>CM067292.1:0-9045561 GCA_033220335.2 Troides aeacus
CTAACCTAACCTAACCTAACCTAACCTAACCTAACCTAACCTAACCTAACCTAACCTAACCTAACCTAACCTAACCTAACCTAACCTAACCTAACCTAACCTAACCTAACCTAACCTAACCTAACCTAACCTAACCTAACCTAACCTAACCTAACCTAACCTAACCTAACCTAACCTAACCTAACCTAACCTAACCTAACCTAACCTAACCTAACCTAACCTAACCTAACCTAACCTAACCTAACCTAACCTAACCTAACCTAACCTAACCTAACCTAACCTAACCTAACCTAACCTAACCTAACCTAACCTAACCTAACCTAACCTAACCTAACCTAACCTAACCTAACCTAACCTAACCTAACCTAACCTAACCTAACCTAACCTAACCTAACCTAACCTAACCTAACCTAACCTAACCTAACCTAACCTAACCTAACCTAACCTAACCTAACCTAACCTAACCTAACCTAACCTAACCTAACCTAACCTAACCTAACCTAACCTAACCTAACCTAACCTAACCTAACCTAACCTAACCTAACCTAACCTAACCTAACCTAACCTAACCTAACCTAACCTAACCTAACCTAACCTAACCTAACCTAACCTAACCTAACCTAACCTAACCTAACCTAACCTAACCTAACCTAACCTAACCTAACCTAACCTAACCTAACCTAACCTAACCTATCCTAACCTAACCTAACCTAACCTAACCTAACCTAACCTAACCTAACCTAACCTAACCTAACCTAACCTAACCTAACCTAACCTAACCTAACCTAACCTAACCTAACCTAACCTAACCTAACCTAACCTAACCTAACCTAACCTAACCTAACCTAACCTAACCTAACCTAACCTAACCTAACCTAACCTAACCTAACCTAACCTAACCTAACCTAACCTAACCTAACCTAACCTAACCTAACCTAACCTAACCTAACCTAACCTAACCTAACCTAACCTAACCTAACCTAACCTAACCTAACCTAACCTAACCTAACCTAACCTAACCTAACCTAACCTAACCTAACCTAACCTAACCTAACCTAACCTAACCTAACCTAACCTAACCTAACCTAACCTAACCTAACCTAACCTAACCTAACCTAACCTAACCTAACCTAACCTAACCTAACCTAACCTAACCTAACCTAACCTAACCTAACCTAACCTAACCTAACCTAACCTAACCTAACCTAACCTAACCTAACCTAACCTAACCTAACCTAACCTAACCTAACCTAACCTAACCTAACCTAACCTAACCTAACCTAACCTAACCTAACCTAACCTAACCTAACCTAACCTAACCTAACCTAACCTAACCTAACCTAACCTAACCTAACCTAACCTAACCTAACCTAACCTAACCTAACCTAACCTAACCTAACCTAACCTAACCTAACCTAACCTAACCTAACCTAACCTAACCTAACCTAACCTAACCTAACCTAACCTAACCTAACCTAACCTAACCTAACCTAACCTAACCTAACCTAACCTAACCTAACCTAACCTAACCTAACCTAACCTAACCTAACCTAACCTAACCTAACCTAACCTAACCTAACCTAACCTAACCTAACCTAACCTAACCTAACCTAACCTAACCTAACCTAACCTAACCTAACCTAACCTAACCTAACCTAACCTAACCTAACCTAACCTAACCTAACCTAACCTAACCTAACCTAACCTAACCTAACCTAACCTAACCTAACCTAACCTAACCTAACCTAACCTAACCTAACCTAACCTAACCTAACCTAACCTAACCTAACCTAACCTAACCTAACCTAACCTAACCTAACCTAACCTAACCTAACCTAACCTAACCTAACCTAACCTAACCTAACCTAACCTAACCTAACCTAACCTAACCTAACCTAACCTAACCTAACCTAACCTAACCTAACCTAACCTAACCTAACCTAACCTAACCTAACCTAACCTAACCTAACCTAACCTAACCTAACCTAACCTAACCTAACCTAACCTAACCTAACCTAACCTAACCTAACCTAACCTAACCTAACCTAACCTAACCTAACCTAACCTAACCTAACCTAACCTAACCTAACCTAACCTAACCTAACCTAACCTAACCTAACCTAACCTAACCTAACCTAACCTAACCTAACCTAACCTAACCTAACCTAACCTAACCTAACCTAACCTAACCTAACCTAACCTAACCTAACCTAACCTAACCTAACCTAACCTAACCTAACCTAACCTAACCTAACCTAACCTAACCTAACCTAACCTAACCTAACCTAACCTAACCTAACCTAACCTAACCTAACCTAACCTAACCTAACCTAACCTAACCTAACCTAACCTAACCTAACCTAACCTAACCTAACCTAACCTAACCTAACCTAACCTAACCTAACCTAACCTAACCTAACCTAACCTAACCTAACCTAACCTAACCTAACCTAACCTAACCTAACCTAACCTAACCTAACCTAACCTAACCTAACCTAACCTAACCTAACCTAACCTAACCTAACCTAACCTAACCTAACCTAACCTAACCTAACCTAACCTAACCTAACCTAACCTAACCTAACCTAACCTAACCTAACCTAACCTAACCTAACCTAACCTAACCTAACCTAACCTAACCTAACCTAACCTAACCTAACCTAACCTAACCTAACCTAACCTAACCTAACCTAACCTAACCTAACCTAACCTAACCTAACCTAACCTAACCTAACCTAACCTAACCTAACCTAACCTAACCTAACCTAACCTAACCTAACCTAACCTAACCTAACCTAACCTAACCTAACCTAACCTAACCTAACCTAACCTAACCTAACCTAACCTAACCTAACCTAACCTAACCTAACCTAACCTAACCTAACCTAACCTAACCTAACCTAACCTAACCTAACCTAACCTAACCTAACCTAACCTAACCTAACCTAACCTAACCTAACCTAACCTAACCTAACCTAACCTAACCTAACCTAACCTAACCTAACCTAACCTAACCTAACCTAACCTAACCTAACCTAACCTAACCTAACCTAACCTAACCTAACCTAACCTAACCTAACCTAACCTAACCTAACCTAACCTAACCTAACCTAACCTAACCTAACCTAACCTAACCTAACCTAACCTAACCTAACCTAACCTAACCTAACCTAACCTAACCTAACCTAACCTAACCTAACCTAACCTAACCTAACCTAACCTAACCTAACCTAACCTAACCTAACCTAACCTAACCTAACCTAACCTAACCTAACCTAACCTAACCTAACCTAACCTAACCTAACCTAACCTAACCTAACCTAACCTAACCTAACCTAACCTAACCTAACCTAACCTAACCTAACCTAACCTAACCTAACCTAACCTAACCTAACCTAACCTAACCTAACCTAACCTAACCTAACCTAACCTAACCTAACCTAACCTAACCTAACCTAACCTAACCTAACCTAACCTAACCTAACCTAACCTAACCTAACCTAACCTAACCTAACCTAACCTAACCTAACCTAACCTAACCTAACCTAACCTAACCTAACCTAACCTAACCTAACCTAACCTAACCTAACCTAACCTAACCTAACCTAACCTAACCTAACCTAACCTAACCTAACCTAACCTAACCTAACCTAACCTAACCTAACCTAACCTAACCTAACCTAACCTAACCTAACCTAACCTAACCTAACCTAACCTAACCTAACCTAACCTAACCTAACCTAACCTAACCTAACCTAACCTAACCTAACCTAACCTAACCTAACCTAACCTAACCTAACCTAACCTAACCTAACCTAACCTAACCTAACCTAACCTAACCTAACCTAACCTAACCTAACCTAACCTAACCTAACCTAACCTAACCTAACCTAACCTAACCTAACCTAACCTAACCTAACCTAACCTAACCTAACCTAACCTAACCTAACCTAACCTAACCTAACCTAACCTAACCTAACCTAACCTAACCTAACCTAACCTAACCTAACCTAACCTAACCTAACCTAACCTAACCTAACCTAACCTAACCTAACCTAACCTAACCTAACCTAACCTAACCTAACCTAACCTAACCTAACCTAACCTAACCTAACCTAACCTAACCTAACCTAACCTAACCTAACCTAACCTAACCTAACCTAACCTAACCTAACCTAACCTAACCTAACCTAACCTAACCTAACCTAACCTAACCTAACCTAACCTAACCTAACCTAACCTAACCTAACCTAACCTAACCTAACCTAACCTAACCTAACCTAACCTAACCTAACCTAACCTAACCTAACCTAACCTAACCTAACCTAACCTAACCTAACCTAACCTAACCTAACCTAACCTAACCTAACCTAACCTAACCTAACCTAACCTAACCTAACCTAACCTAACCTAACCTAACCTAACCTAACCTAACCTAACCTAACCTAACCTAACCTAACCTAACCTAACCTAACCTAACCTAACCTAACCTAACCTAACCTAACCTAACCTAACCTAACCTAACCTAACCTAACCTAACCTAACCTAACCTAACCTAACCTAACCTAACCTAACCTAACCTAACCTAACCTAACCTAACCTAACCTAACCTAACCTAACCTAACCTAACCTAACCTAACCTAACCTAACCTAACCTAACCTAACCTAACCTAACCTAACCTAACCTAACCTAACCTAACCTAACCTAACCTAACCTAACCTAACCTAACCTAACCTAACCTAACCTAACCTAACCTAACCTAACCTAACCTAACCTAACCTAACCTAACCTAACCTAACCTAACCTAACCTAACCTAACCTAACCTAACCTAACCTAACCTAACCTAACCTAACCTAACCTAACCTAACCTAACCTAACCTAACCTAACCTAACCTAACCTAACCTAACCTAACCTAACCTAACCTAACCTAACCTAACCTAACCTAACCTAACCTAACCTAACCTAACCTAACCTAACCTAACCTAACCTAACCTAACCTAACCTAACCTAACCTAACCTAACCTAACCTAACCTAACCTAACCTAACCTAACCTAACCTAACCTAACCTAACCTAACCTAACCTAACCTAACCTAACCTAACCTAACCTAACCTAACCTAACCTAACCTAACCTAACCTAACCTAACCTAACCTAACCTAACCTAACCTAACCTAACCTAACCTAACCTAACCTAACCTAACCTAACCTAACCTAACCTAACCTAACCTAACCTAACCTAACCTAACCTAACCTAACCTAACCTAACCTAACCTAACCTAACCTAACCTAACCTAACCTAACCTAACCTAACCTAACCTAACCTAACCTAACCTAACCTAACCTAACCTAACCTAACCTAACCTAACCTAACCTAACCTAACCTAACCTAACCTAACCTAACCTAACCTAACCTAACCTAACCTAACCTAACCTAACCTAACCTAACCTAACCTAACCTAACCTAACCTAACCTAACCTAACCTAACCTAACCTAACCTAACCTAACCTAACCTAACCTAACCTAACCTAACCTAACCTAACCTAACCTAACCTAACCTAACCTAACCTAACCTAACCTAACCTAACCTAACCTAACCTAACCTAACCTAACCTAACCTAACCTAACCTAACCTAACCTAACCTAACCTAACCTAACCTAACCTAACCTAACCTAACCTAACCTAACCTAACCTAACCTAACCTAACCTAACCTAACCTAACCTAACCTAACCTAACCTAACCTAACCTAACCTAACCTAACCTAACCTAACCTAACCTAACCTAACCTAACCTAACCTAACCTAACCTAACCTAACCTAACCTAACCTAACCTAACCTAACCTAACCTAACCTAACCTAACCTAACCTAACCTAACCTAACCTAACCTAACCTAACCTAACCTAACCTAACCTAACCTAACCTAACCTAACCTAACCTAACCTAACCTAACCTAACCTAACCTAACCTAACCTAACCTAACCTAACCTAACCTAACCTAACCTAACCTAACCTAACCTAACCTAACCTAACCTAACCTAACCTAACCTAACCTAACCTAACCTAACCTAACCTAACCTAACCTAACCTAACCTAACCTAACCTAACCTAACCTAACCTAACCTAACCTAACCTAACCTAACCTAACCTAACCTAACCTAACCTAACCTAACCTAACCTAACCTAACCTAACCTAACCTAACCTAACCTAACCTAACCTAACCTAACCTAACCTAACCTAACCTAACCTAACCTAACCTAACCTAACCTAACCTAACCTAACCTAACCTAACCTAACCTAACCTAACCTAACCTAACCTAACCTAACCTAACCTAACCTAACCTAACCTAACCTAACCTAACCTAACCTAACCTAACCTAACCTAACCTAACCTAACCTAACCTAACCTAACCTAACCTAACCTAACCTAACCTAACCTAACCTAACCTAACCTAACCTAACCTAACCTAACCTAACCTAACCTAACCTAACCTAACCTAACCTAACCTAACCTAACCTAACCTAACCTAACCTAACCTAACCTAACCTAACCTAACCTAACCTAACCTAACCTAACCTAACCTAACCTAACCTAACCTAACCTAACCTAACCTAACCTAACCTAACCTAACCTAACCTAACCTAACCTAACCTAACCTAACCTAACCTAACCTAACCTAACCTAACCTAACCTAACCTAACCTAACCTAACCTAACCTAACCTAACCTAACCTAACCTAACCTAACCTAACCTAACCTAACCTAACCTAACCTAACCTAACCTAACCTAACCTAACCTAACCTAACCTAACCTAACCTAACCTAACCTAACCTAACCTAACCTAACCTAACCTAACCTAACCTAACCTAACCTAACCTAACCTAACCTAACCTAACCTAACCTAACCTAACCTAACCTAACCTAACCTAACCTAACCTAACCTAACCTAACCTAACCTAACCTAACCTAACCTAACCTAACCTAACCTAACCTAACCTAACCTAACCTAACCTAACCTAACCTAACCTAACCTAACCTAACCTAACCTAACCTAACCTAACCTAACCTAACCTAACCTAACCTAACCTAACCTAACCTAACCTAACCTAACCTAACCTAACCTAACCTAACCTAACCTAACCTAACCTAACCTAACCTAACCTAACCTAACCTAACCTAACCTAACCTAACCTAACCTAACCTAACCTAACCTAACCTAACCTAACCTAACCTAACCTAACCTAACCTAACCTAACCTAACCTAACCTAACCTAACCTAACCTAACCTAACCTAACCTAACCTAACCTAACCTAACCTAACCTAACCTAACCTAACCTAACCTAACCTAACCTAACCTAACCTAACCTAACCTAACCTAACCTAACCTAACCTAACCTAACCTAACCTAACCTAACCTAACCTAACCTAACCTAACCTAACCTAACCTAACCTAACCTAACCTAACCTAACCTAACCTAACCTAACCTAACCTAACCTAACCTAACCTAACCTAACCTAACCTAACCTAACCTAACCTAACCTAACCTAACCTAACCTAACCTAACCTAACCTAACCTAACCTAACCTAACCTAACCTAACCTAACCTAACCTAACCTAACCTAACCTAACCTAACCTAACCTAACCTAACCTAACCTAACCTAACCTAACCTAACCTAACCTAACCTAACCTAACCTAACCTAACCTAACCTAACCTAACCTAACCTAACCTAACCTAACCTAACCTAACCTAACCTAACCTAACCTAACCTAACCTAACCTAACCTAACCTAACCTAACCTAACCTAACCTAACCTAACCTAACCTAACCTAACCTAACCTAACCTAACCTAACCTAACCTAACCTAACCTAACCTAACCTAACCTAACCTAACCTAACCTAACCTAACCTAACCTAACCTAACCTAACCTAACCTAACCTAACCTAACCTAACCTAACCTAACCTAACCTAACCTAACCTAACCTAACCTAACCTAACCTAACCTAACCTAACCTAACCTAACCTAACCTAACCTAACCTAACCTAACCTAACCTAACCTAACCTAACCTAACCTAACCTAACCTAACCTAACCTAACCTAACCTAACCTAACCTAACCTAACCTAACCTAACCTAACCTAACCTAACCTAACCTAACCTAACCTAACCTAACCTAACCTAACCTAACCTAACCTAACCTAACCTAACCTAACCTAACCTAACCTAACCTAACCTAACCTAACCTAACCTAACCTAACCTAACCTAACCTAACCTAACCTAACCTAACCTAACCTAACCTAACCTAACCTAACCTAACCTAACCTAACCTAACCTAACCTAACCTAACCTAACCTAACCTAACCTAACCTAACCTAACCTAACCTAACCTAACCTAACCTAACCTAACCTAACCTAACCTAACCTAACCTAACCTAACCTAACCTAACCTAACCTAACCTAACCTAACCTAACCTAACCTAACCTAACCTAACCTAACCTAACCTAACCTAACCTAACCTAACCTAACCTAACCTAACCTAACCTAACCTAACCTAACCTAACCTAACCTAACCTAACCTAACCTAACCTAACCTAACCTAACCTAACCTAACCTAACCTAACCTAACCTAACCTAACCTAACCTAACCTAACCTAACCTAACCTAACCTAACCTAACCTAACCTAACCTAACCTAACCTAACCTAACCTAACCTAACCTAACCTAACCTAACCTAACCTAACCTAACCTAACCTAACCTAACCTAACCTAACCTAACCTAACCTAACCTAACCTAACCTAACCTAACCTAACCTAACCTAACCTAACCTAACCTAACCTAACCTAACCTAACCTAACCTAACCTAACCTAACCTAACCTAACCTAACCTAACCTAACCTAACCTAACCTAACCTAACCTAACCTAACCTAACCTAACCTAACCTAACCTAACCTAACCTAACCTAACCTAACCTAACCTAACCTAACCTAACCTAACCTAACCTAACCTAACCTAACCTAACCTAACCTAACCTAACCTAACCTAACCTAACCTAACCTAACCTAACCTAACCTAACCTAACCTAACCTAACCTAACCTAACCTAACCTAACCTAACCTAACCTAACCTAACCTAACCTAACCTAACCTAACCTAACCTAACCTAACCTAACCTAACCTAACCTAACCTAACCTAACCTAACCTAACCTAACCTAACCTAACCTAACCTAACCTAACCTAACCTAACCTAACCTAACCTAACCTAACCTAACCTAACCTAACCTAACCTAACCTAACCTAACCTAACCTAACCTAACCTAACCTAACCTAACCTAACCTAACCTAACCTAACCTAACCTAACCTAACCTAACCTAACCTAACCTAACCTAACCTAACCTAACCTAACCTAACCTAACCTAACCTAACCTAACCTAACCTAACCTAACCTAACCTAACCTAACCTAACCTAACCTAACCTAACCTAACCTAACCTAACCTAACCTAACCTAACCTAACCTAACCTAACCTAACCTAACCTAACCTAACCTAACCTAACCTAACCTAACCTAACCTAACCTAACCTAACCTAACCTAACCTAACCTAACCTAACCTAACCTAACCTAACCTAACCTAACCTAACCTAACCTAACCTAACCTAACCTAACCTAACCTAACCTAACCTAACCTAACCTAACCTAACCTAACCTAACCTAACCTAACCTAACCTAACCTAACCTAACCTAACCTAACCTAACCTAACCTAACCTAACCTAACCTAACCTAACCTAACCTAACCTAACCTAACCTAACCTAACCTAACCTAACCTAACCTAACCTAACCTAACCTAACCTAACCTAACCTAACCTAACCTAACCTAACCTAACCTAACCTAACCTAACCTAACCTAACCTAACCTAACCTAACCTAACCTAACCTAACCTAACCTAACCTAACCTAACCTAACCTAACCTAACCTAACCTAACCTAACCTAACCTAACCTAACCTAACCTAACCTAACCTAACCTAACCTAACCTAACCTAACCTAACCTAACCTAACCTAACCTAACCTAACCTAACCTAACCTAACCTAACCTAACCTAACCTAACCTAACCTAACCTAACCTAACCTAACCTAACCTAACCTAACCTAACCTAACCTAACCTAACCTAACCTAACCTAACCTAACCTAACCTAACCTAACCTAACCTAACCTAACCTAACCTAACCTAACCTAACCTAACCTAACCTAACCTAACCTAACCTAACCTAACCTAACCTAACCTAACCTAACCTAACCTAACCTAACCTAACCTAACCTAACCTAACCTAACCTAACCTAACCTAACCTAACCTAACCTAACCTAACCTAACCTAACCTAACCTAACCTAACCTAACCTAACCTAACCTAACCTAACCTAACCTAACCTAACCTAACCTAACCTAACCTAACCTAACCTAACCTAACCTAACCTAACCTAACCTAACCTAACCTAACCTAACCTAACCTAACCTAACCTAACCTAACCTAACCTAACCTAACCTAACCTAACCTAACCTAACCTAACCTAACCTAACCTAACCTAACCTAACCTAACCTAACCTAACCTAACCTAACCTAACCTAACCTAACCTAACCTAACCTAACCTAACCTAACCTAACCTAACCTAACCTAACCTAACCTAACCTAACCTAACCTAACCTAACCTAACCTAACCTAACCTAACCTAACCTAACCTAACCTAACCTAACCTAACCTAACCTAACCTAACCTAACCTAACCTAACCTAACCTAACCTAACCTAACCTAACCTAACCTAACCTAACCTAACCTAACCTAACCTAACCTAACCTAACCTAACCTAACCTAACCTAACCTAACCTAACCTAACCTAACCTAACCTAACCTAACCTAACCTAACCTAACCTAACCTAACCTAACCTAACCTAACCTAACCTAACCTAACCTAACCTAACCTAACCTAACCTAACCTAACCTAACCTAACCTAACCTAACCTAACCTAACCTAACCTAACCTAACCTAACCTAACCTAACCTAACCTAACCTAACCTAACCTAACCTAACCTAACCTAACCTAACCTAACCTAACCTAACCTAACCTAACCTAACCTAACCTAACCTAACCTAACCTAACCTAACCTAACCTAACCTAACCTAACCTAACCTAACCTAACCTAACCTAACCTAACCTAACCTAACCTAACCTAACCTAACCTAACCTAACCTAACCTAACCTAACCTAACCTAACCTAACCTAACCTAACCTAACCTAACCTAACCTAACCTAACCTAACCTAACCTAACCTAACCTAACCTAACCTAACCTAACCTAACCTAACCTAACCTAACCTAACCTAACCTAACCTAACCTAACCTAACCTAACCTAACCTAACCTAACCTAACCTAACCTAACCTAACCTAACCTAACCTAACCTAACCTAACCTAACCTAACCTAACCTAACCTAACCTAACCTAACCTAACCTAACCTAACCTAACCTAACCTAACCTAACCTAACCTAACCTAACCTAACCTAACCTAACCTAACCTAACCTAACCTAACCTAACCTAACCTAACCTAACCTAACCTAACCTAACCTAACCTAACCTAACCTAACCTAACCTAACCTAACCTAACCTAACCTAACCTAACCTAACCTAACCTAACCTAACCTAACCTAACCTAACCTAACCTAACCTAACCTAACCTAACCTAACCTAACCTAACCTAACCTAACCTAACCTAACCTAACCTAACCTAACCTAACCTAACCTAACCTAACCTAACCTAACCTAACCTAACCTAACCTAACCTAACCTAACCTAACCTAACCTAACCTAACCTAACCTAACCTAACCTAACCTAACCTAACCTAACCTAACCTAACCTAACCTAACCTAACCTAACCTAACCTAACCTAACCTAACCTAACCTAACCTAACCTAACCTAACCTAACCTAACCTAACCTAACCTAACCTAACCTAACCTAACCTAACCTAACCTAACCTAACCTAACCTAACCTAACCTAACCTAACCTAACCTAACCTAACCTAACCTAACCTAACCTAACCTAACCTAACCTAACCTAACCTAACCTAACCTAACCTAACCTAACCTAACCTAACCTAACCTAACCTAACCTAACCTAACCTAACCTAACCTAACCTAACCTAACCTAACCTAACCTAACCTAACCTAACCTAACCTAACCTAACCTAACCTAACCTAACCTAACCTAACCTAACCTAACCTAACCTAACCTAACCTAACCTAACCTAACCTAACCTAACCTAACCTAACCTAACCTAACCTAACCTAACCTAACCTAACCTAACCTAACCTAACCTAACCTAACCTAACCTAACCTAACCTAACCTAACCTAACCTAACCTAACCTAACCTAACCTAACCTAACCTAACCTAACCTAACCTAACCTAACCTAACCTAACCTAACCTAACCTAACCTAACCTAACCTAACCTAACCTAACCTAACCTAACCTAACCTAACCTAACCTAACCTAACCTAACCTAACCTAACCTAACCTAACCTAACCTAACCTAACCTAACCTAACCTAACCTAACCTAACCTAACCTAACCTAACCTAACCTAACCTAACCTAACCTAACCTAACCTAACCTAACCTAACCTAACCTAACCTAACCTAACCTAACCTAACCTAACCTAACCTAACCTAACCTAACCTAACCTAACCTAACCTAACCTAACCTAACCTAACCTAACCTAACCTAACCTAACCTAACCTAACCTAACCTAACCTAACCTAACCTAACCTAACCTAACCTAACCTAACCTTTTTTTTTTTTTTTTTGTTTTCGCTGGGGAATGCAGTTACGCATATCACCGGCCTCGAAGAAGCCGATGATTATGTGGGACTCGGGACCGTGAAGCGGTGCCCCATACCCACTAAACCCCAGCGGCGCTCTGCTTGCCGCTTGAAATAGAGCCACGGGAACGCGTTAGCATACCTCCGTGACTCTACCAGCGGTTGCCCTGTGTGTTAGGCTCTCTTCGGGGAAGATTTGATATCGGGATCCCCTTTAACTACATCGAGACATGCCGGAACACGCAGCACGTCTGGCCGCTCGGGACGCAATTCGCGGACGACGACAGTCCCAGAGTCGTCGTCCTGCGACCCTTTGCTAGGGCGGCTGATAACGTTGCCTGCCCCTTGGAGCTCTTGTTGTGGGTGAGGCCTCGGCCTCCCTCATACGTTCCGCTTCTTCTTTTCGACGCATTACGCCTTCAGCAAAGGAGGCGGCCGCGTTCCACTTGTCTTCGCTGCCGACCATCGATCTTATGAGAGTCGGCAGCGAAAGGTCTACTCCTAAAGTGGCAGATAGCGCTTGACGCTCTTCTGCCCACGCCGGGCATTCTTCCAGCGTGTGTTGCCCTGTGTCCCGGTCGGAGCCACAGTGGTGGCAGGCCGGGGTCGATTCGACGCTCAATACCTCACACAGGTATCGGCCGAAACATCCGTGTCCCGTCAATAGCTGTGTGAGGCGGAACGTAAGCGCACCGCCAGACCGCTCAACCCACTCCTGCAGCACCGGCTGCATAGCTGTGAGCAGCTCTATGCTCACTTGTGGATTTTCAAGTCGCACTGCCCATGAGCGAAGGGCGTTGTCCCTCTCGATCCGTCTCCACCGGCGCACTTCTTCTGGCGCCGGTCTTGACCCCTCCTCGCGTACACGCGCACAGCGTCTGTGCACGTCGGCCAGAGCTCTAGCCTCTAGGTCCCAAGGGATGCTGCCCGCGAGAGCGCACGCCGCGTCCCTGGAGACCGTACGGTACCCACGAATGACTCTGATGGCCATTATACGTTGCAACCTGCCCAACACGAGTCGGTTGTGAGCGGATAAATCTTCCACCCACACAGGTGCTCCGTACATGACCATCGAGCGAATCACCCCCAAGTACAGGTGCCGGCATGCTAGCGACGGCCCACCCATATTTGGCAGCAGCCAAGCGAGACTCGCAGCGGACTTCTTCACCCTTTCAAACAGCCAGGTGAAGTGCTGTCTGAAAGTCCATCTGCTGTCGAGGATCAGGCCAAGGTACGACAGCGTCGACCCGACCTTGATCCTTGTCCCTCCCACTTCTATGGACATATCCGGCGGCGGAGCATTTCTAGGACCGTGGAAAGTAATCGCCTCTGACTTTGCCAGGGCTACCTCCAGTCCCAGAGCTCGTATGCGCCGGACGACCTGTGCTACCGCTGCGGTTGCCAGGATTCCAGCCTGTCGGTGCGACTGTGCGCAGGCAACGACTAAGGTATCATCCGCGTAGCAGATGAGGTGCACTCCACGGAGATTGGCGCCACGAAGAACCCAGTCGTATCCGATGTTCCACAGGAGGGGCCCTAAAGCAGACCCCTGCGGAACACCACACACGACCTCCCTCGTGCGCCACCCCTCCTGCGTCGGGTAGCTGACCGCGCGCGCCGAGAGGTAGTCAGCTACTACCCTCTGCAGGTACCGTGGCACGGCATGATACCTTAGCCCCTCGCGTATTGTTTCCCAGGGCAGAGAGTTGAATGCGTTGGATATGTCGAGTGACACCGCAACAACGACTCCACCCCGGGACACCTCCGTCTCTACTACCGCCCGGACTTGCCCGATCGCACCGATCGTAGACCGCTCCGGACGAAACCCGAACTGGTGGTCGCTCAGGCTCGGACCCACGTCTGCCATGTGCCGTGCCAGACGAGCAACGATCACACGCTCGAGAAGCTTGCCTACCTCGTCGAGCAGGACTATAGGGCGATAGGCCGAAGGTTGGTCTTCCGGCCGGCCCTCCTTTCTCAACAGTACAAGTTTCCCTGTCTTCCACCTAGTCGGGAAACGACCCTGCCTCAGGCACTCTGAGAACACATGGAGTAGGTGTTCATCCGATTCTCTCAAAGATAGCACCCAAGCACGACCCGGTATTCCATCGAGACCCGGGGCACTATCTTTGAGAGACATTTTGTGCACCGCCACACCCAGCTCTTCCGGCGACACTGGCGGCACTTCCTCGTCCGACCCACTGGCAGCTACGGGTGACACCATAGCTGGTGGGGTCCACTTTCCTCTTAGCGGAAACAGAGAAGAGACCACGCACTCTCTCAACTCTGGTCCGAGACTTGTCGTGAGCGGCAAGGCGGCCGGGCGGAGCTTATTCCGCACCCATTTGTAGGGCCTACCCCACGGGTCACGCTCAAGGGACGCGATAAATTCCTTCCAGGCCTCGGTCTTTGCCTGTCGAATGCCATCCCGCAGAGCTCGACGAGCGGAACGGTAGGCATCGTAGGCAGCGTCCTGAGCCTCATTGAGGACACCGGTTTTCCTCCTGCGCAGCCTTGTGTACTGGCGACGCGCCGAGATGCACGCCTCTCGCAGCAACTGCAGCTCGGGGCGCCACCAATAGGAGCGACGTCGAGGCGCAGGAGGGCCCACTCTTGGCATGGATGCGTCGCACACCTGGGTCATGGTCTGACCTAACCAATCCGCCAGGCTGTCCACATCCGTCCCGGAGCGAAGCGGAACCCATGACTGGACAATCGCTGCCTCTTTCAGCATTTCTCTATCCATTTTACTCAAGGCCCATCTGGGGCTGCACCGAACCCGAGCCGAGCTCGGCGGGCTCCTTGGCGATTCCGCAGAGACGTTGAAGCGAATATATCGGTGGTCCGATAACGTCTCCACTTCCTCGAGGACCCGCCAGCCCACTATTCTGCGCGCAACGGTGGGGCTCGCGAGAGTGAGGTCCACGATGGACCCGCCTCGCTGCCTCACGCATGTGTCGACGCTGCCGCGGTTGAGTATCGCCATCCCGGACTCCACCATCCAATCCTGCAGAACGTCACCCCTAGCATCCGTCGACGGGGAGCCCCATAGCGTGGACTTCGCGTTGAAGTCCCCGGCGACGAGCACAGGTTGTGAGACCCCACCAAGGAAGGCGCCCAGTCTCACAAGGAACGTCTCGAATTCGGTTAGGGATCTATTAGGAGAGAAATAGACACCTACCACCATGAGACCGCCAACGATGGAGGCGACGAAGTCTTGGCACTTGATGGTGCGACTTGTCGACACTCCAGGGCCCAAGACCAGGGCGGTTGAGGACCCCGCGTCACCTATCCAGTTATTGCCGGATGGCACACGATAAGGCTCCGCTACCACAGCAACATCGATCGACCACTGCGCCATGGACTGGATCAGTAGATCCTGTGCCTGGGCGCAGTGGTTCAAGTTGACCTGCAACATACGTAGTGGAGCCATCACGGAGAGGCCGTATTGGTGTCCGTCTCGGCCGCAGGAGCTATGACCACCGAGTTGGGTGGTGGAGGCTTCTGGGATGTATTGCCCCTGGGGGCACCCACCTTCTTCTTCCGGCTGGACTTGTGACAGGCATCACTGCCCACACGGTGTTCAGCCGGTTTTCCACGTGCGGCACAGACCGCGCAGTGAGGTTTCCCTGCACATTGCGCGGATTTGTGGCCAGCCTGGCCGCAGCGGAAACACAGCTCGCTGCGGTCTGTCTCGCAGGTGCACTTGGCACGAGCGTGGCCTGTCTCCTGACACCGGAAGCACAGCATTGGTCGAGCGGGCAGCAGTGTGACATTCGCCAGTGTCCATCCAACCAGTAGCTTCTTACCGGTCGCAACCTTGTGCGCACCCTCAACGGGGCATCTCACCCAGGCGGTGCCGAGACCTCTCCTGTCTCGGCGAATGTCACCTACCTTGATAGACTCCGGTGGGCACAGCGCAACTGTGGAGACAGCACTAGCGATCTCGTCCGCTGTTGCCGAGTCATCAAGACCACTGATACGCAGCCCCGCGCACTTTTGTGGACGGGAGATGCGTACATCTTGCTCCCCGAGAACCTCCCTGAGTTTATTCGCCAACGCGTCAGCCTTTACTTGACTGTCCGCACCAGTAACTTCAAGGATTCGAGCCCCCGTTACCGCCGATCTAAAACGGACCGCCGATATCTCGAGAGCAGTCAATTTCATTTTTTGCTTTGCGTCAGCGAGGACACCAGCATATGTCTTTCCGTTTTCTTCAGCGCCAGGCTGCAGCGAGATTACTACAGCGGCTGTTTTAGGGGCACGCAGTTTGTATCGCTGCCTCCTTGTATCTTTTGTCTTCTTTGCCTTGGATTTTCTTCCTCCAGGCCCAACCACTGTCCATTCTCCATGATTGGTAGGCGCTCTCTTTTCCGTAAGAGGGCGTTTCGATGCCGGGTCGCCCGCTTCTTTGTGCTTTGGAGCTCTTCTCCTCGGCGCTGGATTAGCCGGTGGCATCAATGTCGTCACTTCTCTTTGTCCAGGCTGTGGTAGTTGAGCCGGTTGTGGCTGAGCCTGTGGCTCCTGCTGTGATGTCGCATCATCCCGCCTTCTACCAGCTGACATCGATGGGCGAGGACGCGACTCACGGAGAAGACGGGCCTCGAGGCTCTCTAACCGAGCGTCCATCCGGGCGCTCGATTGCGTCACAGCCTCGCGGACGGCTCGCTGCAGTAGCTCTTCAAAGTCTACTGCTGCCGCGGGTGCAGGGATAGCCTGCGAGTTTGCGCTGGCCATCTCCCGTCTCAACTCGGCGATCTCTCTTTTGACCTGTTCTAGGTCTTTGGACAGGCGCGCGTTTTCTGCCTCTAGCAGCTTTGTCTCTTCGGATGTATTCCTCCGAAGAAGCATCGCTGTCGCCTCGCTTATCGCGGCGGAAGCCTCTTTCAACGCCTTGATTGCAGTTCCCTTAAGGTTTTTCGAGCTCTTGGCCACTCCGGCGATTGTGGCCAAGCTCGAGGCAATCGTTTCCTTAAGAGCGCTCGTAGTCGATTCCGAGTCTGAGTTGTCGTCTAGCGACAAAGGAAGTGACGACTCTGAGATCGTGGCCACGCGCGGTCTTATTATGCGACGCGCCAGGGCCGCCACTTCCTTGTCTGCTTCAGCCTCCTGCGCTTCCCGTTCCGCAGCGGCATAGTCTCGTTTGGCTTGGGCAAGCCCCACATACTCACCAGTAGTTGGTGGCCTGCCCCTTCCGCGCTTGGCGCGGGTTTCCCTTCTCTCTTTTGGATAGGTATCGTCCTGTGTCTCCTCTAAAGAGCGAGAGCGAGTAGAATGCTCGCCCTCGGAGCAGTTAGTGCCCACCCCGTAGTACGAAGGGCAGACTCCTGAAGCGTGAGCGACAGAAGTGTGGGATTCCCCCCGAAGGGGACCAACCCGGGGACCATTTTCCTTACTGCTGTGTTCCATATTTTATGTTTGCTCATTTGGGTTGAGCAAAACCCATCTCCACTACGACACTGTTGACCCCTAACGGTTGGCACCCCCGTCCAACCATTCATCCCTTGGCCGGGGTCAAGCACGGGATTACGCATCATCCATCACCACGATACAAATACATATCATCCATCACCACGCTACAAATACATGTCGTCCATCCCCACGATATAAGTGCACATCATCCATCACCATGATACAACCACACATACGTCTCACAGTAAGATTCACACGCGATCTAACATTCATCCCATACACATCACGCAAGTACACCCCAGCCACTCCTGTCGGATTATTAGCCGTCAGTTGCCCTATGCCCGAGAGCATAAAGCAGCTGCCGTTGCCCAGGGTACACCAGCCCCAGGAGATGCCCTTACCCCCGGACCAAGGTCCGAAGGCAACTGCATCTCCCGGGCACACGAGGAGGTTATCCGACCCAGCACCCCAACCTAACCTAACCTAACCTAACCTAACCTAACCTAACCTAACCTAACCTAACCTAACCTAACCTAACCTAACCTAACCTAACCTAACCTAACCTTTTTTTTTTTTTTTTTTGTTTTCGCTGGGGAATGCAGTTACGCATATCACCGGCCTCGAAGATGCCGATGATTATGTGGGACTCGGGACCGTGAAGCGGTGCCCCATACCCACTAAACCCCAGCGGCGCTCTGCTTGCCGCTTGAAATAGAGCCACGGGAACGCGTTAGCATACCTCCGTGACTCTACCAGCGGTTGCCCTGTGTGTTAGGCTCTCTTCGGGGAGGATTTGATATCGGGATCCCCCTTGACTACATCGAGACGTGCCGGAACACGCGGCACGTCTGGCCGCTCGGGACGCAATTCGCGGACGACGACGGTCCCAGAGTCGTTGTCCTGCGACCCTTTGCTAGGGCGGCTGATAACGTTGCCTGCCCCTTGGAGCTCTTGTTGTGGGTGAGGCCTCGGCCTCCCTCATACGTTCCGCTTCTTCTTTTCGACGCATTACGCCTTCAGCAAAGGAGGCGGCCGCGTTCCACTTATCTTCGCTGTCGACCATCGATCTTATGAGAGTCGGCAGCGAAAGGTCTACTCCTAAAGTAGCAGATAGCGCTTGACGCTCTTCTGCCCACGCCGGGCATTCTTCCAGCGTGTGTTGCCCTGTGTCCCGGTCGGAGCCACAGTGGTGGCAGGCCGGGGTCGATTCGATGTTCAGCACCTCACACAGGTATCGGCCGAAACATCCGTGTCCCGTCAATAGCTGTGTGAGGCGGAAAGTGAGCGCACCGCCAGGCCGCTCTACCCAATCCCGCAGCACCGGCTGCATAGCTGTGAGCAGCTCTATGCTCACTTGTGGATTTTCAAGTCGCACTGCCCATGAGCGAAGAGCGTTGTCCCTTTCGATCCGTCTCCACCGGCGCACTTCTTCTGGCGCCGGTCTTGACCCCTCCTCGCGTACACGCGCACAGCGTCTGTGCACGTCGGCCAGAGCTCTAGCCTCTAGGTCCCAAGGGATGCTGCCCGCGAGAGCGCACGCCGCGTCCCTGGAGACCGTACGGTACCCACGAATGACTCTGATGGCCATTATACGTTGCAACCTGCCCAACACGAGTCGGTTGTGAGTGGATAAATCTTCCACCCACACAGGTGCTCCGTACATGACCATCGAGCGAATCACCCCCAAGTACAGGTGCCGGCATGCTAGCGACGGCCCACCCATATTTGGCAGCAGCCAAGCGAGACTCGCAGCGGACTTCTTCACCCTTTCAAACAGCCAGGTGAAGTGCTGTCTGAAAGTCCATCTGCTGTCGAGGATCAGGCCAAGGTACGACAGCGTCGACCCGACCTTGATCCTTGTCCCTCCCACTTCTATGGACATGTCCGGCGGCGGAGCATTTCTAGGACCGTGGAAAGTAATGGCCTCTGACTTTGCCAGGGCTACCTCTAGTCCCAGAGCTCGTATGCGCCGGACGACCTGTGCTACCGCTGCGGTTGCCAGGATTCCAGCCTGTCGGTGCGACTGTGCGCAGGCAACGACCAAGGTATCATCCGCGTAGCAGATGAGGTGCACTCCACGGAGATTGGCGCCACGAAGAACCCAGTCGTATCCAATGTTCCACAGGAGGGGCCCTAAAGCAGACCCCTGCGGAACACCACACACGACCTCCCTCGTGCGCCACCCCTCCTGCGTCGGGTAGCTGACCGCGCGCGCCGAGAGGTAGTCAGCTACTACCCTCTGCAGGTACCGTGGCACGGCATGATACCTTAGCCCCTCGCGTATTGTTTCCCAGGGCAGAGAGTTGAATGCGTTGGATATGTCGAGTGACACCGCAACAACGACTCCACCCCGGGACACCTCCGTCTCTACTACCGCCCGGACTTGCCCGATCGCACCGATCGTAGACCGCCCCGGACGAAACCCGAACTGGTGGTCGCTCAGGCTCGGACCCACGTCTGCCATGTGCCGTGCCAGACGAGCAACGATCACACGCTCGAGAAGCTTGCCTACCTCGTCGAGCAGGACTATAGGGCGATAGGCCGAAGGTTGGTCTTCCGGCCGGCCATCCTTTCTCAGCAGTACAAGCTTCCCCGTCTTCCACCTAGTCGGGAAACGGCCCTGCCTCAGGCACTCTGAGAACACATGAAGTAGGTGTTCATCCGATTCTCTCAAAGATAGCACCCAAGCACGACCCGGTATGCCATCGAGACCCGGGGCACTATCTTTGAGAGACATTTTGTGCACCGCCACACCCAGCTCTTCCGGCGACACTGGCGGCACTTCCTCGTCCGACCCACTGGCAGCTGCGGGTGACACCATAGCTGGTGGGGTCCACTTTCCTCTTAACGGAAACAGAGAAGAGACCACGCGCTCTCTCAACTCTGGTCCGAGACTTGTCGTGATCGGCGAGGCGGCCGGGCGGAGCTTATTCCGCACCCATTTGTAGGGCCTACCCCACGGGTCACACTCAAGGGACGCCAGAAATTCCTTCCAGGCCTCGGTCTTTGCCTGTCGAATGCCATCCCGCAGAGCTCGACGAGCGGAACGGTAGGCATCGTAGGCAGCGTCCTGAGCCTCATTGGGGACACCCGTTTTCCTCCTGCGTAGCCTTGTGTACTGGCGACGCGCCGAGATGCACTCCTCTCGCAGCAATTGCAGCTCGGGGCGCCACCAATAGGAGCGACGTCGAGGCGCAGGAGGGCCCACTCTCGGCATGGATGCGTCGCACACCTGGGTCATGGTCTGGCCTAACCAATCCGCCAGGCTGTCCACATCCGTCCCAGAGCGGAGCGGAACCCATGACTGGACAATCGCTGCCTCTTTCAGCATTTCTCTATCCATTTTACTCAAGGCCCATCTGGGGCCGCACCGAGCCCGAGCCGAGCTCGGCGGGCTCCTTGGCGATTCCGCAGAGACGTTGAAGCGAATATATCGGTGGTCCGATAACGTCTCCACTTCCTCGAGGACCCGCCAGCCCACTATTCTGCGCGCAACGGTGGGGCTCGCGAGAGTGAGGTCCACGATGGACCCGCCTCGCTGCCTCACGCATGTGTCGACGCTGCCGCGGTTGAGCATCGCCATCCCGGACTCCACCATCCAGTCCTGCAGAACGTCACCCCTAGCATCCGTCGACGGGGAGCCCCATAGCGTGGACTTCGCGTTGAAGTCCCCGGCGACGAGCACAGGTTGTGAGACCCCACCAAGGAAGGCGCCCAGTCTCACAAGGAACGTCTCGAATTCGGTTAGGGATCTATTAGGAGAGAAATAGACACCTACCACCATGAGACCGCCAACGATGGAGGCGACGAAGTCTTGGCACTTGATGGTGCGACTTGTCGACACTCCAGGACCCAAGACCAGGGCGGTTGAGGACCCCGCGTCACCTATCCAGTTATTGCCGGATGGCACACGATAAGGCTCCGCTACCACAGCAACATCGATCGACCACTGCGCCATGGACTGGATCAGTAGATCCTGTGCCTGGGCACAGTGGTTCAAGTTGACCTGCAACATACGTAGTGGAGCCATCACGGAGAGGCCGTATTGGTGTCCGTCTCGGCCGCAGGAGCTATGACCACCGAGTTGGGTGGTGGAGGCTTCTGGGATGTATTGCCCCTGGGGGCACCCACCTTCTTCTTCCGGCTGGACTTGTGACAGGCATCACTGCCCACACGGTGTTCAGCCGGTTTTCCACGTGCGGCACAGACCGCGCAGTGAGGTTTCCCTGCACATTGCGCGGATTTGTGGCCAGCCTGGCCGCAGCGGAAACACAGCTCGCTGCGGTCTGTCTCGCAGGTGCACTTGGCACGAGCGTGGCCTGTCTCTTGACACCGGAAGCACAGCATTGGTCGAGCGGGCAGCAGTGTGACATTCGCCAGTGTCCATCCAACCAGTAGCTTCTTACCGGTCGCAACCTTGTGCGCACCCTCAACGGGGCATCTCACCCAGGCGGTGCCGAGACCTCTCCTGTCTCGGCGAATGTCACCTACCTTGATAGACTCCGGTGGGCACAGCGCAACTGTGGAGACAGCACTAGCGATCTCGTCCGCTGTTGCCGAGTCATCAAGACCACTGATACGCAGCCCCGCGCACTTTTGTGGACGGGAGATGCGTACATCTTGCTCCCCGAGAACCTCCCTGAGTTTATTCGCCAGCGCGTCGGCCTTTACTTGACTGTCCGCACCAGTAACTTCAAGGATTCGAGCCCCCGTTACCGCCGATCTAAAACGGACCGCCGATATCTCGAGAGCAGTCAATTTCATTTTTTGCTTTGCGTCAGCGAGGACACCAGCATATGTCTTTCCGTTTTCTTCAGCGCCAGGCTGCAGCGAGATTACTACAGCGGCTGTTTTAGGGGCACGCAGTTTGTATCGCTGCCTCCTTGTATCTTTTGTCTTCTTTGCCTTGGATTTTCTTCCTCCAGGCCCAACCACTGTCCATTCTCCATGATTGGTAGGCGCTCTCTTTTCCGTAAGAGGGCGTTTCGATGCCGGGTCGCCCGCTTCTTTGTGCTTTGGAGCTCTTCTCCTCGGCGCTGGATTAGCCGGTGGCATCAATGTCGTCACTTCTCTTTGTCCAGGCTGTGGTAGTTGAGCCGGTTGTGGCTGAGCCTGTGGCTCCTGCTGTGATGTCGCATCATCCCGCCTTCTACCAGCTGACATCGATGGGCGAGGACGCGACTCACGGAGAAGACGGGCCTCGAGGCTCTCTAACCGAGCGTCCATCCGGGCGCTCAATTGCGTCACAGCCTCGCGGACGGCTCGCTGCAGTAGCTCTTCAAAGTCTACTGCTGCCGCGGGTGCAGGGATAGCCTGCGAGTTTGCGCTGGCCATCTCCCGTCTCAACTCGGCGATCTCTCTTTTGACCTGTTCTAGGTCTTTGGACAGGCGCGCGTTTTCTGCCTCTAGCAGCTTTGTCTCTTCGGATGTATTCCTCCGAAGAAGCATCGCTGTCGCCTCGCTTATCGCGGCGGAAGCCTCTTTCAACGCCTTGATTGCAGTTCCCTTAAGGTTTTTCGAGCTCTTGGCCACTCCGGCGATTGTGGCCAAGCTCGAGGCAATCGTTTCCTTAAGAGCGCTCATTGTCGATTCCGAGTCTGAGTTGTCGTCTAGTGACGAAGGAAGTGACGACTCTGAGATCGTGGCCTCGCGCGGTCTTATAATGCGACGCGCCAGGGCCGCCACTTCCTTGTCTGCTTCAGCCTCCTGCGCTTCCCGTTCGGCAGCGGCATAATCGCGTTTGGCTTGGGCAAGCCCCACATACTCACCAGTAGTCGGTGGCCTGCCCCTTCCGCGCTTGGCGCGGGTTTCCCTTCTCTCTTTTGGATAGGTATCGTCCTGTATCTCCTCTTCGTTTTGATGATGTCTCTCTAAAGAGCGAGAGCGAGTAGAATGCTCGCCCTCGGAGCAGTTAGTGCCCACCCCGTAGTACGAAGGGCAGACTCCTGAAGCGTGAGCGACAGAAGTGTGGGATTCCCCCCGAAGGGGACCCACCCGGGGACCAATTTTCTTACTGCTTTGTTCCATTTTTTATGTTTGCTCATTTGGGTTCAACCTCAACCCCCAAACCTAACCTAACCTAACCTAACCTAACCTAACCTAACCTAACCTAACCTAACCTAACCTAACCTAACCTAACCCCAACCTAACCTAACCTTTTTTTTTTTTTTTTTTTTGTTTTCGCTGGGGAATGCAGTTACGCATATCACCGGCCTCGAAGAAGCCGATGATTATGTGGGACTCGGGACCGTGAAGCGGTGCCCCATACCCACTAAACCCCAGCGGCGCTCTGCTTGCCGCTTGAAATAGAGCCACGGGAACGCGTTAGCATACCTCCGTGACTCTACCAGCGGTTGCCCTGTGTGTTAGGCTCTCTTCGGGGAGGATTTGATATCGGGATCCCCCCTTAACTACATCGGGACATGCCGGAACACGCGGCACGTCTTACGCTCGGGACGCAATTAGCGGACGACGACAGTCCCAAATTCGTCGCCATGCGACCCTTGTTAGGGCGGCTGGTATCGTTGCCTGCCCCTCGGAGCTCTTGTTGTGGGTGAGGCCTCGGCCTCCCTCATACGTTCCGCTTCTTGTTTGCGGCGCATTACGTCTCCAGCAAAGGAGGCGGCCGCGTTCCACTTATCTTTGCTGCCGACCATCGATCTTATGAGTGTTGGCAGCGAAAGGTCTACTCCTAGAGAGGCAGATAGCGTTTGACGCTCTTCTGCCCACGCCGGGCATTCTTCCAGCGTGTGTTGCCCTGTGTCCCGGTCCGAGCCACAGTGGTGGCAGGCCGGGGTCGATTCGATTCTCAACACCTCACACAGGTATCGGCCGAAACATCCGTGTCCCGTCAATAGCTGTGTGAGGTGGAACGTGAGCGCACCGCCAGTCCGCTCAACCCACTCCCGCAGCACCGGCTGCATAGCTGTGAGCAGCTCTATGCTCACTTGCGGACTTTCCAGTCGCACTGCCCATGAGCGAAGGGCGTTGTCCCTCTCGATCTGTCTCCACCGGCGCACTTCTTCTGGCGCCGGTCTTGACCCCTCCTCGCGTACACGCGCACAGCGTCTGTGCACGTCGGCCAGAGCTCTAGCCTCTAGGTCCCAAGGGATGCTGCCCGCGAGAGCGCACGCCGCGTCCCTGGAGACCGTACGGTATCCGCGAATGACTCTGATGGCCATTATACGTTGCAACCTGCCCAACACGAGTCGGTTGTGAGCGGATAAATCTTCCACCCACACAGGTGCTCCGTACATGACCATCGAGCGAATCACCCCCAAGTACAGGTGCCGGCATGCTAGCGACGGCCCACCCATATTTGGCAGCAGCCAAGCGAGACTCGCAGCGGACTTCTTCACCCTTTCAAACAGCCAGGTGAAGTGCTGTCTGAAAGTCCATCTGCTGTCGAGGATCAGGCCGAGGTACGACAGCGTCGACCCGACCTTGATTCTCGTCCCTCCCACTTCGATGGACATGTCCGGCGGCGGAACGTTTCTGGGCCCGTGGAAAGTAATGGCCTCTGACTTTGCCAGGGCTACCTCCAGTCCCAGAGCTCGTATGCGCCGGACGACCTGTGCTACCGCTGCGGTTGCCAGGATTCCAGCCTGTCGGTGCGACTGTGCGCAGGCAACGACCAAGGTATCATCCGCGTAGCAGATGAGGTGCACTCCACGGAGATTGGCGCCACGAAGAACCCAGTCGTATCCGATGTTCCACAGGAGGGGCCCTAAGGCAGACCCCTGCGGAACACCACACACGACCTCCCTCGTGCGCCACCCCTCCTGCGTCGGGTAGCTGACCGCGCGCGCCGAGAGGTAGTCAGCTACTACCCTCTGCAGGTACCGTGGCACGGCATGATACCTTAGCCCCTCGCGTATTGTTTCCCAGGGCAGGGAGTTGAATGCGTTGGATATGTCGAGTGACACCGCAACAACGACTCCACCCCGGGACACCTCCCTCTCTACTACCGCCCGGACTTGCCCGATCGCACCGATCGTAGACCGCCCCGGACGAAACCCAAACTGGTGGTCGCTCAGGCTCGGACCCACGTCTGCCATGTGCCGTGCCAGACGAGCAACGATCACACGTTCGAGAAGCTTGCCTACCTCGTCGAGCAGGACTATAGGGCGATAGGCCGAAGGTTGGTCTTCCGGCCGGCCCTCCTTTCTCAGCAGTACAAGCTTCCCCGTCTTCCACCTAGTCGGGAAACGGCCCTGCCTCAGGCATTCTGAGAACACATGAAGTAGGTGTTCATCCGATTCTCTCAAAGATAGCACCCAAGCACGACCCGGTATGCCATCGAGACCCGGGGCGCTATCTTTGAGAGACATTTTGTGCATCGCCACACCCAGCTCTTCCGGCGACACTGGCGGCACTTCCTCGTCCGACCCACTGGCAGCTGCGGGTGACACCATAGCTGGTGGGGTCCACTTTCCTCTTAGCGGAAACAGAGAAGAGACCACGCACTCTCTCAACTCTGGTCCGAGACTTGTCGTGAGCGGCGAGGCGGCCGGGCGGAGCTTATTCCGCACCCATTTGTAGGGCCTACCCCACGGGTCACGCTCAAGGGACGATATAAATTCTTTCCAGGCCTCGGTCTTTGCCTGTCGAATGCCATCCCGCAGAGCTCGACGAGCGGAACGGTAGGCATCGTAGGCAGCGTCCTGAGCCTCATTGAGGACACCGGTTTTCCTCCTGCGCAGCCTTGTGTACTGGCGACGCGCCGCGATGCACGACTCTCGCAGCAACTGCAGCTCGGGGCGCCACCAATAGGAGCGTCGTCGAGGCGCAGGAGGGCCCACTCTCGGCATGGATGCGTCGCACACCTGGGTCATCGTCTGGCCTAACCAATCCGCCAGGCTGTCCACATCCGTCCCGGAGCGAAGCGGAACCCAGGACTGGACAATTGCTGCCTCTTTCAGCATCTCTCTGTCCATTTTATTCAAGGCCCACCTGGGGCCGCACCGAGCCCGAGCCGAGCTCGGCGGGCTCCTTGGCGATTCCGCAGAGACGTTGAAGCAAATATATCGGTGGTCCGATAACGTCTCCACTTCCTCGAGGACCCGCCAGTCTACTATTCTGCGCGCAACGGTGGGGCTCGCGAGAGTGAGGTCCACGATGGACCCGCCTCGCTGCCTCACGCATGTGTCGACGCTGCCGCGGTTGAGCATCGCCATCCCGGACTCCACCATCCAGTCCTGCAGAACGTCACCCCTAGCATCCGTCGACGGGGAGCCCCATAGCGTGGACTTCGCGTTGAAGTCCCCGGCGACGAGCACAGGTTGTGAGACCCCACCAAGGAAGGCGCCCAGTCTCACAAGGAACGTCTCGAATTCGGTTAGGGATCTATTCGGAGAGAAATAGACCCCCACCACCATGAGACCGCCGACGATGGAGGCGACGAAGTCTTGGCACTTGATGGTGCGACTTGTCGACACTCCAGGGCCCAAGACCAGGGCGGTTGAGGACCCCGCGTCACCTATCCAGTTGTTGCCGGATGGCACACGATAAGGCTCCGCTACCACAGCGACATCGATCGACCACTGCGCCATGGACTGGATCAGTAGGTCCTGTGCCTGGGCGCAGTGGTTCAAGTTGACCTGCAACATACGTAGAGGAGCCATCACGGAGAGGCCGTATTGGTGTCCGTCTCGGCCGCAGGAGCTATGACCACCGAGTTGGGTGGTGGAGGCTTCTGGGATGTATTGCCCCTAGGGGCACCCACCTTCTTCTTCCGGCTGGACTTGTGACAGGCATCACTGCCCACACGGTGTTCAGCCGGTTTTCCACGTGCGGCACAGACCGCGCAGTGAGGTTTCCCTGCACATTGCGCGGATTTGTGGCCAGCCTGGCCGCAGCGGAAACACAGCTCGCTGCGGTCTGTCTCGCAGGTGCACTTGGCACGAGCGTGGCCTGTCTCCTGACACCGGAAGCACAGCATTGGTCGAGCGGGCAGCAGTGTGACATTCGCCAGTGTCCATCCAACCAGTAGCTTCTTACCGGTCGCAACCTTGTGCGCACCCTCAACGGGGCATCTCACCCAGGCGGTGCCGAGACCTCTCCTGTCTCGGCGAATGTCACCTACCTTGATAGACTCCGGTGGGCACAGCGCAACTGTGGAGACAGCACTAGCGATCTCGTCCGCTGTTGCCGAGTCATCAAGACCACTGATACGCAGCCCCGCGCACTTTTGTGGACGGGAGATGCGTACATCTTGCTCCCCGAGAACCTCCCTGAGTTTATTCGCCAGCGCGTCAGCCTTTACTTGACTGTCCGCACCAGTAACTTCAAGGATTCGAGCCCCCGTTACCGCCGATCTAAAACGGACCGCCGATATCTCGAGAGCAGTCAATTTCATTTTTTGCTTTGCGTCAGCGAGGACACCAGCATATGTCTTTCCGTTTTCTTCAGCGCCAGGCTGCAGCGAGATTACTACAGCGGCTGTTTTAGGGGCACGCAGTTTGTATCGCTGCCTCCTTGTATCTTTTGTCTTCTTTGCCTTGGATTTTCTTCCTCCAGGCCCAACCACTGTCCATTCTCCATGATTGGTAGGCGCTCTCTTTTCCGTAAGAGGGCGTTTCGATGCCGGGTCGCCCGCTTCTTTGTGCTTTGGAGCTCTTCTCCTCGGCGCTGGATTAGCCGGTGGCATCAATGTCGTCACTTCTCTTTGTCCAGGCTGTGGTAGTTGAGCCGGTTGTGGCTGAGCCTGTGGCTCCTGCTGTGATGTCGCATCATCCCGCCTTCTACCAGCTGACATCGATGGGCGAGGACGCGACTCACGGAGAAGACGGGCCTCGAGGCTCTCTAACCGAGCGTCCATCCGGGCGCTCGATTGCGTCACAGCCTCGCGGACGGCTCGCTGCAGTAGCTCTTCAAAGTCTACTGCTGCCGCGGGTGCAGGGATAGCCTGCGAGTTTGCGCTGGCCATCTCCCGTCTCAACTCGGCGATCTCTCTTTTGACCTGTTCTAGGTCTTTGGACAGGCGCGCGTTTTCTGCCTCTAGCAGCTTTGTCTCTTCGGATGTATTCCTCCGAAGAAGCATCGCTGTCGCCTCGCTTATCGCGGCGGAAGCCTCTTTCAACGCCTTGATTGCAGTTCCCTTAAGGTTTTTCGAGCTTTTGGCCACTCCGGCGATAGTGGCCAAGCTCGAGGCAATCGTTTCCTTAAGAGCGCTCGTAGTCGATTCCGAGTCTGAGTTGTCGTCTAGCGACAAAGGAAGTGACGACTCTGAGATCGTGGCCTCGCGCGGTCTTATTATGCGACGCGCCAGGGCCGCCACTTCCTTGTCTGCTTCAGCCTCCTGCGCTTCCCGTTCCGCAGCGGCATAGTCTCGTTTGGCTTGGGCAAGCCCCACATACTCACCAGTAGTTGGTGGCCTGCCCCTTCCGCGCTTGGCGCGGGTTTCCCTTCTCTCTTTTGGATAGGTATCGTCCTGTGTCTCCTCTAAAGAGCGAGAGCGAGTAGAATGCTCGCCCTCGGAGCAGTTAGTGCCCACCCCGTAGTACGAAGGGCAGACTCCTGAAGCGTGAGCGACAGAAGTGTGGGATTCCCCCCGAAGGGGACCCACCCGGGGACCATTTTCCTTACTGCTGTGTTCCATATTTTATGTTTGCTCATTTGGGTTGAGCAAATCCCATCTCCACTACGACACTGTTGACCCCTAACGGTTGGCACCCCCGTCCAACCATTCATCCCTTGGCCGGGGTCAAGCACGGGATTACGCATCATCCATCACCACGACACAAATACATATCATCCATCACCACGCTACAAATACATGTCGTCCATCCCCACGATATAAGTGCACATCATCCATCACCATAATACAACCACACATACGTCTCACAGTAAGATTCACACGCGATCTAACATTCATCCCATACACATCACGCAAGTACACCCCAGCCACTCCTGTCGGATTATTAGCCGTCAGTTGCCCTATGCCCGAGAGCATAAAGCAGCTGCCGTTGCCCAGGGTACACCAGTCCCAGGAGATGCCCTTACCCCCGGACCGAGGTCCGAAGGCAACTGCATCTCCCGGGCACACGAGGAGGTTATCCGACCCAGCACCCCAACCTTTTTTTTTTTTTTTTTTTTTGTTTTCGCTGGGGAATGCAGTTACGCATATCACCGGCCTCGAAGAAGCCGATGATTATGTGGGACTCGGGACCGTGAAGCGGTGCCCCATACCCACTAAACCCCAGCGGCGCTCTGCTTGCCGCTTGAAATAGAGCCACGGGAACGCGTTAGCATACCTCCGTGACTCTACCAGCGGTTGCCCTGTGTGTTAGGCTCTCTTCGGGGAGGATTTGATATCGGGATCCCCCTTAACTACATCGGGACATGCCGGAACACGCGGCACGTCTTACGCTCGGGATGCAATTCGCGGACGACGACAGTCCCAAAGTCGTCGCCATGCGATCCTTGTTAGGGCGGCTGGTATCGTTGCCTGCCCCTCGGAGCTCTTGTTGTGGGTGAGGCCTCGGCCTCCCTCATACGTTCCGCTTCTTGTTTGCGGCGCATTACGTCTCCAGCAAAGAAGGCGGCCGCGTTCCACTTATCTTCGCTGCCGACCATCGATCTTATGAGTGTTGGCAGCGAAAGGTCTACTCCTAGAGTGGCAGATAGCGCTTGACGCTCTTCTGCCCACGCCGGGCATTCTTCCAGCGTGTGTTGCCCTGTGTCCCGGTCCGAGCCACAGTGGTGGCAGGCCGGGGTCGATTCGTTTCTCAACACCTCACACAGGTATCGGCCGAAACATCCGTGTCCCGTCAATAGCTGTGTGAGGTGGAACGTGAGCGCACCGCCAGTCCGCTCAACCCACTCCCGCAGCACCGGCTGCATAGCTGTGAGCAGCTCTATGCTCACTTGCGGACTTTCCAGTCGCACTGCCCATGAGCGAAGGGCGTTGACCCTCTCGATCTGTCTCCACCGGCGCACTTCTTCTGGCGCCGGTCTTGACCCCTCCTCGCGTACACGCGCACAGCGTCTGTGCACGTCGGCCAGAGCTCTAGCCTCTAGGTCCCAAGGGATGCTGCCCGCGAGAGCGCACGCCGCGTCCCTGGAGACTGTACGGTATCCGCGAATGACTCTGATGGCCATTATACGTTGCAACCTGCCCAACACGAGTCGGTTGTGAGTGGATAAATCTTCCACCCACACAGGTGCTCCGTACATGACCATCGAGCGAATCACCTCCAAGTACAGGTGCCGGCATGCTAGCGACGGCCCACCCAAATTTGGCAGTAGCCAAGCGAGACTCGCAGCGGACTTCTTCACCCTGTCAAACAGCCAGGTGAAGTGCTGTCTGAAAGTCCATCTGCTGTCGAGGATCAGGCCAAGGTACGACAGCGTCGACCCGACCTTGATCCTCGTCCCTCCCACTTCGATGGACATGTCCGGCGGAGGAGCGTTTCTGGGACCGTGGAAGGTAATGGCCTCTGACTTTGCCAGGGCTACCTCCAGACCCAGAGCTCGTATGCGCCGGACGACCTGTGCTACCGCTGCGGTTGCCAGGATTCCAGCCTGTCGGTGCGACTGTGCGCAGGCAACGACTAAGGTATCATCCGCGTAGCAGATGAGGTGCACTCCACGGAGATTGGCGCCACGAAGAACCCAGTCGTATCCGATGTTCCACAGGAGGGGCCCTAAAGCAGACCCCTGCGGAACACCACACACGACCTCCCTCGTGCGCCACCCCTCCTGCGTCGGGTAGCTGACCGCGCGCGCCGACAGGTAGTCAGCTACTACCCTCTGCAGGTACCGTGGCACGGCATGATACCTTAGCCCCTCGCGTATTGTTTCCCAGGGCAGAGAGTTGAATGCGTTGGATATGTCGAGTGACACCGCAACAACGACTCCACCCCGGGACACCTCCGTCTCTACTACCGCCCGGACTTGCCCGATCGCACCGATCGTAGACCGCCCCGGACGAAACCCAAACTGGTGGTCGCTCAGGCTCGGACCCACGTCTGCCATGTGCCGTGCCAGACGAGCAACGATCACACGCTCGAGAAGCTTGCCTACCTCGTCGAGCAGGACTATAGGGCGATAGGCCGAAGGTTGGTCTTCCGGCCGGCCCTCCTTTCTCAACAGTACAAGTTTCCCTGTCTTCCACCTAGTCGGGAAACGACCCTGCCTCAGGCACTCTGAGAACACATGGAGTAGGTGTTCATCCGATTCTCTCAAAGATAGCACCCAAGCACGACCCGGTATTCCATCGAGACCCGGGGCACTATCTTTGAGAGACATTTTGTGCACCGCCACACCCAGCTCTTCCGGCGACACTGGCGGCACTTCCTCGTCCGACCCACTGGCAGCTACGGGTGACACCATAGCTGGTGGGGTCCACTTTCCTCTTAGTGGAAACAGAGAAGAGACCACGCACTCTCTCAACTCTGGTCCGAGACTTGTCGTGAGCGGCGAGGCGGCCGGGCGGAGCTTATTCCGCACCCATTTGTAGGGCCTACCCCACGGGTCACGCTCAAGGGACGATATAAATTCTTTCCAGGCCTCGGTCTTTGCCTGTCGAATGCCATCCCGCAGAGCTCGACGAGCGGAACGGTAGGCATCGTAGGCAGCGTCCTGAGCCTCATTGAGGACACCGGTTTTCCTCCTGCGCAGCCTTGTGTACTGGCGACGCGCCGCGATGCACGACTCTCGCAGCAACTGCAGCTCGGGGCGCCACCAATAGGAGCGACGTCGAGGCGCAGGAGGGCCCACTCTCGGCATGGATGCGTCGCACACCTGGGTCATGGTCTGACCTAACCAATCCGCCAGGCTGTCCACATCCGTCCCGGAGCGAAGCGGAACCCATGACTGGACAATCGCTGCCTCTTTCAGCATTTCTCTATCCATTTTACTCAAGGCCCATCTGGGGCCGCACCGAGCCCGAGCCGAGTTCGGCGGGCTCCTTGGCGATTCCGCAGAGACGTTGAAGCGAATATATCGGTGGTCCGATAACGTCTCCACTTCCTCGAGGACCCGCCAGCCCACTATTCTGCGCGCAACGGTGGGGCTCGCGAGAGTGAGGTCCACGATGGACCCGCCTCGCTGCCTCACGCATGTGTCGACGCTGCCGCGGTTGAGCATCGCCATCCCGGACTCCACCATCCAGTCCTGCAGAACGTCACCCCTAGCATCCGTCGACGGGGAGCCCCATAGCGTGGACTTCGCGTTGAAGTCCCCGGCGACGAGCACAGGTTGTGAGACCCCACCAAGGAAGGCGCCCAGTCTCACAAGGAACGTCTCGAATTCGGTTAGGGATCTATTAGGAGAGAAATAGACCCCCACCACCATGAGACCGCCGACGATGGAGGCGACGAAGTCTTGGCACTTGATGGTGCGACTTGTCGACACTCCAGGGCCCAAGACCAGGGCGGTTGAGGACCCCACGTCACCTATCCAGTTGTTGCCGGATGGCACACGATAAGGCTCCGCTACCACAGCGACATCGATCGACCACTGCGCCATGGACTGGATCAGTAGGTCCTGTGCCTGGGCGCAGTGGTTCAAGTTGACCTGCAACATACGTAGAGGAGCCATCACGGAGAGGCCGTATTGGTGTCCGTCTCGGCCGCAGGAGCTATGACCACCGAGTTGGGTGGTGGAGGCTTCTGGGATGTATTGCCCCTAGGGGCACCCACCTTCTTCTTCCGGCTGGACTTGTGACAGGCATCACTGCCCACACGGTGTTCAGCCGGTTTTCCACGTGCGGCACAGACCGCGCAGTGAGGTTTCCCTGCACATTGCGCGGATTTGTGGCCAGCCTGGCCGCAGCGGAAACACAGCTCGCTGCGGTCTGTCTCGCAGGTGCACTTGGCACGAGCGTGGCCTGTCTCCTGACACCGGAAGCACAGCATTGGTCGAGCGGGCAGCAGTGTGACATTCGCCAGTGTCCATCCAACCAGTAGCTTCTTACCGGTCGCAACCTTGTGCGCACCCTCAACGGGGCATCTCACCCAGGCGGTGCCGAGACCTCTCCTGTCTCGGCGAATGTCACCTACCTTGATAGACTCCGGTGGGCACAGCGCAACTGTGGAGACAGCACTAGCGATCTCGTCCGCTGTTGCCGAGTCATCAAGACCACTGATACGCAGCCCCGCGCACTTTTGTGGACGGGAGATGCGTACATCTTGCTCCCCGAGAACCTCCCTGAGTTTATTCGCCAGCGCGTCAGCCTTTACTTGACTGTCCGCACCAGTAACTTCAAGGATTCGAGCCCCCGTTACCGCCGATCTAAAACGGACCGCCGATATCTCGAGAGCAGTCAATTTCATTTTTTGCTTTGCGTCAGCGAGGACACCAGCATATGTCTTTCCGTTTTCTTCAGCGCCAGGCTGCAGCGAGATTACTACAGCGGCTGTTTTAGGGGCACGCAGTTTGTATCGCTGCCTCCTTGTATCTTTTGTCTTCTTTGCCTTGGATTTTCTTCCTCCAGGCCCAACCACTGTCCATTCTCCATGATTGGTAGGCGCTCTCTTTTCCGTAAGAGGGCGTTTCGATGCCGGGTCGCCCGCTTCTTTGTGCTTTGGAGCTCTTCTCCTCGGCGCTGGATTAGCCGGTGGCATCAATGTCGTCACTTCTCTTTGTCCAGGCTGTGGTAGTTGAGCCGGTTGTGGCTGAGCCTGTGGCTCCTGCTGTGATGTCGCATCATCCCGCCTTCTACCAGCTGACATCGATGGGCGAGGACGCGACTCACGGAGAAGACGGGCCTCGAGGCTCTCTAACCGAGCGTCCATCCGGGCGCTCGATTGCGTCACAGCCTCGCGGACGGCTCGCTGCAGTAGCTCTTCAAAGTCTACTGCTGCCGCGGGTTCAGGGATAGCCTGCGAGTTTGCGCTGGCCATCTCCCGTCTCAATTCGGCGATCTCTCTTTTGACCTGTTCTAGGTCTTTGGACAGGCGCGCGTTTTCTGCCTCTAGCAGCTTTGTCTCTTCGGATGTATTCCTCCGAAGAAGCATCGCTGTCGCCTCGCTTATCGCGGCGGATGCCTCTTTCAACGCCTTGATTGCTGTTCCCTTTAGGTTTTTTGAGCTCTTGGCCACTCCGGCGATTGTGGCCAAGCTCGAGGCAATCGTTTCCTTAAGAGCGCTCATTGTCGACTCCGAGTCCGAGTTGTCGTCCAGCGACGAAGGAAGTGACGACTCTGAGATCGTGGCCTCGCGCGGTCTTATAATGCGACGCGCCAGGGCCGCCACTTCCTTGTCTGCTTCAGCCTCCTGCGCTTCCCGTTCGGCAGCGGCATAATCACGTTTGGCTTGGGCAAGCCCCACATACTCACCAGTAGTCGGTGGCCTGCCCCTTCCGCGCTTGGCGCGGGTTTCCCTTCTCTCTTTTGGATAGGTATCGTCCTGTATCTCCTCTTCGTTTTGATGATGTCTCTCTAAAGAGCGAGAGCGAGTAGAATGCTCGCCCTCGGAGCAGTTAGTGCCCACCCCGTAGTACGAAGGGCAGACTCCTGAAGCGTGAGCGACAGAAGTGTGGGATTCCCCCCGAAGGGGACCCACCCGGGGACCAATTTTCTTACTGCTTTGTTCCATTTTTTATGTTTGCTCATTTGGGTTGAGCAAAACCCATCTCCACTACGACACTGTTGACCCCTAACGGTTGGCACCCCCGTCCAACCATTCATCCCTTGGCCGGGGTCAAGCACGGGATTACGCATCATCCATCACCACGATACAAATACATATCATCCATCACCACGCTACAAATACATGTCGTCCATCCCCACGATATAAGTGCACATCATCCATCACCATGATACAACCACACATACGTCTCACAGTAAGATTCACACGCGATCTAACATTCATCCCATACACATCACGCAAGTACACCCCAGCCACTCCTGTCGGATTATTAGCCGTCAGTTGCCCTATGCCCGAGAGCATAGAGCAGCTGCCGTTGCCCAGGGTACACCAGTCCCAGGAGATGCCCTTACCCCCGGACCGAGGTCCGAAGGCAACTGCATCTCCCGGGCACACGAGGAGGTTATCCGACCCAGCACCCCACCCAGCACCCCAACCTAACCTTTTTTTTTTTTTTTTTTTTTTTTTTTTTTGTTTTCGCTGGGGAATGCAGTTACGCATATCACCGGCCTCGAAGAAGCCGATGATTATGTGGGACTCGGGACCGTGAAGCGGTGCCCCATACCCACTAAACCCCAGCGGCGCTCTGCTTGCCGCTTGAAATAGAGCCACGGGAACGCGTTAGCATACCTCCGTGACTCTACCAGCGGTTGCCCTGTGTGTTAGGCTCTCTTCGGGGAGGATTTGATATCGGGATCCCCCTTGACTACATCGAGACATGCCGGAACACGCGGCACGTCTGGCCGCTCGGGACGCAATTCGCGGACGACGACAGTCCCGGAGTCGTTGTCCTGCGACCCTTTGCTAGGGCGGCTGATAACGTTGCCTGCCCCTTGGAGCTCTTGTTGTGGGTGAGGCCTCGGCCTCCCTCATACGTTCCGCTTCTTCTTTTCGACGCATTACGCCTTCAGCAAAGGAGGCGGCCGCGTTCCACTTATCTTCGCTGTCGACCATCGATCTTATGAGAGTCGGCAGCGAAAGGTCTACTCCTAAAGTAGCAGATAGCGCTTGACGCTCTTCTGCCCACGCCGTGCATTCTTCCAGCGTGTGTTGGCCTGTGTCCCGGTCGGAGCCACAGTGGTGGCAGGCCGGGGTCGATTCGATGTTCAGCACCTCACACAGGTATCGGCCGAAACATCCGTGTCCCGTCAATAGCTGTGTGAGGCGGAACGTGAGCGCACCGCCAGGCCGCTCAACCCACTCCCGCAGCACTGGCTGCATAGCTGTGAGCAGCTCTATGCTCACTTGTGGACTTTCAAGTCGCACTGCCCAAGAGCGAAGGGCGTTATCCCTGGCGACCTGTCTCCACCGACGCACTTCTTCTGGCGCCGGTCTTGACCCCTCCTCGCGTACACGCGCACAGCGTCTGTGCACATCGGCCAGAGCTCCAGCCTCTAGGTCCCAAGGGATGCTGCCTGCGAGAACACACGCCGCGTCCCTGGAGACCGTACGGTATCCACGAATGACTCTGATGGCCATTATACGTTGCAACCTGCCCAACACGAGTCGGTTATGAGTGGATAAATCTTCCACCCACACAGGTGCTCCGTACATGACCATCGAGCGAATCACCCCCAAGTACAAGTGCCGACATGCTAGCGACGGCCCGCCCATATTTGGCAGTAGCCAAGCGAGACTCGCAGCGGACTTCTTCACCCTTTCAAACAGCCAGGTGAAGTGCTGTCTGAAAGTCCATCTGCTGTCGAGGATCAGGCCGAGGTACAACAGCGTCGACCCGACCTTGATCCTCGTCCCTCCCACTTCGATGACCATGTCCGGCGGCGGAGCGTTTCTGGGACCGTGGAAGGTAATGGCCTCTGACTTTGCCAGGGCTACCTCCAGTCCCAGAGCTCGTATGCGCCGGACGACCTGTGCTACCGCTGCGGTTGCCAGGATTCCAGCCTGTCGGTGCGACTGAGCGCAGGCAACGACTAAGGTATCATCCGCGTAGCAGATGAGGTGCACTCCACGGAGATTGGCGCCACGAAGAACCCAGTCGTATCCGATGTTCCACAGGAGGGGTCCTAAAGCAGACCCCTGCGGAACACCACACACTACCTCCCTCGTGCGCCACCCCTCCTGCGTCGGGTAGCCGACTGCGCGCGTCGAAAGGTAGTCACCTACTACCCTCTGCAGGTACCGTGGTACGGCATGATACCTCAGCCCCTCGCGTATTGTTTCCCAGGGCAGAGAGTTGAAAGCGTTGGATATGTCGAGTGACACCGCAACAACGACTCCACCCCGGGACACCTCCTTCTCTACTACCGCCCGGACTTGCCCGATCGCACCGATCGTAGACCGCCCCGGACGAAACCCAAACTGGTGGTCGCTCAGGCTCGGACCCACGTCTGCCATGTGCCGTGCCAGACGAGCAACGATCACACGCTCGAGAAGCTTGCCTACCTCGTCGAGCAGGACTATAGGGCGATAGGCCGAAGGTTGGTCTTCCGGCCGGCCCTCCTTTCTCAACAGTACAAGTTTCCCTGTCTTCCACCTAGTCGGGAAACGACCCTGCCTCAGGCACTCTGAGAACACATGGAGTAGGTGTTCATCCGATTCTCTCAAAGATAGCACCCAAGCTCGACCCGGTATTCCATCGAGACCCGGGGCACTATCTTTGAGAGACATTTTGTGCACCGCCACACCCAGCTCTTCCGGCGACACTGGCGGCACTTCCTCGTCCGACCCACTGGCAGCTACGGGTGACACCATAGCTGGTGGGGTCCACTTTCCTCTTAGCGGAAACAGAGAAGAGACCACGCACTCTCTCAACTCTGGTCCGAGACTTGCCGTGAGCGGCAAGGCGGCCGGGCGGAGCTTATTCCGCACCCATTTGTAGGGCCTACCCCACGGGTCACACTCAAGGGACGCCAGAAATTCCTTCCAGGCCTCGGTCTTTGCCTGTCGAATGCCATCCCGCAGAGCTCGACGAGCGGAACGGTAGGCATCGTAGGCAGCGTCCTGAGCCTCATTGAGGACACCCGTTTTCCTCCTGCGTAGCCTTGTGTACTGGCGACGCGCCGAGATGCACGCCTCTCGCAGCAACAGCAGCTCGGGGCGCCACCAATAGGAGCGACGTCGAGGCGCAGGAGGGCCCACTCTCGGCATGGATGCGTCGCACACCTGGGTCATCGTCTGGCCTAACCAATCCGCCAGGCTGTCCACATCCGTCCCGGAGCGAAGCGGAACCCATGACTGGACAATCGCTGCCTCTTTCAGCATTTCTCTATCCATTTTACTCAAGGCCCATCTGGGGCCGCACCGAGCCCGAGCCGAGCTCGGCGGGCTCCTTGGCGATTCCGCAGAGACGTTGAAGCGAATATATCGGTGGTCCGATAACGTCTCCACTTCCTCGACGACCCGCCAGCCCACTATTCTGCGCGCAACGGTGGGGCTCGCGAGAGTGAGGTCCACGATGGACCCGCCTCGCTGCCTCACGCATGTGTCGACGCTGCCGCGGTTGAGCACCGCCATCCCGGACTCCACCATCCAGTCCTGCAGAACGTCACCCCTAGCATCCGTCGACGGGGAGCCCCATAGCGTGGACTTCGCGTTGAAGTCCCCGGCGACGAGCACAGGTTGTGAGACCCCACCAAGGAAGGCGCCCAGTCTCACAAGGAACGTCTCGAATTCGGTTAGGGATCTATTAGGAGAGAAATAGACACCTACCACCATGAGACCGCCAACGATGGAGGCGACGAAGTCTTGGCACTTGATGGTGCGACTTGTCGACACTCCAGGGCCCAAGACCAGGGCGGTTGAGGACCCCGCGTCACCTATCCAGTTATTGCCGGATGGCACACGATAAGGCTCCGCTACCACAGCAACATCGATCGACCACTGCGCCATGGACTGGATCAGTAGATCCTGTGCCTGGGCGCAGTGGTTCAAGTTGACCTGCAACATACGTAGTGGAGCCATCACGGAGAGGCCGTATTGGTGTCCGTCTCGGCCGCAGGAGCTATGACCACCGAGTTGGGTGGTGGAGGCTTCTGGGATGTATTGCCCCTGGGGGCACCCACCTTCTTCTTCCGGCTGGACTTGTGACAGGCATCACTGCCCACACGGTGTTCAGCCGGTTTTCCACGTGCGGCACAGACCGCGCAGTGAGGTTTCCCTGCACATTGCGCGGATTTGTGGCCAGCCTGGCCGCAGCGGAAACACAGCTCGCTGCGGTCTGTCTCGCAGGTGCACTTGGCACGAGCGTGGCCTGTCTCTTGACACCGGAAGCACAGCATTGGTCGAGCGGGCAGCAGTGTGACATTCGCCAGTGTCCATCCAACCAGTAGCCTCTTACCGGTCGCAACCTTGTGCGCACCCTCAACGGGGCATCTCACCCAGGCGGTGCCGAGACCTCTCCTGTCTCGGCGAATGTCACCTACCTTGATAGACTCCGGTGGGCACAGCGCTACTGTGGAGACAGCACTAGCGATCTCGTCCGCTGTTGCCGAGTCATCAAGACCACTGATACGCAGCCCCGCGCACTTTTGTGGACGGGAGATGCGTACATCTTGCTCCCCGAGAACCTCCCTGAGTTTATTCGCCAGCGCGTCGGCCTTTACTTGACTGTCCGCACCAGTAACTTCAAGGATTCGAGCCCCCGTTACCGCCGATCTAAAACGGACCGCCGATATCTCGAGAGCAGTCAATTTCATTTTTTGCTTTGCGTCAGCGAGGACACCAGCATATGTCTTTCCCTTTTCTTCAGCGCCAGGCTGCAGCGAGATTACTACAGCGGCTGTTTTTGGGGCACGCAGTTTGTATCGCTGCCTCTTTGTATCTTTTGTCGTCTTTCCCTTGGATTTTCTTCCTCCAGGCCCAACCACTGTCCATTCTCCATGATTGGTAGGCGCTCTCTTTTCCTTAAGAGGGCGTTTCGATGCCGGGTCGCCCGCCTCTTTAGCAGCGACATTCGGTCTGTGTTTATGACCTCTTCTCCTCGGGGCTGGATTAGCCGGTGGCATCAATGTCGTCACTTCTCTTTGTTCAGGCTGTGGTAGTTGAGCCGGTTGTGGCTGAGCCTGTGGCTCCCGCTGTGATGTCGCATCATCCCGCCTTCTACCAGCTGACATCGATGGGCGAGGACGCGACTCACGGAGAAGACGGGCCTCGAGGCTCTCCAACCGAGCGTCCATCCGGGCGCTCGATTGCGTCACAGCCTCGCGGACGGCTCGCTGCAGTAGCTCTTCAAAGTCTACTGCTGCCGCGGGTGCAGGGATAGCCTGCGAGTTTGCGCTGGCCATCTCCCGTCTCAACTCGGCGATCTCTCTTTTGATCTGTTCTAGGTCTTTGGACAGGCGCGCGTTTTCTGCCTCTAGCAGCTTTGTCTCTTCGGATGTATTCCTCCGAAGAAGCATCGCTGTCGCCTCGCTTATCGCGGCGGATGCCTCTTTCAACGCCTTGATTGCAGTTCCCTTTAGGTTTTTTGAGCTCTTGGCCACTCCGGCGATTGTGGCCAAGCTCGAGGCAATCGTTTCCTTAAGGGCGCTCATTGTCGACTCCGAGTCCGAGCCGTCGTCCAGCGACGAAGGAAGTGACGACTCTGAGATCGTGGCCACGCGCGGTCTTATAATGCGACGCGCCAGGGCCGCCACTTCCTTGTCTGCTTCAGCCTCCTGCGCTTCCCGTTCGGCAGCGGCATAATCTCGTTTGGCTTGGGCAAGCCCCACATACTCACCAGTAGTCGGTGGCCTGCCCCTTCCGCGCTTGGCGCGGGTTTCCCTTCTCTCTTTTGGATAGGTATCGTCCTGTGTCTCCTCTAAAGAGCGAGAGCGAGTAGAATGCTCGCCCTCGGAGCAGTTAGTGCCCACCCCGTAGTACGAAGGGCAGACTCCTGAAGCGTGAGCGACAGAAGTGTGGGATTCCCCCCGAAGGGGACCCACCCGGGGACCATTTTCCTTACTGCTGTGTTCCATATTTTATGTTTGCTCATTTGGGTTGAGCAAAACCCATCTCCACTACGACACTGTTGACCCCTAACGGTTGGCACCCCCGTCCAACCATTCATCCCTTGGCCGGGGTCAAGCACGGGATTACGCATCATCCATCACCACGATACAAATACATATCATCCATCACCACGCTACAAATACATGTCGTCCATCCCCACGATATAAGTGCACATCATCCATCACCATGATACAACCACACATACCTCTCACAGTAAGATTCACACGCGATCTAACATTCATCCCATACACATCACGCAAGTACACCCCAGCCACTCCTGTCGGATTATTAGCCGTCAGTTGCCCTATGCCCGAGAGCATAAAGCAGCTGCCGTTGCCCAGGGTACACCAGTCCCAGGAGATGCCCTTACCCCCGGACCGAGGTCCGAAGGCAACTGCATCTCCCGGGCACACGAGGAGGTTATCCGACCCAGCACCCCAACCTAACCTAACCTAACCTTTTTTTTTTTTTTTTTTTTTTTTTTTTTTTTTTTTTTTTTTTTTTTTCCGCTGGGGAATGCAGTTACGCATATCACCGGCCTCGAAGAAGCCGATGATTATGTGGGACTCGGGACCGTGAAGCGGTTCCCCATACCCACTAAACCCCAGCGGCGCTCTGCTTGCCGCTTGAAATAGAGCCACGGGAACGCGTTAGCATACCTCCGTGACTCTACCAGCGGTTGCCCTGTGTGTTAGGCTCTCTTCGGGGAGGATTTGATATCGGGATCCCCCTTAACTACATCGGGACATGCCGGAACACGCAGCACGTCTTACGCTCGGGATGCAATTCGCGGACGACGACAGTCCCAAAGTCGTCGTCATGCGATCCTTGTTAGGGCGGCTGGTATCGTTGCCTGCCCCTCGGAGCTCTTGTTGTGGGTGAGGCCTCGGCCTCCCTCATACGTTCCGCTTCTTGTTTGCGGCGCATTACGTCTCCAGCAAAGGAGGCGGCCGCGTTCCACTTATCTTCGCTGCCGACCATCGATCTTATGAGTGTTGGCAGCGAAAGGTCCACTCCTAGAGTAGCAGATAGCGTTTGACGCTCTTCTGCCCACGCCGGGCATTCTTCCAGCGTGTGTTGCCCTGTGTCCCGGTCGGAGCCACAGTGGTGGCAGGCCGGGGTCGATTCGTTTCTCAACACCTCACACAGGTATCGGCCGAAACATCCGTGTCCCGTCAATAGCTGTGTGAGGTGGAACGTGAGCGCACCGCCAGTCCGCTCAACCCACTCCCGCAGCACCGGCTGCATAGCTGTGAGCAGCTCTATGCTCACTTGCGGACTTTCCAGTCGCACTGCCCATGAGCGAAGGGCCTTGTCCCTCTCGATCTGTCTCCACCGGCGCACTTCTTCTGGCGCCGGTCTTGACCCCTCCTCGCATACACGCGCACAGCGTCTGTGCACGTCGGCCAGAGCTCTAGCCTCTAGGTCCCAAGGGATGCTGCCCGCGAGAGCGCACGCTGCGTCCCTGGAGACCGTACGGTATCCGCGAATGACTCTGATGGCCATTATACGTTGCAACCTGCCCAACACGAGTCGGTTGTGTGCGGATAAATCTTCCACCCACACAGGTGCTCCGTACATGACCATCGAGCGAATCACCCCCAAGTACAGGTGCCGGCATGCTAGCGACGGCCCACCCATATTTGGCAGCAGCCAAGCGAGACTCGCAGCGGACTTCTTCACCCTTTCAAACAGCCAGGTGAAGTGCTGTCTGAAAGTCCATCTGCTGTCGAGGATCAGGCCGAGGTACGACAGCGTCGACCCGACCTTGATTCTCGTCCCTCCCACTTCGATGGACATGTCCGGCGGCGGAGCGTTTCTGGGCCCGTGGAAAGTAATGGCCTCTGACTTTGCCAGGGCTACCTCCAGTCCCAGAGCTCGTATGCGCCGGACGACCTGTGCTACCGCTGCGGTTGCCAGGATTCCAGCCTGTCGGTGCGACTGAGCGCAGGCAACGACTAAGGTATCATCCGCGTAGCAGATGAGGTGCACTCCACGGAGATTGGCGCCACGAAGAACCCAGTCGTATCCGATGTTCCACAGGAGGGGTCCTAAAGCAGACCCCTGCGGAACACCACACACTACCTCCCTCGTGCGCCACCCCTCCTGCGTCGGGTAGCCGACTGCGCGCGTCGAAAGGTAGTCACCTACTACCCTCTGCAGGTACCGTGGTACGGCATGATACCTCAGCCCCTCGCGTATTGTTTCCCAGGGCAGAGAGTTGAAAGCGTTGGATATGTCGAGTGACACCGCAACAACGACTCCACCCCGGGACACCTCCTTCTCTACTACCGCCCGGACTTGCCCGATCGCACCGATCGTAGACCGCCCCGGACGAAACCCAAACTGGTGGTCGCTCAGGCTCGGATCCACGTCTGCCATGTGCCGTGCCAGACGAGCAACGATCACACGCTCGAGAAGCTTGCCTACCTCGTCGAGCAGGACTATAGGGCGATAGGCCGAAGGTTGGTCTTCCGGCCGGCCCTCCTTTCTCAACAGTACAAGTTTCCCTGTCTTCCACCTAGTCGGGAAACGACCCTGCCTCAGGCACTCTGAGAACACATGGAGTAGGTGTTCATCCGATTCTCTCAAAGATAGCACCCAAGCACGACCCGGTATTCCATCGAGACCCGGGGCGCTATCTTTGAGAGACATTTTGTGCATCGCCACACCTAGCTCTTCCGGCGACACTGGCGGCACTTCCTCGTCCGACCCACTGGCAGCTGCGGGTGACACCATAGCTGGTGGGGTCCACTTTCCTCTTAGCGGAAACAGAGAAGAGACCACGCACTCTCTCAACTCTGGTCCGAGACTTGTCGTGAGCGGCGAGGCGGCCGGGCGGAGCTTATTCCGCACCCATTTGTAGGGCCTACCCCACGGGTCACGCTCAAGGGACGATATAAATTCTTTCCAGGCCTCGGTCTTTGCCTGTCGAATGCCATCCCGCAGAGCTCGACGAGCGGAACGGTAGGCATTGTAGGCAGCGTCCTGAGCCTCATTGAGGACACCGGTTTTCCTCCTGCGCAGCCTTGTGTACTGGCGACGCGCCGCGATGCACGACTCTCGCAGCAACTGCAGCTCGGGGCGCCACCAATAGGAGCGTCGTCGAGGCGCAGGAGGGCCCACTCTCGGCATGGATGCGTCGCACACCTGGGTCATCGTCTGGCCTAACCAATCCGCCAGGCTATCCACATCCGTCCCGGAGCGAAGCGGAACCCAGGACTGGACAATTGCTGCCTCTTTCAGCATCTCTCTGTCCATTTTATTCAAGGCCCACCTGGGGCCGCACCGAGCCCGAGCCGAGCTCGGCGGGCCCCTTGGCGATTCCGCAGAGACGTTGAAGCGAATATATCGGTGGTCCGATAACGTCTCCACTTCCTCGAGGACCCGCCAGCCGACTATTCTGCGCGCAACGGTGGGGCTCGCGAGAGTGAGGTCCACGATGGACCCGCCTCGCTGCCTCACGCACGTGTCGACGCTGCCGCGGTTGAGCATCGCCATCCCGGACTCCACCATCCAGTCCTGCAGAACGTCACCCCTAGCATCCGTCGACGGGGAGCCCCATAGCGTGGACTTCGCGTTGAAGTCCCCGGCGACGAGCACAGGTTGTGAGACCCCACCAAGGAAGGCGCCCAGTCTCACAAGGAACGTCTCGAATTCGGTTAGGGATCTATTAGGAGAGAAATAGACCCCCACCACCATGAGACCGCCGACGATGGAGGCGACGAAGTCTTGGCACTTGATGGTGCGACTTGTCGACACTCCAGGGCCCAAGACCAGGGCGGTTGAGGACCCCACGTCACCTATCCAGTTGTTGCCGGATGGCACACGATAAGGCTCCGCTACCACAGCGACATCGATCGACCACTGCGCCATGGACTGGATCAGTAGGTCCTGTGCCTGGGCGCAGTGGTTCAAGTTGACCTGCAACATACGTAGAGGAGCCATCACGAAGAGGCCGTATTGGTGTCCGTCTCGGCCGCAGGAGCTATGACCACCGAGTTGGGTGGTGGAGGCTTCTGGGATGTATTGCCCCTAGGGGCACCCACCTTCTTCTTCCGGCTGGACTTGTGACAGGCATCACTGCCCACACGGTGTTCAGCCGGTTTTCCACGTGCGGCACAGACCGCGCAGTGAGGTTTCCCTGCACATTGCGCGGATTTGTGGCCAGCCTGGCCGCAGCGGAAACACAGCTCGCTGCGGTCTGTCTCGCAGGTGCACTTGGCACGAGCATGGCCTGTCTCCTGACACCGGAAGCACAGCATTGGTCGAGCGGGCAGCAGTGTGACATTCGCCAGTGTCCATCCAACCAGTAGCTTCTTACCGGTCGCAACCTTGTGCGCACCCTCAACGGGGCATCTCACCCAGGCGGTGCCGAGACCTGTCCTGTCTCGGCGAATGTCACCTACCTTGATAGACTCCGGTGGGCACAGCGCAACTGTGGAGACAGCACTAGCGATCTCGTCCGCTGTTGCCGAGTCATCAAGACCACTGATACGCAGCCCCGCGCACTTTTGTGGACGGGAGATGCGTACATCTTGCTCCCCGAGAACCTCCCTGAGTTTATTCGCCAGCGCGTCAGCCTTTACTTGACTGTCCGCACCAGTAACTTCAAGGATTCGAGCCCCCGTTACCGCCGATCTAAAACGTACCGCCGATATCTCGAGAGCAGACAATTTCATTTTTTGCTTTGCGTCAGCGAGGACACCAGCATATGTCTTTCCGTTTTCTTCAGCGCCAGGCTGCAGCGAGATTACTACAGCGGCTGTTTTAGGGGCACGCAGTTTGTATCGCTGCCTCCTTGTATCTTTTGTCTTCTTTGCCTTGGATTTTCTTCCTCCAGGCCCAACCACTGTCCATTCTCCATGATTGGTAGGCGCTCTCTTTTCCGTAAGAGGGCGTTTCGATGCCGGGTCGCCCGCTTCTTTGTGCTTTGGAGCTCTTCTCCTCGGCGCTGGATTAGCCGGTGGCATCAATGTCGTCACTTCACTTTGTCCAGGCTGTGGTAGTTGAGCCGGTTGTGGCTGAGCCTGTGGCTCCTGCTGTGATGTCGCATCATCCCGCCTTCTACCAGCTGACATCGATGGGCGAGGACGCGACTCACGGAGAAGACGGGCCTCGAGGCTCTCTAACCGAGCGTCCATCCGGGCGCTCGATTGCGTCACAGCCTCGCGGACGGCTCGCTGCAGTAGCTCTTCAAAGTCTACTGCTGCCGCGGGTGCAGGGATAGCCTGCGAGTTTGCGCTGGCCATCTCCCGTCTCAACTCGGCGATCTCTCTTTTGACCTGTTCTAGGTCTTTGGACAGGCGCGCGTTTTCTGCCTCTAGCAGCTTTGTCTCTTCGGATGTATTCCTCCGAAGAAGCATCGCTGTCGCCTCGCTTATCGCGGCGGAAGCCTCTTTCAACGCCTTGATTGCAGTTCCCTTAAGGTTTTTCGAGCTCTTGGCCACTCCGGCGATTGTGGCCAAGCTCGAGGCAATCGTTTCCTTAAGAGTGCTCGTAGTCGATTCCGAGTCTGAGTTGTCGTCTAGCGACGAAGGAAGTGACGACTCTGAGATCGTGGCCACGCGCGGTCTTATTATGCGACGCGCCAGGGCCGCCACTTCCTTGTCTGCTTCAGCCTCCTGCGCTTCCCGTTCCGCAGCGGCATAGTCTCGTTTGGCTTGGGCAAGCCCCACATACTCACCAGTAGTTGGTGGCCTGCCCCTTCCGCGCTTGGCGCGGGTTTCCCTTCTCTCTTTTGGATAGGTATCGTCCTGTGTCTCCTCTAAAGAGCGAGAGCGAGTAGAATGCTCGCCCTCGGAGCAGTTAGTGCCCACCCCGTAGTACGAAGGGCAGACTCCTGAAGCGTGAGCGACAGAAGTGTGGGATTCCCCCCGAAGGGGACCCACCCGGGGACCATTTTCCTTACTGCTGTGTTCCATATTTTATGTTTGCTCATTTGGGTTGAGCAAAACCCATCTCCACTACGACACTGTTGACCCCTAACGGTTGGCACCCCCGTCCAACCATTCATCCCTTGGCCGGGGTCAAGCACGGGATTACGCATCATCCATCACCACGATACAAATACATATCATCCATCACCACGCTACAAATACATGTCGTCCATCCCCACGATATAAGTGCACATCATCCATCACCATGATACAACCACACATACGTCTCACAGTAAGATTCACACGCGATCTAACATTCATCCCATACACATCACGCAAGTACACCCCAGCCACTCCTGTCGGATTATTAGCCGTCAGTTGCCCTATGCCCGAGAGCATAGAGCAGCTGCCGTTGCCCAGGGTACACCAGTCCCAGGAGATGCCCTTACCCCCGGACCGAGGTCCGAAGGCAACTGCATCTCCCGGGCACACGAGGAGGTTATCCGACCCAGCACCCCAACCTTTTTTTTTTTTTTTTTTTTTTTTTTTTTTTGTTTTCGCTGGGGAATGCAGTTACGCATATCACCGGCCTCGAAGAAGCCGATGATTATGTGGGACTCGGGACCGTGAAGCGGTGCCCCATACCCACTAAACCCCAGCGGCGCTCTGCTTGCCGCTTGAAATAGAGCCACGGGAACGCGTTAGCATACCTCCGTGACTCTACCAGCGGTTGCCCTGTGTGTTAGGCTCTCTTCGGGGAGGATTTGATTTCGGGATCCCCCTAAACTACATCGAAACATGCCGAGACACGCGGCACGTCTGACCGCTCGGGACGCAATTAGCGGACGACGACAGTCCCAGAGTCGTCGCCCTGCGACCCTTGCTAGGGCGGCTGATAGCGTTGCCTGCCCCTTGGAGCTCTTGTTGTGGGTGAGGCCTCAGCCTCCCTCATACGTTCCGCTTCTTCTTTTCGACGCATTACGCCTTCAGCAAAGGAGGCGGCCGCGTTCCACTTATCTTCGCTGTCGACCATCGATCTTATGAGAGTCGGCAGCGAAAGGTCTACTCCTAAAGTAGCAGATAGCGCTTGACGCTCTTCTGCCCACGCCGGGCATTCTTCCAGCGTGTGTTGCCCTGTGTCCCGGTCGGAGCCACAGTGGTGGCAGGCCGGGGTCGATTCGACGCTCAACACCTCACACAGGTATCGGCCGAAACATCCGTGTCCCGTCAATAGCTGTGTGAGGTGGAACGTGAGCGTACCGCCAGACCGCTCAACCCACTCCTGCAGCACCGGCTGCATAGCTGTGAGCAGCTCTATGCTCACTTGTGGATTTTCCAGTCGCACTGCCCATGAGCGAAGGGCGTTGTCCCTCTCGATCTGTCTCCACCGGCGCACTTCTTCTGGCGCCGGTCTTGACCCCTCCTCGCGTACACGCGCACAGCGTCTGTGCACGTCGGCCAGAGCTCTAGCCTCTAGGTCCCAAGGGATGCTGCCCGCGAGAACACACGCCGCGTCCCTGGAGACCGTACGGTATCCACGAATGACTCTGATGGCCATTATACGTTGCAACCTGCCCAACACGAGTCGGTTATGAGTGGATAAATCTTCCACCCACACAGGTGCTCCGTACATAACCATCGAGCGAATCACCCCCAAGTACAAGTGCCGACATGCTAGCGACGGCCCGCCCATATTTGGCAGCAGCCAAGCGAGACTCGCAGCGGACTTCTTCACCCTTTCAAACAGCCAGGTGAAGTGCTGTCTGAAAGTCCATCTGCTGTCGAGGATCAGGCCGAGGTACGACAGCGTCGACCCGACCTTGATTCTCGTCCCTCCCACTTCGATGGACATGTCCGACCCAGCACCCCAACCTAACCTAACCTAACCTAACCTAACCTAACCTAACCTAACCTAACCTAACCTAACCTAACCTAACCTTTTTTTTTTTTTTTTTTTTTTTTTTTTTTTTTTCTGATGGAAAAATGCATTTACGCATCCCGCCTGTGGTGGGTATGTGGGACTCGTTGGCTGATTACCTTAATACCCACTAAAAAAAAAAAAAAAAAAAAAAAAAAAAAAAAAAAAAAAAAAAAAAAAAAAAAAAAAAAAAAAAAAAAAAACCATCGACGTACGTACGCTGCGCCTTATTGGCAAGAGCCACGGGGTCGCTTGCGCACTCTACCGTGATTCCACCGGCGTCTGTCCGCTTGGTGCAGACTCCACCTAGAACCTTAATCTTAATCTTGTGTGCTATGCTTTTGCATGCATTACACCTCGAAGGTCACTTGTTACCGGGTGGTGGCGTTCTCTCCACCGACACCACCCGTAGCCCTCGTTAAGGAGGAAGGCGGCGATCGTGAGCGAGCCGCCTGCGACCGGTTTTCTTCCGGCGGATAGGTAGCGACGACGGGTCGTCTTCCCTAACCCTTTCCATCGCTTCTTTTTGCGTCATCACCTCCTCGCAGAAGTAGACCATTTTGCCCCATGCCACGTTATTACTTACCATAGCTTCCACTACGGCTGGCAGTGACAGGTCATTCCCCATTACGGCAGCGAGGTGACTTCGCTGCTCGCTCCACCGCGGACACTCTTCAAGTGTGTGCCTGGCCGTGTCCTCGGCACTTTCGCAATGATGACACCCCATCGTGGGCTCTCTGCCCGCCACCCTACACAGGTACCTTCCGAAGCAGCCATGCCCCGACAGCATCTGCACGAGTCGGAACGTGAGAGCTCCATGTCTCCTTGTCAGCCACTGGTCCAGTACCGGTAGCACCGCTTCTATTATTTGGTGGCCAGCAGTCGGTTGCTGAAGTCTTTTCTTCCACTTCTCAATGAGCACCCGGTTGCTTCTCACCAGGTGCTCATCCAGAAGTGTTCTCCACCCTTCTGATGACTGCCATCCCGGTACGTTGCGTAGTCCCATTGCAACTTCATATCTCTGCGCCAGAGACTCCGCCTCCAAATCCCATGGCGGCGTTCCCGCCAGGACACAGGCCGCCTCGAAGGAGATCGTATGATAGCCCCTTATGACTCTCACCGCCATAACCCGTTGCGGTCTGCGTAGGAGGGTTTTGTTATGGGCGTTCAGAGCGTCCACCCAGATAGGAGCTCCATAGAGGGCCATCGACTTGACGACTCCCGTATAGAGGCGGCGGCACTGAGCTCTAGGTCCTCCAATGTTGGGCAAGAGCTTACCTAACGCGCCCGCCGCTCGAATGAGTCTCGGAGCCAGGCCACTGAAATGTTCCTTAAAGTTCCACCGGCTATCGAGGACTAGACCCAGGTAGCGCAAGGTCTTCTCGATACCGATGGAAACTCCACCCACCACCATCTCCAGTCCTGTGGGCGGTGCGTTCCTAGGTCCGTGGAAACATATAGCTTCCGACTTCTCCACAGAGACTTCAAGTCCCAGCCGCCGTATCCTCTGGACGGTGTGTGCTACACCTGCCGTTGCCAGGAGGACCGCCTGCCTATGCGTCCCAGCTCGCGCTGTTACGAGCGTATCGTCCGCATAGCAGACGACCTCTACTCCCTCCGGGTTTGCTCCTCGCAACACCCAATCGTATCCTATGTTCCACAGGAGGGGTCCAAGAACCGACCCCTGTGGAACCCCACACGACACCGTCCTTCTACACCAACCTGTCTTGGTGGGATACGTCACCGCTCTGTCCGATAGGTATGCCGCCACAATCTGTCGCAGATAGCGAGGTACGGCATGGTAACGGAGGGCTTCCTTTATGCAGCTCCAGGGTAGGGTGTTAAAGGCGTTTTTGATGTCCAGGGACACCGCCACCACAACATCGCCCTGAGATATTGCGTCCGCTGTCAGCGCTTTGACTCTCATTATGGCATCGATCGTTGACCTTAGCTTGCGAAAGCCGTATTGACACCCGCTAAGATCTGGCCCTTCCTCCGTCAGGTGCTTAGTAAGCCGCTCAGCAATTATCCGCTCGAACAGCTTATTCACCTCGTTCAGCACGACGATGGGGCGATATGCAGATGGCGAGTCCGCTGGACGACCCTCTTTCTTCAGCAGCACTAGCCTACCGGTTTTCCAGCTGTTTGGATATCGGCCCTGCTCGAGGCACGCACTAAAGAGCGTCCTGATCCATGGCCCTAGTGCCTCGAGAGCAGGGCACCAAACAGTTCCTGGTATGCCGTCTGGCCCTGGAGCAACCTTCTTGGCTCGCATCCGTAGCTCCGCCGCTTTGAGCTCGGGCTCCGATACGGCTTCTGACCTACCAGAACTGCCTTCGACTGTTATCTCCGGCGGTACCATGCTTGGTGGTAGGTATTCGTCTTTTTCCGGAAATAGAGCCTCTACGATGCTTTCACAGAGTAGAGGCTGTAGGGTCTGAGTCAGTGGTGGGGTCCAGGGACGAAGTTTGGATCGAACTAATCTATAGGGCCTTCCCCATGGGTCTTTATCTAGTTTCTCCAGCATTTCATTCCACGCTTTCGGCTTGGCCTTGCTTATCGCCACCTGAAGCTCTTTTTGTTTATGTCTATAGTCATCGTAGAGACTGGCCTCTTGCCTTTCCTCTCGATGAGCTCTTCTTCGGCTTCGAAGGTAGCGGCGCCTGGCCACGACGCATGCCTGCCGGAGTTGCGTTAACCGGTCAGACCACCAGTACACCTGCCTCCCGGCCTTGAAAGCCCCGGCGCGAGGCATGGCAGCGTCACAGACGTTTGTCATGGCCTCATGGAGCCGTTCTGCTTCCTCGCTCACTTCTGCAGGACTCTTTGTGTCATGAAACCATGCCTGCACAATTGCTGCCTCCCGTAGGAGTTCCTTGTCCAGCTTTTTAATCGCCCACCTCGGTCCCGACCCAGATGGAGACCGATTGAAGGTATCTGCGGCTGGCAAGGAAGGCGCCTCCATGCCAAATTGGATGTACCGGTGGTCCGACAGAGTTTCCACACTGTCCAGCACCTGCCACCCGTTTACTCGATGAGCCACCGTGGGACTTGCGAACGTCACGTCCACTATCGACTCACCCTGTGCACGTACGCAGGTGCTGACCGACCCCTGGTTTAGGATTACCAGTCCCGTCGCTACGACCCACTCCTCTAGCACCTCCCCCCGTGCATCAGTCGCTGGAGATCCCCAAGCCACCGATTTGGCATTGAAGTCCCCCGCGATCAGCACCGGATTTGGTCGACATTGGTTAACGATGTCCCCGACGCGTTGAAGGAATCGCTCAAAGTCGGCCAGGCTTCGGTTGGGCGAAAAATAGACGCCAACCACTGACAGGCCATCCACAGTTGCGGCCACGCATCCCTGACCCTTTGCTACTTGCTCAAAAGGCGGGGAGCCAGCAGCAGTCTGTGTGACTAAGAGCACCTTCTTGTCTACATCGCCAACCCAGTTGTCCTTAGGAGGTATGGAGTAGGGTTCCGCGATAATCCCAATGTGTATCGATCGCTCCGCCAGGCTCTGGACTAGTAGGTCCTGAGCTCTGGCACAGTGATTGATATTACCCTGTAGAAATCGTATGGATCGTGAGGCCATTGTTATTTCTTACGTTTAGGTTCCACCTCGGCCCTGGCAATGGGTAGAGTCACCTGCGGGACAGATTTATTCATGTCATGCCCCTTCCTCTTGCTTTGTTTGGCAGCGCGAGCTACACATGCTCCGCTGCCGACTCCATGCTCAGCTGGTCTTTTACGGTCGGAGCACAGTACACAATGCGGTGCAGCGGTACATTGCCCCGCTCTATGACCCGACTGGCTGCAACGGTAGCATATTCCGCTGCGATCCACTTCGGCGGTACACTGTCCTCTAACGTGTCCAACCTCCAGGCACCGGTAGCAGCGGAGCACCCTAGGTGCCAGAAGCTTCACTTGAGCGGCCACCCAGCCCACCAATAGCCTTCCGCTCGTAGCCACCTTTTTGGCAGCGGGTATCGGGCACCGCACCCAGGCTGTGCCTAGACCTGTGTGGTCAGGTCTTATGTCGCCGCATTTCACCGATTCTTTAGAGCACTCGCCTACTTTCGCGATGGCCGTCACAACTTCGTCTGTCGTGACGGAATCGTCTAGCCCGGAGATGCGCATTTCCGAGCACTTAGTAGGCCTGCCTATGTGGACGTTGTCGTCCCCTAGAAAGTCCTTCAGTTTTGAGGCAAGCATATCTGCTTTCTCTCCACTGTTCACTCCAGGGACCTCTAGGATCCTCGCACCGGATTTGGCTCTTCTAAACCAGAGACCGGGAAGACCGAGGGAAGAGATGTCAATCTTTTCTTTGGCTTCCTCCAGTACCTTTTTGTAGGTAACTCCTCTCTCCTCAGCACCGCCCCGAAGAGTGATTGAGACCGCTGCAGAGCGCGGGAGCCGTAGCTTACTCGCGGTTGGTCTCAATTGAGCTACCGTTTTCTTTGGACGCTTTTTAACCACTTGCACCCACTCCCCCTCTGTGGTTGTTGGGTTCGGCTTCGGTTTTGGCCTTTGTGTATCGTTTGTATCAGCAACAGCAACAGATACGCTCTGCAACGCTCCTTGTGCCTTCTTCCTTCTTTTAGCTTTCCCTCTTTTCGGTTCCTTCTCCGAGACTTGCGGATTATTCGGTCCCGTTCCTTTACTGGTCGCCTCCTTCCCGTTCTCCCCCTTCCCAGGAGGCTTCGACGGATCACCTCCATCCGGAGCAGGTGGTAGGCGTACGCTCGGTTTTGCCACCAACCTTCCCTCTAGGGCTTCTAGCTTTTCGTTCACCATTTGGCCAACTTGCTCCATAATGGTACGCGAAAAGGTTTCCAAGAGGGAGGTATTTACATCTCGGTTGGGTGTGGGAGCAGCTGGGTAGGATGACACGTAGGTGTTTTTCCTTGCTTCCGCTAACTCCGTCCTGATCAGTGTTATTTCCTCCCTTAGGTCAGTCAGGTCCTCCCTAAGCCTGGCATTTTCTGCCTGTAGCTTTTTCGTCTCCTTCGTCACCGATCTAGCGCTTAATACTGCGACTGCCTCTTTGATCGCCGACGCTGACTCTTTTAGGGCATGTACAAAGGTGCCCTTTAAGTTTTTCGACGACGCGGCTACCTTAAATATGGTTGCCACGTTGTCCATCACCACCTGGTTCAGTTCGAGGGCCGAGGCGTCTTCAATTTCCAGTGGCGCAAGTCTCTCAAGACATGAGGTCTTATTGCTCCGGTTTTTCTCCGACATCTCAGCTACTTCCCGTTCCGCTCTGTTTATTTCTTCCTCTCGCTCGGCATCCTTTATTGCTTTCCTGGTCATAGCCAGTCCAGCCCATCGGCCTGCCGGAGGAGTAACGCTTCTACCTCTTGAAGCTGAAGAAATTTTTGACGCAGACTTGCAAGCCAAGTTTGACTCGTCGTTCTTCCGTTTCTGTGAACGGGTCAATCTCGCCGTGGTAATCACAAGTCGTCGGCTAGAATCACTGTCTGATTCTAAGCCTACTCCATCCACATCCGAATGCATCTCAGAGTCCTTATACGAAGCCAAAGTCGATTGATTTTGATCCACTTGCGAATGTTTGCCCCCTCCGTATACAGTGGGGCAGCCTGTACGCGTGTCAGTATGCAAAGAGCTTTCCGACTCGCGCACAGAGAGGGATTCCTGGCTAGCCAGACCCTCCCGGAGATTTGTTACTTCATCCGCATTCATATTGCGTTGATTTTTGTTTTATGACGTACCATACGCGACTCGTCACCTTTTTTCCTTCTGTCGGGGTGAGGTCCCCACTTTTGTAAGCGCGATGCACTGCACCGCGTCTTCCTTCTCCCGTACGCATCCTAGGTGAGCTCACTATACCCAGGAGCTCAAGCCCGGAGCTAGGACTCGGGCCAGCCCCACACAAGGTGCTGGCCGGGTGGGTTCCACTTAGCTTCACCAAGAGGCATCGAAGCCACGGCTACTGAGCCCCCCCGCCACGACAAGGCGGAAACCCCTTGGGGGGGAACCTAACCTAACCTAACCTTTTTTTTTTTTTTTTTTTTTGATATCGGTGGTGGAAATGCTGTTACCGCATACCCAGCGTCCTTTTCAAGGGGGGGGGACGCCGGGTTATGTGGGGCTCGGGGCCACTGAGATGTTGTGCGTGACCCCCATACCCACTAAAACCACCACCGCTTGTCCCGCCACACGCATACTGGAGACGCCCGGGTTTCAGCCAAGCAACTCTCCGGGCGCCTCCGCGTATAAAACTCCTCTTGGTGGGTGCCCGCGGGGAGCAAAGGCACCCACCTGCCGTCCCGTACCGGTCCCTCGCGGGACCGGCACGTTGGGGCCCCCCGACCCCACAGACGACCGCGCGCGCCCACGACGGAGCGCATGCCCGGCCGCCGCCCTCCCGTGAAGGAATTGGGCGGCGGCCTCCTCCCTCCAGACTCCCCCCCCTCGTCGAAGTGGGAGGGGGGGACAAAAACCAAGACTCCCCCGGGGGACGCACCCCCAGGGGAAACACGACAAAAGGCCCAAAGGGCCACGCCCAACGGCCCGAACGCCCCCTCACACCGTGCCCGGCTAGGGGCCCATCGCTCACGGCGGGAGGAAGCGGACGGCGTGGTTCTGCCGCCGCGCTCTCCCGCCGGCCCGCCGCCGCCTGCAAGGTGCGGCAGCGGCGTCGGCCTCCCTGGTGCGCTCGGCGGCCTCCTTCTGACGCATCACTGCGCCGCAGAAGGAGGCCACCGCCCTCCAAGACCTCTCGCTGCTCAACATACGATCGATTACAGTCGGCAGCGAGAGGTCACTGCCGACTTGCGCGACGAGGGCGTGGCGTTGCGGCCCCCATGCCGGGCACTCCGCCAGAGTGTGGTGCGCCGTGTCAATCGGCGCACCACACTCGACGCATTCCTGCGTCATCTCTCTACGAGCCACCTGGTGCAGGTACTTGCCGAAACATCCATGGCCTGTCAGCACCTGCACCAGGTGGAACGTTAAGGCCCCGTACCGCCGGCTCATCCACCGGGACAGGTGGGGCCTGATGGCCTCCACCGTGTCCCGGCCGGCGGCAGGGTTTCCTAACTCCGTCTCCCACCGCCGGATCAGGGCGTCATGGGCAACGCGCCTGATCCGGCGGACCGTGGCCGGGTCCGGCCGACGCTCTCCGGCATCCCGCAGGAAGAGGTACACTTCCGCGAGCGACTGCGCCTGTAGATGCCAAGGCACATCGCCCGCGAGAAGCGTACCCGCCGTCCAGGACACCGTACGGTACGCCCGACAGGCTCGGTTCACCAGGATACGTTGGGCCCTCTTCAAAACGGGCCCGTTCCTGGCGGTCTCGCACCTATCCACCCATACGGGCGCACCGTACAGTGCCATACTCCGCAGGATGCCAGAGTATAGGCGCCGACACAAATGACCCGGCCCCCCGACATTGGGCAGCAATCTGCCCAGCGCAGCGGCGGTGGCGGTGAGCTTCGGGAGAAGCCGTTCGAAGTGCTCCCCGAAGCTCCATCGCCCGTCCAGAGTGAGCCCTAAATACTTGAGGGCTCCCCGCACTGGGACCCTCTCGCCCCGGACGGGGATGATCGCGCCCCGGGGTGGACCCCTGCGGGGTCCGTGGAAGAGGAGGGCCTCCGTCTTCGTGACGGAGACCCTCAGACCCAGCTGCTCGATCCGGTCCACCACCAGCGACGTGCTAGTGGCGGCCAGACGAGCAGCCTCGTCGTAACTCCTCCCCCGGGCCGAGACGAGGGTGTCGTCCGCGTAGCATAGTACCCTCGTCCCGGGGAGGACCGGCTGCCGCAGCAGCCAGTCGTACGCGAGGTTCCACAGCAAGGGGCCCAAGACCGACCCCTGTGGAACCCCGCTCTCCACGCGCCGCCGATGTAATTCGCCGCTGCCATCAACCCAGACGATCGTCCTGTCCTTGAGGTACGCCCCCAACAGCCCGACCATGTAGGGGGGGAGCCGGAAAAACTCCAGCGCCCCCCTGATCGTCGCGAATGGCAGGCTGTTGAAGGCGTTCTCGATATCTAAGGACACCCCCAGGACCACCTCGCCGTCACCGAAGGCCTCCAGACAGAGGCCCTTCAGGTCGAGCAGGGCGTCCAACGTGGATCGCCCTGCCCGAAATCCGTACTGGGCCTCATGGAGGCCCGGTCCCACCTCGGCGAGGTGCCGAACGAGACGGCCGGCCAAGATCTTCTCGAAGACCTTACCCGCCTCGTCCAGAAGGACGATCGGTCTGTACGCGGAAGGGGAGTCGGGGTGACGGTCCCCCTTCCGCAGCAGGCAAAGCCTGCCCGTCTTCCAGCGCTCCGGGAACTGCACGTGCCGAATGCAGGCGTCGTACAGTCCCCGGAGCTCCTCGCGCAGGTGACTCGCGGCCACCCAGAGGGCCCTCGATGGGACCCCGTCGGGCCCCGGAGCCGTACGTCGACCCTGGAGACGACCCAGGGCCACGTCCAGCTCCTCTTCCGTCAGAGGAGGTCCCTCCTCTGTGGCCGCCGCGGGGGCGGTGGTGGACATAACCGGGGGCTGGAATGACGAGTCAGCCCCCGGGAACAACCGGTCCACCACCCCTTGGAGGAAGTCCGGGTCCAGGGCCTCCGTTAAGGGGGCGCCTGCGGCACAGAGCTTCTTCCGTGCCGTCTTGAACGGGCGCCCCCATGGATCCCTGTCGACCCCTGCCAGTAGTTCCTCCCAGGCAAGGGTCTTCGCCCGGACTATGGCGAGCCGCAGGGTCTTGCGGGCTTCGGCATACTGAACCTGCAGCCGCTCCTCCTCCCCCGTCACCTGCGTGCGCCGACGCCGACAACGCTGCAGTGCCCGGCGACGAGCCTGGGCCGCCGCCCGGAGGCCGGAGAGCTCCTTCGACCACCAGTACAGCTGGCGGCGGTCCGCAAGACGTCGCCGCATCCTAGGCATGGCCGCATCGCACACCTCCTGAAGAGCGCTGTGGATGCGACCTTCCAGCTCGTCGACGCCGACGTCGTCTGAGCCTCGGGGCATGTTCCATCTCTGGAACAGCGCCGCCTCCTCGGCGAGCTCCTTGTCGAACTTCCCGAGGACCCAACGAGGGAAGTGGAACCCGGGGCGCGATGATGTTGTGCCGCGCCCCTGAGGAGGGGAGACCTCGAACCTGATATATCGGTGATCCGATAAGGTCTCCACCTCCTCTTCCACCCGCCAATTTGCTACACGGCGCGCGAGCGCCGGTGAGGCAAAGGAGAGGTCCACGATAGACCCCCCCGACCCTCGCACGCACGTGAGCGCGTTTCCCTCGTTGAGGAGGCTCAGACCGGAGAGCAGTGCCCATGCCTCAACTGCTCTCCCTCTCGCGTCGGTGGCGGTGCCGCCCCAAGAGCGAGACTTGGCGTTGAAGTCGCCGAGGACCAAGATCTCTCTCGGTGACAACCTGCCCGCGGCGGCCCTGACAGAGTCGAGAAACACCTCGAACTCTGCCAGGGATCGGTTGGGGGAGAAGTACACCCCGATGACAGCGTACCTCCCCCAACCTGCCGCCGCGTAGCCGTGCCCCCTCTCTAATGACTTGAAGAGGGGGCAGGCGCCCGCTCTCGCCATCACCACCACCGTGCCGTCCAGGTCCCCAACCCAGGATGATTGGGCGGGAATCCTGTACGGCTCTGATGCCACGCCAATGTGGCATCCCCACTCCGCCAACGACTGCAGGAACAAGTCCTGAGCGCCGGCGGAGTGGTTGAGATTCGCCTGCAGGAGTGAGATGTGGGCCATCAATTAATTGATGACCATGTTCTCACCTCCTGCAGGCGCACTATTCTTCTCCGCGACGCGGGAAGGTGTCCCGGCCGCAGCCTTTCCCTTGACCCTGGGGGGGAGACAAGTTCTCCCCCCCATCAAGTGGTTGGACTTCCGACCAGAGTCGGCGCAGACGGAGCATCGGAACTCCGACTGGCACTCGCCGGCCCTGTGACCCACCTTCCCGCATCGGAAGCACTGATCCTTCCGGCATTTGGGGGATGGACACGTAGCGGAGGTGTGCCCGATCGCCATGCAGTTGAAGCAGCGCAAAGGGCGCTGCTCCAGAGCCACGATCCTGGCCGAGGTCCACCCGACCAGGACGCGGCCCTTCTCCGCCAGCAGCTTCGCGGCGGCGACCGGACACGTTACGATGGTGGTGCCCATCCCCCCGGGCCCGTCCCTTACGGACAGGGCCTTCACCTGCCCGGCTGGGCAGCCCGTTGCTGCGACGACCGCAGCCTCGACCGTCTCTTTGGTGGCCGAGTCGTCCAGCTCGGTCACCCGCAGATCCGCGGTTTTGACCGGCCGGACGACGTCGGCCACCCCAGCCAGCGAAGTCTTCATCTTCTCCGCTAGCTGGTCTGCAACGTCGTGGCCGTGGCTGACACCCAGCTCGAACAGGCGGGCCCCCGCCATAGTGGGCCGCACCCGCACTTGGCCCACGAGGCCCAAGTCCTCGAGGGCGGACGTCTTCACCAGGGAGCTCATGATCTCCCGGTAAGACGTCCCCTCGGCCACCGCCTCGGGCCGCAGCTTGACTATCACTGCGGCCGTCTTGGGCGGCGCAAGCTTGGGCCCCTTCTTGGCGGGGGCCGCCTTCTCGGCGGGGGCCGCCTTCATGGCGGGGGCCGCCTTCTTGGCGGCCTTGGCCCGCGCCTTCCGGCCGACCACCTTCACCCACGAGCCCTCCTCCGTGGAGGGCCCGGGCAGCGGCACGTTTTCCACCTCCATCTCTCCCTCAGCCGAGGATGTTGTTGTTGGCTGAGGGCGGGAGGTCGAGGCCTTCATCGGCGCCCGGCGAGGTAGTGGTGCCGGCGCAGGCGCCTGTCGGGGCGTCGAGGGCGCCGCCGGCCGGGTCCTAGCCGAAGTGGCCGCGTCTGAAGGCGCGGGGGCCTGCGAAACAGGATTGACACCCCGCGCCTTCAACCTAACCTTTTTTTTTTTTTTTTTTTTTGATATCGGTGGTGGAAATGCTGTTAACGCATACCCAGCGTCCTTTTCAAGGGGGGGGACGCCGGGTTATGTGGGGCTCGGGGCCACTGAGATGTTGTGCGTGACCCCCATACCCACTAAAACCACCACCGCTTGTCCCGCCACACGCATACTGGAGACGCCCGGGTTTCAGCCAAGCAACTCTCCGGGCGCCTCCGCGTATAAAACTCCTCTTGGTGGGTGCCCGCGGGGAGCAAAGGCACCCACCTGCCGTCCCGTACCGGCCCCTCGCGGGACCGGCACGTTGGGGCCCCCCGACCCCACAGACGACCGCGCGCGCCCACGGCGGCCTCCTCCCTCCAGACTCCCCCCCCTCGTCGAAGTGGGAGGGGGGGGACAAAAACCAAGACTCCCCCGGGGGACGCACCCCCAGGGGAAACACGACAAAAGGCCCAAAGGGCCACGACCAACGGCCCGAACGCCCCCTCACACCGTGCCCGGCTAGGGGCCCATCGCTCACGGCGGGAGGAAGCGGACGGCGTGGTTCTGCCGCCGCGCTCTCCCGCCGGCCCGCCGCCGCCTGCAAGGTGCGGCAGCGGCGTCGGCCTCCCTCGTGCGCTCGGCGGCCTCCTTCTGACGCATCACTGCGCCGCAGAAGGAGGCCACCGCCCTCCAAGACCTCTCGCTGCTCAACATACGATCGATTACAGTCGGCAGCGAGAGGTCACTGCCGACTTGCGCGACGAGGGAGTGGCGTTGCGGCTCCCATGCCGGGCACTCCGCCAGAGTGTGGTGCGCCGTGTCAATCGGCGCACCACACTCGACGCATTCCTGCGTCATCTCTCTACGAGCCACCTGGTGCAAGTACTTGCCGAAACATCCATGGCCTGTCAGCACCTGCACCAGGTGGAACGTCAAGGCCCCGTACCGCCGGCTCATCCAAAGCCTTCAACCTAACCTAACCTAACCTAACCTAACCTAACCTAACCTAACCTAACCTAACCTTTTTTTTTTTTTTTTTTTTTTTTTTTTGTCGAGGGGAAAAAATGTCCTGCGGCATACACATTTGTCTAGGGCACGACGAATGGTTATGTGGGGCTCTCACCCACTAAAACAACCCCCCGGTGTCCTTCACGGCCTGAGTGCCGGGTTGGTGGGATCGATCGATGCATTCGCCACCTTCCCGGCCGGCCTTGACCCTCTTCGGATCTCTTCCTTGAGGGGCCTTGCCCCTATCCTCCTAATGTGAGCACCCCGGACACTGGGTGCTCACCGCCACGGCCTGTCACTGGTCGGACGACGGGTTGCCCTCCCCGCCGCTCGCAGGCCTGACCTCACGGTGGTCGGAGGTCATCGCGCGGGTGCGCTCGTCGTCGTGCTGTGCGCCTGCGGCGGGAGGGAAGCTGGCTGGTAGCCTCCCTTTCGCGCTCCGCCACCTCCTTGTTGGTCATAACGGCTTCACAAAATGAGGCCATCGCCTCCCAGGCGCTCTCGCTCTCGGTCATTAATTGGATTATGGTCGGGAGCGACAGCGTTTGCTCTCCTGTCGCCGCGAGTAGCTGCTCGCGCTCTGCACTCCAAGCCGGGCACTCCTGCAAAGTGTGCAGGGCTGAGTCTTCAGTACCCGCACAGTGGTGGCAGATTGGACTCTGCTCCCGTCCTATGCGATGCAAGTACTTTCCGAAGCACCCGTGTCCGGAAAGTATTTGTGTCAATCGGAATGCTAATGAGCCATGCCGCCTGCTGAGCCACTGTGCGAGTATTGGCTGTACAGCGGTGACGGTGCTATGGCCCGCTTCTGGCGATGTGAGCCTTTGTCTCCACTTTTCGACCATCTCTGATCGTAGTCCTGCCCTTTTCTTCCGAGTTTCGTCAGGATGGACTATGAGACCCCTGTTCGTGGCCTCCTTATGCCACTTGTAAAGTAGGGCTGCCAGTTCCGCCTCTAAATCCCACGGGGGTGATCCCGCCAACACAGTTGCCGCTTCGAATGATACTGTACGGTATCCTCGTATGACACGGATGGCCATTGCCCTCTGTGGTCTTCTGAGGGCAGTGATGTTCTTGGCCGACATGTTTTGGCCCCAGATTGGCGCACCGTACAGAGCCATCGATCGTACCACTCCCATGTACAGCCGTCTGCAACTGTCGTTAGGCCCTCCTAAGTTGGGCAGGAGGGACGCTAGCGCTGCCGCTGCCCTTGTCAATTTTGGGCCTAGCGCGGCGAAGTGTTGGCGAAACGTCCACCGCCTATCGAGCGTGAGGCCCAAATACTTCAGGGTTTGCCCGATTTCTATTCGTACGCCGCCCACGATGATGTGCGAGTCGGGGGGCGGCGCGTTTCTTGCACCGTGGAAGCAGATCGCCTCTGTTTTGGTCAATGCTACTTCCAGGCCAAGTCTTCTTATTCTTCCTACAACTTGTGATACTCCTGCAGTGGCAAGGATATTGACCTCGCGGTGTGACCGACCTCTCGCAGTAACTAGGGTGTCGTCCGCGTAGCACGTTATCTCGACGTCGTGCAGAAGTGCACCGCGGAGCACCCAATCATAGGCGATGTTCCACAGGAGAGGCCCTAAGACAGATCCCTGTGGAACACCGCTTGTGATGTTTCTTTCGCTCCATGCTGTCCGACTCGGGAAGATGACTCGTCGATCGGACAGGTAGTCCCTAATCGTATCGCTTAGATAGCGCGGGACCTGGTGGTGATCCAGTGCCATCATTATAGAATCCCAGGGTAGGCAGTTGAATGCGTTGGCGATGTCTATAGACACCGCCAAAACCACCTTACCCTGAGATATAGCCTCATCCACAATTTTCTTTATCCGTTGTATGGCGTCAACGGTAGATCTACCTCTCCTGAACCCAAACTGGTTTTCGTTCAGGTCAGGGCCCACTTGTGAAAGGTGCTCGACGAGGCGGTTGGCGATTATCCGCTCAAAGAGTTTACCCGCCTCATCGAGCAGAACTATTGGCCTATAAGCGGAAGGGGAGTCAGCTGGTCGCCCCACCTTCCTGAGTAGTACGAGCCTTCCAATTTTCCATTTCTTCGGAAATCGTCCTTGCTGAAGGCATGCGCTAAGCAAAGATCCGAAACGCAGCCCCAGTGCTTCGAACGACAGAGTCCAAACTCGGCCAGGCACACCGTCTGGTCCGGGTGCGACATTTTTCGTTTTCAGCCTTTCCACAGCCTTCATCAGCTCGTCGTGTGAGACCTCTGGAGCTGCTGTATTGACATCGTGCGATGTTCCTGCCTGTACTTGTGATGGGATTCCGATTGGGCGCCTAGTTTCGTTTGGAAATAGCGCGTCCAATACTCTTCTCAATAGATCAGGTGGTAGGGTTTGCGTCAATGGTGGAGACCAGGGACGGAGTTTGTCCCTCACCATTTTATACGGACGTCCCCATGGATCTCTATCAAGCATCGCTATAAATTCTTCGCGAGCACGCACCTTAGCCGTCTTTATGGCATCTTGCAGTGCTTTCTTTGCCGTCCTATATGAGCTGTATAATTCAGCTTCTCTTGCTGCCGAGTTTTCTGTTCTTCGACGTCGTCTGCGGTGACGAGTGTATTGGCGGCGAGCAGCGATGCAAGCCCAACGCAGTTGGTTAAGTTCCTGCGACCACCAATACACTTGCCGCCTCGATGTTCGTCTATTTGAGGAGATTCGGGGCATAGCCGAATCACAAATTGATGTTAGGGCTTCCTGAAACCAATTTGCCTCTTCATCCACATTGATCAAGCCAGCCGAAGATGGTGTCCAAGCTTGTACTGCAGCCGCTTCCAGAAGGAGTTGGTGATTTAATCGTCCGAGGGCCCAGCGTGAACCTGGGCTTGTCAAGTCCTGTTGTGCGGGGTGGTTGGAGGTGTCGGCGGAGAGCTCGAATCGGATATACCGATGGTCGGATAGAGTCTCCGCCTCCTCAACAACTCGCCATCCGCGAACGTGGTGCACCAGAGAAGGAGTGGCGAAAGTAAGATCGACAATTGAACCGCCTCTCTGGCGCACGCACGTGTGTGTATTGCCAGTGTTTAAGACGACGAGTCCTTGTACTAGGGCCCAGTCTTCCAGCACTTCACCTCTCGCATCAGCAACTGGTGAGCCCCAGGCCGGGGACTTCGCGTTGAAATCACCCAGCACGAGTATAGGGCGAGGGTGTATTTGACTTATGAAAGTCGCCAACTGGTCAAGAAAGTTCTCGTATTCGACGAGTGACCTATTTGGAGAAAAATATACCCCAATGATCTTAATATTAGCGACGTCTGCGGCGATGTAACCTCGTCCCCTCTGGATGTTTTCAAGGGGAGGACCGCCCACAGACCGAACCGAGTAGATTGCCACCATGCCCTCGACGTCACCTGCCCACCCAGCCGTGGACGGGACACAGTAAGGCTCAGCAATTACCGTCAGATTGATGGACCATTCTGCAAGAGTCTGTGTTAGAAGATCTTGGGCTCTTGCAGAGTGATTGACATTGGTTTGCAATATATGAAGTGACTGATCCATTAGTGACATTCCATATTTGTTTCCGTCTCGGCCGAACGTTGCGCAGGTATCGCCGTTCGCGGTTGTCCTGATCTTGTTGGAGCCGTCATATTTGATTTCAGCTGCTTACATTCTTTGCCGCCAGCGATGTGTCCAGCGGGTTTGCCCTCGGCTTCGCACGCCGGACAGTGCGGGTCCGCAGAACACGATACCCGTTTGTGTCCGGATTGGCCACAGCGGTAGCACAAGTCCTTGAAGTTGACACAGGAGGTACACCGGACACCTACGTGACCCTCCACTTGACAGCGGAAACACCGCATCGGTCTCGACTTTAGTAATTTAACTTGTGCCGAGACCCAACCTACTAAGAGTCGACGGCCTTCGACCATTTTTTTAGCAGCCGTGACTGGACATGACACGATTGCCGTACCAAGTCCATTTGCACCGACACGAACCTCTGTTGATTTTATTTGATCTTCAGAGCAGCCGCCGTCTTTAGCGACAGCAGCAATCAACTCTTTAGCCGAGACTGAGTCGTCAAGGCCGGTGACGCGAATGCCTACACATTTTGTGGGTCTTGAGATGCGAACTTCTTCTGGTGACAGCACTTCACTCAGCTTTGCCGCAAAAGCATCAGCTTTTTCGGCGTTAGCGTCTCCTGGTACTGCCAAGAGCCTTGCCCCTGTCACTGTTGGGCGAAAGCGTAATCCGACTGGGATGCCCAGGTCTTGCAGAGCGATTTGGGACTTAGCGCTATTTATAACATCAGCGTAGGTCAGCCCCTTTTCCTCAGCCTCGGGCTGCAGCGTTATGACTACCGCTGCGGAGCGAGGTGCGCGTAGTTTTCTCTTTCTAACCTTGGCGGCTTTCTTCTTGGCATTCTTAGCCTTTTTCTTTGCTCCAACTATTTGCCAGCCCCCCTCCGAAGTGTTGGTGGTTGGTGGCAGCGCAGCAGAGTCGTTTTGAGCGTTGTTAACAACGTCTCGTCCAGCCTTGGTATTTTCATCCCCTTTCTTCTTCTTACTTTGCGTAGTTGGAAGTGGTGCAGTCGCCGAAGGCTCAGTTGGTGTGGGTGCAGTGCCCGTTGCTTGGGCAGTTGATTTTCCTTTTGGCACTTTGGACGCTTTAGCTTTTTCTGCGAAAGTTGCACCAGTGGTCCGCTGCTGCTGCCTAGACTCCGAAGCGAGTGGAGGGCGCAGAATTTTCCCCTCAAGGAACTCCACCCGCGATGTGAACCTTCCCATTTCCTCTCTTATGAGCTTAACAATCACTGCTTCGATTGGCTCCTTTTGTTGGCCTTCCCTTTCACTGACACTTTTTGTCTGATTGGCCCTTTTCATGTCAATCAGTTGCGCCTTGATCTCTTCTAATTCGTTTCTGAGACCCGCCATCTGGTTCTTTAGATTCGCGTTTTCCTTCTGGAGTCGCTGCGTCTCTTCATTGGACGTACGACTCATTAGCTCTTCTGTCACCTCCGACATGAGCTGCACCGCGTCTTTAAGGGTCTTCGCGCATGTACCCTTAAGTCCTTTTGATATTTTAGAGACCATCTTGATTGATCTCAAGGAGGCTTCCACCTTATTGCGCAGTTCTTCTGCGTTTAAGTCCTCTATATCTGGCTCGTTTTCGCCAGCCTTAGCCAGTGAGAGCCGTAGTGGAGTTCTGCTATTTGAGACGGCCCTAGCAATCTCGGCGATCTCCCTATCTTCTTGGCCAATTTGGACCCTGAGATATTCGTGTCTCTCAGCTGCCTCTTTCTCCAGTTTTGCTTGATGCAATCCCACGTACTTTCCTTGCGTTGATGGCCTTCCTTTGCTGCGTCTTTCTTTCGCTGTTGGAGCCGCAAACTCTTCCTCATCTTCGCTGCCTGATGGAGGTTCCTCTCCGGAAGGCGCGCTCTCTCCACTGACTCGTTTCCTTTTACGGAAAAATTTGGACCCACTGTCCATGCTTCGAGCACTTATAGCGCTCCACATACTCCTGACCGAGCCAGCGTCTGAGTTTTCAGGCTCAGACCTGCTCCTCTCCTCCGCTTCGTCTAAGGTTGTTTTTAAATTTGAACTTTCCATAATGTTCCCACGAGTGTAAGGGATATAATGGGGTCGAGCCCGGGCAGAGCCCTCTGTACCCGGGTAAGGCTAAGTGACCCGCTAACCGGTTCGCCAGGTGCCGGCGCGGGAACACGCACTAGCGACCGAAAATCCGTTCGGCCATTCACCCCCTCGCGGTGCGGCGCCGCTTGGGGTTCGGGTAACTTTTTATTGAGGTTTTCTCCCTCGCAGACCCAGCCAGTTAAGACAAGATCCACCGGCCCGCGTAGGAACTCCTTCCATCGTTGCAGACCGGCTCGGCCGGCGGTGGCCCCAGTGAGGCCGCGCCCGGAGTCATTGTTAGTGAACACCGGGCCCGCCGCCCTTCCTCCTCGAGAACCTAGGGTAATCCCTCCCCCCCATTAAGTGACTTTTGCAAGAGGTTGTCGCCCTCCGGACCGACAAAGGAGAAAAGGAAGGAATTTGGAAAAGGATAGGGTAGTCTGCATCACCAATACACTCCCAGCATGAGAGAAATATTGGGAATGGCACGACCCTTTAAGGAAAGGATAGGAAAAGATGGAAAAGACGGGATACACTGGCCGTTTGTCCGTCCCACTACGGGACGCAACGGGACGCCCAGCAGACCCCCCAGTTTTGGTTCACGCCGGCTGGTCACCCAAGCCAGACTCTCCAGATCAAAACGGGAGAGGGCCCCCATCCACCACCCGGGGGCATCGCGCCGTATAACACCGGACTGGGATCCGGTGACGGAACCTTTTTTTTTTTTTTTTTGATATCGGTGGTGGAAATGCTGTTAACGCATACCCAGCGTCCTTTTCAAGGGGGGGGACGCCGGGTTATGTGGGGCTCGGGGCCACTGAGATGTTGTGCGTGACCCCCATACCCACTAAAACCACCACCGCTTGTCCCGCCACACGCATACTGGAGACGCCCGGGTTTCAGCCAAGCAACTCTCCGGGCGCCTCCGCGTATAAAACTCCTCTTGGTGGGTGCCCGCGGGGAGCAAAGGCACCCACCTGCCGTCCCGTACCGGCCCCTCGCGGGACCGGCACGTTGGGGCCCCCCGACCCCACAGACGACCGCGCGCGCCCACGACGGAGCGCATGCCCGGCCGCCGCCCTCCCGTGAAGGAATTGGGCGGCGGCCTCCTCCCTCCAGACTCCCCCCCCTCGTCGAAGTGGGAGGGGGGGGACAAAAACCAAGACTCCCCCGGGGGACGCACCCCCAGGGGAAACACGACAAAAGGCCCAAAGGGCCACGACCAACGGCCCGAACGCCCCCTCACACCGTGCCCGGCTAGGGGCCCATCGCTCACGGCGGGAGGAAGCGGACGGCGTGGTTCTGCCGCCGCGCTCTCCCGCCGGCCCGCCGCCGCCTGCAAGGTGCGGCAGCGGCGTCGGCCTCCCTCGTGCGCTCGGCGGCCTCCTTCTGACGCATCACTGCGCCGCAGAAGGAGGCCACCGCCCTCCAAGACCTCTCGCTGCTCAACATACGATCGATTACAGTCGGCAGCGAGAGGTCACTGCCGACTTGCGCGACGAGGGAGTGGCGTTGCGGCTCCCATGCCGGGCACTCCGCCAGAGTGTGGTGCGCCGTGTCAATCGGCGCACCACACTCGACGCATTCCTGCGTCATCTCTCTACGAGCCACCTGGTGCAAGTACTTGCCGAAACATCCATGGCCTGTCAGCACCTGCACCAGGTGGAACGTCAAGGCCCCGTACCGCCGGCTCATCCACCGGGACAGGTGGGGCCTGATGGCCTCCACCGTGTCCCGGCCGGCGGCAGGGTTACCTAACTCCGTCTCCCACCGCCGGATCAGGGCGTTATGGGCAACGCGCCTGATCCGGCGGACCGTGGCCGGGTCCGGCCGACGCTCTCCGGCATCCCGCAGGAAGAGGTACACTTCCGCAAGCGACTGCGCCTGTAGATGCCAAGGCGCATCGCCCGCGAGAAGCGTACCCGCCGTCCAGGACACCGTACGGTACGCCCGACAGGCTCGGTTCGCCAGGATACGTTGGGCCCTCTTCAACACGGGCCCGTTCCTGGCGGTCTCGCACCTATCCACCCATACGGGCGCTCCGTACAGTGCCATACTCCGCAGGATGCCAGAGTATAGGCGCCGACACAAATGACCCGGCCCCCCGACATTGGGCAGCAATCTGCCCAGCGCAGCGGCGGTGGCGGTGAGCTTCGGGAGAAGCCGTTCGAAGTGCTCCCCGAAGCTCCATCGCCCGTCCAGAGTGAGCCCTAAATACTTGAGGGCTCCCCGCACTGGGACCCTCTCGCCCCGGACGGGGATGATCGCGCCCCGGGGTGGACCCCTGCGGGGTCCGTGGAAGAGGAGGGCCTCCGTCTTCGTGACGGAGACCCTCAGACCCAGCTGCTCGATCCGGTCCACCACCAGCGACGTGCTAGTGGCGGCCAGACGAGCAGCCTCGTCGTAACTCCTCCCCCGGGCCGAGACGAGGGTGTCGTCCGCGTAGCATAGTACCCTCGTCCCGGGGAGGACCGGCTGCCGCAGCAGCCAGTCGTACGCGAGGTTCCACAGCAAGGGGCCCAAGACCGACCCCTGTGGAACCCCGCTCTCCACGCGCCGCCGATGTAATTCGCCGCTGCCATCAACCCAGACGATCGTCCTGTCCTTGAGGTACGCCCCCAACAGCCCGACCATGTAGGGGGGGAGCCGGAAAAACTCCAGCGCCCCCCTGATCGTCGCGAATGGCAGGCTGTTGAAGGCGTTCTCGATATCTAAGGACACCCCCAGGACCACCTCGCCGTCACCGAAGGCCTCCAGACAGAGGCCCTTCAGGTCGAGCAGGGCGTCCAACGTGGATCGCCCTGCCCGAAATCCGTACTGGGCCTCATGGAGGCCCGGTCCCACCTCGGCGAGGTGCCGAACGAGACGGCCGGCCAAGATCTTCTCGAAGACCTTACCCGCCTCGTCCAGAAGGACGATCGGTCTGTACGCGGAAGGGGAGTCGGGGTGACGGTCCCCCTTCCGCAGCAGGCAAAGCCTGCCCGTCTTCCAGCGCTCCGGGAACTGCACGTACCGAATGCAGGCATCGTACAGTCCCCGGAGCTCCTCGCGCAGGTGACTCGCGGCCACCCAGAGGGCCCTCGATGGGACCCCGTCGGGCCCCGGAGCCGTACGTCGACCCCGGAGACGACCCAGGGCCACGTCCAGCTCCTCTTCCGTCAGAGGAGGGCCCTCGTCTGTGGCCGCCGCGGGGGCGGTGGTGGACATAACCGGGGGCTGGAATGACGCGTCAGCCCCCGGGAACAACCGGTCCACCACCCCTTGGAGGAAGTCCGGGTCCAGGGCCTCCGTTAAGGGGGCGCCTGCGGCACAGAGCTTCTTCCGTGCCGTCTTGAACGGGCGCCCCCATGGATCCCTGTCGACCCCTGCCAGTAGTTCCTCCCAGGCAAGGGTCTTCGCCCGGACTATGGCGAGCCGCAGGGTCTTGCGGGCTTCGGCATACTGAACCTGCAGCCGCTCCTCCTCCCCCGTCACCTGCGTGCGCCGACGCCGACAACGCTGCAGTGCCCGGCGACGAGCCTGGGCCGCCGCCCGGAGGCCGGAGAGCTCCTCCGACCACCAGTACAGCTGGCGGCGGTCCGCAGGACGTCGCTGCATCCTAGGCATGGCCGCATCGCACACCTCCTGAAGAGCGCTGTGGATGCGACCTTCCAGCTCGTCGACGCCGACGTCGTCTGAGCCTCGGGGCATGTTCCATCTCTGGAACAGCGCCGCCTCCTCGGCGAGCTCCTTGTCGAACTTGCCGAGGACCCAACGAGGGAAGTGGAACCCGGGGCGCGATGATGTTGTGCCGCGTCCCTGAGGAGGGGAGACCTCGAACCTGATATATCGGTGATCCGATAAGGTCTCCACCTCCTCTTCCACCCGCCAATTTGCCACACGGCGCGCGAGCGCCGGTGAGGCAAAGGAGAGGTCCACGATGGACCCCCCCGACCCTCGCACGCACGTGAGCGCGTTTCCCTCGTTGAGGAGGCTCAGACCGGAGAGCAGTGCCCATGCCTCAACTGCTCTCCCTCTCGCGTCGGTGGCGGTGCCGCCCCAAGAGCGAGACTTGGCGTTGAAGTCGCCGAGGACCAAGATCTCCCTCGGTGACAACCTGCCCGCGGCGGCCCTAACAGAGTCGAGAAACACCTCGAACTCTGCCAGGGATCGGTTGGGGGAGAAGTACACCCCGATGACAGCGTACCTCCCCCAACCTGCCGCCGCGTAGCCGTGCCCCCTCTCTAGTGACTTGAAGAGGGGGCAGGCGCCCGCTCTCGCCAGCACCGCCACCGTGCCGTCCAGGTCCCCAACCCAGGATGATTGGGCGGGAATCCTGTACGGCTCTGATGCCACGCCAATGTGGCATCCCCACTCCGCCAACGACTGCAGGAACAAGTCCTGAGCGCCGGCGGAGTGGTTGAGATTCGCCTGCAGGAGTGAGATGTGGGCCATCAATTAATTGATGACCATGTTCTCACCTCCTGCAGGCGCACTATTCTTCTCCGCGACGCGGGAAGGTGTCCCGGCCGCAGCCTTTCCCTTGACCCTGGGGGGGAGACAAGTTCTCCCCCCCATCAAGTGGTTGGACTTCCGATCCGGTGACGGAACCTAACCTAACCTAACCTAACCTAACCTAACCTAACCCAGTAGCGCGACGACAGCTGTAGCGCTCGGACGTTGCGCGAGCCCGCTCCGTGCCTATAGCAAGTTTTCGCAGCGATATCCGAAGTATCCCCTTGCGCGCCAATCGCGTAAATTCATTTTGAAATTTTTTGTCGCGAAATACGAAGTGCGATATATCATTCGATTCGTCTCATCAAGTGGATTGCGGTGATATAAAAATTGAAGTGACCGGACAAAAATCTCGGGAGTTATAGACCAAAAAGTGCGAAAAAGCGAGGTTAAGAACTTCGAGCGTGACCGCTGCCAAAATAAGATCGGCGACCCCTATCTTTTTTGGTGGCAATAAGTGCCTCCCTGCTGCCTCTGTCAACCCCCAAAAATCCAAAATTTTTGGATAAGGGGTTGCGGAGATATTAAGAAAAAAGAAAAAACCACGTGCCACGTGGTAATTAATCCGGGAGTCCTAGAAGTTCGAAAAACATACCACCGGAAAGCGGAGAACGAGGCGAGATCGCCGACACCTCGGGGTCCAGGATCTGACCCCTGAGGAAGGAGCAGCGAGGGGGTGAAAAGGACCGACCAACCCCTATCTTCGGAGCCGCCTAGCAAAAAATCTAAAGCGACGACCCCCCACTTTTTGGGGCTTGTTGGATCCGGCAGAAGAAGACCTATCCAACGACACCCCACAAGAGGGGGGCATAACTAGGAAAATTAGGAAATAAAAATAAAAAACCGGGAGACGCTGCGCGGGGCCGGGAAGCACCCCTGGGGGGCATAGGATAGCTACAGGTGAGTAGCAAAAAATTGCCTTTAGAAGAAAATTTCCCCCTTTTATTAAATAATAAAAAATAATTGAGAAATTTTGGAAAACTATTGGGATATAAATAAAAACAGTTGAAAAACTCAAAATTCAAAATTTAAATTAAATTATAAACTCTTCCAAATTATTAAAAAATCTCTTTCAAAATTACACCCGGTGGAGAAATCCACCCGCTATCCACCTGTGCTTGCCCGAAGGCGCTAGCCCTCCTCCAGGGGGAGCTACAGCAAAAACAAGGGAGGCCACGGACCGCAAATAGCGGCGGTTAACGTGGTTTTCCGTGCCGGCCGTACTCGGGGCGGTGGCTGTTATAATACCTGTTATCCCCTTGAATAAACAATAAAACCTAATACGGTGGAGCAAAAACTCAGGGGAACAGCGACTGTTCCGAAGCGGCCGGTAATCTTGGCCCCGGGAATAGGTATTTTTGCGGCGTCTCCCGGAGATACTAGGTATCGTCACTAAAATAACAGTTGGCGAAATAATTATTTCGCCAAAAATTATAATAAAATAAGACAAGGCGACGATACCTAGTATCACATAAAGCGCAATAGCCGGCACGAACTTGGCCGGGTGAGCCAACTTCGCTGAGCGCGGCGAAGTACCAGGCTCGCATAAACGCGGGAAGCGTGCGACGGCACCCTAGTAGAAATAAGTTAGCAAAATAAGAAAACTGTAAGTTGCCGCTACAATCCATCAGGCGCATAATATTTTCTGCAACATTGCTGTTGGATCGCAGCAGGCGCCTATCAATCTAGTCATAGTTGTAAGATAGATCGCGTGGTTTTTTGACCCGCGAACTTAGGCTAAAATTTTGTTGCTATTGCAATTAGTTTAAGTTATAATAAGTTGACATTGGCCCTATTGCCTTAGTTTATAAGTTTGAAATTGTGACAAGTGCCCTATTGCATTAGGATTAATTTTTTAGATAAAGGACGAGTTCCCCTTGCGTCCCTCCCCCTTCGACATGATCCGCACTCCCCCGAGGAAGTCGGACGCGGGCGACGTGACCCTGCCTAGTGAGGCAGGAGATACCATGAGGAGAAGTACGTCGCCCATAGCGGACGCCCCTAGAGGGGGCAGCGTCCGTAGGAGTGTAGGGGAGTGGGAGAAGGTCGAAGGGAAGAGGAAGACCTCTCCCCGAGCAGCCGCCCCCACGACAAAGCCAAAGGCACGTGCCCTGCAAGACCAGGGACCAAAGCTGGTGCAGGAGCGGTCACCGGCGGGGGCGGGCGCCGCGGGCCCCTCAAGGGAGGGGAAATCGGCGCCCGCCGACCGCGTTGTGGAGGCGCGGGCCTGCCTGACCAAAGCCAAGCTCCACCTGGCAGGCTCGCGCAACCTAAAGTCAGAGATTAAGATAGGGGTGACCGCAGCAGTGGAGAGGCTGTACCAATTGGTCAAGGAGGCCGTGGCGGACAGGAGACAAGTGAAGTCCCCTGTCCCGGAACCCCTGAGGAAGGCGGAGGAGGGGCGAGGGCCTGGGGGTCGCCAAGAGGACCCCGCCCCCCCCTCGCTGGACCAGGGGAAAGCCGACCTCCTCCTCAAAAGGTTGGAAGACCACGGGCGGCTTCTTGAGAGCAGCAGTCAGGAGATTGCTAAACTCAAGGAGTCGCTCAAGTCATGGGAGGAGGAGGGTGCCCGGCAGCGGGGCACGTATGCGGCGGCGGCAGCAGTAGCGGCTGCCCCGGCAAAAAGGCCCCCACCGGGGAGCGAGGTGGTGCACTCGGTGGCGGTCTCGTCTGAGGTGGCCGCGACCGGGGAGCAGGTATTGGGGAAAATCCGGGAGGCCCTCAATGCAAAGGAGGAGGGCCTCCGGATCGACAGGGTCAGGCGAGTAAGGGACGGGAGAATAATTATAGGATGTGGCACGGAGGGCGAGCTGGCGAAGGTGCGCGAGCGGCTGACAAAGGCAGGTAAGGGCCTGAAGATGGAAGAGGTGCAGAGCCGCGACCCGTTGGTCATGCTGAGGGATGTCATGGCCTACAATAAAGACACGGACATTATAAAGGCCCTTAAGTCCCAGAACGGCCATCTGCTGGGCGGCATCCCCGAGCGTGACCTGCGCGCCGAGGTTCGCTTCAGGCGGAGGGCGCGAAACGCGCTGATGACCCATGTGGTCTTGCGCGTGTCGCCAAAACTATGGAGCCGCCTCACAGCAGCGGGAGTGATGCACGTGGACCTCCAGCGGGTCCGGGTGGGGGATCAGTCCCCGCTGGTTCAGTGCACTCGCTGCTTGGGCTACGGCCACAGCAAGCGGATGTGCACCGAACGTGAAGATCGGTGCACCCACTGCAGCGGACCGCACCTAAGGGGCGAGTGCCCGGAATGGCAAGCCGGGAAACCTCCCGCCTGCCGGAACTGCCGGAAGGCGAAGGCGGACCGGTGGGACCACGGGGCGTTCGACGCCGAATGCCCGGTCCGGAGAAGGTGGGACGCCATAGCCCGGGCGTCGGTAGCGTATTGCTAACGGCGCCCCGGGGGCCGACCGCAATATCCGGACTGGGCGACGCCAGTATCGCGCTGTGCAGTTAAACCTGCAAAGGTCCGAGCTTGCCACAGCCGAGCTGATATGCGAAGCGCCGAAGAGAGGGTGGGCGTTCGCAATGGTCCAGGAGCCGTATATCGGCGCGATTGGCGAGATGCGGCACTACCCAGGGACAAGGATAGTACAATGCGTGAGCCGAGGTGACGGGGAGGTCGTCAAGGCCGCCATTGTACTGTTCGACGATACCATCGATATCACCCAATGTCCTGACCTCACCTCTGGCAACATTTCTGTCGCCAGACTGAGAACCGGGGCTTGGGAGATAGGGGTGGTATCCGTCTACCTGGAGCCAAACAAGCCCATCGAACCATACCTGGACCGGATCGGCTCGGTCGTGGGAAGGTTGGGGACTGCCAACGTGGTACTGGGCGGTGACGTCAACGCCCATAACACCTGGTGGGGCAGCCAGTCCGGAGACCAGCGAGGCACTGATGTTGCAGCCGTGCTCGACCAACTGGAGTTGCACGTGCTGAACCGGGGGTCTGAGCCAACGTTTGACACCTATCGGGGCGGAAAGCGGTACTCCAGTTGCGTCGATATTACTGCTTGCTCGACCTCTCTGCTCGATCGAGTGGAGGGTTGGCGAGTCGCGGACGGAGTATCTTCGTCGGACCACAGGGCGATCCTGTTCGAGTTGAATCTCGTGAGGTCCGTCGGTACGGACATCAGGTGTTCAACACGGAAGTACACTACCCATAGAGCAGACTGGGACGAGTTCAAACGAACTTTCGCCCAGCTGCTCTCAGACCGCTGTCTGACGCCAGCCGAGGTGACCGAGGTCACCGATAAGGGGGCGTTGGACGGCATCGTCGGGCGGTATGTGGAAACCGTGGGGGACACCTGCGATTCGGTCCTGCCGAAGGCCTCCGGGAGGAAGAGGACAGAATTGCCCTGGTGGTCCGAACAGCTCTCTCTCCTCAAGGCAGACGCCTTGAGGAAGAAGAGACGGATCCCGAACGCGCGGCCGGCCCGTAAGGAGATGGTCTTGCGCGAGTATTTCGACGCAAAGGAGGCTTACCGCCTCGAGGTGAGGCGTGCTCAGACCTCCAGCTGGAAGCGGTTCTGCGAGCGGCAGGAGCGCGAGACCATGTGGGACGGCATCTATCGTGTGATGCGTCGCACGGAGGTAAGGCGTGAAGACGTCCCCCTCGTCCAGGGAGGGAAGGTGCTGGACGCAGTGGGATCGGCCAGGTTGCTTGCGGAGGTTTTCTTCCCGGGAGATGACCCCGGGGAGGACAATGCGGACCACTGTACTGTAAGAGCCCAGTCCGATGAAGTCAACGAGGGGGGACATGGTGATCCATGTGAACCCCCCTTCACGATGGAGGAGCTCCGATGGTCCGTGTCAACCTTCAATGCGAAAAAGGCACCTGGCTTCGACGGATTCACTGCCGACATCTGCCGGGCGGCCATCGCCGTGGATGCCGGACTGTTTCTCGCGCTCTCCAACCGGTGTCTCGCTCTTGCCCACTTTCCCACGAGATGGAAGGAGGCAGCGGTTGTGGTGTTGCGGAAGCCCGGTAAGGACGATTACACGCACCCTAAATCCTACCGGCCCATCGGACTCTTGCCCGTCATGGGCAAGGTCCTAGAAAAGATGATGGTCCGGAGGATACGGTGGTACACTGCACCGTATATCAGTAGCCACCAATACGGCTTCATGCCGCAAAGGTGTACCGAAGACTCCCTGTATGACCTGATCCAGCACATACGCTCTCGCTTGAAGGAGAAGGAGATCGTTGTGCTGGTATCATTGGACATAGAGGGAGCCTTCGACAACGCCTGGTGGCCTGCTATACGGTGCAGACTGGCCGAGACTCGCTGCCCCGTCGACCTGCGGCGCCTTGTCGATAGCTATTTTAGCGATCGCAAGGTGTCCGTCAGGTACGCGGGGGCGGAGTGTGCCAGGGATACCACCAAGGGGTGCGTGCAGGGATCCGTGGGCGGCCCAACATTCTGGACCCTCCTCCTAAATCCCCTCCTGGAGATGGTGGTCAAGAGCGGAACACACTGCCAGGCGTTCGCAGATGACGTCGTGCTGATCTTCTCCGGGCAAGAGACCGGGGACATCACGAGGAAGGCAAATGCGGTGCTCGCCGATATTCACGATTGGGGGGTCCGAAACAAGTTGAGGTTTGCACCACACAAAACCAATGTGATGGTGCTCACCAACAAACTCAAGTACGACAACCCAATATTGAATATGGGCGGAGAGCCCCTTTGTCGAACTCGTGAAGTTCGGATACTCGGCCTGACAATTGACGATAGGCTCACGTTCAACACGCACGTGAAGAACGTGAGCAGCAAGGCCCAAGGCCTCTATCGTCAACTGTGCAGGGCCGCGAAAGTATCATGGGGGTTGAACTCGGAGGTGATCAGAACGATGTATCTGGCGGTGTTGGAGCCGATCATTTTGTATGCAGCGAGTGCGTGGGCGCCGGCGGCTAAGAAGCTGCTGGTCCGAAGGCAGCTCGATGCGGTTCAGCGTGGCTTCGCGCAGAAAATTGCGCGAACTCACCGAACCGCGTCGTTGCATTCGGCCCTAGTACTTGCCGGGCTGCTTCCTCTGGACCTTCGGGTCCAAGAAGCAGCCACTTTATTTGAGGTAAAGCGCGGCCACACCCGGCAAGTACTGGGTGACCGAGAGCTGGAGGTTCCGGTCGGCTACTTGAGACTCCCACACCCGTCTGTGCAGCTTGGTGTGGAATTCTCCTGTCTGGGCGAAAGTGCGGAAGAAGTCCAACTTGCCACCTCGGCTGCCGACTCGGTGATCTACACCGACGGCAGCCGCATCGACGACAAGGTGGGTGCGGCGTTCTGCGTTCTGCGGGACGCCGCAGAGGTTTCAAACAAAAAACTCAAGTTGGGCAACTTCTGCACCGTATACCAGGCAGAGCTGCTGGCTTTGGCGAAAGCGACAGGGTACGCGGCCAGCGGGTCGGCGCATTCGTGCGCCGTACTCAGCGACTCGAGGTCCGCCCTGGAGACGATCGCAAAACCTGATACCCTCCATCCCCTGGCGATCGCAGCGAAAGAGAATATTATGAAAGCGCGTGAGAAAGGGACGAATATAAGGTTGTATTGGGTGAAGGCGCATGTGGGGTTGGAGGGGAACGAAAGGGCGGACCACCTGGCCAAGGAAGCGGCCCTGAAGAGCAAAAGAAGACCTGAGTACGAGGATTGCCCCGTTTCATTCGTCAAGCGTCAGCTAAGGCTGGGGACGCTCGACGAATGGAACAGGAGGTATGTGCAAGGTACGACGGCTTCAACAACGAGGATGTTCTTCCCGAGCGTCAAGTCAGCGTATCGCGTGACTCGCCAGATCGAGCTCGACACGGTCTTGGTCCAGATGTTCACCGGGCACGGGGGATTCTCCGAGTACCTCCACAGGTTCAAACTCAAGGAGAGTCCCGCGTGCCCCTGTGACCCGGAGGTGGACCAGACCGTGGCGCACATCCTGCTCTCCTGTCCCTTATTCGGGCGGGAGAGGGTTGATTTCGAAATACGGATAAAAAGAAAATTAGATATAGGAGCGGTTGCCTCTCTGATGAGTGAGGACGAAAGTCGCCAAAATTTCTTGGACTACTGCAAAGCAGTAGTTCAAAAGACACTAAAAACAAACTCAATGTAAAAATATTTAAATTAGGAAAATGTATAAAAATTGATAAATAAGTGAGATGTAATAAATAAAACGATAAAGAAAACATATGCAAAAAAAAGGAAATGACTTTCTTCACAGCAGAAAAAATTGGAATGCAATGCTGCAGAAGAATCGACGCGGCGACTGAAATCCTTACACATCTTGCGAGAGGTATGAAAGAAGGAAATGGGATGGAGAGCGAAAGAAACGAGGTGGAGAGCAAAACAGGAAGAAAGATAAGAAGGGTATGAAAGATAGAAGTGTGAGAGAAAGGAACGAGAAAACTAGTTATAAGGAAATAGTGATGATAAGTGAAAGTATAACAAAAATGCAAATAAAGGCCCTGACCCGCCATACGCAGGGGAATGAAGTAAAAAAAAAAAAAAAAAAAAAAAAAAAAAAAAAAAAAACCTAACCTAACCTAACCTAACCTAACCTTTTTTTTTTTTTTTTTTTTTTTTTTTTTTTTTTTTTTCGAGGGGAAAAAATGTCCTGCGGCATACACATTCGTCTAGGGCACGACGAATGGTTATGTGGGGCTCTCACCCACTAAAACAACCCCCCGGTGTCCTTCACGGCCTGAGTGCCGGGTTGGTGGGATCGATCGATGCATTCGCCACCTTCCCGGCCGGCCTTGACCCTCTTCGGGTCCCTTCCTTGAGGGGCCTTGCCCCTATCCTCCTAATGTGAGCACCCCGGACACTGGGTGCTCACCGCCACGGCCTGTCACTGGTCGGACGACGGGTTGCCCTCCCCGCCGCTCGCAGGCCTGACCTCACGGTGGTCGGAGGTCATCGCGCGGGTGCGCTCGTCGTCGTGCTGTGCGCCTGCGGCGGGAGGGAAGCTGGCTGGTAGCCTCCCTTTCGCGCTCCGCCACCTCCTTGTTGGTCATAACGGCTTCACAAAATGAGGCCATCGCCTCCCAGGCGCTCTCGCTCTCGGTCATTGATTGGATTATGGTCGGGAGCGACAGCGTTTGCTCTCCTGTCGCCGCGAGTAGCTGCTCGCGCTCTTCACTCCAAGCCGGGCACTCCTGCAAAGTGTGCAGGGCTGAGTCTTCAGTACCCGCACAGTGGTGGCAGATTGGACTCTGCTCCCGTCCTATGCGATGCAAGTACTTTCCGAAGCACCCGTGTCCGGAAAGTATTTGTGTCAGTCGGAATGCTAATGAGCCATGCCGCCTGCTGAGCCATTGTGCGAGTATTGGCTGTACAGCGGTGACGGTGCTATGGCCCGCTTCTGGCGATGTGAGCCTTTGTCTCCACTTTTCGACCATCTCTGATCGTAGTCCTGCCCTTTTCTTCCGAGTTTCGTCAGGATGGACTATGAGACCCCTGTTCGTGGCCTCCTTATGCCACTTGTAAAGTAGGGCTGCCAGTTCCGCCTCTAAATCCCACGGGGGTGAACCCGCCAACACAGTTGCCGCTTCGAATGATACTGTACGGTATCCTCGTATGACACGGATGGCCATTGCCCTCTGTGGTCTTCTGAGGGCAGTGATGTTCTTGGCCGACATGTTTTGGCCCCAGATTGGCGCACCGTACAGAGCCATCGATCGTACCACTCCCATGTATAGCCGTCTGCAACTGTCGTTAGGCCCTCCCAAGTTGGGCAGGAGGGACGCTAGCGCTGCCGCTGCCCTTGTTAATTTTGGGCCTAGCGCGGCGAAGTGTTGGCGAAACGTCCACCGCCTATCGAGCGTGAGGCCCAAATACTTCAGGGAACCTTTTTTTTTTTTTTTTTTTTTTTGATATCGGTGGTGGAAATGCTGTTAACGCATACCCAGCGTCCTTTTCAAGGGGGGGGACGCCGGGTTATGTGGGGCTCGGGGCCACTGAGATGTTGTGCGTGACCCCCATACCCACTAAAATCACCACCGCTTGTCCCGCCACACGCATACTGGAGACGCCCGGGTTTCAGCCAAGCAACTCTCCGGGCGCCTCCGCGTATAAAACTCCTCTTGGTGGGTGCCCGCGGGGAGCAAAGGCACCCACCTGCCGTCCCGTACCGGCCCCTCGCGGGACCGGCACGTTGGGGCCCCCCGACCCCACAGACGACCGCGCGCGCCCACGACGGAGCGCATGCCCGGCCGCCGCCCTCCCGTGAAGGAATTGGGCGGCGGCCTCCTCCCTCCAGACTCCCCCCCCTCGTCGAAGTGGGAGGGGGGGGACAAAAACCAAGACTCCCCCGGGGGACGCACCCCCAGGGGAAACACGACAAAAGGCCCAAAGGGCCACGACCAACGGCCCGAACGCCCCCTCACACCGTGCCCGGCTAGGGGCCCATCGCTCACGGCGGGAGGAAGCGGACGGCGTGGTTCTGCCGCCGCGCTCTCCCGCCGGCCCGCCGCCGCCTGCAAGGTGCGGCAGCGGCGTCGGCCTCCCTCGTGCGCTCGGCGGCCTCCTTCTGACGCATCACTGCGCCGCAGAAGGAGGCCACCGCCCTCCAAGACCTCTCGCTGCTCAACATACGATCGATTACAGTCGGCAGCGAGAGGTCACTGCCGACTTGCGCGACGAGGGAGTGGCGTTGCGGCTCCCATGCCGGGCACTCCGCCAGAGTGTGGTGCGCCGTGTCAATCGGCGCACCACACTCGACGCATTCCTGCGTCATCTCTCTACGAGCCACCTGGTGCAAGTACTTGCCGAAACATCCATGGCCTGTCAGCACCTGCACCAGGTGGAACGTCAAGGCCCCGTACCGCCGGCTCATCCACCGGGACAGGTGGGGCCTGATGGCCTCCACCGTGTCCCGGCCGGCGGCAGGGTTACCTAACTCCGTCTCCCACCGCCGGATCAGGGCGTTATGGGCAACGCGCCTGATCCGGCGGACCGTGGCCGGGTCCGGCCGACGCTCTCCGGCATCCCGCAGGAAGAGGTACACTTCCGCAAGCGACTGCGCCTGTAGATGCCAAGGCGCATCGCCCGCGAGAAGCGTACCCGCCGTCCAGGACACCGTACGGTACGCCCGACAGGCTCGGTTCGCCAGGATACGTTGGGCCCTCTTCAACACGGGCCCGTTCCTGGCGGTCTCGCACCTATCCACCCATACGGGCGCTCCGTACAGTGCCATACTCCGCAGGATGCCAGAGTATAGGCGCCGACACAAATGACCCGGCCCCCCGACATTGGGCAGCAATCTGCCCAGCGCAGCGGCGGTGGCGGTGAGCTTCGGGAGAAGCCGTTCGAAGTGCTCCCCGAAGCTCCATCGCCCGTCCAGAGTGAGCCCTAAATACTTGAGGGCTCCCCGCACTGGGACCCTCTCGCCCCGGACGGGGATGATCGCGCCCCGGGGTGGACCCCTGCGGGGTCCGTGGAAGAGGAGGGCCTCCGTCTTCGTGACGGAGACCCTCAGACCCAGCTGCTCGATCCGGTCCACCACCAGCGACGTGCTAGTGGCGGCCAGACGAGCAGCCTCGTCGTAACTCCTCCCCCGGGCCGAGACGAGGGTGTCGTCCGCGTAGCATAGTACCCTCGTCCCGGGGAGGACCGGCTGCCGCAGCAGCCAGTCGTACGCGAGGTTCCACAGCAAGGGGCCCAAGACCGACCCCTGTGGAACCCCGCTCTCCACGCGCCGCCGATGTAATTCGCCGCTGCCATCAACCCAGACGATCGTCCTGTCCTTGAGGTACGCCCCCAACAGCCCGACCATGTAGGGGGGGAGCCGGAAAAACTCCAGCGCCCCCCTGATCGTCGCGAATGGCAGGCTGTTGAAGGCGTTCTCGATATCTAAGGACACCCCCAGGACCACCTCGCCGTCACCGAAGGCCTCCAGACAGAGGCCCTTCAGGTCGAGCAGGGCGTCCAACGTGGATCGCCCTGCCCGAAATCCGTACTGGGCCTCATGGAGGCCCGGTCCCACCTCGGCGAGGTGCCGAACGAGACGGCCGGCCAAGATCTTCTCGAAGACCTTACCCGCCTCGTCCAGAAGGACGATCGGTCTGTACGCGGAAGGGGAGTCGGGGTGACGGTCCCCCTTCCGCAGCAGGCAAAGCCTGCCCGTCTTCCAGCGCTCCGGGAACTGCACGTACCGAATGCAGGCATCGTACAGTCCCCGGAGCTCCTCGCGCAGGTGACTCGCGGCCACCCAGAGGGCCCTCGATGGGACCCCGTCGGGCCCCGGAGCCGTACGTCGACCCCGGAGACGACCCAGGGCCACGTCCAGCTCCTCTTCCGTCAGAGGAGGGCCCTCGTCTGTGGCCGCCGCGGGGGCGGTGGTGGACATAACCGGGGGCTGGAATGACGCGTCAGCCCCCGGGAACAACCGGTCCACCACCCCTTGGAGGAAGTCCGGGTCCAGGGCCTCCGTTAAGGGGGCGCCTGCGGCACAGAGCTTCTTCCGTGCCGTCTTGAACGGGCGCCCCCATGGATCCCTGTCGACCCCTGCCAGTAGTTCCTCCCAGGCAAGGGTCTTCGCCCGGACTATGGCGAGCCGCAGGGTCTTGCGGGCTTCGGCATACTGAACCTGCAGCCGCTCCTCCTCCCCCGTCACCTGCGTGCGCCGACGCCGACAACGCTGCAGTGCCCGGCGACGAGCCTGGGCCGCCGCCCGGAGGCCGGAGAGCTCCTCCGACCACCAGTACAGCTGGCGGCGGTCCGCAGGACGTCGCTGCATCCTAGGCATGGCCGCATCGCACACCTCCTGAAGAGCGCTGTGGATGCGACCTTCCAGCTCGTCGACGCCGACGTCGTCTGAGCCTCGGGGCATGTTCCATCTCTGGAACAGCGCCGCCTCCTCGGCGAGCTCCTTGTCGAACTTGCCGAGGACCCAACGAGGGAAGTGGAACCCGGGGCGCGATGATGTTGTGCCGCGTCCCTGAGGAGGGGAGACCTCGAACCTGATATATCGGTGATCCGATAAGGTCTCCACCTCCTCTTCCACCCGCCAATTTGCCACACGGCGCGCGAGCGCCGGTGAGGCAAAGGAGAGGTCCACGATGGACCCCCCCGACCCTCGCACGCACGTGAGCGCGTTTCCCTCGTTGAGGAGGCTCAGACCGGAGAGCAGTGCCCATGCCTCAACTGCTCTCCCTCTCGCGTCGGTGGCGGTGCCGCCCCAAGAGCGAGACTTGGCGTTGAAGTCGCCGAGGACCAAGATCTCCCTCGGTGACAACCTGCCCGCGGCGGCCCTAACAGAGTCGAGAAACACCTCGAACTCTGCCAGGGATCGGTTGGGGGAGAAGTACACCCCGATGACAGCGTACCTCCCCCAACCTGCCGCCGCGTAGCCGTGCCCCCTCTCTAGTGACTTGAAGAGGGGGCAGGCGCCCGCTCTCGCCAGCACCGCCACCGTGCCGTCCAGGTCCCCAACCCAGGATGATTGGGCGGGAATCCTGTACGGCTCTGATGCCACGCCAATGTGGCATCCCCACTCCGCCAACGACTGCAGGAACAAGTCCTGAGCGCCGGCGGAGTGGTTGAGATTCGCCTGCAGGAGTGAGATGTGGGCCATCAATTAATTGATGACCATGTTCTCACCTCCTGCAGGCGCACTATTCTTCTCCGCGACGCGGGAAGGTGTCCCGGCCGCAGCCTTTCCCTTGACCCTGGGGGGGAGACAAGTTCTCCCCCCCATCAAGTGGTTGGACTTCCGACCAGAGTCGGCGCAGACGGAGCATCGGAACTCCGACTGGCACTCGCCGGCCCTGTGACCCACCTTCCCGCATCGGAAGCACTGATCCTTCCGGCATTTGGGGGATGGGCACGTAGCGGAGGTGTGCCCGATCGCCATGCAGTTGAAGCAGCGCAAGGGGCGCTGCTCCAGAGCCACGATCCTAGCCGAGGTCCACCCGACCAGGACGCGGCCCTTCTCCGCCAGCAGCTTCGCGGCGGCGACCGGACACGTTACGATGGTGGTGCCCATCCCCCCGGGCCCGTCCCTTACGGACAGGGCCTTCACCTGCCCGGCTGGGCAGCCCGTTGCTGCGACGACCGCAGCCTCGACCGTCTCTTTGGTGGCCGAGTCGTCCAGCTCGGTCACCCGCAGATCCGCGGTTTTGACCGGCCGGACGACGTCGGCCACCCCAGCCAGCGAAGTCTTCATCTTCTCCGCTAGCTGGTCTGCAACGTCGTGGCCGTGGCTGACACCCAGCTCGAACAGGCGGGCCCCCGCCATAGTGGGCCGCACCCGCACTTGGCCCACGAGGCCCAAGTCCTCGAGGGCGGACGTCTTCACCAGGGAGCTCATGATCTCCCGGTAAGACGTCCCCTCGGCCACCGCCTCGGGCCGCAGCTTGACTATCACTGCGGCCGTCTTGGGCGGCGCAAGCTTGGGCCCCTTCTTGGCGGGGGCCGCCTTCTCGGCGGGGGCCGCCTTCATGGCGGGGGCCGCCTTCTTGGCGGCCTTGGCCCGCGCCTTCCGGCCGACCACCTTCACCCACGAGCCCTCCTCCGTGGAGGGCCCGGGCAGCGGCACGTTTTCCACCTCCATCTCTCCCTCAGCCGAGGATGTTGTTGTTGGCTGAGGGCGGGAGGTCGAGGCCTTCATCGGCGCCCGGCGAGGTAGTGGTGCCGGCGCAGGCGCCTGTCGGGGCGCCGAGGGCGCCGCCGGCCGGGTCCTAGCCGAAGTGGCCGCGTCTGCAGGCGCGGGGGCCTGCGAAACAGGATTGCCACCCCGCGCCTTCCTTCTATCCGCCGCCAGAGGCGGACGGATGATGGGGGCTGGAAGTAGGCGGTCTTCCAGCCCGGCGAAGCGACCCTCGATCATCCGCGCCGTGGCACCGAGCATCTGTTCGGATGCCCGCTCCACGGCCGCGTTGATGAGGGCCGCAAAATCCGCCGGCTCAGGAGGAGGAGGACGAGCCGGAGCCTCTACTGGCACGGGCCCCGCCCCAGTGCGCAGTGCCGCCACCTGCTGGCTGAGCTCCTCGTTGGACTTTTTGAAGGCGAGGAGCTCACGCCTAATATAGTCCACCTCCGTCTCCAGGCGACGATTGTCGCAGCGGAGACGGAGGTTCTCCTCCGGCTCGAGTCGCGCCGCCAGGGCTACCACCGCCTCCTTGATGGAGAGGACGGCCTGGTTCAGCTTCTTCTGGAAGCCGCCGGACAGCGATTTGCTCGTCTTACAGACGAGCGAGATGTCATCGGCGGCTCCCTCCACTTTGCTGACCAGCTCCACGGTGGTCATTTCCCTGGCGGTCCTCCTCAGCTTTCCGGTCCCGCCGTCGCCCTCCGAAGCAGGCGGCCCCGGCTTGCGGAACCGATCGGTGTCCACGATCGCCCGGAAGGTGGCTACCTCCACAGGCGACCGGGACCTCGACCGGTCCCTGCTCGTCGCGCCGCTCACCCCACTCTCCGGGGCAGGCGAAGCTCCCCCAGAGGAGTCCATGCCTCGCGACGATCCCGCGCTCCTCCCCCTGCGGGACGTCGACCTCAACGTCATCCTAGAGTCGCGCCGCGGGCCGCCAGTGGTCTTCGCGACCGCGGCCACCAACTTCGCCCCCTCTCCCGATCGGGAGGCTCTCCGTCTCTTTGCTCCGCCCCTCACGGGCACCGCATCAACTCCGCCCGTCGCAGGCACAACACCTTCGCCCATCTCGGGCCCGACATTCTCTATGGGCAAACTTGTGAGTTCCACCCGTAAAGTTTTTTGTATTTGTTTCTCAGTTTCCATAAAGTTCCCACGAGTCACGGGTTATTGAGGTCCACCTTCGACAGAGCCCGTGTTGCCTCCGGTAAGCCTAGGTGTCGCGTCCAGGGGGTCGGCCGGTCCCCTGTCGGGGTCCGCAGTAGAGACTGGACTCCCCTCCAGCCATGCACTCCTCACGCTGCGTCGCCGCTTGAGTTGGGGTAGTTTTTTATAGAGGTTGTCCTCCTCGCGCCCCGGGCGGTTAAGCCAAGGGCCTCGGTCCCGTGTGACCGCGAGACATGACCACGACATCACACGGGATTACGACCGACGGTGGCGGCAGGAAAGACCCACCGCCTGCCCGGGGCAGGGTAAGTGCACACCGAGCCCGCCGTCGCCTTTCCACTGTGCCTTCTGATAGTCAGAGGGACACGCGGAGAGACCCCTCCCGCCGGGTTATCCGGCTGTCGGATTATTAGCCGTCAGCTGCCCTATGCCCGAGAGCATAAAGCAGCTGCCGTTGCCCAGGGTACACCAGTCCCAGGAGATGCCCTTACCCCCGGACCGAGGTCCGAAGGCAACTGCATCTCCCGGGCACACGAGGAGGTTATCCGACCCAGCACCCCAGCTCCCCGCACAACCTAACCTAACCTAACCTAACCTAACCTAACCTAACCTAACCTAACCTAACCTAACCTAACCTACCTACCTACCTACCTTCCTACCTACCTACCTACCTACCTACCTACCTACCTACCTACCTACCTACCTACCTACCTACCTACCTACCTACCTACCTACCTACCTACCTACCTTCCTACCTACCTACCTACCTACCTACCTACCTACCTACCTACCTACCTACCTACCTACCTACCTACCTACCTACCTACCTACCTACCTACCTACCTACCTACCTACCTACCTACCTACCTACCTACCTACCTACCTACCTACCTACCTACCTACCTACCTACCTACCTACCTACCTACCTACCTACCTACCTACCTACCTACCTACCTACCTACCTACCTACCTACCTACCTACCTACCTACCTACCTACCTACCTACCTACCTACCTACCTACCTACCTACCTACCTACCTACCTACCTACCTACCTACCTACCTACCTACCTACCTACCTACCTACCTACCTACCTACCTACCTACCTACCTACCTACCTACCTACCTACCTACCTACCTACCTACCTACCTACCTACCTACCTACCTACCTACCTACCTACCTACCTACCTACCTACCTACCTACCTACCTACCTACCTACCTACCTACCTACCTACCTACCTACCTACCTACCTACCTACCTACCTACCTACCTACCTACCTACCTACCTACCTACCTACCTACCTACCTACCTACCTACCTACCTACCTACCTACCTACCTACCTACCTACCTACCTACCTACCTACCTACCTACCTACCTACCTACCTACCTACCTACCTACCTACCTACCTACCTACCTACCTACCTACCTACCTACCTACCTACCTACCTACCTACCTACCTACCTACCTACCTACCTACCTACCTACCTACCTACCTACCTACCTACCTACCTACCTACCTACCTACCTACCTACCTACCTACCTACCTACCTACCTACCTACCTACCTACCTACCTACCTACCTACCTACCTACCTACCTACCTACCTACCTACCTACCTACCTACCTACCTACCTACCTACCTACCTACCTACCTACCTACCTACCTACCTACCTACCTACCTACCTACCTACCTACCTACCTACCTACCTACCTACCTACCTACCTACCTACCTACCTACCTACCTACCTACCTACCTACCTACCTACCTACCTACCTACCTACCTACCTACCTACCTACCTACCTACCTACCTACCTACCTACCTACCTACCTACCTACCTACCTACCTACCTACCTACCTACCTACCTACCTACCTACCTACCTACCTACCTACCTACCTACCTACCTACCTACCTACCTACCTACCTACCTACCTACCTACCTACCTACCTACCTACCTACCTACCTACCTACCTACCTACCTACCTACCTACCTACCTACCTACCTACCTACCTACCTACCTACCTACCTACCTACCTACCTACCTACCTACCTACCTACCTACCTACCTACCTACCTACCTACCTACCTACCTACCTACCTACCTACCTACCTACCTACCTACCTACCTACCTACCTACCTACCTACCTACCTACCTACCTACCTACCTACCTACCTACCTACCTACCTACCTACCTACCTACCTACCTACCTACCTACCTACCTACCTACCTACCTACCTACCTACCTACCTACCTACCTACCTACCTACCTACCTACCTACCTACCTACCTACCTACCTACCTACCTACCTACCTACCTACCTACCTACCTACCTACCTACCTACCTACCTACCTACCTACCTACCTACCTACCTACCTACCTACCTACCTACCTACCTACCTACCTACCTACCTACCTACCTACCTACCTACCTACCTACCTACCTACCTACCTACCTACCTACCTACCTACCTACCTACCTACCTACCTACCTACCTACCTACCTACCTACCTACCTACCTACCTACCTACCTACCTACCTACCTACCTACCTACCTACCTACCTACCTACCTACCTACCTACCTACCTACCTACCTACCTACCTACCTACCTACCTACCTACCTACCTACCTACCTACCTACCTACCTACCTACCTACCTACCTACCTACCTACCTACCTACCTACCTACCTACCTACCTACCTACCTACCTACCTACCTACCTACCTACCTACCTACCTACCTACCTACCTACCTACCTACCTACCTACCTACCTACCTACCTACCTACCTACCTACCTACCTACCTACCTACCTACCTACCTACCTACCTACCTACCTACCTACCTACCTACCTACCTACCTACCTACCTACCTACCTACCTACCTACCTACCTACCTACCTACCTACCTACCTACCTACCTACCTACCTACCTACCTACCTACCTACCTACCTACCTACCTACCTACCTACCTACCTACCTACCTACCTACCTACCTACCTACCTACCTACCTACCTACCTACCTACCTACCTACCTACCTACCTACCTACCTACCTACCTACCTACCTACCTACCTACCTACCTACCTACCTACCTACCTACCTACCTACCTACCTACCTACCTACCTACCTACCTACCTACCTACCTACCTACCTACCTACCTACCTACCTACCTACCTACCTACCTACCTACCTACCTACCTACCTACCTACCTACCTACCTACCTACCTACCTACCTACCTACCTACCTACCTACCTACCTACCTACCTACCTTCCTACCTACCTACCTACCTACCTACCTACCTACCTACCTACCTACCTACCTACCTACCTACCTACCTACCTACCTACCTACCTACCTACCTACCTACCTACCTACCTACTAAACCTTTCCCATGTTACAGAGGAGCCTTATTGGTCTGTAGTTGGAGGGAATGTTTCTAGGCTTGTTTGGCTTAGGAATTCCCACAACTTCGGCCTCTTTCCAGGCGTCCGGAAAGGAGCAGCTGGAGAGAAGCACGTTGAAGATGGTCGTGAGCAAACAGATCATATGAGCGGGGAGGGACTTGAATACTCTGTTCGAGATGCCATCAAGGCCGGGAGCGGACTTGGCTTTTAGTCCTTTGATGATGATTGCGACCTCGTCTTATGAGATTGGAGTTAGGGGTGGACCTACCGTAGGGATGAAGGATCTGCGTGCGATCTCGTCCTTCACCAGTTTTAAGTGAGTGGGGTCGGCTGGAGAGATGAAGGTGTGCACCGGTTTTCCAGACTGCTGGCTTAGCACTCGGCATTTTCATCGTCCTCGAAGGCCAACGACGACGCGTCGACGTCTCTGACTAGGGGTGGAATGAGTTCGGGGTTCTTTAACTTGAGACCCCGAGCTAGACGCCAGAAAGCGTCCTTGGAAGGCTCGAGGTCGCCGAGTAGTGAATCCCACCTGTCGGCTCTGTGCTCTCTGACGCGCTCTTTTACGGCCTTCTGAAGACGGCGCGCATTAACTCTATTCTTGTGAGATGGTTTCAGCAATGTTTCCTGAATTAAGATAACGTCGACGTTGTGGTGTCGGATAAATGCGCTGATTTCTTCCTCCTGGTGTGGAACGCCGTTCGCGTTAAAAGTCGCGACGGTCAACGAGCCAGGTTTGATTTTGCCTAATACTTTGGGGAGCTCCGTGCTGATCCCAAAGGTGTGTACAGGGGACTCGGACGACGATGTCCAGGTGCGAGAGGAGGTGTCATTAGACATCTGACTCGAGAGCGGCTATCAAGTCGTAATGTTCGTATACGACTCGGAGCCTCTGTTTTTGCCCTTTCGCGGCACGGAAGATCTCCGTGTAACTAAAGAGGTCTTTTAATGTGAAGCGTCCCATGTATTTCAAAAGGGCCGCGATATCGGCTGCGCCCCGGACATCGAGCACCTGGGGCTCGACAAAGTTTCTCGGCAGTGGAGGCCTGCTAGCGACGGGGGGGGGGGGATGCATGCAACAGGGACCTGCGGGCATGAGTCATCGGCAAGGGTTTTGCCCAAGCCGATAACGCAGGGATCGGAGTGGGTTGACGATCGTCAATCTTCGGTGACCCTGCGGTGCGAGAGGGGAGAGGGCGCGAACCCGAATACCTGCGATCGGTATTTTAGGTTTGGTGGGTGCCACTGCACTCCTACGCGCGGTAATTCGCCGGGTGGCTCTCGGATTTACACAAGCAGCAGCTTGGCGGGTCCGGTGACTTGTGTGTGCGCGTGGACTCCTTAGTGCCATTTGACGCACCGGGGTCGAGAGAAGCAGTTTCTGGCAGAGTGGCCATATTACTGGCATCTGTGGCATTGACCAATGATGCCGCGCTTATATGGTGACTCGACTGTGATATTAGTGAGGCCACATAATTTACTAATATTGTTGATTTTCTTCTCCTCAGGAGTTAGCGGAAGTGTAGCCAATATTAGTAGGATCTCTTTTCTAGTCCGTTGGCTTGACATCCGCCGTGCATCTATCACGGGGAGGCCTTGGGTTTTTAGGTCCTCGATGATCTCGGTGACTGTCGTCTCTAGGGGAATGCCCCGTATGACGACCTTGAGAAGTTTATCCTCCTCAAGAGCGTAGGCGTGGAAGCTGAGATTCAGTTCCCGCATATATTTTGTCGCGCGACGAAAGTCGTCGGTCGACGTTAAGCGCAGGCTTAACAGGCGCCCTGCGCAGTGTTTTGTGCCTTGGGGCACGAGATCTTGTTGTCCAAGAACAACTTGGACAGATCCTTCCAGGCGGCTTTATCCTGGAGGATAACAGTGGGGGGCAGCTTGGCCCTGGGAACTTCACGCTCCGCCGTTTTCGGAGTGGGCGCGGGACGCGAAGCGCCTATTGTTTTCCTCGCCGAAGTAGCAGAGGGCGATTCGCTGGTTGGGGAGTTGCGGGCTGTACGCTTGCGCTTACCCGAGTAGACGACGAATTCTTCGCCGTCTGATAGCGGAGGGTTGAGGGCTTGGTCCACCTCCATGTCGGAGATGGTGCCCTCACCGTCGGACATGAGTTCCGTGTTGCACGGCGATAAGTCGCGGGAGCACGCAGCGACGGATGACTCGACGAGCCTCTTAGGGGTACCCGCTCGAGACTTTGGTGACACGCAGGATGCGGACGACGGAGACGCTGGGTTGTCTGATGCAGACAGCTTCGCCCTCAGTGAGGCCTGATGGGCCTCGAATTTGTCCCATAACTTGGGACAAGCAATTTTGCAAAATTCTATGAACTGAGCCTCTATGGACTCAGCCATCGTAATTCAATTAGCTCCCCACCACGCGGTGGGGAGCTAATTGAATAACAGAGGATCAATGTATTACACAGGCAACTTCTGCTGTTGCCTGCGCTAGTTAAAAATTACTAGATTGAAATGAGAGAAAGGTACGCACCTGTGTACAGTACACACCTAGCAGGGGAATTCCCGGCTGAGCAGCGTTTTGAAGAAAACATAATGATTAAATACGCGGAACGCGAATGAAATGATATCTAAAAGCGCGGCAAATATTTTCGCGGTAAACAACGCGTAGGGACGCGGACGCGTACCCTAACGGTCGACGGGTGACGGTTAGGATGACGCAATAGGAAGCGGCGGGCGCGGGTTGCGGCGGGCGCGGGTGGCGGCTCGTAGCACGTGTAAACGAACGATGCGGTTCGGTAGCAACAACAGAATTACGCACGAGATACACGAATCTCTTCGGTAAATTCGGACGCAACTGTTAGGTTGTTGCTTATAAAGGACGCCTAGGATATCGGACGGTAGCAGCGAACGAGAGCTGGCTAGAGCTCAATCGTACGTGCGTCTCGTGTGGATATTCGAACCGAACAAAACGAAGCGCTGACCGATTGTCGGCCGGCATTTACCCACTATCGTGGAGGGGACGGCGGGGAGCGGTGGCGCCGGCGGTATACACTCGACTCGCATGACCCCGCGCGGTTGCATTCGGCCCGATTTGGGGGACGCTGCCCATTTGGAAAGCCAATTAGACATATTACTTTATTTTTGTAACTGATTTTTCGTTTAACATTTAAATTCTTATTAAAAATATTTGCGTGTAAATGACCATTGTTTATGTTTCATATAAATTCTCTCGCATGAAGTAAGATCATTACTTCATGTTCCTCGCTGTTACGCAAGAAGTGTGCAGTGTGCAGTGTGCAGTGTGCAGTGTGTGACTGTATGGTAAAGTATGTGACATTAAAACTGGTAAGGTCCAATTTGTTATTTGCTTACTACCTACAGCGATTTTAAATATCATCGTGTGTGATCGCAAAAAGTTTTGAATAGATTTTTGCTATTTAGATATACAATCTCAACTACCCCCCACAAAAAGCATTTCTTTTTTATTGTATTTACTTTATTCTATTTTTCGTAAGCTACTGTTGCCTACAGTAAAGAAAGTGCCTAACCAAACCGCCAAACCAAACCTAACAAAACCGCAGCTCGCGTCATTGGCTCATTGTTTAACGTGCTGCTGCCCTGCTGTCCCGCTGTACCGCTGTACCGCTGCCAGCCCACAGTGGGGCAAGCGCTCGTTGCAACCGTCGTCCTGTCGCGCGTGCCGAAAGGTGAATACCAAAACCTTAAAATATTTTATCGAGGCGGAAAAGGTAATTGTTTACTTTGCCGACGTACCTTAACTGAACGAAACAGTAGAGGATAATTTTGTCTTGTTAGCTTCAGTACTGAAAATATTAACCGATGCTGGATTTACTATTAATTAAAAAAAAGCATATTTCTATCATGATGAATTTATACAATTAAAATTGGGGTTATTGGTAAGGGTCAGGTTAGACCGAGCTAGCATAAAATTGATGTTTTAATTAAGTCATCAAAGCGAAACAGAGTTAAACGGCACTCGTACGTGAGAACTTGAATAGATCTGAACATAAAAATAGAAGACGTTGATATGTCTACATTCTCTTGTGTATTAACGTTTTAACCTTTTAGGACAAGTAATACTCTCATGACCATAATCGTAAAATACTTTACATCTTATAGAATCGGAATCGCAAGATTTAGTATACTTCATTGTTACATAAGGTATTTAATTTAAAGCAATTAACAAAAGGCTCCTTATCAGATATTGCACTTTGGCAAAACGTTAACAGACTGTTCTTCAAAACGGAAACATCCGGAATCTCGGTGACATTTTCATCTTTTAATAAAGGTGATTGAACTCATTTTTTACTTTGTGAGTTATGTTGAGAACATTAGCTCCAACTATATTTAGGAAACACTCTATACCAAATCCCTTCACAACCAGCATATCTGTTAGTTTTTGACAAGCTACATTCGCTGCCAAAATCTTTAAAAACTAATAAATCTGAGTAAAACGTTTAATCGCCCTTTCAACAGGCGGCGGCGCCGGCGTGGAGCTGCCGCCGAAATGAAACTTGCGAACAGACAACGTGTATTAGAAGAAGACTGGCGTTGCAGTAATGGCTCGCCGTGAGTATAAATTTTGTTGTTTTTTTTTTTTACAACAAGCTCTAGATAGCGCACAACGTGATTATAAACTTTTTAGTGATAATCGAATTGATTTTAAATACGATATTTTTGGAGAGTAAGTTGAACATTTCATCTAAAGTATATAAAAAAAATGAAAACACATTTGGATTATTCTTTGTATAATTATATATATTTATTACAACATCTAACAGCAAAGAGTAATAAAAAAATTGTACACCTGTATACAAACCGAAGGTCCTTGCATATGATCTGCAGGCAGCACGGCTCTTCTAACTAAACACCAGACGTCTGGTGTCAGCTGGCGTATGCTCGACTGAAACTTGTTAACTTGTAAAACGCTTGCGCTAGGTTTTGCTTCAACATCCCTCCGCGGCAACGTGTCGCTCCATGCCTCGACAGAGGATGTGTCTTAAAGATGTCTTACAGGCGTCATGTTCACTGTTGTACCCTTCTGTTTGGCATTATTAAATACTGTGAGCCACAATATTTATATGATAAGCTAATACGGTCCAGCAGAGTTCGCCAAAATAACTATGTGTTGGCAGTGCCCAAACACAAAACCGCTGCGATCCAGGGGAGCTTTAAGTATGCGTCTGCAAACATATGCAACAACCCGCCGCCACCCCTATATATATATACTTTTAGTAACATATATTGTATTTTTATATATAAGTCTTTGTCACGGACTCTAAATTTTATTCTGGCTTGTGTCCGCTCTCCGTGTAGATTGTCTTTTAAATATGTTTACTTTTTTTTTGTTTTCACTGGCACCAACTGAAAATCAGCGCTGCAGCTTTAAGTTGCAGCATATAGCTGAGCTGGATGCCATTTCGGTGTATGTAATTAAATATGTGTAAGTTAAATTGTTATGTACCGATAAAAAAAATATTCTTTTCTTTCTTTCTTTCTTACCACCGCTGCGTGTTGCGGCGCCGGCGGACGGGCTCCGCGCCGGCGGACGGGCTCCGCGCCGGCGGACGGGCTCCGCGCCGGCGGACGGGCTCCGCGCCGGCGGACGGGCTCCGCGCCCGCGTCGTTAACAATAAACCAAATAGTTAAAATTGTTTCTAGAATTTATTGTTTATTCCTATAAATGTATTTAGACGTTCACGTTCATTTTATTGCAGATGAAAATATTTAGTATAACTTGAGCCGTTGCGTACGGGTGCCGTCAGTGGTTTGTTGCGAATCCGTTGTGTGCAACCTCCGGTTCGCGGGGGTCCGGAATCGTGAAAAGATGCGCGCACATCAAGTATCAAAAGTTTTTGACCGCAAACAGTTTACATTGCAGTTAGTTGCAGTGAGTAGACATAATTAAACCGCTAATGACCTTAAAAAAATTATACTATTTTTTGGAAAGGTGTAATACATTAGTTTCATGGTGCATGAAATAAAAATATTAATAGGGTGGTCCAGAATTCCGCTTCAGTCATGGGATCAAAACCCTCGGCGGAGGTGCGGGAGGTGCCAAGAGTTCGCGCCGTAAAGCTTTGGCCACTCTTCTGCCCAGGTCTGGGTCCACCAGAGAGAATAACTTAATCAGACGCCGCTGCAAGAACGGCGGCGAGGTGACAAGTGCGAACTGCACAGTGTTGTTCGCGAGCCGGTCCCGTTCCGCGTCCGTCCGCAGGACGTGCCGATAGAAATGCGCGGGCTGCTCCAGGTCGATCGCGTTGCTGTCGTATACCACCAGCTGCTCTTTAGGACGAGCAGCATCTACGTAAGCAATGGGACCGCTGAAGGAATTTGGGTAGAAAACGGGCACATCCTTCATGTTGTCTCTTTCTGGAGGAGGGCCGTCACGGTTATAAGTTTTCTGATACATTGGTTTATTTACCTCTATATTGTTGTAATTGCTGCCCAAACGATGGATTTGACTGGCCGGGTATGCTAAAGTTCGACCTCTAAAGAGGAGGTCCTTCGGTCCCGATATGCCAGGCACTAAGTTGGCGGGATTAAAAGCGAGTAATTCGGATGTTCGGTGGAAATTATTTGGAATCTCATTCAATACTAATTTTCCAATTGTTACAGTCCGATATGAACCTTTTTTCCATAATCTGGTGACTTCAAATGGATTGAAATCTAGATGAAACAAGTCGTCGTATGTCAACACGTCCATGTCTAGCCTCCACACGGGATAATTCTTCTGGGCTATCGCGTTGTACAGATCCCTGTTGTAGTAGTCCGGGTCCCGTCCGTTGATTCTTACCGCTTCCTCTGACGGTAAGTTTTCGATGCCTTGCAATGTTCTAAAATTGAATTTGACGTAATGTTTGGTACCTTTCGAGTTGTATATTTCGTATGTGTGAATGGGAAAAGCATCCATCTTCCTATATCCATTTGGGATTCCGTTATCTGATAATAATCTCAAGAAAGCATTAATCGTGTCGAACCGTAAGGTGAAGTGATCGTCCCGAGCTGCTGGATCTATTAAGTTAGAACGAGGATTTCTGCGGATTGAATGCACGATATTTAAGAATTCCGCGTTTTTGTAGAAGTACACGGGCATGTTGATGCATATAAGATCCAGATTACCTTCCTTAGTGTAAAACTTTACAGACATTCCTTTCGGTTCTCTGGCAGCATCGACTCCTCCCAAGTTCTGAATGGTTGTAGAGAATCTTGCAGAGACAGGAGTTTTCTTACCGATGCCGTTAAACACATCGGCCTTCATATATTTAGAGACGTCGTTCGTTACTTCAAAATATCCGAGCGCCGCGAAACCTTTCGCACTCGCCATTCTTTCGGGTATCCTCTCGGAACCGAAATGAAATATATTGTCTATAAAGAACCGATTCATTAATAGATCACTGTTTAAAGCGTTCGTTTCTCTTATTTCTACAGGATATCCGGAGCTCAAAGTCAGTAACCCGATCGGCTTCTGCGAACAATAAACAGTGGCGTTACAATTCATAAAATGCAACTAACGCAAAAAAACAATCCGGAGAAGTTTGTGAATATAGCCAGAATCGTCAAGCGTGCGCTAGTTACGGCGGGGTGGGCAAGTGACAGTTGCGCGTGGGCTGGTGGATTGGTCGCGGTCACCACGCACCGGGTGGCTTCTCCTGAAGTCGTACAGCTGCCGCGAGGCCGGCGCCGTGCGGTTCTCGTACGCGGGTGAAATGAAGCTGTACTCGTCCGCGTCGAGTAGGACCTGCCGCCGCGCGCCGCCCCACTGTCCCGCGCCTACGGTGCCAACAGCTCCTACGCTGCCCACGCTGCCCACGGCGCCCACAGCGACCACGGCGACGAGTGCGACCGCGACCACTCCGCGCGAGTACATGCTGTGCACGCTGCGCATGGCGGAGCAATGTGTGCAGCACGCTCCTCACGTGGAGCTATATAAGGTGCCGGCTCGCCGTCAACACGAGCCACAAACAAAATCACATGCTAAACACGTTACTAATTACTCGGTGCACAGTCGAATCTTAAACACGTAATTACACGCTAAATACATAATTGAAATACAAATTGTGTGATAATTGTGGAGCGCGCGCGGATTTGTTTCAGTCGGCATGTAAACACAGCCCGGCGCTACTTCATCATCAAAACGTATCGAAATTGTTCTTCCGCTGCGTGGACGTACTGGGCAATGGTTTTTTGAGAATCAGACTATCTTATAATTTTAACCCTCTTGACTCCTCCTCTCCCGTTTGATATCGCGCGACTGAGAACAGAATAATACAATAGGAGACTGCTTCTGACCGGCGCACCGAGCGGCGAGCGCGGCGAGCGCGGCGTGCCACTGGCACGGCAATCTCACACTCCTGAGGAGTCCCTCGTCTTGCGCAGCTGTGACTACTGGTCGGCTGCATTATTGATATCTCTGCTCAAAATATTTGAATTCGAGAGGTAACCGTTTCAGCTCCAGACTGAAAGAAGGCTGCTTGCGCTCGCGGCGCGGCTCGCGGCTCGGCTGACCTGCTCGCGTTCAGTTTCAGGCGTAATTACTTTGTAATTATCGTTTACGACTTGACAAAATAATTGAGCAGTTAATTTGTTGAGCGGCGCGGCGCAAATAAACTGTTGCTGATCGTGTTCACATCGCGTGCGCAGTTTGTAAAAAGCACTATGACCTTAATGGGCGGCGCGCGTGGTGCGCGTGGCGCGCGTGGTGCGCGTGGCGCGCGTGGTGCGCGTGGCGCGCGTGGTGCGCGTGGTGCGCGTGGTGCGCGTGGCGCGCGTGGTGCGCGTGGCGCGCGTGGCGCGCGTGTCGCGCTTGGTGCGCATAGTTAGATACCACCGCACTTCCTAAATTGTAGTGTACTAATTGATTGAAAAAGTTGAGTTTTATAAGATATGGACTCAGTTGTTTACTTTTTCATCTTTCTAGAACCTTGGACAGAAACGGTAGAAAAGAAATAGGACGATAATCAGATAAGCAAGAATGGATTTATTTTTCAGGACAGCTTCTGCGTATGAATAATTGTCAAGTGCATAGAGCATGAACTCTTTGAAGGTCTTAAATTCTGCCACTAAAAATGATCTCGTCCTTCACCAGTTTTAAGTGAGTGGGGTCGGCTGGAGAGATGAAGGTGTGCACCGGTTTTCCAGACTGCTGGCTTAGCACTCGGCATTTTCATCGTCCTCGAAGGCCAACGACGACGCGTCGACGTCTCTGACTAGGGGTGGAATGAGTTCGGGGTTCTTTAACTTGAGACCCCGAGCTAGACGCCAGAAAGCGTCCTTGGAAGGCTCGAGGTCGCCGAGTAGTGAATCCCACCTGTCGGCTCTGTGCTCTCTGACGCGCTCTTTTACGGCCTTCTGAAGACGGCGCGCATTAACTCTATTCTTGTGAGATGGTTTCAGCAATGTTTCCTGAATTAAGATAACGTCGACGTTGTGGTGTCGGATAAATGCGCTGATTTCTTCCTCCTGGTGTGGAACGCCGTTCGCGTTAAAAGTCGCGACGGTCAACGAGCCAGGTTTGATTTTGCCTAATACTTTGGGGAGCTCCGTGCTGATCCCAAAGGTGTGTACAGGGGACTCGGACGACGATGTCCAGGTGCGAGAGGAGGTGTCATTAGACATCTGACTCGAGAGCGGCTATCAAGTCGTAATGTTCGTATACGACTCGGAGCCTCTGTTTTTGCCCTTTCGCGGCACGGAAGATCTCCGTGTAACTAAAGAGGTCTTTTAATGTGAAGCGTCCCATGTATTTCAAAAGGGCCGCGATATCGGCTGCGCCCCGGACATCGAGCACCTGGGGCTCGACAAAGTTTCTCGGCAGTGGAGGCCTGCTAGCGACGGGGGGGGGGGGATGCATGCAACAGGGACCTGCGGGCATGAGTCATCGGCAAGGGTTTTGCCCAAGCCGATAACGCAGGGATCGGAGTGGGTTGACGATCGTCAATCTTCGGTGACCCTGCGGTGCGAGAGGGGAGAGGGCGCGAACCCGAATACCTGCGATCGGTATTTTAGGTTTGGTGGGTGCCACTGCACTCCTACGCGCGGTAATTCGCCGGGTGGCTCTCGGATTTACACAAGCAGCAGCTTGGCGGGTCCGGTGACTTGTGTGTGCGCGTGGACTCCTTAGTGCCATTTGACGCACCGGGGTCGAGAGAAGCAGTTTCTGGCAGAGTGGCCATATTACTGGCATCTGTGGCATTGACCAATGATGCCGCGCTTATATGGTGACTCGACTGTGATATTAGTGAGGCCACATAATTTACTAATATTGTTGATTTTCTTCTCCTCAGGAGTTAGCGGAAGTGTAGCCAATATTAGTAGGATCTCTTTTCTAGTCCGTTGGCTTGACATCCGCCGTGCATCTATCACGGGGAGGCCTTGGGTTTTTAGGTCCTCGATGATCTCGGTGACTGTCGTCTCTAGGGGAATGCCCCGTATGACGACCTTGAGAAGTTTATCCTCCTCAAGAGCGTAGGCGTGGAAGCTGAGATTCAGTTCCCGCATATATTTTGTCGCGCGACGAAAGTCGTCGGTCGACGTTAAGCGCAGGCTTAACAGGCGCCCTGCGCAGTGTTTTGTGCCTTGGGGCACGAGATCTTGTTGTCCAAGAACAACTTGGACAGATCCTTCCAGGCGGCTTTATCCTGGAGGATAACAGTGGGGGGCAGCTTGGCCCTGGGAACTTCACGCTCCGCCGTTTTCGGAGTGGGCGCGGGACGCGAAGCGCCTATTGTTTTCCTCGCCGAAGTAGCAGAGGGCGATTCGCTGGTTGGGGAGTTGCGGGCTGTACGCTTGCGCTTACCCGAGTAGACGACGAATTCTTCGCCGTCTGATAGCGGAGGGTTGAGGGCTTGGTCCACCTCCATGTCGGAGATGGTGCCCTCACCGTCGGACATGAGTTCCGTGTTGCACGGCGATAAGTCGCGGGAGCACGCAGCGACGGATGACTCGACGAGCCTCTTAGGGGTACCCGCTCGAGACTTTGGTGACACGCAGGATGCGGACGACGGAGACGCTGGGTTGTCTGATGCAGACAGCTTCGCCCTCAGTGAGGCCTGATGGGCCTCGAATTTGTCCCATAACTTGGGACAAGCAATTTTGCAAAATTCTATGAACTGAGCCTCTATGGACTCAGCCATCGTAATTCAATTAGCTCCCCACCACGCGGTGGGGAGCTAATTGAATAACAGAGGATCAATGTATTACACAGGCAACTTCTGCTGTTGCCTGCGCTAGTTAAAAATTACTAGATTGAAATGAGAGAAAGGTACGCACCTGTGTACAGTACACACCTAGCAGGGGAATTCCCGGCTGAGCAGCGTTTTGAAGAAAACATAATGATTAAATACGCGGAACGCGAATGAAATGATATCTAAAAGCGCGGCAAATATTTTCGCGGTAAACAACGCGTAGGGACGCGGACGCGTACCCTAACGGTCGACGGGTGACGGTTAGGATGACGCAATAGGAAGCGGCGGGCGCGGGTTGCGGCGGGCGCGGGTGGCGGCTCGTAGCACGTGTAAACGAACGATGCGGTTCGGTAGCAACAACAGAATTACGCACGAGATACACGAATCTCTTCGGTAAATTCGGACGCAACTGTTAGGTTGTTGCTTATAAAGGACGCCTAGGATATCGGACGGTAGCAGCGAACGAGAGCTGGCTAGAGCTCAATCGTACGTGCGTCTCGTGTGGATATTCGAACCGAACAAAACGAAGCGCTGACCGATTGTCGGCCGGCATTTACCCACTATCGTGGAGGGGACGGCGGGGAGCGGTGGCGCCGGCGGTATACACTCGACTCGCATGACCCCGCGCGGTTGCATTCGGCCCGATTTGGGGGACGCTGCCCATTTGGAAAGCCAATTAGACATATTACTTTATTTTTGTAACTGATTTTTCGTTTAACATTTAAATTCTTATTAAAAATATTTGCGTGTAAATGACCATTGTTTATGTTTCATATAAATTCTCTCGCATGAAGTAAGATCATTACTTCATGTTCCTCGCTGTTACGCAAGAAGTGTGCAGTGTGCAGTGTGCAGTGTGCAGTGTGTGACTGTATGGTAAAGTATGTGACATTAAAACTGGTAAGGTCCAATTTGTTATTTGCTTACTACCTACAGCGATTTTAAATATCATCGTGTGTGATCGCAAAAAGTTTTGAATAGATTTTTGCTATTTAGATATACAATCTCAACTACCCCCCACAAAAAGCATTTCTTTTTTATTGTATTTACTTTATTCTATTTTTCGTAAGCTACTGTTGCCTACAGTAAAGAAAGTGCCTAACCAAACCGCCAAACCAAACCTAACAAAACCGCAGCTCGCGTCATTGGCTCATTGTTTAACGTGCTGCTGCCCTGCTGTCCCGCTGTACCGCTGTACCGCTGCCAGCCCACAGTGGGGCAAGCGCTCGTTGCAACCGTCGTCCTGTCGCGCGTGCCGAAAGGTGAATACCAAAACCTTAAAATATTTTATCGAGGCGGAAAAGGTAATTGTTTACTTTGCCGACGTACCTTAACTGAACGAAACAGTAGAGGATAATTTTGTCTTGTTAGCTTCAGTACTGAAAATATTAACCGATGCTGGATTTACTATTAATTAAAAAAAAGCATATTTCTATCATGATGAATTTATACAATTAAAATTGGGGTTATTGGTAAGGGTCAGGTTAGACCGAGCTAGCATAAAATTGATGTTTTAATTAAGTCATCAAAGCGAAACAGAGTTAAACGGCACTCGTACGTGAGAACTTGAATAGATCTGAACATAAAAATAGAAGACGTTGATATGTCTACATTCTCTTGTGTATTAACGTTTTAACCTTTTAGGACAAGTAATACTCTCATGACCATAATCGTAAAATACTTTACATCTTATAGAATCGGAATCGCAAGATTTAGTATACTTCATTGTTACATAAGGTATTTAATTTAAAGCAATTAACAAAAGGCTCCTTATCAGATATTGCACTTTGGCAAAACGTTAACAGACTGTTCTTCAAAACGGAAACATCCGGAATCTCGGTGACATTTTCATCTTTTAATAAAGGTGATTGAACTCATTTTTTACTTTGTGAGTTATGTTGAGAACATTAGCTCCAACTATATTTAGGAAACACTCTATACCAAATCCCTTCACAACCAGCATATCTGTTAGTTTTTGACAAGCTACATTCGCTGCCAAAATCTTTAAAAACTAATAAATCTGAGTAAAACGTTTAATCGCCCTTTCAACAGGCGGCGGCGCCGGCGTGGAGCTGCCGCCGAAATGAAACTTGCGAACAGACAACGTGTATTAGAAGAAGACTGGCGTTGCAGTAATGGCTCGCCGTGAGTATAAATTTTGTTGTTTTTTTTTTTTACAACAAGCTCTAGATAGCGCACAACGTGATTATAAACTTTTTAGTGATAATCGAATTGATTTTAAATACGATATTTTTGGAGAGTAAGTTGAACATTTCATCTAAAGTATATAAAAAAAATGAAAACACATTTGGATTATTCTTTGTATAATTATATATATTTATTACAACATCTAACAGCAAAGAGTAATAAAAAAATTGTACACCTGTATACAAACCGAAGGTCCTTGCATATGATCTGCAGGCAGCACGGCTCTTCTAACTAAACACCAGACGTCTGGTGTCAGCTGGCGTATGCTCGACTGAAACTTGTTAACTTGTAAAACGCTTGCGCTAGGTTTTGCTTCAACATCCCTCCGCGGCAACGTGTCGCTCCATGCCTCGACAGAGGATGTGTCTTAAAGATGTCTTACAGGCGTCATGTTCACTGTTGTACCCTTCTGTTTGGCATTATTAAATACTGTGAGCCACAATATTTATATGATAAGCTAATACGGTCCAGCAGAGTTCGCCAAAATAACTATGTGTTGGCAGTGCCCAAACACAAAACCGCTGCGATCCAGGGGAGCTTTAAGTATGCGTCTGCAAACATATGCAACAACCCGCCGCCACCCCTATATATATATACTTTTAGTAACATATATTGTATTTTTATATATAAGTCTTTGTCACGGACTCTAAATTTTATTCTGGCTTGTGTCCGCTCTCCGTGTAGATTGTCTTTTAAATATGTTTACTTTTTTTTTGTTTTCACTGGCACCAACTGAAAATCAGCGCTGCAGCTTTAAGTTGCAGCATATAGCTGAGCTGGATGCCATTTCGGTGTATGTAATTAAATATGTGTAAGTTAAATTGTTATGTACCGATAAAAAAAATATTCTTTTCTTTCTTTCTTTCTTACCACCGCTGCGTGTTGCGGCGCCGGCGGACGGGCTCCGCGCCGGCGGACGGGCTCCGCGCCGGCGGACGGGCTCCGCGCCGGCGGACGGGCTCCGCGCCGGCGGACGGGCTCCGCGCCGGCGGACGGGCTCCGCGCCGGCGGACGGGCTCCGCGCCCGCGTCGTTAACAATAAACCAAATAGTTAAAATTGTTTCTAGAATTTATTGTTTATTCCTATAAATGTATTTAGACGTTCACGTTCATTTTATTGCAGATGAAAATATTTAGTATAACTTGAGCCGTTGCGTACGGGTGCCGTCAGTGGTTTGTTGCGAATCCGTTGTGTGCAACCTCCGGTTCGCGGGGGTCCGGAATCGTGAAAAGATGCGCGCACATCAAGTATCAAAAGTTTTTGACCGCAAACAGTTTACATTGCAGTTAGTTGCAGTGAGTAGACATAATTAAACCGCTAATGACCTTAAAAAAATTATACTATTTTTTGGAAAGGTGTAATACATTAGTTTCATGGTGCATGAAATAAAAATATTAATAGGGTGGTCCAGAATTCCGCTTCAGTCATGGGATCAAAACCCTCGGCGGAGGTGCGGGAGGTGCCAAGAGTTCGCGCCGTAAAGCTTTGGCCACTCTTCTGCCCAGGTCTGGGTCCACCAGAGAGAATAACTTAATCAGACGCCGCTGCAAGAACGGCGGCGAGGTGACAAGTGCGAACTGCACAGTGTTGTTCGCGAGCCGGTCCCGTTCCGCGTCCGTCCGCAGGACGTGCCGATAGAAATGCGCGGGCTGCTCCAGGTCGATCGCGTTGCTGTCGTATACCACCAGCTGCTCTTTAGGACGAGCAGCATCTACGTAAGCAATGGGACCGCTGAAGGAATTTGGGTAGAAAACGGGCACATCCTTCATGTTGTCTCTTTCTGGAGGAGGGCCGTCACGGTTATAAGTTTTCTGATACATTGGTTTATTTACCTCTATATTGTTGTAATTGCTGCCCAAACGATGGATTTGACTGGCCGGGTATGCTAAAGTTCGACCTCTAAAGAGGAGGTCCTTCGGTCCCGATATGCCAGGCACTAAGTTGGCGGGATTAAAAGCGAGTAATTCGGATGTTCGGTGGAAATTATTTGGAATCTCATTCAATACTAATTTTCCAATTGTTACAGTCCGATATGAACCTTTTTTCCATAATCTGGTGACTTCAAATGGATTGAAATCTAGATGAAACAAGTCGTCGTATGTCAACACGTCCATGTCTAGCCTCCACACGGGATAATTCTTCTGGGCTATCGCGTTGTACAGATCCCTGTTGTAGTAGTCCGGGTCCCGTCCGTTGATTCTTACCGCTTCCTCTGACGGTAAGTTTTCGATGCCTTGCAATGTTCTAAAATTGAATTTGACGTAATGTTTGGTACCTTTCGAGTTGTATATTTCGTATGTGTGAATGGGAAAAGCATCCATCTTCCTATATCCATTTGGGATTCCGTTATCTGATAATAATCTCAAGAAAGCATTAATCGTGTCGAACCGTAAGGTGAAGTGATCGTCCCGAGCTGCTGGATCTATTAAGTTAGAACGAGGATTTCTGCGGATTGAATGCACGATATTTAAGAATTCCGCGTTTTTGTAGAAGTACACGGGCATGTTGATGCATATAAGATCCAGATTACCTTCCTTAGTGTAAAACTTTACAGACATTCCTTTCGGTTCTCTGGCAGCATCGACTCCTCCCAAGTTCTGAATGGTTGTAGAGAATCTTGCAGAGACAGGAGTTTTCTTACCGATGCCGTTAAACACATCGGCCTTCATATATTTAGAGACGTCGTTCGTTACTTCAAAATATCCGAGCGCCGCGAAACCTTTCGCACTCGCCATTCTTTCGGGTATCCTCTCGGAACCGAAATGAAATATATTGTCTATAAAGAACCGATTCATTAATAGATCACTGTTTAAAGCGTTCGTTTCTCTTATTTCTACAGGATATCCGGAGCTCAAAGTCAGTAACCCGATCGGCTTCTGCGAACAATAAACAGTGGCGTTACAATTCATAAAATGCAACTAACGCAAAAAAACAATCCGGAGAAGTTTGTGAATATAGCCAGAATCGTCAAGCGTGCGCTAGTTACGGCGGGGTGGGCAAGTGACAGTTGCGCGTGGGCTGGTGGATTGGTCGCGGTCACCACGCACCGGGTGGCTTCTCCTGAAGTCGTACAGCTGCCGCGAGGCCGGCGCCGTGCGGTTCTCGTACGCGGGTGAAATGAAGCTGTACTCGTCCGCGTCGAGTAGGACCTGCCGCCGCGCGCCGCCCCACTGTCCCGCGCCTACGGTGCCAACAGCTCCTACGCTGCCCACGCTGCCCACGGCGCCCACAGCGACCACGGCGACGAGTGCGACCGCGACCACTCCGCGCGAGTACATGCTGTGCACGCTGCGCATGGCGGAGCAATGTGTGCAGCACGCTCCTCACGTGGAGCTATATAAGGTGCCGGCTCGCCGTCAACACGAGCCACAAACAAAATCACATGCTAAACACGTTACTAATTACTCGGTGCACAGTCGAATCTTAAACACGTAATTACACGCTAAATACATAATTGAAATACAAATTGTGTGATAATTGTGGAGCGCGCGCGGATTTGTTTCAGTCGGCATGTAAACACAGCCCGGCGCTACTTCATCATCAAAACGTATCGAAATTGTTCTTCCGCTGCGTGGACGTACTGGGCAATGGTTTTTTGAGAATCAGACTATCTTATAATTTTAACCCTCTTGACTCCTCCTCTCCCGTTTGATATCGCGCGACTGAGAACAGAATAATACAATAGGAGACTGCTTCTGACCGGCGCACCGAGCGGCGAGCGCGGCGAGCGCGGCGTGCCACTGGCACGGCAATCTCACACTCCTGAGGAGTCCCTCGTCTTGCGCAGCTGTGACTACTGGTCGGCTGCATTATTGATATCTCTGCTCAAAATATTTGAATTCGAGAGGTAACCGTTTCAGCTCCAGACTGAAAGAAGGCTGCTTGCGCTCGCGGCGCGGCTCGCGGCTCGGCTGACCTGCTCGCGTTCAGTTTCAGGCGTAATTACTTTGTAATTATCGTTTACGACTTGACAAAATAATTGAGCAGTTAATTTGTTGAGCGGCGCGGCGCAAATAAACTGTTGCTGATCGTGTTCACATCGCGTGCGCAGTTTGTAAAAAGCACTATGACCTTAATGGGCGGCGCGCGTGGTGCGCGTGGCGCGCGTGGTGCGCGTGGCGCGCGTGGTGCGCGTGGCGCGCGTGGTGCGCGTGGTGCGCGTGGTGCGCGTGGCGCGCGTGGTGCGCGTGGCGCGCGTGGCGCGCGTGTCGCGCTTGGTGCGCATAGTTAGATACCACCGCACTTCCTAAATTGTAGTGTACTAATTGATTGAAAAAGTTGAGTTTTATAAGATATGGACTCAGTTGTTTACTTTTTCATCTTTCTAGAACCTTGGACAGAAACGGTAGAAAAGAAATAGGACGATAATCAGATAAGCAAGAATGGATTTATTTTTCAGGACAGCTTCTGCGTATGAATAATTGTCAAGTGCATAGAGCATGAACTCTTTGAAGGTCTTAAATTCTGCCACTAAAAATGATATCGTGGGGATAGCAAGGATTCGTTTCTGCAAATCACGCTGGAATTCTTCCATTTGTATGGTAAAGTTTACAGTAATAAGTAGTAGATGTGACGTTTCGTGAGTAATAAAATATTGAATAGTAAATAAGTTTCAAACTGTGTTTGGAAATGATCACCGGTTGGTAGGTTCGGTTCGGTTCGGTTCGGTTCGGTTCGGTTCGGTTCGGTTCGGTTCGGTTCGGTTCGGTTCGGTTCGGTGCGGTTCGGTTCGGTTCGGTTCGGTTCAGTTCAGTTCAGTCACACTTTTTCAATTTTACGTAAATATTTTTTTTATATATATTATCACGCCTTTTTCTCAGTAGGGGTAGGCAGAGGTGAAATTAACATCCATATTTCGCCAGATGTAATCAGATTAGATGTAAATATCAATTATAACTAATTTGAAATATTAAAACTGTTAGAGCGATAGTTCGAATGCGTTTCAATTTAGCGCCACCCCGCGTCCGAGGGGTGGTGGAGACAACTTTCATTGTTTGGGTGGCCGCGTGGTGCTGTGCTGGTGCTGTGCTGGTGCTGTGGAGGAGGGAGGGGCGGGTGGCGGCTATCCGGACGTCGTTTAACGTGCATTGTTAGCACTAAATAATCACACCCTGCGGCTCTATTGATTATATAGATAATTATGTGTTGTTAAAATTAGATAAAGTCGGCATTGGATCTTTAAATCACTTTTTATTTACCGAACAATGTCTCACCTCGTTATTCCTTTACAACACTCTGACATTAACAAACATTATTCAAAATTACACGACCTTTTAAGTTGACCAAAGGGTTTATATATTTTTCAGCAAAACGAACGAATTAAAGAACTTCATGGTTAACTATCGTTTTAGTCATGCATTCATTTATTTATTTGATAAGGCTTATCAACATAGTTACATAATTGGTTTCATGACTTAATATTTAAAATCAAGTTAAAAATAAAGGATGTCTGGCGGCAGATTTATATTTTAAAAAACGAATATCTTAATAAGTTATAAACAGTGCGGGGTGCAGTGAAGGTGGTGTCATTAGAATCATCGTTAGTGCGGATTTCTTAGTCACGATGTCGCAGTGGTGCAGTGGTGCAGAGGTGCAGTGGTCGGGTGAGCATCGCGCGTTCGCTATTGAAGCATTTTTCAAGAGTAACGATTCTTACGTACTCGCTCGCCGACAGTTTTGTTCACATTTCAATATTCGACGGATAGGCGATGGGCCGAGTGTGAATTTAATTCGTTCATGGGTGGAGAGGGTCCGCGCAACTGCTTCGGTTATGAACACACCACGGCCAGGACCTAGTCGATAGTCAAGGACCCCCGAAAACATTGAACTGGTTGAACGCAGTTTACGTGAAAATGCACGACTTTCGATACGGAAAAGGGCAGCTTCACTGGGACTTCCAAGAGCAATTGTGCATGAAATTTTGAAAAAAGATATGAAGTTTCATCCTTTTAAAATTCAAATAATTCAAGAATTGAAAAAAAATAACTTTGCGTCACGCAAATTTTTTTGTGAAACTATGTTGGAGCGTTTTCGCACTGTGAATTCCATTTTTTGGAGCGACGAGGCTCATTTTCATTTAAACGGACACGTAAACACACAAAATTGCCGTTACTGGGCTCTAAGAACTCGCAATCCTCGACTGAAGCACCAAAAACCATTACATTGCTCAAGGGTAACTGTTTGGTGCGCTTTATCCACGAATGGGATAATCGTACCATTTTTTTTTGAAAATGCACGGGGCCAAGCGACGAATGTCAATGGTGAGAATTATCGGCTCATGATTTCGAATTTCTTTTTGCCGAACCTGCGAGCTCATTCATCATTCTCATCACACACGTGGTTTCAACAGGATGCGGTACAGGTGCGACCGCACACACGGCCAGAGCTTCGATGGATTTGTTGCGAGAAAGTCTCCCTCAAAAACTGATTAGTCGCTTTGGGGACATCCCGTGGCCACCGAGGTCACCCGACCTAACTCCAATGGATTTTTTTTTGTGGGGCTACCTCAAAGAGAGAGTTTACATCAACAATCCGCGAACTGTTGTAGACTTAAAAGAAAATATTCGGCGAGAAATCAGCGCAATTGAACCAAGTTTACTGCAGCGTGTGGCACGGAATACGAGGCTCCGTTTCGAACAGTGTGTGTGTGTGCAACAGGATGGAAGACATTTGGATAACATTATCTTTAAAAAATGAAATCCGCATTTGTACTCTATCTTTAAATACTTTTAGTAAATTTATATGTCAAATATATAATTTTTTATTTAAATTTGAAAACATAAATCTGCCACCAGACACTCTGTAGCATCTTGCGTTAAGTAACTGTGCATAAACACTAACAGTAAAACAATAAATTACAAAACTACACAATAATTATATACTAAAAAATTTATTAACTTAACCTCTAAATTAAAGTAGTTATGTAAAGACTATAAATTTACAATTTTGATAAAGTTCATAAATATCGTTTGTATGTTTATGACATGGCAAAGCAAAAATATTAGACGTCTGCGACTGTACCACAATTCAATACCCCCACAATTTTGAATTTGAACATTGGTAATTAATCGTGAAATATATCGAGGTTGTGCAGATTGCTGCAGTATTTTACAAACAAAGATAGCTCTATCTTTGTTTGTAAAATACTGCAGCAATCTGTACAACTCGGGGTGCTGGGTCGGATAACCTCCACGTGTGCCCGGGGGATGCAGTTACCCTTCGGACCTCTGCCCGGGGGTAAGGGCATCTCCTGGGACTGGTGTACCCTGGGCAACGGCAGCTGCTTTATGCTCTCGGGCATAGGGCAACTGACGGCTAATAATCCTACACCACTGGCGTCGGGAAGTGACGATCCCACCGCCCGATGAAGGGAAAACTGATATCCCTCGTGGATTCAATTTTCTTTTCGGCGCAGTCAGTCGAGTCGCGCGGCAAGTCCGCCCCTAGGGCGTCTGTTGGCTTCGGCCACGCCGGGCGCACCCGTAGCCCGCTCATAGCACACCCCGAGCGGAGCGGGGACTGCGGTCATTGCGACCGGAGTCGAGAGGAAGACAACCTCCCAAATTACCCCAATCCTAAGGTACGGCGTGCCGATGGGATGAATGGCCAAGGGGAACTTGGTCCCGAGCGCCCGAAGCTGTGGATCAGCAAACCAACATTATGACAAGCAGATCTCAAGACATTGGTCCCCAGGTGGGTCCCGGCTTTACGGCTGGGGAATCCCACACGGCGCCTGGCGCCGTCTGCCCTTCGTACTCTGGGGTGGGCAAGTCTGCTTTAGACGATGGTGTGTGTGCAGAGAAGCGCCGATGGTTCGGCGAGTTGCACAATGGCGGAAGTGCCGCGCCCAACGATGGGCGCTGGCCAACACAAAGGTGGTGACAGGCTAGCGCAACGTGCGCTATCGCTGACCGCGCTGCCCTCAGCGCGGGTGGTGCTTGAGCGGCTGCTCTGGGAGCCATCCAAAAACGGGGGCGATTTCGACATGGCCCCTGTTTCCCGCATCAGCGACAACGAGGCTGCCGTTTCAGACGGCAGCCTCACTACGGTTGCGTCAGGCGGATCCCGCTTTTGGCAGGACCGCAAACGACGGCGTCCCAGCAAGGACGGCTTGTCGACTTCCTCGGAGGAGGACGGCAAGAGCGCCGGGGAGCTATACCCCGGCCCCAAGCCGGAGCGACGTGGGAGTCCGCCCACGACGGGCAAGTATGTCGGCCTTAGCAAGGCCGCGTTCGACGCCGAGAGGCGTCAGGAGCTGAGGCTCCAGGCGGAAGAGGAACTCGTCGCGACGGCGGCTAGGTTCCGCCGAAACCGGGAGCGGAAGCTCTCCCGATCGCCTGCGCTGAAGTCGAGGACGGCTCCAGACGAGCAGACGGTTGGGGCGTTGCAGCGGATGGTTCTCGACGACGCTGAGCTGATCAGTACGATCGCCAGCAAGTCGAGGAACCTCAAGTCCGGCCTGGCGCGGGACCTGAGTGACGCCGCGGCCTCCATCAAGGTGGCCGTGACAACCATCGCGTCTCGCACAGCGACGGACGAGACGCGGCAGCTGCAGGCGGAGAACGCCCGCCTGCGCGCCGAGGCGGCCGATTTCCGCAAGGAGTTGGCCAAACTTAGGGCGAAGATGGACGAGTTGGAGCGGCGGGATAGACCCGCGCCTCCTCGTCCGGACGCCGGCGATGAGTCTCCTGGGGAGGGAACGATTCGGCCGGCAAAAAAACGGCGCACGGGTGCCGATCGCCTCGTACCGGCGACTACTTCGGTAGAGGAGATCTGCCGCACCGTAATGGTGCAGGTGGGGACGATGGTGTCGGCCCGCCTGGCATCACTGGAGGACAGGCTTCTCCCGGAGAAGCGTGTCCGGCCACCGCTCGCTGTCGCGAGGCAGGCGGCATCGGCCGCCAAGAATGCCGGCCCAGCGCCGAAAGCGGCCGCGGCCTCCGCGAACCCCGCCCCCAAGGCCTCCGTGGCTAAGGGGAAAGGGAAAGAGGGGCCGCAGAAGGCTGCGGGAAAGCTCCCTAAGTTCGCAGACAAGTTCGTGCCCGCGCCCGCCCCACCTTCATTGGAGGAGAGGTGGACCGTCGTTGCGCGAAAGCCGCGACGGGCGAAGGAGCTGCTGCCGAAGCCGCAGCAGCGGCAGAAGCAGCGACAGCAGTCGCAGCCGAAGCCGCAGCAACAGCGTCGGAGCGCGAAGCGCAAAGCCGGCAGGAAGAACCGGCCGCGAAAGCTGCGGGCCCCACGGTCCGCGGCGGTCGTGGTTACTCTTGCGCCTGAGGCGGTTGCGAAGGGCGTCACGTACGCCGAAGTGATCGCCCAGGCGCGGGAGCGGACCGACCTGAACGGCCTCGGCATTCTCGGAATGCGCTGCAAGACGGCGGCGACCGGAGCACGAATATTTGAAGTGCCCGGTCTTGGAAGTGCGCCGAGCTGAAGGTCTCCGGACTGGATGACTCGGTCACCAGCGCCGACGTAGTCGCCGCGGTGGCGCGAGCGGGGGGCTGTCGGCCTCGGAACGGCGTGGCTACGCTGTCCTGTGCTTGCGGCTCAGCGGGTGGTGGACGGCGGTAGACTCCTGGTTGGCTGGGTGTCTGCGCAAGTCACACTGCTCGCGAGCAGACCGCAACGCTGCTTTCGGTGCCTCGAAAAGGGGCACGTGCGGGCGCAGTGTAAGTCAGACTCGGACCGCAGCGATGAGTGCTATCGCTGCGGAAAGAGCGGCCACAGGGCGGCCACCTGCTCCGCCAATCCGCACTGCAACCGATGCAGCGTGGCCGGTAAGCAGGCCGACCATAAATCCGGCGGTGGTGCCTGCGACAGGGCGCGCGTCGTCGGTGGTGGGGCGACGAAGGGCGGCAGGCGCGGCGGTAGGGGCCCGAGGGTCACTCGAACGCAGGCGCTCGGCGCGAGCGAGAAAGCCACGCGGGAGGAGGTTCAGATGTCCGTCGAGTGACGATGGACCTGAACTTCCTCCAGGCGAACATCAACCACTGCGCCAGAGCTCAGGACCTTCTGTTCCAGAGCATGGCGGAGCGGTCGATAAACATGGCGGTGGTCACCGAGCCGTACTACGCCCCACCGCGAGAGAGCTGGGCGGGAGACGTGGACGGATCGGTGGCCATAGGCACGGTGACCTAGAACGGCTCCCCCGACCTAGAGTTGGTGGAGCGCGGTCGGGGTTACGTCGCCGGGCGGGTGGGGGACGTGCTGGTCGTGGGAGCATATTTCTCGCCGAATCGCTGCTTGGCGGAGTTCGAGCGGCTTCTCGACGAGATTGGTGCTCTCATTGGCCGGCTAGGGTCGGGTCGCATTCTCCTCGCCGGAGACCTCAACGCCAAGTCGGTGGCGTGGGGATGCCCGCGGACGAGCGCGCGCGGTGCGGCGCTCGAGGAGTTCGCAATCGGAGCGGGTTTGGTCGTGCTCAATCGGGGGACGGCGAACACGTGCGTGCGGAAAAACGGCGGCTCCATAGTGGACGTAACGTTCGCCGGGGTCGCCGTGGCCCGCCGTATCGGGGATTGGGAGGTGCTCGAGGGCGTGGAGACTCTGTCGGATCATTTGTATGTCCGATACAGTGTGTCTGCGACCTCGGCGACTCCGGGCGATCCTTGTCGTCCCTTGATCGGGGACGGCCCTCGGTGGGCGCTGAAGCGCCTCGACCGAGACCGGCTCGAGGAGACGGCCCTAGTCGAGGCCTGGGTCCGCGAGGGCCGGGCTAAGGCGGCGGGCCTCTCCGTGGAGGAGGTGGCGGTCGACGTGGAGCGGGAAGCGGAGAGGCTCGTGCAGGCCGTGTCGCACGTGTGTGACGCGGCCATGCCGCGGGCGCGCCACTCCCTTCCTCCTAAGTGCCGTGCGTAATGGTGGACGGCGGACCTCGTGCGGCTCCGCAGCGCGTGCGTGGCGAGCCGACGCAAGTACCACAGGTGCCGACGTCGACGGAGGCGCGATACGGTCGAGGAGGAGCGGCTGTACGCGGCGCACAGGGCCGACGTGGCCGTACTGGTGGCGGCGATCTCCGAGGCGAAGAAGGCGTCCGAACGTGAGATGCTCGAGTCGTTGGACGGCGACCCTTTCGGGAAGCCGTATAAGAGGGTGCGGCAAAAGCTGCGCCCTTGGCGACCCCCATTGACTCGTAGCCTCTCACCGGAGCTTCTCGATCGGACGGTTCGCACACTGTTCCCGCGGTGGGATGACCGAGGGTCGCCACCGACAGCGACTCTGTCCCGCGACGCTGGGGAGGGGGGAGAGGGGAAGACTCCTTCGACCCGGACGACGTCCCGGGCGTCAGCGTAGGGGAACTGTCGGCTGCCGTTCAAAGGATGTGTGTCAAGGACACCGCTCCTGGGCCCGACGGTATACCCGGCCGCGTGTGGGCTCTAGTTATGGGTCCCCTAGAGTCCTGGACGCGGACGCTGTTCACGGCGTTGCTGAGGCAGGGTCGGTTTCCACGCATATGGTAGGCGGGGAAATTGGTCCTGCTTCGGAAAGCGGGGAAACCGTCCGACTCACCGTCGTCGTATCGGCCGATCGTGTTGTTGGACGAGGTGAGCAAGCTCTTCGAGCGCGTCATCGCAGCTCGCCTCGTTCGACACATGGAGGAGGTCGGACCGGATCTGAGCGAACACCAGTTCGGATTCCGCCGGGGCAGGTCCACCGTAGACGCGATAGCGCGGGTGCGAGCCCTGGCGGACGCGGCGGTGGCTCGCGGAGAGGTTGTATTGGCGGTGTTACTGGACATCGCCAACGCGTTTAACACCCTTCCGTGGAGCACGATCACCGCGGCGCTGGTCCACTTCGGGGTCCCGGTCTACCTGAGGCGTATGATCGGGGCGTACCTCTCGGACAGGTCCGTGAGGTACCCGACGCGCGACGAGTGGTGTCGGCACGGTGTGTCGTGCGGTGTTCCGCAGGGGTCGGTCCTCGGACCGCTCCTGTGGAACATCGGCTACGACTCGGTGTTGCGCGGAGCCAACCTCGGTGGAGTCGACGTGACTTGTTACGCCGACGATACCCTGGTGACGGCTCGCGCGCGCACCTTTAGGGAGGCGCGCGTGTTGGCGACTGCGGGCGTGGCCCACGTCGTCTCGCGCATTCGGCGCTTGGGGCTGGAGGTTGCGCTGGGCAAGTGCGAGGCCTTGTGCTTCCACGGCGCTCGGAATGCGCCTCCGCCGGGAGCGGAGCTGATAGTCGGTGGGACTTCCATCGCCGTCGGTACTTCGATGAAGTATATTACTTGGGACTCGTCCTCGACGGCCGATGGAAGTTCGACGAGCACTTTCGGCAGCTGGGCCCGAAGCTCATTCGAGCGGCCGGGTCCCTGAGCCGCCTCCTGCCCAATCTGGGCGGGCCGAACGTCGGATGCCGGCGACTCTACACAGGGGTGGTGCGCTCTATGGCGCTATATGGTGCGCCCATATGGGCGGAACACCTGTCGACCCGTAGCGTGACGCTGCTGCGCTCACCGCAGTGCGTCATGGCCATACGGGTCGTACGAGGTTACCGTACCATCTCATTCGAGGCGGCGTGCGTCCTCGCCGGGACACCGCCGTGGGAACTCGAAGCAGAGTCGCTGGCGCGCCTTTACTGGCGGCGGAAGAGGGCCCTCGAGCGGGAGGGTTCGCTTCCGTCGCCCGACGAGGTGGAGAGGTGGCGCCGAAAGGCGCGTCGAGAGGTGCTTCGGGGATGGGAGCGGCGACTCCTCGAACCGTCGTACGGTCGCCTCACCGTTGAGGCCGTCCGGCCGGTCATCGGTGACTGGCTGGGCCGGGACTTCGGAGTCCTCAGTTTCTGCCTGGTGCAGGTACTCACGGGGCACGATTGCTTCGGGAGCTATCTGCACCGGCGGAACTGCACGAGTAGGACGGACGAGGCGTGTGACGAGTGTGGCCACCCGGTGGACACATCGTCCCACACCTTGGCCGATTGCCCGCGATGGGGGGGGGGGGACAGGGCCGCGCTCGTAGCAGCGATAGGGAGTGACCTCTCGCTACCGTCCGTGGTCCGGACCATGGTCAGTGGCGAGGCGTCATGGAATGCGGTATCCCGATTCTGCGACTCTGTTATGACGCAGAAGCGGGAGACCGAACGTATCCGAGAGCGGGCGCCGAGGGGACAGGACGCGGTCGGAGCGCGATGACAGCTCACCGCCACAAGGCGGGGCCGAGCGCACGACCGCTGAATGGCTTCTCGGCAGGAACCTGGCACCGCGACCGACAAGGGCCGTCGGGCCGGTACCCCCTTGGAGAGGGTTCCTGGGGTGGATATGGTGATGCGTCTTGTATTCCGACGCGTCGCCACGTAGGGATTTTTAACAGGAGGGGTGCTTCACACCCCTCCTCGAGATGGTCCCGGTCATTCGAGCGCCGTTCGGGGGGTCGTGGATGAACTGCAATACTTTATCCCGCGACCCCACGAACACGTGGATGAGAGTGGAATACCGTGTGAAGCTTTTTAGTCGGTTGGAGTCCGACACTACCACCGTCGCCGGCCTAATTTGGCGACGGGGTGTGCATTTCCGTTAGCATTTTGTTACACACGTAAATAAAAAAAGAAAAAAAAATCTGCACAACTCGGAACCAAGGAATGATGGCCCAAATTTGATTTATACGTTCTGTGAGTGAGGATGGATCTTGGGTGGCGGTGGCGTGGCGAGCGAGTTGGAACATTAAAGGAAAAACGACTAAGCAGATCAGAATTATCCGATAGATTGTTTAATAGTTTGTATAAAAATAACGTGTCCTGTAACGTGCGCCTATCGGATAACTTCATAAGGTTCATGTCACTGAGTCGTTTAGTATACGGAACTCTTTTATTTGGTCCATCAAAATAGAAATAAGTGAATCGTCTTTGTATATACTCGATACGGTCTTTGTGAAGCAGTTAGTTTGGGTTCCATACTACTGAGCAATTTTCGAGCTTGCTTCTCACAAGTGTAATAAACAAAAGTTTTTTAGTTTTGAAGTTTTTGAAATCCTTGCAATTTCTAAACACAAAACCCAACATTCGCCTTGCAGATTTACATATGTTATCAAAATGCTGATTAAAAACCAGTTTAGTATCAAATGTAACACCCAGATCACGAACTACTTCTTGTTCAATTAGCGCTTCGCCATTGATGTCGTATGCTGATTGGAAAGAATTGCGATTACATGTGAATCTTATAAAAGAGAACTTTTGAGGATTCAGAGCCATATAATTTCGACGGGAACAATCAGCTAACCTATCCAAGTCCTCTTGAAGAGCCTTACTATCACTAGCAGATCTTATTTCTTTCGCAATCTTTAAGTCGTCAGCAAAGATATAACAATTTGACTCATAGATACATTCTAGGACATCATTAATATATATATATATAGTAGTATAGTATAGAACCCTGAGGTACACCTGATGTAGATCGGTAAAGCCGCGAAGCATGCCCTTTAACCACGACAAATGATAATCTATCCGCAATATACGATGAAAGCCATGATAGTACTGTCCCTCCAAAACCAAAATTAGTCAGTTTTTCTACAAGTAGTGAGTGATTAACTTTGTCGAAAGCCTTGGAGAAATCTGTATATACTGTGTCTACCTGAACGTGCAAGTCCATTGATTCTGAAAGAAAGGTTATAAAATTGCTTAAGTTGGTAGCAGTAGATCTAGCCGTAGTGAACCCGTGCTGTGAGTTAGATATTAATCGCTGGTCATGACATACGAAGATCCGACGCAACATGGCCTCTAACATTTTTGGTAAAACCGAAATTAATGAAATAGGCCGATAATTAGTTATATTACTACGGTCCCCTTTTTTATATATCGGCACTATTCCGGCCTCTTTCCAGAGGTCCGGATAGGTTCCCGTTTTTAGATACGTGTTGTAAATTATACTAACAAGCAGCGAAAGCGGCTCCGCACACCTCACCAAAAATATAGGAGGTAAATTATCAGGACCGGTACCTTTGTTAACGTCATCTTTTTAGTTTCTTGAAAACTTCATATTGAGTAAATTGGATATAACATAGAGAAATGCTAGAACCTTTGTTTACTGCGCCTCCGCTTCTTGAGTAGTTGACATCGTAAACTGACGAAAAATAGTTTGCAAATAAGTTGCAAATGTCTACTCCATTTGATGCTATTTGGTCTTCTAGGACCATTCTAGATGGGTACGTGTTCACAGATTTTTTTTAATTTTTTGGATGACTCCAAAAATATTTTGTGTTTTTTGATTTATTAGATTCAATCCCTTCAATGTAGCGTTTATATTCTTTTTTAAGTAATTTGTTACATCGTGCACGTAGATGAGCAAATTCAAGACTGTCTAGAGGATTATTGTACTTTTTGTATTTTAGACTGAAATACAAACTTTGAGTTTTAATTTTAATAAATTTATAAGATTTTGAGTATACCACGGTGGACATTTACTGTTACTAGGTTTAGATTTGGGTACATGTTTTTTAATCATGTACCCAAATCTAAACCTTGCCTTTTTGCATCACCAATGCAATCTATATACTAAATGTTTATTTTGGCAATCCTTGTACACTTGTGTATATCTCTATCGGCCAGATTGTTGCCAACCACTTTGGCGATTTGAGACACAACATTCATCAAGTTTTCCGTTTTGTGTTCCGGTATACATTGAATTTCTAATTTATTTTACGGGAGAACTGTTCCAAAATATTTAGGCGATTGTCTAAATCTTTAACTGTGGTTTTCAGCTTTTCGTTCTCCCTTTTCATGTTTTCGTATTCAGTTTTTATGTACGTAATTGATTCTTGTATTTCAATGAACTCCTTGAATATTACTTTATAATTTTCTTCAATTATTTTTGTCATTGTTAACTCCATATTACTCCGAAGACCATCCATCGTTTCTTGCATCATCGCCTTTAAATCCTCTAACGTTAGGCTGCCCAGTCTTTGTGGATATTTCGGCGTTTTAATTACGTCTAAGGGTGACATTTGATGTGGTACTATCCTAATCGATATTGACGTCGGTAGTTTTAGTTAGGGAAATAGAACTGTCGGCTTTTGGCGGCTTAGGGCGACATGCTGGGCAAACCCAGGAGTTTTTATGTTCTGACGAAACACTTTTGTATTTTCTAGATGTGGTACTAACACACTCATAATGCTATTTAAAGGAACAGGTATTACATTTGAGTTGTTCTGGTGTTGACATACCTCGCGCACATCCGGCGCGTTTATTAGTGCTTTGTACCTTGGTATTCATTATGATACACAACTTTCTTTATAAATTGTTATTATTCATATGAGACGCTGGCACATAGCTATAGCTGTGTCAATAGTAATTGCTCGTAATACAATCTCAGGCGCCCACTTTAAAATTATTCCAAGACTTGAATATGTAAATAATGCAGTTATTAAGAGTTTAAATGGTATCTTCTACATTGTGACAACCCAAAGATAATATATTATAAATGCTTATTATACATACAGTATCAAGTTCAAAATATTTCATGTGTTTTTCGGGTACTTCAATAATTATTCAGTCTGATAAACTTAATATAAAAGACCATCAAAAACTTAACGAAACATTTATTTAATGTACACTTCCAACACGCGCCTTCACCAAACCACACGCATCACTATAGCGTTACTTTAGACTAGTATAGTTAGTCATTACAAACTTTAGCAATAAAAGTACGCGCACGGATTAATGTTTCGTGTTTACGCACCACTTCACGGTGGCCGATTGATTCTGCAGCAGATCTGTTGGTTTGTTGCAGGACTCGGCATAAACGTCTTTATTTCGGGGTTGGTTATGGTAATATTTGAGTTTCAGCACAAGTTTATTTTTTACTTCTCGGATCCACGCCGCGCGCCCCTATATCGTAGCTCATAAACGACCAATTGTTTGGTGTTTCACTATTAATGCTAATAATAACAATAATGGCGTTTATTCACTTCTAAACTTCCGGAAATAAGGTCCAAGACTCAGTAGGTTGCCACCTGGGGCGTACTCCTGGTATTCTGCCTTGGTCTTTGTGAAAAAACTACAGAACACTCAAATGCTTAAAAAATGGTTTCATTTAATAAGGAAGATGAAGAGCTGGCCGCGGTCAGCGAGCGCCGCACGGGGACCAACGGGGGCAGAACTCGGTCCAGCGCTTTGATGCAGCTAACTTAAAATTGTCTCTGGGTTGCACCGAGGTATATTTTGGTGTAGTGAGAGGACGAATGTGTGATCTCAATGTGGCACTGGCTAACTCCGAGGACCTTCTGTGCTTATTAGCGCTGCACTGCGGCGCTGCGCGGCGAAGGAAGTGCAGTGCAAGAGTGGAGCAGTGAACTCCGTGCTTTACTAGGGGATTGTGCGAGTCGTCGCAAACAGGCGCCAACAGGTGCAAGTATCGAGTGCATACATCTGTAAACCCTCGACGCGCATCGGTGTGCATGTGCATCGTATCGAACAGCTATAGATGTATACCCCCGCTCGGGGGTGCGGTATGGTTGAGCGAGGAGCAGGCGAAGGGAGGAGGCGCGCTCCGCTTCTTGGACTTTCCGAAATATTCACTCGTTACTGCCGTGTTCCAACAACCACATGGTGGTGCATTTACACATGTAACAGTGTGTTATTCATATAGTACATTATATTAGATGTTGAAAGAGTGGCAAGTGACACTCCACTAGGAGAAACGATTGATTATCATTCGGCCTCCACTCGCACTACCTCACTAACCAGCTCCGGGCAAAGGAGTGTATAATTTAACAACAGAGATTCATGCACTCGCAACACAACCGCGCACAGGGATACCTGCTGGATGGTGAGCGGGGGTTGGACGGGTGGACGGGGGTGCGCTGCGCCCCGCCGCCGCGACTAGCGCGCACCGGATGCAGACCGTGCTAGCGGAGGATGCCGTGAATGTAACGGGGGAAGAGGGGCGCGCGCCTGCGTCCTGCAACCTGTTGGCACGTTGACGACAGAAATAATGTTAAATGACATTGAGGCAGTATGTATAAGCGACGAACACTGCTCGTTGAGTATACTCGGGAACATGGCATCGGTATCGTAGCCGCAGACCAAAATATAATGATAGATAAAAAAGCGAGTTCAGGCTGGATATGTAGCTGACCGGAGCCAAACCAAAGAGCATCAGGTTACGAAGTAAGCGAGTAGCCACTGCGCCGTTCGATACTCGCATTCCCGCCGCCACATCCGCTCCGCGCTCGGCCGCGCGCCTATATTTATGTCTACATATATGTATGTAAGAGGAGGGAAGTCTTTAGAATTAACACTAAGTTCTTGATTCATGATTATTTATTAAAACGGTTAACTTTTTGTTATTTACAAAGAGGTACCGTTAAATTAACTAATCACATAAACAAACACACTATCAAAATTATCACACGCAGTTCTAGAGTTTCGTCTGCCTTGCGAGACACGAACGAATTACGAGTCCTACATTCTAGATGATGCTCTGGCTGCAAGCCATTGCGACTCTTACCGCTCATCTGACACTGCGCTCGTGGACCCGGATCGACGGCCTGTGGTTTTTAAAAATTAAAGTGTACTACATGAAGTCTAATTATCCGACGGAGGATTTTCACATTGTGTGTCTGGTTCAGTAGTTTTTCCGGCGACTGCACTCGGTCGTCGAGTCCGCGCGCGGACCCGTTCCCCGACCACCTTCGCCTATATCGGAGTCTCTGGGCAGAGAAAACCGCCCGCGATCGCGGGTGTACTTCGTGTACGCGATGTGTGTTTAGCTGTGGCGCCGCGTTCTGAAGCGAGGGCGGCGTAATTTCGAGATTCGTAGCGTCCGAAGTGTGTGTGGTGACGTGGGTGTTGTCGGTGACTGTGGGTGCGTGTGTGGTGTGCGGAACCCCTGGGGATGACGGAATAAGCGCGTGCCGTGGTCGGCGCTTTTTCTTTTTTTTTGTGATGCCGGGGTATTTGACCGAGTTCCCACATGGGATGGACTGGCCGAAGAGGGAGATCTGGCCGAGTTTGTGGTCGCGTACGCTCGGCTTTTTGTGAAGGGTTGATGGCTTTCGGTGGGTGACCTGAATGGCTTAACTTTTTTCTGGGTTTACGTCGATTCGACACTTCTGGAATCACTCGCCTAGGCGGGTGGTCGCGTCTTGTAGGCAACTCGATATAATACCCGGAGCTCTGCCGAAGTGATAGAGAGACGATTCCTCGATGGCTGTGGCAATGAGATTGGTCAACGAGACGATCGCTCGGTTTGCAGTTTCGAGCGAGGCGATCGTGTTAGGGATTCCGTCTAGGTGCTGGGGGTTCGCGGCCTTGAGTTTTACCTCGAAGCTGCGCCAGTTGACGATGGTTTTGGTCAGAAGGACCTCACCATCGGGCCGGCCCAGCTTCATAAGAATCGGGTGGTGATCGGACCTGAGATCGTCGATGGTCTCGATTGAATGCAGTGGGATGGTGACGTTGTTGAACAACGCAATGTCCAGGGTGAATGGGTTGTGAAATACGACAGGCGGAAATCTCGCCGAGGTTAGCGGGGTTACAATGTTAAACTTGAGCTTACCCGCGAGTTTGAAGAGCATTATACCGTTGCGGTTTGATTTGTTCGAGTCCCAGGTGCTATGCCTGCTCTTGAGATCGCCAGCGAGGATAATAACCTTTTTTTTTTTTTTTTTTTTTTTTTTTTTTTTTTTTTTTTTTTTTTTTTTTTTTTTTTATTTGGGCTTGGAAATGCTGTTACCGCATACCCAACGTCCTTTTCAAGGGGGGGGACGCCGGGTTATGTGGGGCTCGGGGCCACTGAGATGTTGTGCGTGACCCCCATACCCACTAAAACCACCACCGCTTGTCCCGCCATACGCATACTGGAGACGCCCGGGTTTCAGTCAAGCAACTCTCCGGGCGCCTCCGCGTATGAAACTCCTCCTGGTGGGTGCCCGCGGGGAGCAAAGGCACCCACCTGCCGTCCCGTACCGGCCCCACGCGGGACCGGCACGTTGGGGCCCCTCGACCCCACAGACGACCGCGCGCGCCCACGACGGAGCGCATGCCCGGCCGCCGCCCTCCCGTGAAGGAATTGGGCGGCGGCCTCCTCCCTCCAGACTCCCCCCCCACTTCGACGAGGGAGGGGGGACAAAAACCAAGACTCCCCCGGGGGACGCACCCCCAGGGGAAACACGACAAAAGGCCCAAAGGGCCACGCCTAACGGCCCGAAGGTCCCCTCACACCGTGCCCCGCTAGGGGCCCGTCGCTCACGGCGGGAGGAAGCGGACGGCGTGGTTCTGCCGCCGCGTTCTCCCGCCGGCCCGCCGCCGCCTGCAAGGTGCGGCAGCGGCGTCGGCCTCCCTCGTGCGCTCGGCGGCCTCCTTCTGACGCATCACTGCGCCGCAGAAGGAGGCCACCGCCTTCCAAGACCTCTCGCTGCTCAATATACGATCGATTACAGTCGGCAGCGAGAGGTCACTGCCGACTTGCACGACGAGGGAGTGGCGTTGCGGCCCCCATGCCGGGCACTCCGCCAGAGTGTGGTGCGCCGTGTCAACCGGCGCACCACACTCGACGCATTCTTGCGTCATCTCTCTACGAGCCACCTGGTGCAGGTACTTGCCGAAACATCCATGGCCTGTCAGCACCTGCACCAGGTGGAACGTCAAGGCCCCGTACCGCCGGCTCATCCACCGGGACAGGTGGGGCCTGATGGCCTCCACCGTGTCCCGGCCAGCGGCAGGGTTACCTAACTCCGTCTCCCACCGCCGGATCAGGGCGTCATGGGCAACGCGCCTGATCCGGCGGACCGTGGCCGGGTCCGGCCGACGCTCTCCGGCATCCCGCAGGAAGAGGTACACTTCCGCGAGCGACTGCGCCTGTAGATGCCAAGGCGCATCGCCCGCGAGAAGCGTACCCGCCGTCCAGGACACCGTACGTTGGGCCCTCTTCAACACGGGCCCGTTCCTGGCGGTCTCGCACCTATCCACCCATACGGGCGCACCGTACCAGCGAGGATAATAACCTGACCTAAGTCGAGAAGGGTTCTTATGTCTGTTTCCCGCAACTCTTTGTTGGGGGACAGATAGACAGATACGAGGATGATCGGTTGATGATCGGTGAGGGAGTATTTGCATGCCGAGACTTCTATGTTGGCAAGGAGTGGACTTTCCAGCGGTATGCAGTACAGAGACCGCTTAAAATAGATGATGGTGCCGCCTCTTGGTGCGGTCGACTTATCGTGACGGATAATGTGGTAATTGGCTATTTTTGGGTCGCGGTAAAAAAGTTTCAGAAGCGTTTTTTGAATGAGCATGACGTCGACGTCTTGGTTCCTGAGAAATAGGCTTATTTCTTACTTTTGAAAGCGGACGCCGTCCGCGTTGAAGTACGTGACAGTCAGAGAGCGGGGTTTGATTCTGCCCAAGACTTTGGGTAGTTACATTTTGTTTGAGAGGGTGTAACCTCTCTTCCCTTTCTTAAATATAATAAGTTTGAAATACTTTTAAAACAATATTTAAGATTTCAGGTAATAATTTTTTTAATTGACCAGGACGATGCATACTATTCTTTTTAATATGATTAATATTTATGTTTTGGCCATTAATTATTTATAATCATTTGTGATTGTCTCGATTAGGACCTTGTGCTACGTTGTGTTTATAGTAATATTTAGTTCTTTTAGGTTTATATAGAAGGATGAATATTTGTTAAGACAGTCTGATGCCGTTTGTGTGGTTTGTTTCCTTATTTACAATCCCTTCACGCTTGTTAAGGGCTCCACATCTTGTTACGGGTTTACACAATTATACAATATTTATTAATTCTTAAGACCCCGACACAAGTGTTTAAGTTCGCATCCTCACATTTTTTTAAAAAATGTGGGGATGGCATACGGCTCCAGTAAACACATCACTAGAGACATTCACACTATTATACTTTCATGCGTAATTATTTTATTTGTTCATTATTCACTTTTATGCGTAAGCACAAACTGTGATCAAATCGCGCGTGGCAATGTGAGTAGGCATCTCACAAGATACAACCGTAACCAGATATACAGTGTATGGTCAGCGCACATTCCAGGACACATTATAGATATAAAGGGTACTCTGACCCAAAGGTTAGTCCTTGTACGAGCCACCACCTTCACTAGTCACGTGCACTTACAGACGCATTGTAAAGTGTTGGACTTGACATCACCACCAACTACGCAGTCAGCGCGGATCGTAACCCGCGGAGTGCATTCGAGAGCTCATAGCGCACCTTATTGATGGCAAAGCGATTACAGCGCAGCCTTGAAAGATCGTACTCCCACCAGCAATCACCATACATGAAGTAAATGCATAACTCCACCAACCACTGTAGTGGATATAGCCAGTAAATATTATGTTATTTTTATTAGGAGCCATCAGGCATACAGTCTTTGTCGTTGAGTAAAATGTTGTTTTGATGAAGTTTGTCTCGCCCACCGACAACACGCCACATATCTTAAAACATGGGGAGCTATTGAGACCTTTTTATGCAAAATTCATAAAATAGGGAGGGCAGACAGTCTGCAGCTCCGTCATCAAAGGGCCCGACTTGGAAAAATCTAATAAGATAAAGTGTCAAACCAAAATGCGAAACGCAACCCTCAAAGGTGACATTTAACCAAGTGATCGTAGGCATTTGAATATCATCGACGTACATAAACGTAAATGGCGCGCAAGACATCACAGCACACATCAATATTTTGCAAAAGTCCTCAGCCAATCGCATCTGTAAGACGCATCAGTTCAGTAACGGTCAAACCTTACGCTACGACAATACTCAATATCAATGTTTGATAAACATCTAGGCAGCAGCTTGCGTCCGCTTCCACTACCTCATAATGATGCATCGACATAGTTCGAGTTGACTTTGGAATAAACAAATGTTATTAAACACAACATATCGTACGGGCAAGCCACTAAGACGCCGAGCACCCATGTATCATAGAGCCGAAGTCCTAAGACATGGTTCTGAGTATTTCGATAACACCGACGTGCTAACTAACACTCTTCCCGAACCGGAGTATAATCAAGTAGTTACTTAAATAACCGCCAACTACACCCGGCTGGTATCTCACCTTCTCCACCAACTTGATGTTATATGTTAATTTTGCCATGCACCATTTTACACGGTTTCGAATCCATATACTTTATAAATTTTATTTTTAAAGATCTTCACTCTTACTTTAATATAATAGATTGTCAAATATCTCCCTTCCGCCTTTTTGTCTTTTGAATTTCGCGGCTATGTACAAAGCGCTACAGAGCTCGTATCTGGCAATACTATACATAATTTGAAAGGTCTTGACATAACCTACAAAACGACGCTATGCATAATTAGTTTGGATATTGCGTTCAACAGTTATAGACGTGTAAACATATAGTTCATTAACGCCGAAATTCGCGCTATTTTAAAGTTTTCCTTCGTTAAAGGCAAATCCGCTAGAGAAACGTTCCGTATGATTAATGGTGTTTTGGGGGATGGTACTCTATCACTTCGAACCGCGGAGGAATGGTTTCGACGATTCAGAGCCGGTGAAAACGACACCATGGATAAGCCAGCCGGCGGAAGACCTGTGACGACAAATACCGATCAAATCATGGACTACATCGAGTTAGACCGGCATGTGGCATCTCGTGACATCGCCCAGGAGATGGGAGTTAGTCACCAAACCATTTTAAACCATCTGCAGAAGGCTGGATACAAAAAAAAGCTTGATGTTTGGGTGCCGCATGATTTGACGCAAAAAAACCTTCTGGACCGAATCAACGCCTGCGATATGCTGCTGAAACGGAACGAACTCGACCCATTCTTGAAGCGGATGGTGACTGGCGACCAAAAATGGATCACATACGACAATATCAAGCGAAAACGGTCGTGGTCGAAGGCCGGTGAATCGTCCCAAACAGTGGCCAAGCCGGGATTGACGGCCAGGAAGGTTTTGCTGTGTGTTTGGTGGGATTGGAAGGGAATCATCCACTATGAGCTGCTCCCATATGGCCAGACGCTTAATTCTACCATCTACTGCGAACAACTGGACCGCTTGAAGCAGGCGATCGACCAGAAGCGTCCAGAATTGGCCAACAGGAAGAGTGTAGTGTTCCACCAGGACAACGCCAGACCACACACTTCGTTGATGACTCGTCAGAAGCTACGGGAGCTCGGATGGGAGGTTTTATCGCATCCACCATATAGCCCGGACATAGCGCCAAGTGATTACCACCTGTTCCTGTCCATGGTGAACGCCCTTGGTGGTGTAAAGTTGAACTCAAAAGAGGCTTGTGAAAAGTGGCTGTCCGAGTTCTTCGCAAATAAGGAGGGGGGCTTCTACGAGGGAGGTATTACGAAGTTGCCGTCTAGATGGAAACAGATTATCGAACAAAACGGCGCATATTTGAACTAAATCCGATCTTACAGTGATCGGATTTAGTTCAAATATGCTAAACATGCATATATAAATTTTATTTGAGCTATTTATTATTTAATATTTTTTATAGAATCATTCATTTATTTTTATAAATTAAAGTATCTCGTTACACTAAGTCCCTTTCTGTGTCCATAGATATATAACAATATTATAATATATAACAAAAAAATCTATCGTCTGTTTGACGTAGATTTTGTGTACATATGCGAATGAATTGCACAGGTTTTGACGGGATTTTTCTAGACACAGCCAATGGCGCATGGCCCGACCGCGGCTGCGAGCCCATCCCCAAGTAATGTGATGCAACACGAGGATATCCAGTTTAAATAAATTGAAACTGAACTATTAGAGCGAGCGCGACGTGCACGAGTGTGTGTGTACGAGTACACTTATGTGTTTATGGACAGTGTGGATCTATCGCAGATCGGTCATACAGTCCAGCAGCAGCGATTCTGTAGAATTTATCCTACTCTCGAACGTTCGCTGAAACACGACTTTCGTCCCGGGATTAAGCTGGAGCTACCCCCCACCCGCGGACAGCGCCAACTTTCTGAAGAAATTGAAAAAAAAGAGAGTTTGTTATCCGGCGCCGTCCCGTAGAGCTTTAGCGTTCTTGTGTTTCAAAACTCGGCATCGAGATTAAACTTGCTCTCAAAGTGAAAACTTAAATTAAATGAAAGCTTATCGCTTCATCTCACGTCATTACGTTATCGTGGGGGATACGCTCCCAGCGCTGGGCGGCGACAGTTTAACCGTTACCGTACATTTATAACAGTTTGACGTAAAACTCATAATACAGGGTGTCTGATGGCAGATTTATGTTTTCAAATTTAAATAAAAAATTATATGTTTGACATATAATTTTACTAAAAGTATTTAAAGATAGAGTACAAATGCGGATTTCATTTTTTAAAGATAATGTCATCCAAATGTCTTCCATCCTGTTGCACACACACACACACACACACTGTGCGAAACGGAGCCTCGATTCCGTGCCACACGCTGCAGTAAACTTGGTTCAATTGCGCTGATTTCTCGCCGAATATTTTCTTTTCAGTCTACAACAGTTCGCGGATTGTTGGCGTAAACTCTCTCTTTGAAGTAGCCCCACAAAAAAAAATCCATTGGAGTTAGGTCGGGTGACCTCGGTGGCCACGGGATGTCCCCAAAGCGACTAATCAGTTTTTGAGGGAGACTTTCTCGCAACAAATCCATCGAAGCTCTGGCCGTGTGTGCGGTCGCACCTGTACCGCATCCTGTTGAAACCACGTGTGTGATGAGAATGATGAATGAGCTCGCAGGTTCGGCAAAAAGAAATTCGAAATCATGAGCCGATAATTCTCACCATTGACATTCGTCGCTTGGCCCCGTGCATTTTCAAAAAAAAATGGTCCGATTATCCCATTCGTGGATAAAGCGCACCAAACAGTTACCCTTGAGCAATGTAATGGTTTTTGGTGCTTCAGTCGAGGATTGCGAGTTCTTAGATGTCCTAAAGAAAGGCCGGATCAAAAGCACACGCAACCGACGAGCGTGCATGAAGACGCTTATGAAAGTGGAGGAAGCGAGAGAGGTGTGCCAGGATCGTAGCAGGTGGAGAGAGGTGGTCTCTGCCTACCCCGCTGGGAACGAGGCGTGATATATATGTATGTATGTATGTAGAGCCCAGTAACGGCAATTTTGTGTGTTGTTCTTGTTTACGTGTCCGTTTAAATGAAAATGAGCCTCGTCGCTCCAAAAGATGGAATTCACAGTGCGAAAACGCTTCAACAAGGTTTCACAAAAAAATTTGCGTGACGCAAAGTGATTTTTTTTCAATTCTTGAATTATTTGAATTTTAAAAGGATGAAACTTCATATCTTTTTTCAAAATTTCATGCACGCATGCTCTTGCAAGTCCCAGTGAAGCTGCCCTTTTCCGTATCGAAAGTCGTGTATTTTCACGTAAACTGCGTTCAACCAGTTCAATGTTTTCGGGGGTCCTTGACGATCGACTAGGTCCTGGCCGTGGTGTGTTCATAGCCGAAGCAGTTGCGCGGAACCTCTCCACCCACGAACGAATTAAATTCACACTCGGCCCATCGCCTATCCGTCGAATATTGAAATGTGAACAAAACTGTCGGCGAGCGAGTACGTAAGAATCGTTACTCTTGAAAAATGCTTCAATAGCGAACGCGCGATGCTCACCCGACCACTGCACCACTTCACCACTGCGACATCGTGACTAAGAAATCCCCACGATCGGTGATTGTAATGACACCAGCTTCCCCCCGCACTGTTAATAAGTTATTGAGATATTCGTTTTTTAAAATATAAATCTGCCGCCAGACACCCGTTACCGGGATCGACGATGTGACCTTGCCGTGCTTTAAAGGTAGTAGATCCAAGTCTGCAGTTCGCTGTAGCACGTAGGTGGGCAGGATCGACCGGTGAAACACTACCCTCTCACAGAAAATCAGCGTGAAGTGGGGGTCTCCTAGAGGCCACCGCGTTTCGACTGGTGAGTGAGAGTCCCGGCGCCCTTATCCCTCTACCTCGGGGCCCAAATAGCAACTGGCACTTTCATTATACTACACGTACCGCAACAGATTTTCTAGGGACTGTTGGGTTGCGTGTGGGAATGAGTATAAGTTGGCCCCATCCTGTCTTTTTATTCCCTGTTCCACAATTCCTCACCCTCTGTGACCTTTCTCCTTCCCTTTCCTCCCCCACCCCTTTTGCTCTTATTGTGATGGCGACGAGTGATACAAATAAAATACCCCAGGAGGGTACCAGTCTCTTAGAGACTGGAGAATCCCTCTCTGAGCGAGAGCGAGAGATGCTATCCTCTCGCTCTCGCTCAGGCTGCCCATCGTATTCTGGGGGGGCACATCAAGCGTCGTTTATCGCAGCTGCTGGGTGCAAACTGAGCCCAATCACGAGGAAGTCCCCCTCCACTTTAGTAGTGGATTTTTCTAACATCAGGGGACTTCACTCGAACTTAAATGCCGTCCACCACCATCTCGAGACGGAAAGGCCAGATTTGCTTTTCCTGACGGAGACGCAGATTTTCTCCCCGACGGACACTTCATATCTAAAGTGCCCGGCCTATAGCCTGGAGCACTTTTTTGTACTACGCGCCGGCGTGTGTGTGTACGTCAGGGAGAGAATTTGTTACCGTAGGCTCAGCTATCTTGAAGGCAGGGACCTGTCGATCCTTTGGGTGCGCGTCGATTGTGAGGATCACATTCGCATCTACGCGTGCCTTTACAGGTCTCATAGCGGAAATTCGGAAATTGACCGGCTCTTCGAGCACCTGCAGGTGTCCACTGACAGAATACTTGAGCAGATTCCTACCGCAGAAATTGTGGTTTTGGGCGAGTTTAATGCCCACCACTCTGACTGGCTTGGGTTAACACGTACTGACCATGCGGGAAGGTCTGCTCACGATTTTGCCATTGCCAATGGTCTGACGCAGATGGTACCTTCTCCCACACGTGTGCCGGATGTGGAAGACCATTCGCCTTCCTTATTGGACCTTCTGCTGACCTCTCGCCCCGAACCCATTCGGGTATGGGTCGATGCTCCTCTCGGGTCATCGGACCATTGCCTAATTAGGAGCGTGGTGCCTCTCACCGTCTCGTCGCAACCACTTCCATCTGGTAGACGACGTGTTTGGCACTACAGGTCGGCAGACTGGGACGGGATGAGCTCTTTCTTTGCATCCTACCTATGGGGGCAGATTTTCTTCAAGTCAGAGGATCCTAGCACCTACACTGATTCGGTTGCCGGCGTTGTTCCTAGCTCAGCGGTGGCCGTCGGTGGCAGATCTCGGCCCTGGTTTGGTGGGTCCTGCCGTGACGTACATCGTCGCAAGCGGGAATGCTACCAAGCTTGGGCTAGGGCAAAGGCCGCTAAGGATGTAAACTCTGACTCACTCAAGAAGAAGTACAACTCTGCTTCCAGGTTATTTAAGAGGCAAATTGCATTGGCAAAGTCGAATTACGTTGAGAGAATTGGCTAGAGACTAGCACGGCTGCTATCTGGCTCTCGTGCATTCTGGTCTCATGCCAAGGCTGTCCAGGGTAATTTTTGCCGGTCCACACTTCCACCTTTGCGCGGGGAGGATGGTTCATTGGCCTATTCCGCAAGGGAGAAAACCGATATTCTTGACTCTATCTCTGCGGAAAACTCGACTCTTGACGACAGGGGGAACACTCCTCCTACCATCCGGAGGTGGGAAACCACAATGGCGGACGTCCGCTTCACACAGTGTGCTGTGCGGAAAGCACTATTCTCCCTGGATGTCAACAAGTTGTGTGGGCCCGATGGAGTATCTCCTATTGTGCTGAAGGTGTGTGCTCCAGACCTGGCACCGGTTTTAACGCGCTTATTCAGACAGTCTTATGTCCTCGGCGTTGTCCCACATTCATGGAAGACGGCTCTAGTACAACCGATCCCTAAAAAAGGCGACCGCTCAGATCCGTCCAACTACAGGCCAATCGCTATCACCTCTTTACTCTCCAAAATTATGCAATCCATAATCAACCGCCAGCTCATGGGCTACCTGGAAGAGCACCAGTTGATCAGCGACCGCCAATATGGCTTCCGCAAAAGCCGATCAGCTGATAATCTTCTCGCTTTACTAACTCACCGTTGGGCGCAGGCGGTCGAAAGTAAGGGTGAGGCACTAGGCGTTAGTTTGGACATAGCGAAAGCCTTCGATCGGGTTTGGCATAAAGCCTTACTATCGAAGCTTCCTTCCTATGGGCTTCCTGAGAGACTTTGTAGGTGGATCGGCAGTTTCCTTGCGGAACGGAGAGTTAAAGTCGTCGTAGACGGCTCATGCTCGGACCCCCGAACCGTAAATGCTGGTGTTCCCCAAGGCTGCGTGTTATCCCTGACATTGTTTATTCTGCATATCAATGATTTGTTGCATACCAGTGGCATTCATTGCTATGCGGATGACAGTACCGTGGATGCACTGTATTTCGGCCGCAGCAATATCTCTCGGGATCACGTCGATGAGTGTCGGAACAAACTTGTGTCTGAAATCGAATCATCCCTTGTGAAGATTTCCGATTGGGGGGGACTAAATCTAGTCCAGTTTAACCCTTCTAAGACTCAAGTTTGCGCGTTCACCGCAAAAAAAGCCCCCTTTGTCGCATCGCGACTCTTCGGAAACGCTCACCTTTGTGCCAAGCCGAACATTGGCATTCTGGGCGTCGACATTTCGAGTGTTGTCCAGTTTGGCGGTCATTTAGAGAGCAAGGCTAAAATGGCCTCCAAAAAACTCGGAGTACTCAACAGGGCCAAACAGTACTTCAAGCCGGCTCACCGCCTTAAACAGTATAAGTCGCAGGTGCGGCCTCACATGGAGTATTGTTGCCACCTTTGGGCCGGGGCTCCGGGTTATCAGCAATCTCCATTTGACCGAATCCAACGTAGGGCATCTCGGATTGTCGACGATCCTGAACTTGCCGATCGGCTAGATCCTTTGGCACTGCGTAGGGGTCTATCTTCCCTATGCATATTTTACAGAATTTACAATGGGGAGTGTTCTGAGGAGTTGTTCGATTTAATAGCAGCCGCTGATTTTCGCAACCGATCGTCTCGCCGGAACTATCATTCGCACCATCTGGATGATTGGCGTTCCACTACAATGCGTTTTAAAAACAGTTTTCTGCCACGCACAGTAAATCTTTAGAATTCGTTGCCATCAGCGGTCTTCCCCAACAACTGCGACATTGGGTTAATCAAGAAATGAGCATATTCTTACCTGAAGGGTAGGCAACGCACTGCCATCGCTGGTGACCGTGGGCGGCGGTGAATTACTTACCATCAGGTGACCCGTCTTGCTCGTTTGCCTCTTAGATGTTATAAAAAAAAAAAAAAAAGTTCCAGCCCGAAGCTATGTATGTCGCGCACCGGAACTGAAGAGGTATTGTAGGGTTTTTATTTATCAAGTAACGCTAAGTATGGTTACAATAAACAAACTCGGCCTTATCTACTTGTGCAATGTGAACATACTCCTGTGTAATAACTTATATTCGGAAGTTATCTGAAGTGTTACGAGCCGTTACACCAGACGCCGAATCAGAGCTGGCGGCGGCTCCAGTCTTGAGCAACGGTGCACCGAGGAACGCTGAAAATAATTTCTCGTGTTCAGTATTCCTGACCACTCCTTTATTGATCGTACATTGATGTGAATGAAAAGGATATATAAAACTGAACATTCATTTTCCGCGTTAAGTCAATACATTTTGTTGCAGTCGAAGGAACTGACCGCTGCGAAACTCTCGGAGTCTAAAGTTCAAAAACGTGATCACGTTAAATTGCTTTACCCGGTAATCGACATCTCAAGTTGAAGAAGTGAACGAGTACCGGTTGAAGTTCGCTGCGTGCACTGGTGATGAGTCGCGCGGTGGCGGTGATGGTGCAGGTACTGTGTTACAACGATACAGGCTGATCAATTAAACATTTATATTTAAAGATATACTTGCTCTTTGCTTAAGAAACTTCTATTACATATAAAGATTAAATTAACATGGATGGGTGGGCGCGTTTCGCTATATACCAAATTACACGAGAGCGCTGTCTGTTTGTTTATTGTACGTCGGTGGATATGTTAATTCCGTCAGCTCGCTGCTTCTGCTTCGCTGGGCGTCACAAAGAGCCTGATACATGAGACGCGGATGCAGGTCTCATCGGATGCGCTATCTCCTTCCCTCCCCTCCTTCTACTCGGTCCCCACTATCTACACAGTGGCTCTCCGTACCCGACGTGTACAAATGCAATCTAAACTGACGCAATTATATGTTTTGCCATTAATTGCACATCGCCGTATCCAGCGTAACAGCTGATGGCGGAAGGTAAAAACAATTGAAATGTCATTGCTGCTCGTGGCTGTCACTGTCACCATCACCGTGTTCAACAGATGGATACTCGTAGATTTAGTCGAATATATGAAAATATTATATTTATAACATTTATAGTAAAATATAGTACTTGACATTTAATTTGCAACAAGTGGGCCTGGGAAGGCGCGGTTTTAGTTACAATGAGATAAACTAAAAAATCTGCACCCACTGCCTCATGAAAAAAGCCGGTCACAGATGTTTGGAGTGTACACCAGATGAGTACATCAATGGCTGCAGGAGTGGGGCAACCGATAAACTGAAAGGATATGCTGAAAATGCTTTCGAGTTTCTGAACAGCTTTGTCGGGCCGGCTCGCGCTGCACCAGTTCGAGTCATTAATATATTTTTTTTCTTAGGTCTACAATCAATCATATACTATTACATTCATAAAAATATATAAAGAATTTAAACAAGAAAATCTTAGTTCATGATTGTTAAGAAGTAGACACAGCTTTCACTAATTGCACTCACTGTTTAGGGCTAAGATAGGTTAGAATAAATAACAAAAGTGGGGTGCTGGGTCGGATAACCTCCTCGTATGGCCGGGGGAAGCAGTTAGCCTTCGGACCTCGGTCCGGGGGTAAGGGCATCTCCTGGGACTGGTGTACCCTGGGCAACGGCAGCTGCTTTATGCTCTCGGGCATAGAGCAACTGACGTCTAATAATCCGACAACACTGGCGTAGGGAAGTGACGATCCCACCGCCCGCTGAGGGGAAACCTGATATCCCTCGTGGATTCAATTTTTTCTTCGGCGCAATCAGTCGAGTCAAGCGGCGAGTCCGCCCCTAGGGCGGCTGTTGGCTTCGGCCACGCCGGGTGCACCCGTAGCCCGCTCATAGCACACCCCGAGCGGAGCGGGGACTGCGGTCATTGCGACCGGAGTCGAGAGGAAGACAACCTCCCAAATTACCCCAATCCTAAGGTACGGCGCGCCGATGGGATGTATGGCCAAGGGGAACTTGGTCCCGAGCACCCAAAGCTGTGGATCAGCAATCCTTCACCATGGCTAGCAGCTCTAAAGACATTGGTCCCCAGGTGGGTTTCGGCCTTATGGCTGGGGTATCCCACACGGCGCCTGGCGCCGTCTGCCCTTCGTAATCTGGGGTGGGCAAGACTGCTTTGGACGATGGTGAGTGTGTGCAGAGGAGCGCCGATGGTTCGGCGAGTTACACAATGGCGGCAGTGCCGCGCCCCGCTTTGGGCGCAAGAAAGGTTAGAACGAGGCCGCGCTCAGAGACGAGCGCTGGCCAACCACACAGTGGTGACGGGCTCGCGCAACACGCGCTAACACTGACCACGCTGCCCACAGCGCGGGTGGTGCTGGAACGACTGCCCTGGGAGCCATTCAAAAACGGGGGCGATGTCAACATGGCCCCTGTTTCTCACACCAGCGACAACGAAGCTGCCGTTTCAGACTGCAGCCTCGCTACGGCTGCGTCAGGCGGATCCCGCTTTTGGCAGGACCGCAAACGATGGCGTCCCAGCAGGGACGGCTCGTCGGCTTCCTCGGAGGAGGACGGCAAGCGCGCCGGGGAGTTATACCCCGACACCAAGCCGGAGCGTCGTGGGCGTCCGCCGAGAGGCGTCAGGAGCTGAGGCTCCAGGCGGAGGAGGAACTCGTCGCGACGGCGGCGAGGTTCCGCCGAAACCGGGAGCGGAAACTCTCCCGATCGCCTGCGCTGTAGTGTAGTCGAGGTCGGCTCCAGACGAGGGTCGGTTTCCACGCCTGTGGAAGGCGGGGAAACTGGTCCTGCTTCGGAACGCAGGAAAACCGGCTGACTCACCGTCGTCGTATCGGCCGATCGTGTTGTTGGACGAGGTGAGCATGCTCTTCGAGCGCGTTATCGCGGCTCGCCCCGTTCGACACATGGAGGAGGTCGGACCGGATCTGAGCGAACATCAGTTCAGATTCCGCCGGGGCAGGTCCACCGTAGACGCGATAGCGTGGGTGCGAGCCCTGGCGGACGCGGCGGTGGCTCGCGGAGAAGTGGTGTTGTCTCTCGACACCGCCAACGCGTTCAACACCCTTCCGTGGAGAACGATCACCGCGGCGCTGGTCCACTTCGGGGTCCCGGTCTACCTGAGGCGTACGATCGGGGCGTACCTCTCGGACAGATCTGTGAGGTACCCGACGCGCGACGAGTGGCGTCGGCACGGTGTGTCATGCGGTGTTCCGGGGTCCGTTCCGGGGTCCGTTCCGGGGTCGAGGGGTCGGTTTTCGGACCGCTCCTGTGGAACATCGGCTACGACTCGGTGTTGCGCGGAGCCAACCTCGGTGGAGTCGACGTAACTTGTTACGCCGACGACACCCTGGTGACGGCTCGCGCGCGCACCTTTAGGGAGGCGCGCGTGTTGGCGACTGCGGGCGTGGCCCACGTCGTCTCGCGCATTCGGCGCTTGGGGCTGGACGTGGCGCTGGGCAAGTGCGAGGTCTTGTCCTTCCACGGCGCCCGGAATGTGCCCCCGCCAGGAGCGGAGTTGATAGTCGGCGGGACTTCCATCGCCGTAGGTACTTCGATGAAGTACTCGTCTTCGACGGCCGATGAAGGTTCGACGAGCACTTTCGGCAGCTGGCCCCGAAGCTCACTCGAGCAGTCGGGTCCCTGAGCCGTCTCCTGCCCAATCTGGGCGGGCCAAGCGTCGTATGCCGGCGACTCTACACGGGGGTGGTGCGCTTTATGGCGCTATACGATGCGTCCATATGGACGCAACACCTGTCGACCCGTAGCGTGACGCTGCTGCGCTCGCCGCAGTGCGTCATGGCCATACGGGTCGTACGAGGTTACCATACCAACCCCTTTAAGGCAGCGTTCGTTCTCGCCGGGACGCCGCCGTTGGAACCCGAAGCGGAGTCGCTGGCGTGCCTCTACTGGCTGCAGAAGAGGACCCTTGAGGTGGCGCCGAAAGTCGCGTCGAGAGGTGCTTCGGAGATGGGAGCGGCGACTCCTTGAACCGTCGTACGGTTGCCTCGGAACTGTACAGGTAGGACGGACGAGGCGTGTGACGAGTGTGGCCACGCGGTGGACACATCGTCCCACACCTTAGCCGATTGTACGCGATGAGGGGGGGGGGGGGAACAGGGCCGTGCTCGTAGCGGCGATAGGGAGTGACCTCTCGCTATCGTCCGTGGTCCGGACCATGGTCAGTAGCGAGGCGTCATGGAATGCGGTACACCGATTCTGCGAGTCTGTTATGACGCAGAAGCGGGAGACCGAACGTATCCGAGAGCGGGCGCCGAGGGGACAGTACGCGGTCGGAGCGTGATGACAGCTCCCCGCCGCAAGGCGGGGCCGAGCGCATGATCGCCGAATGGCTCCTCGGCAGGAACCTGGCGCCGCGACCGATAAGGGCCGTTGGGCCGGCGTCCCCCTTGGAGAGGGTTTCTGGGGTGCATATGGTGATGCGTCTCGTATTCCGACGCGTCGCCACGTAGGGATCTTGTCGGGAGGGGTGCTGCTTCACATCACATTCTTCCCCGGGGTGTACCTGTTTATTCGGGCGCCGATCGAGGGTCGCCTTGCCGCTGCATGAAGAGCTTTACTCTGTGGGGATAGATGTTTAGATATATAAATTGGAGTATTGTCTCCTGTTATGTCAAGGGCAGCACTGTGCATCTTATTATGGGGATTCGCTTTGTTGTACTTGATAACTACAACCAATACCTCATCTCGAATTCGCCGAGACACAAATTCTACCACAAAAGAGCGAAGCCGCGCATTATCCTTATGCATTTTAGAAATCTGAGATACATGCAAAATATTAGAAGTATCCACGTGACAATTAATTGATCTTCCTACCTGCATAACCATGTTAACAAGACCCTTTTGTCTATGATCTGGTACAGATTGTATTTCTATATTTTTACAACGGGCATGTTGTTTAAGTTGGTCTATCTTTCTATTTAAGGTGGAAACAGTTTCCTATAGCTCCAACTTCTCTGATTGCAATGTTTCAATGTCTTCCTTAATGACTTTTTTTTTTTTTTTTTTTTTTTATATAGTCACGCCTTTTTCCCAGTAGGGGTAGGCAGAGGTGAATAAACACCCACATTTCGCCAGATGTGGTCAGATTAGGTCCAGTGTAACAGGGGGCGAGCCTGTTGCCACTTTATTGGGACCACCACACACACACACACAAAGATGATATCAGTGTGCGGGTTTCCTCACGATGTTTTCCTTCACCGTTTTTGTATCTCGCTGTTGTAACTAAAGTTCACAAATGTACATAACTTAAATATTAAGTCATTGGTACATGCCGAGGTTTGAACCCGCGACCTTCGGAATGAAAGCCGCACGCTCTAACCATTAGGCCAGCGAGCTACATGACTTTATGTTCATTAATGACGTCCTCGAATTGAGCGTTCATGTTCATGTTCCATAGAATGAATCAACTCGGTCATTTCATCTTGAATCGTTTTAAGTTTGGTATTCAATATATTAGTTATTGCTTCATTCATTTTAGACAGTGGTGAATGAAATTGCTCTTGTAACACATTAGTCACTATGTTACTCACGTCTTCACGAGTAACGGGTGCATCGGAAGGAGATGCAGGTGTAGAATTGTTAACATGTGTTTTGTTACCTCTTTTCGTTATATTTCTCGAGGGTGTTTCACTCCTTTCGAGACCCTTAGGTATAGCTCCCAGACATGATGGGCACTTCCACATTGCTGGTTGCGCTTGTTTCTCAGAAAGGTCTAAACAATCGTAGTGGTAAGCCTTTTTACAAGACTTAAATTTTACGTGGAAGTCTACGTCATTACCTTGGGCGTAGCATCCCCAGGTGAGATTAGCTGATGACATGTTAAGGTGGAAGTGATGAGTGCCTTGAATAAATAAATAGCAATTTCAAACACAAAATGCCAGCAAGAATTTCAATAGCAAAAACACGGTTATTCGTCAAGACACAAAGCCAAACTCAAAAAGAGTGTAAACCAAAATAAACAGAGTCAGACACTAAATTCGGCAGCCAAAACTCACGATTATTAGATGACAAATCACTGAGATAACACTTTACACAACATATCTCGATATTATAAACACAGTACACTGCGTTGCCACCTCTGAATGTAAAGTTAGAAATTTCTAACAGAGAAATTTATGCGGAGTGATTATAATACGTCTGCACCTCATGTGATCGCACGACATTACACGAATTATTGAGACATCCGGTCAAGTTTACACAATACCTGGGGGAGGGAGAAGGGTCACATGGTACCACTCTCCGAGAAATGGGGGAGCTTGATGTGTGATGGATCCAAGTGCGTTTCCGTCGGAGCAGTAGGCGCAGTAGCTGCCGCTCCTGCCGCTTTTGCCACTCCTACCGCTCCTGCTGCTCCTACCGCACTTGCTTCTGTGCCGCTACTGCCGCACTGCTCGGCCTGCACCCGAGCAGTTTATCAGCAGACGGTGGTGTTGTCGTGAGCATTATTCGACTAATTACTTAAAAAGTCGCGCCGCCGCGCGCGCCGGACGGAAGCCCGCAAACGAGCGCGCCGTCGGAAACTTTTCTCATTTAAAATTTCCACAGCGAGCTGCACTCCTGGTGCTCCTCCTCTCTTTGCTCATTAAACGCTAATTTTCACGGTAGTTCAAGTTTTACTTTGCTCTTAACAATAACTGACGATGCCGCGCGGCCTGATGCACTCACACAAACACCGAGCATCCACCGCGCACTTCTCGCACATCTCGCCCACCTCGACCACCTCGCCCACCTCGCCCAGCGGGTACACTGTTACATATACATGGTGTCGTGTAACGACGTCTACACCTTTTTTATATTTATCGCGAGGGACATCTTAAAGATACTACTATAAACCGCTGGGTGGTCTCGGTCAGTGCATTAGGAGAGGCTCGGGGATCTCCTACGGATCGCACCGGTGGACGACGTCTTCACCTGCTGCTACAAAGTCATTTGTGGCGTTAGATCATGTGAGTGGCGACAGTAACGTCTGCTGTGAAATCACTCTTCAAGGGCAAAGTGTAGCCACACGCCGCCGGCCGCCCGTCGCCCGTCGTCCGCGCAATTTGTTTTAATGAAAAAAGAGCAACATTCCTTTGTCGACAAATAATCTAGATGGAGTGGATGTAAGCTGGTGCTGCGTCGTGCAGCACGCCGGGCACACAGCGGTTGATGCACTCGATGCGAACGATCCTTCGGAAAGCTATCCGCTTCCTGTTCTACATAAAAGGCAAATAATCCTTTGCACCGATGTCCACGCGGGACAGATGTCAGTACCGAACGAGCTGCGTGATGCCGTGACCAAGTGTTCCTTGACGGACATTTCTGCACGGGTCCGCCGCGTGACGTGACCTGACATTACGTGACATTACGGTGCAACGCATTAGTCTAGAGAAGGATCCGACAGCGAGGTCGGCGGATGCCCCTTGTTACCAATCGTCACACCGCTGCAAGAAAGTGGGTTTTTATGAAACGGCAAGGGTCTGCGCTCGGGCTCTATGTTTTATTTAAAAGGACGCTGCGGTAAGAATCCCTCGAGTGGGCCCCTAGGGGCCTGCGGCGCGCCTCGTTACCTGTAATTGGGTGTCCGGGCTGTTCGATAAACCATTCAGTGTGTAGTATATAATAATTTTGTTTCTCTGTTGTTATCTTCGCTTGTTATATTTCGTTATAACAAGTTGTCGAGTTATAACGAGATAGAAATGGAATCGTCTCGTCAGCGAAGTAGGCCCTGATTATACTACAGTGTTGTCACCCAGCACTGTGCGCTGCTCGCCTCCCCCGCACACGCTCGAGGCAGTCACCCCCGCGGGTACTTCCCCCCCCCCCCCCCCCGCACCGCCACCGAGACACCGGCGGACGGACAGCATCGCCTTACGGAGCCGGGCGCGACACCGGCGGACGGACAGCATCGCCTTACGGAGCCGGGCGCGACACCGGCGGACGGACAGCATCGCCTTACGGAGCCGGGCGCGACACCGGCAGACGGACAGCATCGCCTTACGGAGCCGGGCGCGACACCGGCGGACGGACAGCATCGCCTTACGGAGCCGGGCGCGACACCGGCGGACGGACAGCATCGCCTTACGGAGCCGGGCGCGACACCGGCAGACGGACAGCATCGCCTTACGGAGCCGGGCGCGACACCGGCGGACGGACAGCATCGCCTTACGGAGCCGGGCGCGACACCGGCAGACGGACAGCATCGCCTTACGGAGCCGGGCGCGACACCGGCGGACGGACAGCATCGCCTTACGGAGCCGGGCGCGACATCGCTATGTTTGTGAACGCTTTGCGGGCAGCCGTGCGGATAGAGAACGATATTAATTTAAGGTGGGCCGACTAAGGTGGGGCTGAGCTGATGTTAAATATTTTAACGTAATGTTCGTTTCACAGGCAAAGGTATTGTCGGTGCGCCTGTGCACACGAGTGCTAACAAACTTTTTTTAAAGCCAAAAGTAAATTACATTTCTAAGCAGATGTAATGCTTTCTTGCACAATCCGTAGTACTTAGAATAGACGTAAAGTGCTTGACGCTTCGGAAAACTTTGCGATCGACGTGTAAATATTCCTTGGAACTAAGCACCGCAGCGGCTCCGTCTACCGGCACCGCAGCGCAGCCGCACTGTCCGTCAACAAAACTAAATTAACGTTTACATACCCACGTATTCCTCAGGCGCAGCGAGCCGACGCGAGTCCGGACCTCTCGACAAGAGACGCAGAACGGCAGCGTCGTGGCTCCACATTAAGGTCCAGTATTGCTTAATATTTTTGTGTACAAATTAATTTTTTCCTATTTGTCAGTTGAAGGGTGTGATGGTGACTGCTGAGCAATTTTTTGGAATCGAATAATATTTGTGTTGTTAGCGTTTTTGACTATTTTTATAGCTTCAGAAAATATTTAATGAGGGGAGGGATGAGGACTCGGATAATAGTAAAGGTGGTAAAGAAAAGAGAAAAGTAAGCGAAAAAATACATAGATAAATAAATGAGTTATTGTTAGCAGCCGGCGTTGCGGCCAGCGCGTGGTACGTGGTGCGTGGTGCGTGGTGCGTGGTGCGTGGTGCGTGGTGCGTGGTGCGTGGTGCGTGGTGCGTGGTGCGTGGTGCGTGGTGCGTGGTGCGTGGTGCGTGGTGCGTGGTGCGTGGTGCGTGGTGCGTGGTGCGTGGTGCGTGTTAACATTTACGAGTGAGTTGTCTATGTCGGATTGAACCTCTGCATCCGCGGTGGAGTTGGCGAGCAAGACGCAGTCCTCAATCACAACTTGGGCCACCAGTTAATTGGAGCAACGTGTCAAAGTAGAAAGTAGAACAGTCCTGTAGAAACCGGGTTATGATGGGGATTTGGAGGTCGCCTTGGAGGTCGTCGTTCTTCTGGTATCATTCGGCTGCCTTAGCTCTACGGGTAATATGGTTCTTCATAATCTGCAAAGGTTTGACAACTCAAACTGGATAAACACACGACTCGCATTAGACATGATGGCCTTTACGCAGGACGAGCTTACTGGAACTGCAGAGTAAGGGATAGTCTGCCAAAACCAAAGGCAGCCTTGTTACTAATTCTACGAAAGTACTCGGAGAAAGCAACTTGCGGTCAGGAGTGACCCGGAGTTAATTGACCGAGTCGTTTACTGGAAGAAACCCACAGGGACCGCACGGGGAGCACCTCGCCGCGCCGCCGCGCGCCTCTCCTCGGTGGGCGCAGTGTAATAGCGCGAGTAAGTTCTACGTAAAGAACCGAACCTATTCTGCTAAATAATGCAGCGCTAACATAAATTTCCTCCGAGAGTTGCACCTCCCCTCCACTCGGCCGCACACACGACCGCTCCGGTCAGCTCTTTGTACATTGACCTGGTAATTCTTCAAAATGAAGAAGTCGCTAGAAACGAAGCGCTGTATGTCTTCACTTTAAAACATTTACAACACTATTCAAATAACAGACCTATTTTAATAGCAAACGTGTTGTGTTCTGGACATAACGACAACAGGTACCCAGGTGCCCCGGTGCCCCGGTGCCATGCCGTGGGCCCGCGGTGTCGCGGCCGGTTGTAATGAGTTCCTGTTTACATCAGTCGGAGTTCACATTGTTGTCAATGTATCCTGATTTAATTAAATTAGGAAAACACTTGACGCCCTTGTCAAGCTGGGCTAATTTCAAAGGGTTATAATAATAATAATAATAATATGCCCCCTATAAATCTAACACCACGTCCAGCACGATCATCTGTCGCTACGTGGGGGGCGGACACTGGCAACTTATAGTTATAATTACCCACCAGTGGCTAACGGTGCACTAGTACGTAGCATTATGCGATGCGACTACGAAGTAGACAAATTCCTCAGGCGGGTCCTCGTGAGAGGGAATCCCGCCCTGGGCCAGAAGACCCAGGCAGCCCCAACGTATCTGAGGGGGGCAACGCGTCGCTTAATACTGCCCAGTTTAGAACTGTTGCAGAAACAACACCAAATGCCGATACTTTATCCGGCAGTAGTAGACAATCGAAGAGACGAACATTTAAAAAGAACACCAGAAAACCTACACAACAGATACAAAACGGCAATAGAACCCCAAGCCCATTCTCAACAACCTCATCATCCTCAGAAATTTATAATCCAAGTTCAATATCTAATTCATCCACAGCTTCATCAGATTATAGTTTAAGACGTTTAGTAAGTCCATCCTCAGATGTTGCACGGGAGGCGAACGCCTTTTTACCCGTGTCCACTAAGGCGGGAAAACCTAGAGTACGCATGACATGGAGTAAAGATGTAAACATTTTTATAATGCGTACCTTTTACTACATAACTAAATTAGAAACAGATATGACATGCTATAGAAAAGTATTACACGAAAAATTTTCGAATCAATACCCAGATATTAAAGTTACAGAACAAAGGGTTGCAGATCAAAGGAGAGCTATAATTAGAAACAACTTTTTATCACCAGAAATTTTAAATAATCTTATAGAAGAAACTAAAAGCCAATTACAAATAGATATTAACACTGAAGAACCACTACTAAACACTAACAGAATCGAAACACCACATTTAACTCCATTACTGGAAACAACGACAATCACAAATTCAAATGTAACATGTACCGACTTCATTAGTAGCCAAAACATTAGTGTTGTGTCAGTAGAAGCTGAAAACATTTCCTTGTCAAATAAAAATCAAACAGAATCTTTGACAAACACATCGCAACAAATAGAACCTAAGCATGATTTAAATAAAAAAATTCGAAAGAGCTTTATATATTTATTCAGGTATGGATCCAACACAGCGACCTAATTTACCTAAATTAAAATACAGTAAAAACTTGACAAACTTAGTAAATTTATTTAACATTGACATACTACCGCCATTTTTAACCATCGACTCTCAGCTTACAGACATTCACACACTCGTTTATTGTACAGCAGTAGTATATTAATATCAAAAGAATTAGGATACGTTATTAACATAAATACAGTTCATAGCAGAAGTAATAAAAATAAAGGCAAGCCTCAATAGCAAATAAGATTAGAAAAAAATATAGAAAAACTGAGAATAGATATTGGTAGATTAACGCAATATATAAATAATAACAGATCAAAAAGAATTGTAGACCATGTTGCAAACATATTTAAAAACGCTGCTATACATACGAAACACGAAGAGACTAATAGAAAACCAGAAGAATATTTAGGTACTTTGAAGCAGAAATTAGCTCTCAAAGCCCATAGACTAGCTAGGTACAAAAAAGGATTCGAGAGGAAAAGTGATAATAAATTATTTACAACTAATGAAAAATCTTTCTATCGCAAATTAACTGTACGAAATCAAAATTCCGCTAATACTGTCGATGAAACACCTTCCAAAGAAGAACTAGAACGATTTTGGGCAAATATTTGGGAAAAAGAAGTTCAACACAATACAGAAGCTGAATGGATAAAACAGGAAAGGAGTAAGTGGATAGATATAGAAGAGATGAAATATGATGATATAACAGAAATGGATATTAAGGTAACAGTTGGTAGGTTGCACAATTGGAAATCACCCGGTATTGATAAAATACACAATTACTGGTTTAAATATTTGCATTCTATTCATAGGACATTAGCTAGAGCGTTAAATAAGATAGTGACAGGAAAACAAGCGATTCCATATTTTATTACCAAAGGTATAACATACATGCTCCCTAAGAGTGGACCTTCACAATTGCCTTCACAGTATAGACCAATAACATGCCTCCCAACCGTATACAAGATCTTAACATCTGTTATCACAAACAAAATAAACAAACATGTCGAATTTAATAATATAATTGCAGAAGAGCAGAAAGGATGCAGGAGAGGCCATGTGGGATGTAAAGATCAACTTATAATTGATTCCACAATTCATAAACATGCAGCAAACAACAATAGAAATCTACACTGTTCGTATATAGATTATAAGAAAGCCTTTGGCAGCATTCCTCACTCTTGGTTAGTACATGTCTTGGAACTATATAAAGTAAATCCACGAATTATTAACTTCCTTCAAAATATTATGCAACACTGGAACACGACTCTACTTTTAAACACAAATAACACTACACTAAAAACACGGGAGATATCAATAAAAAATGGCATTTATCAAGGCGATTCCCTTAGCCCTTTATGGTTTTGCCTCGCCCTTAATCCACTTTCTAATATATTATATTGAATTCACAAAAAGCTGGATATAGACTTAAACACGATAACACCGAGACCATTTTGTCACACTTATTATACATGGACGATATTAAACTATACTCAAAAACAGACAAAGAAATGAAAATACTAATAGACTCAACTATACAATTTAGTAAAGATATAAATATATTATGAAATTTGGGTTAGATAAATGTAAAACAGTACATATTATCAAAGGTAAACTGCGTCCCGGCGACTATCCTGTATCCGATTTAGATATAATAAAAGCTATGGAACCAGGTGATCTGTATAAGTATTTAGGTTACAATCAACACAAAGGTTTAGATCATAAAGCTATACGAACCAGTTTAGAAAATCAATATAAACGAAGAATTGTCAATATTTGTAAAACACGTTTAACTAGTAAGAATTTAATAAAGGCTATAAATACATTTGCAATACCAGTACTTACTTCGGTCGCCTCACCGTTGAGGCCGTCCGGCCGGTCATCGGTGACTGGCTGGACCGGGACTTCGGAGTCCTCAGTTTCTGCCTGGTGCAGGTACTCACGGGGCACGGTTGCTTCGGGAGCTATCTGCACCGGCGGAACTGCACGAGTAGGACGGACGAGGCGTGCGACGAGTGTGGCCACCCGGTGGACTCATCGTCCCACACCTTGGCCGATTGCCCGCGATGGGGGAGAGACAGGGCCGCGCTCGTAGCGGCGATAGGGAGTGACCTCTCGCCACCGTCCGTGGTCCGGACCATGGTCAGTGGTGAGGCGTCATGGAATGCGGTATCCCGATTCTGCGACTCTGTTATGACGCAGAAGCGGGAGACCGAACGAATTCGAGAGCGGGCGCCGAGGGGACAGGACGCGGTCGGAGCGCGATGACAGCTCACCGCTGCAAGGCGGGGCCGAGCGCACGACCGCTGAATGGCTCCTCGGCAGGAACCTGGCGCCGCGACCGACAAGGACCGTCGGGCCGGTGCCCCCCTTGGAGAGGGATCCTGGGGTGCATATGGTGATGCGTCTCGTATTCCGACGCGTCGCCACGTAGGGATTTTAACAGGAGGGGTGCTTTACACCCCTCCCTGAGGTGGGCCCGGTCATTCGGGCGCCGTTCGGGGGGTCGTGGATGAACTGCAATACTTTATCCCGCGACCCCACGAACACGTGGATGAGAGTGGAATACCGTGTGAAGCTTTTTAGTCGGTTGGAGTCCGACACTACCACCGACGCCGGCCCAATCTGGCGACGGGGTGTGCATTTCCGTTAGCATTTTGTTACACACATAAATAAAAAATAAAAAAAAACCAGTACTTACTCATTCGGGATCATCAAATGGACAAAAACTGATTTACAAGCAATTGAACGGAAAACTAGGACAACTTTAACAAAATACCAGAATTTACACCAAAAATCTGCTATCGAAAGATTAACCATTAAAAGACAAAACGGTGGTAGAGGTCTTATAAATATAGAAAGCTTATGGAGAAAGCAGCTTAAGAACTTGCAACAGTTTTTTAACCAAAAGGCACTTACAAGTAATATACATAGAGCAATACAATGTAACGATGTAAAATGTACCCCTCTTAATTTAAAAGAAAGCTGAGTTAATAACCCGGAAACAATAAACCGTACTCAACGGGACCAGAAAATCGAAACTTGGAAAAGTAAATCCTTACATTGACGACATCCCCACGATTTGCAACAATCTTATGTAGATAGTGTGGCATCCAATAAATGGCTTAAAATAGGTTCACTTTACCCTGAAACTGAAGGTTTTATAATAGCTATTCAGGATCAGGTTATGAACACGAAAAATTACAGAAAACATATAATTAAAGATCCCACCGTTATTAATGATAAATGCCGTAGATGTCACGCACAATCAGAAACAATTCAGCATATAACCGGAGCGTGCCCTACGCTTACACTCGCAGATTACACGCATAGACACAATCAAATAGTCAATATAATTCACCAAAAGCTTACACATAAATACCAACTAACCATGGATGCCACATACTTACCATATTATAAATACACCCCTCAACCTATCTTAGAATCCAGCTCTCATAAAATGTACTACGATCGCGCCACACTTACAGATAAGACAGTACATTATAATAGAGCTGACATAACACTACAAGATAAATTACATAAAATGCGTCGATGCGTGCCTCTGCGAACATTTGCGATGCGCTACAGAAGCGGGGCAGCCCCAACGGCGCCCTGAACACATTATTGTATTGAATACGCAGAGCACTCGGCGACTTCCGGGCCGCGTCAAAGCACAGGCCGCTCGTATAAAAGCTCTGACAATACGCAGCGCACAATGTAACCTTTCCTTCATCCGAGCAGCGAGCACACCTGCGGGCCAGCATAGTGCCCCTCACCGCCAGCGCCCTGCGTTCTCGTTCAATGTCTAAATTATCTTTAAGGTCATCGGCAAGATAGTGTCCTAGGTATTTAAAATTATATACCCTTTGCAACGGTGTACCGTTAAGGCTAATATCTGGTACGTTCTCGGGTATTTTTTAAGGACTTTTGCCGGCGGTCTTAAATATCAAATATACACTTTTGTATACGTTGTAGCTTAGGCCGTGATTAGTCGCATACGATTCACATATTTCTAGGAGCCTTCGGAGTGCCCTCATTGTAGGGCTCAGCAGCACCATGTCATCCGCGTACCTTGTGTTGTTTACACAGACACCATCTATGCGGCATCCCACCTTGGTATTGCTGAGCTCGCTGAGCCCGTCTACGAATAGGTTGAAGAGCTTCGGCGACGACAGCCCGCCCTGTCTCACCCCGCACTCCAACCCGTACCAGTCCTACAGCGGTGCACTAGACCAGCGCACGCTGTTACTCTGGTTTGCATACCAGTATTGGAAGATGCTACTCAATTCAACTGGGATGTTTCTATCCCTCATCTTCTGCCATAAAACATCGTAAGAGACTAAGTCAAGGCCTTAGAGAGGTCCAAGAAACATGCATATATAGAAGTACTTCGCTTAACTGAGTATTGTACAGCATGCTTAAGGCCCAAAAAAAGGATTAAAACCAAATTGTCCGTCATGAAAATGTAAGTAATCGTCAAGTTGAGCATTAGGCAAGCTGTCCATCACTTTAGCGAGAACATTTGCCAGTGCGATTGCTGTATAATTGGTTTTGTCGACAAAATCTCCTGTCTTGTTTTTTATTATATAATAGGTACTACAACTGCTTTTACTAAATCATTAGGAAGGTAAGTATGACTTATACACAGTGTGTACAACACAGACAAAACTCTCGGCAAATGATCCCCTGCATATTTTAAATGCTCGATGCTGAGACAGTCAGAACCAGGCGATTTACCTTTAGTCATTGTTCTAATAACGGCTGCGACTTGTGTCGATGTAAAATTAATCGTTGTCCTGGCTTGACTACACTCAGCGCCGATCACCGCCCGGACCCGCGCCGGACCTAAGGGCGATTTTACCGTAAAGTGCTCCTTAAAAACCATAGCAATGTCCCTGGGCTCACTCACGCCCGATACGCTCACGGGTAGGGTTAGGCTTCAAGTTAAGTTGATTTGTAGCCTTCAAGAAATTTACTAAAATGTTTTGCTTTTCTATGCGACGATATCCATCTTGATTTGTTCTTGGTTCTTTAGGCACCAGTTAAGCTAACTTTTAAATATCTAACGCGATTCGCTCGATTCATTATAAACTTTTCTCTCAGCGGGTTTATCACACCAAAGCCACATTTGATATCGAAGCCTAGCCACCCCGTGAGCGCGACGGACGTATTTATTCCACCCACACACATGTTTTAGTCGTCTAGAACACGCTATATTTTGGACATGAGTTTGTATAGCAGCATCCGAAAAAATGTGCACAATATCGCGATATATATTATTTAACATAATTCTGTGCTCTTCGCAATGACAGAGGTTACCACTGCACCCAGTGAATTTCTGAGGAAAATCTACTTCCCTTATTTTTTTATTACATATACTACGATACATATCAATTAGCTCATAGCTTATATACCCCAAAATAATTTTATTATTATTGTCATGTACATTTTGCACTCTCTTTATTAAATTGTGTTAAGATCACAATCGATAATTAATGGCAAATGATCAGAACAATAAACATTATAATCTATGTAGACCCGGGAAATAGCTTTAGCGAGAGCGACAGGGTACGCGGCCAGCGGGACGGCGCACGAGTGCGCCGTCCTTAGCGACTCGAGGTCCTCCCTGGCGACTGTCGCAAAACCGGACACCCTCCATCCGCTGGAGATCGCAGTAAAAGAGAATATTATGAAAGCGCGTGAGAAAGGGTCGGAAGTAAGGCTATATTGGGTGAAGGCGCATGCGAGGATGGAGGGAAACGAAAGGGCGGACTACCTGGCCAAGGAAGCGGTCCTGAAGAGCAAAAGAAGACCGGAGTACGAGGATTGCCCCGTTTCCTTCGTCAAGCGTCAGCTACGGCTGGGGACGCTTGACGAATTGAACAGGAGGTATGTGCAAGGTACAATGGCTTCAACAACGAGGATATTTTTCCCAGACGTAAGGTCAGCGTATCGCGTGCTTCGCAGGCTCGCACTCGACACGGTTTGGTATAGATGTTCACCGGGCACGGGGGATTCTCCGAGTACCTTCACAGGTTCAAGCTCAAGGAGAGTCTCGCGTGCCCCTGTGACCCGACGGTGGACCAGACCGTGGTGCACATCCTGCTCTCCTGTCTCTTATTCGGGCGGGAGAGGGCAGAGACTGAGATAGTCCTAGGAAGGAAACTGGATATGGTATCGGTAGCCTCTCTGATGAGTGAGGACGAAAGTCGCCAGATATTTTTGACATACTGCAGGAAAGTAGTAGAGGAGACAGTGAAGAAAAATAAAGGACAACAAATAAATGTACAAAAATAAAAACAAAAATAAAAATAAATATAAACCTAAAAAAATATAAAATTGTAAATAAAAGGAGAACGAAAATGTAAAATTAGGAAAGGATGATTCTCTGTCAGGGTACGAGAATGCCCTATTAAAAACGGACGAGGCGACGGCGTCTTCACTCAGCGAGAGGTATGAAAGAAGGAAATGGAATGGAGAGCGATAGAAAAGAGGAGGAGACTATTATAGGAAGGAAGATAAGAGAGGTATGAAAGATAGAAAGTGTGAGAGAAAGGAATGAGAAAGCTAGATATAAGATTGAAATGATAAGTGACACAGTAAAGCTTAAAAGTGCTCAGAAAGGCCCCGACCCGCCGTACGCAGGGGAATAATGTAAAAAAAAAGAGCCGGGAAATAGTACGCCAGGCGCTCGCAGTAACCACACAATGATCCAACCACCTTCTACTTGCGTAAGCATCGCTTATAAAAGTATGATTTTTGGAGTTTAAATCTAAAATGTCTACATCAGCACATACCCATAATTGTTGAGCGCAGAAATTGAGTGGTTCAATACAAAACGGTTCACCTGGATGCGCGTTATAGTCTCCAAGCATCTACACTGTCTCCACGTCACTGCTTTCCACTACCGTACTAATTTCACTAAGGCACTCCGCGAAAACAGGTAGGTTATCTGTTGAGTCTGTGCTCATCGCCACTCCATCATATGGTTCTCCTCTCAGTACTCCAGATGAAATATCAACCGCCGATTTTCTTGTCTATTCAAAATTCCTATCGATGGTCCCAAGAAATGGTATATCAAATGGCAGTAACCATGTTTCTTGCAGTGCAATAATGTCTGCACCCTTACACAAGTGCCGGATGTTTTCGTAACAAGTCTTTACAGACTTACAATTAATACTAATAAACCGGATTTGTTTATTTGAGACTTGAGTTGTATCATTATTCATTTATTAATTCATTAATTATTTATTAGCTTTATATTGTCACTGTGCACGGGACCAGAGTCGCGTCCTTCCTTATCCTTAAGTATCCGCTTTGCAAAACGTCTATGCTATTAAAAAAAAACAAGACATTATAAACGGTGTCTGGCGGCAGATTTATATTTTAAAAAACGAATATCTCAATAAGTTATAAACAGTGCGGGGTGCAGTGAAGGTGGTGCCATTAGAATCACCGATCGTGCGGATTTCTTAGTCACGACGTCGCAGTGGTGCAGTGGTGCAGTGGTGCAGTGGTGCAGTGGTGCAGTGGTGCAGAGGTGCAGTGGTCGGGTGAGCATCGCGCGTTCGCTATTGAAGCATTTTTCAAGAGTAACGATTCTTACGTACTCGCTCGCCGACAGTTTTGTTCACATTTCAATATTCGACGGATAGGCGATGGGCCGAGTGTGAATTTAATTCGTTCGTGGGTGGAGAGGTTCCGCGCAACTGCTTCGGCTATGAACACACCACGGCCAGGACCTAGTCGATCGTCAAGGACCCCCGAAAACATTGAACTGGTTGAACGCAGTTTACGTGAAAATGCACGACTTTCGATACGGAAAAGGGCAGCTTCACTGGGACTTCCAAGAGCATGCGTGCATGAAATTTTGAAAAAAGATATGAAGTTTCATCCTTTTAAAATTCAAATAATTCAAGAATTGAAAAAAAATAACTTTGCGTCACGCAAATTTTTTTGTGAAACCTTGTTGAAGCGTTTTCGCACTGTGAATTCCATCTTTTGGAGCGACGAGGCTCATTTTCATTTAAACGGACACGTAAACAAGAACAACACACAAAATTGCCGTTACTGGGCTCTAAGAACTCGCAATCCTCGACTGAAGCACCAAAAACCATTACATTGCTCAAGGGTAACTGTTTGGTGCGCTTTATCCACGAATGGGATAATCGGACCATTTTTTTTTGAAAATGCACGGGGCCAAGCGACGAATGTCAATGGTGAGAATTATCGGCTCATGATTTCGAATTTCTTTTTGCCGAACCTGCGAGCTCATTCATCATTCTCATCACACACGTGGTTTCAACAGGATGCGGTACAGGTGCGACCGCACACACGGCCAGAGCTTCGATGGATTTGTTGCGAGAAAGTCTCCCTCAAAAACTGATTAGTCGCTTTGGGGACATCCCGTGGCCACCGAGGTCACCCGACCTAACTCCAATGGATTTTTTTTTGTGGGGCTACCTCAAAGAGAGAGTTTACGCCAACAATCCGCGAACTGTTGTGGACTTAAAAGAAAATATTCGGCGAGTAATCAGCGCAATTGAACCAAGTTTACTGCAGCGTGTGGCACGGAATACGAGGCTCCGTTTCGAACAGTGTGTGTGTGTGTGTGCAACAGGATGGAAGACATTTGGATGACATTATCTTTAAAAAATGAAATCCGCATTTGTACTCTATCTTTTAATACTTTTAGTAAAATTATATGTCAAACATATTATTTTTTATTTAAATTTGAAAACATAAATCTGCCACCAGACACCCTGCACCCTGTAATTCTGTTCGCCAATCTTTGTTTCTTCAGATTGGAAATAGTATTTCATAAGTTTTGTTCAAGTTTACTACAAACCAGTGCGAAGTCACTGTCGCATCAATAGAATATTCATTTCTACTGTCATGTGAACATTTCAGTTTGTATACTGTGCACTCGTCGCTTTGTAGTGTATACAAATGTAAACGGGGTTTTTATTATATACCGTGTGTTCTTCGTTGGATAGAACACATATACATATATAGTACATGACGTAGAATAGCATGGTTCGTGTATTGACTGTTGTTCGAGTCATACGACACCTGAAGCACACAAGCTGTTGTTTGTGCAACGAGCCAAGTCGGTAGACAGAGTGGGGGTTGTTGCACCGTATAAAAACCGACCGAAGTTTGCGCTCGGGGCAGTTCGTTCGGCCGCGATAGATCCGTCATACATATACATATACATATACGTCGGCATCATGTGTGCGTAAAGTAAATAAAATAAAAAAATATTTATTTGTCACCACAAACCTTACCTCCTTTTTTATATTATCACGCCATTTTCCCAGTAGGGGTAAGCAGAGGTGAATAAACACCCACTTTTTGCCAGATGTGGTCATATTAGGGCCCATGTAACTGGGGTCGAGCCTGTTTCCACTTTATTGGGGCCACCACACGCACACAAAGATGATTTCAGTGTGCAGGTTTCCCCGCGATGTTCTCCGTCACCGGTTCCATTTCAATGTTGTAACTAAAGTTCACAAATGTACATAACTTAAATATTAAAGTCATCCATACATGCCGAGATTCGAACCTGCGACTTTCAGAATGTAGGCCGCACGCTCTAACCACTCGGCCCGCGAGCTACTACTACTTACTACAAACTTAATGTAATTAAAAACAGAATTGGTTCTTTGGGAGGAGGTTTCGTAATTCCCAAATATTTGATTAACCTAGCATTAATAATTGGATAAAGTACTCAACACCGATATGGATGTGTATACCGTGTACTGATACTGACATACTGATACTGACATACTGATACTGACATACCGATACTGACATACTGATACTGATATACTGATATCTGTAACGCAGGCCGCGCGTACATACTTAAATATAGGGTAAACAATTGTTATATCGTTGTATATATTTTATTTTGATAATGTTTGCGGCGCTAGCGATATAGAGGAACATATAAGGAGTGTAAATTAATATATACATAAATAAGTATACATATAAAATCTTAACTTAATCCGTTATTCCACGAGAGGCATAACTGTAATACTAGAAACAAAAATACGTCAACACAGCTCCAGCCTCCGCCACATCTAAAGCAAGTAGCTCCTTTGTTGGGCAATCAGTGCTGTGTTACAATGAGATACCGGATGTTATCTTGATCCACCCAGGAAATAAATTAAAAAAAAATTGTTAAGGGTGCATTATGTGAATATGGGAAGGGCTGCTGCCCGCGTCCGTAGGTGGTAACCCTTAGAATCCCTGCACCCTACTACACGCGCTTTCCGGGCGGTGCTAAAGAGCAACCTCGCCGAATGCTGGCGGCAATAAAAAACCCTCATACCCTGTTCTTCGTCTTTTGAAGGACCAGAAGCGGCTTGCAGTGGCCAAGAGAAATCTGAAATACTGGTAATGAAGGATATGGAGTGCACCATAACTATTTTCCCGAATTAACTCATGATAAGTAACAACAAAGACAGAATATACGTGCGACGCATGTATCTCTCGGCGCCACTTAGTAGCCGGGCTGGGTGGTGTACAATGGACTCCATCAGACGCAAAGGACACCAGTGCTCCAAAAAAGTTATATTAAAAAAACACCAAATTGTTACGTGGAACGTGCGCGGTATGCTGCAGACTGAGAAACAGTATTATTGAAAATGAAATGAAGAATCATAATTTATCCATCCTTGAAATGAATGAAACATATCTAAAAAGTCTGTCACTTTACCACTTCAATGGGCAATGCTGTGTACTTCTCTGGTAATAAGGTTGAAAGCAAAAAAGGAGATGCCATCATTCTTCCTCCTTTTCTTACTGCATATGTAATTGGGTATAGTGCAGGTTCCGAGAGTATCATAACTTTCAGATTAAGCACTGAACCATGCACTTTAAATAATACACAAATTAATGCCTCGACGGCAGTGGCACCTGATACGGAAATAACATCCTTTTACGGTAGTCTTACAACTGTACTAAATGCAATACCAAATAAAAAGGTGACTGTTGTTGTCGGAGATTGGAATGCTAACGTTGGAAATTTTGCGGTGGAAGTACATTAGAAGTTATGGGGGGGCTTATAGGGTTTTGGCTTGGCTGTACAAAGCGAACGCGGTGAAAGTCTTCTTGAATACTGCATTGAGCAAAGAAAGATTCACTATTATAAGAACATGCTTCAGCATCCTCCGAGACTATACTTTTTTTTTTATTTTTACTAATATCTTCTGACTCGGGTCAGAATTCTAGTCTACATACTTAATTAGTGCTTTAATGAATTTACACGCTTATTTAAAATCACTAATTTCTATTTACAGTTCTCTGTGCAACGTATTTTCAGTATTCTAGAAACTTGTTCCTAATTTCCTTATTGCTAATTAGATAACTCAATTATCTTATATCTATTTTTGTGTTTAACTCTATTTCTAAGTCAGTTCGCTTTCTTCTGAACACCGGCCACTCCACAATTGGGTATACGATCGTTTCCTCTTGTAAGGGCTCGCACACACATGTCGGACTATTTTTGCACTTAAAGCGAAACAAGTACTCCGAAAATCCACCATGACCCGTAAGTACCTGCGTGAGCAATTTGTCTGTTTGCATTTGCTTCATGAGTCCATATGCCTCAATGGCATCCGGAAGTAAGCGCTTGGTGATGCTGGTGTCTATACGGATTTGACGTTTGACGGATGAAATCGAGCACAAGTCGTATTTTAGCTTAGTTTTTAATTTTTGCGCTGCCTCTTTAGCAAGATAATCAGCTCTTTCGTTACCTGTTAAACCTGCGTGAGCTTTAACCCAGAACAGAGAAATCTTCTTGTTTTGGAGTTTACTAGCTTTAATATCTGTTCGCGACTGTATAGCTAAGAGATGCGTTGATTCGTTGTTACAACCGATTCCAGTGCTGATCGCGAGTCACTATATATTCCGAAGCTCTGTTCTTTGCTTGTTAATACTATTTTACTAGGTTCACTGATGGCCAGAAGCTCTGCTTGGTAAACTGTTCAATACGGCGACAGTTTCAATTTGACGGTTTTAGTTTCAACACCGTTAGTCCACACGGATAGCGCTGCTCCAACACTGCTGTCAATTTTACTGCCATCCGTGAAAATACGGATCGTTTGCATATTATGATTATCAAGCTGAACTTTGTTTTCCAGTCTCTGAAACTCCAGGCTCAATTGTTCAGCCGGATGTGGATTTTCGCAAAATGCAGCGACTCGTTCCACCTCCCTATCCTTTAATTCTGCCCGGGGCACTCCTCTCTTAGTTTCATAGAGCGCAGCTGCTTCTCTGATTCTAATATCGAGAGGTACTATTCGAGACAGGACCAAGGCCGAGTTAAGAGCAACGGTTCTGTATGCTTTAATTATCTTTAGTGCAAAGGCTCTTTGTATATTATTCAAATGCTTTTGCACTCCTAATTTTTTGTTGCACATGCCCACGCACTAGAGGCATATGTTATTATAGGCTCCACTGTTGTGATGTATATTGTTCTTATAATCTCTGGGTGTAAACGCCAACTAATTTTGGCAGCTCTGCTAAGACGTTCATTGCTTTTTTACAAATTTCTGTAGTGTGTTTATTAAATATGAGCTTGTTGTCTATATAGAGCCCAAGTATTTTCATATTTTCAGACAAGACAATTTTGAGAAAGTATCAATTTTAAACAATGAAAGTGGAGGAAGCGAGAGAGGTGTGCCAGGATCGTAGCAGGTGGAGAGAGGTGGTCTCTGCCTACCCCGCTGGGAACGAGGCGTGATATATATGTATGTATGTATGTATGTACAATTTTTTCGCCGCCCATTTTCAGAATTGGGTTATCGTATTTTAATTTGCGAGTAATAACCCTGGCTTTGGTCTTTGATGGACCAAAGATAAGCTTGTTTTTGATTCCTCAATTCCGAACGTAGGGCAGAGTTGGATTGTTTTTCTATGTCTAGTGCAGAGTCACCATCAAACACTAAAACTACATCATCTGCAAAAGCTTGACAATAGTCACCGCGTTGATCTAGTCCTTTTAAAAGTGGGTCCAACAGCAAGTTCCAAAGAATTGGCCCGCCAATAGATCCCTGCACACATCCATTAGTAGTATTTTTGGTACAAGTTTTACCGCCATATCTAACAGTTACCTTTCTATCCCGTAAGTAGCTGTCTAGCACTCTTCTTATATTTATAGGGCAATCTTCCTCCGCTAAACGAACTGTAATTGTTAAATACTGTGAGCCACAATATTTATATGATAAGCTAATATGGTCCAGCAGAGTTCGTTAAAATAACTATGTGTTGGCAGTGTCCAAACATAAAACCGCTGCGATCCAGGGGAGCTTTAAGTATGCGTCTGCAAACATATGCAACAACCCGCCGCCACCCCTACGCGACGTACCTACCGTCAAATCATTTAAATTGAAGGTTAGGCAATATGCATTCGACCTACAAAATACTGATGTAAAGGTGTAGTCTCCTTTGCGTTATGTTTGTGAATTGTTATTATTATTTTTTTCTCTTTCCTTTAGTGTAGTTATAGCTCCCCGCTTATCATGTACATATATATATCGAATGTATCGAATGTGGGAGTGTTACCTTCATTTAGCACATGTAAACTCATTTCGTTGAGAAAGCATAACATGTCTTCGCCCCGTTTATCTATTCGGTCGCCACCCCACCAAGTGTTTTTAGCATTAGCGTCACCACCTATAATTAACAGCTTAGGTTTTAGTTCTTTGCATATTTTCTTTAGCTGCTTCAAGTACGGTTCAATAGGCTGGTCAGGTTCGAAGTAGTACGAAATTACGGTAACCTCCCAAGCACGAGTTTTAATTCCCACCACTACGATGTTGTTTGTTGTGAGTTTCGAGTCGTGTATGATGTTTAAATCATGATCGAAGATAGCAATAGCAGATTTGACAGTCCCATCGTCTTGATTCGTGCTTTGAAAGATTCTCGCTCCTCGATACTTATTCATACATTTTATTGCACCCACTTATGGCTCCTGGAGCAATGCTAGAGCTGATGTTCTCTTTTCAGCTTCTATCATTAATTCTGTGGTTGCCAGCTGTTTCCTCTGTAGATTAGCCTGTAGCACTTTATATAGCTTTGTGTTGTTTCTAGTGGCGATATTGGTACCTTGTTGATTGCATGCGGTGCCCTTAGCAATACGTCGTAGTAGCTCGTGCTAACGAATCCCATTTGCGTCTGATAGGATATTCTTGATCAAAGGCGTTGTGATTCGTCGCCTCTAATTTTGCATTGTTGCAGTTATAGCACCTTGCAACATAACCGGCAAGGCGAGCTTGACACTGAGCCCATTTGTGAGGGACTCCGCAGTGACTGCATTTCTCGACGATCTCTTTGCAGAGCCGCTTGCTATGTCCATACCCTAAACACAAAGAACATTGCACTAATGGCGACTGATCTTCTATATATAGTCTTTGCAGGTCTATATGTACACGACCTGCCGCAGTGAGACGTTGCCATGTTTTGGGTAACACCTGCATAACTACGTGTATGGTATGCGGATTTCTTGCTTTCCGCCTATATTTAATCGCAACTCTGGTTTCTCCCTCTTTAATGTCCACCAAGAGGTGTCGATTTTGATCTTTTAGGACTTTTATAAGCTATTCATTTGTATGTAGCGCGAGGACGTCTTTTATTACAATCAAAGGGTCTCTATTTTCTGCCTCTTTAACTGTGAGATTTTGCTTTGTGATGGCTTTGCTTATGTTTAACATCTCTTCTTTGTTGTGGCAGCCTATAATGACCTTCTGGTCTTTGGCTTTGCGCAACCTATCCACACGTATCCCACTATTTTTTGCGTCTACAGCACCTCTAATTTTTTCTATAAGTTCTTGGCTGGTGTCTTCTTTATTGTCTGACGTAATAATTATCGAATGCATTGGGTCTATGGCGCTACAGATTGGCTGCTTTACTACCTCTGTGTGGTTAGGGCATACAGAATTTCGACTATTCAGGTCATTTTTAAGTTTCGCCGCAGTCTTTGAAATCTTTGTGATTTCAGCATATGTGCGATGTAATTCCTCATCAAATGGTATATGCTTAATTATTTCTGAGAGAGCTATGGTGCGCTTTTTCCATTCTGACAATTCCTTGCCGTGTTCTTCCATTTTTTGTATCAGTTTCCTCCTCATCTCTTGTCGCAATGTTGTATCTGCGTTTACAGTAAAGGTTTGTTCAAGCCTCGGTATTTCAGATGTTTTTTCCTGCTCTGTCTCTTTGGTTAACTAATAAAGTCTATCTAGCGTTTCTATTACCCCAGTCCTTATTTCAGCTTTCAGGTTTGCGGGAATCCGCAAGTAAACATTTGGCCCCTTCTAGGCAGGCTTTTGCTTCCGCTTCCTTAAATGCAATTATAGCAATGTTTAAAAGGGGATGAAATAGGTAGTATTTCTGAGGCAACATTGCTTACCGTTATTTGCTGTGACAATTGATCTGAGAGATTACGTCGTACTTTTTCGTCAATGATAGTGGGTGGAATATTTTGAGAGACCGAACTTTGAATCTTTTTTACGGGAGTACGATTTGCAGCAAACATAGTGAAGCAATTATTAAAATTTTTGGACTTACCTAATTTTTAAGCTGAGAACAATAATAGTCTATTATAAAAACGTTTACCAGTTTATTGAGTTAATAATACTATGACGTTATTGTGTTAGAAGGCACCTGCCGATAAGCTAAGCACTTAACAAAGAAGCGGAATTTCAAGATTTTTTATTTTTTTGGCAATAAAGTAACTAAGCGGGATTCTTGGAATTTATGCTAATTTGAACACCTGCACCAACTCTTAACTAAAACTAAAATTTCTTTTGTCACTACAACAATTTTATGAGCACGAAGCTCTGCGTAAACGTGCGTTCCGGACGGTGGCTAGAGCGCAACTTGGAGACTATACTTGGAAATCTCCAGGCGGCAGATATAGAAATCAAATCGATTACATCCTAATTAAAACACGCTGAAGATCTTCAATTAGCAAGGGTAAAACATACCCGGGAGCGGAATGCGGCTCTGATCACATTCTGTTAGTCGCTAGTTTGGCGCTACGATTGAAAAAACCTATAAAAATGTTATCTTCACTTCCAAGAATTTTAAATAAAACAGAAAGATGTTTTTTGAAAGAGACTTTTGCCAAAAAATTTAAAGAATATTAGTTTTCCTGGATGAAGTGTGTGATGTAATATTTTCTGGACGGCCAAAAACAGCTCGGACATCTTAAAAGCTCTAGAAGAAACTGGTGTTGAAATACTACACCAGCTATGCCAAAGTGTGAGAAACGGGTGATAAGCCATCTGATCGGACTAATTCGGTGATACTGCCTTTGTATAAAAAAGGTTCCACCAAAAGATGCGAAAACTAACTCACGCTGTCCTCGACATCTCATGCTGGTAAAGAGATGTTGCACGAGGCAAACCGGCGGCTACAGTATTGTCTTGGTTGGCAAATACCTCAAGAATAAGCAGCTTTTGTGAACGGCAGAGGTACAAGAGAGCAAATTCTTAACATCCGACAACTTATGGAAAAATGGTACAAGTTGGACACACCCGCTGGACCTTGTTTAGTGGATTATTGCCCTGAGAGTGGAACATTTGGAAGCGGCAGTATCTTTTGGATAAGAGACGCCCAAAATATATTTCGGAACTACCCATTTTTAATAAATAAATTTGGATTTTTAAGATATATAGATTCATAGACATGCATGTGCGCTTAAACGAACTCGAGCCAGCGCCATTTTTATGAATTCCATATTTAACTACAAATATATTTTCTCGAATACGAGCGTGCGAGCGCGCGCGCGCCGGGGAGTCGAACCCGCGAGGCAGGCGGTGAACCGCCGCGTCCGTGCGCCATGGAGTCGGGCTCAGTTACGTGTGTGTGTACACGTGCCGCATCGGAGCCCGCGGCGCCGTCTGTACACACACACAGCCAGACGCACGTCCACACGTGCACACGTGCTGCAGCCGCTGCAGCCGCTGCGGCGGTACCGGCCCCGCGCCGCCGGTCCGCGCACTGCAGTACAGTACATTCGGGTGAGAGCGCGGCGGCAAGTTGTAAGTAAAGTTTTCCTATTCATAACTCAATTAATGAGAGCTGCGACCGTACCAACTTGCCCCCTTGTACTGATAAGTTCTTTTTAACTTACCGAATAGAATCATCCAAATGGTTATCCAGGTTAAATCTGTGGTAAAATGTATAGATAATTTCCCAACCGGACCAGGTCGGCATACCGCGTGCTTCGTCAGCACGAACTCGACACAGTCTTGGTTCAGACGTTCACTGGGCACGGGGGATTCTCCGAGTACCTTCACAGGTTTAAGCTCAAAGAGATTCCGCGTGCCTCTGTGACCCGACGGTGGTGGTGACCAGACCGTGGCGCACGTCCTAACTTCCTGTCCCTTGAATGGGGCAGACAGAGTTGATTTGGAAATCAAAGTGAAGCAAAGATTGGATACGGTGGCTAATGCCTCTCTGATGTGTGAGGACGGAAGTCGCCAAATATTGCTAAAATATTGTAAGAAAGTGGTGGGAGGCACGATGATGAGGAACAATTCATAAAGAAATAAATAAAAATAAAAACTAAAATTATATAAGAAATAAAAATAGTAGCAAAAATAAAAATAAAACCAATGTAGAGTAGAAAAATAAACCCAAAGTGAAATAAAGGAGAACAAAAAAGAAGAGAAAAATGAATACTGAACAAAAAATGAATGCTTTTTATTTCAGCGGAAAAGAAGATTTGTTCCGGACACGACGAAGCGACGGTCTCCACTCAGCGAGAGGAGTGGAGGGAGCAATGGAATGGAGTATGTGAGAAAAGGGGAGGAGATTTTAAAGAATGGAAAATAAGTTTCGAGTGAAAGACAGGAGAGCATGAAAGGAGAGAGAGATTAGGAAAAACTGTATAAACTAAGTTAGATAGTAAGTGGTTGTAAAATAAAGTCCCAGCCCCGCACTGCGCGGGGGAAGTGCTCCCGGCGAGCTGGCGAGCAGGTCGGACGATCACTCCTCAACTCTTGTCTCGAACCAGTGCGCGGTGCGTTTCATAATTATCAATAAATCCAGCTGCTCTGGATGTAACATTCGCAGATTTAAAAAATGATCCCCCGCGTTACTGCACTAGGGGCGAGGGGCGAGGGGCTGGGGTGTGCAGGTCGGTGCGGTGGTGTTTTCTTTATTCGAAACGTGGCGCGGCGGCGCTGCGCCGTGTTCAGCTCGTGCGGAGTGCTACGAGAGCTCGAGCCGCACTCGGGCACCGGCCAGTCGGCCGCAGTGCCTGCACCTCACCGAGGAGCATCCAATTGCGACCTGCCGCCAGTTCGCTCGGGTTGTTGGTTTGTTGTGGTACTGGCGTGGGGTGAAAGAGTATTTCTCTTGTATGCAACTGTTTTCTAAGTTAGTCGCGGTAGACACCACCTAGTTCTCCAGAGCTGGTGGCGGTGGATTGACTAGCCTGGCGCAAGTCAACTTCAGGCACTTGCAGTTACTTGAAACCTTGCCTCCTGACCAGGAAGTGCCAACGGCTACAGCGATCCTTCGCTGAAATGCCCGCGCGCCATTAGTTGGCGTGCGCGGCGTGCGTGGCGTGTGCGGCGTGCGCGGCGTGACGGCCATTCATTATCAGTAATGAACAATTTAGGAGAATTTAATTACGTTTATGCAGTGATCTGATACTGAGCGAGGGTCGACGGAAGCGTGCGCCGGGGGTACGGGGGTACGGGGGTACGGGGGTACAGATGGGGCGCGGTGTAACACAAACCCTCGCACCAATTAGAGCAAACGGAACGTTCGCATCACTTTACTGTAACACTCGTCAACATAATAAATATAGTTGTTTGTTTGTTTGTTTGTACACCACTTTAACTTAATCTCGACACTTGTGCGGGACCCCCCGCGCTCGCGCGACCTCCAGGACATCGCTGCACTTTCAGGATGAGAAAGCTTTCGTGAAAAATTTTAAACAAAACTTTCTCGTAAAAAAGTTAGGAGTCGTGAGGTCGCGACACGACACGCTCGCTGAATGATGTTTCGATGGGGAGAAACTGTTGTTAATGTCAGAAGTTTTTATTAAATTTAATTCTTCGACAAACTTGTTTACAGAAAAGGTAAGTAAAGTTATTTTTATCCCGACCAGACAGACACAGACACAGACAGACAGACACAGACAGATAGACACAGACAGACAGACACAAACAGACAGATAGACACAGACAGACAGACACAGACAGATAGACACATACAGACAGACACAAAGAGACAGATAGACACAGACAGACAGACACAGACACAGACAGACAGACACAGACAGATAGACACAGACAGACAGACACAAACAGACAGATAGACACAGACAGACAGACACAGACAGATAGACACAGACAGACAGACACAAACAGACAGATAGACACAGACAGACAGACACAGACAGACAGACACAGACAGACAGATAGACACAGACAGACAGACACAGACAGACAGATAGACACAGACAGACAGACACAGACAGACAGATAGACACAGACAGACAGACACAGACAGACAGACACAGACAGACAGACACAGACAGACAGACACAGACAGACAGACACAGACAGACAGACAGACACAGACAGACAGTCACAGACACAGACAGACAGACACAGACAGAAAGACACAGACACAGACAGACACAGACAGACAGACACAGACAGACAGACAGACACAGACAGACAGACATAGATAGACAGACACAGACAGACAGACACAGACAGACAGACACAGACAGACGTCTGTCTAGACAGACACAGACAGACAGACACAGACAGACGTCTGTCTAGACAGACACAGACAGACGTCTGTCTAGACAGACACAGACAGACGTCTGTCTAGACAGACACAGACAGACACAGACAGACAGACAGACAGACACAGACAGAGACAGACAGACAGTCACAGACAGACAGTCACAGACAGACAGACACAGACAGACAGTCACAGACAGACAGACAGACACAGACAGAGACAGACAGACAGTCACAGACAGAAAGACACAGACAGACAGACACAGACAGACAGTCACAGACAGACAGACACAGACAGACAGACACAGACAGACAGGCAGACACAGACAAACACAGACAGACAGACACAGACAGACAGACACAGACAGACAGACACAGACAGACAGACACAGACAGACAGACACAGACAGACAGACACAGACAGACAGACACAGACACAGACAGACAGACACAGACAGACAGACAGACACAGACAAACACAGACAGACAGACACAGACAGACAGACAGACACAGACAGACAGACACAGACAGACAGACACAGACAGACAGACACAGACAGACAGACAGACAGACACAGACAGACACAGACAGATACAGACAGACACAGACAGATACGGACAGAGACAGACAGACACAGACAGACAGACACAGACCCGTGCATCCGGCGGCGGCGGATGTCCACAGCACACCTCTACAATAATTCAAATTCTCACGCGCGTGCTACAAAGCGGGGCAGCGCTACAGCGTAACATAAATGTCCCGCTCTGTTTGTTAAAGAATTGAACCTCCTCATTAATTACTACAAACGTCCACTGAGAGCGGCGCTCGCGCTGCGCCGGGCTGCTCCCGCCTGTCGCCAATACATTGCCTGTCGAGGCACCCCGGTATTGCTAGTTTAGATTGATTCAAAACAGACTCGGGAGTAAACTTACTAGTTTATGTCATATAAAGAGTAGTAAGGTTGGAATGCAGTAGTCGAAACATTGAAACTGCCGTTTGCCGCGCCCGACCCCGACCCCGACTCCGACCCCGACCCCGACCCCGACCCCGACCCCGACCCCGAATAGTCTCCGCGGATTTACTATAATTTCAAATTAATTTTATTTTAAAAACATGCAATTCTTTTTCCAGAAGCAGTCATTTGTTTATTGATTAGCGTTACATTTGCATCGGATTTCAATCTTTTTCGTCATCATGGATACGTTAAAAATTCGAGTAATTATGGAATATGAGTACCGTCGTGGCAGCAACGCGGCACAAGCGGCACGAGCGGCACGCAACATCAACGACGTTTACGGAGCCAACACTACAAACCAACGCACCACCTGTTATTGGTTTGTTCGCTTCTGTTCTGGAAATTTCGACCTGAAAAATGAACCTCGCGGTCGTCCGATGATTTTAGTCGAAAATGACCAATTAAATGCGATTGTGGAAGCTGATGATACACAATGTACGGCTGAATGCTGCAGCTTTCGACGTTAGCGTCAAAACTATATTGGTACATTTGCGTCAAATTGGCAAGGTGAAAAAGCTTGACAAATGTGTGCCCCGCGAGCTCAATGATCGCCAGCGCGGGGTACGCGTCGACACGCGCCCTGCACTGCTCAACAGACACACAGATGAAGGAATTTTGAACCGTATTGTAACCTGCGATGAAAAATGGTATCTGTTTGATAACCGCAAGAGCTCAGCAAGTTGGTTGGATCCTGATTCAGCACCTAAACAATGTCCTAAACGAAAACTTATTCCTAGAAAAGTGATGGTCACTGTTTGGTGGTGTAGCACCGGTGTGATTCATCACAGCTTCTTACCAAACGGAGTGAGCATTACTGCAGATGTGTACTGTGAAGAACTGAACACAATGATGGAGAAGCTGACACATCTCCAACCAGCATTGGTCAATCGCTCGTCTCCGCTGCTCCTGCACGACAACGCGCGACCTCATACAGCACAGCAGCCGGTTGCCTCTCCAAGTTGCAAGAACTGGGGTTAGAAGCTCTCCTTCATTCGTCCTACTCACCGGACCTTGCGCCTACAGACTACTACTTTTTTTTAGAATTTGGATACCATCTTGGCGGAAAAAAATTCAATACCCGAGAGGCAGTACAAAATGCCTTTGAAGAATTTATTGCGTCCAGTCCAGCTGATTTCTTTAAGAAGGGCATCAACAACCTGCCACTGCGCTGCCAGAGCTGCATTGAGTGCACGCGTGATTACTGCGATTAATACAAATAAAAAATACAGGAAAAAAATTCGTTTAAATGTTTTCATACAAAACGCCAATTTCATTGGTAAAGACCTAGTATATAAAAATGTTTATTTGGTTCACCAACTTGTATGATCATCCAGGTGTGACGCCTGCGTCCCGGAGACCGGAGACCAACACGAACTTTATGTATAATTATTATAAAGCGGTCTGCCGCCGACACCAACAAATGATTACTAATTTTTCTTCATTCTTAGAAATGCCTTTTTGTCACCAAACGCGTGTGTATAATATAGGATGTGTATAGTATAATACAGGACGTATTATCGAATATGTCAACAGGATGTATCTTGCATGAAGGCCGTTCCACTGCTATTTTGCTTTAGAAAGAGAGACATTAAAAACTCTCTTACATTTGTAAATCGAAACTCCGAAAACGGTTCTACCCAAGTGGTGTTGCTCTGCTCCTCTTAGCCGTAACAAGTCCAGCTTCTGACGGCGTCTGCACGCGACGGCCCCGCGGGACGTGGGGCTGCGCCCGGCTGGGGCTGTGCCCGGCTGGGGTTGTGCCCAGGTGGGGCTGTGCCCGGCTGGGGTTGTGCCCTGCCTACTCCTACACGAATCAAGTCTTTTTCAGAATACACAGATTATTTAAAAACTCTTTCTTGCCGCTAAGAAAAATAAGACTGCTGGTAATGCAGGACGAATCACTAAACATTACGTTAACACTGCAAAACATGACGTAACTAAACTATCCCCGCAGCAGGCTCGAGGACGAGAAGTCAGCTCCTGGGTCGGTGCGGAGGTAGACACGCACACGCACACGCACACGCAAACGCACACGCGCATTAATATTAATTCATCATTTCGTGCGTCACTCCTTCTTTATTCAGCAAAGTTCACAGAGGAGGAAGCAGTAAAGTAAATGTTTTGTGATTTCAGCAGCAACATGTTCGCGCAGCGCAGCGGCCGGCCCAGCGCGCGAGATCCCAAATTACTACAATAAGAAAGGTAAAACTCCATTATCCTGTACAAATCGGGTTGAGGGCGCGTAAGTGTACAACAAACAGCGGCGCGCACCCCGCTCCCGCGTGAGGGCCCTCCACACCCCCGCGTGTTCACCTTCGCCCTCGCCCTCGCCCTCACCCTTCTCACTTGACATCCGCCGAGAGGTATGCGCTAATTCACTACTCCTTAATGTTCGAGAAGAAAGTAAACGAAAGAGTTCAACCAGCGCGCAAGTGCCCGCACGTGAGTGAATTACCAAGGGAAGGGAATTCTCTCGACCTGCCAGACTTGCCAGACCTGACGCCGGGCCGCGGGCTGCGGCCAGCAGGGGCCCAGCAGGACAAGGTCGATGCGTGGCGAACAGCCGCGGACTTCATCTGACTGCTTGGTGCAGCATTTAATGGCCACGCGCACACTGTTCCCGTTTCCGGTTTCAACAACTGTTCGGCACGTGTAGCGACACTGGTATGTGATAATACTTTATGCGTTGGGACATCTATATTCTTGTTATGAGCGGGCTGGAAGCCACAGCGGCTCTTACAGCTCATTTGACACTGGGCTCGTGGACCCGGATCCACGGCCTGAAGTTTCTTAAAAACTAAAATGCGCTACGCGGGATGTAGCCGTCTGGCGGATGATTGTATGTGTCTGGTTCTTGTAGTGCTTTATCTGGCGATTCTACTCGGTCGTCGAGGCCGGGCGCGGGCCCGTTCCCTGACTACCTTCGCCTGTATCGGAATTTCTGGGCGGTGAGGACCGCCCACGATCGCGGGTGTACTTAGTGTACGCGGTGTGTGAGTAGCTGCGGCGCCGCGTTCTGAAGCGAGGGCGGCGTGATGATGATATTCGGAGCGTGTTGGTAGTGTCCGAAGTGTGTGTGGTGACGTCGGTGTTGTCGGTGACTGTGGGCGTGTGCGTGGTTTGCGGGACCCCTTGTGATGTCGGAATAAGCGCGTGCCGCGGTCTGCGCTTTCTCGTCCTGGGATTCGGAGGTAGCTCGTAGTTGGCCGCGCTGGCCACCAGAGGGTTGGGATGAGTTGCCGCCTTGGCGAAGTAGGTCACGGAGCACTCTCTGAAGTGCTCCTTGATTGTTGGGAGTTTAAGGTCGCTGTGGATGTCCACGTTGCGCTGGTACCATTCGGCACCAGTCGCGATGCGGGTGAAACGGTTCTGGAGAGTCTGGAGAGGTTTGAGACGGTCTTCGGACGAATGGGCGAAGACAACGCTTGCGTAAGACATTACAGGTCTTACGCATACCTTGTAAAGGTGGAGCTTGTGTCTGAGAGAGAGCTTGCTCTTCTTACACAGCAGGGGGTATAGCTTGCCCAGTACTTGGGCCGCTTTCTTTCTCGCCTCGCGAATGTGGGCGATAAAATTGAGTCTGGCGTCGAGCGTGACGCCGAGATATTTGACCGAGTTCCTCCATGGGATGGACTGGCCGAAAAGGGAGATCTGGCCGAGTTTATGGCCGCTTTTTGTCGCCTTCTTGAGAAGGGTAGATGACTTTCGGTGGGTGAAGTGAATGGCTTCACTTTTCTCCGGGTTTACGTCGATTCGCCACGTCCGGAACCACTCGCCTAGGCGGGTGGTCGCGTTCTGCAGGCGCATCGTTATAAGACCCGGGGCTCTGCCGGAGTGATAAAGAGCGGTGTCGTCCGCGAAAAGGGCCATCTTGACAAAGGGATCTCTGGGTATGTCGCTCGTGTAGAGCGAGAAGAGTAGCGGAGAGAGGCAAGAGCCTTGAGGGACGCCGGCTTTAATCTGCCGGGGCGAGGAGAGAGCGTGCTCGACGCGAAAGCGGAAGGAGCGGTTTGAGAGGTAGTCTCGAATGACGGTGACTAGACGGTCTGGCACTTTGTGAGAGTAAAGCTTGAATATCAAGCCTTCGTGCCAGACTTTGTCGAACGCCTTCGCGACGTCGAATAGGACGGCGCAGGTGTCGATCGTTTGTCTGTGCTCGAGACCGGCCAAAATGTGCTCGGTCAGTCGGTGCACTTGATGGACGCAAGAGTGGTTGCTCCTGAATCCGAACTGTTCGTCGGGGAGGAGATTGTTCTCTGCGGTGAAATGGCGCAGTCGCTCTAGAATGATGCGCTCGTAAAGTTTGCCCAAGGTGTTCAGTAGGCTGATCGGACGGTAGCTGTTGGGTAGGTTCCTCGGCTTTCCGGGCTTCGGAATACCTATCACTACGGCCTTTTTCCAGGCGTCTGGGAAGGAGCAGTCGGCTAGCAGGGCGTTGAATATGGCCACTAGCAGACCGACGATCGGGGGCGGGAGACTTTTCACAACTCTGTTGGAGATGTTGTCGGATCCCGGGGCTGATCTGGTTTTCAGCCTCTTTATGATGTCAACGACCTCACCGGGGGAAGCCGGTTTTAAAGGGGGACCTTCTGGTGGGAGGGCTGCCCTGCGACGCAACTCGTCCTCGACCAACTTGAGGTGATCGGGGTCCACTGGTGCAGTAGAGGGAGTGCATTGGCTCTCTAGACTGTCGGCGAGACAATCTGCTTTTTCGGCATCCTCCAACGCAAGGGAGGAACCATCGCTCATTACGAGGGGAGGCATGCGGGCCATGTTCTCCGCTTTGAGACTGCGGGCCAGACGCCAAAAGTTGGCGCTCGAAGGCTCCAAGTCGCAAAGCAGATTGTCCCATCTGTCGGATCTGAGTTCGGATATGCGCTCTTTTACCAGCCTTTGGAGGCGGCGCAGTTTTATCCTGAGCTCCTCGGATCTGTATCGTGTATAGAGTCTCATTGTGGCGTTTTTCGCTCTTATCAACCGACGAATGTCCGCCGGGAAGGACCCGAGAAGGTAGTCCGACTCGGGCACCGTTCGCGACGATTCCTCGACGGCTGTGGCGATATGATGTGTTAACGAGTCGATCGCTCGGTTTGCAGCGCCGAGCGAGTCGATCGTATCAGGGATTCCGTCTAGGTGCTGGGAGTTCGCGGCCTTGAGTTTGACCTCGAGGCTGCGCCAGTTGACGATGGTTTTGGTCAGAGGGACCTCACCAGCGGGCCGGCCCAGCTTCATAAGAACCGGGCGGTGGTCGGATCTGAGATCGTCTATGGTCTCGATCGAATGCAGTGGGACGGTTACGTTATTGAATAACGCAATGTCTAGTGTGGATGGGTTGTGAAACGCGACGGTAGGGTATCTCGTCGGGGTTTGCGGAGCTACAATGTTAAACTTGAGCTTATCCGCGAGCTTGGAGAGGATTATACCATTTCGGTTTGACATGATAGGGTCCCAGGTGCTATGCCTGCTGTTTAGATCGCCGGCGACGATGACAGCCGGCCCTAGGTCGAGAAGGGTTCTTATGTCTGTTTCCCGCATTTCTTTTGTCGGGGACAGATAGACGGATGCTAGGACGATCGGTTGATGACCGGTGAGGGAGATTTTACACGCCGAGACTTCTATTTTGGCGAGGGTTGGACTAACAAGCGGTATGCAATGCAGGGCCCGCTTGAAGTAGATGAGAGTGCCGCCTCCTGGGGCGGTCAGCCTGTCGTGGCGGATAATGTGGTAGTTCGCGATTTTCGGATCGCGATGAGACGGTTTGAGGAATGTTTCCTGAATGAGCATGACGTCGACGTCATGGTTCCTAAGGAAAAGGCTTATTTCCTCCTTTTGAGAGCGGATGCCGTTCGCGTTGAAGTACGCGACAGTCAGCGAGCGGGGTTTAACTCTTCCTAAGATCCGGTGTATTTCCATAGCGGTTGAGTGAGATGGAACACCAAAGGTCTCGGACAGAGTCCTGGGCTGTGGCTAAACGAAGGGTTCTTCGAGTGCAGCGAGAGTGTCGGCGTGCTCGATGCAGGCCCTCAACCTATCATGCGAGCTTTTCGCGGCTCGCAATTTTTCTCCTAAGAGAAGAATGTCTTTGATACTCACCTTTGATATGTAGGCGAGAATGTTCTGTAGCTCCGAAGGCGGAGCTGTTTGGCTGGGAGCAGCCTGTGGTTTCGGCGGCCCCGACAAAGGGGCGGCTTTTGGAGCCTCGGCGGCTTTTGGCTTAAGGAGCGGTTTGCTCCACGCCGACACCGCCGGCGGAACGGCCGGCTGTGCGGGCGGTGGCCTGGACGAGGCAGATGGCTGCGGTGCAGCCTTTGTGGGGGCGGTGGTGCGCCGTTGTGCGGCCCCGGGTTGCCTACGCGGGGCTTTGGTGCACCCGCGATAGTTCGCGGGGTGTCCCTCGGTTTTGCAAAGGACGCAGCTCGGTGGGTTTGTCGCTTCCGTGGTGCGGGAGCATTCTTTCGTCCCGTGGTCCCCGGTGCATTTGACGCACCTCGGGCGGGCGAAGCAATTACGGGCTGAGTGCCCGTAAAGTTGGCATCGGTGGCATTGGCCGATGATGCCTTTTTTGTGCGGGACCTCTACCCTCACGCTGGTGAGGTTGCACAGGCGGGTGATGCTGAAAATCTCTTTACCCTCCGGAGAGAGTTCGAGACTTGTCATTATCAGTGGGAGTGCGGCCTTTGTTCGCATGCTAGTCATGCGACGGGCTTCCAGCACTGGGAAATTTTGTTTTTTCAGGTCGTCGACGACCTCGGAGATGTCGATCTCCGTTGGGATTCCGCGTATGACAACGCGGAGGTGCTTCTCCTCGGGGAGAGCAAAGGTGTGGAAGCCGAGTCCGGCGTTCCGCAGGTGCCTGGTGGCAGCCCGGAAGTCGTCAACCGTTTGGAGGTTGATGCGGATGCCCTGCGCGGTGTTCTGCGCTTTGGGGCATGTGATTTTGTGGTCCGCGAACCACCTGGAAACATCGTTCCACTTGGACTTGTCCTGGAGGACAATCGGGGGAGGCGGCTTCGGGCCGCGTTTCTCGGGCGGGGCCGAGGTGTTGGGAGGGTGCGCGAGAGGCGCAACCTTTTTTGCCGGCGTGCTGGTCGGCGAGGAGCGGTCCGAGTTTGACTCGGAGGGCCGCTTAGAAGCGCGTTTGCGCTTCTTGACGTAGAGGGTGAAGCCCTCTTCGTCGGTGGTCTTGGAGGGTGGACGGTCCACCTCCATTTCGCTGCCGCTAGCGGAGCCCTCCGAGTCGGATTCGGAGGAGGCGGGCAGCTCGGGCTTGGAAGGCCCCGCCATGGGGGCCCTCGCCTTGTTGTGCGCTCGAGTCGCGGGGGTCGGGTCCGGAGAGGCCGGGCTGTCCGTGTCAAAGCGCGCGGGAAGGGCAGAGACCGTGTTGGTGAATTGTTCCCAGACTTCTGGGAACTGTTTGCGTGCAAAGCACGCAAATTGTGCCATTAAGGCGTCCGTTTGCACGGACGCCATTTTGTGTGTAGCCGCCCCGCCGTGCGGCGGGGGGTTGTGTGGCTATTTGAGCAGGGGACCTAGCCGTCGCCTAATGCGACAGACTCTATCTAATAACCTCGCCTCTGAGGCGATTAAAGAAAAAAGCTACTTACAGTGCCGGAACCAGGCTCCGGCAGAGTTTTCGCGTTCTGATACACTAATTCACAGCACTATCACTGCACTGCACTGACGCGCGCAAGCGCAAATGGCGGCCGCCTAAGCGGCGTTGTGACGCGCACGAACACGGGCGAGTCGCACTGAGCGGGCGTAACGGTAACGCGCACTGGGAGCGGACGCATGGGACGTCCGATCGGTACGGCGGGCAGAACCCGAAAAGGTTGGGACATCAACACGACGTTACGCCACCGACAAAACCTCGCTTCCTGAAGACATATTTATTTACAACTTATCCGTGACCACAACAACAATATTATGCACTTCGCAGGAGTGGCGCGCGCCACCACCGGAACTGGAATGAATCGTTTTGATTTAGACAAAAATTAGATAATACCAGAAAGCGGGACAGTGGGGGAGGAGGTTGTGTGGACCGTGTTACGGGTTGTTGTTATAAAAACACGTTTAAACATAAATTACAAACAAAATGTTTAGTTTTGAGATAAGTTGTTCAAATATTTATAAAGTATCATAAGCTAAGTGGTCACAACTTGAACTTCCGGGACCAGTTCCCGTACGGCTCTGAGACATAGCTATAGAAGTAGCAATGTTTTGAAGATCCTCGCGATCCTCCTTGAATGATCTTACGGTAACTCTTCGACGCCGAGGTTGAGAGGAGGCCATTTGAAAATTTTGACGGAAACTGAAACTATTAAACGTAAGAGGCGGAGCCGTCGCGCACCCGCTCACCCTCTCGCTCGCCCCTCGTGAGACCTCCCAGAGTGCGGCGCGCGAGCCTCAAGTATTTTACGTCACGTGCAAGTTTCTTCGCGGCGAGGTGCGAAGGTGAACTACAAACGTATTGTTGCACCGCCTCCGTCTCCGTCTCCGTCTCCGTCTCCGTCTCCGTCTCCGTCTCCGTCTCTTGGCAACGCCGTTAACACGTTAACGGCGCAGAACAACTCGCAGTGAGATGTTGAACACACGATCAACTGAATAAAATGATGACACGGACGAGAACTGCCGTGCCGCTGCTTAATCGCAGACATCGGCGTCATGTGTGTATTGTAGCGTGTTTTGCACCAGTAAAGATCCAATCGCGCCTCCCCCGGGGGACACCAGTCAGCCCCGCCACAGCTCCTTTGGTTATTCAACGGGACAATTAAAATAAAGCATCAATCAAATAAAAGTTATTTCGAAGCAATTTTCCTTTAAACGCTATCCCGCTACAGGATTTTCAAATTGAAATTTATTGAGCTGCGAATTTTGTTCAGCGAGAAGTATTAATTAAGCTCTCGTCGATGATGAGAGGCGGCCGCTGTCGGCGCAGGGGAGGCCCGACCCGGCCCGGCCCGACCTGACCCGGCCCGGTCTTAAAGTAAACACGGATTGCTGTGTATCTGTGAGAGTGCGCTGACGTCTATTGCCACATTAAGTTGAGGTTCTGTACACGACGGGCTCACACTCGACTAGGGCCTGGCATTTAACAGGACCTCGACGAGGCTGGAGTTGGGGAAGCGCGCTCGCTAAGACTGGCCCGCCGGTGTCCGGTTCTAGTGTCCTCTGCGGCTAATCCGGCCAAGCGGTGACGTCACAGCGGGCCGCATCCGGCGCGCGAGGCGCGGCCGCCGCGACAATGAAACGTGAAATCGTTCAGCGAGATTGAAAAGAGCACTTAATCGTTTTACTTTCTGCTCGAGCAGGCTGCCGTTGTTGTTGCAGTGCTCCCCGCTCTGCGCCCGTCAACTGCAATGCCGCCGCCGCGACACCCCCACACCCGACACCCGACACCCGACACCCGACACTCGACCTGCGGAATACAATTTTCAGAATTCCATTTACTGGCCTTGCGGCGCACCTACAGCTGATGAGGAAGTTTCACGCTGTAGGCCGTTTTTATTTCCATAGCTGATATATTGATGTCTGCAGGGTGCGCACGCCGCACCGCCGCACCTCCGCCTAGGTTACCTTTGGCAGCGCGGGCAGCGTTCAGCGTGCACATCCTGCGGACATCACGCACTACTTTGGCACTTATATAGCAGAGAGCACGGCGTGGTAGCGGTGCGGTAGCGGTGCGGGCATCGTCGCGTCCACATTCACGTCAAAGACGTTTCACTAAAATCTTCCTTTGCGGTATAAAAGTGCAACTTGATTGATTAAAAATGAAGAACTACCTCTATAAGTATTTTACCGTTAAAAATATTTCCTGGGAACAGTAGAAAAGCTTCCAATCTCTGTAAAAGTACTCCGCTAGTAACAATGTCTGCGAAATTGCAGCTCGACGGCCTCAGCGGGACCGCAGCGGGAACGCAGCGGGACCGCAGCGGGAACGCAGCGGGACCGCAGCGGGCTCGCAGCCGTTCCGCCGGGAGCCGCTGCATTGTTAGCCCTATATAGAACTATCCGAGCGGCTCTGTCAGGGCGTTGATGGTAACTCTCACCATCAACTCCCTCGTTTTGCTCTCCTGTTGTCTGTTTCATTTATTTTCTGATAAATATATTAAAGTGTGTAGATTACACTGTAAGCTTTGTTTTTAAATCCCAGTGCTTCATCAGCTCGTAGAACATTGGAATCCATTATACATCGTGATATCAATATTGTTCATTGGCGCGACCGCAACGGCATCGTGCGGAGCTGGTCGCTGATCTCCGTTCCACTCCTCGATACTGAGAGCGCTCACCCCGCACGCTGCCCGCACGCTGCCCGCACGCTGCCCGCACGCTGCCCGCACGCTGCCCGCACGCTGCTCGCACGCTGCCCGCACGCTGCCCGCACGCTGCCCGCACGCTGCCCGCACGCTGCCCGCACGCTGCCCGCACGCTGCCCGCACGCTGCCCGCACGCTGTCCGCACGCTGCCCTCACTCGCCCTGCTGCGGCTGGACATTATAGGGTTTACATAAATTTACAGTAACAATTCGGTTTTACACTTCCGCTCGTTGCTTCCGACAATTTGCCGGAAGTTAGCCGGAGCGAGCGGGGAATGTTCTCAAATAACGCGAAATGTTAAAACTTCGATAATCACAAAAGTTTCAAGTTGTAATTATGATTCATATGAGTTTGGTCTATTCACCTGCAGCTACTTCGACTGAATTTATCGCCTAATGCGATCATCATCATCATTATCAGCCGACAGACGTCCACTGCTGGACATAGGCTTCCCCCAAAGATCTCCACATCGATCGATTGTACGATACTTTTTACGGAAAGTCGTCGGAAAATTATAAACTTGACTAGTTAGCGGATAAATTCCATCCCGGAGGACCTCCGCAGCTTCTATTTCTGTCGCCAAACAGTAGTAGTGTATAAACATTACAGTGCTCCAAAAGGATTTACTAACATCGTGACTTGTTCAGTTGTTTATAGGCTTAAAGTTCTATGCACAGCGCGAGTGACTACGCAGTCGCTTGTGCTACGCGGACGTTGTCTATGGCTTTAGATTATTTTACAAAATAAATAAAACCGGTCCAAACGGTACAAAATACATGCGCACATTTGATATTGGAAATCAGAGCGCGACTCCACGTCCTCCCTTTTTCTTCTTCCTCCTGCCCTTTTCTTAGCTATGTGAGCCGAGATCGATATTCTACTAGGCGCTGGCAGATTCTGGGATCTAATCGGAACAGGTAGGATAAGTTTAAGGCCAGAAAAACCGGTTCTACAGGAAACGCACCTAGGTTGGATAGTAGCTGGCCCCACGGCGGGTGGGGGAATATTACAACAATAATGATTGAATATTAAGTTGTCACTTTTCACGGTATATTAGCAAACAATTAGCCAAGTTCTGGGAACTTGAAGAAATCCCATTAAACAGTAATCACACACAAGACAATCATTGTGAAAGATTATTCACCGAAATTACTCATCGGGAAGATGATGGTGGATTTTGTGTTCAAATTCCTCTTAGGGAATCCACAGAAGTCTTGGGCGAATCATACAACATAGCTGAAAAAAGATTCCTACAACTGGAGCGAAACCTAAAGAAAAAACCTGAAGTCCAAGAGATTTATCGAAACTTCATTCATAAATATGAACGCTTAGGGCACATGACTGAGATTCCTAAGCCACCATTCGGCTGCGAACTCCCGCACCATGTAGTCATTATGGAGTCGAGTGAAACCACGAAACTTCGTGTAGTCTTTGACGCCTCTGCCAAAACTACATCTGGAATATCGTTCAACGACACACAACATGTTCGGCCAGTGGTGCAAGATGATTTATTTTCAATCTTATTGCGTTTCAGACAGCACAAGACACGACATACGTCAGCAGATGTGGAGAAAATGTACCGCCAAATTCTGGTGCATCCCAGCCAACGTGTGTTGCAGCTCATCCTGTGGCGCGACGAGCCTTTGCAGCCACTAAAAATATTCAAGTTGAATATTGAAGTAACCTATATATGGCGGCGGCAACATTTCTATGTACAAGATGTTTATTACAGCTGTCAAAGGACTGCAACAATAAAGTCATATCTCAGTCAATCAAGGAAGACTATTATGTCGACGATTATTTGTCAGGGGCTTCATCAGAGGCTGAGCTGCGCCACAAAATCCAATCAGTAACGTCCATTCTCAATACAGCACGCCTGCCTCTGCGTAAGTTCCGAACCGAAGTGCCCACCATCTTCGATAACGATTGGAATACGTTACTGCCCAAAAATCTAGACTTTTCTTCACAATCAAGCGTGTTGGGCTTGGAGTGGGATCCATCTAAGGACATTCTATGGTTTCCAGTCAGCATACAAATGGATGAAAGGGTAACCAAGCGTACAATCTCGTCTAATTCAGCTAATTTATTCGACCCACTGGGCCTGCTGGGGCCATGCACAATTATTCTAAAAATAGTACTACAAAGATTGTGGTTCACAAAACTCGATTGGGATGATCCAGTAAGTCATGTAGTAAAAAGGAATGGCTGGCCTTTGTAAACAACTTGAACCTCATATCGAAAATTGAAATTCCGAGTTTTTTTTTTTATTAACGTGTGTAACAAAATGCTAACGGAAATGCACACCCCGTCGTCAAATTGGGCCGGCGTCGGTGGTAGTGTCGGGCTCCAACCGACTAAAAAGCTTCACACGGTATTCCACTTTCATCTACGTGCTCGTGGGGTCGCGGGTTAAAGTATTTCAGTTCCTCCGCGACCCCCCGAATGACGCCCGAATGACCGGGCCCACCTTAGGGAGGGGTGTGAAGCACCCCTCCCGTTAAAAATCCCTACGTGGCGACGCGTCGGCATACGAGACGCATCACCATATGCACCACAGGGACCCTCTCCAAGGGGGGCGCCAGCCCGACAGCCCTTGTCGGTCGCGGCGCCAGGATCCTGCCGAGGAGCCATTCGGCGGTCGTGCGCTCGGCTCCGCCTTGCGGCGGTAAGCTGTCTTCGCGCTCCGAATGCGTCCTGTCCCCTCGGCGCCCGCTCTCGAAATTCCGAGATGCGTCATCATCAGCACAAGAAGTCATTCAAATGCACTCATTTTCAGATGCATCCCCGACAGCCTATGCTTTTGCAGTTTACTTACGATCTATTGATGGCTCAGGTCAGGTCCTTGTCAGTATACTTTGTGCCAAGACTAAGGTTGCTCCAGTGAAGAGCACCACAATACGTCGCTCGAGCTTTGCGATGCATTGCTTTAGGCACAAAGTACACAATGTTTTTCACTGGACCGACTCAACAGTGCTTTTGTGCTGGCTATCTTCTCAAGCCAATGACTTAAAGCCGTTTGTGGCAAACCCCGTTGGTAAAGTGCAAGAGTTGACTGCATCAGTCTCCTGGAGACACGTTCCTGGAACTCAAAATCCAGCAGACTTGGCATCCCGCGGATTGAACCCAAGGTTAATTAAATCAGCTTCATTATGGTGGGAAGGGCCACAGTTTTTAAGTAAAAACCCATGGGAATGGCTTCAAATAGGAAACTTCAAGAGCATGCCCAATGAAGAGGTTCCTGAAAGAAAATCATATTCCAAATTACACTCTACAAATTCATTACATACTACCAATCGTACACACGTACAACCTACACCTGACCTGTCCTGTCCAGGTTGGTGGTAAACTTTGAAAGACATTCAAGGTCACTACCCTACACAGATCCATAGAATATGTTCTACGTTTCATCAATAATTTGCGTAAGAATCACGCCAAAACTATAGGACATCGGACTCCGAATGAATTAAAGTCATCCCTTAATACATTAACTAAACTGCATCAGAAACACTGTTTCTCGAACGAAATTAAACTATTAAATTCTAAACAAAACTTACCGTCTAACTCCCACGTGCCATCCCTCCGTCCATTCATTGACGAGAATGGCATACTGTGCGTAGGTGGTCGTATCCAAAATTCCAATGAAACGAATGAGAGAAAACATCCTATTTTATGAGACACAAATCATAATTTTACTAAATCGCTATTTGCGCATCGGCATAACCAATTGTTACATTGCGGACCTCAACTGCTGCTCAGCGACCTAAGAAACAAGTACTGGCCTTTAAGAGGCAGGGTACTAGCCCGAAGCACGGGTGATAATTGTAGATTGTGTAAACTCATGAAAGCTAAAAGTTTTAATCCCATAATGGGCAACATACCTACTTCGAGAGTCAGCCCAAGCCTTCCATTCCAGACCAGCGGAGTCGACTTCGCTGGCCCTTTTCTCATAACTGATCGCAAGGGTCGCGGTTGTAAAATAAGTAAATGTTATTTATGTCTGTTCATGTTTTGCAACCAAAGCGCTGCACCTGGAAGTGGCGAGTGATCTTAGCACAGATGTCTTCATTTTATGTCTAACAAGATTTATATCGCGTAGAGGTAAGCCACTGGAACTGTATTATGGTAACGGCACAAATTTTGTGGGTGCAAACAATGAAATCACAGCATTTTTACGGACGAGCAATGAAAGCATCTCTGGTTTGGCTGCCGATGAATGAATTAAATTCTAGTTCTTACCGGCTTATTCTCCCCACTTCGGTGAGCTTTGGGAGGCAGGCGTTAAGTCAGCAAAATTTCACATCACTCGCATATTGGGTGAGAAACATTTAACATTTGAGGAGTTGTCAAATATATTCACGCAGATTTAGGCAATCCTCAACTCCAGGCCATTAACTCCACTCTCCTCTGATCCCAATGACCTCAATCCTCTCACTCCTGCGCACTTCCTGATCGGTAGACCACTCACATCGCTGCCATCAAAAAACCTTCTAGATGCAAATCCAAGCAGACTCGAGCGATACAGATGGCTCGAGAGCATGCAGCAACACTTCTGGGAACGCTGGAGGAACTATTTCCTGCGGGAGTTGCAGCAAAAAACGTAATGGCGAGTCAAGCAGCGTTGATTGCAATAAGGCGAGTTGGTAGTCATCAAGTAGGCTAACGTCCCACCATTGAAATGGTGAATGGCCCGCATCCATATATTATATGCACGTTGCGCGGCTTGTTAACGCTATACGGCGCGCGTGCAGCGGAACCACGCAATGTGTAGCGCTTACAAAACATACTGCCCGCGTGCGGTGCGCGTTGCGCGGTTTGTTAACTCTATACGGCGCACTTGCAGCGGAACCACGCAATGGTTAGCACAGCAACATACTTGCCGCAAGCGGTGCGCGTTGTGCGGCTTGTTAACGCTATACGGCGCGCGTGCAGCGGAACCACGCAATGTGTAGCGCAGCAACATACTGCCCGTGTGCGGTGCGCGTTGCGCGGTTTGTTAACTCTATACGGCGCGCGTGCAGCGGAACCACGCAATGTGTAGCGCAGCAACATACTGCCTGCGAGCGGTGCGCGTTGCGCTGCTTGTTAACGCTATACGGCGCGCGTGCAGCGGAACCACGCAATGTGTAGCGCAGCAACATACTGCCTGCGAGCGGTGCGCGTTGCGCTGCTTGTTAACGCTATACGGCGCGCGTGCAGCGGAACCACGCAATGTGTAGCGCAGCAACATACTGCCTGCGAGCGGTGCGCGTTGCGCTGCTTGTTAACGCTATACGGCGCGCGTGCAGCGGAACCACGCAATGTGTAGCGCAGCAACATACTGCCTGCGAGCGGTGCGCGTTGCGCTGCTTGTTAACGCTATACGGCGCGCGTGCAGCGGAACCACGCATTGTGTAGCGCAGCAACATACTGCCTGCGAGCGGTGCGCGTTGCGCGGCTTGTTAACGCTATACGGCGCGCGTGCAGCGGAACCACGCAATGTGTAGCGCAGCAACATACTGCCTGCGAGCGGTGCGCGTTGCGCTGCTTGTTAACGCTATACGGCGCGCGTGCAGCGGAACCACGCATTGTGTAGCGCAGCAACATACTGCCTGCGAGCGGTGCGCGTTGCGCTGCTTGTTAACGCTATACGGCGCGCGTGCAGCGGAACCACGCATTGTGTAGCGCAGCAACATACTGCCTGCGAGCGGTGCGCGTTGCGCTGCTTGTTAACGCTATACGGCGCGCGTGCAGCGGAACCACGCAATGTGTAGCGCAGCAACATACTGCCTGCGAGCGGTGCGCGTTGCGCTGCTTGTTAACGCTATACGGCGCGCGTTCAGCGGAACCACGCATTGTGTAGCGCAGCAACATACTGCCCGCGTGCGGTGCGCATTGCGCGGCTTGATAACGCTATACGGCGCGCGTGCAGCGGAACCACGCATTGTGTAGCGCAGCAACATAGTGCCCGCGTGCGGTGCGCATTGCGCGGCTTGATAACGCTATACGGCGCGCGTGCAGCGGAACCACGCATTGTGTAGCGCAGCAACATAGTGCCCGCGTGCGGTGCGCATTGCGCGGCTTGATAACGCTATACGGCGCGCGTGCAGCGGAACCACGCATTGTGTAGCGCAGCAACATACTGCCTGCGAGCGGTGCGCGTTGCGCTGCTTGTTAACGCTATACGGCGCGCGTGCAGCGGAACCACGCAATGTGTAGCGCAGCAACATACTGCCTGCGAGCGGTGCGCGTTGCGCTGCTTGTTAACGCTATACGGCGCGCGTTCAGCGGAACCACGCATTGTGTAGCGCAGCAACATACTGCCCGCGTGCGGTGCGCATTGCGCGGCTTGATAACGCTATACGGCGCGCGTGCAGCGGAACCACGCATTGTGTAGCGCAGCAACATAGTGCCCGCGTGCGGTGCGCATTGCGCGGCTTGATAACGCTATACGGCGCGCGTGCAGCGGAACCACGCATTGTGTAGCGCAGCAACATAGTGCCCGCGTGCGGTGCGCATTGCGCGGCTTGATAACGCTATACGGCGCGCGTGCAGCGGAACCACGCATTGTGTAGCGCAGCAACATACTGCCCGCGTGCGGTGCGCATTGCGCGGCTTGATAACGCTATACGGCGCGCGTGCAGCGGAACCACGCATTGTGTAGCGCAGCAACATAGTGCCCGCGTGCGGTGCGCATTGCGCGGCTTGATAACGCTATACGGCGCGCGTGCAGCGGATTCACGCAATGTGTAGCGCAGCAACATACTGCCTGCGAGGATTTTCACATTGTGTGTCTGGTTCAGTAGCTTTTCCGGCGACTGTATTTGGTCGTCGAAGCCGGGCGCGGGCCCGTTCCCCGACCACCTTCGCCTGTATCGGTCTGGTCTCTGGGCAGTGAGGACCGCCCGCAATCGCAGGTGTAATTCGTGTACACGGTGTGTGTGTGTAGCTGTAGCGCCGTGTTCTGAAGCAAGGGCGGCGTGATTTTGAGATTCGCAGCGTGTTGGTAGTGTCCGAAGTGTGTGTGGTTATATGGGTGTTGTCGGTGACTGTCGGTGCGTGTGTGGTGTGCGGGACTCCTAGGAATGTCGGATTAAAAGCATGCCACGGTCTGCGCTTTTTCATCTTGAGATTCATAGGTGGCGCGTAGTTAGCTGCTTCGGCCACCATAGGGTTGGGGTGAGTTGTCGTTTTTACGAAGTAGGTTTCGGAGCACTCTCTGAAGTGCTCCGTGATGGTTGGAAGTTTGAGATCGCTTTGGATATCCATATGGCGTTGGTACCATTCGGCACCGGTTGCAGTGCGAGTGAAACGGTTCTGGAGAACTTGCAGGGGTTTGAGACGTGCATAGGACGAATGGGCGAAGACTTCACTGGCGTAAGACATTATAGGTCTTACGCATACCTTGTAGAAGTGAAGATTGTGTCTGAGAGAGAGCTTGCTCTTCTTGCACAGCAGTAGCTTGCACACCAGTAGCTTGCCCAGTACTCGGGCCGCTTTATTTCTCGCCTAATGAATGTAGGCGACGAAATTGTGTCTGGCACCGATGTGATGCCGACGTATTTGACCGAGTTCCCCCATGGTATGGACTGGCCGAAGAAGGAGATCTGGCCGAGTTTGTGGCCGCGTATGCTCGCCTTCTTGTGGAGGGTTGATGGCTTTCGGTGGGTGAAGTGAATGGCTTAACTTTTTTCCGGGTTTACGTAGATTCGCCACTTCCGGAACCGCTCGCCTAGGCTGGTGGGTATGTCCCGTAGTCGATTCGTTATAATACCCGGAGCTCTGCCGAAGTGATAGAGAACGGTGTCGTCCGCGAAAAGAACCATCTTGAAGAAGGGGTCTTCAGGTATGTCGCTCGTGTAGAGCGAGAAGAGTAGCAAGGAGAGGCAAGACCCTTGAGGGACGCCGGCTTTGATCGATCATAGCGAGGAGAGAGGTAGGCTCGAATGATGATGACGAGTCGGTCTGGCACTTTGTGAGTATAAAGCTTGTATATCAAGCCTTCGTGCTAGACTTTGTCGAACGCCTTCGCGACGTCGAATAGAACGTCGCAGGTGTCGATCGTCTCCATCGAATGCAGTGGGATGGTGACGTTATTGAACAACGCAATATCCAGGGTGAATGGGTTGTGAAATACGACAGGTGGAAATCTCGCCGGGGTTAGCGGGGCTACAATGTTAAACTTGAGCTCACCCGCGAGTTTGAAGAGAAGTATACCGTAACGGTTTGATTTGTTCGTGTCCCAGGTGCTATGCCTACTGTTGAGATGGCCAGCGAGGATAACAGCCTGGCCTAGATCGAGAAGGGTTCTTATGTCTGTTTCCCGTACTCTTTGCTGGGGAACAGATAGATGGAAGCGAGGACGATCGATTTATGAGCGGTGAGAGAGATTTTGCACGTCGATACTTCTATGTTGGCAAGGGTAAATTTTCTAGCAGTATGGAGTGCAGGGACCGCTTAAAATAGATGAGAGTGCCGCCTTTTGGGGCGGTATACCTATAGTGACGGATGATGTGAAAGTTGGCGATTTTTGGGTGGCGGTAGAAGGGTTTGAGAAACGTTTCTTGAATGAGCATGACGTCGACGTCGTGGTTCCTGAGAAATATACTTATTCTTCGTTTTGAAAGCGGATGCCGCCCGCGTTGAAGTACGCGACAGTCAGAGAGCGGGGTTTGATTCTGCCCAAGACTTTCGATAGATCCATTACGTACGAGAGAGGTACAACACCAAAGGTCTAAGACAGAATCCTGGGGGAGTTAAAGGAAGTTTTCTTTCAGCGGGGCGAGTGTCGGCGCGCTCGAAGTAGGCTCTGAGTCTGTCCTGCAAGTTTTGCGCAATTCGCAGTTTTTCACGGATAACGAGAATGTCCTTGATGTTCAGTTTCCCCGACGAAGGGGCGGGAGCCTCGGTGGCTTGAGGTCTAGGAGCGGTTTGCTCCACGCCGAGACCGCTGCGAAGGGGCGGGCTGGCAGTGGCCCGGAGGAGATGGAGGGCTGTGGTGCAACCTTTGTGGGAGCGGTAGTTGGGCGCCTCGCGTTGTTAGCGCGAGGATTTGGAGCACCCGACACTTTACTTCACTGCACTAGCACGAGTGCTCGCGAGCGCAAACGGCGGCCGACTGAGCGGCATTGTGACGCGCACGCAGCACAGGCGAGTCGGGCCGGGGTCGGGGCAGGGGCGGGGGCGGCGGCGGGAGCGGCGCATAGCGGTAGCGCACGCATGGAACGCGTCCGATCGGTGCGGCGGGCAGAACCCGAATGAACCGGGCAAACAAATGCTATTTATTTATAACATTTATATCCGCTGTAGACATTTGTATGATGTGCTGTTCCGCTTCCGGGTACCGTCGCCCCGGGGGCACCGCGGGCAAATTGTCAACGAATAAATCTTCTCATGATGGTTTATAAAAATATTAATGAACACCTGCGTTGAAGATATTTGATACTAATCGCGCCCAGCTCGTTAGAGAAACTACAACAGGTGCTGCGGCGGGGGTGGGGCGGGAGGAGAGCAGGGGCGAGATGAGGGGTACGGGATGAAGGGAGTTAATTTATTAACCGACAAAGAATATTTTCACACTCCGCAAAACAAATCAAGCGAGAAGCTGCGCAGCGTCTTGTTGCTATTCATTGGTTGAAAGGAAAGTCGTCAGTGACGCTGTAGCTATTCCAGCTCCAGCTCCTGCTCTGGTACTCCCTCTAATTTACAAGAGATTACAGCAAAGTGGGGTTGTCGCCGTATGGTTCGTTCTAATATTTGATGGAGAATTATTTTCTCGGCGGTTGGAGGTCATCGACACCCCCGCAACGACCGCAAATACATTATTATCACAATTAACAGTTACCGTTCCATAACGCAGATCTAATCCGGTTGCCTCCCCGGTTGCCTCCCCGGTTGCCTGTAAGCAAGTTAATTACGGTCCAACTTAATTTAACTTAGCCGAATTTCAAACGTTTGCGGATTGAAACTTCATCACGGGAGTAACAAACCCATTAGGGATTAGACGAGGCCACAATCATAACGTTCTGCTGCCATTGCTGCTACTGCTGCCACTGCTGCTACTGCTGCCACTGCTGCCACTGCTGCTGGAGCTTCTGCCGCCGGCAGTGATCTTTGTATCATAATTTTATGATTCTCTCCTGATGAAGTTTCTTCATTAAATTTAACTTTAATTAAAAACAAACTGCAAAATTCATACTTAAAACTTGTCTAAAGATAAAAAATGGAACTGGCACACGGAGCAAGCCTGGCTGATGGAACAGCATCATTGTCACCAGCCTCGAGAGGTGGAGAGTGATCCTACCACTATAACGATCAGGGGAATTTCCGTCTCACAGTGAGTACACCCCCACGTATTCACTGCTATTTCCGTTTATTTCTATTGCGTTGCATTGCATTGCGTTGCATTGCATTGCATTAGTATAGTTGTACAATAAAAAACATTTCCGTAAAGGGTTATTTTTATTTGAATAGTTGTAATCGGGAATTATTTATAACAGAATTGCAGTTAGGAAGGAAATTACTGCACACGTATCAAACAGGAAATTGTGCAGCAACCGCGCCGAGCGGCGGGCGGCGAGCGGCGGGCGGCGGGCGGCGAGCGGCGGGCGCGAGTTGTGTCGCTGTTCGCGTAGTTTATACCACCTCCATAAAAATAGTGGTACATGTTTAGCGCGTGATTGTGACAAGTTTTATGGCGAGTGGCGAGTAACATTGGAGTGTTCAGTGTTACAGGCTGAATGAACACCGCGAGCTCGGTGCTGCGCGCCCCGCGGCCGGCCCGGCGCTGCGCGTGCGGCGACTGCGACCGCAGCGCATGTCTTACCGCGGACTAAGTTAAATGCTTTATCCTTATCCGTTTGTTGCGTCCCTGCTGGTTGCGGCCGCGTCGCACCCCTGGGCCGGCGGGGGCGCGGTGCTGGGGTGCACCCCGGGCCGGCGGGGGCGCGGTGCTGGGGCGCACCCCGGGCCGGCGGGGGCGCGGTGCTGAGCCGCGCTTTATTCATTTTCTTTTTACGTAGGTTTCGCATTTAAAGCATATAATTCATATATCAGGTTACGTTTAGAGTTTAATCCGCGGATAAGTCCCGCGCGCACTTTGTTAAGTGAACAAATTGTAAAAATAATATTGAGCACGGAGACAGTTTGATTTACGCGGCGGCGAGATTTACGAGCGGGGCCGCCTAACGAGCAATCTAAACATGAAACATGATTGCGAGCGTCCTGCGGACGAAATGATGAGAATACGTTTCCCTTCTGTTTGGCGCACAGCATTTGTTCGTCCTCTCCCTAAAGTGACTGATCCTGGGTCTCCAGCACGTCATCGCACAATATCTATACTTTGGGTACTCTCTCAAGTTTAAGAGGTTACAGCACAACGATAAATTTCAAATAAAAGTGTTAATATAATTTTTAAGTGACAGTGACATTTAACCTGGACCTAGCACCGCCTCTGGTCTTCTCGGTGACTACATATCTGATTAGAGATGGAGAAGTCGCGAATGGCAGTGTTGCTTTTATTTAAATTTTTAACATACATCATGATATCCTTTTTAAGATTTATAGATAGATTGAGCTTTTCGTCATAAGCACAGGATTAGTACACTTATTATTTTTGTGGACGCCTACTGGTGTTCCACGAGGCGGGATGCTATCTCCTCTTCTGTTATCTATTGTCATCAATCTTTTATCAACTCTCATTCACTGATCGTACCATATCTCTTTCATAACAACAAATGAATACAACAACTACAACAACAACTTGCCGACGCCGATATTCTCTTCAAAATACGACTCGAGTGTCTTTAATGAAAAAGTGATACTAAGTTAATCCGCCGTACCGTCATAGATCACATCACCATTTAAAATCAAGTGAGATCGTGTTCAAGCGCTCACATGTAGTGGCTGTGATCTGAGTAACAGTTTTGGTAAATCATTCAATACTAATTAGTGGCAGGCCATCTGTCGTTGTGGCAAGCTCGCGTCGGTCTGCTAGTTTAGATATGAGTGCCTTCCTCCAATGTGTTTTAATATTAATGTGATCCCTTACACCAACACGGTTGAAGACCTCGAGTTAGTACTGGACAGCTCGTTAATCGCCGGCTGCAAATAGTTGAGGTGAGTAAGAGAGTTACAAACACTTTGCGTCTCTTGCATCACTTCCGAAACTTTCCCCCATTTCCACAAAACAATGCTCACTAGCACGTTGTACAGTTCTTACCCTTACCGGATTACGCAGATGTAAATGACACTGATGATGCCAAAGAACTTCTCAGCAAATTGCCTCGTCTTCTAAACAATTGTGTCCGTTTCGTCTTTGGCGAAGGTAAGTCCCGCCACGTCCCAACCTGCCGATTACAGCACAAATGGCTGCCTCTTCGTAATCGCAGCCCCTTTAGCACACTGTGCACTCTATTTACTATATTTTTTTGAATTCTGACCCCTGAATACTTGAACTATAAAGTTCAGTATCAGGGTGACTCTCATGAGCGTTGTCTCCATTCTACAGATACCACTTCACTGTACATTGCTTTCTACCATACAGGCGTCCTGTTTACATCCCTGATAGGTGCAAGGTTAGTGACATAATGTTTCTTTGCAAATGCAATTGGTGAATGGCATTGTCAACTACAGTGATATCTTCAACCAGATCGCGCTACAACAGTTCCAAACAAATTACCGAGATCCTCAACTCTGCCCCCCCCCCCCCCCCCCTATTACAATGTGCAACGCGTACAACGCACTCAACCCCAGATCATCTAGTTTTCACACATCTGGTACACCGCTGCGCAGGTTCCGATCCGAAGCTTCGACACTCTCGCTCGAAAAATCTGAATAATGATATAATTCTTGTTCAGTATGGAATCATTATTTACTATTATTTATTTATTTCAGTATATTTCTGCAGCACACTACAGTACACAGTTAGCAGTGCCACTGTCTGCCACAGTGGCAACAGGCGCGTGCGTCGGAATTTGTAACCACAATAACATATTACTGTAAATAGTTGAACGCACGTGCCGCTGCTGTTTCTATACGTAAATAAATAAACAGTATATTTGTACAAGCACTTGTACGACACGTGGACGTATTTTGTATATAGGTAACTATTATATTACAATATTCACGTTCATGTTTATAATAGGGGGACCGGAAAGTAATGTCGTTTCTGCGCATGCCAATACTTGATTGTCATTTGTCAGCTCATTGTTTTGTTCAGAGGCGTACCAAAGACATTGTGAGGTTATAGTGATTTCTTTACTTATAGACAATTGAATTACAATTTTTTTTTGTAATTTTGGGTAAAATGGCCAGCCAAATACCAGAAGAGGTACACATCCGGCATTGCATGCTCTTTGAGTTTCGCAAGGGAAATAACGCAACAGTTGCTACCAAAAACATTTGCGATGTTTATCCAAATGCACTGGACATTCGTAAATGCCAAAGGTGGTTTTCCAAGTTCAAATCGGGTAATTTTGATCTTTCCGACTCGTATCGATCAGGAAGACCATCAGCGTTAGACAACGACGTGTTAAGGGCGGAAGTGGAAGCAAATCCGTGTCAGACGATCGAGGAATTGTCAAACAGTCTCAACAAACCTTGGTCGACCATCCAAGAACATTTGAAGCAGATTGGAAAAGTAAGCAGAGCAGGTGTTTGGGTCCCGCATAATCTGTCCGAACAGAATAAGGCTAACCGATCAATCACATGCAACTTATTGCTTCAACGACACAACACAGAAGCGTTTTTTGATCGCTTGATCACAGGAGATGAGAAATGGGTCCTGTATGATAACCCAAAACGCAAAAGGCAGTGGCTCTCTCCAAATGAAATCCCTCGGAGTACTGCTAAGCCAGGTTTACACCCCAAAAAAGCGCTTTTGTGTGTTTGGTGGAGTATTCGCGGCATTGTTCATTTTGAATTACTGAAACCTGGAGAAACTGTTACTGCAGACCTCTACAGCGAACAATTGCAGCGAGTCAATCAATCTTTAATTGAAAAGTGGCCAGCGATTGTCAACCGAAAAGGCGTCATTCTCCAACATGACAATGCAAGACCGCACTGCGCAAGGCGAACTCTAGAAAAAATTAATGAATTGGGGTGGGAGGTGCTGCCTCATCCACCATATTCGCCCGATGTTGCACCATCGGATTTCCACTTATTCCGAGCGCTGCAACACTTTTTAAGTGGCAAAACATTTGCAAATTTGGATGATATCCAAAATGCCATCTCTAGATATTTTGCCGAAAAACCAATTAATTTTTATCGATCAGGGATTGAAAATTTACTCACTAGATGGCAAAAGGTTATTGACAATGATGGGGAATACTTCATTGATTAAAAATAAAGACTCGTTAAAAATGTATGTTTGTATTTAGCGTAAGAAAACGACATTACTTTCCGGTCCCCCTAATACTTGTACGGTCATTCATTTTGTCTTTAGTTACACCATGCGCGCCAGCAGGTCGCCCGGCGGAAGTGTCCGGCTAGCGGAACGGTCCATGTTATGCGACAAGTGACTGCCGGACAGTCCCTTAGTACCTGGCAGGCACTAACGGTATATAATTTGAGCTAATAATTTGAATTTAATTTCTTACTAACACATTCAAAAAGGTTGTGCGCCGCCGTTCCGGCCCGGCGCGGGTCCGGCGCGGGTCCGGCGCGGGTCTGGCGCGGGTCCGGCGCGGGTCCGGCGCGGCTGGGACGCGCCCTGTGGTTGATCCAATTAGTTGATACTTTGAACAGTTCCATTAGTTTTTGGTCACAGACACAATTGCACTTCCGTAATGGCCGACTCGCGACGTCCCGCTTTCGTTATCGCGTTAATTGTAAATTAATTACAAACAAATTCACAAACCTTGTTTCCGTCTTAAAGAACATTTGAATATTTAGGAGTAAATCGAGAACTACGTGATCCGGTATTGCAGACGTTGGCAGTCCGCGCCGGGTGCTCGGCACCGCGCGGCCGTTACACCGGCCGACCGCACGTCCGGCCGGACCGGACGGGGATGCGTTTTGTTGTACAAATAACAAACTTGCCGCGGTACATCCTCTTCAAAAAAAACTGTCGCTCAGCTTCAGCTCCGCGATCTCTTACAATAATTCATAACACTGATTTTTTTTTAACTAAACCGTTATATCTAAATTTAGTCTTTTATCTGTCTATCACTAGACCACAGCCGAAGCTAATTTAATGTTAATTAACGTAACCGTAAAGCGAACCCCAACTTGATCAGTCTTGCACTCTTACTATTATAGTTTGTTTACTACCCACTCGCACGCTCGCACGCCCGTCGCGCGCACGCCCGCACGCCCGTCGCGCGCACGCCCGCACGCCCGCACGCCCGCACGCCCGCACGCCCGCACGCCCGCACGCCCGCACGCCCGCACGCCCGCACGCCCGCACGCCCGCACGCCCGCACGCACGCACGCCCGCACGCCCGCACGCCCGCACGCCCGTCGCGCGCACGCCCGCACGCCCGCACGCCAAATCGATGGAAAGTAACGCACATTGTATCATTACATAAATCTGTTCCTAAGAATGACATAAAAAACTACCGCACGATATCGATGCCTTAGCATCTCAAAGGTATAATAACAAAATTTCCTTTAACGGCATCAAGGGGAATCTTCTTCGTTGGTTTGCCTCTCACAAAACCGCACACAATCTGTAGTCATCAATGGTCATTGGTCTTCGCCTGTGGAGGTCACATCCAATAATCCCATTTATCGATCATTGGGCGATTGCCCTTCGTCCTATACATTAATGAGATTTCATCATGCTTTAAGTATTGCAAAATTTTTGTTATACGCTGATGGTTTAAAATTATACCATTCAATATCAAACGTAAATGACATGAACATGATGCAAGGTGGCGGTGACCTCGTCAGGATAAGGATTGTTACTGTAAAATATGTAAATTATGTTTGGCGTACGAGAAGTGCAACAATGAAACTTTTAAAAAAAAGAAAACAATTATTAACTACTAACTGTCGACTCGAAATCGGGGAGGGACCTGGGAGTAATTCTAGATACGCGGTTAACCCTTGACAAGCATATCGACCAAATTTTAAGAAATCCCACAGGATGTTAGGTTTTATCACTCGTGTAACAAGACCTTTTAAATGTAAACATACACGCATTATTCTGTATAATTCATTAGTAAGATCACAATGAGAATACGCGAGCTGCATCTGGAATCCATACTATACAATATACACTTCTAAGATCTCAGGCGTGCAAAATTAATTTTTACATATAGTAAATTATCGAACGGGTTCTCTCGCGATTCCTACGAAACCTTATTAACAAAACATAAAACGCTCTCGCTCCAACGTATCATACACGGTCTTTGTCTGAGGCGTGCACACCCGGGAACATCATACGTGTTCGAGACATGGACAGTCCGCATTGCTGTCCCAAGTTGTGCCTAGAACTAAACATCTATTTCATGTTTCGACAACCCGCACCAGTACAGGTCAACGCGACCCTCTGCGCAGAGTGTGTCACGCACGCAGACACTCACGGTGCATTCGTCAGTAACGCAGGCACGTCGTCACGCTCCCGCACCGCCTATAATCACACAACAATAAATACACTGTGCAACAATGCGTAAGTGTTTCCGTTTTTTGATTTTATTTTATGTCAATTGTTGTTTCACATTAAAATTTGATTTAACCTGTTACCATAACCTGTACCAATGCTTCAAATTATTATTTATCAACCTCCCGTTGTCATGTGGTGGAAACGAAAAATGTCCTCACGGAGACTATCTAGGGAAGCAATTGCAATTATTTGCATGAACTTTCGCTTGTGTTTTTAGGACATCGTTTCTCGTTGTCTCAAATAAACAAAATAAATAAATAATGCAGCATGATATCCCGAACGAGTTATTCTATGTAACATCTCCAGAGAATGTCTATCTGATGAGGGAAGCGGATGGATTCCCGTTTCCCAAATTGGTTTAGTAATGGATTAATTCCCCCGAGGAAGAGTTTTACAGACTCACGGTGGAGCACCGCCGCCAGCCGCTGGTGTAGGGCTGCGGGGCAGGCGGCACCAGCCCGGGACGGATCTTTGTTACGGTACATAGACACGTTTTCATTTGTTAATCTCCCCCCGCAATTATTTTCAGAACCTTCAAAGTTCTCATGTGCTGCCTCAGTAGCCGTACGTACATACGTTAAAAGCAGACACGATGAAAATTTCTATTGGAAAAGCTTATGTGATGAGTTTGATCAGGTACACGGCACGAGGGCGATTAGGGCGGCGCCGCGAACCCCGGCGGAGCCCGGCGAACCCCGGCCGGGCCGGCTCAGCGTCAAAAGTGCGGCCGCAGAGCTCTCCTTTGATGTTCAGCAGTGGGCGCCGCCGCTCCCCCGGAACTTCGTTAATAAAATGTTGGCCCCGCTATTCTTTGCACACGGAAGTGGCGTAAGCTTTGTGCAGAATTATGATTGAATTATAATTGTTAAGTTAACGAACGTAAGCGGAATGTGAAGGGACACGTAATGGTTCGCAAGTGGTTCCCTGGCCAATAATGATGAAGCTAAAACTTGTCACTAGTTGCACACAAGTTTAAGTCGCAGCGACACCGAACGACGCTGCGAGTCGTGTTCGTTTCTAATAATCTAGATTTAGAATATCATAATTATATAATTCAATGCAATAAATCGTATGTCAAATCTAATTGGCGATGAAGTGATGGCGCGTTGGCCCCCCGTGCACGCCCCCTGCTGCGCCCCCCGCTGCGAGCTGACGAGTCCAAAGGTTTTTATAAAAGCACGATTAATGCACCATTTACATACACACACACCTCAACCCGGATCACTGTTTCGTTACTTTTTTAAGAAATCTTATTTGTTTAAATTAACTATTGCTTAAGTAACAGTGAGCAGTTCCACCAGCAGCCGACGACACCGACACCGACACCGACACCGGCACCGACACCGACACCGACACCGACACCGGCACCGTCATTCTGTGAAACGCCGGTGAGGCGCTGCTCCTTATGAATAATGCGCGAGGGCGCTGAAGTCAGCTGTTACAAAGCTGTAGCACATGACCTCCATTTGTTAAGCCTCCTTTCCCGGGCGACCCCCCACGGAGCCCCGCGGAGCCCCGCGGCACTCTCCGCAGTATTGATGTCCTCGTTAAGAAGTTTTACTTTATACCTTAATAATGATTGTCAGATTACTATTAACCCCACGCGAACCAATAACGTTTGAATCGGGTTTAGATTTGATTCCGCGTCAAATCTCAATCCACATCAGGCTTTAGTAAACCCTTTCTGAGCCCCGATCGATGTCTGTTTCGCGTCTTTAATGAAGTGGTAAACTTTGTTCAAATATTTTTTTTATCTATTTATGTCTGCAGCAGCGAAAGTAGCGCATATGGTTGGTTACCACCCGAAGGAACCTCCGGGTGGTCTCGAGAACGTGCGCAAGCTTTGACGGGTGGTCGCGGGTGCAGCGGCTGCAGCGGCGGAGCCAGGAGGAGGCAGGCGGAGGCAGGCGCCCGCTCGGCGCGACAGAGACAACCATCCATACGTTAAATTAAGTGGCGCGGTGGCACCTTGCGCATGCACATCGATACAGGGGAACTGTCACGCGGCGTACTTTGTACAGGGTGTCTGGTGGCAGATTTATGTTTTCAAATTTAAATAAAAAATAAAAAAGTATTAAAAGATAGAGTACAAATGCGGATTTCATTTTTTAAAGATAATGTCATCCAAATGTCTTCCATCCTGTTGCACACACACACACACACACACTGTTCGAAACGGAGCCTCGTACTCCGTGCCACACGCTGCAGTAAACTTGGTTCAATTGCGCTGATTTCTCGCCGAATATTTTCTTTTAAGTCCACAACAGTTCGCGGATTGTTGGCGTAAACTCTCTCTTTGAGGTAGCCCCACAAAAAAAATTCATTGGAGTTAGGTCGGGTGACCTCGGTGGCCACGGGATGTCCCCAAAGCGACTAATCAGTTTTTGAGGGAGATTTTCTCGCAACAAATCCATCGAAGCTCTGGCCGTGTGTGCGGTCGCACCTGTACCGCATCCTGTTGAAACCACGTGTGTGATGAGAATGATGAATGAGCTCGCAGGTTCGGCAAAAAGAAATTCGAAATCATGAGCCGATAATCCTCACCATTGACATTCGTCACTGGGCCCCGTGCATTTTCAAACAAAAAATGGTCCGATTATCCCATTCGTGGATAAAGCGCACCAAACAGTTACCCTTGGGCAATGTAATGGAGCACCAAAAGTGCTTCAGTCGAGGATTGAGAGTTCTTAGAGCCCAGTAACGGCAATTTTGTGTGTTGTTCATGTTTACGTGTCCGTTTAAATGAAAATGAGCCTCGTCGCTCCAAAAAATGGAATTCACAGTGCGAAAACGCTCCAACATGGTTTCACAAAAAAATTTGCGTGACGCAAAGTCATTTTTTTTCAATTCTTGAATTATTTGAATTTTAAAAGGATGAAACTTCATATCCTTTTTCAAAATTTCATGCACGCATGCTCTTGCAAGTCCCAGTGAAGCTGCCCTTTTCCGTATCGAAAGTCGTGCATTTTCACGTAAACTGCGTTCAACCAGTTCTATGTTTTCGGGGGTCCTTGACGATCGACTAGGTCCTGGCCGTGGTGTGTTCATAGCCGAAGCAGTTGCGCGGAACCTCTCCACCCACGAACGAATTAAATTCACACTCGGCCCATCGCCTATCCGTCGAATATTGAAATGTGAACAAAACTGTCGGCGAGCGAGTACGTAAGAATCGTTACTCTTGAAAAATGCTTCAATAGCGAACGCGCGATGCTCACCCGACCACTGCACCACTGCACCACTGCACCACTGCACCACTGCACCACTGCACCACTGCGACATCGTGACTAAGAAATCCGCACGATCGGTGATTCTAATGACACCACCTTCACTGCACCCCCGCACTGTTTATAACTTATTGAGATATTCGTTTTTTAAAATATAAATCTGCCGCCAGACACCGTTTAGTTTACACAACAGAGTACGCTTCGGTGTAGAATTTAAATAATTGTGTGCAGTTGTTAGAACGCGCGTGTCTGAGGGCGCACCGCGTTCCCGGCTGCGGAGCAAACTCACTCGGTGTACCTTCCCGTGGCATCCTCTGGACGTAGCCGCCGCATGTACAGCGTCGAGCGCAGAGCGGCGCTGAGGACTTCCGGTCCGGTGGCCCGCGGATGTGCGTAGCCAACACTGTTAAACGCACACCACATTACTTCTGTGCCGGTGTACCTTTAAGCTTTTCCGTTTGCTTCCGCGATCAAAGGTCGAAGGTCGAAGGTCGCCGGTGAGGGTGGAGCAATTACTTTTGTGTAAAGAAATTTACGTCCCAATAAATTCACAAGAAATTTGGTTGAAAGCCCAATCAATATGTTCCAGATGCCCCTGTACAGCAAGAGAGAACAGGTGGGGGGAGTGGGAGAACGAGGGCGGAGATTTGGATATAAATAATTTTTATAGTACGGAGTCGAGCTTTTCAGGGGCACTACAGCGCAGCGGCGTAGCACTTTCGAATCTTATTCGTTCACGACAAAATGTGCCGCGGCTCCGAAATAGAGTTTTGCGCTAACGACTCGAGGAACGCGACCGGATTGCGTTTGTTTCAGTATATTCGTTTTGAAACCATTATTTGTTACATTAACAGTTGGGAAACGCTCTAAGGCGTTCTTTATATTGAGGAAAAGTCCCCCAACGCTGGACATCCCGTGCAGCCCTCTTAAGAAGAGAAAATATCTCCTTGTGTAGTGTTCGTGTCCGTTTTACTAAGGGTGATCAGGCTGACGAAGACGGGATCCGTTTCTGGAGCACCATCTGAGAAACAGAAGATTCGTTTTGCCTTTTATTATCTTTACAAAAAATTTAACGAACTATTATTACAAATTGGAAATAAAAGCACTGAAACGATGAAGAACACCACGAGGGGTTGAATGGTATGATTAAAGCTGATGCTGAAATTATTCACTTGAAAAGTGAAAAATGACAACACCAAAAAATTACGTTTTGCCCAAGGAGGCGTCCACGGCGGACAGCCCACGCGGTGGCACAGGAACTATTGACCATTCATAACTAAAAATATAGATATAGTATGTGTCTGCATGTGCAACATGCGGCGACGGTTAGCTGCAGAAGTTAAGTTGTACTAAGCCGTACTTCCGTGGCCCGTTCCGTTCTGAGAACTCGCATGGTTTTTTCATTTAAATTTAATTTGGAATGTTTCGGTTTACTCTTTTTTTTTAAAAAAAAAAAAAGAATTTAGTTCTGGTAATTCGTGTAACGAAAGATGTGTAAAATAATGAAATTTCCGTTAAGGCAGCTCCGAGTGACTCTTCAGCGAGTGCTGCTCGAGAGCGTCCTCGGGGAGGTTATTACCGGGTATGTCAAACCCATTAATGAACCGCAAGATCCCGGCGGGCCCCCGCCTTAATGAACACCTGAAGTCCTTAACTAATGAACGTTGCTTTCCTCCGACGTTATTCAGCTTAATTTTACTGTTTACGTTATCGGTCGAACCGTTACTCGTCCGGAGTTTGGCTGAATTATTTATATACGTATTATTTATAGACTTTTAGCAATCCTCTCCTTCTCCTTATCCTATTCCACCTCTGTTTTCACTTCAACTGTGCCCACCCTTGCATCCGCCCGCATGCGCGGGTCGAGCAGCAACGCGCATGCAGCGCTGCCCCGCCACGTATCCCAGCCGCGCTTCCGTTGTACGAGGCAACCGGAAGAAGGTACGCTTTCAGCTTCACAGTAGCGAATGTGCCCAGAAAGAGATACGTTGCTGTGGTACTAACTGCCACAACTTGTATTTGTACTTTGTATGAAGAACTCAGCTGCCACTATGCGACCCACTTATATCGATAGTTCTCTTGTATTAATCACCATCTACATCTAAATGATGGATACGAGTACCATTTGTCCAGCCTGGAGCAGCAAGCAGTTCACAAGCTGGTGGAGTAAATTAAATGCTTTTTAAACGGGATTCAGTAGAGTTGAAAAGAAAAAAGTATCAAAAAGCACATATTTGGTAGTACCCGCACGAGGTGAACATGGAAACGGAATCGAGATGATATCTGTTTGAAATGTTCAGCGAATTAACACGGGTTCCTAATTCTTGATGTAGACAGGGCTGCAAGCTACAGCGGCTCTTACAGCTCATCTGACACTGGGCTCGTGGACCCGGATCCACGGCCTGAAGTTTCTAGAAACTAAAATGCGCTACGCGGGATGTAGCTATCTGGCGGATGATTTTGTATATTGTGTGTGTCTGGTTCTTGTTGTGCTTTATCTGGCGATTCTACTCGGTCGTCGAGGCCGGGCGCGGGCCCGTTCCCCGACTACCTTCGCCTGTATCGGAATCTCTGGGCGGCGAACACCGCCCACGATCGCGGGTGTACTTAGTGTACGCAGTGTGTGAGTAGCTGCGGCGCCGCGTTCTGAAGCGAGGGCGGCGTGATGCTGATATTCGGAGCGTGTTGGTAGTGTCCGAAATGTGTGTGGTGACGTCGGTGCTGTCGGTGGCTGTGGGCGTGTGTGTGGTTTGCGGGACCCCTTGGGATGTCGGAATAAGCGCGTGCCGCGGTCTGCGCTTTTTCGTCCTGGGATTCGGAGGTAGCTCGTAGTTGGCCGCGCTGGCCACCAGAGGGTTGGGATGAGTTGCCGCCTTGGCGAAGTAGATCACGGAGCACTCTCTGAAGTGCTCCTTGATCGTTGGGAGTTTAAGGTCGCTGTGGATGTCCACATTGCGCTGGTACTATTCGGCACCAGTCGCGGTGCGGGTGAAACGGTTCTGGAGGGTCTGTAGAGGTTTGAGACGGTCTTCGGACGAATGGACGAAGACAACGCTTGCGTAAGACATTATAGGTCTTACGCATACCTTGTAAAGGTGAAGCTTGTGTCTGAGAGAGAACTTATTCTTCTTACACAGCAGGGGGTATAGCTTGCCCAGTACGTGGGCCGCTTTCTTTCTCGCCTCACGGATGTGGGCGATGAAATTGAGTCTGGCGTCGAGCGTGACGCCGAGGTATTTGACCGATTTCTTCCATGGGATGGACTGGCCGAAGAGAGAGATCTGGCCGAGTTCATGGCCGCGTTTTTTCGCCATCTTGACAAGTGTCGATGGCTTTCGGTGGGTAAAGTGAATGGCTTCACTTTTCTCCGGGTTTACGTCGATTCGCCACGTCCGGAACCACTCGCCTAGGTGGGTGGTCGCGTTCTGAAGGCGCATCGTTATATATAAGACCCGGATATCTGCCAGAGTGATAAAGAGCGGTGTGGTCCGCGAAAAGGGCCATCCTGACAAAGGGGTCTCTAGGTATGTCGCTCGTGTAGAGCGAGAAGAGTAACGGTGAGAGGCAAGAGCCTTGAGGGACGCCGGCTTTAATCGGCCGGGACGAGGAGAGAGCGTACTCGGCGCGAAAGCGGAAGGAACGATTCGAGAGGAAGTCTCGAATGACGGTGACTAGACGGTCTGGTATTTTGTGAGTGTAAAGCTTGTATATCAAGCCTTCGTGCCAGACTTTGTCGAACGCCTTGGCGACATCGAATAGGACGGCGCAGGTGTCGATCGTATGTTTGTGCTCCAGACCGACCAGGATGTGCTCGGTCAGTCGGTGAACTTGGTGAACGCAAGAGTGGTTGCTCCTGAATCCGAACTGTTCGTCGGGGAGGAGGTTGTTCTCTGCGGTGAAATGGCGTAGACGCTCTAGGATGATGCGCTCGTACAGTTTGCCCAAGGTGTTCAGTAGGCTGATCGGACGGTAGCTGTTGGGTAGGTTCCTCGGCTTTCCGGGCTTCGGAATACCTATCACTACGGCCTCTTTCCAGGCGTCAGGGAAGGAGCAGTCGGCTAGCAGGGCGTTGAATATGGCCACTAGCAGACCGACGATCGGGGGCGGGAGACCTTTCACAACTCTATTGGAGATGTTGTCGGGTCCCGGGGCTGATCTGGTTTTCAGCCTCTTTATGATGTCAACGACCTCACCGGGGGAGACCGGTTTTAGTGGAGGACCTTCAGGTGGGAGAGTTGCCCTACGGCGCACCTCGTCCTCGACCAACTTAAGGTGATCGGGGTCCACTGGTGCGGTAGAGGGTGTGCATTGGCTCTCTAGACTGTCGGCGAGACAATCCGCTTTTTCGGCATGCTCCGACGCAAGGGAGAAACCATCGCTCATTACAAGGGGAGGCATGCGGGCCATGTGCTCCGCTTTGAGACTGCGAGCCAAACGCCAAAAGTTGGCGCTCGAAGGTTCCAAGTCGCAAAGCAGGTTGTCCCATCTGTCAGATCTGAGATCGGATATGCGCTCTTTTACCTGCCTTTGAAGGCGGCGCAGTTTTATCCTGAGTTCCTCGGATCTGTATCGTGAGTAGAGTCTCATTGTGGCGTTTTTCGCTCTTATCAGCCGACGAATATCCGCCGGGAAGGACCCGAGCAGGTAGTCCGACTCGGCCACCGTTCTCGACAATTCCTCGACGGCTGCGGCGATGTGCTTTGTTAATGAGTCGATCGCTCGGTTTGCAGCGCCGAGCGAGTCGATCGTATCGGGGATTCGGTCTAGATGCTGGGGGTTCGCGGCCTTGAGTTTGACCTCGAGGCTGCGCCAGTTGACGATGGTATTGGTCAGAAGGACCTCACCAGCGGGCCGGCCCAGCTTCATAAGAACCGGGCGGTGGTCGGATCTGGGATCGTCTATGGTCTCGATCGAGTGCAGCGGGATGGTGACATTGTTGAACAACGCAATGTCTAATGTGGATGGGTTGTGAGACGCGATGGTAGGGTATCTCGTCGGGGTTTGCGGAGCTACAATAGTAAACTTGAGCTTATCCGCGAGATTGGAGAGGATTTTACCATTTCGGTTTGACTTGTTCGGGTCCCTGGTGCTATGCCTGCTGTTGAGATCGCCCGCGAGGATAACAGCCGGGCCTAGGTCGAGAAGGGTTCTTATGTCTGTTTTCCGCAATTCTTTTGTCGGGGACAGATAGACGGACGCTAGGACGATCGGTTGATGACCGGTGAGGGAGATTTTACACGCCGAGACTTCTATTTTGGCGAGGGTTGGACTAACTAGCGGTATACAGTGCAAGGACCGCTTGAAGTAAATGAGTGTGCCGCTTTCTGGGGCGGTCAGCCTGTCGTGGCGGATGATGTGGTAGTTTGCGATTTTCGAGTCGCGGTGGAACGGTTTGAGAAACGTTTCCTGAATGAGCATGACGTCAACGTCATGGCTCCTGAGAAACAGGCTTATTTCCTCCTTTGAGAGCGGATGCTGTCCGCGTTGAAGTACGCGACACTCAGAGAGTGGGGTTTGATTCTTCCTAAGACCCTGTGTGTCTCCATAACGTTTGAGATGGAACACCAAAGGTCACGGACAGAGTCCTGGGCGGTGGCTAGACGAAGGGTTCTTCGAGTGCGGCGAGAGTGTCGGCGTGCTCGATGCAGGCCCTCAACCTATCATGTGAGCTTTTCGCGGCTCGCAGTTTTCCTCCTAAGAGGAGAATGTCTCGTATGCTCACCTTTTGGATGTAGGCAAGAATATTTTCGAGCTCCGTAGACGGAGGTGTTTGACTGGGAGCAGCCTGTGGTTTCGGCGGCCCCGACGAAGGGGCGGCTTTAGGAGCCTCGGCGGCCCCGACGAAGGGGCGGCTTTGGGAGCCTCGGCGGCTTTCGGCCTGGGGAGCGGTTTGCTTCACGCCGGCACCGCCGGGGGAACGGCCGGCTGTGCGAGCGGTGGCCTAGACGAGGCTGATGGCTGCGGTGCAGCCTTTGTAGGGACGGTGGTGCGCCGTTGGGCGGCCCCGGTTTGCCTGCGCGGAGCTTTGGTGCACCCGCGATAATTCGCGGGGTGCCCCTCGGCTTTGCACAGGACGCAGCTCGGGGGGATTTGTCGTTTCCGCGGTGCGGGAGCACTCCTTCGTCCCGTGGTCCCCGGTGCATTTGACGCACCTTGGGCGGGCGAAACAAAATGAATGGCCGTAGAATTGGCATCGGTGGCATTGGCCGATGATGCCTTTTTTGTGCGGAACCTCAACGCTTACGCTGGCGAGGTTGCACAGGCGGGTGATTCCAAAAATCTTTTTACCCTCCGGAGAGAGTTCAAGACTCGTTAGAATGAGGGAGAGTGCGGCCTTTGTTCGCATGCTAGTCATGCGACGGGCTTCCAGCACGGGGAAGTTTTGTTTTTTGAGGTCGTCGACGACCTCGGAGATGTCGATCTCCGTTGGGATTCCGCGTATGACAACGCGGAGGTGCTTCTCCTCGGGGAGAGCGAAGGTGTGGAAGCCGAGTCCGGCGTTCCGCAGGTGCCTGGTGGCAGCCCGGAAGTCGTCATCCGTTTGGAGGTTGATCCTGATGCCCTGCGCGGTGTTCTGCGCTTTGGGGCATGCAATTTTTGTGGTCCGCGAACCACTTGAAAACATCGTTCCATTTTGTCTTGTCCTGGAGGACAATCTGGGGAGGCGGCTTCGGGCCGCGTTTTTCGGGCGGGGCCAAGGTGCTGAGGAGGTGCGCGAGAGGCGCAGCCTTTTTTGCCGGCGTGCTGGTCGGCGAGGAGCGGTCCGAGTTTGACTCGGAGGGCCGCTTAGAAGCGCGTTTGCGCTTATTGACGTAGAGGGTGAAGCCCTCTTCGTTGGTATTCTTGGAGAGTGGACGGTCCACCTCCATGTCGCTGCCGCTAGCGGTGCCCTCCGAGTCGGATTCGGAGGAGGCGGGCAGCTCGGGCTTGGAAGGCCCCGCCATGGGGGCCCTCGCCTTGTTAGGCGCTCGAGTCGCGGGGGTCGGGTCCGGAGAGGCCGAGCTGTCCGTGTCAAAGTTCACGGAACGCGTGGGAAGGGTAGAGGCCGACTTGGTGAATTGTTCCCAGGCCTCGGGGAACTGTTTGCGTGCAAAGCATGCAAATTGGGTGAGTAAGGCGTCCATTTGCACGGACGCCATTTTGTTGAGCAGCCGCCCCGCCGTGCGGCGGGGGGTTGTGTACCTATTCGACCAGGGGACCTAGCCGTCGCCTAATGCGACAGGCTCTATGCTATAACCTCGCCTCTGAGGCGATTAAAGGAAAAGCTACTTACAGTGCCGGAACCAGGCTCCGGCAGAGTTTTCGCGTGCTGGTATCTACACTTCACTTCACTGCACTTGCACTAACGCGCGCAAGCGCAAATAGCGGCCGCCTGAGCGGCGTTGTGGCACGCACGAGCACGGGCGAGTCGAACTGAGCGGGCGTAACTGTATCGCGCACTGGAAGCGGACGCATGGGACGTCCGATCGGTACGGCGGGCAGAACCCGAGTCTAACACGGGTTTCGCCGTGTTGGCATAACTAGTCCAACACACATACACAATGTGTAGTGCGTAGTACAGTACGAAGACATGAGTCATGAGAACAGGTGGGTCAGCGAAAATGGAAAAGAAGAGAATCACATGCGATCGAAGTGAAGGTTTTACCGACCCTGGTAAAGGCTGCGGAGGCTGGCGCGCCGCGGGCGGTGTCGTCTCAGAGCAGGTCAATCAGGTGCCAATGGATGGTTCCTTACGTCGCTTTGCGCGAATTTACAAGAAAAGCAGCAAGTAACGAGAAGTTTAAGCGGCTATCATTACGGGCCCCTGACGCTCAGGGACATGACCGTACTGTCAACGCTACTACGGCCGAGAACAAGAACTCCAGAAAGGAACGATGACTAAAACGATAGTTAACCATTAAGTTCTTTAATTCGTTCGTTTTGCTGATAAATATATAAACACTTTCGTCCACTTAAAAGGTCGTGCAATTTTTGAGTAATGTTTGTCAATGCTCCAGTGTTATAAAGGAAGAATGAAGTGAAATGTTTTTCGGTAAATAAAAAGTGATTTAAAGATCCAATGCCGACTTTATCTAATTTTAACAACACATAATTATCTATATTATCAATAGAGCAGCAGCGTTTGATTATTTCTTGCTAACATCTGGTGCCGAAACCCGGGCCGAAAAGGTGAAGCGAACTTGAGACTGTGTAATGTGGTGTAAAAGCTAGGACTTGTAAAGTCGTGAGAAATAAAAAGGCAGAAAAATTTCCGTGATTCCGGAGTTAAAAAAATTATGGTGATCGAGAATTTGAACAAGATGATAAACTTGAGCATTTAATGAAGGCTTACTCTAACTACAAGAAGACTGGTAAAGATCGGTTGAAAACTTCATATATAGAATCAAGGCTTGCAATTGTAGAGAAACAAATGGAAGCTTATACCAAAACATGCTTCGACATCATTTCGACATGAAAGTGTCCAAAGAGATGAGAAGTTGAAACTACCCTACTTCACTGAGGATATACATAGTAAATTCGAAGACATTTGCACCGATTATAAAACCAGGATGAAAGATGACCTGCTGGAGTACGCCGCAAAGACGCCTACACCAACAGTGTGTTGACACTTTAGATCCGTCAAGCACGAAGGTTAAATTGCCACAGCTTCAGTCGCCAAAATTCTCCGAATCGCACGATGAGTGGCTAACTTTCTACTACACGTTTACATCGCTGATACATAGGAACGATGCTTTAAGTTCAGTACAAGATTTACACTACCTCAAAACTAGTCTTACAGGTGAGCCAGAAAGTGTGCTAAAAAATTTCTCTACTACCAACACGACATAATTACAACGAAATCATGAAACGTTTGTTCTCTCTACAAACGCAAATGAATCAGCTCAATCAATCAAACAACTTCTCAATGTCGGAGCATCTTTTCTCAAATCACTAGAGAACCTCGGCATCAATATATAGTCATGGGACGTTATCATCAACTACATGTTGGTGTTTCAGCTCGACTCAGAATCTCGCAAACTGTGGGAGATGCAAATCAGTTAAATAGACTCGGAGAGGTTGTCAACTTGAAGCGAGCTAGTGAAATTTCTAGAGACAAGATTTCGCACATTTGAGATGATCAGCGGTCGTAATAAAACAGCGTCAAAGCCCCAGAGAGACTATCAAGCTAAAGCAAAAGCATTTCATTCAACCACACTAGAGGACAACAAAACAACAAACGCTAGCTGCACCATGTGTAATTGTCCACACTTACTGTACCAATGTAAACAGTTTGGAAAACAGTCTCCTAAAGAGCGATCCGAGATCATACAATCAAAGAGGCTGTGCTTCAACTGTTTTGCATCTAATCATTCTGTAAAGGAATGTCGCACAACAGCTTGTTGCCGTCGCTTTGGTAGAACACATCATATACTGCTGCATTTTCAGAGAATCGAGAAGCAATCAGAGAATAAATGTGGTATCTTTCCATCAATTGTAGAAACAAGTGTACCTACAGAAAATGTGGTAGTTCATTTGGTTCCAGAGAAGAATTATAGAGAGACACTCTTGGCTACAGCAGTAGTTAGAACACGATCAAAAATGGCTACTCACAAATTGTTCGAGTTTTGATTGATCCGTGTTTAGAGGGCTCATTCATCACGGAGGCTACTGCTCAGTTACTAGGCTGAAAAAGAATCTTCATCATTGGCTTAGTTTATGGAATAGGAGACAGTCCAGCAAGAACAAAGACATGGTGTCATTAAATGTGGAGTCTATTTATCATTCTAAATATTCGATACAACTCGATGCTTACGTATTAAGAAAACTGGACATCATTTCTTCCTACGTATCAAACGACAATCACTGACTGATTGGAAATTAAAAGTGTGCCACTGACTGAACCAAGTTACGGGTCACCAGCTAAGATCAACCTAATAGTAGGAGTTGAAGTCTATGAAGAGATCATATTAGGATGCCTTATGAAACACCCTTCAGGGAAGGGTCCTATAGCACAAGAGACAAGGTATGGGTGGATTCTCTCAGGTCGAGTGAAACAAGATTCATCATCACGCAATACTTCAGTCATTGGGTTTCACATAGGAAAGACAGGCGACGATTTACTCAAGCTATTTTTGGATTTGGAAAGAGAGCCAGACGTTATCTATAAGAAATTCATTAGAGAAGAAATAAAGAGTGAAGAACTATTTGAATCTACTACTACAAGAGGTAGCGAAGGACGCTATGTAGTTTACTTACCATTCAAAGATTCAAGACCAAAATGTATTGAAGAAAAGTCGATGGACATAGCTACGAGAAGATTTCAGTACTTAGAAAGAAAATTGGAAAGATCTCAATCATTGAAAGAAGAGTATACAAATGTGATAAATGATTATAAAACCCAGAATCACATGACTCGAATCGTAGACGAGAAAGAAATCAACAATGAAAAGGCGGTGTACCACCCCCACCATGCCGTCGTGCGTGAAGATAAGCAATAGCAATCGCATAGCATTCGACGTCTCTTGCAAAGCAATAAACAACGTTTCATCGAATGACTGTCTATTGATCGGCCTCAAGTTGCAGCAGGAATTGCGCCATATTTTAATGAGGTGGAGACGTCATCCCTTTTGTATAATAGCTGATCTAGTACAGATGTACCGTACTTACTTACTTACTTACTTACTCGTACGAGACGAGGATTCAAACTTTCAGAGAATCTTATGGAGGCCAAATAACATTGACGACATAGAACATTACAAACTTTCGAGACTTACGTTTGGAACTGCCTACGCTCCATATTTAGCTGTGAAAGCTTTGCATCAGTTGGCAAAGGACGAAGAAGCTAAGTACCTAACTACAGTTAAAATTATTTTGCACGATTACTACGTGGATGATCTTTTAACAGGAAGTGAAACAGAAAGAGGGCAGTAGAGATTTATGAGGAAGTGAACAGTTTATTGAAATTAGGTGGATTCCGTTTACAAAAGTGGTGCAGCAATAGCAGTGTGCTAATGAATCGTGTTGAAGAGGAGAGCGAGAGATCAAATCCATCCATGACGTTTAAAATAAACAATGTAATCAAGGTGTTGGATATTTGTTGGAAAAGTAAAATCGATAACTTCGAATACACTTTGCAGTTCCAATCCAATCAGCCGGAAGACGTCCACTGCTGGACAAAGGCCTCCCCGAAAGATTTCCACTCAGACCGGTCCTGGGCCACCCGCATCCAATGGTTGCCAGCGACCTTGACCACTAAGCAGTTACCAGAGACAAATGACAAACTAACAAAGCGTAAAATAATTTCCCAAATTGCTAGACTATGATCCCATGGGCTGGATCGCGCCAGCCATTGTTTTAGCCAAAATCTTCATCTAAACATCGTGGAAGTTGAAATTGAATTGGGAGGAGGAGGTAACAGCGGAACTTTACAGGGAGTGGAGTTCATTTAGAGAGAGTCTTTGTGGAAGATGATATAGAACTTCACGCATTTGCAGACAGCTCTCAATCTGCTTATGCCGGCGTTGTTTCTCTCAAGGTAAAGGTGAGACCGGAAAGGTTCAATTTAATTACGGAAAAGACAAATGATATACCTGTAGACAAAGACATTAGCGTCTCAAGACTCGAGTTATGCGCAGCTTTGCTTACAACCAAACTATTATTCGAAAGTTCCCAAGTGATGTCAATCTCCAAAGAGAAAATGCACGCGTGGTCGAACTCGACTGTGGTGTTAGCCCGGATAAGAGCAAAGCCAACTAGATGAAACAACTTCCGTAGCAACAGAGTTTCAGAAATACACACAATGTTGGATCTCCACCAGTAGCGCGATAAAGGTATACATGAAAATCCAGCCGTCTGCGCCTCTAGAGGAGTAAAGAGCGACGACATGATTGGTCTATCACTTTGGTGCTATGGCCCCAAAATATTGCATTATGGATTCATGGATGAAGTTAGTGAGGAGAATTACACCACTAATGAAGAGCAAAGGCTCATCAAGATCTTAACTGCTGCTGTAGAAAACAAACGTGATAGTATATAGGGGAGATTTCTAAATCTTAATAGATGTTAAAAGTTGTGGAATATTGCAAAAGATTTATTGAGTATAAAAGAAAGCATCCTAAAGTGATATTTGTGAGAGAATTGGAAGAGGTACCAAGAATCAGATATCAGAGAAACGCAGTCAGTTTACTTTCAGAAAGAAATACAACAGTTAATGTCTCAAGAGCATGTGAATAAGAAGAGTACCCTAAACACGCTTTGCCTCATTTTGGGATGCCCACAATGGGATCTTAAGAGTTGGTGGTAGAATTAAAAAGTGTGAGGCAAGTTTAAATACGAAATAACCAGTCATTATACCTAGTGATAGTCATCTAACTAATCTAGTAATATTTGACGCTTATCACAAAACCTTACACGGAGGACCACAGATGATGCTTAACCATCTTCGATATAAGTATTGGATGAGAAGAGTGGGCGGTTTGTTATTTAATGAATAAGTTAAAAATTGGTTATTAGTTGACATGACATTGAGTTGTTTAGAATCATTAGCTTTGATCGTACATGTAGAGGTTTGTGAAAGGACAAGACCTTTGGTGGGCGGTATGTCCAAAATGATAGTTAACCATTAAGTTTATGATAACGGCGGTAGTGGGGTGTAATGGTCTATATATATATATATTTTTTTTATATTGTCACGCCTTTTTCCCAGTAGGGGTGGGCAGAGGTGAATAAACCACCCACGTTTCGCAAGATGTGGTCAGATTAGGTCCCATGTAACAGGGGGTGAGCCTGTTGCCACTTTATTGGGACCACCACACACACACACACAAAGATGATATCAGTGTGCGGGTTTCCTCACGATGATTTCCTTCACCGTTTTTTTGTATCTCGCTGTTGTAACTAAAGTTCACAAATGTACATAACTTAAATATTAAGTCATTGGTACATGCCGAGATTTGAACCCGCGACCTTCAGAATGAAAGCCGCACGCTCTAACCATTAGGCCAGCGAGCTACTGTAATGGTCTATATTACATATATCCATACAGTACACGGTATACGATCACTCAACAACTTAGTTACACACACAGGACGTTATACAAAGATATATCGGAATAACGATAGTCCGTGTCGCGTTACTCCGTCGCGCGCGCCGACGTGAGTGCTTCAGCGCGCCGGGCTCACGCCACTGGTCGGCGGGCACTGCGCCGGCGCCGCCGCGGCGCCCGCGAGCGGTTCGTGCGCGAAAGTTTGAACTCGCGCGCTGCTACAAGTTCTTTAATTTGTTCGTGTTGCTGATAAATATTTAAACGCTTTGATCCACTTAAAAGGTCGTGCAATTTTTTTCGTTAAAAAGGAACAATGAAGTGAGATATTGTTCGGTAAATAAAAAGTGGTTTAAAGTTGCAATGCCGACCTTAAACACATAATTATCTATATAATCAATAGAGCAGCAGCGTGTATTTAGTGCTAACAAACAGTGATTGTGCGGGTCTTCCCATGTACAAATATTAATGATACGATTTATCTTGGAAACTGCGCCCACGCGGTCGCGTTTGATTTCAATAGGAACCCCATCAGCAGCAGCGGAGCTGTTCCCGGAGCCGGCGGGCGCGGGGGTTGGCTTTGTGTTTCCGTAGTGTTTGATTAAATTTGCACGCGGCGCTTCTCGTGAAGGTAAACTTTGAGATCCCCGTTAAAATTGCGCAACTTATCCGCTAAGTACTTTGTTCAAGTTAATACATTACTTATTGCTGTAGTGTCTACGTGTGGGTGTGTGTGTGTGTGTGGGTGAGGGCATACATCTGCACCATCACATAAATATAATTATTTAAAGTGCATATTGCGGACTGCTGGTAGTGTTAGCGGAGTTCCGCACCTTTATGTAAATATCGAGTGCCCGGTAAAATGAAACGCTTTGCTTCCGTCAACACAAGGGCACGAGCGGCACGAGCGGCTGCTGTAGATGTTGTGCACAGCGACCGGTCGCTGCAGCTGAGGTGTAGGTCTTATAGCAGTTTTATGTAAAGGTTTTTCGATTCAGTTAAATTGTCGGTTATTGAAGTCACGGAGTTAAACAGGATATATGTAAGGAAGTCAATTTCGTAGTGCCCTTCTGTTTGATACTTTACCAAAGATTTAGATGGGGTGGGTTGGGGAGGGCAGGAGCGCAACGTACGCAACATCTGCGTGATAGTAAATAACTCTCTGTACCACCACCACCACCACCACCACCGGCAGTAGCCGCCGTCGGTTGGCCCGCGCACCTCATGCGGCGGCGCGCGCTGTTGCGCCGGCGCACTGGCGCATTCGTTGACTATTATGCATCATCTTGTGGATGGCGCATAAAAATGTCAGAACGGAGCTACGTTGGACGGTGGGGGTATTGCTTGGTAGAAATATAACCACATTCCGAGAGCATCCGCCGGCGGCCTCGCTGCGGTTTCCAGTTCTTTTACATGAAACAGTTCAATGATTTCCGATTACATTTTCAATCACGTTCACAAGTCAGCGATGGAACCATTTATCTGAAATGAGTGAACGCGCTGCTGGGGCTGTCCGCTAGTGCCGCCGGGCGGGTCCGATCTCAAGGACGCCGTAGCCAGGGAGGTTACCAAGATCCGGCCGCGTCCGTCACCGTATTGTTGGTGACGGTTACTTCCCCATTGTAGTGCTTAATTGAAACACCTCCTCAAACATTCAAAGTAACGGAAAATCTCCAACTTGAAGTGAGGATAAAATACTTTGTCCGTAGTCTCGCGTGGTGGGATCATATCGCAGTAAAACTAAAGTTAAATTAAGAAACTTTATTACTTAATCTTACAATCCCCTCTCCCCCCTCTCGTCCCACGCCCCCACGCCCCACGTCAGCCCCTCCAGCGGGCAGTTCGCGGGCGCTGTAACATTGTTTACTGCCGCAACTTAAGCGAGCCATTGCGTAAGCACAATTAAGTTGTTTGTATGCTTCTTCTGCGTAGATTCGGACCTGAGCTTAGGATAAAGCCTTTTCTTTATCTAGAACATTACCCATAATAACTGTCTACCTGTGGGCGTACTCGGGCGTGGGCTGCGATGCGGCGCGGTGCGGCGCGCCGGCGGACTCACCTTTGTTTCACTGGCACAAACAAGTCCATCCGCCGGCGGCGGCTCGTAGCCCGCCCCGAGACGCGCGCGATCGCGTTAAACGGGCCGGACGAGCGCCGCCGCCCCGCCGCCGCCCCGCCGCCGCCCTGCCGCCGCCCCGACACGATATGTGGCGTGCACGAGTTATTGTACAAAGTATAACACTTTGCAATTGCAAATGCAATTAAATACTCAGGTGTACCGGTATGAAGTGAGCGTCAAAATACAAATGTCTCGATAGGGAACATTTGTTTTGAACGAGCCTTTATTTTGTTTTTGTTTGTTTGCTATGACATCTGTGAAACGTACTTAGTCTGCATCAAGTCATTGAACAGACAACATCATATTTTTTCATCGTGTTAAAAATGTCGAATATTGTACTAGAAAGTGATGATACGCAGAAAGCATTAATTTTTTGTTTTCATTTGAAGAAAAGTGCTGCAGAGTCGCATGCGAGTCGAATGCTTGTCGAGGCATATGGTGATCATGCACTATCAGAAGCAACATGCAAAAGATGGTTTCAACGGTTCAGAAATAATGATTTTGATGTGAGAAATGAAGAACGTGGAAGACCACCAAAAAAGTTTGAAGACGCCGAATTGCAAACGATATCGAACAAAAATAACAAATATAACGACAACAACACAACAAACAATTTCTGACCGTTTAAAAGCTATGGGAAAAATTCAAAAGTGTGGAAAATGGGTGTCACATGAATTGAATGAAAGACAGATGGAAAACCGAAAAAACACTTGTGAAATTTTGCTTCAAAGACACAAAAGAGAATCGGTTTTGCATCGGATTGTTACTGGCGATGAGAAATGGATTTATTTTAAGAATCCTAAACGGAAAAAATCATGGGTTAATCCGGGACAACCATCAACCATCAACCATCAACATCGACTGCAAAACCAGATCGATTCAGCAAGAAGACAATGCTGTGTGTTTGGTGGGATCAGAAAGGTGTGGTGGTGGTGTACCACGAGCTCCTAAACTCCCACCTGGTGGAACCGTTAATACTGATCGCTGATCGCTGATCGCTACCGACAACAAATGATCAATTTGAACCATGCATTGATCGAGAAACGACCAGAATGGGCCAGAAGACACGGCAAGGTAATTTTGCTCCATGACAATGCACCTGCACACAAAGCAAAACCGGTTCAGGATACAATCAAAACACTTGGCTGGGAGCTGCTACCTGCTACCTGCTACCCCTCCCGCCGTATTCACCAGACTTGGCTCCTTCCGACTACCATTTGTTTTCATCGATGGGACACGCATTGGCTGAGCAGCACTTTGGTTCCTACGAGGACGTCGAAAATTGGGTGTCTGGTTGGTTTTCTTTAAAAGACGAACAATTTTATTGGCGCGGTATCCACAAATTGTGGTGGTCCAGAAAGGTGGTCACAATGTGTAGAAAACAATGGCCAATACTTTGAATGAAAAGTTTTTTACTTTCCCATCAATAATTAGTGTTTTATTTTCACAAAAAAAACGCTCATTTCATACCGCCGGTACACCTGATATATATTATATATTATATAATATAATATATATATATGAATTTAAGACGGCGCACATCGGTTAGCGGGTATGACTATGAAGTCATCGGAGGAGGGCTCGGGCCCGTCCTCTGATCACCTTCGCTTGTGTCGCGATCTGAGGGCGGGGAGGAGCGCCCGGGCAGCCGGGCAGCCGGGTGTGACTTGTGTGCGTGTGCGCGGTGTGCGAGCCTGACGAGCGCCACAACCAGCGGCGGAAGCGGCGCGTCCGAAATGTGGTGAAACAGTGATTGATGTGTTTATGCTTAGATGTCGTGTTGGTGTCGTTAGTGAGTGTGTCGGGCCTGTCGGCCCACCCCATGCATCGATTTGGAGCGGAAGCACGCTCCAAGGACGTCGATTCTTACTGGTGGCATCGGGGATCGGGATGTAGTCCAATGTTTGCTCTATTAGTGGGTTCGCTTGGCAAAGTGATAGATACCACAATTTTGCATGAATTGTGCTACCGAAGGAAGTTTAAGGTCGTTGTGCAGGTTAATATTTCGTTGGTACCATTCCGCACCCGTGGTCTTCCGGGTGAAACGGTTCTGAATGACCTGTATGGGTTTAAGGGTGTCAGAGGAAGAGTGCGCAAATACAGCGCACGCATAAGTTATAAGTCTTATGCAGGCCTTGTACAAGTGCACCTTGTATTTTAGAGCTACCTTGCTAGATTTGCAGAGCAAGGGATGTTGGGAGCAAGGGATGACGTCTGCTCAATACAAAGGCAACCTTGTTCCTCACTGTGCGAATTGACTCCGAGGTATTTCACTAAGTCTCTCCAAGGGACAACACAGTTGAAGATATATTGGCTTGGGAGTGGCGCGCAGAGCGCGACTGGGGATCCGGGGTTTTCTTTTTCTTAAGAAATGTAGGGCTTCGTTCTTGTCCGGGTTGACGTCGATTCTCTACTTCCTAAATCAATCGCTTAGGTGCTTGGTTGCGGACTGGAGCCGATTTGTCAAGATGGGGCCCAAAAGGTAGAGTACAGTATCATCTGCGAAAAGAGCCAATTTTGCCCCGAGATCTCTTGAAATTACACCGGTGTGCAGCGAAAGGAGAAGAGGGGACAAGCAGGAGCCCTGAGGGACACGCGCTCTGATGGGACGAGAAGTGAAGTGAACGTGTCCCGCTCGGTAGGGGAAGGTGCGGTTCCCCAAGAAGGCTCTAATGATAGCGACGATCGTGTCCGGCACCGTGAGTGCATATAACTAGTAAATCAAGCTACCGTGCCAGACTTTGTCGAACGCCTTGGCTACATCAAACAAGAGTGCTGCGGAGTCATACGGCTGTATCAAGAACATACTCTATCAATCTGTGTACATGGTGAATGCAGGGGCGGACTATTCTGAACCCCAACTGTTCGTCAAGCAGAAGTTTGTTCTCCGATACGAAATTAAAGAAACGCGTAAGGATCAGACGCACATACACCTTTCTCATGTTACAGAGGAGGAATATCGGTCTGTAGTTGGAGGGAATGCTCCTAAGCTTTTTTGGCTTAGGGATTCCCACAACTTCGGTCTCGTTCCAGGCATCGCGGAAGGAGCAGTTCGAGAGGAGTACGTTGAAGATGGTCGTAAGCAATCAGATCGTATGAGCGGGGCGGAACATCAGCACTCTGTTCAAGATGTCGACAAGGTCCGGGGCGGACTTGGATTTCAGTCCTCTGATGGTAACTGCGACTTCGTCTACTGAGATAGGAGCTAGGGATAGAGCTACCGTAGCGATGGAGGATTTGCGTGCGATCTCGTCCTCTACTAGTTTTAGGTGAGTGGAGTCGGCTGGAGAAGATGACGGTGTGCACTGGTTCTCCAAACTGTCGGCTAAGCACTTGGCGTTTTCATCGTCCTCGAAGGCCAACGACAACGCTTCGACGTCTCTGACGAGGGGTGGCACGAGTCCACGGTTCTCTAACTTGAGTCCTCGGGCCAGACGGCAGGAAGCGTCATTGGAATATTCGAAGACGTCGAGCAGTGAATACCATCTGTCCATGAAAAAATATTATGTATGCATGCACACATACGCGCACGCACGGACGCACATACAAACGCACGCGCACTCTGCGCGGAATTAAAAAAATAAAATTCGTGTCTTTAGCTATATGAAATTTGTATGTGCGTTCTGTTCCGATTCAAAAGACATGTAAAGAAAGCATCATAGTGCATGCAAATAACGCACTCTGTGAAATTTCCCGATGTTCATGCATCCACTCGTCTCCGGCGCTCGGGCATCGGTTTTTTTAAGTCTTGTTGCGGCTTTAATGATATCCAGCTCGCGGCGGCGTTTTTTTTTTTTTAACTTTTACGTGGGGGAAATGCCTACGCATACTCGTCCTCGCGGGCGCAAGGACGAGTTATGTCGGACTTGCACCGACTAACACCCCCACGATGTTCCCGACTCGTCACCTGGTGGCAAGGGTCACGGGTACGGCTTGGTGCCTTCGTCCGCGACCCTCACCGACGCTGGCTGCTTTCGCAGCCCCACCTCGGTAGGGAGGGATAAACCCAGCCTGCAGGGCGCGCCGGATCATGCTGCGCGCCCCCACGTCGACCTCCATTGTATGGACGACGGATTCCCCCGAACCCTTCGCCCAGAGGCCACGGGAGATATCCTCTCCGGGCTCCCCGCGGCGGACAGATGTTGGGCCCACCGCTACTCGTTAGCGGCCGCGGAGGATAGGGAGAACGGCGCATCGTAATACCAACACTCCTCTTCCCCCTCGGCCCCACCGCCGCGCATCGCTGGTGCGACACCGGTTGGTCGCGGAGGATACATCCTCCGCAACCCCTAAACCGCCCTTGCAGCAGGCCGCAGGGGGCAGCTTAAAGCTGCCCCCCGCCCCCAGCCGCTCCCGTGAGCTCCAGTTATCCCAACTCTAACTTGGAGCGGCCGCTTCGGCCGGCCCTTCGCCGCGGGCCGACCGGGTGGGTTCCACTTAGCTTCACCGTGTTGGGCCCCACGGTTACTAAGCCCCTCCGCCACGACAAGGCGGGAACCCGTTGGAGGGTAGCGCGCGGCGGCGTCTGTTAGCGCTTTACGCTGATTGTTTAGACTCTGGGAGTGCCGCGGCCTGGCTGAATAACTGCATTAACAGCGCTGGAATTTTTCAATAATTTGAATGATGTTTATTTTACATTCACACCGGCCCCGCACTGAGCGCGGTGGTGCGGTCTGCCCCCACACCCGTGCAGGATGCACTCCGTGTGCACCCAGGACAAACAGTTTGAATTGGAACGAATCGGCAACAAACTTATACGTTACGCTCGTGTCGCCGTTGCTGCGCCGTTGCTGTACTGTTGCTGCACCGCAGGATTGCCATTGCCGTTGCTGGGGAGGCGACACTAAGTGATTAGATATAGAGTTACGCTTTGTAAGAATATGAAATATTTAAGGAAACCGCGAGGAGTCGACCCCCGGCGGACTCCCGGCGTACCCCCGCTCCAGTACTCCTCTAGTGGAAGGCGCATGGTGCATTATGTTTTCTAGGCTGCGAATGTCCGTAACTCACGCTCATGTATATTATTATAATGTATAATAACGAGCTCAAATGTAAACGTAAGTACATCACGACACGTTTGCAACATTCAAAGTTACTTCAATACGCGTGAGACGCGCGTTAAACAAACCGATCGCCACGAACATTACATTTTATGTAATGCAAACACTTAAATACTTCTATGTAAGTACGTGACGGCAGGCCGTGGCTACGTCCGGTTTGCCGTCACATGGTTCCCATACGATTTCGCTACACTTTCTGAAACCTATAATTGAGGCATCGCGAGCTTCCGTTCCGAGAAAACGTTTGTTTCCATTTCCGTTTCATTTTCACAGTGATATTTTCATCGTGACCGCCAACCGGTTCATTTGCGACTTTTCGCTGGTCGCCGCGCGTCCCCGCGCGTCCTCGCGCGTCCCACGCGTCTCGCCGTTAATTAATTAACTAAGTGTAACTCCTTACTAAGGAACGCGCGGTTTGTACAAAGACGTGGACTTTTTTAATTAGATTGATGTAATCTGGTTTAAAGTACGCGGAAATATTGGATCGACTCCTGGACGGATACGAAAGGATGACGGATGATAACCAACGATGAGTGCATCGATGTAAGGTTGCAGCCACCGAAACCCGCGCGATGCGGCGCACTCACCGCGCCTGATGCAGGAGCGTGTGGGGGGTCGCGAGTTCCCAGGAGCTGGTCCCGGCCGGGCCGAATCCGGGAGGTCACCCTCTGCCGCTTTTTGGTTGAAACCTGTGCGTTTCAAAGCTAAATGCTAAAGTGTTATTGTTTTTGATTACTCGTTCAAATTGTTTATTCGCGGAGAAGGGCTCAGAGGCTCGGGGGCTCAGGGGCTCAGGGGCTCGGGGTCTTAGGGATCGTGTGGGTTTATTAATAAGTTTGCTTTCACTTCGAAATTAAATCAAGATCATTGAGTGAAGTTACCCCTCAACAAACAGCTAAGGGTATCATCTCGTCGCTGCGGCCGCAGCCAGCGTTAATGTATTCATCCGGGTTGAAGGGTGCCTCGCCAGTGTTTTATTTGATCATTTCCTGAACATCCTGAAGGTACCGCCGCTTAATAGCAGGAGTGCACGCGAGGAGCGCACCGCGCCGCACCGCGCCGGCTGGTACGAGAAAAAAAACAATTAAAAGTATTATATCTGAGCGCAGAGGCGGCGCCAGTACAACGCGAGCGTGCGCGTGCGCGTGCACCAGCGACCGGCGGCCGGTGATGTTGGATGACATCGGCTGTTATTAATGAAAAAATTAAATAAATAGAGCAGTTGGGTTTAGCGCTGCGAGTAGCAGCCGGAAGTAGTTTAACTTATTTCAATAAACGAAGTGAAATATTTGAGCGCGGCGACGGGGGCGAGTGTTTAAAGGTGCGGGGCTGAGGGTTGCTCATCGGTATTCAGGGCGCGGGGAGCCATCCGCGCAGACACTGCGAATAGTTTCGGAATGAAATAAAAGTGCGGTGAGAGAATACGGAAAGCTTTTTTGTTAGATCAAGTTCCATTTTTGTGGGATGCTGTCGGAATGGTAATGCGGCGCCGGGGGCGGGCCCGCCGCTGAACAACGAAGGGGATGATCCGACAATGGTCGCGTGGGCTGCACTTGACGGCGGGCGGTCGCGGCGCGCGCGCACTGCAACCGCACTGCGCGTGCATTGAGTACTCGTATGTAAGTGTACCGGAGCTGAGCTCGAGTGGGAGCGGATGTGGGGGTGCCTGAAGCCATGTCGATGGAGTAGTACGTGAATCAAGAAAATAAAGATTTTTTTCTTTATGCTATATTATAAGAAGACGGCTGCGGCCCCCGCGCGTGCAGCCCCCGCGCGTGCAGCCCCCGCGCGTTCAGCCCCGCGGGCTCTCACACAGAGCGGCGGTACGACATCGCCCTCCTCTCTGCCCTGGTTATATCTATTTCTAGAAGTTAGTCTAGTTTGTTATTTTTATTTATTTATTGAGTGCACCGCACGCGCTGCAATACTTACAGCAATATGTTATGAGTAATTACAAATAGTGTCCAACGGTTGAAATGACGACGCCGCGCCGCGCCGGCTCGCTGTCGGTGCGGCGTGCAGCAAACACCAATGTGCATGCCCTTGCCAACGTGTCACAAAGCACGGCGACGAGCTCGCTGTCACGGCACAGGAACAATATTTCGTAGACAGCCTAGTGTCAGAATTGAGATTAGGGGTAGCACAATTATTAATAATTTTGTTGTTCGTGAGGGTGTTTACTAACGCTTTCTGTTTCTGTTTCTGTTTCTGTTTCTGTTGCGGTTAACATTTTAAGAATCCTAGAAAAAAATAATTTTTCTTCGCGTTTTAATTTTGTTGCAATTATCTTTTATCTTTTATCTTTTAAATTCTTTTAAAAGTTTGTTATTTCTTGGATTTTGTTTTAACTTTCTCTATAAAATATTTCTTTCGTTTAGTCTTGAAGTTATTTATCTATTGATTCAGCTATTCAATATTGGATTAATTAAGTGGAGCTTTCAGTTTTGAAGTAGTGGTAGCAGCAGCGCACTCGATGCGTTCGTGAAAACTTTTATTTATTTACCCTCACACTTATTGCTATTTCCGTTTAAGCTTTTTTCTTTCAACTATTTTGTATAATATGTTGCAGTGTATCAGTTTGCAATGCATTCAGTGTGGTATTTCCTACAGGTATGCATTACTGTTTTCAGTAGCGCGTGTATGTATTTATGATCGGACGGAGGAGATTCAATTGTAGCCATTTGAAATTTGTGTTGTCGCGTGAATTACTGGTAACGTGAAGTATCCGTTCGCAAGTACAATATTTCCTGTTTATTTTGTTTACAACTTTATAACCGGATTCTGTTACCGGAGCGCGGCGCCGTTTGTTTGTGTTGTCGTCATTCGAATAAGTCTATTGTCGTTGTTGTCGTTTTAGTTTATCGCGAAAAGTGTTTATCGAAACTTGTTAAGAAGAAACAAAATTTTTAATGCCTGGGTATGTTGATCGTGTATTCCGATCTAAGCACGTCAACATCAAAATTAATTGGTTAGTCTATCCCTCTGCAGCCCCATCCCCACCCTCACCCCGCTTCTCACCCGGCAACATCCGGCGCTACATAATCTGCCACGAAATGAATTCCCGGTGTCCGGTTAGCGCGCGCGCTCACCCGTAGAGCGTTAATCGGGCGACGCGTCTATGTTCTTGGATGATGCTGAGCGCTGGTTCAACATCATCCGAGCTCATCTGTCAGCGGACAAGCGGACACGCAGACACGCGGACTCCGCCCCGAGTCCTGATTTTTTAAAAAAGTTTACTATTTAGAGTGTCCGACGGTGGATTTTAACATGTCTAGAGTTTTTGATTTATGTTCCTCATCAGCCGCCAGGCGTCCACTGCTGGGCAGGCCGCCCACAAAGATCTCCACATTGGTTTGATTGATTTATGTCGATCCTCTCAATCGTCGATGACAGAATGTTGTGCATGAGTGCGTGCGTGCGTGTAGCTGTGGCGCCGCGTGCGTGCGTGTAGCTGTGGCGCCGCGTGCGTGCGTGCGTGTAGCTCTAGCGCCGCGTGCGTGCGTGCGTGTAGCTGTGGCGCCGCGTGCGTGCATGCAGCTGTGGCGCCGCGTGCGTGCGTGCGTGTAGCTCTAGCGCCGCGTGCGTGCGTGCGTGTAGCTGTGGCGCCGCGTGCGTGCATGCAGCTGTGGCGCCGCGTGCGTGCGTGCGTGTAGCTGTAGCGCCGCGTGCGTGCGTGCGTGTAGCTGTGGCGCCGCGTGCGTGCGTGCGTGTAGCTCTAGCGCCGCGTGCGTGCGTGCGTGCGTGCGTGTAGCTGTGGCGCCGCGTGCGTGCATGCAGCTGTGGCGCCGCGTGCGTGCGTGCGTGTAGCTCTAGCGCCGCGTGCGTGCGTGCGTGTAGCTGTGGCGCCGCGTGCGTGCATGCAGCTGTGGCGCCGCGTGCGTGCGTGCGTGTAGCTGTAGCGCCGCGTGCGTGCGTGCGTGTAGCTGTGGCGCCGCGTGCGTGCGTGCGTGTAGCTGTGGCGCCGTTTGCGTGCGTGTAGCTGTGGCGCCGCGTGCGTGCGTGTAGCTGTGGCGCCGCGTGCGTGCGTGTAGCTGTGGCGCCGCGTGCGTGCGTGCGTGTAGCTGTGTCGCCGCGTGCGTGTGTTTGTGTGTGTGTGTGGCGCGACGCGGGTGTTGTTGGTGTAAGAGTGACTGTTGTTGCTCTGGAAATAGTTTGTTTCTGTTTTTAATGAAGCAAAGTAGCAGTCGACGCTCGTTATAATTTAATGAAGAATTAATTGTAATAGTAACTATGTGATGTTTTACGGAAACCGAACTTCCAGTGCATCCGGAATGCACGCGGAGTTGGCAAACGCGTGGATGTGTACATTCCGCTAGGAGCAGCTCACGGGCCGGGCACTCGGGGACGTGAGCTAGTGCCAGGACACCCGCTCGTAAGAAGTTATCTTCGACGATAATCTTTTAACGATTACAGTTAAATATTTGTGGAGCGCGCGCGGTGCAGTCAGTTCAATGAACCCGTGTACACGATGCAATTCGATAAGGGAGGCCGCACGGCGCGCTCCCCCCTCTACCGACTGACGTCTCCCAACCACAAGCACGTTGTTTCTGTTTATACAACGAAGCGACGCGACAGACGGAACAGTCCTGCGGCGGCAGCGGGCGCACCAGCGGACGCACCGGCGGGCGCACCGGCGGGCGCACCGGCGGGCGCACCGGCGGACGCACCGGAGGGCGCACCGACGGGCGCACCGGCGGGCGCACCGGCGGGCGCACCGGCGGGCGCACCGGCGGGCGCACCGGCTCATCGACGATCAGGTGTAAGTGGTAACAGATTTTATAAACAGAATCGGTAGTACTGCTCCTGCACTCGCGCGATGTAACGCGCGATAGCTCTACATCTGTTCGCAAGTTCAGACGCATCGCAAAGCTCTCGTAGCGCCGAACATTGGCGCGGCGGGCGCGGAAGTTGCTCCGCGGCTCAGCCGCTTCCGTTATTGGTAAAGTTTACACTATTTCATACATGATAGAATGCGCTTTAATAATACTGTTTATAACTTGGTATTTTGTTGCGCCGTAGTTTATGATCGATGGACGACGGAGTCACAGGAAGTCAGAAGATAACGGCGGTCTGAAACCCGAACGGGATAACGATGGCACTTTTGGCTGCAGCTTTTAGCTGCAGCTTTTAGTTGCAGCATATAGCTGAGCTGGATGCCATTTCGGTGTGTGTAATTAAATATGTGTAAGTTAAATTGTTACGTACCGAATAAAAAAATTTCTTTCTTTCTTTCACAAGGAGTCAGCGTGTCTCCACGCGACCCGCCCCCGGCGGAGCCGCGAGCGCTTAGCGCACCCACGCACGTTACGTGTTGAGTTATCGTGTGCAATTGGTGTATAGCTCTCCAAAGCGCTACGTGAGCACGGACAACAATATGTGGCTGCAGCGAAGTGCGACCGTTCCGTCGCGTCTACCGACGATTGCGCGCTTTGATGAAGTTAAGGTTAACTGGTCCGGAGACTACAAGAATTTCAAATTTAAACATTATGCAAGTTACAAAAAAATTTAATAAAATTTTCATTATTTGTTTATTATTTAAACTTAATAACATCGTGTACAGATGAACTTAATACCACTGACACTACCTTCCAGTCTGCCTTGGGTGATGCGGGGATGATGAGGTAGGTGCATTTAATAAACATGTCATAGAATAGCTTATGATAGTTTATGTATTGACTGTTGTTTGAATCATACGACACCTGACGCACACCTGTTGTTTGTGCAACGAGCCAAGTCGCTAGACTTGAGTGAGGATTGTTGCACCGTGTAAAAACCGACGGAAGCTTGCGCTCCGGGGCAGTACGGATATGACAATCTGCTTTGCGACTTGAAGCCTTCGAGCGCTAACTTTTGGCGTCTGGCCCGCAGTCTCAAAGCAGACAACATGGCCCGCATGCCTCTGCCCCTCGTAATGAACGATGGTTCCTCCCTTGCGTTGGAGGATGCCGAAGAAGCAGATAGTTTTATCTACAGTCTAGAGAGCCAGTGCACTCCTTCAAGCGCACCCGTGAACCCTGATTACCTCAAATTGGTCGAGGACGAGGTACGCCGTAGAGCAACCCTCCCATCAGCAGGTCCTACCCTACAACCGGTCTCCCCCGAGGAAGTCGTTGACATCATCAAGAGGCTGAAAACCATATCAGCCCCGGGCTGCAATATTATCTCCAATAGAGTGGTGAAAATCTCCCGCCCCCGATCGTTGGTTTGCTAGTAGCCGTATTCAACGCCTTGTTAGCCGACTGCCCCTTCCCAGACGCCTGGAAAGAGGCCGTAGTGATAGGTATTCCGAAGCCCGGAAAGCTTAGGAACCTACCCAACAGCTACCGTCCGATCAGCCTACTGAACATCTTGGGCAAAGTTTACGAGCGCATCATTCATTCTAGAGCGCCATTTCACCGCAGAAAACAACCTCCTCCCCGACGAACAGTTCGGGTTCAGAAGTAGCCACTCTTGCGTTCATCTATAATAGTCCACAGACTGACCGAGCACATCTTGTCCGGTCTCAAGCACAAGCGATCGATCGACACCTGCGCCGTCCTATTCAACGTCGCGAAGACGTTCGTCAAAGTCTGGCAAGAAGGATTGATATACAAGCTTTACACTCACAATGTGCCAGACGGACTCGTCACCATCATTCGAGCCTACCTCTCGAACCGCTCCTTCCTCTTTCGCGCCGAGCACGCTCTCTCCTCTCCCCGGCTGATTATAGCCGGCGTCCCTTAAGGCTTTTGACTCTCCCCACTACTCTTCGCGCTCTACACGAGCGACATTCCCAGAGACACCTTTGTTAAGATGGCTCATTTCGCGGATCTCACCGCTTTATGTAACTCCGGTAGAGCTCCGGGTATTATAACGAATCGCCTACAGGACGCCGAGGCGAACCACTCGCCTAGGCAAAACCCACCGAAAGTCATGAACTCTTCACAAGAAGGCGCATACGCGGCCAATAACTCGGCCACATCTCCCTCTTCGGCCAGTCCATCCCATGGAGGAACTCGGTCAAATACCTCGGCGTCACACTCGACACCAGACATGATTTCGTCGCCTTCGTTTGCGCCAAGAGCTCTCTCTCTCTCAGACATAAGCTTCATTTCTACAAGGTATGCGTAAGACTTATAATGGATTAGGCCAGCGTAGTCTTCGCCGATTCATCGAAGCACGCCTCAAACCCCTGCACGTTCTCTAGAAGCGATTCCCCCGCATTGCAACCGGTGCCGAATGGTGCCAGCGCAATGAGGGCATCCACAGCGAGCTCAAACTCCTAACCATCACGGAGCACTTCAGAAATTGCTCCGAAACCTATTTCGCCAAAGCGGCAACTCACCGCAACTCTCTGGTGGCCAAAGCGGCCGACACACACACACACATACACACACGCGCGCGCGCGCACGCACGCACGCAGGCACACACACGCGCTCACACACGCGCACAAACACGCGCACACACACGCGCACACACGCGCACACACACGCGCACACAGACGCGCACACACACACGCACACATACGCACGCACACACGCGCACTCACACGCGCACACACAGCGCACACACGCGCACTCACACGCGCACACACAGCGCACACACGCGCACACACACGCGCACACACACGCGCACACACACGCACACACACCGCATGCACGAAGTACACCCGCGATTGCGGGCGGTCCTCACCGCCCAGAGACTCCGATACGGGCGTTGGTGGTCGGGGAAGGATCCGCGCGCGGACTCGACGACTGAGTGCAGTCGCCGGAAAAACTACTGAACCAGACACACAATGTGAAAATCCTCCGTCGGATAACTACACTTTACGTAGTACACTTTAGTTATTAAAAACCACAGGCCGTCGATCCGGGTCCACGAGCGCAGTGTCAGATGAGCGGTAAGTCGCAATGGCTTGCAGCCAGAGCATCATGAAGAATGTAGAGAGCTCTTGGGCGGATCGTTCGGTGCCGCGATACAGCCGTCAAGTATGTTATACACATATCATGGAATTCCGATCACTGCAGGAGATCATTTGCAGGTCGCGCCGCGCCCCCGCGACCCCGCGCCTCCGCGCCGCCGCGGCCCAGGTGTGTGTACACATTGTAAAGTATTTCTCAGCACAACAGTATTGACATAAATCCGCTATCCGGTCTCGAACGATTCGCCCCCGGCCCGGAGATTGATGGCGGGGTAATTGAAAAGCCGGTCGCCTGCCTGACCGCCCCCGCCCCCGCCCCCGCAAGCGTAAATCTTCTACATTAATAAATCTCCACAGTTTTTGTTGCAGCACATTTCTCCTCGGAGAATTCATCTTCTTATTATTAATGTCATCACGCAACGTGCGCGTCGTTCGCGCGGCGCAGGCACACGCGCGCTGCGCCGCAACGTGCGCGTCGTTCGCGCGGCGCGGGCACACGCGCACTGCGCCGCAACGTGCGCGTCGTTCGCGCGGCGCAGGCACACGCGCGCTGCGCCGCAACGTGCGCGTCGTTCGCGCGGCGCGGGCACACGCGCACTGCGCCGCAACGTGCGCGTCGTTCGCGCGGCGCGGGCACACGCGCGCTGCGCCGCAACGTGCGCGTCGTTCGCGCGGCGCGGGCACACGCGCACTGCGCCGCAACGTGCGCGTCGTTCGCGCGGCGCAGGCACACGCGCACTGCGCCGCAACGTGCGCGTCGTTCGCGCGGCGCAGGCACACGCGCACTGCGCCGCAACGTGCGCGTCGTTCGCGCGGCGCAGGCACACGCGCACTGCGCCGCAACGTGCGCGTCGTTCGCGCGGCGCGGGCACACGCGCACTGCGCCGCAACGTGCGCGTCGTTCGCGAACGGTTAAATATTAAGCCTCGTTACTCCAATAATTTCACAAGCTGTAACGCCCTTCAAACCGAAACACAGTACTATTTGTCGGCTACAACAGGCGCTGTGGTGGTACCTACTCACATGGTTTCCGGTAAAAGAAATCTATCATCTAAAATACTACTTCTAAGCACTAACCGTGTACAGTGTGCGCGTGCGTGCGTGTGTGCGTGCGTGCGTGCGTTACAACTTATGTCATTAGGCACGCAGTTCATTTGCTCTCAATGTGTGTAAACCTGTGAATGTCTCCGCGTGCGAGTGTTCGGGGGTGCGCAGTGAACGTTCACTAACGCGGCCCTGTGCGGGGGCGCTTTCAACTACACATATAAATACAATTTTTATGGTATATTCATATTGTTGTTTTTTTTTTGCATTCTTTAGCATTGAAAAACGTTATGTTCGCCTTTATGATAATAAAATTTTATTCTCGTTTATTTTACGTTGCGAAAATGTTTAAATATAATAGGTGGACCAGAAAGTAATGTCGTTTCTGCGCATGCCAATACTTGATTGTCATTTGTCAGCTCATTGTTTTGTTCAGAGGCGTACCAAAGACATTGTGAGGTTATAGTGATTTCTTTACTTATAGACAATTGAATTACAATTTTTTTTTGTAATTTTGGGTAAAATGGCCAGCCAAATACCAGAAGAGGTACACATCCGGCATTGCATGCTCTTTGAGTTTCGCAAGGGAAATAACGCAACAGTTGCTACCAAAAACATTTGCGATGTTTATCCAAATGCACTGGACATTCGTAAATGCCAAAGGTGGTTTTCCAAGTTCAAATCGGGTAATTTTGATCTTTCCGACTCGTATCGATCAGGAAGACCATCAGCGTTAGACAACGACGTGTTAAGGGCGGAAGTGGAAGCAAATCCGTGTCAGACGATCGAGGAATTGTCAAACAGTCTCAACAAACCTTGGTCGACCATCCAAGAACATTTGAAGCAGATTGGAAAAGTAAGCAGAGCAGGTGTTTGGGTCCCGCATAATCTGTCCGAACAGAATAAGGCTAACCGATCAATCACATGCAACTTATTGCTTCAACGACACAACACAGAAGCGTTTTTTGATCGCTTGATCACAGGAGATGAGAAATGGGTCCTGTATGATAACCCAAAACGCAAAAGGCAGTGGCTCTCTCCAAATGAAATCCCTCGGAGTACTGCTAAGCCAGGTTTACACCCCAAAAAAGCGCTTTTGTGTGTTTGGTGGAGTATTCGCGGCATTGTTCATTTTGAATTACTGAAACCTGGAGAAACTGTTACTGCAGACCTCTACAGCGAACAATTGCAGCGAGTCAATCAATCTTTAATTGAAAAGTGGCCAGCGATTGTCAACCGAAAAGGCGTCATTCTCCAACATGACAATGCAAGTGCGCACTGCGCAAGGCGAACTCTAGAAAAAATTAATGAATTGGGGTGGGAGGTGCTGCCTCATCCACCATATTCGCCCGATGTTGCACCATCGGATTTCCACTTATTCCGAGCGCTGCAACACTTTTTAAGTGGCAAAACATTTGCAAATTTGGATGATATCCAAAATGCCATCTCTAGATATTTTGCCGAAAAACCAATTAATTTTTATCGATCAGGGATTGAAAATTTACTCACTAGATGGCAAAAGGTTATTGACAATGATGGGGAATACATCATTGATTAAAAATAAAGACTCGTTAAAAATGTATGTGTTTGTATTTAGCGTAAGAAAACGACATTACTTTCCGGTAGACCTAATATAAGTGAGCACAGGAACAGAAGTAGAGTAAGAGAATAATTCTTCATTCGGGAAGCATTGAGCCTTGAAATGCCCAAATATAATGTGCTACAGCGGATGAACAGTAGCGGATGGTGACCATCGTCGTTATGATGTAAGCGCTTAATGCAAAGCATTATGACGCATAAAATGAAGAATCACTCGAACAGGATAAGGAGTAGCAGTAGCAGTAGCAGTAGCAGTAGCAGTAGCAGTGGCAGTAGCAGTAGCAGTGGCAGTAGCAGTGGCAGTGGCAGTGGCAGTGGCAGTGGCAGTGGCAGTGCCAGTGGCAGTAGCAGTGGCAGTGGCAATGGCAGTGACAGTGGCAGTGACAGTGACAGTGACCGTGGCAGTGGAAATAGCAGTGGCAGTGGCAGTGGCAGTGGCAGTGGCAGTGGCAGTGGCAGTGGCAGTGGCAGTAGCCGTGGCAGTAGCAGTAGCGGTAGCAGTAGCGGTAGCGAGCGCCCGCACCCGGCGCACTCGGCACCCGTGTATATTCGTGATGTTGACCGGGCTGCAAGCCATAGCGACTCTTACAGCTCATCTGCGTATCCACGGCCTGCGGTTTTTAGGAAAAAACCAAGTGCGCTACGTGGAGTGTAGCTATCCTGTGGTCGATTATTTTCGCTGTGTGTGTGTGTGCGCGTCTGATTCTTGCACTTTCTGTTTTTTTTTCCGATGATTCTACTCGGACGTCGAGGCCGGGCGCGGGCCCGTTTCCCGAGCCCCTTCGCCTGTGTCGGAGTCTCTGGGCGGTGAGTACCGCCCGCGATCGCGGGTGTACTTAGTGTACGCGGTGGCGTGTGTGTAGCTGTGGCGGCGCCGCGTTCTGAAGCGAGGGCGGCGTGATTCTGAGATTTGGAACGTGTTGGTAGTGTCCGAAGTGTGTGTGGTGAGGTCGATGTTATCGGTGACTGTGGGTGTGGGTGTGTGCGTAGTTTGCGGGACCCCTTGGGATATAGGAATAAGCGCGTGTCTCGCTCTGCATTTTTTCGTCTTGGGATTCAGAGACGGCGCGTAGTCAGCCGCGCTGACCACCAGAGGGTTGGGGTGAGTTGCCGCCTTAGCGGAGTAGGTTTCGGAGCACTCTCTGAGGTGCTCAGCGATCGTTGGGAGTTTGAAATCGCTGTGGATGTCCGCGTTGCGCTGGTACCCATTCAGCATCGGTCGCGGTGCAGGTGAAGCGGTTCTGGAGAGCCTGCAGGGGTCTGAGGCGTTATTCGAACGAGTGGGCGAACGCTTCGCTCGCGTAAGACATTACAGGTCTTACGCATACCTTGTAAAGGTGAAGCTTGTGTCTGAGAGAGAGCTTGCTCTTCTTGCACAGCAGGGAGAAAAGCTTGCCCAGCACTCGGGTAGCTTTGTTTCTCGCCTCGTGGATGTGGGCGACGAAATTGAGTCTGGCGTCGAGTGTGACGCCGAGGTATTTGACCGAGCTCCTCCATGGGATGGGATGGCCGAAGACGGAGATCTGGTCGAGTTTTTGGCCACGTCTGTGTTCGCCTTCTTGAGACGGGTAGATGGGTGACGATGGGTGAAGTGTATAGCTTCGCTTTTTTCCGGGTTTACTTCGATTTACCACTTCCGGAACCACTCGCCTAGGCGGGTGGTGGCGATCTGTAGGCGATACGATATAATACCCGGAGCTCTGCCGGAGTGATATAGAGCGGTGTCGTCCGTGAAAAGGGCCATCTTGACGAAGGGATCTATGGGCATGTCGCTCGTATAGAGCGAGAAGAGTAGCGGGGAGAGGCAAGAGCCCTGAGGGACGCCGGCTTAGATCAGCCGGGGCGAGGAGAGAGCGTGCTCGGTGCGAAAGCGGAAGGAGCGATTCGAGAGGTAGTCTCGAATGACGGTTACGAGTCGATCTGACACTTTGCGAGTGTAGAGCTTGTATATCAAGCCTTCGTGCCAGACTTTGTCGAACGCCTTCGCGATGTCGAATAGGACGGCGCAGGTGTCGACCGGTCGTCTGTGCTCGAAACCGGCCAAGATGTGCTCGGTCAGTCGGTGCACTTGGTGGACGCAAGAGTGGTTGCTCCTGAACCCGAACTGTTCGTCGGGGAGGAGGTTATTCTCTGCGGTGAAATGGCGCAGACGCTCTAGAATGATGCGCTCGTAAAGTTTGCTCAAGGTGTTCAGTAGCTTGATCGGACGGTAGACTCGGCACCCGACAGATAATGTGAATACTTGAGGCAGGGTGCGCGCGGGCGGGGCAGTGCTCAGCCAAAGAAGTGAACGGAGTGCTCGGTGTAGGGTAGGATAGACAAAGTTTTATTTGCGCTTCGCATTGGTGGGTATCTGAAAAAGCCCGGGCGATGCGGATGTTTGTGCGAGGGTGCGGGGAGTACAGGCTGACTGGCAGTCGTCGGCCGGTGGTAGCACGGTCGCGCGGTCGCGCGATAGCGTTCACAGATCTATGGCGCCCGACGGGGGCGCAGCGTCTCGCGGTCGCGATATAATCGCGACAGGAAGTGAGCTACGCTGCACGTACGGGGGCAGCTGGAACCGGACATCGCTCATGCACCACGAGTCTAACTAGACTCGTCTAACTCAACCGACACTTGTCGACAGAACAGGAAGTCCTGCAAGAAAGCGGCGCTCCCACGGCGCGCTGCAGGCACCTTTGTGCGGCGCGCAGAGTGGTTATAGTTATGGTTTTACGCATGCGCAGAGTAAACTGTTACTGCGTTACAATTAAACTTTTGTATTATAATACAATCGCTTAGTGTTTCGTGTTCCGTTCGTATGTATTTGGAAAACAATCGAACAAAAAGAAGAATAATAATATATTATATAATAGAACAGCTAAGTTACTTAATAGGCTGTAAACAAAGGTGCGGGGAGCGCACCCCGACCCCAGAGACGAGCTGCCAACTCGGCATTGTTTCGCATCGGAAACCAAAGCTGGTTTATCTGTTAAAGCGTAATCTGACCGGAGCAAGTAGACGGGTGGTCGGGGTGCGCCGCAAACCGATTGCCTCAATTGTGCCTGTCGACATAAGCGGTCAAACCGAAACTAAGTTGTGCTCGCGGCATGCTATTGTGAGAAATATTAAGTACGAGCACCAATATCTATCTATTTTATAATCGCGAGAGAGGGTTTCCATGTTCCGGGGGTTCCAATGTTATCGCGGTAAGGAACGAGATTCGCTGCCCGTGCGGTGCAGTAGGACTGGAGCAACACTTGCCCGCCAGGATTCTAGACGTGATTTGACTAACTTGACTTCACTACAGATTAAGAAGTCATGCAAGCGGCGGCCTGATCCAGTGATAAGTATATATAACAATTCCTAGATTTAGGTGAACGCTTTCCGCGAGATCTCGCTCCCGTTGTGGAGACCGTCTCGCCGAATAAAATCGCCTTGAAGGAAAGTAAGTGGTGGTGATAGACGGAACGGACGGCCGACAGACGGACGGCTCGCCGAGCTTTACTGTCGCACGAGCAGCCCCGCGGATGGGCTGCGCGGACCCGTGCACGGTGTGCAGGCGGGGCTACGCGGGGCACGCGGGCGGAGCGAGGGGCGGAGGAAATAGACCAAAAATAGTATATTTTGTTTTTACGACGTCATCAATCATAATTACATTTGTCGGGAGTCGTGTGGCGGTGGCGGCGGCGGTGGCGGTGGCGGTGGCGGTATTTATGTCCTCCGATAAATAAGGTCGGTATTTTGGTGCGCGGCCAGCCGACTCATCCGGAGACACATTACGGCTTCCCGCCGCCGAAAATGCGAATTTGTCATCCGTTTAATATCCGACGGGAACTATTTCTTTTCTTATCGAATTATTTATGAAAAGGAGCTTCAGCCGCCCGAAAACAAACCGGTAGGGGTCACAACTGACACAACTGATACAAGTGAGTAAAGAAGTAATGGGTTCAGTAACTGCAGTCAACGATGGTCACTGCACATGCATCCGCGCCACGCTGACGGTCTGCTGCAGCCGAAGGAAAGCTTCGTTGCTCACGAGGGCGGTTTAACGAAAATTTTGTAAAGTAACGGAATAGTTTATATTTTTATTCACCCCGATCGATGTTTTCGTAACAAAATGTAATAGCTTCACGAAAGCGTCTAATTTTCCTGCACGCGCGTGTCGGTGTCGTCGCGCACAACCCTTTCTTGCGAACAATGGCTACGTAGAAACTATTCAAAATTTACAACGAAAAATTGCTTTAATTTCTTAATGAAAGTGAAATAACTTACACACTGTAAGATGTATCAGTGCGAAAGAAACGAAACTACACGAGACGAAACATACGTATGTGCACGCTTCGTTTGATAGTATAGGAATGAAGAGTACTGCTGCAGAATGCTGGGGCGGACGCGACGGACTTCGCCGGATCCTGTACCAGACGGCGACGACGAGTAAAAAGAACAAAAAGTTTTTCCTTTACTGCAATACAATTTACAGTATATAAGGTATTTGATTTTAGTTAAGAAATTGAACTAATCTTTAATGTATGTAATAAATCGGTGTGGAGATCTACGGGCGTGGCCTGTATCCAGCAGAGGTTGTCAATGGGCGGACGGGGATGATAATATATATATATATATATAAACATAAATATCACGCCTCGTTCCCAGTGGGATAGGCAGAGACCACCTCTCTCTTCTTGCTACGATCCTGACACACCTCTCTCGCTTCCTGTACTTTCATGAGCGTCTCCATGCATGCTCCTCGGTTGCGAGTACTATTGACCCGGCCTTTCTTTAGGACATCTTCGATTTAACCGGAATACCCTGAATCGTCCCCCTAGGTCAACCCTCACCGATTTTTCCAATCATTCTTACCTTTTATACATCGTTCGTTAATCTTCTTTCATCCATTCTTTCGACATGGCCGAACCATCCAAGCATCCCTTTCTCTGTCTTTGTCACTACATCTTCAACCACGCCGCACCGCTTCCCTATCACACTGTCCCTCACTTTGTCCATGGATGGATATATATGTATACATATACACAAATATAATTTATGACTCTTGTGTTATTACAATAACAAACGTATTCATGTATTGAACTCGAATCATAATCTAATCTGTTTCCGGCGGCTGCGCGCGGACTTGACGCAGCCACAATCCAAGTCGAAGGGATTTGTTGTGTAGATATCGATTGGTCGTTCGCTATGAGGGGTGGCCCTAACCCCCGGCGATGTTCTATCAAATTTCGATTAACCATCGTGTAGTCTATTAGTGTTTCATTGACATGGAATATCTAAACACTTAATAATTTAGGTTAGGAACTGGTGCGGAGCCGAGCGTGCACTCCGCGCGGGCACTGCACCGACGTGCACTATAGTATCGAAAGCCCGACATTAAGCATTAAGCAGAATAGTTTATTTTCATTGCATTGCATTGAACGGGCATTTAAAGGGAATGCACTGCGGCTCGCCGTGCGCCCGCTCCGAATGCAATTGTTCACTTGTACTTAATGTTTTTACTTAAGTTAAACGGCGGCCTCCGATAATGACGTGTTATTACATAAAGTAGCTGCACTGGCGAGCGAATCCTCTACCGCGATACATTTTAGATCAGAAAGGTACGGTTGGAATACTTCACGGATATTTGTATAGATGCTGATAAAGCAATCGCAATTCTATCTTGAAGCGTTTTTACTTTACTTAGATATACCTGCATGGAGTAACCTTTCACATAAGCTAAAATACTAGGAGGGAACCAAAAATACTAGAATTGAAGGAATTTAAGGCGAAATAATCAATTATTTACAAGTAAAATAATTACAGGAAGTCCATGTCTTTGTTACATAAAAATGTTTACAAATCTTGTCATATGTCATCCGTGTACGAGCTGGACTCTCGACGGCGACAAGTTCAATGGCGCGCGACGCTCTGACTCTCCGACCGGAACTACGTAAAGGTACGATGTTACAATTAGGATATTAGTCTGCCGTTGGGCAGATCCTTAGCAAACATTAACACTTTTTTATATCACATACAGCAACCAATAGAATGTGGACGTGTCGAGATCAGCAGGTAGTTTCGTAACGAAAAGTCAGACTAGAAGACGACTAAAAGTCCACACCCGTGCCTCGAGTATTGAAAGGTATGGTAATAACGGCACACCTTCAAAGTGATTCTATAGAAAGCTTTCGTTTGAGATGTTTGTCGCGCACGCGGTCCCCGGGGGTTGTTTGCTCTGTTGATACGCATGCTACCGGTATCACGAGGAGTCGCGGCCAGGAGCGCCGCGTGCACCGCGTGCACCGCGAGCACCGCCCCGCACTACGGAGACATCGGCTCGAACGCAGGCAATATCGCCTGGGTAGGCACCGGCACCGCGGCAAGGCCTTTGTCAGATGACGAGCGATAGCCATAGAATTTTATGAGTTTCGGTTTGCAGGCAGGTGCAGGTGCAGGTGCAGGTGCAGCTGGTAATAGGGGGACCGGAAAGTAATGTCGTTTCTGCGCATGCCAATACTTGATTGTCATTTGTCAGCTCATTGTTTTGTTCAGAGGCGTACCAAAGACATTGTGAGGTTATAGTGATTTCTTTACTTATAGACAATTGAATTACAATTTTTTTTTGTAATTTTGGGTAAAATGGCCAGCCAAATACCAGAAGAGGTACACATCCGGCATTGCATGCTCTTTGAGTTTCGCAAGGGAAATAACGCAACAGTTGCTACCAAAAACATTTGCGATGTTTATCCAAATGCACTGGACATTCGTAAATGCCAAAGGTGGTTTTCCAAGTTCAAATCGGGTAATTTTGATCTTTCCGACTCGTATCGATCAGGAAGACCATCAGCGTTAGACAACGACGTGTTAAGGGCGGAAGTGGAAGCAAATCCGTGTCAGACGATCGAGGAATTGTCAAACAGTCTCAACAAACCTTGGTCGACCATCCAAGAACATTTGAAGCAGATTGGAAAAGTAAGCAGAGCAGGTGTTTGGGTCCCGCATAATCTGTCCGAACAGAATAAGGCTAACCGATCAATCACATGCAACTTATTGCTTCAACGACACAACACAGAAGCGTTTTTTGATCGCTTGATCACAGGAGATGAGAAATGGGTCCTGTATGATAACCCAAAACGCAAAAGGCAGTGGCTCTCTCCAAATGAAATCCCTCGGAGTACTGCTAAGCCAGGTTTACACCCCAAAAAAGCGCTTTTGTGTGTTTGGTGGAGTATTCGCGGCATTGTTCATTTTGAATTACTGAAACCTGGAGAAACTGTTACTGCAGACCTCTACAGCGAACAATTGCAGCGAGTCAATCAATCTTTAATTGAAAAGTGGCCAGCGATTGTCAACCGAAAAGGCGTCATTCTCCAACATGACAATGCAAGACCGCACTGCGCAAGGCGAACTCTAGAAAAAATTAATGAATTGGGGTGGGAGGTGCTGCCTCATCCACCATATTCGCCCGATGTTGCACCATCGGATTTCCACTTATTCCGAGCGCTGCAACACTTTTTAAGTGGCAAAACATTTGCAAATTTGGATGATATCCAAAATGCCATCTCTAGATATTTTGCCGAAAAACCAATTAATTTTTATCGATCAGGGATTGAAAATTTACTCACTAGATGGCAAAAGGTTATTGACAATGATGGGGAATACATCATTGATTAAAAATAAAGACTCGTTAAAAATGTATGTGTTTGTATTTAGCGTAAGAAAACGACATTACTTTCCGGTCCCCCTAATAGAATATTAATGTCTTGTGCAATGTTTGTCAATTTATTTGTAGTAATGTAGAGGAAGTACTGTATACCGATCGACAAAAAGACGTATGATGATACTACACGCAGGGACACGACTACATACCTCGAAAGGTTTTTTTTCTTGTGTACATACAATAGTAACACCGGAAATCAAAGGTAATCTTTAGTCGAACTTAACTGAATACTTCTGCCAGGCGGTCCTGCCGCCGGCGACGTCCGCGCCGGGGTACACGGGGAGCGTTTCAAACGTAATGTGCTGGGGGATGAACGTGAAACAAAGAGGGCGCGGCAAAGCGGCTTACCCTTTTAACATAACGCCGCATATGAATTTTTTAACCGCTAACCTCCATATCCCCCGTGCCGCCCCTCCGATGAATTAAAGCGTTGCCCGGAGTTATATTTCAGTTCACTCAGGGAGCAGGGCTCGTGCTGACGCCGCTGCAGTCGCTTCTCTTTCAAAATCAAATTGTTTTCACTCGACCAAAGCTCAACTGATAATTTATACGTTACACCAAATAATTCTTTACTTCCAGGTGCACACAGTCGCTATTTCCGTAACCGCGTCTCGCCCTCCCGGAAGCTGTTCAGATATTACGGCTATTTAAAATTTAATTTTGGGAAATGGGCGAGCTCTCAGTTGTATACCTTTTAATTTGTCCTGATTACTATCTATTCAAGTATGCTTTACAGTCTAATACATCGTTATGATATCTTTTTTGTTAATAATAATTGTTGGAACAAACCTAAATATTATATTAACTTTCGTACGTAACTTTTCTTAACTACGTGCGCATGTCTAACACAGATAGATTATTAAAAAAAAAGAATCGTTGGGTATAGTACTCTAACTTTATAATTATTGCACCAAATAATACTCGCTTGTTTCACAAAAAAAAATTATAATACGATAGCCTTCGCCTTCAATCGCCACCATCAGAGTGTCGGGAACGCGGCGATCATGGTGCCAGGCAGCATTGCTTCCACCATTTTATTTCCTCCTCCTTAACCCAAGCTCGTATGCTGGTTGGTTGATAGGTCGATTGTGCGCGCCGAGCGCGACAGTAACAATTTCCGTGGGCTCCAGCAGGAGGTACAAAAAAAAAGCAAATTTTTATTAAAAATTTAATTATAATCAATATAAATTGTAAAGAGGACAATCTAGCTAATTTACGTCCTCACGCTTACCCAATATGAGGGCGATGGGCCATAGTCACCACGCGGGCCCAACGCGGATTGGTGACTTCACACACACCTTAGAATAAATTCTAATTTATGTGCGGGTTTCCTCGCGATGTCTTCCTTCACCGTTTGTATCTCGCTGCTGTAACTAAAGTTCACAAACGCACGTAACTTAAATATTAAGTCATCGGTACACGCCGACATTCGAACCCGCGACCTTCGGGACGAAGGCCGAGCGCACTAACCATTAGGCCAGTGAGCTGCTTTTGAGGTCAATCGAACTAGATGTTTGATACTCGCTTGCCAAGCTGTGGGAGCTGGTGTCTCCGACGGTCGCGGTGTCCTAGTGCTCCGCACTAACCACTGATAAGTAGTTGCATGTACACCCGTGTGAATGGGAATAGACTTTTTTTTTTTTATTTACGTGTGTAACAAAATGCTAACGGAAATGCACACCCCGTCGCCAAATTGGGCCGTCGTCGGTGATAGTGTCGGACTCCAACCGACTAAAAAAGCTTCACACGGTATTCCACTCTCATCCACGTGTTCGTGGGGTCGCGGGATAAAGTATTGCAGTTCATCCACGACCCCCCGAACGGCGCCCGAATGACCGGGCCCACCTCGAGGAAGGGTGTGAAGCACCCCTCCCGTTAAAAATCCCTACGTGGCGACGCGTCGGAATACGAGACGCATTACCATAGCGACCCCAGGAACCCTCTCCAAGGGGGGCACCGGCCCGACGCCCCTTGTCGGTCGCGGCGCCAGGTTCCTGCCGAGGAGCCATTCGGCGGTCGTGCGCTCGGCCACGCCTTGCGGCGGTGAGCTGTCATCGCGCTCCGACCACGTCCTGTCCCATCGGCGCCCGCTCTCGGATACGTTCGGTCTCCCGCTTCTGCGTCATAACAGAGTCGCAGAATCGGGATACCGCATTCCATGACGCCTCGCCACTGACTATGGTCCGGACCACGGACGGTAGCGAGAGGTCACTCCCTATCGTCGCTACGAGCGCGGCCCTGTCTCTCCCCCATCGCGGGCAATCGGCCAAGGTGTGGGACGAGGTGTCCACCGGGTGGCCACACTCGTCGCACGCCTCGTCCGTCCTACTCGTACAGTTCCGCCGATGCAGATAGCTCCCGAAGCAACCGTGCCCCGTGAGTACTTGCACCAGACAGAAATTGAAGACTCCGAAGTCTCGGTCCAGCCAGTCACCGATGACCGGCCGGACGGCCTCAACGGTGAGGCGACCGTACGACGGTTCGAGGAGTCGCCGCTCCCATTCCCGAAGCACCTCTCGACGCTCCTTTCGGCGCCACCTCTCTACCTCGTCTGGCGACGGAAGCGAACCCTTCCGCTCGAGGGCCCTCTTCCGCCGCCAGTAGAGGCGCGCCAGCGACTCCGCTTCGAGTTCCCACGGCGGCGTCCCGGCGAGGACGCACGCGGCCTCGAAGGAGATGGTACGGTAACCTTGTAAGTGGGAGTAGATGCAACTGAACGAGTTTAATATATTAGGGTTCCGTAACAAACAAGTAAACAAGTCAAAAAGTGACCAATTTTATATATTAAATAAACAAAACTCCAAAGTTAGCCATTGATAACTTAATATAGTTTCATTGTACCTCTAGGATTTTTCATTTTGGAATAAAGAATTTTTATGACATTCAATTAATACGTTGCCACTACGTTTATACCGGATTATGGAATAAACTGTTGGCCACCACTGGCTCGTACCGAATATACACTTCATATCGATTGGCATGTGATTAATCATTAATAAGACACAATTCTATGAACAGAGACAACACATTGCGATCAACAAATGATACCGTGTTTCATTCTACTCCTCGCGCCATCTAGCGGACTCCACGTGAAGCCCTGCCGCGGCGGCGCGACGATCAGCTCATTTTAACTATTTAACAATAATTTATTAAAGATACATATCTTACTTTTTGGTGCAAGTGATTACACCTCGGAGATTGGCTACAGATGCCGAGTGATCTGCTTGTCAAATGTCCCGATGTCCCGGCAGACTGTATTTACTTTATGATGAACTTGTGCATTTCCAATCGCGGCGAGGGTCCGGCGGAAGTGGTGAACAGACCGAACGTGACGTCACAGTTGCACTCGGCCGGAGCCGGCGGCGCCGTGCACTGCGCACGTACACAACAACACAACAACACAACGTGCAGATCTCGTCTACGTACGTATCTTTCTCTATTCTCAAAATCCTTCGCGGTAAGCGCTTTGAGCACTCAAAAGGTTTGCCCACTAGTAATATATTAAACTAACTAAACACGTAGGCCCGGTGTTACGGGCCGCCGCGTCACTCGCAAGCGGGTGAAGGTGCCGTTGGATTCGACGCTTTGATGCACAATTAAACATACATACACACAATAAAATAAAAATGTTTCTGTAAATTAAAACTTGAGTATAGAGAGAGGACCGCGCGGCGTGGGGTGCGGCGGGGGTGCGGCGGCGGTGCGGCGGGGGTGCGGCGGCGGTGCGGCGGGGGTGCGGCGGCGGTGCGGCGGGGGTGCGGCGGCGGTGCGGCGGGGGTGCGGCGGCGGTGCGGCGGGGGTGCGGCGGCGGTGCGGCGGGGGTGCGGCGGCGGTGCGGCGGGGGTGCGGCGGCGGTGCGGCGGGGGTGCGGCGGCGGTGCGGCGGGGGTGCGGCGGCGGTGCGGCGGGGGTGCGGCGGCGGTGCGGCGGGGGTGCGGCGGCGGTGCGGCGGGGGTGCGGCGGCGGTGCGGCGGGGGTGCGGCGGCGGTGCGGCGGGGGTGCGGCGGGGGTGCGGCGGGGTGCCGCGTGCTTTTCATTTTGTGGGTAAATCCATTAGCTAGCATCAACTACAAATATTATTCAGAGCTCGCGCAGTGCAGTCCCTGTCCAGTCCGGCCCCGGCCCGGCCCGGCCCTGCCGCGGTACGTAAAAATATAACTCATTGAATATTTAACATACGAATTTTTATGTTGTAGCTTTCCTGTTCCGCTCCCCACGCCCGAGTCGGGAGAGGAAGAGGGAGAGGGAGATATTTTGAGAGTTTTTAATGAAACCGTCATTTGTTGCCGGCGCTAATTCATTTACATTCGCTTATTTCATGAAAGTTTTATTTCCGCCTCAGCGTGTGCATCCGCGAGAAGATCGTTGAATACAATTTATTCTTGAATCCGTCATTATGGGTGCTGGGCTAGTGTCCGCCGCCACCGCCGCCGCCGCCGCCGCCGCCGCCGCAGGCGCACCTGGACAGCGGCTTGCTTACTGTGAGAGAGTGAATAATATGTTAGTACCACGAAATAGACCAGATGATACCATACAATGGATTGGACGAGCACCGGCTCGTGCGCCCCCACCGCAACACCATCTTGCACTCGTCACCTCGAGACATGACATGATATACACATCTGTGTGCACTAACTAACAACTTGTCTGACGGAATCGATACTTGTATACTGCAGCCTGTACGCAAGACGGTAGTAGGACAGTATATCCCCACCGCTGAAATATTATACATTTGACGTGTCCTAAAAGACGACTAAAGAAACCAAAATCCAGAAAGGTCATCATAATTTTTCTGGGACCATTACATACCTTGTTAGCGGGGCCACGCCTCCGAAGAAAACAGCTGTTTTTTTAATTTTACGCGAGGGAAATGCCTACTCATTCTCGTCCTCGCGGGGGCAAGGACGGGTTATGTCGAACTCGCACCGACTAAAACCCCCACAATGTTCCCGACGCGTCGCCTGGTGGCAAGGGTCACGGGTACGGCTTGGGGCCTTCATCCGCGATCCTCACCGGTGTTGCCTGCTTGCGCAGCCACACCTCGGTAGGGAGGGATAAACCCCTCCTGCAGGGTGCGCCGGAACATGCAGCGCGCCCCCACCTTGGCTTCCTTTGTGCGGACGACAGATTCCTCCGAACCCGTCGCCCAGAGGCCACGGGAACCCCTGGAGATATTCTCTCCGGGCTCCCCGCAGCGGACAGATGTTGGGCCCGCCGCTACCCTTTAGCAGCCGCGCAGGATAGAGAGAGCGGCGCATCGTAATACCGGCACTCCTCTTTCCCTAACAATATTCCAAACAGTAACATCCCATATTGCTGAAATGTCGAGGGCTGGAAGGACCGTAGTCCTTAATGAGCTGCAGCATCTATTTTACTCCGTAATCCATGAAAGGATCACAGCATCGTCGCGGTCCAGAAGCGTAGTTGTCTTGTTCTTCAAGAAAAGTGCCGAATTCTTATTGAAGAATTATAGACTGGTCGCACTCCTGTCCCACGTCTACTAGCTGTTTTCTAGGGTTATTACGGACCTTCTCTCCCCAAAGTTTGATGAATACCAGCCGCTGGAGCAGGCCGGGTTACGTAATGGCTACAGCGCCACGGACCACATCCATACTCTGCGGCAGATAATACAAAAATCTACGGAGTATAATCATCCGCTTTGTATGGTCTTAATGGATTATGAAAAGATCTTCGATTCCATTGAGACCTGGTCAGTTCTAGAATCCTTACAGCGATGCCAAATCTACCACTGCTACATTAATGTACCGAGGTGCCTGTACACGCGGCATCGCTGACCGTGCGAATTTTAGGACAGCAGTCGGAGTCTATGCAGTTGCAGCGAGGGGTGAGATGGGGGTGAGGGTGTAATATCCCCGAAACTCTTCACAATTGTGTTAGAAGACGTGTTCAACACTAGATTTGATCACGCGGGGCATCGACATTTACGGCGAGTACTTATCGCATCTACGGTTTGTCGATGACGTGGTTTTTTTTTATACTACTTAGGTGGCAAACAGGCTTGCGGCCCGCCTGATGGTGAGCGGTGACCGCCAGGAACACCAGAGGTATCGCTGGACGTGTTACCGACCCTGCAGGAACCTTTTCACGCCCTTTTTGTAGAACTCCATATTGTAGCTCCTAGGGAAAACCTAGACAAGTAACTCGTTGCACAATTGGAGTGTTTTCGGGAGGAAACATCTCTGAAAACGGGCTGTACGTGGCCGCTACGGTTCAAAGGTATGAGGATGAATTCCCTGCCGACGGCGAGCAGTGCGATGATGAAATGTGTTATTTTTTTACCAATGTGCTTTAGGGCACTGTTGCGGCTTTCGACCTGGGGTCAGCCATTGCATTTTCTGCTTGAAGAACAATTCGCAGCACCGTTTCCTATTTCTATTCTTTTATTCTTTTATACATCAACTGCACTAACTTTCGCATCACGCCCGTGTATAAATAAATCAGAAGCACATCGGAGCGCGGCGCGTGACATGAAAACTGAAGTGGCTGTGCCACCCCATCCTTAAATAATAAACTCGCCGCGCCGAGCCGCCGCCGCAGCATTCGCGGCGCGCCGGGGGCTGCGGGCTGCGGGCTGCGGGCTGCGGGCTGGTGCTGCGGGCTGCGGGCTGCGGGCTGGTGCTGCGTGACTTGGATTCGGTTTAACTTTTAATATTGGTCAAACAATATGAATTAATTAAAAAAAACAAATTTGTGAATTAAATTTATACGTAAGTAAGTAGCCAATCCCACGGCCCACGGACCGGCAGAGGCAGGTTACAATGGTGACGAACTTAATGAACCTTTTCCTGTTTGTACTTTTTACTATCTGCGGTTTGCGAAGCGACGCCGCCGCAGCTTTTTACGTATTTAAGTAAGTTCCGGTGCAACATCGGCATATTTATTTGCGGGCCACCGCCGCCCGGCCCCCGTCCGGCCCCGCTCGGCCCCGCTCGGCCCCCGTCCGGCGCGCCGTGTGCTCTGCGGTGAGTTGTACACGAGCACATTCCACTGCCGAGCTTTTGTTACATTAGGTTGGGAAAAGTTTTTTCGCATTTTTTAAGAAAATTCAAAATATATTTAACAAAAGTATGTAGGTACCATTTTGTTTGATAACTTTTTGTCATCTTGTAGGTAGGGACAAGATCCCATTGCTATAGAAATTTTGGGAATTCTGATCAAAATACCGCGACAAGAGGTTTTGGCAATCCTCTCGTGATGTTAACCAGACACTGCCTAAAGAATTCTGAAGAGACCGAAACAGGTGGAAATTTGAAGGTGCAAGCTGGTGATCTGGACTATACGGAGGATGCATTCACAACTCCCACTTCCAGCCAAGCTCTCTTAATTTTTACTGAGTGGATAATGATGTGTGAGCTGTGACTAGAGTTATCATGATGAAAAACCACACCCCTTCTGTTGATTAAATCCGGCCGCTTTCTCTCAACTTCTTGCTTTAATCTCATCAGTTGTTCAGTCAGCATGAAAGTTCAGAATCGATGCTCCTGCCTGGTGGTAATAGCTCATAATGAATAATGCCCTTCCATTCCCACCACCACACAACAGCATCACCTTGTTGCGAGTTAACCCGAGTTTCGCCACAGTCTGATCGGCAGAAGCCTGACCGGCCCAGTCGTTTGACCACGACCTATTTCGCACGTTCTTGTCGTACGTGATCCACTTTTCATCACCAGTTATCAGCTCCTTCAAAAATGCTTCGGTCTCATTACGTCTTTATAAAGAATCACAAACGAGTACACGGTTCATTATTAGGTTTCTTTTAATGAGCTCGTGAGGTACCCGAATATCGAGCTTTTTTGAATACCCATTTTTTTCAAATGCGCCAACACTGTTTCGTGGTCAATTCCCAGTTCTTCAGCAACGTCGTAACGTAACTACTAATATGCCGATCTTGCTCCACTTTTTCAAAAATGGCAATAATTTTATACGTAATATGGCAAGGAGAGAGGCGTGCAACTTTGACATCAAAATTTCCGGATTGAAAACGCTTAAACCAAATTTGTGCTACTCTCACAGAAACTGCCCACAGCACACTGCCATAGCTCCATAAATATCGCAAATTTGTGCTACTCTCACAGAAACTGCCTACAGCACACTGCCCAAGCTTCATAAATATCCCAAATTTGTGCTACTCTCACAGAAACTGCCTACAGCACACTGCCCTAGCTTCATAAATATCGAAAATTTATGCTATTCTCATAGAAACTGCCCACAGCACACTGCCCTAGCTTCATAAATATCCCAAATTTGTGCTACTCTCACAGAAACTGCCCTTGCTCCATAAATATCGCAAATTTGTGCTACTCTCACAGAGACTGCCCTAGCTCCATAAATATCGCAAATTTGTGCTACTCTCACAGAAACTGCCTACAGCACACTGCCCTAGCTTCATAAATATCGAAAATTTATGCTATTCTCATAGAAACTGCCCACAGCACACTGCCCTAGCTTCATAAATATCCCAAATTTGTGCTACTCTCACAGAAACTGCCCTTGCTCCATAAATATCGCAAATTTGTGCTACTCTCACAGAGACTGCCCTAGCTCCATAAATATCGCAAATTTGTGCTACTCTCACAGAAACTACCCTAGCTCCATAAATATCGCAAATTTGTGCTACTCTCACAGAAACTGCCGTAGCTCCATAAATATCGCAAATTTGTGCTACTCTCACAGAAACTACCCTAGCTCCATAAATATCGCAAATTTGTGCTACTCTCACAGAAACTGCCGTAGCTCCATAAATATCGCAAATTTATGCTATTCTCATAGAAACTGCCCACAGCACACTGCCCTAGCTTCATAAATATCCCAAATTTGTGCTACTCTCACAGAAACTGCCCTAGCTTCATAAATATCCCAAATTTGTGCTACTCTCACAGAAACTGCCCACAGCACACTGCCATAGCTCCATAAATATCGCAAATTTGTGCTACTCTCACAGAAACTGCCTACAGCACACTGCCCAAGCTTCATAAATATCCCAAATTTGTGCTACTCTCACAGAAACTGCCTACAGCACACTGCCCTAGCTTCATAAATATCGAAAATTTATGCTATTCTCATAGAAACTGCCCACAGCACACTGCCCTAGCTTCATAAATATCCCAAATTTGTGCTACTCTCACAGAAACTGCCCTTGCTCCATAAATATCGCAAATTTGTGCTACTCTCACAGAGACTGCCCTAGCTCCATAAATATCGCAAATTTGTGCTACTCTCACAGAAACTACCCTAGCTCCATAAATATCGCAAATTTGTGCTACTCTCACAGAAACTGCCGTAGCTCCATAAATATCGCAAATTTGTGCTACTCTCACAGAAACTACCCTAGCTCCATAAATATCGCAAATTTGTGCTACTCTCACAGAAACTGCCGTAGCTCCATAAATATCGCAAATTTATGCTATTCTCATAGAAACTGCCCACAGCACACTGCCCTAGCTTCATAAATATCCCAAATTTGTGCTACTCTCACAGAAACTGCCCTAGCTTCATAAATATCCCAAATTTGTGCTACTCTCACAGAAACTGCCCTAGCTCCATAAATATCGCAAATTTGTGCTACTCTCACAGAGACTGCCCTAGCTCCATAAATATCGCAAATTTGTGCTACTCTCACAGAAACTACCCTAGCTCCATAAATATCGCAAATTTGTGCTACTCTCACAGAAACTGCCGTAGCTCCATAAATATCGCAAATTTGTGCTACTCTCACAGAAACTGCCCTAGCTCCATAAATATTGCAAATTTGTGCTACTCTCACAGAAACTGCCCTAGCTCCATAAATATCGCAAATTTGTGCTACTCTCACAGAAACTGCCCTAGCTCCATAAATATCGCAAATTTGTGCTACTCTCACAGAAACTGCCCACAGCACATTGCCCTAGCTTCATAAATATCGCAAATTTGTGCTACTCTCACAGAAACTGCCCTAGCTCCATAAATATCGCAAATTTGTGCTACTCTCACAGAAACTGCCCTAGCTCCATAAATATCGCAAATTTCTGCTACTCTCACAGAAACTGCCCTAGCTCCATAAATATCGCAAATTTGTGCTACTCTCACAGAAACTGCCCTAGCTCCATAAATATCGCAAATTTGTGCTACTCTCACAGAAACTGCCCTAGCTCCATAAATATCGCAAATTTCTGCTACTCTCACAGAAACTGCCCTAGCTCCATAAATATTGCAAATTTGTGCTACTCTCACAGAAACTGCCCTAGCTCCATAAATATCGCAAATTTCTGCTAATCTCACAGAAACTGCCCTAGCTCCATAAATATTGCAAATTTGTGCTACTCTCACAGAAACTGCCCTAGCTCCATAAATATCGCAAATTTCTGCTAATCTCACAGAAACTGCCCTAGCTCCATAAATATTGCAAATTTGTGCTACTCTCACAGAAACTGCCCTAGCTCCATAAATATCGCAAATTTGTGCTACTCTCACAGAAACTGCCCTAGCTCCATAAATATCGCAAATTTGTGCTACTCTCACAGAAACTGCCCACTACCACTAGCTTTATAAACATCGCAATATTTTTTTCGCAGCTTGCGTTGCGTTTTTACTTTTTTGTAGTGAAATTTTAAAATGTATCGAATTTCGTCATTAGATTCACTCAACTTGACTCAGTACGAAAAACAAATGAAAATCATACATTTTCCTAATTTGAATTTGGAATTATGTTCTTTAAAATATAAACTTTCCACGACGCCAAAACCAGCCGCAGATACAAACGGTATAGCGGCAAAGAGTTTCTATTACAAGTTCATACATGTACTATAAAGCGAATACACTTTTCCCCCAACCTATTATAAAATCAGTCCATTACTTAAAGCGCCATGGAATTAAAGAACTTATGGCATTTCGGGACCAGCTCGAGAGCAGTGCGGATGGGGGGTGAGTTCGAATCCGAGGTCTCTGGTGATGTACTGAGGTCGATCAATAGCTTTTTAGCAGATAGTACTTCCTGTCACTAGATATGTATTACTTATATTAATGAAACGTTGTGTAACAACAGTCAATAAAGTTACAGAGGTAAAAAGCCCCTGTGTAAATAGTTCAACCATGATCTCGTATTTATTAAGGGACGCGCTAAGTGATCAGGTGCACGTGCACATGCATGTGCTCTTTTGTATAAAATAAATGTTAAACTTAATGCCAACAACTACTTGAAAATTGACACAAAGATGACGTGCGCGTACAATTAAGTTACCCCCGAGCGCCCCAGCGCCCCAGCGCCCCGCCGCACGTACGCCACGGCTCAATAATCAGAATCGATCACCGGAAGCCAGTCAGCTGCCTTTATTGCTTTAACTACGTAACAAGGATGTTGTTGTATATTGCCTCCGACAACCCCCTGAACAAGGGAGCGTTTCATAATACAATTGTTCGGAAACAGATTTAGTAAAATGTGTTTTACTCAGCGAAGTGACGAGCAAGACATGACGCCGGTGGTGAGTTACGAGACGAACGAGACATGACGCCGGTGGTGAGTTACGAGACGAACGAGACATGACGCCGGTGGTGAGTTACGAGACGAACGAGACATGACGCCGGTGGTGAGTTACGAGACGAACGAGACATGACGCCGGTGGTGAGTTACGAGACGAATGCGACATGACGCCGATGGTGAGTTACGAGACGAACGGGGCGTGATGCCGGTGGTGACTTACCAGACGAACGGGGCGTGATGCCGGTGGTGACTTACGGGACGAACGGGGCGTGATGCCGGTGGTGAGTTACGAGACGAACGGGGCGTGATGCCGGTGGTGAGTTACGAGACGAACGGGGCGTGATGCCGGTGGTGTCTTACGGGACGAACGGGGCGTGATGCCGATGGTGAGTTACGAGACGAACGGGGCGTGATGCCGGTGGTGAGTTACGAGACGAACGAGACATGACGCCGGTGGTGAGTTACGAGACGAATGCGACATGACGCCGATGGTGAGTTACGAGACGAACGGGGCGTGATGCCGGTGGTGACTTACCAGACGAACGGGGCGTGATGCCGGTGGTGACTTACGGGACGAACGGGGCGTGATGCCGGTGGTGAGTTACGAGACGAACGGGGCGTGATGCCGGTGGTGAGTTACGAGACGAACGGGGCGTGATGCCGATGGTGTCTTACGGGACGAACGGGGCGTGATGCCGATGGTGAGTTACGAGACGAACGGGGCGTGATGCCGGTGGTGAGTTACGAGACGAACGGGGCGTGATGCCGGTGGTGAGTTACGAGACAAACGGGGCGTGATGCCGGTGGTGAGTTACGGGACGAAAGAGACATGACGCCGGTGGTGAATTACGAAACGAACGAGACATGATGCCGGTGGTGAGTTACGGGACGAACGGGGCATGATGCCGGTGGTGAGTTACGAGACGAACGGGGCGTGATGCCGGTGGTGAGTTACGAGACGAACGGGGCGTGATGCCGGTGGTGACTTACGGGACGAACGGGGCGTGATGCCGATGGTGAGTTATGAGACGAACGAGACATGATGCCGGTGGTGAGTTACGGGACGAACGGGGTGTGATGCCGGTGGTGACTTACGGGACGAACGGGGCGTGATGCCGGTGGTGAGTTACGAAACGAACGAGACATGATGCCGGTGGTGAGTTACGGGACGAACGGGGTGTGATGCCGGTGGTGAGTTACGAGACGAACGGGGCTTGATACCGGTGGTGAGTTACGAGACGAACGGAGCGCGATGCCGGTGGTGAGTTACGAGACGAACGGGGCATGATGCGGTGGTGAGTTACGAGACGAACGGAGCGTGATGCCGGTGGTGACTTACGGGACGAACGAGACATGACGCCGGTGGTGAATTACGAAACGAACGAGACATGATGCCGGTGGTGAGTTACGGGACGAACGGGGTGTGATGCCGGTGGTGAGTTACGAGACGAACGGGGCGTGATACCGGTGGTGAGTTACGAGACGAACGGAGCGCGATGCCGGTGGTGAGTTATGAGACGAACGGGGCGTGATGCCGGTGGTGAGTTACGGGACGAACGAGACATGACGCCGGTGGTGAATTACGAAACGAACGAGACATGATGCCGGTGGTGAGTTACGGGACGAACGGGGTGTGATGCCGGTGGTGAGTTACGAGACGAACGGAGCGCGATGCCGGTGGTGACTTACGGGACGAACGAGACATGACGCCGGTGGTGAGTTACGAGACGAACGGAGCGCGATGCCGGTGGTGAGTTACGAGACGAACGGGGCATGATGCGGTGGTGAGTTACGAGACGAACGGAGCGTGATGCCGGTGGTGACTTACGGGACGAACGAGACATGACGCCGGTGGTGAATTACGAAACGAACGAGACATGATGCCGGTGGTGAGTTACGGGACGAACGGGGCATGATGCCGGTGGTGAGTTACGAGACGAACGGAGCGTGATGCCGGTGGTGAGTGACACCCGTATATAACAGTTAAGTTGCATTTACGTTAAATATTGAACGTGCCCTCATTAGGCACACAACACTCCAGCGCGCGAGCCGGCACGCACGTGCTGTATGTGCACTGGTTCCGGCTGCTTTCGAATCGCAACACAGTAACATTATTACTGTACCGCGTGCACGTGCACTTCAATGTTCGAGTACACGTGCAGCGCGCGTCGCGACCTCACTACGTAGGCAATGTAACCGTTTTAACTGAACCGGAAGACGCCTTCAATAAAGTTACCAGCGAAGTGCTGCTTGCTGCTTGCTGCCTACTGCACAAAAGCAGTTTAGTTGAAACAAACTGGTGGTGAAGCCGGCGCGGTGCGCCGCCGTGCTTTGGCTCCCGAGGCTCGGGTAGCGGCGGGCGGCGGCGGGCGGCGGCGGGCGGCGGCGGGCGGCGGCGGGTCGGTGCAGCGCTGGGGTGCTGGGTCGGATAACCTCCTCGTGTGCCCGGGAGATGCAGTTGCCTTCGGACCTCGGTCCGAGGGTAAGGGCATCTCCTGGGACTGGTGTACCCTGGGCAACGGCAGCTGCTTTATGCTCTCGGGCATAGGGCAGCTGACGGCTAATAATCCGACAGCCGGATAACCCGGCGGGAGGGGTCTCTCCGCGTGTCCCTCTGACTATCAGAAGGCACAGTGGAGGGGCGACGGCGGGCTCGGTGTGCACTTACCCTGCCCCGGGCTGGCGGTGGGTCTTTCCTGCCGCCACCGTCGGTCGTAATCCCGTGTGATGTCGTGGTCATGTCTCGCGGTCACACGGGACCGAGGCCCTTGGCTTAACCGCCCGGGGCGCGAGGAGGAAAACCTCTATAAAAAACTACCCCAACTCAAGCGGCGACGCAGCGTGAGGAGTGCATGGCTGGAGGGGAGTCCAGTCTCTACTGCGGACCCCGACAGGGGACCGGCCGACCCCCTGGACGCGACATCTAGGCTTACCGGAGGCAACCGCCGGCGACATCTCGCTCGTCTGTAAGACGAGCAAATCTCTGTCCGGCGGCTTCCAGAAGAGGCTGAACCAGGCCGTCCTCTCCATCAGGGAGGCGGTGGTAGCCCTGGCGGCGTGACTTGAGCCGGAGGAGAACCTCCGTCTCCGCTGCGACAATCGTCACCTGGAGACGGAGGTGGACTATATAAGGCGTGAGCTCCTCGCCTTCAAAAAGTCCAACGAGGAGCTCAGCCTGCAGGTGGCGGCACTGCGCACTGGGGCGGGGCCCGTGCCAGTGGAGGCTCCGGCTCGTCCTCCTCCTCCTGAGCCGGCGGATTTTGCGGCCCTCATCAACGCGGCCGTGGAGCGGGCATCCGAACAGATGCTCGGTGCCGCGGCGCGGATGATCAAGGGTCGCTTCGCCAGGCTGGAAGACCGCCTACTTCCAGCCCCCATCATCCGTCCGCCTCTGGCGGCGGATGGAAGGAAGGCGCGGGGTGGCAAGCCCGTCTCGCAGGCCCCCGCGCCTGCAGACGCGGCCACCTCGGCTAGGTCCCGACCGGCGGCGCCCTCGGCGCCCCGACAGGCGCCGGCGCCGGCACCACTACCTCGCCGGGCGCCGATGAAGGCCTCGACCTCCCGCCCTCAGCCAACAACAACATCCTCGGCTGAGGGAGAGATGGAGGTGGAAAACGTGCCGCTGCCCGGGCCCTCCACGGAGAAGGGCTCGTGGGTGAAGGTGGTCGGCCGGAAGGCGCGGGCCAAGGCCGCCAAGAAGGCGGCCCCCGCCATAAAGGCGGCCCCCGCCGAGAAGGCGGCCCCCGCCAAGAAGGGGCCCAAGCTTGCGCCGCCCAAGACGGCCGCAGTGATAGTCAAGCTGCGGCCCGAGGCGGTGGCCGAGGGGACGTCTTACCGGGAGATCATGAGCTCCCTGGTGAAGACGTCCGCCCTCGAGGACTTGGGCCTCGTGGGCCAAGTGCGGGTGCGGCCCACTATGGCGGGGGCCCGCCTGTTCGAGCTGGGTGTCAGCCACGGCCACGACGTTGCAGACCAGCTAGCGGAGAAGATGAAGACTTCGCTGGCTGGGGTGGCCGACGTCGTCCGGCCGGTCAAAACCGCGGATCTGCGGGTGACCGAGCTGGACGACTCGGCCACCAAAGAGACGGTCGAGGCTGCGGTCGTCGCAGCAACGGGCTGCCCAGCCGGGCAGGTGAAGGCCCTGTCCGTAAGGGACGGGCCCGGGGGGATGGGCACCACCATCGTAACGTGTCCGGTCGCCGCCGCGAAGCTGCTGGCGGAGAAGGGCCGCGTCCTGGTCGGGTGGACCTCGGCCAGGATCGTGGCTCTGGAGCAGCGCCCCTTGCGCTGCTTCAACTGCATGGCGATCGGGCACACCTCCGCTACGTGCCCATCCCCCAAATGCCGGAAGGATCAGTGCTTCCGATGCGGGAAGGCGGGTCACAGGGCCGGCGAGTGCCAGTCGGAGTTCCGATGCTCCGTCTGCGCCGACTCTGGTCGGAAGTTCAACCACTTGATGGGGGGGAGAACTTGTCTCCCCCCCAGGGTCAAGGGAAAGGCTGCGGCCGGGACACCTTCCCGCGTCGCGGAGAAGAATAGTGCGCCTGCAGGAGGTGAGAACATGGTCATCAATTAATTGATGGCCCACATCTCACTCCTGCAGGCGAATCTCAACCACTCCGCCGGCGCTCAGGACTTGTTCCTGCAGTCGTTGGCGGAGTGGGGATGCCACATTGGCGTGGCATCAGAGCCGTACAGGATTCCCGCCCAATCATCCTGGGTTGGGGACCTGGACGGCACGGTGGCGGTGCTGGCGAGAGCGGGCGCCTGCCCCCTCTTCAAGTCACTAGAGAGGGGGCACGGCTACGCGGCGGCAGGTTGGGGGAGGTACGCTGTCATCGGGGTGTACTTCTCCCCCAACCGATCCCCGGCAGAGTTCGAGGTGTTTCTCGACTCTGTCAGGGCCGCCGCGGGCAGGTTGTCACCGAGGGAGATCTTGGTCCTCGGCGACTTCAACGCCAAGTCTCGCTCTTGGGGCGGCACCGCCACCGACGCGAGAGGGAGAGCAGTTGAGGCATGGGCACTGCTCTCCGGTCTGAGCCTCCTCAACGAGGGAAACGCGCTCACGTGCGTGCGAGGGTCGGGGGGGTCCATCGTGGACCTCTCCTTTGCCTCACCGGCGCTCGCGCGCCGTGTGGCAAATTGGCGGGTGGAAGAGGAGGTGGAGACCTTATCGGATCACCGATATATCAGGTTCGAGGTCTCCCCTCCTCAGGGGCGCGGCACAACATCATCGCGCCCCGGGTTCCACTTCCCTCGTTGGGTCCTCGGCAAGTTCGACAAGGAGCTCGCCGAGGAGGCGGCGCTGTTCCAGAGATGGAACATGCCCCGAGGCTCAGACGACGTCGGCGTCGACGAGCTGGAAGGTCGCATCCACAGCGCTCTTCAGGAGGTGTGCGATGCGGCCATGCCTAGGATGCGGCGACGTCCTGCGGACCGCCGCCAACTGTACTGGTGGTCGGAGGAGCTCTCCGGCCTCCGGGCGGCGGCCCAGGCTCGTCGCCGGGCACTGCAGCGTTGTCGGCGTCGGCGCACGCAGGTGACGGGGGAGGAAGAGCGGCTGCAGGTTCAGTATGCCGAAGCCCGCAAGACCCTGCGGCTCGCCATAGTCCGGGCGAAGACCCTTGCCTGGGAGGAACTACTGGCAGGGGTCGACAGGGATCCATGGGGGCGCCCGTTCAAGACGGCACGGAAGAAGCTCTGTGCCGCAGGCGCCCCCTTAACGGAGGCCCTGGACCCGGACTTCCTTCAAGGGGTGGTGGACCGGTTGTTCCCGGGGGCTGACGCATCATTCCAGCCCCCGGTTATGTCCACCACCGCCTCCGCGGCGGCCACAGAGGAGGGCCCTCCTCTGACGGAAGAGGAGCTGGACGTGGCCCTGGGTCGTCTCCGGGGTCGACGTACGGCTCCGGGGCCCGACGGGGTCCCATCGAGGGCCCTCTGGGTGGCCGCGAGTCACCTGCGCGAGGAGCTCCGGGGACTGTACGACGCCTGCATTCGGCACGTGCAGTTCCCGGAGCGCTGGAAGACGGGCAGGCTTTGCCTGCTGCGGAAGGGGGACCGTCACCCCGACTCCCCTTCCGCGTACAGACCGATCGTCCTTCTGGACGAGGCGGGTAAGGTCTTCGAAAAGATCTTGGCCGGCCGTCTCGTTCGGCACCTCGCCGAGGTGGGACCGGGCCTCCATGAGGCCCAGTACGGATTTCGGGCAGGGCGATCCACGTTGGACGCCCTGCTCGACCTGAAGGGCCTCTGTCTGGAGGCCTTCGGTGACGGCGAGGTGGTCCTGGGGGTGTCCTTAGATATCGAGAACGCCTTCAACAGCCTGCCATTCGCGGCGATCAGGGGGGCGTTGGAGTTTTTCCGGCTCCCCCCCTACATGGTCGGGCTGTTGGGGGCGTACCTCAAGGACAGGACGATCGTCTGGGTTGATGGCAGCGGCGAATTACATCGGCGGCGCGTGGAGAGCGGGGTTCCACAGGGGTCGGTCTTGGGCCCCTTGCTGTGGAACCTCGCGTACGACTGGCTGCTGCGGCAGCCGGTCCTCCCCGGGACGAGGGTACTATGCTACGCGGACGACACCCTCGTCTCGGCCCGGGGGAGGAGTTACGACGAGGCTGCTCGTCTGGCCGCCACTAGCACGTCGCTGGTGGTGGACCGGATCGAGCAGCTGGGTCTGAGGGTCTCCGTCACGAAGACGGAGGCCCTCCTCTTCCACGGACCCCGCAGGGGTCCACCCCGGGGCGCGATCATCCCCGTCCGGGGCGAGAGGGTCCCAGTGCGGGGAGCCCTCAAGTATTTAGGGCTCACTCTGGACGGGCGATGGAGCTTCGGGGAGCACTTCGAACGGCTTCTCCCGAAGCTCACCGCCACCGCCGCTGCGCTGGGCAGATTGCTGCCCAATGTCGGGGGGCCGGGTCATTTGTGTCGGCACCTATACTCTGGCATCCTGCGGAGTATGGCACTGTACGGAGCGCCCGTATGGGTGGATAGGTGCGAGACCGCCAGGAACGGGCCCGTGTTGAAGAGGGCCCAACGTATCCTGGCGAACCGAGCCTGTCGGGCGTACCGTACGGTGTCCTGGACGGCGGGTACGCTTCTCGCGGGCGATGCGCCTTGGCATCTACAGGCGCAGTCGCTCGCGGAAGTGTACCTCTTCCTGCGGGATGCCGGAGAGCGTCGGCCGGACCCGGCCACGGTCCGCCGGATCAGGCGCGTTGCCCATGACGCCCTGATCCGGCGGTGGGAGACGGAGTTAGGTAACCCTGCCGCCGGCCGGGACACGGTGGAGGCCATCAGGCCCCACCTGTCCCGGTGGATGAGCCGGCGGTACGGGGCCTTGACGTTCCACCTGGTGCAGGTGCTGACAGGCCATGGATGTTTCGGCAAGTACCTGCACCAGGTGGCTCGTAGAGAGATGACGCAGGAATGCGTCGAGTGTGGTGTGCCGATTGACACGGCGCACCACACTCTGGCGGAGTGCCCGGCATGGGGGCCGCAACGCCACGCCCTCGTCGCGCAAGTCGGCAGTGACCTCTCGCTGCCGACTGTAATCGATCGTATGTTGAGCAGCGAGAGATCTTGGGGGGCGGTAGCCTCCTTCTGCGGCGCAGTGATGCGTCAGAAGGGGGCCGCCGAGCGCACGAGGGAGGCCGACGCCGCTGCCGCACCTTGCAGGCGGCGGCGGGCCGGCGGGAGAGCGCGGCGGCAGAACCACGCCGTCCGCTTCCTCCCGCCGTGAGCGATGGGCCCCTAGCCGGGCACGGTGTGAGGGGGCGTTGGGGCCGTTGGGCGTGGCCCTTTGGGCCTTTTGTCGTGTTTCCCCTGGGGGTGCGTCCCCCGGGGGAGTCTTGGTTTTTGTCCCCCCCTCCCACTTCGACGAGGGGGGGAGTCTGGAGGGAGGAGGCCGCCGCCCAATTCCTTCACGGGAGGGCGGCGGCCGGGCATGCGCTCCGTCGTGGGCGCGCGCGGTCGTCTGTGGGGTCGGGGGGCCCCAACGTGCCGGTCCCGCGAGGGGCCGGTACGGGACGGCAGGTGGGTGCCTTTGCTCCCCGCGGGCACCCACCAAGAGGAGTTTTATACGCGGAGGCGCCCGGAGAGTTGCTTGGCTGAAACCCGGGCGTCTCCAGTATGCGTATGGCGGGACAAGCGGTGGTGGTTTAGTGGGTATGGGGGTCACGCACAACATCTCAGTGGCCCCGAGCCCCACATAACCCGGCGTCCCCCCCCTTGAAAAGGACGCTGGGTATGCGTTAACAGCATTTCCACCACCGATATCAAAAAAAAAAGGGTCGGTGCAGCGCTGCTGAAATCTTTTTCAATTTAATTGTAACAAGAGTATCATTTTAATTTGATTCAGCGAGCTGTTTCAATTACAATCGCTCGAACGCATTTTCAATAATTATTATCGGCAGCTTCGCGGGCTGGGGGTGGTGGAAGGGATTGGGAGTTTCCTTTAAATATATTCAACTATTAACTTTAATAGGCACGCACACGAAGTCGAAGCGGACGCAGAAACGGCGGACTGTTCAAAATTGCAGTGGTGCTGGGTCAAGCAGGGGCGGAACACGGAACACAGAACACGGAACACACGACGGCTTAAAATAAAGAAATCCTGAAATGAATCTGTTTTCATGAAATGGAAGCGGTGCCGGCACAAGGCGGCGCCGGCGCTGAGAATAAGATTATAATAAATTGTATAGATGTTACCGTACCTAATGACAAAGAAGTAACGATAGGGAAGTAACTTTGAAGGAAGTAAAGCCGGTCTACTCACTGGGGTAGGGGATGTAATTAGGTGATGTAAATCATCTAATAGGTGACCACATTTCTACAAGAAAATTGCAGACAACGATCACCTGCACTAGATTTAGTACTTCTATAGGTCTTGTTATAATATCGTATTTTCTATGGTATAGGCAATGAAATGGCGGGACGGGCAGAAATAGGTTGTTAGTGGTGACCTCTACTCCGTAGCGTGCTGCGTGCTGCGTGCGCTGAAGGTGTACCGGCTCCACGTGCACTCACGTATCGCTCTTCCAGTAACAAAAGAACTGTTTAGACGTTCGTGTCTTGCAGATGGCAGCGATACGTGCTTATTATTTTATTAGTGGAGCTCACGAGTGATAAGTTTGCTCCTTCCGGAAGCAGTTCATCCAAACGCAACCATATAATTCCAAAGAAAGAAGATATCCGCATAGAACTGGTAAACAAAGGCGACAGCTCAACCTGCGCTCGCGGGTTTTGAAATTCCCACTCCTTCCGCATCCGCAGCGTCGGCGGTGACAGTTCCGTTGATTTACGGCGTCTGCAGCTGAACTGAACTACAAGTGGAACTCCTCACAGCTGTACTTTACCGATTGTAAGAGAATATTATTGCCTGTCATTGTTAATATTACATAAGTTCCCTGACCAGAGGCGAGGAGTAAGAAGAGATTGTAAAACGTCCCGTAACGAAAGCGCGTTAACTCCACTTCATTCTCCTCCCTCTCAACCCACTCCAACGATGAGCTTCGAGACCCCCGCTAACTCACCCTCACCGAAATCTCTCTCCTTCATATCTTCACACCTGCAACACAATAATGCCTTCACATTTGTGTTTACGATATACATGTTGTAAATATCTTACAATATCTATTCAGAAAAATTTTAAAAATCTCAACCATCATGTATGAATCCCGGAATCGAACCAGGGACCTTCGCGGCATACAGGCAAGCGGTACTTTTCATTGTAATGTACTAAATTGTATAAGAAACGAAACAAAGATACATCAATGTGTTTCAGTATACACGGTGCATAATGTCAAGCTCCGTCGTCCTACCCCCCCCCCCCCTTTTTTTTTTGGAAGTCATCTTCGGATGCATGATATACCGGAAGTCGAGTATTTAATGAAATGTGTTATCGTCAATAGCGTTACTTATTGATAATATATTATGTCTATGGCCATACACACAACATAGGTAATGCAAATCACTTCCGCCATCTCTGAACTGTCGCGCGGAGCTCAGTAACTGGTTTAGCTCGTTCCAGTCTAACAGCTAGGCTCAGGGTAGCAGCATCCCTGTTCCCAGTGACCCCGCCCCGTGTCCGTGTCCGTATCGCCGTGTGCCATTGCTTGCATTCCGCTGCTCCTCGCATTATGCGTGTGCATAACGCATGCGCATAACGCATGAACGCCGAATGGCTTCATGCGTTTCCATAGACTACATCAGAATAACGCTTAACTTGAACTTTTATTTCAATACAAAATTATGTAATGAGGCGTGCGCATTGTTTTAATTGCGTTTGTTAATTAAAGGAAATATTATTCATATTATTTGAAAATTCAAAACTTTATTAGTAAAACGGTAAATTAGTGCCGCCACCGCCTCACGCCAGCAGTGTGCACCCACCCGCGTCCCGCCCGCACGCGCACCGCGTCCGCTCCGCCGCCCCCTCACAACGTGCAGGGTTCGACTCGCTGCTGTACACCTGCTCAGCGCGTCAGCCCGCCTGCACGCGCACCGCGTCCGCACCGCCGCACCCTTGCAACGTGCAGGGTTCGACTCGCTGCTGTACACCTGCTCAGCGCGTCAGCCTGCCTGCACGCGCACCGCGTTCGAACCGCCGCACCCTTGCAACGTGCAGGGTTCGACTCGCTGCTGTACACCTGCTCAGCGCGTCAGCCTGCCTGCACGCGCACCGCGTTCGAACCGCCGCGCCCTCGCAACGTGCAGGGTTCGACTCGCTGCTGTACACCTGCTCAGCGCGTCAGCCTGCCTGCACGCGCACCGCGTTCGCACCGCCGCCCCCTCGCAACGTGCAGGGTTCGACTCGCTGCTGTACACCTGCTCAGCGCGTCAGCCCGCCTGCACGTGCACCGCGTCCGCACCGCCGCGCCCTCGCAACGTGCAGGGTTCGACTCGCTGCTGTACACCTGCTCAGCGCGTCAGCCCGCCTGCACGCGCACCGCGTCCGCACCGCCGCGCCCTAGCAACGTGCAGGGTTCGACCACCAGCACGCTCACCTGGTATTAATTGATACGCCTGCCTATGACAACGTGGCTCTAGTTAGAATGTGACATTGCATCCCACTATGCAGGTGGCCGTAAAACTAATAAAATGCTTAATCTTGTTTCCCAGTAATTCACTAGCTACATCATTATCCCTTTCACCAGCCGATAGACGTCCACTGCTGGACGTAGGCTCCCCCAAAGATCACTTCAATCGGTGTTGAAGTGATCTTTGCTGACCTGCGCTGCTGTGACCTGTGCTGCTCGCATCCAGTGGGTATTCGCGATTCTTATCAAATCGTCGGTTCAACTTGATGGAGATCACCCAAAACTAATCGTACCGGTACCTCACTCCACTCAAGGATCTTACTACTCCATCGGCCGTCGATTCTTCGAGCAATATGCCCTCTTCACTGCCCTATCTACATCGCCTTTCAAACCGAATCACTGTTTATCGGCATTTACTGTTTGTCGGCAGCAATAGAAGCTGCGGTGGTACCTACTTATACGGTCTCCATTAACAAACACCTGTCACCATATGTGAACGAGATTGGATGTAGCGGTTGAAGAAGATTCAAATGAATGTGGAGTAACTGAGCATCTGGTGACTGGTGACAGGCGACAGGTGACAGGTATTCACGTCGCGACACGGCGAGCGCTGCGTCGCGACGTGTCGCGCGGCAACGGGCCGACGACAGAACTTTGGGGGCTCTGTTTATGTAATTTGTTATTGGGAATAACGTAGATAAAGATGACAAATTGCGAGCTCCGGCAGCGGGCGGCGGGCGGCGGGCGGTGAGTGGCAAGCGGCGGGCGGCGCGTCTCCGGATGAATCGCTTGGCCGCGCACCAAAGCACCGAGATTATTTATTGGTACATAATGTGGGAACGCGGAGCGGCCGAGACGGGGAGCGTGCCCCGCACACGCGCACGCACACGCGCACGCGCTGACACACGCACAAAGATTAGTAGTGTAGATTGTTTGTTATGTATACTATCTTCTGCATCACACCTTTATTACCGTTACCAACAAACGGCTCGGGGCGGCGGGCGAGCGGGCGAGCGGGCGAGCGGGCGAGCGGGCGCAGGCCTGCTTATCCGTACGCGTGGACAAATGCGAGGAACAGAGAGATGGTTTATATTTTTTTAAATAAATAAAACACACATTGCTAATTAGTGTACAACGTCAGAGGCTATTTCTATAAGAGTGTATCGTATTGTAGAGTTGCTTAATTGTGCACCTGACGGACACAACGTAAAAAATAAATTAACAAACAAAAAGTCAAAAATAATGAAAACATTAAATTTAAATATATCGTCAGGAGGAGCTTGCACTCGCTGGGGGATTGAAATGCAACGGCGCGCGGCGGCGCGGCGGCGCGGCGGCGCTGCAAGTGCACGCGCGACACCCCGGCGCACGCGTGAATTAATATTCAGTTGAAACCCGCGGAAGCCTGTGAGGGATGGTGGTGATGCGTTGCAATTCAACAAATAGTCATTCAGCTCTATCCTCTCTGCAGTCCGCTCGCAGTAGGTCCGTTGGAGAGGGGTGAAGTACTCGGACGACGGGTTTGTACAATTTCATTTAAATGACGTGGTCACGCCGCCAGCAGTAATGTAATCAACATAAAACTGCTGCGCCCGCGTCACCGCGCCTGCCAAATGGCCGCCGCCTCCTCCGCCGCTGCCAAACTGTCTTCGCAACGCCTCCGCATTTTATGTTGCAAGCGCGCTGTCTGCCAAGAGAATTACCATTGCGTGAACATTTAAATGTCGCCGCGTGCTGCCGGGACGGGACGCAGTGCGGGACGCGGCGCGGCGGGACGCGGCGCGGCGCGGCGGCACGCACCTGTTCAAACGACTGCGAGTGAGTCACTCACTCTGCAGACTAAAGTTTTTGAAGTAGTTTTTTGAGATATCAAGAGGTCCAATATGAAAGCAACAGAAGCTCTGTTCTCTGTGTACAGACGATGGGCGCGGCACGGCGCGGCGGCGCGGCGGTGCGGCGGCGCGGCGACCTACGAGGTGGCGCCGCGCTTTGTTTTGTTTAAACGAAAACTTCTGCGTATGTTAAATATGTAAAGCGAGGAGTAAAACCAAATTACTGCCTCACGCACTGCTTCTAGAATAGAGAAATAGAAATAATAAATAATAATAATGATAATAATGATTTATTAGCAGTATTTTTAGATTTACATATACCCTGAGAAACCGCGGGTCTTGAACGAAGCTAAGCTTGTATCTCAAGACCCTGAATCGCAAGTTCACAACTATTTATAGGGGACTTTTATAAGTATACATAAATAAATAAGTTTATCTTATTTGTTCCTTAATCTCGATGAGTGTCCGGTCTACACAAACTTTGGCGATAAGTAAAACGATTTACTCTCTCCTCGGCGGCGTGCCCCGTGCACCGTGCACCGCGCCGCGGGACACGCCGCGCGACTCTCGAGTACGTTAGGGTTGCCACCGCCGCCGTGTCTCCGGCGACACACTTAAGCTACGCCACACCCCCCGGCGGGGCTGGCCTCACCGTGTCACCCAGGCACACTTTACCTTGGCGCCGTATGATTTTATTCATCACAATAAAACTACCCCTATCACGCCGACGCGCGCGCACCGTTATTCCTAATGTCCGTTATGTACACACAAAGCTATTTTACACACAAGTTAATTTTTTCACACAAGAAATGTGTGAGGAGGAATAACTTATAATGAATTTTACCCACCTTCAGGTACTGGTGGCCGCCGGCCTCGCTGGCCTGACTCGATGCGAGACTCGTTGACGAAGGGAACAAACCTGGACAAGTTAATCTATGAACAAGCAGAAACTTTATATAAAATATTTTGATAACTATAAATCTATACACTTCCTAGAGAGTGAAAGTTTAGCCTTAAATCAAAGTTCCTGGTTACCTTGTACCACATTAATGAAAGTCGATCACTGCGGAGCCGTGGGGCGCAAGGGGCGCAAGGGGCGCGTGCGTCGCGTGGTGCCCTCAAATTTAACAGGCGGTATGCGGGGTGTGCCGGCAGTGGCTGCAGTGGCTGCAGTAGAGGTTCTGTGTATTCTTTACAAAGTATAGAATGTCTTGAAGAAAAATAACGAGCGCATGGTATTTTGGACAGTAAGATTATTAAAAATAAACACTGGGCTGAAATTCCGGAAAGAAAGGATAACAATAATAAAAGATCATCCAGTGTCAGTCAGTGGCTGAACCGACATTCGTTTGCTTATAAGCCAACAATGTCGTTCAGCAACAATTACTACAACTTAAGTATCACAGAGGCTCGCGACTCGACCGAACGTTACCACGTTCCCGTACGAGCGAGGACTTTCTTCTTTTGAGAGAAACTAAACATTTGGCCGCACGATAATACAATACCGAATGCTCACTTCCGTTAGAGGGCACCTCGACTTTACTGTCATAAATATAAAATATTGTTCCACCCGGTGAAGATTCCTCGCGGTAGACACTCGGTGGTTTCGACAAAAAACAAACTCTAGTTAAGCCGGAAACAAACAGCGCAAGTTGCAGATGCCGGATGCCGGATGCCGCTGTTGCCGCCGATGCCGCCGACTAATGGATGCCGCGCACGCAAAGTGTTTGACAAATTGCAGACGCTTCAGATATCCTGCCGTCATTTTCTCAAGAAAGGAAATAAGGAAAAGTAAGTCTGACCCTCTTTTTACTTATCTGCGAAGTACGTGCGCTGAATACAAATGGCTTCCTTGCGTCACTTGAACGTTAAGTTGGCTCGCCGCTGTATTAAGTAAACCCAATGAAGAAAAACATTACCATTCGGCTTCTTATCCATGTTTTATTGAAGAACTGACGCGCGATCTCACGATCAAACATGGTGTCGAGTAATGGTGGAGCCTCATCTCACACTTGACATCGTACCTTCCGGTTCCTAAGTTTTCTGGATCGTGAGAGAAAAGCGAGCAAGGTTAATCGAGCGCGAGCCACCCCCGCACCGCCGCCGGGACCGCGTCGCCGTGTTCCGGTCGCACGCGAGCGCCGGTCCTGTCACTCCCCAGACGCACTGTCACTTATCATCAGGTGAAACGGTGGACAAGCGTTAGCCCATTGTATATAAAAATTACTACCAAGTAATAGGTAATCTACTACTCCTCTATTAAACATTGCTATAAATTTGTCAATTACTGAGAGTTTGTTCCGCCTGTTTTCCAAGTCGAGGCATTCATTCCCTTTCGAGAATGGGCGCTCAATAACTGAACGAATGTTCTCACGTTCAATGATCATTTTGACTTTGACTTTGTAATTGTAAGCCCAGGTAATGTTTCTGTGCGCGACGACAGCAACGCCTTACGCCGACGTAGCCGGCAATTCGCCACGAAGTAGCCGCTACGTAGCCGCTACGTAGCCGCGACGTAGCCGCATCGTAGCCACAACGTAGACGCGACGCAGCCATACCGTTGTCACGTCGTAGTTGCTACGTAGACGCTACGTAGACTCGACATAGCGGATGTCTAGCACAAATAATGTGAAGCCGGCGCGCACCCCGCGCGGGAACGATCCGTGGTACCCCGCCTTCCGCTTTGTGAATCCTTTTCACAAAGATTCATTATCCTCACCCTGCAGTAAGTAACCCAGTTACAGGAAATGATTCGTATTATTCGCGAGCTAACGGGCTCGAAGTGAAACATTGATCGGCGATTGGTGGAAGAAAATATGTAATGATATATTGCGTGAGCATGAAACATTTGCAGACAAAGTAAAAGAAAAGATGTATTCTTGGGGCATGATCTCAGCTACATCTTTTGCCTAAGTTGAGCATGCAAGCATTTAAAAAAATTTAACAGGTACCTTTACGAGTTTGTTAGGGAGCGCAATAAAGACGCTTTACTTAAAACAAGATTCATAAATTGTCTTTCCATTTCCGTCCTTGCCTTTCTATATCCTGAACACGCGAGCGGCGGTCGTCCTTTGACTCTGTTTTCTGCAAGCTGCAGTATGAATTTCACCCGCCGTGCGTGCACAGTGGCTCAAAGCGCAGCACTTTTCTTACTTTATGCTACCAATTGCTACTCGGAAGTCAATACCGTTAAGAATGAGAACTTTGGATGACAATTGGAAACAACTCCGTTCAGCTTCTGTAATAGACTGCAAGGGAATGTACTTCAGTGAAGTAAACATATTCACGAAATCGACCGGTACCATAGTTTACGTAGACGTGTGACATCCGCTAAACCGCCCTTGGCGGGCCCGTGGGTAACTGGGCGTCCCAGTAATTGGAACCATAAGCAGGTGTGTTTTTCATAGTCAATAAGTTTTACGATGGAGATTACTTAAAAATATTTTTATTAAGACTACATAGAAAACTTGTAACTTAGATAAGCTGGGCGTTTGAGTTCACAGTTAATTCGTTACCGCATACAAAGGGTTCAAAGCGCCGGAGCACCCGAGAGCTCTCACCTCATTTGTTGTTTACTAAGTAATAGAACAAAACTGATTTAACGACCTAATTGAATTACTAGATGTGAGATTACTCCTCTCTCGCCGCCATTACGGAGAACTGTGCTTGGTTGCTGTCCACGTTCAATTACTTCTGTTATTTATTCTAACCTGACGAGATACATCAATTTATAAAAATAAATTATTGATTCTATAAAAAATATCAAGTATTAAATAGCTCAAATAATATAATATGAAGTTGAAAATATAACTCGGCGGAAATGAAAACAGTGAAATAGATGCGTCTCTAAAATATAAAACTATACAAAAAATATTTTAAACAAACTTTATTCTATGTCTAAATTATAATATACATAAAGAAGTTAAATTTGAAAAAGTTTCATTAGAAGAAACGAAAAAAAGTTAAAGTCCAACAGTTGGGTGTTCGTGTAACACCCTAACGACGTTGTAATAAGGAACAGTTCGTGTATCGAGCAGCCGCGCGGGCGCGGCGGAGACGCACGCACACGCGCGCGCTCCTACGCACGCACACGGGCTCCGGATGTGTGCTGCGTACGTGTCGAATGTAAAAATTGGCTTCGTGCAAATTGATTGAACTATTGATTGGAGATTATTACTGACCTCCAATACATATTGAAGGGATGTATAGAAATGGTGTTTTGTATAATATACTGATTGAAATGCTAAAATATAAAAATACAAATATGATTGTATGGTGAAATATTATAAAAGTATTAAAGTGAGAAAGTCTCTAGTGATGAGTTATAAAAGATATATCAGTTTGGATTCCAGTAAAATATGAGAATGCAAATAATAATGTATTATAATACAATATAGTAAAGTAAGAGTGTGAAGGTCTTTAAAAATGAAATTTATAAAGTACTCAGGTGTACCGGCGGTATGAAACGAGCGATTTTTTGTGAAAATAAAACTCTAATTATTAATGGGAAAGTAAAAAACATTTCATTCAAAGTATTGGCCATTGTTTTCTACACAATTTGTGGATACCACGCCAATAAAATTGTTCGTCTTTTAAAGCAAACCAAGCCGACAGCCAATTTTCGAGCTCCTCGTAGGAACCAAAGTGCTGCTCAGTCAATGCGTGTCCCATCGATGAAAACAGTATACGGATTCGAAACCGTGTAAAATGGTGAATGGCAAATTTAACATATAACATCAAGTTGGTGGAGAAAGTGAGATACCAGCCGGGTGTAGTTGGCGGTTATTTAAAGTAACTACTAGATTATACTTCGGTTCGGGAAGAGTGTTAGATAGCACTTCGGTGATAACAAATACTAAAAACATGAGTATTCGGCGTCTTAGTGGCTTGCCACTATGATACGTCGTGTGATACATTTTTTTATTCCAAAGTCAACTCGAACTGTGTCGATGCATTATGAGGTAGCGGAAGCGGAAGCGGACGTAAGCTACTGCCTCGATGCTTATCAAACATTGATATTGCGTCTTGTCGTAGCGTAACGTCTGCATCGTTACTGAACTGATGCGTCTTACAGATCTGGTGGGCTGAGGACTTTTGCAAGATATTGATGTCTGCTGTGATGTCTTGTGCGCTTTTCATGATCGCGTGCATCGATGATAGTCAATTGCGCATGTCTGTCACAGTTCAGCCGACATCTTTGATGATCACCTGGTTAAATGTCACTTTTGTAGGTTGCGCACTGAGTTATAGTGTGATACTTTATCTTATTAGATTTTCCAAGTCGGGTCCCTTGATGACGGGGCTGCAGACTGTCTGCCCTCCCTATTTTATGAATTTTGCATAAGATGGCTTCAATAGCTCCCCATGTTTTAAGATATGTGGCGAGTTGTCGGTGGGCGAGACAAACTTCATCAAAACAACATTTTACTCAACGACAAAGACTCTATGCCTGATGGCTCCTAATAAAAATAACACTATATTTACTGGCTATATCCACTACAGTGGTTGGCGGAGTTATGCATTTACTTCATGTATGGTGATTGCTGGTGGGAGTACGATCTTTCAAGGCTGCGCTGTAATCGCTTTGCCATCAATAAGGTGCGCTATGAGCTCTCGAATGCACTCCGCGGGTTATGATCCGCGCTGACTGCGTAGTTGGTGGTGACGTCAATTCCAACACTTTACATTGCGTCTGTAAGTGCACGTGACTAGTGAAGGTGGTGGCTCGTACAAGGACTAACCTTTGGGTCAGAGTACCCTTTATATCTATAATGTGTCCTGGAATGTGCGCTGACCATACACTGTATATCTGGTTACGGTTATATCTTGTGAGATGCCTACTCACATTGCCACGCGTAATTTGATCACAGTTTGTGCTTACGCACTAACAATGAGTGCTCTTCCACTGGTTGGCCGGTAAGCCTTGCTGTGGACTGCGGTCCGAGGCCAATTAAACTCTCCCTGGTTGGCGCTCGGGGTCTGTTTACTGGAGCCGTATGCCATCCCCACATTTTTTTTTAAATGTAAGGATGCGAACTTAAACCCTTGTGTCGGGGTCTTAAGGATTAATAAATATTGTAAATCCGTAACAAGATGTGGAGCTCTTTACAAGCGTGAAGGGATTGTAAACAAGGAAACAAACCACACAAACGGCATCAGACTATCTTAGCAAATATTCAATCAAATCTAATATTCATCCTTCTATATAAACCTAAAAGAACTGGATATTGCTATAAACACAACGTAGAGCAAGCTCCTAATCGAGACGATCACAAATAATTATAAATATTTAACGGCCAAAACAAAAATATAATTCATACTAAAAAGAGCAGTGTGCATCGACCTGCGCGCGTAAATTATGATTACCTGCGATCTTAAATATTGTTTAATAGCATTTAAAACTTATTATATTTAATAAAGAGGAGTTATGTTGCACTATCTTAGTCAAACAGTGAGTACAATCAGTGAATGCTGGTTGTACTCACTGTTTCTACTTCATAATGTTTAAACTTCATAACAACCACGTACTAAGATTTTGTTGTTCAAATTCTTTGCATATTTTAGTGAATGTAATAGTTAGTGTATGATTCATTGTAGACCTAATAAATAAATAAATAAATAAACTGATTAGTAAGTAACTTCATTCCCTGTACACGTAGAGGTTGGATTGATACAGGTGTTCGGTAAAGGACGACCGAGGAGGTATCGGTTCCAGGTAAAGTGCAGCGGCATGCCGGGTGGGTACCGGCGGTGCACCTCACCGCGCGGTACTCACTTGTAAAAACCAAAATTTCAATAAAAGTTAATTGATATAGGCTAATGTTCTGTTTCAGCTGGGTGAGTGCGAGCGGACCGTGGTCCTGTGCAACGCGTGCAGCGCGCGGCCTGGAAGGGGATGGGGATAGGGATGGGGATGGATCCACTTACGGTTTGAGATTCGCTGTGAAGCGAGTGGAACAGCCGGCTGAATAAAATTATAAAATATAGCTCATATTTTTCATTGCAAGGGCTCCGACAGGAAGAAAAAGCTAAAATGCGATCCTGGAATATCTCTTTTCTTAAAATTGCAGTCTTTAAAGGCAGACTTCAAAATTGAGTCTCTTATAGATTATTTATTTATAAAAATCTTCTTTCTATGTGTCTCTATTCTATGGTCAGGAAGCACTCAGCCGTCTGTCCGGCACTATTTTGAGTAACGGGTATACGACCCCGGCTTACCGAGCTACTACTGTCTCCTTTCTGCTCTTTACGGGTCAGTAGTATCCCCTCTTATTGTTAATCCTTCCCCAAAATGCGCATTCTCATACTTTACCCATTTCCATACCTAATCCTTCTTATTTCTCTTCCGCCAAGCCAGTCGTAAGCCGTGCCCAAGTGCTGCGTGCCCAGAGGCGAGTCTGGGCTTAGCAGGCCATTGCCCTGGGACCGGGTGATCCCAAAACAAGGCTTACCTTGCCCAAACATGCGGAGCTCTGTTTGAGTCAACAATTATTTTTCCCTCGCTGCTCGAGGGAACGCACTGGAGAAATACATTTGATACCAGAATGCCGCGGACGAGGTTCGCTACCCGTCACGTCTCGTCTCCCGTGGGAGCGAAGGGTGGGCTGCCGATAGCCACTTTGAATGTCAGAGGAGGTATGAAAGAAAAAAATTATGAAGCATGTGAGATGATGAAGGAAACAAGAATTGATGCTCTGTCTGTGAACGAAACCAAGCGGAAAGGACGCCACACCACCATACATGAACCTTAAACAACCCACTGGTCAGGAGTCCCTGAGACTAGCAGAGCCTGTCAGGGAGTTGCTGTGCTGCTTTCTGTTAGAATGAACGAATGTGTGACTAACTTTGGTTGTGTGAGTCCTCGGCTCAAATGGGTTAGATTGAAAGTTGGCCTTACCCGTGTCTTCATTCTAGGGGTGTACGCTCCACAAGATACGGGATGGAACCTGTCCTCGAGAGTCCAAGCCGAAAGGGATGAATTGAAATGAGCATAATGAAAAAATTGTAATGCTTGGAGATTTTAACGGATGGGTTGGAGTGCGGGGTGATGGATATGAAATTGTGTTAGGGAAATTCGGTGATGAAAGAGTGAATGAGATTAAAAAGAGAAAGTTTCCAAGAAAGCCTGTTGAATCTATACATTCATCCATGAACCAATCCATCCATCCATCCATGCATCCATGGATCCATTCATCCATCCACGTATCCATGTGTCCACCCATAAATGCATTCATCCAACCCCTCCTCGGCCGCACTGTTGTCGTGCAACACTGTTGTCATCCACGTAAACACTGAGGCTTCGGAAGAACATAAAAAAAAGCTTAGTAAACTCCCTGCGCAGTGATTATGTATGGAATCCGGTTAATCAGAGCGAAAGTGATTTGAAGAAGCCGTCACTATTACATCACCGCATATCGGGTGAACACCGGCTCCGGTCTGCGCGCGACTCGGTGTAATGTGACTCGGCTTGATTTCATTATCGTTTATTGCTTCCTCCGCGGAGGGGCGGGCGGCGGGCGGCGGGCGCCGGAAGTCGACGCGATCACCGACCGAACGTTTGAATAAATTACCTTTGAGATTAGAGATCAAAGTTGAGATCTTCTTTTACGCGGTAAAGAAAAAAAAGAGAATACTCTGCTCGCAGGTGTTACGTTGTGTCTACGTACATGTCAACGACGGTGTCGCGTGAACGGCGCTGTAACCGGCATAGTTACAGTGCCGTTCAAACCGGAACATAGTAGTAATGTTGACACAGTACCGTATGTCGGGTGCAAGAGGTGCAAGAGGTGCTGCGGTGGTACCGAGACGGTCTGCCACAGCGGACATATTAGGTCCTTCAATGTGAAATTAGCGTTTTGTCGTACTGACCTGACCACTTTGATCTGAAATATCTCGTGTTTGGTTAAGAATTGCAAATACAAATTCATACGAGGAGGGATCAAAAAGTATTGAGAATGAAATAAAATATAATGATTATTGATAATCTAATAATTTATCTTTGTACTCGCACGCAGTGCGCGCTCGACGTGCTTACTTTAGCCCTGTGTATTTTATAAGTTTAAAATCTATAAACAACTGTATTCACATAAAAATATATGCAGTGTGCGGAGTGCTGAACAATAGCTTAGTGAATGTGTCATACGGACAAATTAGTTAAGTTCACTTCAGATAATACTCGCTAAAACCAGTGACTTCGCTGTGTATTGTAAACACAAAACTTCGTCCTGGTCGACGCGACCGAAGCGAACACCTTGTTCAGTCGATTGGTATTTACTCGTTCTAAACACTCGGTTATCTCTCATTCTGTTCTCTTCTGTCATATGCGGAGTGGAATAACTTAATCGCAACACGTCAGCAATCACTGCGCTACACCGGCGTTTGTGTGCCGTTATATTGAATTACACAATGTCCGGTGTTTGTGTAAACCGGACGGACACGAGCTGCTCGCGTGGCGCGGACCTAGTGTTCCTAACGCATAACACCTTCTCGCTCTCACACCGGATGTCCGGTTTGTGTGTGTGTCTACGCGGTGCGGCGCGGTGCGGTGCGGTGCGGCGCGGTGCGGTGCGGCGCGGTGCGGCGCGGTGCGGTGCGGTGCGGTGCGGCGCGGTGCGGCGCGGTGCGGACGCTTTTTAAATTTATAATATTTATGAGTTAAGATATTATTGAATTTAAGGTAAGGAATATGTAATCTACCGAACTAAGCAAAACCCTGAATAAATCCAGTTCAAACTGTGCGGAAACGGATGAAGTTTTATCCAACGGGGGCTCGCGGGGACTCCATTTCATTTCGTTACGAACAACGGAACACTACGTAGAAGTTAGACGTGCGCTCTTTGCAAATCTACTTCCGGTTTCGTGCCGCCGATCGAACACCATTAGCCGAGTGTGTAACTACTGCTAAATTAAATTTTAAACCGGAATTAATCAATATGGAGTAACGTGGCAAGAGCGGCAACTACCTGCGATTTGTTTTGTTGCGAACATCTTGTTCAAGACGCAGCGGAGTTGGGCATCAGCACCAGCACCAGCACCGGCACCAGCACCGGCACCAGCACCGGAACCAGCACCGGAACCAGCACTGGCACCAGCACCGGCACCAGCACCGGCACCAGCACCAATACCGGCACCCGCATCCTCCGCATACACACAAAAGTTTCGCCGCGGCACCTTCATTTGTAAGTTGAAATATCGCTATTTTGTTAATCGAAAGAACTGGAGAGCCACTGCACTCTTTTAATGTTTTAATGAGCCGCCGCCGGAGCCGGGGCCAGCCCGGGGCCGGGCCGGGGCCGAGGCTGGACCGGTCCGGGGCCGGGATTACAATAAACGCGAGGCGGAAGTGGCCGCCGCTCTTCAGTGAATCGGTGATTGCGTTTAAACATTTCAACCAATTAATATAAAACGATCTGATTCTTGTCCGTTCCTTTTTATTTAATTCGCTTGGCCCCCGGCCCGCGGGTGGGGGCTCCCACGAACTGGGGGCGACCCCGGACGAGCTCAACGACGGTAATAATAATTAATACTCCTTTAACCGATCGAAGTAAATGTCATTTAATTTTCATTTAAAAGTAAAATTTGTAATTGGCTAAATTTAGTATTGTGCTAGACGGCCGAACACGCGGGGGAACGGCTCATCAGCTCCGTGCTCTTCTTTCCACCCTCAGTTACCAAGCGCACTACCAGCACTGCGAGCACTGCCAGCACTGCCAGCACTGCCAGCACTGCGAGTACAGTGTTAGTACAAGGTCCCTCCCACGTGTATATATACGCTTTGTACAAAATTAATGAATTCCAATAAGGTGGGAATGTTGGTGCGCTCACCGCGCGACTCATCCGGCGACACATTGCGGACCTCCGCCGGAAGTACGCGGCTCAAGTCGTGTGGCGCGTTGGTTCACTGTGCCGCGCCGGTGGCCGCGCGAGGCGGTGTCGTGTGAAGATTTTTGATAAGTTAGAACAATGACGGTTCTGCTGGAGTGGACACTTCCGCTCGACGCCTGCGCTGTTATGTTACCCTCCTAGTGTTCAGCAACGGGGACCAACTATCGACGGACTGATTCTGTCGACCAGTATGTACGACCCGTACCGTCGTATGCACCGTGCTACGACACTGTGTACACGGCGCGTTGCGGCGCGGCGTGGTGCCGGTGGAATGCAGAACACTTCCGGGACTTCATCTCGCAGTGCACACGAGCCGGCTGCACCGGGCCCTGTTTGCGACCGTGGCCGCTGTGTACAGTGCACGCAATGTTTACTAATCTAATTATGGCTAATTAACGTGTTACTGTCATGCGGTAATTAGTTATAATTAGCGGTTGTCGCTCATTAGGCGCGCGCGCGGGGTTTCACGCGTAAACAGCAATATATGTTGTGCGGTTAATGATAGTGTTATCAATGCCTAGTTTAAAATTAAAATAAAGTAAAAGTTATAAAACAAATCACTTTTAGACTTGTTCACTCGTTACTGCCGGTCGGGATCGGCGCGAACAATGGACCAATCAGCACACGAGCTTAGGTTTAGGAGGATGAAAAAAAAATGGTGAGCGGAATACTGCCACGTACCATGATCGCACCGTTGCCGACAGTCCGTCGGTGGCGATGAAGTGGGAGGCTGTCCTACAATAAAAAGATTTTTTTATAATATTAGTGAAAGTTATTTGATACAATAGTTATAAAATTAGAGTACTACCCAAAGATTCTTTTTTTTTTCAATTATCCACCCGCATCCAATGATTGCCAGCGACCTTGACCAGGTCGTCGGTCCACCTTGTGGGGGGTCTGCCCACGCTACGTCTTCCGGTACGTGACCGCCACTCGAGAACCTTTCTGCCCCAACGGCCGTCGGTGCTGCGAGCTATGTGCCCTGCCCATTGCCACTTTGCGACGGCGACCCTTCGAGCTATGTCGGTGACCTTGGTTCTCCTGCGGATCTCCTCATTTCTGATTCGATCTCGCAGGGAAACTCCGAGCATAGCTCGCTCCATCGCCCTCTCAGCAATCTTAAGCTTGCGGACAAGGCCCACAGTAAGCGGCCACGTCTCTGCTCCGTATGTCATCACTGGCAACACACACTGGTCAAAGACTTTTGTCTTGAGACACTGCGGTATATTGGACGAGAAGATATGTCTTAGCTTCCCGAATGCTGCCCATCCGAGTTGGATTCGACGAGAGATCTCTTTCTTGAAGTTGGACCTACCTAGTTGGATTGTATGTCCGAGGTAGACATATCTGTCAACAACTTCAAGTGTAGAGCTTCCAACTGTTACTGGAGTGGGTACAATATGGACATTTGCCATGATTTTGGTCTTGTCCATATTCATTTTAAGACCCACCCGTTGTGAAACTCTACAAAGATGTACTCGCCGTTGATATTAATGCCATATCCTCCCCAATCCAGAAGCTTGAAGACATCTTCCAATGCAGCGGTGAACAGTTTCGGAGATATGATGTCTCCCTGTCTTACTCCACGCTGCAATCGGATCGGTTTGGAGCTCTGGTCTTCGAGATGGACTGACATGGTGGCGTTCTTGTACAAGCACCTTAGAACATCGACGTACCGGTGGTCTATTTGGCACCGTTGGAGGGCCTGCAACACGGCCCATATCTCAATCGAATCGAAGGCTTTCTCATAGTGCACAAACGCTAAGCATAGGGGCTGGTTATACTCATGGGACTTCTGTATAACCTGCCGCAGCGTATGAATTTGGTCTATGGTGCTGTAGCCTTTACGGAATCCAGCTTGTTCGGGAGGCTGGAAGTCGTCGAGCCTGATTGTGAGACGATTCGTGATGACTCTGGAAAACAACTTGTAGACATGACTCAAAAGTGAGATGGGTCTATAATTCTTCAACTGGGTTTTATCTCCCTTCTTGAAGAAAAGCACCACCACACCTCCGTGCCATGCCCGAGGCGATCGGCCTTCTAGTATGACGGTATTGAACAACTTTTGCAGGACTTCGAGGATCGGCTTTCCACCAGCTCTCAGAAGTTCAGCTGTTATTTCGTCATTACCAGGTGCCCTGTTGCCTTTTTGGTGATTCAGAGCCACACTAATCTCGTGTAGGCTGACAACCGGGATATCTTCAGAGTAGTGTCGGGCTAGAATAGCTCTTGGATCTGATGCTAGTCCACCAGGAGAACACGTAGTCGTGTACAGCTGTCCATAGAACCGCTCAATCTCCTTCAGAACCTCGGCCCTTGACGATACGATCCTGCCGTCCTCTGTCTTCAGCGACGTCAACCGGCTTTGCCCGATAGACAGATCTCGTGCGAATACTTTAGAGCCTTTGTTCCGCTCTATTGCCTCTTTAACACTGTCAGGATTAAATCGGCGTATGTCGCGAGTCAGAGACTTAGAGACCTGCCTATTCAGCTGCCGATATTTGGTGGCATCTTCAGGAGACTTCAGGACCAGTTCTCGTCTTTCGGTCATGAGGTTTAATGTGTGGTCAGAGATCGGCTTCTTCTTTCTGGTACGGGGGACTTTAAAAATCTTAAGTCCTGCCGTACGGACAGCCAGGACACTAAACATTGTAAAAAGCATTTACTGTTTACGTTGCTGCTACATACACGTGTAAATATCAAACAATCACAAAGTAGATCGATCACTAATTGAAGTAAACTTTGATTAACTTCCGTTCGCTTAGTATTAACGCTTTCCGAGCTAACGTGTCTATAATTCTTAGCTCTGTGGCCTCGGCTCATTAACAATATTAGTAAAGTGACCCCCGTTAGTCGTAACAAATAAATTTAAGTCTAAGAGGACGGCAGGCAAGGGGTGCTTTCTTGCTGGAACGGGGTTTATTGAGTACACAAAATATATTTACACAAGCTACCGCAGAGTAGTTGTAGTAGAGCCGTAGCGGCCGAGCTGGGGCCGAGCTGGGGCCGCAGCGCGGGGGAGGGGAGCGAATATCAAAAGTGTAGCAATTATTCTTTTGAAGCAAACAATGAATAGGCAGGGAGGAGGAGGGAGAGAATAACTTTACTTTTGAATAACTCGCAGTGGATTCTTAAATGAAAAAAGGAGTTCTTGGACAGTTTGACTTCCGTAGCTCGTTAAAATGCATTTGTCTATAGAGAGAGCCTTTGTCTGAGCCTCCCAGTGCGGCGGCAGCGCGGCGGGCACTGCGACGCAGATACGACTAAATTGTTTTAAACACCGTCGCACCAATCGAACTAAATGCTTTTTAATATATAGAAACGAAAACTTTTCGCATTATTTCGAGCTCATCCGTCATCCACGGAGCTGCGACATAGTCCCGTTGTCCTGGGGTGGGAGTCGCCCCCGCGCGCGTCCAACGGAAATCACACTGCGCTCCGGCTCCTGCTTCTGCTTCTGCTCGTCGAATCGCTTCCTCACCGGTATATTCAAATTGCAATTGATTAACAAACAGCGGTGTTGTAATTTAAACGATCAACCCATAGGCCTTCGCCCCACGTCCGGGTCATCGTGCAAACATTCCCTGCCCGCACAAGATTGTGCAACATGTTTGCAAGTTACACTTGTTACATCACACTTAGCGTGTAACAGAAGGGAGGACGCGTCAGTGCTTCGCAGCAGGCCAGTGCGTATAGTGCGAGCCCCGGATGTCACACTGAAATAATATTTCGGTAAAGCCCGTGAATCCGGACTGTGAACACTGTGGTGACTACGTTCTAACAACTTTCAGTATATTTATTATTTTATATAATTTTTTTCTATATCAGCACGACACCGGTGGTAGGTGTCTGTTGTCGAAGAGTTGTCGATGTAACACCGCAGCCCCTGTAGCGGCCGACAAACAGCACTGTGCAAATATTACCGTGTTCCGGTTGCAATGGGGTTGTAGCAAGTGATATTAACGACGTAACGAGTATTAACAAGTTACGTCTCAAGGCGACGAGCATAATGTCGTGCAGTGTATATGTCATCGTAACTAGCAGTGCATTGTTATTGGTGGGGGGTATCATTTGCTACCGGGTGAACATCCTAGCTATTACATTGTGTCGATGAATAAAAAAAAAAATATATTGTTTACCGGATGCATTACATGGCGCCCGGCAGCCCAGCAGTCCGGTTGCGCGCTGCACACTGATACATTAGGATGAATTGTGAACGTCGTCCAGTTTCTGTAACATATATAAATATATATAAATATATACATACTTGTTCACAGTAAATGTTTGAACTGTGACAGTTGTCCGATTGAACTGAGCGTACCGGCAGCAGTTCGCCGCGCCGCCGCCGCGCCGCCGCCGCCTCGCCGCCGCGCCGCCGCGCCGCGCCGCAACAATTTCGAGTACACCTTATTACACATAAATTATAAACAAGTGGGGGTGGGGAAGGCTCGGGCGATACATCAATACGGGGCGTCCCCATAACTTATGCAATACGTAATTCGGGCCCGACGCTCGCCAAGTCGCGCGGAGCCGGCAGACTTGATGAATGTGCGTGAAAACAAGCCGCGATGTAATATACGAGTTCTCCTGATGAGGCTCCCCGGCGCTGGGGCTGGGGCTGAGGCTGAAGCGATACCATAGATTAAACCGGATAGCGAAAAGGATTAAGAGGATGGATAATATACAAGAGATATCAGAACACAACGCCAATGCGGCAAAAACTATATTTTGGGGTGAAAGGATGAGCAGCTAGGTGTCGTGCTCTGAGTTGTGAGATTCCGCGGGGGCGCGAGGTGTGCCGTGGCCAGCACCACCGGCACCACCGGCACCAACGGCCAGCGCGCGGACTGTTAGGCTACACATACTTCTTTCAATAAATGATAAAAAACTTGAAAAATGTTCACTGTGCGGTTAAATAATACATGTGGCGGTCGTTACTTCTTTCCTCTACTTGATTAAATCGCTCGCAGCCTCGGGGGTTGCAAAGTTTGCGCCTCCCTTTCCACCCCTGAGTCGGCTTACGTAGTGGAAGCGATGCCAACATGAATTATTTAGTTTTTCGGCTCGCTTCATTATGTGAGCAACAATAGTATTTCGACAAGTCGTGGCTTCGTGGACGCCACTGCGCTCCCCGCCCCCCCAGGGCCTAGGCCGTGCCCTCACGTCCACCTGTGTGACCTGGAGACACCGTGCAAACCTTACTGTGCCCCTGCGCAACGATAAGGAATTAGTGTAATTACTGAGTTTATGTTTTTATCACCTGGAGATATGTCAACCGTATTCTTAAATATTTTATAAACTTATAATTGTAATATTTTTTTCATTCACCAAACAGAACGACAGCGCACCACCTTGCACCCCGGGGACCTTCCGTACGAGGTGGTGTAAGGTGTATCACCTGCTGGTATTGTAACACCAGTGAAGATGTTCACGCACAAGCGGGCCCTTCACGCGGGTCTTTAAACACACAATGCCTTGATGTATCAATAATTTATCCTGATGAGGCACCCTCGCTCTGTGATATGTCAAACGTGTGGATTAGGTGCGTGAGTGGGAAACTGCGAATTCACGGTTCATTGTAGAGAGAGGGCGGGATGAGAGAGATCTTATTTATCCGATCAAAACGTCGGAGACGCGCCGTGCTGCTGACTCGGTGAACAACCGGCAATATCACGAACACGACATCAAACATTTAGGTGATTGCGTATATATAACAGATATTGAAAAATGTACAGAAAGTTCGATATGATTTCACATGTTACTGGTGTGCGTGAGCTCACGCAGCCGAGAGAGCAGAGGCTCAGCTGCAGATGTACGCGGTCACGAATTTGGATTATGCCAGATACAAAGATACTCTTGTAAGGGTGAGGGTGGTGGTGGTGCGGCGACGGACTCCGCAAGCGAACTACGCCCGTAGCGCTGATGCACCGCCTGACGTTTCCACGATGCACGGCAGCGCCTACTGCGACCGACAAACAGTAGTGTGGAAACATTACTACGTTTTAGTTTGAAGAGCATTGCAGCTAGTGAAATCACTAGGGTAACGATACAATATTTTTGTCTTAGGTGACGAGTGCAATATGGTGCAGTGTATATTATCTCAACTAGCTCCACGTCGTATCACTTATCATTCGGTGAACCTCCCGCTCGTCTCATTGCATATTTAAACAAAAAAAGCGTACGGTGATCTCGTACCGGTCCCGGTACACCTCGAAAGTTTATAAACATAGCACTAAGAATTGTCCACGCGTGGGCCGGTGCAGTCGGCACCACAGCTCGACATGTCGCCGTGCGAGCGTTACCTCTGACCGTCCCCCCGGGTGCACTGGAGCCGCAATGGTCGCTACGGCACCACAGCTCGACATGTCGCCGTGCGAGCGTTACCTCTGACCGTCCCCCCGGGTGCACTGGAGCCGCAATGGTCGCTACGGCACCACAGCTCGGCATGCCGCCGTGCGAGCGTTACCTCTGACCGTCCCCCCGGGTGCACTGGAGCCGCAATGGTCGCTACGGCACCACAGCTCGGCATGTAGCCGTGCGAGCGTTACCTCTGACCGTCCCCCCGGGTGCACTGGAGCCGCAATGGTCGCTACGGCCCCACAGCTCGGCATGTCGCCGTGCGAGCGTTACCTCTGACCGTCCCCCCGGGTGCACTGGAGCCGCAATGGTCGCTACGGCACCACAGCTCGGCATGTCGCCGTGCGAGCGTTACCTCTGACCGTCCCCCCGGGTGCACTGGAGCCGCAATGGTCGCTACGGCACCACAGCTCGGCATGTCGCCGTGCGAGCGTTACCTCTGACCGTCCCCCCGGGTGCACTGGAGCAGCAATGGTCGCTACGGCACCACAGCTCGGCATGCCGCCGTGCGAGCGTTACCTCTGACCGTCCCCCCGGGTGCACTGGAGCCGCAATGGTCGCTACGGCACCACAGCTCGGCATGTAGCCGTGCGAGCGTTACCTCTGACCGTCCCCCCGGGTGCACTGGAGCCGCAATGGTCGCTACGGCCCCACAGCTCGGCATGTCGCCGTGCGAGCGTTACCTCTGACCGTCCCCCCGGGTGCACTGGAGCCGCAATGGTCGCTACGGCACCACAGCTCGGCATGTCGCCGTGCGAGCGTTACCTCTGACCGTCCCCCCGGGTGCACTGGAGCCGCAATGGTCGCTACGGCACCACAGCTCGGCATGTCGCCGTGCGAGCGTTACCTCTGACCGTCCCCCCGGGTGCACTGGAGCCGCAATGGTCGCTACGGCACCACAGCTCGGCATGTCGCCGTGCGAGCGTTACCTCTGACCGTCCCCCCGGGTGCACTGGAGCCGCAATGGTCGCTACGGCACCACAGCTCGGCATGTCGCCGTGCGAGCGTTACCTCTGACCGTCCCCCCGGGTGCACTGGAGCCGCAATGGTCGCTACGGCACCACAGCTCGGCATGTCGCCGTGCGAGCGTTACCTCTGACCGTCCCCCCGGGTGCACTGGAGCCGCAATGGTCGCTACGGCACCACAGCTCGGCATGTCGCCGTGCGAGCGTTACCTCTGACCGTCCCCCCGGGTGCACTGGAGCCGCAATGGTCGCTACGGCACCACAGCTCGGCATGTCGCCGTGCGAGCGTTACCTCTGACCGTCCCTCCGGGTGCACTGGAGCCGCAATGGTCGCTGCGGCACCACAGCGGGCGCGCGACCCGCACCTGCGATCGGTTCGAATACACGTTTTGTTACGGTAATGAACACTTGGAACATCTACAAAAAATTTTTTTAAGAAGATATCACACGAATATGTTATAACAACTAACTCATTTGTAGAGTTGGCAAACTGGTGTGCGGGTGGCGAGGGGGCGTGGGGGCGTGGGAGTGTGGGAGCGTAGGGGCATGGGAGCGAGGGCAGGCGGAGCTTATGTTAACAAAAACTGTTGACGCCGAGGGTCCGCTTACTGCCGCCAAGTCGCATCACTAAAACGTATAGCATGTTCATAATCACACCGCAAGAGGGTTTCGAAGGTATTTCGCCGGTTGCTAAGCGACCGCTAAAACTTCCCTACTGTGGTTAATAACTAGTTGCTCCCCCTCCAACGATATGCACGGGATATTCTCAGAACATCATATTGCCGTCGCGTATTGAAACATCGTCAGTCCAATAATTACAGCTGCGACCCCTTCCGAGGTTCCTTACAGGGTTCGAGGTTCGAGGGGCATGTTATGGAGTGACCGGTTGCCGGTTGCCGGTGGCCGGCGCGTCGGAACTGCGTCAACGAAGCTGCTTTGGAAGGTTGTTGCGCTGAAGAAATAAATAATTTTATTTTCACAAGTCAATCTTCCAAAATTTTCAAAATACTTAAGGCTAAATGGGATCTGGGACTTTCCAGCAAATCTTTAGATTCTAATAGGGGGACCGGAAAGTAATGTCGTTTCTGCGCATGCCAATACTTGATTGTCATTTGTCAGCTCATTGTTTTGTTCAGAGGCGTACCAAAGACATTGTGAGGTTATAGTGATTTCTTTACTTATAGACAATTGAATTACAATTTTTTTTTGTAATTTTGGGTAAAATGGCCAGCCAAATACCAGAAGAGGTACACATCCGGCATTGCATGCTCTTTGAGTTTCGCAAGGGAAATAACGCAACAGTTGCTACCAAAAACATTTGCGATGTTTATCCAAATGCACTGGACATTCGTAAATGCCAAAGGTGGTTTTCCAAGTTCAAATCGGGTAATTTTGATCTTTCCGACTCGTATCGATCAGGAAGACCATCAGCGTTAGACAACGACGTGTTAAGGGCGGAAGTGGAAGCAAATCCGTGTCAGACGATCGAGGAATTGTCAAACAGTCTCAACAAACCTTGGTCGACCATCCAAGAACATTTGAAGCAGATTGGAAAAGTAAGCAGAGCAGGTGTTTGGGTCCCGCATAATCTGTCCGAACAGAATAAGGCTAACCGATCAATCACATGCAACTTATTGCTTCAACGACACAACACAGAAGCGTTTTTTGATCGCTTGATCACAGGAGATGAGAAATGGGTCCTGTATGATAACCCAAAACGCAAAAGGCAGTGGCTCTCTCCAAATGAAATCCCTCGGAGTACTGCTAAGCCAGGTTTACACCCCAAAAAAGCGCTTTTGTGTGTTTGGTGGAGTATTCGCGGCATTGTTCATTTTGAATTACTGAAACCTGGAGAAACTGTTACTGCAGACCTCTACAGCGAACAATTGCAGCGAGTCAATCAATCTTTAATTGAAAAGTGGCCAGCGATTGTCAACCGAAAAGGCGTCATTCTCCAACATGACAATGCAAGACCGCACTGCGCAAGGCGAACTCTAGAAAAAATTAATGAATTGGGGTGGGAGGTGCTGCCTCATCCACCATATTCGCCCGATGTTGCACCATCGGATTTCCACTTATTCCGAGCGCTGCAACACTTTTTAAGTGGCAAAACATTTGCAAATTTGGATGATATCCAAAATGCCATCTCTAGATATTTTGCCGAAAAACCAATTAATTTTTATCGATCAGGGATTGAAAATTTACTCACTAGATGGCAAAAGGTTATTGACAATGATGGGGAATACATCATTGATTAAAAATAAAGACTCGTTAAAAATGTATGTGTTTGTATTTAGCGTAAGAAAACGACATTACTTTCCGGTCCCCCTAATACTTGAAATATAACTGAAATTCCTTCTAATACCGATGTAATTTATAACACACTTCCGGTTTTGAGACGCGAAGTGCTACAACCCGTATGACTAACCATGTTTACTTGCATCGTTTGTTTGTTTGTTTGTTAACTGGTTGTTTGTTGGAAATCATGTTCACTGTTTCTATATTGATAATCATTCTCAACATCATAAATTAATTGTACATACATACATACATACATACATGCATACATACATATACATGCATGCATGCATACATGCATACATATATACATACACAAATACATACAGTAGTCACTGAGCACATTGTAGTGAAGTACGCTTGTGGGTATTGTTTGGTACAACATTAACGTGCGGTATTGTTGTGTGCACACCCTGCCGCTGGCAGACTTGCCAAATAAACGAATGAATGTAATACTGAGTTCTGTGAGCATTCATACGTTAAGCTGTAAAGCGCAGTGTGTACACAGCCTAACGCAGTGCCCGGCGGCGCTGGCGCTGGCGCTCAGGGCTACCGGCAAGAATAATTTACCAGATATTAATGCTTTAAGTTATACTTCCCGTATATGTGTAGCCTGAGCTGCAGTGGTGTGGCTGCGAGGCGGCGCGGCGGCGCACCGGGCCCGGGCTCCGCTCCCGCGGGCGCGCGGCGCGGCGACGCACCGGGCCCGGTGCGCGGCGGCTAACGGTCGGCGGGAGCACGCGGGCGTGTTGATTCTCATTGAGTGACGACTTGTTTACTGAAACCGATTGACATAACTGGTGCCCTGCGGAAGGAACGAGCTTTTAGCGCCAACGAGAGGGCTGGAGCGCGGCGTGGGGGCGTGTGGGTGAGGGGGCGCGGCGGGGGCGTGACGTCACACAGGGGGAAATCTTGTTACGCTAAGTTAGCCGGAGTTGCTGTAAGTAATACTATTTGCCAAGCATTTATCCGCTGAATATATTGTTCTCTGTCACATTGAGTGCGCCATGCGTATGTGCGTGCGTGCGTGTGTGCGTGCGTGCGTGCGTGCGTGCGTACACGGTTACGCAACACCACTCCACTCGGACTTTTGCGATGATATCATGCGATGAGATTTTCACATCCACATCGTGGCAAATAAGGAAATATTTTTGATGTAAACAAAGGCATCTGTACTATACATCTTTTCTTTACATTACATGACAATTGTAATAAAAAAATCTAAAGAATATTCAAAAAAAAAAAATGATTCCGTGTATTTACATAAAGCCGGATCAAAAGCACACGCAACAGACGAGCGTGCATGAAGACGCTTATGAAAATGGAGGAAGCGAGAGAGGTGTGCCAGGATCGTAGCAGGTGGAGAGAGGTGGTCTCTGCCTACCCCGCTGGGAACGAGGCGTGATATATATGTATGTATGTATGTATTTACATAAAGACATTAAGATTTAGTTTCTAATAATCTAAAAACCGGTCGGTTAACCAAAAGTTTGATACTTTTATACTTAACGTAGTAAAATTTTAATTGAAAGTGTAACACGTCACGCACAGATTCCGGTTGCATTTCAGCGGCGGGGTGTCCCTGGGGCGCGCCGCGGCCGCACGGTGCCGAGTCACAGGGGGCGGCCGGCGTCACGGCGCTTTCTAAATATCTAAAGGACACAGCTTTTTGCAGATTTCCCAGGATACCACAAACATTAAGCTCACGGCTAAGCAACAATGAATTTCATCCGGATAAATATAATTGAAAGGGGGTGAGTTATCGGCCGCAGTTAATTATGAACCGCCGAGAGCGCGGCCGCCTTATTAATTGAATTGTAGCTCGTTAACTGTTCAAAACTTGCTCGCGGAGGTATTTTAAGTTGGCGGTGTATTTGCGATTTAATTTCGCGGCTGAAAGCACCTGAATTATGTTATGAAACGGAACGGAAGTGAGAGTGGACTCGCCAACGCGCCCCACACTCAATTGCTATTAATGGACTCCGCTTTCACTTAACTACTCTGCACATCAAAAAAATGTATAGCTGTAAGTTATTAAGTTCACAATTAAAACGTCATAAGTTATTTTGGGACGGTTCTTCCCTTTCTTTTAGTGACAACTTATTAAGCTGCGGTGAAGCCTTACAATTGTTTAGTACTAATTATACCGATAAAAAATACTCTCCGGTGAAATTTTCGAGAAAATCGACAAAGAAAGTCGGCCCGCGCCAGCCCGCGTCGGCCCGCGCCAGCCCGCGTCGGCCCGCGCCAGCCCGCGTCGGCCCGCGCCAGCCCGCGTCGGCCCGCGCCAGCCCGCGTCGGCACGCGCCAGCCCGCGTCGGCCCGCGCCAGCCCGCGTCGGCACGCGCCGGTCCGCGTCGGCCGGGTTGTCACGCGTACAACAACCATATTGTTAGGCGCGTTCGCCCTCAGTCAACGTCACGTCGTCACGTGATGCCATGTACAACACCGTGCTGCGCCCATCGCTTTGAGAGATAAGACATAAAGTCTCGTTACTCCAGTAATTACACTAACTATAGCGCCCTTCAAATCGCATCACAGTAATGTTTACTCAGTGCAGTACGTCGGCCGCAGCAGGCGCTTCGGTACCAGCGGTAATTTTTATTAATTTTCATATCATGTCGAATACAGGAAAAGGGAGACCATCAATAAAATAGAAGTTGTTGCTACGTTTTTGTTCAGTGCCTGAGTGTGCGAAGCGCTCGCCGAGCGGCGCGCCGTGGTTGATGCGTGGAAATGTGTTTTAAGCGAACAGATGATTCCGTTTGATTTGTAAATATTGTTTAAAGTGAATACGTTATCGTGACCCTGTTCCCACACCGTCGGGATACTATCGGCGTGGTCGTTACATTCGGCATATCTTAAAGTGGAACAGCACCAACTCCAGGATATGAAATAACTGTTCGTGTGACACCGAGCAGCGCACCGTGCCCGGGCGCCGCGAGCCGGGCGCGGGCGCACGCGGCCGAGACATCCGGTTAGACAGGGCAGCGTTCGCAACAATAAATAATGAGGATGATGAAATTCATCAACTTTAATATAACCGTATTCAGATAAACATAACAATACATTTCTTCCTAAATAAAACTGTTAGACAAGTGCAACGTTTACCAATTGCAACATGAACTTGACACTGGGCGCGGTGGTGGCGGTGGCGGTGGCGGTGGTGGTGGCGCAGCGCCGCACGACGGCGAAATGACTATGAGATATTTAAAAAAATTGTTGACCATGAGGGTGTAGCAGCGCAGCCCTCTCCGGCCACCCCGCAGCCAGCGCGTGTGTAATCGAATGCAAATATCAAACAAACATACAAACAAACGAGCTCCGACGTCGGATAGCACTTTCATTAAATAAATATTTGCTCGGGGGGTCGCAGCCCGATCGCGGGGTACGTTGTTATTAACAACAATATTAAAGGAAAAAATAACCGAACGTGTGCAGTGAAACGAACGACCGAACGACCGAACGTCCGCACGCCGGCTGGCGGCAGACGAACTGATGCGTTACCAAACTACTAGCTTTACTTATCTTATACGTTAAATATAAATGTATCAGAGCGGGTGCAGCGGCGGCAGACCAGCTCCGCAGCCGGCCCGGAGCCGGCCCGCAGTCGCGACGCACGTGCAACATTTTTAGCGGGCTAGGTTAATGGAGCCAAGTAGATACCGTGTTATGTGTACACTAAGTGATGACAGCTCGAGCTATGCGCTATACGGCTTGGAGAGGCTTGAATGCGATCTTGTTCCGAGTTCCAAAGAAGCGAAACATCGTGAGACACAGGCGTGTTTCGAAAACGACAGCTTGCGAAAAGCTGACGCCTCCTCCAGGAGCCAGTGAGTGCAGCAGTCCGCAGTGCAGTCAGCCTGTTTGTTATGTTCCGAGCACACCGCGCGAGTGTTTCTGGAGATATATGTTTTCCTGCGCGCCGGGCTGGAGTAGCGGTGGGGCTGTTTTCACCCCCAAAGTACAACAGAGCAAACTTTTTATAATTAAGTAGGTACGCCAAAGAGACGGCCCTCGAGCAGGTTTATCCGGAGTCGGCTGCGCGAGTTCGGCAGACGAGAGACAATATGTTATAATTTTGATTCAAGTTACGTCAAGTAAGGGCTGGATTTATCACATCGTTTCATTATTTTAATGATGTCAACTGGAGAGAGAATGTGTACAACTCATCCATCGCGCTGTGAATATGGAAATTACTTCTAGTTATTTTTAAAAATGTCAGTATGTCAGTACCATTAAAAATTCTAAAGTTTTTTTTATTACGCTCTGCGTCGTTACGAGTTGCCGTCGCATCGACAGACGCGATGTGCGGCCCGGGCACCCGGCGCGGCGACTCCGGCGCGGCGGCTCCGGCGCGGCGGCTCCGGCGCTCGACACCTACAGAGGAGGCGCAGTTGATATCGATAAGCAGCGGGCCGAGTGAGAAGCTGGCGCTGTTTGTAACAAATAGGGTTCAACTCGGACTCTGCTGACAGGTCGCGCTGCTGGTGATGACCACCGCGGCATACTCTCGGCTGTTTACACAATGGTACTCTTGCCTTTGCGAATAAAGAAATCAAGCCACATTGCAACATTAAATGATTTGGGACGGTAATGATCGCGAGATGAGGCTGCCCCTCGTTTATTACACTCGACTAATTTCTCATCGAGGTGGCACCCTCCACAGCATCAAATAATGGCGTCCACGGACAACCGTAACAAAAAAATACCTTCATACAAAACAACATACCGGTACATTTTACTTTAATTGATCCATAAGCTTAAGAGATACTTGATTATAGTTTTAGAGCTTCTTCCGGCGGTGGGTCTCTGTTAGCAGAGACCATCTAAGAGTACAGGGTAGGTACAGTTGTAAGTGAACATTGCTCTGTTTTGATTTGAAGGACGCTTTAGCTACTAAAACTGCTGGGGTAACAAAACTTAATATCTTGTATCAAGCCGACGAGCGCAATGTGGTGTAGTCTGTAGCATCTTAACCTGCGCCACGTTACGAGCAAGCCTATGAGTATCACTTGCCATTAGGTGAACGTCTGCGTCCATAGATAATTTTTTTTGATCCGTATAAAGTTTGATTGAACTCCATTAAAATAGCCTGCGCGCCAATTTTGAAGGTGATCGTTTGTATATGTACGTATATGTACGTACGCGTAGATATTGGACTTCAGTTTCATTCAATGTACATGACGTGTGTGCTCCAGACAAATTGTGAAGTTAATAATTTGAGTGTAAAGGCTGATGATGAGCACCACGGTTCGTTAGAGTGCAAAGGGACACATTTCCAGGTGGAGGTGGGGCCGTGAGCAGGGGGCGCTAACAAGGGCCGCGTGTGACGGGGGCTCCGGGCGGGCATCCGTCTGCGCCGCACATTTTAGTTACGCGCCGGCTCATTGTGGACCCCCGCACGGCAGCTAATTTGTTTATGTGCCCAAGATGGAACGTTCGTCAAGTCGGAGCACTGCATTGTTTGACGGTGCAATACCGCGTGACGGCAGGCGGTGAGCAGGTAGTGAGCAGGCGGTGAGCAGGCGGTCGCAAAGGAAAGCCTTTGTTATATCATAAACGGTTAATGGTTCAGTTTGCGGGCCGCAGGTTAGCTGCACCGGCCGCGCGCCGCCCCCAACTAACTACTGCGACGGATTCACAAAGAGGCGAATTGAATTTGTGGACTTACGGTTTCCTGCGGGCACGGACCGGAAGTTGTGAAAGCCGATAGAGGTAAACGACTCGGCGGACTGATTCTCTTGTAGTAGCGAACAATGTTGTGAGGTTTAATTTCAATTTTCAATCGTATATATGTGAGCCATGTGCAATTGCTATTTACATGTAAAATAGTTTTAACTCGTAGAAAAAGGATAGCTCTTATATATATATATATCATATGTTTTTGTATCTGCGCTGGTTTGTCTATGGTTATATGGTGCCCAAGCGACTACGCCGTTACTTTGTTCTTGTACTTTCTATGCAAAATTTTTTTCATAAAAAATAAAACTGGATCAAAAATAATAATAATAACCCTAACCGCTCCGTTCGAATATGCCGAGTCAAGGGGAGGCGAAGAATAATAACTGAAGTTGTTAAATATATTTCAAAAATATCGCTAACGTCGTTTTCATTCTAATAATAAGCCGTGCATAATATTTTTCCTAGATGTAAGCATTAGCAACAAATTGTACCAATAACCAATAACAATGATTAATAAGTAAACTTAAAGCATTAGGTAATCACATTAACGTTATAAGGACTTTTCATCCTGCAGGCACGACGGGGCACGACCCGCGAACCCCGCCGACAGACGGAGCGGGCGCGTGCTCGCGGGCGCGCTCCCGGCCGCCCGGCTCACTGGAATAATGAGCGCTCCCGTAGAGGCGGCGAGCTACGCCGTAACCAGTCGTGACGGGGCAGCCGTAGCGCGCGGCCGGCTGCGCTACGCGAGCGCGCTACGCACGGCGCTGTCCCGCCGCTCGCGGTCACGTGCTACGAACAAGTGTTTTCGACTACTTGCTACACTCGTGCCGTGCTCTCAACGTGTCTCGATTTTCGTGCTGGAATCGCGATTTTCTCTCTCTCTCTAACACAAGTTGTAGTTTTAAAGTTGTTAAGAAAGTTTATAGAGAGTTGAAGTGAATATACAATCATCCAGATGAAAAGGATTTGTCATCTCTTCGTGTTATCCCTGTGCCTGCTCGATGGTTAGTACCGACACTGTTCACTAATTATATTCACTAGCTATATCGTGAGGTCCGGCTTTAATGCATCTACAAATACATCAAAGAGACAAACTCGTTCCGAATATGATTGTTCTGCTTTAAGCAGTATATTCATATTAATTAATTTGAACACATTAAAATGTAATTTTAATTAAAACCTATGTTAAAACAAGTGTTATGAATACATTCAAAGAAGTACAGAATTTCGTTACAAATGTTAAATTCTTTAAATTTTTAGATAAAACTGCTCATAGAACACGCGAACACGCGCTCGGGGGTATTACTTAAATGTAAAAGAAGTAAGATTTAAGAGTTGCAAAGTATGGAATAATTCATGTACAAATCCAGTGGCTTTAAGTAAAGTGGGTTAAAAATAATTAAAATATTATATAAAATAATAAGCATCCCTGTTGTCTGATTAAATTATTTATAATAGGTTAGCAAATATCTCCCTTCCGCCTTTTTGTCTTTTTGAATTTCGCGGCTATGTACAAAGCGCTACAGAGCTCGTATCTGGCAATACTATACATAATTTGAAAGGTCTTGACATAACCTACAAAACGACGCTATGCATAATTAGTTTGGATATTGCGTTCAACAGTTATAGACGTGTAAACATATAGTTCACTAACGCCGAAATTCGCGCTATTTTAAAGTTTTCCTTCGTTAAAGGCAAATCCGCTAGAGAAACGTTCCGTGAGATTAATGGTGTTTTGAGGGATGGTACTCTATCACTTCGAACCGCGGAGGAATGGTTTCGACGATTCAGAGCCGGTGAAAACGACACCATGGATAAGCCAGCCGGCGGAAGACCTGTGACGACAAATACCGATCAAATCATGGACTACATCGAGTTAGACCGGCATGTGGCATCTCGTGACATCGCCCAGGAGATGGGAGTTAGTCACCAAAACATTTTAAACCATCCGCAGAAGGCTGGATACAAAAAAAAGCTTGATGTTTGGGTGCCGCATGATTTGACGCAAAAAAACCTTCTGGACCGAATCAACGCCTGCGATATGCTGCTGAAACGGAACGAACTCGACCCATTCTTGAAGCGGATGGTGACTGGCGACCAAAAATGGATCACATACGACAATATCAAGCGAAAACGGTCGTGGTCGAAGGCCGGTGAATCGTCCTAAACAGTGGCCAAGCCGGGATTGACGGCCAGGAAGGTTTTGCTGTGTGTTTGGTGGGATTGGAAGGGAATCATCCACTATGAGCTGCTCCCATATGGCCAGACGCTTAATTCTACCATCTACTGCGAACAACTGGACCGCTTGAAGTAGGCGATCGATCAGAAGCGTCCAGAATTGGCCAACAGGAAGGGTGTAGTGTTCCACCAGGACAACGCCAGACCACACACTTCGTTGATGACTCGTCAGAAGCTACGGGAGCTCGGATGGGAGGTTTTATCGCATCCAACATATAGCCCGGACATAGCGCCAAGTGATTACCGCCTGTTCCTGTCCATGGTGAACGCCCTTGGTGCTGTAAAGTTGAACTCAAAAGAGGCTTGTGAAAAGTGGCTGTCCGAGTTCTTCGCAAATAAGGAGGGGGGCTTCTACGAGGGAGGTATTATGAAGTTGCCGTCTAGATGGAAACAGATTATCGAACAAAACGGCGCATATTTGAACTAAATCCGATCACTGTAACACTTTTTATAAAGCATTGAATAAAGAGCAAAAAAGCGGAAGGGAGATATTTGGCAACCTTAATTAAATTATTACAACACTTTATCTTGCTAGTTCCGTAGTTAACACAAAACGTGATACATACATAATTTATCATCAAGTAAACTCATCATCACCAGCCGATAAACATCTACCGGCGGACCGTGCCCCGCTCAATGATTCCCACAGTGGTCGCTACCGCAACATCACATCGGTCGCTGATCGAGTAGATTATTTTGTTGTAATTGAGGTCTAAAGGAGTGTAAGAGTTCCCGCATAACAACGAACGGGACACAAGCCAACTGCACCTGCTCGTGGTGTACTCTGCTATTCAACAGACTAGGCTCTGCTCTCAGACATCTCACTTTTGAGTCATGTCTACAAGTTGTTTTCCAGAGTCATCACTAATCGTCTCACAATCAGGCTCGACGACTTCCAGCCTCCCGAACAAGCTGGATTCCGTAAAGGCTACAGCACCATAGACCACATTCATACGCTGCGGCAGGTTATACAGAAGTCCCATGAGTATAACCAGCCCCTATGCTTAGCGTTTGTAGACTATGAGAAAGGCTTCGATTCGATTGAGATATGGGCCGTGTTGCAGGCCCTCCAACGGTGCCAAATAGACCACCGGTACGTCGATGTTCTAAGGTGCTTGTACGAGAACGCCACCATGTCAGTCCGTCTCGAAGACCAGAGCTCGAAACCGACCCTATTGCAGCGTGGAGTAAGACAGGGAGACATCATATCTCCGAAGCTGTTCACCGCTGCATTGGAAGATGTCTTCAAGCTTCTGGATTGGAGAGGATATGGCATCAATATCAACGGCGAGTACATCACGTACCTTAGATTTGCCGACGTTATCGTGGTTTTGGCTGAGACCATGGAGGACCTCAACACAATGCTCGATGATCTTTGTAGAGTTTCACAACGAGTCGGTCTTAAAATTAATATGGACAAGACCAAAATCATGGCAAATGTCCATATTGTACCCACTCCAATAACAGTTGGAAGCTCTACACTTGAAGTTGTTGACAGATATGTCTACCTCTGACATACAATCCAACTAGGTAGGTCCAACTTCAAGAAAGAGATCTCTCGTCGAATCCAACTCGGATGGGCAGCATTCGAGAAGCTAAGACATATCTTCTCGTCCAATATACCGCAGTGTCTCAAGACAAAAGTATTTGACCAGTGTGTGTTGCCAGCGATGACATACGGAGCAGAGACGTGGCCGCTCACTGTGCGCCTTGTCCGCAAGCTTAAGATTGCTGAGAGGGCGATGGAGCGAGCTATGCTCGGAGTTTCCCTGCGAGATCGAATCAGAAATGAGGAGATCCGCAGGAGAACCAAGGTCACCGACATAGCTCGAAGGGTCGCCGTCGCAAAGTGGCAATGGGCAGGGCACATAGCTCGCAGAACCGACGGCCGTTGGGGCAGAAAGGTTCTCGAGTGGCGGCCACGTACCGGAAGACGTAGCGTGGGCAGACCCCCTACAAGGTGGACCGACAACCTGGTCAAGGTCGCTGGCAACCATTGGATGCGGGTGGCCCAGGACTGGTCTAAGTGGAAATCTTTGGGGAGAGCCTTTGTCCAGCAGTGGACGTCTTCCGGCTGATTGGATGGATGGAGGCTCTGGCTCCCGCCAACCCGCATCGAGCCAGGGTGGTGGCAAGCGGCCCAAGTCCCACATGAACCCCTACAAACGACAGTCCCTGGTGCCCGGCGATGGCGTAACGTAGGACCGATCGATGTGGGGATCTTCGGGGGAGTCTATGTCCAGCCGTGGACGTCTATTGGCTTATGATGATGATTAATTAAGATAATCACATGGTCTTATTTCTAAGATGGTTCTCCTAGCGACAAATGTAAATTTATTGTAATATATATATAATAATATATTAGTTTGGCAAATATCTCCCTTCCGCCTTTTTGTCTTTTGAATTTCGCGGCTATGTACAAAGCGCTACAGAGCTCGTATCTGACAATACTATACATAATTTGAAAGGTCTCGACATAGCCTATAAAACGACGCTATGCACAATTAGTTTGGATATTGCGTTCAACAGTTATAGACGTGTAAACATATAGTTCACTAACGCCGAAATTCGCGCTATTTTAAAGTTTTCCTTCGTTTAAGGTAAATCCGCTAGAGAAACGTTCCGTGAAATTAATGGTGTTTTAGGGGATGGTACTCTATCACTTCGAACCGCGGAGGAATGGTTTCGACGATTCAGAGCCGGTGAAAACGACACCATGGATAAGCCAGCCGGCGGAAGACCTGTGACGACAAATACCGATCAAATCATGGACTACATCGAGTTAGACCGGCATGTGGCATCTCGTGACATCGCCCAGGAGATGGGAGTTAGTCACCAAAACATTTTAAACCATCCGCAGAAGGCTGGATACAAAAAAAAGCTTGATGTTTGGGTGCCGCATGATTTGACGCAAAAAAACCTTCTGGACCGAATCAACGCCTGCGATATGCTGCTGAAACGGAACGAACTCGACCCATTCTTGAAGCGGATGGTGACTGGCGACCAAAAATGGATCACATACGACAATATCAAGCGAAAACGGTCGTGGTCGAAGGCCGGTGAATCGTCCCAAACAGTGGCCAAGCCGGGATTGACGGCCAGGAAGGTTTTGCTGTGTGTTTGGTGGGATTGGAAGGGAATCATCCACTATGAGCTGCTCCCATATGGCCAGACGCTTAATTCTACCATCTACTGCGAACAACTGGACCGCTTGAAGCAGGCGATCGATCAGAAGCGTCCAGAATTGGCCAACAGGAAGGGTGTAGTGTTCCACCAGGACAACGCCAGACCACACACTTCGTTGATGACTCGTCAGAAGCTACGGGAGCTCGGATAGGAGGTTTTATCGCATCCACCATATAGCCCGGACATAGCGCCAAGTGATTACCACCTGTTCCTGTCCATGGTGAACGCCCTGGTGGTGTAAAGTTGAACTCAAAAGAGGCTTGTGAAAAGTGGCTGTCCGAGTTCTTCGCAAATAAGGAGGGGGGCTTCTACGAGGGAGGTATTATGAAGTTGCCGTCTAGATGGAAACAGATTATCGAACAAAACGGCGCATATTTGAACTAAATCCGATCACTGTAACACTTTTTATAAAGCATTGACTAAAGAGCAAAAAAGCGGAAGGGAGATATTTGCCAAACTTATATATAACAGTAGTCAACTTTATTAGTAGATTCTAGTTTTACTTTAAATTATTTATTGTCTTAAAAACTATTTTTATAATATGATTGTATCGTAACGGTAAAATATAGTGAAAACCCCGGTTGAAATGTGTAACAGTGTGTCCAAATATCGCGGGTGTGTTCATGAGCAACCAGCTCCCTCCGCTGTAAGGGGAACGTCCGAGTGGCCCGCACGTGCTCGGCGCCGTCCCCGGGCCACTGGTGCGGGAGTGCTTGGAGTGATTCATTCAATAACGTAAGTCGGGAGAGTGCCCGCGCCGCGCCGCGCCCGGTGCCGCTGTGCCCTTTCGCAGTTCAAACAAACCGTAACAATAGTGTTTTCTATTGTTTGTCAGCGAAATGCTGATCAGTGTATGTCTGAATGTTGCTGCTGCATAATTTTGTTTAAAACAATTCACGTAGTAAACAGCAGAGTGATATTTAAGAAATCCTTGCAACTGTGACATCAAAGCATACAATTGAAATTTAAATCTAAGGGCGCGAATTTATTTCGTAGCTTTGGATCCCTCCAGGTTTAATCCAATGTTCAACACAAGAAGAGAATTCGCAACTCAGAAGTGAGGAAACATCTTAGTGATATAAATAAAATTCTTCCAATCGTCTTATATACATATATTACAACAAGAATACGAAAATAAGCAGTTACTTAAGAATAAAGAAAACTCTAAAGAGCTTTGAATAACTATGAAATAATAAGTCAGGAAATTTCAACAGTAGAAAAAAGTCATTGGACTTCCCGTCGTCTCCAAGTGACGCGCTGGATAGTTGGAGAGTTGGAGTTCCACTTAGTTAGCGCGCATACATTACGTAGTCTACTGTTGGATAACTGGATCTCCAAGTATAATTACTAGACATTGGGTTTCGGTGTGCCGCAGGAAAATATCGGACGTTACGATGGATAGTTCTCATCCGTAGCAATTTTCAGAACGCCGGAATTTACGAAGTCGCTCAAAAGGGCTGGATTAGATCAAGACCTAAATATAGCTGGATAAATATTTACAAACGCTTATTTTTAAAAAGACCGCACAAAGCCGTTTCCACGAAACAAAAGTTTCATCTAATCTGATACTCTTTGCATAAATACGCGCCCAGTAGTAATTACCAATGCGATTCTGATGGTGTGTAACAGGTTGGCGCTGAGGAACATCTGGAAGCAATAACGGACAGACGAATGTCTCCCAAACCCCGCATACATACAGTAGTCGGATGACTTAAAAAGGAACAAACAATAAAGCAAATACGAAGTAGCTCCGGCACAGCACGCTTTATTTAATGTGCACAGCTTCGTGCGAATCCATTCCCGACTGCAGCGCGACGCCGCGCCGCTCCTGGACTGGTCTGTTCCGTTCAGAGGCGGAGGTCCGCGCCGGCGACAGCTGTGTTATGCGAATAGTTTAAAAGCTCATAGGAAGCTTTTACATCGCTCCGGGTGCGATCACATAACAAAGGCTCGAATTGTCAGACGTTACCCCTTGCCGTGTAAAGACCGGATGCGCACAGCGCGCCACGCACTTTGTATGTACATCCAGTAGTGAAGTTAAATTATTATAGTCATTATAATGACGTTCTAACGCCATTCGCAGCAAACCGCAAGTGCGGCAGTTGCTACGCCCGACACCGTCACTGCGTGCGCGCTAACTGTACTGCATTAATAATTTTAGCTAAGCAAGTCATCACGTTTTGTTATCACACTTTTTTAAAGCATTTTCCATCTTTATGTTCAAACCTTTATTCCCCCCCCCCCCCAACTCCCCCTTAAACCTTCAGCTCTTATTCATCAGGCGGCCGGGTCTTCTGATTGTCTCATTCTCCACGCCAGCTCTAGCTACAACATATGCATATTGCATTCCTGCGTCTTTTTTCTTTTTCGCTATTACTTCCTTGTGAAAACATGTTTTCTTTTAATTATATAAACTAGCACACGACTACGGGGTGTCGGGTAGTAACCGAATTATAAATTATCATGCAGTTGTTGATGGAAACGCGCATTAACATAGGAATACCCTATTCATAATTTTTTTAAAGATAATCACAACTGGACGCACGGGCACGGTGACTTAGGATATAAAGTTCAGTACTAATCTGTTCATGGTTACCGACTAACTTTGTAGCGTATCTCTGTATTGGATCCAAAACAGCCAGTTGGTATTTGGCAGCACCTGCCCCCACGCGGCGGCCCGGCGCGAGCCACCGCCGCGCCTCGGCCGCAACTCCAAGTGCCGCTTTCGAATTAGACAGAATATCTGTAACGTTAGGACGCGTCGGGCGACAGGCGCGCCGCGCGACAGGTGACACGTAACACGTGACACGTCGTATAACAGATTGAATTCACGTTTCAAACTCCGCAGCGAACCCTCTGCGAATGCAATTCCGCCTCAGCAACTTGGCTATTGACGAATAGTTCTCTCTCTACTCAATTCTAAACTGTAACAAACTCTCGTTTGCTGCGATGTGCTGCGGTCCGAGTTATTAGTTTTAGCACAAATTTGACTCTGACAAGACATGATTTCTATTTTATCTGTGCACGTGAAATAGAAATGAGGGGATTTGAAGTTACACACATATGACTAAATCTATTGTCGTTGTTGTTCCGGCGAAAGACTGTTTCCTGGGGGACAGTTGGTGTCCTCTGATTGAGGATGGAGGTGTTGATGACTGATCTACTCGCGTGTCCTTTGCTATTTAAAATGTTCGGCGTTAGCACGTCGCTACACGAGTCCGTAACGCGAGCCTGTGCGCACCGTGCACACCGTGCGCACCGTGCGCCGCGCAGATAGATCGCGCAGCTTGTTTTTCCTGTTAAACACGCCTCGGGGAAAACTTTCTGAGTACGCTCTTGCGTAAATAATAAACACATTGGACAACAATAATAATAAGGCTTTTCAAGTGAGAATGGCGTCGTTGGTGTTCGTATTTCCCTGGCGGGAGACCAACGGCGCACCCCTAGCCCGCCACCACCACCACCACCAGCAGGAGCTGCAGCGCTAACAGCGCTAGCAGGCCGCGCAGCCGCCGGCAGTACCAATACTAATTTGAAATGAAATTTGCACGCGCGGCCGGAAACGTTCGTGAACTTTTTGCAAATTTCTACTGAAAGGGTTTTTCATAAAATAATGTTTGTAAACAATTGTAAATATGTGTACAATGTAAACAATAACACTCCTGAGTTTCAGTTTGCTGAGATTACGTTTAAAATTGTGTTTATAACGTAACTATTGCAGTAGCGCTGTTTGTTCCTCGTGTATCCGGTGCGCGCGCGCACGCGTCGCCGCAACCAGCCGGCGGTGTGTTTGTGTTCATGTGGAAAATAAACAAAATTATTGGGCACGAATAGATCATCCAAGAGTGAACACAAAAGTCAGTTCCGGATGTACACTTTGTGACACACGTGAGATATAGCAATGAAAGTTTATTTTGCTATTTAACGAGATATAGCGGCGCTTCCTGTTGACGGGCGGTCGAGTGCGCGCGGGCGGGCTGCGCACGCGCCGCCACATAATTGCGCATTGCTTTAGGAACATTCAAGTGTTCATTGCCCATGTCGAATGCATCAACTATCTATGTAACTACACATGTTTTACGATAAGAATATACTACGGTTATCAGTTTAGCTTTTAGCAAAATTTAGGACGCGATACATTCAAGAGGGAGGAAGTTGTAAATTTCTATTTGCGCAAAATGTTGCTGCGTTACTGTAACTGTACTGTAACGTACTGTGTGTCAGTGTTGGTACGATGTGTTAGAATTATTGAGCTATACCGACACATATTAAATTAGTAATTTAACTTTGTGTACGGTGTTTCAGGAACCACTATTGTAACTAAAGTTTTCGTTGAAGTAGAACATTGACTCGTGGCAGAAGGCTGCCGCGTGTCATTGTTCCCAGCACTTTATATAATATCACGTCGACTTCAACGATTACCTTGCTGTTGATAAAAACACAACTATTTAGGGAATTATCGAGGCTCCGCCGCAATACTTTTTCTAGATCTATATCTCTGGAGAAATACACCCCCACTAAATATTACACCCGTCCGCAGCTGTCACAGCTCACGCTGCAGGTGCGCGCTCGCAGCCAGAGCACCGAGGAGGATGGCGCTGCCATGTACTCATACGTATGTAATACTGTTTCTGATTACATCTATGAATATTTACTCGCAAATATTATATAAATAAGTAATCTATTAATTTTCGATGTTTTTCAGCTGATACATGGCCATTCTTCGGCCGGGCCAATCCATTAGCGCTACTATGGGTTCCGTATGAGTCCGCAGCTATTCATTACCGTGTAATTAGAGGAGAGTAGTTAAAACGTGAAATGACCCGTTAGCCTTTGAAGGGCGCGCGGGCGTGCGTTCGCGTATCGCCTCTGCGCGGTCTGCGCGCGCTCCTTGTGTTTGTGTTACATTAACTTTAGGTGTGAAAAAAGCGAGACGTCTGTCTGTGTGCAAGTAACAGGCGAGGTTACAAACACTACCACAATATGCATTGATACAATGCACAATAACTGATACGCCATTAGGATTACAATCAGGTGTGCGCGTGCGCGTGCGCGTGCGCGTGCGCGTGCGAAATCTGCCTTCACACCAAAACTACGCAAATAGCGATAACACGTTTATCTGCGTGTTTGTCCGTGGCATCAACACCAAATGGTAGAGCCGATTTAGGTCTAGCCTTTGAATTATTCAGTGACTCGATAGTTACGAAGAAAAATATATTTGTGTACAGAGCTGCACTCAGTGTACTCAGTGTACGGCGATACGTTCAAGTTGCGACCATGGTGACAATGTACAAATGTGTTGAGTGCAATGTGTAGTGACGGTTCATTATCTGTATCCGCATTGGATAACACGGCCCATGTGCCCTCACCGCGCGTTTGTACCTTGTACAGTGCACTTGCGTGCATTCATTGCAGTGAGGAGGGCAATCTGGCAAAGAGGGTCCGGTGCAAGAGGGGACCTAATCGGGCATTCTAAGTCTTTGTTATCCACTCGCTACAGTGAGATTAGTTTTATATCTATACTCTCATAGATTGTTATTTTGTTTTCAAATGACGAAGTGTTATGAAGTTTCTATGACGTAGCGCCCTCATCTAAAATACTCTGTGCCCCCCCCCCCCCCAAGTACGGTTAACACCATGAGGTCTGGAAACCTTAACCGCAATACAAACTAAGATGTACTTTATGTGGTGTAATATAGCCGCGCTCGGCGCAGCGTACGGTTACAGAAAATAAAAAAAAACAATAAGCAGGGAGCATAAAGTGTACGCGGGGGTGGGGGGGTGGTGGCTGGGGAGTACTGCGGGGAATGGGACTGAAATATTCTAACGTAAAGTTACGCGACGCGGTACTCTGGCGCACAGAGCGGGGAAGCTAGGCAGCTCCGCATTAGCATACGTCCGAGTGCGTGTCGTAGCGCGCGCGCCGCACGCCGCACGCCGCACGCCGCACGCCGCTGCGATTCGCCAGCCCGTCTACTTGCCTACTCGCATAATCGTCTATTCGCCTAATCGCCTACTTGCCTACTCGCTTACCCGTCTACTCGCCGACTCGCGTACTCGCTCGCGAATAATAAGCAATCGGTGCGCGGTGCCGGGCGGCGCGCCCGCTCCCCGCTCCCCGCTCGCCGCTCGCCGCTCTCCGCTCGCCGCGCTCAGTCGGGCCGGGCGCGCGCGCACGGCGCACGTTGCCGCGTTTACGTTCTCGCTCCCGCCTCCGTCCGCGCGACCGCTGCAACTCCGACGCACGTAGTTAACTCCGACAACCCGCGAGTGTGTCGCTTCTAACTAATCAAAACGAGTCCTCCTCTAAACTTTTAACTGTGCAGTTTATTTGATAGTGATAAGTAAATTCATCCCCATGAAAAGGATTTACCAGCTCTACTTCCTGTTCCAGTGTTTGCTGGACGGTAATTGTTCATTACATTTGAAGTCCAGCGCCCGCTCGCGCGTTCGCGCGTTCGCTACTCTCGCGTATGGTTTGATTCGTTTAAAAATTGTAAACAAATATTTCCTGTATAGATTTATTAATTTAATATTCATTACATATATAGTACACAAGTACCGATAATTAATTTTCATGGAGTTTTTGTCAATATTAACATAAATATAATATATATATATATGATGGTTCGGCCATGTCGAAAGAATGGATGAAAGAAGATTAACGAAAAAAATATACAAGGTAAGAATGATTGGAAAAATAGGTGCAGGTCGACCTAGGCGGACATGTTCCGATCGAATCGGAGATGTCCTAAAGAAAGGCCGGATCAAAAGCGCACGCAACAGACGAGCGTGCATGAAGACGCTTATGAAAGTGGAGGAAGCGAGAGAGGTGTGCCAGGATCGTAGCAGGTGGAGAGAGGTGGTCTCTGCCTACCCCACTGGGAACGAGGCGTGATATATATGTATATGTATGTATAAGGTTGGAAAATATCTCCCTTCCGCTTTTTTGCTCTTTATTCAATGCTTTATAAAAAGTGTTACAGTGATCGGATTTAGTTCAAATATGCGTCGTTTTGTTCGATAATCTGTATCCATTTAGACGGCAACTTCATAATACCTCCCTCGTAGAAGCCCCCCTCCTTATTTGCGAAGAACTCGGACAGCCACTTTTCATAAGCCTCTTTTGAGTTCAACTTTACACCACCAAGGGCGTTCACCATGGACAGGAACAGGTGGTAATCACTTGGCGCTATGTCCGGGCTATATGGTGGATGCGATAAAACTTCCCATCCAAGCTCCCGTAGCTTCTGACGAGTCATCAACGAAGTGTGTGGTCTGGCGTTGTCCTAGTGGAACACTACACCCTTCCTGTTGGCCAATTCTGGACGCTTCTGGTCGATCGCCTGCTTCAAACGGTCCAGTTGTTCGCAGTAGATGGTAGAATTAAGCGTCTGGCCATATGGGAGCAGCTCATAGTGGATGATTCCCTTCCAATCCCACCAAACACACAGCAAAACCTTCCTGGCCGTCAATCCCGGCTTGGCCACTGTTTGGGACGATTCACCGGCTTTCGACCACGACCGTTTTCGCTTGATATTGTCGTATGTGATCCATTTTTGGACGCCAGTCACCATCCGCTTCAAGAATGGGTCGAGTTCGTTCCGTTTCAGCAGCATATCGCAGGCGTTGATTCGGTTCAGAAGGTTTTTTTGCGTCAAATCATGCGGCACCCAAACATCAAGCTTTTTTTTATATCCAGCCTTCTGCAGATGGTTTAAAATGGTTTGGTGACTAACTCCCATCTCCTGGGCGATGTCACGAGATGCCACATGCCGGTCTAAGTCGATGTAGTCCATGATTTGATCGGTATTTGTCGTCACAGGTCTTCCGCCGGCTGGCTTATCCATGGTGTCGTTTTCACCGACTCTGAATCGTCGAAACCATTCCTCCGCAGTTCGAAGTGATAGAGTACCATCCCCCAAAACACCATTAATCTCACGGAACGTTTCTCTAGCGGATTTGCCTTTAACGAAGGAAAACTTTAAAATAGCGCAAATTCGGCGTTAGTGAACTCGCATGTTTACACGTCTATAACTGTTGAACGCAATATCCAAACTAATTATGCATAGCGTCGTTTTGTAGGTTATGTCAAGACCTTTCAAATTATGTATAGTATTGCCAGATACGAGCTCTGTAGCGCTTTGTACATAGCCGCGAAATTCAAAAGACAAAAAGGCGGAAGGGAGATATTTTCCAACCTATTATTAACATAAATAGTTATAGCCGGGCGACGTCGCCATGGCCGGAGCCCGTCGCGCGCTGAGGTACTCTTCTGTTTCCTGCCAAGTCAAATAATGTATACAAAGCTTCATGAAAGGAAGCTGCCGTCTGTCTGTGTGTACACTAAAACATGTTTTGTTTTCGTTCATTTTATTAGCGGTATTGAAAGTGGATGCATTCACAAGTGAGCCGGGATGGGGCGGCGCGTCCCCGGCGGCGGGCTCGCTGTGTAAGTACCGGCGCGCGAGCGGTTGTAAAAACTTTATGCATTTCCGGGAGTGCCGCTGTACCTGCTGAAATTATTACCGTAGCAATGTATACCATTTTGTCTCTGTAGAAGATGCATGTTGCTAGTCATTGCTATGGTCAGATTAATATTTAAAACAACATCAGGAGAAATTCTTTTTCGCCATTTGTCTTCATTATGTTATTGAGTTCAATCCCACGGGTGGGGTCCTGCATACGCTCGTTCTAACCGCTACCGACAATGATGCCGCGAGCAGCTCGTGCAGCTCTCCACCGGACCCGGAGATGTAACGATGCATCAAGCTACCCTTCTTCTTTTACACTTATCCTACAAACAACGCGTTGCCGTCCCACGGAGCCCACGCTCTGCACGCCGTTCATTAGTTTACCTTATAACGTGTCCGTGTAAAACTAACTAATGAATCGAAATTCTTTCACAGTTTCGCCAAAAACTAATTTGCAGCGGGAAGTTTGTTCGTCTAATGTAATCACTGCCGCGTACGGAAATTCAAGTGTCAGGGTGCGGAAGTAATGGAGGTGGAGACGAGCCGGGCCCCGCGAGGCAGCAAGTTATGATTGAGTTACGCGATGTATTGCACCCTTCCCGACCCAACCCTGTTCCTTTCATCACATTTGTCGTAATTGGACATATTATAAATTAACTAAATCGCCTTAAAACTCATTACCTCATGGGATTTGTTGGAATTTCGTTAAATTTTTTCAAGGAAATTAATTTATAAAAGCAGTCGTACCATCGAGAACAAGGATTACGCAAGTCGTTAATGGGGCGGCTTTAAACTCGCTCCGTATAGTTTCAAAGTCGACAAGTTTTTGAAATTCACTACTTTGTTCTCGTTACCCAAAGCCCTTGACAAAGCTAAGGGCCTTTTAATTAGGGCCCGCTTTAACGAGGGATCACCTTTGTGTGTTCCGCGCGAACGCGACACAATACACCCCCGAGCAGCCGCCCCCGGCGCGCCTGCCGGGCGCACGCGCACCGCTGGAGGCAGGGGAACTCCTTCACAACGCGCGTTATGGTTCAAATTATTTTCCGCAGAAAGTTTCAGTACGTGCACTACTTAACTTCACTTAGACCGTACTTGTTCATTTTTATTCGTAACAACTGAGAGACTGCCTTTAAAAATTCCATTACGTAGACCTCTACGCCGTAGAGGTCTACGCGGGCGTACTACACAAAGTAATGGTATTTGGGGTGGCCGCTCCTCGAGCGACGTTTTATTTCACGACCACTTTATTGTTTCCGGAGAAAATATGTTACGGCTTTTAAGTAGCCACGCGCTACCACGAAATGCTTGGTTTACTTTATTATATTGCAGTAAAGGATATTACATTATCTATCCTAGTTACACCGCCGAGGACAAATACTGCGCCAACCGTCGACGTTGGCCGCCTGCAGGTCAATCAATCGCACGAGGATCAGCTGTCGGTGCACTGCGACGTACTCGTGGGTGCAATGTATTTAAAGAGCTATTCCTATACTACACGGTTACTAGTTGTTGCTTAGACAAGTGTAGTGGCGCGGCCCGCGGGGTGCGCGCGGGGACGGAGGGCGCAGAGCGGAGGGCGGCGGGCGGAGGGCGGAGGGCAGACGGTTTCCGGATCAATTTTCCACTCGATTAATTTTATTGGCGCTAAGAGCTCCGGTTTTACGGCGGGAAGTCGCGCCGACACTAGTTACCGTCGATAAGTCACCGCCGCGCGCCGCGAAGGAGTACAGAGTAACTTAATGTCCGTGTCATCTATCACCATTAAGATGTCATCGCCGCCCTGGTCCTCCGGCCCGCGATCTCGCTAAGATAAACATACAGACGCTGTAGTGAGGGTGTCGCGCGCCGTGCCCGCACTTACCGGCCATCACCTCCGACACCGGCTCCTCCGCGCGACACCCTCAGTGTACAGTAAGATGCAACAGTTAGCAGTGGGACGGTAAGCACAAATATAATTTTGGGACTTTGTTAATGTTAATTTAGCTCGCTGGCCTAGTGGTTAGAGCGTGCGGCTTTCATTCCGAAGGTCGCGGGTTCAAACCTCGGCATGTACCAATTACTTAATATTTAAGTTATGTACATTTGTGAACTTTAGTTACAGCAGCGAGATACAAAACGGTGAAAGAAAACATCGCGAGGAAACCCGCACACTGATATCATCTTTGTGTGTGTGTGTGCGTGTGGTGGTCCCAATAAAGTGGCAACAGGCTCGCCCCCTGTTACATGGGACCTAATCTGACCACATCTGGCGAAATGTGGGTGTTTATTCATCTCTGCCTACCCCTACTGGGAAAAAGGCGTGACTTTGTTAATGTGTAATATAAATATATAACAAATATAATAGAACTATCATATACCTACCTATGCGATAACTATCACATTAACTTTGATGACGCCCGATAACTACTCGTCGAGGTTAAGGCAATGAAGGGCACGTCGGACGGGCGCGGACACGGGCCGAACTTGGTTTTCCTTGCTTCTTAATTGTTTTTTTCTACGATACATCGCGATGAGTCGAGCCGGAAGTTCACTTGATTCTGATTGACGCCTGCCTATAACAACGAGCCGCCAGCTACGATGATATACACAGCACCGCATTGTGCTCGCAGCCTAGAGACTGAAGTTAAATCTCATTATTCCAATAATTTTATAAGCTACAACATCTCTCAAACCGGATCATTTAAATGTCTATATAGATACTCTGCTGCCGAGTAGTAGCATATGCTACTACTCGGCAGCAGAGTAACTGCGGTGGTATCTACCTATATGGTCGCCGCCAACAGAGACCTACCAGTAGGTTATTTTTTTCACCACTTGTAGCATCTGACATTATGTGTGATGCGATAATGGTAAGGGAAACATCGATTCAATAAACATCCCCCACGAATTATGTTCGCTAAGCTACGCGGGGATAAGGGGTAGGTGGTGAGTCCCGTGCACGCGCCGGCGGGGAGCGGACAAGTGATTAAGCTTAAGTGAAGTGTCGAGAAGCGTTCCGCCCCGCGGCCGCTGCGGAGCCTTTCCGTTAAGTTTTATGGAGTAAGTAAATTAATTATAACCTGAATAAATAGAAAGCCGCCGGGGTGCTCACCCCCGCCGCCCGCCGCCTGGATATATTTGCTCCGATCACAACGAGTTCATTATTCCGAACTGCCCGAGGATCGCGAGCGTGTCCCCGCAGCAGTCGCCGCAGCAGTAGCTGCGCTCTCTTTTATTTCCAAGCAACACTTGTTCGCGACGCGTCATACTTTCGCGTCAGCGGCGTAGTCAGTTCATTGTACAGGTCGATTGTTGGAAGAAAAAGTTCCTTTAATTTCCTTCCTGTCCCAGTTCCTTTGAGCGATGAGACGAACGGACCGTTCACTGGACAGTAAGTGATACGCTCGCACATAACAACGTGGCGCTAGTTACGATGATATACACTGCACCGCGTTGCGCTCGTCGTCTTGGAACAGAAGATGTTGAATCCTGTTACCCCAGTAATTACACTAGCTACAGCGTACTTCAAACCGCAACACAGTAACGTTTGTACACAACCGTTTAGCGGCAGCAACAGGTGTTGCAGTGGTACCAACCAACGTAGAAGGTCCCCGGCAACGGACACCTACCACAAATTTAACCATTTAAATAAAATTGCAGGAATCACCGGAAAGTGGTAATGTTACTGTGCCGCAGTAAACGCTTAAAAATACTTCGTGTGGAAACATTTTTATAAATCTTATAACACCCCTAAAATTGTATATTCTTGTTTTGAGCGGGCTGGAAGCCACAGCGGCTCCTACAGCTCATCTGACACTGGGCTCGTGGACCCGGATCCACGGCCTGAAGTTTCTTAAAACCTAAAATGCGCTACGCGGGATGTAGCCGTCTGGCGGATGATTGTATGTGTCTGGTTCTTGTAGTGCTTTATCTGGCGATTCTACTCGGTCGACGAGGCCGGGCGCGGGCCCGTTCCCTGACTACCTTCGCCTGTATCGGAATTTCTGGGCGGTGAGGACCGCCCACGATCGCGGATGTACTTAGTGTACGCGGTGTGTGAGTAGCTGCGGCGCCGCGTTCTGAAGCGAGGGCGGCGTGATGATGATATTCGGAGCGTGTTGGTAGTGTCCGAAGTGTGTGTGGTGACGTCGGTGTTGTCGGTGACTGTGGGCGTGTGTGTGGTTTGCGGGACCCCTTGGGATGTCGGAATAAGCGCGTGCCGCGGTCTGCGCTTTTTCGTCCTGGGATTCGGAGGTAGCTCGTAGTTGGCCGCGCTGGCCACCAGAGGGTTGGGATGAGTTGCCGCCTTGGCGAAGTAGGTCGCGGAGCACTATCTGAAGTGCTCCTTGATCGTTGGGAGTTTAAGGTCGCTGTGGATGTCCACGTTGCGCTGGTACCATTCGGCACCAGTCGCGATGCGGGTGAAACGGTTCTGGAGAGTCTGGAGAGGTTTGAGACGATCTTCGGACGAAGGGGCGAAGACAACGCTTGCGTAAGACATTACAGGTCTTACGCATACCTTGTAAAGGTGAAGCTTGTGTCTGAGAGAGAGCTTGCTCTTCTTACACAGCAGGGGGTATAGCTTGCCCAGTACTTGGGCCGCTTTCTTTCTCGCCTCGCGAATGTGGGCGATAAAATTGAGTCTGGCGTCGAGCGTGACGCCGAGATATTTGACCGAGTTCCTCCATGGGATGGACTGGCCGAAAAGGGAGATCTGGCCGAGTTCCTCCATGGGATGGACTGGCCGAAAAGGGAGATCTGGCCGAGTTTATGGCCGCTTTTTGTCGCCTTCTTGAGAAGGGTAGATGACTTTCGGTGGGTGAAGTGAATGGCTTCACTTTTCTCCGGGTTTACGTCGATTCGCCACGTCCGGAACCACTCGCCTAGGCGGGTGGTCGCGTTCTGTAGGCGCATCGTTATAAAACCCGGGGCTCTGCCGGAGTGATAAAGAGCGGTGTCGTCCGCGAAAAGGGCCATCTTGACAAAGGGGTCTCTGGGTATGTCGCTCGTGTAGAGCGAGAAGAGTAGCGGAGAGAGGCAAGAGCCTTGAGGGACGCCGGCTTTAATCTGCCGGGGCGAGGAGAGAGCGTGCTCGACGCGAAAGCGGAAGGAGCGATTCGAGAGGTAGTCTCGAATGTCGGTGACTAGACGGTCTGACACTTTGTGAGAGTAAAGCTTGAATATCAAGCCTTCGTGCCAGACTTTGTTGAACGCCTTCGCGACGTCGAATAGGACGGCGCAGGTGTCGATCGTTCGTCTGTGCTCGAGACCGGCCAAAATGTGCTCGGTCAGTCGGTGCACTTGATGGACGCAAGAGTGGTTGCTCCTGAATCCGAACTGTTCGTCGGGGAGGAGATTGTTCTCTGCGGTGAAATGGCGCAGACGCTCTAGAATGATGCGCTCGTAAAGTTTGCCCAAGGTGTTCAGTAGGCTGATCGGACGGTAGCTGTTGGGTAGGTTCCTCGGCTTTCCGGGCTTCGGAATACCTATCACTACGGCCTCTTTCCAGGCGTCTGGGAAGGAGCAGTCGGCTAGCAGGGCGTTGAATATGGCCACTAGCAGACCGACGATCGGGGGCGGGAGACTTTTCACAACTCTGTTGGAGATGTTGTCGGATCCCGGGGCTGATCTGGTTTTCAGCCTCTTTATGATGTCAACGACCTCACCGGGGGAAACCGGTTTTAGAGGGGGACCTTCTGGTGGGAGGGCTGCCCTGCGACGCACCTCATCCTCGACCAACTTGAGGTGATCGGGGTCCACTGATGCGGTAGAGGGAGTGCACTGGCTCTCTAGACTGTCGGCGAGACAATCTGCTTTTTCGGCATCCTCCAACGCAAGGGAGGAACCATCGATCATTACGAGGGGAGGCATGCGGGCCATGTTCTCCGCTTTGAGACTGCGGGCCAGACGCCAAAAGTTGGCGCTCGAAGGCTCCAAGTCGCAAAGCAGATTGTCCCATCTGTCGGATCTGAGTTCGGATATGCGCTCTTTTACCAGCCTTTGGAGGCGGCGCAGTTTTATCCTGAGCTCCTCGGATCTGTATCGTGTATAGAGTCTCATTGTGGCGTTTTTCGCTCTTATCAGCCGACGAATGTCCGCCGGGAAGGACCCGAGAAGGTAGTCCGACTCGGGCACCGTTCTCGACAATTCCTCGACGGCTGTGGCGATATGATGCGTTAACGAGTCGATCGCTCGGTTTGCAGCGCCGAGCGAGTCGATCGTATCAGGGATTCCGTCTAGGTGCTGGGGGTTCGCGGCCTTGAGTTTGACCTCGAGGCTGCGCCAGTTGACGATGGTTTTGGTCAGAGGGACCTCACCAGCGGGCCGGCCCAGCTTCATAAGAACCGGGCGGTGGTCGGATCTGATATCGTCTATGGTCTCGATCGAATGCAGTGGGACGGTTACGTTATTGAATAACGCAATGTCTAGTGTGGATGGGTTGTGAAACGCGACGGTAGGGTATCTCGTCGGGCTTTGCGGAGCTACAATGTTAAACTTGAGCTTATCCGCCAGCTTGGAGAGGATTATACCATTTCGGTTTGACATGATCGGGTCCCAGGTGCTATGCCTGCTGTTTAGATCGCCGGCGACGATGACAGCCGGCCCTAGGTCGAGAAGGGTTCTTATGTCTGTTTCCCGATTTCTTTTGTCGGGGACAGATAGACGGATGCTAGGACGATCGGTTGATGACCGGTGAGGGAGATTTTACACGCCGAGACTTCTATTTTGGCGAGGGTTGGACTAACAAGCGGTATGCAATGCAGGGCCCGCTTGAAGTAGATGAGTGTGCCGCCTCCTGGGGCGGTCAGCCTGTCGTGGCGGATAATATGGTAGTTCGCGATTTTCGGATCGCGATGAAACGGTTTGAGGAATGTTTCCTGAATGAGCATGACGTCGACGTCATGGTTCCTAAGAAACAGGCTTATTTCCTCCTTTCGAGAGCGGATGCCGTTCGCGTTGAAGTACGCGACAGTCAGCGAGCGGGGTCCTAAAATTGTGTTCTCTTAGACGCGCTATATATCATACAAGGACCCCCGGCCGGCGCCCGCGGGGCCGCGCCGGGGCCGCGCCGGGGCTGACGCTAGCAGCGCTCTCTTGGTCAGTTGGCTCTTTCCAAGAATATGTTAAAAAGAAATTAAAAAGCTTTCTTCTTATGTCATATTAATTAGTGTTTAATTTTGCAAAAAAAAGTGTCCTGTACATGTCTCCAGCCCGCGCCGGGGCGGCGGCGAGGAGTGCAGCGTCCCCCGCACCCGATCGGAGCGGAGAGCGGGGCCGCGGGCCGGTGCGCGGGCGCACACGGCGAGTCCCGTGAGACTAACGCTTTGTGCAACAGTTTTCGATTTGACTAATGCACTTTGCGTGTGCGTGAGCGCGCGCACGTGTGTGTGTGCGTGAGCACACACGTTGCGGGAATGACACCCCCAACAGCAGCCTTTTATTGCGCGGTTCTGCTCCCGCTAACTGAATTGTTCGCCGCGCTGCGCGGGCTGGCCGCGCCGGGGGTGACAGGGTGGCAGGGTGGCAGGGTGGCGCGGTGGCGCGGTGGCAGGGTGACGCGGTGGCAGGAGGACTTCCCAACTCCTGGCTTAAGCGAGTGAATGTTTTATCGTAAAAAAGGTTTATGTCTTGGTACAGGTGAATTTATCTTAAATCTCGAAAAGTTTTCTTTTATATTTTTTCTTTTGTTCTCCGCCAGAAAATTGGCAATCCGGCGTCTTCTAATGAATTCTTGTTCTCGCTAACTTTTTAAATTGTCCAGTCTTTGCTGCGCCCTCGTTACTCTGTTGTCTTGAGGTCATTGACAGCGAGTGCCGTGTATTCTTTACACATCACACGGCATCAAGTCGCGTTGTCCGGATCGTCGTCCGCGTCGCAGAGATTTCGTGAGTAAATGTAAAGGTACGTACGGCGGCGGGATGATTCGCTCGCGGATCTCCGGAGACCAAACTTTTGCGTTGCAAGAATTTAATTAAGGATCCGGGGAGGAAGGCCGCCGTAATTACAGCAGTGCCCGTCGATACTGCGGAGCTGCCGTCCAGATTTCCCATCATTATAATGAACGCAAAAAAGTTATTGGGAATATAAATTTTGATTAGGCAACTTCGAAAAGGCTCGTCAATCGTTCGGACGTGACGACGGGCGCAAATTGGATCCTGCACAGGATTTCCCGTTTCGAATTGAAAAAGTGATATTTAATTCCATATTTTTATTTTACGCTTTATGCGGAGCACGCACGCACGCACGCACGCGAGAACAAAAAGGTTTTTTTTACATATATTGGCAAGTAGTGTGTGAAGATGGACTAAACTGTAAATAATCATTTTCTCCGCACAAACCTGCGCGAAAGAAACACTTTAGTAACATAACTCGTTGATTTTACAAAAACTACGGCACACGTATTGTTTTGTACATTATTTATGAAATGTGTTACGTAGAGATGAAAATAAATACTTCTTTACTCGTTTCTTTAAAACAAATAAGGACTGGCACGGATACGATGAGGGAATGCATTCTGTACTCAGGCGCAGGATCAAATTTCCGAATAAACTGAAAGTTAATTGAAAGCATAGTCGGACGTTTTTGAAAGGTCTTGTTTTTTAACTTACTCTTTTATCGCGTTAAGATAAAATGCAAAAGTGAAAGATATCACTGTGGAGAGGTCGACGTCCGCGCGCAGGAACCGGATAGTGTACAGGACTTACAGACAGACTGCCTGCAGTGTCCTTTCGAAGTGACAACTGACAGGTGCATTGCCTCGATTTTTAAAACGGATTAGTTCAATGCGAATATTATCCTGTACAGAAAACAGATTAAAATAATGTATTATGTCTACAACACGTGAACACCTGAACATCACTGGGAAGGGACTGATTCCAAGCACAGTCCAGCGCTGACCCTAGGCCGGGCGTCTGCTGCCGGCTCGCACTGCGGGCGCGGCGAATACTTCTTTTGAGGGACCTGTACTCACCCAGCAGAGGAAGGCAACAGACTGAAATTAAATGAACGAAGGAAATAATATGAAATTGCTTGCGCGTATTTAAATAAATTAGTTATAATCGTTGTAAATTTTCCTCCGCGACATATTATTATACGCCAGCAGCCAGCAGCCAGCAGCCAGCAGCCAGCAGCTAGCAGGCCGCAGCCCGCCGCCCGCCGCCCGCCGCCCGCCGCCCGCCGCCGGCCTCCCAAAAGGTTATTACCCCGCCTATGATTAGAAGCTGAGAGGAGATTAAGTTTAAATAACACTTTATTTACCGCTTACATTTATCGGTGTGACGACCTTGCGTATCAATGCTTTTTTAATAACAACAGTGGGGGCGGTGTCGGCCGTTCACCCCGCGATAATATGTTTACACAGCGGCATATCGCGTTCATTGGCTGGCAACAGTACGTGATATGTTATTACTCGTCAGCTGAGTAGTGACATCAGCAGCTCACATCCGGCACTCAAGATTTTTGAAAGTCGCAGGTCTTTCTCGTCGAAGATTGACATAATAAGTAACATGAGTAAAGTGCTTGGAATTACGTTGTAGCTGGTGAAAAAGATTTGAGTTGTACCTCGAAGTGATAAGTGCAGGTCGGTCACGTATCCCTCGTTGATGTGTGAAGTCCACATCTCCATGTACGCGGCATGCATGCAGCAAGTGTAAATATTAATTCATTGGGTGGTGCGTAACGCAATGCTGATCAATGGATCCGATTGCAGCAAATACTATGTGGATAATTAGCCTTCACTTACAAAGATTTTTAGACCAAAAATATTTAATTTTTTTTAAGTAGGAAGCTCGCCCGGATAATTCTACTGACTTATTCGTCAACTGAAGAAAAAACCAACCATAAAGTGCATCCAAAACAAGTTCAATGAACATACTATATCATGAAACATTTCAGCACGCCGGACACATCTCCGTCGTGACCTCCGTATGTACAATAGAAGGGGTGACCCGCGCACCCCCCCCCCCTGCGAATATGAAATCAATAAATGTCGAAGTTGTAAGTTTGTTGTTTTTCTTCGATCTGAGCCCGCAGCAGGCGAAGCTCGACACTGTACCGCGCTGCGGGCGAGGCCGTCGCGAACCGTTTTAGATGTACATAAATCGGAATTACAATGTTGGTTAATGATATGCCGCCCGACTCGACACCGGACGCGTTTGTGCAGCCTGCCTCTGTGTGACACGTCCTTGTAGTCGATATATCTCAAGCAGCGGGATTTAGTGGAGATTTGTGAAGTACAAGTACAAGGACGTGTTCACACTAGCGCCGCGTGTGCTCGAGGTGCTCGCGAGAGGGTGGCCGCAGGGCTTGTCTTTCTGTTCCTGTGGAGCCTTACGTCGCCAACACGACCCCCTCCCCGTCAACCGGAAGCGCCGCCGACAATGCAGTAATAAAACTTTACGAACGCTCCGCCGCCGCGCGTGTCGCCGCGCCACCGTTCAGTGCGCGCACTCCACGTCGTTGTGTATCTGAACCTTTATCAAAATGTTCTATTGCCTCATGCAATCAATTTAAAAATGTCCTTCCACATTTAGCAGAATACCATCAAGCCAGTGATAAAGGATTAACTGTATGTAGCTCATGCAATTTGGTGATTAGAATATACAAAAAGTAACGCATTACGTACATCACTATATTTTAGACGCATGTGTGGTGGTGACACCAGCAGTCTGGTCGCAGAGGTGGTAGAGGTGGCAGAGGTGGCAGGCCAGCGTGGGTATGAGTAAGCAGCAGTTCAAGTCAACTTCCACGATCCGTGGTGTTTCAGGAGGCGTGTGGTCGCTTCGGAACCTGTCCATCTCGGTGCCGCGGGCGGTGCTCTCCGGCGAGGGCCAGGCGGCGGTGCTGCGATGCTCCTACGACCTGGAGGGCGCCGCTCTCTACTCCATCCGCTGGTACAGGGCGGAGGACGAGTTCTACCGTTACGTGCCGCGGGAGATGCCGCCCACCATGGTGTTCCCGTTGCCGGGAGCTTCAGTCGATGTAAACATATATTAATTGATAAGGTGCTATTTCGCGTCACAAAAGTGAACGTTAACTGCTCTCACCCACTGGGCCGAGGTATTGCCTGTTGGTACTGGGATTCTTTTTTATTTATGTAATATCGTATATTGTTTCTTTGTAAATAACTGCAGTAAAGTACTGAACACAGTAACTGCACATTGTGTATATATATATATATCCCTTCACGATAATTTGCGGCCGTGCGTTAACAAGTGTGTGTGTGTGTGTGTGTGTGTGCACTGGTCGCGTCGCTGGACTAGTAAATTTAACGACTTGAATAATTAGAGCCCTCGCTTTATCGTATTAAACGCTCCACGGCGAGTTGAGTAATCATTTAATAAAGGTAGCCGGCGGGGCTCGCCGCCGCCGCCGCCGCCGCCGCCGCCTCCATAAACACGGCCACTCGACCGTCGGCTGTGAATTATGCTTCCGTGAATATGACGCCAAAGCGGAAGTTGATATGCAACTAAATGAAAAACTAGGAGAGTTAATTACATAAGGTTTGCTATGCAATGTGCTGTAGCGTACTTTGCTATCGTCATTTCAGCCCTTAGACGGCTACTGCTGACCCTTTGTTAAAGTGAGTAATAGCATAGTAAGCTGTATGTGGGTAAAATGTACAGGAATAAATGTTTCCTTAGAGTTCTCCCTTCATAATAGTCTTGTACGAGACGCCAAGTACAGAGAACACACACGGCCTCTGATAGGTTTAAAAAAAAAATAGAATGTAATTGAACGTTTAAACCAGCTGGCGCAGTCGGACCACCAGCAGGTGCGCGTCGTGAACATGAACCGGCGGCTGAGCGGCGAGTACCAGTGCGAGGTGTCGGCGGACGCGCCGCTCTTCCACACGGACATCCGCTCCGCGCCGCTCACCGTAGTAGGTCAGCACTCGCATCTCTCCTCGTACATTCACACTCATCCTCGCTCTACTCGCTGGCCCAGCTGTTTGTCTGACTGACGGGCGCGTGTGTGCTGCGTGGGCGGCGTGGGCGGCGTGGGCGGCGGGGCGCTGCCGGTGCCGGGACTCACTGCGTCGGCGAGTAACACCTATTCATTGATTTACAACATGTTTAATTAGTTTAATTCTAGTCTTTGTTATAATCTTGGCGTAGGTTGAAGAAGCAGCTTATTAAAAATTCTATTATACAAAATAAAAAATATTCTAAGTTGTCAAGTAATAAACATTTCATTTCCATTTACATTTTCTTTGTTTCCGCAGCGCGCCCATGAAATAATGCAAAAGGAATTCTCATTTCCTTAGACCTTTGTATTAAAACGTTGCCGCGAACCGCCCGCCGCCCGCCGCCCGCCGCACGCCGCCCGCCGTCCTGCACCCTCAGCTTTAATGTTGTTAATCACTATCAGCGGCCCTTCGCTGCGATGGAAACTTTCCAACATTTGAGATGGAATTCTTCTCATTGACACGACGGCTGTATTTACAATGAATACATTCACGTAATATATCCGCCCCGGCCCGCCGGCTCCTATGCGTTTATCCGGTCACATTTCCCGGATGACCTAAGTGGTTTAGTTGTGAAATGCGGGTTTTTAGTGTTGTCTGCTAACGTTTAAGATGTATGTAACCAACTCTGTCCGGTGCAGACCCGCCGTTCCGCGCGCCGCGGCTGCTGCTGTCGCGGCTGAGCTACGCGCGCAGCGACATCCTGCGCGCGAACTGCTCCGTGGACGAGGCGTACCCCGCACCCAACATCACGTGGACCATCGATGGACATAAGGTCAACAACTTTAAAAAACTTAATGTATAGCCAGTTGCACCGGGGGACTTTTCTTCCGCAACAACGTCACCGTGTTGCAGCAGTCGCAGATACATATGAAAACTCGAGCAAAGCAGGCGCGGCGTGTGCGCTCCGCTGCCTGCCGCTTCCGGTGTGTCTCTGAATGTCATAAATAATTAGTGTGGTGCGGTGGCTGCAAACACTAAACGTTTCACGCGTTGTCACGAATTTTGTTAACTGATTTGTATTTAAATTGAATCTTGCATAAAAAAAAACACAAATTGAAATAATGTTATTACATCTCGCCTCTTGTAGGTCTCTCTGATCTCTCGCGTAGCAGTTCAAATATTGTTCAACTGGGGTATCGTGCTTTATAATGCTAAATTTCTTTTGACGTGCGCTCCCATCAGATAGCCGAAACCATCTCCTGGCAGCAGCCCGAACAGGACTTCAAAGAGCGGAGCGCGTTCAGCGAGCTGGAGCTGACGCTGCTGGAAGGTGGCCGCTACGGCGCGGAGGCCAGCTACACGGGGGAGGGCCCGGAGCACGCCCACTACAACCACTTCAGTTACAGCGTCGAGAGCGAGGTGGCCAAGCGCGAGGTGCTCAGGTCTGTATCCGCACCACATTCTACAACTCCGCAGTCATTTGCATCCATTAGTTTACCACATTGTATAACAACATCATTGTAATCGCCCTCTACGAAAGAGAGCCGCGCGAGGGCGACGCGCGCACGCAGCGGTATGTCTGTTCGACTGGTCGTCTTGTTTATGAAGCTTTCTCTTTTAAATGTAGTCAAAGGAGACGTCGTTTCGTTACGTTCATATTAATGCCACAATGCTGATTAGTGTAATAATGCCATATAAGATCTGCTGTAGCAACAGCATGAAATGTTCTATCATTAAGGTCTGTTACTGATTTGTTTTTAAACTTCAAGTCTGTGTCTTCATGCCCACTTCCGGGCACCGTCAGCGCGCTCAGTTAATTTGAATTATAAAAACTGTTAGGTAACATTTTTTATCAAATAATCTTATTTAATAAATCAAAAAAAAAATTAAATCGTCTATTCCTCGTCCCGCGACGGACTCCGGCCCCAATATTAATCCGCGCAGCGCTAACGCGCCGCCGGCCCCCGGCCCGCGCTAATCCGAGCAATTATACTAAACAAACGATCAAAAGGACATTACGTTCGCGTGTTTGCTCGGCGCAGACCCATCCTTGTGGCACAGGTTCAGGAATTTAATTACAAACACCACGGATTTTGTGTTTATTATGAATATTTTTTTATTCAATGCCGTGTGCTGTCGGGCGCGACTCGAACAATACGTTATGTTTATATATATATATATATATATATATATATATATATATATGTAATGGATGAAGAGGCCTGTTATTTTCTTTACTATAACTACTCTGGAGGTTCATTGGAAGAGAACTTCAGCAGCATGTCCGATGTCCGCTTATTTTTCATATTTGACACCATAACTTCACAACATAACACACGGTTTCTAACGACTGGTGGTGCTTGTGACCTGTGCTAGTGAATGCTTTTTGGCTATTTCATCCGCCATAAGACTAGTTCCTTTTATGGCTAAATATTCAGCTATGTGAATAAAACTCAGGTACACCCTGGTGCCGCCCGCCGGCGGACAGTTCGTGCTGGGCTGCGTGGCCACCATCTACGACATCTACGCGAGGTCGAGCGATCTGCTGCACGTGAAGGAGGACAACCCGCACCCGGCCTCCGTAACCGGAGAGGATTCCTCTGGTAATTGCTTTTAAGTAAAGTACGTAGGTTTCTTAATAAATAAGCCCACTGACAGTATAACTTGTTCACTCACGTACCCGTATCAACGCTCCCTTGTACTTGTGTAAAACTACTTCCTAATTTCATACAAAGGAGCGTTGCTACGAGCGGTGGTCACCTGGATGCAGTTTTACGTCAGGGTTTTAGCTGCACAATAGCTGCGACGTCAGAGATATTAAATGTGTATAATACATTATCTGCCAGATATTGTTCACTGCTCGGCATAGGCCTCCCTCAAGGATTTGAAATTTCATTGACGGTTATAAGACCTTAACCAACCACGCTGACCCATTGCGGGTTGGTTGGTTGTCAGAGCTTTGCCTGATGTTCAACAGGGTGAAGTTGACTTGGGCTCCGTAAGACATTGAGGTGTAAGGTGTATAGTTTAGTTATATACGGGCGTGTTTGTGTGTGCGCAGGCGCGGGCGCGGCGTGCGACGCGGCGCTGGTCGCGCTGTGCGCATGCGCGGTGCTGCTGCGGCCCTTATGACCGGCGGCGGCCGCCCGCGCGCACCACTTAATGTTGTGATAGATAATAATAGTCGAGCTGTCGTCTGTCCGCGAGCCGCCGCCGTGCCGCCGCGAACCGCCGCCGAGCCGCCGCCGATCCGCCGCGAGCCGACGAGCTGCCCCGCGGACTTGTTGTAAGAAACACTTATTAAATGTTACAGATTGCTATATGTAAATAAAGTCGTGAGTTATTCAAAATACATATTTTTATTTACTTCAACATCATCACCCTCCGATACACGTCCACTGTCAGACGTAGTCCTCCACACCGATCGGTACTCCATTCTAATTCTTATTGTGCATGTGCTCAAAACGTTTGGTATAACTCAAAAAAATCAGTAAATCACATATTCAATCCCAAAGACAAACAGGAGCTGAGAACCCGAGTTGAATACTCCTGTTACTTACAAACGTTGGATCTTCTAAAATCAAATTTTTAACGAGGTGTCTCTGGTTCTGTTCTAGAACAATAAAGGAGTTGGTGTTTTTTCCACTGACTGACTATCATTATGGATATTTAGTGTTTGACTAAAACGATTCGACGACTAAAACGAAACGATTGACGAAAACGACGACTAAAACGGTCACGGTAAAAAATTTTACCTACGAAACATCAGAGTCGGGGCTGTTCCGGCACGGCGAGTGCTGCCCCCCTGCGACTATTGAACCTACAGCAACGCGATGTGAAACGTGCACCACCGAGACTCGACCCCGCCGGCACGAGACACTCTTGTGGATGACGGGTGGAACGGTTGAACCCTGTCCGCTGGGGGCTAGAAATAACCAAGTGGTTTACTTGTGTGGGTTCGTCTGGAGCCAGTAAGTCCTGTAAGCTACGGAGATCGTACGCCGCGTACCGCGTACCGCGTACCGGTTTAGGAAGCCCGCTTCACGTGCTCACTCTGTTTTAATTAATAAATCTTTCCAAAAATATATTTTAATTTACGTGTTAAGCCTTAAAGGGTCCGACGGGGGACAGTTGTGTCCCCTAATTAACATATTTCCGTGAAGCCGCTCACCCCGGCCGGCGGGGGTGGCGGGTGCGCCCAGCGGAAGACCATTAGGGACTTTATCAACTATTATATTTAAATCCCTAACAAACCATTAAACTAATTTATAGTTTTTGAAGTAGTTTATACCGAAGTGATTGCAGGAGCTTGTATTAAGTTGATGCGCATGCGATGGGATACTCTCAAATGTATTCTGTATTATATTTAAAGTTCGGTTAATCGTCAGGTTGGTAGGGCCAGGTTCTGAACTGAAAGTTTACTGCAATTGAGAGCTCGTTTAAATAAGCGCTTTTGTCTTGTCGGAAGCCAGGCTCCGCCCCTGCAGCGCTGGTTCCTACAGCGTGCTGCTTCCTCCTTAACATTAAACCCACACGTACATTTTTTTGTTTTTGTTTCAATCCCTTTGCCTAAGGTACGCCGTGAGTACCATTTTAAAAATGAGCTGTTTATATAATATAATGATATCCGCATCCGGGTTCAGTAGTTTTCTATGTTAATATTATAGAGTAAGGAGATACTATTGGGAAATTTCCGCGCCGTTTAGCGGCGAACGGCGCGCGTAACGGATATAAGTCCCGCGGGGCGCGCGGCGGCGGTGTGGGGGTTGTGTGTGCGCGCAGGAGGCGCAGGGTGCGCACGGTGTGGGGGTGCTGCGGGCGGATCCGCTTACACAAATAAACCGTTATGTTTCACGCGCTATTACGCGCTCAACTCCGTACATTCATCGCTGAAACGATTACTTGAACGCGTTACCTTTACAATCAATCACTATTACCCGCAGCCGCGGCCGCGGCGGTGGAGGGATCATAATGGCACGGGTAATGTGTGTGTGTTCTTTTACAAAGTTGTGTGATATTTTCAATTATTTATGAGCTACCCTACTACATGTTCCCACGGTAGACACCCAAGGTTTGCCACAGCCATGCAAGAGTAGGTTTACGGAAACCGCACGTCTCTCAAAAGCTGTTGTTCTTGGAAAGTATCGATTTCCTCACAATGTTTCGCGCGCCGATAACTCGTGGCCCGCATGGGAAGATCCCGCGCGCTTCCGGCCTTAGAGCAAAACTGTAATGTGTGTCGTGTGAGCAGGCTGCCTATCATCTCAAAGTAATCCACCGACTTCTCATACATTACTGAGTCTTATTTAAAAGATTTAAACGAATTTTCTTCCGTCTACAATACGCAATGTAACCGCACAGCCACGAGGCTGTAGTGATTCGGGCCGCGGCTGGAAATTTGTTTGAACTCTTTTAAGAAATAATTTTTATAAATGATTTAGTCATTTATCATTACCTCAAAGGTCATTTTGATAAAATATCCGCTCATTGTCGCCGTTGCAGAACCACCCCGCCGGCGTACCGTCTACGCGTACACAACGGTAACGGGGCGCCGCGCCTGGGGGTACGGTTCCCTTACATTTGTGGCGGGCTCGCGGTCCCCGGTGCCGGTTTCCGGTCGCGGTCTCCATCCGCGGCAGGTATCATTTCTCCTTACAGCGGTGTTCACAGACTTCCCGCCACTCGCTTGTTGGCCACCTCGTCCCATTCGCCTCCCCCACGCACCCCGCTGTCGGCCCGCTAAAGTGGCTTTAACAAAAAGCTCTAGATGAGCCGCCCTCTCGTCGAGATACGAAGTTCGATGGAGTTGGCGAGGTCTCGCCGCGAGGACTTTCCTAAAAACTTTGTCACTTTCCTTTGTGCTCGTAACGGGCACAACTTTAGACACTCATTCAGGGAGTGTATACGAACTAGTGTCGGAATGAGGACACCACAAAAGAATTCGGTCAATGATTTCGTTACAGGCTTTTGTTGGGGCGCGGGCGGGACGATTCAGCCCCCGATGTGACGTTTATTGATGACCCGGCGACATGAGTTTTCACAAACAGTAATGCGGAGGAGACGGCGCCGTCACAAGCACTGCGCTTAATGAGTCGGCGCGCTGGTGACGGCCGGCCGGGCATGCTCAGCGGTTCACTGAGCCCACGGCAGGCGCGCGCGGGGACCAGCCCGCCGAGCTCGGCATTGTACACGGTATTAACTAAACTGAAGCAATAACTACACCATTATGCAGGTTGATAATCTGTATGTGAATTTGATTATTTTTTTATTTAACTTGAGTACAAATGTATTAAACAATACTACTTGTACGTGAACACACGCACTACCTTCGTGCGGATTTCCGTTTCCGATGCAATGCCATGTATCGCCACAGATCACTTTAAAATCTACCAGCGTGGAACTAAAATTATTAAGTTCGAATTGTCTCAAACGCTTGAAGCTCGCCACTCCAGTGTTCGCCACTCCTATCCACTAGCCGTGCTACCGCCTGTGGCGGAGCTCTGTAATTTGATTTCGCAGCCACTTATGTGGTGGAGTACAGATTGTGGTCAGGTTTTCACAAATACACCCAGCTGTTTCCTTCTGTAACATAGTCAATCTGCTGCATACAAATTATTACTATATTCCAATAATTATTCACGTGAGAGCCAGCGTCGACGAGTACGCTTGGCAGTCGTCAGTCATTGTACTTTAGTCGTGAATCAATGTCAAAGAACTTAACTTGACAAATAAGGGGATGCTCGGCGACATCATTATTACCGTTCCATTTCCGATCGGTCCTCTACTAAACATATAACGCATATGCGAACAACTCACCGATACGTAACGAGAACACATTCATGTTGCAGTACATAACGAATAAACAGAACTGGGAAGTTTCACAAAAGCTTCGATACCGAGCACTATCTACAGAGAAATCTATTCGGAACGTTTACGTACTTGCAACTTCCGGTACGAACGGAGCTTGTTTGTGGATTGAAGAATAATTTTGTTTTTTCTTCTATACTTTTAAATAAATATTTACGCCGACAGTCGGCCGCGTTGGCTGACCAGGTCATGATTAGTACATCAAGTTGTAAAATTAAGTAATAGTTGTGAACATGTGAACGGTGCACCACGTGGCGCACGCTGGCGACGTTACATGTTAAACGTCGATTTCACAGTGAAACTGGAATACAGTATAATATTTTACAGCTAAAAGCATTATGTAACAGGAATACTGTTGCCTTCAGGCATTTGATATATTGTTCTGCTCCGATTTCCAAAGACCCATTGTGTTCGGTTGGCTGTTCACTTGTACGCGGCCGATACATCGGAGGAAAATAATTAAAACCAAGGCACTTGAACAAATGTTCGTCGCCGAGCGATGATTCCTATTGATTTAGTAACAAAATTGGTGCGAGCCGCTGCCACTAAATCAGCGGAGACTTTACGTACGGTTCGAATCCCGACCCCCGTAAAAGTGATATATGAATAGCAGGGAGCTAGAGTCGAGTGGGAAACTTGCGGAGTTAGGCACGCCGCGAGCCGCCGCGAGCCGCCGCCACCCGCCGCCACTCGCCGCCGTTATGGAGCCCGCTCGGCAACTTCAAGTGAACATAACATTTTTCTGATTCAGTTAAGTTGGAATTAGTTTTTTTTTAACATTCGTGCGGCCATGAGGAGCCATTTGTGCCGAAACAATATAAATAATAAGAGATTTGTGCTAAGTGTAAGTGCAAGTAAAAAAATGGTTACAAAAGCAATGCGTCCTGCTCATCTACGCCCTGAGGTCTTCAACTCTCGCATATAGTGTAGGTTTGGCTAAAGTGGCTATTCTACGTAGGCCCGAAGTGGTCTGCTTTGGAGCGTACCTGAGCTGCGTTTCGCAGAGCATTTTATCTCCCACAGCTAAGCAAACGCCGGCGACGGAGTCAAAGATCAGATCGCCCAGAGGATGTAGATAGTTTCCTATCTTGGTCTCCATAATATCCGGACGACATATTCGGGGACCACCCGGATATAACACAAACGAAATTTCAGTTACATGAAAATAAAACGTTTTATTTCAGTATCCGGCCGCTCCGTCCTGACAACGGGACAACTGCGCGAATTGAAAATAAAGCCGTAAATCTGGTGAGGCCGTTCATCATGCCCAGCCAGCTCCCCCGCCAGCTCCCCGGCCAGCTCCCCGGCCAGCTCGGTGGCCCGGCGAGCGCTACGCGTTTGTTAATTCGGCGGCGGGCCCCGGCTCGGCACTTTTATGAATCTTTTATAGCTGATTATGCGTTCCCTGCGGTGACTCCCCGATCCGTTTCTTAACTTACGGAGATTTTGTACAAAATTTAAATGACTATCAAGAAACATTTCATGCCGACATTAAACAATTGATTATCAAAAGACCTGTAAAGAAACGCTTGCAATAAAAATGGCAACCATTTTGTTTTATCTCATTGGTCTCTATTCCGGCCTGTCACAGTCAGGTATCAGCTCCAGGCTTACTGTCATCTAACAAAAGTATATTGACATTAATATTGCGCCTCGACGGGCGGCGGGCGAGTGTATTTACACAGCTGATTAAATGTTTACGCAACAAACAAATGGTCGGACAATAAGTTAGGCTGTTATGCTGATAACCAGAAGTTCACATACAGTACTTGGGGCGAGTGGAATTATTAGTGTAGTGAGACCAAATGTATTATATCACAAAGTTACGAGTGCTTTCGTTGTAGTGTAAATACTCTACATACCACTTCTATGTTATGAGTAGGTTTGTGACCTACCGCCAGATGAAGGTCCAGCGCGACTCGTCGCTTTGTGGAATGAAAAGAATAAAGCGGTGAGACTTTCAAGTGAAGCGCCGGCCCGAGGCGCGGTTTAAAAAACGCTCGCACACAAAGACACACAGGCAGACACACCGCCGCCCGCGATTGTCCCCATTCAAGGGTGAGCAGCTCCCGGCGGCGGGCCCGACGGCACCGGCACGCGGCGCACCGCGCCCGCGCGAGGCGGCCGCGCTACACGCTACGCGCTGCGCCATTGTGCTAAGGAAACGGTTGCGGAGAGCTAATGGGTACTTTTTTAACGGACACAGGGTAACATCCACAAGCAAGTTAATTCTCTTTATCCGCATCTTTGATGCTCATTTCAGATTACAAATGACTTACAAAATATACTACTGTAGACAAGGGCGTCTAGCCCTTAGAGCAGGGTGTCAGAAACGTCTACGTGCATCACCGCAGCTCTGTCGAGCTGTGTCGAGCTGTGTGCTACAGACGGCTGATCCGTTTCTAAGCTACTTTTTATCTTATAATTTTAAAGGCGCCGATAATACTTTTAGCTATAACGAAAATACATCTACCAGTTGGTCGTTCTGTAGGTTATTAGTTCTACATCAACCCTGCGAGTGGTGAATCTCCTTGCAAAATACTGATAACGAGCTCAGTCTGATATAAAGTACATGCGCATAATTTTCTCCCCCGCGGCCGCCCCGCCCGCGCCCGCTCGTAGGACACAAACACATCATTTCTGATTAACAATAGATTGCTCTTTATGGTGAGGGTGACGAACTCGTCGGCAGTGTGCAGCGGACTCGGTGCACCACCACCCCCACGAATCATGTCCGTATGTAATAATAATCTAATTAAATACTACTTAAAGCCGCACAGAGAACAACGCAACGAGCTGTGCTCGAGGTTTCACTTCGTGATCGAATCAGATATGAGAACTTTTTTTTTATTCAACTACGCAACGAGACCACTGGGATTTTCACTTGATGGTAAGTGGTACACCCGCCGATAACAGGGCGGCGCTAGTTACAAAGATATCTGCTCGTACTGCCTGTACGAGCACATTGCGCTCTTCACACCGAGACGTAACATGCTGAATCTCGTTAACCCAGTAATTATAATAGCTACAGCGTCTATCAAACAGGAACACAATAATGTTTGCACACTAAATTTTTGAGACAGGTATAAACGCTGTAGCGCTACCTACGGACAGGGTCCGACTACGGAGACACCACCGGTTACCTGTAATAGTTGTTATATTTATGTTAGTTATTATTTATGATATATGAATTCTATTTTTATTGCACGACAACGGCACACGGCACCCACCAGCTCACCGCGCCGGGCGGGCGCTGGTGTAGTGGGTGTAGTGGGTGTGATGGGTGTAATGGGTGTGATGGATGTAATACGTTCGTATAAATCGGCGGCTACGTCTTACACATGAGACATTTAGGTTCGGCCAATATTTGGCAGAGTGTAGTCAATATCATTTCCAATGCGATATCAATGTTTATCAATGAGACTCATATCGGAGCGGCGATGTCTCGGAGCGATGCTGGATGTGACCTTTCATATTTATCTTGGAATTTCTTCGATTCAATATTAAAAATATAACTCTGTAGTTGCGGAATCCACTAGAAAGGTCGTCATATAGACGGGGCAGAGCAGTGCAGTATAGATATTAGCGTATCCAGGTCTGATGAGCAGTGCAGCACATGACATTCCCTGGTAATCGTAGCTACGACATGAAGCGGCAGTGTTTGGATTCCAACCGCGATATTTGTTTGGGGATGGCACTTACCAAAGCATAGCCAGTGGATTTGTGCGGCGTTCCGTAAAACAAAGATACCGGAAATGCGGGAAGTCTAAACAGTAGTAACACACCAGCTGAAAAAACGAGTTGGGATGTTTACACTGTCTCATTACCTCAGAAATTTCAATAAGAAATGCTCTTATTGAAATTTCTGCTCTTTTTTTTTATTATCGATATTACTCAATGTTTGTTGGCCTTTAGCGAGCTGTTGAGGGTGCAGCGGCGAATAAATTCTACCCCACGTCAATATCATTAACAGAAGTAAACCTTCAAGTAGTAACATTATTTTAAGTTACAGACAATGTACCGCGTTGCTCTGGAACAGAAGCAGTTAAAGTGTACAGTGCCCGAGAGTGCTATTGGAAACAACAACGGAATTTATCTAAGCTTTTAGCTTTAATAAACGTTATTTGCTCCGCGGCGCGTTCCCCTGTAAGTTCTACGTGTACATGTACACGTGCACGTGCACGTGTACATGTACACGTGCACGTGCACGTGCATACATCAACGTACTAATTTAGATATATTGTTCGCGCAAATCTACAAAAACAACAAGTGCACGTTGCGGCGGCTGTGTTTATTTGTTTCTATTCTGAACACCTACACGTAAATCGGACGTACAATTTGAATATGCTAATCGGCTGAAGAGTTGGCCTGATGCGGAACCGGTACACTGCTGCTAGACCTACTGGCGAGCTGAAACAAAGCGAGGAACATAAAAACTTTCTCATTGAAAGAAATTGTTTATGAGAGCTTTTGTTGCGGGCGCTGTGTCGCATCTGCATCGCTTATTTCCGCCGCCAAAATACTAGTGTTGTAACTCTATTGTATTCCGGTTTGAAGCATGCTGTAATGAGCCACTGTAGTATCGAGACCTGACATCTTATTTCCGTGGTAGTAATGCGGCGCAGTATGAACACCACCACCACCAACAACACCACCTTGTTGCAGACAAATTTATTATTCACGATCTTGTGAACATCTCTCGTCGCTATACACAATATTCATTTTCGGAAAAGTATATATATTTATATATATATGTATATGTACGTATGTGTTAACACACAACATGTACGTATAACTATGTACGTACGTAAACCGGTGCCACATCTTGGTTCCCTATGCGGCGGTCGGCTGCCGGGCAGGGTCGGGCCGGGTCGGGCCGGTGCGACAGCGACACGACGACACGGCGACACGGCGACGTTCACCCACGAGATATACACGGCCGCCGGCATTACTCGGGCTGAGATATTACTGTGAAATGGCTGCTGTAATGAATATGCAAATGAGTGTATTTAAATCCCTCCCCCGCCGTCCCCGCCGAGTGTCTGCACCCCCCTGCACCCCCTTGCACCCCCGTGCACCCCCGTGCACCCCCGGCAAGTGTCCATCAGTCAGCCAGAGAAGTTATTATTAGCAGTTAAAGGAATTTATGGCACCATTAATTTGGGCATTCTTCTCCCTAAAGTGGGAAAATAAAGAATAATTAGTTGTGAGCGTGTGGGGGTGCGGGCTAGGGTGTGGGGGTGGTGGCCGCACCGCGAGCGCTCGTTCGTTACTTTTCATGTGAATATTGTGTGTACCCTGGAATGTAGTTTGTCTCTATGGCTACATGCTAATGTTATTCCGGAGATGCACTTGAATGAGGCAAATTTAAGTGCGTTTATTTATTAGTCAAGTCATTATTCATGCTGTAATTTTAGCGAGGCACTTGTTTTATTACCAATCAATTTGAATTAGTACCATATGTGCAGCTCCGCTGTAACGTGAATTGTGTAAGAGATGCTGTGTGAATATCTTTAATAGCTTATCATTGTTATAGACAAGCCCATTGTTCGCTTGCGCACGGCCGGCCCGCCCTGCTCGCCCTGCCCGCCCTGCCCGCCGCCGAAACGTATTTCCCACCGTCACCAGCCGGAAATGTGATTAAGCTACTGCTCGCAGAAAATAGGTTTTTCGTAACACAAAGCCACCCGGCGAGCTGAACGTTCACGCGCAGGCCGGCGAGCCTCTCTGTCCGGACAATGTGATCCCAACAACAAAGTAAAAGCTTTTATCTTAATTCAAAATCGAACTGGGGAACGCGAACTGCGAATGGCTGAAAACTTTGGTCCGTCGGGCAGTTACACGAGATGGAGGGTTCTCTGTCCGTACGATTACGGGTTAATTGGCAATAAAAAGTTGTTACAGTTCGTCTGTTTATTATCTGTCTGTTTATTACTGCCCGCGGAGGAGCGCGGCCGGCGCACCGCGCTTGTGACGCCCCCTACAAACGGGTTGTGTGCTCGCGCAACCCTTGCGCGTGCAATTATATCACGGGAAGTTTCATTATTTCATTGTGCAAAATGAGCTTTCGCACACGGTGTTCCACTGGAGGACTAGCACCGGTAATTGATACATATTGTATATACAATGAATAGAGATAAAGCAATATTGAAACGCAACAATTCGGCAGACATTTATGAGAGGGCACGTAGGCGGCGCGGGAGACACGGGCGGCACGGGCGGCACGGGCGGCACGGGCGACGAGAGCGGCGCGGGCGGCGGGCGGTCTGACAGCGCTTTCAGCTTTACTAAATTCAATTTCCAACGTAAATGCAACGTTTGGTTCCGCAGGTGCGTCCGCGCGCTCACAGACATTGATTACTGTGAGCACGGCTCCCAGTTCCGGACTCCTCGCCCGCCGCAGCCGCACCGCGGACACATACCGCCGCACGGAGCCCCGCGCGCCGCCGCTACTCTCATTGCAAATGCTTTTATATTATTTCGCTGGTGGCAGCTCTCTGTTGCTTACAACCGTCTAAGTAGGTACCACCGCGGCTCCTATTGCAACCAATAAAAACCAGTGAACAACAATTACTGGATTCCGGTTTGAAGAGCGCTGTAGTGAACGAAATTACTGGAGTAACGAGATTTTACGTGTTATGTATCAAGGCGACGAGCACATTGTAGTGCAATATAAACATCATAACCAGCACTTCCTTTTTATCGGTACACGTGTCGCTGGACATCGGATGAACACCCCGACTGTGTCATCGCTTCGTTGTATAATGAAGTAGTTAGGATTCTGTTTGCAGTAACGCAGCGCCGCCGTACTACAATAATACTTAGGAAACATTTCGCTGCTGAAGGACAAAAAGCGATGACATTATTCTGTTCACGAGATAACCGGCGGGCGGCGGGCGGCGGGCGGCGGGCGGCGGGCGGCGGGCGGCCGGTCCGAACCAGCTTCAAATGAAAACTCCACTTCTCGATTGAGTTCCACTATCCGGATAGAATTCAATTAAAGCAGACAAAGGCAGGCTGCGCGCCGGGCGGGCGGCTTTCTTTTTAAGAATTTTAAATATGTTTTCAAACGATACTTTTGCTATTGGCTCTGGAAATGAGCTGCTGCCTCGCTATTGCACTATTTTATATCGGTGTCATTACGTTCGATAATTATAAGTTGGCAACATTTAAAATATGACAACACGGAAGGTACGCTCAAGCAGTCCGGCAGCGGCCTGTCGCGAGGAAGGTACGCTCAAGCAGTGCGGCGGCGGCCTGTCGCGAGGAAGGTACGCTCAAGCAGTGCGGCGGCGGCCTGTCGCGAGGAAGGTACGCTCAAGCAGTGCGGCGGCGGCCTGTCGCGAGGAAGGTACGCTCAAGCAGTGCGGCGGCGGCATGTCGCGAGGAAGGTACGCTCAAGCAGTGCGGCGGCGGCCTGTCGCGAGGAAGGTACGCTCAAGCAGTGCGGCGGCGGCCTGTCGCGAGGAAGGTACGCTCAAGCAGTGCGGCGGCGGCCTGTCGCGAGGAAGGTACGCTCAAGCAGTGCGGCGGCGGCCTGTCGCGAGGAAGGTACGCTCAAGCAGTGCGGCGGCGGCCTGTCGCGAGGAAGGTACGCTCAAGCAGTGCGGCGGCGGCCTGTCGCGAGGAAGGTACGCTCAAGCAGTGCGGCGGCGGCCTGTCGCGAGGAAGGTACGCTCAAGCAGTGCGGCGGCGGCCTGTCGCGAGGAAGGTACGCTCAAGCAGTGCGGCGGCGGCCTGTCGCGAGGAAGGTACGCTCAAGCAGTGCGGCGGCGGCCTGTCGCGAGGAAGGTACGCTCAAGCAGTGTGACGGCGGCCTGTCGCGAGGCATCAGAACATCTGCTACATAAAAGCGGGGATAGTTGTTATTAAAAGGTTTCAAGAGCACAGTGTCAAATCAATTCCGGCATAGGTAAATTAGTGAAGCCTTCGGTTAAAAAATTTTTTATTCAGTTATTCAGCTATGTAAAGGTATCCCAAAGACAATCAGTTCTAAATACTACGATAACAACAAACTTGGGCAACCTCAACGGGAACTGCTCACTTCAAATGCAGTGAGGGGCCGCAGCGTCGCAACCTCCTCTTTGTATTTACCGCTCGCGTCAGTACAACTTATCTATTTATTCGAGTAACTTCCAATTTTCGAGAAAATTTAAGAGCACTCGCGTTAAATTAAAATTGTAATGAGTGTCGTGTACAATAATATGGATAATAAATAAATACATAAAACGCATCGGACAGTCGGAAGGCCCGATTTAAAGTCCAGAACAAACAATGCTGAAGCGAAATTGATGTGGTGGGATTGGAGGGGGAATTACATGGAATAAGTTAAAAAGCTACTCTGGTAAAATATTTCACAAAAGACTGAGAAGTCGTTTAAGTTACATTCAAAACGAAGCTGCGGCCGTTTCAGGAAATTAGAGCTCGGTAAATCATTTTTGTTCAAGGTGGAACCGAGCGGTAAATCACGAGCGGCGCTTCCTGTTTACAGCCTTATCGCAAAACACATTACGATTCGAAATTTTCAAACAGAGTTCATTATATTAATAGAAACGAAAAGCGGTCAGGAAGAGATCCTTACATTCCTACTCACACGAAACGGAATGCATGTAAAGCAATAGCTCGGTCAAACAAACGGCTTTCGATAAAACATTACCACCATTGTAGCTCTACAACTAGAGCCGCTTTTGAACCAGGGATCCCCGTGCTGCAAGGCGACGGCTTGGCCCCTGCGTCACGGAGCGAGTCAGTACGCAGACCTTTACCGGCAGCGCACTAGTAAAACTCATTTTAGAAATTTATGACGCGTTTAAACGTGAAATATAAATATCCGGACAGAGTTCCCGCTCACCCCCGGCCCCTCGCGCCCCGTGTCAAGTGAAACGTAAAAAGTAAAAGTGATAACTCTCGGCGGCCGCGAGCCGACAGACAGAATTAGGAAATGAAAAAAGTTCACTCGTAAACGTCCCCCGTACGAGATGCGCGCCGCGCGCGGCCGGTGCGCCGACCTCAGCTGTTTGTGTTGCAAAATTAATTTGTGAGGCGCGCGGCCACGAGCGGCTGTGGCGCGGGGCGTTCCGCTCCACGCGCTCCACGCGCTCCACGTGCTCCACGCGCTCCACGCGCTCCACGCGCTCCACGCGCTCCACGCGCTCCACGCGCTCCACTCGATCCACTCGCTCCACTCGCTATCCACACGCTCCACGCGCTCTACTCGCTCCACGCAATCCAGTCGCGCCAGTTAACGTTGCCGTCAGAGAAAACTTCAAGCTGCAATGAAGCAAGCAAAAAGCAACCCAGCATGTACTTAAATATCAAAATCAATTTTAATAACCGTATGTATTTAAGCGTTAAACAACAGCTGCGCACTTTTGGTGCCGCGGCAACGTGCGCGTGCGCGTGTGCGTGCACGTGCGCGTGCGCACTACCCTCGCGACTTGCACATACATTATGTGACAAAAATGTATACTCAACATAAAAATTGATATAAGTAATTAAAGGTGATAATGTGACGTATGCACGGAACGTGCCTGCACCACGTCGCGCCACACGTGCACGTGTGCGGAGCGACGCGCCGACACACGGGCGCCCGCCGGCGACACGCCGCCACCTTTGACGGCAAAGTAGAGCAAAAGTTAAAAAATAGTTTGTCGGATATCCGGTATTCCGTTTGATTAGTGCGCGGGCTATGTGTCCGTGTGCACGTGTGTGTGTGTGTGTGTGCGCAGCGCGAGGCGGCCATTAGTAGTATTACTCTAGAGTGCGTTTACTTTTTCCAATCGATGCCCGTCCCGCACCGCGACCGAGCCGCGCAGCCCGCGCTCGGCGCGTCTCTAACTTAGTCTCTGACATGGTTTTCGTCAAACACTTCAGGCGTTGTCGCGGAGCGCATTGAAAAGTCATATTTATTTCAGTTACAAATATTTGTATGACAAAACAATAAAGCAGGCAAAACGATTATGTAATTGCCTTTAATGCGACTAGCTGTAACAATGTGGTTCCAGTTAAGGTAATATACACAGCACCACGATGTGGTCTGAAACTATGAGAAGTTTAAGCTCACCGCATCAATGGGCACACTGCACCAGCTGCAGCACCCTTTAAATGGAAACGCAGTGGTGTTTGCTATTCACATTGTAACGCTAAAACAGTGTCGAGAAGTCTTTGGGAGTTAGACAGCAGCGGAGAGTTTATATTTATAGTACATTAAGCACATGTAAGTGAGGCTGCAGCAGTGTCCGGTGCGGGTAAATGAATATTTAAAACTCTGCAGCGCTGCGAAGCGATGCGATGCGATACGATGCGATGCAGTATTCAGCGCGTAGCGGCCGGCGCGCCCGCCGCTACGGGAGTGCTACGCGCTCGTAGCGCCCCTGTAAAATAAATAACCCGTTGTGTTACAGAACGAGGTCATGCAGGTTGGAGTCACTGACTATATCTGTACATCGTGTGAACATTAGACAACACGTTAAGATTTTGTACGAGGACTACTATTTTTCCTTTTTTTTATTCCAGATTACATATACTTCTTCAATCTAGAAACGCCGCTTTGCATTTATCCAAATCACAAAACATTTTATATTACTGAAAGGGTGTTATATTGTCTAAAAATCACAAAGCGATGAGCGAAACGAGCGTTACGAGGTGTTGTGTAAACATCCTAAATCATGTTAAATTGTTTCAAGCGGGCGTATCATGTACCCGTTGAATGTCCCACAGGCGGCGATAAATAGTCCTGTAAAAAATATATCGAGTCGCACACCAACGGACCTGAACAATGAGGAGGCATTAACAAATTGGAACGCTTAAGATAAAAAAACAAGATGGATTAACCGGGGCTGCGCCCTCGTGGATGTGCCGGTTTAATTCCGCTGCAGCGCGGCGCCGCCGAGGAATTAGTCGCGCCGAGTGACAAGTGAGAATAAAGAGAAATATCGCCCCGGGAACAGCAGCAACCCTCGCGCGCCCCGCGGACGCACGCTCGTGTCCGTGTCCTCGTGTAACGTAGTCCTCACTTGTCACGAGATGTTACCGTGACGGTATCAATAAAACCACTAAAAATAGAAAACATCCTTCCAATCATCGTCAATTGCACCACCCCCACCACCCGCTACTGCACCACCCCCACCACCCGCTACTGCACCACCCCCACCACCCGCTACTGCACCACTCCCACCACCCGCTACTGCACCACTCCCACCACCCGCTACTGCACCACCCCCACCACCCGCTACTGCACCACCCCCACCACCCGCTACTGCACCACTCCCACCACCCGCTACTGCACCACTCCCACCACCCGCTACTGCACCACCCCCACCACCCGCTACTGCACCACTCCCACCACCCGCTACTGCACCACTCCCACCACCCGCTACTGCACCACCCCCACCACCCGCTACTGCACCACTCCCACCACCCGCTACTGCACCACTCCCACCACCCGCTACTGCACCACTGCCACCAACCGCTACTGCACCACCCCCACCACCCGCTACTGCACCACCCCCACCACCCGCTACTGCACCACCCCCACCACCCGCTACTGCACCACCCCCACCACCCGCTACTGCACCACTCCCACCACCCGCTACTGCACCACTCCCACCACCCGCTACTGCACCACCCCCACCACCCGCTACTGCACCACCCCCACCACCCGCTACTGCACCACTCCCACCACCCGCTACTGCACCACTCCCACCACCCGCTACTGCACCACCCCCACCACCCGCTACTGCACCACCCCCACCACCCGCTACTGCACCACTCCCACCACCCGCTACTGCACCACTCCCACCACCCGCTACTGCACCACCCCCACCACCCGCTACTGCACCACTCCCACCACCCGCTACTGCACCACTCCCACCACCCGCTACTGCACCACTCCCACCACCCGCTACTGCACAAACTGCGCTCAGCACACCTTCACTTTTTTCTGCTATCCGTAGTTATACTAAATATCTCTAATAAAACTCAAAACTCCACAGCCACTGCCAGGTGAATTATGTCACCATATTTCTCTCTTCGAGCAAAGCGCACTGAGATATACAGCGAACCCTTACTATAACTAAGACAATAGTTTCCTCCGAGTCCATCACCCAAAAGCCACCACAGCTCTTTCAGCTCCCGGCCACGGATGCGGATATGACCTCTCATCATCATCTCTCCTCCTCTCTATCGGGATGTGTTCTGATGAACTATTTGACCTGATGCCTACGGCCACATTTCATCATCGCACTGCTCGCCATCGGCAGTAAATTCATCCTCATACCCTGGAAGTGCAGTGGTCATGTACAGTCCGGTTCCAGAGGTGTTCTCTCCTGAGTACTTAAATTGTGGAACTAGTTACTTGTCGAGGTTTTCCCTAGCAGCTAAAATATGGAGTTGTTCAAAGACGGCGTGAAAAGGTTTCTGCAGGGTCGGCAGCACGTCCCGTGATACCTCTGGTGTTACTGGCGGTAACAGGCTGCGGTTACCGCTCACCATCAAGCGGGCCGCAAGCCCGTTTGCCACTTAAGTGGTATAAAAAAAAAATCTTTATCGTCAGCAAACAAACGCCCGGTGCTGACGCGTTACCAATAAAAATCGTGTGTCGTTTCACTTATAATAGTTGCGTGAGTGCGCGCGCGCACGTCGTGCGGTTGCCGCGTCGCGCATCGAACGTGTCAACTGTTATATCTAGCAGCTGAGTACACTTGGTGTGCTTTTGACACAGAAACCCTCGAAATAATTTACACCCTGCTAAAGGAGGTGGCGAGTCGCGGGGTGGGGTGGGAGGTGAGTGGGGATTGTGTTGTTAGTGTTGGTGTTAGTGTTAGAGGCTACACGGGCGGGCACCTCCCGGCGGCGGGGCGCACGCGCGGCGGCGGGGCAGTTGTAGTTGCGACAATACAGAGATGGTAATTCATGCCCCTGAACTGACAGCGCTCACTCTGTAACTAATTTATGTGGTAACATGTACAACATTTTTAATTTTGACAAGTTAGTATACAAATGTAGGTTACCCTTGTTTATATTTAATATAAAACTTAAAATTAATGTAATACTTTCAGAGTAAATAAAACCTCACTTTTATTTAATATACATACATACATATATAATATATCACGCTTCGTTCCCAGCGGGGTAGGCAGAGACCACCTCTCTCCACCTGCTACGATCCTGGCACACCTCTCTCGCTTCCTCCACTTTCATAAGCGTCTTCATGCACGCTCGTCTGTTGCGTGCGCTTTTGATCCGGCCTTTCTTTAGGACTTATTTAATATGAACGATATGATATTGAGTTAAGAACAGAAAGTGTCGGTAATCTGAGTGCACGAGCTGACACGACGGACACTAATAGCGGGAACACGTGTGTTTACAAAAAGTTCTAAAATATATTAATTATATCAGTAATAAATATCGAAGTAACAAAGTACAGAGTAAGCTCATTAAGATTACTGTCTTGACCATACGGCTTGTTATACAGGAAAACAATTTTCATGATCTTAACTTGAAGTGTATCCGGTTTATCTTACAATTCAAAAGTAGTGAGACTCTGACAGGAAATAAACGGAAATTCAATTCATTCTCAAAACACTTAAAATACTGCTATTGTTCAAATGCTGCGATCTTTCATTTCAAGTTAAGTGAGGTCACCAAGCAGGTGATCCGCCGCCGTTTTCCTGTATTAATTAAGTTATTATTTATGTTACATAAGTTAATTTTTGACAACTTTAACACATTTTAAATTAAATTGCATTACAGGTATGTAGCGGGTAAAAAAATATAGAACTCGTGCCGAAAGTTTTGTGAATTTTGATACAATGTGTCACACATTAGCCAGTCGGCGTACCGCGGTGACTGTTGTGTTGTTTAGAGATGTTACAAATGTCGTATGCACTAAAGCGTCACTGATCTATGGTTTCTTGTTAGGAAGTAAGTAGACACGGCTTTCCGATACGTTTGGACATAACAGGACAAGGACCACCATTCGTCACCACTAACACCCGATCAGCGCACATCCATCACGGCGCGCGCCGTCTTCGGATCTACTGCGGAGTGATTGATTGCTCACTGCCCGCCCTACTTATACGATATTTTGCTTTGTTGCTTTATCCTCCTTCGCTGCATTGAAATTAACAAAAATAATCACTATTCCATTTATATGACTCGTCAGCAGATATATAATGACGTTTATGATATAATAAGAAAATATATTACCTTATAAAAGATACACATTAAAGTACACGCAAGTGCACAATAACATACTTTATAACATTAATTAAAAGGTATTCCCTCATACATTGTGTGCTGCAGTATATCTCTTAATAAAGCAACAGAGATGCTCTCATTGTTTATTGTACAGCCATTACACAACCCCTAACTGTACTTTGTCGGTATCAACGCATGACTTGCTCCTGCAATATTCCTGTACCGCCCGCCACGTCCGGAAACATCGCAGCTGTAAACTTAAGGACTGATTGATTACCGCATAATACTTAAAGTAAATCACTGAATCAAAGTTATTTCTTCAATTCTATTTCATTCTAATTCATTACCGTAGCACTCGTAGCGGGCCCCCGTACGTAGACGCGCGCGTGCTACGGGCGCGGGCGCGCGGGCGCGCACCCCGCAATCAGCGCCCGTATTTGCGCACAGCTCGAGCTTTTTCAATCTTTTGTGGCGCGACCATTATCCGTGGAAACACTGAACGCTTACAATTCTACGCTTTACTTTAAGCGAGGGCTTACTTCTAAAACATTTAATTCAATTAAAATATAGAATTACAATTTAAAATAGTTTAAATGAGAATCGGTGCGGGCAGTCGTTGTCGCAGGACGACATTGACAGAGTGCGGGGTGACGCGTCACGTGTTTCGGGGGAGGATCGCGCCGCGCGTTTAGCGCTACTCACTTTTTCTGCTTTTAAAAACATTTGAGAATATTAACAGGAAAAATTTACATGAAAGATGTTAAAAGAAGGGAAGTTAAACAAGAGGCCGTAATGAAGCGAGTGTCGTGACAATAAAAGGCTAATTGCAATGTTTGCGCGGCGCCCTCGCCGGAAGTGCAGCGCCCGCGCGGGCCCATTCACACCGTAACCCGGTTACGGTTAACTGCTGCACTCGGCTCACGCGTTTAATATTTTTATTTAATATTTTATAATTTAAGAAGAAAAGAGTAATTTCAAAAATATATCACCTATAACAATAACGAAACAAGTTGTAACTCTCACATAATTAGCTCAAACATAACCACACACCCAACTACTGTTTGATTACTACGTTTTGATTGTTATAGTTTAACTTATATAATATTACCCATGATATTGCGCATCTTTTGTATTATATTCTAAATAATATCAATAAATATTTCTTTTAATTGATCTACTTGTCAACATTTGTAGAACTGCCGCAAATAATATATGTAACTTTAAAATCACAAACCAATTACATTACCCTTTCGATCCCTTCAAATCGGATTACAGTTTTTATTACCTGACATGGTTCGTTGCCTTTGGAAATATGCAAAGTGAATATCGTTAAATGGAGCTGGTGACGGTAAAGAATAAAAATGAAAGTGCGGAATAAGAAATAAGTATAATCTCAGGCGCGGAGTTGAAGGGGCGCTGAGGAGGGGGGTAGGTGGGATTTGAATTAATTAAACATGTATGCGAAGAATATATATATAATTCAATTTTTTTTTGAACCTTAAAAGCTATGAGTAAATTCGCGAGGAAATCCAATTAACGGCATACCCCCGGGCGCGGCGCGCCCCTTCACTCGATGCCCCCCTGTCGCAGGGCTAATATGTTACTGATCGCGATTGATTGCCTCCGGCCGGGCGGGGGGCCCGCGCGCCCCTACCGGCCTTCAATCAACTATTATCCGGGACAACAGCGTACCTTTTGTCGCATGGACTTTAAATTACATTACAGTATTATATCTCAATGTCTGCAGCAATGCACTTCTATATAGATATATGATTCCCTTGTGTTGCCGGATAACGCTTACAAAGGACACGCGGCCGCGCGCGCCGGCGCGACGCCACTAATTAATATTAAGATTGCATGCATGATATATGTAATAAGTGAATATACGCTGTATATGAAGTACCAATTAAATGGATATAATGTAACTTTGTATTACCAATTTAGGTTAAAGCATAAACAGAATGACTTATATTCCTTGTGTTGGTACTATTTTATTAGGTAGGAAGCGCGAGGCGTTCACAATGTACATCTTGTTGTATTTGTATTTCAAATTTATAATGCCAATGAACAATTTCAATATTTACCTGGTCAGTATGAGTGTCTGCGCAAGCAGGAGAATAAATAAATTAATTATAATAATAATAAGTAGCCGGTAAGTCACTGCATGGAAGACACCGCCATGAACTATGCCAATCTAATGTCGACAAAGAGGCGTCGAACGTTTGGCTCAATCATAGCGAACTCTACCCGGAGACGGAAGATCTATTCAAAACCAAGTAATAGAAACGAAGAACTATCAAAAATACATTATAAAAACCCTCTCCGACATGTGCAGAAAATGTAATAGTAGCCCAGAAACTATCCAGCACACTACAGGAGCATGCAAAACAATATCCCAAACCGATTACAAGCATAGACATGACCAGATAGCGAACATAATCCACCAAAAACTTGCACACCTATACGACTTCATCCCTTCCACACAACCATATTATAAATATGAACCTGAAACAGTTCTACAGAATGTCAAGACAAAGTTATACTACGACCGAGCAATACTCACTGACCGAACAATCCACTGTGACAGACCAGACATCACGTTAATAGATAAACTTAACAACACCGGTCACCTGATTGATGATGTAGCAGTTGCAGTTCCAAACACACATAATTTGCAATCAACAATAGCTGAACAACTTTCAAAGTACGCTGAACTGAAACGAAATCACTCGACTTTGGCGTCTTAAAAAAGTAATAATAGTTCCCATCGTTATTTCCACAACCGGTGTTACGGTAGGTACGTACGGTAGGTACGGTAGGTGAACCTAAACAACTGCACGATTCGCTCAAGTCTCTCAAATTACCAAAAAATACATATAAAATGTTACAAAAAGCAGCCATTTTAAATACATTCCGAATAGTGAGGAAATTTTTACAAATTGAGCCATGCAAAGACCAACCACTTTTGGAATCCATAACTTCTGCATTAAGCACACACACACACACACACACACACACACTGACACCCTTCTGTAATCACATGCCCGCCCTCCTGTCATGAACCTTATAGCTATTCCCGCCCGGATTTGCACTTGGCTTAGGCCCGTGCGTACCTGTAAACCGGTTGACATAAAACCGAGCCACAATGAATAAAAAAAATTAATAATAATAAATGTTTTATTCGCAAGGTTACAACAAGATGTTCATACAATTACAGTTTCACATATGCTGCTTAAAAGCGTGCAAATGTTACAGCTAGTGCCGGATGTTACAATTAGCTGTTACAGATACACACACACAAGCGCGTTGCGGACACACCGCCGCAATGCCAACATTTTAACTTTTATAAAACTTACTATTTTTATTCTTCATTTATGTAATCATTTACATTATAATACATCTTCGAAATAAGCCAGGTATATAGTTCGTGTTTGAAATTTCTCCCCGCTAGATCTATAATGTGCTTTGCAAGTCTTATCACCGCCATACAGTGTGCGCTACTACCGCAGAGCTACATCCGCTGTCTTGGTATGCACAGTTTATTTGGACATCTAGAAATTTTAGTGGCGATTTCGCTTCTTTTGTTAAAATACATTTGAGAGTTTTTAAACACAAACATGCACATGTCACATATATATCGGCACGGAAATGGAAGTGTATTGTATTTTTTAAATAACGGTTTACAACTATCTAAACGGTTGGCTCCACATATGGCTCTGATGCATTTTTTGGGCACGAAAAACATGAATAGAATTGACATAATTTCCCCATATCATTATACCATACTTGATTATGGAAGCTACGTATCCGTGATATGCCAATAAGGCTGCATCTATAGACACCATCGCTGCTATATTTCCGAGTACATATACAAATCTTTCCATTTTTAAACATAAACTATGCACGTGCTCTTTCCAAGTAAATTGTTGGTCTATAATTACACCCAGAAACTTAGCGCAGTATACTTCTTCTATTAAAGTGTGATTATATGATATTTTTACAGAGTCACGCGTGCTGTTTTGTGCTTGGAATTGCATTATTGTTGTCTTATTAGCATTTATTGTCAAATTTTTCCATTCTAGCCATTGTATAGTTCTTTCTAAGGTCTTATTTACTTCCGATTCATAGTCTTTTCAGTTTTATTATTTTCTATAAGTATAGTAGTATCATCCGCAAATATCCTACATTTGTGTTTTATTACATTTGGGATATCGTTTATGTAGCTTAAAAAAAATAACGGGCCTAGTATATAACCTTGGGGTACACCGTAGGCGTTACATAAGAAACACGATCTATGAATTTTTCTGAATCTACCTAAAGTTTCATAAGTTTCCACACATTGGTAACAATTAGAAAGATAACTCCTCATCCAATCCTGTGCAACGCCCCTGATGCTCTGCTACGTCGAGAAAGATATTATGTGAAACAAAATCAAATGATTTTGTAAGATCTAAGGAAATTACACTAATAGGAGTCTTATTTTTTAAACATGCAGTTACTGTTTTTATGAGAGAGAAACATGCGTGAGTTGTTGATCTGTTTTTCCTAAACCCAAATTGTTCATTTTTAAATACGTTAGTAGCGACAAAAAAATTATAAATCCGCTCGTTCACGACTCTCTCAAATATTTTTGATAAGACTGGTATGAGAGTTATCGGCCTGTAGTTACTTAGGTCAGTTTTATTGCCTTTCTTATATATCGGCTTAATATCCGAATATTTAAGGGGTGTTGGGAACACTCCTTCGGTAAGGGATAAATTTATAATGTGCTATTAGTTTGGTTATAGTATAACATCGCTTGCGATACCCAGCCTTCTTTCAAAGTAATAGATGTGTGCTACGCATGAGATGCAAGAGGTGGGCGCGGCGCGGGCGCAGCGGCAACAGCAACAGGTGCGCGGGGGCGTTAAATGTGTTACGGAGCCGATGCGGCGGGCTCGGGCGCGGCCCGACCTGCTGCTCACTGGATATGCAACGGAAACACGTGGGGGTGAGGGTGGGTAGTGGGAGTGGGAAGAGAGGGAGTACCGGGTAAAAGATATGTGGCGTTGGGACGCGCATCGACAATAATGTGCATTGATTTCGCAATTACAATCGAAAAATGAACATCAGCGAGTGAAGCTGAAAGAGAAATCCAAAGTGTGACCTGGCTGCTGTGTCTTCATGCGACGCTCGGTAACGAGGGTAAGTAACGATACCTACCTGCGGGTTTTACCTGCAGCTAGTTAATGCAAGCTGCTACAATTAAGGTTTCTAAAACGACCGGACATTACAAAATAAGTTTAGAGTTAAATTTCGTTTAGATATTGAACTGATTATCCCGACCCTTATGTTACTTTAACACCTCCAAATTTATAAAGTAAACAAATATTACAGTATTGTAGAAATTAAAAAAAGTCATTCTTTGATACAAAAACATTTCTCTCACGCTCATGGAAATAAAACAAACAAACAAACAAACAAAAACATTAAAACTTCTACAGCATTCTCATCTTTTCATCTCGCAACTCGAAATGACAAATTAAAACAGAAAACAGCGCTGGGGAGGCAAGCGGCCAATGCAAGAAATAAATAACACTGCTGCAAGGAAATTAGACGATTTCCGGGATAAACCTAGAGCTGCAGGAGACGCAAGGAACCGTCCGCGGAATGCAGTGGAAAGTATCAAAAGACTTAATAAACAAGGTTTCGACTCCTCTCAATCCAATGGCTGCGATATCTCCATTTCCGGAATAATAGTTTTGAAATCGCTGTCGTAGTAGCGATGCATTGTAAAATGTTTAAAACGGAAATCATGAAGATGAATGAAGCTTTCAGTAGTAAGTTCACGTTAAGTAACATTAGTCCATTTAACTCTGTGTACGTGTCGGCGCGCAGGTCGGGATCCGCGGACCTTACTCATTGTCACTCTTTACAGACTCGCGTGCTTTTGTTTTACTTGTTAATAATAAACTTAACAAGTGTAAGTTAAAAAGATATCGCTTGACGGCTTGCCGTTGGCAGGGCTCGTCGTTACACCCTCGGATCGCAGTGGTCTCGCACGGTACGGTTCCGACGATGTATTATTCCGATAATATTTTATTTACAAAATGAGTTACACGCTGAAGTTTTCTTAAGTATCTGTAACATATTCTTCAAAATGGCAGTAAAACGTCCTTCCGGGGTTAGCACGATGCTGGGGATACCTACGGTGTTACTAGAGTTCAAAGTCTGTGGTGATCATTGAAAACAGTCGGGTCGCATGTTGGCCTTATCAGTTGTGTAAAGAAGTTATCCTTGACGGTAAATAAAACATGAAAAAGAACAAAATGATGTTATTTCATTATTGTTTATTAAACACAACTATAAACATTATTCGCGCTCCCGCCGCAGCGTGTTGCACAGTGCGAATGCAATGCACCGAGCGCAGGTGCGGTCGCGCGCTCACCGCTCACCGCTCACCGCTAAGCGCTCACCACTCGATGGTCACAGTTCACCGCTATCCACTCATAGCTCACCGCTATCCACTTATAGCTCACCGCTCACCATTCATCGTTAACCGCTCACCGCTCATAACTCGGCGCTCAGCGCTCACGCGCTCCGGGCGCGTCGTGTCGCCTTAATCCCCTCAAATCTCCAGTGATTCATTGAGCCGTGTCGCAGAAAATCGCTTCACGTGCATGCACCGCTACGTGTGCGTGTGCGTGTGCGTGTGCGTGTGTGCGTGTGTCGCTCTGATGCTATCGGAGCCGACACCGTGCAGTTGGCACGTCGCGCTACGTCACCGCGTGCACTCACAACCAAGGAACACATCGACCAACAACTCGGACACGATCTTGTGTATCACTTGTACTTTTTAACGAACAAACAAATTCACTACACGATATGTATATATATATATATATATATATATATATATATATATATATATATATATATATATATATATATATATATATATATATATATATATATATATATATATATATATATATATATATATATATAAATGTGAAGCTTATTTAAATAAAATCATGTTTAAGTTCACCGCTTGTGTGTAGGACGGGCGGCGGCGGCGGGGGCGGGCGTGGCTCAAGTTCTACGTATCCAGCAAATACGGGCGCTGATTGCGACGCGGTTACGTCGGCAGCAGCAGCGCCGCAGTAACTGTGTCACAATCGTCAGCAGATTTCGCGATTCTCAACTTTCTGTGACTGTCTATAAGCGGGGGTGATCACTTGCCATCAGGTGTACTGTTAGAAATAGAAAGAAAAGTTCTGTAATAGAGACGTTTCATTAACAACTAATTATTATCGCCCCGCCTGTAGACGACGAATTGTCGACAAGTGGAGACGCGAGGGGCAAAATATAGTTTGTTTTAATGGTATTCGTGTATGTGTGTATGTGTGTGTGTGTGTTTGTGTGTGTTTGTATTCGGTGTGAACGCAATTCTCAGCAGCAGTCAGCTTGGGATCAGTCGATTAACTTTAACATAGATGATAATCCTGATAATTTGCCTGCCATTGAAATGAATCGCGCCCGGGCGGCGGCGGCGGCGGCGGCGGCGGCGGGCCCGGACGTCGCGCTAATACGAATTTAAAGTGAACATTACGTTAAAGGATTCCCGATAAGTGTGAACTTCCGGAGGGGAGTACATTAAGTAGAGCCTCAAGGGGACATCGTTGTCATAAAATAAATCTAGAATAATTAGGTATTTTATAAACAGACAAATAATTTAAAAAGTTTTTAAGTAACCAGATGAATAGAACAGAACAGTCGCAAGAGTTCAGGTCCGCTCTGGTCTGGTCAGGTGTGGTCAGGTGTGGTCAGGTCCGGCCGAGCAGTAGCGTGTAAGTGTTACGTCATCCTTGTTTAGATCCCGATGGGTTCAGCGAGCGTGCAGCTTCCGGCAAGTACGTGGCGGATTTATAGAAAACATTTGTAAGAATTCGCTAAAAAAGAAAAAATAACATAGCAACCACTCCGCAGAGAGCCTTATTAAATTTCCGGATGAGATACTCACGTCAATATGAAGGTCGGCGTCCCTCTACACCCCTCTACAGCGCTCTACATCCCACTACTCCCATCCCCCCGCGACGTGGCGGGCGTGTGCAGTGTCCATGTGTGTGGCCGGCCACCCGACCCGATACAACCAGCGGGAACAGGAAGTGACTGAGACACGATTGTATGGAAGTCTGTTTACATTAACACTTCCGCTAATTTTCTTCTTTGCGTGTAAATGTTAGTGGAGAACGTTTACACGCATTATTGAAATGCAAATCAGATTCACGGGTGCACGGGTGCACGGGTGCACGAGGAGAGCAGCAGCAGCAGACCAGCGCGATAAGGGGGCGAGGGTGGGTGGGTGGATTTGGTAGCTCGCAATATTATTCATGAAGTTATTAACTTAGGATTAGGAAGTACCGCCGCAGCTTATAATAATATTAACTGTGCGACACACGCGCAGCCTTTATTATAATATAATCATTAATTTATATTGCCGCTGTGTTTGTGTATCCGGCTGAACCGGGTAGACCGTTTCAAGGCAAATAACCGTTCCGATTTATCTGAAAATGGATCCGTTAGTATGTACTAATTGACGTCGTGAAAATTGGTTCAATGATGAACTCCGCGCAGCGTCGCGCGTCGCTCGTCGCTAGTCGCGTTGTATGACACACATTTTTCATTGGAATCGCACAAATAACACGCGAACCATGTTGATAAGCAATGCAATGTTTAGCAGAAGTAACAGGTCCTCCTTTTCATTTTTATACACTTAAAAAGATTAGTACAAATATATTTCTTTACTTACTGTAAATATTGTCAATTACATAAAACTATTACTGCTGAATCAAAGCGGTGACAACCACTCCATACTCCATCCCTCCGCAGGAAGTGCCCGGGGGACAGGAAGCCCTCCCGTCCCGAAACATAACCGGCTCGCGAACGCCGCGAACGATCGCTGCTGCAATTTACATATGGCTATGTGCTGCTGGAGGATATTTTTTTTAAAACACATATCATCTGTATCTTATATTCGGAGTGCGGCGCGTGCGATGTAACACGGGAGTTTGGGTGAAATAAATAGGGTTGTTCGAGCAAACCTAGTTAGCTATTACCCTCGATTTAAGATTTAGGGCTTAAATATAAAAAATGAGGTGCACCTGGGCGTAAGCATTATCCGGCTCAGAAATTTTGATTCAAATTCCTCCCCTGGAGCACCGGTGAAAGTGGTGTGACTGTACCCCTCGTAATAATGTATCAACCTTTATTGCATAGCCATTTAGGTCATTTAGGCAAATAACTTGACAGCCTGATACTTTTAACTTATCGAGATTTACGTCTCTGGTTTACTGACTGTACCCTCAAGTGATAGATCTAAACTGAAAGGTCTATTTCGTATTAGCTTGTACCAGATATCGAGGAGCAGAGAATTAGCGCGTCCCTGTCGACGATTGTCAAGTGAGGGGCGAGGGCGAGGGCGATGGCGAGGGCGAGAGGGTATGGAGAGCCATCGAGCGGAGTGCTCGGCGTTGTTTGTTGTACACTTAAGCACCCTCAATCACATCTACACAGGTTACTCTCTTCATGGTATTGTATAAAAATATTTGTGAAGCTGATTGGAAAATCTTTAGCCAATCTGAGAGCTAGTTTTTTTCCACAAGAGAAAGAATCGCGTCGCGCGGCGCGTCCACGTGCCCGTGGAGCTGACTTGTCAACTGTATAGCTTATTAAAAGGATACCGCTGAGATTCCTTCCGTATATTGTCAGGCGAGCCCGCCCTGTCCAACCGGAAGTCAATTAAATATTATTACTTCCAACAATGGAGCGTAGTTCGAAAATATTGTAGCAACGGTTCACGAACTCTCTCCAATTATTTGTGCACACTCAATTTGTTTATTAAAAGTTTACATTCAATGTCACTCTTCAGCTGTTATTTAATGATCCTCCCCGCGTAGCCCGTCAGCTCGTCCGTCAGCTCGTCCGTCAGCTCGCCCGTCAGCTCGTCCGTCAGTCCGTCAGTCCGTCCGTCAGTCCGTCAGTCCGTCAGGTCGCGTAGTGACGAGGGTCCGGGGGCGCGCGTGCGGTTTCAAAATTAACTGTTACTCCCGTGTACGCGCGCTGTCTCGGGGAGCGCGCGCGCTGTGCGGGGACACCCCGTCACCTCTGCGCAACCTTCCTTTGTCCCTGTCACGAAATTGTTAATGTTAATTGTTTTGACATGTTCAATATATGTTTCCCACACATCCGCGGTGTCCGCACCCGACGAGCAGCCGAACGCCGCGACCGGTTCCCTGCCATGAAAGTTATTTGTTCTTCTTTATTTTTCTCTACTTAGACTTTTGTGAAAAGCTATTTATTTCTGTCGGAGTTACACAAAGTTTTCATATAATTTTATTAAAACAATGGCCGCGCAAAAGTTTTATTACACAAAGTTTTAAATTTGTGATCATTCAAAATCATTTGGATATAAATTTATTGCGATTTACTGTGAGAATTAATTTTTCCCTTGTTAAAGTTAGCCCAGCGCGGCCGAGCAGCGGGCCGCCGGCGGGGGCTGGCCGCCGGGGGTGTCGTCGAGTGTACCTGAGTATGCTTTAATGTAAAATATGTGTTCAACAAACGCATCAAATTTACTATGACTAGATGAATTTAATAAAGAAATTATGAAACATGTAATATCTTATAAATATCTGTAGCAGCATTAAACAAAGCAATTGCACGAGTGGACGATGAAGATAACAATTATTGTAATGTAAAGTACGGTTTAAATGTTATTGCCTCAGCGCCGGCCGCGGGCTGGAGCGGTTCAAGTTCTACTGGCGACCGGCTCCAATTGAACCCTCGATATCGGAAACAGTAAAATTCAACTTAAATTTTATCACCGGACTGTGAGGCAGTAAAAAATTGCGCGATGGAAAAATGTACTCATTGAAATGGTAACAGCGACGAGTTGGAACATTGAAACGAGACGTGATGTCGTGAGCAGCAAGTTCTGAAAAAGGATGTGGCACCAACGGCACCCGGCGACCGCGCCGCCGCAATTCGCGATATTTACACACGCACACACACACACAAACCCATCTTTTCATCGCATCGCTTAGCTGGCTGTGGGCTGGAGGACATTAGAAAACTTGAAAATTTGCTCATTCATTCATTAAAATATACTCCTCAAGTAATAATTGCTGTTAGTAATAAATTAGTTATCCGGACTCAAGTTTGTTCATCCCCGCTCATTATTATTTCACTTATATTACACTCCGACTGGGATTCATCCTGAATCTCTCTCGCAACTACGTTTCGATATCATACAAACGTGTCAAACCGACGAGATCGTTCCGGTGCGTACCTGCTCCTGCGTGAACACGTGGCGCTTGTTCTCTTTCTGAATTGTTCACCGTGCGGCGACAGCGGGTCCTTCAGGTGATGAAACGGCGTGCGGCGTGCGGCGTGCGGTGTTACTTCATCTATGGATTATTAAGATAATTAAACTTGTAATGTATACGTGTCCAGCGGTCCCCCCGGGCGGGCGCGGGCCCGCGGTGCGCCTGAATTTATCTGAAAGATCTCGGGAATAAATTAATGAATTCCCTAAACTTTACAACTTTAACTTGTTTCGAAAACTTTGCCTTTTTGATGCCGCTAGATAGCTCCGCAAATACTTGTCTTGATGACAGTGAGTCCACGGCCGGTCAGTGCGGTTATAGATCTTAAACAAATCATCACCACGAGTGGCTGTTACCCTCCACATTGCCATCGGTCGCCACAATTTGCGGGTGCGGCTGTCACGTGCATTTCAAAATTGACATTGTCCAGTTTTTCAACAGACAAAGACTATATCTACTACTCCCATCGTCTGTTTTATTTTTCCAGTTCAAATAAAGCTTCTTCGCTTTACTTAGGTAATCGGCGAACTATTTATTCATTTATGTTTGGGAATCCGACCTATTGACATTAGGAAAATATTTTCGTAGGGGAAAAACTTGAAGGGCGGTAACAGAAACGCTTTTCAAAACGGTGGCAGTTGTGTGGTATTGGTTTGGAAAAATGCCAGAGAGTCTGGGAGAAATCCACTCGCATAAAATTTATGCAAACGGAACTAGATTCCGAGAATGTCTCCGAATTTGCACTGCGCTTGCGGTAGCCGGAAACGATGCCTCTAAAATATGAAATGATATAAGTAGACAGTTATAACACCTAGGCATCGACATGACAGTATGAACTGTTTGATTATCTCGTGTTAACGGGGGACTCGTTGCGAGCACGGCATATCTGTTTTATCAAACATTTCCCACACGGGAAGGTAAGAAATTAAATTAAAATGAATATCAATAAGCTTGGGCTCCGCCCCAGCGCTGCTTTGTGCTTTGCTCGAAGAGGCGATCTCAAACGCTACATCTCTTGCCTTGGAGTACAGTTTGCTCTCATTGATATGTCCTTTGTGCAGCATCGCACTCCCTCATCTCTTTATACAACTTCCTCGCTAAAAGCATTATCTACGACAGATACGAACTGTGCGCTGCAATCGTGTGCTATATTTATTTTATTTTTCATACTACCCGTCCGTCCTATTACTGATTAAATGAATTATATTAGTGGCGTGTAAAGGATCTCGCACAAGTGGTGCACCCTGCTAAACAACAAAGCGTGCTGGGAAATAGCCCGAATCCTCCCATATGAGCCACTACAAACTACGGCCTCTAGTATCCGGCGGTACCGGAAGTCACGCTGACTGCTACGGACGCTGGTGGTGCGCCGGAATCACGGCAGCGGAGGACGATCGAAGTGAAGATTTTTGGGGGAGGCCCGTCCGGCAGCGGATATCTATCGGCTGATGATGATGTTATTTGTTCACTTTAAGCTGCATCACAATGAGTGAACTCATTGCTACTAAGCATTATGTGTCAACCAACCCGCTCGATGCTACAATAGAAGCTGAAATCAAGACAATATTTACGTATCCGTTACGTATAAGTTACTACTATGTACATGCATATTCAACTAAAATAACATTATAGAAACTCAAATTAACACTCTCTCACGAGCCTTTTCGAGATCGATGTATTGAAAGCTGTTCAATTACGCGGAAGGAAGAGTCGCGCTTTACAACTATTGAACTTGTGAACCGCGAATATTTAAGGAAATGCTACAATTTCCGGTCGATGATACTGAACCGAATTATTATAACGATCTAAGTTACTCTGTAAATATCATGTCAGAAGAAAAGAATGAAATATTAAACCGTATTGTTAAGGTATGGAGGTGAAACAGAATTATTTAAGATGTTTCCATCTTATTTCCATGTTGAGTCATAAAAGCTGCTTACGTGTTGCGTAATGCGGTCCGACGTCTGCCAACCGAATGTAAATCTGAGGCAATTACTATGAAGATGCTCCAGCTCGTTAGAAGGATCGAGACTTAAATCCAGCTGACACACGCCAGCATAAACAGGGACTCGTATTACGTGCGACTGTACTTGTAATACCAATCCTTAATTTTTGTTACTTTTCTATTTTTCAGCAGATTTACTTGTTCGTTACCAAAATTACCAAATCACACTAAATGAAGTCCTCGTACGGCATTAAGCTGCGCTACTCAACTAGAGGCGAGTACTTCTAACTCTAATAATTGCAAAGTACCACCATTATCTACTTGTTTATGGGGGCAGATAAAGCGGCGGTGCTGGACCCGGATATCTTCATTTATATTACTAAGTGATATCTTACAAACTTACGCACGGTTTAAGTAAGTTACAATAGCTGTAGACCCGTGATCTCGTGAGAGCCGCGCGCCGCCGCGCCGCCGCACCGCCGCGCCGCAAGCACTGTGTCGCTGAGCCCGCCCGTCACTCACTATCAATAAGTCTGTTTTATGTTTTTCTGCTACACTTGTATACGTTTACAAGACGCGATGTCTCCTTCTAATGAGATCATACTGTTATTTGTCTGATCATTAGCCATCTGAACGGCCGGTGTCCACGTCGCGGACTTAACTAGTAAAAAAGTCTAAAGTCTCAGTCAACTAGAAGAGATAAGTTGAGAACAATAGAGGCGCGTCTCCGCCGAGGGCCGGGCCCCGCGGCGCGCCCGTCGCGCCCGCGCGCCCGGCCCGGCTCGCGCGGCCGTCTGGGAACTTTTCTCATCTAAAGTCTTCATCAACAGTATCTTTAATCTCGTTAATAAAACGTTAATTATAACTTAAATAACGATCCCCTACTATATTCGTTTAACTTACAAAATGTCTGTAAATATAAAGCTGTAGCTTACACCGTTTCCCTTTTATAAACTGCTGGATTTAAAAGTTAACATAAATTTCCATCAGAAGCGGGAGCGGGCGCTCCCTGATGCTGCAGCTCGTTACTGCCGGCGACTGCGCCCGACCACCACTCAAATTATATTTAAATGCTCAATAGGACCACTTTGTACATAACATTAAAACGTGAACATTTATGCGGTTACTTTAAAGTTAACACTTAACAACGCAAGGCAGTACAGTCATGAGTTTCTAATTTCCGCCCTTATTTTTTATGATTTCGTCGCTCCCGCGGTCCAGGCACACGTCGCAGCCCCCGTAGACATTAGTGCGACATAAACGTGCGGGAACTTCACCTGCTTCAGTTTTAACTGCCTCATCACCTAACCGCGGGCCCTGTGAGACACGAATTCATACAAATGTGGTGGAGTTTCCACGAGGGGCGGTTTGTTATACTCACCCGGCGCGCGAACCCCTCATATTGTATATGTTTCATTTTTCTTTTAATCTCATTTCATTACGGTTTTTACTTATGTTATTTATTGTTTGCCATTTAATATATTTAATAAATAGATAATTATTAACTAATTATTTCTACACAGGCTTACATCGGCCGTGCTCGATGTGCACTGCGCGTATATTTTAATCACTAATGCAATAAACGTACATAAACGTTACTTTGTCTCCGAGTGTCCATGTATAAGAATATTCTTCAGCATTATGTAAGATTTATATACTTCTAGCCTATTGAAGTTAAAGATATTTTCCCCGTTGCCGCAAATGTATCAAGTTGAGCGCTGTGCGGGCGCGCGCAGTAAGCTGCGAAGCCGCAACCCTAACTTACTTCGCGTAACGTACGCGTGCAGCTTCATAACATAACTAAGTTAGACCGCACGCGCACTGCTTACGGTAACTTACGAATACGACACCACATAAGTTTTTACTGCGAAATGGGGGAGGATCTTTCTACTAACAATATTCATTTGTATTCATTTTACACGCTCCTCGGCTCATTAGATAAAACTGTTTCTTTCTCGATATTTTTACTTATACAGTTATAGTGACCAAGAAGAATCAATGATTTGTCATATATCCAGCGTTAGCGTGTTCCGAAAATTATTGTGATAAAAATATACTTGTGATTATAGTATATTCAACTAAGGTTCTAAGTGCCGAGCGCCCCACCCAGGGGGTTGTCAGACAAATAGCGTTAAGGAGAAAATCAGTTATAAGTATTAGTGTCAACTTGTAGAAACGTTGTCGCAGCGCCTTTGCAAATAAATGGAGCGTGAACTTGTAAAATGACTTGTGATCAATAAACGATACGCATTAAAGAGTCGAGCACTGGTGTTCGCGAGTCATCCTGCGCGCCATAATGTAACACTTGGGGCATGATCGCGGCAAGTTTTGCGGATTGTCATGCAAAGCAGTGGGGTGTTGGCGCGCGCGGCTCGTTTGCCTGCTCAGTGTTCGCATTGTTCGCTGAGCGGCTGAGCGGGTGCGCGGGCGTGCGGGCGCGCGGGCGCACGGGCGCGGCTTCGCAGCCCGCCGTCGCCTCTCGACCCTCACCAGCCCTGGCGGCGAGCCAGGCTGCGAGGCGCGCTGTCACGCCGGCCTTAAAAATTACAGTTTTTGTTTTGAAAGTTTTATTTAAAGCTGAACCCCGCACGCGATGCGCTGCCAGGGCCGGCTCTTTTTATTCCTTTATATCCGGAAGCTCATGGATATAAATACCTAATACATAAACTACCCGTGAGAGGAATAATATTAATGAGCTGCATTTCGTAAAAACCCTCAGCGATGTAATCATAGTAGATGAATCAGATATGAATCAAAATAAACAATATTAAAAGCCTTTATTAAGAAAGACTACATTTTCGTTCCTGTCGTTGTAGTCGTCGCGGGGTCAGTTTGGGGGGTGGGCGTTCGTCAACAGTCCGTATGTACACGGAGGACCATTTTATTAATAATATTACTGATATGGCGAAGCCCTCCATCTACCTTATCTCTTGTCAACAGTAGATTCTTGTTAGCTTATTATTATTATGTGAATGTATCGCTTACAATAAAATGTATTGTTTGTTTCAGCTGGCACGTCTGCGGCAGACGTCGCCGTCGCCAAAGGGGTTGAACACATCGCGCGGGCGCGACACAAAGCGAGCGACTCGATTAGTTAAATTTGTTTACAACAAAGGGGTATTCTTAGCATCCTAAACCTGCGGAACCAAAGAAATAATTTCGATTCAAAACACGAAGTAATTTTGCGCGAGTAAATGAGACGGCTTCCCCTGTCACATCGCAAACATCCGCAAGCGCGCAACGCGCCAGCTCAGCGCACCAGCGCACCCTCGCACCAGCGCACCAGCGCACCCGCACACCCACGCACCCTCCCACCAGCACACCAGCGCACCAGCAAACGGAACTAGTAATGGATGTTTATACATTCAAGCGAGTTCAGTAATGCGATCTTTACATAACTGTATAGAGAGTAATCATGTTCATAGTGTTTACGTTTTAGTAAGGATTTTTACACAAACGAGTGTGACCTTGACACTTTAAGATATTCGATAGTTTGTTCATTAGACCTCAATTAATTAAACCTGACTGGCCACAGGGTAGATCAAACCGGATCATTATAACAAACTACTGCTTGGAGCAGAAATTATAACCGCAACGCTGGCTGAATGGTTTCCGACTGTAGAAACTTGCCTCCGCCGGTTAGTGTGTGTGTGTGGCTCAACCGTATGTGTGATCTCTCTGTGGTTTAAATTATCTGCGCGGTTCGTTCGGAACGGTGGGAGCGACACAAATTCAATTCGTTTAGTTCAATGATGACCTGAAAGAGAATAAGTATAGCTTGTACTCAATGAATCCACTTATATACTTAGCCATTGCAGGTAAAAAGGTATTTTTTGTTTTTGTGATGTTTGTTTGTGTGAAAGTGTCTTAAAAATTTAATATCATAATTTTGTAATAATGAGCTCTCGAGACAACTGAAGTTTTATGTAACAACCCTCTCCGCATCCCCTGCCCAGCAATTATTACAGCTTAAATTTGGACGGGAAATTGAATGTTGTTTGTAAATAAAGGATGCGGCTCCGAGTTATTCCTTAATTAGAATTAATACATAATCGGCCGCCCTCCCCAGTCACCCCCCCCCCACCCCCGCCACGCCCCCGCTGCAGCAATAACAACACCTGCGGGTCCCGCGAACACGAAAGCTACTTATAAATTTTTGTCTCTTTTCTTTTTCTCACATTGAACAGCGCTAACAATGTCTTGTATCTAAAACGTCCGAGTAATATCTTACCGCTAAGTGATATATAACGTCAGGTGGTGAGTTTCCGCTGCAGGGGACAGTCCGGACAGGCAGCATCAGCTCACACACACGGCACCTCTCACTTCACACAATACCGTGGCGCGGTTGAAAGGGCTATAATTAGTAAAATTAATCCGCTAACGGGAGGGAGTTGACATTCGTGGGGTCGTTACGGGTAGACGTATCACTTACCGTCACGGGCACGTGCCGTCGGGTAACGGGCACTACCCGTGCTCCATTACAGCCAGCTAAATTACAGGGCATCAAGGATAGCGCGCGACGCCACGACGCGGTGCAGCATCCATCACCTTGTCGTACGTAGATGATGCCTACACCTAAATGTTATGCACACCGTGCACTAAAATCTAGAATTTGTTAAACTAGTCTTAATCAATGTATTCTCTAAATTAAATAAAGTACATCGTCGGGCGCCCAGCTAGGCAGTACTGACAGTATCGAGTCCCCAAGCGGGGCTGATCAATTAGCTAAGATAAATTGGGTAAGACGGAACTGTTTGTTGTTCCCCGCGCTCGTGTCGTGTCGTGACGTGTCGTGACGTGACGTGTCGGGATCACGCAGACGTGGGTGTAGACGAGGTGGCGCCGGATTAACTAAAATTAGGATACGGTCGATGTATCAAGCAAAATACTTAACCGCTGAAATAAAAAGTAATTGCGCATATTGTGTAAGGAACCCTAATTTGCAAACTGCTGTACGCATTATGATCTATTTCTTTGCATCGGCGGTAACTCGATCAAGAGTTTTATTTTATCATAATGATAATAACAATTTACATCATCATCATCATCTTTATTTAATTTTGCTGCAGTTTAATAAGTTGCCTTTGTGCGGTTCTTAAAACGTTGTTTTTAATATCGTTACCGGATCCCGCCGCATCCGAGCGAGAAGTTTGTAAAGGTAAAATATTCCTTTACGTGCGGTTACTCGCAAGAGACCTACTTACAACTTAATCTGCGCCAAGAAGCCAATATTCAAGTTAGCTAATAAACTGTAATATATTTAATATCCGCTATTAGTTACGACGTCACAAATCCGTATCCTTACGCCATCTACTAAATGAGGAATCCTTTTAGTATATAACGGAGTAAAAGGAAAAGCGAATCGACCGTCAGCTCGTCAGGAAGTTTGTCGAAACTTATTTTTATTAAGGAATCTTGTAAAGCTCTACATTTTCTATCTTTTACCAATGAAACAGTCGTTATCATCATTATTCCTTCTTGCTTTGCACCCTGCTGCATAAGAAGCCCTAAAAGGATTCCTCTCGGCTAAATTGAAGTAGGAACTCGTTTTGAAAATTTGTCATCATCGCCGCATTTACAATACTGTTCGGCAGGACGGCTGCCGTGTGCAGGTGGAACACTGTCTGCTCGTTTCTGGATTCGGTTTTTTTTATACACCTGTCAGAGGTAGAGTGTCGTAGAGGTTCAGAAGAGGAGAGCTCAGCCAGAGTAAAGATATTTTCAACCACCTCCACCATGAAGGTAAAATAAACAGTATTACATCCGGTGGCAGATGTGCGTGTCCGGAGGCCCGCTCGGTGCCCACCCTTGCCGATGCGGGCGCGACGTGTCGGCGCGAGCTCGTCACGAGCGCACCCTCGTCACGGCGAGGGGTTGACGGGCGCGGGTCCCGCGGGGGTAGCGGCGGCTACAAATGTTTTGACATGTAATATGTGTTACACTGATTTCAAATTACTCGCAGTTCGACCCCCAACGCACTTCACATCCGTATGCGCCGACTGGCAGACGGGCTGTTTTACCGAGGACCAGCTGCTACTGTTGGCAACGTGTTCCCAATTGCTCACTAGCCTGTTCCGAGTTGTCTCGTTCATTTAAAAGATAAATTATATATATTACATCTTTGTATATTTTATTGTTTGTCTGTTGTAAAAATAGATTGAAACCATAGTTGTTTCGCTGCGTGAGCTGTAATGAAGCGCAACTACTATAACCTAATTTTTTCAATCTTCTTCATTGCATCTATTGCACTCACTGCACTCTGTGTGTATACAATTTCGACACTCCGGTGTCATTTCTCAACAGCAAAAATCTGTCTAGCTGTGCTCGGTACTGTAGAAAGTCCGTCTCTGTCATAAATAAGTATAACTAAGTAATGTCTATCTGAAACATCAACGTAGAGGACTTCCCACGCTTCAAGCTCTATACTTAAGCCGGGACTTAAATATAATAATAAATGTTATTTCGGCTAGTCCGCAATAAATCTTACATAAAAATGCTTTCCAAATGTTTAGAGCACCTTCGTAATAACGGCGAATAAGTTATTGCGAGAGTTCTGTGTCGCGACTGGACCGACACCGGCTGCGTGCTGCCAATGTTTCCTCAATGGCTTCACAGACTCTATATACACTGTTAACTTAACTATTGTGCAGAAAATGCAAAAGGATATACTTAATGCAATCTCAAGAGTATAGGAATTTAATTATCAGATTACGTAGCAAGGTAGCAAGGGGTGCAGCGCGCGATACACGAGACCTTCCTCCCCTCTAAGCAGCCGCGCCGCCACACCCCCTGATACTTTACTCCAGTTCCGACTAGCTTACCTCGTAAACGACGTCACCTGGAATTCAGGGATAATACTTGAAATTTTGTTTTGGCTGCCATTTTCTAAAAGTGTAATTTATATGTTTTGTTACAAATATTACAAACAGCCCGTTCACCGCGTTCAGTTTGAAGTTATTGTTGTGTTAACTCCAGACGCACTCATCGCTTGTGTCGGACGTGGAGATGACTTCATTATGGTTTCGTTTGAAGGAATATATAGCTTGTTCACAATTACTCTACTGTCGTCATTGTGTGTGACCTGTAAACGCTCTACCAATAAAAACAACGATAAAAACTTAAAGTATAATAGTTAACGATAGTTGTTAGAATGAGAATGTGGTGTGGTACTACATCCGCAGTGGCCCGTGTGTTGACATAACAGTTTTCCGGTAGGAATGTTGTCATGTAAATATATACGTACAATACGCATGCGGGCGATGTGATCCTGTGTAAGCATCTACTCGTAATATTAACGTTTTATAAGAAAACGTAGACATCAAAGGATGTGTTACGGCTTCCTGCGGCTGCTCGCTGCGCGGCAGAGGTCGCGGTGCGCGCGCGGCGGCTCGCAGTAAAAGCTAATGTTCCCGGCACTCGCGTTCAAATTATATGAAATGTTGCCACTAAGCCGTGTCACGGCGCTGCGGAGCCGGTACGGGGCCGGTGCGGGGCCGGTGCGGGGCCGGTGCGACACTCCCCGCCTGCTCACTACACTGTGCACGGATTTAAGGAATATGAAGGATGTTTCCAGTGCATAAGAGCTTGTTGCTTTTAATTTTGTAATTAAAACGTTTTTAATATAAATTTACAGTGTAGTGCCGCAATGGATCAAATCATGCAAAAAAATTGACAATAACTGATATTGGATTGGATTGGATTTGGTGATACGTTCAGTTCAGGGTAAATGTAATAGAGGTGGTGGTACGTTCAGTTCAGGGTAAATGTAATAGAGGTGGTGGTACGTTCAGTTCAGGGTAAATGTAATAGAGGTGGTGGTACGTTCAGTTCAGGGTAAATGTAATAGAGGTGGTGGTACGTTCAGTTCAGGGTAAATGTAATAGAGGTGGTGATACGTTCACTTCAGGGTAAATGATCCGCCTGCCTTTAACAATGACAACATGTTAGTTATGTTGTTTTACCAAAACTACATTATGTTAAAATGTAGGATGATACTACTCAATAGCTTTGTAATATCACTTGTAGTGCATTCGACTGTTTCCGGCGGAAAAAAATGGCTACAGTAATATTTACAGGTAAAGACACCGTTACCGATTTAAACATTATTGGAACAATGTTTGTCCAACTAAATATTCACACGAAGCGCTTATATTATAAAACAGTATCAACGTCTCCAGTGTGTGAATATTCCCTGCGCCGCTCTACCCTCGTCGAGTCGTAAAAAGCTATAATAAAGGAACAACTTCCGGAAATGTGCTGCAGCCATTCCTGCGACATTTACATACGTACTGCGCTCACACCACACGTGCCAGTGCGACCGTCGGACCCGGATATTAGAGGATACACACTTTGCAGTGCACGTCAATACGTTGAAATAAAAATAAACAAAAAAAATGAAACCATTTTATTGTCTTATAGCAACAAGCCGTATAAATGTTTATTTATCAACAACAGCAACAACAGTGGAAGGACACGGTTCAGACAGTTCCGGTGCGCGCAGGAATTCCGATCAACGCTAGTTTTTAGCTCCAACTTACGTGCTAAGTGAACTTCCTCACGCGTTAAGCGGAAGGTTTGTATAAATAATGAATAAGTATGTGTATTATATATTGTAAGTATGTGTATTGTATATTATTAGAAAAATACTCGTTCCCTCCATAATAAGGTCCCGAAGTAATAACGAAGAGCGATAACAATTGAAACGGCAGGCGGAGGCGGGAGCGGGTGCCGCTCGGGGCCGCGCAACATTTCGCACGGTGTCGTAACTTAAAATGGCTTTGTTTTCGCCTGAAATTATACCGCGCCCGAAAAACTGATGACATACAAAAGCGCGGGGCAATAAAGCTGAACAAAATACGGGAATATTTCATTTCACACAACAAGCGGGGATATCGGATTGGTGGGCGCGCGATGAATTATTCATCGCGCGCTCGGGTTACCTTTAATAAGAAAATATTGGCTTGTTTAAATCGCAGTCTTTTTGTTCGGCCGAAGCGGAAGCGGCAGCGGCAGCGGAAGCGGCGCTGATGTCTACGTGTGGAGGCGCGTCCCGCTCACGTGCTAGTGTATATACACTGTAACTTCCTGTAAAGAGTGCTCTACATTGCGTAGCGGCACTACCGGCGCAGTTAACGGACGTCGCCAAGATAATGTTGTGCTCCAATCAATGAAATAGTTACCTAATTACTGCAGCAACCATCAATTAATAAGAATATTATAAATGGCTGAAACGAGATAAACTTTCATTGGTACGAGTGGCACTGCGCCGCACCGAGTGCCGTGTGGTGGCCAACTAAGTACATTTTCTACAGCGGATTCAGACCACGGCAAGATAACTTTTACATACTAATAATTCTTAGGAAATATGGCTACTGCGATGATACCCACAGCCGTCAGCGAGCCAACATTGAAAATTATCGCGATAACGATTGCTAAAAAAGAGCAAACCGGTCACTTTCACAAGAAACTTGTTGAAAGCCGCACTTGCGAAGGTTTCGGCTGTCGTAATGATCGCCGGCCTCCGAAGGATGTCGGCGCTTTGAGAAGAAGACCGCCGTGAACACCGCCAGTGTTGTTTTCATAACAATCACAATAAATCGATTCTTTCTAATGTTTGTTTGTTGCAGTTAAATGAGGCTCATATTAATGTACATGTTTTAGGGTCTTTATAAAACATGTATATGTACAAAAGCATGTGCTGACACCAACGCGCTGTAACACATGTGTAGATTCCAAATGATACTTCCGTATGAAGCCAATGGCACAGTGCAGCAGACAGGTCGCACGTCGGCACGACGAGCCCCCACGCCCACCCCCACCCCCACCACCCGACCGAACCCCACCCCGCCTCAGCTGACATTCGATTAACTACTCGACACCTGCTCCCGCAGCTACAGTTGAGGGAATCCTTTACATTTCCTCTTCCGGCCGATATGCGAACTTTGGATGCGCTCACCGAAATAATTTGTACCTGTTGACTAAAACATCACTTAGCCGTCAGTGATGAGAGCTGCAGTCGCAACCGGCGACGTGCAATCGCAAAGTGCACGCTGCACCGTGTCTGTCTCCTTCTCTTTAGCCCTCTTATGTAAGATAGAGTTTCAGTTTGAGTTTGTGTCTGTGTCTATAGAGTTCACCTACATACACATTCAAAACTAAAATTTATTGACTTTGAATTCAATACAAATCGTACATAATAGTTCATACTGGACAATAGATTTGGGGGGCAGAGGGGTGAGTTTGTATATTTTCTGTGATCGTATTCAATAATGGAGCGGTGCGGGGTGCGCTCTGCGTGCGTTATTGCCTCCGTCGCACAGATGCAGCTCACAGCTCGACAAATAGATATTCCATTTTCCAACTGAACGTTGACACTAACAGTTTAAGCCCGGGATACAAACTCCATCAGGCTGAAGCTCGGCCCGGCGCCGACTGCCCCGCAGAGTGAACAGGCTTACAGTTCGGCGAGCCGTCGCCGCGCCGCCGCTGTCCGCGCGCCGCCGCTGTCCGCGCGCCGCCGCTGTCCGTGCGCCGCCGCTGTCCGCGCGCCGCCGCGTAGGTGTCGATTGCTACTAAATATTAAACTTTGGTGTATCGCACTAAGTCGCAAAGTTTCTAAGAGAATACTTCTCAACACAAAAGTCTTGTTCGCACTTAATGTAACTTTAACTTTATCAAAGTGCACGTGGCCGCGTAGGTTGCCACGTTACGGATGTCACATGTCCGTAAGAGCTATTGTTCTTGGGACACGACGGTTTGCTTTGCAGCTCACGCTCAATCTCGGCTGAAATCAAACCTGCAACCCTTTGAATCGTATAGCTCATTCGAACGTATTTACAAGCTATCACCGCTTCTGCATCAATCTAAGTATTTCGATGGACAGCCTCTTCCTTTTAAAATGTGGCTCGGCTGGTGAGCGCGGCAATGAATCAGCGAGGAGGTGTTCCGGGCGGACGTTTCACTTGCCGCAGTTATTCTAATTGCTTGAAATTAATTTCGGTAGCGCTGCGCCGGAAGCACGGCGCTTCTAATGCCAAAGCGAAACTGTATTCCGGTTGGGAAATGCTATTAACGTTGTATGTAATAACTTTATGACGTGGCTGCCGAGAGTAATGGCGTTAGGCTTTGCTTGAGACCGTGCGGGCACAATGCACTGCGGCTGCAGCGCGGGGCCGCGCACTAATGCCATAAATATTGTGGGCTGGCTGCCGGCACGACTCCGACGGTTATCCAGCGCCAATTACCGAGGGCAAAGTAACGTATATTCCGTCCTTCCATTGTAAAGTGACAAAAGTAAAGAAGTTTACCTCTTTGTACACTATTGCCTAGAGGAGAAATGCACATTATCGCAGTGCCTAGTTGCAACTCTTGGAAACACAAAGTACATGTAACTAGCTCTAAGTCGCGTTATAACGACAGTGGTTGCATTAAGTCCGAGGCTCTGCGCATCCATTATTTACATTTTCAATTCCAATAATCAAATGTTGCAGCGCTGTGCAACGGAATTGATTGTCCGATAGCACGACAGCATTTGATATCTGCAGGACATTGAAACCAGCTGATCTAATCGCTTTTAATCTGAATTAAAAAAAATACTACCTTATAAATTATCTGCGACTATTTAAAGTTCTCTGCTAATACCAAAATATTTTTAGAGGTTGCAGTGGTACGAGTTAGTCGCACACGTCAGGACCGTCTCTCGTCGACAGCCGCTCCGCGTAATGAGCCTCGGATGCACTGCCAGCCTTTGAGGAAGGCGCAGACTCTTTCCTTGAAATTTTTCAAGTTCTATCATTCCGGAAATACCGATGAGGACTAATGGATCCGGAAGAACATAGCGCTGGAAACAGTACTGTAGATTCACTAACTTTAGCTAGTGTGGATGGGACTTGAAACCGAAACAACTGTAACAACGGTAATAGCCATTGAACACCCATTTATCCAACCATTCGTATTAAAATACGAATGGTAGTACGCGTGATAAAATGAAATGTAGGGAATTAACTTATCATCATCATCAGCCGATAGCCTTCCACTGCTGGACTTAAATCTCTCCCAAAGAACCTATTAAGAATTAACTTGCAAGTAGTATTATAATATATCTTCACAGCAACCCGCACATCTGACCCGGCTGCTCTGCGTCCGGACCAATCAAGCGGCTAGAACACAACTATCCGGTTAGCGGCAATATGAAATTACTAATGCACTGATTCTGAATGAGCATTGATTAGTTCTCGATAATTCGAGAACTTGATTTCCGTCCGCAGCGCCGGCGCCGCTGCATGCCCCGACTGCTGCACCTAACTGCAGTAAGTGCATAGGTATCGCAATTAGTTCAGCTCCACGCATACAAATAGTCATAAGATAATAAATCAACGGTGGGGGCCGCGTTATCGCGTGCTGCTAACTTAAGCAATGCAATTAATTTTCACTAACTAAAATTGTTGTAACAAGTTTAGTTTTCATTATTGTTTGCTTGTGTGACTCTAGCAGAGGGTTCGTGTATCGCGTCCTGCCGCACACAGGCACGTGCGCGGACACGTGCGCAGACACTCTGTGTCACTCGCACCGGACAAGGGAGGGAGGGCATTAATATAACGTGAAGACGTTGTGGTGCAGTGCGCTGCAGTGCTTTGAATCGCTTTTGGTGAAATTTAATCATTTATGTGTATTAATAATGAAATGCAGTTCTGTTACTGCATGCTAAGATATCCACATAATGTGGTGAATATGCAGCGAGGAGAGTGTCGTCGGACAGGCTTTGCTGCATTATTGATCTACGGCCTGGAAAAGCTCAGTTAAATTCGTTTTTAATTTAATTTGCAAGCGCATCAATCCAATCGAATGAATGCTTCAATTGGAACGGCCAGCCCGGAGCCCGGAGCCCGGAGCCCGGAGCCCGTAGCCCGGAGCCCGGAGCCCGGGGCCCGGGGCCCGGGGCCCGGGGCCCGGAGCCCCGAGCCAGCCTAGCGCGGTGCCATACATTTTGTAGCAACCGATTATTTCTGTTCAGTGTTTTTTTCACAGCAGCGGTTATATTTCTTTTTTATAGAGAATTAAGAGTGTCGGAGAAGGCACGGACTTCGTGCAGAAAGATGCCAGATTAATACAAAAGCACAGCGCTGATGAGTAGCGACACATGAGATAGATTAGGGACACACGTGGCCTACTCCGTTATACAGTTAGAATAAGATACACAAGTTCTATCTATTTGTTTTCTTATTGATCATTATTATTATTAATTATATCTCGGGAGCACTGACACCGTTTACCAAATCATCCCCAAACAGAGAGTGTGCCGCAAGTGGTGCACGCGTGTCCGCTGCGTTTTAGAACAAATCAAACTACCCCCGAGTTACTTTCGCTGCTCTCGAAATCAGTGTTGCTTCCCGAATACAGTTCGCATGCCGGCGAGCTTTCCTAGCACCGGAAGTACAATTTGCGAGGAGCTGCTCGTTTCGCCTTTTGTTACGTAGAACTATCATAAAGACTTTGCAAAGTTCTCATTTTTTGATACGTATTGTTTGAGCGCGCAAAGAGGAACTGCCGCTTCCGCTCTAGCGATTTAGTTCCTTTAAACCGACACGAAGCAAGTAATGTTTTTGTCGAACGCTGTTGCGCTGAAATTTTTATAATTATCCTCTTTCATCATCCCCCGCGGACGAAAAACAATGTAATATATATATATATATATATATATATATATATATATATATATATATATATTTTGTTTCCTATTTTATTTTTATTAATTAAATTTAGAAAGCGTCTTTTGCAGTAATAAAAATTTATTAAAGAAATTTGCTTGTCCTGTCAGGATCTCTGACACCGGAAACCGTCTCACCGCAGCTTCTACTTCTACCGTGAAACAGTAATCTAACATTACTCCTTTCCGGTTTAAAGGGCGCTGCAGCTAGTGAAATTGCTGGGGTAACAGAACTAAACTTTTGTCACATTGTGGCTTTATGTAAAGCTATACAGACGGCACTTTGTTACGGCAGAGTTGCGCGCTTGTACTTAAAGAGAAGAGGAAACTTAATCTTTCCGAAGTGACGCATAAAGAACACTTTGCATACTTTTGTAACACGTCGTGAACAAAATAAACTTTACGACCGTACTCTTTTTGATCATTGAATTAAAAAAAAAACTGTTTTAACTTTGAATTTTCAATTACCATTTTAGAGAGCAATAGCCAGAACTGGAGCTAACAACCGGATCACAGATCAATTATACAAGTTTCAGCCAAAATTACGAGTAGTGACTAAAAACTCATGTCGTCTTTGTACAGTAGTCAAACTAGCCAGTAGATGAGAAGGCTATTAATCAGAGTATTAACTGGCGACGTGCCCGCTCCGTGGGGGTGTTTCCCACCCTCGTGCCGCACGAGTGACGAGCTCTCGTAATACAATATAACTTGTTACAAATCACGGTTACACGGAGTGCTAGGGATTCTCCTACAGTGTTACGAAAATATTTAAAAAACTTGACTTTTCATATGCATCATAACCTTCCTATTCTCATACATTATAGTGTTGTCATTTCGGATCCCGTTTATAAATACTACCCGCCTCGTGTTCTACATCCGGCGGCACAACAGCACCGTAACATATGGCAGCCGGAGTATTCAGAGCACGCTTCATCATTTCCGTCTCATTTACCCTTAATACCATGACGAATTAAGGATTAATGTTAATCTATTGATAAAAACATTGATGTCCATGGCGCGGGTCGATGTGCAACAAAAGCATATTATATCACCAGCAGCAGCACGCAGCAGCTGCACGATTGACGCGCTAATCCATTTCACAATAACTTCAATTGACATTATCACACTACCCACGGTTACTCATTGAATACTCTATTAAGTTTTTTTATAAATTTTCTAACCTGGCTCCAAGATCAGCCCTGGATTAGCAGCGATTGAGAAGGAACAGTTTCATTTCGCACTCTCCAGTAAATTCATGGGCATATCGGCTTTGGTTTTCGTGCGGTACCATGTGGAAGTTCGGGCCAATGAGCTGCTGGGTCGACGGCCTGCCGACAGACATCGAGTGAGACGTTGCAACACGTCGCGAGCCGCTAACACGTTCACATGGGTCGGATACACGTTGCCACATTGAGTCGTTGGTAAAGCGTTTTGAAAGTTTTACGCAGCGTTTTGGCAGCGGTTCGGCGGCGACCGGGGATTACGGGTTTGCTTCACTGCAATCCACTTTGCGGAACAAGCGTTAAAGTTTATATCCTGTGCTTAAGTTACAGCTTAATAATGCATAACGTACACTACCGTACTAACGGACTATAACAAAGTTTTGTTTAATCTACGAATATTTACTTAACGTGATATTAAGTTCTCCTTCTGACTGTTTACCATACATTAAATTCAATTTCTCGTTGTAACTTTTGACAGGACCCTCGGTAGTTAGGTTTTATTATAAAGTTTGAGTAGGTCGAGGTGTAAGGGTTTTATGGAACGAAAGATATGTAAGTAACGCTCCCTTGCCGTTCGCGCAGTCGCGCCGGCCAGCAAACATGTCGCTCCCACCCGCTTTGATGTAATAAAGAAAAACCTTTTATGGTTATTACACACCTCGTCTATGGCGTTTAAATTAAAAGTTAAATGATTAGAACCGGCGGGAGGAGGCTGTCGCGCGTCATTAACGGGATTACCGGGGGCAGGCGGAGCAACTCCTCGCGGAGCAGTTACCGGCGCCGGATAATTTGTTCTGAACTGAATAATGATGAGCTGTAATTATGAAGCTACGGGGGATAAATGTTTATACTGAAACACGCGCTGTTGGAAGTCAAGGATCTGCGAAGCAGCTTTAATTATATATAACAGAACGGCGACGTGCTCGCCTGCAGGTGTAACGGCGCCGTTCGCTGACTCAAGATACATATACAGCATGAACGGACTTGTAAATAACAGACGGTATTGTAAAAAGAAATTAAAAGATTGGAAACTGTAACAAGATAAGGTAACGAGCCCGGGGCAGGCTGGCGGGCAGGCGGGCAGGCGGACAGGGCTCCCAACGAAATGTTTGCGTCGCCGGGGGCACAGCGCCCAAACACAAAAGAATTAATCAACTTCAAACAAGACTCCAGCACGAGATGATTATCGGCCGCCTGCGCGATGTGTATATCATATACGTCCAGATGAGATTTAAGTACTTTCGTGAAAATCTCCATTTATACTTTATCATCAACATCATTATTAGTTGGACTGGACTGGACTGGACTGTATGGGACTGCTGGATATAGACCTTCCCTAATATCTTCCACCGAATGCGATCCGCAGCTTTTCGCAACCAAGCATTATTTAATTTATTCAAATGTTTACATAACAGTAACACTAAAATAAGAAGAAATTTACTGGCGGTTGGTCCTTCTTGTTATAGACCGTCTAGGTTTTTATTTTTTATTAACGTGTTTAACAAAATGTTAACGGAACGCACACCCCGGGACCAATAGTGGGCCGGTGCCGGGTTAGTGTCGGGCTCCAACCGACAAAAAAGGTTCACACGGTATTCCTGCCTCGTCCACATACTCGGGGGTCGCGGGATAACGTATTTCAGTTCCTCCGCGAACCCCGGTCGACGCCCGAATGAACGGGTCCACCCCGGGGAGACCGTCTAGGTAAGTATCACCGCAGCTCCTGTGGCAGCCGACAAACAGTACCGTGCAAACATTACTTAGCTCCGGTTTGAAACTTTTAAGCATTATTTTTTTTTAAGAAAATTTATTTATTTGTGAGCACAAACCAAAAAACAAAATTCTTAAGTTACGTCCACCATTTAACAGTACGGCTGCGCATCGCTGGTGCCTGTGATGGGTAATAAATACGTGTTACAGGTCACCAGGTGTCCGACTCTCGTACACTTAGTATTTCAGTATAACTTAAGTAAATAAAAGGAAAAGAGATTATCTCTAGTGAAGTGTTCACACACACATACATTTACATTACACGTGAGTGTTGTGTACGAGTATATAATTATGAGCGCACGTAAATGTGTTTGCCTGTATGTGAGGGAGTGTGAGTGTGTGTATGTGTGTATGCGTGCGGATTACAATTTTATAAATAAAAAGGATATAACACATACTTTTTAATTATAAATGATTATGTACTTATGCCCAAAAGTTTTTCTGTCTCTGTGTTTGATTAAGTAAGAAGCCATTATTGCAAATGTATTTCTTAGGTTGGAGTGATTTATTCAATATGTATTTATCAATTTGTGTAATTTGTTATAAAGGTATGGGTCCTAGGAATACAAAAGACCTTTGTAAAAACGAGGATCTAAAGAAGTTAACTGGACATATGAGTTTTCGTCGAGTATTGATGGAATTGTATTTCATTAGCGAATGTTGTTTTAAAGAGCTGTTGAAAATAAGAAACCATAAGCAAAGCTCTTTGTGCCCGTTCAACCTGTATAAGGTGAGTTTTTGCAGCACCACCCCCTGAAATAATACAATTACTAAGTATCGATTGACAAAGTGCAAAATAAAGTATACGAATAACTTCCTTATCAGCTGAATAGCGCAATTGACTAAATACATTAATTAACTTACGTACTCTACTTGAGAGATGTTCAATATGTTTTTTGAAATTAAGCATACTATCTATTACTATGCCAAGATATTTTGTAGAAGTCGTATTTTCATTGTATGATGGGGACCCGTCTGTGCAGGCAGATTGATAGGCTGCTATGTGCAATGTGTCAGGTATTTGGTCTTTGTTATTACGCATCTAAAAGTTCATAACCTTGGTTTTAAGTACATTATGTGTCAGTGCATTATTGCTCGGCTATGTTTCAACTGCGTCAAAACAAGTTTAAGCAAGACCATAGGTAGATGTCCATGAGTTTGCGGCGAAAACAAGTGCTGTATCATCCGCGTAGGAAAAGATCGATCCTCCTTCAAGTTTGATGTTGCACAAGTCATTTATATAAACCAGAAATAAATTTGGACCAAGCACGCCTCCCTGAGGTACTCCGTATTCAATCCGTCATTTTGAACTTGTATAGGGATCTACTCTGACAAATTGCGATCTATTTGTTAAATAGCTGTGAAATAATGATAGCAAAATCCCTCTCACACCCAGTAGGTTTAATTTATTAATTAATATAGGTTACGAGACCGTGTCAAATGCTTTGATCAAATCCAGGAATAACCCTTGTACATTTCTGCCTACTATCAAGACAACAAGCAATATAATTTACTAGTTATGAACAGCATCAGTTGTAGATAATTTTTTCCTAAAGCCAAATTGGTTCTGTGAGAACAGGTTGTGTGATTCCAAATATTTGATAAACTCAACACCGATATATAATAAGTCTCTAATTTTCAACACGATTAGTTTCACCAGACTTAAATATAGGGTAAAAAATTTATTTTTTTAATAAGTCAGGAAATACTCCTGTATTAAGACTGAGATTATATAAGTATGTTAAGGGACGAATTAAAAAGTTCTTGTGCTTCTTGAGACGCCCAGAAGATATGCCGTCCCATCCAACAGCAGTATTGTTTTCTAATGAGTTTATTATGCTTTCAACTTCTAATTCATCCGTGTCCAGCATTACAAAAGATTCAGCAACTAGGATAGTTGAAGGTTATAGCTAGTGAAATTACTGAGGAAATGAAACAATATTCTATGTCTCGAGGCGACGACCACAATGTAGTGCAGTGTATGCCATATCACCACGTCGTTATGGGCACGTGTATCACTTACAGTCAGGTAAACGCTCCACTCGTCTTGTCGGTTGGTAGAATAAAAAGAAAATCGATGCAACAAATTACATTTTGTACGTGTTTGTTTGTACGAAACTCCTGAACGCGTAACTACTTCATGATACCAATACTTTCACTTTACGAGCTGGTAGCTGATATTATGTTACCCATGCTTTCAATTTACGAGCTGGTAGCTGATATTATGTTACCCATGTTTAAACAAATTTAATGAACAGTTTTGGTTAGTATGAATTTTATTCATAACATAATATTCATTAAAGTGTCAGTCCCCGTGAATAAAACCTCTTTGATGTATGCCCGCAATGTGTTTAATTTCGATACCGAACAGATGTGCCCTAATTTTATTTCGTTACGGTTGTAATCGGGGCGGTGCTAATTAATGAGATTATAAGGATAACGAAAGCACCATCTGATATATTAAGGTGATCACCTGAATATGGTGCTCTGTTAATATCTTAATTATCTCCTAGGCAAGCGAGTCGCCTATCGTCTGATGACCGCGGCGCCCGGTCTGTCGCTTTAGATTAAAATTCAGATAAAGGACTACCTCCTTCCACTTCCCCACAAATCATCCGCCACCCCCTTAAGCGAAGCTCTAATAAAAAAAGTATTTGTTTTCGTCCACACGTATCGAGATAGTCGGCTGCTGGCGACGGAACTAAACTTTCAATGTGCGATCGGAGATAAAACGGAAGTAAATTATGTTTATGGCTGTTTGCTCTGCTTGCCTTTAAATGAAAACGTATAAAACTGTGTGTGTGTGTGCACGTGTGTTTGTGTGCGACGTCAACTGTATTGTCTTTTATTTACGTTTTTGTTCGCTAATTAAAGCTCAAACTGCAAATTAGATCTTTAGTGCAAGTAGCTCGGCGACGGCTGTAAAGTACTCCAACAGACGAACCGCTCCGCGTGCGTCCGATGGTGGTACTTGTTTATTTATACCACGACACGGCAGAGTAATTAGTTCAAAATGTAGCAAGAAGAAGAAGTAAGAAAATATAAATAAATCAAGTAATATTTACGTGTTATATATGTTAACTTTAGCATTTTTAAGAGTAGAGGTATATAATTACTTAAGGCGATAGTTTCCTTCAACAATTCTGTGTACGGGCGTCTCTACATCCTGCGTTAATCTATTTAAGAGTTCATCAGTTCCATCGCTTCAGGCTACGCAGATCCGGAACATGCGATTAAAGAATAAGGTATGCGGAGTGAAATTTGGACAACGTTTGTATATATTATATAAAACATAAGAAACTAAAATCTAAATAAAAAATATGTGTCTGTCAATCAGTTTGGTAAGTTTCATAACGATTGGGCGATTGATTTTGTAATTATGGTAAATCAACAAGAACGCCGTCGTCAAACGGTATCTAATTTCTACCGAAACCAAAAGTAGTGGAACATTTTGTGCAAATGGGTAAGAGTCGGAGTACCATTTATAATATTTTAGCTTCCTTTGCCTTGGGGAAAACCACTGCTAGAAAGAATGGCTCTGAGAATTATTCCAGCTTGAGCAAGTTTTCTGAGAGAGTTCGATCAAAAAATATTACGGCCGGCCGTGTCGCAATATCTTATAGAGAACTCGGAAGAAAATTTAAGTGTGACGTGTAAAAAATATCTCAAAGACATGGGCATCGATAAGCGGCGTAGGAAAGTTAGTACGGCTGCGTAAATTAGTCAAAGAAATATTTTACGCTAAAAGCAATATCACTTGCGTTATGGATGACGAGTCATATTTCACGTTAGATGGAAACGAGTGGCAAGGTAATTACTATTTTGAGAACAGCAATGATCTAACCGATGAGAGGCTAAAATATGTTGAGCTTAAAAAATTTCCTAAAAAAAATTTGCTATGGCTTACCATCAGCCGACGCGGAATGTCTAAGCCTATATTCTTTGAGTCAGATTTAGGTGTGAGCGCCGATCGCTACGTAGAGCGTTGTGTGCGATTAGTGCGGGATTTCATAAATACGAGACATAGAGGAGAGAATTTAGTGTTTTGGCCAGAATTAGACTCAAGCCATTATTCTAAAAAAACCCTTAGCAAAATGGCGGAGTTAAACATCCCATACGTACGAAAAATAAAATTGGAGTTGAATAAACTGCCGATGTCCGTGTTTCCGACAGCGATGGATAGAGTACCACAGAGTTGCCGTAAAGTGGTTGCCGTCGCGCTCGGGAGTTAACTATTTTTTACATTAAGCATTGATATATACGTTATTAGGAAAACATAAAGATTTTAAAAAAGAATGACGCTTTTTTATTTAAAACAATATTGAACTTTGTCCAAATTTTGCTCCGCATACGTTACGTACACTATATAATTTTGCTCCGCATACGTTACGTACACTATATAATTTTGCTCCGCATACGTTACGTACACTATATAATTTTACTCCGCACACGTTACGTACACTATATAATTTTACTCCGCACACGTTACGTACACTATATAATTTTACTCCGCACACGTTACGTACACTATATAATTTTGCTCCGCATACGTTACGTACACTACATAATTTTACTCCGCACACGTTACGTACACTATATAATTTTACTCCGCACACGTTACGTACACTATATAATTTTACTCCGCACACGTTACGTACACTATATAATTTTACTCCGCACACGTTACGTACACTATATAATTTTGCTCCGCATACGTTACGTACACTATATAATTTTATTCCGCACACGTTACGTACACTATATAATTTTACTCCGCACACGTTACGCACACTATATAATTTTACTCCGCACACGTTACGTACACTATATAATTTTACTCCGCACACGTTACGCACACTATATAATTTTACTCCGCACACGTTACGTACACTATATAATTTTACTCCGCACACGTTACGTACACTATATAATTTTGCTCCGCATACGTTACGTACACTATATAATTTTACTCCGCACACGTTACGTACACTATATAATTTTACTCCGCACACGTTACGCACACTATATAATTTTACTCCGCACACGTTACGTACACTATATAATTTTACTCCGCACACGTTACGTACACTATATAATTTTACTCCGCACACGTTACGTACACTATATAATTTTACTCCGCACACGTTACGTACACTATATAATTTTACTCCGCACACGTTACGTACACTATATAATTTTACTCCGCACACGTTACGTACACTACATAATTTTACTCCGCATACGTTACGTACACTACATAATTTTACTCCGCATACGTTACGTACACTATATAATTTTACTCCGCATACGTTACGTACACTACATAATTTTACTCCGCATACGTTACGTACACTACATAATTTTACTCCGCATACGTTACGTACACTACATAATTTTACTCCGCATACGTTACGTACACTACATAATTTTACTCCGCATACGTTACGTACACTACATAATTTTACTCCGCATACGTTACGTACACTACATAATTTTACTCCGCATACGTTACGTACACTACATAATTTTACTCCGCATACGTTACGTACACTACATAATTTTACTCCGCATACGTTACGTACACTACATAATTTTACTCCGCATACGTTACGTACACTACATAATTTTACTCCGCATACGTTACGTACACTACATAATTTTACTCCGCATACGTTACGTACACTACATAATTTTACTCCGCATACGTTACGTACACTACATAATTTTACTCCGCATACGTTACGTACACTACATAATTTTACTCCGCATACGTTACGTACACTATATAATTTTACTCCGCATACGTTACGTACACTACATAATTTTACTCCGCATACGTTACGTACACTACATAATTTTACTCCGCATACGTTACGTACACTACATAATTTTACTCCGCATACGTTACGTACACTACATAATTTTACTCCGCATACGTTACGTACACTACATAATTTTACTCCGCATACGTTACGTACACTACATAATTTTACTCCGCATACGTTACGTACACTACATAATTTTACTCCGCATACGTTACGTACACTACATAATTTTACTCCGCATACGTTACGTACACTACATAATTTTACTCCGCATACGTTACGTACACTACATAATTTTACTCCGCATACGTTACGTACACTACATAATTTTACTCCGCATACGTTACGTACACTACATAATTTTACTCCGCATACGTTACGTACACTACATAATTTTACTCCGCATACGTTACGTACACTACATAATTTTACTCCGCATACGTTACGTACACTACATAATTTTACTCCGCATACGTTACGTACACTACATAATTTTACTCCGCATACGTTACGTACACTACATAATTTTACTCCGCATACGTTACGTACACTACATAATTTTGCACCGCATACGTTACGTACACTATATAATTTTTACGCAATGTGCGTACTTTTTAACTTGCACGAATGAATAAACCTATAGGTTTAATATTAAGTTAAAATGTTTAAATAACTCTATCAGACATTGGATAGTCAGTATCCGGTTGAATCGTTATATAATATTTATTTTTGTATCACTACCGCTCGCGCTCGAGCGCCCCGTACCCGCGGAGCGCCGCTATCGATCATGCTGCATGCGAAGTACTCACACTTCATAAATCCAAAGTTCATACATTACAAACTCAGTTTTGTATGAAATGCATAATATTTTAACACATTAGACGCAGAGCAAAGACATTTGGCAGTCACACAAAGAGACTTGGCAAACGTCGGCGGCGGATGTTTATAGATTTCGCATCATTAGCTGTATAGCCTCTAACTGAATAGAAACACGAAAATATAATGCTATTGTCGAGACTTTCCTATTCAAGCACGTCACGTTGTGTAAACATCTCAAGCAGTGGCACATTGTTGTGGAAATTTAATATTATACTAACATGGTGCACATCGCGTGTATTTATTATGAAGCTATAAAAAAAAGCAAAAAAAACTCGTTTGATATTCAAATACATATACACTACAACTTAATGTTGCGTAAGTAACTTGCTTTATACAAAGCGATGTAAAGCTGTAAGTTAGCCATCATTTAACAGCTTCCCCGATAGTGATATCTTAATATGAGTAAAGTTGGTCCGTTCAACTTGAAGCGGTTTGCGTTAGCTGTTTCCTATCTGCGCGGATTGACCAACTCAAGTGGTTTACTTAACTGCAGCTTGGAACGGGCTGCGGTAACTTACGATCGTGTGGGTTTTACATTCTACTTGTATATTAAAATTACAAATTTGTACAACATTTTTTTTAAAGATTAATTGATATATGTATATACTCACACATAAACACACTTGCGATCACAAAAGTTATATAACTTTAGTATGTGATGTAATAGTTATTAAGTAACAGTTATTGTAGCTTACTTGCGAATTACTAATGAAACCCACAATGCCTGTCCAGCTCCTGAGCGAGAAGTTATATATTATACTTAATGTAAACTTATACCTATCATACATTTATTTATTACACCAATTTTATATATTTTAATTACCGGCGTTATATTCAAATGTATTAAAAAACAGTTCATAATGTACGTCAGCAGAAGAGAGATAAAGTTATAGATGCGACCGATTTATCGCAAGAAGATCAGAAGTGTTATACATAACGAAGAGAAGGAAGTAGAATGTTTAGGCCCGACGATGAGGAATACTGTAAGAGGAAACTGCAGCAGCTCATCTTACAAGGAAAACAAGGTGTGGGCCGAAAGAGGAATATTCTAGCTAAAGATCTAACGGCGGTGAATTGAAATAACTACTCCTTAGCATGCGTCCCGCGTTACGGCCGCGGCGCGTGCTTACTCCCCGCGCCGCACTTCGCTGTATTTGGAACATCGCTTTACTTGAGATCGCAGCTCATCACATCCTTTGTCTTTTTGATGGATTGAAAGAACACCTCTTCAATTTTCAAAGCGACGGTGTCGAAGTAGTTTTACAGCTCGCCGATCTCTGAATGGTGGAACTCTAACAGGAGAAGATACTCTTAATTGAATAGAAAAATAATTAGCAGTGATAATTAAACTTCCGCGTGCGAACGAGTACGAACGAGTGCGCACGAGTGCGCCGGGAGACACGACGAAAGTGTAATGTTTATTTAAAACACTTGCCCGTTTGAAAGCGGACAGTTTGCATTTGTACGGCGGCTACCTGCGCGCCGCTGGGAGCTCATTTATTTCCGTTGCCGGTATATTCGCCGATGTCATTTTATTACTGTTACCACCCCCTCCCTCTCGCCGTTTATCCCCCACCCCCCGTCACCGGCACTTTACGACTGCGTAAGTCCGAGTTTATCGCTCGAAAGTAAAAATTCGCATTGTACACGGCGCGGGTTTACTACAAAGGACGCTTTTATTGCACGTGCCAATAATACATGAATTTTAACCAAATAAAGTCGAAAATTCAAGCTGAAAAGCTTGTTTTCCTTTTGTCATTGGTGTGAGGCAGAGCCTCATTTGTTGATTGACAGGGTGCACCACAAACAAATGAGGTTAAGTTGGACCCCGTGAATTTTAGTTCGGAACCCTTTACACCCCTCTTGATATCTATTGTAGTTTGATAATTCCTCCAGTCACACGTACGGGGGCACCTCACACCGGATAATTCTGTTTAGGGACAGTTATCCGAGAGCTCTTCCAGCGGCGAAGGATGCGTCCGAATGGTTTCAGTCCGCCCGCAGATCGCTGCCCGCTAACAAACTCAAACATTCCCAAAAGTTTTCCCCTTTACAATTTGATTAGGGCGCAGGGGCGCGGGGCTAGTGATAACTTAAGGGGTGCGCCGCTGGACTTTAGTTCGTAAATTATGTAGGATTTAATTTAGCCTGCGAGCTTGAATCGCACGAATATTTGAGCAGGTTCCGGAAGTTTGTGCGCCGCGCCAGGCCCTCACGTTTCATAATGAGTTTACGGTTCCTATCACGAGTTATTGGTAACTTGAGTAATAATGTTTGGTTGATATTGCTTACTAAACGTTTTCTACAATAACTTTGCTTCCGGCAATGAAGAGAACATTGAACATTTGTTCAACCATCCACAAACAAAGGATTATGTTGAATTGTAATCCCATCGTTTGCTTTTGATTATGTAATACCTAGTGCACTAGTAATGAACCCTGACAACCCCTCGAACTACACCTAAGAGCCCTGTAACTACAGGAACCCCGAGGAACATATATATGACTACAACGGGTATAACATATAACTCTGGTAAACTGATTTTTTGTAGATATACTATATTATCGCAACCAAAATAAAGTTTTATTTGACCAAGTGTCGAGACAGGCGAGACGTTCAATTGATCACGTGTTACAACGTGACGCCAGTTAGAGTGACATACACTGCACCACATTGTGCTCGATGCCTTTAAACAAAAAATGTTGAATCTCTTTACACCAGATACAACTCCCTTCAAACCGGAACACAGTAATGTTGACATAGAACTGAATAGGCGCTGCGGCTACGGAACCCTACCACCACTGTAAAGTTGAAAGTATTTATTGTTTTGTGATGGACATCCTAATTCGTGTCTCAATATATTTTTCCTCCACCCCTGCTGTTGCTTCTCACTCGCAGTCAAGAACACTGAGCGTGCGCTGCGTGCACACAACACACGACACACGACACACAACTTTATTATATATTATACAATAACACACACTACACATTCTTTCAATAACCTTGAGTCTTTGAAGCCAGTAACCAGTTCGCCAGCTCCAACTTGTGTTGAACCGCGCAGTTGTAATTAATTTTCGTAATTAATATAGTAGCAGTAACTTGGATAGTAGTTATGTGAACGGCGACCTTTAATGTCGGTAATGTGACACGGATTGAATGGATCAGTTGACCCGAGAGTGCGTGGAGCGGGTACATTAACTTGAGCGGGCTGGAGGAGCCCCCGCCGCCCGTCGCCCGCAGCCCGCCGCCCAACTTAAGTAATAAAAGCTCCAGATCAAACGGACAATTATTCTGTCGTCAAGTTATCTTTACTGCTGAGTTTTGATAACTCGGGGCCAACTTGACGAATACATTACTCCCTAACATTGAGCAGGTCGTGCAGCAATGTCAGCTCGTAGCAAACTTAACAATAATGATGTATTAAATTGAGCTTACACTACAGCTAATCATAAAAATAATAAAGCTCATGCGGCGCCTCACCGCCCGGAGCGCTGCCGCAACAACCGCACGCGGAGACGAGGTACCCGCGTGAGCTCTGCGCAACGCCCGTAGGCGCGCACGAGCCCGCGACACACGCGTGCTGGAGGGTTGTCACAGGAGTTTGTGAAGAGCTTCATTGTTGTATATTGCTGTTTGATGACAAATAGATTTGCACTGCTGCAATGATTTATTTCCACCAAACCTTAACCAGCCTTCATCGGCACCGGTCACACTGTCCTCTCAGCGTATCAGTATTTCAATCATCATGTTGTGGCACTCAGACTTAAAACTAGAAACAAATTTCTGTTCAATTAAAACGAAGTATGAAAAGAATTTAGTTTTGTTATTTATTTACACATATTTTCCTTATAATTGTTCTAATTATGCACTTACAGCTGCAGGTAGTTCAATAATGGAGTACATGTTGAGTGCTCCCGCGGCGGAACCTCCGCGGTCCCGAGCGGTTCGGTGTGTTCATTACATAAAAGTAAAAGAAAAGAAGAACACAACACAAACATTATGTATTCCTGAATTTCATTTATTGATTGATAGCTTTCGGTAAAAGCTTTCGTTAATAACTTCGCGAATATATCTCCGGGGTAATTTTGCGCGAGCTTTGAATTCTCTTGTTGCGGATGCTGCGGCAATTGTGCTTCTGTGTTATAAATGTGTTATGTTTGTTATCGCTACATTAAACTGTTTGTGGAGGATCAATGTTCGCTCTAATAGCATTACAAGGACTTCTATATTTATATTAATGTAACATAGCGATGGGAGGGGCGCTCCGGTCCGTTCACCCGATGGAAAGTGATACCCTGCGTGGAAACTAACAAGCAGAGGAAATCTCTCGGAGATACCGCTGGCGCATTACGTTACATTCATTTAGTCTCTATAAAGTTAAATATAGTAAATATCATTAGTATTCATATCTTCACAAAAATACTTTCTCACGATCAGTTATAACTTATGAAAGGTAACTTAAACACGCTAACTTTAAATAGATATGAATACATGCAATATTAGAAACTGCAGCTGAAGTTGCATTTGTTATTTTCAGCTTTAAGACTTTATCTGAGATAAAAATAAAGTGCTCCTAAATGCATGTATCGGTAAAGTAAAGCGTTTAAGTAATTATTTTTAGTTTCAACAAAATGTGGTAATCGCTGACACTGTTGTGGTAGCTTATCACGTATCACAGTATCATTTAAGGAGCCGTGTCCTTAAGCTGTGCTATAAATAGATGAAATGTTTTTAATCTATCTCTCACTCTCGAAGTAGTTCTAAAGGCAAAGTTTCAGACTTCGAAGCGAACTTCTCCCGGTTCGTAGCTGATTTAAATTTTAAAACAGCGCGAATCAAGTAAAAGCTTAAATATTAAAAAGCGCAAACTTTCTGAACGGCGCCTGCGATAGTTGCACGTTACGTAGAGATCGTGGTACGCGTGTTCCGTGCCCCTCCACCGTCTGGTTCGGTTCTAGGGCTACAATGGATGAAGTCTAGATGATGGTAGAGTTTTTGCAAACCCGCTTCACCGACCACCACCTTAAAACTCACCACTGTAACAACACCGCCGGGTATCGGTGCACGTACTTGAGAACGTCCAAAAATTAACTTCACATACAATTATTATACATTACAGTTTGTTAATGTTATAAGTCTTTTCTGGTGATGTAAGGGTTGCAAAGGGACCCGCACAACAGCACACGAGACCCAATCAAAAGTCACCTGCGTCGTGGTGCACCTTGCTAATCAACAAACGAGGCCCTGGCTCCCACCAACCCGCATCGTGTCAGCATAGTGGGAAATGGCATAAATCCCTCCATATGAACCCCTACAGGCGACGACTCCTAACGCCCGGCGGTACCGGACGCAATGCTGACCGCGTGAAGGTCGCGAGAGTCACTGGATGCGAGCAGCGCGGTACCGATCGGTGTAGAGGTCTATGCTGGAGACCTGCGTCCAGCATTGGACCTCTAACAGCTGATGAACGATAAGTACTTTCTTAATTTATTACATTATTCAGGGCAGGCGGTGTACTTACCCACAAGTGAACATCCTTTGACCAAGAATATAAAGAAAAATAACGGACGACGAGAATATAATTGTATGGAGACAAAGTCTCGGATAAAAGTTGTTATAAGATATCGTTATCTACGGACGAACTGTTTTCCACAATAACACCGTTTCACCCCCACCCTCGCCACCCTCGCCACCCTCGCCACCAGCGCCACGAGCGCCACCAGCCGCCAACCCGCTCCACTTGTCCGTGGTCCCGTTCTGTAATCTGTACTTATGGTATTGCCGCTGGAAGTGCGCGCCGCGGCTCATTGGCGGAAGTATGTACGACGTCTCGCAGCGAGTTGTTCGCAACTTCCGCCCGCCAACCCGAAGCGGAACTTAATCAAATGTGTTTTGGTTTCACATATTTATTCATAAAACTAAATATCTTAGCTCACTTGTATTGAGCACACAACTAACGTCGGCCATCGACGCACCGCACGCGCCGCACGCGCCGCACGCACCGCACGCGCCGCACGCACCGCACGCGCCGCACGCGCCGCTCAGCAATGGCAATGGCAATAGATTTTTTAAAAATATTAGAGATGAAATAGTTAGGCTGAAGTTGAAAAGTAGAATCGGAACTTCTACTTCTTTCAGTTACTTTTAGTTATTATCGGTACACCCTTAACTGTATTTACTTTTCAACTCAAATAGTCTCCGCTAAAAACTTCCGCTTAAATAAAAAGCTCTCAAGATGTATGATCAGTTATACCGCCGCGCGAGAAGTACATTTTCAAAAACGTGAAAACGCATACCGGTACGCGCACGACTGTTCCCAAGTGCCGGAAATGGGTATTTTATTGATAATAAATCGAATTTGATGAGGCTCTATTCACAAAGAGGAAATTTTCTTTCAACGCTGAATGCGAGGGATACATGTCTGTCCCGGCGCTCAACGGCCGGCCATTCCAAGCAGGCGCAATAAAATTGCTTTTACGTATTCACATATATTATTATCTTTACATAAAAGGACAATATCTTGTTTGAATATTAAATAAAGCATAACTTCTCTATATTCGTTATAATTATCTAATATCTAATAGTTATCTTATTGCATGGCGCACAGCTCAGATCCCCGCCCCAGCGCTCTCAAGCAACAAGTTCAGCTTCACGTACGAGCGCCACCAGTGGTGCGAGAGTTTGGGCCACCACTTATGTCACAGACAGAAATTAATGTGTTAAAACTCGACTCTTTCTCTGCGTTTTCAAAAAGAAAGCTTTAATCTATTTCCACGTATATAACCAGACGATTGCAGAAATTATTTTAATCAGATCCCACTGTCGAAGCCGACACGCACTTGGCTATAACGAACCACCGCTTGCCAATCGACAAACGCATATATAATATTACGAGTACATTAGTAGTCAGTCCCTCACAAACGGATTGCCTGTAAGGAACAGCTCCAGCGCTTGAAATTTACAAACAGAAGTGTGCTATTTACTATGCAAAATATGCAGTAACTGGTGATATTACTGCTAAAGTGATGTAGTGGTAAAATCATATCTATTTAATAATAAGAACCTAAGCAAACAGATGAGAGTAGCTGTGATGTGATAATATGGAATTATGCTAAGCAGGGAGGACGATACTTGACACAGTATAACATCATCCGCTCGGTCCGGGAGACGATTGGAATATGTTTATCCCTTAACCCACTGAAAAAGCGTTATAATTTGTGTTTTCGTATACCTGAATCTGAGCCTTGTTACCTCTCGTAGAGGCCAAATTGTAGCGGTTAAGATTTTATAGCGTTGAACAGAAATTCAATCGAGGCTAGGCCTAGAACTCATATATCGTACGCATTCAGCTGCGGCAGGCCTACAGTTGCGCTTCAGTGTCTGTACACGCGGCTAAGGACGTGTGAGTACACGTAACTTGAATATATAGGAATAAACTAAAAAAAAAAAACATTGAAACGGCGAGGGTTGGTTTTTTAGTATTTGCCGCTGGTTCTCCGGCACAACTAATGACCGCACTCGGGCTCCGCCCCTGCAATTAGCGGACCCCCGGGAACCTAATTACACTGACAAACTAACGAACCGTGTGCCGTGAGTTTTTTATTTCATCCCGCCCGAGCCTCTACATATCCCTGCTGCTGGCTATTTGTTCTAGAAGTTCATTTAGCAATGCAAACAAGCTCGCTGTTTAACTACGCGCCGGTGGTTTCAGTTCTTATATTTGTGACAACATTGTTTCAGTACACACGGACCTGATGATACACAGGAAATGAAAAACTCGCAACAGCTGAATGAGAACTTCTGTTTTATCACTCCTTGTGATAAACTTCCTTAATTTTCTATCGAATTGAAGTTTACGCGTACTGTTAGCAAAATAAAAATATAATCGGATCGCTTTGTGGGAAAGCTGTGTGCTGCTGGAAATTAAAATAATAACAAGTAATTTTTTTGTGCGTTTTTAGTGGACATCTTTCTAATGATAGTCATCCGTCCCTGTATACAAAGATAAACAGCTTATTACACACCAAAGTAATACAACGTTTTCTCCGTGAGTAAGCAACTTCATTACTAAAGGGAATAAAGGAGCATGTAGATGCGCGGAATGCGGGTGGGGGGTAGTTAGAGGCGGGGGGGGGGGGGGCAGTAAGGCTGAACAACTAATCAGTTCAATGTTCAGCATATAATATTGCGAGTATCCTTTGTGTGCCGTAAGTTGGATAGAAACATAAAGTGGGCCCCGGAGCCGGCTGCCACGTATTCTCATGTAAATGCGAGGCTCCGGTGACACCAGCGACTCCAGCGACACCAGCGACACCGGCGACACCGGCGACACCAGCGACACCGGCGACACCAGCGACACCGGCGACACCGGCGACACCAGCGACACCGGTGACACCGGCGACACCGGCGACACCGGCGACACCGGCGACACCAGCGCGCGGCACCGAGCGCCTCCCTGCTGAGAGGAGACGTGAATAAATTAAGAGTCATCTGATTCTATCCCGGCGGCTCGGGGTAAGTTTTACTGTTACGGCTTTCAGCCCTCTTGTGGCGATATCGCATATAGCAACACCGCTACGTTTCCACGACGGGATGTGGCGGTTTTTTTTTATAGTCTCCCTGCGTGTTGTGGCTCAGAGCCTTTATTTTTCAGTTTCACTTATCATCTAATTTGTCTTATTCCTATACAACTTTATTACTTCATACTCTCCTTTCATCTTTTCTTTTCCTGCATCCCATACTTATCTTCCATACTTTTTATCTCCTTTTACGCATTCCATTTCCTTCTCTCAGAGGGAAATTGTGGTTCTGGCAAGATTCTGCACATCTGCGCTTGGTAACGGAATAGGGTGAAGGGGACTTCGGCGACCTCCACCCGATGTACTATTCATTCACATTAGTACCGGTAGGTCTCTGTTGCTACAGACCGTCTAGGTAGGTACCACCGCAGCGCCTGTTGCAGCCGACAAACATTTTGTGTTCCGGTTTGAAAGGCGCTGTACCTAGTGTAATTACTGAGGTACCTTAAAATTTTATGTGTCAACGCGACGAGTACAATATGCTGCTGTGTATATCATTCTAACTAGCACCACGTTGTTATGAGTAGGTGTATCGCTTACCATCAGACAAGCGCTTCGCTCGTTTGGGCGCTTAATTAAATAAAACAAAATCTTATCTGAATACATATCCAACTATTTATTTCATTCAGTGCATACAGAGCCGGCTACCTACGACATGCCTACACTATGTATGCTTATGCCTACGAGGAACTGTAACAACGTGTCACTAAATAGAATAGACACACACTGCACCACATTCACTCGGCACCCGATATGATACTAAATAATGTATACCGGCAGCACTCGTTGACGGTGGCGGCGTGCACTGCGCTGGTGCGGATGGCCCCGGGCGCGGCGCCGCCGCTCCAGTTAGTTGCTATCTGATACACGACTACTGATCAGCGCAGTGTCGTAGCCTTACGCGTTTATATAACTAATCTCGCCCACAATACAAACACTGCTACATGAAAACCTTTCCTTATTTCAACTGTTTAATTATTTTCAATTTGGAACACGTGCATTAGTTTAAAAACTTGTTTCGATTTTGCGCCATTTCACATATTTTCTCGTGTTCATTATCAAATTACAATATGGAATGGGGTGGAGGTGCTAAAGATAATAGTATTGCAGTGATCGCCTCGCACAGAGTGGGTGTGGGTGTGGGCATGGGTGTGGAGCCGGTCTGGTCGGTAATATTCCGGACACTTCAAAAACTCTATGCTCTAGTATGCTCGTATATCGCACTATCAACAACACTTCCAGTGTCCAGAAGAAGACCAGAAAAGACCAGGACGGCCGCGTGCTGTTAGCTGTTAGAACTACAAAGGCTGCTAATGCTGTTAAAGCCAGAACTCGTCAAAATCCCATCAGGTAGCAAAGAATCTTATCGCGAGAAATGAAGATTCCCACCAGGACTCTGTGGCGCATTGCTTCATTTAAAACAACACCTTAAGCTCGGTGCTCGGTGCTCGGTGCTCCTCAGGTCACGGTCGATACACAGGACATGACCTAAATCAATCTTTACAATTAAAGATTGATGGAGTGGATCGATCAAAATGAACAATATTCTCTTTATCAATGAAAAAAAATTTCACCATTGAAGAGCACTACAATAAGCAAAATGATATAGTGTACGCTCGCAGTTCTGAAGACGCTGCTCGAGTGGAGGTGGTCAGAAAGGTACAACTTGGTCATTACACTGCGTCAGTGGCTTCGAATCGCGTGTGTTATCAAAAAGTCACAAATCTACATTTTTGTGAAATAGCAGGGAAAACTTCAGCCAAAGCGTATCAAGTCACAGTGTTGGATCACGTCGTGAAACCTCTCAGCAGTACACTTTTTAAAAATAAACCGTGGACTTACCGGCGGGAGTCCGTAACTTTCACACCGGCCACAAGCCACGAGCTACCCGAGCCCGGCTTGAAACCAACGCTCCGGACTTTATAAGAGCTGAAGACTGGCCCTCATCTAGCCCAGACTTCAACCTCTTAGACTTAAAATTAAATCAGTTTTAGAGAAAATGGCTTACTGCTGCTTAAAAATCTTTAGAGCAAGCAGTGGCGGTGGCGGTGGCGGTGGCGGTGGCGGTGGCGGTGGCGGTGGCGGTGGCGGTGGCGGTGGCGGTGGCGGTGGCGGTAGCGGTGGCGGTGGCGGTGGCGGTGGCGGTGGCGGTGGCGGTGGCGGTGGCGGTGGCGGTGGCGGTGGCGGTGGCGGTAGCGGTGGCGGTGGCGGTGGCGGTGGCGGTGGCGGTGGCGGTGGCGGTGGCGGTGGCGGTAGCGGTGGCGGTGGCGTTGGTGGAAATTTGCCTTGGGAACAGTGCGTGAATCCATAGATTCGTGAGACGTGGCCAAACAGATTAAAGGCGTGTACAAAAGCCAAAGGTGGCCATTTCGAATAGAATAGTTTTTTTTTAATTTTTGCTGAGATTAATGAATATTTAGGTGTGAATTTTAAATATAATTTGCATTATTTAATTAAAAATAAAAACAATGCATTTTGATGCAGTGACTGTAGCTATGGTCGGACTAGGTAATTATCATTGCCGCGTTTGGTATAAACTCAATAAATAATAAGGGATAAGATATTTACTCTATGCAAGGGTTAGTTTGTACATATTAAGGCAAACATAAACGTAGCGCAATAGTCACAGGCAAGTCAAAGAGCTTCCGCAGGGATCCAGCTCTGCAAGCGGACGGCGGCTGCAGCTATCTCCCAAGAAGAGCAAACCTCAAAGCAAATGTAATTCCAGACGCGAATGCACTGCGAATGCAGCGGTCGTCGTTAACATCCTGGAATGGGATCGAATAAAATTATTAATATTTTGTTAGGAAAGTACACCGCAGCTATGCAACAAAATTTCGGGACGAGCGGAAGCTGAGTTGAGATCAGCTCAGCGCCTCGTCTTAAGACGGAAGACGACTCATTATTAAAGTAAATACAACAGCTGCAGCGGCCCGTGCATTGCAGCACAGCGGCGCGCGCGACTGTGCGGGGTCACCGGGTAGTAAATGACATCCCTGCCTGTTTACGTTGGAAAACAAAGTACCACAATATGCTCATTTATTTGTGGCCACGAGATGTTTTGTCACCAGAACAACTTCAGCAGCTGCACCGCCTCTGTACTTGTATATAAGCGTGAGACCACACCGAGAAGACACACTCAAGTTGGTCGGCGCTTCCTAGAGAATGGTTGCTGGCGAAAATTGTTTAATAAAGTAATATTAAATAAATTATAAGCTCGCTGTAGTCTCCAAGCATCACTTAGTACATTAACGTAACCGGAAAGAACACAGATCAGACAAAGCTGGTTCCATAGGCGGTGTTCCTGGCAGGAAACGGAACAAAATTTGTTCAGTTTCAGGATCACTGATCTTTTTATTCCGCGGCAAAGTGTTGTTGCAATACTGTTAGCTGTTATACGAAACGAGTAAAGCGTTTGAATTTATCTTTGTTTAAAACGTCAGCATCAGCTCGGAGGCTGGGTGCGGTGGGTACCCGCTGCAGCTCTGCATAATGCGACGAGGCTGCCGAGCCGCAAGCGCCTCGTCGGAGCAATTCCCCGAATGACTTTGTACTGCGATATGCACGCTGCACTTTGCATAGATAATTTCACACTTTGAACCACACTGCAGTAGACGCTTTTTACGAGGCTAATTATAGCTGGCAGAGGTCAGGTTATAGCGGTCACCAGCGCAGCTCCGAAGGATGCTGGTGATACACCGTGGACGTCACCATAATTAACAGGAAAACGTTTAAGCGATTTTAGTTCCTTAGAAAATTAACTAAATGCTTATTTTAAAAATGATTGTTTATCAGCTCCGGCATCTCGCCGTTATCCGCGGCCCCTTTGTAAGTCAGGAGGAGTTCCCCCCATAGATAACTTCGCTTTGAAAGACTGAAAGTCGGTAACTAAGAAGAGAATCAAATTGCAGACGTTCTTAATCGCAGACGAGAACTAGCGTCAAGTAATAATAAGATGTATTGGGATCCCGATCGTATTGCTCAAAGACTCGTGCGATTAGCATCCAGATAATGAAGCAGACATCGGCGAGGTAAAGCCGATTAAATATAAATTCACAGCTACAATGATCTCGCCGACCCCGGCGCCAGGGCCGGGGAGCAGGGGGCTGGGCGCTGGGGACTGGGGGCGATTCTTTTGTACGTCAAAGACTACGCAGGGGGCTCTCCTGAGATTCAGGACCATTATTTGAAACATCCTCTTTGTTAAACTTTCGCAGACAATTCTACAAGCGCTGATTGTTTAAACATTCATAGTTGCTCCTATTGCCGTACACCTTCCCTTAACGTACAAGAATCGAGTTAACTGGGTTTTTTTTTCATTACTTATGTTCAGACAGTTTTTTTTTTGGTCGAGAATTAAAAGCGAACATCAATTACGTTCTGGTGTTTGCCCGCAGACCGCTGGAGAGCTTTACAACTAAAACAAGTTGCGGGGAGGAATAAGAGCTGCTCGTCGGCGGCAGCGAGTGCTAACTAAATATTGGTTTTATTTGATTCCAGCTCCAGCTCTGCTGCAGCGGACCTATTTGTTGTTTTATACTCCAACAAGGAAATTATTTGTAAAGTGATTACTTATTTCAGCGCACCTCAGACTGGATGTCCCACCGTGTCACCGTGTGACTGGGCCGATGTTGTGTGCAACGTATTACATGCGTGACGTTGCTGTACTAGAGGGTAAATGTTGTTCGGCATCGCGTCGAGTGCAATGTGACGTCATCATCCCTATCCATCGGTCAGGCAATGAGGCGATTGGAATGGTGCTGTTTGTTCTGGCCCCTTGTTCTGGTTAAAACATTTTATCCTCGAACTTCTCTCTGCTGTGACGGGGATTACACTTCGATACCAATAGCACAGGATACATTGAACCATTTTGTAATTTCATTGACCATTGCTGATAAACCGTCTATTGCCCCCCACCTCCCCCCACCGCCCCCCACCTCCCCCCACCTCCCACCATTCGCCACACAACACACAACCACCTTGTAAAAAATAAGCGACTCACTGACTCGACTCATTATGTCAAATATTATTCTTGTTGTAACTATTACTTGTTGTCTGTCCATTTTACTTTCAGATTTTTAAACTCCTCAATCCTCATCTATAGTTTAGTTTCTTCATTTTCCCTACTTCTCAGACCGCGATTTAAACCTACTTGTGTAAATAAAAAAAGACAAAATAAACATGATCATTTTGAGCCGCAGAGCTCAGCATCCGAGGAGCTAAGTTGTTCAGTGTAACAGGATCAACGGACGACTCCACTCTCATGTCTCTTGTCACGTCGCACACCAAACTGCAGATTGCACAATGCTCAGTAAAGTATACACTTTACTACATGGATCTAAAAATGTGTTCATCGTGCGTATGTCAGTGTAGCTGGTGGTGTATGCGGGCAGCTCCTGTCAGGTGGCTGTGGGGAGTAATTAGCGGTTCTCCTTCAACCGTCGCTGGTTACAGTAATCAATCTCATTGTGAAAACACGTCTCGTATCCACACACGCGTTAGCAATGTTTACACTTTACTAATGTATTACCATATTGTAAAGTCTAGACTTAGAACATCCCGAAGGTAACTGAGATGGGAATACTTGTGATAACAGTTTTCTCTGTGAAGGTAACCAACACGCGCCTGTCAACAAAACAACAGTGGACAAGCAGAAACTGGAAAAAAACGGTTGATAAACTGCCAAAGAGGATTGACAAGACAGTAAGTATAGCTAACTGCACGAAGCGACGTGACGGACGAGTTCATCTGACGGTAAATGATACGCCTGTCCTCAACTACGTTAATTATATGACGTACACAGCACCATGTTGTGCTCGTCGCTCTAAAGCATAAGATGCCAAATCTCATATCCCAGTAATTACACTAGGAACAGTGTCCTTTAAACCGGAACTCAACAATGTTTGCACACACACACACACGACTGTTCCGATGAGTAATGGCAGCTGCGATGGTAACTGCTCACATGGTCTGAAACAACAGAGACCTACCACCAGCGAATATACATTATACATTAGGTATATAGGATAGGGGTGGGTAGGAATATTGTATACACACGGCTAGTTGCTGCTGTGAATTATATAAAAGTCATTATTTTTCTGCGCATTGAAATAAATACATCTAGAAATTAAAAATTGCGAATGAAAATAATAGGAAGAGTTTCGTCAGCGGCAGCTTCCCAGCGGCAGCTTCCCAGCGACGCTTCATTAGGAAGCAAAGCGGCACTCCGGGGAAATGTACCGGAGACGGAGAGCTGCCGCCGACTCTACTTATATTTTTTTTAATATCTGCGTTAAATTGTTATTTTTCTCGTTAATTAAAATGCTATAGGTGGTGGTATAGGTCGGCGCAGGCAACCCGCCCCGATATTAAACCGGCGCGATACACATCCGCCAGCAATGCGCGCACTCGCACGCGGACCGCCGCGCCGCCGCGCCGCCGCACGGATATTACGAACGTGTCTACGAATAAATCTTCTCAATTTACTCGACCTTTTTTGTTACGGGGGAGGAGACTCTTTGAAAATCAACCTTTAAAGATGTCAGCTTTACGCGGGTAGTTTACCCCCCAAAATCCACTACTATAAGCAGATGTTAGGCAAATCCGATTGTTGTGAAACCGAAACTAAAGGGCTACGAATTACTCACTTCTAGTGGAAACATTTTACTTTAACGCAACAAACTTGTGCTTGAAATAGAAAAGTATTGTCGTATTCGGATTATTAAAAACAATCTAATGATAGTTCCGATGTCACCCGATGACCCCGATGAGAACGACTTGAAGAGCAGGTTCAATACTTACTACTTCCGGTGAAGGATACCATCATAAGGAAACATGCATGATCTAAGAAAGACAAGATTTGGAAATATGCGACATCCGCCAACGCGGCGGAAAATGGTCTTGATTCTTTCCCTGTAAGTGGAGGCCCGGAACTTAAAAGTGGGAGCGTCGGCAGGCTGTTGATTGTTGAGGACATATTTATTTCATGAATGTTACAAAACTGGGGAGCGGCCGGTGGGGGGAGCTCGCCGTACGGAACCAAATTTAAATGTTAAAAATTTTTGATAAGTAAAAATTTAGATAAACATTTTCTCCTTATTGTAAACGATCTGTTTGTAGCCGTTTTAAAATAAAATAAATTTCTAGAAGAGAAGAGAACTTCCGGAATTTGCAGCGTAGCTCTTAAATCACCCGGCAGGACACCGAGCGCTCCAAAATGCACAAGGATACTGAAATTGGAATCGTCTTCGCGCGTCGCCGCCGGCGCTTGATTTATTGCTGTTGTTTATGGTCGCCAACGAGGACAGCCCTGATGCCTGCATCCGCCTCCTTCTGTTGCTCAAGCTTTTTGGAATACCGCATGTGGAGCACAACGACGGGCTGGTGCAGGTACATGGGTCCCGGTTCTTCCCGGAAGTTTAGATTACTGCGTAGTTATGTTATACGATTATAGATTGTTCACAGCTAACGTCTGCATTGGGTGTAACCACCGCACCTGGTCCTTCGCAAGGTGATGGTGATGCACCTCACCACTATTACTCACCACTGCAGACAGAGAATTTTCCTACAAACAAACTCCGACTTTATTGTACGGGTACAAATAAGAGTAAACAGCAGTACAACACTTGCCCGGTGCCGTTTGCCGGTGCTTATTTAAATCGGAACATTCCGTATCACCGGGATTGAAGTGGGCTGCGTCCCGGAATACATTGCGAATAAATTTTTTGTAGTTTTATAGCATTCGTTGGAGCTGGAGAGCTGATGCGAGAGAGAATGGTGGGGGGTGGGGGCGGGGGGCAGTAATTGATTCCGTTTAAATTGCAACTACCTTTTCTGCTTTTTGTTATTAATGCGGTATTAACGGATACGAATGGATTTCGTTACAATTTCAGTTTATTTTTATTTTCAATGACCTCCAACTACACCGTGATCCCACGTGAAACAGCAGAACCAGGCACAATAAGATTGCTCGCTCGGAACATTCCAGCGGTATGACAGCCCGAGTAGAGAAATGCTATTGTTACAGAAAAATTATGATTTCCATAGTGATAGCTATAAAGACGAGTCCAAAATACCCCGCACTATGCGATGGATGAACTAGAACCGTAGCCACCGCTGACCGCTGCAATACGGGCCAGCCTTAATAATATTAAGCCTTTTTATTCTGCAGATGACCTCAGCAGGGGCCACTTTGTTACATCACAGCCGTCCAGATGTTACAGTTAACATGTATCTTGTTTTAGTTTGGAGGGCGCTGTTAGCACTGAAACTATCCGTAAACGGGACTTAAGTATTTTAGTGGTGATGACAAGAGGATTGGAACTGAAACATTTAACTTTGTGTGCGGGTGTTCCGAGAAGCAAAGACAGTCAGTGTAAGTGGCAAAGATATATACATTTGGTATATTTATTTATTATATCACATTATTCCTTATTTATAACTAACCCCTTGCCGATACTCCTGTCGCGTCTTCTCCCGCCGCAGACTATTAGATATTTGAAAGCCTTTTTCATAGCAAAAACATAGATGAAAAGCAATTGAAACGGAAAGTAAAGTCAGCGGAAATGATCACTTTTGGTTAGTAAATGAGTTTAAGCGGTGTTCTGGTCCCGCTGTGTGCGGAGTGCGGAGTGCGGAGTGCGGAGTGCGGAGTGCGCTGCAGCCGTGAAAGAGTCCAGAACTATTGCGGAAATGAAGAAGCGAAACGGCAACCGTTTCTTTTCATGAGCTGAAATGACGTCGAAAGATAGGAAAAATAACATTTCCATTTGAATAATTTGCAAAGTTATTAAAAAATATGAGAAATCTTCAGCGGAAGAACTGCCAAGTTTGTACATATAAAAATGGCGCACAGGAAGCTTTTTAATTGTACCAATGTTTTAAAAAGTTTGTTTGCATAACTTGACAAGGACTTTCCCACTTTCACGTTTACTGTATACGAGGTATTAAGGTATATATCCTATTGGTGTATGATATACAATCGTACGAGGCTAGCGATATCACTGGAGTTACCAGATATATCTCTCACTGGAGTCTCAAGGCGACTGGGACAATTTGGTTATCATCAACTGCGCCTAAAGGACATTAATATTAAAAAACACACACACACACACGTATACGTATATATAAAGTGACAAATAATGAGATTTTAGTTTTTTGTTAAATCACAGTAATTGTGTATCTCCAACTGATTCAGACAGAGGATCTCACAAATATGCTGCCTGCACAGTAAAGGAAGCATGCATGTATTGAGTAGTGCGGGACGAAACTTGTACTAAAGATTTTCCTAAAATCTCATGACTCAAGTGCGGGAATCGAGTAGAAAATAAAACGTTGAAGAGGAGAGTACTCTGCACGCAGCGTGCCGGCGGAGACGTGCGGCCAGCCACTCGACCTTACTGCGAAAAGATAGAAATATAAAATTTGCGAAGACCGAATATGAATCTTATGCAAAAACGTTTGAGTCGCTAGAGCTTACCTATCTGGGCTTTACTAAGTCAGCTTTAGAGATAAGCTCACGTTGGAATCTGGAGAGATTGAGCATGAGCAATTTTAATAGCAGTAGAAAGAAAATTGCGCAACCTTCGAAGGAATTCTGAGCACGAATTCATCTTCCGGCTGCGGCTGCAGTTGTGGACCCCGATAATTTTTTTCTCCCCGAGCCCTCCACATAAGTAATGCGCATTTTGGTGCATTCAAATGCAAACAACGGAAGTCGATTCACAGCGCATTGAGCTAACAGTTTTATAATGCCGATGATTATTATATGGAACAACATACGGTGCTGGAGTGTACACCATCCCAACAAGCGCCAAGTCGAGCCGGCATGTCTCCTAATATCTTATCTTTGTATCAGTTGTATTAAATACGTAATACAATACAAAAACGGTTTTTTTGTATACAATATATAATTAACAACCAATTAACCTGTTCGTCGCGTCGCGCATGGCTCGCTAAACGCCGAACACTTCCGGGCGCGCCGCCGCTAGCTGCGGAAGCTTTAAGCGCCGAGTTCACGACTACAAAGTGGGGAAGAGAAAAACACTCTTTTTAAAGACAGAAAGCTTCACTAATTGCGTCAACTTCATTAAAAGCGTCGATTCGTGAAGCTTTTCAGGATTCGTGAAAAGGATTTATTCTTTCAGCGGGGCACAATCCCCCCGCTAACGAGCGACGCCACCTGTCTGTGTCCACCCCCTACCCCGGCACCCTCTCCATCCTGTCCTTACAACTTTTGTGAACTTTTCAAAAGATATTTTTTCCTTGATTCTTCCTTGAAGATATTTTTACAGATATTTTTTCTCTATAACGTTATTTCACGTCATTAGTGTAGCGCCTGCGATATATACACAGGTGCAAAGTTCACATCGATTTCATTAATTGTAATCGGTTCAAGCTGGCAGCGCTAAGCGCTAAGCGGTAAGCGCTAAGCTATGCGGAGAGGGCATCTGCACAGCCACCGAGCGATACATTCGCTTGAAGTAACAATAAATTCTCTTTGTCTGACAACAACAAAGGGTTTGGGTGCTCGCGGCAAGTTCATGGTCAGTACACTCGTCCAGACAAAATGAGGCGCTGGTCAGGTTGTTTACACAGCACTAGATTATCGCCTTGAGACATGAGATATAAAGTTATAGCACCACAGTAATATTACTGGTACATCGATACCCACTTGCATAAAGAGATGCGTCACACTGTTACTCCACGCGATATTTTGTACTGCGACTCCTTAAGTTGATTCTTATAGTATATCGGTTATACTTCATACTCGTAGTTTACCCGCTACATTTCTCATTCACTGTTATTTAAGTGTTTGCTCAGTGGGTCCGTCGGACCTCAAGCGGTATTTTATCATCGGGTGTTTTTACAGCGCCAGTAAAACTACAAAATACTGATAGAAGATATCTTCCGTTACCCGTGAATAAGTATTAGTTGTAATAAAATAGTTTAGTGGCAGGGCAGGGCCAAGATAAGGGGGGGGGGGGGGACAATGTGTTTCATCATCATCACCGTCGTACACTGTCGGACATTATTCGACAACCAGATTAACGAACTATGCGATGTCCTCGTGTTGAAAGTACATCTTGTGCTATGTTTGCTACTTGCTCTTACTAATGATGCGTTCATTACAATATCCACATTGCACGTAGAGCTCATCGTCTTACACGTAACGCGATACAACTCGTTACCTCGGTAATTGCTTCGCTAGGTCGCCCCTTGAGCCGCAACTTGAGCACACTTATATTTTGCAGGAATAGCTGCTCCGGCGTTATTTTCTCCGATGGTCTTCGGCAAGAGCTTCAGCATTCGTTTACACTGGCTTCAGCAAGCGGGGACATGTCATCACCGTGTATTAGCAGGTAGTGTTATCTACGAGTAAGTAAATGAATCGCAGCTTTACTTTAAGTGAATCCCCCCCGCCGCGGCACCACCGGCACCCCCGGCACCCCCGGCACCCCCTACACTTTCGCGGCGCCCCCGGCGACGGCGAGCATCAAACGATATTTATATAAATCGAGTTTCAATATTGAAGGATGACACCGCGGTGCCAGTGTATAAAGTGTGGCCCCCTGCCCCAGCCGCGGCCACCCTGCGCGCGCCCCCGACCCCCGACCCCCGGCCCCGTTCAATGTAACGTGAAAAATCAAATTCCGTTCAGATATTTCATGGCAGTAGTAAAAGCGTCCAGATCACTGATAGGTGCGCTGTAAAAAATCTAAGTTATAAACTGAAAGGTTACTACTCGCGCGCCCCACACGCCGCGTGATATCCACGTATCTCCTACCCTTACAAATTGTCTATGACCAAATTTTTTTTTTATAAACACTTACACACCCGCATACACTGTTACACGAACACTAAGTTTAAGTAGTAACTTCTACCTGACACATACTGCGGAGAGGAGTCATAAAGCGTTCACTAAGTTTTAAACATAAACCGCACTGCCGTAAGTTAAAGCTTGACTTAGAAGAAACCCATCAAAGAAGTTTCAGCACCCTTGAATTATTGTTTCATTTGTCTCTATCTATAATGAACCCCTAAGCCCCCGTCCTGCTGCTTCTCTCCTCGTTCCTCGCCGCGGAACCGTTTAATGTTATATATATTACTAGTCATCTTCTTTAAACTATTCATAGTTTTCTCCCCGCTTCCGCCTCCGCATCAAAGGACACTTTAAAAAGATTTCGCTGTGAACTTTTTTAAAAGGAAAACGTCAACTTTTAACTTGAGAGCAGTTCCAGCCCCTTGTATCCGTTTTACATTCGCTAACACCAGCATAACAAAATTAAACGAACAGCTTTCGAACGGCGCGAGAGAGGACTTGTTTAAACGTTATTGTATTAAATTACTATTAATATTTCCAATATTAAATTAATGTTCAAAACTAAATTATTATTAATATTCCGCCTGTCGTCTGTCGGCTGATGATGATGATGATATATTTGTACGTACATACATATATATCACGCCTCGTTCCCAGTGAGGTAGGCAGAGACCAGCTCTCTTCTCTTGCTACGATTCTGGCACACCTCTCTCGCTTCCTCTACTTTCATGAGCGTCTTCATGCATGCTCGTCGGTTGCGAGTACTCTTAACCCGGCCTTTCTTTAGGACATTTCCGATTTGTCCGATCAGAATATGTCCGCCTACGTCGACCTGCATCTATTTTTCCAATCATTCTTACATTGTACCTCATCGTTCATTAATCTTTATTCATCCATTCTTTTAACATGGCCGAACCACCCAAGCATCCCTTTCTCTATCTTTGTCATTACATCTTCAACCACGCCGCACCGCTTCATTATCACACTATACCTCACTTTGTCCATCAGCTTCACTCCAGTTGTACTTCTCAGGCTTCTCATCTCTACAGCAATAAACCTACTTTCATGTTTCTACTGCCATACCCCAAAATACACTAACATACATCAGTGTGGGGATCGACACGCTTCTATGCACAGCCAGTCGTGCTCTTTGTGATACGTTCCGGCTATTCATAAAATTATGAAGTGCCCCATTCACTTGATTCCCTTTCAATACACTTCTTTCAATATCACCATCACACTTGCCATCTCTCGTAAACTATGAACACAGATATACAAATTCTTTCACTAGTTCCACTTTTTATCCCTCAATCAAAATGTCAGTTTGTCATATATCCTTCTCTTTCAAAAACCATTACTTCCGTCTTTCGTTCGTCACTTTCATTCCTTTGCTTGTTAAAGCACTATGCAGCATGTCTACCATCGCTTGCAACTCCTACTCCGATTATGATAATAAAACTTGATCATCGACGTATAAAAGGCTCTTGTCGGTTAACTCATTGATTCTTAGTCCATCGTGGTCCATGACATCGTGGTCATGGCAGAGACCATGGAAGACCTTGACAAAATGCTCGATGACCTCTGTAGAGAGTCCAGACACGTGGGTCTTAAAATGAGTATGGAGAAGACAAAGATTATGTCTAATGCCCATATTGTACCCACGCCAACAACGGACGAGGGTTCTACATTGGAAGTTGTCGACGAATATTTACCTGGGACAAACAGTCCAGCTAGGTAAGTCCAACTACTGCCCGTGGGCTGCCACCTTGTCGTGGTGGGGGGCTTGCGTCCCCAGTGATCCTCGAGGCTATAGCGGCAGAGTCTCTCACACCGGAAGGCTCGTGGGGAGGGGCAGACTAAGAGCAGCCGGCAAGGGAGCTCACCCCTGAAAAAAGAGACAACGATGTGGAGCATCGATGAGGAATATGAAAAAGGCCAGTTGTGAAAGTGTTCTGCAGGCAGGTACCCGAATGGCAGAATCCTGCCCTCCTGCTGCACCAGCATCTGCGGATGCTACTGCAGCAGGAGGCTGCCCTTCGTAATCTGCAGTGGGCGACAACTGCCTCGTAGGTCGGCGTCACGTCGGCCTTCGTAAATACGACCCAAGCATACCCATACCGGACGATGATTTATTTAGTGAAACGGAATCAAGGCAAATGTCAACGGACAGAACTCAAAATTTGGAATTGTTGGGGACCTCAACGGAATGAGAAGACTCGGATAGATCCCTCAGGACGGCAACTTCGGGGCGGTCGAGGACATCATTGGCTGCTTCGCGAAAGCGACCACCGCAAACGAGGAGCGGAAGCAGTGACGGTGATCGGCCCATAGCAAAAGCCACCAGGACTCAGGATGCGTGTTTCATGGTACCTCTCGACCCTCCTAAAACGACACGGACAAAGGCGGTGCTTCCTAGAGTCGAGGAACTCGCGAGGGAAATGGCTGAGCAGCCAACTGGCGATCTCGGTTCTCGACTCATAGAGAGTCATGCCACTATCGAGGCACTGACGAAGGAAGTGAGTCAGTTACGCCGACAAAATAAGGTGGAACCCAGAACAGTAACACATCTTAGTGGAGATGATCTCAAGGCGGACGAAAGCCAACTGATGTCAAGATTGGGGGCTATGATCGGCATCGGCATATGATACATCGACAAGATGCCTGCGCAGCTGCCAGAACCGAGCTGGAGCGAAGTGACCAGGCGCAAAGATAAGGCAAAGCGAGTTGGCACTCAAATGGAACCTGTGCAAAAACAAGGGCAGGGAGCAAATAGAAGGCACGAACCAGGTCAACCCAGGCCTCGTAAAGGGAAGAAAAAGAAGCGAAAGAAGAAAGCCAAGCGTCCTAAAGTCGGTGACGGTCACAGTCGCTGAGGAGTCCGCTATGACGTACGCTCAGGCTACGGCGATGGCTAAACAAAAGGTGAGCCTGACCGAACTGGGAATCTCCGGGGTTAAGCAAAAGAAAGCCCTAAGCGGTGGTTTACTGCTGGAGGCGGAAGGCGAGCACTGCGCTGATAAAGCAAACGCGCTCGCTGCAAAGTTGCAGGAAGCCCTATACGAAACGGGTGTCAGTGTAACGCGGCCCCACAAAACGGGTGAGATCCGGGTCAAGGACCTAGACGATTCTGTCACCGAGGAGGATGTCGCCGAGGCCATCGCTGAAACCGGAGGTTGCTTAATCGACACTGTGAAAGTGAGTCAAATCCACAGATGATCTACGAGACCCGGGACTGCATGGGTTCGATGCCCGCTCATGGCCGTACATAGACTTGCCGTAGAGAAACGGGTCAAGGTGGGATGGGTGGTCGCCAGAGTCCAATTACTCAGTGCCCGACCATTGCAGTGCTTCCAATGTCTGGAAATCGGGCATTCTAGCTACCAGTGCACCAGCACCAAAGACAGAAGCACACTGTGCTACATATGCGGGGATCCAGGCCATAAAGCCAGAGAAATGTGTCCTATGCGCGGACCGTGGTCAAAACTCTGACCATCGCCTGGGCAGTAGAAAGTGCTTCCCTCCAAACACAAGGAGGGGTCACAGAGGAGACAAAAGGTCGACATTGGGCACCCGTGCGAAACGAGTAGATAGGCCTGCGCAAACTCCGGTTTGCGCTTTGTCCTATTACCCTTCCGAGGAAACAATGGAGATTGGTCATGGATAGGTCTCCATACAGGATGGAACAGAGCAACGTGAACCACTGCCGGACAGCACAAGATCTGCTCTTGCAAAGTCTGTCTGAGGGTTCTGCATCGCTGGCAGTGGTGGCGAAGCCCTACTCCATCCCAAACCATCGACGGTAGTTCGGTGACAAAGTTGGCTCGGTCGCTGTCTACTGGGGAGGAAGTAGTGGAGACCCTCCGTGCTCCAGAATTTGTTACGGACAGGGTATCGTCGCGGTGGAATGGGGCCAATTAGCCATTATAGGTTGCTACGTCTCCCCCAACTGCTGCCTGACTGAATTCGAGAGGTTATCAGCTGTGTTCGCAGGTGCCTTCCACGCCCAGTGCTCGTGCTAGGCGACTTCAATGCCCACTCCAGGGCTTGGGGAAGCAGACGAGATAGCGTAAGGGGTTTTTTTTTTTTTATTTACGTGTGTAACAAAATGCTAACGGAAATACACACCCCGTCGCCAAATTGGGCCGGCGACGGTGGTAGTGTCGGACTCCAACCGACTGAAAAGCTTCACACGGTATTCCACTCTCATCCACGTGTTCATGGGGTCGCGGTATAAAGTATTGTAGTTCATCCACGACCCCCCGAACGGCGCCCGAATGACCGGGCCCATCTCGAGGATGGGTGTGAAGCACCCCTCCTGTTAAAAATCCCTACGTGGCGACGCGTCGGAATACGAGACGCATCACCATATCCACCCTAGGAACCCTCTCCAAGGGGGGCACCGGCCCGACGGCCCTTGTCGGTCGCGACGCCAGGTTCCTGCCGAGAAGCCATTCGGCGGTTGTGCGCTCGGCCCCGCCTTGCGGCGGTGAGCTGTCATCGCGCTCCGACCGCGTCCTGTCCCCTCGGCGCCCGCTCTCGGATACGTTCGGTCTCCCACTTCTGCGTCATAACAGAGTCGCAGAATCGGGATACCGCATTCCATGACGCCTCGCCACTGACCATGGTCCGGACCACGGACGGTAGCGAGAGGTCCCTATCGCCGCTACGAGCGCGGCCCTGTCCCCCCCCCCCCATCGCGGGCAATCGGCCAAGGTGTGGGACGATGTATCCACCGAGTGGCCACACTCGTCGCACGCCTCGTCCGTCCTTTTTTTTTTTTTTTTTTGATATCGGTGGTGGAAATGCTGTTACCGCATACCCAGCGTCCTTTTCAAGGGGGGGGACGCCGGGTTATGTGGGGCTCGGGGCCACTGAGATGTTGTGCGTGACCCCCATACCCACTAAAACCACCACCGCTTGTCCGGCAATACGCATACTGGAGACGCCCGGGTTTCAGCCAAGCAACTCTCCGGGCGCCACGCCTCGTCCGTCCTACCCGTGCAATTCCGCCGGTGCAGATAGCTCCCGAAGCAACCGTGCCCCGTGAGTACCTGCACCAGGCAGAAGCTGAGGACTCCGAAGTCCCGGCCCAGCCAGTCACCGATGACCGGCCGGACGGCCTCAACGGTGAGGCGACCGTACGACGGTTCGAGGAGTCGCCGCTCCCATCCCCGAAGCACCTCTCGACGCGCCTTTCGGCGCCACCTCTCCACCTCGTCGGGCGACGGAAGCGAACCCTCCCGCTCGAGGGCCCTCTTCCGCCGCCAGTAGAGGCGCGCCAGCGACTCCGCTTCGAGTTCCCACGGCGGTGTCCCGGCGAGGACGCACGCCGCCTCGAAGGAGATGGTACGGTAACCTTGTACGATCCGTATGGCCATGACGCGCTGCGGCGAGCGCAGCAGCGTCACGTCACGGGTCAACAGGTGTTGCGCCCATATGGGCGCACCATATAGCGCCATAGAGCGCACCACCCCTGTATAGAGTCACCGGCATCCGACGCTCGGCCCGCCCAGATTGAGCAGGAGGCGGCTCAGGGACACAACCGCTCGAATGAGCTTCGGGCCCAGCTGCCGAAAGTACTCGTGGTACTTCCATCGGCCGTCGAGGACGAGTCCCAAGTACTTCATCGAAGTACCGACGGCGATGGAAGTCCCACCGACTATTAGCTCCGCTCCCGGCGGAGGCGCATTCCGGGCGCCGTGGAAGCACAAGGCCTCGCACTTGCCCAGCCCAACCTCCAGCCCCAAGCGCCGAATGCGCGAGACGACGTGGGCCACGCCCGCAGTCGCCAACACGCGCGCCTCCCTAAAGGTGCGCGCGCGAGCCGTCACCAGGGTATCGTCGGCGTAACAAGTCACATCGACTCCACTGAGGTTGGCTCCGCGCAACACCGAGTCGTAGCCGATGTTCCACAGGAGCGGTCCGAGGACCGACCCCTGCGGAACTCCGCACGACACACCGTGCCGACAGCACTCGTCGCGCGTCGGGTACCTCACGGACCTGTCCGAGAGGTACGCCCCGATCGTACGCCTTAGGTAGACCGGGACCCCGAAGTGGACCAGCGCCGCGGTGATCGTGCTCCACGGAAGGGTGTTGAACGCGTTGGCGATGTCGAGTGACACCGCCAACACCACCTCCGCCAGGGCTCGCACCCGCGCTATCGCGTCTACGGTGGACCTGCCCCGGCGGAATTACGAACTGGTGTTCGCTCACATCCGGTCCGACCTCCTCCATGTGTCGAACGAGGCGAGCTGCGATGACGCGCTCGAAGAGCTTGCTCACCTCGTCCAACAACACGATCGGCCGATACGACGACGGTAAGTCGGACGGTTTCCCCGCTTTCCGAAGCAGGACCAATTTCCCCGCCTTCCATATGCCATATGGAAACCGACCCTGCCTCAGCAACGCCGTGAACAGCATCCGCGTCCAGGACTCTAGGGGACCCATAACTAGAGCCCACACGCAGCCGGGTATACCGTCGGGCCCAGGAGCGGTATCCTTGACACGCATCCTTTGAACGGCAGCCGACAGTTCCCCTACGCTGACGCCCGGGACTTCGTCCGGGTCGAAGGAGTCTTCCCCCTCCCCACCCCCTCCCCAGCGCCGCGGGACAGAGTCGCTGTCGGTGGCGACCCTCGGTCGTCCCGCCGCGGGTAGCGTAAGGGGTGACACAGTTCTTGAATGGTCGGCGGGCTTGAACCTGAGACTACTTAATAGTGGCTCAGTCAGCACCTGCGTGCGCTGGCAGGGTGAATCGATCGTGAATTTATCATGGGCGACACCCTCCGCCGAGCGTTCAGTGGTAGGATGGAGAGTTGCAGAGGAGATGGAGACCCTCTCCGACCATCGGTACATTATTATCGATGTGGAGCCCACGCTGACAGCTATAAATAGTCGTTCCGATAGATGTTCACTACGGCGATGGGCACTTAAGCACTGCAACCAAGACCTGCTTATGGCAGCTGCCCATGTGGAGGAGTGGTCATACCCCAGCGGGGACGAAAGCCTGAATAATGCAGTTGCTCAATTCCGCGAGGATATGAAAACCATATGTCATATGGCAATGCCACGACGCAAAACAAGCAGGAATGGTCCAGCTTATTGGTGATCACAAGAAATCTCCGATCTTCGCACGGTCTGCCTGAGATTACGACAAAGATACACGCGATCTCGGCGACGTCGAAACTGCTCGATAGAGGAGAGAGAGAGGGCAAATACAGAGAGTATCGTACTGCGACCAAGGCGTTGCAAGATGCTATCGCCAAAAGCAAAATCAGGAGCTGGAGAGACCTAAACTTGCTGATGCTTGATGAGCTAAACAAAGATCCGTGGGGTCATCCCTATAAAACGGTGCTCGGCAAGTTGCAGCTTTGGGTTCCACCCCTCACGGAAACCCTGGATCCTGGTTTTGTGTCTACCGTACTGGATGCGCTTTTCCCAGGACTCTGGGATGAAGAGGAGAAACGAACGGCGCTGATGGTTTTCTCTGAATGGTCGGAGGAGCTCTCTGTCACGGAAACAGAACTGCAAGAGGCGGTGCAAACCATCGGAGCTCGGAACACAGACCCAAGGCCAGATAGAGTCCCAGGTAGGGCCTGGAAAATCCTAAAACCAATTCTTGCTGCTAGATTGCGGCGCCTGTTCACCGACTGCTTTCGAGACGGTTACTATCCGGCAGATTAGAAACGGGCGAAGCTGGTGCTCCTACACAAGTGGGGCAAACCAATGGATGAACCGGCAGCCTACCGACCAATTTGTCTTTTCTATGATGTAGGTAAATTATTCGAACGGATAATAACCACTCGAATAAACACACATCTCGGGAATAGAAGCCCGGACTTGGCGGACCATCAATATGGATTTTGACGGCGGCGTTCCACGCTGGATGCCATCCTCCACGTGAGAACCTTGACGCACCAGGCGATAGCCAAAAGGAGAGTTGTCTTAGCAGTCAGCCTCGACGTTGTCAATGCATTCAATTCCCTTCCCTGGTGTGTCATACATGAGGCTCTGGTCTACCACCGAGTTCCGGCATACCTGAGGAACGTATTGAAGGCGTACCTCTCAAATAGAAGCATCTGTTACCCCGGTAGATACGGAAGCTTACAAGAGAGGGCCGTAGTGCGCGGGGTTCCACAGGGGTCAGTTTTAGGATACGAGGGAGGCCGACGCCGCTGCCGCACCTTGCAGGCGGCGGCGGGCCGGCGGGAGAGCGCGGCGGCAGAACCACGCCCTCCGCTTCCTCTCGCCGTGAGCGACGGGCCCCTAGCGGGGCACGGTGTGAGGGGGCCTTCGGGCCGTTAGGCGTGGCCCTTTGGGCCTTTTGTCGTGCTTCCCCTGGGGGTGCGTCCCCCGGGTGAGTCTTGGTTTTTGTCCCCCCTCCCTCGTCGAAGTGGGGGGGGAGTCTGGAGGGAGGAGGCCGCCGCCCAATTCCTTCACGGGAGGGCGGCGGCCGGGCATGCGCTCCGTCGTGGGCGCGCGCGGTCGTCTGTGGGGTCGAGGGGCCCCAACGTGCCGGTCCCGCGAGGGGCCGGTACGGGACGGCAGGTGGGTGCCTTTGCTCCCCGCGGACACCCACCAGGAGGAGTTTCATACGCGGAGGCGCCCGGAGAGTTGCTTGACTGAATCCCGGGCGTCTCCAGTATGCGTATGGCGGGACAAGCGGTGGTGGTTTTAGTGGGTATGGGGGTCACGCACAACATCTCAGTGCCCCGAGTCCCACATAACCCGGCGTCCCCCCCCTTGAAAAGGACGTTGGGTATGCGGTAACAGCATTTCCACCATCGATATCAAAAAAAAAAAAAAAAAACAAAAAAAAAAAAAAAAAAGGGGTCAGTTTTAGGACCGCTCTTGTGGAACATCGGGTACGATGCGCTACTACGGACGGTACTTCCACCGGCCGTAAACATGGTGTGTTATGCAGATGACACGCTAATACTGGCTGAGGGGGACTCTTTCCAAGGGACCGCAAAGCTAGCCGAGTTCGGGGTTGCCATGATTATCGGCAGAATACGGAGACTCCGACTGCAAGTGGCATCGCAAAAGACCGGACCGATGTGGTTTCACGGCCCGAGACTGAAGGAGAAAGCCCCGATACATTTTTATGTGTCGGGGACGTAAGTATCCAAATTGGCGACCACCTCAAGTACCTGGAACTGGAACTAGATAGCCGATGGAACTTCGTCGAGCACTTCGATCGTCTTGTCCCCCGGATTCAAAAGGTAGCGGGTGCTTTGCACCGACTGCTACCGAATCTAGGAGGGCCGAGGGAAGAAGTCCGCCGTCTCTATGCAGGCGTGGTGCGCTCTGTCGCACTCTACGGATCTCTTGTGTGGGCCGACATACTCTCGCGTAGACCGCGTCGGGCGGCGAAGCTTAACGCTACGCAACGCACTATTGCAATTAGAGAAGCCAGGACGATTTCGTACGAGGCGGCCACACTCTTGGTGCGGTTTCTACCTCTGGACATCCTGGCGGATATGGACGCAGAGATCTTCCATAACATCCGCATCCTCCGCCAAACCGATGATCCTGAAGAGACTGTCGAAGAGCTTCGACGAGCCAGAAGGCGGGCACTGGGGCGTTGGCGAAAAAGGTTAATGGAACCTCGCAATACTCATCAGCGCGCGGTTAGTGCGATTCTGACCAGCTTAACGGCTTGGCTGAAGAACAGTGGACGGGTGACCTACCATTTAACGCAGATACTCACCGGACATGGCTGCTTCGGGGAGTATCTGCATAGGATAGGCAGGGAAGAGTCGGCACAATACCAACATTGTAGAGCGGCTGAGAATTCCGCGCAGCACACGCTCGAACACTGCCCTGCTTGGGAGTCGGAGCAACGGATCCTCGTCCAAAACATTGGACAAGACCTTTCCCCGGCGGCCGTAGTAGCGGCGATGACGAGAAGCCGAGAAGCGTGGCACAGTGTCCTTTCCTTTTGCGACACAGTAATACTCGCAAAGGAAGATGCTGAGCGAGCCAGGCAACGCGCAGATCCCACTCGTCGGAGGAGCCGTAGAGGCAGACGAAGGTAGCTGGCCCGTTGTGGCCGCCGCGCTAGAGGGCACTGGTGCGTTCTTTTAGAGATCCCAGAGCCCTTCACAAGCGCGGAGGACGGGAGTCGATGTGGTTTTAGTGGGTATTCCGGCAGTGTGTCGGCGAGTCCCACATACCCGAGCGACGGGATGCATAAATGCATTTCCCATCGTTAAAAAAAAAAGAGATTAATGCTGTAGAGATGAGAAGCCTGAGGAGTACAACTGAAGTGAAGCTGGTGGACAAAGTTAAGAACAGTATGATAAGGAAGCAGTGCGGCGTGGTTGAAGATGTAGTGACAAAGATAGAGAAATGCATTCTTGGGTGCTTAGGCCATGTTGAAACAATGGATGAAAGAAGATTAACGAAAGAGTATACAAGGTAAGAATGATTGGTAAAATCGGTACAGGTCGACGTAGGCGGACATATTTCGATCTAATCGAAGATGTCCTAAAGAAAGGCTGGAGTTAACAGTACTCGCAACCGACGAGCGTGCATGAAGACGCTCATGAAAGTGGAGGAAGCGAGAGAGGTGTGCCAGGATCGTAGCAGGTAGAAAGAGCTGGTTTCTGCCTACCCCGCTGGGAACGAGACGTGATAGGTTGGAAAATATCTCCCTTCCGCCTTTTTGTCTTTTGAATTTCGCGGCTATGTACAAAGCGCTACAGAGCTCGTATCTGGCAATACTATACATAATTTGAAAGGTCTTGACATAACCTACAAAACGACGCTATGCATAATTAGTTTGGATATTGCGTTCAACAGTTATAGACGTGTAAACATGCGAGTTCACTAACGCCGAATTTGCGCTATTTTAAAGTTTTCCTTCATTAAAGGCAAATCCGCTAGAGAAACGTTCCGTGAGATTAATGGTGTTTTGGTGGATGGTACTCTATCACTTCGAACCGCGGAGGAATGGTTTCGACGATTCAGAACCGGCGAAAACGACACCATGGATAAGCCAGCCGGCGGAAGACCTGTGACGACAAATACCGATCAAATCATGGACTACATCGAGTTAGACCGGCATGTGGCATCTCGTGACATCGCCCAGGAGATGGGAGTTAGTCACCAAACCATTTTAAAACATCTGCAGAAGGCTGGATACAAAAAAAAGCTTGATGTTTGGGTGCCGCATGATTTGACGCAAAAAAACCTTCTGGACCGAATCAACGCCTGCGATATACTGCTGAAACGGAACGAACTCGACCCATTCTTGAAGCGGATGGTGACCGGCGACCAAAAATGGATCACATACGACAATATCAAGCGAAAACGGTCGTGGTCGAAGGCCGGTGAATCGTCCCAAACAGTGGCCAAGCCGGGATTGACGGCCAGGAAGGTTTTGCTGTGTGTTTGGTGGGATTGGAAGGGAATCATCCACTATGAGCTGCTCCCATATGGCCAGACGCTTAATTCTACCATCTACTGCGAACAACTGGACCGCTTGAAGCAGGCGATCGACCAGAAGCGTCCAGAATTGGCCAACAGGAAGGGTGTAGTGTTCCACCAGGACAACGCCAGACCACACACTTCGTTGATGACTCGTCAGAAGCTACGGGAGCTCGGATGGGAGGTTTTATCGCATCCACCATATAGCCCGGACATAGCGCCAAGTGATTACCACCTGTTCCTGTCCATGGTGAACGCCCTTGGTGGTGTAAAGTTGAACTCAAAAGAGGCTTATGAAAAGTGGCTGTCCGAGTTCTTCGCAAATAAGGAGGGGGGCTTCTACGAGGGAGGTATTATGAAGTTGCCGTCTAGATGGATACAGATTATCGAACAAAACGGCGCATATTTGAACTAAATCCGATCACTGTAACACTTTTTATAAAGCATTGAATAAAGAGCAAAAAAGCGGAAGGGAGATATTTTCCAACCTTATATATGTATGTATGTATTCGATATATCCAACTTCTTTTGGAATCGGAATGAAATATTAATAAGATGTTCTACATATTATATCTTTAACTTCTAGGTATAACTTCACTTTAAATATTCTATATTGACGTTGAGGCCATGACAAGAATCATAAATTTTATACAAAAATATTAGCAGATCCAAAAGCGATGTCTATTGATACATTCCTACGCAGCAACTGGACAAGTAGGTTTAACGGCACCGGTGGCTCGTGTACGGAGCGGTGCGGTGGTGCAGAGCTCGCGGGGAGCGGGGGTGGGTTCACTTGAACGTGACCGCGTGTACCCGCCAGCCGGGTGTCACGGCACGAGCGTGACGGTGCGCGTTGCGCGGTGCGGGGTGTAAACTAATATCATATGAAAGCGATTCGCGCCGCGCGCGCGCCGCCGACAATTGATTAGCTCACATCCGTGTGACAAGGCACCGCGCCGCTGTTACATTACAACACGTTTACCCCGGCGGCGCAGCGGCCAGCCGCCCGCCCCGCCGCGCGGAGCGACACGGTTTGATGCCGGGGCAACGTAGTTATCAAGTTTGGTTTGGTTTATACATATCCGTCTTTCTACCGTCCACTATCGCGGTGCAAACACGTTGCCGTAACAGCGCGGGTGTACACGGCAACCGATACAAAAACGGAGTGGTCATTTACATACAGATAAACTATACTCCGTGTTACCGCCATGGAAGCGTATGACTATACATCACAAACTGTATTACGGAAGTCATCACTCTTATATACAGATGGATACCGGGATCTGAACACGTGACTCGCCGCGGGTCCGCCGGGCGCGCGGTGCGCCGCCGTAGCCGCCGCCGGAGCCGCCGCCGGCAGTTGATTAAGCGCTGAGCTGGCAGCGGTCCAGGCTCTATCGCGACGCTTCCTCCACTAAATCTCCGCGCCGAGGATTTGCAAACAGTAGGCGCGTGACACATGTTCCAGCGAACGACAATACAACAATGAACTAACGGACAAAGGGTACACACACGATAATATATGATATTGCGGAGCGCCGCGCGCGCCGGAACTAAATTGGATTGGATTTACTTTTTCTTTTTGTCGTGGAGCTGGTTTATTGTTCCTGGCTGTGATCAACTTACGAGTCAACATTAATAGAATATTGTTTCTCCATTGGCACGAAGCGAACGAGTGACAGGTTGTTTACACAATGCCACAAGGATTAACTGCTTGAGATTTCCGACCGAGCTAGAATACCGCCGCGTTTACAAAGTAGCGGTGGGCAGCGCCAGGGCACCCTGTGGCGGAACCTGACCGCACGGCTTCCGTCAATTGTGTCCAACCACATTCATAAGTAAGCACTGAAACATATACCGGAAGCGCTGGTATAGTACGTCCCTCTACAAAAGGTTCATCTCTGCCCCGCGTGCGCCTTGTTTATACGTAGAGTTTATTATAGTTACAGTTAATTGCATTAAAATAATGTGCTAAAGAAACTTAATTGTTTTTTTTTTTTTTTTTTCTCATTCCCCTGCGTATGGCGGGTCAGGGCCTTTAATAATCTTTTCATTTACCATCGCATTTTTTATTTATCATCAGTCTCTTACATTTGTTGTTTATTACATTTATATATATGTTCTCTAGTTCTCAATTTATTAATTATCGTCAATCATTCTTTTCGTCTTTCGTTCTTGTCCTATCTTTCATTCCGCATACTTTTTTTTTCTTTCATTCCTCTCTGCTTGGAGCGACACCTCGTCGTACTCGTATCGGGACAACTGGATTGTAGGGGGAGAGCCTGTAAAAAAGCATCCCTCTAGCATTTTTAGCATTTTTCTCTTCTTTATTTCTTTTTATTTTATCTACAATTTCCTAATTTAGTTTATTTTACTATACTTTGTTTTTATCTATCACCTTCGTTAATATTTTCCTAATATTCCCCAGAAATACTTTCCGACCGTCGTCGTCACTCATCAGAGAGGCTACCGACTCCATATCTAGTTTTATACCCATTCTCATTTCCAATTCCACCCTCTCCCGCCCAATAAGGGACAGGAGAGCAGGATGTGCACCATGGTCTGGTCCACCTCCGAGTCACAGGGGCACGCGGGACTCTCCTTGAGCTTGAACCTGTGGAGGTACTCGGAGAATCCCCCGTGCCCGGTGAACATCTGGACCAAGACCGTGTCGAGCTCGATCTGGCAAATTACGCGATACGCTGACTTGACGCTCGGGAAGAACATCCTCGTTATTGAAGCCGTCTTACCTTGCACATACCTCCTGTTCCATTCGTCGAGCGTCTCCAGCCTTAGCTGACGCTTGACGAATGAAACGGGGCAATCTTCGTATTCAGGTCTTCTTTTGCTCTTCAGGGCCGCTTTCTTGGCCAGTTGGTCCGCCCTTTCATTCCCCTCCAGCCCCACATGCGCCTTCACCCAATACAACCTTACATTCGTCCCTTTCTCACGCGCTTTCGTTATATTCTCTTTTACTGCGATCGCCAGGGGATGGAGGGTGTCAGGTTTTGCGACGGTCTCCAGGGCGGACCTCGAATCGCTGAATACGGCGCACGAATGCGCCGACCCGCTGGCCGCGTACCCTGTCGCTTTCGCTAAAGCCAGCAGCTCTGCCTGGTATACGGTGCAGAAGTTGCCCAACTTGAGTTTTTTGTTGGAAACCTCTGCGGCGTCCCGCAGGACGCAGAACGCCGCACCCACCTTGTCGTCGATGCGGCTGCCGTCGGTGTAAATCACCGAGTCGGCAGCCGAGGTGGCAAGTTGGACTTCTTCCGCACTTTCGCCCAGACAGGAGAATTCCACACCAAGCTGCACAGACGGGTGTGGGAGTCTCAAGTAGCTGACCGGAACCTCCAGCTCTCGGTCACCCAGTACTTGCCGGGTGTGGCCGCGCTTTACCTCAAATAAAGTGGTCGCTTCTTGGACCCGAACGTCGAAACTTAATTGTTAGAAGCTTAATTAAAACCAAAAAGTAGTCAAATATATATTATGTGTAAAATCCAGAACAGTTAGATGGTAGGTGGAGTGTGGTGGGTGAACTTAGTGTTCGTGTAGTCGATGCTTAAACTTTAATTAGAGCCGAGCTGGTAGCGTGCAGTTTCAGATCAGCCATGCATATTTATATGTCGGAGTTGCGTCAGGGCTGGACAAATAAGGTTTTTTATCAAACTTAATGCCGTCGCAAAGTAATCTGTTTTTTTTTTATTATTTTACCTTTATAGAATTGTAAGAGAAAATGTCGATGTCTACACTATGAGTAAGCTTAACAATGATCTAATTAAACCTTTAACTTGATACATCTACCTAATATCAGTGTCATTAATCATCTACGCCTTGAGCCGCACTCCGCGAACTGTTGTGTTGAAATTTGTTTGCTTCTCATGATTAATTACTGTTCATTTATGTTAATACATAACACACACAATGTCTCAGCTTACTGATTGCTACCTTCCCTCGCGATTTTAATGTTTAAAAAGGCTGTTAAAGACAATCCTAAAATCAGTGATTGTAGTTACTGAGTCAAATTGGACCAACGGAACTAATGTTAAAACCAATGTCGAGGCTCCGCTCGCAGCACGCTGTAGCCCGGCTGTGCCAGTCTCAATAACGGCTAACAGAACAAATGAATCCAGCAAAGAACTGACCTTACACTATTCTTCTTGTTCTCCTCGTGCCCCTCCAATTAATGAGTATTGAACAGCAATTCTGGGAATCAATTCCCGTCGCGCGCTAAGTGGATCAGCTGCGCGGCGCTTTTCGTCTTGGTCTACTCCTTGATGTTTTTCAGCCATGCCTTGTTTCTGCGACCGATCTTTCTCTTTCTGGCTACTTTCCCCATTATTCGTATATGTGGAAGACTGTATTTAACATTTCGGACCTCATGTCCTAGATTTGCTGTCTCCTCTTTTTATGGTAAGGAAAAGCTGCCGTTCCGCGTTCACTCGCCGAAGAATTTTAGATCTGACTCTGTCCGAGTGCTCAGCGCACACGGTGCCACAGGCGGGTGTGCGCACGATGCTGTTGTAGCAGCCCTAGTGTTTGTTTGGTGGCTAACTGTTGCGGCGGATACTGGCGCGGGCGAGGCGCCGCAGCGAGCTGTCGGCTCGGTTGCAGCGCCGGTGAGGCTGCGCGTGCAACACAAGCAAACTGTAAACGGAGCAGTCCGGTCGCGGGGCCGCGAGCCGTCGGCCATGCGCGTACACTGCTGCCTGCTGGCTGCCTGTTTGTTCGCAAGTGCGCTCGGTGAACAGAATGGTGGGTGTCCGTTCCTTACTACCTCGCAGTAAATAATTTGTAAAGCAGAGTGTGTTAAGTGCAACGATGCGCTAATGTCACGCTCGTGTGTGAGGGCGTTATCAGCAAGACGCCTCGCCCGCGGAGCTTGACGAGGACATGGTGAATGTCGTTCTCGTGCAGATCCTCCGCGCCGGATACTTCTCCCGCGGAGTAATAGTGTACAAACATTGCCGTGTCGCCGTATAAACTAAGCTATTGATAATAATATCAACAAGGCGCCGATACGATAACGTCTTACAACTTATATTCAAACGATTTGCATTCTATATATATATATATATATATACATATATAGTAATTACGAGCCACTACTTCTTAAAGCATAAGGCGTCACGTGAACGCTAGTTACAGAATACAGAGGCCTGCTCACGGTGGAGTGCGCGCGCGCCTACTTCCGCATGCTGGTGACGAGGAGGGTGCCGCCGCGGAACTACTTCTACCTGCACGAGACGACGCACCGGCCGCTGCAGGCTGGGGGCGGTGCCGCAGCGAACGGCACAGACGTGAACGTGAGTTGTGCAGCGCGCCCCGGCGTGAAAACAATTGTTAGAAAAGGTGGGGCTACATGTACGGGGGGAAATGTAATGGTTGTTTAAGAGTGTGTCTTGTGTTGTATGTTAGTTCCGGATAGTGGGCGGTGACGTGGTGTCCATAACGGAGGTGCCGTACCAGGTGCTGTACGGGCGGTACTGCGGCGGCAGCCTCATCGCGCCGCAGTGGGTGATCACCGCGGCGCATTGTAAGTAAGTACCGCGGGCCTGCCGCACCGGACGCGGCGGCACGGGAACGCTTCTAGGTGATGAACTATTCATCCTTCTCCATAAACTGTTTGAAGAACTGTATAAATGTAGGTAGTATGAGTTTTAGACGCGTGGTGCTTCACATACGAGTCTTCATCGACGCCCCGAGCGTCCATCAGGCAAAAATAAAAAAAAAATAATTTAGAGTAATAACATTTGCAATAAAATGAACAGCATTACACACACACACACACACACACACACACACACACACACACGCACACATACACACAGGAACTAATATAGAAATACGGAACTAATTGCGACTTGGATAACGGGCAGCCGCGACCTGCTCTAACTTAAAGCAAGATAAAGGAAAAAACAATTACTTTTAAGTACACAAGTTACACAGTAAATAAGTCTACAGCATTGTTATAAAATTACAGAACATAAGAAGTATTGTTATTATTTATTTATCTATTAACTAAATATTAATATGATGAGAACGTTGTACGACATCGATGGTTTGCGGAACGGCTCGTTAGAATGAGGGTAAAGGATCGTGACTTTCGTAGAGGTGGTGGCAGAGAGATGACAGTCGAGGGTTGGAGGAGTCCTTTCCTGTATTGGTGCGACACTGTCGGACTAAGTACAGGACGCTGTTGGCGGTGAGGGTGTATGTACGCTTAATTTTGATAATAAAGGAGCAGTCATATACATTGTTTAAGCACCAGCTGAGCGCATCACATTCAGCTTTCGGGGACTTCACATTCAACACTGTTTAACTTAATGTCCAGTTCCTGAGGGGTGTAACAATGATATACCTCCAATTAACATAATTATATTTATAACTTAGCGATCAAAATTCAAACTAATAAGAGAACGGGGCTCCTTTTCAGGGATAAAGAAAACTTTGTGTACGCGGGCTCCACGCAGCGCAGCCGCGCGAAGCGGTACCGGATATGCGCCCACTTCATCCACCCGCTGTGGAACGCAACTAGTGCCTCTCACGACTACGACTACCAGCTGGTACTGCTGGAAACGCCGGTGCCGGTCACACCGAGCTCCCGGCCCGTGGCCATCGGGAGCGTCGAAGACATCAAACCTGGTGCCATGGTCGCCATCAGCGGATGGGGCCATTTGCAATTTAAGGTATTGTACATTATCAAAAAATGTTTTTGTCCAATAACCAGTACACTTCCGCCGCTGAACATAGAATTTAGTTTATATACATCAGTTCAACCACTGTCGCACACTAACTGCTGCTCAGCTCATGTACTCATGTACCGTGCAAGTAAACTGTTCGTGTAAACTTTAAGTAATAACTACACAAAGATATTTATTTTACAAACATGGATAGAGGACAGCTGAGGCTGAGCTCGCATCACATTGTTAGGTATCATCATATTTAACAGCATTGTGTTATTCAAAATTATCAAGTATCAAGCCTTAATGAAGTGTGGATTAAATTAAACTTCAATAATATTATTATCATTATCGGCACTGCGCACCGCGCATGCGCCGTGGGTAAACTTTGATTTATTTTTTAATGCCTTGACTGAGTCTGTAACTAGATTTCCTTATCATAATAAACTTATTTTACTTAGTGATTTTAATATCGACTTGTTAGACGGCAACAATGCTAATAAAGTAAAACTGGAATCTTTTCTTAATATTCTCAATTTATCTCAAGTAGTAAAATCGCCTACTCATTTTACTGAACACAGTGAAACACTTATCGATTTAATATTATATGTACAGATGCACGAGTAAAACGTGTAGATATAGATATTATAACATCTAAACAAACAAATCATGCCTTTGTAACATGCTGCGTAGACAAAATGGTGAGAAAAAAAGTATCTTCAAACATCACTTATCGTCCACTTAAACATATAGATATTACTCAATTAGGAAACGATACACAGTGTATGCAATGGCATAAAATACAAACACTAAATAATGTTAATGAAATGGTTAACAATTTCACTGATTTCTGCTTAAGCTGGTTTGATCTCCATGCTCCTAGGAAATCCATTAGAATTAAACGACAAACACCTCTACGGTTGACAAGTAATATTAAATTTATGTTGCACTTAAAGAACAAAGCGCATACAAGGTACATTAAAACTAAAAAGCTTTGTCATCAAATATATTACAAAGACCTAAAAAATTATGTTAACATACATATACATACATATATATCACGCCTCGGTCCCACTGTGGTAGGCAGGGACCACCTCTCACCACCTGCTACGATCCTGGCACACCTCTCTCGCTTTCTCCACTTTCATAAGCGTCTTCATGCACGCTCGTCGGTTGCGTGTGCTTTTGACCCGGCCTTTCTTTAGGACATCTCCGATTTGATCGGAATATGTCCGCCTAGGTCGACCTGCACCGATTTTTCCAATCATTCTTACCTTGTATATCTCTTTCGTTAATCTTCTTTCTTCCATCCTTTCGACATGGCCGAACCATCTAATCATCCCTTTCTCTATCCTTGTCACTACATCTTCAACCACGCCGCACCGCTTCCTTATCACACCGTTCCTCATTTTGTCCATCCGTTTCACTCCAGTTATACTTCTCAGGCTTCTCATCTCCACAGCATTAATCCTACTTTCATGTTTCTTCTGCCATACCCAACATTCACTACCATACATCAGTGTGGGGACCAACACGCCTCTATGCACAGCCAGTCGTGCTCTTTGTGATACGTTCCGGCTACTCATAAAGTTATGAAGTGCCCCATTGACTTGATTCTTTTTTAAACTCTTCTTTCAATATCACCATCACACTTGCCATCTCTCGTAAACTGTGAACCCAGATATACAAATTCTTTCACTTGTTCCACTTTTTGTCTCTCAATCATAATGTCACAGTTTGTCATACATTCTTCTCTTTCAAAAACCATTACTTTCGTCTTGCTTACATTCACTTTCATTCTTTTGCTTGTTAAAGCTCCATGCACCATGTCGACCATCACTTGCAACTCCCTCTCCGATGATGATAATAAAACTTGATCATCAGCGTATAGGAGGCACTTGACGGTCAACTCATTCATTCTTAGTCCAAACTCACTATCTTTCAAATCTTTCAAGCAATTGTCTAAAAATAGGTTAAACAGCCACGGCGAGGCCACACATCCCTGTCTAACACCCTTCTGGATGCTAAACCAGTCTGAGTAAGCTCCGTTTATCCTGACACAAGCACTAGAACCCTCATAAAGTGATTTCAGTGCTCGTATCAGCGTGCTGTTTATCCCATAAGCAGACAATATGGACCACAATTCATTCCTCACCACTCTGTCATAGGCTTTTTCCAAATCTACGAAAGCGCAATAGACCTTTTGGCTATGTGCCAAACATTCTTCGGTTATGCTACGTAAGGAAAAGACCTGGTCCATGCATCCCATTCCACTTCTATATCCTGCTTGTACATCCCAAATTTTCTCTTCAGTTTCATTCATCACTCTTTTAATCAGTATCTTTGCATACAGTTTGCCGACGACGCTCAGTAAGCTAATGCCACAATAGTTTTTACAGTCTTGTTGTGACCCTTTTTCTTTATATACTGGAACGATTACGGCTTTGCACCAGTCATCTGGCACTTTACCACTCTTCCAACAAAGGTTGAAAAGGTAGTACAGCTGACTGGCTACCACGCCCTGTCCAGCTCTCAGCATCTCGACCGCAATCCTATCATATCCTGCAGCCTTACCCAACTTCATAGTATTCGTTGCATCTAAAATTTCTTTCATACTAATATTACTTTCATCCCCTCTCAGTTTGACCCCTACCGGGGTTTGGCACATGCATATCCTCTTTCTCGAATAAACTTTCAAAATATTCCTTCCACCTCTTTAGGATACATTCTTCACCTGCCACAAAGCTTCCATCCTGGTTCCTGATTTTGCCATGTGAGCTTGTATTATTAGCTCTGGCTATTCTTATAGACTTCCAGAAGAACTTAATGTTTGTCCGGAAGTCATCAGATAACCTTCTTTCAAATTCATCTCTATCATTCATTTTCTTTCTTTCCACCACTTCCTTTGTTACGGTCTTACGTCTTTTATACTCATTCTTCGCATTTTGTACATCCTCTATCGTTGCCTTGTCCATTCTATGATTGGCTATTGCTGTCAAACTGTTATGTTAACATCGCTATTTATAATGAAAAAAAGGCTTATTTTGCAAAATACATTAATACAAACATAAATCAACCAAAGAAACTATGGAAATATCTAAAGAAAGATATTCTTCCTCAGAAATCAGATTATAACATACCTCACTATCTCTGTCAACCGGATGAATTAAATAAACACTTCGTAGATGTTCCTGGCGGCAACAATGTATTATAGATGAATTAGACTTAAAATTCTACAGATCGCATAGATATGCAAGTGAACAGTTTATTCTAAAACTTGTTGATGTGGTTGATATTCTGAAGGTTATAGATAATATAAATTCTAATGCAAAAGTCGCAGATACCTTATCACTAGATATGATGAAAATGATACTATTTCATACCGTAGAGCTTATTACCTATATAATTAATAAAAGTATAGCACCTTCAACATTTCCTGAAGCTTGGAAAGTTTCGGTCATCAAACCGCTGCCAAAAAATACCTTTCCTTCGAGTTATCAAAATTTACAACCCATCAGCTTATTACCATGTCTATCTAAAGTACTTGAAAGGGTCGTCAGTGAACAGCTGGTACGTTTTCTGGAAGATAAATCTTACTTCCTCATACTTCTCCTCGCCTTCGCCTCATACTTCCCAACATGCAGTCTGGTTTTCGCAAAAGACGGACGGACGGACTCCTACGTCTTTACTTCATGTTACATCTAACATACTTGCAGCACAAGATTTAGGTATGGATACTATATTTTTTTTACTTGATTTCTCCAGGGCATTCGATACCCTGAATATTGGGATGCTAATCTCCAAAATGATATATTATATTATAATTTTGCCCCACAAGTAATAAAATGGTTTGAAAGCTACCTACTTGGTAGATCCCAAATTGTCAATATTAAAAACGATAACTTAACGCTAACTTCAACATCTCGTCAAATTAAAAGCGGAGTCCCCCAAGGTTTAATTCTGGGTCCTATTCTTTACTCGCTCTATACTGCTGATATTATCAGTAACATTAAAAATTGTAAATACCATATTTATGCAGATGATATACAGTTATATATGTCCTTTAATCCAAATGAAACAAAACAAAGTGTTAATAAAATTAATGAAGATTTGTAAAGAATACAAAAATGGGCTTCACGTAATGCACTAATAATTAATCCCAGTAAGTCAAAATTTATGGTACTTGGAACAGTTAAGCAAATAACAAAAATATTATCATGTCAGCTTGAACTTTTTGTGTCAGATAAAGCTATAGATAGAGTTGTTGAAGCAGGTAATCTTGGCCTTATTGTAGACCCTGGACTGCGATTTGAACCACACATAGAAGAAACGGTGCGCAACTGTATCCATCGTTTAAAAATTTTGAATAAATATCGAAATTTTCTGAATACTCCGTTACGTATCAAGTTAACAGATTCTTTGGTTATATCAAAGTTTTATTATTGCAACACGGTGCACGGTGCACGGTGCACGGTGCACGGTCCGCGTCTACTAGTCAAAACACAGCATTTAATTCAACGCGTACAAAACGCTTGCGCTAGGTTTTGCTTCAACATCCCTCCGCGGCAACGTGTCACTCCGTGCCTCGACAGAGGACGTGTCTTAAAGATGTCTTACAGGCGTCATGTTCACTGTTGTACCCTTCTGTTTGGCATTATTAAATACTGTGAGCCACAATATTTATATGATAAGCTATATTAATATGGTCCAGCAGAGTTCGTTAAAATAATTATGTGTTGGCAGTGCAAATCATTTAAATTGAAGATTACACAATACGCATTCGACCTACAAAAGATTAATGTAAAGGTGCAGTCTCCTTTGTGTTGTTTGTGAATTGTTATTATTTTTCTCTCTTTTCTTTAGTGTCGTTATAGCTCCCCGCTTATCATGTACATATATATATATACACTTTTAGTAACATATATTGTATTTTTACATCTAAGACTGTCACGGAATCTAAATTTTATTCTGGCTTGTGTCCGCTCTCAGTGCAGATTGTCTTTTCAATATTTTTACTTTTTTTTTCTTGTTTTGTTGTCACTGGCACCAACTGAAAATTAGCGCTGCAGCTTTTAAGTTGCAGCATATAGCTGAGCTGGATGCCATTTCGGTGTGTGTAATTTAATGTATATGTTAAACTGTTATGTACCGAATAAAAAAAATTCTTTCTTTCTTTCTAATATCTTATCTAGGCGACGAGCGCAATGCGGTGCAGTGTATATATCCTAACTAGACCGATGTTATTTTAGGCGGGCGTATCACTTAGCATCAGGTGAACGTCCCGCTCGTCTCGTCACTTTGGAGAATAGAGAAAAAAACTGTCTTTGTATATCTTTCTAAACAAGTTGTAAAGTTAGAGATTTGGGAGTTAAAGTTACGAGGAGTGGGGGAAAGTTACAAAACGTGCGCCTGTGTGTGTGTATACTGTTTACACGTTCACTGTTCACACAGCCGCGCCCAGCACAGGCAGTTAACGAGGCATTTGTGGTTAAATTTGAACCGCCGAAGAAATAACTGCCTTAAATTCAACTTCCGTACCACTATTTGTACCGCGATGATAACTATCAATGCTGGGCCTATTGACTCTGAATAGAATTGAGTTCATTGAACTCTTTAAACAGTGTAAAGTAATATTTAAAATTTTTAATTTTTACTATCAGTTTATTTTAGTTTATGAGTTATCGCCATCACCGCGACCAAGCGTCAACTGTTAGATATCAACTGAACGGTAAGGTGTTATAAGTAACAAGAGAAATGTTCTATTCGTGTTTTGTTAACTTAAGAAAAGCCGAATGCAAGACCTGGTGCGCCGGGTGTACGTGCCGGTGATGGCGAGCGACGTCTGCAAAGCGCTGCCCAAAGGATACTTTAAGAACATCACGGCAAGAATGTTCTGCGCCGGATTCACCGAAGGGCACAAGGACTCCTGTCAGGTAACATTAGTTCATTTAACGATCATTCCGTCATGACCGGCTCGGCCACCGGTCCCGCCGGGCACTTGGAGCCGTCTTTTGTTGGAGTTCGTTGAGGGAAATTGGGCCGTGGGAATTGGTGAAGGTTGCGGGAAGTAGATGAATGCGGGCAGCGCACAATCGAACGATGTCGAGATATTTGGGAGAGGCCTATGTCCAGCAGTGGACGTCTATCGGCTGATAATGATGATGATCATTACTTCAGTCTATTCTTGCCCACCGCTGGAAGCGGGTTTCTTCAATCGAGGAATGATTGCTGTATTCACCGCTCTAGGCAGTATTCTGGAAGCGCAGTGTGAAGTTTCTGCTCCTTATCCAGTCTGACAGACTGACACGTGGAGAGTAAAATATGTGTTACACTGGTAGTGATACATGTGTGAATGTGTGTGCAGGGCGACTCCGGCGGTCCGGCGGTCGCGAACGGCAAGCTGGTGGGGATAGTCTCGTTCGGGGTGAGCTGCGCCATGCCCAACCAGCCCGGCGTGTACAGCATCGTGCCCGCCGCGAGGGATTGGATCAGATCTGTGACTTCCTTGCCGCTCTGACCTGTTCACGATCTTCATAACACTCTTAATTTATTTCAATAAAAAAAATTAAGTTAACGAGCTGGTTACCACGCCATGGTCCTGGTCTACTCTTCTCATCTAAGCATGCGATAGGTTCAGCAGCAAGTTGATGTAATGATTGCCGCGCTCTTGTCACTGTGAAACTAGCTTCTATTACCTCAGTAATCTTACTAGCTCCTTCAAACCGGACAACCGCAGACATTAGAGCAGAAATCGAGTTGTTTGTGCTTCATCATCATCAACATCAGACGATAGACGTTCATTGCTGTAAAAAAGCCTCCCTCAATAATTCCCACATTGATAGATCCCTACGCTGCTCTGAACGCCGGACACCAGGGGCCATCGTTTGTAGGAGTTCATTTGGGGGTTTGAGCAATTTCCCACCACGCTGGTCCAATGCGGATTGATGGAAGCCAGAGCCTCGTTTGGTGATTAGCAGGTTGCACCAAGAGCAGGTTAAGTTGGTTTCGGACTCGTGACTTGTTTTGTGGAATCGCTTACACCCCTTGTGTTTGTGCTTACCTACACAGTTCCGGTAACAGAAACTCCCCGAGTTATGTAAATGATCTCATGAGTGAGGAGATGTGTCCCAACGTCATTTATACGGGCGCGGAGCACTCGGAGGCTGTATACAAATCCCCTCTGAAGGATGCTCAGGAAATGCGCCGATGTACTTTGGATGGCTGCCAAGGATTAAGTTAGAGGCGGGCGCGGCGCGAGATGTAAGGTTTCGAGAGTTAGGTGGTATTCTCGCGGGATGAGCAGCCCCGTGCGGCGACGGTCTCATGAGGCACGGTCTTTAAATACTTGATCCATGTCAGAATTTGCTGTTTAGTTGCTCGTCGTTGCAGCGGCACGCAACCGACAAGTGTGGTAATAGTTGGGAGAGCACTGTGTCTAGTTATGGACGTCGCTCCGTTGATGATGATCACGGTGATGATTACCTAAATCATACTATTCTCACACTCGTTAGTACACTTAGTAGGAACGCATCACACTCAGCAGATCACGTCGACCTGATTATTTCACTATGTATAACCTCGTTCATACCCGACAGTGCCCCGGCAAGTGATGCCCGCCTGTCTCCGTCTCCTGAACCACATGCGCCTCGTTTTTCAAGTTCACTCGGGTGTCGGGTGTCGGGTGTCGCGGACGACGTGATTAAGGATTTCACTCTCGTACCGGCAGTAGCAGCGTTGGAGCCAATTTGCAGCAAGCATTCCGGGCTCGCGGGCCGCGGCCGGGACCCCGTGTGAATTATTTATAGCGGGGGTTGGCGCGGGGTGGTAGTGGGGACAGTGGGGACAGTGGGGTGGTGACTCGCCGAGCGCGGCTTCTGTTTCAATTATTCTAACCTAATGGATTTGTTCGCGATATTGATTCAAGGGTTCCTTTTTTCAAGAGTGATCTGTCTACGTGGATTTTCTTTTCGCTTTATTTGGAATAAGGCATCATTAGTGGTCCTTCGGTATTAATCCTCTGCTACACAGAAGATGTGAAGTAATGTCAGCATCGTCATGGCAACAGCGTGCTGTCGGTACGCTCTACTCGTAAAAATATAAATAAGTTTGAAACAGAAATCTCTCCGCGAGCCGGCGGCGGTGCGCGTCGCGGCGGTGCGCGTCGCGGCGGTATTGTGATTCCGGCTAAGCCGATGATTTCCGTTATTCAAATTTAAACCAGAACTGGCTATTGTTTCCACACAATTGTTTAGCGACATGAAACTGACTGATTTTGGTTTGCATCTGATGCAAACCCACCCTGTTAGCCAACAATGTACACCAACATTTGAATAGTAAAAGTATAAAGTAACATGAGATACAATTTTACTTGTCTCCAACACAGCCTGCCGCGCGCTACGGTGCAGCTCTCCGATGAATATGCAATAACTCAGGGCCGGCACGAGCGCACTGTAGAGCCGGTCACCCTCCACCCCACCATCGTTATCCATTCACATCCCTCACCTCGTACGAAAAATAAGGAGTTTATCTCGTAAAACAATTTTTAAAGGAGTCCTCGGACCTGGGCAATTTAACGGTGCCCGCCTAAATCAACAGCTCGGCAAATTGGCCGACTAACAAAAGAAAAACAAACGGTCGCGCCGCCCCACCCCGCGCACTCCCGCGCGCTCCTACACCACCCGGCGGGACGGGCCGGGCCGGGGCGGGGCGGTGCGGGACGGGGCGGGGGGGTCCACGCAAATTTATAAGTTAAACGCGAACTGTGGGGCCTCAAAATATTTGCGGAGGAGAATCTTGAAGAATATAATTCGTCAATATTTTGCTTTCGCACGGCGCCAAAGAATATTTACCCAGACGCGAATGTTTCGAACAAGAATAATATTATTGAATATCACAACAACAACAACAACAATAACAACCTGAAGCACCGGTACGCTGACGTATAGAAAGTAAGAATATATTTTGTGTTGAAATGAAAACACAGCCGTGAGCGCGTCACAACAGCGCGCGTCACTTCCGGCGCGACACGGGCACGTGCTCAAGGATACACTGTCTACTCTTTAAATATTAACATCAAATGAAGCCGGCGTCCACTGTATGGGCGCCACACCCCGTGACAACGTTTACACAGGTGTCCTAGCAGCGCACAAGTTATTCTAATAACTTAGCGCGTTACGGACACAGTCTCCCGCTGCCGGCCGTGCGGACATGTTCGAACGGCGTGTAACGTGACGCAGTATGTGTCATCCTGACTGGCGACGCGTTGTTACGGGCGAGCGTATCACTTACCATCCGGTGGACGATCAGCCCGCCGCGTCGCTTCAGTGAATAAAAAAAATTGTTTACGGAAGAGCGGCACAGACGAACAAAATTACCTTCTATAGACTAATTGTGAAATTTTAGTTATCGGTGTTCAGTAAACAGATATCTTAAGAGGATGGTAAACGCAACGCGTCTTTCCCGACCCTATAATGAGTATATATAAATAGCAATATAGATGTTTTGTAATAAAACTTTAATATTAAACGATATAACCTAAAACAGTTACTGAATAAAACGTAACCGTAAAGAAAGTATTACATTTCTTTATACAATTGCTACAACCCGCACAAAAATCGCATTAAGGTAACGTTTGCTTCAGGAGATTAGGGTTTGTTTGTATTTTCAGAACTGACGGGGCGGGGGCGGTTTAAGCGTAGAATCTACTGAACAGAGCAATACACATTACATACTGCATTAGGACCACAGATGGTGACCGCCCTCGGACAGACTGCCGCGGCTTCCGTACGTTGGCAGCCGGAACAATCCACACTGCAGGTAACCGCTTTACCGTATCGGAACTTATCAATAACATTAAAAATTATATAAAAATTTAACTATCTGTCGTTTTTGTAGTCTGTAGCCGGTTGTTAGGGGATGGGGCAGAGGGTTGTTTGAACAAGATTTGCCTGATTTGAACGGGTTCGTGTTGATCTTTTGCGTTTAGATGTTTGCTTTGTTCGATTTAATATTTTCTTTCGCTTGCTGCGGGGGCCGCGCCCGCTCACCTCATAATAAAGCCTTAAGTGTTTTCGGAACTTTTGTGCTCTGGAGGCGTTTATACACATACATAAGAAAACAACTCACTTTTCCGTTAGATATTGTAAATTGAATTTCCCTAATCCTCACCCCACCACGGCTTAAAACTAAGTACCGCCAAATATGAAGTCTATTTTAGGTGTAATTTTCTTATTTAGCACCAATTGCAGCAACACGTAGTAATAAATAAACTTTCAAAATTAAACTATTGGTTGTATGGTCGTTGCTATACCTACATGTCCTATAAGAGTTCACCACGTTGATCCTGGACGGCAAAATCCCTGGAAAACGTGATCTGGTTGACAGCGGAAGAAACTGTTTGACGACATGAGCAATTGAACCGGACCTAAATACATCAGTTAATAAGAATAGCTGAGAGCCGGTTACTGATGGTAGGCTCCCCACAGTCTGCCGCGACACAGCCTTCGATACACACAACGCAGGCGCCGCGCAGTAGTGTTGTTGCATTGTCGCTGTTTGTGTCAATGTTTTTACAATTTACTTTAAACAGGTTTACCTTCCACCAACTCGCATTGGGCCCGTGTCGTGGGAATTGGCCCAAATCCCCATATACGCCTGGCAACACGGATAAAGCAAGACCGATCGATGTGGGGATTTTTGGGGGAGGCCTATGTCCAGCTGTGGACGTCTATAGACTGATGATAATGGGTTTACCTGCCAGTCTTCCTGGCTAACTTTCCTGATTTATTTCCCAAATCGAGTATTGTAGAAGGCGAAGCACATCCGGCGGCAATCACTCGAGCAACGCTCGCGCACCAGGAGTGGGATGATGTAGTATTTGTATGTTAGGCAAGCAAGGAATTCCAGTGCTTCAGATTGAGATGAAGGTAGAAATAAAAAAAAAACGTGACGTATAAAATAGTTTATTTCGAATGATTTAATATCAGAGGCAACTTAACGTTAGAAATATAACTTCATAATATAACACATATTCATTACTCTGATGCTGTGAACTGTATGGTTGTGGACCTTATTGTGTCTGAGATGCCGTCGGTTGCGGTTGCAATCGTAACAATATCATTTCAAAAATATTTTTAAAATTATTCCATTCATTTATAATAAATATCGTATAAACAAACGAGACAATTCACACATTAAATTATTGCAACAACAGAGACATTACACTCCGTAAGGAGTAATTAAAATAGACGGTATATGGGGGGTACTAGCACAGAAGTCGATGTGGATCCCGGGGACTCGCTTAGGACAAGAATGGGAGAAGTTTGCAAAGTTTGTACATCCCACCAACCCCCCCACCAACAATGTAACCAAAGGAGTTGCGAAATTCAGTAGCCCCAAAAAGGAACTTAAAAAATTTTGTTTCCCATTCTCATCCACTTAACATTTCAAAGTCATCCGGGAAAACCTCCGTCCAAGGAGTTGGATGAGGACGAGTAATAAAAACATAGAGATCGATAACCATTTGAAATATATACCGTAAAAGCGTTTGAACTAGCAACAGTTAAACAATAATTTTATATTAAAGTCGGCGGTGTTGCCAGTGTCGCAGGTATCGGTCAGTCGTGAGCCGGTTCCTGTGCAGCTGCTGCTTTGCCAGCGGCTGCAATATTTTACAAGTTTTATTTCATATTTCATAATCAAATATTTTTAAAACAGCTTCTGCAATTTTCATTCGTTCTTATTACTCGAGTTTAATTTTTAAAATAACAGACTTGAAGTCCAAATTCTCTTAAGGCTAGGCAAATAGACGGATTTTGTATAATATAGGAGTTATACACTAACAATATCAAATATATACCTGTATAATATAAAGACTAGGTTCAATCAGAGGCTATTTTATATCCTCTACATATTTTTGTTTCATTTGAGAAGCAGTTTTTTCTTTGAGGGTCGTAATATAGATTTACATTTTGTGATGTGTAATGTTTGCCTTTGCTATGCTTATATACTTTTAATTGGTCATTCGGACCTAGAAGAGACGCGCGCAGAGCGAACCGAGACTGTCTCTACAGAGAGTTTGCGTCAAATTATATTTTTGGCGCGAACTCTAACAACAACAATTTTTTTTATAGAATACATTTCACAGCAACACATCAAGATTCATTAGTTTGCAAACGCCATTACTACAACTAACAGTTAAAACTACTAACATTGTGATTTATTTTGCCATTGTATTTCCAGCATTGTAATATGATTAGTGAAATATCACATCACAGATTCGTTACGCGAACTCGCTCATCGCACCGTACCCTTACTGTTGATGATTCGGAGCTGGACGTCCCATTCAATCGTCCTCCCGGATGCCCGTCATGTGCAGGCTGTCTTCGTCCGAGGCGTTGAGCACCATTTGCCGAGCGACGCCGAACTCGTCGCTTCGCTCTCTGAGGGCACGCTCCAAGATTCGCTCGAGCTTGGGCTGCACGTCTCCTAGCAGTGCCCTGTGCGCTGGCTCCGACGCCCAGCATGACTCCATCACCTCCCAACACTCGTCCGTGAAATGCGGCAACCGCTCCGGTCGTACCCCTGAACGTAATCAAGTGTTTTTTATTATCAAGCAATTGGCATTATAACAGTGATTGTGATTAAGACCCCCAGTAATATACTTATATATATATATATATATAGCACTTTGAGAACAAGGGACAAAACCATATCACGGCTTACAATTAGTACAAATATAAACACATAAATACCTCGCTTCACCTTGCTCCACAGCTGCTCCTTGTTCTGGAAGGCCTCGAAGGTGGCTGGCAGTTTAGTGTTGCCCGCGCACACATACCTACAAACAGTCAGGCGTGAAATGAAACGCGGGGAACGAAGAAATGCCACCAAGGCTGCAATGAATAGCAACCGATTCCACAGTTGGATTCAATAAATACGACACAAACACAAACACACGTTTTTAATTAGAAATACTAACTCACCAGAAAAGTATGCCGAACGCGTACACGTCCACAGCACCGTCGTATTCGCCGTCGAGCAACTCGGGCGCCATGTGAACCGGGGTTCCCACCACCGAGCCAGAAATGAGCGCCTCAGCCGCGCAGAAACCCAAATCGGACAGCGCAGCCCTCTCGTGCGCGTCCAGGAGCACGTTTTTCATCTTCACATCGCGGTGCACAAGCCCCAGCGAGTGAAGGTAGCGGATGCCTGGAAATAGTGCACTTTAAGAGGATTATCCTTGACGATGACGGATTCAAATATCTTTACCGCGTTTCTCTATGCACGGCGTATCGTCAAAGACGAAAATGAAGGAACAACTCACAAAAAAAAGGAAAGCATTATTCCTGTGACTTTCATACCCAAACTCCATGCCAAGTGTGTCATGTACCGCAATTATTAAAGTCTATATACAGCAATGCTCATTAAAGAGCAGAAATGGTTATGAGCGAGACGATATAGGCAAATGTAAAAAACATTTCTAGGAATATTATATGCAGGTACCACCGCAGGGTCAAATTCTTCAGCAAAGCAGTATGGTATAAATATAACTTGTTCATTTTGAAGTCTTGTATAATTTTTAGGCTAGCGTGGTGCTGGTATAAAACGTACGTTGAATAACAAAGCGCCACCAACTGACCATCGACGATGTCGCACGCGATCCTCATCCTGGTGGCGAATGCGAGGCCGGCGCGCACGGCGGCGTGTAGGTCGCGTGCGTACCGCGCCGACATCAGCAGCACGCCCGGAGCACCCGCCGCGCCCGACGCGCCCATCGCGCCGCGCTGCACCAGCGAGCCCAGCAGGCGCACCACGCGCGGGTGCGGCGGGATGCTCCTGCGGCATCGGGCATACGTACAATACTTCAACTTCAACAGTTTCATAGAAGGATTAATGTAACTAGAAGCCTTCTTTTAACGTACCTTGTATAGAAAAATTCCATTGCAAGTTCATGGTAGTGCCGCTCGTCTGCCGGCAGCACCGATTTGACCGCAATCGGGCTGTGCCCCGCCCAGCCGCCGCGCGCCGCGTACACCACGCCGTACTGCCCACGCCCTAACAATGTTAAACCTGTTCACACTATGCACTGTATGGAACATGGGTTATAATATCTCTACTGCTGTTACGAACGAAATTTCTCGAGCTACATCATCTTAAAAACCAGAATACAGAAATGTAATTATGCTACTGTTTGGTGACAGAAAAGTGGCTGCAGCAGTATCTACTATTTATCTGGAAATATAAAACTATTATCAGTAAACTTTTTTCCGCTAAATATCGATGTATCGTACAAGAGTATTTTTTTGGATCTTCTACTAACATTCGCACCCAGTGACCCGCATGTCAAGTCTGTATGGATACTGCCAAAGAAATATATTTGACGAATATTGTTTGTAACAAGATATTGGTATTATATATATTAAAGTTTAATCACTACATAGTTTCCTTCAAAATTATTTATGTTATGAAAATAGATAATAAACTGGTTTACCAATCTCTCTGGCCAGTTCCGGCGTGCCGTAAGTGAGCAGGTCGCACATGGAGGTACTCTCGAGGCACAACCGCGCGAACGTCGGCGCGTACCTAACCACATGTAAACACTTCAACGGGCATTCCCAAGTCGCTCCCCATGATTCGTGATCAAATTAAATCACCACTTCTTCTTTATGAAATAAAGAAACTTTCGTAAGTGGAAACAACTACCCACAATAACTAAATAAAAGCTTTTATGTAACACAAATAAATTTTTATGATTACAGAGATTTTTGCTCTCTAGCGACAGCAAGGTACGCCACATTAACTATGAGAATAACGTTTGCATACCTTCGCTCAACGTCAACATAAATCATCATTCTTATCCGGGGTGTAAAGAGTCCCGCACAACAACTCACGGGACCAAAGGCAACCTCACCTGCTCGTAGTCCACCCTGCTAATCAACAAACGAGGCTTTGGCTCCCACTAACTCGCATTGGTCCAGCGTGGTAAGGAATCGCCCAAACTCCCCCATATGAACCCCTACAAGCGAAAGCCTCTAGTACCCAGCGGTAACGGGGGCCAAGCTAACTGTAAGGTCGCGTGGAGCCGCCGGAGTCGAGCAGCGAAGGATCGATCGATGTGGAGATATTTGTGGGAGGCCTATGCCAAGCAGCGAACGTCTATCGGCCGATGATGATGATAATTAAATCTACCGATAATATAACATATAATAATTGAAGAACACAAACTGACTTCTTTCTGATTGCCAGCTTGACGTCCTCGGTGTGGTGCAGACGACTGGCCAGCGCACTCTCCAGGGAGCTGAGGGCAGATTGGTATGTCTCATGGGCTACGCTTATTCTTTCCAGGATCTGAGAACACATTAATCTTTATTGCACCACTAGTAGGTATTGCACAATAAAATTAAGTAAAAAATAATAATTAACAGGTTGTAATCTACCTGATCTAATCTAATCTCCAGCTGGGAGCAACGAAATCGCGAAAATTTCTTTGCTCTGATTTGAAGAGCGCTTTATCATAGAAATTACTGATAGCAAGACTTCATTTAATCATATTACTATGTGACGACCACATTTCTTTGCCGTTTGAATAATTCCAAATGAAGCTTTACATTACGCCATTAATCACTTATTTGTTGGACTTGAAGCTATCTTATAAAAGAACTTAAAAAACGAGGTATGGTTGGAAAAAGAGTAACAAGCCGTCACCTGTCCGCTTATGATCCTTGCGAGGCGCTGCGGGCTGAGTGAGTGTATCGTATGCAGCGCCACCTGCCGCCGCCACACCGGGCTCAGCACGCAACACGCGTCTTCTCCCTCGCCGCCCGTCAGCCGCAATCTATTGCACGACGAAAGAGGGGTATTGTGAGAGAGTTGAGCGTTGAAGCGTGTCTGATTAAAATCGGATGTCTCTCGTAAATAACTCTTACATTTGGTTGGTACCTGGCAAGGAAGGTACAAAAAAAAACTCCTACCAAGATGCACTCTCCTTTAAATTGGTTACGGAAAAGATAATCTAAAGTTTAAAACATTTTTATATTAAGAGTGCGCTACAGAGCCAATGCTTACTTATAGAAAAACCGGCGCAGCGACTCGAGCAGGCTCCGCATCAACGAGAAGGAGGCACACGGCTGCAGGTCCACGCGGCGCGCCACGCACACCAGCCGCCGCATCGCCTCGCTAGCGGGCCGCCCACCCAGCTCCTGCTTGCACGACGCCTCCAGCGACTGCAGGCATCTGCAAAATTATATACATATACAAAAAACTGGGTTCAATACATAAAGGAAAATAACGTTTCCGTACATTGTTCATGATAGTGGGGTGAGATATATTTTTTTTTTTCGTTAAAGTTATACCATAGAAAATTCCTAATCGATGATGTAGTAACTGCCTCGTAACCGCTTGCTTTATAACAAGTTCTTTGCTTTGCACGAGGGGCTACATACTGTAAAGTTTGGGTCATAGAATTTTTTTTCTAAACATCCAGGCCAGGTTACAACGTACAAACTTTATATTGCAAATCTACCGACGTAACAGCATCGCTGTATTTCAAACGTCAGTACATTAGAACCAGAGTATTCTAAGCAAGCATAAATAAATATTTTTGTGATTATCATTACCTTTGCAAAGTTCCGAAATAGGTATCCTTCAAACAGTCCACAAATTTGACGAGCTTCAGGCTGATCATACGGCTCAGCTTGGATAGAACTGCAACAGATTTAAACACTATTTGTATAGGAACCAGACATTTAGTTTGGGTAAGTGATGAAGTCTAGTCCAAAGAATCATCTTGTTTTGGAATATGTCGGTGACCTTAATTCTCCTGTGGAGCATATTACACATTCACATTGACAACGTATCTTTAAACAAAGTAATTGTTAATTTAATTTTTTAAGCACTGTCAATTATGTATTATAAATTTATTGCTCTAAGAAGTAACGCCTACCGGTCTGCTGAACGTCGAGGGAGGCTTGTTTTATGGACATGTTTGCATTATTGGTGCACGTGGTGGTGGTAGTAGTGGTGGCGCTGGTGGCAGTGGTGCCGGTACTGCCCCAGCCGCGTCCACTGCCTGACATCGAGAACGCCTCCGACTCATTCTCCACCCGTATCATACCGATCTGCGTTATGAGTGAGGATGCGTCGTCTGCTCGTGACTGGAAGTGAGTCGAATTCATTAGTTCCTTATAATATGTGCGTATACATTGTTGGCGCCTGGTAGGTAGAGGATACACAAAATAATAATTAAAAGGCCGTCCGAGAGGTAGAGGATACACAAAATAATAATTAAAAGGCCGTCCGAGAGGTAGAGGATACACAAAATAATAATTAAAAGGCCGTCCGAGAGGTAGAGGATACACAAAATAATAATTAAAAGGCCGTCCGAGAGGTAGAGGATACACAAAATAATAATTAAAAGGCTCTCATAGATTGTACAGCACTACGTAACACTGATCATTTTGGGACAATCACAACAGTAGAGAATCTTTCACATGGGAAAACCATAATGCGTGTACAGAATATATTATTTTACGGAAAGCTGTTGCCACGCACTAGTTACATTTACTGTTCTAAACACTACCAGTGTAACGAGAAGTTTTATATTTTAAAAACCATGAACACAATGTGGCAGTGAACAGATTATGTCTCGACAAGCGCTTCATTATCAATTGTCATCAGATGAACAACCTACTATTTCTGTTGTAGAAGTAGGTAACTTTCGCAGGATTTTATTATATATGTAAAGCGTAATGGGAATCTCCCAGTCCCCTCCGCCTTACATCGTATCCTTAATGTTTTAGGTTCACAATTACCTGCGTCCATCACGTTTATCGTTAGAAAAAAGGTACATTAAAAGTTATATTATATAACCCCACCTTAACTCTACTATAACATTCGCTGACGCTGAAACTTTCATCATTCGAGTGAATGATCTCGTAGTCGTCGAAGTTGTAGCTATCGTAGGAGACGGCCTCCTCCACGTCGGACGGCGACGATAGCTCCGACGAGTCAAACGGGTGCGTCGTGTCAGACGGTGCCGGTGCTGGTGCTGGTGCTGCTGCTGGTGCTGGTCTGTCGGGGTTTGTGTGGCGCAGCGACACGGTGGGACTGCTGCGCGACGAGTAGAACACGGAGTTCGACAGAATGAATCGTTTGTCCTGGTGACACGGTAAATCTGAAAACAATTGACAGTATGTTTTTCGTTATCTAAATTTTTTAATTCAAAAATAAATAGTATAGAACTTCCTGCAGGAATATTTATATACCTATGTGGAGGATAGGTGGATAAAACATCAAAAATTACGTTCACGGATATCTATAGAGAAACATTAGAAGGTTTAATATTTCCTAATGTAATTATTGTACTCACCGTCTGCACACTTGTAAATCCTAACAAAAAAGTCTTTGAATTATTTTCACACTACGAGTAATTTGTTTAATGATGAACTTTAGTATAAAGGTAATATCTTTAATAATAAGCAAAAGCACAAATAAATTACTATAATTTTTGCAATATTTCAAATTACACAAAAAAAAAAATATGAAGTTTATTCCGCGCTTGACCTTGAGTTTGAATTGATAGAATTATCGTTTACTACTATTGAAAGGCTGGTCACGCTCGCATATGCGGATCACCAAATCCATGCAAGTGAGATCATTCAAACAAGTTGTACTAGCTACAGTAGAATGCCGAAGGCTCCAGTACTTGTTCTGTTACGATAATTCATATTTTCTAAATTATATACTGAACATAGTGTATGATGATATAACAGAAACGTCATTTTGATAATGTGTACCGAACACCACCTGGCTATCTACGTACCACTGCATCTTCTATTATTGTAACCAAACAGCAGTGTACAAACAACATTGTGTTCCAGTTTACTGCAACAGGCCAGTTAGATTGATCTACATTGCGATGCTATGTAGATCATTCTAACTGGCTTCTCGTTGTCACGAGAAAGCGTATGCCCGCTTCGTTGCCTAAAAATAAGTGCTACCAACCGACGACTATTTCGCTTTGTTTGCAAAGAATGACTAGATTTTCTCACCGTCAACGCTCCAGTCCATGCTGTCGATCTCGCAACGCATCTCCTGAAGAACTTCCTGCATTATTTGCAAAAGCTCCTGCTTCTTGTCGCCATCCGAAAATTTCGCGCTTATCACCTGCCATCATTTAACTGGTATATTGAATCAATTTTACACCACGACACAAAAGGTTTATTAAATTGTGGACTGTTTAAATTTGATATTAGATACGGTGAACAATAATATTCCTGACATGACATGCCATCTAGGCTGTTTATCATCTACCTCAGGCAAATCCTAGAATAGTTCTTCTAATACATTATCAGAAAAGACGAAGATAATCGTGAAAAACTGAGAAAGTCGTAGGTAGAATGCCGCTGCAGCTGTGATCCGCGATACATACGATTCCATTATCTATGATGCCCTCCGAGTAAGAGAAGTTGGAGTGAGTTCGTAAAGACAAAACTTATAGATGAAGATAATCACGACATCAGATATGTCGAATTCGATTTGAGGAGGATTATTAAAAGCAGGAGAATTATTTCACCCTTACATGAACGTATTGCTAGTTCGGTTTCATAAATGTAACGAAACGGTTGTAGTCAATCTTTCTCAGTAGTGTGAATGTGTAAGTAGCTCGCTGGCCTAATGGTTAGAGCGTGCGGCTTGCATTCCGAAGGTCGCGGGTTCTAATCTCGGCATGTACCGATGACTTTACTATTTAAGTTATATACATTTGTGGACTTTAGTTACAACAGCGAAATACAAACGGTGAAGGAAAACATCGTGAAGAAACCTGCACATTACTTAGAAATTAATCTAAGGTAAGTGTGAAGTCACCAACCCGCATTAGGCCAGCGTGGTGACTATGGCCCAATAGCCCTCACCTTGAGGGTAGGCCTGTGCCCCAGCAGTGGGGACGTAAATTGGCTGTTATATGATGATTCTCAGTAGTGTACTGCGTCTCACCTGGTATAGCTGGTGCTCTTGGCGCGCTACGTACTGTATCTTCTTTGGTACGAGCTGCAGCTCACGCGCAAGGTCGAACGATGCGAGAATAAGTTGCTGCAGCAGCTTCACGTGCACCTGCAGTATAAAGCTAAATAACTTAACCGGTTTTGGAGTTAAATGGGCGTGATCTGAGCGTGCGCATCGTATCAAAGTATAGGTGTTGAAATTGTATTACTATAAATTTCTAGTAGGAGCAACAGTGTCACCTCGCCGAGTCTTGTACAGTAATGCAGCAAGTGAGTCTGAGCGCAGTCGGTGGTGAACTTGAGAATTGCATTTAGGAGGGTGGGGCGCGTGCGCAACGCGCGGTCCCCCTCACCCCTTCGAAGTCGAGGCATGCTCTCTCCCGGTGCCACTTCTCCTACATTGTTCCCTCCTCCTTCGGCCCCCAGCAAAGCCGTACGCATTAACTCCGCATCGTCCAATACCGCCCACTGGCTATTCGCTTGGTGCTTCGGTGGTGGTCTGACTGGGAAGTAAAAATTATTGTAAAAAGATAAAAAATATGAATCTGTTAGCCTGTTTATTGCTGAAAGTAAACAAAAGATGAATATAGTATTTGCGAACGACGTTTAAAAAGGACAATAATTGAAATATTTAACGGGAGTTAGTAAAACAAAGCTTGAAGAATGGATATTATATACGTAGAAAATTCGGCAAATTATAAGCTATGCAACTCACACATCAGTTCCCACTGGTCCATCAGCTCGTTCATGAACGCGATCTGCGCCTCCTGCTGCCGCCTGTCCAACGCGCCCAGCCCGGCAACGCGCTCCGGCGACACCTGCTCGCGTCTACAGGCGACAACAACCACATTGTATTTATTGTACACAATCGTGGTGTGGATGGATAAAATTAAGAATGAGTATATTAGAGGTGGTCTGAAAATTGCTCCAGTAACAGAAAAATCGGGGAGCAAGAGGTTAGCGTGGTACGGGTATATTGTACGGAGGGATGAAGAACATATAACAGAGAAAGTAATGAGGATGAACGTGGATGGTTATAAGGGTAGAGAGAGACCGATGAAAGTGTGAATGGATTGTGTGAAAGATGACATGTGTAAGAAGAGTGTGAATTCAGATATGACGGCTGATAGAGAGATATGGAAGAGAAGTACATACTGTGCCGAATAGCTGGGAAAAGAGCAGGAAGGAAGAATCGCAGCGTGGTAACGTAGCTGATGTACGAGTAACGATAGTAAATGTAATCAATATTAATTTGATGTAACAAATTTTAGAGTTTTAATGAAATAGTAAGTGCAATTGCCGGTGAAGCAAGCAATTCTTCAATAATTGCGTACAAAATATATTTGTTTTCCACAATATATACGCGTAAAGTACTCGCTCACTGCTACTATTATTACTATTATTACAACCTCGCCATACAAGCACCCAGGACATATAGCATCCCTAAACTATACCAAATTGCTGTCGTCGACCTGAAATATACTAGTGCATGAATTAGAAGCTGTAACCCCATATTATCAGAGATTTTCATGTATGGTGCATATACAAGGACTATTATATAACTAAAAAACTTCTTAGTAAGCTTTTTAATTGAGGTTTAAGAATCTTTATTTCTCACAAGAATATATACAATCCACTTATGCGAGAAGACAATAAGCAATAGATTAAGCTAAAATTACAGGCGTACAAAGAAAGAAATACAGTAAATCCATCAACTTAATACATAGAACTGACACTACAATCGGCCAAAAGGAAGGTAGTCCACGGTAGTCACCAGTGAGACAGGATTTTAAAATAAGCAAACATCGTAAGGTCGTCGCTGAAATTTTTAAAGTCGACTACATAGAGTGAGTCCAACTAGAATAGTCATGCATTTTGGGGTGCTTTAGGTTTGTTTATTTATTTATTTATTTTTCTGTTATATTAAATAAAGGTTTTGTGTGAATGTGTGAATTTAAGACATATTTTAATAATAGTTTTTTGAAAGCTTGATATGATTTAGAATTTTTTTATCATCGGGAAGACTGTTATATAATTTAGCTCCTTCGTATAGTAGACTTTTTTTTCCCCATAGTTATAAACTCAAATCAAATAAGTTTATTTGCGAAAATTTGGTTACAAAATACAAGATGGTTATAGCAGAACAGAGAGCGCACATTCCACTTATTGTAGAGCATGCAAATGGTTATGTATAGACTAAGTTTATTACCCACTGTGTACAGTACTGACCCAATGATAAAAATAAAGGAACTCGACAAAGCAAACATATATAATTAATATTAAGCAATTATCAAGGATCAACGTTATTTAAGAAATCATCTACCGCATAATACATTTTATTTAGGAGTCAGTTTGTTAGGGTAGTATTAAATTTATACTTAGGCAATATTTTTAATTCGTTCGGTATCGCGTTGTGGATCGTAATGGCCATGAAGTAGGCATTGCGTCTGAACACTTCTAGGGAGCACGTCGGGTACATAAGTTTATTAGGGTACCGAGGACACGTATCCACGGTACGCGCTCAGCGCCGCTCCCTTCGACGCAGCCAGTCGAAGCCGCCTCGGCACGTACACGTACTGGACTAATTTAGCAAACAACATATCTACCTGTGCCTTCCAGTTGCAAAGTTGTTCAGTTAGTTCGCGGAGGACGTAAATATAAATTGTTCATTCGATTAGAAGTCTTTCTACAAGGAAAATGAGTCACTTTTTTAGCAAATGTTATTTTCGTATGTATTTCTTTATTTAGTATGTTATGTACTACCATGCAAGTGCGGAAGTAGTACGTTTGAGAGATGTTCATAAGTTTGGGTTTTTTTTGGCATCTTTATATATCTTTTCGGTAGATGGTAAATAATCGTAGTGGAAAAGAACTTTTATTAAATTATTTTGACATACATTAAAGCTATTTAAATAACTTTTTGCTGCGGTGCCTCAAATTTCAATCAGATATTCTATGTGGGGGGTTTTGCTAAACAATTATATATTGTATATTTCACTTGACTTGGTAAATATCGAGTTATACGTCCTAATGATCCTGTTAGGGAAATAATTTTGGTTTTGATTTAATTTTATTTTAATTTGCGGTTTCCATTTTAATTGATGATCTAATAGAAGTCCTAAATATTTTCTTGAATTTTCTTATTTATAGCTATTTTTAAATGTAAATCATTATAAATTTTTTTGTTTTAGCGGAGAAAATTACATAATTTGGTTATTTTAATATTGATGGTTAGGAGATTATTCAAAAACCAATTATTAAGTATATTTAAATGCATTTGCGCATCTTCCGTTAGGACATCTATAGAATGCCCTTAGCAAAAGAGACTAGTATCATCTGCTTATAATGTTATATCCTGTCTGAGGCCTGTCTTTAATGCTATTAATATAAATAAGAAAACGCAGCGATCCCACCACTGATCCTTGGGGTACGCCATAGGTTATAGGCATGAGATCACTTTTGTACTGTCCAATCTGTACAAGTTGATACCAGTTTGATAGATAGGACTCAAACATGATATACGCAGTTTGAGTGACTCCGATGTCATTTAACTTATTTAGAAGTAAGCGATGACTAACCGTATCAAATGCCCTTTTCAAGTCTATAAATATTCCGAGAGCCACCTTTCTTTGATCGATATGTATTTTGATTTTTGTAACTAGATCGACTACTGCCGAGAGGGTGTTTGATTTTAGCCTTTGGGCCGTATTGTGTTTCATATATGTAACTTATTGATGTTAGATATTTTTCAAGTCCCTTAAAATTTTTCGAAAACCTTTGATAGTACAGGCAGGACCGAGATTAGGCGATAATTGCTTGGGTCATTTTTGTGTCCAGATTTATATATTGGTGAGACTTTTGCTAGTTTCAGAGTCAGGGAATACTCCAATTTCGAGACATTTGTTTATACATGCGGTAAGTTCATGCAATATAAGTGATTTTACATACAATAAGGTTTTAGTGTTAATACCATCAATACCGGCACTAGCGTTGGCCTTAAGATTGTCAATTAATGTATTTATTTTGTTAACCGATGTCGGTGATAATACCAAAAGATTTTTATTAGCCATCGTGTGAGTCATTCCGGTGTAATAATGATTATAGTCATATTTTTTAGGTATTTCTTCAGCCAGGATTGTACCGATAGTCGAGAAAAACTTATTAAAACAATTACATATTTCCGTGGGATCACTAATTATACCTATTTCATTCTGCAGTTTTGACAAGGATATTTCTTTTTTAACCTTGTTTTTTGTAAGGTCATTAACTAAGTTCCACATATTTTTTTGGTCATTGCTATATGCTTCAAAAACTTTATTGTAATATTGTTTCTTATTATTTTTTAATAGTTCGCAACACTTTATTTCTTTCTTTTTTAAAGTCTTGTTTTATTTTGGTTTCGTAGTATATCGATATAGATCTTTTGTAATTTTCCATAGTAAATTTCGTTTATTTATCTCGTCCCATCTCTTTTGTTATCGAGTCTTGTTTCGGTGGATTTAAAATCTTTGATTTTATTCTCGGCTTTGACATAAACTGGTTTTCAGCCTGTTTTCAAGATTTACATAATTATCTTCTTGATTATTACCTTTGTATTCCTGTACTGATTTATAAAGTTGTACATAATTTATCACTTCATAGTCTTTCTTTATTAATATGAGGTCTTATATTTGAGGTCGATAATTCTTTGTTTAAAAAAAAATTTGCTTGTGATCTTACATTGATGAATCAATTATAGCAAAATTAAAATTAATGTCTCCTACGTTTGTACATAGATGATCTAGGATTACTTTTATTACTATTATTATTAGTACTATAGTTATCGTTTATGTAGTTCAAAATACAATAACCACATTCTACTAATTTTTGTATATACATATCTGTCAGACGATAAGGTTTTAACAGGTCATAGTTGAAATCTCCCAAAACTATTGCACTTTTTCTTTTAAGCAACTGTTGAGAGTACGTATCAAGAGAGTCATTTATTGATGTACTTCCAGGTTTGTATACTGCCCGTATGCCTAGGGAAAATTTTCAAGGTGTATCCAAAGATAGTGGTTATCTCTGAGACATTGTGCTTCTACAATATAGTGTTTTAAGTTTTTATGGGCAAAAATGGACACCCTACCGGCTCTGTGTTGTCTGTAATTATAATAATGTTTATACTCCGGTAGTTGTATAGATTCAGCTTCGATTTCGTTTTTAATCCATGTTTCACACAGTATAACAATATGAATAATATTTGGAAAAGATTGAAAAATACATCTCTTCCATTTAACCGGCCTTATTACGCTCCGTGCGTTGGCATAAAATTTTTTTAAAGAATTTTGAGTAATGGTTACGTCTTCGTATTTATTTACATATTTATAGGAACAACCCGCCGCCACCCCTACGCGACATACCTACCGTCTAATCATTTAAATTGAAGGTTAGACAATATGCATTCGACCTACGAAAGATTAATGTAAAGGTGTAGTCTCCTTTGTGTTGTTTGTGAATTATTTTTTTTTCTCTCTTTTCTTTAGTGTAGTTATAGCTCCCCGCTTATCATGTACATATATATACACTTTTAGTAACATATATTGTATTTTTATATCAAAGACTGTCACGGATTACAAATTTTATTCTGGCTTGTGTCCGCTCTCAGTGTAGATTGTCTTTTCAATATTTTTACTTTTTTTTTTCTTGTTTTGTTGTTACTGGCACCAACTCAGCACAAAATCAGCGTTGCAGCTTTTTAGTTGCAGCATATTGGTGTGTTGAGTTGGATGACATTTCGGTGTGTGTAATTTAATATGTGTATGTTAAACTGTTATGTATGGAAAAAAAAATTTTCTTTCTTTCTTTCTTGATAGGGAAAGTTAGAATTTATATGACCTCTATTATTTTCTATATTTTAGGGTTTATCAATATTTACTAGTTTTTTTTAAACAATCTATTATAATCTTTGGAGTACCTTTAATGTATTTAAAGGTTAAAGTTGAAGTTGCTCTCACCCTTGTCAATATGTTGCTTTAGTTCTTCTTTCAATTTCTTCATGTAGTTTCTTTGTTGTGGTGTTTTATCAGCAAAGATTTTTGTAGTGCCCAGATTAACGTTGTTTTTATAACGTAATATTTTCGACACTAGATCTTTTGTGGCAAGCGTAATTCTCAAAGGACGGGTTACCCCTGGTACGTACTTTCCCAATCTTATTACTTTCTCAGGTCTTATGGGCTTTCTGAGTCAGGCCTCGACAATTTTTTCGACAGTATTCAAATCCAAGTCTCTACGTTCAGTTTCATTTTTTTAATTTGGTTCACCCACCCCAAGAATGATAAGGTTTTTGTCCCTTGCGATACGTTCAGTTAGTTCACTTATTATACCTTTATATGTTGTACAGGGTGTCTGGTGGCAGATTTATGTTTTCAAATTTAAATAAAAAATAATATGTTTGACATATAATTTTACTAAAAGTATTAAAAGATAGAGTACAAATGCGGATTTCATTTTTTAAAGATAATGTCATCCAAATTTCTTCCATCCTCTTGCACACACACACACTGTTCGAAACGGAGCCTCGTATTCCGTGCCACACGCTGCAGTAAACTTGGTTCAATTGCGCTGATTTCTCGCCGAATGTTTTCTTTTAAGTCCACAACAGTTCGCGGATTGTTGGCGTAAACTCTCTTTTTGAGGTAGCCCCACAAAAAAAAATCCATTGGAGTTAGGTCGGGTGACCTCGGTGGCCACGGGATGTCCCCAAAGCGACTAATCAGTTTTTGAAGGAGATTTTCTCGCAACAAATCCATCGAAGCTCTGGCCGTGTTTGCGGTCGCACCTGTACCGCATCCTGTTGAAACCACGTGTGTGATGAAAATGATGAATGAGCTCGCAGGTTCGGCAAAAAGAAATTCGAAATCATGAGCCGATAATTCTCACCATTGACATTCGTCGCTTGGCCCCGTGCATTTTCAAAAAAAAAATGGTCCGATTATCCCATTCGTGGATAAAGCGCACCAAACAGTTACCCTTGGGCAATGTAATGGTTTTTGATGCTTCAGTCGAGGATTGCGAGTTCTTAGAGCCCAGTAACGGCAATTTTGCTTGTTTACGTGTCCGTTTAAATGAAAATGAGCCTCGTCGCTCCAAAAAATGGAATTCACAGTGCGAAAACACTCCAACATGGTTTCACAAAAAAATTTGCGTGACGCAAAGTCATTTTTTTTCAATTTTTGAATGATTTGAATTTTAAAAGGATGAAACTTCATATTTTTTTTTTTCAAAATTTCATGCACGCATGCTCTTGGAAGTCCCAGTGAAGCTGCCCTTTTCCGTATCGAAAGTCGTGCATTTTCACGTAAACTGCGTTCAACCAGTTCAATGTTTTCTGGGGTCCTTGACGATCGACTAGGTCCTGGCCGTGGTGTGTTCATAGCCGAAGCAGTTGCGCGGAACCTCTCCACCCACGAACGAATTAAATTCACACTCGGCCCATCGCCTATCCGGCGAATATTGGAATGTGAACAAAACTGTCGGCGAGCGAGTACGTAAGAATCGTTACTCTTGAAAAATGCTTCAATAGCGAACGCGCGATGCTCACCCGACCACTGCACCACTTCACCACTGCGACATCGTGACTAAGAAATCCCCACGATCGGTGATTGTAATGACACCAGCTTCCCCCCGCACTGTTAATAACTTATTGAGATATTCGTTTTTTAAAATATAAATCTGCCGCCAGACACCCTTTAGATCCACTAAATGGAGTGGTAGTTATATCTATGCAGGCACTTTTAACTGATGTCATATATGATTCAAGGGTATTGATTCTCTCGTTAGCCAAGTTTGAGGTCGTGTTAATTTTTTCTATATCAATCTTTAGTCGCTCTTGTTTCTGAATAACAATCTTAACGTTGATCTCCAACCTCTGGGTTGGACGATCAACGTTAAGATTGATATTATTCACCTGATCCTTGATTAACGCAATATCTGAGCAGATCTTCATATTCTCAGCCTGGGTACTGTTTAACGTTGTAAGAAGAGCCATCATTTCTCCCATTTGTTTTCTTATTTCAGCTAATTCGTCTTTAATAAATTTTTCTTCATCATTATGTTTACGTTTATTTCGAAAGGTAATTTGTCGTGTTTCATTAATTTCTGACTGATTTGGTTGCGAGCCGCTACGCTCTTTTAGGCCACTTCTAGATGGAGAGCGTAGGACGTTCATTGGTGATCCGTGTAAATATTTCTTACCATTATCTGGTTAAGTGTAGTCGTCTTTAGAAAGAGAACAAAAAATATGCAACCTGTTTTTTTTTCACCCGAAAAGGTGAAGAGCGGTTACCGCGTAGATTTTACGTTGCTAAATGTTTGGTGTGGCGGGAATGACGTATGTAACACTTGATTAAGCAAAATCGCTTTGAACTTAATTTCGCCTGTTTATTAGGTTTAAATTTAAATGAGGAATATGTTAAAAATTAAAATTATTTTTAACACGATTACTTCGTACGCTCGCACGTTTGCTACTTCAACAAGCAATTCATGCATTTAATAATGATTATTGTATACCTTAAAACTCCATCCTGCAACAAAACTTGATCCGACTCTGGCAATTCCTCGGCAGTAAACCAGTCCTCTGTTGATTCAGTTGCCTCCACATAAAGGTGTAGCCTCTCCTCCACCTTTTGGTTTTTCCTGTTTTCTTCTGCAAGCACGTCCACGCTATCCGAGAAGAGAACGAAGAAGACTTGCGAGTTCGGGTCCAATTCTTTTATTTGGCGGAGGTCTAAGCAATTCTAGGGCAATGAAACAGTTTAATCAAATTTACTAGCGAGTTTTTTTTTTAATTTAAAACATGGTTTAAATATAAACGTTATGGAGGTAAAGCTCCTTTTTTTGTTTCACGTGGGAGAAATGCCTTTACATACCTGATCTCGCGGGGGCACAGGCAGATTATGTCGGACTTATGCCGACAAAAACCCCACAACGGTCCACTTGCATCGCTTTACCGCGAGGCCACGGGAACGCTTTCGCACACATCCGCGATCCCGCTAGCGCCGGCTGCACCACTCAGTCCCATCCCGGGGGAGAACCCTCTCAGTTTTCCACCACTGTAGGGGCGCACTGAAACATACAGTGCACCCTCCTCGCAGGCTCCTACCGTCACCTAAGCAAGGGATCTCCCCGAATCTGTCACCCAGAGGCCATGGGAGTCACCAAGAGAAAATTCTCTAGACTCCTTACGGCGGATCTGGTGTTTGGATCCGCTGCTAACCATCAAACGGGTGCGGAGGATAGAGAGAGCGGCAAACCCCAATATCAACGCTCCACTTTCCCCGCAGCCCACGGCCGGTGCATCAGCAGTGTAGTACTGGTTGAACTCGGAGTGTAGGGAGAGCGGCAAATCATGATATCGATACTCCTCTCCCTATTCGTTTCCACTACAGATGCGAAGAGTATTGCATACTTGCTCCCGAAGCCAACCGGCACACATCCGAGGTGAGCTCGAGGAGCTCACCTGGAGTGGCCACCTAAGGCCGCCCGGGTTGGTACATAGCTTCACCGTGGGTGACCAAGCTCCTGAGCTCCATCGCCACGACAAAGTGGAAGCCTGATCGAGGAATGGCGAAGCACCCTATCCGAGAATACTTTGGCTCTCATTTTTGCCTCTCTCTATATGAAGAAGTATGCATTATCTCCTTGGATGTAAATATCGAAGAGGTGCTGGCAATTTACTCCCAAAAAGTATGTCTAACATGTGTTATTAATTACACAAACTATTTACTCACTTCTGCTGTAAAGACTGCGGCCTCCCCACTTCCTACGCTCTCCCTCACTTCGTCACTGCACTGATCAACGTCGCCGTTACCATTTTCACCAATATCGATACTTTCACCACGAGTCATATAGTAAAGATTGAATGTCGACCAGAAATCTTCTTCAGTCCTCGCAACTATCCTATTTGCACTTATGTTATCGCTGAATATAGTCCGTCCTGTTCTATCTATTGCGTATAGGTATATAGGGATGTAATTTTGGAGTATTGCCTCCCTCTTGCCGTAGAGCTCAGAGTGGATCTGCTTCAGTTGAAGGTGATGGTCGTCACCCGGCTGGGCGCCGATGTCTGGGGGCACTATGATACGTAGACCGTCCTTTAGGAATGAATTGTTTATTTCTACTTCCATCATAGTAACCTGGTCTTCCTGGTCTTCGTGGAGTAAATCCTGAAACGTGGTATTTTGAGCATCGCTTAGTGTTAGCAAAAGTTTCCGTCGTTATTTATACAATAAGTGCATGAACATCATTAGGATATGACAATTCGATTTTTTATTAATAACACAAATACCAGAAGACTAACTACTCTCAGGTGGTAGTTTACAGAGCAGAAAGAACAGGCTGTTAGAAAACTGGTGGACTACTCTATTGCAAACTTCATCACTACCAGATGATTTATTCCCTGGCTGACGAGAACAGCTGAGTACAGCCATTTTTTTAAACTTTTTTTGCAGGCTACGGAACGTAGGTATTAGTCAAGATTTTGTTAATTAAGATAATGGAAATCCATATTCTTCCATATCCATCCATATACTTTCAGTACCAAATACTACGAACCACATGTGAAATAGGATACCTGCAATGGCAGCGTCTCCCACGGCCGCCGGTTGCATTCTAGGTCTTCGACCAGTTCGAACTCCGAGTTACCAAAGGTGAGGTGCACTTGGGTACTGCTGCCATATTGAACGCGCAACTGTAACGTTAAAACAATCTTTCCATATCACATTAATTAAATTAAAAAGACGAAGAAAATTTCAAGTGACCCTCCAGCCCTCTTTCCAAATCAACTCCTAATTATTACTTTGCTGGTCCTTACCCATCGGCAGCCTCTTGGCAGGGGCTCCGGCAGAAGCCGTCTGCCTAACAGACAATGCAGCAGACGAGCTTTAGCCGTAGGAGTTGTGCCAAATATCACTAGCGCCGTTGGCCTGGATGATTGGCTTCTAATATCTTGTACTGCTACTGCTATTTCGGAGTCTGAAAATCATTTAACAGATCATTTAAATACATCATCAGGTCACTTTTGTAACTGACGTGTGTATTTAAATGTTTTGGTTTACTATATATATAGATATTTATATTTATATTAGATAAGGTATAGCACCAGTGTGGACATGTCGGTTTGTACCGTGTCCCGGTAGCTCACAGTGCCTACTGCAACTTCTAACCGGCACACAGTAATGTTGGCGCACGTGGCGGTGTCCGTTACCGTATGAGAGCACGTCGGCCACGTCGTGCAGCGCCTTCTCCGTGTCCCGCAGCAGGCCGCGCAGCAGCCGCGAGCGGGCCGCGACGCGCCGCCACGGGCCCGCCATCCTGCGGCCCTCCACCGCCACCTGCTGGCGGGTTACACCACCGACATTAGACACACATCTACAGTACAACTGTAATATATCACGGATCAGTAAAGAAAATATTTTGTAGGATTGTATTGGGTTGTTCGGAAAGTCATTTCGTTTTTTTTGGGGAACATGTAAGACAATATCAGTATGTAAGGTATATAATAATAAATATATAAGTATGAAAGGCAATATCAGCTGTCAAGACATATAATGGTTATGCGCCTTAAGTGTGAAGTTGGTTTCGAAAAAACGTAATTAAGTCCTCTGACGGGAAAAAACGAAATGACTTTCCGAACAACCTATTATATAAAAATGTGTCTAGTAGAGAGCTCCTACACAATAATGCTTCGAGGAGCATTCTTGAACATTGGTCTACAGTGTGGCACCTTCACCTTCACAGCCGCACGCAGCTTGTGGCTGCAGCGGGTTCAATATTGTTCTTTAGCACTTTGCTAGAAACATTGGCAGAGGTGACAATTTTCGTATGCTGATAGACTAACCACATTAGGATACTTTCTTTAGGTAATCATAGATTATATAAATTGCTTAACAATACAATTAACCGTCTCTCTTGTCTTTCCAGTGTCTACATTAGGGTTGCTACTAGAGTTCCTAGATGTGCAGTTACTCCTATATCGCATCCACTGCGGAAATCTGTGTTTTTTCCGACATCCAGGTTTTAGCCTATGCAAGCTCTTGAACTGCTGCAGTAAATCTGACGACGTCGTCACGCTGCGCTCTGGTAAAACATTTACATTTACTACTTTTTGTTGTTTACCCTAGCCGATGGTATTCATACGAGTATATAAGCGAATATAACTCGTGAATTGCTGCGTCTACTTCCTAGAGATCGTGTACTAAGACTTCTTGTTTTGCTTTTAAATTCTTTGTATATTTTATTTATGTATAATTGTTTGTAAAACTAACAAATAATATAAATTAAAATGATGTCCGGAACCGGTTTTAAAGCGTCCGTCCGTCAACTGGTATTGGTCTTGCATCAAATTACCGTATGCAAATTTATAATAGCATATTCTCGTACATAACATCTTACATTAAGGTAAACTTAGGCATTAATTAATCCGGCTGATTGGATTGGATAAGCATTACAGGTAAATAAAACATGACAGTTGTATACATTTTTTATGGCGAGACTTAGTTGCGGCTGTCGCCTGCCTCGTGACGCGGACATCCCTAGTTCCTTTTTGGAGCCATATCTCCTGGAGTTCGAACGGTGGTGTTTTTCTTACTTCTTTGGATAGCTACCACCCAATATTGCAAATCGATTACAATTTACACCCAAAATTTGCTGTAAAATACAAGAAGCAGACTACTCCAAGCGACCACAATTTTGGCATGGCCCAATGACAATAAAATCGTATTTAAAAAGACATTTTTTTGGAAATTGTTTATAATTGTGCACGAAGTTACGTAATCTGCCTTGCATCAGGTCATACATAGGGCCGAGGCGTCATTTTTGTCAGTCGCAGGCAGTCGGCAGACAGATAACACTTTAGCGGCCGCGGCGGCTCGGATAATAAGTAGGGACAGTACTCGTGTGTATCGAGAGATGAAGAGAGAGAGACTGTAAGTTGGTAGTTAGTATTACAGTTGTTAAGCTCAGTAGTATGTAGAGTTAAGCTAGTCTGTGGGACGTCGACATTACATACAACTTTATATAATTAATGGCGAATAATATTAAATGTTTTTAAACAGCTCTTCCACGCTCCATATAATTTCACTACGTACTAATTAGCATCGATAAAATGTATACAAACCGCTGTCTTTGAGCTAAATATAATTTTCATTCCTTCAAAACATGTACTGCCATCTGATATTGACCGATATATCAATGGCATAGCCAAGATTAGTACGTCTCTCATAACATAACAAATACTGTTTATATTCAACAATACACATTGTTAAGACCGCGATAGAATAAAGTAACAAACAAAATAATTAATAGAATTTGTTTACATGTAAACAAATAACAAATGTTGTTATTAGAAATTGGTAAACTATCGTGTGATCATTACAAATTACTATAAACCTAAAGCTGAAGTATTCTTAATCACTTAGGGTATTCACATTTGTTTTTATCTGTAAACGTACGCTTCCCATTTACATACAAATAAGCGAAATACTAACTGTGTCTTCATTCCGCGGTGCAATGAAATTACTTCACTGTATACGCAAAATTGATAGCTGGCCACAGCGGTCTTTGAACCGGAAGACAGCACTGATGACCTCCGATTATTTTACAAACGTTTTCTAAACGGAGCTTAAACAGGAGCTCGACTCAATAGTTTTAAAACACTGCCCAATCCAAACCGCAATGATAGCCAATTTGAATTTCCTTCCGATAAGCATAGTATATTAAAATCATTATCAAAACCACAGGCGGTGGGTGCGGTTGGTGCGGTGGGTGCGGTGGGTGCGGCTGGTGCGCGGTGCTTCGGCCGGCGCAGCGCGTGAACAGCAAGCACACGTCCAGTGCGTCTGCACCGGAACCGTTTGCAATGTATAACGCGATAACTTTAACTTTGTAAAAGTTTTGTGTACAAACTTCCGGATAAAATTAACCGGAGCCCGCCTCTGTGAAAGCTCCGCGCCGCTCGCCGCTCGCCGTACGCGACCACGGAGACACCACAGAGTCACCACATCACTGTGGGCATCAGTTCCGCACATTCTATTGTAATTACATACAACAGAAATTTCTATTGTCTTTTGATAAACTCGTTGCAATGTTATCATGATTACTAACTGGAAATTTTAATGGGCTGTCATGCAGAACCAAAATATAAATAAACAGGCAGACGATTGTTTACATTTTGTTTCGGTTAATAATATAGTTCATATCAAAAAAACGGATTAATCCTTCTCTTGAAACTATGATGCTGCGGGTAGATTAAATTATTTCGATTCCAGAACTTAAATATATTTACATACTGATGCTTGGTAGCAGCGATCAGCACCGCAAATGCTACCTGCTGATGCATTATCATGCAAACCAATGAAATAAAATAAAATTAATAAATTACATTTGCTGAGACTATGGTGTAAGGGTTCCCGCACAACAACTCGCAGCATCCAAGTCAACCTCACCTGCTTGTGGTGAAGCCTGGCAATAAACAGACGAGGCTCTGGCTCCCACCAACCAGCATTGGGCCAACGTGCTAGCTAATGGACCCAATTCCCCTTATATGAACCCAAACAAATGTGGAGATCTTCGGGAGGGGCTTATGTCCAGCAGTGGACGTCTATGGGCTGATGATGATGATAGTGATTTGCTGAGACTTATTTTAAGTATATATAAGGTTGGCAAATATCTTCTGCTTTTTTGCTCTTTATTCAATGCTTTATAAAAAGTGTTACAGTGATCGGATTTAGTTCAAATTTGCGCCGTTTTGTTCGATAATCTGTTTCCATCTAGACGGCAACTTCATAATACCTCCCTCGTAGAAGCCCCCCTCCTTATTTGCGAAGAACTCGGACAGCCACTTTTCACAAGCCTCTTTTGAGTTCAACTTTACACCACCAAGGGCGTTCACCATGGACAGGAACAGGTGGTAATCACTTGGCGCTATGTCCGGGCTATATGGTGGATGCGATAAAACCTCCCATCCGAGCTCCCGTAGCTTCTGACGAGTCATCAACGAAGTGTGTGGTCTGGCGTTGTCCTGGTGGAACACTACACCCTTCCTGTTGGCCAATTCTGGACGCTTCTGGTCGATCGCCTGCTTCAAGCGGTCCAGTTGTTCGCAGTAGATGGTAGAATTAAGCGTCTGGCCATATGGGAGCAGCTCATAGTGGATGATTCCCTTCCAATCCCACCAAACACATAGCAAAACCTTCCTGGCCGTCAATCCCGGCTTGGCCACTGTTTGGGACGATTCACCGGCCTTCGACCACGACCGTTTTCGCTTGATATTGTCGTATGTGATCCATTTTTCGTCGCCAGTCACCATCCGCTTCAAGAATGGGTCGAGTTCGTTCCGTTTCAGCAGCATATCGCAGGCGTTAATTCGGTCCAGAAGTTTTTTTTGCGTCAAATCATGCGGCACCCATACATCAAGCTTTTTTTTGTATCCAGCCTTCTGCAGATGGTTTAAAATGGTTTGGTGAACACTTTAAAATAGCGTGAATTTCGGCGTTAGTGAACTGTATGTTTACACGTCTATAACTGTTGAACGCAATATCCAAACTAATTATGCATAGCGTCGTTTTGTAGGTTATGTCAATACCTTTCAAATTATGTATAGTATTGCCAGATACGAGCTCTGTAGCGCTTTGTACATAGCCGCGAAATTCAAAAGACAAAAAGGCGGAAGGGAGATATTTGGCAACCTAATATAACTATGTTATTTGACAAGTTCTCGTTACAGGCCGTATCATAAGCATTACACAATGCTATTGGTGAGCCCTGAGGCTAAAAACAGAAATGACGCCCCGTGTAAATAATCGAGCGTTGTTAAGCGATACGGAACGTGAGCGAAAGCCGACATAATTTGGTACTGCGCAGTCGCGTGGGACAACTTGAAACCTCTAATACATTGTATGAGTATTGTTTTCACGGGGAACCGCGAATGAGAAATTTGTATTAACTCAAGCGCTTGGACCCGCGGGTCCTACAGCAGACGGAAAGCGATACGCCATAACAAAGTAACGCCAATCACCGGATGCGTACAATGTATATTATACTCGTAGCCTTGAGATGTTTTGTCTAGTTACCTCAGTAATTTAGTACTGCAACCCAGTAACGTCTGTACCGTACTGTTCACATTCGTTAATTGTCTTGTATTGCGACGTTAGGTGGCGCTGCACCGTAACAGCTATCCCCGTCCAAAAACATTTCAAACTGACAATTGTCATAGTATTTACTTGTCATACATTTTCGATAATATGAAATAAATGTATTGCAGCTGGAACAGTTGCGAGGAGTTCAGTTACTCGTTTATAACAGTTTGATTTTCAAACAGTAAACCATTACGTTCTCCTTACTTAGTATTGAGAGCCCGTTGGACATGCTGCAATTTGCTCGTGTGTAGAAGGAGGGAGGTGGGTCAGTTATCAGGCAACTTTGTAAACAAGGCTGCTCGTAAAATAAAGCGCAAGGAGATTGTCCTGGGGTTATCTGCCTGTCGAACCTTGCGCTGCAGTGGGGGCAATTAATATAGATACATGTTATTCAATCCAATATTTCCTTCTTCCGCTAGATTTACAAGATTCTCGCATTCCCTCATCTCCTCCGGTTTTTATTGGCAGATTATTGGTTATATGAGGCGTTGGTAGGATAAATTAAACATTAGTTTTAACTTAATCAATACTTTTGTAAAGGAAGTGTTTACATATTAACGACTGATGTAAACTAATGATAATGATGAGTAGCGTAACTGTTTTAGGCACAGCCTGAGAATTTATAAATGCAGATACGAACGTATTTGGTCTTCGTGTAAAACTAAAACTTAATGAAGGCTTATAGAGAACACCAACCAGAAGAGATAACTGCCCACAACGAGACGCTCTGAAGATGAAGGGAGCTCTCTTCACTATAATTTAAAGTCACAATCGATGACTTGATAGCTTGTAGAACTTTGTATGTTCTTGCAGTAATTTTACGCTCTTGTTATGGCTATGGGTTTTTAGTCGTAAGCACTTCGGGCAATTATGTTCAAGGTCGATACAGTTTAAAATATATAGTAATAAGAAGTTTTAAGTTACATTAACATGCCTTTAACGCAACGCACCGGTAATACGGTCAAGTGAAAGGGGAACGGAATGAAAGAAAGTAGCATTAAAGTATAATACTTTCAGAACGAAGGTTTCAAGCTGAATACTTAACCGCAAGATCCTAATTAGGGTAAGCAGTATTTAAATATAATTAACTTAACACAATTTTCAACTGGTAATTGAAACAATAACAGAGGACCCAGTTGCAACGGCTGAGCCACATACCGACACCCCCCGCGTGCGTGCTTCACTTCCAGAGCTACACGCGGGATTTAGTAACGAATAAGCCGTTCTGCTGCACATCTCTATACCAAACCACATTACACTCGTTTAGACACATAAATCATTATTTCCAGTTACCGCAGTAGTTTCATTTGCTAAGTTATACAGTAAAAGCTCCTTATTCGCGCTTCCTTCATTCGCGTTTTCATTATTCGCCGATTAAAAATGTCCCAATTCCTATATTCGCTGCTAAAATTTCTTTATTCGCGGATCTAATAAGTACATACATAATAATAAAATGTATCCAACCCAATACACTTTGTAGATGCTGTCACTGTCAAATCGTCAAATGGACTAACAAATGAAGTATACTGCGCATTCACGGTTTGTGTATTCGCGGCATATTTATAGAACATATACCCCGCGAATAAAGTGCTGATTTCAACCTTTCCACATCCAATATCTTCTCATCTTTCTCCTCCCCCTCATACATACTACTTTATCTACATATATATGTATATATCAAAGTTATTTCGTTTAGCTCGCGGATACCGGATCCGCGAGCCCTGAGTCCGATGAAGCCGCTATAGTTGTCAATAAAACTGCGGCGAGAACATCACCATAAAAAAAAAAAAGAGAATAAAGTGCTTTTAATGTATATTGTATGAAAATTCAAATAAAGCATTTCTTTCTTCCTTCTAAGAATAGAAAAGTACATACATTCTCCATTTTATCGTTACTCTCAATTTTTATAGAGTTAATCCGAGTAACATGATTAACTTTGTGCAGATCTAAACTCTGACTACAGCTCACACGACAGCATCGCGTTCATCAGAACACTCAACAGTTCGTTTCATAAAAAAATATTTAAATCAAGATGGTAGCGGGGTTATTGCGCAACAGAGTCGGCGCATTACTCATAAACCAACCACACAAGGAAAGAACACAACCATACCTCCCAGTTATTCATTTAGATGATTGCTTCTGTTATCAGGCAGGGCATAAATAACATGCTTTTAGTTTTACTACTGCAGATTTTTTATCTGGCTGAAATGTTTGCCACATTCTAATTGAGCTATTTTTATTTTAATGTATATAATTTATTACCCACTTGAAATATCTAAGTAACTTATAATAACCTTATTTCTAAAAATTTGTACATGTACTAAGATACAACCTTAAGTATTTTTGCTTAGATAATAGAGATAGCAGCGGCCTGCTCCTTTCTTGGAGTTAATCCACCTTGGTCTCTTTGTTAACCACCATAGATAAAATAGTTTTTTTTAAAAAATATCACGCCTTTTTCCCAGTAGGGGTAGGCAGAGGTGAATAAACAGCCACTATTCGCCAGATAGAAATTTAGCCAAATAGTTCAGTAACAAACCTCTAAGCAGGAATACTTGTTAATCAATGATAACTTGAATATGATATTAAGTTAAGAAACTAATTAATAATTTAGACCAGAGCTTACATTTTTCTTAATTTAAGCTACTTCTCCATTAGGAACACAATATTTTATTTATTATTAAACAAGAAATGGATATGTGTGGCGGGTTGGTTACACTGTCACTTTCGACCTGTTGATCTATTCATTTTCTACTATCACTTGAACTATTAATATTTTGTGGATATCCATTATAGTATACAATCATGCTTTGATAATTGACAATATCCAAAAATAAATATAGTACTTGATTCTAGTTATTTTTTAAAAAGGAAAGGTACAGACACAACACTTTGTTTATTTATTAAAAGGGCACAACAAATGCTTAATTAATAAGAAATTTAAATTTATTAATGGTAACTGTTTCTGCCTCACAATTAAGTAAAATTGTGATGAGACCTCAATGTCCATTCTATTCTAACAAGAAGGTATTATATCCATTATAACAATGTTATCAAATATAACAGTCAAAGGCTAGGGATTCCCTAACTATATTCGTATCAACTGTAAGATGAGTCACCATTAGTTATTTACTTATGTTACTATAAATTTCCGTGTAATTTATATATAATATTTTTATTCAATATAGTAGTGTGAATTACCCCTTTAATTAAGCAAATGGCATGTCACTAATGCTGCAGATATTAAAATTACAGGGCCAATTTAATAAACCATTTCATACCTCATTGTGATAAAGGCAACATCCAACATTTCCCAACAACACGGAGCATCATATTACTTGTCACCAAGAATAAAATGTAAATATTTATTACTAGATTTAAAAATTTCATCATTCATTTTATAGTTACCATCTATATAAACTAAATCCTGTGTATTATTTAGAATATATTTTTTTCTCTATATACAGGAAATAGCTACAATCATTTACAACACAATTAAGTAGTGTAGCATACCCATTTTTTATTATTACTTTATTATTATGTAATATTATCAAAATTTAATGAGTGAAAGAGATTTTGGAAATGCCAGACACATTACTACTACATTTTTAGAAAAGTTTACAAACTCAGCATTTTGTTATGGAATAGTTGGAGACTTCACTAAGTGTTTATATAGTCAATACATATTATGTGAAAGGTAAATGGATCAGCATGTTTATAAAATAATTGAGTATTCCATTTTTACTGATCTACTTTAACCCAAAGGATGTTTAGACCAAAACTTTATTCATGAGCACAACTCACAGGCGGTGAAGATATACACCGACGGCAGTAAGCTTGAGGGGAAGATTGGAGCCTCACTTTCCATATGGAAAGGCGAGGCCGAGATCCATAACCGGAAGTTATGTCTGTCCCGCGTACTGCACAGTCTACCAGGCCAAACTTCTGGCCATATGTGAGGCAACTAAAATGGTTATCAGGAGGACAGAAGTGAGCTATGGTTTGTACAGTGACTGTAAAGCCGCGCTCGATACTGTTACGAATCATGGCTCCCTCCATCCTCTTGCCGTAGTGGTCAGGGAGAATCTGCAGAGGGCTTCTACGCAGAGCAAAGACGTGTCTTTGTTCTGGGTCAAAGCCCATGCGGGCGTTCCTGGTAATGAGCGTGCTGATGAATTAGCCAAGCTGACTGCTCTTAACAGCCGAAGGAAGCCAGATTACGATCAGTGCCCGGTATCGTATGTTAAACGTTTGCTTCGAGATGCCTCAGTTGCGAGACGGAGCGCCCGATATCGCGAGGGTAGCGCCGCGTCCGTCACCAAGTTATTTTTTCCGAACGCAGCAGAGGCATATCAGTTAATAAGGAAGGTCCGGCCAATGGTGCAGTCAACCCAGATATTCACCGATCACGGTGGATTCTCGCCTTACTTGTACCGTGTCAAGTGTCGGGAGACCCCGCGGTGCAAATGCAATGACGCCGTGGAAGAAACGGTTCTTCATTTACTGGCGAGTGTCCTATACATAGATGCCTGAGTTATGATATTGAGCAGGAGACAGGCTTAATAATAGATACAGCCAGTCTACCGGATATAGTAAAAAATAAATTATTTAGAAGTAAGTTTATAAATTATTGCATAAATATATGTAAGATAGTAAATAATAGAAATAAGGATAAGTAAATGTCACTTTATGCATATGTGCACAGTAATGTTCTGTGTATTTTGTGAATACTGTATAATTAGATAGCATAAGTATAGATATAACATATAAAAAATATATATTTCGGTGTATTAGAAAAAATATATATAACCTATAGTAGTGTAGATGTTATAAATGTAAATGTTGTAATAGGATAAGGTAAAACCCTGAATAATAATATCAGAGATAATTGGTAATAAATAAAAAAAAAATCCAAAAGATGTTATATATTGTTAACCAAATTATCCAAGTAGTAAAATATGTAAAACAAGGTGTGCCAGGATCACAGCAAGTGGAGAGACGTGGTCTCTGCCTACCCCACTGGGAACGAGATGTGATATATATCTATATATATAAAACATGATGCAATACAAAATACAACAATGTTTAACTATAGCCTAGTTGCCATACCATGCAGGGGACATAGGATATCCTTGATTCTATTTTACATTCTATGTATATATCTCAGAAGGCATAAATTTCAGGAACAGGGTAGCATACTCGTGCGAACCTTACTAGGATAAAACACTCAACCACCCACTGAACCAATAAGCACAACAATACAGTCAATTCCCATAACATTGAATAGCTGCTTAAGTACATTACATCTAACTACCACACTATTTAGATTCCATATATTGTAACTACACAATTTAAATATCTTAGTGTTAGTGTTGACAAATAGCTGTTCAAGACATTTCTACAGCGGTGTGATTGTTCCAGCATTTAATTAGTATTATAATCATCTAACCAGTGCAGCAAAAATTTATTCTGTAATACATAGCTATATATTTAGATTATTATAACAGACAGAAATAGTTGCTAATCCTTTGCTTTCATGTGTTACTTTAAATACAGAAGTCCCAGGTTATGGTTATTGTAAACAGACAAAATATATTCTTAAAAACTGTTAACCAAGCTACTTCTATGATATCTAAATAGTAATATTAACAAATTTATCTGCATATTTTATCTAACTTATTAGATGTCTAATTATTTTCTTTAACAATAACCTACTATACAGATCGCGTTTTTACTTTCGGCAAGAATCCGGACGAACTCATATAAAAAAATTATTGCAAAAGTGAGGCTTTAAGTTTTAAATTTAAAATGTTCTAGGAGGTAGGACAGAAATCTACCTAAAAATAATTCTCGCATCAATAAATTGAAAGTTTAACAAGCGGAAAAAGAACTGAACGGTCTAATAACTGCAATGAATACAGTGCAATAGGTATACATAAGCGGCAGCGTAGTACTCACAACTAATAGAGTAGAATCCCCGTGCAATCCAGTTACCACTGAAATTTTGCTTCTTCTTATCGAATATAAGTATTATAGTTCAATTAGATAACACACAACCATGTTAAATGCAAATTTAGCGGTTAAAAAGTTTCTAAATAAGACACATTAAAGCCGTCAATGCTGAAAATATAACAATAACAAATATAATCAAGTAGCGATGTCTACACCGCACGAGTACAGTACACAAACAGTTCTTCAACAATCTTCATTCATTCAACAGTCCTTGACGTTTGTTAGTATTGCCAACTTATGTCATTTTGTTACAACACAAAAACTTGAAAGGTATGAAATGCAACAAAATTTTATTATTATTCGAAGTCCAATTATTAATTATTCAAGAAGAAATAATTAAAAACTGTTAAAAATGTATGAGATATTTTTGTTTTTTTTTTTTCATTATATTTAACATCTAAACTTCCACTTTACTTTGTATCGTTAATAATATAACAATACAAAGTACAAAATAATGCAATGCAATATAGAGTTTTGTATTCATCTATTAGATGGAATATATATTTTATTGTTTACAGATAAATAATTAACTTATTTACGAAGTACACTTTATAGTACATTTTATAACTTATTTGTAGTATTTAGTGCCAAAAATATTTCAAATATTTCATTCACATTATTTTTTTACGATAGTATTTTATTACAAGCATAATTTTTTATTTGTTTGGTTTTTAAATTCTTTCACAAATATTAATTAAAAGGATTTAGTTATCAAAATAATCTCTCCCGAATGTATGAAAAAAAAGTAATTTGAAATTATATTTTCTACAAATAAAACCTAATTTAACAATCGTTATTTATATAAAATAAATTGTTTCTAACAAACATCCAAAACATACAAAAATCTATTCTATATATATTTAATAAATATAATATAATTGTAAAAAAATACTACTATTTTTCGAAATTAACTTTTATATAAATTAAGATTTGACTTAGAAAAGAACCGTACTTACCATTGTTGACAAAAAAGTAACTCACATGACTTAATCATTTTGATGTACCTTTTGAATATCCTTACATTTCTGGATCAGTTAGCGATATACATTGATAATTACATTTACAACAATTTATCTTGAGCGTATGTTATATTGTAAAGAGTAGATGTATAAAAATACCGGTTTTCCGATATTATGTGATTGACATTCGCGCAATGATATTTAAAGCATAAAGCTTAATTTTAAAAATGTGGTTGTCGTGTATACTTTGCAAACAAAGAAGCCACACGTACCGCCATCTATGCGCGCCAAATTGAAATCGAGTAACTGAGATAAGAACCACTCCGAGCATGCACTACGTATAAGCCGCCGACCTAGTTACCTCGACCAGTAAAAATAGCGAGCGACAATAGCTCAAACACTATTTTTAGTGCGTATCTCTAAAATCTCAATCTACACACCCTTATCTCTCGCATTGTTGTCTTGCCGAGGTGAGGATCTGTCAGGTCGGGCGGTTAGAGCGCAAGGCATAAAACCTACCTATAGCGGCACTGTACCCCCAAAATCGATACTACGTCGCGTAAAGCCAGTCCGAGTTGTTTTTTCGTCTGAACATTAGTGCTCGTTTAGTTAACGCTAGAGTTTATTAGTTTAGTAAACAAGGGAACATGTTTTAAAGAAAGACTGTAAAATGGAAGGCACCGCTAAAAGGTATATACGGAGTGAATCGGCGAGTTGTGCACACATGGTCGAAGAGAGTGCGGCGAACAATAGAAAAAGCACAGATCCACACGAGAAGCTGAAGGCTTTGTTGAACTCGCCCGAAGAAGACACGGACGACAGCCTGCCGCCTTCGGACGCCCCCAAGTTTGGAACCGTCATTCACAACAGGATCTTCGTGGGCGGTTTCTCATTGACAACGACCGATGAAGATCTCTGGAAATTCTTCTCCGGCTTCGCAACCGTCACAGCGGCGAGAGTGATCTACGACCGGGCCGGGGTCTCGAAGTGCTACGGGTTTGTCACATTCGCCAGCCCCAGGGTCGCAAGACTTATTGTCAAACAGGTTAGTTCCTTCGTATTACCTTTTGTCAAATATAAAATTCTACATACATTGAAAATTATTTAAGGCTGTTTATATGTTAAACATTTAGATTTTTGCCTTGTCGAATAATGTGAAGTTCTTACTGCAATGATGGCTGGTTACAACGCGGCATTGAACTTGTTAAACGAGAGCAGATCTCTTTGTATCTAATCGTTATATTTATAGGCCGCGATAAGGAATGATTACGAGAGAGATTGCTTCATGTAAAAAGAGTTAAGTTTGTGAAGGTATGAAAAATATTCAATACAGGCACGTTATTAATAAACAATTGATTTGCAGCGTATTGTAAATGTTATTATTAAATTCCAAAAAACCTCGGACAGAAACTAAAACCTGTAAGAAGTGCGTCTAGCAATGACGCGGTGAATACTAAACGTTATGGATTTTTTGAATTATAACAAAGTGTCAAAGGAAGTTTAGTTTTATTCTCTAAAATATAATCGCTTGTAACGTTGCTGATGGGACGTACTATTGGTACATCTTACCCGACACTATATCGATGTTTACTCCAAGTATCTTGTAGCCTGAAATTTAATCAGATGGAGACAGTGGAGGTATCACCATAGACACAGAGTAGCCCGGCACGTAAAATCTTCAACAGAATATCTTAATATTACACCGTATACAGAAAAGGTTTAAAATCACACGGTATCACGTTATTTTATGTATGTAGGTTTGTATTGATGTGTTCGGTGTGGGACTATACGCACGCGACTGTGTACCGGTGTCGTTTATGGCAAAAACAAGGTCAGATGTGGTCTAGACCAAATGCTCTGTCTAGACAGATTTACGTCGTCCAACTCCCGTTTCCGCAGACAAATCCTATTTATAAGTGATTAGGCGTCTCCTGTTACCTTCGGGAATGTGGGGGAATAATGAACTTAGTACAATAGACTAGAAAAAACTTTTCAAGTTGATACCTAACCTAGAATTATTGAAAGAAAATAAGACCTAATGAAATCGATAAAAGCAATGCGGTGCTGCCTAATTCCTCTGTTTTACTTCTTGTAGCCGTTGTATACCAGTCGTTGATTGTATCAAAGGTTCCCTTGAGAGAGTTGGTCCATATCCCTCTTTGAAGAGAAACCAGCGAGTATAATAAAGTCAAAAGCGTTCTATAGTTTACGTTACGTTGTGATCTCACGGAGGATATTATTATCTTTGTAAGTAAAGAGTGTTAGTACCTCTCGCGGAAGTGTTGTGGTGTAAGCACTGAGAAACTCTTACTGGTGACAAGTCCCCGTTGCCAAAGATCGTTTAGGTGGGTACCACACAATTCCTATTGCAGCCGACAAACAGAACTGTGCAAATAGAAATGTGTACTAGTTTGAAGGGCGCTGTAGCTAGTGTAATTACTGGGCTAACGAGACTCGATGTCTCTAGGCGACGAGTACAATGTGGTGCAGTGTAAAATATCTTAACTAGCACCACGTTGTTATAGGCAGGTCTATCACTTACTATCAGGTGATGGTCTTGCTCGTCCCGTCGTTTCATTGAATAAAAAAAGAAGAGTAAACTATGAAAAGTTTGTAGTGTATAAGAAAACTACATGGCCCTGCCTGTTCTGCAAAGATTGATTCTTTATAGACTTACCTAGCAGTAAAGTAGTAAACTGACTTCTAATAACGGATTTAGGTTCTATGCGCGTCAATTTTTTTTTTATATAACGAAGTGACGTTACGAGCGGGAGGTTCACCTGTGATACGCTTGCTCATAATAACGTGACGCTAATTAATATGGTATTCATAACACCACATTGCGCTCGTCGACTTGGGACATAAGATGTCAAGTCTCGTTACCAAAGTAATTACACTAGCTACAGCGGCCTTCAAACAGGAACATAGTAATGCTTGCACATTACTGTTTAGCGGCTGCAATAGGTATTGCGGCGCTACCTATCTAGACGGTCTTTGGCAACAGAGACCAACCAGCAGCAGATAATAGTAGGAGTTCCTTGGAGGTCTAAGTCCACCATCAGAGAAAGTTTTTTTTTTCATCGGAGGGGAGGGGGTATATTATAAACACACTGCTCTACTACTCTCTACTCTGCTTGTTGGGAAAGGATAAGGTTATAAGAGATTTTCACTCGCTAAAACCCGCTTTGGTTGTCACCTTTAGTGCGTTGCGGTAGGCTCTGAGATCTTCTACGTATTGCACCGGTGCCTCTTAGAACTACGGCTAAAGCACGCTCCAGGGTGGGCTGTATATATCCTCGACACCCTCATACTTGTCGTTCATCCCGGGCTCTCTTAGTGGTCTCTACTTACAAAGCCCACGAACCCGGAAACCCTTTAAATCACCTTCAACGACAGGCAGGGCTTACATTAGTCCTATTCCTATTAGCCCGAGACTACAGGGAAAACTTGAGAGCATCCAACATTCTCTTTTGAACTACTAATTCACTGGATTAACTCATAATATGACCAGCGAATTAAAGTGTTGTGTAAATATCCCAATTAGTGTTTACCTTATTGTTATACCACAAATTGCGCGTGCTGCTCTCCTCGTTGTGTGAATTAAAGTAAAAGATATATGCAGATTGATAATATATTTTTACAGAGTTAAAAGTAAGTTTACAGAGATAAAGTTGTTACAGAGCAGGACTGTTAGACTATTAGATTAGTTCTTGTGAAAAAATACTTCAAATTCAATGTCTATGAACAGCACAATTTATTATTTAATTTTTAAATCTCATTATTGTATCTAGATCCCATTAGGTGGTCTGAGGAATCTGGTGAAGGTTGCAGGAAGCAGCTGCGCGTGGGAAGCAGTTGGTTGCGGCAATGCAAGATCAAACGATATAGAGATGTTTATGGGAGGCCCATTTCAAGCAGTGAATGTATGTCGGTTGATGGTAATGATGATACGTAATAACAAACCTTTGTCACGAGCTAATAAATCCCTTTGATTTCTTGGTCTTGCCTAAAAAGGTATAATATCGGAAAAGATATTAAATTCTTGTGTAAATATCTTCTCTGACATCCGAGATGGTTCAGTTTAAATGTAAGGGGATAGATGTAAAGACCTAGAGTGGAAGTATTGTGCAGTCCCGAATTCTGTGCAATTGTTGTGCGCTGACCTTTCACAGTGGTGCAATCTGCATCATTTTCTTTTGGTTGGCTGAGAGCTGCTCCTCATTTAGTCGTTTCATGTTCGACGTTCAACGTTCAAAAGTACATTCTTTAGTAAGTAATCTTGAACGTTGCTTTATAAAATGAATATTTAGAACTTCAAGCGACGTCTAAATTATTCCGTTAACGAGAAGTACAAAAGTAGTTCCGTTTCCGGGCTGTATCCATAGATAGCAACAGGCTTATATATGAAAATAACTTTATATGAAATGTACAAAACTAAAAAAAATTTAAATGACTAACTATTAATATATAGAACTAATTTTGTTTAATTTATAGAAATAAACAAACGGATATCCGCTTTTGCAATATAAAGATATTTTATTATACTTTATTCATATAAATCATAAAAAAATACTTGGTAGGTTCCTGTTGCCGGAGACCATCTAGGTAAGTCTCACTGCAACGCCTATTCCTGCCGCTAGATAGCAGTGTGCAAATATTACTATGTTCCGGTTTGAAGCGCGCTGTAACTAGTGAGAAGTAACGAGACTTAACATCTCTGTCTCAGGCGGCGAAAAAAATCTTTTTTAGTTATTGGATGAGGCACGAATAGGATTTTCAACGGCATCGCCATTACAGCATCCGTTACTAGTTAGGTTATCATACACTGCAACATTCTGCGAGACTTATGTTGTCTCGTAAGCTCAGTAATTTCACTAGCTCTATCGACTTTTGCACCGGAACACAATCACCTTTGTCCGTTATCGTGTGCTTGAAATAAGTGCTGCGGTTGCCTGTTCATATCTAGATACCAGAGTTTGCTGGTTTCTGGCGCCAGTAACCTGCCACTAGCACAGCTTAGTCTGTTTGTTGCGGCTGCTTTAGATAGATAAAAATTGAGTTCCGTTTCCGTCCTTTGAGGGTTACGTTATAACTGTCAGTAATCTAAAAATGCTTTTCATCCGATGTTATGTTATTTAAAAGCTATGTTTACGAATATAGTAAAATACACCTAATTATAACTTCCAGCGCTTCGAAGGGAGTGCTGCACTATTCTTATTCACGAGAAAGAGAATACGACTGAAGTAGATAATAGAAATGTTAGCGAATCCGCCGGATCTGGGAGAGCTCTTTTAAAATGTGCATCGAGCGGAGACGTCCTCGCTCCGTTTAAATTACTCTAGCTTACCTATTGAAAAACTATGGAAAAAAAAACATTAAACAATGTCTAGGTACACTCTACTACTTGCTCCATCGGCGCAGCGATCTAAAGTAGGTTTCCGACACAAGGGACCACAACCGTTTCCTTGCATTGTCTGCTGCCAGTTAACTGCATGTGGCTCACACTCAAGCTCTAAACAAAGACTTTCCTTTGATATTTGGGCCTTAGAGTCTAGATAGCGAACCCTAAATTTCTATGTTAAAGTTACGGAACTTTATGTAAAAAATTACATATATTCACAAAGTTATCGCGTGCGTAATTGTGTTGTGCGATATCGGCGCGGTTATTATATATAATATATCGTGAACTAGTAGCGATAACGAGAACTACTTCAAGTCCTGATGAAAGTATTTGCCTTACTGCCTTACATGGTATTAGAGTAAGACAATGCTTCAACAATCACTAGGACCGCTGCGGTTTACTGGGAATACTTTCGCTTTAGTTTCTATGTCGGACACACTGAGGAAATGTTGGTGATATTTTAAGAATGTCGCCATATATTGATATCAAATGAAACTTAATTATAATGTCTCCGGTAAAAGTAAAAAGTTAATAATGATTAAATAAGTTACTGCTCCCTACCGCATATATTGTAGAGTAAGATGTAAAACAAAGTCGCGAATCAAAGGTATTTATTCAGCAACGCTACTAGAAACGTTTAACTACTCAGGTGTACCGGCGGTATGAAATGAGCGTTTTTTGTGAAAATAAAACACTAATTATTAATGGGAAAGTAAAAAACATTGCATTCAAAGTATTGGCCATTATTTTCTACACATTGTGACCACGTTTCTACACAATTTGTGGATACCGCGCCAATAAAATTGTTCGTCTTTTAAAGCAAACCAAGCAGACACCCAATTTTCGACCTCCTCGTAGGAACCAAAGTGCTGCTCAGCCAATGCGTGTCCCATCGATGAAAACAAATGGTAGTCGGAAGGAGCCAAGTCTGGTGAATACGGCGGATGGGGTAGCAGGTAGCAGGTAGCAGCTCCCAGCCAAGTGTTTTGATTGTATCCTGAACCGGTTTTGCTTTGTGTGCAGGTGCATTGTCAAGGAGCAAAATGACCTTGCCGTGTCTTCTGGCCCATTCTGGTCGTTTCTCGATCAATGCATGGTTCAAATTGATCATTTGTTGTCGGTAGCGATCAGCGATCAGCGATCAGTATTAACGGTTTCACCAGGTGGGAGTTTAGGAGCTCGTGGTACACCACCACCACACCTTTCTGATCCCACCAAACACACAGCATTGTCTTCTTGCCGAATCGATCTGGTTTTGCAGTCGATGTTGATGGTTGATGGTTGTCCCGGATTAACCCATGATTTTTTCCGTTTAGGATTCTTAAAATAAATCCATTTTCCATCGCCAGTAACAATCCGATGCAAAACCGATTCTCTTTCGTGTCTTTAAAGCAAAATTTCACAAGTGTTTTTTCGGTTTTCCATCTGTCTTTCATTCAATTCATGTGACACCCATTTTCCACACTTTTGGATCTTTCCCATAGCTTTTAAACGGTCAGAAATTGTTTGTTGTGTTGTTGTGCAACATTTAACATTTCTGCCATTTGCTTTTGATTCAAAGTGTCATCTCCATCCAATATCGTTTGCAATTCGGCGTCTTGAAACTTTTTTGGTGGTCTTCCACGTTCTTCATTTCTCACATCAAAATCATTATTTCTGAACCGTTGAAACCATCTTTAGCATGTTGCTTCTGATAGAGCATGATCACCATATGCCTCGACAAGCATTCGACTCGCATGCGACTCTGCAGCACTTTTCTTCAAATGAAAACAAAAAATTAATGCTTTCCGCTAATCATCACTTTCTAGTACAAAATTCGACATTTTTAACACGATGAAAATATATGATGTTGTCTGTACAATGACTTGATGTAGACTAAATACGTTTCGCAGATGTCATAGCAAACAAACAAAAAAAAAATAATGGCTCGTTCAAAACAAATGTTCCCTATCGAGACATTTGTATTTTGACGCTCACTTCATACCGGTACACCTGATAATCTTCGCCAAGTTGTAGTTATAATATAACTGGTACTCGCAAGTCATTAAACTCAAAGCTTTATTTTGAAAGCTTTCGATTACACAAACACGTGGGCTGAAGGGTACCTGGCAATAGTTTGGTAATCAAGTAATTAATTAGTGAAGAGGAATCGCGCGGCGCCCGGAGCCCGGAGCCCGGAGCCCGGAGCCGCTCACTCATTGCCGCGACTGCCGCGACTGCCTGAGTACATTAATTCAGGTTCTTATTAATCTTGAAACGCATTGTGTACTGGTGCTGCAGTAACAATAAACACCCGCCTTCTTCATTATGTAGAGGGCGCACACCACACAATGCTGACAATTGCTACTTGTGTAAAGTGAGTGCGGGGAGATAGAGGAGCAATCCTGTTTCCGGTAAGCATCATTAAATATAGTTGAAATTTACGATTGATTGATAATAAAATTAAAGAAAATCTAAGCCCTAACAAAAACGTCTAATTATTTTCTTTGTAAAATAGTGTATTAACCCGACAAACTGTAAAGCTACAGCTTTAAAGCTGTGTATAACTTTACAGTATGTTTATAAGTTCATACCTTAGATAAAGTTGGACAAGATTTAACCTAATGAAAACGTTTCGCAATTAAAAAAGTCAGTTCGTATGTTTGAAAATTGACCGTCTTCTCGAATCTTAGAAAATCATGTTAATATATAATGACACGTGATGTGTATGTGTGTAATGTTCTGATTTTCAATATCAATAATTAAATTGGTGTACTCTGACGGCCACCTCGTGCCGCCCGCGAGCAAACAATGAGAGCGTTTCGCCGCGTCACCACGCGACCACGTGACCACGTCACCCCGTAGCTGTGAAATTTTAACGACCGCCAATTTGCCGGTGCTCGAGAGGGGAGAGCGAGGAGGTGGAGCACCGACCCCAGCGCTGGTGGAGGAGCAATTAGTTTCGAATACTAAAATTTCATTAAAGCACCGGACAAAAGCTGTCTGCAAGCTCCGCCGCAAAATTGTTCGTAGCCAGATACCTGTAAATGGGGTGGAAAGTAGATCGAGATTAAAAAAATATGTGTTTGTACATTTTTTATTGCTCTGCAAGTTAATGTTGCGATAAAACAAGCTTTGGGTTCGTTTGAAGCTGGTTTGGTGATTTTGAATCGCAATGAAGCTTATGAGATAAACGGAAAGCAGTGGACGTTTGTGAAACATCTTATCACGCAAACAGTATCGGTAGAGATTACTTTTTAACACGATATAAGTTAAAAATGATATTATACAGAAATACAGATAGAGTTAGATATATACTGTAGATATTCCTATTGTTATTTAACTGAGAGATTAAACGAGAGACGTTTCGTTAAATATAGGAATTACTTCCAGGGCACGGGCGGACACTTTCCTTGTGTTAAGCTACGAGTACCGGACGGCCACGGCAAGTGCGGTACACTTACGAACATCCATGTTTAGCAGCGGGCTGCGGGCTGAAATGAATGAGCATTCAATTCAGGCTGACCCGCATTTATTAAATGTCTAACATGTTGCTCTTTACGTAACGTTATCCCATATCGATTTTCAATTCTATTAGATCTTTATCGTATATCGGATGCTGTACGTAAAGTTTATTTTATATTAATTCTTAAATCTAAAATTGTTACCTGTAATATTCCGGCTGTCATATGTTAAGTGCTGGATGACAGCGATGCTCTGGTACAAGCTAATTTAAAACAAGGGGGTAGTGGCTAAGCCTACTATCATTCAAAATCCTCCACATATGTCCATAGAATCGAACCAAAGAATTTTATATGGTAGAAGGCAAGCGGTTACTCATCGACCCGCACCTTTCCACTTTAATCAACATTAGTAATATATATAACAAATACACGTTTGTACATAGGAGATGGCTGAGAGCGGCGCGTTGGCTTCGCGTTCGTATCTACCCATCTTTCAGCGGTTATTCAGTGTTTGCGGGCAAGTTAACGGTAAAAGTTACCGCCGCTATCACGAACAAGTTTAAGTAAGTAGGCCATAACTTACATCAGATAACTGCCCGCTGGTGACACGTTAATGTATGGCAGTGCTCTTTATTAGCTACTTACATGATGTTTTATGGGGATACTTCACACGAATATAAGCAACCGACTACAAGTGTTCAATTGTTGCTCAATTGAGGCCGTAATGCAGCCGCCCTGTGCTGTTAAGATGACCATCATTTTCACGTGGATGCAAGTGACACGCTCGCCTATAACAATGAGATGATTGCAAAGTCCGTACAGCGTTTCGCATATCGCCTCTAGGTATCTATAGAGATCGATATAAAAGCTAAGTTTCAACGTCTAAAAATCTCAGTTGCTTACGTCTGGTACGGTTGGTATTTTTACACGAATTCCACCAAATGATATACCAAATCTCTAAACACAACACTACTTCTTTAATATGTTTTCATTACTTAGTATAAAATATGATACAATAATATTTTTGTAAAGCAAACGTCCGCATGCTACTAGTCACAGCTAATTCAGCACCAACCTGTTGAAGTAACGCAAGAAGTTGTATCTTCTCCGTTCTTATAAAAGTTTGCTTCGTTTAAACAACACTTTAAACAATTAATTACATGGGTGTAAACGGTATTAATAATATCTTAATTATTCAAAGCGCAATGGTAATTTGTTTCCCAATAAAGTATTCACAATTACATTACACACACCACGGTGTAGTTGCACCGGAATCGTCGTCAGCCTTTGTGCATACACTGCTGGGTATAATAGGCCTGCCTCTATGTCTTCCACACAGTGCAGCCCCCAGCTTGTGCAATACACCTACCCTATTTACAAATACTTAAAATTTAATTAAGTAGAACTGTTTTTGTTACTTTTTATAATCCCGATAATGAAATGTTGCGAAACTGTTCCAGCTCCGTTGACATTTTCGAAAGAACTCTCGAAGATAAAAGAATTATCTGAATACCGCTGCATTTTATAAAAAAAAGCTTTCATAATTAACGAACAGAAAGTCAGTAAGCGTAGCTTTGAACTTTACTCCCACGTAGTTATCCAGCGTGGGCGTGGGTGTGGGCGGGCGGGGCTGCGCTCAGAAGTTAAAAATGTTTAGATCTTTCGAATGAACTCTGCAAATGTACGTTTTGCTCAAGTATGCAACCGCTCGCTGAAACGCGGCCTTTTTATACGTTTCAATAATTATATGTATTTACAGGTATTTATAATAGAAATATACTTTTCTAAGTGAAGTATTTATAAAGCATCCGGGATTTTAAATTATTTTTAACAATGATTGAACTAAAGCGAACCGTTCATTGAGATGTCTTCATTGTGGCATTTGCATTATCTTTGTCTCTCTCTGCGGTTGGTTTCTCATATCATTTTATAAAAATTATTCAGCTAAAAATGCCCAAGATCACTGTTGTAAAAGAGCTTTATAAAATTTAATCTAAGCCTGATCTTCTAATCCCCGACCCCGTGACCTTGGCAAAGGAGCGAACGTTATAAAATAGGCAATAAAACCTGAGGCAATATCTCTTTTAATATTACAAACGAGAGTACTTAGCTCCGTAATACGATGGCTGCGCGACGGAATGTATACAATCCATTCATTTTTGTACAAATTGCTGCGACTAGATATTTTTTATCAGAACTTTTTTACTTTGGCAAAGAGATATCATGTTTTAGAAAGTAATTATAATGTGTCCGATAAGAAGCGCGCCTCAGCTACACGGGCACACGGGCACACGGGCACACGGGCACACGGGCACACGGGCACACGGGCACACGGGCACACGGGCACACGGGCACACGGGCACACGGGCACACGGGCACACGGGCACACGGGCACACGGGCACACGGGCACACGGGCACACGGGCACACGGGCACACGGGCACACGGGCACACGGGCACACGGGCACACAGGCACACAGGCACACAGGCAATAATCGCGACGTGTGGGCATATCATCTGGCGCCTATTTTTATCGGGCAAATTGTCTTCAATTTGGTTTGAAAATAAATAATATTGTATTACTATCGAGTAGTACTATAATTATTGAATACAAACAAACGAACAGTCGCCGCCAGTCAGATATCGGTATTGTGTTTTCAAATCGGCAACATTTAGCTTATTAAAGCTGAAGCTACTATACATTTATCCGGCGACAGCGCCACGTCCACAAAACGACACAGAGCCTTTGGTTTTCGTTTCATTTTCTCCTTTTCACTGCATATGTGATCTAGCATACCATTTTTTACTGACTAGGTCACTATAATGTTTATTTCTTCAAATATATGAGCATATAAAACAATTGATGTCGCAACATTTAATACATGCTCATACCTGTATGATTTCACTTTCTATTTATATTCGGCAATGATATACACATGCAGCTTATTTGCTATATGATAAAACACAAATGGCTAGTACGCTTTCGTAATGGATATTGAAAACGTTTGTTAAGGGTTAGACATATACTATTACCGCCGGATAAATGCGGGTATAATAAAGTTGACAGGGTTTAACATAAAAAGGGTTCAATTTTTTCCGGTCGCCAGGCAAAGGTATCTAGAAAATATATTTTCTTGTTTAAATACTCGTACATACGACAAGATTCGTATACATGTATAGCAATGAAATTGTTCGCTTTGTGGACGAAACTATAGACGATTAATACACTTTCAATATCTTATTGTAATTATAGTACATGTAATAACATTTGATAATAATAAAATAATAACTATTAAGTAAAAGTAATAAAGAGTATCACTAAACAATCAGATTTTTGTGAAACTTCAACTTTGTTACTGTTGTAATACAAATAGAGAATAAAAGTGTAACAGAATTCCGTCCGCTAAGTAAGTACGTCTCTGTGCTGCCATTAAAGAAATATCAAATTCCGTTTCGAAGCCGAACGCCGCCATTGTTGTGCGAATAAACGAACTTTTTATAACTCGACCTCTTTTCTCTGTTAGAAAAAAGAGAATGAAAAAGAGTGAAATCGAAAGCATCGCGGGAATCGCGGAAGATAAAAGACGCGAAAACAATAGGTTCTGTATCGAGAGGCCGCTTTTAGTGTTAGCACTCGCTCTCGTGCGGAGTGCGCGCCCTCCGGCGGCCCTCGCGGACAACAAGTGGCCCAAGCCGTGCCTACCCACACTCTTTGTTCCGCCGCAGGGCTTCTCGCCGCCTGCCACAGCTCCCGCAGCCGCCTCACTGTTCTCTACTGTTGCTGCAATCGACGTAATACAACACAACACAACACACACTCGTGCTTCACGACAACAGCAACAATAACTTTAGATCAGGAAGGGCTTCATTTAACTGCTGACATAAAACTAACTAACATTAGGGGTTGGCTTTCGAGGAAATAACCTTGCGCGAGTACAAAAATAAGATCAATTTGATTTAGTCATTACAAGACACCACGCAACAGACAGCTCTGAAGAATGATGGTTAAAAAGACAGACAAGCACTCAGGCACGTTACGTAACTACGCTAGCTATGCGTGTGTGTGTGTGTGTGTTTTGTGTGCAGGTTAAAAGAGTAACAAGCAAGGTTCCATTTCCGTTGCGGTCATAAAGCTGCAAGTGCCACGAGCAGTGCGTGCGTTATTAATATTCCCGTTTAATTATATAAATCAGCGGGCGAGTACGTTTTCCGCCTTTTGTTGGTGCTCTCATTGTGCACCGGACTTGTGCTGTGTGTTAGTGTGTGTGTGTGTGTGTGTGCAGCACGGCTAAATTCGCACTCGGTATAAACTCCGTCCATTGTTTGCTGCAGCAGCAGAACGGCAAATATCCGAAGCCTGCTAATGAGTGCGCGTTTTAAAAACTTCCCTTTGTGCTTGTTTTTAAACCGTTTTTTTTCGTTTCAAATGTTTTCCATATTGATTTGAGTATATTGAGACTATGTATCAACACAAAGGAATATGTCTTTTGTAAGTACACAGCATCCTTCACACTCGTCCCTTTGAATAAGAGTTTAAGCTCCGTTTTTGATGCTACAAACACGCTTTACAGGTTATACTGTCAGTAAGTCTCTGTTGCTAAATATCTTCTAGGTAGGTACCACCGCACATTACTCTGTTTCAGTTTGAAGGGCACTGCACCAAGTGTACGAGCGCAATGCGGTGCTGTGTATACCATCCTGACTAGAGCCACGTTGTTAAGGGCAGGCGTATCGCTTAACATTTGGTCTTCCCGTTCGTTCATCGCTTAATTGAATAAAACGAAACACGATACAACAAAACTAACACCATATCGTCACAAACAACCGGTGGAAGCAGATCATCAGCTCCAGACAGTAAACCTAACTGACCACGATCCTCAGACATGAGGGAACAACTCTAAAGAGCGATATCATCACAAATGAACTGTCGCTCAAATAAACTATCGGTTCCAGTGTCTGTATAACACCACTCGGTGCTCGTCGTGACGACGTATGAGATTCCAAGTTTCGTTACCCTAATAATCTGACTAGCTCAGTTCTTTGGAGTCCGAACGTAATCATTAGGTGCCCTCTTCAAACTGAAGTTAAGTCATTTGAACTATCATTACTCATAGATCCGATGTCTAAGTTGAAAAAAATATATTTCATTCTTTTATTTACATGAGCTTTATGAGTATATGAAGATGGAACATATAAAATATTAGACATCCCCCCCCGCTTTGCTAGGTGTGACACCCCCGCTTCTCCCTCTGGAGAATGAATTTTGTAAAATCTATTTTTAGCTGACTTGCACTCGGCAAATAAGAATATTCCAACTAAATTTTACTTCTGTATATGTTACGGTTGCGGTGATATCGCGATGAGTCTCTACATACATGTTAATCTCTAATATATGTAGATCTTTTAAAAATATTGTATATATTAATTGCTCAAGTATTTACTTGATAGCGCTGCGAATAACAATTCATAAAAACCTGTATTGTACAGCAAGCACAACGCAGCGCCGCAGTGTGTGTCAACCCTCACGCGAGCTTTGATAAATGTATTTCATTTGTAGCCGGCGTATCGGCTACAGAATCTACGTTACACCGGATGTTTAGTGGGGAAATTTGTGTAGTTATGAATTTTTTTTACACCCCTATTTCTCGCGTACATAATTGTAGCTGCGTACAAAGCCTTCGCGTACAGCTTTCAGAGCGTAGCTATAACGAATACATTCGTAGTATTCATAACATACATACATACATATATATCACGCCTCGTTCCCAGTGGGGTAGGCAGAGACCACCTCTCTCCATCTGCTACGGTCCTGGCACACCTCACTCGCTTCCTCCACTTTCATAAGCGTCTTCATGCACGCTCGTCTGTTGTGTGCGCTTTTGATCCGGCCTTTCTTTAGGACATCTTCATAACGATAGTGTGCTATTCAATTCTGATAGACTTAACGTAGTAAGGAGTTTGAAAATAAAAAAGTTATGTATTAAAATTTACGTTAAAATTAATTGTCCGTATGTCTGTTTCATTATTCAACTTTACCTGTCACAGACTTTTGCTGGATAGAGGCATCAAATAATGTCTCTTCATTTTAAAACCTTCGAATATGCATTACTCTCTCTTCTTCTATCTGATCTACTTTACAGTAAATTTTAACCACATAGTTTTCTACTTAGTTAAGCAACACTGACGTATACTATAAAATTGAGAATAATAACGATGGGACCCCTAACGGCGTCTACGTACCCGAGCGGGGCGCCTCACAAAGGGGACGATAACCGACCTCCCCATTGTTGTGTACCTGTTTCGTATTTTTTTTTCCACCCGTCTGTGAAAAACGAAAAGAAAAATGATTTTATCAAACTGTCATGTTCTTTATTTATTAATGTAAGATAGAGTTCAGAACGGAGGACTTTTGTTAAAGGATGCGAAGAGTTATAGCGACCTATATAATGAACAATGAAATGAAGACGGTAAGTTGTACACCGTCTACATCTATGACGTACTTGTAAGTATATTTACACAACCACGTTTTATTATATTACCCTAGTTATTTCTCTAGCCACAATCCCTTCAACATAATTACATTCATGTTTGGACCCTACTACTTATCATCTTGTCCAAATCGTTTTTGCAAATGAGGTGTGATAATAATTCTACTCCCGCACATTTCAAGTATCGTGCAATGATCTAGCGCAGCGGCCTCCCGTATCATTTATTGCGCTGATAAATGCTGTACTGCAAAATATTTGAAACGCACACACACTCATGTTTAAGTGCTACCCGCCGGGCTCCGCGCGATGCTCGCAATGCCTCAAGCTGTCACTGGTTCACGATATATCACCGCCGTGTACATGTCACACGGAGTCACATAAATCTTCTCATTCGGATGTGAGGATCGGTGTTAATGCGATGCCATGTTAAAATCTTGCTGACGTATTGTATATACTGCACGGTGACTGCAAAACATGTCTGTCCTATACATACACAGCCACCACGATGCTCCCACTGCTGCCTTACAGTCCAGCTTTCTGAAGAAGAGGCTGATGCTTGTCGGATGTCACAAGGCCACGAAAGCAGTTGTTCTTTTATGTCTATCTCCCCACGGTGTTCACTTTTATTTTGATTGTTTTATCATACATATTTGTATTAATTACTATCTGAACTTCCATTTCGTTCTTCTTGCCTTTTTCAGTGATAACGGTATTACCTTACAGACCTGCAGTAGTTACGGCTGGACCTTATTTATAAAATCGTATTTGTTGTAATAACTTGGTGCTAGTAGCTGAAAAGTGCGTGGTCTAGGTATATACCTAACCAGCATCTCTTTTTAGCGTTATGGTTTGTTTAAGAAATTGTTAGAGAAAGCAGAATTATTTCTCATAGTAACGTATATAATGAATGGGTTTATTTACCTCAATTTATCCGTCTTGTTCGTCCATCAGGGTTTGTTAATGGTATGTAACAGAGCAACATGCGTTAGTTCCGCCATGCAGATTACATTTGCCACCGCTTCGGAGATCGGGAATCCTGCACTAAGCGTTGCAAATGAAATTCTAGACGTACCTTCACACAAATGAGAAAATCGACAAACATTTCTAGATTTACGATTTCCTCCAGAAAATAACTTTTCACTGTAATGTGGCGCCGTATATGTTTACTTATTTCTGTGATACGACGTAAACATTTACTTTACTTAACACGCAAGCCCCAGAGTAAACTTAAACTTAATGCGATTTCACTTGTGTATTTGAACGATTCCTTTTATATTTCTATACTCGGCAATATGCGAAGGAAACTAAAAGATTATTTTCTTTAACACTTAACAGTTCCGTAGCGTCTCAATCCGTTGTTATAGGTTATTTTACTGCCGCTATTAAAGATAAAGAGGATATTATCAGCGGATAGACATCCACTGTTGGACCTAGGCCTACTCCAAAGATCTCCATGTCAATAAGAGTATGCCCTCAAAGGTAATAGTAATAGTTATAAATTATTTGGAGACCTGTTAATTTTACGAATTACCTTTTTTGACCATAAGTTTCGATCATAAGTATAACATTACTATAGTAGTAGACATATTACGAGAATGAAATAGAGGTAAAAGAATTTCTAATACTTTTTTTGTAAATTTTTCAATAAAAACGGTACTATTGTAAAAAGGTTACAACCTGTATTACAGTTGAATTTAGTGTCGATGCAGTCTCGAAACATAAACACATGTTAAGTTGCTATTATATTTATAAATGCATAGCACTGCAGCACGTTAAAACTAATTCATACAAAAATATGAATGTTAAGAACGTAAGAGAACACTACAGCCGCAAAAGAAGTTTAAAGCGCGAGCCAAACAAGTGAATAAAGCTCGGAGGCCACTCGGCGCGGGCGGCGCGGGCGGCGCGGGCGGCGCGGGCGGCGCGGGCGGCGCAAAGCGAGCAAAGCTCCGCCGCTGCTCCAACCTTTACTGAAGAAAAAAACCACTTAAGCTATTTAATACGTAACTAACGTAAACGAAGAGAAAAATGTTGAGACAATTTTCAGTCCACGAGCATCGCCAGGAAAGCTTTTTATTTAACTGCGAAAAGTCAATATAATCTGTACATTTTGTAGCGTAGTAGTAGTAGATGCCGATTTTAATTTATGAGCCAGTTTATTGTACAAGTTGTGTCTGTACCTTGTGTTCTATAACTATTAACAGTGAGAAGTAAGGGAACGCTTTTGCATACCGTCGCACAACTGCACGCGGTGGGATGTGATGTTAAAGTGCATGCCATTGTTTAGATCAATGCGTTCACCGCCATGATACAAAACAAAATTAAGTTACCATCGTCACATATTTTTAAGATTTTTTTTCTGGTAAGTGCGTATGTCATTAAACTTTGGATTACTAGCACATTATCAGCTGATTAATACTTCGTCATTGTGAAACGTACTAAATAAACAATAGTCTTACGTCGATGTCACGATCGAGTGGTAACTTAACATCAAGTGATATTAAGGTGAAGAAGTTAGTTACTGTAGGTTAAATACCTATTAAATAGTTAATTTCGCTACTTTATCATTAAAAATATAACAATATATATATATATATATATATATATATATCAAAGTAGTTAACCAAGTCCAAGTTTTATTTCCAACCGAGTGCACGTTCCAAAATAAATAGTCAGTACTTGCGTCTCTGGTCCGATCCTTTCATTTCCGTAGACCGTCGGCCGCCGGCCGGGGCGCGCGCTGGAAGTAGGAGCGCGCGCTGGGGACAGGGGCGCGCGCTGGAGATAGGAGCGCGCGCTGGGGACAGGGGCGCGCGCTGGAGATAGGAGCGCGCGCTGGGGACAGGGGCGCGCGCTGGGGACAGGGGCGCGCGCTGGAGACAGGGGCCTGCGCTGGAGATAGGAGCGCGCGCTGGGGACAGGGGCGCGCGCTGGAGATAGGAGCGCGCGCTGGGGACAGGGGCGCGCGCTGGAGATAGGAGCGCGCGCTGGGGACAGGGGCGCGCGCTGGAGATAGGAGCGCGCGCTGGGGACAGGGGCGCGCGCTGGAGATAGGAGCACGCGCTGGGGACAGGGGCGCGCGCTGGAGATAGGAGCGCGCGCTGGTGACAGGAGCGCGCGCTGGAGATAGGAGCCCGCGCTGGGGACAGGGGCGCGCGCTGGAGATAGGAGCGCGCGCTGGGGACAGGAGCGCGCGCTGGAGATAGGAGCACGCGCTGGGGACAGGGGCGCGCGCTGGAGATAGGAGCACGCGCTGGGGACAGGGGCGCGCGCTGGAGATAGGAGCGCGCGCTGGGGACAGGGGCGCGCGCTGGAGACAGGGGCCTGCGCTGGAGATAGGAGCGCGCGCTGGGGACAGGGGCGCGCGCTGGAGATAGGAGCGCGCGCTGGGGACAGGGGCGCGCGCTGGAGATAGGAGCGCGCGCTGGGGACAGGGGCGCGCGCTGGAGATAGGAGCGCGCGCTGGGGACAGGGGCGCGCGCTGGAGATAGGAGCACGCGCTGGGGACAGGGGCGCGCGCTGGAGATAGGAGCGCGCGCTGGTGACAGGAGCGCGCGCTGGAGATAGGAGCCCGCGCTGGGGACAGGGGCGCGCGCTGGAGATAGGAGCGCGCGCTGGGGACAGGGGCGCGCGCTGGAGACACTTCAAATTTGTTTTAAGAGTAAAAGACAAGTTTACAGTGACGGACCCGCGACGGAATTCACAGAACGGAAGTACCACTCCCTACCTCAATTTGCAGAGGGACGCAGCACCGTCTCCGCCGGCGGCCATTAAGGGTTTATCTTTTTATTTCGTTTAAACTGGTGACGTGCGCTGATGTACATAAAAGGGTACGGTTTTTTATAAAGTTTCGCAGCGGCCGGGGATCGCTTTGAAACACTTACATTCACGTACGAGTTGAGTGGATCGCGTTTGATATTAAAAACCCTTTTTAACCCCGACCCAAATTAAGGTACATTAAAAGTTACCGTGAGTATCTATATGTGTGTGTGTGTGTGTGTGCATCTTTTTATTTTAAAATTTCTTTGTTTCTGTTTCCTTTACTAGTGGTAGGTACCACCGCAGCTCCTATTTCTGCCATGAAACAGTAGTGTGCAAACATTACTGTGTTCCGAATTGAATGGCGCTGTAGCTAGTGAAATTACTAGGATAATGATGTTCATACACATGTAATGTCTCAAGGCCACAAGCAATAGGTGATGTATATGTCCTAACTCCACGTGGTCATGAACGTATTACCAGGCGGAAGTATCGTTTCATTTATTTTTACTTGTTTACAAAATGACTACGATATTTCTGATCATATCTATAATACTTGTTCGCTAATTTCCAGATTTTTTTGTTTTTGTTGACATAACTAATGAGAAGGAGACATCTATTCTATGACGATGTGTAGTGCGCGGTAGTCGCGACTTTTACAGCTCCCCTGGTGCTGGATACGTGGGCCCGGCTCCACGGCCTGTTTTATTTCTAGTGTACACTAGTATACTATTCCTAGTGTAATTATCCGACGGCAGATTTTCTGTTTATGTCTGGATTTCCGGTGAACCTACTCGGTCAACGGTGACAAGCTCGGGGCCGTTCTCCGACCACCGCCTGTCCCTGATCGAAGGAAAGGCACAGTTTGGATCGCACTAGTGATAGATTTTTATATAAATAGTATGTTTGTATGTTATACTATTTATTTAGTTAGTAATTATGTGAATTTATATCTAAATTGTATATTTAATTAATATAATATAAGGTTCTTTTTTTTTATGGTGATGTTCTCGCGGCAGTTTTATTGACAACTATAGCGGCTTCATCGGACTCGGGGCTCGCGGATCCGGTATCCGCGAGCTAAAACGAAAATTAGTTTGATATATACATATATATGTAGATAAAGTAGTATGTATGAGGGGGAGGAGAAAGATGAGAAGATATTGGATGTAATATAAGGTTCATTTGTACACGTTTCGTAAATGATTCATGCAATAACAAATAGTATTTCAGAATAAACATGTTCCGGTTGAAGGAGCTAATTGCTTGGTTAACGACCAGCATAGCTAGACCCACCGTGTTAACGAGCGCAGAGATTGGTTGTACAATTTGTAAAGGCATTACTTTTTAAACTAAAAGAAGTATTAATTACTGTTAATATTGTAATTATTATTTTCTAGAGAAACAAAATATCTAAAATGTAAGAAAGCTCTTACACATAAGCATATGTAGAAATTTTACAAAATGTCTGTACAGTAGACAGTGAACCTGTACGGACTGGCGGGAGGGTGAGAGGTGGGTAAAAGCTCCCCGGGTCCGGTTTGAGCCGGCATTTACCGGTTTAAACCGTTACTTTAAAGCTTTGCCGTATCGGGCGGGTCCAGCGCGGGGATTAGCGCCATTTTATTTACGTAACTGAAATAAAAGTAATTAAGATCCTAGCTAGTAGTTTAAACTGTACTCTTGTTTTTAACATTATTTCCTGATTGAATAAAACGAAAATATTATACTTGTAGATATCGTGTTTTATCTACATTTAGTTAAGGATACAGGTGGATAAGATAGTTACCTGCTCAATCTGAACCAAGTAGGAATATATATTGTCATCCGTCACATCTGTGTCGGTCATAGGCCTCTCCTAACAAATCTCCACACCGGTCAGTCGTCCCCTGCACGGAGCTATTGCTTTTCAAAGATCGCCACTATCGCACTAGACTGTCGATCCAGTTTATGGAGGGTCTTCCAGAATATGTCTGCCTGTACGCGATTGCCAACCCCAACACCTCATTGCATCATCGAGACTGCCAGTCATTCGAGCAATTTGCTCCGCTCTTTACTACTTAAGTCTGGCATTCTTTTGGGCTATGTCAGTGACCTTAGATCCTTTACGACTTCTCCCTTTTCAGATTCAATTGCGTAGAGAAACTTCAAAAATCAGAAAGTATGGTTGTAAGTATATTGAAGAGGAACATGAATAGCGGCGCGCCCAGCAGTGGGCAGAGAGAACGATTATATAAATATACATATTTATATAATGATTGAGAAAATCTGTAACCGCAACAGCGGGTGACCGTTGGCTGAAGATGGTGTGAACTGTTTACTGTCTATTTCTGTGTTTATTTATTTTTTTATTCTACGAAGCGACGAGAAGAGCGAGTCGTTCACCTGATGATAAGTGATACATTTACCCATAACGACGTGGCGCTATTGGGGATGATGAATGTACCGCTTTGTGCTCGTCGCCTTGATGTTGAGTATCATTACTCCAGTAATTACACCAGCTACCGCCCTCTTCAAACCGGAACACAGTAACGTTCGCACTGTACTGTTTGTAACAACACAGACCTACCACCAGTTAGTCATCATTCTAGCAAGGGAAGCCAAGCTCCTCCTTCTATGCTATACCAGCTGATTATAATGATGACTTTCTTGACCTGAATAGCTTCGCATAACCGGAAGTATAGCTGTTTGCTGCTTACACTTTAGTGTTTTATAGTTGTTGAATGTGAAAGACTTACAAAGTAATTCTCTTACGGCTCCGCTTAAGAGTCAAGATCTACAGCTGCAGTCGGCGCTGCACACTGCAGCAGGCGACGGGCGGACAGATCTAAAGCTATTTAACTATTAAACTAATGCGAGACATATACTGCAAAGAAATACGTTAGATATATTCCTACTTTAGTAGCAGTGTATATCTAGCTTACTGGTGGTAGGTCCTCTGTTGCTGAAGACTGCAACCGACAAACGTTACTGTATTCCGGTTAGAAGGTCGCTGTAGTCAGGTAACGAGATTTAACATCTTATGTCTCAAGGCGACGGGCACAATGTGGTGCAGTGTATATCATCCTACCTACCAAATTTAATAAAAAAAGGACACACTCTTTATTCAATTAAGACGCAAGTTTTACTTGTACGGTAACTAATGTGTTCACAATTAGGATATTTATACTGTATCACTTCACGCTAATCGCTTTGACAAATAATGTACATCATTTTAATATCTTTAATTGAATGTTCTGTTCCGTTCTATTCGCTGGAAAGTTAACACTTTCCTTTACTTAACCGGAAATGTGAATCTCCGTTTGGAAACCGTTGATTTAGTTATCACAGTAAGACTTATTACTGCTGTTAAGCAGTAGTGTGAAAATATTATATTGCTGTTAGGGTGTGTCTACATATAAGTTATCATTTATTTTAGACTGATGATAGATGTATTGCGATATGAATGTATTTATCAACAATCAAGCTGTACAAAGATACTTAAGAATAGATCTGTGATGTAGCTGAAGCAGCTCTACGCGTCAATTTTGATATTATAAAGTGTAGACACAATATTCATTACGCAACCTAATCATAAGCCTTCGACGGCGGCGGAAGTGGAGGGGATTTGAGAGAGGAGTATAGGGAGGGGCAGTGGGAGGATTCCTTGACCCGAATAACTGCGAGTACTTACTCAGTATAGTATAGTTAGGCGGCGGCGGCGGCGGCGGCGGGAGATGAACAAATCGTTACACGAATTTAATGTTACTGATGCTTTCTTTTATGATTAAGATTATTAACTTTTTTTTAAACGTCGAGGCGGCAAGACGAGCCAGACGACCTGGTGGTACTGTTACCATCAGGTCGTTTCGATATACAGCTACTCGTAACAACGTGGCGCCAGTTAGGATGATATACACAGCACCACGTTGTACTCGTTGCGCAACAGAGGAAGTTGTCTCTTTGTCCCAGTAATTCCACTCGCTACAGCGCTCTTCAAACCGCAACACGGTTAAGTTTGCACAGTACTCTACTGCTGCAATAGGAGTTGTAGTGTTACCTAGACTGTTTCTGGGAATAGATACCAGCCGGATTGGGGAGTTGTAAGTGTAAGGTGTCTGTCTGTAGTATCTCACTAAACTGATTTTGATATTTTTTGATGTTTATAGTTTAACTTAATTGTTATTTTCACTTACGGATCAGTCGTACTCAGATAACTACCACATTCTCATTGTTGATTTCAATTTTTCTGAACTGAACTTATGCTGCGCTGAGCTGAACTTATGAGCAGGATTAAAAGGATCATTCCGGTCTTCAGCCGGAGACGATGCTCATTCAAATTTATAAAGACCTATTTATCTTTTATACATAATACAAGAACGAGGTCCTCAATTCGATGCGCATAGAATTTTACTTCCTTCCTGCTTCCTCGTATGGTGTTGATAATAATAATTGATAACATAATAATACTCTCCTCAAAGAAGCATTCTTTAAGTTTTTGTCGTTAGGGCGGAAATTTAAGATGACTTTAACCCTGCTCACTCCTGTTGATACTTCGCAGCTTAATGAGTAAAATTTTTAATTAATTTATATATTTAAAATCGGACATGTTGTGTACATCACAGGTTTGTTAGCAATGCAAACGATTCACTTTTATAGTAGTACTTAATGTCCAACAATACCTGCCAATTAAAGTTCACATAGGAAGGCACCAAACACATATCTAGATCATAATAAGTTATTTGTTAACAAGTATTATGTTATAGCGAAATATAATGTCTGTTGCGTGAAAACTGATTGGTGGTACCGCGTCGTTCGCATGATCAATGTCCCGTCGCAGACGTGCGCCGCGTGAAGGCGGCGGGCAGGTGGTGTCGGTGGTGTCGGCAGTGTCGGTGGTGTGGTTGAGGGGTTTGTTTGGTTGGAGGGTTATTTGAATACTTGAAATGTTACAAATAATTTGTGCGTTCAAATTTAATATGATTGCCGGCGCGCGGTGAACCGCCGCCGCACACTGCGCGCGGGAGCGTCGCCGGAATGCGATCACGAGTTTCGTTCGGAGACTATTTTATTGTAACGAACGACAGAATGTCTCCTAACGCTAACAAATATATCTATCAATATTTCGAAATTTAGTACTCTTATATTCTAGATTGTGGCAACATCGCTAAACATAATAATCTGGTATTTGTGTATAATAAAAATTAAGTATTACTTCCGGCGCAATAAGTTCGTCAACTATCCAAACATGAACAGCTCAGTTTAATGTTTCCACTGTACATTAAGTGCAGACGATAATCTACCTTGATAATACGAATTAATATATAAAATGTCAAGCTCTGCGAGAACGGAACCCGCACACTTACTAGTAGTTGTAGCGCATAGTGCGACCACACTTGTAACTGAACTAAAATATTACAAGCTAGCTTATTCGGCTGCAATCAGTAATGATTGTGATTGGATTAAATGTAAACAGACAAATATCAATTCCCAGTGTTGGGCAAAATGCGCCAGATTTCACTCTCGGCGGATTATGATTGTTATCAGATTAGGATTTCATCCATATTGCAAATCTTATCATTGCTTCGTTTCAAATAACATTTCCGATATTGTATCTGTCACAGATTTCAAGTATAATATACTTAGCATTGATGATATTTTTTGAATTGAATTGTTATAATAAGAGAATTCAAAAAATAATTCAAATGTTTTAGTAGCGCATGGGCATATAGCAACATATGTACATGTATATATACATACATGAAAACTGTTGCCTATGCGCTACTAAAACTTTTGAATTATTATACAAATGATTGTGCTCCCGTTCCAAGGCCTTAAAAGTTATGAAATGTGTATAATTAGTGTTTTTTCAATCCAGCCTGGATAACTAACATCTTTATTGTCCCAACAATGTTGTGGCTATGTTCCGATAGTCGTATCACCATCGGAACACTTAGTATTTTAAACTAAAGCATGACTTATGTTTCATGAGCAAGTTCACGGAACGTAGGATTGAGGCCGAGCCGTATTCAATAGTACGTATAACGAGTTCTCTTTCAGCAGACGATCCTTTCACAACAATATTTCATTACGAGGAACATTCCTCGATGTTTACTGAGCCGCGCGAGATATATTGTGGCCCGCTGTGGTTGGAATTAGGGATTCCGTAATGTTGATGAGTCAGCGGCCTCCGGCAGCCGGCAGTCGGTCCCGAGTCCCGGGTCTCGGGTCCCGGGTTCGTCGCCGGATCGATACGCACCCGTAGCCGGGTATTCTCACAGCGTAAGCACAATGTATCTGGCACGAGAAATACATTATAATGGTAGTTCCACATTCGGATCGCGGACACGCTGCCGCTTACATTCATTGGTGGGAAACATCGCGAGGAAGCTGGTATCTTCCAAGAACACGACCTCTCGTGAACATGTGACATCCTGCACTTGGCCAGTCTAGTACATATATGAGCCCTTGATTATGAAAGTGGTATAAATCATATTTTTTATCAATTATGTTATTTTACTAGGATTTGAAATAAAATAACCGTTAAATAAGTTTTTAATTTTTTTTGACTTAAACCACATTCGTAAGCAAGGGCCCACATTGCCTTGACTCTTTATTATCGAGTCCTCGAGTCCTGTCAGTGAAAATATTGAGAAGATTGTTGTAAAAATGATCACTTTCATATATATATTTATCCCTTAACAACTTTACAGAAGAAACTACTCAATATCATCATCATCATCATTATATGTGCTCTTCAAACTGAACTCTGGCGATCTAAGTGAAATAACCAATTCGATCCTCAGCTATATATAGTATATACTAAATTAATCTCGCGTGTCTGCGCTCGGAGAGTTAAAAAAGAATCTGTTAAGCCGTTTGTTACTTATTACCACGGATACTTTTAAAAATTAATTAAGTTTATATTTTTTTAATTAATGATACGTGTTAAAAGCTAGATGATATCGCGAAACATTTGTAATTATGGTCGGTATCGCGCCGCCTCCGCACCGAGAGCTGTGCGCTGTAGGTGTATCATGCATTCAACTGGTGCTACCCCAAGCGAAACGTTTCATAATGGGACGGAAGTTAAGTAAACGTCGGTGCGGACTCCGGAGCGGAAATTTGTTCCCCGCAAAATATTACTTTACACTTTGGGGCACATTGAAAAAATATGCCTCATAATAAATAACTCGGCGGTACTTTGAAGTGCCGTTATTCATTATAATTTCTCCAGAGATTCCCTCCGTACCCTCCTCGGCCGGGAGGGCCCGCCTTGTCGACGCAAAGATGAGAATGGTTTCCAAGTTACTACTTTTAATATTCCAAAATTCCTTTTCGCATATTCACATACAGAGTTCTTTTGTTAAGCGCGACCTTTTGTTACTGCTTTATAGCAATGTTTGATTTATTACAGATCTTCCTCAAACTTTGTCTGCGCCTTAGTAAATCTCGATGCTTTGTTGGAACTGAAAGGTTTGGACATATACACCATACTGGTAATTTTACCAAAGATTATGGTCAGATAACTTAATGGTAGTAGGATTTCCTCACTTGTCTGTCGTCTACTTGTATTAGGGGGACCGGAAAGTAATGTCGTTTTCTTACGCTAAATACAAACACATACATTTTTAACGAGTCTTTATTTTTAATCAATGATGTATTCCCCATCATTGTCAATAACCTTTTGCCATCTAGTGAGTAAATTTTCAATCCCTGATCGATAAAAATTAATTGGTTTTTCGGCAAAATATCTAGAGATGGCATTTTGGATATCATCCAAATTTGCAAATGTTTTGCCACTTAAAAAGTGTTGCAGCGCTCGGAATAAGTGGAAATCCGATGGTGCAACATCGGGCGAATATGGTGGATGAGGCAGCACCTCCCACCCCAATTCATTAATTTTTTCTAGAGTTCGCCTTGCGCAGTGCGGTCTTGCATTGTCATGTTGGAGAATGACGCCTTTTCGGTTGACAATCGCTGGCCACTTTTCAATTAAAGATTGATTGACTCGCTGCAATTGTTCGCTGTAGAGGTCTGCAGTAACAGTTTCTCCAGGTTTCAGTAATTCAAAATGAACAATGCCGCGAATACTCCACCAAACACACAAAAGCGCTTTTTTGGGGTGTAAACCTGGCTTAGCAGTACTCCGAGGGATTTCATTTGGAGAGAGCCACTGCCTTTTGCGTTTTGGGTTATCATACAGGACCCATTTCTCATCTCCTGTGATCAAGCGATCAAAAAACGCTTCTGTGTTGTGTCGTTGAAGCAATAAGTTGCATGTGATTGATCGGTTAGCCTTATTCTGTTCGGACAGATTATGCGGGACCCAAACACCTGCTCTGCTTACTTTTCCAATCTGCTTCAAATGTTCTTGGATGGTCGACCAAGGTTTGTTGAGACTGTTTGACAATTCCTCGATCGTCTGACACGGATTTGCTTCCACTTCCGCCCTTAACACGTCGTTGTCTAACGCTGATGGTCTTCCTGATCGATACGAGTCGGAAAGATCAAAATTACCCGATTTGAACTTGGAAAACCACCTTTGGCATTTACGAATGTCCAGTGCATTTGGATAAACATCGCAAATGTTTTTGGTAGCAACTGTTGCGTTATTTCCCTTGCGAAACTCAAAGAGCATGCAATGCCGGATGTGTACCTCTTCTGGTATTTGGCTGGCCATTTTACCCAAAATTACAAAAAAAAATTGTAATTCAATTGTCTATAAGTAAAGAAATCACTATAACCTCACAATGTCTTTGGTACGCCTCTGAACAAAACAATGAGCTGACAAATGACAATCAAGTATTGGCATGCGCAGAAACGGCATTACTTTCCGGTCCCCCTAATATGTAGATGTAAGCAAATATAGCTTTTTCTGTTTGAAAAGCGCTGTGGCTAGTGAAGTTAATAAGCCTAGGGGATCTTTGTTCTGTATTCTCGGGCTATTAACAATAAGCTCTGTCTGTCGTACGACTAAACGAGGCGATTAAATGTGGGGGGTACGTAGGCTTTGAAGGTGGGGTTCTTCCTTGCCCATTTAGCGAGCTTGCTGGGGAGGGGGCTAGGAAGTCTTTAAGCATAGTACAGAGGCACCGAATCGTTCCTTAAGAGATCCCGTAGTTCTCTGAAACGTACTGAAAATTACAACCGAAGAGGTTTTGGTGAATATCAACCCTAGATAATCTTATTTTACCCCCAGAAGAAGGGTCTATGAAGATTATCGTTCCGTTAATAAGAAAAGGCCTAGAATGCCTAACATCCGAACGAGTTTTGACGACAAGTGAAATAAATTATTTTGTTATAACTAAGTGAAGCTCGTGAAGGACGTGGAGATGTGAGTAGGTGCAAGTAATGACGGCACCGTGTCACTCGATGCAGTGTGTGTGTGTGTGTGTGCGTGTGTGTGTGTGTGTGCGCGCGTGTGTGTGTGTGTGCCTTGTGACGCGCGCGGGGAACAATGTACAGCGGAAGCGCATTTACCGGGAGACGTTAAGCGGAGGCGCGCTGCGGAGGAGCACTTGAGATGTCGGGACGGAGCTCGACCCAGTTCCTCTCATTGTGAATAATATGAATTTATTCCACTTGGCACATTGCGCCGTATCGTAATTTTGCACTTAGGCGTGCTACTTATTAATAAGGTAGCAAAAAGTAGCCACTCTACACTAAACTTATGTACCTCCAGCTAATTATAATGTTGACGTTACTGCAAAATAGTATGCAGTAGGAGAAACGGCACACAACAGGTCTAGCCATTACATAATGCTTCTCACGAAGCATTTAAAATATAGACATACGAATAAAAATATGACAGTCGTCCATTGCTGGAATTGCTGGATCAGTACTGCGCTGCGCGCATCAAATACTTGCTGCAACCTGCAACAGTTAGCTTGGCCTTCGGTACCGCGGGGCACTGGCGACCGTTGTTTGTAGGAGTTCATACGGGGGATTCAGTCCATTTCGCACCACGCTAGCTCTCTTTATGCTGGTTGGTGGGAGTCTGAATCCCGTTTGTTGATTACCAGGGTGCACTACGAGCACGTGAGATTGGCTTGGGTCCCGTGTGATATTATACGGGATCCCTTACAATCCAATTTGTGTTTTATCTAAAACAAATGTTTGTCCGTTTCTTTGCGCCAAGTAAACTCTTGAACAGTCGAACCAATATTTAGGAACTTAAATAATAATGGGATATATAAAAAAATTACTGCAATAGCTCAATCTTTCGCTCAACGGTGTATCAACGCTCTAACCATTAGGCCAGCTCGAGGTTAGAGCGTGCGGCTTTCGTTCCGAAGGTCGCGGGTTCGAATCTCGGCATGTACCAATGACTTAATATTTAATTTATGTACATTTGTGAACTTTAGTTACAACAGCGAGATACAAACGGTGAAGGAAAACATCGCGAAGAAACCCGCGCACTGACATCATCTTTGTGTGTGCGTGTGGTGGACCCAATAAAGTGGCAACAGGCTCGCCCCCTGTTACATGGGACCTAATCTGACCACATCTGGCGAAACGTGGGTGTTGTTTATTAAACTCTGCCTACCCCTACTGGGAAAAAGGTGTGAAAATATAAAAAAAAAGCTCAATCTGTAAACATAGAAGAACTGAGCACCCGAAGATTCGCAGGTTTGATCCGTAATAAGTTTAAGCTTCAGGTGAAGTGAAACGTTGTGACTTAACCGACATGCATCAAAAACAAAAACTCTCATCGTCATCATTATCAGCCGAAGGACGTCCATAGCTGGACGTAGGTCTCCCCCAAAGATCCCCACATCGATCAATCCTGGGCTACTCACATCCAGCTGCTTCCCGCAACCTGCACCAAATCGTCGGAAAACTCTAATACACATGTAGAATTCTCCAATTCGCACTGAGGCAGCTTAAAACAGAGATACTTTTGAATATCTCTTTCTAAGAAACACTACCACATCCCAACTGTGGGATCATATATGTGAAATACTTCTGCCGGGTTTGATCTGTATATAAAAAGACTGTGGTCTAAACTTTTGAGTCAATGTTCTAGTTTATGACCAGTTTCGAATTTAAGTACAACTTACGTACCCTTTGCTTTTGTTTACAGAGCGGCGGTGTCATGTTCTCGCCGCTGGGCCGTCTGCGCGTAGCGCAAGCAGTCAGGAAGCAGGTGGGTACCGATTTCAAAAACAAGGTTTTTTAATAGCTTCCTACGTTTAAATATTTCCTTGTACTTCCAATATATTTTAAACCTAGGGTAGGAAGAAGTGTATAATACGCTTGTTTGTGCTCGTAATGTTAAATCGGTTTTCTTTGCGTTTAACTGCAGCCGTTTAAAGATAACCTATTGTTGTGCTCACAGACCAGCCAGTTGCCGGTGCTGAGTCCTGAAGTGGCACCGCTGCAGGCGCCTCTCTGCTACCAGCTGCTCTGCGCGCCGCCCCTCGCGCCGCTGCCGGCCTGCGCCCCGTGCGAGCTGCCGCCGCAGCCCTACGCTGTCTACCAGCTACCGTTCGACAGTACGCACTAGCCACTCTTCTCTACCATCAATTAATATCTAATGAATATACTTAACGATGTTAAAGTTTAATTAAATTAATGTGCGTTTAATCTAGCTTCAGGAGGTAGTGCGCAAACATTGCTGCATTTTGTTCGTAAGTGGTTCGCAGCAAGTGTAATTACGACTTAAATAAGATATGTATGTGAGATGTGTATTTACAACGTCAAGTTGTTAAGATCATTGATAAGCATAAGAGATAAAAAAGAGCAAATGTTATGTAAGTATTTGGCGGTGTGGTGTACCTCCGAAACGGCTGAATCAAGTTTGATCTAGTTTCATTTGAAAATTGTTGAATCTAAATTGATGTCGCCCTGACGCGGCTGCTGTACGGCTGCCTTGCAACGCAGAGGTTTAGATTTTAAGTCCACTATTGGTAAAATGTTTATGCTGGCGGAGTTCTTTGTATATTAGTTTAATAAATACACCGCCAAAACGACCCTATTCAGTTTTTGCTTTAAATGCACAAAGAACTAGCCGTGAGCACGTTCCGCTGTTTTCGATGCCATCGCCAATCAGTACTATGCGAAGTTAGAGTTATGTGGCAACTATTGCATGAGAAACAACATGTGATCATTTATATTTATTTATTGATTTTACTGCTTTAAACATACACGGTTACATGGAAATGGAGTAGAGCAGGTAGAGCTTAACTCGCACTGAGTTTTCTACTAGCTAACCTTAGTGAAAGATTAAGTCTATATAACGAGATAAAAGTATAAAACTGAAAAAAAAAACTGACGTATAAATACATACTTATACAGCAGACTTAATAAATAAATATTTATTATGATGATAATGATAAAGAGTGCTCCTTAATGCGTTTTGTAAATATATGAAGCGAAGGACATTCGCGTGTTGTTGTACTGTACGTTTTCGTTTTATTTGGGAATTTTATTGTGATTTGTTATGGTTTGATGTCGTGGTGGTTGCAGCGACGCCGGCCATATACGGGCACCCGGCGCAGTACACGCTGGTGCCGGCCGCGGCTGCCGCGGCTGCGGCGGCGGCGTACGGCGCGGCGTGCTGCGAGCCCGCCTGCTGCGCGCCGCTCGACAAGCAGCCGCGCGCGCACCTGCCGCCCGCGCCCGCGCAGCTCCATCCGGCATTCATCTACTGAGCCAGGCCGCCGCGGATCGTAAACACCAGCTTCATCATACTCAAACCCTTTCATTTTCGAAGCTAAATTAATACGCACTTCGATCAACAGCACTCCTAAACTTCGGAGCAAGGACGAAGAAAAACCGCTGAATCCTCCACCGGTATAAAGTATTCATTCATTTACAAGTTCAGTTTTCAAGTGAAGAGTGAATATTTTTCTCATTGTAATCTCAAACTAGAGCGCATTACGACCTAGATAACACCTGTGCTTACCATCAGATGAGATCATTGTCCAGCACTATATAAAAAAAGTAAGCTATAACAAGAAAGGTATGATATTTTTGAAACAATCACCGGACTTAACATATAACAGTCCAGAATTAAGAGACGTTTCTATTTCATCATCAAAAATAGTAAGACGATACAAACATCAGGAATCCAGGTCATTTCCTGTCGCTATCAAGGGATTGAATATCACCTTTAATTTATATGTATTAAAATGTAGCATCTAAACAAAATCCTAGACAATTCAATGTTAATGCTTCACGATTAAGCTGCAGGTGCAGGTAAGGATTGTATATGACTGATTGAAATGGTCGATGTCCAGCTGAACCTCGGAGGATGTCCATTTGCAATAGCGGAACGTTTGTAACCATCTGCAGCTCCCGTGCGACATCTACTGGTGTTGTTGATCGAAAAGTATCCACTGCTAGATTCTGTAGGTACCTGTATCCCGCTTGGCTAGCCTGGCTCGTTTCCGGTGAGCCGCCGTCTAGATATTTTTGGATGGGTTTATTTATCCGCGCTGCAACAACTCGAGGGAGAGCTATACATACAGATGTTATTTAATATAAATATATCTATATAGTCATAAAGATGATAGCTAAGTTTCTATTTATAGTCGACTAGCGCTATTGTTTCTCGTTGATTTCGCTCGAGTCTTCCATATTTCTCATCAATAGATTCCATGATGAAGTGACTTTACGATCAGCTTCCTGGTGCCGATGATGCAAAAGAGAGATTTCATAGTGATGCAACAAGTGTTCATGTATTTAGACTCTGTACGCGCGTATTTTTGACGTTTTTGTCTAATCCTGTGCTCTTAACTATCTCTCGTTTACTACTATAACTATTATATTAGAAGTACGCTTCGAGGCGAGGAGTGCGCCCGGTCCCGGAGACGCGCGTCCGCGCATCGCCATCACCAGCTCTCCGGCGCAGACGTTTGCACTCGTTTCCTTTCACAGCTAAACGTGTAACTAATAAACTAATCGCTATCATTATCTTCGTCTAATACATGCTCCGTGTGCATTGAATCCAGTATATCTATTTTGAGAAAGTTAAGGTAGGTCGTGTGAGAGGCATAGTTCATTATCTATAGAATAGTTATTGTTAATCTTAATTCCGTGCACCGGAAGCACAACGAATAACGGCACAAAACGGTTAAATCGCTAGTAAGTAAAGATTACCTCAAATAATACACAATTGTTATAGCTTGTTATCCTTTAAAAGGAGTTCCGTTTATCCATAGCGTAAGGTCGTTACGTTGCAGTAAAACTTAGAACAGAGATATGATCTATTTTTGAATGATTTAGTTATTTAATGTTGCTAATGACAATGAATGTAAATCTGGGGTCCAAGATGTCGCGGGGTGCGCGTTGCGAAGTGCAAACGGACTTCGTACGGACGGACACGCGAACCGATTCCGATGAAGGTTTGCGTTTCGGAACGTCCCTTGCGATACTGTTGTTGATTATTGTCTTGGAAAGAGATTTATGGATCAGCGCCGCGACCGAAGCGAATCCGAGGGCAGAGACGTTGCTTAATATATACAAACAGTAGCTGTGAAGAGGTGCGTTATATTTATAAATGTTCAAACTGAATACAAATAGCAACCAACGAGAATACAATAGAGGTTATCGGTGACGATGCCGGTGACGGCAGACGAATACTAGGCAGTCATCTACTATTCGTTATCAGAAATTTCCTAAACGAAGTTACGTTTATAAAGTTTATTTTGGTAGAACTCAACAGTGTTAAATAAATAAATATTAATATTACTACCATCCCCTGTTGTAAACAGTATACTGAAGCACAGTAAAGTAACAAAAGCAATAATATAGATTTTATTACTGCCATACCTTACTACCAACGCAACTGCCACTGATCTGCTTACACTTGCCATTAATTTGCTGTTAAAACTCGATACTAATCTCTAACGACTAACTTAACTGTAATGCTGTCAATTTCTCGTATTAACTCGAAACTTGTTAAGTATAAGCTGTAAGTTGTAAGTAATAACTGATGTACTCCCGCTTTGCTTACACTATTTTCTTCTATAGCAATACGATTTCGGATTTGAAGACTTCATTGAATATATTTTATGGAGTTTGTGTATGTCATTGTTGTCGGTTCACCTGGTGAACGGATTCTGATGAAGCTCTTCGATCGTTGCTGCGGATTGGTGACGACAATTTGAACTTACATTACGATAGCAACAAAGACGAAATCAGAAGTACTTAAATAATAATATCATCAGCGCGTATCATTGCTTATGTTGTTGTTGGACGTATCCATACGAAGCGAGGCACAGCGGATGCTTTACTTGTTACATAGCATATAAAGATATATATTTTAAGTGTTCGCTTTCCTAGACTTTATTTAGATAAACAAGCTGGATATAGGCAAATAAACTAAACCCAATTCTTCCAATCAGATTGTGACTATTTCTATTTACTAAGATTCAATTATTAGTTTCCACTAATTCTCCGTATTTTATTTGTTCGGTTCAAAATTTCTACATCTCAGTTTTCAAATTCTATCCAGCTTAGTAGCAGCTTCTCAGGGGTTATTAATTCTCTAGCAGCTTCTCAAGATATTTTATTTTCATCTAAATCTACAGCCGTTTTTGTTTGTGCAGGTTTGCAGCAATTTGCGTCATGAAGTCTTAAACGTTCCAACTCATTTTCTGGTCTACGTTTTAAAGGTTCAATGGCTTCTCCAGACTTTCTGATTTGATCGATACATCTTGTCCATTAGTATACTTATTTTGTAACCCTCTCTCAAATTTGTTTTTTCTCTTAAATATTACGATTGTAGTATTTGCTTTGCTTTACGTTGTTCTGACTTAATACTTTGTTTCCCATTGTTACTCGCGTTCAAGTGTGGCAAGTGCAAGTCGGTGCAGTTCGTGTGACCTTCGCGTGGATATTTGCAGCAGCAGCGGCCTGTACCAATACTACGCGGCCTAGAAACTTTACTGCCTCACATATCGGATAAACGAATAGTTCGGTATGCCATAGTTATAATTATTTTTCATATATCGCGGTTGTATATTGAAGTTCGCTAGGCGCGTCCGCGTTCGGCGGACTCGAATGTGTAATTTAGACAATATAACAGTATTTGAATAGAAAATTGTTAAGATATATTGATAACGTATAGTGTCATAGTGTATTCTAAATATATGGTGTAGGCCGGTACGCGCGTATCTCTGTCTATCTACACTAGCTTCTATGGCTGTCGATGTGATCTTTGTAAACTTACTATTTACTACATGTTTCTATTAACTTTTAAACGTCGCGACGCCGTGTTTACTGTGCCGACGAACAGGATGAGGTGCATTAGCTCCCTTGTCTGATCCATCCATCCATCCATATTGTCTGATAATAGGAAATATGTAGGTACGTTATCATTTTTTATTTAACTGTTCACATTGTTCTATAATTGGATAATAGCTATCGATAAGTTTCAATTATTACAAAAATAAAGATCTCTCCGATACTCATCGAGTACTATTACCATTTGCACTTATTACCACAGCACACTTATCGCCAGCTCAGACTACGGAGATATCTTTTTGAAATACCACTTTATGACTAGAACAAAATACATTGTTATAAAATATCTATGGATCTAAGAGAAAGAAATATAAAAGAGTGTTTGGGACCTTATTTCAATCATGTACATATTTCCTATTCATCAGGACGTGTTACTTTGGTCGGTGCCCACCTGTGCCGCGGTCGCCGGTAACGTAAACACGGCTTACACGTAGACGCTCATCAAAACTTTTAAAGCAATTCCTCGATTATAACGTATATTAATTAGACAAGTACGTTTTAGAATTGATCTAAATGTTGTGATGTGTATTTCCTGTATACCCTCGCTTGAAGTGTAACCAGGCTTTAGTGACGCCGATAATCGTCGTAATACTGAGAGGTAGGGTTTCGAAGGAGCAGTGTTTTGGATCGGTGTACAAGTCGCGTCAATTCAACACTATCCCATTGTTCGAGAGCCGGGAGTCGAGAGCCGGGAGTCGAGAGTCTGCTGAGCCCGTCGGTGGTCTAATGAAGGTGTTGCTGATGTTTAATTTGGATGCTTGCAGATCATCCATTGTTCGTGCTTTACAATTATATGCAATTGAAAGTTTATTGACTGTTTTGCTGATACGATATATTTTTAAAGCGCATACTTTAGATACTCTTTTTATTACTTTAGATTGAATTCGTCAGAATTATTTATCGCTTTGAGACTATACCGTCCGTGTATAGGTACTGGGTCTGATCGATCATTAGCCCCTGCTACGGGTAGTGTACTGTACTGTACTGTACTTCGAGTAGATCAACGTATTCCGTCTCCGATCTATTGGTATCACGCAACGTACAGGGACATAGACAATACCGCCGCACCGATGCTGTGCTTTCATTTTAATTAGGAGCAGGCTGTCCAGCCATTCCGTGCTTCGTTTGAAACTTCTCTTGCGTACTTAGATGAAATTAACTAAGAAAAAACTAGAATTATTTATATGTCTAACGAAACAATTCAATGCGACATGAATTATTTGTTTTTTTGTAAGAAAGTCTATGTTTTGGTTTGAAACATAAAGAAATTGTAACTCTATCTATATTACAAGTGATCACTAAATAAAGGAGAGTCCGTTTATAAACAATACCTAACTTAGAAAGTGTTGTTAAACTTGAACGGTTACAAATTGGGACAAGTGACAGTTGAAATAAATGAATGAATAGTTTGAAAGTTAGTTTTTTCTCTATCTCATTAAAGTCATTGACAGTACTAAAAAGTATTATTTTTTTCGTGTCTGAATGATGGATGATCCCAAACGGGAAGTAGTCACGAGAGGTTTACTCGAAGCGGAAGGGCTCGTCTCGCTGCGGGTACGAGCACGTCTACGAGCAGGTCTACGAGCAGGTCTACGAGCAGGCCGCAGTCGGTTTGCTTAACTGTTTCTTCAGTTAGTTATTATTATTCCAAAATTGCAGAACGTGTAATGATTTCGCGTAGCTTAGGACGCGACGGTTCGATTGCTTTGCCGGTTACGGTTCTGTCTGGCTCGAAGTGTGTCGGGCGGGTGCGACGGCGGCGGGCGGCGGGCGGCGGGCGGCGGGCGGCGGCGTCCCGTGACGTCACAGTTTTTGATATACCTTTTACAAAGTTTGTAGTCCGACGTTTCGTTATAGATTTACCCTTTAGATAATGTTAACCTATTCGGTGTTTACGGATGTATTTCCTAGCGGCATTTTAACTGTTGACTACTTTTAAGTGTCCATAGTTCGCTGCGCACCGGCCCGCTTGACGACCTCTGCCCGGCGCGGCCGAGGGGGCGCAATAGGGGCGTCCGGGGCGCGCGGGCGCGTCGCCAAGTGAGGGCTGTGTCACCATACACTTATGTGACTGTCATGCTATTTCTTCTTATAGATCTATATACGTAAACTATATCTTTAAATTTGTTGATGTGTGTGTAACGTACTATCCTAAAGTATTTGCTAAAACTTCATTATATTCCCTTTGTATATCTGTATTTGTGTGTGTACGTGTGTGTGTGTGTGTGGCTGTGTGTGGATGTGTGTGTGTGAAAAGTATTAGATATAACATTGTAATTACCCGAGGACATATTAACTGTTGCAACTGTTAGCTCTGCAGGGTGCTCGTGTGATTGTCGCTGCGAGTTACCTGTCGCATAGCACCGCGACGTTTGCTGCCAACCGGCCGCAGCACCAGCGCGCTGTTGGTCACTGAACATAAACAGTTATTCAGTAAACTCTAAATGTTTTGATTGTTTACTCGGTGTCTAATGTAAACTGTATATATCAATTTGTCACAACAAACGTGTGCACAAAAGGGAAAGCGTTAATAACATTGTATCTTTATAACTTAACGTTTGCTAAGTGACATCTGGGAATTTATAATGAGCCCTATATTTAACAATGCATTGCTAATTATGATTTGCCGGCATCACGTCCTTGTGTCAGCGACATCATTCATTCATGTGCTAACTAATTTACTCGAACTTACCCAAAGTTCTTTACAGTTATCAAGTATGATATCTCCTCTTCTGTTTCCGTTGAATTTTTTGGTAGAACATTTAAAGTATATCAAAAGTGCAAATGACAGTTTACTTTAACATACATTACGGTACGACTATTTTTTTATAGAATTTATCGGAAGTGTGGGCGTGGGCGTGGGCAAACGAGCAAACAGTTCACCTAATGGAAAGTGATCACCGACGCCCGCGGACAGTCGCAGCTGCGTTGCCAACCTTTAAGGGAATGATACGCTCGTTTCTCCAAGGGCCCCATGTCGTTAGTACATACCTGTTACCTAGACGACGAGTCTATAGCCTGAAACCTGAGACAAGAAATCACCATTATTCGTGTTTTGCGTTTAGTTATTATTGAATTTGTTTTTTTCGTCTAAATGACTGAAATACAATATTTTATTACATAGTATATTCTGTATATGGGAGTTTGTTTGTACGTCTTCCTTTACCTTGTTCATTCCCGTACATAATTGTGTGTAAATCCTAATAGTGCGTGTGCTGCGAGGGTTGCGGGGGTGTCTCCCACCCCACCACCGGCCGCGCACACGATCACCTCGTACAAATGACACGTTGTATTTTCTATTTATGATTATTAAAATTTATATCATCTAATGTATGTGTGTGTGTGTGTGTAGGTGTGTGTGTGTAGGTGATTGTTAATTGTTATAATAATATTAATAATAATACAAATATAATTATTGTCTAGTTATTGTATGTGATATTGTTATTGGAATTATAGATATTTTAAACGCTAATTAAAGACAATTATTAATAAATCTATATTCTCCTTGTTGACTTTTGTGTAATAGCACGTAACTCGCGTAAGACAATCTGTATTATTAAGGGATGTAATTTTAAGGGCGTATAAGTTTAATTGCGTGAAAAAATATAGCTAATTTAGATGGAAATATACATAACGTGGTGTCAGAGATTTAATCATCCATGTATCTTAGATTTTAAGGCAACGTGAGTCGGGGAAGTGTCTACGCGAGGAACGGCAAGCGTACGGTAGCTTCTCACTTACTATACAACTTAAGTTTAAAGTACCCTGAGTAATATCGCATGGTGTAAACATCCTAACTACCACAGCATATAGCGTATTATACAAATAGTGAATTATATTCCTCCAATCATTTATTTACACAATTTATCTGTTAAAACAAAGTAATATATCACAATCATTAATGACTTAGTTTCCTGATAACTTCTGAAACTTAGTTTACTTAACTTTTGGGAGGAATGCGGCCATGCAACACTACGTGTACATAATAAGTACAGACCGATAGTAACACTCTGGTTATTAATCTGCTTGAGCTGTAAAGATCGAATCTTCCTTATATCCTATCGTAGCACGGCCGGATCACCGCGCGAGGGGCTCCACCGAGAGGGCCGGGCACTCCGGGCACTCCGGGCGCTCCGGGCGCTCGCCGCCGCATTCCTCCCGCGCGCCGCCGCAGCGCCCAGTTTGCCCACGCAAACGTTTCGCTGACGACATGTCCATATCACAAGATACAAAAAACAAATGTGACTATATAATAATACTTGTTAAGTACAATAAATAAAAACTAATAAGTAATAAAGCAATAACGAATAATTGTAATCGTTAAGTTATAAGTATAATATATAAATTATAGATTACGATCGATTTGTTTCATTTCTCTTTATACACTACTTCACTGGCGCTGGCTCCGTGCTGCCGGAGCCCGAGCGCGCGGCGCTAACAGTACTGTGTTACTGTGTGTTAGGCAAATTATTGGGGTCGTGAGACTTAACATGCGTCAACGCGACCAGCGCATTGTGCTGCAGTGTACATAATCCTAGCTAGCGCCGTGCTCAGCAATCACCATCAGTTTTATGTCGAACTTAACGCCTAAATAAGTAATATGTATAAAGTTAAATTACTTACTAAATCTATCGGCTCACTTTGTCTGGAATAACACTAACACACTTAAACTACTTAATATGATGTTAAGTGACACGAGAGCAAAGGCGCAGAGTGATCATGTGGTTACCAAGTGTCTTATTCGTATTATAGGACAAGCAGTTAACCACTACGTAACGGAGGCAGTTAGATATATGATCTGTCACAATTTGGTGGTACACATGATGCTTAGGTAGCACCACATAGCGCTTATTGCCTAAGAACCAAAACATGTTTAGTTACACCAGTAAACCACAGCGCCCTTTAATCCGGAACACAGTAATGTATGCACATTTCTGTTTGTGTACAGGAGTAGGCTTATTACTGCGATGGTTCCTAACTTAACCGTCTAACTGTGAGACTAAGATCAATATCACCCAGGTAAGCGTTGAATAAATTGAAGACATTGTGAGCTGAAGGTGGAACTTGGCAGACTTTAATAAAAATATACTTTGTTCAGTTTCTCGTGTTAATGGCATCGTGATGTCTATTTAAGTTACACTGTGGCAGAGGCGGGCCCTGCCGCGGACCCCACGAGTCCGACATATCTAATGTAATGTATCAGACAAGCTAATGGAGCTGTAGGACATAAAAGCAGCTCTTTCACTGTACTCGTACTCTGTGCTCTCTGGACTATTCCAAGTTAAAGTTCAGCTTGATTGTTTTTGCAAGACAAAAAAAAAAACTTGGCGGACGCGCATTACTCTTAAGCCAAATGGATTATCGATTGATTAAAAAAAAAGGCGATTCGTTATCATGTATACTTCGTTTGTACAAAAACTAGTTCAGAGCAGATTTTAAGTACATATAATTATCTAGGTCGCAAACTCACGATCCAGAAAGAGGAGTGCCAGGAGTGCGTCTCGGTGAGAGGAGCTACGATGTTGTACACTTTATAGACGTACTTTACTTAACATGATTTTAAGTAAGCTTTGTTGATAGCAATGAAGTTGGGGTAGCACGCAGTTGAAAGGGAGAGAGCTCCGAGTATTGAAGTCCATCTCTGCTCCGCTCTGCTCTGTAGTAAGCAAGTAGCTGCTGTGCAGCGGCGGCTGAGGAAATCCATTTCACGCAGTAAAGTATGGAGTTATCATAGCAACGTTTACTTCCGCTAAAAAACCGCATGCTAGTATAATGTTTAGTTTCTGTCAACGCTGTTGCCATTAATGAGACACGTCTGAAGACAACGGGCGCCTTCCGGTGCTGAACAACTTCACCGACGCTTCAGTTTCAGAGGTACAGTTTGCAACAACAATGTAAACATCCGTCTTGTAAATAATGTTGATGAAAACAGGCAAAATGAAGTTAGCAAAAACTCTAGTTTTATAACATGAAGCTATTGTAATAATAGTTTTTTTCTCTATACTTAGAAGCGACGAGATGAGAAACACGTTCGCCTGATGATAGGTGATACCTCCCATAACAATCTGTCGCTAATTAGGATGTTACACACAGCACTACATTGCGCTCGTAGCCTTAAGACATATGTTGAGTCTCGATATCCTGTAATTTCATTAGCTACAGCGCCCTTCAAGCTGGAATACAGTAATGTCTGCATACTACTGTTTGTCGGGTACAATAAGCGTTGCGGTGTTACCGTCCTAGACGTCCTCCGGCAACAGAGATCTACCACCAGTGACAACCTCAGCGCCTTCCAAACCGGATACCTGTAATGTTTGCACAGTACTGTTTGTTGGCTGCAATAAGCGCTACAATGGTACCTACGTCGAAGGGCTCCGGCAACAGAGACCTACTGCCAGTAAAAAAGCTCGTTTATGTAGCTTCCTCTCTGTCAGTTTGTTATATACATATATATACACAGGGATATGGGACAGGACAGCAGAGCGGATGACCAGGACATACTGGAACAGTATGTCCTGGTCATCCGCTCGCACGTGTGCAGATATATGTTCAGTGAAATTAATTAGTTACAATTTTACTTCTAAATATCATCTTCTAAATATCATACTGAATCAGTATAATATTAATTATATTGTCTAGTTTTACCTCCATTGTCTATTACATAATATTTGGAACTAACTGCACGACCCTGACCTTCTATTTGTGAAAGACAGTCCCAACCTCCAGCAGTGGGAACGTCTACTGTCGGATGTTTGTCGCTATTTTATTACAGCGTTATACAAAAACGCGACGATATCTGTAAGTTGGAGGCCAGTTCATTGACTTTTTTACCGAGTTCCCTGTGTAGCGGCTGCAGCAATGGAACTGCTGCACTATATGCAACTTATCAAAGTTGTGGCCCAACTTGCGTATTCACTGGCCGCGATCCAGTGCCGCCGTCGACGCAAGATCCAACGGAAGAGGCACTGCGATACACGTGTGAATATGTCATCAGAATATTGAACGTACGAGTAAAGCTAGTGGTAGGTCTCTGTTGCCGGATGTCATCTAAATGAGTACCACCACAGCTCCTGTTCCTGCTGCCAAAAGGTAAGGGTAAAGTGTATTGTAATTAATTAAATAAGTTAATAGCGAGGCTACGAGACAAGAATATGACTAACATTTTTTTTATTCATAGAAGCGACGACAGGTTGACACGCTCACATTTAGATGAGTGATAAGCCTGCCTGTGACATGTCACTAGCTAGTACGATACACACTGCACTACATTGTGGCCATCGCTTTGTGACAAAAGATGTTGAGTCGCGTGACCCCAGTAATGTCACTAGCTACAGCGCCCATTAAATTGGAACACAGTAATGTTTGAATATTACTGTTTGTTGGCTGCAATAGGGGCTGCGGTGGTACCTGCCTAGACGGTGTCCAGCAATACAGACCTACGACCAGTAAGATGCGGTGTACATCATCCTAACCAGTGCTACATTGTGAACCAAAACATTGTTAGACTTAACTGGCAGTGAGCAGGGCACATTGCTCGAAGGACTGACGACCGATGGGGCAGTAAGGTCCTCGAATGGCGCCCGTGTACCGGTAGACGTGGTGTTGGGAGGCCTTCCTAAAAGATGGACCGACGATCTAGTCAGAATCGCGAGAACCCACTGGATGCGAGCAATGCGGGACCGATCGATGTAGAGATCTTTGGGGGAGGTCTATGTTCACCAGTGAACGTCTACCGGCTGATGATGAAGATGATGTTTATCTGGTTAGTAATACGCTCATAACGATCCGAATGTGATAATAATCATAATAAAATTGACTATAATATGAGTTTAGATAGTGCATCGATCTAAAGCGAGAGAGAGTCATATTTAAGCACTAAATTTGAATGTAAGAATACTATCCAGTGGCTCCGCATCCGCGTGCAGACTTAGCGCCGTCTGAAAAATTATAAGGGACATCCCTTGTGCGTAAAGGAAATTGGCCGAGATGATAAGTTTGCAGCGGTCAGCTCGCGCACCGCCGCACCGCCGCGCCGCCGCACCGCCGCACCGCCGCACGCCGCACCGCCGCTGCGGCGTGCGCTGGTGAGGGTGGGAGGTGGCTTTCCATCAATATGGTATCAGTTAAGTGGCGTTGATGGACTTGGAATTAAAACAATTCCGTCCAGCTGACATCTGTTCTGGTTACAGTTACGAAAAACAGGTTTTAGCTTCTTATCAACCCTTTCGTTTTCAATTAATGATACTATATAAGGTTATAACAATAAATATTGTTTGTTTTAGCACTTTTATATATTGAAGGGTGCTGTAGCTGGTGTATTTATTGGGGTAACCAGACTCAACATATTACATCTCAGGCGACGGTATATGATGCTGTATCTATCCCCATTAGCGCCACGTTGTTATGGGCGGGCGGATCACGTACAGTTGGGTGAGCGTCCCGTTTGTCTCGTCGCTTAATTGTTTAAACAAAATCTGTACAACTTGACGGCTATGATCTGTCTCTTTACTGAAATAACAGCTTTTAACCTAAACTTAATAAGTTTATTGTTTATATATAAATCAACTGAAACTTAGTATTTATCAAAACGGTATTATTTAGACTAGCAAATCTTTATCATGGGGCACATAAACAGGTTATTTACATGCTCTATTATACAATATATATATATGTTCACTTTCGTCATCATCATTTCAGCCTATTAACGCCCACAAATAACTTATGTTATTCTTACTATCAATGGAAGAAGATTGAAGATGATATGAAAGAGTTTTGCGCGAAACACTTAAGAAATATAAAATTAAGTAAAATGTAAGAGAAGTCTGATGATAGTTAAAACCTTCTTCTTCTTTGTCGGTATCACTCTTGATAGTGATCGCGGTGATCACTTCACACGTTGGTGGCAAGTTTTACAACACGCCGCCCCGCCCTCTAATGGACACTTTGCTCGTGCAATCATGTAGTTCAAACCTTACTAATATCTATTTGAGTTCTTTAGTTAGTGAGGAGTTTAAAGATATAAACGAAAAGTGAAAAAGGGTAACATAGTAGTTAGCACAAACGCTATTACTATCGCCACGTATATTACTATCGGCGAGTAACAGTGTGCAAACCTTATTGTTAGACATTAGAAACAGGCTTCATTTCGTCAGACAGTTGAACTGTTCCTTTCACTTACATATAGGAATAGCAAACAGCTTTCAAAAAACATATTGGAACAATTCGATTAAACTTCAGATAGACCTATTCTAGATCTAGGTCTTTCATATATGTTTAAAATTCTATACATGTTTTCGTTAGACGTTTTGCAATAATCGGAGGACGGGTCGCTGCGTAATCAAAATGAAATCATCTAAAAATTTTCCATGTACTACAGCGCTACAATAGCACCGTCTACATTCTCTCAGAGGACGTTCCCAGCCGGCCGACGCACACCCCTGCGGCCGACAGCCCTTCAACATAAAACGCACCCTACACCATGGGTATAAAGTGCAAAATGAAACGACCGGGGCCGGTGTTTGCGCCGTTTGGTGCGCGAGGGCGCGCGAGACCCGCCGGCGCGTGTAGCCGAAGGAAATCTCACCACTTAATTTAGGGTTAAAATATAGTTCGACCGGTTCCCGTGGGGTGGGTGTGCCAAGGTCGCCCGATCCGTCAGACGTCATCGCGCCTCACACACACTAATCACCGATAACTATTGAACGGGGGCCCGCTTTTTATACAATTGCGATCATCGTGGCTTACGCAGCCATTGACATACATAGACGATACTGTGCGCGGCGTATGGGGAGATTCATTTAAAAGATTTTTGTTTTACATAAAACGCATACATATCTGATTACAAAGGTCTGGAGTTAACACCAGAGATCGTCTGTCAGGTGGTACCATGTTAATGCGCAGAGTATCCGGTTTGGCGCTCTTATAAGACTTAACATTGTATAGATGTGAGTCAAGGTGACGAGTGCAGTGCAAAAACTAATACTACTCCAATAATTTTGGGAGAAATTATACGCTTAAGATCTAAGATGACGCTCTTTCAAAATCTTCCGTTTCATATATGAATGCAGTAAATCTGTTAAAGCGAACGAGAAGGTAACTATTCAGGCGGGTCGGTGAAGCTACCGCCATTCAGACTCCACCACATGGTTCTGAAAGCTGCGTTACAGACGTATGGTGTTGGAACTAAAACATATCATGTTTATTGCTTTTTCATGGTTTTCTTTCCACATATTTTTCGTACATAATTGTTACATTTTTTTTCATGTTCATATACTCAGTATTTTGAATAACATCTTAATGACCTAAGCAAAGTATCACTATTTGATGACCTTCCTACTCTTCCCATCTGTATGTCAGTCTTACAACCACTACATCATTACTTACATACAACAAAACGACATTCCGACATATAAACTCCAGTAATTAATCGGTAAATGCCCCGGTACGAAGTGAACATCCCCGACGGCTGTCACGGGGGGTGTCAAAAATTTTTACGACAAACTAATTCACCTCCCTCTGCCAACTAACTGCGAGGTGATGTTTTACTGCTTAAGGAAAAATCTCTGCGTCAGATATTCTGTGTCACTTCGCAAGCAAATTGATTTACTTTCACTGTCCGCGTTGTTTGATAATTGCTTTTATTAACAAACTGTAACATTAATTATATTCTGTAATTATTAAACAGTGTTATTACTAAGTTCTTTAATTATTAGGTAGCACGTTGGCCTAATGGTTAGAGCGTGCGGCTTTCATTCCGAAGGTCGCGGGTTTAAACCTCGGCAAGTACCAATGACTTAATATTTAAGTTATGTACATTTGTGAACTTTAGTTACAACAGCGAGATACAAAAACGGTGAAGGAAAACATCGTGAGGAAACCCGCACACTGATATCATCTTTGTGTGTGTGCGTGTGGTGGTCCCAATAAAGTGGCAACAGGCTCGCCCCCTGTTACATGGGACCTAATCTGACCACATCTGGCGAAATGTGGGTAGTTTATTCACCTCTGCCTACCCCTATTGGGAAAAAGGCGTGACAATATAAGAAAAAATATAAAAAAACAAATCTTTAATTATTCTCCTGCATGGGCTAGAACTGCAAGTGGCTGATATACGTAAAAACCTTTGGAAAAGGCTTTAGTTTACGGATGAATATTAATGTTATATTTAAAACAAAGGTGTTCATTATCAGTCGATAGACGTCCACTGCTGGACATAGGCCAGTTCCCACGACTCTCACCAGATCGTCGGCCCACCTTGTGGGAGGGCTCCCAACACTACACCTACCGGTACGCGGTATCCACTCAAAGACCTCACTACCCCATTTACCGTCGGTCTTTCGAGCAAAGGCGTTCGTGCCCGTTGCAAAGATGTTTATTAACATTACAAATTTGCTATAATGAATACGAAAACTATCTCGATGTAAAGATATGTCGTCTAATTCCGATAAGCAGTAAACTAGGCACGAACACACACACAAACGAGCACATCTCGTCCGTGCAGCATGACGCCGCGATCGGTCACTGCAGAAAAAAGAGTTAAGTTAGTTTTAAGTATATAAAACATTGGGTAGTGGACGTTACTCTGTTTTATGGAAAGGTTAATCGCTGTGTTTATTGCCAAAAACGCTCCCAGTAACATTTTCATCAAAATTCTGGCAAGAACGCGGATGCAGTGTATAAATAACCGAAAAACATATTTGTATGTTAAACTTGGTATGGATGAAAAAAACACAAAAGCCTGAATTGTATGTGCTCGTGTATGTACACGTCGAGACGCTCTACATGTAATGCTTTATCGCACACAGGATGCACCGACTGTGACGAGGAAACTCAAACTTGTTAGCTAGGATTCACAGAAGCAAAACCAATCAACATCAATGCTAGTTGCTAGTTACCACTCTTCAGGAGTAATGGAATTATTAACGACAATCTTGTGCAAACCTCACAAATTGTTAGACTTATTAAAATAATAATTTTAGCGTTAGTTAGGATGATATACACTACACCACATAGTGATCGTTTCGTTTCCCCAGTGTTTTCACAAGCTATAGCCATTCTTCAAACTGACAAGATTAGACACTGCTGTCTCTCTGCCCCGACGATGTGAACTTGTTCATCCGAATGTGGCGGAGCCAAAATCACATTAATTACAATCTAAAATCATCACAACAATTTACAATAAAAAAAATTTCCTAGAATTTACTTATCCATCTACAGGCTTCTCTGAGAAATTCGCCAAGGCACGACGAATGCAGAATGCGTTCCTAAGGTAACGATCATAGCAAAAGCTGGTGGTGGGTCCCCGTCACCAGGCACCAACTTACTAATTACAACTGCCGCTTCTATTGCAGCCGACAAAGACTACTTACTGTGCATACATCACAGTGTGCCACTTTGACGGACGCTTTAGCAACGCTAGAGAAATGACTGGAGTGACGAGACAAGACGTACCCGACGGACCGGCAGGTGAACGTCGCGCTCGGCTCTCGCTACCTTCAATATATGAACATTAACTTCCTGCGGTCGAGTACTGCATATGTATATATTTATAACTATACGTTAACGTCCACAACAGGTTAATTATATAACTATAGTTAACCTGTTGTGGGCGTCACGCTGCGTAGCCTCGTAACCCGCTACGTAACTACGCGGCGTAGCGCTGTAACAAGATACGCTCCGTTACCTGCGCGTAGCGACGAGGAAACTTTCACTTCGTAGACGAGACAGCTTTTGTTATGAGTTATTTGTATTTGACACTGAATATAAAAATATTGTTATCACTTTGGTTATGATTTTTTATTTATTTACTAAAACAAACGTCAAGATAATCATCAAAAGGAGATCACACTAGGCAAGCCCGTACTGTGGGGCTATCGTTTAATGACTCTTGAAAACCTTGACTGAAACATAAAATAGATATAGCAGACAGATAATTAAGCACGCTCTATATAGATGCAGAGATACGTGAGCTTTAAACGTAGAGTATGAAGAGTTCAAGTATAATGTTTTAAATCGCTTTCTATCTCCTCCATTCGCTTGAGTTTTACAACTATTACAATGTTTTACTTGTGATATGGTTGAGAAATCTTATAGTGAACATTATACCCAACAATGGTATCTTTAAAACGAACAAAATGCTGAAAGCACGACGTATAATTGCCTATTAAATATTCCAAATTTAGATTCATTTCCTAGATATTGTGCTCGTCGCCTTGATACATAAGATGTTTATGTAATATATCAAAGCGATGACCACAATGTGGCGCAGTGTATATCATCTCAACTAACATCATGTTGTTAGGAGCAGTATGTTTTCCAATCAGGTCAACGTTTAGTTCATGTCATCGCCTCGCCGAAATAGAAATAATATCCACCTTCACTATTGAAAGTAAAAGTACCAGCAGTTTTTCAATTATTACCTGCAGTCCGACTTGTGTACGATAAGCTCACTGTGTCTTAAAGTGTGTTCTGTTGGTGTGTTAGGCGTTTGATTAAGTTTTAGTAACAATAGGATTCCATATTCTCTGTTGAATTTAGTTCAATATTTACGTGAATTTGTGGTAGGAATTGGTATTATTTTGCAAGGATGTGTTTTTTTTAAATCTGATGTACCAAAACACGTTCATATGTTGCAAACGAAACAAAATATTCCAAGAAAAAGCATTGCACATAAAACATATATTCGTTTAAAGTACAGCAGCCAAAATAAAAGAGTACTTAACAATTTTGTCGAAGGAAGTGCATTAATGTTTTTTGTTTAAAGAAAAGATCCATAAAAAGAAGTTTGATACCAATTGTAATTGGAGCCGCGCGAGGCTTCGATAAACAAGATTGCAGTTAAAATAAAGGATATAATAAAACCTCCTCTTTTGAAATTGAAACGGCGTCCCGGCGATGCATAGGGGGTGCGCGGAGCCAACTCGGCGACAAGTATTACCCCACTTATTATAACTAATGAACGTTATTAAGCATTTCTTTTTTAATGTACCCACTTGATTTACGCAGCGGCAGTCCGCAATAGCTCCCAACTTGATAACTTAAGGTCCTATTAGCGATAATAATTATAATTAATCTCCTAGGCTTGCAACCCCAATGTCACGTTGACCGTTTCACAAATAAAAAAAATTAACTTTATTTAAACACTGTATAAAAAATCGTGTTTTAAATTGAGCCTAGTTAAATAATAAACATATAAATAACCTTTGAACGTAACTATAACACTTCGTAGCACCGCGCTACGAATACCGTAGCGTTTTGTTAAACTTGGATGTTGCACTCTTAAGTGCTACATAATTACTTTCAAGTAACTATTTAAATTTTATTCAAAGCTTAGAAATAGATTTTATTCGTCTGAACAGATGAAATGGATTTTCTGCATAATGAATATGGTTAAACTTAAAAACTTCAGTGTTTTCAAACCGAAGATGTTGAATTTGATCAGAAAATAGGTTTAACTTGGAGTCGAGTGACAAAGTTAGCAAAATATGATTGAGACAGTAAGTTGTTCATTTTGACAAGGACAAAAAAACAATACTTTTTTATTAAAAGTTAGTTAAACTATATTCTCGTTCTCTTCGTCTACTTAACTTCAAAAAAACATTTGGAAAAGTGCCTGCCCCATGGTAAGTGCTTAATAAAATCAATTATTATGCAATAGATTTTATATCTGAAAAAAACTAGTATTTAATGTGGTAAAGGAATCCGTTATCGCAAGGTTGGTGCGGGGCGACGTCCCCCCGGAGCGGGTCCGGCTGCACCTCCGCCTTTTGTCAATATACGTTGAACGCTCTCCAACAGGTAGGGGGTTGTTTGGTCGCGACCAGTTTGTTTTTACTCATAACCAACGCAACAAAAAGAGAGGTGTTTACCTGTGTAATCCTTGCCCTAACCGGATGCCGTTTGTGTGGGTTTTTTAATAAAAAAGTCTATAGCAAAGTAATCACACATATTATAGTTTAAATGAATATGTACTGTACGCTCGTAGTGACTTCTGAAACTTCATCATCAGCCGATACACGTCCACTGCTGGACATAGACCTTCCCCTAAGATCTCCACATCGTTTGTTGGAGTTCATTGTGAGGAGTTCGGTCAAAACCCACGACGCTGACCCAGCGCAGGTTGGTGGGCGGTCAGAGCCTGGTTTGTTATTCAGCAAGGTGCATCGCGTGCAGTTGGGGTTGACTTGGGTTTCGTAAAATGTTGAACGGAACCCCTTGCACCTCTGTACAGAAACAAATATTTAATTTCATAAGTACTTAAGCTTCGTTTCATTGTATAATATTAAAAAAAAACTTTAACATGTACCACAAGTTGACCGTCCCGCTCGACATTTCGATATAAAAACTAGTGTGGTAGGTCTGTAAAGTATAACATTCAAGTTATCGTTAGAATTGTTCTGGCAGAAAGTTTTATCAGCGCATTAACAGGGGAGGAAACTTTGTGAAATTTTACTTGTAAACTTGCTTCAATAAAGTAACTCGAACTTTCCGGTAAGTAACCCAATAATTATGAAGTGAAGTGCGTTCAGTTGTGAGCTGGCGTTATACGTTACATAAAGTACCAGCAAGTGATTTGTGTTGGGAGGTCTTAATGCGGTTTTGGTTTGGATGGAAGGGGGTGATAGAAGAGAATGACTGCAGTGTGATCAATACTTTAACATCACATATGTCATACATACAGTAATAATCTAAGAAAGATCTCCATGAAATACACCATAGTCTGACTGAAAGATAGTAAACCTTCACGGAAATTGGGTCAAATTTTACGATTTGAAACGAGACGAGATTAGGAAATAATTCTTGGGTTCATGTTTTGTAGCAGTTGCTAGAAATAATTTACATCTACCAGTTTCAGTTGATGCAGTGATTGTTAATAACTATAGTAGTAACGCGACCAATTTTATTTGATGTTCCGCATCATAATTTGGTGCGCGGGACGGTCGTTCGCGTTGCTGTCAGATGTTCGCCCCGCAGACGTATCGCTGCTCGAGTTACGAGCTATCGAGCTGGCGAGACGCGCGATATGATAACGAGCTCTCGTCTGCCCGTCAGCTGATAATAATTTACATTCAAATATATAATATAAATGAACGCCTGTATCCAGAGATAACGGGCTCATTGCGTCTGATGCGATACTCCGGTGTTGGCTGGACTATGATCGCACTGGTTGAACTCGCTGCAGAATTGATAGCTCAAGGCCTGTACTTTTAGACGCCCTCGGGTTACGTTCGGATTAAGTAAGAGGACGGTGTGGCTTGAAGTGCCTCCCCGAAAGTTGCTCGTATACAGCGTGTTGCGTGCTTCGTGCTGCGTGCTGCGTGCTGCGCTCCAATTGCATCTGTATTTTCTCAGTAGGAGCGTCAGAAGGATGCGGACGGCGTGCGTCCGGCGGTGGGGCGGCGGTGCGCGGCGCGGCGCGGCGCGGTGCGGTGCGAGGCGCGGTGCGCGGGGGTGGTTGCGCGGGGCGCGCGGCGAGGCGGAGGCGAGGCGGCGCCTCAGTCGAGCCGTGGCCGCCGCGCGGGACGCACGTGTGGTGCCGAGACAGTTCCAACCAAATGAGGACTCCGCGCGAGCCGCACTCGCGAGCAACGTGCCGTAGTAACGAACAGCCGAGCGCCGGCCGCCGTTGAGTGTGCTCCAGTTTTTTACCGCCTAGGATAAGACTCTCTTGGACTGTTCCCGTTTGTGGCTAATGTGAGTTCAGATCTGACATCGTGTGCCTGCTGATCACGTGCCCCACATTTGGGGTGTCGTCGCTGGAGCGCTCGAATGCTACATTTTTCCGTTTATTTACGAGCAGGCAACGCTTCTGTAGATGTAGCCGCTCGATGACGCTTCTAGTTGAGAGAGTTACTAAGTAAACGTTCGTTAGCACGAGTGATAGCATTTTAGGAAATTTCGTAACAATTCATTGCATACGATTTCGTGAAACAGTTTCCTGAAATGTTTTCGTCTCATACTTCCAACCTTGTATTCGTGATACACGTTAGACTTGTTCTGACCCCTGCCATAATACGACTAATGCGTATTTTTAACATTAAGATAAATCTGCAGGCATCATCTTGGCTGTTTATTACGCCACACGGGCCGCTGTCGCGCCTCGCGCACTGCTACATGCTATTCGTAGATTTTTTCATTTTAGACTTTAAAGTGTTGCTCGTAGAGTTGCTTTTTAAATAAACCATAACTAAAGTATCGTTAAGTCCGAATGTCTGTACATTTACTATCTTATTTCTTCATTTTTAGTTAGCTCTTTCGCGACGCCTCGCCAGTAGTTTAGTACTTTTTTTTTCGTAGACATTGCAGTTGAACGCTGGAGGGGTGTATTTTTAGTGTTAATATAATATGTTGTTAAGTTTTAGCGAGTTTGGAGTAACGGCGGCGGCGGCGGCGGCGGAGGCTGCGGGGGCGAGCGCACGTGGCGCACCTGACGGTAAATAATTGCTGCCACGTGGGCACAATTAGCCTCCCCGCGAGGGTGGCAGCGCGGCGCTCGTCTCCGCTGCTGACGGGCCTGTAACTTATCGTTCTGTATCGAAATCGCAAACCGAAGTGTTTTGACATAACTCTCTTTAAGGTTTGTTGTAATTAGGCACGTAGACAGAAATATTGATTCGATTAGATCGATTAGATGCGATGTTGATTCGAACCCGGCGTGCCGGCGCGGTGCGGGGCGAGCGTTGCGCGGTCATGTAGGCCGTGATGACTGTCAGTTTCCAACTGCTCAGACGAATTAATATTCGGGACGGATCATTTGGCAGAACACATTATTATAGGCGGGCGCGTGTGCGTGTGCGTGCGCGCGTGCGTGTGCGTGTGCGTGTGCGTGTGGGGGTGCGTCTGGGTGTGTGTGTCAGCGGGTGGGGGTGGGGACAGAGGTGATGGGGGTGGGGGTGTGGGTGGCGGGTGCCGCTGCGGGCAGAGGGAGCGTGGCGGATCGATGCGGCGGCGCTCCGGTATGATTTGCCTGCCGACCGGCCCGCTTCTCTCCCCCCCTCCCTCTCACCCCGTCAGTCCCGCTCCCCCGGGAGCAGATACCCCGGCAGACGGGCGCACATCGCCAACTCTAAACTGTGACAGACTTCTGCCCGTCTACGATTGTTTTGAGGCGGCAGGGCGCGGGCGGGCGCTACGGCCGGCTACGCAGACGCTGCTACGCACGGGCCCGCGTAGCCTCGCCTCACAGATTACCGATAATTATTATACAATACAACACTTTATGAACTGTCTTTTTTTTTCTAATTTTCAATACTAATAATTAGTTAAAATTTTGTTTATTTTACTAAATTATAGATTTTCTTTTAATTTGAAGAACTTTCTTAATTTTTAATTTTTAAGTCCCACTGAAATTCAGATTTGCGGATTTTGTGAACAAACTAATATTTTGCTTTTATTTGAATGCTTTTTTCCACTATATATTTTTTTATTGTGGGAATAAAAGGTATATGATATAATATTACATATAACTATGCATTTGCGATAAAAATAATTGTAAATATTTCGTCTACAATTTTTATATCTGATTTCGGAAACATCAGGACTGTTTTTAAAGAAACTCACTAACAGATAGTTGAAGAATCTAAGAAAACTTTTAATTCAATAAAAAATTATTGAAGCTTAAACAAATTAAAACTATAAAATTATAATGAAATTGCGTTTTTTTTTCAATTTCACTAGTAAGGTAAAAGTTTAGTTTTTTAAAAATTAACTTAGAAACTATAAAAAAGGGGATAGGTTTATTACACAGCGGCGCTACGACGTCCGCCGGGCGCGTGACACATTTTTACACATTATTTAAGAAGAAGAAGCTTAAAGCGCCTCCCCGGCTAGTGAAGGTCGGCGATCAGCGCGCTGCACTCCGTTCTGTCTGATCCGTCTGCCGTCTGCCGTCTGTCTGCTTCCGCGGAACGATTCGGACGCTGCAGACACCTGCTCCTTCATATATTTGCAATTTCCATTACTTATAAGCGGTAAAATAGTATTTAATTTTTAAAAAGTATTACGCAGCTTTTTAAAGCTGTGAATACGTTGAATATAATATATGTTTCACCTAAGATATTGAATTGTGAGTACATATGATATGTTATAGATTGTAATAAATCGCAGTTGAAAATTCCGATCTGTTGTACAAACGCTACGCGGCTGCACTCATCGCCGTTATCGTCTCGTTATAATTAGTAAATTTATAGTGCGTTGTAGTTGAAGAGATTGCCGAGGTAACAAAAATGAAGTGGAAAAGTCAGAAATAGTACGGACAAATTCCAACCACTGCCAGCATTCCTCCGGCACAGCTCACGGCGCCTCCTCGAATTCCATCCGCTCCTACCGGAATGATCGGAACAGATAATAGTGGACGAACTGCGTTATCTGTTCCAATTGGAACTTCATTCTGTTAAGTTCTAGTTCGCGGAACTTGTCTTCAGCTAGTTTATATGAAAGTGTTAAGATGTGTGATGTGATGGAATGATTTCGCCACGGTTATATTTCTTCACCTCAAGGTCACGCTCCCCGGATGGAATCTATCCATATCATCTTTACACTACAATTACAAATTGATTAATAGCGACTGTCAAGGTATATAGAAAAAAAATATTTCTATATAAAGATGTAGGAGGTAGGGGGTGTATGGGGTTCCGCCCAACATCTTACGGAGCCCAAGTTAACCTCATATGCACGCGGTACACCCTGCTGAATAACAGAAGAGGTTCTGACCATCCACCAACCCACCCTGGGCAAGCGTGGTGGCCTAAGGCAAAATACCTCTAAATGAACTCCTCGATATGAAGATGTTTGAGTGAGGCCCATGTCCAGTAGTGGACGTCTATCGGCTGATGATGAAAAATGTAGAATCTTTACTTCTTTTAAAGTAGTTAAACTTGACAGCTCCAGTGATTAATTAGATAGTTTTACTGGATAAATTATGTAAAAATGTCACGCACGTGTCAGCCGCTGGAGATAGGTTAGGTTAGGTATAGTTTAGTGGATGTCAGGGCCCTTCTAGGTGCCACCATAGCTCTTATTGCCGCCGCCAGACAATATCATAGTGTGCAAAGATTATTGTTTGCTAGTATAACGAGCGTCTAGCTAGTGTAATTACTGGGGTAATGAGACTTAACGTGTTATTTCTTATGATGACGGCGACATGTTTAAGTCTAGCAGCTTCTAGCCTTAAAACTGAAAATATTGTTTTATTCTTATGATAATTAGGAAAGTTATCGTTTCACCCAAATGAATAAAAACATGAATATCTCAATCAATACCGTATCAGATGAAACGATCTGAAAGTCGATTCAGTCTTATGTTCGTAATAATACTTCTCGATGACTCTTATTACATTCCTAACGCAGAGAAGAGATAGAAAATACTGAAAAGTTTTTTTATTGTCGACTGAACTCACACTGTACGGTTCTGATGTTGACATCTGAACATCGTCTCTGCTGCAGAACGAGTTTTGTAGGTGAATTAAGCCCTTCATAACATTTGAAAACATAGCTTAATTAGTTAGCAATTAACAATTTTCATACTGCTATTCGATTGTTATAATTTCTGTCAAATTATTTTCAATAAATAATCATCAGTATTGTGTTTCAAGGATTAACATGGGCCTCAGTAATTCGGGTGATGATCAGCAAGCTCGCAGGACTTGGTATGTGGCTTAGCAAACGCGCTACATCGGTAATGGTAACTGGAAAAGGTACAGCTTTTATTTTAAACCCTTTAAAAAGGGTTAAATTCCGTTGGGACATACCCGTCACATACTACAGCAGTTATGATAGTATAGTAGATTATATGAGATATACTATCTTGGAATATTTAGTAAAAGCAGGAGATATTTGAGTTAGTAAACGTGATAGAACTGTGCGGTATACGACCAGGGTTCGATCCTCATTGAACTTGAGCTTCGGACGAGGAAAAAGATCGCGAGGAGCCGCAGAGTCTCAAAAACAACTTTCTTCTACATGTAACATCGTCTCGGTTCGCTTTATCTTCGCGGTGAATAAATGGTCTTGTGAGAAAACGCCCACACGTGGGAATATCAAGTGGGCCGTCCGAGTGATGTTTCATCGAATACTAATTCATTCGTTAAAGAAGTCAATTTGTAATTTACTATTCATTTAGGTCTTAATGAGAATAGAGAAGGGAAAGTTTTTATTTGTCGGACAGCGCGCGGATTGATTGCGGCGCGCTGTCCGACGCGCGGCGTCCGGCCGGACAGCGCGCCGCGCCCCTCCGCCGTATCTGATGCCCACGCTAATCTTATTTGTTTTCCTACTAGTGTTCTTCTAATGTAATTTACGCAGGCGGCAATTGCAATCACTCCGCTTGATTGGCACGCGACATTAAGCTGGTGTACGCAAAATGTAATGTTATTTTGTTACCGACATCCCTCGGGGAATAACCTTTTTTGATATAGTATTAGTGTTGAACCTTCCCAATGCCTAATAGCGTCGACATGTCGACTATATGTTATAGCTTTACCATCGTTCGGGGCAGCGCTTTACCATTTCTGGCCCCATTTAACATCGTGTAGATTAAGGACATGTTAAGCCAGAAGAGTAGACGTCGCGATCCTGAAGCAGCTACACGTTAGCATAAGGCTCTCGACTGTTAGCTACCAGACTATTCTTATTTACTTTGTTTAAATTACTCCTAATTGCGTACTGCAGTGCGAACCCAACCTTCAATAACGAACAATACGACCCTGACGAGAATCCGGTATTAACACTGTAATAACAACAGCAGTAGGGAGTAAACTTTTGTTACTAGATTTATATGGGTAAAATAGCGATCCGCGCCGCAACGCACAACTAGTCGCAAACCGCTAACAAGTTGCTCGTAACAGCACAGAAATAAATCCAATTGAATCAGTTCACGTCGAAGTGCTCCACCACCGGAAACTGTCCACAGACTATAAATTAAAAAGGTTCACTGCATGATTAATTCATTTACAAGTTAAACTTTCCGCGCCAACCTCGCCCTTTGGGGTTTGAACAAACTTCGTTTGTGCGCTTTCCTACTCGTATGACGTTTACGGTAAATTAAACTTTGTTTTTCATATAAAAGCATTAAGCAATTTTATCTTAAATAACTAGATATGATCCTGTTCACTCTCACGACTAGGTACGGAGGTAACTTCTCCTGTCAAGCAATAGTGAGCAATCATTACCGTTTTGAGATTTGAAAGGCGCCGCAGTTACTGAGCATGTGTGATTTATCATCTAATATTCCAGATAACGAAGTGTTCCGAAACATCTTATTATGTCACTGATATATGTGGGTGCATCATTTACTACCAGGTGGACGTCCTGCCCCTTCGGTCACGAACAAAAGAGTCCATTTCCACGTACAGACGGATACAGGTTCGTTCCCGCGATGCGTCACACTGCCGTAGCGATTATTTTAGACAATTTTAAAATTGCGCCGTAAGAGTTTAAACTTGCCCATAAACTAAAGTTTAATCTAACTGAAAGCCGAACCCCTAATGCCCTCCCCTGATAGGTTAAGGTAAGCCAAATCATGATTAATGGATATTCAAAGCAGTTAAATCCGCAAACTGGTGCGTATAAACGCGATCGCGGCGCTCGGTCCGCTTGCGGAATGCTTTTCACGTTCATATTTTTCTTTCCGCGAACGGAGTTTAAAAGGAATTTTTCATTAGTTTACCCCTGAAAGGGGTTGGTGGTGTATTTTGTAAGTTATACCTTTTTCAGCTATCGGCACATTAAATGTTTTCCTTAGAAAATGTTAAAAGAAAATGTTTATCCAAAAATCAGAGAGGATTCTAAATTATTTCGTACTTAGTTTCAGTAAGGGAGTAGAGACGTGCAGAAAGATATCGTGTAGAGTAAGCATACTGTGCTGATGATGATGATGATGATTATATGATAGTTACGTACCTTCAGAGTGATTTAAGATATTATTTATATAGGTTTAAGACGGTAGAGTTGGATTGAATACCATTCGAGGTATGGAAGGTGTTAAAGTCGGATGGATGAATGTGGCCGACTTTATTCTTTAACAAGTTGTTACAATAAGAGACGATCCCGGATGAGTGGTGTAGCAGTTCACTGGTATCCATCCTTAAAAACAAGGGTGATGTACAGCTCGGTAACAACTATAGAGGAATAAAGCTCATGTCGCATAGTGTGAACGTTAGGGAAAGAATCTTACCGTGAAGACTGAGAGAGGAGAGTGAGGTAGCCCGGAAACGATTTGGTTTTATGCCTGGGCGGGGGACTATGGACGCTAGTTTTGCTCTTCGCCAACTGTGTGAAAAATACAGACGTGCGCGCAAAAACCTGCACATGGTGTTTTTGGACCTTGAAAAGGTATACGATAGGTTCCGCAAGAGGTTCTGTAGTGGGCTCTGAAAATGAAAGCAGTACCCGGGAAATACCTGCAGCGTATTTGTACTATGTACTGTCGTGCCAGTACACACATCCGGTCCATTGGTGGCGAAAGCCACAGTTTCGGTGTCTTGGTGGGCCTACACCAGGGGTCGGCATTAAGTCCGTAACTCTTCCTCCTAGTAATGGATGCACTGACATAAGACATACAGCAGGAGGCACCCTGGTGTATGCTTGTTTTCGACAACATCGTGCTTGATGAAGATGTGGAGATGAATTCGAGGTGCAGAGCAGGTTAGAAAAATGGCGAAATATTTTAAAGAAAGCTGGGCTCATCAAGCGTAAGATGAATGTGCGGTGTGACAAGATGGATAAAATTAAGAATGAGCATATTAGAGGAAGTCTGAAAGTTACTCCAGTGACAGAGAAATTGAGGAAGTAGAGGTTAGCGTGGTGCGGGCATGTTATGAGGAGGGATGAAGGACATATAACAAAGAAAGTAATGAGAATGAAAGTGGATGGTTATAAGGGTAGAGGGAGACCTAAGAAAGCATGGATGGATTGTGTGGAAGACGACGTGTAAATTCAGATATGACGACTGATAGAGGGATGTGGAAGAGAAGTACGCACTGTACCGACCCCACATAGCTGGCGAAAGGGTAGTAGAAAGTAGAAGTTTAAGACGGTAAAGTTAGCAGTGCTTATTTGGCTACACGGAGAGCTCGCCGCCACGTTTCCGTGTATCTGTTTCCGTGTTTGATGTAGGATAACAGGATAGTGTTTTATTCGTCCTGATGAAAAAACAACTTTTGCCTGTTGCCGGCTAGTGACGGGCGCAAATACGATTTCCATAATGTATACGCGGACTCGTCACCGTACATCACTTGTATATTGGTGTCACTAGGCAGTTTGTTTCGCCCCACTGGATTCCTACTTATTATACATCAAAACACGATATTGTTTCGCGATCTTTTTAGATAAATAATTTTCAACTAACGTTATCCTTTTTCTTTTTTATTGCGAGGGAAATCTTCTTAAAAGACACCCTGCTTCTATAGCGAAGAAAAGGATACGTGAGATTTCTACCTACTAAAACCTCCCCGGTAGTCTCCATCAGTGCATTAGGAAAGGCTCCAAGATCTACGAGACGCACCGGTTCCCTCCTGGACTGCTAGCTAACAGTTTCCACGGAAGGGCAAAGCCGTCTTTAGCATCCACGCTGTGCTACATCACATCCTCTACACCTCCCCTATCGTATCTAAGTAAAGGACAGGACTAACACTTTCCGCGATCTCCAGGAGCAAGTGCTATTACTACTAACTTAAAGTATTTTTTTTATTCAATGAAGCGATGAGACGTGGAGAATGTTCAGCTCTTGGTAAGGAACACGCCTGCCTGTAATGCCGTGGCGCTGGTTAGGACGGTGTACCCTATTCCACATTGTGCTCGTCGGTTTGAGATGGAATTTGTTGAGTTCTATCACCCCAGTAATTACAATAGCTACAAAGTCCTTCAAAGCGGAATACAGTAATGTTTGCAGACTACTGCACTACAGTTTAGAAATAGAAAAAGAAGCTGCGGAAACCTACCACTAGTTTACACACTTCAACTGCATGTATAGCCAGTTACTCATCATCATCATCAGCCGATAGATAGCCACAGCTCCCCCAAAGATCCCCACGTCGATCGGTGCTGCGCTACACGCATCTCTGCAACACCAGAGGCCGTCGTTTGTAGAGGTTCAAATGGGGGACTTCAGCTTTTCCCCACCACTCTAATGTGAATTGGTGGGAGCTAGAGCCTTGTTTGTTGATTAGCAGGCTGCTCCACGAGCAGGCGAGGTTAGTCTGGATCCCATGAGTTGTTTTGCGGGAATCCTGACACTCCTCTACCGCCAGTTACTCACAACTTTATATTTATGACATCATCAATAACATACAAGGGAATATGTTGAAAATACCACATCCGTTATTTAAAAACTACCACTCGTTATGTGAATATAAAAAAAACTGAATTTCAGCCAACTTCCGGGTCCGAGTGCACTTCGCTCTCCTTACGTCACGAGGCCGGAGCGTGGGCTAGCTCGGAGCGCTCGGAGCGCTCGGAGCGCGCGGAGCCGGATCTAGGTCGCGTCGCGCGAAGCGTCAAACAGATCCAGTTATTATGTTCGAGCCGTAGTTATTCGAGTAGCTGTTAGCTTGGCAAACAATTACGCTGTTTGGCATCGGGACTGGCCATTTAAGCGCTCACCATTGTGTGTCCGGACGCGGCCGGAGCTCTCTTCTCCTTTATTAATGTCCAAATACTGATGTAATGCCCCGGCTCGCGCTTCGAACGACAAGCTACACATACATCCAGCTTAAAATTGAATGTACACCACTGGCAACATTTACTCGTTTCCAAGTAGTCTGCCATCGCCAAGGGTTGACTGGTGGAGAATGTCAATGGTCATTAAGGGAGCAATAAAATTTCAATAAACAGGAAGAGTTTCTCTTGTCTAAAATAGAGCGGCGGTAGATTGCAAACTCACTTCCGTGGCCCTGGAATCGAACTCGGCACCCACGCGATGCAAGGGCAGCAGTTGACTCCTGTCAACTTAGAATATAGGAATATATCTTATTTAAGAATATAAGTTGAAGGTTTTAACAAATGTTATTTGAAGACGTTTAAGTTATTTTCAAGTAATTAATATTGAAACAGTTGATGCCCCTGTGAGCTCAATCAATAGCAATAGTTATTTGAAATGTGGAGGCGTTACTGAAGCGATTCCCGTGGTGTTTACGAGGGGGTGCGCCCGCCGGCTTTCAACCCTCTGCAGCTCAACGGGTTGCTCATCGATCGCGCGCAGCCTCCGCCGCCGCGCTTGCATCCCCAGCCTCCACACTATACTAGAGCCTTCTAGATATTCCTGGAGTCTATACAGTCCAATTACAATTTTCAACGGTGGTAGATCTCTGTTGCCGATGATTGTCTTAGTAGGTACTAAATAGGTACCGGTTTGCAAGACGTTCTAGCTAGTGAAATTACTGGGGTAATGAGACTAAATATATCTCAAGGCGTTTAGCATAATGTGGTGCAGTGTATATAATCCTAACTAGCGCCACGTTGTTACGGGCCGGCGTGTAGCTTATCATCAGGTGAGGGTCTTGCTGGTCTCCTCTCTTTTTAGAATAAAAAAAAATGTGTAGCACTAAACTGCGTCGAGGCTTTCAGGTATCTTAAGTTGGTTGACTCTTTAATATGAGCTAAAGAATAGCTGCGGCGTCTTTCGAAATGAAGCAGCGGTTTGCATATTAATTGGTGCGAGTAATAAATATTGTAGATAGCTAGATCCGTAGCGCCGTCGTTGCGGCTTCCGAGGGGTGTACGGGGGTTGGTCGGGCACCGGCGCGACGCACTAAACATCAGAACCGTCTGGAGCACATAAATAGATCATCAAAAATCTATAATTGTAGTCTAGATAAAGCAATAAACTCGGTCGCGGTATTTAAAACCGGACTCGGCCGTGTGTGTGTGTGTGTGTGTACAAAATGCCTTACAAACATAAAATGTTTTACGACACACACACATATAGAAAATTGATGAGTTATTATGAAAAGCAAAACCTACTGCTACGTAGTTAACACTGAAACAATAAACACTCTACGGACAAGTGTATCGGTGGAGCTGGTGCTCTCTCTCCGCTTTCATCATCATAACGTTATCTGCTATCAATTGGTTCAGCTGTTTGTGGACCAGTTTTAAAAATTAAAAAGGACCGTCGAGTTAGGAAAGTCAAAACGAAAATCATTAGACATGTAGCCAGAAAAAGTATTTAGTATTGAATATAAAGACTTTTTTATCCACTAAGCTATAAGGCCATCAAGTGTTATATATAACTCGTAGTAGTCATCGGCCAATTTACGTCCTCACTGCTGGGGCACAGGCTTACCCTCAATTTGAGGGCGATGAGCCACAGTCGACACGCGGGCCCAATGCGGGTTGGTGACATCACACACCTTAGAATAAATTCTAATTCATGTGCGGGTTTCCTCGCGATGTTTTCCTTCACCGTTTGTATCTCGCTGTTGTAACTAAAGTTCACAACTGTACATAACTTAAATATTAAAGTCATCGGTACATGCCGAGATTCGAACCGGCGACCTTCGTGATATCCTCTGTAATCTACAGTTTTGTAGCAGAATTCTCTGCTGTGGTTGAAATTTCAGTGCAAATCGCTGATCGATTTCAACACAAAGAAATTACAATTTGAATTTGTCTCGATGTAAACTCGATCATAAAGATGTGTACATTATACTTATTCCTTATCGCAAACCCTGGTATTAAACTGTTGTGGTGTGAGTAATGAAATGCCCCTCTACCTCCCCCACCATGCTGGCGCAACCCCAAACCTGTTAGACTATTGGAGAATCTAAATTACAACGCGAAGCTTTATTGCAGGAGATAGAATTCTAGTCGCCGCTTTAACAGATCCTGTTCAAGTTTAAAAGGACGACAGGCACAGTACTCTGCTATTGAATTATCGCAGCATATCCTTCGCAAAATGTAACTTATTTTTTCTCACCACCTATGACAGGATAACCCCAGGAACTATAATATGCAAAGTGGTGTAGAGAAAACATTCTAGCGTCTACTTAATGAGAGAGTGTTCTTATCCGTGCCTCGGTGGTGCAGTGGGTAAGCGCATGCTCAGTTGTAGAGTTTAGGATGGAGTTGAGGCTTTCCTGAAACCGCCTGGCTAAGTATCTTCTTATAGTTTATCTCCTGCGATTACATCATCAGTGTTCTGTCTGTCAATATACGAAAGTGAAAGTATTCTAAGCGAACGCACATCTCCTTCATCGTTTATTTACACCGAGCGAAATTGAGATCAAATGTCGTGGATCAAAAATGCTCATAAAAAAGCAGACCCGCCCCTCTCGTCGTCTCGTCGCTTAAAATCTGTAAATAAAAAAAACTTGCCCCATCAACTGCAGAACGAATTGTAATCAAGCCAGCGCCGGCTCCAGGACAAACGAGCCTCATCACCTCGGTTCACCTTCAGAGCGCTGTAATATATTTTTCTCTTTACGCGGGGGTTTGTTGTGCGTCAATCCGCCCCTAAATCCTAAACAGGTCGTAAAGCAAGATTGCTGTTTATAATCTGCGCCGACCTACGATTTTCAACAAAAAAATATATCTGAAAAACAAAATGGCGGAGTGAAATTGGACTCCGACAGAGATATACAATTAAGATACCGTCTTTATCTTAGGTGACACTTAGTTCTTAACATTTGGGTTGTGATTAAATTGATTAGTATTAAATAGAGAAACTGTTGATTGGATCTATAAGCTACAATAAATGTATTTTGATTAATCTATGTATATATATATATATTTATTTATTTATCATATATATATATATATATGTCGATCTGATGGTTTACATACCATTACGGTGTCAGGTTTCTTAGTGGTATCGATCTGTTTACAGAGAGCTGTAACGAATGAAATAATTAGGATAATGAGATATATTGTACTTTAGCGATGTGGTGCTGTGTAAACATCTTAATTAGCGCTACATTTTTATACCGCAACATAGTTTTTAAATATTACTACACTTGTTTCTGTATTTGAATGCATTTCACACTTACTTTGGATAGCTGTATGTAAATAGTTGTTTAAGTCGTTTCGGCTGGGATTATTTGTACTTATACTGTTGTGGAGTAAATATTCTAATGTGAAGTTAGCTGTAGTTAGTGAAATTGTTAAAGGTTATGAAACATACCGTCTTATTAAAGCGGAATGGACAACGTGACTTCAGCACTGTGCATGGAGTTCTTCGAGTACAAGCACTTCAGCGCGAACGTTATCCTCGTCGTGTGAGTTATGTTGTAAATAAGTTAAATAAATTTTTGTAGCAGTAACTTACTTGTAGTCCTCGTGTGAAGTTGCGCGATGCTACAAATTAGACTTTTTAGATTTGTATTTACGATCACCGTGCTCGCTGTGCAGACATCTAGAACCGGTCGCGGCGGGGGGCGAGCTCGACTCGTCGAAAAGAAAACCTCAAAGTGACCCGGACGACCCCCGGCGACTGATCCAGACGGCCTCGCTTAAAATACAGCCTTCATTCGAACCGTGAACCCGATAGCATTTTAGTCTGCTAAAGTGGCTTCTTTTCTAGATCATTCCGGAAGGAAGGCAAAAGCTATATCCTTTCATACGGCGGCGACGGGGTGTGGATGTCGATAATATATTTGCGGAGACCAGCGGCGGGGGTTTCACTTAATAATGTTTTAGCGATCAATTTAGTAAAAAAACTACAGTTAATTTAGTACCTTTTCGCAACTATTATACATATACTACTAGCTCCTTAAATGATATACCGATCCGAACACCGTCATACAAGACGATCCTCGGCGTTGTCCTCATAACTTTTTAAAGACCCTAGTTGTAGGACCCTGGCGACAAGGATCAGAGTGCTGCAATGACAGAGATAGGATTTAAATATTTAACTGGTTAGCGGCAAAACGAAGATGGACATCGATTAAAAACGCTGATCTTCACAATAACCTAGGATGACAATCACAATAAAGACGACATAATTTGATATCAGATGTACTGTATCAAGTACTCGTGCTCTTATTGTCGAGGTATTTTCTATATATAATATAATATAAGAGATTTGCTCCTATTTAGAGAGTCATCACGATATCTCTGTAACAAAAAGGTCTGAAGACTTGAAATTTGGTTGAAATATTTCTTTTGCCGAGATAAGTCAGCTAAGAATGGATTTTATGAAATGTTATCCTTAAACGGAGTTGCGAGGATTTTACGCTCAGCAAGGCGGGCAGGGAACAGCTAGTTAAATATGTTTCAAGTAAACATCATCTGCTAATGAATACACTGATTTCAGGTCCTCCTCCCTCGGCGTTGCATGTATCATCACAATTTCCCTGTGTACTGATAAACAGTAGCAAATAAATATTACTGTTTTCTTGCTTCTATTTATGTGACAGGAGTAGCGCGCGGTGCAAGTATTTATATATACACACACACACACACACTTAACAATTACGGAGAGTATTATTATCCATAATATAAATAATCTGGTTTTCATCATCATCATCATCACAGCCGATAGACGTGCACATATGAATATAGGATTCCCACATGATCAGGTGAGAATTCATATGTAGTACTTAGTAGTAAACTATTTCCCATCACCTTAGCCGATAATAGGTTGGTAGGAGCCAGAGCCTCGTTTGTTGACTAGCAGGATGCACCACGAGCTGGTGAGGTAGATTTGGATCTTGTCAAATGTTAAGTGGGAATCTTTAACATCCTGCCGAGGTCCAAAATAAATGTTTTTAATGATCCAATTACAATATTACTAGTATTGTATTTAGTAAATTTACTAGCCGTAAGTAAATAAATTTATTAATAAACTAGCTACCCCGTGTAGGTCGTGTCAGTATGTTAATATCGAGTTTGCTTATCTCTGGCTATATGTTTAGCAGATCTGCTATTGACGTGGAGCTTTATGAGCCTTTGGATATTAAGGCAGACTATTTAAACTAGATATTTTGACATTTACTATTGATATTTTAGTATAGAAAGAAGTGTTAATGACCATCTATGATAATAGCTAACTGTTTGCGAAAATCGATCTAGTAATATCTAACATAATCTAAACAGACTCCACCAGTTCTGCCAATGATAAGAAGATGATTCTCGTTCGATGCTACTTAAAATTTTAATCCGGAACATTCAGTTCCCAACGACAAGTCCTTCCTAAGTAAATCCTTTCCAATTTCACACGGTTATAATTTAAAGGAAGTCGCAAATTTGATTCAATAGATAAGAGAAGCTACTGGCCGTGAGGTTACCATTTGGTTTGAAATTCTTCGCGAACATTCGACTTGCTTTGACGCTGAAAAGTAATTGTGAAGTGATCGAAATTGATGATGAAATACGCAGCAATAGTTATACTTTTGAACTACATTTAGAGTTGCCCGCAAGAGACTTCTGATAACTCGCTACATGTTCAAAAAGATAAGATGTCTGCATCATCATAATATCAGCTCGTAGATTACCTTTGTTGAAAACAGATCTCCTAATTCTAGCTGCTTGGCGTGCTGACTGTGGCACTAGGCTAGTTATAGTTATAGAAGTGGCACTTAGCCTGCAGTTACCTTAGCCACCTCTTAGCCATTATAGAATGGCAGCGTGTATATTCTAACTTTAAATCATCAGAAGATATATGATTAATAAGCTTTCCGAGAGTTTATGTATAGTTCATACATTATTCGAAACTTAAAAATATCTTATTTTTTGAGTACGTGACACGTTGAACCATTACGGGGTTATAAAGAAATAAAGTGTAAAAGGGTTGAAAGTGTTTCTGAGTAAACTGTGTGCAGCTCTTGGGAACAGTTCCATGTATTGCACATGAAATTGTAGACAAAGTATCAGCAAGTTCTGCGGCTATGACTGGTAGATCTTTCTTATGATGATCTCTATCTTATGTTGTGGTGTTGTGTACGTCTTCCTGACTAATGTTTGTTGTGTGCAGGCCTTAAAAATGACCATCAGGTGAACGTGTAGCTCGCAAATTGAATTCGATGAATGACAAGTATATCAATGATTTCTGTGTCTGTATATATGTGTGTGCAGCTGGAAGGTTTTCTTCGCGTCAGTACCGTGTGCCCCGAGTAATATTCTAAAGCCTTAAGGAGTGAATCCAAATGAATGTGCGACGGGATCGAACCCACTACATATATAGCCCCGCAGTGAATGAGCAGCGGGCGGCGGCGCGCGCACATTAAAACTTTGCTCGTATTAAAGTTACACTTTTGAGGATAACTCGATCGCAAAACATCGGGGGCTGCGCGCACGCTGACGGGGTGGAAACGTGGGGGGATGAACGGCGACAGGGCACAGGGTGTGGGCGTGGGCGTGGGCGTGGCGGGGTAGGGGACGGCAGCGGAGCTGGCAATACGAACACATTTGTCTGCGCGACCATTAAATGCGCAATAATGCAATGCAATTGCTGCCTGAATGCAGTCTGCATCTCGCTTAACTGGGGCCCGGAGAGCGGCGGGCGGCGAGCGGGTAGCGGGTAGCGGATAGCGGGTAGCGGATAGCGGATAGGGGTGGGAGTGGGGGTGAGGCACAAGTATTTTTTATTGCTTCAATTTGAACGCGCCCGCCAACATCGTGCCAGGGTTAGTTATTTATTAGCGCGCGCAACATAATGAATACGCCATTCGATTGCGCTCTGCGGACATATTTTATTGTTGAATTGCTGGATAATGGAGCTGAGCCGGCCGCCGGCCGCCGCACGCCGCACGCCGCCGGACTTGCAGTCATTTTATTTTAAAACACTTCAAGCAAGATAAAAACTAAAAGCATCTGCTTGAAAGCGACGCGACCGGCCATGACGATGTCGTTATGTGTGTGATGATAATGATAATGGGTTTCTTTTCATTAGTTTAAATCTGATCACTATAGCATTTCAAATCCTAGTACTATCGTACATCATCATCATCATCATGAGTTACCTTCTGAAACTGACGTCTGGTTATCATATTGAGACGACTGTTCCAGTGCTCAGCTGATGGTATTTGAGCCCGGTCGACTCGGTTCTAGTAGCTCATTGAAGCGTTTTTAATTTTCTTTCTAGAATATTCTTGAGTATTATCCAAAAATGTTCTGACGCTTATATTTATTCAGCTTGCATCACCAGCCGATAGACGTCCACTGCTGGACACAGGCCTATCCCAAAGATCCCCTCATAGATCGGTCTTAATCTAACCGTATCGTCAGGAATTAGGAGCTGTCGTTTGTAGGGGTTGTGGGGTATTTGGGATATTCCCACCACGCTGGCCCAATTCGGGTTGGTGGGTGCCAGAGCCTCGTTTGTTGATTAGCAGGCTGCACCACGAGCAGGTGAAGTTAGCTCTGATCCGGGATGTTGTAGTGCGGGAACCCTCACACCTTTTCTACAGCTAGTATCCATTTTAGTATATATTTATTGTTAAAGTAATATAGATGGTGTTAGTCATTTGGGCAAAATCAGTTTCGTTTCATCTAGAACAGAAACGGTTGAGCCATTTTGGAGCTATGAAGCCTTTAACCAGCCGTCACACAGACACAGGCACTAACACACCACATATGCATTTTCTGTATACACAACATTGTTTGTTTAACGGTTAAATGTAGCCAGAGGTATGTTTCCTATATCCCTGTTTCAATTAAAATCCTGGGGAATTTAATCCCGGAATTCTTTACTTCCGGTACAGTATCCTTGACATATCCGACAATAAACTTACGTAGTTAAAAAGTTACTTGGGATGTAATCTTCTCAAGCTTACCCTTTAAATATAGGGACGAAAAAGTATTTTAACATTTCTGTGAAACTATCTATTAAACTGAAAATGATCAAACTGCTTCGATTATCTTCACTGCGCAGTGGTTAAACACTATCCTAGTAACACGGAGGTCCCCGGTTCCATTTCGAAGCAACATGTACTAATGGTAGGTCTCTGTTGTTGGAGCTCGTGTAAGTTACAGTGGATGCTACCGCAGCTGTATCTGCTGCTAAACAGTTATGTGCTAACATTACTGTGTTCCGATTTGAAAGGCGTTGTAGCTTGCAGTGAGCAGGCGTATCAGTAACCATCAGATGAACGTCCCACTCATGCCGTTTATTCGCCGAATAAAAAAAATCAGGTTTGCCTAACTGGTTATTACCATGAGCAGTCGATAGACATCTACTGCTGGACATAAACCTCCCCCAAAGATCTTCACATACAGTCAGCGTGGCATTACCATAATACCACATAATACCGCTGCACACTAGAGACTGTCGTATGTAAGGGTTTATATGGGAGGATTTAGACCTATTTCCACCACGCTAGCCCAATGCTTGTTGCTGGGAGCCTGAGCCACGTTTGTTGATTAGCAGGGTGCACCACGAGCAGAAGAGGTAAGCTTGGGTCACTTGAATTGTTGTGCGGGACCTTTTACACCCCCAAAAACTATAATAGTAAAAAAAAAAATTAAATGTTCATATTCACTGTGGACAACCCTAGCACCGTTGCGACAGCGCGCGCCGCTGTCTCTACGTGCGCTTTGTCAGTGTGTGCGTGCGGCGGCCGCCCGCCCCCGCCCGTTGGCACGCGCCCCGGCGCGCCCCCCGCACACGCTCTATCTGTGCGTGAGCGTGTGTGTATACGTGTGCGTGTGTGTGTGCGAGCGGCGCTTTAAGTTTATTTTGTACCGAACTTAAAACATTGTACTGTGACCGATTTGGCATAACGCTTAGCAGCGTTGAGTGCTACACTTGAGTTATATTTTTTTTCCATCCCCACCCCGGGGGGGATGGCGCACATATTTTTTAAAAATATAGAGAACATGGCATCTCCGCTGTATGATTTACATCCTTTAAGTGTAATAAATTATGAAGTGCAAACTGGGGGTTGCGTAAACTACTGAAGGGTTACAACCTTACGCAAGCACTGATATACGGGAGATCTGGAGGTATAGTAGACGTAGGTCTCTGCTGTCGGACACCGTTTAGGTAGGTACCATAGCAGCGCCTATCTCTGCCGCAAAACAGTATTGTGTTCCGGTTTAAAGGGCGTTGAAGCTAGTGTGATTACTAGAGTAACGAAACAACATCTTACGTCTCAAGGCGACGAGCACTATATGGTGATGTGTATAATCCTATCTAACGTCACGTTGTTATGGGCAAGAGTACCACTTAACATCAGGTGAAAGTGTTGCTCGTCATGTCGCTTGATCAAATAAAAAAAAAGCTAATCGACTCTGTACTGTTGGGTTCTATAAAGTATCAATATGGTTTAAAGTTCACTTAACTTATACAACAAGTAACGATACAGTAGATCTCCATTAAGTTAAACATACTACGTGATGTATTTACTGCTTCTGATTATAAATTGATATTAAAAAATCTTATATAATTTAAAAATTTTAGATGAGAGAAAGAGAGAGACTTCTGTAGTTAAAGAGTTTAAGTCACTTCGTAAAAATAGTTAAACTGTTCGTGTTTTAACCAGTTCCTTTTTAGTGTACTAGTGTATGTAACGTAGCTTTTGTACCACTGTTGCGGTATAAGGGGTAAGTTCAGGGGTGTAAGGTGTTCCGTCAAACAACCGACCTCAGCCTCAGCGGTGCATAGGGCACTTTACTGAATAATAGACGGGGCTCTGAGCACCTGCAAACCGGCACAGGGTCAACGTGATAGGCTAACTCAATTCCCCAAGATGATCTCTGTGGAGATCTTTGTGGATGGCGTATGTCCAGCAGTGGACGTCTATCGGCTGATGATGATGACGACCACTGCAGTGTACATTACATATAGAAATTGTATGTTGATTATTTATCTTACAATATGTGTTAAATATATGTATTATCGATGTATTTATCTATATCTCGCTCGCAACTGAATATAGTAGTTAATGAAGTAATTTGAGATGATATAGATGGATGCATTTCCTTCCATTCCTCTCATCTGAATCATACATCTTGATGATTTTATCCTTTCAATACACATCACCTCCCACACTAACTGTACCTGTGTGTGTATCCTTTCGTAAGTATCTCGTCCGTTGTTCTGATTAAATTGTGACAATGAAATGAAAGTCAGTACGCCATAAAGCTTATTTTTAAATTAACCCTTACGGAGATAAGTTTTCGGTGCGATTCCGGTTAAGATACGGAACTACGCTGCGTGGGGTTTCATTCCGAACCCAATGAGCTTTCTCCATAATTCAGCTGAAACGTTTGATATACGTTTACGTTTCTCCAATTCGGTATTGGCTTCGATATGTCCGCTCCGTGGGTAATATAATTGAGATGGAACAGCAGCGCTGTGTTTGTTCGTAAAGTAAAAAGAAAGAGGAACGGGTCGGTCACCTGATGGTGTGTCACGTAAATACGAATAACGATGATTTATATATGTACACAATAATATATAAGTTTTATATATCAACTGGTTCCCTAAATACAAGAAATATTCCTAGTTCAGGAATACACGGACCATGACAGCTCTGTACATAGCTGTAACTTTGATTAGGAATAAATAAATAAATATAACGTGGGGCACTCTTTAAATCATAACAGGAAGAAGGAAATGGGAGCGGCAGTGGTACCTAGATATTCTCCACAAAATAAAACCTTTTATAATCTGTATGTATAGCTTTAAATCGCAGCAAAGAATACTATACATCAGATCACATTCCAAGATAGAGTTAAGTTATGGTGAAGCTATAGGCAGATACGCGGGTTAACAAATCCTAAGATACTTGCTTTGAACCCCTTACTTTTTGTGTCTGCAGTCCATAAATGTAAACCGGAACAGGACACCGAGTATCCGGTTGCGTAAGCCGCACTTCCGGGTAATTAGCCCCGTTACGGTAACGGAACATTGCGGTAACGCTTGCGCTCAAAGGAAACACTTCGCTTCAACCGGTTACGAATTAGCTGCATGAACGTATTATAAATAGACCACGTAATGGTTGCTGGCTCTCAAGCTCTTAACTTAAGGAGAGAGCCAAGACTGCCAATACAGCGAGCTGGTGAAATGCGGATTAGGGCGCGGCAGATAAGATTTCGAGACTCATCCTGAATTCACTTAAAATCCATATATTGGAAGCATTTAGGCACTCTATGTGACAAATAGGCGTTATCTTTGTATAGACTAAGAATACAGCTTTATCTAGACCTCGAGGAGTGACTGTCCGTCAGTTTCATTATATAAGTTTGGCAAATATCTCCCTTCCGCTTTTTTGCTCTTTATTCAATGCTTTATAAAAAGTGTTACAGTGATCGGATTTAGTTCAAATATGCGCCGTTTTGTTCGATAATCTGTTTCCATCTAGACGGCAACTTCATAATACCTTCCTCGTAGAAGCCCCCCTCCTTATTTGCGAAGAACTCGGACAGCCACTTTTCACAAGCCTCTTTTGAATTCAACTTTACACCACCAAGGGCGTTCACCATGGACAGGAACAGGTGGTAATCACTTGGCGCTATGTCCGGGCTATACGGTGGATGCCATAAAACCTCCCATCCGAGCTCCCGTAGCTTCTGACGAGTCATCAACGAAGTGTGTGGTCTGGCGTTGTCCTGGTGGAACACTACACCCTTCCTGTTGGCCAATTCTGGACGCTTCTGGTCGATCGCCTGCTTCAAGCGGTCCAGTTGTTCGCAGTAGATGGTAGAATTAAGCGTCTGGCCATATGGGAGCAGCTCATAGTGGATGATTCCCTTCCAATCCCACCAAACACACAGCAAAACCTTCCTGGTCGTCAATCCCGGCTTGGCCACTGTTTGGGACGATTCACCGGCCTTCGACCACGACCGTTTTCGCTTGATATTGTCGTATGTGATCCATTTTTCGTCGCCAGTCACCATCCGCTTCAAGAATGGGTCGAGTTCGTTCCGTTTCAGCAGCATATCGCAGGCGTTGATTCGGTCCAGAAGGTTTTTTTGCGTCAAATCATGCGGCACCCAAACATCAAGCTTTTTTTTGTATCCAGCCTTCTGCGGATGGTTTAAAATGGTTTGGTGACTAACTCCCATCTCCTGGGCGATGTCACGAGATGCCACATGCCGGTCTAACTCAATGTAGTCCATGATTTGATCGGTATTTGTCGTCACAGGTCTTCCGCCGGCTGGCTTATCCATGGTGTCATTTTCACCGGCTTTGAATCGTCGAAACCATTCCTCCGCGGTTCGAAGTGATAGAGTACCATCCCCCAAAACACCATTAATCTCACGGAACGTTTCTCTAGCGGATTTGCCTTTAACGAAGGAAAACTTTAAAATAGCGCGAATTTCGGCGTTAGTGAACTTCATGTTTACACGTCTATAACTGTTGAACGCAATATCCAAACTAATTATGCATAGCGTCGTTTTGTAGGTTATGTCAAGACCTTTCAAATTATGTATAGTATTGCCAGATACGAGCTCTGTAGCGCTTTGTACATAGCCGCGAAATTCAAAAGACAAAAAGGCGGAAGGGAGATATTTGCCAAACTATTATTAAAATGACTAGAGAGACTTTTTTTGTTATTCGGGGTTCAAATCTTTTTAAAATATATCCTGCTCTCTGTTCTAAGGCAAGACAGAGTTGCGTGAGATTTCTACTCGCGGAAATCCTCTCGATTTTTCATACCAAGTGCGCTGAGAGAGCCCCAGGAACTCTTATGAACCACACCAGGGGTCCGTGTGTTCCAGAAAAACTCATAGTCCTCACCAACCCAAAATAAGAGACTCACCACGTTTTTGTTTATTTAACTTATCGGGCTTTTTTATTAACTTCTAGATGCTGTGGTCGATATATCTTCAACTAATACTAATGTATAGATAAATGTAGTCTATACATAAAAACTTGGAGCGACGTACTGAGCGAGGCAGCATGCAGTAGATGCGTATAGCCCAAGATCGGGATAAGTGGCGTTGAAAGAGGTCTATGCCCAGCAGTGGACTACCGCAGGGTGACGATTATATAAAATTTTCATTACACGAAATCAAATTTCATGTAGCTCGTGTAGTACAGTCCTGTCGTCAAGCGAGTCGCGCCGCGGTGTAGGCAGTCGAGACCGAAAAACTTTTATTTTATAACATACGTTTGTCGGCGATTTTTTTTTTTTTTTGTTTATTCGCATTGTGTGGTCATTGTGTTAAAATTGAGTTAGTGGTGTAAAGTTTCATCGATGTGCGATGAACGAAAAGGTACAAAGTTGTTATGATGATTTACAAGTAGTACGACAGCGCTTCAGTTTCATCGCGAGCGAGCGCAGCTCCGGTTTTTTCTGTAATATCTCGATCGTCCATCGTCTGGCAGACGACGGCAGTAAAAGCTCGCTGCACATAAAAGCTCCGTAAAGCCCTAAGCGGGCGTGCGTCCGTGCGTCCGTGCGTCCGTGCGTCCGTGCGTCCGTGCGTCCGTGCGTCCGCGCATCGGAATTATGTTTTCGCGCTCGCGACCGTAAAAATTTCAACTTCCATTTCACCATTCGGAAATGTTACCCGAGCACTTCCGGACTCTTTTCATTATAATATTTATTACTGGAGTTAAAAGTTTTACAGTTGGTTAGTTTATGTCCTAAAAGTGAATATTTAAAGTAGATAAAAACTCAAATATAAAACTTGAATTACTTTCGCAGACCCGCGGCGCGCGGACGCTACCGGCTACCGGCTACCGGCTACCGGCTACCGGCTACCGGCTACCGGCTAGCGGCTACCGGCTAGCGGCTAGCGGCTACGACTCGCTCATAAATTATATTATCGAACCGCAACTAATGGTTTTTTTAATCAAAACTAATATTTAATGTTAACTTTTAGTTGTGCTAACTGAAAATAAGAAGGCAATATAACGTGTTAAACCGAAATAATCTGTAACTATAGGAATAAAACAATAATGATATCTCAGCAAACTGTCAATCCAAATCTTCTGACGAGTTAATATTAAAAAATTGTTATAATGACTGACTGACTTACCTCTTCTTATGGTCCAGGTCTTGGTCCTGGAAAGGAAGCAGCAACCCTCATCTCACAATATAGAACTAGTTTAAAATTTTTGGTTATTTAAAAACAGCACCAAATTAGAAGCTTAGTTCTTCTTCAGCGCTGTTCCCTGACATTTTCTCTCTCAATACCACCGTAGCGTGCAGTCCGGTCGCCGTGCATTGAGTTCAAACTTAACTGAGATCCGATTAAAAGGTCTTTATAGTTGCTTAAATTAATTATAGCTACTAGCATGTGTTTATAGACAGGTGAATAACATCAAGTGAACGTGGTGCTTAAATTATCTGACTTAAAAATATAGTTATCTTAATAATGCGAATTGTTACACTGTATTAATACACAGTAACAATGAGTTATTTCAGGGGGTGATTTCGTAATATCATATCTGTAGGGGTGGTCCTGTCCGCGCTGGAATAAGTTCCCGATCCAATAAACCAATAATCCGCACTGGGGCTGCGGCGCACTCTCCGCATATGCAAACTTTACAACCGCAGAGCATCCATACGCTCCGGCCACCGTGCGGCGCGCACACACAACTACAACCTTATCGTGTAGCAGTAAGGTTGGGATCCGCCCGCGCGGCGACGCCGCCGCTTCAAATACGGTTTTACGACGTCTCACTGCGCGCACTACGAATGCGACAATATTGTAGCTATGATCGCTCTTGATAACCCCTATAATTTGTGTGGCTGTAACATCAGTGATATATAAAAACATCATAAAGCGGTGCCGGTCGTAAACCGAACCCCGGCCCGTAAATCCTGTCTCCGATAAAAAGCGGTCGCGGCGGTCGCTTTTGTTTACTGTTCCCCGACACCAGCACCGAGCCGACGACGATTTGCTGCGAAACGATGCGCCCTGCAGCCCGCCCTGCATACCGAACTGCAGCCCGCCCTGCAGCCCGCCCTGCAGCCCGCCCTGCCTCCGGGTCTGCACGTTCCTAAAAAGCATCTATTGGATTGTAGGCAAATGTTAACTTATATAATCTTATCATATTATCCTGATCATGTCCATTCACAGTATGTAAACCTTCACAGTTTTAATATTACTAGCTATAAACACAACCTGCTGCCTTTCCCCGAGTTGTTCCCGACTGGATTTTATTTACGAAAGTGTAGATAAGGATATCACCCCTCTCTATCGGAAAACTTGAAAAAATATTTCTTTTACAGCATAAATTTAACAAAAAGGAAAAAGTTAAACTTTAATATGTCCATAATTAACAAAACTTGGATAAAGATAGTATTGAAGGAAGGATGTGACCACGGCGCAGGGAATCTTGCGACTGTTGATGGTGTACAAAGAACTAAGTTAATAACACATGAAATCTAATCGTTAGATTCATCATCAGCAGGCAGATATCTACTGCACGTATACTTTTTAGTATAACTAGTAGAAGCGCTACGATAAAAATTATTATGTATTATGAGGGGTGTAAGAGTTCTCGCACAACAACTCACGGGATCCAAACAAATCTGACCAGCTCGTGGTGCAGCATCCTAATCAACAAACGAGGCTCTGGCTCCCACCAATCCGCATTGGGCCAGCGTAGTGAGAAACGGCCCAAATCCATTTGAATGCCTACAAACGACTGAAGATCTGGTGGTGGAGGTCTTTGTGGAAGGCCTGTCCAGCAGTGTACGTCTATCGGCTGATGGTGTATCGTACACCAAAATTCTGTTGCGTCAAATACATATACAGAAATGATATCACAAAGATATATATATATATACACAGTTTATAATAAATAAGTAGATTTGTCCATAAAGTTCTAGATTCCGTTTAAGTATGTACAGTTACTTCCACTCAGTAAATACTGAGTGCAGCAGAACGCTTGGTACGTGAGGAACGTTGCGAAAATAAGTGAGCTGATATTTTTCAGCCATGAGCATATTTAAAGTTGATAGTTTTGTCTCGCTGGTGGAGCTGAACAAAAATGAAAGTTGCGGAGCGAATTTTGTGATTTGTACGAACGAGCATGCAGTTACGCAAGTCCAGACTAGATAGATCTATATTACAAATTGTACGGACCAGCACCTCATGACGATCACATCTAACAGTTGTTGGAGTCTAATCTGCAATAGACTTCTTCTGCACTTGTGTCTCGTGTAATGTCTGAATGGATACGTTGACGTCCGCAGTCAATTAATCCTTCAATAACGTAATGCGTGAAATTTTAATGTGTTATTTGAAGAGGTTCAGTACCGCTTGACTCACGCCTAGAAAAACCAACAAAGTCTAAATACTAAGCGCGCATCCCATCATCAACACATATCTATACGTCAGCCGAGGCCGAGGTATCAAACCCAACGTAGGCCAGAAATGACTTCGGTTCATCAATTGTATGATATAACAAAATGATCACACTATGGACATGTAGCCGGTTAATGGGTCGCTTAACTACGGATGTTAATAACTGGGTAGATATGGGAAACATCGCAACACACCCGTCAGGGCACCGTCCACACCCAAACAGAGCCGGCTATAGCCTACTTCTTCGACGGGAGACGTCTACACCCCCTAGCCACCCGCCCGCCTAGACCGGCCGGCGCCTGTCAAGGTTGTCTAGTAATATATAAGGTTAAGGACTGGCTAGGGCCTTTTCAGATCAATTCTGCAAGTCTAGATTTCGAGTGCTTATTTTTCGATATGATAGAAATTTCTAGTATTGTTTCCGATTTATGTGCACATTAAGGTATTAAAAGTTTATCGCATGTGTGACCAACAATGGACTACAATCAGACGGGATGTTATAGTCAAGAAGACCGAAGATGAGTAAATGCGATACCTGAAAATACTTTAGCTCTCTAACGTTGACAGCTGTAGCATACAATACAAGCTGTTACCTACAATGGTATGTACCAATGATGGTAGCAAACCGGGATCATCTCATACCATTTTCATGGTTATAGAATTGAATTAGGTACGTCCGTATTAAGTTCCCGCGGAGCAATCGTCATCGAGTACCACCTTCAAACAGGAATTCGGCAATAGCTGTTCTTCTTACTAGCACAACAGTTATTCTTCGTTCTTCTCTTCCAAGGTCCAGCCTAAGATACGCAGAGCGGTATATAACTAGTTCTGTCACAAACACCGCTACATAAACACTTGTCTTTATTTCAACTTTTTAATTATTTTAAATTTGGAACACGTACATTATTTTAAAAACTCTTCGATTTTGCGTCATTTCACATATTTTTTGATGTTCATTATCAAATTACAATATGGAATGGGTGGAGGGTATTAAAGATAATAGTATTGCGGTGATCGCCTCGCACAAAGTGGGTGTGGGTGTGGGTGTGGGCGTGGAGCCGGTACGCTCAGTCACATTCCGGACACTTCAAAAGCTTGCTATCAGCTGTATGTTCGTATGTCGTACTATCAACAGCTACAACAGCACTTCTTCAGTCGAAAAGCAGAAAAGACCGGGGCGGCCGCGTGTTATCAGCTGTTAGAATTACAAAAGCTGTTAATGCTGTTAAAACCATAATTCACCGAAACCCCACTAGGAAGCAAATCAAAAATCTCATCGCGAGAAATGAAGATTCCCGCTAGGACTCTGTCGCGTATTGCGTATTATAAAACAAGACCTGAAGCTCGGTGCTCGGTGTTTATCAGGTCATGGTCGATAAACAGGACATGGGCATGACTTAAATCAATCTTTACAATCAAAGATTGATGGAGTGGATCGATCAAAACGAACAAACCTTCTGTCGCGATATAACCGGCAGGTAAAAGGCACAAAAATATCCTCTTTACTGATGGAAACATATTAACGATTGAACAGCATTACAATAAGCAAAATGATAAAGTATACGCTCGCAGTTCTGAAGAAGCTGCTCAAGTGGTGGCGGTCGGAAAGGTACAACGAAGTCATCATCCTGCGTCAGTGATGGTGGGGCGTCTCTTATCAAGTAGTCACAAAACTACATTTTTCTGAAAAAATAAGTGAAAACTTCAGCCAAACTGTATCAAGATACAGTCTCGGATCAAGTTGTGAAACCCTCACAACCTCAACCCTTTACACTTAAAATTATGGTCAGTTTTAAAGATCATGGTCTGCTGCTGCTGTAAACAGTCTTTGGAGCAAACAGTAGCGGTGGTGGAAATTTCCCTTGGAGACAGTACGTAAATCCATAGATTCGTGATACGTGGTCAAACAGATCAAAGGCCTGTACAAAAACCAAATGTGGCATAGACAATAGAATATTTGTTTTTATTTTTTGCGAAGACTAATAAATATGTGTGTGTGTATATATTTTAATAATATTACATTACTTCATTAAAAATGCATTTTCGTGCAGTGACAGAACGTACGGCCGCACTAGATAGGTACACCACGGTGCCAAATGCGGATAGGTAGTTATCGCTTATCAGGTCGTTTCTCTCACGATGTTTTCCTTCACCGGAGGCAAAAGCAAAGTAGTTTTCTAACCTATCACTACCGCAAAGCTTTCATCGCTTGTCGCTTTATTGCATTAAAAACTAAGTAACGGAACATCCAACTTACGCACTAAACACGTAAAAGTGGGAAACTTGATTTATTTCGCAATATCTTCACCTCCACAAGTTTCGCACTTAACCCAGAATCCGCGGCGTCCCCACTTGTGTTGAAGTGATAAAAGGGTGAGTGCCTAGGCTAGTCCCGACGGCCCGCCGTCTAGGTCACCGGTCAGATGCTTATCAAAGTCGCTTATCGATTAAATCTTGTCTCACGGTATCCTAGATCAATCTAGCGAGGGCGGAATGAAATAAATATTACCATCGGAAAAATTAAAACTATCATCGGGCATTTTAACTTGTACTTAATTACTTGTAGGTGCAGTTTAAATCTTCAAAAGCACTGCATAATTACACCGACTTTGCTATGGAAAATAAAATATTACAGTTGTCTTAAAACTGATTATTCGGAAGAAATCGGTTAAGGCAATGGAAGCCCTCTTATTAAATTTGTGTGCTGTGAAAGAAATAATTAAATAAAACCGTTAGTTATATAATATGCGGATGTAAACATGCAGGAACAGTACGTCTGCCGGGTTCAACAAGTAATCAACAAATTTGTTTACTTTTGTAAACACATAAAGTTCAAGCCTTGACCTCGGCGCGCAGTCGTCGCTACATGTAACAAATAACACATCGTATTCATTTGTTTTCACTGTAAACCGCTCAACACATACACAGTTTTCACACGCATTAATTCACTATTGCACAGTTCAATATGTATTTAGCTTTAAAAAATCTATTATAATGTTTCACCTCGACTTCAATTGATATCAAATGATATCTGAGGCCGAAGATGGCTCAGAGCGCTCGCATACCCTACCATGGCATTGTAAATTATTACTATAACATAGCAAAGCTGTAATGGCACCAGATTCTTAATGTGACGACGATAGCCGTCCAAGTTGTAAGAAACTACTGTCACTTAAATTCCACCTTCATCCAAACTACGATACGTACCCAGAACCAAACTAGGTTCCTTTTTATTGCAAACCAAGAAAAACCTGCGATAGATCTTTAGTTAGTGATGCATTGTCAGTTATATTTCAATATGCGCCTATCACAATTTTGACCATTACTATTTACAGCTGTGCAAAGTTGCTATTTTTAAATCACAGGCGCAAGCATTTACTGCTTCGCTTTAGTTATTTTATTATTTTTACGCAACATTTTATTACCAATATATAATATGTACTGTGAATACAACTAATACTGATGTAAGTATAACAAAAAATTATATTTTATTGTCATATAGTAACAAGTATGTTTATTAGGTTCCCTGGTAGAAAAAATCAAACAAGCATGTAAACGCGTTCATCTAGACTAGTACTTTACCATTAAAGACTACATCGCTACTTACCATCAGGTAGGATCGTAGTAAAGCGTTAGTTTAGATGATTACAAATGTCTGCAAACCAAAAATTATTCAAACAGGTGACACGGAAACCATCGTTTTGATTTACAAAATCGTATTACTGACATAAACACCGGTTATCGCTATTTACATAAATGTTTACGACAATAGACCCAGCCGGGGGTCGGCACGGGGCCGCGCGAGGGTGCGACCGCCGCCGTAAAGTACTTGTCACAATAACATAACAATAGATTACATGATAAGGGAAACAAATGTTACTTTAGACCTACGCAAGCGGCAGTCACGTGCCGGATGCATTGGAATGCGCTGTCGAGGATAATGAATTCAAATCCTTTATAAAAATATATTAAAGTAATAGTCGTTTTATCCTTAGGACTTTTATCACAATAAGTAATCTAATCTCAAGTTTTCAATTCATTTACACAGAATTCACGCACATACTTTTATATACATACTAGTGTCCAAATGTTTCTGTGTTCCGGTTTGATAGGTGCTGTAGCTAATTAACTTTCAGTCGTAACAGATGGACTGCTGGACAGGAAACGGTGGAGGTAGATCGTTTGCTCCAGACAGCAACTTTACCACTGATCACGATTCTAAGACATGAAGTAACGTCCCTAGAGAGAGACAAGCCAGTTAAATTACTGCGGTAACGGGACTTAAAGTATTGTGTCTCAAACCGGCGAATGTACCGAAATGGTGTTTATCGTTATACTAAAACTTACGTCAACCTAACTAACAACACAGTGAGAGAAGGGCTATTTAACTTTAAGTTAACGATTAATGTTACTGATAATACTTATAGAAAAATTAACTCTTATATCTGTAAGTTATCTAGTTGGTTATTTTATAGTTTTTGCATAATAGCTGCTAAGTAAAAGGAAAATAAATAACAACTTGAGTTACTTAATTACTACTTGATTGCGCCCGGTTCCGTCGCGATGAGTCGGAGGTACGACGAAGGTCGGTCATTGACCTCAGGCTGATGTATATCGTGTCACTATTAATGGAGGAATTATTCTTCGTTGCCGCTACGTGAGGAGGTTACACGTGCCGCACCTACGCGCGTCCTAAGTCTGCTACGGCGTAGGCATCGGCTACGCAAACGCTTCGCCCCACGCGGACGAATGTTAGTGTCTAACCTACGATATAAATTAAGGCTCTTAAAGTTTACACGAACGTTTGTACGCTTTTTAAATCCTCATCAACATTTCAAAAGGGTTGACATCCACTGCTGGACGTTGGTCTCTTGTAATATATCTCACAATGCACAGTGTTTTAAATCATATCTCTATTAAATAGATGTTTTAGTTTAATGATTTCTATTTACGTCACAGTTCTCTAAGCACCTGAAGTTAAGTCGAGATGGCGTAACATTTTAAACATATAAGTAATGCCCAGGTGTAGTGATGGCTGCAGATCACGAAGAAAGTGTAGTTTCTATCGGAATTATGTTAAAATTTCAAAGTAACTCCATAAAGTATTAGTGTTATGACTTGCTGTATCTGTTTGTATAATAAAGTTCCGCTCAAAAGTATTTTCTTCATTAGTGATTTTTAAAAGATCGTTAAATAACAATTGCATCCACAAAGCTTAGAATAAAAAAAAAAACAAATGTCTCTTTTAGCTTTTACACGTTAGCCCCTGTTAGTTATTGGGAGTTGATTTTAACCGCTTAGTAACTACTTATGTTATACTTAAAATCACTAGGATAACGAGTAAGTATATTTTATATCTCAAGGTGATGAGCACAGCGTTGTGCTGTGTGTCGCATTCGCCAACTAATTGTGGATAGTCTTAAATAACCAATAAGTTAAAATAGTATAAAAGCAAGGGGTCTGTGCGCCAAGGGGTAGGTTATTATTCTATTTACACAACGACTAATAGCACTGAACATAGCTTAATATGACTCTAAAACCACGTTGTTATTGCTGTTAATTTGACGATCAGGTTAAATCTCATCTTTCTTGCATGATAATGGCGACCCTTCATAAAGCATTCAGGGCTATGATGGGAACAAATCCCACATAACTATTTTTCTTCCTCTCCTTCTTATCAGCCGAATAGCGCTTATTGTTAGGCAAAGATTAAATCTTTCTACTTTGTAGAAAATTAATTATTATTATTTATTAAGAATAGTTTTTGTTTCGCTCCACGATACTTACACTGGAGTAAGTTGTATCTAGTACGTGAACATATACATTTACATAACATATTGACAGTTTGCCCTAAATATCGGTTCAGCCAAAAAAAGCCTTCGATAACGAATCGCACGTCACCACGCCCACGCTTTTAATTTGATTGCGTCATTTGTAGAAGAAAATTACCGAGATTGCTTAGCGGAATGTGTGGCGATGTTTAGTGTTGTGTGGTCGCTCTAAAAATACAATATTTAGTACGACTATTACGTTTAGCGTAGCTCGCTGGCCTAATGGTTAGAGCGTGCGGCTTTCATTCCGAAGGTCGCGGGTTCAAACCTCGGCATGTACCAATGACTTAATATTTAAAGTTATGTACATTTGTGAACTTTAGGTACAACAGCGAGATACAAAAACGGTGAAGGAAAACATCGTGAGGAAACCCCGCACACTGAAATCATCTTTGTGTGTGTGCGTGTGTGGTGGTCCCAATAAAGTGGCAACAGGCTCGCCCCCTGTTACATGGAACCTAATCTGACCACATCTGGCGAAACGTGGGTGGTTTATTCACCTCTGCCTACCCCTACTGGGAAAAAGGCGTGACTATATAAAAAAAAAAAAAAAAACTATTACATTTAAACGTCGGTTAATATATAACAACATAGAATCTCACACTCACAAGAAGAGTCAATGCTTTTTACCCATTGGTTAAGTATCGCTTGATGGATGTAACACCAAAAGTATTTCTCTTGTAAGACGCAGGTATACAATGCTCTGTGTCAGGATTGAATCTGCGTCTCTTCAAGACGTGTAGCCTGTTTGACAGCCTTTTAAACAGAGCCTTCAACAGCTTAACAAATTAAGAAAAACTACTATCATATCACACATCCGATACTGATATAACATTTTGAATGCTATCGGTTACATGGAACAGGATGTCTCGATAGTTTGCAGATATTTTTCAAACTACCGCCACAAGCGAAAGTAAATTTATTTATTACAAAATTGGAAAGTTTATGTTTAACTTAATTATTTAACTTAGCAATTTGAACAGACGCGAAGTAATATGACTTATAAACAAAACTCCATTATAAGTTTGAGCGGCGCGCGGATCAATCTTAGCGGCGACAGAGCCGGCCGCGCCGCCGCTCTGCGCCACTCCTTGTATCCGGTAATAACTCGCCGGAACCGTTATCCTGACGGGGTTCTGGTACATCTCGGTATTGGAACAGCGCTATGACGACAGTTTTCCTGTTAGTTTTTAGCTTGTGTTAACTACAAACTAGATTGAAGCTGCTCCACGGTACGTATTACCCCACAGTCAGGTTATGATAAAATATAGCGTGAGATCGTGGTTAAACAACGTTTACTGAATAAAGATCACAAACTGAGCGTAAATTTAAGCAATTATACGTTCATCATATATCAGGATGAAGGGAAATTATGAGTAGATTCGATTTGTACCCACTAAACTCAACGACAACCTTTATGATACTAACTCTTTCCCCAGTACGCATAGTCCATACGCAGGGCCAAAACTTTCTCTAGAACATTTGTTTTATTACGACAGAAAGGATACCAATACGTGATGCTGTGCAAGTATTCTAAAATGCACATAATTGCTATGGATACACTTGTCTCTTCACTGTCATCCCTCTGCAGTAAAAGGACCGCTAAATCCTTAGCAATGAACCTGTGAAACAAAATAAGTTGAGTAATATTATACAGGATAATAAAATCCGTACAAAACCGGGATCAGCCATTAAGGTCTACTTAGGGAAGTTCATTTGATATCGGCTATAAATAACCTCCTTTAGAAACCCTCAGCACATAATAAAGTTCCTCCGATTAGGTTGATAATACAAAAGTTGGGCCCGACCCGCCGCCCACCCATTCTAAAGAAACTCGTCCATTTATGTAACGAACTAACATTTTTATATAAACATTATATCGAAAGTAACTTATTTGCTGAGTTCGCGGTTTGTGCAACTTGACAACTTAGGCTTATTCCGAGAGGAGTGTCAGGTCAAGGATGTGACAGTCCGCTAATATTCGAAAATCAATTGACCTCAAGTTTTTTAAGAGAATTAGGTCGGAGACGGTATAATGTGTTTGTCTGTAAAACTCCGGCTTGAAGTAGTTCACAACCGGAACAAAACATGTTATGATGGCAGATTTATGCTGTGAAGATGGCAGCTCGTCTGACTGTTCATAAACCGCCGTATACAACCCTGAAATCTAAACAATTCGAGACAAGTGATCAGCCCCTGCTCCGTGGAGACAGGAGAGGCCCGTGCCTGATACTTGTATCCGGTTAAAATATTGCTTTGACCTCTTTCTGACGGTGCGTAATAAGTTTGACCCCAAAACAAAACTTTTTTGTTTAATATAAAATAAAGTTAGTTGCGCTCGCCATTATATTAATGACAGTTTGCTCTATCAGTACCGAACCCACTGCTCCTCCTCGACCCCCCCTGGCCCAGTTAAAAACCCTTAACTTGTGACTCGGGTGAATAATGCCCGCGGCGGAGTGCAAGCGGAAGCGTTGTCATGAATTGGAAACAATAGTTCAGCGCTGCAGAGCTACAAGGTATACATCCACCTGTCACGCGGCATGATATACGAGCCCCCTAACCCAGCCCGGGGCGCGAGCTGGGGGGGGGGGGGTAGGGAGCACTACGTCTATACAGATTTTTTCTTTATTTATGAATCTAATTTCACTGAGAGTTAGTGCGGAAAGGGTTTATCAAAGGATGCTCTGTATACTATCGCTATTTACATGTATTACAAGAAACGTACAACAGAAGTGGTGGTAGGTCGTTGTTGCTGGAAACTGTCTAGATAGACCCCATCGCAGCACAGACAGTATATTGCAGCCGACAGACAGTACTGTGATCCGGTTCAAAGATAATTGTAGTTTTAATTACTGGTGTAACGTGATTTTATATACTTTTCTAAAGGCGAAGAGCACCATATGCAGTAGATACCATACTCACTAGCGCCACGTTGCTATAGGCAGGCGTGTCACTTATTATCAGGCGAAGGTCCCGCTCGCCGTCGCTTGAATAAATAACAAAAAAATATGGCACCAGTCAGGATATTCGCACGTTGTCGTCCACCCACACACCTAGACGTATTATAGTATAAAACTCTTCATAGTTCTGCAATAATGCCATCATACATATTCTATATGGAGTAGAAAGAATAATCACGTCTGTCTTCTTATCTATTTTATTAAACAGAAAGTATTAATAGTTCTACTAAAAACTAGAGTAAACGCCTGAATCTGGTAAGCTCTATACCACGTACTAGGGTGTACAATCACCCGCACAACTCATGGGATCCTCACCTGCTCGTGGTGCATCATGGTAATCAACAAACGAGGCTCTGGCTTCCCCTAACCCGCATAAAGCCAGCGTGGTAGGAAATGACTCAAATTCTTTTTTTTTGTAGGGAAATTTTGCTTTCGATACCCTTCTGCTGTGGGGGCCACAGAAGAATTATACCGACCTCTTGCCAACTGAGACCCCACAATTTCTCCCTCAGGGGATTTGGCCGAAACGAGGGGATAGCTTTCGCACACAACCGTGATTCCAACAGCGAGAGGCCTTGATGAGACCACATCTAGGGGTGGACCTAAAGCTCACCACCGCCCGTTAAAAGTGTATGACTGAAATACTGCATCGGCCTGCTCGAGGCCTTTCATATTTAGTTTGAGATTACCCCCAAATCCTGCACCATGGCCTCTGTTCCCCAATTGAATCTATACCCGATCGATGTCCATTATCCATATCATTGATGACCATTATATCCTATATATATATATAAAAGATATAATATTGTTATATAAAGAGGTTGCCCGTTCATATATTGTATGAACAGTCGCCTACGCTGCTAATAAAATAACATAACTCAGTTGAACACCGGAAGAGACACTGGAGTTTCATAACTTCTCTTATACTGTCATTATTGGCATAAATCACACACACGCACACAAACCTATACACACACTCGTACGAACGCGTACATTTCTCTTGTCTTAATTTTTTATATTACTTTTATTATTAATATCTACCGGATAGTAAGATATATTAAGGGATATTAATGCCTGAACATAACAATATATAAGTTAGGGTGATATACACAGCACCACATTACGCTTGTTGTCTGAGACATAAGATGTCGAGTCTCGTTACCCTAGAAAATACACTAGCTACAGCACCCTTCACACCGGAACACGGTAACGTTTGCTTGGTACTCTCTGTACTTAGACGGTCTGTAGCAACGGACAGCTACCACCAGTAGTCCAGCAGTGTCCACCTTCACGACTTAGCGAAAAAGAAACTTGCCTTCTTCTTACTAAAAGAAGATCATACCATCATTTCCCTTATCAACAGATATTATAGAATTTATTTTCATATGAAAGCGTACTTGTATGCCGCATCTAGTGACGCGGTGTCTGCGAGAGCTCGCTCTGTACCCGGGTATATTTTAAGGCAATTTCCCGATCGTTTGCGTGGGCTTACGGACCGTATATATCGAGGGTCCCGGAACAGCCTCCCATCAGTCACTTGGGCACTCTCACCGGAAACAGACGCGCGCTTAAGTTAAAGTGTAACTTAATTAGTGATACAGCAGTGTAACAGATTAGACTTCCAACGGTAAGCGTTTAACCTTCTAGTTACAGTTTTAACCAAATAACCTTAAAGATGAGTTGTATAAGTTTAACGCCTGTATTATTTTTTAATCTACGGATCGATAAGAGCGAGACCTACACCTGATAGTGAGTGATACGTTTGTCTATAACACATTAGGTAAGATGATGTACACAGGATATCTTGCGCGTCGAGTCACATTAAATCTCCTTACTCCAGTAACTTCATTACTACAGCCTCCTTCAAACCGGAACACTGTAATGTCTGCATAATACTGTTTGTCGCGTGTAATAGGAGCTGTGGTGGTACCTAGATGATGTAAGAGATCTAATACTAGGAAATGCTATTGATTTTAAATGATCTCGAATACTTGTCTTCGGAGGGATAAGGAGAGGAGGTTGTATCTGATTTGCACCGTAAACCATCACCTGGATGCTCTTGGAGCCTTGAGAGCAGAATCTTTTAGCTTTAGGTCTTAGTCTTTACCTCCAGCCATTTATCTTATGTTAAGAATAGATTGGATGTCTATAGTATAAAAACAGAATTAGTCTTAGATGAGATCAGCTGTTCAGGAGCTATGAGTCTATGAACATACAGACGTACACAATTTCTGCTCAACACTTTTTACTCCGGGTTTCCAAAGTTAATGAGGAAATTGGACCTTCCTCCTAATACAGGAAATGAAGCTGTAAAACATTGATGACACTTCCCCTCCTCCAGCTCGCGGAAAATTTGCGGCTGACAAAAGTGGGTCAGCGCTTCAGGTGAGGGAGCTTTTACATTGTAGCAAATAATAAATCTCTCGCGTTACTGCGTGGGGGTGGGGGTAGTAGAGGGGTGAGTGGCATACAAACTATTTCGCGTTTGATTGCTCCGGCTAATAATTCCGGATATTTGAGTTATCTCCATTACGCTGCGAGTACCCGCGCTGCCAAATCGTACCCTCGATGAAGTTCCGCGATCTTTCTTCGTTTAATACAAACTTATATTGTTGCGTGCAATCGTAAATGTGATACATGGTAACGTTGCGGGGTGTAACGGGACCCGCACAACAACTCACGGGATCCGAGCCAACCACACCTGCTCCCTGGTGGAGTGGTGCACCCAGCTAATCAATAAACTGGGCCAGGGTGCTGGGAAATAGCCCACATGCTCCCATATGAACGCCTACAAATGACGGCCCCTAATGCTTGGCGGTCCGTGAAGCACAAAATCGATCGATATGACGATCTTTGGGGGAGGCATATGTCCGGCAGTGGACGTCTAGCGACTGATGAGGATGATCATAATAATCATGATGATAATAATAATCAGCCATCTTTCATTCTCTTGATTCAAAATCAAAGAAACTCTCTTCAGGGTATAACTAAGATGCGAGTATCCGCGCGGGTTTCTGTAGCAGAAGGAACCTGGAACAGCTTACATATCGATAATACGTTTTTGTTTTCTGATGCTGTAATCATAAAGTTTTAACGAATTATACATAAGTACTTCTTTTCTTTCCTGCCGTCAATCTGTAGTGTTCAGACATAACTGTGTTCGCATTTAACTAGATATTCAACATGTAAAATGGTGGGGTAAGGGGACGAGAGACAGAGTCCTCTGGCGTGAGGCTATGACGTGTAAATATACACCGTAACAGACACCCTAGTGCTGAGGACCCTGACATTTATCTTCAGGTGAAAATTAATGAAAGTAATATAAGAACAAAAAAGTTTTGACATAATGAAGCCTTCATTAAGGAAAGATTAAAGGCACCGGGAAAGACATTTCCTCCGGCCGGGAGTGAAGCGATGACTTACCCTTCGAAGTCGTAAGTTAACAAGGCGACTGGCAATTTGAAGGTTGAAGTTTTAATTGAAGGGGAAGGGGGTTGTATAAATAATGTCGCTTTCTAACCCGATGGGTGGTGGTGGAGTAAATATAGAAGCCTTTATTTTTTAGCGTAACAAAAAAGCTGATGTCTGTAGCGCTGTAGCTTAACTTATTTTGATCTGTTTTATTTTTCGAGGGTAGTTTCGAAGAAAAAAAAATGTATAAATACACCCTTTTTACTTTCTGCTTAAAAGATTTTATCACATTAATTTTGATATTATTAAGTCAGGTAACAGGAAGTAGTAAGTTACATATAGAGTTGTTCACCCCGCTTGTCCCGCCGCTTCACGTTGTGCATCAAAACTATCATACTCTTGTTAATAAACTAATAAAACATATTTTAGTGCAAATTTGGACTTAAATATGCGCAGTATTATAAAGTAACAAGCACACAACTTAATTCTTCAAGTTTTTATTACTTGAAAATATTGTTTGGATCAATTTACATTAATTACGATGATTAGCTACGTTATAGTGCGCTTTATTGACTATTATAGTGAAGTAAACGCGTAAAAGCAATTTTAATCGGTTATTTGAAGTGAGGGGTGTAAGGGGTCTCTCACGGCACCCCAAATAACCTGACCTTCTCGTGGTGCACCCTGCTAATCGACAAACGAGGCTCTGACTCCCACCTACCCGCATTGAGCGAACATAGTGGGAAATGGATCAAATCCCCCATATGAATCCCTACATACGACGGCTTCTAGTGCCTGATGGTACCAGATAACGTGCTGACTGTGTACTGGTCAATGTGGAGATCTTTGGGAAAGGCCTCTATGTCCAACAGTGGACGTCTATCGGCTGATGATGATGATGACTTGAAATTAAAATGGTCTTTAGTTAAATCAATCAAGTGTTAAACCGTCATCGTTCTGTTAATTCACTGAACCTTATTACTATAATAAGAACAGGAAGAAAGGCTTTTACTGTTACATAGATTCTGTAAATTTGGTAAAATTAATTTTTATATAATTAGTGGTCCAGATATGATATGCGACCTAAATTTCTAAACTGGTGGATTGATGAAAATTGACTATTAATGCATTAATACATATTTAATATAAAGATAACAGAGTGATGGATCCGCACGAGTCCTTACATTGATTGCATTAAAGACAACCGAGTATTGTAGTTGCATTGTTGTACTAGTTTCGAACCGATTGTAGACTGCGCGTGCAGCGACGTAGTGTGTGTCGCGTTGAATATAGTTTGAGAAGCAATGATCCATGACTTATGTAAGGTAAGGTAAAGTAAGGTAGTAACGCTGTTGTGTTGTGGTTGGGGGCAGGCGCCGAGATGTCGCGAGGGCGCGGTGCCGATGGCGCGGGCTGAGCGCGCTCGGCTAGGCGCCGATGCGCGCCTGGCTGCTACTGTGTGCGGCGCTCGCGCTCGCGCCGGGCCGGCCGCGCGCCGCCACCGCCACGCTCGCCGGGCCCGCCGCGACCGACGCGCCCCCAGCGCCCCCAGCGCACACAGCGCACACAGCGCACGCAGCGCACACAGCGCACGCAGCGCACATAGCGCACGCAGCGCACTCAACGCATACAGCGCACACAGCGCATACAGCGCATACAGCGCACACAACGCACACAGCGCACACTGCGCACACTGCGCGCACTGCGCACACTGCACACACTGCGCACACCGAGCACATTGCTCACACCGAGCACGGCGCTCACGCAGCGCACGCGCTCAGCGCCGCGGACCCCGCGCGGCTCGATCACATCAAGACGCAGATACTCGCAAAGGTAACCAACCACAACAAAATCATACGCAAACAATTTACATCTTCCGCGAAGGTGACAGTGAAGAGGGCTACCTCTCCACCACCACCACCACCACCATCTCCACCACCACCACCTGCTTGTATCGTAAAGCACTAGTACACATCTCCTCTCTCCTCCTAACTGCTATCCCATGTTGCGGTGGAATAAACACTAATATATTTTTTTAAATTCAACGAAGCTATGAAACATGCGAGACGTTCACTTAATTGTAAGTGATACGCCTGTGTATATGTAGTATAACAACATAGCACCACGTTATGCACCAAGTTACGATGTTATAGAGTGCACCACATTGCGCCCGTTATCTTGAGACGTAAGATAAATGTCTAAGCGCTAGGAATTTCACTAGCTAAAACTCCCTTCCAATACAACACAGCAATGTTTGTCCGCTGCAGCAGTGGGCGCAGTGGTGGTGTCCAGACGGTGACCGTCACCACCGGTGGTAATGGTGATAATGTATCTGTGTATTTATTGAAACAATCAAACTTGTCATCTTGTCTCCGAGCGAAGATGAGAATGTGGTGCTGCGAGAACATTCTCATCTCAATTCGATTCAACCTCATTCCACCTGCTTAATGTGCGTTGGACGCCGTGCTGTAGTGTAGCTTGTGCGAGAAGTGCGCTGGGCTGCCTTGTTACCTTGGGTTTGGCTGGGTTGCAGCTGGGGCTGCGGTCGCGGCCGACGCCGCTGGGCGCGCCGCCCCGCGACGTCGTGCGCCAGATCCTCGCGCGCGCGGCCGACGCGAACACACAGCGCCCACAAGAAGAAGAACACAGCATGAGGGAGATCATTGCGATAGCACATAGAGGTTTGACCAGCAACCACCTTAACCGGCGAACAGAGCGGTCGAATATTTTCTAAGATATTACAAGCTAAGGGAAAGCCTTGCTCCTAATTTTTTTGGTACATGATGAATATTATCATGCTCCAGCAGCGACCGGTTCATTGAATCGGTCGCACTGTGCGCGGCGGCAGGGCCCGGCCCCGCCGAGTGCCCGGCCCTGCCGAGTGCCCGGCCCCGCCGAGTGCCCGGCCCCGCGGACCAGACGTCTGCCCGTATCGGGGCCAATCTGGAATTTACTTTCGCTAGCATTTCTTAAACAGCACCCCCTCATCCCATTTGTTCATATAGGAGATGAGTGAAAGCTGAAACCGACATCGTGTCTACGCTTCAAACAAACATATTGATTTTAAAAGTATACTTACTTAACATCCCCTACATCTCCTGCTGTACAAATCTGGATATTTGAGAAAGTTATGCCTAGATCTAAATTTTTAATATAGGTTCACTTTTCTTTAGATTATTCCTTAGATCGCAATGCAGACCGTAATAAAACGCTGCAGGTTCTCTCTGATCAGGACATTAGTCGTCTCCACGATCTCATATTTATTATTATATTTCAATTTCCGTTTGTTTTGTTACATCTGTTAATTGGTTAACCTTCGTATTATCGGTTCATTAACTATTACTTTGAACTCTAAGTTAACCAATGCTCTTTGAATCACGAGCTGGTGCTTCATTGAGTATTGTAATTTTTGATTTCGTTTCCGTTCTTAATTTTTTCATGTTAAATATCTTCTTATGATCACTTTCCACGCGACTTCCGGCATCACGGCGTTCACTATGAAGATTACAATGGAAGCGTGCGATTACTTCCGGCGGAGGAAAGTTTCCCGTGTAATATCCAATCGTAAAATTGAACTTATTCGGCCGCTCTCTAAACCCTCGGTGTTCGCGGAAGTTATGTTTAATACTATTTCCGAAGTTTTATGTCTTGTTAGTACGCTTCGGTACGGCGGGATGACTCTTCTCGGTTTCTGCGTACCTATTATGCTAACCTCTGTGTATACTTCTTAACTTTTTCAGCTGGATGTTAACTGATTTTTAATTGATAACACTTATCTTTATATTTCGATGAGTATCATTTCAGATAATGCGTCTATCGGGGGTGTTGTTCTTCGGAAAATCTTAAGGCGAGTATCGATATTTTATTTGTATGTGTCCAAAAAGACAAATTGTGGGTAAGTGCTACTTATGATGATGATAAGAGATTCGCTTCTTCTGCGCTTTGATGTCTCGCGGGTGTGGCAACAGTTGAATTCGTTGAGATAACTATTATACATTCGTATCTATACAAACACCTCCAGGTACTTAAAAGTTATAAAGCTACTCATCAGCCGATAGACTTCCACTGCTGGACATAGGCATCTTCCAAAGATTCCCATACGATCAGGTAGGAATATGGGGCATTTCTTACAACGCTAGCCCAATGCGGGCTCGTGGAGCCAGAGCCTCGTTTATTGATTAGCAAGGTGCACAACGAGCAGGTGAGGTTGGCTTAGATCCTGTGAGTTGTCCTTGGGGTTCACCCTTATTATTAAGCTATCGACAATCTTAAATCCACATTAGCAGAAATAACTCATGTTTAGGCCGACAACCTGCTCATCTAGTTGGTTTATAAGAGCAATAGAAATTCAAACGCTAAAAGAAAACTCATTGTAATATCTTAATAACAACTTCTTAACACTGATGAGATGAGAAGGTCTACTTACCTGCTATTTTCTTCCACTTCGCCCTATCCTGGATATTGTTTTCTAGATTCTAACAGCTCTTTATAACGTTCTCAATTATTTTTTAAGAACTAATCAAAAGTTTGATGTTTAATTAGCTTATGTCGAACCCTGGTTACAGCTTTCTAAAATGAATCATACCGTCAACATCATAAAACACATTTTCCAATGAACAGTAAACTGGAAAACTATTTTAGTAGCACGCAGCGTGATCGTGAATATTTATCAAAACTAATGAAGGAACCGATACCAACGACAGCAAACACCTGAAGATTCAATTGCTGTAAGGGTTCATGGTTTTGAATTTTTCTTAGCAGGGAAACTGAAAGATATTTTTTACTATCCCTATAGAACTAGAGCTAGAGCTTTATCAGAAGATTAACACGATTACTGGTATAAAATCATATATAACTTAAGTATCCTTTCGTGCGACAGAAGGGAAAAAGAGGAAATGATCAGATGATTTTTTTATGGCTTGCTATATATATATGAGATTATGTAGGTTTCCTGTTCCCAACTCAAACATTGAACAAACACAAACCTTTTTTTTAATGTTTAACCTTTTTATTTCAGATGAGCGTTGGGACCTTAGATCCATCTGGTGGTGACATCAGCGTCTGAAAATACCAAGTTCATAAAAATACAAGCTCGAATCGATATTTATGGCGTTCCTTAAGAGAAGCGGATATACATTCAGCAGCGGACGGCGCCGAGCTGAACGTGACGGAGAAGCCGAGAGATCGCTACGGATTAGTAGGCAAGTATTAATTACTTTGTTACTAAATTTAGGTTTTTCCTTGTACCTTTAATAATGTGGTGATGTGTCATGTGGTGGACGGTGCCGTGCGGTATGGTTCGCATATTCATGAGTTTACTTGATGGTAAGCTACTCATCACCTTCTCACTGTTAACACTTCAAATTGTTACACACTAATGTTAGGCATTAGAGAATCAGTTGTTCCTACTCCTGAGAGTGCATCAGGGTTTTGATATGGCTCTTAATGCATTTTAAAGGATCTCAGGACGTAGGTAAAGGATAGTTAGACCAGTAAAACTAATTTATAGGAACATAAAAACAATTGTTAAATTGCTTAGTGTAGCTTGTATGGTCATCCCGGCGAGCTGGCTGCCTCCCAAATGTAGCGATTGCGTAAGGAGCGCGAGGAGCCGCGCAGGGTGAGCCAACTGATGCAGGGCTGCAGCTGAACGCTTGCCCTCAGCCTTGCGGGGAACCAAGTCACTTATGTACTTCAACGGTTGCGTTGAATAATGGTTTTTAAAGAAGCGAGATGACTTGGGTAGTCATTTGACGGTGAGCCAGTCAGCCACTAGGAAACGCCAGTCAGGATGTATTTTGTTTGACGAAGCAACGAGTCGAGTAGGATGTCTGTCTGACGGTAAGGCGTACGGTAGCCACACGCCTGCTCGTACATGACGCTAGTTGGAATGCTGTTCACTGCACCACATTGTGCTCGTCGCTTATGAGATAAGTAATTCCTCTAGCTGCAGCGCTCTTCAAACCGGAGCACAGTAATGTTAGTTGGCTGCATTAGGACCTAGGAGCTGCGGTGGTACCTAAACCCGAACCGGCAACAGAGCCGCACTATCAGTTGTGTTCACTCGGCACTACACTACGATTATTGCTTTGGTATATAAAGTTGTAAGAATGATAACTGTGTAAAGTACTTTTTTAAAACTACCCTACAAAGAATACAGTAATGACTACAAACTAGTATAAATGTTATTTCGAATATTACCTAAAAACTCACCAGCTCGTAGCTGAAAACGTAGAACTCGGGTAATTTAGACGTAGAGCCTCTGGAATAGATTTGTTAGGTCTCGTTCTAATATCATTTTATTCCTGACACAAAGAGTACCTAATTTTTGTTTATAAATGACTATCTCGTATGAAAATGATTTATAAGGGTTGATTTTATTCTTTTATACATATTAGCCAATTCTTGCCTGCGTTGTTTGCCGTAATATAGAATTAGACTTGAAATTTACACTTGTATTATTTGTCAGAAAAACTTTCTCTTTTCGGATCCCTTCCCGTTATTAACCCTCCCACAACCTCTTTTTTTTAGGGGGTAACGTTTTATGAAATCCGTTCTTAGCTGCATTATACTTGACCTAAGGAATATTCTTACCAAACTTTTTGCACTCAGGCCTTGCGGGCCTATAACAGCATGGATGGTATACATAGCACCAAATCACGCTCGTCATTTTAAGACATCATATATTGGGTCTTGTTACCTTAGTAATTTCATTAGCTACAACGCCCTTCAAACCGGAATACAGTAATGTTTATACAGTACTGTTTGTCAGCTGCAATACAGGTTACTATGGCACCGAGACGGTCTGTAGCAACAGAGACACTACCAGCAGTGAATTCATCAATTCTAAGGATATAGTGATGAATCACATACGCGGAGATCTTATATATATATATATATATAGTGTACTAGTTTATAGTATAGTGTGCTAGTTTGTGTGTGTATATAAAAGGATAAAGGTCGTTTAGATCTCGCCTTCCTGTTGTGTCTGTGTGAGTGTGTGTGTGTGTGTGTGCGGAAGCGGTAATTATTTAACAGTTAAATTGCTTTGCTTTTAAAATGAATGTAAATAAAGTGCGGCTCGGGGTGAGTCAGCGCGGCGGAGTTGGCAGCGTTCCCTCCTACCCTCTCTCACCAGCAGCAACATCAGCACCACCCCTCGCCCCGCGCGCACACCCAACGAGGAGTGCTTAAGACGTAGCTCGCACCCGACGCGGCGGCGTGCGCCGGCCCCGCGCCGCCGCCATCTTTAAATGCACCCGAATCACTAAACACTAAACGATACAAGCGAACAATTATTTATTTTAACCATCCAGTTATATATACGGCTTGTGTCCTAGATATCCTGGCTTTAGGCATTGCCTCGTCAGGAATGCAATGCATTATACATACAACAGCAAAGTTGACTGTAAGTGTACCTTACGCGACTACGTTCACTAATGTTGCTTATTATAACGCGGTGATATCATCATCAGCTGATTGACGTCCACCGCTGGACATGGGCCTCCTCCAAAGATTCCCACATTGATCGGGTAAGGATTGATATGGGAGGATTTGGGCCACGACATGTGTATGGGTGATGTATGACATTGGTTTACGGAAATAATTACACTGCATATTTGTTTTTCTCAAATTAAAGAATATACAGTTTATTTTGTTTTTTATTCAACAAAGTGACGAGTAAGGTGTTCACCTGATGTTAAGTGTTGCGCTAACTCATCGCAAACTTACCGCTAGGTAGAATGATATACACTGCACCACGTTGTGCTCGTCGCCTTCAGACAAGATATTAAATTAATATCTTATGTCTCAAGGCGACGTAATATCGTTACCGCAGTAATTATAGCAGCTACTGCACCCTTCATACCGGAACACAGTACTATTTGTCGGCTGCAACAGCTACCAGCAGTGAAATTGTATATCTATATCATGTATGTGGTATATATGACATTTCCACCTACGTATAGTCTCATGACGATATCTCTGGAGCCATAAGACCTGGAGACTTACAACTTGGTAGGAATATTCCTTTTTATAAGTATAAGGCTGTTAAGAAGTAATTACACGACTTTTTATCCCCAAAAGGTATTGTCGGGGTGTTTTAAGCAAAGCGAGCGGATGTTAATAATCCAGTAGCAATTTCAGTTTGTAGTTATCTACGTAGCAGTTTGCACAGATTTTGTATGTTATGTTGTGTTGTATGTATTGTTATGTCATTTAAGATATACGGCCGTGGACTACTGGTGCCTGTGGTAGTAAACCTGTATTCCAGGTCACCAGGTCACCAGCTCCCGAACATAACATTACAGAGTAACTTAAATAAAGAGCGAGAGAAATCATCTGCAGTGAGTGTGTGGGTGTGGTATGTGTCATGTGCCTTACGAAAATGGAGTTCAATCATATCTTACTGGTATCTAGTATGCACAGACGTTTTTTTTTCTGTTTGTATAGTAGCCTGTCGTATCCTTAAGTAGTGCAGCGGTGGGGGAGAGGGTTCGGGCGCCGTATATCAGAGTAATGCCCGTGGGGGGCAATAAAATTGTAAAGTTAAATTTGGACGCGACGCGGACGCTAACTGCGCCGCAGTAACTCGGAGCCGTGTAATGGCTTTTATTGCTGCACTTGCCGATACCCTGCGGACCTACTGCCAAACTGTAGCCATCTCCGCGCGTCTGTTAATGGATGTTCAGTACACACCAAGCGACATCGTACAAATTGGCTCCACCGAGGTCCACACACTGCGAAGCTTTAAACAAACTCAATTTCACGGAATTGAATATAAGATCCAGTAAGTGTACAATACAGCGATCATGATTTGGCTCATCCTAATCGTAACATCAGATTTCATAGACTATAAATCCTTGCAAAAGTACATCGATTCCTACTAAGGATAATAGATTACTATTAAAATTAAAATCATCATAATTTCTTCAGAGAGTACGCTTGAATACCTTCAGCTTCTTGCTTTCCAGTATTCCCAAAAAAAAAACAAGACCACGAGACACAATGAGCTCATGACCTTGAATATGAAAAATATGTCAGGCTGTATACAACAATTGATGGTTCAAATGCTCCATAATTACCTCAAAGGTGAAGAGAACTGTCAGCTCTGTCGCTCATCACCATGGCTACAGCTAAGCACTACAGACGTTCTAATTCAAAAATATATTTTATTAATAATACTAGTGCATCTTGAAGACCTAACCCTGTTACAACTGAAAGATAACTTAAGTTACAGTTAACTAGAAATAAGTTTAGTAATTAAAGTTACTGCCACATGGGTCACAATCAGTCCACCACCATTACTGTGGATGATGATGCACCACTGACATGAAAACACATCAGTGATGGGCATAGTTCTCTGTTGACAGTCAACAAATAGTACTGTGCAAACGTTACTACGTTCCGGTTTGAAGGGCGCTCTAGGTAGTGTACTTACTAGGGTAACGAGACTCGACATCTTTCTTTAGGCAACGAGCGCAACGTGGTGTTGTATAACCTTAACTAGCGTCACGCTGTTATGGGCGTGTCACTTACCATCGGGTGTTGGTCACGTCGGTTCGGAAAACAAAAATATTGTAGTATTCTCCTCATGAGTGGTTCACTACTATCATTCTCATCATCACACACAATTTCACGTAGTAACCGCAATACAAAGTTGAAGGTTTTTTTATATAAAAAAAAATAAAAATCACGTTGTTGTTTTCAGGAGCTCGTGGACGGAAGAGTTCATCGCAGCAGTGCATTGAGATGAAGAAAGAAACCATGCTGATTACATTATGTATATGAGATTGTTTGTTCGTTTGTGAATAAGTAAAAGTAAAGTAATATTACTAGTTTATTCTTTACTATATCTGTGAGAACTATTACCTATTTTATTTATATGTATACAAAGGTGCGGTCCGGGTTTAAATACCATCAGTTTCCAAATCTGACTTCGGAAGTTCAGTTTAAACAAAGCAACTAAACGAGCGGAAACTTTACCTGATAGTAAGTGATACGAATAACGACATGGCGCTCGTTAAAATAGTATAACATAAGAGGTCAACTCTCGTTACCGCAGTAATTTCACTAGCTACATCTACTGTCAAACCGCAACACAGTAATGTTTGCACAGTACTGTCTGGCGGTACCTACCTAGACGGTCTGCAGCAACAGAGACCTACCGGTAGTGTATTGCCGCGTCTGGTCTTAGCACGAGGAGCGGAATGTCCATGTAAACCTATTTGAATAAGCCGTGTAGTTAAATGTAAAGTAATTAACAAGTTGAATAATTAAGATAATAAGTTATTGTCGTCGCTATAAATATAACTATGTTTACATTAGACTATCGCAGTTTGTTTTGCTCGCCGCGGCCACCGCCGGCGGGAAACCAATGACTTACTCTAAAAATTAAGCTGGCTTATGTTATTTAAGTAACACTCGATATCGTAATTATCAGCCGATAGATGTCCACTGCTGGACACAGGCCTTCCCCAAAGATTTCCACATCGATCGGTCCCGCGTTGTTCGAATCCAGTGGGTTTCAGTTATTCTCACCAGATCTTCGGTCCACCTTATATGGACACTCCCAACACCACGTTACCAGTACGAGCCACTCGAGGACCATACAGCCATTGCCATAGGCCGGCGGTCCTTCGAGCGATGTGCCCTGCCCACTGCCATTTAAGTATAGCAATATTTTGGGCTACGTCGGTGATCTTAGTTCTTCCACATTTCTGAATCGAGCACGCAGAGAAACTCCTAGCTTAGAATACTAGTAAATGAATAAGTTTAAAAGCTATTACTTTGTTAATACTTATACTTACCGCCAGTTTAAGTTTTCTAAGTCGACTACGGGTAAGTCTTTTCTGCAACATTACCGCAGTAGGTTCGGAGGCTGCTCCCGCTGTATCTTACGCTGAGTTATCTTAACGGTCCGCGCGGTTCACGGGTGCAGCGACGTGACCCGGATAACACAATCTCGGATATGATCGGAGTTCTCGAATATTCCGCCAGTTAGATCATTTATTTACAGATAAGCTTCTAGAAAATTCTGTGCTCTGTACCGTCTGTACAAAGCATCATCATCATCATTATCATCAGCCGATAAAACTTCCACTGCTGGACATAGGCCTCCCTCAAAGATCTCCACATTTGTAAGGGTTCATAAGGAGGGACCAGGCCATTTCCTACCACGCTGGTCCACTGCGGGTTGCTAGGAGCCAGAGCATCGTTTGTTGATTAGCAGGATGCATAACAAGCAGGTGAGGTTTGGTTTCGGCCTCGTGATTGTGTGTACTTATATATATATGATATACGTATATAATGGGTGGATTTTAGACCACAGGAATGAGAGTTGAGTAAATGTAATGCTTGGAAGCCAACAAAATGATGATCTATACCAATTTAGCAGTAAAGTTAGAGCATTACTGGCAAAGTAGAGAATGATTAACAGGCCGTGAACTCTGCTCCACGAGCCCAGTACCAGATGAGCTGCAAGAGTCAAAATAACTAATCAGCACTTAACATCTTCAGAAAAGAGACAGGATGGATGGATGAAGTTGGAAGCTTTAGCTTGTATTGTGTGCTATAATATAGTCTAGCCTTTAATTATCCATTTACTCTCTTTTTGTAGTAATTTTTTTCTCGAATATTTCTCTGGATCTGGATCTCAAGCACAAAACATTGTTCTAACACAATAATAATTAAGACATAACTTTAAATGTTCTAGCTTAAGAGATATTTAGAGATTCATTACGTCATCAGGAGATCTCCGAAACGATTACACGTAAACACTCAATATTCGGTAAGGACATTGCGCCTGTTATTCAGAGGTCAGGTTAAAAGGATTTTATAAATTGCCTACCCCAAAGAGAGTTGCTCGGGAGTCAGTAATAGGTAAAAGCCTGGTGGCCGGCGGGTAGCCTGAGCTGGAACATTTCAGACAAATTTGAAACCTGATTCTATATTATAACCAGCCAAGCCGGCGGGGAACAGCTGTTCATGCTGTATCCAAGTCTAATGAAGGCTCATGGTAATAAAATATATATCAAATATCTGTCTAGATTATCTCCAGTGTTACAGGTTCAGCTTGCAGCCCCGCTCGTAAATCAGCTGCAAGCTGCCGCTATCACGTATGTTATTACACAATATATAACGTCCAGCCTCTGACCCGCGCGCCGCTGCCGGTGAGGATCATTGTCCGTTTTATTGAAGGTCCTTCGATAGGACGCCGCCCGCTCGCAGGGGTCCGGTTTGCAAACAGACCAACAACCACTATTTAAACTATCTTTTTATCTATAATTCATTTTTAACAGTAGAATGTCGCCCACTGCTGGACATTTCTACGTTGGGTTAACATGACTTGAATATATGTGATGTTTAGTGACAGTGAGGCTGTGTGTGGTGACACGTTGTCCAGGATACTCTGGCTAGATGAGCTGTAAGGATATGACTGTCGATATCACATAGAGTTTGGATGGTAAGGAACATAGTCAACGTGTAAGAGTAAAAGTATTAAGATCGAGCGCTTCATCATCCATTGGCTTATTGTCACTTAACACCGTTCAAGACTAAGTTCCAAGATTACGCTTTTGCTGGCAGATCCTGCTGTCGGAGATCGTCTAGATCTATCTAGGCAGTTTCCGGTATCTATACCACCGCAGCACCTATTGCAGCGGACAAATAGTACTTTGCTAACATTACTGTATTCCGATCTGAAGAGTGCTGTAGCTAGTGAAATTACTGAGGTAACGAGATTTAACATGTTACGTGTCAGGCGACGAGCGCAATGTGGTGCCGTGCATGTTGCCGTAACTAGCACCACATAGCATCTATCCAGCAGGTGAACGTCTCGCTAGTTTCTTTGGAAAAGATAATTTTGCCCTGCAACGGGGCAAAATGGACTCTCTGCGCATTGCAATAAAACTTATTTCAGCTTGTAGTTCACTTGCACCAGCGGGCTTACCTAGCGACGGTATCCGGTAGTGTTTGAACCTTTAAACTTTTTGTTTGTTTTAGTGTGATTACTGTTTACGATGGCCCTCCTTGTACTCGGAGACATGAAACAGCTCGATTTTATACAAACTCTACGTGATTTATCTAATACCCTTTTTTTAGTTTCGGGGGGGAAATCTTCGAAAAATACTTTTAGGGGATAGTCAGGATTATCAGAGATTCTTACTCACTAAAACACGCTCGGTACTCCACATCAGTGCATTCGTAGAGGCTCCAGGATCTCTTATTGAATGCACTGGTTCCTCTCTACACTTTGTGTTACACGTCTCTGAGGAGGAGCCTAACGCTCTTGGACACCATCGCCGAGCCATATGCCATCCCATGTAGGATTGCTTGTTGAGGGATAAGAGCCCCCACTCTCAAAGCCCGGAAAACTCATAAACCCTTTTATTCGGCCTTCAACGACAGACAACGCTTACCTTAGTTCTATTCTTACTAACCTGAGACTACGGGGCTGTGATCTAATACCTAGAGTTACAACGTATGAAAATCTGTGTCAAAAAGTTTACCCCTGATTGGAGGGTGCTATAGCTCGTGAACAAGTTGGTAATAATTGTGAGGTTCAGCAGAACTTTGTCGGAAGTAAGAATTTTAAAACAGATGTTGAATTACAGTGGGAATATTCTATGTCGAAGTTAGTGATTAAAAAGTTTTCCAAGAGCTCATGTTCATGTCATAAGACGTTGAAGTATCAGTATCCTTGGGAAGATGAAGTAAAGTTATTACAATCAGCAACCGTGAACATGTAAATCGCTGGGAACCGTTTTCTTGTTATATATTAAACTTAGTAGGGGTATTGAGGTGGGGTGCGGGGTCTATGGTAAATGACAGCGCACGCAGCAATATCAGCACCATATTGATAATGAGCAGAGCAATTCAAAGTACAGAGCAAGTTACTAAGTACGACAGTATTACGAAGATCTAAAGAGATCCAATTGATGGATACAGTTGTACACTTTGTGAAAGGCTTACTGTCTCTATTCTTGGTATTACAAAGATCCAGAAAGGCCCAGTTAATGAATACAATTGTATACTCTGTAACAAGTTAGTGACCCAAGTTTTGGCATTACAAAGATCCATAGAAATCCATCCATGAATACAATTATATACTTCGTAATGGCGTATTGGCCGAAGGCAATGTACGGAAAGAAGTACAAACCTTATAAGGATTTGCGCTGTGATCTATCGTTCATGGTGGCGCTATCTATTGAGTTGATTGATAACTTCTTGTTACAACTTGTAATAAACAACTCTTGAAAGCTCCCACTGCTGGGACATGGGGCATTCTCTCTAAAAGCTGTTTATTCATGAAACTTTTACACGTGGTAGTTCTCTGTTGCCGGAGACCGCACACAGCTCCTGTTTCTGCCTCCAAACAGTAGTGTCCAAACATTACCGTGTTCCGGATTGAAGAGTCATGAAGCTAATATAATTACTGAGATAATGAACATGAGCTCGCTGTGTTGTGAAGTCTTCTAGTAGCTCGTTATGTTTAGATTAGATTGTGAGAAGTAATTGAAGAGCTCTAGGTGATGAATATGTCGTCATGAAATCTATCAGCTTAGTCCTAGCTGTAAATAATTATTTCAACACGATAAAAGTTCACAAAATTCAGTGTTATTGCGTACACAATATTCGCACACACGCACACATAATATATATAAGATATATAAGAAATTAGAAAAGTTATATAGGAATTATTGAGTTGTCGCTCTGAGGCGATACGATTCCCTGTGATGTCAATTGGCAATCGCGTAACGCTGATAACGCGGCACCATTTGCCCTGACTACATTGTAGTAACAACGCAGTATGCTCTCATACCTCCGCCGGATGCGCCGCACGTGTAGCGAGATCCGATCATGTGCATGTGCAACCAAATGCAGTAACAATACTTTTACCGCAGTAATAACTTCCACGTCGACTTTCACACACGTACAATTACACCGTGACATAAAACAAATTTTAAACTAATTTACAGTAATTTGTATATATTACTACTAACCAGTATAAATATGTACTTCGCAACCGCAATTTGTCGTATGGTAAGATATTAACACTACACCACAGTATACTCGTCCCCTACAAATATGAGATTTTATGTCACGTTACCCCGCTAACTTCAATATCTACAGCGCCTCTCAACAAACACAAGAATATTTGTACCGGTGGTCATTTTTTTGTAGCAATGCTACGAGATGAGTGAAAGGATCTGATGGTGAATGATACACATGCCTATAATAATTATGGCACTAGTTAAGATGTACACAACACCACATTGTAATCGACGGTTTAAGACTTAAGATACAGTCTCGTTATCTAAGTAATTTCAATAGCTTCAGCGCCCTTTCAACCGGAAAACGGTAACGTTTGCACTGTACTGTTTGGCGGCAGAAATACGAGCTGCGGTGGTATCTATGTGTACCAGCACCGCGCCTAACTTTGCTAAAGGGTTACTACTTATATTGATGTTAATATATGAAAGGCATTGTAGCTATAAAACTCCGTGGGTAATGAAACATCTACTATCTTACAGCGACCATTACAATACAGTGTAGTGTATATTATTCTTATTAGCCACAATGTTATGCTAGGTATTTGAATTCAAATCAGTTGAAAGTTCAACGTACGCTGTTAATATATTGAATAAAAAAATTACAAAAATAAGCGCTAAATAAGCTGCCGAAGTACCTAGTGTAAACAGTCTACCTAGCACCAAACACGTACAGCAGCATAGATCTGTCCCCGTCCAACGGGTTCCCGCCTTGTCGTAGCGGTGGGGCTTAGTAACCGTGGCGTCTGTCCGTGGGGACGCCGTAATGGTGAAGCTAAGCGGAACCCACCCGGTCGGCGCGCGGCGACGGGCTGGCCGAAGCAGCCGCTCCAGCTTCGAGCACCGGTTGAGATAACTTGAGCTCACTGGAGCGGTCGGGGGCCCGAGGGCGGCTTTATGCTGCCCTCTACGGCAGCGAGGTGGTCTCTGCCTACCCCACTGGAAACGAGGCGTGATATATATATATGTATGTATGTATGTCTACGGCCGGCTGCAAGGGCGGTTTTATACCGCCTCTGCATCCGAGGTGGGGTTGCGGAGCACGTATTCTCCGCGACCAACCGGTGTCGCACTGGCGATGCGGTGGCGGTGCGGCCGCGGGGGAAGAGGAGGGCCAGTATTCCTCCGCGGCTACTAACGGGTAGCTGCGGGCCCAACTTTTGTCCGCCGCGGGGAGCCTGGAGAGGATATCCTCCGGGGCTCCCGTGGCCTCTGGGCGACGGATTCGAGGGAATCCGTCGCCCAGAGGCGCGTGCTGCAGTGGGGTTTATCCCTCCCTACCGAGGTGGGGCCGCGCAAGCGGCCAGCGCCGCTGAGGGTCGCGGACGCAGGCAACAAGCCATGCCCTTGCCACTAAGCGACGATTCGGAAACATCGTGGGGGTTTTAGTTGGTGCAAGTCCGACATAACCCGCCCTTGCCCCCGCGAGGACGAGTATGCGTAGGTATTCCCCCACGTAAAACTGAAAAAAAGGCATAGAACTGTCGGCCTCCCGTGATGGTCCAGTAATAATAGGGGGACCGGAAAGTAATGTCGTTTCTGCGCATGCCAATACTTGATTGTCATTTGTCAGCTCATTGTTTTGTTCAGAGGCGTACCAAAGACATTGTGAGGTTATAGTGATTTCTTTACTTATAGACAATTGAATTACAATTTTTTTTTGTAATTTTGGGTAAAATGGCCAGCCAAATACCAGAAGAGGTACACATCCGGCATTGCATGCTCTTTGAGTTTCGCAAGGGAAATAACGCAACAGTTGCTACCAAAAACATTTGCGATGTTTATCCAAATGCACTGGACATTCGTAAATGCCAAAGGTGGTTTTCCAAGTTCAAATCGGGTAATTTTGATCTTTCCGACTCGTATCGATCAGGAAGACCATCAGCGTTAGACAACGACGTGTTAAGGGCGGAAGTGGAAGCAAATCCGTGTCAGACGATCGAGGAATTGTCAAACAGTCTCAACAAACCTTGGTCGACCATCCAAGAACATTTGAAGCAGATTGGAAAAGTAAGCAGAGCAGGTGTTTGGGTCCCGCATAATCTGTCCGAACAGAATAAGGCTAACCGATCAATCACATGCAACTTATTGCTTCAACGACACAACACAGAAGCGTTTTTTGATCGCTTGATCACAGGAGATGAGAAATGGGTCCTGTATGATAACCCAAAACGCAAAAGGCAGTGGCTCTCTCCAAATTAATTCCCTCGGAGTACTGCTAAGCCAGGTTTACACCCCAAAAAAGCGCTTTTGTGTGTTTGGTGGAGTATTCGCGGCATTGTTCATTTTGAATTACTGAAACCTGGAGAAACTGTTACTGCAGACCTCTACAGCGAACAATTGCAGCGAGTCAATCAATCTTTAATTGAAAAGTGGCCAGCGATTGTCAACCGAAAAGGCGTCATTCTCCAACATGACAATGCAAGACCGCACTGCGCAAGGCGAACTCTAGAAAAAATTAATGAATTGGGGTGGGAGGTGCTGCCTCATCCACCATATTCGCCCGATGTTGCACCATCGGATTTCCACTTATTCCGAGCGCTGCAACACTTTTTAAGTGGCAAAACATTTGCAAATTTGGATGATATCCAAAATGCCATCTCTAGATATTTTGCCGAAAAACCAATTAATTTTTATCGATCAGGGATTGAAAATTTACTCACTAGATGGCAAAAGGTTATTGACAATGATGGGGAATACATCATTGATTAAAAATAAAGACTCGTTAAAAATGTATGTGTTTGTATTTAGCGTAAGAAAACGACATTACTTTCCGGTCCCCCTAATACATACAATGTATTCATATATCTTAACGTGTCATTTATTTTACACACAAACTTAAACAAAACTACGTTATTTATATTAGTGAATAGGTCAATTACCAGTAACTGAATTAATTACAAATAATTAAAGTTAAAATTCATTTAGATATTACATAAATGACCATAGAAAAGAAACTTGGTTTTGTTGTTAATTTGAGAGAGAAAGAGATAGTTGTATATATTATGCAGGCGGTTAACACGCAGAGAGCGAAAGAGAAAAATGTACCAACTATTGAAATCGAATACAAAATTGCAGTAGGAAAGGTCGAAGGAGAGAGAGTAATTAGATTACTTTAAGTAAAATTTGAGAAAAGTTAGCAAATGTTTGATTGAATATAAAAATAACTTTTTATTACGTATTTTACCAACTTCCGGGTCTATATGTCCGCGTGTCTGCAAAGCAGTGGATGTACTGCGAAACTTAGTATGAAGAGGAGACGTGGTAGGTCTCTTTCGCCGGAGACTAACTAGGTAGGCACAACCGCTGCACCTATTATCGCTGCAGAACATTACTGTGTTCCGATTTGAAGGACGCTGTAACTAGTTTATTTACTGGGATAACGAGATACCACATCTTATATCTAAGGCGATAGGCGCAGTGTGGAGCTGTGTAACATCCTAACTTGTGCCACGTTGTTACGTGCGGGCGTATCGCTCACCGTCAGGGGAACATCCGGCTCGTCTTTACGCTTAATTGTGTATAAAAAGTGAAAAGGAAACTACACAGAAAGCGATTGATCGAAACATTTAGAGTTGTCTCATTTTTGTTACACTATTTCGTTTCATAAAAATCATTTGACATCGTCCCAAAAGAAGTATTACTTTAAAAGCACATAATACTTTACTGTTACTTAATTCAAAGGAAGTGGAAAGTTCAAAGTTAAACTTAAAGTTATAAGTAATAAGGAACTGTTAAAAACTGATGTATTTTACATGTAACAATAGAAATACAAAAACAAACAGGACGTTTATTTGAATCGCAGCTGCTGCCATTACTTGTTAGTTACTCTCTTCAATCCGTTTTGTAAATATAGCAATAAACAGTAATCACCTAGCTAATTGGTAGTGATGACCGGAAGTTTTGCGAAAATCAGCTGAGCAGAAACAGAACGGGATCACGCCCTCAATAGTATTTGCGAGCGGCAGAACAATTAGTCGATTCCCCTAATCATCAGCGGCGTAGTTCGGAGTCGTTACACTGTTTGTTTGTTCGCTTATCGCCGCTGATTATGTTTACTGTTTACAGTTCTAGGAAGGAAAACATTTAAACTGTTTTGTTTTTACATAACATCCCGGTACTGATCCGGGAACGCTTCAACTAATACATCTACGAACCTAACTAAAAAAACATTCCGCTAGTAAAGATTAGGTAGCGTCGTCGTAAGAGCTGGATCTGTGCAATTTACTCGGCGAGAAGACGAAAGGAACTATAAGCAAAAACATGTAATAGAAAGTTACTTTGACAACACATTCATGGATTGAAATGTAACCATCAGCTGCCCACAGCTGGACATAGACCTCCACCAAAGATTCCATCCAGTCCAGCGCTGATTATGATAATTCTTTCTTTCGAAAACTCTTAACAGAGAATGCTGATTTGCTTTATATCAAGCCCGGCCGGGCCGAACTGCGAACAGACTATAACCTCAGTGTCCCCCCTACAGCGCTTGGAGTCCTAAATAAGATGACACTTCTAATGTCACGTGTCAATTATATTATGGGGGGGTCCAAACAACGAGAAAAGTAAGGTTATGAATTTATCCAATTATAACTACTTTGATGATCATCCTCTGAAGCACTGCGTATAAATAAAACCTTAGTCATAAAGTTAACTATTAAGTTATATTAGACATTAGTTAATCGCGGAACACCAGCGTATATTAGTACGAAAAAATCGCAATTATATACATACGATAACCGTACAGTGCTCCGCACAGGTTTGGTAGGACTTAGAGCATTTATTAAGCGATTATCGCCTCAATGTATAAGGACTTAAAGACGATAACTGCGTACCCACTGCTGTATTGCCAACTGCTGCTTTCACGACCGCGTACGGGAGTAGTGACTCCATTGATACCTATGTTTATGCTTAGCGTGCATTGCCCCCATCGATATCAGCTGGTCATGGTCCTCTAAGTCCGACCCGTGACCATACGTCGGGGACTGCAAAAATTATTACCACTATCGTGCGCCGTCCATTCAGTTTTTACTTCGACGACCTTAGCACCGAACCACGCTTCACCATTTTACTGATCTAACTCACCTTACTTACTTTTATTATCGCCAATTTACTTTTAAGTACAATAGCTAACTTTTGGAGAAATATTACGAAGACCTGTCTACTTCTAAGATAAAGCCAGAGTATAGTTTTTTAACCTACTATAACCCTAAATTGAATCCTTAAGGGGTGTAAGATCTTACGGAGCCCAAGTCAACCTCACCTGCACGCGGTGCACCCTGCCGATTAACAGACCAGGCACTGACCACTCACCAACCCGCAGTGGGCCAGCGGGGTGGGTTACTGCCTAATTACCCCCAATGAATTCCAACAAACGATGTGGGGATCTTTGGGGAGGCGTATATTCAGTAGTGGACGTCTGTCGGCTGATGATGATGATTACGCCCCACTTATTGCTCCTATTTCGGGACTTACTGTGAAAAGGACCACCGGTGTCCGAACACCCTTTTAGTCGACTACTACTGACAAGCTTAACATTAAATTCACAATACCTCGAAACTACAGAGCTGAAGCACAAAACCTTTTCATAATAACATTCATATACATTATACATTCATATACATATAGAAAGCATATTGTCCGATAATACGTAAACTTTACATAACATTAAGTAATTCTTAAGTAATATTAAAGTTGGAACAGTGTAGTTAAAAAGTAAGTCAGCGACTTCAGGGAACATATATTTTTAAGTACTGTTATATTGAATTTACTAGGAATATATTAATAAAGCTACGGCTCTGAGATAAAGTTGCTCAGCTGAGGGAAATTTGTTGTACGTTCTTAACAGAGTTAGAATAAATAAATAAATAAACATACTAATAATAAACCCAACTTTGTAAGGGTTCCCGCCACCTCACCCTCCGGTCACCTCATGGGATTCAAGTCAACCTCACCTGCTCATGGTGGATTATGGATTAATCAACAAACGGGACTCTGGCTACCACTAACCTGCATTGAGCCAGCGTGGGAGGACTAAATTCCCAAATTGAATCTTTTTTGTTTTGGGAGGAATTCCTGCTTTCGATGCTTCTGATGTCAGGACAACAGCAGAGTTATGCCGGACTCCTGTTGGCTAAAAACCCTACGGTTTCTTACTGTGCGCATTTGATCGGAAGCAGGGGAACGCTACAGCACACAACCGTGGTTCTGCACATTTGGATGATGGAGATTGGACACCGATCAACGATAGAATCTTTAGAGAGAGGCTTATTTCCCGCGGTGGACGTCAGTCAGCTGATGACATTAATGAATACACCCCACTTATTGTTGGGACTCGGGACTGCTGTAACATGAAGAGAGTGAAGAACATTTACCAACTGAGCTGGTTAAGTAAAGATGAATATTGCATGTTAAGGAAATCTGGTTTTCTTAGAGGACATCAGTTTCGTCAGGATCATTTCCTTTTCGGAAGCCTTAGAAGAAATACATATATTTGTAGTAACTACTGTAGATAAGTTTTCTTAATATTTATAACTACTGTTCCCTATCCCCATTTGCTGTAACACCCCCAACACCTTTTCAGTTATGAAATTTCGTACAATCTATCCTTGTCTACCTCCACTAGACCAAAGGAATACCTACGTCAATCCCTTATCTATATATAGATAAGCAGATCAAGATACTGTCTTGTATCCTTACTCTTCTTCTATTGTTTCTTTATGACTGCAGGTTGACTGGCAAATACGATCGTCATCATCATCATTAGCCACTAGACATCCACCGCCGGAGACAGGCCTCCTCAAAGATCTCCACGTCGCTCGATCCCTTCACCAGTAGATTATCAGCTCGTTATAAGTTACGATGAATACAATAAGGAACTCTACTTAGTTGTTGCATGAGATAAATTGATCGCCTCTCATTGAATATTAGTGAAATGGATCAGGATGTAGGAATGTCCTTTTGCAATAATAATGACGACCTCTTAACATTAACATCGCCGAGATTAGATCACAATGGCGATGTTTTAACATTCTTGCTCCTTTTAAGTTACACCAAGTGTTAAGTGTTTTTATTAAAGGTTTGATGGATTTGTAAATACATTACTTCAGTTGTCTTTGTTACTACAAGCAGGATTCCGTAGATCTGTGAAAAGGAAAAAAGTTTTTGTGTAGGTTTTTGTTCCTTGACAAATCTGTACTAAATCTAGCACCTGTTTGTGCAGAATCCGCTGTTTAAAGTCCTTCCCAATTAGTTATCACTAGCATGTGATGAGGATTGACGAACAGTGTTGATAAACAGGATATTAAACGTTTCTACCTCTAGAAAGCCCCTCTTTTAGTCGCCTTTTACACATATACATTGATAGTAGCTTTGTTTCTGGCAGTCTTATTCATTAGCAAAATCTGTTAAATAACATTAATAACTAATCACCCCAGCTTCGGGGTGAAATGCAAATACATTGTTTTGATTTTCATCAAGAATATACTTACTACATAGAAGTTAATCGGCAGTCTATATAATAATATATATATATATTAAACATATATGTTGTGAAACAGGTATTCTTATATAGATCATTTATAGATCTTCCTTGTTAGAAAAACTTAGTTTTTAATGTTTTAGAAATAACTTGATCCGGTAGAGAATTAAAATAATAATATTGTACTGACATGTGTTAATATTCATTTGAGTCCTCTACACTGTAAACAGTTAGGAATATAAAACAATAGATATATAAACAAAAAGGAGAACAATATGCCTAAAGGTATCCTCTTCCAGTGAAGGTTTATGTAGACCATATAACTGGTCGAAGGTTATGGTGTACGAGTACACGTGTGTCACAAGTTACTTCTTGTTGAGCAATATTGAGGAATAGTTAGATGTAACAGTGCGAGTGCGGCCCCACGCCGGGCCCTGACGAGCTGGCCGGGCGGGTGTCCCGGGGCGACCTTTGCCTCGGCACCAAACACCCACTATCGCCTGTAAACAAATTAAAATTCATAATTCCAGTTCGATTGGAAGCGCGCCGATTGGCCGGCCGGCGCCGCTGCATCTATATAAGGGGCGAGAGGGGCGGGAACTCCTGCATTTGCCTTCCGGCGGAGGTGGCAGCAACAGGTCCATAGTATTGTTAGTTTAAGTAAAGACTGATAAAGTAATAAGTGTTAATTAAAAGCCCCGCACGATGGGGACACCTAGAATAAGTTTCTCGTCGCTGAGTGCCCTGGTCGCGCTCGCCGCGCTGTGGGCGCCGGCGCGCTCGGGTGAGTAGCGTGCTCTCTGACTAACTTACACGTTTACATTACTGTCCCGATCTGTTCCCTGTTACATATTAATCGGAAGATAACTTACAAAAATCGTAGGCTTTCACTATACTGTTTAAGTAACTTATCTATTCCTTTGTTATAAAAATTAAAGGAGCTTGAAAATATAACAGAAGCAGCTTAATGAGCTAACGATTTGCGTTTAGCTCATTAGAGCTAAACGCAAATCGTTAGGTTCACGTTCATGCTTTAAGTATTTCATTTGCTTTCAAATTACTTTAAGGTTTTACTATATAACAAGTATTAAACAGAGCATACAGAAAGTAAGAAAAACGTGATAATATATAACTGTAGATAACTTGCATATATTTGTCAATGTTTGCCGTTTATAACAACAATTGCATGCTTTATTCTGTTACTAATATGAAACCTTTAGTCTGCAGCTACATCACTAATGTACCTAATTTTTAACTAACTCTAAAGCCTTCAATCGCGCAGACAGGATACTATAAAACGACTTCCGTTTAATTTACGGGTTTTATAACTATTCATCTAGTATCTAACGTTTATTTTAAAACCATTAAATCGTTTAAAGCAATGCGTAACTCTTATGGATTACTAAGTGAAGTAAATAATTTCATTTACATTACGAAAGCTTACAATTAAGTCGAAGATCTATAGATCTAACAATAGATAACTATGTAATATAAATTATCTCAAAGAACAAAGGACAAGGTAAAGAAACTCTTATCTCAACTCCCACAAACATTTACATCAACTTCCTACTATATTTTAGGGTGTAAGTGATCATCACAAAAGTGCTGAGCTAAACTAGTTTCCTGCAAGTCTAGTGTTCATAATTAACGTTAAGAAACCCTTTAACATCATTTATATACATATATATATATATATATATATATATATATATATATATATATATATATATATATATATATATATACCCTTATTTCTCCACATTTTAACTTATGTGGTTAGAAGTAGTACAACGTAAAAATAAATCAATAGATAAAAATTGAAGATCCTTCAATCTGCTGCTCTGTAGTGGTACGGTATCCGGTATGTGGTACTCTGTGCCACTGCACTACGTGCGTAACGAATGCAACCCTGTGCGATGTAAAGTTGAAAGAGCATTACAGCATCAGCACCGCTCCCCTGGAAACGAACGGAGACGGATCAAAGACGGCACATTGAAATGATGAACCTAAACTTTTTTTTATGAGTTAAATACGTTATCAGCAACAAGAATAATATCTTTGTTGTTGTAGCGAGCTGATAACTCGCAATTCGCTATAAACATGGCTCTAGATAAATGCCAACTTTGACCCTAGATAGTTTTATCTCGCCACTGTCAATGTTCAATGTAACGCTGCTCGTGAAGGTAATTCTCGGTCGAGATGAGCAAACCTTACAGCTTCTCATCACCGTTTCACCAGTACCACTCAACACTTTCATTAATTTTGATGGATATTTTAAAGGTTTAATAGTAATTTTATTTCATCAATACGTTCATAGAATAAAGGAATTACATTAGAATCGTATATGCACTAGTTTTCGTTACATCTGTTCTTCCTCTCTTTTCCTCGGTTGAAGGTTAGTGTTATATAATTAATGAACATAAACTTTGGAAAATTATAAGCTCACTAATACTTGATAACTTGGCTCATATAAATCAATGTTCACTCCACATTTTCATATATAAGTAAAGCAGAAACAGTACATCATATTAACATATAACCGCCTCCACATCTTCGTTCCGTTATCAATCGCCGAACGTCGCCTTGACAATGACCGTGTGTGTAATAATAAAAATTTTCTGTTGAAATTAAAAACAACGAGACGAGCTGATAACGCCGCACATTATATGTATGAATTATCTATATTAATAACCTCTATCGAAAATTACTTCATACAAGTGTCATTTAAGAGCAACTTGACTTTGACATCGCATTCTTTGAATCTCTATCGTATTATTCTCAATGTTAAGTTGTCGATTACGTTAGCATATCCTCATCTCGAAGTCGGGCTTAGAGACCGAGCTGGTACCTCTACTGGACTGTCCCGCATCCAAATTTGATCTATAGACTAAAGCCATAAAGTTAACATTAGTAAACGTGGATCTGTTCCCACGGCGTACAGTTTCATTGTTGAGCGGATGACGTCTCTTCACGTCGTCTAATTTGTGAACGATCTACGATCCGCATCCGTACGTATTAAGGATACTCGGTGTATTTTCATCGTTATTTCATTCAGATCCAATCAGCCCAGAAGTGGATGATTGGTACTGAAGTACGTCGCCTTAGTAAATTGCATCATAATTCTGAAAATGAGCGGTGCGGGAGAGTGCGGTCTAACCGATTAGGTCACATGCTGTAACTAATATTAATTAAATGAACTAGTCGTCATTATCATCATCAGCTTATACGGCAGCGTTAGCCTCTCCCAAAAAAATCTCCGTGATCTAGGCCGCCCGCAATCAGTGGATTATCGTGACCTTCACGAAATCGTCGGTATAGTCAGTAGGGAGCCTCTGAGCATTATGTCTGCCGGTTCCGGTCCCCAACCGAGGACCTGTGATGAAAATACACAAAGGCACAGAAATAATGATTCTGTATAAGTATCTCAAATTTATAATTGTAATACTTTAGAAAAACTCGAGATACATGGTTTTTTGGATGCTGTAGCCGTAGTGCGATTACTAAAGCCGAACGACAAGTACTAAGTGTTAAGGCGATGAGCGCGCAGACACATGCGTGCCGCTCGCCATCAGCAGAACGTCCTGCTCTCCTCTTCGGTTAGATGGGTTTAAAAAAACCCACAATTGAATAAACAAAGGCCGACGAACAGGACAATTGTTAGAGTAGGAGAGGAGGAGCACCGCGCCGACGAGATAATGCGTTCCCAAATAATATCATACAGAGCCGTCTCCCCCTCTCGTGCCGGCAAATTGGGTAATTGCGCTTCATGAGCGGCGGGGCTGGTCGGCGGCACCGGCGGTCGCGTGACCGCACAGAGAAATTGTGAGAGCTATGTCTGTCTTGTTTGTGTTGTACACGAGCTGCAAGTTGAACCCATTTAATAAATCACAACTTGAAGATAGGAGAGAGGTGGCATTCGCTATCCACCCTGGGAGAAAAGAGACCTTTTGAAGGATAATGTAAGGCAACAAGAACTAAGTTAGATCTTAGCGAAAAAATAAAATAACAAATATATGAATTTTTAGTTAATTTGCGCTGGATTGTAACAAACATTTTGACTGCCGACACTAGTTTAACGGCGATTTGTTACATTGTATCTATTGTCCAAAACCATCGAGGTGACGTCAAAATTCACTCATCGAGTATCCTTACCCAGTATTAAAATATTTAGCAGCTCAAAGATAACCAGCTCGAAATTTGGAGGTTATTAAGCTTTTAACACAAAGTAAATTGATCAAGTTAGAATCCTTATCACTTCTCTCTAATCGACGTATCGTTGATGATGACTAAGTAGGGAATAATTCCAAGTTACTTTAACCCCCGACCTTCACCACACACACCGCGTCACTAAGCTTTGTCACGGCGCTCAGGGTATCTGTCAGGGTTGGCATAGGTCGTCCACCGGGTCAGCTGGTGTGTGCGTGTAATAGGCAACACGTAGGAATATAACCGTGCGAGGTAAACATATTTGCATGTGATTAATGAGCGCGCTCCCCGAACTGATCGACCCGGAACCTCGGCCCTAATCAGCACAGGCACTCCCTCCAACGCGGGCACCCTCGGCCCGCAGCCCGCAGCCCGCAGCCCGCAGCCCCGTACCTTGACCCTCGCTTGTTTATTGGAGATAGCGACTAATTGGCTCACAATAATAACGTTTGATTAATTAATTGTTTGTTTAGTTATCGATAACTCGACCAATAAAGGTTAAGTAACATGTATATGAGTTATAGGGCGCAAGGGTTTTATATCGTGTTTACTCGTAAAGTTAATCATACCTTTTTACATTATTATTATTTATTTTATACCTAAGGATCCTATTAGCTCGGTTCTCAAGTCTGGACAATGGAGAATAAGTACTGCTAATGAATAAATATTACATTCAATGGAATAGATTTTCAAGCGAAGATTATTTCTAATGAAAAGCCTTTAGTTTCCATAAAGCTACAAATACATAAAACGTTCAACTAATAAAACACTTTGTTTCAGCCTCGTGTTCCCTCTCCTGCCAAGGATGTAAGTATACTTACCATAAACATACATTAAATGGTTTTAGTATCAAAGGTCTAAAGAATGTGATGGTATAAGCAAACCAATAGTCACAAATAGACTTTCCTGATTAAACAATTGTAGTTAATTCTCTGTGAGTAGTTTTGATCCTAATTTAACTACATCTGCACCGTCACTAGCAGAGTTTATGGTTAATGCAATAACCAAAAAACAATATTTCATCATCATCATCTTCAGCCAATAGACGTTCTTTGATGGATATAGGCCTCCCCCAAAGATCTCCACAACGACCGGTCCCGCGCTGCAGTCAGCATGGCTTTCCGCCAGCGCCGGGCATTACGGTTCGTCCTCTATAGAGGGTCATATGGGGGGATTTGTTCATTTCCCACCAGGCTGGTCCAACAAGAGTTGGTGGGAGCCAGAGCCTCGTTTATGCAACAGGAGAAAATGAGGTTGGCTTGGGTTCTGTGAGTTGTTGTGCGGGACCCTTAAGAAAAAGATTTATTATACTTTATTTTTAGCCTCATCCTCTCCCTCCTTCTTGAACGGCCACACGTACAACTATGGCGTCGACGGAACTGTGTCGGTGTACGTCACCGGCGCCGAGAAGCAAGAGACCGGCGTCAAAATCTTCGGGCAGGTCTCCGTCAGCGCGTTGGGCAACTGCGCACACTCGCTGAAGGTCAACTCCTTGACCATATCGGGTCCTGATGGAAAGGTGAGGTTATGCGAAAAATCATTTAACGACCAATACAGAGCCGTAGTATATTAAATGTATAATTATGAATGATACTGGAGGCGGTCATTACACTAGTTGATGTTGGGGTACCAGTAAAGATATTTTCTCATCACTTAAGAAATATGGCTCAACTCTCCGTAGCCGAAAAGTATATATCTTCTACTACTTGTCAGCCGGATAACGCTGTCTCAGGCTTCCCTCAAGGATCTCTACACTTATCGGTCCTTCGGTGCTCGCATCTAACTGTATCCTGCGGCCTTCATTAGATCGTCGGTCCACCTAGTAGGGGGACCGTTAACGCCGCATCTTCCGGTACTCGGTCGCCATTCGTGAACCCTGCTGTCTAATCAGCCAACAGTCTACATCTCCATATTTTTAATATTAAAAGTTCAAGTAGAGATCATCATCATCAGCCAACAGATGTCCACTGCTGGACATAGGCCTCTCCCAAAGATCTCCATATTGGTGTTCATTGGGAAGAAATGGGTCGTAAACCCACCACGATGGCCCAGTGCGAGTTGGTGGGTGGTCAGAGTCTCGTCTGTTATTCAGCAGAGTGCATCGCAAGCAGGTGAGGTTGACTTGGGTTCCGTAAGATGTTTAGCGGAACTCCTAGAGATCATGAAGTACAAACTACTCTACGTGGTACATTAACTTTAATGTCTTCTCATCCAGAAATACTCCAGCCCACCTGGGATCGAGAAGGCGGTGCGCTTCAGTCTGCAGGACGGCCGCGTCGGCGCCGAGGTCTGCGCGCAGCCGGGGGACACGCGCCGCTCGCTGAACATCAAGCGTGCCATCATCTCCCTGCTTCAGACTGAGCTCAAACCTTCCACTCAGGTACAGCATTGTTTTATGAAGCAAAAATAAAGATGCCTTATTATATATATTACCGGTATATATATTTACTGTGGTCTCTGTTGCAAGAGACCCTCTAGGTAGGTACCACCGCAGCACCTGTTCCGGTTTTATGGCGCTGTAGTATAAACACTGGGCTAAAGATACTTAAGGTCTTATATCTCAAGGCGACGAGAGTAATGTGGTGGTATAAATACCATCTTAACTAGCGCTATTATGGGCAGGTATTGTTTATCATCAGGCGAACACCTCGCTAGTCTCGTCATCACGTTGAATAAAAAGTAAGTTAAAGAAATATACTTTACAAACATAGTTAAAACAGATGATCAAAAATAAAGAAAAGAATGTTATATGAGTAACCTTTTGATCATGTCACATCAAAATAAAATAAATACACAGTCAAATTATACAAAGAAATCAAATCATGTTAGGTTTTAAAGTAAGCTCATTAACTAATTATGGTTTAAGTCATTAATAAATGATTAGTTAAATAATTTTAGTTCCATTAAAAACTCACTGCAACACACCTAACCTTTTGGAAGAATCTCAATATACTTTACAATGTTGACGTTTAAATCTTTGAACATTTTAGGCTTTCCTTCTTCCTTAAGTGCCTTGCCGACTGGTGAAGGTTGGCGATCAGCGCGATGCAGTCCGTTCTGTCTGTTTAAGCTTTTAGTTTGTTATGACTGACTATTGTCTCGCAGAAGGCACCATCACCGGACACTTTTATCTAACAAAGTATATATCTGAACCAGGCTCATCTAGTTGCAAAAGACGATTCTCTCTAGAGTTGACTCCTCATGTTTGAGAACCGTCAGCGTTAGGATCGCTGTCTGGAGCAAACGATGAAGATATACATCAATACATTACAAAGCGAACTTTACTACCGGATATGATATTTGTTCTTGAATTAAAAAAAGTCGAAAACTCCATTACCAGTAATGAAATTCTATTAATTGATTAGATTAACTTAAAACATTAACCCTTGTCAAAAAAGTATGTTTATATTTTGTTTCCTTATTAACATACAATGTTTTCATAGGTGGACGTATTTGGATCCTGCTACACCGAGGTCTCGTCATCCCAGGAGGGCGGCGCCACCCTGGTGCACCGCAGCCGCGACCTCTCCCGCTGCGCTCATCGCGAGCAAGGCAGAAACGAATTCTTGACCGCCGTCTATAACCCCTCCTCTGTAATTACCTTTAACTACTTCCGTTACCTTGGCTGAAGTCATAAGTTTAAAGAAGAATTTACTCACGTTTGTTGCTTCTTCAATATTTTACCAATTGAGCACTTAAACTAGGTCTTTCTGGCTTTACTATGGAAGTATTATTTGACTCTGATTAACATATTCCTATACTAAAATTAATAAATGGTAAGCAGACCATAAACATTTTTCTCATCGTGAGCTGCAACAAAACCTAATCATTTCGTATTACCAACCTCAGGCTATTTAACAAAAAACTCGTCATAGTTTTCGCCCTCACTATAAAACTGTTCATTATAGGCATCAAGAAAGTGAGGCGGCAAAGAGTACATGTTAAAAAACTAAAAAAATCATTCATACTATTAGTGCTATTGTAATATAAGTATTCGTGCACAGGAAATCAAGAACACACAAGTTCTTCAGTCGACTCTTAACGTGGAATCGAAGGTGAATAATGGTGTGCCCGAAAAAGTTTCTGCCACTGAAGAGTACCTGTACAGACCCTTCTCCGTCGGCGAGAACGGCGCTCGTGCTGAAGTCCACACTAAACTCACGATGACTGGAAGTAGTCAAGGTGGCGCTAGCCCAGGTAAGAAATACAAAATTTAATATTTTCTTACCTGCCTTCTTGATGAAATAAAATTATACACAGTTATACAAAGTTTTAAAAAACTTAAGCATTTTTTGGTTTGAGGATAGATATAAAATTCTGTAAAATTCAATCCATTCACCGATATTATTATGCCTCTTCCCACATCATCTAAATGTTAAGCAAAAGTGGAAAATTATAGCAAAAATTCAATTTCAGACAACTGCCCCGAAAGCCGCACCATCATCTTCGAGAACCCACACGGATCTCCATCCGAGCAAAGCAACTTGAAGAATATTCTTGACGTCCTAAAAGAAACTTGCAAATCGCTGAACTCCGAAGCATCATCCAAATCCGCTGGCAAATTTGCTCAAGTTATCAGGGTAAAAATTTGAATAATTGTAGTCATCATATTGAGTTTATTTTAGTCGACTTTAATTGCCTCATTTGGCTATTCTAGAGCGCTATGACCAAATTGTTAATCCATGCAGATAACTGACATTCTCTTACAATGTAATTCATTCAGGAAAAATGGATTTAGGGTCTAGTATATTTTGTAAATTTTTATTGAATCTGAATATAAAGTAGACGTATAAGTGAACACTTTTCCCAGGTGCTCCGTGCGAGCAACAAGGATGATTTAATCAAAATCTACAACCAAGTCAAAGGAAACAGCTTAGAAAAGTATGTATCAATAGTTTTTTCTTATCTACTTCTTCTTTTAGATTATTAGTGAAGTTTCTAAATTCCATCTTCAATTTTCTCTAGACGCGTATTTCTGGATGGTCTCCTACGTGCTGGAACAGGCTACAGTATCGAAGCATCGATTCAGATCTTGAAGGGCAGGGAACTGTCTGATTTGGAGGAAAAACTGGTGTTCCTGTCATTAGGAAATGCCAAGCACGTGAACGATGAAGCCATCATAGCAGCCGCAGTAAGTGTAGCGCAATAAGTTTACAAAGATCACCATTTCAAACCTTTATTTGAGCTTTTCACAGAGAAAGTAATTAGAATGGTTATTTAATGTGATGGGAAGGGGCACGCAGGAGTAAAAATGTATTCATTCAATATTTTTGGATAAATTTTCAAGACATCAGTTCACTTTGTTGTTATACACTTTGGCTCTGCGTGGCGATACTAATATATTAGATACACTAACAACAGCGCCGTCTAACCCGAAAGATACCTGTACATCATTCAATATCGAAAAAATTTTTTCGTTCATTATACCAAGAAAACAATTTTTTAGAGTATTTTGGACAGAGCGGACATTCCAAAAGAGGTATACTTGGGTGTCGGAGCGCTGGCCGGCATTTATTGCAAGCAGCACAATTGCCACTCGGACAAGTCCGAAGGTATCGCAACGGTCAGCAAGAAGCTCGCGGCCAAACTACAAAATTGCAAGCCGAGAAATAAAGTCGAGGAAGACTACGTAAGTATAACATATTACTACAAACGAGTAAAGTTTCGTTTTGAGAAACAGATCTTCTGAATTTATATAAATTCTTGTAATATGTAAATTTCTTGATGTCGGACAGGTCGTCGCGGTACTGAAAGGCATCAGGAGCATAAGGCATTTAGAGAACAACCTTATCGACAAGGTAGTGCATTGCGCTGCTGACAACAGTGTCAAAGCCCGGGTACGAGTTGCCGCGCTGGAAGCGTTCCTCGCAGACCCCTGCGCTGCCAAGGTAACGAGATAATAAATGGCAACAACATTAACCATATCGCAATTTAATAAATAAGACATCGTGTGGTGTTAGGATCCACCCATATCATTATAGCACTATCACTACATCTGAGTTCAATTCCCACCCTGAACAACGAAATAATTTATTCCTTTAGGCAATTAATTTTATTTACCCTTAAATTTCTACGGATCTTACTATGTCTCATTAATCATTGTATAAAATCACGCTGCAAAAGTCAATTTTTTTCGATAGGTCAAATCCTCGGCTCTGGAATTAATGAAGAACAAGCAGCTGGACTCCGAAATTCGCATCAAGGCGTACCTGGCTGTGATAGGATGCCCGTGTGGAAAGTCTGCTAACGAGATTAAGAACCTCCTAGACTCTGAACAAGTGCATCAAGGTGAGAGAGACAAATTAAACAAATATATGTATTGTTAAGGAACATCACTTCTAAATATTTTTTCTACAAATATTATATAAACCAAAAAAATATCGATATTACCGTAACATACAGCTTGGTAAGCTTGGCGATTACCGTTGATTAATTTAATTGTGTACTCCTCAGTGGGCCGCTTCATCACCACGTCGTTACGTCACATCCGCTCCTCGTCCAACCCCGACAAGCAACTGGCGCGAGTCCACTATGGCCAGATCGGTACTCCGAACAAGTTCAACGTGGACGACAGGTAATTGTCCAACGATACCATATCATCATTATAACATTGAAACTCTAATCGACTTTTTTGTGCAATTCCAATCCAATCAGCCGGAAGACGTCCACTGCTGGACAAAGGCCTCCCCCAAAGATTTATTATTAATTTTATCTAAATTAATAGCACAGAAAATTTTGTTACATTTCATGGTAGCATGTAAATAATGACGGGTTGAATAACAGCTATTCTTCACCATCACGACCGGAGAGATATATATGATGATATGAATGATGTTGAGTATAAACCTCTTTGGATACTTTAGTTTATAATACATATGTTTATCGAACACAAATATTTAGACAAATTTCTTGTCTCCTACTTTGGTTTAGAAGAAAATTGTCTTTGTGAATATTTCAAACGGATATAAAATAGTCAGGACTGATTTTTCAAAAATTATCTGATTGTCATTACGATTATATGTGATTTTGTTTCAAGAAAATACTCATTCTACCGTGAGGCGTCGTACAACGTGGACGCTTTGGGCTTGGGCGGCAATGTCGAAGAGATGGTGATCTATTCTCAGGACTCATTCCTGCCCCGCTCCAGCAGCCTCAACCTGACCACCGAAATTTTCGGTCACAACCTTAATGTACTCGAGGTATATACGAACAATTTATAATACATTTACTTGTGGCAGATATTTGTTGCCGAGGATTGTCAAAAAAGATGGCTGTGCCCATTTCTGCAATTAAGCGTTTCCGTTTGAAACGCGTTGAAGTTAATAACTTTACAAAATTTACGGCAGTAACGAAAAATAATATGCACCTCTCCAAATGATGAGCTGAATGTGATGCAGCAACAACGGTTAACTAAAAGAAATTTATAAGCTGAAGCACAGTAGCTGCACTATTAGAAGCGGCTAATCTATATTTAACTATATCCAGCAGTGGACCACTGTTGTTTGATGATGATGAAGGTTTATTTAACTTAAATTTGTCCTAAAATATCTATTTAAAACTACTTTTCTGCTTGAGCACTGTTTCGTATCGCTGTTTAATATAATCACCAATACTGAAATGTCTAATTCTATTTAGATTGGAGCTCGTCAAGGCAACCTCGACCGTGTGATTGAACATTTCCTCGGTCCTAAAGGTTTCTTCAAAACTCAGAAGCCTCAGGAGATTTACGACAACTTAGTCGAACGCTTGGGCAAGTCCAAAGAGAAGGTGGAACACAGCTTTGGAAGGCATCGTCGCTCGGTTAAGAGTGAAATCGACAATTTCGACAAGAAAGTGAGTGAAAATGTGATAAAATTTATTGATGTATATTTTTTGTTCACGAATTCCTGACACTTGTATCTTATTTCTAATAGGTTAAAGCCGAATCGGTACCGTACAACAATGAATTGGACCTTGACGTGTATCTGAAACTGTTCGGAACCGATGCCGTTTTCCTATCTCTCGGAGATAACCAAGGCTTCAACTTCGACAATCTGTTAGACCAACTCCTCAAATACGTCAGTGATGGTATGAACAAAGCTAGGAATTTCCAGGTATGTTGAACTATATAACATAATACACTGTTAAGAAATGTAGACGCGTATAACTTCAGAAGTAACGGACTGTTCTGATGTTCTTAAGGAAAATAGTCCATAGCACGAGGTCGATGGTTATTATGATAGTAATCTAATTTTTTCAACGTATTTTAACGTCGAAAATATTGGTACTTAATATTACATTTTTGTGATAGAATACATATTTCGAGAAATTTTTAATAATTTCACAAATGCAAATTTTAGATTGACGGTGGTTGTCGATACAAGTCGAAGCTGAGTTGGAAAATTCTCGTTTCGGAAATAATATCATTAAAGCATTAATGGTTAAATTACTTTTGCCTGCTAATATTACAGAACGAACTTCGAGGTCATCTTCTTTTCCTGGACGCCGAACTATCCTACCCCACGTCCACCGGTCTTCCACTCAAGTTGGACTTGGTGGGCGCGGCTACTGCGCGCGTAGACGTCGCGTCGAATGTGGACATCCGCCAGTGTATCCGCAACCCAGAGAACGCTAAAATTGACATTAAAGTGATTCCATCCATCGATGTCGAGGTCTCAGGTGTGATGATGATTGACGCTGACGCGGTCGCGACCGGACTCAAAGTGGTCACCAACCTGCATTCATCCACTGGTGCACATCTTATTGCTAAGGTATACTACTATTCATGTCTTTGTTTTTTGTTCCCAACACTTCTAAATCCAGTTTTCCAACTTTGAGTATGATTTATTTTACTGACTTACTTATACCTTCTAGGTGATCGAAAACGGTCAAGGTTTTGACATACAGTTCGGTCTTCCAATCGATAAGCAAGAGATACTAGTCGCTTCCAACGAGCTGGTGTACTTTAGTGCCGAAAAAGGACAAATTGAAAAAGTAAATCCGGTTAAAATTGACTCAAATAACAAAGAATACAAAGGATGCTTCGACCAACTTTCCGATTACGTCGGTCTCACTCTATGCGGAGAAGTCTCTGTGCCTTTCTCTGTTTCTGGTAAGGTTTCGATTTAATATACTTAACTAATTTTAAGTCTCTGTATTTGTTAACCGGCTCAGTACGACCGTAGCGCCTCCTTTTATCAAAGAGTCTACAAGCATACTTTTCTGTTAAAAAAATTGCTTTTAAAAACAGTGAAATATTTATTTATCGCGTAAATGTCCTCGTTAACGCCTCAGTACAACTCGGTGGACACACGGAACGCCACTTTGTTTTCTGGTATAAAAATAAACATGCCTGTACGAAATTCATTGAAATAAATGTTATAAAATGCTACCCAAAACCTTACTTTAACCAGATGTTTTTTTTATCCTAGGACCGGAAGCTCAATCATCAATTTCCAAATTTGTTGCACGTTACCCGCTTACTGGACCAGCAACAGTCAAATTGGTATTAGAAAAGAACAACCTTAGGGGATACCACCTGAAAGGAGTTTTGCGCAGAGATGCCAGGTCGGGCAAATATGGTGCGGAGTTGCTCTTTGATGCTGAAGGTATTTTATTTTCTTCTAAGCATGATAGCAGGGAGATTTACAGACTAACAGGTTAAAGTTACTAGTTTGTCCTAATATAAATTTGCATTTAGATTAATGTCTTTTAAAAAATTATATGTAGTTATAATTTTTTGCGTTTATCTTAACACTTGACTAATTTACAGGATGCAAAGCTGGTCGTATACAACTGAACGGCGATGTTGTAATTTCGAACGAAGAAACATCGGTCAAGGTGGCTCTGAACTCGCCATTCAAAGTTCTTTCTGGAGAAGTAGCTCTGTACAGTAGAGAAAATAGAGAGTACGCCGTTCTTGCCAAAGCAAAAGTAGATAACTCGGACTATTATGGTAGATTAGGATTTGATGCTCACCGAGAAGGCTCTAATGCGATATACAAACCGGTATTAGAGTACTTGCTTCCAGACAACAAAGGAAAGCAAGTGATTAAGGTTGACGGTGAAATTACTCATGACACCAATAGTTACGAAATCAAATGGAATCTTAGAAATATTAACGCACTCAATGTATTTGTGCAATCTAATGACCCGCTTGACTTGAACGGATACTACAAGCCTATACCTAACGGATACGAGCTGGACGTAAAGGGTAAAATGGGCCAGCATACGTTACTTTTCGGTTCTTCTTTGAAAAGTGCAGAATTCAAACTGGAATTCCAAAATACTTTGAATCCATATGTTAATTTCAAGGTCAAGGCTTATGTTGAAAACAATAAAGAGGTGAGTACTTTTGATTTCTCATTTTGATATTGTGACGGAGACTGGTTCCCGAAATACATAAAATATTCCTAGTTCGAGCATCACAAACCATGACAACTCTGTACATACCTGTAACGTTTATAAGGAAAAAATAAATAATTGAAATAAAAAATAAAGCCTTGAAGTTTACTCCTACAGTCAAGATTTTGTGTAAAACGTATAAAAAAAATTAGTGAAAAATCGCTGCTGTATTTTTAATACAGTGTTATAAATCTTTACACGAAATTGGGCAACGTATTGATTGATAATTTCTATCATAAGAAATATTGTGAATTACTGGGGCAATAATACAAAACATCTTATGTGTGTGCGGTGGGGTGCCGCAATGTGGCTTTAAACTAATATATTACTGTTCACTACAATGACATATCATTTTTCCTTTCCAAAAACTAAAGAAAATTTATGTCATAAATGATATCAAATTATGATTACCTAAATGTTCACCAACAGGTTATCCACAACGACATAGATCTGTGGTACGGTGGCGATCTGCGCAACTCCCAAAACCGCGTCATATTTAACCAGTTCTACAAACGCTACGAGGACTCGAAGGAGTTCAATGTGATCACGAAAAATAAATGTAAGAATATTTTAAAATTAAAAAGCATTTCCTAAACTGATTATGTCTTGAAATGTTACTAACAAAGTTTTCATTCAAACATTATTGCAAATAACGCTGCAAATTTGTATTTTGTACAATTCAATTGTAAATTCTATAATTCTAGTCGAGATTTGTGGTCTCCCATTCAAAATAAAGGCCGACGCCCAAATCGACCGTAAGAAAGTCGATATCGAAATAGAAGGGCAATATCTGAACAAGAAGGCTGAATTAGAAATAGAAGCCAGAACACACATCAAAAAACCGGGAGACTACAGCGTCAAGGTAAAGGCCGAAGTAGACCATCAAGGCGTGGAAGCGTTCGCGAAGAGAGATATCGTATCGGCGGATAAGTCCAATTTTGAAAACTATATCACCATCAAAAACGTTGGAAAGTACGAGCTGTCAGGAGTCGTCTTACATAAAAATAAGCTTAACGACATGAACGTTGGTGCCGTGGGACATCTCAAGGTCTCTGGAGGTGGCAAGAACGAGGACATCAAGTGAGTAACGGCGTTAAAAAACCTTATAAGAGAAAAGGTTAAAATCTGAAATATACATTTAATGAAATATACGCACACACATTTTTATACCGGTGACGTCTTTGTTGTCGGAGACCGCCTAGATAAGTCCTACAGCAGATACTACTGCTGCGGCCAGACAGTAGTGGACAAACATAAGTGCGTTCCGGTTTAAAGTACCTGTAGCTAGTGAAGTTACTTCGATAACGAGACTAAACATTTTATGTTTCAAGGTGACTAACACAACGTAGTGCAGTGTATATAATCCTTGCGCAATCGTGTTATAGGCAGGTGTATCACTTACCATCAGGTAAACCTTTCGTTTGTCTCGTCGCTTCGTGGAATAAATAAAATATAACAGCTAAGCTTAACCTGGACGAATAGAAATTAACTTAAAACAACATTTTCCTGCATCAGGTGATCTCTGCGATGTCAAAAATAAAAAACTGTCAATAATGTTACTAGTTTGGACATCGCAAACCCAAGTTCCCGTTATTCCTCATCTAGATACGTTTGTTGATGTTTACAGGTTCGACATTGGAGTGATAGAAAACGTTAATCTATATTCATCACACGCGAAAATTTCGGCGAGCAAGGGCGAAATATTGGATTTCCTACTCAAGGTGAACAGAGGGGCTAATGCTAATGGTCAACTGAAGTTTATCCTGAAGGGTGCAATCTCAGCTACCGGACAATTCAAAGTCACAGATAACGATGGCAAAGGCAACGGAATGATCATTGTGGATTTCCAGAAGGTAAGCAGTAATTGCAAGCGCTCGACTTCATTTTTAAAAATGAGCAATTACCAGATAATTTCACTAAACATATAAATTTAATTGTATAATACGCTATGAGTTCTCTGTTGTAAAAAATTTGGATATTAGTCTAAAGTGAGAGAAAATAGCGGAAAAGGTTTAACAACGTTTTATCACCGCTTATGAACTAACTGGAAATTAAAATTAAACTAATAATTTTCTTTTTGTCCTTAGGCACAGCGTAAAATAAAGGGTGACGTCCAATTCATTGTCAAGGATCCTGTTTACAATGCAGAGATAGACGTGTTCCTTAATTTCGAAAAGGATAATAATGATAAACTACACATTAGCACAAGCAATAAGAAGACCAACAAATTACTAGACTCTAAGTGAGTATGGTCGGGAATTCAACAAATTAGAACGTGAATCTCCTGTTCTTTTGTCTTTTAACCAGAGACTGTCTAGGCTTCATTCAGTCGAATGCGATTTACCGTGACGTAAATACAGTCTTAGTTATGGCCCCAAGACTTACCGTGAATGTTTCGCGCAACAAATGTATTAATTCATTTGATATGTTTTGTAGAAATAAATTCGAGTATGCCGGCAAGAGGGCCGAGATCAACGTCCACCAAAGCGGTGAAATATTGAAAGGCAAATACAACGCAAACGTCGAAGTGGTGCTCCCGACGGAGAGGTGCCTCAATTTGAAATTTAACAGGGACCTCGTCGAGAAAGACAATGTGAGTTGTTGTTTTCAATATAATTATAGGGATCACTTTATTCGAAGTCAATAACTTTTATTGTTCTTAATGTTAACCAAGCCGAATGCCGCGCGTGGCCATTAATAGTCTAAATTTTTAATCTACCATTTTTTAAATTTAGACACTTAACGGAAACGCTGAGCTAGTGTTGTCGGACTCGGAGAAGCGCGGGCAGGCCGGTTCCCTCATCATCTACAAGGGCAAAGTTACCAACTCAAACTACGACAAGAACACACTAGACTATGAGGGACAAATTGAATTGAAACTAAAGAACGGCAAGCAGCTTCTGAATTCTTTCTCATTGAAGAACGTTCCAGTCGGAGATGGAAAGTTCAAAGCCGACGTTAAGGTAAAAATTTAAATATTAAATTAAACATTGTTTTACAATAGCACTAAATTATTTAACTACCCGCTCGATTTACGTTAGATTCGTATTAAAAAGTAATGCAAAATCCTATGTGTGAGATCGTTTCACTATCCGTCAATAACTTTTCGTGTGTTCGCAGATCGACGTGAATGGCAACCTTATCCCGAAGCCGGCGTCGATTGTTGCAACCTCTACTTACAACGACAATAATATACCTGACGAAGACTACAGGCTGAAAGCGAACTACGGGGAAGATATGGGCTTGGAACTGGTTGGCAATATTCTGGTTAAAACTGATGGTGGCATTAAAAAGTAAGTTGTTACTTTGGTTTTTTTGCAACTTTAATATTTCATTGAATGATTGAGGTGATGCTAGCACAGAATGAAAGTACGGTGGAACTACTAACTATCGAGATGTAGGATCGATCTTCACTGACCATGAACACCTGATGAACAAAAACGGAGCAAAACCGACAAATATAGAAGACTACTGTTCCAATATCTGCCATCTCGCTTTTAACCGGCATGCTGGACAGATGATGTTTATTGTTAATGCAGTTGTTTTATAACGGTGCCAGTTAATTAAAAGTCTGCTTTACTTTGCGTGAATTTAATCTTCCAACATCTAATTACTTAATCTCTCTCTATGCAGGTACGTGGATGAGAACACGCTGACACTGCGGCTACCGTTCGAGAAGGCGCACGACATCAAACTGGTTTCTAACGTACAGTTCCTTCAGCCCGAAAACAAGGACTTTGTTGAGGTAAAACATTTTACACTGCAAACTTTCACCTTTGAAATTGTTATCCTAGTGTATTCAATTTTCAATAAAGATAAACTAAAGTGTTAAAAGTTTCCCGAGATAAGCCGGTTACAACCTTTTAAGATCACAGGTGTGATCTTTGGTTACTGTGAATCTTCTCCATACGAAGTTATCAAAACACTGTACGCACTTGTCTTAAAAATACGTACGATCTTTAATGTCCAGGAGATAAGCAATGTACTGTGGAGATATTTTAAGCTTCCTCATGTTTACACTTTTCTAAATCTTCCAACAGTTCACCGTCATCGAATCGATACAACTGAACGCAGACGTATACAAAATCGATTCGAACGGCAAAATTTCCGTCGAGAAAGGTTCCGCTGAGGTGAAGGTGCTGGTGCCCCATTACGACGCACTGGTGATGCAGGGCAACTACGAGGTCTCCGCGCAGAGTGAGTTACATTCTGCAGTTACAGAAAATTACAACTCGTTGCTAGCTAACCCGGTCGAATTGTTTGCGCAATGTCGCCTTTCGTTTAATATATTATTGTTACAAATTTGACAATGCATAGTTTCGTCGCGTATTTAATATCTGATAGAACTTTACAAATATTATTATTCTATATTCAACAAAGCGACGAGGCGCGCCGGACGATTACCTAATGTTAAGGGATACAAATGCCCACAACAACGAAGCCCAATGTAGGATGCATTTTGCGCTGGTCGCCTTGAGACATAACATGTTAAGTCTAGTTGTCTAAACAATTACAAAGATTACGACGCCATTCAATCTGGAAAACAGTAATGTATACACTGTTCAGCGGTAGAAATAGGCGCTGCGATGTATTTGAACCTTGATTAAATATATTACCACCGACCTTCTTAGCCGCAGTACCTAGGACAAGATCAATAATTGCTATTTTTTATTGTAGAAGACGTTAAAGCTGTCAATGTAGACGTGCAGGCTCGTTACGGTAAAATCAAGCGCGATGTGAAACTGGTGCTGAAAGCGCCGCCGCGCGAGTTGGACCTTCTGCTGGTCGCATCAGCGCCAGAGTCTGATAAGCTGAAGAAACTGGAATTGAAGATTAACAGCAAGGTAAAACGAATAACAGCAAATAATGTTATTTAATTAAAACATTTTGTTTCCGATAGTAAAACTTATATAAATAAGAGCGGCAATACGGCAAGGGAGTTCCATGACGGGAGGAGATACGTCAGCGTCGTTATGTCAGAAACCTGGCAATCAACAAATTAATTCTAACTAATAAGTTAGCCGACATTAGTCGGATTTACAATTTTTTATATAAATTTTATGATCGTTTAGCTTTAGCATCAACGAATTTCAAATCCGCTCTTTAAACGCAAAATGGCACTTTGATTCAGAAGCGACGTTTGACCGTTACGCTGTCTGTTCATGTATCTCTATTTCCTTTATTGTTATATTATATTATATTATTGTGGAGGATGTATTATTAAGTCACAATGTGTTTTACCATAATTTATACTGTGAAATGTGTGCAGAACCCCGCGCCCAGTACGTACAGCAACGTGATCACAATCCAGGCCGACGACCGCGTCTACAAATCCGAAGGTGTTGTCGTTTACTCAAAGACTCAGCCACTCTTCGACTTCAAATACACAAGCCCCAGCACCGCCAAGCCCAGCAGGTAATTGCTGCCATATAATAAATATCAAGTGTTGTCTTTGTAGCCTCTATGATCTCTATATTGTTTATGGTATTTGATTCACATAAATTATTTTTTTGACCAGACTAATATTATAACGCAGTAAATTACTATTCTTCATGAAACTTGAAAGAAAATAAATTTGTTGACATGATTATTAGTACTATACACAATTATTAGTAATTGGTCTATAATCATATTAGAGGGACCGGAAAGTAATATCGTTTTCTTACGCTAAATACAAACACATACATTTTTAACGAGTCTTTATTTTTAATCAATGATGTATTCCCCATCATTGTCAATAACCTTTTGCCATCTAGTGAGTAAATTTTCAATCCCTGATCGATAAAAATTAATTGGTTTTTCGGCAAAATATCTAGAGATGGCATTTTGGATATCATCCAAATTTGCAAATGTTTTGCCACTTAAAAAGTGTTGCAGCGCTCGGAATAAGTGGAAATCCGATGGTGCAACATCGGGCGAATATGGTGGATGAGGCAGCACCTCCCACCCCAATTCATTAATTTTTTCTAGAGTTCGCCTTGCGCAGTGCGGTCTTGCATTGTCATGTTGGAGAATGACGCCTTTTCGGTTGACAATCGCTGGCCACTTTTCAATTAAAGATTGATTGACTCGCTGCAATTGTTCGCTGTAGAGGTCTGCAGTAACAGTTTCTCCAGGTTTCAGTAATTCAAAATGAACAATGCCGCGAATACTCCACCAAACACACAAAAGCGCTTTTTTGGGGTGTAAACCTGGCTTAGCAGTACTCCGAGGGATTTCATTTGGAGAGAGCCACTGCCTTTTGCGTTTTGGGTTATCATACAGGACCCATTTCTCATCTCCTGTGATCAAGCGATCAAAAAACGCTTCTGTGTTGTGTCGTTGAAGCAATAAGTTGCATGTGATTGATCGGTTAGCCTTATTCTGTTCGGACAGATTATGCGGGACCCAAACACCTGCTCTGCTTACTTTTCCAATCTGCTTCAAATGTTCTTGGATGGTCGACCAAGGTTTGTTGAGACTGTTTGACAATTCCTCGATCGTCTGACACGGATTTGCTTCCACTTCCGCCCTTAACACGTCGTTGTCTAACGCTGATGGTCTTCCTGATCGATACGAGTCGGAAAGATCAAAATTACCCGATTTGAACTTGGAAAACCACCTTTGGCATTTACGAATGTCCAGTGCATTTGGATAAACATCGCAAATGTTTTTGGTAGCAACTGTTGCGTTATTTCCCTTGCGAAACTCAAAGAGCATGCAATGCCGGATGTGTACCTCTTCTGGTATTTGGCTGGCCATTTTACCCAAAATTACAAAAAAAAATTGTAATTCAATTGTCTATAAGTAAAGAAATCACTATAACCTCACAATGTCTTTGGTACGCCTCTGAACAAAACAATGAGCTGACAAATGACAATCAAGTATTGGCATGCGCAGAAACGACATTACTTTCCGGATATTTTCTATTAATATTATAAGAAACCGGTATTTTAAGTAATAAGGTTTTTAAGCGATTAGCCAACCGGAAAATTAGTTGCAATATTTGCGGCGATTGTTTCTTAAAAAACGACAAAATCAATAAAATAAGGCATTTAAAAATTTTAAATATTCCCAAGATTGTACGTGAAAGGTGATTATGTGAGCGCGTCGCAAGGAAAACTTGAACTCAAAGTGGAAAACATCAAGAACGTTGACATCGACGCATCTTGCGAGGGTAACGTACAGAAGGACGACATTTACCTGAAGGCGCAGGCTAACTCCGCAGCGCTCGGTCTGAAGAACTACAAGATGGACATCAGCAGCAAGGACGCCGGTTCCGGCAAGCGCCTGGAGTTCCACGCCGTGAACGACGGCAAGAACTTACTTAGTGGCAGGTAAATATGGGGTGCGGGGCTGTTGTCTCAAACCTACACTTGATACTTTTACTAAACTTTTCATCTTTCGCTCTTACACATCTATTACTATTCAATACTATATTCAAAAAGGCTTAAATCTTTAATAAGATTGACTTGCGCAATTTTTTATCTAATATTTGTATCTTTATCGTTTTCAGCACTTCTTTCATCAGCAAGCAGGAAGGCGCCAAAACAATCATAGAGGGCTCCGGTTCAGTGAAAGTGAAGGAAGACCAGAAGCCGGCGAACTTCAAATATATCCGCACCATCCTTCCCGACGGCATTGAAGTAAGATATATATAATGTTTTTAATTGTTTATCTATAACGATACCAGTATTAAAGAAGTAAAATATCGTAATCTCGTTACCGTGTATTCACGTAAACAAGAACTGTTGAAACCTAACGACCTGAAGACGTTATGAACACAACGTATTTAAACTTTTCCATATATTCACATCAGACATTCCTCAACCTTGCCTTCGGAGAGCGAAGCTACGTCGCAGAGTCGAGGATCACTGAGTTGGAGTACAAGACGTCGTACCTGTACTGCGAAGAGAAGAAACAGTGCGCCAACATCGACCTCCACTCGAAGATCAACGTGATCAGTAAGTTACCTTACTTTGAGCCTACTTGAAATCCCTTACTAAAGTATTGAACTATCACCTTTCATAAACGTTGCGTTCGTTTTCAACAGAGCCCGGCCACATCGAGCATGTCGTGAACGTTGACTTCGACCTTCGTAAGCTTGGTTTCGCGCCAGAGTTCGGTCTCCAGATCTCCAACGAGATCTCGGAGCTCGCCCTGCCCAAGTACATCATGGATCTTCACATCAACAAGAATGACAAGAAGTACCACCTGCACGTATACTCCAAGCCCGAAATTGGCTGTAAGTAGAATTTGAAATAAAAATATCATTTTATTATTCGTGGTAATCTACAACAACAAGTCTTCAAGATGTTCTTCATTGTTTACTTCATCTTTGTTACTATTGAATTACACAACACCCTTATTTGTACAGTGGTAGTTAAAAAAATATTATAAAATTTCATACAAAAATAAATAGTATTCTTCTATAATACTTATGTGTAAATGAAGGATTTGATCTGATTATTGCCAGTGATTCCCGCCGGTGTGACTATCTCCATCCCATCAAGAGTGCTGGCGCTGGAGTCCCAGCTGCGGTACGCGCCGAACAGCGTGCTGCTCTTGCCCATACGCGGGGAGGTGGCCCTGTACCCTGACAAGAACAAGCCCCAACAGAAGACCGCTGCGAAGGTGGCGATATCGGCTGACACGAGCGACTCGCACAGTTCATTCCTCGCCGAATTCGGACTCAGCCACCCTAAGCTTGGCGAGGTGAGGGATTCCTTATATCGCACACACCCTGGCGCAGTGCTTGGACAGACTTAGTTTTCAAAACATTACATTTTTATTTCTTGTTCAATTTTATTATTTCGATCTATATTTAGAGCATAATATGAGTAATATTACTTCACAGGAATTAAGTCTGAAGATAAACGGAAAGTTAGACCGGCCACAGCAGAACTCGATTAAAATAGAATCTTCCGCTGTACTTTCGCACAATTGCTTCGGAGGCGTAAGTATCCTTTTGTAATAACTTTGTACTCCTTACTTAAATTATTAAATAGAATAGGCTATATACAAGTTCACATAAGCAGAATAATCCAAGGTACCATACAAAACACATAGATGTTAAACGAAACTTTCTCTTGCAGAAACGTGAATCTAAAGTATGTTTGGAAGTGAACCCTACGCACGTGAAATTCACGGTAAGGCCATTTTATATATGTTTGAATAATAATCTAAAATTCCTACACGGGTCGGAAGCCATCCAGGATATATTTGTAAAACACAAGTAGCAACCATTGCTCTAGTCTAAAAACTGCTATTACTAATGAATGCTCGCAGTAATCAGTTTTCTGTCTTAGCACAAGATCATGAGCTCAATATGGTGCTGTGTTCATATTTCTAACAGCATCGCTAAGTTTGTAACATTAACTAGTGGGCATGCTTCCTTGTGTAACCTGTATGCAAATGACTATGGGTTTTAAGAAAGGAGAGAAGGACTTCTATAGTTTGGTATCGTTATCAACACAAAGTCAGAATTAATACTTGTCGACGTACTTCCAGCTAGCCAAAAACTCTCTTTTTCATCGTACTCACAAACTCTTATTTCCAGTTCAATACACCCCTGGTCAAGGTTATTGATCTGGAAGGTTCAGCGATCGTGAAAGACAACCTGCAGCAAGGTGATGTGAAATTCAGCCTTCTCGAAGGCAAACCGGTCCAGGTTCACGCGGTGGCGAAGGACTATCAATATTACGAGTTCACAACCGGATACAGCGGTGAGTCTACCTACACGTGGATGTGTGATAGCGATCAGTAATGAAAATTAAATCTTAAATGCACACAGTTTTAAACGGATAATATAATAACGTTTCCGTTTATGACATTCTAGTTGACGTCCATTTTAAGGAGTAAGAACACCTATTGCACAGAATCAAATTGTTCCTATTGTTCTTTAATAACTCTTTGTTTTTCTGTTTTGCAATAAAATCTATCCACTACTGTTTTATATTCTAGACGATTCGGAACGCAAGCTTTCGATAGTTAGTAACCTACAGCCGGAAAAACGCGTAGACATCGCGGTGGACATCGTGCTGCCGGGACACAAGAAGAACATTGTCCACGGAGCGCTGTTCCTGCAAGACAACCTCGTTAAGAGTGAATACGGCCTCTCCAAGGAGAACTTCAACTATTTCGTGGTTCGTTCTCTTTAATTTAATCGCCCAAATAACACTAATGATTTACTCAAATTTGCCATACTCAGCATTATTAAGTTCCAGAAAAGTTAAAACATGATCATAATTGAATACTTACTCTGTCCTCGGTAGCGACATCAGCTATATCTATCTAAAATTTGCTGGCCAATATATTAATCATATATTGTATACATTACGTTTCGGATTATTATCCCTGTTATATAAAATAAGGTACTAAAATAAATTAAAATTTTCAGAATGCACTGAAAAACGACCTGAATAACCTTCAGTCGCGTGTCAAAGATTTAGGAGACAAGAACAGCGAAGAGTTCAAGCGCACGCTAAACCGCATTCAGCCTACCTTCAAGAGATTAGAACAGTCGTATCGCGAAGACTTGGAGAAAATAGTTCACGAGGTAGCCAATGATGAAACACTGAAGGAAGTCTCTGAAGCATTGTGAGTTACAGATTATAAAACACACTTAAACTTAGCAGCTCGGAATTTCAATTACCGGTACATATACACAGCATTAGTCCTGATATTATCGCAAACTTACGGGCGGTTCTTTTTGTTCACAGGCACACCGTTGCTCAATTCTTAGCAAAGATGATAGATGATCTGCTGAAGGTGACGAAACCGATGGCTGATAAAATCGGTGAAATAATAACAGACCTCTCCGAGAAGCTGAAGAACCTTTACGTTCAACAGGTAAGAAGAAAAATCCTATTCGATTGCAATCAAAGTCGCGGCGACTACTCCGGTGTTGTGGCTGTCTAAGACAATCAATACTTACCATCATGCGAACCATTTGCTTGATTGAAATCCATTCATAATTAAGTGGTGGTATGTCTATTATTCGGAGCCGTCGATTTACCATCAATCCATACATCTTCGTCGCCAAGCAGTTGTGTGCAAACATTCCAGCCTAAAGCTAATGCTGTAACAAACAAAATTTAAATTTTTCTTACTCTCTTAAAAATCAAATGCATTAAAATTTCATCAATAGATTTTGTTGACAATACGGTCTATTAATCTAGTTGCGTTTAGCTTTTGTGAGTTTTTAACTGTTGTGAGTTTTGTGAGTGTTTAACTATTATAGTTTCAAGCTGGATTCCGTAAGCTAATATTGCGTCAAAACGACAATAATATCAATATTAGCATTGAGTCAATCTGATAAAATAAACTTGCGAATAGATAAACGGTGTGGTGAAGGCGCTTCTTTTAGAATTGTGTAACTCTCTCTCTCTCTCTCTTTCTTGTTGTTAGCTTTATTTAGCTTTTTTGTCTACATCGCCCTGTCCTCTACATTTAAGTCTGTTCATCTAACTTTTAGATTTATATAAATTGAGCGAAAATCGCATTGTTGCTTAGTACTGTGTAATAATTCAGTTAATCATCAACCCTGTAAAAGAAACCGATCAATGTATATAAAGATGATATTAGAACCCACGTCACTGACCGAGTGAACTGGTGTATGATTCATGACAATGATTATTTCTTCATTTAGCTCGAACCGCAAATAAAGCAGCTGTACGCCAACGTAGCCGCTGTTATTGAAGAATACTTCGACGGTCTGCTGGACGCCGCGGCTCACTTGTCTGCCCTAGTGATAGACTTCTTCGAGCGTCACAAGCCGGAGATCGAGGAGCTCACGAACACCCTCTCCGAGATCTTTAAAGGTAAATCCGGTAGCTGCTCTACATTTAACATATCAAAAGTAGAGAAAGTGAAATTTAGTGTAAAAACCGACAGCGCATTAAATACAATGAGACATATTGAATAACAAATCTATTATTTTTCAACTACCTTCTGTACTTTTAACAGACTTAACAAAACTGCTGGTTTCACAACTGAAGGAGTGGCGCGTTAAATTGGTGCAGATATTCGAGGAGCTTTCTCGCCAAATTAATGAACTGCCCATCATCGGAGCCCTGAAGGAGAAAGTAAGTTGAATTGTTCTATAACTACCTTACCTCTATAACAAGAGAAGTTATGGTACATCTACTAGTCTAGTCTAACCTGCAGAACGCTCCTTAAACATGTCTGTTTTTGAGCAGTTGAGTATTTTAAGGGTTTTGTATAAATCTAAAACAATGATTTGTTTTATACGAACTGGTTAAAAGAAAAATACTTAAAAGTAAAAAAGATTCATTTATGAATGTTATTTGTTAATCAGTGGCAAGAGTTGGCAATACCAGAGCAAGCGGCTGGCCTTTTGAAACCAGCTCAGGAAGCGATCCGCCAAGTGCTGCCGACGGAAGAGGCTAAAGTCTTTTGTGATGAGCTATTCGCATACATCAACAAGGTAAAGTTGCACATAAAATAAACACTTAAAACTGCAAAGATTAGAAATACAATAAAATTGTATTTTTAGGTAAATAAAGATCTAAACTTGGATTAAAATTTATATGTTATATATAATATTATATAAAACAAGCTATATATGTAGAGATCTTTATAGTTCTCTGACTTCACTCATCAAATTTGCCTTTGACTAAAACAAGGCTGAAGTATAATACATTTATGTCATGATCCTATCTACATTTTTGTGGAGGGTCCAAGTTCCATACATTATGGTTTTTAGTCAGCTACGATAGATAGTACATCTAAAACTCTCTGTACTTTATCATTTAGAAATTCCTCTATATTTATTACAATCTTAGAAAATTCTGAAATCCTGTGTGAGGAATAAAAACAAATCATGATTATTTTAATAATGAACCTTCTTTACTTCGTCAAACAGAAAGTGAAACAGGAGAAGGTGGATGAGGCCGCGTCGCTGCGCGCGCTTTACGAGAAGTTCGCGCAGGCCGTCGCCTCCGTGGTGCAGTTCATCCGATCCAACCTCGGCCAAATCGGGGTATCCGTATCACCATCTTTCAGCCCGGTAAGTCTCTTTAGTTCATCATATTGCAACAATAAATCACATCGGTCTTATATTCTTATTACTATATATGTGTACCTGTTCTTTTCAAAATTTAACTTCATAAGACTTTTTACCTCAGACGGAACCACTTTTAAATTTGCAGTACTACTCACTTTGTGTAATAATCGTCATCGTCTTTCATCCAGCTGTCGCTGCCGAGCTTCTCTCCTGTGTCGGTGCCGTCGCTCGGCGGCAGCACGTCATTCAGTCTGCTGAACCAACTGATACAGGGCGATGCGCCCGACCCGCTGGCCTTAATCCGTGCTTACCGACCTCGCTCCCTCAATCCGCTCGACGAGATACCATCTAAGCGTAAGTAGCAATTTTTCACAATATATAAAAAATCAATAAAGTCCATTAATTACCATCAGAACATTCCGCTCACAGTATAGTTTCATTCAAAAGAAAAACTAAAACAATTTTTTTCGTCCACAGTTCGCGCGATTGTAGTGAACGGTCAGCACATCTTCACGTTCGACGGCCGCCACCTCACCTTCCCTGGCAGCTGCCGGTACATCCTCGCGCACGACCACGTCGACCGGAACTTCACCCTCATCATCCAGCTGCAGAACGGAGCTCCCAAGTCACTGATCCTAGAAGACAAGAATGGAGCAATTGTCGAAATAAAAGAAAACGGACAGGTAATAGAAAACATGTTTTAATTGCGCAAACAGTTGTGTAAGCAACCTGCCATCAACAGAGCTCTGTAGGAATTTACATTGACAATCTTTAGCTATCTAGATCTAAAAAGAACAGCCTTGCTTATAAATTAGTGTTGGAGAAGCAGTTAAAAGCGAAGAATAATCTAATCCAAATTGGCCACCAGACATTTTCTCTCATATTCAAAGTGGGCAAACGAGAGCAACAAAACATTTATATAGTGGTACTCCGAATGATAGCGTTGCTTGAGTTTGGAAAGAAACGTCATAAAGTAATCGTTAAATGATCCCCAGGCTGCGCTGAACGGAGCCAACCACGGGTACCCCGCCATCGACAAGGACTCGTACGCGTTCCGGATGCCCAACGGCAACGTAGGCATCGGATCAACCTACGGTGTCCTGGTGCTCTGCTACGGGAAACTTGAGGTATCGAACTTGCTTTAAGTAACATTAACGAAATGATGATTAGGTTCTTCTTTAAAATAATTTGAAGTGGACTACGAGGCGTGGCCGATGAGGATGAGGCACATGTCTCTGTCCATTGCCTCCAGTGCTACAAAGCAACTTATAATCAAAACTAATAAAATGATCGGAGTATGGAAACGAGCTAACACAGATTTCAATGGTGCAGTGATAATAACCTTGTCTGATGAGCATTTTACTATAGTCTGAAGTACAACCTATCGAGGTTTTTCTGCTTTTTTAATTGCTTTAAAATATAATAAAAATATAGCGCAATATATAGATGCGCGAAAAGATCCATATAATGACCTGGAACGATGATGACGATGGCCATGTTACATCACTAAATATTAGCTATTTCATTCAAGCAAATCTTACATCAAGTTGCCTCTTTGAACCAGGTGTGCTACATCGAGGTGAACGGGTTCTACCTGGGCAAGCTGCGCGGTCTGCTCGGCGACGGCAACAACGAGCCCTTCGATGACTTCAGGATGCCCAACGGAAAGGTAAATGTCATCTGTTACATATTATGATACTTCCATTCCATTTACTTTTGCTGATGGAAGGAAACAATAATTTCTATGCACTACTGATAATTAACCTTTTCATTCAGATCTCCAGCTCGGAATCAGAGTTCGGTAACGCGTACCGTCTGGCCGGCAGCTGCCCAGCAGTTAAGACGCCGGAGCACAGCCACCACCAGTTGCACCACATGCCCCTGCCGCCGGCCTGCGAGGTCGTCTTCGGTGGCTCCTCGCCATTGAGACCTCTGTCTCTGTTCCTGGACATAGCACCGTTCAGGTATTGAGAAAAATATTACATGCATTTTTTTTTTAATTTTAGCAATCGTCCTTTAACTAGAAAAATATGTATTTATTAATTTCTTCATTAAACATATAAGCTCTGATACAACTACTCTGCATTCTATGAAGCTTATTTCAAGTTAAATACTTTAATACTAAACTTTATGAACATCATCATCATCAGAATATAGGCGTCCACTGCTGCATGTAGGCCTCTCCCAAAAATCCCCCATCGATCGATCCTGCGCTGCCTGCACCGCCGGGCATCAGATGCGGTCGTTTGTAGGGGTTCATATGAGGGGATTTAGGCTATTTCCCACCACATTGGCACAATGCGAGTTGGTGGGCGCCAGAGCCTCGTTTGTAGATTAGCAGCACCATGAGATGGTGGGGTTGGCTTAAATTCTGTTAATTGTTGCGCGGGGACCTTTACACCCCTTATTGAGCAGCCAGTTTTAAAAAGTTATATTATCTGTTAACGCTCTGGTTCAAACCGCCGTTCAGTAATCTTCAAGGAAATTGATCAAATAGAGATAACTAGTAGCCTAACAGAGTATTTATCTAAATAATACAATACATATTAGTCTTCATCTTATATCTGCGTTTCTTCCTAATTAAGTACTTACAATAGATTTACAAATAAGCAAGCTGTAGACAGTAAGTATGTACTAAGTGATCAAGAAACAAATTCTTCAGTTTGTACAGATTTATAGCAAAACTCGTCAGCAGTCAGGATAAATAACGATAGAGATGCTGCGCTATCAACTTTAAGAAACAGATCTTTGTAGGAATTAGAAATTCTACTGATGGTAGGTCTCTGTTGCTGCAGACCGTCTAAGCAAAACTTGCAGTGCCTATTACAGTCGACAAACATTACTGTGTTTCGGTTTAAATGTGCTGCAGCAAGTGTATTTACCGAGGTAACGGGACTCAATACCATATGTCTCAAAGCGACGAGCGTGATGGGGTGTAGTGTATACTGAATCATTTACCATCAGGTGCAGGACCCGCCTGTCTCGTTACTTCGTTGAATAAAAGAAATCAAACTGGTAAGAATGTGAACGTTATCCTTTAATAAATATCCTGTAGACAAGCTTGTATCCACGCGGCGAGCGGCGAGTCCGCGCAGGCGCTTGCGCAGGCGTGCGACCTCGGGCGCGGGTACGCGGGCCTGGCGCTCAGCGGGCTGCTGCCGGCCGTGCTGCCGGCGCGCTGCGTCTCCTGCACCGACGCCGACAAGGAGAGGAGCGTCGGAGCCACATACGAGCTGAAACTGCCAGGCAAACAGGCCGACATTGTCATCGCTGTCGAAACCACCGTGGTGAGTTTGAGGAAGATACTGGACGGTTCTTAAACCTATTTTAAAGAAAACTCACGTAATAAAATTAGAGAATAGATTGGCTTCAGATGACTATCAGAAATTTACCTTAAGTCTCCAGGAGATGCGTGCAATGGAGTCATATGCAAAATGTTGCCACGATGTCATAGCGATACTAACACAACAATAACACGACCACGGCTGTTCAGTAAAAATTAAGCTCTCACTAACAGTGATTTACCATGGAGAGACTGTTTTTTTTTATTATTATATTATCACGCCTTTTTCCCAGTAGGAAAAGGCAGAGGTGAATAAACACCCACATTTCGCCAGATGTGGTCAGATTAGGTCCCATGTAACTGAGGGCGAGCCTGTTGCCACTTTATTGTGACCACTACACGCACACACACAAAGATCATTTCAGTGTGCGAGTTCCCTCACGATGTTTTCCTTCACCGTTTGTATGTCGCTGTTATAATTAAAGTTCACAAATGTACATAACCTAAATATTAAGTCATCGGTACATGCCGAGGTTCGAACCCGCGACCTTCGGAATGAAGGCCGCACGCTCTAACCATTAGGCCAGCGAGCTACTTCTCTATTCTGAAATGAAATCTTTCCATTGTTTATTATAAAGTGTCATACTTTAATGTTATAATAAAATATATAAATGTTATAAATATTAAAAAACCTCGTTTTTTTAACAGGGCAACGAGAAGAATTACAAAGATCTGCTGGTGCCGCTCGTGTCTCAGCTTATTGACAACTTGAAGAGCAAGCGCATTGGCGACATCAAAGTGTACCTGATCGGCATTACCTCCAAGTTCCCCTACCCGATTGTGTACGACACAGACCGTAAGTATATGTCTTGAACACCCCTTGAAAATGGTTGTCAAGTCAATGTTATTATTCAACGAGCCCATATCCGTGTTGTAACTATTCAGTTTGCTGCATTACTGTTTATTGTCGCAGTGAAACTGAACAATCCTAAAGTGCAATTCAACGACCCGAGCCGGTACGAGAAAATAGAAACGATCAAGACCGGCAACGAGAAGATCGACAAGTTCGAACAAACCGCTGTCAACTTCTTCGACAAAATAAGAAAATCTCTGGGTACGAATATTTTACACAATTCATCAAACATAAGTTAACAAAAAGAAACTGATAAGCCAATACTTCGACAGCAATTACCAAGCAGTAACTTAATCATTCGGTCTCCCCTTCTTAATTTTACTTTATTGAATTTTAATGGGTTAGTTAAACAGATTCTAGAAATGTATTAAATGAGGAGAACCATCACAATCACATCGACTTTTAAAAACGTTAAAAATGTCTTTTTCTATCTCATATAGACCTCTGCTAAACAAAGTCATTTCAAACCGGACTTTAAACTTACTTAGTTGTATAGTATTTTTAATTTCAATTTTCCTCGTTCAGGAATTTCCAATGTTTTGGGAGGATACAAGGGTTTGCTCGAACTACCGCTACGGCCTGGTGCCGTCAAACACACCATCGCCCTGGTCTCCGATTACTGCGAGAAACGCGACCTCTTCGTGAGTGCTTTACAAATGTTCCTTACTCCAGCTTTACTTCTGATTCAGAACTACTGGTGCCGTCGCGGCGGTGTCAAACTAGGTTAAAAGCCCGGCTTGCCTTTACAGTTGTACATTATTAACGAGATGAAGTCAATAATAAAGGGTAGAAGAATCTCAGTCATGAGAACATTCATGCATGTTTAAGCAGATACCCTTTAAAATGTACTCATTTTTTAATAGATAACCTAAACAAAAATTGCAGTAGAAATTGTGTATTGTCCTTGCTTTCGTAGACCGTCTGTGTAGATATCAAAACAGCAGTTTACGAATGTAACTGCTCAGGTATAGGTAGTGAAATCACCACGGTATCGAGTCTTGCTATCTCTTACTCATAAACTGGTAACTCCTTCGAAAAGACCTCCAACATTTTACATCTTTACTCGTCAGATCTCATCATTACGGGCGGCTATCTTCAAGGAGATATACAGCGAAAACGGTCACACCAACTCCATCGTGACGATCACGCCCGAACTGTCACAAGGCGACCAGAAACTTAAGCATGCTGCTGGTAAGTAACATAGCAGATCCTTTAGGTGTTAAAGCTTTGCATCAGACCGTAGTGCTCGTTAGCTGGAGTATTGCATCATGTCTGCTGGAGTCCTAAGAAATCTTTATTCAAATCTATCTATTTATTACCTCGATTCTGAAGTTACTCGTCTCTTATTTCTTCTGCTTTTGGATTTCACTCGAAATTATTGTGTTCTCAGTCTTCGTCATCAACCAATAGACGTCCATTGCCGGACATAGGCCTATCCCAATGCTCGACCTCTCCTACATCGACCGGTCTTGCTCTGCCCGTATCCAGTGGCTTCGTTTATAAGAGTTAATATGGAGGCCTGTTGCCCATTTCCTACCACGCTGGCCCAATGCAGGTTGATGGGAGCCAGAGCCTCATTTGTTAACAAGGTGGAACACGAGCAGATGTGGTTGGCTTGGGTCCCGTGAGTTGTTGTGCGGCACTCCTTACACCTCTCTTTGTCTACTTTACTCAAAATAAAATTTTCCTCGACTACTTCCTTGTATTTAAAAAATCAACAACTTTCTCACAGGTTACACAAAGAACTCCGTGCTCCTCTGCGGTGAAAAGAAACAGAAGAACACGGAAGCCCTCCGAGCCACCATCAAACCGACCGATAATGAATGCATCAAGTTTGCTGAAGAGGTGAGCATATCAAAAAAAAATTGCCAATCTATTAATATTGCTGTTTTCTGGTTTAAAGAATGCTCTTTTTATCACAAAGCTCACTTACTATCAGGTGAACGTCCTTAGCGTCTCATTACTTATTTAACTAAAATAAAACTAAAACCGTTCACAAAATGTGTCCTTTACCGAAAACGAAGGAGGTTTTCTGAACCAAAACACCTCTGAGAAGAAAAGGAAATAACTTAGTATTACAAGGAGCGCTTAATGCTACAATTAATACTATTGAATGCTTTAATGTTCCCACCGCTGGGTCTCCGGTCCTACACTAACAATGAGAATCACATGTCAACGAAAGCTAATAATCTTATGTCGGTTTTCTCTTCGTTACCTTCACCGAAAGCTCAAGCATATCGGGATCGAATCCGCGTACAAACTGAGCTATCTCAGCTTAACCTGCACATACACGAATAACAATACCTATCAATTTGTACCATCGAATATTTGGTGACGTCAGCACTGACCAAACTGAATCCCTTTCAGATCGACGGCTTCGTGTTCTCCGCGTCAAACTATGAGGCGATGAACCCCGGCATGCAGAAGCAGTTCCTTCAAACCGCAGCCGGCGCGATCAGTAAAGAGATGCTGCGCGAAGTGCTGGTGCAGGAGTGCACCTGCATCTACGTGGACCCCTTCAGGGTGCGCTCCTTATGCATCAACAAGGAGAGGAAGGAAGCGGTAAATCACCACTTATTTTACTTCTTTCCTGCAATATCCTACAAAGTTAACCTTCAACATCAGGCAGTGGTTTAAATCTCTTATTCTTCATTGTTTTATCTATGTTCTGGTTACTTTCTTTAGATATCCAAAGACACGGAAAAAAACTTGATTAAAACCAATTCAATGTTCTGGTTTCGGTGTATTATGTAAACACCATCCAAATGCGTTCAAATAATACCCTTAAGTATCCGAATACTATCACTTATATAACTCCGGAATCAAACTAAGGACTGCGGAGAGGAGGTCTACCACCACGGCAAGCGGTGGCGTTGCCAATCCCCCACATCATAATTATTTCTTCTCTATGAGCAAAATGTCATGTCAAATGTAAAACTTAAATATTTTTTTCTTTTGCAGGCTCGCCGACGGAAGTAAAGACGCCACGTCAGCTGTGATTCACCACCACACCATACCAAATAACCCTAGATAATAGGTTAATGAGCTCTGGCGGGGGGCGTGCGTGGGGCGTGCGGGGGCGCCGCTCCGATCTGTTCCAACTGTATTTATTGAAAATGTCCACAAAATCAAACGCAAACAGATGGATTCTTATTATAGAGGGAAACATTTAAATTTTTAGTCCGAATCGGTGCCGCCGCGATGTCGTGGCTTGGTGTCGTGTCGCGGTGTCGTGTCGCGCTGTCTTGTCGCGGTGTCGTGTCGCGATATTCCGTCGCGGCGTCGTGTCGCGCGGCTGTAAACGCGCCCCGTGAGAGCTCGTGTCTTCGCATTAGTCGTACTGTTTTTATGAATAGTAAACTATTTATACCAAAATGACGTAACATCAAAGAGGTATTACAAAAAATAATCATTCTTTGTATTAGACAATAAAAATATGTTATTGATACCGTTGTATGATTCCCATTGAACTCCCCACCACCTCATCTGTAACGGCTCATTTATGTTTTATTTAAGACATCAACTGCCTATGGCAAAGTAGTGTGATACAACTAAACTGCACAATAGTCTAGACCTGTGAGTAAGCATTACCTGCTATTGCGGGGTATCCCCCGGGGGGTATGCAGGAATCATATTGGTAATGACTATACCATTGGATGCGGGTGACCCAGGACCGGTCTGAGTGGAAATCTTTGGGGGAGGCCTTTGTCCAGCAGTGGACGTCTTCCGGCTGATTGGATGGATGGATACACAGAAGTTATATATGTGTACACTACGCAGATTACACTGAAGCTAATGTAGCTGTTTCCTGCTCACTTTGCTGGCGTTGACTCCCCCGCAACTCACTTTGAAGTTATATTTCGTAAATAAAAGGGATGCATGGGATTCCACATAACAACTCACAGGACCCAAGCCGCCCTCACCTGCATATGGTGCACCCTGCTAATCAAATAACGAGGCACTGGCTTGGGAACTAACCCGCATTAGACTAACGTGTTGCGAAATAGCCCAATCCCCCATATCATTATCATCATCAGCCGATGGACGTCCATCCCTGGACGTAAGCCTTTCCCAAAGATCCCTACATCAATCGGTCCTACACTGCCTGCATTGCTGGGCACTAGGGGCCGTCGTTTGAGGTGGTTTATACGGGGAGATTTAGGCCATCTCCCACCACGGTGGCTCAATGCGAGTTGTTACGAGCCTGAGCCTCGTTTGTTGATTAGCAGGGTGCACCGCGAGCATGTGAGGTTAGCTTGGGTCCTGTGAGTTGTTGTATGGGACCACTTGCACCCCAACAAACAATGGTCGTGGCAGCTGATGCCGGTAGCGATGGAGAGATCGATGTGAACATCTTTTAAACATTCATAATGATCAATTAAACAAAAAGCTGCTACTGCAACATTACGGACAAGCACATTGCTTATGGAGATCCAAGTTAAACCCAGAAAAATCAATGCAATTAACAATCAAAGAATTTTTAAATATTCTGAGCAGACTGGCGCTAAAAGTAATAACGGGGCTATAGAGAGAAACAAAGAGTATTCAAAGCAAAGATATTTATTTTTTTAAAAAACCTACGCAAGCAAAACTAACGTAAATGTTTTCCGAGTTACTGTAGAGTATAGAGATAGTTATACAACTAATAGTTGTAATTCTTCCGCACCCAGCGCATCCTGTGCCCGCGCTGGGACATGATCTTCACGGAGGCACCGGCCGCCGCGTTCACCACTTCCTGGATCTATAACGAATCGATACACGTTCATTAGAAGCAGCGCTGGAAGATCAACCACAACATGGACCGACGATAAAGTGAACCGCTGGATTTCCGGATCCGTGTTTGTCGTAACACAAGACCGATTGGAGTGGGAATCGTTCGGACAGGACTATGTTCAACAGTGGCCGTTTTGCGGTTGATGATGATGATCGCGTGCTTATTTACTACCATTACCTGTTGCAGCTCTTTCCAGTAGAAGACTGTGCTGGACTTGCCGCTAAACAGCAGCGTATTTAAGACTGTCTTTATTTTTTTTATCTACAATGTGCTAACTAAACTTACTTTATGTTTCGAGAGGAAAGTGATCTCATGTAAACATTCTAACCAGCCACATTGTTACACTTAAATTCCAGTTTCATATTATCTACAAAATGTGGAGCTGTCCAGGATTGTTATACGTAAAAGGTTTAACTCACGCTCTGCATCAGGTTCTGCGCGTTGCCCACCAGCATGTTCATAGCCTCTACATCCTCCTGGTTGTCTGCAAACAGATTTAAAATTTCTTACACAATAACCCAACCAATTACCGAACATAATGGTGTTATATTCCCCTACATCTATTTTTAATTAAAAAGATATATTTGTACCTTGATAGCCGAGCGAGGATCCTTTGACTGTGGTCAACATCTTCAGCTGACCGCTGATGGTGGGGATTCTGTCGCACACTTGTAAAAGGTTCTGTAAATAATATCTTTAATAACTATAACGAGAACATTAATTATAATAACAACGGCACAGAAGAATATAATTTTTGGAAACCTGAACTCAATTTTTCGAATTATGGCTTCCTAGATCTAATGTCCTTTCTCAAATCAAATATTAGTCTGAAATCTGTGACTTTGTTAGTATATTTTAATTTGCACTAAGAGTTTGTGAACTTGATACTGGTCGTAGTTATATCTTACAGGATGTGTTTGTGGATATTATCAGATTCAGCCGCTGAGCCAGTAGACAAACAGTAGAAGATATTTATGATACTGAGGCATCACGCAGGAGCAGAATGAATACGTCTGATTCTATATCAGCCAATAGATGACCACTGCTGGACTAACGCCTCCCCAAAGATCGCCATTTAGATCAGTGTAATTACGTATAATATAATCAAATTATCAAGGTTGAGACCGGAATCTTGCATGGCACTCTCAATTTTTGTTTTGATAAAACAGAAGAAATTGTTACCAGTTGTCTGTCACATTTACCCACACGAAGCGATCTTTTAACAAAGGGGTTAAGTTACCCTTGGTAATTTCTAGAACTCATGAAAACGAATTGTTATGCAGATGACGCTTATATACGTACAGTCCTAATCCTAGCGTCGGTACACTCCAGCGCCAGTTTCCTGGCAAGCGCCGCCACCTCGCTCGAAGCCTTTACGATGGCCTTTGACGTAGCTATGACTTCACGCTTCTTATCTAAAATAAAACGTTGGATCTCTTCATTATTTTTAGTCAACACCGCAATCAGTAATATGCAAACGTAATATTGCCCTAGATTAAAGAAAGAACGTTGGTCTGCTCGGTGGTACATCCACTGGACATTAGGGTAGGAATAAGCACACTATTGCTCTGTTACAGCGGTCAACCTTTTCTATCTTACCTTTGCTTAACCTTCCTTCCTCCTACGCTTTTCCCAGCTATATAGGGTCGGTACAGTACGTACTTCTTTTCGATATCCCTCTATCAGGCAACATATCTGAATTCACACTCTTCTTACACATGTCTTCTTTCACATAATCCATCTACACTTTCATCCGTCTTCTCCTTCCCTATAATCATCCACGTTCATTCTCATTACTTTCTTTGTTATAAGTCCTTCATCCCTCCGTATAACGTGCCCGTGCCAGATATCCTCTTGCTCCTCAATTTCTCTGCCACTGGAGCCACTTTCATACTTCCTCTAATACGCTCATTCTTAATCACACAATTCTCAATCTCTGTTAGTCACACATCCATCTTAACATCCACATCTCGACCACATGTAATCTCCTTTCATCCAAACCTTTGTTGGCCCAACACTCAGCTTCGTACAATACGACAGGTCTAACGACCGACTTGAAAAATTCTTACCTTTGCTGAACATTAAATTAAAATGAGGTCTAATATTAGCTCATCGGCCAGATAATAATGTAACCCAGACATTATGTGGTCCACAGAGATACCTTATTGTTACAGGCGAGCGTATAGCTTACCACCAAATTATCGTCCTTCGGATGTGTCAAGAGAAAATACCGTGATTCATGTAGTCCGACAGACGGGCCATGAGGACGGCCATGCGCTTCGCCACCGCCACGATCTCGTTGTCCCTGGCGGACCACTCGCGCACGGCGGCGTGCAGGTCCAGCGCGGCGGCCTGCAGGCGGAAACGGAAATGTTAGTACGCCATTCATGTTTTTGAATCAACTTCACGTTGTTGCTGAATACAATTTTAATTAATATCGTAAATTTGTTTTCTAGTGTGAAAAGAGTAGAATAGATAAATCTGGATCATTGCGAGAACTTAATTTTATGATGTATGTATAAATATTTTACTCGACGACGGAAACCTTGTAAACTTCGACACATTATACTTGAAATTACTAGAATAGCGAAGCATAATCAACTAATGTACCATGTTAAGAACACAACGGTACATTTTTTGAAAAATTCATCGCAGTACATCTTCACAGGGAGCGCTCACACGCACATAGATCTATACGAACTAATTACTCAGCTTAATAATAAGGTATAAAGAAAACCGACTACAGCATAAAGAGAATTGTTTAAAAAAAATAAAAACAACTTATTCAATTGACTTACGTATATCGGCTGGTTGGGATCCACCTGCCTCTGGAATATATTCTCACCGCTCAGCGCCGATTCCACCTCGCCCGTCGTCCGCAGGATCTGGTGAAACAATACATAGGTATAATAGATGCCAGCTTACAGGCTCCAACAAATCAACTTGTCTGAAGAATATTCTTTTGACCGGCACCTTCTTTTTGCACGCTATCCAATAACATTATTTATGCACTTATCACCATGTGATTATCTGAATGCAAATTAAGCCAGAGAGTTTACTAAAGTGCCCAATTTGCTGTGTATACTTCTACGGCATAATTTTAAAGTTTAGCTGACGAGTTTGTCTTACTACCAGCTCATGATATTCTCGTTGATGTAGTCCATAAAAAATAAAGACTTAAGCCAAGATAAAGTGTTAATGGAATACCTCAGCGACGACGTTACTCCAGTCCGTCTGCTTGCCGATGCTGCTTGCGCGGCTGCCGGGTGATGGCATCGCCAACAGCAGCCGCTGCTGCGCCCCACTCAATGCCTTTTCCAGCTCGGGGTCGTTTCTCGCGCCACTTGAACTCATGCCCGCCTCCACCGCTCGCAAACCCAATCTAAAAATATAAGATGAATTGAGAACTTCACTCTGGTCTCCTCGTGTAACAAGAATATATCGATCGCCACTCTACTCTAGTCGTATCATAAATAACATAACATCACACCTTGTGATGAGGTTGGAGGTGTGCGCTGCGTTCAGCGGGTCGTTCTGTGCGGCCACCTCCTCGCGGAGGCGCTGCATCGTTTCACCTGCAATTATAATTGTCATATGTAAAGAAATATGTACGGTATTAACTGCTGGAGTAATGTGACCATACTCTGTATCTGGTCTCCAGCTATCTACATATAGTAAACGTGGGAACGTCAATGAAACTTCAGAATTCAGCTGTTTATAACATGTGCTACAAAATAAGTTATTCACGGTGACCCATCCAGCTCTTGTATATCAAGAGTGGCTAAGGAAATATCTGTAGTATACATGACGACTTAAATATTAGCGTATGGCGACTGTGGCTGCGGTAATTTATGCTGCAGAGACTAAGACCATAATATCCAATGAGGTATATAAGTCGGTCAAACGATCAGCAGGATCAAACATCATCAGAGAAATACGAGGAGTGTCCTGTTTCGTTGGTCAAGCGTCAACTTCGGTTGGATACGATCGACGAATGGAACAGTCGCTACGCAGGAGGCACGACGGCTTCAACAACGCGGGTATTTTTCCCGGACACCGCCTCAGCTTACCGTGTACTCCGTCGTGTGGAGCTGGACACGGTTCTGGTCCAAATGTTCACGGGGCACGGGCGATTCTCCGAGTACCTACATAGGTTTAAACTCAGGGAGAGTCCCTCGTGCATCTGTGACCCGGCGGTGGACCAGACCGTGGTACATATTGTGGCTTGCTGTCCCGTATTTGGAAAGGAGCGCTGCACGTGTAAAACCGAGTTGGGAAAGAAGATAAGCGCTGGTAGTATCGCCTCTCTGATGAGTAAGGACAACAGTCGGCACACATTCATAAAGCTTTGTAGTAAGGTGATAGGGAGTGTGATACAAAGAAACAAGGAATAGAGACAGAGTAGATAAGTAGATATATAGAAAGTGTAACAATAATAATATTGTAAGAAATTAATGAATAAACATAATAGAAGAAGAAAGATAATGTATAGACTAAATATATATAAGGAAACGTGATACTAGGTAAGGATATGCAAAATGTAAAATTAGATAAGTAGAAAAATAAGCAAAACTGTGAAAGTAAAATTAGAGAGAAAAATTGTAATGTGTTAGCAAGATGGAGCGAACTCATTTATGAGAGATGGATGCAAGGAGAAAGAATGGAGAGTGAGAGATGAAACAATGAAGGATGATAGAAGAAAAGGAAGGTAGAATGAGGTAAGAAAGAAGGGAAAGTAATAAGGATAAGAAGCAAAGGGATAAAGAAGTAATAAAAAATAAATATTAATCAAGAGACCAAAGAACAAAGAAAGACCCTCGATAAAACAAACTAGAGGGAACGATTAAAAAAAAACATCAACAGAGAATGGACTGTGGTAAAGCTGGCGATGGTCGCGTTAATGATGATGATGAAATATTAAATGTGTAGGAAGCTCACTCGCAGCTTGAACGAAATCCACCGGATCCACGGAGCGGTCGCACAGGTCGCGAACTTTGGACATGGACACCGCGTACTGGGCCACCAGCGAGTTGTACTTGTCGACGAGGGCCTGAGTAACGCAAAAATATTAAAACACCTTTAAAAGAAAAAAGAAAACAAAAGTAAATTTGGAGGGAAAATGTCTGCCACTCAAACTCGATATTAGAAAACCCTAATTACTTCATTTTCTCGTTAGCGGAAAAGATGATGGCAAGAATATTTATTTACCTGATGATGAGGTGAATTCATCCTATCTTGAGTTGCTTTAACTAAAGACGGCGCCAGAAGTTCAATCTGAAAGGAAACAAAAAGAAACTAATTGCGTATTCTTCGAAGGAATTGTTCACGAAAATCTTGAAGCTGATTGACAAAAATTAAGAGAAAGGCAATAATCTGGCTATAAGATTATTTTTATTCCACTTGTATGACCTACAATAATCTGAACAGTACCTGCTGCCGGCACTGAGCGAGCTCGGCGCCCACACGTGGGCTGCCCGTCTCCGCCGCGAGCTGCACCGTACGCGACATCCGGCCAATCTGAGCAAGAAGTTCTGCTATCTTCTGTTCTAAAATGTACTTGCGTTTCTGTTCATCTGCATAGGAATAGACCATTAACGTAACATGGCACGCTGCGTCCATCTATCCAATAACAGTTTGCAAGCTATGCTCGTCTACAGCTGTAAGCGTTGATATGGTATCTGAAAGACCTGATCTTTCACATGTGACAACTGATTTTCACTCAACCCAACATAAATTAAGGAAATAGAATCTAATGGTAGACTCACTGTTATTAGTTGTTTTAATCACAATACCTTTCTCAACATGTGCCAGTAATTCAATATCGGTGAAGGTTGTATTATCCTTCATGAAGTCTTCCACTACGCGCGTCACCGCCACACGCTCCAGCATCTTCCTCAGCTCCTGCAGCCGCTCCAATAGCAGACTGCGTACAATTGTTTATCAATTACAATTACTCTGTTACTCTTCTACTCTTAGACGTAACAACTTTTCGTATGTATGGAAGAAGAGGGACAATTCTCAAATTTAACCATCTAGATGTATATTGGAATTATATTTGATTTCTACGCGATAAAACACCTTCGGTGGAACTCCGGCATCTCCTGTGAAACGTACTAGTCTTTTGGCGCCACTTAGGATGATGAATGATATAAATAGTACTGTATTGTGTTCAACGTCCCCAGACAAGATGTTATGTCTCATGACCCCAGTAATTTCACTACTTACAACAGCCTCTACTACACACAGTAATGTTTTAACAATACATTTATCAGTTCCAAGAAGCGTTGCGGTGATACCTACTAGATAGTCTCCAGCAGCAGAGACCTACCACAAGTTTAAAAGTTTTAGTAACTCCTTTAGTGAACTAACACAACCACCAAAGTGTCAGTATAATATAGATAGTACATAAGTAATGTTCCCTTACCCGGATCTCTCTTTATTGTATTTAACGGAACACTCGTTTGTTAGTTTCTGCACTTCCTCGATGAGCTGCTGCATCTCCTCCCTGTCCGTTTCGTTCAGGTCTTGCACGCTCTGTTACGGTTACATTATAATGCAGCAGCTTTAACAAGGAGTCAATACAACCCCTGCAAAACATTTTACTAATTTCCGTGAAGTAATATCCAAGCAGTTCTATTTAATATTTCTATTCAACTAAGCGATGTTATTCGTGATGGTAAGTTATACTTCCACTCATATATAGGAAAGATCCACAGCAGTACATGCATGCTTGTCGCTTAGGTTACGTTTACTCTAATAAATTTACTGACTCCAACGCCCTTTATCACCGAATATTTGGACTCTACTCATTGGCAGAAACAGGAACTGTTATAGCAACTTAAACGGTATTATACAACAAAGACCTAGTACTTCTTCTCTTCTTCTTCGTCGGTATCGCTCTAGACAGAGTGATCACCTAGCACTCGGAACTACTAACCAATAGATTTATTTAAAATTAGTGGTTACAGCCCGCAATTGAGTAATATTCAAATGAAAAATGAGTTAATTGAAATCGATTAAATCATTTAGAGTTCGTAGCTCGCCTCACCTCTTTGGCAATCTCCACCAACTTATTAACACCTTGCAAACCAGACGACTTCACTTCCTCGCTGGGCGACGGCTTCCGCAACCACTCCTTTGCTACGCTGACTCTGAACACAAAATGAAGATTGTCAAGAAGTAACATTTTTTTAAATTTATCAAAGTATTTTTGAGTATCGATGAACTAATGCGAAGTAAATCACAGCCATGATCAATCTTTTACATAAGCTCTAATGACTTCTCGAGAACAAGATGAACTCACTGAGCTTTAACGTTACTCTTCTTATGCTGGTCTGGTTCCTAAAAAGAACAGAAAAGGACCTGTTATTAAACCACCAAATCAAATAATCGTTAACTTATATGTAATGAGAGAAAGAAGAACGAGATAAAAATGTCATCATCGTCATCAGCTTTTGTTAACCCACTGCCCCCACAGGCCGACACTGTCACGACATACATGGCCGGCCCGCTATCACTGGTCGGGATAGGGCAGAGTTCGCCCAAACGAGCCAAATGCCCTATCGATTTGTTTGTTGAAGTTGCCTCGACCAAGTTATATAACCTGTGCGACTTACTTCTTCAATTACCACACTTTCGTCGGTTATTGGTTTAGGGGTGATTAAGTAATTGGACATGACTTTAGTCTAATCCAAATTCATGTGCAGTCCCATGACTCGACATCGGGAAACGCATTAAATCATTGAGTCTAGCGTCTGGCTATGATCCTCCAGTGATTCAATAGATAAAAATATACAGTAATGTACCGAGTGTCTAAATAGCAATTGATTACTCTCTACAAACATATATTTACTGGCTCATTACCACCAGTGGTCTATAGTTGGCTGTTGAAGAACATGAAAGTATTGCGAAAAAGCATTTTACTTAACATCGAGTGAACGTCCGGCTCATACGCCACATTGTTGAAAATTACTTGTAATATCTTTTGATTTATTTAAAACTATAAAAGGCATCAAAAGTAGGTAATTATAATATGAGTATCTTGTCTAATACACGTCTCTTATGTCTCATCATCATCATTGGTTGCCCTCATCAAACTGAAGTTTGGCGTCCAGATTGAGACAACCAATTCGATCCTCGGCTATTCTTTTTAATTGATGGTACTTAAACTCGAACCATTCCTTTATGTCGTCAGACCATCTCTCGCGCTGTCTACCAAGTGCAGGTGTTGTCTAGAGTAAGACAGTCCATAGAGTAATTCGAATATTTTCGTCTAAAAAAATATAAATGTTTGTAATTATATTTCTGTCTACCTCTTCCTCTGCTTGAGATGACTGCAACAACCCCGTGCGGCGCCCACCCTCCCTGTAAACGTTACACTTTGAATTACCTATGTTAAGATACCTAAAAGCATACACTAATAAATATGCTGAAGGATAACACAGTCGTACAACAGCAGTGCAAGCTATACATCTAGTAAATACAAGAGTTCGATTACTGTTGAGTTGGAGCTTTCGATAAAAAAAATCTTGGTGAGTAAATGGAAAGGTTTCAAGAAAAAGTACTATCGTAGGACTTCCACCAACTCCTACTTAGTAAACGTGGTGGATAGTAATCCAAGAGTCTCTCCATGTGTGCGAAGAACCTGAATCTCAGCAGTGGGAACATTGAGAGCTGTAGAAACACACTTTACAATCGACATATCAGTTAAACGAATTGCAAATGTGTTACTAGAAAAGAATACTTTGTGATTGCTCACCAATCACAACCGTTGGCAACGCTGATGACAATATATATAATAACATTTTGTGAAATAGTAAACGCATGAATAATGTAGTGAATGAATAAAGTTGTAGCTCGTTGGCCTAAAGGTTAGGGAGTGCGGCTTTCATTCGGGAGATCGCGGGTTCGAATCTCGGCATGTACCGATGACTTAATATTTAAGTTATGTACATTTGTGAACTTTAGTTACAACAGCGAGATACAAAAACGGTGAAGGAAAACATCGCGAGGAAACCCGCACACTGAAATCATCTTTGTGTGCGTGTGCGTGTGGTGGTCCCAATAAAGTGGCAACAGGCTCGACCTCTGTTACATGGGACCTAATCTGACCACGTCTGGCGAAAAGTGGGTGTTTATTCACCTCTGCCTACCCCTATTGAGAAAAAGGCGTGATTATATAATTTTTTTAAATAATGAATCTTTATTTACTTACTTAATGCTGTCGACCAGCGCATCAAAGGCTCGGAGCACCGCCGAACTGCCTTCAATCCTGGAGCAGGATTTCGTGCCAGTTTTTGCATTAGTTTCATTCACCAAAGATAACATTTTATTCAGAAGTTCTCTGAAAACAAAAAGACACCATTGGTTAAATCTAAGAATTTTAAAATAAAATATAGTGACGAGAAAATTGTTAATTTAACGAAAATGTCTATGTACCTGGAGCATTTAACCACGTCGTTGGAAGCAGCTGAGGTCTCAGGCGATTTGCTCTCCACCTTTGGTACCAGTGTTGGTCTCCTGATGACAGCTTGCAGGGACGCTAAGTGGTCCAATATCTTCATTGTCGATGCACCAATTTGTGTCTACAACCAAAAATTTTGTTTTATATCTTCTTACATTTTTGTGGAATATCTTTTGAGATACAATATTATCTCGTGGGTAGCTTCAATTTACACGGGTAGTTAAATTTGTCAAATATCACGTTCATTAGTAGCAGAAAACACTTAAAATTTATTTTAAATGAACCATCTCACTCACTTTGTCAGGACTCTTCAGGATGTTATTGAATTCGTCCACAGCTTCGTTCACCTTGGTGGCTGCTAGAAGAGTCTCCTTCTCATCGCCCGGCACCACAAACTTATGTTTACATTCCTTGATTACTTCTTGCAGCTGCTGAGACTGGTCATTCAGTACCGATTCTAGTCCACTGATCTAAAACAATATTTTAACAAAAATTATATAATGCCGATCTCCGAGCTGATATATAGACCAGGATTGGGAAGGCAGTAGCCTTCCCAATCCTCCCAGTCACGGCCGCAACAAGGATATGCGAAGACAGAGAACAATCGAAACAACTGGATATCACCGAAACATTTCAAGTTTAGTAACGAAGAGACCGAACTTGATGTTGTAATAAAAACATAAAAGTATGCTAATTTTGTTTTAAACAGTTTAAAATAACAATATAGACAGTTCCAGTACAATTCTTAACATTACCTGATCGTTATTTCCACTGCAAGTAATTTTAACGCAAGTATCCTGCATGTTCTCTGCAAGACTTTGAATTCGCACGACGTCCGGGAGGCCGGCCCTCGCTGCATCCTTATGTTTTTCTGAAATAGATATCTAAGAAAACAAAATTATTTGAAATTATTAGCAACTGCTTATGAATGCATTCCTGGTTGTCTTGAGACCTAAGTTAACGTACCAGGTAAGCGCACTGTGCGGCGTACCCCGACGTATTGCAAACGGACGTCGTTACGCACTGCAGTGTGGAATAGCACTCCTCGCGGGAAACCTCCTCATCATTCTTCAATTTATCTATGATTACAACAGATCATATATTTACTACTGATGGAGTGGAATCAAAAGTCAGAACAGGACTTCTGTGTTCCTGAATCGAGGTCGATGTCATAAATACGAATGCCAGATTATTCTGTATAAGTCCGCTAATACATCTTCTCCACTTCTTTCTTCGGTCCTATTACTTGTGTGATGGTTGTTTCAAAATTTTAAATAAAGGAAATTGTGTTCAAGTACCATTAGCATGTACCCAACCAAAACCAAATAATTGTTAATTAAAAACCTGATTAGATATATACTGTATAAATCAAAATTAAACCTAGTTAGATCAATGTCTAATAGATGGCGCCACCAGTTCTATCGCCGTATTATCCATCCACTGTTGCAAATTTAATTTTTTTTTAATAGTTTCAAATCAATACAGTTTTTTATTATATATACATTCGAAGTATATGATCTACACCTTTTTTAAAGTCACATTTACTTATCAGATTAATTAATTATATATTTACATATGACATCAGATTGATTCTGTACAGCCTCCAAGCATTCCGAGTAGCCGAGGGCGCAACTTGGCCGCGCGCTTTGAGTTACACCCTGCTGCAGCTTTAAGTTGTAGACCAGCTCTTTAACTCCATGTTGGGGATCTACAGCACGCGTCTGCGAATATATTAATAAGTTAGAAAATATTGATGAAAATGTCTGAATCTAGGAAATAGTAACATGGTAGTAGTTTCCTTGTGGTAAATCAAAGATCATGATACTCCCCAACGCAAATTAGGATCTCTATTTTGTCACCGATATATGGTTAATGCTATTATATGTTTTAACTTGATTGGTAAGCAACACGAAATCACCATCATAAATCTCCCCCAAAGAACTCCACGTCGATAGATCATGCGCCGCGTGCATCCAGGAGCATCTACCTTCACCAGATTGTCGCTCCATCTTTTGGGGGATTTTTATACTTACGTCTACTGATTCGTATGAAATAATATAACCACTAAGTACTCAAAAAAGCTTGTCGTACATACCAATCTATTTATGGAGATGTTCAAAGATCGTATGGCGTCCAAAAGCCGTCTCCTCCCGTGTATGGAGTTGAACTCCTGATTGAATAAAAAAAGAAATCCTTACAAAACTTATCCAAAAAACTCTTTGACTATAAAAACTGATGCTTGAGGTGTACTGGCAGTATTTACCCGAAGCTATAAATATCATAACGCTCCTCATCATGAAACATAAAATGTTAAATTTAACAACATCAAAGAAAACAGTTAATGTGTATACACTACTGCTTGCTGACATAAATAATAGGTTGGCAAATATCTCCCTTCCGCCTTTTTGTCTTTTTGAATTTCGCGGCTATGTACAAAGCGCTACAGAGCTCGTATCTGGCAATACTATACATAATTTGAAAGGTCTTGACATAACCTACAAAACGACGCTATGCATAATTAGTTTGGATATTGCGTTCAACAGTTATAGACGTGTAAACATATAGTTCACTAACGCCGAAATTCGCGCTATTTTAAAGTTTTCCTTCGTTAAAGGCAAATCCGCTAGAGAAACGTTCCGTGAGATTAATGGTGTTTTGGGGGATGGTACTCTATCACTTCGAACCGCGGAGGAATGGTTTCGACGATTCAGAGCCGGTGAAAACGACACCATGGATAAGCCAGCCGGCGGAAGACCTGTGACGACAAATACCGATCAAATCATGGACTACATCGAGTTAGACCGGCATGTGGTATCTCGTGACATCGCCCAGGAGATGGGAGTTAGTCACCAAACCATTTTAAACCATCTGCAGGCTGATATGACCATATGAAGGCTGGATACAAAAAAAAGCTTGATGTTTGGGTGCCGCATGATTTGACGCAAAAAAACCTTCTGGACCGAATCAACGCCTGCGATATGCTGCTGAAACGGAACGAACTCGACCCATTCTTGAAGCGGATGGTGACTGGCGACCAAAATTGGATCACATACGACAATATCAAGCGAAAACGGTCGTGGTCGAAGGCCGGTGAATCGTCCCAAACAGTGGCCAAGCCGGGATTGACGGCCAGGAAGGTTTTGCTGTGTGTTTGGTGGGATTCGAAGGGATTCATCCACTATGAGCTGCTCCCATATGGCCAGACGCTTAATTCTACCATCTACTGCGAACAACTGGACCGCTTGAAGCAGGCGATCGACCAGAAGCGTCCAGAATTGGCCAACAGGAAGGGTGTAGTGTTCCACCAGGACAACGCCAGACCACACACTTCGTTGATGACTCGTCAGAAGTTACGGGAGCTCGGATGGGAGGTTTTATCGCAGCCACCATATAGCCCGGACATAGCGCCAAGTGATTACCACCTGTTCCATGGTGAACGCCCTTGGTGGTGTAAAGTTGAACTCAAAAGAGGCTTGTGAAAAGTGGCTGTCCGAGTTCTTCGCAAATAAGGAGGGGGGCTTCTACGAGGGAGGTATTATGAAGTTGCCGTCTAGATGGAAACAGATTATCGAACAAAAAGGCGCATATTTGAACTAAATCCGATCACTGTACCACTTTTTATAAAGCATTGAATAAAGAGCAAAAAAGCGGAAGGGGTATATTTGACAACCTTATATACATAGCAACGGAACCTGTTTTTTAATAACAGCAATGTTTTGTCTATCTACGTGGCACTTGCCTGTCTCTGGTTCGATTCCGACGTCATCTGTGGTAGGATTTTCTAGATACCCCACTTTGCTAAGTACCGTCTTCTATGATAAATCAAAGCTGTAAGCCAACTTACCCCACTGACCTGCTCGCCCGCTTTGAGCACGCTGAATGCAGCGAAGCACATTTCCTTCGCAGATTCTTCTACTCTATGACTTTGGATTCGATCCTGCAACAGAGTTTAAAAGCATTAGTATACCAAACTGATGAATATTGACGTATTATGAACTGCACACATACCTGATTATTCCCGAGTGCGCGTGCTAAAGTACCCAATTCTATGGCAGCGTCTCCAGTGACGTGCAGGCTCCTGGACAGAGCCTGCTGGTTATCAGCACTGGATACTAAAGTCCCTAACGTAGAGTTCAATTTTGACGCAGTCTGATGGTACTTGCTTATTAGATCCCTGAAATTTTTTGGTATCATTAAGTATCTGCTTTCTACAGATTAGTGACCAACTCATCCCTCATGATATTTAAATAGGAAATATTTAAACTCTTTACACTTTATAACATTTAAAAGTATGTTAAGGTTTTATCTATATTAGATTATACCTTAATCTCAAATTGAGATGATCATCATCATTTAAGTTGGAGATCATGTCAACTGATAGACTGGTAGTCTAATACCAGATACATATAGATCCCTTGAAATATATCCCATAAAACTAGCTCTTGCACTGTTGGAGCCCAATGCATCCCAACCTTTATTCATCATTAAGTTGATGACAAATGGAAATATTAATAAGATGAGTTAGAATATCTTTACGATCTTTCTTTCTGCGTGTAGTAAGCGTCTAAAAACAAACAAAATCATGACATAACATTAGCTTTTACTGTCGATACCATTTCTACGCCCATGAAACAATATACCAAGAGTGATGACTATCGTAATTATCTATAATTAAGAAAGAGTTCAGCACTATTTGATAATGTCCGGTGGTGTAGCGTGCCTAGAATACTCTGGTATGTTGGAAGCAGAAACAAACCAATGAAGTTACAGCGGTAGATCAACAATAAATGATTTAGTTATCTAATCAAATTCCACCACACGCGACCGTGGCGTTAAACTCAACACCAAACCGTACAATTAGCCGTTGAACTAGGGAGACAGGTTAAAAACTCAACTGAATTACTGTAATCTAATATTGATCGACTGGTGTTATAAAACTGTTACTTTATGTACTAAATTGATGAAAACTTACCCTTTATCTTCACCCTTGTAATCATGGCTGGGTGGCAGGAGGAGCCGTCTTGCAACCATGTTGTCTACCACCTGAGGTTTACTCTTAACATGACTTTTTCCTGAGCTTTCGAACCCTTCCAACTCCTGAAACAATAATGCTAAATGTCAACTATTGACACTTACAGTTTCGATGTTAATCAAGAACATGAATATTCATCTTCTAATAATTTAAAAAGTCATATCAGATCTTTAGCTTCATTGGAAGTACACAAACTATAGTTTTTCCTTACAGATATTAAGAATATCTTCGACTTGATTCTTGCTTTCGACGTATCATTAAAGGCTAGCACGATTGATATAAATACAGCGAAAGAGCTGCAGTTTTTCCCGTAGTTCTTACCAGCACGCACCAGATACCCACATTCCTAGGAAGTACAGCTCACGGCGTATAAGGTGTACTTGTGTGTCTTCAATTGGGGATATCCAAAGATTGAATGATCTATACTACAATAGCCTCGTCGCAGGAACTCTAACTCCATCAACCAACCTGTATGACTTGGTCAGTGATAGACATGACTTCGGCATCGTCGGGCTGCTGCCATGTCACCGTGCGCCTGCTTGTAGTCATCATCAGAGTCTTCAGCAGATAAATTAATTTCTTAAGATGGGTCTCCAACCTGTCAATAATAATAAAGTTATGCATTTACCTACAAGTTATTTGCATGCAAGTATACGCTTTTAAGAGTAACTAACAATATTTTGTATAAAGATGTAAATTGCTGTTCGTCTTCATCACCATCATTCATCAATGCCAAAAAAAAGCTACTTTAATAGTAGTGATACCAATAATTACTCATATCCTTTTTGTATCATGAAGTGCTTTATTCAAAGTTTGACTGCCAGCAAGTTATATTAGGTCTTTACCTATGAAATTGGCGTTTTGTATGAAAAAATTTAAACGAATTTTTTTCATGTATTTTTTATTTGTATTAATCGCAGTTATCACCCACGCATCTTTGGCAACGCAGTGGCAGTTTGTTGATGCCCTTCTTAAAGAAACCAGCTGGACGGGAGGCAACAAATTCTTCAAAGGCATTTTGTACTGCTTCTCGGGTATTGAATCATTATGTTCAGTTCTTCGCAGCACACATCTGCAATAATACTGACCCCATTTGGGAAGAAGCTGTGATGAATCATACCGGCGCTAGACCACCAAACAGTGACCAACACTTTTCTAGGAATAAGTTTTCGTTTAGGGCATTGTTTAGGTACTGAACCATGATCCAACCAACTTGCTCAGCGCTTGCGGTTATCAAACACATTACATTTTCATCGCCGGTTACAATGCGGTTCAAAATTCCTTCATTTGTGTGTCTGTTGAGCAGCGCAAGGCGCGTGTCGACGCGTTCTTCGCGTTGGCGATCATTGAGCTCGTCAATAATTGCCTTGCCAATTTGACGCAAATAGACCAACATTGTTTTGACGCTAACGTCGAAAGCTGCTGCTAATTCAGCCGCACATTGTGTATCATCAGCTTCCACAATCGCCTTTAATTTGTCATTTTCGACCAAAGTCATCGGACGACCGCGAGGTTCATTTTTCAGCTCGTAATTTCTAGAAAATAAGCGAGTAAACCAATAACAGGTGGTGCGTTGGTTTGTATATTATGGTGTTGTAGTATTAGCTCCGTAAACGTCGTTGATGTTGCGTGCCGCTCGTGCCGCTTGTGCCGCGTTGCTGCCACGACGGTGCTCATATTCCATAATTACTCGAATTTTTAACGTATCCATGATGACGAAAAAGATTGAAATTCGACGCAAATGTAATACCAATCAATAAACAAATGACTGCTTTTGGAAAATTCCATGTTTTTAAGACAAAATTAATTTCAAATTACAATTCTCAGCCAAACAAAAATTATTTTCATTTGCAATGGCTCGCACTGCAGAACGGCAATTCAGAGGTAAAGACCTATATATTAGTTTGGAAAATATCTCCCTTCCGCTTTTTTGCTCTTTATTCAATGCTTTATAAAAAGTGTTACAGTGATCGGATTTAGTTCAAATATGTGCCGTTTTGTTCGATAATCTGTTTCCATCTAGACGGCAACTTCATAATACCTCCCTCGTAGAAGCCCCCCTCCTTATTTGCGAAGAACTCGGACAGCCACTTTTCACAAGACTCTTTTGAGTTCAACTTTACACCACCAAGGGCGTTCACCATGGACAGGAACAGGTGGTAATCACTTGGCGCTATGTCCGGGCTATATAGTGGATGCGATAAAACCTCCCATCCGAGCTCCCGTAGCTTCTGACGAGTCATCAACGAAGTGTGTGGTCTGGCGTTGTCCTGGTGGAACACTACACCCTTCCTGTTGGCCAATTCTGGACGCTTCTAGTCGATCGCCTGCTTCAAGCGGTCCAGTTGTTCGCAGTAGATGGTAGAATTAAGCGTCTGGCCATATGGGAGCAGCTCATAGTGGATGATTCCCTTCCAATCCCACCAAACACACAGCAAAACCTTCCTGGCCGTCAATCCCGGCTTGGCCACTGTTTGGGACGATTCACCGGCCTTCGACCACGACCGTTTTCGCTTGATATTGTCGTATGTGATCCAATTTTGGTCGCCAGTCACCATCCGCTTCAAGAATGGGTCGAGTTCGTTCCGTTTCAGCAGCATATCGCAGGCGTTGATTCGGTCCAGAAGGTTTTTTTGCGTCAAATCATGCGGCACCCAAACATCAAGCTTTTTTTTGTATCCAGCCTTCTGCAGATGGTTTAAAATGGATTGGTGACTAACTCCCATCTCCTGGGCGATGTCACGAGATGCCACATGCCGGTCTAACACGATGTAGTCTATGATTTGATCGGTATTTGTCGTCACAGGTCTTCCGCCGGCTGGCTTATCCATGGTGTCGTTTTCACCGGCTCTGAATCGTCGAAACCATTCCTCCGCGGTTCGAAGTGATAGAGTACCATCCCCCAAAACACCATTAATCTCACGGAACGTTTCTCTAGCGGATTTGCCTTTAACGAAGGAAAACTTTAAAATAGCGCGAATTTCGGCGTTAGTGAACTATATGTTTACACGTCTATAACTGTTGAACGCAATATCCAAACTAATTATGCATAGCGTCGTTTTGTAGGTTATGTCAAGACCTTTCAAATTATGTATAGTATTGCCAGATACGAGCTCTGCAGCGCTTTGTACATAGCCGCGAAATTCAAAAGACAAAAGGGCGGAAGGGAGATATTTGCCAAACTATTATATTAAATACCTTACCTTCAGGTCATTTCTTTACTTTGTTATCACAATAAAGAATAGCCATTTCTATAAAAATTAAAGAAACTTCTCAATGTGTCAACTGGGAATCAATGCCTTCTCTGTTGATGATTATGTCCAGCAGTGGACGTCTATCGGCCGATTATTATAATACCCCAGTAACTTCCTCCTTCATAGTAAGTAGACTCCTTTTAATCTAGAACACAGTTATATTTGCGCGGTACTGTTTGTAGTCTGCAATACGCACCGCGGCGGTACCTACCCAAACTCTCTGGCAACAGAGACCAACCACCAGTAAAAAAGTACATTAACTTGTACATTATATAACACAATGTACATGTCTAGTACGTTAGATTGTTGTGAACATTTCACCTGCGCTTTTCCTGTGGGTCGTCGAGGTCGGTGCGCGTGCGCATGTCTGTGAGGTAGGTCGCGAGTGCGGGCGGGAGCCGCGCCGCCGCCGCGTGCGGGCGCGCCGCCACACGGCACAGTGCTTCCACCGCGGAATTGTCCATCTGTTTTGCAAACCCTTTCAATATCACTTCTGCTGGATACAAAAATTGCAGCCTGTCCCAAGGTCCAAGGGCAGAGGTCCTGGTACCTGCATCTTAATTGTGCAGTATTAATACCAAGAGAAGATATATCCACAATTTTGTATAATATCCTTACTAAATTTTACGAATTATTATCTCGAATATTTTGATTATTTTTATTATCCTGTCTTTAGGACCGCTTTTTAGTACCCATGTTCTTGTAGGAACTGAGAGATGTTTCAGATGTTATTGCTATCACGGGGTACCTACAGGTTTTTAATTATCATTTGTTGTGTGATTTAAGCAGAATGGGCTCCCTAGGTCTTGAACTTGGCTATTGGTGATAATGAAATAATTAAATTAACGATATAATACTCTTACTACGTCTTATATTCCAATGACACCAGTGTCGTTTACAATCAGGTCCAACCGATGGAGAATTGATTATCTTAACACAAAGATTACTTATCGATCCATTATCAACCCTATCTATAACTCATCATCAGCATTTCAGCCTATTGCTGTCCACTAGATTTTTAGTAATGATAATTTTTCACACAAATTTTGACGATATTCTTGTAAACTGTACCTTATCATAGTGCGGTCTCTTCGTTCCCGACGCTGGTGTCAACATGCTCTCCACCTTACTCTCCAGCTCGACGAGGTCGTGCAGACTTTCGTCGAGTGCGGCGCCGTCCGCCGTCGCCAGCGCGCTCTGCGTTACGAACCTGTAGTGTAATTATTGTAACATTGCTTACTCGTGAACATCTTCCTCTTTCTCTTATATTCATGATAGTTGGCTGATCATTAGTCTAGTCTTTCATTCCGTTGTAAACGCTGCGCCAATTAATTCAATCAATTTGTATTTATTCCTCTCTTTACGACCATATTAATACGTTTAAGCACATTCCGGAAGATCAGATAACAAGCATCCATTGTAAAGTAATATAGTAATAGCTTGTAATACAACCAGTGTCCCATTCTACTAAACTAGTATGCAAACATTACTGCATGTGGATTGCCCAGCGCCGTAGCTACTGATATTACCAGGCTTCGTCATCACAGTATTAGTCAAGATGACGAGGAAAATGCAGAGTTCTGTACACACAGTACGCTTGTTATCCTGGCCTGATTTACCACCAGATAAATATCCTGCGCATCTCGTTACCACTTACTGGTTGATAAAATTGTTGTGGTAACTGTTGTTGTGCAGTTTACCTTAATAAGTTCACGCTTTTGTTAAATGCTTGGAGCTTATTTTCTAAAGCTCTCCTTGTTGGTGCGTCAGCGAGGTTTCGCGCGGAGTGAATGAGATGCGGTACGGTTTCCTTGCAGCTCTGCAACAGGAAGGATTGTAATTAATTACTATTTTCATACAATATACGCACAGATGTAATGTTGGGATGTTTTTAGTATTCTAGTAGTCAATATCTATAATTATTCCATTTGGGTCTGTGGGTGAGCATGATGGAAGTTACCTGTGCAAAGTCGTCGACCCGCCTTAAATTCTCGGTAAATTCTTCACTATCGCGGGTTTCCGGATGCAGCAGCTGTGTGGCCAACTCTGACAGCTTGCAGCACTGCTCTCTGATACGCTAAAAGGAAATAATTTGAAAACAAACCTGGTCTCAAATGATTTTACACTTCATGCGATTTATTGATCACATACCTGAAGATGTTTATCGCCGTATTGCCCGCTGCAGTTCTGCACCGAATCGGATACATGCTCGATGTTAGAAACAACATCCTTAACGTAATCCTGTAAAACAAAATATATGTGATCTACAAATACTTAAAAAAAATACTATTTGTTATTCAATTCAAAATAATTGTGGGAAAATGAGAAAGAGTATGTCGAGGAAGATAATTGCAATACTTGTTTATCAGCTACTTTAATAAAATATTTCAAAATCGACTGAATTGCTTAAAGGCTTAACAGACACGCATACAACGTCATTATCAGCCGATAGACATCCACTGCTGGACATAAACCTTCTCAATAGATCCCCACATCAATCTGCCTTACGCTGCCCACTTCTACACGACCTCCCGGGAACCAGAGGCCGTCGTTTGTTAGAGGTTCATACAGAGGGATTTAACCGGTTTCCCACCACGCTGGCCCACTGCGAGCTGATGGAAGTCAGAGCCTCGTTTGTTGATTAGCAGAGTACCACGAGCAGGTGAGGTTGGCTTGAGTCCCGTGAGTGGTTGTGCGGAACTCCTTACACCCTTTTATATTATCATGCCTTTTTCCCAGTAGGGATAAGCAGAAGCGAATAAACACACACTTTTCGCTAGATGTGGTCAGATTAAGTCCCATGTAACACGGGGCGAGCCTGTTACCGCTTTACTGGGACCACCACACATACAAAGATACAAAGATCCTTAGACCCTGCCTACACTAAATACTATTTCATTCGGTGGTTCAAATTAATTAAAGCATCAACTTCATGAACCATAACCACCCACACGTGAATAACAAATGAAAAATTTAGGACATTACCATCAGATCGACGACATTACTCTGCTCGACGCCGCGCTGCTGTCTGCTACGCAGCACCTGCTGCTGCAGCTCCTGAGTAGCGTACTCCAACTCACGGAGCTTCTCCACATCCTGTAATTCGTGAGAGAATATTATATTTTCACCAATGTTTCTTTAAGTCTGTGCCGCTTTGAGACTTCAGCTTTACTGGTGGTATGTCTGTTACCGGAGACAGTCTAAGTACCACCGCAGCGCCTATTGCAGCCGACACAAAGTACTGTGCACTGTAGCTAGTGTAATTACCGGGGTAACGCGATTTAACATCTGATGTCTCTGTGGTAAAGTGCATACCATCTTAATTAGCGTCACTTTGCCAATCCCGCTCGTCCCGTCCAATACGATGTTCAAATATGGTTAAATACTATTTATACTATATTACTGTACGTAGAAGCTACAGCCAGTAAAATCTAATTACTGATAACAAAAGATCACATGTTCACATACAAAAGCAATGATTATGAAGATAGATTGAAATTTATTACGATATTTCTATACAAAAACAAAAATTGTGTCCACGTGTACATACAGCTCTTCAACAAAGGTCTTACCTCCGGTGAGTTCCGGCACCGAGCGCCGGCTACATCCAGCTCCTTCAGCCCGGCGGATAACTTATCCGCATTCTGAGCGTATGTCCTTCTCTCTTCCATGGGTAACTCGGGAGAGTCCACGTATGCCTAAAAGATAATAACATATACTTATAAGTAGCTGTGGAGATCTTTGGGAGGCCTATGTCCAGTAGTGGACGTCTATCGGCTGATGTTGATAATAATTAGTAGCTAATATGAAACTGAGATATATCTTCTCTTCTGTTGTGAAGGAAATTAAAAGCGATTTCATATATGAATTCTTTAAAATATGTCTCGTACAGTGATTTCCTTTGGATATGTTCCGGATTGATATCCAGAGGATCATCACGACTGATCCGCTAAGGAACAATTTAAATACCTTATAAATGTCCAAAATCTCTGATGTCAATTGCCGCAGCGGCGAGTCTTCAACCTGTAGAACCTCCTCTTGCCTTTTCCTCACTAATTTTTCATCTTTAATGTCATGTTTTAACTCAGCCAAAAGCTTCTTCAATTCTTTACGTTCGCCTTCAAGGTCATTAACGGAAGCAGCCTGTTCCGGTTGAGACGACAGCGGCTGCCAAGCTGATGAATACTGTTCTATTCCAGAGGACAGCTGCTCGGCGGCTGAGAGTAGAATACTTTGACTTTCTGGATGCTGGATGAATGGTGCTACGAGCTGCAAGAAAGAGATGAAAAGATGGTTTTTAAATACAGTTATAAACTTATAGATCATCATCATCATCATAAGCCATCCGAACTTATAGTTAAACATCAACTTTTAGTAGACAACGATACACGTTTCATAGATCATGAAAGGAATCAGGAATCAGTGGAATACCCGTGGCTTTGCTTTTTAAGTATTGCTGAACTCAGTTGGCGATTTCTTACTGCTGTATATTTATTTAATGCACGCGTTAATTACTAATTAATTAATTACTCATTACAATTGTTTTTTATTTGGATTCCTGTGAGATGCACTATGACATGTTTCTTCCATAACAGGTTTAACTTGGGAAACTATCGGTATTATTTTTGGTGCTTTTGGAGAAACGGTTGAGATAACGTCGGTGTTTGGAACCACTTGGGAGATAACTGGTGATACTAAGGCAATCTGCAGTAATAGGCTGCGGGTCTTGTACTTAATTAGACTCATGTTCTTGGATTAAATTAGATACTTCTGTCATTTTATCGAGAGATTCCTAGTTGACACCACTTTCAGTTAATTTTTACATTGATCAGTGGAATAGTTCAGAATATTAACGATCTCTAACTTAATTTATATGTTTTATGCTGGAGTAGAATTTAAAGAGTATTAGCATAGTATCATGCAATTTAATATTGTACCTTAGTGATGTACAGTAGCTTGCTGGCTGCGCGCGCACATTCGCCGCCGGCGTCGCACAGCGCCTGCGCGTGCGCAGCGCCGGCGTCCCGCGCAGCAGCTGCACCGCGCGCCACCAGACGCGACGCGCTGTTCCCGATCACCTTCCCACGAGAGATTACCTAGGACCAGATAGGCATAAACACTATTATGGCTCTCTAATGGCTATGGGATAGACATAAACATGGAACTGAAACTGTGTGAGCGATGCGATGACAATGTCTGTCGCAGGTTCAGCATATCATCTTCATTATCAGCCGATAGACGTCCACTGCTGGACATAAGCCTCCTCCAAAGATCTCCACATCGATCGATCCTTCGCTGTCTGCATCCAGCTGCTTCCCGAAACTTTCACCAGATCGTCGGACAATCTGGTGGGTAGCATGCCAACACTACGTCTACCGGTACGCGGTCGCCATACGAGGACCTTAGTGCCCGGCTGTCAGTCCTTCGAGCGATATGGCTGCCCATTGCTACTTGAGGCTAGCAATCTTGAAATGCTAGAATGCATAATCACCATAGCTCTGATTTATAGCGGAGCCCATCCTTCTTTTTAAATCGTCAAAGTTAGCGCTTAACCACGATCCCACCTGATGTTAAGTCGTAATGTGGTCTATGGTGAGAAAGTGATATCCTAACCACTAACCTGGTAATATCCTACTCACTCTTTGATCATCGTCACCGTTATCAGCCGATAACCTACTAGTCCTGGACATAGGTCTCTCCCAAAGATGTGCATATCGATAGACCCTTTGCTGCCATTCCTCCCATTGTTCCACCTTACGGAAGGCCCAGGTAGATAGTCGCTTATATTTTATTCGAAGAGGCAGTAAGATGAGTGAAATTGTCGCATAATATTAATCTTCACTCTAGACCATGACAACTTTGCGCTAGCTACAACGCCCTTCAAACCTGAGCACAATACTGTTTGTTGGCAGAAATAGAAGCTGCGGTAGAACCTAGATAGATTGCAACCGGCACCTACCAGTAGTTACTAATGCTGGTAACGGTTGCTGCGCAACGCTTCTTTGGCACCTTCTCATTGGTTGCCGTTTCCTAAGTATCCACAGTAAAATGGCAGTGGCGGTGTTTCTTACATTTTTACATATATATTAATGTATTTTTAAGAAACCATCTTTATTTTACCTGTTTTTCTTGCTCAGGATCGACACTTGAACCAGCGTCATACAGAAGTCTAGCGGAGCTGTCTGCGAAACCAACAGTGGCTTCGTTCAGCTTCTGAAAACCAGATAATTCTCTGGATAAGCAATTCCTCGGATAAGGTAAAACTTGCTTGTTTCGTAGTGGAAACTACGAAACAAGCAAGACGAGCACTTGATTGTAAGTGATACTCTTGCTCATAACGTAGCACTGGTTAGGATGTTATACACTGTGCCGCGTGGAGCTCGTCGCTTTGAGACATGAGATGGTAGCTCTCGTTAGCCCAGTCATTATAGTAGCTACAACGCCCTCCTAACCGGAACAGATTAATACTGACACAGTACCTACAAGGTTTTTGACAACAGAGACTTACTACCCGTAAAAGTTCTTATGTATATGTCAAAACAGTAATAAAATCAAGGTTACTTCATGATCGTCCCCAACGGCATCACATAGCTTCTTCGTCGCCTCGCAGAGTGAGAGAGCGTCTTCTGCAACCGGCTGTCCCTTGAGACAGTGGGAACTGCCGAGTACATTTAAATCTATAATCAAATTAAAAAAATATGTTTATAGTGCTGATCCTCGGAGGCTGGGTGAGTAACCACGGCAGCGACTAACTTGGAAGATGTGAATTGCAGCTACTTCCATTGAAGCCAGTGTCGTGAGTCTGATTTGTGAATACCAGTAAAGTTTATCGTTAATTACACGCAAAGGTATGGAAGCTCACCTTGAACCATCGTTGGGATCAGTTCAGACAAGTTGTCGACGGATCTGATCGCCAGCTTGTAGTCCATCTCTTCAGGATCTAAAAGTAGAATACATAAAAATATAATAGATTATTACAATTAAGAAAATATATGTAAATCAATGTTTAGACTAACGAATTTCTAGTTCAAAAATATATCGCCGCCATTAAATATATTATATATAATGAAAATGAGTTCCTTTTGTTAGCCATTCACGTGAAAACTAGTGAACATTTCAACACGGGAACAGGAGACGACGATGAACATGATGATTATTTTTTGAATATCATACATCCTTTATAATTCTATTTCCAACTAACTTTTATAAACATTTCCATTTCGTATGAAATATGCGGTTGCTATAGTAACGGTTGCTATATAAAGTCATTTGCGGCTGCGGTTCCGGAGGAATGTTTCAGACAAATTTCAAGTCCAATTCTATGTTACGGCCAGCAAAGCGGCCAGAGAACAGCTAGTCTCTTATAAGTATAAAATAATTCATTCCTCCTGACGTCCACTGCTGAACAGGCCTCCCCAAGGTCTCCACTGAAGGGGTTCATACGAGAGAGGGGGCATTTTTTACGATCTACCAATAAAAAACTCGAATTAGACTGATTGAAAGTAACTCTGTAACTCACCGTTACAGTAGACAATATGTGACGCTGCCACGTTCGCCAGCACCAGCTTCCGTTCCAACTGCTGGGCTGCGACCTCAACGGCTTCCGGTGTAGGCATGTCGGATCTGCCATTCGTGTTCATCTGCGAATTCCAACAAAAATCAAACCTACTTGTAATGAGAATTTTATCAGAAACTGTGTGCTTTTTTGCCTTGAAGTCCAGCATTTAAGTATTCTCATAACTTAAATAAGTATTATCGTTAATTCATTACTTAACAAGTTCACTGATTGCTGCGCCATTCAAATTGGAACACAGTCATTCTTGATGCCAGGGGTAGACAGGAATAGTAAGTATCATCTACTAGTCCTAATTCTCATAAAGTGGATGATAAAAGAGAAGGAGAGAGAGAGAGAATGACATCTCTTTTTACTATAAAATCTACCTTTCTAGAGGTCTCATAACAATGTTGTGTTAGTATCTTCTGGCAGGGTACTAGCGTCACCTAGTTCCAGTTTCATGGCTGTGACTGGGCTTACTTTAGCAATATACTTTATATATTTCTTTATACTGAAGGATAAATTCACAATATTGTCATCATCATTATCAGCCGAAAGACGTCCACTGCTGAACACAAGCCTCCCTTGACCCGTCTGTACTGCGTTATATCCCTCGCCTTGCCAACGTCCGTCGCAGTCAGTATGGCCGCCGGCACCGCCGGATACTAAGGGTCTTCGACGGCAGCGTCCTATATGGGGGGACTCCGGCCAATTTCCACCACACTGACCCAATGCGAGTTGGCGAGAGCCAGAGCCTCGTTTGTGGATTAGCAGATTGCACCACGAACAGGTGAGGTTGGCTTCGGTCCCGTGAATTGTTGTGCGGGATCCCTTACTACCCCGATATTGTAATAGGATCTTGAATAGATTTACAGTAAAACAAATTAGCAATTCAATTTAGATACCTTATGGCAAGTTTTAGTATTGAGTCTGATTTTACTAACAGACGTCTGTAAACATTCATTAGATGATACCTTTCTAACTTAGAGAAGAAGAGTAAAGAAAGACTAAAGAAGAGATGGATATATTGAATGAAAGAGTACACCTGTATCAAAGAATGGATTAAGATTCGACGGTTAATATAAGGGAAGGGAATTAAGGTATCTATATCCTATCGACTCCACGTGAAGTGGGAATATGACTTGAAGAACTAACCTTTCTTATTTGCTTCTCAGTTTCTATCATGTTTTGTTTAGCCGAGTTAACGGATGACACGAGCTTTTCTTTCTGTCGATGAGCATCAGCGGATCTTATTCTCCGGGTTTTGTTATTCGGCTCTTGTGATGCTGAAATGTAATGATAGTAATAGTAATAAGGAACATATTTCTTGTATGAAAGGCAAGACTACCTCTGACATACAAAATTACATCAAACATTCAATATATCGCCAGCAACATAACTTAGAAAGCAAGGAAGAAGTAGATATTCTTAAAGAAGCTGAATTGGTTAGTTAAATAAATAATATGATGTTCCTAACATATACCTCCCACCACTTCGCATGCTTCTCTGAAAGCAATGATAGCGGCGTCTAGTTCTCTATGCCGTTCATCCAGTCTCACACTCCAGCCGTTATCTTCTTGTGTGGCCAGAGGTTTCCAGCCCAAATGTAAGTCTTGAGACGACGATGAGAGTTCATCGATAGCCGACTGGAGAACCGATACGCAATGCTCCTCCTCTGGACTCAGTGCAACAATCTACATAAAATTATTGCAATAGCTAGTGAACTAGATAAAAAAATGGTACGACTCGCATTAGTGTTAGGTATTTTACAATCAGGGGTCATAAACAAAAATTTAACTTCATCAGCGTTACAGTTGAAACGTAATCGACCAACATAATAAACACTTGATTCAACAATTCCCATGGATAAATTGATGAATTGAAATATTCTGGTTAATAACTCAAAGACAAATAATACCGCGATGTAGACATATCGCATAGCTTATAATTTTTCAGATGTAGGTTAACCTTAGCACCAGATATCAGCTCAGGGCGGCTATTTCAAAATTGAAGAAACAGCTCTCAAGACTCCACGTGGTACATCTCCGGTAAGAAGCCATACTAATATAGGTAAAAAAGAAACTGTACATCGGATAAGTTAAGATTTTGTTCTACCTGGGCTGTTGTCAGTAAATTCTGCTTCGCGATCCAAGTTCTCTCCCCGGCCTCTGTCAACCAGATCCACTCCTGCGCAGGTTGGGATTTCGCAATGCTGTAGACGTCGGAGAGCAACTGTGACGTTTTTACACCGGCTGCCGCAGCCAGTTCTTCGATCTAAATAATAAATAGAACATATAGAAAGTCACGTGGGTATATTTATACAATATAATATAAAGCCGTCATTACTTTGAAATACCATCATCATCATTATCAGACTTTGTTTATCCATTGCTGGATATAGACATTCCCAATGACTTCCACCAAATACGATTCTCAACTTTTGATGAAATACTTTGAGACGTATTGGCTAGAATTTTTTTATTATAGTAGGTAAGGTAATCTATTTTAGAATATTATCATTCATTAATTATCAGTCGATAGACGTCCACAGCTGGACATAGGCCTCCCCCAAAGATTTCTAGAGTTCATTGAGAATTGGGTCTAAGCCCACGACGCTGGCCCAATGCGGGTTGATGGGTTTTTAGAACATAAAACGGTTAAAGTTAAAATACAACTCTTACTTGTTTTCCTTTCTTTGGAATTGTATTGAGGCTGAACTCGGAGTTCAGTTTGTGCGACGCTGCTACGTATTCAGAAAGGGCTTCACAGGACTCCTGAAAATAAACATAGCACTGTTAAACTTGTTTAACTGTCACGATAACTGCCGAAGAACCAACCAGCGTAACGTCTATTTTTAATTGCTAGCGGTTAAGTAAATAATTACAAGTATAAAATTAAGTTATATGCAACCTATATATAGGAACTTATTGAACAGGAGCAATACTTTGTACAGCGCCATCTTACGTCTTAAAGTGAAAAAAAGACTCAGAGTATGTACTCATACATAAATAAATAAATAAATCATTGAAATCAAATATTTAAGATAATCATCATCAGCCGTGAACGTCCAGTGCTGGACCCAGGCCTCCTTCAGAGATCTCCACACTAATTGGACCCACGCTGCCCGCATCCAGTGGCTTCCGCAATCTTCACACAGTCAGCACGATCTTCGCCATCACCGGGTACTAGTGACCGTCGTTTATAGGGGTTGCTATGGGGAGGATTATCATTAACATACAAGTTTTTTGGCACAGAAATATGATCGATCCAGAAGTAAGAAACTGATGATAATTGAAGGATTCGAACCTTAACATTGTAGTTGTAGAGCGCGCGGAGGATGCGCTGGTTCGCGTGGTAAAGTGACTGGAGCTGGTCCATCGCGTCCCCACTTGCTGTTTTACCATCTGCTGTACTTAATAACTTGACGTCTATAACAATTTAGGCATATTAAGAAATTTCAAGTAGCTGATTTTATAACATTGCGGGAGTGGCGCGGGTTCGATCCCCACTGAGCTTGAGCTTGTGAGGAAACCGATACATTATGAGGCCTTGCTGTTGTTGAAGTAAGTGCCGCAATCTCGTCTCCCCCCATGTCACAATATGCCTTGAGATATGATGTTAAGTCAGATTCCCCCCCCCCCCCCCCCCCCAGTGATCTCACCAGTTACAACACCATGCATACAGACCTTTTATAATATTTGGCATTGATTCAGTAATGCATTTAGTCGCTTCGGTCGCGGCGGCGTAATCCGGATTGCTGCGATCTGAAATTAAAAAAAAAAAACACTAAATGAATATTGAAACCTTTGAGATCTGTACATACAATGAAATAATTATTATTTACATACAATACCAGCTGTTCCCCGCTTGATGTGCTAGCCGTAACAAAAAATTAGATTTGATGTTTACACTTGAAATTTGTTAGAAATATTCCAGCAAGGCGCCAACCCGCCGCCCCACGGGTTCTATCCCTTAAAGAACAATCCCCGAACTCCCTCCGGGAAAACTAATTCTATAGAATCCATCCTTAACTCACCTCTAAACAGCAGAAGCTGTAACAACTAGTCTGTCTAAGCTGTCTACCAAATTATGTGTTTACGTCTAATATAATAGTTTCAAAGATATCGAGATAAGTCTCTCCATAGAAGAAAATATGTTATATATATATATCTTCTTCTTCCTCCTCCTACTCTTTTGCTAGCTATGTGGGGTCGGCACAGTATGTACTTCTCTACCATATCCCTCTATCAGACGTCGCATCTGAATTCACATTCTTCTCACACATGCCATCTCACACGCAACCCATCCACATTTTCTTCGGTCTTCTTCTACCCTTATAATCATCCACATTCATTCTTAATACTTTCTTTGTTTATTATGTTTTATATATATATAGGTATTGAATATTAGTGTGTGTGTATATGTATGTGATAACAATGGTTTAAGCTACAATGGTAAGATTTAACAGCAATTTCACTTAATGTCAGTGCTTCACATACAAAAGCCAAGCTCTGCCATAGCCACTTTAATCCAACTTTTTTTTTAATTTCGTTCGTTATCACTTTTGTGATGAGTTTATATGCTTTGAAGGCAGAGAAGTTATATACGGAACAACTGAAGTTACCTGAAGCGCTCCGCATCAACGAGGCCACTGCGGCGTTCAGCTCGGCCAGCTCCTTAGCTGTTCTGACTTGCACGTCCGGCCGGTTTATCATGAATTCTACAAGACCTTCCGGCTGCGAAAGGAATTTTCAAAATTGTTTTAGTTCTTACTCTAATGACATATGAACAACCAATGTATTTAATTGTTAATATAATTGTACTGGAAGGTGCTCTGTTGCCGGAGACCATCTACGTAGTTACCGCCTCAGCGCCTATTGCAGCCGACAAACAGCAGTATCCAAACATTACCGTGTTCCGGTTTTAAGGGCGCTGTACTAGCTACACTGGTGTAATTACATCTCGGGCAGCAAACGCAATGCAGTGCAGCACACAACATCCTAACTAACGCCACGTTGTTATGGGCAATCACTTATCATCAGGTGAACGTCCCACTCGTCTCGTCCCTTAATTCTCATTATCCTCATCTACCATAAAAGGCTACTAAAAGTGTCTTAACGCAGGTTTGGAAGATGGGTGGCGGGAAGACAGCCAACGTGAACGCCTTATGATTACTATTGTACGGTAAAGATGGAAGAGACGGCGATGCGACTCCTCGAGACTTAGAAAGCTTTTTCAAACAAATTTTTATGTGGTAAATATAATAGTTTACTTACTTTATGGATTTCCGCGGAAGCCTGTTGCAATTCCCCGTCGGCATCCGAAATAACTTTCCAGAAGGACACCAACTGCTTGGTCTGCTCATCGGAATCTTTCTGCGTGTCTTTCAGATCTGATCGCAGAATTACATACATATAATAAAATGTTTTTACATCGAGTGTTACATGAAACATTTCAAGTCATCTGTAGACAGATATTAGATAAGAATACAATACAATCGAATATAAACGATTCCGTTAAAGTTAACAAGCTGTTAAAGCATTATCATTATCACGACCACTGCTGGGCATAGGCCTCCCTCAAGATCTCCTCATCGGTCAATCCCGCACTGTCAGCGTCCAGCTGCTTCCCGCTTAAAGCATTATGACTTCACCAGCTCGTGGTACTGCTAATCAACAAACGAGGCTCTGGCTCTCACTAACCCGCATTAAGACAGCGTGGTGGGTAATGGTCCATCCGATCAATGTGGGATCTTTGGGGCCTATCACCGGCCGTGAACATCTACCGATTGATGATGATGATGAAATATAAATAGTATAAGTAAATGCACCATATTGATATTACGGAGCCTAATTTAAACTATTTACACAGCAGATGGTATTAGTCGCCTTGAGATGGTGCGTCTGCTTACTCCAATGATTGCAATAACTACAGCGACTTTCAGAACAAATTTATCTTCATACTATTACTTTGTGAGCTTTGCGAAGTACTTAACCAGACTCCAGTAAAAAAGACAATCATAATCCTATGAAATAGAATACATAAGATCATACCTATCAGTAAGTCCTTGCTAGCTCGCCACATTAATCTCAACCCGACGTCCATCGCCTTCTGCTCCCCTAGCAACTTCTCCATAACCCCGTCCTGCTGTGCATCTTGTAGCGAGCTGCAGGCCGCTACAAGATCCGAGGTTGCAGTATTAATTGCTTCCACTGCTGCCAGCACGCTGTAGTTACATTCAGAGTGTCCTGGGTACTGCATCACGTTCTGTTTTAACCGACAAAATTGCATGAACTAGACTTATATGAAATGCGTTTTTGTGAATTCTTAAAATATACTAAAGAAGTAATATAAACAAGCCGTGGATCCGGGTCCACGAGTATCAGATGAGTTGTAAGAGTCAATATGACTTTCAAGCGCTTAAGATCTTCAGAAAACAGAAGATAAAGAAGAACTGAAAAATGCAGTTTAATGATCTTTGAAACTCAATCGAATAATTAACACAGTTTTTATCTTTGAGTATGGCATTAAATTGATCGTTGATGAATAGTAGTGAGACATACAGCAATAGTAGAGTGCAACTCCTGCGCCGCATCGACGAGGAGATAGATGCATTTCTCCACATAGTTATCCAAGTCGCCTTCCGTAGAATTCGCCATAGTCCTGGCATCCTTAGCCATTTCCACCGCGAGGTTGTAGATCACTTTAGACAACTCGGGTCGCTACAAATGTTTACAATTTTATAACCCACGCACACACACATAGAAACAAAATTATTATTAAATGTCCCTCTCCACACCCCCAAAGCCTAATTGTTGGATAATTGCGTCATTAAACAATTAATAAATAAATCAATTGAATGTTTAAGTACAGCTTACCCTGAACAATTCTTTGGTCTTTCTTAACCCTACCTTTGTTTCAGCACCGACGCTGCGGGTTCTCCGTCCCTTGATATCCTCGTTTGTCTTCAATCGGTTTCCATCTAAAACAAATCTTCACAATTGAGAATATTCAAAACAGATTATACTTTTAACCGATTACTCAACAATTCTCGAAGTGGTAAGCGAAACGTCTAAACAGAGCTTACTTATAGTAACTTGTGTCACTTGCGTTGTGTACATTGAAGTTAGATTCATGTCAATGTTGATTATTATCATGTCAAAGCGGATATAAAGTTAGTGACGTCTACCGCCACTTCTTGTATTATTAAGTAGTTTACAATTGGCGACGAGTATTAAGATTTTTGTATAATTAGTAAGTTTTTTATTTTAATTGTATGAATGTTCATTAATTAGTTAAAACGCCGTACGGAAAAATAGAAAACTCTGAGCTGGCGTCGAGTAAACGAACCTCGTATGTCGGCCTGATGCAGGAGTTCATGGCGATTAACGAAATTTAAGAAAGTAGTCGTCGGCAAACCTTGCTACTTCAAGTGTGACCTATATGCACCTAGCAAGCCAGAGGAGAAGACTTGTAGCAAGCTAACTGATAGTGTACAAAAACACCTAGAGCCCGGGCGGTCGGAGGTCGCAGAACGATGCATATTCTGCCAACGACGTCAGAAACTCGGCGAGGATTTAGGAGAGAGTATATCCAACATCTCAAGCATTTTGCCAACGCTTGCAATTTTGGAAAAATACTTGAAGAAAACTTAAGGGATCAATTTGTTTCGGGTTTGGCCAGTGAAGAGATGCGAAGTGACTTGTTTGCAGAAACCGATTTGGACTACATGAGCCCCGTTGAATTGGCGTTGGCGCTGGAGACCACCGACAGGATGCGGTGGTGGGATGACGGGCCAGGGGCAGACAGTGGCGCGTTAGTGCAGACGACCAAGTACTTGTCAGTAACTATGCTAAGGATAAACATAGGTGGATCAAGGAAGAGGTTACCGAGAAAGTCCCAACTCCTATGACATCATCATCAGCCAAAGGACGTCTACTGCTGGACATAAGCCTCCCCCACAGCACACTGCGTCGTGCGAAGTGGGTGAGGAGGTGCTGGACGTGGACGATGAGTGTATCGAAACACCGTCCGCCGCGCCCAGCGAGGCTGCACGACATTCTGATACGGGGACTGTTGCAAATACTGATAATATTCCTAGATTTAGGTCTCCGCCGTAACAGAACAAAGCTTGAGTGTTAATAGTAATTTTTATTTGTTGATTTTTTTTTCAAAATTCCTTGAAGTTCCTCGAGTCGCGCCCACGTACCTGTGGACGTAGTGTGGCGAGGAATGCCCCAAAGGTGGACCAACGATCTGGTGAGAGTCGCGGGAACCCACTGGATGCGAGCAACACGAGACCGATTGATGAAATCTTTGGGGGAGGCCTATGTCCAGCAGTGGGAGTTTCTCGGCTGATTATGATATTTTTTTTATGTACTTCTTTTTTATTAGAGTTTAGGTAAGGTGTTGTGTATATTGAAGGTAGTTTCATGTTTTTGTATATTACTGTTATGTCAATTAATAGTCCTTGCGTAACTATTTTAATTCAGAGCTTCATCATGATCATCATTAGCCGACAGATTAACTAACTATTCTCTGGTTTAAAATTGCACAGTTAATTAACGCAAGATGTGTTTGTCTTTAGTAACTCGCTGGCCAAATGGTTAGAGCGTGCGGCTTTCATTCCGAAGGTCGTGGGTTAGAATCTCGGCGTGTAGCGATGACTTAATATTTAAGTTATGTACATTTGTGAACTTCAGTTACAACAGCGAGATACAAACGGTGAAGGAAAACATCGCGAGGAAACCTGCACATGAATTAGAATTTATTCTAAGGTGTGTGTGAAGCTACCAATCCGCATTGGGCCCGCGCGGTGACTTTGGCCCATCGCCCTCATATTAAGGGTAGGCCTGCGCCCCAGCAGTGGGAACGTAAATTGGCTGTTATGGTATGGTATGGTGTTTGTCTTTAAGTGTAGTTACATGTTGCCATTTTTAACTTAATTTACAATATGAAACCATGAAACTAATTATATAATTATGCTGATAAGTATTGATATATAAATAAATGTAGTTCACAACTACTTGTTTATAATATGTTTAATTAAAATAACTTACCGTCCATACCTGCACAGGCAGCTCGTAAATCATTCAAAGCTGACTCCAACTCATCACGTTCCCTCTCAATCTCTATCAAAGTCTTCTCGTAGATGGGATTATTTTTCATCGGCTTCCACACCGAGTTCAAGTCCTCAGCAGTGGCTGACACGTTGTCTACCGAGGACAGTACGGCCGACTTGCAGTTAGGATATTCTACCGTGGGTCCCAATATCTGTAAATAATTCCGATGTGGTTTTGTTATTTAAGTGTTATCTGTAGTAATATTAGATTAATTAACGCACAGCTGGAAATGTATTTATTGGTATTTTATGACCCACACGGTCCGTATATAAATATATGTGTACATTCAGCTGTACCTGTGCGGCGACGAGCAGAGTCCCAGCGGCGTTCACCACCCTACAGCCGGCCTCGTCCAACCGCTGGCCTTCCTCTCCGCCGGCTGCTTCCGCCAGCCGCTGTACGCTCGTCAGCAGTAACGACGCCTTCTCGCACGCGGCTTTAGATAAATCTGTTATCTGCAGAGATAACAATAAATTAAATTAACCGCGAACCAAGAGAGTGCTATAAAGTTTAACCAGTTTATCTGTTTATCTAGGAATCTTCGTGTATATTCGTGATACCGTTACAATCGACTAGACGATCTAAGGTTTTATTTTATATACTAGACAAAACAAGGGGGAGATAGTCGTGATGTTTATTACATTATAGATCTATAACAAGGACATAGAGAGGAGAAGACTAAGAAACTATGGGTAACAATCTTCAAACCAGCGACGAGTTCAGTTTAATGCAATGTAAACAACACATTATTTCAACGTTTCTTGTCTACAAGAGTATACTCACTCGGTTCTCATTCGCGTGATGCTGCTTGTTGAACACGTATGTGAGTTTTCCGGATGCTTCCGCAAACTTCAAAGCGGTATCATTAACTGCCTAAAAGAAAAGGTTTGTTCTAATTAAGACCTACATTATTAAATCAAAGACAATAGGAAACTCTACATTTTCATTGTTGTTTATTAAACCTTTATAATCTCTATCTGATCCATTTTTCCCGGTCTTCATCATCAATAATTTTCTTTTGGCAAATGATTCTTTTTCTTTCGTTTTATAAATAATCACGTTACTGTCACTTGTGTTGGGAGATCGTCTATAATCCTCCTCTTAAGTAGGATTTACACTATCAGAAGGACGTTCTAAGTTTCGTATATTGTTACCTGAGCATCTTGTTGCTCCATACTGTGGCAGATATCCCGCGTGGCGTCAAACAACTCATTCAGATTAGCCAGCATCGCGCGCTGGGTCGCAGCATCGCGCGATGTGCTCAACGCCTTCGTATCTATATAAATTCATAAAGAAAATTTTACAATAATGAAATAAGTTTAAACCTTTAAGGCATCGATTTTCCCATATTTGTCCTATTATTTTTTTTCTAAACAGTGCTGCTACACACCATTTATAGCTTCTGGCAACAGCTCTGCGATTGTGTTGAAAGCTCTCTCCGCAGCGCCGTAATCCACTTCATCTAAAATAAAAAAAAATAAAGCTTATTAATCTGTAGTATAACTAGTATGTAGTTTGTGATAAAACTTATGAAGATCAGCTTTTACAGCATTTATTTTCTCACCGAGTCGTATAAAAACATGAACCTTTGAATATTATATTAATATAAAGGTTTAATTCAAAAACCTATCTTGATTCTAACTCCACACTCCATTTTTTATTGCATTTTCGTATTATGTGACAAAACATAACCCGGTATTGAAAACGAGGTTAGAATATCTTCACAACTGCTCTAGAAAGCTCTCTACAGAAACTTCTAAAAAAGAACATCGCCAGGAGAATAAAACTGCGAATAATGTTATAGCTCTTGGAATATCCATCGTTATTAAACCGGAGCCTTAGATCCTATTCTCGACGAGAAATCTATATAGCCTCTATAATGGTTTCACAGCTCCCGTACGAGTTGGCACCGCAAGATGGAGAGGAAAGGAGAAGTCTAACCTGCTGTAGCGCACACCAGGGCAGCGATCGCTGCATTCAACTCGGCGAATCGGTGCGCAAATCTCATCTCCAACTGATTAGTTTCTTCTTCTCGAATCTTGCCAGTTGTTGGCTGAAAATAATACTCATTTAGCAACAGGTCACCAATTAAAGATTTACACTACGTAAGTCCTGTGTTTAGCAGTGAACTGCCACAAGCTGTTTTGATGATGACGATGTCGGTATGAATTATAAACTCGGATCTTTTTTCTGTTCCTATATATCCACTCTTTTCCATTTATCTTTGTCCTGTTTTATATTTAAACAGGGTGTTTTTTTTGTCACTTTATATCATGTTAATGTGAAACTAGATATGTGAATTAAGAGAGGACACTGACTTCTGCAACACAAACGCAAGTCTTTTTACGGGCTTTTGATATTGTTTTTTCTCTTTTTAAGTTCATAAAGATTATTATTATTATTGTGAAAGTTTTTTTTCAGCTTTTAGGCGCGTAATAACTGCATTTATTATTATTATTATTTTATTCAAGTGTAAATGGATCGTGTGAAAGATGTCACGTGTAAGAAAAGTGTGATTTCAGATATGATGGCTGATAGAGGGATATGGAAGAAAGGTACATACTGTGCCGACCCCACATAGCTGAGAAAAGGCAAGAGGAAAACGATTAGTTAACATTTTTTTATCTACATAGGAACTACATATAAGTGACAGCGTGGACAAAGATGGTTAAGAAAGTTCTCAAATACTCTGACTTTTATAAATAACATACTAACATACATGGTGTACCTTATTCAAACTCTTTGCCGCGTCGGCTATTCTATCATTCGTAGCGGCGAGAGTGGTTATGAATTTAAGCCGCTCCTTCTCTTTTTCTTTCGACCTTGCTGCAGGAGATATGTTTTCATCCGCATTACCTTTAACCAAATAAATAAATAGATCCAATGAAAAATCCGGAATAACATGTAACATAATAGGTTGGAAAATATCTCCCTTCCGCCTTTTTGTCTTTTGAATTTCGCGGCTATGTACAAAGCGCTACAGAGCTCGTATCTGGCAATACTATACATAATTTGAAAGGTCTTGACATAACCTACAAAACGAAGCTATGCATAATTAGTTTGGATATTGCGTTCAACAGTTATAGACGTGTAAACATGCGAGTTCACTAACGCCGAATTTGCGCTATTTTAAAGTTTTCCTTCGTTAAAGGCAAATCCGCTAGAGAAACGTTCCGTGAGATTAATGGTGTTTTGGGGGATGGTACTCTATCACTTCGAACCGCGGAGGAATGGTTTCGACGATTCAGAGCCGGTGAAAACGACACCATGGATAAGCTAGCCGGCGGAAGACCTGTGACGACAAATACCGATCAAATCATGGACTACATCGAGTTAGACCGGCATGTGGCATCTCGTGACATCGCCCAGGAGATGGGAGTTAGTCACCAAACCATTTTAAACCATCTGCAGAAGGCTGGATACAAAAAAAAGCTTGATGTTTGGGTGCCGCATGATTTGACGCAAAAAAACCTTCTGGACCGAATCAACGCCTGCGATATGCTGCTGAAACGGAACGAACTCGACCCATTCTTGAAGCGGATGGTGACCGGCGACCAAAAATGGATCACATACGACAATATCAAGCGAAAACGGTCGTGGTCGAAGGCCGGTGAATCGTCCCAAACAGTGGCCATGCCGGGATTGACGGCCAGGAAGGTTTTGCTGTGTGTTTGGTGGGATTGGAAGGGAATCATCCACTACGAGCTGCTCCCATATGGCCAGACGCTTAATTCTACCATCTACTGCGAACAACTGGACCGCTTGAAGCAGGCGATCGACCAGAAGCGTCCAGAATTGGCCAACAGGAAGGGTGTAGTGTTCCACCAGGACAACGCCAGACCACACACTTCGTTGATGACTCGTCAGAAGCTACGGGAGCTTGGATGGAAAGTTTTATCGCATCCACCATATAGCCCGGACATAGCGCCAAGTGATTACCACCTGTTCCTGTCCATGGTGAACGCCCTTGGTGGTGTAAAGTTGAACTCAAAAGAGGCTTATGAAAAGTGGCTGTCCGAGTTCTTCGCAAATAAGGAGGGGGGCTTCTACGAGGGAGGTATTATGAAGTTGCCGTCTAGATGGATACAGATTATCGAACAAAACGGCGCATATTTGAACTAAATCCGATCACTGTAACACTTTTTATAAAGCATTGAATAAAGAGCAAAAAAGCGGAAGGGAGATATTTTCCAACCTTATATTAAAGTATCTAGAATATTACCAACAGAGAAGCGATAGGACAAATAGTGTTTCTAAATGATAACATGCGTACCAATGCTCTTGCAGGCTGTTCTCAGGTTATCCAGAGCCGTCTCTAAATTGGAATGTCCTGCCTCCAAGCTGTGCCGCGCAGCCTGCCGGTCAGCGCCGCGCACGAGCGGGCTCCAGGTGGATGCGAGCTTCTTGCACGAGGAGGACACCTCGTCAGCAACCGCCAGGATCGCCGACTGACAGCGAGCGTCCTCGAACGATGGCGCTGTTATCTATAATCAAATACATCTATGTGTTAGTTGATTTTTATTGGATAATATTTACAAGTAAATACTTCCAGTCTTTGGATCTGGATCTGGATCAATTATTCAGAACTTAACCAATTATATTAGAGTACGTAAAGAGTTAAAAATTTTATTTCAAGACGGATGTCTATCATCTGAAGATGACTATGAGATGATAAGATGATCATGCGATTTAACAGCACGTTTTTACCCAAAGCAACATTTTCGTGTCGTCGAAAAATTAAAATTAGTTAAATTTAAAAATTTGCCACCTGAGCCGAAGTGAGAAGCGCTTGCACCACGTCCACCAGCTTAGCTCCTTGCTGATCCAATTCCTGTCCGTCATCAGCTCCCACTTCGTCTGCGAGATGGTTCACGTGCGTTAAGAGTTCGGATGCCTTCTCACAGGTTATCTTGGATAGTTCAATTATCTGGAAACGAGTCAGTGTCTTATACAAAATAAATAAAATATCAGCTTATCGTTATTGGAGGATCATTCACTATATGGGAAAAGGGAAAACGGTGTTGGTCTCGCGGTGTCTTTGTTAATTCCTCCAATAGGCCATAATTAGGTTCCAATCGGATATCCACGATCCTTTCCGATGCTCTTTCCCTTCATGAAAAAGTAAGTAATTTACTTAGGAACTGAGAAGAATTAACTATAGTTCTTAATGTCCATTTACCATATTCTCTTTCCTGTTGTCATTGCGCGGTATAAACATGTAGCAGAGCTTAAAGGAGTGTCGGGCGAACTTCGACGCAGACTCGTTTGCGTCCTGAAATAATGGTCATTCTTATTCTCGAGAACTTTTTATACCTATATTAATATTTTATTAAATGAATTTCAAGTCAAAAAAATTACTTCCTAATATCGTAATTCGTCACAAATCCTTCTACTAGTACGAAGCTGTAATCTGTACTATAAAAATACACTTGCCAATTCAAAAATTTAATACAGTCTTTAATTCTCATATAAAGGTTAACTTTACTTGTGGTACATCCTTGTCCGACTCCGCGCAGAGGTCCTTCGCGGCGGCGCACAACCCCTGGATCTCCCTCATCATAGCTCGCGCTGCCTTCTCATCCTTATTACTCGCGCTTAATAATTTTGCATCTGCAGATAGAAATTTACATGTATTTAATTGCACAGTTACTCTTTTTGATTTTTAATTAGATTTAATAATTGTTTTTTGGAAATTCTCACTATTCATTAAGAAAGGAAATTCTCTAAGATCAAATACAATCATTAAAAATTTATGAAGACAGACCGGAGAAGAACGAATAGCTTTTCCTAAAGCGAAACTGTTCATGAATCTACTATTATATACTAAGTACTGTACATTGATATTCAATATATTGGAAATACCTCGAACAATTTGCGGCACCACTTCAGCTATCACGCCTACTGCTTCTTCCGCAGAATTGTAATCGGAATGATCGGAATCTGAAATAATAAAAAGGCGCTTGTCTCATAAGAATGTGCATTAAGTGATGTTATGTATATATTCTATGTAGCACTTCAATAATATGGGCAGGTGTATTTATTACCATCTAATGAACATCGCGGTACTTGTTTGAAAGGAAAAAAAACTCACCAGAAGTAGCGCGGATAAGAGAGGCGACGGCCGCGTTCAGAGCGGACAGCCTTTGTCCCAAAAGACGTTGCAGCTCTTTGGTGTTCTGCTCCGCCAAATTCGTTGGAATATCCTAACAAACAAATACAATAGAATTAAAAATAACACAAACACTTATTTCTTTTCAATATTGTGTTTGATCGAAAAGCTTTGTTTCGTGTTCATGAAATTGGAACATCAACATTTTCATCATACTTGTCGTGAACTTTCAAATAAACCTGCAATATTCGTGTGTAAAATAGATTCAAACCAACCTTAACCAATTCCTTCTCCGCTTCCGAAATGTCATTTCGAGCACTATTCATGGTGGCAATAAATTTCAGACGGTCCCTTTGCTTTCTTTCACTTCCATCATCGTCTTTCATTGCATTGGTGTCTAGAACGAAATTCCAAATGATAGCCAAATTTTCTTGCCTTAAATTTAATATTTTAAATGATGCTAAAACTTTAGTTTTCCATAGGAAAAACTAATCACATATGCTAAACATTTAAATCAAGACAATTACCAACTAAAAAAGATTAAATCAATTGAATAAGGATATTGTTTGGATTGGAAGAAGAGGATCGATAATGAACATAAAATATAAATATTAAATATAGAAAGAAATAAGCAGATAATTTGTATGCCGTCTATGACGACCTAATGACCTGATGAACCTGGCAGAGAATTGCTGGATGTAATTAGCTTCCGACCAGTTCTAACAGAATTTAATCGAGCAATTTTTTCCAGTTGATGTTGACTGTACATTTAACATGAACTTTACAAGTGTGATGATGATTTTAATTAATGAAGAAATAAAGATAATAGTATAGTACAATAGAGTCTTACAGTCTAAGAAAATGTTTCAAATATATTAACCTGCTAGATTAGCATAGGCCTCCTTCAACCTTTCCAAAGCCCTTATAAGTTCAGAGGTGTTTGCGGCGAGACCCTGCTCGAACATCCTCAGGCCGGGCTCTTCCACCAACGGTTTCCACGTTGCAGTAAGGTGTGTGACAGAGGAGGCGAGGGTCTCCGCTGCAGCAGTCATCGCGCTCTGACAATGCGGCTCATCTATTGATGATGCCGTTAACTGGAATATAAATTAAGTGAATTACGAGATGGTAATTGTACTTTTATGAGAACTTTTGGAAAAAGAGTAAGTTCTTTTCTTCAAGACGACAGCTTAGCATACCTGTGCACAGGCTAAAAGGATCCTGGATCCATCTGAACAGCGCTGGCCAGCCGCATCGAGTTCCCCTGCGCGCGGGTCTCCAACCAGGTTGGACAACTCATGCGTCTTCATCAGCAACATGGAGTTCTTATCGCCAACATCTCGTACCAAGTCTAAAATCTGTTCGTTTATTTTTAATTTATTATGTGTAAAAATCAATACTTTAATGATTAAGTGTACTTTTAATCTCTTAAAATTCAGTCGCGTCGTGCTAGTGTGCTTTCGATTCAGCAAAAAGTAAAAATATAAATAGTTAAAAAAAATAGAAATTAATGATATACATTAAAGTATTCCACAACACATCAATGGCCTATGTCCAGCAGTGGATGACTGTCGGCTGATAATGATTAAAATAGTGATCTTTTTAAAAGAAGATCTGGATTTGGCAGCAGAGTAACTCATTGCGTAGACATATAATGAACGTCACTAAAGGCTCCTCACCTCATTCTCCCGTTCGGGCACGGTCGGCAGCCCGAACGTGAACACCAGCTTGTCTGCGGCTTTCGCGTACTTATAGGCGAACTCCTGCATCTGCTGTGTTACCAAATTGACATTTTCAATTTATAAATTAACTGTACAGTATTTTTAAGATTATAATTATTGTAATTGTGATTATTAATGAACGTCTGATGATTGTATATGCAATCAACAGTATAATATCTCCCTCCTAATTTCAGATTTTAATCGTCCACTGCTGAATTTATCATCAAATGATTTCCAGAGCGAACGATCCAATGTATTTAAAGATATGTGACTCCGCCAGGTCTTCGGTCTACCTGATAAGAGTTTGTGTCACGCTTTACTTGTCTACAGTTTGTATATAATACATAATGATAAGTAGCTCGCTGGCCTAATGGTGAGAGGGGTGCTCGGGGGTGTGGTTCGAATCTCGGCATGTACCGATGACTGCAATATTTAAGTTATGTACATTTGTGGACTTTAATTACAACAGCGAGATACAAAAGGTGAAGGAAAACATCGCGAAGAAACCCGCACGTGACTTAGAATTTATTCTATGGTGTGAAGTCACCAACCCGCATTGGGCCAGCGTGGTGACTATGACCCAATCGTCCTCATATTGAGGGTAGACCTGTGCCCCAGCAGTGGGGACGTAAATTGGCTGTTATGGATATAATTATTTAATACCCAGCAAGTATTTTTTTAAATACGAGCATTGTATGTTTGGACAGGAGCTTAGGTTTTTCTATGTACTGGTATAACCCGAGTATAAACGAAAGTGCGTTCTGCGCATGGCTGTGTGTATAATATGCATGTGAGTGTGTATTGTGTCTATAGATAAGGATAGATTAATAAAAGATGGAACCTCCTTATCTTCTACACCGGTTAACGCACAAATGTTGCCAGCCGCCTCACACAGCGCGCTCAGCCTGCCCACCACGGACTGACGGAACTTCTCACTCTTCACGCTACCCAATACCTTGGTATCTACAGACAAATCCGCAAACAAAAAGAGTGAAGACACATAGACGAATTATCATTCTTATAGATTGGATATATCCAGTTTACCTTCGAATGTAAATGAAGATAGAGAGGAACATCATTATGATCATCAATCTATACACATCCGTCGCTGATTCGAGATAAACATACGGGCCAAAGTTCGCAGAGGTTTATCAACAACTTATCTTAAACCATTACTTTCTAAAGACCAGGATGTTTACGTAATAAAACGAAAAATCATCTCACGTGTCCAATACGATACTAGTACACACCTTGAACCAATTCTGGCAGTAGTTCATCGATTGTAACCATCGATGTAATGGCTGCCGAGTAGTCCAAGTTATTTGGATCTGAAATCATAAGACAACAATTATAACTATTACTATATTTGATAAATAACTTTCTTCTCAAAAACAGATTTATTTCCACAGACCGTCTAGAACACACGAGAGCGCTAATTCCTACCACCAAATTATAAATAAGAAATATTACTATCATCCGACTTTAATGTTTTGTAGCTAATGAAATTGGAGTAGGAAATATCTTATCCAAACGGAAGCGTCAAGTATGAACGTCTTGTTCGTTTCAACATTTCGTTGCAAAACAAAATACCAGTTAACATATTATGAAGAACGAACCAGCTTGAGCAGACATGAGCAGCGCCACCGCCGCACTTATCTTGGCAATCTTCTTCCTGGCTTCGTTTTCCAGGTCGCTCACCTCGTAACCTTCCGGAACTGGATCTTCGCACGTCTATACATAATTAATACTCTATTTATTGCTATGACATTATTGTTTCAACTATGTCCCGGGACCTAGAGTATAATTTATTCAAACATTCTGAACATCGTCACCAAATACTATACCAAATGAAATGGAAAGGAAGATACCAAAAGTTATAAACTACCATGACCCTAATAAGAAGGATTTTTCGCCAGCAAGGTAAGACACCTTTCACTCTTCAATAGAGAAGTCACCAACAGATCGTCTTTATTATACGTTGTTTCTTGTGATGAATAAGGAGGAGAAAAGTATTTTTTTAATGTCACTTGCCCAGAAATGGTTTCTGTCAGCCAACGCCTCCTTCGCGGCGTCGACGGACTTGCAGGCGTGCGACGCGGCCAGCTGGAAGGAGGCGCGGCGCAGCGTCGCCTCGGTCTTCTCGTCAGCCACGAAGCTCTTGTGGGAGTGCTGGGTAATAAGTTATTTATCAAGTAAACGCACTGTGAACTGGTGGTAATGTCATTGGTACAATTAAACTAAGCTACACTAACATAAACTTATTGTGATAATATACTTTGACCAGCTAAAACACCAGGGGGTCCCAGCTGTCGGAGATGTAAGTCCAACCATAAGTACAATAATGAATTAACCTTCAGGATTCTGCTGCGTCGCTTGATACCAGGATCTAAGGAGCAGTACATTTGGGTGCAATGACCGACGATATTCTCGGCGGCCTCCTGCGCGGCGTCGAGACTCTCCGGCGTCCCCTTCAAATGATTAGTTTATAAAATAAAGTAATTAAAATGATAATAAAAAAAAGTAACAAGGAATTATCACAATTTGTTTTTGTATATTATCACCAACTTACAAAGTCGTTTTGCTTAGATGTTGTAATCAAAAGCTTCATAGCCGCGCACATCTCGTCCAGTTCGGAAAGGAGTTTCTTTCTGACTTCTTCATTATCGTTTTCAACACTTTTGTGTATCCCTGGAAAAAAAAAAACAACGAATTATGCTTCGATGCGGTCTAATTAGAGGAGATATAAAATTAATAAATAGTAAGAGATATTGTAGATGTATCACCAAATACGAGTTTGTTACCTTCGACTATGCTGTTCATGTCTTCCTCTATGATGGTCACGAGTGCCTTTACCTTTTTGATTTTGTCTGCCTGTTTGTAATTAGGCTCTGAAATAGTAAATTCAATTAATTAACATAATATATTATTACCAAAACCATATCTGTATAGTGTGGCTTTACAGACATGATCTTAGCGCACAAGTGGATTCCGTGGTTCACATGGTCATATATATAGAGTTTGTCCGGTTTATAAATAACCAAAGAACAGCAGGTATAAACATAGGAAACTATTGGTGAAGAGGTTTTTAAACTAGAATATAAACCTGTCATTCAAAAAAAAAAGCTGTGCTTTGGAGAAGTTCATCTATATTTGATTCAATTTTCTATTTGGAATGCTGTGAGGATGTTTTGAAATAATCATCCTTGTATGTAACAGCTATAGATGCATTGTGTATTAATAAATTATTTAAAATGGATTTTGAGGTAAAATATTAGTTACTTTGTCGTAAACACGCACAAAACAAGTACTCTTTTACCAAAACCTATTTTTTAGAATTTTTTGAAGAAATGAAAACAGGAATAATTGTTACCTGCCTCTACAAAGAGTAAAAACCCATAACTTACCTATACATTTTCTGTAAGTTGTTATTATCTCATAACCTTGTGATTACCTTCTTTAACTGATGATGATAATGATGATCATCTCTTACTCTCTAACCCTTATTGGACTTACCAGTTAAAAATGCAACCGTCTCAACCGAGTTAGTATTCAAACGATTAAGCTTCTTCAGATAATCCAATGGATTACCCCTCAACACGCCGGCGTTGCCCGCCTGATAAATGAAAAAAAAAGAGTACACCGTAATTTTCCTAAACAAATGAACATTTAGATAGACCAAGTATAAAATTATTAGTATGACATTGAACAAATTATGTGATAGGAGAAAATATATGAAAATGTCCTAAAGAATATAATATAAGTGGAAAGATTGATGTATAAAAGATAGTATAATCTTTATGATCTGAAATTGTATGGCATAGAGTTAAATTAAAATCTCTGAAGGTGTCTTTTGTATTTGAAATAAAGAGTAAGAATGCTTCTGTATCCATACATAACACCCATATAAACATTCGATCTTACCCACGATCTGAATCGTGCGATTCATATAGGCAAATAAGCACTGCATACCCTGGCTCCTTAAACATATCTTTTATAATAATCTATCACGTCACTCAAAAGATACACAACTTCTTCTTCTTAAAGTGCCTCTCCAACTAGTGAACGTTGGCGATCAGCGTGATACAGTCCTTTCTGTCTGGTTCGGCGGAACAATTCAGATGCTTCAGATATGCAAGTCCATTCCCTGATTTCATTTCATTCCATTTCCTATTCTTTGCTTATGACTAAATAGGTAAACTTATGAGTTATACATAGATTTCGAGTATGATTTGCATACCCCACAGGAAATCTCTGTGCACGCCTCTGATCACCACGGTTAGTATCGTACAGGAGCAACTTTCATTGAAAGCTCCTCCAGCTGTTGACGTTTTAGTTTATAGGGATAATATTGAGTTTCAAATCTCAACTCACAACTCCTTGCTGTTTGACAGCGCCTGCATTGGTCACCATCATCTGTTTCACAGTTGTAATTTGCGTGCGCTGCGTTGCTTCGGAACCTTAAAAATAGATGTAACTAAGACAAAGTAAAGCTAACGAAAATGTATTATTGTACTAAGCATTATCGTCAATTTACCTTGAACATCGGGAACAATCTTGCTGGGTCCCACGAAGGTCTGCTCCATTAATTTCGTCGGAACAATATTTTGAATGATGTGGCCTCTAGTATACACACAATATAAGTTTAAGACAAAATGAAATCGTCAAGTCAAAGTATATTTATGTAGTAAAATTGTTATTATAACCTGGAAGGGTACACATTATCCTCGCAAATGGCCTGCCCCTCGTCGGGGATGACGTTGAAGGGTGAAGCGAGCGAGCGGTGGATGATGTCTATGTAACCTTGCAGGATATCCCGAATCCGATGAGCTTCATTCGTCTTCACCGTATACTCCTTATCGCTAAACAATAAGCCAATTATTCGATCATTTTATATATAAAAAAATTTACTTTGATTTCTTCATCCAAAAAAACTTCACAAAGTTCTTGTTCATTATATTATACTGATTTAAGCATCAAACTCCTAACTTACTACAATAATCTAAATCCTTTACCTGTAATCTCCAAAGTCCAAAGTGAATGTTTCCTTGCCAGCGCGGAACATTTTCACCTGTGTCAACATCCACACTTGCAGGATCTCCTTCGTGACCTCGTCAAGGCGTAAGATCGACTCCGCGTTGATGCCGAGAAGACGGGGCACTAATTTCTTTTTACCTTTCTGTTGTTCCTAAAAGAATAAGATATGCGTATTAAAATCAGTTGTTAATTTAAAATTTGCATTGTAAAAGGCCATAAGTTTTTTATAATCAAAAGCTAAACTAACCTAAATTAACGAAAGAGATATACAAGGTAAGAATGATTGGGGAAATGGGTGCAGGTCGACCTGGGCTGACATATTCCGATTAAATCGAAGATGTCCTAAAGAAAGGCCGGGTCAAAAGCACTCGCAACCGACGAGCTTCAGGCCGTGGATCCGGGTCCACGAGCCCAGTGTCAGATGAGCTGTAAGAGCCGCTGTAACTTGCAGCCCTGACTACATCAAGAATTAGGAACCGACGAGCGTGCATGAAGACGCTTATGAAAATGGAGGAAGCGAGAGAGGTGTGCCAGGATCGTAGCAGGTGGAGAGAGGTGGTCTCTGCCTACCCCAGTGGGAACGAGGCGTGATATATATGAATGTATGTAAACTAACCTTCACCAAGAAGAATGTTACACCATACGTGGGCAGTTCTCGCGCGTTCCTAGTATACAGTTGCTTGGCTTCCAGCGGGCTCAGGCCGTGGTGCTTGCTGTGTTCCTTCAGCACCTTGCGCTCAATCCCCCACGAGCTGGCGTACTGCTCCGGGAGGAACTCCTTCAAACTGGAAAGTGCAATGCATTTTTGTTGATTTTGAAAACTCAATACGTTAGTAACAGTGAATTTTAACAGAAGACTATGACACTACTAGTTACCAAAATTAAGACCTACCACCGATAGCCATCATTTTTACAACAAAATAGTCATTGCTGTTCATAAAAAAGAGGAAATCGTTCACTTGGTGGAAAAAGAATAAACCTACGAACAGAAAATAAATAGTCACTAGTGGAAGATAGTACCAATGGCTATATCATAATATGGGAGGCTTTAAAAATTTGTAAAAGATTAGAGCTTAAAATATAATTTAGCATCTAAAATCTGATCCTAAGCTTACTTCTCAATAAAACCTGGTTTGTGCTTATCCTCTTGGAAGTCACCGTACTGGACTTGACACTGGATACCCGCAAACTCGACGGCTGTCAAAGGGTTAGCACCAATAAATATTATCATCAGGTAAATATATTGAAAGTGTGAGTAGCTCTCTGGCCTAATGGTTGGAGCGTGCGGCTTTCATAGTTACAACAGCGAGATACAAACGGTGACGAAAAACATCGCGAGGAAACCCGCACACTGAAATCATCTTTGTGTGCCTGTGGTGGCCCCAATAAAGTGGCAACAGGCTCGCCCCCTGTTACATGGAACCTAATCTGACCACATCTGGCGAAAAGTGGGTGTTTATTCACCTCTGCCTACCCCTACTGGGAAACAGGCGTGATTATATAAATAAATATATTAAAAGTGATATGACAGTTGCAACAGTATATAATAAGAGAAAACCCTTGGAGAACAAAACTTCGATGCTGGAGAAAGTAATTTGGATATTGATTCGTTAAGGGAGTAAATGTCAAGTTTTTTTTTATTCAAAAGAACGAACGATGTACTATGATCAATCCTTGTCTTTGACAACCTCTTCCATGGGAGCATAATAAGAAACAAATCAATGTTTAGACTCGAACCTTTTTCTTCTGTTAAAACCTGACGGCCATCCAATATGGCGTCGCGCGTCTGTACGTAGAGCAGGTTCAGCTGCACCGGGTCCCTGGAGTCCACATTGCGGTCGGAGTAGAACAGCCTGCGCTTCAGCAACAGAGTCTTGTTGGGGTCCACTCCCATCTCTCGCAGAGTCTTCTGGTGAGCCAGCCATTCCACTACACGCACAATCAACAATATCGCTATATACTCATGAATATGAAACAATAATTGCAATAAAAATACCTATTACAGATCATTTCAGATCCTGAATCATCAATCGTCTGGTATCATGTAATTTGTATATCCAAACTAATTAAATATTTGGAGGAAATTCATCATTCATCAAGAAAAAAAAATTTAAGACAATTTGTAAGTACTACCATTGTCGTCAGTTTTAAGCTTCCTGCTGAGCTGTTCTAACTTGGCATCCTTCTCCCTCGTCTGTTGCTTTTTCCTTAACGTAAGAGTGCCGGTAGTCGGTTTCTCATCCTGTACCGACTCGTTCTCGTCTTCGTAACACTGCAATTAGATACTCTGCGTAAGTATGTTCGCATATTTTGAAAATACATAATACCTGAACTCAAAACTTACCAAGCCGTACTCTTCATGATTGGTGATGCCGATCCTGTCACATATTTCCTTCATCAAGTCACCGAGACACTTGGACTCGTCGATTTGCAAGGTCTTCTCCGAACCTGATCAAATATCGTAAAAAATAAAATCCCAGATAGATGGGAATAGAGGCACAGGGTTTATAGATATTGAAGGTAATAAGTCAGTTTATAACAAAGCGACATATATTTATAATTATTCATCATCGCTTCAAATTCCTTGTGACAGCAGGTCTCAGTACCCCAGTAAAGGTTGTGAGCAGCCGCAAAGGCACATTAAGCTGAAACCATTACATCTGCCTACTACTAATTTCAGCAGAAAGTTAGGCTGCGACAGTATCAGCATCAGGAAACAGTTATAGTTTAGAAAAAAAGTATTATAGAAAGAAATTGGTGTTTACAATACTTCATTGATTGAATTCTATTTCTAGGTGCGACTTACCATCTAACATCCTGACTCTTAGGTTCCGGGTCCTGCATAAATAATGCAAATGGTCTCCTTCCCGCAGCATGTAATAATCGAGGCTCCTGTGGCCCTCCAGCCACACGCCGGAGAGTTCATCATCGGCTGATGTCAGGAAGAGTCCATATTCTCCAATGCAAACAGCAACAAGTTTAGATTGGATTATCAAATTTCTAGAATCCTAGCAAAGTGTTTTTTTTCTAATCAATGCCAAAATAGAGGTTTGTGTGAATTTAATTCATTAAATAGTCGTATACATTTACCCCACCGCGGTTTCAAGGCGGGTTAACAGGATTTGATCTGAAGATTTGGTTTTCTCCATAAATAACTCCATCAAGGATATTGTTGAATCAGTTGTTTGTAGATTATTAACTACTTGTTTTGAACGAAGGTTTATTTGAAATTTTGGTTATGATAATTTTTTTTTTCAATTTTCATTTCAATATTCGTCGTTCGCGTAAACACGAAGCCCGTTTACAAAGTCCCATGCAAGCCATACAACTGTTTATTTAATTGTACTCCTGGATAACTACTCCGTATTTTTAATGGTTTAAGCAAAAAAGATTATTTTATGAACTAAAAATGTTCAAATCCTTATCCAACATATAACTAATAATTTGATCCTCAATGCACAAAAACTTCAAATCCAATGTGGTGATTGCTTAGAGGAAACTAAATTTTACTAAATATTATATCCTTACATGTGAATTAGCGCTTTGGCGCGCTCGCCACTTTTATCTGAAATGTTTCCTTTTTGGTTAAGAAATCCAGATTAAATTTATAAATTCGTTTAGCTGGTAAATTTGAGTTTTTAAAACATTCATTCATTTTTTTTTCTTTGGTGTCGCTTATTACCGCACTATGGAAAACATGAAATATCGGCATATTTACGAGTACAGATTACCCAACAGATTACTATTTTTCCGGAATTTGGACAACTTCTTACAAGGAAAAATATTCAACACCGATGCGGCAGTCCAAACCGCCTTCAAAAATTTTATTGATTCTAGCCTCTATGGTTTTATAGTAAAGGGATTAATGAACTACCTATGAGATTGCAAAAGTGCATATATAACAACGGTGCATACTTTGATTAATTAAAAATATTAAAAAAAAAAATTGACTTTATATTCCACCCTTACAAAACGCTAATTTCATATGTAAGGGCCTAATATTTACTCCGACTTTGTTTCGACTTTGATGAAGTATTAATGACTACCTTTCCCAGAATCATCGACGTGCACCTTCTCTTTAACAATCATCAGCGCCTCGTTGACTCTCATAGTGGAGTCGAAGAGCACCTTCCTGGTAATCGCGCCACCACCCTGCACTATCTTCAGAGACAGCGGCGCCATGGCACGAACTTGCTCTACCATTAAGAAGCACAAGTAAACTTTACTACTTAAATACAGATAAAATGATCATTAATTTTAAGATCAGTGTTTAAAGGACCTCTACACCAGAATAAATAGAACAGCCATCTTTTAACTTTTCAAAAGAGTTCCTTAGTGTATTGATAAGTGTAATCCTACCTACAAGGATGTGATACTGCTCAGGAGACATTCTTTCTTTATTAAATTGAGCGACGAGATGAGCTAGAAGTTCTCCTGATGGTTAATGATAAGCCCATAAAAACGTAACACTAGTTAGGATGACATACACTACACCGTATTATGCTCGTAACCAGGATCGTAAGATTCTAAATCTCGTTACCTCATTAAATACACCAGCTACTGCGCCTTTCAAACCGGAACACGGTAACATTTGCATAGTCCTACTAGCCGGCGCTGCGTTGGTACCTAGACGGTCTCCGGCAATAAAGACCTACCAGCAGTATATATACATTTACTTACATCACCAACTTAATCCGGAGAGCTGATGTTGATGTCCACACACAAGTACTTTAAAGTTAATGAATAAAATAATAACTTCATACATTAATAGTGAAGTGATATTATTAATAACTTTATAAAGTTGAAACGTTCACTGAACACGAACATGAACGGCAATGCATCCGTACCACATTATCCTGCTACTCCTGGAGTAATCGAATAGGTGAACCATCTCTCAGTAGGATTACAGGACACTGGAGTTTTTTTTTTAATAGGGATAGCTAACTTAGATAAAGCGACGAGAAGAGCGAGGCCTTCATCTGATGGTAAGCCATACGCCCATCCACAGCAATGCTTTAGTTAGGATGATATACACAGCACCGCGTAAAGCTCGTCGCGACACACAAGATTTTAAATCTCTTTACCTCAGTAATTTCACTAGATACTGCGCCCTTCAAACCGGAACACAATAATGTTTGAACTCTACTATTTGACAGATATAGGAACTACGATGGTACCTACATACTGCAACTGGTAGTAAGATAGTCTAAGTAGATACCATCGCTGTGCCTATTCCTGCTAAACAGTAGTGTGCACACATTACTGTGTTCCGATTTGAAGTGCGCTGTAGCTAATGAAATTACTAAGGTAACCAGATTTAAAATCTTATAGGCAGACATAGGGACTGCAGTGGTACCTACCTTTTTTTTTTGTTTCGAGGGGAAAATCTTTGAAAGATACTTTGCTTCTGGAGAGAAGTCTCGGTTATGTGAGATTCTTACTCACTAACACCCTGGTGGTCAGCAACAGTGTATTCGGAGAGGCTCCGGGATCTCTTTCAGAACGCCTTAGCACGTCTCTGAGGAGGAGTCTAACCCTGGGCACCATCGCTGAGCCATGCGCTGCCCCACACAGGTTCACTCGTTGAGCGATAAGGGCCCCCACCCTCAAGGCACGCGAAACTCCTAGACCCTTTTAGTCGCGTAGTAGCCTGGGACTACAGGACTGGCGGTGGTACATACCTAGACTGTCTCTGACTGCAGAGTCCTGCTACCAGAAGTATTATGGTTACACTAACAACTCACGTCATTTGATTAGTAATATGTTTAAGCTGAAGGATAAAAGTTTTCCTGTTTACTGCGGCGGACGCGCGCCGTGCTCTATCCGCCGTGTTATATAAACAGCGCGCCGGGGGATGGAGCGGAATTCCATACGCGGGCGTAGTGTATATACACTGAAGCATAAACACAACGCCGCACTCGCCTCACTGCCTCCGTACCTTGTTAGCTATTACTTAAGAAGGAACTTCTTGGTTCGATTCTAAAGCCGCAGTCGAGTTCTAATGATGAACGTTGTATAACGCTAACCGGAAACGCATGCAGCATTCTCCCCTAAAACAGAGTACTTTACTGGTGGTAGGTCTTTGTTGCCGGGGACAGCCTAGGTAGCTACCACCGCCCTCCGAATAAGTTAACGCTTTGTGGCGGTAGGGCTTAGTAGCCATAGCTTGGTCACCCACGGTGAAGCTAAGAGGAACCTACCCGGCCAGCTCGAGGTGTAAGGTCGGCCCGAGGTGGGCGGCCCAAGTGAGCTCCGTGAGCTCCGTGAGCTCATCTCGGAGGTGTATCGGTGGGCTGCAAGGGCGAGATAACACTGCCCTATGCAGCCAGGGTGGAAGAGGAGTGTCGGTATTCCTTTCCGCCACACTCGCTATCCTCCGCGGCCGTATAACGGTTGGTGGTGAAGTCCAAGACCAGATCCGCTAAAGGGAGTCGGCAGTTATCTCTCTTAGCTCCCAAGGCTTCTGGATGACAGATTCAGAAAGATGCGAAATGGGGAGTGTATATCATTCTAGCGAGCGCCATGTTATCTCACGCAACGAGCGCAATGTGGTGTAGTGTACATCATTTTGACAAGCGTCACGTTGTTGTCAGAAGGCGACGAGCGCAATGTATATCATCTTAGCGAGCGCCACGTTATCTCACGCAACGAGCGCAATGTGGTGTAGTGTACATCATTTTGACAAGCGTCACGTTGTTGTCAGAAGGCGACGAGCGCAATGTATATCATCTTAGCGAGCGCGACGTTGTCTCACGCAACGAGCGCAATGTGGTGTAGTGTACATCATTTTGACAAGCGTCACGTTGTTGTCAGAAGGCGACGAGCGCAATGTATATCATCTTAGCGAGCGCGACGTTGTCTCACGCAACGAGCGCAATGTGGTGTAGTGTATATCATTTTGACAAGCGTCACGTTGTTGTCAGAAGGCGACGAGCGCAATGTATATCATCTTAGCGAGCGCGACGTTGTCTCACGCAACGAGCGCAATGTGGTGTAGTGTACATCATTTTGACAAGCGTCACGTTGTTGTCAGAAGGCGACGAGCGCAATGTATATCATCTTAGCGAGCGCGACGTTGTCTCACGCAACGAGCGCAATGTGGTGTAGTGTATATCATTTTGACAAGCGTCACGTTGTTGTCACAACGCGACGAGCGCAATGTATATCATCTTAGCGAGCGCCACGTTGTCTCACGCAACGAGCGCAATGTGGTGTAGTGTATATCATTTTGACAAGCGTCACGTTGTTGTCAGAAGGCGACGAGCGCAATGTATATCATCTTAGCGAGCGCGACGTTGTCTCACGCAACGAGCGCAATGTGGTGTAGTGTACATCATTTTGACAAGCGTCACGTTGTTGTCAGAAGGCGACGAGCGCAATGTATATCATCTTAGCGAGCGCGACGTTGTCTCACGCAACGAGCGCAATGTGGTGTAGTGTACATCATTTTGACAAGCGTCACGTTGTTGTCACAACGCGACGAGCGCAATGTATATCATCTTAGCGAGCGCCACGTTGTCTCACGCAACGAGCGCAATGTGGTGTAGTGTACATCATTTTGACAAGCGTCACGTTGTTGTCAGAAGGCGACGAGCGCAATGTATATCATCTTAGCGAGCGCCACGTTATCTCACGCAACGAGCGCAATGTGGTGTAGTGTACATCATTTTGACAAGCGTCACGTTGTTGTCAGAAGGCGACGAGCGCAATGTATATCATCTTAGCGAGCGCGACGTTGTCTCACGCAACGAGCGCAATGTGGTGTAGTGTACATCATTTTGACAAGCGTCACGTTGTTGTCAGAAGGCGACGAGCGCAATGTATATCATCTTAGCGAGCGCGACGTTGTCTCACGCAACGAGCGCAATGTGGTGTAGTGTATATCATTTTGACAAGCGTCACGTTGTTGTCAGAAGGCGACGAGCGCAATGTATATCATCTTAGCGAGCGCGACGTTGTCTCACGCAACGAGCGCAATGTGGTGTAGTGTACATCATTTTGACAAGCGTCACGTTGTTGTCAGAAGGCGACGAGCGCAATGTATATCATCTTAGCGAGCGCGACGTTGTCTCACGCAACGAGCGCAATGTGGTGTAGTGTACATCATTTTGACAAGCGTCACGTTGTTGTCACAACGCGACGAGCGCAATGTATATCATCTTAGCGAGCGCCACGTTGTCTCACGCAACGAGCGCAATGTGGTGTAGTGTATATCATTTTGACAAGCGTCACGTTGTTGTCAGAAGGCGACGAGCGCAATGTATATCATCTTAGCGAGCGCGACGTTGTCTCACGCAACGAGCGCAATGTGGTGTAGTGTACATCATTTTGACAAGCGTCACGTTGTTGTCACAACGCGACGAGCGCAATGTATATCATCTTAGCGAGCGCGACGTTGTCTCACGCAACGAGCGCAATGTGGTGTAGTGTACATCATTTTGACAAGCGTCACGTTGTTGTCAGAAGGCGACGAGCGCAATGTATATCATCTTAGCGAGCGCGACGTTGTCTCACGCAACGAGCGCAATGTGGTGTAGTGTACATCATTTTGACAAGCGTCACGTTGTTGTCAGAAGGCGACGAGCGCAATGTATATCATCTTAGCGAGCGCCACGTTGTCTCACGCAACGAGCGCAATGTGGTGTAGTGTATATCATTTTGACAAGCGTCACGTTGTTGTCAGAAGGCGACGAGCGCAATGTATATCATCTTAGCGAGCGCGACGTTGTCTCACGCAACGAGCGCAATGTGGTGTAGTGTACATCATTTTGACAAGCGTCACATTTTTGTCCCAAGGCGACGAGCGCAATGTATATCATCTTAGCGAGCGCCACGTTGTCTCACGCAACGAGCGCAATGTGGTGTAGTGTACATCATTTTGACAAGCGTCACATTATTGTCCCAAGGCGACGAGCGCAATGTATATCATCGTGGCGAGCGCCACGTTATCTCACGCCACGAGCGCAATGTGGTGTAGTGTACATCATTTTGACAAGCGTCACATTGTTGTCACAACGCGACGAGCGCAATGTATATCATCGTGGCGAACGCCACGTTATCTCACGCCACGAGCGCAATGTGGTGTAGTGTACATCATTTTGACAAGCGTCACATTGTTGTCACAACGCGACGAGCGCAATGTATATCATCGTGGCGAGCGCCACGTTATCTCACGCCACGAGCGCAATGTGGTGTAGTGTACATCATTTTGACAAGCGTCACATTGTTGTCACAACGCGACGAGCGCAATATATATCATCTTAGCGAGCGCCACGTTGTCTCACGCAACGAGCGCAATGTGGTGTAGTGTACATCATTTTGACAAGCGTCACATTGTTGTCCCAAGGCGACGAGCGTAATGTATATCATCGTAGCGAGCGCCACGTTATCTCACGCCACGAGCGCAATGTGGTGTAGTGTACATCATTTTGACAAGCGTCACGTTGTTGTCACAACGCGACGAGCGCAATGTATATCATCTTAGCGAGCGCTACGTTGTCTCACGCAACGAGCGCAATGTGGTGTAGTGTACATCATTTTGACAAGCGTCACATTGTTGTCACAACGCGATGAGCGCAATGTATATCATCGTGGCGAGCGCCACGTTATCTCACGCCACGAGCGCAATGTGGTGTAGTGTACATCATTTTGACAAGCGTCACGTTGTTGTCACAACGCGACGAGCGCAATGTATATCATCTTAGCGAGCGCCACGTTGTCTCACGCAACGAGCGCAATGTGGTGTAGTGTACATCATTTTGACAAGCGTCACATTGTTGTCCCAAGGCGACGAGCGCAATGTATATCATCGTGGCGAGCGCCACGTTATTTCACGCCACGAGCGCAATGTGGTGTAGTGTACATCATTTTGACAAGCGTCACGTTGTTGTCACAACGCGACGAGCGCAATGTATATCATCTTAGCGAGCGCCACGTTATCTCACGCCACGAGCGCAATGTGGTGTAGTGTACATCATTTTGACAAGCGTCACGTTGTTGTCACAACGCGACGAGCGCAATGTATATCATCTTAGCGAGCGCCACGTTGTCTCACGCAACGAGCGCAATGTGGTGTAATGTACATCATTTTGACAAGCGTCACATTGTTGTCACAAGGCGACGAGCGCAATGTATATGATCGTGGCGAGCGCCACGTTATCTCACGCCACGAGCGCAATGTGGTGTAGTGTACATCATTTTGACAAGCGTCACGTTGTTGTCACAAATCGACGAGCGCAATGTATATCATCTTAGCGAGCGCCACGTTGTCTCACGCAACGAGCGCAATGTGGTGTAGTGTACATCATTTTGACAAGCGTCACGTTGTTGTCACAAGGCGACGAGCGCAATGTATATTATCCTAGCGAGAGCCACGTTATCTCACGCAACGAGCGCAATGTGGTGTAGTGTATATCATGTTAACAATTTTTTTTTTAATATTAACACGCCTTTTTACCAGTAGGGGTAGGCAGAGGTGAATAAACATCCACTTTTCGTCAGATGTGGTCAGATTAGGTCCAATGTAACAGGGGGCGAGCCTGTTGCCACTTTTAATGGAACGACCACACACACACACACAAAGATGATTTCAGTGTGCGCGTTTCCTCACGTTTGTATCTCGCTGTTGCAACTAAAGTTCACAAATGTACATAACTTAAATATTAAAGTCATCGGTACACGCCGAGATTAGAACCCGCGACCTTCGGAATGAAAGCCGCACGCTCTAACCGTTAGGCCAGCGAGATTTTTCATGTCAGATCATCTTAACAAGCGCCACGTAATTATCTCAAGGTGAGGGGCAAGGTTATAATTACATCGTTGTGTCGTAGCTCTACATTGTAACAAATTTACATGATTATGTGACTATGTAAACATCGTAAGCATCTCATTGTTACAGGTAATGCATGCCTCTTACCGCCATATTGTTTCATTTACATATGAAGCTCTCACGCACGTATTTCATTTATTTTATTCTGACAATAAAACTTTTTTTCATAACGAACTCTTTATTTTTTTTTAAAAAAACAAACTTATTCACAATATACAAAATATCTTCACTGCTGGTAGGTCTTTTGCAGGAGACCGTCCAAGTATCACCGCAGCGCCTATTGCAGCCGACAGACAGTACTGTGCACACATTACTGTAATCCAGTTTGACGGACGCTGTAGCTAGTGTAATTAATTGGGGGTAACATATCTTCATATTCGTCTTATATCGGCGTATAACAGCCTAACTAACGCCACGTTGATATAGGCAGGCGTATCACTTACCATCATTAAAAAAAAAAAGTCAACTTCGCATCTGAGCAGCTACACTAGCAGGAAGTTGGATTCAGGAACTCTATAAAGACATGAAAACGACTTAACTTCCGGTTGTGAACGGGACATGTACCTGGTGTTGTACCTAGGGCTCTGATGTGAGGAGTACTAGTCTAGTCTACCGGAAGCTGACAACGACCAATCAGGCAAGAGTAAGTTACCAAGGAGACAATAGATGGAATCATGTCTCGTTTATTTTGCATGTTGTAAAGTAACTATGAGGTTGATGATGGTCTTCAGAATACCCCGGATGTGATACTGACAGCGGGAACACAGCGATGATGTTACAGCGCCAGATATACAATATGATGGTAACTGGTCTGAACGTTTCAATAGAGGAGACGAAGGAGTAGACCGAGGAGATGAATAGATAAAGATGAGAGAATGAGGAAATTTACTGGACGGAAGGTATACAGGAGACAAAGAGCCACAGGGGGTTGTAGCGTCTTGGAGTAACTGGTCACGAGGGTTCAAGGATATTTCTTCTTCTTCTTGAAGTGCCTCTTCATTACCAGAGGCTGGTGATCAGATTGGCGAGCCTGTCCCTATCTTCAAGCACATGGAACAGTTGACCAACAATGATGATCTAGGTCCACTACCTTACGGCTGGTACTTTGCAGGCGGTAGATCTGTTAGTAGTAGTAGCGCCTATTTCTCCCGCAAAACAGTAGCATGCAAACATTACTAAGATCCGGATTGAAGGGCGCTGTAGCTACTATAGTAATAAGACTCAACATTTTATGTCTCAAAGCGACAAGTACGTGGTGCAGTGTATATAATTTTTAATTTAAATTAAGCGACGAGATCAGCGGGATGTTCACCTGATAGTAAGTGATACGCCTGTCCATAACATGAGGCTAGTCAGGATGCTATATCCAGCACCACCTTGCGCTTGTCATGGAGACAAGATGTTGAGTTTCCTTACGCGAATAATTATACAACCTACAACGCCCTTCAAACCGGAACACAGTGCAGTTTGCACCTCACTATTTGGTAGCAATAAGCTCCGCACCTACCTAGATGGTCTCAGGCAACAGGGACTTACCATTAGTATTCTCACTAGCTGCGCGTTGTTACGGGCGGGCGTATCACTCACTATCAGGTGAACGCCTCGACGAATTGGAATTAAAAAGAAAAAAATACAAACTCTTCCAAGTGCCTTTTGGTACCGTGTTCGATGATCGAACGAACCTGGTACGAATATATTTATTACCATCCAAATTCCACCGGAGCTCGATCAGCTCCGCTTGGTGTTCAACCGTCGACCTTCAATCAGTTGTTACTGTGTTGTAGTAAGAAAGCTGTGTAACTAATTGTGTTGCGCGCCGTGCGGCTTATCATGACGCGATAACGCGATAACGCGACGGCGGGGGCAGAGCTGGCGAGCGCGGCCACGGAGCCGGCACGCGACCAGCCCGTGACCCTGGCGGAGCACCCCGGTGCCGTATCTCCTCGAACTTAGGCACCACTCCACTACCGCGTGCTTATCAGGTCATGTAGCCCGCCATGATTCGCTGTACAGTTTTTTTTAAACGTTTCTCGATAATTGGTGCGATCATCCAGGAATCGAACTGCTTACCCCTACACCCTGGACCAGTGACCGTCGCCTCTCGAATATGAGCAGTTCACGATTCTAACAATGCTCTATCTTATCTATTGGTATCGCCCGCCGGCGCCTGTTCGTCCTTATTCATTATCTGCTGCAGCTCGTAGTCCTGCACCACCTGGAAGATCTTGCTCTTCGCCTGGTTGAGGTAATACGGGCTGAACTTCCTGAGCGTCGAGCCTATTGTTATTAGAAACACGTCCAAAGGGTCCGCCGGGTTCAGCTCCTGGTAGGGGTCGTGGTGGGCGGACTCCTGGGACCTCTTCCTCTTGAGGGTGGTTATGTTCGGTTTGATTTCCCTCTCGTGCCGCTCGAAGTCGGCCGCCTCGTCCACGAACACCTCGGCGGGCATTTCGACCTCGCAGCCGTCCGCGCTATGGTCCAGGTAGTCCGCGTAGTCCTCAGCGGTGGTGGCGGTGGACTCCTTGAAGTACGGCAGCATGAAGGCGAGCTCCTCCTCGTACTTGTAGTTGTAGACGCGGTGGTTGGGGTTCCGCAGCCGGTCCCTGATCTTGCGCCGCATCATGTCGCGGATGTTGATCCAGCGCGACTTGCACACCAGCGCTGGAACATCAGTAAGAGAGATTTATAAATCAGTAAGCATTGCGCTGCTGGTAGGTCTCTGTTGCCACAGATTGTCCAGGTCTAGGTACCAACGCAGCGCCTAGTGCAGCAGACCGACAGTTCTCTATAAACATTATTTTGTTCCGGTGTGAAGGTGGCTGTAGCTAGTGCAAGTACTGGGGTAACGAGACTAGACAAGGTAACGTTTGTGTCAGGCGACGAGCGCAATGTGTTGCAGTATATATCACTTTAACTAGCGCCTCACAGTTATGGACAAGTAGTCACACTTACCATCAGGTGCGTGTTCGTTTTTTCGGTTCGTCTCACCACCTAATTGATATTAAAAAAAATAATGATACCCCTGCCGTATGCTGTAGACAGATACCTTCACTGAGCCTCGTCGTTAACATCTAACGTTTGATCTCATGAAGCACCACATAGTGCAGTGTAAGCATCCTAACAAACGCCACGTTACAGCTCGATCACAGACGTTACAACCCTACTTAACACTTTTGTTCGGAAAACTATTCCATGTTCACACCCTGAATGTGGCGTGTCCAAGTGACACTCCATACCGAGTGGTAACTTGATAAGTGTTAGTCGAGTGATGCAAATGTAATACAGGGGTGTAAGGGGTCCCACGCAACATGTCACGGCACCCAAGCCAACCTCACCAGCTCGTTGTGTTGCTAATCAACAAACGAGGCTCTGGTTCCCACATACCCGCATTGGGCCTGGGTGGGAGACAATGGTCCAAATCCCCCCCATAAGAACCCCTACAGACGACGGCTCCTATTATATCCTTTGGGATGTATCTATATTATATATTTGGGATGTATATATATCCTTTGGGAGAGGTCCATGTCCAGCAGTGGATGTCTATCAGCTGATGATGATGAAATATAATTCAGTGTGAAGTAATATGTATCATACTAACCAGCGGCAACTTTTCACGGGTAGACGCATCACTTATCATCAGGTGAACGACCCGCTCGTTCCGTCCAAGTTCACTCCCCCTACTTAACCATTCGAATGACCTCAAACGCATACATATTGAAATTGTATACATAAAAGTTGTATAATTTAAAAGCTGTAGCTATAACAATTAACTAGCTACTTTTACTAGTGTAAGACTACGATGGTATGCGATGTAGTCTTTCATCATTATCACCATCAGCCAATATACTTTCAGAGAACACAGGTCTAAAGATTTCCACACCGATCGATCCAGCTGCTACCTGTAACCTTCATCAGTTTGTCGGACCACCTGGTGGGGGCTGCCTACACTACGTCGTCAGGTACGCGGTCGCCATTCGAAGACATTGGAGCCCCATCGGCTGTCAGTCCTCCGAGCGATGTGTCCTGCCCGTTGCCACTTGAGGCTAGCTATCTTTTTGACTATGTTGATGACCTTAGTCCTCCTGGGGATCTGCTTTCTCTCTCTCCGCGGATCTCGGATGTAGCATTTACTAGTACACATTACAGTTAACTACTTAAACGCCGGCAGACTTGGAATCCAATGCTGTTCGCATTATATAGAACTTGATGTGATATTCTGAATTAAGTAAGCACTTAATTTTAAGTAAATAATTCAACTGGTGTTAAGTGTCTGTGTTCGTACGCTCGTGCACCATCAAGGTGGATCGATCGAGTGAACGACTCGACCTCCTCGAAATTCTACATGACAAACAGATACCCATTGAGCTGATTCTTGAGACTAGTAGAGATGATGTGAATTCCTCTACCTGTTTCTCTTAATGCCGAGCTATATCATTTCTTTCACGAATTCTCTTCCTCATACATTTCCAAAACTTAAAAAAAAATATTAAAGAAAGAGAATACTGGTGGTAGGTCTCTTACTGCAGACCGTCTCAGTACCACCGTAACGCCTATTGCAGACGACACACAATACTGTGCAAGTATACCGTGTTCCGGTTTGAAAGGCCCTTTAACTAGTAATTACTGGGGGTATCGAAACTGAACATCTCATGTCACAGTCCTAAATATCCTTTATACTAGCGCCGCGTTGTTACGGGCAGGAGTATCACTTATAATCTGGTGAACGTCTCGCTCGCCCGGCGCTTATAAATTAAAGAGAAAAGGTTTTGTCTTAATATTAAATGTTTAATAAATATATTTTACGGAAATAGTATTTATATTATGACCTCCTCATCCTCATTCTCATCCTCTACCTCATAACTGTCTTCATAAACAGAGTTATCATCGAGTCTCGCGACAAGTACAATATGGTGCAGTGTATATCACCCTAACTAGCGCCACATCGATATGGGCAGGTGTGTCTACGATCAGGTGCAGCCGCTGTTCCCCGCTCCATGCGTCGCTGCATGCGTATGCGTATACCTGGATACAGAAGGCGGTAACTCACCGGGGCGGCCGAGCGCGTCCCCGATTTTCTGCCAGACGACCTCCCTCGAGTCAAAGTCTAAATACTTGACGTGCTTCGTGTTGTAGATGATGTTGTTCTCCTTCACCAGCCTTATCAATTTCAAGTCCAGGCTCTTGTTGAACGGCAGCGGCATATTTAAATCGGTTTTCAAAAACAGTATATTCACACGAAAACTTTTATTTAAAACTGATCTCTTATTAAACACTTGCGGGTACAAAACCGTTGTAATAAATTTAAGTATATATCTAAGTAATGATATAGAAGGTAAGTATTAAGTTAACAGTTAATAATAGGTAATATTTATAAATAACCATTTCTGAATAACGTGAACGCCGCGGAGGGTCTCGGGGCGATGTCGCGCCGGACGCGTCGCGCGGGCACTGCGCGCCGCGGCGTCGTGCACGGAGCGGCAACGTCGCGGGCACGAGCGCGCGCGCGGTGCGCCTGTGTGCGTTTGTGTGTGTTGTTCCGGCGATACGACGTAAATAACATCGAATAATGCTTATCGATTAAAATTTTATTAAAGAAAAGAAAAATATTCTACACCTAAACCACCATTGATAATTAAGCGAAACGAACTGGATGATCCCCTAATAGTAAGTTCACCACATTACCCTCGTCGCCTGAGGCATAAGATGTACCGTTTCTTCTTTTTCCTGTCTTTTTCCCAGCTATGTGAGACGATCTCCTACAAAAAGCTATCACTAGTAAATATTACATATATTGCGTTCCTCTGCGAATTGGGATAGAGCCCTATGTTTTCACTTTTGATTTTCTCTTTAATTATTCTCAAGTCACATTTCTCCTTTTATCCATCTCATTTTCATCGGGCGTGCTGGTTACCTGACAATAAGCAATACATCTACAACCAGATAGCACTAGTTTGGATGTATAACAATAGTATACACCTCTTTAGTGATGCTCATTGGTTTAAGATAACTTCTTAAATTACTCTATTATTTCACTAGCTAATTGCATTGCGGCGGTACTTCCTTAGATGGTCTTGGATGAGAGATCAGCCATCCGTAAAAATATTATACATTCCTGTATATATATTCTGAGCTAAAAAAAATTTGTGTCGTAGATTTCACAAGGTTTTATAACAAAAACTTTTTAATAATACTAATCACCAGGTGCATCGAGCATATCACTGAACACGAATACATTTCATTTTAGATCAAGCAAAAAATGGCTAAAGTATTATAAAAAATATAATATTGTCTTAATGATTTCTAAAATTTATAAACTACACATTTAATAATACTAAATTAAACAATTACCATATATATTTAATTAAATTTATAATTATTATCATTTCGCTACTCCCACTGACTCGCATTAGGCTAGCGTGGTGGAAAATGGTCCAAATCTTCCCATATGAATCCCTAGACATCAATCCCGAAAGGTCATCTATCTATAGACGTCCACAGCTATACATAAGCCCCAAAAGATCTACACATCGATCGGTCCATAGTTATCATAGCCTCCAGAGCGCCGGGCAGTAGAGACCGTCGTTTGCAGGGGTTCAAACGAGGAGATTTGGACCATTTTCCACCACACTGGTCCAATGCGAGTTTGTGGTAGCCAGATCCTCGTTTATTGATTAGCGAGGTGCACCACGAGCAGGAGAGGTTGGCTTGGTTCCTGTGAGTTATCTTGCGCAACTTCTTACACCCTTATATAACTCAAATATATATTATTCTCATTAAAACTTGTAATAATATTTTCATTGATATCAGCGATCTATATTTAATTGAGATAAGATAAATCACAAGATAGTATAGTGCCAACACAGTTAAACTTATCACTAAAAATTAATATGATTACTGCCGGAAAAAAAAAGGATTAGTATTATCTTATCAAAAAAAATTAAAAGCAGAGGGATAATAGACGCTACCGCTAACTTACCAAGTAATTAATCGTATTGTGTACTGTAAACATTATTTGTAACCTAAAGGAACAGAATATATGGAAGGTGCACGGATAGATGTGTGTGTTGTCACGGTAAGTAGAGCGCGCGCTTGTCGCGGCGCTCGAGCGCGGGGCGCCGGCGGGACGCGGGCGGTGCGGGTGCGGGTGCGGGGGCGTGGCGAGGCCGGTTCGATCCGGCTCCGAGACGGCGCGCGGCGACACGACCCGTTCAAAAGGTCGTCGGGCACAGATTTAACTGTTTATACTGTATATCTTTGTGCCCTGTTCACTGGTAGAAGTTGATGTATGTACCACCGCAGCGATAAACAGTATTGTGCAAACATTATTGTGTTCCAGTTTGAAGGGCGTTATAGCTAGTGTAATTACTGGAGTAATGAGATTTTACATTATTTTTTATTCATTTACGTAGAAGTTCAGAGTGAGACGTTCACCTGATGGTAAGTGATACGCCTGCTCATAACGAGGTAACGCCAGTTAAGATCATTTACACTGAATTGTGCACATCGCCTTAAGACATACAATGTTGTCTCTTACCTTAGTAATTTCACTAGCAACACTTTAAACTGGAACACAGTAATGTTTGCACAGTTACGTCTCAAGGCGATGAGCGCAATGTGGTGTAGTGTATATCATCCTAATTAGCGTCACGTTGTTATGAGCAGACGTATCACTTACCATCAGTTGACAGTCAGACAGGTCTCGTCACTTTGTAAAATAAAAAAATAATAATTATAACTAATTTCTCATAAAACTAAACGCAGCTCTGTCGGCCGCTGTATTACATGAAATTTGTGTTCTTTGTTTCCATTTCAGAGATATACAATGAATTTTTTCCACAACATTTAGGTAAAAATAAATTAAAAACCTTTATTAACACCTCATGGATTTTTTTTATGATCCCATGCCCAACAGTGGACGTCTACCGGCGCGCAATGGTGGACAACGTTTAGATGAAACACAATAACGAGTAATGCATAGTTTTAATGTTATTGAAATTATCGAGAGGTACTATATTATATCTCAAGACGATGAATGCATTGCGTTTTTGTATAAATATCCTAGCCCTTCCATTAAAGAACTGACACATCAATTACTATTAAGTGAATACACTGATCACCACGCCCTCTATATCTAAAAAGGATATCATTTTTATCTGTAAACCAAGTACAACTTGTTCACGAACTCCAAAATCGTTTTTTTTTAACATTACTCAAATATTTGAACTGAAATTAATGTATTTCTACAAGACCATTTTATTAGTAATTATCGTTAAGTATATTAAATCAAAAAAAGGAAAATAATCTACATTACTTATTTATAAACGATCGTCTAGTTTATGTGACTTTCGGCTGATGTTAAGTGATACACGCCCGTCCATATAGACGTGGCGCTAATTAGGATGATATCCACTGCACCCGCGTTGTGCTCGTCGCTTGAGAAGCAAAATGTTGAATTCTCGTTACCCCAGTAAGTTTACCAGCTACAGCTCACTTCAAACTACACACTACTGTGGTAGAAATGGGTGTTGTAATGATACTTACGTAGACGGTGTATAGTAACAGAGGTCTACAATCAGAAATAATATAAATTTAAACATTCACACAAATTTATTGATTAGCCTCAAAAACAATGAACTACTGATCAAGATCTTATTATTTTATCGATAAAATAATCACATAACTTAAATGGGATACTTTAATAGTGAAGTAGATACATTTAATATAACTTAAAATCAATAGTTGAATTAAAATTATTCGTATATTATACATCATCATCATCATCATTAAGTTCGCTCTTCAAGATTAGCGATCAGATTGTGAAAACCAATTCGATCCTCAGCTATTCTTTTTAACTGATGGTATTTAAAGCCGGATCCCTCCTTTATGTCGTCAAATCATTTCTTCCTCCGTCTACCAGATACACAATTTCCCGGAATTTTGCCCTCCAGGATCAACCTTGGGAACTCATAAAGGGACCCTCTCCTTTGAAGGCTATATATGTAAACCTAACGGACTTAAATCCTAACTAAAACTAAAACCAATTAAGAAATATAATAAATGCAATTAATAATACTTGCGGCAGATCGCATCGAAGTTATACTTCTGTGTGCGTTAAGGAAAGGTAGGCAAGTTAATTTTTGAACTTATTCCGAAGTTAAGCTGGTCGATGGGGATAAAATGTATGCAAGTGGTGAAGTTATCAAGTTTCATAGATCTTATTAGATTCATTCTAGAAACAAATTTTTGTTCAAGTTATACATAAAAGATATTTATGTACTTTATGTACTTATAATAAGAATTGATAATAAACCGAAGAAGTACAACTTCCCGCGTGCAAAATACACACGGATTGTTTTTAATCTAAATACTCAGTATATTTTTGGGAGGCAACGGCGTCATGATGCGGCCCGTCCGCGCGCTGCTTTTGAATGATCTGCTGCAGCTCGTGGTCTTGCACCACCGCAAATATTTTCGTTTTAGCTAAATTCAGATGATAAGGCGAAAACGTTCTCAGCGTCGCTCCAATGCTCAATAAAAACGCATCGACTGGATCTGTAGCATCGAACTCTAACTGCGGTGCTTCTTCGTGGAACGTATGGTTAGATTCCACTTCCTGCTTGTGTTCTTCGTAACCTTTCTTCTTTTTCTTCTTAGAGCTCGACTTACCGGACTTTTTAGATTTAAGTTTTTGAATGGGTTTGTTATCCTCTATATCGCTGCTGAGAGCATTATAGGAGTCTTCATTTTCGAGATCGTTGCTTTTACTGTCCGACTCGAAACCGCTATTTGGCAACATCACGTCTTTGTAAAACGGTCTCATGAATGCCAGCTCGTTTTCATACTTGTACATCTTAGTCCTCGGCTCCGGATCGTTCTGACTTTTCCTGAGGATGCGGCGGTACACGTCTCTTATATTGATCCATCGTACTTTACAGTCCGCAGCTAAAATATAACAAAATCATATAAATAATTGTATTCAATGCTGGATAGAGTATTGTCCTACTTAATCGTTGATACTGACACTTAAATAGAGTATTAGTTTTAGACATCAGCTATACTAATAATTGTACATTTATTAGCTATATTAGCTTATTAAGAACTGCAAAGTTATATATTAATGTCAAAATATTCACATATCCAAAAACTGTTTATCATAGAGAAATGAATTCGGATGATTCGATAACGATTCGAGTTGTGCTCTTAGTAGGGGCAACGAAATGTGCGGATCGTAAATTATAAAAGCGCTCACCTGGGCGCTGCAGCTCGTCGCCGATGCGCTGCCAAGCGACCTCGCGCGCATTGAAGTCCATGTACTTGACATTGTTGAAGTCGTACAGCACGGGGCTGTCGCGCACCAGCTTGAGCAGCTTCTGGTCGAGTTTCTCGCAGAACAGCATGGCGCGCGGCGGCCGGCGGCGCAATGGCGGCGCGGACAGAGCGGCAACGTCGCGCCGTGTCGGACCGCGCCGCGCCGCACCGCGCCGTGCCGTGTCGGACGCGTGGCGCGGCGCGATCGTTACCGCGGCGCTGCGTCGAGCGCCATTTTACAACACCCGCTAACGTAATGCCTCTCCTCTGATGATGTATGCTCGGTAGTCATTGTTACAGCTCACCTCATGCTGGACACGCGGGCTTGGCACCACGGCATGTTTTTATTCTAGTGTACACTAGTATACTACTCGTAGTATAGTTATCCGACGGCGAATTTTTGGCGAAAGTTCTCGGTCGTCGAAGACAAGCTCGGGTCCGTTCTCCGACCACCGTCGGCTGCATCGGTACCCCCCGGTCACGTCATGATCTACACTTAAACGTATACAACATACGTGTTAAAAATAGAGTAAAATATAGTTTAATAACGATAAAAATCAGTAAAATTGACTACATTTAAAATGCCTCTGAATTTTTTTTTTAATTTATCATTTCATCAGGCGAATGTTCTGCTCGTCTCGTCGCTTGGTAGAATAAAAAAACCCAATGTTTTAGTGGTTTCTTCATATATGAAAATAAAACATTATTATAATAATAAATATATATTTCTTTACTAACGCTATACAAGGGTCTGGATATTACATTAAAGCTCTAAGTAATCGGGCCTGCGCTTACACGTAAGTTGCGTCTAAATAATTAAAAGCAGTGATCGTCGACCTTTTCTAAGAGTACAATATATTATTAATAGACACTGGATTCACTTCAAAGGAATAGCATTTTTTTTTTCAATGAAGCGACGATGCGAGCGGGACGTTCACCTCATGGTAAGCGATACGCCCGCCTATAACAACGTGGCATCTGAGGCTTAAGATATTAAGTTTCGATCGCCAAGTAATTACACAAACTACAGCGCCTTACAAACCGGAACACAGTAATGTTCTTACAGTACTGTTTGTCGGCTGCAATAGGTGCTACGGCGGTAACTCGTTCTGTAGCAAGTAACCTACCAGCAGTGATGTTAAGAATCAAGAGTTTATTTAGTAAACTAATGATTTCTCTCATTACTACATACAAACATCAAGTTCTCATGAGTAATATTTTATTTTGTTTTTGATCTTTAGCCTACTGCTTATTAGTCTAAACTACGAATAGAAAATATCTAGTCTTTTTAGGCCAAGTGGAAACTTGCTCAATGCTCCGATTACGAATCTACTCTTACTACTAATTTTTCACGTTAACAATATAAATGTATCACTGTTCCCACTGTTGGGATTCTGGGCCTTCCTTTACAAGTATAAATAGTACGAAAAGGAAGACGATGTTATGTACTGCAGGTTCGATCGTCACTGTAGTCTGCTTCCGGTGATCGACGTCTGCCACCTTGCTTTTCGTGATGATGTCGATGGAATAATATCTATTACTATTTACCAATAATAAAAAATAAATAAAAAGACAAACAAAAAAAGCGCGAATAATAGAAAAAAAAAAGTTTATTAGAATAAATAAAACTTAAGGCTAAAAACAAAATTGTAAACTGTAAAAGGTATAAAATAGATGCACGCGAGTTATGTATAGCTGCAGGGTGTTACCGGTAATTGTTCACTTACACACTAGCACTACCATTAATATATTTGTATATATATCTCTCTGATTCGTACAAAAATATCGATTTTTACGTTTCTACCTCAACCTGTATATGAATATCATTAACCATCCCCCCACCCCCCGTTACAGGACACGACCCGCGATAGACCGGCCTTAGTTCAGGAGAGGTGCTTAACACGTCCAACAGCAATTATATTCAATGTTTTTTCTAATACAAGAGTAAACGAGCAAAAAACCAGAGGGAGAGAGGGAAGAGTGGGAGAGACGGGCAGAAAGAGGAGAGAGAAGATAGAGATGAGGGAGGGAGAAGGATAGGGGAGAAGGTGAGACTACAAAGGTTGATTCTAACAGTTCACATACATGTTGTCCAAAACAGTTCATACACACGATCCTAACAGCTTACATACAGGAAGATTCTATTACTTCATATACACGATTCCAACAGTTGATGTACAGGGTGTATCTAACAAATCTTTTTGTTTATCCACTTACGTGGTAATAGTAGTTAAGGCAAGTTATTAGTAAATATACGTTAAACCTTTATTAGGAATAAGCATTACACCTATATAATTAAAAGGATATATATATATATATATATATATATATCTCTTTTCGGTGCGATATTGTGCGTCTGTTCATTGGCTGTACATTCAGTTTATGATGACCAGTGCAGTGTGTATTTTTACTAATAAACAGTAATGTGCAAACATTACTGTGTTACAATTGAAATGGTGATGACGTCTAGATAAATACGACCGCCAATCCTCTAGTCTCGGGCTGGTAAGAATAGGACTAAGGTAAGCCCTGCCTGCCGTAGTAGGCGACTGAATAGGTCTAGGAGTTTCTCGGGTCTTGAGGGTTGAGGCACTTATCGCTCAACAAGCGAACCTGCGTGGGACAGCGTATGGCTCAGCGATGGTGGCTAGGATGGTTAGGCTCCTCTTTAGAGAAATGTAACACTAAGCGTGAAGGGGCACCGGTGCGTGGAACCGAACCAAAGATCTCCGGTTAATCGCTGTGACAAGTTACTTATAAGTTGAAGCTGATTGAAATATCTTGGGAAGAAAGCCGCGTTGGCAGCTAGTCTACAGCGCGACGAACAGACGCACAGCCGGCACCATAAAGCACAAAGCATGGCACTTGCTTACTTAATCACACTTAGTACGCCAACTTCGTTGTCCACACGTTTTGTAAACACGCTGTATATATATAAACAATACAGATAAAGAAATTCATGGTACGGTTCATCATCATCAACAGCAGATAGACGTACTGCTGAACATAGGCCCAGAGATCTCCACATACACCACCAACATGGCCTCTGGTACCGCTGTGCACTAGAGGTGGTCGTATGTAGGGGTTCATATGTGGGGAACACACTTATCGAAGCATATATATACATATACATATAGAATACATCAAAATAAAATCTCGCTATTGTAGATGACAATCATACAATATTATCATGTTGATTGTGGGTAACTTCAGGTTTTCCCTGCGTGAACGAATCAGGAATAAGGAGATCCGCAGCAGAACTAAGGTCACCGACATAGTCCAAAAGATTGCGAGCCTCAAGTGGCAATGAGCAGGACACATCGCTCGGAGGACTGACAGCCGACGGAGCATCAAGGTTCTCGAATGGCGACCGATGACCTGAAGGCGCAGTGTTGGCACAGCCCCCACTAGGCGGTCCTACTAACAGCTAGAAAGCAGCGTAGGATCGATCGATATGGAGATCTTTGGGGGAAGACTGAGCCCATTAATGGACGTCTGTCTGCTGATAATGATGATGATGATGAATTTCCGAAACGGCTGAACCGATTTTATTCATATATGCATATAGCTTATGTAAAGAATAACTTAAGCTACTTTCGCAGTACAATACTTTTCTGTCTACATTCACAATCGATTGTTACGATTACAAAACAGTAATGTAAACATTTTTTTTTATAATATACAGCGTGCTTATAAAACACCATCACAATATCTTTAACATACAAAAATACCATATATATATCACTATGTGTTAGCTGTCATACGTACAACCTATGTTCACATATATATGTATAATGAATATATAATATGCCATTGATCTAATTTACTTTCTATCAATTTTCAATACAAATTGAAATATATGTATATATGTAAGAGTTGTCACTTAAACTTAACATATATTAACGTAACTTTATGTACTTATGTTGCATATAGTCACTACGGGACCGGTTGTACATTATCGCTATAGACGTTACCGATTTGTGCTTCATCACATTTACCTTAAGGTTCAATATATAGCGGTAATTAGTATATTTAATATTATATGCTGATAATTGTAATTATATATAATATATATTAAACATACTTAAACCCTTTGTAGCATTTTGATGAATTTATTTAAACAAATTTAATGTCCTTTAGGATTAATACATCTCTTTCTTTAAGTCGGTTCCTCAATGCTGAGGGTCGTGACTCCTTCTCTTTAGCCTGTTCTTAATGATGAAACGCGAATTACTTCTAATTGATCCTTTCTGTATAGAGTCCTATACAGGATGTAATATACTCTTAGAAAAAATCAACAACAAATTTGTCAAAGTCATCTTTGATTGTATCTTAATTGGTTTTTCCACACGTTTAAGTCAAATCTGGATTGTAAAGGGTTAAATATGTTTAGTATTCTAATGCATTTCCCAGTATCCGGTTCGCAGTTAGATCTGGTACCACGGCGAGCGGCGCACCCAGCGCAGCCGGTAGCCGCCCTGCTCCGTGCGGATCTTGATGGAGGCGCCCTCTGCAGCTTTCACAGTCTCCTTCACCTGAGGTTCATTAACAGACTTGCTATTATACACGACAAAAGTATAAGAATAACTTAGAGTACCTAGATGACTAGATTTTAATATTCAATATTGTTAGAAATCAAGGTAACTTTTGAAGTTTAAATTAACTGGTACTTCTTCAATGGGTTAATTATTTTTGTTAAACTGAGACTAGCGGTGTGGAAATCCTTGTAAAGCAGTAAAGATGAACGTAGACTTCCTGACAGAGGATATGTATCTGGTATTGATGACCACCACGCAGTCTCCTTTGGCAATGTGCCCAAAGGTAATACATAGTAATATGCTTACACTCTGCATCAAGTTCTGAGCGTTGCCAACGAGCATCTCCGTCGCTTCCTGATCTTCTTCGCTTCCTGTGAAACAAAACGGTGTCCTTACTAATATAATAATTCATTGAAGATAATCATATGTTAGACCGGATGGACTGGTGTCGGAGGCCAAGACTCACTTTGGGTCGCTGCACCAGAGGAGTAAGTAGAACAGGATGTTGAATACAGTGCAATAGCAGCAGAGCAGTAAAATATTTGTTCAATAATTTAAGAATACAGCTCCATACAAAAAAAAAAATAACAACAGCTTTGTAGTAAAATAGACTATCATATAGTAAAAAAATACATATATGTATAAAATTATATATTATGATATATAAAAAAACGGAGAATTGGAGGAAAAAATCAATGAAATTATGGAAAATATCTGTACATAGATTGTATATAAAGTTAATATGTATAAAAAACGGTTTGAAGTATATAACTTAAAATAGATATGTTGCACATAAAGTATATATGTATGTACCTTTGTAGTCCGGTGAGCCGACTGTCGGTGAAAGATACAACAATTACCAAGCGATAAGCAACATATACATACATACTTATATTTATATGCGACAGAGTAACACATGACCTCATAACACGTAACGTTAAGTGAAAACGGATATATGGATATACAAAAAGTTTAGAAGATAATCTCACCACTATTCAACTCTTTCTATCTTTCTTTCTCTCTCTCTCTCAGAAAAGGTTGGTGAAGGTTGCAGGAAAGAGCTGGATGTGGGCAGCGCAGGATCGATCGATGTAGAGATCTTTGAGAGATACTTATGTCCAGCAGTGGACGTCTGTCGGTTGATGATGGTAGAGAAGGAGAGGAAGAGAGAGAAAAAGAGTGGTGTTATTTTGTATTTTTCTTCGCCGAGACCGGAGTGGCGTTCATAGAATGGTAGACACATACGCCCATAACGTGGCGGTAGTTAGAATTATATACACTGCACCACATTATGCTCCTCACCTTCATACATTAGAAGCTAGGTGTCGTTACCCCAGTAATTGGTAAGCGTGATAAGTAAACTTGCATGCTTAATAGACAATAAATTAAATAAAGGAAAAAAGCAGGTTCGCTTACCTTGAGCACCGAGCATGGTGGCCTTAACTGTAGACAGTATCTTCAGTTGAGTGCCTATGGTGGGGATCCTTTCGCACACTTGCAGCAGGTTCTGCGCAACGAAAGTAGAGGTCAAGTAGGAGAGATTTTTTTCTTTATAATGCAAGCAGTAAAGTTAATACAACTTATTGACTTCTAATGTTGTCTCTGAGAAGGGAGAAGGGAATACTTACAGTGCGGATCCTCTTGTCGGTGCACTCAAGGGCTAGTTTCTTGGCGAGCCGCGTGACCTCTTCAGAAGCCTCCGCTATAGCTTTAGCGGTAGCGATCAGCTCGCGCTTGCTACCTGTACCATAGATTATAAAATATAAACATAGCGAATTAATGCTCTGAAATTACCTCTAAAAATTATATATTTTGTTTGTGTATGTAAATGTCTTATTATAACTTACCAGTAGCAATTTTTGTTCAAATGTTCACACATGGAAACAATTGCCATGATGTATGTATCAAACAACCCTAACCATCGGTTTTTAATATATACACAGAAATATGCACAGACTAAAAAACGTTTGCTATGGCAACATAGTGTAAAGCGCGGTGTGGACTTACCTGTCAGGTTAAGAGCGACCTCTGTCCGGAAGCGAGCAGCGGAAAAACAGATATGATAAATGATAAGCTCCGCAAAGCGGTGCGCGCTTAGCAAGCAGTATGTGGCAACACTCACACAATTCAAGATTTATATGTGTATTAAACAACAAAAATTATTTTGTTTAAAAAGTAATTCAGATTATTTAAAAAAGGCACTATTTAGTCGCGCTTTTTGTTGTCATAATATAAAGAGATATTAACTGTCATCATTATCATAAGCTGATAGACGTCCACTGCTGGACATGGGCCTCCCCAAAGATCACTACATCGATCGGTCCTGCGTTGATCGTAAAACCGCCGGGCAATGGGAGCCGTTGTTTGCAGGGGTTCATATAGGGGGATTTGGGCCATTTCCCACCACGCTTGCGCAATGCGAGTTGGTGATAACCAGTCTTGTTTGTTAATTAGCAGGGTGCACCAAGAGCAGGTGAGTTTTCTTAGGTCCTGTGAGTTGTTGTATGGCACCCCTTACTACATTAAACTTCCTTATATTAACTATGTTCATAAAAAAAATTCACAACTACTCGCTTGGGAAGCGTGTATCAATATCAATACATATAATACAATATACATTTGTATATAAAGCTCATGTGATATGCCATGAAAATCAGTTTTTATCTTACAAAGGTCGGTGCTTGTTTATACTTAATTTTAAGTGACGTTGTCCGATTAAGCATTAGCTGTTGCTTGTTTTTTTATCGTAGATTCGTCATTAATATTTAAAATTTTAAATAAACCGGTTCCATTTAGCGCACGTGGCTTTACCTTTAGAGTCTGAGCGCACGAGATCGGACAGGCGAGCCATGAGGATCGCCATGCGCTTAGCCGCGGCGATGATCTCGTTATCCTTGGAGGACCACTCGCGCACCGCCTTGTGCAAGTTGTGCGCCGCCACCTGTGTGCATTAAAGGGTGAATGTAGAGCCAAGTCTCGCAGTGTGCAAAAAGCGCCACTGTACGCAAGCACGCGCATAACTTCGAGGTGGGGAACAATTGAAAATAATAGTTATGTACGTCCACTACCATTGTATTGGATAGTGGCTAGAGAAAGAGAAAGAGAGAAAAAGAGTTATTTATGTCCCGACTTTGCTATGTAAAAAAAAATATCAACGTTATAATTCATGGCGCAAGGTTTCTAAGACAATGCGACGTAATGGAAAAATAGTATACACTGTATTGTTCAAACAATGTACGTACTTTTTTTCGATATTCGGTGTTACATCTTGAAAGATATATTTAAGATTTATGAACATGGCCAAATAAACCAGATCCACTAGCTAGTAAATTCAAAGCTCTTATGCTACGGTAATTGTTATCAGGTGAGTCAAATACTTGTTTGCGTCGTGTGAGGCATAAAAATACAATAATTGACACAATGCTGAATGTTCACGCTAGTGTTTTTAAAATCTTCGCTTGTCACCCCCAATCTAAATTTAATCGTACTCTTATACTTTACGTACCAAAATCGGTTGGCTCGGATGAGGTTGTCTGCGGAATATATCTTCGCCCTCGTCGTCCGTGTCGGGCGGCGGCGGGCGGGGCGGCGCGGCGACAGGTGCGGCCGGCGCGGCGGGTGCGGACGGCGGCGGTGGACGTGGCGGTGGCTGTTCGCCCAGCCGCATGGCCTGCAAGGCGTCCACTAGCGGCGGCGGCGGCGGGGGCGGCGCCTGAGTCGCGTGTCGGCTGAACGCGGCCTCTACTTCACTTGCCGCGCTCATTATCTACAATGGTAATAGTTTGAAAGTAAGATATAAAACCAAAACGTCACAAATCGGAAGCACGTCATTAATATTAAAAAGACAAAATTATACATAATAGATCCAGCACTTGTCAGAGTGTATTAATATTAATGGAAAAGGGGAACTACGTAGGTAGTGGTATATGTCTAGAAGGTTGATACACACCTCGTTGTTAGCGGCCCTCCAGCCGGCGGCGGCGGCGCGTTCGCCGAGCGCGACGCGCTTCGCGAGGTGCACGGCGGGCGCGATGCTCGCCTGCAGTCGCTGCTGCGCGGCGCCGAGCGCGCGCGCGAATTCACTATCCTCAGTGTTTTCGCGCTCCGCACCGCCCACCAGCAGCACGCGGTTAGCCAGTCTAACGGTAAAACAGTAAACACAAACATTCTTTTATCCAAAACATGAACAGGATATTCACCTCGTGTCAAGTAATAAGTTGACATAAAATATTTTGATCTCTCTATAAACACTATACGGTCTGCGACACTCACCTGGCGATGGCCGAAGTGTTGTCGACCATCTTCTGCGGGTCGTTGTTGCGAATCGCATCCTCGCAAAGATACGTGTGCTTTTGCATCAGCTCACCTGCAATCGTTAAGTCATTGTACATAACTTATAGCAAGTATCTTATAAAGAAATTTGTCTGGATAGATATTGCCGTAGCGTCAGCAGTGTGAAAGATCGCCACGGGTTGATTTGAGATGCGCTGCAGCTAGAAAAATTATTAAGGTCACGATATTTTACGACAGTACGCCATTATTCTATGATATATTATTACCGGCAGTTCTGACAAAATCGAGCGGGTCCACGGCCTGATCGCAGAGGTCCCTTACGCGCAGCACTGCGTCCGCGTACTGATTCTTCAGATTGTTAAAATGCTCCTCAGCAACCTGAAGACCAAAGATTGGCCTTAATATATAGTAGTGTGCAGTGAAAAGTGCAAAATCACTTTGATTTAGAATATGTAAAGAAGATCTACATATAAATTAAAAATTGATTCCATATACACATTGCTGTAGGTGGGTGCTTCTGTGAACGATACAATTCATCATCAGCCGATAGACGTCCACCACTGGACATAGCCCTTCCCCTAAAATTATACAGTGAACTTGACCTCTGGTATTGCTGGGCGCTTGGGGTTGTCGTATGTAAAGGTTCATATGGTGGGATTTGGGTCATTTCTCGTTACCCTAGCCCAATGCGGGTTGGCGGGAACTAGAGCATCGTTTGTTGATTAGCAAGGCGCATCACGAGTAGATGAGGTTGGCTTTGATACCGTGAGTTGTTATGCGGGACCCCTTACAACGATACAATTAATTAAGTAGTACAGACAGACTGGCGTACACAAATACTGCGTTAATATTTTCAGTCTTTTGCAATATTGTGAATCAGTGATTCATTGAATGACGTCCTCTATAATAAAACAATATATCATCAGTGCCATGATTTAGGCTAACTATTCAATTTATTTTTATAAAAGTCAATGCCTTTATGTAATTCGAAAGTAGGTTTACCTTGCTGTCCGGGTAATGCAGACGGATCTTCCCCGCCGCGATCAGTTGCGGCGACAGTTTTTCAACCTAAATCAGTTATTTAAGTATTGATTACTTATTAAAAAGTAAAACTAGTAAATGCTACAAATTTTTAATAATACAGTAAAAGCTCTTTATTCGCGGGGCATATGTTCTATAAATAGGTCGCGAATACAGAAACCGTGAATACGGGATATACTTTTTTGTTAGTACATTTGACGGCATTTACAAAGGATATTGGGTTGGATACTTTTTATTCCGTATGTATTTATTAGATCCACGAATAAAGAAATTTTAGCAGCGAATACAGGAATTGAGTCATTTTTAATGCGCGAATAATAAAATCGCGAATGAAGGAAGTGTGAATAAGGAGCTTTTACTATAACTGGGGATATTTTCAATCGAGTAACTTTTTTTTAACAGATAATATACGAAATCTTTTTTTTGTATTATGTATTGAACGGATTCGGTATTTACATATAGTGGTGTGTGTGTGTATATATGTGTGTGTGACAGGGCACCGGTACCGTACCTCGCGTTTGTTGTGCGCTAGTTGGTCGGCGAGCCGCTTGTCGCGCCCGGCCGCCGCGCCGACCACCGCGGCAGCTGCGCATGCGCGCGCGCTGAACGCCTGCAGCGCTGCCGCGCGCTCCGCGAAATTAGCTTCGCGACCCGGCGCGCCTGCGGACAGAGCTGCGTTCTTACTACATTTACAGACCGAAAAACTTACTCGGCTGAAGCAATATTTCAAGACATGATAGAAAAATAAAAAAAACACTTTTCGTTATTGTATTGTCTGGGCTTGATTAACACAGTTTGTAATTGAGTAAGGAACGTAACCAGCACCTCATTATTGAGGAAAAGCGTAGCGTTTACAACCGAGAAAATTGTCAATACATTCTTGTTATACCTTCGGGAGCGTTGACGGCGTCAGTGAAGTGCCGTAGCGGAGCGGCCACATCTATAAAGTCCTCCACTACCCGGTTCACAACCGCGCGCTCCATGCCTCGCTTCAGTTCATGTAGCTTGTCCGTCAGCTCCCTGATTAAGGTTATCGACCAAATGTGATCTGCATTTCATTTATTTATAATCACGGAAGTTACATGATTAGATTTTCGAGCTAAATGTGGTGAAGGTTTTTTTTAAAGAACCTGCTTAGGTACTTCCTTAAAATTGTAAATATGCCTTATTAATATATCAGGCTATGAACATCTAAGAACCAGAGTATTTTTAGCGAGACTATTCTCCAAAGCACTCCACTCCAATTGTTGTCATTTAACAGCATATAAATCTTAAGGAGTAATCTCATTATCGAAAAACAAATTGATTCATAGAAACACACTTGTTCTTCACTGAAAGTACATACAGCAAAAGTTTTTGTCTGCAGTCTGATGTATGCAACATAAATGATTTCCCGATGAAACAGTGTTCACGCAACTTCACATATGTAATTATTTAATGTTACAGGCATTATTGTTACCTTACTATTTAAAATACAAATAGTTCAGATTACCAACATCCTTATTTAATAGGGTTTGCGTGTACGATTGTCCAGTCAGGTAGACACAGAAATTACCCGCGCGGAGCTACTCCGGCCCCCGGTGCGCTAGGAAGCGCCCCGCGCCCACTTCAATATGAATCGTCCAAACATTAATAACGTACAATTTCAGACCCCCACTCAGATATTTCAGTTAAAGTAATTACAATCAGAATACAGTATAATATTGTGTAAATCATCAGAAACTATGTTTGTAACTCGAAGTTTAAAAATAAACATTATAACTATTCTGTGACACGTCTCGGTTTTTTATTAGAAGAAAACCAACTCTGTGAACTATATTGAAGCAAATAATCAGATTAATTGAGATAAGTCAGCAAGTTATATAGACTACACTGTTGGTGGTCCATTTCAGAATACTTAAATCGGTTCCGTCCACCATTAAATAGTGTGCTCATCTGATTGAAATCGCTACAGTTATATTTTCGCACAATTAGTTTCTGTGAAACAAGGAGTCGCAGACCTGGTGATCGCGCGCGCCTCGTCGCTGTCCCCGTAGCCGTGCGCGCACAGCTCGGCCAGCCGGTCCGACAACCGCTGCACGTCGCCGCACAGCTGCAATATCTCAGCCTTCTCACGCCCTTGCAGGCCGTCTGCGATCTGGTTTACAAACTTTTCTATATACACCGTTCATTTGTAATCTTTCTTCTGAGAAAGATTTCAATGGAATTTCTTTACACAAAACGTTAGAATCATGTATGCAACAATTCTTGAATAGTACCAAAAATGCTTTAAATTCTCTCTCGGTTTTAATATGAAGCAATCTTAGGTGAAAAACACAAGAAAGAAAGAGATGGCAGGACTTAGAAGAGGCCTAGGTCAGTAAACAAGCTGAAGATTAGAAATAGAAAAAAGAAAACTTGGATTTATTAATTAGAAGGTGAGAACTGTAAGAGTAATAATTTTATTAGGTCGCTAATGTTTCGTAAATTTCTTTAATCTTAGGTGTGAATTAAAAACTTTGTTCCAGTTTGAGAGTTGCTATAGCACATTCATTCACATCGAATCTTACCCTCTGTCCTTGAGACACGACGCTGGTGATAGCCTTTTGCCCTTCCGCCCTTGTCTGCGAATCGGCAGCCGGGTGCAAAAGCCACTTGTGAGCGGTCTCCAATCTGTGCGGTATAAAATCACAATTATATGTATTTTAATTTAATTAATATTGCTCCATATAATAACAACACACACGGAAAACAGCAAAGAGACCGTCATAATTCAACAATAGCGTTACAATATTTTTACATTGACAGACTATTTTCCAATTAACATACCTAGACTGTATGGTCTTCCCGCCTTGCTTTTCGGCCGCCCTCACCCCTTCATCCACTACCCCCTCTACTTCGTTCAATTGGGAGCGTAGATCGGAAGCCAGATTCAGAGCCTATGATATTTAAAGGTTAAAATAAGATTCTAAAACAAAATATAAAGTAAATCTAAATATATAAACAGGAAGTGTATTAATAAATACCAATTGTGATCATAGTGAGGGTCGTACGTATCACTTTAGTTACCTTGTGCTCTCTGCCGCGGCCGATTTGTCTCTCGTCGCACAGGTGATCCGCCTTAATACCGCCAGATCTAATAAACAAAAAAACCATCAATCTTGTTGAGTACGCAGTTTGGGAGCAGTTGGGACGCGTGTAGCTGTCAACGCTCTGATTTTATTCTGGCATCTCGTTGGGCGCAGCCACCACTTATTTTACAGATACCTACGTTATACAAGTATTGTCTTTACACATACCCCATATACAGTCGCGTGCAACTGAATCGACTCAAGCCGTATATTGGTAAAAAAGGTTAATTTATCAGAAAATGGCTTTTCCGATTTTCTTGTTTTTGTTTTTTATTTATTTATGAGACTAATCTTTTCTCTAAAAAATGCCATCGTAAAGAGATAAATCGGCTGAGTATTTATTGATGAAATTTAATTGAGACAGATATGCACAAAGCAATGAAGAAAAATTAAAACGACAACACAATGAATAAAAAATTTATATTTCATAAAAGTAAAGAAAGTTAAAATCATCAATACTTCGTATTGCTTCCCCTTGCTTTTATAACGGTTTGCGGCGAAGACTCGACGAAGCTTGATCGAGCCGTATCTTTAGCTCGAACCCCCCGTTTGAGCTCGTACCATAAATGATCAATGGGGTTCAGGTTAGGAATGAGAGCTAGCTACATCATCGTCTTAATTTCCACCTCTTCCAGAAACTGGCGAGTAACACTTGCTGTATGGCACCGAGATTTATCATGCATCAATACAAGATCTTCTCTTATGTACCCTGCATAAGGTACAACATGATCGAGAAGACAGTCTCCCACGTACTTTTGAGCTGTCAGACCCTCTCTCCGACTGCCAGCAGACACGAAAACAAGCTCGGTTTTCCCTTCATATGATATCCCAGCCCACATTATGACTGAACCACCGCCATATGATACTGTATCAGCAAAACAGCATTGCGAGATCCGTTCCCCTGGACACCTGTATACTCGGCCTCCTCTGTCGTTGCCATTGAGACACATTCTGTTCTCGTCAGTGAACAGGATAGAGCTCCAATGCTCAATATCCCAATTGAGGTGTTCATAAGCAAATTGAAGTCGGGCTTGACGGTAAGCTGCGGTCAGTTCCGAGAAACCTTCTGAGCTCCTGTTGCATATCAACGCCAGTGGGATGACGATTTCTCAACGAAGTTGTAACAATGAAGCGGTCCGCCGTCTCAGATGTGCTACGGTGTTTGTTGATTCGTGGTCTCCGAATGAAGTCACCAGTGTCTTGAAACCTTCGGTATACTCGTGAAACAGCTTATTGGCTTATGTTAAGTTCACGAGCGACTTGCCGTTGATTATGGCCTGCTTGCAACAAAGCTACAACTTGGGCCGCTGCTTCTGAGGTAGTGTCCATTCGATTGCGATGTAAATACTTTGAGCTTAAGAAGATGTGTACATGTCAAGTCTGACGAGTAATTGATAAGAAATGTGGGTCACGTGAGCTTTTATACGTGATTTAGTCCCGAAACTCGTGGGTACCGCAACGACCAATTTCTGTAACGCTCATGCTTGACCGTATTTATTAAAAAGTTTTGTTATTTGAAAATTGCTGTATTATAAAAAAAAATATCAGTCTTTCGAATAAAAAAACTTTTACAAAAATCGGAAAAGCCGTTTTCGGAAAAATCTAACTTTTATACCAATATACGGCTTGAGTCGATTCAGTTGCACGCGAGTGTATAACAAATCTTTTCTAAAACAAAATTATTATTGTTTGCCGGTAGATCTTTCCTAGATGGTCTCCGATAACAGAGACCTGCCTCCGGTAAATAAAAAATTTCGGTTGTAAATGCGTTACCTGACCGCGCGGCGCACGCAGTCCGCCGGCTCGGGCGCGAGGTGCTCCGCCGCGCGCTGCGCCGACGTCAGCACGGAGCGCAGCGCGCGTTCACCGCCGCTATTGCGCAGCGCAGCCGGATCCTGTCAGATATCCCTTTTTTTATCTATTTTCAATTTTCCCTAATATTATAACATTATTCAAGGCTTTACCTTATCCTATTATTTACATATTGGCCTATTTACATTTTTACAAACATTATTTCCATTGTTTTTGAGCATGTCGTGCTCATGCACAGGTTTGGTCTATATATATATACTTAAGATTCATTTGCGACGCAGGGTGAGGAGTCTGCAAATCCTACTACCTGCTTTACTTCTCTATCGCCTAGAAGTGTCTGGGACGACCCTCTCCTAGTCGTCTCATATAGGTCGAACACCTCCTGAATTTTAAGATCTAGAGGTAGTATCCCCAACAACAACAGGGTCGAATGTAGAGAGACCGAACAGCACGATCTGCAGAGTTTCGTGTCAGATATTACGTATACTTAAACAGTTGTATTCTAAGCATAGGTTTACCGCTCTTAGCTGAGCAACTATGAATCTAAGTTGATTTATTCACTTACATCACAAAGTAACACAGAAAAAAAATTATGCAAGGACAATAAGGTCGCGGATGGTAGAACGCGCTCGTCCAGAATAGTCCTGCTCAGCTCTGCTTTAGTTACTGGATTTTATATTAAGAAACACTAGCAAATTAAATGAATAAAAGTCGATAAGTTACTGTGTAGTACTAATAATTGTTCTATCAGCATAGGTTCTTGCTTAGTTTATTAGCGGATGGCTCAGTCTACTAGGAGAGTCCGAAAACAGAAGGGATCCGTTTCCGTTCCAGTTTTTTTCCATAATTTCTATTAGCCCTTACAGTTATGTTCTTCTTCTTCCTGCCCTTTTCCCATTTATATGAGGTCGGCACAGGATGTACTTCTCTTTTATATCTCTCTATCAGCCGTTATATCTGAATTCAGACTCACATTTTCTTCGGTCTTCCTCTACCCTTATAACTATTCACTTTCATTCTCATTACTTTCTTTTTTATACGACCTTCATCCCACCGCATAACAACATGCCCGCACCACTCGAATCTCTTGATCCTCAATTTCTCTGTCACTGGAGCAACTTTCAGACTTCCTCTAATATACTCATTCTAAGAAATAAATAAATAAACATAGAAGAAGAAAGATAATGTAGACTAAATATATATTAGGAAACGTGATACTGGATAAGGAAATGCAAAATGTAAAATTAGATAAGGAAATGCGAAGTGTAATTAGATAAGTAGAAAAATAAGCAAAACTGTGAAAGTAAAATTAGAGAGAAAAATGTAATGTGTTAGCAAGATGGAGCGAGTTGTCCTCATTGATGAGAGATGGATGTAATGAGAAAGGATGGAGAGTGAGAGACGAAAAAATTAAGAGTGATAGAAGAAAAAAAAGGAAGAATGAGGTAAGAAAGAAGGGAAAGTAAGAAGGATAGAGATAAGGAATTAATAGAAAATAAATATTAATAAAGAGACCAAAGAAAGAAAGGGCCCTAGATACAACAAACTAGGGGGAACGATAAAAAAAAAATACTCATTCTTAATTTTGTCCATCTTTTCACACCGCACATCCTTCTTAAAATTCGCATCTCAGCCACTTGTAATCTCCTTTCATCCGAACCTTTGGTAGCCCAACATTCAGCTCCATACAATACGACAGGTCTAACGATCGACTTGTAGTTATAAAACCGTGAAAATGGACTTGAAACCGTTCAAACCAGATTCGATGAATAAAGCTAACGCTGTCCGGCTCGAGTGAGAAAATCATCTCAAACTCAACATTACAAACGATGGGTGCCACGAGCGTAGATAAAGTTGAAACATTTAATCTCCTTAGCATATTATAGACACAACTCTGTTGTTTCGAGACTCAGATGTAGTAAAAAAATAATTGAATTTAAGCATATAGTTTACGTTGAGGAAGTCGTGCGCAGCGGGTATCTTGGTATGCATCTGCGACTGCAGCGCTTTCAGGACCGCGATGTTGTCTTTCTCGCCGCCGTCCTCCACGTACGAGGTCAGCTGCAGCACGCTGAAACATTATCCAATGTAAACCAGCTAGTGGTAGATATTTGCTGGAGACCCTTTAGATCGAAATGTGCAAACGTATACGTATATCCTTTACATGGGCAGTAGCTACTGAAGATGCTGTTAAGGAGATTAGTGGCAATATGTTAATGTGTATACATTCTCATCAGCCCCACATTGTTAGCAGGTGAATCGTCTATTATCAATTGAACGTCGTACGTTAAAAATTATGTGCAGTATTATAAAGAGCCAGTCTATAACTGAGATTCAAGTTGTCTTACCGTATGATCTCGTGGATCTCGTCTGCCATCTGCTGGGCTAGGTAGTTCCGGTTCTCCGCCGCCTCCTCCATTCCCTTGCCGCCTTAGGAAAGTTTATTGATTAAAAAAACAATTGTTAAAAGCAAAAAATTAAGTACTCTATGGTCAGAATTGAGAATGATTATTCGGGTGGTAATACCTCAGTTTGTTAGTCTGGTCAATAAGCGCTGTACGAATCTAACAGGCGTAGGTTTGATTATCGCTGATAAATATCAAGAATAAGGTTTCATGGACATGTTACATACACCCAACCGAACTTAACCAATTTTGAGGATGGACCTTGATTCTCTTTATGAGAGAAAGTCTGGAATCCCAATAGTGGAAAAATTATGTTCACAGATTATATTATGTATTAATAAGTTAAACTTATGTTAACTCTCATACTGTGCATATGCTCTACCTTCAGTGAGTATGTGTATATAGATCTTCATGGAGCAAATGAGCACTGGTGCCAACTGTTTCACACTCTCCAGGCAACGAGTCAGGGTTTCGGCGTGTGGCGGGTGGGTCAACTCCGCCGCTCTCGCTGCTACCTGGTTACAAACAATAATTATTTACACAATCCTAAGCACGATTCCGGAAACACCATGGTAAGGAATGCACTGAGTGCTAGTAAAATTTATTATGTATGTATATATATTAAGGTTGAATTTTTCGGACACCTTGAAATAGGATCCCGTTATGAGTTCCCAAGGTTGATCCTGGACGGCAAAATAGCTGGAAAACGTTCACCTGGTAGACAGCCCAAGAAATGGTTTGATGACATTAAGGAATGGACCGGGTTTAAATACCATCAGTTAAAAAGATTCGCCGAGGATCGAATTGGTTTTCTCAATCTTATCGCCAAACTTCAGTTTGAAGAGGACACCTAATGATGATATATAAACCATTTACCTCTCTAGCGGCTCTCGAGAGCGCCGGCGAGATGTCGCGGAGGAACTGCACCAGATCCTCCATTGTGTCTATCACCTCCGCTACGCCCAGGTAATCCAGCACCTGCCAAATGTTATCCTTCATATTAGACTAGAAGATAATATATGTAATAAATAATAACTTAACCACTTTCTGATCACCATATGACACCAGTTAACACCAGTTTATTGGTATCCGCACTAGTTCAGTATTTGGCCCTTCGCTCTTCTCTTCTAGAAGAAATATCAATATGCTCCACTCGTTCGTAGTGTGAATTAAGTCTTTCAATTTTCATAAAGTACGTTTTAATGTAACTTCATCATCATCATCAGCCGACTTACGTCCACAGTTGGACATAGGTATCCCCCTAAGATCGCCACATCGAATGGTCCAGCGTAATGTAACTTACCTTTTTGCATTCCTTGACAATTTTTCTAACTTCGGACTCATCGAAACATAGCAGTAGACCTGACGTGCCCTGCAGGATTCCTCGCGAACCCTCGATCAGTTTTTTCCTGTAACAAATTATCTCAACATTAAAATTACTTTAATAAACAGAATTAACTGGGCTAAGAACTTTGGACACATTCAGTATGGTGTTCCTTATTTAACAAGAGATCTTATCATTTCATTGTTTAGAAGAAAAGCATCACCTTTTCATTATCATTATCAACCTTTGTTTATATTATATTGTCACGCCTTTTTCCCAGTAGGGGTAGGCAGAGGTGAATTTCGCCAGAACCCACATTTCGCCAGATGTGGTCAGATTAGGTCCCATGTAACAGGGGGCGAGCCTTTGTTTATCCACTGCTGGATATAGGCCTTCCTCAATGTCTTCCACCAGGTGCGATTCTCAGCTTCTCGCATTCACCCACTTCCGACCACCCCGATGATGTTGTCCGTCCATCTAGCCCATCACCTTGTGTATACTTGTACTTAGGATAAGCAAGGTTGAAAGGTCTAGACAGACTAACAATTTATATCTAAGGTACATTGCCATAATTCCACTTGTCTGCTCTTCAATATACACATTTTAATTAGACTGTTTAATTAGGTTCAGTAACCTAGTGGAAGTCTCTGTTACCGGAGACCGACCACCTAGGTAGGAGGTTAGGCTCCTCCTCAGAGACGAGTTAACACTAAGTGTAGAGGAGCACCGGTGCGTTCTATAAGAGATCCTGGAGCCTCTCCGTTTGCACTGATGCAGACACCCGTGGGGTTTTAGTGAGTAAGAATCTCACATAACCCTGACTTCCCACCAGAAGCAGGGTATCATTCGACGATTTCCCCCCCCCGAAACCCCAAAAAATGCATCAGACAGGGATACCATCACACCTATATTTTTTTTTAATTATGAAGCGACGAGACGTGTGCGATTTTCACCTGATCGTGAGTGATACGCCTGCCAATAACAACGCGGCGCTAGTTAGGATGTTATACACTACACAACATTGCGCTCGTCTTTTTCAGTCATAAAATGTTAGGTCATTTTACGCCACTAACTACACTAGCTACTAGCACGGTAATGTTTTCGCATTACTGTCTGTCGGTTGCAGAAGGTATTGCGGTGGTACCTACCTAGCAGCAGTGAATCCTATCTCTGCCGTCAAACAGTAATGTGGAAACTACTACCGCGTTAAAGTTTGAAAGGCGCTGTCACTAGTGGAATTACTAAAGAGACTATACACATGTTACAGAGCTATGAGGACAATGTCGTGTAGTGTACATAATCCTAACTAGTTCGCGTATTTACTATATGATGGTCTCTGTACCGGAAGAGGTAATGTTAGCAGGCTCTCTACCAGATGGTCAGACGATCTAGTGAAGGTTACCGGAAGCAGCTGAATGCGGGCAGTGAAAGATCGATTGATGTGGAGATCTTTAGGGGAGGCTTATATCCAGCAGTGGACGTCTGTCGATTGACAATGATGATGATGATGGCCTCTCTCGTTTCGTTGCTTAGTGGAATACAATGTCTACGTGTGCGTTTGCTACCTTTAATAAACATTCCTACACTTGCAGATATTTTTATCTAATGTAGGTCACCGTTGGACTACTTTACGAAGGTCATCGCGGAGTCCAAAACATGAGTAATAAGCACTCGAGGTGTGTCGGCGGCCTGCATAAATGCCATTCCATTTAAGGAAAAGACTACAGTGCGCTCTTGGTCTGTGCCGAATGAAATTAAACTGGTACTAGCAATTTGTTGTCTTCATCATAGTAATCGATTTTGAATTTTCGATTGATTATAAGGTAAACCTATCATCATTATCAGCCGACAGACGACCACTGTTGGACATAGGCATTCCTCAAAGATTACCACACCGATTCATCCCGCACTGCTCGCATCCAGCTGTTTCCCGCAACCTTGACCAGATCATCGGACCAACTGGTGGGGGGCATGCCAACACTACGACTTCCGGTACACGGTCGCCATTCGAGGTAAATGTGTAATAGAAATAGTAATATTCTTATCTAGATAGCCTAAAGGAATAGAATTTTTTTTTTTGCAAAATCTTAATAATATTCATATAATTGAACTTTGACACGTGTGCAGACTGACCTCGCCGGGCCGGAGTACGGGTCGGAGCGCAGCATGTCGGAGGCCTGCTGCAGCAGGGTGGCGGCCCCCTCCACCCGGCGCAGCGCTCCGGGCATGTCTTGGCGGAGGATCGCATCGTCCGATGACTCTATTGTCTCGTGACCAACCTGTAAAATTTTTACAGAGGTTGGAAGGATACAGAAAATGCTTACTGCGCGATGATGATTTTCGGCGCTGAACATTTCAACGGCGATAGTGCGCGATTCAGATGCGGTCACTCACACAAACACAAACATCCTCTCCGTACATACTGCTCTAAGAAGAAGCGAATATCACCATCGTAATACAGACCACCGGTGCATACCTGATGCTGACAGGAGCGCAGTCAGAAGAACAAAATCGAGACGTAAAGTAAGATTTCCCGACTATTAGCGTCCGCACGACGCTCTCTGAACAAGGGAGATGTGATGTCTTTTTTTTTAAATCGTTCTCCTGCCTATGGTGACGACTCAAGGGCCTTTAGGATGCTTTACATTTACTACACTTTCTTACTTTTTATTTCCTACTCATTCTCATATTTTATTCTCTCATATCTTGCATGCTCTTGCTCTTTTTTCAAACTTCTTATCTCTCGTTCAACATACCAATTCCTTCTACCATTTCTCTCCTGAGTGAATACCGTCGTCTCCAACGTTGTTATCCTTGTCTAGTCTCTGTAATAAAAAAGCTCTACTTCTAGAACGAAGTTATTGTATTTTTACCGTGGGAACTATTTCTAAGGTAATTATCACCATAACTACTATAAATGAACTTTGATAGTAAACAGAAAATAGTAATCACCTTGACAAGGTTGTTGACCGCGAGCGACACGGCCTGCACCGGCCGCGCCAGGTCCGGCATCGCGTTGCCATCTTCCGCCTCCTCGTGTAGGATCACCAGCCGCGACACCTATAGACAAGGATAAGATTTAAACGAGTGGTTCTTGTATACAAGATAACCTATGATTAGTTTATACTGATCAAAGCAACGAGTCCTATATCCAGCAGTGGACGACTGTCGGCTAATAAAGATGATGATGATAAAAGCTACCAGTAGCTATTTAAAATATTGAAGTTGGAGACATCGCTTTGAGACGCGATGCTCCGCTGCTGGTAACCCTGTAAAGTGTACTGGTTACAGCGTGTGTTAAATCAGAAGTAACTAGTTTAAGTTCTATACTGTTGCTTTATGGTGCAGTTTAGTGGTGGTATTTTGGTAGGTTTCCGGTAAGAGACATTCAAGTATGAAGACTTGTTTAAAATAAAATACTAACATCTGTAGTACAGACAGCATAACAATGCAATGGGATATGAGCTCTTCTTATTACACTTTTTTTAATGTTGATAAATGGTATAAATAATTTTTAGAGTATTTTATGTGATATCCGTTAACCAATAACTTTCAAAGTAAATTTTTCGTTTGAAATCGTATCCTATATGGTTGACCCCCACTAACCCGCATTGGGCCAGCGTGGTGGAAAATGGCCCATATCCATATGAATCCCTTACTCCATCAATGTGAGAATCTTTCGAGGAAACCTATGTCCAACAGTGAACGTTTATCGGCTGATGATGATATGGTATGCGCCATTTACCCTGGAAAGCACTAACTGATGTCTCCTAAAGTTAGTCGTTTATTCGGAAACTCCGCTTCCAAAATATGGTACTTTTTTATTGTATTTACATACAATGGCTTGACTCTTTAGTCGTATATAGATATTTAGGTATAAGGTTTATTTAAAATTTGAGGTTATGAAATCTGACGAGACGAGACTGGATCAAAATGTGTTCAAGTTGGTGGTTGGTCAAGTTGGATAGCCACAGAGAGACAAAAATCTTAAAGACGTTAATCTTGCAACTGCCTTGAAAATTAAAATATAAGTAAATTTTATCTGTATACATATACATTAAATAGTTCATGTACGGTTTGAGTCAACGACACTTGCAGACAAAAGGACATTAGATAAGGTCACGGAAATATCTAAGTTAAACATTAGTGGCTGACTTGTTTGCTTGAACTTAGTACTTATGTGATTATAAAATTATACACATAAATACTTATCTTTACCCTTAGCTTTTTTTTATTACCTTTATTCCTGTACTGAATATTAGTTATTAATTCAATGGTTTACTACTGGGTCTTAATATATAATATTTTATATTGGGTGAAAGTGCACGGGCGCAGGGAGGGAAATGAAATGGCCAAGGAAGTTACCCTGAAGAGTAAAAGACGAGAGTATAAGCACTACCCCATCTCATTCGTCATGCGACAGCTTAAGTTAAAAACGCTCGACGAATGGAATAGAAGGTACGTGCAAGGTACAATGGCTTCGAAAACGCGGACCTTTTTCCAGAAGAAGGAATTAGGATGCAGAATGTTAGAAGAAGAGAAATGTGTAAGAAGAGCAGAGAGTGAAAGATAAGAAATAATGAAAGCTTGGAATGAGTTACAAGTAATAAAAGAGAAGATAGCATGAGAGTGGAAATCATAGGAAAAAGGAAAACATATATATCTTATCACATACATACAATATCAGATATAAGCACTTAAAAGAATGTTACTCAGCTTTATTAAAATATATCATTTATATATTTCCAAACTGAATTATGACCGTCTTTGGCTTTATGTGTATTGTGAGGGTGGTAGTAAAACACAAGGGTTTGGAAAAACCAAACCACCAAACAAGCTGGCCCTATAGTCCTTGTTACTAGGCAAGCTCTTGACCACTGCGCAACAGTGGCACTTAAATGCATTCTGCTGCTGCAGCTGCATTCATCAACATCACCGTCATTATCAGCCGACAGACATCCACCGATGGACATAGGCCTGCCCCAAAGATTCCCACACTATAGGGTAGGGATTCATATGAGAATATTTGATCCATTTCTCACCACGCTAGCCCAAAGCGGGTTGGGGGGGAGCCAGAGCCTCGTTTGTTGATTAGGAGGGTGCACCACGAGCTGAGGAGGTTGGCATGGATCCCGTGAGTTGTTGTGCGGGAAGCCTTACATCATACTACATTAAATCTTTAAAATTCAAGTGAGATGAGAGAACTCGTGTACGCCTGTCTCTATCAGTTAGATAGCACATAAATACCGTCATGCGAGACCATAATGAAGATAATTGGTAATGACGTGAGACTCGCGGTAGCCGGTTATGGGCCATTACACCGGCGTCTATTTATATATTTTGACACTAACTGTGACTAACCATAGCTTTTGATATCTACATTTGATAAGTCACATAAATATTCGTCTATTCATTTGAGTTTTTTTTAACAAGACAGCAAAAAGACTAACAGGAAGTATTACTGTCTAGTGATAGTAAGCGAATTCATATAAGAAACAATAGCCAGTTAGAATATAGTACACAACACAACACCTTACAGCATTGACTATACGATAATTGATGTTGATAATTTCACTAGCTACAGTGTTTTTTAAATCCCCCCGGCAAAAAAAATCTTGTCCTATTTGCTTTGTCCATTGGACTTTCTTGTGGGCAAAGAAGACTACCCATCTTCTAAGTTCGCAAACTAAAACCTTTTAGCAGGCAGGGGTTACCTTAGTCCTATTCTTATTACCTTAGAACTACGCTTAACGACAGTGTCCCACAGGCATAACCTTGACATTTATATAAGTAATTATAAACATATATACTTTATTCTTTAAGAAGTGCTCAATGATAACCTTTCCGTATGGAAGACAATGAACAACATATCATGAATATAAATATTCTGTTTTGATTATCAGCTAATTATGATATCTACAGTTGGAGAATCATTAAAAAAAAACTTTAACTGCGATGTGAGAGTGATGGAAAATGGGTTTCATACGGGTCATGATACTGTTAAGTATCTGCTATCAAAAGCTACACTCACATGTCTTGGCTGACTGTCCAAAGAGAGACCATCTTACACTCCTTTGTCTTATACGCTGCCTTTTCACAAGGCAACAAAATTAAAATATTACATTAAAACTTGAGTATGGAACTTTTAAAAAGGTGAGGTTTGTTTTCCTCATTCATCATCATCAGCCGATAAACATCCACTGCTGGACATAGACTCATTGATGACTCATGAATCTCATTTGACTCATCGATTCATTTGGTGGTAATTGTCTGAATGTAAATCGAGAGATGCTTCGGCAGCAACTGCTCATTGTGACAATTATCTCGACTACGTGGAAAGCTGCGATAACCTCAAGACATTAAAACATTTATTGACGGCTGCAGTGTGTGTGACCTCCGATACCGCCCACTCCATCACGTCACAGCATCGGATCACGGCCGATCATCGTAGTAAATTGGCAACACCCGATGTGAATGTTAAGTGATACGACCTCTTACACCAATAACTTACGAAGATATATGATATTCAATTATAAGTTTTAACATTTAAAAAAATCTATTTCCCATATGAAAACAGAAAAATAAAGTTTACATATATACGGTTAAGGGGTGTAAGGGGTCGCGCACAACAACTCACGAGATCCAAGCCAACCTCAACTACTCGTGATGCACCCTGCTAATCAACAAATGAGAGTCTGGCTTCCACCAACCCGCATTGCGTCAGCGTGGTGGGATATTGCCTAAGTCCCCCCCATATGAATCTACAAACGTGGATTTTTTTGCGGGAGGAGTCCACCAGTGCTCATCTATCGCCTGATGATGATTGATATACGGTTGAAACAATTTTTTAATAGAATTTGGATAGAGTTATCTAGATCAAGAGACAATTCTTCTCTCTTCTCAATAGGTCAAGCTTTATTTTATAACCTCTTTTTTTTGAAGCGACGAAAAGATCGGTTCACCTGATGGTAAGTAATACGCAATCCATAACAATCTGGCGCTGATTAAGATGATATACATTATATGATATACTACCTAATGCTCGTCGCCTACAGACATAAGATTTTAAGTAATTACAACAGTAACTACACTAGCTATAGTGCCCTTCAAACCGGAACACATTAATGTTTGCACAGTACTGTTTGCCGGCTGCAATAGGCGCTACGGTGGTGCCTAGACGGTCTGTAGCCTCAGCCTGTAGCATCAGTGGAGTCGAAATATAATGATATGGCTATTGACCTTGAAAGTTTTAATTCATTACTTTAAAAATATCCAGCATTATAACGCTTCAAATAGAATCTGTACAGTGAGCTCTATGTAGAGTTCACATCAAACAACTTTCACTGCGGCGGACATTGTGTTGCGTCACGCGGCGTCGCCCGGAGCGTCGTTGTCGGCGCTGCGTGCGCACGCGCAGGCGCCAGCACCCTATTTGGCGCGCGAGTCATACCATATCAGGCCTCGGAGGTTCATTCATGGGTTTTTATCATCGCACGTGTGGGCGACCCACACTGGTTCCGAAGTGTGAATAACTGCTACTTTTACTGCTGGCAGGTCAGGCAGGCATGCGCGTTTAGAAGTGCGAATAGGCAAAAAAAATAATCAAGTAATCTTTTAAAAGACTTTACTACTTAAGACTTTACGAGAATTTTTAAAAAACAATATATCTGCCAATCAATCAATCAAGAAGCAAACTGTCTCCCACCAACTCCCATAGAGCGAGCGTGGTGGGAAATTGCACAAATCGCTTCATATGAATCCCTGTTCGATCGTGTCGGGTAAGGGAGACTGAAATCCAGCAGTAGACAGCTATCGGCCGATGATGATGAACACCATCTGATGAACATTTGGTGTTTTTTATACGTACGTACGTATATTTAAGTTTTAAGTATTGAAAAGAAATCCGCCATGTATATTTTGACAGTTTGTTACAACAAAGCTTCAAGAAATGTTAAATATTGTCTGTATTAAAACAACAGAGACAGGAATAATGCGGTGAAAAGAGAAAGGAAATTATGGACATAGGAATTAAGATTTTGGATGTCAATATATTATATTTAGTTTAAGTAGTGGTTAGTTATGTTGGTTACGCCATAACTTAACTGATACTTATTTCAGTTGTAATATAGAGTGTTAACTGTTGGGATCATAAAGAAAAAATATATTTGCCTATGCACAACAGTGGGCGTTATTCTGCCGATATGAAGATTACGATGACTATAATTTTTAAGCTTAAGCCTGCTTAACAAGTTCTTAACATAATTGTGGATTGGCTTGTATAGAATGTCTCTAGACGTTGAGTCAGGTATTGATGTTAAGTTTTTAAATAATACACTAAAACAAACTTTATCAACGCACAGTAGTAGAAATGTAAAACTCGAGTCGTTTTAATTTGCTATTGTGAACATAATATTATAGTGCGAAACTTCCGCTGGCGTGGGTACAAAGGCGACCGCTTCTTGCAACGGGAGCACCGGCGTCCTTTCGAGTTACCAAGTGGACCGGTTACAGCCGACGTCCTCCTATCACACCGTAAGGAGAATACCAATCTATTATTATTTATTTACTATCAAAATTTCTAAAATTCGTATAAGTTATCAAAATGTACTATGGGCAGTCTTATTACTCTGGAGGTAGTCCTCTTCCAGAAAACTCACATTGTATAGAAGTAAACAACCTTAGATAGATTTGTAAAAGGTCGCAAGTTAACAGTCATCATGGGCATCACCAGAGGATAGACGTCCACTGCTGGACATATGCTTCCCAAATCCAGTGGGTTCCCGCGTTTCTCACCACATCCTCGGGTCATCTTGTAGGAGGCCTCTAGCTGGGCATAGGTCTCTTGTATTGTGTTCCACAAAGCACGACCTTGAGCTGTTTGAATCTAGTGGTTCCCAGTGATTATTTTTATGTACTCTGTCCAACTAGTGGGAGGTCTGTCATTGCTGGGCTTTCCACGGCGGAGCTGCCATTCCAGCACTTTAAGTCCCCAACGTCCATCGGAACTACGAGTTATGTATTCCGCCCATTGCCATTTCAGTTTAACGACTCGTAGGGCTAGGTCGGTGATCCTGGTTCTTCTGCGGATCCCCTCATTTGTGATTTTATCACGCAGAGATACTCCAAGCATCACGCTTTTCATCTTTCGCTGGTGTAACTCTGAGCTTTCTTATTAAGCCCACAGATACAACAGTACCTCAATGACTTTTCTTGATCTAGTTCATCTAACAAACTTCCGGTAAGAGGATATGGAACGCAGCTTTCTAGAGGCTGTTAATTTCCGGCATACTCCGGAAGGACTTAATGCATATACCACTCTAATTTGTGATATAAGATGTACCTGAATCTCACCACACAAATAATCACAGGAATCGAACCTGCGAAATTAAAAGTATGCTTGAAGCTATCGTATTTGATTACCCATAGCAAGGTAAGTGGATTAGAGTATGCTCTGGTATCGTAAAAGGCGACCAACCTGCATACGAGATTTATATTGAGCAGAGAACCGTGATAGCTCATAGTATATCTTGTAGAGGCGCAGGTTCGATCCTCACTGAGCTTGAGCTTTAGATAAAGGAAAACAGCGTGGGAACCGACATGTTTTTGACCATTGTCATATAATAGGTTGTCAAATATCTCCCTTCCGCCTTTTTGTCTTTTGAATTTCGCGGCTATGTACAAAGCGCTACAGAGCTCGTATCTGGCAATACTATACATAATTTGAAAGGTCTTGACATAACCTACAAAACGACGCTATGCATAATTAGTTTGGATATTGCGTTCAACAGTTATAGACGTGTAAACATAGAGTTCACTAACGCCGAAATTCGAGCTATTTTAAAGTTTTCCTTCGTTAAAGGCAAATCCGCTAGAGAAACGTTCCGTGAGATTAATGGTGTTTTGGGGGATGGTACTCTATCACTTCGAACCGCGGAGGAATGGTTTCGACGATTCAGAGCCGGTGAAAACGACACCATGGATAAGCCAGCCGGCGGAAGACCTGTGACGACAAATACCGATCAAATCATGGACTACATCGAGTTAGACCGGCATGTGGCATCTCGTGACATCGCCCAGGAGATGGGAGTTAGTCACCAAACCATTTTAAACCATCTGCAGAAGGCTGGATACAAAAAAAAGCTTGATGTTTGGGTGCCGCATGATTTGATGCAAAAAAACCTTCTGGACCGAATCAACGCCTGCGATATGCTGCTGAAACGGAACGAACTCGACCCATTCTTGAAGCGGATGGTGACTGGCGACCAAAAATGGATCACATATGACAATATCAAGCGAAAACGGTCGTGGTCGAAGGCCGGTGAATCGTCCCAAACAGTGGCCAAGCCGGGATTGACGGCCAGGAAGGTTTTGCTGTGTGTTTGGTGGGATTGGAAGGGAATCATCCACTATGAGCTGCTCCCATATGGCCAGACGCTTAATTCTACCATCTACTGCGAACAACTGGACCGCTTGAAGCAGGCGATCGACCAGAAGCGTCCAGAATTGGCCAACAGGAAGGGTGTAGTGTTCCACCAGGACAACACCAGACCACACACTTCGTTGATGACTCGTCAGAAGCTACGGGAGCTCGGATGGGAGGTTTTATCGCATCCACCATATAGCCCGGACGTAGCGCCAAGTGATTACCACCTGTTCCTGTCCATGGTGAACGCCCTTGGTGGTGTAACGTTGAACTCAAAAGAGGCTTGTGAAAAGTGGCTGTCCGAGTTCTTCGCAAATAAGGAGGGGGGCTTCTACGATGGAGGTATTATGAAGTTGCCGTCTAGATGGAAACAGATTATCGAACAAAACGGCGCATATTTGAACTAAATCCGATCACTGTAACACTTTTTATAAAGCATTGAATAAAGAGCAAAAAAGCGGAAGGGAGATATTTGACAACCTTATATAAATGGCCTAGACCTTCCACTAGTGAGAGAAGACGCAGCGTACCAGCAGTGGGGTTAATAAGAGGGCTTTGGTTATCTTTTAGTAGTTCAGTGTTCCGGTTGAAGAGCGAAAAGCACAATGTGATACAGTGTAAATCATCTTAACTAGCGCCACTTTGTTTTAGGCAGGTGTATCACCATCAAATGCACGTATCGCTGTTTTTCTCGTTCTGATGAATAACATGTGGTGAAATAGAGATACGGTGTAACGGAGCCTCACGTTAGAATGTGTTACAAGGAATAGAACCCCATACCCCGTGAATAAGATATATTATTGCATGCGCTGGTTACTGCACAGCGGTACCATTGTATGCTAATGGGTTTTAGCAATTCGCGCTTTGCGCTTTTTTTTCCCTTTTGTAGTACAAATGAAGGGGGGAAGAATGTTAAGTAAAAGCTTGTGTTTCAAGTTATCTTTAGAAAGAATAATTACAATTTACGATGTTTAGATTATACGGAGAATTTATACTTAGTCTTAGTATTTATTTTACAAGGTTTTTACGTTTTTATAAGGACCAAGGATAAAATAAATTAATACAAGTTTGGACGGACGACGACACAAAGAGAGTTGCACGTCTTTGTTAGTCTTGACAAGTGTTTTATATATGATTGGTAGTAATACATAATGTACGACCTCGTTCCCTTCCCGATTTGCTTGCCCTAACACCCCCGCAACTCCTTTAACGAAAGGTTTTGTGAGATCCATTCTTATCTGACCTCTAAACGCAGAAGTAATATCTCTATAAAATTGTGAATCTTTGCATCTAATAATTTCGGAGATCTCACGAGGATCCAATGAAACTCTGAACAAATATATATATAAAGGAGATATAGTCTAGATTGTCCGACGAGATACAGTAAATCTGAAACTCAACTAAGTTAATGTAAAGTATAAATAAAACTATTTGGCTGATGAGGTCGTTGGAGGCGGGGAAAGAATTTTAAGTACACCCCATTACGTCTGCGACTGCGGGTTTGCTCTGCAGATAAATTTTACTGCAGCACTCCACCGGCTCCACCTTCGTTGACATTGTCTTGGCAAAACAAAATCTTAGACTATGAATGAAGGTTATTTTATTTTAGTTAGTACTCAATTAATTGGTGTATGATGCTATGGAAGTAATGAAAGCTGGTATTACCCACTAATCTGAAAGGGCGTGGGTTCTATTCGACCTTTGTCATCAAGTGTTGAAACGTCGATTCAGACAATACTGTTTTAATCCAGTTACGTATCATCATCATCATAAGTGGTTAGACGTCCAGTTCTGGGCATAGGTCTCTCCCATAGATTCCCATACTATCTGGTAGGGATTCATACAGAAGGATTTAAACCAATTCCCACCACTCTAGCCCAATGCGAGTTGGTTGGAGCCAGAGCCTCCTATGTTGATCAGCAGAGTGCACCACGAGCAGGTGATGTTGGCTTGGATCCCGTGAGTAGTTATTAAGAAACGCTAACACATACATATACTATAACATACAAGACTAGTTATCAGACGGATACAATATGCTATGCCTAATGAATGACGTTAACAGGTAACCTTCAGCTGTTCCGGCGGCCTTGTGAAAGACAAAGCGATATGAAATATATGAGTCCAGCGGACTATTTGGTAAATACCAAGCCGACCTTGGGAGAACCACCCCTTCGACTAGGGGTGGCCATACCCGTAGCATCGGTGAACTTTAATCGTGGTGGAGAATTTATACAACAGTATTGTATTATGAATAGGTGCGTCGGAAGGTAATGTGCCTAGATTATAGAGCCTAAAATTTATATAAATAATGTTCTTAGCTATTCGTCATATGGTCGTTCCGTCATGTCTGAGGATCGTGGTCAGTGCTTGGCTTGATGTATGGAGCGGACGATCTGCTTCCACCAGTTCCTGTCCAGCGCCTCTCTTACAATTGTATACAATTTAGATAACGAGTCTTTAATCAGATCGGTCCATCTGGTTGGTGCACGACGGAATGATCTTTTACCATCGGTGTACCCAACGACAATCAACTTTAGCTTAGCTATTTAGGGTGCGGATATCGGATGGAAGGTACCGGACAAGGGCTATATATATATCAGTGAAATAATAAAAGGTGGATTCGCAAGCACAGTTCACCTGGTGGTAAGTAATATGCCCGCTCATAACAACGTCGCTTTAGTTAAGATGGTATAACTATACCACATTACACTTAAAACCAGAATACAACAATGTTTTATAAACTCCTATGCCCCCAACAAACAGTAGTGTACAAATATTGTTGTGTTCTGGTTCGAAGGGTGCTGCAGCTAGTGTAATTACTTAGGTAACGCGACTTAATATCTTATGTCTCAAGGCGACGAGTAAATAATGGTGCAGTGTACATTACCATCAGATGAACGTTCCGTTTAATCGCTTCTTCGAATAAAAAAAAAACTTATTTTTAATCGATTTTATTACTGTTAAGCTTTCATTTAAGCACTGTATATATATTTAGTGAAAACATTGAAGTCTGTAAATATCACCTGACGGTCCGAAAAGGGTCAAGGGCGCGTTCCCAAGAGCAAAGTAATAGTACACCTGGTTACATAAACACCAGCTAAATGACATGTTTGTAATATATCGCTTTTATGTTAAATTGTCATTAAGCAACCCGTACACACCCGTAGATCTTTGGTTTAGGTCTATGTCCAGCAGTGGACGTCTGTCGGCTGATGATGATGAGAAACTCGAACAAGTATATTATAACCTTACCATAAATAACACTCCCGCACTCTCATATAGCAGATATCCAGAGATCATTTGACTCATCACAAGATCGCTGAAACTATTAGACGTAAACATTCAAAATTTAGTACAGATACTGCTTCTGACATTTAGAGGTCAGCTAAGAATGGATATTACAAGATTCCTTGCCCAAATAATATTAATAGCATAAACTATAGTATTATAAATTACTTTAGGCACGAGATTCAGTGGAGAGATGGGCCGAGAGGCATGTCGGTGATCAAGAGCTTGTCTATACTGTCCATATACCCCATCCGTTTTTACCACCGGAAGAACACGAGCACGTCGAGGCGCAATCCTTGTCGTTAACATCCACAATAACAAATAGATTTAGCTCCTCGTACGTGATAAAAACAGCGAATAAGTGGAACTACTTGCCGGCGTCACTGTTCCCGTACAAACTCGCTGACGGTGTCTTTAAGAGACGTGTGAAGCACCATAATCTTTATCATCACTTAACACCAGGTGGTATTGTAGTAATTTTTAGTTTAAGCGATTAGCTTGTTAGTACAATCGCAGGATTCGAAGAGACGCTAGTCCAATCTCATTGAGATACAGCTTCTTAAAAATATACAGGATACCGATAGGTTTCATGAATTTTATCTAAATGTGATATGATCTACGCAGCATATTCTCGTCCCAACTACCGCAGTATCTAACGACAGTATTTAATTAGTTCTTGTTGCCAGTGAAGACCTATGGCACCGAAATGTGGCTGCTTACCGTGGGCCCACGTGAAAAAGCTTCAAGTACCACAGAGAGATTTGGAAAAAGGCTATATGCTCTGGGTTGCCTATGCTCATGATCATCAAGACGAATCAGAAATGAGTACGCAGGAGAACTAAGGTCACCGACAAAGTCCAAAAGGTTGGTAATTTGAAGCGGCAATGGGCAGGACACAGCTCGAAGAAATGACGGCCGATGAGGCTGCAAGGTCTTCGAATGGCGACCACATACCGGTACATAAATTGTTGTCAGGCTCCTCACTAGTTGGACTGACGATTCGATGAAGGTCGCGGGAAGCACAGGACCGATTGGCATGGAGATCCTTGAGGGAGGTCTATGCCTAATAGTGGGCGTTATCCGATTGATAAGAAAGTAGTGATATGCCCTGGCCTGCAATTAACTAGCTTGACACCATTATCGTGGGAGAAGGCGCAGAACCTCACAAGTGAAACATAAAGTGCGTTGTTATTATTATAGACCAAAAGTATTTGTTTGCATCTAAATCATCTTAAAAAGGGCAAGGGAGCTTGCTCAGCATACATATGCCTCCCTCATGAGGCCCACACACTACGCCCACTGCCCACTCTGAACTTGGGCGAGAATGTTCATTCCGTTGTTTTGTCACACTTAGTTTACCGATTGCATCACTGAACAGGTAATGTTGCCAAATAAATAAAACTGTATTATTTTTCTTCAAAAAAACAACGACATAAGTTGTTGTTTACTGGTGGTTGGTCTCCGTTGCTGGTGGTAGACCTATAGTCTCGGGCTACTAAGAACAGGATTAAGGTAAGCCCTGCATGTGGTAGAAGGCGACTAAAAGGGTCTTAGAGTTTCGCGGCCTTTGAGAGTGGGGACCCTTATCGCTCAACAAGCGAACCCGCATGGGACAGCGTATGGCTTAGCGATGGTGACTAGGACGGTAAGGCTCCTCTTCAGAAACGTGTAATACAAAGTGTAGACAGGCACCGGTGCGTTCCATAAGAGATCCTGGAGCATCTCCGAATTCACTGATGCAGATCACCAGGGTTTTAGTGAGTAATATACATACAAATATATCACGCCTCGTTTCCAGTGGGGTAGGCAGAGATCCTCTCTCTCCACTTGCTACGATCCTGGCACACCTCTCTCGCTTCCTCCACTTTCATGAGCGTCCTCATGCACGCTCGTCGGTTGCGAGTCCTGTTGACTTGGCCTTTCTTTAGGACATCTCCGATTTAATCGGAATATGTCCGCCTACATCGACCTGCACCGATTTTTCCAATCATTCTTACCTTGTATACCTCTTTCGTTAAGTAAATTTTTATTGTACTTACTATGTACAAAATAAGCAATGATGATATAACCTTTGATTGTTTTTCACAGCTTATTTTATGATGCTTCCTTTTTGTTTATTTCTTTCATATCAAATATATTCACTTAATTTTATATATACTCGTGAAACTATACTTCATATATAACTATATTTCATAAAAATATCTAGGTTTTTTAATCTGTCTAAATGAACGCATACATAGCGTAGCAGGGGAGGTGGCGGGGAGAAGTGAGAAGGAGGAGAGGAGGAGGGTATGCGCAGACGCAAACCAAAACGTAGAGCGAACAACAAAACGGGCGCGCTCCGAATGCGCCGTTCTAAATTTAAATTCGGGCGCGAATGGAAGCCGCGAAAACGCTGATGAAAATAAGCGGCCAGCAACAAACGTGAGTCAACGTTCAAAAATAGAACGTTTATGAGATACACCTGGACCATGGAACATGGAGACCAGATGGTAAGTTGTATCATTGCTTATCTTTGAAGATCAATAACTATTTATTTTTTATTTTATGAGATAACATGCACATGCGTGTTAATTGATAATAAAGTCACGGTCGAACAAGAGACTTTCGTATTACAAGGTAAGTATAAGAGAGAGACAAGAAAAGATACTTTTTTTTGTAATTCAACAATGCGTCGAGACGACTGGAACGTTCACTTGCTAGTACGTGATGTGCTTGCCCGTAATAACGTGGCGCTAGCTTGAATGATATGTATACACAACACTACATTGCAGCCGTCATGAAGCATAAGAGGTTGAGTCTCATTCTCTTAGTAAATACGAGGTGGGATCAAAAAGTAGTGACAAGGACATATACACTTCTTGGTAAGAAAAAATAATAAATACTGGCATAGCTTAGATACATATTTGTAATCCTAATAAAGAAAAAAATCTTCAATTCTCTGTTGTTTTTTTCTGAATGCAGTCAATTGTTTGCTTTGCGTCGGAAGGTGCTCTCGAAAATGGAGAAAAGCTAAGTGCGAGCCGTCATTAAATAGCTCTGTTTAAAAAAGTTAACGACGCAAGGGATTCATTGCGATTTGGAGGCAACATTAGGATAGTCTGCTCCGCCGTATTCCACAGTCGCTGGCAAGGTGACTACCTCAATTTCGAGTAGGGAGCACGGGAACGAGCACGGAAGACGAACATCGTTGCGGCCGTCACCACGTCAGTAACCCAAGAAAATGTTGCAAAAGTCGAGAAAATTGTATAGAGCGATCAAGAGTTACCATTCGATACTTACTCGTAATTCAAGAAACGGGCATTTCATATGGGAGTATTCAATCCATATTGAAGCAAGCTTTGAGAAAAGTCTCCGCAAGATGAGATGGGTGCCGAGAATGTTAATCGACAGTTAGAAACAAAATCCACTTGACATTTCGAAGATACAAGTATTGTTGAACAAGTTTCAAGAAGATTCTGAAAACATTTTGTCTCGATTCATAACAATGGACGAAATATGGCTCCATCATATTGATCGCGGGACAAAAAAGCAGTTTTCGCAATGAAAACGGCCATCATCACCGACCCCAAAGAAATTTCGTGCCGTGGCATCGGCTGGCAAGGTTATGGCCTCAATATTTAGGGACTCAGAAAGGATATTGTTGATTAATTTCCTGGAGCGTGGTACTACAATTACAGGCCAATATTATGCAGCTTTAATTCCCAAGTGGAAGAATGCCATCAAAGAGAAAAAAAGAGGGAAAATTCGAAGGGGCGTGCTGTTTCATCACGACAACGCACCTGCGCACAGGTCGGCAGTTGCGATGGCTGCCATTCAGCAAGCTGGCTTCGAATTGGTTGACCACCCCCTTATTCTGAACAGATCTGCCGCCTAGCGAATTTTATCTGTTCCCCAAATTGAAAGAATATTTAAGCGAACAGGTACTAAGACGATAACGAGGTGATGGATGCCGAAGAAAGATTTTGCAGGACCATGACTAAATTTTTTTTTTAAAGTGATTGAAGCCTTGGAAAAGCGCTGCACTCGGTGTGCAGAGAGACTCGGAGACTATGTACAAAACTAAATTATTATGTTATCAACAGTCATTATATTCTATCTCATTCTCAATACTTTTTGATTCCTCATCGTACTAGTCACAACGTCCTTCAAACCGAAACACAGTAATGTTTGCACCGTTTGGCGGTAAATAATAAGTGCTACAGTGGTACCTACCTAGATGGTGCCCAGCAATAGAAGCCTAGCACCAGTAATCAGAAAGTCTTGTGTCTCTTACGTGAGATTTCTACCTACTAAAACCTCAGTGGCGGTAGCTCGCTGGCCTAATGGTTAGAGCGTGCGGCCTTCATTCCCAAGGTCACGAGTTCGAAACTCGGCGTGTACCGATGACTTTAATATTCAAGTTATATACATTTGTGAACTTTAGTAATAACAACGAAATACAAAAGGTGAAGGAAAACATCGCCAGGAAACCTGTACATGAATTAGGTAGTAGTAAGGTAGGTAAGGTGGTAAAGTCACCAATCCGCATTGGGCCCGCGTGGTGACTATGGCCCAATCGCCTTCATATTGAGGGCAGGCCTGTGCCTCACCAGTGGAGACGTAAATTGGCTGTTGAAAAAAACAACCTCTTTGAATAAAGATGGTAAGTAATCAGTACTTAACATCAGCGACCAACTCAGTTGTAAAGCTATTCATAGAGCGCACGAGGCATTGTGATGCTTGATGACGTGAGCAGAGAGTGCAGAGTGCATCGCGCGCTGTTGGAGAGCCGCCGCCGACGATGCAGTGGCTTTCTCACACAACAAAGCGCTCGTTAGAGCCGCTCCTGAACCGACCGACGGAGATAAGTAACGAGCTGGTTCAGACGCGAGCCGTGATCAAGCATCTCCCTCCACACATGGCCAAAGTACTCTGCTCTATACTGCATGTTAAAATTATATAGACTGTTAACTTAACACGAACCATCACTTTAACCGGTTTACACAAGTTAGTATAGGTCTCTGTTGCTTTGGAGGTTGGCGATCAGGACGTCTGGACGTGGTCTTTGGCCATTGAAGTATTCACGAGGTTTATAGGTTCTGTTTAAAACAGACCCTAGGACGAGCTATCCCAGCTTAATGTTAGCAAGGCCGCGATTGTGTTTCAAAGGGTGACCCCGTGACCTCTAGAAACGCCGAAGGTGACTACCGAGGAAGTTTCAGTGGATAAAAATCTCTACGTAATTCTAACTTCCCCCCAGAAGACAGAGCATCTTTTCGAAAATTTCTCCCCGAAACAAGAAAACAGGGTGTCTGTTGCTACAGACCGACTACTTTACCAGCTTCTATTGCACCCGGCAAACAATAGCGTGCAAATATTACTGTGTTCCGGTTTGAAGCAAGTTTTAACTAGTGAAATTACTGGGATTAAAGAGTCTTGACATATGTGTCAATGCGACGAATATAATGGAAATTTAGCTAACAGATACTGGATCCTCAAGATCCGAGTACGGTGAAGCTTTTATAATTATAATTGTCATTTCATCAAAGATTCAAAAAATAATGGGGTGCTGTGTATATTATCCTAAGTAACGCTACGATGTTATGGTCAGGCGTATAACTTACCATCATATGATATAATATAGCTTCTATAGAAAAAAAACTGAACTCTTTTTAATATGCTTTACTGGTGGTAAGTCTGTTACCAGAGACCGTCTGGGTAAGTATTACAGCTCCTATTTCAAACAGTGATGTGCAAACATTGTTCGGGTGTAAAGGATGCTGTAGCTAGTATAGTTAATGGGGTAACGAGATTCAGTACGTTGTCTCAGGGCTATGAGCGCAATATGGTGCTTATATATCATCCTAACTAGCGTCGGGATGTGGCAGGCGTATCACTTACCATCAGATGAACATATTACTGGACTCGTTGCCACTTTGCATTAAAAAAAATCATATTAAAAACTCTGGTCCTTCCATGTATCTCTTTAAACTCCAAAACAGCCGTACTGATTCCGTTTTATATTATACCAGAAAATTTAAGGAATGAAATAGAAGGCGGCCATCAGAGATGAATGGTGATGCGTTGTTGAGCTTCCGACCAACTCCTAAAGTGATGACTACGATCGCTCTGTCAAGAGTTATACCGACTAGGAAGAAGAATAACTTAAACTTAGCTGAGGTTAAGTGCAATGAAATAAACAGAAGTAATCATTTTCGGTCTCAATCATTTGTTTTGAGCATTAGATTTAATGTCCTCTGGTCTTAGATGAGCTGGTATTGACAGATGAAGGGCTGTGGTACGTAAATAGTGACGGATGTGCCACACGCTCGGAGGTCAGACGCCGTAATATTATATACTCGTTTTTTCAATAGCCCTTTAATTTATTCGGCTCGAAATCTTCGGTAATATATCCTGTGTTTTATAGGACCACATATCATCCTCCTCTGAATTATTTAGAGTGATGAGTGACCTAGTTTGATAAGTAGTGCTGAGCTCAACACCACTACCATTGTTCTGTCAATTTATATAGAAGTAAGGAAAGTGCCAAATTAAAAAAAAATTAAAGTGAATCTTAGGACAACCTCTCTCTTTCTCTAAGGAAGATCCCTCATGTCTTAGGACAATAAATACAGTAAAAATTGGTTGCTCAATATTAACTGGTTTTTTGCTGCACCTCCATTCATTAATGGGTTATAACAATGTAGGTTATCATCCTTATTCTGTATACAATGAAGATTATTTTCACCAAAGCATCCCGCAACTTTTTTCAGCCTTTAACATTGGTTCTTATATAGAGGGCAAAATCTATATACAATATACAGTCATAGTATTTTTTTTTCAAATTTATCGAATACCAGTTGAACGGAGCAGCAATTGCAAAAGCATTCGAATATTGGATAGTACTATCTTCATAAATAATCAACTGTAATAACTTTGATTATTGTATAAATCTAGATATTATATTATACTCCACTAGCTTTATCAGCTATAATTTAATCTTTTCATAAATAACAATAATATTATTGTACATAACAAAATATATTACTTTCATCAATACAGTAAAGTAGTAATTAAAACCTCTTTAGTTTTTTTAATCAACATAAAAGTGGAAATGTTGACTGTCAACAGAATAAAAGACTGGGCAGCCATTGTTTATTGTTCTTTCAAATGGACTTCATTTGGTAGCGACTCCGCACAATGTTTTCAATTGTCTGATGATGTTTTGTGCTGTTGGTCATTTGAACATTTTTTAAATGGTTATTTAACATAGGCTATAAATATATTATAGATAGCCTATTAAAGGTATAATAAGTTTTCTAATATTCATTAGCAATAGCCTTTATAACAAATAAACAAAAAAAATATATAATCAAATTATACAACAACAAAAATCAATAGGTTTTTACTTTACCTCTTTCAAGTATGACATATGAGACAATATAGCCAATAAAATTAAGTACATATGATTATATTGTTCTTTTTCATAAATCAGGATTTATTCAAGTGTTCTATTACACTAGATAAAGATATGAAAGAAACTTATACTTAAAAATAAATAAACCTTATAAATAAATGAAAGCTTTAAGATTCTAAATTATAAATAGTTTGCCTTATAAGCATTACAAACTTACACAGTCATTTAGAAAAAATAAAAGAACACGGTAAATTCACAAACAAAAATGTTTGAGGTATATTCCTAAGTGTTGGCTTTATAAAATTACTTTACTATACCTTTATGGTTGAAGTTTATTCTTCAAATTGTACTTTAATGTGACAGGATTGATTATGTTTATGTCATTGTTGTGAAGTGTATTCAGAGAATAATGTCTGTATTTATTTGGTGTATACTAATTCAACAATGTGTGTATTCCCTTTATTAGATGAGGCAAGAATTATTTTATACATTGTTAAAATCTTAACAAAGAGTTGAAGATAAAATTTAGGTATATTAAGGTGTTATATATTCAAAGGTGCTATGACCATTTTATAAAACTAGACCTCCATAAAAAAATATACTATAATAACTTTTGTGAAGTTTTAGATAGTGTTAAGTCTAAATGGAAATGCAAACCTATACTCAAGTTTCGTAAAAAAAAAACACTAAAGACATGTTCAATATAATAGATTTAAAGTTGACAATACTCACTTAGAAACTTAAAGCAAGTTACATTCACAAACCTAAGAATAACGTGCATTATCAGTTTGTTACTTTAACCAATAATCGAAGAAGCGTGAGTCAGCCGTCTGAAATAAGTTCAGTAGCAGTGTAAGACAAAATAAAAACAAGTGTTAGTCACCGACCTTTATTAATTAAATTAGATGAAAACGTTTATGTTATGCATTCAGATTATAAAAGGCTATTCGAAACTCGTTAAGATTTGTGGCTATATCATTTGACCAATAGCAATGTAAAAGCAATTAACGGGTTCACCTCGCACCCCACACCGACTCGCTGATGACATAATCTCAGTACATATCAAACAAAACGTAAACAGTTAACTAACATCTGACACCTCCGACATAAATGCAACATAATCTATAAATATTTTGTTACATTTTCTAAACTCACCTGTTGAGCCACCGGCTCCAAAATGCTCTCGATAATTTTCGTATGAAACACCGGCATTTTTTACTTATAAATTCGGCACTTTAATTACATTAATGAACACGTAAAGCACAAAACTTCTTAAAATATTAAAAGCGCAAAGTAAAAAAAAAAAACACAACCAAATAGCCCGAAGAGCAGAAAATTACTGACATTAGCGATGACGTATTCATTGCACCAGGTTTCAAAACTAGGTATTTGTGCCACAGTACGCGCATCGAGTATCGCTGCAAAATATTTTCAAGTATTTAGTACTCATAAGCTTTTATACATACATACATACATACATACATATATATCACGCCTCGTTCCCAGCGGGGTAGGCTTTAAGGCTATAAGCTTTTATACTATTTTATAAGGGTAAGAATAGCGGAAGAACACTAGATCAATTATTTCAATCTGACTGCCAAAGTTTAAACGAAGCACCTCATGATGGTAGTACTAATGGTAGATGTCTGTTGCTGCAGATCATCTAAGTAGATACCACCGCAACTCCCATTGCAGCCGACAAACAATAGTGTGCAAACATTACTTAACATTCTATATCTATAGGCGATAAGCGTAGCAACACAGTAATTTAATTAAAACCAAAAAATCTAATTAAAACTATCATGAGTTAAAGCCAGAAAAGCCGTTAAACTTATAAGAATATAAAAACAATTGACTTTGTTCTTCGTAACATTTTCATAAGGTTTTTTAAACGATTAAGCGCCGAGACGAATGAGGCAAGCGGGACTTTCGTTTGGTGGTAAGAGATATGATCCCTTATAAAAAGGTGCTACCAGTTAGGATGTCATACACTGCACCACATTACGCTCGTCGCATAAGATAACATAATACATACGTTAAATCTTTTAGCTGAAAACGTTTGGCTGAAGAAATAGCCGCTGTGGTGATACTTACCTAGACTGTCTCCAGCAACTGACACCAGTATTATTTAATTTTCCTACTTTAAATAGTGGGTATTGAAAATATTTTAAAGTATTTTAAAACCTGGTTTCATGCACTGGTATTAAAAAAACTGGTTCCGATCCAGGCATACAAATACGGTTCATACTTGATATTAGAGAATGACAGGAACTGATAGCTACAGCCACAGACTGTAGCGCCATCTATATATTCGAACAAATAAAAATAGTTTATAAACAGTTATTTTTATTTGTTCAAAATTGTTTATAGTTATATAAAATTTGTATAATTTAATATCTTGAGACAGAATTATAAAGCAAATATCTTTATGTTCTTTGCCCATTTTTCCCTTTAATGTTAAAAGCAAGTTAAACCTGGACCAAAACATTTTCACTACGAGTGTAAGTTTCAAACTGAAGTCATGGACCAACTAGCCATACTGGCTGTGCATACAGCACCTGCAGTTTTTGAATCAATAACACAATATTTTTATTAATATTTTTAATAACTTAATATTTATTACAATATCTATTAAGTCTTCATTTATGTGCGAATATGCTAAGTTAAAACAAAGTTCGATTTATTTTTTAAAGCACTGTAACATTGCCGCAAACCATATTCATAACTAATTTTGTCTCTAAAATTTTCTAAATAGTGAAAATTCAAGGTACAATATATTATAAGAAAATTTTTATATGTAATATTCCACTCATAGTATACTATGACAATATAAATAAAATTAGTAGTAGTATCGTAAACGGTGTAAAAAGTGATAAACATCAAAATTTATTAATAATAAGCGAGAGATATTTATATTTCATTCATAAAGTCAACGGTTTTAGTTAAATTTAAGTAAAAAAAAATATCAAACTTAATCTTTCTTGAAAAAATCTACAATATAATTGTTATTTTAAAAAAAATACACAACCTTTTTTGCAGGGATATTCATAAGAAACGTAGTCTTGTTCTTTTGAAAGACAAGGTGAATGTATACAAGCCTGTCGTGTAAACATACGAAACCAACTAAAAACAGGATTTCTCATATTAAACGAATAATTCTTAATATTTTAACACGAAAGGTTTTACTATTCCATATTATTAAATTTGATAAATTTTTCGTGTACATACGTTTGTGAGTGTTCATGATTACTTTTTATAATAAATCTGTGTGATAAAATGTAATAACAATTATTTACTATATTAACTTAACTGAACACTTATATTATCAACTAAGTTTACCTATATATTACAAAGAAGTATTAAAAGTGGTTATGAAAATTACACAACAAAGAAATTCACGTTTTATACATTAATTGAAAGGCCGTATTCCACTATCCAATAGCGGGAGGGTTTTAGGCTCCATTGGATAGTACAGTTTAAGAGAAACCGATAACATTGTGCACATCGACAAGAATACACTGCTGCTAGTTCTCTTTGAATTACTTTAATAATACTTTTCATTACTTTAAACAAATATTTATATATTTTTCTTCGACAGAACGATCATCTGATGCGCTCGCTTAAAATAGTGCGTAAGTTAGGATGATATACACTGCACCACATTTTGCGCATCATTTTGAGACAAAACCTTAACCGGAACACAGGGTTGCACATTACTGCTTGTCGGCAAAAAAAGGCATCGCGACGATCTCAGATAAGAGACATCGCCAGTAATATATAACCAAATATACTACTAAGCAGTTAAATAAAATAATAACAATCACAATTTAGAATTGACCAAAAAAGATTTCACCTGTTAATAATCTTTAATCACAAACTAAAAAACCATAAACAAATATGGCCATTACAAAATCAAACCATAACGAAGGTAAAATGATTGCTGGACATCGTTTGAAGGATCGATCATCGATAGATTTCTTAGTCTTAATTTAATTTACTTTTGAATTTAACTTTCTATATATTAATACAGACCCGTGAGCGAACTTGTGGTTATTTATAACTATATCTATGAATTATTAAAATGTTTGTAAATTACTGCACATTAAATTTAATACAACAAAGTCGTACATAAAATTTTGAAAGTACTCTAACAACAAATTCAATTGATCAAGCAGACCAAGAATAAAGTATTTTCGTGACATGAGATATTTAATAATTACATTTTAATTTAGTTTTTTTTTTCTTTACGCTATGTAATTTACATTTACTTACATTACAGATACTGAACTTACAAATATTCAACTATGTCGCATTTAATTGAAATGTTCGGACAGCTAACGCCGTAAGACAAGTTCAGACCCTGCGGCTGACTCTTGTGCCTTTCCGTGAGGAGTTTGTGGAATATGGGCAGTATGGCGCATTCGAACAACTCGGATTCCGAGCTGGCGGTGTACATCTTGCGTTGTTCGACAGAATCCTGCCGTTTAGAATCGCTCCTTCCGTACGTGGCCGACTTACGTTCTTCCTTCTTTCCGTTGGATTCTGAAAAACATGTTGTAGTTTTATTTTCTAATATCTTTTTGTTGAACCAATAAACAATTGTTAAATGTTCCCCATTAAACTAAGACACGAACTATTTGCAACATATAAGATTGGCAAATATCTCCCTTCCGCTTTTTTGCTCTTTATTCAATGCTTTATAAAAAGTGTTACAGTGATCGGATTTAGTTCAAATATGCGCCGTTTTGTTCGATAATCTGTTTCCATCTAGACGGCAACTTCATAATACCTCCCTCGTAGAAGCCCCCCTCCTTATTTGCGAAGAACTCGGACAGCCACTTTTCACAAGCCTCTTTTGAGTTCAACTTTACACCACCAAGGGCGTTCACCATGGACAGGAACAGGTGGTAATCACTTGGCGCTATGTCCGGGCTATATGGTGGATGCGATAAAACCTCCCATCCGAGCTCCCGTAGCTTCTGACGAGTCATCAACGAAGTGTGTGGTCTGGCGTTGTCCTGGTGGAACACTACACCCTTCCTGTTGGCCAATTCTGGACGCTTCTGGTCGATCGCCTGCTTCAAGCGGTCCAGTTGTTCGCAGTAGATGGTAGAATTAAGCGTCTGGCCATATGGGAGCAGCTCATAGTGGATGATTCCCTTCCAATCCCACCAAACACACAGCAAAACCTTCCTGGCCGTCAATCTCGGCTTGGCCACTGTTTGGGACGATTCACCGGCCTTCGACCACGACCGTTTTCGCTTGATATTGTCGTATGTGATCCATTTTTGGTCGCCAGTCACCATCCGCTTCAAGAATGGGTCGAGTTCGTTCCGTTTCAGCAGCATATCGCAGGCGTTGATTCAGTGCAGAAGGTTTTTTTGCGTCAAATCATGCGGCACCCAAACATCAAGCTTTTTTTTGTATCCAGCCTTCTGCGGATGGTTTAAAATGGTTTGGTGACTAACTCCCATCTCCTGGGCGATGTCACGAGATGCCACATGCCGGTCTAACTCGATGTAGTCCATGATTTGATCGGTATTTGTCGTCACAGGTCTTCCGCCGGCTGGCTTATCCATGGTGTCGTTTTCACCGGCTCTGAATCGTCGAAACCATTCCTCCGCGGTTCGAAGTGATAGAGTACCATCCCCCAAAACACCATTAATCTCACGGAACGTTTCTCTAGCGGATTTGCCTTTAACGAAGGAAAACTTTAAAATAGCGCGAATTTCGGCGTTAGTGAACTCTATGTTTACACGTTAACTGTTGAACGCAATATCCAAACTAATTATGCATAGCGTCGTTTTGTAGGTTATGTCAAGACCTTTCAAATTATGTATAGTATTGCCAGATACGAGCTCTGTAGCGCTTTGTACATAGCCGCGAAATTAAAAAGACAAAAAGGCGGAAGGGAGATATTTGACAACCTATTATATAGGACGATCAGAACATTTATGAGTATCAAGCTTTGCGAATTTCAATTGAAACTCATCAATTGTATATTTTATTGGTACGGACGTTCACCCACAGTACCATTCTACGGGTCCATAGTAATTTGGTTTTCATACTGAGTTACCATTATTATACTATAATATTATTTCATTTTATATTGTACCGAAAACTCTTTGGTTTAAACGGGTAACTTTCACAAAATGTTCATGTTGAAGTAAACGAAGTGTTTTTAATTTGATACTCACCCATTTTATGTCGCGAAGCTACATTGGGACTGCTCTTGTGATGATCAGGCCTCGCTTGATGGCTCGCTTGTGTTAATTTCGGTGAATCCCCGACTCCTTTTGCCCTCTTTAATGGTTCCGCTTCTTGCTTCAACCTTTTCGCTGGTGACTCCTGATTTTTGGCCACTCTAATGGTGTCTGGATCAGGTTTGTACGAATCCGGTTCCTGTTTTGGAGTATGTTTTCGTGGGATGTCATCGTGTCGACGAGGCGTTGTTTCTGGTTTCTCAATTCTCTCCTCTTGATACGTCCGCATCTAAAAGATTGAAAGCGATGTATGTTAAACAATTTTTATTAGCTCATCATCATCATAAGCCGTTAGACGTCCACGGCTGAACATAGACCTCCCCCAAAGATATCCACATAGATCGGATCGATTTTCCTGGATTATTAGTTCCAACTCGATTGAGGTCGTTAAAAATGCAAGCTATAGATTGTAACAGATTACTTTCCTGCAAATTTAGTGGACTGATTACTGAAGTTTCTTTGTTATTCTGTTATTGTACTGATCACCAAATTTCCTAAAAAATATAGTGTAAATATAAGGTACAGAAAATACTATTTTGAATAGTAAATCCACTTTGTTTTAACTAGCGCAACTACATTTTAAGTAACGTTAAACAATTTTATCAAGTTATAATTAATGCTTGCTGGATGCTGGTAACGCGGAACTGCACGATCTTAGGTGGTGGCCTACCTCAGCAGTGGACGTTTATCGGTTGATGATGATAATGATAATTAATATGCCTGTGGAGGGTATAGCTTATAACTATACGTAACAACCACAATATAAACAGTGAATCTCACATAGGCAGCCGATTGCCTCCTCTTGGTCTGTACTTGGTGCGGTGGCGTGCTCACAGGCTGTAGGAACTCTGAACCACGCCGCTGTAATAGAAACAACCAACTGATAATACTTTTTTACAATTAACAATTTAGATTTACCAAATGGCTTAGTAATTTTTTTATGCTGATCTCTATATGGATGGACTTATGATTGTTAGGGATAGGCTTATCAATTAACAGAAGGCCTACCCAGGCTCTGTCATTTCTTCGTCTTTTAAAAAACGTTTATAAGATTTTTTTAAATGTTCAAACTATTATGATAAAGAAATTTATTAAAATTTATGAATTTGGAGAAGACAATTTAATGTTCACTACTATTGAAGTAAGCTCAAAACTATTACGATTACCTTAGATAATCTATCTGTCATTCTCAATGTGTCTGATTCCCGGTAACCCTCAGGAGTTCCGCCTCTTACTGCACTAGCTGAAAAATTTACCATTGCTTAGTTTGTGTTGCTATTACTTTTTTATATTTTTTCTACCCAACGAACAATTTCATGTATATGTTGTAATATCCTTATGTGAATGAGATATATGAAAACAAAACTTACTGTGATTAATTGAAGAGTTGGAAGCTCGCCTCTCCGTACTTTTTGTATCTGGTTCTCTGAAATTAAACCATTTATTTATACAGTAAATATTTAGCTTTTTAGCTAGCATGTTAAAAATCATTATTTTATAACCTATAGATTAACTTCTTCCCTCACCATTCAGGACCTCCATTTAAAATGACCATAAGGCAATAGACGGCGAAGCTAGCCCGTACACAATATTCCAGCTCAGATGCACTTGCGGCAGATTTACAACATGAGAGTAGTAAATGTCTTCGAGGGTCCAAAAAATCTTTTTTCTTCTCAAACTTAATAACCGAATCCGGTGCATTCGTGTTACAAGACAAGCACTTAAACATTGGATCGTGCAAGCAGTTAATAAATTTCGGCTGAGTTGGAGCGACAAGTATTTTTGTTCTTCACTTGTTTCTATCATCAGTCATATGATGTAAACCCTTATATCAATGATCTTCCCCTCCCCTTCCTTCCCTCATATTTTTTTTGTCAATCTAAAGTCTGGACTGACGGAGGATAGGGCAGTAAGGTTCTGAGGAGCGGTCACGTACCGGAAGACATTACTAGCTAAAGGTGTGGGTAGAAATTGTAAAGACTAGTAAACATAGATCAAAAGTTTACCTGTGGTGATGTGGTGAAGACTGCTGCCTGTTCTTCTCCGAGACACTCCTCTGCATTGGAGAGTGGGCGTGTGCTGATAAATCGTGAATTAATAGATATAGATAATCACTTTACATTGAAGTCTAACAATAATAGGGTATTGAAAATATTATATGATAATAATATAGATATGGATTATTCTTTAATATACAACTAGGTAGACGTACATATCATACATCTGTCCATTTGACGAAGGAACTAATTGAGCAGGACGTTTATTTGATAGTTGGTCTATCCTGCCTGCCTATCCAAAACAACGTGGCGTCAAGAGGTAGACACTGCACTACATTGTACTTCAGACGTAAGATGTTGTCTTGTTGATCTAGTAATTTCATTAGCTACATACCCTTCAAACAGAAACTCAGTAATGTTGGCATACTACTGTTTGGCAGTAGAGTAATATCTACGGTCTCCGGCACTACAGACAGCACCACTATTCAGTTACACAGTACAAATTGATTTTAAAATACATTTTTAATAAATTCTTATAAAACTTACCTTGGGGCGCTTTCTGACTGGTATACTGGAAGGTGTTAGTGTCCCACAAATCGCTTTGCACCACTATGAAACTCTCCTTTTTCCTTCTCTCCGAATCTCTTCTTTGACCTACAATGTTGTCACAATCACTTTAAATCACCTCTTCAAATGTAATCACTTATGGCTACCAAAAAGCTGATCTAGTTGGTGAGCCCTGAGTTCACTCCAGTGTCAGATATTGTAAAGTTGGAGTGATGAACAGCATCGCTGTGTTCTGGCTGTCAGCATATCAGAGAGAGTAATCTGAGAGAATACGTATCCCCATCTAACGTTTCATTGACAGTAGCACCACGTGAAATCGGGGTCAAGTTTTAGCATATTTTATGATAAAAAACATTAAGTGAAGCTTGTTATTTTAGTCTTGCAAAAAAGAGGAGCATTTACTTATAAATATAAACTTCAACCAAAGACCAAACTCTCATTACCTCTGGGAATAATGATAGTAATTATCTCACTCATAAGCTGCCAATTTTCTTATACATATTCCGTAAGACAGTTATAGGCTGCAGCTCCAAGATAATCATTTTACGATAATACTCACATGATTTTCTCCGCTCCATGGAGGAGAAATCGTGATCTATATCAAGGATGTCTTCGGGCTCTTGTTTAGGCTTTGTAGGCGCCGATGTCTCTCTCTCTTGTCCTAAAAAAAATTATGATGATGGTGAACTGTTTATTCAATTTTTTTTTTTAATGATGAACCTCTTTAAACCCAAGTTCCACACATGAACGTTAGAAATTTACCTGAATGTGATCATTATTAACGACATTCAGATGTATTTGTAACATTTCCGCCAGATTAATATTAATATTTTTTTGTGGTATCATTATCACTTTCAATAATATATACACACCTATGACCATTCTATCGGTGAGAGGCAGGTCGCCATCGTCCCTGTCTATAGGCACGTGCATCAGGTCCGCCAGCATCGCCGGGCTTGCGCTGGACATTCTTCGGTGACGGGACTTGACCTCTCGCGACGGTGTTGCTTTCGAAGCCTGCTCCATTGGTTTGACTTTCTTCTGTGCTTCAGGCGTCTGAATAATTAATATCAATCTATTATTTGTAACTAGTAACCCAAACGCATAGACTAACCAGAAAAGATATTGTTTGTTGGAAGTTGGGTTGTTTTACATTTTACAGTTAGATGTTTAGAAAGATAGCAACCAAATAAACTGAAACGATAATAACCTAACTTATCTATCAAGATATTAGGGGGACCGGAAAGTAATGTCGTTTTCTTACGCTAAATACAAACACATACATTTTTAACGAGTCTTTATTTTTAATCAATGATGTATTCCCCATCATTGTCAATAACCTTTTGCCATCTAGTGAGTAAATTTTCAATCCCTGATCGATAAAAATTAATTGGTTTTTCGGCAAAATATCTAGAGATGGCATTTTGGATATCATCCAAATTTGCAAATATTTTGCCACTTAAAAAGTGTTGCAGCGCTCGGAATAAGTGGAAATCCGATGGTGCAACATCGGGCGAATATGGTGGATGAGGCAGCACCTCCCACCCCAATTCATTAATTTTTTCTAGAGTTCGCCTTGCGCAGTGCGGTCTTGCATTGTCATGTTGGAGAATGACGCCTTTTCGGTTGACAATCGCTGGCCACTTTTCAATTAAAGATTGATTGACTCGCTGCAATTGTTCGCTGTAGAGGTCTGCAGTAACAGTTTCTCCAGGTTTCAGTAATTCAAAATGAACAATGCCGCGAATACTCCACCAAACACACAAAAGCGCTTTTTTGGGGTGTAAACCTGGCTTAGCAGTACTCCGAGGGATTTCATTTGGAGAGAGCCACTGCCTTTTGCGTTTTGGGTTATCATACAGGACCCATTTCTCATCTCCTGTGATCAAGCGATCAAAAAACGCTTCTGTGTTGTGTCGTTGAAGCAATAAGTTGCATGTGATTGATCGGTTAGCCTTATTCTGTTCGGACAGATTATGCGGGACCCAAACACCTGCTCTGCTTACTTTTCCAATCTGCTTCAAATGTTCTTGGATGGTCGACCAAGGTTTGTTGAGACTGTTTGACAATTCCTCGATCGTCTGACACGGATTTGCTTCCACTTCCGCCCTTAACACGTCGTTGTCTAACGCTGATGATCTTCCTGATCGATACGAGTCGGAAAGATCAAAATTACCCGATTTGAACTTGGAAAACCACCTTTGGCATTTACGAATGTCCAGTGCATTTGGATAAACATCGCAAATGTTTTTGGTAGCAACTGTTGCGTTATTTCCCTTGCGAAACTCAAAGAGCATGCAATGCCGGATGTGTACCTCTTCTGGTATTTGGCTGGCCATTTTACCCAAAATTACAAAAAAAAATTGTAATTCAATTGTCTATAAGTAAAGAAATCACTATAACCTCACAATGTCTTTGGTACGCCTCTGAACAAAACAATGAGCTGACAAATGACAATCAAGTATTGGCATGCGCAGAAACGACATTACTTTCCGGTCCCCCTATTATTAAACCTAACTAGTCCAATAATTTCGCTAATTATCGCATCCATGTAAAACAGAACTCTTTCATGTAATTCCACAAATGTTGGATTTTGGATAAAACTAGAGTTTTTCGATTTCTTCTGACCAACTACCACCATCATATTGTAAACCTGTCCTTTAAACAACATAACAGCAGTCCAGGTAGTTACATGTTATTTATTTTGTACTTCTTTTTTATATTATCACGCCTTTTTCCAGTAAGGGTAGGCAGAGGTGAATAAACACCCACTTTTTTATTCTGTATAAGCTTACCTACCTTAGGTTTAATTATAATCATTCATTTTCATATGAAATTGAAGTTAAGCGTGCGATGTGAGATGATAATGCTGATGACCTTTGATAAGTACATCGTATCTATGATAAAACAATGGATACCTTAAGAACTTTAGGGGCAGCAGATTTAGTATACAACGGCTCCTGCACTTTTGCCGGCACGGACTTGGCAGGCGGCGTGTCGCTGGACTTCAAGGCGGGCACCGTCTTCGTTTCCGCCTTCACCGGTTCGACGAGCTTGCTAATCGGCTTCGGCGGCTCTGGTGGCTCCTGAATAAAACTAAATAACTATGGCAAAACTTCTTACTGATATTTAAAAATATTACTATTCAAACAAAAGGCTTAAGATCGGAAGATGATGAAATGTAATGTGCTCCAGTGATATTATTTAAATTTGCGATTTCTGTCGCCGTACCTCCGTGGACCAGCCATACGGCAGCTTCGCGAGCTGATCCTTCTCGGGAACGGCTTTAGAAGACGGCGGACTAGTGTAGTCCAGGTGGTTCTTGAACGATACATTTTTCGTTTGCTCCTTTTTCGGTTCTTTGATGGTAACTTCTTTCACGGGCTCCGGAGGGGCGGTGGGTTTTGGCCTGTTGAAAGATATTAATTATATGATAATTAGGGAAATGTCAAAACTAATTAGTTAATTAGCTATGTAAACATCTTAACATCTCATTAATATGGTCATTACTTCGTATCTTAACAAGTGGAGCTTACCTTTCGAGGTTAGTCTGACTTTGAAGATGCTCGGACTCCGCGCCGGCTGATGCGCTGAGGCTGCACACCGAGGTGATGTCTGATGTCTCTATAACATGTGGTTTTATCGTAGAAATTGACTAGCCCTGATGAGGATCAGTACATACTTGCAGTTTTAATGTTTTTAAGTAAGTCAATTCACAACGCTGATACTGCTATTTAGTTTTTATTATTGTCAGTGTAAAAAATAATTTTATTTATTTCAATTAATCTACTATTACATGTGTACATATATTTTTCGAAGCTGTGGCTCCCAAAACCCGCATTGGACCAACCTGTGGGGAAATGGCCAGATTCGGGCCATTTTAAGAACCTCTATAAATGACGATCTATAGTGACCGGCGGTACCGAATGCTATGCTGACTGCATGCGAGCAGTGAAGGACTGATCGATGTGGAGATGTTTGGGGGAGACTTATGTACAGCAGTTGAAGTCAATCGGCTGATGATGATCATTTATTTAAATTTTTGTTTTTGTAATATATTATATCCTAGAAATTCCTTTTTCATCTTTCTATTTGAAATCATGTACTTTTACTTATAGACACCCTTTTTTTGATTTCAGGAGGGAAATCTTCAAAAGATACCCTGCTTCTGAGGGAAGTCAGATTAATGTGAGATTCTTACTAAAACCCTTTCGATGGTCAACATCAGTGTATTCGGAGAAGCTCCACGATCTCTTACAAAACGTAACGGTGCCCATCTAACTTTGTGTTCATCATCGCTGACCCATACACTGCCCCCCGCAAGTTTGCTTGTTGAGCGATAAGGGCCCCCATCCTAAAGTCCCGCGAAACTCCTAGACCCTTTTAGTCGCCTTCTACGATAGGCAGGACTTACCATATCCCTATTCTTACTAGCCCGATAGTACAGGGCTGTTCCTTATATAGACCTACATGCTCTTTTCTTTTGATTAATTTACTTTCTTCATAGGTCTACGGGAAGAAAGATCTTTTAGGGTTAAGCTTGCAGAGACACTTTTTTCCTATGTATTTATCTATATATTCTGTCTTCTTGTGTATCTTATATGTGTGTGCTATCACTCAGTATGGTGTAACGATAATCTATATTAAAGTCCTCTTCTTACGTTTATTTTTAAGGATATTTCTCTTTAGCATAACATTCAAAAATTTTTTATTTTGTTCCTTACTATCACCTGGATGGCTGATGTTTTCGCGCGTTATTGGTATGCGCGTGCGCTGTGGCGCCGGGGATCTCGACTCTCGTGTCGAGGACTCGGAGCTGGCGTCGCTACCCAACTTGCTGAGCAGCATCTACATTTTATAAAGAGATAATTTATTGATAATGTTCATAACTATGCTACCAATGCTGTCAGCGACACAATCATTGATGATATAATAAATGATATAGAATAGAAGTAGGTTAAACAGCAGCCTCATCACGACTATAGGTATAATATCATCATCAATTGTAGTAGTTGACGTTTGCTGGAAATATTATATAAACTAAATTGGAATGATAAGATACTAAGTATTCACATAATATTTACTTAGTAATTAAAAAATATATATTTTGTGATGAAATAGGACATCAAAGATTAAAAGTAAACTATAAGAAATGCCTATAAATAACCAGCGGCATTGACCCGCTGGATGGCTAGGCTTATTCTGTGCCTCGTATTACATAGGTGCACAACTGAAACCCATGACAATAAAGATTCCACCCAAAAATTTCACTTACGAAATCCTAAGAAAGACTCTCATACTAGCTCCGTTTGAGGTTCTCCGCGTGGTGTGCGGCCGCACTAGCATTACTCGAAGCACTTTGGATGTGGACCGGAGCAAGAGTGTCGACACAAGCAGCAACTCATACGTAGCCCGTGTCCCACTTTTCAATGATCTAAAGTCATCCCATCCTCTCCCTTGATATCGTGGCGCGCCAGACAAGGGGGGCTACAGTACAGCTGGCACACTGCACCACCAAGAGCTAACGATCATTAGTAATGCCGTGCTTTCTTTTCTTCCTCCTGCCCTTTCCCCAAATATCCTCTACCCTTATAATAATGCCATGCATTCAATGATATTTTTACTAGTAATTAAATCATTTTTGGGGCTCAAGGAAGTACTTAAAACACAAATGTGTATGAATTTTTTTTATTTTATTCAATAAAGCATCGGGACAAGCGGGACCTTCACCTGATGGTAAGTGATACTCCCGTCAATAACACAACGTAGCGTTAGTTAGTATAATGTACACCGCACCACATTGTGCTAGTCGCATGAGACATTAGATGTTGAGTCTGAGTAACCTTCAAACTGGAACACAGTAATGCTTGGTGCAGAAATAGGCGCAGCGGTGGTACCCACCTAAACGGTCTCCGACTTGATAGTGCTATTGCCAGTAAAAGACCTACTTGCAGTTCGTTCTCCTTGGCCTGCAGCGTGCGCCGGTAGCGGTTGTTGTACTGGCGCAGCTCCTTCAGCCTGCGCTCGAGCTCGGGGCCCGGGTCGCGGCACTCGTGCGCGGCCGTGGGGCGCAGCGTGGCGCGGATGCGGGAGCCCGCCGCGCCCGGCTGCCCGTTCCGCCGGAGCTCCAGCAGCTACACGTTGAACGATGGAGAGATACTAAACTGGTTATGGAAGTGTCGGAGGTGCTCCATAAACTACCCTCAAAGGAAACATCCTGAGGTTAATGTATAAAATTTAAATACTAATTAAAATACTAATTTCTGTATATAGAAGAGATTTCAACGTATGTACAGACTCAACACGATATCTTTGGAACTATATGGTCTAGACTCTTGAAAATTGTGGAAATTTTCCCGGAGTGTAGAGTGTAGTTAAGAATGGTTTTACGAAATATTACCCCCTATGGGAGTTGCGGGGTTGTTACAGCCAGCAAAACAGACGGGGAACAGCTTGTGTATTATACAACAGCCTCTCTATATTAGTGTGATCAGTGATAAGAATTTATGCCTCAAAGCGTCGAACGTAATGTTGTAAAGTACGAAATTTTTAACGTTCACCTCGAATTTTAAGGAATATATACCACCAAGCGAATAAGCTATTTGTCACTGAGGCATAACCTTGGTGTAACCGAGTTAAATAAACACTATAGAAGTGAAATTTTCTAGTAATAAAGTAAATATTAAGAGAATCCTTTAACCGATTCCGATTTCCATTGCGAGTACTAATGAAATATCTTATCTATCTAAACCCTACCTTAGGCACAAATACCAAACATAGAGTTGCCGTTGTGCAGAAGATTATGAAGATAGATATGAGGATGAAGAGAGCATCTTTGTGATCTGCCAGCACCTGCAATGACAACGTTATCCGGCTTGAGGAACCTTTGAAAGAATCATTTCATATATCACATAAAAACCAAAGTTTTTGTCTGAAAAGTCCTCAAATAAATTTTGAAAAAATTGGTAAAGCAAGTCCAGGTTAAACAAAAGAAAAGAATCTTAAAAGCGAGTTTTTCTAAATGCTTTTGAAAGTATCAGTCATTTACTGCTATGGAAATTTTTGGAGGAGGTTTATTTCCAACAGTTGACGTCTATCGGCTGATGATGATGATGGTGATGAGGTGTCTCTTGCTGCAGACCGTCTAGGTAGCCACCGCAGCGTCTATTGCAGCCGACAAACAATACTATGCAAACATCACTGTGTTCTGGTTTGAATGGCGCTGTAGCTAGTGTAGTTACTTTTTTTTTTTTTTTTTTTTGATATCGGTGGTGGAAATGCTGTTAACGCATACCCAGCGTCCTTTTCAAGGGGGGGGACGCCGGGTTATGTGGGGCTCGGGGCCACTGAGATGTTGTGCGTGACCCCCATACCCACTAAAACCACCACCGCTTGTCCCGCCACACGCATACTGGAGACGCCCGGGTTTCAGCCAAGCAACTCTCCGGGCGCCTCCGCGTATAAAACTCCTCTTGGTGGGTGCCCGCGGGGAGCAAAGGCACCCACCTGCCGTCCCATACCGGCCCCTCGCGGGACCGGCACGTTGGGGCCCCCCGACCCCACAGACGACCGCGCGCGCCCACGACGGAGCGCATGCCCGGCCGCCGCCCTCCCGTGAAGGAATTGGGCGGCGGCCTCCTCCCTCCAGACTCCCCCCCTCGTCGAAGTGGGAGGGGGGGACAAAAACCAAGACTCCCCCGGGGGACGCACCCCCAGGGGAAACACGACAAAAGGCCCAAAGGGCCACGCCCAACGGCCCGAACGCCCCCTCACACCGTGCCCGGCTAGGGGCCCATCGCTCACGGCGGGAGGAAGCGGACGGCGTGGTTCTGCCGCCGCGCTCTCCCGCCGGCCCGCCGCCGCCTGCAATGTGCGGCAGCGGCGTCGGCCTCCCTCGTGCGCTCGGCGGCCTCCTTCTGACGCATCACTGCGCCGCAGAAGGAGGCTACCGCCCTCCAAGACCTCTCGCTGCTCAACATACGATCGATTACAGTCGGCAGCGAGAGGTCACTGCCGACTTGCGCGACGAGGGCGTGGCGTTGCGGCCCCCATGCCGGGCACTCCGCCAGAGTGTGGTGCGCCGTGTCAATCGGCGCACCACACTCGACGCATTCCTGCGTCATCTCTCTACGAGCCACCTGGTGCAGGTACTTGCCGAAACATCCATGGCCTGTCAGCACCTGCACCAGGTGGAACGTCAAGGCCCCGTACCGCCGGCTCATCCACCGGGACAGGTGGGGCCTGATGGCCTCCACCGTGTCCCGGCCGGCGGCAGGGTTACCTAACTCCGTCTCCCACCGCCGGATCAGGGCGTCATGGGCAACGCGCCTGATCCGGCGGACCGTGGCCGGGTCCGGCCGACGCTCTCCGGCATCCCGCAGGAAGAGCTACACTTCCGCGAGCGACTGCGCCTGTAGATGCCAAGGCGCATCGCCCGCGAGAAGCGTACCCGCCGTCCAGGACACCGTACGGTACGCCCGACAGGCTCGGACCGCCAGGATACGTTGGGCCCTCTTCAACACGGGCCCGTTCCTGGCGGTCTCGCACCTATCCACCCATACGGGCGCTCCGTACAGTGCCATACTCCGCAGGATGCCAGAGTATAGGTGCCGACACAAATGACCCGGCCCCCCGACATTGAGCAGCAATCTGCCCAGCGCAGCGGCGGTGGCGGTGAGCTTCGGGAGAAGCCGTTCGAAGTGCTCCCCGAAGCTCCATCGCCCGTCCAGAGTGAGCCCTAAATACTTGAGGGCTCCCCGCACTGGGACCCTCTCGCCCCGGACGGGGAGCTAGTGTAGTTACTAGGCTAACGAGATTTAACATCTTCCGTTCCAAGCGACGAGCGCAATGTGGTGCTATGTACGTCATCCCAACTAGCGCCACGTGGGCAGGCGTATAATTTATCATCAAGTGAACATACCGCTTGCATCATCGACTAATTGAAATAATAATAGAACTTTACTTAAATGTCTTCTTAATTACGTCAATTATTTATAGCAGTACATACTTAGAAGCTCATTAAAAGTAATATTACTAATACACACTAATTACAAAAATCCTGCAACTTAACCTGAGGTTTAAGTAATTTTGTAGAAGTATTACTCACAAGAGCGATGGGGGCGCCCATGATGCACATGATGAGTACGTTGTAGACTGAAAGACCAATGTGCTTGGAGTCGTTGAGGGCAGGAATGGAGACATGCCGCGTCTCCCAAGCCAAGAATGCTCCGAACACCTTCAGAAATTTTGCATTCATAAAGTTTTCTAACACAAACATCAAGTAACCCTACGTATTATTATAATCCCGTCTAATTATGATTGGATTCTCTAGAATGAGAGAGCTAACTCCAAAGGAAACAGGCCGTGGATCCGGGTCAACGAGCCCAGTCTCAGATAAGCTGTAAGAGTCACTATAGTTTTCTAGCGCCTACATCAACAGAATCAAAAACTGCAGACGTAGGCGGACGACATCATCAGCATCGGCTGATTATTTCGAGGAGGCCTATGTTCAGCATTGACGTCTATCGAGACGTCTACTGCTGAACATAGGCCTCCTCGAAAGATCTCCAAAAGCTGATGACAACCGTCATGCAAAGAAAGGTTACATTTTTCGAACACCTTCAAAGAAGATCCCTTTACGAGTTCCCAAGTTTGATCCTGGATGGAAAAATTAATGGAAAACGTGCACCTGGTAGACAGCGGAAGAAATGGATTGACGATATAAAGAACTGGACTAGATTTAAATACCATCAGTTAAAATGAATGAATGGCTCTACTTGGTTTTCGCAATCTGATCTGAACTTCAGTTTGAAGAGGACATCTAATGATCATCATCATCATTATCATCAGCCGATAGACGTCATCTGCTGGACATGGGCCTCCGTCAGAGATCTCCACATCGATCAGTCCAGCGTTTCTCGCGTCCAGTGGTTTCCAAGCAGCAATCAGTTTCTAGTATTTAGTTATATATTTTTTAATTGCATTTGTAATGCGGAGTTAAATAAGCTTAATGGTTGTTTACTAAGAAAAGACATACCAACAGCAGCCCTTTATACACGTAAATGATTCCGATGAAAATCGTCATCTTCTCCGACTGGCAGTATTCGTTCTCTTGCACTATCACGATGTCCTCACTAGTGGGATGGGGCTGCGAGAGACCAGTGTAAACAAACTTACATACATTATTTTAAATTATAAACAGCCCTCTTTAATGTCATCAACTAATGGAAGAAATTATCATAAAGAAAGAGTCAAAGGAATTTATCCATCTTGCTTGTTAAATTCGAATAGGCGATTATCACCTATCTGGATTCTAGTTATTTTGATAATTTTCTATATAGATCGTCTTCCAAACCGTGACATAGTCTACTTTTCAGATTGCATAATATCAAACCTTATCTTTTCTAATGTTTTCTTGTACCTATAAATGTGATAGAAAATAAAAGAGTATGATAATAAAACATGAAATTCCTCACGTAAGGATCCATTTGCTTGGTAGCTCTAAAAAACGGATGCAATATCTGCCAGGTGATGACAATGGCTAAGTCGATGACTAGCAGTACACCAACAACCATGAACAGTTGGTAATCTTTAATGACCTGGAAAACAAATAAGTAAAATAATAAACTTTGGTATTATTTCACTAATAAATAATAGCAGTATTTATCTTGTTTCCTATCTAGAGTATGAGGAAGACATTTATGAAACTGATAGCTGTAGAGCCTACACCCTAAGATGGCATGTCGACAGTCTAAAAGGTCCACCAGTTATAATCCACAACATTGCTAACTACTGTACTATATTTATCTAAGGCATATTAGACAAACGAGAAACTTAATTTTCCAATAGAAAAATCTTTTTTGATAAACTCGTGGAAATATAACTAACTTTCTTATTGAGCTTAACATCCGTGAAGATGGAGTGGACGCGCCAAGTCTTGGAGAACATGGCGCCGAACGCGATGCTGAACCCGGCCATCAGCAGCAGAGTCCTGGCGGTACATATGTGGGGAAATGCGCCTGCGCAGACAGAACTTACGTTACACTACAAATATCGGTAGACATAATCGAGTTTTTACTATATAAAGTTATCTAACACTTGACTTTAATTTTGGGTAGTGTTAAATGATTTTTACGTTGTGATTGATGAAGTATAGTTGCAAAACATACTCCACTCCTGGACCACAGCAATACTGTTACGGTGGAAAATTTACAATACGAAGGTGGTTGCTAGCCAGGCCGGTTCGATACTTTACCACTGACCGGATTCTACAACAATTGGCTGCGGAAACGAATCAGGAACCTCCATGTAACAATGCAAGCGTTTACCCACTACGTCAGTTGTGGAGAGTTTTAAAAGGCAGTCCTTATTTGTATTTTTTTACTATTAAACTTTTGGTGATATACGAGTACATTAGGTGCAAGATGTAATTATAATTGATTAATTATTTTTGATCATAAATAAGAGTACAAGATAAAAGAAGCGGCTGAACACGAAATCAGTACAAGTGCAAACAATAATAAAGTATTTGAATACATATGTCGCCAAGCTCACACAAACTCATCAGAATACACACAAGCAGCGAACAACAGCTGACGTAAGCGACGCGGATGAAGGTAGAAGGAAAAATTATAAACCAAAACTTGGAAACATGCTGACGACTCCAGTGACCTAGAGAACGGCCTAGGTCTTTCTCAGAATCATGGACACTAATTTACAAGGGGGGTTGTAGTTCCCAAAATTTGGTTAACGGGTTCCGCTCTGCCCAGGGACGAAGCTGAAGCTGTGGGGGACGGGAGCAAGCTCTGTTACCTCTCAGCGGCGGTTCCTGAGAAAGACCTAAGAATCAATGAAGATGATGAGATCAGATGGTGTAGGCGCGACAGACGATGTGCCAGCAACATGCAGATCACAATGATCACTTTCACTTTTGAGTTATCGATTTTTTTTTAATTATCCTAACGGATAGTTAAAGTTAACATTCCCTTTTATAGCTTTATAAACTGTTTTAAAAGTTAAATTAACTGTTTAAAAAGAAATAGAAAAAAATAGTTCAAATTATAAAGAGCAATGTAAATGATGGTTTAACTGTAAATTGTTAAAATAGTAAACACATATTTATGGTAATGCGTAACAGATGGGCTGGTGGTGAGATTTGTAGGTGATCAGTACATACCTATACTGCTGAGGCTGGAGTCCAGGCCGAGGAAGATGACGCTCATGTATGTGAAGATGCAGCCGATGATGATTAGATTATTTAGGTGGGGGGACGACATTTTTATATACCTGTGATATTGGTAAATACATTTATTTAATAATTTAAAAACTTAACCTTTTTTTAAATCCTGTGTAGTACAGCACTTACCCTTCCCTCTTGAAATATGTCCTATTTTCTGACTAATATCATTTGTCATACTTCGGATAATTAGGTGGTAGATGTAAAAGCGGTGTCATCATCTAAAGCATACCTTTGGTTCCTGTAATGTACATTCATAGCGAGAAACCCAATTGCAATGACGATACCGAAGACTGAGCAGGAGACTAAAACAGCGTAGATGGTGATGTTCACCTGCGTGTGCTCGATGATACGCAGCGTGCGGTCTTTCGGCGGGTTCCTGTGATTATTTTGAAACGTACGTTTGAACATTTTTATATCAAAATTACTAAGTTAAATTGTTGGTACAGCAATTAATACTAATAATACTTCAGATGTTTATACGACCAAAGTTAAGGAAGAGGGTGCGATTCTTCCAATGGTCATGTCACAAGGTCACATGTACAGTATCAACTCTGTAGAAACCTAAAATCAATTATTCTATATCAGTGCGAATAATGCCGACAGTAATGGCAGTTAACTTACTTCCCAACCCACTTGAAAGGTTCCCAACTAGATACATCCAGGTGATCCCTTTCGGCGCAATACTCGCCGACCTTCACTTCGCCCACCTGGTCTCCCTGGAACTGCTTCAAGAGGATAGAAGCTTTGCGCTCGTTCTCCAAAAATCTTACTGGGCCCTAGAAAGACCAAAATTAAAATATTAAATTTGTAGTTTTTTACTTTTACTGATGATCGAATGAGATTCAAGTGAGTTAGAAGCCATTATATGTATATTATAAGTGTATGTATTTCTTACGGTGACACCCTCGAATGTGACGTTGGTCAGTGCATCCAAGAACAACTGCTCCCACTCCTTGTCCCGATAGCGGAAGTCCTGTACAGTCTTTTCTTTGTGTTTCAACTTAACGCGCTGCGCCACCGACTGGATCGCTAAAGCCATTGCCCATATACCTGGAAAAAAGGAAGATGTAATTTTTTAGTCTAAGTAATGTACTGTATTGAAGTGTAGTGTACGATATTAGAATCTAAGAATAAAGCTCCTACCCCGCTGGTGCTAACGGCGTCGTGGAAGTGTGAGAAGATTTATTATTGCAAAGTTGAAACATCGTGGATGTTTTGATAGCATGGAGGTACAGATCCGACATATTTTTTACTTACCTTACCTTCACTAAAGTATTATAATAAAGGTCGCCCCAGTATCTTTCAATATAAAAGGTCTTAAAGTTTTATTCGTCCTTTCGTAGCCTATACCAGCTAAACAATAGACAAATTGACGATGTCACGAACCGTCGTAGGTGTATCCGTGGAATCTTGAATACTCAACGCCTCTCCGACGATCGTACTCCACTTGGTAGTCCTTTGCAGTCTGAAAATATAACCAGATTATTTTTTTAAGTGATTATTACTTCAATTTTCATTTTGTGACCCGCAAGGCTTTATTCTTGGGCCACTATAAATGCATCATTATTTTCCCTTTGATAATGTTCAAAGTATCTTTCTAACATTCTATTTTTTGTTATTATTGTTTTTTTTATACCATGAAGCGACGAGAAGAGTTAGACTCTATATTTCAGATTGGATGCTGTTATTACTACTTACTATGCCGGAGACAGTAGTCTCGCCGGTGGTAGAGAGCGGTAGCAGGTCAGTGAGTATAGCGGTGTCGAGCGCGGCGGTGAGGTCGCGGCGCGAACACGGCGCCTGCCGCATCCACCAGCGCTCGCTGTAAGTGCCCAGCAGCAGCCAAGTGTACGCTCGCCCGTACATTTCCAGCCTACGACATAGATCCCTGAATCACCAACCTCGCCTAAAGAGACATCTGAGCGTCTAGTGGGAGCTCGATTAATAATAATAGTAGATTTGACTACCTTTTTGTTAGAGAATATATATAATAGCACAGTCAACCAACATTAATTATGCTATGACTATAAGAATGTCTCCCACGTACTTGTAAGCTTCACAGAAGATCCTCATCGCCCAGGTCTCATTGAAGTTGCCGAGAATGATTCTGACGTCCTTTTCCTTGAGCTTGGCAAGCGCGGTTCTTACTTCCGTCGCGAAACTCTGCGTCTCATCGATGTCGAAGCCGTGTGTGTCCAAGTCTGACAGTAGACCGTTGTGGGCCTGGAGAATTAAATCAATTCTTGTGCAAATGGGAAGTTGGAGCTTACAGCCTAGAGTACATAGATAACGTTTTATCTGTACTTGTTGATTAATAAGAAATAAAATTTGCTTCGTTTGTCTTTTCACTTTTAGAAAAACAATATTCACAACCCTATGGTTTTGGCATTATACCTGAAGACACTCGAATTGAAATTATCAATGAGTACTCTAAAACAATAACAACTTACTAAAGCATATCTCGGTTCGTTCTGGTAAATGGTGCCGACCCTCGTCCAGTTGAAATGTTGCAGCAGCCTGATGCGAGGAAGATTGAACGCGTTCTCCGACGGTACTATCCGGAAAAAGTTGGGGAATGCTTCCTTAGTGAACATTGGATGGGTGTCGGCATATGAGAGCTGAAATCAGTATATAAAAATATAAATAAGTTTTTTAGCTCTTTAAATAGGTGTTTAGGAAACTGGCCACTGCTTCAGCTTTCATGATGTTACTCCATTTTATAATCAATACTACGATTTATGATGGCGCATACTTTTCAGAAGTTCGTTAATGGTTTTCTTTACTTTTTTTCTTTACTTTCTGATTTTTTTTAAATTAACGTATTTGGTTTAGTATCTTATGTTCAATATGGTCGATAAACTGGAAAAAAGCTGTCGTTCTTAGAAATTAAATACAGAACTTTGATGATAATTGATTTGTCACCTGCGTCAAATGCCAATGCTTGGAAGCCTTCGCGATCGGGTCAGTGACGTGGGTGCAGGCGGCGCCGAAGAGCATCAGCTTGTGCGGCCCGCTGTGCATCATATCGAAGAACGACTTCACCCCGACAGCAGCGTTGCACTAACAATTACCAACATTTGATACAATACTATATGAAAAGAATCCAATGAGTCGGTACTGGCGATTAAGATAGAAGTTATTATATAAACAGTATGTTATATGTGATGCTTTAAATGGTTTTCTCAATCTGATGACCAAACTGCAGATTGAATAATGACGATGATTATGTAAGTAATATTCTCGTAAGTCCGTAAACATTTTATCATATTTTACCTCCTTTTCTTCGTTACCTGATAGGAAAGCAATTGTTATCGAACTTTACCAAACGATACAAAAACGGTATCTGACTGGACATCAACTTGAACAGATTTTTATCATTATTTAAATAACTACTCGTCAGTTGTCAGATTACGGTTACCTCGGTATCGTTCCACCACATATGCAGCCTATAGTTGCGCAGCACGGAGTCGTGCTCGTTCACATGGTCCAGGGCCAGCTTGACACTCGGCATCACTCCGCGACCTACAGCAGTGTTCACATGGATTTGGTACAGCAAATTTATTACAATTTGATAATGATACTGCTTAAGTACGTGCATCTTATTTATTACCAGGTGAACGTCCCTTCTGTCAATTATATAAAATAAAATGTCTTAACACGCAGTATCTTCTTAAGACTGAAGTAGCAACAAGATCAAATTTACCATTACACCTGTATTTACTGCTTTCCTAGTTAGGGGTTGTAAACCGGCACAAAATATTTGCTCATTGCTCGACGATGGAAATGGCTTTACTGCGAAAAACGGCAGTTGGTCTTTGACAAGAGAGACTCAGTAAACTGATAACATAACTGTAATATTAACTCTTTCTTTGCATACTCTCTTTGTATATTACACTGATGGAATTTGCCATAAAAAATAATTGCTTCAGTTCTGGTGACACATTCATCATCAAAATTCCCTCCCTAAAGGCAGTTGCCGGGGTATTATTGTCAGCAAACGGGCGGGAAACAACTATTACTATATGAATTAAATAAAAAGCTATAGGTATAGATAGATACCAGTATTCGAGTTCTCCACGCCTTTGCCAAACGGAAAGAAGCCCGCTATATAAACGTCTGTTCGTCTGTTCAGGATCGCGTCTAAGTTGGGCTTCTGCGGTACACCCACACCCACGCGGGACATCACCAGCAGAAGCAGGAGCATCTTGTTCGCTAACTATAAGATACATATATAATTCATTTAATAGCCTTAATAGCGAAGCGGTTATCACGTTGGTCTTGTTAGCTACTTGTAACTATGGTTAAATTTCGGGCTTACCTTAGATGGATTTATAATAGTAATAACCATTCTACTCCTACATTGTTTATTTTGTAATAATGCTAAATGTCCCATGGAAGTATACTATATTTTAACAAAAACTATTTAATTTTACCCTAAAGCACAAAGATAAAATTTCAGAGAGTTTTCGATCCATGCTTATATGACATTTTTAGTTACCTGCGAAGAAAATTGCGGAAAAATATTTGCTCCACTCGTAAATTAAAAAATCATAAAGAACTGATGTCGTCACAACACTTTACTATTAATAATCACAAAATTTACTCACCGTGAATTTGCAGCCTCGGGTCAGCTACCAGCGTCTTTAGACTGTCGCAATTGGACAAACATCGGCTATTTCAACATCATTTTCCCTTTTAATCTGACCACAAGTCAATAAAGAAACAAAATCCGAAAACCACGCATACTACATAAACATCTTCATGGTCCTTTTGTAAAATGCTGGTTCATTTTAGCTTAGGTGATATCATAATTTCGACTTTTCCGCTGAAGCAATCTTTTCAGACTTCCACAAGAGACTCAAACATGGTCCTTTTCACATAAAACAAGCCAAAATGGACTTTGGATTTAAGAACCTACGCCTCATTTTTAAAAGAGATGCAGTTAATTTTAAACCACTGTTTATATAACAATAAGTAATTTTTAATTCTATTAATCTATTAAAATTGAGTCACGTTGCAATAGTAATAAGATTATGTATCGTTTGTTAATTTTTGACGCGTATAATATTTTAAATAAACTGTTCGGAATTAAGTAAAGGAGAATCAGGCTTTGAAGGTGCGAATCGATAGAGGGTTGGTTATCATAGTTGTGCCGACAAGTCACCAAACTGTCGATGTTTTGCGAATTGTCGAGAAGATATTTTTAAAAGGAGATATGCAGATTTACTGATGCTACATTGCTATATACGTACTATTATAAAATAATACGCTATTATACAATGTGTGCAAGATTGCTTAAGCACCTAAATCGTTTTCTTTGGCAGGTGTAATAAATATTTTCAGATTGTACCAATAACACTAAAGATATTGACGACATATGACTTCAAAATTAAATTTACGAAACCGTATTTAATATTAAAAGTAACTTAAAAGTTTTCTTTGAGATCCAGCGCAGTTACCCCACATGTATAAACATCCAACTTTATTTTAAAGATAAAGTGATTTGCATCGATATAAACAAGATATTGAAATCCCTATGCATATCTATAATGGCGCATGCGTACAATAAAAGGGGTGTGTTCTCCCTGGGATTACAACTTTCAAAGATTTGAAAGCATTAATTAAATCTTCAATTGATTTTAGTATTAGAAATCGATTTTGGAATTTTCGTAATGATGTATTACACATCATATGTACATGGCTTACTCCATCATGAAATTCTTATAATGTTTATGTATTGATGTACCTTGTGAAAATAATAGTAAATTTGAATATCTTTTTGATTATGTGAAAAAATATATAAAATATGATTGCTCTCTTAGTATTTTTGATATAATGTATGAGAGAAGCAATGCTACTACAAACACACAATTCTATTATCTGTTTGCAATTAAACGAAATTAAAATGAGAAATAAATTAAAAAAATAAATTAAAAATATACTCTGTGATTTGAAACTTAAAAATATTTTCATCTGTTTTCTTCTAAGTTGACACATACACTTTGTAATTGCCATAATGATTAATTACGTTTCGTTACTTCAATACATAGAATCAAAAGTAATTAATAACGTTTACAAATTGGTTATAACACATGTGTTTATTTTTTTAATTACTAAGACAGAAAACTTCAGTAATTAAGACTTAAAACAGTAAATAAACTAGTTTGTTTTTCCAAATTAAAATCGTTGCTAACTAGTAAACACGTTCCGTTATAAGCAAACAAGATGTAATTTCAAAAGTTCCACATAAGCGACGTTAATCTGGCAACACTATCTGCCAGAATACGTGGCCCCGAAGTCTGTGTAGTTCATGTATCTTGTTTATATTTTTTATTGCAAAAATTCGTTAAAATTTGCTTCAGAAGCCGTAAGTATTTAGAGATAAACTTGTACTTTTTGCTTTATAGATGTGTTTCATATTAAATAGCGTCTGTAAAATTAAATTTGGCTAAAATAATGTCCGCATATGTCAAACTTTAAACTAACAAGATTTTAAATTGTATTATTAGATTTTCACTAAGTTCCTATGTTATTTGTATATATAAACATTTAGGACATGTGATGATTAAATCAAGTTTTTCTATAAAAGTTATATTAACAAAGCAATGTAGTTTTTTCTACATAGTATACTATTTGCTAATACAGAATTGTAACTTCATCAGCAATTAGTACTTATAGCCAATTACATATAATCCAAAATTTGAAGTTTATAAACAAATATCAAATGTCTTCTTATATAATTATAAACTTTACTAATTGCATGACATAATATTGACATGTGTATTTTTGTACCTATATTTTAATGTCAATATGTTATTAACCTGTTTATAATTTTTTTGGTTAAAATGTTTACTCAAATTGAATACATATTATATTTCTAATTTTTGTATTGAATTACTTAACTGTTACTGTATTATTGTAAAATGGTGATTTTACATTAATTAGGCATATAATAATTTTATAGCTTTCATTGTTTGTAAGTTTCAAGTCATAAATAGTTGTATAAATTATCAAAAAGAGTCATATGTATAAGTACTGCTTGCCAAAACTAGCTTTTTATAAAAAGGATAAAAAAGTAATGAAATCGAGATATTAATTTAATTAACAAGAGTTAAGGGCAAGTTGGTCTACAATGTGTAGTGTTATAAAACTTTAAAGTAAGATATGTTTCTATTTAATAATGCATTATTTACTTTTTATAAATATAAAGAAAATTAGTTTCATTTTGAAATGAATAAAATTTTCCTTAATTGAAAATATATCCAATTTTGGAGATAAGTTAAAGATTCTTGAAATATGTAATAGTTATTTCTAATCTAAATATAATTATTTATTATAACGGTAAAATGAAAGAATGTTAATTAACATCAATTAATTCATTAATTATAAAAGCAATATTTTCTATTTTCTTTTAAATTTTAATAGAATATTATATATATTTATAAAAAAATAAAATCTCAAGAGGTGTGTACATTTATTGTATATATTTATATATGTTGAATATCACTTTGGTATAAAAAAGAATTTAGATTACAGATTTTTATTATCTTGGTGTAATAAAAAAATTTCTGGATAATCTATATTTTTTTACTATTAGAAATAATAATTTTTATCATTTTTATTGTCTAAACAAACTAATATTGATTTGTAAATAAATGTATTTCTGTTTATCACACAAAATATACACTTAGTGGAATCACAGGATTTATTGGTACATGCATACAATTAAATGTTCAACTGCTTCTATAGAGCAAAGGCTAACTGTAATGAAGGGCACCCTGATTCAATTCCAGTGCCACATAAGTAGTGGAGTTTAGATTGTTGTAGGGTTTATAGTCTACAATGCACTGTAAGTATCCAGAGATGGGGTGAGATGGTGAAACATCATGATGACTAGAGTGATGGGTGTAGGCAGTCACAACCCTCAGATATGAGAAAACCAATTTTAGGAGTAGGAGAGTTTTTCCAAATTCATTCACAGGTTATAATAATAGTACTGCTGTATTTAAGCAGTTATACAAATCAAAATAATTTTAAACAGAATTCTCTACTATGATCATGTGTCACTGTGTCATTTAAAATTAAACCCTTGTGTTAGCTCTTGATGGCTAAAAAAATTTTTACGTTTTTCTAAATTCCAGGTGATTCGGCTTCAAACAGGATGATGAATCCTCAGTATTTACCACCAGGTCAAAATAATAATGCACCAACAAATCCTTTAGGCTTCCCACCAACATCGCAAGATTTCAATGGAGTGCAAAATGCTAATGTCTTTAATCAAATGCCATCAAATGGTCCACAAATGTCTATGAAGCAGTTTGACCAAACAGATATGACACAGAAAATGCAAAATATAAATTTAAATGGCCCTCAGGGGATCCCAACTTCACAGTTGCCACCTGGACAGTTTCCTCCAGGCAATTTTCCTGCTACATCAAATTTTGGACATGGCCAATTACCTCCAAACGTAAGACCACCTGTTTCAATGGCAGGAAGACCACCAATAAGTGGAGCTCCTCAAATGCAACCTCCATTGTCAACACCTGGGCCTGTCCCTACTTCTCAACCTCAAGGGTTCAACCAAATGCCTAGCCAAGAACAAAATCGCCAATTTCAAGGGATACCTATGCAACAAGGGCCTCCAAAGCCACTGGTCTCACAGTCTGGTCCACTGCCATCAGGTCAGCTTGGTATTTCACAAGGACAGATGCCTCTTCACTCACAAGCTGGACTTCCTCCTCAACCCAGCCAACCTCAAGGTACACCAGACCATTCAAAACCAAATTTACAACCTCAAATGGGAGGATTTCAAGGAATGCAACCACCAACTAGTCAACCAGGATTACCACCTCAGCATTCATTAGCCTCTAGACAACCCAATTTGCCTCCTTTTAGCCAATCAGGTCCTGGTATGCAATCTCAACAAAATGCACAACCTCAAATGCGTCAACATGGCCCATTACCTGGAGTTGGTTATCAAGGACAGCAACAACCTGGAATGCCTCCGCAACCAAGTGGCATGCCCGGGCAGGGTCCCCAATCACAAGCAGGTCTTCCGCCACAGCCAGGTGTACAAACACCGCAAATGCCATCATCACAATTTCCGTCGATGCCGGGTCTGCCCCATATGCCACCGCCATTGTCGCAACACCGTGCTCAAGCAGGATATGCCCCATCTGGACCTCCCAGCTCTTCATATGGAAGTAAGTAAATAAATACACTTGCACTTACAAAATTTTGAAATATAGCAACAATTGTGTTGGTAACATCGATGACATTTTGAATATTTTGTCCTGAAACAATTTTTTTTTAATCATATTGTCATGGAATATAAAGAAAGAGTGGGATTGCATACTGAAACAGTCATTGGAGTCATTTTTTCAAATTGGACTGGTCTCCTTGAGATATTAATTTAAGAAAAATTGTTAATTTATTAAATATTGCTTTTTAGGTATGCCTCCAATTCCTAATCAACCACAGGTGCCGGGACAACCCCCAATGTTAAATCAACCTTCTATGCCTAGTCAACCTCCAATGCCTGGCCAACCACAACTGCAAAATCAACCTCCATTACCAGGACATCCTCCGATTTCTGGCCAACCACCAATGCCTGTTCAACCTCCAATGCCTGGCCCAACACCAATGCGTGGTCAACCACCAATGTCTGGTCATCCAGCTATGCATGGCCAACCTCCAATGCATAGTCAGCCACCAATGCCCGGACAACCACCAATGTCTGGCCAACCTATAATGCCTGGACAACCACCTATGCCTGGCCAGCCACCAATGCCTAATCAACCACCAATGTCTAGCCATCCACCAATGCATGGCCAATCTGCAATGCCTAATCAGCATCAGATGCCGGGACAACCGCATATGCCTGGCCAACCCCCAATGCAGGGACAACCTCCAATGCCAGGACAACCGCCTATGCCTGGCCAACCGCCAATGCCAGGACAACAACAAGGATACCAGCAGCAATCAGGATATCCACCATTTCCAGCACAGCAACCAAGCTATCCTGGCCAGCAGTTCCCACAACCACAGCAAAGACGTCTTGATCCAGACCAGATGCCCAGTCCTGTATGTATTTTCAACTAGCGTTATTTCTCTAATATAAATCTATCTTCTATTTAAAAGTAATCAACAATGTTAACACATGCCGCCATTGTTCGTTGCTTATCTGCAACTTTACTGATCACTAACAATTCAACTGTCTGATCTGCAAATATGCACATGTAAAACAAAGGTGATGGGAAAATAAGTCAATCTGCAATCTGATTAGTGGCCAGCCAACAATATTAGTAAAGTTACTAGAGAAGATTTTTATTTACTTGTAGACATCATTAGTCAGATCAGTAAATTTCTTTTCAGATCCAAGTGATGGCAGACGATCAGCAGAATCGGGGAGGGGTTTTTGTCACCAACGAAAAGGGTGCTGTACCTCCTCTCGTTACCACAGATTTCGTTGTCGACGACAAAGGAAATTCTAGTGAGTAGCAGTAATAAGTAAATTTTTTTGAAAATATCTTTTAATATATAATGGGATATCTCTGCTAGTCTTTTCTGAATTTATTGACAGGTTATGATCTTTACTTGGTAGTGTATCAGGAAATTCCCCATTTTTATATGCCTCGCAGGCCTAATGGTTAGAGCGTGCGGCTTTCATTCCGAATGTCGCGGGTTCGAATCTCGGTATGTACCGATGACTTAATATTTAAGTTATGTACATTTGTGAACTTAAGTTACAACAGCGAGATACAAACGGTGAAAGAAAACATCGTGAGAAAACCCGCACACTGACATCATCTTTGTATGTATGAGTGGTGACCCCAATAAAGTGGCAACAGGCTCGCCCCCTGTTACATGGGACCTAATCTGACCACATCTGGCGAAATGTGGGTGTTTATTCCCCTACTGGGAAAAAGGCGAGATAATATAAAAAAATTATAATATTTATACATTGCACCAGATTACAGTAACTAACGAAGGTGGGTCTATTGGATTCAATAACAGACCAATGTAATAGAGGGAATTATGAAGTAATCTTTGTTTCCCTAAACGAAAATAATTATATACAGAGTTTTACCTTTATTCCCTACAAAAATTATTAGATATTATTATTACTCTTTACCACATTCTGCTCAACTGACCAGGCAGAAAGCGGCAAACAGTACAGTTGGGAAACTCAGCCCTATTCTTACCCCGCAAATATCACAATGTCTCAAAACGAAAGTCTTTAACCAAAATATCCGCCCCACCGTCACTTACGGCACAGAGACATGACGCCTGACCATCAGACTGGCCCATACTAAACCTAGTTTTCGACGTAGCTATCAAAATCAAGCTGAAGTGGCAGTGGGCCGGCCATGTCTGTCGTGTCAGTGACGGCCGATGGTGAAGGAAAGTCTTGGAGTGGAGGCTGCATACAGGATGAAGAACTGTAGGACGCCATTCTTCAAGTTGGACCGACCACATCATCAGGGCGATCGAAAGTGGAGGGATGCGAGAAGCTGAGGATCACATTTAGTGAAAGACATTGGGGAGGGCATATACCTAGCATTGGATAAACACGGGCTGATAATGAATTAAACAACTTTCTGCATTCTATATAGTAAAATCTATACTATCTCTTATAAAATATTATTTCGGCTATAATGATTGAACTGCAGAAACATAATCATCATCAACAAATGAAAACTGCTGGATATAAATCTCAACATTTATTGGGCTTGTGCAACAGGTTATTAATAATTAATATTACAGGTCCCCGCTACATCAGAAGCTCAATGTATAGTGTACCGGTGACTGCAGATTTATTGAAGCAAACATCCATGCCATTCTGTCTTGTTGTAAGTTCAATATGAAGCATTGTTAGCATTTTGACGAATTTCTATTTCCGGTCTATGGTCTTGATTCATAATGATCTTATGCTTAGTTTTGTTTTCAAAAACATTTATAAAAGCGAGACTAGTTGGGATATTTATATAGCATTACTTAGTACCTATTACTATAGTATGAGGAGATCTGCAGCAGAACTAAGGTCACCGACATAGTCTAAAAGATTCTAGCCTCAAGTGGCAATGGGTATGACACGTCGATCGAAGGACTGACAGCCGATGGGCCACCAAGGTCCTCGAATGGCGTCCGTGGACCGGAAGACGTAGTGTTTTGGCAGGCCCCCCACAAGGTAGTCCGATGATTTGGTGAAGGTTGCGTGAAGCAGCTAGATGTGGACCAGCGCAGGATAGATTCATGTGGAGATCTTTGAGAAGGTCTATGTCCAACAGAGGACGTCCGTCGGGTGATGATGATGATGACTACACTAAATATAGTGTCTTCTAAAGGATGTCTGTCTAGTAAATTATTTTGACGTATTCAATCAAATACCATTTTAAAATAATTTTTGTTGTACTGTTTCATTGAACATGGTGTTTTTTCAATGATGTGCAGGAATTGATTGTAGTATATAGAACATTTAAATCCAATCATCAATTTAACTCTAAAAACCCAATCTAGATCGCTCCAATGGCAGAGACCGTGGGATCGGAACAGGAGCCGCCGCTCCTGGACTTTGCTGCACTTACAGGCTCCCCGACCATGGGCCCCGTGCGTTGCAGCCGCTGTAAGGCGTACATGTGCCCCAACATGAAATTCGTCGACGCTGGAAGGCATTTCAAGTGTGCTTTCTGTAAAGCCACCACTGAAGGTAAGGAAAAAGCTCAATAAATGGTTCTATCCCAATAGCAATAGTGATAACAAACAATAGCAATAGTGATATCTGAACATTATTCCACAGTGCCAATGGAGTATACGCAGTACATCAATAGCATGCAGCAGTATGGGCGCGTACCCGCTGAGATGGCCCTAGGTACCTATGAGATTGTCGCCACCAAGGAGTACTGTAGGGTAAGTGTATTTCTTATCATCGTCATTCAATAGACTCTCTGTGCTGAACAAAGGCTAATTTATTCATGACACTGATAAGTCCTGAGCTCTCACTGAGTGTGTTCTAACAAGCTTTTACAGATCATCTGTCCACCTAGTTTATTTATTTTCTAGAGACATTTTTAGATAACCTTTACAGGCAGTAAACAGAGCATATTAATATAAAAAGTATTTAAGTGGCGACTACTTGTAAGTAGAGAATAGAATAATTCTGTCATGACTATCTCAAACCTTCACAAAGTGAAGTGATAAACTGATGATAACAGTATTCATTATTTTACAGAACAACAAGCTACCAAACCCACCGGCGATAGTATTCGTGATCGATGTGTCATACAACTCGATCAAAAACGGCATGCTGCAAACTGTCTGCGAGAATGTAATGGACTTCATCGAGGTAAGATAAAGTGTTTATGATTAATTAAGCAAGCTTACAAATTAGAGATAGCTCTATTTAGTGAAATTCTAGGGTAATACTTTATGTGTGTCAACAAGACAAGCGAAATGAGATTGAATGTAATGTTAAAAAAAAGTACTACTTTAATAGGGGCATAGTAGTTTAATAAAAACAAAAAATACGTCATCCCTAGATGTAGACTAAGACGGAATATAATAATTTCTCATGTCATAACTAGCATCCATTAGATATTATCATATCAGCTTGTGGTGTTCATAACAGACATAAAAGTAAGGAGAATGAATCTGGATGGTTATAAGTGTAGAGGAAGACTGAAGAAAGTGTGGATGGATTGTGTGAAAGAAGACATGTGTAAGAAAAGTGTGAAAAGTCTTTACATGAATTTATACAAAAACAAATTAGCCTAAAAAAATTATTAAATGATAGATAAGAATATTTTTACTGTTTTTATTTCAGGCAATGCCAAAAGATGAACAGACGGGCAAGAGTATAACACGAGTTGGCTTCATCACTTACAGCTCCACTGTGCATTTCTATAATATAAAGGTAATTCAAGTGACTGTCGCTGATATTCTAGTACCTTTGTGCAACACGCCAATGTGTTCAAGTTTAAATGGTGTAGTAACTAGAGATATTACTGAAGTAACGACATCAAAAGTTTTGAGTTTGAATATAACCAGCATAATGTAGTTCAGAGAATATCATGGTAAGTAGCGGCATATTGTTAGAGGCAAGCATATCAGTTACCATCTGGTAGACTTTGTGCTGTCCTCATCACTATGAATAACAAGGAATGATGTCTTAGTCCAGCAAATATGTTGTCTTATAGGTGAATAACTTGCAATGTGTATGAGTAGGTGACTTAAGCTCAATGTTGGGTTGTTTTTTCGACAGGGTACACTGGCGCAGCCGCAGATGTTGTCGGTGGGCGATGTGGGCGACATGTTCGTACCGCTGCTGGAGGGCTTCTTGGAGTTGCCAGAGGACAGCGGGCCAGTGCTGCAAGCATTGCTACAGCAGCTGCCTGTCATCTATCGTGACAACAAGGAAACTGAGACAATATTGCTGCCAGCTGTGCAGGTTTGTGCATTATTGTCGTACAACATCGATTTTATACTTAATTAATATAATATTACTATGGAATAAACTCTTCTGTCCAGGCTGGCTTAGAAGCACTGAAAGCAGCAGACACTTCCGGTCAATTATTAGTCTTTCACACAACTTTGCCAACCTACAACGCGCCGGGCAAACTCATCAACAGGGAGGATCGGAAGCTACTTGGCACTGATAAGGAGAAGCAGATACTTTGTAAGTGATACCATAGTGGCGATTAGCCTTATAGTACATATAGTTTGTAGAAAGTAGATTTAGGGAATCATCATAGCCGATAGACGTCCACTGTTGCACATAGGCATCTACCAAAGTTCTCCACATCGATCAATCTCGCTTATCTTCTGTATAGTCATATTGTTTGTTTGTATAAATGTTTAACTTACAGCTAGGAACATTCATGATCTAACCAACTTATAAATAAAAAAACTATCTACTTGGTTCAGCCAGTTATGAGCTCTGATGTGTCAGATACACAAAGATACACATATTAGTCATATCAGGTAAACACTAATATTGTTTATGGTTATGACACGCACGAAACATTGCAGCGCCGCAGACGACTGCGTACAACGAGCTGGGGCAAGCGTGCTCCGCGGCAGGCGTGTGCGTCGAGCTGTTCGTGTGCAACAACGCGTATGTGGACGCGGCCACCATTGGCCAGCTGCCGCGGCTCACCGGCGGACAGATGCACAAGTACACTTACTTTACGGTAAGTGTGGCACATAGACTATTTAATTTATGGCACACTTACCACCACCTGAATGTCGTGTTTGTTTTATATTAAAATTAATTTAATACATCAATATTTTACCCAAGAGGGTGAGACAGGAGTCGCATAATACAGGGGATCCTAGTTTGTACTCCTGTCTCTTACATCAAAAATTTATATAAATGATATATATTATTTTGAGAGAGAAAACAAAGAATTTTGAATATTGTATAATTTAAAATGCACATAAGGAACGTTAATTATGTGAATCTATGTAGGCGGAGACGGACGGTCACCGCCTCGCGTGGGATGTGCGGCGCGTGGTGTCGCGTCCCACCGCACACGATGCGGTGATGCGCGTGCGCACATCCACGGGCGTGCGCGCCACAGACTTCTTCGGCCATTTCTTCATGTCCAACACCACCGATGTCGAGCTGGCAGCCATTGGTAAGAACCATTAACATGACCTTTTGATTTAATATTTGTTTTCGCTTATATCACAATTTATATTAATGATATATATCTTACTAATTGTATGTTCGTGTAGACGCGGACAAAGCGATCGGAGTGGAGATTAAGCACGACGACAAGCTGACGGGCGAGGACGGCGTGTACGTGCAGGCGGCTCTATTATATACACGTCGCTGCGGCCAACGCAGGCTGCGCGTGCTCAACCTGGCTCTCAGCGTTGCACATCAGCTCGCGGACGTGTACCGCAGCGCCGAGCTCGATACCACCGTCGCGTTTCTTACTAAACAGGGTAAGCAGTGGAAACTGTTTCTTGGTGTTAGTGTAATGCTAATAATAATAATAATAATAGTGTTCCTTTTCTAACATGTATTCACGTAGCGTTCAATGATAGTGTATTCTTTCGAAGATTCAAGAACTGCACATTAATTATAGCGGGGTTTGTGCAAGTAGAAAATCGGACAGCCTCTCAGTGTTATTGATGTTTTTTTTTTTCGTAGCGGTTTGGGCATTGCGTGACGCGACTCCAAAGCAAGTTCGGGAGGGTCTGTCATCGCGGTGCGCACGTTCGCTAGCTGCTTACCGGCGGCATTGCGCCTCGCCCTCTTCCGCGGGCCAGCTTGTACTGCCCGAATCCATGAAACTGCTGCCACTGTACACTAGCTGCGTGTTGCGCTCAGATGCGATCGCTGGTGGTATGTCACTGTTCTATATAATTTGTTTGTAATATAGTGCTATAAATACATTTGCAGAAAACCATTTGCTAACATTAAAAACAACATATAAATTGCCACCAATCTAATGTTTTGCTTACTTATTTTTGCTTTTTACTTAAAATTTATACAATGTTAATTGTAACAAATATATAAGGCAACTCTATGACAGGCAGACATGGAGTCTAGCTGTAGTGTTTAAACATAACTATGTTCCAGCTTAAAGTAATTGATAAAAGCACTAATGTTACAGTGTAATCGTTATTGACACTATCGCTTATCAATCAGGGGAACGAATCTGTCAGGTTACCGTTTATAAAAATAAAGTGTAGTGTAGTAGTAATGTTTTAACGTGGCCATGAATATGTAGGTGCCGACGTGACGTGTGACGAGCGGTCGTGTGCGATGTACCGTGCGCTATGCGCCGACGTGTCACTCTCGCTTGCTTACACGTACCCGACCCTTCTGCCGCTGCACGCAAGCGCGCCCGCGCCGCTCCGCGCCTCCGTTGACAAGATGAGCGACCACGGTGTTTATCTGTTGGGTGAGTTTTTGCAGGCCTTTAAGTTGCTGGATAAGGTAAGAATTATGGGACAAAGCGGAGCAGGTTGACCTAGGCGGACATATTCCGATCAAATCGATGATGTCTTAAAGAAAAGCCGGGTCAAGAGTACTCGCAACCGACGAGCATGCATGAAGACGCTCATGAAAGTGGAGGAAGCGAGAGAGGTGTGCCAGGATCGTAGCTAGTAGAGAGAGGTGGTCACTGCCTACTCTATTGGGAACGAGGCGTTCATATATAGTATGTAAGTTGCTGAACCGTTGAGCCTAGGAGTAGATCTCCCACTGAAGGATCAGGGTAGATGTTATCAGAGCACTTATGTCCATAGAAAAAAGTATGCAGCCGACAAAGTATATTAAATTACTAAGTAATAACTGTGCTTTTATAGAGAACGGCGTGCACATCCTGATTTGGATAGGATCACTCGCGCCGCAAGAGTACGTGCGCGACGTGTTCGGTGTGTCGTCGCCGCAGCAAGTGGACACGCAGGTGTGCGAGCTGCCCGAGCTGGATACGCCCGCCAGCGAGGCCACGCGTGCACTCGTCCAGCGTGTACGTGCCAAGCGACACTGCGCGATGCGGGTAAGTGCATAACACACATACCACTTGCAACATTCCTGAATTTAGGGTACTATAGAAACGTCGTTGGATCTTATAACGCTGGATCTAATAACGTTATCCGGGGAAGGGTATTGCCGCTTCTTGCATCTTCACACTGTTCACTGTTTTCGAATCCTCTTTTACCCGTTTTCTATGTGCGACAGTGAATAAGCTCCTTACCACCGCTAGGGAGGGGTGGATTAAGCAACAAATACAATCAGCACGGTAGTTATTAAACATGTGGATAGATGGATCGATGTTGCGTCATTTTCTTTGTTGTCTGCGTATTACATAATAATCCAACGAAATGATGAGGCAATTGTGACATATCAGACAAAGATTGTTGACATTCAAAGACCACTTGCCATGGTTTTCAGTTACGTAACAAATATTCTTATTCCCTCAAACATGCGATGAAACGGTGACCACAATGAATGTTTTAAATGTTTATAATAAATATTTTGTTACCACGGGCAAGTCACCAATATCTACCGAAGACGTTGCCTTTGCTGCATGTAGTTAAATTTATTCCTTCTGCTTACATTGAAAGACTAAATATATTTTTTTATATACTTGTATTACAAATATCTTCACTGTTTGGTTTTTGTCTTTTTACCTATCCGAGGTGGTTTGATCCGCATGAGGTTTTTATGTAACGCTTATTGAAGTCACTTTTTGTGTTTGTCTTCCAAATTATCTGACAGCTTCAAATATAACAGAAAGGCGTGGTACGCGTAAAGGCTTTACCATAAGAGGTAGTACCTCTTTTAAAACATGGTGTTAACCGGTGACAGTAGACACGTCGCCTTCTAAGATTATGTGGACGTGATATGCGTTATTGACATTGTAAAGAACTTACCGCATACCACTAGGCTACATTAATGTGGTAATAATAACATATGGATCGACTGCCAGCGCCATCTGTTCACCAAAAGATATATGTGCACATTTTTTTGATTTTTCATCTAGATGCGATTAGGTTGTACAAATAGTTGGCTTGTATCGTATACACCAATTGAATGTAGTTGTGTAAATTATTTCACTTGTATATTAACAATTAAAAATTGTAATGTTTAGCCTAATCCTTAACAGTAAGCCGCGAGTCTAGCCCTGTCGTGTTTTAGTATCGGCTCTGAATTTTATTCAGATATTTAATTAAAATAACCTCGAAAACTGATGAGATGGGGAGAGTCAGTTGACGAGACGGATACAATGCGCGACGGCGCTAGACGCGGCCTGCATGCCATACCCGTGCGTGTGCGTCCCCCAGTTGCGAGTGCTCCACCAATTCGACAAGGACGAGGCCTTGTTCCGGAAGCTGCTGGTGGAGGACCGCGGCACGGACGGCAGCGTGTCCTACGTAGACAGCCTCATGGAGACCCACAAGCTCGTGCAGAAGATGCTCTAACTGGGGGTAGGGGACTTTTGCCGGTGGTGGGGCTGTTGACAGCTGCGCTTTGATTCTTTCCAACGAGTCTATCACTCGCCCTGCTTATTGCATGAAAAACTCTGGACTATGTTGATTATACTATCTTGCAGTCTATGATGTTGTGAGGTGGTGCTGGTATACATATCTGGGGGTTTGCTTTACAGGTCATCTATGCCACATGTTTTTCAAATATTTTTTTATATGATATATTTTGGTATTCTAAGAGACACAATCGCTACAAACCGGTGCTTCTCCGGCGTGTATTGTGTATACGTACTGCACATATTATATCTATTTTGTATATCTATTTATATGTTGTATTTTAAAACTTTATGTAATAATGCATAAAATATTTAAATGGAGTTCATCAAAATGTGTTAAACTGACGAAGCACTGATCTGACTTCTGTCTAGTCATTGGTCAGTTTTACTGGAAAGTTCTTGATCCGAGGCTGTGTAAGAATCTGAGTGTTTGTGAATTTAGTAAAAAGACAAGCTCGATAAATGGTATATTTGGAGGTGAATATCAAGAGTGGTCTTCAATCTCTCCTTGTGGACAGATATTTTTTTGTCAGCAACACTATTTACATTATGCTTTATGGAATTATATACTGTATGTAATTTTTGTAAATATTTTAATGTGTGTATGTGTGTTAAATATTTTAATTATTGATATTTAATAGGATGACCATACTCTCTATTATATTTCCTAAAGAAAATACTTTGAGGAGATGCTTTTGGGATGTTATTGCTAGTAATGATAAGCTTTTACTTTACTGTGCTTTCTTACTAAGAACTACCTTTGGAACAAATTCATTGCTATTTACATATATCATAACTATCTATCAATTTCTATGGGAAGTCCAGGTATTAATTTTTTTCTTGTTAATCTCATCTTTATTCTGTATCTTTCTTAAATGAATAGTTAAATATTTGTTTGCAAGTTATGGGGATCATGCAAACCAAACAAAGCAATCATGAATTTCCAATGAAGTTTTGCAAATAAAAAAGTAATAGAAGAAAAACTTTTCTTCTACTTCTTCTAGGCTCATCAAGTATGTTGAGTAGTGATCCAAGAAATTCATGTTTTTATATTGATTTTGATTTGATTGGAGTTTTATTTAATATTCTTTTGTTTGTTTGTCCAATACGAACAAATGGCATTTATTATTTATTGATAAACGCTAAACAATCTCTCATGAAGGTAAAGTGTAAAATATTAACATATGTTTACATATAAAAAATCCATATGCAAGTACCGTCAAACTGCTTCCATGACTACTGCTTTAATGAGTGGTGCTGGTGGTTGTGCTCTTTTACAACTCATTTACCAGCAGGTATAGTGTATATATAATCTTAAGTGATATTTAATTACAAAAAAAAACATCTTTAAAATATTCATCACAACTGCATGTCCTCACGTCATAAGTAATTATTAAAATTCCATTCCCTTTCACATCAGCAGGACACTTAACTAGTATACATCCTTTAGCTTCGGAGACCTGCTGTGATTAATACAGGGTTTATATATTGTTGAGGGTTAATACACATTCTTTTAAGTGATGAGGGGATGACAAAAAATTGTTATGTTAAAACCTTGTCACAAGCCAGCTTATTTTTCACTGCTTGTTTAAGACAAGAAACATCTTTGGAGTCTAGTGCTTTTTCAGAAGCACTAGATTTATTTTGACTAGCCATGAAGTTCTAGTTGCCATAACCGTTAACAGCCTTCGTTAGGAGATGGCACTGAGAGGAAAAAACACTTGAAGACAAGGAAAAGCAGTAGATATAGGAATCTTAATTAAAACAGCTTAGCTTAGTTTGAAATGTATCTAAGATTTTGCAACTGGTTGCTGAACATCTGTAATATTTATTTTCTTCTGCTGACGTTTAACCGTGAATTTTGTTACAGCTGACGCTGATGCGCCAACACGACAAGCTGGAAACGGTGCTGCGCCACTTCCTGGTGGAGGACCGCGGCGTGGACGGCAGCTCCTCGTACGTGGACTACCTGTGCCACATCCACAAGGAGATCCGGGCGCTGCTATAGCCCCCGCACACCTTCTAGATAGACTAGCCCCTGCGAAGCCTGCGCTGCAAACGGTAGGCTTGCGAGTGAGACGGCGACACGGACTCAATCTCCTTCCATCTCTGTTTCATTCTCCATCTCTTATTCGTGATTGGCGGAATAGTTTTTTTTTAAATATTAATTTTTAGTCGATAGCAGCGCCATATTTATTCGTTACTCGCTCCGGCTGCGTTATGCCCCAGTCGTATATGTATCTTATTACCTTCTGTTAAGATCTATTATAATTTAGTGTTTATATCGGTTCATTGGAATAACTCTGTACATTGTATTATTGCATGAAATGATTATTGTAATGGCAGTTAATGGGATTTGTATAATTTCCAGAGGTTCTAAACCTTACACACAATTCATTGAAGGTATCAAGAAAAAAAATGTAAATAAAATGATTTATGAATATATTGTTGGTATGTTTGTGCTTTTAGTTACAATTTGTTGTTTAATCAAATCACTTCACACACAAGCCTGGCGTTTGAGCGGGGGCTGGCGCACGTTGGATCAGCTCCGCGCGTTGCGCGTCGAGACGATCGCCAACTACTGTACTATATAAGTCTTCCGTAAGCCCGAGACGGGGTTACGATGTTATAACGTGGTATATTATAATATATTTTTTTTATTTGTATGATATAATGAACAATAATCGAGAATCCGCGTCGTGTATCGCAACTAGTTTCCGTTCCTGAGTATAAAGGTCCGTTAACATAGAATAATATAAATATAATAGATATATAAATATATATTTTATTGTAACCCTCTTTGATTCTATTATCTAATAAAACCCTTGTTATGGGAATGGTTTGCTGAAATTTACTGTGCTCTTAAGAATTTGATGACCCAAGAAGCAGATCATCATCATCATCATCATCATCACAGGAAATAAGTTTTTCGTTTCTATTAATGAAATATGCGAGAGATGCTTATATATGATATAGTAAAGGTCTGAATAATAAAAATGTATGTTGATTGAAATATTTTAATGATAAATTAATTTCATATACAAAGGGGATGTAAATATAAATATTTAATAGAATAATCTGAGTGAAGTAATAAATATATCTAAACTATTACCCACATAGTATACAGGATGTTCTGAGTAATGATTTATCGAACTTAACTTTTTCACACTAACTGGTCATGTGATTGCATGTAACAGTTAAAGAATATAAGTTTGAGTCCGAATCAAATCTACTGTTAATAGTGAAGAGACATCCGGCTCGAAGTACCACACAAAATAATAAAAAAAACAACAGTAGATCTGTAATTAACTGCAACAGCTGAACAAAAATATACGAGTTTTATATTATATGTGGTTTATTCAGTATCAATCTAGAGAGAGAGAGAGAGGGAGATAGCAGTGTTGCCTATAGAGAAATATAAGAAAGATTGTGTTACCAATAAATAATGTTAGATTAAACACTTTTGGTACTTTTAAATTGATTCCTGTAAATAGTTTTGTCTTAAAAAAAATATTATAGATATATAAAACAACATCACGCTCATCTTGTCTGCATCAAGTCGGAAATTATATACACGTGATTCAAATGAGGTTAAGATATATTCATATATATATATATATATATGTATAAATAAATTTAATATATAATTCCCTTTTGTATATGAAATAAAAAAAACCAGCAAACTGTTCCTGTGATCACATTATATCAATTAAAATAAAATTTTTAATTTACTACTGCTAAACGGTTTTGATAATGTTTATACTAGTATTAATGAATTGCCCAGCGCTGGGACACGTATTGTATAGATATTGTAAAGTAATGATTGCTGATGTATTGATTGTATGAACTATATTTTAATAAATATCTGATTATATATATAAAAATATATTCCAATGGCGTCAAGAAAAGAGTAGAAGGTAGGTTTTGTTCTTGAAATACAATAATCACTTGTAATTCAGCCATTTGAAGAAAAGTCAAAAAGAATAAGTCATCAGGCTCGCATCCCAAGTGCACTGATACGACATCCTGTTGCAGTTTTTTTTTGTTTTATAGATAAAAAGACCAAAACACAGTGTAAGAGTTAAGCTATAAAAATCTTAGTCTTCTTTGATCGTAGTTGCCAATTGTCATCAAATAGTAACGAGAACTAATAATGTTCCGGTTTGAAGGACGCTGTAGTTATATGCTAGTTGTTAAAGGTTCAAACTTATGTCTGTATGAAAACATCTCATTGTATCTGTTGGTAAGGAGCGCCATATGTAGGTAGCTGAACTATAGACATCGTCAGGTCGATATCCTGGATGTAAAATAATGAAGCAGTTTCATGTTGCTGGTCCGAGTGAAGGTGTCAATGCTGAGGGATGAGCTCGGTGGTGATTATGTCACTCTAGGCTAAACTTAGACTAACTTACACTAGGTATACTGCAGGTTTAAGAAAACCAGATTTTTGAAAGCTTTTAATAGAGACGATAATCATGATAAGTAATAGCTGATGACCTTCATACAGAACGACAGGAATTTCCTTAAAGGAAGTACAGAAAAGAATATATGGTCACAGGAACCTCTCAAACTTGATGTTAACTGGGAGGTACATAGACGGAGCTGTGGTTCAGCGCGAGCCCCGCCGAGGATCCGGTTGCGAGTTTTCCATTTCCAGCGTTTGAATAGACTATAGATATACATTTTATAATCTATGATAAGACATTATTGTAACTGATTGTAAATAAAATATGTTTTCGCATTATTATTTTATGATAATGTTTTATTTAAACCTTTCCATAAGGGGAAGCTTGAAAGTGGCGGTGATGGGGGGATAAGATGATTAGTAATGTTGGCATGGCACCGGAATGAGATGCGGGGCGAAGGAAACCATGTTAGTGGGACATTTATAAATATATATGTAAAGAAGAGATGGATGGATTGCGTGAAAGGGGATATGCATTGTTTTGATTGATGGGAGTAACAGTGAAAGAAGATATGGGATTACTTCACGTAAAGTATAACTGGTCTGGGAGTAAGTTTACTTTAACCTAATCTAATTATTTCTCGATGGCTTAATGGTAAGAGCGTGCGAGTTTCATCCCGAAGTTCCCTGGTTCGAATCTTGGCATGTACCGATGACTGATGATGGTGATGAACAGCGAAATATAAACGGTGAACGAAAACCGCGAGGAAACCTGTACATGAATTGGAATTTATTCTAAGGGGTGTGTGAAGTCACCAATCTGCGTTGGGCCCGCGTGCTGACTATGGCCCAATCGCCTTCATACTGAGGGTATGCCTGTGCCCCAACAGTGCTAACGTAAATAGGTTGTGAAGAAGAAGAGAAATATATTTCGAATCCGTTTTGAGGTTTATGTAAATGTTATAAGAAATGAGGAGATCCTCAGAATAATCAGGGTCAACGACAGTTCTGAGTCGTGAGGCTGAAGTGGCACATAGCTCGTAGAAGCAATAGACCTTGGGGTCTTAAAGTGCTGGAACAGCGACCCCGCACCGGAAAGAGCACGTTAGCAGACCTCCCCTCCCCATTAGATTGACGGAAAATATAAAAGAATCGCTGGGAGCCACTGGATTCAAACTGCGCTAGAGATCTATATCCGGCAGTGGATATCCATCGGTTGAAATGATGATGATGTAATACTTAGTTGCTTCTTGTCAAGCGGTTTAGCTTAGTTTGTAAAGCGGTTTATAACCTACACACTTCTTAAAAACGTTGGCTTCATCCCCGCTAAATTGTGGTTTCGTTGAAGGGAAACATCTTCAAGAAACCGTCATGTCTGCCAGCATGATATCGACTTGATTCTCCTTACGAGAGAGTACTTTAAGCTCCAGTTGTGGGAACAATGAAAGAGCTGTTCAATATATGTTTATTAAAGTGTAACCTTCACTCTGAGGTCCAAGGTAATGGAGTATGAAAAATGAGTTTATATGACCGCTCAGTAATTGCGGAACGGTTGCAGAGTGACCCTTTTAGCGGCAGCGAGTGCCCCGGCCGCAGGGTGGACGTATCAATTACGATCGAGAGCGTCCGAGGGCATGCTACGCGGCCAACTTTACACTCCTAATGAATCAGTTAAAATAGATTTTACATCGTTAATTATTATTAAAAATAAAAAACATCAAGAGCATATTTATTGTTCCCACTATTGGGATTCGCGTTTCACAAGGATAATCAAGTTCACTGGTGGTACATCTCTGTTGCCGGAGACTGTTTAAGTAGGTACCAATCAGTGCCTGTTGCAGACGATCAACGGCACTGTTTTATTTGAAGGGCTCTGTACCTAATGAAATTACTGGAGTAACGAGACGACATTTAACTTCAAGGCGACGAGCACAATGTGGTGCAGTATGTCATTCTATCGTGAAGTTGTTATGGGCAGGCGTATTACCGTTAGGTGCGTCGAATAAAAAATTACCGCGGTAATGAGAAAAACGGCGACCTGACCAATGATTTACAGTGTAATCTTTACAATTGCTCTATGCGTTGTAACTGTATCGCTTTATTACGAAGTAAACGTTTCGTTGGTTTTGTCGCTGAAAGTAACAAAAACTTTACTCTAGAGACTAATCACTTTAGGGTTAAAGTCCACTGTTGGGAATAAAACCATAAAATCTAACATTTGCAGTGATTTCTTAAGTTAACGAGGACATTGAGCTCTGGAGAGTATTCATAGGTTATAGCCATACTCTGTGATTGTCAAGTGAAAGGCGCAGTGCACCTGACTTAGTAATAGGGGGACCGGAAAGTAATGTCGTTTCTGCGCATGCCAATACTTGATTGTCATTTGTCAGCTCATTGTTTTGTTCAGAGGCGTACCAAAGACATTGTGAGGTTATAGTGATTTCTTTACTTATAGACAATTGAATTACAATTTTTTTTTGTAATTTTGGGTAAAATGGCCAGCCAAATACCAGAAGAGGTACACATCCGGCATTGCATGCTCTTTGAGTTTCGCAAGGGAAATAACGCAACAGTTGCTACCAAAAACATTTGCGATGTTTATCCAAATGCACTGGACATTCGTAAATGCCAAAGGTGGTTTTCCAAGTTCAAATCGGGTAATTTTGATCTTTCCGACTCGTATCGATCAGGAAGACCATCAGCGTTAGACAACGACGTGTTAAGGGCGGAAGTGGAAGCAAATCCGTGTCAGACGATCGAGGAATTGTCAAACAGTCTCAACAAACCTTGGTCGACCATCCAAGAACATTTGAAGCAGATTGGAAAAGTAAGCAGAGCAGGTGTTTGGGTCCCGCATAATCTGTCCGAACAGAATAAGGCTAACCGATCAATCACATGCAACTTATTGCTTCAACGACACAACACAGAAGCGTTTTTTGATCGCTTGATCACAGGAGATGAGAAATGGGTCCTGTATGATAACCCAAAACGCAAAAGGCAGTGGCTCTCTCCAAATGAAATCCCTCGGAGTACTGCTAAGCCAGGTTTACACCCCAAAAAAGCGCTTTTGTGTGTTTGGTGGAGTATTCGCGGCATTGTTCATTTTGAATTACTGAAACCTGGAGAAACTGTTACTGCAGACCTCTACAGCGAACAATTGCAGCGAGTCAATCAATCTTTAATTGAAAAGTGGCCAGCGATTGTCAATCGAAAAGGCGTCATTCTCCAACATGACAATGCAAGACCGCACTGCGCAAGGCGAACTCTAGAAAAAATTAATGAATTGGGGTGGGAGGTGCTGCCTCATCCACCATATTCGCCCGATGTTGCACCATCGGATTTCCATTTATTCCGAGCGCTGCAACACTTTTTAAGTGGCAAAACATTTGCAAATTTGGATGATATCCAAAATGCCATCTCTAGATATTTTGCCGAAAAACCAATTAATTTTTATCGATCAGGGATTGAAAATTTACTCACTAGATGGCAAAAGGTTATTGACAATGATGGGGAATACATCATTGATTAAAAATAAAGACTCGTTAAAAATGTATGTGTTTGTATTTAGCGTAAGAAAACGACATTACTTTCCGGTCCCCCTAATATTTCAGCGCCTTGCTTATATAGACTATCAATATATCAAAAAGATGGTTCATATCAAATCGTAGTTTAATTTTTTTTGTTTAAATTTTATGTTATACAATTTTTATTTTCAATATCAAAACCTTCAGTTCAGTTTGACTGAAATTGATTGTGAATGATGTTTCACTGTCTTATCTGAAACAATAACACGCATGAATGAAGTTTTGACTGGAAGGAAAGTAAGACTAGACTGTAATTCTCCCTGTATTGATGAACCTGCAGCTAGTGAAATTTCTCAAATATGTCATAAATTTTCGGTTTAACTAATACTACATCGCCTGATGCTGATTGCTGTCACCACAGCACCCTGATCATAAAACCAGATACAGTATAAAATCTACACTTTTGTATACCAATTGCAGATATAAATGAGTAATACTGTTTAATTGCCCCTGTAGCGCAGCGGCAGGCTGCTTTTCTCGTAACACGGTCAGAGGTTTGATCCGGAGCTACGTTTTTATCTAGATCAGATAGTGGTTACTTCCGTAATCCTTGGAAACGTCCATACATCTACCACAGCATGTTTGGTACCTTGACGATGACCTTCACGCCGGGGCAATTGTAATCACCGGTCGCCTTGATCTGCTCCAGGCGGCTCTTCTCCCGGAACACCTCGACGATCGATACCACGATGTGGAGGCACACCAGGAAAAATTCGTTTATATACACCATGCTTCTGAACAAATAATTTCAAAATACTGATTGTTCTCAAGTCGCCAGTATAAAACCACCGCAGCACCTGAACACTAGTGTGGCAATGTTACTGTGTTCCGGTTTGTACAGAGTTGTAGTTATATCTAGAGTCTACAAGTCTAGTTATATTACTAACAAGTCGTCTTATATGTCAAATCGACAAGCACAATGTGGTGCAGTCCTAAGTCCTAAGTCCTCAGTCCTATCGTCCTAAGAAATCACTACATCTTTATATGAACGCGTAATCAGGTGTCCATCCTCTTGTTGGGCCTTCGTCGAATTAAAAAAAATAAACAATAACAATCTATTGAAATTGGAAAAAAAAGGGTGTGTAACAACATTTGCGATGTCACTAAGGATTTTATCATTATCAGCCGACGGACGTCCACTGCAGGACATAGGCCTACCCCAAAGATTTTCACACTCGAATTCATTGAGAGGAATTGGGCCGTAAACCCACCGCGCTGGCCCAGTGCAGGTTTGTAGGTGGTCAGAGCCTTGTCTGTTAGTCAGCAGGGATGTTATGCGGAACCCCTTACACCCCTTGAGGTTATATTCAAGAGAATCTTTTTTTATACAATTACGCGAAGAGGAAATGGACCTTCACTTGATGGTAAGTGACACGACGGTTGAGTTTCGTTACCCAAGTAATTACACTAGCTGTAGTATTATTAGTCGGCTGCAATAGGCGCTGCGGTGGTACCTACCTAGATGGTCTGAAGCATCAGATAGCTACCATCAATCTAGTGAGATTATCACTGTGACACATTGTGCTGGTGGTATTCATTTAATATCAGAGATAGTTAAGTCATAATCATTTAAGTTTCGCATTGAGCTGTCACACGACCATCCGTGGCGGCGCAGGCTGTCCAAGTCTTGTACTAGTGGTCCTTCTTTATTGCCGGAAACCGTATAGATGGGTACCACCGCAGTTCCTTTTTCCACCGCCGGACAGTAACGTGCAAACATTACTGTGTTCTGGTTTGTAGCTAGTGAAACTACTGTGGGTAGGAGACTTAACATCCTACGTCTCAAGGCGACGAGCGCCTGCCATCCTAACAAGCGCCACGTCATGTACAGGTGTATCACTTACCATCAGGTGAACGTCGGTCAGGTCGTGGTGTGGATAAAATAAGAACTTACACTTGTACGTCGTAACGCAAGAGAACCGCGTTCACTGTTGCGTTCGTCTTCCCTTCCACTGGTAATTTCTCCTTATCCAACTGCCCAATCGAACCTGCAAATGAAAAATATCGATTTGTGTCGTTCCACCGACGGTTGTGCTAACGTCTAAACCTAAACTTAATCTAAACTTGGCTACAGCTGGACGGTGGAAGTTGACCCAAACCAATACCTCTCAAGAGCGCGGCCGCTAACTAAAATGAAACGAGCGAGACTATTCAAAACGTTTTAATGCGGAAGTCGACCGAGTAAACATTGTGATGGTGGTAAATTTAAGATATCAATGCGTAGTAAAATTCGTATTTTCGGAGCTGATAGGTGGGGCACGCGAAGCTGTCCAGCCCCATTTCTCGCATTACTTCCATTTACTCCGAACTTCCGACGCGGTCCTCACTTCACTTCCGGTAGGGGCCGCGGCGGCAGGGCGCGCGCCCGGTGCACGAGATGTTCTTCTTGCAGCAGTTGGCACCGTTGATCGCCATGCTCACAATTGTCAGGATCACCAAGAGTAAACTGCTGAAGAACCGCTTCATGCTGTAAGAAGAACCGACCGTTAGCTGACAGTGGATTACACAACCACAGTGATTTGAGAGCTTATTCATGTCAATACTGAAACAGGTCAAGGACAAAAGGAAGTTTGCTCATGGGTCAACAAGATGGTGATTAATTTCATCATCCTTGTTATCCTACTTCTGCATTCAAACACCATTTCGTTCATATTATTGTATTCTGATTCAAAGAATTGATTCAGCCGTTTGATAGATAGCACAGAGCGACTCAAAAAACTATAAACTACGACTTTTGGGGTAGACAATTGAAGATTGAAACAGATTCTGTTAAATTTGAAGAAGTGGCTGACGTGTACAGACCTTGATCACTCCCCGCAAGGTGCTGGCTTTTTGCAGGCGATGTAGATTTTCTTCGTGCAGGCGCCGGCGAAGGTGGACAGCGAGAGGAGGATGCTTAGGAGCAGAATTAGCGCGTTTCGCACCAAGCCCATGTTACACTATCGCTTGGCCATGACAATCATGGCCTATACACTGAAAAAAACCTGTCTGAACCAACAGTTAAACAACCCGAGCACAGTTAAAGCTTCGCAACTGTTCAACAGAAAGAACCGTAACCGAATAAGCACAGCAGTATTTCAGGTTTCTCTACCTCACTGTTACTACGGAAACCATGCCCATATTCGCTTGTAAAAAAAATAACAATTTCACTTCTTCCAGAAGCCTTGTTCTGTAAAGCCAAACGTTTAATTTGAGAATATGCTACGAGCAACCATCAGTCGTGGAAATTGGTTTGGGTCAAATTCGTGGAGCCCAATGGAAACAAACTTACTGCACTTTACTGAACAAAGGCATCGTCAATTGAAACTCAACATAACTTTAACTTATTGCCAATAGAAACTTATCAGACTAATAAAACGCAGCTGTTGCTGCACATCTCTTCAGCACAGTCTCTTGGTGAATCCACATATTATATGTAAATAATTATCAAAGATTAAATTACAAATATTACCAAAGTAACCATATTATCGATATATTAAAGCAACCTGCAACTCATCATCCAACCTGTAAAGCCCTCTACTATAACCAACGATCTGGTGAATCAGGAAACAGCTGGATAAAGAACAGTTTCGAAATCTCTCCGGGAGGAATGTTCAGCAGAAGACGTCCATCGACTGATGATGACAATAATGTAATCCATCAAATCTGATCTTTAGAATAGATGGTGGACATGGAAGATGACAAATGAACTATACTATCTACAAACTATATTGGAAGGTATTATGAGTCCATTGTCAATTGTCTTTGGATAACGTTACTTCCCCCATATTTTTCAGCATATTGTCTTGGACTATATTCGTTATAATTTACATCATCATCATCATCAGCTGATAGACGCAGGCCTTCCTCAAAGATCTCCACACCGATCGGTCCAGCGCGAACAGACAATTTGCATACATAAAGTATATAATTGTTGAAAAAAAAAACTTACTTGAATTATTTTGTGTTTGTTTGCGGAATTTTGTTGTTTTTTAGAATTTTTTTAACAGAAATTTTGATGGACGCGTCAAATAGAATTTGAGTATTTAAAATGTTTGGTTGGTTTTTTTTTTTGAATTCCCAACTCATCGGAAAGAGGTTGAAGGCGACTATCATAAATGTTGTAATGTGAACTTTTTAATTGTAAACTCTGTAACATTTGAACTACTGGGTGCAGCTGGAATGTGATAACAAAAAATCACCGTAACAATGAGCTTGTTACTGGTAACAACCACGGCTACAACAGTAGTAGGAATTCGACAATAATTTTTTGCAGATAATCTTCGACACCTGTTATATTATAGCTGTAGTGTGTCGTGATTATCATCAGAAGGGAGTTTTGTCGCCTCTGCCGTCTCCCTTCTATATTATCTGTTGTCTATGAGATGACCTACTCTTCAAAACTTTCGAACTTGTGAGTCTTAGTATTCTAGGGTATGTAAGGGTTGCTTAAGTTTTAATCTCAATAGCATGACCATACATCTAGTTGTGGAAGTTAGGAGGTCGGCGCGATGCAAGTTACTTTCAATTATATTTACTATCTGGATTTTAATATGGTTTCAGAGATATCTTTTTAATGAGTTTACATCTTGTGTACATAACCTAAGATGTTAATTATCAGCGAACATAAAAACAGAAGATAAACTATAAACAAACGCGAAAAACTTTTAATGATCGGAAGTCGGCTGGATCGCGAAGATCAGGCGCCGACATGTATGATTAGCGCGCGTCATTAACAAGTCATTATGAATGTCAGCAGCTCGTAAACATAATGAGGGACTTCCGCCATTGCGCCGAGGAGTGGAAGACGAAAGATAAAATAACTGATTTTAATGTTTATCCAGGACATAATGAATTTGGAAGATTTATGGCTAGACGTATCAATTTGAATTAAAGATAGGTCGGTTTGCGGGATTCGTCGATTGGACTTGTAATGTCTTCCTGTGCGTTTCAGAAGGCAATGTGTTTCGATGATTTCCGATACCAAGTTAACTAAAACCGAATTAATTCGTCAATCAAGCCGTGATGGAGCGGGGGCTGTGCTCTTGGCGAGCGATCGGTGCGCGGTGTAATTATAGACGCGCATTATCTAACAATTACCGCATTACTATTTGCGCGGGAGCGCTGCGTCCGGTCCGAGCGCGCTCAGCTTCAACATGCTGTGGAGCTTCAACACTCATGAAGCAGTCTTCATTGTGTCCATAAAATTTTACATCGACAATTGAACTTATATTTATTTATAAATTAATATTATATTACTAAGTAAATGAACAACAAAATTACCGATATAAATAGTTAAAGAAGCGGCTGACATGACGACGTAAAGCATTTTCTTCTAATCAACCTTCCAAGTAGTAAGGATATTGAAAATATAAGAAAAATAATAATATTACACACAGACAGACATATATATTATATAATACATTTAACTGTACTTTTATATTTATATATATAAATAAGAAAAATCTTTATAATCAGTTGATATCATTACTAGAGATACCAGCAGTATCTAAAACAATATATGTAAAACTACTTATATGTTATAAACATACGTTTTGTTTATAATATTGTTTAAATAATGTAATTTTGTGTGGTAACTTTGAAAATGGTAAATTTTATGATTTTAGAAATATTTTCCTAGACGCTGTAATGTTTTTGTCCAGAATACTCCGGCTCGTATGTTGACGGACGGAACATAGGGATGTTATTATGGGGGCAGATTAACAATATGAGGGTGGTAGCTTTCCAGGCGGATTTGAAAAAAGGTAACTATTAGGATTTTTTTTATTCAATTAAGCGACGACATGAATGGGAGGGTCACTTGATGATTAATGATACGCATGCCCATAACTAATTACGTCGAACACTCTTCGGACTAGAACACAGTAATTTTTGTCGGCTACAATAGATTGTGCAGTGGTACTTATTTAGACAAAAATAGAGAAAGGGATGCTTAAATGGTTCTGCCATGAAGAAAGAATGGATGAAAGAAGATTCACGAAAGAGATATACAAGGTAAGAATGATTGGAAAAGTCGGTGCAGGTCGATGTAGGCGGACGTGTTCCGATCAAATCGGAGATGTCCTAAAGAAAGGCCGGGTTCAACAGTACTCGCAACTGAAGAGCGTGCATGAAGACGCTCATGGAAGTACAGGAAGCGAGAGAGGTGTGCCCGGATCGTAGCAAGTGGAGAGAGCTGGTCACTGCCTACCCCATTGGGAACCTGTTAAACATTTTCTCTACATTCTCAATAATATTTGGATGTAATACAGCAGTAAAGGAATTTCCAGCCGTTATCATTCCAGAATGTCCAGGAATACACTCGGCGGGTTAAAATAACGTGGACTGTACGAAAATAATTACGGTTCAGCATCGGAAAGTTATTGCGGAAGAATATGTGTATATGGGTGGAGGGGAGGTGATGGGACGGTGGGACGGTGGGGCGAGCGCGAGCGGCGCCGGCAGTCGCGGGCGGGCGCGGGCGCCGGCGGCGGTCTGCGTGTAAAAATAAAACCGGCTGCACCGTCCCCGCGACCAGCACGAGGAGTGCCAGGGGCACCAGCACAACACCCGGCGGGCGCGGACGTGATGGAACAGGTCTGCATGTGATACTGTGACGAATCGCGAGGGTACGCCTACAGCGCCGGCTGCGAGATGAGCGCGCCACATCTCCCCCGTTCACGTCCCAGTGGAGTGAATCACGCGATAATCAGTGATATTTTCCCTATCGGCCGCTATTAAAGTACTCGCTCTGTGTGGATAGTGACACGTGAATAACGGTGCGGTGAAACATTTGTGATATTGTTGGTGAGCGATTTTTATTTTGTTTGTAACTAATTACTTCTTTCGCAATTAACCTTTAATTAGAACGAGGAGATACAGGGAATCTAGATATAGTTCATACGTAAATAATGACTATTTGATGATGGTGATGACCTTTAAATAAGTATAAGAGAAATAGAAGTAACGTTATAAATCGTACTTCTCCTGTGCCAAACTTTTGTTGTCCAGGAAATTGAAGAGGAAGCAATAATTTCAGTTACATTTCCTTTGCCCAGTTTATTAAAAAAATATATATATTTTATGCCTAAACACCATATTTTAACCTTCGTTGGACATGGTTATTACCTCAGTAATTTCACTAGCTACAGCGTCCTTCACACCGGAACAAAGTAATATTTGCACAGTAGTTTGTCGGCTGCAATAGGAACTGGGGTGGTACCAACTTAGATGGACTCCGGCAACAGATACTTGTCACTATATATATATATATATACATGAATGTGGCGGCATGTTTCCATGTCAGCCAAGTGTACGGGCTGCAATATAGGCATTGCACGGATGCCTAACTTCGTTACAGACAGCCCCAACAGCCTGAAGGCTGAAACACCAATAATTATATTACATAATAGCATATACACACACAGATTTACGATATTGCTGCCTTGAATAGGAAATCTAGAATAGTGTAAGTTTAGTAAGAGCAGAGGTCAAACTTTAAAAAGTTTGTTTGGAACAGAACAGAAGACAGCAGAACATAGCAGAACAGAGCCTATCAGAGTAAAAAAATACTAATAATTATCAAGAGAGAGAGAGAGAGAGAGAGAGAGAGCAGTGTTGCCCTCTCAGAATAATGAGAGAATTTAATATAAGTTACCAAGACTGTGTGGACTATTACATCATCTACTGCCACTGCCTGGTAGAGTAGAACCTTTGCCGTCTTTGGAAGAAGCTGTAGCTAATGTTTCGTTCGTTGCCTCTGAACTATCAGAGGCAACGAGACAACAAGCACTAAACGATGGTATAAATATCACTTTAACGAGAAATACATTATTTTTTTGGGTACGGATGTACGTTGATCCTCTGGTGAAGTTCTTACATCCTCTTCGCTAGAATGAAAGCTTTTCGTTTACGCTATAAAATGGTATACATTTCAACATGAATAGCTTCTCAATGCAGCCATTTTCTATATTCTACCTTCTCTCAGGAGAATAGAGTCAAGACTATCTATCAATAAATGGATGTTGATACCCATTCTGCAACATGTCGGTTTCCTTTCAATGTTCCCATTCACCGGAAGCTTAAACTTGTCTGTGATCAAAACCTCGTCTGTCCTAGTTTTTGTGCTTACTTAGGCACTTAGAAGTATACTATCACCGCTACAAATAGATTGGGAAGCTTAACTCGGCTGCTATTGGCTACGTCGTTTATGAGCTGATGAAACTCTTCACGCGATTTCCATTACTTTTGTTATTAAAACGTAATTTAATTAGCGCACAATACACTCGCGAGCCTCGAAAGTTCCACGCCGACCCATCCTCGCCGTAACGAAGTAATAAGCTGACGAGCTACTACGAAGGTGGAGTAGGATGACCGTGAATCTTGCATTTGCCGTTAACTTCTATAAGTAGCTTTATATTCTGTGACTCCAGATGGAACAATTTATAAAAACTTCAAACCCTGCGGAGAAGCTTTTATTCATGAATAGAATTTCCAGGTCCTAGTGAGACTAATCCTAGCTAATGTTATAAATGCAATTTCACATTGAACTAAAGCGTGGAAGAAGAAAGAGAGAGATTGATAGAATTAGAACAAAAGAAAGGAATAGAAATTGTGATGATTAGGCCCCGGCGTAATTGTACCAGGGAAGAAGTTTTTTTTAAGATAATGTATGTAAATGCGAAAGGGAGTTTAAGAAGAATTGATTGATAAAATCACCAGTAGGACAGGGGATGCAACAAATAAAAACTAGTACAAGGTAGTAATCAGATGACAGAGACGAAAGAAAAAATTAGAAAGTACAACTAAACAAGAAATTCGACATAGTATCTTCTTCTTCTTTCTAGACCTTGTCCCATTTTTACTTGGGGTGAGCTTTCCTGGTCATTTTGTGTCATAGCTTCTGTCAATTTCTTATTCTTTAGATCTTTATTGATCATCGTCAACCAAGTATTTGAGGGTTAATTAGATATCGTATCATATTAGGAAATTAAGGACATTCCTATCACGATCACAACGGTCTGCTTGTCTCTTCTCTACGTCTTTTATAACAGGTCACCCCGAAAGAGGTTCTTCAGGACGATCTATGTCACTTGCAACAACGTTAAAAGCAAATCCTGAAAAATGTATAATTCCTGGTCACACCAGCGCGCAAACTTTGCTGAAGAGGTACGAGTGACGCTATCAGCGAAACGGCTCTGTCTCCGGCAGCCGCTGCTGCTCCGCAGTTTCGAGGCTTCGTGCGGGCATAGTGATGTTCCACGTGGACTTTATCTATTTGTTTATGGTCTTCAAATAATTTTCTAATAGCTGATGAGGCGGTCAGTTCCTACAGGGGCGTTTATGTTCCAGTAGGGGAAATGACAGCAGGTCTATTACGATGGTATGATGATTTGATGAATATGCAGGATCGATCAGAGGAAGCCTGTGGTATCCAACTGAAACTAGAGTGAGAAATATAATTAATATAAGTGATAATAAATAGCTTATTTGAGAGAAAAGGATAATAATATTTCTATTGCCACTCTATCCTCTGACATCTTAAGGTAACTGGCAGCAGTTCTACCAACGTACTGAGTTATCCAAATCCTAATGCCAAAGCGAATACAAACCACTCTTTCATATTGAAGACTGAATCCAGCAATTATCGAGGGCCTGATATGATGATGATATTAGAACATAAATCGTGATAAAAACAAGGCCAACCACCGTAGTCTGCGTTGCTTGATTTATTTATAACCTTTAGTACTTGAAATCAAATCCAATATGAAGCTATATATTTTTATTAGGCACGTTGATACCGACGTTATCATCTATCAGATTCTACTTCTCTTCTATATCCTATCTCTCACTTTAATACCTTCTCTCTCTACCTGGGTTGACTTGTAGAGGGTCACTAATCATTCAGACGCTTAGATAAAATGAAAAAACATTCATCATCATATCAACCTAATGACATCCGCTGCTGAACGTAACCTTCCTCAACCCTGCGATCTTCACCAGGACGCCGTTCCTCAATGCTCTTGCTAATACATCATCTCCACTTTCAGTCTTATCAGCCATTTCGTGTTCGCGTAATATGACAAGCTGTTTACTGGTGGTAGGTTTCTGTTGCTGGAGACTGTTCAGGTAGCTGCAAACATTACAGTGTTCCTGTTTGAAGGGCGCTGTAGCTAGTTTAATTACTGGAGTAACGAGACTTAACATCTGATATACGAGTATGAAGACGTCGAGTGTAATGTTGTATAGTTTATAACGTCCTAGCTATGTCCATGTTGTGGACGTATCACTTAACATCAAGTGAATATCTTTTTGTCGTTTGGTCGAAAATATTATTAATTTTAATATGTTAACAAGACCAAGACCTTGCATTGTAACAATCACTTAATTATTTGTGAGTGAAGGTGTCGCGCCGACATGGCGTGGGTGTGACGACTTAAAACGAGGAGAATTAGGAATAGACTATGTACAAGTACACTAAAACAAGTTAAATACTTGAACTTAACCCTGTAATAAATAAAGTAATAAAAACGAGAGTATTTTATACTGGAACAAACAGTGCAAACAGACCTGTGTTCCAGTTTGAAGGGCGCTGTAGCTAATGTTAACTGGGGTAACGAAACTTAACATCTGTCTCAAGGTCATGGGCGCAATGCGGTGTCATCAGATGAATGTGACAATTGTCTTATTGCCTTTGATAAAAAAAATATTATATATTTGACTGTTACTTTTCAGTCTTGGTTCCCAAGGTTAGCTGGCAGTACTGCGGCACCAGGCCCGCCCTTAACGGCGTACTGAAATAATAAATGATTACAGTAGCTGTATAAATGTGTTGCCAACTAACGTTGTAGTGTAAGGGCGTTGCGTTGTGATACGTTCGATCATTTAATCTTATCACCAGGTGCAGCATTTGTCATCATCACTATAATTTTAACATCACGAAGAGGTTTACATTATTCTCTAATAATAACAAAAAACCTCTGACATATGTTTTATTAAACGAACCAATATTGGTGATGGGTCTATTAGAAAGGAGACCGTCTACGTTATATTATATATCTAGACATTGATATAAAAACATCACTACATTCCAGTAGGATGATTAATCAGTATAATTACTGGTGACTTAGTCTCTATGATGATACTGTGAAAATATCCTAACAAGTGCGATTTGTTACTAAGTTATAAGAAACATTAAATACGTTAAGGTATATATATATGTATAGATAGATCTTAACGTACTTAAGGTGTATACGTATATTACAAGGCGATACGTTGCGACGCGTTGCTTGCGATGTTTCCAACAGAACGGAGTGCGAGCCGGATCGGGGTCAGGGCGCGGCGTGAAGTCGGGCGCGGGCGGCACCCGCCGGAACTCCGCGCGGGTCCGCCTGCGCGCGCCGCCCGCTGCTCTTCCGCCCAACTCATCATTCAACACCTCGCCTGCTAAACAAAAAAACCTAAAAAAAAATAGACATCATCATATTCAAGGCGTGTACCATCAAACCCCATCGGCTGCTCGGCCGCCGCGGCAGCGCGCCTCGCTGAACATGCTCGCCGCAGACCAAGTGGACCTAACTTAAGTTCTCATGTCGGCCGACGCTGTGCTCTGTGTGTTGTTAATATTCTAGTGTGGTGTGTGATTAAATTCTTCGCCTCCCCCCGAACCCCACGGCTGCCACCATCACCCCCCACCGTTCTACGTAAGTAGATATCAATTGCTCAATTATATTTTATCTCGACGTGTGTTCCTCCGAAACGGATCCTAAGTAAGGTTATTTCTAAGTATCCCTGAAACAGATACATCCAACCGTTCAGTTCGTGTGGAAGATGTTTCATTGAAAATAATTGTTCAGGTTCCTACAAAATATTCTTTGATAACCAGTGCTTACTTAAGACGCAAATAATTCTATGATTACAATACAAATATTTGTTTTTTAACGATTAACAATAACTTATTAAAATATATAAACAGAATTTACTTCATACTTCAAAATTACATTTCTTACTCTAGAATAACCTTACTGTCTTACTAGAGCAAGAATCTTTTACGATCAACGCGCTATTTACTAATTGTTTTAATGAAAATTAATAATAATTCTCGTACTAATTATAATAAATAATTACTTATATCTTAAGAGTTTATTATAAAACGTTTTTTCATATGATTCAACTGAAAACTGATGAAATTTTCATTATTCATGCTCCTATGGAGCTCAATCCTATGGAGTTATTATATCTTAGATTTATTGTATATTGAATATATATTATTTTTATTTCACAATACATAAACATGTTGAACTAGTATATACATATATATAAATATATATATAGATCTTGACGTATTTAATGTTTCTCATAACCTAATGACAAATCTTGCTGTACGTTTAATCTATAGTACTTACTCTGGTAAGGATATTTTCACAGTATCATTATAGAGACTAAGTTACCAGTAATTATACTGGTTAATCATCATACTGGAATGTAGTAATGTTTTTGTATCAATGTCTAGATGTAGAATATAACGTAGACGGTCTCCTTTCTGATAGAGCCATTACCAATATTGGTTCGTTTAATAAAGCAAATGTCAGAGGTTTTTTATAATTATTAGAGACTAAGACTCTTCGTGATATTATAATGATAGTGATGATGATAAATCCTACGCCTGGTGATAAGATTTAATGTACTATACCACTCGGGCTAGTTCTTCATGTTATATTGTAAATATCATTACCTTAAGAAATCCTCTTGTAAAATGTAAACAATTCAATATCATACTATACAATGGATCATCATCATTTAGTTAGGCGCCCACTGCTCCACATAAACCTTACTTAGGATTACAGGGTTTAACTCTAATGAATATTAAGAGACTATCATCATCATCATCAGTCGATAGACGTCCACTGTTAGACATGGGCCTACTCCAAAGATCTCCACATCGATCAGTCCTGCGCTGCTCGTACTGCCGGGCAACAGGAGTCGTTTGATGGGGGTTTATATGAGGAGACTTGAGCCATTTCCCACCACGGTGGCCCAGTGCGGGTTAGTTGGAGCCAGAGCCTCGTTTGTTGATTAGCAGCACCACGAGCTGGTGATATTGGCTTGGATCCCGTGAGTTGTTGTGCGGGACCTCTTCAACCCCGGAGAGACTCAATTCGTATATACATTTCCCTTGATCACCTGTTCAATATATTTAAAAGTAATCTTTCCTATGCCGACTTCAACATTATCATCAGAATTATGTTAAATACAAAGTTATGTCCCACCCCTCATTGTATCGCAAAAGTCCTATCTTAATATAGGTTTTGTTTCTAAGTAGTAAAACATCCCTTCACATCTCGCTTCAGTACAAATTTCATTAAAATATTTTATTGATTAAACCTTTTCTATATAAAACCTCCTTTGTATATATTTTGATTGTTTCAGAGAAATGTCTAGATTATACTTAAAAGAAAGTACCTAGGTAAGAGGCATTGGACTTTTTTGTTTCTCTGCTAAGCTTAACACTTTAAATAACTTATTTTTTTAATTACAATCTAGTAATACTTTACTTAAATTTTACATAATTATAAATGATAATAAAGCCCTAGAAGCAGTACAGTTTTATGATTGAACCTAGGGCTGATTACTGATTGTGAGGTATAATTGAACAAACCAAGAATCATCCAAACTTCTTGACCAAGAAAGACCTTCCAGTTTTAAGGCAAACCTTTAACCGCTAAGACGTAGGAGAGTTTAAAATACAGCAGAAATCTTCTTATCCCACTGATGAGACTCAAAACCCTGATCAGTTTCACTGCCGATATCCACCATGCTGGTTAAACTGGGTTCTATTTTTCTCAGTGAACTCTTTTGTTTGGATCACCGGAAGTTAGTTGCCGTTACTATTTTCTTATTTTAGACCTTGGCATTTGTACGTTTTATCATCATCTTCATGACCATCGGCCGATAGAAATTTTGTGATGAAAAAAACAAGTACGAGACTAAAACTTGAACCATCTTGATATTGGTATAGCTTTTGTCTGGTAAGTCTTGATCATGATCTTGCAAGCAATATTTTCGCAAGACCAGTACCAATTTTATTCATCACTACTCCTCTTTCTTAAGTCTCCAAGTTAACTTCGATATTATTCATTCTCCTTCTCTTTCGTGTACCTTATTGCTGAAGGTCGTTCTTGTCCTGAAATGCTCTTAATGACTCATCAACCAACTGCCTCCACACCGGTCTGTTCTCGGCACATCTCAGGGCATTCGTAATATTAATGCCTTAGATTGCCTGTATCTGGTTGGACCATGGTAAGGGATCGACTTCGTATTCTTTTGCTCTCGATCTTTCTACTACAACCAGCTTATCCAAATTATCTGGTTGTCTCCAAGCAATATGTCCAAAGTAAATTAAGTCTAATTTGTAGCAAATCATCATTCATTAAAGATAAAGTATTTTATAATAAACGCAGCTTTATTGTTACAAGGCACAGTTGCGTGTTGTATACCCCCACTTACAAGTCACATAACATCCGGTGCGATCCGTCGCGTGTCTAATGAGCGATCGGAACTGACTGGAAGCTGATAAGAGATAAAGATCTACCCACAGCCCGTCGGCCCAACTACAATTAGCTTTTACTAAGGGCCTTCTACACTGTACAGCTGAAGATTGCGCGGGTGTCTGTGTGTGAGTTATAACATATGCCACATGTGTTGGAGAGAGAGGGATGCATATATTGTTTCGCACACATACATGTATACGACACGGAGCACACATAGCATCGCGCGCACAAATTAGTTGTTTCAGTACAAGATAAATTCACGTTTGTTAGACTTAAGTGGCAGTGAGCAGGGCACATTGCTTCCGGCATCTAGGACCGACAACCGATGAAGCAGTATGGTCCTCGAGTGATACCCACGTACCGGTAGACGTGGTGTTGGGAGGCCTTCCACAAGGTGGACCCACGATCTGGTGAGAATTGCGGGAACCGCTTGACGCGGGCAACGCGGGACCGATCGATGTGGAAATCTTTGGGGGAGGCCTATGTTCCAGAAGTGGACGTCTATCGGGTGATGATGAAGCATCTTCAATTAGAACAAGTCCTTTTATATTATATGAATAGTTTCCATTATTTATGGTATAATACATAGAAAAAAGGGTATTGTATAAATAAATGTATACAGTATAGTATAAATTAATGTCTGCAAAATATTTTAGGAACTAAAAACTGGTGGAAGGTCTCTGTTGGAGACAATCTAGGTACCTCCGCAAATACTATTTCTGCCGACAAACGGTAGTAATACCGATTTTATGAATACAAAGGTCTTTTCTAACTTGGCCCAATAGAATCATTGCCAAGGTTGTTTTTTTCTAAACGACGATATGAATAATACGTCTATACATCTCCCCATAACGATGTAACACTAGTTAGGATGATATACACAGCACCACACTAGCTACAGCACCCTTCACACCGGGACACAGTAATGTTTGCACAGTGTTGTTTGTCGGCTGCAATAGAGATATGGATACATACAAAATTTACTTCTTCCCCTGAGATGACCGGCAGAAAATGCTTCTATGAAATTAAATCCACCCTCTGTACTCTCCCCTTAACTTATACATTAAGAATACATAAATAAATAATGCAGTACGTCTGCTTGGTATAAGTTTGCAACTGTTGCCCTTCTAGATAGAGACATGATATAAATATTGGATTGTCCCACGTCGGCCAGCTGATCAGCACATTTGAGCGGCTGTCGGCGGGGGAGCGGCGCGTTGGCCGGCCGAGGAGTCGGAGCCGCGGCCGCGCCAACGCTTACGACACCGCGGCACACTTCGCGCGGGCTGACGATCGAACCGGCGCCGCTGCCAAACTGGCCCGCTCTGTCATCGCGACGCGATGGCATTGCGAACTGCACCCAATTTATCCAAATGATGCACAGCATACGCGATAATGATTACGTGAAGAAAGGGTTTAGAAGGAAATGCTGGAAGGACAACCACATACCGGAAAGCGCAACATCAGTAGACCCTCCACTAGATGAACAGAGGATATACAAACATTTCCTGGGAGCCACTGGATTCAAACAGCATGAACCCTTGCTTTCTGGAACACATTACAAGAGACCTAAGTCCAGCTGTGGACGTGGTGGACGTCCTTTAGTAGAAATGATAACGATGATGATGAAGGATTTTGAAGTCGCACCGCTGCTACTGCTGCTGGTAGGTCTCTGTTGCTGGAGACCGTCTAGTAACCACCACAGTATCTATTGCAGCCAACAAACAGCACCCTGTACACTCTTTACCGTGATCCAATATAAAGGGCGCTGTAACTAGTGAAATTACTTTGGTAAACAGATTTTACATCTTATATCTCAAGGTGATGAGCACAATGTGGTGTAGAATGTATCACTTATTATCAGGTGAATGTCCCGCTGGTCTCGTCGTTTGATTGAATAAAAAATATAGCGTAGTCCTTCTAATCTTCGTTAGGCAGATTGATGATTTGAAGATTGGAGGAAGTTGCTGATTGAAGCAACGATTTTTAAGGAATGTTTATGTTCAGCAGTGGATGTTTATCAGCTGATGAAGATATCGGTCTTTGTGCAGCATGTCTCGAAGAAGTGAGGATTAGATATCAAGGGACCTTCAGCTTCTAGTTATAACTAATTACTGCTCAGGTTGACACTGAATACTACATGTTCACTTAATAACAACTAACTGTAATGTAAAAACGAGCAAGGCCTACCAATCTTTCCCTAATACAAAGATACGGACAAGATCAAGACTTTTCTAAACCTACAATAATTGGAAACATAAATTCGATTTCACGTAATATTAAGTAACAAGACCATAGATAGCCTATTCCGCTCGTCGACGGTATTTTGTTTCTCGTGTATGTGGATAATAAGGCAGTAAGCACTCCCAAATAAAGCGATATCAGGTAGTAGATCCAAGTCTGCAGTCCGCTGTAGCACGTAGGTGGGCAGGATCGACCGGTGAAACACTACCCTCTCACAGAAAATCAGCGTGAAGTGGGGGCCTCCTAGAGGCCATCGCGTTTCGACTGGTGAGAGTCCCGGCGCCCTTATCCCTCTACCTCGGGGCCCAAATAGCAACTGGCACTTTCATTATACTACACGTATCGCTACAGATTTTCTAGGGACTGTTGCGTTGCGTGTGGGAATGAGTATCAGTTGGCACTTTCCTGTCTTTTTATTCCCTGTCCCACAATTCCTCACCCTCTGTGACCTTTCTCCTTCCCTTTCCTTCCCCACCCCTTATGCTCTTATTCTGATGCCGACGAGTGATACAAATAAAATACCCCAGGAGGGTACCAGTCTCTTAGAGACTGGAGAATCCCTCTCTGAGCGAGAGCGAGAGATGCTATCCTCTCGCTCTCGCTCAGGCTGCCCATCGTATTCTGGGGGGGCACATCAAGCGTCGTTTATCGCAGCTGCTGGGTACAAACTGAGCCCAATCACGAGGAAGTCCTCCTCCACATTAGCAGTGGATTTTTCAAACATCAAGGGGCTTCACTCGAACTTAAATGCCGTCCACCACCATCTCGAGACGGAAAGGTCAGATTTGCTTTTCCTGACGGAGACGCAGATTTCCTCCCCGACGGACACTTCATATCTAAAGTGCCCGGCCTATAGCCTGGAGTACTTTTTTGTGCCACGCGCCGGCGTGTGTGTGTACGTCAGGGAGGGAATTTGTTACCGTAGGCTCAGCTGTCTTGAAGGCAGAGACCTGTCGATCCTTTGGGTGCGCGTCGATTGCGAGGATCACATTCGCGTCTACGCGTGCCTTTACAGGTCTCATAGCGGAAATTCGGAAATTGACCGGCTCTTCGAGCACATGCAGGTGTCCACTGACAGAATACTTGAGCAGATGCCTACCGCAGAAATTGTGGTTTTGGGCGACTTTAATGCCCACCACTCAGACTGGCTTGGGTCAACACGTACTGACCATGCGGGAAGGTCTGCTCACCATTTTGCCATTGCCAATGGTCTGACGCAGATGGTACCTGCTCCCACACGTGTGTCGGATGTGGAAGACCATTCGCCTTCCTTATTGGACCTTCTGCTGACCTCTCGCCCCGAACCTATTCGGGTATGGGTCGATGCTCCTCTCGGGTCATCGGACTATTGCCTAATTCGGAGCGTGGTGCTTCTCACCGTCTCGTCGCAACCACTTCCATCTGGTAGACGACGTGTTTGGCACTACAGGTCAGCAGACTGGGACGGGATGCGCTTTTTCTTTGCATCCTACCCATGGGGGCTTTTGGGCCATTTGCTTCAAGTCAGAGGATCCTAGCACCTGCGCTGTTTCGGTTGCCGGGGTCGTGCTGCAGGGCATGGAATTGTTTGTTCCTAGCTCAGCGGTGCCCGTCGGTGGCAGATCTCGGCCCGGGTTTGGTGGGTCCTGCCGTGACGCACATCGTCGCAAGCGGGAATGCTACCAAGCTTGGGCTAGGGCAAAGGCCGTTAAGGATGTAAACTCTGACTCACTCAAGAAGAAGTACAACTCTGCATCCAAGTTCTTTAAGAGGCAAACTGCATTGGCCAAGTCGAATTACGTTGGGAGAATTGGCGAGAGACTAGCACGGCTGCCATCTGGCTCTCGTGCGTTCTGGTCTCTCGCCAAGGCTGTCCAGGGTAATTTCTGTCGGTCGACACTTCCACCTTTGCGCGAGCAGGATGGTTTATTAGCCTATTCCGCAAGGGAGAAAGCCGATCTTCTTGGCTCTATCTTTGCGGAAAACTCGACTCTTGACGACAGGGGGAACACTCCTCCTACCATCCCGAGGTGTGAAACCACAATGGCGGACGTCCGCTTCACACAGAGTGCTGTGCGGAAAGCACTATTCTCCCTGGATGTCAACAAGTCGTGTGGGCCCGATGGAGTATCTCCTATTGTGCTGAAAGTGTGTGCTCCAAACCTGGCACCGGTTTTAACGCGCTTATTCAGACACTCTTATGTCCTCGGCGTTGTCCCACATTCATGGAAGACGGCTCTAGTACACCCAATCCCTAAAAAAGGCGACCGCTCAGATCCGTCCAACTACAGGCCCATCGCTATCACCTCCTTACTCCTCAAAATTATGGAATTCATAATCAACCGCCAGCTCATGGGCTACTTGGAAGAGCACCAGCTGATTAGCGACCGCCAATATGGCTTCCGCAAAGGCCGATCAGCTGGTGATCTTCTGGATTTACTAACTCACCGTCACCACTCACCGACGAAAGTAGGGGTAAGGCACTAGGCATTAGTTTGGACATAGCGACAGCCTTCGATCGGGTTTGGCATAAAGCCTTACTATCGAAGCTTCCTTTCTATGGGCTTCCTGAGAGACTTTGTAGGTGGATCGGCAGTTTCCTTGCTGAACGGAGAGTTAAAGTCGTCGTAGACGGCTCATGCTCGGACCCCCGGACCGTAAATGCTGGTGTTCCCCAAGGCTGCGTGTTATCCCCGACATTGTTTATTCTGTATATCAATGATTTGTTGCATACCGGTGGTATTCATTGCTATGCGGATGACAGTACCGTGGATGCACTGTATTTCGGCCGCAGCAATATCTCTCGGGATCACGTCGATGAGTGTCGGAACAAACTTGTGTCTGAAATCGAATCATCCCTTGTGAAGATTTCCGATTGGGGGGGACTAAATCTAGTCCAGTTTAACCCTTCTAAGACTCAAGTTTGCGCGTTCACCGCAAAAAAAGCTCCCTTTGTCACATCGCCACTCTTCGGAAACACTCACCTTTGTGCCAAGCCGAACATTGGCATTCTGGGCGTCGACATTTCGAGTGTTGTCCAGTTTGGCGGTCATTTGGAGAGCAAGGCTAAAATGGCCTCCAAAAAACTCGGAGTACTCAACAGGGCCAAACAGTACTTCAAGCCGGCTCACCGCCTTAAACTGTATAAGGCGCAGGTGCGGCCTCACATGGAGTATTGTTGCCACCTTTGGGCCGGGGCTCCGGGTTATCAGCTATCTCCATTTGACCGAATCCAACGTAGGGCATCTCGTATTGTCGACGATCTAGAACTTGTCGATCGGCTAGATCCTTTGGCACTGCGTAGGGATCTATCTTCCCTATGCATACTTTACAGAATTTACAATGGGGAGTGTTCCGAGGAGTTGTTCAATTTAATAGAAGCCGCTGATTTTCGCAACCGATCGTCTCGCCGGAACTATCATCCGCACCATGTGGATGGTTGGCGTTCCAATACAATGCGTTTTAAAAACAGTTTTCTGCCACGCACAGTAAATCTTTGGAATTCGTTGCCATCAGCGGTCTTCCCCAACAACTGCGACATTGGGTTATTCAAGAAAAGAGCATATTCTTACCTGAAGGGTAGGCAACGCACTGGCATCACTTACCATCAGGTGACGAGCGGTTGTTGACGTTCAATTCGCCACATAACCGGTTTTTGCGTGATGATATAATTAAGAGGCATATACAATTCAATTTGTCCAAAATATTGCTAAACTCAAATGGCAATGAGCTGGATACATCGACTGAACGACTGCCAGCCAATGGCAGCAAATTCCTCGAATAGCGACCGCGTACCGGAAGACGAAATGTTCGCAGGCACTCTACAAAGTTTTCCACCAATCTGATGAAGGTCACAGGAAGCAACTGGAAGCGATCAACGCAAAACCAATCGATGTGAAGATCTTTAAGTCGATCACCAGCAGTGGACATCTATCAGCTGATGATTTCCAATTCTGATAAATACTAACAAGTAGCTCGCTGGCCTAATGATCAGAGCGTGTGGCTTTCATTCCGAAGGTCGCGTTCTTTCGTAAAATCCGAATTTCGGCATGTACCGATGATTTAATATTTAAGTTATGTACATTTGTGAACTTTAGTTACAACAGCGATGAACAAACGGTGAAGGAAAACATCGTGAGGAAACCCGCACACTGACATCATCTATGTGTGTGTGTGGTGGCCCCGATAAAGTGGCAACAGGCTCGCCCCCTGTTACATTGGACCTAATCTGACCACATCTGGCGAAAAGTAGGTGTTTATTCGCCTCTACCTACTCCTACTGGGAAAAAAGGCGTGGTAATATAAAAAAAATACTAACAACTACTAAAATCAGACGAAAAGCACAAGAAAAATACTAGAAGCGATAGTCTGTAAGAATAATTTAATTGTTTGCACTGCGTCATAAAGAAGTTGGTATTATGCATGATAGTTAACAGTAAGTTGAGCGAATGTGCTCGTGACCCACTAACAGTCGCGTCGCATCGTGAATGGGCGGCTTTATTGCATTCTTTTATGCAAACACAGCGACGAGTGGCGCGGATAAAGCTCGCTATCCACGCCCCGTCCGCACGAAGTATCTCATAAATAATACGACGGTTGCAAACTAATAATTAATGTGTATACAATTTAATTACAAGGAAACACGGATGAACCTCAACCGGAAATTCTATTGAGAGACTACTATCAGGAGGTAGTCAGCTCGTATTCTTTGATCCGTTCCTCTTTCATGTCCTTGGAAATTCTTCTTCTATATTAAGTATGTATCATGGTTGTTGAATGCTATCATTTGTTGAATCTCCTATTTAAACCACCATTATGTATTATTTAATAATAATAATTAAAAGTAGTGGTGGTAGACATACCATCAGTTGAAAGAAACAGCTTAAGGAACGAATTTACTGCTGGTAGGTCTCTGCTGCTGCAGAACGTCTAGGTACCACCGCAGATTTTATTGCAGACAACAAGCAGTACTGTGCAAGTGTTATTGTGTTCCCGTTTGAAGGCCAATGTAGGTTACTAATAGTTTATTGGTAGGTCTTTATTGCTGGTGACCGTCTATGTAAAACTACCTATGTTTGCACAGTACTATCTGTCGGCTGCAATAGGCGCTGTGGTGGTAACTACCTAGACAGTCTAGAGTAGCAGAGATCTAACACCAGTAAGTGTAGTGTATATCATCCTAACTGACGCCACGTTGTGTCCTCGTGTACAAAAATATTAAAAACACTTGTTCTCATTGCATATTTAAAGAACTAAATTAATTTTAAAATGATATACGGCTTGCACTCGGAACATCGCTGATGATGCAATTTGGAAGCTCGGATTCCTCGTTTTCGAGTGTTAGGAAATAAAACCCCTGCACTCCTCCTAGGCAACTTTATCTATGACCTACAGGGTTCGGATCCAAAACCCTGATTAAGTTTTTCATTAGTACATATATACATATGCTAACGAGGAACTTTATTTATAATTTTTTTTAAATCGACGAGGTTATCGCTTGACCGAAATCCCACTTGATTTTAATTGTTGATGTTAACCTAGTAAAAGCGTAGAGACTCTTTTCTAGAAAACAGCCGAGTCTTATTTAGACGGGAACACCGACGCCGGCAAGTCATTCCACTCCTTCGCTGTTCTCATGAAGAACAAGGAGCTGAACCTCTTTATTCGAAAACTGGGGATGTCCATAACATAAGGATGATCACTTGACGCCCGATGGTGAAAAGCAAATGGAGGAATTATATCGTGAACTGCACACCCGCCAAAATGTTATCATCATCGTCATCAGCTGTTAGATGTCCACTGTTGGACATAGGCCTCCCCAAAGATCCCCATATCGATCGGTCCCAAAATGTTATATATAGACATAAATATTGCCTTCCTTGACGTGCTTTACCAACCCCTAAAACCGGAGACTTCAATAGAGGACATCAGCGGGTAGACAACTCCCGTAGCTCTCTTCCCCTAGATGCAACGTATCTTTTGGGAGTCCCCTTCCGCCCCCAGATAAAACCATTCAGAACTTATTGTATTGTGCTTTTTACAAAACTATAATTAAAGCTTTCAAATGATAGAAAGCTTTTATCTATAAACATATTTACTAATAAGTTTTGTATAACATCAGGCAGTGCTCTGATAACCAGTTCTAGTGGCTACGGAACCTTTCAAATCCGAATACAGTAATTTATGATGATCAAGAAAAAGAGAGAAAAATGAAAAATATTTAAGATACAAGGAATTGGGGATACATAGGGCGAAGATCGGACGGCTGATTAGTAGGAACTATCTTAAATAGTGACCACCTGCCATCTGTGACAACGACCGGCGTGGTTCTGGTGAAGATACCGCTACGCTAATGCGGAGTTATAAATCGTTCACAGCGGAAGCTGTCAGTGTGACGACACCTTTATCGGCAGCACTTTTGACAGACGCTGACCCAGTTGCGTAGCGGGTCCCGGCGGGAAGGAATTCTCGAAGCCGCCCATCCCTGACTACGTGATTGATTAAATAACGTACCCCTCTCTTTCCCACTAAGGGAAGTTTATTAAATTTCGCTACTACTATCTCCCTTCCATACTCCATAGCGCGTAAACATGGAGGTGCCCTTTGTTACTTTAGAAATGAACTTGGGCGTTTTGTTCCAGCATCATCAGATCTAGACATGTTCATAGTTCTGATCAGATCTATTTGATAGACTATTTAATGCTAACATGTTGTGGATCAAAGAGACGAGCCCAATATTGTGCCAAAGCCTGAACAGGGTTGGAGATGAGGGATCATACTAATTGTTATAAGAAATAAGATTTTGATCTGTTGAAGAATGGAACTTTTGATGAACAAGGATGGGTACATAACTTCGACATCACCATCAGTCGACAGACGTCCACTGCTGGATATAGGCAAAGATCTCCACGCCGATCGATCCTGCGTTGGTGGCATCCGATGGTTTTCCCCGATTCTACAACTATAATATATATTAGGGGGACCGGAAAGTAATGTCGTTTTCTTACGCTAAATACAAACACATACATTTTTAACGAGTCTTTATTTTTAATCAATGATGTATTCCCCATCATTGTCAATAACCTTTTGCCATCTAGTGAGTAAATTTTCAATCCCTGATCGATAAAAATTAATTGGTTTTTCGGCAAAATATCTAGAGATGGCATTTTGGATATCATCCAAATTTGCAAATGTTTTGCCACTTAAAAAGTGTTGCAGCGCTCGGAATAAGTGGAAATCCGATGGTGCAACATCGGGCGAATATGGTGGATGAGGCAGCACCTCCCACCCCAATTCATTAATTTTTTCTAGAGTTCGCCTTGCGCAGTGCGGTCTTGCATTGTCATGTTGGAGAATGACGCCTTTTCGGTTGACAATCGCTGGCCACTTTTCAATTAAAGATTGATTGACTCGCTGCAATTGTTCGCTGTAGAGGTCTGCAGTAACAGTTTCTCCAGGTTTCAGTAATTCAAAATGAACAATGCCGCGAATACTCCACCAAACACACAAAAGCGCTTTTTTGGGGTGTAAACCTGGCTTAGCAGTACTCCGAGGGATTTCATTTGGAGAGAGCCACTGCCTTTTGCGTTTTGGGTTATCATACAGGACCCATTTCTCATCTCCTGTGATCAAGCGATCAAAAAACGCTTCTGTGTTGTGTCGTTGAAGCAATAAGTTGCATGTGATTGATCGGTTAGCCTTATTCTGTTCGGACAGATTATGCGGGACCCAAACACCTGCTCTGCTTACTTTTCCAATCTGCTTCAAATGTTCTTGGATGGTCGACCAAGGTTTGTTGAGACTGTTTGACAATTCCTCGATCGTCTGACACGGATTTGCTTCCACTTCCGCCCTTAACACGTCGTTGTCTAACGCTGATGGTCTTCCTGATCGATACGAGTCGGAAAGATCAAAATTACCCGATTTGAACTTGGAAAACCACCTTTGGCATTTACGAATGTCCAGTGCATTTGGATAAACATCGCAAATGTTTTTGGTAGCAACTGTTGCGTTATTTCCCTTGCGAAACTCAAAGAGCATGCAATGCCGGATGTGTACCTCTTCTGGTATTTGGCTGGCCATTTTACCCAAAATTACAAAAAAAAATTGTAATTCAATTGTCTATAAGTAAAGAAATCACTATAACCTCACAATGTCTTTGGTACGCCTCTGAACAAAACAATGAGCTGACAAATGACAATCAAGTATTGGCATGCGCAGAAACGATATTACTTTCCGGTCCCCCTATTACCTCGGATACAAAGCCTACTCTATTTTAATGTAATTAGATCTGGATCCAATAGCTTCAAGTGATGACGGAACACGACATAAAATTAGGGTATTTACACGAGTTTAGGAGAATCCGGCATCTGCCTGCAACGATGCAGAATCATAAAACAAGATACACCTGATAACAGCATGTTCCATACAAAAGAGAAAGTTCTAGAAGTAGAACTACATGTAGAAATCAACAATAATATTATAAGAAATTTAATAAAAAATACAATATTAATGTGTAAACATTAATAATATTCTGCTCTGTTTCATAAAACTTTGTAAAAAGTATAAATAGAGTTAAATGAATAAATATTATAAGTGTTTAAGAAAAAGTAGAGAGATGTTCAACGACTCTGTCGTTTAGGTCCGAGGGATCTGCTATATATTATATATATAAAAGTATAATATAGTGTAAATAATCTAACTGAGGTACACAACCATTTGTCTAATAGCTTGATAAAATATAAAAATAAACTGGAAGGTACATATAATTGTACCGCTCAAAACTAAGTGAAAAGAAGTGTTTATTACTTTCTTGTTATTTATAACAGATCTTTCGCGTTTTTTATTTGAGATCTATATTGTTTTTTATAAGAGATCTTTCGTGTTATTTATTAGAGATCTTTTGTGTTTTTTATAAGAGATCTTTCGTGTTATTTATTAGAGATCTTTTGTGTTTTTTATAAGAGATCTTTCGTGTTATTTATTAGAGATCTTTTGTTTTTTTTATAAGAGATCTTTCGTGTTATTTATTAGAGATCTTTTGTGTTTTTTATAAGAGATCTTTCGTGTTATTTATTAGAGATCTTTTGTGTTTTATATAAGAGATCTTTCGTGTTATTTATTAGAGATCTTTTGTGTTTTTTATAAGAGATCTTTCGTGTTATTTATTAGAGATCTTTCGCGTTTTTTATTTGAGATCTATATTGTTTTTTATAAGAGATCTTTTGTGTTATTTATTAGAGATCTTTTGTGTTTTTTATAAGAGATCTTTCGTGTTATTTATTAGAGATCTTTTGTGTTTTTTATAAGAGATCTTTCGTGTTATTTATTAGAGATCTTTTGTGTTTTTTATAAGAGATCTTTCGTGTTATTTATTAGAGATCTTTTGTGTTTTTTATAAGAGATCTTTCGTGTTATTTATTAGAGATCTTTTGTTTTTTTTATAAGAGATCTTTCGTGTTATTTATTAGAGATCTTTTGTGTTTTTTATAAGAGATCTTTCGTGTTATTTATTAGAGATCTTTTGTGTTTTATATAAGAGATCTTTCGTGTTATTTATTAGAGATCTTTTGTGTTTTTTATAAGAGATCTTTCGTGTTATTTATTAGAGATCTTTCGCGTTTTTTATTTGAAATCTATATTGTTTTTTATAAGAGATCTTTCGTGTTATTTATTAGAGATCTTTTATGTTTTTTATAAGAGATCTTTCGTGTTATTTATTAGAGATCTTTTGTGTTTTTTATAAGAGATCTATCGTGTTATTTATTAGAGATCTTTTGTGTTTTTTATAAGAGATCTTTCGTGTTATTTATTAGAGATCTTTTGTGTTTTTTATAAGAGATCTTTCGTGTTATTTATTAGAGATCTTTTGTTTTTTTTATAAGAGATCTTTCGTGTTATTTATTAGAGATCTTTTGTGTTTTTTATAAGAGATCTTTCGTGTTATTTATTAGAGATCTTTTGTGTTTTATATAAGAGATCTTTCGTGTTATTTATTAGAGATCTTTTGTGTTTTTTATAAGAGATCTTTCGTGTTATTTATTAGAGATCTTTCGCGTTTTTTATTTGAGATCTATATTGTTTTTTATAAGAGATCTTTCGTGTTATTTATTAGAGATCTTTTGTGTTTTTTATAAAAGATCTTTCGTGTTTTTTATTAGCGATATTTTGTGTTTTTTATTAGAGATCTTTCGCGTTTTTTATTAGAGATCTATCCGGGTTTTTATTAGAGATCTTTTTTGTTTTTTATTAGAGATCTTTCGTGTTTTTTGTTAGAGATCTTTCTTGTTTTTTATAAGAGATCTTTCGTGTTATTTGTTGGAGATCAATCTTGTTTTTTATAAGAGATCTTTCTTTATTAGAGAACTTTCTTTGTCAAAGAAAACCACGAAACTCTGCTTTCAAGTTATTACATTAGTTTCATAAGTTGTTTAACGGAAGCAGTTCACTTTGGAGTTTGTTTACACTGGAGTATGTGGTGCTTGGAACTTACGGCACAGCCTTAAACGATTAAGTTGCGTTTGCAATGGGTAAAGAGGAACAAAAGCACTATAAGCACCGAGTTAATATAGATGAAAGTGGGCTTGTGAAGTCTTATTGTACAATAATATAGGCGTTAAGTATAGAAGATAACGGGGGGAAATAAAAAGTGTTTATTTCTCTTCGTTACTTGATTGTTTCTAAATATTTTTAAAACAGATGAGCTAGGTTCTGCAACGCGGGACCGCTCGATGAGGAGATATTTGGAGGAGGTCTATATCCAGCAGTGGACATCTATTGGCTGACGATGATGATGATGAAGACTGTGCAAGAAATATAAATCTCTATTTATATTTATGTTGAGATAACGTTCATAACTTATAGTTGCTTACGATTCGATACGTGTTTGTATTTAACATTAGATTTATAGGATTCTGGAGCAATGACTTCCGGTAATATATTCTTTGATTTATATTTTCCAATAACAAATATATTCTCTGTTGCTGGAGAACGTTAAGGTACCACTAAAGCGTTTATTGCAGCCGACAATCAGTACTGCACAAACATTACTGTGTTCTGGTTAAAAGGGCGCTGTAGCTTGTGAAATTACCGAGGTAAAGACAAGATTTTATATCTAATAGCGACGATCAGAATGGGATGCTGTGTTTATCATTGTAACTAGCTTCACGTTGTTATAAGCAGACGTATTACTTACCATATAGTGTACGTGTTCCCCGTATCGTCGCTTTGTCCAATAAATATTACTGTTAATTATTAACTTTAACAGATTTTTGTTTGTTTTAGAGGCGTTTAATAATTTTCAGTTTTAATGTTGTCATATAAATTTATTATGAATAATGTATACGCACAAATGATACTCTACGGAGGCTTCACGTATTCAGGTCACGAGTACCTCGAACCGCAGCGTCCTGATCCCGAGTGTCATATTTGATATAAACTATATACCATTAAATACAGTACATTGATATACGTATATATACATATATTAACTTGAAGTATTATAATGTAGCCTTGAAGTGAATATACTCGTCTGCTTATGGCAATTGCGTAGAAGCCATGTCGCAATCAACTCTTTCGCTTTAAGACATTGCGTCACTTATTGTACTTGAGAGGACAGTCGGTGTCCTCGTCTTACTTACGAACTTAGATGTTATGAATATAAAGTACATGGACATGGCGATAAAAAAATTACTGTGAAAACATCTTAACTATTACTCTATTGAATGAAGCCGATTCATCCGAAGAACGTAAAGCTCACCTCACCTTATAATTAAAAAAACACAAAGCTTTCGTCTGTGTCATAATGAATATATAATATATTAAGTACAAAAATAAATATAGTATATACATTAAAAAGAAATATATAAAAGAAAGTGGTACTTCTTTATATCAATCAAGTTGAAGAGTTTTCAATAAAACTGATTGAATCTCCTCTCGCAAGTGTCTATAAAACTTTTTCTCACCTACACGTTGAGAATATATATATACGCTCATAACTACATATACTAAAAATAGGGTTGGTATATAACTAAAATATTGTAATGACATACAAAGAAGTTTTAATAAATTATGTCAATGGTACTTTATGAATATATCACATATAGATATATGTCGACAATAAATAAATAATCCTTTATAGAATTTTTGTATATTATTATATGTACAATATAGTTTTGCTTTATGAAAGAAAAAAAAAATAGAAAAGAAATTTTAATATAATAATATTTTGACAGCCCTAGTGAATGTGGTAGAGCGAACAAATAGGTCGGGTCAGGCCCGCGCGTGTACGGACCTCGTAGCACCATAGCTCCGTAGCACCGTAGCGCCGCTGCCCGTAGCCCCTCGCGTAGAGCTCGAGTAACAGCCGTTCGGATTTGTGTATTGAAATGTCTGTTATAAACGGAAATTCGATAAAATGGCGTGTTTCCGCTAAAGAGTTGTGCGCTTAGCGTTTGGTTTTCTTTTAATACTTAGCGGTTGAACCGTTCTCGTAGCACAAAAGTCTATTTCCGTTTACGTTTACTCAATGGTAAGCAATACGCCTGCCCATAACAGTGTGCAGCTACTTAGGATGATATACACTGTACCACATTACGCTCGTAGCCTTGAGCTATGTTAAGTCTTGTTACTGAGTAAAATTACTGCGTAATTTCACTAGCTACAGCGCCCTTCAAACCGAGACACAATAAAGTTTGCAGAGTATTGTTTGTCGGCTGTATTAGTCGCTGCTGTGGTACCTACCTAGACGAGCTGTAGCAACAGAGACCTACCACCAGTGAGTTAATTAATCTATATATATATATATATGTATGTATGTGTATATACACATGAATATCATGATATTTGTAATGAACTTTACCTTTTTAATATTTGAGTATTCGGATAGAAATATGGAAATTGTTGTGTGAAAATTTGATGAATGCCCTATCATTAAAGTTTTATGTTTACAGCCGTTTGATGGTTATCTTAGCTAGTTTCACCACTTGTTTCCGCACCGGAAGTTAATAAATTTTTTATGAAGTATTATATTTAATGTTTACTTCAAACAAATTTTGAATAATGTTAACGTTTGAGGCGTGCGGACACCGACGCTACTCCGTCAAGGCTATCACAGGTACGAATGTATAAACGAGGTTACTGATCTGACCTTTAGGTTCATTAACATCCGGTCGATAACTTAGGACATACTTATTTTTACCTTAACTTTAAGTTTTAAGACATCGACTTTTAATCAGAAAAATATACAATATGTATGATATCTTCTTCGTCGGCATCACTCTTGACAGAGTGGTCGTGGTCATCACTTCGGGGGTTGGTGATAAGCATTACAACACATCGTCACTCTTCTGTGATGGCCGCCTTCTCAGTGCATTCGTATAGGAGCAACGATGATGAACCATATACTGCACATACGATATATTTATTACTTAGTTCACGAAGCGCCGATACGATCAAAACCTTCACCTAATGGTAAGTGATACGCTTATCTATAACAGTTAGGATGACATAGTCACCACATTGCGCCTCTCGTCTTCAAAAATTTGATGTTAAGTCTCGTTATACCAGTGATTTCACTAGTTACAACGCCTTTAAAACAGTAACACGGTAATACCATACCATCAGCTGATAGACTTCCACTGCTGGACATACGCCTCCCCTAAATATCTCTACGTTTGTAGGACTTCATATGGGGGAATCTGGGCCATTACCCACCACGCTGGCCCAATACAGGTTGGGGGAAGCCAGAGCCTCGTTTGTTGATTAGCAGCACTACGAGCAGGTGAGGTTGGCTTGGGTCCCTTAAGTCGTTATGCTACTGCTACCTAGACGGTCCCAGGTAGCAGACACATACCACCACTAACTTAAAATTGAGAACTTTTTCTTTAATATAGGTAATGGATAAACAAATTAATAAGTTTGCATATAAAAAAAATATATACTTTAATATTTATTAAGCTGTATACTGCACTTAAAGTTTGTATAGTCTAAAAGCTGACGTTGAGCCGGTTTCAAACGTCACGTCATATTTAGCATTGCATCCATCATAACCAGAAGTCTAGAGGTCACATGAAGTATACTGCTTTTAAAAAGTACAATTTGCATAGCTCGGTTATTACGTTAGAGGTTTCTAATGCGATTTTGAAGGCATATGGTGGTGGAGAAGGTGAAACTGTTCCTTCAAACCTGCTTACATTATTGGTGCCGTAGACCGTCTAGGTACCAATGCAGCTATTTCCGCTGACAAACATTACTACATTTAAGGACTTGTACTTGAAGAGTGTTGTAGCTAGTGAAATTACTGGGGTAACGAGACTCAACATCTTAGGTCTTACAGGCGACGAGGACTACGTGGTAAATGACATCCTAAATAGCGCCACGTTTTCACTTATCATTGAATAAAAAATAATATTATAAGCAGTACAGCTTACCATCAGGCCGCTTTGTAAAACAAAAAAAAGTGGTTTACCATCAGCTCATACTTATACTGAAGGCGTAGAGGAATATTTAATAATTCAGCAGTGCCGGCGCTTCGCGAAACAAACAACCTTTCGGACAGTGTAATTACTCTCGCATATTTAATTCAGGCTCATTTGTCACCACCCAGCCGGTCGGCCGGCGTGGTGCGTGAGGGGAGGGAACTACCCTGCCCTCCCTTGCGAGGGCGAAACGCTATATGACTTTTTATTCAACGTTACAACATAACGATAAAGGAAACGGCTTGATCGAGGGTCAGTAGCAAGCAATGGGGACCAAACTTCCGGTTACGTACGAAACCGTGAAAATACTTCGCAATTAAACTTTTTCCTGGCCTGCTTTGTCGGGCTTCAGTTCAAAGTTCAGCGAGTTTTATTAACAAAAAAAATACGCTTTTGGATTTCATGAAAAGGAAAGCTTTGAAAGTTTCCAAAAGTCCACATTCAGCATTTCGCGGAACCGTTTCCCGCCGTCTCAAATATTTGGAAATGTCCGTTTGTTTATTGCCAGCGAAGTGCCGCCTTCAAATGTTTTTCTTTTTTTGAATTTCTTATACTACAATAAAATATACACTACAGGGCATAAGAGCATCCCAAACAACTCACGGGACCCAAGCCAACGTCACCAGCTCGCGGTGCACCCTGCTAATCAACAAACAAGGTTCTGGCAACCATCAATCCACGTTAGGTCAGCGTGGTGGGAAATGAAAGAGACTGAAGTTCGCGACAAACGCAGAACTTATCGATGTGAAGATCTTTGAGAGGGGCCTATGTGCAGTGGACGTCTATCGGCTGATGATGATGATGACAAGGCATACAGCTGATGGTATCTAGATTCGCAGGGTAGAACACAGGTTTCCGGAAGGTATGCACATACGTACCAACATCCGTTTTACTGGCAGTAGGTCCCTGTTGCTAATGCACTGAGGGAGACCATCGAGGGGGTTTTAGTGGGTAGAAGCCCCACATAACCTTGTCTTCCCCCCAGAAGCAAGATATCTTTTAAGAAGATTTCCCCCGCGAGAAAAAAAAAAAGGTCCCTGTTGCTATAGACCGCCTAGGTACAACCGCAGCTAATATTGTGAACATACAAAGTATAATGTGCAAACATTACTGTGTTCCGGTTTGAAAGGTGCTATAGCTAGTCATTTAACCCGGTAACGAGACAACATTTTAAGTCCAAAGCGACGAGCATATTGTAGTGTATATCATCATAACTAGACTCTTGTTATGGCCAGGCGTATCACTTACCATCAGGTGAATGTTTGGCTCGTCTCATCGCTTAAGTGAATAAAAAAAAATACTCTATGCTTCATCATCATTATCAGCCGATACACTTCCACAGCTGGACATAGACTTCCCCCAGATTTTCCCACATCGTTCAGATAAGAATTGATATGAAGTGCATTGGGCCATTTCCCACCACGCTGGACCAATGCGAATTGGCGGCCGATCCCTCTTTATCAGACGAATACTACACAACTACTATTGAAATTACTATAGTAACAAGAGGTATACATTAGGCGATAAGTACTTATATAGCATGTGGATGTCCACATGAGTACCTAATCATGAACAAGTTCAAACCTGGTACATAATTTTATCAGCTCATGGTATATCTAGTGATGACGTTATATTGTAACCACGATGTTATAACTTAAGTGACGGAAGTATGCGCCTTGTAAAATTTGTAATAGGTCACAAGGGTGAGTTTTACACATATTTAGTTGTTCCCGGCTCTCATAACACCCCTGAAATTCCCTTTAAGGTAAGAATTTTGTAAAATCATTTAGCTGATCTATACTCGGCAAAAGAAATATTGCTACCAAGTAGTCTCCAGGCCTTACGGCTCCAGAGATATCGTGATGAATCTCCACATAGGTAGAAATCTCTTATATATCCTTTATCCTTTGCCCTGGAATTAATGTTCAGAAATTTAACGAATAACAAGACTTCTATTTATATCATCATCATTATCAGCCGACAGACGTCCACTGCTGGACATATGCCTCTCCCAAAAATCTCCACATCGATCGAACCTGCGCTGCAGCATAATGTGCAGTTTGTCCGATCGATATGGAGACCTTTGGGGAAGATCTTTGGTGATGATGATGAACATCTCAACTAAAACTTCATCATTCTTTAATTAAACTCATCCAATTAGGATGATATACACTGCATCAAATTATGATCAGAGGCATAAGATGTTATGTTTCTTTACCCCAGTAATTTTACTAGCTACAAAACCCTTCAAATAGGACTACAGTAATGTTTGCACACTACTGTCTCTCACTGTGGTGGTACCACCAGTGAACCTGTGTACCTAAGTTGTTACCATAAAGACTATTTTTAATGTTTAGAGCTTCCAAGTTACTGTCCAGGCTCTGTCTGCAGCAACGTTGTATCAGCTCGATGTAGCAAAAGATTTTTTCATAGTTTCCGTCCATACTCCAAAATCGAAGTCTGGTATCACCACGATGTAAAATCGATTGTCTACGAATAGCGTGCCATTTGGAAGTAAAGGCCACGATCGAACCTGGAGCCTATTTGTAGCTAAGTTTAAAAGTTACTGCTTGTTACTTGCATATTTTATGGTCGACGAAATATCTGGTTGAACTTATTTAGGAGCAGCTACAATATATACCATACAGCTAGTACATGTACCTAGTAAATATAGATTTATATGTACTAGCTGTTCCCCCGCTGGCATTGCTGATATATATACAATTACACCGCAAAGGAGTTTACATAACAACCGTTGCTATAGCAACCGCATAAATAATACCAAATAAAAATATTTCAAAAAGTTAGTAAGTTCAACAAATAAATATCCTATAGCCATCTACAAATAATTCCGCGTCGATTATACTTGTTACCATATCGATACGTTCACTAGTTTTCACGTGATTGGCGAACAATCAAAATCCATTTTCATTATATATTCGTCTGACATTACAGATGGCAATAGACTACGGTATCTATTTACCATCAGGGAGAAAGTTTGTTTCCCAATTCACAGCTGTATTAATGAAAAAGCATAGCTTTTTTATTTTCCGTTCGCACGTTCACTAGTTTTCACGTGATTGGTGAACAATCAAAATCCATTTTCGTTATATACAGGAGATATCCAGAGATTTATTACCTCATCACTAGATCTCCGAATCTATTTGAATTAAACACTCAATATTTCGTAAAGATATTGCTTCTGACATTCAAAGACCAGCTAAGAATGGATTTTAAAAAATCCTTCCCAAAGCGAGTTTTTTCTCATTGAAAGAAGTGACGAGAGGAGCTAGTTATCACTCACATCATTCACTTGATGATAAGTGATGCGGCTGTCCATAACAACGTTGCGCTAGTTAGAATGGTATACACTGCACCACATTGCGCTCATTTTGAAACATAGGATGTTACTCGTTACTTCAGCAATTCACTGAATAAAATGGTTTAAAGTATGATTCGTAAGTTATTTGATAGATTTCTCCAATTTTGGTCTTAAACTTATACCGTTAAGTTCTAGTCTAGTCTAGTCTAAGTCTTGATGTTAATAGCTAAAGCATTCAAGAGAAGACTTAAGTAATATATCAAATAACTTAAGTGCACCCTGCACACTTACTACAGTGACAGTAGCTTCATTCTGGTGGTAGGTCCAAAGTAGAGCTTATTTCATAAACAGCACATAGCCGCGACCCCTCTGGTGTTGCGATCTGTTCACGGGGGTCAGTGTGATCACTCTCAACCAGGTGATCAGTTACCCCGTCTTCCCACCATCCCTATAAAAAAATAATAATAGTGTAACATTAGAGATGAAGGGACCCCAGGACGTCGACCCAGCAGACGCTAGACTAGCAGTTTGTATAAATCGACAATTCGGATGAAGACCCCGTCATAACGATGTACAGTCGACAGAAAAAGACTTTTGTTACATTTTTTTAATGCAATTAGACGATGATATAAGCGGGACATTCACCTGATGGTGAGTGATACTCCCGCCCATAACAACGTGGCCCTAGTTAGGATTGCACCATCCATTCCGCTTTTAGCATTGAGACCGAATTTGTTAAGTTTCATTACCTCAATAATTACACTAGCTGCAGCGCCCTTTAAACCGGAACATAGTAATATTTGCACACTGGTGTAGTGGTATTGGTACCTTTTTTTTTTTTTTTTTGATATCGGTGGTGGAAATGCTGTTAACGCATACCCAGCGTCCTTTTCAAGGGGGGGGACGCCGGGTTATGTGGGGCTCGGGGCCACTGAGATGTTTTGCGTGACCCCCATACCCACTAAAATCACCACCGCTTGTCCCGCCACACGCATACTGGAGACGCCCGGGTTTCAGCCAAGCAACTCTCCGGGCGCCTCCGCGTATAAAACTCCTCTTGGTGGATGCCCGCGGGGAGCAAAGGCACCCACCTGCCGTCCCGTACCGGCCCCTCGCGGGACCGGCACGTTGGGGCCCCCCGACCCCACAGACGACCGCGCGCGCCCACGGCGGAGCGCATGCCCGGCCGCCGCCCTCCCGTGAAGGAATTGGGCGGCGGCCTCCTCCCTCTAGACTCCCCCCCTCGTCGAAGTGGGAGGGGGGGACAAAAACCAAGACTCCCCCGGGGGACGCACCCCCAGGGGAAACACGACAAAAGGCCCAAAGGGCCACGCCCGACGGCCCGAACGCCCCCTCACACCGTGCTCGGCTAGGGGCCCATCGCTCACGGCGGGAGGAAGCGGACGGCGTGGTTCTGCCGCCGCGCTCTCCCGCCGGCCCGCCGCCGCCTGCAAGGTGCGGCAGCGGCGTCGGCCTCCCTCGTGCGCTCGGCGGCCTCCTTCTGACGCATCATTGCGCCGCAGAAGGAGGCTACCGCCCTCCAAGACCTCTCGCTGCTCAACATACGATCGATTACAGTCGGCAGCGAGAGGTCACTGCCGACTTGCGCGACGAGGGCGTGGCGTTGCGGCCCCCATGCCGGGCACTCCGCCAGAGTGTGGTGCGCCGTGTCAATCGGCGCACCACACTCGACGCATTCCTGCGTCATCTCTCTACGAGCCACCTGGTGCAGGTACTTGCCGAAACATCCATGGCCTGTCAGCACCTGCACCAGGTGGAACGTCAAGGCCCCGTACCGCCGGCTCATCCACCGGGACAGGTGGGGCCTGATGGCCTCCACCGTATCCCGGCCGGCGGCAGGGTTACCTAACTCCGTCTCCCACCGCCGGATCAGGGCGTCATGGGCAACGCGCCTGATCCGGCAGACCGTGGCCGGGTCCGGCCGACGCTCTCCGGCATCCCGCAGGAAGAGGTACACTTCCGCGAGCGACTGTGCCTGTAGATGCCAAGGCGCATCGCCCGCGAGAAGCGTACCCGCCGTCCAGGACACCGTACGGTACGCCCTACAGGCTCGGTTCGCCAGGATACGTTGGGCCCTCTTCAACACGGGCCCGTTCTTGGCGGTCTCGCACCTATCTACCCATACGGGCGCTCCGTACAGTGCCATACTCCGCAGGATGCCAGAGTATAGGTACCGACACAAATGACCCGGCCCCCCGACATTGGGCAGCAATCTGCCCAGCGCAGCGGCGGTGGCGGTGAGCTTCGGGAGAAGCCGTTTGAAGTGCTCCCCGAAGCTCCATCGCCCGTCCAGAGTGAGCCCTAAATACTTGAGGGCTCCCCGCAGTGGTATTGGTACCTGCAGCAACAGAGACCTACCTACAGTAAAGAGTTACTAGCGCTGCAATGAATTAGTAATAGTCGAAGAAGAAAGGCTGAAAATAGTGCCAATTATGCTACGACATAATAGTGTGCAATTATTACTGTGTTCCGGTTTGAAGGGCGTTGTAGCTAGTGTAATTACTAAGACTGCGAAACTCGATAGCACAACGTAGTACAATGCATACCATCCTACCTACCGCCATGTTGTTCATATCATCATCTCAAGAGTAAATTCTATGAAAAATGTTGCAGTTATAAAGAAAAGTTCACAACTTCGTTGATTTACGTTGCTGACGATACTTCGAAATAAATCCCCACAGAGACACATAACGTTGAAAAATAGAGATCTCTTATCCACTGTCTTAATTTCCAGTGTTAAAAATTACTTCTAGATTTAGGGGTAGCGAGCCGGGTTGAGTAAAACCCTACCACCACCACCTACCAAACTAATTAGACATGGAGACGAGACGAGCGGGACGTTCACCTGATAGTAAGTGACACTTGCCCGTAACAACGCCGCGCTAGTTAGATGGTATACATTGCAATATACTATATATATTAAGTCTCTTTACCCTGGTACTCAGCTACACCGCCCTTCAAACCGGAATATAGTAATGTTTGCATACTACTACTTGTTCACCAGTTTACTTACCATCAGTAACTAACTATACAATCATTAATAGATTTAGAGAAGTTTAGCGGCTCCTTCTTTACCACCGTGCTGTGAGTCCAGCTTCATCTCTTTTTTTAGAGGAGATGATGATGAACTAAGAGATGTGAGATTTCACTCATACAAAGTTGACAACCCTAGCACTGACTACGATCCCCAAGTGTGAGGGAACGACGTTAGAGGGAGAGGAAGTTCACAAAGAGGAGATGGAGTTTTTACATCATTAATGAGGAATAGGTCACTGCTGATGTAAGGGTTCTCTAGAGTTACAACCTTGTGAAAGTTTGCTTGTGTTAATTAAGCGTTGAAAGGAACTCATTCTCTCTCTCTCTGGATCTCCAAAACAGACACTGCTTCAAGGAACGTGGAACTGGTTAGCTGGTTAATATTCTTTCCATTTTTCACATTTTGCCGACGCTAGTACAAGTGTACTCCGGAAATATTCGCGAGGCAGCCGAGTGGCGGCCCTAATGGACTCGACATCTGGCCACTCTCACGCCCTGGACCCCCCCTCTGAACCCTCTTTAGTACATTATAAAGAGCTTTCCAGACCTCCGCTGAGTGCATCGTCATAATTATTATAGACTTCCTTGAACAGTTTATATAAAATAAATTGAACTTGAAGGTTGGATCCCAAGGATGGAGTATGAGCCGGGATTTCAATCTTTCTTCTTAAGATCCTGTCTTCCTCGATGTGGTTATGGTAATGGTGGTCATTTTCATGGTCACTAATTTTGGCGATTGATCTCTATTGATTGTATATGAGCAACTATCACTAGGATCTTGGTGACAGATTTTCCATCACTTTGGTGACCTATCAAGTCTATTACTAACCTCAATGCTAACTTTTACTGCTGGTAGGTCTCTGTTGCTTTAGACTATTTCGGTAGGTACCACCACAGCGCCTGTTGCAGCCAACAAACAATAAAGTGTAAACATTACTGTGATCGGGTTTCAAGGGCGCTGTAGCTTGTGTAATTTCTGGGATAACCAGTCAATACCTTGTCTTAGGCGACGAGCTGAATATGGTGCAGTGCATTTTGTCTTCACTAGCGCCAAGTTGTTATGAGTGGACCTATCATTTACCATCAGGTGAACGTCGCGTGTAGTCACCAAATGGCATAAAAAAAATTAACATTATACTAAGTAATGAAGTGGTTGAAGATGGTTAAGCGTACTCACTTAAGATATAATTAGGCGGATTAATTAAAAAGTTACCACCATCGAAACTTCACCACCGCTTGGTAGTAGCGTCGAGTGGTAGCCATTAGAATAGTGAAAGATAATGCTCTTTGACTAGTTTTTTAATAGTGCCACTGTCCTAACCTCATGATTCGCTGGAGGAAGTGCACTCCAGGGTCTGAGTGTATATAGAAAGAGGGAGAATATGAATCGGAACTATGGGATGGAAAATTAAGAAAGGATCTTAAGTGAAATCTACTTTCTACTTTGGATGAGTGAACAAAGGATCCATCCATCTCACAAATACGAAGGATATGAATGATGCTATGCGGAGGGATGAAGGACATACAACAAAGAAAGTAATGAGAATGAATGTGGATGGTTATAACGGTAGAGGAAGATCGAAGAAATTGTGGATGGATTGTGTGAAAGATGACATGTGTGAGGAGAGTGTGAATTCAGATATGGCGGCTGATAAAGGGATGTGGAAGAGTACATATTGTGGCGACCCCGCATAATTGGGAAAAGGGCAGGAGGAAAAAGATGAGGAATTATTTAAGATGTGTAAGAAACAGAAGTGTGACCCTGCGATAACGAATTGGAGCCACTTGGGGCTGCTTCCGATACGTAGGAGTATGATAAAATTTTTAAAGTCCAAAAACATGGCGAACGCACAGGTTTTGCAAGCGTTCAATTTTGTTTAGATGCTCCTCAATTGCTTTCAAGAAGTAAATGTCAGCATAGTTCAGGATGGGCACTTAAGTCTAATATTTGATTTTACTTCTTATGTAACGGTTAATAATATTTGACGTCATTTTTCCGCATTTGATATAAAAATACCGTGAGCGGCGGCCGCGGCGTGTGGTCGAGCTGATCCAGTGCAAACAATCGCACGCCCACGGTAATCCATCAAACGTTCCCGGATCGAATTGGAAACTCTTTGATTACTGCTACATGAAGCATCTGACGGTATACAATCAGAAAGCACATTCCGATACTAACAATACCTTTTGATTATCGGAGAGATAATCTTTTAAAGATACTTTGCTTTGGTGGAGAAGAAAAATGTGTTTTGATATGTACACACTCTAAAACCTATTAAAGCAAGTCGACCTTGATGGTTACCCTCCTCATCATAAGCCGACAGACGTCCACTACTGGATATAGACCTCCCAAAATCAATGAGGAATAGTGGGTGGTCAGAGCCTTTTTTTTTTTTTTTGATATCGGTGATGGAAATGCTGTTACCGCATACCCAGCGTCCTTTTCAAGGGGGGGGACGCCGGGTTATGTGGGGCTCGGGGCCACTGAGATGTTGTGCGTGACCCCCATACCCACTAAAACCACCACCGCTTGTCCCGCAATACGCATACTGGAGACGCCCGGGTTTCAGCCAAGCAACTCTCCGGGCGCCTCCGCGTATAAAACTCCTCCTGGTGGGTGCCCGCGGGGAGCAAAGGCACCCACCTGCCGTCCCGTACCGGCCCCTCGCGGGACCGGCACGTTGGGGCCCCCCGACCCCACAGACGACCGCGCGCGCCCACGACGGAGCGCATGCCCGGCCGCCGCCTTCCCGTGAAGGAATTGGGCGGCGGCCTCCTCCCTCCAGACTCCCCCCCCTCGTCGAAGTGGGAGGGGGGGACAAAAACCAAGACTCCCCCGGGGGACGCACCCCCAGGGGAAACACGACAAAAGGCCCAAAGGGCCACGCCTAACGGCCCGAACGCCCCCTCACACCGTGCCCGGCTAGGGGCCCATCGCTCACGGCGGGAGGAAGCGGACGGCGTGGTTCTGCCGCCGCGCTCTCCCGCCGGCCCGCCGCCGCCTGCAAGGTGCGGCAGCGGCGTCGGCCTCCCTCGTGCGCTCGGCGGCCTCCTTCTGACGCATCACTGCGCCGCAGAAGGAGGCCACCGCCTTCCAAGACCTCTCGCTGCTCAACATACGATCGATTACAGTCGGCAGCGAGAGGTCACTGCCGACTTGCGCGACGAGGGCGTGGCGTTGCGGCCCCCATGCCGGGCACTCCGCCAGAGTGTGGTGCGCCGTGTCAATCGGCGCACCACACTCGACGCATTCTTGCGTCATCTCTCTACGAGCCACCTGGTGCAGGTACTTGCCGAAACATCCATGGCCTGTCAGCACCTGCACCAGGTGGAACGTCAAGGCCCCGTACCGCCGGCTCATCCACCGGGACAGGTGGGGCCTGATGGCCTCCACCGTGTCCCGGGCGGCGGCAGGGTTACCTAACTCCGTCTCCCACCGCCGGATCAGGGCGTCATGGGCAACGCGCCTGATCCGGCGGACCGTGGCCGGGTCCGGCCGACGCTCTCCGGCATCCCGCAGGAAGAGGTACACTTCCGCGAGCGACTGCGCCTGTAGATGCCAAGGCGCATCGCCCGCGAGAAGCGTACCCGCCGTCCAGGACACCGTACGGTGGGTGGTCAGAGCCTAGTCTGTTATTCAGCAAGGTGCACCGCGTACAGGCGAGCTTGACTTGGGCTTGGTAAGATATTGGGTGGAACCCTTTACACCCCATGTGGTTACCCTCAGTACGTTGCAAAGGGTCCCGGGGTTTCCTACTGAATTTATTGGTTCTCTAACAACTCCTGGATGGAACCGTAACTCCCTTCTTCTAAAGAGGGTTCTCCACATTGTGCGAACTTCGAGTGATGAGCGTGTTCTTCAAAGCAAGCGGATCCGAAACACTTTAATTCATCACCATGCAGGAGTTATCTTAGTCACAGCCCTAGACTACTTTTGATATTTACTAGTATAAGTTCTGGTAGATCTTTTCGCACACTATCTAGATATACCACTGCAATGCCTAACTTTGACTTCAATCTGTGGTATATCACCATCATCAGCCGACAAACGTCCACTGCTGGACATAGGCCTCCCTGAATCTCCCAATTGATCAGTCCTGCACTGGTCGCAACAAGCTGCTTCTCGCGACTTTCACCAGATCGTTGGACTACCTAGTGAGAGGCCTGCCCACACTGCGTCTTCCAGTGCGCTGTCGCCATTCGAAGACCTTGCATCCCCACCAGCCGTTAGTGCTTCAAGCTGTAGTGTGTATGAGCTATAATAGCACTCTTAACTAACTTCACATTATTTATATTTTCATTTCTTTTTATTTCCAATGGTGACTGGAGCCAGATACCTTATAGGGTAGTTCGTAGCGCCTATAGCAGCCGAAAAACTATGCAAACATTACTGTTCCTGTTCGAAAGGCGCTGTAGCTAGTGATATTACCAGAGAAACGAGCCAACATCATATGCCTCAAAGCAAATACAGCTTGGTGTATACCATAACTTACGTCACGTTGTTGTTGGCAGGCGTATCACTTACCATCAGAAGAACGTCCAGCTCGTCTTGTCGCTTATTTGTATAAAAAAAAACAAGCTTATCAGATATCGAGCAGTGTCGTGTACATATGAATAAAATGTATAGCGTGGACACTCCGCCACGCTGAGTAGCAGAGTGGTGTGGAACTGAATTTTACATTAACGCCGTCAGCTCCACGCGGCTCGAGTGTTAACCCTGAATCAGCTGTTCCGTATGTGCTGATGCTGCACTCTACAATCCCTTAATAATATTACAAATACGGTAATGTGTGTGTGCAATGAATTTGTCACATTCATTTAGGTAAAAGTATTTGCAGTTATAGATACAGATTAGACTTTGCAATAGGATGTAGTGTACTTGTTATTGCGAAAGTTATTTTTAAAAGGAGTTTAATAGGGGATGAAAATCTGGATGACGATGATATTCCTATGAGATTACATAACAGTATTACTTAACTGTCACTAACATTCATCTCTTTTGTTTCAGGGGACCAAACTGAAAAGTTAACTGAATAGTTTTAAAATAAGTTTACCGAGGAAACCTTAACTAAAGCAAAATTCCATTCGCGTCACCGTAGTTAAAAGTTATCGGTTATCCATTACTAAATCTTGTGGTTATATACCAGCTAGTTTTATAATTATACTTTGAACCCTGTTCCTATTTCCGACTGCCATTTTGGTGCTAATGGACACGAGCGTATGGAACTGCTGATCGCCGAACTGACCTCGATCCCGGAAAGGAAACTAACAGGTAAGAGCTTCATATAGAGTTGCTACCGTAGCTTTCTGGTGGTTCTTATCATAAACTCTCTAAGTATATTTTAACTATAAGGAGCTGATAACTGATACCTGCACCATGCAGTTAAAGGTTACGAGGACAGTGTCACCACCATCGTCATTTCAGCCTATTGACATTAGCTGATGAACAATACTGAAAATGGTTTAAGATATTTGATCTTTCGGATCATAACACTTCTTTTTCGACAACTCAAAGTTGGATTACATTATCCTTAAACATAACCTTATCCTTATAGGCTTTAATTTTTAAAAATTTATCAAGTCAAAAATTGATTTGATTTGATGTAACGTTTAAGGAGAACATATTAAAAAACACGATCACATAAACGCCTAAGATAAAGCTCTTCTTTGTTCGCCAATCACTTGAAAACTAGTGAACGTATCGACACGGGAACACGAGCATTCAACGCGTCATGATTTGTAGATCATTACAGGATATTTATTTTTGGACTTTCGAAGATCCTTCATCATTTTATTTCAAATTAACTTTTATAAACATTTTCTTTTGGTATTGTTCATGCGGTTGCTATAGTAACGGTTGCTATAGAAAGTTGTTTGTGGTTGCGGTTGTTCTCCAGGAATATTTGACACAAATTTCAAGTCTAATTCCATATTACGGTTACAAAAAAATGCGGAGAACAGCTAGTAACATATATAGAGATGATAATGATGAAGATCACATCACCATTGGATGAATGATCTGTTCATATCGTCGTTTCGGTACTCGGTGATGCCGGCGGCAGGACCGAACGATGTGGGGATCTTTGTGGGAGGCCTGTGTCCAGCAGTGGACGTGGATCGGCTGGTGGTGGTAATGTAGCTATCAATTCAATCAGTAATATTACTAGTAAATCCTAAGTAAGCTTGTAACTAAACGTTTAGAGCACTAAAGGTCTAGACTAAATTTATTGGCAGCGATCTGTTTGCACTAACGGAGCTGCAATTGTGTTACACTGTGTCATGCGGGCTGTTTGTACTGGCACCGAGCTCAATGGGTTGACAGCATTCGAGATAGTACGGGACTGAGGGTGTGGAAATAAAAGAGATCGTTTTCTAAAAACACTAGTTTTATTCTATAACAGAAAAAGCCATAAGCACATTCCCCGTCGCTTCACATATTTCTTGTAACTTCCCGTATATCTCTCTCGCTCACGCTCACTCACACTGTCTCATTCTTACGTTCCGTTCCAAGCATCCATTGCTCATGCATCCTATAATAGTTTTACTAACTACTCTTTTCATCCGATGTATCCATTCAAAAATAACTTAAAATCATCACTACGCTCCCATCAGTGTGCAAAGAACTCTCGACTTATTAGAACTTAGATACTCCTGGACCCTTTTAGTCGCCTTCTACGACAGTCAGGGCTTACCTTAGTCTTATTCTTACTAGCCCGAGACTACAGAGGTGTAAGGAAAAACACCTTCCATATTGATGAAATCCATTAGGAAGGCGATGAGTGGCATACACCACGTGGTCCATTCTACATATAACCGTACTTAATAGAGACTGCTCGTTCGATAACGATCCTCAACAGTTTTCTTTTTATTATTCCAAGAAGCGGAGACGGGCAAGACCTTCACCTGATGGTAAGTGATACACTAGCCCATAACAACATAGCACTAGGTAGCATGTTAAACGCAGTAACACATTGCGCTCGTCGCCTTCAAACAAGATATTAAGTATCGTTACCCAGTAATTACACTAGCTACAACGCCCTTCAAACCAAAACATAGTAACGTTTAGGAGATGCGGTGATAACTACCTAACCGATATCCGGCAACAGAGATCTATCACCAGTTATTTTTTTCCTTTGATAGGACTCTATCCTTTAGGTAGGTACCACTGTAGCTGCTTTTTCAGCCTTCAAATAGTTAGGCGCAAACAATACTATCTTCCGATTTGACGGGTGCTGTAGTAAAAATTTTTGGGTACATTGTTACTAGTCAATACACTACTTTATAGATTTTTGGTGAAGTTATGACGTTATAGCATAAAGATAGAAAGAAGTTGGCTCATTAAGTTATTAAAGTTTCTATTACAATGTTGCTTGGTTCGCGTGAGATGTATTATAGTACAACATGAACGTAGTAAAAAGGTAATAAAGTTTTAAAAACAGCAAATATGAAACTGCCTCACAGCGTGGACAATAAACAGAAGCCTCATCGTTGGGCACAGAGTGGGCTTGGTAATTTTCCCCATTTTATCCCGAAATCACTGATTGTATGTCAAGTTTTTAAATTAGGTTCAGCGATATAGTCATTTACAGGAAATAAAACAAACCTGTTATATATACCTGTTATCTGATAATGGATACTACATAATTAATGTTTTGTATACAATTTCATATCAAAAACGTACATTTGATCATCATTTTGAATTAATTATCTTGGCTATCCTTGGAAGCCCTAAATCTCATCATAATACGCCTCTATTCACCCACTGGTGGATATAGACTTTCCCCAAATCTAGCAAGTACCAACTGGGAGATAAATACTAGCTTTTGTTCACGTGATATAAAAACCCTCCGTTCATCTAGCAGACAGTCGATGCAGGCAAATCAATATATAAAGCAATTACTCACAAACGCAGATTAATTATCGAGGGGGTGTAGGGTGGTGGGGGTATAAAATTTAATTGTCAATCGAGACGCCCGATACGCAGGCCTGTTGTATCCATGGCAGCCGTAAAGGCGAGTGGGAAGAGTTTTATCGTTCGTCGAGTCGTAGACCTTACGTATATTCAACTATAGAATATTATCTGTTTGTTAGTAATCCTAATCTCATTCGAAGCGACGAGATCACTAAATGTGTCACCTGTTATTAAGTGATATCCTTACCAATAACAATTTGGTAGCAGTTAGAAGATTTTCCCTTGTAAGAGAAAGCCTTGAGTTTCAGGTATAATAAGATCGTTGGAGATCGTCTAGATAGCTACCACCGCAAATCTATATCTTCTGTATTTCTGTCTTTAAACAATAGTGTGCAATCATTACTGTTCCGGCTTCGAGGGCGCTGTATCTAATGTAATTACTGGGGTAATTAAACTTAACATTATATGTTTCAAAGCGACAAACACAATATAGTAGTATAGAACTGTATAACATCATAACTAGTGCCATGCTGTTATGGGCAATTGTACTTACCGCAAGATGAACGTTCATCAGCAACCAGGAGTCAAACCAGAATGTTCCTGACAAAAGCAGGGTAAAGGCTAGTATGTACAGCTGGCGGCGCGTTAAAGTATTTTACGTATTCAGGGTTGGTGCCGCCGCCCTCCGACGGACACTTATTGCTCCAGCTTACGTCACCGCATGAATAATGAACTGGCCTCCTCAAACGTGCTCATGGACTTTCTAAATTGATATAAATATATATTTATATCTATATATATATGTAAGGGTTCCATGTATGCAGACATTCATCACGACCTATTCCAAGACCCGTCACCACATCTCTAAAACCATAAGACCTGGAGACTTGAAATTTGGTAAGAATAATCCTAAAGCAAAGTATAGCCCAGGTAGGAACGGATTTTATCAAATCCCTTCCCCAAAAGGAGTTGCGGGGGTGTTACGGCTAGAAAAGGATGTGGGGAGGAATAGTATATATATATATATATATATATTATTGGACACAACATCAGGGACTATTAATGCCAAGAACCTTAAAATAGTTGTTTTTTTTTTAATCAATGGAACGGCGAGACTGACGAGACGTTCACCTGATGGTATACCCATAAAAAGGAATGCTAGCTCAAAGTATATACACTGCACCCTTTTATACTCGTCGCTTTAAAACTAAAGATTCAAAATATTATAATCCCAGTAATTACAATAGCTATAGAGCCCTTCAAACCGGAACACAGTAAAGTTTGCATAGTACTATCTGTCATCTGTAATAGGCGTAGAGGTGGTATCTATCTAGACGGTCTGTAGCAACAGAGATACTACCACCAGTGATAATCTATGCTGTGGTCTGGTCCTAAAGGCGCTGATCAAGGTAATGTTTTGATGTGATATTTTATATTATACAGCTGAAGGTATTTCCGTGTAAACACATCAACAAAACAACTGTCATTGATTAACAATTTTTTTTATTTATGATGTAGAAAAGAACGAGGCATAAAGAACAAAAGTGAATAGATTTTAGCGTTTCTCTTTCTGTCTCTCCCTCCCTCTCTTTTTTCTTCTTATATTCAAAGTATAATATACAGTAAGGATACTAGTTTTCATGTTCTGTAGAGGAAACGTAGGATAGGGACATTTCATATCATTCTCTCAAAGCCAATTGTAGTAGCCTCATTTCCGTTACACATTTTCGTTTCATAAAGACCTATTCACACCGTCCCAAGGGTTGAAGCAAAGTACTTGCGTGACCCGTGTGTACGAAGCACGCGCTACAATTTGTTTTCCGATTACCTGCGTCGTACCGAGCTTCCGTTCCACCTTCGGCTTCACTTTACAGCGCCGTATCACGCGAACTTGGGTGTGAAAATTTACACCAAATAACACCATGTACTGGATGCTATTAAAATTACTTAACTTAATAAAATGCTTTGGCGTGTTAACTACCTTAAAAAGTTGAAGAGTTTAACCATTTCTACCCCTGGCAGTAATATTTTTATCTATCTACTTACTGACAGTGATGTAAATGATAGATCTAGTGCTTCTTCTTCTACTTGTGCCTGTCCACTACTGGAGGTTGGCCGTCAGCTCAGCGAACTTCTCCCGATCCTAGATAACTAGATGATAGATCTAGTGCTAACAATTAGTATCTACTAGTCAACCTTCGAATTAGTAAGGTTTTGAAGCAGGCATACACCAGAGCGGAACAGGTATATCAGAGCTGCTCTGACGACTGCTGATAAGTTTGAGGATAAGGTCGCTTAATAAACGATCCCATAAAGCAGTGTTCATGGAACCGTCTCGTGTTTGTCATATCCAGGAAAAGGTTCTACTCCTCGCTGCGGCATCATTGGGTAAAGGAGTCCGAGATACCGGTGGACATTGATGGAGAACACCGGTAAAGATCTGAAAGGGAGGAATTCCACGTAAAACTAGCTGCCATATATCTAAGTTACTAAAGACTGAATATTTAGATACTACTTAAGCTCTAATTGCAATTTCCAGAAATATTACTGTGTTCCGGTTTAAAGGATGATGTAGCTAGTGGGGTGACGAGATTTAACATTTTATCAAAGCGGCGAGCGATGTAAGTCAATCACTCACCATCAGGTGAACGTCCCGCACGTCTCGCTAACGTCTCGAACTAATTCTTTGAATAAAAAAAGTCTATTATTTACTCTATTATTTTATTCCGCGAAACCGATCGATGTGGAGATTTTTGGGGGAGGCCCATGTCCAGCAGTGGGCATCTATCGGCCGATGATAATGATGATGATTTTATTCCAATTTCTTTAAGTATGTCTCGATGGTATCAAGGCGTTAAACTAACAACTTTTTTACCCATAGATTGAAGACATCAAAAAAAAAATTACTAGTTCTTTGGCCAAAATGTCTTCCGCACTTTGTGAAATTTAAGACGCCTTACAAAATATTACCCGTTTTTTTTTTTATTCAACAACTTCCGCCACAACACGTAGTGCTCCTCTCTGATGATACGGAAGCCATAAACTTGTAGTAAAACGTCGCGATCGAAATAGTTTGTTTTACTGGATTTGAGATGAAACTGTTATTTATTATAAACTAGTAAATTTACTAATATTAGATACATCCTCATATTACCACCGTATTGCGTCGGATCGAGGTCATGTTCATGACGAGGAGTATTAAAGGGGAACGGCTCCGAGCAGCGCTTGGGCTATGTGTGAACGCCGTATTGCTTTTCAAGTCTGACCGGAAGGTTTAAAGAAAAACCTATTTAGAAATCTATTAGAGCATCGCGCTGACCTACTTCCTTCCTTCGACCGATTCGCTTCAAACAAACGCCATTCAAACGTCTAATGAATGACTTCAAAGACGTAATTATTTAGGTGTTCACCATCAGGACGGCTTCTTTTAAATCGGCGGTCCCTTTGTGCGGGCGGCAGTTAGCACGCTCCATTACATGGTTTACTGCTCTGAACTTGTTTCTATTTAATATCTATTTAAATTCTTTTTACTGCTACCACCAAGCACATAAGGAGTAAACTTTTTTACTGGATTATGATCTCAATTTCATGAGATGTTAAGTGATACACACGAATAGTAAACTGTGCAACTTAATATTATACCTTTTGTTTTTTATCCAATGAAGCAACGAGACAAGAGGGACATTCACCTGATAATAATACTTCCGCCCATAATAACGTGGTGCTAGTTGGGATATCATGTCTCGTTACCCCAGTAATTTCACTAACTACACTACTGTTTGGCGAGAGAAATAGGTGCAACGGTGGTATAGATAGGTCTAGACAGGCTCCGGTAACAAAGATCTACCATCAGTGAACACCTGCTGTTATACCAAAACTGTTAAGCTGTTGATTTGATATGATAAGCTGTTGATAATATAATGATAGTAATCAGATCATGTAGTCATTTGAGGGTATTTGGCCATTTACCAGCACGTTGACCCAATGCGAGTAGGTGGGCACCAGAGCCTCGTATGTTGATCAGCAGGGTGCACTACGAGCATGTGAGATAAGCTTGGGTCCCGTGCGTATCTGTGCGGGACCCCTTACACCCCTATCTTTGGAGGAGGCCTATATCCAGCAGTGGATATCTATCGGCTGATTATGATGATGATGCAGGTCAGCTGACTAGTGTTTTAAATTCCCACCACCTACTAAACTACCACATACCTTAGAAACGGATCGACGAAAGCACGCAGTCTTAGCCGGTGCACCAAGAAGGCAGTTCATTGAAACTTTTGTCTCTATTATTATAACTTATGATCTACAAAAAATCGAAAGTCTAAATCTTTAAAATTTAATATCCTAAAACCTAGGTACTTAATATAATAAATAATACTTTATTCTGTATACGTTTCACTAACGTTGCACCAATAAAACATTTACATACAACTACTAGCGGCGGTTTTGCTGAAAACGTGGTGATAATTAGACAAAATAACTATTTCTTTGCATATTTAAACTTAATAATTACTTTTTATATTTTCTAAAACCTATATATATCAAAAAAGAAGTAAATGGTAATGAAATAACTAAACCTAGACTAGAATAGCACAAGGAAGAGGAATGTATATAGTTACAAATGGATCTTTGCCGGAAGACTATAATATATAATAAATTATAATTAGACTATCAATAATCTGATGATAGACGTCCACTGCTGGACATAGGCCTCCTTCAAAGATCTCCACGTCATTTGGGGAGGGATTTGGGCCAGTTCCCACCACGCTAGCCCAACGCAGGTTGATGAAAACGAGAGCTTCGTTTGTTTACTAGCAGGATGTACCACGAGCAGTGGAGGTCGGCTTAGCCCCCTTGTATTGATGTGGAGAATCTTTTACACCCTTAATTAGACTAAGAAAATACTATTAACGAATATTATTTCCTAGAACGAAAAAGAAAACTCAAAGGAAAAAGAGAAATATATAATCTTTTATGTATAAACTTGTAAATGACTATTCATAGGGAATACTAAAATCTATAAACGCAACCTCTGGGTTATTATTGACGTGTTTTAAAGGAAGTCGCTGCGAGAATAGTACTCTAGGTTAAATTCTACATATTTCCAGAAAAATTTCGTTTCAGTCACAAAGCAGACATCACAATGTAAGATCGCGCAATGTTACTGGCTCACAGTAACATTGCAAGTCGGTATCCCGTTGTGATATAAAGCACGGCAGCATTAAAACGTTCGATAAGCGATTGAATAATAAACATTTCGATCCGATATGCGCCAAGCGAAACATTTTCGATGGTTTAGTGATTTATGAGTTTAGTAAATTGGTTTTGGTGGTAAAATAATCGTAAGTACTCATAATTCTATTTCTAATCAACATCATATCTAACTACGGCGCCGGACAAAGGATTTGCTTACTCTGTATTGGAAACGTGAAACAAGATGGCGGATTCTTTTGAACTTCTTTAGCCGGCAACCTTTTGTCTTATAACATCCCCTCTCTGATGAGTGACGACGGAGATTACTGTATAATACTAAGATTTGGAGAGAATGTTATCATCATCATCATTATCAGCCTTTGTTTATCCATTGCTGGATAAAAGGGTTCCCCAGGGAGAAAAAAAGAAAGTTCGAAAAAAGGAAAAAGTTATGAGAAACAATTAATAGAAATAAGAATTAGTGTATAAAAGAATTGAAAGACAAATTGTAAAATAGTACAGAAATACCAAAGTAGTGATGTAAGAGAAATTAATATATAAAGAAATGTACATAAATAGGAAGTGCACGTCTATCGGCTGATGATGACGATCAAATAACTAAGATGAAGTAAAGCGGCGATTGAAGTCTGATAGATGATGCATGAGAGAAGAAAATAAGAATATGCAAAGACGATAACGTATGAAAAGAGAAAAGAACTGTAGTAAGTAGGGAAGAAGAAATGTAAACAAAGGAAATATAGAATAGGAAAAGAGGTACTCCGGTTCAACACAAGCCGAAGGAATGAATAAAAAAAAAACTTTTGTCTTATAACACAGAGTTCTTGCTTCCAATCTATGGGTCACATTAGGTCAAGGTTGAATGGTAGTAGGATGCCTACAGCTACTTACCTGTCTAGCCATCACCCTTATTGCAAATCTAGAGCCATAACAATATCGCTGTTTCGGCTGTTAACAAATGTGAAGCCGGAGTCTTCAATGCCATCGCGCTTTGTCCTTCATGAATTGATTACTACTTTAAATTTAATTTCTTTAAGAATCTACTTAGACTTTCACCTAATGGTAAGTGATACGCTCGTTCATAGAAACGAATCGAGAAAGTACTCCGATTGGGAGATCAATCAAGAAAACTTTATTATAAAGATGGCTCTTATAGATGATGATAACCTGGCGCTAGTTAGAATACGCAGCACTACAATGTGCCCTATGACAACATGTCAAGTCTCGTTATCCTAGTAATTTCACTGGCTGTAGCGCCATTAAGACCGGAACACAGTAATGTTTCCACAGTACTGTTCGGCGGCTGCAATAGGTGCTGCGGTGGTACCTACCTAGACTGCCTTTAGCAATAGAGATCAACAGAGAAATAGAGATCTAGGGTTCCTTGATAAATCTAGACGAAATTAATAAAGTATTTTTTTAATTGTGTACAGTAGTATAGTTAATTAAAACTCTGACACCGGAGCACTGTACAGCATCGTGTCTATTGTCATACCTCCTCGTGGTGAGGGATTCATCGAATACTTTGCATTCATTATAATAATAATATATATCATAAGGGATAATTCCGATTTGTTAATAACTATTAATGTCATTATTATGTTATAAATAAATTTTAAATGATTTTTGGGTTAGAGCCATATTCCTGTTATCGTCATCATCGTCAGCAACACATCTAACATTGCGTTGAATCCACTTGTTAAAAATTATTCTATATGATCATAAATAAACTATTATTCTTCTGTTTTATTAATGAACTCATCCCTATTAACATCCCTTATTTCTACATTAACGTTTGCCTTTTACTTACGGTTTTATTTCCTTGATTATGTAGTCTTTAACTTTTATATATATATGATATGTCCGCCTATGTAGAGACTCATTATGATATCTCTGGAACCATAAGGCCTGGAGACTTGATATTTGGTAGGAATATTCCTTTGCAAAGTATAGCTCAGCTAGGATACGATTTTATCAAATCCTTTACCCAAAGACATGTTGAGGGATGTTAGGACCAGCGAAGCGGGTAGGGGCATTTATACATCATAAATTCCAGATCTTTCTAGAATATACTTTTAGTTAGTTTTAACTCTAAGTAATTCTTCTATCATATTTAAGCTAGTAGAACTCTTATCCTGTTGTGTATATATAGAATACTATTAGATCTGGTGAAAATTGTGACGTATTGATATTAAAAACTTTGTAAAGCGGAAGTGATCTAATATTATAAGTAATATAATTGTTCTTACTGTAAAAATTTATGAAAAAACTTGTAATATTAATCATCGTTTAAAAAACAATTCTTTTACATACATCGTAAGAGCGTAACGATTCCTGCTATATATAGCCTGGATGATCGGATTCTCACCGTAGGATCATCATTGGATATTAATATATCCAATGATTCATATTCCCCACCACAATGACACGTGAAGCGGAAGTGAGCTTTCCTACTCGGAATTCGTAAAATCTGAATGACACATACGCTGAAGATTAATTTTCATAATGGAATCTCGGTAATGCTGTCGGCTTCACGAAAATTCCAGTAAGCTTTTATATATTGGGAGAGAATGATTCACAACATCGCATGTCATTGCTAAACTTTATGAATTTGTATAACTGTTTTTATGAATATCCTTATACGTAGGTGATAACTCTGTTGTTGAACGACAGACCTATTACTATCATCCTGCAGTGCTTATTTCTATCACCGAACAGGAATATACAAACATTACTCTGTTTCTTTTTGAATAACACCATAGCCAGGAGATTTACATGACATCTAATCACGTAAAACAAATTATTGACTTTAAGTTTACACCGCTTCTATGCGTGATTTAAAAAGCCACGCAGATTTCCGTGTGTAAATGAATCACATCACTCCTCGGCAACATTCGACAATCATTAAACATAAACATAACGCGACTTAAGCAATAAACGTCAGGAAACAATTTCAATATAAGTTTTACGATCCAACGTATTCCCTTGCCAATAAACAAACATACGGACTTAAATAATTGCTTAAACATCATTCAGGAAGTGAGGATATACGTTATGACGATGCCGATGTATGCAAACACCTAACGTTGGGAGACGTTGAAACTTTAACTGCCTCGGTTATGCAGAAGCTCATCTTCCTTTGTAACACGAAGGTCCGCGTTTGGTTTAGTTTGGATAGTGGTAGGTTTCGAATCCGACCGTCCAACTATTATATCACCAATAATGTAAATCAACCGTCATAACAGCATCACTGTGTTCCGACCATCAACATATATTATAAGAACCAAGATATCCATATCTTGCTTCAACATCAGACAAATATTGAAAGCGGGTAAAAAATTTCATATATCTCTGAGTATGTTTCCTTCGTGTCATTTGCTTCCGATTATCATATATTAAAATATGTTTATAAAATATATATATATATATATATATATTAAAACAACTTTACATTGTTATTAATAAAAGAATATATAATAAAAATATCTAGAGTAATAGTAATAATTGAATAACATATTAATGTTATATGTAAACGTATTGTTGATCAGCTGGTAAATGAACTATTTTCATCTTTACTTCTTTTATAAACATCATCATCATCAGTGACGTCCACTGCTAGACATAGGTCTCCCTCAAAGATCTCCACAGATTTCATCGAGAGGTATTGGACCTTAGCCCTGCACTCTGGCCTAGTGCGGATTGGTGTGTGGTCAGAGCTTCTGATGGTGGTCTGTCATTCAGCAGGGTACACCGCGTGCAGGTGGAATTGAGTTGAGCTCCATCAGATATTGGACGGAACCCCTTTACGCTCTAACTACTACTACATATTTATGATGGGTTATATATATTATCACAGTATAGTATTATGCGTTTATTGTATAAGTCATTTGTTATATTATCCGACGCGTTCCCTTATCTACAAGCTGAGTATCAAAGTGTACAGCATCTTTATACTACAATAGTAAGGTCATCTCACTACTAACGGCACTAATTAACACCGCGGCCGTACGCAAGTGTATATAAATTTTCGTAAAACTCATAAATGTTTGCACTATTTAAGTCCTTCGCATACCGATACAAACGGACCAGTGGAAAATCCATTATCCACGCAAATTTAACGACGCGCCATTACGTTTACGAGTCCGGAATTGTTATTTGTTACTCTAATAATAATAATTTTTCACGAAATAACGATCCGAACATATAAGAAGAATAAAATAATGAGCATGAGCTTCCGGTGAAGAAAACATTTTGAGGAAACCGACATGTTCCAAGAAGCATCCGTTAACATATGATTTCCGACAACTCAGATTTAATCAGCGTGATAGATAAATTCGCGGAGTCTCCTTTTGTGAAAAGTCTAAAATCCCAGCTGTGGGAAAAGAGTACAAAGAGCGGCTTTTTTTTATATTCTTTGTAGTACATCTCATCTCTGACGAAACCTTTCCGGCGCTCGTCAAGGTTTGTGCTACAGATAAATGTGTTAGTCACTGTATCAGATCGAGGCCATTTCCCCGTTGAGTCATCAATAATTTTTTTTTTAATTAAATGAAGCGACGCGACGATCGAGACGTTCACCTGATGGTAACTGATACGTCTGCCCATAACGTGGTGCTAGTTAGGATGATGTACACTGCACCGCGTTGCGCTCGTTGTACTGTAGTGGAATGGTTGCGGCCCGCCGAGGGAGCACATGCGGCCGCGGCTGTAAACACGGTGAGTCAACGCACGGCGCCTGAACAATTGGTAACACGCCCAATTTAAATTCACCTCGATTTAGCTGCGGCCCCGTTTCATCGCGGCACGTATCGAACGCGACTCGATTACCGCGTTCCCGCTCGCTTAACGAACACACATCACCAAGCAATTTGTGTCCGCCATGACATTTACAACATGGCGGAATGCGCTTTCCCGCCAATTGTGACATTCCCGGCTAGTACTTAATACGAAATAAATTTATAATGTTTAGAACCATTATATATTTAACAAAACCACATTTTTGGGATTTTTTTAGTTTGTAATAAGGAGTTTTTAAAGAACTCAACAGATGGCTCCACCACAAACAATAGATCGCGCTATCGTTTACTATAAAACAAATCCATATAAGTGCCGGATATTTGTTATACAACTGTTACCGTCATCTGGATCTGCCTGGATCTTCCGAAGTCTTTGAACAACCTGTCATTACGGAGCGTAACAATTGTACCTATCAACAGGATCTCTCAGGATCTTCGTAAGACCGTGAGGGCACTACTATTGTTCTAAGTGTCAGTCCCTGCTCCACACCCTCATCAAGGATTATAACTTTTTATTTAATTATTTATTACCTCATTATCTCCAGTGGTTTGTAGCAGCCACGGTTAAAATTCGTAAAATGTAACTTTTTAATAATATTTGGTATTAGATTGAAAATAAATAAACAATAAAGTGCAATAAATACTTAAAGTATCAGTAAACTTTCAATATAAATATAACTTATAACCCCTACCCTTTATCTTGTTCTGAAACTGCGCAAAAATCGCTAGAAAGTAATTAATGTACAAAGGACTGAATACTATTTTTTGAAGAATATCTGAATCTCTCTCTCGATCCATTTGCTTTCTACGTATAATATTAAACGTATATACATACATACATACATATATATATATATATATATATAGGTTGGGGAAAAAGAAATCCATTATTTTTTCGGTAGATGGCTGTAGTGATAAATTTCTCGTAAAGTATCGATCAAACAGTTTCAGATTTATGCTCGTTGGAAAGGTGACATTTCGCAGTAAAAAAATTCTTTTGGTGTTTTTTGTTTGGTGCATTCAATTGTGAGTTACAGGGTGTTAAAAATGGAAGTGAACAAAGAGAAAATTCGGTACATTTTACAGTTTTTCTTTGACAAAGGCGAAAATTTAAGCCAGGCGGCTAAAATTGTGAATGGTGTTTATGGACCCGATACTGTAACAGCCAATTATGTGCAATTTTGGTTTCGTAGATTCCGTTCAGGAATTTTTAATGTTAAAGATGCACCCCGCACAGGTAGGCCGGTCGCCGAAAATGTCGATAAAATCGGAAAAATGATCGAAGTTGACCGGCATGTTAGTAGTCATAACATCGCCCAGGAGCTAAAAATGGACCACAAAACAGTTTTAAACCATTTACACAAAGCTGGATTCAAAAAGAAGCTCGATGTTTGGGTGCCACACCAATTAACAGAAAAAAACATGATGGATCGAATTTCCATCTGCGAAGCCTTGGCCAAACGAAATGAGATAGACCCATTTCTTAAACGGATGGTGACTGGAGATGAGAAATGGATCACATACGATAACCCTGTGCGAAAACGATCATGGTCAAAGAGCGGTGAAGCATCTCAAACGGTGGCCAAACCAGGACTAACGGCCAGGAAGGTTCTGCTGTGCATTTGGTGGGACTGGAAGGTGATTATTTATTATGAGTTGTTTCCATATGGCCAAGCACTAAATTCGGATCTCTACTGTCAACAACTGGACCGTTTGAAGATAGCAATTGACCAGAAACGGCCAGAATTGGCCAACAGATGTGTCGTGTTCCACCAAGACAACGCTAGGCCACACACGTCTACAGTGACTCGCCAGAAACTTCGGGAGCTTGATTGGGAAGTTTTAATGCATCCGCCATATAGTCCGGACTTGGCACCAAGCGATTACCATCTTTTTCTTGCATTACAAAATTTCTTTAGTGATAAAAAATTGGCATCTAGGGAAGATTGTGAAAATCGGCTACTAGAGTTTTTTGCAAATAGAGACCAGGACTTCTACGAGAGAGGCATTATGAAGTTACCTTTAAAATGGCAACAAATCATAGAACAAAACGGTGCATATTTGACCCAAATCGGACAATCCCAAGCATGTTAAATAAAGTCCTGAAGTTCATATAAAAATAATGGATTTCTTTTTCCCCAACCTATATATATATGTACGTATATTTTTTTTATGATCGGTAGTTCAATGTAACAAACGTGTTGTTCAAAGAAAAAAATATTCAATGTTAAAGTTAAGCATTTAAAGAAACATATTTGTTAAATTTATCTAAACGCTAGAGATTCTAAAATAAACTCGATTTTTTATTTAACTTACAAATAGCGGGAAGCTGTTAATCCGACAGCTGATGTGTAATCGGATTTGAACTTCAAACACTCGTATTTATTGCTGGTTGATTGATGCAACTCCCCACCACCCGCCGCCGGGACCAAATTGAGGAAGTTGAAAAAGATCTAATGATGTTTTTGAAGTGGAACTTCTCATACCACCGGGTCAATTGGATTTTATGAAACGAAAAAGTGTAACGGAAACGAGACCGCTGTCGTGGTGAAGCGCGTTCGCCTACGTGTAGTCTGCGTGGTGATAGATTTATGACGATGTTAGCTCATAACTCTCTCAGGATACTGCTCCAAGTTGGCTCATTAGCTCAAGGTTTTTTTTATTATTCTACAGAGAGACGAGACGTCAGAACCTTCTCCTAATGGTCAGTAACACGTCTGTCCATAACGTGATGCTAGTTAGGATGGTATACACCTGTAGTCCCGGGCTATAAAGAATAAAACTAAGGTATACTCTGCCTGTCGTTTAAGGTGACTAAAATGATCCTCGGGTTCATGGGGTTTGAGCGTTAGAGCCGTCAGACCTCAATAAGCGAGCCTTAGGAGGACGGCAAATGCATGGTGGTCTTGTATTTGCTGTAGCACAGCGTGGGTGCTGAGGAGAGCTTTGCCCATCCGTGAGATATATTTACCCGAATGCAGGAGGCCATCGATACGTTCCGTAGGAGATCCCGGAGTCCCTCCTAATGGAAACCACCGAGGGAGTTTTAGTGGGAAGAAGCCTTACATAACCTTGTCTTCCCCTCAGAACAAAGGTATTTATAAAAAGATTTCACTGTGAAAAAAAAAGTATGGTATACACCGCACCACACTGTGCTCATCGCTTTCAGACATAGGATGTTAAGTATCATTACCCCAGTACCCCATTACCACCACAGCGCCTATTTTACTCTGTTTTCTGAAGATGTTGAGCGCTTGAAAGTCAAATTGACTCTTACAGCCCATTTCATACAGTGCTCGTGGACCCGGATCCACGGCCCCTTACCTAGTTTACTGGTAGTATGTCACTGTTGCCGGAGACCTTTTAGTAGATAGTGTAGTGTGCAAATATTACAGTGTTCCGATTTGAAGAGCACTGTAGTTAGTGAAGTTACTGGGATAAAATCTATCTATCATCTTGTCTCAAGGCGACAAACGACAATGTGGTGTAGTGTATACCATCCTAACTAGAGCCGAGTTGTTATCGGCGAGCACTTACCATCAGGTGAATGTTCCGCTCGTCTCTGCTTAGTAGAATAAAAGATCAGACAGTATGACGAATTTTTGAGGATCTTAACTCTTACTCTCTCACTGTATTGCTCGAAAGTGTTAATGGTTAGAGCGTGCGGCTTTCATTCCGAAGGTACCGGGTTCGAATCTCGACATGTACCGATTACTTTAATATTTAAGTTGTGTACATTTGTGAACTTTAGTTACAACAGCGAGATACAAACGGTGAAGGAAAACATCGCGAGGAAACCCGCACATGAAATAGAATTTATCCTAAGGCGTGTGTGAAGTCATCAATCCGCATTGTGCCCGCGCGGTGGCTATGGCTCATCACCCTCATATTGAGAGTAGGCCTGTGCCCCAGCAGTGGGGACGTAAATTGGCTGTTGAAAAAAAAAAACAAACTTACAATGTTTACAATTAACAATATTGTTTACGACCTGATCTCCGGGGCTTGGGCTCGTTAGCGGAGCGCGCGCCGCGGGTTCATTTGTGAAGACTTACGTACCGGCGGAGATGTTTCGACATTATTATTTATATAAACGGAAATTTACAGACACAACCTAATTCCTCTCCTTCCTCGAAGAGTACACAACATTCAGCTAATTAAAAATATAACATACATATACAAACATTTATAGATATGACTTTTACTCATTTACTAATGGTAATGTTTATGATTATTGAGGCTGTAACGGTTCCCGCACAACAACCCACGGGACTCAAACCAACCTCACCTGCTCGTGGTGCAGCCTGTTAATCAACAAACCAGGCTCTGGCTTCCACCAACCCATATTGGGCCAGCGGGGTGCAAAATGGCCCAAACAATATAAATTGTTTACCTGACCGAGGTGTGTCCTTTAAGGCGCCGATGTCCAACAGCAGACCTCTATCGACTGATGATGATGTTTATAAAAGAAGCAATGATGAAAATAGTTCATTTACCTTCTTCTTCGTCGGCATCACTGTTCACAGAGTGGTTAATAATACGTTTACCTATAACATTAAGATGTTAGTAAAGATGCATACATTGCATCACTATATCCTTGAGGATTGACACAAGTTGGATCTCCACTAATAATGATAACTATGTACATCCTTTTTTAACCTATTTTTCAAATATATAGCAAGTGACAATTACATAGTATTATCTGTTAAATTGTTTTACTTGTCCATTGTGGACCAGCCCACTTCCTCTCTCTTTCTTTTAATGTCTTGGGGTACTAATGGGTTACATTCGACCAAACACAAGAATAAAAGATCTGGCAGAATTTAGAGGAGGTTATCAGTGATTAAGCTAGAGATCAGTAACAGATAAAAAACTTAGATTTACTAATTAGAAAGTGACAACTATACACTAATTTTGCTAATGTGTAGTAAATTTCTGGCAATAATCTTTACCTTCAACTAATAAATTACTGGTATAGTGTCAGTAAACAGTAAAACTACTTGATACTTATCCTTCTCTTACTGGCCACTGAATGTTGTTCTATGTAATATGACTGTTTACTTTTAAAGTCGATTTAGTAAATTGACAGCAAATATACAATTTCCGCTGTAGTGTCTTTTTTTATTTTTTGGAAAGCTTTTAACCTTTAAGTATATATCAGCCTCATTGGCTCAAAAAAAAGCCAGCAGAAAATATAACTTACGATGCTAATGCTGTGGTTACAACATATCAAAAATATCTCGTGGTGCTCCAGACTTTAGTTCATTCAACACCCTGTGTAAAGCGCCCATTGTGGTGTAGATACGAAGCAAGCCCGGCGAGCTGACAACCCAGGGTTCCCGGTACCGTCCACATTAATCATCGGCCTAAATGCGTGCGGAACGTGAGCTCGTATTTAAAGCGCTCCGGTAAAACGTACTGTTAACAAGTGATAAGCGATTGCTGGTGTAACAAATCGGGTAAGAGATGCGCCCCGCCCAAAACAACGTGGCTCCAGTTAGCACCACGTGCTTTAGTTAGCGCCGTGTTCTTTAGGTACTACAACGTGGCTCTAATTAGCACCACATTGAGCTCATCGCCGGAGAGAAGACGTCGAATCTCATTACCCCAGTAATTTCACTAGCTACAACGCCCTTCAAACACAGTAATGTTTGTCTGCTTCAATATACACTGCAGTGGTTTCAACCCAGACAGTCTTCGGGAATAGAGACCTACCACCGGTGAAAAATTTACTAACCCAAAGCCCGCGGCCGCTCGTGCTTTGAAGCGGATGAAAACTTTTGAAAGCTTCTCGGAGCGTGCAGCGTCAGTAACCATGTGGTTCATGAGCTGTCATTAAGCAGTTATTCATTAAAATGTTCACGGGAACAACTCCTGATGGATCGTAAATTTCACTTCGCCGTCAGAAAGACTCGCGTTCGCTCGTTTGCAACTGAAATATACTTTTACTAACATAACCTGACTTTTTTACGTCTTCGGTTGTTTATTCCTGTCCCGCTGGTTTCACCGAAATGGTTTCAACTTTCTTAATGCTCATAACCTTAGAAAAGTGCTGATCAAGTAATCTTGACAGTAACATTAGAATAATTAGAAATTTTTGAAGAGCTTCAAAGTGAAATATTATTTATATTGATGCCTTTGTGCTTTTCAAATTTTGGTGAAAAGCATAATGTATATCACTCATACATAAGTATTACATAATAATACAATCAGTATAAGTATTACGTATAACTAGTAAGTTATTTCCTATGGTTAAGCCTGCGCTAGTGTATAAAAAAATTATGAACAAATCTCATAGAGGTATTGAAGTGGGGTTGCGGAGTGTCTGGTGTATGACAACGCGCAATATCAGCACCATATTGATAATGAGCAGAGCATTTCAAAGTATAGAGCAAGTTACTAAGTACAACAGTATTAAGAAGATCCACAGAGATCTATTTGTATACTTCATCTTAGGCTACTGTCTTAAGTCTTAATATTACAGAGATCTAAAAAGATCCAGTAAATGGATGGAATCGTATACTCCGTAATGACTTGTTGGAGGAAATGTACACAAAGATGCACGATACCTAAAAGGATTTGTGCTATGATAAACGATATCGGGATCTGTTGTTCATAGTACCGCCATCTGTTGAGTTGTTTGAAAACTTTTTGTTACAAACAGCTTATACTTGTAATAAACAGCTCTTAAAAGTTCCCATTGCTGGGACTCGGGGTCTTCTCTCAAAGGGCGGTTTATTCATCAAAGTTTTACTGGTGGTAGGTATCTGTTGCCGAAAACCGTCTAGAGCATAGCTCCTGTTTTTGCCGCCGAACAGTAATGTGCAAATATTACTGTGTTCCGGTTTAAAGCGCCATGTAGCTAATATAAATACTTAGGTAATGAACACGACCTCTCTATCTCGTGTTCATTGCCTCAGTAATCTCTATGTTCTAGTTTCGTTAATTACTTTATCGTACATGGTAAAAAGCGCGAGCTTATTGTTGTTATATATTAGGGGGACCGGAAAGTAATGTCGTTTTCTTACGCTAATTACAAACACATACATTTTTAACGAGTCTTTATTTTTAATCAATGATGTATTCCCCATCATTGTCAATAACCTTTTGCCATCTAGTGAGTAAATTTTCAATCCCTGATCGATAAAAATTAATTGGTTTTTCGGCAAAATATCTAGAGATGGCATTTTGGATATCATCCAAATTTGCAAATGTTTTGCCACTTAAAAAGTGTTGCAGCGCTCGGAATAAGTGGAAATCCGATGGTGCAACATCGGGCGAATATGGTGGATGAGGCAGCACCTCCCACCCCAATTCATTAATTTTTTCTAGAGTTCGCCTTGCGCAGTGCGGTCTTGCATTGTCATGTTGGAGAATGACGCCTTTTCGGTTGACAATCGCTGGCCACTTTTCAATTAAAGATTGATTGACTCGCTGCAATTGTTCGCTGTAGAGGTCTGCAGTAACAGTTTCTCCAGGTTTCAGTAATTCAAAATGAACAATGCCGCGAATACTCCACCAAACACACAAAAGCGCTTTTTTGGGGTGTAAACCTGGCTTAGCAGTACTCCGAGGGATTTCATTTGGAGAGAGCCACTGCCTTTTGCGTTTTGGGTTATCATACAGGACCCATTTCTCATCTCCTGTGATCAAGCGATCAAAAAACGCTTCTGTGTTGTGTCGTTGAAGCAATAAGTTGCATGTGATTGATCGGTTAGCCTTATTCTGTTCGGACAGATTATGCGGGACCCAAACACCTGCTCTGCTTACTTTTCCAATCTGCTTCAAATGTTCTTGGATGGTCGACCAAGGTTTGTTGAGACTGTTTGACAATTCCTCGATCGTCTGACACGGATTTGCTTCCACTTCCGCCCTTAACACGTCGTTGTCTAACGCTGATGGTCTTCCTGATCGATACGAGTCGGAAAGATCAAAATTACCCGATTTGAACTTGGAAAACCACCTTTGGCATTTACGAATGTCCAGTGCATTTGGATAAACATCGCAAATGTTTTTGGTAGCAACTGTTGCGTTATTTCCCTTGCGAAACTCAAAGAGCATGCAATGCCGGATGTGTACCTCTTCTGGTATTTGGCTGGCCATTTTACCCAAAATTACAAAAAAAAATTGTAATTCAATTGTCTATAAGTAAAGAAATCACTATAACCTCACAATGTCTTTGGTACGCCTCTGAACAAAACAATGAGCTGACAAATGACAATCAAGTATTGGCATGCGCAGAAACGACATTACTTTCCGGTCCACCTATTACTTAGTTGCCATTATCTGCCAGTCGATACTGGGTGTCAATTTTAAATACAAATCTAATAAAAATACACACATCAATAGACAATAATATAAGAAATACATAAACAAAGAAACTATTTTTGTTTTCATATTTACTATCAATGATGTATTCCTTCAAGACAAAAGCTTGGAATGAATAAGAATGGACAAAACTTTGTTTCTAATTCCAGATCGAGATGAGCGTAGTGGAAACCAGCACAGAGGAGCCTCCAGCGCCCCCCGCGCCCGCCCCACCGGGGGCCGCGGCCAACCCGGGGGCACCCGACGGCGCCGGACCCCTGATACCTGTGCCGGTAGCACCGCGGAAGCCGCCGCGGAGGGGGCCCAAGGTTCAGCAGGAAAGACCAAAAAGAGCACTCTTCTGTCTAACCTTAAAGAACCCCTTGAGAAAACTGTGCATAGATATAGTTGAGTGGAAGTATCCTTTTTAAATTGTACTCGTACTATGACGGTAAGAGAACCTAGGCATCCTATATCTTATAGCATTTTGTTGCTGTATTAAAATATTACCTAGTGCCATCGCCATTTTCCTAGCGCCAAGATGCAAACCAAATTAGTACTTGTTTGCTGGAAACGGGCTGTGGCTAGTAAACTTATTATAGAAAATCTCACTCTTAAAACTAAATATTTAAAAAATATAATCAGCAGCAGTGGTTCCAGGCCCTCCACTAGATGGTGCGACGATCTGATGAAGGTCGCGGGAAACAGCTAGTTTTTTGTAGGAGGCCTATGTCGACTAGTGGACGTCTGTAGGCAGATGATATTGATGTTGAATCAGTAGCCATCTATCTTTCAACATACAAATAAATCATTCACCTCGGTACAATATTTTCATTACAAAAATTCTCGTGAAATCATGTTTTTTATCAAATCATAATATGAAATAAAACCACCGCTGAAAATTACACAGACATGATGCACATAAGAAATACAAACGATCTTAGAAAATGCAAAAAAAAAGCTATAATTTAAAATTATGAGATATCCACACTACAGCGCGTTTCAGATTATTAACATATTTCAAAGTCGGTAGGTGATAAATAATATTTCGTGTTAGTACTTGGATAATACTCAAAGATGCCGGACGGAGGAACATCTATATATATAAATATATACTAATTTTATAAAGATATAAACTTTGTTCACCCGTAAAGTATATTTTAAAAGAAGTAACGAGCCAAATAATTGTACACTTTTGCTGAAAATTTTTCTTTTATATGATGAAGTTTTCGTCGCTTGTTTTATGGACAACTATTGCATCTTCACATCTTCACAGCACTCTGCTAGACAAGCTGAAACAAATAATTAAAAAAAAGAAATTTACTGGAAAATAACATTAATATTAGAGTAACGAAAATTAAACTAAAACTTTAAAAAAACAAACACAATAACACAAAACACTAAAATCAAAACACCAAAATGCAAAACACACTCTCACATCATAGAAATCTTGTCTTTTATATAGATAAAAAGCAAAGCGGCGCGAAACAACTAGTATATACATACTAGCTAGTATATAGATATTAGTTGTTCCACGCCCGTTTTGCTGGTCATAATTAGACTTGAAATTTCTTTGAAATATTCCTTGAGAGCAACCACAACCGCAACTAGCTTTTTATATAAACCGTTACTACACATCATCATTGTACGTCCACTACTTCCACAGCTGGACATAGGTCTCTTGCAATGTGTTCTACAACGCAATCTTGCGCTGTTGGCTCCAGTGGCTCGGAGTGATTTTTTTATGTCTTCTCTCCACCTATTGGGAGTTACTATACATTACATTAATATCCTATGGCTCCAACATGGGGTAATGGACGTCAATAGTGATTCTTCATCGCGTTCGGTCTTGGGCTTAATCTCATTCCACATCTTCCCAAGCTTCTTAACCTCGTCTGCTACTGTGCGAAACTAAGTTTGGGACGGCTGCACTAGCGATTTTCTTGCAGTTTCCAATCAAACGCTAGCTGGGGAATATGTTTGGGATATGTTCGTAGAGTATGGCCAATTCACTTCCATTAGCGACGCCTGATTTGTAAATGGCGAGTAATGGAGATTCGTGATAGACAGCCGGAAGACGTCCACTGCTGGACAAAGGCCTCTCCCAAAGATTTCCACTCAGACCGGTCCTGGACCACCCGCATCCAATGGTTGCCAGCGACCTTGACCAGATCGTCGGTCCACCTTGTGGGGGGTCTGCCCACGCTGTCTTCCGGTACGTGGCCGCCACTCGAGAACTTTTCTGTCCCAACGGCCGTCGGTTCTGCGAGCTATATGCCCTGCCCATTGCCACTTTGCGACGGCGACCCTTCGAGCTATGTTGATGACAAGTCGATGATGTCGATGACAAGGCCCACAGTAAGCGGCCACACGGAAGTGGCTCTGGCGTCGGGAAGTGACGACCCCACCGCCCATTTGCTGAAGTGTATATGACTATTGAGTACATTTACACTTCATCAAATGCAATCAGTCAACCGAATGATGGCGGTATATCCATCCAAGGAAGCGGAGGGAAATCCCGGACGTGGGACGGGCAGCAGCGTTTCACGATAGGGCCTCCGTAACTGCGATCGCCAAGCCGCCTGCCAAGCGTGGCGATTATGGCAATTCCCCCCTTAAGATGATAGACTTCCAGGAGATTTTAATTAGAGATTCTCTAGGAGATACCTAGAATTCGGCTAAGACAGCTGTTGACTAAGAGATGGAGCTGGTGGGAATAATAGGAATTGAAAACATATATATATAATGGAAATGGGTTTTGTTTGTTTTCCAATCACATTAAAACCATGTCGACATGGGTACATCATCATTTGACGCGGAATTAATGTAAATAAGTTAGTTATGGGTTATTTTTTGGATTTCATAGAATAACTATTATAAACACTTTCGTTTGGTGTCATTTATGCGGTTGCCATAGTAACGATATAGAAAGCCATTTGCGGTTGCTCTCATGGAATATTTCAAATAAATTTCAAGTCTAATTATGGCCAGGAATGCCGATGGAAAAGTGCTAGTTCAGTATATATATATATATAATATAGATTGGCAACAGCAACAGGAGTTGCGGTGGTAATCTACACAGTCTCCATTATGATAACTACCACGGTGTTAATTACCAGTAATAGTACGATAGTGAGCTATGACTATTATTTTAAGAGATTTGATATTTAAAACTGATATGATTAAATAACTTGTTCATGTTGATCACATCATAGCGGTAGTAGACCGTGGAGGTCTGTTCACCGGTAACCACTACTAACCCCTAGGCCCCAATAAAAAAATACCCTTTATTTGTAAATTGACACTTATATTGCTTCTAAATGACCATCAACAAAACAATTCTCCGCGCCGTTACCGAGCTACGAGTTGGAGCTGTGCCAAACCTGACTTCCGCGCAAGAAGCGGTATACGATCATTTATCAACAAACAAACAAACTAACACGGATCACCTGTACGCTCATGGTATATACCATGGTATACATAAGTACCTACATCTATAGAGTACCAGCAGTAAGGTAGAGATAACTTATTGCTGGTAGGTCTCTCTTACTACAGGTCATCTGAGTAGGTATTGCAGCAGCGCCTAATGCAGCCGATAAACAGTTCTTTGCAAATATTACTATGTTCCGGTTTGAAGGCCGCTATAGCTAGTGAATTACTGCGGTATTGAAATTCATCGTCTTACGTCTCACGCGGCAAGTGCAATGTAGTGCTGTGTATAACATCCTAATGCTACGTTGTTACGGGCGGGCGTATCACTCATTATCTGGTGAACCTCCAGCTCGTATAAGGGCTCCTGCGTAACAACTCACGGGATCCAAGCCTCACCTACTCATGAAGCACCATCTTATCACCAAACGAGGCTCTGACTCCGACCAACCCGGATTTGGTCAGCGTGGTGTAAAATGATGTAAATGTGGTGTCCGATTCCCCCATATGAATCCCTACCATATCCATGTGGGAATCTTGGGGGAGACCTATGTCCAGCAGTGGACGTCTATGGACTGATGATGGAACGTCCCGCACTTCTTGTTGCTTAGTAAAATAAAAAAAATCTATGTTATCTCTAACATAATTATTCTATAGTTAACTATCTCAGCTGTTTACTCGTTCTTTTAGTTGACTTTTTAGGGTCTGCTCATTCAAAACTTTTTTCATAATAAATATAACACATACTGAACCCTTACATACCGTAGCGAGCACTAACAACAGTAAGTCACCGTTAGATGTATTACGGAACCCTAATCTATACGTCACGCCCACGCGCGCTCAATCATAACACGGAAACTAGATTATGTTATGTTAAAGTTTTTTTTTTGTTTATTATCTTTTTAAAACTATCCAGATACAGAACAACGTTCGGGGAATGTACTTAGGATATTTACAGTATGTTAGTTATTTAACCCAACATTATTAAAATGATTAAATATGTAAACACTAGTTTTTAACGCAGTAAACATACATAAATATGGCCGATAGATGTATAGCAGAAGTAAGGTTACCTTTTAAACATTCAACGTAGTAAAAGGTAAAGGTCTGTAGGTCTCTGTTGCTCCAGACTGTCTAGGTACCACCACAGCTCCTATTGCAGTCAACTAACAGTACTGTGTAAACATTACTGTGATCCGGTTTGAAGGGCGCTGTAGTAAAGAGAGGAACATCTTACGTCTCAATGCGTCGAGCGCAAAGTGGTTCTATTATCCTAACTAGTGCCGCGTTGTTATGGGAAGGTGTATTACTTACCATCAGGTGAACGACACGCTCCTCTCGTAGCTTCGTTGATTAAAAACTCGAATAGCGTGGGACGAGGGGTGAGAATCATTGTATTCATTTAAGCCCAGCAGTGGGCAAATGATATTATGATGATAATATAGTAAACTGATAGGTCTCTGCTGCCGGACCGTCTAGATATGTACCATATGGCAGCGTCTATTAAGCAGAGAACCAGTACTGTGCAAACTTTATCGTATTTCGGTTTGAAGGGTGTTGTAGCTAATTAAATTACTAGGGTACTCAAGGCCACAGCATTTATTTCACCAAGCAGAAATAAGGCATTGGGAGACGCCGTAGTTGTGATAAAAGTCAAAGATTATAGAGTAACACGCGACCTTTTTCTTCATTCATTCTTCTGCCGCCAAATTGACGTGTGCAAACATTACAACGTTCCGGTTTGAAGGGCACTGTAGCTATTGTAATTACTGGGGTAATGAGATTCAGCATCTTAGGTCTACGGCGACGCGCGCAATGTGGTGCTATGCATACCATTCCAACTAGAGCCACGTCGTTACGGGCAGACGTGTTATCAGGTGACATACAAATTGTGGCGTCGCATCTTAACCAGCTCCATGTTCCTGTGCTGCTGCTGTCAACACATTCGCCGACTCCTCACCCTCTCCCACATATTTCAGTTTCTCATTCATGCATTTATCGGATTGTTTGGAGTGTTGCCAGTGCCAATTTGTTTTTTCTTCTCTCTCTTGTTTATTTGCGTGCAGAGGCCGTTGCGCCCGCGTACGTATATAGAATGGCATTTGTATTAATAATTCCTCATCATATTTCTTAACGCTTCAGAATGTGCTCGTACCGCGCGACGTGATGATGAATCACTTATTCCTGGTTGCGATCTTCACTAATATTTATATCTATCTAGAAGAAGTACTAGATTTTTTTCAATACTAGATTTAAGAGATCGGCCTGTCCACAACAATGTACCGCTACTTAAGATGTTATACAATGCACCGCCTTGCGCTCGTCCTTTGGACACAAGATGTAGTGTTTTCAATACCCCAGTAATTACACTAACTACAACGCCCTTAAATCCGGAACACAATAATGTTGGCACAATACTGGTTTGCAGCAGAAATAGGCGAAACGTACCGGTTAATGACTTACTATATTTATAATACGCTTGCATTCTATGGAGGTCAATGGAAACAATATTTTCATCATCATCACGCCATGCTCTCAAGTCAAGTTCTGATTCACTGATTTCCTAACAAGAATTTAGAATACTTTTAATAACATTGAAGTGTATCTCCCGTACGGTTTCATTTTTTTTTTTCAATTCCTTTAAACGAGACTTCGTCGTTCACCTGCTGGTAATACGCCCGTCCATAACACGGCGCTAGTTAGGATGATATACTGCTCTACATTACCCTTGACGCCTGAAACATAATATGCTGCAGCGCCCTTCAAACCGGAACACAGCAATGTTTGTACACTACTGTTTGTCGCTGCGGTGGTACCTACCTGGGCTGTCTCCGGCAATGGAGTCCTACCGCCAGTAAACCAATTTTCTTCTTTCTTTATGTTATAAATACAATCTTTAAATAACCGATATCATGGAGGAAATTCGTTATTCTATACGTTTGCTTGTTTTTTTTTTTAAATATAAAACTAAGATCTAGGGCTTGAAAATCTCTGACTAATATAATAATTGTTTTTTTTTCTCTTGCTTTTTATATATAGAAACCGTAAAAGGTATGGTTAGATCTCCATTGAGATGAAGCTTCCGGTAACGGAAAAGAAGAGAGAGCGTCTTGTTTCAAACACCACAGGGTCATGTGGATCATCATCATCATCAGCCGATAGACATTGACTGCTGGATATAGGCTTTCCCCAAAGATCTCCACGTTTGCAGGGGCTTATATAGAGGGATTTGGGCCATTATAAACAACGCTGACCCAATGCGGGTTGATGGACACCAGAGCCTCGTTTGTTCATTAGCAGGCTGCACCACGAGCAGGTGAGGTTGACTTGAGTCCCGTGAGTTGTTGTGCGCGACTCCTTACACCCCTTGTGGACATGAGACTATTAACTCACACTTGACCAATGCGGTAAATAAATGGCGTTGACTCTCTACTGATGAGAGAAGGTTCCAATATACATTAACATGAGGGGATAAGGGATGATGAGCCATTCACTGCAGCTTTGAACTGGTCAGTCCATTTCATAAGTTTTCTTTATCGTGGCCTGGTACCCTCCTGGTTAAGATAACTTGTTACTACATATATATATGAGATTACCACCAATGTAGAAACTCATCGAAATATCTTTGGAACCATAAGACCTGGAAACTTGAAATTTGGTAGTAATATTCATGTTGCTAGGTATAGGTCAACTAAGGACGTTACGAAATGTTACCGCCAAAGGAAGTTGCGGTAGTATTACAGCTAACAAAGTGGGCGGGAGGAACAAGCAGTTATTATAAAAAACGTCCCAATACCTGAAATGCACGTGAGTTATAAAACCAACTACACTACAGCTACAATAACTCACCGCTCCAACGAGCGTGGTGATGTTTTAATGCTGCATCGTTACGCGAGAGTAAGCTGTAGCTATTAACGCAAGCCGCTGACACATTCGTTGTTTTGCGTTGCCAAATTATTGTGAGTCATTGAACGTTCGCGTTTTTTCAATTCCACGGGAGCAATACATTCATCCAATAGCGATTCGCTTGTTTAGAATGATATATTGCACCAACTTCTGCTGATGCTGGATCAGTAGTTTAAAACAGAATCACAGTAGTAAAGACACTACTGTTTGATAGTAGATTTAGGAGTTACAGTGGTAACTTTCTAGATGGCCGCCGAACAGTCTTATCACCAATTAATCTTAATGTTAGATGCTTATTTACAGGAAACCGTCGAAGTATCACCGCAAAGAATTGCAAATATTACTGTTTACTATTTATTATTACTGTTATGTTACTGGGGGTAATGAGTTTCTTAACTATTAAAGGAATGTATGTAATGAGGTGTAGTTTAAAATATAAACGGTATTTTTAGTGTTCCCTCTACTGGGACTCAGGACCTGCTCTCACATTGAGAATTGAGATGTCAGATATCCACGAAAGGATGTTCTTCTCCATATTTTCCTTCGTCGGAGAAAAGCCTTACTCTCTAATTTTGATAGCAAAAGTATCACTTATTACTAGATTGATGTTTGCTCTACTTGTCTTAATTTAATAAAGAAGAATCCTTAACCACAGTAACAGACCATTCGAATGGATGATCCTGACAACAATCTTCGCTAATTGCATAGCGCTGGCGGTCTACACGCCGTATCCGAGTGGTGATTCCAATTACACCAACTCGGTGTTGGTAAGTACCTTCAGTGATGGGAGGAGCTTTTCTCCCACTTCTATCAATCTTCATTGTGTTGTTCCGCTTCATATTGAATACAAATTCTAAAACATTTTTTACTGTCCTCAGGAAAAAATTGAATACATCTTCCTTGTGATATTCACGGGGGAATGCGTGATGAAAATCATTGCTTACGGCTTCGTGATGCACCCAGGGAGCTACCTTCGGAACGGGTGGAATTTATTGGATTTTACCATCGTTGTTATAGGGTATGATGAAAATTTATACATTATTAATTATGATGTGACGCACTTTAAATCCCTTCATTGTGTATACACCATATATTGAAAAACTGGTGAACTGCTGCTGGCTGATGTTGACGATATGTTATAACGTCGCTATCTACCTTCGAAGACACGAGACCGTAATGGATCAGTTTTAACGGTAGTCGTTTGTTATACGTTTTGACAAAGCGCTGACCCGGTCCTCATCAGATTGAGCTGGCTACCAACGAAAATTCGAAAGGAATCCAACATTTTTCAGGAAAGCAGATTGAATCGTATGGTCTTGTGATATCCACTATTCCGATCACATCCAACGTAATGGATCAACAATGTCCTTAGATCTTATGATAGAAAGCCTCAAAAGTGGAAACCATAAGATGGCTGTTTATTCACGTGGCCATAAAATCGAATCTTATTGTCCACAGAATGGTAAGCACGGTGCTGTCGAGTATATTCAAGGATGCCTTTGACGTGAAGGCACTGCGGGCGTTCAGGGTACTGCGGCCGCTGAGACTTGTATCCGGTGTACCAAGTGGGTATCACAAATCAATCTTATCATCCACGAAATAAGTAATAAAAATTCTTTTGATAGTCACAATTTCAATCTGTGCTTACTTTTACCCAGCAGTATCTATAATATTTTACCCTTTGAATTTATAATAAATATTGACTTAATTACTTCCAGGTTTACAAATTGTATTGAACTCGATTCTAAAAGCCATGGTGCCACTATTACACATCGCTTTGCTGGTCATCTTTGTCATCATCATCTACGCCATAATCGGCCTTGAGTTGTTCTCCGGCAAAATGCACAAGTCTTGCTACAACAGACTAACTGGTACGTTATAGTTTAATTTTCTCATTACAGTATCCGTAACATTACCTTGATATTGTATCTATTTAATCTGTATTTATAACTTCTTTTTAAATTAAGATTGTTTGTTAACACGTGTCTGCTATCTTATACTAAAACCTTCAGTATCAAGAACCCCTACCCTTTTTCCTCCCTCCTATTCTCATCTCATCTAGCTCGTAAACTGTATTAAACGAAAAATCATGAACCCAATCGAAACTATTTATTTCCAGACGAAATAATGGAGTCTCCTCATCCCTGTGACAACGACAATGGCTTCAACTGCTCCAGCATCGGCGAAGAGATGGAGTGCCGCGAGGGATGGATCGGCCCAAACTTCGGCATCACGAACTTTGACAACTTCGGCCTCTCAATGCTCACCGTGTTCCAGTGTATAACACTTGAGGGTTGGACGGACGTTATGTATAATGTGAGCTGGCTAAACCCTTTATAAGCTGAGATTTATTATAATTTTTTTAATGACTTGCAATTATTGTTATGACTTCTTATCAAAGAGCCTTGGATCGCCTTCCATAAGGTGGACTACCGATCTGATTGGGGTCCATAGATTACCTGCCTCTGGACTCTGTCGAGGTCGGCTACTGTGTATATCTTTAGCGGAGTCCATTGCTGAACGTCTAACGGTTAATGGTGATGATGAATTGCTGTAATTTCTTAAGAAAACGTTTTAACACAATCGATGAAATGACAAATCTATTTTTTCCAATCATAAACTTTATGAATAAAGACTAGTGCTTGACCACAATCCCACCTAATGATACTCGGAAATGTAGTTGTTAAAGCGTAGTAATCTAGAAGTAGCCTATTCTTCTTTTCAAAGAACTCGGATGATATTTGGACGGAAATGCATAGAGCCTTAATTGAAGAAAATTCGTGATATCAGGGAATACATTGTTTCAGATACAAGATGCTATGGGGAATACTTGGGAGTGGGTGTATTTTATATCCATGGTGATATTGGGTGCGTTTTTCGTCATGAACTTGATTCTCGGTGTGTTATCAGGGCAAGTATACATGGGAATTAAATTATTATCACATCATAATATCGCAGATTTATTAAATCTAACACTTAGAGACTGGATATAAATGGAATCAAATCATTTTCTGGTGGTAGGTGTCAGTTGAGAACATCGAGGTAGATATGATCACGTCGTCTATGTCTGTCGCCAAAGAGTGATGTGCAAACATCACTGAAGTAAATTAACGTCTTAGTTCCCAAGGCGACGAACACAAAGCTGAGCAGTGTTTAATATTTTGATTAGCACCACATTCTTATGGGAAAGCTCATTTACCCTCAGATGAGCTTCCTTCTAGTACTGTTGCTGGGGTGGATATCAAAAAAGCATAGACTTTGGTGTTACTACCGAAACATTCATTTGTTGCGCGAATTGGCTGTTACCTATGGTATTTTTATACATCTATTTAATATAAATATTGACCTATGCGTCCTTTTGCAGAGAGTTCTCCAAGGAAAGAGAGAAGGCAAAGAACCGAGGTGACTTTCAGAAGTTGAGGGAGAAACAGCAGCTGGAAGAGGATTTAAAAGGATATCTGGATTGGATCACACAGGCGGAGTACCTCGAGCCGTTAGCAGACCAGCATGACAATGTTGACCAGAAAAGGGACTACGGAATTGGTTTGTTAAACTTATCTCTATTTCGGTTATGCTGATGACCGCATTTGGATTAATGCATTAACCCCAACTGCTTAACTATGTTTTAAATTTGGGAAAAAATCAAGGTAGACGCCTCCGTATCTAATATTTCTCACCAAACTAAAATGTTAGAAGTATATGAGTAATAAATATTAAAAAAAATGGTAACACCCTTCATTAAAGAATTTAGTGATAAAATTATTCAATGATTTTTAATATTAAACATCATGACTAATCAACAGGTCAAACAACAAACGAGAACGACTCCACGGACAATCTGGGCATCGAAGTATTAACGGAGCAGAAGAAGAAGATGTCCATTGGCGTATATTGGAAGAAAGATTTTGACAAAGTATATCGTGACTCTGTAATAAGTTTGCTTAACGTTTCCTTAATAATAGGTTTAAAATAGGAAAGTAATGTCGTTTCTGCGCATGCCAATACTTGATTGTCATTTGTCAGCTCATTGTTTTGTTCAGAGGCGTACCAAAGACATTGTGAGGTTATAGTGATTTCTTTACTTATAGACAATTGAATTACAATTTTTTTTTGTAATTTTGGGTAAAATGGCCAGCCAAATACCAGAAGAGGTACACATCCGGCATTGCATGCTCTTTGAGTTTCGCAAGGGAAATAACGCAACAGTTGCTACCAAAAACATTTGCGATGTTTATCCAAATGCACTGGACATTCGTAAATGCCAAAGGTGGTTTTCCAAGTTCAAATCGGGTAATTTTGATCTTTCCGACTCGTATCGATCAGGAAGACCATCAGCGTTAGACAACGACGTGTTAAGGGCGGAAGTGGAAGCAAATCCGTGTCAGACGATCGAGGAATTGTCAAACAGTCTCAACAAACCTTGGTCGACCATCCAAGAACATTTGAAGCAGATTGGAAAAGTAAGCAGAGCAGGTGTTTGGGTCCCGCATAATCTGTCCGAACAGAATAAGGCTAACCGATCAATCACATGCAACTTATTGCTTCAACGACACAACACAGAAGCGTTTTTTGATCGCTTGATCACAGGAGATGAGAAATGGGTCCTGTATGATAACCCAAAACGCAAAAGGCAGTGGCTCTCTCCAAATGAAATCCCTCGGAGTACTGCTAAGCCAGGTTTACACCCCAAAAAAGCGCTTTTGTGTGTTTGGTGGAGTATTCGCGGCATTGTTCATTTTGAATTACTGAAACCTGGAGAAACTGTTACTGCAGACCTCTACAGCGAACAATTGCAGCGAGTCAATCAATCTTTAATTGAAAAGTGGCCAGCGATTGTCAACCGAAAAGGCGTCATTCTCCAACATGACAATGCAAGACCGCACTGCGCAAGGCGAACTCTAGAAAAAATTAATGAATTGGGGTGGGAGGTGCTGCCTCATCCACCATATTCGCCCGATGTTGCACCATCGGATTTCCACTTATTCCGAGCGCTGCAACACTTTTTAAGTGGCAAAACATTTGCAAATTTGGATGATATCCAAAATGCCATCTCTAGATATTTTGCCGAAAAACCAATTAATTTTTATCGATCAGGGATTGAAAATTTACTCACTAGATGGCAAAAGGTTATTGACAATGATGGGGAATACATCATTGATTAAAAATAAAGACTCGTTAAAAATGTATGTGTTTGTATTTAGCGTAAGAAAACGACATTACTTTCCGGTCCCCCTAATAAAAAAAAAACTTCCTTCATTCCATTTTAACTAAACAAATAATTTATCTAATATTAGTGGATTCTTCTAAAAGTTTGTACTCTGAAAAGGTTTTATTCATGTTCGTTATCGTATTTATTTTAGAGTAAGCACTATAATAAACAAAATTGTGGGTTGATGTTCTTGGTGATAAGATTGAAAGCATCTATAATACCAACTTCAGGAAAAAGGCAACTGCTTCCCTACCTCTAGATTATCAGGCATATTATTTACGCTAGTTACCACCAAATAGTAGTGGACTATGTCCAGCAGTGGACCTCTAAACTAAAATGATAATGTTAATGAAACAATGATTGCAGGTAAACCGGCGCATGAAGCGTGCATGCCGCCGAGCAGTAAAGTCCCAGACCTTCTACTGGCTTATCATCGTACTGGTGTTCCTCAACACCGTCGTGTTAGCGAGCGAACATTATCAGTGAGTATGATAATAATAAAAAATCATTTACCACGCAAAATAAAGTAAGGGATATCGAAAATTAGACATAATATAAGGTTGCCAAATATCTCCCTTCCGCTTTTTTGCTCTTTTGTCAATGCTTTATAAAAAGTGTTACAGTGATCGGATTTAGTTCAAATATGCGCCGTTTTGTTCGATAATCTGTTTCCATCTAGACGGCAACTTCATAATACCTCCCTCGTAGAAGCCCCCCTCCTTATTTGCGAAGAACTCGGACAGCCACTTTTCACAAGCCTCTTTTGAGTTCAACTTTACACCACCAAGGGCGTTCACCATGGACAGGAACAGGTGGTAATCACTTGGCGCTATGTCCGGGCTATATGGTGGATGCGATAAAACCTCCCATCCGAGCTCCCGTAGCTTCTGACGAGTCATCAACGAAGTGTGTGGTCTGGCGTTGTCCTGGTGGAACACTACACCCTTCCTGTTGGCCAATTCTGGACGCTTCTGGTCGATCGCCTGCTTCAAGCGGTCCAGTTGTTCGCAGTAGATGGTAGAATTAAGCGTCTGGCCATATGGGAGCAGCTCATAGTGGATGATTCCCTTCCAATCCCACCAAACACACAGCAAAACCTTCCTGGCCGTCAATCCCGGCTTGGCCACTGTTTGGGACGATTCACCGGCCTTCGACCACGACCGTTTTCGCTTGATATTGTCGTATGTGATCCATTTTTCGTCGCCAGTCACCATCCGCTTCAAGAATGGGTCGAGTTCGTTCCGTTTCAGCAGCATATCGCAGGCGTTGATTCGGTTCAGAAGGTTTTTTTGCGTCAAATCATGCGGCACCCAAACATCAAGCTTTTTTTTGTATCCAGCCTTCTGCAGATGGTTTAAAATGGTTTAGTGACTAACTCCCATCTCCTGGGCGATGTCACGAGATGCCACATGCCGGTCTAACTCGATGTAGTCCATGATTTGATCGGTATTTGTCGTCACAGGTCTTCCGCCGGCTGGCTTATCCATGGTGTCGTTTTCACCGGCTCTGAATCGTCGAAACCATTCCTCCGCGGTTCGAAGTGATAGAGTACCATCCCCCAAAACACCATTAATCTCACGGAACGTTTCTCTAGCGGATTTGCCTTTAACGAAGGAAAACTTTAAAATAGCGCAAATTCGGCGTTAGTGAACTCGCATGTTTACACGTCTATAACTGTTGAACGCAATATCCAAACTAATTATGCATAGCGTCGTTTTGTAGGTTATGTCAAGACCTTTCAAATTATGTATAGTATTGCCAGATACGAGCTCTGTAGCGCTTTGTACATAGCCGCGAAATTCAAAAGACAAAAAGGCGGAAGGGAGATATTTGCCAACCTATTATTAATCAAAGCTACTTACTAAGTTAAAATAATTATGTTATTTTACAGCTTTCTTAAAACCTTTCGAAAGTCTTCTTGATGTATTTGTAGTAGCAGCAACGTATCGCAATGATTTTTCTTTACTTTCAAAGTGATCTAGGACAATTTTATAATGTCATATATTACAATGATTTTAGCTACATTATCATCATCTCAAGTATCATGTTTGTAACCTCTTTATTCTCTTTCAGCCAGCCGGCCTGGTTGGATTTATTTCAGGAATACGGAAATGCTTTCTTCGTGGCTCTATTCACTCTCGAAATGTTGGTCAAGATGTACAGTTTAGGTTTGCAAGTGAGTTCAAGGACTTTTTTATTTATATTAAAACATGTAAAAAGGTTTCCTAAATGCCACAAAGGTACCACACCACATATTGTTGGACATCTACAATGTTTAAAGATTATTTATTCTTTTCAGTTATTACATATCGAAAATTACTGTTTTTGGCTGAAATGTTTCGCAACTTCATTCATTATACTGTCTGTACATATTTGATTAATTTTAATTGTTTTTTAACCCCTCCATCTCTCCACGAGTCATTTCCTTTTTGATATATTTCCTACGACCTACTTTTACTAAAGTTCAAGTCTTGCTGTTTGCAATTTTATCTATTAATCTTAATTATTACTTTTTCAGGGGTACTTTGTGTCGCTGTTCAATCGATTCGACTGCTTCGTCGTGGTCGGCTCTATCAGTGAGATGGTGCTCACTAAGACCGAGGTGATGCCACCACTCGGGATCTCCGTGCTAAGATGCGTACGATTGCTTCGAGTTTTTAAAGTCACCAAGTAAGTAATTCCAAACAGCAGCAGCGTAATGTTTGTTATTTTAGGATACCATTATTATCGCGAACGGAGATGAAGGGTACCATAGCTAGTACAATTGAGTTTAATATTTTATTACGTAATAAGAATGAAGCACTACTTACGATATCGTATGAAAATATTAATCTACTGCTTTGTTTGAGAAATCCTTAACAAAGGAATTACACAACAGGTACTGGCGCTCGCTTTCCAACCTGGTTGCCTCTCTGCTCAATTCGATCCAGTCAATCGCATCACTCCTACTGCTGCTATTTCTCTTCATCATGATCTTCGCGCTACTCGGGATGCAGGTGTTCGGCGGGAAGTTTAACTACGACCCGGTGGAGGAGAAAGACCGGCATAACTTCGATTGTTTCTGGCAAGCACTGCTAACTGTTTTCCAAGTAAGTTTATCGTAATTTTTCTCTTAATTTAAATTAAGCGAAGCAAAACGTAATTCAGATATTAAGACATCTTAAAGGTCCTTTCCTAATGGAAGTAAATACCGTAATTATTTCTTGTTTAATCGTCCTCTGAGTTCAGCAATAACATAGCCATTGATAAAATAAAGGTGTAAAAACTTTACAATTTTAATGCCTTACATGTACTTGGGTACCTTTTTCTAACTTTAATCACATTTTCAGATTTTAACTGGTGAGGACTGGAACGCTGTAATGTACGAAGGTATTAAAGCGTACGGCGGGGTCGGCTCAGTTGGAATACTTGCCTGTATATACTTTATTATACTGTTTATCTGTGGTAACTGTATCCTTTTAAAAGTTGTGTACGTCGTCACAGGTTACTATACTTCTATTCTGTATAATCTGACAGACTATTCAATTATTATTTAATTAGTTTAAAAGGGCTGGGGAGGAATAACAAAATCTCTGTCGAAAATGTAAGTCTATATACTCCCAATACTACTAAAACTATTTATAAAGACTGTATATTGTTCGTTAATATTAAGAGATGATTATAACTCTCCTTAATAAGTTTAAAAAACATGAAAACTTTATAATTTTAACATGTTCATTTAATTGTTACACATACTTCGATATTACTTAACATCGAAATGCACAGATATCCTACTGAACGTCTTCTTGGCCATCGCTGTAGATAATTTAGCAGATGCAGAATCGTTGACTAATATTGAAAAAGAGGAAGGGGTTAGTATTATAGTGTTATTAGCTATTGAACTATGAATACTATTTAGAAATTAATGATCAAAAATTCAAAAAAGATAACGTCTTTATGTATATTACAAAAGGCGGCTAATACTCCTGTTGAAATTATCATCATCTTTGTCAAATGACGTCACATGAAGTTTTTTACTTCTTTACTAAAAAGACTAAGGTCGTGTTTTTGATACTTGGTATTATATCCATAGTTTGTAAACAATACAAAAAACTAATTAGTTCTATGTTAGTATTTAATTCAACTTTTTGGCTTACCTTACCAAATTCTAAATATCACCAATTTCTAATTTAGCAAACGGCTGAAGAAAAAGAAGGAGGCAGTATAGTGGTGGAGGGCGGCCACGGGGACACAGATGATGAATATATTCACGACGACGACGCTTATACGACTGATAAGTATGTAAAGTAATTTATGCTTTAACATTAATATTGTTAAACTTTTGCAGAGTTTAAAAAGAAATAAAAAGCTCACTTCTCGAAAATTTATTTTTAAATTACATTCCTTTATCAAAAAATATAGCTCCGATCGAGAATATGAAGAAACCGGATCAGAAGGTGAGCAGCATGATGAAATAGACGGCGAAGACGACATTGGAGTGGAAGAAGAAATCAGTGAGGAGAGATTGGAGGACGAGCAACAAAGAGAAGATCTTGAAATGATGGAGAGTCATCAAAGAAACCATATAGGTGAGCATTGTTAGTCTAATAAAAATATTAAAAATGCTAGTAAAATTTTAGATTGCCTGGATGTATAATGAATAGTAAAATTTATCTGTATTTATTTAAACATGGATAAAAACATATTAATTGCCAATGTAATTGCTAAACCGATCGATATGAAGTTAATTCCATTCACATTGATATTTACAAAACTATTTGCGACATTTTGTAAAATTTTATACAAAATTATATTCACGGTACTAATGTAAACAGGCTGACGATGATCAGATAAATCGATTTGATCAAGTCTGATTTATGCCACGGCTTATATAATATATTAGTAAATTAGTAGTCGCCGGTATGTATTCACAATTCGACTCTAATCGTAAAGTACTTAAAATAAATAAGTAAACCGCCATTTTAATGGTACCAATACTGGTACTAAGAGCCTTCTAACAAAAGGGCAACTAACTACTCAAGGCCAATTAACTACCACACTGCCCAAATGTTAGTTATGAATGTCACATGTCCACTAAAACTGTTGTTGGAATATTTTGGTTTCCTAAAAATGTTTTTTTTTTCAACGGAACCTAATAAATCAATTAGCACCAGTGAAAAAAGATAATTTGCCAGGTTAACAGGAATTTCTAGTAATGAAGTGATCAGGCAAATACCGCAAGGAATATTTGGATGAGAGGGGCATTGCACTAATTGCGCTGGTAATTATTTGGGGTGGGCTATGTTCAGTGGTGGATAGTGATCAGTTGAAATGGTATTAATAGAGAATAAGGGGTTTAAGTAGATTGAGAGGTTACACCCATATGCTAATCGAAACAACAGTGAACACAGAGTACGGTGAAGAACCACGACTGAGGCGTAAGCCAACCACGTCGTCAGCACGTCCCCGCCGCCTGTCCGAAGTGGACATAAGGGATTCTAAGAAACCAATCCCCGACGCGTCGTCCTTCTTCATATTTTCCAAAACCAACAGGTTAGGGAAACGCAGACGAGGGGGTCTCAACCACGGCTTCGATTTAGTTAGATCTTTCTTCTTCTCTTTTATTTAAACATTTTTCTTTAATACTTACTTTGCCTTTGACGACTTATCTTTATTTGTAGCTATTTGCAATAGTGCCTATCATTTTGTAATGTTTGTTAATACACATAAGTTTACGCCATAATTTTAATCTTTTCTTTATTATGATAGAATGAAATGTTCGGTTATTTCCTTATATTTCTTCTTTATCATGTTACGGGACGACTGTCGTCAGAGGCGAACCTTTTTCAGTATTTCCGCCTGTCACATTATAAATAATTGATTAAATTTCAGCTATTTACTTTATATGTCTCATTATAATTTTAATAAATTTACTCTCACAAAACTTTGCTTATTTCACTTTATTTATTTTTGCATACATATTGTCTCGTCTTTGAAAATTTAGATCGATACAATTTAAGAGGTGTAAGTTAGCATGATCAGGTGTCTCCATACTACTTATGTAATTTCAGGGTGTAATTTAAGTTTGGTTAGTCATATCGAATTGTATATGAAAGTGAACTAAAGAGATATTGCCATCTTTTTGTATCACGAAGATGGCGAGCAGTGTGAAGAGGAGGGGACGCTAGTTACCGCTAGACCCCGGAGGGTTTCAGAACTGAATATGCCAAATCAGACGCCGCGAATACCGAACGCTAGTAGTTTCTTCGTATTCTCACCGACGAACAGGTGATTGGTGGCTTACACGGTACCCGTATCTCATTGTACCAACAATTGGCATTGTGTGGTCTACCCGCCTTGTGAATTAGACTTTCCGTTTCATAAATGTTCCCAAATCTATTCCCTTCATCTGTTTCTTCATGTTACCAGTAAATGTAAAAACATTGTTATATAAATATTCAATGAAATGCACGTTTTTTTTACTGATCGGACCCTGAATCAAAATTTTACAACAATGAGATTTGTGGGTACTTTGTCAATTTATGATGTTAACGGTTAGGTATGTTTTAGATCCTAGATTTATTTTTCATTTGAGCATGACACCCTAGGTGAAAATTTAGATTACAATATATATAATTAAATTTTAGTTAAATTTTTATGACAGTTGTACAATTTTTGTTATAAAGTTTAAAATGTTATGCATGTGCTTTACATTCTTTAAAAGTAATAAATAATTCATGTTTATATATAATTGTTTGTTTGTTAGTGTTATCTTGGTGTGCTTTAAGTGTTTGCTTTCTAATCAATAACTTTTACACGAAAATCAAGCATATAACACAAACACTACATATTTTCCTCTGTGAACACTAATACAATGTACAATCAAGTATATTGTAATATCTTCAAAATATCTTGTAAAGTTTGTATGAAAACATCTTTAAAATACATCCGTTTGTAAGAAGATTATTTTACCCCGATAACACATTTTATTACTTCATTTATATTAAGTCAAAGTTAAAGAGCTTCCTAGTTTTTAAGAATTCATTTGATACAACAAACTTTTGTACTTAATTAGAAGGATGTACTTCCGTTTGTGTTTCGTTTCCGTGAAATAATTTAACATTGTTACTATAACGACAGGTTCCGGGTGCTTTGCTATAAGCTATCGGCGTCCTCAACATTCGGGAACATTATACTTGTCTGCATCCTACTCTCTTCAGCTATGTTGGCTGCGGAGGATCCGTTAGATGCAGCCCAGCGAGGCTTTAGGAATTGGGTAAGATTTTCTCTATTACATTATTGACACAAAAAGTAATTATAAACATCCTTAACAGGAAAAAAATCTACTATTGTTAGCTTATCCTTCAGTTTGGCAAATAATAGATAGTTAAGTTTTTACTTACAACTTTTAATCAATGAAATATATATAATACACTAGAAACCACAAAAACCAACTATCCTCCCTTTCCTCTCGCACCCTTCGACGTCTCCCTGACAGAACGACGCCATCTTGTCCGCGCGTCCCTTCCGTGTTGCCATATTTTAAATGTTGCCAACATATAAATAACAAAAGTAATGATACCTATATAAAACGTAATATTTTTTATTATTTATATGCTAACGCTAACACTATGTAGAAACATAAATCATAAATATTAAAAAATATGTTTCTATAACAATTATGTGGACATAGCAAATGATTTATTTTGTTTCTTTTTTAATTCTATGATATAGAAACTGAAATTGTGTGCTATTGTCAATTAAATTCCAATAACTACTTTATTAAGAGACCTTTTGCGTGTATTACAGTAATTTAGATGTTTATGCGCAGTTGCTGAGTCAATTCGACATGTTCTTCACGGGCATCTTCACGCTGGAGCTATTCCTGAAGCTGGTGACGTACGGGCTGGTGCTCCACCCGGGCGCCTTCTTGCGCTCCGCGTTCAACGTGCTCGACATGCTCGTTGTCTGCGTATCGCTCATCTCTATGAGCTTTAAGTGAGTCGACGTGCTCTTTTATAAATACTTAACAAATAAATTAAGTCACTGTACATCTGATCGTTTTGTCGTTTTCATTTATTTTTCTTGGCCTAATAAGTATTAAGGATTTTACTCTTGTGTGTACCGAGCACTGTAAATATCCTGTTTGAACCTGCTTCGTGAAGTAAGCTTATGCGACGGAATATTCTTCAAAAGCAATATATTTTTCGTTTACTAAAAATATCTTGCAAATAATTTTATTTATCGTAATATATGATGTATTTAATTTCAGGTCTGGTAGTATATCTGTAGTGAAAATTTTGCGAGTGTTCAGGGTGCTGAGGCCTCTAAGGGCCATCAACAGGGCCAAGGGCCTTAAGGTCAGTTTCAACTCGTTTATATTTTTCATACCTTTTGTTAACCTGTACACTCAATGGATTTTTTCTAAGAATGATCAATGACAACTTAAATGTACTCCGATCCACCAAAAATGATGTTATTATCCACAATTTGTTAGAAGTTATTCTTAAAAATGTTAAATGCCTGATTGAATGTCTCTGAGGATCTAAACAATTGTTTTCCCTGATTATAGCACGTTGTTCAATGCGTGATCGTTGCGATCAAAACAATCGGCAACATTTTATTGGTAACGTCATTACTACAGTTCATGTTTGCCGTCATGGGAGTCCAAATGTTCAAGGTAGGGGGCTCTTTGAATATTACATTTCAGGAGCGATACAGCACTGTGCTATCCTGTCCCATGGTTACTACGATCACGTGTGCCACCACCAGTTTGGTTTGAGTACACAGTGAATATTTTAAAACACAACTCCTTGTTATCTGCCAGATTTTCAATTACACCTTTGGGTATAATATCTTCTAAAGTTCTTACTATCTCTATCTCTTTACTGTTTTTATTTTTCTCATATCCTCCTACCTTACTCATTTCTCATGTTTTTTTTTGTTTTCTTTATTTTTCCGCCTGTTCAGCTATCCTTTTGCAATGAAGCTTTGACTCCTTGTGCTAATAACTTTGCTGAAGCTTATATATACAATACATTTCTTCATTTCAAAACTGTTTTCTACTTTAAATGTAATGAATATATGGAATAGAATCGAACAGCGTGAATATTCTTGAATGCTTGATAAAAATTAAGCATGTGAAAAATTGTCAATAGATTTAACCCTCAGTAAGCGAATAGTTTGTTACACAATTATTACTTTGATGTTGTATACGTTTGCGAGGAGCATGTCTGCCTTAATAAAGGACCCAAAGGTGTAGCGTTTCATGTTTAATATCATTAGAGAACTAATAAATACCCTCGTAATTAGAATACATAACCATCCCCCCTACCTTGGCGTTTACATGAGTATTACCCCGAAAGGAGTCTAACTTGCCGTCTGCAGGCGTAGATGTATAACAGTTCACCATCAGCCCTGTATTACCCTGTATATTAAACTGGTTTGCTTGTCCCCTATGTGTCGACGCTGCGCGGGACTCTCGTCGCCTGTCCTTACCTTTGGTAACGTATGAGCGCACGCAACTAACTCGCACGATCATATCCCCTTACTGCGACTCAGTACGTGGTGAAATGTGTGATAGTAGCAATTAAGACAATAGGAAATATAATGCTAGTTACCTATTTGTTACAATTCATGTTCGCTGTAGTCGGTGTACAGTTATTTAAGGTGAGGCTTCTCGACGAATTCTGAAAATACTGTGGGATCTTCTAAAAGTTTCGATTGCTTGATCATTTCAAATATGCTATAACGTAGATGTAGTTAAGTGCAAAATAAACATTTTAATTCATAGATATCATAATCATTATAAACTCTACAATATCATGATATAAATTTAATCATTATAAACACAACCACATACCGTGTTGACTGACGTGGTTAAACCGTTACTTAATAGCAGCCAAGATAGTAACAAAATACATATACATAAATATATTTTAACACCCGGTAGACGAACTACTTTTTTTTTGTTATTTGATTCAAATAGCTTAAATAAATAGCTTTATAGCAGTCGTAAGGAAGCTAGTATTGCATATATATGAACAGTAGAACATATCTCCATTAACGCTTCTACATATATCTTTAGATGGCATTGATATTTGCAAGTAAACAAATATTTTTAGAGGATCTCATTCGCATGGCATTATTAGTTAAAATAAGCTGCATGAGTGTATAACAGTTAATAGTTATCACGAATAGCTTATATGTTAGTTTGTTTTATAGCTGCAATTAACTTACTGGTTGTTTCATCATGAGAAATGAGATTACATTGCAGTTACATTACACATTATATCGAAACTAACTCGCAACCATAGTATCGTATTATCTTGTATGTTGTGTGGTGTTGTTTAAGCATGATTAAGTTACATTTAAGTGTACATGATTGTCTAACGCGAAAGAATTTGTTTCAGGGAAAATTTTTTAGATGTAATGATATTTCGAAAATGACTAAAGAGGAATGTCAGTGAGTACAAACAATTTTGAAACGTTGACTAGCTTTTCCCCAAATTCTACAGCTTCCAAATGCAACAGTTTAAAGTAATCATTTTGTTATAAAAAATCTTAATATTAGTAGTACTCTACTATATTTTATTTATTATTAAATACAAACTTTTTTGTAACTAAACAATAAAATACAAGATGTTAACAATTATATAACTAATTCTAATGCTGAACTGGTATTATGTTATGGAATTCAGAAATTGTTTACATATAACATTAATTCAGTTAAAAACTATCAAATATCTTGAAATTAAAACTTAATTAAGCTTTAAATAACTTCCTGCGTGAAAAATTAAAAGAAAATATGTTAAAACAGATTTAACTTGTTACTAAAGAGAATAAGACATAAGAAGGAATATTTGATCGTTTTAATTTTATATCCCATGTTATAAATTCTTGTGTTTTCTTTAAAAGAAAAAAGGCAAAGCATTTGAAATATATGATAAAGCTAAAAATGCAGAACGATTGATATAATTCTTCTTTCAGGGGGACATATTTAGTGTTTGAGAATAGGAACTACGTTGTAAGAGACAGAGAGTGGAGGAGGAACGATTTCCATTTTGATAATGTTATGAAAGGGATGCTCACTCTGTTCACTGTATCTACCTTTGAGGGATGGCCAGGGTGAGGACGAGGAAATTTATCTTATATAAATTCTAAAACTTTTATATTCTTTTCTTCTTTACTGGTTACTGATACTACCGCTATTGCTATGTTTTTCTTTTAGAAGTTCTTATAGTTACCGTCTCAATAAGTGTCTTGTAGATCTTAAAACAATTTCCGTTTCCGTTTTAAGCTGTTGCTAATACGTTTGGCAAACTAACCTGTGAGTACGGTTCTTAGTCTCTTAGTTATACTTCAATAAGAATAGACATATATAAAGAAGTGTTCTATTACATTGTTCAATTAATAAAATAGATTACAGCCATTGTAATGTTCTCTACTGATAGCCAACGCCATCTTTATACTAGTATATGTATATACATGTGTTTGTATGTTATATTATTGTTTGTAGGTTACTATACGTGTCCATAGATTCTAACGCGGAAGACCGAGGCCCCATCACCAACTTCCGTCCAATTGTTGCAGCCTACTATATTATTTATATTATTATAATCGCATTCTTCATGGTAAGTATACTTAAAGAGACCAATTTGTTTGACTTTATCAAACTGACTTAATAAAATGTAAACTTCAGTCTACTATGCTATTACTATTCCTTGAAAAATATACATCAGACATTTTCACCTTGTTATTTTGTTCACAATAAACAACAGAATTTTAATGCTTTCTATGTTATCATTGGTTTATATTTTAGTTAGTAAATAAAGTTCAACATCATCATCATCATCATTATCAGCCTTTGTTTATCCACTGCTAGATATAGACCTTCCCAATGTCTTTCAAAAAATGTCTTCTTTATATAACCTATACAATAATGTTCATTTCTATTGTATTACAAAGTTACAATAATTGGATCAATCTATAGTTGGATGTTTTCAGACTTGTATCATAATAAACTGAAATATTATAACTATATTTAATCGATTGTTTTCAGGTAAACATATTCGTCGGTTTCGTCATAGTGACATTCCAAAACGAGGGTGAACAGGAGTATAAGAACTGCGAGCTCGACAAGAACCAAAGGAACTGCATCGAATTCGCGTTGAAAGCCAAGCCTATTAGAAGGTTAACATTCTATACGGTTTGATTAATAGCATGCCTGGTAACAAAAAACATCCTGATTCGATTCCGGAGCCATATGTCATGAAGGGAGGATGATGGTAGAGTTTTTCAAACCCCTTTAGATAGCTACCAATCCTTTATAGTAATTCAGGCTATAATAGCATCGCTGTGTTTCTTCTGTCAACATATGAGAAACAGAGTATTCTGGGTATGCTTTACCTTCCACGACTTCTTTGTCATCACCAGGTATATTCCGAAACACCGCATCCAGTACAAGGTGTGGTGGTTCGTGACCTCGCAGCCGTTCGAGTACGCGATATTCGTTTTGATAATGATAAACACCATCACTCTCGCGATGAAATACCACAACCAGTCGGCGGAGTACAGCAAGGCGCTGGACCTGTTGAACATGCTCTTCACCGCAGTTTTCGCTTTAGAGTTCATTTTCAAGTTGGCTGCGTTTAGATTCAAAGTAAGTTTTAACTTATTATATAAACATAAATGCAGTCTTTCTTAACATATAAACATTCGTGAAAAAATGAGTACACTGTGTTCGACGTAAATTTCTAGAAATAATTAACAAAAGTTCATAAAAATATTAAAATCTAAATATTACATAGACTCTGTACCTAGCGTCGAAGGCCTATCTAAAAGCGACGAATGCGTTAGCCTTTTGTAAGTAATTTATCTAGCAGGCCATTATTATTATTGACCTCTACACATTAGCTCCTAAAATTGGTTTTGAACTCCTTGACTTTACTTCAAGATTTTTTATTTATTTAGAATTACTTCGGCGACGCTTGGAACACTTTCGACTTCATCATTGTCCTCGGCAGCATCATAGACATTGTTGTCTCCCAAGTAAATGAACTCAAGAATCAGGTAAATGGCATCTACAAACGTATCTTAGATGATAGTGAAATTATTTGAATATTAGATATCCACGATCACTTTTGAACCGTCGCATTTCGAAATATCCAACACAAAACAAAATAAGTAAAATAAAACTGGTCAAAAATTTTGTGACAATTTTGAATACTATATTATCAAAATATTACATATAAAATAGTAATTGTGTGGCTGAAGTAGAATTGTCTCATATAAATAGAATTATTTAACAAACAGACAAAATAAAGATTGTGAGATTTCGAAATGCAGAGGGTGAGGTTACTGTCCCGGGCATGGACAACATCGGTGTTGTAATAACAGATGATGCTATAGCACTTACAATTGTTTATGGTGACGCTAAAAATTCAAGCGAGCAATGTTTATTTCAGGGGAGTGGGTTGCCAAGAGCTCACGTTGTGAAGGTAAGTGCACGCTTATACGCAGTTATAGAGTTTAAACAAAAAATATTTAGATACTTTTAAGAAATATCTAGTATCGAAAAAAAAATCTTTATATGCGTTAGAAGAAACATGATAAAATCCAGTTTAACAATTATATATAGAATATACGCAAACTTGCTAGACTGTAGATAGGTTATAATAAAAAGACGCTTTCGGTGTCGTAGTGCATTGAACGGGACATAGCTTTAGGTGTATAAACAAAACTAATTGGGACAGTAACAAGAGAAAAGAACTCACTGAGAACACGTCATTCGAACACAACACAACACACTAGACAGCAAAATATCACGCACTATAAAACCATATAGAATTTTGGATACACCTATCTAGATCCACCAGTTTTGAAGTATAGTTAATATGATCATTGATTAAGAATAAATTAGCTTACTTATCTGTATAATTGTAATGCTAAATTAAAAAGGTCCTTTTCTATTTTGTATATACCTAAACTTTTAAAAATAATTACGTTTTGAGGTCACAAATTATTTAGACCAAAAATTTACTAGAATTTTATTGACAAAATTGTTATCGATAACTCTAACTAAACTTTTGACTCGTCTCCGGAAATATTGAATGAGAACTAGTTTGATAGATGATGGTTATTGCGAATTTATAATGTGTAATTAAAACTGTTAGACAAATCATTTTCTTTAGCAAATCAAGGACAAGTCAATAATTTTTAAAATTACTTGTATGACATAATCGTTTTTTGGCTACATTTGTGACTTTACATATTCCAGGAAAGCTCGATCCCTTCCATTAACTTTTTCCGTTTATTCCGCGTGATGAGGCTTGTCAAACTTTTATCCCGAGGCGAAGGCATCCGGACATTGCTGTGGACCTTCATCAAATCCTTTCAAGCGCTGCCTTACGTCGCCCTGCTCATACTTATGTTGTTCTTCATTTATGCCGTTGTCGGGATGCAGGTATGAGATTGTTTTGCAGATATATTTTTTTCTGATAACTACATTTCATTCCGCTATATTACTACCTCTACGTAGTACAAGAATTCAGGAGGAATTATTAGGTTTATTGCCAATGTGCCGTAGAATTTCACTCATACCAAAAGAGCGTTATTTGAACCTACTTCTATCGAATAAATTCTAAATAGTAGAAACTATATTGTTTTAAACTATATTCTTTGTGGACGTTGATGGGTGGTAAGGTTTTTCAAATCTCAACCTCAATTTGCAACCATCCCCATATAGCAAATCCACCATCATCACAGAATTGCTATATTCCGTCTGTCAACATTTCTGACATTTGTTACAGCATTCATTCTTTTTAACCATTTTTGAGTTTTACAGGTGTTTGGAAAAATAGCGATTGATGATGACACACCAATTACTCGTAACAATCACTTCCAAACGTTCCCGCAAGCGATCTTAGTCCTATTTCGTTCTGCGACAGGTTTGTACTATTTTATTTTAACACACTATCATAGAAGTTTTCTTATAACAAGACTTAAAAAAAATAATTAGCACTATTAAATACTTTCTACGAAAAAAGATAGTAATAGACAAAATGTATGATTATCATTGACACTTTCACAGGAGAAGCGTGGCAGGATATAATGATGGGAGTATCCCCAGAGCCGGAAGTGAAATGCGACAAGAACTACGATGAGGAAGGAGAGGACAGCGGGGGCACTTGCGGCAGCGTGCTCGCCTTCCCCTACTTCATATCGTTCTACGTATTGTGTTCCTTTCTGGTAAAATTTAAATATATTCACTTTCCTAACTGGTACTTATCTTTGATCGATAACTTTAAAGTTTAATCTGGTTTATAGTCTCTAAATTATTCCCGGCACAAGAAAAAGAATGTGTAACGGAAATTGTAGTAATACTCGTAAAATTATTGGTTTCATCAACGAAATATAATCTAAAGAAGATAAATAACTTGAATAATACCGATTCATGGTAAACGATACCGTTAATCGATAACATTGAAGTGTTATTACCCAAATAGTACCAAATTGATTACATCGACTCGAAACACGAACTTGGCTTCTTGTCACCTAAAATACGGTAACGTTTGTAAACCGACGTACAGCGGCAGAAATTGGTACTGTGGTGGCATAAAGATGGTCTCTGGTAAAATTAATATATTAGAAACCATCATTATCTCAAAGGATAGACGTCCACTATTGCACATAGGGCAATAATATATCTTCTAGAATACGATCTTGCGCCAAACCACAAATCAAAAGGAAATACGTTAAATCTCTCGCTCGTTGCAGATCATCAATCTGTTCGTGGCGGTCATCATGGATAACTTCGACTATTTAACAAGAGACTGGTCAATTTTGGGACCACATCACTTGGATGAATTTATAAGGTGCGTCTCACAGATAACGTTTATGTTATTATTGATCAATAGATACAATACAAACTCTTCGTCGACAATCTTATTTACATTGGAGAAAAAAGTTAACATTGAAAAAACTAAAAAATGTATAAGAGAGAAAAATCAATAAGTTATTTGACTACATTTGTATAAATACATAAATTAACACCTAGAGTATATGTAATATAAAGTAAAGTTGATGGAACGATTGTTAAAGGGACTATAATATTATTTATTTCAGGTTATGGAGTGAGTACGACCCGGACGCTAAGGGTCGAATCAAACATTTAGATGTAGTTACTTTATTAAGGAAAATTAGTCCGCCATTAGGTGAGTAATAAAGACGTGATCATGTATTTTTAATTAACACAAAGATGAGACTGCACCTTATTGTGCTGTTCTCCTCAATACAAAAGTTTTGTTAATTCTGTGATTTTACAACCTGCAGCGCATCAAACTGGAACACAATCATTATTGCACACTATTATTTAAACTCTTGCTCCCTCACCTAAACGAATTCCGGTAACAGAGACCTTTTTATCACTTAATAAAGGATAACCTACCCCAAGGAGCAAGTTAGGTTTCCGGGATTCATAACCACTAAAACCCGTCTATGACCCGTCTTCTTATGATACAAGGTGCACAAGAAACTTCTAGACATCGCATCGAAACCACTTCCACTACACTTAATCAGTCACAGGGATATATCAATAGAGACTTTACATTAATAAATTTACGTGCCTGTTTTTGCACGGGTGTATGACCAGATCTATTCCGGCAGGATTCGGCAAGCTGTGCCCACACCGCGTGGCCTGTAAGCGTCTCGTCTCCATGAATATGCCGCTCAACTCCGACGGGACGGTGCTCTTCAATGCGACACTGTTCGCGGTCGTCAGGACCTCGCTCAAAATCAAAACTGACGGTAGAGTATAAATACACAAACCTTCAATGTTACTCCTGTTTTACTACACATAGATGAACTAACTGATGCTGAAGTTTTATATATCTACTGTTTAGTGATAAACATGATACAAAATATAATAGCATCATTGTATAGTGCAAAAGATGGAAACTAAATATTACATCGCAATCTTAAAATTTAACTAAAGGAGTAGTGTGGTATAACAGATTGTTTAAATTTTTTTTATGTTACGTCTTATAACGTTTTACTTCATTTCCCGGGTAACAGGTAATATTGACGACTGCAACACCGAACTCAGAGCCGTGATAAAGAAGATTTGGAAGAGGACGTCACCGAAACTGTTGGATCAAGTGGTGCCGCCGCCAGGTGATCCCAACGAGATAACAGTAGGAAAGTTCTATGCAACCTTCCTGATTCAAGATTACTTCAGAAGGTATACGTTGTATTACTACTATCTCATTCATTCTTGCCTCATCTAATATCGAAGCTTAAGCTGGAGCTTCTACGCAAATTAGAAAGAAATATTAAAATTTTTGTAATATCAGCCTATTGATGTAACTGTTAAACGTATACCTCACCAAAATTTAAAATTTGGTACGCGTGTTGACATTGACAGTTTCATGAAAACGGTAACAATAAAAATAACTGCTCTTTAACTAGGATTACTTTCTCTATACGCATTCTACAGAATAGGTTTCTGCTGACGGTGATGGTAATATTTTAACGCCTCTCTCTTAGTAGACTCATCAACAGAATTAAGGTTGATTTCTAGGCAGACCATAGATCCAATTTCGTAACTTATAGTAACATACCGGTGTCTGAAGAGTTTTCAAATTATTTTTATAATAATAACTGACTTATCTTTGAACCTTCTAAGTAAACACTTAAAGAAATGTGTAATGTATGAATTATCCAAGCTATAAGAACAGAATAATATTTAAATGCCATAATAATGAAGCTGAAACAGCACAATTTGTAAGACAGTCGTACAGCTATATATCCCAAAGGAGTACCGTTTCGATAGCCATTGAACCTGAGGTTCTGATGAAGGACAACATGGTGATGAAACAGACGTGTTCCAAGAACAGCCTTCATGGACAATCAAAGCACTAGTCAGCGTGACGGATAATAGATCTTACTCTTCTTGTGAATAAAAGCCCGTTTCCAAATACAGGGAACATTAAAAGGCCTACTTACACCATATTATGTTTATATTCCTAATTACAATAGTTCTATCGCCAAGAGCGATATAACTAACCATTGCTTTAATAAAATTTCATGCTTTAATGCAATTTTTAAAGCTGGGTAGTTTGGCTCAGTCAAAGCAATAATTGCGGATCTTACAACTAGATTTATTACTAGGGCCTATGAAATAGCATCTAGATTTTTAAAGCTTGTCCTTCAGATAAACTATGTATATCTTTACCTAATTAAATTTTACTTAAGAAAGAGAATGAACTGCGACACGTTTGAAACTGATCAAAATATTTTTGTTCCATAGGAATCACGCGTAAGTAAAACGGCGGCAAAGTAAACGTATGTGCTTAGGATTGTTCCCCGATAGAGTTTTGATACTGAAAGCGCAAATCACACAAACATATACATACATTCCCAACATATAGTGTAACACTAGCAAACAATCAAATCGTTAGGGGTTTTTCCCGTTTCAGTTTTAGATGTTTTCAGTTGATTCCCGCATGCTCCTAAATTCAAACAAACGTATAATTTTCTTCAAATTATCAATTCTATCCCCTCTTTGAAGTTATTACAATTTACTTAAGCATGCATAAGTTTTGTATTTTACTTTATCCTCATGTTTATTATACACAACGTGTTTGCGTTTTCACCCCTTTTTAATATAGTTTTAGACAACAGACATTTTACGTGTTCGAGTTATATTTAGGCACTTAAATTTAGATTTAGAGTTAACTTTAGAAAACTACGATTGGTAATACTCTGCGTCGAATAAACTCTATTACCTTAATGCCTTACATATTAGATGTTAAATTCACATGTAAATTTGATATTGATTTATATATGGAGCTTACGAAGGGAGAAAGTAAGTATTTAATAAATAGGACTAAAATCAAGACCAAAGAGCTGCCTCCGTAGCATATTCTGGAACCGCTTGATATAAACCATGTGTTGGCCAATTTGATAGGTCACAAGGTATTATTCAACCCGCTTAGCTAACTACATCCTACATATAAATATGTCGCCATATCAAAATTGAAAAAACATTCCAGTAAAAACCTAAACTTGTTAAAACAACAAAAACACACTATGCAATATTTGATCCAATAAAAGCAATACTCACCGTCCATTTACATCTCGAGTATAAATCTAATTGATATCTTATGGTCTTAACAACAAGGTTCAAAAAGCGCAAGGAGCAGGAGTTGAGACAAAGCGACGAGCAGAACCACCAGATGACACTGCAGGCGGGACTGCGCACACTGCACGAAGCGGGGCCCGAGTTGAAACGGGCAATCTCAGGCAACCTTGACGACATCACGGCGGATGTGGATGTGCCCATGCACAGGGTAGGCAGATAGCAAATATTTCGTTCCTACTATGTCCAAAAAGTACTGTTTCTTTGGCTCAAGTCGATATTGATAATTTGTAATAGAAGTAACAATTGATCAAAAATCATACATAAAACAATATTTTCAAACTATTCTAATATTTCTAAAAATTTGCTAATCGAATGACAGATCTACTACTTTTAAGCAGCTAAGCTAATCATAAAGCAAAAAGCTAATTAGAAAGTAGAATGTCATAAATTTTCTTTAAGTAATACTTCACTATAATTTTTTACACACAGAGGAATCATTCATTATTTGGCGGAGTTTGGTCGAGCATAAGAAGACATGGGCCGAATAAAAATTTCAATAGGCATCGGAAGCCGGGGGAAGGACCAACAGGTATGATATTGTACCGTTTTAATGAACCCTAAAAGTTGGCATTTACAATGGGCTATAGCAATGGGATAAAAAGATAGCACACCCCTGACTTCAGATTGGTGTAAAGTGCTCAGAATATTTTTTGTAATTTGTGTCTCATAAGTCTCATAATTTGTAACATATGAGGGCCTGCATCCTATTATAATGGCAGTTTTACCATATGAGGATATTTGCTATCCAGGCGAGTTTAAAACATCATAAGACGTGCTACCGGAAGACGAGACCTCATGTGTAACAAGACAAGCGGATATATGCTGCGCTTAGGAGCAGATAAAATGCTATTTGAGAAAAATACGAACTGATCCGCATAATACATAAATTTTTAAATTAGCCTAATTACAAGTTCTGTACAGTTTGCAATAATACTCTTATTTTATATCTAGAAGCGGTGGGTAATCACTTGAGTTCCATGATGCAGAAAGAATACGGAGCGGCGCCTTTGCCTCTTGCACCAAATTTGTAAGTTGATAATTCAACATTTTTATTAAAAAAAGATCTTAAACACATTAAAGTTCAATTTAATAAAAACATACAAATTTCGGGAAACATATAGACTACATAATTTACAGAGCTAATGGGCAAACCAAAGAACAAATACCGTTAAGACCACTCATACTCAACGGGGAATCAGAGAAAATATACCAAGTGCTGGAGTAAGTACATTCCCTTATCAACTTCATCAAATTCATGTCATTCATTACCTTGCAATTATATTTATTAATTAACAGGAGATTTTCTAAACCAGTATTGCTTATATTGCAGAAGAACTACAAACGATCTAAAGAACGCTATTTACAAAGGTAGTTAAACGTCTGGTTTTATTTGGAGTGGTGTTCGCCCTCACAGAGTTCTCCAAGTCTCCCGCTCGCTATGCACTAACTCCTAACCAGTTTTCTAACACAACTGTTTTGTTTTTTTTACGCTTTCACACGGATCATGGTATATCACTAACAGCAACCAGAAATCGAATTATCCGGAAATGCTAGGGCAGATCGGATTGGCATTCGGGTGTGTGAATTATCTATCGACTCCGGACACGTCGTCGAAACCGACGGCCATGTCGCGGCAGAAGATACACCCGGAGAACTCGTCGTCGAAGGAGAAACTCTCGATACCGAAGAAAGCGTCGCCGGAGGAGAAGACCCCGTCACCGATGTTGGACGCGATACAGCCGAAGATATCGCCGCTGCTCGCGAGCGAGTGCACGCCGACCACGGAGGCGAAGACGATGACGTTGTACGGGTACAACGCGGCCGCGAAGCTGCCCTTCGCGTTCTCGCACGCGCGCGAGCGGGAGCGGGAGCGCGAGCGCGAGCGAGAGCGGGAGCGGGCGCGCGCGGAGCGGCGCAGCGTGCGGGCGCGCGCGGCAGGTCGGATGGTGCGCAGCGCGTCGTCGGGGGCGGCAACGCATGCGCCGCCCGCCCACAAAGTAGATCGCCCGCGCTCGCCAGGTCCGCACGCAGCGGCTGACGAAGTTTCCGATCAAACCTCTCACTTTTCTACCTTACCACTCCAACTTCAAATCACGTAAATTTTCATCACACGTTCCAATTCCTACAACATTTGAATTCTTTATCCAAATATTAATTACTGAGGTACTCCATTCTCCCGTGTTATCTATTTCAAACTGTATATTAGTAAATTATAGGAAAATACCCTCTTACAGTCCGAATGAAGGAAACTTCGTTAACCGTTAACCAAAACGATCACATATCAAGAGTTCAAGCTTGACAGGCAACACAGTATATAAAACAATGAATAAACGGTACAAAGAATTATCCACACAGCTATTACTTGATCACGTTCACATTGCTTTTAAAATTTTCATTTCATTCTGTCACATACGAATAATAACCACGAACTGCACAGATTTAAGGATGTTATATAAGGTTAAATAATTCCAGTTTATTCGATATTTATTTATTGGATAACTATTAAACTTAACAAAAACCCGCCATTTCAATAGCATGTGAATTAATCATTGACAGCTAAATAGTTTTGCAATTAGCATAGAATAGAAAGCTTCTTAGATGAAAATAAATGTTTTTGTTTTTGTTTACTTGAAAAATTTGAGATTTGCTTTAACTTAAACTAAAGACATGTAAATCGAGAATAAAGTAATTCACGAGAACACTGATCGATTTAGTCGCGCAAAATAGTGAGCTTAAAAGCTTTGGAAGTTAGAAAGTAAAGTACAGATAAAATATAATAAGTAGTTATTGACATAGAATAGTGAATAAGTAAAAATATAAAGCTGGCAAAATTCAATAAATCGCAGGAATTAACAAAACGCTTAAAAAATGTTTAGCACTTGGAAGTTAATAAAGAATAACGGTAATATTGTAGAAATGTAGAATAGAAAAAAAACTATTGGAACTGTATAAAAATACATTAATTTTGAACAGATATTTATTAAAAAAACAATCCTAAATCTAGATAAAAGGAACATTTTTTGTCAATTTGTTACCAGATTATAACAATCAACGGTCGTCTGTAGGAACAGGTAGTAATAATTAATAACTGTACAGGAGGAGATAACAGCGTGCGCGGCGTGGTGTCGCTGCCGGGCAGCCCTCGAGGGAACAGCGTCTCCGTGCCGGTCGTGGGGTCCGCGGAGAGCCTCGTCACGAGGGTAGATACCTTTTTAATACAGCCTACCAACTTCAATTAACGAAATTATAGAAATTTTAAGCTGAAGTCAATTCACAGAGGTGCAAATGTTGCAGTTATTGTGAATCCGTTTGAAGTTGGTCATTTCAATTGTTTCTTTTTTATTTAAACTTTACTGCACTCAAAGAAAAATAATTCCAAAATGGCAGACTAATGACTAATGCCTTTTGATATTATGACGCTTCTCACAATCTAGTTTAGAATTGAGCAAAAAATAAATAAAAATAGTGCACTTAATTTATACAAGATGATGCATACAAATAAAATAAAATTTACACAGGTATTAGCTGAACAAGGTCTAGCGGCATACTGCGACCCAGAGTTCGTTAGAAATACATCCAGAGAAATGCAAGAGGCGCTGGAAATGACTCAAGAGCAAATGGACAGGTAGAGTTTCCGATACAATTTACGAAAAAACAGAAATTACAGAATTTGTAAAAATTTTTATGTTACAAATTTAACATTTCTTGCGAGGAATAAAGCATTTTTGAATTTCACGTCGCAAAACATAATGATTAAATTTTCAAAAGACAAATTGAAATAAACTTGAAACATTATCGACTACCTCAAAAACCCAACAGTTAAACATTAACATTTACAACTTTTTTACAGAGCCGCGCATCAGCTCATGATACAGGAGAGGAATTTAAAACAGGCGCACCACCAACAACCTCCGGTTGTAAGTAATTCAGTTATTGGGAATATTTTCTTTCAGAATGCTTCATTCGTACTAAACCATATTAAAAGCAAGAAAACATTTTTGAACTGCTTATAATTACCATAAACAATAACTATCAAAAGATGGTCAATTTTTCACTCTTATTGTGAAAAAAATTATCAATTCGATTATAAGGACATGTGTCGCAACATTACATATTAATGAATATATAGGGTAATTCTTGGGCTGTTATAGGGCGACATCTTAGCTCGCCAGTACCATCCCTTCCATCAGCCCGCTACGATGCCGCCGCCAGCCTTCAAGCGGTTATAGCACCGACCTCCTCGCACAGCGCCGGTGGCGCTTGCGCATCACACGAAAGTGGCGTCGACGCGATACAACACGCTGGACAGGACGATAGTTACGCGAACTCAAGAACCAGCCAAGAAAGCATCACCGGCAAAGCCAACGGGCGGCACCATAACACAAAAACAATCGTTCAATCTCACCAGAGCACAGCTAGCGCGAAATGCCACTGTCACCAAAATGGCGTCGACGCGAAACACCAAGCGCACCACAGAAAAAAACGCAAGCGGAAGCCGGTGTTGGTCTAAAACAGATCTATATCAAATCACGCGTGGTTTAATCTTCACCGTTGTCTGACAAGAATAATCAAATGCTCAAGAAGTTTTTATTTAATTTTCTATATTGTAAAGCCTTAGCCTTTTTGAGAATTTAAAAAATAATGTCGACCATGCAACAAGACTTGGCACTTTATTAACAGTGAATTTCTATTGATAACTGTGAACGGCACAGTGCAGTGAGATTTCTAATGCTGTAGGTTTGTAATAAATATAATATAAAGTAGCGCAGTAACTTTAACTAACGTCGAGTAAAACCAAAATACAGTAAACTTATAACTAGCTATAGTTTAAACTAAATAAATTTAGAGTAAAAGGAGAACAGGACCTTAAGTATACCACAGATTTTCAATTAAATCATTTTTTTTTGTTTCTAAAAATATATTATTATGGATTTTTTATCCTCGAATACAAAGTCAGAAATTTAGATCTCGTGAAGACAAATTGTTTTACTATTGTCATTATGAAATAATGGGAAAAGACCGTATTTTCGAAAAGTAATATTAATTATTTAACTTCATAGCAAATATATTTAATAAAATAGTTTGTTAATATTGTTAATATATTTTATTGTTTAATAGTTATACAGAACAGATTGCTGCAGATATATGTATAGTATTGAGTATTTTTTGGTAAGAGATTTGTTCCCGAATCATATAAATATTAATTTGAGAAATATTGCAAAAACAATCACATAGTAAAATATAAAAAAAAATTACATTTGTGTAGTTATATTAGAATGTATCTTCCGATTTAGCATTGGTGAATTCGACGATGGGGTCCTAACAATTCCGAAAGACAATACAAAATTTAAAGACTTATCCAGTTTACTGTCCTTCTACAATTATAATGTAATGTGTGGGTGAATATTTTCCAAAATGCTTAGCCCATCGATACAATCTCACTAGTGTTCACTATCACGTCTCGCTGCTTTGATTATACCAACGTTAAAAACGATAATGGGTAAGATTCGGTGCAAATTGATGCAATAAAGCATGTTACAGCAGTCACCTCTTATTTTTATATATTACAAGTGGTAGGTCTCTATTGCTGGGGACTGCCCAGTCTGCCCAGACTCAACATCTTATGTGTCAAGGCATCGAACGAAATGTGACGCTGTGTATAACATCCTAAATAGCGCTCCGTTATTATAAACTTCACTTCGTAGCAAAATAAACAACTTTTTCTTTGCGTTTACTTTCTAAAGTTTGAATTATCAACACAAACGAGGGTTTGTGCCAGAACATAACGTCATATTGCACCAAATCACTTATGATGTCTAATAGCTTAACAACTTAATCATGATATAATTGGTAAAATACAAAAAACTACATACATTATTGTGAATCGTTCTATACATTGTATTTTTTTTAAATATCAGGTATAAAAATTTATTTAAACGTCTTTTGAAAGAGAATGTAAATCATCAACTTCCTTTTATATAAAAAAACGCATATAGTATTTTCAAAAATTTTCTGAATTTTAACATTTCAAACTACAGTCACGTAGTAATAAATCTTTCACAATTCTCAACTCGCTGTTCAATGAGTAATTGTCAAAAAAAATATTAATTAAAATCCGTTAGAAGTCTGCCTGATGCGGTGTGTTTTTGTAAGTGGTATGTTGTAAGTAGATTCGATGAAGATATTCTAAAATATTTACAATACTTTTTCAATGTTGCGTATTTTACTTATTAGCTGTGTAAGTCCCCTAGTAAGTGCCCTTTTAAAATTTTCGACTTATAATTAAGAGGTCTGCGACTCCCAGTCCGTTGTGCCGCGAACCACATTCCTTTAGTATTAAGCGAACTGTAACCGATGCGAAGAACTTTTATATTTTTGAATATTAAAAATAACAACATTAAAGTTAACCTTCTCCGAGAATTTGAAGTGTTAAATGAATTTCAATTTGTATCGGTTTTAAAGCCAAGGTGCTCTTTCTACCAATTACATCGTCGTTCCCTCATTGCTGAGCTTCGTGACCATGCACAAGCTGTCTCCATTGAGTACGGTCATTTACTGAGTGGACCACGCCGTTATCTTTGGGCACGTCTGCCTTCTAGTCTCCCCACTTACCTCATCAGACAACTCTTGGAGCACGCATGTGCCGCGAAAAAGTTGAAGGCTCTTTATTAGCTCACTGAAGATATCCTAGTGGTTATTTTAAATTCTTCTAGGAACGAAAATTTTCTATTAAATGCTTTTAAGACATTATCATTTATAAATTCGCGTTACGTAGCTAAGTAGACGCTTCCTGTATACCAGACCGTGCCAACTTGTTTCATTTATCAATTATAAAAATGTTTCTTGTTATATTTAATAGTTTTAATGGCCTCGTAAGTATTGTTAAAAAGCGCAAATTATTTGATAATGTATTTGATGATGTTTATTAAATTTCTTACTAAAAATAAAATTATGTTTCGTTGTTGTGAAACCTATTAATGCAATGTTATATGTAAATATAAATTATTATTCGCATTAAAAATAGATGTCCCTGTTACAAATATTTAAATAATTATATTGAATATGTAATAATGGAATTTATACATCCAGTTTGAGTTTTTTCAATTGAAAATAAATATTCGATAAATAATCTTTTATCTGTAAATAATGTACAAATTTTTCCCGAACTCAAATTTTGTCTTTTCTAAGTAAATTTTATATTCTAGCGCTGTGGCTAGTGAAAGGGGATGTTTCATTGTATATAATTTTGTACATACAAAAAACATATATATGAAAAATATATTTATTCCGTCAATCATATTAAATTGATAAAATTATTAATAATTATCTATTTATTGTTTAAAAAGGAACATTGTAAAACTGTTTTCATATAAATTAAAAGTATGAAATGGAAATGAATTTTTTTCTTTCTTTTCTCTGCCCATGTATAAGCAATATATAATCTGTAATCCTTCAAATTTGCTACCTTAGAAAGAAAGAATTTTAATAAGGTATTTAAACAAGTATAAGCTTTAAGCTCTTTCCTTTGCTTTCAAATGTTAGGCTTCATTTTATATATTATTTTTGGCTTATCCTTGTGGAACTACCTCTTTAATTCCTACTCTTTTCCCCCTTTTCTTTCCAGGTTTTTATATTAAAAATCTTAATTTAATATATCTAATAGCATGTCATGAAGTATAAGGTTGGAAAATATCTCCCTTCCGCTTTTTTGCTCTTTATTCAATGCTTTATAAAAAGTGTTACAGTGATCGGATTTAGTTCAAATATGCGCCGTTTTGTTCGATAATCTGTATCCATCTAGACGGCAACTTCATAATACCTCCCTCGTAGAAGCCCCCCTCCTTATTTGCGAAGAACTCGGACAGCCACTTTTCATAAGCCTCTTTTGAGTTCAACTTTACACCACCAAGGGCGTTCACCATGGACAGGAACAGGTGGTAATCACTTGGCGCTATGTCCGGGCTATATGGTGGATGCGATAAAACTTCCCATCCAAGCTCCCGTAGCTTCTGACGAGTCATCAACGAAGTGTGTGGTCTGGCGTTGTCCTGGTGGAACACTACACCCTTCCTGTTGGCCAATTCTGGACGCTTCTGGTCGATCGCCTGCTTCAAGCGGTCCAGTTGTTCGCAGTAGATGGTAGAATTAAGCGTCTGGCCATATGAGAGCAGCTCATAGTGGATGATTCCCTTCCAATCCCACCAAACACACAGCAAAACCTTCCTGGCCGTCAATCCCGGCTTGGCCACTGTTTGGGACGATTCACCGGCCTTCGACCACGACCGTTTTCGCTTGATATTGTCGTATGTGATCCATTTTTGGTCGCCGGTCACCATCCGCTTCAAGAATGGGTCGAGTTCGTTCCGTTTCAGCAGCATATCGCAGGCGTTGATTCGGTCCAGGTTTTTTTGCGTCAAATCATGCGGCACCCAAACATCAAGCTTTTTTTTTGTATCCAGCCTTCTGCAGATGGTTTAAAATGGTTTGGTGACTAACTCCCATCTCCTGGGCGATGTCACGAGATGCCACATGCCGGTCTAACTCGATGTAGTCCATGATTTGATCGGTATTTGTCGTCACAGGTCTTCCGCCGGCTGGCTTATCCATGGTGTCGTTTTCACCGGCTCTGAATCGTCGAAACCATTCCTCCGCGGTTCGAAGTGATAGAGTACCATCCCCCAAAACACCATTAATCTCACGGAACGTTTCTCTAGCGGATTTGCCTTTAACGAAGGAAAACTTTAAAATAGCGCAAATTCGGCGTTAGTGAACTCGCATGTTTACACGTCTATAACTGTTGAACGCAATATCCAAACTAATTATGCATAGCGTCGTTTTGTAGGTTATGTCAAGACCTTTCAAATTATGTATAGTATTGCCAGATACGAGCTCTGTAGCGCTTTGTACATAGCCGCGAAATTCAAAAGACAAAAAGGCGGAAGGGAGATATTTTCCAACCTATTATTTAACTACATTTTTTTAATTTACTGAAATGACGCTCAAAGGACTGACAGGCGATGGGGCACTGAGGCCCTCGAATGGGGACCACGTACCCGTAGACATAATGTTGGCAGACCATCCACCAGGTGGTCTGACGATCTCGTGAAGGCTGCGGGAAGCAGCTAAATGCAGGAAGCACACAATCGATCAAGGCGGAGATCTATAGTGGAGGCATATGTCCAGCAGTGGATGTCTATCGGCTGATAATGATGATGATTGAAATAACAAGACAAGTGGGACTTCAACCTGATAGTAAATGATACACTTGCCCAAAACATGGCACTAATTAGGATGGTATAAACAGCACCACACTGCGCTCATCACCTTGAGGCAAATTCTTAAGTCTCATTACCCCAGTAATTTCACAAGCTACAACTACCTTTAATCTCTTAGATTGTCAAACATTTATAAGTAATATGTAACCATGCCTGATTCAAGAGACATTATAAATTATTATATTATTATAATTTAATATGGTTAATATAAAAAAACCACAGAGCTTTACTGGTAGTGGAGCAGTGTTAGTAAATGTTATGTAAAAAAAACAACAAGTACATAATAACTATTTATTTATCAATTAAAGTCCCTCTGACTCTCTTCTCCCCACTATTAGATGCTGGTGTTTCTGCTTGTCTCTTATTCATGCCTTTCCTTTCCAGCTGCTTCTCAATTATTCTTGCATTATTTGCATAGCTGTCAGCCACTTCTCTTGCCTCTATTTCATCTTCTTCCTCATCAATTGTGGAGACAGTCACAGAGCTAAACTTACCCATATTCTTTGTGTGCTTTGTAACCATAATCTTTTTAGGCTGAGCATGAGCCACTTGCTTATAAATATCTGTCATAGGACCTTCCCCAGCTGATTGGACAAGTGCTTCATGCATGATGAAAACAACATTACTATCTTGAACATGTTTGTAATAAATTGGTATTGCACATTTTTTACATTTCAACCTGTACTGTCTCTCGATACCTTTTTCTCTCTTCAAATATACAGTTTCATCAGGGTCTGCTGTGATTTTGTGCGCGTGCTTCGATCCGTCAATGACTCTCGCCTCGTCTGTAGGACGTAATGGTAATCGATCTATTGTGCAATCTAGAATAAGAGACATTTGACCACAAAGACAGTAATAAATATGCAAAGGTTTTGTTTCATTATATTCTTCTTGGTCTTTTGTGTCAGAGCAGACTATACTTCTAGATACTACTTTTGGCATGTTAATGTATAATCACAAACTCAATTATAAAAACAATGTCAAAATAAATTATTCAAACACACACTTATGTTAATTGTTATTGGAATAATGTTTTAAATTCTATGGACAAGAGTTTTAACTTAAAAACACCAAACAAAAATCGTGAACGACCAAAATAGTTGAATGACAAACAAACTGACATACAATAATTGTCAATAAACTGACATACGATCAAAATGGATGTTTATGTAAATCTTTTTGTATGTTTATGTAATTTAATAGTGAAAGATAATATAAAATACGTCATAAAAAAATTATGTTGAATTAATGTATTTTTCATAATTTAATTTAAATTTATGTTATTTCATCTGCTCAATTTTTATATTTTATATTAGCTATAACATGGATCGTAATGATAAGAATTAGCTATTTATTTATGATATTATTACAATGTAAAATATTATAATATTTAACTCAAAACTATTACATATAAAAAGTAAAATAATTTAGTATCAGATTTAGTTAAAATATTTTTTTATTTTTAATAATCAAAACATTAAAATTTTTTAATCTATTCTATTAAAAGTATAGACTATAAGCGAGTATTCTCGTAATAGACTGTCAACATCACTCCGATTGTCTTTTATTCAGCCGATTTGTGTTTCATTGCACATGTTCATCGATTTATTCAGGTTTTAGAGGAAGTATAACGTATTTAAACATAAAATGGGTGCTATAGCAAGCAGATACCGTGTTTCTAACGCGGGATTAACAGGCACCGACCTACAAAATATGGAAAATGAAAACAAACGTGATAACCCTGGAACTTTAGATGAATTGCACAAAAAAACCAAAGGTAAGTCGTCGAGGACCTCTAAAGAAGATTCATTACATAAATAAGTCAATATCAAAATATCAGCAACATATTTATATCTCCTATTAAGTCAGAAATCACCGTTATCAAAGTGTTAAAAGGGTCTGAAAAAAGTTTGGTTACCTTGTGATGTAATGTAACTTGATTTCGATATGGCCTAATTTAAGCACATACAAAAATGTGTTATCATAATAATGTCCCACATTTTCACTTAACTGTATTGTTTAGACTTTACAAATGTATTTGTTTATTGATAAGGTTCAAGATGGAAGACTTTCTGGTGTCAAATTACATTACAATGACTACATTTTATATTAAGCATCTTTTTAGATACACTTAAATTATTAATTTCGAAACTTTGTAAGCTCCCAATGGTACAGTGGTTAATTGCCTTGTAGAAACCTGGTTCAATTCTATATGTATTTAAGTGATGGTTGTGATTTTTTAAACTCATCTAGCCAGCTACCACTGCTCTATAATAATCTATCGCCATAAGAGCATTTCTTCATAGTCATACATATATGCATTTTTGCATTTTCTGTGCATGTTTTGGAAATCACATGTTTTTGTTGTAGCATTATTACTTATAAATTTCTGAACTAATATATGGATTTGTTTTTAGAGCACAAAGTACAGTATGATATATGTAGTGCCATAATTAAAAGGAAATCTTGTGTTAAAATGTGAAGAGATAACTGAAAAAAAATATCTATGTAACACTTGAAGAAGTAAATTAAATGATGATGGTTATAAGTGAAATATTGTATTAATTTTCAATTTGTTGTTACAGAGGTTATGCCTGTGAATTTTGAAGGTGGTAAGCTTATGGTGAACAAGGGAATATCTAATCACTTTCAGGTATGATAAATATTTGTATTTGCTCATGTGTTAGCTTATATGGAAAGTCACATCCAAAACCTGTAAAAATTTTTCAATGACAGTATAAATTACAATCCACTGAGTTGTATGTAAAGTGTGGTAGTGGTGATAATGAACTAATATTTAATTATGGGTAGTTAACTAAGGATTTACTCTAATAGTTAATGAAATATCTTTTAAAGTGGAGAAAGTATAGGAGTGCCTTCATTCAATACTTATTAAAAAAATATTTACGACTTTTTTCTTTGTTTTAGATGGCACACACTCTAACAATGAATTCAGCACAAAATGGTTACAAATTAAGTGCTACGTACATAGGTACAAAGCAAATCTCACCCACCGAGGCCTACCCTGTTGTTTTAGGTGATGTTGATCCATCTGGCAACTTCAACTTTAACTTAATTCATCAGCTAACAAATGAGATAAGAGTGAAAGGAGCTGCACAGGTAAGTTACACATCAAGCGCCATCTTTATTTTGAGGACATGAAAAAAAAATTATCTTTGTGTTGAGCTGAATTTTGTTAATTTTTATATACTGTTGTGAACTTCAATAAGTTGAAATTTTGATGATGGTAATGAAATATCATTTGTAACAGGTACAAGAATGCAAGCTGACGGCAACGCAAGGCACAGTCGAGTACAAAGGTTCTGACTACACACTTGCAGTTGCATTGGGCAAGCCAGATTTCAGTGAAAAATCTGGCATCTTTGTAGGACATTATCTTCAGGTGATTTTTATCATTGAACACTATCTATGCATGTTTAATTGTACATTTATAACACAGTTATGTTTCAGTTGACTTGCGTCCCAATGTAAAAAAATCTAATTGATATAGCAGGCATGGTAGGTCTGCTAGGCGTAATGTTGCTATAAGCAGGTGTAGAAACATAATCACATAATTTGCTTATCCCATAATTTCATTAAATAAAAAAAGTAACTGATTAAAATTTTACACACGGTAATTCTTTTTTAATAAAAATCAATATAATTTGCAGTCTGTAACTAAGCGGTTGGCATTGGGCGCGGAGCTTGTGTATCAATCGGGCGCCAGGATCATGGGCGGTGAGATCGCCATAGCGTCGGCAGCTGCGAGGTACACCATGGAAGGTAATTTGTCGTTAAATATGAATAATTCTCCAGTCTTGTTGCTGCGTCGAAATAAAGAATTAATAATCCACAAAAAAAACAGCACCTTTCAACCCAGATCACAGTAATGTTTTCACAATATTGTTTGGCAGCAGAAATAGGAGCTGTGGTGGTACCTACCCAGATGGTCTCCAGCAACAGATCTACCACTACTGACTGTTGCTCCTTGAAGGCAATTTTATAATTTATATTTATTTAATGTTTCCAGATTCTGAAGTGTCTGCTACTTTAGGCGCGGCAGGATTCCACATCTGTTACTTCAAACAAGCCAGTGAACAGTTGCAGGTATAGACTTCGTGTCATTGTTGGATTTTTTAGTTTTTAAATTTATAATGAGGGGTCTCCTTCCAAAGACTATCTCACTGCTGAAGTGACTGTTGTGGGACTTGTACTGGTTTTTGTTGGATCTATTAGTACCATATGATTTTCTATGCATCTGGTAATAATAGCTTTATTAATACATTCATATAGCATATACATATACGACATGTTGTTACACAATTTACATTAATCCTACAGGTAGTAGCTGAAATGGACACATCCTTCAGAGGAATGGAGTCTGTTGGCACTATAGGTTACCAAGTAACTGTGCCTAAGGCGGATCTTGTTTTTAGAGGTAATTATCAAGTAATAGTATACTAAAACAGAAATTCTCCATTACATGTGTTATTGCATAGACATAAACATATATTGATGAATGACGACCCTCATAGCAACGGGAATTTGCAACTGAGTAGACAGACCTTTAAAGAATTTCTAAAAGCTATTAGACCCGAACAGTGCAAGATCATGTTTTATGAAATAGTTTACAAGAGACCTATGTCTGGCAGTGGATTCCTATCAGTTGATATGAAGATGTTGAGGTGCAAGAGAGATTGCCATATATGCACATTGCATACATAGATAAAAAGTTTTGGTCTTTGTAAAACAATTACCGGTAGGTCTCTGTTACTGGAGACAAATAGTACCGTGTAAATATTACTGTATTCCAGTTTGTAGGGTAATGTAGCTAGTGTAATTACCAAAGTAATGAGACACGACATCTTGTGTCAAGTGATGAAAGCAATATATGGTGCAGCATATGTATCTTAACTATTTTTACCACATTGTTATGGGCTGAAGTATCCTTGGTGAATGTCCTGCTCATCTCGTTGCCTAATTCGTCTTCCTCCTGCCCCTTTCCCAGCTATGTTTGGTCGGTACAGCATGTACGGCACCTGATCTGAGGATAATTAAAAAGATGGTAGAAAAGCAATATTGTCTATTAATAGTTCATTAGATCAAGAGTTATTTATGGTGAACAGGTATGGTGGACTCCAACTGGAACATTGGCGCTGTCCTCGAGAAGAAGCTCCAGCCACTACCGTTCAGCTTCGCTCTCTCCGGTATGGCGAACCAGGCGAAGCAGCAGTTCAAGTTCGGTTGCGGACTGATCATCGGCTAGTTTAGTGTTATCGTGCGTTGTGGTTTCGGTGCGTTTCACTTTGCGCTTATCAGTGTGTGGTGTTAAGAATGTCAGTGGAGCCGAACATCAGTGGTATGAAACTTGAAGTTACTATAGAACCATTCAATTACTTTACTGCTTAGAATAATAACACTTGATCACGTTACATTGGCAATGCAGGCTGAAGATATTTCAGGTTAAGAGCTAAGGAACATAATAACAGATAAATGTTTACTGGTGGCAGGTCTCAATTGCTGTAGACCGTCTAGGTATCACTGCAGCGTCTATTGCAGCAGACAGACATTACTATACAAGCATTACTAGGCGTCAGTTTGAAGGATGCTGTAGCTAATGTATTTACTGGGGTAACATGACCTATCATCTTATGTCTCAGACGCGGAGTGCCATCTGGTGTAGTATAGATTCTAACTACCGCTCCATTGTTACAGGCAGGCTCTTACCTCTTATTGAACGTTCTATTCGTCGCTTAATTCAATAAAAAAATATTATTAATTACTATTATATAAGCATCTTACTAGTCTACTGTCACTGTAAAAATGTTTACAGTACAGAAAGCGGCCCACTGAGATATTTTCATTAGTACACCTCGCATCCAAAGTGTTATCATTCTAAGAGTTAGAGATCTATGTCATATTTATATAGATTACTTTAATCCTAATTATAACCGTTACAATTTTTTTTGACACAAGTCAATGGTACAGCAATGTTTAAATGGAATATCCCGACTTTACTGATGAAGCATATGAATATAAATACTAGAAGGAAAATATTTATGTAGATTATCATTGACATTTGTTTATTCACAAATCATATATATATATAGGAGATATATTGATCATATCACAAATCTGACTTACCACAGAGTAACTTGACAAACCGGTTAGTGATGATGTAACATCACTATATATGTACCGGGATCAGGCACGGATCCTGTTTGATCAGTGTATGAGCTAAAGCACCTTTCAGAGCTTAACGCAGATCTATTTAACTTTTTTAAGACAGCGTAATGAACAAAATGGTAAAGATTGTTGCTTGATATGCCCCAGAAATTTATATAGAGTGTGGAGTTTAAGTTTTGGACTTTTAAGTTATTAAAGGCTTATGTCCAGCAGTGGGCTTCCATCGGCTGATGATGACCTTTATAGAAAAGCAACAAAACTAGTCGGAGCATGGACCGGTTAAAAAAAGTTTTATTCTATTTTATGTACCTCTGGTATGGTTTTCTTTTTTCGGGACCCAGGTTCTGTTTCCACCTATATGGACCTTTAAGTTTAATGGCCTAATTCCTTAACTACACATATTTATATATATATGTAAATTATTGATGAATGTATAGAAATGATTCAGTTCAGTAATTTTGTTTGCACAAATGTATATCCAACTTGAAACAGTATCATAAGTAAATTATGTCGTTAAGCCCAAAACACTGAATATATATTTTTTTTATTACTGTAGTATAGGAACTATAAATCCTAAATTGATATATCTATATATCTAATATGCTTAATTACTGGTGTTGTGTTAATTGTGGACTTTGTTTTATATACAGTGTTAGCACCAGAAAGCATTTATAAACCCGACCATTCGAGAACAAGTCATCCTCTAAAGGTTCTAATCTCTTCCTTTTGCACACCTTCCATCTCTGTAAGCACTGGCTTTTGGGGGGTTTCATTACAACCAGCTTCATATTCAAAATGAGTTGAGTGCTGATGCAACAGGTAGCGGTAGTTAAGGTGAATAAGTATTGTTTTAAACTATTTGTATATTTACACTGATGTATTGATTATTTGTCGCTCATCATCATCAGCTGAGAGTTGACCACAGTTGGGCATAGGCTTCCCCCAAAGATCAGTGCTTTATAAGGTTTATTCAGTTTGTTACTTCAGTGGCTGGACATTGCTCTGGAGTGGTTGTGTATGAATGTAACCGAAACATGGTGTCAGCGTTCCCACATGGATGTAGATAGAAAATGGCGAGAATGTACATAGAGCCTGTTGTTAAAATGTTTATTTTAAATAGAGTTATGTTAATAAATCAATTGTGGTTTCACTTTATCATTTTCAACGGTTTGTTTCCAATTGAAAGTGAATTAATAAATAGGTGTAGAAACATTTCATGGATTTTTTTCTGGTTGTACACGGTTTGAATAACATCAAGATGTCTTCTGATGTATGTAATATGTAACACATGGTCTTCAGTCTGTTAAAAATGTACATTAAAAGTCATTCACACCTGATGCCGCATAATGAACCTCTTGGTAAGACCACTGACAGTAAAAAAGGATTACTGGTGGTCGGTCTCTTGCGGAGGCTCGTCTAGGTAGTTACCTCCGCAGCATCTATTTCTGATGCCAAACAGTAATGTACAAACGTTATTGTGCCGCCTTGAAGGGCGCTATGCTAGTGAAATTACGGAGTAACGAGACTTGATATCTTACCTCGGGCAAAGAGCGCAATGTGGTGCTGTGTGTATCATCCTAACTAGCGTCACGTTACGGCCGGGCGTATCTACCATCAGGTGTACGTACCGCTCGTATCATCGCCTTAAAAGAATGCAGTACAAACGACAATGTGGTAAATAATTCATCGACAAGAGTACTCTGTTCTTATATTGTAGAAAGCATAAGTTTTCAATGGTGTTGGAGATTGAGATTTTTTTTTATGCCACTTAGGTAGCAAACAGGCTTGCGGCCCGCCTGATGGTGAGCGGTAACCGCAGCCTATAACCGCCATGAGCATCAGAAGTATCACGGGGCGTGTTGCCGACCCTGCAAGAACCTTTTCACGCCCTTTTTGAAGGTCACAATAGAGCTCTTAGGGAAAACCTCGACAGAAAACTCGATCCACAATTTTAGTGTTCTCGAGAGAAAACATCTCTGGAACCTTGCGTGACCGCTGCGGTTCAAGGGTATGAGGATGGATTCCCTGTCGATGTTAAGCAGTGCGATGATGAAATGTAACCGTGGGCATCATGTCTAACAGTTCATCACTCGCATAACGCAGTCATCTTTGTTTGATAGCTCTTATGATTGCGACAGTAGTAGTAGTAGATACAACTCGCCGTCAGTGCGAACAGGCAGCAATCAACTATTCATCATCATCATCAACTATCCATTTCTTTAAATTACAAACGTTCTCTACTGTCTACTGTATGTCCTTTGACCAAAAAAATAGCTGGTCGTCTTCTCGCCTGGTGTGAATCAAGTGCTTACAGTATAATTAGAGCGAGAGAGACAATTACTTTTTAATTTATATATTGTTGAAGGCGTTGAAATATTTTCCTTGTGAAGAGGACGGTAGTTCATAAAAGATTGAGAATCTGTGGTAAACATATATGAACTAGTTACGAGTATCGGAATTTCTAGATCTAGGTGTTAGTCTATAAATATAGATGTTTACATTACAAGAGAGCTATATCCAGTAGTGGATGCCTATCGGTGGGATGATGCATAGTCCAGAGATTCATTACCACACCGCTAGATCTCCAGAAGGAAAAGAGGTAAACACTCAAAATATTGTGGATATATTGCTTTCTTCCATTTAAAGCTCAGCTGAGAATAGATTTCACAAAATTCCTTCTCCAAAGTGTCGCGGGGTTGTAACGGCCAGGGAACAGTAAATATATACAACAGTGTAAATCATCACATCTTTCTAAACATGTCGAATAATAAACAGGTTTTAAAATGAAAAGGCATAAATAGTTTAAAAATAACGTAAGTTTATTACATGTATTGAAATAAAAATAAACTATAAAGTTTTATTCTGTCACATGTATAATAACGGATGCACGCCCCGGGCACTCGGAGCCCGGGGCGTGCGGCCACTTGGTACACCATCGATAACTCATTCCTCGATTACGATAAACACCATGCAGCAATCGTGACGTGAGCGACTAACGCGCCGGCAGTGTTGCCAGATCGTCCATCGCCATTGAAACAGGTAATGGGATCAAATAAATATATTTTTTTAAAAAAAGTGATTAATATTATTAAGGTTAAAACTAGGAGTGTATAGTCAAACGGTTAAAATGATCACGAAATAAAGCGCTTATTGTCTCCTTAATCCTTACGAGGGTTTCCTGAGATGCACGAAATGATTTATTGTTTTCACGTCACCTCACGATTGCGTGGAGGCAAGTTGGGCCTGGACCTAGGTCTAGAGTAATCCGAGCGTGGTGTTCGCGTATTGAACATTGAAACTGAACGCTGGACCGTCGGCCGGAGCGGAGCAGCTCGCACCGACCGCACGCTACACTACACATCGACACCACGGCGAATTTAAAACTAACATCTCTGTGCAGTCCGAAGTCAGAAGCTGGGTGGACACCAGGAAGCTCACGGGGACACTACAGAAGGTTTACATAGAAAAAGACCGTCCCGCCGGCCCGCCGGCCCGACCCGGCGCGGCTCGCGCATTACAAACTAACAATTTGAAACACATCACCTCCTTATACCAAAATATATTATTATGGCTTGAGTTTATCATTTCGAAGATACACAATATGTCTATAATATTAATATAATTTTTTTTTTCATCATATTATATCTATACGTAACCTAGACTTAACGTTAGAGACGATGCAACACCTTTGGGTTCGCAACGTGTCGTATTTAGAGATCTGTACCGTTACAAGGTCGTCGTGGAAACGTTCACACGTTCGCACTGGATGGGGGGGGGGGGAGGATGCAGACTTCCGCTAAAATATCTAGAATTCAAATTGTTTGAAAGGAGAACGGTGATATGACAAGTTTCCACGTTTCCACATATAAACCTATTTCAAGTTATTTATAAATCCAAAAGAACACATCAGCATCAGCCGAGGGTGAAACCAAGGTGTACAAAGTGGTGATTCGGTGTGAGCGGACATTGTTCTTTAAAGCGTACTTCCGGCGTTGTATCTACTAACTCATCGATTCGTAATTGTTACGTTTGAACATCGCCGTTTGAGGTTTAGCCTCCAGAGGATTGGTTAATTGGTGATAAACCGCTGGTGGTATATGAAAACACACACAACCTGTTGCAAATACTTTAAAATCGAAAATCCACTGTTTCGTTTCCAATATTCATGCAAATAATATAAAAAAAATAATATATATATATATATATATATATATATATAATAATAATTGATTGTGCTAAGAAATAAACCATTTGAATGCATAGGAGAGGGGACCACACAATTACACTAATTAGGAGGGGAGGGATATTCAAATCTCAACCCCCCTCACTGACTACAGACATGTATTTATTTATACGCGGGACAGGGCACATGTGGTCAAAAGTTCCACGACCGCAAGCTAAAGACGGAGCCATAGACAATTTAGTGTTGTCATCGTACAAAACTTATGAGCGGCCGAACGGCAACACCAACAGACGGACAATAAAACACAAAAATCACGACACATCATTTGTTAATAATTAACGCTACATTAAAAAAAATTATAATAATTAAATACCTATGAGATATAAGTGATGACTCAAGTCCGCTTCGAGGGGACGTTTCGTAGATTTAAGTTGGGATTTATGCTACGGGGACAGGGTGAAGTTATTTACAAAATGCTTCCTCTCGCCCTCTGTTGAACTTCCGCCGCCGCCATTGTATAATTCCACCAACAAGGGATATTGCAAAAAGGTAAGGTTTCATGCCATGAATTGGTACAACGTATTGACCATTTTAATGTGGAACTATTTCCTACAATCTTCTAGTATATTTCATTGGGAATAAAATAGTGCTTTCCTTCATAAAATTAATTTAAATTTAGACAAACAGTGTTACCCTTAATTTATAGTGAAAAAGCCGAATCCGTAAATTGTTGTTTTTTTTTTTATATATATAATTACACGAAATATTGAACACTCGTTTATAATATATATCTTTTATATTCTTAAGCGTAAGGTACACTGCGATCGGAGACAAGCCATAGACAATCCAATATTTCCAATAACACACGCCGTCGATTGATATATATATTTTTTTAGAAAAACATAATTGATTATTTTATAATCATGCAAAATTTTCACACGGCTCATTGGAAAAAAAAATGATTGTACATCAACATCACCAATTCATGTTCGCTGCCTTACAAACCTGATTAATGTTAACATGAGCAGTTCGTTGATACGCTAACTTCCTAATGTTGGCATTATTGTGGTCCATAAAGTAAAAAACCTTTTCAGACGCGTCACTGATGGGGGGGGGGGGGAGAGCAGGAACATGACGTCGGCTTTTATACAGATTATATAAGTACTGGCTTCTTGCGTTACACGTCACGTGTCGCGTTTAATCTGTGTAAAGCGGTTCCTCATTCGATTAATCTCTATGATTTATTATATATTGATATAAATCGATTGATAATATTATACAACCTATAAAAGTTTAAAATATATTAAGAGATTTTTTTTATTAATTAACCTAGATTATATAGAGGTAAATTTGAAGTAGGATTGAAAAAGCAACCATAAACAACAATATCTAAAGTCCTTAATTTATATTATTGTTCAAATGTTGCCATTACAAAAAATTAATGATTTGTTTTTAAAATAAAAATTATCGCGGGCTTTACTCAGACTAAACGAAAGTGGTGGTTAACAAACGCGGTCGCGGCAGGGTTCGTTCATGTTAGTCTAAACCCAAAAACCATAGCCATTGGATATTGGAGGTAAAAACAAAGATGGCAGCCGTTGCAAGGGGAGGGAACAGAGACGATAGAATTAGTATCGCTAATTATACGTTATTAATCGAGAGATGGATGTTATCGCAATTAATAGCAGTTAGTTAAATATGTGTTACTAACGACAAACAATGTCTATGGCTACTTGGTAAGTAGAATTAATGTTTGATAAAAAGAAATATGAAGATTAATTTGTATTTTATTTAAAATAAATTTTTCTAGTATTGCACAATTCTGTTATCATGTTGTAAACTAAAGCAATAGCTTAGGTTTAAAATTGTCTATGGTTCTAAATTGATGATATCCGATAGAAAATGAGCTCATATGTTCATATGTTATATTTGTTGTAATTTATAGATAAACTATTATGTTATTTTATAACTTTTGTTGTTCTTTTAACATTCCTATTCCGAAAACATTAATATACCATAGACAATTTTTTTTAATTGAAGTATTACGACCGTAATTTCCATGATAATGTCAACGAATTCTTCGGCAATGAAACGTAAAAGCTAACACTCAAATACAGTTGTTGAGTGATAATTGCGATAACAAGTCCCTCTAGGAGATACGTGGCGCATACAAGACAACGATGAACCTAAAGCTAAGCTTATCGTCTACCTCTACCGCCTCTCCCCCTCCACCAGCTCCGCGTCCACCCCCCGCCGTCCCGCGGTTTCACACACCGTGACGTGTCGGACGCGTACAGCCGCGAGCGGGCGCGCGTGCGCATAACTGACGTTATAACTCCATGTCGTGCGCGGCGTCGTCGCTGAAATCGCTCATCGAGCTCTCCGTGTCGCTGGCGTGCGCGCCGTTCTGCTTTCCGGCGGACGCGGCCCCGCCCATGCCAGTGATCGCGTCCTTCTCCAGTAGCGCCTCCTCGGTTGCGAATCTCCTCACATAATCTGCGGTGATAGTTTATTTACTGTCAATTATACGTGTTCTCAATAAATAAGTAATCGGAGTATATAATAGTGGTACTAGCATAACATTCACTTGCACGGCATTAGTAAACAGGTCGATGTACACCGCATCACAATGTGCTCGTAGTAATATCACTAGAACATAGTAATTGCACATTACTGTTAGGTGGACCTGTCACCTACGGGTAAATATTATTAGTTACCATTTATGTTCTATATAAAGTTGGTGGACAGCAGTCCGGTGTGGCGATATCTTGGAGAGGCTTACGCCCATCTGTGGACGTCATCCTGTTTATAATGGTGATGAAAACAAATTTATTAATAAATTTGTTTATTCATACAAATTAAATATTACGTCTCTTCACCTTTGGTTGCTGCTATGGTGTTGAGATGGTGTCCAACAAAACGGGTTACAGAGAAGGGTATGGATAAGCGCGAGAGGCGTACCTGATACCTTCTTCTTGTACTCCTCGGGCTTGTGCAAGTACATGGCGGCCGCGTCGCCGTTCAGCGGGTCGATCGGGTTGGGGTAGGTCAGCAGTTGGGGTAAGAACGACTCGAAGATGTTTGATAGATCTGAAATTATGAAATTAAAACAACTTTAATGAAGTACTATCTAAATGAAATATTTACACACACATTTATATATATGTGTGTGTGTGTAAATCTTGTTAAAATTTCCAAAAGGTTGAGCCGCTTCGATGATTACCTGGAACTTAAGGACAAATTGGTGTAAAGGCTCTTGCACAACAACTCACGGGTCCCAAGTCAACATCACCAGCTCGTGATGCTGCCTGCTAATCAACAAACGAGCGTCTGGCTCCCACCAACCCGCATTGCGCCAGCGTGGTGGAAAATAGCCCAAAGCCCCCCATATCAATCACGATTCGATCGATTTGGTAATGTTTGGAGGATATACCTATGTCCAGCAGTGGACATCTATCGGGTGGTGATAAAATACAGATATAGCAATCAACACATTAGCTAAAAGCAGTAGCATGACCGGATCGTCTTAATATCGAAAAACCCTAAACAAAGCATCACCCTAAAAAAAAATCGGATTCCCAAACTGGGGCACCACCGCCCTCTAGTGGGTGCTGCTGTGATTCAGGGGACTGCGATGGTCACGGGTATATTGTTGGGGAGAAGCAGGAGTAACTGTTGAGATGAGGTGAAAGTGTTAAAGGAAAGGGTTATAAAAGTTTATGTAAGTAATTTCCATATTTTAAGAAACAGTAATTATATATATATATATATATATATATATATATATATATATCTCCTATTAATTTCTATCAAAATAAAAAAGGGACGCCAAATAATGTTTTCCATAATGGAAGCGGTAGGACAAAAAAGGTTGGGAACCACTGCTATACATGACCTGATCAGCAAAGTTTACAAATAAACACATTCTGTGAATGCCAGTTCTAGAGAAGAGATAAATTTAAAATGTTTTCCTTTAGCCGGAAGTCATCGTCTTCATCAGTCGGTGGAAGATCAACTGCTGGACATAGCCTCTCAAGGTATCTCGACACAAAACGACTCGCAACTATAACATCAAGGTTAATCCATCGTCTCTTTAATATTCAGTTTCATTTTTGATCCTCGGCCAAAAAAGATTGCTGACCACTGTAATGGAACATTAGGTTTGTGTTTTAAAGAAAGTTTGTGTTAAAGTAAAGGTACCGTATAGCGCCGTCCAGGCCTGGTTGATGACGTCGAGGCAGACGGTGCCGGACACCTCGTCGATGTTCGGGTGGTACACCTTGTTCATGAAGCCGATGGATGGCGACTTGAAGGGGTAGTGGTCGGGCAGGTGCACTCGCACGCGCCACACGCCACCCTCGTACGGAGCTGGAAGTGTGCGGTGGTTTAAATTAGGGATACGCTGGTTGTAGGTCCACGAGAACAGGTTGAATATAGCTGGTTCAAACAAATAATATCCGACTCGAAGGACCATTTATCATCATATCATTTTGGTATTTTGAAGATATGGTGGGGCACACACCACAATCAAGTAATAGATTTTACATCCCTTTACATAATTTCACCGGATGCAGCGCCCTTCAAAGCAAAACACAACAACCTCCTTGGCTTCATATCACCTTCTTCAGCAGCAGGCACAACCAGTAAGTTATCATCAAATGTAACTTCAATGAGCAAATAATCAATTTCTTGTATATATTCATCATCATCACCAGACAGACGCCCACTGCTGAACATTGGCCTCATCCGAAGATCTTCACATCGATCGGTGCTGCGCTGCTCGGATTCCGGCGACTTATCAAAGTCCGTCACAGTGAGCATGGTCTCCGGTACCACCGGGCACCAAGGACCGTCGTTTGTAGGCGTTCATATGAGATTTTTGGGTCATTTCCCATCATCATCATCTCCCCCCATTTCCCATATTTATGACAATGATAATAATTTATCATTATTGGTAACATTTATATTTAATGTGGAGTATGTAGAGGTCCCGCACAACAACTCACGGGACCCAAGCAAACCTTAGCTGCTCATAGTGCAATCTATTAATCAACGAACTTGGCTCTGGCTCTCACCAACGCCCATTGGGCCAACGTGCTGAGAATTGGCCCAAATCTCTCATATGAGTCCCTACCCGACCGTTGTGGGAACCTTTGTGGGAGGTCTAGGTCCAGCAGTGGACATCTATTAGCTGATGATGATATTTAATGTTTAACGTCCTCTAATAATTTCTACAAAGAAATGATGATTGGAAGAACACGTATAATGGATCAGTCCGAGAAGTTTATATGTATAATAAAATTTAATACTCACTCCCCGGAGGTCCGAAGAATTTCACACAGAACTCGTTGAGGCCTCCCAGGATTGTCACCTCATGCTTACTCTCGATGCTGGTAGTGCTTTGGTTAGGAAAGTCATCAACGCAGATAAATGTATAATTAATGACACGTTACAATAAGAACATTAACTTGTTCGGCCGGCCCGAAGTGGACGCTCCAGGTGAGCTCCGCGAGAGAGAAGTTGATATGGCATTTCGCCCTTCTCATGATGGTTGCCAGTGGGGCTCAAGACCAGATCCGCCGCAAAGAGTTTGGAGTTTTCTCTCTTGGCTCCCGTACCTTCTGGGTGATGGATTCAGGGGCATACATTGCCCGAATGAACATAAAAGGCCGAAAGAAGGGCGTGTTGTATGTTTCTGCGCGCACGAAAGTAGTCCCGTGGCCCCGCTGTAAAAAGACGTCGAGGGAACATTTTGGGGCTTTGGTTGTTGCAAGTCCGACATATCCTGTCTTTGCCCTCGCGAGGACGTGTATGTAAAGGCATTTCCCCCCACTTAAAATAAAAATAAGACGAGGAAATGTAGTGGTAGGTCAGGTACAATAACAATATCAGATAATACCATTGCTTTATACACATACATATATATTACATTCTCTCAAAATTTTTCGATATTTCATTTGGAGAAGATGAAAACTCAAAGTTACCTTCTATATTAGAACATGACAAGAGAATAACCAAGAGGTTGGTGATGATGATGGCATAAATGCCTGCAGTCTTCTGTTGTGGTGTAGAATGGTGAAAGAGAATTTAGTTAATTTAATTCACTTAACACACTTTCAGTACATACACTCTCTCGATAGGGTGAAGTAACTATGAAAATTGGGGAGGTATATAAATTGTACCGTTATCAATATTGAGATGACAGTGCTTGTTTACTAAATAGATAAGAAAACCCTGCTTTCATCCAAATTTTACTACTTATGTGAACCTAGAATCAAATCAAGGACTATGTTACAAAGCATGTGGCTAGCCATAGCTTTTATAGCTTGTAGATAAGATGTTGCTTTTAATAATAACAATTCTATTTTAGACCCTGAATCCATAGAGCCAGGATAGTAACAATTAAAAAAATATATTATAATATCTAATGATAATTATAATGATTTTTTTTAAATAACTTTTATAATACAACTTTAGTATATAAATTCTTTTTAAGTAATCCAATAAATTAAAGGATCTACAAGCTTTAGGATAACCTTCCTATAAAAATCTATATCAAAGAGCAAGGTATCAATTAAAACTCTTTGGATGTTTTGATTGGCTAGGGAAAGGAACAGATCACATATCCTGGAGTGTCATTTATTCCATTGACTACACATTGTTTAAATCAAATATGCTTTAGAGATTGTCATCGTTTTTGAAATAAAAATCAACAAATAAATGCATCAGTTTCAACGAACAACATTCACTGGTAAGAACCATCAGTGTTGTTACATTTTTATAGGATCCAATATACACTGGTAAGGTGAACTTATTCATGGTGGTAATTTATTGGCAAAGTCCTTAGATCCACATTGTGTAATGGTATAGTTCGAATGTTACTGTGTTCCAGTTTGAATGAAGCTGTAGGCGGTGTAATTGCTGGAATAACAAGAGTTAAGATAAACATATGTGTAACTGATGTTAGGTCTCTGTTTGTTGGAGACTATCTAGGTAGTATGACAGCTTCTCATGTAGTTTCAGACTATTAAGAATAAGACGTATGTTAGGTTAGGTGCACTGTCTGGCCTAAAAGGTGACTAAAAGTTTTCGGTATTCGGGCTTTGAAGGTGGAAGTCTTTGTTGTCCAATAAGCGAGCTCGGGATGAATGCTAAGTACAAGGTGGTGGAGTGGTTGTCGTACCAAAACAAAGGTGCTAAGGAGGACTACAACTCGCCATGGGACGTACTTTATTGGTGCCGGGATATACCGGTGCTTTACGTAGATCCCAGGACCAGTTGCAATGCAATGAGTGGGGTTTTGGTGTGTAAAAATTCTACATAATCTTTTCTTCCTCTCAGAAGCAGGATATGTTTATAGAAGATTTCTCTTTGATAAAAGCAGGCGGATATAAGCGCTAAACAATGGTGTGCAAAGATTACTGTGTTCTGGTTTAAAGGGTGTTGTAGTTAGTTTAATTAATTGGGCAATGACACTCAACATCTTATGTCTCTGAAGACAGGTGCAATGTAATGTTTATGTATACTATCTTAACTAGCACCACATAAGTATGGATAGGCGTATCATAAAAAAATAGAGAAATATATTTCAATAAATGCATAAGCTCGCATTTCATCTATTGTTCTATTTCCATTGTGTCACTCTATTTAGCCGAGTTAAATTACAATGAAACATATTCAGTATAAAAAATAATAATTCTACAACTATTTAAAGTGGGCCAAGCAGTAATCATATCCCATTTCCCACTGTTCCCACATGATAAAACACTGGAGATAATGGACACGATATCAATGTCCGTTATCTTATCATAAACCTAATCTGCATGTGCGGTTATAGATCAACTACAAACTAGGAAGCTATATACTATTCTTAATAATAATAGTTATATATATATATATATATATATACACACAACATTTGTTAGTGATGTATTTCAAGTATTTATTTTATAATCTTTAAAGGGATATGGACAACTCTGCCAGTCACTTCTGCAACACTTCCAGTCCCTAGTCCAGATAATCAGAGGAAGGTTTACCATGGAACTAACCACACCACGTGATAAATACACATCGGGTTCCAAAGTCAATATACATAGTCTATAATACAATGATTACAACCATAGATAAAGGATTGGTACATGATGTAGAATATGTATACTCAAAGCAATTGATATAGACTCCTTAAGTCTGGAATCTGTTTCACAAATCAATTCAACTGCAGTATTTAAAGTAGTATTTTGTATCAATAGAAAAAACTAGATTATAGGTGCCTGAGGAATCAGTTAATTTTGGGAAAGGGGTATATTACCCAAGATAGTTTGAGAATCCCTGACATAAAATATTATTGAAGAACAGGACAGCCGTGACTCACCCGGGTTGTAGCATTATGAAATAAGTAAAAGACTATGGAACATTTATTCATGATAAAACAAATTTGGCCAAACAACCTTTATTGCAGTACATGAAATTAGTTAAAAATTTTGACCACTTAAACTGGATATGGAGATGCACGAGTTTAATATTATGATAATCCAATAAATGAAATAGCATTTTAAAATAGATTGTTTCTTATAGTGTACACTGTTTTCACATACTTCAAAAAATATGACTGTCTACAGTTATGATGGTTGTATTCAGATTGTTAGGAGAGGCACCCAACAGTAAGCATCTACAAGTGGTTGATAAATGGAAACTTATGACTGACTGATGTAACTTCCAACAAATTAAACTGTTTCACACTCACTTTATGATATACTTCACACACAAAGATGTTTGTTCAAAGAAAATAGTGAAAGAATATATAATCTAATATGTATAATCAGAATCTATGGTATGGTCACTATACACATTTTATTGTATAAGTAGACATTATAAAGTATTTTTAATAGTAATAACATAAAATTCAATATACTATGTAATAAGAGTTGTAAATTTAAAATTTTGAAAAAGATAACTATATATATCTATAACATCAATTTTATCTTAAAACATTTATTTAAATCAAAGGTTAATATAATGATTTGTTTTTATTCCTTACTTTTTTTGCTTATATCACTTGGGGAATTGGTAATTAGCCTTGGTTATTTATAAAAATTATAACTCACTTAATCATAGTTATGGATTACAAAAATTTTAAATCTTCCCTGTTTGAGATTAAGAGAGTATTTGGTTTCAAATCAAAACTGTCATAATTGATTTAGAAGAATGTTCTTTGTTATAAACATGTGGATGGTGTACACAAAGGGCACATTGTCTGTGATAGCATTGTTTTGTAAAATAAATATTTTAGATCAATAACAATGGCCCCTAGTTATTATTTGTATTTAAATTTATAGATATAGATATGAGGAATATAAAAACTTATATTAACATCATTATGAGTTAAACAATGGTTAAAAACAAATTTATCTTATCATTAAAATATAATTAAAGCAAATATAATGAATAGTAATAACTAAATTTGTTTGCCCATTGTATTTTAAAATAAGTGATAACAGCTGTCCACATTGTTTCAATAAAAAAGTGAAAAAAAAATTGTCTGTAGAAATAAATGATAATTAAGAAATATATTAAGTGTGTACTAAAGATGTAGAAATGGTTATTTACTGAATTATGATGTTTTGTATTTAAATTTAGTTATTCTGCTTTGGATAGAAGCCAAATTCCCAATTCCATTAGCTTTATACGCAAATTAAATGATAAAAGTGAATAAATAATTTTACGTAAGATATAGGCGTCACTGTGTTCTTTGTTAACAATGGCAAAAACACACATTTAAAATCTTTATATAAATGTTTCTATTCTTACTCAAGTCCTCGGAAAAAAAATTTATCGCTAACATAGGAGTATAATTAGTGCGTGTTAAACCTTAAAGAATAAAAAACACGCAATTGAGACCGTGGCCTACATAAAGATTATGAAATAATACAATCTAGAGATGCGGAAGAACATAACTGGCGACATACGCTCGTGCGTATTTTCTGTGTTATATATAGATACATAATATGTACAAAGAATGCACACTACTTATGGTACCAGAAAGGGAATCCATCATAAGTTAAATATGCTTACTCTTGAACTTCAAATTATTAATTCATCATAGAAATCATCTTTCAAAAGCCAAAGAACAGTTCCTATCGATTTTACAGTGTCATGACAATCAGCTGATGGCCCTTCGAGCTACCTACTTATTTACATGGAGGCCCTCAGTGCGATAGGTGCTTTGTAATGAAGATAACAAAGGATACAGTTTGATGACATCTGTGTCCATACGGCGTTTTCCAGCGCTCGGTGACGACATCTTCGTGATCTATTTCGAATAAATCACTATATCGAACACGAACACTAGCACAAAGTCACACTCGACGCAGCGAGACAAATATTTCGTCCACCAGCAGCAGTCAGAAAAATAACATTGTAGAAAAACAATGGACACGTACCATAGACTAAAATTTTGAAGATGATGTGTAATGAAAATGTCATTGCCAATATAAAAAAAGGTTCATGTTTAACTTTGGATATTTCCTTTGTGGCTCATTTCAATGTATTGTTTTTAAAGGTTTAAAAAAAGTTGATTAATATATTATATATATACCACTTTTTACTAAAATAATGGCCACAGACAACATAATGAAGAACCATGAAGAAAATAATGCGTCAAAAATAAAAATAAGACTGCACTATTGTCTATGCACTATCGTCTCTAACTTTGCGTGTGTGACTCCGTGGAACTTTATTTTTATATCATTCTAATTATAGAGTAAATTTAAGTTATCTCATCTGAAAGTTAGTCGGGATAGAGCGCTTGTTAACAGCGACGCTTGATTAGCGCGCTAAGTTCGCGAAAACATGTGTTTCGATGTGAACATTGTGTAGTGAACAAATAACATTGATGACACTACCAGACAATATATGTCAACAATTTGTAATTAACTTGTATACGTGCAGTGATTTTGTGTTTGATAGTGACAAGAATTTGCGCGGCTATTAAAACATCGAGTTTGGTTGTGAGGGACGTCAAGGGCCTCGGGTTCAGAGTACAGGACTTACTTCCGGCAGTGATGAGGGGCCGGTAGAATACTTATCGCTTATACTGTATCCTGCTTCGAGATGGCAAATCCAGGGATTGGGATCTCTTTTGATCCAAATGATATGTCCAGGTGATGATCAACCATAATCTACACATTTTAAAAATTAGTCAACTGAATAATTCTTTTTTCCTTTCTATTTGACCATTCCTTATCTAAACTTCTTGATTCTAGTGGTTACTGCAGGCTATAGAAAACATTTCTATCTTAGGGCTCACAGGGAATTTTTTTATAGTACATATATTGGCTCACATTAAATGTAAAAATATAGTCTTTTTTCAAACTTACCTTTGTCTCAATCCATTCAGTATTTTTAGCAGATTTTTTATTCTAAAACAATAACTATGCATTATTTTCCATTTTGTTAATAATTGTAGTATGTACAAAGTTAGGACATGTAGAAGATAAATTATTATCAAAATTGTTACTTATAGTTTCAGTTTATGGTTTTTTTAAGGAGTTATAATGTCATGTAATGGTTACTCTTGTTGGTGACAGCTTTAATTAATAATAGTACCTATAGATTGCTGGTTTTCAGTCAGATGATAACCATAGTAATCTATCTTAGAACTTATAACATCAAAGCTTTTTATAAAAAGCTTTGATGTTATAAGAAACAGATATTTTATGTTAACTATGTTATCAATAACATATATATAGATAGATACTTAAGGTAGGTACTCGAGTACTGTTCCAATATAGATAATTTCATATCATATAAGGTTTATTTATACATATATAATTACAATATTAAGTAGAAACTTTTATTGTTTTTATTTATTTTATAATAAATAAAATTCTAAAGACACGGAGCAAATATACATTGATTAAAAGCAAAATATTATAATTATATTTGGAATTAATTTGATTAAGAAATAATTTTAGTGAATAAGAAATGTATATGTAAAAAAGTGATTGTTTGCTTATGCAAAGCAGGAAAGGAGCAGCTAACATGTTATTAATAATGTTCATTTATTCACATTATTAATAACATATAAGCTATGAAATAATCATCTAAAAATTCTAAAGCAACACCAAGTCTCTAAATGGAGCCTGCAACCATTATATAACTTAAAAATCAGACAATGAATAATTAAAGTTTGTCTAAACTAAACTTTAGGTTTGTCCATATAAAAGTCATGTTCATTGTCTTTGTACACTACATACCAAATTTGACAAGACTACAAAGCAATACATATACATATATATATAACATCAGCAAAATTGGTCACTGTATATATTATATTTGTTTCATTACCTAATCTGTTTGGCAACTTCTACTGATGTTATTAAAATATTTACAGAGGTAGGAGTCCGTTTAAGTATTTGTAAAGTAAAAACAAAATAGTAGCCTACATTCACAGATCCAAAGCACACATAAAAAATTGGCATACTTAAAAAAATATTCAATCATTAAGTTCATAAAAAAAATCCAAGATTTCAATCGCAAATAGCTTTTACAAGACTGAGATACTCTTCGATCCAATCCAATCAGCCAGAAGACGTCCACTGCTGGACAAAGGCCAGACATACATTCTCTTCAATGTTTTACTGTAATTCAGAGTTGTAAATATTACATACATATGAAATTGTTGTTTTGTATGGGAGGAACATAAAGTAACGTTTTTTTTGCAGCATTCTTATCTATGCACTTTTGCTATCTCATAGGTAGTTCATTGATCTCTTTACTAAAAAAACCATAGGCCTGAGAAGTCAGTTTGGACTGCCACAGCGGAGTTAAATTTTTTTCCTTGTAAAAAGTTGTCCAATTTCCGGAAAAAATGGTAATCCATTGGGGCATGACTCAGGGAGTATGGTGGACATAGCAGACATTCCAATTGTAACTCATCTAACTTAGTGGTTATTTGTTGTGCAGTGTGTGGTCTTTCATTGTCGTGAAGCAGCAGTGGCCTAGAGCTACTGACCAATCTCGGTTGTTTAGCGGCTAGGTCTTCCTTCATATTTTGCAGTTCTTGACAATAGATATCAGCCGTAATTATTTGGCTAGATTTAAGAAAGATGTAGTGAACGACACCAGTGCTAGTCCACCAAACACTTAAAAGTAACTTTTTCTGAATCATTTGCCACGAGCGCTTCCGATTATCGTACAGTATATATTTTTCATCACAAGTAATGATTCGATTTAAAATCCCTTCATTATTGTGTCAATTGAGCAAAATAACATAGCAGTCGATGCGTGTTTGCAAGTTCGATTTACTCAATTCATGAGGTACCCATTATTCAAGTTCTTTTACTTCCCCAATTTGCTTCAAGTGGATTAATACAGATTTTTCACCCCAAAGCCTGCAGCTATCTCTGAAGTGCTTTTTGATGGATCCGCTTCCGGAATAATCTTTAATTCATCATTTTCCACTTTGATCTCTGGCCCTCCACGGGTTTGGTTCTGAAGGTCGAAATTTCCAGAACGAAAATGTTGAAACCAAAAACGTACCGCGTTTTCTTTTGCGATACAAGCGCCGTACACATCATTAATCCTCCGAGCTGTTCCTGCAGCACTGGTGCCACGGTAGAACTCGTACTCGTAAATACACCGATATTTCATGTTTTCCACTGTGCGGTAATAAGCGACGCCGAAGAAAAAAATAATGAGGAAAAAAACAAATGAATGACTGTTTTCAAACCTGAAATGTACCTGCTAAATGAATTTATAAATTTGAATTTCGAATTAACTTAACCAAAGAGGAGATATTTCAGATCATAGTGGTTAGTACGACAAAACGCTTATTTCATATGGAAGGACCTAATATGTATGTATCCTTAAGTAGGAGTATATAGATCTGAACTATAGTCTCTGGTTATTAAGAATAAAACAAAGTCAAGCTCTGCCAGCTATACAAGATGACTATTCGTCATAATCTGCTAAGAAAGCCCAGGGTGGATATCAAATATGAGTCGGCACTGCATTTGTCATAGTATAATAGAAGATTATGACTCTCTGGAATATACTTCTGTAAACATGCTTTACATAGGAGATCGAGACTTGAATAAAATTAAGGATGACTTTCAGCAGATATCATTTGAAAATTTCTCCTCGGACATTAAAATTATAAATGGGATATTCAAGGATTTCCCATATTTTGTTATATAATATAACTATATTGTGTCTGTATATTAACCTTTTAATGGAAGATTTCCATTTCCCACCACATCATATGTGAATTATATTCACATAGTATATAACATTCTACACAATGAGATATTCAATGCAAATAATTTTGTTACTGGATTAGTGTCCTTTACCGGCACAGACCACATCAACACAACATCAGGTGAGATAGTGTTCGAGAGCTAACCTTGTGGGTTAAAATTCCGATACTATCTAACAAACTCTTGCCTGTGAGTCTGTCTCTCTGGCATCATCACTTTGTAGAATAAAAAAAGTGACTACCAGCAAATGCTAAACATCATCAGAGAACTGAGGTAACATTCATGGTGTCATTAAATTGATAGTCCTCCTGTTCTTCGATTTTATTTAACAATTTGTGTCCTACATATATATACTTGATGTCCAGAGATTGATTGACTCATCATGACTTCTCTGAAACTATCACACGTGAACACTCAAAATTTAGTATATTGTTGGGCTCCAATTAGAGCTCAGCTAAGAATAGTTTCTACAAAATTGTTACCTCAATGGAAGTTGTGGAGGTGTTACAACCAGCAAAGCGAGCAGGGATCAGCTAGTAATTGTATAAACGGATAAGTGTGTCGCCAGTTGATATCCTGGTTGTCGGAGCTTGACTCTTGAACATTTGTGGAGCAGGTTAACTACCCCCTACATAAAGCAGACGTCGTCAATTTAACCGGCCTCGAATATTGGAACAAATGTTTGATGAAGTGTTCGCGTATTGGTCGTCCGTGTATGAGAATCGTTTATTTACTGTGAGAAAGGTTGCACGATAATATTTCGATCGACGGACCGGACGTCCACTCGATATTAAGTGATACGCCTGCTCATAACGTCACGCTAGTTAGGATGGTATACACAGCACCACATAATGCATGCTGTCTTGAACGTAAGACATTACCCCAGTCATTAGTTACAGCGCCCTTCAGACCGGAACAAAGAATATTAGCACAGTACTATTAGGGGGACCGGAAAGTAATGTCGTTTTCTTACGCTAAATACAAACACATACATTTTTAACGAGTCTTTATTTTTAATCAATGATGTATTCCCCATCATTGTCAATAACCTTTTGCCATCTAGTGAGTAAATTTTCAATCCCTGATCGATAAAAATTAATTGGTTTTTCGGCAAAATATCTAGAGATGGCATTTTGGATATCATCCAAATTTGCAAATGTTTTGCCACTTAAAAAGTGTTGCAGCGCTCGGAATAAGTGGAAATCCGATGGTGCAACATCGGGCGAATATGGTGGATGAGGCAGCACCTCCCACCCCAATTCATTAATTTTTTCTAGAGTTCGCCTTGCGCAGTGCGGTCTTGCATTGTCATGTTGGAGAATGACGCCTTTTCGGTTGACAATCGCTGGCCACTTTTCAATTAAAGATTGATTGACTCGCTGCAATTGTTCGCTGTAGAGGTCTGCAGTAACAGTTTCTCCAGGTTTCAGTAATTCAAAATGAACAATGCCGCGAATACTCCACCAAACACACAAAAGCGCTTTTTTGGGGTGTAAACCTGGCTTAGCAGTACTCCGAGGGATTTCATTTGGAGAGAGCCACTGCCTTTTGCGTTTTGGGTTATCATACAGGACCCATTTCTCATCTCCTGTGATCAAGCGATCAAAAAACGCTTCTGTGTTGTGTCGTTGAAGCAATAAGTTGCATGTGATTGATCGGTTAGCCTTATTCTGTTCGGACAGATTATGCGGGACCCAAACACCTGCTCTGCTTACTTTTCCAATCTGCTTCAAATGTTCTTGGATGGTCGACCAAGGTTTGTTGAGACTGTTTGACAATTCCTCGATCGTCTGACACGGATTTGCTTCCACTTCCGCCCTTAACACGTCGTTGTCTAACGCTGATGGTCTTCCTGATCGATACGAGTCGGAAAGATCAAAATTACCCGATTTGAACTTGGAAAACCACCTTTGGCATTTACGAATGTCCAGTGCATTTGGATAAACATCGCAAATGTTTTTGGTAGCAACTGTTGCGTTATTTCCCTTGCGAAACTCAAAGAGCATGTAATGCCGGATGTGTACCTCTTCTGGTATTTGGCTGGCCATTTTACCCAAAATTACAAAAAAAAATTGTAATTCAATTGTCTATAAGTAAAGAAATCACTATAACCTCACAATGTCTTTGGTACGCCTCTGAACAAAACAATGAGCTGACAAATGACAATCAAGTATTGGCATGCGCAGAAACGACATTACTTTCCGGTCCCCCTATTATTTGGCGATAGAAATGAGAGCTGCACAAAGTATTTACACAGCGTAGTTAGCTAATGCGCAGGTCAATAACCTAATTATTATTTCGTTATTCTTTGTTTAGTCCAAAAAATGGTTACTATGGTTACCACCCTTAAAATGTGACTTCAAAATAAAGCCAAAGGTCTCTTACCTCAGGCAGTAAGAAGTGCTGGGGAAAAAAGGTATGAAACTGCACTGAAGTGTGAGCGCCCGCTTTAACGAGGACGGAGGGCACTCGACATGGAAATTAAAGTTGGTAATTTACATCTGGAGACCCTTGCCCTGGGCACCACTAGAAAATCTCAAGTATCACGAAAGGGTCGCAAACCAGGTTAACCGGAAATGCATGGAAACTTGTGATGGATTCAATCGTGTAAAACGTAAATGTGTATCGAGAAGGCGACAACTGTGAATGTTATTTGTAATGTTCACGCTGTGGGGGAGAAGGATGGAAAACGTTCGTGTATAGTTCCCATGTCAATCCTGGAGATTGAAGAGACCAGATCAGGTCAGATACGCCATAACGCAACCCTGGATAGGACGGTATACACAGCATCACGTTGTCCTTGTCGCCTTGAGACATATGTTGAGTCTCTACTGGACAGGTCTATGTACCCGGAGACCCTCTAAGCAGGTACCACATTACTGTGTTCCGGTTTGAAGGGCGCTGTAGTTAATATTTTTTTTGTTTATTTAACGAATGGGATGGGATTATCACCTGATGGTATGTGATACGCCTGCCCATAACGTTGCGCTAGTTAGGATGGTACACACTGGAACACGTTGAGATATGGATGGTTAAATCTCGTTGCCGCAGTAATGAAACTAGCTACAGCGTCCTCCAAACCGGAATACAGTACTGTTTGGTAACTGCAAAAGGTGTAAGGGGTCCTGCACAACAACTCGTGGAACCCAGGCCAATCTCACCAGCTCGTGGTGCACCCTGCTAATCAACAAACGAGGCTATGTCTGGTCAATGGCCCAAACCCCTCCATTAAGAATCCCTACTCGATTGATGTGGGAATCTTTGGGGGTGGCTCATGTCCAGCTGTGGACATCTATCTGCTGATGATGATGAATAGGAGCTGCGGTGGTACCTACCTAGACGGTCTATAACAATAGAGTAATATATGTTATATATATAGGTAGGTACCACCGAAGCTCCTATTCATCATCAGCAGATAGATGTCCACAGCTGGACATAAGTCTCCCACTATATATATATATATAGGTACAATTGTTTGTGTATGTAAACCTATCATAATATATTTATTAATAGTTTTGTTATTCCATGTTTTATATATCTTTTATTTCCGGTTAATAGCGCCATTGTTTATTTAATTTATTCCTCGTATGTTTACACAACGGCGGTCTGAAACTGGTATGGGACGAGTATCTCCCTTTGTTGTGCAATTTGAACTAGCAGCTGGTCGACGGGTTGGGCTTTCAGGGTGTGACAGCAAGCGAAGTGTAGTCAGTTCGGTTCCCCACCGCCACCCCACGGCCATTAGCAGATAGAGGTCCACTGCTGGACATATGCCTCTACCAAAGATTCCCACGTCGATCGGGTAGGGGTTCATGTGGGGTGTTTGTCATTTCGTCAACACGCTGGTTCAATGTCGGTTAGTGGGATCCAGAGCCTTGTCTGTTTATTAGCAGGGTACACCACCAGCGCGAGCAGCTAAGGGTTGGGTTGGGTTCTGTGTGTCGTCGTGCGGGAGTACTTACACCTCTCAAAGCTCACCACGTTTCATACAATGCATTTACTTTTTTTTTTTAACAAACTGACTGACCCAGCGAGCGGGGTGATCACCTGATGCTAAGTGATACGCTTGCCCGTAATAATGTGTCGCTGGTTAGGATAGTTACACTGCACCACATTGCACTCTTCGCTTGTAGATATAGGATGTTGAATCTCGTTACTACTAGTTACACTATCTAGAGGCCCTTCGAACCGGAACACAGTAATGTTTGCAGTGCTGTCTGTCGGCTGTGACTCTGCCTAGACAGTCTGCAGCAACAGAGACCTACTCACCAGTGAACTTTTATTGGTGATTAATTTCTGTTGGATATCGGTTAGGTACCACTCTGCAGCTTTTATTTCTGTTAAACAGTATTGTGCTAACATTACTGTACTCCGGTTTGAAGGACTTCAAGCTAGTGAAATCACTGGGATAACGAGTTTTTACATATGTATTAAGGCGATGAACACAATGTCAATTAGTATCTTCGATCGTTTGAAGAGGTCTCGTCTATTTTAAGTTAAATATCTTGGATATTAACCTGATCATTTTTTTTATCCAGTTGGTACTTCGGTGGTCTCTCTCGAGCTGAGGCGACGAAGCTGCTGCTCAACGAGACCGAAAGCGGGGTCTTCCTCGTCCGCGACTCGAAGACCATACACGGGGACTACGTGCTTTGCGTCAGGTACGTATCCCATTAACGAGGAGGTCACTAGAGCTGGATGTTCACCTGATGGTGAAGATCCTGCCTATGAAAACATCGCTCTAGTTAAGATGGTTACACTGCCCCACATTGCCCTCGTCTCTTTGAGACATATGTTAAATCCCGTTTACACCAGCAACTTCACTATCTACAACGCCCTTCAAACCGGAACACAGCAATGTTTGCACACTACTGTTTGGCGGCAGAAATACACGCTGGCTGATGACCACTGTAGGAGAGATACATAGTGTCCACTCTATATTTGAGAGTATGCTTTAAGTCCCACTATTGGGATTATGTGGGATATTAATAAGATGTAAGGTCTACAATAATTGAACATTTTAATGTAAATAGTTACAGCGTAACCCTGTTGGTACTGAACGTAACCACGTTTCCCTCTTCAGGGAGGACGACCGCGTCTCCCACTACATAATAAACCACGTGGTGTCAGCCGACGGCACCACGAGGTTCCGCATCGGAGACCAGCTGTTCGCCGACATGCCGGCGCTGCTCTCCTTCTATCGGCTACACTACTTGGACACCACGCCCCTGGTGAGGCCGCTGCCGCAAGCGAGGGCCAGGGCGGCCGCGCCGCCGCCGCCGCAGCCGCACCAGGTGCTCGAGCTGGTCATCGCCAAGTTTGACTTTGTCGGCAGTGTAAGTAGCCTTCTTATATATCAACTCATTTAAATGTACATACACGACTGCCAAGGTCAACAGGAAGTGACTGCACGGCGGTGAATTCACCATTTATACCACGAATACCATACTACCATATAGTAAGCCATACATGTCTTTTTATTTTCAATTTTTTATTGAAGGCAACGAGCTCAACGTGATGTATTCGTGGCGCTAGCTAAGATGATATATACTGCACTACAGCGTCCTTTAAACCGGACACTAGACGAGTGTCGCTTGCCCGTAATAACGACGTTTAACTGCACCGCATTGCGCTCGTCGCCTTGAGACATAATGTTGAAATTCATTACCGAAGTAATTTCATTAGCTAGAGGCCCTTCAAACCGGAACACATTAAAATTTGCATAGTACTGTTGTTCGGCTGTGAGCGTGCCTAGGCGCTCTGTAACATCGGAGACACCACCAGTCAAGTTCATAGAGCACTTGATAGGAACGTGGCAGTACCTCGAAGCGGTTGGCGTCACGTACTGCAGTGTGAAAATCCTAACCGGTTCCGTAGCTATATATAGAAACTAACAGGCCGTGTCCTGGTGCACGAGCCCAGTATCAGATGATCTGTAAGAGTCGCATTGGCTTGACATCATCATCAACAGGAATCTAGATATAGTAAGTGTTGTCGGCAAGTCGAACTCCTCACTCGTATACATGGTTACATCTGATGTCGACGTGGTGGCGCTGGTGCTGGGATGTGGAGGAGGAAGAGGGGGTATGCATAAATATTTTTATCGGACGTATCCGTCGGCGGCGGGTGACGAGTCGGCGTGGGCGTGGGCGCGGTGACGCAACGCGCTGACCTGTCCGCCGGCGCCGCGCCTGCGTCCGGGGCAGAGCGGGGATGCTCCCGGTCCTCCGAGCCGATGCCCACATCACCCACGGACCAATGTATCCCACACCATCTGCGATGAAATGGATAGCGGCGAATATATACTTCGTGTAATAATGCCGACTGATAGTAGTGTGCAAACATTAACGTGATCCGGTTTGAAGGACGCTGTAGCTAATGTAATTACTAAGGTAACGAGATTTACTGTGTCTGAAAGCATCTAGTTTATTATGGTGCAGTGTGAACATCCTACCTCTGTGAAGGCGTATCACTCACTATCAAGTGAACGCCTATCTCGTCCCTTAATAGAACAAAAAATCATTATTATGGCATCGTGTCTGTCTCTTGTATAGAATTTAAATCTTTGGTAAAATTAAAAAAAAAAAACGCTGGTCAAGTTGCGGATATCGCGTGTCCAAATCGTCTGATTTCCGTATCCGGAATATGTACAATTTGTGTGTCTACCCACATTTTTGTATGTGCTGTTGTAGTATTGATTACTGTAGTGTACGCTGATCGACGTGCGTGCACGCTCGGCGCCAGCTTTGTTGTTATTTAGGCCGCGCCATATTTAAAAATGGCCGCCGTTCCTGTCCCACTCGCCCGCCAGAACTGGCCCCGGTATATAGGTCGATTAGTTTTTGGAATAACCATCATAACCGGCTTTACGAGCAAACTGTAAACCGGTTAAATTATCCGGTAACTTCAAGCATCGCGTTTCTTGGTAGTATGCTAACTTCACATAGTTCGGGTTTGAAAGGCGCTGGAACTAATAAAATTACTGCGGTAACGAGACTTAACATCTTGTCTCAGGCGATGCGGTGCAATTTCTATCATCCTTACCGTCGTGTTAAGGGCAGGCGTATCACTAGCATCAGTTAAGGCCCCGGTCGTTGCGACGCTTAATTGAAATTAAAAAAAAAAAGTGCAAGTTATTTTAAGTTTTAATTAAAGTAAACGTTAAGTTATCGTTAAGTGAGTCAAATGACTTAACCGCATTGTTTTAGGAATCAAAGGCGAGGAGGAAAAGTTAAGGACACAGTTCAGTACATGCGATAGTGTATACACACGCACACACTGTATACTATATATATATATATATGTGTGTGTGCGTGTTTTAAACTGAAGGACGCTGTAGTTCGTGAAATTACTGCGGTAACGAGAGTAATAACAATGCACCGCGTGTAATAACTGCGGCGATAGTTAGGATGTATACTCCACCTTGCCATCGTCGGATTGACACGTACGTTAACTCTTGTTACCGCAGTAATATAACTAGCTACAACGCCCTTCGAACCGGAACACGGTGATTGCATCGTACTGTTTGCCGGCTGCAATAGGCTCTGCGGTAGTACATAGATGGTCTCCGGCAACAGAGTCCTACCTCGAGTAATAGCTACAGCGCCCTTCAAACCGGAACACAGTAATGCTTGCACAGTACTGTTTGACAGCTGCAATAGGCGCTGCGGTAGTAACTTCGATTTTTATTTTTTAGCCTTTTGTATGTATATCAATGTACTTTATACGGTTCAGATAACTCATAATCATGAGCCAATAGACGTCCACTGCTGGGCATAAGCCTCCCACAAATATCCCCACATCGACCGGTCCTGCGCTAACCGCATCGCAGAGAACCAGGAGCCGTCGTTTGTAGGGCCTTATGTGGGAGAACTTGGGCCATTTCCCATCACGCTGGCCCAGTACGAATTGGTTGGAGCCAGAGCCTCGTTTGTTATTTAGCAGGCTGCACCAAGAGCTGGTGGTGGCTTGGGTCACGGGAGCTGGTGTACGGGAGCCCTTACACACTTTGTAGATTATTATCATCCATATAGATACGTAATACCAGTTGAAGGTTATGGCTGCTGCCTTCCTCTAACTCCTCCGTTACGGGTGGTAGTGTGGATACTCCAAGATCTCCAGCTCGAAGAGGAAAAATATCCTCCATTCGTCATGATTTATTTCCAAGGAATTAATGATGACTTTTCATGATGAGTTCACCTGGAGTGTATACGTCAAATATATTTCATGGAATCGCTGAGCTCTTTACGCACTTGTGTGGGGGGGTATCCTCTGATGGATCAGACAGGGTTATGTGGAATTCTTACCGTAGTAAGACTTCTACAGTAATAATCTTAAGGATTTCCAGGTGATGAGGGTAAATGTACCATTATGTTACCATCAGGATTTTGCAGCGGTGGCATAATATGGAAACTTCTTATTTCACTTTTTTTTGATGTCCTGTCCTTGTGTATGTAGTGGTCACTGATAGGTCCTTGAAGCCAGAGACCGTCTGGGTTGGTATTACCGCCTCTCGAACAGGTGCTCGCGATGTCGTTGCTAAGCACCTTAGTAGCCGTGGCCTGATCACCCACGGTGAAGCTAAGAGGAACCTACCCGGCCCGAGATGGCTGCTCTTGATTCCACAAGCTCCCTTCGGATGTGTGCTAGTGGATTGCAGGGTCAGGCTTGTTCTGCCCTTCGCAGCCATAGTGGAGTCGTGGAAGGAGAAGTCTCTCTCTGTACCCTCCGCGAGTACGGGTGGCGGTGAAGCTGTGGGAGAATAGTAGTGTGGGTATTGTGTTTCGCTGCTCTCCATATCCGGATGACGGTTGGTGACGAAGCCGAAGACTATCCGCTGCAAGGAGCCGGAAGAGCTTAGCACCGTGGCGCTAGTTAAAATGATATACACAGCATCAGATTGTGCTCGCAATACATAAAATGTTAAGTCTCGTTACCACAATAATTTTACTAGCTACAGCGCCCTTCAAACTGGAACCCAGTAATACATACTACACTTTAGCAGGCGATGGTCGTGCTTTTAAAAATTCCTTATCGATTTCCAGGACGCCGACGACTTACCGTTCAGGCGCGGCGAGCGGCTGATGGTGATCAACAGAGATGAGGAGCAGTGGTGGACGGCCCGGAATAGCCAGGGACGCACGGGTTCCATCCCCGTGCCATACGTACAGAGGGTGAGTTGTTTTCATGTATTTTTTATAGAAGACCAACGAGCTGCTGTCGTGGTGGTTAGTGATCATGTGGTGGCTTATCTGTGATATTTTGTGAGCATGGATTTCTAATAGATATAATATTCAATTCCAGATCCTAGACCCGTCAGGAGTGCCATATCCTCCGTCGGAGGCCCTCAACCAGCTCGGTGACCCCCCAAGTCCGCCCGGGAACCGGCATCAGCAGCAGAGAACCAGCATGCAGGTTGGTTTACACATCTATCTAATAGTATAAAGTGAGGAGCTGACGATATGTCATTTAGAACCTTAAGAATGAACTTAAGAGGATGAATATCTTTTTCTTTACTCAATTAGGCGTCGAGCTAGACGTTTATTTGATGTTAAGCGATCCGCCTGTTTCACCAATTCGCATTGGGCTATCGTGGTAGGAAATGGCCCAAATCTCTCCATAGGGAACTCTTACATACCCTGCCCTTAGTGCCCAGCGGTACTGGAGGGCATGCTGACTGTATGTTGAGATCTTTGGGGGAGGCCTATGTCCGGCAGTGGACGTCCATCAGCTGATGATGATGATACGCCTGCTCATAACAATGTGGCGCTACATAGTATGATATACACTGCACCACATTTCGCACGTCGCCTTAGGACATAAGATGTTAAGTCTTGTTACCCCAGTAATTTCACTAGTTAAGAAAAAAGGAAAACAGAATACATTTTTTTACTACCAACGACGAACCGTGCAAGACACTCATCTGATGGTAAGTCTGCCTGCACATAACTGGAGCCAGTTGGAATGATATACACTGCACAATATTGTGTTCATTGCCTTGAGACATAGGGGTTAAGTTTCATTGCCCCAGCGATTTTACTAATTACAGCGCCTTTTAAACAGGACCACAGGCACTGGGGTAGTACCAACCTAGACGGTCTCCAGCAACAGACACCTACCACCAATAACACATTGTTATGTTTCAGCGCACGCTGCCCGCGCTGGCACGAGTGCGGCAGACACGCGTGCCCAACGCGTATGATAAGACGGCGCTCAAGCTGGAGGAGGGCGACATCGTGAAGGTATACCCCATATCCTCGTGGCAGCTCTCTTAATGCATTTACTCTAATAGCTCATATTAATCACTTCATACAACAGGCAGAGATAATCTTAAAACCTTTAACACGTAGTCTCCCGCTATTGAGTGTAAGATAAAGGTGAGCACTGCCTGCTGTGGAAGGTGGTTAAAAGAGTCTTCAGGTTCACGGACTACCCTAACCCTGGAGTGGAAGGCACATATAAGACTTATTGTCTATTATAACAGTAAAAGTATTGGAGAGGTATATAATAACTCTCCATGGAAATTCGTTAGTTGTAGACAGGGAGACACTGGAGCGAACCATGGAAGATTCCCATGGCTTCCCACAATGCATTGAAGATAAGCACAGAGGTTTCAGTGGGTACAAACCAATATAGAGATGTAAGGGATCCTGCACAATAACTCACGGGACCCAAATCAATCTAATCTGCTCGTAGTGCAGCCTGCTAATGAACAAACGAGGCTCTGGCTCCCGCCAACCGGCATTGTGCCAGCTTTGTAGGAAATGACCTCATATATTAACCTCTACATACGATAATCTCTAGTGCCCATGCTGATTATATTATGGGGACCGGAAAGTAATGTCGTTTTCTTAAATACAAACATACATTTTTAACGAGTCTTTATTTTTAATCAATGATGTATTCCCCATCATTGTCAATAACCTTTTGCCATCTAGTGAGTAAATTTTCAATCCCTGATCGATAAAAATTAATTGGTTTTTCGGCAAAATATCTAGAGATGGCATTTTGGATATCATCCAAATTTGCAAATGTTTTGCCACTTAAAAAGTGTTGCAGCGCTCGGAATAAGTGGAAATCCGATGGTGCAACATCGGGCGAATATGGTGGATGAGGCAGCACCTCCCACCCCAATTCATTAATTTTTTCTAGAGTTCGCCTTGCGCAGTGCGGTCTTGCATTGTCATGTTGGAGAATGACGCCTTTTCGGTTGACAATCGCTGGCCACTTTTCAATTAAAGATTGATTGACTCGCTGCAATTGTTCGCTGTAGAGGTCTGCAGTAACAGTTTCTCCAGGTTTCAGTAATTCAAAATGAACAATGCCGCGAATACTCCACCAAACACACAAAAGCGCTTTTTTGGGGTGTAAACCTGGCTTAGCAGTACTCCGAGGGATTTCATTTGGAGAGAGCCACTGCCTTTTGCGTTTTGGGTTATCATACAGGACCCATTTCTCATCTCCTGTGATCAAGCGATCAAAAAACGCTTCTGTGTTGTGTCGTTGAAGCAATAAGTTGCATGTGATTGATCGGTTAGCCTTATTCTGTTCGGACAGATTATGCGGGACCCAAACACCTGCTCTGCTTACTTTTCCAATCTGCTTCAAATGTTCTTGGATGGTCGACCAAGGTTTGTTGAGACTGTTTGACAATTCCTCGATCGTCTGACACGGATTTGCTTCCACTTCCGCCCTTAACACGTCGTTGTCTAACGCTGATGGTCTTCCTGATCGATACGAGTCGGAAAGATCAAAATTACCCGATTTGAACTTGGAAAACCACCTTTGGCATTTACGAATGTCCAGTGCATTTGGATAAACATCGCAAATGTTTTTGGTAGCAACTGTTGCGTTATTTCCCTTGCGAAACTCAAAGAGCATGCAATGCCGGATGTGTACCTCTTCTGGTATTTGGCTGGCCATTTTACCCAAAATTACAAAAAAAAATTGTAATTCAATTGTCTATAAGTAAAGAAATCACTATAACCTCACAATGTCTTTGGTACGCCTCTGAACAAAACAATGAGCTGACAAATGACAATCAAGTATTGGCATGCGCAGAAACGACATTACTTTCCGGTCCCCCTAATATATGGAGATCTTGAGGAGAGGCCTATATCCAGCAATGGACGTCAATCGGCTGATGATGAAATTCATATCCATTTCCTCAAAGAAGCAGAGATTTAAAAGTGGTTACGTTAGGTCATAACCTGGCACTACAGGTCTGATGGTAAATCGCGTTCTTACTGCTACCTGGTAATAATAGAACACTGCCAAGTCGTATATATATTGTCGTTGCGGTCTCTCACCACCAACAATGTTAACATCAGCCATCTTACAGGTGACGAAAATGAACATCAACGGGCAGTGGGAGGGCGAGCTGAACGGGAAGGTCGGCCATTTTCCGTTCACCTACGTCGAGTTCCTGGACGACAACGCGACAAGTTAAAGAGGGGGGTTATTTTGTTGCACTACACGATCTGTGCTTATAGACGGCAAGTTTTTTTTAATCTGTGCACATTGACATTTGACAGCGCGGCAATTTTAGTCTATGGCCGGTGAAGTAATCCGCGCGCGTTGGACTGACGTTTGTTTTATCGATTGCCCACCGATGGCCCGGGGCTATGTTATATTTGATAGCTGTTATTGCTGTTTCATTGCTTCTCATCGTTTCCTCTCGTTCTCCTCCTAAGTACTACGGATAGGTGTACGAGCGCAGTTCGCGTTTCGCCGTTGTTGTGTATTTATTGGTAAGTAAGTAAACGCGCGCAGTCGTCGCGACCGTCGCACCGAGCGCAAGTAACTAATCATTCACTTAACCACATATCGTTAAAGGTAATGGCACCGGAGGTCTGTACTATATATATTTAAAGATTTGATCTTTAACAATCACGCATGGACCTCTACTTCGTTGTGTGTTTATATAATTATTCTAAACATATATATTTTATATATAAATAACTCATACTGCTCTATAGCGTTAGGGCTAAGCACTTGGCTTATAACACAGTCCCTGGTTCGATTCCAGAACTAACACTGCTATTGTCAATCAGCCACCATAGACACAGTTCATAAAACACTGCGTAAAATTGAAGTCAAGTGTTAGCCCGTTGTAGATATATTAAAGTATACACTTAATAATCGGGCTCGAAGGATCAAAACTGTTTTATATTAAGCTCGGCTTATGCTTGTGCGAGTGAATATGGAGCAATTTCAGACACACAGGAATTGAATTATGAATACATCGAAGGGTTATTTAAAGTTTTTTATACTTAGCCGATTAACTATTTTGTAATGTAACTTGAAAGTAATTAAGTACACGGTAAGTTATTACGGTATATATATTTATATTGTTCCGCGGCGTACGCAGTTAATGGTAGGTATTTGATCACTGTTTTAAAACCGTTTACAAATTTGTACACTGCAGCGTTTATTATTGCAAACTGATACAGATTAACTATAGACATTTTTTTTTTTTATTAATCAATATTAAAGACGGAATTGAAATGATACAGGCTGAAAGTTTTTAATATCGCCTTAATCGTATTTAGAAGAAGTTTTAAGGTAATTATCATTATTATTAATATCCTAATTAAACTTTTAAATGTTTTAAAATTAAAACCCGCCGCTTTGTAAAATCAAATGAAGATAGATGTTGTTAATAAATTAAAAAGTTACTTAGGTGATGATATTTTTTTTTAATAGTTTTATATTTCAGTTTAACCGAACTAACATTGGAAAACTAATAATATATATATAAAAATAACACAAAATGTGGTCAATATATGAATAAATAAAAAAGGCTTACTGCAAGCAAAAAATTATTATTGGCGAAATGTATTAAAAATAATTGGGACAATTGCAATGCGGGACGTTCATATGTTTGTATAAGATGTAGCTTCGTGGCGGGAATGGTTCGCATCGCGCGGTTAAACTGTTAACCTGCCGGTTAATAGTATTTACAAAGGTTAAAATCCACCACTGTCCGAACAGTTCCACCATCAACTTCAGACGTTACTTTTGCTAGTAGTTAATAGATTTTTTAATGTTGGCAACAAACAACTAGTATTGCACTAGTAGCAATTTTTTTGTATTTATAAAATTAAATACCTTATGCATATTCATTTGTAACATTATTTACAAAAAAGGTGTGAGCTGATATCTTTTTTATTATCGATGTGCTTTTTTTTTTTCTTATAAATCTATACAATTGATTATAGCAGAATAGTTGGTATGTTCAAATAATGATTTCATGAATCTATGTGAGAGTGAGTACATATGATAAAGGTTGATATTTTTTGCAAACTTTGTTAATTATTTTAATCTGAAAATTATTCTGTTAAGATTAAATATTGGACAGTCGATGACAAATAATTATACTGAGTTCGCGCCGTTGAACCATTCCTGCCGATTGTCTCTTCCAAAATATGATAGTCAATATTTTTATAATTGCTGGTGCAAGAGAGAAGTATTTAGTTACTGTTATATAACAGCGCGGGGCGGCCAAGTTTGAAGTCACGTATACGGACAAATAGAGAAACCAACAAACTCTATGTCAGATGTGCAACAATAATATATGTAGTCCAAATTTTCTGTAAATCGGAAAATTTTCTCGTTTTATCTACACTGCTAAATTTTATGTTATGTTATTTATCTTCATTATCAATTCGTGCTTTTTTATTTACTATTTTTTTTCCTAATATAAAAGCAAAGGATAAAATAATATACAGCCACTTCTCTGCTCAATACTATAATATTTTCTGAATATCAAATTATTATTGTTGACATTCATAAAATGTATAAATCGGAAATATATTCTTTCTAAAAGGAAATAATCAAACTAATTAATATTATGAAACTAATAACACGCATTTATTTAGTACTTAATATGAAATAAATAGATATTAATAAATAAAAAAAAAGTTGGATTCTTGTTCCATGTAAAGATTGATTTATAATATATACACTACAAGTTTGGTTCTATTCATAATTTGAATCCATATCTGGCATGTTTTAAACATTTTTTAATTTTTAGTTGGCAATATTTAATTTGACAATTTACACCAAGATGGCGACCGTTGTGATAGTTCAATGTCTTTCCCGCTCTTTTGAGATTAAAGAACGTAAATTTGACTTCACAACTTGGCCGTTGTATATATTTATAGATATATAGTTGGAGCGAAGCCACGCCCGCGTGCGCGCGCGTCGCGAGCGGTACGTACCAAATGTAATTAACCTTGTGTATAGTACGTAAAGTATATATTGAGATTACGGGACGTAAATGTAAACCTGGATGTGGCGTAATTCAAAAGTTTTCGTATATTTTTTTTTATGTTATATGTGTAACAGTTTAGTGATAATAAATTTTAGGCTGGAGTCATCGCGGCGTGTTTCTGTTTCACTTACCTAATGCCTTGTCCGTCTCCAAATTGTTAAAGGAATAAAAAAAAATCTTCCAATTTCGCACAAAATTTGCGAATGAAATTAAATTCTTCTTTTTTCGCCGTTCGTCTTGCTATTCAAAATTTTTACTAAAGACAGATCAATCACAAAAAATCCTCTGAACCAGATATATCCGACCTGTGGGTGGTAAGGCCTTTGTAATTAGCTCATCTAATGTTACTTTATTTTAGTTTTAAATTTCGCATTGATTAGAAATGTTAGCCAACTATAAGAGCGTGGAATCATTGTTAAATATAATTTTAAATATTTGCGAAAATTTCAATCCATTTTTATCTTTTTGTGCGAGCTATGACACCATGTTCTTTCTGGTTTTCTTGGAGATGTTAGTACAGTAGTTCCCCTTCAGAGATTATTTGATGTCGCCTAGGTAATTGTATATTCCGCCAATGGTCGCTCGCCAGAACCTCGTCGTATCTAGCAGGGAGCACCACGGCATGGTATACGCCACGCCGTCACCATCCGGGGCGTGCAGGTGTGGTTGACTTTTAGGCTGGTACAGATATTATAATCGTTCTTCCCCTTGCTCCTCTAAGGGACGAGAAGGGAAGAACTCCTACCATATAGATAGAGGCGGCCAAAAAGACGGTGGGTGGCAGTATACACCATGCGGTACATTCTGTATATGACCGCACTCGTGGCCACGATCCTCAGCAGTGAGAGAGCGACGAAGAAGAAATGACACCATGATTAACCTGTTTGTGGATCCCATGACTTCATCACGTTTTGTACCACTTGTCCAGACAGATAAACTTAACTGCTGCCAGAGCAATTCCGACTACACGGCGGCTTGTGACGCGACAATCTCAAACTGCATTCGGGAAAGTGACTTCATAAAATCTATTCTTAGCTGAACTCTCGATAGCAGAAACAATATCTCTACCAAATTTTAAGTGTTAATGTCAATTAGTTTTAGAGATCTCGATATAGATAATGAAATAAGTAGAGTTCGATTAAAATCAAACTCTAAAACCTTTGGTTTGATGAAGGCATGATGGCGAAACATACAGTATTAATAATCCTTTATTGAACAAAAAGTAATTTTAAACTATTATGTATTTTATATAGCAAATAACACAATATTGTTTAATAATATAAATGGAGAAACAATAAAGTACTATTTAGTAAAAGATAACAAAAGGAGAACGTACAGAAACAATACACTTATGTAAACAGTGAATATGATAATGAGATTAAGACTGGAGTGTTTACAATTGTAAATATATACATAAATGTATAACTTATGTAATAAGAACATGTCAGTATGTGCGGGTTAAAGTGATAGGTCTGTTTGTTTCTATCTCCGCCCTTTAACACTTCAGATGACATTCACTTTAAAGGATGCAAATAATAGTACCTATTACTTTTTACTTAATGATAGATCCATTATCATTATCAGCCTTTTGTTTATCTACTGCTGGATGTAAGCCTTCACCAGTATGTTCCATCAAATGCGATCCTCAGCTTCTTGCATCCACTTACTTATGACTGCCTTAAAGGTTTATCTGGAGGGAGGGTGTCTTACACTCCTGCGACCTGTATGCCGCCTCCACTCCAAGATATTTCTCACCCATCAGCTGTCATGACATGATCAGTTAAAAACCACAATATTCGATATCACTACTCATGATCAGTATGTACTTATACAATATTCTAGATAATGTTACATACATAGAAGAATATGAAAACAGCATCGATTTTCATCATAAGTATTTTTAAAATTAAACAACATAATTAAATACTATTAAAAATAGTGAAGGAAATTCAAGATAATTAAGCCTCTTTTGGCTGACATAATCAGCCCACAGATGTCCACTCCTGGACAGGCCTCCCTGAAGATCTCCACTTCGACTGATCCTTTGCTGTCCACAAAACAGCCAGCAGGCGTCATTATTTGTAGAGGTTCATATTGGAAGGTTTTGGGCCTTTTCTCACCACACTGGCAAGCAAACCCTTTTCAAGATTACATATATATAGTTACACAATCATAACTCCATAAACACAAAGAATTTCCTCTATATGTATCAGTTCCTCTAATACTCTTCCATAGGCTTCTCCCCATCCCAGTTGACAATCTTTTTGTTGTACCACACATATTGGCCACGGACGGTGTCAGGGGCATCCAAAGCCAGATACAATGGTGCATCCGCTCCTTCATCAATCGACAGCTTGCCCTGATGAGATGACATGTCAGTGTCCACCCATCCAGGGTGTACAGCATTTACCTTTATATCTGCAAGTAAGAATACATACAAAAATTATTTTAATTTAAAACAGCACTGCAATTAATTTACCAAAAATACAAATGAGACTTGGAATTAACAGTCAGGGTAATCATAGGAAGTTACTGGATATGGTTAACTGGGGACAGATTGATATGGAGATTTTTGGGAGAAGCCTATGTCCAGCAGTGAACATGTATCAGCTAATGCCAATGATGATAAATAAATGTAAGTGTAAAAAAACATGAAATGTAAGTTTTCTTTGAAGTTATAATTCTTTACAATATCTTTACTGACCTCTGTTACTAAGTGTTCGTTGTTGTATCATTGTCAATGCTGTTAAGCCAACTTTAGAGACGACATAAGATGAGTTGCCCCATTTATCTGCATGTGTACCCTGCTTTGTATCCTCAATATATTCGTTCATAAGCTTGGATAGCTCTGAAACTGTCAGATTGGGATCCTTGAAACGATTTCTCAAGTTTTTACTGGGTATGAGACTCAAGCGACCGCAAGAACTGGACAAGTTAACAACACGGGAGCCGTTCTTAAGCAGCGGAAACAGTATCTCACAAGTTGACAGCACTGAAAAGTAGTTCACTCTTAAGGTCTCCACCGCTTGCAAGGCGACCGGCTCAGTTGCGTTATTTTTAAAAGCAATAGCGGCGTTATTCACCAAAACATCGATACCGCTGTACTTCCCTTTAATATAATCACGAAACAGTTCAATGCTACTCTTAGATGTTATGTCCAGTTGATGGTAGTTCGGCTTCAAGCCCTCTTTGTTCAGCTCCGACACCGCGTTCCTGCCGCGCTCCTCGTCGCGTGAGGTCAGGTAAACAACACCATCGAAACGTTTGCATAAGCCGCGAGTGATCGCAAACCCTATGCCTTTATTTGCACCGGTGACCACCGCTACTTTTGTGCTCATAGCTAAAAATAAATCTTTTGTCCTATGTAATAAATGAAAAGAAGTAAATTGTTTTAAGCAATAAAGACTAATGTTATTGTATACAATTACCGCAAAAATTACTCAAACATCTTTATTAAAAGATCTTTATTAAAAAAATATTACTAATAAAATCTACACTTATTTCAAATGATTGTTTATAAATTCTTGTCAACAACAAGTTATCACAAAACACACTACTTATACATCGGCAAGGAATGTTTCATTGATGTAAAAAGGTTAAGTTTATATACAATTACTGGGTTGCCATATTTAAAAGTCACTGATATATTGAATTTTTTTGATAGATATTAAACTGTTATCTGCAGTTAATTAAAACTCCTGATTAAAAAAAATTATTTCAAGAAACTAAGAAATTTAAAAAAAAATTGTAATAATAATGTACAACTTAAAAAATGCCAACATTTATACTTTCGTTTCGTATATAAATCAGTGAAATATTTTAGAGAACGATATGAGGGAGACAGTAGAAAAGAAAGAAAGAAGGTAGCAGACCGTTGTGCCCAAGTGGAATTAAGAATAACTGTACTGTTTTTTTAATTTAAAGATATTACATGAATGATTTTTCCGGCTTTATATTTATAATGTATATATATGTTTTCCGACGAGTTAACGTGAGTAAAATACACACACATCAAGATGTTCAAGAGAACCTATGTGATAAATTTCTTTACGATGAAACCTCCGTAACAAATTGATAAATATATTATTTTTCAATACATGTGCCTGTACCTTTAACATTGTTTTATAACTGAAGGGGTTGTTTATCTGCACTTATCAATTTTACTTAATAACGAGTAAATTCTTAATCTTGAATATAATTGTATTCAATTATCAGTAACAGGTTACTGAAGTTTGATTAATAATAACTAATTGCAAAAGTAGTTATCTTAGTTTTCTAACAGGTTTATGTTATCATTTGCAATTAACTAATTGTTTTGGTATAATTCATGAGGTGATTGGAACTTTTTATTTCAGGTTTTATTAAAAGACCTACAACATGTAATTTTCGTATACCAAGAATATTTACACCGAAAGGCCTTGATACCATTATTTACAGCAGAAGTAAATGCGGTTTGTCGGCGGACGGACGAACTAGTTAGTGTTATGACTTAAGCCTCGGTGGGGTAGTGGTTAAGGTCTTAACTTGTAACATATACGTGTATAGTCCTTGGTTCAATTCAGAGACCCTGTTCACTCCTCTCTCTTATAAATCTCCCGCCATAACACCTTTGCCGTATCATGCCCTTGCCTTGCCATGCCGCACATGGGTGGAAACGTTATGTCCTTGAAGCGTTGACTGCGAAACTTTGTTGAATCCGATGACGTCACGTGAGGCGTGCACGCACGGTCTCGTACTGTGCTGCATATACGGAAACATCCGTACATGCAGCACAGTAATAAAGCAAAGTAAACATACCCCAGTCAAGTTTGGAATTTTAACATAATTAAAGTTTGTTTTTTCTATGTTACAGACTGGCGAATGCCAATGAGCAAGTAAATCGTGTAAGATAATTTTGAAATACATTACAAATTTTGTAGCCTTTATTTAGAATTTATATATTTTATGAAACAATTTTTTAATGTGGAGACATATTATTAATCTAAGCATGAAAATATAAACTACTTCAATGCCACAACGATTTACCGTTGCATTCCCAGAAGCTGTATGCATTGCGCGATGGACTCGCCAGCACTGCACGTGTTAATCAATCTTGAATATTTAATTCCTCTTATGAACAGCTACGACCTTCGTACGTTCTATTGTTTCCTTTAAAACAATTGTATCACCGTATCAGTTCACTCTGGTATATATGTAACGAGAAGCTGAGGATCGCATTTGGTGGAAGACATTGGGAAGGCCTATATCAAGCAGTGGATAAACAGAGACTGATAACAATGATAAATCTTATGCAACTTCAAATGGTATCCCGATGGTAAGTGGCCTGCACAGGACTATTTAGCGCTAGTGGGGATAATATACACTGTATATTACCTGTTTTTATCAGTGCAGTAATATTTTAATTCTTTATTAAAAACCTGTTAAAATAATACTATTCAGTGGTAGAAAGTCAAAATCAATTATACAACGCGCACGTAATTCAGAGGCCTCACAAGTGCACTGCAACTCGTTTTGGCGATTGTGTAAATTTTTCAGTTATTTTACAGTTGTAGTCTAAGTTCGGAGGTCCAATTCCTAATCCAAGCAAGACGCTCCGGCGAGGTCAGAGTTTTTGAAGTCGTTGTGATCGCCGATAATTATAGCGAAAATAAAACAGATCATCGTAATAAAAACACATATATTTTGCTTTTTATATATTACCAAAATCATGGATCGTGTCCAACAAGGCAGTCTGCGGGATACATCACTTCCGCTGCACGCGCGCGACGCTTAAGGCCTTTCCGTTTAACGCCTAGTTTAATGGATCCATTCCGAGTTCAGTTACAACGAAATCTCTACAGAGAGCTCAAACGCGGGCTTTAGTTAGTCTGCAACCTGTCATCGTACGCCAAGCAGTGACAAGGTGAAGTGCAAACGCTAAGTAGGATAACATAGAAAAAATCATTGATGAGGACGTAACAGCTATATTCATGCGCCTGCGCACATTATTGTAACACTGACTTAATGATTCTAACTTGATTGAACCAAGAAAATAAAAATGAAACGATAATTTAAATAACGGCCAATTTAACTATCAACATGGCAACATTCAAAATAAATAAATATGTTGCAGAGACGCTTGGCCGAGTATCTGAAGCGACGTAAAGAAAAAGGACATACATTTGTTACTCTGCATTTCGGGCAAGGACTTATCATCTAACTATTATTCAAATATACATTAGGAAAAACATCGCCACGATATCATGAACGATACCACGACGATATCTTTAAAAAATAAATATACATGAATTTTTTCCAACGACTAACGGGGTAAAGGAATAACAATTGGCGCCTCGTCAAGTTTTTTTTGACATTTTCTACGTATTAAAAAAATAAAACAATGTCGGTGTGTACATGATAACTAAATAGCACCAATTTTTTTCTTTATAAAATCGCACGAATAAACCTCTAAGGGAATATATACATATAGATATAGATATATATACACAGAAATAAATATATTAATACTGTCCGAGAAGATTACAGATTAAATATAAATCAGCAGTTGTACGATAGTTTTTAAGGTTGAGTACAAAAATATTTTTTACTCTGTGGTCGCGACCTCGCGCGGTATCCCGCTAATGAGATAATTGAATTAGGATCCGCGGCCGCCACCAGCTCCAGGGATCGTGCGTTGCGAAGGCACTGTAAAAATTCTTGTGTCTATATGTGTGTGTTTGTGTATGCAATTTACGTTAGTTAACATCGGGCCGAGTTTGGGAAGCAATTAAACAGATATCGATCCTATATAGAAAAGATCTTCATAAATTCACACTTATTAACTTAAATTTACTTAACATAAATTGAGATGATAATTATCATAGAGTAACTACACTATCAACTCGAAGAACAGCTTTCGCATTAATCAGCAAATAGTGTAATAGATTACAGCGGAGGAGTGAGGTGGCAACACCTTGTTACCAGTTACAGGTAACATAGACCACTTGATTTACATCGGTACTGTATCTTTGGAGTGTGAGCAAATATATCTAAGTTGACAATTATCACAGTAAGAGATAATCATCTTTTAACATTAAGTTAAACCTTAACAGTTAAATACACAATACGCTAACTGACACACACAATGTATATTTTGCACAACAATTGTATACAACAAACTATTTGTGCATCATTTCGGAATGCCGCCATTTAATTTGTTTTTGATAAAGTCTAAACTTACCATGAACATTAAAGTGAAATATTTGCAATGGATATAGCTTGAGCGTTTAAGTTGAGGGGGTTATATATTTGAAGGAGTTGGGGGCTGAAGCAGTCCCCAGGACGGGCTATCATAACAATGAAGATACCTTGACCAATACAAATGCACAGGACCACAGAAGAGTCATCCTCATAATCTTAACTTCTTTTCCAAACCATTCCAAAGACACCCCACCTATATATTATAGTGTGATGTAAATAATTTTTTTTCCGTATACTCTGGCACAAAATGCATCTGGCACTTGTCAATGAATCCACTAAACGCCGGCCCTGGCGGCGGCAGGCGCACGCTTCAACAGAACATCTTGTACTCGCAATAAAAAAAAAACAAATGATCCCGTAAAAATGAAGATGACGGCATGCGCCCGCGCACCGCCTCACAGCTGTCCAGTTCGCAACCGTTACTATTTATATAATACAGAAATATATTTCTCTTTAACCCCGAGCATGAAAAAAAAGTTTGTCGTTCTGCTTATAAAATCATAATAATTTGAAATTTATAATGTACGGGGTTCCGCACAACGGTAAAGGTAAGTAACAAACGAGGCTTTGGCTCCCACCAACCCACATTGGATAAGTGTGGTGGGAAATGGCACAAATCCCCCTATATGAATCCCTATCCATTTGGGGGATTTTTGGTGAAGGCTTATGTCCAGCAATGGACATCTATCGGCTGATAATGATGTATACTGTCCAGCATCTGGCAACAAAAATAAATACCAGCAATCAACAAAAGTGTTCCTAGAATCATCAGATCAACAATGAAGTTGTGATAACTCAGTTTGTAAGACTGCTATAAACTATGAGTCAAGAACAAGTGCGGGTTAAACCTCCACAGAGCTAGAACTTGCAGAGGAGAAACATAGTGAAGAGACTGACAAGGTTTCTGGATGTACAGCATTTATCAAACTGAACTTGGACAGTATGGTGGATAAAAAAGGCTTGGCTATCTTGTGAGAGGAGGCTCCATATCCCAAAAGTAGCAACATTAAATCAGCTGTTTATTTCTGTTTGATTTTACAATGAATTATATTAATTGTAAGAGTATTGCAAAAATACAAATGTTGGTGGTTATGCAAAAGGAAATACATTAATAGATTGAAGAGGTTAAAAATGTTCAAAGTCAGTCCACTCACATTTCTTTGAAATTAAATGGAATCTTGACTTCCATTGATTATGGTTTGTTCAAAATTAATTTAATTTTTTTTCATGCTCGGAGTGTTTCAGGTAAACACTTTGAATCATCCGGTTGTACAGTGGTCGTAGTATAATTACTAATTGCAAGGTTATATAAATCACACCATTGAACATCTGACTCAATGATATAGCGATATATATGTTAAATATACAGTTGTTACTGCTATTATTATTAATTACCTAATTTCTCTTCATAAATCACAATCGGTAACAAGATAAATCAATATGCAACAGTCTAAGATAGTAATTTTTTCATCTCCTTTTCTATTACAACAAAGTTGGAGCGGAGTGTTGACAGAATGTAAAAAAACCAGTCTTTGCCGAGTTCCGCAGCTTGATATCGCACTGCATCAGTATCACAACGTGAGAGAACGACGCCTCCGCCTTATAAACGATTAAAAAATAAATACCTGACTAAAAACACAACGGCGCGACGAGAGGGGCAGAGCCACCGTGGCCCTCTCCCCCCTCCCCAAATTTCAATCCTAACTACATTCGCTAACTTAAACTGTATGTACATATTCGAGCGCTCACACAGACTAACCAACACTATATACACATCGGTTACCCTTAAAACTAACATAAGGACACTTGGAACACAGCGAGACAACGGAAGCTTTGGTCGAGCGGCCGCGGGGCTGACACTACAATTTGGCACATCGCAGCGGCGGCGGGGTGATGGTTAAAGTGGTTGTAGTGTGGCACATTAGTCGATTACCACGTACGGTAGCGCCACGAGGTCGCCGAGCTGCGCGCACTCGTGCCACTCAGCGAAGCGCTCGGGGCGTGGAGGCCGCCCCCACTCGTCGCGGTCGCACTCCACACCCGGGAGCTCATCCGCCAGCTCCTCCGCGGACAGCGACAACACGGGCGCGCTGCCTGTATGCGCGTACGTGTACGGCACCGCACTGAGCGCACTCTGACACAACGCATACAATCCTCTCCCGTCTAGCGCCTCTTTCGTCCGCTCGACTGTTCGGTGCTCCTGTGGTTCGCTAACAAACTCCTCTTGGACTTCCATTTTGACAATGGGTTCGCTCCCGAACTGCTTCTCGTCTTCGACCGTCAACAATGGAGCTTTGAGCCTCTCACTCGGCTCTAGGTTCGGTACACTGACCATTTCCGCTTCCACCTTCGGACATTCATATTCGATCACTTCAGTCTTTACACATTCCGGCGGCTCTGTCTTTATTTCCGGTTCCTCAACCTCTTCGTCCACAGGATACGGTCGGGGCGAGGGTGGGGACGGCGGCGGGGGTATCTCAGGTGGCGACGGAGCGAATTCGTTTAAAGGTATATGTTTGCATACGGGCACTCGCGACATATTCTTAACGCAATAATCGTCCGCATAGTCCGAGTATTTGTATAAGGGCACAACACTGGTGAACAGGCCGGGTCTGTCCGGGTCGCTGAGCTTGCGCACAGCGAACTGGTGCGGGTGGAGCGCAGCGCGGGTGCCGTTGACGCCGGGCAGGAGCGCGTTGTGTAACGCGTGAACGTGTGCGGGCGTGGTGCGCCGCCGCACCGCCGCCGGACACGCATCCACCGGATCTTCGTTACACGTGCATGGCTCCCGCGCGCTCGCCAGCTCCTCGTCGAGCGGCGAACGCGGCGGCTCCAGCGGTGGCGGCAGCTCGGGGCTCGGCTGCGTCCGCGCTAACGACTCGCTACCACCATTGCGGAGCGGTGACTCCACTTTTGTATATGCTGAAATATGACAACATGTGTTACAAAATTCTATTTTAATTTGGTGTTATCATATTAATGTAATTAAGGGGTTAGTCACATGTCTCTTTCCCACTAAACGTTTTAAATCTTTTGGCGAAAATATATAAAATTATCATTTAAGTAGTAAACAATGATATGTCTATAAAGACGATAGACACACTGAAATTCCTACATAACCACTCACAGTCGGGCTCTATGAGCAGGACGTCCGGTGAGGCGGGGGATGCAGGCGAAGCGGGGCGCGACACTGGCCTGCTGCCCCGCGACTGGATCTGCTCCAGCAGTTCCTTAGTAGTTTTCACCTGAAGTATATGTTAACGACCTTTCGTTAAGTACTGCTCCTTTTAGCAATTGCTTTTGATGAATAAGGGATAGTTTTTTATTCAAAGTGATGAGAACATTAACATAACCTAACTTTAGTGTTCTGGAGCAACATCTGTAGTCTCATTACTTAACATGTGAAATTGAGATTAAGAAGCCCAATAAATGTATATAATCGATTCTGTGTTAATCAGACTGCGAAGTTTTGATTAAATTAAGACGTATTTATTTTAATCATCAACATCTGATAGACATCCACCATTGGACATAGGTCTTCCCCAAAGATCTCCATATAGTTCATTAAGAGGAATTGGGGATTAGCCTACCCCACGCTGGCTCAATGCGGGTTGGTGAGTGGTCAGAGCCGCGTCTGTTATCCAGCAGATTGCACCGCATGCACGTGAGGTTGACTTGGACTCTATAAGATGTTAGGCGGAACCCCCTACTTTAATAGTAGACATACAACCGGCATTATCAACCGTAGTTACGACGTGAATATGTGGCAGGCTCCTGTGAATGGTATCACCTTCTTGGCGCCGGCGGGTGGTATGCGATTGACGAGGGCCGCGTACGCGTCGAGCTTGTCGCGCCGGCAGCCGTTGCGGCGGCGGTCGAGGTGCGCGGTGCCGTTGCGCGCGCCCCACGTGTGCGTGTCCGTCGCACCGCCCACCGCCGCGCTCACCGGCACGCCCACCGCCGTACCCCCCGTCTCCGTTCCCGAACCCGCTCGACTGTGTCCCCTGATGGAATCGCATTAAAAAAACTATATAACTTTGTGTTTTTTTTTTTTAAATAAAGCAATCTATCAGTAATATACAAATATGCGACATCAATACTTCATACAGTCCATCTCGAAATTTATAGGATTTTTTTATATTGTTGACCTATGGAATGTCGTTTTTAAGAAATTTTTGTTCTGAAATTAGAAATCACGCTATCCAAGAGTCATCCACTCAATAGTCTATATGAGTATCTATATCTATAACAAACATTAATCTGCGATAAAATGTTTACTCACCTTTTTTTCTTAGGTTTTTTGTCCCTCTTCGCCTTTTTATCGTCGTGTAAAGACTCTGGGGACGGTTGCCGCTTTGCTGTTAGAAAGTATGTAATTTATCTATCAGGAAATATTGTACAATAATGAGTATAACAATTTATTAAAAAAAAAAACTTGGGCAAGAATTACCATACAAAAGCTAATTAAGAGGTCCATAACCGAATAAGGGACTGCTTATAGGAGAGAAATGTGTGCTTGTGGACGATAATGGAACTGTACTCACGGGGCGTGGTCGACTCGTGTGTCGCGCTAACTGGCGGCGGAGGTGGTGGCGGCAGGGGAGGCGGTGCTGTGGGCGGGTCATCGTCCACCAGGATCACGTCCTGCGAGTCCGACTCGTAGCCGCCCCAGGCTGACAAATTAAAATGAATGAATTTTTTTATAATTTTATATTGCCAGATCTACCACTACCTAAATTATAGATATCAAGGTATTATTCCATGATTGTTTTCTTGATATGCTTGGTTATAGTTAATATAAACTTGCAGATAGAAGTTCATTCAAATAGTCTTTCTTTAAGATGAGTTACTCAGATTAATTAACCCGCATTAGGCCAGCGTGGTGACTATGACCCAATCGCCTTCATATTGAGGGTAGGCCTGTGCCCTAGCAGTGGGGACATATATTGGTTGTTATGGGCTCAGATTAAATATATAGATTCCGCAGGGCAGATCGAATCTCTGGTATTCTCTTTGTCTGTATAATTTTCTTGGATCACTATGATGCCAGTGGAAATTCGTAACTTGCTGATGTGACTTACCCGGCCGCGATGGCGGTCTGGGACTGGGCACTGCCGGGCTCACCACATGCTGAAAGTTTATATTACTTTTCAAAACAATACCCAGGTATTAACAAAACCATATATTTTTATATATATACTTCTAGACATATGAGCTGTAATAATATACATATAGTGTTAGCCTTCATAATATTTTTTTTTCTAATGTTTTTTTTTTACATTTAGAGCGTTAAATTTATTTAAGTGAAATAGTTAAACATGTTCCTTGCCACATGTACCACCGGTGGTACATTATGTGATAACTTCTCTGAACAAGAGAACTACATATGTATTTATGATATAATGAAATAGTGTCCTAATTAATCGACCTTTAGTCAAAATATCAAATGACCTGAACGACAAAACAGGCAAAAATGGCTTCGCACTGAATGTGTTAAGTAATATTCATGCAGCATAGTTTTTCAACATCATGGGTGACCTCTACCATAGATTAGATTCCCGAGGATTTATCCTGTTCATTATTCACTTTATGACATAAACCAATTGGTTATATAATATTTTAACGTATTTTAGTAGTTGTCACCAACTATTTGACTGAATGCTATAATTTATGTTTAACTTAACCACAGAGAATGTAGAGTAGATAAGGAATAAAATATAAGTACATTAGAAAGGAATTATGTAAGTGAAAAGTACCCGCATAAGAGCTGGAGATGTGAGGGGCGTGCCACCCAACCGACGCACCTGCCGCTCTGCCGACGACCGATTCGAACCTGTACAAACAACTATTTGAAATAACTGACTAAATTTTTTGGCTGGTGTTCTCTGACGTCGGAGAACTTCTAGGTACCGCCGCAGAGCCTATTACAGATAACAAACAGTACTATGCAAACATTACCGTGTTGCTTTTAAGGAAGCCATTGCTTGTGAAATTACTAGGCTAAGGCGACTGAACATATTATATCCCAAAGCGACAGGCGCAATGTGGTGCTGTGTATATCATCCTAACTAGGACCATACGTTATGAAACAGGCGTATTAAAAAAACCCACATACACCAACAATTTTAAATTCAGCCATTCATGCAGATATTGGGATAATGGAAGAATTTTTATTCAACAAAATGAAATCAAAAACAAGATGCTGATTTAATGATTACTTATACACCTGATAATAACAATTAGATGTTAAGGTGTTTATAGTTTGCTGCTTTGTAGATATCCTATCATTTGCAGTGTTTTGCACTGTCACTACAAATTGTAGATGAATAATATATATTACTACTCATGTTTATGAAAAATTTCTAAATATTTATTTATTCAATCTTTTATAAACATATTCAAACACGTGATATCTCTCGGGTCCCGAACTAAGCAAAGCTTGTATCTTAGGACCCTAACTATATATTCTATAAATAAATTAGTCTACCTACACTAAGTCCCGCAAAACAACTCAATGCACCCAAAGCAACTTCAGCTGCTCGTGGAGCACCCTGCTAATCAACAAACGAGGCTCTGGGTCCCACCAACCCGCATTGGGACTGCATGGTGAGAAAAGACTCAAATCCCTCCAATATGAATCTTTACAAACAACATCCCCCTAATGCCTGGTGGTCTTGCTTGCACCACAGGATCAATCTCAATCCTATGTTTAGCAGTGGATATCTAGTGGCTGATGATCACTTACACTAAGAGACGTTTTCAGTTTTCATCAATTTGTGTGAAATATTAAAATTTTAAAATATACACAGAAAGAAAAAAAAGTGTTATTTATATGTGTAAAAGACCGTGTGGGGTGCTATGTATAATAGTAAAACATTCCAGCTTAAGGACCTACTTGGTCTACTTAACTCTACCATCCCCAAATTCTTTCAAATTGGACATAGTGAAGTTACCAGTATGCGCTGGCGAAGCGACGGCCGGTATGACGAGGTCTCGCCATCTTTTCACCAGCACCTTCGCGCGGCGGGCGAGCGTCGGCTCTGTGGTCTTCCGTCGCAACTCGTTCACATGCTTGCCCAGTCGGGTGGTCTGAAGAGAAAAGAACGAAGATTTTATGTCTACTTTATTAATCGGCAAAGAATAGTCTCATATTAATAATTCTAAGAATAAAAAATGATCTTTGAAGCGTGCCAAAATAGGAATTCATTACATTTGCAGTTATTGATTTTCATCGATCATTTTAATTTTTTTAATTATTCATCTTTGGTCATATTAGACGTTTAATCTGTATTAGTAACAAAGACAGATAAAAAAAAATTATTGACAAATGTGCTGATAATTATACATGTCAGATGCAATATCAAGTTTTGTCAGCTTGTAAGATAAAAATAGAATATTTAACTACTGGCTTTGGTAAATTTGGCAAACTTTTATAATTATAACACACTTTAAGTTGCTGCAGACCGGATTATTTGAATTAACGAGACAATTAGTTGAAGTACGAATTCCCGCCATTGCGGAAACTTGGCACTTGACGGCCTGGTTATTTACCTCCAACAGCTCTTTTGTAATATTGATTTTCTCCAAAATGGATATAATTTCGTTGACAGCGTGCATGTCGACAACCTGAAATGGAAAAATTTAAACAATTACATTCTAAATACAATAACCTAAATGTTTGTCTTCGTCTTTTCTGTAATACAAAAATTGGCGGGAAAAGGTTATACGCATTATTGATTTGCTAACCTTAATAGTTAAAGTGACGTGCATCATACAATTTATTATTAATAGGATCAGTAGCTACGAGAAATATTACAAGACTAAGGTCAAATTATTCCAAACTAGTTTTCAAAGAAATAGTTCCGTGATGTTTATTAATTTACAAATAATCCTAACAAAACTTACAATTTACTAGCTGTATAAATTTAACTTTAGTATAAATAAATCTATAAAAAAGTAATAGTCGATAAAAATGTTTTATCAATCACTCCTGAAATAAGAGACAACTATAGGTAAAGAGAATATAGAGGAATCATGTTAGTACTAGCTTTTTATACAAAGTTATGTAGTGTAACAATTGCATAATATAAGATTCTGTATTTGTATAAAGTACAATCTTAAGTTACTCACAATTCTATCCAAAGCAACCAAGTTACACACGTAAACTTTAGAATCCAATTACAATTATAGGCAACAATATTTTTCAGTTATCAAACAGTTTTACGAGCCGGTGCGAGCAATCAATCTGTTTAAGTGGGCACAGAAAAAAAGTTCTACTTCCTACTATTGTAACAGAAAATTGTTTTGAATTATTCTTTACCATTTTTTTTAACAACTTATGTGGCTTTTACTAAAGCTTTGTTGAAAAATATATGATGATAAATCTAGTGATCCAATAGTTAATATTGATATCACATATTAGATCAATAGGCAAATATACAAATAGATTTCCCTTTATCAAATATTATCATAAAAAGTAGGAAGTTTTATTTATCATTACGACAACATATAAATGATGTAATTTTTAGAATTGAAGCAAAGAGAATTCAACACAAACAAAAAAATTAGTACAAAAATATATCATCTTTATAGATGATGTACTTATATATACCAAAAAGTTTTTACAAAATCACCAAAAGGCCAGTCCACAAACCCAGTATCAGATGAGCCTTAAGAGTCAATATGACTTTCAAGAGCTTAACTTCTTCAGAAAACGGAAACAAAATCAACACTTTGGAATAAAGAATTAAATATATGTTGTTACAGTGTATCTAAAATTCCAAAGACAGGAGTAATGCTTTACTGAAATAATTTCAAGCTATAAGATTCACAGTAGAAAGGGTGTAAAGGTTCCCACACAATAACTCAAGGGTTTCAAGTCAACCCCACCTGTTCATGGTGCAGCCTACTAATAAACAAACATGGCTCTGGCTCTCACCAACCCACATTAGGCCAAATTGGAAAATGGCTCAAATCCCTACCCAATTGAGGTGGGAATCTCTGGGGCAGTCTCAGGTCCCGCAGTGGACATCTATTAGCCGATGATGCCCTAAGATTTCCTTAGGTAATTTAGGTAAAATGTAATTAGATCACAATACAGATATGTTGCAATTATAAAATGTAATGTGTATGGACCAGCATACTTTGTACATAACCCATAATGTGAGGAATCTGTTAGCATAAAATAAAATGAGACAAATCACCAATGCCGGTAAACCATACTTAAATCAATAGGAGCACCAGTAAGGTAGTTGCAGTGACATTATCATAATACAGAAATATTTTTTGTTATTTGACAATGCAATGGAGATGAGCAGAATATTCATTTGACTGTAAGCAATATATCCATCCTTAACAATGAGGTGCCAGCGAGGATTATAATAAACTGCACCATATGTACTTGACGCCTTGTAAGTTATGATTTTAAGTATGTATACCATAATAATTTCCCTAGCTGCTATACCTTGTGAGTACAACACAGAAATGGTAAGTAGTATAAAGAGCTGCAGTTGCACCTAGCTAGATGGTCTCTGGCGAAAAAGATATAAATAATAATGATATTAATTGAACATTTTGAGAAGACATATTTAAGAGTTTGAATTTTACTCTTCTGTATGTTAATATATATAAAGTAACATTTTTATCAAAGTGATAATACGAGGATGAAGTGAATCATTAAATCCGTTAGAACTTCATGATGAAGCCATAAATGTATGGTTTATAAAATACATTGTACACAACAAATACAATGTGATAACAGCAATTAATCTGATGTGATAATATTGTGATAGTGTAACAACAGTGTTGATACACAAGTGATCATTGTTATATTTAATCAGACAGACATTTCTATTAATTAAACAATGAAATATTAAATGGTACATAAAATATAATACACAGTTTTTAAAGTAATGGTATATGCAAAGCCTGGAATAGCAATTCAAGATAGTGATGTATGGTCTCTGTTGCTGGAGACTGTCTAGACAGGTATCACCACAGCAGTAATGCAGCAGACAAACATTACTGTGCTCCAGTTTTAAGGAAACTGTACCTAGTGTAATAACTTGGGTAACGAGATGTTAAGAACTTATGTTACAAGGTGACGAGTGCAATGTGGTATAATGTACATCATCCTAACTAGCGCAACATTGTTATGGACGGGTGTATCACTTACCATCAGCTGAACATTCAATTTGTCTCTTCGCTTCATTGAATAATAAAAAAAATATAGTTTAATGTGTAATAATAGTCAAAGATTAGCTCCTACTGAAGCTATTGATGTGCCTTGATTGAAGAATAAGTTTTCTTAACATGTGAAAATAACAACCAAATTTTTGAAGGGATTTATATAAATAGGAGTTAAGTATACTTATACTGTTTAATAATTTGGTATACGCCTAGCTTTAACTTTAATAATTTAATACATCTCTGAAATATTCACAAATCTCAAGCAATAATGATTCCTGAATATTCATTCACTGTAGTAGTTTTCTTATGTGTACTAAATGTGTATAATATGAACATGATCAAGTCGGGAATGATAATAATTATTATTTTGTCTAATATTTCGTAACTACAGAAAAGTTTTAACATACAAGTCTGGAGAAATGGTTGGCTCATCCCAAATAAATTCACCACAAACTAATTTTTAGTTATATGTATAATAATCACATGAAATATGTGATAAATAATTATGTTTTATAAAAGTGGAGATTTTAGTACTTTCAATTAGGACCAAACAACATCCAAAGGATCCTGCCATGTCAAAGTAATGTCCCAATTAAAGCATAATGTACTAAGTAGATATAAATTTGTGCAACTTGATAATCTCTCGCTCCTGTAGATAATAATACTTCTGTCATGTTCAAACAGAACAAGAATATTATTATTTATGTTCTATATCTGTTATACATATATTTAAGGAATAGGAAAGGACTCGTATCCCAAATGTAAAACCAAAAGATATCACTACAGGGACTGTAGTTACTAGGTTTTATCTTCTTTGATAAAAAAATTAATACAAAATCTTATAAGAGAAGAAAACAAACAAGATGCACTTTTTTGAGAGTAGATTCAATTCTTCAAAACAAGCATTTGCTCTTGCTGAAAGTGGATTGATCTATGAGGTCAATAATAAATTCTTTATCATGATTGTTCAAAACCTATTTTCTTTACAATTTAGGTTTAGCTTATTATTTATTACCTAAATTTAGCTTGGTAGCTCTAGTTCAAATTTTTTATAACATTGCCAAATGTGGAGTATTTTAACTTCTTTTGAAGGAAAATTTTCCACAACAAATATTGCAAATCTGACTACCTACAATAATGGAGTTGGTCTAAGAAGAAAAGAAAATTTATTTTTTTCTTTTTATTTTAAGGAAATAGTAGATCAACGAAAGTAATATGCAATTAGAGATAGAAAATTTAAGTAAAAATAATATATAATTAGAACCTTGCAGTATACCAGGCCATTGCAGCAACAAAAAATCATCTCCCTTAGCAACAAGAGTGAATTTTTAGATTATTTGAACATTGATATTTATAATAACAGTATCCTTTATAATGAGTGAAAATACTCCAATTTACCTTTAGAGATCCTGGTTTAAATTAAAATTATAAAAGAAATTACTTCCATGTAAGAACACAAAAGTTTAAAATGATGCAAATCAAAGCGCTTTATGTATTAGTTAAATAGTCTACAGTGTATATGAAGTTATATTATTACAAAAGTAAAAATAGAAGGTTGTAAAGTTGAGACAGGTTCATGTATAAATTAACTACTAGTGTGGAATATGTTAAAATTTAAAGAGAACATTTAACTTGAATATTCAATGCAAAAAAAAGACAAGTTGTACAAGACATAGTTATATAAAACTTAATACTTTAGCAGTCACCATATAGCAACAGCAAACCATTACTCCTGTAATATTGAAGATCCATGGCTTGGTTCCAAGGTCATATGTTCGAATGTAAAATATCCCATTAATACGCTTAAGATAACCTCTATATGGAATATTATATTCAAAAAGTTGTGCTTATCACAACTACTTCATTTTTATTAAAGATTCAAAAATAAAGGTAATCATTTGCTCTTTTAAACAAAATCTCTAACCTTTTTAAAGTACTAAACATAGAAAGCTTTTATAACAAAATTTCAATACTATTAAAAAAAAAAACTGAAAATTATACCTTCCTACTACTTTATTATCTCTAACCAACAAGATTAAATAGAACATATATTAAATGACTTTTTTCTCACTTAGGTAGGGATGTGATCAAGCATGCTGTTACTGCACATGGTAATGGACCATGTGTTCCTACTTTAACACAAAAATTGTTTATTAAAGATTTGATCAAACCTTAAGTATTTTAAAATAGTTCCTTTTATGTATAATATAATTCAAACTATCATAAATTGTAAAACTTGCATGTTGCTATGCCATTTACACAGAATTTTTGATATGACAATAAACCAAACAGGATCTTAATGGGTAACAGTTATCAGATTAAGACAAATTTTTTATTGGAAATATTGATATAACATGAAAAGCTCATTGCTACAGTCATCGAGTAGTAACCTCTAACTTGACGCGCACCTGGTTCAATTATGAATTAAATTTTTTTACTGAACAGAATTATTTTCAAATAGTACCAAAACCGTTGCCCTGCGACACCTTAAAATACCACATGCAAAGTTAAGCAGTGTCGCAATGTTCGAGAAGTTATGAGTTCCTTATGCTAAACTGTTACAAAAACTGACTGACCTGCGATTGCACCATCAAAAAATAATAAATTGGTTCAGAAATAGCGGTGCTGCCGTAGGGATAAGCTGGGGTCACGGTGACCGCCACACCGCCAGCGCTCGTACCCCGAATCAAGTAAGGTCAAACTGTGCGACACAAAACACATTTTCACTGCCAACCCAGCGAGATTAGATGCCCATCAGGCCGACCTAACAAAAATCAACGGAAAGGTCACGCGTGGCACAATTCTATACTTTCACATTGCAAAACATTTGGCACTAAGGACGGAGGGACGAGCGCTGGCGACGTCAGTGGCCCCGTACACCGCACTAGAATCGCTCACGTATCCACACGGACAACACTTTTCTATCAATATGTCGATGTACATGGGGACGTCTTTTCACATAACAGCTTCTATACTTCTTAATATCGTCACAGAGCTATTGCAACTCCAGAGGCAACCTCCCAAAAGGCAAATTCGTAACTCGAATCGGGTGACACAGGCCTGTTCAGGACGTTTCCGTATCTCCGAATTGCTTATCAGACTTATCATCTTCAAAACCAACAAACTTACATTGTAATTGTTATCCAACGCATTCAGAAGTCGATTACTTAGATCATGAGCGTTATTACTCATTTATAAACGAAAATATTTAACTAAATACGACGAACGTGTCTCGGCTGCGTCGTAATGGCGGACCGACGACTACGTATGCCCGTGCCAGGGCATTTTAGCCGAATAATTCAGCTGATATCTACTAAGGCGACGCACACTCGTGTTTTTCCGTTTCTTTTGACGGTAAAACCTAGAATCAACTAACGGCCTCTTCTAGATGGCGCTACAAACTCGAATTTATGAAAAAAAAATTTGATTAATTATTTACTATTATACTTAAAATTATTATCGAAGTGTAATATTGTGTATTGTTTATAATACAAAATTAAATAAATTTTTTTTAGTATTTTAAACTACTATTAAAACATTAAAACCTTGTAACATTCATTAATTTATTTAACGAAGTTGGCAATGTTGTAAATTTATTATTACATATTACTAACAAGATGGCGCTGAACATGTGATAAAAGCAACAGTTGATGGTTTTCTCCCTACTTTTTTTATAGCATACCAGTAAAAAAATTTTTTTAGTTACTGGGAGGTTATAACGAATTTAAAGTGATTACTTTTGCCTGTTTATGATATAAATACACTGATATAACATTATTTCATAATGCATTGAATATTTTTTAAAAACATATTCGTACTATCTAGTTAATAAAGGTTTTTTTCATGTAATATTAAATTCAACCACGGCATTTATATGATTACTATTACATAAAATGAATAAATAGCGCATTCAAATAATTGAAGTTGAAGCAATAAACGACTAAAACTAGAACAAACCATTAAGCATAAATTATCTATTACATTGCTATGAATAAATTGTAATTTTGTGTATTTTAATTTTACATGTTTTAAAGCAATAATATTTTTTTTATTGAAAGTTGTCGAAACATAACTAATATTACCATTATTAAAAAATTTCATGTAATTTAGTTCAGCATATTTCTAAAAATATTTAACGGTAATACTTTTGTTGTTTTACATCCTATAGAATGCTCTATGGATCTTATTCAAAATAAAAGTAATGTAATGTAAAATGAAATATGTAATAATAAAAAAGTTATATTTAGAATTACGTAAGTAATATAGGTTTTTTGATAAAGTTTGGTTGTAATTACAAAAAATACATATAATTTCATTTAGGCTTTATACTGGTTTTAAATTAAATTTATCATTATGAATTAAGTTAAGGATTAAAAGTTAAATTTTGTTTGAGTATCCGAATATAATTTTGTTGTTTGTTTTTGGGAAAATTGTATTATTACTCTAGCAATATTTGGAGTAAGGCCATCTTTCAAAATGCAAAGTGTCATTTTTCGATCGTATGAAGTCGTGTGTCGTGTTTAAAAACGATGGCTTAAAATTTTAAATTACTTGTGGTTTATCGTAATATTATGGGAATTTTTTCGCTTAATATATTTGTGCGAATTCAACTGTGTTATGTTATTGTCGTGAAGTAAGGAAATACAGTTGTTATCTATTCGTAAATGGCGATATTATCGGTTTTTTTGTGTGTTATGTCGTGAGAGGGCGATGGATCGTCGGTGTTCACAATCGGTCCGGACGCTAGTTTTCGACGATTCGGACTCCGATTTACCGAAAATCAATCAGAAAAAGGATTTATTCTCATCCGGAGTGCCGCCATCGTTGAACCAGAGCGCTGAAGGTAAGATAAACAACCTGTATTCGTGTTGATGGACTACTTGATTAGCGCGCGGCAATATTTTCTGTTTTCAAGGTTTGTTCGGTTGTCAATGCGAATTAAATTGAAAGGGTGTCAATAAACGTTCGTGGCTCATTGGATTGCTATGCTCGACATCTGATTATTTAATTGTTTTGTTGTAGACTCGTCTAATCACTAAAACCCATCACATTTTATGCATAGTATAAATGGAATAAATTTATTGTTTCATTTATTATCTTTTACAATAATGTGCATTTTAAATAGTAATTATTTTTAAATGTAAAAAAATCTATTTCTTTTATGGTTTTAATTACTTATTTTCAGTTCCATTTTTAAAAAATAAATTTAATACCCATGTTAAGTTCAGTATTCCAATGTAAAATATAAACAGGTACATTTTTTTATTATACAACTAAAAATATTTCTTATTAATTTGAATATAATGTAGTGTAGTTATCAATCATTTCAAATAATGTGATTTAATTTAGATGGATTTTTCATTATTATATATAAAAGGTTTTATAATTTTTGTGCTAAATCATTTAGTATTTATCATAGTAAAATATTGTTTCTGATATTTATTTAAAAAAAATACTTGTACATATTAAAGTTAGTTGAAATGTAGTAACATATCGGTTTATCATATCTATAAGTTTGATCTTCAATGTCTATACCTATAAGATAAAGTCTAAACAGCTGTAAAGGTTGCATGAGTCTTATTTTGTTAAAGACTTAAGGATTAATAATATAAGTGTTTCATTTAATTAAAAGATTTTAGGTTTATACAAGGTATGTGTAATTTGTACTTTCACATAAATTGTACACTACTCCATCTTTATTAGAAAAAATTAAATTTAGTAACAATTTATTTATTTTACTCTTATTTTGGGATCAGGTATTTTTTGGTTATTATCAAGTGTAAATAATTCATCTCTTCTCTTTTAACAATAAATACTGGAAATCATCCAAATCATACTTTGATAAAGACACATGTTAAAAATTCTCAAATGAATTTACATTTAAATTTCAAGACATTGTAATTTTTTTAAAGACTGTATATTTCCTGATATGCTGTTTTTTAATTTGTGTTCTACTAGCAACTTTACAGTTAGTGATATGCCTATCCATATAACATGGTGCTTTTTGCATAGTTGGGATGGTATATGTTACATTATATTATGCTTGTCTTGAGACAGACCAGATATTCAAGGCGATTGCACAGTAATTTCACTGGCTATAATACCTCTCAAACCAACAGTAATAATTGCATATTACTGTATATCATAGATTAGTTGAAATAGGGATTGATGTGGTACCTACTTAGATAGTTTCTGGTACCTACCTACACACAGTAAATGTAATCATTCGCTTGTAGCATATGACTGATGAGGTTGTCATATCGCAACTGATCAATTATAATTGTGTGATATGCTGCAAAACTATACAGTTTTATTTATAAGTGTTTTAATAATATCATAGCTGAAGCAGTTTACTACTAAACCGGTATATTAACATTAATGTTATGATAGTTTATTCTATAAGATAGTAGAAAAAAATTAGAGCAGTGGCACATTTGATCTGTGAGATAACATTCCCATTATACCTTTAAACAATTGGATAGTGGGAAAATTTTTCTCGTAATTATAACAGTAAGTTTATATACATACATTATTTTCATTCACATTGTACAATGGTTTTGATTGTGAATTAAGGAAGAAAAATAGTATGGTTTACTATAATTTCTTTAGAAAATGTACAATCATGATTCTCAATAACTTATTTTGGATGAATGATATTTATTTAACCTATTTTATTTTAAAATATCAGTCACAATTTTAATAACATTTTATTTTGAAAAGAGGATACTGTAAGTAGTTAAATTACTAGGATAAAAAGACTTAACAACTTTTGTCTGTTGCAATTACAATTTTGTGCAATATCCATCCCCTTTTTTTTATTCAACAAAGCTATGAGACAAGCTGTATGTTCACATGACGGTTAGTGATACACCTGGTCATAACTAATTAGGATGTTATACACTGCACCATATTGTGCTTGTCACTTTGTGAAATAGATGATAATCCTCGTAACTCCTAAAATTTCACCAGCTGCACGGCATCTTTCAAACTGGAAAACAGTAATGTCCGTACACTACTGATTGGTGGTGGCAATACATACTGCGGTGCTACCTACTTATAGTGTGTCCATCTTAACTAGTGCCACATCGTTAACAGCTTATTTTGAAAAGTGTAACCATTTTAAAGAAATGACTTTGATTTTTGAATACTAATTAATTTATATGTAATTAATCTAATAGCTAGACATTTTTCATGTTTACTAATGTACGTAAATATGTAGTACATTCTGCTCAAGTTATTTTTACATGAAAATTTGTTTTTGGAGTAATGTGTTTTATAATTTATGGAGGCGTGAGTCTAACGCTATTGTGTTATTCATTACTGAATACTACATTAAAGCGAAAACTTTACGATTGTGTTTACCTCATTCCGTTCAATAGGTCGTTATGTTAGGGCTCGTGCATTGATAGTGCTAATTGCATGTGTTTGTTAACTTGTTTGCGCTTGTTAAGTTAGTTTTGTCATATTACACATGAAAATTCGTTACTGGAAAACAAAGCATTAAGAAATCCACCGTAAGATGAACAGAAAACATTAGATGAATGGCTGGGAAGCACTGCACTTATACATTACAAGTGGACTTTGATTTTTGAATACTATATCCTGTTGTAGACGTCCATCAGTTGAGCTGATGATTATATGGATATTGTCTTGTTGCCTCATCAAAGTTTTCGCAATTCGAAAACTGAATGAATGCTAATAATGACCACTGTCCAGTTTTAGCCCTCATGTTCTGGTTGTTTACTTTCATTTTATTTATTTTTTTCAAGAAAGTGGCAACAAGACAGATGTTCAACTGATGATAAGTGATATGCCTGCCCATAACAATGTTGGACTAGTTAGGATAATATATACTACACTACATTGTCCTTGTTACCTGAGATATGAGGTGTTGTGTCTTGGTAACCCAGTTATTACACTAGTTACAACACTTTTCAAACCTAAATACAAATAATGTTTATACATTTCTGTTTGGCAGCAGAATTAGGCGCTGCGATTGTACCTACGTAGATAGTCTTCGGCAATAGAGACCTACCACTCGTAGAGTAGTTGTTCAGCCTATGCTTAACAGAGTGGGTTTAACCGTTTTAGCGTACATTTTGTTTCCTATTACGTTGCCTAATACAGAGACATTGGTCTCATCCAAAGATCTAGCAGTTTCGCACGACCTTCATCAGGTCATCATTCCGCCTTGTAGGGGGGTCTTTCAGCACTACCTCCAGCGGTACCAACCCTCTAAGAACTTACTGTTCCATCTGCCGTCATTATGGCCGTAGCTCATTAAATTTTATTAGCCTTAATTAAGTTACAAAACAACTATGTTTTTTTGCTGCCGAACATTAATGTCGGTATCATCAATGGTTTCCAGTTCATGGGCCACTGTAGTTAATGGTGGCTATCATTAACTACAACGGCCCTTGATTGCTTATAAGTGGTGCTTTTTGTAAAGAGATTCGTCTTGAAATTCTCATTGAGAATGAGCTGGTTTTATCACAGAATAGATGGTTTATTTGTAACCCTTGGTGACAGAGAAAAAGGTGACTAAGTGCTATCAGTAATCTCTTATTATGATGTAGTTAATTTGTTCGTGCGAGACGCCCGCTTGAGCAGATTACGCGAATCACGTGTTAATCCACCAGTAATCGAGTGGATTATCAGCTTTCCAAGTTTGGTGGTGTCATACTCCCTGTTGGGACAGTTTTATCTTATCGACTGCTAGCTGTTCCCCGCCCGCTTTGGTGGTCGTAATGTAAAAATAGACTTGGAATTTGTCTGACATATTGAGAGCAACCGCAACTGCAACCGCGAATGATTTTCTATACCAACCGCTACTATAGCAACCGCATAAATAACACCAAATGAGAATGTTTACAAAAGTTAATTAGAAATGAAATTAGGAAGGATCTGTGATATTAAAACAATAAATATCCTATAGCTATCTACAAATAATTCACGTTCACTAGTTTTCACGTGATTGGCGAACAAATGAAACACATTTTCATTATCTATAGATTAATCTACGTAAAGTTGTTATACAGCATAGCGATTAGATGAGTAGAAGATTCATCTGGACGTTACTCTCGTCTGTAACAATGTGTCGTTAAATAACATGATATACACTGCACCATGTGCTAGTAGTCTCGACACATACGATGTTAAGTCCCGATACCGAAGTAATTTGTTTAGCTACAGCGCCCTTCAAATCGGAACTTAATTTCCATACTGTTGTCGTTGTGTCCGTATAATCCGACGTTAAAATATCGTGTTGCTGTCTAAACTGCCTCGGCCAGGAAGTTGGTTCGAGTCCTTTCAGGTGAAACGGAAGTTACAGCACAAAGGTCCAGTTTTGAGTCCTTTATACGTTAAATTGGTATAATTAAAAAAAAAAACCGATGAATTGAATGTTTTAATTAATCAAGTTTGCAATTTCAAATATTACTAACATCCGGGCAGCATTTATGCTCGTTTCTTTTCGGCTTTTAACTCTCGATCCAGGAAAAGGGTTGCAATGAGTTTAACAAGTACTGGTGGTATGCCTAGGTAGTCTCTTGTCTTTTCGTCAAATAAAAAAAAGTTTTTCTTAGAAGACAAATAAACCGTTCTCTCTCTCTCTCTTTTTCTCTCTCCCTCTCTCTCTTTATTCGTTTCTGTCTGACTCTTTTTCTTGTTGTTCACTTGTTGTCTGTACCACTTCCACAGGGTATTGATCTCGTTCCCTCACACGTTAACCAGAATACAAAGCTTCACATCAGTACCGCGTGTGCCGCTCACAACCGTATCACTTACTATCACGTGAACGTGTCATTGCTTAGTTGAATAAAAAAAAATTAAAATCTCTCGTCATAATACTATTCCTGTATCCCTACAGTCTACATTCACATGTTCTCTCTCTTTGTCATGAGCTCAGCTTTCACCCGCCAGGGTGTTCTTGGCGATCGATCTTCACCACCAACATTGTAGTTTACCACATGATATTAAGGTTAATTATGTATACGATCGTGATGCTGTCGTTCTAGATTTGTAGGTAATTAGTTTAATTACAGTACCCTTTAAGCCGAAGTGTCGGTAGAAAGTAGGCGGTGGTGAGTACCAATTGGGTTCGTACCTGGTAAAGAGTCCACTAAAAGTGGGGCGAGTATATTTTAATTAGTTATCGATTGGTGCTTGTGTAGTTTTTTGTTGATGCAACTCGCCAGCCGTGCTGTGGAATCTGGGACGTTGTGTACCTCGCCGCTGTGCCGTTGCCGTTTCGCCTTTTTGCGACGTACCGTATGTTGTTCCGGCATTCAAAGCTTTAATGGTGCTAGGTCTGCGTTGCTACATATCGTCTAGGTAGGTACCACCGCGGTTCCTATTGCAGCCCACATACATACATTGCTTGGGTTAACATTTCGTGTACAGGGACGCGATTAATAAGCCCACAAACCAGCATTGGGTCAGCGTGGTGGGAATTGGCCCAAATTCCCCCACACAAACCCCTATAAACGTGGAGATTTTTGGCGGAAGTCTATGTCAGTGGACGTTTATCCGCTGATGATGCAGTTAAGCTAATCTTTGTATGTAATATATTTTATACAACAACGAAAGGACAAGTTGTAGGTCTTTGCTGCCGGTAACTTTCTGAGTAGGTACTGACAAACAGAGGTGTGTCTTCCGGTTTGAAGGGCGTTGTAGCTATACAATTATTGAGGTGACGGGGCTCAATATATTATGTCTCAAGGCAACGAGCGCAATGTGGTGCCGTATATGGTTTTGTAGCTAGCGCCACATTCTCGTCATATTATGAGTAGGCGTATCACTTATCATCAGGTGAACATCTTGCTCGTCTCGTCGTTTGATTGAATAGAAAAAAGGTTGGTAATATGAGTCGAGAAGTTTCAACCTAATCAAGAATTGTGTTACATATGCTTAGTATGACCACATAAAGAATTTATAAATTTATTAAATCTATGGGGTGTTAGGGGTTCCGCACAATAACTCAAAACCAACCTTACCATCTTGTGGTGTATTCTGCTAATCAACAAACGAGGTTCTGGCTCCCACCACCCCCTTTGGGCCAGCGACGGTCATGATAATGATTAAATCTAGATTTAACGTAGTCTAAACTGCGAGTTAAGCGTATTTACAGTGGGTTTAATTGGTAACTGTATTATTATTTTTTATTACTTTCATTGTTCCGGTAGACGGGCAGTGAGGTGAGCATGGCGGAAGACGAGATGTTCACACGACGTATCCACACCGTCGGAGCATGTGGAGCAAAAAGATACACCCATATTTATATATATATGTACATATACAAGCAGTTACCCGTCACTTTGCTGGCCGTAATATAGAATCAGACTAGAAATATTCCTTGAACTCCGTAACCGCAAATGTATTTCTAAAGCAACCGTTACTATAGCAACCGCATAAATAACACGAAATGAAAATGTATATAGAAGTTGATTAGAAATAAAACGATGAAAGATCTATGAAGTCATAAAACTTAATATCCTATAGCCATCTACAGATCACACCGCGTCGAATGCTCATGTTCCCGTCTACGTTCACTAGTTTTTACGTGATCGGCTAACAAAGGAAACTCATTAATATTTAATCTCTGTGTTCTATTACATAAGGCTTCGTGTAGTTTTTCTAATTTTACAACTATATATATATATATATATATATATATATATAGGATCTGCAGCCGTACATATACCCTGGGGCATGCGCTCCATACAGAGAAATAAGTACTGCATACCCTGGCTCTCTAAATCTACTTAAATAATAATCTCAATTTATTCTTAAGCTCTACGAAGCGACGAGACGAGCGAGACGTTCACCTGATAATAAGTGTTACGCTTGCGCATAACGTGGCGCTAGTTACGATGATATATACTGTACTGCGATGCTCGTCGCATTGAGACAGAGAATGTTGATTTTCGTTACTGAAAATTACTAGTTCACTAGCTACAGAGCCCTTCAAACCGGAACACAATCATGTTTGCACTCTAGTCTGTCCGCTGCGGTGGGTATATAGACAGTGGTAACAACAGACGTTAAACTTACGAGTATAAGTGTTTTTACGCCTGGAGTTGACTGATCTCGGATTCGATTCTAAACCGGTCCGCTCGTATGCACCAAGTGTTAACTTATGATCTAGACGGATAGTATCGCAAAGGTAGTACATATGACCTTAACGTCACAAAATAATTACTCAAGCATTTATTGGTATCGATTATTACCTTGCGATTCAAGGTTCAGTTATTTGAACGCGCTGTTAACAGCTGCGCCGGTACCTAGAGAGTTCATTTTTTTTATTTCATTTAAATTAAATGTTAACCATGGGGTTAATATCCATGTGGTAATGGTAATAAAGCGGCATGTCCGCTTAATTAAGTATAGTCGTAATTACTTTTAAAGTTTTTAATTTAGTTTTATAGTAGTCAAGTTTGCGGGTAGATATATATTTATGTTAGAACTGTGCGTTCTATAAGAGATCCCGGGGCCTCTCCGAATGCACTGATGCAGAGCACCGCCAGAAGCAGGGTAGAAGATTCCTTCCTGAAACCAAAAAAATATATACATAAGGCAAAAATTAAAAAAAAATATTCTATGTAGTGACAAGAGTGCAGGACGTTCACCTGATGGTAAGCGATACGCCTGATATAACGTGGCGCTCATAGGGATGGTATATACTAGGCCACATTGTATTCGTAGCCTTCAGACATAAGATGTTAGGTCTCGTTACCGCAGTAATTTCTCCAAAGCGGAATACAGTATTATTCGCACACTACCGCTTGGCGATAGAACAGGAGCTCTGGTGGTAGCTACTATTATAGTACCAGTTTAAAAAATCCACTAATTTTCACTTGATCAGCACGATGGTCGATCATCTTGACTATTGTTGTCGAGTGAGAATCCCAGGTCTTAATTATGGCTAATTAACAACCTGATGAGAAAGTGGCTTATATGTTTGCACAGTAGAATTGGGCGCCGCGGTGGCATCTGCCCAGACGGTCTTCGGCATCAGAGACCTATCATCAGTAAAATTGTGCCGCTAGGATATTTGGTAATGAATTTCGAAATAGATTAAGAAACATTCTGGTGGTACATGATTTTTTTTTTTTTTTTTTTTTTTTTTTTTAATATTATAGTCACGCCTTTTCCCCAGTAGGGGTAGGCAGAGGTGAATAAACCACCCACGTTTCGCCAGATGTGGTCAGATTAGGTCCCATGTAACAGGGGGCGAGCCTGTTGCCACTTTATTGGGACCACCACACACACACACACACACACAAAGATGATATCAGTGTGCGGGTTTCCTCACGATGTTTTCCTTCACCGTTTTTGTATCTCGCTGTTGTAACTAAAGTTCACAAACGTACATAACTTAAATTTTAAGTCTTTGGTACATGCCGAGGTTTGAACCCGCGACCTTCGGAATGAAAGCCGCACGCTCTAACCATTAGGCCAGCGAGCTACTCTACTATGCTAACTACTACATGTAATATAGGCGGAAACAAAATGGCAGTCACTCATTCATCATCAGCCACTGATGGACATAGGACTCCTTTAAAGATTTTCAGCTCTATCGAGGGATTTATATGGGAAGAGTTAGACTATTTCCCACCCCGCAGGCCCAATACAGGTTGGTGTGAGCCAGAGCCTCGTCTGTTGATTAGCAGGGTGCACCACGTGCAGGTGAAGTTGGCTTGGGTTCCGCAAGATGACAGATCCCGCTCTGAGAAGAAACCGTCGTGGCGCTACCGCGCGTCAACACGTCGCACCGGTCAATGGTGCTCCACTACCATAGACGGGCCTTTGGGGTTGTTGGCGATCAGGATGGGGGTTCTCATCGCCTTCTAAACGACCCTGAGGAGGACAATGGCTGGACGTGGTCTCCGGTCATTGAAGTAGTACTCACGAGGCTGGTGGAGTCTGTATAAGCAGACCCCGGGACGGGCTATCCCAGAATAGCGTTAGCGAGGCCGCGGTTGTGTTCCGAACGGAGATCCCGTGACCTCGCCAAACGCCGAAGGTGACCACCGAGGGGGTTTTAGTGGGTAAAAATCTCCATATAACTCTGACTTCCCCCAGGAGGAGATCTTTTCGAAGATTTCCCCTCCGAAACCGAAAAACAAAGGGTCCTGCAAGATATTCTCCATATTATCTTTCTTTATTCTATATGAAAGCGTGCCACATATATTAGGGGGACCGGAAAGTAATGTCGTTTTCTTACGCTAAAACAAACATACATTTTTAACGAGTCTTTATTTTTAATCAATGATGTATTCCCCATCATTGTCAATAACCTTTTGCCATCTAGTGAGTAGAAAGAAATTTTCAATCCCTGATCGATAAAAATTAATTGGTTTTTCGGCAAAATATCTAGAGATGGCATTTTGGATATCATCCAAATTTGCAAATGTTTTGCCACTTAAAAAGTGTTGCAGCGCTCGGAGTAAGTGGAAATCCGATGGTGCAACATCGGGCGAATATGGTGGATGAGGCAGCACCTCCCACCCCAATTCATTAATTTTTTCTAGAGTTCGCCTTGCGCAGTGCGGTCTTGCATTGTCATGTTGGAGAATGACGCCTTTTCGGTTGACAATCGCTGGCCACTTTTCAATTAAAGATTGATTGACTCGCTGCAATTGTTCGCTGTAGAGGTCTGCAGTAACAGTTTCTCCAGGTTTCAGTAATTCAAAATGAACAATGCCGCGAATACTCCACCAAACACACAAAAGCGCTTTTTTGGGGTGTAAACCTGGCTTAGCAGTACTCCGAGGGATTTCATTTGGAGAGAGCCACTGCCTTTTGCGTTTTGGGTTATCATACAGGACCCATTTCTCATCTCCTGTGATCAAGCGATCAAAAAACGCTTCTGTGTTGTGTCGTTGAAGCAATAAGTTGCATGTGATTGATCGGTTAGCCTTATTCTGTTCGGACAGATTATGCGGGACCCAAACACCTGCTCTGCTTACTTTTCCAATCTGCTTCAAATGTTCTTGGATGGTCGACCAAGGTTTGTTGAGACTGTTTGACAATTCCTCGATCGTCTGACACGGATTTGCTTCCACTTCCGCCCTTAACACGTCGTTGTCTAACGCTGATGGTCTTCCTGATCGATACGAGTCGGAAAGATCAAAATTACCCGATTTGAACTTGGAAAACCACCTTTGGCATTTACGAATGTCCAGTGCATTTGGATAAACATCGCAAATGTTTTTGGTAGCAACTGTTGCGTTATTTCCCTTGCGAAACTCAAAGAGCATGCAATGCCGGATGTGTACCTCTTCTGGTATTTGGCTGGCCATTTTACCCAAAATTACAAAAAAAAATTGTAATTCAATTGTCTATAAGTAAAGAAATCACTATAACCTCACAATGTCTTTGGTACGCCTCTGAACAAAACAATGAGCTGACAAATGACAATCAAGTATTGGCATGCGCAGAAACGACATTACTTTCCGGTCCCCCTATTAATAAAGTAATAACTAATTAACTGTCTGGCGTCTACGAAAACTGTAGACCTCGCCTAGGGAAATTATTATAAGCATTAATAAACAGTAGTCTCTGGGGGCGCTAGCCTTTGTGAGCGGCATAAACATGTTTTATTGTTTGCAGAATAAACAATGTGTTGAATTATTTCACAGTTTTTTTTATTCGATGAAGAAAATTTTACTGATGGCAGTAGTGCGAGAGGCGCTGTAGCTAGTGAAATTATTGGAGTAATGAGATTCATCATATAACTGCGACAAGTACAATATGATGCTGTGTGTATCATCCTAGTTAGAGCAACGCTTTTATTAGCCGCACTCATTATCAGGTGAACGTCTCGCTCATTTTGTAGTTTTTTTTTTAGTTGTATGTTAAACAATCACGCCGGTAGTTAAATTTTATAAGACATTAAAATATTTTTATAGTTAATAGTTTCCAACTTATACTGCTTTGAGTGGTAGTAATGTATGTTTGCTATAGGTGGGGGTGTCAGGGGTCCCGAACAAAAGCTCATGGGATCCAAGCTAACCTCACCTGATCGTGGTGTACCCTGCTAATAAACAAAGAAGGCGCTGGCTCACACCAACCCGCATTAGACCAGCGTGGTGGATAGTTCAAATCCGCACATATGTACCCATACATACGATTGAATGTCGCAGAGAACTGTGAACGTCTGTCGGCTGAAGATGATGATGACTGCATTGAGTGAAGACTCCGAGTACCACCAGAGGCAATAAAGAGTTATTTATAAAGTCGGCTGCTATAGAAGCTGCAATGACACCTAGACGGTCTGCAGAAACAGGGACCTACCAGCCGTGATAGCTATTGGTCCTTTAATCCGGGTCACAATAATGACTGCATAGTACTATTTATCGGTTGCAATAAGCGCTGTGGTGGTACTTACCTAGACGATCTCCGATAATAGAGACCTATCACCAGTAATTGTGGAAAAATAGCGTCTCCTCAACTAAGAGACGATTCAAGGGAAATTGTTAATTTTAACAATAAATTCATAATATTAGGTATAGTGTCTCATGGAAACTGTCTGTCTGTCTGTCAAGACTATGTATTCTGTGATAGTTCAGATTTATCAGTTTAGTTGGTAGCCCTCGCTCGCCGAGAAGCAATCCCGAGTTCAATCGACAAATCTCTTCTCGGTCAATTTGCTTCAATTGGGATTTGGGATCAAGGTTCCCATTTAGATGGTGCGACCTAAATTTACTTTACTCTCTCACATTCATTTTGTAGTACTTTAGTAAATATAATGTATTAATACAATACACGAAGTATATACATTTTTTTTTGTATTTAACCGATACTAGCAAATCCATCTAATGATAGTCAGATATCGCCCGTAACAACCTGGCGTCGTTTAAGATTATATATACAGCACTAACTTCTGCTTTAAAACATATGATGTTAAGTCATCATCATCCTCAGATATAGACGTCCATTGCTGGACATAGACCTCCATCATAGATTTCCACATCGAAGAGTTGAGAGGAATTGGATCTTAGCCTCCCACGTTGGCTCAGTACACGGGTTGGTGGGTTGTCAGAGCCTCGTCTGTTATTCAGCAGGGTGCACCGCGTGGTGGGAAATGGCCCACATCCCACCATATGAACTCCGTATAAACGACGGCTACTAGTGCTTGGCGATCTGGGCAACGCAGGTCCGATCGATATAAGGATCTTTGGAGGAGGCATATGTCCAGCAGTACACCCTTATCAGCTGATGATGATGTACACCGCGTGCTGGTGAAGTGGACTTGGGCTCCGTAAGATGTTCGGCGGAACTCCATACACCCTTTGATATTAAGTTTGAACTCACTATTAATGAAGGTATTCAAACTATGATACGGTAAAGTTTGCACGCTTCTGTGTGCTGGTAGAATTTGGTGCTGCGGTTGTACTTGACCATCCAGCGGTAAAGACCTGCCGATTCGAGTATATATTCTCTTTTGGATTTGAGGAGAGAAGAACAGGAAACAAATAAATATGTAGATACTTAGATAGAACTAAATAAATATGTTCCCTGACTGTTTTGTTGGCCTAGACTCAGTAAGAGGAATATTTCTGCCAAATTTCAAGTCTCTCAGGCCTTATGGTTTCAGATATATCATTACGAGTCTCTGCATAGGTGGAAATCTCTTAAAATATCTCGCTATGCATTCGAGTATGTATATACTCATCTAACGGTACTAAACATGGCAGAGAGATGGGCCAACAGAACTATCGGCGACCAAGATCTTGTCGTAGTTAAACTGGACGGTCTTGAATATAGGCACTGACTGGACGTACAAGAAGCATTTTGTAGAGTGTGTGATGGAATAACTCGGTATAACTCCACCTTCCTCTTTTTCTCCTCAAATGACCACGGTGGGTCGCCATCCTTACATGGTACAAATCCCCACTTAGCGTGCAATGACACAAGTTCCAGGTCTTGATAAAAACAGCAAAGGAATGGAACAGCTGGCGTAAGTGTTAGCGTACACTGTGGCTGTCTTCAAAAATATGCTTTATCGCCACATACTCCATCATTACTTAACACCAGTTACTCTATGTGTTGCCATCCTTTTCTCACGTCACGAATATGGTATATAAATGCGCACGCGCAGCTGTACCGGTTGCCTTCAAATGGTATATGAGTCAGTAGACCATCGAGTTGTTCAGGTGTCTGTGTGTAAATGTTGACGTGGTTGGTGACCTCACATGTTTGTATAGGTGATTTGATGTGCGAGTTAGTTTCTTATTCATCCAGTTAATTTGTGTCAGTAATTTTTTTTATCGAAGAACGAGACGACTGAGACGTTCACTTGACAGTAAGTGATACGTCTGCCGATAACAAAAGCGCTGGTTAGGTTGATAAATCATGGAGGTAGGTTTCCGTTGTCAGAGACCGTCTAGGTAGACACCACTGCAGCATCTATTTCTTACACCAAATACTAGTGTGGAAACATTACTGTGTTCCAGTTTAAAAAATGCTATAGTTAATGAAATTACTATACTTATGAGATTCAACATTTAATGTCTTAAGATGACGAGCGTAATGTGGTGCAGGGTATACCATCCTAACTAGCGCCAAGTTATGAGCAGGCGTATCATTTACCATCAGGTGAACGACTCTCGTCTCGCGTCGCTTTATGGAATAAAAAAAAATATGTATACACTAAACTATATTGAGCTTGTCACCATGTGACATAAGGTATTAAGATTCGTTACCTCAGTAATTTCATTAGCGTCAGCGCCCTCACACCGGAACAGTAATGTTCACACACTGCTCTTTGCCGGCTGCGATGGGCGCTGCGGTGGTAACTACTTAGAGGGTTTCCGGCAGAGACCTACCACCAGGTGTGTATTTATTAGCCTATGATATTTTAATCAATTGGGTTGACATATTTCAGAATGATTTTTTTTTGTAATAATTTCATCAGTTAAATTTGTCACATACTTTTCTGTGATATAGTCTTCCTTGTTAAGTTTGTATCAAGGTATAATCAATGGAAGTTTTAAGGCCTTAAAAAGGTTTGTAAGGGATCTTAAAAGACATTCAGAAAGTAGACAGAGGTTTTGATGAAGGTCGCCGGAAACTATTTGAAGCTAACAAAGCAGAACCGATAAGTAGGAAGATCTTTGATAGAATTTTACGTCTCGCAGTTGACGTCTGGTGATGGTGACGATGAAGATGACTTACAAAAGACTGAGATCTATAATTAGAGATCATTGTACAATGGCTATATGTAACGATTTCTTGTTATTGTCGCTGCGAAATATTAAATGTGAAATGTACAACCATTGTTCCCAGTGACACGCCCACCATAGATTACGTAGGGGCGTGGATACGAAACCTAATTCGTAAACTACTTTGTCCGACATTAACATCGGCAACAATTACTTTCTCTATATTTTGTAACAATTAAAATAATTGTTCCCCATCCTTACTTACGGCGCAGAGACATGGCACCTGACTATCGGGCTAGTACACAAATTCAAAGTGGCACAGCGAGCGATAGAGAGAGCTGTGTTTGGTATTTCTTTAAGAGACAAAATCGGGAACGAAGAGATTCCATGGATAACTAAAGCTGTCGATGGAGCTCTCAAAATCTGCAAGCTGAAGTGGCAGTGGGTCGGCCAGGTCCGTCGTGTCAGTGACGACCGGTGGGGGAGGAAAATCTTGAAGTGGAGGCCGCGTAGAGGTCTCAGAAGTGTAGGGCGCCCTCCCTCAAGGTAGACTTACAGCATCATCAGAGCGGTCGGAAGTGGGTGAATGCGAGAAGCTGAGGATCGCCTTTAGTGGGAAACATTGGAGAAGACCTATATCCAGCAGTAAAAAAGGGTGATAATGATGATGATGATGAAAAAATTTGGTTCAATTCTAGACAGTTTTTACTGGTATCTGATGCTGGAGATCGTAGAGGTACCATCGCATCTCCTCTGTGTGTTACATACGTCTTATATCCTAAGAGGACAATGTGGTGTTGTGTAAATCATCCTAACTAGTGCCACGTTGTTATCGGCGGGGTTTGTCAGTTACTATCAACTGAATGTCTTACTTATCTTGTCACCATATATATATGTATATCTTATTTTCAAAGTGCCTTCCCATCTAGTGAAGGTTGGTGATCAACGTGGTACAGTCCTCATTGTCTTTATGACGCTGCAGATATTGCAGTCCATTCCCTGATATTCTTCAACCAGGTCTTTTTCATTTTCCCTACCTTCCCTTCTCTTCTTCTCATATATATATATATATATACACATATATTGATTTATGGCAATATTATATCAATATTATTAAAATAGCAAAATAGTTTATATAACTGTGTAAATATGGCGGAGGTCGGTTGAAAATCTGTACACAACGTTAACAATAGTGTATACACTTGCCACTGCACATACATGGAAAAGTTGACCTTCTGCATAAGGGCATAACGGTGACCATCGCTTGCCACACCCACTGCCACTTAAGGCTCGTTACAATGTATCGTCGCTCAGCTTGCCTAAGGCTACACCGACTTATACCCTAGTGTTTAATGCTATTAGTTATTTGAACGACATATGCATTACATGGAATACTTGAGGACCTGGTCTCCGTGGCTGGTATATCAAAAACGCATGGATCACGTTTAGATTGGACTGACATACTATTTTTTTCGCCACGAAATCCTACATTGAATTAAATCGGAACACTTTCACTCACGATTCTCCAATGCATAGGCACCTAGGCTATGAAGTAATGCCTAGGTTTTCAGTTTATTCTACAAAGCAACGAGGCGGATGGAGATTCATCTGTCGGTAAATGATAGTCTTGCCCTTAACAAGTAACAAGGTGGCGCTAGTTAAGTTGATATACACAGCATCACATAGTGCTCGTCACGACACATAAGAAGTCTCATTCCTCTAGTAGTTTCACTAGCTACAGCGCCCTTCAAACCGGAACACTAATGTTTGCACAGTACTGTTTGTCAGCTGCAACAGGAGTTGCGGTGGTACCTGCTTAGACGGTCTCTGGTTTGGATAAGAATCCTCATAGTCAACTGATGCCTTCGTCTGATGATAGAAGGCAGGCATATATTACTCTAGGTGAACGTATCGCTGGCCTTGGCTACTTGGCTTACATTATTAAAGCTATTAGCAATACAATAATGATTTAATCATTTCACTAGATTAAAAATAACTTTCAAAAGAGTTCATTCATTAAAAAAACAACAGGTTATGATTAAAGCGCCCCGAATGGAAGCATGATACGAGAGTAAACCTTGAACTGGATATCGTGTATAATGCGGCCGCAGTTAGCGCTGATACTTGATTCGATGTTGACGATAATTTTTTTTTCAATAAGCTATGAGACGAGCAACGCGATCATCTGATGGTAAGTGATAAACCGGCATATAACAACGTGGCGCTGGTTAGAATAATATACACAACACCACATACTTTTAGCCTTAGACATAAATCACCTTAGCCTAGTAACTTGAATAGCTACAGTTCCTTTCAAGTTGCCGTCGTCATCAGCCGATAGACGTCCACTACTGGATATGGGTCTCCCCCAAAGATCGATCGGTCCTGCGTTGTTCGCACCGTCGGGTACTAGGGCACCGGGTTTATATAGGGGGATTTGGGGAATTTCTCACCATGATGACTGAATGAGGGTTGGTGGGAGCTAGATCTTCGTTTATTGATTAGCAGTGTGCACTACGAGCCGGTGAGATTGGCTTGGGTTCCGTGAGTTGATGTGCGGGATCTCCTACAACTACCACACAGTAATGTTTGCACACTACTATTTGTCGGCTGCAATAGTAACTGCGGTGGCACCTAACTAGAACATCCTCCGGCAACAGAGACTTACCACCAGAATTACAGTGTATTCCAGAATTTAGTATAAAGGCTAGGATAGCCTAGGATGTCTTTTGCTCAGATTGTCGTGCAGTTCTAGATGTGCTAGTAATTCACGGCTGCAAGAAAATTACTAAACTAAATAATTATGGAAGTCCGGAAAATGCGTGACGGCAATAAACGTCACGGTACGACGAGTCGCGCGTGAAAACGCAGTAAGCACGTCATATCGCCAGCGAGCTGTTTATGGCGAAATATCGATGTTTCATCATCGATATATCAGTATTGATATAATAGTCATCATATACTGGTGGTAGGTCCTTGTTAGCGCCTGTCCTGTAGTCTGCGTTATTAAGAATAGTACTAATGTAAACCCTGCCTATTGTAGAAGGCTACTGGAAAGAGTTTTCGGGTTCGTGAGCTTTGAATGTGGAGGCCCTTATTATCCACTAAACGAGCATAGGGTGCGCGATATGTACGAGGTGGTCTCGTGATTGTCGTAACAAAGAAAGAGTGATGAGAAGTGCTAAAGCACAGCAGTGCAAAGAGACACCAGTGTGTTCCGTAAAAGATCTCCTCAGAAACCTCTTGCAAATCACTAAGGATGGCCACCAAGGGGCTTTTAGTGAGTACAAATCCCATATAACCCTCTATCGTATCGCTTACCAGCAAGTGAATACGGATTTGTGCCCCCTAAGACCACAGGTGTTACTATTCTTACCCCAAGAATATTCCAAATTGTTACATCCTACTTTATCCGTTACTTCTATGTATTTCATAACATTCCTCTCAAAAGTCTGCACTCTTCTCACATCTGCCTATCCCCTACCACTGACTGGTGACTTAGGGGAATACTTCCTAATGAACAGGAACTACGGCCCCTAGTACCCGGCAGCCTCGCTATTCCTAGCCAAGGTGGCGATCACTGTTATGATGGGGCAGAGGGTGCTAAGAATTCCCATTAGGTGGAAGAAATTGGGGGAAGGCCTTTATCCAGCAATGGATAAACAAAGACTGATAACGATGACGATGATGATAATGAAGTTATTACAGTAACTCATCATGATTTTACACATCACGTTTTGAGAAACTCAATGAGTATAATTATTTTATAAGCATTGACAGTTGGAATATTAAAAAAATTATATGTTCGGACAAACATCGATGTTATAATCGATTAAAATTGAACACGTATGGAACATCACTACGTGGAGACGGATTCTCGGGCGGTCTCTCCGCGTTTATTGACTCATTCGGTCCGCTCCGTTTCCCATACATAATGGAGCCGCCGGTGACCAGCGCTACCTTGACTATCATTACCATCGTTTAAAAAGTTTCTTGTTGCGAGAATAACGTAGCGAATTCTACTTAAAACTATAAAAAGTTTTTTTTACATAAACGATTTTTTTTTATCAATCTGATCTACGAAGAATTGAAAGCCTTGACTGGTATTAGGTTAGTAGGATTACAATACTAGTTTACTGGTTGCTCCCACCCGGTGGTCTGCGTCACTGCATTCGGAGAGGCTCCGGAATCTCTTATGGAACGCACCGGTGCCCTTTTTCAGTTACAGGTTTCTGAGGTGAGGCCTAACCCTTCTAGGAACCATCGCTGAGCCATAAGCTGTCCCACGCAGATTTGCTTGTTGAGCGATAAGGGCTCCCACCCTCAAGGCCCGCGGAACTCCTATACCCTTGTAGTCTACTTCTACGACAGGCGGGGCTTACCTTAGTCCTATTTATACTAGCCCGGGACTACAAGGCTGAGTTCATTGGTTGCCCGAGACTATCTATACAGTAATTTTATTAGCTACAGCGCCGTTCAAACTGGAATACAGTAATTTTTGTACAGTACTATTTGCCATCTGCAATAGGCGCTGCCGTAATACGTACCTACACGGTCTCCGGCAACAGAGACCTACTTAGCTATATATATAGAGTTACCACCAGTATATATTTTGCGACTGAACAGTAGTATTCCTGTTTGGAATTGTAGCTAATGAAATTACTTAGGTAATGAGTCTTAATACATTATGTCATGTCAGAGGGGTATAAGACCCAAGCCAAACTCACTTGCTCGTGGTCACCTTGCTAATCAACAAACAAAGCTCTGGCTCCTACCTATCCGCATTGGGCTAGCGTAGTGGAAAATGGCCTAGATACCCACATATGAACCCCTACAAACGTAGAGATCTTTGGGGAAGGCTTATGTCCAGCAGTGGAAGTCTATCGGCTGAGGATGATGATGATATTGTATGCTGGATAAAGGCCTTCCCCCTATGTTTTCCACCTAATGGGAATTCTTAGCATCCCCTGCCCCACCGTAACCGTGATCATAAATCGAAGAGCATAATGTAGTGCAGGGTCGGTTATTCGAACCCTACATCCTTACTTCACTCCACTTAGATGAACATTTGACTCCCGTTAACGTTTTGTTGAATAAAAAAGATTTAATAATTATCATTTTCAAATTTATTGACTATGGCGTTGTATGAGCTTTTTTAAATTATAGGACAAATGTTACAGACCCTAACTAACTATAAAACGATAAAATGATATTATTTATTTATTTAAAAACTGTACTATAATACATAGAGTTTAATTGACAATGGGAGGATTTAATACCTATAGGCGTTTTAGCTATTAAACCTAGGACGTAGGGAGAAGCAGTAGTAAGCGAGGTGAAAGATCAAAGGAACGAGAATAAAATAAATTGCATAAATCTATATACGTCCAAAAGATCCCACCTATGCAGAAACTCGTCACGATATCTCGAGAACTATGAGGCCAGGAGACTTGAAATTTTGTAGGAATATTCCTTTTGCAGAGTATAGATCAGCTAAGAAAGGATTATATGAAATTATTCTTGAAAGCGAGATGTAGGAGTGTAAATAATGGAAGGGTCCGGGTGCCAGAGAAAATATTTCCAACAAATTTCAAGTCTAAATTTCAAACCAAATTCTGTGTTACCAGCTCAGCAGGCGGGGAAAAGCTAGTTATTTATACACATACATATGTACATATGTGATCTTCAATGGGCTAATCGAGATCAGATTTCGTTATAGTAATCAAACGGGCTTAGAAATCTAGGGCGTGCGCCTACCGGGCCGATATCGTCGACGCGCTGTCGTGTACCACGCCGACCTGGTTAGCTGCAGTGACATCGGGCCCCTGTCGTTTCGCCGCTGTCAGCGTTACGTGGGCTGCGAGCTTTCGGAAAGTGAAAGCTGAACCTACAGCCGATATGATTTATGTGTCCCGACTATTTATCGATACGTGTTTATACACAAACAAATAAATTAAACATGATCGTTAATAGCCGGTGTTGAAAAAGTGTACTGCTGGTAGGTCTCTGTTGCTCAGCCCTGTAGTCTCGGGTTAGTAATAATAGGAGTAAGGTAAACCCTGTCTGTCGTAGAAGGCAACTAAAAGGGTCTAGGAGTTTCTCGGGCCTTGAGGGTAGGAGCTTTTATTGTTCAACAAGTGAACTTACGTGGGACAGCGATGGTACCTAGGAGGGCCAGGCTCCTCCCTGAGACGTGTAACAGAAAGAGTTGAGGGGCATCGGTATCTTCTATAAGAGATCCCTGAGCGTCTCTGATTGCACTGATGCAGAGCACCGAGGGGGTTTTAGAGAGTAAGAATCTCACATAACCTTGACTTCTCCCTAGAAGCAAGGTGGGTATATTTCAAATTTTAACCCCCCAAAAAAAAAAAAAATCTGTTGCTACAGACCGTCTGTTGGAGCCGAAAAACAGGACTATACGAACGTTACGGTATTACGGTTTCAAGGGCGGTGTTGCTAGTGGTATTACTAGAATGAGACTAAATGTATGAGATGCCTAAGACGATTAGCATAATGTGATGTAGTGTGTATCATTCTAACTCGCACAGCGTTTATCATCAGGTGAATATCTTGTTCAGCTCATTGCTTCTACTTCACATTCTAAAAGAAAACAGTGTTAGTACAGTTCTAGTATACAGTTGTGTGGTTATTACTTGGTTAAGTTGACGTGAGACCAGCTTCCTCTGTGTCACTTCCTCTGATTAAGAACTCGAGTTATAGCAACATCCCGAGTTTTTCTCATTGGTTGTTATATTCATCAGTTATTAGGGGCCGACTAAACGTAGGGATGTGCACAGAGATTTCCGGTAGAGCGTGCAAACTACACTTAAAACCTCTGTGCTTATAATATATGCTTAAATACAAACTTACAAAATTGGCAATTTAGTAATTGAGCGCCAATTAATCAATAGTCACGTTTACCCGTACGCGGGCGTCAGTCGAGGACCTTACTGCCACATCGGGTTTTCACAAGGTGGACCGACGGTCTGGTGAGATTTGCAGGAAGAGAGGAGATCTTTAGGGGAGGTCTATGTCCAGCAGAACGCGCCTATCGGATGAGGATGATTTTTTTTTTTTTTTTTTTATAAGTTCTAGTAGGCAAACGAGCAAGACAGGTCACCTGATGGTAAGTGATTCACTGCCGCCCACGGTCACCAGCGATGCCAGTGCGTTGCCTACCCTTCAGGTAAGAGTATGCTCTTTTCTTGAATAACCCAATGTCGCAGTTGTTGGGGAAGACCGCTGATGATGATGAATCAATAGTTAAAGTACCAGTTGTGTAGCTTTTAATTAAGTTGAGAGATTATTATTTAGATAGGTTTAGGGAGCTAAGGTACGCAGTGTTTGTTAGCCTATATAGAGAGCATGTTCCAGTCTACACGGCGCCGTGTAGTCGGCCCATTACAACTCACATCGGTATGACCATATTCATTATTACATATTGTAAAGCATATTTTTTATTATTCAACGAAGGGACGATATTAGCGAGACGTTCACCTGATGGTAATGGTGCTCGTTGCGTCACATAAGACGTTAAGTCTCATTCCCCCAGTGATTTTACTAGCTACATAAACAGGAACATAGTAATGTTTGCACACTTTTATTTGGCGGCATATATAGGAGCTGCAGCGATATTTACCTAGACGGTATCCGGCAAAAGAGACCTACCATCATTAATCTAACTAATTTAAGTATAGTACTTTCATAATAATAGGTTGGAAAATATCTCCCTTCCGCCTTTTTGTCTTTTGAATTTCGCGGCTATGTACAAAGCGCTACAGAGCTCGTATCTGGCAATACTATACATAATTTGAAAGGTCTTGACATAACCTACAAAATTAGTTTGGATATTGCGTTCAACAGTTATAGACGTGTAAACATGCGAGTTCACTAACGCCGAATTTGCGCTATTTTAAAGTTTTCCTTCGTTAAAGGCAAATCCGCTAGAGAAACGTTCCGTGAGATTAATGGTGTTTTGGGGGATGGTACTCTATCACTTCGAACCGCGGAGGAACGGTTTCGACGATTCAGAGCCGGTGAAAACGACACCATGGATAAGCCAGCCGGCGGAAGACCTGTGACGACAAATACCGATCAAATCATGGACTACATCGAGTTAGACCGGCATGTGGCATCTCGTGACATCGCAGGAGATGGGAGTTAGTCACCAAACCATTTTAAACCATCCGCAGAAGGCTGGATACAAAAAAAAGCTTGATGTTTGGGTGCCGCATGATTTGACGCAAAAAAACCTTCTGGACCGAATCAACGCCTGCGATATGCTGCTGAAACGGAACGAACTCGACCCATTCTTGAAGCGGATGGTGACTGGCGACGAAAAGTGGATCACATACGACAATATCAAGCGAAAACGGTCGTGGTCGAAGGCCGGTGAATCGTCCCAAACAGTGACCAAGCCGGGATTGACGGCCAGGAAGGTTTTGCTGTGTGTTTGGTGGGATTGGAAAGGAATCATCCACTATGAGCTGCTCCCATATGGCCAGACGCTTAATTCTACCATCTACTGCGAACAACTGGACCGCTTGAAGCAGGCGATCGACCAGAAGCGTCCAGAATTGGCCAACAGGAAGGGTGTAGTGTTCCACCAGGACAACGCCAGACCACACACTTCGTTGATGACTCGTCAGAAGCTACGGGAGCTCGGATGGGAGGTTTTATCGCATCCACCATATAGCCCGGACATAGCGCCAAGTGATGACCACCTGTTCCTGTCCATGGTGAACGCCCTTGGTGGTGTAAAGTTGAACTCAAAAGAGGCTTGTGAAAAGTGGCTGTCCGAGTTCTTCGCAAATAAGGAGGGGGGCTTCTACGAGGGAGGTATTATGAAGTTGCCGTCTAGATGGAAACAGATTATCGAACAAAACGGCGCATATTTGAACTAAATCCGATCACTGTAACACTTTTTATAAAGCATTGAATAAAGAGCAAAAAAGCGGAAGGGAGATATTTACCAACCTTATATGTATCAAACACAATTAAATTTTTTACCTGTTATCGACTGTTTTACCTGTTGGTAAGTTATATAGCTTTTTTTTGTTTTACGTGGGAAACATGCCTTAGCACTACTCTTGCGAGAGCAAAGGCAGGTTATGTCAGACTGAATCGACTAAAACCCCCACGAAATCCTACCTTCGTTGTTTTATGCAATGGCCACGGGAACGCATTCGTACACCTCTACGACTCCGCCAGCACAGCTACGCAGTGCAACTCTATTTCGGGTGGAGAGCCCTTCCTTTCCACCTCTGTAAGGGCGTCTGTAGTACCTCTTATCGTCACGTGGGCAACGGATCCCCCCGAGTCCGTCGCTCAGAGGCCATGGGAGCAAAAAAAGAAAACTCTCGACTCTCTGCGGCGGATCTGGTCTTGGACCGGCCACAGAGGATAGGAGAGTGGCAAAACACAATAAAGACACTCTTCTTCCCCCACTGCCTCACCGCTGCCATATCAATGGTGCGGCACGCTTAGGCGAAGCAGGTAAAGAGAGAGCCGATTGGCAATACTGATAGTGCTCTCCCTCCGCTACTCTACCTCGGCTATAGAGGGCAGTACAAACCTGCCCCCGCAACCCACCGTATAACATCCTAATCAGCGTCACGTTTTGGACGTGCATATCGCTTACCATCGGAAGAATGTCACGCTCGTCTCCTCGGTTCGTAGAATAAAAAAAAACATATACGTATTTATCTAATGCCTTTGAGTGACAGGCGAAATAACTCGCTCGACGTTCAGTGTAGATATATGAACAGCAACAGAAATAGGAGAGCCAAGGAAATCTCCGGATCCGTAGCGTCTGGTGTTGCACGGTGTGCATTCCTGACTAAAACATCCCATTAGCATACTTGGCAGAAACATGCATTCTGATTCGGTTGTTTACACAACGCTGGTGAAAGTTACGTAACAGATTTATGTGGCGTCAGTGTTTTTATAATGTCGGCTGACAACATGGCTAGAAGTAAAAGGTGACACCGATAACACAACCTCTATTTCTCAGTGTTAGCAATGTACGCTGGTGATAGGTCATAGCTTAGGAGGGTTAAGCCCCTCCTCAGAGACGTGTTCGAATAGTGTAGAGATAGATACACACCGGTGCGGTCTATAAGGAATCCCGGTGCCTCTCCCAATGTACTGATGCAGACCACCGAGGGGCTTTTGGTGAGTAAAAATCTTACATAACCCTGTTTTCACCATAGAAGCAGGGTATCTTTCGAAGATTGAAAAAGGTGTCACTGCAGCTCCTATTTCTCCCCTCAAACAGTAGTTATTGAAGTGTTAGTTCGCGTGATGTTCACCTGATGGATGGTAAGTGTCACCCCCACCAGTAACAATTTGACGCAAGTTAGAATGATAAATATTTCACCGCATTATGTTAGTCATCCTCAGGTATAAGATATCAAGTCTGGTTACCCTATTAATTATATTAACTGCAACGCCTTCCGAACCAGAATGTACTACTGTTTGGCAGCGGAAACAGACGCTGTGATAGTACCTATTTAGACGGTAGGGTTGATCAGCATTACTTTTCCTCTTAATGCGAAAATTCCTCATTTATACGTTTTCACCAATATTTATTTCTCCTCCTCGTCATCTACCTTATTCTCATTCTCCTGCTAACACTTACACATCTTCAACTTCTTCACGACAACTTCCTTATCGATTCAAAACTTAACATCATGTTTCTAACACATCGCCTAACACAAACACAAACTAGTTAGAAAGATATATACTAACGCAGCATGAGATGTTAAATTTCGTTATCGTAATACTTTAATTAGCTACAGCGCCCTTCAAACCTGAACAGTAATATTTGCACATTACTATGCGGCGGCAGAAATGGGTGCTGCTGCAATGGTTACTATGGACCTGTCGCCAGTTATTTAATAGTGTATACATGTATGGTTTTATGTATTTGTTAGGGGTTGGGGGGCAGAGGGGGTTGAATTGCTTATAAACATTTGATGTAACGGCAAATATTTGGACGGGAGCCGAGTGTGCCCACGTGATCCTATTTCCAAACGGTTACAGTATGTGTAATGTCGGTTTTTGCGAAAGTCGTAAATTTAGTAATATATCAGAGAGAGAGAGAGAGAGAAAGAGAGATGGAATATACCATTGGCAAGTGAACAAATGCGTTTAATCATTAATTCCTATATTATTGCTATTTTGCGGAATCACCTTCCCACGAAAGAATGGTTCCACTTAGGCTCCAACATCAGTATTATTTGATAGGTGATTTTACAAACCTGCCTTATTAACTACCACCCGCATATTGTAAATCTGACGCCATAGCATCTAGAAATCAGATTATTCTAAACGAGCACGGTTCACTGTCAATCTAATTTTTTTATTAACCTACAATACATGGGCAGGGCACATTACTCGAAGGACCGACGGCCGATGGGGCAGCATCATCAGGCAACATCTCGCTCGTTTGGACGTATCGTTAAATAAAAAAAAAACAGGAACCATTGATCTAGATTTATAAAAGACGGAAACTCAATATGAAGATGTGATTAGATATGAAATTCTGTGCTACCTACCTATATAGATAGTGATCTGTGTCAGCCTACATCGCTGAAGATATACTTCCTAGGCTACAAGAGAATTCAATTACTACTCTTCAATTAGATGTACTAATTTTTTTGGTATGAAACGAAAAAGTGTAACAAAAAATAGAACTATAAATGTGTTTATAAAGGGAGGCTGTGAGATAATAAGATAGAACGTGTTTATATAGTCTTCTTATCCTTCATCTCCTGTTCGTGCCTTCTCTGCACACCATGCAGACTAGTCTCGGCGCTTTGAATACACAAATAAATATATGAAGAGAGATAGAGATAGAGAATTTTTGAAATTTACAGTACATTTTTATATTATTCTCTTCATCGTTTCGTTCTTTTCTATTTTTTTCAATAAAATATTGAAGATCAATCGCTCTCTCTCACTCTTTTCGTTTATCACCTTCACAGTGCTTTCATGTTTAAAACATGCGGCACTAGTTAGTATTATATATACATGGCGACCGCGTACCGGAAGATGTAGTGTTGGCGGCACCCTTACCAGGTGGTCCGACGACCCGGTGAAAGTTACAGGAAGCAGCTGGATGCGGGCAGCGTGATCGATCGATGTGAAGATCTTTGGGGGACGCCTATGTCCAACAGTGAACGTCTATCGCCTGATGATGATGATAATCATACATATAGTTAGTATTATATATAAATATATACCACTGTGCTCTTCACCTTGAGACGTAAGATGTACCCAATTAATTTTATTAGCCTATACCGCCATTCAAACCGGAACGCAGTAATATTTGCACACTACTGTTTGTCGGTAGAAATTGGTGCAATGATGTTTCTCACCTTCACTAGAATTAGTACTTTCCTCTTTCATACGTTTTTCTTGCAATTATTATGTTATCAAAATTTTGTTGAATCGCTTATCTATCTGTTTGTTTATCTAGTAAATGAATGTTTTTTTCTTTCATTGTAACAAGTGATTATTAATGTTTGTTTCATTGTTATTTTTAGTATATGTAAAAAAAAAAAAGCTAAAGAAAATACCCAGAGATCCATTGGTTCATCACGATGTCTCCAAAACTATTAGAGGCATACATTGCTAGTTTTACAGTAGCTCGCTGGCCTAATGGTTAGAGTGTGCGGCCTTCATTCCGAAGGTCGCGGGTTCGAATCTTGGCATGTACCAATGACTTTAATACTACAGTTATGTACATTTGTGAACTTTAGTAACAACAGCGAAATGCAAACGGTGAAGGAAAACATCGCGAGGAAACCTACACATGAATTACAATTTATTCTAAGGTGTGTGTGAAAAGTCACCAACCCGCATTGGGCCCGCGCGGTGACTATGGCCCATCGCCCTCATATTGAGGGTAGGCTTGTGCCCCAGCAGTGGGGACGTAAATTGGCTGTTATGGATAAGAACGGAGTTTAGAAAATTTCTTGTCGAAATGGAGTTGCAGGGGTGTTAATAACGGGAAGGAGCCCCGGGGGCGTAGGGTAGCTGTCGGGTGGGAACATTTCAGCCAAGTTTCAAATCTAATTCTATATTACATTTGGCAAAGTGGGCGGGGACCAGCTGATTACTATAAGTTGAAAAGGAGCAGTAACCTCATCGGATAGATGATGGATTAGTATTTACTGTACCATAACGCTTTAGACGTGAACTTTAGATAATTAGCATTAGACAGCAAGTACATCTTCATCGTCGGTATCACTCTTGAACTGAGTGGTCGTGGTCATCAGTTCAGGCGTTGGTCACAAGCTTAGCCGCCTTCCTAGTAAATTCTATACTATTGCCTCAGTAAAAGTAACTGCTCAGTTTTGAGGTTAAAACGTTTGACGTAGTAAACGTATCGCGTGCTTCGAACCCGCGAATAAACACTCCTTATCAAATATAAGCGTTATGTGGTATTTATAAACACGCAGTTCTCAGTGTAGGTGTGTCCGAATGTATGACGCAAGCGCCGCGCCCGATAACGATAACAGTTATATACTGTTACCGTAAAAAAACGAGCGTGAATAGCTTTAAAGCAGTGCTATTTTTACTATTTTATTTATGCAATTAAGCGATGTGACCAGCGGGTCGTTCACCTGATGGTAAGTGATATGCCCGCTCATAAGAACGTGGCGCTAGTTAAGATGGTATGTACTGTATCACATTGCGCTCGTCGCCTAGGACATGATGTTGAGTCTCGTTACCCCAGTAATTACACTAGCTACAGCGCCCTTTAAACAAGAACCCAGTAATGTTTGATAGTACTGTCTGTCGGCTGCAATAGGCGCTGCGGCGGTACTTACCTAGACCGTCTACGGCAACAGACCTACTAATAAGTAATAAGCTTAAAAGCAACTATTTACTGGTAGTAGGTCTCTGTTACTACAGACCGTCTAGGTAGGTACCACCGCAGCGCCTGTTGCAGCTGACAGACGGTACTGTGCGAACATTACTGCGATCTGGTTTGAAGGGCGCTGTTGCTAGTGCAATTACTGGGGTAAAGTCTCGGTATTTTATGTCTCAAGTGAGGAGCGTAATATGGTGCAGTGTACATAATTCTGACTAGCGCCGCGATATTATGTGCAAGTGTGTCACTTGCCATTAGGTGAACGTTCTGCTTGTCGCGTCGCTTCCTTGAATAAAAAAAAGTTTAGCCTTAATCACGGAAGTGAGCTTCCGGCAGAACACTCAATTTCGGTCAATTCCTGTCAAGGATGTAACTATGTATCACTAATTTCTATGTCGAAGTGCACGTCGTCTTGATTAGAGTAGCCATATGAGAAGGTATATTTTTAATATTTATGTTTTTTTTATTAGTGACGAGGTGGTTCCCGGCTATGAAGACTTACCACCACTATGTTGTATATTTTTTATCTAAATTGCCTTTTTCTTTTTGTCAGATGCGGGCAGGGGGCAGCGCAGTAACCTGATGCGCATGCGCAGGTCGGCGCTCGGTAAATCTGCGCCAACGCTCTCCGTCCACGTGGTAAGCGAATCAGCATTTTTGTATACTAACAATAATATAAACTTCGATCGATGCGGAGACCTTTGAGGGAAGCATTGGTCCAGCAGTGGACGTCTGTTGGCTGATGATGATGATAGTAAACTGAAAACAGTCGAGTCTAAACACAAAAAGGCACCGAAAACGGGTCTCCACTTTGGTATCACAACCGGATACACATGTTAAACTTGTAACACTTCTCTTTTTGTGTCTATGGTATATAATATTTATACGAACACTTCAAATTAGTAACAGTTAATTTTATTGATTTTCGTTTAAATTTTATTATTTTAATTGTTTTTATTATCCCAAAGTTTGAACTGCTTTTTAACAACCATGTTCACCAGGTTACTGAGCTGACAGATGTTCCGATCTCATACCGATCACGTGCTAACTACAACTTTATAATTATTAGATGTTGTCGGATCCTCGTATAATGAACTTACAACTACTTTAATTCTTCTATTGGTATGACTTGGTGTTCGATTTAACTATATTAATACGGTAGACGAAGTGTTGGGAATCCTTCCACAAGGTGGACCGACGATCTGGTGAAAATCGCGAAAACCTACTGAATCCGAGCAACGCGGAACCGATCGATGTGGAGATCTTTGGGAGAGGCCTATGTTCAGCAGTGGACGTCTGTCGGCTGGTGATAATGATAATGATAATGAGATCCTAAACAGATGGTATGGCTCCACCATCATCTCTATTGAAATTAGCATGTGTAATTTCAATAGCCTCACGGATTAACCTTAACAGGAATCGGTGTTCTTTTTCAAGTATTTATGCTTCATCAAACCGGATGTATTGGTCGGGATGATCCAAAATATGGTCACAGATAACGATAATGGGATAAATAAACCTAGTATTATTAAATTTGTAAGAGATTTTAAAAAATATTTCGTGTGTCTTTGCAGAAAGAACCATGTATAGTGTCGAGACGTCCATCGCGACTTCCGCCGCCTCCGCCGCACCACAGACTATCGCTTGTGGTGAGTTTTTCACAGCATATACACACATAGGTGGAGAGTTCCAGACGTCCCCAGAAAGTCCCCCCCATGTGAACCCCTACAACCGACGGCCTCTATTGCTCGGCGATGCAGTCAGCACAGGACCGATCGATGTGGGGACTTTTGAGAGAGGCCTATGTGTAGCGGTGTACGTCTATTAGCTAATAATAATGATGATAATAATAAGCTGCCTTCAAACTTTTGACCGGCAGTATATAATAGGCACACACATGCCAATCAAAATATGCTTCAGCTCCACGTACATACAACTTTCCATTCTATCACCCTTCCTATCCTCGCTTTCATCTTTGTACCACATTTATATTCTATCTATTCTAGATATAGATCTAAACAAAGGAGCAGTAGAAATAGCATCACTTTCAAATTGATCATAGCTCCATGATGTTCAAATTGACAAATTGTGCTTTAATCCCTAGACAGTAACGTCATTATTTGATTAACATTGTCGAGCTTACTGTAGAGCCTCTGCTGCCCACTAGGGACCCCACGCTTTAAAGAGTGGTTAACACCCACAGTACAACGTTAAGACTACAACACAACGCAACACAACAGCCTTAATGTTACCGTCTATCTTACCTAAGTGAACTCCCAAGTGAATACAACAGTTTAGGTATTGATCGGTTAGTTTTGTGTACATACATACTCTAGCTAGTAGTAGTAGCTCGCTGGCCTAATGGTTAGAGCGTGCGGCTTTCATTCCGAAGGTCGCAGGTTCGAAACTTTAGTTACGACAGCGAGATACAAACGGTGAAGGAAAACATCGTGAAGAAACCCGCACACTAAAATCATCTTTGTGTGTGTGTGTGGCGGCCCCAATAAAGTGGCAACAGGCTCGCCCTCTGTTACATGGGAGCTAATCTGACCACATCTGGCGAAATGCGGGTGTTTATTCACTTCTACCTACTCCTACTGGGAAAAAGACGTGATAATATATAAAAAAACAAAAACATACATACTCCACCGATCGACGACCACTGCTGGACATATTCTTCCCTCAAAGATTCCCACTCGATCGATCCTGTGCCGCCCGCATCCAGCGGCTTCCTGCGACCTTTACTTGTTTGTAAAGGTACATAGGGAGAGATTGTACGGGATTAGGATGTGTGTAAGTGGCCCCGCATAAAAGCTCACGGGATTCAACCCAACCTCACCTGCTCGTGGTGCCTGCCAATTAACAAACGAGGCCCTGGCTCTCACCAACCTGCATTGGGCCGGCATGGTGGGAAACGGCCCAAATCTTTCCATACGAACTATATATTTTATAACCTGTTATATATTATAACCTGTTAACAGTAAAGCCTATCACCAAGTGATTTTTGGATAAAAAAAACTTGGTTCTTTTCTAGTTTTTAAAATTTTCTTTTTAATTATCTAATAAACGGATGCGGTTATGAATTTTTAAGTATGATTAAATAGGAAGAGATGCGGGTTCGATTCCAAATAAGTTACTATGTTACTGATATGTTCTATGTTGACTTGTAACCGCCGCATACTCAAATTTAGGCAACATGATGGTTGTCTTGTGGCCTCTTACTATCGGCTTTATAAAAAGGCTCAAAGTCACCCTAAGGGCAATGAAGAGAGCTTTGCTTGGAATTTCTGTGCGCGAGCGAATCAGGAATATGGCGATCCACAGAAGATATATATCACCGACAGTCCAAAAGATTGCTAGACTTAAGTGACAGTGGGCAGGGCATATTGCTCGAAGGACTGATGGCCAACGGGGCAGTAAAGTCCTCGAGTGACGCCCGCGTACCGGTAGACGTAGTGTTGGGAGGCCTCCCACAAGCTGGACTGACCATCTGGTCAGAATTACGGGAACCCACTGAATGCGAGCAACGCGGGACGGATCGATGTGGAGATCTTTGAAAGGCCTATGTCCAGCTGTGGAGATCTATCGGCTGATGATGATGGTTGTCTTAAGTCTCTCATTGTTAGAGATAAATGAAAATGGTGGGTAACATGAACTTGCTGCTTTGGTCGCTAACATTATTTTGATCTCACTTAACGGTTATTGCGTGACTAAAGTATATTTTATGCTACTACTACCGTCTTACATCCTTTTATATCAGATCTAAATGAAGTAGTAGATAAGGATTTGCAAACGAGTGAAGCGAGTATTACCCAAGGCAACTCGACCGGTTTAAATAATATCAGTAAAGAGCAGTTTATGCGCGCACACACACACATGTAACAAAGGTAGGACTTTAATACTACTAAGACAAATTTCAATAAAAGTTTTTAACTAATAATTTTTTTCTCCACACTAAGGGTTAAAATTTGGGGGTGGTCAATCTCCAGCAGTGACCGTCTCTCGGCCGATGATGATGAAGGGTTAAATTTGTACATTTTCAATTTTGAGATTAAACTTATTGCATAAAATAGTAAGCCGCTTAAAAAAAGTTAACTAGTCCAAAATATACTTTAAGGTTAGTAATCTTTTTTTTATTTTTAAAAATCCAACTTTAAGGTCAATTAATTTTATTCAACGAACCTACGAGACCAGCGAGACGACTATCTGATGGTAAATGACACTTGCAAATAATAACACGGTGCTAGTTAGGATGGTATACGCAGCACCATAATGTGCTTTTTGCGTTGAGACATGAGATATGAAACCTTATTACCCCAATAATTACAACTATTACGCCCTTCAAACCGGAACGTACTACTGTTTGACTGCTGCAATAGTAGCTGCGGTGGTAGCTATAAAATCCGTCAACGGTAAGAGAGATCCACCACCAGTAAGGTACTACATCAGACCGATAAATGTCCTGGATGCTGGACTTCCCCAAATATCGCTGCGTTTGTAAGGGTTCATATGAGGGGATTTGGGCTATTTCCCACCACGCTGGTCCAATGCTGGTTAGTGGGAGCCAGAGCCTCGTTTGTTGATTAGCAGCAACACTCGGATGAGGTTGACATGGATCCCGTGAGTTGTTGTGCGGGCATCCTTAAACCCCTTAAACACCACCAGTAACAAATTTTTAAGAACACTAAAAAAATATTTATTGTGACCACGACGTGAATTACAAGCGATATAAGTTATGTATTGCATCCTTTACTCTCAAATATTATTTTCATCAGGGTCAAGAACTGATGGCCAACAGAGTGACAAGACAAGGTCTCTATTGAGCAGATAGAACAGGTACCATCATATCGCGAAGAGTGCAAAGAATATTTTGGTCCGATATGAAGGGCGTTGTAGCTAGTGAAATTAATGCAGTAACGAGTCACGACGAAACAAAGAGCATGATTTGGTGCAGTGTATTACCATTCGAATGAGCGCTATATTTTGATATAAGAGACGTACTTACAATTTTTTTTTATGTAATGAAGTGACGAAATGACCGGCACGTTCACCGGATGGTAACTGATACGCCTGGCCATAACAATGTGGAGCTAATAAAGATGGTATTCACTGCACAACATACCTCTCGTCGCCTTCTAACGTAAGATGTTAAGTATCGATACCACAGTAATTACACTAGCTATAGCATCCTTCGAACCGGAATAGAGTAATGTTTGGCACATTACTGTTTTGCGGCAGAAGTACAATCTGCGGTGATATCTATCTACTTACCATCAGCAAATCAAAAAGATCAGCTGAACGTCTACAAATAAAAGAAATTCTACTTGATGTTGACCCGCGAAGTTTTTATATACTGAACATCTTAGAATCAAATGTTTGTTAAACATATTTGTTTGGCGAATGTTGGCGCAATATCCTAATATTCAACACGCGTGATAACTTTCCTTCGATTTCGCAAATTCATGCCGACGTTCACCGTCCCGTAATGTCAAGTAAAAGTAAGAGTGTGGTCGACGTCCGTCGTCTGCTGTCCGCCGCTTATATTCATTGTACACTATTTCATCGCTACCAATGAATAAACAGCTCGATAATATGGCGGTAGGACTCGGGCAAGTAAGATTAGGGCTAAGGTAAGCCCTGCCTGTCGTAGAACGCGACTAACAGGGTCTAGGGTTTCCGCGGGCCTAGAGGGTGGGGGCTCTTATCGCTTAGCAAGAGAACCTGCGTCGGACAGCGTATGGTTCAGCGATGGTGCGTAGGATGGAAGAGGCTCTTCACAGACGTTTTAACACAAACTGTAGAGGCACCGGTGTGTTCTGTAAGAGCTCCCGGAGCCTCTCCGAATGCACTGATGCAGATCACCGAGGGTTTTAATGAGTAAGAATCTCATATAATCTTGATTTCCTCTCGGAAGCAACGAATTTTTCGAAGATTTCCACTTCGAAACAAAAAAAATCTCAGTCTGTTGAGTCTGTAGATATCACCGCAGCACCTATTTCTGCCGACAAATACTACTGTGTTTCGGTTTGAATTTTTATTCTCCAGTAATTTCAAAATTAAGTCCAATACTTTGTTTCTCATATTAAGAGACACAATGTATATCATCGCAAGTAGCGACATGTAACGAAAGAGTGTAACGGAAATGAGACAAGTATAAATATACTTGTAGGGTTGAGGTTGTGAGAGAATGAGATAAACGTGTGATACAGTTCCCCTCACATTCGTGTCCAATTTGTTTTTCGGTCTTTCTATCTTTATTTAATAAAAAATAGTCCATCAATCTCTACTTCTATATATCTCTCTTTCTTTCTGATTTCTAGGTATCAAAATATACCCTTCGACATAAAAACATCATCAGTCTATGGACGTCCACTGCTGGACATAAGCCTCTCTTAACGATCTCCACGTTTGTAAGGGTTCATATGGCAGGATTTGGGCCATTTTTGACCACGTTGCCCCAATGCGGGTTGTAGGGAGCGACATTTTACGATATATATATGAAAATATGACTCATTTACTAAAATGTATAAAATAAATTTGACATGCGTTCAACTGGCGTGAGTCACACGAATCCAACCCCTTTCAATTCAACCCTTAAAACATTAACACATTGCATTTGAGAGCGTAGCAATTTGCATCTAAGTCACTAAGGGCTCAAAGACCCCTTAAAGCACAACGACACACCGCCAACCATTAAAAACCAGCAATCACAAGTGAACCTTAACGCAATGCACTAAAATGTATGTAGCAGGTCCCTCTAATGTGTGCTTGTGAATGCATGTTTCCCACAGCCAAGGGTCCTGATTGAGTTCAATTGTAAAATGCACGCCGCCTCGTTTCCCAGATGGGAGCACCTCCCTCCCCTCCTACTCCTCTCCCCATGTTCCGCTCACAACGTACATTAAGCTTTTGTGTAAACGACGAACTTCCCCTGAGGGCAGGCCTGGGTCGGATATATGGGCAAAACTTTTTATGAAGTATAAAATGGGGTATACATTACAAAAACAATGTTCTACTTTAGAATATTCACGTATTTATATATATATATATATAATGAACGTGGATGTGGAAAGTGTGGATGGATTGTGTGAAAGATGACATGTGTAAGGAGAGTGTGAATTCAGATATGACGGCTGATAGAGGGATGTGGTAGAGAATTACATACTGCGCCGACCCCCCACATAGCTGAGGAAACGGCAGGAGGAAATAAATATATATATAATATATATAAGATTCTCCTTAAACTGTATACTAATAATTTTTAATTGCTTATTTGGACGATCGAGACGTTCACCTGATGGTAAATTGTACTTCTGTCCAAAATTACACTTAGCATACACTGCACCACATTGTGCTCATTGTTTAGAGGCAAAGAATAGCTACAGCGCCTTTCAAACCGGAACACAGTAAAATTTCTCTGCAGTAATAGACGCTGCGGTAGACATAGACGGTCTCCGCCAACAGATCTACTACCACTGTCATTAGCCATTTTCGTGCACAAAGAAAAAAAATTACATTAAAAACACTGTGCTCGTTAAACATACAAATGAAGTCTCGTTACCCTGGTAATATTACCAGCAACAGTGCACTTCTAGTACAACAAAGTAATGATTGCACACTGCAGTCTGGCGATAAAGGTTAACTATATATTCAACAATGTAATTTCTTCCATAAAGCCTATTATTGGAGATTTATATTAAAAAAAAAATAGTTAATTACTAATTACTATAATAAATAACTAAGCCTTAATACTATTTAATCTGTGCTGTATTAATATTTATGGTACAGTTATTTTTCTGTTTAGTTAAAGCTATATGATTTTGTCTATACAAAAAAGCAATATGGCGGCCGTACCGTTAGAAAAGTTTTAACGTATCGATCTAAAGAGGTTTTAATATATTTCCGATCCGGGGAATTTCCGTTACCATACTCGGAGCCAAGATGTCGTGCGTCATAATTATATTATTCTTGGAGAGTGCTGACTTTAACGATGTTTCCCTTGGCTATGGACCGCATGTGTATCGTTATCAGGATAAGGAGCACTTGCTTCTGTTCTCTATTTTCAGCCGTCATGACTATTGATTCGTTGAGCACGCCATTTATATATGATAAGTTTAAAAACATACCTTCAATAAAAACATTTCGATTAAATTTTTTATGTACCGAAGCTCTCATCTAATCATCTATCCATCCATCCAATCAGCCGGAAGACGTCCACTGCTGGACAAAGGCCTCCCCCAAAGATTTCCACTCAGACCGGTCCTGGGCCACCCGCATCTAATCATTATGATTGTTATCGTCCTCGTCGTTTTTATTACCATCTTCATTATCAAGACTATCGGCATCATTATCATTATCTTCTTCATCATCATAATCATGGTCTCTATTATTATTATCATCATCAATAGCATCATCACATCGACAGGTTCAAAGGATGTGATATCGTAATTATCATTTTCACTAGTGTCTTATTTTTATGGATAGCAGTGTTTACCACCAAGTAAATTAACAGATGGTTAAACGTTTCGAGAAAGTATCTCGCTGGCCTAATGGTTAGAGCGTGCGGCCTTTTTTCGGAATGTTGCGGGTTATAATCTCGGCGAACAGTTGCGAACTGGAACAGGTGAAGGAGAACATCGCGAGGAAACCCGCACGTGAATTAGAATTCATTCTAAGGTGTATGTAAAGTCACCAACCCGCATTGGGCCAGCATGGTGATTATGGCCCAATCGCCTTCATATTGAGGGTAGGCCTGTGCCCCAGCAGTGAGGACGTAGATTAGCTTTTATGGAAACGTTTCGAAAAACAAGAAAAAAATTTTAAAATCGCGTGTTACTGCCTCCTTCACTCGAGAGCCATTGGAAGCAAGTGGATGGTACTCCAATACACTTTGATGCGTTCGTCGCTCCTTCAGTTCACCTTTCACCAGTTGAAAGACCATTCAATTTTTTTATATGTTGCTATGTTCATAATGTTGTTAGATATATAATTTGCTAATCATTTGATCGCATAGATAGGAACAGAGTTACGGGCTTTCAGCAATATCCACGAAAGCTGTTGCTGAAACATCTCTATTCCCTTCCGTTATTATTCTTTCTGCTTTACGTATAAACAAATAAAATTCTTTATTTGGTTTCATCCCATCATTATCATCGTATCACCCACCTATGCTTTATCATCATCAGCTTACCTATGCTTTATCGAAGCTATAACTCTAACTCGTATTCCTCTGTTCAGACTGTTACAGCAACAAAAATACATATTATTTAAACAAAAAAAAAAAAAAAACAGATTTCTTTCTTACATCACGATTCTTAACAAGAAAAAATCATCAAAGCAAACCGTGACATCACGAATCGTGATGAGCTTCTATTTCGAAAGGCTTTGTTCGGACGTTTGCAATGGTACTTGAGATGTTACGACGTTTATATATATCTATATATGTATAAATAAAAACGGCGATGGCTGTTTGTAAAAGATAATAGCTTTGTATATTCATATCAATGGTTATATTGAGAAATTGTAGTGATGATTACTGCGGTAACGAGAGTTCACTGCATGTATGTTAACGCGACCAGCGCAACGTGGTGCTGTGTATATCATTATAACTTTAAACTATTAAACTGTCAAGTGAATGAATCGTTCTGGGGAACAGATTGTATTTAACTATACGTCAGTCATATAGTATATATTACTGTAGAATGATTTTATAATATAATATATATATATAGGTAGGTATAAAAAGCGGACTTAATGCCTGTTGGCGTTCTCTACCAGCCGACCTTGGGTGAGGTGAAATGATGTGGTAGGCGATAACTACTGATTTAAACCATACTGGCAACACTAACAACATATATATAACATTTATATATAAATATATAAATAAATGTATATGTACAACACTAAGACGTCTGTTTCTGCTTTGTGGAAACATTCGGAATCTCTTCTGTGAGAAGGAGTTCCAGGGTAGTCTTCTTTATATAATATGTTGGGGAAAAAGAAATCCATTATATTTATATGAACTTCAGGACTTTATTTAACATGCTTCGGATTGTCCGATTTGGGTCAAATATGCACCGTTTTGTTCTATGATTTGTTGCCATTTTAAAGGTAACTTCATAATGCATCTCTCGTAGAAGTCCTGGTCTCTATTTGCAAAAAACTCTAGTAGCCGATTTTCACAATCTTCCCTAGATCCCAATTTTTTATCACTAAAGAAATTTTGTAATGCAAGAAAAAGATGGTAATCGCTTGGTGCCAAGTCCGGACTGTATGGCGGATGCATTAAAACTTCCCAACCAAGCTCCCGAAGTTTCTGGCGAGTCACTGTAGACGTGTGTGGCCTAGCGTTGTCCTGGTGGAACACGACACCTCTCCTGTTGGCCAATTCTGGCCGTTTCTGGTCAATTGCTATCTTCAAACGGTCCAGTTGTTGACAGTAGAGATCAGAATTTAGTGCTTGGCCATATGGAATCAACTCATAATAAATAATCCCCTTCCAGTCCCACCAAATGCACAGCAGAACCTTCCTGGCCGTTAGTCCTGGTTTGGCCACCGTTTGAGGTGCTTCACCGCTCTTTGACCATGATCGTTTTCGCACAGGGTTATCGTATGTGATCCATTTCTCATCTCCAGTCACCATCCGTTTAAGAAATGGGTCTATCTCATTCCGTTTGGCCAAGGCTTCGCAGATGGAAATTCGATCCATCATGTTTTTTCTGTTGATTGGTGTGGCACCCAAACATCGAGCTTCTTTTTGAATCCAGCTTTGTGTAAATGGTTTAAAACTGTTTTGTGGTCCAATTTTAGCTCCTTGGCGATGTTACGACTGCTAACATGCCGGTCAACTTCGATCATTTCTCCGATTTTATCGACATTTTCGGCAACCGGCCTACCTGTGCGAGGTGCATCTTTAACATCAAAAATTCCTGAACGGAATCTACGAAACCAAAATTGCACATAATTGGCTGTTACAGTATCGGGTCCATAAACACCATTCACAATTTTAGCCGCCTGGCTTGCATTTTCGCCTTTGTCAAAGAAAAACTGTAAAATGTACCGAATTTTCTCTTTGTTCACTTCCATTTTTAACACCCTGTAACTCACAATTGAATGCACCAAACAAAAAACAGCGAAAGAATTTTTTCACTGCGAAATGTCACCTTTGCAACGAGCATCAATCTGAAACTGTTTGATCGATACTTTACGAGAAATTTATCACTACAGCCATCTACCGAAAAAATAATGGATTTCTTTTTCCCCAACCTAATATTATTAACGGTGGTAAGTCTCTTGCAGCAGACCGTCTAGATAGGTATCACCTTAGCTCCTGTTGCGGCCGATAAACAGCACTGTACAAACATTACGGCGATCCGGTCTGAAGGGCGCTGTAGTTAGTGAAATTATCAGGGTAGTGAATCTTAACATATATCTGGGGGACACGATGTGGTGCAGTGTATATCATCTCAACTAGCGCCACGTTGTTAGCGGATGGCGTTCAACTTTCTGTCAGGTGGAAAAAAAAATATATTTCTACGCTAAAACATAATATTTTCCAAGTTCCAATAAATTCAAGGAAGTACCTTGTTTTTTTGTTATTATATTAAGCAAAGAGACGGTCACCTGATGGTAAATGATACGCCTGCCTACAACAATGTGGCGCTAGTGAGAATGGTATACACTGCATATTGCGCTCGTCGTCTTGAGACTTAGGACATTGAGTCTCATCACCCAAGTAATTTCACTAGGCTACACTTCAAACCGCAACACAGTAACGTTCGCACAGTACTGTTTGTCGCCTGCAACAGACGCTGCGGTGGTACCTACCTAGACGTAATACACCCAGTAGTACCAGTACTTAGTAAGGCAGCCTGTATTCGCGCACACGCACACGCTGCCGTATAGTACGAGTACACTCGCATTACATACAATTAGAGTAGGCCGCGTGTGTTATCCGGCGGCCGGTCGAAAAACAAAGGACTCGTGGCCCGGGTTCGCCGAACTTTGGACCGGCCCGGGCGATGCCTAGTCGCTCGCCGCTCAACCTGTCCTTGCATAATATACTTTGATGCGCGTTCTCTTTCGCACGAGTAAGGGTTCGCCTACGTACATCGCCCCACTGTATTACAAAACACATCAATAGATTTATTATATTTATTTACATCCCTCGGCCCCATAATGAGGCAGAGCGCGTCCACAGTGACTGCATATCGTTCGATCTTAAGTTTCACCCTTAATTTCATTCCACGTCTTCCTGATCTTCGCCTCGTTTGCTACTGTGTGGCGCCACGTCTGTCTGGGGGCAATCCAGCTTACGTTTTCCTTGCAGATTCCAATCAAGCGTCTGCTTTGGAATGTGGTTGGGATCTCTGCGTAAAGTACGGTCAATCCTCTTCCATTTGAGAAAAGATTCGCGGCTGAGCACCAAGAGATCTTAATTGGAGATTCTCTCGGACCAGTGAATACCGAGAGTTCGGCGAAGACAACGGTTAACAAAGACTAGCAGCTGGTGCGAGTTGAGCTTGGTGACCTTCCGCGTCTCACAGCCATATCATCATCAGCCGATAAATGTCCACTGCTGGACATAGGCCTATCTCACAGCCTTATAGCGTATTACATTTTGATCGGTTAATTTTCTTTCTAAGACAAAGACTACTGGTAGTATGTCTCTGTTGCCGGAGACCGTCTAGGTACCACCGCAGCTCCTATTGCAGTCTCTATACAGTAGTGTGCATACACTACTGTGTTGCTATTTAAAAGATAATTACTGGGGTAACAAGAATGAACATCTTACGTCTCCGGCGACGAGCGCTATGTGTGGGATGGTATAAGATCCCAATTAGCGCCACGTTGTTATAGGCGGGTGTATCATTTACCACCAGCTTCAAGTCCCGCTCGTATCGTCGGATATAGAATAAAGAAAAAAGGACACGAACTCGACCTTCACATGACGGTACTGGTGGTAGGTACCTGTCGCTGGACACGGTCTATGTACCACCACAGCAGCTATTCCTCCCGCCAAACAGTATAATGCAAACATTACTGTCTTCCGGTTGATAATAGTGCTGTACTTTGTGAAATGGAATAAGTGCTGCAGTGTCCATCAGATGAACGGTTCCGTTCTCTAGTCACTACATTTAATAAATAGTGTCCCACTAGCTTATAACAATGTGATCTTTCGCTTGAAACATACATTCAGTGTTGTTACCGTAGTAATTTCAATAGCTACGCTATGACGCTCTTCAAACTGAAACCACCTAAAGAACTTACCATCAATAAAATAGTACTGCAGTCTAGTCAATGCAATTTAAACTAAAATTATTGTTTTAAATATGACAAATAGCCCACTTAACGTTCCCACGATTGGGATTCAGAGTCTTCTCTAATAAGGAGTGATCAAGCCGGTTTTGCCATCTCAAGTGGGTTAGTCATGATTATTGAAAATAAGTAACACCTTATAATGTGTAACCTATTAACATAACCCTACCAATTTACATAGGGTATTAAATTGTGCGTTAAACGACCTGCCAGCGTGCGTTTTAAATTCGGCCGGATATGTGTTACCATTGACCTTGTCGTCCGAACGTATAATGTATGTGCATTGTATTCAAAACGTTTGAACCCGGACCCGATGGATGCTAACTTCCGTTCTGCATAGCATTTTAAATTGATATATAATATATTATATAAAAAAAACTTTTTTTTTTCTGTACTCGTTTGTAGTGAAAAATATTTTTAATAATTAGCATTACTTATATTTTTACAATGGGTGTAGGGGGTGCCGCACAACGGGACCCAAGCCAACCTCACCTGTTCGTCGTGCACCCTTCTAATAAACAAACGATACTCTGGCTCCCACCAACCCGCATTGGGTTAGCGTGAAGGGAAATGGCCCAAATGACTACTCGAATGAGGTAGCAATCTTTAGGGGAGGCCTATGTCCAGCAGTGAACGTTTATCAGCTGATGATGATATTTTTATTAAATTACCAAATGTATGAAATAGACGTTTAATGTAGTAGGTCTGTATTGCCGGAAACCGTCCAGGTAGGTACCAGCCCTTTTGCAGCCGACAAACAGTGGAAACATTACTTTGATATTCATCATTATTATACGGAAATCCACCGTTGGACATAGGTCTCTTGTAATGTACCCCAAAAAACAGGCTCTAACTCTGTTTATTAAGTCCTATAGAATTTTTATATCAATTAGGTTACTCTTCCACCTACTTACTCTTTCACCTTACTCTTGACTTTTAAGATTGATAGAGAATGTTTTTACGTAATTGTGTACTTTAAGTAAAAATTAATAAGGTCGCTATGGTAACGCCGCGTAAACACAAAAACTAAATCAACAAGTGTTACTTTGGGAATTAAATGCGGTCATTACTACTTGGGTAAACCCGTCCTTATACAGGAAGCCGGAATAATGACGTGGTTCTAATATACAATTTTGTTTGTCCTGGTGTGAATAATGTATAACTAATGCTTTATCCTTCATTTGGGATAGTTATCAATATTACCTGATTATCCTTTGGTGGGGTTGGTTACTCTGCCATACTGTGCTGACCCCACATAGCTGGGAAAAGGGCAGGAGGAAGGAAGGTTGGTCACTCTGGCCGGGGACCGTCTTGGTTGATATCGCTGCTTCTCTGATTGCAGTCGACAAAAAGTACTGTACATAGTTCCGTTTTGAAAGGCGCTCTACCTAGTGAAATTACCGAAGTAACGAGTATCATCTTATCTCTCACGGCGACGAGCGTAATGTGGTGCTGTGTATTATTAATGATGTGGCGCTAGTATTTCTTACCTAGCGCCACATTGTTATGGACGGGCGTATCACTTATCATCAGGTGATAGTCTTGTTCGTCTCGTAGCTTAGTAGATAAAATAATCATTTATATAAAAAACCGATTTACTATATAAATTTTTTTCTTGTTTGATGTGCTTAGGTGGGCTCGGGGCGGTGCAGCTCGCCGGGCACGGGGCCGCTTTCGCCGGCTGAGGGTCCCCGCTGGCCGCACGCTCACCACGCTCACCCTCTTCACCACGCCCTCCTCTCGTCTAGCGTGAAACGCGGGAAGGAGATGTGAGTACACATTAGCTACTAAATAATGCAAATAAACGACAAGACGTCTCTTAATCAATTGGTCATAGGATATATTATACTTTGGATTATAACACTGGTGACAGGTCAAACCGTTTAGGTAGGTATCACCGCCGCTTGTGTCTGTCGACAAATAGTAGACATTACTATGGTATAAGGGCAGTGTAACTAGTGAAATTACTGCGGTAACGAAATATATCACGTCTTACAACGATGAGCACATTGCGGAGCAGCGCATATCATCCTAACTAGCGTCACCTTGTAATTAGCAGGCGTATACCACCAGGTGAACGTTTTTCTTATCTCATCGCTTAATCAACTAATAACAATGCGCATCTAATCTACACTTTAACATCTAGACATAAGTTACGGAGTCTCTTAACCCCGACATTATCATATCTGAATATCAAAAGGAGTAATACTTAGCGTAGTCTAAACGTAGGCGGAGAGCTCATTCCTTAAGAAGTTAGGATTACTCCATCAGCAACAAAAGACCAGGCGCACGGCGAGTCAACATCCTTATATTATAAACATCCCCAGTTTTAGAACAAAGAGGATCAGCTCCTCGTTTTTGTTGCGCACAGCAGAGGACTGGAACAACTCGCCGGCGTAGTTGTTCCAGTCCGAACGACGTGGGATATTGAGCGTCGCCACCATAAAACACTTAATACCAAGTTGGATTGAGGTCAAGTTCTATACTTTTTATTAAAACAAAAAAACAGTAACAAAGAGATATCGAGACAGCCGAACAAAAGCCGGAGCGTGATACGAATATTTATCTCGGATGATTCAGATGACTATATACAAATGTCTTAGTATAATACAATACAACGTCGTCGCACGGTTGTTCAGCGCAGTGGATAAATGCCGACAAGTCTCCGAGAGGGAAAACCTCCCGAGGTCCAGCAGTGGAAACATTGAAATGGTGACACGCAATGGAAATGTATTTATATAATTGACGAGTCCTGCCCACGGCAATCTAAATGCGATTCCATCAGTGACTCCGATCAGACGTGGACGTGATTACGGCTGACATTGCTGCAGACTAACGAGGAGTTTTAGCATCTGATTAATGCTGTACGATAAATCCAATTTATATCTATACGTCAACAATTAAATACAATATAATCCTCATACGAGTAATTAGTTTATGATGCGGTGCGGAAACAAATTCTGATCTTTTTCATGGAGCTATTGTCTCATGCGATGAGCGCAATGTGGTGCATTGTATAACATTCTTACTAGCACCACGTTGTTACTGGCGGGCGTATCACTTACCATCAGGTGAACATTCTGCTCATTTAGTCTCTTAATTGTATATAATAAAAAACAAAAATATAGTTTCTAAACGTAAAACTATAGTAACCAATATGGAGGATAATATTTTATATTGGTGATCGCTGAACATCTGACATTCGTGATACGTGGACATAGGCCTTCACATCGATCACTCCTGCGCTGCCCGCAAGCAATTGCTTTTCGCGACCTTCACCGGATTGACCACCTGGTGGGAGGCCAGCCAACACTGCGTCTTTCGGTGTGCGATCGCCATTCGAGGACTTTGCTGCCTTCAAGGGATGTGTTCTGCCCATTGCCGCTTGGGATTAGTCCGTAATCTTAAATAATAATATCATATATACATTTTTTTTTTTGAAAATTCTACGGATAACTAAAGTTGACGACATCGCTCTCAAAATCTGCAAGCTGAAGTGGTAGTAGGCCCGCCATGTCTGTCGTGTCAGTGACGACCCATGGTGGAGGAAACTCTTGGAGTGGCGGCTGCGTACAGAACGCTGAAGTGTAGTACGCTCTCCCTCCAGATGAACCGACGACTTCATCAAAGTAAGCAGTGGATGGATGCGAGAAGCCGAGGATCGCATTTGGTGGAAGACATTGAGGAAGGCCTATATCGAGTAGTAGATAAACAAAAGCTGATAATGATGAGGATGATGATGCTATTCTTTATCATTAATTTATAAAGAATATTATCATCATAATAATATATTGTTTGTTTTCATGACTGTACATAGACACAAGGATATGTAAGTATATTATAAAGATCTATATGTTTTTTATTTGTCAAGTTAAAAGACTGTACCAAGTATGGTATATATTTCATGGTAAATATTTTTTCCTTTGGTCATACGAACCAGGTTCTTAGAAGCTGACGACTTCATTTTTAATACTCCTGTTTACCGTTGGAAGTGTTTCTTTTGTAAGTAGACGAGGTCGGCGGCTCGTCGCGTCTTCTCACAATCCAGACGCCGGAGGCTTCATGAATAATGCATCAGTCGGGCGTCTTCCCAAGGTCAGACGAGATGAACTAGAGATTTTCAATGTCGTTTGAACCTTCACTATTCGTATATTACCAAAGATTATACATACGTAGATATATATCTAGTTTTTTTTTATTTCATGAATCGAGGTAGGGTTAGTGAGGGCGCAAAGGAGAGAAGAGGTAGAAGGAACGCGCTCTATCTCATTCTCTCACAGAGTAAACCCAATACATTTATATTTGTTTCCGTCTCGTTACACATTTTCGTTTCATATAATCGTAATTAGCTCCGTTCCCGAAGTAATTTCGTTATAATTTTTTTTTACCCTGTTACATTGATTCATATTAAAGAGAAAGATCATTGTGAGTTATATTCACATATTCTGTTTTTCATGAGACATCCAACATGACCTTTCGATGCAGAGGCAACAAGAGTTATGCCCTGTGATAGTTTTCGCCAACAGCAGAAGGTAAAAGATACGAATATGACACCCTCGTCACAAGGTACTTAACCATGAGTACTGTTGTCCACTCAGCGAGAGGTATGAAAGAAGGAAATGGGTTGGAGTATGAAAGAAGGAGATAAGGAGTATGAAAGATAAGTCTTGGAATGACAGAGAAGAAGGATGGAAGGAGAGAATGAGGTTAAATATTGTAAATAGGTAAGTATAGATGATAAGTGATGTTGGAAATAAAAGGCTCTGACCCACAACACGCAGGAGGATTATATATATATAAAAAAAAAAATATCGTTGTCAATGGCAACGTCAAACTAAATGATTTCTAATCAACTTTGTTCGTGATCATGCAGACGGGTCACGAATACCTGCCTTATAAAAACAAACTATAATACGATCGAATAAAAAACGAACCTGTTTGCGTACAAAGCATCGTGGGTACGTTACAATTTATTTTGGTTTTATTTTAACAATTTTAATGGTGGTACGTGTCTGTTGCTATAGGCGGTTTAGTTAGGTAAAGAGGAGTATGCAAACATTACTGTTAGCCGGTTTGAAGGACGCTGTAGCTAATGTGGGGTAACGAGGCAATGTATAACATCCTTACTAGCGTCACGCTGTGGACGGCAATAATTGAATAAAAAAAAATTATGTGTTTCCACTATAGTATCCATCGATATCCAGCGGGGCCGGTCATTAGCATAATCCCCACCAATCGACCTATTGATGCCCACGGCTGGACCTCCTCAATGTTTATTGCGACCGGTACTAATCTATTTCTGATGAGTCCTTACGATATCTATGGGGTCAACGATCTACCTGACATGCGGCTATCTTCAGTGTACAACCTGCCCGTACTGCGTTGTACTTACTCAAAGCTACAGTATACTATAGATAGAACATAATAACCTCAACATTTTTTTCATCATCGTTAATATCCTGTATCCTTGTTGAGGTGGTATCCACAGTGATTCTCCAACACGTTTAGTTTTGGGCTGCACCTTTTTAACACTTCATTCGGTGGAAAGGGAAAAGCATTGGCAAGGGTGTGATAAGGTTCCTCCAGGTTCGGTAATGAGCTGTTGATGCCTCTGGTAAGTAACAACTGCTTACCGTTATCGCGTTATAAGAAAATTCTAGACCTCTCCAATTTAATCTGTTTTCAGGTTCTAGCTCTTCATTGTGATTTTTTTTTGCAGCGATGGTAGAAGATGGTCCGTGGCGTCGCTGCCATCGTCGGGCTACGGGACAACGCCGGGCAGTTCCAGCCTGTCAGTAAGTATCCACTCTAGTGACTCTCAACGAAATGATTTTCATAACAGCAGCGTCAGGTATTTCGAAAAGATGACCTAGATGCTGATTGTATGAATACTAAAGAAAAAAATATATCTATTTTATAAGAGCTTTTAATAATTTTTTTTAAAAAAAATTATTCAACGAAGTGACGAGACGAGCGGGACGTTCACCTGATGGTAAGTGACACGCCTGCTTATGACGTAGGATGGTATACACTGCACCATATTACCTTCGGCTTTTCGAGACCTAAGATGTTGTCTCATTACACTAGTCATTTAGCTACGAAACCCTTCAAACAGGAACAGTAATGTTTAAACACTGTTGTTTGTTGACTGCTATAAGAGTTGCGCTGATACCTATCTGGTCTATGAAAACAGAGACCTACCACCAGTGAACTACATACAATTAAATATTAATTTTGTGTTGTCTAATAACATGTTCGAGAGAAAATTTTACTTTGTTCGTACTAGAGGAGGGTGTTCGTGTAGCTATAAAATTATACATTGGAAAGATTTTATCGATTACTCAAAAAAAAAAGCGCTTTCAGCGTCCATCCGTTGACATGTGACATGCTGATCTTTAGTGAGGTCGCGCTAGGATCTTTACCCTGCATCATTACAGCACGTCGCAATGAGACAGATGATATAACTTAACGTGTATGAAGTCACCTAAGATAACATCCGGTAACAATTTATCATGTAACACGAACTCGCGCTTGATCACCTGATGGTGTAAGCGTTTCCGGCTAGTCCAGCTTATTCCGTGACGGCTTACTAGTAAACTTCATTGAGGAATGTTATCCATATCTATATTCAATCAGCGACAATTTCCTGAAGACATTTGTCATAGTAAATAATTACAAATGATAGTAGTAATGATTAAAACAATCATTTTATCGTATGAGTCAATGTACTTTGTGTCGGGCATCGAAACAAGCGATCCGTATTTAAATTATGTTTTTTCGCTCTGTTTTTATTTTAGAACTTTTTCTCTTTGTCGAGACGAGCAAGGCTTACATCATCACCATTTCAGCCGATGGACGTCCACTGCTGGACGTAGGTCTCTTATGTATTTCTGTTGCGAGACGTACACCTGATAATAAACGATATACACTGCACCACGTGCACTGTGCTCGACAAACTTAACCGGTGAAAATATCCAATAAGAATTTATTTTAATTCACAGTTCATACATGGTAGAAGTGGAACTTAGTATTTTGGTTAATTAATGAGAGTATGAGATGAATACACTGGCGATAATACACAGAGAGAGATAATGTATTATATTTTTCTTCATTTCGCTCTCTTCTTCATATCCATATATTCAGAGTGCAGAATACAGCGCGAAGATAATTTATAAATAAATAAACAAAAAACCATCTATCGCCTTACATTACAACAATATTACCTATAATGTTTTTATGAACTATTGCTAAGGCAAAAGGAAATCTGCTCTGCTAATGCTGACTGGAACAGCAACTCCGATCAGCGCTGGTTTTCAACCTCACTTTTAAATTTTCATGATGTGCAGTAATACCATAGAAATGTGTTTCATCCTTTTCTCTTACAACCTAAACCCATATATATATATGTTTATAGTTTTTTCTTTGTTTCATAAAATCTCTTTTACACTGTCCGAAGCGCAATACTGCAACAGCGTAAGTCTTCGTGGAACATATTACATCAGACATATGTCCAGCAGTGGACGTTTTTGGATAGTAATGATGATGATGATGACTATCCCAAAAGAAGTTCCGCTTCAATAAAACTAAGTAACTAAGTGCTCATCCGCTTAATGCTACCGTAGCGGTGTCGACGCCGTGTTCATGGCCCCACTTCAAGTTGATCGCGTGAGCAGTTAATTGCTGTGAGAAGTGGCAGTAATGTGCATGATTCACTCGCCTAGAGTAAACAAGTGGGCGTCACCTAACTTACTGCGCTACCTGCACTTATTTAATTTAACCATAAACGGAGACAGTTAAATTGCGGTTAAATTAACTAAGTTCATATATACACCATACTTAAAATTTCTACTTCATTTTGAGTTTAAACTTGACCTCAATTTTATATGGTGTTAAGTTACGATTAAGACATTGTTTTTTTTTATCCTTGAGTGACGAGACGATCGGGACTTTCACCTGATGTTACATCATACATCTGCCCATAACAACAGAGCTTGTTATACATACATACATATCACGCCTCCTTCCCAGTGGGGTAGGCAGAGACCACCTCTCTCCACTTGCTACGATACTGGCACACCTCTCTCGCTTCCTCCACTTTCATGAGCGTCTTCATGCACGCTCGTCGGTTGCGAGTACTGTTGACTCGGCCTTTCTTTATGACATCTCCGATTTAATCGGAATATGTCCGCCTAGGTCGACCTGCACCGATTTTTCCAATCATTCTTACCTTGTATATTTCTTTCGTTAATCTTCTTTCTTACATTCTTTCGACATGGCCGAACCATCTAAGCATCCCTTTCTCTATCCTTATCACTACATCTTCAACCACGCCGTACCGCTTCCTTATCACACTGTTCCTCACTTTGTCCATCAGTTACACTCCAGTTATACTTCTCAGGCTTCTCATCTCCACAGCATTAATCCTACTTTCATATTTCTTCTGCCATACCCAACATTCACTACCATACATCAGTGTGGGGACCAACACGCCTCTATGCAGTATGCATGAGTTAGTTAGGATGGCACTAAAGTCGTCTTAAGATATGCTGTCTCAATAATTACACAAGCTACAGCCCTTCAAACCCGAACATGGTAATGTTTATCGGCTGCAATAGGAGCTGTGTCGATACTTACATAGACGGTCTTACTTTAAAGGTCGAAAGGTTTCTCCAGGTCGGCAACACGCCCAGTGATGCCTCTGGTATTACTGGCGGTTACTGGCTGCGGTGACCGCTCAACATCAGCTCAGCCGCAAGCCTGTTTGCCACCTGTGCTATAAAAAAAGACGGTCTGAAGCTGTAGAGATTTACCACCAGTAAACGATGAGTTATAGGCGAACAGTTGTCATAAACAGATTGCTTACGTGCTTCCGTTTCCCTAAAGGTCCGGCCTTGGGAGTGTTTTTATTTTTTCGTCTCGCAACAAACATCTTTGTTCCTATAGAATTCTCGACGACCGTAACTCAAGGCGTTAAGGTTGAAAATCGCCCGCATATAGCTTAGTAAATTTACAATACAAAGCGCCAGGTGAGTTATGTACTGTATTTTCGTTCGGCCGTGCATTCTTCGCAACGCCACCGCGTTACCGACCTTATTCTTATGAATTAAAGTTGCTTGTTGCTTGTCTTCGACATATATATGATCTTGAATACGGTCCAAGATATGCGAGCAGTTAACTCATCGATCGTTGATAAACACGAGAGGCTGTGACGGCCTGTGACAAGGGAACACTATATATTGTATATGGAGCGTAGAGCATAACCGTTTGGTGCGAAGATATTGGCGGAGAACTCATGACCAGCATTTGACACCTGTCAGTTGATGATAGATATCTTACGTGTAGGTTCTGTTAGCACTTGATCTGTAGTCTCAGGCTATTAAGAATAGAACTAAGGACAACCCTGTCTATCGTAGAAGGCGACTAAACTAGTTTTCGTGTTCACGAATATTGGAAGGGGAAGATCCATATTACCCATTAAGCGAATCCAGGGTGAATGATAAAGATAAGATGCTGAGGAGGACTACGCGCTCTACTACTTAATTAGGAGTAGTGTCGTAAGGCACTAGTTGGTTGTCTAGATTCCGGGATCTCCGCAAGGCACTAATAATGGTTACGGATCATGCGACATACTTCCACTGCTGAACATGGTCCTCCTCCAAAAATCCCCACATCCATCGGTCCTGCGCCGTCGTTTGTAGAGGTTAATACGGGAGGACTTGGCCATTTTCCACCATGCTTGTCCAATGCCGGTTTGTTGATTATCAGGGTGCATCACGAGCAGGTAAGGTTACCTTGGGATCTATGAGTTGTTCTGCGTTATAGTGGTAAACATATCTTTTTTCATCCCCGTAGAAATAGGGTATCTTTTAAAGATATCCCGCCCTATAAAACGCTCTGTTAGCGCTACCGTACATATTTTTGTAGTTGTAGTAAAGTGAAAATATTACTGTGTTCCAGTTTAAAAGGCGCTGTAGTTACTCAAGTCACATGCGTGTTGCAGTGTATATCATCCTAACTATCACCACACTGTTAATCAGAGAAAAAAAAATCGTATATGATAAATGTTCAACAGCGTATGCCAATACTATCTTAACATGTACATATATATGAATGATATCAATCGATTCTCATATCAATTGATGTCATACTCTATTTGCGAAGTGCATCAGCACTTAAGTTCACGTGACTCAGTGAAGGGTTACTTTATTATTATATTATTTTATATAAAAAAAAAACCATAGATTTTGATAAATTTAATCCAAAGGATTATATTTAGTACTTCATCTATTGCTAAGTTACTCTCTTACTGAAGATCATGTAAGTACTACCGCAGCTCCTATATCTGTGGACAAGCAGTACTGTGCAAAAATCACTGTTCCGGTTTGAAGGGCACTGTAGTTAGTGAAATTGCTCGATTAATGAGACTGAACATCTTATGTTTAAAGCAACGAGCACAATATGGTGTAATGTATATCACACTGTCTGGCTCGATGTTATTATGGGCAGGCGTATCACTTACCATCAGGTGAGTGTCTTGCAGGTTTCGTCGTTTGAGATTAAAAAAATATATTCTGTTATTTTTTTTTATTTGATTACGCATAGAGACGACGGGGACGTTCACCTGATGGTGATGATAAAGATTGCATCACATTTCCCTAACAAAGAGTAGTGTGCTAACTACTCTGTTCAGGTTTGATAGTTAATGAAATTACACTACGTGCAGTACGGTGTCGTGTCTAAGATCCTAACGTCATGAGGATGATCATCATTATCAGGTGATAGATGTCCACTGCTAGACATAGGCCTCTCTCAAATTTACCCGCATTGTTCTGAACTGCGCTGCCCGCATCGCTGAGCACTTGGAGCCGTCATTTATGAGGGTTCACATGGGGCGATTTTGGCCATTTCCCACCACACTCGCCCATTGCGGGGTGGTGGGAGCATAGCCTCGTTTGTAGATTACCAGCACCACGAGCTGGTGAAGTTCGCTTGAGTCACGTGAGTTGTTCTGCGGGACAACTTACACGTCACCATCAACTTCATCATTATGGATGACTATTTTACCATCAGTAGAACTTCTTGTTCGTCTCATCACTCCATGATATATCTTTAAGGATGTTAATGTATTTTTCTATACATCTCTAGCATATTGAAAGATTCCCCCGTGCTGTTGTCTTCCTACGGACGTGACAGCACCATCAGCGACAATGACCAGTAGATTCACTGTATGCCCTCCGCACTGTTGCAGTCGCAATGCTCGTCCCAGGAGCGGCTGCTGGCGGTGCAGGCCGCGTGCGAGCCGCCCCGCGCGCCCTGCCCCCACTGCCACCAGCACCAGAACTCTCTCAAGTAAGTAGCCAACTCTTTATCCAATGTATCAATTTTTTTATTAATGTAACGAGCTAAGCGAAACGTTCACCCGATGGTAAGTGATACGCTTGTACATAACAATGTGGCACTAGTTACGATGGTATGTAACTGCACCACGTTGCGCTCGTCTTGGGACGTAAGATGTTGAGTTTCGATACCCAATAACGAATAACTACAGCGCCATTCAAACCGGATAAGAGTATTGTTCACACAGTACTGTTTGTCGGTTGCAGTAGGTAGTTATATACACCCGCAGGAAGTTGGGAGAGTTTTCTCTCTTGACTCCCATGGCCCCTGGGTGGCGGATTCCAGAGGATCCGTTGCCCAGGTGACTATAAGACGCCAAAAGGAAGGCGCGCTGTGTGTTCCGGCGCACCCTTACAGAGGTGGAACGGGGTTTCGCCCCTACATGGGCTTATATACACAAAACGTATTACAGATATATATTTTAATGCTACAGTTAAATTATATTGAGGTTATTATCTAGAAAGGCATTTCTGGTAAAAGAAGACGTTTCCTGATGGAGGACACGGAAGTACGTCGGGCTCCGCCGGAGGTCGCGCCGAATTGTAAACGGAAGCGATAATGGGACAATTGGAAGCAATTTATTACAGAATGTACAAATTTATCGTTACAAAGTAATACTACGTATATACAGTAAATCATTTCTCTTGTGCGGTACTTACTGTTGTGCGATTTTTTTTTGTGCGATGAATAGGTTTTCGTCATCATCAGCCGAAAGACTTTCACTGCTGGACATAGACTTCCCACGAAGATAGTCACGTTTGTAGGGGTTTATATGACGGGATCTGGGACATTACCTACCACGCTGGGTAAATGTGGGATTGTGGGAGCCAGAGCTTCGTTTGTTGAGCAGGTTAGGTTGGCTTAGGTTCCGTGAGTTGTTATGCGGGACCCCTTACACCCCGCACATTATTGGGGTAATGAAATTTATTATCTAATGTCTCAAAGTGGGTATTATGATATGCTGTGGAAGTCATCCTAAGTAATGCCACTCGTTTATATATATAAATATATTTGTTGTTGCAGCAGTTCGCAGGGTTCGGGCATGAACTGGGCGTCGTTGTCCGACAGTGGGGGTAGCGGTCACGCCCCGCGGGCACCGTCCCCGCGCCCTGTGCCCAAGCGCGTGCGCAGCCGCAGCCTCAGGTACAACCACGTCGCTATTATCATAATAACTGTCCTTTCTTTATAGATAGACTGAAGAGCCCACAAGTACTTTTTAGCCCTGTAGTCTCGAGCTGTTGAGAATAGGCCTAAGGTATTGCCTGCCTGTCGTATAAGGCGACTAAAGGGGTCCTCGGATTCATGATTTTTTTGAGTGGAGGCCTTCATAGCTCAATAAGCGAGCTTTAGGAGGACGGCAAATGCATGGTGGTCTTGTATTTGCCGCAGCACAGCGTGGGTGCTGAGGACGGGTTTTCCCTTCCGTGGGATGTTTTAGCCGGAGTGCAGGGGGGCACCGGTGCGTTCCGTAAGAGATCCTAGAGCCCCTCCTAATGCATTGTGGGAGACCACAGTTTTAGGGGGTTTTAGTTGGTAGGAGCCCCACGTAACCTTGTCTTCCCCTCAGAAGCAAGGTATCTTTTAAGAAGATTAACCCCGCGACAAAAATAAGTATGTCTAAATGATTAGGATGGTTGTTAAAATATTTATTTGCACTGGTCAGTTCGCCGTCGCGGTCGCCGGGCGGCGGGTCGGGCGGCGAGAGCGCGCGGGAGGACGCCGTCACAGCAATGTCGGCGCTGTTCGCGGCGCGATTCCCCACCGCACAGAAGCACATGGACGACAAGTTAGTGCGCACACACACACATGTGCACTCGCACACTTGCAGCGCACACGCACACACACACTTTATTATATATTATGTACTATCATAACAAATTAATGTTTCATTTTATAGGCTGAGGGCGCTCATCGACGAGCTAGCGGAGTTGGACAAGAAGCCAGATCGGCCGCCAATAGAGAGATTTGTTCAAAGACAGGTCAGTCAAATAACTTACTCACCAGTAGTAAACATTTGTGTTAAGAATACTGGGGTAATGAGATTTAACATCTTGCGTCCTGAGGAGTCGAACACAACGTGGTTTGTATCATCGCAACTATCGCCACCAGCGGGAGTATCTCTTACCATGTGACAGGGAACAATGAAATAAACTCTTGGACGTACTCGCAGGTGTTGGAGATGGCGCGCGACTGCCTGCACAAGTCGGAGTCGAAGCAAGTCACCAGCTCATACTTCTACGACATGGCGGATAGTCTCGACAGGCTGCTGGCGGAGGTGAGACCATTATTTGATCTCAATTTCACATGCTATTAAGATTATGGCGGTGTATTTACTGCAGGAGGATCGTAGTGTCAGCAACGCAGGTTAGGAAAAACCCTATCACCAACCAAGCTCCAAACCGTAAAGCCATAACCCGGAATCGAACTAGATACCTTTTTGTTCACAAACAAGCGTTGTGAGACTGCGTGATGATCAGTGCTTTCTTATTCAAAAGACCTATTCAAATTTAATGGTAAACTGTTGGATACAGATCACGCTTTGGACTTTGAGGAAGGGCTATATCCAGTAATGGATAAACAAAGGCTGATCGTGATGATGATGAATGATGTGACCCTTTACGGCTGTAGGCACCCGCAAGGCTATGCATATTGAATACTATTCAGCTCTCAACATTAAGGATCCCATTTCGTCTGTCACCAGACTCGCGAGAAGTCCTCGGAAGCGGGCGCACAGGTGGCGCCGCTGGTGACGCGGCTGGTGCTCGCCATGGCACGACCCGCACGTCTTCTTGAGTGTCTAGAGTTCGACCCGGAACGGTTTTACCGATTGCTCGAGGCGGCTGAGGGTCACGCACGGCAGTCTCAGGTCAGTATACCGAGCAACAAATGCTTACGAATAGGAACCAGTGACGCGTTTTAAACCTCTTAATTTCGGATAATTATCTGAGAGTATTGTATAATTCCTGTTTACTTTAGGGTATAACTACGGACATCCCGCAGTACATAATCCACAAACTGGGCCTGTCACGAGACCCTTTGGCTGAACTGCACGCGCCACCTCCTCCACCGCCGCCGCCGCCGCCACAGACCTCATCTCCATCCAAGTAAGACTGTTTATTGATACATAAGCATCATCTGAGAGCGCCGTTGTTTCGCATGACCTAGGGTCGTCAGGGTTCTTTAATTTATACTAGTAACGATGCGGTGTTTTTTTTATTCATGTAATATATATTGTTTGAAAATGAACTCCTTGCAGAAAATCTCTGGCAACGGCAGCTTCTCTAACTGTATATAATAGTACACAATACAATATTTAATTGAACGTATATGTAATACATTATTTATAATTTTTTGTTTTTTCTGCCCTCCATTCATGTCAACTTTAATAAAATGCGTTACAAATAAAAAATGTTTTGATTATATTTATTTATACGGATTTTAGTTAAATTCTCGATTGCTCCCTGCAAGCGAGAATTGGTAACTTTACTTATTTCTTTTACAATATATGTTTGTTTCAGGGGTCGTGGGCGTCAGTCCCCACCGGGCGCACCCCCTGGTGGCACCCCACCGTCTGAAAACGACTACCACGTGATCAAGCTTATCTCCAACGGCGCCTACGGAGCCGTTTACCTAGTCAAGCATAAGCTTACACGACAAAGGTTAGTTTTTGTGTGTGTTAGCATATTTGTGTATGTAGTTGTTCATGTTTTAAAAGCTTAATAATATTTTTTTATTTATAGGTATGCGATGAAGAAGATCAGTAAAAACAATCTGATACTTAGAAATCAAGTGGAGCAGGCATTCGCTGAAAGGGACATTCTCAGTTTCGCCGATAATCCGTTCGTGGTAAGTTTTCGCGAACTTCTCCAAGAATAACCGTATAATTTATTTCTGCTGTAGTGTATTCTACCAACATTTGATGAACAATTGAGATATACATTTATATGATCATCATCGTCATCAGCCGATAGACTTCCACTGCTGGACATAAGCCTACCCAAAAGATCTCCACATTGATCGGTTACGCGTTATTTATATACTATGATGATAAACGTTACATTTTTTGGAGTAAGTATACTATAGTATAATATCAATGGATGAACATACTATTTCATTAGGCACTTTTTAATAAAAAAAAAAGAATGAATAAATAGTCATACTGATGTGTAATCAGGTGACGATGTACTGCTCGTTCGAGACGAAGCGCCACCTGTGCCTCATCCTCGAATTCGTGGAGGGCGGGGACTGCGCCACGTTGCTGCGCAATGGGCCGTTGCCGCCGGACATGGCGCGCCACTATTTCGCTGAAGCAGTGCTGGCCGTAGAATACCTGCACTCGTATGGCATAGTGCATCGCGACCTCAAGCCCGACAAGTAACTATATACTTTGTTTCGTTAATCCATTCAGGATGCTATTTTCTCTTAAAACTGACCACATACGTAGTTACCACAATAGCTTTTATCTCTGCTGCAAAACAATATCGCGCAAATATTGTGTTCCGGTTTTAAGGCCCCTGTGGCAAATGAAATCACATAATAAAGGGTGTCTGGCGGCAGATTTATATTTAAAAAAACGAATATCTCAATAAGTTATAAACAGTTCGGGGGGAAGGTGGTGTCATTAGAATCACCGATCGTGCGGATTTCTTAGTCACTATGTCGCAGTGGTGCAGTGGTGCAGAGGTGCAGTGGTCGGGTGAGCATCGCGCGTTCGCTATTGAAGCATTTTTCAAGAGTAACGATTCTTACGTACTCGCTCGCCGACAGTTTTGTTCACATTTCAATATTCGACGGATAGGCGATGGGCCGAGTGTGAATTTAATTCGTTCGTGGGTGGAGAGGTTCCGCACAACTGCTTCGGCTATGAACACACCACGGCCAGGACCTAGTCGATCGTCAAGGACCCCCGAAAACATTGAACTGGTTGAACGCAGTTTACGTGAAAATGAACGACTTTCGATACGGAAAAGGGCAGCTTCACTGGGACTACCAAGAGCAATTGTGCATGAAATTTTGAAAAAAGATATGAAGTTTCATCCTTTTAAAATTCAAATAATTCAAGAATTGAAAAACAAATGACTTTGCGTCACGCAAATTTTTTTGTGAAACTATGTTGGAGCGTTTTCGCACTGTGAATTCCATTTTTTGGAGCGACGAGGCTCATTTTCATTTAAACGGACACGTAAACAAGCAAAATTGCCGTTACTGGGCTCTAAGAACTCGCAATCCTCGACTGAAGCACCAAAAACCATTACATTGCCCAAGGGTAACTGTTTGGTGCGCTTTATCCACGAATGGGATAATCAGACCATTTTTTTTTGAAAATGCACGGGGCCAAGCGACGAATGTCAATGGTGAGAATTATCGGCTCATGATTTCGAATTTCTTTTTGCCGAACCTGCGAGCTCATTCATCATTCTCATCACACACGTGGTTTCAACAGGATGCGGTACAGGTGCGACCGCACACACGGCCAGAGCTTCGATGGATTTGTTGCGAGAAAATCTCCCTCAAAAACTGATTAGTCGCTTTGGGGACATCCCGTGGCCACCGAGGTCACCCGACCTAACTCCAATGGATTTTTTTTTGTGGGGCTACCTCAAAGAGAGAGTTTACGCGAACAATCCGCGAACTGTTGTGGACTTAAAAGAAAATATTCGGCGAGATCAGCGCAATTGAACCAAGTTTACTGCAGCGTGTGGCACGGAATACGAGGCTCCGTTTCGCACGGTGTGTGTGTGTGTGCAACAGGATGGAAGACATTTGGATGACATTATCTTTAAAAAATGAAATCCGCATTTGTACTCTATCTTTTAATACTTTTAGTAAAATTATATGTCAAACATATTATTTTTTATTTAAATTTGAAAACATAAATCTGCCACCAGACACCCTGTATATATAACAATCGACAATGTGGTGCAGTGTATACCACCCTGACTAGCGTCAAATTGTAATAGGCGGCAGAAGTATCCGTCATTACTTCTGTTCCGTTCACTTCCAACAACAAATATGTTTTATTGCAGCCTCCTCATCACAGCGACTGGTCACATAAAGTTAACGGACTTCGGGCTCAGCAAAATGGGTCTGATGTCGTGTAAGTACACCAAAAACTCTTAATTCATATAACAGCAAAAACAAATACTGAGAGTCTGTTTTGTAGTTTGTTGAGTAATGAATACCATCAGGTATCAGTTTGCTTAACTGCTTCTGTAGTGCAATGGCTGACCTTTTAACCTAATATGAAGGTCTGGGGATTGTTTTTAGATCCAGATGTTCTAGGGTTTCACTGGTGGTATGATTGTTTCAAAGACAATTTAATTATTACCAGTATATTCTAGGCAGGGTAAGTAGGCTTCTCCAACGATATTCGTCCTTTTTTGCACTTAATATCATGCAAAATTCAGAGCACCTGTTAGCCTTTTGTAGGTTATAAAAAATTGTGAGTTGATTTGTTGATGTATATATATTTATTTATTATTATTGATTATCATAATCATCAGCTAATATATTCCCACTGCTGGACATAGGCCCCTCCAAAGATCTCCACGTCGATTGGTCACCCGTTGCTCGCACCCAGTGGGTTCCTGCGAATCTCACCAGATTGTCGGTCCACCTTGTGGGAGGCCTTTTACCACTACATCTACCGGTACGCAGGCACCACTCGAGGACCTTACTGCCCCATAACTCTAGCAATATTTTGGGCTATGTTGTTGAATATAGTTCTTCGGCGGATCTCAACATTTCCGATTCGATCGCGCAGAGAAACTCCGAGCATAGCCCTCTCCATTGCTTTTTGTGTGACTGAGCCTTTTTCTAAGGCCGACAGTAAGGGGCCACGTTTCGGTTCCGTACGTTAACAATGGCAACACGCACGAGTAGAAGACTTGCATCTTCAGACACTGCTATATATATTATTGTTATATTTTATATATTGCGACAGTGGCGACCAACCTGTACGAGGAGTACGCGGACCGGGAGGCGCGGCAATTCTCCGACAAGCAGGTGTGCGGCACTCCCGAGTACATAGCGCCGGAGGTCATATTGCGGCAGGTCAGTGAGGCAATACATAAAAATTATTTTATAATAACATAATTTATTGTGGATAATGTAGTATGTAATAAACATTATATAAGGCAACAGTGGTGCCACTAAAGTATATGTCGAAGTAGAACTTTGTTACTACGCATGCGCAATATTAAGTCATCGAACAAAGCTAAGAATCAGGTGTGAGTAGCGAAGGTGGTACTATTAATCTAATCTATCTGACAAAGATCTCGTATTTTTATTTATTTTTGTTCTAATGTACACTTTCCATTTGCAATTTTATTTTGATGTACTTTTTTTATTTACTTCGCCTACCGATAAATCCCTATTTTTTTTTATTTCTTTAGTATAAATATGTACCTTCGAAAATATCCGAATAAGAACTTTCAGATCTGTATTAACTTATGATTATTTTTATGTCATGATTTGCATAAATTATCATATTCCAAAGCCTTATTCAAGCAATTTTTTGTCAACAGTTAATTAATATTTTAAAAACATATTTATTATATATATTATTTTTGATTTAGGGTTACGGAAAACCGGTAGACTGGTGGTCTATGGGCATAATTTTATACGAGTTCCTGGTGGGCTGCGTTCCGTTCTTCGGGGACACGCCGGAGGAGTTATTCGCGCATACCGTCAACGGTGAGCCTGATCGATGTGTAACGTTGCTTAACCACATAACTATATGGAGGTTCCACCGCATGCTGAAATACTATATATATAAATAAAATTGAACCTCATAGATTGTAGGGTCAATAGACTCAATGTACAAATTGATATTATAGCAAAGAGTTGATGTTTGCGATTGTGACGCTTCGTTTGTTTTACAGATGATATTGAATGGCCATCGGAAGAAGACTTCCCCATCGCGATAGAAGCTCGTACCATCATTACGGAGCTGCTGGCGCGGAATCCGCGCGACCGCCTCGGCACCGGCGGCACCCATCAGGTTAAGGTACTAACTTCTAAGTCATAAAATCACTATTCTATTTTACAATAATATTAACGACTATTGTCATTTCTTGACTGTTTTGTTTGAAATTCTTAGTTTTTTTCAATGAAATGAGAGGACGTCACCTGCTAGCAAGTGAAATACTTTATTTTGTTTTTTATGTAATATATGGTTTAAATTTGTTTTTGTTTCCTTTAGGAGCACATTTACTTCTATGGATTGGATTGGAACAATCTGTTGCGGCGGAAGGCAGAGTTCATTCCGCAACTGGAAAACGATGAGGATACTAGTTATTTTGACAGTAAGATATATAATTGTTAATTTAATCAGATTAGTTTAATTAAACCATTCATTTATGCTTGACACTTAATATTTTTATAATTTTAATTTTTTTATTAATATTTTTCAAAAGCCAGATTAATTATAGAATAACCGTTAATATATCCTCATAATTTTCTTGAAATTCGTTCGTTTGAAAATTAAAATTAAATTTAGGAGTCTTGCAAAGATTCTTTAATGTCTCCGAGATACATAAGTACATACTGTGCATGTGCGTCAGGTCGGTGCGACCGCTACAACCACAGCGAGGCTGACACGGATGAGGCAGCGGAAGCGGGCGAGACCGGCGATGATCCACTGTTCGCGGCCTTCTCCTCCACCTCACCGCAGTGGCGACGACACTATCACCACTCGCATTCTGCGGTCTCGCACGACTCCAGGGTATGTACACAGGAAATATATGTACCATTTTTTATTTAACGAAACGTTACGCTTTGTTTAGCGGCTGTAATAGCAATACCATTGGTGTTGCCATAAGTCAGAATGGAGGTTAGAGTTATCATTACACACTTTAATTTTTTTTTAGTTTTAATATTTGTACTACCGTGAATGATGCATTAAAGTTCAAAGTAGTATTATGAGGTAAATTTTGTTTGTGCAGAGTACTGACAGCTGGCCGGGCACACCGGATAGCGCGGGACCGCCTACGACACCCACAGCCCCTCCACACCACCACCCCAAGTGTCCCGTAAGCAATACAACAAACTAGTTTTATATCTAAAACTAATAACTACAAATGGTTGTAATAAAATTAATAAATCAGTGACTTGATTTTCTATAGAAACGGTATCGTATAAAAATATACCCTCGAATAAACGAAATACTAATGTGAAACGTAAAAATTATTTAAAAAATATTACAGCATTCACTAAAGACCGTGGTTTATAGAGCGCATTAAAATGATGATTTATAAAAGATATCTTTATATGGTCAAAAATGAGAAATAATACTTTTCAGATAGTTTTCTGTGTTGGTGATTAATTATGTTATTATATGCAGATGGTCGGCGGTGGTTCGACGGCAGAGTCATCGCAGACGGACTCCGATGACGTGTCGCCGGCCGCACGACGGCGCGCTGCGCTGCGCCCGCCCGCTCTCGCCGCGCACTCGCATACGCACACGCACGTTGGACACGTGCATGCGCACACGCATTCCCATCCACATCCGCCGGTGTTGCCGCGCATGTGAGTACCGTCATTGCCCGTATTTTTATCAGGAAAATGCCTTTTATGGATATAATGACACCACAAGCAGAACGTTTACCTAATAGTTAACGATACCTTTCTAAGTAAAGTTAAATGAAGTATGCAGCAAAATATTGTTCTCATGAGCTTGAGATGTAAGATGGTCATTATCATTATTCCAGTGATAGAATGTTTTAAATTTATAAAAGTTCAAAAATACAATGGTAACGTTGTTACAGAACTGACACATCGAAACGAGAAGAAAAGGGAATAGATAAGGTGGATAAACCGGAAAAATCAAAACCGATTGCTTTGGCAGCGCCGAAGTCTATGCGCCGTTCCGCAAGCACTTCCGGTTTATCTCTGGTCATATATCCAGGTGGGTTTAAATTTGTTTATTTTTTTAATGTTTACAATTTTATTTTGAAGGTTTTTCATTTGATTCACTTGGTTCTTTGCCGCTTGTACTACTACTATACTCTTATTCCAGCAGATGATAGCTTGGCTAGCGGCGGCGCGGCGTCTCCGTGCGCAGGCAACACCTCTTCCACCAATTCCTCGCGTGATTCCTCCCCCTGTCGTGACCCGCCATCGCCCTTCGCAATCGCAAATCAATCGTAAGTATCCCCCTCACTGAGAAGGACGGTGAGGAAATTATATTAACGCCAACGCCTGTAAAAAATCATCTTCGTGAACATGCTGTTCCTCTCTACGATTGGTCAGATAAAATTAGAAGATTATCTCCGGCGTCATTGTAATTTAAAATATGTAAAAAGAAAATTTAAACAAGATTTGAACCAGGTTTTTTTATGTTATTAAAAATAAACTTGATAAATAGCTCTTACCATATATATAATATTTTAAAAAGGAACAGTTTCATGTATAAAGTTAAAACTTAAAATTTACTGCTAACCGTTTCTATGATGTGGTTATATCATCATCATCATCAGCAGATAGACGTCCACTGCTGTACATAGGCCTCTGGAAGTGTTTATATATTTTTTATAAATAAAAAATTCCGCCAAACTGATGAGTATTTTTATAACGACATAATAAACGCACTTAACGCATTTTCACTTTAAGAACAGTTTTTCTTCAGACTGTGTATTAATAAATACATGTGATATTTAATATATTTTCTCATGAACTCGAATGTGTCCCAGTCTGATCCAGTCGTCGAAGCCTCCGATTGTAGTCCGACGCGGGCCGCGCGGTTTTGGCTTCACGATCCACACGGTGCGCGTGTACTATGGAGACTCTGATTACTACACCATGCACCACTTGGTCTCGGTAAGTGTTACATGTGCTTTTCAGTTCCTGAATAATAAAAAAAAAATTAGGTGCCTCCTTGTAACCCGATCCCTTGGCTTGGTTTCGTAGCCACAAGTTGTGAAGCCATGGCAATTTTGCTTTGTAGTTTTGACAAGATGTATCCAGAGTTTCCTGGATGACCATGCATCATTATCGACCAGATATATCAAGCATACAACTGGGTGTAAGGGTTCTCACACAAGAACACACGGGACCCAAGCCAACCTCACCTGCCCGTGGTGCACCCTGCTAATTAACAAACGAGATTCTGGCTCCCACCAATCCGCATTGGGCCAGCGTGGTGGAAAATGGCACAAATCCCCCCATGAACCCCACACAAACAACGGTCTCTGATGCTCAACGATGCAGGCAGCGTACGACCAATGGATGGCGGGATCTTTGAGCGGCCTGTGTCCAGTAGTGGAAGTCTACTAGCTGATGATGATGATGATGATTCAATTGGACTGGTCACATTGGAAATCGATCGGAGAATTGTTCAAGAAACAAGAACAGACTGAATGAGTTATAAAGACATCATCATTTAACATTATGTGAAATTGAAGTCAACTATGGGATAGTAAAGGGAATTTGGATAACACTAAAAGTAATAATTTTTTTTTCTACTTTTTTGTTGTAGGCTGTAAGCGAGCAGGGAGCCGCGTGGGCCGCGGGGCTACGCGCTGGTGACCTCATCACTCAATTAAATGGCGAATCCGTACAGGGCCTGCTGCATACACAAGTACGTCCGACTATCAGCTTTGTTATATATAATATATATATCGATGATTCACATCCGCGACAGTAATTTTATATAAATAGTATCAATATTGGTCTAATTTCTGTTTTACATATACCAGGTGTTGAAGCTGTTGCTAACCGCACCACATGCCACTTTACGCGCGACACCTTTGGATCAGACCACGATACAGGTGAGTTTTATGATTTAAATCTAAATAACTTTTGTTATTCCCTACCACTACTTATCAGCATTTCTCTGCTCCGGTTGTAATACACATTAAAAGTGTCTATATTATTATTATCATCAAGTGAAATTAAGTTCAATAGTCTTTTATGATGACAAAAAAAAATCTTCAAATTGACATAAAAATTTACGTTTTAATCCATATACGTTTAATAATAGCCATTACGTTTTAATAACAATGCATAAATATAAATGTATATCTATGGATAGGAAACACTAAACACAAATTTTTACGTTAGGCGGGAGGGCGGCGACGTGCGGGCGGAAGGCGTGCGTCTGCGCCGCCGCGGCCGCGTCCACGGCGACGCTGCTCCCTCTTCCGGCGCATCTCCACCAAGCGCGCTTCACAGGAGATGCACCAGGTGATGTAACTTAAGTGTAATATGAATAACAGGAGGGGTGTTTCACTGTTTTATAATTATTTATTTAAAACATTGTAGTATTGTAGATTTGTAACAATTTAACATATATATGCAGATGGTGTCAGCCGCCGGAAGTGGAGAGTGTCCATCCTCCCCCGCCGCGTCCCCTGCCACCGACAGTCCCCTGCACGCCAACACGCACTACCAGAGGTAAGATTATTTTTTTTTAATTAATAATAGGCTAATATTTTATCTCGATTTCACTGTAGTTAAGTGACAATGAGAAAATGTAAGGTGAAACGCACTCGTTTGGAGTGTTTTGTTAACACCCATGTCCACACAAACGCTGTAATGAAGGCCAATTTAGAATATGATGGTGGTAGCGAGCTAGGCGGGTTTAAAGTAATTCAACTACTATCTGAATTATGTATTCAAATGAACCTTTTTGCTCTAGGCCGTCGTCACTGCACGGGCTAAAGCATAAGCTGGGAGCGGGCGAGGTCCGCCGCGCTTCGCTGCAACACATGCCGCTCTCTCCACTCGCGAGGACACCATCACCATCCCCGCAGCCGCAACCAGCCTCGCCGACGAGGTATGGGATTATTTTTTGTAAATTATTTATAAAAAAAATTACTTTATAGTGTTTTATGTGACAACGATGCTTCAATATATGGTATTCTATTAAAGTTCTAATTGTATTGTTATATTGTGTTTGTTATATGTCCAATGCCTGATGACTAATATTTAGGTTCTTTGTCTTTTTAATAAGTCATTTCTATCGGCGAACCTATCTTTTCAAAACTTCATTTGACCATTGATTATAATTGCACTTTGTCATACATTTCTTATAACAAATATATTCATACATACATAAGACAAACGAAACTTCTTTGATATTATTTATAAAGCAATGTGGGGTTAAAATTTGTATCGTATGATCATGAACGCCCGATCAAACTGTGCTTCGATCACGATAGACATGCTGTGTAAATATATAAATCGTATATTGTATAAGCTAGTTAAGTTAAAAAAAAATACTAAATAATTTACATATTAAAAATTTATTAAGAAAAAATTTATTAAAACGATTTTTTAAGTAAACCTTATGAATTTTGCACTACAAATGTATAGCAAAGATAAAAAAGGGTTGTTTGGGTAATGCGTATATGGAATATGCACAAAAGAAATGTAGTAAAAACAAAAAAAGGAGTTTCGTTCTGACTATGTGAGTAACGCGATCACCGCGCGACAGCCGCTGCGAGGCGCGCAGCCCGTCGCCGCTGGCTGCGCGCGAGTGCGGCCGCCGGGCGTGGCCGCGCCGCGACCCCGCCTCGCCGCTACTGCGCCGCGCCCTCTCGCCGGACAGGTTCGTTCATACCATCAACTTCTTCCGTTTTTCATCTTTCCTCTTGCATGAATATTTTTATGAGTAAAATGGGAGGGATTGTATTATTATATATTTATCGTACTATGCCATCATTGTACTATGCTTGTTCATCTTCTTATTAATACTTAGGAACTTTCGTCAGTCTCACAGGTCGATTGTATTTATTTTATTCTTATTCCGGCTTTTACCGGTCCAAGTTTCAGATCCATATAGGAATATAGAAAAGAGCAGATTGTGCATCAAGCGCTCTTGCTATATAGAAGTTCTGCCAAATCTCATCGCTATTTGTCGTAGCATTATGCAATCATTCTTATCTCAAACGATAGATAATAGTCTCAGATTATTACAGCTAAAAATATTATTATTTAGTACAGCTTTATTTTAAGACAATTTATTGAATTATAAAAATTGCACCATTAAAATTTGTTTAGATTGCACCCACGTTCAGCGGAATCGAAGTGTTCCATATCGCCGCTGTGCTGCGGCGTGAGCGTGGCCGTGAGCGGCGCGGCCGGCGGCAGCGGAGGGAGGCGAGGGGCGGGATGGCGTGCGCCCGCGCCAGCGCCGCCTACACCCCCGCCGCCCGATAAGCCCGACGAGCCGCCGCTTCCAAGGATTGCGGAGGAAAAGGACTCTCCCACCCACCACGCCGCACACTCGAGACTGCCAACAAGGTAATTTAAAATCTCTATACCCATGTATAAAAGTGGGTTCTAAAGAACTTTTTAATATGAAGCCTATGTGATTCCCGAGAATTTTCCACTATACCATTAGATGAACTCCCCGTCGCGGTTTTCCTAAAGTCTTACATTTGAGGTTCTTAAAACACCATGTGACTTGGTTTTTCTGGGTCAATATGCTTGTCATGTCGCTGGTGACGACACCGATTATACACGTTATAGGTCTACTGGTAGTTGTTCTCCGTTACCGCGGACCGTCTACATGACTACCACTGCAGTATATTTAATATTTGTTCTGGTTAAAATGATGTTGTAGTTAGTGAAATTACTAGAATAAAAAAGACTTCATGGCTCTAATTAGGCCACATTGTTATAATTGAGCATTGCACTTAGCGTCAGCATTCTCGTTTGGATTGTCAAATAAACATAACATTACAGAACTCCAGCGAAGCAGAGCACGCCCAGCATTTTCACGTCATCGCCGAAGAGCCTGAACAAGTGTGTACTGGACGTAAACGCATCGTTCGCATCCCTTTCGCTCTCCGACGAGTCGTTCGTTGACACGTCAGTCGACACCTCCAATTTCGACACGTCCAGGGAGGTCCTGTTAGGTGAGTTTATCAATCCTAAACTATGTATACTGATGGTAAGTTCGTATAGTTCGTTCGTAGCATTTTTCTACTAGTAGTATTATTATTGCGAAATAAGTGAATGGAAATTTCTTTTACTCGGTTCATCCTTTATGACCTGCTTTACAATGTCGCGCCTAAGAGATACTAGAGTTAGAAATTGGATTCAATTCAATTTGAGAAAGACTTTCAGTACGTTTAGGCTAGTTGTTACGTTTTTATTAAAGAAAAAATCAATAGTAACGTGTTATTAGAATAAATTATAAAAACTATAAGTACTTTTTCTCTATTTTTAGATGACACCAGATCGAGTACAGACACTAGTATAACAACGTCAGAAATGAGCAAAAAATTGATCACCACTCTGGAATCCATACCATCTCTCAGCCAAATAGAGTTCCAGCCGAAAGCGAGGAAAAAGTCCGACTCTAGCATCAAAGAAGAGGATATAAAGGTGAAAGAAAAAAGTAAAACTAAACCTGAAAAATCCGAGTTGAAGAAACAGGACTCCATTAGAAAATTGGAGAAAGCAGAAGTAAAAGTAGAAGATAAGGCTCAAGAGGTAAAGGCTGAAGATAAGTCTAAAGTAGAAAAACCTATGGAGCGCGTCGGTTCAATTAAGAAATCCGATAAGCAGGAAAAAGCGGAAGCGAAGAAAGAGAAGCAAGAGAAAGCGGAGATGAAGAAGCAAGAGAAAATAGAAGCTAAGAAGTCGGAGTCTGCGAAAAAACTCGAAGGCTTGAAGAGGCAAGAATCTGTGGAAATAAATAAGGTATTGTTACCTATTATTCATTCATTGAAAGATCTTTGCTTTGGAAAACAACTCTTATGTAATTAAATATTAAAAAAATATTCACTAAATTTAATCACTTCTCTTACAAGGGGAGAGTCGATGATGATTTGACTAGCATCATCGTTCTGTAATTCTTTTATGTACATCGCTTCAGTCCCCTGAAGCCGTCGAGTGGGGCGGTGAGCAGTTTCGCAGCAGGAACAGTATGGTGAGCAAACTCCTCGGCGTGATGGGTAGGAAGACCCCGCGAGACGCGCATGACGAAGATCATCGCGCCAACAAGAAGCAGGAGAAACAAGCTAAGAAAAAGGTATTTTCATGACTGTCTCCATTTTTGTTTTGAAGGAAAAGAAACAGTCCTTCTCGTTCCTCGCATACTGTACCATTCTGCTCGACTTGTTAAAGAAGTCGACTAAGAAGGATAAATGCACGACCAAACTTTCACGTGATCTTACTGCTCCTCGAACCAGCATATTGCTCTCTCCTTCTAGCATGACAAACGTGTACGGCAATTTCGATCTTCTTTAAAAAAAATCTGTCGAAGAGATCTCTGTCTATAGATCTCACACGATTGAAAATAGTCTTGCTTATTAAAAAGCAAAACCAAATTTTTTATTTATTATGTTAATTCTGTTGATTTTTTTCTTACTACTTTCTAGTTTCTATTTTTATTGAATGTGTTCGATTACGTGTTCCGGTACGCGGTCGCCTTTCGAGGACCTTGGTACCCCCCACCGGCCGTCAGTCCTTCGAGCGACGTGTACTGCCCATTGCCACTTGAGCCTAGCAATCTTTTAGATTATATCGGTGACGTAGTGTTGGCAGGCCGGTGGTCCGATGATTTGGTGTAGGTTGCGGGAAGCAGCTGGATGTGGGCAGTGCACGATCGATTGAGGGAGGCCTATGTCCAGCAATGGACGTCTGTCGGCGGATAATTATGCGTTTGATTCTAAAACTAGATGCAAAATTAGATGGACACAACTCTGTTAAGAAGTTATAAATATGAATGACCTCACGTCACAGGGCATCATACCTCCGATCCCGCCACCGGCGGTGGTGGTGCCGCCGAAGCAGGTGGAAGCTTGCGCACCGGAGCGTTGTAACGACAGGGCGGATAACCTAGAAGATAAGAAGAGTAAGAGGGGAAGAGGCCGCGCATCGAGCTCCTCGTCGGGAGAAAAATGAACTGTGTTTCTACATTTTTAACTTTTATATAAAAAATGCGAGTCCGTAATAGAAAATCTGTCAGAATTTAAACTAAAAAGGTTAATGGAAATATTGTTTATACGGATTGAGGCTACAATGAAATCGAAAATATTAGTTTAGTTTAAATTAGCTACAAATTTTCTTAACAGACGGTACTTTCTTTTTAAAAAACGTTCATCAAGTTTAATAATTGAACCAACAGAATAATAAAAAAAAACAATAACTTTGTAACTTTACCCAGAATCTGTGTCTAAAAACTTTTGCTGACTGTTACAATAAGCAAAATACTTAATAATTTTTGTGAAGTATACCTTAAGCTTTGATATAGTTGAAGTACGTAACACAATGTAAACAGCCCACTACTGGGATACGGAGCCATTTTCACGACGAGAGATAATTCTCTTAAATAACTAATAAGTAATTTATTCACCATAATAGTAGAGTTGTGGTTGTCTAATGTTATCGAAAGCTATTGCTAGAACATTTAGGTTCACACAACGGAAATTTATACTCTGTGGGGATCGAACCCGCGGCCTCTTAGAAGGCGTTTAAATATCAATTTTGAAAATATTTATCGATATTGAGGCTTACACTAACATCTGTACTATGAAATATCTAGTGGAAGTTTCTAGAAACCGCCTAATTGAGAAGTTTCTAGAACACAGTCCACGCTCAACGGACAGACTATGTACCTTCTTGCACGGTGTTCAAGAACGCCCGTCGCCGGACATCCGGGCGGAGTTTCTAACTAAGCGACTATTTTTATACTAAAAAATCGGTGTTGTGTACAATGAATGTTATAAGTAATCGTGTTAGGCTTCGTCTAGATTGTATTTAGCTTTAGCTTGGTCTCTGAACCTTTATTTGGGGCTGATCTCCTTTGAAGTAAATATTTAAGGGTTTACCTGCTAAATGAACGGACGTCATTGACGTGACAGTTAATTATGATTACATCGCTGCGATTGGCTGATCGAAAGCTTTTCGAGCGCTCTGATTGGCTGATAATGCGCCGCTGTGATTGGTCGATTGTTCGTGCCAATGTGTTACAGTGAAACGCTCGCGGTGTCTCTTCGGTGTATGTAATATTAATTCAGTTTGATAGCAGCAACCGATGGGGATGAAATTTATTAAATTATCCACGGTTCCATGTGTTAATATTAGCACCATTATATTTTTAGTGAAATTTTTTTAAATATCGGGTTATAAAAACTTGTTGGATTGTTTGTTGATTGGTTCGGCTTTATTCAGAGCCCGCCTGCTTCAGCGAGAGATCGACACAAAATGGCGCTTGGACGTTCGTTTATTCCAGTATTATATTGTTGAGGCGTAAAAAGTTATTAATGTTTTTGTTTCGTAATTAAATTTTAAACGGCAAAGGAATTGCGTAAACGCTTTTTTATATATATAGGTGGAGAGAGAGAGAAGGGGATGTAACCTGTTCGTGTGAGAGTGAGGTGCATGATATTAATCTCGTCCTAGTTTTTAGTTAATCACGTAATGATTTAGTGTTAGGAAAGTTTTGTGATAATAATTTTTAATAAGATTTCTCTGTTACTTTCACCCATATTTTTTTTATATAACTATTATATTTTATCGTTTTTATTTTTCATTTACATGTTGCCATCGCATGATACATATATATTTTGTGTATATTTTTCTGTAACTACTATTTCACATATAGCAACAATATATATCGAAATGCAATATTAACTGAGTAATAATGACTGTGCCATAATAACAGCTTGAAGCAGTTTTAACGGTACGCGGTTAAAACTTGAAAGTTATCCTGTTTAAGTTAACCAACTATTCATACTCGAGCAATTTAATTTTCTTGCCTTAACACTTGTCTTCCATAGAGAGAAGTAAAAACCTCTTCTCCGTTTGTTTGTGTAATTGTGTTTGTTATGTTTTGTTGTATCCGCTTTTAATTTTTAATTATGGCCGCATTTTACTTCGAGTAAAATGTTAAATAATAATATAATACATTTAATAAACCACTTGTCTGTTCTTGTTCGCGTGCAAGAACGAACAAGATGTTTATGACGTAGACATCGAAGTATACATACTATCATTTGTACATGTTTTTTTTTTTCATTTTAATTATTAATACATATATTGAACGCAATTGTTACATTTATATTTCCATTCTTTTACATTTTTTTTATTTTAATCTATTTTCGACTTTCTCCGTAGTAATGGATGTTAATTACTAATACTCAAGCTTCGAACGAATCGTTTCGTGTCGCCAGTACAATTGTTTCGTTTCGCGCGCATGGTAACACAGGGTAATTGGTTATGTTATTTACCTTATTTACCCCATATATTTAATAACGATTTGTTTCTTTTTTTTTTTTCATTATAATACATTTGCGATATGTTTACTTCGTGCGGGGCGCCGTAAAGACAACGGCGGCAATCAAATGTTCATTGATGGTCTGTGTACTGTAAGTTGTTTTCGGGACCACAGCACAGGCATATATATAAATATATATATATATAAACCCATAGATATTTTATATATTTACTTGTCCGCAGCGTTGGTATGCTATGGAGAATTTATCTTTAATATACTTATCCTGCTCGTGCTCAACTATTACTTTGTAGCTTTGTAGTTAAGTTAGGCGTTACGGCTGCAGCGTCGGTTCTGAGAAAAAATCTCCAAGTTTTCTTTTACGGAAACTGGAGAATTCTCTAGGTAGTTTAACGTCTGATAGATATCGGCTTCACGGCCTCACAACCGATGCTTTCCTTTGCGCTGTAGAATGGTCCCGTCGCATCACCAAGCTTTACTTCCGTACATCACGTCGCGCTACCCATGCACATCCACCAGACAGCTGGCCCCCAATACCTACGAAGATGTTAATCGTCAGCGCGGCCCTCAGACGTGAATATTGTAACAATATTAATTATTAACGAACTTAGCGTAAATTTTGAATGTGATTTATTATAAATAATTGTATGTCTAGTGAGCTATTGTGTATTTTCTCTGGATTGTAAACTTGTACGGATCGATACGAATACGAAATAAAGTCATGGATTCTCTGTTAGTTTGATTATTTATTTATGAAGTATTACAATATATATAATACAAGGTTCTTCGGAACCTCAACGTAATTCTGTATCAGTTCTACATCATAGTGACGGCGGTGTCTGAAGCAGAAAAAATTATAAATATTTAAAACTATAGCTAAGATTACTGGTCTGGCATTTTATGTATGTTTTGCATTAATTGTTATATTGAATGACAGTTGAGTTTCCCCTAACCCTGGCTAAATATTAATCTCGCCTTTATGTTTTACCTCCTCTATAGCAGGACGTGCTATGAAGAACTTTTTGATACGATACCCACGTACATCACCAGCGCACCGCTCGTTATCGCTAGGGGATTCATTCTTACACTCGAACTTATATATACTTAACTTATATTATAGGACACACCAGATATGTATTGCTTTACATGTTGATGTTGTCACTAGGAGCTACAATATAGCTTTTCATAAAGGGTGGGAAAAGGTTGTTTCAGAGTCGACAAGTCACGGGCAATCCGTTTGGTGTTACTGGCGTCAATAGACTGCTGTAACCGCTCAACATCAGGCTGGTTGCTGGTTTGATCATCTCTCAGTAGTATATTGCAAAGCTGCCAGCGTAACAGAACCGCTGATCCGGCTCTGAACATATGAGAACTGGAGCATTCTGAGAGAGCATCATGTGAAATCTTCAAGAATTAGCCAACGGCAAGCAAAAACAAACGAAGGCTTGTTTTTTTTTTATTCAACGACGCTACGTGACGTGCGGAACATTCACCTGATGGCGAATGATACGCCTGTTATTAAAAATGTGGAGCTATTTAGGATGATATACACTGGACCACATTGTGCTCGTCACTATTGACATAAAGCGTTGTCTTTTTATCACAGTAAATTTACTAGTTACCGCTCTCTTTAAATCGGAACAGAAATGCATGCACACTACTCTGGCTAAATAGACGCTGCAGTGGTACCTGGACGATCATCGGCAACAGAAACCCACCACCAGAAAAATTGCTAATTTTTTTAATTAAATATTTTGGTTTAAAATAAAAGCTTCACCTAATGTACGTATAACACCACACTGAGACGTCTCGACTCATCTTTATTGACTTCTCCTTAACTACCCCATTACTACTTCAGGAGGCAGCGATACGAGGTTGGTATACTTTTGGCAGATATGAAATTAAAAGGCGTAGGTTTTTTTTTGTAAATTTTATTGATGTGTCCACTTTGATGTAACAAATGAAACTCAAAACACGCTACAACGAATTCCGTAGCAAAGCTAACGTACGAACCTTACCGGGCCTATTGCTAAACGCGAGAGTACATGAGACGCGATACAGATGTGTTTGTGCGCGGAAAACGATAGAGAACGGAACAAATCATCACACGAACGAGTCAAAGCATCAACGGAACAAGTTCACATTGTTGTCAGTCGCACGGACATATTTGAAACTTGGCATTTTACTGTTAGAAAATGTTAAGGCGAGGTTTACAACTGGTGGAAAAAGAAAACAGTTTCAAATATTTCAGTGAACAGTTAAATTCATCCGCAGTTATTTAACCGCACGGTTAGTACATTTTACACAGTTTCCATCTAATGTATTACAAAATCGACTCCGCTACGCCGCCGCTCGACGGAAACGCAGCCACAAATTGTGTTAAGTTGAAATTGTATTTATATACCACAAAGGTACTTATGGTAGTCTTACAAACGCTAGTCGGTCGTAGCTACACTATACAGTAGTATCATCACTTACAACTACGCAGTTACCAGTGAGCGGTGCACGCCCGTCCGTCACCAAGGAATCGAAGTAAACGAGGGCATTCGGAGGAAACGTACAAATCTACAAATTCAATACAATCCGTTGAACTTATGATGAAATCAATTGCAAACTTTACCCTGTTTCTACGGAACCATCATACAATTAATAAAGTTACATTAAATAATTATATTTAGGAACAACATTGAATATAAATTGCTCGTGGTGAAACGTAACACTTAAATTACTTAAGTAAAGCGCAATAAATTAAGTTGTATGTAAGCTAATAGTCGGACCGACCGAAACATTTCTCCTTTACGATTCTCAGTAAATTGTTGTCGGGGACGCGCTTCCAGTCGAACGAGCCGGCGGGCTCGGCGCCGCCGTCCTGCGACTGCGACTCGAACAGGTCGCTGGAGTGCTGATGCTGGTGCTGGCGCTGCTGACCGCCCGACCGCTTCCTACTGTCCTCGCGCCGCGCAACCGCGCCCGCGCCTGCACCAGCACCCGCCCGCGGTGCGAGCGGCGTCCTCCACACGGCCGCAGCGCGCGGCCGCTCGTTAACCTCCGGCGGAGAGAAATACGAGAAAAATGGACTCGAAGCCTTGGCCTCTTGCTTCTCCTCCTTATTGGAGACGTCGAGGAACGAGAACGTATAGTCGGCGTCGAACACCTGCTCGCGGACGTAAGACGTCACGTGCCGCCTGTTCAACGCAATGGGTGACCGGTCCTGGCTCGGCTTCCGTTGGCTATTGTAATACTCTCTGCTGCCAAGTTTAGTCTGCGATTTCTTGATGGATATCGTGAAATCGTAATACGATTCGATGTTATTGACACATTTGTAACAAATCGTGTTAGGGACATCGGATTCCTCGATGACAATTTTGAGACAGACGAGAATCTTGTCCAGCATGTTCGTCCTCCGCGAGAAACCGCCGAACAGAGGTATGTTGAACTCGCTCTCCGACAGACACAGGCGGCACGCGCCTCGCGACACCTCCATTGTTATTGATATCGACAACAAGCTAATATTTATTAATAAATTTTGAGTACAAATCTAAGTCGTGTAAACTTCGCGCGAAAAATAATGCACAGATCGATGCGTCCGTGTTTATATTCACGATCTACAGATTAAAAATTGTCGAAGCTCTACATATATAACCTTACTTTTTTTTTTAATCCGAGGAGTAGGAGCGAGTCATTGTAAATATCGGTCTGCAAAAAATACTATTCTGGACGGCTCAGTTGTTTCACCTAAGTATACAATGCCTTGTTGTAGTTAATTGTATACGCACGCAGCTGTTTAACCAATAAACCGTCGACGTGTCGTCTGCTTTGGAAATTCGAAATTATTCATCCGCGTTTAGTTTATTACAAGCAAATGTATTCAAAGCTTTGATAAAATGTTTTAACGCATAGTTTTTTTTTTTAATACAATTAAAATTTTGAAATTATTAATTTAGATAGTTACATGGAATATTAGGACATTCGCACAACTTTTTCTAAATACAATAAGTAACATACATTAAATGTTTATATCGTAATACAAGGAAATCATATAAATTACGGTTAGACATAGATTATAAAGGAACACTACTCGAAGTTTTACATCCTTAAAGTAACCGCTCGCCAAAATTTAACAGTAAACATTTTAAAATTTATTTTTAAACCTAACTTAACGTTCAACACAAAATATTACTTTTAATCGTAAATAACTGATAAATCACAAATCCAAATGTTGCCATTGTCGTATTCGTCAAGCCACCACACCCCCGCTCGTCGGACTGGTACATTTACATCGACATCAAATAAAATATTTTTATTGCAAAATCATTTGAAATCAAGCTAACCGATTTAAATGGCGCGCAACTTTTCTACAAATACGAAAATTGTGACATTTTGAAAAATAAAAAAAAACGACCAATAAAACATATATCGTTTGTGTGAATCGGAACGCGTTTGTAATGTAATCGATTTTGATTGTATTTTTTTAATTTTTATTCTGTATTTTGTGTTTGAAGCGGAAACATTTTTAATTGTCACAACTCGTAGAAATTAAATGCTCGAGATGAGACTAGACCGTGTCCTCCTCTTTCTTGCCCCAGAACTTATCGAATCTGTTGCGAGCCCTGTCGAGAACCTCGGCCGCGGTCAGCCCGCCAGTGTTCGGAGCCTCATTGACGACGGTGGTGTCGACCACGCCCGGTGCTTTCTGGGTGGCCTCCGTCGACTTCTTGATCACCTCTTTCTCCTTGATAGTCTCTTGCACCGGGGTCACGGGTGTTAATTGGTTGCTATCGATTCCGTTCACACCGTTCACTTTGTTCATATCCAAAGCCCTGGTCTCGTCTATGGGAGTGAGGCTAATCGGAGTGGTGGGCGTTTTGTCGGTGCGCTTGCTCAGGCTCGTCGGCGACTCGCTCTTTTTCAACGATCGTATCGGAGACATTTGCTGGTGGTGTATTGGGGCGATCTCTGTAACAGTGGTGGTAAAGCTTACTCGGGGGCTTTCAATTATTTTATTATGTGCGAAGTCTACACTTACGGACAAGTATTTAAACACTTGTGTTTTTTCTTTTTAATTTTGAACAACGCGATAACACAATCAATAAGCACACAGATTATACAACAATCAATTTTAATCGATTTTTTGACATTTGCATCGCGCGTACTCGGTACTGACTGTGTGCAGTAAAAATAACATTAATTATTAAAATGACAGATTTTATTCAATTATTTTCATTTAAGTTTTGAAAAGCTATGAACTCGCAACTTGTGCACCGAATACGCCGCGAACCCTCCTGTCACCTCGCATACTTAGAATTTTGTTGACATTTACTTACTTCTCCATAATAAAATACTTTGCTAAGTTTATTTTTCTCCATTTGCATTCTATGTATTGATTAGATAAAATACTAAAGGATAATATCATTACACAACTTTGAGTGGTCTCACTTTCGTATATGCAGGCTACTGTCTAAGTGAAAAAGGATCTATTTCATTTCATTTAACAATCAAGTGGTTTGCGTAACAAAATAATATAGAATTATTGAAAGTTCCTATTCATGCTTAGATATATATATAAAACCTAATTCTAGGCTAAAAATAAGTATTAGTATTAACATATTGTAACCATGTCGTTGCTATGCGCCATATGTTCGTGAACTCATGCGACTATTGAACATATTGATGGATTAAAAATATCATATGACACCTGAGATGTACTATCACTAGCCCTAGGGAAGTTAGCTTACAAGCCGGCCTGACTGAGCAGCGCGGAGATGATCGCGAGGAGCTGCCGGCGAACCAGCGGAGCAGCAGCGGAGCACCAGCGGCGCGGCGGCAGCGCCTCGGCGGCGGTTCGATAGGACAGGCGTCATGCATGAGCGAACGAGAGATGACATGGTGGGGGTGGGGGTGGGCGTGGGGGTTGGGGGCGCTAACAACTGGGAGCAATCGAGTGCCGCATAGTGAAAGTGCGCGAAAACATCGAAACAGACATACACACACACACACACAGACAAGTGAATACATACGTGGTCGACGTCTCAGCGGAGTACGGTCAAAATAAAAAAGCATCTCAATTATTGGATTAACACAATTTAATCATGAACTAATCGAATAGTTATAATGTTATATATTTATAGTTTATATATATATATATATATATATATATATATATGTATGTATGTAAAAAAACACATCGTGTACGGATCAGGCGCGGGCGCTGCGCGGCCGTGCGCCCCGGCGGCGGGCCCCGTGCCCCGAGCCCCGGGCCCCGGGCTCCGGGTTCCGGTTTCCGGTCCGCACGGCCGCGCCGCGCCCGCGCCCTCTCACACTCATTAAAACGTGTTATGGCGGATGTTCTAGGCGGTGGCGTTGTTCGTCGTACCTGCCGGCTTCGCGGACGAACCCTCTTCGGCCACGGAGCCACCCTTAAACTCAGAGCTAGGGCGCTTAACGCTCTCATCTGAAATATGGCGAGTGATTTGTATGGTTGGATGAAGTGAGGCAACACACGCTACCCGCTACCCGCTACCCGCTACAAACACAAAACAAGTGCAGCGCGAGCGCCGGAAGCGTGCCGTCCAGTCGCTACGGACGACGGAGGCGGATGTAGCTCAGTCGCTTTGCGTTACTCTGACTACCCCCTCCCCGCTCGACCGCACTACTGAGCACAGCAACTTCCGGCGCGACCCGCTTTAAGGCACTACATGACAGTTGACAGGGTTAAACTCAAAACTAAACATTAAATTAAACTTTAATAAACAAATTAATAGCATTTTAATTGTTCCCACAAGTGGGACACTGGGCCTTTCTCTCATAACGAGATTGTCGGGGCCTTACATCAATCAATCAAGTCAAGTGCGGATGGATGTTCCAGGTCCGTGAGACCTGTACGGAACACGCCGCTTTAAATTACTTCCAGCAGCAGCTCGATCTCAGTGAGAGCTGAAGATGTTTCCAACTTCATAGCTTCTATATTAAACTTTGCATAATTTTAAACGAAATAATGATAAAATAAATATTTTTATTAAAAATGAAAAACCAAAACGATACCGTAAGTAGGAACGCAAACAACAATGATGCGAAAACAAAACAGATGATGTATTATTTTAATGAGTGTTGCCCGAAGAGAAAAAGGAACTGTGTGCCGAGTTTGCGTTGTTGTCTATGCGCATGATTTCATTGTGTTTCGTTTTCCGTGTCAGTGTTGCAAGCCTTCTATTCAACTAGTGTGGGGGTTGCTATACACACGTTATTACATGATGGCTTTATGAGGTCTGTGGGGTCGGCTCAGTCGTATGACGTGGCAGTGTGATGGCTTCGAGTTTGGAGGTCGTCGGTACCAAGAGTTGACTCATATAGACTAAACGATGTTATGGTTGTATTTAACTGTTATCAACTATCGATACTGAGGCAACACTGGATCGCCTACGCGCCTTATATATTAATGCGACGTTAAGAGTATCTTTATCATACACTATTTCTTTATAAATACACATTTGATCAATATGTTAATAGTTTAATAATTTTGGCATACTTTGGCATAATGTTGCTATCCTTAAATGGTACGAAACAAATGTTTTTTATTTATCTGTGGTGCTGTCAGTTGTATTGACTTTTACAGTTTCATCAGTTTCAGCTATTGTGAAACCGGAAGTGTATATTTTCATACTGATGTACCGTCACCGGAGAGTGTTCAATGAAGAAGATACCCTTTGAGTATAGTGAAACTATTTTTACGAATTATATTACATTATATCCGTTAACCGGAAGGTGATGCGATGTATGTTACAGTGATAACAACATGTCTCCCGCCGGCCGCGTGTAGCGGGCTTCCTCCCACAGGTAACGCAACTAACTTAACCTAAAAATGTTCGCCGCCAGCCTGGCGAGGAGGTTGGACTCACCGCTTTTCACGTTCTGCGTGACGGTGAACGTCTTCCCGGTGTCCAGCGGCACGGTCCAGTTGACCGGGTCCGGGGAGCGCATGTTCATCTGCTCCGGGGACTTCACCCGGGTCGGCTCCGGCGGCGACTTCACCACCGGCGAGTCGTCGAAGAAGTGATCCTTGGCGACGGAAGCGCTGCGGTGAGCGGGTATCTCGTCGTCTGAAAATATATTCATTGTATGCACAGCTTCTTCTTTGACTACAACGTAAAGTATCATATAAAACGGGTGAGGGAGACAATAGTAAATAGAACAGAAGGGAGAGATAGAGGTATAGAGAGAAACAAATGTTTATATTCATTTAAAATTAGAACACCACTAAAGGAGATGTTACACTGATAGTAAAAACTTAAGATTTAAAAAAACTAACAGGATGTGCTAATTGTTTACAAAGGACTAAAATGTAATCAAACTCACATCTATAGGATACCTACAACAGACAACATCAATTGTGTAAACCACTAGAAGTTTCTACTCGTACAGACAAAGGCATTCGTTCGTTCTTAGAGCCTTTAGACACAATTAGATTGGAGTAAAGGCGCTAAGATTGAAATGCGACGCATGCAACAAAAAAATTGTTTAGGACAGTCAGTTTGTGACCTACCACCAAACTAAATCCACCCTTACCAAAGAAACTTATTTTAAGATGTTCTTCGAAATATTCTACAAGTACCCTTGATTTGTCAAAGTAAACGTTTCTTCTATAACACATGGCGTTGCTGTGTTGTTGAATAATTGTATAGTTTCTTTTTTAATCAAATCTGAAGTTATATATCTCCTGCATCTCCTCCTCTGGTGTTTGTGCAAACGTTTGTAGTGTACCACACGGACAAGAGGCGCAACCACTGTCGTGAAGTGTCCAAGCCATTCCCAAGATCGGTGCCAATGCGCATATTGTGTGACATTACGTTGCGTAGACGCACTGACAAACATAAACCAACAAATATTCAAAACAATAATTAAAAAATAACACATAAAGCTTTCATAAGCTCTGCGGTGAAATATCGAAAGAGGTCAAATTTAAAAAGTATGTATATATACACAACAAATCACAAAAGCGTCACAGGTAAAAAAAATCAATGAAGCTGGCCGGGTGATTGTTGTTGCCTTTGCCTAAATAAAAAAAAGAGCACAGAGCGCCGACGCAACTGTCACCAGTCAGCCTCGTACGCACCCAATTTAATGCCCACTTTGGAAATGCTGCGGCTGCGCCGGCCCCCGCCCGCCGTCTCACTAGCCCCATTCGTCCCATTCGCCCCACTTACTGCGGCATCAGGCCCAGTTTTGCTCGGCGCCGAGGGCGACCGTCCACCCCTCGATGTCGACCTAACTCTATTACTAGCCAACGGCAAACCTACAGAAGAAATGTTGCCACTCTAAAATTAAAATTCAAACGGGCAATGTTAGAACCTCTTTTGAGACATTAAATAATTCGAAGTAACGTATGAAATATGGTAACACTAACACATGACACAAGGCACACTAAAAGTTACTAGTAACAGGCAGAATAAATAATTTTCTTGATTTAAAACATCAAGATTGGTATAAAAATAGAAAAAAAAAATTATGTCACCAACATTTATAACTATTAATACATTTTAACTGAAGTACCTAAAGGATCACATGCATATATGTTTATAGTCTACATTTAAAATTTCTAATTTTATCTGTTGACCGCAAACGTCACGCGGGCGGCCATCTTTGTTTCCAGATTATATCATCATTTCAACCGATGGACATCCACTGCTGGACATAGGCCTGTTATAATATGTATAAGTACGGTCTTGTGCTGTTTGGATCCAGTGGCTTCCAGGGTTTCCATGACCTCTGTCAACCATGTCAGGGAGTCTGTCAACGATGCGCTTTCTGCCGTTCCAGCACTCCAACGTCCATCAGTTCAATGAGCTATGTATGAACCCCGTCCGTTGCCACGTCAACCTCGCGATTTAGAAGGCTACGTCGGTGACCCTGGTTCATCTGTGGATCTCCTCATTTCTGATTTGATGACGCAGAGACACTCGGACATTGCCCTATACATGGCCTGCTGTGTGACTCGGAGCTATCTTATGAGGTTCATAGTTAGCAAACAGGTTTTAGAGCCGACTGCTTCCAGACATATTGAGCGTGAATTATATAATGACACCCGTCTTTTTATTACATCTCTGAAGATGATCAAGCGAAGTACTTCGACTGCTGGATACGTTATTATAAATAATTTAAAGCTTGCGAACCTGGTCTAAAACTGGTTCTCCTTGTGTAGACCACAAACAAGTACTTCTAACTCTAAGTTTAACCAGTTTTGTTACGTTTATAGATAGTTTGGATGGGTAAGCTCAAGCTGGCGGTACAGTTGTGGTACCTAGCGGCTTGTGCGGGCGCGGCTCGTGGTGCTGCGCGCGCGCAACTGGCGCCGGGTCCGCCGAGCGCGGGCGCCGTCGCGGCGACCGGAACGAGGTCTCAGTCTTCGCACCTGGATACACAAAACAAGTAATTATCATCTTCATGGTCTATTCTCACATTATAGTGGTGTCAGCACACGATGTACTTTGACTTCACTGCAATAGTTCCGTCATCAGTTTTGCTACGCACTGCTTATCTAAAATAAGTCTTCTTAGGCCATAGCTGGAGGGGCCACGACCTTTGGTTAAGGTATCGATCGGCAATATATAGAAAGGGAAATCTTTGAAAATATACTCTTGGAGGGAAATCGGCAGAGATATGTGGAGATATTACCCACCCAATCTCTAACGGTGAACGTCATCAGCAATTGGACAGGTCATGAAGCATAATCCCGACCTCTCTAGCGCTAACCTAGGACATCCCGCTCCAGATAAAGTTTTATGCAATCCCCAGCAACCATGGATGATAAAGGGTTCTCGCTTAAACTATTCTAGCTCTCGTAAATCGAGACCTGGATCTGGATGCCCAAAGTTCAAGCAATGGGGACATTAACAGGGTTGTTCAAAACTAATTGCAATTTTATTCTGCGGATCTCTCACCCTCTTGGGTAGCACCTTCATCGAAGCTATGGCCCTGCAACTTCTTCCTCTGCTTCTGCGGCGAAGTCTTATGGGGCGATTTCTCCAAGGCCTTGGTCTCCTGTAGCTTCGCGTGTATGGACTGATGGGGAGCGGAGCGGAATGATCGGAACTTCTTAGGAGAGTGGTTCCTCGACTCCTTGCCATCTTTTTCATCGCGCGGCATGATTCTGTAACAGAAATATATGTTAATAATAATGAAACGTCGGTTTCAAGTGAGATTGATATGTCAACATCACCATTTCGGTCTGCTGCTACACTGGACCCTATTTACCACATTTGGCGAGTGCTGTAAGGGGTTGAAGGAAAGCTGTTATGTTTTTTATATTGTTGATGTTTTAGTGCCTTCCTGTGATTCGTCGAAGGTAGAAGAATGCAGACATTTTAAAGTGTCTCCAACTCGAGAGATAATCCAGGATGTATGGCGTTACGAGTGATCGGTGTTTACTTAACAATCACTATACAGAAGGTCATCATATTTTGTGTGTTAACACTTAGTACATGCCAGCTGCAGCAAGCAGACTACCCTGGGTGCCGTCGCGCCAGCGGTGCCCGCGTGGCGGTGTACTCGCGCAACTAAGGTAGGCTGGTGATCGCTAACCTAAAGCGAACGGCTTTATTCTGCAACGGAAGCCACCCTGCTAGCGTCAATCTTACTGCCAACTAGACCTATGATAGTGTAAAGCGAAGTATTCCATCGCGAAAGACCAACGAACCATCGCGATACTAAATATTTGTACGTATTGGTCCTTCGAGCCGGAGGTAAGGTTCGCTTTCTTAAATAATCGTCGGGTGCATCACTTACTTGTGATTGGTGGAAGCGAGTGATAGGGCAGACAGCGAGGACCGTCGGGAGACTTGGTACCAGAGCTCGATTTGCTTATTGTAAAGCTGAGTGATGTGCTCAGGAGCCAGTTCTGTTCCCCAGCCGCGATACTGTCGAATTAATGATCATTTTGATTATGATTGAAGCGTGATCGGTCGTGCCATCTGTCAGTCAGTCAGTCAGTCAGTCGCGCGGCGGCGGCGGCGGCGGCGAAAGTGACGCGCCTTAACTTGACATCTGACAGATGACGCGATCAGCTCGTATGCGGCAATTCGTGTGCAGTGATTGGAGTGACGCATCAAGTGATCATTTAAGTTGTAATCTTTATATAACTTGATAGTGTGTAAAGTTATCGTTTACTATAGAAACGACTGCTTTCTATATTTATAAATATATATATATATATATATACATATAGTTGTTTGATAAGTTCTATTAGGAGGTGGGCTATCGGGTATTTGTTTAAGTAGAGTTAAGTGATGTTGATGTCCGGCGACTCGCCTTGTACTCTTCGGCGCGCTTGCGCAGGTCGATCACCTCGCGGTACCAGGAGTCGTTCTGCGCTAGGACGAGCGGCTGCAGCTCGGCGGCGCGCAGCGTGCTCGCGCTCTCCTCCGCCACCTCGGCGCGCGCGCTCCCTTGCGCGCTCCGCTTGGGCCCCGGCCCGGCCCCGGTCCCAGTCCCGGTCCCGGTCCCAGTCGCGGTTCCGGCCCCGGCCCTGGCCTCGGAGCCCGCTCCCGCTCCCGCTCTCGCTCTCGCCCCGGTACCCCCGCTCTCGCCCGCCTCTACCACCAACCTCTCGCGCGCTTCCTCATTCGACTTCCCTTTCCCCCTGCATTTCGTAAACGTCCCTTTAGATGCCTCGTACACGTACTGAGAGAACGGTCTAAATTTCTTTTTGTACTCGCTTTTGTAACGTTTCCTATTATCTTTGGAACGATCCTCGCCGTTGTATATGAGGGCCGATAGCGCGCTACGGAACGTCGACTTTCTGCAAAATTTCAGTTCACAGTCTTAGAACTCCTGCGGGCCTCTCGATGAGTATGCGGCAAAACAAAGAGCTCGCGCCGAGCCTGGTTAGTAAGGTGAGGCATGCTCCTTAAATAATCTTAAGCGCACAATGGTGAAGTAAGGATGCCGAGTCCCGGAGACCGGGGGACTGGGGGCTCGGGGAATGGGGGCTGAGGGCTGGGAGCTGGGGGCTGCGGGCTGGGGGAGGACCGCCGGTGCGGGCGCGGCCGCCGCCGTGCGGCGTCAGAAGTGTTAGGTGAGGTAGCGACAAACAAACTAACAAAAAGTCTGAATGAAATAACACATCGACAAGGTGCAGGACACATTTATTGTTCAAACTTTAACTATTAGCTGCTGCTCTCATTCCGAACTAAACAGTATCGACTAAACTACTCGGCCTAGGCCTAGACACCGCCACCGTGACAAAAGAGATTCAGATTGAAGCAAATATCAAAAACGAAATTTAGACTTGTTCTGCTGTACCCAGTATGATGAAGTGAGGTTTGAAGTGATGATAGGAGCAGAACACGCGCGCGAAGGAAACTTTTACCGACACTCCACCCTTGCAGAGTTCATAGACAAGATGTTATATTGTAGCGTAAAGAAATCATTAATATAAAAATATTCTCTCCGTTAATCTTACTGGCAGTAGTAAGACACCTACAGTAAACTATGTTGTAGTCTCCAACGATATATATGTGTTGTATATTATCGTTTCATGTTCTCACCAAATAATTTAAGACGTAAAATAAACGATCGCCGTACGACCGTCGCATATTTCATTGTACAAAAAAAAAATGTGGACGCCATTATAACAATGTAATTACGCGATATTGCAACAAAGGCTTTAACCTTGTCTCCATCGTTCCAATGATCCGACAAGTCAACGGAAGGTCAAAAGGAAATTGCCAATATCCAGGTGCTGGAAATACGAAGAACACGTTTTCATACAGACTATAAATTAAACGTGAACATTTTAAAAGTAATCATTAAAAAGGTAATTTATTCTCTTTATATTTTGGAGGGAAATGTGACAGGCGTCGAATCCATATTTTTTTTTAAATTATAAGAAATTAACCGAAACAAAAGTATTTCTTGGAAAAATCCGCTGATTTATTATTTTTAATATACAAACTCATTTTTTCTTTATTTAATTAGTGAAAACGTGTCTACTTAATTTTTTTAAAAACTGAATATATAAATAACCCACTCATATTCCCACTGCGGTTATTCGGACCTTCTTTCCTATGGAGATATGGAGATAGCCATGACGATATACCCCCCATGCTAGCCCATTTCGTTTTGGTGGAGGACAAAATATTTTTTTTAATATTCAGTTAGTGTATTAACTTTTATTTGTATCATTATGTCATTATATTTGGTAAAAATTTCCTTCATCACGAGTTAAGTACACAAAGCTAGATATAGAAATGTTAAAAGCTAGTAGTGATAATCGGAGACATCTATTATTTCTTTTACCTGAAAAAACTTTTTTTTAGCAAATATTAAAAAAGGATAAGGACTTTAAAAAATTTATATACATATTAAATACACTACACGTTATAAAAATATTAATAAATATAATATTTCCGGTATCACACGGATTTTTTTTTTTTTATATATTAACGTTTTGTATTATCTGTGGTAGTGTCATTTATGGATATTATGACATTTATTTTCATTAAAAAAAGTTTTTATGAAAATAGCCGCGTAAAAGCTTTGTAGCTTAAGCGAAGCCTGTTTTATTCTATGGGATGTGAATTTTATCTTAAAGTTATTACTTAAATAGATATTTGTGCTAAAATGTTTATAGCAAATATAAGAGTAGGTCCATGCTGAAATGTTACTACTAAAGTGTAATTTATAAAAAAAACATGATTTATGAGAACAGAGAATGATATTAAAAACAGAAGCGTTGTATGAAATAGTGATTATCAAGCTGAAGCTATATTTCAGAGCCTTTTTACAATAATAATAAAAAAAAAATTGTAAAAAGCTTCCAATTTTCTAATATTTAATTTAATTATGTTGTTTTTACACTTTGAATAATTTTTTTTTTAAAAACTATTTTTTTAATCTGTGCTCAAAGTGTATAAACACATTTTATAATCTGTTACAATTGCTTTTTTTCGTGACCTACCTCTGGACGCCGGGCTTTTGGCCATTCCACAGATAGTCTTCGATGTAACGCTTGTTGCCGTGATCGTCGTGTTCGCCGTCGACGTGGTTCATCAGAGGTTCAGCTTCTACTGATCCTGGAACAGTTTTTTTTTTATTTAAATGAAATAAAGCAATAAAATAACGTTATAACATATCGCGATAGTCGCTAGCAACAAAATGGCGTCCGGTTAAAGTCGCTTATTAATTTTCAATGTACAAGAGCTTATTGATTATTTAGGTAATTAGTGAGTAATATTATTGTTATCATCATCATCAGCAGACACATGTCCACTGCTGGACACAGGTTTCCCCCAAAGATGCCCATATTATTGTTAACAAACTTAAAACTTATTTTCAATAATGGAAATCCCTCCCTGTTCGGTATGGGAATCTTGGCCTTCGGGGAGGCCTGTGTCCTGCAGTGGACGTCTGTGAGCTGATGATGATGAATATAAATCATTTTTCTATACGTAATCATCTTTTTTCTTATTCACTTAAGTGATACACCAGCTCTTAACGAGATATTCGAAACTATATATTAGACACGTAAACTGAGAATTTGGTAGAGACATTGCTTCCACCGATTAGAAGTCAGTGAAGACCGGACTTTATAAAATCCCTTCCCCATAGGGTGTTGCGGGGTGAGTAACTAAATAAGAGCCACAGAAATGTTGAGCAATTGTAATTATTCAAATCCACCTAAGTTTCCGTATAATGTATGCGCGATCTGAGCAGCTCTTCAGAACTGATTTGAATATAAACTTGGATGAGAGCAGTCCGTCGCCGGAAGCGGCGGATTGTTTACGTAGTGCCAGCTGACGGCGGAAGCGAGTTAGCGAGCAATCTGATAACTTGCTGCAGCACTTCGCGTTATCATCAGTTAAGTAGAAAACTTATTAGGGTGCTCGTGTTAGGAATCTTCTGTCGGATACCGTCTAGGATCCACCAGCTCTTAGCTCTATTACCAAATGGTTGGGAGAAAAAATTACTGTGTGTAGTTAGTGAAATTACTGCGGTAACGAGACTTAATATCTAATAGCTCAAAGCGATTAACTTGATGTATTGTAGTAGATGGTCTACAGCATCAGTGAGTTTCGAAGATCTCAAGGGCTTCTCGTAACGCAGTAAATGATCCGAGGGGTTTTTATTAGAAAGTTCTCCATAGCCCTGACTCCTTGACAGCAGTAAAGTCTCATTTGAAGATTTCATCACTTAACCCTCCGCCACTCCACCCAAAAAAACTGCCTTCAGCTCTGCAGTAATTTTGCCATTTGTATACATTACTGTGCTCAATTTTGAAAGGTAGCTCCGCAAGCTAATGAAATGGTGCAGTGTTATCATCATCATCATCAGCCGATAGACGTCCACTGCTGGACATAGGCCTCTCCCAAAGATTTCCACATCGATCAGTCCTGAACTGCCCGCATTGATCTGCTTCCAGCATCATTCACCAGATCGTCGGACCACCTGGTGGGCACCTGCCAACACTACAGGTATGCAGTGGTGCAGTGTATGTCATCCTAACTAACACCACGTTATGAACAGGTGTATCACCAACTATCAGGTGAACGTCTTGCCCGTCTTCAGCGGATATAAACTTTTCTCTACCTCTCTTCTTCCCCCCTTTATTCAGCACTCTCTCATCATTCCATCTCACATCTCTTAGCAAAATTGTAGACATATATATTGAGATGTTCAGAGATCCATTGACCCATCACGAGATCTCCGACTCTATTAGACGCAAACACTCAAAATTTGGTAGAGATATTCCGTCTGCTGTTTAGAGGTCAGCTAAGAATGGTATTTATGAAATTCCTTCCCCCAAAGCTGTGGGGGTGTCACGATAAGGATAGCGGGCTGGGAACAGCTGGTGTACGCGTATATTGGAAAGAGTCTGAAAACTCGTCATTAGTAACATTAAAAAAAAAAATGTACGTGTACTCTTTAATGTGTAGTGTGGGCCACCCATGCCCACTGTGTGGGACAAGACATTTTTTTCTGGGACAATTCCCTCATTGTCCGGAAAGTAGTGTCGCGGTAGCGGAGCGCCCGAATGTTTTATATATGAATAGGGAGGCTTTGTCTCCGCTTCCCGACGCTTTCGGGCGCGGCTCATCAGCCATTGTCTCCAGCGAGACCTTCATTTAAGAAGGTCGGAAATTGGAGCAACAATAAATGGGCACTTTTTTTTTTTAATTTCAAATATTTTAATCACTGGGAAATTAAAGTTTAAATAACATACAAGTTAAATATTAAAGCTGGATAAGTTATGAAATGTGTGTAATAGTTTAAGTTTTTTTTTTTATTCTACTATAGGACGAGACGAGCGGAACCTTCACGTGATAGTAAGTGATGCGCCTGTCCATAACAATGTTGCGGTAATTAGTATGGTATACACTGCACCACATAGCGCTCGTAGCTATAGACATAAGATGTTGAGACTCGCTACTCCACTAATAAAATTAATGCATGCACACATTACTGTATTCCGGTTTGAAGGGCGCTTTAGCTAGTGAAATTACTGTGGTAACGAGACTACATGTTATGTCCCAACTTGCCTACCCCACTGGGAACGAGGCGTGATATATATGTATGTATGTATGTATCACTTACTATCAAGTGAAGGTCTCAGTTGTCTCGTCCAATAGTAGAATAAAAAAAATGGAACTAGTGGTAAAGCTTCATAGAATCCACCTTCGTATCACTATCACAGCCGTCATACGATCGCTGTGTTCCAGCCAATGTGAATGGCAGGATTATTCTAGGACCTCGACCTGGTAGCTCACCTTCAGCCACAGCGGCCTTCTTCAGCGCTCCCATGGAGATGCTCTTCTTCGGCGCGACGTCAGCGTCCTTTGGCCATGCGAACTGGTTGCGGTACTCCGTGCTGACTGTCTCCGGCTCCTTCGCAGCCAGCACCTCACCCAAGGCGGTCGATGCCTGAAACCGTTTCTTGGTTACTATACGAGTCCTTTTTTAATTCAACGTATAAGACGAGCGAGATGTTCACCTGATGGTAAATGATACGTCCGCCCATAGCAATCTAGTGAAATCGCTCGTCGCCTGATGTATAAGATATTCGGTCTCATTACCCCAGTAATATCACCAGGTTCAGCGCTGTTCAAATCAGAACACAGTAATAGTTGCACAGTACTGTCTGTCGGCAGCAACAGGAACTGCTGTAGTGGACGGTCTGTACCAACAGAGGTCTACCACCAGTAAGCATCATGAATCATCAAGTTATTGGAGATTAGGTAACAGCGATGTAGAAACCTTGGGCTCGACAGTGTCGGTCCAGCGCGGCTGGCGCGGACCCTCGGACTTGCTGCGCCGTCCAGCACGATCAGCATCATTCCTCTGGACGCTCTAAACAAACACAAATCAAGTTCAACTATATGCGATTTAGTAAGACTTTCACCTGATGGTAAATGATACGCCTAACCATAATAAGAAACTGCTAGTTAAGATATATATATTGCACCATATTGTCCTCATTGCTTGATGATATTAAATATGAATGTAGTAATATCATCAGCTACCCTTCTCACCCGAGCTCGTTCGATGGCGGAGTTCTGGTGAGGGCGGAGGTCTTCAGCGGGCGCTGGGTCGAACAGCTCGTTCGTCTTGTAAGCCATGCCGGGGTATTTCTTGCGGCGAGGTATAGCCGGCTCCATGGGCCCTGGGAAAAGAAGGAGTTGAAAGGGGGAAGAAATTTACTGGTGATGTGTCTCCGTTACCACAAACCGTCCAAGCACCACAACTGCTGCCAAACAGTTGGCCAACATTACTGTGTAACAAGGCAATGACTTCTACCTCAAAGAAATGAGCACCAAGTGATGCAGTGGACACCATCTTAACTAAGGTCATGTTGTTATGGGCTGACTTATCACTTATTGCATTAGACCGTCACGTTCGTATCCTCGCTTTGTGGAATAAACAAATCTCCCAAGTCTGACTTATGGCTTTGAAACGGACATCAGTAGAGAGCGTCTTAAGTGATGTCATCGTGTGGCAAGACAATATGGAGACGAGACTTAATGAAGAATAGACTCCAGATTCTGAAGAAGGAGAAGAAGAGAAGAAAAAATATATAGACAAGTATAATATTAAGAATAGAACAGAACTAAGGTAACCTCTACCTGTCGTTGGAGGCGACTAAAAGGGTTTTCTAATTAGTGGGCCTTTGAAGGGATGAACGACAAATACGAGGTGGTCTAATCCTCGTACCGAACACAGGATGTCGAGGAGACCTACAGCTCTCCTTGGGGCGTGTTTAAGGCGTAGGGTTTAGAAACACCAGTACGTTCTATTGGATTTCCGGGGTCTTCAGGAGCGCACTGAAGATGACCACCTGATGAGTAAACATCCTGCATAACCTTGTCTTCTCCCCAGAAGCCTGGTATTAATCAAGTTGGAGGAATTTGGAAACCTATAATTGGTTTAATATAATTCGTTTGCATGAGGATGGTGGCCATCAGAGAAGAGTGGCAGCGTGTTGTGAAGCTTATTACCAACAGCTGAAGTGATGACCAAGACCACTCTGTCAAGAGTGATACGGGAGAAGTATATATGTATGATATTTCATGATGAATATTTTAAGATATATAGGATATATATATCTATATTGGTTCGTTAATATTTCGTTGTTAAGTATACTGTTTCAAAGTTGCCACTTACCGCCAGTTAGCGAGTTTCCAACAAGTCGCCGGAAATCCTCATTTGCACTCAAAACTGGGGCACAACTTGTACGTATAAAGTTTCAGACATTTAACATACATCAGGTATATATACCTGAAGGTATACCTCGAGGTATATACGAGAACTGATGATAGGTGATACGCGTGCCCATAACAACGTTACTCTATATTGGGTGATATACACAGCACCACATTCTGTCGTCTCGTTACCACAGTAATATCATTAGCAACAGCACCAGTACATTAATGTTTGGACACCACTGTCCGGCACCAGTTATAAGAGCTGAGGTGATACCTACCTAGACGGTAGCAACGGTGACAACATCAGGGCACATGTTCATGTTGCTTCACTTGTTCATACGCTTTATAATATGAAGTTTATTTTTAAAATTTTCCCACTACTGGGACTCGAGGTGTTGGGATCAAAGCTTTTAATTCAATACACTGTGTGCTGTTTGAAAAATGTTGCAGGTTCAGAAAAACCGGTTCATACAAATTATCAGTATGCCCAAAACCTTACCTTTGAGAAAGCTCAAGTTCAGGGGAATTAAACCCTTGCGGCTTTCGGAATAAAGAGAGAATGAGAATAGTACTTGTAATAGATGTAGCATCGAGAATATAGAATATACAAAAACTAGTTCTTAGAACTTATCAGTATCCCTAAATTATTACCTTTGAGAAAGCTCAAGTTCAGTGGGAATCAAACCCGGACCTCGTCGAGATTTTGGGACCTTACGATTGTTACAATCATCATCATCAGCTGATAGACTTTTGTACTCTTTCCCGCCATCCTTCATTCAAAACCTTTGGTGAAACCAGAGTCGGAATTCAGAGGAAGTAGTCTTTTTTAGATGTATTAATAACTGACCTCTTGTGATAGGTAGCGCGGCGGGCGGTGCCGGGGCGGGCTGCTTCACCACCCCCTGCTGCTGCTGCTGCTGCTCCTTGTACTCGTGCCATCTGTACGTGCTGCGGTACTCCGAGTGCAGCTGTCGACAAGGAACATTGGTTAGATCATTTACTACTGGTAAGTCTCTGTTGGTGGAGACTATCCAAGTAGGTGCTATCGCAGCTTCTACTGCAGCCGACAAACATTACTGTGATCCGAATCGATCATAATATCATCCCCTATATATATTAGCTGTTCCCCATCTGCTTTGTTAGTCATAATATATAATTAGAGTTCAAAAATTTGTCTGAAATATTCCTTGAGAGCAAGCATAACGGCAAATGGCTTTCAATAACAACCGTTGCTATGGAAACCTCATATATAACACAATGAAAATATTTATAAAAGTTAATTAGAAATCAAATGATGTAGGATCTATGAAGTTTTACAAATGAATATTCTATAGCGATCTGCAGATCACATCATATCGAATGCTCATGTTGCCGTGTTCACTAGTTTTCACGTGATTGGCGAATATTTTCGTTATATATATGAAAGAGATTTTAACATACATCACATATAATATTAGTGATACGGGTTAAGGGTCCAGGCGCCGCCCGCGGGTAAACATTTTCAGATAGATTGCTTTCCAATCTCCTACCAGATATTGCTCGTTGAACTATGTAAGAGCTCGCAGCTAGTGATGTGCCATATCCATCAGTACATACACAAGAGTCGATAAAATAGTTTTTTTTTAAGCGAAATCTTTGAGACGGTGTGCATTGGGTTGTCATCATCATCAGCCGATAGACGTTCACTACTGGACACAGGCCTCTTCCAAAGATCCTCACATCGACAGGTTCTGTGTTGCCCGCATCACCAGGTACCAGCGGCTGTCACTTATAGATGGATATGGGCGATTGTAATTGTGTTTTATGAAACGAAAAAGTGTAACGAAAGAGAGGTAACTAGAAAGGTATTTGTGAGGTTTATCATCATCATCATTTCAACCGATGGACGCCCACTGCTGGACATAGGTCTCTTGTAAAGTGTCCCACAAAACACGATCTAGCGCTGTTTGAATCCAGTGGCTCTCAGCGATTTTTTTTACGTCGTCTGTCCACGTAAAAAATCCTGAGGTTCTTTTAGTGTGAGGTTAATGCGGTGAGAGAAAGAGATAAGACGCTTCTCTATATGTTCTCCCTTCCCTTCTTCTCTTCATTCTCTTTTTAAATTCAACCCAACAATACTATACATAATATATATAATGCTTTAATATATATCTCTCTCTCTTTCGTTGTTCCCTACTTCAATGTATATAAAATTATCGCAGTACATAAAGATGGTAGTAGATCAGGTAGGTTTGAGGAAACCTTACCATCAACCAAGCTCCAGGATATATGGCATAGGAAATAACGAAGGACTTCCTTAAGTCAGGAAGGCAGCTACTACACCAGGGGACTATAGAACTAATTAATCAGCTTCCATAGATTGTTTTATTCTTTAACGAAGCTATCAGAGAAGCGTTCGCCTGATGGTAAGTTATACCCGTCTATAATGAGGTGGCGTTAGAATGGTATACACATCACCACGTTATGCTCGTCGCCATTAGTCATAAGTTGTTGAGTATTCCAGTAATTTCACCAGCTACAGCGCCTTTTAAACCAGAAACGTTTGCTCACTATAGTTCGGTTGAAAAAGGCCCTGCGGTACCGACCTAGACGGTCTGTAGCAACGGAGACGCTACCATCGGTGTAGTTGTATTATTTTTTTTTATTTATATTGTAGTTTCCTCATCCGGTTTTAATGGCGCAGTGAATATAGTGGAAGCTGTTTCCGCGCCGGGTCGACGTTTTCTTTAAAAGCGGGTCAGCGGTGCGCTCCGAATCAGTTCAATTGAACTACGCTGTTGTTAGGATGACCATGCGAGTATCCGGCACAAGACCAGGAAATTAGGAGAAAATTATTTGAAAAAAAACAATTAACTGGTGGTAAGGTCTCTGTTGCTGGAGACTAAAATATTCCCTGCTTATCGTACAAGGCGACTAAAAGGGTTCTCGGGTTCGTGGGCTTTGAGGTGAGCTCAATAAGCGAGCCTTAGGAGGATGGCAAATGCATGGAGGTCTTGTACTTGCTGTAGCACAGCGTGGGTGATAAAGGAGGCTTTGCCCATTCGTGGGATGATTTAGCAGAGCGGAGGGAGGCACTGGTCCGTTCCATAGGAGATACCGGAGCCTCTACTCTTCTCTTCTCGTGTGTCTTCCCCCCAGACGCAAGGTATTTTTCGAGAAGATTTCCTCCGCAATAACAAAAAGTAGAACGTCTCTCTCGTCCCGTAATTTAATCGAATAAAAAAAAATCAAAGTTAATAATTTGTTCAAATGGTAACACTGTAGGAAGTCCGTACAACATCAGCGACGTGCTGGCCCCAGTGGCCGGGTTGCCGCGTTCGGAATAATTTACGAGGGGCCATCGAGTCGATGCCGTTCACGTGCGCGGTATGCTTTATGTTTATCCAGACAATACATTAGCCTACTTTAAACTTTATTACGATCGTTATCTTTACTGCAGATTAGTAAACTTACTGCATGGGTGATCTGGCGCTCTCGACTGTCCAGTATTCATATCCAAGATCTATATACTACATGGATAAGGGTAGAGGAAGACCGAGGAAAGTGTGGATGGATTGTGCGAAAGATGACATGTGTAAGGAGAGTGTGAATTCAAATATGGCGGCTGATGGAGGGATGTGGAAGAGGAGTACATACTGTGCCACCCCACATAGCTGGAAGAAGAACAGTAGGAAAAGAAGGAGGATCTATATACTACATGTCAGCTGTCTTCACTCAAAGATCTACACGCCGGCCGATGCTGCGTGGTCAGCATCCAGCAGTTGAAAGCACTGAGGAGATTCCCAGAACTAAGGTCACCGACATAATCCAAGGATTGTTAATGTCGTGGCGATGGTCAAGACATCGCTCCAAGGACTGATAGCTGATGAAGCAAGGTCCTCGAATGGCGTACCGGAAGACGCAGTATTGGCTCGACTAGGTGGTCCGATGATCTAAATACATATAAAAGATTTCTGGAGCCGTAAGACCTGGAGATAGGACATTTGATAGGAATATTCCTTTTACCGAGTGAAGGTCAGATAAGAAAGGGTTTCACAAAAGGTTACCCCCAATTAAGTTGCGAGGGTGTTACGTCCAGTGAGCAGTTCCACCTGCAGCTTCCTCGTCAGCAGTGTAACAGGAGGTATTTAAGCCATCCTGCTGTTACTCTTAAAACGGAGAAGGTGGTATCACCGCTTCCTTAATAATTGATGAAAGAAGACATGTCCTGGAGCTGGTGATATGAACTGGACGAGGAGATTAAGATGACGATGTATATAAGCTTCTATTGCCGTTTACACATAGAACTGTTTAAAGATGACAGTGTTCCGGTTTGAAGGGCGCTGTAGCTAGTGTAATTACTGGGAAGTGTATTTTATCTCAGAAAAAAGGTGTACTGTTCATCAAGAGTAGAGTCTTGATTTTAAGGCAGGCGTATTACTTACCATCAGGTGAAAATACCGCTTGTCTTGTAGCTTGAACAATAAAGGATGCTTATCGTGATGATGTACTATGCAGCGTATTGTTAGTCTCATTGCGTAATTAATTACACTAGCTACAGCGCCCTTCAAACCGAATCACGGTAATGTTTGCCGGCTGCAATAAGAGCTGCAGTGGTACCTATCTAGACTATCTACAGCAAGAGCGACCTATATTACATATATATATATTGAAATGACAGTGGCTCGGGTCGCGTGGCCGCCATTTTAGTAACAGTTACGTGCTGCATGTCACAATGTAGGAACTGCACGCTCTAACCGGGCCATTAAATTCTTTTTTTTCTAGACCGAAGTGAAAGTGACACTAGTGACGCAATCCGTCAGCGGATTGTTCCACGTGGCGCGGGCGAAAGTCCCCGCCGGGGAAGTAAACCGACACCCCGCGGGCGAGATACAATCCGGCGGTTTCGTATGCCGGCGCGCCTTTGTTCTGTTCGGACATATCGGACACGAGGGAGGCGCTTTACTTGCATATATCATATTACTTAACACGTAACTTTAAGTGATGTGCCAATCACGTGTGATAAACAATCCGTTGCCGGAGAAAATCTTAGTAGGTACAGCACTGTGCTAATATCACTGTGTTCCGGTTTGAAGAGCGCTATGAATAGTAAATTAAAGCGTCGAGCACAATATGGTGCCGAAGATCGTCTACGTACCTACCACCGCAGCGTTTATTTCTGTTTCAAATGGTACTGTGTTTATATTACTATGTTCCGGTTTAAAAGGCGCTGTAGCTAGTGTATTTACTGGGGTAAGAAGCGGCAACATCTTATGTGATAGACAACGAGCGCAATATATATCAATCATAAATAGCGCTATGATTTGTAGGCAGGCGTATCACTTACTATCGGGTGAACGAAACGTAAAAAAAAAACATCGGTTTTATTTATGATATCGATATGAAAAAAATACCTAGTTATCGATTTATGAGATAAAGTCACATCACTAGTCGACGAGGCGTCGCCGCGGCGGGCAATTTCGCGGTGTATCCCTTCAGCCGCAATAACCTTCCGCCCTGCGAGACCGACGTCGGTATATTTGCACCCTCACACCCACCCCCATCCTGTACACAACCCCACACCCACCCCCGTCACATCTACACCCCCATTTTATGAGACGCTCTAATCCTTTGCATCACTGAAGTATACACACCATTTGATATTGATGTCTTTATAAAGGCACCTTAATATCCTCCACACGGAGCGGAGACTTGGACTAGGCAGCCGCTTGCATCGGAATAACCACTTTTGAAATATGGTGCTGGAGACGGATGCTGTATCCTGGATAGACCACGGGACCAGCGAATCCGTCTGAACACCCTTAAAAAAAAATTCGCCTTAATTATATTTGGGACCGCCATTTAACTTGTTCGTTCATGTTGCCAGAAAGAGGAAAATGACTTGGAGGTGCTTGTTGTTTATGGCAAGACTGATGGTAAGAAGTTGAGTAGTTGGAGTCCAAGACGTCATAGTGACCAGTCAAGGAGACCATTGAAGCATCTATATATGACGCTATACATAAACCTTCAAGCAGGAGTAATTTTTTTTTTATCCTACTAAACACGAGTAGGATATTACCTGGTGGTAAGAGATACTCTTATACAAAACAACGTGGCGCTAGTTACTATGATATACACAGCATTACATTGAGCTAATCGCTTTGAGACAATAGATGTGGAGTCTCATTACCCCAGTAATTATACTAGCTACAGCGCCCTTCAAACCGGAACACAGTAATGATTTCACAGTGTTTTTTGTCGGCTGCAGTAGGCGCTGCGATGGCACCTACCTAGGTGGTCTCCAAACCGGTTGCCGGAGACCGTCTAGGTAAGTACTATTGCAGCGCTTATTACTGCTGCCAAAAAGTGTTATTTAAATATTATAGTGTTCCGGTTTGAAGGGCGCTGTAGTTAGTATAATTACTTGAGTAGCGAGACAACGTCGTATGTCTCAGGCGATTAGAGCTATGCGGTAATGTGGCGTTGTATAACATCGTAACTAGCGTCACTACTAGTTGTTACGTGCAGGCGTATCACTTACTATCAGGTGAACGTCTCGCTGGTGTCGTAGCCTAATTAATTAAAAAAAAAATACAATTACAATACTGCAAGCGAGCGACGCGACGCGGTAGATAAGATCGCATTGTTGTCTTCTCCGTCTGTACGACGGCGGCGGCGAAACAATAGCAGAGGTCAGAGCGATAAGTTTAACGGCAGATTTAACTTAACCGTGTTAAATATCCGTTAAGTTATGTCTTTAGATTGCTTTGTTGATCATCTAGATTGTATTATCTGGATAGGTTTTAAATGATTACTAGATAGGTTTTCATTTTATCGCAGTGTAAACTTCGTTATCTGTGTGAATACAGTGTTTGATATTCATATGTTTTAGAAGTGAAGAGATAGAAAAAATCAACGTTTATCATATGCAAAACAATCTTTCTCTCTCTCTCTCTCTCTTAGAATTCCATTGTATGAAACGAAAATGTGTAACGAAAAAGAGACACACTATAAATCTATTTAAATTGGTTTTGCCTTCAAAAGAATGGGATATATATATGAAGAAAAATATAAAGAGAGAGAGAGAGAGGGAGAGACGTGGTGGGTCCTTGCTGCCGAAGACTGTCCAGGTACCACCGCAGTTTCTATTACAAACAGTAATGTGCAGACATTACTGTATCACAGTTTAAGAGGATCTATATTCTTGTTTTGAGCGGGCTGGAAGCCACAGCGGCTCTTACAGCTCATCTGACACTGGGCTCGTGGACCCGGATCCACGGCCTGAAAGTTTAAGAGGATCTGTTGTTGGTAAAATGACTAGGGTAACGAGATATAACGTATCAAAGCGATGAGTAATGCATTGCAGTATATATCATCCTAATTAGGGCCAGATTGTCTTAAGCAAGCGTATCACCATCAGGACGACTTGCTCATCTCGTCGCTTAGTAAAGTAAAATAGAACAGTAGTCGTCGCCTTGACACGTGATATTAAAACTTCCCTTCAAGCCGGAACACAGTACTATTTAGCGGTGGTATTTCTACGGTGGTACCATACCTAGACGGGTTCCTGGTTCCTAGTAATCTGCCATTAGCTGTGGTCTGGTCGTTGCTTATATACTTCAGCATTATCAGTTGGTCTCCACGCCGATAGAGCTGTCTACGGCGGTGTACATATATCACACGTCAGGGTGTGACAATGAGGTATTGATTTCCTTTCAATCTTCACGTAGGGGGCGCCTCCATTAGTTAAAGCGACGTTACGTAATAAAATACCTTTTATGTTCACCCTACACACATAGACGTGAACACACACACACGCATATATATATATACATATTTCAATAGAATATTTGTTTGAGAAGTCCCGTACAACAACTCACGGATCCCAAGCCAACCTCACCAGCTCGTGGTGCTGCTAGTTAATAAACTAGGCTCTAGCTCCCATCAATCCGCATTGGGCCAGTGGTGGGAAATGGTCCTAATCCTACCCCCATTATCATCATCATCAGCCGATATATCTTTATGAATTATTACCCCCTCATTATGAACCTTGATAAACCACGACCTCTGGTTCCTGGAGGTACCGAAGGCTGTGTTAAATGTAGCCGCTGGATGTGGGCAACGTAGGACCGATTGATGTGATCTTTGTAGGAGGAGAGGATGCTGTGTCCAGCAGTGGACGTCTATCGGCTGATGATGATGATCATGATGATGAATTACTTTAGAGGAATCGCATTTATATTTCTATATGAAAACGACTTTGTATTGATAGGACGCCTCACAGAGTTGTAGACTATCAGAAGTTCACCTGATGGTAAATGACAACGTGGTGGTAATTACGATGGTATATACTGCACCACATCGCTCGCTATAAGACATGCGATGATTAATCTCGTTACCCCTGTAATTTCACTAGCTACAACGCCCTTCAAACCGGAACACAGTAATGTCTGCACAGTACTGTTTGTTGGTTGCAATAGGCGTTGCGGTGGTATATACCACCAGTAAGCTCAATATGAATGGGATCATCTGCTACATACGTCGTAAAGGGGTGCGAAGTCAACCCTCAATGATCATCCGGTGATGGAGTATATCATGAGGAGAACGGCAGCTTTCATGAACGTGTGATGACCATCATACAGTTCTTGACATGGTAGATTATCTCGATTCTCCTTGTTTGAGCGGCACTGATCCCAATAGTGGGAATATTAAGTGGGCATTTTACTTACTAGTGAGCAACGGGACGTCTGGTTATATCATCATCATCAGCAGTTAGATGTCCACTTCTGGACATAGGCCTCTCCCAAGGTCTGCACATTGAGGAGTTGAACCTTCATCTGATGGTAAATAACACGCCCGATCCTAACAATATGGTTACTACATAAGATGATATACACTGCATCAAATCGAGCTCCTCGAAGACCTAATATGTTAAGTGACGGCAATAATTCACTAGTTACAGCGCCTTTCAAACCGGAACACAGATATATTTTTTTAATTGTAATATATTGCCTATTGTTGCCATGTGAAACCTTTTCGCCGGGGCACTCTGAAGACCTAGTGCGCGGATCTCGTAACCCATGTAGGTCACAGCGAGTGGCTAGACCTAGGCTAGTGCTCTCGTCGTGAGCCGCCGTAGTTCTTTGCAGTTGAGCGACAAGGTTAGTGAGAGTCTGACATACAAGTGTTATTACTAGTGATAACAGTAATAATATTTTTTTTTAATTATTTTCTTACTGCTTATCAATAAATTGATTTTTTTTTGGTAAGATATCTATTAGCTGTGATTAAAACGGCGTGATCACCTGATGGTAAGTGATACACCGGGTAATAAAATGGCGCTTGTTAAAATGTTATACGCAGTAACACATTGTGCTCGTCGCTAATTCGCTAGCTCCATCACCCTTGCACATTACTGTTTTTCGGCTGCGGCGATACCTAGACGGTCTAGACCTAACATCAGTATGTAATACATACAGGATATATCCAGGGCATCATTGACTCCTCACGAGATCTCCACAAGAGACGAGAACACTCAAAATTTGGTAGAGATATTGCTTCAGCCGTTTCGAGGTCATCTAAGAATGGTTTTTACATAATAACCTTCTTTAAAGGTAGTTCAGGGGTGGGGAGTGGGCAACACTTGCCGTAAAGCCAGCAGGGTACGGCAAGTTTATTTATATACTTAAACCTGAGTGTCACTATTATATGTCCGTTTGGACTAAAAAACTGTGAGCGGCAAGTTTTTGCCCGCGGTACCGCTACGGGCGTGGCCAATCGGCCATGCACCGGGCCCCGGGCCCCGGCTCCTGGCGAGCGCGCCTCCACACCGACACCGGCCGATCGATTCGCGATGTTATACAAAATAGAATTACATTCAATCATACTCCTGGTAGATCTTCGCTGATGGTGACCGTCCTGGTACCACCGCAGCTCCTAACGCAGCCGATGAGAAATAAATGTACTACTAGTATTGTGATGTGATACCTCATATGATTACTGTTATGGCAATTCCCATTACGTTTTCATCACCGGATGATCAGACGCAGTCGTCATCATCCTTACACTGTGATCATCCCCAGGTCGCGAACAATGAGGTTCAGCTCCTCAATTATCATAAGAACAGCAAGGGAATGGAACAACTTGCCGAGGTCAGTGTTCTCTATCCAAAAGAGTGAGGCTGTTACTAGGTTAGCGCTTTATCACGACATTACATTATCACTTAAAATCAGGTGAAATAGTGATGTTGTCAACTTATAAAAAAGTGCTTTTCTCTTTTCTTCCCTTTTCTTTACTTCATCAGATCACTTTTTTCACACCACTACACTTTCATTTCTATGTATGATGTACTGTATATCATCATAACTTGGTGAGCGTAGTGCTCACACCGTTGCAATATTAAAAACCAGTGGTTTCTTGGTTTCGTGGTGCACCCAGCTAATCAACAAACCAGGTTCTGGTTCCCACGAAACCTCATTGGGCCAGCGTGGTGGGAAATGGCCCAAACCCCTCCATATGAACGCCTAAAAACTACGGCCTGTAGTGACCGCGGATGCAAACAACGCGGGGCTGTTCGATGTGAGGGTCTTTGGGGGAAACCTATGTCCAGCAGTGGACGTCTATCGGCTGATGATGATGATGATGAATAGTCGCTTAGTACAAGGACATTGTTATAAAGAAATTTAGTATACAAAAGGACTACCATTAAAGAGAAAACGGTTTATTCATAAAAAGGTTTTATTCAGTGAAAATGCTTTTGTCCCTCTTTAACATTAAGTTGCTTGACATTTGAATTGACTTCTAACACGCACACATAGAAGGGGGTCGTGTGTATGACGCAAGCAATCTGTGTGTATGTGTGTGTGTAATTGTGAGTACGGCCATTGTCTCAAATGGGAACGGAGCGTGAGAGTACGATCGCTACCAAGTTTCACCTTCGGATTGAGACGTGTTTGAGAAACAATGCTAAGTAAATTGCACAAAAAACAAAAAAAAAACACTAATTCTGTATAAAATTCATCTAAGAAATAAGACAGAGGAATAATTATTGTTCAATTAATAAATAATCCAATTAATGTTCCCTCTGCTGAGGCTTGGGACATTACCTCACAAGCAGATATTTATAGCCATTCACGCTGGTATCAAATTCTTGGATCGATATTTTCCTGATTCAAGATGACTTGGAATTGAACCTAGGTTCCCTCAAGGCATACAGTGCTTCTGATCGTCTGATCAATCACGATCTTGCTGCTTTAATTGTAACATATATCATTAATCCATGATCTTTCTTTCTTCATGAAACCCGTCGTACCGCAGAATTAATAATTACATATCGAGATAAAATTTGTATCATCATCATCAGCCGATCGACGTCCACTGCTGGACATAGGCCACTCCCAAAGATCTTAACATACAGTCAGCATTACCGCTGGGCACTAGGGGCTGTCATATGTAGCTGTCATATGGGATTTGGCCATTTCATACCACACTGGCCAAATGCTGTTTGGCGGGAGCCAAAACCTCATTTATTGATTAGCAGGATACACCACGAGCAGGTGAGCTTGGCTTCGACTCCTTGAGTTGTTGTGAGGGACACCTAACACCTATATGAACCCCAGAATTTATATAACAATAAATACTAGATCCTAGTGTCTACGAGCTGTCTCGCTGAGATTCTGTTGAGGAAGCTTATGTCCAGCTGTGGACAACAATAGACTAAAATAATGATTATTTTATCATAATCTGTTGTCAGTCTATTAGTTTAAAATATTCCATTCCCAGAGGAATCTACCTCTTTATCATTCATTGCTTTCACGGTGTCAAAGTGGAGAATGAACACATCCGGTTTACCATTAACATATTCCTTGCTGTAATTCAATATTCCCCTGTCCCAATCTTTTTTCTAATCGGAAACTGGTTCTTACTTTTCGTTTTTCTTTTCAATCACGGATTACTTAGATCTTATTTTAGTCATTGATTGTCTGCTTTAATGTCAATCTACTTGATTGAACTCACTATTCTTACTTGATTCTTAAAATTTACTATCGTTATTAAAGTTTCTTAAATCTGTCTTAACTAGTCTTTTATTATTCTCTAATATAATGATTACTTGCCGATGATCTTTAGATATTAACATTGTAGGGATCTAGATCTATTCCAGAGACAGATCTAAATAAATATTGAGTCTATTTTAACTGTCTATTATTTGTTTTGATTATTTTAGAATTTCAGATTTCCATATTACTCTTGATTTCTTGTGCTGTGTTTCTTTACATAATAAAACAACGTAATGTCTTGGTAAACTTTCCGATAGTTCAAGATTTTGCTTACATATGTCTTTAATAAATTTAATTTAAAATTTTTATATAAATACACCCATAGATTCTTTACCAGGATCAACTTTTTTCCAACGAAGGAATTTTTGGAATTTGACCACGCCTTTAAAGTTCCGGAGCAAATTTTTAAAGTCCAAATTTAACTTGCAAGCTTCCCCAAGTTGTAGTTGCAAGTGTGGACCGGAATGCCGTTTGCCATTAAAATGGTCGTGATGGATGAAGATGGTAGAAAGAAAGGCCGCGGCAGTCTGTAGTGACGTGTAGAAAGTCAAGTCTAACAGCGATCGAGTCTGCCGCACAGTTTAATATCTTTTTGCCTGATTATTTTCTCGCTTCATAATTACCGATGGTCTTATCTTCACGCATCCGTTAGTGTTGTAAGTAGGTAGACAGATTGTTGGATACAGCTTGGCGATAGTCGACTAAATCTGACATGGTTTACATGCGATGAAGGATGACTTTACCATGACTGATGCGATCAGGAGTAACTGTATGGTTAATCAGATTTTAGATGCAGATGAATAATGTGGTGGGTACTACGGCAGACGGATCAGGAGTCTAGGCTTAAATTGTGATACTTAAGGGTAATGATAATGTGCTCAAAATGTTTTAAGTGTTATTAGTAGTTGGATCCAAGAATAATGCGTATGAATGGTTGAAAGAGATGATAAAGATGCTTTCCGTAATGAACTATTACAGGAAGTGACATATTTTACTTTTAACCATCCATGCGAAGAATATTCTTAGATATTGCTTTTGAGAAAATTTATAACGTTTAGATTGAGATCAATATTTTTATATTGAAGTATTATATAAAGCTTTGTGTTAGTTGATTAATTATTGATGGGTTTTATGCGGGCGAGTAGGATCTATGCCGTTATTGGACTTCCGATTCGGTTGATCTTACCGTAGTTTCGCATCCTAATACCTACATGTTATATTGAAAATTATATATCTATATCACATATGTATCACAGCAATAATGTTTATTCTTAACAAGACAGATATATAAATAGCGTGCCACTTATTTCATAACTTGGAAATTTTAAAAGGTATTGAAAAAAATAATGTAGATTTAAATTTATATAGAAAAATGTATCAAAAACTGGCTTTTTACGCGTGAGAAGAATGAAAATACAGTAGCAATAGAATAGCGAAAAAATATTTTCATGTTACAACACAGAATGTCCGAACACAGACGCAGTGTTGTAGGAAAAAAAAACAACTAAAATATAACTGTATCTAGGCAGTAATAATCGTGCGCTGTCAGCAGACGAACAGATTGGAAACCGCTGGCTTAGACATGTGACTAATGGATCCGTCGACTTCAGTCTTAGGATTTGTCACGGCTGATGTTACCGTATATCGGGATTGCGAAGATGTAACTGCTTTGTGCACTAACCATCAGAGGTTTAGGAGCAGCGTGAATTTTTCTAGACCAGCGCGCTTTACCATCTAGGTCTTAGCTATCATCTGGTGGGAACTTAAACCAGATTATACCAAAAGAATCACGATATGAGCGAGACATTAATCTGATGGTAAATTAGTCGGGGTGATATACACTGCACCGCATTATGCTCATTGCTTTGAGATATATGTTGTCACATTATGAAAACAAGTTTTATAGCTACAACGTCCTCCAAACCGAAACAGTAACCTATGCATATAAACGGTTTAGCGAAAGATATAAGCGCTGTACCGGTAGACCTAGTGTTGGGAGGCCTCCCAAAGACGGACTGGATGAGAAGTTTAGGGGAGACCTATGTCCAGCAGTGGACGTCTATCCGCTGATGATGATGATGAAAAGCGCTGTACTACTAGTACTGTGGAGTATATTACAAGATAGCTGTCCAGAAGTGGACATCTAATAGTTGAGATGATGATGAACTAATTGATACATGTCTTTGATGTAATATCTATCTTCTTTACAATTCGGTAAATCTTGATCTTAACTTCATACTCAGATGAATCATGGTGGTAGGTCTCCGACGGAGATCGTCTGTGTAGATACCACTGCAGCTTCTAGTTCTACCTAGAGGGTCTCCGATAACAGAGACCTTCCACCAGTGCGAGTATTGTTAAGTGGAACAGAATGAGTTTTAAGACAACTCAAACATTTTGACACGTTGTCCTTGACCGGAATTCGAACCGCAAACGACTCACGCAGAAATTGCTGTTCTAAGCGTTACTCAAAAGCCTGCACTTATTATCAATTGTTCATAAATTGAACCTTAACAGGTCGTCGTGAGGTATAAAGTCGCCCGCGCGAGCTACCGGCGAGGTCACCAGCTCGGTTTTTGCAAGTAGCACGTTGCACGGCAACTGTCCCGACAACAGTGTTAATAAAGCGCAAGATACTTTACAGTGAAGTGGTCGGCCATTTTGTTGTTACAAATTTTAAGTATTAGAATATATATATATATATATCTCATCACGAGATCTCCGAAACTATTAGCCGTAAACACTTAAATTTTGGTAGAAGTATAGCTTCTGCCGTTTCCTCTTCTTCTTCTTGTGCCTTTTCAAGCAGTCAAGATTGGACTCCATTCTTGAGAATACCTTTCTGTTGTGCGCTAGATGGATCAGCTGCACGTAATTATTGCTCTTGTTCTGCCATTTACACATCGGCTAAGAAAAATACCTCTCCTATAGAGAGTTCCGTGGTGTTATAGCAAGCAAAGGGATATGGAAACAGTTAGTTCATAATAACTCGTAATGTCAAGGTGGACATCAACCTACTTTCGCAAACAACAACAATCGCCTATCAACTAATCATCATTTCCGCCTATTGATGTCAAGTGCTACACCAAATTGTAGTTTTTCCTGTATTAGAAAAAAACAGAAAAAAAAATTATACCCTAAAGAACCAAGTATCAAGAGTGTTTGGAACTTATATATATATGTCTTCTTCTTAAAATGCCTCTCCATCTAGTGAAGGTTGGCGATCAGCGTGGTACAGTTCCTTCTGTCTCTGGTCTGACAGAACAATATATATAAATACATGTCCAAATAGTAGCGTATTCCGGTTTTGACGGGCGCTGTAGCTAGTGAAACTACTAACGTAACGTGACTTAATATTATACCTGGTGATGAGCTTAAAGCGGTGCAGTGTATATAATCCTAACTAGCACCATGTTGTGAACAGGCTTATTACCATCAGGTGTACGTCCCGCTGATCCTGTCGCCTCATCAAATAAAATTGGATGGTTGTTTTCTTACATTCAACGAAGCGACTAGACGAGTGGGACTATCAAGTGATACGTCTGCTGATAATAAAGTAGTGCTGGTTAGGATTATGATCATCAGCTGATAGAAGTTCACTGCTGGACATAGACCTCCTCGAATGATCCCCACATCGATCGTTCTACGCTGCCTCCATCACTGGGTATTAGGAGCCGACGGTTGTAAGGGTTCACGTGGGGGTGATTAGATCTTAACTAGCTTCAAGTTTATATACACTGAACCATATAGCGCTCATCGCCTTGAGACATATGATATCTAATTACTCCAGTAATTACACTAGCTACACCACCCTTCCAACTGGAATACAGTAATAATTGCACAGCACTGTTAGTCGGCTGCAATAGGCGCGGCGGTGTTACCTAGACGGTATGCAGCAACAGAGAGTTACCAGCAGTAATTACCTGTTACCAGTTACAGCTCTGTGAGCCGCAGTTTGTAGGTTGTCAACCCCTGACCTGTACTGCTTCCGTGAGGGTCGTGTCACTGTTTTAATTAGAGCACTTAATTGTGAACACACCGCGCCCGCTGAATCTCACAAATTGTGGCAATTTGTTTAATCACTTACACACGCACACACACGCGCACACGCGTATACACACACACTTCAGAGTATATATACACTACAATACACGAAATCTAATTAGTATTATTTTATACAGCCATGTGTTATATGTGTGTATATGAGACCTATGTCCAGCTATGGACGTCCATCGATTCAAATGATGATGATGTGTTACTGTGCTCAATATACATATATATATATATTATATATATATTTCATTATATATATATATATATATATAATGAAAATGAGTTTAGTTTACTCGCCAATCACTTGAAAACTAGTGAACGTATCGACACTGGAAGCATTCCACTTGGAATGATAAGTAGATAGTTACAGGATATTTATTTTTTGACTTGCATAGATCCTTGATCGTTTTATTTCTAATTAACTTTTGTAAACGTCTTCATTTGGTATTATATACGCGGTTGCTATAGTAACGGTTGCTATAGAAAGTCATTTGCGGTTGCTCTCATGTATACTGCGGCGAGCATGGCGGACGGGGAACAGATGGTATGATATATAACAATCATGTTCTTGTTAGTTTGTGATATATTCATTAATAAAGAGTTCAGAGCGCGAAGTATGAAAGGAAACGTAGAGGAGAAAGATAGAGGCACAAGAACAGAATGAAAGAAAGAAGAAAGAAGATAATGAAGGTAACAAAGAAAGAAATATAAATGGATAGCTTTATAAGCCCAGGCTCAAAAATGCCCGGGGGGACGAGCAGAAAAAAATAAGGAGTTCAGGTATCTGTTGTGTTTGTCTCTGTTGCCGGAGACCGCCTAGGTCTAGCAATACCACCAGAGCTCCTAATGCAGCCAACAAACAGTAGTGTGCAGACTTTACTGTGTTCCGATTCGAAGGGCGTTTTAGGTAGTCAAATTACTGCGGCTGTAAGAATCTTATTCTTTGACGTACGATGAAACGAGTAGACGTTCACCTGATGGTGAGTGATACGTCCACCCATAACACATTGTGCTCGTCGTCCCGTTACTTCAGTAATTACACTAGGTACAGCGCCCGGCAGCAACGAACCGGAAATCAGCAATGTTTGCATGAACCGTCTCCGGCAACGGAAACAGCTGGTCTACTGTCGGAGACCTACCATCTAGGTAGGTCTCCGGTATTATACCTACGTCTAAGTCGGTATTATACCATCACTGCATCTATTTCTGATGCCACACAGTACTGTGTTCTGATTTGAAGGGGAATTATAACTAATGTAATTACAGCGGTAACGAGACTCAACATCTTATGTCTTAGAGCGACGAGCGCAATGTGGTGCAGTGTATACCATTCTAACTGACGCCACGTTGTTATGGAGTAGCGTATCATTTACTATCAGGTGAATGTCCCTCTCGTCTCCTCGCTTACAATATCGCTGTTTCGGCTGTGAATATGAGAGCTGCAGTATTCATATCACGCTCCTCACCACCACCACGAAATCGAGATCTGTTGTAGATAAAGAGAATCACTTGAAGTGATGGTAATTGTGTTATCTGATGGTGTAACCATTTTATTGTTTACTTTGGGCAATTGTTAATAATTCAGTACTAGACATCCGCAAAAGAAGGTCAGAGTTCAACGGACACTAAAATCGATACGGGAAAAAGTTTAAGGCTGTGTACACGACTTTATATCTAGATTTAGACAGATACTTTAATAATCTAGATATTTTAATGTTTCGTTGAACTTAAATATGTAGTTTTTTTATATTTCAATAGCTTGGAAACTAAAAGTCGAAAGTGTAACGATGTGGAGAAATTTACTAGATCAGAATTTAGCTCACACGCTGCTAGTCTCTAATGATGATGATGATGACTGCACTACAACGCCATCTACCTACAAGTGACAATATAGTAGGTAATATAAATAACTGATTTCTTATATTTACGTAATAATGTTGTCTATTTACGCGTATATCACTTAATTAAACTAAAACGTAAAAGTTTTCATACTCTTCAGAATCTTCTATAGAAATATGTCAATATACCTATGCCAATGTCTGATGAATAAGAAAACTAAGGTTAGTTTAGGAAATATAAGTTATACTTTGATATTTTAATACAAGAAACATTTAATATTTTGTTAGACATACAGTTAATGTAAGCAGTGGAAGGTGCGCCGGTGCGTTCCCCTCCTATCGCATTGACGGAGACTACCGACGGGGTTTTAGTGGGCGGAAATCCCACACAACCCTCCCTTGCCCCCGGAAGTAGTCTTTTATAGATTGTACCTCGACACAAAATATTAAACGTTAGCAGTAGGTATATGTATAATATTGTACTCACTTCAGAAGCCCAGTGGACGTGCGCCGCGTTCGCCAAAACGCTTCTTTCCATTATAGAATAGATAAAGTTCCGATCACGACACCATTTCACTCGCACTTGATTATCGTATCGTAGTCGCAGTCGAGAGAATAAAACAGTCGTAGTAAAAGTGGATTTTAATCGAAGTCGAAATAAAAGAAATTATCACTCGGTTTCGTAACGCGAGCGCCGGTGTCCGTGCTGAATGCGTTTGGGGAAAACACTTTGTTGTCCGCCGGTCGCGCGAGTTTGCGCCGTCGCCGCACTGACTCACCCGCCGCCCGCTCGCCGGCGTGCTGTGCCGCTGTCTGTATGCAAATCGCGCATATCCACCGCACCACTGCCGCACCACCACCGCCGAGGCGCCACCACCACGCGGCACGTTATCGCTGAATCAGCTGATGGACTGCACGGCGAGAAAAATGCCCCGCAATACGCTCGATCGGGTTAGTATGCCAAGCGCGAGAGATATAACGCGCCGCTCCCTTCTATCTGTGGGGGCTCCAACAGATAACTGGCGCGATCATTTGCATCTGACGGACGGCCCGATAACGACTTCCTTGTCACATCCCACTCCCCGATCGTCGCGGTGAAAGTAACCTGACAAACTAATACTGCAATATCATAGACAATAATTCTAATTTAGAGGATGTACGAAGAAAAACGAAACAGTAATATATACAAAAATCTAATAATGTCAACACTGTTTTCAGTTATTCTAAGCGTTAATAGTTGTTGTTAGGAAATATACATTACAGGAAAACACACCGCCGTGCCGTCGGCTACTTAACAAACGCGCAATTGTGAAAAACAACGTTTAAAAATTGCAATAATGTCCGCGAACCGGGAACTGGGCCGAATTGAATCATCTCATGGCCACAATTAACGACTTGGTGTTGCTAACCGAAAAAAAAAATTAAACCAACACTAAGAAAAAAAAAACGTTATATCACCGAATCACGCAATAATAATTAACTACCGAATAAAATTTGACAGGCGACAAATGACAGATTAAAAAGCGCGGCAAATCTGACAGATTGTTTTCCTTTTACAATTTTTTTTTTATTTTGAATGTAATGGCTGTTTGTGTTGTAAAGTGGTCGCGGTGCGCGGGGCGACGGCCGACTAGTCGCAAGGCGCGCGGCGAGGGAGTGGTGGACGGCAGGTGGATGGTGGTGTGGTGGGATCGATACCACAGTCTGGGGCGCACGCATCGGCTGACCGTTCGCGGCGGCCTCACCGTACTCTATATTTAGATCGTAAGCCGGCCGTTTATTGCGGCCATCTTCATATCTACTTATAAAATGATAGTTAGATAGATTAATAGATAACTTCGTTTATTTAGCCTTACATTATAAGAACTAACTTGTTAGTGCTTTAGGAGATAAGATCAGGATTTAGGATAGAATTCGAAGAAAAATTAAAAAGAAATGTTTATTGCTATTCATATTCGTTAATGAATGAAGTAATTTTAAACAACGGTTTAACTATGGACTGTGAAAAATTAAATTATTTAAGCTTTTAAGTTTGAAGCTTAATTTAACTAAGTTAATACAGGTAACATTTTTTAAACTAAAAAAAGACCTAACACATCTAATACATCTAAATAGTTTTAAAAGAAATGTCCATAGTAAAACTTCCCCTTATTTTAGTGGTCGGTTAGAAATGAAGTCGACGCCCTGCCGCGACCCCTTACGCGATCAATTTGAGGTAAATAACCTTACTTAAGTATTTGGCCAGAGCGTAAGTTTTCTTAGTGAACTAAGGCAATTTCGCAACTAGGATTACCACGGATTTGAAGAGACTTTACTATTTAATTTTTTTGTTGACAATAATAGAATTTTACATTAACATTAATGTGCAAGTTTGAATTGCTGCTTATATCTAGTATCATAAGAATGGAATAAACGGTACAGGAGTTAATACTTTAGCTGTATCCCAGACGATTTTCTGCCTGTAGTATGTAGATTATCAGAACATACCATTTAACAGTATTGAAATTAATTAAAACGTTTATTTACAACAGCGCCATCCAGTGGTGAGATATAACAATATATATAGATGGTGATAATAAACTTAACCGCACAGCAATTTTTTGTGATGTTTTTAAGAAACTGGTTTAAATGTTGTGGCATGATCTGGTGGTGAAGCATAACGCAAATATTTATGATGAGAGGTCTAATAGTTTTGGAGATGACCGTCTTTAAAGGATTCGTATTATCTATTTATGTAAACAAAATTAAGAGTAAGGATAATGGTATTGATTGATTAATTTCTACGAATATCACCGAACGATAGTTAAACATTGTTTTCGCAAATTACATTGACTAAATATTGATTTATACTTAAGTGTATGGTGACCCGAATTGGGGGCCAATTCCCCACTGGCGCAGTGACAAATCACAATACACGTGATCGTGTTTCAGAAACACGATCTTGTTCCGCTATTTCAAATAACTGTTTGGTTAGACGCAGAAACCAAATAGTTAATGCTGAATATAAAACAATATCAACTGGAAGTTCTCCACTGCTGAGCATGAGTTTGTCAAGTATTTCCTCACCGATTTGTCTTTCGATGGATCCAGTACCTATTTATACTGGAGTAATAGTAAGAAGAGAACATTGATGTAGAGTATACTGAGTAAAAGTACTATTCCATCTGTCTATCTAGAGAAACTACTAATAATCCACCTATTTGTTGCGTCCCAACTCGAGAATCTTTACTGTCCCATTAGCCATGTCTCGATAACGTATAACGTAACCAAGTAGAGAATTTAGTCATTAAGTAATGTTAGAATAGGGTACTGATAACTAAATAATAAAACAACTTGACAAATAAATGTAGGTAAACAATTATATATACCTTTACCGACAATCTGGTGAAGATCGCGGGTAGCCGCGGGACAGAGGCAACGCAAGACCGATTGATGAGATCTTTGAGGGAGGCCTATATCCAGCAAAGGACTGTCTATCGGCTGATGACGGTGATGATATAAATTGTAGATATACAATACATAGATCAAATAAAACTATTGTTCCGAGTTAATAGAAATATTGCATTAACTATTAAAAAACAACTACTTATTATTGACAACAGCGCCATCTTTTAGTGAAATTGTAAACTATAATTTAAACTTAAATTGTTTTTTTATACAACAAATAAGCAATAAGTTTTTAGTAAAGATATTAGTTTATCATATTATTTATTAATAATGTGTTATCAATGTTTTGTCAGTTCGAAAATATACAGAAATTAACAGTAAATGTGAGATTTTTCATTCGTAACATGCATATGCTCGTGATTACATAGTCATCATCATCATCAACCGATAGACGTCCATTGCTAAACATAGACCTCCCCCCAAGATTCCAGCACCGTTCGCTTAGGGATTCATATGGGGTGATTTGTGCCATTTCCCACCACGCTGACCCAATCCGGGGTTGGTGAGAACCAGAACCTGGTTTGTTGATTAGCAGGGTACACCAGGTTGACTTGCGTTCCGTGAGTTGTTGTGCGGAACCCCTTACATCCTTTTACACCCCTATTTTATGTCTCAGTGTCTGTAAATGTACATACAAGCAATCGTGATGTAAATACAGTCAAGTAATTAAGCTTAAACCGTCAAGAAGTACGTTTATATTTAGAAATGGAAGAAGCCTTCGCGGGAGTCAAGGCTCTGTTAAAGGTCTAACGTCAAAGCATCAGTAATAAAACCTGACCTCCTTGCTCAGTGCTCTTCAGATGCATTCGCTCGTGAAATGTCTTCTGAAGCTTTTGAAAAAGCCGTCTAGCTGTAACAACGAGACGAGATGAGACTTGATGATGAAAGTAGTTTTTTCTTCATCCAACAAAGCGATGCCTGACAGTAAGTATAGATGACAAACACCGCATAATACTCAGCTTAAAACAAAAGATGTTAAGTCTCATTACCCCAGTAATTTCAATAATTAAAGGCGTCCATCAAATCGGAACACAATTTGCTACTATTTGTCGGCAAAGATAAGGGCTGCGATAGTATTTACTTGGACGGTCTCCGACAATACAGACAAACTACTAGGAGATGATAATTGATAGAAATAACTGCTTATACCGATCGTTTATCAATTACCATCACCCTCAAGTATTTATTCCTGGTATTTACATAAGCTATATAAAAACATGAACATAAATGAAAAGCTCTTTAAAATTCTTACTTGTGGTAGATCTAATTTCTCGGAGTCTTGGTAGGTGTCACCGCAACGCCTATTGCAGCCGTAAAACAATACCGTGTTCCAGTTTGAAGGGCGCTGTAGTTAGAGTAATTACTGGGATAACGAGACTCAATATCTTTTGTCTCAGGAGGCGAGCGAGAGGCTCTGTATATCCCAACTAGCGCCATATTGTTATGGGCGGACGTATCATAGTTCGGACGTTGGTATCTCGGTGGGATATGCTGGAAAGGGGAACTCACTACACAACATTGTAAATTATATGAGTTACTTATTATTAAGTGAACCATCCTGCTTGCATCTTTAGGTCATAAACTTCAGGTATTGTAAATAAGGCAGTGTAACTGTTACCGCACTACAGTAATTGTATCCATCAACTGGATCTCTTAAATGCAAAACTTGAGCCATTAAGTCATTACGGTGTATACAATCCATTTAGTGGATCTCTCTGGATCTTCGCAATACTAATAGGCAGACAATTATCGTTATAAATATCAGTTCCTGATCCCCTAATCTTAGTTCCAAACATCTACAATGTTTGTTTTTTAATCAAAGAAGCGATGAGACGAATGGAACGTTCACCTGGTGGTAAGCCTGCTCATAATAACATGGTGCTAATTAGGATGTTACACACAGCACCATGTGCTCGTCGCCTTTATACCTAATATAACCTAGAATAATCTGGAACTCGAAACTAAAAAGAGAGGCCCTGGGGAGGAGGGGAGACCCTGATTACTTGGTTAACGATGATACATAAAGATTTAAAGAATAAGAAATTGACAGAAGCAATGAGTCAAAATAGAGATAGATTTAGAAGAATGACCAAGAGGACCGACCCCAAGGTAATATGATACAAGATCTAGCAAGAAGAAGAAGATAACACAGAGTTAATATTTTAACAGCTGTTAATATGCTGTTGGCGCTGAAATGGTTTGATGACATTAAAGAATGGACCGAGTTTAAATACCATCATTTAAAAAGAATAGTTGAGGATCGAATTGGTTTTCTCAATCTGATTTCCAAGCTTTAGTTTGAAGAGGGCACCTAATGATGATGATGATAGTGCTTTTGCTGAAGCTGTTTGTTTATTAGATATGATTCCGTCGGTTTCGTAAAATCGTTGCAGTTTAAAGAAATAGCCTCGATGTAATTCCAAGTTAAAATTTTACCCTTTAATTAAGGTGGCGTTACTTTGACTTGAAAAAAGCTTTCACGTCGGTTCCAAGCTGCACGCGGGCTGCCGCTAATAAGCAGAAAGTTTTCGTTGAAATTCAGCACAAAGTTGCGGACATTCCACCTGAAGTGCCCTCACCGGTATAGACGTCGCGTGTTCCCGCAATACTGTACATTGCTAGTTTTTTTTATACTACAAAAGCCATGGGACGAGCGGAACATTTACCGGATGAAAATTGATACGCCCGGCCATAACAATGTGCCACTGTTTGGAATACACACCACCACATTGCTTGCCTCACCTGAGACAAATGTAGAGGCTCGTTACCCTCAGTCATTTTACTAGCTACAGCGCCCTTCAAACTGGGGCACAGTAATATTTACACAGTACTGTTTATCGGCTGCAATAGGTCCTGCAGTGATATCTACCTAGACTGTCCGATGTCTCCTGTATCTACCCAGCGTATCAATTTCCGGGTGGTAGTGGTTAACTGCTTGCTTAGTAACAACAGTCTCTAGTTCTATTCTGGTCCCTTGTGCTCTTTAGAAGGGGAATGGTTTTTGCAAACCTATAAGGTTAGCTATCACCGTTATTCTGTAAATCTACCGCCATAAAAGCATTATCGAGCTGTACATGGCTTCATTGTATCACCGTGTCAAATCGAGGTCGTATTAATATTCGATGTACATAGAAAAATCTACCCTTATTCTCTAAGGTCTCCAAAAATAAGACTTAATCACATGGTTATCTTAGTTTCCTTTTTTAGTTTTACGATCCAATTGGAGTGGTCATGGTCATAGATCGTTTGATTGAGGCTTTTGTGAGAATTCTCCATCTCTTTCTATTGCTGACACTGCCTAAACATTCGTTATAGAGAACCAGTCAAATGATTTAACGAACTCTGACCATTCTTGTTCATTTGTGATGCTGTCTCCAAAAGTCTTGATCCTGTGTATAAAATTCTTCAACTTAACAATTAATTTGTAAATTTTCGTTCACCAGTACCTATTTTGTGCTCGTTTTTTTTATCAAACAAGTAATCACCGTCGTTTCTAGACAGTCAGAATACTTAGCAAAAAACCTGCTTTACCAATCTTTCATTCTTAAAAGTAATTAAGTTCTGATCAGGAAATAAAAGAGGAAAAACAAAAAGACCAGTTCCCAACTTCTCTCTTAATATGTAAAATATAATATATTGTACATGGCTTTGTATAAATATAGCGTTATTTTGCTTGGCTTACCTTATCAACAGGCATGGAGGGGCACGCACGGCACAGGTTCCAGAATGAACCGATCATCTGGGGGCAGCCTCGGCGGGCGTTGGCGCGGGACAGGGGCTAAGCTTCACGCCCTCCTGACGACGGGCTCCTGGTGCATGTGATGCTGCTGAAATATAAAATATACCTTCATGAACCCACATCATAGTGGTACATCTCTGCTGTTTACATTTTAAATTATTCTATGCTAGTTTAAATGGCGCTGTAGTTTATCATCAGCCTTTCCTCACCCAACATGGTTACAGTGTACTATTAATCTATATATATAATAAAAATGGATTTTGTTTGTTCACAAATCACGTGAAAACACGTGAACGTATCGATATGGCAACATGAGCTTTCGACACGGAATAATTCATAGATCATAATCACCATCATCATTATCAGTCGATAGACGTCCACTGTTATACATAGGTATAGGTAGCTCGCTGGCCTAATGGTTAGAGCGTGCGGCTTTCATTCCGAAGGTCGCGGGTTCGAACCTCGGCATGTACCGATGACTTAATATTTAAGTTATGTACATTTATGAACTTTAGTTACAACAGCGAGATACAAACGGTGAAGGAAAACATCGTGAGGAAACCCGCACACTGACATCATCTTTGTGTGCGTGTGGTGGCCCCAATAAAGTGGCAACAGGCTCGCCCCCTGTTACATGGGACCTAATCTGACCAAGCTTGGCGAAAAGTGGGTGTTTATTCACCTCTGCCTACCCCTACTGGGAAAAAGGCGTGATAATATAAAAAAAAATGTTATACATAGGCCTCCTCCAAAAATTCCCCAATGCTTAGAGATTCATATGGTGGAATTTTGGCCCTTTCTCACCACGGTGGCTCAGTGCATGTCGGTGGGAACCAGAGCCTTGTTTGTTGATTAGCAGCACCACGAGCTGGTGAGGATGACTTGGATCCCGTGAGTTGATGTGCGGGAACCGTTATACATCATTTGTAGACGGCTATAGGATATTTCTTTTTGGAATTTCATAGATCCTTCATGGTTTTATGTCTACCTAGTCCGGCCATAAGTTCTGTTACAAATGAAAATGCATTTTTTTTAGGAAGTAATGTATTAGGGGTACCGGAAAGTAATGTCGTTTTCTTACGCTAAATACAAACATACATTTTTAACGAGTCTTTATTTTTAATCAATGATGTATTCCCCATCATTGTCAATAACCTTTTGCCATCTAGTGAGTAAATTTTCAATCCCTGATCGATAAAAATTAATTGGTTTTTCGGCAAAATATCTAGAGATGGCATTTTGGATATCATCCAAATTTGCAAATGTTTTGCCACTTAAAAAGTGTTGCAGCGCTCGGAATAAGTGGAAATCCGATGGTGCAACATCGGGCGAATATGGTGGATGAGGCAGCACCTCCCACCCCAATTCATTAATTTTTTCTAGAGTTCGCCTTGCGCAGTGCGGTCTTGCATTGTCATGTTGGAGAATGACGCCTTTTCGGTTGACAATCGCTGGCCACTTTTCAATTAAAGATTGATTGACTCGCTGCAATTGTTCGCTGTAGAGGTCTGCAGTAACAGTTTCTCCAGGTTTCAGTAATTCAAAATGAACAATGCCGCGAATACTCCACCAAACACACAAAAGCGCTTTTTTGGGGTGTAAACCTGGCTTAGCAGTACTCCGAGGGATTTCATTTGGAGAGAGCCACTGCCTTTTGCGTTTTGGGTTATCATACAGGACCCATTTCTCATCTCCTGTGATCAAGCGATCAAAAAACGCTTCTGTGTTGTGTCGTTGAAGCAATAAGTTGCATGTGATTGATCGGTTAGCCTTATTCTGTTCGGACAGATTATGCGGGACCCAAACACCTGCTCTGCTTACTTTTCCAATCTGCTTCAAATGTTCTTGGATGGTCGACCAAGGTTTGTTGAGACTGTTTGACAATTCCTCGATCGTCTGACACGGATTTGCTTCCACTTCCGCCCTTAACACGTCGTTGTCTAACGCTGATGGTCTTCCTGATCGATACGAGTCGGAAAGATCAAAATTACCCGATTTGAACTTGGAAAACCACCTTTGGCATTTACGAATGTCCAGTGCATTTGGATAAACATCGCAAATGTTTTTGGTAGCAACTGTTGCGTTATTTCCCTTGCGAAACTCAAAGAGCATGCAATGCCGGATGTGTACCTCTTCTGGTATTTGGCTGGCCATTTTACCCAAAATTACAAAAAAAAATTGTAATTCAATTGTCTATAAGTAAAGAAATCACTATAACCTCACAATGTCTTTGGTACGCCTCTGAACAAAACAATGAGCTGACAAATGACAATCAAGTATTGGCATGCGCAGAAACGACATTACTTTCCGTATATACAAAATGTATACCTACATATTTATTAGTCTCATCAAAACAGCCACCTATGGCTTTTATACAGGCTCTTAATCTGTTTGGCCATGTATCACGAATTTATGGATTTACGCACTGTCTCCAAGGGAAATTTCCCTATTGCTTGCGATTTTTTAAGAGACTTAAAATCGCCGTGTCGTTTAGAGCAGGCCATGTCCTCTAAAACTGACGATAATTTAAAGTCTAAAGGGTTGAGGTCTGGGCTCGATGAGGGCTAGTCTTGAGCTCATATAAAGTCCGGAACGTAGATTTCAAGCTAGGCTTGGGTAGTTCCTGTCTTAAGACTAGCTGGAAAGTCCACAGTATAATTTTAAAAAGTATATCGCTGAGAGGTTTCACAACTTAATCCAAGACTGCAATATATCGTGGTACACTTTGGCTGAAGTTTTCACTTCTTTTCCACAAAAATGTAGTTTTTGTGACTCCTTGATATGAGACACGCCCCACTGAATCATCACTGACGCAGGATGATGACCACGTTGTATCGTTCTGATCACTTGAACAGCTTCTTTAGAATTGTGAGCGTACTCTTTATCATATAGTAGCTCGCTGGCCTAATGGTTAGAGCGTGCGGCTTTCATTCTGAAGGTCGCGGGTTCAAACCTCGGCATGTACCGATGACTTAATATTTAAGTTATGTACATTTGTGAACTTTAGTTACAACAGCGAGATACAAAAACGGTGAAGGAAAACATCGTGAGGAAACCCGCACACTGATATCATCTTTGTGTGTGTGTGTGGTGTTCCCAATAAAGTGGCAACAGGCTCGCCCCCTGTTACACTGGACCTAATCTGACCACATCTGGCGAAATGTGGGTGTTTATTCACCTCTGCCTACCCCTACTGGGAAAAAGGCGTGACTATATAAAAAAAAAAAAATAAAAAAAAAAACTCTTTATCATTTTGCTTATTGTAGTGTTCTTCAATCGTTTTTTTTATCGGTAAAGAGGATATTTCTGTGCCTTTCACCTGCCTGTTACAACAGAAGGCGTTTTGATCGATCCACTCTCTTTACTTGTAAAGATCGATTTTGGGTATGTCATGTATATCGATGATAAACACCGAGCTTCAAGTCTTGTATTATAATACACGGTACGCGACAGTCCTAGCGGGAATCTTCATTTCACGCGATAAGATTTTTTGCTTTCTAATGGGGTTTCGACGAATTCTGGCTTTCAGAGCATTAACAGCCTTTGAAGTTCTAACAGCATGCGGCCGCCTCGAGCTTTTTTGGTGTGCGACGGAGGAAGTGTTGTTGTATCTGTTGGTAGTACGATATAAGAGCATACGGCTGATACCAAGCTTTCGAAGTGTCTGGAATATGAATGACGGCTCCATACCCACTTCGTTCAAGGCGATCACTGGAATCCTTATTTCTTTAACACCCCATTCCATATTGTAATTTGATAATAAACACGAAAAAACATTTGAAATGTGGTAACAGTGTCTATGGCCAGACTAGTTAAGTAACATTCATAAACATTTTAATTCCGAGTTATTTACGCAGTTGCTATAGAAAGTCATTTGCAGTTGCGGTTGCGGTCAAGGAATATATCAGACAAACTTCAAGTCTAATTATATATTAAGGCCAGCAAACCGGCCGGGGAACAGCTAGTTAGATAAAGTGTAGTGTGTCCTAACGCCATATTGATTTATCTCTAACACATCCACACACTTTGACTGCGACGGAGATGCCGTCGAGCTGTCGCAGTACCCATTCAATTGCTGTATGCGCTATGAAAGGCCAGGAATAGCTTTGTATGCAATAAACTTCACACAACAAAGGTGTGGTGATATTTTCAATTGTCAAAGAAGCTGGCTTCACTTCCGAGCCTTTTGATATGGATAACTCCTATTTAACTTTGAAGTATTATGCCGTAACGTTTGGTAGATTACCATACACATATTGCCCTCCTACCGCTACCAAAGCGTCGTCGTGTTTTGGCTATCCATATTTGTGACCCCGGTATTTAATGCCAGCACGGTTCATCATCAAGTAAAATTGAGATAAATATTAGATCCTTTTTTAATCTAAAGAACTTAACTTTTATGTTGTTTGATATCATCATATAATTGAAACGGTGGATAATTTCAAAAAGGCTTTTATAGGCCATTAAATTTAGCATGTTTGCTTTAATCACAACTCAGTTCAGATAACGGTGGGAATTAAAACATTAAACCCCAAAAAATAGGTTACATATACCTAAAATAAACAGTAGCGAACCCAAACTACGACCCTGGGTAAACTCGATGACAAATTTTACTCTTCTTTTAGCGTTTGTGAAATGTGATTGGATTTTGTTTGTCATTTATATAGTATAATGAAATTTCATCACCTGTGCGGCAATTTATTTACATACTACAAGGAAACAGAAATAAATTTGCTGTGGCTTTACTTGTCTAATGCTTACTTCTAGTAAGTAATCAAATTTGCAAGTAAAACGTTAGAAAATTATTCTAATTTAACAATCAAATAAAAAAGTAAAACTCGACATCGCGAATTAAACCTATAGCATAAGGAAAATGTTGATATTCATATAAATTACTTCTTAATGATTTTACCGTTCTAGTAGCCTTCTGGTAGAGGTCGTGGTAAACCTCTAGATGCAGGCAGTCCAGGACTAATTAGTATTAACCTCTTCAGATAAGGCCTATATCAAGTAGTAGACGTTTATGTTTCAGTAGTTTTTCTTATAAACAATATTTTATGGTGTATCGGGGTTGGACAATGCTCCTGTCTAAAAGAGGTACAAAGATATAATTGATTAGGGGTCCGGATTGTCGTAATCTTCCATAAATTTGCAAGAATTTTGAAGTTTGCAAATTGCATGATTTATCTTTAGCAAGCCTTCATTAACGACACTTTCAAGAAGGAAATAATAAATTCAAGTTAATGGTAAGTTTCACTTATCTCACAAAGATATCTTCGCTTCAAAATTTATGCATAAAATCCTTTACTCTCCGTCAGCACAAAAGTTTTCATGATCTAACTTTTCCAATTGTTCATTTTTATCTCTGAAAGCGGTTTCTTTTACAAATTTAAATTTTAGATTGAGAATCCATAGTCTATTTGTAGGATGATAAAATTATAAAAAGTTGTCTATATCATGTATTATATAGCTAATACTTAAGTCTCCTTATTCGTAAAGGTTAAAAAAATTAAGGCATACTTTTATATAATTCGTATATTTTTAAGTCAGCAGATAAATAAATTTTCCAATAGTTTTTTATTTTAGTCATCATATTAGGTTATACTTAATAATATTATAATAAAGCTCTGTTATAAAGTCAAAAGCTTAAATTAATTTTATTTTGTGTCAGAAATTTACTATCGTAATATGAACAAACGTCGCCGGGCTTCCGTTTGATGGCCGCCATAAAATTTCCCGATCCGTGCATTTGAAGCATTTCCGAAAAACGGTAATAGATCTCATCCAATCCAAGTAAATAGGCAGTTCAGTGAAATAGCTGTTAGATTCCTTCCATGGGGAATATTCTACAATGAAATACTATATTAATATTATAAGGAAGAGGAAACGGTAAAATAAGTGAATACATTGCACATTACATATCCCGGTATCTTCCTCATCATTATTATCATCTGATAGACGTTTACTGCTGGACATAGGCCTCTTCTAAAGATCTCCACATAGACCGAACCTCTACTGCCTGCAGCCAGCTGCTTCCCACAACGTTCCACCTGATGGAGGCCTGACCACATTGCGTCTTCCAGGACGCGGTTGCGATTCGAGGACCTTCGTGCCCATCAGCAGTCTTTCGAGCGACGTGTCCTGTGATGTCTCGGTATAAAAAAAAAAAATTAGATTGATACGTATCATCATCGACAGCCAGTAGACGCTAACTGCTGGGTTGAGGTATTTCCAAAGATCTCACACCATTCGATCATGATATATAGTGTATGTAAATAATGATAACAAAGTCTCTTAAGATGTTCTTCGTGAGTGATCAACGTGGGGTAATGGGTTCTTAATAAATTGTATTAAACTAAATTCATACTTTTTTTTAATCTATGTTGCAATTCAAAGGGCTTTAGTTAGTATAATTGTAATAACATAGCATGTTATATTAGAAGATGATGAGAACAACGTGCTCGGTGACGCCGGTACTCACCGTGCTCTACATGCTGCTTAATGTTAGATAAACATTGTATTCAGTTAATAACTACGTTGTTTGTATAAAGAAATATATTCTACAATAAAATAGCATTACATTACATGTTTATAATAAAGATTTAAGTAGTTTTCTCTCGTTGATATGAACACTCCCCAAGACAATGTCCAGACTGTAAAACAAATTGAAGCGAATTTCATTAAGATTGTATTCAAATCGCTTCACTTGAAACCTAGATCCATTAGTGATAGCTTTTATGAAATTAAATTCTTATTCAGTCTGGGAGACAGGTCGAAATATCCTCGTCGCTGCTATACCAGTATAAAGAGTTTAATGTGCTCCTTGTAGTTTTGCAGAGAATTTTATAGAATAACCTTAAACTTCCATCAAAAGTCATGTGTCAATAACCCTAGTCATTCAATCAATATAGTCACCTAGTACGGCTTCCACTAATCAGCTGATTTCAAGCCAGTAAAAATCCTGTTATAATTTTCTCAAACTATTTAGAAATTACATTATTCCTTACAAACCATGTTGTTTTTTTATAACAGCTTTCATTATTCATTTTAAAAGTTTTTACTGTCTGAAAATGCAATATTCAGTATTAGTTTCGGTTTATGGCATTTGTGTTGTACGGAATAAAATATGGCATAGTAAGTTATTCGAGGAGTCGTCCCCAGCTTGGAGAGGAGCCAAACTGCAATTATACACGAAACGTCTGCCCTGCTCTTATACATACAGAGGTCTAGACTTTAGGGTCAATTATAAAGAGCCAACGAATAGAATTGATATACATTTTTTACATTATACAGTTAACGTTGCGATCCTCACGAAAGGCGGTAAAATATGTTGAAATGACTGAACTCCTCCTGGAGGAAGCATCTTAATGAGAAATTAACATAGGTAAGGGAATAAATTTGCAGCATTTCTGAATTGCAATTCCAACATAGTAAAGTGTAAAATTTTATTACAATGTTATTAAAAAGGCAGATATCGTATATCCTCGAAAACGAAGGTTAGGGAATAACTATCCACTTCGGTTTCATCAAGATATTTTCTACTCGAACTAATACAGCTTAGGATCCTTTAGTGCAATGCTCTAAGTTTGAAGCTGAATTATCACCATTTCGTAGAATAATTTCTTCACATATTAGTAATCAAATACTTCATTAATAATTTTTACCGCAACTCATTGAAAGCTGAACGAGTGACGTGTAAGGAAATATCGATTATTCGTATGTCGGGTTAATCTACTGTAAACTGGTACGATAAGTTAGTATTTGACCTTTGACCCTTCCCTATTCACGTTTTATTTATATTTTCGAATAAGAAAGTTAAACAAGTAACAAAGTTTTATAAATGATCTAAACATATTACGGTCAACCGGAAGATGCCTTGGAAGTAAGCCTCAATCTACCGTGTAGTCTCGCGCTATTAAATATAGGACTAAGGTAAGCCCAGCCTGTCGTAGAAGACGATTAGAAGAGGGTTTTCGGATTCGTAGGATTTGTAAGGGCCTTCCTTGCTCACTAAGCGAGCTCAGGATGGACAACAAGCAAAATTTGGTGATATATTTGTCGTTGCAGTTGCCGAGGAAGGTTACGGTGTTCCCTGGGACGTGCTTAGGCGTAGTGCAGGAAGTTATTGGTAGGTTCCGTAGGACAATCCAGGGCTGGCGAGGCACTGAGGAGAATACCGACGGGTTTTAGTGGATACAAATCTTGTCTTCTTCCTAGAAACAGGGTAACTTTAGAAAATTTCCTTCCGATAATAAAAAAAAGACCTCGATCTAAATCTTTAGCCATGATGAAGTTTCCCTTGTGTCTACGTTTACTCTTGAAATGAATCCATCTGAATTTGTCGATGATAATTGTAAGAATCCAAAATTGTTACATTGTAGAGAAATTATCTGTTACTATTACATTTGGTGTCTGTTTTATTTTATTGCTATCTCTCAAAGAAGATTGGCAACCACTGTTGCAATGTGAAGCCCTTAAAACACGTGCTTTTGTGTAACAAGTGATGCATATTTTTCAGCCAAGATTTTATTCTTCCTACTTTGTGTACCAAATTTCCATAATAACCAGAGGATTAATATTATTAATTTTGATTTAAGCTCCTGACAGACACATTTCAGCTGTTCAGTAATTGCCGTCTCTCCAGTCCAATTGTTCAGTTATCGTTTAATTAATTTCCATTCTCTGATGACAGTGAAATGAGTTTTCGTATGTGACATATCATATGTTATTAAATGGAAATGTTTCTGCTATATGCTCCGGTACATATATATTTAAGTACTTGAGTATTTTTTAAACAGCCCACTTAATATCCCACTACTGAGACTCGTGGACTTCTATCACTGGTGAGGCGAGGCCTTATTTACAACGCTAATCAAGTGCGGTGCGGTAGACATCACATGTCTAAAAAGCAGTTCTTCTCGAAACCTGTCGATTTCACCGCGAAGTTTTCCATCGTCAGGACTTCAGTAAGGATCAAACCCGCAAGGAGGAGGTAAGGATCAAGCACGCACGACAGCATTATAAATTGAGATATTTCAGCTTTTACATATACAGCGTATACCCTAATGCTATATATTTTATTGGTGGTAGGTCTCTGATGCGGGTCTAGGTACGTGCTACCGCAGCTTCTGTGTGCAAGCACTAATGTGAAAATTTTTGGCTGCCTGTTTGAAAGGCGCTGTAGCTAGTGAATTTATTGAATTAGCGGGACTTAATATCTTGTGTCTTAAAGCAACGAGCGCAATGTGTTGCTGTGTGTATCATTATAACTAGGGTATGATGAAGATCCTCAATGAGTTCCTTATGGGAGACAGGACGGACATATCTCACTACCATTTTAATTTCGTAAAAGGCACCTAAAAGTGTTTGTTAAACAATTTTGAAATCATTCGATGTAGAAGTTATTTATTTATCGGAAGACCTCCAGAAGCTTCCTTTGAATTGTGTAAGTTTCAATTAAAGCAAGTATTTGTTATCGGCCCCTTACACTAAATTTAATAACTTGTTTGTTATGTACGTGGGTCTGATGATCCTTGGGAAATTAATGAGTGGAGACCGCTGGATGCCGACAGTTATCCAACATATTTGTGCTAACGTGAAACCTACTACATACATAGTTTTTCATGAATAGAGAAATTCTTGAACACCCTTTGTCGCGTTGGATATTCATTATGGATGTCTATGGCTAGCAATAGCTCACATAATACTTCGTATAAAAAATGTTTTTTTTACCTATAAAAATCTAGATCGTCTTAGGTGTTATAACCTCCAGAATCCCTTGAAACTTCTATAAATCAGGCAACTATCACTAATTTCAGTACTTTTGACGGTAGGTTTAGCACACTTTTGCTTTATTCAAAATAAACTACAACACTACAGTTTGGTCGCTACAAACACACGACACCAGTGTAGCAATTTATCTTAGCTACTGCGTCCTTCAACAGCTTGTTTTTGGTGAAGATATTTTCATGTGGCTTAGAAATAGCTGTTCTAGTAGTTCTAATGCTAATTATAACTTAGTACATCAAATTGCTGTAACCGAATACTGTAATATTGTTTAGTTCATACATTAGAAGCCTTACGACTGAAGTTGTATTGATTGATCGAGGTTAACAAATATTGTTAGAACTATGTTCAGTATTTCTCTTCGTGACTAAATTAGTGATAGGTAGATCAGCAGGAGAACAAAGTAGATCGCCAGGTGGAACGGCGACCTGGTGAAGAGAGCAGGAAATTATTGGATGCAGATTCGGAACCGCTCGCACTGGATATCGATTAGATAAGCTATGTCGTTTGTAGCTCAGCGTCTAACTATTCATCATATGTTTTAATTGTAATTGCTGGTATTCCTATCCGGAGACTAGAATTAGACACTGGGGCATTTATTAAGCATGACTTATGAAGATACGCATTTCACGATCATTTAGGAATTCATAGGTAGACCTTTGTGTTCAAAGGTGGTCTAAATACCAGTACAGCAGCGCTTTGTTTCTACTGCTATCGATTAGTGTTCAACCATGATGTGTAACGATTTGAAGGTCGTTGTATCTATTGAAATTATTGTGTTATTATTGGCTAAATATTCTTCTTGCCTTGTTGAGTAAAAATAATGTAAAACTTATATTCCTGGTTGACGTGATAAAGTTTTGGATCAGTTTTATGTTCACAATCTGTTAACCTTTTTATGAATTATTCATACATTAATTCCATTATGTTGTGGATAGACGATATTTATAAGTGCTGATAAAGCCTATCACAAGGATACTAAAGAAATATCCTTTTTAAGGATAGACTAGAGATTGTTATGACCCAGCATGTCAAAGCCAGGCGCGTGGTTTTTATAGCTGAAACGATAAAAACCCGCCAAAGGCTCGGTTTAGAGCAAAAACTACTAAGCGATGTCGTCGACGTTAAGTGTGCTATATAAAACAGTTCATTGATCTAAAAAAAAATCAAGGATCTAGACTTAAGTTGTATGTTGTTTAGAACATGTGTAATTTCGATTTAAAAACCTTGTCCTTGTGATAGAGGCTCCAAAGTCCCAGCTGTATGAGAGAGCCGTTTTTTCTTTAATGACAAGTTACAGGTGTCAGATCTTTCTACCTGAAGGCTATCCATTGCAGTTTTTTGGTGATATGAGTAATAGGTCCTCTATGACCTCCCCATCCCCCATAATAAAGACAATAAAGAAGCTCGCATAATGTTCATCGTTAAATAACTAATTTGTAATATATATAAGTAATATTGATAGTTGCAATTGTATTCTACAATTATCATGCGATTATTAAACGATTATTTCATCATCACTATCATGGTCGTCTACTGGTGATGGTAGCCATTTTCGAGCGACAATATGTCAAGGGACATTGTCCGTAGGCGTGGGGCTATACTTTACTGAAATTTCTGATTTAACGAGATTCAATATCCTATGTCACAAAGACATAACTACTATGCGATTATCCACATTTAGCCGATGATGAATATTATCGGAAATCGTTTGAGTACCGCCACAACTGGTACGGGTCACTCTCACGCTGGTGCAGGCACTTTCTAGTTATGGGTATTTCGGTAAGTACCTCTGCCATGGCTGGAAGAGAGCCGACAACCGAGTGTCATCATTGTGGATATGTGAATTAGCATATCCTAGAGCATTTCTTAGTATAGACAAAACTAGTCCTACGCCAAGACCTCTTCTTCTTGGCTTTATTAAAGCCATGGTTTGTTGAAGAGTCGTGGAACGCTGGAGTAGCTTTCTGAGAAGAAAAAGACTATGTAGTGGGAGGGAGAGAAAATACTTAACTTTTAATCCGCAGACAGAGACCTAGGCGTCGCAGGAGGATGTCTCACGTCTTTTAACTCCCATAACAAAGGCCACGGTTGTGGATTTGAGGATAATCCGAATTTCCATGATTCTGGCTAAAAGCGTTAAAACTTTTGTCAGGTAAGAATACCAAAAAGTGCTTCTGTACTCCGACAGCAGAAGGGAACTCGATGTACCATTTCTCGACGAAATGAAAAGTACCACCACAAACCATATTCTACTACCAACCATTTGTGTGCAAACTTTACTGAAGGAGGTTGTACCTTATAGGAACCTAACTGAGCTACCATCAGGTCTATATCTTCCACGTCTCACCGCTTAGTACAATAATAAAAAAAATATGATAATCATTTCATGTACCCTATAAACTCAAAAGAGATCCCATAAAAACTATGCCGGAGCTGAATAAAAGACCTCTTAACAGAATCTTAAGGAGGTGAATCGCTGACACGGCTTTACGTGACATATAGCTTCGGCGCGAGAACACATCGCCATTTTTTATTTTCCCATCCTCCATTAAACGGCTCACGTTCACACTTCCAGTGTTTTAGCCGCTTCACTTAAATAATCTATTTCATGTCATTCAATGACCATTTCGATTGCACTATAAAATATTAAAATGACAGCTATTTTCATGTAAATGTATTAGAAAAATATTTAAGTTTGTCAAAGAGACATTTTTCTTCTGCGAAACATGAGGGAGTGGACTGGTGTCACAAATACTGGGAAACTGTTCCATACAGTTCAATACAGGCACAGACTCGAAAATCTGAAGGACAATCTCTAGTAATGGAGAGGCACTTTAAGAAGTAGAGAGAGGCTACAATTTGCAATGTTTCGGAGCCGTCGCACAATTAATTCAGATCCACTGTTGTCGGGTTATATGGACGTATATTATATCTGTACTTTTTTCTTTTGGTATCTGCGAGGAAATCATTGCAAAGACTACTTTCTTTCTGGAGAGAGACAGAGTTATGTAGAGATTTTTATCCACTATAATTCGAGAGGGTTGTCATCCACAGCGTGTGTGGAGTTCGGTCGAAACACAACCTTAGTGTTATTGACTGGTATTTATAATTTATTTGTTATCAACACTACAACAAAAATGATACAAGGTTACAAATGAAACTACGTCAAAGGAAAACTATGACATGATGCCTGCAGGAACAGGGAACCAACTGGACCAGTGCCGTAGTTAAATTTCTACATAGCCGATTTTAAGCGGACGAGGTGTTGCTTTATATTTAAACATTTTTATATATATATATATACATATACATCCTTATCTGGGGGTGTGCAAGTGTGTAAGCACCATCCACATATGTTCCCAAGTAGGCACTTGATTGTAATCCACAAGAAGAACGCAGGCAGTCTAAGAAAATAGGTCAAATGCCCCACAGTAGCAAACGGGGAGTCATAAAAAATAAGAAAGCTTACGACCGAATGGGATGGAGAATAACTGTGGACGCCCACTCCCACGTCTATGGGACACGTATAATAAATAAATATATATATATAATAGGGGGACCGGAAAGTAATGTCGTTTCTGCGCATGCCAATACTTGATTGTCATTTGTCAGCTCATTGTTTTGTTCAGAGGCGTACCAAAGACATTGTGAGGTTATAGTGATTTCTTTACTTATAGACAATTGAATTACAATTTTTTTTTGTAATTTTGGGTAAAATGGCCAGCCAAATACCAGAAGAGGTACACATCCGGCATTGCATGCTCTTTGAGTTTCGCAAGGGAAATAACGCAACAGTTGCTACCAAAAACATTTGCGATGTTTATCCAAATGCACTGGACATTCGTAAATGCCAAAGGTGGTTTTCCAAGTTCAAATCGGGTAATTTTGATCTTTCCGACTCGTATCGATCAGGAAGACCATCAGCGTTAGACAACGACGTGTTAAGGGCGGAAGTGGAAGCAAATCCGTGTCAGACGATCGAGGAATTGTCAAACAGTCTCAACAAACCTTGGTCGACCATCCAAGAACATTTGAAGCAGATTGGAAAAGTAAGCAGAGCAGGTGTTTGGGTCCCGCATAATCTGTCCGAACAGAATAAGGCTAACCGATCAATCACATGCAACTTATTGCTTCAACGACACAACACAGAAGCGTTTTTTGATCGCTTGATCACAGGAGATGAGAAATGGGTCCTGTATGATAACCCAAAACGCAAAAGGCAGTGGCTCTCTCCAAATGAAATCCCTCGGAGTACTGCTAAGCCAGGTTTACACCCCAAAAAAGCGCTTTTGTGTGTTTGGTGGAGTATTCGCGGCATTGTTCATTTTGAATTACTGAAACCTGGAGAAACTGTTACTGCAGACCTCTACAGCGAACAATTGCAGCGAGTCAATCAATCTTTAATTGAAAAGTGGCCAGCGATTGTCAACCGAAAAGGCGTCATTCTCCAACATGACAATGCAAGACCGCACTGCGCAAGGCGAACTCTAGAAAAAATTAATGAATTGGGGTGGGAGGTGCTGCCTCATCCACCATATTCGCCCGATGTTGCACCATCGGATTTCCACTTATTCCGAGCGCTGCAACACTTTTTAAGTGGCAAAACATTTGCAAATTTGGATGATATCCAAAATGCCATCTCTAGATATTTTGCCGAAAAACCAATTAATTTTTATCGATCAGGGATTGAAAATTTACTCACTAGATGGCAAAAGGTTATTGACAATGATGGGGAATACATCATTGATTAAAAATAAAGACTCGTTAAAAATGTATGCGTTTGTATTTAGCGTAAGAAAACGACATTACTTTCCGGTCCCCCTAATATATACTCATAACAAGATTTCCATAATTATTACTTTATAATTAATTATTAGATCTCAACAATATTAGATTACTCTGAGCATTTGCTAATGATATTAGCTCTGCCGTTTAGTCAGCTAAGAATGGATTATACAAAACTCCATCCCCTACAAGGGGTTGCAGTTGGTATTACGACCAGCTAATCGGACGGGGAACAGATAGTAAATAATAAAACGAATCGAATATACGATTCAATCTTATACGAGTACAAACTTTTATATCTATAAATATATTGGATTTTTGTTTATTCAGTTTCGTACATTACAGGTACATGGTACATTAAACCTGGTATATTTGACAGGTAATATCAAATATACCAGGTTTAACTGCACGAGCGTACGATTTAATTTCCGGTTGACAGTTCCGCAGTGCGCTAATGAAAAATTGAAAAGGGATTATATCGAAATATCTATACGAAACCGTTGAACGCTGCCAACACAACGCCGATAGGTGCGGATATCTTTGATAGTCCAACCTAAGCCCAACAGTGGACATCTATCAGCTGATAATAATGATAATAGTAATCTCTATGTAATACTTTTTCATATAAACTTAACAGTACTGATAATAAAATAACATCCAAAATCAAACATTTCAAAAACTATTGGTATTTCTCTGGTGGTAGATCTCTGTTGCTGCAGACCGTCTAGTAACAGCGCATAATTGCAGTCGACATACATTACTGTGATCCGGTTTGAAGGGTGCAGTAGCAATTAAAATTACGGAGGTATTAAAGCATCGTTTGACGATGAAGATTAACTTGACTAATGTGTTGGATGATGCGTCTGACTTTGACCTCATGGATGTTGCCGTATCCCAATAGTGGGAATACATCCCACATCCAATAGTCTCACCGTAAAAATTGCGACAACACAACCCAGTTGTATTATTTAACCGGCACACGTCGGGCGGAGGTTTACGTAACACGTGCATTGCGGTTAAAGTAAACTTAAACCGAAAAGGTTATGAAAGTTAACGGCCGGTTATACAGTTAAAGTTAACTACAATTTCCACTACATGAACTTATAATAGTATATTAACTACAAGTTATAGTAACTTAATACACTTGATGATAACTTGGGACGGCGTTAATTGGAATTTAATGGATGAAACGAAAATGTGTAACGAAACAGACAACTAACAAATGCATGTATAGGGTTAAAGATGTGAGAGAATGAAATGAAACGAGTTTCTACACAGTTTCCGTTTCCTCCGTCTCTCCTTCCTGTTGCAGATCACAGCGCGCCGACTGCTCTACGAACGAACGGACAGACGGAACCGGATGTTGGAACTGAATGTAATAAAAAGGTAATTTTATTATATTTTTTTTCACTAAAGCGAGGAGACGAGCGAGATATTCACGTGATGGTAAGTGATACGACTGCCCATAGAAGTGGCACTACTTAAGATGGTATACTGCACCACATTGCGGTACGCTAATTATACTAGCTACAGCACCCTTCAAATCGGAACGCAGTAATATTTGTATATGACTGTTTGTTGACTGCAATAGGCGCTGCGGTGGTACCGAAACCGTCTGTAGCACCAGAGACCTACCAACAGTAATATATTAACTACAGCGCCTTTCAAACCAGATCACAGTAATGTTTACTCAGTACTGTATTTCAGCTGCAATAGGAGCTGCGGTGGTACCTAGATGGTCTGCAGCAACAGAGACCTACTACTAGTATTTTTTTTAATAAAAGTACTAAAGCTTGTCTATACTTTATATCCGTTGGTAACTTAAGCTGTTGGCGGTAACTTTGTTAAGAAAGACTAAGGACTGAACCAAGCTGATGGTCAACCTTCACTAGTTGGAGAAGCAGTAAGAAGAAGAAGGTAATATTTTAAAGCACTGAATTTTGATTGGTGATAGGAATTTGGAAGAACCGTCCACTGCTGGCCGTAGGTCTTTTGTAACCTGTTCCACATAGCACGGTCCTGCGCTGCTTAAATCCAACGGAAGTAAGGAGTCTCCTCCACTGCCAACCACACCTGCTGGTGGTGCATCCTGCAGCATGGGACCGACCAGAATCTGGCTACCGACTAATAGCGGTAGAACCATCACTAATCGACTTAAATACTACATACCGCAAACACATCAAACTCATTTAATTTACGACGTTTCAAACATTACTGTGTTCCGATTTGAAGGGCGCTGTAGCTAGTTAAATTAATGGGCAGACTAATAATTTTGTTTAATAGTAGTTTAGTGTCTATACCAATACAGTAACGGGAGGATGATGATAAGCCTGTATACCAAATTTGAAGCCTTAACAGCTGTGGTTAGCGCTTTGGACTGTTGCCTGCTTCATTGTCACTCAACATCACGTGATGTTGAGATCCAGTGTTAGCTTCTTCGGCAATGTGAGAGACGCAGTGGGATTTTGGAGAATAGAAAATCTTCACATTACCCTGATCTCATAAAAAGGTCTAAGGTCTCTGTTGCCGGAGACCGTCTAGTTAGTCACCACTTAGCCCTGTAGTCCCAGGCTATTAAGAATAGGACTAAGGTAGTCCCTGCCTGTCGTACAAGGCGACTAAAAGGGTCCTCGGGTTCGTAGACTTTGAGTGTAGGAGCCCTAAGAGCTCAATAAGCGAGCCTTAGGAGGACGGTAAACGCATGGTGGTCTTGTATTTGCCGTAGCACAGCGTGGAGGCTGACGAATGCTTTGTCCTTCTGGGAGATGTTCCGTATGAGGTCCCGGAGCACCTCCTAAAGCACTGAGGGAGACCACCAAGAGGGTTTTAGTGGGTAGAAGCCCTACATAACCTTGTCTTCCCCCCAAAAGCAAGGTATCTTTTAAGATTTCCCCCGCGCAGATACCACTGCATTTGACAAACAGTACTGTGCTAACATTACTGTGTTCAGGTTTGAAGGGCGCTGTAACTAGTGTAATTACTGTAGTAAATAGAATAGTTTAAAGCTCACGGCTGAGAGGGCAATGTGGCGCAAATAATAACCCAAATAACGCCACATTGTTATGGGCAAGCGTACCCACCTGCCATCAGCTCTGGCTCGTCTCGTGACACCAAAGAGGTAAAGTTACGAAGATCCACGACATACATCAAATAAGTTTTATCTAAATTCGTATATAATTAAATATATAAGTACTTAATAAGGTTCTAGTCTTTTTTCTGTGTTCATTTGGAATGCTTGAAATTAAAATGGCCGCCATTTTGTATATCCTTTGACGTTGTACGAAAACCGCCATTGGCGCCACGCCCACGGTAACACGTGATTTACATTTACTTTAAATTAAAACGACAGACTTTTCAAAAGAGAATCGTATATATTTCTGTTCTTTAGGTAACTTAAACTTTCTTAGAGGTCTAACTTTAAGTTGTAAATGTTTATTTGTAACTAAAATTAAGCGTCAGACATAAAACAAAGATTTTATATCTAAGACACTATACTGATGACAAAACTCATTTGCAGCAGACCGTCTCGTTACCACGGCAGTTCCTATTGCAGCCGACAAACGGTATTGTGCAAACATTACTGTGTTCCGGTTTGAAGGGCGCTGCAGCTAAAGTGTAGTGTAATTACTGGGGTAACGAACTAAACATCTTATGTCTCAAGCGATGGTATATGATACAGTATCCATTCTAACCAGCGCCACGTTGTTATGGATGGGCATATCGCTTATTTGTATAAAAGAAATCTAAGTATGTTAAGTTTTCTCTTCACAGTGACATTACTTTGTTTTACTTACTATTATATGCATTAAAGCAGTTCTTAATGTACTATGAATAATTAAGTGTTTCTCTGCGTTTATCCTATTAACCTGCTCGGCGGTTAAAGGACCGGGGCTCTCTCTTTATAAAAGGTTCCACTTCCAACAGCAGTAACATTAAAGAGGCTGATTATTATTACTATGTATTTATCATCAACTTGCCCTAGTATATATATATATATATAAAATTGATTAATTTGATAACCTATCACACCACTATTAGCATATCCAGGGTTGAACAGAGGATGTTTAAAGGCATAGTGTCCGCCATTTTATAAGTTAAAATAAAACAATTTAGTACATATATGTTTTATGGAATATAATTAATATGTTTACTTTCTATTAAATACAATACATGTATTAGTTGCTATTATATCTTAAGTATGATATAAACAATAATATTTTCTTACTATGTGTTTAATAGTAGCCGTTTGGTGGTTGTAGCAGCCCTTTAGGTAAGGAATTTTGTAAAAACCGTTCCTTACTGACTTTTTTTTTTAAATTAATGGTGGACAAACGAGTGAACAGTTCCACTGGTGCAAAGCAATCACTGACGCCCGTGGACAGTCGCAACACCAGATGGGTCCCGGCTTCGTTGCCGACCATTAAGGGAATACGATCTTTTCTTGAACTATAAATAGCAGAAGCTATATCTATACCACATTTTGAGGGTTATAAGTTTCAGATATATCCTTCATATCCTGTATATACTCATATGCATTATACTTGAGCAAGGTTCTAATTTCATAAAGCCTTATTCCATTCCTTTAATGTAGCCATTTTCAATGCCTTTATATCCTATATAACAGGTAATATCGACAAAATATTACGAAAACCGATTTTTTTTTAATTAAATTAAGCAACACGACGTGTGCGACGGTCACCTGATAATAAGTGATCCGCCCGACCATAACAACGCAGCGCTAATTGAGACAATATAAACTGTACCACATTACACTCGTCGCCTGAGTCATGAGATGTTGAATCTCGTTACACCAGTAATTACATTAGCTACAACGCCCTGCAAACCGGAACGCAGTAATGTTTGGATACTACTGTTTGTCTGCTGCTATAAGAGTTGCGATGGTACCTAGATGGTCTCCGACAAGGAAGACCTACCACAAGTAAATAAAGAATATTACTCGCATCAGATAGACAAGCATTGCTAAAAAAATTGTTGTATATAAACTTACATATGATTTACGTATTTATCATCATCAGCCGACTGATGGCCACTGCTGAACTTCCTCAAAGATTCCCACTTCGATCAGTTAAGGATTTATATGGGAGGATTCAGGTAATTTACCACCACGCTGACCCAATGCGGTTGCTGGGAGCCAGAGCCTCGTTCGTTGATTAGTACGGTGCACCACCAGCAGTTGAGGTTGGCATGGATCACGCGAGTTCACGTGCAGGAACCCGGACACCTGCTTATACACTGCACCATATACATACCGCATAAAGGCAGTCGATATTCATAATGAAGCTTTTTGTTTACCTGCTGACTGTACCTGCAGCAACAATGGCCTTCAACGACGTCGATAAAAAACTCATTACTTTCTAACCAAAGGCTACAGGCATTTATTGATGGACAACGTGAACTGGCTCACAGTTGACCTAGATTTAACTGAAACTGGTGAACATTGCTCACCTAGGATCACTCAGGATCACTGAAATGTAGATCTTTTTATATCCTGCCTATAACGTAGCGTTAGAATACACTGCACTAACTCGTAATCATCCCCTTGAGATAAGATGTTGAGTCTCCCTTCTTCAGTAACTTGGCTAGCTACAACTCTTCTAACTGGAACATAGTAATATAATATTTGCACAGTACTATTTGGCAGCGGAAATAGATGCTGCGAAAGTACCTAACTTGATGATCTCCCGCAATAGAAACCTACCACCAGCAAAAGTTAGTATATATATATGATTTGTAAACCTATTTTAGAACCAAGTTATTTAGGAACTAAATATTTGTGAAGGGTTGATGACCGCATTGACTGCAGTAACAATTAAACGATGCAGCAGTTGGTATTCTGCAGCATTGTGTGCTAGTAAAGTATAACAGCGCATACTATATCTCATTTTAGAGTAGATACATTCTGATCCAGCATCACTTGGACCTCGGACCTTTACTTTGATGATCTTTGCTTAAGTGTAGACTAACAAGAAACGTGTAATTTTTCCGGACGTTATCATACTTTTTCAAATTCGTGTAATAATGATGTAAAATGATGATTAAGTAAATATTATTATTAGTAATATAAACAAATATATAATGAGAATATGTTTGTATGTTGAAGTGGGAGTCCTAAGTTAAATCTAATACATAAAATCGCAATCTAATACACGAGCTTCGTTTTCATTAATCCAGACATCAATATGCTTAATGTACGAGAAAATGGTCGCCCATTGCTAATCCCCCCCACGTAATTGCTTTAGCAATAATGAATCCCAGGACATGGAGAGATCCGAGGACGAGTGACGTCACCACCGCCAATATTATGGTGCTGCTAACGATCCATGACGTCATATCCTGTACGACATCTCACCAGTAGTCTTGGCGATCCGTCCCTGGCCCCATGTACATTGCTCAGCCCATTCATAATCGCTCAGTATTTATTTTATTAATCATTATTTAAATAGGACATAATGTATTTCTAATGTTCAGTGTTTGATCTGTAACGCGTGATAAATATTTTATTTTAGTATTATTACTGAAAAAGGTTTTATAGATCTTTAAAGTAGAATAAACAGCCAAAATGAATGTTTACCACACAATTTATCGATCGAACAAAGTGCTCAAACAAAACCTTACTTTGGATAAATTGGTAAGTTACATGTTAAGCTTTCGTTTAAGTGTTAAGTTAATTTTATTCTTACTGCGAAGTGGGCTTGAACGTGACACACTAAGCGGCCGAATGTATTTGACGTACCAAAAGCAATCAGCTGATCGTAATTACTGCATAGAAAAACACCACCACAAATAATCTAATTACTGTAATTCGCCGCGAATTAATTTAATAAAACGTCGAGGACGCCGTGGAAGTCCTGAGATGTAACACAAAACAGATTTAACAGAGTCTGCTCTTAAGAAATATAGGAAAACGTAAATTAAATATATTTTAGACTTACGAGATATCGTTCCCAGCACAAGAGTCGCACTAAAATTAACTGTCTGGTATCCGAATCGGGTCTAATGTTGCAATTTATGTGTTTTTGAATAATATTTAAAGCGGAACGAGTGTTTTTTTAGTCGCGGAGCGCGCTGCGGTTGTGTTTTTTCGCGCTGGGCACCGGCTCGACGCGCGACTGCCGCAAACTCGCCGAAAAATCAATAGCAACCCTCCGGAGCCGCCCCGCATGCGGAACTCGCCTCGCGCCGCTCGCCCGCTCGTCCGCTAACCCGCTCGCCCGCTTACCCGCTTCCGCGTTACGTAACGCGGCGCGAGCGGGACGGACGCGGCCCGCCGCGACACGCGCCCCACCGCGCACACCCGAGCGCGCCAATAGCGTTGTCCCAAAATGGCCGACTGACGTTTGACGTTTCGGCGCGAAAATTGACATTTGATTACGATTACTTGTTCGCAAATTGATATAACATCGATTTTATCGCTTCATTAGGCGTTGTTTCGTGATAGCCGGAGACATGGGGTGGAAGGGGTGTGAGCTTCGAGGGTTAGCTTTCGCTTTTGTATTACAACCTACAATAATAATGTCAATATTCTCTATTCTAATATTTTCTGTGATTATAAACGTATAAGAGCAAATAAAATATATGTACACTGATGATGGTGACATAAACTGTTCATCATCATCACCAGCCGATAGACGTCCACTGCTGGACATAGATCTCCACGGTGGTCGGTCCCAAACCCGCATCCAGTGGGTTCCCGCGATTCTTATCAGATCGTGGGTCCACCGTGTGGGAGGCTTCCCAACACTACACCTACCGTTACGCGCTCGCCGCTCGAGAACCACATAAACAGTTAAATGTCTTTATTTATTTTTTTAATTAAACGATGAGACGAGCGGGACGTTCACCTGACGGTAAGTGATACGCATGTTCATAACAACACGGCGCTAGTTAGCATGACACATGCAGGACCACATAGCGCTCGTTGTCTGAGACAAGAAATGTTATCTCTTTACCTCAGTAATTACACTAGCTACAGCACCCTTGAGACAGGAACACAGTAATGCTTACATAGTAATGTTTAATCTGTACCTAGATGGTCTCCAGCAACAAAGACCTATCATCAGTAGATAGTTATAAACATATCATAGTAGAATAATGAAGCAATAGCTTAGACATTACAAACTAATGCATTGCACTAACCGCCGCATCATACACCGGTTGAAGCACTTATCAAAGTAATGAGTTGCACTAACCGCCGCGTCATACACCGGTTGAAGCACTTATCAAAGTAATGAGTTGCACTAACCGCCGCGTCATACACCGGTTGAAGCACTTATCAAAGTAATGAGTTGCACTAACCGCCGCATCATACACCGGTTGAAGCACTTATCAAAGTAATGAGTTGCACTAACCGCCGCATCATACACCGGTTGAAGCACTTATCAAAGTAATGAGTTGCACTAACCGCCGCATCATACACCGGTTGAAGCACTTATCAAAGTAATGAGTTGCACTAACCGCCGCATCATACACCGGTTGAAGCACTTATCAAAGTAATGAGTTGCACTAACCGCCGCATCATACACCGGTTGAAGCACTTATCAAAGTAATGAGTTGCACTTACCGCCGCATCATACACCGGTTGAAGCACTTATCAAAGTAATGAGTTGCACTAACCGCCGCATCATACACCGGTTGAAGCACTTATCAAAGTAATGAGTTGCACTAACCGCCGCATCATACACCGGTTGAAGCACTTATCAAAGTAATGAGTTGCACTAACCGCCGCATCATACACCGGTTGAAGCACTTATCAAAGTAATGAGTTGCACTTACCGCCGCATCATACACCGGTTGAAGCACTTATCAAAGTAATGAGTTGCACTAACCGCCGCATCATACACCGGTTGAAGCACTTATCAAAGTAATGAGTTGCACTAACCGCCGCATCATACACCGGTTGAAGCACTTATCAAAGTAATGAGTTGCACTAACCGCCGCATCATACACCGGTTGAAGCACTTATCAAAGTAATGAGTTGCACTAACCGCCGCATCATACACTGGTTGAAGCACTTATCAAAGTAATGAGTTGCACTAACCGCCGCGTCATACACCGGTTGAAGCACTTATCAAAGTAATGAGTTTCACTTACCGCCGCATCATACACCGGTTGAAGCACTTATCAAAGTAATGAGTTGCACTAACCGCCGCGTCATACACCGGTTGAAGCACTTATCAAAGTAATGAGTTTCACTTACCGCCGCATCATACACCGGTTGAAGCACTTATCAAAGTAATGAGTTGCACTAACCGCCGCATCATACACCGGTTGAAGCACTTATCAAAGTAATGAGTTGCACTAACCGCCGCGTCATACACCGGTTGAAGCACTTATCAAAGTAATGAGTTGCACTAACCGCCGCATCATACACCGGTTGAAGCACTTATCAAAGTAATGAGTTGCACTAACCGCCGCGTCATACACCGGTTGAAGCACTTATCAAAGTAATGAGTTGCACTAACCGCCGCGTCATACACCGGTTGAAGCACTTATCAAAGTAATGAGTTGCACTAACCGCCGCATCATACACCGGTTGAAGCACTTATCAAAGTAATGAGTTGCACTAACCGCCGCGTCATACACCGGTTGAAGCACTTATCTTCAATAAGTCTCCAATAGGAACCCCTTTGTCAACAAAAATAGGTGTCGCGGTGATACTTACACGATCACTAACTATCAATAGTAGATAAGAACCTATAATAATTAAAAAACCTACAGCCAGTATATAGCCTTATGACCCATACTATTTTCCTTTTACTGTCCTCCGGTTTGAAATGCGCTGTACCTATTTAAATTACTGGGACAACGAGACAACATCCTATGTTCCATACGACTAACTTAATGTAGTGCGGTGTATATCATCCTATCTAGTACCACGTTGTTATGGGCAGGCGTATCACTTACCATCAGGTGAACGTTCACCTCGTCTCGTCGATTAATTGAATAAAATAAATGTATGACCTATAATTGCGACTATATTTGTGCCAACGATTTCTTGTCAAAGTCAATGGACTCCGAACATTACTCGCCGCGTACACAGGGAGGGAGCATCGCTATCATTCCTATCAAAGGATTCAAAGCCTTATAAGTAAAGAATAAAGGTTTAAACTTAGTCCTAGCAAGGAGCGTGAATGGGTTGAACGGACATCCTTGACTTTAAACCTAACCACAAAAACTTAATCCCATTTTGTTGCATTATAAAATTAATTCAGAGTAAAGTTGTTTCATTATCATCATCATCAGCCGGTAGACGTCCACTGCTGGACATAATTTAGATCATTATCAGCCGGTAGACGTCCACTGCTGGACATAATTAAGATCATATCAGCCGGTAGATGTCTACTGCTGGACATCATCATCATCATCAGCCGATAGAGGTCCACAGCTGGACATCATCATCATCAGCCGATAGAGGTCCACTGCTGAATATAGACTTACCCCAAAGATAGGTCCCGAGCAGTCCGGATCCACCTTCTTTGTTCATGTGGGGGGGGATTTGGGCTATTACATTTATTAGTGGGAGTCAGAGCCTCGTTTGTTAACAGGGATAATGGTTTGTAAGGGGTCCCACGCAACAACATATGGGACCCCTATTTTTAGTTTTGGGGGCGAAATGTTCGGGGAAAGATATTTTGTCTTTTTCTGGAGGGAAGCTTGAGTTATGTGAAGATTATTATCTAATAAAATTCCCTTGGTGTTCAGCTTCGGCGTTTGGAGAGGTCGCGGGACCTCCGCAGCTAACTCACGGTATCGAAGCCAACCCCACCAGCTCGTGGTGCTGCTCTAATCAACAGACGAGGCTCTGGCTCCCACCAACTAGCATTGGGCCAGCGTGGTGGGAAATGGCCCTAATTCTCCTTTATAAACCCCTACAAACAACGGTGCCTGGCGCTCCTGGAGACGATGCTTACTGCAGAGGAGAGCAGAGGAGAGGAGTTACATTGTGTTTGGCGGATACTATTGCAGACGACAGATAGTACTGTACAAGCATTAGTTCTGGTTTGAAAGGCGCTGTGGCTATTCAAATGGTCGAAGAAACCAAATTGAACACATGTCACAAGGCGTCGAGCGCAGTTTAGTGTAGCGTGCTAACTAACGCCACGTTGTTGCGTACGAGCGCATCACTCGATATCCGGTGAGCGTGTCGCTCACCGTCAGCTACTTAATAACATAGCAAAGCACATTCCGCCGTCTAAGTTGAAGTTACGTAAGTAGCAGTTGGCGCAGTGCACGCGCCTGCGGGTCTACGACCTGCAGTAGCTTAGACAGGGCATTGATAACTTACTCGCTCACTTACTTTATAAAGTTATATGTAAGCAACTTCGACGCGACGGGGGGACGTTCACCTGATGTTAAGTGATACGCTATAATAACGTGGCGCCGGTTAGTATGATATCATCGTGCTCGTCGCGTCACAGGGAATGTTAAGTTACACCAGTAATTACACAAGCTGCGGCGCCCTTCAAACCGGAACACAGTAACAGTAGAACAGTGTGTATTAATTGAAATATTCGTAGTAAAGAAAAAAAAATTGCGTGATAATGGAGAAGGAAAAACATAGTTTTTGTTGGTGGAACAGTTCACTGGTGGTAGGTGTCTACTGCCGGAGACAGCAGCTCCTATTGTGACCGAGAAATATTGTGGTTCGGTTGGAAGGGCGTTGTAGTCAGTATAATTACTGAAGTAACGAGACTCAACATCTTGTGTCAGGCAACGAGCGCAATGTGGTGTACATCTTAGCTAATGCGGCGTTGTTATGGACGGGCGTATCACTTATTTTCAGGTGAACGTCCAGCAACCGGTCGGTTATAGGAATAAAAAAAATCTATTCTAATATATGTACCTAATTTATCAGGTTATCATCATTATCAGCCCACAGTCGTCCACTGCTGGACAAAGGCGTCCCCCCAAAGATTCCCACACATGCGATTGAGATTCATATGGGGGGTTTTGGGCCATTTCCTACCAATGCGGGTTGGCGGGAACCAGAGGCTCGTTTGTTGATTAGCTGGCTACACCGGGAGCTGGTGAGGTTGGCTTGGGGTCCCGAGGGTTGTTGTGCGGAACCCCTTATATATTTAATAGATATATCTTAAATATTAAAACTTCTATATTAAGTGGGGGTGGAAAAGGAAGGGAGAACATATTGAAAATATAGCCTGCGGTATAGATATAGATGGGTTAGGTTAGGTTGGAGTCGTTGACGGTGAGGATGGGGGGACCCTGAGGAGGACAATGGCTGGACGTCTTTTCCGGTCACTGAAGTAGTACTCACGAGGCTGGTAAGGTCTGCATGAAGCAGATCCTGGGAGGGGCTACACCAGCACAGAGTTGGAGAAGTGGCGAGGGGGTTTTTAGAGGGTAAAAAACTCCACGTAACTAACTTCCCCCAGAGGGCAGAGTACCGTTTTGAAGATTTCCGCCACGAAAAAAAAATTCAAGTAATTATAAAACTTGAAGGTATGATAAAGTATTATCAGTTAATTTACTCTGCGGATAGTAAAGTCTGGAGGGTGGCTGAGGGTTGAGTGTGGCGCGGTGCAGCAGGCGGCGGATTAAACTGTGAACAACGGAGTCGCGATTTCTATAGGTGCTATCAGCTGACGACCAGCTCGTCTGCAGGACTTAGATACTAGGATTTGAACTAGTATTTAACTCGCACTGGTTCCTATTAAGATTTCCATGTATTTTGTAGAAATTATAAATACTAACTCTTTAACAAATAATATATACATATACAGATAGTTTATTTTTTTGTTTCGGAGGGAAATATTCAAAAAGATACTCTGCTTTTTGGGGGGAGATCAGAGTTATGTGGAGATTTTTACCTAGTAAAACCCCCTTAGTGGTCACCTTCAGCGCTTGGAAAGGTCACGGGACCCAAGCCAACCTCACCAGCTCGTGGTACTGCTAATAAACAAACCAGGCTCTGGCTCCCATCAGTCCTCATTGGGCCAATGTGGTGGGACATGGCCTAAATCCCCCCAAATGAACCCCTAAATACGACAGCTGTAGTACTCAGCTGTATCGGAAGCCATGCTGACTGTATGTGGAGATCTTTGGGTGGGGCCAATGTCCACCGCTGTTAGCCGACTTCAAGATGTCCTAATCTTCCTGCTGCCTTACAGCCGTATCTAGTAATCACGACCTTTGCCCTGCTCAACATTATACCATAGACACAATAATAACTTTTATTCCTTAAAACGAAGAAATGATCCCCATTTATACGTGTTCAGCTCTGTACATCTTCATCATCGGTCGACATCCACAGCTGGACTTAGCCTCCCCCAAAGATCGTCACGGAGATCGGTTTACAGTTACCACGGCGTCCAGACTACCGGGCGTTAAAGGCCGTCGTTCGTAAGGGTTCATATGGGGGATTATGGTCATTTCCCACCACACTTGCCCAATGTCGGTTGGTGGGAGTCAGGGACACGTTTGTTGATTAGCAGGGTGCGCAGGGTGCGGGACCCCTTACACCCAACTTTGTACATACAAGCTTGGAAACAGTTAAAAAATCGACATCGCACCCTTTTCTTTGCGGTTGGTAAAACTTTAATATCCGCTCGTATTTTATTTAGATTTTATGTTTATTACATCAACAGCATGAAGATAAAGGGAGCCCAAAAATGTCACCCCCACAAAGTTCGCAGTAATTTAGTTGAACGATGTAAAGAGGTCGGGACCGGTCTGGACGGGAGACCCGAGGATTATGAATTTTCATCTAGATTATTGCGCCCGCACCACCCCCATCCCCAACATTTGTAATATAAAGCTAAGCTAATAGATCAAGGTTTAAGGAATTAAAATTCATATATATACGGATTCTTTGATAATTACATTGTTTTTTATATATTACATAAAAATTATTGCGGAAATTATTTAGTTTAGGAGTTAGTTTAGTGAAAAAGATGTTATAAAATCCGTATCTTAGCTGACGTTTACTGTGTAATAGGAATTTTCCTGCCAAATTTCAAGTCTCCAAGTCTTATGGTGCCAAAGATATCATAATGAGTGCCTACATAGCTGGAAATCTCTATAATATAGATAGAGAGATTATTGGAATCGACTGATTGATTTATACACCTGGTGCATTCCTTAGGCGATTCTAGGATTACTTGCATGGCACTAAGTTGAATATAGAGGAGATTTTAGTGGTTAAAATACCACATAATCCTATAATTCTCCGTATACAAAGTATCCATAAACTTTTAATTATATTAAAAAAATACATTAAAAAATTTAAATTTTATCTATTAACATAAATGTCAATCTTTTCTGATTTAATAATTTTTAGGGGACTACATCGTGTTTTATTTCAATGAAGATAAAAAAAGCATATACACAATAATGTTTAAAAACAGCGCCATCTAGACGATATCTCATACAACATACTGCTAGTTAACGATGAAATGTTTTATACCAGGTATAGATGGCACTTATTTCAATCTTTCTTTATGACGAAAAATAAGCTAATCACCATTAGATGGTAATTTGTCCGCTTAAAACAATGTAGTGTTAGTTAATACACAACACTACGTCGTTATTTTCACCTTCAGACATACTGTGTTATCTCGGTAATTTCGATAGCTACGGCGTCGTTTAAACCGGAACACTAAAATTTGCGCACTCGTAAAACTATGTTACCACCGCAACGTCGCTTCGTCAAGAACAAACTTGGAAAATTGTCTAACTGATGGTAGATCTCTGTTGGGAAGTCTCTAAAAGTACAGCACTTAATTCTACCACTAAACAGTAGTATACATAATTATGTACAATTTCAACGGCGTTGAAGTAAAACTGATGGGGTAAAGATATGTCATATCTCTCAAGACGACTAGAGTGGTAAAGTGTATACATTTTTCATGACACCTCAGTGGCATGGGTGTACCGCATATCATCAGCTGACTTGTTGGTTTAAATATCAAACAATGTCCGCATGGGGAGTGACAGTGAGAATTTTAATGAGATACATAATAGTCTAACTCGCATGACCTCACATCCGACCGCCAGCTTCCTGCTGACCAGGACATAAAACCCGCGACGAAACGCAGGCCGGCGGTGGTGATATCATGGGAAATAATGTTTTATGGTGTATTTGCACCCGAACGGCCCGATAGGTGACGTGAGCTGATCGTGAACACCAAAACGGTTCTACACCAGCGATATATTACCGGTAACAAAGGAGTTTTGTTAGCATTAAAAAGCTGTACACCCGCTTCAAAGTATTCGACCACAACCATTTCGTTCCGGATCAGGATTTGGATATCTTTGAAGCAAAAGCCACTGGTTATCAATTTTGTTACCTGTCTCCGGAAGTGAGGTGGGTGAACGTACCAGAACCAGTTATCATTTATTTATCATCATTATTAATAACGCTACAACACGTTGAGGATGTCTACCGGCTGATGATGATAATAATGATGATGATGAACACTACAACTCTTCGCAGATATCGAATTTCTTCACCCAGGAAATTGTCTCGTTCTTCTATCATACTTGGTCTCTTATATCAGTTGAAGTGACGAGACGAGTGAGTTGATCTGATGGTAATTGATACACAGTATACCACATTGTGACATAAGATGTTGTTTCTCATTACCCCAAGCAGCACTCATAAGACTGGAACTCAGTAACATTCAAATACGCCTGTCGGCTGCTATAGATGCTGTGGTGGTACCTAAATGGTCACCGGCGACATGATGGTTGGACGGCAACGCAGCTGCGTCTCCTCTTATGTTCGAACTGTCCAGGTGCATCAGTTATTCCAGCTGGTGAACTGTTCACTCGTTTGTTCACCACGAGATCTACCACCAGTGAAGTTTCTTGCTGCAGTAAGGTCTCAAGTCTTATTGCACTAAAGATCTGATTCTCAATGGATGGATGATATAAATAAATGCATCGTCTATTGTGGTCGCGTAAAGTCATTGGCCGTAATCGGGTGTGGTGCCAGAGTTTTATAGATCATTGATCAGTTCAGTGCATCCCCGGGCCCTGGACTTGATGCCTAGCCAATCAACATTGTTCCCAGAATAGAATCGGACCACGCAGCCGATGAGGGATCAAAAATAACCGGACAGACGGTGTTTATAATTTTATTTATATATAACCTGCCGTCTGCACCTATCCGGGTGATGATTCATGGTGGTGACGATCACACAGGATGCTTTGCTGCTCCTGAAGCTCCAAATCTCAACTCCTGGATGGATTGTGAGGTACCTTTTCAATTAGACTCATGGACCTGATCATATGAACCTAGTAACTTAAAGCTGTCTGATCAACAATGAAATTAAATTAAGTGTGCATTCACTGGTGGTATCACCGCAGCTCCTATTGCAGCTGACAAACAGTACTGTGAAAACATTACCGTGTTCCGGTTTAAAGGGCGCTGTAGCTAGTGAAACTAATGAGTATCGATGTTAGACATCTTGGGTCATAAAGCGACGGGCGCGACGCGATGCAGGGTTACTACCCTAACTAGCACCACGTTCTTATGGTCAGGCGTATCACTTTCAGGGGATCGTCTTGTCTCACCGTTTCGCGGATTAATAATATATTAAGTTTTGTCTTAACTATAACTTGGCTCTCAGCTTTTAAGTCTATCAAGAATATAACTAAGTTATTCCTTGGTTGTCGTAAAAGTCGACTAATAACTGTCTTCACTTTCACGGGTTTTGGAGTGTTCGTCGTTTATTAAGTGAGCTCAAGGGGGATGACACATACGAAATATAATAGATATATATTTGTTGTAGCATAGCGAGGGTGGTTGGGACAGCCTTGGTCATCAAGGTTTGGTTATCAGAGCGTTCTGGAGATTTTAATGAGGAGAAATCTGATAGAAACCTCTAGAAGGAAAGTGCTTCTTTAAAAATAACTGCCCTCAACTCATACCCTTGTGGTCGGGCCAACACCGGTGGTAGGTCTTTGTTGCCGAAGACCATCTAGGTAGGTATCACCGCAGCGCCTATTTCTACAGTCAAACACCAGTGTGCAAATATTAGTATGTTCCGGTTTGAAGGGCGCTGTAGCTCACTACACCAATAATTTCACTAAATTACTGGTGTAAGGAGACAACATCTGATGTCTCAAGCGACGAGCGCAATGTGAAGTGTATACCATTCTAATTACCACCACGTTATGAACAGGCGTATCACTTACCATCACGTGAACGTCGCGCTCGTCTCATCGATTAGTAGAATTAAAAAAAAAATATATCGATTATATAATCGGTACGGGTAGTAAACTAATGCGAACCGGCACATCACTATAACTCGCCGACAGTAATGGCGCTGCATCAAAGAGTAACGCCGACACTGTTTACCACCACGTGATTCATTCACCATTAAACGTTCACACCATCAGATTCACCACGTACGACAGATGCTTATATGGTGGTCAAGATGAACGGTTGCCATGATGATGGAACTCGCAACGGATTCCGCCAAGACATCAATCATCAACAGCAGATAAACATCCATAGGATTCTCCTTCTACTTCGGAAGTACCATCCAGCTGCTTTCACCTTCACCAGATTCCAGAAGATGGTGGATATGATAATATAAAACCTAGGAATCCTGACTTTATACCATTGCTTGAACAGCTTCGTAGATTCACTGCTGGTAGATATCTATTGCTACAGATCGTCTAGGTACACTCACAAGGAAAAACGGTAGTGTACAAACTTTACTGTGACCCGGTTTCAAAGGCGTTGTGGCTAATGAAATTACTGGTAGCAAAACTCAACACCTTATGTCCCAGGCGTCGAGTGCAATGTGGTGCTGTTTCACCATCATCATCAGCCAATAGATGTTCACTGCTGGACATAGGACTAAAAGATCTCCATATACAATCAACATGGCCTCCAGTACCGCTGGTCAGTTAGGGTTGTATGTAGGAGATCATGTGGAGGGATACGGGCTATTTCCCACCACGCTGGCCCATTGTGGGGTTGGTGATCATCAATTTAGGTATCATCACAAGACTTATTTCTACCACCAGACTGGGGGATGATCACCTGATACGTCTGCTAGTAACATTGCGCTCATCACAATGATATACACTACACCATTGAGCATTGAGCTCCTTGCTATAAGACATAAAATGAAATAGGTAATCGGCCCTATAATTTCAATAGCTACAGCGCCCTTCAAACCGGAATACAATAATGTTTTTACGGTACTGTTTGTGGGCTGCAATAGACGCTGCGGTAGTACCTATCTAAACAAGGTGTAGGAACAGAAACCTAAAAGCAGTTATAGATACAGCGCCCTTCAAACCGGATCATATTATTGCTTGCACAGCGCTGTTTGTCGGCTGCAATAGGCACTGCGGTGGCACCCACCTGTTGTTGACGTTCCAGCCTGTTCTCGTGGGTTGAACAAGTCTTCACTGCTGTACGCTGGGGTGACCCTGACGGCACTAATTTTAAGTAGGGTAAACACATTTATATTGTAATCGATACTTGAGCCAGCCGCAAAAGCTTAATGCTTCCATGCTGGTGGTTTTTTTTACTCAATTAAGCGACCAGACAAGTGGAACGTTCACCTGATGGTAAGTGATATGCCTGCTCATGACGTGACGTTAGTTAAAATGTTATAATAAGTAAGTAAAATGTTATAGTAAGTTCGTCGCCTTGAGACAAGATGTTGTATTGTTATCCCAGTAATTACAGTAACTATAGCGCCCTTTAAACCGGAAATCAGTAATGCTTGTATAATAGTGTTTGTCAGCTGCAATTGTAGCGACGGTGGCAACCTAGTTGACACCGTTAAGTGATATTTTTATAAGTCCCAAAGTCCTTCAAAATTGCAAAACGTGGTGACCGTTGGCGAGTGACGGCGGAGTGATGGCGGGTGTATTTTCAGTGATACTGCAAGTACGAAGTACGTAAACGCCGGTGAGTCTGCCAGCCATGTACGAGCGCGAGCTTCGCAGAGATGCGATCTCACAGACCTGGAAATAGGCATTACACGCAAGCTCTAGTAATATTGACGTCATCTGTCTTGATTTTAACTCAAAGCTATAGTATAAGCAAAATTATACTTTCTAATATAGCTTCAATAACAAATTGAAAACTTATATGTACGATAAATTTTAGATCATAAAAAGGAGAAAAACTTTTTTGTATTTTTCTTTAAATCATCGCCAATTTTTAGGAAGTGAAATAATGCGCCATTTTGATTTTCCAAATGAAGAATGATACCGGCTCACATATATTATATTCCTTCTCTAGTGTTTTGTAATTAATTTATTAAATTTAAAGGGAAAAGGAATTTAATTATTAATTAAATAAATAAACACAGTATTTTCAAGAAAATTAAAATAGAATAGAAAAGAGATAATTGCAAGCTAAATATCACAAAAAAACTAACATACACTTTTTACGGTTTTTTAAAATTTTTTGTTAATATAAATCGAATACTTATAATGGTAGAACAATAGGCAAAAAGTTTCTATATCATAATTGTTACATTTGAGACCATTATTTAAATAATAAATAATGCTGCAAAAGGCTCAGGACATACCCATGCCAATAGCGACAATACTGGTTTTCAGCCTTCGCCCAGTTATTACTAAATATAAAAGAACGATTAATTGGTATAAACGAATTAAAAAAAAATTGTACAATAGTGAAAAGTTGTTAATTTTAAATATTTGGGCTAAATTATATTAAATTCGTTTTAAATAATTTTAATGAAAGAAGTATGTTATTGGTATATCGTACTTTTATAATCTGTGACTGAACACGGAGCGTTTCTGCGCATGCGTGCGTGAGTCCGTAACCCGCGCATTATAACCTAAAATACAAAAGCCGAGCGCCGCCGCGTACGGACGCGCCGCCCGAGCGCCCGACCGCCCGGCCGCCCGCGCCCGGTTTATAAATAAAATACAGTAACATTCCGTTACACGTAACGAGACGATTACCAAAAACATTTACACTGTGAACTTTGAAAATGACATCGTCGTGTATAGATCCTGTGTGACGCGTGCGAGGCGCGAGCTCCTCCGACGGTCGGTGTGATGTGATTCAGGCTTGTAATTTTGGCGGTACACATGACACATGGCCTATTTTTTGACGTTGTGTATATATCCGTTTGACTTTTATGTTGTGACGTGAGAAGTGAACGGTGTCAATTGGATCACAAATCGGTGTGAGTAGAGTTTAATAATTTCGCGCTTTTCAGTAAATACAAACAGCTCGTCCGCCGCTAGTGATATTTCAGCTGTTGTGCAGTGATAACCCTGAAAACAGGTTTGTCTGAGCTTTTTGGCAGCTATTGTACTCACGTAAGCTCCTGGGTGTTGGGAACTATTTTGATAGATAATAAAATTAACAATGTAATGCCCGTGCAGGGTGAAGCGCGTATGAAAAAAACTTATGTATGGCATTTAGTCATCAACATCATCATTGTTCAAAATTTTAAACTCTAGCTATAGTTATAAATATTGCAATACAACAGTTTTATTTAATGACAACTGTCCTCGGTACATAAACAGTCTTCTTAATATTACCACTGCTGGGACTCGAGGGCTTTCCTCTTGTCATTCATCCACCATGTCAGTCGAGTGCAATTGTATGGATACTCATGGCATCATTTTTAATTAATGTTTATTATTAGAAAAAAGGTCTACAGATGAACGGGATGTTCTCTTGATAGTATATCATACACCAGCTCGTAACAACGTGACGCTAGTTAGGATGATATACACTGCACCCCATTGTTCGCCTTGATACATGAACTGATATGGCTCGTTACGGCAGTAATTACATCAGCTACAACGCCTTTACACAGTAATGTATACACACTACTGTTTGTAGATATTATACTTTCCAGTAATATTACATAGCTGGTGGTAAGTCTCTGTCGCCGGAGACCGTCTACGTAATTATCACTGCTGTTCCTATTTCTGCTTTTAAGCTGTAGTGTACAACTGTTACTATGCTCCGGTTTGAAGCTAGCTGTATCCAGTATAGTTACTGGGCTAACGACACTCGACATCATATGTCTCAGGTGACGATTGGAATGTATTGCGGTATATATCATCCTATCTAGCGTCAAGCGGTTATAAGCAGACGTATCACTTATCGTTAGGTGAATGTGTCGCTCGTCTCGTTGTTTAATAGAATAAAACAAACACGAACAGAATGTAAATAATACAAAAGTCTAATTACAAGTCGTCACAAATATAATAAGGAAAGATATTCATTGATGAAGGGGTGAATGTTAATAAAAAGATATAAAGAAAAAGAAGATTCAAATATTATCATCATTATCAGCCTATGGACGTCCACTGCTGAACATAGGCCTCGCGCAAAAATTCCCACATCGATCGGATAGGAATTTCTATGGGAGGGTTTTGGGCCGTTTCTTATCACGCTGGTTCAATGCGGGTTGGTGGGAACCAGAGCCTCGTTTGTTGATTAGCAGCACCACGAGCTGGTGAGGTTGTCTTGGGTCCCGTGAGTTATATATAAAGAATAAATTTGTTGGTTCGTTATATATATATATATAAAAGTATGTATATATGCGTGTATATATTTACATGTATATATAAATACATGTGCATACCACAAATCAAACATTAATATGATTCATGTAGACTTCGCTACAGAACGTTCTGACGTCGGGCGTTATTACGGCACTGATAAATATTTATGGGGGTTAAACGGGGACCCCCACCCATCCACCTATGAATGGACGAAAATGGGGGGACATAATACCGACAGCGATAGGATGGCTTTTATTAATTAATTTCCTTTCGGAGTTGTTATTTACATTAAATTAACTTTTACAGCAGTGGACGTCTGTCGGCTGGTAATGGTGATGAACTTTTACGTAGACATATTGTTAAGACGTTAAATCTCGTATCATCTACAGCTGATGGATGTCCACAGCTGGACATAGGCCTCCTCCAGAGATCTCTACATTAATTGGTCCCGCGTTGCTCGCATCCATAGGTTCCCACAGCTCTCACCAGATGTCGGTTCACCTTGTGGAAAGCCTTCCAACACCACGTCTACCAGTACGAGGCAGCCACAATGTCATATATATGAATAAAACGATCAAAATTGAAAGCTGTCAAGAGTACACGAAGAGTTAAGATAATAATAATCAAAACAACTTAACGGATATTTTTGAACAATAGCCAAGATTGGCGATAGGTCTCCAACAGGCCGTGGACCTGGGTCCACGAGCCTATTGTCAAATGTGCTGCAATTAACATTATCAAAGAATAGAGGTAGGTCTCTGTTGTCACAGACCGTCTAGGTACCACCGCAGCGCCTATTGCAGCCGACAAGCAGTACTGTACAATACTGTGTTCCGGTTTGAAAGTCGCTATAGTTAATGAAATTATTGGGGTGCCGAGACATAACGTCTTATGTCTCAGGCGACGAGCGCAATGTGATGCAGTGTATAACATCGTTGCGCTAGGTTATTCTGGGCGAGCGTATCTCTTACCTCCTGGGGTGGTGGACCGGTTGTTCCCGGGGGCTGACGCGTCATTCCAGCCCCCGGTTATGTCCACCACCGCCCCCGCGGCGGCCACAGAGGAGGGCCCTCCTCTGACGGAAGAGGAGCTGGACGTGGCCCTGGGTCGTCTCCGGGGTCGACGTACGGCTCCGGGGCCCGACGGGGTCCCATCGAGGGCCCTCTGGGTGGCCGCGAGTCACCTGCGCGAGGAGCTCCGGGGACTGTACGACGCCTGCATTCGGCGCGTGCAGTTCCCGGAGCGCTGGAAGACGGGCAGGCTTTGCCTGCTGCGGAAGGGAGACCGTCACCCCGACTCCCCTTTCGCGTACAGACCGATCGTCCTTCTGGACGAGGCGGGGAAGGTCTTCGAGAAGATCTTGGCCGGCCGTCTCGTTCGGCACCTCGCCGAGGTGGGACCGGGCCTCCATGAGGCCCAGTACGGATTTCGGGCAGGGCGATCCACGTTGGACGCCCTGCTCGACCTGAAGGGCCTCTGTCTGGAGGCCTTCGGTGACGGCGAGGTGGTCCTGGGGGTGTCCTTAGATATCGAGAACGCCTTCAACAGCCTGCCATTCGCGACGATCAGGAGGGCGCTGGAGTTTTTCCGGCTCCCCCCCTACATGGTCGGGCTGTTGGGGGCGTACCTCAAGGACAGGACGATCGTCTGGGTTGATGGCAGCGGCGAATTACATCGGCGGCGCGTGGAGAGCGGGGTTCCACAGGGGTCGGTCTTGGGCCCCTTGCTGTGGAACCTCGCGTACGACTGGCTGCTGCGGCAGCCGGTCCTCCCCGGGACGAGGGTACTATGCTACGCGGACGACACCCTCGTCTCGGCCCGGGGGAGGAGTTACGACGAGGTTGCTTGTCTAGCCGCCACTAGCACGTCGCTGGTGGTGGACCGGATCGAGCAGCTGGGTCTGAGGGTCTCCGTCACGAAGACGGAGGCCCTCCTCTTCCACGGACCCCGCAGGGGTCCACCCCGGGGCGCGATCATCCCCGTCCGGGGCGAGAGGGTCCCAGTGCGGGGAGCCCTCAAGTATTTAGGGCTCACTCTGGACGGGCGATGGAGCTTCGGGGAGCACTTCGAACGGCTTCTCCCGAAGCTCACCGCCACCGCCGCTACGCTGGGCAGATTGCTGCCCAATGTCGGGGGGCCGGGTCATTTGTGTCGGCGCCTATACTCTGGCATCCTGCGGAGTATGGCACTGTACGGTGCGCCCGTATGGGTGGATAGGTGCGAGACCGCCAGGAACGGGCCCATGTTGAAGAGGGCCCAACGTATCCTGGCGGTCCGAGCCTGTCGGGCGTACCGTACGGTGTCCTGGACGGCGGGTACGCTTCTCGCGGGCGATGCGCCTTGGCATCTACAGGCGCAGTCGCTCGCGGAAGTGTACCTCTTCTTGCGGGATGCCGGAGAGCGTCGGCCGGACCCGGCCACGGTCCGCCGGATCAGGCGCGTTGCCCATGACGCCCTGATCCGGCGGTGGGAGACGGAGTTAGGTAACCCTGCCGCCGGCCGGGACACGGTGGAGGCCACGGGGCCTTGACGTTCCACCTGGTGCAGGTGCTGACAGGCCATGGATGTTTCGGCAAGTACCTGCACCAGGTGGCTCGTAGAGAGATGACGCAGGAATGCGTCGAGTGTGGTGCGCCGATTGACACGGCGCACCACACTCTGGCGGAGTGCCCGGCATGGGGGCCGCAACGCCACGCCCTCGTCGCGCAAGTCGGCAGTGACCTCTCGCTGCCGACTGTAATCGATCGTATGTTGAGCAGCGAGAGGTCTTGGAGGGCGGTGGCCTCCTTCTGCGGCGCAGTGATGCGTCAGAAGGAGGCCGCCGAGCGCACGAGGGAGGCCGACGCCGCTGCCGCACCTTGCAGGCGGCGGCGGGCCGGCGGGAGAGCGCGGCGGCAGAACCACGCCGTCCGCTTCCTCCCGCCGTGAGCGATGGGCCCCTAGCCGGGCACGGTGTGAGGGGGCGTTCGGGCCGTTGGGCGTGGCCCTTTGGGCCTTTTGTCGTGTATCCCCTGGGGGTGCGTCCCCCGGGGGAGTCTTGGTTTTTGTCCCCCCTCCCACTTCGACGAGGGGGGGGGGAGTCTGGAGGGAGGAGGCCGCCGCCCAATTCCTTCACGGGAGGGCGGCGGCCGGGCATGCGCTCCGTCGTGGGCGCGCGCGGTCGTCTGTGGGGTCGGGGGGCCCCAACGTGCCGGTCCCGCGAGGGGCCGGTACGGGACGGCAGGTGGGTGCCTTTGCTCCCCGCGGGCACCCACCAAGAGGAGTTTTATACGCGGAGGCGCCCGGAGAGTTGCTTGGCTGAAACCCGGGCGTCTCCAGTATGCGTGTGGCGGGACAAGCGGTGGTGGTTTTAGTGGGTATGGGGGTCACGCACAACATCTCAGTGGCCCCGAGCCCCAAATAACCCGGCGTCCCCCCCTTGAAAAGGACGCTGGGTATGCGGTAACAGCATTTCCACCACCGATATCAAAAAAAAAAAAAAAAAATCTCTTACCTCCTCACACTAAGCTGCATTGAGCCAGCGTGGTGGGAAATGGCTCAAACCTCCCATATGAATCCTTGCAAGCAACGGCCCCTGGTGCTCGGTGGTGCCGGACGCCATGATGACTAAGGTCGCGAGAAGTCGTTGGATTTGGGCGGTATAGGACTCCTCGATATGGCTATCATTGGGTGAGACCTGTATCTAGCAGTTGATGTCTATCGACTGATGATGATGAATGAATGTATCTCTTATCAGGTGAACGCTTAATTGGATGTAAAGTTATTTATATATATATTGCGTATACCCTTGAAAGATTAATATTTCTGTGATTGACTGCGCTTTTATAATTGTGACGTCACTACTCCATCCAATGGAAGGGTAGATGCTATGAAAGGTCATCTTGGAAATCTATTTTCTATAGACTCTTAGAATTTCTACACAATACAACGTATTTCAGAAAGAATGCAACCTTTGTCGATCTAAAAATAGAATCCCTGATAAAAACAGAGTATATGGAAAATAATATTGAACTATCCTGCAAATAATGGCGACCGCGTACCGGAAGACGTATTGTTGTCAGGCTTTCCACCAGGTGAAGGTTGCAGCTGGTTGCGGGCGGCTCACGTCGATGTGGAGATTATTGGGGTAGGCCTATGTCCAGCAGTGGACGTCTGTCGACTGATAATGATCCTGCAAGTATACGAGCGGTCATGTAAAAAATAAAAAAACCACTAACAATTAGGAACTTCCTTTTTATAGTTGGTTAGACATAAACTTAATTTTTTTTTTACGTAATTGTTTTATGAGACAGTTCGCAACGCGCTCTTTGAAAAACAAACTGACGGCAATCTCCTCTAAGAGATCTTGACACATCTCTAAGAAGTCTACTTAGAGAAGGAAGAAGAAGGAATTCGTCCTAAAAATGTCTTTAAGTTTAACTAACTATGAGAAGTACTGAAAATAAACTTCTCTAGGAATATCTGAAAATGAACTCCATTGAGAAGAACCTATGACAGTGGGTGTGTTCTGGTGGACTGCGCTTCACCGTCCTCAGCCCCATTGTCACATACCTTCGTGTGAAATGAAGGTCGTGTTAGCTCATTGTAGATTACAAAAAAAAAAAAAAAAAAAAAACTATTTGTGCCACCGCGGCGGGCACGAGACCGTTCCCATCAGTTGACAGTGTGGTCAGTGTCACCGTGTCTATTTCCGAACGTATCTCGGTCACGCGGACTTTTTTTTATTTGCGAACTGCCAACATAAAAAAACGAAAAATCGCTTATGTTGGCACTACGCTTATTGTATATCAATTTATTCGGCCAATTTAAAAGTTTACACCGTTTTGAAATTGGAACACGTATTTTTGAATGTTGGTAAACGTTTGAAGAAAGGGAATTGGAATATAATATTTAGGAGAGCAACACAGCTCATGTTTCTGTCGCCGAACAGAAGTGGTGGTAAATATTTCAAAATGATGCACAGTGTGATGCAGTGTACATCATCTCAACTAGTAGCATGTCCTTTTGGTTAGGCTTATTTATTAACGTCTTTCTGGTCACATAGATTTGTAGGATAAAAAAATATGTGAACTCTTTGGACCAATATCATCAGAGCGGTTGGACGTGGTTGGACGCGAGAAGCTGAGGATCGTGTTTGGTGGAAAACATTGGGGAAGGTCTACATTCAGCAGTGGATAAACAAAGGCTTATAATGATGATGATAATGATTATTTAATAAAATAATCATTTAATGTCTTATTTTGATAGCGACGATTTAGAAATGGAATCTGATCTGGATCGGATTTGAGTTTTGTGCTATCAATTTTACCAATATAGGAATATTTACTGGCGGTTGCCGGAGACCGCCTAGGTAGATACCACTGCAACGCCTATTACAGCCGAAAAACAGTACTGCGCAAATATTAATGTGATCTGGTTTGAAAGACCGCTGTAACAAGTGTAATTATTGGGGTAACGAGACTCAACATCTTATCTATCAGGCGACGAGCGTAATGTGGTGCAGTGTATACCATACTAACTAGCGCCACGTTATAGCGGGCGTATAACTAACCATCAGGTGAAAATACCGCTCATACTCGCAGGGTATTAGAAAAGAAAAATATCAACATTTAAAATTTGGAACGCGATTCTGTATCTACTGGCGCAGTCGGTTCCAGCCTGTCGTCGGGTGAGCACACTGCGGTGTACTTATACATATATTACTTGCCGTGTTTGTTAAAAGCTTTCCGATGAACTGGTGACCCCATAACTTATGGGAGTAGGTTAGGTGATTTATATGTTATGGTGGATAATGTTTGTATAGAAATATCGTATTACATTATATTTTTCGCGCGCGCTTACACTGTAGAAACGATTTATTGAATATGTAGGGAAGTATTAACATGCACTGTAAGTAATATATTCGAGTACAGCACTGTGTTAACCCGACGACAGCTTGGAACCGACTCACCCTGGAGTCCCAGACTATTAAGAATAGGACTAAGGTAATCCCTGCCTGTCGTACAAGGTGACTAAAAGGGTCCTCGGGTTCGTGGGCTTTGAGGATGGGGGCCCTCAGAGCTCAATAAGCGAGTCTTAGGAGGATGGCTTAGGAGAGTAGCACAGGGTGAGTGCTGAGGAGGGCTTGCCCTTCCGTAAGATGTTTTAGCTTGAGTGCAGGGGGCCAAACGTGCGTCCCGTACGAGGTCCCAGAACCTCTCCTAATGCACTGAGAGAGACCACTGAGGAGGTTTTATTGAGTAAAAATCTCAAGTAACCCTGACTTCTCTCCAGAAGCACACCCTGCTTCTGGAGGGAAGTCTTTGTAAAATTTCCCCCCGATAAAAAAATGGTTGGAACCGCTTGCGCCAGTAGATATAGAATCGCGTTCCAAATTTGAAATATTTAGTTTTCATTTCTAATGTTAAGGCGAAGGCACGACCTTCGCATTGTCAGCACAAAATTTGCGTTCCATTTTTAATTCGTCACTGTCAAAATAATATATTAAGTAAACAATTTTTTTTTTATTTAACTCACCGACGAGCCTGATGTCCACCTGATGGTGAGTGACGTGTTTGCCAATAACATGACGCTGGTTTCCTAACCAGTACTACTACACATAATGATATACATAGTAACGCATTGCGCTCGTCGCGTTGCCTACTGCGCCCTTAAAGTACTACGTAATGTTTGCACACTACTGTTTGCCGACAGGAACTGACCGTCTCCAGCAATAGAGACCTACCACCAATATACCACTAGTGACAGCTTTATCGAGGAGTTTGTATTATTTTTTTAACCTACAAAACGATGAGATATAACAATATGGCGGTAGTTAGGAAGATATACACTAACACCACATCACGCTCATTTTGATCATTATCAGTATAATCGTCTAATTTTATTAAATCGTTTGTGTCGACGATTCTGTGATCTTGACCAGGTCAATAGTATATCTGGAGGTCGTTTAATGGACACCAATTATCCAACATGAAGTGGTTGAAAAAATTGTCCACGTTCAAGTATCAACCACTTAAACTAATTGTCATATATAATATATATGACACAAATGATATGAAAGTGAATGATTATATATATATGATGATATATATAATGTAATATCACTTGGCGGTATTGTTTAACAACAAACTATTCAAATTTAATTGCATTCCTTCTATGGCTTAAGTGAAGAGTACCAAATTTGAAACTTTGTAACTTCATCCGATTGTAAGTTATAACTAAGTTAATAATAGGAAAACCTTCGCCATTAAAATCTACACAATATTGGTAAATTTTTATGGTTGATGGTTCCCCTGGTTTTGCAGGTTGCCACTTATAAAAATACATACCATTATATACACTGGTATACTTTGACAGTTTTCTAACTACTATTTTTGGTATGAAGTAAATTCATTAGCGCAGTGTAGTTCAGTATATAAGTTAGCCACTCTTTTATGAGTGCTCGTACCACTTATAATCAGGTGAAGGTTCTGCTCGTTTCGTTACTTAGTCATATAAAAAAAAAGCTATTTGTAAATTCCTGAAGTCTTATTAAAGCATTCTTTCAAAATAATGATAACTTTATTACAGTAACTGTACACATACTGAAATATTCGCCCAATTAATTTTTTTTTATCAAAATTGTGATTGTTATCGTTTTATTATTCGTTTTATTTTCACGCACTTAAGGCCAAAGTAAATATATTTCAGCCTTAGAATAAACGTGAACTAACTCAATTTGGATTTATTAGAAATGTACGAGAATCATCATCATCATCCGCTGATAGACGTCCATGTACGAGAGTACTTAAGAAATATTATCTTCTTTATCTTGTGGAAATATATTATGTTAATACTATACATTACAATATACATAACATATTTGAAATGTTTTTTATGATGAGGCGACGTTCACTTGATAATAAGGTTTATTAGATTAGCAGATATTAGATGTTAAATATCATTACACTATTAATGTTACTAGCTACAGCGCCATTCAAACCTGATCACAGTACTGTCTGTCGGCTGCAATAAGAGCTGCGGTGGTACGTAGACGGCCCGCAGCAACATAGACACTACCACCAGTAACTATACAGTTATATTTAATTAAAATAAAAACACGAACAAGTCGATGCCCACTGCTGGACATTGACATTCTTCAAAGATCTACACAAAAACGAATTTTCAATACAGTGGAGGGAAAGAGAAAAAAAAGAATAAAATCGCTGTGAGACACTGGATTCAAATAGTACAAGTCCGTGCTTTGTGGAACACGTTACAAGAGACCTGTGTCCAGCAGTGGACGTGGTGGAGGTCCATCGTTTGAAATGATGATGAAGATGATGAGTAACTACGTTGCCTTTTACCATATAATGATTTTTTAACTATTACACGTCTCCTCTAGGTTTGATGAGAATACCTACCTCACTACTACCTTCTCTTCTTCACGAATAATCATCTTTTTCCGTTTCCGAAAAAAAATATTTGTGTTATGTTTGTTATTTATTTCTCCTCGTCTTCCTTCTAACGCATCCTTATCCACATCTTCAAATTTTTTGCAAAAAAAATATCCTCATCTTCACCTTTTTCCTCTTCGAATCGGTTCTTCGCTAAAAAGGCAATGAAGAGATCGTTCGGTACAAACGGGAAACGGGACATGGTTTATCTTCTCATCGTTCCGTACATCCTAAGTTATGTTCGATATGGCCTTTTAACTTAACCACTTACTTAGCCCAAGCATTGGCTCGTTTATATCTTAAGTGAAGGACAGACATTTTTTTTTATTCAACAAAGCTACGAGACGAGCCAGACTTCCACCTGATAGCTAATGATACGCTCACTAGTAACATGGCGCTAGTGAGGATGATATACACTGCATCATATATATATATGTGTGTGACGAAACAACTTTCATTTGATAGTAATACGCCCAATGATAACGTGGTGCTAGTTAGGTTGATATACACAGCACCTTGACGCTTATGATTTTAAGTCTCATACCTCAGTAAAAACACTAGCTACAGCGCCTATCAAACCGGAACACAGTAATGTTAACACACTACTGTTTATCGGCTGTATTAAGCGCTGCGGTGGTACCTAGACGGTCTGCAGCAATAGAGACCTATTCCTAAAAGAAGTAAATTTATTCTTCATAATATTCTTTTCTTTTCTTTTTGTTGGTCCAGCTCCATAATTGTGGTGAAAGTTCACCACTCGGCATGTATTTCCAGTGCACTCCTGCGCTGCACTGCGAGCTGACGGTGATGAGTACCAGCGCCGGAACAGACGGCAACGCAGAGATTTATATATGGCGGCGTTCCATTTGATCTTTTTAATACTTTCACATATTATCATTGCACCTAGATTATTTATACGACATACTTCAGTATGAATTAACTGATAAATGAATCCCTCAACTCTCACCAACCCGCATTGGGTCAGCGTCGTGGGCAATGGCCCAAATCCTCCCTTATGAACCCCTACAAACGACGGTCCCTGGTGCCCTATGATGCTGGCTATTGAAGTTCGCGGGAAGCCGCTGGATGCAGGCAGCGCTGGACCGCTCGATGTAGAGATCTTTACGGGAGGTCTGTGTCCAGCAGTGGACGTCTATAGGCTGATGAGGAGGAGGATAAATAAATCCTTTGCATTGAATCTTGATGGATCAACTTTGTCGCATTATCCTGGTCAGCATCAAGATTCTACTGGCGGTACTTCTCTGTTGCTGGAGACCGGCTGATATGCTGATACCACCGCAGCGCCTATTGCAGCCGGAAGACAGTACTGTGCAAACATTAGTGGTTTCCGGTTTAAAGTGTGCTGTAGCTAGTGTTATTACTGGAGTAACAAGACTTAACACCTTATGTCTCGAGGCGATCATCATTATCATCATCATCTGACGATAGATGTTCACTGCTGACCATAGGCATCCCACAAGATTCCCACGTCGTTTGTAAGACTTCATATTGGGAGGATTTGGGGCATTTCTCACCACGCTGGCCCAATAGGGGATGATGGGAGCCAGTGCCTCGTTTGTGGATTACCAACACCTCGAGCAGATGAGGTTGGGTTGGGCTTCGTGAGTTGTTGTGCGGTAATCCTTATACCCCTTGCGACGAGTATAATGTGATGCAGTGTATATCAACCTAACTAACGCCACGTTGCTATGGGCGGTCGTATTATTTACCATCAGGTGAAAGTACCGCTATCTGAAGACCTTCCATCTATCCAAGATAACAAAAACCTAATATTGTTGTTGTATTATATCGCCGATCGGGATTTAAAAAAAGATGTAATCTGGTTTAAAGGATGCTGCAACTATTCTACATTAGATTGACAAAACCTTATTAGGTTATAAGAAGGAACACTATTATGTTCCTTCTTAAGCGACATCTACATACCAAATATATGTTTTATCACGTATATATTATAACAATATAGAAAACAGCTGATGACTACATACTTTTACATAAATAGAATTACATCATCATCATCATCAGCCTTTGTTTATCTACTGCTTCCTCAATGTCTTCTACCAAATGCAATCCTCAGAGTCTCGCATCCACCCATTTTCAACGCCTTAATAATGTCTGTCCATCTGGACAGAAGTACTTTTCCAAGACTCTTCTCCACCGCTAGCCGTCACAGACACGATATGACATACATATGAATTGTGTGTAACAAATACTGTATTGTGATAAAAGCTATAGTATATGTCGAACAGTTTCCGGAATCGAACCGGGTGCCTGCGGTGCGCTCGCCGCCGAGCGCACGGGCCGCTCGCGCGTTCTATTAACAGACACAACCGGGCACCTTACATTCCTGCTGCGGAACAGATGCCGTTATATTTAGATGTTCCGCTTTTAAAGGTCTATCGACGATTTGTAACTTTTTTTTTTATGTGCCGAAGCGAGTAACACGTACGGGACGTTCACCTGATGGTAAGTGATACGCCTGCCTATAACAACGTGGCGCTAGTTAGAATGATATTTACTGCACCATATTGTCCTAGGCGCTTTGATACATACGTTGTTTTATTACGTTAGTAATTACACTGGCTACAACGCCCTTCAAACCGGAACACTTTAATATTTGCACTATGTTGTTTGTCGGCTACGATAGGCGCTGCGGTGGGATCTATCTTTCTTTTATATTCTGCGAACTGACAAGACGGGCAAGACGTTCATCTGGTGGTAACTCATACGCCTGCCTATAACAACGTGGCGCTAGTTAGAATGATATACACTGCACCATACTGTCCTCGTCGCCTTGAGACAAATGTTGAGTCTCATTACCCTAGTAATTTTATTAGCTACAGCGCCTTTTAAACACGAACATTAATGTTAATGGAAAAAGACATGATTGAGGAGTATCAGGGAAAGGACTGGCATATCTGGCGCGTCCGAATTGTTCCGCCGGACCAGAGACAGAAGGGACTGCACCGCGCTGATGGTGAACCTTCACTAGTTGCAGAGGCACTTTCAGAAGAAGACTGGAATGTATGCACGGCACTATTTGGCGGCTGCATTAGGAGCTGCAGTGGTACCTACCTAGACTGTCTGCAGCATGAGAGACTTACCAACATTGAATCTGATGGTAAGAAGTGTATTATTATAAAAAAAAAATCAGCTTCGTTATCATCGTAAAGCCGTAATTGCGTCTGATATTGATTTTCGCGCCGACGTGGACTTGCTTATCTGCCCGCGGCGAACACAAAGGCGCGGGCACGGCGCTAGGCACTATGTACCTATAGTATTATGGAGGTCCAGGGTTCAATTCCACTACCCACATTTTGTGGAGTTTAGATTTTATGTGAGGGCTTTACTGGTGGTAGATTTCTGTCGCTACAATCCGTCTAGGTACCACCGCAGCGACAAGCAGTGTGCAAACATTACTGTGTACATTGAAGGGAGTTGTAGCTAGTGATATTACTGGAGTAATGATATTTATGTGTTAAGATAGGGCCGCATTGTTATGGGAAGGCGTATCACTTACCATCAGGTGAACATCTTGTCCCATCGCTTCGTCGAATATAAAAACTTGCTACACTGTATTGACCTCTTTAAATCTGCTACAATAACATCGCTTTACTCTTGTCATCGTTACTGGAGTATCCTGGGCGAGCACGCTTGACCATCTCCGGTCTGTCACTTAACAACCAAGTGACATTGAAGTCGATTGTCAACCCAATGTAGATAAAAATAATGATATAGTTTTAGGCAGATGGGACGAGCTAGATCACCTGATGGTAAGTAACAGGTCTACTTATAACAGCGTGGTACTAGTTGACATGATATACTCTGCACTACATTATACTGGTCGACTTGGGGACATTAGACTCGTTACTCCAGTATTACTCTGGCTATAGCGCCTTTCGAACCGGAACACAGTAATGTTTGCATAGTTCTGTTTGCTGGTTGTAACAAGAGCTACAGTGGCAACTACTTGGACGGTTACCGGTAACGGGAAGGTATTACCAGTGTGATCAATTTAAAAGCAGAACCCTATCTTAACCCAGAGCAATATTTAACCATAAAAGATCATGGTTTAATTAACAAAGATTAAGTGTTTTTAAGTCCAGCAGTGGGCGTCCATCGTTTGAGGTGATGGTGATGATGACGACAAAGTTCCGTTTTAAAAGTAACTTGTGCAAGTGTAAAATGTTTTTTCATATAAAAGTATTCACCTGTCAACATATTTTATATATATATAGCATATAGTAATTGACGGACAGACAGCCCGCTTACAATTACCGTAGACTAGATAAACATACAGACAGGCCGTGAAATCAAACCACATGAAAATAAACGTGAAACTGCGTCAATACACTTGAGCCACTTCCAAGATCGGCTGGTATTGAACAGTACAGTCGCTCTCATAGGAGGAAACAAATCATCATCATCAGCTCAGCGTGTAGTCAGTCAGTCAATAAACAATAATTATATATACTAAATATGGGTAAGTTAAGGGATACGCACAACTAACCGTACCCAAGCCATCTCATCTGATCGTGGTGCATCCTGCATATCGACAAACGAGGCTCTGGCCCCCACCAACCCTTATTAAGCCCGCGTGGTAGTAAATGGCCCAAATGCCCCCGTGTGAACTTCTGCAAACGTGGAGATCTTTGGGGAGGCCGATATCCAGCAGTGGATGTCTAGTGGCTGATGATACTAAATCGATGTACATATATACGGGAGATAACCAGAGATTCGTTCACTCATCACGAGATCTAAACTGTTAGACGTAAACACTCAAAATTTGGTAAAGATATTGCTTCAACTGTTTAGAGATCATCTAACAATGGATTTAACAAAATCCCTTCTCCAAAGGGATTGCGGGGGTGGTACAGCCAGCAGAGCGGGTGGAGAACAGCTAGTTAAATATATATGGGTTAAATATAATATATATTAATATGATATTTTTCTCTCCAAAAAATAGTATTACTGTGTTCCGGTTTGAAGGGCGCTGTAGCTAGTGGAGTTATTGGGGTCACGAGACTTAATTTACCTCAAAGTGACGAGCACATGATGTAATGTTATGTTAACTTATGCGATAGTGTTACTGACAGGAGTATACGTTACCACTCGGTTACCGTCTTGCCTGTCTCATCTTCCGGATGTCCAGGTCTTTTCGAACCTCACTGTACTTTAACGATCTCGTATATTTTACGACTGTGAAGCAAGTGGCCGCGACGATTTAATGCTGTTATTACTCTGAAATGCTTTACGACTTGTCGGGTCGTCATCATCATCGACAGCTGATGGTCTTCTCCCTTTGAAACCGACCTTCCAACAATCAATCATAAAACATACATTCAGGGTCTACGTCCATTAAATCTGCAGGTCTTCAGAGACTTTATTTATTTTACGAATCGTAGAGACGAGCAGGACGTTCACCTGATGGTAAATGATACGCTCGCTCATTACAAAGTAGTGCTAGTTAGGATGGTATACACAGCATCACATTGCGCATGTCGCCTTGAGACGTGGGATATTGAGTGTTGTTACCCCAGTAATTTCGATAGCTATAACTCCCTTCTATCGGGAACACAGTAATGTCAGCAGACTGTTCATTGGCTGCAATAGGAGCTGCAGTCATACCTTGACAGTCTCCGGCGATAGAGACCTACCAGCAGTAATAGCTATTGGTCCTTCAAACCGGATTACAGTAATGTTTGCACAGTACTGTCTGTCGGCTGCAATAGGAGCTGAAGTGATACCTTAACGGTCAGTAGCAACAGAGAGTTACCATCAGTAAACAGTATCTCTCCCATATATTTAATAATTCAATACTTGACTACGTTCTGACCTTAGTAAGTGGGGGGGGGGGAGATTTATTTTTAGTAATACTAGATAACGTATAATGAGTGAGGTTCATCATCATCATCATAATCAGCCGATAGACGTCTACAGCTGGACATAGGTCTTTCCCAAAGTTGTCCACATCGATCGGCCCCGCGATCGCATCCTGTGGGTTCCCGGAATCCTCACCAGATCGTCGGCCCACCTTGTGGTAGGCCTCCCAGCACCACGTCTATCAGCACGCGGGCGTCACTCGAGGACCTTACTGCTCCCTCAGCCGTCGGTGCTTCGAGTATGCGCCCTGCCCACTGACACTTAAATCTAGCAATTTTTTGAGCTGTGTCGGTGACCTTACTTTTTCTTGAGTGAGTTCAGTGAGTTGAGTGATGTTATTACTTCTATATTATAATTAATGTTGTTATCAATATCACGGGCGGCTCTTGAATGTTGCCAAGCTCCGGCCAGACGGAGGGTCTGTTGACACAAGCGACGGGAATGACTGCGCGGTGCCGGAGCACGCCAACTGGGTCAAGATTGGCTGATGTTTACGAGCTGGAATAGAAATCGAGTTGTAGGAGCAAATTAATAGAACGGGAGGAGGGAAAGAAACTTTACTGCTGGTGGTATCGAGCAAACATTACTGTGCTCCAGTATGAAGGGCCTGTAGCTAGTGAAATGAATGGACTAACGAGACTTCTTGTCTCAAGTCGACGAGCGCAATGTGAGACAAGACGTTCACCTGATGGTAAGTGATACGCTGAAATATAACAATGTGGCGCTCGTTAAGATGGTATACAGCACCAAATTGCACTCGTCGCCTGAGACGAAAGATGAGTATCGTTACCCTACTAATTATAGCTTCAGCGCCCTTCAAACCGGAACACACACCGCCTGCCCAAAACAAAGTGTCGTTAGAATAGTATGTTCTAAATAATAACCTAAATAGCCTCTGTTCTGGGCAGGCGCATCACTCACCATCAGGTGAACGTCCCGCTCCTCTCGTGGAATCATTCATCCATCCAATCAGCCGGAAGACGTCCACTGCTGGACAAAGGCCTCCCCCAAAGATTTCCACTCAGACCGGTCCTGGGCCACCCGTATCCAATGGAATAGAAAAATAAAATAAAAATACAGTAATGTATATATTACAGAAATATGTACATATAAAATAATTTAATGGTCAGTCAGTCCAGTGGTTCTCAAACTACTAGTGAACGTATCGACACGGCAACGTGAGCACTCGACGCGGAATGATCAGTAAACGGCTATAGGATATTCATTTTATTGATTATCATAGATCCTTCATCATTCTAATAAACATTTTCATTTGGTATTATTTACGCGGTTGCTATAGCAACGGTTGTATAGAAAGTCATTTGCGGTCTAATTTTAAATTACCGCCAGCATAGCGGGCGGGAACAGCCAGTATACATTAATTTTCATACTAAGCGCATAGAGTTGTACTTATAAATGAATAAATATCCCACAGCGTTGACAACCCTAGTGTTTCTCAATATGATATTTTCGTATCACTTCCAGCGGCGCTGGTCGACGAGTGGAAAGTAAATTACTCCCCCCCACTGAAGAGTTTGCTATATCATTCTGCAATTGTATGATTTTTTTATAGTTGTTTAACAAAGCGACGAGACGAGCGGGACGTTCACCTGATGGTAAGTGATACGCCTGCCCGTAACGTGCCGCTAGCTAGGATGATATACACTGCACCACATTGTGTTCGTCACATTAATACATTAGATTTCGCTTTCGCCCTTCAAACCGGAACATAGTAATGCTTGCATGCTACTGTTTGTCGGTTGCAATAGAAGCTGCGGTGGTACTTCGTGGTCTGTAGGTTGTGTATTAGTGTAAATATCTGAAACGACGATAAAGATGAAAAAATCATATGAATTTTATGTACAGGCGAGTCTCTTCCACTCCTACCGGTTCTCTGCTTCTCTCCTACTCTACTTGCTGGAAGACTACAGATTGAAGTTTTCCTTTATTCATATAGTGTCTGCTTCTAGTAGCAGTGTACTAACACTGTATCGCCGATTAGGATGTGCACAGTGCACCACAGTGTGTGAGTCATTAGTTCTCGTTATCACAATTTATATAGCTACAGCGCTTTTCAAACTGGTACACAGTAATATTTACTACCGCGGTTGGACCTTTTGGTTTCGGTGAGAAATCTTCGAAAGATACCCTGCTTCTGGGGGTAAGTCAGGGTTATGTGAGATTCTTATCCACTAAAACCGCCTCGGTGATCTCCATCAGAGCTTTTGCAGAGGCTCCCGGATCTTTTACAGAACCCACCGGTGCCCCTCTACCCTGAGGAGGAGCCTGAACCTCCTAGGCACCATCGCTGATCCATACGCTGTCCCACGCAGGTCCGCTTGTTGAGCGATGAGTCTCCACCCTCAAGGCCCGCGAAACTTCTAGATCCTTTTGGCCTTCTATGAGAGTCAGGGCATAGTCCTATTCTTACTAACCTGAGATTAGGGCTGACCGCGGTTGTATCAAAAGTGTTACCAGAAGCAGGAACCTATTACCAGTAACAAATTATAATATTACTTTTTTTAAAGATAAGACTCTTGTGGCGCTAGTTAGGATGATATATACAGCGCCATATTGTGCTGGTTGTAAAGTCTCGTTCCCGAATTTATTAATTTTACATTTTGACAACCCTAGCGGGTTCGGCTGCTGTGCTTCAAAGCCGGAGTTATGTTTTGAATCATTTACAGCGCGCGGCGCCGGGGCTTATTTGTTACGGCTCCCCCTCGCAGTGTTCAAACAAAAACTTACTATGAAACAGTAATCATGTTTGTGTATCAATAAACAAATGTTTACTTACTATTTTATTTTACGGTTACGTATAGACGATCAGAGTTAAAATTTATATACCATCGTTTAGATAGTTACAGATAAATATATAACCGTAGAAGTGGTGTAATGGCTCCCGCACGACAACTTACGAGACCTAAGCCATTCTGAACTGCTCGTGGTGCATCCTGATTATCAACAAATGTAGCTCTGGCTCCCACCAACCTGCAAGGTACCAGCGTGGCGAGAATAAGTCCAAATCCATCCATATGCCAGATGATGATATACCGGCGAACAAAATTGCTGATTGTAGGTTTCTGTCTCTATACGGTCTAGATACTACCGCAGCTGCTATACAACCTAGTAGCCAATGATGGACAGTAGTATGCAGATATTACTGTGTGCATTAAAGTGCGGTGTAGTTAATGAGATTACTGAAGTAACGAAACTCAACATCTTAGGTCTCAAGACGAGTATAATGCGGTGCTGTTTATAACATTATAACCAACGTTATATACCACTGGAGTATTATTTTTAACTACAGCGGAATTTGCAATATGATGATGGTGTGATGGTAACTAGCCAATGGATTCTCTCCCAAATCTTTCCTTAATTTTTTTTTTAAATTCTATTTTAAGCCATACACCTTTTAGGTTAGGCCGGCTTTCCTTCATTTAAATTCCACGATTTAGCCCGATATCGAACTAAAGACCCCGTGTGACTTTAGGAAAGAAGTTAGCTACTGGGTTAAGGAGTTAGTAGTAATCATCAATAGACGTCCACCGGCGGACGTCCCCCAAAGATCACCCATAGATCGTTCCTGTGCTGCCTGCATTGCAGGGCATCAGGGGCCGTCTTTTATAGGGATTTACATAGGGGATTTGGGCCATTCCCACCACGCTGGCCCAATGAGGGTTGGCGGGTTTAGTAGTAATAAATGTAAATATATCAATGTATTGCAAATTTATTACTCAAATAATCATAGCTAAGTTGTAAAATGATTGTGAAAAGTGAACAAATCTAGGATAGTTCTAAGGAAGAGTTTCAGAGCAGACGGCAGCAGCGGCCTCATTAGTACAGTATAATAATTACTGGCCAGCCCATGGACATTACCTCACTCTCCTTTTGTGAGAGGACTCCAGCGTACCAGCAGTGAGAATATAAATCGGGTTCTTATCAACCAACCGTGATGTCAACTGCTGGAAGTGAGCCAACACATATCTAGCGCGTTAAGTCTGTACGCGGTGGGTAGTAGATATTAATGAGGAGTAGGTTTGAACGGGAAATTTATTCGTAAATTATATATGACAGTTTGCTATGAATTGTGGCGATCTTAATGCACTGTGACGTCATAGAAGCATGTGGAGGAGAGGGGGATGGGAGGACCATAAATATATGAAGCATATATAGCGACGTGATCGTAATACAAACCGGGGCTCGGCGGGTTATTGTATTTAACCGCCTCTGTGGTGCAGTCGACAATAGACTCAGTTCAGAAGTGGCTTCGGGTTCGAATCGGGATCCACATATATATGTAAAAAAAAATATATCGTGCTGAGTTTATAATCGATGATAAATCCTCGGCTTCTCCTTACCCCTGCATTCTATTTAAAGAATTAATTATACGAAGAGCATTGTATGCTAATAACTAATTTTAGTATTATATATAGGTGACATTCAGAGATCTATTGACTCATCATGAGAACTTCGAGACTATTTCACGTAAACACTCAAAGTTCGGAAGAGATATTGCTTACGCTATTTAGAGGTCAACTATGAATAGATTTTATAAAATTTCTTTTCCTAAGGGAGTAGCGAGCGTTAGGCTCAGCAAACAGAAGCGGACACCCAGTACATAGATAGAAATCACTAGGTTTCTATTTAAAATATATATATATATATATATACTTTATAGTAAACTATATCTATAAAGATATATAAGGAAAATAAAGGAGTTCTCGTTAAACTCTTACACTCGACTGGCTTTGTACACTCCAACCGCGAAAACTTTGGAGTTATATTAAATTTTTTATTTTAAATATTATTTACTTTTTTTATCTGTAACAAGTATTATTACCATATTATTTATTATTGTATCGAACGAGAATTCAAATTTGAATTTATCACCGCTTTACGCAACATCGTATCAATTAGACCGCCTAGTGTTGCTAAAGTTAGACGACCCAATTAGCGTTCGCATGTAGTAATAATAGTGCGGAGACGGAAGGGTGGGGTGGGTCGGTCTCCTCCGACATATTGATGACCATAATGATCAGTAATTGATGGTTATGTATTCTATTAATAAATCGTTATTAATAAAGGATAATTTGAACGAGAAATGATATCGTGTCATGTACCCTTCAGACTTCGAAACGGTAATAATCCTTTGGTGGTAATTGGCGAAACCGATCGATGTGGAGATCTTTGGGGGAGGCCCATGTCCAGCTGTGGATGTCTATCGACTGATGATGATGATGATGGTGATTGCTGCAGATGTCAGGTATTTTTTTGATCGACGAAGCGACGAAACTAATGAGACATTCTTCTGAATATTACACTTACCCATAACAACGTCACGGTAGTTAGGATGATATACATTGCATCATATGTGCTCGTTGTTCTGAGATATGATGTTACTTTAATAAGTCTCGTTACCTCAGGAATTTCACTAGCTACAACGCCTTTCAAACCGGACAGTAATGTTTGCCGTCGTGGTACCGTCTGTGGTAGGTATCTGTTGCCGGCGACCGTCTGGGTCGGTATTGCGTCAGTACTATTGTGTTTATTTGAAAGTTATTGTAGCCTGTGATTGCGGAGGACACTTGTGTCTCGAAGCGAAGAGCGCTATGTGGTGCAGTGTATATCATCTTAAGTGAAAGTTCGGCTCGGTTTAAAAAAAAAAACTAAAAACTAGTTTTTATTACGAAAGCAATGTTATCTTACGTATATCAACATAAAAATGACTTTCGGAGACGGATAAAGTTGAGCTGATGTGACGTCACAACGCCATTTTACAGCTGCTGGTGACGTCACCGTGGTATTAAATAGGCACTTACGATACTGATACGTGACGCCGACTGGGGTCACATACTCCAAACCTTCACCAAGTATACTTCTTTAAATAACTTAATCCCATGAAAATTTTTCCATTAGTTTCTATTGAATGCGCACAAAATGATCTCTAATCTCTCTCCCCCTCTATATATACATATATTTACATCATCACCTGATAGATGTCCACTGCTGGACATAATTCGGTATAATCCTCACGTCGATCGGTCCTCCGCTGCAGTCGTCATGACCCCGGCACTAGGGAGCGGCGTTTGTATGGGGGTTGTTTGGGCTATTTCCCACCCCCCAAGTCCAATGCGAGTTGGTGTGAGCCAGAGCCTCGATTGTTGGTTAGCAGCACCACGAGCTGGTGAGGTTGGATTGGATCCCGTGAGTTTTTGTGCGGGACACCTTACACCCCGCTTATCTGTATATATATAGATAGGTAGAGGTACATATAGAGATAAGCGGGGATAAGCTAAAACGACAACAACAACAACAGGGTCAAATTAAGTGCCGGCGCGACGTCTACATTTATTAGTCTACAGTATGATATTTCCTAGTACTAGATTTTATTTTAGTAAGTGTTTTTTTTTTCTAAATTTTACAAACTTACTACTTTTTTATACCTTATCGGATAGGTATTGAAGTTAGGTACTTATTTATGTGCTTTATACGTATTTTGTGTATATGAAGTTTTTGTTTTAAAGTTAAATAAATAAGTAAGCCGCCGCATTTTCTACTGTCACGACTTTCAAAGAACTTAATTTAAAAGTTTCAGCCTCTAAGTGATGATTATTAGTTTAATTTAATAAAACAATGATTAAACAAATTACTATTACAGTAAAATTTGTGTGAAAATGAGTAAGAAATAAAATCATTAAATTTACTTACTTACTTAGTATACTTTCTCGCAGTAAACTTTTCCTCTCCGTAAACTTTACCTCGCAGTAGACTTTTCCTCACAGTAAACTTTTCCTCTCCGTTAACTTTACCTCGCAGTAGACTTTTCCTCACAGTAAACTTTTCCTCTCCGTTAACTTTACCTCGCAGTAGACTTTTCCTCACAGTAAACTTTTCCTCTCCGTAAACTTTACCTCGCAGTAAACTTTTCCTCTCGGTAAACTTTTCCTCTCCGTAAACTTTTCCTCTCCGTAAACTTTTCCTCTCCGTAAACTTTTCCTCTCCGTAAACTTTTCCTCTCCGTAAACTTTTCCTCTCCGTAAACTTTTCCTCTCCGTAAACTTTTCCTCTCCGTAAACTTTTCCTCTCCGTAAACTTTTCCTCACAGTAAACTTTTCCTCTTCGTAAACTTTTTCTCGCAGGAAACTTTTTCTCGCAGTATACTTCCTCGCAGTAAACTTTACGTCGCACACAACGCAACACAATTTCTCCACTGGTTTCCATTGCTATGTCATACGGATAATTCAATAACATGTTTCGAAGAAAACCTTCGCACCTCCTCCCCATTGAAATGATGCGCAAGGACACTGGGCCAGGCCTATCGAGTACGAGTATGAATTATGCTCATGGATGAACATAATTATTAATGTTCACATTAAAATTTGTTTATAAATGAGTAGGAAATAAAATTATGGATTTTTTTTCCTAGAAAATCAGGATTTAAGAACCATTAAAAAAATAATAACTCCAGAAGCATTGTGTTTGTATGGGGTATTCTATATATAGATTAGATAGGACACCAGCTATACTTGAGCCCTGACAGATCTTTTACACCTATTAGCAATCAACCTGAATATAGATTCATTTGGTACCAAATATATTGGTAGTGATATTCCGTTATTTGGAGACCATCTTAAAATGGATTTTACTAAATTCCTTCCCCAAAGTGAGTTGGGGGTGCGGTGGTGTTAGGGAGCGGGTGGAGAACAGCTAGCATGTTAATATTTTTTTTTATAATGGTTTAGGCTAAAACTTATATTGGTAGGATCGTTGCTACAGACCGTCTAGGCAGCGACCACCGCAACTCCTATTGCAGCCGACAAACCGTGATCCGGTTTGAAGGGCGTTGTAGCTAGTTATTACTGAGGAATCTTACATTATGTCTTCAATCGTAGAGTACATTGGGGTGCAATGTATATCATCCTAACTAGCGGCACGTCGTTATGGGCAGAATTATCACTTACCATCAGGTGAACATCTGGTCCGCCTCGTCATTTGAATAGAAAAAGGTTTTTAAAAAAATATTAAACTCCATTCAACATGATGGCGTTGTTTATTTATGTATACATAAATAAAAAAAATTATGCATTAAAAGCCTGCATCCCTTTGTGCCGTCGCTCGCCACCCTCGGGGGTTGGGGGTCCGCTCTGCCAATAAATTCGCCTCCACCCTCACGTGATACTTACACAAGCACACTAAAGTACATTTTACTACACTACTAAGCGGCGAGTTGAGTGATACGTTCACCTGATGTTAAGTGATTCGTCTTCCCATAACAACGTGGCGTCAGTTGCGGAGATATACACTGCACCGCACGTGTTCGTCACGTTAAGACATAATATGAAGTCATGTTCTCTTAGTAATTTCACTAGCTATAGCACCCTTCAAACAGGAACACAGTAATGTTTGCAGAATGCTGTTAGGCGGCTGCAATGCAATGAGGGTTACGTCCAACAGTGCACGTTAACCGGCTGATGATGATGATGGCCGAATGGATGACTTCCAATTTACATGATTTTCAGTGATAATGAGGTAAATGGTGAAACCTCAAATTATTCCAGCTGTAATATGCTGGAGCACAGGGATGAATTTATAGACGTAGATTTACGATGATGGTAGATGGATGGTGAAAATAGAGGGGACGTTACCTCTATCATATCATTCGAGTTACGTATACAGGTAAAAGAAGAACACAATATTGTGTAAACATCCTAACTTGTTCTATCGTAGCGCATAGACATATGTGTGTGGTAAGGCAGGTAACAATCAGTCCTGGAGTCTCGGGCTATTAAGAATAGGACTAAGGTATTCCCTGTCTGTCGTACAAGGCGACTGAAAAGGTCCTCTGGTTAATGCTAGGCTTTGAGGGTGGAGGCCCTCAGAGCTCAATAAGCGAGCCTAAGGAGGACGGCAAATGCAAGGTGGTCTTGTATTTGCCGTAGCACAGCGTGGGTGCTGAGGGTTTTACCCATCCGTGGGATGTTTTAGCCAGAATGCAGGTGGGTACCGGTGCGTTCCGTAGGAGATCCCAAAGCTACTCGTAATGCACCAAGGGAGACCACCAAGGGGATTTTAGTGGGTAGAAGCCCCATATAACCTTGTCTTCCCCCCAGAAGCAAGGTAACACAATATAGTGCAGTGTATACTATCCCAACTAGAACCAGGTTGTGGATAGGCGTATTATTTACAACCAGGTGAAAGTCACACGCGACGCCACAGCTACACACACGTTATACACGAAGTACACCTTCGATCAGGAGCGGTTCTCCCCTGGTTTCCGATATAAGTGAAGGTAGTCGAAGAACGGACGATAGCCTCGTCTTCGACGACCGACTAGATCCGCCAGAAATAAAAATACGAGACAATACTCAAATCCGCCGTTGAATAACTACAATCTAATTAGTACACTTTTTTAAAAACAGACCAGCATAAGATGGCCTGTAAGAGTCAATATGACTTTCAAGCGTTCAACATCAGCAAACAGATCAACGTCTAGCTCATCTCGTAGCTTCGTCGAATAAAAAGAAAAGGTCATCAACCTGTCCGAACGATCCGTGAGATCACCTAATGTTTTCAATATATGTATATACATATGCACACACACGTATATATATACACACACATATAACATGTACACGATCACATTTTAGTGCTGCTGTAACTACTCTCCACGGGTGGGCGGCGTCGTGCTGCGTAAATCCAGACCGACGGGAGTTTCATTGATATTGAAGATCTCAATATACGAAACGTGTTTACATATACTTGATACACACACATATACACATATGTATATATATATATATGTATATATACTGACCTTGGATATTGAGTTCTAGACAGACTCAATGGTAGTTCAGCTTGTATGGCGATGGTCTATGCTATACTTGCGACGATGTTCACGTTAGTTAGGATGGACATTGAACCGCATTGCGCTCGTCGCTAAGACATAAGATGTTGAGTCTCATTACCCCAGTAATTACATTTACTACAGCACCCTTCAAACTGGACAACAGTAATACTTGCACACTGCTGTTTGTCGGCTGCAATAGGCTGCAGCGGCGGTACATACCTAGACGGTCTCCAGTACCGGGGACCTACTGTCACCATTACTCACCTTAATACTTTCGATGATCAGAAATCATACTTTTAATCAGGTATATAATTCCAACGTCTGCTGTCTCAGCTCACCTGCCGCCAGCCCGGTGCCCGTGCCGGCCGCACCGCTCTAACGGATTGTTTATAACGCGAATAATTCACCGGAATTCGACGTTTTTGTTCATTCGCGCTCGTAAACAGTTCGAGCTAACAGATAAATAAGCCCGCGACTCGAGTTTACGCACTTTATTGCTCGAATCCGACAGATTTATAGCTCGTTTAGTATTTTTCGCGCGTATTTATTTCGATTCAAATTTGGAATATGTTTTTTTTTTTTAATATTTTACGGCAAAATATTTTGTGGACTAGAAGTATAAGGTGTTCGTTTTACAAAAACAGTAACAATTATTTTAATGACTTTATCTAAAACAAAATGGCGTATCTGTAAATTTAAAAAAAATGTAAAAAGAATAACTCACCATTTACCAGAATAATAATATCAGGTATCACAATCACTACCACACCCAGGGTTAATTGGATACATTCTTTTCCATAAGGGTGTTAAGGTTACCAGATTTAACCACCTTGGCCATAAGTAAGTTTATTAAAAAAGTAATAAAAAAAAAAATATATTTATGTCTTAGGTAAAAATGGCGGATGCGACACAAGCAACTGGAGCAACTACTCCGGGCGCTGATAGCCTGGGTCCGGACACCGGGCAGGCGCTGGTTGCGCAGGCGCCGAGGAAACCGGCGAGACCGAGGGGCAAACCTCAACCGGAGAAGCCGAAGAGGAGTCTGTTCTGCCTAGGTCTCAAGAATCCACTTAGAAAGCTGTGCTACGACATAGTGGAGTGGAAGTATCCTTTGCATTGAGAAACATATTTTTTTTCAAAGCCACGAGACCATCGAGACGTTCACTCGATAATACGTGGTGCAAAAAGATTTATTTTTTATTTATCCTATTAGGGGATGATTTAAACACTTACCCTCGTTTCCAACAAGGCTCTACGTTGGCTGTAATCTTCCCATTTTTTATCGAGTTTTGGGAATATTATAGAAATATAGCTGCAAGGCATCCACCGGAACCAGCTAAGTTTTGAGTGCTCTATGTGAAATATGGTGGGTATGGTGTGACGACATAAAGGAATGGACCAGGTTTAAATACCATTACTTAAAAAAAATTGCTGAGGATCTGATTGGTATTCTCAATCTGATCGCCAAACTTCAGTTTGAAGAGGGCACCTAATGATGATGATGAGAAATATAGCCTGTGAACATTTTGATCTAAACTATTAGTCATAATTTTCCTCTACTAAATCTCAGAATTTAAACAGTATTATTGAGTGTAATTAGTAGGTAATTGTAATAATGTTGTAAATATAAATATTTACGTTTAAACTTGCAAGACTGGCGCCGGCGCACGTTACTTACACCAGGTCTATTCTTGGCGTCAAACTACATCGTTCTTAATGACCTAACTTCAGCTAACTACCATATAATAGGTTGGCCTATTCGCCTTTTTGTCTTTTGAATTTCGCGGCTATGTACAAAGCGCTACAGAGCTCGTATCTGGCAATACTATACATAATTTGAAAGGTCTTGACATAACCTACAAAACGACGCTATGCATAATTAGTTTGGATATTGCGTTCAACAGTTATAGACGTGTAAACATGCGAGTTCACTAACGCCGAATTTGCGCTATTTTAAAGTTTTCCTTCGTTAAAGGCAAATCCGCTAGAGAAACGTTCCGTGAGATTAATGGTGTTTTGGGGGATGGTACTCTATCACTTCGAACCGCGGAGGAATGGTTTCGACGATTCAGAACCAGTGAAAACGACACCATGGATAAGCCAGCCGGCGGAAGACCTGTGACGACAAATATCGACCAAATCATGGACTACATCGAGTTAGACCGGCATGTGGCATCTCGTGACATCGCCCAGGAGATGGGAGTTAGTCACCAAACCATTTTAAACCATCTGCAGAAGGCTGGATACAAAAAAAAGCTTGATGTTTGGGTGCCGCATGATTTGACGCAAAAAAACCTTCTGGACCGAATCAACGCCTGCGATATGCTGCTGAAACGGAACGAACTCGACCCATTCTTGAAGCGGATGGTGACTGGCGACCAAAAATGGATCACATACGACAATATCAAGCGAAAACCGTCGTGGTCGAAGGTCGGTGAATCGTCCCAAACAGTGGCCAAGCCGGGATTGACGGCCAGGAAGGTTTTGCTGTGTGTTTGGTGGGATTGGAAGGGAATCATCCACTATGAGCTGCTCCCATATGGCCAGACGCTTAATTCTACCATCTACTGCGAACAACTGGACCGCTTGAAGCAGGCGATCGACCAGAAGCGTCCAGAATTGGCCAACAGGAAGGGTGTAGTGTTCCACCAGGACAACGCCAGACCACACACTTCGTTGATAACTCGTCAGAAGCTACGGGAGCTTGGATGGGAAGTTTTATCGCATCCACCATATAGCCCGGACATAGCGCCAAGTGATTACCACCTGTTCCTGTCCATGGTGAACGCCCTTGGTGGTGTAAAGTTGAACTCAAAAGAGGCTTATGAAAAGTGGCTGTCCGAGTTCTTCGCAAATAAGGAGGGGGGCTTCTACGAGGGAGGTATTATGAAGTTGCCGTCTAGATGGATACAGATTATCGAACAAAACGGCGCATATTTGAACTAAATCCGATTACTGTAACACTTTTTATAAAGCATTGAATAAAGAGCAAAAAAGCGGAAGGGAGATATTTTCCAACCTTATATTATATAGTAAACGTTAGCAAATGACATGATAGCCTGATAGATTCGCATACCGCGCACGGAAGTCACACCCGTCTGGTCCTCACCGCCATCAGTCAGATGTGAAGGTCTGGTCCTTTCCGCCATCAGTCAGATGTGAAGGTGATCGGAGAAAGGGATTCAGCTCTCCTCCGATCACCTCATAGTCATTGTTGCCATCCGACGCGCATATGTGTTTATGTGATTATAGCCTCCTTATCTCTTCAACCCTTCCGCATCCAATATTGTCTCACCATTCTCCTCGCCCTTTTACATACAACCTTATCTACATATATTTAGTATTTATGTTTTGGTCTAGCTTTCCTTAAACGACATTCAGACCGTTTGAATATATGATACTGACGACAATATTCGCCAACTGCATCGCGCTGGCGGTCTTCACACCGTTACCGTCCGGCGACACGAATAACACCAATCAAATATTGGTAAGTCACATCACATCTGCTGAACTGCTTCTATCACGGAAGTCACTGGTTCGATTCTGGAGACACGTGTTAAGTTTGGTAAAACTGCTGCAGTAACACCATTGCCGTTTTTCTGCTGTTAACATGTGAGAGCTTGATTATTCTGACCTTCACCAGTCACTCAATACCATATGAAATTGAAGTCAAGACTTAGTCCTTTGTAGGTACATCACTTATTTATTTAATCTACATGTTTCATGGTGAAATAAATTTGTTGTATAGTACGAAGGTAAAAAAAGTGCAAGTAGACTTGAGTTGATGATATGGTGGGTACTTCACCAACTTAATCAACGCCAGGTTTGTATTATACGTTATCGTTACAACAGAACAGGCAGATTGGTGTAGTGTAGATGTTGGGGGGAGGAAAGTCTGAATGGAAGTAGCATCCGGGACGAAGGTGTTCGAGGGTATAAGATAGGGTTCATAAGAGCAACTGGAAATGGGTGGATACGACAGGATTGCATTTGTGTGAAGACGTTTAGGCTGGTCTATATCCAGCGGATGTTGATGAGTAAAGAATGACAACGATGGTGATGGTATAAAGTGAAGTAATGCAAAATGATATCAAATTTTCTTAAACTAAGTAACATAGTATTATTCATTTATACTTTTATACATTTTTCATTATTTTTGATATAATGTTTTTCAGGAAAAAGTGGAATGGATATTCATGGTGATATTCACTGGGGAATGCGTCATGAAGATCATTGCTTACGGGTTTCTATTCCACCCCGGCGCTTACCTGCGGAACACGTGGAACAGTTTAGATTTTACTATAGTTACTATTGGGTGAGTTTGTTTTTTAATAATCATCATCATCAGCCAACGTCACTGCTGGATTTAGGCTTACTTTAAAAATTAGAACAGGTAATACCGTTAATAATGAAGAAAGAAATTATTATGTAATGGTTCTTTGCTTGAAGGAATTTATTACCAATATGTACCAAGTAAATTATTTTTAAAACTAAAATATTAACCTGTTATATCCTCAAACTAACAGAGCAGTAGCAAGTTGTAGTAGTAGTGGGTATGACGATAATTTATCACCATTTAACTTCCTTACAAGTAATCCTGAAGACCAACCAGCAACCTCTACAATTTACTACGGAAGCAGTTGCCACCTATCACCCACATGCCTTCAGTTTCATTGTCACTAAACACAATGGCCTATGTCCAGCAGTTGACGTCCATGGGATGATGATGATGAAACACAATGTTGCATTGTGATCGAATAGTATCTAACGTCATCATCAGCCGACAGACGTCCACTGCTGGACGTAGGCCTCCCCCAATGATCTCAACATTGTAGAGTTAATTTAGGGGAATTGGGCCGTAACCTACCACGCTGGCCCGTTGCTGGTTGGTGAGTGGTCAGGCAGAGCCTTGTTGGTTATTCAGGAGGTTGCACCGCGTGCAGCCGAGGTTGACTTGGGTTCCCTAAGAACCCCTTACTGCCCAGTTTACATCCCATAAATAAATCCTAGTATTTTTACTAAAAAGTATCGTTTGCTTTTCAGCATAGTCAGTATGATTCTACAATACATTTCCAAGGACTCGTTTGATGTCAAAGCCCTAAGAGCGTTCAGGGTACTGAGACCACTTCGACTGGTCTCCGGAGTACCAAGTGAGTAACAAGTATTAAATAATAATTTTAATGTAAACCTAACCTTCTTTTAAACTTCTTTTATTTTAATATTTGAATATACTTTCAGGTCTTCAAATAGTTCTGAACTCGATCCTCAAGGCAATGATTCCACTATTCCATATTGCCTTCTTGGTGTTGTTCGTTATTATCATCTACGCCATCATCGGCCTTGAACTCTTCTCTGGTGTTCTTCATGACACCTGCTTCTATAATGGAACTGGTAAGAGTCAAGTTTTCTCATTCATTCAAAAATTATTGATTAAGCTGAATCTATCTTTCTACTACTTTATCTGATTGCTAGAAAAAGAAGGATATAGTTAGGGCATTGTATTTGCAAAACCTAGTATTTATCCTTGTGAAAAGAATTCCACATATCTCTTCAGTAATTGAACCAGCTATCTTATAATTCCTGTATTCCAAACATGGTAAAGTTTTCACACCACAACTTAGAGTATTATCATCAGTGCATAGATACCCACTGCTGCCATAGGCCTCCTCCAAAGATTTCCACCTCGATTGCGTAGGGATTTAAATAGGAGGAGATTTAGGTCATTTCCTATCACGCTGGCTTTCTGCCGGTTGGTGGAAACCAGATCCTCGTTTGTTGATTAGCAGGCGGCACCATGAGCAGGTGAGGTTAGCTTGGATCCCGTGAGTTGTTGTGCGAGAATCCTGCTGCTTAGCATATGGTGCTGTCATATGCGGTCCATTCAGTTAAACACCAAAATAACTTATCTCTGATAATATTTTTATAATTGAAGAGGAGCAAGTGGAAGACCCATCCGCCTGCAGTAGGGATCCAGATGTCGGCTTCCAATGCGACGAGGGTCAAATCTGCAAAGACTACTGGGAGGGTCCTAACTACGGGATTACAAACTTCGACAACATCGGCTACTCCATGCTGACTGTGTTCCAATGCATCACTCTCGAAGGATGGACTGATATTATGTATGCTGTAAGGACTCCTTGATATTTCTTCCTTCATCTCATTGTTCTAAATATTTACAGAGAAGGACAGTAGGAATAATATTGTAAAATAACAATGCATTCTTTCTTTGATAATCGATGAGCTGATGAGAGATGACTAGTTAGGATGTTCAACTGATGTAAAGGAACATGGATCTTTTTTAATGTAGCTAGCTCTATAATAAAAGACTATTTCTGAACTGTGTTCTTTTTTATCACTGGTTTCCATCACTTTCCCACACAGTATCTTTCTTATTATCGAGAGGGAAGTATACTTTAAAGATACCTTGCTTCCTGGGGAAGACTTCGGCAGTGCATTAAAATAGGCTCCGAGATCTTCTACTGAACGCACCGGTACTCCTATGCTACTTAGCAACAGAAAGCTTATAAGTTAAAGTAATAATTGGTCTTTCGAGTCGGTAAACCTGCATTTTTTTGATTCACGTGTAACCTAGGGTCTTAATTAATTACTAATTACTGTTTTATTTATTTTACTGATTTCAGATATCTGATGTGAAAGGAAACACGTGGGTTTGGATTTATTTCGTCACTATGGTCATATTTGGAAACTTTTTCGTTATGAATCTGATCCTTGGTGTACTGTCAGGGTAAGCAATAATACATAGTAAATTTAAATAAATGTAAGGTCCTCGACTGGCGCACGCGTACTGGTAGACGTAGTGTTGGGAGGCCTCCCACATGGAGCAACGCGAGACCGATCGATGTGGGGATATTTGGGGGAGGCCTATGTCCAGCTATGGACGTTGGCTGATGATGACGGAATGAGTAAAAATTATTTCACAAAATACGTTTATTGCTTACTACTTCCAGTGAATTTTCAAAAGAAAGAGAGAAAGCAAAGAGCCGCGGCGATTTTCAGAAATCCAGAGAGAGACAGCAGTTTGAAGAAGACCTCAAAGGTTATCTAAACTGGATTACAGTCGCTGAAGAGCTAGACCTGGAGAATGACCAGGGTCAAAAAGACGAGGACAGAGACTCGCCAGGTAATTAAACATATAAGTTTTGGGAATAATTTAGATAATTAGAACATTGCAATTTTTTATTTTAATACACCCAAACATTTTAATTTTTTTTAGTTATACTAAATGATATCTTATTTTACTACCTTTTGATACTAAGAATGGGTAACAACATTCTCACTATCATTTTACTGTACTATGTCGAAAGAAGAAGAAGTTACTTTCAGCAATAGATAAGCTGAAATGATGATATACTTGATCCTAAGACCTTTGGAATAAAATATGTTGGACTATAATTGGCTCTAGGTTTTTAATACTTTTACAGCCCATAGATATGTTAAAATTAGTAATATATATAAAGAAGATTTATTTATTAATATTATTCAGGTAAAAAGGAACGGAAGAGCAACGAGGGGTCACAGAACAACGTAAATACGAACGGTGAACAGCAGCAGAGTTCCACTTGCAAGGTCTATTGCCGGAGGTTCGATAAGGTACTAGTAACTGTCGCATAGGTTTAGTTACCACTTAAGCTACTTCGCTACTAGAAATTTAGGTAACACTGGTGGTAAGTCGCTGTTGACCGTCTAGGTAGGTACCACCGCAGAACCTATTGTTGCCACCAAACAGTAGACTGCAAACATTGCTGTGTTCTGATTTAAAGGGCGCTTAGCTAATGAAACGAGACAACATTTTGTGTCACAATACAACGATCTCAACATGGGCCAGTGTATAACATCCTAACTAGCGCCACGTTGTTATGGGCGGCGTATCATGTAACATCAGGTGAACATCGCGATCGTCTCGTCGCATAAATTTTTGCGGCAGGATATGCACCTTCAAACAGGATTCTGTATACTTACAAAGAATGATTTTACTGTTTCAGATCAATCGACGAATGCGCAGAGCTTGCAGGAAAGCTGTGAAATCTCAAGCTTTTTATTGGGCAATCATTGTCCTGGTCTTCCTTAACACACTCGTGCTGGCATCTGAACATTACAAGTGAGTTTAATGTGTTATAAAATTTAAAAACTAATAGTACTTTATCGCCAAAGAATAAAACATAAAAAATTTCTCATCATCGTCATCACCCGATAGACGACCACTGTTGGACATAGGCTTCCCACAAAGATTCTCATACGATCGGAGAGGGATTCATATAATATTTGCAGAAAAAGAAGATAGAATTGATTTTTAAAGTAAGAGTTTGGGTACTTTAAGTTCTTTGGATTCTTCATCTGTTGGAGGCTGGACAACATTAAAGATATAATTCTTAGGTGCCAATTCCCTACTACATATCGTTAAATCCATTACTTATGAAAATACTATATAAATGAAAATAAATTTTAAAATATTACTCATGAAATGTTCAAATTAATTTCAATGGATCTTTAATTCGAGGAATTTTTTTTTCAGTCAACCGAAGTGGTTAGATTATTTCCAGAACTACGCAAATTACCTTTTCGTAGTCCTCTTCACGATGGAAATGCTCGTAAAGATGTACGCATTGGGATTCCAGGTAATTTAGTTCTATAATGTTCAACTAGTTCATATGACATGTGTAAGAAGAGTGTGAGTTCAGATATGATGGCTGATAGAGGGATATGGAAGAGAAGTACATACTGTGCCGACTCCACATACCTGGGAGAAGGACAGGAGGATGAAAGAATGTTCAAGTCATTTTGGAAGTTACTTCACAAAGAGAACGAACTATGGTCCCAATGCTGAGTGGCAGGTCTGTCCATAACGATGTGGTGCTGGTTAAGATGATATACATTGCGCCACTTTGTGCCTTGTTTACATATATATTTTATTACCTAACTACAAAGCCTACTACAAAGCTTACTAAACTACAAAGAAACACTAGCTGTTCTCCGGCCGCTGTGTTGGGCGTAACACCCTTGCAACCCCTTTCCCGCAGGAGTTATTTAAAATCCATTCTTAGCTGACCTATTAACGGCCGAAGCAATATCTTTACTAAATTCTGAGTGTTTATGGTCTAATAGTTTCGGAGGTCTAGTGATGAGTCAATGTATCTTTGGATTGGACAACTACTTCGCCACCTATCGGTCACCATTGATGTTACTGATGTACTTAACTAAAACTACAGTATATTTTAAAAGTACTCTTGTCATCTGCAGGGTTACTTCGTATCGCTGTTCAACCGCTTCGATTGTTTCGTGATGGTCTGCTCGATCGTGGAGTTGGCTCTAACTATCACCAACACAATCCCACAGCTGGGCATCTCCGTGCTTCGCTGCGTGCGTCTCCTCAGGGTGTTTAAAGTTACCAAGTATGATCTCTTTATTTATAATGAGATACCGTAATTTCAAAATCGGTTGAGTGAAAAACTGAAATATGTGGTGGTGAAGAGAGCTTAGAAAAATTTGATCTGGTAAAACATCTGTTCTAGTCTTCTACATAAAAAAAATCTTGGTTGAGGAATATCAGGAAATGGACTAACATATCTGGGGCATCCGAAGTGTTCCGCCGGACCAGAGACAGAAGGGACTTTACCGAGCTGATCGCCAACCTTCAGTTGGAGAGGCACTTTAAGAAGAAGAAGTCTTCTACCTATCAATGTCATATATTAGTCAATAAATAGTTATTTGATACAAAACGATCCCATTGTTGAGACTATCAGCCTTTTACTACAAACAGTCAAGGAATTTTTTTAACAAGCTAACCAAGTCCAGTTTTGAGTATATCATAGGTCCCCAAAAGACGATGTTGTTATAACGCGCTGGATTCTCCATTTTATAATCACCAGAAGTTCAAGCTCCCAATATGTACTTTTCAGGTACTGGCGGTCTCTATCAAATTTAGTAGCTTCTCTTCTGAACTCTATTCAATCCATCTTCTCCCTTCTCCTTCTTCTATTTCTGTTTATTATGATTTTCGCGCTCTTGGGTATGCAAGTGTTCGGTGGGAGGTTCGACTACGATCCAGTGCAAGAAAAGGAGAGACACAACTTCGACTCCTTCTGGCAGGCTGTTCTGACGATGTTTCAGGTAAAGAGTCACTTGATTCTGTAACAGTTACAGCTCCAGGGTTATTCTTAGTTTACTATATTAATATTTAAGTTAACATTTTCCGAAAAGTTATAGATTGCGGGCGCCACTCGAGGACCTTACTGACCCATTAGTCGTTGGTCCTTCGAGCAATGAGCCCCGCCCACTGCCACTGCCACTGTCACTTAGTTGTGTCTATATTAATTCCTTGTAACATTACTCAACAAGACTGTTTGTCTCACAATAAAAATAAAAAAAATACAAAAAATTGTGAATCAACAGTTTTAATTTGTGTTGTTGAATAGACAGTAGATTTATGTTGCTGTAGAACTCCTACATAGCGACAACTGCTTAGTCTGTTTAGGTACAAAGCCTAGCGACATAAATTACCATTGTAAAATTGCACACTGTGAATTGAAGTGAAAGTTTCCATTGGTTTCAGATCCTTACCGGCGAGGACTGGAACGCGGTGATGTACCATGGCATCAACGCGTACGGTGGCTCCGGGACGCCCGGGATGTTGGCATCTATATACTTTATTGTCATCTTCATCTGCGGCAATTGTATCCTTTATCTTAATCATTGACGCAAAAATTTAAGTTACTTTAAATTCATGGATGTTTAATTTACCAACAAGTGAAAGTAACTTAGCTTTGCTCTTGGAAAAAGCACTTAATAATATATAGAAATTTCAATGCTGTAAACTGTACTACAATTATTTCTTTAATGATATTAAACTAGATATTTTATTGAACGTCTTCTTGGCCATTGCTGTAGACAATCTAGGTGACGCTGAAGAAATGGAAGAAATACAGAAGGAGAAGGAGGTTAATATTTAAATTATAATCTTTTAAAATAATGAGAAATTTGATTTGCTTCATAACGTCAAGGTATGTTGTAAACTTACAAATGACGACGGAAAGCAACTGTTGGTGTAATTAAACGTTCTAGGACCTTTCAGAGGTTGGCTGACAGTCAGAAAATTTATGTAGGTATATTTTATATTGGTCGCTTACAGGATGCTGAAAATCCAGAAGCTGGTAATCCTCAGCTAGATGAAGAAAGGCCGGAGACAGATGACGAATATGTCAACGAGGAAGAAGGTTATTCGAGTGAAGGGTGGGTGGCAAATTGTACAATTTAATTAATCATTTTGAATGTTTGTGTTTATGTAGTTTCTTAAATACATTTAATTTATTTCCTGACAGATTTAGAGTACAGGACAAAATTATTTAAACATATTTATATTCCCACTAATCCACATTCGGCCAGCGTGGTAGGAAATAACCGAAATCTCCAGATATGAACGACAATAGCCATGCTGACTGTATGTAGAGATCTTTGGGCAGAGGCCTATGTCCATGACTCTATTGTCTGATGACGATGTCTAGTCAAATTTACGGTTGTAAAATTTGTTTCTTGTAAAAAATAATTTTCATTTACACTCAATATAAAAAAAAAATTATATTGCCAATTTTCTGAAAAAATCTCAATAAATTTATATCCGGCTTATAGCTTTTTTGATATTAATTATTACCGGTAAAGAATTATTGCGTCTCTTTGTATCACATAATATTTTTTGTTACAATGCAGCCATAAATATAAAAAATACAAGAGAGTGGCGAGGTGAGGAAATTTGAATTATTAACTAGCCGATAGTTTAAGATATAGTGTTAGGAAAAGATGATTATAGTTAGCTGAACTGATAAGAAATAGAAAAAGATAGTAACTTGATACAATTAAAATCTTTAACACTTTCCGAGCATATTGGTGAAGACGGTGGTATGACTTAGTCATTTGGTTATTTTATAGCCCTAACATCCCTCAAATATGTATACAGTGTCAATCAACAACCAAATTTAAAACTAAAATAGATATGAGTATACTAAGTTAAAACTATACTTTGTATTTATCCTTATTTTTGCCAAACATGTTTTTTTAATTTTTGATTTAATAGTCATCTAAAAATATCACTGCTTGTCTACAAGGAAGCTTTAGAAGTTTATATATTTAAAGATGATAACTGTTATTAAAATAATTTTTTATACGCAGATCTGAACACGAGTATGAAGAGACCGGATCTGAGGAAGAGGTAGACGAACAGGAACCAGAAGAAAGAGAAAACATTAATGAAGTACTCGTTAACAATGATGTTAAACAAAATGGTAAAACAGATTTAGTTCATATAATATTATCTATATTACATATAGATAAACTACTTGCTGTAGAGCCAACATTACAAATATATTATTTTATTCTTTTATTTACCTATTCATATGTGTTTATCATAGTATAAACATGTTTGTATCTGCAACCTTTGATTCTCAATCTGTACCTTTTAAAATAAAGATGTTGAGCATAGTTGTTTTTTAAAAAAATACGTTTTAGGAGATATAAAGAAGGAAGAGTCAACGCCAATGAAGCGGCAGGCGACCGTGTCTGCTCGCCCTCGCCGCCTCTCAGAGGTAGAGATAAAAACGCAGGAGAAGCCAATCCCGGAAGGCAGCAGTTTCTTTATATTCTCAAAGACGAACTGGTAGGATATTATTTTAAAAATGCATGTTTAATTTACCTTTCTGTGTTTTTGTTTAAAGAAACTACTAAGAAGTTTAATTATTATATCATTTACTTTGAATGTCCACTGTTAGATATATGTCTCTCCGAAAGGGGTGTATGTAATAAATACATACGTACATACATATAAATCACGCCGCACCGTTATTATACCGTTATTATATATATCACGCCTCATTCCCAGTGGGGTAGGCAAAGACCACCTCTCTCCACTTGCTACAATCCTGGCACATCTCTCTCGCCTCCTCCATTTTCATAAACGTCTTCATGCATGCGCGTCGGTTGCGAGTACTTAGATAAAAAAATCTTTTATTATATTATATAATATATTTTTACTTCGTATAGCGATTTTATTAATTGGATATTATGAACAGGTTCCGAGTGACGTGTTACAATATACAGAACAACTCATGGTTCAAGAATCTAATCTTGCTTTGCATATTAGCCTCCTCGCTTATGTTGGCGATGGAAGAACCTGTGCCGACTGGTGTTATTAATGAGGTAATTAACTGAAAAGAGAAAGCTTTTATTTTTTTATATTATCACGCCTTTTTCCCAGTAGAGGTAGGCAGAGATGAATAAACACCCACATTTCGCCAGATGTGGTCAGATTAGGTCCCATGTAACAGGGGGCGAGCCTGTTGCCACTTTATTGGGGCCACCACACACACACACACACAAAGATGATTTCAGTGTGCAGGGTTTCCTCACGATGTTTTCCTTCACCGTTTGTATCTCGCTTTTGTAATTAAAGTTCACAAATGTACATAACTTAAATATTGTCATTGGTACATGCCGAGGTTCGAACCCGCGACCTTCGGAATGAAAGCCGCATGCTCTAACTATTAGGCCAGCGAGCTTTTAGTTGTCATAATTTATACCAATTAACACCCATAGTTGAAGTAGACCTTTCCAGCACTGTGGTAATTGGTGTACTTATCGCGCTGCGTCTACTGGTTGGGCGAGATTAATATTGGAAAAGACCATATGCTGAGTAATGACTGATTATAGGGAAATGATTTTAACTCCTATTCTACTTAAAAATAAATGAATCCTTAAAACAAAAAAAATAGATCGAATTTTTGGGTATTTTTTAAACGATTGATTTTTAGAAGTTTTTTTTTTCATTTCTAGATACTTCGCAAGATCGATTATTTCTTCACAACTGTGTTCACTATTGAGCTTATATTGAAGCTCATCACTTACGGCTTCATTTTACACAAGGACGCATTCTGCAGATCCGCATTCAATCTGTTGGACTTGTTGGTCGTTATCGTCTCCCTCGTATCTTTGACTGGGTAAGTACAGACAAGTAAGCGGCCCATAAAAGTCCAGATTATAACTTATATGATTCCGTATTACAATATGTACAATAGTGGACAGATGTCTCTATCTATATATATAAATAAATAGTATGATTAGATTTTCCATTATTTTATTTATTTTTTGATTACCGTCAAGTAAATAGGTGTATATAAAGTAACTTAAAACACTTCAAACAGTCCAGTGCTGAATAATGATCATTACTTAGAACTATCATCATCATCATCAGCCGATATAAGTCCACTGCTGGACATAGCCTCACCCAAACATCTCCACATCGATCGGTTCCGCATTGCTAGTATCTAGTGGTTTTCCGCGATTCTCATCAGATCGTCCTTGTAGGAGGCCTCCCAACACCACGTCTACCGGTACGCGGGCACCACTCGAGGACCTTACTGCCCCATCGGTTGTCGGTCCTTCGGGCAATGTGCCCTGTCCACTTCAGTCCACTTTAGTCAACTTGTCCAGTCTTACAATTTTTGAGCTACCTCGGTAACCTTAGTATTACTTCTGCGGAATAATCAAATCCAGTTCATCTATATGGGAATCAAATCCAGTTTTTACCAGATATACCAAGATCTTCTTTCCACCTAATTCTCTCTGCTTGACAAGCGATTGAGAGCCAATGTAGTGTGTATATTCTTACCCTTCTTCAACACGTGGGTCCAGTTATGTCCTTGTTATTAATGCAAAGATATTTTCATTTCGCAGATCTAACAACGTATCATTTATAAAAATTTTAAGAGTGTTCAGGGTGTTGAGACCCTTGAGAGCTATCAACAGGGCAAAAGGTTTGAAGGTCAGTATTCTACATCTGCATACACTACCTAACTACGTACGAGTAAACAGTGAAATGGATATGTTATTTTCCTTTCTTATTGATTTCTAGCACGTAGTTCAGTGCGTGATTGTCGCTATTAAAACTATCGGCAACATATTGTTGGTGACAAACCTTCTGCAATTCATGTTCGCTGTTATGGGGGTGCAAATGTTCAAGGTAGGAGGGAGACCGATACTTTCGTCTTTTTGTTTGTTTTATCCATTATTTTGTTTTCTGACGAAAACTTCTCGCTTAACGACACCTTTGGGTCAATCGTTCGTATAGAATTTCGAAGTAAGTATCAGCTGATAATTTTCAAAAAAAAAAGATCTCATCTGATTTCGTTTCGTTGTGAATGAGGCTTTCTTCGTTTAATGACGACGGTTAGATTTTTACTAACAACTGTTTTTTTTTCTTTTTCGCTTACAGCCCGTGGGTCCAAAACATCGCTGAAAAGGTGTTTGCATGTTTTTGTGTTTTTTTTTCTTTAATAATAAATCAGCCCAAAGGTGTTGTGTGGTGTTCCGTAATTTATATGTACTATTGTGATTTTTTGGACTCCAAGACCGCTTCAGTGTGATTATTTTGCACTACCCACCCTACCTTGACATTTTCGCTCTGTCTCTAGAAACGAGGTACTTAGTTTAATGTTTTTTTTTTCTATTTATTGTTTCAACACCATACAGTCAGATCAGGACGCTGGCGGTTTTTTTTTCTTTATTTTCCAAAGCGCCGTTGTATATGCGTAAGATTTTCAAAGTTGCTAACGTGTTTTACTTTTTTCTCTTTCATTTTTTGCACATATATAATCTGCGATATTGGCATAAACTGGTGGGGGAAAAACCTTGTGATCCGGTAAAGTACCTGTTGTGTGTGGGATGTTGTTTATTTGTTGCATATTTTAACAACAGTACGTTGTGAAGTGTGTTTTTGCATCGATCAAGTCCATCGGTAACATATTCATCATTAACCACATGTTGCAGTTCATGTTTGCTGTTCTGGGCATACAATTGTTTAAGGTACACCTAGTTGGCTTTATTTACATGATGATGGAGTTTATTTTGCATTGTCTCTTTTAGTGCTTTCGTGTCTGTTTGCTTTGAGTGTAACGAAGCGAAGTCAGGTGATTATTTAATTTTTTTATTTTATTTATTTTTCTAATTATTTACACGTCACTCTCATCTAAACAAAGTTTGATTTCAGGGAAAGTTTTTTAAATGCAGCGATATCACAAAAGTGACTCAGGAAGAATGTCAGTAAGTATATTTTAATGTTTTTTATGTTATAATGCAACCGCAGAATATTTAAACCTTAACAACAACCCTCATAATCCTTTTACTGTCACCATTAAGACCTCTTAGCTTGGTTGTATAGAAACTTTGTTTTTCTTGCTTTTTAGGGGCTCATATCTAGTTTATGAGAATCAAAAACCGACGATACAAGACAGACTATGGATTAAGAATAAATTTAATTTTGATGATGTGTTGAACGGAATGCTCACCCTCTTTACCGTATCGACGTTTGAAGGATGGCCGGGGTGAGAATGTTATTTCATAAATTTACGATTTATTGCTTATATAAAAAAAATACATTTTAATACATAACCGTTGGTAAATATGATATAAGTAAACACTTAATTCTAAAGAAAATTGCTTACTTACCGAATTATTATTTAATGGAACAACCAACTACATTTGGAATATATTTTTAGCCAAAAAATTTTCTTGATGATAAAAAAAGAGATGATATTTTCTTGATACAAACTTAAAAGAGCCTTTTGTCACTTCACAGATTATTGTCAACTTCAATGGATTCTAACGAGGAGAACCACGGACCCATAGAGAACTCTAGACCACTTGTAGCCTTCTTTTATATAAGTTACATCATCGTTATAGCCTTCTTTATGGTGAGTTTTCTTTTTACCTCCGTTATTACTTTAATGTTCATCATCATCAGCCGATCTACGTCCACTGCTGTATATGGGGCTCCTCAAAAATGTCGACATCGATCGGTCTTAAGCTGCTGCATCCACTTCCCACGATCTTACAATCATCGTAGCTTACGGTACCGCCGGCCACTAGAGGCTGTTATTTGTACAGATTCCTATGGGGGAATTTGGGTCATTTCCTACCATACTAGACCAATGCGGGTTGGTGGGAGCTAGAGCCTCGTTTGTTGAATATCAGGATGCACCACGAGCAGATGAGATTGGCTTGGGTCCCGTGTGTTGTTGGAACTCCTTACACCCCTCTTTAATGTTATGAAAATAAAATTGAGGTACAGTTGTAAACACCAAAATTGCTACTACTACACTCCTATTCCATTGATCCAGCTTATTAGGATCAGCGTTTTACTGCCCGACGTCTCCAAGGTCTTTTCCATTATTTTCTTTTGGACAATCGTTAGCCAAGTGTTTATTGTTTATACAATAATCTCATATTGTATATAGAAATATCAAACAAAAAAAAATAACAAATTTGAATGTTTCTTACCAAATATCTATTTGAATCAATCAATGTGGAGATTTTTGGGAGAGGCCTATGTCCAGCAGTGGACGTCTGTCGGCTGATAATGGTGATGATCATGAAATATCTTTTTATTTTACAAGGAATGTATAATAATTACAGTTTATACATTGCTTTATTTTATAATTCTTTAAAAAGATGCTGTTCTCTCTCTCCAGGTGAACATATTCGTCGGTTTCGTTATAGTAACATTCCAAAAGGAGGGCGAGCAGGAGTTCAAGGACTGTGAACTAGACAAGAATCAGAGGAATTGCATTGAGTTCGCGTTGAAAGCGAAACCAGTGAGAAGGTTTGTATTTGTTATTACTAGCAGCTATTGGAATTAAGTTATTTGATTTTAGTTTGGATTTTTACATACTATCATTGCGCGCATTTAAATATGCAACTTGGTTGTGAAGTTCATAGAATCTGCTCTGTAATAAGGAAGGCACTAGAGAGAAAGGAGTAGTGCTCCTCTGCCTTCCTAGACGTGCAGCAGGCGTTTGATAGAGTATGGTACAAAGGTCTCTTGTATAAAGTAAAAACTCTTCTACCCTGTACATTCTTCCCCATCATAAAATCTTATGTAACAGTAAGAATATTTCAAATAAGAGAAGAAGAGTGTACATCGCCATTTTACTCAATTAAAGCTGGTGTACCGCAAGGGTCTGTCCTGGGCCCAGTCTTATATACCAATTACACATTTGATTTACCACAACGGAACACGTTACATTAGCAACATTTGCAGACGATACCGCTATACTGGCATATAGTAATAGCCCAATCGAAGCTTCAGACTTCCTACAGACTGGATTGCAAGACATTGAGACCTGGCTTTCAAAGTGGAGAATAAAAACTAGTGTGACAAAATCGGTTCATGTAACCTTCACTCTCCGTAGAGGAGACTGTCCGCCAGTAACTCTGTGCAATCAACAACTTCCGCAAGAAAACTGCGTAAAATACTTAGGAATACACCTTGATAGGAGACTTGTATGGAGACAACATATACAGAAGAAAAGAGAAGAAATCAACATGAAATACAGAGGACTCCACTGGCTGCTTGGCAGAAATTCCAAGCTGTCAGTAGATAATAAGCTACTCATCTACGAAATGCTCTTGAAACCAATTTGGACACACGGGATCCAACTATGGGGTTCGGCGTGTGACTCTAACATAAGTATCATACAGAGGGCTCAAAATTACATCTTGAAACAAATATCCAACTGTCCGTGGTTTATAAAAACATCGGAGATTCATGAGCACCTCAAAATCAAGACTGTTAAAGAGGAGATCAAGACCTGGAGTGTGAGATATAGAAAAAGGCTAGAAATGCATCCTAATAAGCTTGCCACGCATCTAATCATACCGGACCTAATAAATAGGCTTAAAAGGCGAAAAATCCTGTCTTGATAGATATGGTTGACAGAGTGGAGCAGTCTCGACGGAAATTTTGGTCTGACCGCCTAACAGCTCTCAACACATCTGCTCATAGTCTAGGTGACTGATTGCAAGATAAAGACATATAAAAACTTGGTTGTAAAAAAAAATGTGTTTATAGTTAACTATTCGAAAGATAAGGTTTTTCTATCTGCAGATGTGAAATACCTTTTCCAAGTTCATTAGTCGATCTAGACGATTTCCGATTTTCTTCTTCCGGTAAACGAATTCAACACTTTCAGGTACATTCCAAAGCACCGCATCCAGTATAAGACGTGGTGGTTCGTGACATCACCACGCTTCGAATATGTGATATTCTTCTTCATCGTACTCAATACAGTGGCACTGATGATGAAGTTCCACAACGCAACACCGGAATACAAGAAGGTGAAAAGAATTTTCGACTTATGAAGTATGTTTATTAACCAACGAGAAGAGAAGGAGTTGTCATTCGATTAGAATTTTTTTCACTTCGCTATTGAATATGATCATGTTAATATTTTTCAGTAGTTAGATTTAGATGTTTTTATTTTTATTTTTAGAAAGAGACTAATACAGGAAATAATTAATTCCACATCTTAACATTTTGTAAAATTCACTTTTGTTTCATTCTAATATAGATTAATCTTATTTTCCATTTTTTTTTGAAGTAGCGAATGTGTATCTAAGTTGTTGTTTTAAAGTAATGAGAATGAACGTGGATGGTTATAAGAGTAAATGAACACCGAAGAAAGTGTGGATGGATTGTGTGAAAGATAACATGTGTAAGAAGAGTGTGAATTCAGATATGACGGCTGTTAGCTGACCCCACAGCTGGGAGAAGGACAGGAGGAAGAAGAAGAATGTGTATCTAAGTTATAAATAGTTCTTAACGATTCGGTATTCTTCTCACAGGTCTTGGATATACTGAACATGATCCTAACGACAGTTTTTATGCTTGAATTCGTCTTCAAACTTGCAGCATTCCGATTTAAAGTAAGTTACATCTATCATCTTTATTACATGTGATAGTATTTTAAATGTTTTTATTCAACTAAGGAGACTGGTGGGTCGTTCACTTGATGGTAAGTGATACGCTTCCCTATAACATGGCGCTATTTAAGACGATACACACTGCGCTCGTCGCCTTGTGACAAGATGTTAAGTTTCGTTATCCCAGTAATTTCACTAGCAAAACCTTTTAAACCAGAACACACTTGCTTGGCGGCAGAAGTAAGAGCTGCGGGTGGTACTTACACGGTCCCCAACAAGATAGACCTAACACCAGTAGAGTATATATTTATACAATTTAGGCCATATCTAGCAGTGGATATCTATCGGCTGATGATGATGATGATGATGATGATATATTTTAGTATTCATTTTTATATGATCACCATCAAATTACATCAGCCGACAGACATTCAATGTTGGATAATTTTATTTGGTATCATGTGATATAATTCAAAAGTATCTAGTCCCACCTCTTGACTAATCTAGTTAGGCTAGTCATGGTGATATAATTTTTGAGACCCTGAAGCTTTCATAATTGAAAATGCGAAGTAAATTTTTGAAATTAGGTAATATCACCATGGTCTTTAACAACTTTTAAATCCTTTTTTTTACTAGAATTATTTCGGCGACGCCTGGAACACGACTGACTTCATTTTGGTGGTCGGCAGTATAATAGATATTGTAGTAACACAAGCAAACGAAAACAATCCGAAGCTGATGCCTTCTGGGGTAAGTCCTTACATTAAACTGTTTTCTATGGCCTTCTCATATTTGTTCTTTCTTCCGCTCTGATGTTGGATTCTATCTGTTCTGTAACTTCTTGGAACAGCACTATTTCAACCTTTGGAGTTTTGGATTTTATTCTCCTCGCTTTAACGTATGGTAATCGCGAATTTGCGTTTACCAAAGTTATAAGTAAAGCGCGAAAAGTACAAAAAGGTGGTCGACAGAGAAACCGCATAAATTTTAGCGTATCAGTTTAAATAATTTCCAACGTATTCACATTTTCAGATAACTTCACCTAAAGGAAGTGAGGAGGTATGATTTCTTTGAAGATTTATAGAAAGTTTTCGATTGAGCTATTTGCGAAAGAATATTATAGTAAAATGTTTGAAGAGTAGCCCCTTTTTTTTAACAACCTTGCCAAATGCTTTGTCATTAAAACCCGTTTTCGACCTGCGTATTGAAATTTGCTCTCCATCAATCTATTTCTCTTCTTCTGTCTGTTTTTCTGTTTCAGTTATGAATTTTGTTTTGATTATTTTGATTTTATATTGTATTATGATAACATTCGGTGATTTTTTGATTCATGTTGCAGGCAACTCAAACGATCGGTCTGAAATATATTACCTTCTTCCGTCTCTTCCGAGCAATGCGTTTGATTAAACTCCTTTCCCGAGGGGAACGTATTAGAACTCTCCTATGGACTTTCATAAAGTCCTTCCAAGCTCTACCGTACGTCGCTCTACTGATTGTTCTTCTTTTCTTTATCTACGCTGTCGTTGGGATGCAGGTAAGTTTTTCATCATTTCTTTATAAATATCAAAGGTTATGTTTCAGAGTTTCAGATAATGTTGCTATCATTTCTCCCAAATTATTCCTTCACTCATCTTTTATGGCAGGAGTGTAAAGGTGATGGCGAGTACATGGACACTCGCATCTTTTGCAAGGTCATGAGTATAAGTATATGTTAAATTATCAAATTTATTTTAGCTTTTCGGCCGTGTCGAGTTTTCGGACACTATATCCAGAAATAATAACTTCAGGACATTTGGCGGTGCTCTCATGGTGTTGTTCAGGTCCGCTACAGGTACGTTGCTGGTGTGAATTGACCTGTGTAAAAAGATCTACTTCCAAAAAACGACGAATGTAAATCTATGTATAATTTAAATATGGTACATTTCCAGGTGAAGCCTGGCAAGATATAATGATGTCGCTCTCTCCGAACGGTGCCGAGTTGCCGGGGGAGCCTGTCCGGTGTATTGCTACAAATTCCACTGTGGAGACCAGCGAAGAAGTCTGCGGCACTGCGCTCGCGTTCCCCTACTTCATTTCGTTTTCATTGCTCTGCACATTTTTGGTAAGTAATTTGTTTATTTTCGCGCCGATGGTTAAAGAAGTAGATAATCAAATTGTTCATAAATTTCATTTTGATTTTATTCTCTTTGATATTTTCAGATCATAAACTTATTTGTGGCCGTCATTATGGATAATTTTGACTATTTGACGAGAGACTGGTCCATCCTCGGACCTCATCACCTGGACGAGTTTGTTAGGTGAAAATTTGGTTCTGATTTTATTTATTTTATGTACCTTTATCTATAGTATTTATGTAATAGAATCATTCAACTTAATTTCTACGGAATTTAAGATCTCAGATTCAAATAATAATTTAGAAATTGTTATATTGTAACTTATTTATGATTTTTTTATTCTCATAAAATTGCAGGCTTTGGAGTGAATATGATCCTGATGCAAAAGGAAGAATCAAACATTTGGACGTGGTGACACTGCTAAGAAAAATAAGTCCTCCATTAGGTAATACATTATAATTAATGTGAAGACATAGCTGTCTCTAATTTTTAGATATATGTTGTACATAAATAATTTAATTAAATGACAATAGACAGATGTTCATCACTGTATCTATTTCCGTTGTCAAAATATTTTTTGTGTGATGTTCCTGTTTATTTTGGTAAGCGTTACTTTTGCGAAAGGTATATCGATTATGCAGTGTTGGTTACCGCCGTCAAGTATAGCTATGTATACTTCTGGATTAAAGTGCTCTATATCTTCTTCCTACCAACCCGCATTGGGCCACCGTAGTAGGAAACGGCCCAAATCTCCCCCGTGGAACAGGAGGCTACGGTGACTGTAAGGTCGCGGGAAATTGCTAGAAACAAGCACCGCAGGACCGTTCAGTGTGGAGATCTATGGGGAAGCCCTGTTTAGCAGTGGACGTCTATCGGCTGATTCTGATTATGATGATGATATATTTTTCTGGGTGACGATGTATGACTTGTTATTTTAGGTTTCGGCAAGTTATGCCCACATCGAACTGCGTGCAAGCGACTCGTGTCCATGAACATGCCGCTCAACTCCGACGGCACAGTCAACTTCAACGCGACCCTGTTTGCTGTGGTGCGGACTCAGCTCCAAATTAAAACAACAGGCTAGTGTTTCCTTATTATTATTAATTTACAGTGTACTTAAGAATGTGTGAGAGACAAAGAAGTAATGAGGGAAAGAGTATCTAATAAAATAATATTTAGAAAATAAAACCACTTCTATTTAAAACATTGAAGTATAAATATAGGTATAAGTTAGGTTTTTTTTAATAAAGAGGTATTTTGATAGGCCATCAAAGTATTGCTGTGCTGCGGTGGTAATACATGTGAGATCCAGATTATTTTGGGGAAACACTTTTGCTACTATTAGCTTTATTGTCACTTAACGCAAAATGAAATTTTCTCTATGTTAGTTATTATAGATAAAAAAGAATACATTAACACTTAAACTAAAATTGGTAATCATAACAAATAAAAGTATATCGAGGTGTTTGACAAATTATCACCATTTATTGAACGGCAAACAGGTGTAATAGACGAATGCAATACGGAGCTACGAGCGATCATAAAAAAAATTTGGAAGAGGACATCACCGAAACTTCTGGACCAAGTGGTCCCTCCACCGGGCGATCCCAACGAGATTACAGTTGGCAAGTTCTACGCAACGTTCCTCATACAGGACTATTTCAGAAGGTAATTTTTATGGTCTTTTTATAAGTAATATTACTTAAAAAAACAACTTTTAGGTATATTTAGAAACCTGATTAATTTATGTGAGTTAGGTTGATTTTAAATTTTGTCGTATATATAAATTATAAGAAACATCATTATCATCAGCCGATAGTCGTCCACTGCTGGACATAGGTCTCTTCCAAAGATCTCCATGTCGATCGGTCCCACGTTGCTCACATCCAGTGGATTCCCGCGATTCTCACTAATAAGAAACATACGGACTGAATTTTTAGATGATAAAGAAAATAAAGGTTTTGGTTTATAAAATCCTAAATATCCCCGATTTCAAAGTATTTTAAAAGATGAATTTTACTTACCACAGTTCTTTTCAAACCACAATATTAAACTGAAAGAACATGCTAGTTCTTCTAGATATCCTAGGTCTACTTCAACAATGCTTATTGACAATAATGATCCTTACAAAAGTAGGCCTCTTGTGTTATTAGTGGAAACCTTTAAAGGGTTGTTTATTATTAAAACTTTAACAAAAGTATTTTGTGCGATTCCTCTCGCCAAGTGAAAGTTGTCCCGATTGGAATTAATTCTAATTATTTCTATTTTATAGGAACCATGCGTAAGTCGAACAGAATTATAAGCAACTACGGAAACGAATCCGCTGTATTTACGCTTTCGTGCCTCCAGAGTGTACAAATCGATACTGAGACATCGTGTTTTATTTTACCGATGAGCCGGAGGCGTTGCTTTATATTTTTCTTATTGTTTTTTTGGAAACTTTGCGAATGATGCTCCTGTTAGACACTCGTACAATCACCTTTAACATCTTTAAAGCTTTCAGTCAGTAGTATATTTTGTAGCTTCACTGTTACTGTATTTTAGTTAAGTGAAAATGCTATTTCATCTTTTTGTTCCATTTTAACTATATCTTTGTTATCATCTGTTAATATAGCTATCGAAACTCATGTTCATTTATTTTGTAATATGTCATGTATAAAGGCGATTGTATGTTAGTGTATGGGGTATGTTTTATTTTCAGCTTACCTGCATTATCAAAGACGATTATATCCACTTATTCGTTATCCGTTTACAGCATGAAACATTTCGATATCCGTTACCTTTCGAACATTCCAAAGCATGTTTTCTCCGTGTGTAACATACTTGTTGTCTCCACAGCCACTCGCTTTGATATACCGCACCAAACATCATCCCCGTTTTTACTCTTGTTTTATGCTGAATTTTTGCGTGTTATTTGATGCGTGGACATATTGTGCTATACGGAGTTCTGCATGTATAAAATTTACGTTAATAAAAATTGGCTTTACCTAATATATAATCTACAAAGTTTCGGTTCGTTAACATTACACAGAGAAGACATGTTGTTGGAATAAATTATAGAGGTAATCACGAATTATACTAACGTACCGAAGACAAGGTGTTTTGTTTTTTTTTTTTCGATTTGTCACACACCCTTAGACAACAAGTTTTAACTAACTACACGTTAAATGGAAGATGAACTTTAAATTGATCCCGGTTATACTGCAGTGACTATTTCATGTGGCAATATGACAGGTTCCGTAAACGCAAAGAGCAAGCGGCCGCAGCCTCGCTTCAGAATAACCAGATGACGCTTCAGGCAGGGCTGCGAACGCTGCACGAAGCGGGTCCCGAACTTAAGAGAGCTATATCTGGAAACTTAGACGAGATCGTACCTGAAGCCGTAGAACCTATGCATAGGGTAAGTTTGATGTGAACTCTAAATATCTGAAACATTTACCACAGTTGTTGAGTTGCTTAGATTGGTTGACAGAAAATCTACTGACATACAGTTCACTTTTGTTATTTGGATCCTCTATCAGTCACTTTAAGGGTAACTCTTCATGGATTTATAACCAGTAACAGAAAGTGATGATTAGAGAACAGTTTGCCTGATGAATTCAGTTTGCTAACATTTTGAATTCATGTCATGGTATTTTTTTAGCATGAAATTTATACAATTACAAGTATTACAAGAAACTAAGTATAGATATATAATATATAGGCTGTATGCTGCAAACTTTGTAATTTGTTTCTTTGTAAAATTTCAGCGTAACCACACACTGTTTGGTGCTGTCTGGACAACGATCAAGAAACGCGGTAGAGAAGGTTTCCATAAACCTCCGACACCACGAGCCGAAAAAAAGCTTAGTGGTAATTTAATTAAATGTATTACATTTTTTTATTCAATGAAGTGACAAAATGAGCTGAACATTCACCTGATGGTAAGTGATACGCGTGCTCAAAACAACGTGAGAATTGTTACTATGATTTATACTGCAATACATTATGCCCGTCGCCTTGAGACAGAACATGTTAAGTCTCGTTATCCCAGTACAGCAGTTACAGCGCGCTTCAAACCGGAACATAGTAATGTTTGCATACTACTGTTCTGCGACAGAAATAACGACCTATCTAGATGGTCTCCGGCACCAGAGCCTCACGACCGGTGAAAATAAATAGTTACTTTGACAAATTGAGAAGTATGTTCGCCTTTTAATAAATGGTATTCGAATCCAATAGGTGCAAGAGTCCAAAAAAAAAAAAACTACGGCGCACATCAATGATAAATAGATATTTGCGCAGTCTACTAATATATACAGCCTTCCGTGATAATCTGAATCGCCATAAGTATAAGTTTGATTCACTTAACATTGTTTATGGTTTTTTTTTAATGGATCAAATGTTACGAACTTTTTAATAAATTTCAGGTGCAGCGAAAGGAGGTCAATCACTGAGTGTAATGATGCAACGAGAGTTAGGCTTCGACGGGAAAATGCTTGAGGACGATTCGTAAGTATAGTCTAATATAAAACTGTAAATTTAGAAAAAGTATGTTTCATACTAATAGGGGGACCGGAAAGTAATGTCGTTTCTGCGCATGCCAATACTTGATTGTCATTTGTCAGCTCATTGTTTTGTTCAGAGGCGTACCAAAGACATTGTGAGGTTATAGTGATTTCTTTACTTATAGACAATTGAATTACAATTTTTTTTTGTAATTTTGGGTAAAATGGCCAGCCAAATACCAGAAGAGGTACACATCCGGCATTGCATGCCATTTGAGTTTCGCAAGGGAAATAACGCAACAGTTGCTACCAAAAACATTTGCGATGTTTATCCAAATGCACTGGACATTCGTAAATGCCAAAGGTGGTTTTCCAAGTTCAAATCGGGTAATTTTGATCTTTCCGACTCGTATCGATCAGGAAGACCATCAGCGTTAGACAACGACGTGTTAAGGGCGGAAGTGGAAGCAAATCCGTGTCAGACGATCGAGGAATTGTCAAACAGTCTCAACAAACCTTGGTCGACCATCCAAGAACATTTGAAGCAGATTGGAAAAGTAAGCAGAGCAGGTGTTTGGGTCCCGCATAATCTGTCCGAACAGAATAAGGCTAACCGATCAATCACATGCAACTTATTGCTTCAACGACACAACACAGAAGCGTTTTTTGATCGCTTGATCACAGGAGATGAGAAATGGGTCCTGTATGATAACCCAAAACGCAAAAGGCAGTGGCTCTCTCCAAATGAAATCCCTCGGAGTACTGCTAAGCCAGGTTTACACCCCAAAAAAGCGCTTTTGTGTGTTTGGTGGAGTATTCGCGGCATTGTTCATTTTGAATTACTGAAACCTGGAGAAACTGTTACTGCAGACCTCTACAGCGAACAATTGCAGCGAGTCAATCAATCTTTAATTGAAAAGTGGCCAGCGATTGTCAACCGAAAAGGCGTCATTCTCCAACATGACAATGCAAGACCGCACTGCGCAAGGCGAACTCTAGAAAAAATTAATGAATTGGGGTGGGAGGTGCTGCCTCATCCACCATATTCGCCCGATGTTGCACCATCGGATTTCCACTTATTCCGAGCGCTGCAACACTTTTTAAGTGGCAAAACATTTGCAAATTTGGATGATATCCAAAATGCCATCTCTAGATATTTTGCCGAAAAACCAATTAATTTTTATCGATCAGGGATTGAAAATTTACTCACTAGATGGCAAAAGGTTATTGACAATGATGGGGAATACATCATTGATTAAAAATAAAGACTCGTTAAAAATGTATGTGTTTGTATTTAGCGTAAGAAAACGACATTACTTTCCGGTCCCCCTAATATAATTCATACGTCAAATATATTATTTTGCTATTCCTATATAATAAACTATAGGTATAATAATGATGAAATTATTTTAGAACGTATCCATGATTAATGCCGATTCAAATACTTAATAAAAAATATTTCTATTACTTTAACCCAACTATAACTAAATTGTTAAGAATAATATAACTCTGTGGCCACAGGACTATACCTTGTGAAACTCTTGATTACGATATTGAATGCAAATATAATATTTAATATTTTAGGTATGTTTTAATTACTACTGATAATGGAAGCTTGATAAATAAAATATAATTGGGTATATAAAATTTTTAAATAATCAAAACATTAAAACTGTATTGATACATTTTGTTAAATGCTTTTTTAAGATTTACTTGCCCCTGTAGCGTTTTAAGATTATTAATATATTTTATCAAATTGGATTATCAATGTAAGTTATAATATTTTGTATGTTATTAGTAAATTTGACGACGGACATCATAGCGACGAAGAGATCGCAATGCAACCGCTCTTACACGGAAAGGACTCCGAACGAATATTCAGAGTTATCGAGTAAGTATTATTATATTCAACATCAAATATACAAGATGAAGTTAAAGGAAATTTTGTAATATAACGAAAATTATAGTTTTCCATCCAGTGTAGCTTAATTGCATAGGGCTTTATATTTTGCTTTGGATTAACTTTTTCTTTATCTAGTTCTCGAATTGATGTAAACACTTGTTTAAAAAAATATGTTTATAAAACTCTTCTGTTCTTTATATTTTAATTTCATGGAAATATTCGTTAATTTTTGTTTTGTTAATTTTCGTATGAATTTACTGTGACGTATATGTTGTTTGTTACTAGTCACATCATAGCACATTAAAATTTTATTGTGGAATGTCGTTTTATCCGGTGGCCATTGTTTCAAAGCCGAAAAGTTACAGTCAAGCAATCAAATGAAGTCTATAAAGTATCTAATAATGTAACTACTATTTATTAGAGGAATAATGTGGAAGTGTGGTAATAGGCTCTACGTCCATTTTAAATTCACGAATTCAAGTTTCTAATTATATTTGTAAGTTCTTGAAATAGTTTTGAAAATTTAAACAAATGGTAAGAGGTAGAGGCAAAATTTTTATTTGCAACGATGGCGCCGATGTTGTTGACTGAAACACGTTAACGTTTCCAGACAAACATCCAACGATTTAATGCAGAATATGAGAAACAGCCGTAAGTTTGTTTTAGTGTGTTGTGATTGTGTTGTATATATCATGTATGTTTATAACCTATCACATTTTAATCAACGATATGCAAGAATTTGTCGTTTTATGCGTCTTGTGCACTCTTTCTTCACACAGGTTTCCAATTTCTAAATAGGCCGCGAAGATCAAAATCGCATGTCCGGTATGTGATGATATGAGTCATCAAAAATAGAACAACTTTAGTGCTTTTTTCCTTTGTTGATAACAGTATTATTTTTGTGAAAATTTCATACGTTAAATGTTTTTGGCGTGACTTTATTTTTTATCTTCAGTTTCTATTCATCGAGTTATATTTCATTTAAAGTTTTTTGTCCATTAATAAAGCTTTCTCGAACCTTCAAAATAGCTGTTATAAAAGTAAATGATTAATTTATAGACGTCCTATACTTCACCATATCACTTTTGAAGTTACAAAGATGGCGATGTCTTATTCAATATTAATGCAAACAAAAAAATAAATAAAATGATACATTTTTCATTTTCTCTCATATATTCTAACGTACCACTCTTTGAAACATTAACTAATTTTTGTGTGGGTTTTATAGTTTGCTTGCTTAATATTATTATCTATGAATTTTATTTTTTGTTTAACTTGTCCTATGAGCTGTCTAGAATCCCTACGACTAGTATGGTACTAATAATAGTAAGCATGACTGATTGTGTTATCTGGATGTGTTTATTTTATAATATTATCATTTATGAGGCAGAGTTTAATTAAAAATATTTTGCTTTTATTGAAATTAAATAGTGACAAAAATATAAATACTGATGGAGATCAACTTCTCTATAAGGATCATGTACACTGCAGGAGTTTCAGCAGTCTTTAAAACAATCTAGGTTCTGAATAACCGGTTAATATATATTGAGTTACTGTACCACGGGTATAAAACCACGGGTTCTTCTGTCCTGAAATGGAATGTTCTAGATGGGTGAATGTTTTCATTAATTTTTCCTCTCCACACAGATCGTGACAAATTTCCAAGACAGATCAACGCCGTGCCTTACTGTGTAGAGAATCCAGCAGAGACCCTTATTACTAGAGTAAGTAATCCATCATCATCATTTTAGACCATGCAAGCCTATGCCTGAATATAAATGAGACATCTTAACGTTTTCAATACTGAGATTAGACTCAGAAGGAGACAGTCAAGGTCATTTGTCCACTCTGGACAAGTTACTAGTGATGTTTTTCTTCACAGCTAATTATAGACCTCTCCTAATAGCCTCTGTATTTGGTGAGTAAATAATTATTCTACATCAATTCACGGACATTGGTAAAATAGTATAAAAGCTGTTATGATCCTGCTTTGTGTGATTGCAAATATAAAAAAATGATAATTTTCTCCATGGCAAATATTATGGTATGCTGTACTTGGCGATTTATGGGATATTTCACCTTTAAATGCGGGAAACACAATGGTGGTCAGTTTAGATATCCTAACTAATGCCTCAGAAGATGAGCCATATGTCTTTGTTCTATTAAAAATAAATTATATATCTGAAATTTCAAACATTATTTTAACTGATAATCTTGTAAGCTTGTAATTTGTAACTGTAGTTAGTTTATTTTGTCTAGGTGCTTACGGAACAGGGGCTGGGCAAGTACTGTGATAAGGAGTTCATCCAGAGCACCTCGCGCGAGATGCAGGAGGCGCTCGACCTCACTCAGGAGGAGATGGACACGTGAGAACTTAACGTCATTTATAACAGCTGAAACTTAAAGAGGGATGTTATATGTTAAACCTGTCTTCGTTTATGTATCGTTGTCGGTGGCTTCCTTTGTTAGTTTGTAACCGCTAAACAGATCATAAATATAGTATATCTAAACTATATACCTCACAAAAAAAGATCAGGCTTTTGCATTTTACTGGCTTCAATGTAAATATTTACATTCTTAACTGGTGGTAGAAGAACACTTCCATTAATAAATGGCAAAGTTTGGGTTGTGGTAGGATTTTTACAATCTGTCTGGCTGTGTTCTGCTGTCATTATCGTAATACTGGCATAATCATCATCAGCCAATTTCGTTCACTGCTGGACATGAGCCTCCACCAAAGATCCCCGCATGATCGGGTGGGGATTCATATTGGTATTTGGGCCATTTTCCACGACACTGGCCCAATATGGGTTGGTGGTAGCCAGAGACTCGTTTGTTGATTAGCAGGTTGCACCACGAGCAGGTGAGGTTGGCTTGCTACCCGTGAGTTGTTGAGTGGGAACCCTTACACCCCTTACTGCCATAGTAGCTTTACTGTACTCCGACTGTAAACATATAGGGAGCCGTAGATACTGGGCGTGCACGCTTAACCCTTGCCTCATTGCCACTTAATTACACGTGAAATTGATGAGTTTTTTTTTGTGCTGTGTTATTTTTGAGCCAATGGGGCTAACATATCCGTAAGGGATAAAAGACCCCAAAAAAAAGAAAGATAGCAGAAGACCGGATTTGTTTTAGTAAGACGTCTGCTAAATTTCATTTTGAAGAAGGCATCACATGATGATGATGAGATCATGTCAAAATGATGTTCACTGATATCTAGAGTTTACCTCTAGTTAGCTTTAATTTTATTTGGATTTAAAATAAAGAGTAATATATTTAAATCAAATGTTTGACGTTACATACTTGATGATTATTAAATTGTCTTAATTAATTTACATTCTTACAGCGCAGCAAACCAGATAATCTTGCAAGAGCGTAAACTGAACAAAGTCCAAAACGGATCAACTGATGTGGTACGTGTGTCCCAGTTAATACAATACCCGTAAATCTTATTGATAAAGTAAAACATCCTGGAACTGATAGAACGGATATTTGATTATTACTGAAACGCTAACTTATAGGCATGGATATCATATTATTCCTACCAACCCGCATGGGGAAAACATGATAGGAAATGGTTCAAATTCCCCCCATATGAAGCCGTTCAAACGTAGCAATCTTTGGGGGAGGTTTATGTCCAGCAGTGGATGTTTGTTTATCGACTGATGTAATAAGCATGAGTATTAACACCTTATTACGCTCATCGCCTTCTCACGATTAGAGCTTAAGTTGGTGTTTGTCTTTATTTCCCCAGAGCACATAAATCTGAAATACTTCAATGTTTTCACAAATATTTTTTTATACAATGAAGCGACGAGACAAGCGTGACGTTCACCTGATGGTAAGTGATACGCTCGCTCATAACAACGTGGTAATTAGGATCGCAATGTGATCATCATACTAGACTTCACCAGGTTGCGATCGTCGCCTTGAAATATGAAATGTTGTTATCATCAATCGGGAACACAGTAATGTCTGTTGTTCTACAACACTGCCTGCAATAGGTGTTGCGGTAATACCTAGATAGTGTTTGACAAAAGAGACCTATCACTAGAAAATTGGTTCCGATTGTACGTATACAGTAGGATAACCTGGTGAACCTAGTCCTGAGGTAGTTTGAGATGTCACTGATGTATCGTGATATATTTTACAGCAGCATATGTTATTTTAGTAGGTTCCTTTCTCATGTGCTGATAAATGCCTTTTTTATAGGAATAAATGTATTTTTTTATTTATTTCCAATTTTCCTTGTTATTATTATACAAGGCTTTACTTTATCCTATCATTTACAACATTTACCCAATATGTATTTACAACATATTCACTACTATTGGCTATTTACATTTTATCTAACATTATTTCTATTCTATATCTAACTATGTAATATTCACAAAAATACACAGAATATTATTATGTTTACTATCTTACAATAAATAATATACTATCTGTAAGCTTGTACGTTGGGAATATATGATTTTGTGTGTTATTAATGTATTTCATGATCTTTCTAATTTTTTATGTTTGGGCCGATGTGTATAGGTTTTTATGAAACGAAAAAGTGTAACGAAAATAAAGCAATAAGTATATTTATAAGGGTTCAACTTTGAGTGAATGAGATAAAATGTATTTCTATATACGTATGTACTTTTTCTAGCACATACATTTATACTAAAATGGAGCTCCATTAGTACTGCTTGTGAATTGACATACAATTATTTTTGAATTCCAGGAAAGCATACTGGCCCGGCAGTATCATCCCTTCCACCAGCCTCCGATGCAGCCTCCTCCGAGAAAAAAATAATCTCAAAAGTATTATTATTTTTGGCTTCTATTTACCCCTATAACGGTTGGCAACCGTATAGGGTTATTTTTACCCGTTCAGGGTTTTTCGAGCTACTCCGGTAGCGGTCTAGCCGGGGCCCTAGGGAGGTGCCGATTATCGAATAGTTTTGTAAATATTTTAGTGTTACGACAGAGTGCTTCGTTTTAATTGCGATTTAAAAAAAAACTCTCATAATTAAAAAAAACAACATTAATTTCATATTAATTGAAAAAAATAATTTGATGCCTTAAAAATATAAAAAGCGTGAATGTACTTAGGGATATGGAAATTTGCCTTAAATGTTGTATAATGGAAATAATGAAAACTTGATTACAAAACGTACTTCCTGTATTACAGGATGTGAGAGGAAGAATAATATAATTTTGGCCGACAAAAAAAAGTGTTAAATTTTTTCTGTGTATAATTAGATGAAAGAAAAAAGCAAATATATTTCTACGTTATTTATTAGTAGGTCAAAATTATATTTAGGTTTGCCTTCCGTTTAAATATTTTCTAAAACCGGAAGCGGTGTTTATTACTAAGTGCTTTATTGTATCCAGGGTAATTGGACGTTGAGATATATATACAACCAATGTTGAAGGAAAATCAAACGGATATAGATAAAGAAATACCTGCGTCGTGTATGTATTGGGTGTTAAATAGGCAAACGTTTAATAAGTTAATCAAATGTTCCCTAGATAATTGTTGCTTTGGTTTTATAAAGTTAAAAAAAAAAACTATTCCCAATTTAAATGACAGACCTTAACGCGGCGATGTGCCTTAAATTGTAGAAGAAAAAAAACCGAAAAAAGTTTATATTTACCAACTATTGTGCCAAAATGTGCAAACATATATTTTGTAATAAATTTTTTCGGCTATATATATATATATATATCTTCCCTTATACGTATTTCATATAAACATAATTTATTATAAATGACCAGCAGAATCCCAGCTGTGGGAATATAAAATGGGCTGTTTATTCCTGTATATGTTAGATTTTATATCTGAATAATATTGTATGAGAAAATGTGTTTTTTTCCGTTTTCTAGTCATCGTCTCTTGCTTCACGTTAGATAGTTTCGATTATTGAACCTTTATGAATATTGATTATATATTAATGTTGTATTTTGTATGGTATATACTAAAACAGTTAGTGCTATTAAAATTTTAAAATTGATTATAGTTATTTCCGTATCCCAAAAATGTTGACGAACTCTGATAATTTGTAACGCAGAAATACATTAAAGTTGGACTTGATTTAATGGATTCTGTATATAAAAATGTTATGCTTAACTTTTGGAGTCCTTCCATATATCAAATGAGCTTAGATTTCAATCAGATGATAACAGAGAATCAAGACTTATAGACAAAAAGGTTTCAATATATTCTATATAATATAACTAATCAGAATATTGTAAGTAATATATTTATTATAGCGGTGGTATTTACTGGTGGTACATTTGTTGCCGGAGAATGTCTACCTAGGTACCACAGCATCTATTTTTGCCGCTAAACAATAGTATGCAAGTAATACTGTGGTCCGATTTAAAGGGCGTTAAAACTAGTGAAATTATTAGGGGGACCGGAAAGTAATGTCGTTTTCTTACGCTAAATACAAACACATACATTTTTAACGAGTCTTTATTTTTAATCAATGATGTATTCCCCATCATTGTCAATAACCTTTTGCCATCTAGTGAGTAAATTTTCAATCCCTGATCGATAAAAATTAATTGGTTTTTCGGCAAAATATCTAGAGATGGCATTTTGGATATCATCCAAATTTGCAAATGTTTTGCCACTTAAAAAGTGTTGCAGCGCTCGGAATAAGTGGAAATCCGATGGTGCAACATCGGGCGAATATGGTGGATGAGGCAGCACCTCCCACCCCAATTCATTAATTTTTTCTAGAGTTCGCCTTGCGCAGTGCGGTCTTGCATTGTCATGTTGGAGAATGACGCCTTTTCGGTTGACAATCGCTGGCCACTTTTCAATTAAAGATTGATTGACTCGCTGCAATTGTTCGCTGTAGAGGTCTGCAGTAACAGTTTCTCCAGGTTTCAGTAATTCAAAATGAACAATGCCGCGAATACTCCACCAAACACACAAAAGCGCTTTTTTGGGGTGTAAACCTGGCTTAGCAGTACTCCGAGGGATTTCATTTGGAGAGAGCCACTGCCTTTTGCGTTTTGGGTTATCATACAGGACCCATTTCTCATCTCCTGTGATCAAGCGATCAAAAAACGCTTCTGTGTTGTGTCGTTGAAGCAATAAGTTGCATGTGATTGATCGGTTAGCCTTATTCTGTTCGGACAGATTATGCGGGACCCAAACACCTGCTCTGCTTACTTTTCCAATCTGCTTCAAATGTTCTTGGATGGTCGACCAAGGTTTGTTGAGACTGTTTGACAATTCCTCGATCGTCTGACACGGATTTGCTTCCACTTCCGCCCTTAACACGTCGTTGTCTAACGCTGATGGTCTTCCTGATCGATACGAGTCGGAAAGATCAAAATTACCCGATTTGAACTTGGAAAACCACCTTTGGCATTTACGAATGTCCAGTGCATTTGGATAAACATCGCAAATGTTTTTGGTAGCAACTGTTGCGTTATTTCCCTTGCGAAACTCAAAGAGCATGCAATGCCGGATGTGTACCTCTTCTGGTATTTGGCTGGCCATTTTACCCAAAATTACAAAAAAAAATTGTAATTCAATTGTCTATAAGTAAAGAAATCACTATAACCTCACAATGTCTTTGGTACGCCTCTGAACAAAACAATGAGCTGACAAATGACAATCAAGTATTGGCATGCGCAGAAACGACATTACTTTCCGGTCCCCCTATTACTCGGGTAACAAGACCTAAGATGTCTCAATGCATCGCGCATAATACGGTGCAGTGTATATCGTCCAATCATGCCCGCGATGTAATGGGCGGGCGTATCTCTTAGCTTGAACTGAACGTCCCGCTGGTCTCGTTGCTTAAGACAATAATAAAAAAAATTAGCAATAAGTGTGGGAACTACACAAACAGATTTGGAGACCTACCACCATTTATTATGACCGTAGAATCGAACCTATTTTAGTATCAGTCTCCATCAGTGACGTGCTCGTACCTGTCGCTAAAACTAATTTTGTGTACCCTAGACTAGTATTTTGGATCCATCTGATATTTTCCTCTTGTCTGATTGCCAAAGAGACATCAACGGAAAGGAAAGATGTGAATTAGTTCCAAATTATTTTTTTACTTTAATTTGCATCTCGAATGACGACAAGGGACGTTCACCATGGCCTGGGTATTGGCTGCACGGCGAGGGTCCTTACGGTATGTCTTCCTTGGAGTTGTTCAGCGCGCGGCCGAGGTCCCGCGCGGAGCCCAGCTTGTTGCATATCTCCGACTTCAGTTCGTATATAAGCTTATCGATTTCCTCTTCCATCACGCTGCTGGTCTCGTAATCCTTGTCGGTGTCGTCGCCAATCGATTTGTTCCTCGGATCCGACGAGCTGCTGGACGCCTCGAAGTCGAAAATGTTCTGAAACTCGGGAATTTTATTGGAGATCGTCATGATGTCCTCCTGTGTGAAGTTGATGTCTTTCACGATTATCGTTTTGATTTGGCACGGGGAGCACGAGTACGCACTGCCGGCGTCGTTCGAGCTCTGGATGGGGATGCCGGAGATGTTCCCTTTGGACTTCCTCTGCAGATCCGCCAGCGATTCGCTTGCGTGGGTGGTCAGCTCGCATATCTCCGTTTGCAGTTTCTTGATCAAATATTCGAGCTTCGCAATTCGCTTCTCGAAGTTTATACTTGACTTTCGCTTCTTCGCCACCGTCGGCGTCTGCGATTTGCACGCCTGCTTGGCGTCGACCTTGCGAAACTTCTCCCACACGCTCTCCAGGAACGGCTTCTTGGCTTTATCGGTGGTGTTGCATTTACTTTTGGCTTCTTCCATTTTACTCCAGATATCTTTTCATCCTCTCTCTGCACTCTTCAAGTTTCTGACGTTTACGTTGCTCCTCGCAGGGGTCCGGGGTGGGCGGCGGCGGGATGTTCGGAGTGGGAGGGCAGCCGGGCCAAGGTAGATCGGGATGAGCTGCGACCGCGTCCTCTATATCGTTGCACCTGGAGGTTCCCGTGATCTCGCGTTGGACGACACAGACGATCGGCTCGTCAATGACGTTTATCTTGATCGGCGGGTTCTTGATCTTCTCTATGCAGAGTCCAAAACAGTCTGGCGGCGGCGGCGGTTCGGGTATCGGTGGCTTCTCGCAGATTTTGACACCAGCCTTTTTCAATTCTCTTATCCTCTGTAACTTGCACGGATCTGGCGGCGGTGGCTCAGGTTTTTTTTCTCTAACACATTTTTTTGTTTTCATGATATATTTATCATTAGAATCATGATTTATTATTAGTTATAATTAATTTTGAAAAATTTTGTTTGCCCAAGTTACGGTTTGTCAGGTGTCATTCTTCATTTTATTGTGGACGCTCTGCTAAAGGCTTGAATGTGCCAGTTTTCAAAAAAAAAGTAAAAATAGATAAAATAAATTTGAAAAGAACAAAATGGTAGCAACGGAGGTAGTATTTAATATTAAATTTAATACAAAGTTATTGACAAAATAGAAATAATCGTAGATAATTGAAGATATTTGGTGATCATTGAAAGCGACCATTGCTTTAAATTTTTCGTAGACTGTTGATATGGTCACCATCATCGCTTTCATTTACTATTTATCCCCAACTGCACATTAGCCTTCCCATTGCCTTGTATTCGGTCTCCAGTTTCTTCTCTCATTGTGGTGTTTAGTAATTAGATACAGCACTAAATTCTATGTTGTTTACGACTGCTCGTATATCTTACTTACCGTCTAGGTAGGAACAATCGTAGTTATTTTCCAGATGTAAAAATTTTAATTTAAAATCTTTATCAGCATCTCATTTAACACATATCTGTAACCTTATCGATTTCCAATAAAAAAAAAAACATTCAAAATGCATTAATTTACTTTATTATAGAAAGTCATGTTATCACAAATTCATTTTTCGTCTTTCACTATTGTTACGGGATTTTTGATCTTCTCCAGACACAGAAACGGAAGCGACAGGTGACTCTTCTTGTAATAGTGGTGGAGGTTGATGTTGCACGGCTGCGACGCGTCGAAGATCTCACACGGTCTCACGTAAATGGTGGTAGCGTCTGAAATATAAATATAAATTGCAATATTCCACCATCAGACATCGATACCATTACATGAGTGTATCAGACGGTACAGATTTTCGATAAGATTTAAACAAAGTAAAATTTTTACGCGAAAGTACTATTTGTATAACTATTTTAGGTTCGATATTTATCGGCGAGTAGTTTTATTTTAACATTGAATAATCATCATCATCATTTCAACCGATGGACGCCCACTGCTGGACATAGTCTATTGTGATGTGTTCCACAAAAAACGATCCTGCGCTGTTTGAATCCAGTGGCTCCCAGCGATTTTTTTTAATGTCCTCTGACCACCTGGTCTGCCAACGCTCCGCTTTCCGGTGTGGAGTCACCCATCAACATCGAATAATTAATTTCGGAAAACATCACTATCAACTAATAGTATAAGGTTAGCGTATCTAGCGGAGGTTTCATACATCGCTCCAGCCGAGTGGGACGGCGAATGAATAAGATAGTGGGAAATTAATCGAGAATCGGAAGACAGATCGCACAATGCATAAACCGGAAGCCAGAAAAGAGAAGTTCAATCCGTTCTGCGCGCGGCCATTGAAGTGGTATGACGTATCACTGCTTCGGACTTGAGTGATGTCCATGTTGACAGAAGAGAAGTTTAGAATTTTTGAAGAGCGATACGAAGATTGAATGCTGCTGTTATGTAGTACATGGCAACCAACTGTTCTCAAAACTACCATATTGTATCATGACGTCATAATAAAATTGTTCTGATTAGAACATTCGACCTAGCGGTCGCGTTTCTATTAACATCAATATCACCTATCAAAGTTGTTTTTTTTTAATAAATAATTGAAAAATGGAAAACTAAATCATTAATATTAATTTATCGAGAAACAATATTAACAGCATTTGTTTCTTACATTATATATAATTTATAGTCAAAGGAAATAATCCAAATGAAGATCACAACGGCTAATTAGCTTCTTAATTAAGAAGAAGTGAAGGTGGCGTAATTACCAAAATTGAAAGAGCAGATATGAGTCTTCTTCTAGTAACATAAAAGTCTGTCTCGTTTTGCTTGTCTCGAGTAACTAACAATTTGGAAAAGTTAAGAAAAAAAGACTTTCCGTTAAGACTAACTAAGTGAGAGCAGACGCTCTTTTGAGAAGAAACAAGGAAACAAATAACGATTGGCTCAAAGGTGTTGTCCTCTGTTAGAAACAATCTTGTTTTGCTGTTGAAACATTCGACGCATTTGTACCTAAGCAAGACGGTCCCCAACTCAACAAATTTACCACCTGTGTTAGATAGCTCCGTCGATGTCCTAGTAATTGTAAAATGCGATAAGTAAATCCGAGTTCCAGTTGTAAAAGACGTTACAGGTCTATATCTAGGAGTAGACGAAAACGTGCCAATAGAAATATTGACTTTCGTCTTTGAAATTCAAATCTAGCCTAATAACAGTAAAATTTAAAAAATGCTTGCGTGCAAATGCGTGATAAATATCACGAATTTGCGAAACCTTGGATGATGGAGGTAAAAAAGGGATATCGTGTTTGCATATTGTAATGGCAAGTTGTCCTCATACTCACCATTTTTACTGACCTTCGTGTCTTTAAGGAACTGCAAACGGCATTGGGAGTTGTTGTCGTATAAACGATCCTTCCGGTTCTCGTTTATTTTGACGACAACGCGACTCACATCGACTATTTCTTCTAAAATAAAATTATTAATGTCATCCATAACAAGCTTCCCCAGTAAAATCGCCACGCAGACCAGCGCAGAGGTCTACGCAATTCTTATTGTCTATTATCCTTTCGACTCATGAATTGTTAGTTTTGTCGCGATCCTTATCGTCCAAGTTGCAGCAAGGACGTTCAGGTGAGCACTGACAGGAGCCACCGTTCTCCTCGCTGCTGCCGTGGCACTGAGGACCTTGAGGTTTGTTCGACTTTCCCTTACCACCGGGCCCAGCTAAATTCTCAAGGTCTTCCGTATATGGCATTACGCACGGAAGACATTTCATCTTCGTGTTCTTTGTATCACATTTATCATCGGACATTTTGTTTGGGTGTATTTAAAAATCACATCATAATTTTGAATTTTGCGATCGAAAACGGTTTGGATATTGCGAATGAGTGACGTGCGTTTGCGTTTGATCGAGAACGCGATTGAGAATTCGGCCAGTAATGTTAACCACGGAGGAGGTTCTGATGGCCAATCCTTTAAACATATCGTGAGCACGTACATTTATATTTTTTTTTTCTTATATTATCACGCCTTTTTCCCAGTAGGCGTAGGCAGACGTGAATAAACACCCACATTTCGCCAGATGTGGTCAGATTAGGTCCCATGTAACAGGGGGCGAGCCTGTTGTCACTTTATTGGGGCCACCACACGCAAACAAAGATGATGTCAGTGTGCGGGTTTCCTCACGATGTTTTCCTCCACCGTTTGTATCTTGCTGTTGTACATACATAAATAAAATAGATTTTTACTAAACAAATCCCCCACAACAACAACTCATGGCACCCAAGTCAACCTTACCTGCTCGTAATGCAGCCTGCTAATCAACAAACGAAGCTCTGACGCTCACCAACCCACATTGGGGCAGTGTGGTGAAAAATGGTACTCGACGAAGTGGACAGCGCAGGACCGATTGATGCGGGGATCTTTGAGAATGCCTTTGTCCAGCCGTAGTCGTTTATCGGCTGACCATGATCCAAACCATTGAATATTGTAGTGTAAAAAATATTCCCAGTTTTGTGTCTATTCGCCTTGCGATTTGTAATGACTCCGTTTTACGGTACTTATTATTATTTATGTTTGACCCAACCTCATAATCATCATCGTCATCAGCCGATAGACTTCCACTGCTGGACATAAGCCTTCTTCAAAAAGCTCCATCTGGATCGGAAGCTCATAGTAGTGATGAATAAAGTCTTCACCGTCCTAATTTTATCCTGCTGTGGTACACTGCTGAACATGGAGCTACTCTTCAATGAAAATTTGCCAACAGGTCGTTATACTATGATTTAATTGGTGGTTTGTCTTTGCTGCTGAAGATAATTTACTTAGTTATTACCGCAGTATCTGTTTCTTCGTCAAATAAAATCTTCAAATATTACTGTAAATTTTGAATGGTGTTGTAGCTACAACTGCTGATGATGATGATGATGATGTTAGTAACTCCTCTAGCTAGAGGAGTTACTTACATCATTTGATATCTTTATCTCAAAGCAACGAGTAATATGTAGTTCAGTTAAGGACTACCGTATTACTTACCATCAGGTCACTGCTGGTAGGTCGCTACAGACCGTCCAGGTAGGTCACCGTAGCTCCTATTGCAACCGACAAATAGTGTTATTTAATTATTACAGTTCCGATTTGAAGGAAGTTGTAGTTATTGTATTTACTGTGACATCCAGACCTAACACTTTGTTTAAGACGATGAGCACAATGTGGTGCATCTTAACTAGCACCACGTTGTGGGCGGGCGACTCTTTTACCGTGAGGAAAACCTCGCGCTTGGTCTTCGTAAAGTCGAGAGATTTACTGGTATAAAAAAGCAATTCATGTCCACTTGTATTTACCAACTCGTGCACGATCAGCCTGATGGGAAAAAGACATTATTTTCCAGAAAAAGCTTCTCTCCAATCTTTGAAATTATCAAGTGCACTGTTTATTTTTATAATTATCTGATGATAAAGAGCATTTGACACAAAATAAAAAACAGAGAAGTGTGATATTGTTAATGATGGTAACATTAGTTGATCAATTTTGTTTTTGCAACGTTTTCAAGCTCGCCTCGCTGTCTTCGTATTCATCTGACACGGAGTCACTCGAACCAGAGTTCGCCGTTTTGTACGCAGTGTGGAGGTTGTCGTCCTCTCGAAAGATTGAGAATATTCTCGATTTGATCGCCGTGAACACGCTGTTCGGCTGCTGCGGCGGCTCCTGGGTACCGACGGTCGAATACATCGACGCCCGATACTTCTTGCTGCAAGTGCAGAAGTTCACCGCCGAGTTCGATGACTGCATCGCGATCTTCTTGCCGCGTTTCATCTTCTCCGGTTTACCGGTGCATTTGTCCACCATCTTCACCGTATTGTTCTTAAGGTCCAGCAAGTAACTCGCCGGTGTGTCGACGCCCTCATCTTTGTAAGCCTTCACCGGCAGCAGGGTGCCGTCCGTGTTGCACGATTGCGTTTTGTGTATGATCGCTTGCAGATGCCTCGCGCTTTCGCGTGTTATCGTTGTCATCGCGTCCTTTGTCTTCGTGTAGATGTTCCCAAAGAAGTCTTTGGCTATGGTCGTGAAGTCTTCGGATGTTATTTTGCACGTCGGTATCGTTTCGTTGAGATCTACCTTCATCATAGTCACGCTCATCGCGCTCTGCGTCAGATCCGTAATGGAAGGGATCACTTTTACCTTCATGCAGTTGGACAGGTTTTTCGGTTTTGCGCTATTATTGAATTCGTAATACGTATTGAAGTTCCGCTGAGATTCCGTGAATAAATTATCACTGCTTAGGTTTCCTTCATCGTTCAGTCTCTGGTTTAGAGCTTCCGCCGGTTCGTACTGAATATCCTCAACTTTGATTTTTGATGGGAATTTGTGAAGTTTTAAGAATGAAAGGTGTGTTTGGTTGATCGTTTCAGAACTTTTTATAATCAACGTGTTGGCACAGTAGCTTGGTTTGTTTTTGCATGTCTTTTTGTTGTCCTCGGCTGAGCTGATGCACGACAGGATCTTCTCTGGGCTAATGGATTCCTCTTTTCTGACTGCGGGTGATGTTGGTAAGTCGTTTTCGTTGCTGCTTGAAGACTGAGGTTGTGTTGAATATTGCGGTGAACATTTATGAATGTTTGTGTATGAGTTTTTGAATGTTTCTAGTATAGAGCAGCAAGATTTTTCCGGCACCTTCGGCGGTGGGTCTTTGCATTGCGGCAGCCTTAGCCTGGCCGGGCAGCACTTGTGAGCGCTAGGCGGTAAACAGGAGAACCTTTTCTCTTCAACCTTCGTCGAGTCCTTAATTTCAAAGCTTTTTATTGAACTTTTCGACTGTATTTTCGGTATTTTTGTACAAGAACGTTTAGCTTTAATACTTGTTGACGAACTATCTTTAATTTTACATGGCTTGGGTGCATAATCATTGCTTTTACCTTCGCATACTTCCGTTAATGTCTTGTCTAAGCAGGCACTACTCACTGCCTTTTGATCCGAAATACAAGTGCTTTGGTAATTGCTCGTTGGTGATTCTTTGATATTTTGAAAGCTATTGGAGCACAGGCGCAGCGTCAAACTATCCGAATTCTTATGGCCATCTCGCACTGGAAATGTGAAATCAGAATATTTCTCTGTAATTATAACATTATTCTCCGCTCTCCGATCGTTAAAATTGTCAGCTCGCACAGTGAACGGTTGTGTGTATGGTTCTATGATCTTGTTACAGAAGTATAAAGTCTCGCTAAGAGATTTCGATAATTGGCTCGAGTAAGGCGACGTATCAGTTATTTCGTAGTCCAAAAATGATGTTGCGGTTGATTTACAGTTTCTTAAATTAGGCAGTATTTTACAGTAGTCGACTATTTTTCCAGGCTCACTGTCGTCGGCGTCGTTTGAATAGAAACTATTCCGCGAATCTTCCGTATCCGGTATTATTATTAAACTTTCCTGGCTGTCCCGCTCAGTTGATACTTCTGAAATCTCGGAATCTAAACACTGATTATTTTTACAGTCCATTTTATGTAGCGGAAGTTTAATCTATCATATATAGTACCTTACGCCCCTTCATTGTCGTTTGAATTTTCGTTCGGCGGATTGTACTACATTGTTATTTCTCGTGAGATATTATAATTTTAAAGATTTCATACTCTTTCAAATTTAAGATATTTCTATTTAACGTACGTCATTTTGACTATTATTTATTCTTTTTGACAGTTCTTAAAATTTTGCAACGTGTATAGAAACTATTTCATTTTCTTTCACGACTCGACAGTGTTAAAAATTGTGTGAAATATTTTTCTTCTCTACTCGGAACATTTTTTAACGTATATGGAAAAAAGTGTATTCTCTACAAAAATCAAAATATTATTTAACTTATGAAATTTCTTTCGATTTAGTGAGGTAAATGCGCGAGAAAGCAAAAAACTTCTTATTCTTGTGATGTTTACGTTATATAAGGAAAGAATTAATCATTAATTTAAAAGAAATTTATGATTAATTACATTATTTTAAAATTAATTTTAGAACAATAATTATATATAATAAATTAACTACAGCGCCCTCTATGGATGAATATTGAAATTAAATTTAGCGACATCTGTGTTTGAAATGTAACAACTAGAGACAATTTTAACTAGAACAAGAAATTGAGACATCACGTTTTTTTATATATATTTTGCTATACATATTGTTGCGGATAGATGTCGCTACTTCATAATATTTACTAATTTTTCTATATCTCTGGAACAAAAAATTAAAAAAAAATACATTTTGCCAACTGCTTTATTAAAACTAGTAATTTATGCATATAATGAAAAAGACATTTAGAATGTAAGAATATTTTTCACCATATTTAAAATGAAATTGTCTAAAATATGCACGAATCCCAGGAGTTTGTAGAGTTACACTTATATTTTATTTTGTTGGTAAAATTACGAATTTGTTTTTTTATAAAAAAGCTCCGGCATATCTATACAAAGAAATACATAGTCTCAGTGACAGTGATACTAAAATGATAGTTTATTATATGATTCACGATGTATATTTACACAACAATTATTCCAAACATTTTGTTGTTATTGTTACTCTTTGTAACGGACCAACCAATCGCTGCCGGATATACGCAGTAGACAACAATGGATACAAATGAAAAGCTACTTGTAAGTGAACGCTTCGCGGAGGTGTTTGAGAAGGTAAACAAAATGAAACATAAAACAATTTATAAATTCATATGCCTTTATTTCGTACTGGTGCGTATGCCTTAAAAATATACTTAACACAAGTTAAAACTTAAATTCAATTATTTATTTATTTATTTATTCATCTATTATCGTTACAGTATCGAAGCGACGTCTATCGCTACGTTTTGATATGCTCGCGGGGAACAGAAGCTGTAAATTTACATAAATATTTACGCGGTGATAACAAAACACATTGAAACGGAGGAAGAGCTGGCTTCGCGTCTTCTAAACCCGACGAGGGATTGAGGAGGAACGAGCTTAGTGTTAAGATACGATTAGGCTGGGGACGGTGAAGCCCGTCCAGAACGACTCCAGACTAACAACTGGAACTCAGCGATCCCTGATTTACAGTACAGGTGGTAGCTATCAAAGATTTAATAAAAACCTATATCAGTAAGCAAACTTCAAACGTGGGACAAGAAACGAACCGAAGACCTCTGTTGGCAACACCACTGCGACACAGTGCAACTTTCAACTCTTCAAATGTTCATATTATGTATGAAATATGAAATATTTTTTTCCTTCAGACGTTCGCCTATCGATTGCCTGTGATGTAAGATGTCGAGTCTTATTACCTCATTAGTAACATTAGCTACAGCGCCCTTCAAACCGGAACATACTAATGTTTGCCCGCTGCAATAGGAACTGGGGTAGTATATATCTAGATTGTCTGCAGAAACAAAGATCTACCAAAAGTATAACATATAAGATATGATTTTGATTACTGAAAAAAAAAAAAAAAAAAACAATTAATTATTAAATTAATTTAAAACCTGTTAGGCTTTAGAGGACGCTCCGCCATTTTGTAATCTTTGGCAAACAAAATTGCATCTAATAAAATATAACGCTACAATGTATGAGAGGCTCTGTAGAGGTGTGTTCAGTTTGTGATTATTAAAAAAAAAAACTGTGTAGCAACAGGAAATAGGATGTACGATATTACAAATGTAATCGTCACGTATATTACAGTTGTAATTTACAAAGAACCGAACACACCGCGAGGACAGTTACAATTATACCAAGTCTTTGGCGAATCTCTAAACTGTATGCGTTGTAACGTTATTTGTAACGCGTTATAACGAAATAATAACGACATAGCGCGCGGCGGATGGAGGCAGAACAGAGATATACATATATATAGATATATAGATATAACACTAAGCGTTATTTACAACGAAATAATATTAGCTAAATGTAAAAAATAATGGACGGAAACGATAAGATTTTCAATCGATCGCTCTTGAAATGAAACAATGTTGGTCATTACGTATAACGCGCGTCACGTCAATCCTGCGCTCGCCGTGACGTCTGTGCACGTCACGCGTCACACACACACACACACACACACGATATCGACGTAAGATTCATTATACTGTATTAATTCTTTTATTTATTGAGATGACCATGTCTACCTGGTGCTGTTAGTTAGGACGTCGCACACTGCACCATAGACAAATCACTGTAAAACGCAGGATTGACTTCACGCGGCGCTGCACATCCACATCCGTCGACATCACTTCGTAACGTAATTAGAAACTAACTTTTTTTTTCTTTAATATAAAAAGTAAAAAAAAAAAGGAAACACAAATAATCTCATAGTAATTTCATTAAAACACATCCATAGACAACTTAAAGGAATCTATATCATTGTTACCGCAACTTCCTTCCGGTAGCGTCCGTAAATATTCATATATAAGAAACTAATGATCATAACAATATAATAATAAGTTAGTTAAGCTATGCGAATTGTAACAAAAAAAAAAAAAAATTGTTTATTACAAATTAAAAAAAAAAAACTCGATAGATCTCCCCCCGTTGTGCTCGTCGACAGCTAAATAAAACGTCAAAGCTAAAACTAATAACAACTGATCAGCTAACAACGTCAACACTAATGTTTAGCTATACTGAGGTAAAGGAAACCGAAAGAGATATTTATTTATACTTATTAGTTTATACTAACTAATACTTATAACGAACGTAAAATAATTACACTTTTTAGTTTACATTTTATTTACAATACAGAATAAAAATAAAATATAAAACGCATCAAGTTTTTTTTTTTTTTTTTATAAAACACATTTGGCGTCGGAGTGAATCCATCCAAACTAAACAATAATGAGTATAAATGAATTGCTGCTCGTTTACAACTAAACTGAACGGGGGAAACTAATAAAGGCTAAGATAACTAACTAACTGCTTACTGACCGCTAGTAATGATGACGGGGGCGAATCGAATGATTCATTTTACTAATCGATTTCCGCTTATTACTGCTCACTGGTGGTAAGTAACCGTTGCTGCAGACCGTCTATGTACCGCCGCAGCGCTTATTGCACAGTACCGCAAACATTACCGTGATCCGGTTTGAAGGACGCTGTTGGTAGTGTAAGTCTATGAGCGCAATGTGGTGCAGTGCTTGTCACGATGAGCGGTAGAATATTTTTTTTTTATTTAAGTAACGGGTCGAACGGGACAGACACCTGATATTAAGTGATACGCTCACCCGCAACAACTTGACGGTAGTTGGGATGACATACACAGCAGCAAGATGTTAAGTTTAGTTAGGTAAGTAATTACACAAGCTGCAGCGCCCTTCAAACCGGACAACGGTAATAATATATTTGCACAGTACCGTGTTTTCGCGAATGTTAACCAATTTAAAAAATAAGTTGTATTTTTAACGTTCCCACAGCTGGGAATGGCTACATTCAAATCGGAACACAGTAATGTTTGCACTGATGAATATAAGCACTAGATCTAGACCATAGGTTCTCAACCTTTAGTAAGATACATATGAGTTGATTACAATAATCTTGTATATCTGTCTATTGTATATTAAAAATCACAAATTAAAAATGTATTCTTCCTTCTTACTCCCTCTCTCTCTCTCTCTCTCCCTCCCTCTCTCTCTCTCTCCCTCCCTCTCTCTCTCTCTCCCTCCCTCTCTCTCTCCCTCCCCCCCCCCTCTCTCTCTCCCTCCCTCTCTCTCTCTCTCTCTCCCTCCCTCTCTCTCTCTCCCTCTCTCCCTCTCTTTCGCTCTTTGTCTATCCAATCGTGCTACATTAAAGCTCCAACGCCTGTTAGAAAGCGGGACTACTTCCGTTGGGAAGCAACGACTTAGACAGCAACCGGAAATGGAAACCTACGACCAGTAACCCCACTGCTGGGATTCAAGCACTGTATCCCAAGATGACAATTACTGTATATAGTAGACACCTATCCAATACAGCCGAGAGCGCGACGGATGCTGTTCTTGGAGCACTTCCGTTTCCTCACGAAGTATTCCTTCGTAGGAAGTTCTAGACGGAATCGAACCTCGGACTCTTCAATTACGTGTCCGTACAAACTGAGCTGTCGCGTCATTATTAACTAGGGCGGCAGTTAATCGATTTGTTGAATGAATCGTCCGATTGCATGATCGTCACGCGCGCCCACCGCTGGGCGTGGGCGGTGATATTGAACGTAGCGTTCGATACCGTTTATAACGTACGCTTCTCTAAAGGAATGGAAAGAGTTTGTTTAACAACTAAACACACACACAAATCTTCTTCCTTATATATACATATACATATATATACATGTATATGTATGCATATATATGTATATGTATATATACGTATATATATGTATACACGTGTCCAGTTATCACTTTAGTTCGTTGTGGTTCGCCGTCGGCTACTCGCACGGCGTCCTCTGATATCTGCGGACAAATCGTAACATATTAATTACATCAGCTCGCAGTAGCCCACCGCTGGACATCCACCAAACATCTACACAACAGTCGACATTGTCTCTGGTACCGCTGGGTACTAGGAGCCGTTGTTTGTAAAGGTTCTAATGGGGGGGATTTGAGCTATTTCCCACCACGCTGCACTGACTGGTAGAAGATTAAACATGTACATTAATTATATATTTATTAGCTGCTTTGTGAAGGGATTTTGTAAAGTCCATTTTCAACTGATCTGTCCGTGTTCCGGTTTGAGGGACGTTGTAGCTAATGTAATTACTGCGGTAACGGTATTTAATATCTTATGTCTCAAGGCGAGTACAATGCGGTGCTGTTTATCATCCTAACGCCAACTTGTTATGGGCAGGGGTTACATCATCAGCTGATAGATGTCCACTACTGGACATAGCATCCCCTAAAGATTACATCGATCTGTCCCGCGTTGCTCGCATCCAGTGGGTTCCCGCCACTCCCACCAGGTCGTAAGTCCACCTAGTGGGGGGCCTCCCAACACTACGTCTACCGGGTATCACTTACCATTAAGAGAACTCCTCGCCTCCCTCTAAACGGCAGAAGCAATATCTATACCAAATTTTGAGTGTTCACGTCTAATACTTTCAGAGTGTCATCAACAAAATGGCGGACATGGGCCACGTGTCCCAACGCCGACCATCAACGAGGTAACAGTAGAGAGTAATGGCTATAAATGACTTAGCTAGTAGCGAGTAGTGTTACTGTGGTAGTTTTATCGCTAGAATACAAGCGATGAGCGATAAGCGATTACCGCACCACTCGCTCAAGGCGGCCGGGACCGTACATGTGTATAATGACAACTCCCTTTGAGGAGGTGTGAGGGTTCCCACAGTTCACAGGACGCAATCCCACCTCACCAGCTCGTGGTGCTGCTGATCAATAAACGAGGCTCTGGTTCCAACCAACCTTTATTGGACTAGCGTGGTGGGAACTAACCCCAACCCCAAACCCCATGAGGGAGGCCCATGTCCAGCAGTGGACGTCTATCAGCTGATGATGATGAAAGTTCCACAGCAGGTTGATTGCTGCCTGATCACCGCCGGCGGCTCTCCCTACCAGTTCTGCCGTGACGTGAGCTATCAACGAGAATGACCTGATCTGATGAGCTAACACCATTTTTTGCAGGTTTCCAAAGGAATGTATCCTCCCGCTGCTCGCTAACAGTTGCTAGCTCCACTTGTTTCTCGTTCATCATAAGATGCTGACTCACGTTACCTCAACAATATCATTTGTAACGAAGTCCTTCAAACCGGAACACTGTACACACTACTGTTTGCAGCAAAACAAATCTATATCACTACTAGACGCGATCTTAACAATAGTTTTATACAGGTGCTTATTGCTGTGTTGATACTTAGTATAGATTTAAGTGACCTGACTTCCGTCACCCATGAATCAGTCCGGGGACTGGTGCCGGAGATCAGCTCCTCGTAGCCCTACCCCCCCCCCCCCACACCGGAGCAACTTTAAAAGCGATCGAAGTGGAATCACTTAAATTTAATGCCCGTAAGTTAGTCCCGCCCCGTGGGGCCGCGCGCGACCCTTTGTCTGCGCTCCTCGGGGAGGAATAAAAACGAAAGGAGGACGAATGTGCGAAAGTGCATTCATTTGTTGTGTGCCGACTGTTCCTACCACGGCGTGTGTCCTGTCCTGTGTATATATTCTATCATTTTTTTTTAACGACTTTACTTACAATTTCCGTACAGTTGCCGGAAACCGTCTAGATTGATACCAAAACAGCTGCTATTGCCACCGCTGAACAGTACCGTGTAGAAATGCGCTCTAACTAATTCAATTACCGTGGTAATGAGACTCAACATCTCATGTCCCAGACTAACATTTAGGTAAACAATTTTCTTTAAACGATCCACCTGATGGTAAGTGATACTCCCACAAAAACGTAGCTCCAATTACGATGGTTTACTCAGCAACACATTATCCTCGTCACCATAATTCATATCATAATTTAAATTACATAAATTACTTTACTAATTTCACTAGCTGCAGCGCCTTTCAAACCGGACAACAAATGTATCTATACATTCTTCATGTTATTACTTTTAATAGAATTCTATTAGGTTTAAGCTTCTAAGTTCAGTAAGTAATATTAGAAATTTACAAGTATGATAACTATGACCTCTTGAATCAACATGAGATATAGAAAAAAAAGGGGTGTAAGGGTTCCCGCACAACAGGTCTTGGAATCCAAGCCAAGCTCACCAGCTCGTGGTGCTGCTAATCAACAAACGAGGCCCTGGCTCCCACCTACCCGCACTGGGCCAGCGTGATAGGAAATTACCTAAATCTCCTCCTATTTAAATCCCTACCCGATCGAAGTGGAAATGTTTGGAGGAGGCCTATGTCCAGCAGTGGATGTCTGTCGGCTGATGATGATATAAAAAAATAACTCGTGCTATGATATGATGAGGTAAATGTGAAAAGTAAGAGGATCCAAGATCAATTTTACAGTAGAGTTGCCAAAGCCCTCGCTTTACTACTGCTGCTTATCGCTAACGCTACAAATCTTTGTAGGTTTGAGGTTGGAAATATCATTCACTTTTCTTTGAACAAACAGACATGATAGAAACATTTCTATGTATTTATAACATATACATTAATATATGACAGAAAACAAATAAGAAAATTTCAAATTCTTTGTATTTCAAGAAGACAAAAAAAAATTACCTAATTGAAAGAAGTTTAACTGGTGGTAAGAGACTGTAGCTACCACTGAAGCTCAGCCAAACAGTAGTTTGTAAACATTACTCTAATCCGAATTGAACGACGTTGTAATTGGTGAAATTAATGGGGTAATCAGACTTAATATTTCATGTCTTAAAGCGACGAGCAGTGCTGTGCAGTATATATCATCCTAACTGCCACTAAGTAAACGTCTCGCTCATCTCATAGCTTCATAGTAGTAAAGAAAAGTATTGGTTTGAAAATAGAAAAAAATTATTATGTTAAAGTAAAATATTTTAAAAATTTAAAGAAAAATCTATTACTTTCCATTGTCGGAATTTTACTATACATGGCTGTACCATAGATAATTTTCCAATAAATCTTTCCTCCCCCAAATGCAATCGTATAGTTTAGATTATAACTGTTTGTACTGTAACTATAAGTTTATATCTGAACAAACAAACGTCGGTTACGGATATCCGTCCGACAAATTAAGAATGGTGAAATTTAAAACGCAGGTAAAACCGCAGGCGCCAACATATCTCCCTGAGGCACACCTCTAAAAGCGAGCCCGTCCCGTGGTTCCGAGTGATAAAACGTTTCAGATTTATTCAGTACACGCCGCCATTTGTATCCCGGCAGTTGTTAAATGGGCCAACGTTTTAAAGGCTGTAAAATTTGGTCAGAGCCGTAATGTACGTGCGGTCGAAGGCTGCGCTGAGGTCCGTCTCGGGAGGCCTGCGCCGCGCACGCTCACCGTGTGCTTCGTTAAGCAACGTTCGCAATGTATTACCAGTAATGACTTCTGCACCGTGCGGGCTCCTATTGTTTATTGATTTTTTATAAACAGTTGTCTTTTCTTGATATTTATAAGGAAACAAAAATTAAATTTAAGAATTGTCAATGTATAATATTAACGATTAAATGTAACTACAATACTTCCGTGGCAGTAACAAATGTATTCTATTTGCATGTTTTTATAATATATTTGATAAAATATTCTCGATAATTATAGGCTGTTTAGCAATATATATATAATACTATCTAAAACATCTCATTTATCATCCGTGTCCGATCATTCTTCTGTAAGTAATGTTTGTTCATATTTAACTTTCTTTTTTATTTTGAACTGACGATTTATGTTGTTAATATGTAATTAAGGAAAGAAAAACTGGAACATTTCTTACTTACCACTTGGACAGCAAGCCGGTGGCGGCGGAGTGCGAGTAGGGCCCGCCGTACGGCGAGTACTGCGAGTAGGGCGCCGCGTACGCGTACTCGCTCGCCAACGTCGTCGTGCCTGTAACAGATATACTATGTTACACATGGTAATTTTATTAATATATATTTTTATCCCACCAACTATAGTCCTCCATTCCTATATTTAGTAGCAGTGATATCTAAAATTCCGCTAATTATAACTTCAGTGTTATGTGTTCCAATTGGGTTTTATTTCTTATAAAGGTTTATTGGAAAATGTCTTGCAAAATTGACTCGGTAACAATCATTGATCTCGCAATCTAAGACTGTGACCTAATAAGATCTAATTGCTAGATTACGAAAATCTCTTAATACAATTGGTAACGAAACAATTCCTTTGTAAGTTAACTATAAGTTTAAACACTTAACGGCTTCGCAATGAGGACGTTTATGAGAGGAAGGCGTGATTTTGTATAAATTTCACAAGACCTCGTTTTTACTTGAATATGACAAACTGATCAACTCCGACCGGGTTCAGCGTGCAGGCGGGAAACGCCCCTTGCCCGCGACACGGAGCGTAACCACTCTCCACCACCACCACCACCACACCACCCCCACAGATGACACTTTAATATTTATAACCGAAATAAGCCTCTGAACCCGTTTGAAGACGCCTCGTGCTGCGAGGATCGCGCCACGGCTCGTTACGCGTCTTAGACAAAGCCCGTATGCCCGCCACCGTACCCCCACCCACCCACCGCCGCCGCTAAAATTATTTGCATAGCCCCGAATGAGCTATTAAAGATGTCTGTCTCGCCCACCCCCACACCGACACCCACCCCCACCACGGTAAGCAGATTGCGGTAGATTAAAGACCGAGAGAGTGAAGCTGTTTCGGTGTCGACGGGGCCGGGTGCGAGGGAGAGATAATCATCAATCGTAGACATTTTAAACTCAATTCAATTTGAGGCTTTGATATTAGATACATCCGGTTGCAAGGTCGCGCCGTTTCAACGCGAAACAAACAAATTTGTTTTGTTTGTTTCTACACTTTTGACACAGTACAAAATAAACTATTCGTAGGTATATTTGCTGGACGACAGACTTTAGCGAAATTTTTGTTTCGACGACAATCTTAGATTAGAAATATCATCTAGAATAGTCCAAGTGATTTCAATTCTAATATAAAAACCAAAAAAAACCATAAACCATAAATAAAATAAAAACAGACGCTATATAGACAGAAATATAACTTGTTTACTTTAAACGTTATAGGTGAACAATTTTTGACTTTAGATTTTTCGTAAACAAAATGGCGCCGAAATATTTTATCTATGGTTTGTGCAGATCAGAAGCAGTACATTTAAATATATTTAAGTACTTAATAAATACATAATATGTTATAAACAATATTTATTAACTTTAGACCTGTGTGAAAATTTTAAATGATATAAAAACGGTTAGCCCACTTAAATTTCCCATTTGTGGGATTCTGAGTCTGATGTCACGAGGTCAGAGGGTTGTTTATCCACAATGCTGGTCAAGCGCGAGTTGGCGAAGGTCGTTTTTGGAACATGATTTCAAGGTTCCTTCAGGAAGCTCCAGCTTATCGGGAATCGAACCCGCGTCGCCCATCGCGTAGTACCTAACAAACTGTGAGGGTGCGTTGCTAAAAATGAGTTTCCCCATTTCTTCCGCTCCTCTGATCTCCCCGCAGCCACAGCCAGGTACATGATGGTGCTACTTAACGGCAGTAAGAATAAAGCTGATAATCCCGCAGTAAGGCTCCCGTCGTGACGTTTCAATACTGAAGCGTCGGAAGTAAATTGGATCTCGGTTGGAGTGGTTTTGGATAGTGCTTAAGTATACAGGGTGTTTTATTTTTATCTAGTTTTATTTTGTATGACGAAACAAGTGTGATGTTCATCTGATGGTAAGTGGCCCATAAGGTGGCGCCGGTTAAGATACACGACATTGTGGCTCGCAACTTGAAATGTTAAATCAGCTTATCATGATTACGATATTTACAGCGCCCTTTAAACAGGAGCACAGTGTGTCAGCTGCAATAGAATTACCACTAATTTATGTTGGTAACTAATGGTACATTGTTATCACTTATCACCAGGTATATGTTCAGCTCGTCACATGGACTGATGGTAGTAAAACAGCTGATATTAGTAAACTTCTTCGTCTAAGCATCAAGCTAAATTGACCATAGATCCTCTGACTTCAAAGTGCTGTTCTTCTGGTTCTTCTTGAGTAATAGAAGGGGGTTTACCGTCGTAGTGGGCGTAGGGCGGGTAGGGCGGGGCCGGCGGCTGCAGCACCACGAGGGCGGCGGCGTCAGGACTCGCGGCCGCCGACGGGGGCTCGCCGGCGCCGCCGTTCGAACCCGTCGAGTCGTTGGTTGCTGCGAGGGAAACGAAATTTAAAAAAAAAACTTTAACAGCTTTACACCACCTCACCGCTTCGTGTATAACTAGAACATCAACTGATAGTACAAACATTACTACGTTCCGGTTTGAAGGGTACTGGAGTAATAAGACTCAACATCTTACGTCTCAAGGCGACGATCACAACGCTGGACGCTGGTGCTGTATATAACATCCTAACCAGCTTGTTATGAGCTGGCGTATTACTTACCATCAGGTGAACTTCACAATAGTCACTTCTTAACAAAAAGCGGGTTTCATTGGGCCCACTGCTGGACGTAGGTTTCTTTTAATGTATTCCTTAATCACGTCGCTTTGTGCGGTTTGAGTGTAATGGTTCCCAGCAACTTTTTATATATACATTTAAAGCTAAGAAGCGTTCTTTGGGAGAGACTTATGTCCAGCAGTGGACTGCCGTGGGCTGTTAATAATTATATTTATATAATGTTCCGTTTCCCAAGATTCACTGGCAGTAAACAGAAACTACCGTTACGCGGGTGTCACTCGAGGACCTTACTACCCCGAGCAATGTGTACTATCCACTGCCACTTAAGTCTAGCAATCGTTTGGGCTATATCGGTGACCTTAGTTCTTCTGCGGATCTCCATATGACGAATGAAGAATTTTGGGGAGACCTATGTCCAGCAGTGGACGTCTGTCGACTGATGATGAAGTCTATTTCACATCATTGAGAACTACTACAACGTTGTCTGTATGTAGTACTGCAAAAATAAATAAATAGATGTTTTATGTCAATGCTATATTTTACTTGTTACTAGTATAAATAAATCACGGTGATTGTCGATCGTTTTTTTTTTTTTTTTTTTTTCTACTGATCGATCCCGTCCCGTCTATCGCGCCGCGGCCGGAGCGTGTCGCCGTTAGCGCTGGATTTATGGCGCGCTTGGATACGATGCGACTGCACTTTAACCAGAAATTTAATTGGCTTTACCGTGATTAAGATTTGCGAGGTTCCAGAGGATCAGCTCCAATTTAATCACTGATCGTTACTTGTTAAAGTTACGCCTCTTAGAAAGCATATATTGGAACTAAAGTAGCGTAAACAGGATCCCGAAAATTGGGGATTCGAGAGGGTTTATTTGTATGTAACCTTGGTCGAAAATCATCTCATATAGAATAAATATAATATTAATTTATCCTTCATTCTTAGTACAAAGTCTTGTCTGTATTCCCACTACTGGGACTCATAGACCTACTTTCATAAGTCGAGAATCATGAAGTATATAGATTTGATATTTTTATATTTTTTTTTATGCCAGACAGTTAAGATGTATGATCCAGAAATCGTATGATACGGAAATCTTTGATGGATGCCTATGCCCAGCTGTGGGCGTTATCAGCTGATATGTAGTAATACTAAAATAAATGAGATCGGAATGTGACTAATTGGATCTAAATTAGGGAGTCAAAGATGAATAATCTTTAGATACAGATGTACCTAATCTAAAGCCTGGTACAGTACAAAATTAAGTACTTCAATTAGGATCTATGAAAGTATAATCGATAGATCCTATTCGAATGGATCATCTAGATCTCATTTCCCACGTGACATTAAAAAGATGTAGATACGTAACGGATATCGCAGCGGGCGCTGGAGACCGACCGCAAGGCTGCGGTCGCTGGTGCCATGGGAAACCTCCGCGTCCGATTGTAATGGAAACATTTCATTCATAAAGTTGAACCCACCTGATGCGATCGTAATCGATATTCACTTAAACGGTGTTGAAGCAACTTAAGTTAAAGTTAAGAGTAATAATAATGTCAATCAAATCAAATCAAATCAGACGTACTTGCTGGAACTTAATGATTTATATGACAGTTCCCGCATAACTCACGGGATCCAAGCTAAGTTCACCTGTTCATGGTTTACCCTGCTAATCAACAAACGAAGGTCTGACTCCCACCAATCTGCTTTGGGCCAGTATGGTGGGAAACAGCCCAAATCTCCCCCACATGAACCTTTATAAACGACGGCACCTGGTATCCGATGCATTCTATATCAGTCCGTACCTGACGTGGGAATTTTTGGAAAAGGCCTATGTCTAGCACTGGACATGTATCAGCTGATATTGATGATAATGGTGATGAATGAACTAGCAAGAAGGCAAAAAGGTTATCCTAAAGTATCAGATATTAGTGAGAGATTCGTGCGAATCCATTACGCTAATATGGATAATAGAATCTGTAAAGATTAAAGAATCCATAAAGACTAAGCCAAAGATAGGAAAGGTGGAAATTACATCATATTACTTTTAAATGCCAAATAGCTCAAATCCCACATGTGGGCCCCTACAAACGAAGGCTCCTGTTGCCTGGTGCTGCCGTAGGCCAGGACCGATCGATGTGGAGATCTTTGGAGGAGGCCTATATCCAGCAGTGGACGTCTATCGGTTGATGACTTTAATATCAGCATTAGTGTTAGACATGCAGACCACTTCACGTGCTCACCGTTGGCACTAAGTTTTGGTCATAACGCCAAAATATACCTAAGTAAAGAATTCTTTTCTTCTCAGAATTTATCTCTTCTTATGACGGCATCTGCTTTCGTACTTCTTTCACTCCACTTCTCTCTATTCTGGACATCTCTTTCTAAATACTTCATATCAGAATATTTTGATACTTCAGATGTATAGATGGTAAGGTTATGGTCAGACCCTTCTTATTCGGATCTTAATTTTGCCGTCAATTCTAGTGTGGTTGCATTATTGTGTTCCGGTTTGAAGGGCGCTGTAGGTAGTGTAATCACTGGGATAACGGGACTCAACATATATCTCAAGGCATCGAGAGTAATATGGTGCAGTGTATTCTATTCTAACAGACGCCACGTTGTTATGGGCATCACTTACCATCAGGTGAACGTCCGTCCTTCTCGTCTGTTTGTTACGTCTAATAAAAAAAAATCTTGATCATCACTATTCTTATAGGTTATTTATATTAATTACTATTAAGCCTATCGCACGTTTCCTTCGTGGTTTAAATCATCCCTATCATCACTATCACCTGACAGACGTCCACTGCTGGACATAAACCTCCCCCAAAGATCTCCACATCGGCAGGTCCTGCGCTGTCTACATCTGTTTCCTGCAACCTTCACCAGATCGTGGGATCATTTGGTGGAGAGTCTGTCAACGCTACGTCTTCTGGTACTCGGTCGCCATTACGGCTGTTAGTCCTTCGAGAGATGAGTTCTGTCCGCTGTCACTTAAGTCTTGCAATCTTTTGGACTATGTCGGTGACCTAAGTTCTGCGGAACTCCTCATTTCTGATTCGTTCACCCGGGGAATCCCCGAGCATACCCCTTTCCATTGCTCCCTGTGCGACTTGAACCCTTTTCACCAGGTCCATTGTAAGTAGCCACGTCTAGGTAAATAATCTATTATCATCAGCCGATAGACGTCCACAGTTGGGCTTGGGCTTCGCCCAAAGATCTCCAGGTCAGTCGATTCTGCGCTACCCACATCCAGAGGTTCCACGCTAACCCAATGCGGGATTGGTTGAAATTCGTGTAATACAAAGCTTTATTGAGTTTGTTGTGTACACGCTTTGTGTTGCTTTGCGCAGTATTGAGGTCAGGAACCTGCGGGACCCGAACAATGGGATGTTCTCAAGTCCCGCGGGGGAACACAATCCGGCTGCCGGCGGAGCGACCGCATCCTGGTGTCTCTCAGTAACACAACACGGCCGATCGGTAACACGATCACCAACCTGCGACTGTACTCCCTCTAGTGTGTCAACGACTTTATCTAGCCACTTGCTTGTGACACGCTTCCTAGTTACAACTGTGGTTACTTTTTTTATACTATTAGGGGGACCGGAAAGTAATGTCGTTTTCTTACGCTAAATACAAACACATACATTTTTAACGAGTCTTTATTTTTAATCAATGATGTATTCCCCATCATTGTCAATAACCTTTTGCCATCTAGTGAGTAAATTTTCAATCCCTGATCGATAAAAATTAATTGGTTTTTCGGCAAAATATCTAGAGATGGCATTTTGGATATCATCCAAATTTGCAAATGTTTTGCCACTTAAAAAGTGTTGCAGCGCTCGGAATAAGTGGAAATCCGATGGTGCAACATCGGGCGAATATGGTGGATGAGGCAGCACCTCCCACCCCAATTCATTAATTTTTTCTAGAGTTCGCCTTGCGCAGTGCGGTCTTGCATTGTCATGTTGGAGAATGACGCCTTTTCGGTTGACAATCGCTGGCCACTTTTCAATTAAAGATTGATTGACTCGCTGCAATTGTTCGCTGTAGAGGTCTGCAGTAACAGTTTCTCCAGGTTTCAGTAATTCAAAATGAACAATGCCGCGAATACTCCACCAAACACACAAAAGCGCTTTTTTGGGGTGTAAACCTGGCTTAGCAGTACTCCGAGGGATTTCATTTGGAGAGAGCCACTGCCTTTTGCGTTTTGGGTTATCATACAGGACCCATTTCTCATCTCCTGTGATCAAGCGATCAAAAAACGCTTCTGTGTTGTGTCTTTGAAGCAATAAGTTGCATGTGATTGATCGGTTAGCCTTATTCTGTTCGGACAGATTATGCGGGACCCAAACACCTGCTCTGCTTACTTTTCCAATCTGCTTCAAATGTTCTTGGATGGTCGACCAAGGTTTGTTGAGACTGTTTGACAATTCCTCGATCGTCTGACACGGATTTGCTTCCACTTCCGCCCTTAACACGTCGTTGTCTAACGCTGATGGTCTTCCTGATCGATACGAGTCGGAAAGATCAAAATTACCCGATTTGAACTTGGAAAACCACCTTTGGCATTTACGAATGTCCAGTGCATTTGGATAAACATCGCAAATGTTTTTGGTAGCAACTGTTGCGTTATTTCCCTTGCGAAACTCAAAGAGCATGCAATGCCGGATGTGTACCTCTTCTGGTATTTGGCTGGCCATTTTACCCAAAATTACAAAAAAAAATTGTAATTCAATTGTCTATAAGTAAAGAAATCACTATAACCTCACAATGTCTTTGGTACGCCTCTGAACAAAACAATGAGCTGACAAATGACAATCAAGTATTGGCATGAAAGCAGAAACGACATTACTTTCCGGTCCCCCTATTACAAAGCGATTAGAATGGTAAGTGATACGCTATTCAATAACAACTTGGCGCTAGTTACGATGTTATACACAGCATCGCATCGTACTCTACTTAAGATGTAAGATGTGAAGTATCGTTATTTCAGTAATTTCACTAACTACAGCATCCTTCAAACCGGAACACAATAATGTTTACAGTACTATTTGTCGGCTGCAACAGGCGCTGCGGCGGTACCTACCTAGACGGTCTGTAGCAACAAAGACATCATCATCAGCCGACAGACGCCCACGGCTGGACATAGACCTACCCCAAAGATCCCGACATTATTTGTTAAGAGTACATTGATGGGAATTGGGTTGTAACCCATCATGCTGGCCCAGTGCAGGTTGATGGGTGATCAGAATCTTGTCTTTTGTTCAGGGGGGTGCACCGTGTGCTGGTGAGGTGGACTTGGGCTCCGTAAGATGTTGGGTGGAACCCCTAAAAACCCCAACACAGGAACAGAGTCCTACCACCAGTATCTTTACTATCTATAATATACTTCTCTCACTCCCACTCTCTCTTTCTCTCTCTATCTATCTCTTTGTTGCTAATATATATACAATATAAGTAAGCATTTAAGAAATCTTGTTAAGGCCAAGTTTAAGTATATTAATGAAGTTTTTGTATATGTAAACATGTGAAATAATAGCGATGGCCCTTATTTGTTAATATTCCCACCGCTGGGAATAACAGCTGTACTTCAAAAGGAGAGAGTTAAAGCTACTCATCCACTAATTTAAGTAAATAGTGGATCGGTTAAATTTCAGATTTCATTATGAAATCTGAAGGGATATGGATAGCGAAGGATAAGTTACCGTAGACTGATGATGATGAGGACGATGAAGAAACATGAAATTCAATCAATTGTTATTTAACTACCGTCAGTGTTGCGACTGGTCTTCGACGCGATAGAGGAACTAATGAAGACCAAGCAAAGGAAAAGTATAACAACAATGCGAGCTGATGTTACGCACGAGGAAAAAACCCCTGCGCAGTGAACCTGCTTTAAGTAATCAGCTAAAAAAGCCGTTGCAACGCGCTGATTACTGCTCGAGGCGCGTAACGAGAATTTTACCATTCTCGTATATCCAACTCCTCAAATTGCCGTCGTTAAGCGACGGTTCGTCACGGCCTGAATAGTCATCATCGTCTCCATGACGCGGCGCTGTGTGGATCACTTAACTCTTCCAAGAAGACGCTTCGTGTATTCGATCTTCCATGTTCAGATAATACTGATCATCATCAGCATTGCATCTACTAGTTCCGACTGTCTGGTGAAGGTCGTTGGAAGCTGTTAGATGTGATCAGTGCCGGAATGGTGTGACAAATTGAAGATCACAATAAGTAAATCTACCTTGATTTTGATATAATTTCTAATATTGATGTTCAGATTGATTCGAACGGGAATTTCACCTGATGGTAAAGAGTACGCCAGTCCGTGGAAACGTGGCGCTACTTATATAATATAGTACACCACATTGCGCTCGTCGCCTTGAGACATTAAATGTGTCATTATCCTAATAATTTCACTAGCCACAGCGCCCTTCAAACAGCAACGTCTGCAGACAGCCGTTTGTCAGCTGCAATCGGACCTGCTGAGGTAGGTCTCCAGCAACTGAGAGACCTATCAGCAAAAATATTAGGTTTTGCTAAACTCTTCTCCAGCAGTCTATGGAAAATATAATTGGTGATTGATATGAGCTAATAAGACCGAAAGACTATAGTATATGATGTGGTGTTTGATGATGCTGATTGATAATGACGCTGAAGATGATGAAGTGGGTTCACCCAGAATAGTCCAGCTCTCAGCCTGAACATATCGATGCTGTTATATCAGTTGATTTACAATATGGGTGTGGTAGTTAGGTAAACATTCAAAAAAAAGCTCTCCTGATGAATCGATGGTCCATCTTCCAAGGTTGACGAGCAGCCGCGTACTGACCTGAGTGGGGTGTGTAGTGGGGATGGGCGGCGTGCTCGTAGGGCGCATCGAACAGCTCGCCGTAGTAGCCGCCCGTGCCGCCCGCCCCGCCCAGCTCCGACAGCAGTTTGTACTCGTCCTTTAAGCTCCACTTCGAAGACCACAGCTGGAACATCACATTAATAAGCAAAAGGAAACTTGACTACCCTTTGGTACCCAAAAAAAGGGGTAGGGGGTCCTATTAAGCACGTTTAAAAACTATTGGCTAGAAGAAGAAAAGCTAAGGATGCCACTATCGAGAATTGAAAGAGAACGTGCTATCATCAGTAGTTGTCACGAAAAAATCTGTACCCTGGGTTTACATGATACCTAGGCTCTTAGTCTAGGCGACTAAAAGGGTCCTTGGGTTCAAAATCCTTGAGGGTGCGAGCGAAAACATATTTTTTTTAATGCGATTAAGCGACGAGGCGAGAGGCACGATCACCTGATGGTAAGTGATACGTCCGTCCAGTAGTTACACTAGCTACAGCGCCTATCAAACCGGAACACAGTAATGTTTCCACAGTACTGTCTGTCGGCTGCAATAGGCGTTGCGGTGGTACCTAGACGGTCTGTGACAAAAGAGACCTAGCATCATTATTATGAAAAGTTGGGCAGAAGTAAATAAGATATCAATGATATATCAAAAAGCTATCTAGGATGCTGATGACATGTGATAGATTTAGAAATCTAGATTTATTTAATACTCACGTTGGAATATATTTGATCGCCGTTGTAATGACTCCGCTGCCTCTTCACGTCGTCTTCAGAGTGGCTGTTGAAGTCCCGGTTCTCATCTGTTGACAACGGTTCGGGAATTATTTAAGGAGTCTTGCTGGTTAAAACGTCAACATCATCATCATCATCATTTCAACCGATGGACGTCCACAGCTGGACATATGTCTCTTACAGTGTGTTCTAAAAACCACGGTCTTGCGCTGTTTGAATCCAGCGGCTCCCAGCAATATCCGGATCCAAATCTCTTAGATGGTATGAAGTCAAAATAGAGTTTAAAGGACTGTATCATTATAATGATGGGGTGTAAGGGTTCCCGCACAATTCACGGGATCCAAGCCAACCCTACCTGCTCGTGGTCTGGTGAGGCTCTGGCTCCCACCAACTTGCATCAGACCAGCGTGGTGGGAAATGGCCCAAATCCTCTCGATCGAGGTGGGGAATCTTTGAGGCAGACCTATGTCCAGCAGTTGATGTCTATCGACTGAAGATGATGATGATGATCATTACGATGAACAATTTGTGTAAATATTTTTTCGATGATGATAGTAGACTAATGAGACGTTCATCTGATGGTAAGTGATACACACGTCCATAACGTGGTGTTAGTTAGGATGATATACACAGCACCACAACAACGAGCAATACGGGACTGATCGAGGTGGAGATCTTTGAAGGGAGGATGTCTTTGAAAGACTGGACGTCTATCGGCTGGTGATGATGATGATGATAAAGCACTACATGGTGCTTATTGAGATATAGAATTGTTAAGTCCCGTTACTCTAGTAATTTCACTAGCTACAGCGTCTATTTGAATGGAACACAGTAACTGTTTGACAGTGGAACCTATTAATAGAAATGTCTATCTAGATTTCTAACCGTGTGAAGCGTAAGGTGTGGAAGTAAGTAGGTAGAGACTAAGTCATAAAGTCTGGCTAGTTAGGGGGAGGGGAATTTTCATGAGAAATTATAAGGCTACATAATATGGGCAGGAATTTGTGCTGGGGAATTTAATAGCACAGTAAATCTTGCCCGTTCCGCTGTGCGCGCAGCGCCGTGCCAAAAGGATAATAGTGATGTCCTTCACCGTCATTTATATATTTATCGATAACGATTTTGTTATGCCTTTGTAGCACAGCAGCTAATCGCTTATATATACACATGGGCTGATTCCAGCTCCACTAGTAAATATAAGCTTCTACCCAACCGGTGGATAACAGGCTCTTCTAGATCATACTATCTGAAATACTAGATTCATAGAGCATAAATATAGACCTGTTACAGTTATTAAAATATGAGAGAATATTGTGGGCTAGTAAGTTTACTAATAGCTAGCTGTTTCCTTCCCGCGCTGCTGGCTGTAACACCTTCACCAACTTCCTTTGAAGGTGTAAGTTTTAAAATCCATTATTAACTGACCCCTAAAAGGCGGAAACAATACCTCTACTAAATGTTGAGGGTTCACGTGCAGGTCATTCCGTCAAGGGACGATATGATATGTTTACCTGATGGTAAGTAATACGGTCTATAAAAAAGCGACTTAGGATGGTATACACTGCATCATATTGTGCTCTGTGCTTTAAGGTATAAGATATTTTACATCGTTACTCTTAACGAGACGAGCTGGACATTCTCCTGATGGTAAGTGATACGTCTATCCAAAAATAGTGGCACTAGTTAGTATAGCATACTATACACCACTAAGCGCTCACAGCTATAGATGTATGATATTAAGTCTAGTCACCGCAGTAATTACATTAGCTACAGCGCACTTCAAACCGGATAATATTAATACTTGCATAATGCTGTTTGTCGGCTGCTATAGGAGCTGAATATTACTGCATTAGTTCTAGTTTAGTATTGTAAAATTTTGAAAATGTCTCTATAATTATAAGCACTAAATGGAGGGTCCCTCGTCAGTGGACGGGTACAACACTATGGGGGGCGAGGTCGCAGTGCACGGGGCCCCGTGGGGTCCCCACGAGAGTTTTAATTCCTCCACTTCTATATAATTACTAACAAGTTTTGCCAGGTTACTACCTAGCTGATGATCCAAGCGTATCATAATCGTTCAATTTGTTTTAGGAACTCATTTCCTGTTTCCTTTTGCCAAATTACTGAGACTGTTATACATCCAAATATAGTTGAACTTCTGGTAAAAAAAACCACATCATCATCAGCCGATACGTCCACAGCTGGACATAGGAATCCCACAAAGATTCCCACATTGATCAGTCCTGCGCTGTCAAATCGCTGTGCACTAGTGGCCGTCGTTTGTAAGCGTTCATATGGGGGGTCTTGGGCCATTTTCCGCCACGCTGGCCCAACGCGTGGGACAAAGGAAGCACAAACCAGTCAAAATCCTTTTCATGTCAAGGTTTGGAGATTTGCCGGAGTTCGCCTTTGGAGTATGAGAACTCTAAGATCCAAATACATGTGACTTCCACTAACTTCCCTTTGAAGAGTGTGGCTTTATCAGAGAAAGCTTAAATCCCAGCAGTGGGAATAATAGAAAAGCTATTTATGCATATATTCCATTGTTAAGATATCAAAGAATGATGCAATGGACGAACAATTTTTTTTTTATATAAATCTTCTCACCTTGGTCCTCGTGTCTCTTCCTCTTCAGCCCCGTCGCGGCTCCGTTGTGCAGCCCTTCGACCTGTTCAATGCCCAGGATGCCGTTGATGCTGTAGCTGCCGGTGTTAGGCACGTGCTGTTCCGTGGTGGGGGACAACACCGCCGTGGTGCCCGGCGCGTTTCCGGCGTGCGTTATTACCTGATCGGACAGGAAGTGATGTTATATACAAACATTTCAAAATGTAATCCTCCATTGTAACTTTTTAAAAATTTGTCACCCCAGTAAACATCCTGACTTATCATCATCATCAGCCGATATAATTCCACAGCTGGACATCTCCACGTTAGTATGGGTTCATATTTGGGGATTTGGGCCATTTACCATCACGCTGGCCCAATGTAGATTGATGGGAGCCAGAGGCTCGTATGTTGATTAGCAGCACCTCGAGCTAGCGAGGTCGGCTTGGGACCTGTGAGTTGTTGTGCTTAACCAAGAGGTTGACTGACTGAGGAGAGGACTGAGGAGGAGGATAGGTGTAAGAACACCTCTCCTCTTCCTCAGTTATACTATTTACTAAAACAGAACACTGTAATATTTGCACATTACTTACTGCTTATAATAGTCAGTAATAACCGTTAGTACAGTCTCGAAGGTATCTAGTAAAAAAGGATTAAATCTAGATTTACATTTTACTATCGCACCTCATCCGATTTCTGCAATATCTGTATTTTAACACTCACAGAGACTACGCTGCCCTGCGCAGAGCTGATCTCCTGCTCCTGTTGCTGTTGTTGCTGCTGTTGTTGGTTGTGTGCGTGTTTCGCTTTCTCCGCAGCTTTGTTTCTAACGATCCTATCAACAAATATTATGAAATCATTAACAATTCACGATTATTCCACCTCCTAAAGTTTTACAGCATCATTCATTTGGATCATAATTAGTTAGGGAAATAGGGCTTATCTTGTTACTTATAATCAGGTTGACAATTGAGATTTTACACAGCGAAGAGACGAGTAGGATGTTCAGGGTGGAAGACATGTTCATAACAATGAGATGCTAATCTACGTTAAGGATTATATATGATAGACTGTGCCACACTGGGTTCTCCGTCTTGCGACATCAAGACTCCGTCAGTAAATTCTATAGTTATAAACCAGAACACAGTGCTGTGATAATGACGATCAAGAGGACATCCAGCAACAGATATCTACCAGAAAAGGAAGTAGATAATCACAGATACGTCTTGTACAATATATATTCATAACCCTCACAAATTGTTAAGGACCTACCAACATTACGAGCTCTCCAATCAAGCCGACGATATTTGACACAGTAGCCGGTGGCTCGTGAAATATGACGTTATGATAATTACGCGGTCATAGACGATGGAAATTATAGCAGTGACAGCGGTATTCCATTACCCGTGGACCCTCGAAAAAAGCTCTCCGGCAGCCATCAATTAGAGCGGTGGTGCCGCCACGTGCTGCGACATCCAACGGCAATATACCGGCGGCCGCCGCGATTTGCGCCGCTTCCTGCGCTTTGTTCGCGCGGTGCGGCTAAAAAAAGCGCCGCGTGCGCAGTTCCCGTTCGCAAATTAGTTTATCCGACTCTTGGAATACCATCCCATTTTTTTTTTAATTTAAGCCATAACATTAATTCTCTAAATTGATCAACGTTGCATGATTAACGAGGATTACTTCTCCGGAAGGCGAAACTAACATTTTTATCACAAATCCTCTCCTATGTACGCGGTTTAAGAGGAATGGTTTTCGTCTTCATTGTGAAGGTAAATAAATACATTATCCCCTAAAAGAGTATCTGTATAATATTATTATTTATTATTCATACCGTCCTCTTTCTCATTCTTAATGTTTCCATTAAAAACATCCTCATCATAGTCCTCTTTATAACAACTGCTTCGTCAATGCCACGTTATACACCTAGCAGTAATGACGGAACGGAGACGTGGTCTTTAATGATAACTCTTATAAATAACCTCAGAGTATCCCTTACAGACCTATATCCCAACGTTGGATCCATATCCCAACGTTGGACGTCTATCGGCTGACGTGAATCGATTCGGAACACTTTTGTCCGTCGTTGGCTGACAGTAGACTACAATATTCATTTGTCCTTAACTACAATTCTTCATTGTGACTTAATACTTTATAAAATTGAGGTCAAATAATAGTCTGTTTTAAGTAAAAAAAAAACAATGAAGATTTCTATGGTATTCTATAATACAGTGAATGCAAAATATTCGACATAAGGTAACCAAATTACGTACGGGGCCGCGCCGATGATGTCATTATTTTGTTTCGCGGCCATTTTGCCGACGTCGCGGGATGACAGTTCATTTCCCGCCATGATGGATAATGGCGGGCGCTCGGTGAATTATTGCCAGTATCCCACTAGTTGACATATGCAAAAATTGTTTCACGAACTTATCAAAAAGGTCATGGTCTGGGGCTGTAATGGAGTAATCAGTTTTTACCTTGAGAGGGATTTCGCTGATGGATGACTTGTTCTAACGATACACGGTCACATTTACGGGGTTATATTAAAAAAAAAAAACATGTTTGATATCACAGGATGTAAAATCCTCGGTGGATAAATTTCCTGAATTTAATGTATCCTTTATTAGTTAGAATCATCGCGAAAATTTATTATTATGATAATAGGGGGACCGGAAAGTATTGTCGTTTCTGCGCATGCCAATACTTGATTGTCATTTGTCAGCTCATTGTTTTGTTCAGAGGCGTACCAAAGACATTGTGAGGTTATAGTGATTTCTTTACTTATAGACAATTGAATTACAATTTTTTTTTGTAATTTTGGGTAAAATGGCCAGCCAAATACCAGAAGAGGTACACATCCGGCATTGCATGCTCTTTGAGTTTCGCAAGGGAAATAACGCAACAGTTGCTACCAAAAACATTTGCGATGTTTATCCAAATGCACTGGACATTCGTAAATGCCAAAGGTGGTTTTCCAAGTTCAAATCGGGTAATTTTGATCTTTCCGACTCGTATCGATCAGGAAGACCATCAGCGTTAGACAACGACGTGTTAAGGGCGGAAGTGGAAGCAAATCCGTGTCAGACGATCGAGGAATTGTCAAACAGTCTCAACAAACCTTGGTCGACCATCCAAGAACATTTGAAGCAGATTGGAAAAGTAAGCAGAGCAGGTGTTTGGGTCCCGCATAATCTGTCCGAACAGAATAAGGCTAACCGATCAATCACATGCAACTTATTGCTTCAACGACACAACACAGAAGCGTTTTTTGATCGCTTGATCACAGGAGATGAGAAATGGGTCCTGTATGATAACCCAAAACGCAAAAGGCAGTGGCTCTCTCCAAATGAAATCCCTCGGAGTACTGCTAAGCCAGGTTTACACCCCAAAAAAGCGCTTTTGTGTGTTTGGTGGAGTATTCGCGGCATTGTTCATTTTGAATTACTGAAACCTGGAGAAACTGTTACTGCAGACCTCTACAGCGAACAATTGCAGCGAGTCAATCAATCTTTAATTGAAAAGTGGCCAGCGATTGTCAACCGAAAAGGCGTCATTCTCCAACATGACAATGCAAGACCGCACTGCGCAAGGCGAACTCTAGAAAAAATTAATGAATTGGGGTGGGAGGTGCTGCCTCATCCACCATATTCGCCCGATGTTGCACCATCGGATTTCCACTTATTCCGAGCGCTGCAACACTTTTTAAGTGGCAAAACATTTGCAAATTTGGATGATATCCAAAATGCCATCTCTAGATATTTTGCCGAAAAACCAATTAATTTTTATCGATCAGGGATTGAAAATTTACTCACTAGATGGCAAAAGGTTATTGACAATGATGGGGAATACATCATTGATTAAAAATAAAGACTCGTTAAAAATGTATGTGTTTGTATTTAGCGTAAGAAAACGACATTACTTTCCGGTCCACCTAATACATCACATTTGTCGTATAGAGAATATTGTAACGGAAGTGCAGTTATGCGGACGCAATTTTGCAAACATTAAAAGGTTTCCGTTTCCGCTAGAAAGGGTTACTAACCCTTATTTCAAACCCTTATCGTAGTATCATCCGGAAAGTAATATTTCGGAGAGCTCATAATCATTTTTAAAATAAATGTCAAGGCTTTTAGGTATTATGCTACCAACGAATATTTTAGATTAGATTATAAACAAATTATTTACATAATACATATGAAAAATTCAATATATGTTGCAGTAATTATATATATATATATACACACATATATATATACACATACATATGTATATATATAATAGACATGTAGTAAAGCGAACAGTCTATAAGATTGGCATTAATGCTCCAGGACAAGGATTTATAGATTAAAAAAAAAGTGTAAAGCAAATTAATTATTGTCTATGCCTTACTCCTTAAGGTCTATTTTTATTAGTATATATTGTCATCTTTATATTATAACATATATTATAATCTAGACTAAGTCTGTAATAAAAATATCCCAACAGTAATAACGTATGGAGTTATCCCATACCGAGGTTTACAGTTTTTTTTTTAATCTACGAAGAGACAAGACGGGCGGGGCGTTCTCGTCGTGTTGAGACATAAGATGTTGAGTCTCCTTACCCCAGTAATTTTACTAGCTACAGCGCCCTTCAATCCGGAACACAGTACTGTTAGTGGGCTGCAATAGGCGCGGCGGTGGTACCCAGACGATCAGTAGCAACAGACAATACCACCAGTAAAACTAATTACTATTGTAGGCGTGTGTTAAAATTATAATTTTACTGTAATACTAGAAGCAGACAAAAATCACAAATAAAATTTGCATTTATAATCTGTATTCGCGAGTTAACTTTAAAGAAAAAAAAAAAGCAATCGGAAGGAGGGCGCAAGGAGCGCGCGTTGCCGCCGACAGCTCTCAAGTCCGATCCGAATCACCCAATCGGACGTATTACAGTGTACAGCGCGAGGGGGTAGAATGAAAAAAAAAATCAAATGTCAAAACGGGGTTACCAGAGTTATGGCTCCAATTACAGCCGGCTGCGGCACCCCCCGATTAAAGATGTCTTGGTGTTTCGCAAGTTTTTTTTCTCTTCTCTCACTCCATTGTCTCATCCGCATGCTCTATGGCTATGACTCCGTCGCGGCCAGTTGGGTTTTATAATGCTACTCAACTTTACGTAACGGCTCCGTCATCTATGTGTAGTTAAATATTTTGACGATACCAGCTGGGCAATCACCTGATGGTAAGTTATACGCATACTCATATCGAAGCGCTAGTTATACAAAGTATCAGATTGCGCTCGTCGCGTTGAGACAAATGTTGAGTATCGTTGCTTCAGTAATTACACTAGCTACAGCGCCCTTCAAACCGGAACACGGTAATGTTTGGCAGGATACCTAGACGGTCTCCGGTGACAGAGGTTTACCACCAGTACCACGAGTCGCCTTTAGACTTAAGATGTTGACTCATTGAGATATCTCCGAAAGTATTAGACGTCTTCTTCTTTTCTTTCACGTACTTCATGACCGAAGGTCCTGCTTGTCCTGGAATGCTGTTGCAATTGCGAGAAACTTCATCATCATCAGCATATAGACGTCCACTACTGGACATAGGCCTTCTCCAAAGACCTTCACATCGATCGTTGTTCGAATCTAGTGGTTTCCCGCGACTGTCACCATATCATCAGTTAACCCTGTGGGAGGAATCCCATCACTACGACTACCGGCACGCGGCACTGGACCTTACTGCTCCATTGGCCATCGGTCCTTCGAGAAACTGATATAAATAAAATTACATATTGAATAATAATTAGTTTATAAACATTAACCCTTAAATACATATACCCTTATAAGGTAAGGGGTCGTCGCATTAGTGTACTGTCGATTGAGTCGTAACGGCGCAAACATCGGGTACCTCTCGCTGCACTCGCTGCACTCGCTGCAGACGTGGAGACGGACGCGTGGACAGTTCTACTGGAGCAGCAGCTTCCACTCAAATAGATTTCTATTTAGTCACGATACGACCGCACAGGAAGGCGCATTAAGGGCGCGTGCCGGCCGCGTGCCGGGGGTGGGAATCGCCATCGCGCTCGGCGGACGATTGCTTTAAAATTGACTCCTGCTTTTCTTCACCCATTGCAAACTTACACATTTTCATTCCGTCGTCGTTGTTGTTGTTGTTGTAATATATTTATATTAAACAAACTAGTGCTCCTCCTCGATCAGTTCTGATGGTGAAGTGTATGATCTGATGGTAAAACGTACTAGATTTAACTTTATGGTATCTATTAATGACGGAGATGGAATATTTAAAAATGTAGATCCATCAACGATCGGCGACGACGTCTATATATATATGTATATATATATAATAGTAGTTCATCATCATCAGCCGATAGACGTCCACAGCTGGGCATAGGCTTCCCACAAAGAATCCCACATCGATCAGGTAAGGATTCATATGCGAGAAACAGATACATATCTTTTAAAAAATGCTTTTCTGTAACTAGGTATATAGACGAAGCTAATGGTTGATATATATATGTTACCTACCAACCGCGCTATCTAGATCAGATCTTTAGATATATATATATATATGCAGGAGTACAGGATGCCCGCCCTCTAAATGGATCCACAACATCACCAGGACAGTCGGAAGTATGTGGAGGCGAGAAGGTGAGGTTCGGATTTGATGGAGTAAATTGGGAAAGGCCCATGTCCAGCAGTGGACAAACAAAGGCTGATGATGATTATATATATATATATATATACTATGTAGTTATTATTAATATTAATCATTTAAATATTGTAATTTAGTTGTTCCATTATTCCGCTGGCAACACTGATGGTATCCAGCACCATTGGCAGATAAAGTGTTACCACTATCTGCCAACGGACTATATTATTTATTACCTGGTGGTGTTCAACTTGACACCGTCAGCTTCAGTCAAGAAGCCGTCGTGATGATGATCGATACTATAACGATCTCAAAGACGCCATATTGTCATGATGGTAGTCACCACCAGGTTAAGTAGCAAGATTACAACTGGAACAGCTGAACGGTGTACAAAGCTGGAGCGGTAGCTGTACGGAATACAAAACGCACACTCAACTAATATCATTTAAAAACATCCCCCAGCAGTGGGGGTGGGACGGTTTGTTGTAGCAATGATCCTGGTTTATTGTTCGATAATGGAGTCGCGGCGCTCCGGGGGCTGCTCCGAGTGGGCCGGGGCCCCGCGTGATATGATTCAGATTAAGGAGAAATTTGCGTGCGAATTCACCGAGCGAAATGTGCGGAACCCGGAGATCGATCAACGTATACCACTTGTTTACTCCTCCGTTATTGCGCACCGACGAGACGGGTGAGACCAACACTCGATTTTGAGTGTTACGCACGAAACAAAGTAGTATTAGTTAGGATGTTATACACTATCATATTGTGCTCGCATTGAGACGTAACATGTTAAGTATGGTTACTTCAGTGATTTAAGTAGCTACAGCGCCCTTCAAACCGGTTCACGGTTATATCTGCACAGTACTGTTTGTCGGCTGCAATAGGCGCTTCGAGTGGTGATGACGGATGAGCCGGACATTCACCTGATGTTAAGTGATACGCGCTAGTTGGGATGATATATACTGAACCATATTGCGCTCGTCGCCTTGAGACATAAAATTAGTCGTAATAATGTCACTAGCTGCGCCCTTCAAACCGGATTACATTAACGTTTGCATAGCACTGTTAGTCGGCTGCAATAGGCGCTGCGGTACTATACTCTTAGAGGACAAGTAACGTCGGTGCAGTGTAAACAATCCCAGTCGCGCTCAAGCTTTATCGTATTCTACAAAAAAGAACACCCTGTATCTAACGCTTTAATTACCCCGTAATATCATCGCGGGGACTTATCAGTAATCCGTCATCACGCTATCGCGGTATACTTGCAGCCGGATTAATATACGGTAGCGTCGATAACACGATAACACCGTCACCGTCACGGTAATAACATCAGCGCAAACACGGGGGAGGGGGTTTATCTTATCAGGCAGCAGTACGCGTAATTGGAGTCGTCAATTTTTTGCCGTAGCACTCGAAACATAGATTGTGAACAGTTTTTTTTTTATTCATCAGATGAAACGTTCGCCTGATGGTAAATGGTACGGCGGCTAATAGTGTAGCACTAGTTAGGATGGTATACCGAATCACATTGTACCTCCCAACGTAAGATGTTAAATCTCGTCACCTCAGAGATTTCATTAACTACAGCGCCCTTCAAACCGGATCACAGTGATTTTGTATAATACTATTTGCCAGCTGCGATAGAAGCTGCGGTGGTACTTAGACGGTCTGTACCAAGAGAGTCTCACCAGCAGTGATAGTTACAGCGACCTTCAAACCGGATCACATTAATGATTGCACAGTACCGTTTCTCAGCTGCGATAGAAGCTGCGGTGGTATCTAGAAGGTGTCTGGAAGTAAATTCTTTTTCGAGAAAGATCTAGAAGTTGAGGTTACGTGGGATTTGTTCCCACTAAAAATCCCAGGTCATCTTCAGTGCGTAGCAGAGAGCTCCGGGAACTCCTCCCATGAACAAGCTCTAAACACCCAGAGAGGCTCGTAACCCTCCGTAGCACCCTCGCTATGCTACGCCGTATACGAAATCAACTCTCCATTATCATCCCACCCCAGACTCGTTTCGTGGGCAACGCCGTTCACGAAGCCCACGAACCGTCTAGTCTTTACTTAGTACTTCTGCGATGAACAGGGCTTACGGTAGTCCTAGACTACGAAGCATTTCAGGCAGTAAACCTATCAGCAGTGAGAAATCATCATCTTTACTGGCACCACCAGTCTATTGCTAAAGACCGCACCGCTTTCAAATAATATAGTACTGTGTAAACATTACTGTGATCCGGTTTGAAGGGCGCTGTGGCTAGTGTATTCAGATAACGACAGTCAGCTATCTGTCTGAAGGCGACGAGTGTAATCCGGTGCTGTATATAACTAGCGCTATGTTGTGACCAGGCGTATCACTTACCATCAGGTGACGGTGCCTCTCGTCTCGCTGCACGTGGAAGATAGGTTAAAGGTTAAATTTAGAAAGAAAGCAAAGCGACGGTACAATTGAGTATTATTATTATATTTCACGTAGAATGGCAATAATTCAATGGAAGCGAGGCGCGGGATGTCCGGTGCGCGCGGAGCACGTGTCCCGGCTTCCGGTGCCGCCATCTTTTGTTCCCCCCCCTCACTCACTTCCCGGTTTCCGGGATTCGCTCTCCGCGCAGTCACGCAACCCCTTGCCGTTCGGGCCGCCGAAACATCGGACCGTAGCCCAGAGAGCTTTATATAAATATATAAAAAAAAAAAACTATTCTTTATATAAATAAATGAAAAAACGATATAAAACTTGAAAAAACGTTTTGAGAAGTTTTTTCAGTTCTTCATCCGGTTTATTGTATTAAAGTATTTAGTATAAAGAAATTTATTCTACACAAATATCCGGTTAAACAGATTTTTACTACTGGTAATTCTCTGTGGTAGACTGTCTATTGCAGCCGGTAAACAGCACTATGCAAACATTACTGTGATCCGGTTTGAAGGACTTTTAACTATTACTGCTGGTAGGTCTTTATCGCCGGAGACCATCTAGGTACCACCGCAACAGCTATTGTAGCCGACGAACAGTATTGTGCAAACATTACTGTGATCCGGTTCGAAGGGCGCTGTAGCTAGTAAAATTACTAGTAACAACGAAACTTAATATCTTATGTCTCTATCGATAAGCACACCATGTATACAGTATATCATACTTACTAGCGATACGTTTTTATGGGAAAACGTATCACTCATTATCAGGTGAACGTCGCGTTCGACTCGCCACTAAAAAATGTATATCGAAATATTTCGGATGGCAATAGCAACTAGTTGAATATAATCTGTGTTCCTGTGTCGAGCAGTGGACGTCGAACGCATGATGATGATGATAATGATGATGGTGAATCTGTGCTTTACATTCAATATAATCTATGCTTCATGATGGTATCTCCATCTCTTTATAGTAATACAGCATTTAAGTGTACTATTAAAAGTTTAGTCGACTTTTTATTATTCAATTAATGGACGAGAGCTAGACGTTCACCTGATGGTAAGTTATACGCCTGCCCATAACGTATCGCCAGTTAGGATGGTATACACTGCACTACATTACGCTCATCACCTGAGCCATGAGATGCTGAGTTTCGTTACCTTAGCAATTTCATTAGCTACAGCGCCCTTCAAACCGGAACACAATGTGTTTAATACCACCATCAGGTTAGAAGTGGATGGTGTTCATTGAAACTTAAGATACTCGTATGTTCTATAGCCACACCGGACTCGTGCCCGTTCAGCTCGGCGCTGATATGCAAGAGTGCACTTTATGTGCAGTACGTTAGGGTTCAATTCAGGTTGACAGCTGACGGAAGCTCCAGCAGGGCTTTCCCTAAAATGACCGTAACGGCTCAGTCTCTCGGCAGAAACATTTGCCAGCACTTCCTCCCCGTATATATTCTGTCTATGGAAGTTGAGTTTTTTTTTTTTTGTTCAGAATATAAAGTCTACCAGCTGCTCCTTGATAGCTTTCCTAACCGTAAGATAGAAATAGACTTGAAAATTAGACCTAGATCCCTAGACCTTCCTACCAAATTCCAAGTCTTCAGGCCTTATGGTTCCAGGGATAACATGACAAGTCTCCATTTAGGTGGAAATCTCTTATATACATAAAACTTAATTAACTTAACCTGGTCAAGTGTGAGTTGTCGGATGTCACACCTCATAATCTACTTCCACCATAAGAATGCTGCAGGCTGGGTGATGGAGTAGAAACAGGCTAGCATAGCGGTGATGAAGCTACGGTTCTATTCCAAATGGAGACCACAGAAGCTCATTAAACACTACGGTCTATTGCCGTGGTAACTTATACACGATATATCACCATATAAGCCTGACTTCTCTCCAGGTTTCCTTAGGTGCTGAAGATGGAAAGCTGATGCTGGATCGAACCCAAGCCTCTTGAGACAGTACAGCGCATTTAATAACTAAGCCATCACTAATTTTCCTTCATAGAAAAAGCATAGAGATGTGCCAGACCTTCACTTGATAGTGAGTGATACCCATAACGAGGTGCTAGTGAAGAGAAGACACAGCACCACATCGAGCTCGTCGCGACACTAGATAATAATCTTGTTACCAACATTATTTTTTCTAATTACAGCGCCCTAAAAGCCGGATAATGCTAATGTTAGCACAGTACTGTTTGTCGCTGCGGTGATATCTGAATAGTGTGTAGCAGCAGAGACCTGTATGTGATTCGTCAATAGCATGACGTACCTGTTGATGCTTGACACGGAGGGCACGTTGTCCTGGCTGCAGATGCCCTCGCTGAGGAGCCGGTCCCTGATCTCCCACGCGAACATGGTGGGGTTCTCCCTCTTGTAGGCGGCGATCGCGTCCACCACGGGCGGCGTGGCGACCTTCGGCTTAGAGCCGCCTATGACTCCAGCCTTGAAGCTTCCAGTCTCGTAATACCTGCAACAGTAGACAAGTTCGTAAAAGTCGACTATTATCGTCGCTTAGTTATTTAAATAAATACTAAGCTGTATAAATTGATCAGCGTTATATATTATGGGATGAACGGGACGTTCATCTGGTGGTAAGTGATACGCCTGCTTATAACGTGGTGTTAGGATGGTGTACATTCCGCCGCGTTGTGTTAGTCTTAAGACATGTTAACACACTCCAGGTACATATAGAGGTATGAGGGGTCCCGCAGAACAACTCATGGGACCCAAAGCCAAGCTCACCAGCTCGTGGTGCTATTAATTAATAGATGAGGCTACCACCAAACGTCATTAGGTCAGCTCGGTGGTAAATGGCCCAAGTCCTCTCATATGAACCCACTTTTTTTGAATTCGTGGAGGAAAGCTTCTAATAGATACTCTGCCTTCTGGGGGGAAGTCAGGGTTATGTGGAGATTTTTATCCACTAAAAACCCTGTCGGTGGTCACCTTCAGGGTTTGGAGAAGTCACGGGATCTCCGTTCAGAACACAACCGTGACCTCTCTAACGCTAAGCTGGGACAGCCCATCCCAGGGTCTGCTTCATGCAAACCCTACCAGACTTGTGAGTACTATTTCAATGAGAAGAGAAGGAGACAGCAGCAGTTTTATGGATTATCAGACTGTCTCCAGATTTTTTTAATAAAAAAATCCAGAAGACCAACCCTGGACTATGATCCCACCAGGGTAACGGAAGACCAGCTGCATAAGAAGCCTGTTCACTCTAGTATCTAAGACTTGTGGAAACACTGACGCTGGCAGACTGCACCAGTTCTTCACCATCGCTTTACCATCACCACACCATACCATCACAACTACTATTTCTGCCACCAGACCGTACTATGCCAACATTACTGTGTTTTACTCAAAAGGCGATACAGCTGGTGAAATTACCAGGGTAATGAGATAAGACATCTTGTGTCTCAAGGCTGCGAGCACAATGTGGTGCTGTTCCATCACCATCAGCTAATATACACCCACTGCTTATTATAAGCTCCTTCCAAAGTTCCCCACTGCAATGGATGGTCTCATGCACATGCTAACGTTACATTATTGGCAGGCGAATAACTTACCATCAGGTCCCGGTGAAATATATTAATTTGGTAATGAATTGTTGTCCACTCCCAGCGGTGGGACTTGATAAAGTAACAACAATCACAGTGCGTTAGGCACTTAAAGGCAATGGGGCCGGGTGTCCAGTACTAATCGAATTGTCATAATACAGTGCCCATTATTGCATTGGGACCTTCAGAATTTAATTTTAACCGGGCTAATGCCGGGCCCCGGGAGATGGGGGTGCGCCGCGCCCGGCCCGGGGGCGCGGCAACTACCCCCGCAATACGTTTGTGATTTTTACTATAGACAATATATTTTTTTTTTGAACTTTTAAATTGCTGAGTTAGACTACTGATTTATCGACGTTGTACCTATTCAATGAAGCGGGGAGACGGGCGGCACCGTCACTTGATTGTAAGTGATACGCTTGTCTATAACAACGTGACGTTAGGATGATGTACACAGCAGCACCGCGTGCTCGTTGCGTTAAGAGATAAGGTATTAAATCTGGTCAACTTGTTAATTTCAATAGCTGCAACGCCTTTCAAACCGGTACACAGTGCGTACACTAGTGACTGGCAGAAATAAGAGCTGCGGTGGTATCTAGACTGTCAACGGATACTAGAACCTGTCATCAATAACAATTTAACTAAAGTCTTAATAGACAATCTGAATTTAGACAATGTGGCCATAGACAATCTGATTACAGACAATGTGGCTATAGACAATGTGGCCATAGACAATCTGATTATAGACAATGTGGCCATAGACAATCTGATTATAGACAATGTGGCCATAGACAATCTCATTATAGACAATGTGGCCATAGACAATCTCATTATAGACAATGTGGCCATAGACAAACTGATCATAGACAATGTGGCCATAGACAATCTGACTATAGGCAACGTGACTTAGACAATGTGATCATAGACAAACTGACCATAGACAATCTGACCATAGACAAACTGACTATAGATAATCTGACCATAGACAATGACGCTTGCTGGTCAAGTTAACTCTTGATTTCATATGTTTAAGCTGAAATATAAAGATGCTGTTGTTGAGGAAGGAAGAGAAGAATGACCAGAGGAAAGAGGGGTTCGAAAAAACCTTCCGGGATTTAAAACCAAGCATCCGGACACAGGGACCTCTGTAACGCCACAGTGTTTGTTTGTCAAGAATGTTGTGTACAAATTGTTTTAATTAATACCATCACATCGCTGCGTCGCGAGTGCTGATGTAGACAATCTATTATTATCAAAGTAAAATCCCGGTCCCGGGGTCCGGGGCCCGGACTGCGGCTCCCGCGGGACACCCCCGACCCCTAAAGCACTCCGTCAATGACACTAAGAGGGTACTTTGCGTTGCTAACAATAAAAATTGTCGACAGTGTTTTGAATATGTGACGCCACCCTGTATATACACGAGAACGAGAATCCTTCAAACCGGATCAAAGTAATGTTTCTCAGATGAAATAAGAGCTGCGGTAGCAATGGACATCTTCGAGTTGTAATTTAAAAAAAACTGGTTATTGACAGGACAGAGCCCGGAGAACTGATGGACGTTGAGGAGTGAGGAGTCAGTGGTGAATGATGACCGCGGTGATGATGATGATGGACTGTCGTCATCAGGGAATCCCTGGGAGCTGTATCTGATAGTGTGAGGTGCACCGGTCGTGATGATGAACAGAGGGGGCAGTGCGAAGGGTGGACTTTTAAATGATTGATGCAGAGATCAAAGAGCCGAGCTGGTCTCCAAGCGCGTTAACCGAAACAAGGTGAACGAGATTACGCGGATAGGAACAATAATCGCACCGGACCGCACTTAAGTAATTTGGGGCGCGCACACTGCACCCTGCACCCTGCACCCCGAGGATCTATACACAAGCGCCATCCAGATAAGTCAATTATAAGTGTGATCGCACCCCCAATGAGCGGGCTCACGGCGGACAGTCGCGGGCGAAAGTTGTAAAATATTTATTAAATTTAAATGGCTCCATTAATACACTACAATTGGAGAAAAGATTTGAGACAATAGCTCATCACATAATGGTCACATAAAGACAGTCATAAAGACCAGACAAGCTTGGTCTCCGTCGCCGGAAACCATCTAGGTTGTATGGTCGGCAACACACTCAGTGATGCCTCTGGTGTTGGTGGTGGTTACAGGCTGCGGTGACTTCTCAACATCAGGCGGTCCACCTAAGTGGTATAAAAAGAGATAGCTTACTTCTGCCGCCAAACAGTACTGTGTTCCGGTTTGAAGGGCGTTGTAGGTGTAATTACTGAGGTAAATAAATTTGGCATCTTACGTTTCAAGGCGACGAGTGCAATGTGGTGTAGTGTGTAATATTCTAAATATCGCCACATTATGGACAAGCGTATCACTCACCATCAGGTGTACGTCTTGTTCGTCTCTTCGCTTCATAGAATAAAAAAAAAAGTTTTTTTTTTTTTTGGTAAAGGTTACAGTTCCATCTACTCGTATTGGGCGAGTGTGGTGGAAAATTGTCCAAATCCCCCCATATGAAGTCCCACCGTGTCGATGGTATCTTTGGTGGAGGTCTATGTCCAGTAGTGGTCTTATATCGGCTGAAAATGATGAATGCTTACAGTAATTGTAGATGTCCACTGCTGGGCATAAACTTCCCTCAAAGATCCCGACATTGATCGATCCTGCGCTGCTCTGGTTTCGGTGCTTGTCAACGGTCATCACAGTCAAAATGGCGTTCGGTACCGCCGGATATTAGAAAATGGAGGGGGGGGGGTTGAGCCATGTCCCATAATGTTGGCCCAGTGTGGGTTGGTGGGCGGTCCATTTCCCACACACACACACACACACGTGAGTACAAATATATTTCATTATAATCAGTATGTATAAAGAGATCTGTACGCGACTGTACGTTTGTTTCGAACAAGGACGCTCATGTTTAGGGGTCCGTGGGGAGAGCCGCTGACATTATCGTAATGTTGGCGGGCCGAGGGGCCCGTACATGTTTTTTTTAGGGTTGCTTAATGCGAATTTTTGAACGCGTTGCCCTTTTGTTGTTCACTCCGCTGTTTCAATTTTAACCGACTAAAGGAGACTATACATTCGACGGGTGCTCTTGTTTTAGCAAATACAGTGAGGTAGAGTTGAATAATGGTGGTGAAATATATACACAGAGGGAGAAGGATGTATAAGGATGTCCTTTTTCAATGTTACAGGAAATAAATATTTTGTACTGTATAAGAGAAGAGAGACAAATCTGATGCTGTCTTGTGTCTACAGCCAAGACTCACTTTGGGTCGCTGCGCCGGAGGAGTAAGTAAGAGAAGAGAGAAGCTTAAAACAGGAGAAGACAGAGATTAAAGATAGTAAAAGAATTTCTATATAACCAATTTTTTAAATTTCGAAATATCTGATTATCTTGATTGCTGGAGTCTACCGAGACTGGAGTTAGGTTGTGACCTATCCTAGGTTACAACCTTACTCCCTTCTAATTTTACATTCTATTATAAAAACCAAAAAGATCTCTGATGTACGAGAAGATTAGATTGGAAATGTGCAACATACAACACTCATTATCAAGTGTTGTTGTGTAAACATCCCAACGGGTCATTGTTGAGCTGATCCAAAGATATACTCTCTTGAAGTATACGTAATAACTTGAAATTTGTCTATATTCCTGAGAGTGACTGCAATCACAAATGAATTTATATAGCAACCGTTGCTATAGCAACTAAATAAATTGATGATCTATCATCATCATCATAATCATCATCAGTCTTTGTTTATCCACTGCTGGATATAGACTTTCCACAATGTCTTCTACCAAATGCGATACTCAGCTACTAGCATCCAATCACTTCCGAGCTCCCTGATGATATCGATCTATTTATTTAAGGATCTATGATCTAAGAAGCTATGAAATGAAAAAACAAATATATCCTATAACAGTCTATAGATCACTGCGCGTCGATTGGTCGCGTTTGCATGTCGATGCGTTCACTAGTTTTCACGTGATCGGCGGCTAAACAAAACCCTTTTTCACTATATACATGTATGTGTGTGTGGATGTGTTAAGTTTAATCTAAGTCACCGTCAGAGCCAATTTGTCAGCGATTGAAGCGACCGCTAAGCAATTTGTCCGCGTATTGAATATCGGACATGCCCGCGATCCAGATAACGCAGCTCGGGGGAGGGAGCGCCGGATAACTTAACACGGCTTAGATCAGCTTACACCAGCTTACGATAACTTAACAACAGTTCAAACTTAAAACCCTTTGTATTACATCAACCGATGTAGTTCATACGATTGAATTTTTTTATTACTAGTGTGCCTGTGTTGGTATAGACCTAGGTAGGTACCACCGCAGCGCGTGTTGCAGCCGACAGACAGTACTGTGCGGACATTACTGTGATCCGGTTTGAAGGGCGCTGTAGCTATTACTGGTTGTAGTGTCTCTGTTGGGACAGACCGTCTAGGTAGCTGCCACCGCAGCGCTTATTGTAACTGACAGGCAGTACTGTGTGAACATTGATGTGATCCGGTTTGAAGGACGCTACAACTAGTGAAATTACTGGGGTAACGCGATTAAACATCTTGTTATAAGACGATGAGGGCAATGTGGTGCAGTGTATAACATCCTTACTACCGCCACGTTCTTATGAGCGAGCGTATCACTTACCATCAGGTGAATGTCCTGCTCGTCTCGTTGCTTCGAAGAATAAAAAAAAAGCTGCGCCTATTGCAGCCGACTAACATGACTATAATCCGGTTTGAAGGGCGCTAGTGAAACCAGTGCAGTAACGATACTCAACATCTGGTGCGACGAGCACATTGTAGTGGAGTGTATACCATTTTTACCAGCGTCATGTTTTATACAGGCGTACCACTTACCAGATCACGAGGAAGAACGACTATGAGATGGACTGATCTGATGAAGGCGGAAGGAAATGGTTCATCATCGTTGCTGTAGGAAGGTGACCATCGGGGAGGAACGGTTTGACCAACACCTGAACTAATCACCACGACCACTCCATCAAGAGTGATACAGAAGAAGTATCGATTACCATCAGGTCAATGACCCCCGTACCGTCGCTTCATTCAATAATAATGTATGCGTGTGTTTGTAAATGATAATGTATGTATTGCTTGTGTTATATATATGTGTGTTATATATGTATATGTATATATATGTATGTGTATATATATATGTATATATAACACAAATGAAAGTAGTGCGCGGTCCTGCATCCGTATATAATAATTAGTCCGGTTTTTCTGTCCGTACGTCGGCAGGCAGAAAGCGTGACGCCCGGCCGACACTTCCGCTCCTACTGCGGAAGTACGTACCAGCTAATTTAGACCTTATAACTATTACGTTAAGGACTATATCCGCGCAACGGCGTGCAGCCGAGATCTATGTTAACAGCGTCTGATAGAGAAATGTTGGTAACGCTCAACATTTGATTAAAACCATATTAATTGCGGCAATACAAATATTTATCTGAGCTAATTATAATTATGAAATATCTCTTTTTATTTATATGTACATAGAAATTAACAAAAGATCTTGCCCAACGGTGGGCTTATGACGGATCTATGATAAATCAGAAATGAATCTCCGCTATACTTTTCTCTGTAGGTTGAGACGTTCCGGACACCGTCTAGGTAGCTACCACTGTAATCTATAGTGTGTAGTCGGTACTGTGTTCCGGTTTAAAGGGCGTTATCGCTAGTATAATTATTTATGTAACGATATCTAACTTCTATGTCCCAGGCGACGAGCGCAATGCGGCGCTGTGTATACCATCCTAACTAACGCTGTGTTATTATGGACTGGCGTATCACTTACCATCAGTAGCTTAATTGAATATAACTGTCAGTGCGCTTTACCATCACGTATCACATCACCACTTAACATAAAAAAAACACGGTAATTTAACACCATAGTAACAGCATATATACATATATTGAAGCGCCGATAGTTCAGTTTGTATGGTAGTATACCCTTCAGACGACTCCAGGTTCGATTCCAACGACCTGACCTGGTAATGAAAGAAACCATCGCGAGACAAAAGCGACTTTTATCAAAATATGTCATCCACCAACTCCTACCTAGTCCCACCAGTGGGATACAGGTACCATTAAAAAATGTAAACAACATTGTCATGTATGGGATAAATAGAAAGGATTGAGTTTGTATGTTTCTGTTCCTTTTCAATTCATTATAAATGGAAGGGATGAGGGATGCGTTGAGAGGGGGAGGAATACTTCAGGTGGGTATTAATTTGGGGTAGCATTGTAGTGTTAAAAGGAAACACAATCGGGCGCAGGCACACGAATAAATTGAAAAACAGAGAGCACTCATATCCGGAGGGCCGGCGGCCTCCCGCCACTCCCACGGGGCTAGGGTTGGGGTGGGTGACTCCGGCAGGCGGGGACAACTCACTGCTGGCACAGGAGCACTGATACTTGCACATTAGAGTTACGCGTAAAATTGGAGATAAGTCTTCACCATCAGCCAGCTTCAGTCCAGCTGGACGTAAGCCACTACCGTGGAATACCCAGTAGCTTCTCCCGGTCAGGGCTTCTCTGAGCTTCTTTCTTTACCAGCTCACCGCCACTTCAGTCTGGATGACATGGAACCTTAATTCACTACCCTAATACTTCATCGGGTATTGAATCCATCAGATACACTGAAGCTCTTTCTTCCGTTTCCTGAATTTTAAGCTCATGGAGTAGTTACACTATCATCAGAATCCCAAGCTGATATTCTTCTTCACGATTGAAGACAACTTCTGCTATCGACCGTCATCAGGTATCACCAAACAGTAGCATACAAGTATGACTGATGGGACGTTCGCCTGATGGTAAGTAATACGCCGGTTTCATCGTGGCGCTAGTTAGGATATACGCTCGTCACCTGTAGATATCCTATATCGAGTCTCGTAACTGTAGTAAGTTTACTACTTACAACTCTTCATTGAAGATCACAGTAATGTTTCCATACTGCTGCTAGTCGGCTGCAGTAGGAGTAAACTAGGCGGTCTATGATAGCTGAGACCTGTCATCACCAGTGGAGCGTCCTGAACGGTGTTGGTAGCTCTTGCAATTACTAATAACTAGACCTAGTACTTATATACTCCTTCATCAGTGTAACGATCTTCTGGAGCTGATTGTAATGGGTGAAGCTTCTGGATAACTAAAGGTGGGGAGAAGGTCATGATTATGGTTGAGGAGTATCAGGAATTGACTGGTGTGTCTGCAGCGTCAGAATTGTTCCGCTGAACTGGAGACAGAGAAGACTGTACCACGCTGATCAACCTTCACTTGCTGGAGAGTGTTAAGAACTCTTCCAGTGACGGAACCAGCGCCATCTTGTTATTTCCGTGGTGTATAATGAACGACTCGCTCGTATAGTATCATAAAATATAAATACATTCGTATTAGATCAGCTGTTCGTTCGGCGGCCATTGCAGTAAATCCATCACGAACATGTGTTTTTTTTTTTTTAATTGTATTCGCACAAACGGGCACAGGTCGCATCACTATTGGGTCCAGTTTCAATTTAAATCGGACAATGGCCGCCGCCGAGCGGAGATCGCACCTCCGTTCATATCATTGTACATTTATATTTGTGTAACGATACTTCCGTTTGTTTGCGAATGTTTTGTGTCTTTTTTTTTATTCAATTAATCGACGAGACGCGTCTGACGTGCGCCTGATGGTGAGTGATACGGCTGCGACTGTAAGTGATGTACATTGCACCGCAGTGCGATAGTCGCTTGAGACTTTAGATGTTAATTTTCGTTACCCCTGTAATTACATTATCTAAAGCGCCCTTCAAACCGGAATACATTAATATTAGCACAGTACCGTTTGCCGGCCGCGATGAGCGCTGCGGTGTACCAACATTAAATCAATTTATCATATATTAGCGGATGTTTCTATTTAGCTTCTATACGGTTCGAGTCTGGGACGGTTAATCACCCGTGCTGGTCAAGTGTGAGTTGGCGGAAGTTAACGAAGACTATTGTTCCTGGTACATATCGTCTACGTCACGATGTTTGCCTTCACCGGAAGCTCATGCTTACTGGGGATGGAACCAGTTCCATTTCTGTGGCTGTGGAGAAAGCAAGGCTTGGTGAACGAATCAGGAATACGAGACCCATAGAGTAGTAACTGACGGAAGACTGTCTATGACACCGCAGCTCCGATCGCAGCCGACAGACAGTACTGTGATCCGGTTTGAAGGGCGCTATAGCTATTGTAATCGTTGGAATAACGAGACTTAACATGCTATGTCTCAAGGAGATGAGCACAATTTTGTGCTGTGTATACTATCCTACCTAGCCCCATGGTATAAGTGGGCGTATCACTTACCATCAGGTGAATAAGAATAAAAACTTTTTAACTTAACATCAAAGAAGCAGTTAACTTATGTACGCAACTGTTCTTTTCATAAAAAAAACAATTACACTGCGTATTACCAAAACAAAAAAAGATATTGTACTTAGACTGAATTGCTACATACATACGTGAATTACTTAAGTGTAACTTTAGGGTTGCCAACATTACGAAACAAATATACTATATATATATTTAATTTACAATAGAAGAAAATATAATCTAGAATAGAGCCCTGGATTCTTTTAATGAAACGAGGAGACTAGCGGGACGTAGTTCTAGTTAGGATGTGCACAGCACCAGTGTGCTCATCGCATGTCAACGTAAAATATCCTTCAAACCGGATATGCTTATTGCTGTTCGCTAGCTGCAATGGGCGCTGCGGTGGTAACTGCTTACAAGCAACAGAGACCTACCAGTAATGTTTTGTATGCATTCCACTTTAATCTGATGGTGACCTGTATACGGTTTACCACAATAATATGGTGAAGATGGTGAACACTGCGTTGTGATGAGTAGTCCATTGTTACCAGCTCCATTTATATTAAGTGGTATAAATCTGCCGCCATGATGGCGTTCCTGTGTTTCAGCTATATAAGTTATACATATAAGTTCGATATCATTCTGGAAGAACTTCACCACCGCGGCCATCTTGTCACTTGAGATTCAGTGACAAGTGGTGACTCATACAAAATATGATTGTGTAGTTATTTGTTGAACTGGTAACCCTGGGAGGCGTGCCGAGAACAATAGCAAATGACATAAGTGTGATGCGCGCCGGATGCGAGAGCGCAAAGTGTGCGCACGCGCCGCCCTGCCCGCGGCGCGGAACCGGCGCGCACACACACATACACACACATACACACACACATATACACACACATACACACGCATATACACACACATACACACGCGCGTCGCTATGTCACATGCAATACATACAGCATCAGATTTCCTTTGTATGTCTCTGTTGCTGCAGACCGTCTAGGTACCACCGCAGCGCCTGTAGGTAGCAGCCGACAGACAGTACTGTCCGAACCTTACTGTGATCCGGTTTGAAGGCGCTGTAACTATTAATGCTTGTAGGTCTCTGTTGGTACAGACTATCTAGATAGTTACCACCGCAGCGCCTATTGCAGCCGACAAACAGTACTGTGCGGATATAAATTGATCCGGTTTGAAGGGCGCTGTAACTATTACCGCTTGTAGGTCTCTGTTGGTACAGACTGTCTAGGTAGTTACTACCGCAGCGCCTATTGCAGCCGACAAACAGTATACTATGCAAACACTACTGTGATCCGGTTTGAAGGTTTCTAATGAAATTACCGAGGTAACGAGACAAAATTTAATCATTTATAGCGACGTATCACTACCTTAATGTATATACATTATATACTTATCTCGATGTCTTTGAAGGAGCCTATCCAGCTGTCTTTTCCCCCATCACGTTGAAATAAGTATTAGCACATTTTACCACCATCGTCCTTCAAACATGTACATCGGTGCAAACGCTCAACTGTAGTAAGAGTTGCGGTGGCGAGAAAACAGTTTACAGCGATAGAGACGCTCCACCAGTGACGCCAATACCACCAATACCACCAATACCAGCAACACCAGCACGCCTTACCTGGACAGTATCTTGGAGACGCAGCCGTGCGAGACGCGCAGCTGCCTGCTGATGTCGCAGGGCCTGACCCCGCTGTGCGCCAGCTCCACTATCCGCTGCCGCACCACGTCCGGCAGCGGCCTGCCGTTCACGAACACGCCGCCCAGCTGGTTCACGCCGCCGTGACCTGCCGATGGCAACGCAAACACTAAACACATCATACCACACAAATTTAAACCTAGCATTCTAGATCTTGTCTAGGCAGCCGCAGCTTCAACAGCGGCGCGCAAATGTCACTGCGTTCCGGTTTGAAGGGTCTCGTAGTGAAATTAGTAATGTAACCATACCTATCATCTCTTGTCTGTGGTGACGAGTACAATTTATTGCTGTGTATATCATCTTAACTAGAGTTATATACATGAGTATAACTTACCATCACTTACCATTACTTTGAATTTATTTATTTATATATAAAAAAGTAGTTTACTGTAGTAACTAATGTATTAATAATATTCTCTAAGAAACCAGTTTTTTTTTGTTTAATGAATCGATGAATCGGGCAGGAAGTTCACCTGATGGTAAGTCATACGCTTGCCTATAACTGCAGCAGACCTTTCACATTTATAATCTAAATTTATTTTTATTTTTTATTCAATGAAAGAAGATGGCGAATTATTCGTTTTCCTGATGGTAAGTTATACGCCTTTCAATAACAACGTGGCGCTAGTGAGGATGATACACAGCACAATACGCTTGTCGCCTTAAGGAACTAGACATTAAATATTACGACAGTAATTTCACCAGGTACAACGTCCTTCAAACCGGATCACAGTAAGGTTTGCACAGTACTGTTTGTCAGACCTACCACCAGTAGAGTGGAAGTCATCATCATGACTTCCCGATACCACATGATCGTGGTCATCCAGCGCCAGGTGCTCCCCGCGACCTTCGCGCATAGTTGTATTATAATTCCAAAAATAGCACATAATTAATGGTCCGTGTAACGAGGCCGTGAACCGGGTATCGAGCGCGCGCCCGGGTGAAACCGGGCGTGCAGGCGCGCGGCCGAGCACGACCGGCTCCCGATCGATACCCGCGCGCTGACCGGTTTGTTGACAACACGAACCGAACCGGATATAACATACAGATTTGCGCTGCACACTAACTAATCGCGCCGCGGTCGGAAGCCATACCATCGTTTTGTCACCAGCTTCACCATCATTGTCATCAGCTGATAGAAGTCCACAGCTGGATATAGGCCTCCCCCACGGACTACCCCACCACGTGACCCAGTAAGGGTTGGTAGGTGATCAGAGCGTCGTCTGTAACTCAGCAGGTCTTCACCGCGAGCTGATGAGGTAGACTCGGGCTCCGTAAGATGTTGGGCGGAACCCCTAACATCTTAGTATGGTGTGTAAATATCTTGACATCAACGAAGAGATGAATGGGACGGTCACCTGATGGTAAGTGATACGCCTGCCCATAACAACGTGGCGCTAGTGGGATGATATATACTGCACCATATTGCGCTCGTAGCCTTGAGACATAAAATGATTCTGGTAATAATGTCACTAATTATAGCGTCCTTGAAACCGGATCACATTAATGATCGTGGTAGGATGTCACGGAATAATATAAGATTAATACACTACTGTCTAGCAGTTGAAGTAAGCGCTGTGGTGAAGATGGTGAAGAGAAGGAAGAAAGGCGACGTGATGGTAAGACCACTACATACCATCAGCGTATATGATATTGCTTTTTTTATTATCATGTGATGACTGACAAGTTTTAAACACACTGCTAATATCCGTAGTGATGATACTTTATCCGTAATCAAAACAAACACCCGGTTATACGCGGGTATGTATCGATTCACCCGGGCAGGCGGGGCGTGACCGATCGATGCAGTCGTCACGCCTCGTGCGCCACCCCACCGCCCTCCCCGGCGTCCCGCCGCACGTCCCTGCCACTGCCCCCCCCCACACACACACCGCCCGGGTATACCCGGCCCGCGCGTGAAAGTGTTTCTTAGATCTCCTCTCTCAAGACTACGCGATGCGTTTTTAAAATATTATACAGCAGTGATGGATTCTCCATCTGGTGAACGTGATGGTACCAATTGGAAGGGACATTTCACTGGTACTACCGCAGCCGACAAATAGTACTGTGCAAACATTGCAGTGATCCGGTTTGAAGGACGCTGTAGCTATTATTACTGGTGGTAGTACCACTGTGACTACAAACCATCTAGGTAAGTTTCACCGCAGCACGTACTGCAGCCGACGGACAGTACTGCGCAAACATTACAGTGATCCGGTTTGAAGGACGCTGTAGCTAGTAAAACTGGTGAAGTAAAGAGTTTTAACGTCTGATTGTCAAAATGAGGAGCAGTGTACATCACCCTAACTAGCATGTTACGGGCAAGCGTATCAATTACTATCAGATGCACCTTCCATTCATCTCATCGCTAGCTTGAATAAAAATATCTAACTTGAAGGGTGGTGAAGCTAGTGATGTGACGGCGGTTGTGGCAGTAGTCCTCAAGTAGTGTTGGGAGACCTACCACAAGGCGGACCTACGATCTGATGAGAGTCGTGGGAACCCACTGGATACAACGGGGGACCGATCGATGTGGGAACCTTTGTGGGAGGCCTATGTCCAGCAGTGGACGTCTGATGATGATGCAGCTAGAGCAATTACCGCGGTAATGAGATTTAACATCTCATATCTCGAGGCTATTTAATTTTTTTTTTTTAAAAAACCTCCACGACTCATTAAAAGCCGTGGAGCAAAAGCGTTATTGTAACACTGAAAAACAAGTGTCCCCCGCACCCGCACCCGACGGCGGCACTAGTTATAACTAAATCGCTCCCGTTACGTCTAGTAATTAAGTGTAATGGCGGACAAGATGGCGCGCCGGAAGCGGGGAGCGCCGGATCCTCTCCGCTTCCACTCGGCAGGTGTCGCCGCCATAGTGTCTCTCCTCTCTGCGGAGGAGCTTTTACAATTATAAATTACTTTTTTTTTTTTTCAATGAAACGCGGAGACGAATGTTATGTTCACCTGATAATAAGTGATACGCCGGCTCCACATTACGCTCGTCGCTATATATATTTATTGATCCGCGTTACACCAATAATTTCACTAGCTACAGCGCCTTTCAAACCGGATCACAGTAATGTTTGCACAGTATTGTTTATAGACTGCAATAGGAGCTGCGGCGGTACACAACTAGACGGTCTGTACAAACAGACACCAACCAGCAGTAATAGCTACAGCACCCTTCAAACCGGATCACAGTAATGTTTGCACAGTAATGTTTGTCGGCTGCGATATGCGCTGCGGTGGTACCTAAACGGTCTGCAGCAACAGAGACACTACCACCAGTAATAACTACAGCACCCTTCAAACCCGATCACAGTACTGTACATCGGCTGCAATAGACGTTGCGGTGGTACCTAGACGGTCTGCAGCAACAGAGACACTGTCACCAGTACTTTAGAATATTCTAGATACATTCACATATAAACAAGACAATGGAGAACCAGAAATTGGTTAAGAGCATCTCCCACGTTTTATTTAAAAGTGAAATAGAATAAAAGAAGTGTGAAGTGACTCTAATGTCGGAGAGAAGCTAAGTTAATGGGGTGAGTCGCGAGATGAACATTCCCCGATCCTCTTCCTCATTGTGAAGATTTAACGCTGATCTTTACGTGGGGGATGAGTTCTACAGATAAAAAAAAATCGCGTAAATATCCGGCGGCCATTTTGAATAAAAGTACAACCGTGATATGCTATAAATATCTTCATCGTTTTTAATGGTAGGTCTCTGAAGGTGATCAAGTAGGTATTATGCTAGCTTACTGTGATCCGGTTTGAAGGGAGTTGTAGCTAGTGAAATTACTTAAGTAACGATACTTAATACTGTCTTCAAGCGAGCGCAATGGGATGCAGTGTATATCATCTTAACTAGCGCTATATTGTTATGAGCAGACATAACACTCAATATCAAGTGAACGTCATCCTTGTTTCGTCACATCATACAATGAAAAACCAAAAAGCTTACATTTACAGTTTTTTTTTTTTTATGTCATTAAGCGACAAGGCTATCGGTATGTTCATCTGATGATAAGTGATACGTCCGCTCATAACGTGGCACTAGTCAGAATATCTACACTGCACCATGTGCTCGTCGCATGAGACAAGATGTTAAGTATCGTTACCGTAATTTTACTAGGGACAACGTCCATCAAACCGGAACACAGTAATGTTTGTGTCGACTGCAATAGGCGCTGCGGCGGTATCTATACGAGATCTACCATACTAAATTAATCGATTAATCATACCTTCCAAATAATAGCGTGATTAATATATATAATACTAACATATTAAAAAGTTGATAATTTGCACATTAATGAACAATTTATGTATATTATCTGTTGCACGGCATTAAACAACTCTATTTAATCTGTGGTCGCAAATTTGAAAGCTAAAAAGCAATGGCCGCCTTTAATTTGAAGCGCGGGCCGGCGCGCGCGTCCTCTTTGACGGAATTAAAAGTTTAAAATCGAATTCGGTCGTCGCTTGATGTTCGAGTGATCAATTTGAAAATGGAATATTTTGTTTGTTTTTTTTTTTTAATTGCTTTCATCGGGCTAAGGTTTGTATTGTTCATCCATTTGTGAGTAGCGACAGAATGTTTTGGGACTTCTGACTACGTATTCCATTAGGTTCAAAATAATTTACTCGAGTATTGGAATTGGGAGAAATGTTCCGTAGTGTCCGGATAATATGTATATAAAGCGATAGATATCATCATCATCATCAACCGACCGATGCCCACAGCTGGGCATAGGCTTTATAGATCTCCACATCGATTAATCACAAAACCTCTTGAAGACCAGCTCGTTAACTAGATACTAGTATAAAACAGTACAACAACACAAAGCAGTATACATCCTAACGTAGCCCAGTGTTGTGCTATCACTTATTATCAGGTGATCATCCAGCTCGTTTCGTCGCTTAATTAAATAATATAATAATAGGTTGGGGAAAAAGAAATCCATAATTTTTATATGAACTTCAGGACTTTATTTAACATGCTTCGGATTGTCCGATTTGGGTCAAATATGTACCGTTTTGTTCTATGATTTGTTGCCATTTTAAAGGTAACTTCATAATGCCTCTCTCGTAGAAGTCCTGCTCTCTATTTGCAAAAAACTCTAGTAGCCGATTTTCACAATCTTCCCTTGATGCCAATTTTTTATCACTAAAGAAATTTTGTAATGCAAGAAAAATATGGCAATCGCTTGGTGCCAAGTCCGGACTGTATGGCGGATGCATTAAAAGTTCCCAACCAAGCTCCCGAAGTTTCTGGCGAGTCACTGTAGACGTGTGTGGCCTAGCGTTGTCCTGGTGGAACACGACACCTCTCCTGTTGGCCAATTCTGGCCGTTTCTGGTCAATTGCTATCTTCAAACGGTCCAGTTGTTGACAGTAGAGATCAGAATTTAGTGCTTGGCCATATGGAAACAACTCATAATAAATAATCCCCTTCCAATCCCACCAAATGCACAGCAGAACCTTCCTGGCCGTTAGTCCTGGTTTGGCCACCGTTTGTGGTACTTCACCGCTCTTTGACCATGATCGTTTTCGCACAGGGTTATCGTATGCGATCCATTTCTCATCTCCAGTCACCATCCGTTTAAGAAATGGGTCTATCTCATTCCGTTTGGCCAAGGCTTCGCAGATGGAAATTCGATCCATCATGTTTTTTTCTGTTAATTGGTGTGGCACCCAAACATCGAGCTTCTTTTTGAATCCAGCTTTGTGTAAATGGTTTAAAACTGTTTTGTGGTCCATTTTTAGCTCCTGGGCGATGTTACGACTGCTAACATGCCGGTCAACTTCGATCATTTCTCCGATTTTATCGACATTTCCGGCGACCGGCCTACCTGTGCGAGGTGCATCTTTAACATCAAAAATTCCTGAACGGAATCTACGAAACCAAAATTGCACATAATTGGCTGTTACAGTATCGGGTCCATAAACACCATTCACAATTTTAGCCGCCTGGCTTGCATTTTCGCCTTTGTCAAAGAAAAACTGTAAAATGTACCGAATTTTCTCTTTGTTCACTTCCATTTTTAACACCCTGTAACTCACAATTGAATGCACCAAACAAAAAACAGCAAAATAATTTTTTTACTGCGAAATGTCACCTTTCCAACGAACATAAATCTGAAACTGTTTGATCGATACTTTACGAGAAATTTATCACTACAGCCATCTACCGAAAAAATAATGGATTTCTTTTTCCCCAACCTAATATATATATATATATATATATATATATATATATATATATATATATACATATTGATTGTATAACTTGGTAATAATATCTCGGAAGTCATTGATAGCCTGTAGCGAGCTGTATCCAGGTCACCCGCTACCACTTTTATGGCCTAGTCTGGCGCGGTGCCTAGTGCATAACTCCGTATAATGCGACCCTCGATACAATTCGGAATTGGTATTAGCATAGAAATAAACTTTAATATATATATCATCCCGTTTGTATATTAAAAAAAATATATAGTAATTTAGGTCTAACACTGGATGCTGTACCGACGTGTGCTAGTCTAGAATACTAAGGAACTTGATGACTAGAACAGCAATGACGTCGAAGTAATCTAGTTTTTCTTTACGGAATTGTAGAGACGAGCGCGACGTTCACCTGATGGTGTGATCCTGTCTATAACAACGTGATCCTAGTTAGGATGATATACACAGCACCGCATCCGCCAGACATGTTAAGTATCATGTATCAGTAATAACACTAGCTACAGCGTCCTTCGAACCGGAACACTGTAATATTTATCGGCTGCGATAGGAGCTGCGGTGATACCTACGCAATCTTATCACCAGTGTTCACCATCCCCTGCTCTGCTGACTGTAACACCTCCGTAACCCTCTTTGGGGAATGGATTTTGTAGAATCCCTTCTTAACTGACCTCTAAACAGCAGAAGCAATATCTCTACCAAATCTTAAGTGTTCATGTCTAATAGTTTCGAAGGTCTGGTTATGAGTCAATGGATCTCTGGATACATATATATATATCACGCCTCGTTCCCAATGGGGTTGGCAGACACCATCTCTCTCCTCTCTCTATATCTCTGGATATCTGCTTTATATCTATGACACAAAATAGAGATATATTTAAAAATATGAGCAGGAGGGTCGACTCTAAATAAAGATCGAACAAGAAGATATATTTATCTTCTTAAAGTGCCTCTTGTGTGTATATAATGTTCCGTTATTTATCATTATTACTATGGTAATACGTTTAAATTCCATCGTGAGTAGTGAGCGCTGGAATGATCAGTGAATACCTGCGCTTCGAGGGTCAGCAGCGGCATTCCGACGGCGTCCGAGCCACAGGGGAGGGCGGCGGCGCATGACGGCGCGCGCGGCTGTGTGCGTGCGTGTACGTGTGCACGTGTGTGTGTGTGTGAGCCGGTGTGTATGTTGCCAGTGATGAAATAAAGTTTCTCTCTCAATTTTCCTTATTCATATATATAGACGTTCACCTGATCGTATACTCCTGGTGATAACAGTGTAGTGCTAGGATAACATACACTACACCACTATATTCGACATATAATGTCAATTGTTGCCACTAATATCATTAGCTGCAAGTCTTCGAGAAGTAGATGGATACAGCGCATGACCAGTCGGTGTGTGGGAGGCAGTCCAGCAGTGGACGTCTATCGACTGATAATTGAAGTCTTCAATAAACAAAGTACTGTTCGTTGGCGGGAATAGGAGCTGCGGTGGTGTATTGACGGTCACCTGCACCAGGGATTTCACCACCAATGAAAGGTTCAACAGATGATGAGCTTTACAAACATAAAGATATATCATCATCATGTTCAGCCGATAGACGTCCACTGCTGGACATAAGCCTCCTCCAAAAAATCTCCACATCATTCCGTCACACCCCTCTTGGAGACCAGTTGGTTAAATAGATAGTAGTATAAAAAAAAAACAAATAGGTAATATATCAGTGGGTACAGTATTCAAATCGGGCGCCGACAACTTCCGCAATCAATCGTTTCCGGTGGGGGGGTGGTGGTGGTCCGCCGCGCGCACCTACGGCACGAACTTGACCGTCAGCGGTTCCCGGATTTGATGTGCCGGCGTGTAAACGCCGCTTCACCTGTTACAGTATACAGGGTGTTACATCACCCGTTACGATGCGATACTGTATAAAATATACAGGGTGTTACATCGTTTCAAATTGAACGTTGGAGTGAGCAGATTTATACAGGGCGTGTATGGGCAACAACAACTCACGGAATCCAAGCCAACCCTCACCAGCTCGTGGTGCTGCTAATCAATAAACGAGGCTCTGGCTCCGACCAACCCACATTACGCCAGCGTGATGGGAAGTGGCCCAAATCCCCCCTGAAACCATACAAACGATAGCTCCTTATGGCCGGTGATGCGGGCGGCATAGGATGTGGGGTTCTTTCGGGGAGGGCCATGTCCAGCATCGGAGATCTATCTTCTGATGGTGGTGGTGTGCAGATTTTAATCAGTTCCCAGGTCTGCCGGCGGAAATCGTATGGATAGATAGCTAGTAGATAGTAGATAGATAGTGTGGAAACATTAGTGTGTTCCGGTTTTAAGGGCGATGAGAGTTTTTTTTTTATTAGGTTGGAAATCTTTGAAATATTATATTCAACTTCCGGTGACAAGTCAGGGTTGTGTGAGATTGTTACCCACTAAAACCTCTCCGGTGCTCTGCATCAGTGCGTTCGGGGAGGCTCCGGGATCTCTTACGGAGCCCACCGGAGCCCTTATACACTGAGGAGGAGCCTGACCCTCCTAAGCACCATCGTAGTGCCATACACTGTTCCACGCAGGTTCATTTGAGTGATAAGGGCCCCTACCCACTGCCCGCGACACTCAGCGTTAATCGTGTTGAGTAAGTATTTAAGTTAATTATTATAACTTACTGTGTGATTGTAAACTTAGTGGAGATTGTGTATTAATTAAAAAACTCCCAACTACTACATAATTGATATAATCACTGTTATCACTGATTACTGAGTGAATTATGTAACTTAATATAGTATATTACTGTAACTACTATTATTCATAGTAAGTTATTTGTATACTGTGCTAACTGCTACACTGGTGGTAAGTCTCCGTAGCTGCACCGTCTAGTTATCATCTAGGTGCTACTATTTTATGTTCCGGTTTGAAGGGCGTTGTCACTAGTGAAATTGCTGGGGTAACGATACTGAATACCTTAAGTATCAACGCGACGAGCATAATGTGGGTGCTGTGTATAACAACCTAACTAGCGCCATGTTGTTATGGACAAGTGTATCACTTAATATTAGGTGATCGTCCCCTTTGTATAGTAGCTGCATTAAAAAAAAAAAAAGCTGTGTATAAACAAATCGGTATATTCAATGCTACCTAAATCTAAAGATATCTTCATATGTGTAATAAATATATATATATGTTTGTGTGTGTGTGTGTGTGTGTGTAAATATGTTTAACAATATAATAAAGATTAATAAAAACAAAATTGTAAGTCCGTGTTTTTAGATACGAAAAACAAGATGGCTGCTAACAATGGCGTCGGGTGCGCATCCGGTCCGAATATGGTAATACGGTTTCCTCTAACACTAAGCCACGAGACCTTTGCTAAAATTAAAAAAAAAAAAATATTTCGTTGTTTATCTCATTTCTGTTACTGTTTCATATATAACAATAACGTGGGGTAGCAGTCATCATCATCATTATCAGCTGATGGATGTCCACTGCTGGGCTTGACCTCCACCAAAGATCTCCATATCGATCGATCCCGCGTAGATACAGTAGTGAGCGTATATTACTATGTTTCAGTTTTTTTTTTTACTGACCAAGCGACGAGTAAGTGATACACTCGCCCATAACGCGCTAGTTAATATGAAATGCATTGCGCTCGTCGCTTCGAGACAAGATGTAGTCATCTCACACTAGCTACAGCGCCCTTTAAACCAGAACACTGTAATATTTGGTGTTAGACATAGACGCTGCTGTGGTACCTAGATGCCTTCCGGCAATTAAGACCTACCAGTAAACGATAGTAAACAATTTTTGATGACTAGTTATTTAGTGACTGTCTAGTTATTTCAAATTTTTCATAGTAACCATTTGAATCATCACAACCGGTCTGTCACAATGCGCGCGCACACATGTACACACGCGCACACACACACACACGCATACATATATACGCCATAAGGCACCGCACCTACGTCGTTAATACAGCGTTGCAATATTGTATACACTCGTATAGACAATATAGACCTTATTGCTATAAAGTTAAGGTGTATTATTGAATGCTGTGAAAAATGAAGTTTGTAATAAGAGAACGCAAACCGGACCGTCTCATATATCACACACGCACACACACGCGCGTCGCACACATGTACAGCCTCACTCTGATTGGCTGTCTGCGCCCGCGCATACATCACACGGTCGGTCCTGTCGTGAACTGGTTCTTAACTCGAACGATTCGATACTGGTCGTGGGTTATTTTAGAAAGGTGGTCGTACCGCCGGTGCACGCTGGTGCACGCTGGTGCACGCTGGGGCACGCTGGTCAGTTTCGAAAGGACTAGCGGTTGCGTGAGCCGGCACGCGGCGCGTTATGTAAAGCCGTTGCGTTCGCGTTCGCGCGCTATCGGAGTACACAATCTACGCGCTAATTGAAACGTTACATCCACACTTCTGATATAACTTTCATATTTATTTTACAGGCGATAGGTCTTTATTGCTATGGCCTCTAGTTTCAGGCTGTTAAGGATAGGACTAAGATGTCTATCGTAAAAGGCGACTAAAACAGTTGTCGAGTTCCTGGGCTTTATCGGTAGGGCATAGTCTAGTAAACGAGTCTAGGATGAAGAAACCACGAGGTGGTCTAGTACTAAAGCGAGGATACCGAGAAGAGCTTCAGCCATCCCTAGGACATAATCCAGGCGTAGTGACGGGAGGCACCGGTTCCGAGTCCCACTGTATCACACTGATGATGATCACCGATAGGTGATTTATTGAGTAAAAATCCCACATCCCCTTATCATCCCCCCTCGAGACAAGGTATCTTTTTAGAAGATTTCTCTCCCTATAACAGAAAAAAGCCTCTTCAGATCTAGTAGGTATCAACGAACTCTATTTCAGTAGACTAATAGTATTGTGAAGTCATTACCGTGTTCCGGTTTGAAGAGCGTTGTAGCTAATACAATAATTGGGGTAAAAAGACAAAATAAAATTTGAAAGCGACGAAAGTAATGTGATGCAGTATATATCATCCTATTCATCAGGTGTATGTCTCGTTTGTCTCATTGCTTAATTGAATAGAAAAAAAATTACCACCACAAAGCATAATTGTAACATCCAACGGAAGCTTGGATGATATACTGTATTCTAGCTTTAATTTTTTTTTTTTTTAATGAAGCGACGCGACGGTCGAGGTTACCTGATGGTAAATGATATGCCTACTCATAACATCGTTGGCTATAGTTAGATTGACTACACCGCATTGTGCTCGTCTGCTAATGACTTAAAATGTCAAGTCTGATCACCTAATTAATCACCAGCTTCATCGCCCTTCAAACCAGACCACAGTAGTGTTTGTCGGCGGCAATAGGAGCTGCGGTGGTAGCTACCTAGACGGTCTGTAGCAACAGACGTCTTTTTTATCGCGGGGGAAACCTTAAAAGATACCTTGCTTCTGGGGGGAAGACAAGGTTATGTCGGGCTTCTACCCACTAAAACCCCCCACGGCGGTCTCCCTCAGTGCATTAGGAGGAGCTCTGGGATCTCCTACAGAACGCAGCAGTGCCTTCCTCCACTCTGGCTTAAACGTCCCACGGAAGGGTAAAGCCCTCAGCACTAACGCTGTGCTACGGCAAATACAAGACCACCATGCCTTCCCGTCCTCCTAAGGGTCGCTTGAGCTCTGAGGGTCATCACCATCAAAGCTCACGAACCCGAGGGCACTTAGTAGCCTTATACGATAGGCAGGGAATACCTTAGTCCTATTCTTAACAGCCTAAGACTACGACTACAGGGCTGAACAGAGACATACCACTTAAAGTAGTAGGATGTAAGGTATTATATATACGTATATTTAATTAAAAGTGTTCACTGTTACATGCGTGTTGCCGTATAACATTGTAAATCAGCTGATGTGAGGAACTGGAAATCCATTTCCTAATAGGCCGGTAATCGATGTAATGAATCTAATTGAGTAATTAAACGGTTACAGTGTTTTGTTGCTGAAACAATACAATGTGTACGTACTCACTCATCAATCAAAGTATATTTTTTTTCAATCCATACATTACGGTAATTAGTGTAACAGGGATTGTGTTTGCAAAAAAAAAGGAGCTGGAAGTTATGGTCTTTAGCGCAATGGCGTAATTTGACTAAAGCGGTGAAGACAGGAGTTCTGTTCTTTTTATTGTTTAGTGTAAGTGATACGTCTGACCATAACGTGGCGCTACACCACATTGCGCTCGTCCCCTGAGACATAACATGTTGAGTCTTATTATCCCATTACACTAGCTACAGCGCCCTTCAAACTGGAACACAGTAATGTTTGCACACAACTGTTTGCCGATACTCTCTCAATAGAAAGCTCGTCACTTTCATATGTTGCTACAGATCAGACTCCATCATTGAGTATACACAGGACTTGTTCTTTATAAGGATATCCGAATTTAAAAAAAAACTATTTTTAAGACATTAAGAATGTTAAGTTTTGTTTTAATTTTTTTTACTGTTTTTTCAGTTTGATAGATATGTTAGTAGCAAATACATTCACCAAACTATCAGCAACACCTTGTGCCGCGAAGCATCAGTGTGAAAACATTACTGTGTTATGTTTGAGGCATAGTAACTACAGAAATTACTAGCGTAACGAGGAATAACGTGTAATGTTTAGATGCGAATAATATAGTGTGTAACATCCTAACAAGTGCTATTAAAGGGCATTTCACTTAACAGTAGGTAAACGCCCCGCGCGCTAGTTCGTGCAATAAAAATAATGTTAACTAATGAATGGTGGTAAAAAACAATATAATGTTGTTTTTTAAATTCAATTACACAACAAGATATGCGGCGGCGTTCACCTGATAGTAAGTGATACCTTCCCACAACAACGTAAAGCTAGTTAATATGTGCACCACATTGCGCTCGTCGTCTTGTACATAAGTTAAATTTCAGTATCTCAGTAATTACATTAGCAACAGCGCCATTCAACCCGGTGCACAGTAATGTTTGCACAATAATATTTGGCAGCTGCAATAGGCGCTGCGGTGGTACTTAGCTAGACGGTCTCCGGCAACAGAGACCTACCAGCAGCACATACCAAGCTTCTCAAATCCGCCATTTTAAACCTATCTCAATTTGTTCGTCCACGCATGCGAGGCAACGGCACAGACTCATACAGCCTCTTGACGCATGCCCGCGAATTTGAGCGCGCCCGACACACACATCGGCGGCGAGCCCGCCCAGCCGCCGCCGGCCAATCGCGCGCCGGTGTTCGCCCTCCGGCACGCGCCGCCCGCCGCCATTGGCCGCCGCGTAACGATCTCGCGCTCCCGGCGGCGCCATTGGCCGATCTCAAATTCGGTGGGAATTTTTTGGGTGTTTTATGAAATCACTGCGTCGCAGATGTGCGGTGATGTTACGAGGTATTTTATAGCGGCATGATTGTACGCGGTTTTTATGTTTGTCGCCGGCTATGATAATCTCGTTATGGATGGAGCGCTTGTTTTTGCATAATGGCGGGCGGGGTCGGGTTTTTTTTTTATTTCATCCCGCTCGTAAGAGGAATATGAATCTTATTTTTTTTCTTTTAAGATAATTCACGCTGAAGATTTGGCAAACGGTTTGCTTATGTAGGCTTTAGTGAAATATTTATAACTATTCTAACTTTTGTATGCAGTGTACGAGGCAATTGACCTTATTAATGTTTAAATGAACATAAAATAAAAAGCTTTAAACCGAATGTTTTCATTATTCATTAATTTATTTCTTCTAAAACCTTATTTATCTCTTTAAGAATAAATTCAAATACATTATATATTTACTGTTTGCTTTCATATTCTCCGTGAAGACAAATAAGAATTTTCTTTAGTATTCCTTTGAGTCTACACCACCCTATCAACTAGTTGAAATTTTATAACAAACATTAAGCTTACAGATAGATGTCGAAAATGGCAACTTTAAAAGTTCAATACATATACATAAGTCAATTTAACGAAGCACTTACATGTGTAATATTCCATCATGTTCTGATTGTATCTGTAAGCGGCGGAGAGGTCCACGCCGCCGCCGGCCCTCAGCCCGAAGAGGGCCGCAAAAGTGGCTTTGCTTTGGCCCTCCAGCTTGCCGAGATTGTTTCTCACGACACAACACAACACGACACTTCACTGTGACAATATTCTATTTAACCGACACTAAAAGGAATCTCACGTTGAAGTAATAATGTATATTGCGATTCTTACACTATAAACAACCCAATTCGACGCCATTACGGATAGTTCGACGTTGCCGCGGATTTAAATGTCACCGTCCGTAAAAGATCTGTAATTATTCGTTTCTTTTATATACAATATGGTTACACTTCACGTGGTATTAAGTGACGATGTGGTATTAGATAGTGAAACGATTCGTGCAGTGTACTCTACCATATATTGATAGGCGGAAAACAAGGATGCTGCTCCGACGGCTGATTTAGAATAAAGGGATGATTTCATTGACGTTTAGTTTTTTAGAATTCGTTAAGGCAACTTCATCTCATCAGTTCACATTGTGTAAGGTATTTAGATCAAAAGCTAACAGCCACTGCTGTGGAAACAGTGGAAAAGAAAGGTTGTTTTTTTTAAAAAAATTCCGATTGCCGTACACTGAGATTGCAGGTAAGTTAAGATCATTATTATTACGAAAGCCGCGTTATGGCGGCTTTAAAACGTTAATTGTACAAATCATATGAAGATGCAATTACTTAGATGCGATGTTTATCTCCAACTGTTCCAGTTTTAGCGATGCTGTTTTCATTTTAACGTATTTATGTTACAAAATGATGTTATATAGCAAGTGGTGATTCGTACTTGTTTTAAGTTACTACCATGTACGGTTCACTCAGTGTAGATCGTTCAAGTTATAATTAAAAAGCTGTAGGTAGCCCATGATGGGTTGAGACATCAGTCAGCTCAGTGACCTCATGACCATGGCTGCTGCTTCAAACGTAAATAAACGCCAAAATCCTTAAAATATTGTTAGTAGATGTGAAGTAGATATTTTTTATTCTACGAAGCAACGGGACGGGCGCGACCTTCACCGGAAAATAAGTGATCAGCTCATAACGACAGCATCGCTTTATGCTCCTCGTGTTGAGACACAAGATGTTAACTCTCGTTACCTCAGTAATTACTCTAGCTACAGCTACACACAGTAATGTCATTGCTGTCTGTTGGCTGCTGTAGGCGCTGTGGTGGTACCTCGGGAAATCCTGCATTGGAAACCCTTCTGCTGTCAGAGCAACAGAAGAGTTATGCCGGACTCTTATCGGCAAAAACGCTTTTGCATACTACAGTGGTTCCGACAGCAGTTGTTGAGACTAAACCTCGGAGTGGTGCTACTTCTCTCCACCCCCTATAAAAGTATTAAGTGGAAATACCACACGCACAATCTCGAAGCCTTTCATATTTGGTGACAGATTACCCCCGAATCTGCCAGCATGGCCTCTGTTATAAGGGTCGGAAGGCGTTAAACATCCTTCTTCTACACCCTGGTCTCTGCCTGCGGATTGAGAGATAGATGTTTATTTCTAGCAGCCTCTTTCTGCTGCATTGTCTCACAGAAGGCCACCCCCGGCGTCCCACGATCTTTCACTATTGACCATGTTGCTTCCTGGGGAGAAGACAAGGTTATGTGGGGTTTCTACCGACTAAAATCCCTTCAGTGGTCTCTCTCAGTATAGTAGGAGGAGCTGTCGGATCTAAGGAACGCATCAGTGCATCTCTGCTCTCCGGCTAAAACATCCCACGGATGGATAACATCCTCCTCAGCAGCCACGCTGTGCTACGGCAAATACAAGACCACCAAACATTTGTTGTCTTTCTAAGGCTCGCTTATTAAGCTTTGGCGGCCACCACCCTCAAAGCTCACGAACCCGAGGACTCTATAGTCGCCTTGTACGACAGGCATAAAATACCTTAACAACCTGAGACTACAGGTCTGAAGCAACAGAGACCTAACCCTATATTTTCCTTTGAGGTTCTGCAGATCACCTGTAACTGGGATTGGTAAGGGAAACAGATACATTTCCGTTTGTTCAGTTCGAGGTCTTTTATTTGTGGTCGCGATTAATAGCAGTGCGCTAACGATTTCCATGGAAACGGGAGATAAAAACAACGACTCCACACCACCCGCGACACCGTGAAAGCGGCGTGAAGGCGCGCCGCGCCGCCTCCGCCCGCCGCAACGCCGATACGTTTGGATTAATTTCGCCGGGTTTTTTGGACGATTTTCCGCTGTTTGAGCACCGCCTTTCCGGTCCGCTAGCGGCAGGTGGCTCCGGCACCGGCTCCGGCTCCACGAGACCCTGATTCTCACGAGAATGGACACTCTTTAATGGTTATGACGAGGAAGTGCTCAAACATAACGCTACTTCTGCCGGCGCCGCTAGCTCGCTTTGTTTCGAACGGTGAGCGGAACCCATTCTACCATTTCGAAGTATTGATCGGGGAAATTGACCGAGACCGAGACTGAGACTGAGACCAGAAGTATTTAAGTAAGACTAAGACCTAGACAATACAAGAGACCTATGTCAAGCAGTGGTCGTCCATCAGTTAAAATGATGATGATGAAGACCAGGACTAAACAGACAACTACTTACTGCTGGTAGTGTCTCTGTTGCTGCAGACCATCTAGATACCACCTCAGTTACTATTGCAGCTGACAGGCAGTACTGTGTAAACATTACTGTGATCCGGTTTGAAGGATCAATAGCTATTGCTGGTGGTAGTGTCTCTGTTGCTGGAGATCGTCTACGAAAGTACTACTGCAGTGCCTATTGCAGCCGACAGACAGTACTACGCTAACATTACTATGTTCCGGTTTGAAAGGCGTTGTGGCTGTGTTACTGCTAGTGGCAATTTATATTAGACGACAAGACTAGCGGGACTTTCACCTGATGGTAAGAGGTACACCTGCATCATGGGTATACACTGCACCGTATTGCGCTCGTCGCCTGAGACATAAGATGTTGAGTTACGTTACCTTAAAAATTACATTAGCTATAGTGCCCTTCAAACCGGAACTCTCTAAACTTCGTGTTTTCAGTATCCTGTTTGACGTCAGTTCGATGTATTGATGATAATTATTAATAATATATACTTTTTTATAAAAACTATTTCTGAAGGTATGATGATATTACTGGTGGTAAGTCTGTTGCTGAAGACCGACTAAGTAGCACCGCAGCTTTTATTGCAGCCAAACCGTACTGTGTTCCGGTTTGAAAGGCGCTGTAGCTTGTGTACTGTGTACTGAGGTAACGAAATCCAACATTTAATATCTGGCGACGAGTGCAATGTGGTGCTGTGTATACTATGTTAACTAGCGCCACGTTGTTATGAGCTGGCGTATCACATAACATCAGGTGAACGTCCGGCTCATCTCATCACTAAATTATTTAAAAAAAAAATTAACAATTTCATACGACGTGACTTATCATCATTATCAGCCGTCCACTGCTGGACATAGGTCTCATTCCCAAGGATTCATATGAGGGCATTGTCGGTATCCCACCGCTGGTCTAAATCTGGTTGGTGGTAACCAGCTCGTCAGCTGATTACCGTCACCACGAGCACTGCACTTCTACACTACACTACACTGCTTTACATCCTCGCACCTTACATCCTCGTGGTTACGTCCTGGTGTGTAAGGACGCGGCACGGGTCACGCGAGCGCACTGAGACGGTTTCCTTCGGGCGCGTCACTGGCCGTCACATCACTAGCGCCGCCGCGCGCAGCACCGCCGCGACACTAATTAATGCGTGCTACGTGCTGATGGTACGGAGGCCGGCCGGCTACAGATGCCGCGCGGCCGATTTTGAGGTATATTTTACGGTTCGCTCGCCGGAGCCGATCGCTTGTGACAAGTGGATCGGTTTTCCGACATCTTACCCGCGCTCCTCGGATTGTCTTTGCTTTTGTTCCGTTTTTTTTTCTTTATCTCCGCCGTAAATTAGCACTGCTGTATATAACATAGAGCTGAACCGAAGAACTTATAGCGATACTAATTTTTTTTTTATTAATCGACTCGAATGCGATGTTCACCCGATACTAAGTGATACATAACAATGTGACGCTAGTTAGGATGATATACATTGCATCGTTTTAAACGTAAGATGTTGAGTCTCGTTACCCTAGTAGTTACATTAGCTATAGCGCCCTTCAAACCGGATCATAGAGATGTTTGCACAGTACTGTTTGTCAGCTGTGATAGGAGCGGCGGTGTTACCTATACGGTCTCCGGCAATAGAGATTTACTACCAGTATCAAGATGTACATGTCTACTCTGTATACATATATATATATATATATGTTTTTTTTACCTCTCACGTGAAAACTAGTGAACATATCAACTTGGGGACATGAGCAATCGACGCGGAATGATCTGTAGATGGTTATAGGCTATAGAACCTTCATACTTCTATTTCTAATTAACTTTTATAAACATTTTCATTTGGTATTATTTAAACGGTTGCTATAGCAACAGTTTCTATAGAAAATTCGCGGTTGCTCTGAAGGAATATTACAGACAAAGTGGCCGGGATCAATTAGTCGTGTATAAATTAAAACTTAAATTTTAACGACTATTTAATAGTATGACAGTATGTTGTTAAATAACTACCCCTTAAGTAAAATATGTTTTTTTTTATCACATTTTATTGATTGTTTGTATTCGTTTAGTGATTGAGTGATTGGTGAGCCACGTGAGTAAAAACAATGATAAGTATGTCGACCTTGACTTTGTGAGAGGAACGGTGTGACGGTGACGACGTACGCGACATTGTGCGCGCCGCGCCGCGCCGCAACAGCTCCGCGTTATTATATAATGTAATAACGTTTTATATAATTGTATTATTAATTCACACGGTCAACTCGCCGCCACCTGACACCGGGGTTCACATTCAGGCTGCTGGTGGTATTGGATTTACATGCGGTATTAACTTACGGCGGACGTCGGACGTCGAGTGAGTACGTGCGGCGGGCGGACACGTCGCGACCGCCGCACTAGACAGTATCTCTAAGGAGGCTGTGTTGTTAATAGCAAAGAGATTTATTAAAAAAACGTGGTTTAATTAAAAAAAAAATGATTTTTAAGTTTCACATCCTATGGAATAATGTATCAGTTATATACAAGGATTTTATAATCTATGGATATTTTTGTTTTGTTTTTAGGCAAAAGTTTTATCGTTACATCCACTAGTTATAACATTTTTATATTTATATAAATTATCATATATTTTTTTTTATAAATAATCGAGTAGAAACAATGAAAAATTTACAGATTTTTTTTTAAATTATATCAATTATTATTTTTTTGTGTTTTACTTTGATGGAGCAATCACAACAATATGCGATTGTTTTAGTTGAACGTACCATTTTCGGGTAATTAAAAGGGAAACAAACACGGCGGTGACGTCACTGCATCACTCTCACGCGCGCCGGCACACAGATAACGCAACAACCCGCGCTCCAGTCGGTTTCGCGCGCGAACTGCGTTAAATTCGCGGGAAACTCGCCCCGCGCACCCCCGCAGCGCGCGGCACGCGGCGCGCGGCACCCCGCCGCCGCGTTCGGATACATTCCCGGAGGAAGACGACACGTATTATCTATTTTATTATAACACATTTTATCAACAAACTAACTAGTAATAACACCACTTACTACTAGTATGTCTCTGTTTCAACAGACGGTCCGTGTAACACCGCAGCTCCAAACAGTACCGTGCAAACATTACTGTAGATTTTGAAGGGCGCTGTACCTAGTGAAATTACTGCAGTAACGAGACTCAAAATATCTTAAATATCAGGCAACGAGCGCAGTATTGCATTGTCTTAACTTGCCCCACGTTATTATATAATAGACGAGCGTCGCTTTAATTCAACAAAGAAAAAATACTATAAACTATATCAAGTTATGATCAATGGACATTAAATTATCATACATATAAAGTGAATAATAATAACAAACTCCAAAGTAAAAAAATAAAATATTATCATTATGGTTATTGTGATAACAGATACATTTTATTTCTACAAAATAAAAAAAAAATCTAAAATTGTAGACGTATTGAGTCAGAGTTGCGAAGCACCGTATTGATAACGAGCAGAGCGATTTAAAATACAGAGCACGTTACTTAATACAATAGCATAACGAAGATCCAAAGAGATCCAGTTGATGGATACAGTTGTATACTCCGTGATAGGTTACCGTCTCGATAATTGGTATTACTTAGATCCAGAGAGATCCAATTGTTGCGTACAGTTGTATACTTCGTGATAAGTTACTGTCCCGTTTCTTGGTATTATGAAGATCCAGAGATATCCAGTTAATGGATTCAATTGTATACTCCGTAACGACTTTGCGACCCAAGTCCTGGCATTAAAGAGATCCAGAGAGATCCATTTCTTGGATACAGTTGAATACTCCGTATTAACTTGTTGCTCAAAGGAAATGTAAACAAAGATGTACTATCCTCAAAAAGATTTGCGGTATGGTATAAAATATATTTATTTGCAATAACCTGGTAACATTATTAATGTTATTCTTAATTAAAAACAACTATGCATGTTTTTCTTCATCTTTGGCGAAAGTAGTAACGAGTTAAGTTAAAGTATAAGTGCTTATCTTTTATAAAAAATTAACGGCTCCATTGTTAAAGTACGTGAACACTTCCATTGTTAATAAAGAGCATTACAATTAGAATAAATCAAACATAATTATTTATTTTTTTATAAAAATTATGGAAATAACGAATTCCTGCAGGATATGACGATAAAAGAATATAATTATTATTTCACCTCAAAATATTTTAGGGTAGAATAATTGTTAAAAAACTAACGGGACCCAATCCAACTTCACCAGCTCGTGGTGCACCCTGCTGATCAACAAACGAGGATCTGGTTTCTACCAACCCGCAATGAGCCAGAGTGGTGAGAAATATCCAAATGGATCCAAATCCTCCCTTATAAAACCCTATAAATCTTGGGATTTTTGAGAGAGGCTTACGTCCAACAGTGGACGTCTATCGGCTGATGATGATGTATCATTATTAACAAGTATATCACCAATATATTTGAAGGGAGTAGAAAGTTTCTATATATGTATATATTATAAATTAAAATAATATCAAACAACGACTGGAGCGTGTATCCGAACGGGTCCAGATAGCCACGCCCCCTCTCAATTTGTCTCCCCATCTCTCTCACTCTATCCCCCATTGCTTTACGATGAGCAGAAGTTACAATATAATTGTTTGATGAAACTTCTTAAAACAAATTCATTGTTAAATTTCTGGGGGGGTGGAATTTATTATAAATAAAATATCCCTTTAAAAAAACCATTTAAAACATAAATAACGACATGAGTAAAACATTGATAGTAATTTAATAAGAAAAAACTTGTGCTTCCGGTAGAGGAAGGAAACCCTCACCAGGACACTGATACTCTATAGAAATGATAATATACATCAGTATATGACGTCTGTTTACTCGCTTGATGGTATATACTATAATGTAGTAAGAAACAATTATTTTAACTCTTTTGTGTTGAACACTCCAAATCCCAGCGGTGGGGATGATTACCAATACCCCAGTATCAAATTAGGTTAGTTAGGTCACTTTATATAGAATAAGGCTGTCTTGATCTCAAGTAAATATGTTGTAAGTTACAATCAGGTTGTGGTGGTCCAGGAGACGAAGTTCTTATAAATGGAAGTGTTCCGGTTTGAAAGTCGCTACAGCTGTTAACTAGCGTAACGGGTGAAATGTTATATCTCAAGACAATGGGCGTCGTGTGCATCCGCTGATAAACGTCTTCTGCTGGATAAAGATCCTCAAATCGTTCAGTCAGCGGCTTCCCGCGCCCTTCAGTCCTTTGGAAGGGTACATATGGGGGAGATTTGGGCCATTTCCACCACGCTGGCCCAAAGCGGTTTGGTGGGAACATATATGGAAGATATCCAGGTATCCATTGGCTCATCACTTGATCTCCGAAACTACCACACGTAAACACTCAGAATCAAGTATAGATATTGCTTTTGTTTAGAGGTCAACTAAGAGTGGATTTTATATAATTCCTTCCCCCTACGTAATTCAGGGGGTGTAAACAGTTAGTACAATCAAATAAATAATAATTACATTATCCTGTTCAAGAACAATTTTTTCTTTATACATATAAATAATTAAAATAGTGCTTAATAGTTGTTTAATAAATTAATTAGTCAGTACAATATTAAAAGGACTCACGCATGTGATAGCAAATTTTACACTGCAACCCACAGCCCGGATAGCTCAGTCGGTAGAGCATTGGACTTTTAATCCAAGGGTCCAGGGTTCAAGTCCCTGTTCGGGCGACATTTTTTTTTTTTTATATTTTCTATCAATAAATATAAACTTTATTATTATTGTTTTTATTTTTTTTATTTTAAGGTTTACATATATATATGTAAAATTATGTTATATATATATCTTAATATTTCCGCCTATGTAGATACTTATTATGATATCTCCGGAACTATAAGGCCTGGATACTTGGAATTTGGTAGTAATGTTACTTTAGATAGAATAGGTCAGCTAGGTAGGGATTTTACTAAATGTTACCCCCTTAAAGGGGTAGCGAGGGTGTGACGGTTAGCAGAGCGAGCGAGGAGCAACTAGCATATATAGTGTTTATTACTACAAACTTAAACTTAAATTACTTCATTAGTATAGAAACTGGACACTAGGTTAATTTTTTTTTTTTTTTTTTTAACTTTGTTTTACTTAATATTAATAGTAAGTAAGGTTAACTACTAATGAAGGTCTCGTGATTGTCAGATCCAAAATATTGTATATTAAATCTCATTGCTACAGACCGTCCAGGTAAACACCATTGCGGTGTGTATTGAAGCCGACAAATAGTACTGTGTTCCGGTTTGAAGGGCGCTGTAGCCAGTGTAATAATTGGAGTAACGCGACTTAATCTTATGTAAATATACATTAGCTCTAGAATTGTTTGGTCAATTTGATTCCATACATCCATCAACAAAGCGTTCTGTAATCAATTATTTTATTAATAATTGATGTACATACTATGTCCAGCGGTGGACATCTATCAGCTGATGATGATGTACACACAAACAATGTGTAGACGGACACTTGACAAATATAACGCGATTGTTCGTGTATTAAGATAAACGTGTAACTACGAACTGTTTGAACTTCGGCCAAAATAAAAAAATAAATGCAATTTAATTACCAACTATCCAATTATATTTAATTGTTGATGATATAATCGCCCAATGCTGGGCATAAACCTCGCCCAATGTCCTTTATACAGTCTTGTAAGGTCTGCATTAAATTTTCCTACTGTATGCACCATATCCTGATTACGTTAACTGGCTTTTCACCACCATCTCTGTCAGCAAGAGTTTGCTGTTCGAGGACCTAACTTTCCCATAGATCATCAGTCCTTCTACTCTACCTCATCAGCGGTATATGCTGATATTTGCCTAGCACTGTCGGCTGTTACAGGAGCTGCAGTGACACCTTACTACACCGTCTCCGGCAGCAGAGCCGGAAACTGCCAGCAGGAAATCTTCGTCATGGTCAAATAAAAGTTCGAAGACTAAACGGTGACACCGGCAGACCTCCATAGGTTCCCTGCTGGTCTACATCAGGTTATGGAATTTGATGGATCCCGCGCCGCGGTCCATTAGTCGAGCCGTAACGTCATCAATTAATTTGTATGGGCTGTCATTTGTTAATAACATCCGGTGAAATAGAGGGGTTCCATTGCTATCCGGTTATATCTGTTCTATTCTGATCGAAAGCGGACCACATCGAGTATATCCTTGTTCATTATTATTAGGTTTAAACTGTCTCAATATTCCCACTGCTGGGACTCACGCGAATCATGACGAAGCTTAATTCAAGGACAATGGATATACCTGTCTATATTTGTTCTACACGTTGTTGGTTTCAACGTGTAGTCATTGGAAGTTGGTTATGGCTGTAGTGATTTGTAGTTTCTGTAGTCATTCCACTACTTCGATATTTTAATCAATTAAGTAAATTTTCTTTATAACTATTGTTATATTAATGTAGCTGATGGTATGTTTTGGAACTATAACGAATTTGGTGAAGCTCCATCATCTTCATGCAACGTATGACATCAACAGATCTTATCCATTGGTCTGTCTAGTTATCGTCATCATCAGCTGATAGACTACAATTGTTGGGCATAGGTCTCATCAACGGTCTCCATACCGTTTGGTCCTGCGCTTGCGGGTTCATGTGAGAGAATTTGGGACATATCCTACCACACTGGGCCAATGCGAGTTGGTATCTATTTATAGTTACGATTTATCACTATCTCTCTCTCTCTCCCTCATTCCTTCATATCTAAGGATCGTGGTTAGAGTAAGGGATCTACGATGTGTCTCCATCGTCTCCTGTATCAGTACCTGATCGTTGGAGATGCATCTCTTTCCCTTATTTCCTCTCGCTGATTTCTAAATGTTCTGCGTATGATCACTGTGGCATGTTAACCAGACGATAAATTAAATTCAAAACCGGCTATCAACAGTAACTGAAAATGTAGAAATTTCCATACAAATCCAATAAAAAAAAAAAAACATTTCCATCGACATTTTAATCAAGCAATCAGCTGAGCGGCCCGCCTGCGCGCGCAAAAACAAAAGTTCATAGTTTAATTAAAAAGTTGCAAAAACTACACCGCGGCTTGCATTACGAAACGGCATAAGCGACAAAGCTTCACATTGAATTATACACTTTATTTGTATTAATTTTTAATACTATTTTTGTATGCCCGTCACACTTGTAAAGTAAATAATGCCTTGTCGATGTCCAATAGTTTTATAAGGTCTTATGTAATAAGTTTTTTATAAATAAAATGCTTACTAATTTCACATGTTTAAACAGATTTAAGTCTTATCGTAATAAAAATAAGGTCTATTTTTCTATGACTGATTTATATTCCATATGGTCTAGATTGTAGTGTTAGATTGTAATTAATGGGTAACCTAATTTGTACTTTGCTGTTAGCTTATTAGCTAACAGCAAAGTACAAATTGGAGAAAGATTATTTCGCTGCTTAGTCTAGCGGTTTTGGGAGTGGTTTTGTCCAGCAGTGGACTGCGACGCGCTGATGATTACTATGATTGGTAAGTTGCTGATAGTTGTCTAGATTACGTTAGGTACACTGCAAACAAATCAGTTTGTAGGGGATTGCAAGTGATTAATTTTTTTTTATTCAATTAAGCGGATAACTTAGCGCTACTTAGAATGGTATACACAGCACCACATTGCGCTCATTGCCTTAGAAATAGGATGTTACTCTCGTTACTCCAGTACTTACAATAGCTAGAGCACCCTTTAGACCGGAACAGTAATGCTCGTCGGCTGAAATCAAGGCGATGATAACGAAATAACGCAGTGTATATCATCCTAACTAGCGCCAGGTTATTACGAGTGGGCGTATAACAACTAATGCAATTTCAATTAAAACCTTAAAACAATCACAGCAACTCAATCTTTAGTACAAACCAAACTATACCTTATCTTAAAGTAATAAAGTTCTAAATACTCTACGCAGTGAAACTTTAAATTTGTTCGAGATTCGATTGCGCGTCCGATCCGACCTCATTGGCGTTGGAGCTGTCAAAAATTTAAACCGAGGCGGTTCTGATCGACTGGAACTGAGAGACGTATTGCCGTCTCTATCACACTCGCCAAGCTTCCGCATCGAAACGACGTAACCGCACCTTTTTAGAGAATTTTAAATACTTAATGAGTATTAAATAAAATTACAATTGACTTAACAGTTTTTTTTTTAGTCTTTCAATGGGATCAAAGTCTATCCATAAAGTATTCTTCACATTTTAGTTGTTTAATTTTTTATTGAAATTGTTCAGTTACAACATTTTGACAGCAGCTCTATTGTCTATGGACGCAAATAGAGCTGTTTTTTTTTTATTCAACGACGACTCGGACTAGACGTTCACCTGATAGTAATTGATACGTCTGCCCATAACAACGATAGTTAGTAGTAATTACATTAACTACAGCGCCCTTCAAACCGGAACAGTAATGTTTGCGCAGTATTGTTTGTTGACGTTGAAAAATCCCAGCAGTGGGAACGTTGAGTGAGGATAACACGCCGGCAAATAAATGTCCTCTTAAATAGCCTTGACTCTCTTGTGAGAGAAAGTGAAGAATCCCAGCAGTGGGAACGTTAAGTGGGAATAGACGCTCACAAATGGATTGTTAAATGTCTTCTTAAATGGTCATGTCTTTCTCGTGAGAGAAGGTGAAGAATCCCAGCAGTGGGAATGTTAAATGCGATATCACGCTATCAAATGGATTGTTGGATGTCCTCTCGAATGGCTTTGACTCTCTTGTGTGAGAAGATGAATAATCCCAACAGTGGGAACGTTAAGTGGGGTGTGTTATTATTTTTAACTGTTCACCATTTATTAAGTTTGAATGTGGTTAAGAATTGTAGAGCTTAAGGTCATCTTAAGATTACTTAAGTGTGGGACCTAAGGACCGGTATAACTAGAGCCCCGTGTGCGGGCGGTGCGGCGGTGTGTCTCAGGGAAGCGGCTGCGGTCGGTGGCGCGGTGTCGGTTTCCCTGGTGAAGGTCGAGAGGATTGTGTGAATGGGTCGGGGGTGGTGACGTGGCGATTGGTCTACGCTGAAGGATATGCACCACCGCAGCAGTAGTGTGCAAACATTAATAAAGGACCCTGCAACTGCAGTGTAAACATTCTAACTAGTGCCACATAAAAAACCGTATGAAAGTTGTTAAATTTTTTCTGCGCTACCAGCGGGAAGTTCACCTGATTTTAAGTGATAGTCATGCCCAAAACAATGTAGGCACTAGTTAGGATATTTACACTGCACCACATTGTAATCGTCGCCTTGAGATATATGCTTAGTTTCGTTATCCCAGCGCCCTTCAAACCGGATCACGGTAATGTTCGTTAACTGCAAAAGGAGCTCCGTTGTTACCTATACTACCGGAGACAACAACGCCATAGACAAGCGCTTCTCGGATGTATATTAATAGAGCATAGACATTGTGGGGAACAAATTGGACCGGGCAACGTCACCGGTCACGCGCGTCGAAAGCGAAACCAGAAGTGAGCGGCAAAAAACCGGACGTGATCCGGCCCGGTCCGGATCGAACCGGTTTCCGGGCACCGCTGTACACACCATCACGATCCGTCAATGGTAGGGGACACTGCGTACTTCAAACTGTATATATATATATAATCTGTATCTAATGATTGACTCGACACTCGATTTTTGGTACTGTTGCACGTGAACACTCGAAATTCAGTGCAGATATTGCTTCTGCCGTTTACCTATAGGATATTACGAAATCCGTACCCCAAATGGGGTTCCAAGGGCGTCACGGCGAGCAGAGCGGTAATGAGTATTGACATCTAGATTACGAAGCCATGGTATTAGCGAAATGTTGACCTGATGGTGAATACGTGTGTTAGGATGGTATACACTGCGACATACTGCGCTCGTCGCGTCGCATAGGACGTTGTCTACGTGTCTATCTAAAACTACGCTACGAACTACACCTGATAGTGAGTGATACGCTTGCCCATAACATGGTCATAGGATGATATACACAGCAGCACATTCTGCTCGACGCCTTTAGACATAAGATGTTATGTTTCCCTACTTTAGTAATTTCACTAGCAACGGCGTCCTTCAAACCGGATCACAGTACTGTTTGTCGGCTGCAATAGGCGCTGCGGACGGTACCTACTTACACGGTTTCCTGCAACGAAGATCTACCGTCTAGTAATATTACTAGCTCCAGCGCCCTTCAATCCGGATTACAGTATTTTTTGTTGGCCGCAAAAGGCGCTGCGGTGGTACCTAGGTCGTCTGCAGCAATAGAGATACTACCACCAACAAAGACACTACAGTTGAGCATCGAACCCCGCACGCGGCGCCGCCGGCCGCGCCGCCGCGCGCTGCGCCGCCGCGCGCCCGCTACAATGAGACCACTCGGAAATTACATAAAAAAACGCACACAACCTTTTGTTATCGGCCGCCATTTCACTTTTATGTTGCAGTGCGTCATACTATTCGGACATTTATGCGAAGTTCTATATACATTACTTATTTATAGAAGAGGCAAGCGAGACGTTCTCCTGATAGTAACTAGTTAAGATAGTATACACTGCACTATACTGTGTTCGTCGCATTGAGATATTAGATGCTGAGTTTCAGTACCAAAGTAATTACATTAGCTGCAGCGCCCTTCAAACCGGAACACCGTAACGTTAGCACAGCACTACCACCAGTGAAGTCATTCGTAAAGCTAGCACGGAGACGTACCTATTGCTGGGGGAACTCTGTTGCTAAAGGCCGTCTACAACAAACGATAGTACACAAAAATTTCTGTTCCGGTTTGAAGGGCGCTATAACTAGTGTCATTATTATGGGTGATAAAACTGAACGTCGTGTTACACAGCGCACTGTGGCGTTATATATATCATTCTAACTAGCGTCACGTTGTGGGCGGGAGTATCACTTAATATCAGGTGAATGTTTTACCTGATAGAATACAAAAAAAAAAAAATGGAGGATAGTTAAAACAGACGCGTTCCATTTTACTCTTTCACACCCTGTATATATACACTAGCTGTTCCTGATCGCCGGTCGTAATTTATAATTAGACTTGGAATTTATCTGAAATATTCCTTGAGAGCAACCACCAATGACTTTTTCTACCAACCGTTACCATGGCAACCGCTTATATGACTGACCAAATGAATATTTTTATAAAAGTTAATTAGAAATAAAACGATGAAGGATCTATGAAGTTAAAAAAATAAATATCCTATAACCATCTACAGTTCATTCCGCGTCGAATGCTCACGTTGCAGTGTCGATACGTTCACTTGTTTTCGAGTGATCGGCGACCAAACACTTACTAACCTAACACGCCAAACGGTATTGTGAAAACATTACTGCGTTTCGGTTTGAAGGGAACTGCGGCTAATAAATTGCTGGGGTGAGGTTGCAGTGTGTATCATCCTAACTGGAGCTTGTGGACAGATGCATCATGATCATCACGAAAGTCTCGCGCGTCAAAAAAATATTGAATGATCTATAGGTGTTGATTTTTAGTTCAGCGCTATCTTTATATATATATAGAGTAAAAGGTCTTTTTTTTGTTTTGTGTTTCTGGAAGGATCTGTGATGTGATTTTGATCATCATTAGTTTTGTTTTTGTATGATGATGTAGAATATTGGTGATGAAGCACGAGGAGGCAGCACGTCCACCTGCGGCCGAGGAGCTGGCCCGCCGCCGCCGCCGCCGCCGCCGCCGCCGCCGCGTGAATGGAGCGGTTTTTTTGCGCGACTACACTAGACTAAATCGGTGTGAAATTAGTTGGGCCGCGGGCGCTGCGGGCTCTGCGGGCCGCGTGCCCGCGTCGTGGTCGTTGTGCGGTCGCAGTTGCAGCGTTTTGTACGCAATAGTCTTGTCAACGTTCCCACTGGTGGTACTCGCAACCTTCTCACACGGAGAGTGAGATTATTTTATTTAAAACACCAGCAGTGGTTCTTAGCTACAGATCATCCAGGCATGTACCACCGCAGCGCCTATTGCAGCCGATAAACGGTACTGTGCAGTTATTAATGATTTCCGGTTTGAAGTGAGTTATAGTTAATGTAATTATAGGGGTAAATAAACATGATATCTTACGTATGAGACGACGAGCTCAATTCGGTGCAGTGTATACCATCCTAACTACATCCACTTTGTTATGAGCGTGGGTGTTACTTATCATCAGGTGAATGTTTCGTTTGCCACTTCGCTAAATTAAAAAAAAAAACATTATTGACTCAGGGCAAATTAGTGAGATTTGTATTTTTCCTACATTTTATAATATTGATATATATTTGACATTCACAAGAATTAAAAAAAAAATACAGAGGTAGTGTATATATATATGTACTTTTGTCTTTCTATAGGTAATCTCGTTGTAACGATCTGATGAATATTACTAGACCCTACTGCTGGAATAACAGGATCAATGGAGATCCTCGTGGGAGAGCTATGCCCAGCACTGGATATCATCTGGCTGTTATATCGTTAAATTAGCTGAAACTCTAGATCCAAAAGCGGCTGATGATCCTGTATAAATATCTTGTCTATGATATATCCGTAAAAGATCTTAACACTCATATATGTTATAAAATGGTGTACAACCTTTAGATCGGTCACTTTATTTCACGTGTTACTCATTGAATTATACTCCATTCGACTACAATTAAAACATCACTGTGTATTTCTAAAGTAAAGAAAACTAAATGAAGTCCATACAAGAATGTTGTCTATGATTTAAAAATCTAAATTTCATATTAATTTCCATTTAATTTGACTTTTAATTAGATAATTAAAATAACTAATTAAATATTTATATTAATTTGAATATAAAGTTGGAGCAAATTAATAGAAATAAATAAAAAAAACACACAAGTAAATAATGGAGGAGTTCAAGTGTAACTTAAATATAAAAGACCTTTACTTGTTGCTGTGCGGTCGCGTTGAGGATTTATATATTGTTACTTTAAGGCAGTAATTTCATTCCCACTTATCATCAACCGACGGACGCCCACTGCTGGACATCTCCAAAGGTCTCCCCGCTTGATAAAGCGATCTTACAATCGATATGGTCTCCGGTACCGCTGTGCACTGAGTCCGTAGTTTGTTTATTTGAGAGGTTTTGGGTCTCGTGAGTTGCTGTGCGAGGTTCCTAGCTCATTATTAGCTTTAGCGCCCATCAAACCGGAACAAACTAATAAATACACATTATTGTTTATTAGCTGCAATAAGAGCTGCGGGTCTGTCCACACGGTCTCCGACACAAAGGACTTACTAACAGTAAATTGTTGCAGTGTAAACATCCTAACTGGCGTCAATATGTTATAGGTTAATGACTGTCCTGCTTGATACTAAAGCATCATTGAATTAAAAAAAAAGCGTATGTCGGCAGAGCGGCTTAGACTACCGCTGTCAGTGTGGCCACACCGTACCGCTCGCGGACGCTACGGCGGAAGCGCTTCATTCAAAATGGAGGCGTGCATCGTTTCCCGTCCGCGTAGTGGCGGCCGAAGCGCGGATAATGCGAGCGGGTGACTCGGTCACTTCCACTTACCCCTCTCCCACATTCCACTCCCACACTCCCCAGTACTTTTTGTTCGATGAAATAATCATCCAATTATCCCACTGCTGGGACTCCGGGTACGAAGTCAACAGCAAAGTTTTTATTATACAATACGATGTCGACAATCGCCAACAATAATATCGCCACGTTATTGTAAGCGATTGTAAGGATAGTTAGGATGCACACACTGCAACATTGTACTCGTCGCTTCAGTACATAAATTATGTTCTGTTACCTCAGTAATTCCTCTAGCTAGTGTCCTTGCACACTACTGTGTGACAGTAGTGTTTACGGTAACAAGAACCAACCAATAAAGATGGAAGCATGTTGTGTAAACATACTAGGTACTAGTTGTGTTGTGTATGAAACTAAGGATCCTCTCTACACTACATATTAAATAAAAAGAACGAAAGAAGAAAGACTTCTTCTTTCTCTTTCTCTCGCCAGGGTCAAGACCGTACAGGAATAAAGTATGGTGGGAAGAAGACATAATTGAGGAGTATCAGGGAATGGACTGGTATATCTGGCGCGTCCGAATTGTTCCGCCGTACCAGAAACAGAAGGCAGTTCACCACGCTGATGGTGAACCTTCACCATATAGAGAGGCACTTTAAGAAGAAGAAGATGAACTGAATGTGTATATATTTTAATGAGTGGATGTCCAGACACTAGGGACATTTCTGATGATAAGTTTCTGTTGCAGCCGTCAAACAGCAGTAACAATACCATGTTCCGATTTGAAGGGCGCTGTAGCTTATGTAACCAGATTCTATGTCTTAGGTCTAAGACCAGCGCTATGTGGTGCAGTGTCTATCACAGCTGCAGGCGTATCACTTACCATCACGTGATAGTCCGACTCGCATCGTTAATTAAAGTCAAGACAATATTAGTGCTAGATTAAAAAAAAAAAATTGTGGTGTACTCACCATCGCCGCTCTGGTTGCTGCTGTGCGCGTGGTACTGCTCGTCTGTAAAGTCATACTCTACGTGAGATGAGACACATCTGCCCTCTGTACAAGCGTCACTACACTCACCCACGCACGCGCAAACACACGCACACACACGCGCGCGCACGTGTCCGTATGCGGCGTTAACGCACACATCAAAAACCATTTTAGTGATGTCCATCTTCAATTACTACTCTACTATATTATTATTAAATTAATTAAATTTTATATATATCACCAGTGGTAAAGTTTCTCACCATCAACTGACCATCACTATTAATGTCATCATTAGTACACAGGGGTGTAAGGGTTGATCACCATCTCGCGGAGCTGCTAATCAACAAACGAGGCTCTGTCTCCGGCCGACCCGAATTGGACCAGCGTGGTGGGCAATGACACGTACCCCCCCCATATGAACCCCTATAAACGACGGCTCCTAGTGCTCGAAGATGCGGGCAGCGCAGGTCCGATCGATTTAGGGATATTTGGGGGAGCCCCATGTCCAGCAGTGGACATCTATCAGCTGATAATGATGATGATGATGAATTAGTACTCTCGCAGTTCGACTACCTGCCTCTAGTGATGATATATCTCTATACATAATCCAATAATAGTCTCTCTCATTTTCTATTGCACTTGACAAACAGCAACGTTATGTTCCGGTTTGAAGGGCGCTGTAGTTAGTGTAGGTACTGGAGTAATGACAGTTAATGCAGTGTATATCAACTTAAGTCACATTGTTATACGCTAGCGTATCTCTTACCATCAGGTCAAAGACACCAAACACCAAGACAAAGAAAAAATAACTATACTACAGTAATTCTCGTCACCCCAGTAAAGTATATGATGGTTGATCGGAATCTTTTTCATCTGAGTTACCTCCGCAGTTTCTACTGCAGCACTGTGCAAACATTACAGTGATCCGGTTTGAAGGGCGCTGTTACTGAAGTTACTGTTGTAACGAGATTTATTGTAGATAATCCCAAGTCGTGATATATTGCTATGGGCCGGCGCGTCATTTGGCACCAGGTGCACCACCAGGCCGGAGCCGGGTCGCCGACACTCACCTCCGTTCCGGTGGTCGGCGGGTATGATCTCCTGCGCCTGCAGCGCGGGCGCGTGTATCAGCACCTTCTGCTGCGGGCTGTGCGGGTCCAGCCCCTCCACCTCCAGCAGCGGCGCGTGCGCCTCGTACCCGTGCACCACCAGCGGCGGCGCGTGGATGTCCATCCCGTACGCCCCTACCGCATCGCCCTTGTACGAATCAATTTTTGCTTTTTACTTGCGCCCGGTTTAAAAAAAAAACAGTACTCCTCCCGCACGCACGTCACACTCACTAGGGTTGCCACTGGTTTGTTTTAGAGAATTATATTCCGCGAGTATTGTCGTTAGGTAATTATATTTAAAGTCCTACCCTCAACACTTGACCGTCACATCGTAATGGTGACCGTTTGTTGATTATTGTTTTTTCCCCGTGCGCACCGTCACCGCACTTTCTTTCTCATTTTCAAGCGCAGTTTCACCATTTTGTTGCCTGCAACCAGAGAAAAAAAAATGAAATAAAACCATTCACCGTTTTCTATTGTATCTTTTCAACGCTTCCGTCGGCTGATAATGATGATGGTGATGGTGATGATGATGAATGGGTGTTTGAAAGAATAACGTACGATATTATACAAGTGATATTTTTATATAAGATTAATCATCATCTGATAGAGGTCCACAGCTGGACATAGGCCTCCCCCAAAGACCTCCACATATAATACAATTAGCCGGGGGGGGATTTGGGCCGTTTCCCACCACTCTGGCCCATTGGGGGTTGGTGGGAGTTAAAGCCTCGTTTGTTGATTAGCAGCACCACAAGCTGGTAAGGTTGTCTTGGATCCTGTGAGTTGTTACACCATTTTATATGTATATAATATATATATCTTAGTGATATATAATTCTTACTAGACGGACGAGACGTTCACCTAATAATAAGTGATACTCTAGTTAGGTTGATATACACTACACCGCATTGTGTTTATCACCGGAGATATTTAGTTCCGTTACCCCTAATAATTACACTAGCTGCAACGCCCTTCAAACCGGATGACAGTAATGTTTGCACACTACTGTCCGTCTGCTGCAATAGACGCTGCGGTGATACCTAGACTGTCTCCGGCAACAGAGACACTACCGGCAGTAACAGCTACAGCGCCCTTCAAACCGGATCAAAGTAATTTTCCCACAGTACTGTTTGACGGATGCAATAAGTGCAGCAGGACTACCAGTAGTAAATAAATGGAAATACTAGGCAAAGATTTTTCTTTTGTTTCAGAGTGGGGGGGTTTAATCTGTAAAAGATACCCCATTTCTGAGGAGAAGTCAGGGTTAGGTGAGATTGTTACCCACTAAAACCCCCTCGGTGCTCTGCATCAGCGCATTCGGAGGGGCTCCGGAATCTCACACGTCTTTGAGGAGCCTGATCCTCCTCATCCAGCACCACCGCTGACCCATACGCTGTCCTACGCAGGTTCGCTTGAGCGATGAGGGTCCCCACCCTCAACACTCGCGAAACTTCTAGACCCTTTTAGTCACCTACGAGAGTCAGGGCTTACCTTAGTCCTATTCTTACCAGCCCTAGACTACAGGGCTGAGCAGCGAAGACCTACCACCAGTAATTGTTGTACAAGAACGCGAATAAACAGCAGTAGTAGTATGATATATAAATCAAGTTCCGCTTCCGGTTTGCAAATAAAATGCTCAAGTATTTATTTAAACTCGGCGCCGCGGAGTCGCCATTGTTTACTGAGCTCTTACCTTAGAGCTGCGAAACCATGGAGCGGTCAGGTATTTGTTTAATTATATAAATTCCTAATATACTCCGCAATAACCACATATACCACCAGCTGTGCTGGCCGTGGTATAGAATTATATTTGAAATTTAGAGTGGAAAGAAGTGACAGAAGTACACCCCTCCAGCGGTAGCTGCTCATGATGAGAATTGATCTTAGTCCTGGTCTTGATTTCTCGTGACCAATTTCTCAAGATAAAGACAAATGAGTTAGACTCGTCCTAGTAATTTTATTAGCCATAGCATCCTTCAAACCGGATCACAGTAATGTTAGCACAGTACTGTTTGTCGGCTGCAATAGGCGTTGCGGTGGTATCTAACTAGATGGTGTCTGGTAACAGAGATACTTTTACCAGTAATAGCTATAGCACCCTTCAAACCGGATTACAGTAATGTTAGCACAGTACTATTTGTCGGTTGCAATAGGTGCTGCAGTAGCACCTAGACGGTCTGCAGCGACAGAGACACTACCACCATATATGTTAGTATGGTGGGAACACCTTCAAACCATGACGATATCGCAAGTCTACCGCCAGCACCGCTGTTTTCTTCACCATCTTTGACCCCACCTTAACCTTCATCATCAGCCAATAGACGTCCACTGCTGGACATAGGCCTCAACCAAAGCTGTCTACCTTTATAAGGGTCTATATGGGAGGATTTGGGCCATTTATTACGCTGGCCCAATGCTGGTTGGTGGAAGCCAGAACCTTAAGGTGGATAAATAAAACTAATAGAGAGAGTCTAGACTTCGTAGCTCGTGCAGCTCGGTGAGACATCCCACCACGGGCTTCTCCCCCCCACAGGATGCCCTTTGTTCTCATATCCTAATGCTGTGCACTCCGAGCAACGCCTCAAGTAACACCAACAGCTCAGCAGCCGGAGTGGCTAGCTCTCAATATGCTGCCATTAGGTCGTCGGTTCAACATTAACATCACAAATATCAAGTAACTAATCAATAATAAAATTAATCGTGAGTCATGGTCTTGGTCTTGGTCTAGCGAATAGGGAGAACCAAAGACCAAGACCGGTTATGGAAGATCAAGACCAAGCGATCACGACTTGAACGTGCTTTTATTCCGGATACGTAATATTTCATACTATGAGACTGCAAAACCAAGTCCAAGACTAAGTCTAAGTCTTGGCCCAGTTCTTGCTTCTTCAGTAGTTAAAATGGACGCCTGCCGGCTGATGATGATGATGAAACAAAACCGCTGATGATGATGAGGTTGTAATACTTCTCATATTGTTTTTAACCACACGTTTAGGGTAGGAGGTACGTCTTCTGGATATTAAGCCAAACTATAGGTCTATGGTCAGGTGTGGACGTCTATCGGCTGATGATGAAGATGATTTGGGGTGTAAGGAATTCTGAACAACTCATGGGAACCGAACCAACCTCACCAGCTCGTGGTGCTGCTAATCAAGAGTCGAGGCTCTGGCTCCCACCAACCCTCATTAGGCCGTGGTGGTACATACCGTAAAGATCCTATTTGAACTCTTACAAACGTGGAAATTTTTGAGAGAGTTTTATGTCCAGCAGTGGACGTCTTTTGGCTAATGATGATGATGATGATGATGATTATTGTAATGTAAATTTTCAATATTTATCTTAACTTTTAAATTTGTTAGCTGGCAAGTATAAAGCAGTTTGTGAGGTCTTATTGCAGATGGCGCACGAAAATACCCACAAACGTTACCCTCATTTTGTGTAAATATGGGGTCGCGAGCTTATTATTATTTATAATACATTAACCCCTACCCCATACGTTTAATTACGAAATTATGATTTAGTGTCTCACTTCCGGATGTCCCGTTTATATCTGATAAATGAGAACTTATCCATCATCTATCCTATCCGGTCTCGAGCTTAACGCTATCTCACTCCTCGTCTCCCGACCTTCTGTTTGTACAGCTTCTACCATCGGATCTGTTACGTGGGGTATCCTGATCAGTACATCATAGTAATTTTTAGTATGTTAAAAATATCAATTATGTTTCCATGGCCAGCTCATGAGTCTCCAGTCAATGTCCACCGCGGCACACGCAGCCCGACGCGCAAGGCTGTGGGAACCGCTGCGGCGGTACAATGGCGCGCGACGCACACGAGACTACGCGGAGAGGATTTGTAACGAGATACCATCTCTAATTCTATTATTCAATTATAACATAAATAAGCTGATACAAATTATAATAATTATATAGGCATTATAAAGACTTTTTGCTTGGCGAAGTGAAGAGACCGGCAGAACCTTCACAGTGACATTCTCGCCCACAACAATGCGGTATCAGAATCGCAACACCGAACTGCTTACTGATCGACGCCGTGAGACCAAAAATATCGTTAGCTTGGTAATTAATCTAGATGTGGCCCTTTAAACAGGAAGATAATATTATTTGTAGACGACAACTTGACAGCTGAAAAAGATGCTGCGGTTAATGACTTAGGAAGGTGACCCTGGCACCTGAAAAGTGGTAACTTCACCGTCCTTTGGGAAACGCAGTCGTTTACTTTTCATTTTACTCTTACTATGAATTATAAACTTTATATATCTCCATGACTCAATTATTAACAACTTATCTTAGTATTTCTTCGTTCGATTCCGGGTCCTTAGGTTGCAGAGTTTGGGTCTATAACCTAAACTCTGTAACTATCACCCATACATTGAACCACTGCCGTTATTACAATGTTACTTTGTAAACATATGAGGATCAGGCATTAAAATGATGATTGATGAGATGTTCATCTGATAGTAACCGACCTGCTGGCTCATGATACCTTGGCCCTAATTAGGATAATATATACTGTATTGTAATTTGGCTTGTAATGAGTCCAGCACTTACGGAATCCAAGCCAACCTTACCTGCATCAGGTGCACCCTGCTAATCAACAAACGAGACTCTGGCTCTCACCAACCCGCATTGGGCCAGCGTGGTGGGAAATGACCCAAATCCCTCCATATGAATTCCTACATACGACAGCATCTAGTGTCCAGCGGTACTGGAAGCCATGCTGATTGTATGTGGAGATCTTTATCGGCTGATGATGATGACATTGCATCGCATTGTGCTCCTCGCGTTGGGACACGTGTCACAAGTCTCGCTTGTCGAATATTATCACTTAACCCTTCGCGAAACTGAGGTCAAGTTTAATCAGTTACCAATAAAAAAAATATCTATCTTCGAACATATCGCACGGTATGTAGACCGTGTGCGTCGGATTTCCCACGCGTCATTCAACATATCCGCTGATGATTATCTGTCCGCAGCTCGTCATCATATCGCTTGGCTCCGTTCGGCGCGAGTCCTCATTGCGGGAAATTCATCACTTACAAGGAAACCGCTTATAATTATTTTGGTTAAAACGTTTAGTTAAAATTGATTTGGTTCAGTTAAAGTTCTAAGAAAATGACTTGACCGAGCCCTGGTGCCATCACGGTGATGATGAGACACCCCATGTAACCATGTCTACCTCTAGAAGTTGGATATCTTTTTAATACTTATCTGTTCTCTCTGTAAAGCATTGCTGGCAAGTCATTATTACTTCAGACCGTCTAGGTACCACCGCAGCGCCTATTGCAGCCGACAAACAGCGCTGTATTCCGGTTTGAAGGGCGCTGTAGCTAGGTAAATTACTGAGGTAACAATTCCTAATATAGTATGTATCACGCGTCGAGCGCAAGGTGCTGTGTATATTGTCGGTACTAGCGCCACGTTGTTATAGGCAGGCGTATCACTTACAATTAAGTGATCTCCCCGCTCATCTCGACGGTCTGTTGGATAAAAAAAAAAAATTAACTAAATGGTGACAGGGTGACAGTGAACATCCTGTTCCTCCTGTGCAGTATAAACATAGCCTTCGCCCGACGAGGTGCGTAAGGACAATTTGTTATACTAAATTACAAGTGTCGGAGTCATTGAAAAAAAAAAAAAACAAAATAACGATTTAATGACGTGAGAAAGTGAACGCGGCGCCTCACTCACATTTACGTAATGGCTCATCACCGGGAACTCCTGTCAAATAGTTTTATTGCAAATGATTATTTACTTATATGTATGACAGAGGAACAGAGAATGAAATTCTCAGAGCGTAGCCTCCGCTAGACGGTATATATATGTATACATATATATATATACCTTAAAAAATTAATCATATATAATATTTTTATCTTTCAATTTGATATTAATTTACAATTAGAGTATAATTTCTAGAGTATTTCCCAGTAGCCCGGATAGCTCAGTCGGTAGAGCATTGGACTTTTAATCCAAGGGTCCAGGGTTCAAGTCCCTGTTCGGGCGGGGTGTAACATTTTGTTAATGTTTTTACCACAAACATGTTTATAGTGTCCTTTGTCATTAGTGATTTTGTTTTTCAATTAAAAAAATGTAAATAATTACAATTAAAAACTTAAAATACTTAGTTATATACAACAGTCCATCTAATTAGTAATTTTTTTTATCCTATGAAGCGATCAAACGAGCGAGACGTTCACCTGATAGTAAGTGATACGCTTACTCATACCAACGTGGCACTAGTTATGATGTTATATTAGGGGGACCGGAAAGTAATGTCGTTTTCTTACGCTAAATAATATACAAACACATACATTTTTAACGAGTCTTTATTTTTAATCAATGATGTATTCCCCATCATTGTCAATAACCTTTTGCCATCTAGTGAGTAAATTTTCAATCCCTGATCGATAAAAATTAATTGGTTTTTCGGCAAAATATCTAGAGATGGCATTTTGGATATCATCCAAATTTGCAAATGTTTTGCCACTTAAAAAGTGTTGCAGCGCTCGGAATAAGTGGAAATCCGATGGTGCAACATCGGGCGAATATGGTGGATGAGGCAGCACCTCCCACCCCAATTCATTAATTTTTTCTAGAGTTCGCCTTGCGCAGTGCGGTCTTGCATTGTCATGTTGGAGAATGACGCCTTTTCGGTTGACAATCGCTGGCCACTTTTCAATTAAAGATTGATTGACTCGCTGCAATTGTTCGCTGTAGAGGTCTGCAGTAACAGTTTCTCCAGGTTTCAGTAATTCAAAATGAACAATGCCGCGAATACTCCACCAAACACACAAAAGCGCTTTTTTGGGGTGTAAACCTGGCTTAGCAGTACTCCGAGGGATTTCATTTGGAGAGAGCCACTGCCTTTTGCGTTTTGGGTTATCATACAGGACCCATTTCTCATCTCCTGTGATCAAGCGATCAAAAAACGCTTCTGTGTTGTGTCGTTGAAGCAATAAGTTGCATGTGATTGATCGGTTAGCCTTATTCTGTTCGGACAGATTATGCGGGACCCAAACACCTGCTCTGCTTACTTTTCCAATCTGCTTCAAATGTTCTTGGATGGTCGACCAAGGTTTGTTGAGACTGTTTGACAATTCCTCGATCGTCTGACACGGATTTGCTTCCACTTCCGCCCTTAACACGTCGTTGTCTAACGCTGATGGTCTTCCTGATCGATACGAGTCGGAAAGATCAAAATTACCCGATTTGAACTTGGAAAACCACCTTTGGCATTTACGAATGTCCAGTGCATTTGGATAAACATCGCAAATGTTTTTGGTAGCAACTGTTGCGTTATTTCCCTTGCGAAACTCAAAGAGCATGCAATGCCGGATGTGTACCTCTTCTGGTATTTGGCTGGCCATTTTACCCAAAATTACAAAAAAAAATTGTAATTCAATTGTCTATAAGTAAAGAAATCACTATAACCTCACAATGTCTTTGGTACGCCTCTGAACAAAACAATGAGCTGACAAATGACAATCAAGTATTGGCATGCGCAGAAACGACATTACTTTCCGGTCCCCCTATTACACTACATCACATTGGACTCGACGCTTTCAGTAATTTCACTAGTTGCAGCACCCTTCAAACCGGAACACAGTAATGTGTGCACAATACTGGTTGCCGGCTGCGGTGGTACCTAGAGGGGCTGTAGCAACAGAGATACTACCGCCAATAAATTAAAAAAAAACACTGCAGCCAAAGACATTGTCTTTACAAGCAGCGTTCAAAAAAAAAAAATAGATGAGAAGATAAAAAATATTTTAAAATAATAAATTGGTTTATAATGAAAAAACAATGTCACTGGCCGAAAAAAAAACGTATGACTGCTCATCCACGTGTTATCAAATTTAAATGCAAGATGGCCGCCGATGAATAAAATGGCGGCGCGCGCTTCTCACACGGACAAAGAGCTGCGACATTGAACCGTACGTACGATTGTCTCAGCGCCGAATTGTTAGACAAAGGCGCGATTAATTGTTGCTAAGGTAGCCATTGCGACCCGATTGTTGATAGAGAAATTATTATTGTGGGCAACACTGACGATTAGGCTTTGGCTTTCTCCTTACCACATAGAGCCTGGAGTCCCAGCAGTGGGAATAACAAGACTGTTAAAACAAATTATTAACGAACATCAACACTATCAATGTGTACGCACAACGTAAAGATCATTACTTGAATGAATCGTCTAATGTATATTTGTGGGAAACTTATGCCCAGCTGTGGGCCTATATCGGCACGAGATGATGATGATTTTTTTAGGCATTAACAGTCTTTTTCAAGTAGTAATATGATTATAAAAAAATAATGAGAAACTTATCCATGATCAGTTGAGCTCATGGCGACCCTACTATATTAAGGTAGTCCGCTCGAAACAGGTCTGGACTTGTTCGTGTACACACACATACACATATACAAACAGGCACATACACATATACACACGCATACATATGTATATATACTGATATATGTGATAGGAGTCGCCGTAGCGAAGGATCTCGATTTTTACATACAATGAACAAATGAAACGATTGATGTTTTCATTTCATCAGATAAATACACTACCACGGTATCTTACCACCGGAGATCTCTGCAACTACTTCAGCAGTAATGACCGCACACTACTGTAATCCTGTTTGAAGGGCGTTGTTGCTAATAAACATATTACGCTTCAATGCGATGAGCACAATTGGGTGTTGTGTGCCGCCATCTTAAATTAGCCACAATTTTTGAGTCTTACTGCTTCGTGGAATAAAAAAAATACTTAGATGATAGTTTAATTAAATAGCTCCCTTAACATTCCCACTGCTGGGACTCGAAGCTATCTCTCACATTTATCTACCGCGATATCCAAGTATGGGTTGATATGACGCGTTGATAAAAACTGTTCTTTGTACGTCAGTTTCCTCCTTCACCGGATGCTTGTGCTCGGTGGGGATCGAACCCGCACCTAATTGTAACCGCTGAGCTATTACGGAGTAATGTTAATAAAATGTACTTAGTATTACCATATCAAAGTAGTACTGTGCAAACATTACTGTGATCCGGTTTGAAGGACCTATAGCTATCACTTGTGGTATTAACTCTATTGCTACAGACCGTCTAGGTACCACCGCAATTACTATTGCAGCCGGCAGCGAGTATTGTGCAAACGTTATGTTCCGGTTTAAAGGGCGTTGTAGTTAGTGAAATTACTGAGGTAATGAGATTTAAAATTTTCTAATATTTCAAAGAGATAAGTGTTGTTGTGTATAACATTCTAATTAACGTCATGTAGTTATGGTTTGGAGTATCACTTATTATCAGGTGATAGTCACATCGCTTTGCTAAAAAAAAAAAACGACACCTACATTGCGGTGAAGTGTATATCGTAGTAGCACGGTTATCGCTTAAATAATACCAAGTGACGGTTAAGTGTTAAGTGACATTTAAGTGACTGCGGACTTACTTAGAATTCATTGAGGCAGCGTCAGTGTGAATTTGGCAACAACGGCGCTATCGGACTCATTTGCAAATATCTACATACGCAAAAGTAAGTGTTATCCGATGGATTTGCATATGACCTCGTGGCTGCGGCGCTCGGGGTTCGATCCCAACCACGGGAATATGGAAGACCACACACCCCAACGGCAAGATGTTCTACCATCACCACATATGCAGCACTACTGGTCTGGTCAACGAGGGTAGCTAGGGTAACAACTCAAGGTATCCAAGTCTACCTCACCAGCACGTGGTGCTGCTGATCAACAAACGCTCTGGCTCCCACCAACCCTCATTGGACCAGTGGTAGAATATAACCCAAATCCCCCCCCATATGAACCCCTACAAACGACTGCTTCTGGCCAACTGAAGGCCAAGTTCACAGTAAGGTCTGTCTGCCTCTTAACACCACGTGGTTATGGGCACGCGAATCACTTACCATCAGGTGAACGTCTCATAGCGAATTAATCATGAAAAAATATATATGCCGTGTTGTTACAGGCCGATTACACGGCGCCGTGTATTCGGCCTGTAGGAACTTTCGCTTGGAATTTACTATAGGAACAGGTGTGACTGTAGTCCAGAGCTGGTGTGTAATAGTAGTATACATATATTGGGACCTATGTCCAGCAGTGGGCATCCATTGTAGAGATATGTATAGATATAAGTGATGATGGAAGGATAATACCAAGACTTGGATAATCTTGATATTGGTTTTTTCTGTTCATTTTTGGTGTTGGTCTTTTTCCAGTCTAGGTCTTGCTAAAAAACTATACCTAGATTAAGACTAATTTAAGTTATCACTAGTAGATAACCAAATTACATTTGACCGGTCCGCAGTAACCCAGTTTGCCAGCGCGTGACGGCGGTAGATGTAAAATAAAAATAAAAAAGTGTTATTTAGTAAACAATAGCAATTTAACGGTAGATTTCCCCTTGACGACCCCTGCACGGCGGGAGGGTTGGTCGGTAATCGGGAGCACTTGCCCACCCCTGGTAATTCGCGTTTGATCTATAACGATTGATATCATTATTTTAATGTGAACGTTTAAGCAGCGTTACGCTCTGGAGCGGCGAGGGTCCGCGCGCTGGTGAGGACCTGGAGCGGTGGCTGCATACCGATGGACGTAGCTTGAAGGTCTCCATGGTAGACTCACCTGGTGAGGGTTGAGGGAAACCGCTGTACAGCGCCGCATCCCCAATCAGCTGTTTGTATATGAAGATACAATGCTTCTATACATTAGCTATATATATGGGGTTAGTGGTATTGTTTCGTTTTGAAGATGCCCAGCAGTGGGAATACTGTTTGAGCTGTTAATCATATATCAGCACATAGAAAGATTGGAAGGCTGAGGTAATCACACTTTTTTTTTTTCAATCATGTTACTACATGAGGACCTTCACCTGATGTTAAGTGATACCACTGAACGTAAAATGGCGCTAGTTAGAATAGTATAAATTTCACCACATTGCGCTCGTCGCCTTAGGCATAAGATGTTCAGTCTCGTTACCTCAGTAATTACACTAGCTACAGCGCCGTTCAAATCGGATCACAGTAATGTTTGTAGATTACTGTTTGTCGGCTGTAATAAGCGCTGCGGTGGTAGCTACCTCGGCGGATCGTACCAACAGAGACCTACCAGCAGTAATAGCTACAGCGCCCTTCAAACCGGATCACAGTAATGTTCGCACAGTACTGTCTGTCGGCTGCGATAGGCGCTGCGGTGGTACCACCAGTAAATCGGCTGTTAAATTTCTATCAATTTAATACGACACAAACTGTCGGTAATTTTTTTCCCCCCACCCCTTTAGTAATTGACATTCAAATTACCGGTAAGTACGAAATTCCGACGGTTACGGGTAACCTCCGCGACGGTCGCGTGACGGCGCGGCCGCGTTACTGCAGTAGGGGAAGGGAGGCCCTTTAACTAAATGCGCGCGCGCACAATAAAGTGGCAACATTAACACGGAATCTGTTTACTCACTAAACGGCAGTAAACTGATTGTATACTTACTGCCTACTGCGCAGTAGTAAAGTTATATGGTAGTTAAACAGTCTCCCTGCCTATTTGATAACATTATAATTTTGTGATGTTACCAAAGTTTTGTTCGTGACAGATTTCTCACCTGATGGTAAGTGATACGCCGTGACAACGCGATACTAGTTAGGATGGTGTACACTGCAACACATTGTTATCGTCGCCTTGAGACGTAAGATGTTGTATCGATATCTCAGTATTTTTACTAGCTACAACACGCTTCAAACCGGATCACGATAGTGTCTGCAGAGTGCTGTCTGTCGGCTGCAATAGACGCTGCGGTGGTACTTAGCTGTAAGATATGACTGTGTATGAGGGTAGAGATGTTTAGATAGATCCATGTCCACCCCTATAAGGGTATAAGGGGTTCCGCACAACAACCCTTGGGACCCCAAGCCAACCTCACCAGCCCGTGGTGCTGCTAATTAACAAACGTGGCTCTAGCTCCCACCAACTAGCATTGGGCCAGCGTGGTGGGAAATAGTCCAGTCCAGTCCAGTCCCTCAATATGAATCTTAACCGTGTGGGAATCTTTGATAGAGGTCTATGTCCAGCAGTGGACGTCTATCGGATGATGATGATGCCCAATACTGGACGTATATACGCTGATGAAAATGATGGTGACGCCTAGCCAGTGATGCCAGCGCTTATAACAGCCGACAAATTATACCATTATTTCTACGTTCCGGTTTGAAGGGCGCTGTAGTTAGTGCAATTAATAGGGTAACGAGAATTAATATATCGCTCAAGGCGAAGAGTACAATTTGTTGTAGTGTATATCATTCAAACTAGCGCCACGTTATATACAGCAGGTCGCGGGTTCGAATCCCGGCTTGTACTGGTGACTTTAATATTTAAGTTATGTACAGTTGTGAACTTAAGTTACAACAGCGAGATACAAACGGTGAAGGAAAACATAACAAGGAAACTCGCACATGTATTAGGATTTGTTCTAAGGTGTGTGAAGTCACCCATCCGCGTTGGGCCCGCGTGATGACTACGGCCCAATCGCTGTCATATTGAAGGTAGGCTTGCGCCCCAACAGTGGGGACGTAGATTGGTATGAATAGAAAAAACTAGTAGTAGTGTGCGTGTGCAATGAACTTGACTTTATATTGCGCGGCGCGTTATCAGCGGGCCCGCAGCGCGCGCGTAACCTACAGACGCACGGCGCCGGTTCCCACGCCGGCGGCGCGCGCTGCGGGCCCGCCCGCCGCTTATGTCACACCGCTGACAGAAGCGACGGGGTTACGTACACACACGCACACACGCGCGCACACACTCACGCACACACTCACGCACACACACAAACACTTTCATTAGTTTTCTTAATCTCTAACACAAACTCCGTGTGCCGTGGTGACAGTGTCTCTGTTGCTGCAGACCGTCCAGGTACCACCGCAGCGCCTATTGCAGCCGATGTACAGTACTGTGCGGACATTACTGTAATCCGGTTTGAAGGACCAATAGCTATTACTGCTGGTAGGTCTCTGTTGCTACAGACCGTCTAGATATTACTGCAGCTCTTGTTACAATCGACAAACAGTACTGTGTTAACATTACCGTGATCCGGTTTAAAGGGCGCTGTAGCTAAAATTACTAGTGTAAAGAGATTCAACATATTATATTAAGTCTCAAGGGGCAATGTATAACATCCTAATATGAGCAAGGGCCATCACTTAAGATCAGGTGAACTCGCAACTAAGCTGCCGCCGATTTCATGAATGGATTGAGAGGCAGAGGATTATAAGTACATCCGCTTGTTGTCAAGTTGCCAAGTAAACTCCAAGTTGTTAAGTTGGCAATAAAAAATGGCGGGCGCATGCGTCGTTGATAGCGCGCGGCGTCAATGAAACTTATTTGCATACAATTTTGCGAACGATAACAACACTAATTGTATTCACTCATTTTAACGTGAAACGTTTATCTGTATGTATGTAATGGATATCAATTTCCTTTGTTCCCCATTCACGTGAAAACTAGTGTTGATGATACGGCAACATGAGCACTAGACGCAGAATAATTTCAGGATTACTATGGGATATTTATATCTTGTACTTCACAGATACTTCATATTTCTAATTACCCTTCATAGACATCTTCATTTGGTACTATATACGCGGTTGCCATAGTAACGGTTGCTATAGAAAGTAATTTGCGGTTGCGGTTGCTATCAAAGAATATTTCAGACAAATTTCTAGTCTAATTATATGTTTCGGCCAGCAAAATGGCCGGGGAACTTCCCTACTGTGTACTATGGACAAATGAAAGGATCCTTCAAACCGGAACACAGTACTGTGTGCACAGTACTGTCTGTCGGCTGCAATAGGCGCTGCGGTGGTAACTAGACGGTCTGTAGCAACAGAGACAGCCTGCAGTTATAGCTACAGCGTCCTTTAAACCGGATCACAGTAATATTTGCACAATACTGATTATCGGCTGCAATAGGCGCTGCGGTGATGCCTAGATGCTCTGCGGCAAAAGAAACTACCTTCAGTAATATCTGCAGAGCCCTTCAAACCGGATCACAGTAATGTTAGCACAGTACTGTCTGTCGGCTGCGATAGGCGCTGCGGTGATACCTAGACGTTCTGCGGCAACAGAGACACTACCTTCAGTATCAGCTACAGCGCCCTTCAAACCGGATCACAGTAATGTTTGCACTGTTTAATAAATATATTTCGTCCTAACTCTTCCTCCACCCTTTCCTCTCCCTTGATATAACCCTCTTCCTCGCCCTTACTCTCTCACCCCTGACGTGAAGGAGGCTCCGCATACGTCCACGATTTATATTTACGCTTCGATTTCTCCCTTATCAGATACAATGAAAAAATTCAACTGAACAGGTTGAGCGTTGAAAGGGGGGCGACTACCCTAAGGTCATCAGTGCCACCTGCGCCCGGGGGCGGCACCTGACGCAACGGCACCACGCGCACGCGCCGCCGACCCGCGCGCCAACGGACGGAACGTTTTTATCTCAATCTTTACAGGAGAAAGTTCGTTATGCCGTTAGACACACACACACACACACATACACGCACACACACTCACACACATGCACTTACTGGTGGCGGAGACTGTCCAGGTACCACCGCAGCGCCTGTTGCAGCCGACAGACAGTACTGTGCGAACATTGCTGTGATCGGGTTTGAAGGGCTCTGCAGATATTACTGTCGGTAGTTGCTCTGTTGAAGGAAACCGTCTAGGTAACACTTATTGCAGTCGACAATCAGTACTGTGTAAACATTACTGTGATCCGGTTTGAAGGGCGCTGTAACTGTTACTGTCGGTAGTGTCTCTGTAGCCGTACAGTGTCTAGGCACCACCGCTGCGCCTATTGCAGCCGAAAAAAAGCAGTGTGTAGAGATTATTGTGTTCCGGTTTGAAGGGCGCTGTAGCTAATAAAATTACTGGGGTAATAAAACATACCATCCTATCAACACGACGAGCATAATGTGGTAACTGTACCACATTATTGCATTATTACATGATATATGATATATACTGATATATCATATATCATCAGCCGATAGACGCCCACTGCTGGACATAGACCCCCTATACAGATCTCCACATTAATCGGTTCCCGACACTCCCACCAGGCCGTCGGTGCAGCTTGTGGCAGGCCTCCGAACACCACGTCCACTAGCACGCGGCTGCTACTCCAGGACCTTACTGCTCCATCGGCCGTCAGCTCTACAAGCAATATGCCAGCCCACTGCCACTTAGGTCTAGCAATGTTTTGAGCTATGTTGCTGACCTTAGTTCTTCTGATGATCTCTGATAGCATTAACTAGTACTTCTACAAAGCGGCAAGACCAGCTGGACTCATCATAACAACGAGGAGCTGGGGGAGATTACATACAGCATCACATGGCGCTCGTCTCCAAGTAATCTGTGATTACTACTGTCTGGCGGCAGAAATCAGAGCTGATGCAGTACCTACCTGGAGGGTCTAAGAGACCTAACACCAGCACAAATTCGAACTCAAGCTTAGCAGCATTATTCATCTTAAAAGCTTGAAACCACTTTTAGTTCAGCTGGATATAAGCAAAGAACAGAGTCCGATCTTCTTCTATATGCTGGTGCTGCTAGCAGTAGACTTGGTGTTAAGTGACGAGGTCAAAAGTGGTGAAGCGAGATCATCGTGAACCCTCACTCCCTCCCCTTTGTTTCCCGACTCAGGAATCAAACTAGGGACGTATCCCGAACGTATTCTACTCATTTGCAACTTGAAGCACGGAATCGCTTAATTTTAACTTAATCTAATTAAGTCACCCCCTGTATAGTTAAGTATGCGCACTAGATGACAGATAGGTGCAGCGTCAGCGGTTCCCACATAAATCGAGCACCTGTTGCCGCGAAATACGTTGGCGGGTTGACGACTATTTAAATTTATTCAAATTTCGAACGCCGTTAACCCTGCGCCGCCGGTCCCGCGTTACCAACCCTGCGCCGCCGGTCCTGCTCTACCAACCCTACGCTGCCAGTCCTACCAACCCTGCGCCACCGGTCCCGCGCTTTTTTTCATTTTGGCGGAGTCTTCTAAAAGATACCTTGTCTTCTAGGAGAAAGTCAAGATTATGAGGAGATTTTTACCCACTTAAACTCAGTCTGTGGTGACCGTCACCGTTCGCAGAAGTCACGGGATCTCCGTGCGGAACCAACCGCGGAACTCACACGACCCAAGCCAACCTCACCTGCTCGTGGTGTACTCTGCTACTCATTAAACGAGTCTGCGACTCCCACTAAACTTGTTGGGAAATGGCCCAAACCCCCCATATGATTTAGAGATCATTAGGGGAGGCCTATGTCCAGCAGTGGACGTCTATCGGTTGGTGATGCAGTCACTCCTGCCCATAACAACGGGCGGGCCCGCGCTGCGGCAGCCCTGCGCGCTGCGGCAGCCCTGCGCGCGGCGGCGGGAACTTATTACAGCTTTAATCGCAGCTATTAGCAGCCGATTTTGTTTCTTTTTTTTCCATCTGTGCCATTCTGTTCATAGACAAACGGTCGTTTGCGGTTCGAAAGTCATTTCAATTTTCGTCTATGGTCAGCCAGTACTAATTGTGTCAGGACTTGTGTTTTTTTTTTTTATTCAACGAAGCGATCACCTGATGACAAATGATATGCCCGTCGGTAACAAAGTGGCGCTCGTCGGCTTGAGACTTACATTGTCTCGTTACAGTAACTTCATTAGATGCAGCGCCCTTCAAACCGGAACAGTGTTCTGTGTGTCGGCTGCAATAGGAGCTGCGGTGATACCTGGACGGCCTGTAGCAGAGACCTACCACCAGTTATAGTAAACCTTTTTGAATTTTCGATCTATGCTTGATATTTATAACCTATATATTATACTATATATATGTAATATATTTGTTCTACTACATAAATGTGTACAGATTAAATAAATAAATATACTACTACATTGTTTATAAGTCGTTATAAATAAAAATGTTAATGAAAATAACGTTCCGATTCACGTAATTAAGTTGTTTTTATTCTATTGATAACGAAACGTCGCGTCGCGTGGGAGCGCGCGAACCGATTGGCGGCAAAATTAAAAAAAAAAATTACACTACAGCGGGTAGTACGTATGGCAACCCTGCGCTTACAGGTGCTACGCCACGTGGTGGTGGCTCGTGATTTTTTTTTGCAGCGGTATATGAAATGTCAACGCAGGTCGGCCGAGTTTGTTGACCCTCGGGGTTATCAGTTATCTTTTTAGTTGTATACTGCTGGTAGTGTCTCTGTTGCTGCAGACCGTCTAGGTACCACCGCAGCGCATATTGCAGCTGACAGACAGTACTGTGCGAACGTTACTGTGATCCGGTTTGAAAGACCTATAGCTATTACTGGTAAAAATATCTCTGTTGCTACAGACCGTCTAGATAGGTACCACCGCAGCGCTAGTCGCAGTCGACAACCAGTAGTGTGATCCAGTTTGAAGGACGCTGTAGCTAGCGTAATTACTGTGGTAACTAGACCTTTTTATATCTCCGACGAGAAGCGCAATGTGGTGCAGTATATATCATCAGGCAGCCGTATCACTTACCATCACAACATAGCGTTAGTTACGATGGTATACACAGCATTGCGCTCTACGCTTTGGGGTATAAAATGTTTAGTCTCATTACTACAGAATTTCACTAACTGCAGCGCCCTTCAAACCGGATTACAGTAATGATTACACAGTACTGTCTGTCGGCTGCAATAGGCGCTGCGGTGGTACCTAGACGGTCTGCAGCAACAGAGACACTACCATCATTACAGAGTGGTTCAATACCAGCATCAACTGCCTACATCCAGGTCTTAGTAAACTTAGTGTTAGGTTTCTAGATCAATTTTATCACAGTAACGGAACAGGTGGGGGGTGTAAGGGTGCCAAGCGAACCTCACCTGCTCCTAGTGCACCCCGCTAATCAACTAACAAAGCTCTAGCTCCCACCTACCCGTAATGGACCAGCGTGGTGGGAAATGCCCCAAATCCCCTCCATATCCTTCCTACCTTAAAAGACAAATGATTTAAAAAAAAAATTACTTAAATACTTATTATGGTAATAGAAAATATCTGTGCTTTTTTTTTTTTTGGAGTCTAATCATGATCTGAATGGTTGACACTGCAGAGGTCAACACTCGCTGACACGTGAGGGACAGGTGTTGCCATCTTTTCCGTTAAGTCATTCGACCCTTCGACCTGTAGCTGAGAAAAAAAAATGGAATCGCCTCCCCTACCGATCAGCTGTTAGCAGCCACGCAAACGGTAAACTTATATGCAGCTCCTTGCGCTCTGTTGCCATGGTGATAGAGTTCATGTTTAAATGAAATTAATTTCCTTCGCCGCAAAACGATTTTGAGTAGTTTAAAGTAAAGAGACAATTCAACGGTATTTCATATTTACTTGTATTGAAGTTATTTTTTTTTTTTTAAATAAACTGAAGATTAACCTGGTGATGGTAAAAGGTGATCCTCCAGAATATTCTAGATCTTGAATGGTGAGACGGAATGACAACAGTATGAATCGAACTGGTGACCTCCATTTCGTAAAGCGAGCAATCAATGACTGTGCCACTTTGTTGCTGCAGACCGTCTAGGTACCACCGCAGCGGCTATCGCAGCCGACAGACGGTACTGTGCGAGCATTACTGTGATCCGGTTTGAAGGACGCTGTAGCTGTTAGTGCCGGTAGTGACTCTGTTGCCGGAGACTGTAAAGGTAACAACGCAGCGTCTATTGCAGCCGACAAACAGTACCGCGCAAACAACACTGTGTTCCGGTTTGAAGGGCGCTGTAGTTAGTACAGTTATTATGGTAACGAGACTCAACATTTAATGTCGCAGTCAACCAGCGTAATGTGGTACAGTGTATAACATCTTTACTAGCGCCATGTTGTTGTGAGCGGGCGAGTCACTTATCATCAGGTGATGGTGCCTCTCGTCGCGTCGCTTAATTGAATAAAAAAAAAAATTCAATAAAAAAAAAACAAATATATACGATCATAGAAAGCTTCAATTCCTACGCCTATAACTACTGCATAGTAGTAGTGTATTACTGTGCTCTAGTTAGCAGCGCGCTGTGGCCTTATTTCGGAGTAAATTGACGTACAATTTGATTTGATTTCATACTTATGTAGTGTTGGGCCGCATCTGTAATAGACGTTTGCCTTTAAAAAAGGGCACACCACTTAGTGTCGTATTCTCCCGCCAAGTCGCGCTTTCCGTTGTAACGGACGCGGCGCGCCGGTAATTAGGCGCGAGGGTTTTTTTTCCTCCACCTTCTCCCCGAACAACACTTTCCGTATCATTGTCATCGCAGGAAATGACTTCGCCCCGTGTAATTGGTGGCTCGCACCACGTGCCGGTGCATTTGAATATGGAATGAGAAAGAAAAAAACTATTTGAACGTTGGCAGCATGTGTCGGTTGCCGGCATTGGATTTAGGCGGGAAGTATATTATAGCACATTACGTTTGATGATGTTTGCATTATTTTTAATGAAAAAATATATGTAAGTATTGATGTGGGCCGTACTCCGAGACTCCGCGGCGCAGTGATCACCTAAAACTACGTGTGTCCCTACCTGTCGTTGTCACGTGCTGTAATAATTATTTCTTTTATATATAGAATACATTATAAATCTCATACATACACATTCAGATATACACGCGCACATACATTTACGTAGAAATACAATAGACAACACACACACATACAACGTATTCTTTTTTTTTTAATTTTTAAATTATATCAGTCCGTCAATCCCTGTATTGGCGCTGACTTCATTTACTGCTGGTAGTGTCTCTGTTGCTATAGACCGTCTAGGTAGATCCGGTTTGAAGGACCAATAGCTATCACTGGTGAGTGTCTCAGATGCTCTAGACTATCTATATGTGTGTGTATATAATCAAATAAATATATTAGATATACACATCGAACTAATCATCATCAGACGTCTACTGCTGGACATAGGCATCCGAAGACATTTCTCCAGCATCAGATCGTCGGACCCACAAGTGGGGGGCGTACCAACACTGCGTCTTCCGGTACGCGGTCGCCATTCAAAGACCTTGCTGCTTCATCCGCCAGCAGTCCTTCAAACTAAGGTCATTGGCATTTGAGATTAGGAATCTTTTGGACTATGTCTGTGACCTTAGTCATCTAAATAGTATCCAGACCAAATAGATATCTTTTTTCTTTCGAGCGTTTTTCAATCAATGAATCAGTGACAGCGGGAGGGTTTGCGAATCCCTCCGGCGCCGTTGCGGTCTAGATCTAGATTTTAAATTATAGCCTACCCATAGCCGCCGCAGCCGGAAGTATCGCTCTGACCATCGACATTGTATTCAATCGCGAAGGAATTTATTTGCTTTAGATCAAAACGGAAGGTGTCCAGCTCTACTCTCACGACCGACCAACTTCACCATGTCATGGTGCTGATAATCAACTAACGAGGATCTGGTTTCCACCAGCCCGTATTGGGCTAGAGTGGTAGGGTGTGGCCCAAATCCGCCCATATGAACCCCTACAAATGATAGCCACTGATACCTGGCGGTACTGGAGGCCGTGCTGACTGTAGTCTGATCGATGTGGAAATCTTTGGGGTAGACCTGTGTCCAGCTGTGGACATCGCCTGATGATGATGAAATACACCCAAAGCTGGAAAGTGGTATTTAGTGGCGGTACTTAGGAAAGCCTTGCGTCCAGCAGTGAACAGCTGCTAGCTGATGATGATGAACGATTACAATGACTCTTTTCCAAGACCCGGTCCGTGGAGAACTCCGATCCGGACACTATCTAGGTAGGTACCACCGCAGTGCCTATCACAGTTCACAAATAGTACTGAGCATGCATTACTCTATTCCGCTTTGAAGGGCGCTGTAGCTAGTGAAATTAGTAGCAAGACTTGATACATGTTTTAATGCGAGAACAATATAGTGTAGTGTATATCATCCTAACTAGGTATAAACGTATCAATTACCATCGAAAGAATTATCACCATCAGCCGTTAGATAACTGTTCTGCCAAGCCCACTGTTGGGATGTAGATGTGTAATACTTTCCTCTTTACAATAGAACGGGGCAAAGACAAACAATTCGAAGCGGTAGTCTCACACCTCAGCCTCTGCGGTCGCCGAGTCAATCTGGTCTGATTACGCGAGGGTACGGCAGGTGGAGTGACCGCAACCGCTTCCGCTTGACCCTAAGCCCGCGCGCGTAGTAATGGCCGAAGCGACAGGTTTACATTGCTACACAATAACACTAACCTGTCTAGTTCAACAATACAATAAGCTTAACAGCGACGACACGTGCGAGACGTTCACCTGATTGTAAGTGATACGACGTCAGTTAGAACGATATACATTGCACCACATCTTAACTAGAGCGACGTTGTTACGGGCGATCAGCACAATGTGGTACAGTGTATATACACACGCTCTAGTTTGGCTGGTATCCAAATAACTAGAGCGACGTTGTTACGGGCGATCAGCACAATGTGGTGCAGCGTATATACACACGCTCTAGTTAGGTTTATAACCAACTAACTAGAGCGACGTTGTTATGGGCGACGTGCACAATGTGGTGCAGCGTTTATACACACGCTCTAGTTAGGTTTATATCCAACTAACTAGGGCGACGTTGTTATGGGCGACGTGCACAATGTGGTGCAGCGTATATACACACGCTCTAGTTAGGTTTATAACCAACTAACTAGAGCGACGTTGTTATGGGCGACGTGCACAATGTGGTGCAGCGTTTATACACACGCTCTAGTTAGGTTTATATCCAACTAACTAGGGCGACGTTGTTATGGGCGACGTGCACAATGTGGTGCAGCGTATATACACACGCTCTAGTTAGGTTTATATCCAACTAACTAGGGCGACGTTGTTATGGGCGACGTGCACAATGTGGTGCAGCGTATATACACACGCTCTAGTTAGGTTTATATCCAACTAACTAGGGCGACGTTGTTATGGGCGACGTGCACAATGTGGTGCAGCGTTTATACACACGCTCTAGATAGGTTTATATCCAACTAACTAGGGCGACTTTGTTATGGGCGACGTGCACAATGTGGTGCAGCGTATATACACACGCTCTAGATAGGTTTATATCCAACTAACTAGGGCGACGTTGTTATGGGCGACGTGCACAATGTGGTGCAGCGTTTATACACACGCTCTAGATAGGTTTATATCCAACTAACTAGGGCGACGTTGTTATGGGCGACGTGCACAATGTGGTGCAGCGTATATACACACGCTCTAGTTAGGTTGGTATACAACTAACTAGGGCGACGTTGTTATGGGCGACGTGCACAATGTGGTGCAGCGTTTATACACACGCTCTAGATAGGTTTATATCCAACTAACTAGGGCGACGTTGTTATGGGCGACGCGCACAATGTGGTGCAGCGTATATACACACGCTCTAGATAGGTTTATATCCAACTAACTAGGGCGACGTTGTTATGGGCGACGTGCACAATGTGGTGCAGCGTATATACACACGCTCTAGATAGGTTTATATCCAACTAACTCGGGCGACGTTGTTATGGGCGACGTGCACAATGTGGTGCAGCGTATATACACACGCTCTAGATAGGTTTATATCCAACTAACTAGGGCGACGTTGTTATGGGCGACGTGCACAATGTGGTGCAGCGTTTATACACACGCTCTAGATAGGTTTATATCCAACTAACTAGGGCGACGTTGTTATGGGCGACGTGCACAATGTGGTGCAGCGTATATACACACGCTCTAGATAGGTTTATATCCAACTAACTAGGGCGACGTTGTTATGGGCGACGTGCACAATGTGGTGCAGCGTTTATACACACGCTCTAGATAGGTTTATATCCAACTAACTAGGGCGACGTTGTTATGGGCGACGTGCACAATGTGGTGCAGCGTATATACACACGCTCTAGATAGGTTTATATCCAACTAACTAGGGCGACGTTGTTATGGGCGACGTGCACAATGTGGTGCAGCGTATATACACACGCTCTAGATAGGTTTATATCCAACTAACTAGGGCGACGTTGTTATGGGCGACGTGCACAATGTGGTGCAGCGTATATACACACGCTCTAGATAGGTTTATATCCAACTAACTAGGGCGACGTTGTTATGGGCGACGTGCACAATGTGGTGCAGCGTATATACACACGCTCTAGATAGGTTTATATCCAACTAACTAGGGCGACGTTGTTATGGGCGACGTGCACAATGTGGTGCAGCGTTTATACACACGCTCTAGATAGGTTTATATCCAACTAACTAGGGCGACGTTGTTATGGGCGACGTGCACAATGTGGTGCAGCGTATATACACACGCTCTAGATAGGTTTATATCCAACTAACTAGGGCGACGTTGTTATGGGCGACGTGCACAATGTGGTGCAGCGTATATACACACGCTCTAGATAGGTTTATATCCAACTAACTAGGGCGACGTTGTTATGGGCGACGTGCACAATGTGGTGCAGCGTATATACACACGCTCTAGATAGGTTTATATCCAACTAACTAGGGCGACGTTGTTATGGGCGACGTGCACAATGTGGTGCAGCGTATATACACACGCTCTAGATAGGTTTATATCCAACTAACTAGGGCGACGTTGTTATGGGCGACGTGCACAATGTGGTGCAGCGTATATACACACGCTCTAGATAGGTTTATATCCAACTAACTAGGGCGACTTTGTTATGGGCGACGTGCACAATGTGGTGCAGCGTATATACACACGCTCTAGATAGGTTTATATCCAACTAACTAGGGCGACGTTGTTATGGGCGACGTGCACAATGTGGTGCAGCGTTTATACACACGCTCTAGATAGGTTTATATCCAACTAACTAGGGCGACGTTGTTATGGGCGACGTGCACAATGTGGTGCAGCGTATATACACACGCTCTAGTTAGGTTGGTATACAACTAACTAGGGCGACGTTGTTATGGGCGACGTGCACAATGTGGTGCAGCGTTTATACACACGCTCTAGATAGGTTTATATCCAACTAACTAGGGCGACGTTGTTATGGGCGACGCGCACAATGTGGTGCAGCGTATATACACACGCTCTAGATAGGTTTATATCCAACTAACTAGGGCGACGTTGTTATGGGCGACGTGCACAATGTGGTGCAGCGTATATACACACGCTCTAGATAGGTTTATATCCAACTAACTCGGGCGACGTTGTTATGGGCGACGTGCACAATGTGGTGCAGCGTATATACACACGCTCTAGATAGGTTTATATCCAACTAACTAGGGCGACGTTGTTATGGGCGACGTGCACAATGTGGTGCAGCGTTTATACACACGCTCTAGATAGGTTTATATCCAACTAACTAGGGCGACGTGCACAATGTGGTGCAGCGTATATACACACGCTCTAGATAGGTTTATATCCAACTAACTAGGGCGACGTTGTTATGGGCGACGTGCACAATGTGGTGCAGCGTATATACACACGCTCTAGATAGGTTTATATCCAACTAACTAGGGCGACGTTGTTATGGGCGACGTGCACAATGTGGTGCAGCGTATATACACACGCTCTAGATAGGTTTATATCCAACTAACTAGGGCGACGTTGTTATGGGCGACGTGCACAATGTGGTGCAGCGTATATACACACGCTCTAGATAGGTTTATATCCAACTAACTAGGGCGACGTTGTTATGGGCGACGTGCACAATGTGGTGCAGCGTATATACACACGCTCTAGATAGGTTTATATCCAACTAACTAGGGCGACGTTGTTATGGGCGACGTGCACAATGTGGTGCAGCGTATATACACACGCTCTAGATAGGTTTATATCCAACTAACTAGGGCGACGTTGTTATGGGCGACGTGCACAATGTGGTGCAGCGTATATACACACGCTCTAGATAGGTTTATATCCAACTAACTAGGGCGACGTTGTTATGGGCGACGTGCACAATGTGGTGCAGCGTATATACACACGCTCTAGATAGGTTTATATCCAACTAACTAGGGCGACGTTGTTATGGGCGACGTGCACAATGTGGTGCAGCGTATATACACACGCTCTAGATAGGTTTATATCCAACTAACTAGGGCGACGTTGTTATGGGCGACGTGCACAATGTGGTGCAGCGTATATACACACGCTCTAGATAGGTTTATATCCAACTAACTAGGGCGACGTTGTTATGGGCGACGTGCACAATGTGGTGCAGCGTATATACACACGCTCTAGATAGGTTTATATCCAACTAACTAGGGCGACGTTGTTATGGGCGACGTGCACAATGTGGTGCAGCGTATATACACACGCTCTAGATAGGTTTATATCCAACTAACTAGGGCGACGTTGTTATGGGCGACGTGCACAATGTGGTGCAGCGTATATACACACGCTCTAGATAGGTTTATATCCAACTAACTAGGGCGACGTTGTTATGGGCGACGTGCACAATGTGGTGCAGCGTATATACACACGCTCTAGTTACGTGTGTCACGTGTCACTTACATCTCTTCGCTTTGTAAATTAAAAAAAAATCTCTGTACTAGATGTCAGACGTCATAGAGAATAATAAACAAACAGAGAGCATATATCAATGTATTTTTTTTCATTCAACCGACCGCCATTTTTAAATTAAATAGTGTTGCGTCATTAAAGATTAATTGAGATTAAAGCGATAATTATTTTTATGTTAATTAGTATTTATAATAATTAATTTCCATTCCGTTGTGTATATTATTATGTTTATCCAACGAAGCGAACACGCAGGACGTTCACCTGATGGTAACTGTCGCGCGTGTGTGTGAACAATGCTGAGTTAGGATGTTTACAATGCATTGTACGTATAGTGATATTTAAATTATTTAATACTTAAGTTACCTTTACGAGACGAGATAGACGTTCGACGCGCTAGTTAGGATGATGTACACTGCAACGTGCTCGTCGCTTTGATACGTAACATGGTAGCGCTAATCAGGGTGATATACATAGCACCACATCGTACTAGAATACCTCAAGATGTAAAATGTTAAGACTTATTAGCTACAACGCCCTTGAAACTGGAAACATAGTAATAAGTCTCCGGCAACAGGGACCTACCCATCAGCAAGTTTTAAGATTCGTTACTGTATTTAATTAATAATAAATTATGTTATTATTGTTATTGTGTTATGTTAATTATTGTAGGGGGTCTAAAGGGTCTCGCACAACAACTCACGGGACCGAAGCCAACCTCGCTAGCTCGTGGTGCTGCTAATCAACAAACGAAGCTCTGGCTCCCACCAACCCGCATTGGGCCAGCGTGGTGGGAAATATCCCAAATCCCTCTATATGAACCTCTACAAAAGAGGATTCCTAGTGTCAAGGACCAGAAGCCATGCTGTCTTTGGACTGAACGATTTGGAGACTTTTCGGAGAGGCCTGTGTCCTCGTGGACGTCCATAAAATGATGATAATGATGATGATTTATTGTAATCTCAGTAGCCAACAAGGTCTTTTTATTTATTTAGGATCACTCCTAAATAAATATATAACATGATTGATAAGAATTCAATCATCATCATCAACTGATTGATGCTCATCGTTGGACCTAGGTTTTAAAATATTAAAACTATAAAATTACTTTAATTATAAAAATTATATCAAAAAATTCAATGTTAGGAACTTATCGATGATTTTATCGATAGTTCGCTGTCCCATCACTAGCTGCAACCACAACCATTAGCGGTCTGCTCACCATTTGCAGCCATTACCGGCGGAACCGATGTGATGAATCTTCACACGAAATCGATGGCGAATACAAATATTTATAAACAATATTAAACGAACCTCACAATTTGAAAAGCAATAATCCCACCGCTGGGAGTCGAGCCCTTCTCTCTAAAGAAGTAACTCGAAGCGATCTACTAAACAAACGTAGGTTAGAGGAATCGTGGATAAAACATGATTATGTCTACTTCGGCGTGATGTTTTCATTCAGCGGAAACTCAAGGTCAGTGGGAATCGAACCTAGAGCTTCCTGTTTAAGGGTGACAAGTGCACAGCAATGCAAAGTGACAAGCACAATCATGACAAGTTTAAACTGAAGTCGCCGGACATCTTTGAAATATTCCAAAAGGGTAAAGAATAAAAGGAATAAAGATTGCAAAGCTAAAGCTATAATGAAACGATAAAATGGAAATTAAATAAGAAAGTAAACTCGTAGTAGTAAGAGAGAGATAGAAATGGAATCAAAAAGAGAAGAGACGATAGATATAAATGTGAAGGAGAACAAGATATAACATAATGCTGTAGAAGCTCCGATTAAAGTCTGCGAGGCGATGTAAGATTGAAAGCAGACAGAGTATGTCAGAAAGGGTAGTTATGGAAAAAAAAAAAGAGACAAAATAAAGAGTTGCCTCCCTACCCCCACCCCCCACACTCACACTTATTAGGAAACAATGTTTAAAAAGAATTAAATGGATTTGAAATTAAAATCCTAGCCGACGAGTCTATAAATGGAGTCGGGTACATTGTCACACAGACCTTCATTCCTTGCGGTACATTTAGATGATAAATTCATTCATATGGAATTATCATTTAAATGATGATAAATATGTATGAATCAGAGCTCCATTCAGGACCTCTGTATTTGAGTAATATTATAATATTTTTTTTTTTATTCAAAACATAAACTATAGAGTTTAGAGTAACTGCAAATTGTTTATGATCGTTATAGAGATCTCGAATATTTGTATGTATGTGAATATTTGCTAACAAATAAATTATGGATTTCACCCTTTTCATTTATCTTATATATATATATATATATATATATATATACGCATATTCTTTGTTCGCCAATCACTCGAAAACAAGTGATCGTATAGACACGGCAACGTGAGCACTCGACGCGGAATGATCTGTAGATGGCTATAGGATATTTATTTTATTGACCTTCATAGATCCTTCATCTATTTATTCCAAAAGTAATTTTATAACAATTTTCATTCAGTATTATTTATGCGGTTGCTATAGCAACGGTTGCTGTAGGAAGTCATTTGCGGTTGCGGTTGCTCTCAAGGAATATTTCAGACAAATTTCAAGTCTGTATATTAGAGCCGGCAAAGCGGGCGGCGAGCATCTACTATATATATGTATATATTATTCTGCTGTAGCGTATAATTTGCAGCAGCTTCGATCATGAGGATGGAGCTGATAGATGTTCTGACCGTGATCATCACGGAGTACCTAATTTTTTTTTTATTGTCTTTGATACGACGTCGTCAGAACGAGTTTATTTTGTCTTGAAGTATTTTATTAGTGTGCTTGGTGTTTGTTGTTTGTATTACTAATGCCATCACGAGCTGGTGATGGTGTCCAACCATCACGTATAGTATAATAGACATCATCACCGCGTTCACCTTCACCGATACGAACGCTTCCACTTGTGATGTTATTCATCACCGGTGAACTAGATCAACATGAGTGATCGATGCATAAACATCGCGGCGCGGAGCTGTGCCGTCGCGCGCGCACTCATTGTAACGTCTTCGAGCGCCGGATGTTCCGCCATTGCTCGCTCGACCGTTCCAAATTCAAAACGGAGCCGTTTCCGGAGTGACGTCAGCGGCGGCCATTTTGTCGCCGGCGTCTGCGCGCCTCCCGCAGCCATTGTCGGATCCATGGGAAATGGGAGCGAGCAAAATGGATTTCCCTTAGGAAAGGATGTTGTGCTGTGGGGGGCAGAGAGTGGGTAGTGGTGGGGAGTGCGCGGTGATACGGTTTTTATGGGTGAATTTTAATGAGAAACGAGGCTAATGTTTGTATAAATTATTTGTTAATTGTGAAGGAAGTGGCTTTGTTGTTTAATTGTGATTTTTTTTTTTTGGTCGTTCTGTTCTGAGTCATGAATGTACAACACCGCTGCTCTGTTTCAACATCACGAGCAGAACGTTCACCTGATGGTAAGTGACACTGCATTGTGCTTATCGCCTTGAGACATAAGACGTTGTCTCATCGCCCCAGTAACTTCAATAGTTACTACGCCCTTCAAACCGGAACACTAATGTTTGCACACTGTTCGTCGGCTGCAGTAAGCGCTACCGTTGTACGTATTTAGATGGTATTGAGCGACACAGACCTACCTGTGTTTGACTGTTTCCAGGTCTGCATCGAGTTGTATCACCTGGATTAGTTCGTTATATAATCACAGCTGAAGCAGCTTGCATCAACAAACGGTGACGTCAAAAAATAACACCAACTCAAGTATTTCTAATAGTGTTATAAAAAAAAAATTGTATAAAAAGTAGGCGTGGACAATCGAGCGACCTTCCGAGCTGACGAACTTGGCCTAGCCTCGTGCAAGTTGTTATCCGCTGTTCACGGAGGCGAATGGATTCAAATTCGACAAAGTTATACAGATTACGGCTTTTAACTAAGTTTATAAACGACTAACACGCGAAAACGAGTGTTAATCATTGTTACGGCATTATAACATTAGATCCTTAAGTTTGATATATTCAAAGATTTACATCAGAATGAATACTTCATGAATATCTAATCTAGCATGCTGCCGAATTATCATCACCACAGCGCCTATTGCAGCCCACAAACAGTATCCTGCTCTGGTTTGAAGGGCGCTGTAACTACTGTAGTTAATAAGTTAACCAGACCTAATATCTTTAGTCTCAACGCGACGAGTGCAATGTAGTGTAGTATATAAAATCCTCAGTACCGCTACATTGTTATAGGCGTATCACTTAATATCAGGTGAACGTCTCTCTCCTCTCGTGTTGGAGTTGTTGAGTTTAGCTATCAAATCTAACAGAATTGACCGGATTACTTTCCTCCGTCTGACTTCAGCAAAGCACTTGAGACTAGGTGTAGTGAATAGTTAAATCATCCCTGTTTTGTGTGTGGGTTTGGTGAGGGTGGTGTCGGCTGCCGGCGCTGGCCGGGCTGCGACTAGTTCATAGTTAACGAGCTCGCGCCAAGGTCCTGTGCGTGTTTACGGGCATTGCGAAAGTGCAATTGCGCAAGCCCGCAAGATGCCGACAGCCTCGGCTGCAAAGCGGCGCCCCACAAAAAGTCGCCTTACTCAAGCGCCGACCTCCGGACTTTTTGCGGCGCCGGGCGCGGGGATGATCAGCGGCCGCCGGACGCTTTTTGTCCGGCGACGTTTTATTAGGGTCATTCATAATTAAAGTAGCTCGTACACAGTCCGTGACTCCGATGGCTCGGAGGTCACAGCGAGGTACACGACTTCGAACACAAATAACATCGTACAGCGATCCGGTTTGGAGGGCGTTGTAGCTATTGTAATTACTGCGGTAATGACACTCAACATCTTATGTCTTAGCAACGAGCGTCATATTCAATATATATCATTCACCAGCGCCACGTTGCTATCGTTCGGCGTATCACTCACCATCACGTGAGCGACTTACTGGTTTCGTTTAAAACGATAGTAAAAAAAAAACTTATTCTGATAAGCGATACTCGTCCGGAAAGTTAGGATTATATATGTATACTCCAAATTGTGCCCGTGAGCTTGGCTTAAGTTACTTCCAACGGCTAATGACAGCTACAACTAATAAGTTCTTCGATCAGCTGAACCTGAAGGTCACCTTGGAATGATCCAAAGCATATTACGCGTAACGCGATCTAACTTCACTGTGTACACTGCTGCGCTCAGTAGGATTCAAACTTTATCTAGCGCTCTACGATTTTCATCAGAACCTACGTCCACTTGTAGTGTAGTTTCCGTTCAAAGATTTTATTCCTTCACCCAATCTCCATATCTGTTCTCTACTTCCACACGCGGCACGAAACCTTCATCATCGATCACCTAATCCACCATATAATTGTTACTTCACACTGTCATCACGGAATTTTCGCCGGCCGTATTGTTACCCGGCCGACTGGTTTGTCAATCGATTACAAAATGGCCGCCGCGCGAAGTAATTACGCATTTATAATAACAAATGATTTCGTCAAAATTGCAATACGACAGCAGACGCGCCAGCACCGGCGTATACCGTTAGCACACCGAGATCATGATCATGGACCTGATGGTATTATTATCACACAGCTACCATTTAATCTCAAGTTATCTTCAATATAAAAATACTAGACTTTTTCCTTCATAATGGTCTATTGTAATGTTGGTACACTGCTTGTAGATAGACGCACCGGTAGTACCAACCGTATCCATCAGGTCTGCGACCAGAAGAATAAAGGAAATCTTATATCATACATTGCAGCATATAGGATATTAAAGAAGATAGCTCTTCAGTTATCTTTGAACCAACATCATTAAAGGTCATGGAAACCATGAGCATAGGCAAATCATAGGTAATCTAGATTGATGATCAGATATACTTGACTTAGAAAACCTTCATATGAGTCTTAGAAACTATTCATTCATCAGCATTATAAAGGATTAAATCCAAATATGTACAGGATAAAGCATTTGTAGATGGATGGAAACGTCTTTTACTTCTTCATCAGATCTACTTCTTAATCTTCATCAGATCATGAGACCATTTTATTTTGACCTCGCCTACTAGTAATTGGAGAGATACGACAACAGCGGTAAGCGCCTGATCAGTAGTTGATGATGGTGATGGTTAGGATAACGGAGAACGTTAAGGTTATACGTCGCGGTAGCCAAGTGTGAGCTGGTGTGCTGGTCCATGGAAGCACGTGGCGCATGCTCCGCTGGGTCGGCAGGACGCGCCGATGTTTGTTTCGCTCCGTGACCTGCTCACTGACCGGGGGCCAGGGCCGGCGCCGGCGCCATTCATGAGCACCGTTACACTTAATGGTGACTCCACGTGGGCTACGTCCATGCTTATTGACGGCTTGGCTTCAAAATCAAGACATAAGTGAGTGAGAAGGTTTCCTAATGCTGTCCAAGGTCCAAGGTGTAATGCTGACAGAATTGATGGACAGTAACTCTTGCTTACAGATGATTGGATGTTTAACCAAGTATGATCAGAACAGTAGCATTACTGGTGGTAAGTATTGCTACTGTCTAGGTGGGTTACTGTATTCCGGTTCCAAGGGCGTTGTAGACGCGACTTAACGTCTCATGCGGCACCACTTTGTTATGGACTGGCAGCGTCAGGTGAACGTCAGGTGGTCTCGTGGTATAAAAAAAAATTGCCGTCTCTGTCTCACGTGTGTTGAGGCGCGTGTTGGAGGCTCGCTGCCGGCGTGGACCAGTGCCGCGCCAGTGGTCGCCAGTGCCGCGCCAGTGGTCGTCAGCTGACGGCAGCGGTGCATAACCCAACACTTCACGGCATTTGAACCCGAAGCCGAAACACCAGCGATACGTGAAGCGCACGTGAATGGAGCCGAGCGGCACCACCAGCCGCTGGCGATCCGACCGAGTACCCTCAGCCGGCCTAACCGTGAACCGTGTAGCCATTCACCCGGGCGCGCGACCGCACTTGGAACCTAATTTGCCACACGTCAGTCAACACTCAAAATTAGGTGTCACGGTAAATTGGGCATCCCCAATAGGCAGAAGCAGTATCTTGCTTCTGCCGTTTACAGGACATTTTTCTCTCTCTCTGGGCTCTGATCACCGACCAACCAGCACAGCGTGGGTTGCTGCTCCCACCAGCTCTGTGAAGATCTGTGGAGGCCATGCCCACCAGTGGGCATCTACCGGCTGATGATGACGGTAACGAATTCAACTGGCAATTACCAATTACCAGCGCGATCAGCTGATCACTGCACAACTGAAGGGTATCAGCTGATTGGATGTTGCTCATCTGCTTCGAGTGGTAATCTTGAAAGTGTTATAGCGTTTAAGTCGACTTAAGTTATCGCGGCCGTAACGTAATTAAGTTGGACTTTATTCAGTTAAGTTATAAAGTACAAGAACGTTAATCCACCAATCGATTAACTTAACAGTCAAGTATGATCATCATCATCATCAGCCGATATAACTTTAACTTAACTTAAGTATAACTTAAGTTTTAGACGTTTATCTGATAGTAAGTCACTGAGGTGTGATGGTACCCACACAGCAACTCACAGGATCCAAGCCAACCTCACCAGCTCGTGGTGCTGCTAATCAACAAACGAGGCTCTGGCTCCCATCAACCACCAATGGGCCAACGTGGTGGGAAATGGCCCAAATCCCCCCCATATGAACCCTTACTAAGTAGAGACGATCGGGACGTTCACCTGACGGTAAGTGATACGCCTGCCCATAATAACCTGGCGCTAGTTAGGGTATTATACACTGCACCACTGCGCTATAACGCCTGTCGCCCATAACGTAAAATGTTGTCTCGTTACCCCACATTAGCAACAGCGCCCTTCAAACCGGACAAAGTAACGTTTGCACACTACGGTTTGTCTTCAACAACGGAGACCTATTACCAGTAAATTAAAATATAATAGGTAATTAGGGTAATACACGTAATCGTCATGTTACCTCAGTAATATCACTAGGTACAGCGCCCTTCAAACCGGATAGTAATAAGTTTTTTCAAATGTGAGTATTATAAATAGGTATGGATCAGACATATTTTCAAAACAGTCAATTTTCAAGTATTATACTTGCGATACTAGATACTTGTATTATGTTTTACTACCCCTAGTCCAGACCCTCATGGGGTAAATCACCCCTAATTTAATGTTTAAGGTATTACTCGTAATACCTTGTCGTGACTAAAATACCAGGTATAAAACTAGATATTGACTTTCGACTTATATTTAATACTGCGTATAAATACTGTATGCTATTTACAGCAGATACTTATATGCGTTATACATTACGTACGTGTTACATGTGAGTGTACACTTAGCAGTTAAAGTAACAATGTAACAGTTAAATTAAACTTATGTAACACTTCAAAAAACGATACCGTGGAAAAACGCTAAAAAGTATTTTCGTTTTGTACAATTGATTTTTTTTTTTGTTACGTCCGAACGAGGCTTAACTTTCTAGTTAGGCGATTATTAGAAATACACCGACGTATTTCGGCACCTGTTATTTTACCTAGTATTTAAATACATTCACTTGTCTTTGTCAGTCAACGTCATATACAGTTGTCTGTGTTTAATCAGTATAGATTTTTCAATCGATCAAGCTACGAAACGAGTGGGAAAGTTCACTTAATTTTAAGTGATGTACTTACCCATATTAATTTAGCGGTAATTAAGATGTTTTTGAGTTTAGTTACCGCAGTAATTTCACTAATTACATCATCAATAATGAACGCTCTTCAGAGATGTCCGATCAGATACAACTGCAACATGTCGCTGTGGTGTTATGTGTTATAACACCACAGCGATATGTTGTACGTCCTTCAAACCGGAACACAGTAATGCTGCAGTACTGTATGTCGACTGCTGTAGGAGCTGTGGTGGTAGTAGACCGTCAGCAGCAACAGAGACTTACCACCAGCATTTCTTACTTACCACATTCTTGTAATTGTATTGCGTTGTTTTCCCTTTCCTTTTAGTTGTTGTTGTTGTTCAATAGGTTTGTTGTTTGGTGTTCCGCGAGTACGGTCCACGTGAAGCGGAGTATTTACGTTCACCGTCACCACACCACGGGACGGCGGCGGACGGCGGACGGTTTAGAAAGCGCCGCCGATCTAGTTTTTGTCTAACTCTGTCCGCCGACAAAAACAAATCGAAATGCGCCCGCGCACCGCGCGCCGCACAAACTTATCACTTATCAATTGATAGTAAGCGATAACCAGCTCGCTTCATACTTAACTACACACATTAATAGATATATAATTTACTGCAGTTATCACTTACATAGAAAAAAAAAAACAAAAAGCATGACCAAAACGATAAATATTCAAAATACATATACATACAGACATCCAGATATCCTTTGCCTCATCATCAGATCTCCGTAACTACTGCACTTGAACACTCAGAATTTAGTATAGATATTACTTCTGCCGTGTAGAGGTTTTATATTCAACGAGACCATCGAGACGTTCACTTAATAGTAAGTGACACCCCCGCTCATAACAAGTTGGCGCTGGTTATGATGATATACACAGCACCGGATAGTACTCGCCTTGAGATATAAGATGTTAAGTATCGTCACGCCAGTAATTACAATAGCTACAGCATCCCTTAAACCGGAACACGGAGAGATTAGTTAATTCCTTCCCCAAAGGAGATTGCTGAGGTGTTAGAGGCAGTAACGCGGGAGAGGAACAGCTAGTAAATATATATATGTCTAATTTTCCACCAACCCGCATTGGGTCAGCGCGGTGGGAAATGACCCATATTCCCCCATGTGAACCCTTACAAACGACCACCCCTGATTTCAGGTGATACTGGGAGCCGTACTGACTGTGGCGGACTTTGCCAAGGCGCCGGAAGTAGAGATCTTTAGTGGAGGCGTATATCCAGCAGCGGACAGTCTACGGCTGATGATGATGATGAACAACAGTAACATTTTCATTCCTTGTGTTGTGCTGTAAAGGGTCCGGACTCAGTGCACAAGCTTCCATAGGTTCCATAGGCCCCCCACTTAGTCTCACCCCCCACCCTTATAAAGGAGACCGCAGTGAATATAATATAAATAGAATGATGCAGATGTGATAAGAGTCTAGTGATTAACAGCCCCTTAACTCTCTTTGGAGAAAGAACCCTGGAGGATCAGCTCCTAGCGGATCTCTAAATTCCAGAAGCAACATGTTCACTAAATTTTGAGTGTTTGTTTATAATAGTTAATAGTGATGATAATATTTGAAGTTTATTATAACTGTATTATACAAACAGTGTTTACATACAAAATATACACACGGCACACAAGGGATGGGGGTTGTAAGGGTCCCGTACAACAACTCACGGAACCTTAACCAACGTCACCAGCTCGTGGAGCTGCTAATCAACAAACGAGGATGGATCCCACCAATTCGCATTGGGCCAGCGTGGTGGGGAATGGCCCAAATCCCATCACCAGAAGCCATACTGGCTGTATAAAGCTCGTGGGACTGATTAATATGGCGACCTTTGGGAAGGCCTATGTCCAGCAGTGGACGTCTATCAGCTGATGATTACCACGCTAAGGATTCGTCATCTTTTTTCCTTATATAGTTTACTTGTACTAAAGTAGGCCGATTCAAATCTTCCACCTAACACTTGAGGAAGAGGTAGCTGATTACCAGCGCTTATTGGAACTACTGCTACCATCATTACTTGAGCTGCCATTTTTTTTTATACAAGTAACGAGATGAATGGGAAGTTCACGTGATGGTAAGTGACACGTCTGCTCCCAATAACTTGGTACTATAATATACGAGAGAGACATAGAGGTTGAGTTTCGTTACCCCAGTCATTCCAATAGCTGCAGCGCCATTCAAACAGGAATACAGTAATATTTGCAGACTACTGCTTCTCGGCTTCAATAGGCGCTGCGGTGGTGGTGCTAGCTCTCCAGCACCAAAGACCAGACCAGCGCAATGAGCCGCAGGAGTGTTTCGTTTATGAATCAACTCCGCCGCGTACCGAGTTTCGATACAAATCCGTAAACCTTTCCCACCGTCATGAACTTCAATGTTGCCAGATGAAGCTTACGTAAGTGCGGCAAGTGAAAACAAAGTTTTTTTTTTGTTTTTTTTTTCATTCTCTCACTTAATACCAATCCTCGGAGTCAAGTGTGGGAACAGCATTGTCGGGCCGGGTCTAGGTTACGTCCTCTTTGTTAGACAAGCGGCGGTTTTCCCATGGCGTTACCGGTGTTAAATTAACCTTTATGTCATAGCTAAAGCTTTTTATATCATAATGAACCCACTGATAAGCATTATTACGTACATTTTGACATATTTTAATATATACACATATACATATATATATATTAGGGGGACCGGAAAGTAATGTCGTTTTCTTACGCTAAATACAAACACATACATTTTTAACGAGTCTTTATTTTTAATCAATGATGTATTCCCCATCATTGTCAATAACCTTTTGCCATCTAGTGAGTAAATTTTCAATCCCTGATCGATAAAAATTAATTGGTTTTTCGGCAAAATATCTAGAGATGGCATTTTGGATATCATCCAAATTTGCAAATGTTTTGCCACTTAAAAAGTGTTGCAGCGCTCGGAATAAGTGGAAATCCGATGGTGCAACATCGGGCGAATATGGTGGATGAGGCAGCACCTCCCACCCCAATTCATTAATTTTTTCTAGAGTTCGCCTTGCGCAGTGCGGTCTTGCATTGTCATGTTGGAGAATGACGCCTTTTCGGTTGACAATCGCTGGCCACTTTTCAATTAAAGATTGATTGACTCGCTGCAATTGTTCGCTGTAGAGGTCTGCAGTAACAGTTTCTCCAGGTTTCAGTAATTCAAAATGAACAATGCCGCGAATACTCCACCAAACACACAAAAGCGCTTTTTTGGGGTGTAAACCTGGCTTAGCAGTACTCCGAGGGATTTCATTTGGAGAGAGCCACTGCCTTTTGCGTTTTGGGTTATCATACAGGACCCATTTCTCATCTCCTGTGATCAAGCGATCAAAAAACGCTTCTGTGTTGTGTCGTTGAAGCAATAAGTTGCATGTGATTGATCGGTTAGCCTTATTCTGTTCGGACAGATTATGCGGGACCCAAACACCTGCTCTGCTTACTTTTCCAATCTGCTTCAAATGTTCTTGGATGGTCGACCAAGGTTTGTTGAGACTGTTTGACAATTCCTCGATCGTCTGACACGGATTTGCTTCCACTTCCGCCCTTAACACGTCGTTGTCTAACGCTGATGGTCTTCCTGATCGATACGAGTCGGAAAGATCAAAATTACCCGATTTGAACTTGGAAAACCACCTTTGGCATTTACGAATGTCCAGTGCATTTGGATAAACATCGCAAATGTTTTTGGTAGCAACTGTTGCGTTATTTCCCTTGCGAAACTCAAAGAGCATGCAATGCCGGATGTGTACCTCTTCTGGTATTTGGCTGGCCATTTTACCCAAAATTACAAAAAAAAAATTGTAATTCAATTGTCTATAAGTAAAGAAATCACTATAACCTCACAATGTCTTTGGTACGCCTCTGAACAAAACAATGAGCTGACAAATGACAATCAAGTATTGGCATGCGCAGAAACGACATTACTTTCCGGTCCACCTATTAATATTAACTATAACGCGTAAGACAGTTTCAATAAGCACATCTGACGTTTCAAACTATAGCTGCGATATAAAACGACTTCTTGAATACATTTACATATAATAATGTTTTATTATTATTAATTTGTATTAATAAGTATATAATGATTAGTTATTAATCGATCTATATATTAATATATGTTTAAATCCTTTCTGGATATTATATACTTAAGCAAGTAAGTAACAGACGATCCGCCGCGCTTCAAATAAACGAGACATCACATATATAAGCTTTTAAGTTTTATTAATGAACAACTTGGCTCATATATTATATATTAAATATATTATCTCTTAATTTATAAGGGTAGTATTTTAATTAGTAAACTACCATTAAAAATCAATAATCGTATTTAATAAAGATTACTCTAAATAGAAGTAATATATACTTTCAGTTGTATGAATATATAAAGGATGTATTCAGGGGTTCATTGACTCATCACCAGAACTCTGTTAGACTTAAACACTCAATATTTGGTAACAATATCGCTCCTGCTGTTCAGAGGTCAGCTAAGAATGGATTTAACAAAATTCCTCCCCCAAAGGGGGTTGCGGGGTGTTACAGCTAACAAAGCGAGCGGTCAACAGCCAGTGTGTATATATAACTGTTTTTAACATGTCCAGTAGTGGGTCTATCGGCTGGTGATGATTAATATCAAAGAACAATTTTGTTCTAGATTATATAGATTATGATAGAATCTATATAAACATAAAATTTCTCTTTAGTATGTACTAATGAGAAATTTCATGTCTTTGTTAGATATTTTTCTAACATTGCAGTTAGAGACCTTCTCTGGTAGATGACTTACATTAAAGGTTAATTTTAACCGAACAAAATTGAAATTCAGTTAAATAAGTAACATAATAAGAGACCTATGAACATCACTGATCGTCAATCGGTTAAAGATGATGATGATGATGATGGATTCATCTAAATCTCATAGAATTTCAAACTAATTCTTATTTTCTTCGTCTAAGTTTAATAAGCGTTTTAATATTTAAGAAACACTTTATTTTTTTATATACAGTTTAACAATTAAGTTAGTTTTTTCACTGATAATTATAGAAACATAACGACCGCATTTAACTTATTAGCGTTAAGTTAAAGTATCAAAAATACATTTAAGCGTATATACTAAATATGATTAAAGATGTTCTGTATAGTTTACGTACGTTAAGTAGATACCATGAGCAATAAGGTAGTTTTTTGTTGTATAATTTTTTAAGTTTCTTTTTGAAACTTTACTTGAATTCTACTTATATTTACAAATATCTAAATTTTGTTGTTAATATGAAGGAATTTAAAATAGATTATAATTACATAGGAGATATGTACTGGAGTATTGTGAACTCTTACAGTTGATGCAATCAATGCTTATTGGAAAAATAGTTTTTTCTTATATCTATATATAACCTTTTAAATTTTTTCCATGTTAATTACTGAGTAGGTAAAACCATAAATAACTTTTAAAAGAGTTTAAACTTCTATATATAATATTAATGAAGTTTATGTTCAATGATTTTACTTGAAATCTCTAAATCACGTCGTCGTTGAAATCTTTTCAAAGAGAAATTGTGAGAGTTGTTATTTCATACTTAAATACTTGAATGTAAACTTAGTTTCAAATAACTTATTACTTCAAATCAAAACGTTGTTCCGTTTAATATTTTTATGTACAATTTTTATTAATTATAACTTTACAGATATAATAATGATGCTGCTTACATAGAGCATTGCTAGAAATTTCCACGAGCGCTTTACCAAGAAACGTTTGCTTCATGTAACAATTTTGTGTAACTTAGTTAATAGTTAAGTGAGGTTTTGTGATTTATACTTAAACGGGGTTGGTATAGGCATATAACTAATTTTCGGCGGCGCGTGGAGAGCGGGGTTCCACAGGGGTCGGTCTTGGGCCCCTTGCTGTGGAACCTCGCGTACGACTGGCTGCTGCGGCAGCCGGTCCTCCCCGGGACGAGGGTACTATGCTACGCGGACGACACCCTCGTCTCGGCCCGGGGGAGGAGTTACGACGAGGCTGCTCGTCTGGCCGCCACTAGCACGTCGCTGGTGGTGGACCGGATCGAGCAGCTGGGTCTGAGGGTCTCCGTCACGAAGACGGAGGCCCTCCTCTTCCACGGACCCCGCAGGGGTCCACCCCGGGGCGCGATCATCCCCGTCCGGGGCGAGAGGGTCCCAGTGCGGGGAGCCCTCAAGTATTTAGGGCTCACTCTGGACGGGCGATGGAGCTTCGGGGAGCACTTCGAACGGCTTCTCCCGAAGCTCACCGCCACCGCCGCTGCGCTGGGCAGATTGCTGCCCAATGTCGGGGGGCCGGGTCATTTGTGTCGGCGCCTATACTCTGGCATCCTGCGGAGTATGGCACTGTACGGAGCGCCCGTATGGGTGGATAGGTGCGAGACCGCCAGGAACGGGCCCGTGTTGAAGAGGGCCCAACGTATCCTGGCGAACCGAGCCTGTCGGGCGTACCGTACGGTGTCCTGGACGGCGGGTACGCTTCTCGCGGGCGATGCGCCTTGGCATCTACAGGCGCAGTCGCTCGCGGAAGTGTACCTCTTCCTGCGGGATGCCGGAGAGCGTCGGCCGGACCCGGCCACGGTCCGCCGGATCAGGCGCGTTGCCCATGACGCCCTGATCCGGCGGTGGGAGACGGAGTTAGGTAACCCTGCCGCCGGCCGGGACACGGTGGAGGCCATCAGGCCCCACCTGTCCCGGTGGATGAGCCGGCGGTACGGGGCCTTGACGTTCCACCTGGTGCAGGTGCTGACAGGCCATGGATGTTTCGGCAAGTACCTGCACCAGGTGGCTCGTAGAGAGATGACGCAGGAATGCGTCGAGTGTGGTGCGCCGATTGACACGGCGCACCACACTCTGGCGGAGTGCCCGGCATGGGGGCCGCAACGCCACGCCCTCGTCGCGCAAGTCGGCAGTGACCTCTCGCTGCCGACTGTAATCGATCGTATGTTGAGCAGCGAGAGGTCTTGGAGGGCGGTGGCCTCCTTCTGCGGCGCAGTGATGCGTCAGAAGGAGGCCGCCGAGCGCACGAGGGAGGCCGACGCCGCTGCCGCACCTTGCAGGCGGCGGCGGGCCGGCGGGAGAGCGCGGCGGCAGAACCACGCCGTCCGCTTCCTCCCGCCGTGAGCGATGGGCCCCTAGCCGGGCACGGTGTGATGGGGCGTTCGGGCCGTTGGGCGTGGCCCTTTGGGCCTTTTGTCGTGTTTCCCCTGGGGGTGCGTCCCCCGGGGGAGTCTTGGTTTTTGTCCCCCCCCTCCCACTTCGACGAGGGGGGGAGTCTGGAGGGAGGAGGCCGCCGCCCAATTCCTTCACGGGAGGGCGGCGGCCGAGCATGCGCTCCGTCGTGGGCGCGCGCAGTCGTCTGTGGGGTCGGGGGGCCCCAACGTGCCGGTCCCGCGAGGGGCCGGTACGGGACGGCAGGTGGGTGCCTTTGCTCCCCGCGGGTACCCACCAAGAGGAGTTTTATACGCGGAGGCGCCCGGAGAGTTGCTTGGCTGAAACCCGGGCGTCTCCAGTATGCGTGTGGCGGGACAAGCGGTGGTGGTTTTAGTGGGTATTGGGGTCACGCACAACATCTCAGTGGCCCCGAGCCCCACATAACCCGGCGTCCCCCCCCTCGAAAAGGACGCTGGGTATGCGTTAACAGCATTTCCACCACCGATATCAAAAAAAAAAAAAAAAAAAAGGCATATAACTAATTTGGTATTGACGAGTACGTGTATCAAAGACACAACATCCAAAATTTCGGATGACACGAGAGTAATTCTTCATTTAAGTTATAACTTTGAATAAGATTTTTGTCTAAGTTACATAAAAACTTGTATATATAAGACTTAACTTTTTTATGTAATGTATGTATAGTATAGCTAGCAGTAGGTTGCAGTGTATTGACTTTGAAACCGAGCAATAAATAGCTGCGTTGTAACCGACGGGCTGACGTCGTCTTGTTCAAATGTTTGATCCTTGAGATCTTTTAAATTCGATCGATATTCTACAAAAGATACATATTAGTATCGCAGTGATACATCAAAAAAATCAGGAAAATACATCCAATTGGATTCTTGTTGGTTTCATGCGTTTACAGTGTGTAGTAACAATGCAAACATTGGCCCGGTCGCCGCGTGACTCCTCCGCGCGAGCAGCCGGTCGTATCGCGTGTTTGTGTGTTTTTTCGTTTTTATATAATTACTGTCGGATCATGATTGCGAACAGGTTATGATGTATGGAAACGTGATCGGGGTTGTGTTAGGTTGTGTTTCGGTGTCGATGGGGTGCGTTACACAACGCCGTCGCGCGTTTGGTAACGTGTAGAAGTTGAGAAAATGGGAAAGGAGACCTACCTCGAGCGTGACGGCGCGTCGCGCGGGTGGCGCTGTGCGGCGCGGTGCGGCGCCGAGCGGCGCTGTGCGGCGCCGTGCCGCGCTGTGCGGGACACTTTCTACAGGAGGAACTTCTACACGGGAACTTCAGTCTCACAGTCAGACGAGCACAAGTAACACTGGCGCACTGCTGCGCGGCGGCTGGGGGCGTGCGGCGGACCGGGGGGCGTGCGAGTCGGCGTGACGGTGTGACGGCGGAGCGCGGGGCGTGCGGCCGCGCCGGCGTCTCGCACTCAAATGCGTTTGAGTGGAACAGAGTCAACTCCCGCGCAGCGATCTGCGACCGGCGCGCACGCACACACACTCGCCCGCGTGCCCGTGTGCGCGCGCGTGTGTACGCGAGCCGCGCACGCGCACGCGCACGCGCACACGCGCGCCGCCGTATGTACCCGCGTCCTTATGTACGCCGCGTATAATTTCGATACGAGACGGAAGAGAGCCATTACCGTTTTCACGATTACGCTGACATTTCGGTTGATTTTTTTTTAATTACGCCTTTCGTTGTACCTCAGGGTTGGATGTCGACGCTCTCATCCTTCATTTGATTATCGGTTATTTGTCGGACTTGTTCCACTTCCTCTCAGCACTGTCATCACAATCATCATTCAATGAAATATTGCAATTACGAAACATCTTTGTTTTTTTTCTACAAACCAAGAGACATTCACCTGATGTTAAGTGTTACCTACGCCTGTTCATAACGAGGCAATAATTTTTACATTGAAGTCGTCATCTAAAACACATGACGTTGAGTCACTTTACCCCAATAATTTCATCACACTATCACAGTGCTGCTTGGCGACCGAAATAGGAGCTGAAATTAAACCTATCCAGTCTTACAAAGACTTATAAGGGGTCCATGAGTTTCCAAAGATGATAATGGAAACTCACAAACAATGAGCTGCGCTGAAATACCTTCAGTTAGTGAAGATCAGCTGAAGGTAGTTTTCACAATGTAGACGTGGAAATATTGCTAATCTCAACTGGCAATAGATAGGACACATCGCTTAAAGGACTGACAGCTGATTGAGCACCAAGGTTCTCGAATGGAGTCCGCGTACCGGAAGTAGCAATGTTAGCAAGCCTCGCACTTGGTATTCCGACGATCTGGCGAAGGTCGCAGGAAACAACTGGATGCGGAGCCTTTGAAGAAGGCCTATGTCCAGCAGTGGACGTCTGTCTGCCGAAGATGATGATAACGCCAAACTGTACAGTGTGAAGAAAGAACCTTGTAGTGATGGTGATGATTTGCTCTCATAAGCCTTCTTTGTTAAATTAATATATAATATTACTGAAATATACGAGACGATACTACCTTAGAATATATACATGAGATTACTGGTCGTAATTTTATGATCAATCCACCTAATCATTAAATGGGGGAGGGGGGTATATTGTAAGATAATTTAGATTACAGCAACATCATCAGCCGATAGATGTCCACTGCTGGACATTGGCCTCTGCCAAAGATCACATCAACCCATCCCACGTTGCTAGTATCCAGTGGGTTCCCGCTCTCACCAGATCGTTGGTCCACCGTGTGGGAGGCTCACCACCACGTCTACCAATACGCGGGCGCCACTCAAGGACCTTACTGCTCCAAGGGCCATCAGCCCTTCGAGGATGTGATCTGCCCACTGCCACTTAAGTCTAGCAATCTTTAGGGCTATGTCGGTGATCGAAGTCCTTTTGCGGATCTCCAAATTTCTGATTCGATCGTAGCTACTGCAGTTTACATCCAGTGTGGTTTCCTTCTTCCATATCCTATCCATATAGGAGTGACACGTGTTTTCTCTGCTCATCTCTACCGCCTGTCCTTTCAATAGTTACTCCATTTACTACCAAATCACAGTCAGTACATTCTTTTCTCTCCTACCTTTCATTTCCGGTCTCACGTCTTTTTATCGACACCTGATAGTGAGCGATACGTCTGTCCATACTAACGGTGCGATACTGATGATGATATACACTTCGCCACGTTGCGCTCGTCACCTTTACCCAAAGGATGTTGTCTTAATTTAACTACTACAGCGTCCTTTAAACCTGAACATAGTAATATTTGTCGCTTGCAATAGACGCTGCGGTGGTAGCTACGTAGACGGTCTCCGGAAACAATGACCTACAAATAGTAAAGTACTTGAACCTATCACTTTGACTTCATCGATCATCGATCATGGATCCTGATCCTACAGTGAAAAAGTCTCTCACTGTAGTTCTATTTATCCATAGTTCTTGATTTGTATACTTCTGTGTACACACTAGCTGTCCCCCGCCCGCTTTGTCTGAAATATTCCTTGAGAGCAACTGCGACCGGAAATGACTTTTTAAACCGTTGCTATAGCAACCGCATAAATAATACCAAATGAAAATGCTTATGCAAGTTAATTAGAAATTAAAGAAAAGGATCTATGAAGTTCATTCCGCGTCGAGTGCTCACGTTGCTGTGTTATCAACATTAGTTTTCAAGTGTTTAGCGAACAAATAAAACACTTTTCTATTTTATATATGTATATATATATATATATATATACATTATGTGAACTTTTTTTTGTTCGTTTTCACTCGAGTCATCCACTCTGACTGCTTCTAGTAAGATATACACATCATTAGTTTTTAAACATGTATGCGAGCTGAGTCTTCTTCTTACTGCTCCTGCATGAAGTTACTGATCACAGGGAAAGATGCGTCTTTCATTTAAAAAAAAATAGCTTATATAAAGAAAGCTAGAAAATAACTTCCGTTGTTGGTAGGTCTCTGTTGCCACAGATAGCTTAGGTACCACCGAAGTGCCTATTGCAGCCGACAGACAATACTGTCTTCCAGTTTGATGGGTATAGTAAGGGAGTGGAATGGGTCCTGCATAACGACTCACAGGACCCAAGCCAAGCTCATCAGCTCGTGGTGCTGCTAATGAACAGACGAGGCTCTGGCTTGCACCAACCGTGTTGGGCCAGCGTGTTGGAAAATGACCCAACTTCCCCTCATATAAACTCCTATAAACAGCGGAATCTAGTGCGTAGGGATGCAGGCAGCGCATGATCTATTCAATGTGAGGATCTTTAAGGTAGACCCATGTCCAGCAGTGGACGTCTATCAGCTGATGATAGTGAAGTTACTTCAGTATCGAGACCTAATTTATGTCTGAAGCAGACGAGTGAAACGTGGTGCGAAACCAAACCAGGGTCACTTTGCTGTGGGTAAATGTATCACTTAGCATCAGGTGATCGTCCTCTTCGTCTCATCTCTTAGTCTCTCTAGTAACATTAAATTAGTCATCATCAGCTGATAGAGGTCCACTGCTGGACATAGTCCTCGCTTAAAGATCTTCGCATACAATCATTATGGCCTCTGGTACCGTTGAGCACTAGGGGCCTTCGTATGTAGGACTTCGTATGGGGGATTTGTGCTATTTCCCACTACACTGGCCCAAACGGGTTGGTGGGAGCCATGGTCTCGTCTGTTGATTAGCAGCACCACGAGCTGGTGAGGTTGGCTCGGGTTCAGTGAATTGTTACGCGGGAAACCTTACACCCCAAATTATTACCAGCGGAGCAACCCGTGAATCAAGAGCAACGGCTTTCAATACGTTGTTGCTCTTTATGCCCAATAGTGGGAAAGATATAGAACGTATATTTAATTAATTAATTAATTAACTAATTAATTATTATCAATGTCGAAATCTATGAACAAATAGAAATCGCCCGAACAAGTTGCTTGTAATTCACAAAAACAAGTTCAAAAACAACAGTTATTACAGAGCAGCACATCGCTCGGTATTGCACGATTACAGTCGTAATTAAAATATAGAAAAAAATTGGAATAGAAAAAAAAATTGATGGCATTAGAGACAGGTGGAAACGTTGCCGTCACTCTCCCGCCGGCGGGCGAGCCGACTGCGTCCGTCCCGCTCTACCGGAAGACATTGTTGATGGATAAATTGTAACGGCCGGCTGTCGTAACTGACTTTTGTTGTACAGCGGCGCTCAAAGTTTTCATATGTCAAGTACATATTAATTCATTCAATCAGTGAAGCGACATTCACGTGATAGCAAGTGATACTCCTTCCCATAACAACATCGCTCTAGTTAGTTAGATATACACTCCACCAAATTGTGTTAGTTGCCCATAACAATGTTGCTCTAGTTGGGTTTATTTACACTCCACCCCAAATTGTGCTCGTCCCCATAACAACATCGCTCTAGTTAGGTTTATTTATGCTCCACCAAATTGTGCTCGTCCCCATAACAACATCGCTTTAGTTAGGTTTAATTATACTCTACCCTAAATTGTACTCGTCTCCATAACAACGTGGCTCTAGATAGGTAGATATACACTCCACCCTAAATTATGTTTGTCTCCATTACAACATCGCTCTAGATCAGTTGATATACACTCCACCCCAATTTGTGGTCGTCCCCATAACAACATCGCACTAGATAGGTAGATATACACTCCACCAAATTGTGCTCGTCCCCATAACAACGTCGCTCTAGTTAGGTTTATTTATGCTCCACCAAATTGTGCTCGTCCCCATAACAACATCGCTTTAGTTAGGTTTAATTATACTCTACCCTAAATTGTGCTCGTCTCCATAACAACGTGGCTCTAGATAGGTAGATATACACTCCACCCTAAATTATGTTCGTCTCCATTACAACATCGCTCTAGATCAGTTGATATACACTCCACCCTAAAATGTGCTCGTCACCCATAGGATATATACACTGCACTACATTGTGCTCGTCGCCCATAGCAACGTCGCTCTAGTTAAGTCTATATATAAGTATATTGCACCACATTGTGTCTGTCGCTTCAATTAGATCTTTTGTCTCATTCCCCCAGTAATTACATTAGCTAAAGCGCCCTTCAAACCGGAACACAGTAATTTGTGCACGTTACTGTTTATCGGCTGCAATAGGCGCTGTGTCGGCGGCACCCACTCAGACGTTCTCCGGCAGTGCAGCAGAGATCTACCACCGGTGAGTACTAACTACGGCAACCGGTTCCGCCGAAGTTTGAGAAGCGGTGCGACGTGTAACAAAGAGAGCCGCTACCGGCGCACGCGCAGCGCGGCGCGCTGTTCACGGAGCGATTTCACTAAACGAGATAAACTATAAATCAATTACAGAAACAATGGTGACGATACCATCACCATCACTGCCGACGGCGGTATTGAAATCAAAATGTAGTGTATTGTTTTTTTTTTATTGGATGAGGCGACGAGATGGAACATTTTGATCTTGAGACACATCATATTACACCAGTGATTTCAGTAACTACAGCGCCCTTCAAACCGGACCAAAGTAGTATTAACAGAGTGCTACCTACTACCTAATAATTAATAATGGCGTTTCGCTGATGTTTCGATGATGAATACCATCTAATCCATTTTTAAATGGTGGTCAGGACAGTCGTAATACCACCAAAGAACAATTTTCAAACACTTCAGTGTTCCGGTTTGAAAGGCGCTATAGCTGAGATTACTGGGGTAATGAGATTTATCGTGTTTTCCGATGATGATAATGCGATCCAGTGTATGCCTTCCTAACTTGCCATGTCATGGGCAAGTGTCTATAACACTTAAAAAAAAGGGGTGCGCCATTTTGGTATATCGGAAACGGCTGAACCGTTTTCAACCCTGTACTTTAATTAAAAAGGTTTCATATACGAAATAGGAATGATAGTAATATTCTAATGTATTTATACTAAGTCAACACATTGACTGGAGAAAACGACCTTCTAATTATGTCCTTTGTATTTATTTTATTCAAAGCTTCGACGGCTATCACTTGATATTAAGTGAGGGTGAGACTAAAGCTATTGAAGCGCCCATTGACTACATATATAATATATATATGTTTGTGTTTCTTTTATATGTTAGATCTATGACACTCGGCTCTCTGTTGGAAATGAGAGTTTGGAGAGGTGGTGTCTGTGATGCTGTACCTCATCACGAGGATAGCTCCGTGCAGCACTCCAGCGCCATCCCCATCTACCACAATACCTGGAAACCATATTCAGATATCTATCTACTTAGAATATTATTTTATATTTTACAAAGCGACCCTACGAGCCGGATATCCACCTGATGTTAAGTGATACACCTGCATATAAAAACGTGTCTGTAGATAGGATGTTATACCTTCCACCACTGTGTTCGTCGCCTTGAGATATAAGTAGTCTCGCTACCCCATTAATTAAACTAGCTACAGCGCCCTTCAAACCGGAACACAGTACACAGTGTTTAGTTCTATTTATTCATCAGATTAAGATACGTTTCTTGTTCGTGTTTGTTTTTATCTCTTTCCATCTCGCAGACTCTTTCGTTCACGGTCCAGAAACGATTTCAGTTAACAGGTTAACTTAAACTTAATTTGTGCTCTAGATCTAACTTTGTAGGGTCAAAATGCTACTTGAATTAATCCTTTTAAAAGGACTACTTAAATTTTACGTGTAGCTTAAGTATCCTTTTCTAGTTATTATTCAGTATCTATCCAAGTAAATAAAAGAGAGATAATACTTTTCTCTACATATCACAATATGATCCTTAATAGTAACTTAATTTTATTGCTCTTTGTTTTATACTTACAATAAACTAACTTAAGGATTATTCTAATCAATATCATTAAGTATAATTCTAAGTTATTTCTCTTTTGTAAGAGTTGATGAACAATTTTTTCTATCTATGAAAAGCTGATGAACAACCGTCACTAATAACGAATAAGTGATGATCGATCTTTTTTATAGATGAAGGACTAATTAATAATCATTTCTTCTCACAAAGAACTGATGAACAATATTTTCTAGTAATGAAGATCAGAACTTTCAAAACTAATCTACATAGTAATTGCTTAATCAACTTCAAAGTTGTAATAAGTTAAAATAAAGTTATCTAATCTGTAGTATCTGTACTTAGTGCTATAGTGTTTCGAATAAACAAATCAGAAGACATCTGATTATTTCTACCCCTAAACAGTTGTGCAGTGTGTGAAATTACTGGGGTAATTGGACCTATATATGTATCGATGTAAAGAGCACAATGTGTAGTGTACACTACCCTAACTAGGGTCACGTTATCGACAGGTGTCTTACTGTACTCACTTATCTGATGTACGTCCTGTTCGTCTCGTGGTATCTTAAAGTAATAAAAGAAAAGATTTGTTATCTTTTTTAATTATTAATGAAGACAGAAACGAATAATATTGATCTACCCAACGACACTCAATCAAAGCTTGGTACGGTTTCTAACAGATTGAATGCAGTTTTTTACTTTCATGCGGATCTCTAAAATAATAAATGAAGTATGTTAGACGTGTAGCATATATAAATAATGTGAGTAGTACTATTCAATAGTGATGTTTGTAATAAATCAGTGTTCGTTTGGATCGCCGCGCGCGACGCGCTGCTCTCCGCGTATTGACGGTGCTCGTTGATGTCTAATGCTCGACGCAGTTCAGTGAGCGACTGATGCAGTGTAACGTATGTACCGTACCGTACCGTACCGTACCGTACCGTACCGCACCGCACCGTACCCACTGTATATATAATCTATATATATCCTACTTGTACGGTAATTTATATTACATAGCTCTATATTTCCAAGGTTTTTCGTCTGGTTTCTAAATGCATTAACTTTAAAGCTATTCATACTTAGACGTCTATAACATGTTTTATTAGAGTACTCGAGTTGTCTGTTGCTACGGACTGAATAGGTATCGCAACAGTTCCTGTTTCCGCCGTCTGACTGTACCGTGCAAATATTAATATGTTATACTTGAAGAGTACTATAGCTAAAGAAATTAATGAGGTAACGAGAGTCAACATCTTATATGAGGCGACGAACATTAAAATAACCATCACGTAAACCTCTCAAACATCTTGATGCTTTATCGAAAAAAAAAGAAATATATGTATTCATATATAAATATATATACATAAACCCCCCAAAGACCTCCATATCAATCGGTCTGGATATATATATAATTGTTCTGCCTCACCTACAGCTACATCTATCCACATCCTAGGTTGACTGGTAGAGAATCCCATAGGAATTAAATGCGACCTTTATTACCTAATTTAAGGTGTTACAAATAAAGATTCTAGATATGAGTTAGGTAACTAGCTAAGTATGAACTATAGGAATTACACTCTGAAATCAAACTAGACTTTTTTTATTCGACGATACAAAGATTTAGGTGCTACGTATATCCATAACATAGTGGCGATAGTAAGGATAATATTCATAGCACCGCATTGTCACTAGCTACAGAGCCATTTAAACCGGAATACGGTAACGTCTGCACAATGCTATCACCAGCTAAACTTACGATGATAAATCATTGCTTAAGTGAAATTCTAAGTTAACAAATAGAACGGGTACGATGTAAGGACACTGTACGCGCCTTATTAATAATAATAAGCGAGGAATCATTAGTACGGAGTGGGCTCTATCCGTGGGAGTGGGAGTCCGTCTGCTGGGGGGAAGACGGCGCACAATTATCATACTTCCGCCGCAGGAGCGTAGTGTAGTTCCCAAACGGATCTTAAACTATTATCGATAATAAATATATATTCATAAAGTTACGCGATTATTTTGAGTAGGAGATAGAGTTAAGGTCATCGACTGTATACCACCGCAGCTGCTATTGCAGCCATCAAACAGAAGTAAATAAACATTGCTGTCCGGTTGGAATGGCGCTGTAGCTAGTTTATCTTATGTTTGATAGCGACGAGCACAATGTGGTGCTGTATAAAATCCCACCTAGCGCCATGGATGGGATTCCTCTCGTCGAATAAAATAGAGATGGATATAAGTTAAATAAGTTTAGTATTAATAATGATCATCTATTTCCTTTTCCCATTTTATCTGGCCCTTTGCTATGTTGAGAAGAGATTCAGCATCTATTTAACAAACCACCACCTTCGATGAAGGAGTTCAAACTGGCATCCATATCTTTTATCCTGATACACTTCTACTTGATCTTCTGGACTTAGTTTTCCACACGATAGTATGAAGGACTAAATCCATCTGGTAGTGGCGCCTTTCTATAATAATGTAGCACTAGTTAGGATGATATATACTGCACTCGCACTCGTCGCTTTAAGACATGTTAAGCCTCATTATCTCAGTAATTTCACTGGCCCCAACGCCCGTCAAACCGGAACACAGCGATGTGTTATATGTGCTGCGGTAGTACATAGCTGGTTGCAGCAACAAAGACGTATTAGTGAGAGCTACTAGGGTTGTGATTAGAAGTCGTTTTCTGTTTAAGTTTACCACTAGGAACCTCTTCAACTTCAGTGTTGGTTATGACATAAATTGTGAGGATCGTGAGCAGTTGGTATCGATACACGAACGGACATCACCAGCGGTGCGCGCGGCGGAGCGGCACGAAGAAAGTACAACCGTCGTAACGGCCACCACTCGCCGGCGGGGCGCAAGTGTCGGCCCGGCCGGCTGTGGGCTCCTTGAACCGTGGGCATTCCGCGGATATCCCACGCGACCGGCGGACACCCATCCACACACACCCTCCCTCCTCTGCCTCTCGCACGACACCTCCTCACACACCCGACCGAGCGCACCGAGCGCTGGTGTATTCAATCAAGTCAATCACACATGACCATGTTCATATTCATTAAGTTATAACTTAATATATTTCTACCTAGGTTCAACCCACGTGATCTTTGGGGAAAGCCTATGTCCAGCAGTGGACGTCAATCAGCTGATGATGATGATATTGTAGCTCTCTATCTAGAAACCTAGAAGGCATATACAATACATTACACTGAAGCAGTAAGCAGAGGTGAACATTTTACTGCTGGTAGTAGATCACACTGTATAAGTCATATTTCCGCCGACAAACAGTAGTGTATATACATTATTGTGTTCCGGATTGAAGGGCGCTGTAGCTAGTGAAGTTATTGTAACGTTTACATATAAGTTAGATGACAAACACAGTGTGGTGCTGTGTATATCATCTTAACTAGCTTTGCTTTATGGGTAAAAATTTGTCGTGACCATTCTTAGCTGACCTCTGAACTGCAGAAGTAATTTCTGTACTAAACTTTGAGTGTTCACGTCTGATAGTTTCGGAGATCTACTGATGAGGGAAAAGATCTCCGGTCTTTGTTACCGGAGACCATCTAGGTAGATACCACTGATACACACACAGACATAGAGTACTGTGTGAACGTTAATGTGTTCCGGTTTGAAAGGCGTTATAGCTAGTGTAATTACTGGGGTTACGAGATTCAACGTCTTATGTCAGGCGGCGAGCGCAATTTGGTGCGGTGTATATTATTGGAACTAGTGACACGTTATCACAGGGGTATCACTTACTATCAAGTGAATGTCCTTTTCGTCGTATCGCTTTACAGAATGAAAAACAAAATGAATGACCACAAGATATTTATTTAATTTATGGATGGTATACGCTACAACCTTGCGCTCGTCACTATGAGACAGTATGTTAAGTCTCATTACCCCAGTAATTTCGCCAGCTACCTCTCTAACCGCCTAGCACACTTCAAACCGGAACACAGTAATGTCCGTCGTCGGCTGCGGTGGCACCTACGTAGACGGTCTTCAGCAACAAAGATCTTTTTATTTTTGTTGTCGGGAAAAAATCTTTCGATTAGATACCCTAACTTTTGGGGGAAGATAAGGTTACGGGAGATTTTTTCCCACTAAAATCCCTTCGGTGGTCATCTTTAGTGCACTGTGAGAGGCTCCAGAACACACCAGATCCGGTGCCTCCAGGTACTACGCCTGAAGCGCGTCCCAGGGAGAGCTGTAGTCTTCCTCAGCACCTTCACTTTAGTATGATAGGAATTAGACCACCTCATACTTTTCGCTCATCTAGGGCTCGCTTAGTTCACAATGAGCCCTATACTCCCCCACTTTCAAAGTCCTTCTACCCTTAACACCCTTTTAGTCGCCTTCTACGACAGGCAGAGCTTACCTTAGTCCTATCCTTAACAATAAGAGATAGTACCACAGGGCAACCGGCGACAGAGACTTACCGGTAAATAATATTCATTTGAATGGCCGTAATAAAGTTTTCCAACAACACGAATATGTTCTTTGACCTCATTCAACGTTCGAGAAGTTTCGTAAGCCATACATACATACATATATATGTTATATATGTATGTATGTGCATGTGCGAACGTAACAGCGGCGCCGCAACGCAGAACGCGTTCAGTAACTCGGCGGCGGCACGGGCGGGTATAGCGCTGCAGTTATGTACGGGCAGCGGGTGCGAGCGGGACGGATATGCACGCATGCGAGCGCGTGCGAGAGAGACGGGAGACACTCGTGTGTTATGTAGCGTATGCGCGCACGCGCCGCGCCCGTGCGCACACAGCCGCGGCGCGCGTGTGTGCGTGCGTGTGCGCGTGTGTGCGCGCTTATGTGTTGCTCTAACGGAAAATTTCTACCGCGGCCGGTGATTTACTCGCCGCGATGATGACGGGCAACAGACTCCGTCATCATCGCATCTTGCTCCCTCACCACCAGCTCTGCTGACCGGAACACCCCCTCAGTCTTTGACTAACGGATTTTGTAACATCCATTCTTAACACTGGACACTGGACTTGAAAGCACTAGAGAGAAGATATCACTATAGCTCCTATTGCAGCCGACAACCAGTACTATGCAAACATTACAATGTTCCGGTTCGAAGGACGAAGTAGCTAGTAAAATTATTAGGGTAATGACAATTAACGTCTTATGTCTCAGGCGAGGAGTACAATGTGTAGTATATACCATTCTAACTAGCGCTTCTTATGAGTGTATCATTCACCATCAGGTGAACGTTTGGCTTGTCTAGTCACTAGATTGAAGAAAAAAAAAGATGACTACTAAACAACAGAAGCAATAGCTTTACCAAATTTCGGAGATCTGGTGATGAGTCAATGGATCTCTGGACATCTATATATATAGATAAAACTAATGCTACAGGCGAACTGAGCGATCACTTGATAATAAGTGATACACTTACCCATAACAATATGAGGCTGATTCGTATGATACACATTAAAGAAGTTTAATCTCGTTACTCCTGTAATTTAAATCTCTACAGCGCCCTTCAATCCGGAAAGTAAAGATACCCTGCTTCGGGGGGTAGTCGGGGGTATGTGAGATTCTTACCCAATAAAACTGCCTCGGTGCTCTGCATCAGTACATTCGGAGAGCTCCGGGATCTCTTATAGAACAGGTGTCCCTACACACTTGGTGTCACACGTATCTGAGGAGGAGCCTGATCCTCCTCATCCAGCACCACCGCTGTCCCCCGCAGGTTCGCTTGAGCGATAAGGGTGCCCACCCTCAACACCCGCGAAACTCCTAGACCGTTTCAGTCGCCTTGTACGACAGTCAGGGCTTACCTTAGTCCTATTCTTACCAGCCCTAGACTACAGGGCTCATGGTGGTACTTAGACGGTCGCCTCCTAAGTGTTAATAACTTAGGATACCTAACTTTATTACGAACAATACATGTGATTACTTGAAGCATAAAATTTTTAAATTTCAATTAGTTTTTTTTTTTTTTTATTTAAATTATATGAAAATGTATATACTTTACGATTAAACGGACGTTCACCTGATAATCAGTGACACGTATTCACGTGGCAATGGGGTTCTACGTCCGCTGGTAGGTCTCCACGTCTCTGTTGCTACAGACCGTGTAGGTACCGCTGCAGCTCTCATTCCAGTAGTCAGATAGTACTGTGCGAACACTATGTTCCGGTTTGAAGGGCGTTGTAACTAGTGTATTAATAGGTTGGCAAATATCTCCCTTCCGCCTTTTTGTTTTTTGAATTTCGCGGCTATGTACAAAGCGCTACAGAGCTCGTATCTGGCAATACTATACATAATTTGAAAGGTCTTGACATAACCTACAAAACGACGCTATGCATAATTAGTTTGGATATTGCGTTCAACAGTTATAGACGTGTAAACATGGAGTTCACTAACGCCGAAATTCGCGCTATTTTAAAGTTTTCCTTCGTTAAAGGCAAATCCGCTAGAGAAACGTTCCGTGAGATTAATGGTGTTTTGGGGGATGGTACTCTATCACTTCGAACCGCGGAGGAATGGTTTCGACGATTCAGAGCCGGTGAAAACGACACCATGGATAAGCCAGCCGGCGGAAGACCTGTGACGACAAATACCGATCAAATCATGGACTACATCGAGTTAGACCGGCATGTGGCATCTCGTGACATCGCCCAGGAGATGGGAGTTAGTCACCAAACCATTTTAAACCATCCGCAGAAGGCTGGATACAAAAAAAAGCTTGATGTTTGGGTGCCGCATGATTTGACGCAAAAAAACCTTCTGGACCGAATCAACGCCTGCGATATGCTGCTGAAACGGAACGAACTCGACCCATTCTTGAAGCGGATGGTGACTGGCGACCAAAAATGGATCACATACGACAATATCAAGCGAAAACGGTCGTGGTCGAAGGCCGGTGAATCGTCCCAAACAGTGGCCAAGCTGGGATTGACGGCCAGGAAGGTTTTACTGTGTGTTTGGTGGGATTGGAAGGGAATCATCCACTATGAGCTGCTCCCATATGGCCAGACGCTTAATTCTACCATCTACTGCGAACAACTGGACCGCTTGAAGCAGGCGATCGACCAGAAGCGTCCAGAATTGGCCAACAGGAAGGGTGTAGTGTTCCACCAGGACAACGCCAGACCACACACTTCGTTGATGACTCGTCAGAAGCTACGGGAGCTCGGATGGGAGGTTTTATCGCATCCACCATATAGCCCGGACATAGCGCCAAGTGATTACCACCTGTTCCTGTCCATGGTGAACGCCCTTGGTGGTGTAAAGTTGAACTCAAAAGAGGCTTGTGAAAAGTGGCTGTCCGAGTTCTTCGCAAATAAGGAGGGGGGCTTCTACGAGGGAGGTATTATGAAGTTGCCGTCTAGATGGAAACAGATTATCGAACAAAACGGCGCATATTTGAACTAAATCCGATCACTGTAACACTTTTTATAAAGCATTGAATAAAGAGCAAAAAAGCGGAAGGGAGATATTTTCCAACCTTATATTAGGATATGAAACTTGACATCTTATGTCTGATGGAGAGAAATACAATATGGTGCATTATATACCATCTTAAAGGCTAGGTTATAATGGGAACATGTATCACTTATTATCAAGTGTTCTATTCACTCGTGTCTTCGGTTTGTTGAATAAATAATAGAGTATAGTATCAACATCATTACCAATGGAGTTGTAGTTGGAACCATGATCATCCCATCCAGGTGGTAGAGTCTCTGTTGCTGCAGACCGTCTAGGTACCACCGCAGTGCCTATTGCAGCAGACAGACAGTACTGTGCGAACATTACTGTGTCCGGTTTGAAGGACGCTGTAGCTAGTAGAATTACTGAATGTAACTTAACATCTTGTCTCAGACAACAAGCTCAATGTGATGCAGTATATACTATTCCAACTAGCGCTACGTTGTTATAGCCAAGTATCACTTAATATCAGGTGAACGTACCGCTGGTCTCGTCTTCTAGTAGATTTAAAAAAAAAAACAAAAACAACTCCGACTTCCAATATGGAGTTGAGTACATATTCAACGATACAAAGGAACACTAGACTATCATCATCAGCTGATAGACATCCTCGTCTACTCTACGTCTACTTCACCACAATCAGCGTGAGGTCTGATACTGCCGGGCACCAGGAGCTGTTTGTAGAGGTTCATAAGGGAGGATATGGGCTATTACCCATCAGGCCTGACAATGGGGGTTAGTGGAAGCCAGAGCCTCGTCTGTTGATTAGCAGCACCACGATTTTGTGAGGTTGGCTTGAGTGTGAACTGTTACCCTTAGCGTTGCTCGCATCTAGTGGGTCCTCGTGACTCTCATCAGATCATCGGTCCACCTTGTGGCAGGCCGTCACCACCAGGTTTACCAGCACGCGGCCGCCACTCCAGGACCTCACTGCTCCATACTTAAGATAACATTCGAGATTGTTTATAACATATGATCGTTATCAATGTCCGCTACCGTTATGAAGTATGGCCGCCGTGCCCCAGCGACTATATTAAATATTATTATAATTATCCACACATTATAAATAATTAGCGGATATACTGTAAAATATTTTAATTGTTAATAACATTTTATTATAAACATTAAATATTTCCTTAAATATGTCTGTATCTATGAGATATATCAAAAAAAAAAAAAACCCCTCCAAAAAAAAAACGAAGCGGTCGGTACATATTTGCTTGAAGCGCTAGTAATTTTCCATTGGAGATCTTGCTATATAAATATTATATATACATATATATATTTACAAACATTTATATGTATAAATATATAGATACACATATATTCTTATATATAATCTTTATTATCTTCTCTGCATCATTAAAAGTATTTCATCGTGATCATCCGATAGACAACCACTGACATAGACCTCCCCTAATGATCTCCATGTTAGTAGAGCTTCATACTTGCTTTGGTTGGGGAGAGGTCTTGGAGCGGTGGTCGCTTACAAATCCTAAAGTATGGGACGTTTTCCTTCCAGATGGACGGTCGACATCACAGTGGGGATGAGGATCGGGTTTAGTGGAAGATGTTGAAGTACCAGCAGTGGATAAATGAAGGCTGATGATGATGATGGGCTGGTGAGAGCTAGATCCTCGTCTGTTGATCAGCAGTGAGCACCACGAGCTGGTGAGGTTGGTTGAGGTTCCGTCAGTTCTGCCCCTTTACACATATATATTATTGAAAAATATCACTTAGTCAATATCACTTGATATTAGGTAATGGTGGGACTAAAGCTGGTGCAGCTTCCACTGACTTCTTATCTTGGACCTATGATACTCAGCCCTCTGTTGGAAATGAGAGGATAGCTCCGTGCAGACTCCACCACCATCACCATCTACCACAATACCTGGAAACCATATTCAGATATCACTTGATGGTAAGTGATACGCGTGCTCATAACATGCCGCTAGTTAGGATGGTATACACTGCACCACAGTACTCATTGATTGAGACATAAGGTGTTGAGTTTCTTTACTATAGTAGATTCATTAGCTACAGCGCCCTCCAATCCGGAATATAGTGATATTTGACCACTAATGTCTATCGGCTGCAATAGCCGCTGCGGTGGTACCAACTGGCCTATAGCAATGGAGACCTATCAGTAGTAATAGTTACAGCGCCCTTCAAACCGGATCACGGTAATGTTTTCAGCAACAGAGACCGACCAGCAGTATTCTATGACGAGCAGAGCGCATTGAGCTCGGGCTACCATGCATTAGTGAATTCCTGTCTTGGCTGCGGGTGTACAGTGTGATCCGAGGAAATCATGTCTCTGATGTCGGAACCACTTCGATCCGGATTCCAACTGGATATCCTCATCCTAGTGTTAGGAGACAAAGAAATTACGAATGCACATCAAAGGGAACCTAAGCTTGCTGCGTCGCTGCGGTGGCGGTGCGTGAGGACTCCGCGCACCAGCCGGGTATCCGGACTGAGGGACGCCGAGCGTGTGGGTGGACTCTACCGCGCGCACGTGCCCGCGTTTATTTATCAATTACCGCCGTCGGAGGTCTGAACTTCGCGCTCTGCCGGCCGGCTGTGGCCAGCTGGAACGGCGCCCGCTACGTACACGCGGACGCGCTGCTCGCACCCACACACACACACACACACACACACGCACACACACACACGCACACACACATACGATGTTGTATTTTAATTAAAAATATATGAAGAAATATTAATACTTCCTCCCGTTCACTTCTCATGTTCTTCCATATTGACTGTTGTTCCTCTCTCCCTCACACACCTGTCTCTCTCTAAACAGTTACGATCCGTTCTCACATATTCTTCTTCTTCTTCTTGTTCCTCTCCACTACTGAAGGTTGGTAATCAGCGAACTTCTCCCGATCTCGTGCCGCACTAGCAACATTAGTCCATATATATATAGCCTAGCGGTCCCCCCGCCAATATATAATTAGACTTGAAATTTGTCAGAAATATTCCTTGAGTGCAACCGCAACCGCGAATGACTGTCTATAGCAACCGTTACTATAGCAACCGCGTAATTAATACCAAATGAAAATGTCTGTAGAAGTAATTAGGAATACAATGATCAAGAATCTGTGAAGTACGAAAAATAAGTATCCTATAGCAATCTACAGATCACTGCTAATCGAGTGCTCGTGCCGGTAAGTGCACTCGTTTTCAAGTGATTGCATATACAGTGAGACCTAATACTTAACACTTGATACCTTAAAGAGTGGAAGGATATATCCGGAACCGATTTTCTCGTATAAAATAATTATTGATCCTTCACTTTTAGAACAAAGGACACGCGTCCTTCGGCATGGTTTTTTTTCTACGAATCAACGAGACGAGTGTGACGTTCACCTGATATTAAGTGATACGCCAGCTCATAACAACGTGGCGATAGAATTATATAAACTGCAGCACATAGCAGTCGTCTTGACACATAGGTTGTCAAGTCTCATTACCACAGTAATTATAACCATTTACAGCGTCCTTCAAATCGGAACATAGGCGCTGCGGTGGTGCCTAGACGCTCTGTAGCAACGGTGATGTTTGTACAAGGATCGAGGAGCACCGCGAGGCCGATCGATGTGGAAATGTTTACAGGAGGCCTGTGTCCAGCAGCGAGCGTCTGTCAGCTGATGATGATGATGACGTCTGTTTATTACCTCACCAATAATCATCAGCACATATTACCCTTGCGATGTTCTGCTAGAAGAAAGCTACTATTCCGGTTAAGTTCCCCTTTGTATATGAATACCGATTTGATGTCATCATTATCTCCTTCCTCATTTGCGTGTCAACATCATCTTCCTCATTCACGTGTCATCATCATCTCCTCCCTTATTTACGTGTCATCGTCATCTCCTTCCTCATTTGCGTGTCATCATCATGTCCTTCCTCATTTATATGTCATCATCATCTCCTTCCTCATTTGCGTGTCATCATCATCTCCTTCCTCATTTACGTGTCATCATCATCTCCTTCCTCATTTGCGTGTCATCATCATCTCCTTCCTCATTTACGTGTCATCATCATCTCCTTCCTCATTCACGTGTCATCATCATCTCCTTCATCATTAACGTGTCATCTACATCTCCTTCCTTATTTACGTGTCATCATCATCTCCTTCCTCATTTACGTGTCATCATCATCTCCTTCATCATTTACATGTCATCTACATCTCCTTCCTCATTTGCGTGTCATCATCATCTCCTTCCTCATTTGCGTATCATCATCATCTCCTTCCTCATTTGCGTGTCATCATCATCTCCTTCCTCATTTGCGTGTCATCATCATCTCCTTCCTCATTTGCGTGTCATCATCATCTCCTTCCTCATTTGCGTGTCATCATCATCTCCTCATTTGTAATAGAGGATCCTCCATCAGGTATGGGTAGATTAAAATTTTATTAAAAAAAAAAAATCGCAAAGAAATTCTCAGCTCGATCCAATGTTTCCTCCCGCCGTGCGGAGCTCACCTCGCGCAAGTAAGGCACACTTAGCGCTTTGTTTTTTATTCTCTTAACAATTACTTGTGTGTGCGTGTGTGTGTGTGCGTGTGTACACGTGCGCGCGCGCGTCGCGCCGGTGTGCGTGCCCGCCGGGTTAACTGTTAACTAGAGGCGGACGTGCGGAGACCGTTGTCAGATTTAACTGATAGTATATATATATATATATATATATATGTGTGTGTGTGTATATATTAGGTTGGGGAAAAAGAAATCCATTATTTTTTCGTTAGATGGCTGTAGTGATAAATTTCTCGTAAAGTATCGATCAAACAGTTTCAGATTTATGTTCGTTGGAAAGGTGACATTTCGTAGTAAAAAAATTCTTTTGCTGTTTTTTGTTTGGTGCATTCAATTGTGAGTTACAGGGTGTTAAAAATTTAAGTGAACAAAGAGAAAATTCGGTACATTTTACAGTTTTTCTTTGACAAAGGCGAAAATGCAAGCCAGGCGGCTAAAATTGTGAATGGTGTTTATGGAGCCGATACTGTAACAGCCAATTATGTGCAATTTTGGTTTCGTAGATTCCGTTCAGGAATTTTTGATGTTAAAGATGCACCTCGCACAGGTAGGCCGGTCGCCGGAAATGTCGATAAAATCGGAGAAATGATCGAAGTTGACCGGCATGTTAGCAGTCGTAACATCGCCCAGGAGCTAAAAATGGACCACAAAACAGTTTTAAACCATTTACACAAAGCTGGATTCAAAAAGAAGCTCGATGTTTGGGTGCCACACCAATTAACAGAAAAAAACATGATGGATCGAATTTCCATCTGCGAAGCCTTGGCCAAACGGAATGAGATAGACCCATTTATTAAACGGATGGTGACTGGAGATGAGAAATGGATCACATACGATAACCCTGTGCGAGAACGATCATGGTCAAAGAGCGGTGAAGCACCTCAAACGGTGGCCAAACCAGGACTAACGGCCAGGAAGGTTCTGCTGTGCATTTGGTGGGACTGGAAGAGGATTATTTATTATGAGTTGTTTCCATATGGCCAAGCACTAAATTCTGATCTCTACTGTCAACAACTGGACCGTTTGAAGATAGCAATTGACCAGAAACGGCCAGAATTGACCAATAGGAGAGGTGTCGTGTTCCACCAGGACAACGCTAGGCCACACACGTCTACAGTGACTCGCCAGAAACTTCGGGAGCTTGGTTGGGAAGTTTTAATGCATCCGTCATACAGTCCGGACTTGGCACCAAGCGATTACCATCTTTTTCTTGCATTACAAAATTTCTTTAGTGATAAAAAATTGGCATCTATGGAAGATTGTGAAAATCGGCTACTAGAGTTTTTTGCAAATAGAGAGCAGGACTTCTACGAGAGAGGCATTATGAAGTTACCTTTAAAATGGCAACAAATCATAGAACAAAACGGTGCATATTTGACCCAAATCGGACAATCCGAAGCATGTTAAAGAAAGTCCAGAAGTTCATATAAAAATAATGGATTTCTTTTCCTTCAACCTATTATATAATACAACCCAAACCAACTTTTTCATCCCAAGGGGCCCAAGCCAACTTCACCAGCTCGTGGTGCTGCTAATCGACAAACGAGGCTCTGGTTCCCACCAACCCCCATTGGGCCATGATAGTGGGAAATGGCTCAAATCCCAATAGCCACCATGCTGACTATATATGGAGATCTTATAGGCCCATGTCCAGCAGTGGACGTCCATCGGATGATGATGATACGTGAATGTATTATCTGTTCCCCGCTCACCCTGCTGACAGTAACACCCTCGCGACTCCATATGGAGAAGGAACTTTGTAAAACCATTGTTACTTGACCTCTAAACAGCTGAAGCCATATCTCCACCAAATTTTGAGTGTTCAAGCTCCAGTTTCGAAGGTCTACTGATGAGGGAAAGGATCACAGGATATATCCTGTATAGAAATGGTTATAAAGGAAATATGTATCATCAGTTTTTTTACGTCTCCACTCCCTCTTTCTCTCTCTCTTCCTAAACGTTATCCCATGAGGTGGTAGGTTCAGCATTCTTTATTTCTTCCACTTCGCTCCCTCCTCCACATCATCAGTTACTTGGTTATTTTCCACCTTCTCCTGGACCTGCGAAAGGCTTCACGACACAGTGAGACCATTCTGCGTACAGGAGACTGTAACAATAAATAGTATCCTTAGGTATCCTTCATGAGTATGAAGTCAGGATATATCAGCTCGTGACCTAAAGCAAAACACTCGAAACTTAGTGAACAGGATGAAGTGATCAGACGAGCGTGACGTTCGCTTGGTAATGAGTGATGTGGTCAACAACGTAGTGCTGCATCACATCACGCTCATCACTGACATATAAGATGTCGAGTCTCGTCACCCCAGTAATCACACTAGGTACAACCTTCAGGTACAGCACTACCGTCTGTCTGCTGCTATAGGAACTGCTGTGGTACCTAGGTCTCAACAACAGACCTACCACCAGTTAGTATTAAACCGTAGTCCAGTTAGTGATCATTACTACCAGCGGTTACGTGGTGAAGTTGTTACGGGGGCGGTAACACTCCACCAGCCCCTGCGCTTTCCGCAACCAGCGATGAAGTGGTGGCAGCAGCACCCCGAGGGTTGATTATTGCGTAGCAGTTATCACTCTCTAATATAACTGGATCCATAAGAAGTTAGGTCTCTTAGTATCCTATTTGTTCACACCTAGTTCGCTATAGCTACAACCAAGCAGTGATGAGCGAATTGTGATCCGGCTTGAAGGGCGCTATAGCTAGTATAATAACTGATGTAACAACACTCAACGTCTCATATCTTAGATGACGAGTGTAATGTTGTGCAGTGTATATACCATCTTAAATACTGCCACCTTATTATGGGTATCACTTATCATCAAGTGAACTTCCCGCTCGTCTCGTTATTAAAAAAAATAGTAGCTCAATATATTATCCTAGTAAGCTTGCCTTCCTGTGAGATTAAGGATACATGAGCTGGTTTGGATGGAGGGGTTTAACAGGATCTGTGTTCCGTCCGGTAACATTCACGGTCGTCATCACTTAATATTATATGAAATTAAGCAGTTTATTACTGTTATATAAACTTACATACATATATATTTAACTTTCTGGATGTATATGTTAACAATCTATATATACATGATATGTGAAGTCCTCTCCCTCGTCACGAGATCTCCGAAACTATTAAACGTGAACACTCAAAATTTAGTAAAGGTATATTTTTTTTAATTTTTCTCTTTGCATATGTTGGGTCAGGGTGTATATATATACAGTTTTCACTTATCATCTAGTTTTCTTAGTCTTTATAATTTTTAACCTCATACTCTCCTTTCATCTTTTCTTTTCTTTCTTTCCGACACTTATCTTTCATACTTTTACTATCCTATCATACTCCATACCATTTCCTTCTTCCATACCTCTCCCTGAAGAAAGACCGTCGCCCCGTCGCTTTCCTGAAATTAAAATCATCCCTTTTCATATCCTGGAATAATATCATCCCTTTTCTTTTGTTTCTCTGGTTCTCTATCACCTTCTTACCATATTTTATAAATGCTTGGCGGCTTCCGTCCTCTAGTAAAGATATGTGCCATTTAGAGGTCAGCTTAGAATGGATTATAAAAAATACCTCCCCAAAGGGAGAGTTTCATGGGTGTCACGGCCAGCAGGGTGAGGAACAGCTAGTCATTAATTAAACTAGTTCAAGATTCTATATAATCTAATCTGTATATCTAGAAAAGTTAGTAAATAGATCACAGAAGTAGGCTCTGCTTAAATTTCTAACACTATTACTGTCTCAAACATTATTTGATATATTTAATAGTATTTAACTGTACTTTACTAATAGTTTTTTATACAATAAAGCGACGAAACGAGCGAGACGTTCACCTGATAACAAGTGATACGCCTGCCTATAACAACATAGCTAATTGGGATTTTATACACACATTGTGCTCGCCGCGTCACCTAATACGTGTTAATTCAGTAATTTTACTAGTTACAGCGCCCTTCAAATCGGAACAATAATGATTGCACACTACTGATTGACGGCTGCAACGGCGCTGCGATGATACCTACAGTTTCTGGTTAATAATACTGCCATCTATCTCATTGTAAAGGAGATATAATTTATTAATACAGTTGAATGTAATTTGACAGATGTCGTAGTTTTCCTTAAATAATATAGATGGCGCTTTTATTAAAATGTTGTTAGATTTTATTAAGTTTTGATGTCGCTAAGAGAGATAGAGCAGATTTTAAGGTATTACTAAAGCTATTTAAATTGTTTTATTTATATTATAATTGAAATATAAATTTTTACTATTTTACAAACTACAATATTTTTCTACACGATCATTTTTATAATAAATATGTTACTGAGGCAGCTTCTTGTGTGCCAGCACAGAGATACTACACAGTTGTGTAATGTTTAAACTTTAATTCAAATCGATGTTATTTTATAAGACATTCAGAAACTATGATTTTTTTTACTTTTTTATATAAGCAAATATGAGCAAGAGATACTGCTAGTAGGTCTCTGTTGCCCAGCCCTGTAGTCCCGGGCTATTAATAATAGGACTAAGGTAAGTCCTGCCTGTCGTACAAGGCGACTAAATGTGTCTTTGCATTCGTGGGCTTTGAGTGTGGGGGCTCTCAGAGCTCAAGCGAGCATTAGGAAAACGGCAAATACATGGTGGCCTTGTATTTGCCGTAGCACAGCATGGGCGATGAGGGCCTTGGTCTTCCGTGGGATGTTTTAGCCTGAATGGAGGGGACATCGGTGCGTTCCGTAGACCCTCCTAATGCACTGACGAAGACCACCAAGGGGCTTTAGTTGGTACAAGCCCCACATAACCTCTTCCTCTAGAAGCAAGGTAGATTTCCCCCACGATAAAAAGAAAATGTTCTCTGTTGCTGCCGACCATCTACGTACCACCGCAGCGCCTATTGCAGCCGACAGACAGTCCTGCGGAAACATCACCGTATTCCGGTTTGAAGGGCTCTGAAGCTATTGTAATTACTGGGGTAACGAGACTCAACATCTTATTACTCAAAGCGACGAGCACAAAGTGGTACTGTGTATAACATCCTAACGTCGTTTCGTAGTACAAAAATAGATATATCGATATATATATAAAATAGTCGACTATTAGTGATACCCGAAAAAAAAATCACGTGTCGCACTGATAACGTCCTTGTTGTTCACTGAAAATAGTACAAAAGCACTAGATCTTAATCCCACGTCTGGACTTGAAGCTTCTAGAACGATGCTGCCTTAATTTAACGTTGGCCAGACGTGGAGTGATGAACTCGTCGGAAGCTGCCGTCCTCGGATCCTGTCGGTTTCCGTGTGGTCGTATCCCTTCATCATCAGCTCGTGCTCAGCTGGAATCGAACCCACACTGAGGAAACAGCAAGGACGCAATCAAACCCACGAGGAACTATTAAGTAATTCTTCTTTTCACCTGATGGTAAGTGATACGTTCTACTATGCCTCAAGACATATGTTAAATCGTTTTACCGCATCAATAACACTAGCTACAGCGCCCTTCAAACCGGATCACAGTAATGTTTGCACAGTACTGTCTGTCGGCTGCAATAGGCGCTGCGCTGGTACCTAGATGGTCCATATCAACAGAGGCTTACTTACCGCCAGTAATAAGTACTGCGCCCTTCAAACCGGATCACCGTAATGTTCGCACAGTACGGTATATCAGTTGCAATAGGCGCTGCGGTGGTACCTAGATGGTCTTTATCAACAGAGGCTTACATACCACCCATAACAGGTACAGGGCCCTTCAAACCGGATCTCAGTAATGTTTGCACAGTACTGTACATCGGCTGCAATAGGCGCTGCGGTGGTACCTAGACGGTCTGCAGCAACAGAGACCAGACTAATAAATAAAAGCCTTCATACCATTATATACAATTAAATTTATTTTCTTTTTTTTTTTTTTCATAATAACAAAGAACTGTTAAGCTAGAGGCTCAAAACCTTAGAGTTATAACATTGTTAGGTGTGGCCGCAGCAAGTTGTACCATACATATTCACACTCGCGCCCTCCGCTCTCACGCCGGCACACTAAGTACAGCCAGCAATCAGGGAGCGCCGAGCGCCAAACCGGAAGCGGAAATGGCAGTTTACATCCAATTCAGAACCGAGGATGTTGCTGAATCTCTTCAGCTCGTTACCGCAAATGATGTGTCTGGTGCATCCCCACCATAGTCAGCTATGCCGTGAGTCAACATTACGTAGGGATTGTATCTCTAAAACGATTACAATGACTTTTCGTTTTGTTCGGTTGGCAGAATTGATTTTTTTCTAAATAAATACATTATGTTTTTATTTCGGTCCATAGCGAAATTTTATTAAAAAAAATATTATGATTTCAATTCATTCGGCTGGTATACTTGTTTTTTTTTCTGAACAAATTATAATTCTGATTCGAGCGGTTGGCAGAATCGATGTTTTCTACTCAACAATTTATGATGACAATCTTGTTTTGATCGATTGGTAGAATTTTTATTTTAAACAAATTTTTTGAGGTTTAGTTTTGCTAGGTTGGTAAAATCTTTTTTTTTTTTAATAAATTATAAGCGAGTTAGTGATACAGTAGAACTGTCAGTGTAATTCTATTGTTATATTTTTGAATGTTGGCATAACTGACTACGTACTTAGTGCAACAGCGCGATGTTTACGATTTGATTATCTGTCAAAATTCATTAATAGCACTGTGTTAAAAATACATATGGGGCAGTTTATCAAATATTATAACCGCTATAAATAATTAGAAAAACTACTAAACGATATGAATATGAAACAATTTTAATATAGCATCATTCATATAATAAAAAAAACTGAGAATTGCGTACATTAGTCACCTGTTTCTCCAGCGCGGGAGTATGAGTGAGATGTCCCCTATCCATCACTATCATTAGCGTGCCGTAAAGGTAGACTGTTGCTGTCTCTGTCACAATTATACTGCGTTGAACCTAGTGTCTTATTATTAAAGCAAAGACTATTAAATTTTCTAATACTAAAGATTTTTAATTAATTTTATTTGTTCAGTTTTCATTGATTGTGGAGATATTTTTCATGATTCACTTTTGTTGTTTTCTTTTGTCGTTTTGTTATATAGCAAACGTATACTAAATTGGATCAAATCTAGTGTTAACAATACATTTTATTTCTTTTTTTTAAACCAACAAAAGTCTGAATGTATAAGTTTTTATTATTTTGAATAAAATTTGACATTGTTAATAAAAATGATTTTCGTATAGTAAAGTGATTATGACAAATACTCATTTTAGAAAGTTCGTCGTTCAACAGTGGATATTAATAAACTGAGATGATGATGACGGATGATTTGATGTATATATAGGTTGTGAATAGTGCTAATTTTGACAGATAATCATTTAAAACCTTTATTTTAACTACACAAGAATTTTCACCCTCGGGCTTGGTCCGACTCCATTCAAACAACAATCCAATTAGATATATGAATTACACAATTTTTACAATTATCTATTTAGAACACTTTTGTAAATCAGATACATATATATATATATTAAATTCCATTTAGTCGCCTATTTAACCGGCCAATACCTTACGTCAGGATAATTCATTACCTCATTAATACAATACCATTATAAAGTAAAAAATTATTTATCTATTAGTATATGAAGCAATCAAAAAAGAGAAATGTTATACGCGTAAAAAAATTTATAACGATTTTTTTTTAAGAACTTGGCTGTACGGTGTAAGTCCTTCGCTTTTTCTATAACGAAAATAAAGAACAATTACATGACGTTTGACAGATATCGAAATAAGTGACAATATTAAAATGATTAAGCTTATTTACATAAGAAATATCAATTCAGGCTTTCAATGATAATGAAATAAGTCCTAGCTTTGTAATGTGCATAATAAAACGAGTCCATATTGAAAATCAACCCCCTCCCCCCCCCTCACTCAACAACATATAAACTCCTTAATCTAAACAGTACAATAAAAGATAATTCGATAAATTATATTCTCAATAAATAACGTTCGTAGATTGAGAAACAAATGTAAATAACAAAATACACAATATGTCGCTACAGCCATTGGATCACAGGAGAAGATTTACAAACAAACTTACACAAACACTAGTCGAACTAACGTACGTACGTACGTACGCAAACGTGAAGAAGTATTCGAAAGATAACCATAGAGCTCACCACCGACTAGAAACTTGAACCTTAAACCGATTACTGTTGTATTATCGAACCACTTAACTATTATACACGTTAGACAGTTAGGAATTAGTGGCTTTGTCATTGGAAGATTAACATCGAATTCGGTTTTAATAACTACAAAAGTTCAACTTTAAACCGTCGGAGAACAACCGACGGTATCCACAGCTGTCGCCGTCACGCCCGATGATCACTTACAACTAGAATATGTAATTAAATAGATCTATAATCAACGACATAAATTGATCTATCTAACCTCGAAATGTATAGTAAATCATTAATTACGAAGTGCACAAAATATGCGACACATTCGTATCAATCTTACATTAATCATATCATTTTTTTTTTTTTCAATTTCTGTTCAACGCGGCGGTACGAGGACTTTGTCACCTTCCACCGGAGAACCGAAATGTCTAAACATTAACCTTAATGCTAATGTTAACTTTGGTTCAAGTTAACTATTTCACAATTAACCACTACACAGAACTCCTCTGTAGAATGTCATAACTTATTTGGCAATTATTAATTGCGAGAGTCCTAATTATAATAAATAGTAATAATAATAAATCGCCCACGTTTGGGTCCTGAAGGCTCCTCCGACAACGGGAAAATGAAAGCCATTAACCACGCCGGCCAAGCGTGCGTCGGCGGATGGCTGGCCGTGATGATAATTCTTATCCAACCCTTAAACAACACCAACCTTCCTAAACACCACAATTGTAATTTTAATAGACATTTATCTAATACCTAGACTTCACTAACACAGAGTAACTGTTTAATAATGCGTAATTACATTTAATTTATCACGAAGGCACTAGAACACTAGTGGGAGGGATAGAGGAGCACGGGGCGGGTAAAGAGGGTGGGTATTAAAGTCACCAACGGAGCTTTTATTCAGGAGAATCGAAAGTACTAATCTATTACCTGTCACTAACTGATCTAAATTTGATATGACACAAACTATTGACTACAGAGAGAAGTAGTTAAATATTTGTCTTTTATCTAACGCTTTTAAAATCTCGATCAAGATATATCTATACAAAGCGACTAAGCAGACGTTCACCTGATGTTAAGTGATGCACTCGCCCAATACAACGCCACATAGAGCTCGTCGCTTTCAGACGTAAGATGTTAAATCTCGTTACCCCAGTAATTTAAATAGCTACAGCGCCCAATACACAGTAATGTCCGCACACTGATGTCCGGCGCTGCGGTGGTACCTACCTAGACGGTCACCGGCAACGGGGACCTACCACCAGTAAGATGTCTGACTCTACACATAGAAGCAAGTACAATCCGAATATTTATACAGATACAATAAAACCCTTATCTAACACTGTTTATAACTAGACGATTAAATTAATACACGAATAGGACGTCAAAGATATTTGAATTCCAACGGCGGCACGGGCCGACGGCCGCACGTCCGTGGACTAGAACATTCTAGATCCTGAATCACACCAGCCCTGCCGCCGTCGGAGACACCTTCAAAATCTCATAACAAATCTGATATTTCATTAGGCAGTTTTGTGTTAGATTAAACAGACCGTTAACATTACAGACTCGTAATCTAATAATTGTCGTAACGGATGCAATGTATGCAGTCCGTGCACTGACCGGATGTCCAATCACCGGATCGCTGCGGATGTACCGTCCATTCGAAAGTTCAAAGTCTTCCACTGTCAGGCATGTATCATGCCTTGACAAAACTGTTCTCACACATAGCTCTCCACGTGGGCGCTAGTGGTCGGGTCCTAGAAGGATGCCTCCACGAGATAAGTCCCGTCCATTGCGACCCCGGTCTGGTTGCCCTGCACCGTGCTGCCGGCGGGGATGTACTTGCCGCACGCTTGCTGCAACGTCACAATTTAAATACATTAACATCTGCAACTGCAAATTTCAGCACTTAAATTTTTTAAAATACCAAAATGCAAAAAAAAATCTCCAATATCTAAATGTTACCAAGCTCTGTCGTCATCGAATAGTCTATCTGTCCGTCCATCATCATCGAGTAATCAAATCAAGATTCGAAGATTAAAAAATTTAATACAGAACGTTTGAATATAATTAAATTTAACTTTAACGACTTTAGATTTTGTTAACATTAAAAGCTGTTCATCATCATCATTATCATCGTTTCTACTCGTTATCATCTACTGCTGGCCACAAGTCTAAATTAACAATAAAATTCTGGATCAAGATATATGTTTTATAAAAGATCATCAAATTCTTGGTTAATCATTTTTAACTATCTACTCATTCGTACGGTTCGCGTATCGATCGCGACGCTCAAGCATTGACACCAAAGCAACTGAGCGCCAGTGAACTGGGCGCGTGAGCTGAACATCGAAGTGACTCAGGAGTGTAAGACAGAAAGAGAAGGGATCAAGTGTGAGACATGTAAAAGTGGAAGGTAGCTGAGGTGTGATGGGTGAGGTATATAAAATATGTGCGTAAAGCATGCGAAGAAATAAATATTGTCTTTGTTCATGTAGACCCATCAGTGTGTAGTGTGCGGCGTTTGTAAAGTTTGCGAAACGGAAGTTGGTTTCAGACGAATGCTCGTTTGATTTATTTTAGCTGATACCTGTAAATTTTTTTTTAATCTACATTTTCATCGTCTGTTCAAATTTTGGATCCATTTGTTTCCACTGAGGATTTTTAAGAATACGTTTGGATAACTTTCTCCTGATCAATCATTACTATCTTAACGTGTAGAATTAGATTCTTTTGTATCATTCAGGTTGCCTATTAAAATTCTAGATTCTGCTTCGTTTTATTGATGTTTTAGTCGTTTAATTTTATATATGTTCTTAAGGTAAAGATTTAATCTAGAACAGGTCTATCGGATACATTTAGTCCAAAATCAAACGTTATGTCAGGTGTTGTACAATCTGCCAATACCATCATGTGTGCAGTGTGTTGGCATTAAGTTGGTACAGATGTATATAGCATATGTAATGTAAACATTAACATGTAACAACTAAGGTAACAAACGAAATCCTTTAAAACAATACAACACTCTTGGATCTACTGTTTGAATCGCATTATTGGCTTCATCATTCATTTCCTTATCACTTACTTCTGTTACTTCATATTTTCTTTCATTCTATTAAAGACTAGCTGGACCTTCATCTGATGGTACAGAAATTGGTCCATAACTACTTGGCTCTAGTTAAGATTATGTATTATCTTGTACTTGTAGTTTTGAGATAGAAGAATCTGAGATTCATTTATGAGACTTAACTATCACATATTCACTATATATATTTCACTAGCTTCAAAACTATTTAAACTGATATATAGTAATATTTGCATACTACTGTCCTTCTTTAAGATCTTGAATTATAATCACAGAAGTAAGTACAATCAGAATATTCATATACAATGGATCCAATGAATTAGTTTACTTGTTACTGTACTTTCGCTATATGTGAGTTAATTTGCCAATGATGCGATTCAGTTACAATAATGCTTAACATACAATACTTATAGGTAACATATAGTACAAGATATACAGTCCACGTATGCGATAGAGAGCAATACGCCTTACAACAGCTAGTACGACAGCGCAAGCTATACACAAATAACAATACATCGATACATGAACACCCCACAGTAACCATTGCTGTACGTAAGCGACAACTTTCAGCAGCCAACACCCTGCAGACATTTAAAGCCTCAAATACATGTTTCTTTTTTAAATACCAACGATATGAACCGCACAGCGGATACCGGAAGTTCTCCATTAACAACGAGATACGGAAGGTATGTGGTTGTGTATCGCTGTGCGGTTAAATCGGAGGGACGTACTGGTAAGGGGTCTTCACTTGGCGCGGCCGACACAGAGGTGTCTGAGGGTCGGGAGGTGCCCGTGTACCGACGGTTGCCCCTCGCGCGCCCCTTCCTACCCGGATCTAATAGCAGGACCTGTTAGAGCCAATTGGATACCGGATATTCGTTAAATGTCTCAACAATCTATCCAAAAATAAAATCAATTTTACGGATCTCTAAAAATATATCTTTAGTATATATTGTATAGTGTTTTGACTGATGATACTCCGGCTCGTGAGAGTACGGCGCTAGTTAGGATATATACATTGTCCCCATCGCCTGAGATGTTACCTATCTAAAGTAATATAATATATATGTATAAGATGCATGTAAACATACTGGAAGTTACTAGAAAAGCGATACTAATGTTACAATGTATATCTTTATGTTGTAAAGCTATATGAACGTTTCGTGTGTGATGATATAATAATACAATAATCATTACCTCTCGCATTCACGTATATAAAGTACTAAAAAAAAAAAAACTTGATACATAATACAATTGAATAATACAAAACATATGTATAGAAACATACAGTATATATACTTACCTCGCGCTGCTACATCGTTTACTTAATATATAAAGCTTTATATAAACAAACATTTCGGGTAAACGGGGTATATATTCGGATGTGTTTCCGGGGGTGTGTTCGTGACCGGAAGGGCAACAGCGTTAGCAATAAGTAGGTGCCAACAACCCTCCGGTAAGTTGTGTGTACACTGTGAATAACATAGCCACCTTGCTTATTAAGTTGTGCTTACACCAGGCGAAAGCTCGTCGCCGCTGAAGTATATCCGCCTTAAGCGCAAATGGGGCTAACTTAGCGGTAACTAGCGCGACTCTGTAACCACAATTGCGAAGCGACAGGGACAACAGACACGCAAATGTCTAGATAGATTTCTATGGCCTAGTTCTCAAGTCAGTATTCAATCTAGATTAGTACATTAAAGTGCTAGTTTAGCGGATGTGACGCCGCCGTCGAGTTGCCATCGGCCATAGAAACAATCTTTGCGGTATTGGTTATTGGACAACGACCCAGTGCTGTGTCGGGTTTATACCTCACGACGCGGGCGCGTGGCGAGTCCGATCGGACTGATGCACCTTACGGACCGACGGCGCGTCTGTCGTGCAAAACATCAGCTTTAACATCTTCCACCACCACTCCGCAGTGAACCGAGAGGTCCACAGTGAACAGAGACAAGTGGCACGTCAAGTATACACGGGGCATATGCAATCGTAGATAAGTTAGGGTGCGTACACACTGCAGCAAGTTTCATTAAAAAAAATCGTTAATTTTTTTTTCATTACCCTCCTAAAATCTTATTCAAATTATTAACAAAAAAAAAAACATTTCCTTCATACACCACGAATAGAATAACAGTTATCTATACAAGGATCCATGACTACATTGTTGACGGGGACGTTCACCTGATGTTAAGTGATACACCTGCTCATACGTGGTGTTAGTTAGGATGGCAGACAGCACCACATTAAGCTCGTAATATATAAGATGTCGAGTCAAATTACCCCAGGACTTACTCCTGCTACAGCAGCCTTCAAACCGGAACATACATATATATAGGTTCTGGTACTATTGATATAACTTCATATGTTATATAGTTTGTGGTGCAATTTAAAATCTAAATACCCTTATTGACTTGTTGACCGTCCATAGTACTATAGGTACCAGCTGAGTTAGTGACACAGAGGTCCACAGTTCGATTCCAGGGCTGCAAGTAAAATTGTGTTGGTGACGAGGTTTTTTTTTTTTTAAATCAGCCGCCACAGAAGCATCGTAGCGAGCTGAAGTATTCTGAGCACACTTCACCATATACTCTTCTTACTTAACCCCCAAGTGGATAATAGGTTTGAGTTAACCCATTGTATGTGTGAACATATATCTAAATAATTAATTTAACAAAAAAACTATTAGTCTAAATATATATTTATATACATATATATATATATATATATATGTATATAAATATATATGTAACAGTTATTCCTTTGAATTGGTGTTTAAGTAATTTTAGTTTTTACTCTCAAGCATCTATTTGTTTGTTGTTTACTTCATGATGATGAAATAAATAACATGATATATATTATCATATCTATAAAAAATAACAGATAAATAATATCATAAAGTATTACATTAATAACAATTTTTTTTTTAATAATGATTGTAATAAGTTCAACTATAATTAGAAACATCTACGTCTACGTTGAGGTTACGTATTAGTATATTTATATATTTTATTTGTGTTTAGGTGTCTTCAGTTCGAAGAGGGCACCTGATGATGACGATGATGCGGTGCGTCACCCGCCGGCTCCAGTTACCTGGTACTTCTGCGGGCAGCAGCCGCAGCGCGCGCAGCACGCGAGCAGCGCGGGCGCGCGGCCCGAGTGCGCGGGCGACGCGAGCGGCGACGGCGAGCCGGCGCGCTTCGCGGCGCCGTTGTATGGATTCTCCATTTCCACAAACTCGCGATCCTGCACACACACACACACGAACACACATATATATATAACATATATGTATATAGTCGACGCAATTTAAACTGAATGTTTTAGCTCGCGGATACCAGATCCGCGAGCCCTGAGTCCGATGAAGCCGCTGTGGATGTCAATAAAACAACGTCGCAAACATCATCATAAAAAAAGCAAATAAACTGAATCGTTGAAATAAATAAATAAATAAACAGATGATGATGATAAAAACTAAATGTAATGATGGATAGTGTTAACGAGTAAATAAAGGCCCTGAACCAACCCACGCGGAGGAACAAAGGTTAATAAAAAAACACCCTGAGTGGTCGGTCGCGCAATAAACGTCACTGTCAGTAGGTCCATGCGAGGTGCGAGCGAGATAGACAGATAAATGTGATTTATTACCCGACGACTCTGTTTAAAATGCGTCTACTATAATGATGGTCTCTGTTGCTGCAGTCCGTCTAGGTACCACCGCAGCGCCTGTTGCAGCCGACAGACAGTACTGTGATCCGGTTTGAAAGGCGCCGTAGCAATCACTGGTGATAGGTCTCTGTGGCCACAGACCGTTTAGTTACCTCCGCAGCGCCTGTAGCAGCCGACAGACAGTACTGTGATCCAGTTTGAAGGGCGCTGTAGCTATAACCGGTGGTAGGTCTCTGTTGTCACATACCGTTTAAGTACCACCGCAGCGCCCATTGCAGCCAACAGACATAACTGTGATCCGGTTTGAAGGGCGCTGTAGCCATTACTGGTGGTAAGTCTCTGTTATCACAGACTGTCTAAGTACCACCGCAGCGCCTATTGCAGCCGACAGACAGTACTGTACGAACGTAACTGTAATCCGGTTTGAAGGGCGCTGTAGCTATTACTGATGGTAGGTCTCTGTTATCACAGACCATCTAGTTACCACCGCAACGTTAAAGAGAGGTTCTTAGATCTGTGGAACGCCCTTCTGCTATTCTGCACTCAGACTAAAACATCCCCCCCGTGTACCTATCTAGATTTACCACCAGTAAAAGTTAGTGCACTAAACTAAGTCCAGCTATGAATTAGGTTTTCCTTCCACCGAAATCTGCGTTAATGATGGTCAGTTTGTGTTAGAATACTAAGCTCTATCATCCATCATTAGCATAGATGTGAGGGGATTTGGGCTGTTCCCTACCACGCTGGCCCAACGCGGGTTGCTGGGAGCCAGAGGCTCGATTGTTGGTTAGCAGCACCACGATCTGATGAGGTTGGCTTGGGTCCCGTATGTTGTTGTGCGGGACCCCTAATAGCTTACACCAACTAAATTACACTAAGTTAGGGTATTTCACGTAGTTTAATTAGCATAGATTTCGGTGGAAAAACTGGTTCATGGCGAGCTAAGCTAGACTAAGTTTAGTTAGCTTTATGAGCAGACTAACAACCTGTTCAGACATCGCCAGGCGACGTCCTTCTCACGCTACAGTAAGTTTACTAACAGTTGTGCGCTCCAAACAGCGTAGTAGATGATGATGCTGCAACTCGAAAATATCTTCATCCCGTCCGGCGTCGTCCAGCTCCACGCCCGACTCCTGGGCAGCGAGACGCGCCTCAGCGGCTTTCTTCTTCGACACGAAGGCAGCTCCGGAAGACGCCTTCGCGATGCGGATGCGGGCGAGCCGCGCTTTCTGGAAATTCACAAGAGAAATACTTAAATATGTATTTAATTTGTTTATTTCAAGAAGTAAACTAATCTTATTCTTCTTTTTAAACAAACACTCCATACCATAGGTTCTTAACCTCTAATGAAATACAAATAATAAAAAACATCAACACCCATTAGTTATAATAATTCGTCAATAATCACAGATTAAAAATTAATTCTCTCTTTCATTCTTTCTCTCGAATAGATCTGCTTCACAGCTCTACCGCACTCTAGAAGGCTCCTTCTAAGTAATTATTCATTTTAATAAACTCTTCTTTTTTCATTTCCATTTCTATCACTATCCAACTCTTCATACCTCTCACCCAAAGCTCTCGTCTTTTATCATAATCATCTTTTATCAAAATCTGTACTTCTTTTTCTATTTTTTTTTTAACTTAAGTTCTATTAATTTCTATAGTCTGTTGAAGCAATCAAAGTCAATAAGACCGACAGCACGAGCATCACTCGAAAAAAAAATTGGAGAACTCCATCGGTCCCGTTGGGAGACTACGCTCTAAATTTGACTAGAGAGACATACCCTTTGCGCCTTCCTCTTATCGGCGCGTTGGTTCTGGTGGTAGATCCGGGAGAAGTTGGACACGATGACCGGCACGGGCAGCGCGATCACGAGCACCCCGGACAGCGAGCACACGCCGCCCACGATCTTACCCGCGATGGTGCCCGGCACCATGTCGCCGTACCTGCAACATGGGTAACCTCTCATTCGTAATGCGCTCATTAAAATTCCACGATATCCACAGCTGATCGTGGAACTTTTCAATAGAGGAGGAAAGAGGTAAGAGGTAAAGAGGACAAACATGATAGTATCGATTGAAAAAGCTATTATTTTTGAAACTGATACATATTTAGTGGCCTTTCGCAAATATACTAAGGAATAAACAGACGGAAATAATCTATCCAATCTCTCACATTGTGGCCATTATTAACCAATATTACTGCCTTTTGCATGATTTTGATAATAAATAATATAGTCAACTTATGTAGACAGTTCTTAATATATACACAACACCCTAACTTAAACCTAAAAGCACTAAAGTCTAAAACAATAGCCCAAAATCCAAACTGAAGAGATTCTTTCTCAGATAACTTACGGCAATAACTATACAATCAAACAAAACAATAAATATTTTATTGATGATTGTCCTTTTTTGCCGGAAATGATCGAAATACCACCGCAGCTCATATTTCCACCTCCAAACAGCCAAACATTACTATGTGTAGTGAAGGTCGCTGTAGCTAAAGAAATTGCTGCGGTAACGAGACTTACCACCTTACAGCTTCGATAAGTATGTTATGGTATAAAGCAATTATCCTAACTAGCTCCTCGTTGTTATGGCGTATCACTTACTATCAGGTGAACATCTTACTCCTCTTACTGTCTCGAATAAAAAAATATTGCTTTAGAGTATAAACTTCAATGTCTATTAAGTCTTCATTGCAGCTCGTGTTCTAGCGCGAAGTAGACCTAGTTATTGTACTTAGATCCTATAAGTTACTATTAATGAATCAAATGTCTGTGCGTAGGTCTATTAAACCTTAATGGCAGATATATTGATACTTGCTTCATCAAAATTCATAACAGTAGTTCTACTTTCCATCATGGAGTCGCTCTTGGCAGAGGATCTTTATCATCAGTATCGTTAATTTGTGTAGTGGTCTCTTCCCAAGCTCTCAAACTTTTACTGATCAGCTGTTTTATATCTTCGTGTGTAGTATTAGCTGTTTTTATGTCACGATAAAATCTGATATTATAAACGTCCAAAGTCTGTACCGTTTGCAGAATAATATTTTAAATATAATTCCGTTTAAATATTTGTTTACGTACACAAAGTGGTCCTAACATATTCACCGTTTGGAAATAGGTTTCCAGGTCACGTGGGTAGGCACTGAAAGAAAGGCGTAAACTGAAAACTATGCCACTTCTCCCAAGAAATACGTATAAATGTTTAATGCCTCGCGTTAAGTTTCGCGTCCATTTTTCTTTCTTTAAAAACTATCGCGCTGCTTTTTTTAACTGTTCAAGTTAAATTTACATCTACATCAAATTTGTATACACCGAGTCCAAAGCGCATTATTGTTGTTGTTGTTGTTAACTGTAGTTTATTTCTATGATTCACAGATATTAATTATCTGGTATTTAAATATGTTACAGGTTCTTCGACTTATGAATTCAATTCTCATACTTCACGTTGAAATTATTTTGAATCGGTGGCAATACGTTGGTAGTAAAAATAAAGGATGTTAACAAGTCTCTATTGATACTTAAGACGGCACAGATGAAATAGTAAAATATCGCATTGTATAGTAACATTCTTAATATAGATGTGTACTTAAGTAAAAAATATTCGGCCGTGTCTTAAACAGTGCTTAGATTTAAAAACAAAGGTGACAAACAGATTCGTGACGCGTCTGATGTTGAACCCACAAAGTGAATAAACGCTAGTAACCAGCGGCTAATCCTGAAGTAACCATTTTATACTTTTTTTGAAAAACTTCAGTAAACATCCCAAGACTTCTCTACTTCATTCATTCCAAATCACGAGTGCAGTAAAAGTATAAACTTAAAGCCTTGTTAAATTGTGCAGTGATTTGTCAATAAAGAAAGAAAGAGAAGAGGTTCTTTTCAGCTACGTGTTTATGGTAAACATTCGATATTGTGGAGTCGATTTGATAGTTTATCTATAAATAAATAATATGACAATCCACAAAACACTTTTAAACAGGTATGATATTAGACATAAAATTTAAACAGTTGTTCTGTTAACTAAACTTAGCTGTTAAATATTAAATACCAAATTTAACTACGCCGGAACAGATATGCTAACATATTTTATGTTTTAATAACAAGCAGTGTCTATATTAAATGTCTAAACAAGCGGAAGAAGCAGGCATCATGTTAAACCACTACAGAATATATTTGACTTGGCACTGGCTTTCGACACTGCGAACAAACTAAATTGTTATAAACTTACGTTTCTGTTTGTTTACACTGTGAAACGTCCACTAGTGGGCTTTTTATCATAATTAAATACGTCATTGTTCATTCGAAAAGTACTTCAAAACAGACGATTTTCAACTTTTCTAAAAGGGTTAATCAAGGACTTATAATAGGGCCGTTACTATTTTATACGAAGATAACCTATATCTTCGTATAAAACATTTTTCACTATTATGTTTTTTTTTTATACATATATATATAGCTTAAAAAGCTCTAAAGTTTCGAAATATATCTAGACTTTTAAGTAAAACCTAGAAGGTAATGTGAAATATCACAAGTCTGCAAGATTTCACACGAGAGTCCTGATTCATATTAAATATAATTATGTTTTATAATGTTGGAAGGGCAATATCGTTGTCGTTGCTACTTAGAAATAGAAAGAACGTAACACTTTGTTCTTCAGGAAAAAATACGACTTACGAGCATTGATACCCGCGTGCTCTCGTGGATTAACACGCCGTATGTTCTGGTGCGTCCTTGTACGAAGTAGTGAGCAACGACTATGAAAGCTTAATGCGCCGGCATCGCCATATGGTGCATGAATTCAAGTTAAGTGAGGATCGATTCCATAACATTCTTCAACAGAAGTACACGTGTTCAGCAGACAAGCGTCTATAAGTATTTAAGTTTTAACACATTCAAGTTGACTTGTAATGATAATGATGATTATACTCACGTTCAAAGACATAATTATAAAGTTATCCCAGTTTGCAACAAGGATTAACTGCTGTATTTCCGAAATAAAGTTTCCTTACAATTTAATCTATATCAAAAGCATTTACGACGAAATATTATTCCAACAGTTTTATAAAATATATCTTCCTACTCATGATGTTATGTTTTTGTAGGTTTATCGTAGCTGAAGTGATTGATTATCAATGTCATTCGCTCGATCTATATTTATAGAACTTTAGACTGGAAGGTTAGATATTCACCCTTGCAATTTTCATTGTAAATTTCTCGGTCTTATACTTCACCGAGTCCAAATTTCCAGTCCTATACATACACGCTCTAAAAACTTTTAAGTGTGAGTGATTACTTATTTTCTTATCAAAACTACTCGGACTCTACAGCTGCTTCCAGAAAGAATACATTTATTTTACCAATGATATTATTTCTGTCAAGAAAATAAGAGTATTTCATACAAATTTAAACATTTGTCTGTAAAATAAACCTGAATGAAAATTTTTTCATAACTTTGTTGAGAGAAACCGTGACGCTGAAACCACTATAAAAACGATGATCTATTCCTATACAATATATACCACGACTGTATGGAAACCATATATATAGAGAGATAGATTACCTTTGTGACTAACCCTTTAGATACCGGGAAGCACATGGGAAGTTCTCGAATCAACATGTCTTGGAGTTTCGATGGTAGTAGGATTATTTCGTACCCACATATCTGGTTATCTTCAAGTCAAACGATCGCCAAAACAGCATAACTGCGATCCAACTCATCAAATTCCTTGTCATCTTCACCTGATAAACTTCTAAAGCTGAACAATGGCTTCACGAAAGAAGTTCGTGTGCTGATTATTGACAAGAGTATAAAAGATACTGATAACAGGTAACCAAACCAACTTTATAGTCACTTAACGACATGTAAATTATAAATCATCATCGTCATCATCAGCCGATAGATGTCCACAGTTGGAAATAGACCTCTCCCAAAAATTCCCACCATCAATCGGTCTTGCGCTGTCCTCATCCAAACAGCTTTCCGCGACCTCGTTTGTAAGGGATCGTAGGGAGAGATTTGTGCCATTTTCCATCACGCTGTCCCAATGCGTGTTGGTGGGAGCCAGAACCCCGTTTGTTCTTTGCACCACGAGTAGGAAAACTTGGTTTGGGCCCTGTGAGTTGTTGTGCAGGATCTTAAATCTCTTAGTTGCGAACACATACAATAATTAGTAAAAGAATATGTATATATAAAAGGAAAATTAAGACTTGCGGTTCTGCCAAGTTAATAGCATTTTTATCTACTCCCGCCAACTCATTATCACGGAAACCGAGATGGATAGCAAGCAACTAAACTCCGCAGGTTTTATCATCAACATTAATTTTACGGCCGGCATCAAGTTACCCGAGTTATAAACTGTTAACTATTTTTAACTTTCCGAATGTAGAACTACTCTTGAAACTAACATTAATTTCTTCGTATCGTTTAAAAAGTTATATTTGCTGATGTGACGTGGGGTTGATTCAGTGGTAAGTGTTGATGGTGGATATCCATCGCCAGAAACTGTCTGGGTAGGTGACCCGAAAACCGATATCTATTGCCGCTGCCGATTATATGGAAGAGGTTCGTTGCTCTCACTATGTATGGAGGACGATGGGTACATTTGCTCTCAGAGCATCACGAGGGAATTTGTGACTACCTTACGCAGACAGTGCAAGCTATTACAGCCCAGCCCTACAATGGAACAGTTTGACCGAAGAAAGCTATTGCAAATTCCGAGATCCCTCCAAAACCACTAGAATCAATTGTTATATAAAACAGATTACAAGGAGCTCATGTCTAACAGTGGATGCAAAATGATTGAGAGGATAGGAATGATGTACCTCAACCTTGACTCTCCCCAGAAGGAATATCTTATGTAAGATTTACTGCTTATAATAAAAACGGTTTATGTTATAAGAGAGTATGTGTTAGTGAGGTATTAGTTATAATAAACATTATAGCTAACAAAGGAAGATCAAAGGTACACGCCGACAAATCCGTTTACAGGCGATAGCCACTTCCCTTTTTACTTTACACCGTGAGCCTTGTGAATGTTGGAGCTGTTAAATTTTTTATTATTATCCAACGCGAGATAGATCCGCTTAGTTTTAGTGGTGCGATAAAAATCTATGTTATAGACATTTAGTTAATTAGATAAGATTCCAGTAATGTTTTTCCGCCGTAAGAGGATATCAAGGAGCAAGGTGGACCGACGGTCTGGTGAGAATCGCGGGAACCCACTGGATGCGAGCAACGGAGGACCGATCGATGTGGAGATTTTTGGGGGAGGCCTATGTCCAGCAGTGGATATCTATCGGCTGATGATAATGATGCTGATTAGTGATCATATTATAGTTACTAATTTGAGCTCAGGATTGAATTGCTTTTCTCATTTTTACAACTTAAGGTGACAAGACAAAGTAGATTCATCTGGTGGTATAAGTATAACTTTAATCTATCTTCCGTTTTGTTATATGTGGACATATCACTATACCATCAGACGAATACCCTCGTTTTGGAGCTTTAGAAAAAAAAACAACAAAAACTATCAAATGCGCGTATAAGAACAATGGCTCATAAGTTACTGACACCAAGTTTATTCCTTTTTTTATCTCTAACTTTCTCTCATATTACTATTCAGGAATTTGATTTCTTTTTCAAATATTATTAAATACCATAAAAAATATGATAAAAAAGAACCGCTGCGTGTTCCGACGTATTATCACACCCGTACGTTCTCTGAGCTTTGTTGTATCGCCAAGGTTAGTCACGCTGTCAGTGGAAATCATTCCGTCTGCATACGAAGGTAAGGTTCATTTTGCATGTACCCGCATTCGGTTACACCGACAGTCAGCTGGTAGGGTGATTGTTTACTAGAGCGCCGTTTATTTCTCCTAGGCGAGCTTCCTGTTTTCGTTTCAGGAATTTTAATATGCGCCACATTGCTCCAATGCGCTTCGGTATTACAACAATTCCTTTGCATTTGCATTTTAGGGGAATGTTTGTGGATTCCGTAGGTAGTGGAATTTTAGGTAACGAGTAACGATTCAAGGCGACGAGCATAATGTGGTGTTGTGTAAACAACTTAATGTAATACTGAAATAGGCAAAATTTCCAACCAATACGACATTAGTGCCTTCAAGATATAGCGTATTATTCTTTTAAATGCCGACGCAGCTGCGACTCGTAAGGTGTTGCGACTGTCCCCATGGACACCTGGGATCACTTTCCACCAAGTGTTCTATACTGTTCGCTCGTTAGCCCACCGTACCTCAAAAAAAGGCACGTGCGGGACAAATCCATTGTCTCATGCAAGTAAGAATACGATTAAGATAAGCTCTTTTCGGGAAGACTAAAAAGATTTTTGGGTTGATTTTGGTGGCTCAACAAGAATGCTGAGGAGAGACTAGCACTTCTTCGAGATGTACTAGGACACCGGTGATATCCGTAGGAGATACCGAAGCCATTTCTAACACACTGAAGGAGACCATCAGGTTTTATTGAGTATAAATCGCTCATTACCTTGAAATCCTCCGTACTCTCACAGAAGTACAGGCTTATGAAAATCAAAGGTATATAGTTGTCTTTTGAAGATTACGCTTCTTCTTTCCCCCTGCGCTTTTCCCAGCTATATGGGGGCGGTACAGTATGTACTTCTCTTCCATATCCCTCTATTAGTCGTCATATCAGAATTCACACTCTTCTTATACATGTCATCTATCACATAATTCATCCACACTGTGGCCTTCCTCTACCCTTATAACCATACACGTTCATACTCAGTTTCTTTGTTATATGTCCTTCATCCCTCTGCACAACACGCCCGCACCACGCCAACCCCTTGCTCTTTAATTTCTCTGTCACTAAAGCAACTTTCAGACTTCCTCTAATATGCTTATTTCTTTCTTCATCTCTCTTTCATCTTAATACTCGCATTTTGTAAATTTCTCTCCCGATACTAAATAAAATGAATGTGTTAAAGAAAAATTCTATGAATGAGATAAACGACGTATTTGAGTCGGTTGTTTGAATGAATTAAGATTCAGCATTGGATTGGACGAGTCGAGGGTCATGGAGATGAGACGGAGCTCGTGCATTTGAATACATTAACACAATGACTGTGTCATGCGGCTGAAAAAGTTTTCAGGGAAATTGTGGTAGACATTGACACACACTGACTTATGAGAGACCGGTCTCTTAATTATAAGTTAAGGGTGCTTAGTAAATTTTCTATCTACAAAGGTTTAAAATTTCAAAACACTAACAAATTACTATACGGCTCCAAAAAGTAGTATATAAACATTGCGGTGTTATCTTGAAGGGTTTGTGTAGCTATAGCGAAATTACCATGGTAACGAGATTAAATATCTTGTCATAAGGCGATGAAGATAATGTGCTTTGTCTTCTTCTTCTTAAAGCGCCTCTAGTGAAGATTGGCAATAAGCCTGCTACAGTCTTTCCTGTCTCTGGTTCGGCGGAACTATTCTGGCGCCCCAGATAGGCCAGTCTATTCCCTGATATTCCTCAACTATGACTATTTCCTTCTCCTCACCTTTCGTGTTCTATAAACTTGTGCTGTATATAACATCCTAACTAGAGTCATTATTGCTCGTCACACAGCTTCGCATTCTTTGTACTTGTTTCTCTTATCCTAAGACTGAATTTTACTTTCTCTTAAATACTCTATTTATACTATTTATGTACTAACACCTTTTATTCTTTTTTTATGTTTGCTTTGGGTCCTCAGAATTAATACTTCTAATTTAGATACAAGAAACCATGACTGATCAGTGTACTTGGCGGTCGTACGCCCTATACATCTGGAAGAGAGACCGCAATATTCTCACTGAGCTTGGGCTTCGGATGGAAGAATATATAGTGGTGAAACCGACATGATCCAATAACGCCAACTTCCTTGAAGGCAGAACATCCACCAACCCACAATTGGCCAGCGTGGTAGGTAAATGACTTCGAGTCTCTTCCTATAGACAAAACCGGAAATCCAGCAGTGGGAATATTAGGTGGCCTGTTTGTTATAATGTAGAATCATGACTGCTGCCCCTATAAGACAACAAGTTTACAAATTGTGGGTATACGTTAATGACCTTTAATTTATCTATATTAAAAGATTCTATGACTGTCTCTCTGCTTTCTCCTTTCCGGACACACTCCTCTAATATGTGATGGAAATCTTCTATCTTGTTACACATTTCAGAATGAGGAGAGTGTACTTCCTTCATCAAGAATTTTGAACTTATTTTAAGTAATGTGTCTGATTCCAACTATATGTACTGTCTTCATTAGACTTGTAGAAATTTCAACCAGCTCAAATCTTACTGTACCACGCTCCTGTCTATTTAAAACAATTGATTGAAGTCTTCCAAGTCTCACGACATTATTAGTCTGAAAATTGGTTGCACATAAATTTCCAACTGTTTGTGGTATCTCTGGCTAATTAATCCACCTCTACAATAGCTCACACTAATATGAGATGGATTTGGAGGTTTATAAGGGAATTATTTATTTTTTCGAAAGTGTATTTAAGATATATAACAAGCTGTTCCGATCTTCTGGCTGTAACACCCCCGTAACTCTCTTTGGGGAAGGATTTTGTAAAATTCATTCTAGAGCCTTTACGTCTTATAGTTTTCTAGCTTTCGAGATGAGTCAATGAATCTCTGGATATGTATAGATATGATATTTTATCGTTCATCACGGTATAAACTTTCGTTGAAATAAAGAGTAGTATTTTATTTCCTGTCACAATCTGACCTAGATGCCGGAGTACGTCCGCAGTTTCGTCATGCGCTCTGCTCTTTCAAAGAATGACTTCTTTGTTTTCTTCCGACGTTCAATGTTTTACCATCGAAAGACGTCTTTTGTCTATCACAACTAATTGCAGCTCTTTAAAATACTTATGCGAGATAGGTTATATTTAAATATCATTATCAGCATTAGCAGATAGACGTAGTAGGTCTCTCGCAAATATCGCCTTATCAAACGGTCCTGGGTTAGTAGCATCCAGCGGCTTTCTTTGACTCTTACCAGATCGTGAGTTCACCTTATGAGAGCCTCCCAACATTATACCAACCGGAACGAAGCCGCTAGTCGAGGACCTTCCTACCCCATCGGCCGCCTCCCAATGTCACTTAAGTCTAGCAATCTTTTGGGCTACGTCGGTTACTTTAGTTATTCTAATGATCTCCTCATTCCTGATTCGATCTATTGAATAATACAGATGTATAACATCTTAATACAACTGGGAGCCATTGAACTTGTATAATATATCTCTGGTTCTAGTACACGGTAAATAAATGTCCGCCATTTTAACGTGAACGTAAATAAAGTATAACCTATAAAAACACTAGTACTAGTGTATGTGCGTCGCAATGTAAATCACAAGTTTCACTCGGGAACATAAATAGAGTGTATACGGATCGTAAACGTGGGAGGAGGAGTTGGGAAAGGGGGGGCGGATGGTAGAGGAGACTCGTCTCGTGTTTACTTTGGCTACGCATAACAACATAATAAAACTTACTCATGTCTGCCTGTATAAAATACAGATAAAAAATACATCTCCTCCAGAAACTACCAGCTGATCGCGGAGATCAGCACTTGAGTAGCTACCACCGCAGCGCCTGTTGCAGCCGACAAATAATAATGCGCAAACATTACGGTTTTCCGGTTTGTAGGGCGCTGTAGTTAGTGCAACTATAGAGAAAATTAAAGATCACATTTTGTACCTTTTTTTTTATTCAACGTAATAAGGCGAGTGTAACATATATCCATAAATACGTATACGTACATATACGTATATATATGTAGAAGATATCAAGAAATTCATTAACTGATCGGAAGATTTACGAAACTGTTAAACGAACAAACTCAAAATTTGGTACAGATATTGTTTTGCTGTTTAGAGGTCAGCTAAGAACGGACATTACAAAATTTTCTTCCCCAAAAGGAAGATGTGGGGGTGTCACGACCAGCGAAGGTGGCGGAGAACAGCTAAGGGAAAGACCAATAAACCAATCTCACCGGTTCTAACCAATATCACCTTCTCGTGGTGTACCGTCAACAAACGAAGCTCTGGCTCCCACCTCGGCACCAACCCGCTTTGGGTCAGCATTGTAACAAATGGCCACAATCCCCCCATGTGAAACCCCACAAATGACCGCCCCTAGTTGCCCGGTGGCACCAGAGGTGATGCTGACTGCGTGGAACGATCGATATGGAGATCTTTGGGGGAGGCCTACAACATCTGTTCGCTGATAATGATTGACTTAAACTGACTAAAAAAAAATGATGGTAATTTATTATCAAAATGGCGGCAGTCCTCAGGCTCAACAGCGCGCCGAGTGATTATTAAAATCGCATTAGAAAAAATAAACCATTTCGCGAATTTGAAATGTGGCCCACCCACCGTCAGTGGGGTCTAAAATTAGACATGGCTGCGACCTCAAAAGCTAGACCGATCGTAAATAAAACACTAAAACTGTATAATAATAAACAATGTATAGTTTACAACACTTCGCGGCGGCGGTGTCGTGCTGCCGCGTCCGCCATCTTGTTTACACGCGATTCGGCGGGAGTTTTATCGTTGGCAGTGATTGATATGTTTTCTTATCTATTGTTTATTTTTTACGGCGCTGAATTACTACAACGGAGAGGGGGTTTATGGACGGCTTTTTTTTCTATTCGAAGAAAGTCACGAGACCAGCCCCTAACACCAAGGCTTTAGAATGATACACACAGCACTACATTGTTTCTCGTCGCCTTGAGATGTTAAGTCTTATTACCGCTGTAATTTTTATTCATTTAAGCGACGAGACGAGCGAGTCGTTCACCTGATGGCAAGTGATATAGAAAAAACTGTATATCGTCATCATTTCAATCGATAGATTCCCACTGCTGGACATAAGTCTCTTGTAATGTGTTCCACCAAACACAAAACAATTAGTCATTATATTTATTAATCACCTTATGACACACAATTATAGATAAATGATTAATTTAATAACATCCTGAACTGTGTACCGGAAATGAAATATTGCTATGCGCCATTGGATATGACAGCATTAATTTATCTTATTTTCTTCCAGCAGCTTCTTTCTTAGAGCTAGTGTAATTACTAGAATAGGCTGTGTAATGCTGACTAGTGTTGTGTTGCTTGATAGGCTTTGGTTTCACTCTATTCCTCATCACCATCAGCCTTTGTTTATTCACTGCTGGATATAGACCTTCCCCAATGTCTTCCACCAAATGCAATCCTCAGTTCCTCGCATCCCCACCCATTTAAGACCGTCCCGATGATGACGTCGATCCTTCTGGTGGGAGAGCGTCGAGGGCTGGCTTGCACTGCTCTTCGCAGTGGTGGTGGAGTCGCGGAGGGAGTGGAGTGTCGGTATTGCGTTTTGCCGTACCTCCTTGTCCTCCACGGCTGTATAACAGTTGGTGACGAAGCTCAAAACTAGATCCGCCCCAGAGTGTCTGAAGAATTTTTCTCTATTAGCTCTCATGACCTCTGGATGACGGATTCAGGAGCATCCATTCGCCTAGCTCCTATTTCTGATGACCAGAGAGAGACAGATTCTAGAGCTAACGGTATACAGTCTCATCTCCTAATATGATGTGAAATTAAAGATAATTACTAGTCTATTAGCGTTATCAAAAGATAATAATATATACTGTATTTTATAGTGGTAACACTGTCTTCGTTAATTGGCAACATTTTGAATAATAATAAAAAGTACACAAGGAGAACGATACGATCTGGTGAAAGTCAAGTGAAGCCGCTGGACATAGGCAACGCGGGACCGATCGATGTGGAGATCTTTGAGGGAGGCCTGTGACCAGCTGTGGACGTCTGTCGGTTGATGATGATTTCGAATATGGCAACACTGTTCACATGTCAGAATGTGTGTTCGGGAGATCCGTTTCGAGTCATTCTGGCTTTAGCTACAGAACAGTAAGCATTGTTAGTATTAAATTATTTTAAGGCTATCATATGAGGGATAAGGGGTAGTTTCCAACGCTGCCCCAATGGGGGTAGGTAGAAGCTAGAGCCTCGTTTGTTGATTAACAGGGTGCACCATGAGCTGGTTGGTATGTATCGCGCGAGTTGTTGTGCGGGAGCTCCCCTACACCCCTTTATTTCAAGAGTATGAATTTAAGTCGACAAGAAAATATATAATAACTTAGAAGTACTCAAGTAATATAGTACGTAGGAAAGTATTAAAATCAAGTTGTTCAAGTTTCACGGAACACGTGGTCTTGTGCAGCGGCAAAGGCTTTCAGAATTTCGAATTAAAAAAAAAAGTTAGTAGTTTTTTTTTTTTCAAATGTGATTACTCGATCCCGTCAGAACGAGTTGCATGAGAATATGAAACGTATACTTAATGGATTAGTATTTTTAGATTACATTTCGCTTTTCCTCCATCTTTAATTTAAAAATCAACTCACGAGACCCTAACCAACCTCATCAGCTTTTGATGCTGCTAATCAACAAACGATGCTCCAACTCCCACCAACCCTCATTGGGCCAGAGTGGTGGAAAACGGCCTAAATACCTCCATACGAATTCCTATATACGACTGAAGGTAGCGGGCAGCGCAGGACTGATCGATGTGGAGATCTTGAAGGAGAACTGTGTCCAGCAATGGACATCTGTCGGCTGATGGTATATTATATATATGGAGGGGTGTCTTCACGATTAATACTACCTTCTTCATTCATAGTTGTTTATTCAAACGGTGTTTGATTCAATAAATAAGCTGTGTATCATATTAAGAGACGTTATTAGGGACAAGCGTATCGCTTACCATCAGGTGAACTTCCTGCTCCTCTCCTCGCTTCGAAGAAATTTACTGGTAGGAGAACAACTGTTATATTACAATATTTTTCATCGGTTCTAGCTGCTCATATCCGCGCTATTACCACGGTAATTCTGATGACTTGATTCCACCTTCATTGATTCGTCGGATTGTTTGCGCTACGAGCGCTTTGAAGTTCTCCACCGATTGAGATTCAACTTCCGCGAATAAAATTCGATTGTGTGCTGGCAGGTCTACGTACCAACGCAAACATTACTGTGATCCGGTTCGAAGGGCCCTGTACCTATTACTGGCGGTAGGTAAGTCTCTGTTGCGACAGACCGTCTAGGTACCACCGCAGCGCCTTTTGCAGCCTACAAACAGTACTGTGCAAACATTACAATGGTCCGGTTTGAAGGGCGCTGTAGCTAGTGTAATTGCTTGGGCAATGCAACCAGTGCATAACTAGCACCACGTTGTTATGGGCGGGCGTATCACTTACCATCAGGTGAACGTTTTACTTGTCTCGTCGTTTCGAAGAACTGTATTACTGCAGTCACTATTGAACTGGTCTATATATCATCTTCGAAATCTAGATCTAGTGTTTAGGTAATAAATAACGCAATTAAGGTCAATTGCTGGTCAATTAGACCTCAGGGTCAAGTGAACAGTGCTGTAGATAAAGAAGCTGTGGCTATCGATCTCGAGGAGCATCCGTTTCCTTTTTAAAGCTTCGGTGTGAAGGTTAAGAAAAGAGAATGGCTGAAAGAACAAGCTATCCCACTAGCGTATCAACTACCGCCCACTGTTGGGCGTGGGTATCTATTATTATATTGCACGAAACACACTTGCGTAGTTCAAGTTCAATGGCTCATCTGCCTACAGACGTCCACAGCTGGACATAGACCTCTCCGAAACCCTACAACGATTGATCCTATGCTACCCGCATCACAGTTCATTAGAGGTTGTCGTTTGTATGGGTTCAAATGGTGGGGATTTGGGCCATTTCCCACCACGCTAATCCAATGGGGTTGGAGGGAGCAGAGCCCTACGAGCTGGTGAGGTTGGCTTGGCTCCCGTGGGTTGTTGTGCGGGACGCCTTGCACCCCTTTAAGAAGTTATACATTTGTATTATTCAATAGATCGATTCAGGATTGTGGAGATGATTAGAAGACCTAGGTCACCTATATCGCCCAAAACATTGCTAGACTTAAGTGACAGTGGGCAGGGCATATTGCTTGAAGAGCTGATGGCTGTTGGGGCAGTAATGTACGACAGTATTGAGGGTCCACCTGGTGAGAATTGCATGAAGCCACTATATGCAGATGTGGGACTGATGGATCTGGAGACCTTTGATGAAGGCCTATGTCCAGCAGTGGGCGTCTATAATGATTTAATGTAATCAAACGATGGGACGAGCGGGATGTACACCTGATGGTAAGTGATACGCCCGCCCATAACAACGTGGCGCTAGTTATGCACTGTTGTGTTGTTTTCACTACCCCAGTAATTACACTAGCTACAGCGCCCTTCAAACCGGATCATTGTAATGTTTGCATACTACTGTATGTCAGCTGCAATATGCGCTGCGGTAGTACCTAGACGGTCTGCAGCAACAGAGACCTACCATGGTGATGATTATTAAACAATAATACATATTAATGCAACTTTTAAATGTTATATCTTTTATAATATTGAACTTTGTACTAAGTCTAGAATGTTAGGTCTCAGCGGATGCCTAACGTCAGGTGGGCATTTACGTCATAGGCACTCTGATAAATTTGCACGCACGCACGAACGCATGCCAATGCTGCCATCTGCAAATAGATCATAACATATTAGTTGTCGCTACATTTGAATAGTACTCCGATAATTAGTCGGATTATACCGTTTGAGCTGTGCTTACTGTGTACTGTGAGTTAATAGTTTACTGGCGGTGGGTATCCGTCGCTACTGACATTTTTGTTTATCTTATCAGGGGGAGGGGATCTTCTAGAAGGTACCCTGCTTCGTGGGGGGGAATACAAGGTTCCAAGGATGTCCTATAGAACGATCCAGTGTCTGGGCAGTACGCCTGGAGTACATCTCAGAGGGTTGTAATCCTCCTCAAAGCCCGCGAACCCGAATACCCCTTTTAATCGCCTTATACGACAGGCAGGGTAATATCATTGGTCATATTGGTGCCACAGCAGTTCCCATAGCAACCGATAAACAGCGTATTACTGCGGTAATGTGATGGTAGGTATCTAATGCCGACATGCCAGTATTGCAGCCGACAGACAGTGCGAATGTTACCGAGTTCCGGTTTGAAGGGCGCTGTAGCTAATGTAATTACTACTGTAACAAGTCTTATATTACAGCCGATGAATGTAATTTGGTGCTGTGTATAACATCCTAACTAGTGTTGCATGATTATGAGTAGGCGTATCACTTACCATCAGGTGAACGTCACGTCACAGGCACGGTTTAATTGTATTATGAGATATCGCCAAGAGATGAGCTCATCAATCTATTCCTGTCTGCTGTCCACGTGGCAGGAAGTGCAGACTGCATCAGACGCTCCTGACAATGAACTGCCACCACACGTCGGCACTGTTTACCCAATACCGTTATACAACGATGCCACATTCTATATTTAAACACGACATCAGTGGTGGCAAACCTTTTTTTAATGTGGCTCAAAATAATTAATTTGTCACAGAACCAAACTAGTAATCGCACATTTTTTTTTTTTTATCCAACGAACCAATGAGACGTGCGGAACGTACACTTGATAGTAAGTGATACGCCCATAACATGCTGCTAGTTGAGATGTTCTACACAACACTACATTCCGTCAATTTGAGATATAAGATGTTTAGTATCATTACACCAGTAATTACACTAGCTATAGCATCCTTCAAACCGGAACACAGTAATGTTTGCACTGATGATTATCGCTGCAGTGGTACTAGTAAAAAATCGTTGTGCATTATAATAGGTGGACCGGAAAGTAATGTCGTTTCTGCGCATGCCAATACTTGATTGTCATTTGTCAGCTCATTGTTTTGTTCAGAGGCGTACCAAAGACATTGTGAGGTTATAGTGATTTCTTTACTTATAGACAATTGAATTACAATTTTTTTTTGTAATTTTGGGTAAAATGGCCAGCCAAATACCAGAAGAGGTACACATCCGGCATTGCATGCTCTTTGAGTTTCGCAAGGGAAATAACGCAACAGTTGCTACCAAAAACATTTGCGATGTTTATCCAAATGCACTGGACATTCGTAAATGCCAAAGGTGGTTTTCCAAGTTCAAATCGGGTAATTTTGATCTTTCCGACTCGTATCGATCAGGAAGACCATCAGCGTTAGACAACGACGTGTTAAGGGCGGAAGTGGAAGCAAATCCGTGTCAGACGATCGAGGAATTGTCAAACAGTCTCAACAAACCTTGGTCGACCATCCAAGAACATTTGAAGCAGATTGGAAAAGTAAGCAGAGCAGGTGTTTGGGTCCCGCATAATCTGTCCGAACAGAATAAGGCTAACCGATCAATCACATGCAACTTATTGCTTCAACGACACAACACAGAAGCGTTTTTTGATCGCTTGATCACAGGAGATGAGAAATGGGTCCTGTATGATAACCCAAAACGCAAAAGGCAGTGGCTCTCTCCAAATGAAATCCCTCGGAGTACTGCTAAGCCAGGTTTACACCCCAAAAAAGCGCTTTTGTGTGTTTGGTGGAGTATTCGCGGCATTGTTCATTTTGAATTACTGAAACCTGGAGAAACTGTTACTGCAGACCTCTACAGCGAACAATTGCAGCGAGTCAATCAATCTTTAATTGAAAAGTGGCCAGCGATTGTCAACCGAAAAGGCGTCATTCTCCAACATGACAATGCAAGACCGCACTGCGCAAGGCGAACTCTAGAAAAAATTAATGAATTGGGGTGGGAGGTGCTGCCTCATCCACCATATTCGCCCGATGTTGCACCATCGGATTTCCACTTATTCCGAGCGCTGCAACACTTTTTAAGTGGCAAAACATTTGCAAATTTGGATGATATCCAAAATGCCATCTCTAGATATTTTGCCGAAAAACCAATTAATTTTTATCGATCAGGGATTGAAAATTTACTCACTAGATGGCAAAAGGTTATTGACAATGATGGGGAATCATTGATTAAAAATAAAGACTCGTTAAAAATGTATGTGTTTGTATATTATTTAGCGTAAGAAAACGACATTACTTTCCGGTCCCCCTAATACTACGGAAGCAGTGAGTTCTATGGCATTAAGAAGTCTGAACCTTTGCCTTTTCAATGGCGTGTGAAAAAAGTAAAAATAATCGCGGCAAAAGTAAAAGTTTGAAAGCTGGCATTTATTACAACGATACTGTTTGAAGCTCGGCGATACAAAACGAAACAGTTTAAACATTGTGTCGGATTTCAACTTGAAGTTACAACTTTTTAAAAAAATATAGAAATTTGAATTTGGAACAAGTTCGAAACGGTGAAGTTACATTTTTAAAATACTCCGACAGTATTGTAATTACTGCTGGTAGGTCTGCGTTGCTACATACCGCCTAGGTGCCACCGCAGCGCCTATTGCAGCCGACAGGCAGTGCTGTGCAAACATTACTGTGATCCGGTTTGAAGGGCGCTGTAGCTATTACTGGCGGTAGGTGTCTGTTGCCGGAGATCGTCTAGGTACTACCGCAGCGCCTATTGTAGCCGACAAACAGTTCTGTAGAAGCATTACTGTGTTCCGGTTTGAAGGGCGCTGTAGCTATCACTGGCGGTAGGTGTCTGTTGCCGGAGATCGTCTAGGTACTACCGCAGCGCCTATTGTAGCCGACAAACAGTTCTGTAGAAGCATTACTGTGATCCGGTTTGAAGGGCGCTGTAGCTATCACTGGCGGTAGGTGTCTGTTGCCGGAGATCGTCTAGGTACTACCGCAGCGCCTATTGTAGCCGACATACAGTTCTGTAGAAGCATTACTGTGTTCCGGTTTGAAGGGCGCTGTAGCTATCACTGGCGGTAGGTGTCTGTTGCCGGAGATCGTCTAGGTACTACCGCAGCGCCTATTGTAGCCGACATACAGTTCTGTAGAAGCATTACTGTGTTCCGGTTTGAAGGGCGCTGTAGCTATCACTGGCGGTAGGTGTCTGTTGCCGGAGATCGTCTAGGTACTACCGCAGCGCCTATTGTAGCCGACAAACAGTTCTGTAGAAGCATTACTGTGATCCGGTTTGAAGGGCGCTGTAGCTATCACTGGCGGTAGGTGTCTGTTGCCGGAGATCGTCTAGGTACTACCGCAGCGCCTATTGTAGCCGACATACAGTTCTGTAGAAGCATTACTGTGTTCCGGTTTGAAGGGCGCTGTAGCTATCACTGGCGGTAGGTGTCTGTTGCCGGAGATCGTCTAGGTACTACCGCAGCGCCTATTGTAGCCGACAAACAGTTCTGTAGAAGCATTACTGTGATCCGGTTTGAAGGGCGCTGTAGCTATCACTGGCGGTAGGTGTCTGTTGCCGGAGATCGTCTAGGTACTACCGCAGCGCCTATTGTAGCCGACAAACAGTTCTGTAGAAGCATTACTGTGATCCGGTTTGAAGGGCGCTGTAGCTATCACTGGCGGTAGGTGTCTGTTGCCGGAGATCGTCTAGGTACTACCGCAGCGCCTATTGTAGCCGACAAACAGTTCTGTAGAAGCATTACTGTGTTCCGGTTTGAAGGGCGCTGTAGCTATCACTGGCGGTAGGTGTCTGTTGCCGGAGATCGTCTAGGTACTACCGCAGCGCCTATTGTAGCCGACAAACAGTTCTGTAGAAGCATTACTGTGATCCGGTTTGAAGGGCGCTGTAGCTATCACTGGCGGTAGGTGTCTGTTGCCGGAGATCGTCTAGGTACTACCGCAGCGCCTATTGTAGCCGACAAACAGTTCTGTAGAAGCATTACTGTGTTCCGGTTTGAAGGGCGCTGTAGCTATCACTGGCGGTAGGTGTCTGTTGCCGGAGATCGTCTAGGTACTACCGCAGCGCCTATTGTAGCCGACAAACAGTTCTGTAGAAGCATTACTGTGTTCCGGTTTGAAGGGCGCTGTAGCTATCACTGGCGGTAGGTGTCTGTGGCCGGAGATCGTCTAGGTACTACCGCAGCGCCTATTGTAGCCGACAAACAGTTCTGTAGAAGCATTACTGTGTTCCCGTTTGAAGGGCGCTGTAGCTATCACTGGCGGTAGGTGTCTGTTGCCGGAGATCGTCTAGGTACTACCGCAGCGCCTATTGTAGCCGACAAACAGTTCTGTAGAAGCATTACTGTGTTCCGGTTTGAAGGGCGCTGTAGCTATCACTGGCGGTAGGTGTCTGTTGCCGGAGATCGTCTAGGTACTACCGCAGCGCCTATTGTAGCCGACATACAGTTCTGTAGAAGCATTACTGTGTTCCGGTTTGAAGGGCGCTGTGGCTATTACTCGCGGTAGGTCTCTGTTTTTACAGATCGTCTAGGTAGGTAACACCGCAGCGCTTATTGCAGCCGACAGACATTACTGTGCAAACATTACTGTGATCCGGTTTGAAGGACCAATAGCAATTACTGGTGGTAGTTTATCTGTTGCTACAGACCGTCTAGGTGCCACTGCGGCGCCTATTGCAGTCGAAAGACGGTACTGTACAATCATTTATGTAATCCGGTTTAAAGGGCGCTGAAGATAATTGCAGCAGTAGTAACGAGACAACGTCTTAGACGACGAGCGCAATGTTATGCAGTATATCATCCTAACTAGCCCCACTTTGTAAGAGGGCGTACTTTACCATCTCACCATCAGGTGAAAATCTCCTTTGTCTCGTCGCTTGAGTAAAAAAAAATGAACCTAAGCAATTGGAGTAAAGACCGTTTCCCAGGTTCGCTTCCAGACTGATATGAGGAGTTTCCCCATCATATTTGTATATCTGTTGCTATAACATTATATATGTATCTGGACAAACATTATCTACGGCTTCATTGCCAAGGCCGCGTGAAGTTTTTTTTTTTTTTAATACTAAGAAGCGACGCAGCGAGCGGCACGTTCACCTGGTGGTAAGTGATACGCCCATCTATAACTTGACGGTATGATGTTATATACCGCACCCCATTTCGTCACCTAGAAACAAAATATGTTGAGTTCGTCACCCCAGTAATTTCACTAGCTGCAGCGTTCTTCAAACCGGATCACAGTAATCTATGCACAGTACTGTCTGTCGGCTGCAATAGGGGCTGCGGTGGTACCTAGACGGTCTGCAGCAACAGAGACCTACCAGCAGTAAAATCGAGGTCAAATAGCGCGTACATTAAATAAAGCAGCGGTTCGTTCTATTTTTGAAATATGCAATACGCGCTTGATGCTTTTTTTTAATCATTTAATGGCTTCACTGGCAGCCAGCGCTACGCTCGCGACATTAAAAAAATAAGCTGCATTGTGTGCATGTATGACAGGTAGGGCGGGCCGGCGGGTTCCCGCGCTACATTGATTTCGCCGCCGCGCCTGCAATGCGGGCGCCACTCGCAAATATATTTATTGCACGGATTCCCGCCACGCTCTCAACCTTCCATCATCCATAATGCTCGCCCGGTTACTCTTCCATCCATCCATTCCATCCATAACAGCCAATTTACGTTCCCAATGCTGGGGCATGGGCCTACCGTCAATATGAGTTACTATTCGTTGAAGTGTAATTTATTTTGAGACGATGCGAATTCAACTTTATAGTGCTAGGTGTGGTGTTAGTGTAATTACTAATGTTAGGTCCCTGTTACCAGATACCGTCTAGGTACCAGATTCTTAGGCTTTGAAGGTGGGAGCTGTCATTGCCAACTAAGCAAGCTATGAACTATAAGTACGAGATGGTCTAGTGCTTGTCAAACAAAAGCGAAGGTGTCTAAGACGGTTATAACTCTCCCTGGCACGTGTTTCAGGCATAGCGCCGAAACTAGACAGTCTCCAAAGACCTACCAATCAAGAATTGGGAAGCTGTAGTCTAAAAGAGATGGCCGTTTGTGTGCAAAGAAACGCGGGTAGTAAAAAATTTAACTCGCGCAATAATTCATTTAAATTCAATTACACACGTAACATACAGTTGGCACTTCACGGGGAATTCCCGTGCAAGAAGTGCACTCGAACGATTGCTACGGCGGAGAGAGTTGTTTTAAAAAAATAGCTTTTAATTCACACAATGGAGTGTAAACGTTCAAACGGCTGCTCCGACAACAATGAAATTTTTCTACCGCAAACGTTTTTTTTTTTTTTTTAAACTCTTTAACGTTTGCATGTAAAAGGTACAATCGCTTCGCACTTCGCTGTATCATTTGTATGAGAGAAAGGTAATTGCGTAGATAAATATATAATGCATACAATTATCTAAAAATTTTAAATCTGGTTTGAAGGGCGCTAAGTATGCAATATGCACTGCGGTGGTACCTGGACGGTCTGCAGCAACAGAGACACCACCAGCAATAATAGTTACAGCGCCCTTCACACCGGATCACGGCAATGTTTGCGGCAGTATGCAATATGCGCTGCGGTGGTACCTAGACGGTCTGCAGCAACAGAGACACTACCAGCAGTAATAGTTACAGCGCCCTTCACACCGGATCACGGCAATGTTTGCGGCAGTATGCAATATGCGCTGCGGTGGTACCTAGACGGTCTGCAGCAACAGAGACACTACCAGCAGTAATAGTTACAGCGCCCTTCACACCGGATCACGGCAATGTTTGCGGCAGTATGCAATATGCGCTGCGGTGGTACCTAGACGGTCTGCAGCAACAGAGACACTACCAGCAGTAATAGTTACAGCGCCCTTCAAACCGGATCACGGTAATGTTTGCGGCAGTATGCAATATGCGCTGCGGTGGTACCTAGACGGTCTGCAGCAACAGAGACACTACCAGCAGTAATAGTTACAGCGCCCTTCAAACCGGATCACGGTAATGTTTGCGGCAGTATGCAATATGCGCTGCGGTGGTACCTAGACGGTCTGCAGCAACAGAGACACTACCAGCAGTAATAGTTACAGCGCCCTTCAAACCGGATCACGGTAATGTTTGCGGCAGTATGCAATATGCGCTGCGGTGGTACCTAGACGGTCTGCAGCAACAGAGACACTACCAGCAGTAATAGTTACAGCGCCCTTCAAACCGGATCACGGTAATGTTTGCGGCAGTATGCAATATGCGCTGCGGTGGTACCTAGACGGTCTGCAGCAACAGAGACACTACCAGCAGTAATAGTTACAGCGCCCTTCAAACCGGATCACGGTAATGTTTGCGGCAGTATGCAATATGCGCTGCGGTGGTACCTAGACGGTCTGCAGCAACAGAGACACTACCAGCAGTAATAGTTACAGCGCCCTTCAAACCGGATCACGGTAATGTTTGCGGCAGTATGCAATATGCGCTGCGGTGGTACCTAGACGGTCTGCAGCAACAGAGACACTACCAGCAGTAATAGTTACAGCGCCCTTCAAACCGGATCACGGTAATGTTTGCGGCAGTATGCAATATGCGCTGCGGTGGTACCTAGACGGTCTGCAGCAACAGAGACACTACCAGCAGTAATAGTTACAGCGCCCTTCAAACCGGATCACGGTAATGTTTGCGGCAGTATGCAATATGCGCTGCGGTGGTACCTAGACGGTCTGCAGCAACAGAGACACTACCAGCAGTAATAGTTACAGCGCCCTTCAAACCGGATCACGGTAATGTTTGCGGCAGTATGCAATATGCGCTGCGGTGGTACCTAGACGGTCTGCAGCAACAGAGACACTACCAGCAGTAATAGTTACAGCGCCCTTCAAACCGGATCACGGTAATGTTTGCGGCAGTATGCAATATGCGCTGCGGTGGTACCTAGACGGTCTGCAGCAACAGAGACACTACCAGCAGTAATAGTTACAGCGCCCTTCAAACCGGATCACGGTAATGTTTGCGGCAGTATGCAATATGCGCTGCGGTGGTACCTAGACGGTCTGCAGCAACAGAGACACTACCAGCAGTAATAGTTACAGCGCCCTTCAAACCGGATCACGGTAATGTTTGCGGCAGTATGCAATATGCGCTGCGGTGGTACCTAGACGGTCTGCAGCAACAGAGACACTACCAGCAGTAATAGTTACAGCGCCCTTCAAACCGGATCACGGTAATGTTTGCGGCAGTATGCAATATGCGCTGCGGTGGTACCTAGACGGTCTGCAGCAACAGAGACACTACCAGCAGTAATAGTTACAGCGCCCTTCAAACCGGATCACGGTAATGTTTGCGGCAGTATGCAATATGCGCTGCGGTGGTACCTAGACGGTCTGCAGCAACAGAGACACTACCAGCAGTAATAGTTACAGCGCCCTTCAAACCGGATCACGGTAATGTTTGCGGCAGTATGCAATATGCGCTGCGGTGGTACCTAGACGGTCTGCAGCAACAGAGACACTACCAGCAGTAATAGTTACAGCGCCCTTCAAACCGGATCACGGTAATGTTTGCGGCAGTATGCAATATGCGCTGCGGTGGTACCTAGACGGTCTGCAGCAACAGAGACACTACCAGCAGTAATAGTTACAGCGCCCTTCAAACCGGATCACGGTAATGTTTGCGGCAGTATGCAATATGCGCTGCGGTGGTACCTAGACGGTCTGCAGCAACAGAGACACTACCAGCAGTAATAGTTACAGCGCCCTTCAAACCGGATCACGGTAATGTTTGCGGCAGTATGCAATATGCGCTGCGGTGGTACCTAGACGGTCTGCAGCAACAGAGACACTACCAGCAGTAATAGTTACAGCGCCCTTCAAACCGGATCACGGTAATGTTTGCGGCAGTATGCAATATGCGCTGCGGTGGTACCTAGACGGTCTGCAGCAACAGAGACACTACCAGCAGTAATAGTTACAGCGCCCTTCAAACCGGATCACGGTAATGTTTGCGGCAGTATGCAATATGCGCTGCGGTGGTACCTAGACGGTCTGCAGCAACAGAGACACTACCAGCAATTACAGACGGTAGCCTTTATAACGGACTTTCAGAGAACTAATCTTTTGTATCAATTTAAAATATGGAAACCCATTGCTATAAAGTAACAATACTAAAAATTAAAAACGGAAGTGAGCGAGTTTCCTTTTTTTTTTAATTAAAAAATAATATCCCCGGCCCGTTGCGCAAACGGAAATGGAAGCCCAATTACAAAATAATTCGCTGCGCTCCCTTTGTGCGGGCCGCCGCCGCCGCCGCCCCCGCCGCCGCAATAACAGCCCCCAAACAAAAACATAACGAACCAAGTATCCAACAAGTCGAATAAACGAAACGAGACGAGCGCGACGTTCACCTGAATTTAAGTGATGCGCTCATCCATAACATGGCTCTACTTCAGACGACAGACACTACAACACATTTTACTCCTCACATGAGACATATTAAGTCTCGTTCTTACAGCAATTACACTAAAGCCCTTCAAACCGGATCACGTTTTCGCATACTGTTTAACAGAAATAGTCCGCCACTAACAAAATGTGGGTACCACCATATTACCTGCTAGGTATAGACAACTAGAATACGGTGAACTGACCACCGACCTTCGGTAGTCGGAGAGTTTTCTTAAAGTACCTCCCCAACATTACACTGTTGATGTGTATATCTTCTTCACTAGCGTCACGTTCTTACATATATTTCACTCGTATTGTACTGCATGTACTATCGTTTGCTGCTGACGGTACCGACGATTGTGCAACTGTCGGAATTGTAAATCAAACGTCGTACCGTCAGCAGCGAAATTTTATTTTGTAAACTTCAATTAATCCCGAAGCGCCGATGTATTTACGGTGTGCGAAGTGGTGGTGAACGATCACCACCGCCCACGGCACTGCTGCTGCAATCTGTACCGACGTGAGATCAGTTTGTTCTTCCAACGCTCTTATCTCTGGCTATTAGCCGGATTAAAATGAAATACTTTTGACCTGTTTTGTTTTTTTTTTTTTTATTTAATGTGGCGGGTCCAGGGACATCGTTCACCTGATGGTAAGTGATAAGCTTGTAACATAGCGCTAGTCGGTTTTACACTGCACCACACTGCGCTCGTCAACTGGAGACATAGGATATTAAGTCTCATTACCCTAGTTATTTCCTTAGCCACAGCGCCCTTCAAACCGGAACAGTAATTTTTCCACATTAGTGTCTATCGACTGCAACAGGCGCTGCGGTGGTACCTAGACGGTCTCCGGCGATAGAGACCTACCAGCAGTAATAACTATTGGTCCTTCAAACCGGATCACAGTAATATTTGCACAATACTGTTTGTCGGCTGAATTAGGAACTGCGGTGGTACCTAGACGGTCTGTAGCAACAGAGACTTACCTACCGCCAGTAATAGGTACAGCGCCCTTCAAACCGGATCACAGTAATATTTGCACAATACTGTTTGTCGGCTGAATTAGGAACTGCGGTGGTACCTAGACGGTCTGTAGCAACAGAGACTTACCTACCGCCAGTAATAGGTACAGCGCCCTTCAAACCGGATCACAGTAATATTTGCACAATACTGTTTGTCGGCTGAATTAGGAACTGCGGTGGTACCTAGACGGTCTGTAGCAACAGAGACTTACCTACCGCCAGTAATAGGTACAGCGCCCTTCAAACCGGATCACAGTAATATTTGCACAATACTGTTTGTCGGCTGAATTAGGAACTGCGGTGGTACCTAGACGGTCTGTAGCAACAGAGACTTACCTACCGCCAGTAATAGGTACAGCGCCCTTCAAACCGGATCACAGTAATGTTCGCACAGTACTGCCTGTCGGCTGCAACAGGCGCTGCGGTGGTACCTAGACGGTCTGTAGCAACAGAGACACTACAACCAATACGCTGATGCATTATAATCTCAACTTCAGGTTCCATCATAATAATTACTTAAAGTTATTACATAACCGGCTTCCGTTTCCGGATAAACTTTCAGCTTATATAAAATGCGGGAAATTAAGTAAATATTTAAAAAAAAAAAGTTTAGCGAAGACAAAAGTTTACTCGCGCAAAATCTTTCAACACTAAAAACTGCAACATAGCGGGAGAGAGAGAGAGAGAGGGAGAGAGAGAGATTATAAGGACCCTCCAACTTAGTCAATTGTTTGTCTGAATTTTTAATAAACCGCTACCCCCTCCCATTAAGCCTTCTCTGAAGAAGAGGGGTGCCGTTTAAATAATCCGGACTGAAGTTCTTATAGACATGAATAAATTACAGTTTTTTTTTTATAATCACGTTCACCTGTCATACGTCGCTAGTTAGGATGTTATACACTGCACCCTATTGCGCTCGTCGCCTGAGACAGTAGATGTTGAGTCTCGTTGCCCAGTGATTACATTATCTACAGCGCCCTTCAAACCGGATACAGTAATGTTTTCACTGTACTGGCTGTCGGCTGCGGTGGTATCGCTAGCTAGCGCCAGGGACTGGCCACCAGTAAAGATATATTTACTACTAACAGACTATGTAGTATAAGTTGGGAAGTTACACGTTGTCCAGCAGTGGACTTAATTTCGAGTGTTGATGATGATTCTTTTCACTTGATAGTAAGTGAAGTCTTTGGTGGTGAAGAATTACAGAATTACAGAAGTAACCTATTAACTCTTCTTAGATTTATGATTGATACATAGTCGCCTATGTATAGTAATATACTAAGTCTATATCATCAGAAGCCCACGGTAGCCCACTGCTGGACATAAGCATCAAGGCACCAAAAAAAAATTATATCTAATCTATTCATGACGCTAGTTTGGATGATATACACCAACCACCATGAGAAGTTCCGCAGAACTTAGGTCACAGACAGTCCAAAAGATTGCTAGACTTAAGTAGAGTGAACAGCCGATAGGGCACCAAGGTCTTCGAACTGGAAGGCGCAGTGTTGACAGGCCCCCCACCAGGTGATCCGACGATCTGGTGAAGGTTGAGGAGAGCAGCTGGACGCCGGCAGCGCAGGATCGAGGTGGAAATTTTTAGGGGAGAGCTATGTCCAGCAGTGGACGTGTATCTGCTGATGATGATGACAGTGCTCGTCGCGTCACATAAGATATTAATAATCTATCTACAGCGCCCTTCGAACCGGATCAAAGTAATGTTTAAATAGTATGAAAGTTTCGAAACATATGTCTGTGGGAGGGTTTTCAATTTAAGTTAACCTCTTATTCAAGTAGCGTTCAGTTGTAACTTAGCAACGCTGGGAGCCTTTTCTTTATTCCCAACGGGGGTAGAAGCGTTTTATAGGTCCATATGGTAATGTACTGGCGGTAGTGACTCTGTTGCTGCAGACCTCTATTGCAGCCGACAGACAGTACTGTGTTCCGGTTTGAAGGGCGCTGTAGCTATTACTTGCAGTAGGTCTCTGTTGCTACAGATCGTCTAGGCAGGTACCACCGCAGTGCCTATTACATCCGACAGGCATTACTGTACAAACATTACTGTGATCCGGTTTGAAAGGCGCTGTAGTGTTATTACTGGAGTAACGAGACGTAAAATGTTGTGTCATGGCGACGTGCGCACTGTCGTCCTGTGTATATCAACCTAACTAACACCGCGTTTCTACGAGCATGCGCATCACTTATTATCAGGTGAATGTCCCGCTTGTATTATAAGTTCATATAATAATTCAAAATGGCGGAAGTAAGTGTAAGGGGTTCCGCACAACAGCTCACGGGACCCAAGCCAACATCACCAGCTCGTGGTGCTGCTAATCAACAAACGAGCCTCGGGCTCCCATCAACCCCCAATGGATGTGGTGGGAAATTGCCTAAATCCCCCAACCCCTACAAACGTGGAGGATCTTTGGGTGAGGCCGAAGTCCAGCTGTGGACGTCTATCGGCTGATGATGATGATGAGGAACAACATGTCAAGTTTCTTTAATCCATATAATGTCAAGCACTACAACGCCCCTCAAACCGGACCACAATAAGTTCAGCACACTACTTTCCACCACCATTAAATTGTAACTTTTAGCGGTGAATGTGAATATTGTGATATACAAAATGGCCGACTACAACAGTTTCCACGAGTACCCTCATTGCGACAGTAGTTAATAAGCAAGTCTTATCGCTTGATAACGATCGGGCTCTTTATCGGGCTTCAAGGACCAAAATAACGCAATGCGACTGAAAAAAAAATTACAAATCCTACTCCAATATCCTGTTACCGGTAATATGAGATCGAGACTACAGTTGATATGTACTAAATATATATATATATATATATATATATACACACATATATATTTAATTTAATGAAGCGACGTGACTATCGCGACGGTCACCTGATAATAAGTGATATGCCTGCCTAAAACATAGCATTATAGTGGTATATACTCCATATATCGCTCGTCGACTTAAGATGTTAAGCTTGCTCCAGTAATTTCACTAGCAACAGCGCCCTTCAAACCGGATCACAGTAATGTCTGTCGGTTGCAGTAGGCACTGTAGTAGTACTTACCTAGACGGTCTAAAGCACCGGAGACGTACTACCAGTAAACTCTAGAGACTTGGGATGTTAAGTATCGTTACTTTAGTAATTTCACTAGTTACAGCACCCTTCAAACCGGATCATAGCATTGTCTGTCAATTACAATAGGCGCTGTGGTAGTACTCTCCTAGATGGCAGCAACTGGTCTACCCCATCACCCATCCGGTAGACTACACCAGACGTATCCGTCGTGTGAACGGGTTGCTGCAAAAGGCGGTTACGATGAGGGTAGCAAATAAAAAAACGTACCCTTCAATTTCCGAGTTGGACGTCGTTAGCGAAATAATTAAACTACCCGCAAAGGGGTGGGGGTAAAGCTTTCAAAGGTGTCGGAGCTTTCACGACGGCTCAAAGCGTTCAGCGGCGAGGTTTTCAGGTAAATAATATTTCTTAAAGAACTACCAACTGGCTTTCGTTACTGGGAAGTGCTATTGTGAAGATTGTCATACCGTTTGTGGACTGCAGGCTGAAGGTACACAGAAGGCAGTTAGGATGTTTACACAGCACGTGCCACTGTAATGGTAACAGCTGCAGCGCTCGTCATGTCGACCTGTGCTTAGGATCGAAGTCGAGAGGCTGCTTGGCGAACCGAACATTAGAAGCTAGAGCCTACAGACTTCACTGGATGCACCACTTGCTGATGATGGGAGATGATCGTAGAATCAAGCAGGCATTCCTCAGATCCTCGATGGAGGGTCCACCTGCCAGCCAGATATCGAAAGAATGCCGTAGAGCATACAAGGATACCAGAGATACCATTGTATGAGCTTAAAACTGAAGTAACTCCTCATTCAGAAATACCAGTAAAGGATGTGGTAAGCTCTGATGACGTGAACAACGCTGCGAAACTTAATAAGCGTATAAAGAAGAAAACAGAGTAAAGCTTAAAAGAACCTCATCACCCGTCGGAGTCGTGACCTTGGAAATATGATGTCGCGAGTGAACATCTGCGGTGTCCGTATCACGACCTGATCCTCCGTCATCGGATACACCGGCACCTGGTCTGCGGTGGCGAGCTGCCAACACGAGAATTAGTTATCCGCTATAAACACCACAACCGGTTCCACTTGAAACTGCCAATTTTTTTTTTTAATTATAATTTCTGCAGCAAAAATAGCAGCTAATCCATGTAGACCTGATGCTGATGATGAGGAGTTGTTCTTTAAAACCTGTTTTGTTTCTTTAAATACTATAATTAATACCTGACCCTGTTGCTGGCAGGTCTCTGTTACTACAGACCGTCTAGGTACGTACTACCGCAGTGTATATTACAGCCGACGTATGTACTGTGTTCCGGATTGAAGGGTGCTGTAGTTTGCGAAATTACTGAAGTAACAAGACAGGTTTTTTATATTAACGCGACGAGCGCAATGAGGTGGAGTGTATTTCATATTAACTAGCGCCACTTTTTTATGACTGGGTATCACTTACAATCAAGTGATCCAATTAAAAAAAAAATGTTTTAAGTATATATCTGAGGGGATTGTAAAGATTTATTAACTGTAAAGTAATTAAGCTGAAAGCTTCTGGTTAAGCTTTCATTAAATAAGTTCTAACAGACAGTAAATAGTTTTATACAATATGTAAACAATACATAATATAATAATTAATGTTAATAATAAAATATATTACTTTTTTAATTTAATTAAAACATATTAATAAATCAAAATCAAATAAAAATCAAAAGGACAGTACGTAAAAGAAAAATATATAGGAATAAAAGTAAATAAAGGAACAGGACCGATGGGGTACCAAGATCCTCTAATGGCGACCGCGGAGCGGAGCGTGTAGTGTTGGCCGGCTCCTCACTAGGCGAAGGTGGCGGGAAGCAGCTAGGTGCGGGCAGCGTAGGACCGATCGATGTGGATCTTTGGGGGAAGCCTATGTCCAGCAGTGGACGTCTGTCGGCTCATAATGATGATGACAAAAGGAACAGTGCCAGTTCTAATCTCACGCAGCGCAAATTGGAAGAATTCGTTTCAGTTCCCCGTTCTTCATCAGAACAGCAGTGGATTGGAACAGCTGTTATCGGCGTCCCAGTCCTAATTAAACGCGGATATCTTCAAGATTTGAGTGAATAATGGATCGTGGTTAAGCATTAGGCGATTTAAAAAAAAATATCATCTGACAGAAGTCCATAGCTAGAGAAAGGTATCCCGCAATGATCCCTACATCAGTTCCTCTCCGTCCGCATTCTGCTACTTCCCACAACCTTTACCAGATCGTTGGACCAGCTTCACTTGAGACCTTCGTCGACCTCGCGCCGCATCGGTGAATGTTATTTTCATGTTATATAAATGATGAATATGACTCTTGCAATATTTTTAAATCATGCAATCGGCATTTGATTTTTAAACAAACCACTTCAATAGATAACATATAAAATGGACGCCCGATAGAAAATGGCGGCGTGCCAAGCGCCGCGGAGCCGTCCGTGCATTTAAAATGTATAAATTACTCCCGCGAGCGACAACATCGCCGTTAAACCGTTCCCAGTTATTAATTTATACATTTATTTAATTATATTTAGCCATTTTTAAGTGTTTTAATTAGAAAGAAAAGTATAGTAGACATCCGCCATGTGCACATCGTTTCTAATTGCGCTTCCGTGCGGCGATAGTTTTATCTTAAACATGTAAGAAAAAAAATCAAAATGCGCGGGAAAACTGTTAAAAATAAGAATAATGTCAATGTTAAAACTAACAATTAGTAATGACATTACAAATAAGAAAGATGTGATGGATGAGAGGTGATGTATAAAAATTGGATTGAACAATATGGTTGTGGAAGAAAATGTGATGGATGAGAGATGATGTATAAAAATTGGATTTGACAATATGGTTGTGGAAGAAAATGTGATAGATGAGAGGTGATGTATAAAAATCGGATTGGACGATATGGGTATGGAAGAAAATGTGATGGATGAGAGGTGATGTATAAAAATTGGATTGGACGATATGGGTATGGAAGAAAATGTGATGGATGAGAGGTGATGTATAAAAATTGGATTGAACAATATGGTTGTGGAAGAAACTGTGATGGATGAGAGGTGATGTATAAAAATTGGATTGGACAATATGGGTATGGAAGAAAATGTGATGGATGAGAGGTGGTGTATAAAAATTGGATTGGACAATATGGGTATGGAAGAAAATGTGATGGATGAGAGGTGATGTATAAAAATTGGATTGAACAATATGGGTATGGAAGAAAATGTGACGGATGAGAGGGGATGTATAAAAGGAATTGGATTGAACGATATGGGTATGGAAGAAAATGTGATGGATGAGAGAAGGAAAGGAGTGACAGAAATTGAGAAGTGAAATGTATGACAATAAAGAAAAGAGCAGAGGAACGCTTAAAAGAAATAGCTATATCTTAGCATTCTTCAATAGAAGTACCTGCTGGGATTCTGACCTAACGCTTGTGCATTCTTAATTTAAAAAAAAAAAAAAGAAAATTTATTACGTTATTTTAGGTGTTCGACAGGAAGCACCAGGTTTCTAGACTTGGAATTTAACTTGTCTGTCAGGAAACACTGCCTTCTCCAATTGTCATCATCAGTCAGTAAATGTATTGTTATAATGATGATGCAGTTACAGTATTAGCAAGATTTAAAAAAAAAATTAGAAAAGTTCTATGCGTTTGGCTGTGTGTGTGTTTTAGTGATTATTGATGTCGCGCGTGTGTGTGTGTGCGCGTGTGTATGTGTGTTGACTAACTATAGTAATTAATAAACTTTACTGCTGGTAGTGTCTCTGTTGCCGCAGACCGTCTAGGTACCACCGCAGCGCCTATTGCAGCCGACAGACAGTACTGTGTGAACATTACTGTGATCCGGTTTGAAGGACCTATAGCTATCACTGGTGGTAGTGTCTCTGTTGCTACAGATCCTGTCCCAAGGCGACGAGCAAAATATGTTGTTGTGTATATCATCCTAACTAGCGCTATGTTATTAAAATGCATATCACTTAATATCAAGTGAAGGTACCGCTCGACTCGTCACTTAAAAAAAAAAAACTACCATCTTCATGCTGTCAATCTGCTTTAACAGCATCGTTGTGTTTCAGCTGTCATACGAGGACCGGAGTAAACTAAGCGGTTACGCTTCATAGTCTCGTCAAGATCCGGTTTCAAGTGGTTGGAAATAAGAAAATAATAATTGCACTCAAACAAACGTGAAACGAATTAAACATAAAATAATTCAAGTATTAACGACTTAAAAAAAAAAATTCAAAACTTTTCGCTAATACTTTCAAAACACTTTTCGCTCGCGAGTTGGGCAAAGGGAAACTAGGCCGTGCAGCCTTAAACGTGTTGCGGCGGGGAAACAAAATGGCGGGCGGTCGGAGTCGGTCCCGCGAAATGTTAAGCCGGTCCGGCTTTAAAGGCCCTCGCCTTCTCGCAACTAAGTCCATTTAATGCTCAAGAAAAATTAATTGAAGCGTCGCACCGTTTGACCGAATTTATGGCGTCCAATTAATTGAGAATTATTTTAATATATTTTCCACCAAAAAAAAAAAAAAAAACTCCCGCCATCGCGCAGCGACTTCCGTTGTAACGTAGTAAGTACTCTGTGAAGTTCTATTCGTCGACACCCACGCGATGGTGGAATTTACTGGTGGTAGTGTCTCTGTTGCTACAGACCGTCTAGGTACCACCGCAGCTCCTATTGCAGCCGACAGACAGTACTGTGCGAACATTACTGTGATCCGGTTTAAAGGGCGTTATAGCTAGGAGGTAACAGGTGTTGGCTGCAACGTTGTTATGGGCGGGAGTATTACTTACCACCGGGAGAAAGTAAACCTCGTCTAGCGCTAGTTAAGACGATAAACATCCACAGCTGAACATATCGTTCCACCCTTTCCCAATGCTGGTTGGTGGAAACCAGAGCCTCGTTAATTAGCAAGGTGCACCCCTTACAACCCTTACAACCCTCACCCAATCAACACATATATATATAAATATATAACATGAAAGTTATTTCCCTAACGCTCACGCTGAAGTTATACGACAGAATGCCGTTACTCCGAAACTCCATACAGAAGTTGTGAATGTAGTTACCTCCTGCAACTATTCTCATTATAGCGAAGTTATTCCCTTTCAAACATAAACTAGCCAGTTTCTGCTTTCATGTTGAACTGTTGTTTTTTAACCGACGTCCAAGAAAAGGGTGCGACGAGAGAAGAAGCGAGCGATACTCCAGCACATAACCTGGAACTAGTTAGGATGATGTACATCACCATCAGCTGATAGACGTCCACTAGTGGACTTATCGATGATTCTAGATCCTCAGTAACCAGGAGGTGCATGTAGACTATAGCAACAGAGATCCATCACCAGTGCACATAGTTCTATCTTAGGTCTAATCCAAAACCTAATGAGATATTCGAAGGTTATCACCAGCTGTGCAGCACTAGGAACTGCTGCAGATGCTTCATCACCATGTTCAGGCTTTTATATGTTGACAAAAGCTAGAATATTATATTCTATGTGAAATAAATGAGAACCTCATCATCATCAGCAGATAGACGTCCACTGTTGGACATGGGCTTGACCCAAAGATTCCCAAATCGGTCGGGATTTATATGGGGAGTTTGGGCCATTCACCACCAAGCGGACCCAATAAGGGTTGGTGTGAGCCAGACCCTTGTTTGTTAATCAGCAGCACCACGAGCTGGTGAGGTTGGCTTTACTCCTTTATAAATATTTGTATTGTACCCAATAATAGTTTTTTTTTTCTTCTTTTGGAAATCTAGGTCTAGGTAGAAGCCGAACATCCAATTGTCATATAAGAATGTATCACCATCAGAACAACTGCTTCTTCTTTCTTCTCAAATAAAATCTTTAAAGATAAAACACCCTCTCTTATCCGCTGACTGGATGAATTTTATATAACTTAATCTCCTCAAAGCATCCCCCAAGTCAGCGGATAAAGATCTTGTCTCACCGAGAGGTGCTGCCTTCGAGTAGTTGGAGGAACAATCGATCCTCCATCGACGGCGAGGTTATTATGTAACTTGCGAACGAAGTGCGATATCGAAAATATGTCGTGCAGTTGACCTGAATTAGATGTTAAGTTTCTAGATGTATAAAACTTAAAGCTGTCTAGGTAGGTACCACTGCGGCACCTATTTCCGCTAATAAACACTAGTATACAAACATCACTATGTATGTTAGCTGTAGATGGAAATTACCAACCCTGTCAGCCATCGCTGAGCCATACGCTGTCCCACACAGGTTCGCTTGAGCGATAAGGGTCCCCACCCTCAAGGCCCGCGAAACTCTTAGACCCTTTCAGTCGCCTCCTACGACAGTCAGGGTTTACCTTAATCCTATTCCTACTAGACCGAGGCTACAGAGCTAGTCCAATAAAGACTACCAGTTATACTTCATACCTATACTCAGGCGGTTTTTAATATATATATTTAAACATATATATCCTCCTGTATGTTCAGGAGTTGACATCAATGAGCTGACATGATGATGAACTGAAAGGTTTGCGGATCCGTTCATTGAAAAGTTTGAAAAGCGCTGACGTCACGCTAACGGCTATTCTATACAAAAGGTTAGAACACATTGTAAAATGTATCGCCCCTCCTACCCCACCAGTGTTATGTTATTAATATCTCGTCTTCTGCAGCGCTGAGGTCTAATTAATCACTCTCCCTCAGTAACCCCGACTACTCCCCCGGCAAGGCCCGCTCCCTCCGGTCGGAGGGTCAGCCGCTGGAGTTATTTATTACACCTCGCTCCTTTAAGTTTCTACACAATTTTTTTGTATCTGTAGGCAAATATATTTTATTTTATTTGTTTATTACTATGAGCATTAAAATATAACAATAATGATTTGCATCTGATGGTAAGTCATACGCCTGTCCATGATGATGATGAATCAATTGAATACTAATAGATTCGTGTAGAGATGGAGTTGTCTCCATTGCTCAATTCTCATGAAGAGAAAGGTTGCATTTTTCGGATACCTTCAAAGAGGATCCCTTTATGAGTTCCCAAGGTTGAACCTGTAGGTCAAAATCTTGGAAACGATGCACCAGGTAGACAGCGCAACGAATAGTTTGACGGCATAAAGGAATGGATCGGGTTCAAATACCATCAGTTAAAAAGAATAGCTGAGGATCGAATTGGTATTCTCAATCTGATTGCCGAACTTCAGATTGAAGAGGAAACCTGATGATGATGATGCAGAGATGGAAAAACATTCGCTCTAAATCTATCACAAGCCTTAGATTTATAGGCCCGCTACTTTACACGTGAAGCGGTATTAGAAACTGGATATAACCGGTTTGAACCGGTAGTGCTGTGACAATTTCTGTTCAATATGACGTCGTCGTATTATACAATCATTAAATTAAACGAAGTGATTCAATGCATGCAAATACTACTGATTTTCTTGATGGGGAAGCCATAATAGAGAATTAAAAGCCATATGGTATGTGGGATATCGTAATGGTGAAATATCGCACAACATACGGAACCAAAGCCAACATCACCAGCTCGTGGTGCTGCTAATCAACAGACGAGGCTCTGGCTCCCACAAACCCGCAATGGTCTAACGTGGTGGGAAATCAAATCCCCCCCATATGAATCCCTACAATCGACGGCTCCTAGTGCCCGGAGGTAATAAATGCCATGCTCACTCCAGATCTATGTTGTGGTCTTTGGGAGAGGCCTATGTCCAGCAGTGGACGTCAATCGGCTGATGATGATGATTTATATTGACGGAAACCGTATGCCAAACGTTGAGGAATTCACCGGAAACTCTCCATTGTCTAATAATAAGGACCACGGAAGGAGGATATCTCTACTACTTTCCCATTCGATAAAGATCCCTGAGGTTCTGATGAAGTAATTCGAAAAGTAACAGTGGTTATAGAGAAGGAAAGATGGATAGGAAGAAAGAGAGAGAGAGAGAAAGAAGAAAAACAGTATACTTACAAAGGAAACCTGCTGGTTAGTCAAACTATTACTTCCGCTGAAGTATAAATCTAAGAACATCAATGTGAACTCCACAGGAAGATCTGTTTCCGGTAGCGACACATCAAAATGGCGGAAATCCATCTTCCATTAGAATGTACTGACATAATTTTAATAAATCGTTTTTTTATCATCAACGAAACGACGAGACGAACTTTCTTATTACAGTGATTAGAATAGGTACAGCACCCTTTAAACCGGAACACAGTAATGATTGCCCGACACCGTTTGCCGGCAGAAACAGAAGCTGGACCTACCTTCCTATTCTGTTTGAAGAGCGCTGCAGCTAAGGATATTACATACAACGAACAGAAATTGGTGTAGTGTATATCATCCTAACTAGAGCCGCTTTGTTTTAGGCAGGCGTATCACTTACCATCAGGTGACCTTAGTTCTCCTGAGAATCTCGGAAATCCCTAGGATATCCCTTTCCATTCACTTCTCTCTGTGCGACTTGAAGCCTAAGGTGGTAATGGGTAGGATACATCGAAGTACTGACAGCCGATGGGGCACTAAGGTCCTCGAATGGAGACAGCGTACCGGTAGACGTAGTGTTGGCAGGCCCCCACCAGGTGGTCCGACGATCTGGTGAAGGTTGCTAGGAAGAACCTGAATGCGGAAAGCGTAGGATCAATCGATGTGGAGATCTTTGGACGTCTATCGGCTGATAATGATGATGATATGGGAGACCACCAGCAACTAAAATCCTCAGATTTGAATTGGGGACCTCGTAAAGCCGTCCGTCGGACAGATTTGAGGTCCGTGTGAACTGGACCTTTGGGACTTTACTTATGCACGCGATCTCATGGCCCCGCCTGAATTGTAAACGGAGGCGGGAATAAATTAGGGGATGCTGTAAAAACTGGCAACGGGCTATCGAGATAAATAGTAAACATTCACGGAGATTTCTTTAACGACCGGAAGTTGTTTTTTTTTCGAACATTTACTGCTCCATCGGTGGAAGTGATATACGGAAGTCTATGAATGATTTACTCCTTACTATACTTCTCACAATCACGAAGATTAGATTAGTTGATATATATAAAGATCATGGGAAGCCACTGGATGGAGACAGTGCAGCACCAATCAACGTGGAGATCTTTAGGGAGAAGTCTACCAATGGGTATCTGAAAGCTGATGATGATAACCTATATGATGATACTTTTTAAGATAAATAAATGATCAAGCCGTGATAGCTTAGTAACGTTGTAAGCGCTGTAGCTCTCTAATATGCACGAGTGCGATCCACTGAGCTGGTGATTCCGGTTAAGGAAAACATGGTGAGGATACTGACATGTGATCACCAACTTTATTATCAGCGTGATGAAGAAATTACTGCTTCTATCGTTGTGAAAAAATAAGGTAATTTAATACTGTGTATTTTATATCAGGGTTACTCAGGGGTATTTAGGGTTGTAAATTACCTCACAACTTACCAACAAACGGCATTATTTAGTGTAGACTAAATAAAAAGAATTGTAGCTTCAAAAGTCGCAAATACATTTATCTATCTATTTACCTATCTATCTATCTATCTATCTATCTAAATGTAGCAGTTTACAAGCTGTAGTAGGAATCGCAAGGCTGGGAATGAAGCCAATAATCGATGAGCGCGACCCCGGTCGGGCACTCCACTTTAATTCGAGTAAGGTATGAAGACTTTCTTTTGAGTAATATTTTTGTTTGTGTGTGAACTTTAGTTACAACACGAGATACAAACGGTGAAGGAAAACATCGTGATGAAACCCGCACACTGACATCATCTTTGTGTGTGCGTGTAGTGGCCCCAATAAAGTGGCAACAGTCTCGCCTCCTGTTACATGGGACCTAATCTGACTACATCTGGCGAAAAGTGGGTGTTTATTTACCTCCGCCTACCCCTACTGGGAAAAAGGCGTGATTATATAAAAAAAAATCCACTTTTTTACTTGACAAACCATGGAAATGAGCTGAACGTTCATACGATGGTATGTCATACCCTTATTACAATTTAGTGCTAGTTAGGATGATATACTCAGAATGATGTTATGCTAGTCACTTTAGGCCATAGCTGTTAAGTCTTGTTATCCCAGCATTCACTAGCTACAGCGACTTTCATTAAACACAGTAATGTTTGATCACTAATGTTCGTCGGTAATATCTACCTAGATAGTCTGTAGCAACGGAGATCTACCAGCAGTGCTAATGACACCAAGCAGTTTAGCTAAAGCAACATTTCAGATTTTCAAAATCTAGTTCTCAGGAACGCTAGGTATATTCCTTTCTCATTTAAATATACCATACCTCTTCCTCTACTTGTACATCCACCTTGTAATACATATCTATACGTATATCGTCTTGGTCGGTCTCTCTTCTGAACGAACCGTCCACAATAACGTCAAGCAGACTCCATTTTGGTTAAGAGTAATCACTCAAAATCCCGCGCTCTTCCCGCTGTATGTGCTGGTAACCATCGCCAACTTGTCTATGATTTTCCCACGCAAATGATAAATAAGGAACAATGATTCGAATCCAAAGCACATTCGATCACGCTCCGTAGGGATCCGATGCATCCGATCTATGCATCATATAAATCCCAATTGGGATTTGAGCCAATATAAAGTGCACTAACCGCTTAACTATGCGTCCATCAATGTCGCTGCATACGTATTATGTTATATAACTAACTATATACACTGTTCTACATAACTAACGAAATTACACAAGGCATAACTAACTAGTTATCACTAAAAGATAACATCAGGAATATGCAGTCATCATCATCATGAAATTAGAGTTGGGCAATCAATCAAAGAAAACACTGTACAGCAGTATCAATATTTATCATCATTGTAGATCATTTACAGAATATACTGATGAACACAAACCAACAAAGGAAATGGTTAAGTCTTCCATATTTAGTGGGCAGGTCATTGAACACAGTGTGGATCACAGGGAATGCTATTTCTTTTTCCAAGAGTTGTTCACCATCATCTTCTACGACAAATCTATGGTTAAATGACGATAAGAACTTTCTAACCTATAACAGTTTTTCCAATCTTCATCTAGGTTTTCTTCGATCATGGCTGTCAGATCTATAGAACATAACTTTACTATAGTATCATCGCACGAAAGTCGCTGTAACTATCCAAATAGTATATCCAATAAATCATACGATTTGTCGACAAATTTCTCAAAACAGCATCCATTGATTGATCAGTGAATCAAATTTGATTCATCAGTTCGCGCGGACAGCTCTCCCGCATCGCGAACAGGATCATTTTACTGCCGGCAACAAATTCGCGTAACGAGCACTTGGAAACGATTCAAGCTGACCTGTGTAACACGAAATCGATGAATTACAGACGGATGAACTATTCACAGCCGAACTCGAATAATACTCACTCTATTCAAATAGAAATACGTTTCCAGAAATCACATTCCGTCTTTGATATCCCAAGAGGTAAGCACAAGTAACTATTCCATGTTCGAGAAAATTAAGTTAGGCCACAGATTCGAAATTTCTATAATAACTTCTATTTGTACAATTGTTTTCAAATATTAACCTATACATTTTTATTGCCATTATCATTTCAAGCTTTTGCTGAACTTATATTTTCCCAATGTAGCCTCAGTACTTTCTAAAAAGTCTATCTGTATCAACACCACCGTGTCCATATTTGGACAGGTTCCTCTCTTTTCTGCTTGCCTGCTGTAACTTATCGTCTGCATTTATCATCCATCATATATCGATAAATGTCATCTTTCCAGCGTTTCGTTAGTCTTCCTTTCCCACGGGTGTTTGCGCATGATCTCCAGCTTGAAATGCATATATATCTAAAAATATTATAGATACAAGTAAGAACGAGTTCTGAAAAATACCAAATGGATATCGAAAAGAGTTAAAATTCAAAATACTTAATCATAATCCATTTAGTGATATAAGATATAATATATGACAATATGAAGATCATCATCATCGTCAACATCAGCTGATAGAGGTCCATTACTGGATATAGGCCTCCCAAAAGATATCCACATACAGTCAGCATGGCCTCCGGTACCACTGCACACTAGGGGCTGTAGTATGTAAGGGTTCATTTGAGAGGATTTGGGCCATGTCCCATCACGTTGCCCCAATGCGGGTTGGCGAAGACCAGAGCCTCGTTTGTTAATTAGCAGAGTGCACCACGAGCAGTCGAGATCGGCTTGGGTCCCGTGAGTTTTAACACAGGATCTCTTATACCCCTAATATGAAGATGCACTTGTTAAAATCATTAGACCCATTGGTCCGGGGACACATGAATTTTACAGGTACGTGTGACCGGAACTCAAATAGAATTGTACCAGAAATTAATTTCCCATTATTTCCGTTAAATGGAAAGGCATTACAACGGGTGTTTGTGTTACCGACAGCATCCAAATGGTTATCAACAACCGCAGGTCCACCGGTTAAGTGAAGTAACCGCTTCATCGATAACTTCCATATAATATCTATCATCTCTTTCCAGCTTTAATAGTTTCTCTTCTCTCCATCTATTTCCAGCTATAGCCTCCAATGCTAGAAACTGTCTAGCTACAATACGATACAACAAATAATGAAACGCTATAACTAGATAACCTAAACTTGTGCGACGAGCGGTCTAAAATCAATTTTTCTAGACAATCTTAGGAAGAGAAATCTCGAGAAGAACAGAAATGCTATTTAAGACCAAGTTGCGACGTTCAACAGATTTTTAAACCATACCGTGTTAAAAATCAAAAGACCTGACGAAATTACTAAGGTAACTAGATTTTATAAGACCGAAGAACACAATTTGATTATGATGACAGCCAACCTAGGTCTTCAATCTTTATCAGGTTCAGTAAGGAAAGAAATGCAATATTGCTAAGACGTGAATCTGTAATATACAGCCTAACAACCCTTTAGTTTTTCCTCACAAAGCTTCCGGTTGAAGAAAACATGAACGTAAGATCCAAAAACAATTCGTGGATGTGCCATCATCCCATGCGTACTTGATCACCATGATAGATGAAGGTTTTTTTTATTCAATGAAGCCACGAGACAGAAAGGCGATATTCACCTGATGGTAAGTAATACGTCTGTATATAACGACAGGCCGCTAGTTAGATTGGTATACGAGTACACTGCACCATATTGCGGTCGTCGCTTTAACGTTTGATATCATGTCTCATTACCTCATTTATTTCACTAGCTACAACGCCCATCAAATCGGAATACAGTAAAGTTTGCACAGTACGGTCTGTCAGATGCTACCTACCTAGACGAATAGACAATAGAGACCTGTCACTAATAAATCTACTATAAAGTATCTTATAGGTGTCGACATATAGAACTTCACAGAATACTCACATAGTAAGTCGCTGCGTAATGGCAGTAGTTTTTTTTGTAGGAAATAAAACAATTATCAATTAATCGGTTGCCATAAACAACAGAGACCTATCAGTAGTAGTTGAAGTATAAATTAAAGATCACATGATTGGCAAAAATAAATAAATTCGTAGGCCCATAAAGTGCGTACCTCACTACGAGTATGATTCACTTGCAAACAAAAGAACAGCGCTGGCTATTTGCTTTGCCGCCCACCTCCGTAATGGGGGAGCCGGAAAAAAAAAAAACAAATAAGTTTAGTCTACGCGACGCACGCAACGCTCACAATGGCCGCCGCCCGCCGCCCGCCGCCCGACACAATGGCGGGAATTTATTACAATTTCAAAATTATATATTTTTCGACGCGGACAACAGTCGCTCGCTATTCAGCCGGATATGTCAACATTTATTTATTTGCCAATAAAAAAATTCAGATTGTTTTATTCGATAGATTTTTAACTGAATCATTTAAATATAAATATATATATATATAAAACTTTTTATTATTTTGAACATATTCCCTTAAAGGTAGGCAACGCAGCCGCGATTTTTCTGGTGTAGCCACTGTCCATGGACGTCAATGATGACTTGCCACCAGGTGAACTGTTTGCTCACCTTTCCTATAAAAAAAAAAAAACAAGATCTATGGACTCATCGCGATCTCAGCTATTATTAGACGTAAACACCCAAAATGTTTGTAGAGATATTGCTCCAGCCATTTTGATGTCGGCTAAGAACGGATTATACAATATCATCCCCCAAAAGCGAGGGTGTTATAGCCAGCAGAGGGTGTTACGAAAACGGAGTTCCGTTAATCTGTTTATTAGTATTCACCTAATCAGTATCTGTGCCGAAGATTTAGAAAAAAAAAAAAGATAAATGTAATTTTCAATACTTCTTTTAGTTATAGAGCCGATTAAGTTATATATAAGTAACTAAGTACTGTTATAATTTAGTTTTTTTTTATTACCAGATACAGATCTAGAAAATCCTTAAGATCTATTAAATTAACTTTTGACATTTATAGTTAAAACTATTTTCAGTTTAAGCGGAAGTAATTTGGTAAATTCCGGTATATATTTGATAGTGCTTATGACAAATAAACATATTAAACTTAACTTTCATTATATTCGTAAGTTAAAGTTCGATAAGTTGCTTTCATTACTTACGTATAGCATTGGTAATGCATAGTAGAAAACGTAAACACAGTTAATTTCCTAATGAACCCTCAAAAACGGGTGAATCAGCGGTTGTTTACCAGCGGCGGCGGCGTGACCGTGACTTACTTCCGATTGTAAACACGAATATACTATTACAATTTATGATTTATTCGCCACAAACACATATATATATATGTGTGTGTACATGTATATAACGAGCTCACATATATATATATCAACATAGTGTCACAACACTTTTAATAGCTGGTAGTGTCTCTGTTTTTGCAGACCATCTAGGTACCACCGCAGTGTCTATTGCAGCTGACAAACAGTGCTGTGTGAAAATTACTGTGATCCGGTTTGAAGGGTGCTGTAGCTATTACTGGTGGTAGTGTCTCTGTTCCTACAGACTGTTTAGGTACCACCGCAGCGCTTATTGCAGCCAACAGACAGTACTGCGCAAACATCAGTGCTCCGGTTTGAAGGGTGCTGCGACGGTCGACTCAATTTTTTTTTAATCTACGAAGCGACTAGACGAGCATCGCGTTCACCTGATTGTAAGCAATACTCCATAATAAAGTGGCGCTAGGTAAGACCACATTGCGCTCATCGTCTTGGGACGTAAGTGTTAAGTTCATTAGCTACAGCGTCCTTCAAACCGGATCACATTTTTTTGCTTAATACTGTTTATCGACTGCTGTAGTTGCCGAGATGGTATCTAGACCGTCTGTAGCCACAGAGTCAGGCTTCTATGGGGTTTCTACTCATGTTAACCATATCGGTTGGTGCAGGAGGATATTAGTTTTTTATACATATCCTAAGGAAGACTAAAAAAAATCTAGTTCCTCTGCAACCGCTGCATAAAATGGCACCATCAAAAGCTAATAAAGATATCAGGTTGGTAGACTGGAACTGGCTGATCACCAGCGACGGCTCCTGGCAACCGTCCAGGGCAATTAAAATTAATAACAAGTGAAATACAACAAACAGCTCCGCGTTAAATGCGCGAGGTGTGGAGCGGTAAACAAAAACTTTACTTTGAAGTAGTCATATGTATGTGTGTGTAATACATATATACATGTGTATGTGTGTGTACACATGTTTACAAAATGGCGTCTCATATAAATTTATATAGCGTTATAGCAATAAAAACATCGATTGTTTTATAGGTGGTTCTTCAATACTTTATTATTTTCAGGCCGTGGATCCGGGTCCACGAGCCCAGTGACAGATGAGCTGTAAGAGCCGCTGTGGCTTCCAGCCCGCTCATAACAAGAATATAGACTTTATTATTCATCTGACTGGTGGTAGGTCTCTGTTGCCGCGGAACGTCAACCACCGCAGCTCCTACAGCAGTCAACGAATATTACCGTGTTCCGGTTTGAAGGGCGCTATACCTAATCAAATTATTAGGGTGATTATATTAATGAGACTTGACATCTTAAATGTCAAGGCGATGAGCGCATGTGGTTATAATTAACGTTGTTATGAGTAGGCGTATTACTTACCATCAGGTGAACGACTCATTCGTCTAATGGATTAGTAAAGGGTGTCTGGCGGCAGATTTATATTTTAAAAAACGAATATCTCAATAAGTTATAAACAGTGCGGGTGAAGGTGGTGTCATTAGAATCACCGATCGTGCGGATTTCTTAGTCACGATGTCGCAGTGGTGCAGTGGTGCAGTGGTGCAGTGGTCGGGTGAGCATCGCGCGTTCGCTATTGAAGCATTTTTCAATAGTAACGATTCTTACGTACTCGCTCGCCGACAGTTTTGTTCACATTCCAATATTCGACGGATAGGCGATGGGCCGAGTGTGAATTTAATTCGTTCGTGGGTGGAGAGGTTCCGCGCAACTGCTTCGGCTATGAACACACCACGGCCAGGGCCTAGTCGATCGTCAAGGACCCCCGAAAACATTGAACTGGTTGAACGCAGTTTACGTGAAAATGCACGACTTTCGATACGGAAAAGGGCAGCTTCACTGGGACTTGCAAGAGCATGCGTGCATGAAATTTTGAAAAAAGATATGAAGTTTCATCCTTTTAAAATTCAAATAATTCAAGAATTGAAAAAAAATGACTTTGCGTCACGCAAATTTTTTTGTGAAACCATGTTGGAGAAATCCGCATTTGTACTCTATCTTTTAATACTTTTAGTAAAATTATATGTCAAACATATTATTTTTTATTTAAATTTGAAAACGTAAATCTGCCACCAGACACCCTGTAGAAAAAAAAAAATTGAGTCTATTTATTTATTGTATATCCATATCTGGTAGGTCCCTGTTGCTTTGGCATGTAGTCTTGGACTGTTGAGAATAGAACTAAGGCAAGTGTGTTGTAAAAGGGACTAAAAGAGTCTTCGGGTTCTTGGACTTCGGAGGTCCTCATTGTTCACTGAGCGAGCCCAGGATGAACCTCAAATGCAAAGTAGCCTAATTCCTGTCATACCAAAGCGAAGGTATCGAGGAGGACTACAACTCTGCCTAGGACATGCTATAGACGTAGTGTGTAACGTTCGTGAGGGGGTTATATTGGGTAAAAATCCCTCATAACCTCGTCTTCCCCCCTCCAAAACATGGAAGATTTTCCCACCGCTAACAAAGCCTTTATTACTGAAGATGATCTCATATGACACACAATGTGCTGCTGCATATATCATCAACTACCGCCTTATTGTTATGAGTAGGCGTACAACTCACCATCGTCATACTAATCTCATTGTTCCGACGAACGAAATAACTACGACAGAATATAACTGTTCAGCGGTAAGCAAGTAGGACTTCTTACTACTATATGCAGTAGATCGTTCAAAGTACCAACAAATTGTGCGTGAAGGTAAAAAGCTCATAAAGCATTCAGATTAAATCGGAAACGGAAACCAGCCCCCAGCCGCGCGGTAAACCCCATGTAATTTAACCCTTACATTTTATGGTTCCGTGGGGGGTGTGATAAACAATCGCGTTGTGTAAACTTTGCTTCTAAAAGTAAGATCCTTTTACAGTGGTCGGATCAGGTTTCCTGATGGTATACCATTGCCGCCTTGTGCAGGCAGTACTGTGTTAAAGGGTGCTGTAGCCAGTGATTATCCAGGGTACCTAGACGTATAACTCATCCTATCACCAAGTTATGAGCATGCGTATCACTTACCATTAGGTCAACGTCCTGCTCGTCTCGTCGCTTCGAATAATAAAGGCTGGTAATCAGTGCAATACCACCACATATTACTACACCAGGTCCATTTTACGATCAGATCAGATCGTGTTGAAGCGCTGACCTTGTCATTGTTTAAAAAAAAAAAAATATTACCTCGTAAACATCATCTCATATTTTCCTCATCCAGTTAACGCTCCCGTTTACTGCCCGCGAGTTATTTCCGTTGCGTGTTAGTCGACTAATAATAAAATGAACGACCAGGTATAACAGTCGCCGGGTTTGAACCTTGGTGCGGCTGACGCGCGGCTGACGCGCGGCCAGGCATTGACCCACATGCCCGCCGCCTGCCGCCTGCCGCCCGCCGCTGATCGATGGTGACAAGTTTACGACGAGTTCTAATGTATCTATTAAAGCGACATCCGACGCTGGTCTGTTGCAACAGTTTTTTTTATCCAACCAATCGTCGAGATGATTGGGGTGTTCACCTGATGGTAAGTGATACGCCTGCTCATAATATGATGCTAGTTAGGATGGTATACACTGCACCGTATAATGCTCGTTAGTTTGATATATAAGAAGTTACGTATCATTACCCTAGCCCACTACCTACAGCGGCCATCAATCACCATCATCAGCCGATAGACGTCCACTGCTGGACATAGGCCTCCCACAAAAATCCCAACATTGAGTAGAATTATTTGGACCATTCGATACTCAAATTTAACACAGTACTATTTGTTATAGAAACTGCGGTGGTAACTACACACTGTTACCGGTAACAGAGACCTATCACCCAAAATTTCGGCTGACTAAGAGACTACTTTATAATTTCATTTTAACATACGGGTTTGAGACAACTCTGCTGGTAGGTCAACATTACCATGATCCGGTTTGAAGGGCGCTGTAGCTAATGTAATTACCGTGGTACATAAGACAACATCTTGTTTTAGGCTATGAGTACAATATGAGTCAGTGTACATCATCTTAACTAGCGCCATGTTATGGGCAGGCGTATTACTTACCATCTGGTGTACGTATCAATCATCTTCATAGGATATGATGTACTGGAAGCGAACTGAGGATTTATATATATATATGTGTATATATGTATGTCAAGAAGCCCCAAAACAAACCCCCCCTTCAGGTGGTCCGACGATCTGGTGAAGGTTGCGGGAAGCAGCTGGATGCGAGCAGCTCAGCAACGATCGATGAGGAGATCTTTGGGGTAAGTCTATGTCCAGCAGTGGACGTCTGTGGGCTGAAAATTATATAATCCTTACGCGTATTACTTACCATTAGGTGTACTTCTCAATCATCGCTTCATAGAATATGTACTGGCATCGAACCGGGGACCTTCGTGTTAAGTACATTAGCCACTGAGCGATTACGTATATATCATATATATGTATATATCATTTAATTATGTATAACTTAAACCTAACTTGAGTGACTTAACGGACAAAATATTTACACTGCTCAGTTTTAGCCAGTAATTTAACCTGTGGTCCGGGCCCGGGGCATCCGCTAATTAAGGGTGCGGCGCAACCCCCCGGGGCGGGTTACCGTAATGGCGGCGCTTAACCAACTTACAGGTGCAACTTAACCGGAGCTAAGTTAGTACTTACAGTATGTAAATATGCAGCGGCCGCGTCCGCAGGTTAACGTTTACGGAGATTAACTATGAGGTTAGTTAACGCGCTGGTTAATTTAAACTGCTCCGTCTGTTTAAGCCCCAGCGGTGTGTGACTGCTGGTAGGTCTCTAGCGGTCCCCAGTTCGATTCCAGGACCAATTATTGTACCCCCAAGTAGGTTCCCGCTATGTCGCGGCGATGGGACTCTCGGCTTGGTCACCTACGGTGAAGCTAAGAGGAACTACCCGGCCGGACCAAAGTGGCTGAAGAGGCAGGCATATATTGCTCTTTGCAGCCGTGGTGGGGTCGCAGAAGAAGAGGAGTGTCGGTATTGCCATTCGCCGCCCTCCCTATCCTCCGTGGAACCCAAGACCAGATCCGCAGAGAATCAGTAGATTTCTCTCTTGGCTTCCACGGCCGCTGGGTGACGGATCCGAGGGGATCTATTACATAGGACTACAAGAGGCCGAGAGGAGGACGCGCTGTGTAATCCGACGTACCCTTACAGAAGTGGAAAGGGGGGTTCTCCCTCGAGGTAGGGCTGCATGGTGGTGCTGATGGGCTCGCGGAGGTGTGCGAAAGGGTTCCCGTGACCCTGTCATAAAGCGATGAAGGTGGAACATCGTGAGGGTTTCAGTCGGTGCAAGTCCGACATAACCTATCTTTGCCCCCGACAGGGCAGGTAGGCATATCATTCAGGCAAAGCAAAAAAAAGCCCCTTTTATTGTGATGATAGCTTGGTGGTAGTTTTATCACTAGCCTGTAGAGTTAGAATTAACAATGATGGTAAGTCTTCCCGCTGATCGTTTAGGTACCAGTAAACAGTATCCTACTGTGTTCCGGTTTGAAGGGCGCTGTAGCTAATGAAAATATTATAGTAACAAGACAGCATTTTCTCAAGGCAATGAGTGCAATGTGGAGGTGGGTATTTCATCTTCACCAGCACTTCGTTGTTTTGGACAAGCGTATCACTTACTATCAGGTGAACCTGTTGGTTGCTCGTCTCTTGGCTTCGCAGAATAAAAAAAACATCATTTACACGCAGGTTAAGTAAAAATAGCTTAGTTACAAATCATAGCTTAAAAGTATTTTTTTTATTCAATAAAGCGAGGAGACCAGCAGGACGATCACCTGATAATAAGTGACACACCTGCCTATAACAACGTGGCTCTAGTTAGAATAGTATACACTGCACCACATTGCGCTCGACGCCTTTAGAAATAAAATATCGAGTCTCGTTACCCCAGTAATTACCCTAAGTACAGCGCCCTTCGAACCGGAACATAGTAATGTTCGCGGTGGTACGTAGACCCGCCAGCACACAATCGGAAATCATCAGGATTACCATGCCGATGGCGAGGATATGAGCAGATAAAACCAATAAAAAAATTTATGATATACCATTTGCTTTCCGATTTTCTGGCCGTAAAGCCCTTGCAACCCCTTTTGGGGGTAACATTACGTATAATCCTCTCTTAGCTGTGCTATATCCGGCTGAAGGGATAATCCGATCAAATTTGAAGTCTCCAAGCCGTATGGGTACAGAGCTATTATGGTGAAGGTATAGATAGTAAGGTGAGGGTCTCCACATAGGTGAAGGTATCTTATATATATCATCATCAGCTGATAAAGGTCCACTGCTGGACATAGACCTCCTCCTAAAACCTCCACATCGATCGGTCCCGCGTTGCAACAATGGGTTTCCGCGATCCTCACCAGATCGTGGGTCCACCTTTTGGGGGGCCTCCTAACACCAGGTCTACCGGTACGCGGTCACCACTTGAGGACCTTAGTATATATATTTTACTGAGACGCTAGGTAATAGAGCCTCCCGAACAGGTTCCCGCCTTGTGACGGGGGGCTCAGTAGCCCTGACTTGATAACCCTCGGTGAAGCTAAGAGGAACCTACTCGACTGGTCCGAGGCGTAGAGCCAGCCCCAGGTCAACTCCGTGGATGTGTCCTGATGAGCTGCAGGAGCAACTCATGGGGAGTCGACGGGGGAGAGGCGTGTCGGTATGAAGACTCGCCGCTTTCTCTATCCACCGCGGTCGTATAGCAGTTGGAGATGGATCCCAAAACCAGATCCTCTGGAAGAATCCGGGAGAGTTCTTTCTTGATGCCCCCGCCCTCCGGACAGGATCGGTTACCAAGGTAAGAAGCCGAAAGGAGGGCGTGTTGTGTTCCGGCGTGCCCTTACAGAGATGGAAATGGAAGAGGGTTCTCTGAGCAGGAGCTTCACGGCGATGCCGTGGAGATGGGCATATCCGTCCACGTGGCTCCGTCGTGTCGCGATGGAGAAATATCGTGGGGGTTTTAGTCGGTGCAAGTCCGACAACCTGCCTTTGCCCCCTCGAGAGCAGGTATGCGAAAGTATTTCCCCCCACGTCAGACCAAAAAAAGTAATAAAAAGAGAGAAATAGAGTATATATCAAAGTTGCTATAGACGATGGAGTTTTGAAAGAAACTATACACTTTTTTTTTAATTCACAACGAAGAGGCGGGCGGAACGTCACCTAATGTTAAGTGATAAGCCTGCCCATAACAACTTGGTGCTGGTTAGGATGATAAACACAGCTTCACATTAGGCTCGTCGCCTGTGATATAAGTTAAGTCTTGTTACCCCAATAATTTCACTAGCCACAGCCCTTCAAACTGGAACACAGTGAAAGGCTGCGACGACCACCAGTTCAGGTTGAGAAGCACTGGTGTAGAAGCCTCTACATTCAGTACCTTCTTTTCATGATAGTTTAGACACGATAGATATAATTAATAATTTAATTTTTTATTAAGGGTAGGGAAAAGGTTGAGAAGCACTGACCGAACATCATTAAACATTGTATTCACTAACAACTTCGTTTAGAGAAGAAAACAGACTATTTTTTATTATTATTCGAGTGCCGGTAGTTCTCAGTTTCCAAACACCGTCTAGCTACCACCACCACCGGGGCTTCATTGACGAGACGAGCGGGACGTTCACCTGACGGTAAGTGATACGCCTGCTCATACCATGGTGCTGACTAGGATGGAATAGACTGCACTATATTGCGCTCATCGCCTTAAGATATAAGATGATGAGTCTCACCACCCCCCAGTAATTACACTAGCTACAGCGCGCTTCATACTGGATCGTAGTAATGTTTGTACAGTACTGTTCGTTAGCTGCAATAGGAGCTGCGGTGGTAGTTAGATGGTCTCCGAAAACCCACCACCAGTAAAGTTTCTTCTCATCCCCTTCGAAGGTGAAAGGAGTAGAGGAGGACATTATTCAGATTACTAAACACAAAGTTATGTAAAACAAAACACGAGCTGATGATGATGATGATGATAAAACTTAAACCGCATATTTTAAGTCAAACGGGGGAAACGGCGTCGTTTGTACATTTATTGATATATATAATTATGCTATCAATCAGCTGATAGATGTCCACTGCTGGACATTGAGCTTCCCCAAATATATCACCAATCGATCCGTCCTGAGCTAGTCGCATCTGGTGCTTTCCGTGACGATACAGTCAGTTTGACGTCTGGTACTGCTGGGCACTAGCAGCTGTCGTTTGTAGGGGTTTATATGGGGGGATTTGGGCCATTTCCGAATACGCTGGCCCAATGTGGGTGGTTGCACCACGAGCAAATGAGTTTGGGTATGGATCCCCTGAGCTGTTGCGCACGAGCCTTTGCACACACGTAACGGTAATAAATAAAGTCAAAAATATAACAATATATAAATAACACCCTTAAAGCAAATTTATCATCCCCAATTATTTAAATTTTAATAGTTCGCCGACAAAAGTTCCGGAAGTAATAAAACCGGAAACTCTATCGCACTCCTGCAAAATGATTATAGCGGGGAACATTAAAATTACAGTCTTTTACGGACGCAATTCGGGCGTGATGTTTTAATATCTCACATCCAGCAGGGTTCCCTCGGCAATTAGTTAAACCTCCGCCTCCTAACAAAAAAAAAAAAAACACTTTCGGAATCGCTTCACGAGGGCCACTCATCTCCCCGCGAATGGGAGCTGGATTAAAAGCATTGCAACATCAATATTTCAAAGCGTAAACCTTTTATGGAGGGAAATCTCCGACGCCATGACACTTATTTTCCCGCGTCAATTTTTAATGGCGGCGGCCGGTGTCCCTTTGTGATGCGATTTAATGGATGATTATTGCGTTGTTATCGATTGTACACAACGCCGTTCCCGCGAACAGCTGAAGGACGCCCATTGCCATGTTTGAAGTGTCTTTCTTTTGTGCAGACTTTTGTGTAAGGTTTTGTGCTGAAATGGTATCAAATTGTTTGTGCTATTCACTAGGTACTAAATAGAAACTTATTATTAGATTAGATAGTAAGAACTCACCCAAGCGTAGTCATGGTGACGATGGTATACCAGAAGGCGGCTGGAATGGAAGTGAAGTTGGTGTCTTGCTCGTTCTTCTCGGCGTAGAACATGACCGTCGCGAATATAATGATGGCCATGGCGAGGGAGAAGACGAGGAAGCCGAGCTCGCTGGCGCAAGATTTGAGCGTATAACCCAGGATCCGCAGCCCCTGGGAGTGCCGTGAGAACTTGAATATACGGAACACCCTGAACACCCTCAAGGTGACGAATGCGCCGGACACGTCGTCGTTGTCGGTGATCCCCAAGCCGATGTAGTACGGCAGGATGGCGACGACGTCGATGATGGACATGACGGACCTGACGAACTTGCAGCGGTCCGGCGCCGCGAAGAGCCGCAGCAGGTACTCCGCGGTGAATATCATCACGCAGGCGGTGTCTAAGCAGAAAAACACTATTTTGTACCGCTCTCCGCAGGGCAGCGTGCCCGCGCGCCCCGGACGATGACCACACGGCACCGTCTCCACCACGTTGGCCATCACAGACACGGCGATGAAGAAGCCGGTCACGTAGTAGAACACAAGGGCGGCGGTCGAGGTGTGCGGGTTCTCGAACGCCCTCCACATCTTCTGTCTCAAATCGGTCAGCTGCGGGAGGCTCTGGTCCCCCGCTTCACTCAACTTATCGTCCATCAGCCTCTCGGCGTTCTCCCTCTTCCTGTCCCTGTAGTCCTCGTAACAGCAGTCGCCGATCACGTCGGGCAATATCCCGAAGAACGCCAACTCCTCATCGTACCCTGTCAGGCATTCGTGTTTCGGATAATGTAACTTTCCAGTCCTGTAATAGTTGAGGATGTGTCGGAAGATGTCCGGGTCTCTGTCGAAGAAGTACTCCCTGCTGTCTTCATCGTAGAAGAACTCGCGTTCGGAGGAGCCGAGGAGGGAGTCGGGGTATTTTTCCAATGTGTTTCTCCAGGTCTCGAACCGTCTGCCGGACACGTTGATGAGGAGCTTCTCGTCCTCGGCGCGGCGGCGGTCCTTGGGGACGGGCGGCGGCGGGAGCGGGTGGGTCGCGATGGGCACCCATCCGATGGCGGCGGCGCGGGCGAACGGGAGCCAGGCGGCGACCGACGCCATGGCGCTGTGACGGCGGCAGCGTCGCCGCTCTACTGACTGTCCCCCGCGTGCCGTTATTTCGGGCCACCCGCCCAGATGGCAGCGGTGTTGCCCCACCCGCACCGCCTGCACCGCCCGCACCGCGCGCACCGCGCGCACCGCCCGCACCGCGCTCTTATCGCTTTCAATTCAACTTTCTTTTAATGAACTAACCTCCGACTAATTTTGAAGACAAACTTATATATCTTTAGCGTATTAAAAAATATATTTTATTCGCATTATTAACTCTGTTTTTAAGTTAAATCTAGACTTATAAATATTTACAAACCGTGATAATACTTTAATTTGTTTCATTATCTACGTGGAAGATATAAGACAAATCTTGGTAGTGTTGTACTGTAATTACACATTTCATTATCACCATCACCTTAATTTAGACTATCGCTATTTTTGCTGAACACGGCCTCTCCAATCGAGGTCGTAGGTCCACCTGACTGGCCATTGACACATAATGAATTAATGCCTATTTGTAAATTTAAACGAATATTCCTAATAAATTTATTTTACCTAAAATGGAGATCTTCCCGCGTGCTGGTAACCCCGGGCCCGGTGCAAACGCACGGCGCATGCGCGCCCCGTGACGTCACAGCCTAATAAATTGATTTTCATCCGTCCGGCTCGCTCTCGCGCGTAGCATTCGCCAACGCGCCGTCCTCCTCGCACACCTTCGGGCCACGGCGACCTATTGTATGTTTTTAAAGCGCTGAAGGCTTTTAAAGGCTTTTGTCTTGAAGAAGCGAAATGACTTGAACGGAGCTCACCCCGTTTATGTCTGAACACGCTTCCGTTTCCCCGCTCCGCCATTTAGCCCGCCCCGTTGTTTGTGATTGCCAATTTGCATCGATTTCGGATCGAGATTTTTTCCCGTGCATTAGCTGCCATTAAGTTTAAACTTATCCTTGACAGGGCCGCTGTAAAGTATATTCTATTCCGAGCGCATAGAGTTTTAAGTCACTTAGATTGGTTCAATTTTATAATCGATACGAGGTTACTTCTAACATCTCCATCTTACCTTTACACACACACCTTTAAGTTAAATTTGAATATAAATTATTCCAATGTCCAATAACATTACTTAAAATAAGTTAAAGATTGATATTTATAAAGAACTAATTAAAAAAAAAGCATTTTTTGAAATACAACTCAATTTGTTCTCGTTTTCAAAGAAACGGATAATTTGCTACGTGTTACAATATCCATCACTACTCACTACATTTGTATTCCCTCCTCGCCCTCCTTCAAATGTTTGGCAACGGAATTGTTACATAACAAGTGACCCAGAGACCTAGTCTAAAGACCTAGGTCGTCTAGATTCACACCAATGCAATTCTAACCGGTTATTGTACGGTAAGTTTATAATTGGGCAGTGTATAGAAATCCTGACACTGAAGTATGATGATATCAAGATTTACTTTCATCCCTTTAAATAGTTTAATTTAGATAATGTTCTAATTAAGTTTATGGTAGAAGGGAGGATAACTTAATTAAGTTACTCTTTCAGCTAACTGTTTGATAGAAGAGCTCAAGGTAGGGTAGTAAGAAATAAGTAGGTAATATTATTAACAAGTTATCCCTCTTACTATTCTGGTGGTAAGTCAATGCAGGCCGTCTAGGTACCACCGCAGCGCCTATTGCAGCCGACAGTACTGTACGAACATTACTGTGATCCGGTTTGAAGGGCGCTGTAGCTAGTATAATTACTGGGGTAACGAGACTCGACATCTTACGTCTCTGGCGACGAACGCAATGTGGTGCAGTGTATCATCCTAACTACGGCCACGTTGTTATGGGCAAGCGTATGATTCACCATCAGGTGAACGTCATACTAACGTACTTAGCGTCTCGTAAAACGCGATTGATGAAGAGAAGAATCCTGGGGGAAGATCATCAGACGTCTTCGGGGTCGCTACCAGCATTCCCTCTCGGTGAGGTTCATCAGGCTGATGAAGAAGCGCACCAGCCTCCAAAATAAACAGCTGCTACTATTTTCCTCCCAACAATATTCCAATTAGCAACACCCTGTATAATACATTCTTCTAAATATCATCTATATTCCTATCGAAAGTCCAGATTCTTCTCAAATCTCAAAGATACTCTTCAATGGACGACAGGAGATATTGGGGAAGGCTGATAGTGAATGTCAACTTATCTGATGATGTTGCATTCCCTCTCTCCTAAAAGATGAATATAACACTGAAGCTGTGACGGTAGATTTATGATCAGGATGGTGGCTGTCTACCATCAGCTCACTCCAAAGGCTCTATCACCATCAGAACTGTAATAGAGCTGTAGTCGGGAATAGACTATCAAAGAGACCTAGATATGACCTATATTCGGCGAAGTGATGAGAGGCGAACATTCTCCTGATGGTGAGTGATACTCCTATCACATTGCGGTGGTATTTAGGATGATAACAATATGGTATTGCATTCGTCGTTAGACTTATGATGATCATCATCATCATCGTCAGCCGATAGACGTCTACTGCTGGAAATAGGCATCCCGCAAAGATTAAGAGGAGGATTTGGGTCATATCTCACCAGTGGCCCAGTGAGGGTTGGTGGGAGCCGGAGCCTCGTTTGTTGATTAGGATCACCACGAGCTGGTGAGCTTGGTTTTACACACCCCTTTACACCAAACCCTTGACATAAGATGTGAAATCTCATTACCTTTGTAATTTTATTAGCAACAGCGCCTTTCAAACCGGATCACAGTAATGTCTGCACAGTACTCTCTGTTGGCTACAACAGGAGCTGCGGTGATACCTAGACGGTTTGCAGCAACAGAGACTTACCATCAGGGTTGTGATCTGTTCGGCCGCGAGAGTTTTAAATTAAGGGGCAGTTTCCGTTTTCCGTCCGCCGGATCTTCAGAGTTGGTTGAAGCTGAACCAGTTCTTTTGTACGGAACCTTATTGTTAAGAACTTTTAACTAACCGTTTAAAGATATATCCAAAGTTTAACTTTGGATTACGGAAGCCTTGCAGCTGGTGAGGAAACCTATAGATATATAGTATTAGCAATGGGTTGGGGAAAAAGCCTTATCGCATTATAGTGTGTATGAACTTGTAATAAAAACTCTTTTGTGCCTGGCTGGTTTTGGTGTCGTTGGAAGTTTAAATTTTAAAGAATATAATTCCAAATTCAAATTAGGATAATGTGTGATTTTCATTTGTTTCCCGTACTGAGTCAAGATGAAGTGAATCTAATGAAGAGATTCGATACATTTTAAAATTTTAATACAAAAAAGGTAAAAATGCAACGCGAGCCGCGAAAAAAATGTTGCGATGTTTATGGAGCTAGTGCAGTGTCAAGTGTGCAGTGTGCAGTGTGCAGTGTGAGTAGCACAAATTTGGTTTAAGCGTTTTCTATCTGGAAATTTTGATGTCAAAAATGCACGTCGCTCTGCTCCTATTACGGATAAAATGGATGCCATTTTTGAAAAACTGGAGCAAGATCGGCATACCAGTAGTTACGACGTAGCTGAAGAACTGGGCATTGACCACAAGACAGTTTTGGCGCATTTGAAAAAAACTGGGTACCTCACGAGCTCACTGAAAGAAATTTAATAATGAACCGTGTACTCGTTTGTGATTCTTTATTACGACGCAATGAAACCGAACCATTTCTGAAGAAGCTGATAGCTGGTGATGAAAACTGGATCACGTACGACAAGAACGTGCGGAAAAGGTCCTGGTCAAAGGTCGGTCAGACTGTGGCGAAACCCGGGTTAACTCGCAACAAGGTGATGCTGTGTGTTTGGTAGGATTCGAAGGGCATTATTCATTATGAGCTGTTACCAATAGGCAGGAGCATCGACTCTGAACTCTGCTGCGAACAGCTGATGAGATTAAAGCAAGAAGTTGAGAGACAGCGGTCGGAATTAATCAACGGAAGGGGTGTGGTTTTTCATCATAACGCTAGACCTTCATCTTCAGCCACTCAGCAAAAATGAAGAGAGTTCGGCTGGGAGTGGGAAGTGTTAATGCTTCCGCCGTATAGTCCTGACCACCTGCATCTTCAGATTTCCACCTGCTTCGGTCTCTTCGGAATTCTTCAGGCAGTGTCAGGTTAACATCGCGAGAGGACTGCGAAAACCACTTGTCGCGGTATTATGATCAGAAATCCCAAAATTCCTATAGCAATGAGATCATGTCCCATATATATATAGGGTGTTTAAGGATTGCTGGACAACAACTCACGGAACCCAATGCGAGACTGGCTTACACCAACCCGCATTGGGCAAGCGTGTTAGGAAATAGCCCAAATCCTCCTTCAACCTTATATATCAACACCTAAAAACATGGAAATCTTTGGGAGAGATCTTTTCCCAGCAGTGGACGTTTATCTCCTGATGACGATGATGTAGATATATAAATATATAGAAGGCGCTGTATATATATATGTAAACCTATATAAGGATAGTATATTTATTACACGAGCATTCACTTGATTGTAAGTGATCCGCCTGCTCAAAACTTTCACTTAAATAAAACAGTGATGGTAGATCACTATTGCAAGACACTATGTTCTTGTTTGAAGGACGCTGGAGCGTGATGCAATGTATATCACCCTAACTAGAGCAACATTCTTATAACTACGCATATCACTTAAAATTAAGTGAAGATCTCTATAGTCTCCTTACTTTGTAGAATATACAAAAAAGTACTAATAGTATATAACATGATGTAAGTATAAGGTTAATGACCTTTGCAGTGTTGGTTTTAAATAATACATTTGTTCGCCTTGACCCTGATGCAGTGGAAATGTTCGGCTCCAATCGATGCCCACCCATCCAGCGGGTTCCAACTTTCACTATAATACTTCCTGTACTGAATCCCGAACGCGCCCCACTTACCCACCGCGCCAACTTCCGGTAAGTGTTCAGTACTACTCGGTACAAACAAACAACGCATTATTAACCTATTTCCTCCATTGAATATTTTGTAAGTATATATATTAGGTTGGGGAAAAAGAAATCCATTATTTTTTCGGTAGATGGCTGTAGCGATAAATTTCTCGTAAAGTATCGATCAAACAGTTTCAGATTGATGCTCGTTGGAAAGGTGACATTTCGCAGTAAAAAAATTCTTTTGCTGTTTTTTGTTTGGTGCATTCAATTGTGAGTTACAGGGTGTTAAAAATGGAAGTGAACAAAGAGAAAATTCGGTACATTTTACAGTTTTCTTTGACAAAGGCGAAAATGCAAGCCAGGCGGCTAAAATTGTGAATGGTGTTTATGGACCCGATACTGTAACAGCCAATTATGTGCAATTTTGGTTTCGTAGATTCCGTTCAGGAATTTTTGATGTTAAAGATGCACCTCGCACAGGTAGGCCGGTCGCCGAAAATGTCGATAAAATCGGAGAAATGATCGAAGTTGACCGGCATGTTAGCAGTCGTAACATCGCCCAGGAGCTAAAAATGGACCACAAAACAGTTTTAAACCATTTACACAAAGCTGGATTCAAAAAGAAGCTCGATGTTTGGGTGCCACACCAATTAACAGAATAAAACATGATGGATCGAATTACCATCTGCGAAGCCTTGACCAAACGGAATGAGATAGACCCATTTCTTAAACGGATGGTGACTGGAGATGAGAAATGGATCACATACGATAACCCTGTGCGAAAACGATCATGGTCAAAGAGCGGTGAAGCACCTCAAACGGTGGCCAAACCAGGACTAACGGCCAGGAAGGTTCTGCTGTGCATTTGATGGGACTGGAAGGGGATTATTTATTATGAGTTGTTTCCGTATGGCCAAGCACTAAATTCTGATCTCTACTGTCAACAACTGGACCGTTTGAAGATAGCAATTGACCAGAAACGGACAGAATCGGCCAACAGGAGAGGTGTCGTGTTCCACCAGGACAACGCTAGGCCACACACGTCTACAGTGACTCGCCAGAAACTTCGGGAGCTTGGTTGGGAAGTTTTAATGCATCCGCCATACAGTCCGGACTTGGCACCAAGCGATTACCATCTTTTTCTTGCATTACAAAATTTCTTTAGTGATAAAAAATTGGCATCTAGAGAAGATTGTGAAAATCGGCTACTAGAGTTTATTGCAAATAGAGACCAGGACTTCTACGAGAGAGGCATTATGAAGTTACCTTTAAAATGGCAACAAATCATGGAACAAAACGGTGCATATTTGACCCAAATCGGACAATACGAAGCATGTTAAATAAAGTCCTGAAGTTCATATAAAAATAATGGATTTCTTTTTCCCCAACCTATTATATAGATATATAATTATTTAAAAAAAATCTTTATATATATATATATAATATATAGGGGGACCGGAAAGTAATGTCGTTTCTGCGCATGCCAATACTTGATTGTCATTTGTCAGCTCATTGTTTTGTTCAGAGGCGTACCAAAGACATTGTGAGGTTATAGTGATTTCTTTACTTATAGACAATTGAATTACAATTTTTTTTTGTAATTTTGGGTAAAATGGCCAGCCAAATACCAGAAGAGGTACACATCCGGCATTGCATGCTCTTTGAGTTTCGCAAGGGAAATAACGCAACAGTTGCTACCAAAAACATTTGCGATGTTTATCCAAATGCACTGGACATTCGTAAATGCCAAAGGTGGTTTTCCAAGTTCAAATCGGGTAATTTTGATCTTTCCGACTCGTATCGATCAGGAAGACCATCAGCGTTAGACAACGACGTGTTAAGGGCGGAAGTGGAAGCAAATCCGTGTCAGACGATCGAGGAATTGTCAAACAGTCTCAACAAACCTTGGTCGACCATCCAAGAACATTTGAAGCAGATTGGAAAAGTAAGCAGAGCAGGTGTTTGGGTCCCGCATAATCTGTCCGAACAGAATAAGGCTAACCGATCAATCACATGCAACTTATTGCTTCAACGACACAACACAGAAGCGTTTTTTGATCGCTTGATCACAGGAGATGAGAAATGGGTCCTGTATGATAACCCAAAACGCAAAAGGCAGTGGCTCTCTCCAAATGAAATCCCTCGGAGTACTGCTAAGCCAGGTTTACACCCCAAAAAAGCGCTTTTGTGTGTTTGGTGGAGTATTCGCGGCATTGTTCATTTTGAATTACTGAAACCTGGAGAAACTGTTACTGCAGACCTCTACAGCGAACAATTGCAGCGAGTCAATCAATCTTTAATTGAAAAGTGGCCAGCGATTGTCAACCGAAAAGGCGTCATTCTCCAACATGACAATGCAAGACCGCACTGCGCAAGGCGAACTCTAGAAAAAATTAATGAATTGGGGTGGGAGGTGCTGCCTCATCCACCATATTCGCCCGATGTTGCACCATCGGATTTCCACTTATTCCGAGCGCTGCAACACTTTTTAAGTGGCAAAACATTTGCAAATTTGGATGATATCCAAAATGCCATCTCTAGATATTTTGCCGAAAAACCAATTAATTTTTATCGATCAGGGATTGAAAATTTACTCACTAGATGGCAAAAGGTTATTGACAATGATGGGGAATACATCATTGATTAAAAATAAAGACTCGTTAAAAATGTATGTGTTTGTATTTAGCGTAAGAAAACGACATTAATTTCCGGTCCACCTAATATATATATATGTAGATTTTTTTTTAATCAAACATTCGCAATATCACTCGATATTAAGTGATAATGAAGCCATACATTATACTCTATCGTAACGGTACAGCGGTGTTATGGCAGATCTCTGTTGCTGTCGTACCACAGCAGTTCCTATTGCAGCCGACAGACAGTACTGTGCGAACATTACTGTGATCCGGTTTGAAGGACGCTGTACCTATTACTGGTTGTAGTGTCTCTGTTGCTACAGACCGTCTAGGTACCACCGCAGCGCCTATTGCAGCCGACAGACAGTACTGTGCGAACATTACTGTGATCCGGTTTGAAGGACGCTGTACCTATTACTGGTTGTAGTGTCTCTGTTGCTACAGACCGTCTAGGTACCACCGCAGCGCCTATTGCAGCCGACAGACAGTACTGTGCGAACATTACTGTGATCCGGTTTGAAGGACGCTGTACCTATTACTGGTTGTAGTGTCTCTGTTGCTACAGACCGTCTAGGTACCACCGCAGCGCCTATTGCAGCCGACAGACAGTACTGTGCGAACATTACTGTGATCCGGTTTGAAGGACGCTGTACCTATTACTGGTTGTAGTGTCTCTGTTGCTACAGACCGTCTAGGTACCACCGCAGCGCCTATTGCAGCCGACAGACAGTACTGTGCGAACATTACTGTGATCCGGTTTGAAGGACGCTGTACCTATTACTGGTTGTAGTGTCTCTGTTGCTACAGACCGTCTAGGTACCACCGCAGCGCCTATTGCAGCCGACAGACAGTACTGTGCGAACATTACTGTGATCCGGTTTGAAGGACGCTGTACCTATTACTGGTTGTAGTGTCTCTGTTGCTACAGACCGTCTAGGTACCACCGCAGCGCCTATTGCAGCCGACAGACAGTACTGTGCGAACATTACTGTGATCCGGTTTGAAGGACGCTGTACCTATTACTGGTTGTAGTGTCTCTGTTGCTACAGACCGTCTAGGTACCACCGCAGCGCCTATTGCAGCCGACAGACAGTACTGTGCGAACATTACTGTGATCCGGTTTGAAGGACGCTGTACCTATTACTGGTTGTAGTGTCTCTGTTGCTACAGACCGTCTAGGTACCACCGCAGCGCCTATTGCAGCCGACAGACAGTACTGTGCGAACATTACTGTGATCCGGTTTGAAGGACGCTGTACCTATTACTGGTTGTAGTGTCTCTGTTGCTACAGACCGTCTAGGTACCACCGCAGCGCCTATTGCAGCCGACAGACAGTACTGTGCGAACATTACTGTGATCCGGTTTGAAGGACGCTGTACCTATTACTGGTTGTAGTGTCTCTGTTGCTACAGACCGTCTAGGTACCACCGCAGCGCCTATTGCAGCCGACAGACAGTACTGTGCGAACATTACTGTGATCCGGTTTGAAGGACGCTGTACCTATTACTGGTTGTAGTGTCTCTGTTGCTACAGACCGTCTAGGTACCACCGCAGCGCCTATTGCAGCCGACAGACAGTACTGTGCGAACATTACTGTGATCCGGTTTGAAGGACGCTGTACCTATTACTGGTTGTAGTGTCTCTGTTGCTACAGACCGTCTAGGTACCACCGCAGCGCCTATTGCAGCCGACAGACAGTACTGTGCGAACATTACTGTGATCCGGTTTGAAGGACGCTGTACCTATTACTGGTTGTAGTGTCTCTGTTGCTACAGACCGTCTAGGTACCACCGCAGCGCCTATTGCAGCCGACAGACAGTACTGTGCGAACATTACTGTGATCCGGTTTGAAGGACGCTGTACCTATTACTGGTTGTAGTGTCTCTGTTGCTACAGACCGTCTAGGTACCACCGCAGCGCCTATTGCAGCCGACAGACAGTACTGTGCGAACATTACTGTGATCCGGTTTGAAGGACGCTGTACCTATTACTGGTTGTAGTGTCTCTGTTGCTACAGACCGTCTAGGTACCACCGCAGCGCCTATTGCAGCCGACAGACAGTACTGTGCGAACATTACTGTGATCCGGTTTGAAGGACGCTGTACCTATTACTGGTTGTAGTGTCTCTGTTGCTACAGACCGTCTAGGTACCACCGCAGAGCCTATTGCAGCCGACAGACAGTACTGTGCGAACATTACTGTGATCCGGTTTGAAGGACGCTGTACCTATTACTGGTTGTAGTGTCTCTGTTGCTACAGACCGTCTAGGTACCACCGCAGCGCCTATTGCAGCCGACAGACAGTACTGTGCGAACATTACTGTGATCCGGTTTGAAGGACGCTGTACCTATTACTGGTTTTAGTGTCTCTGTTGCTACAGACCGTCTAGGTACCACCGCAGCGCCTATTGCAGCCGACAGACAGTACTGTGCGAATATTACTGTGATCCGGTTTGAAGGACGCTGTAGCTTTTACTGGTTGTAGTGTCTCTGTTGCTACAGACCGTCTAGGTACCACCGCAGCGCCTATTGCAGCCGACAGACAGTACTGTGCGAACATTACTGTGATCCGGTTTGAAGGACGCTGTAGCTTTTACTGGTTGTAGTGTCTCTGTTGCTACAGACCGTCTAGGTACCACCGCAGCGCCTATTGCAGCCGACAGACAGTACTGTGCAAACATTACCGTGATCCGGTTTGAAGGGCCCTCTAGTTAGTGTTATTACTACGGCAACGAGACAACATTTAATGTCTTAAGGCGACGAACACAATGTGATTGCATAACATCTCAAGTGGCGCCACGTTTTTGAGCAGGCGTATCACTTACAATCAGGTGAACTTCCCCCTCGTATCTTCAAAATCAAGAAAAAAAAAAAAAAAAACGAACCACTGCACAAACTTCACTTATGCCCCAAGTATTGAACTAGAGACCTCCGTGTTATCAGGCACTTTAACCACTGCGCCATAGAGGTTCCCAATTCATGTATTTTTAGGGGTGTAAGGGTTCCAGCACAACTCACAGGATCCAAGTCAACTTCACCAGCTCGTGGTGGCCAACCCCCATTGGGGTAACATGGTAAAGAACTGCCCAAATCCCCTCCATATGAAACTAGCGGGACGTCCACCTGACTTGTGGTGGGCCAGGGCCTTTGTTCACAACGTCACTCAACATCCTTATTCTTGCTTATCTCTAACTAGTTTTATTTATCTCATTCTCTTCTTTCCTCCTTATCTCTCTTACCATACTTCCATACTCATTGTCTCCTTTCATACTACATCCTATTTCCTTCTTTCATACCTCTCGCTGAGTGAAGACTGCCGCCACCATCTGATAAAGAGTCATCCCTTCCTGGAACAAAGCATCCCTTTTCATCATTTTTCTCCTTCTTCTTCTTTATTTTTTCTTTTTTGCTTATTTACATTTACGTTTTAAATTTTCTCTTCCTTTTTATTATGTCTCTTATTATCCTCTCTCCGTATTCTATAAATGCTTGGCATCAGAGAGGTAACAGCTGCCATTTCCAACTCTTTGCCGATCTTCATTTCTAGGTCTAACCTCTCTCCGAAACAAGGGACAGGAAGTCAGGATGTGCACCACGGTCTAGTCCCCCGCCGAGTCACAGAGGCACGCGGGACTCTCCTTGGGCTTGAACCTGTGAAGGTACTCGAAGAATCCCCCGTGCCGGGTGAATATCTGGACCAAGACCGTGTCGAGCTCGAGCTTGCGAAGCACGCGGTACGCCGACCTGACGTCTGGGAAGAAAACCCTCATTGTTGAAGCTGTTGTATCTTGCGCGTACCTGCTGTTCCATTCGTCAAGCGTCCTCAGACTTAGCTGACGCTTGACGAAGGAAACGGGCAGTGCTCGTACTCAGGTTTTCTTTTGCTCTTCAGGGCCGCTTCCTTGGCCAGGTAGTTCGCCCTTTCGTTCCCCTCCATCCCCACATGCGCCTTCACCCAATACAATCTCACATCCGTCCCTTTCTCACGCGCTTTTATGATATTCTCTTTCACTGCGATCGCCAGCAGATGGAAGGTGTCAGGACCCGCTGGTCGCGTACCCTGTCGCTCTCATTAAAGCCAGCAGCTCTGCCTGGTGTACGGTGCAGAAGTTGCCCAGCTTGAGTTTCTTATTAGCAACCTCAGCGGCGCTCCGCATGACGCAGAACGCCGCACCCACATTGTCGTCGCTGCGGCTGCCGTCGGTTTAGATCACCGAGTCGGCAGCCGAGGTGGCAAGTTGGAATTCTTCCGCACTCTCCCCCCGGCAGGAAAACTCCACACCAAACTACACAGACGGGTGTGGAAGCTTCAAGTGGCTGACTAGAACCTCCACCTCTCGGTCTCCTAGTACTTCCCGGGTGTGGCCACGCTTTACCTCAAATAAAGTGGCTGCTTCTTGGACCCGAAGGTCCAGAACAAGCAGCCTGGCAAGTACTAGAGCCGAATGCAACGACGCGGTTCGGTGAGTTCGCCAATTCTCTGCGCGAAGCCACGCTGAACCGCATCGAGCTGCCTTCGGACTGGTTAGTGTGTTATATACAGCACTACATAACACTCGTCCCATTGAGATGGAATACGCAATCCCGTTACCCGAGTAAGTTTACTAGCTGCGGCGCCCTTCAAACCGGATCACAGTAATGTTCGCACAGTAGTCTGTCGGCTGCAACAGGCGCTGCGGCGGTACCTATACGGTATCTATAATACCTACAACTATATAATTGTATATAGATTTACATAGTTATCATATTTTATCAGAATTGCTGAAGTGCTGTTGGCTTTCAGATCACATTTGGCTAGATTCCATCTCAAATGACGAGAGAAAGCTAACACTAATATCAATTCTAAAGAAGGTATGACGTCATCAGGGAAATTACTAGAAGTATTAGGTCTTGAATCAATCCACAAAATATACGAATGACATATTTTACTAGTGGCAGCTCTCTGTTGCTACAGCCTGTCTAGGTTGACAATGATACATCTCAGGCGATGAGCGCAATGTGGTGTAATATATGTCATCTTAACTAGCGCTTCGTAGTTATGAGCAGGCGTATCACTTACCATCAGGTGTAAGTGCTTTTGTTTTAATGTGATGTGGTGCTTTATACACAAACAGCGCCAAACTATTGTGAACAAAAGCGGTAGATCTTACTTGAAGTGGAACTGGAGTAGCTTTTTAAAACTGTCGCTAGATGGCGCTGTAATAAAATTAAATTTGACTCTATCAATGTAAAGGTTTATCTAATTTATAAATAAACTAATTATTCTATCTCCCTCACTTTAACGTGAAATTTTTCTTATTCAATTAAGCAATTACACGACCGAGACGTTCACATGATAATAAGTGATACACCTGCCCATACCGACGTGGTGCTCATTAGTACGACATATGCACCACAATGCGCTCGTCGTCTGAGATACAAAATGATGAATTTCATTACCCAGGTGAATATACTAGTAACAGCACCCTTCAAATCGTAACACAGTACGGTTTGGCGGTTCTAACAGGCGTTGCGGTGGTACCTAGACGGTCTGCAGCAACGGAGGCCTACTACCAGTGGAATGTGTCGTTTCCATCTTTTGTTGATAGGTTCAAGCACTTATACATCTAATGCAACTTTCTAACGGAATGTATCCAGAATATCCTGGAATCATCTCCTGATTTATTTTATGGACAACTATCACTATACTTAAATCACATCGCTCGAAGGACTTACAGCCGATGGGACACTGAGGTCCTCGAATGGTGACCGCGTACCGGTGGACGTAGTCTTGGCAGGACCCAACCCGTTGATCCGACGATCTGATGAAGGCTGTTCGGAAGAAGCTGAATGCGGGCAGCGTAAGATCGATCGATATGGAGATCTTTGGAGGAGGCCTATGTCCAGCAGTGGACGTCTATCGGCTGATAATGATAATACTTAAATATTTTAAATCTCAATAAGGGCGAAGATACAGACGCAGGATATTTTCGCTCAGAAAACTCCAGCTGTCAATATTGAGAGCCATGGAAACGGTGGATTTGTATTATAAAGACAATATCATCGTTGATCGTATCGTTGCAAGCGATGGTCGACGTGGTGCATGGAGCTTTAACAAGCAAAGGAATGAAAGTGAATGTAAGCAAGACGAAAGTAATGGTTTTTGAAAGAGAAGAATGTATGACAAACTGTGACATTATGATTGAGGGACAAAAAGTGGAACAAGTGAAAGAATTTGTATATCTGGGTTCACAGTTTACGAGAGATGGCAAGTGTGATGATGATATTGAAAGAAAAGTTTTAAAAGGGAATCAAGTCAATGGGGCACTTCATAACTTTATGAATAGCCGGAACGTTTCACAAAGTGCACGACTGGCTGTGCATAGAGGCGTGTTGGTCCCCATAATGATGTATGGTAGTGAATGTTGGGTATGGCAGAAGAAATGTGAAAGTAGGATTAATGCTGTGGAGATGAGAAGCCTGAGAAGTATAACTGGAGTGAAACGGATGGACAAAGTGAGGAACAGTGTGATAAGGAAGCGGTGCGGCATGGTTGAAGATGTAGTGACAAGGATAGAGAAAGGGATGCTTAGATGGTTCGGCCATGTCGAAAGAATGGATGAAAGAAGATTAACGAAAGAAATATACAAGGTAAGAATGATTGGAAAAATCGGTGCAGGTCGACCTAGGCGGACATACTCCGATCAAATCGGAGATGTCCTAAAGAAAGGCCGGATCAAAAGCACACGCAACCGACGAGCGTGCATGAAGACGCTTATGAAAGTGGAGGAAGCGAGAGAGGTGTGCCAGGATCGTAGCAGGTGGAGAGAGGTGGTCTCTGCCTACCCCGCTGGGAACGAGGCGTGGTATATATATATCATCGTTGACTGTTTATAAATAACAGTACCACCACCGAACTTCAACCGCAGGTTTGCCGGGTATCAATCTGGTGAACATCGATTTACATAGGAAACTGGTAGTTGCTGAAGATGCTGTATGTCTTAAAGGATATTAATAAAAGAAAGGTTGTTGTTCTTTATAAAATTTACATTTATTCTTACGTATCAAGAACTATTTACATTGTGAAAGTAAAGCGAACTATACATGCACAAAAATATTTCCATTCCTATCGTTAGATGCGAAACATACAAGGGTTAAGTGACTGAAAATATATAAATTGATATTTTACATAATACATATATATATATGTCTTAAATCCATGGACAACACAGGACAGTACATCATTTATATATTTATCTCGTAGCGTTTTACTTGCATCATTGTGTTTGTGCGCAAAATCTCATTTCAATAACATTCTATGGTAAATTTAGCGCGAATACAAAGCACTGTAATCCTTGCCATGCGAAACATCCTCTAGAAGTTACTAGAAGACAATCATTTTATTAAATAAAAAGAAAAAAAATTGCACTTATGAAATCTTTGGTGAGCATGTCATTCTTTGGCTCTGCGTAATAAAGTTCATGTGTATATAAATATACATATATATATACATAAATTCACTCTAAATAATAGTAAAACCATTAATAAGACTAGCAAGTGATAATTAATAAATAACTTATCTAAATAATATGAATAATTTCTTTTTTTTTTTTATTAAATAATATAATAAAACAAATATACTCCATTACATATTGCGGTTGATTGGAATGTATATTTATCAAAAGAACCGGAAACGACGCATGAGTTATATTAAAAAAGTAATAAATAGGTTTTATATCAAAATGTCATTCTCAAAAATCTTTGACAGGTTATTTTTTTTTATTTTTCCTTCGTGTATCGCGACATACGTCAAAGTGGAAATGTTGCCAGTGAAAAGAAAGTTCCGCTCCCGATTCTTTTTTCTTTTTTTTTTTTATTAATAACTAAATAATTAAGCTTTTAATATAATGATATCGTTATTAAGTAACTACGTTGCACAACTCGGACTAGATCATCTCGCTTATGCTCACTGAAAGCGTTCATAAATAATCTCCATACAACTAATTATCATATAATTTAATATCACGCGCTGCTGTCTCGTGAGATCGCTTGACTACGGACTCCCCACACCGCCGTCCACTGAGGATGAACCGCCTTTCCTTGAATCGGGAAGTTCGAATGTCACAGACAACAAAAGTGAAAAATCGTTCACAATACTGTTCGGTCCTTTGTACAAATTTATAAAACGGTAAGATTTAATGAAATTATTTAGACAAATTTGACTTTCATTCCTCACAAAAAAACAATGATAAAAACCTTACGTCTCTGTTAAAATGTACTTAAAGAAAGAGAAAGGAATATTGATGCGATGAATTTTGAAACTCCTACCATCATCAGCAGCCGATAGTCCACTGTTGGTTACAAGAGTTTAATAATCATCGCGATAATAATAAATACACGTCCCTCCAAATCATTCCGAATGTATATTGAATCGATTTTTTTTTTTTTTTAATTTTACTAAATCACACTTAACAGTATCCATTCGACCGATTTGATCGGGCATTTTTGCTACTCAACCATCTATCAGTTAAATTATGTTCAATAAGAAATCAACAACTCACTGGCGGTCTTATTGCGTTTCTATCATAACTAGGAAGCTCGAAAATGCCTGAACACACACAATTCATACAAAGCTATATTTATTATAATAATTGATCATTTTAAAAGGAATCAACATATATATAAATAAATGATTAGAATCATAAAATCAGATTTTCATAAACTATGAAGCGATAACCGCTCCGTTGTATTTTTATTGAACTCTATCGGAGCAGTGTCAGTATCGATACGATACCCTTTGACCTGGTGCTTCAGATCAAGAGAATCATTATAAGGAAACCTGGCAGTAGAAGACCGGTCTATAAAAATCTTTCGAGAACTTTCGACTTTCGCCAATTAAACTTAACAGCAGATCATAGCCGCGTCTCTATTTGAGAGAGATGTTGAAGCAATAGAAACAAATTTTTCATATTCATTACAAAAATAACGTATGGAAAAATTATACTTAATGGTAATTTTTTTTAAGTATAAGAACTCTTTAGTGGAACCTTAGCAACACAGGAATTGTAAGCTAACTTAAATAGAAGCTACATCTTCATAATGTCTTGCAATACAGCTGTAGTTCAATAATCTAATACATATCATTTCAATAAAAAAAAAAAATACAATTTGTTATACAGAAAATTGATGTACATATATAAGGAAACTATATGGAATGTTTATTACACGACTATCTGAATTTCTTCAGTCTATTTTCACATCTCACTTTAATGTTAAGAATGCTACTGAGCATAAAGGTCCAATCTATATAACCTAAACTAAAGATTTAAAAAAAAATAAATATATAAATAAGTTTAGCTCGAAAACAAATCCCGAAAAATTCTGGGTAACAAAAATTGCTCAATACCTTCTGGTCTATCTGTGGGTAGTACAATAATAATTATTATATTGGATAGAAAGTATAATCAATTAAATCTTCATACATTCTTTATATAATTGTTATAATTGACTTGCTATAATTCAGACTAAATATAGAAATTTGCAATAAATATAACGAACATATATATTTAAAAGGGTGTAAGGGATGCCGACCAATCCTGCACGCGGTTCACCCTCCTGAATAACAGACGAGGTTCTGACCACCCACCAACTCGCACTGGGCCGGCGTGGTGGGTTACGGCCCAATTCCCCTCAATGAACTCCAACAAAAGACGGCCCCAAGTGTCCGGCAGGACCGTTGGCCGTGCCGATCATGACGGAGGATCGATCGATGTCGAAATCATTGGGAGAGACCTAAGTTCAGCAGTGGACGTCCGTCAGCTGAATATATTGAATCACAAATCTATTTTGTATATTTATAGTCAGATAAATCTCTAACAAAATAAATTATCTAAATGAGAATATAAAAAGAGATATGATAGACTATAAACATGTTGGGAACGAAAGGTAGGGTCGCAGTGTCCGCGTGTTCAGGCAAGTTCAAACGCACACTTAAAAACAAACGAACATACATGTAATGCTAAATGTACCGAAGAACAACTTAATTACAACTATTCGATTACGTTTGACTAGAAACGTTTAGATATTGAGAGATCAATACTTCATCAACAGTAGCCAGCTATAGCCTAGCCGCCGTGCCGCACTAGAGTCCATTACTTGCATTAACACCATCTCCTCGAAGTTGCGCCACAGTCCCGCCCCCACCCCCAAATGTCGAAAACGAAATTTCCTCAACGTCAATTTAATTACACAACATAATTGAGAAACTCCTGATATCGAAATAATTTGAACTCGCAAATCATTGCGAAAAATTATCCATTGTTTCGAAATTGAAACTTTACCGGCGGAAGCCATAAGCTCGAACGGAAACGGAGAAAATATTTGTAACAGTTTTTGAAAGTTTCGCAACGGGGGACGAATATCCTGAGATGCAACTCCGTCGAATTAAAGTCGCCTTCAAAGCACTAGAAGATGGTGTTGGGGTATACGGCGTCACAAGAGATGGTCGTCCTGATCGTCGTGGTCCTCCTCGGACTCCGCCGAGTCCAGGCTGGGCACGTGGTCCATGTCGTGGCTATCGATTTGCACCTCTATTTCTGTCGACGGTACGTCGTCTTCCTTCCATTTGTCCATAGACCGTCTGCGTGCGTTCATGAAGAAGTTCCCAACGGTCGTCGGTTCCAAGCCAAGCTGCCGTGCTATCGTAACTTGCATTTCTTTCGACGGCCTCTTCGTCTCCTTGAAATATTGAATGTTAATGTCATTAAATTGATCAGATTTATTATGAAAATAATTGGAAAATTAGTAAATACCTCTTAAACTTTATATGTCTGGTATTTACTGTATTACAAATATCGATTTATCAACGAGTTCATATCATCATCATCATTATGGGCCTTTGTTTAACTACTGCTAGTTATAGGCCTTGCCCTATGCCTTCCACCAAATGCGATTCTCAAGTTCCCACATCCACCCACTTCCGACAGCACTTATGATGTCGTCGATTTATCTGGAGGGAGGGCGTCCTACACTTCTGCGACCTCTACTCCAAGTTTTTTCTCCCCTATAGGCCGTCACTGACACGACAGACATGACCGACCCAGTGCCACTTCAGCTGGCAGATTTTGAGAGCTACGTCGTCAACTTTAATTCTCCGTCAAATTTCTTCGTTTCGGATTTTGTTCCTTAGTGAAATGCCAAACATAGCTCTCACCATCACTACGAGTTCATAATCACGTAGAAATTATAGCAGAAGTAGACTGAGTGGTAACATATTAAATAATCCATCGCAAGGGATACCTACTGTACAAATACACAAAAGTGTTTTGCTGTTTTATTATTGATATCAGTGACTTGGTTATTAAAACTTTAGTCTTTGGATAACCTTATTCTAATTTTTTACCAGCTCCCCAGCTCAAACTTTTCTATTGACATCTCTATACCTATTACTCATTGGAATGTCTTCATCAAATGAAATTTAGTTATCAGCTTACGTAAATAACAGTTAATGTGACAATTTTAATGCTTAATATGAACGGTACATAATCTTTAAATATCTGTTATCATATTAATATAATGTTACCTTAAAAATAGCCTGAAGAGTACGCCGCTGGAGGTCTGTGAAAACCAAACGCGGCTTCTTCGGGGAAGGCATGGTATCCGAACCCATGTCCTCCTTGCGCTTGCAACCTGAAATATTTATGGAAATCATTGTATACTCTATCATAAATATAATCAGGTTTCTATTGTATGAGATTAATATTTAATATGTTTGCTATGTTATTCTAAATTCTTATATCCGCAGTGAATTTTTAGGTACATTAAATAGGAGCTTTAATGGTATTACAAATTGTTTTTCTTGACTTGACCAACTGCTTGTCTTATCAGACAAATGTCACCGAACTGATCTCAATACCACTTTTAATTTGTAACGAATTTCGATTGTAGCACGCGATAAAAAGATTTTTTCAATGTACAGGTTTTCAAGTTTTACGTAACGTTACATAGTCCACTTTATAAAGCCTACAGCTTTTCTATTATTGTTTCAATATATTTTTATGAAAGTCCTATTAAAAACCTATAACTTGCAAGTCGTACGATAATTATTTTTGTCACTTGTATAATTAAAATACTAATATATTCTTAGGCTGTATATTAAAATGTTATGTTCACAGAGAGTAACCTCTCCTTACTCTACATTCCACGTTCTGTGAAAATAATTAAAGCATGTAATACTTACTGCCTCTCTGAGGAATCTGGGCCGCTGCAACAAAAGGAACAGAAAAGAATTAGTAAAATAAAAAAAATATATATTTTCTGTAGTGTGTACTACAGAACCTCTACGTACATGGACTATTTCATACATTATGACAACGAGCACCATTCACAAGGCCCCGAGGATAACTCCGTGTTAGGCCAGATTCTTCGCAATACGATTGGCTCGAACAGTGACATTTATTAACAAGAAATATAATTTTTACACTGTAGAATAAGTGTTCAATATAATGAATTAAAATGAATATTTACAGATTTTTAATAGTTATACAATTAGCGTAGATATGTATGGTTCTGACTTTTTCTAAGTCATTGCAGAATCATCTACGGACAACAATCATGCTACTAAAACATAAACTACTTGAATGCCTCCATGTGCACGATTTGATTTATTCAATAATATTAAATAAAATTGAACTTTTAAATTTATTCAACAAATTCCGTACACATGTAGACTTCAAAGTGGAAATAAAACCTAAAACATCTAACGTCGCACTAGATCGAATCCAAACAGAAACTCTTAGTTAATATGTACATATAATGGACAAGTTTTTATTTGCTGTTATACAATAAGCTGTTACATTTCCAGTCTGAATATCTTTGGATTGATTCAAACTGAAATTCGGATTGACTTGTTTCATTAAGACCGACAAACTGGAACAAGTAAGTACTTTATCATCTAGGAGTTCAATAATGATTGTATCGTCTGATATAATTTAACTGGCATTAGCCGCAAATTTTGAAATTTCTAGGTCTATACAGATCCAGCCTGTCAAATATCTAATCGTCTAAGACAAATTATGAAATTTCGCATACCTGGCGACAATGTAAACAACATTAATTTAAGGGTTCTGAGATCTCGCAGGCACCTAAAAATCATATTTGAAATAAAACTAGGCAGCCCGGGCGAGGGGGAAAACAAAAAGGGATAGGATGGCAGCGACAGCAGTCTAACATTCATCTTGGCTTCTTCAAGCTAACAAAATACACTTACCTACTGCTATAAAAACAATAATTCAAGACTAAAACAGTAACAGTTATCCTCCATTGGATAGGCAGTATCGTTGCCAATTCACCGAAGACCTTTTAATACTGAACAGCAAGTCAAACCGGAAGGATACTGCCTATTCAAGTAAACAAACATCTATAGGAGCAAAATCTCTATGTACTTTACACATTTCAATGATTAAAACAGAAAAAAAAACAAAATTATTTCACCCAAATAATGATCTCTTAATGTCTAAATTTGGGCTTGTCACAAAGCAAATTGCGAAAACACTCACGAATGTTACCTTAAAGTATAGTGTCAAAATGACGTCTAACACCATTTCACCTTTGGGACAAGCTTTTAAATTTGATACCTACAAGAAACCAAGAACTCCGCTATGCAGCCAAGGATGATGTGGGATTAAAGGACAGGCTAGTTTTGGACACTAGTAAGCGAAGACTAAAAAGTCGATTCAAACGTTAAGGACAAATAATAAAGTATTGAAACGAACTGAAATCCAACTGAAAAAGTTGAAGGCACAAAGTATTCGGAAGTGGAGGAGAGTGATGTATTGATTGAGGAAGGTTGTTTTAAGGAGCCAAATCAAGATTTGGGAAGGACTCACAAGCAAGAAAATTCCCCGGCCGGTTCGTATACCGGCGCATCCCAGTGGGGCGGAGGCCCGGGGTACATCCCACAACCCTGGGGCACGGGGGTAGGGCCCTGATACTCCCGGGGCTGGCGGTATGATTGCTGCTGCATGTTGTTTACATTGTCGCCTTTTATCGTTTGCTGGTTGGGCGTATCTGGAAATTAATTTTACAATCACCTCTTTGTTTAGTTTATCCATAAATTTTCTAACACTGATTAACCTATTTATTAAAATCCGACATTTTTTATACATACAACATTAATCTAACACAGCGATATGGTAGTGGTAACAATGTGATGCGACTCAGGAATTTCCTGTAATTTTTTTGATTCAAAATTTGTGACCTTGCTTTAAGGCAATAGATACACGTCCCGGTAGCCCAATAATTTCAACAGATATTAAGCCATCGATTCCCATCACTGTACTTCATCTGTAGTGAGCACCTGCCTACCTGAAGGTAGAATGGGATGTAGCAGGAGACAATATTTACGACTAGTCTTTGAATATTTCTTATTCGTAGAACTTTTCGCTAACTACCAGGTGAACGTTTGGAGTTTTGTAACAAGTTTTTAGACAATACGTAAAGATTTAGCAAATTTTATCTGACATTTTATTAATAAAGTTCTCCCCGTAAAAGTGGATGCCTTTGTGTTATTTATTTGAAATCCCATAGACTTGTTACTAATCTGTGTACCTGCATATTATTGTCCGTCTGTAGTTATGTTATTTGCAAACTTATAATCCAATCAAATTTTTTTCTTCCAGTGATTAGATCAAAGATATCTAACGGTTCTATATTATAAATCACAAAATCTGGTTAAACTATATTTTGAGGATTGTGTTCTTTATTTTTCTTTCACATTTTTCTAATTAATGATCTTGAAAGTTTTGACAATCACATTGGCTTTTGGAAGACGGCTTAAACTATCCTTGTCACAATTTCAACTTCGGCGTGCCACAAGTGGGAAACAAAGCAGCATCTGTTCCTAGCATTTCAGATAGATGGAAATCAGCAGATCTCTACACCGATTAGTCCGACTTTTCCTGTAATTTTCACCAACATACTAAGCGTGGATAGTCACCTTCAAAATTAGGTATTCAGTTCAGTAGTAGACTTGAACGTATTTAGAATGTTTCCTTATGTATACATCACCAAATATTTTGCCGAGGGTATTTTTATTCACCGCCTCCGTAAAAAGAAAGTCCTAGTGTATCTCATTACCATTTATTAGTTTATTATTTCTCCAAGAAACCTATATCTATGATCAGACTTTTTGCGTCGTCATCTCAGGTTAATTCTGCTAATGCGATAACTGCGGCGTTACTGACACCGCTGCGTTGCTGAAAAGCATGTAGTTTCATCTGCTCTATTCATATGTCACCTAGAACATACTAGTATGTTATTACCATCGATAATAGACTAACTATTGAACAGTTTCTATTATACATTGTCAACGGGAATACAGCTATGTTGTTAGAGCGGTAGATTTTAAGTATGGGCGTCGTAGCCTATCGGGCTTATATGTTGATAACCATAGAAATTCCATTTGTAGCATTGGATTCGAACCAGCCACCTCTTACTAGGCCTCCCATACCCATCCTTACTATAAAAGCTTTTAAAAAAAAGGCAATATCCGCTAGCAGGTATTTAAGTTCAAATATTGATGATAAAACTTGTTGACTTGACTTCCTTTGTTGCTTTTTTTCAATTTCCTATTTTCTAGGTCTTGAATTAGGTCCATAATACAATTACCGCTACGCTGAGGTCTGAATAAAATTCCACATTATTATCATTGCATTTTTACCTACTTACGACTGTTTCTTTAACAGGGATTTACTAACAATTGTCTTCAGGCTTTCAGTGTTCTGTAGTGCTTTATAGTATAGTAGTATTCTGTAGTGTAGTGCTGTGTAGCTTAAGTAGCGTTTCAACGATATGGCTATTTACTACCAAAGTAACGACTTGTTGATCATTAACGTTGTTCAAGATTAATACAGATTATCGTTATAGCTGCTATAGCGTTGTGGGTTTATTCATCAAACATTAAGTATTTGATTTTTATTTATATTGTTAATTATAATTATATGGTGACTTAAGTATTGCGTTTTGTGAGTTAAGTAGCGCAGATTATAAAAGTGTACACGCGTTAGTGTTTCATGTCGCAGCGTAACAGATATATTACATTTGAGAATCAAAATACGTAGCCGCGTCGCTGGAATACTCCGCGCGCCCCCTCGCAGGGTCGGGGGAGGAAAGGAGGCGAGCCGCGATCGATACGAGGGGCCGGGGAGGGCGAGGGGCGACGAAGGGTGGCGGTGACGTCACGGCGCGGGGCGAGCGGGGAAGTACTCCGCGCGAGGGTGCCATGTGCCCTGCTACCGGGCAAACTTACTATCGTTTTTAATTCGAGTATAATTTATATATATATATATATTTATATATATTCTTTGTTCTTGCATCGTTTTATAAGTGTTTTATATATGTATAAAATATTTTATTTTACTAATTTCTAATATAGAAAACCTGGTTTTTATTTAATAACAGCTCACAGACGGAAAGACGTACTAGTTGTAATGTTTAGACAGAACCATGATGTGTACAGCCTGGAGATGACATCGTATACATAACTTAATACAACTAAGTACATGTTTGTATATTACTCTGCTTGTTGGTGGTAATAAGCTTTAACATGGTAGATGTGTATGTACGTAGTATATATACACATGTGTAGGTAGCCTCCAACACATCTGTAAGATTCTTGCTCACGTCGTTTCGTAGTTTTGAAAGTAAAATTTAAAAAACTTATAAAATCATATTTTCAATTTATCTACAAACTATACAAAATCTCATTAATTATTAAATCCCCTTTTCACTCCGCCCACTCGGAAACAAAGAACGGTAACTTCCGGCCGGCGTACTGTGAAGTCTTACACCCATAGTTGCGATACATAAGATTATCTTTTATAACGACTGGCTTCTTCATATTGTATACTTCAGGAACATCTTCCGGTATTTCGTAAACAAAATCATAATAATCCATAAATAAAATTTTTATACTACTACCCTCGCAGTCTACTCTTAGAAACTTTGACGTAGACTTTGGACACGAAATATACCAGATCTACACAATCAAACCAAATTTTCATTAACCTTATGTATATTTATGTATTTAGTTTAAGCCGCCATCAAAGCCTTTATTTCAGACGTCTCGATACAACCATGATACCATTCTTCGTGTGGGAGACGAGTTAGAAAACCCCAATTGCTTCATCACCTTTGAACAGTAGGACTGTATTCAATAGCAGACATCTGATATTATGATGATGATAATATAACTATCAATATTCAAAAGAGATTAATATTAGGTCTTTGTCTATTGACTCTTCTTAAAGTGCCTCTCCAAGTAGAGAATGTTGGCGATCAGCGTGGTACAGATAAAGTGATAAAAGATTTTCCTTCTTAATCTTTCGGAGAAGTTCGTATTTATCGTGCCCTCTCAAATAGCAATTATACAATGACATTATTCATTTTGACATTTGACACTAAACAATAAAGTTCCATATTGACGGATATGAAAATGTCAATCATTTAATACGATCATTCATTGACAGTTCGGGTCTCATCATATTACGATAAAGAAGTGAGTTTTCCCGAAGGAAAATAATTTCTCGCTACATCTATACATTCCTTTCTGCCTTTGATTCGACGGAACAATGCGGAAGCCGTAGATACGCCAGTCCATTCCCTGATATTCATCAGCCGTGACTATTGACTATGATCTAGTAAAAAAATCACATTCCTCTATAACCCAGATTCTTCTCAACACCAAACAGTTCTGCCTCTATACGAACTCATTTATGTACAGTATAGTTTTTTTTTTACGAAGAGAGGAGACGATTGAGAATTTCACCTGTTGGTAAGTAATACGCTAACTCATATTTGGCACAACACGACAACAGTCGCTAGAGATAAGATGTAACATTTCAATACCGCAGTAATTGTATTAGCTACAACACCCTTCAAATCGGAACACGGTAACTATGGTAAACTACTGTTCTGATATATATAGGACCTGGGGTGCTGAATACTTCTATAACAAGAAGCTAGTTAAGATGACGTGCACAGCACCACGTTGTTCTTGTAATCAAAGATGTACTGCATTTGAGACCCATGTCGCTGACTGCACAGCGCCTTTCAAACTGGAAAATGGAGAAGAGTGGTACCTACCCAGACGATCTATGATCTTTTTTTTTTTATATTGTCACGCCTTTTTCCCAGTAGGGGTAGGCAGAGGTGAATAAACACCCACATTTCGCCAGATGTGGTCAGATTAGGTCCCATGTAACAGGGGGCGAGCCTGTTGCCACTTTATTGGGACCACCACACACACACAAAGATGATTTCAGTGTGCGGGTTTCCTTACGATGTTTTCCTTCACCGTTTGTATTTCGCTGTTGTAACTAAAGTTCACAAATGTACATAACTTGAATATTAAGTCATCGGTACATGCCGAGGTTTGAACCCGCGACCTTCAGAATGAAAGCCGCACGCTCTTACCATTAGGCCAGCGAGCTACTTCTATGATCTACCATCGATAAAGTTGAACTCGAAACAAGAAAAATAAAAAATTATGACAGGTTATACACAAAAATAGTAAATATACGAATACGATTCATCAATTTTATATCGACGCTATTTTATAATTTATGTATAGTTTTTTGTCGTCAGTTTCGCTTTTATCGAGCTTGATAAAAAATGGCACGTCACTAAAACGGGCGGAGGGCGGGAGCCGCGGGCATCACTACGCGGTACACGGCTCGCGAATGCGGGTCGACGCGGCGCGGCAAAGCGCGCCGGGCGGCCGCGCGTAGTGACGTGCGCGTATCGACCGCGCGCTATCGATTCGCAAGAATCGATACCAGCAGCTGATGTTTGTGTACGATAAACGCGACGCGGTGTTCGCGATAACGATTTATCGGCGATTGTATATAACTCCGAATACGCTTACGGTATATTATAAATGCCGCGAAAATTTCCAATTCATTCTATTGGATATAAAAAAAAGTTTTTTTTTTAAAAAAACATTTTTTATATATATTCATTTTACTATTAAAAGAATAAACATAACACTTAAGCCAGCGTGTTAGCATGAGTTTTTCGGCTAATCATCATCAGCCGATAGACATAGGCCTTTCCTAAAGTTTCCCACCTCGCGCGGGTAGGGATTTATATTTGGGGATTTCCCACCACGCTGGCAAAATGCGGTTTGGTGAGAGCCAGAGCCTCGTGAGTTATTGTGCGAGACCCGTTACGCGCTTTCAGCTAGTGCGGCTCCCAAATCATCTTCACTTTGTTTTCAGTTGAATTTAATGGCTACGTAAAAAAATTAGACCTCCTTTAGTCGACACGAACTGAAATTAAAGACGGCTACATGTAATAGATCTCCAACACACTCGTTGTAGACCTCTTAAAATAGCTCCTCAATTCAAATGTTAGATAAATTGACTTGACTACCTTTTCTTGAAAGCCTTGAAAACCGGAAGTAGAAACATAAACAGTGTTGTGTTTATATAGATATCGAAAATAATATATGGTCTGAGTTTTTTCACTTCTAAACTCGTGATTTTCCTCTATCAAGAACAAAGAAGACATGGAATGAAATTAAGGGTGAAGACAAAGACCAACCGCGATGGAAAATCACAGTCCACAGGGATTTTCCATCTTAGGGCCTTGATAATGATGATGATATCAAGAACAATATCATTAGTGTTGTTATCAACCGAAAGACGGTCATTACTAAACATATGTCTATCACTTATTGGCTACCCATGGTTTCTCGCGAACTTCAACAATTCGTATGATTTTGTCTGGGCAAAACTGCGTTTAATAGTAGATCGCTACTACCAGAAGACCTTACTGTCCATTAGTAAAATATCAACAATCATAAATAAAGTATGATTAGTTTTAAACGACTGGAAGCAACTGTATGAATCCAGCAGATGATGATTTTAAAAGGCATCGGGGCTGGTCCAGCAGTTATTAACAAGAAACGATGATACAGATAATGATGATAAATAAAAGGTTGTATTTTGTGATTTTTTTCTTATACTATGTAACAGAATCTAGATAAGAGAGTCGACAAAGCTTTGGAAGCTTTTTATTACCGACTGTATAAGTAGCGACCTAGATACAAATACTAAAGCTCATTACATCTAGAAAGAGATGTAAATTTTTTTTTCTTAAAACAGTATAGAAATGGGTGTGTAAGGGGTCCCGCACAACAACTTACGGGACCCAAGCCAGCCTCACCAGCTCGTGGTGCTGGTAATCAACAAACGAGTCTCTGGCTCCCACCGACCCGTACTTGGCCAGCGTGGTGGGAAATAGCCCAAATACTCCCATAGGAACCCCTACATACGACCGGCCGTAGTGCCTAGCGGTATCAGAGGCCATGCTGATTGTTTATGAAGACCTTTGGGGGGAGACCTATGTCCAGCAGTAGACGTCTATCGGCTGATGATGATGATGATGATATAGAAATGTGATGGAGTCGAATCCAAATATCCAGTAAATAAATGGGAAAGTATATTCACTGTTACTATGTTAAACAATATAAAACAATTCCAGATAAAGTGCAGCAGCTTTCGTTCAATGTACTTGCCAAGAGTAACGAGTACAGTAGACTGATTTTTTTTATAGGCAGGGTAGGGAAATGAGGGATCAATTCACCTGGTGGAAAGTGATCATCGGCGCCCATGGATAATTGCAACACCAGAGGAGTCGCGACTGTGTTGTCGCCCTTTGATGAAATTTTGGGGAAGTCTACAATGGATATCAATAAGTTTAATCATAATTGCAAGTTGACATTGGACATCCGAGCTCATCCTCTTAAGCTTGCGTAAGGAACGTGAAGATGAATTTAGTCGGTAGAAGTCCGATATAATTTGCCCTTCCCACCCCAAGAAAGCAGGTAAGTAAAGACTATCCCTACCCTTTCCTCCTCCCGTAAACTAAAAAAGAAAATGGATATGGTTCATTACTACAGTCCCAATAGCTTCGAACCTGCGACCTTCCTTCACCTCTACTTGGCCCCCGCCCGCAGCTTTTGCATATTTATGCGGTTTTATTATTCTAGTAAACATTTTTAGAATGAGTCAACAAAAACTATTTTATTTTAGGCGACGCGTAAGTCTTGATGGTACGCCCTTCCACAACAACTAACTACTGACTAAAACTTAAAACTAACTTGAGACAGAATTCTCGTGATCTCAGTAATTTCCCTAGCTACAGCTCGCTGAAAACCGGAACACGGAGTAACGGTGGTGCTTAGCTAGACAGTCTCCGGCAGTTTCTATGGTAAGGTATACGCAGTTAAATGAAGTTTTATCCCACCAGTCTTCAGCGAGGAGAAGCATATGACGAGATGAGGTGGACAAATTAACCCTGCTTATAATAACCGACGACTTAGTCATCAACATAAGCTTACTTTAGCTTATTTTTGCCCATAATTGGACATGGCACCTCCCATTTTCTTAACCCACTACCCACAGCAGTAATAATTACAGCACCATTTAAACTGAAACATGGTAACGTTGGGGTGGGGTGTACGGATTCCTGCACAACTCACGGGACTCGAGCCAATTTCACCTGCTCGTAGTGTACCCTGCTAGTCAACTTACGAGGCTCTGGCTCATACCAGCCCGCACTGGGCCAGCGTGATGTGCAATGGCCCAAATCCCCCCATATGAATCCGTATTCGACAGCCCTTAGAGCCCAGCGGTACCGGATGCTATGCTGACTGCATGTAGACATCTTTAGAGGAGGCCGTCCAACAGTAGAGGTCTATTAGCTGATGATGATGTACATAGGAGCAGAAGTTAGCACAAAGAAATAATACACCAGGATTAATAGGAAACGGATTATTACAGTTACACAAAATACATTTCCATAAATAGTCGATGGTATGTCACCATATGGGATCCATATCCATAGATAATGTCATCATCATTCATCATCATCATATCATACTGTATATGTACTATTGATCATTGGGAAACTCAATTTGGGATGTAAATGGAAGGACAGTGTACTGGTAAAAGTTGTAGGAAGAACTGTTGCCATTTTCCTGGTGTCTTTTAGTTGACTTTTACGAAACTGCGATGGTATAGCAGCTGCGGGGATACCTTAACTCTTCACCCACCAGCAGCATGTCATTATGATTACATTGAAACCTTTGAACTAAATGCTTTGTATATAGGGGTGTTCACTGTTTCAGTTATCGTATGAAGTGGTGGTATTAACGTATACCCATTCATTAAGCTCTGAATCCACTTCAGATGGCGATGCTCAGGTGCTCCCGGAAGCAATTGGGTCAGGGCTCGTAATGAACGATCATTATAAAGGTTATTATGGGAGGCTGCGGCGCTCGTCGCCGAGCTGCTGGGCCACTTCATTAAAACAAATTAATAGTAAGAATAATCAAACATGATATAAAAACCTCGTTGCAGATCAGGTATGTGCAAGTTCTGAACGTTTACCCGACCCTGATGGTCGTTCAAAAGATAAGGTTTTGATACTGTGTATATATCTTACTTCCGGATATATGGAGTCATCTTGTATATTTCATAGTATATGAAAAGTCCTGCACAACAACTCACGGGATCAAAGCCAACCTCGCCAGTTCGTGGTGCAGCATGCTAATCAAACAAACGAGGCTCTGGCTCCCACTAACCTGTATTGGGCCAGCGTGGTGGGAAAGGGCCCAAATTCCTCCATATAAATCTCTACTTGATCGAGATAGAAATCTGGAGATCTATGTTCGACTGTGAACGTCTATCGGCTTATAATGATGATGATGATTAAAAGAGTAAAATATCAGTTCTTATTGGGACACACATACAATATGTTATGAATGAACTTCACTGTACATTAAGTGTTGTAAACTAGACATTGCTTTTACAAAAAAAAAACTGAGTTTAATTATAAAAACCTGATAAGTATACAAAGTTTCGTAAGTTTACTTCATATTTATCAGATTATCATTCGAGTCCAGTCTTTCCAACGGGAAATGAATCTCAAGTTGTAGGTTAATGTCATTTAAAATCTCACTTTCCTCCCTTGTATCGTTAGAAAGCACAACCCCCTTTAAATTCCCTGCGGACCACATCCATGTATTTACCGGCTGTAAGCAAGTCTCTAGTTTTCCCAAATAATACAAAACACTGCACAAATAGTAAGACTAGTGAAAGCGTCATGCATTCCTTACCCGCTAGCCTCAGCGCCGACATCCGCTGGAACTCGGGCTCCTGCAGCCATTTCCACATCCGTCGAAACGTCTCTCTCCCCGATTTTAGCTTCGACCAGGGCTTCGGGTTTCTGAGCAGATCGCTGAGCGTACCCTGCGACCTGCAGAGCACCCTCTGCGCGAAGATCGCCTGCGGTATCGAGTACCGCTTCAACTCGCCACTTATCCTCTGCGCTAGTTCCTTTGTGTTGATCTCATCTGTGTCGTTCTGCGCTTGAGCCTGCTGGTGCGCGTGCTCCTCTCTGAGCAGCGCCGCGTTGAGGTCGAGCCCCGGGCTCGGCAGCGGCGGCGACGGCGACCGTCTCTCGTACGAGTTGGGCGACACGCTGCGCCTGCTGTACGCGGACTGCGGCGACAGCGGCTCATTGTAGGCGGTGGGTGACAAGGCGGCGTAGGACGGCTGCTGCTGTATGACGGTGAAGGTGCCCCCCGCGTGGTACGCGAACTTGTCCGACACCGTGCTGATCGGGGGCAGGGGGAGCAGCGGCGTGAGGGTCGCGTAGGAGGCCGGCTCGAGGCCCGGCGGGGTGAGCCGGCCGTTGACGGCGGACAGGGGGTGGAAGGCCGCATCGCCGTCGGGCAGCAAGTCCGCGGGGGATAGCCTCGGCGGCGACGCGTGGCTCGGCGCGACTATCACGGTGAGCGGTGCGCGGTCCCGCACCCTCGGCTCGTCCATGGCGCGCGACCGGCGGCGACGGGGTCGCGCGGGCGACTGAAGCACGCTTGCGCGGCGCACCCTTCCGTCCCCTCGCTCTACCTCCTGCAAACAGCCCCTATTTTTATCTCCCCCGATCCGAACGGCTTATATCCCGGCACTGACGGAACATATTCGACTATAACGCACTGCAATTACAGTCTATCCTCCATCGTGTTTCGCAATTGTGACGTGAACGCTCTCCACAATGCACCCTTAACCTACCCAGCGAAGCCCCGACAGTCAGCTTTGCATTACAACCTGTAGTTATACGTTGATTGCTGCTTCCACTTTGCTTTTGGGAGCGGGCCGACTCACAGAGGCAGAAGTGGACACCGTTCTCCTCTGCAGCATCGCCGCCGGTGGCTGGTCGAGACGTAGTCTCGTGTGTGGCCCCGTTCGAGTACTGTCACTCGGCTATTTGCGTGCTCACCTCGTGCCGGGGTTCCTGGAAGAACCAAAGGAAATTTTATTTAATTTTTTTTTAAATCCCGTAATATTACACTGTATGTAGCTTACAAAAGATCATTTCTTCTTTCCTACGTCCACACACGCCGACATGAGAACCTTTGTCACGAGGTATGAAAAAAGCAAGTTACTCACAATGTAGTTATCTTACTTTTGTAACTTTATAGTAAATCTAATTAACTCACCTTTAAACTAAAATTTAAACTTCACTATTATGTTCATTGTGTTAGAAAGAGATAGCAAATGGGGCTCGTTATATCGCAAATGTAAGGGCGAATGTAACTATAGCTGTGTGGAATACATATATATAGAGATATATTTAGAAACTATAGCACGATACCGAATGTGACTGCTTGTCAGTAAAATATTAGTGTTGAACATTAAAAAATAATATAATGTCTGTTGTCCAAGTCTTTCTACTCGAGCACTACGGTAGTAACTGTTTCTAGTGATAGTGTTTAGACACTACTATGTTCCGGCACCAAGAGCTCCGCAGTTAGTCTAGTTTAAGTATCATAACGAGTCTATTTGATGCAGTGAATACATCTTATATACCCCCTCATTATTGTAATGTTTTCATTTACTACCAATAGAGTTCTTGTTCTTATTTCCGATTTAAGATATTAACGTTTAACTAACGGATAATGATACGTCCAGCCATTCCAATGTGGCTCTAGTTAAGATGATATACACTGCAGCACTGTAGTGTATCGTGTCCCGCACAACAACTCAAGAGACCCGAGCCAACCTCACCTGGTAATGTTGCATCCTGCTAATCGACAAACGAGGTTCTAGCTCTCGCCGACCAACATTGGGCCAGCGTGGTGAGAATTGGCTCAAAGCCTCCCCTATGAACCCCTCCGTACGACAGTTTAGTGCCCGGCGGTACCAGAGGCCATGTTGACTGTATATGGAGATCTTTAGGGGAGGCCTATGTCCAGCGGAGGACGTCTATCGGTTGATGATGGTGACACAGCAGCAACCAGTGGGCTATGAGACAAGATATCAACTCCCGTTACTTGAAATAATTTATATTAAAATTATCTTAACCAACATGGTGGAACAGCTGCGAGTCCCAGCAGTGGGAACATAAAATAGGCTCAATTTTATAATTAACTCAGTAACATAAACACTGAATGACATGATAAAAATATTAATAAAATAAAAGCTCATAGCTACTGTACTGATACGCATTGAAGGCTCCTAATGACCTGGCCCGACACCTGGCACCGACAGAGGGATTTATAGTGTTGCATAAAATTTAAAATATCGATAAATTTTTTTTAGGGTTAATAAAAGACGCTCTCCCTCCAGATGGACGACATCATCAAAGCGGTCGGAAGTTGGTGGATGCGAGAAGCTTTCGGTGGAAGACATTGGGAAAGGCAGTGGACAAACGAAGGCTGATAATGATGATGATGAATATAAGATTGAATGGTTTGAACAAATGTGATTACTGCTGTCTAATAATACCTGAAACTGAAAGAGAATTAACTATCATACTTACTGTATATATTTTTGAAGTAAAATTCTTAGACGGCGTGAATGGGATTGTATGAGAGGAAGAAGTCGTCACTATAAAAGTATTAATCATCTGTGAGAGAATGAGATACGCGTTTCTCTATAGTTTTCTCATCCTTCATCTTCACTTCGCGCTACAATCCGCAGCGCGGCCTCTACGCTGCTGCCACGCACGCTCAGACAAACCCGATTTTATTAAATATTAAAAAAAAAAATTCATATTCAATCGAAAAATTTTTCGTCATTATCATCATCATTATCAGTCGATAGGCTAGTATATATCCACTGTTAGACATAGGCCTCTCCCAAAGATTTCCAGTCAGCACGGCATCCGTTACCGCTGGGCACTAGTAACTGTAGTATGTAGGGGTAAAAAATACCCTTGTATTTGAACCATTACCCGCCACGCTGGCCTAATGCGTATTGGCGAGAGCGAGAGCCTCATTTGTTGATTAGCAGGGTGCACCACGATGTGATGTTAACTTGGATCCGGTGAGTTATTGTGCGGTAACCCTTACACCCCGAACTTCTTTTATCATTATTAAAATGTTATTTTAAATGCTTTAATTTATTTCTCCGTTTATCTCTCTTCCATTATTTTCTACTTCAAGCATTTTTGTATATAATCCATAGTGTATTCATCTCATTCTCTTACAATTGACCAGAATACAATTTCCAATTAAGCCGCTCGTGAACTTAGACATTGTTTAGTTAATTTTCATAGCACATGCCTTTTCAGGAAAATAACATAATATATATATATATATATATATATCAACTACATTATTATAAACATTTGGCACTAAATCTTTTTGTTTTCTCAATAAATTAGTCATATCAATGAATGAGATTTGGCATTTGAAAAACTAAGACGATTTTTTATAAAGCACACTGTATTCTTATAGATAGAAATGAATTCTATTAAGTAAATAAAAATGGATGCGGGAAACAATAACTTATTTGGAAAGTAACAAATTATACTTGATTTTTTAAAATTTTACAATCAATTTGTTTCTGCAAAGGTATGTTCGATTCATACATACATACATATCACACCTCGTTCCCAGCGGGGTAGGCAGAGACCACCTCTCTCCACTTGCTACGATCCTGGCACACCTCTCTCGCTTCCTCCACTTTCATAAGCGTCTTCATGCACGCTCGTCGGTTGCGAGTGCTTTTGACCCGGCGTTACTTTAGGACATCTTCGATTTGATCAGAATATGGCCGCCTAGGTCGACCTGCACCCATTTTTCGGTCATTCTTACCTTGTACACCTCTTTCGATAATCTTCTATCATCCAATTTTCAACATGGCCGAACCCTCTAATCATCCCTTTCTCTATCCTTGTCACTACATCTTCAACCACGCCGCACCGCTTCCTTATCACACTGTTCCTCACTTTGTTCATCATCATGTTCGATTCGAGCGTTTTATTAGGTCGTCTACGCTGTCAGAAATCCTCACGATGTATATGTGGCGTCAGCTTTAATCATGATACCAGCGAGTGCCGGTGACCCAGTTGAAAAGTTTCTTCAGCCTGTTGACTCTTAGATCATATAAAACAACAATGAATATGTACATACGTTTTGTATAGGTATCGATAAATGTTGTAACTTTGGATATCGATATCGGTATGGAGGTTGGTCGCCATCACTACGCGGGGAGCACGTGTCGGCAGCCCCTATAGCACGTCCGGCCCGCAACGGTGCGTACGTAATGCCGTATCGCGGCGCCCGAGCTGGTCGCGCTACGCACCGCCTACACCGTGCAGCCAGCCACAAATGAGAATCCTCAATGACGATAAACTGACAAAAATGTCCTCTTGTTAGTCGTAGTCTGAGACATCATACGCCCACTGCTGAAGTCATTCAAATATCTCTGTACCAATCGTGCGCTGTCTCCATCCGGCGCTTCCTCGCGACCTGCGAACCAAAGCCATAATAATTTTAAAAAATCCAACCCTGGAATATAAAGTAGATGATGGATTATTCGATGTGTATATTCAATTTCTATTCATCTTCAAAAGAACTTATTAAGGCCTTGTTATAATTTGTCTATTGGAAGGATCTATTGCGATATAATAGTTTCCTAATTATATCCCAAAAATGCTCTCTATGACCCAAGAAATTATTTAGGACAAACATAACAAAAAAATTATGTATGAATATCTTTTATATTACGTAACATCTCTTCTTTTTCCCTAAACGTATATTTCACTAAGTGGTAATGTGCAATTATTCGCTTCGTCTCAACACTAGTTATTTATGAAGAAACCAGCAGCGTTATTTTTATCAACTACAAGTACATAAATAAATAAAACTAATATAAAGGTTTCCGTGAACATCGCGTAAGTTATTATGCATAGATAAAGAATGAAATAAATTATATAACTACAATAGTAAATGAGGAAAATAAGGTATAGTAACATAAACATCCTAACCAGCACCGGTTTTGTGGTAAAGGTATGACACCACTGGGTGGCACATCCTGCTCGCCTCGTTGCGTTGACATATAAAATAATGTGACACAAAAAGTGTTTTAAATTGATCCAGAATTTAAAACCACATCCGTAATTAGTTATTGCTGCAATGAAATAAAGAGGAACAAAAAGGATATGACGAACTATCTAACACACGCACACTGTCGTGCTGTATAAACATCATAGCACCACACGACAGGTTTTGTAAATAAATTCGATATATATGACGCCAACTTCTAATTTGACTCTCTTTAAATACTTTTATACAATGAGACGACGAGACGAGCGAGACGTTCATATAATGGTAAGTGATATTCCCGCCCATAAAAACGTGTCGCTATTTAGGAGAGTATACTGCACCACATTGCACTCCTGACCTAGTAAGTTCACTAGCTAAAACTTCCTTCAAGCGGGAACACAGTAATGTTTGCAGAGTACGGTTTCTACCACTAGTGTAGTAAAATCCAAAAGTAAAAAAAACAAGTAACACAAAGAGTTACAATTGTTGTTAAAAGAAAGACTTTATTAATGACACGAGTTTACCTAAATTATTAACGCAGCGGGCATAAAAAGTCAAAACCGTTGTCCGAAAAACAAGCAGACAATGAAGCAAGAACTGTATTTCACTGAACACCTTTCACTTTTAATACCCTCTATTGACTCGAAACCCTAACTTTGCATCTAAAAAAATGAATATTTGCGTATTTTAAATATATATATTTTTACCAACCCCTCGTTCTATCACCCTATTTTATTAGCATAACATGCTTTTTACCGTGTGACAGCTGCGCGCCCGCCATTTTGCTCCCTTGTGACGTAACCACATCGATTATTTTTTAAAATCGATGATATCGAACGCACACCTGTGCGGCCCGTGCCACGCTCGCTTCCCGGTGCATCGACCTCTTTGTTTGGTTAGCCATAACCCATTACATTTTTTTTACAATATTTAAAAAGAAATTAACACTCTCTTTAAGCTGAGAATTTGTCTATTTCTAGCATAAATAGTTTTATTTATATAAGTATTACAAACTATTAATAATAATTAATAATTCATTGTCTATATAAAACCTGATTTAGTAATGTTGCCCTTTAATTATGATAATAAAAAAATTAACATTTTATGAAGATATGAAAGCAAAATAGTTTTATTTTATCCATCTATATATTGTGAGTGAATATTAAAAACCTTGTATGCTTATAAGAAATATTTTGCCTAAGCTGTTAGCTAATTTAGAAAAAAATTAAAAACTCCCTACTACGTTTGATACTATAACAATAATAAAAACGTAATTACATTTGAAACAACATATTAAAGTAAACTAGGCAATGTTCTCGTTTAATTTGTAATTAATATAATTTTTGTTTGTCATAGCCATAGTACATCTAAAGTTACTTTGAAGTAAAAAAAGTTAAAGAAGTAAAACCTCAATTCTGCCGCTTCGAAATTTTCCTATCAGGAAATGAAAGTTTTGCTAGGGCTTCCCAGTTATTAAGAGTTAAAGGTACTTGAATTGTAAAGCAAGGGGACCCGGTGATTGGCCTTGTAAGTTTACCAACCCTTCGCGATGCCCGACAAAATGTAAAGTTTAAAAAGGTATACAGCAGAACTTTAACGTTTCTCTGTACTCGGCGTGTATCATTTACCCTGCTTCTAAGATTGAGGCTAAAATTTAATGTCATGCCAGTAAAATATTTTTTTGTCTGTAATTTCAGCTACAGCGTCCTTCATGCGAAAACATTAGTTTATTCCTTGCTATTATTAGGAAACAACAGTGGGCACATTTCTAAGTGACTATTTCTACCGTCACTGAATATTAGTAGAAAATAACTTTAATATTCAGCTAATTTCTGAAGCTCAATGTTATAGTGTTGACGTAGCAGTAAATAACAACCGGATTCCGGCAGGAACAGACCCGGTACGTGTTACGTTGACCACCTGGTGAAGGAAGTAATGATCGGTGCAAAAATTTGAGGAAGACCTTTGCCTAGCAATAGAGGTTTACCTGCGGTTAATAATGGACCGTATTCATCAGCGTGCTTTAGATACATTAATCCAGCTTTCGATAATGATGATAATCCAACTGTATTTCTATCTAATAAACATATGAAATTATAGGTACATCATATATTCTCGACCCAGTTGTGAAAGCGTTTAATAAAAAATATTATTTTAAACGCTTCTCTTGAATCCTTTACCTAGGTACACTTTCTAGGCTAAAGCGCTATGTAGACAATGAAATACCACATACCTTTTTATCCTTAGACACGGAAAGACGATGAAAGCCCGACCCAGTTGATGCGGAAAGGACCGGACAAGGCGCCGGAATAAGAGGAAAAAGGCGAAGTTTACTTTTAAGAATGTTCTCGATGAAATATTTCAGAAACAAGGGAAAAAATATATTTTACTGGTGGTATGTTGCCGCACCGTCTAGGTAGGTACCTATTGCAGACGACAAACAGTACTGTATAAACATTATGTTCCGGTTTGAAAGGCGCTGTAGCTAGTGTAATTACTGGGGTAATGGGACTCAACATCTTATGTCTCAAGCGACGAGCGCGGTGTGGTGGCTTAGTGTATAGTATCGTTACTAGCGCCACGTTAGGAGCGGGCGTATCACTTACAATCAGGTGACCGTTCGACTGGTCTCATTGCTTCATTGAATAAAAAGGATTTTATTTTCAATGTTCCATTTAAGAGTTTAACCAATTGTACTTCAATTGTAGTAATGGCAATGTTTAAATATTTGATTATTGTTACTGGCGCAGCACCAATCTCTACGATTGCTATTTTTTTCTTATTAGACGAAGCGACGAAACAAGCGAGACGTACACTCGATGTTAAGTGATACTCCCGCCAATAACATATGTATAAAACGATAGTCAAGATAGAGTCGAGGCCAAATTCCACAACCTAGACTCTATAAAATTCGTCACAAAGTACCTTGTGACAGAATGAGCTCGTTATGTCTGAATAATACAGACGGTTACGGTGGAGAAAAAACGTAAATAATCACCTCGTCTTCTCAATTTAGAGTGAAGTATTGAAAGGATGATAAAAAATAGTCAGCATTTATTTATTTGAGCGAAAATTAACAACGCGTACGAAACAGCGCGGCGCCATTTTGTGAACTGCAAATGTTTGGGAACTTCTTGTTGAATCAATGGTTAAATCCTTTACTCTACTTTTCTACGAACTTCTACGAACCCTCTATATGAAGCAATCAGTTGTCAGTTTCGTGTTTCAATATCATTGCTTTTATTAAATAATCGATTAATAGTTTTTACATTGTAGAAGGTAAAATAATAATATGATGTTTTTACGACTAATAAAAATTTGCTGAGACGCCACATCCTCGTCACCTTTAAGCTAAACTGTAAAATTAATTTGATTACCAGAATTAATCGATTTGATAAGCGATACATCAACATGTACTATAAATCGATTACAAGTTATTATAACAATATCGTTTATTTCTCCTTCGACTTATAAAATAATATCGAAAATTGATAATTCGGATCTTACAATATCGGAAATCTTACCCTCGCCGCAGCCCGTTGTCATGACAACCGGCCCTCCGCTCAAGACAGGGTACATTTTTATACCGTCATCTCTTTCTAACTAGGGTACTTCGGCGATGCGAGTAAAAGGAAGTGCGAGTGTGATTGTTGTTGCGTTTGTTACTAAGCAGCCGTAAGTAAAATCGATATCGCGCAAGGCTAGGCGTCGATTATCCGTTCTATTCAACGTCAGCGCGGCCGCGCGACGAAAGGTCGTAAGTACAATGGCGCTGCGATAAATCTTTAGATCAATACTGAAATGAGAAGGTATAGTTTACAACGGCTTCATTTCGCTGTTGAGCTGCTGCAGCGCTGTCGCTACGGCTGCGACACACATCGACTATTGATTTTCGCGATCCCACTGAGTCAAAGTTCGATTTATTGGATAGAGCTAATGTTTTATATATTCACAAAGTTATGCGAGGATTTAGTATTACATTACATTTACTTTTATTACTCTTAGCGTGGAGTGGTGTAAACATGACGGTAAATAATATGCCTGCGTAAAATATAATAGCTCCTAATTAAAGACATACCCTCCATACCATGCCCATCGCCACCAGATAAAATATTACGTCTTATAACCCAGCTACAATAGCTGCAGCCTCTAGCAACATCAGCGTCTATTGCAGTCAACAAACAGTACTGTACAAATATTACTGTGTTCCGGTTTGAAGGGCATTGTAGCTTGTGTAATTACTGGATTAACGAAACTCAAGATCTTATAAGCGTAATGTGGTGCAGTGCATGCCGTCTTAATTAACGCCATTACTTAGCATCAAGTGAACGTCCCGGTCGTCTCATCACATAATTACATAACAAAAAACCTCAACTACTCGTGGTGTACCCTGCTAATCAATAAACGAGTTCTCATCAACCCGCTTTGGGTCAGCGTGGTAGGAAATGGCCCAAATCAATTATATGAACCCCTACAAACGACGACCCCTAGTGCACGGCGGTACCAGACGCCGTGCTGACTTTAAGGTTGAGGGAAGTTGCTTTATGCGGGCAGCGCTGAAACGTTCGAGGTGGGAATCTTTGGGGCAGACCTGTATGTCCAGCAGTGGACGTCTATCGATTGATGATAGATAGATTCCAAATCGCATTTACCAAACCCTGGAATACCCCACCGCAAATCTCTCCAGGAAATATTTAGTAGCGTATTTAGGGCATACAAAAGGACTTCCTTTTTTTTTTAAAACACTAAAGTTGTAAGCAGGTATATAGTAAGTCTGATGGTAAGTAGTTCACCGGTAGAAAAGCCTTCCTTAAAAATGTCCACTGATCGGTTCTGTGCTAGTTCCTCGCGACCTTCACCACGTAGTTGGCTCATTACGCGATCTGTTCTAGTCTAGTAAACCTATAGGCTACGTAGGTGACATTAGTTCATCCAAGCAGTTACCATTGCCTTTGGACAATAAACTTACTGTAGGCAAACGTGTTATAGACCTTGGGGAAACCGTTACCTTGTGATTGTTACCAGTATACTGCGCTCCCCAACAAGTACAGCGATAGTGGTGAATATGACAATTACGCCCAAATTGTGAAGGTTTACATTCAGCAGTGGATTATAGAGAAATTACTGGAGTAATGAGACTTAATATCGTCTCAAGGCGACGAACGCAATGTGGTAGAGTACATCATCTAACAAGCGCCACGTTATGGGCAAGCGTATCACTTACCATCAGGTAATGTTCGGCTCATCTCATTTCTTCATTGAATAAGAAATCATTTAAGAGTTTAACCATTCAATCTTCGTTTCCATGGTATCACTTACCATCAGGTGACATCAAGTTTGTCTGGTCTGCAAAAGGATATCAATGGATTGAAATAATATGACGAAATAAGGATAAACTCAAGGCACTGGGAGCAAGATTTGTATATCTTACGGATAATGATACTGATGTTTAATTAATATATATAAATCATTTATTTTCAACGAACATATATATATGTGTATACAGTTCCTTGTAGTTTGCAAGTGGCTATTCTCTTCGCTGAAGGTGAGTCATACTGTTCGCGCAGGCGGCAAATTAGAAGCCGTAGATACAAAGAAAGGAAGGTAATAATCACGAGTACCCTGTGTACTGTACAGCAGAGCCTTATCTACGCGACCAGGTTTTAAAACTAGCTATTTTGTTACCAGTACATATATCAGGTAATTTTTACTCTTTGTACTTAACAGTAAAGTACATCAAACAAGATTTTCACCATCATCAGCTGATAGACGTCTACTGATAGATATAGGCATCCTACAAAGATCTTCACATCGATCGGTCCTGTGTTTCCCGCATCCAGGGGCTTCCCGCGACCTTCATTTATAGTAGTTCATATGGAAGGATTTGGGTCATTTCCCACTACTCTGGCCCAATGCGGGTTGGTGGGAGCCAGAGCCTCGTCTGTTGATTAGTAGCACCACGAACTGGTGAGGTTGGCTTGCATTTATCAAATAAGTTAAATTTACATAATACTTCAAATGAAACAGAAAATCTAGTATCAAGGTATATTTTTATTTCTTACTGTAGCTTCTTTTGTATATATCGCGTACCGAAAATACTTTAAAGTATTTCGAAACCAGATTTGTAGACCTAATATTAACAAAAAACCTATTGAGCTTCATCCCTTTTTCCACCAGAGAATACATAAAGAAGTTTACTAACGATTGGTTTCTGCTGGGCTTCCCCCCAACATCTTACGGCGCTCAAGTCAACCTCATCTGCACGAAGTGCACCCTGCTAAACAATAGATAAGGCTCTGACCTCTCACCAACCCGTAATAAGCCAACCTGGTGGGGCTAAAGTCCAACTCAATAGGAATCCTTAAATAAGCCTTATGCTCTGCAGTGAGAGGCCTCTGCTGCAGCAGACTGTCTAGAAAGGTACCACCGCAGCGCCTATTGCAGCCGACAAATAGTACTGTGGAAATATCTCTATGTTCCGGTTTGAAGGGTGTTGTAGCTAGTGAAATTACAATGGTAATGAGACAACACCTTATCTCAAAGCGATGAGCGCGATGTGGTGCAGTGTATATTATCTTAACTAGCGCGACGTTGTTATGGGCAGACGTATCACTTAACATCGGGTGAACTACGCTCGTATAGTCTCTTCATTGAATAAAAAAAAATCATGCAAGATATCGTCCACTTCTTCCTCCTGCCCTTTTCCCAGCTATGTGGGGGGTCGGCACAGTGTACTATCTTCCATATCCCTCTATCAGCCGTCATATCTGAATTCACACCCTTCTTATACATGTCATCTCTCACATAATTCATCCACACTTTCATCGGTCTTCCTCTACCCCATCCTGATAAGCAACTTTAATTCTCATTACTTTCTTTGTTATAGGTCCTTCATCTCTTCGCACAACACACTCGTACCACGCTAACCCCTTGCTCCTCAATTTCTCTGTCACTAGAACAACTTTCAGACTTCCTCTAATGTACTCATTATTAATTTTATCCATCCTTTTCACACCGCACATCTTAACATTCGCATCTCAGCCATATGTAATCTCCTTTCATCGGAACCCTTGGTAGCCCAAAACTCAGCTCCATACATCAGGACAAGTCTAATGACCGACTTGTAGATCTATCCCTTAAGTTTAAGGGGCATTCGTGGATCACAAGTCATAACAATGACCTGTGATGGTGTGTTTAGGAAGAGGGGTATCTTAGTATTATTATAATATTTATTAGTTTATTGTATAGTATTACTTAGTAGTATTACTTAGTAGTATTATAATATATAAAGGATTTCCAGCTATGTAGAGACTCATCTGGATATCTGTGGAGTCATAAGGCCTGGAGACTTGGAATTTTGGTAGAAATGTTCCTTCTTAGTATAAGGCAGATAAGAACTGATTTTACAGAATGTTATAGGGGTTTGCAGGGATGTTACGGCCAGCAGAGCGGGCGCGGAACAGCTGATATTAGTATAAATAAAACTCAATTGAATGTTTGTTTGTTTTGTATTGCGTCAACTGTAACACTTTCAGTTTTCATCGATATTGAGCAATGTTTACCTACTTTATTATAACTGCTCAATCCCTGATGTCCAATCGTTCGTCTACACCGCGCCTGTTCGCACCGCCATTAGTCATTTGTTTTACAAATGGCGGAGTTTAAAGCAAAGGTACGAGGCCCGTGCGGCCAGCTTTCCAAATTACTTTTTCTTAAAGCGCCATTTGTAAATTTGCCGATAACAGCTAACAAATATATTAGCGGAAATGAAAAAAAAAACTATTATTAAAGATGCTTTGCGGATGAGCTTATTATTGTCTCCTTTCGATTTACATGTATTTTTTTTATATTAATATGAAGAAGTTATATTATATAATAATATTAGGTTATAATGGAGTGAGGCACATGACAAAATTATTTTAGAAAGCGGACTTAGTATTAATACCTGTTACATAAATGATAAAATATACACAATTTACATAAAACACGTGAGAGTAATATTTATCAATAGTAGACAAATCTCGAAGTTTTCGGCAGAGTACAAAGGCTGGACTTATTAATGATTGAAGTATTCAATGCGTGGGAAGTTGGACGAACGATTGGGCAGCAGGAGTGGGCATAACAACGCGCGCTGCGTCAACCGCACGGCCCACCGGTGGCCCCACGCGCGCGGCACCCCCACGCGCCGACGTATTTGTTTTAAGCTTTAAGCACCAATTTTCTTTATAACAAGTCGTTCGAAATAATTAAACGACTAAAATTCTATAAATATCTTACTATGTATAGGTTCAAAATACACGTTATAACATTTTTTTTTTACAAGTCTATCCCTTAGTTCGCACGCCTCACTGATACGTTCCCGGCGCTTCAGTGCAAACGTTATTTTCCTTACATTTCGCTCACGCCGCCGGAAACGTATCATTCAGGTGTGTCCGGACACTAAACATAAAAATCGTTAAAACAAGAAAAAAAAAAAAAAAACTATACGAAAAAAAAATTGTGATAATACACAATGAATAGCGTACTCTTAAGGTTCCCTTTAAGATGAATTCGTATCATATAACTATATATACGCTTCGGATGGTATATATACAAACGAACTTGGTTAATGGACGCGCTCATAAACTACTAAAACAATTAATAAATTCGCTAAACAATTGCAAATTGCACATCGTAACCGACAAAACGAGTTATAACGTACGCAATAACTAAGATTAAATAACTAACGGTTAATGTACTTACAAATATAACTTTAGTTACGTATGTTGTTACATTTCAGAATCCACAAAAACGAAACTCAGTATCAAGACGGACTTTTTTTTTTGTTCGTTAATCAATAGAGAAATTATTTAATAATAAATATCGTTATGATCGATATGAAAAAGGGGTGAGGGGGTTAATAGTAGAAGAGGTGATGAAGTAGGTATACGATCGATAGAATTTCGAAGAAGCGATGCGGCAATAAAAATGCACCTACACTCCACGCGAACGGAAAGCCTCGCCTAGTTAAAAGTATCGCCGATAATAAGATATACACGCCGGGTAAACTATATAAATAGGTACTTAAGTGGGTACAATGTAGTCACTAAAATTATACAATATATTAGAGAATTATTCATATACCAGCGAGACTACGCGGTCAAGCGTCACTTAATCGTAAGGTAATTTAAGGGAGCGGGGTTGGGGTAGAGGAGGGGGTTGCAATTATTCACGGACCGGAAACAAACTTCCAGACTGCTGGGTGCCCGATGTTGAACAATAGTAAAATTAAAAACAAAACTGAAGTGAACAAACAGTGAGGGTAGTCGTAAATCGATGCGTCCGGAGGGACCAAATGATCGCGCGCCGATACGAAGTTTGGACGTCGAAGGGTTAGCGGAAGTAAGTAACGCGGAAGTTAGTAACGCGGAAGCGTTGCGTAAAGGAATAACGAAACGATACAATATCCCGATGTGGAGGAAGACACGAACGGAGAACTAGAGTGGGGCTAACAAAACAACATTTAACCATTATCTCTAGTTAGCACGTTGTATAGAACGCATCACAAATATACAATATTGTTGTATCTAAGGCACATAACGTTTAGGCTTCCGATTGTATCTCAATATCGTAACAATGGTGCTAATAGAAAATAGAAAACGGTCGCGCCTGCGCGCGCGCACTATTGCGAAGCTATCAACATAACCGTCTACCGAATCTAATAACGCTGTCGGCAAGTGTTCTCCACACCTCGCATCCGCATCCGGCTGCTCCCGCTGCTCGCCAGCGGCACTGCGACGCGCCGCCCGTACAAAACAACTATTTCAATATAAGACACGTTCTAAATGAACAATTTGATCACAGTCTAGAATTTTCGGCACCAATGAACTTTTAAATTCGTCACCAACAATTTGCACTAGCGATTGCACCAGGTTACACCGCCCCGATGTTACGACCAAGTTGTGTGGGTAGTCCGAATTATGTATTCAACAAGCCTCCAGTGACTCTTTTAACTTTTTTTTTTCTGTTTATACAATTTTTTTTAAATATATCCTCTAATAAAGTCTAACGCTAGCAATTGACTAATCCCCGCCTTTCAGCCTAGTCGAACTATTACAGCTGTAATTGTAATAATACCTCTATAGTTTGTTCTGTGAAATAGCTATGTTATAATTACTCCAGATGGTCACCCGGTCACATTTACTATAGAAAAAATATTCTGCGAGTCGATTGTTAAGAATATACATATATATATATATATATATATATATGGTCAAACTACTTCAGTACCAATCACTAGCTTTACTAAAGCCGATTTTATTATATTATTATTTTTATATTATTTATTGCTTCTCCATTATTGCTACGTTACCTACCTTACTAATTCTCTAAACGTCTTATTTAATTGTTCTGCCAAACTAAACGATCGCGTTGATTAATTGGAAACAAGGGCAAGTTAAATTTTAGAAGAAATAATAGATGATCAATTGACTTCAAAAATATGACACGAGTTCGAAACATGAAAGGTGTCAAAGGTAACTTTGACGTAAGGCCATATTCTGCTAGTGTTTACTAGTAAGATTTTTTTTCTAAATTCCGAACTGCAGTCAGTTAATCGATCAGTTTCACTACGAATCGCCAACTTAACCGTACCGTACTTATATAATCTAACTCTATTAAAAATTGTGTATATATATTTAGATTTTATTAAGTGTAATTTGGCCACTTTTTTTTTATTTAGTTTCGCACCCTTACTAATATACGTAAGGGTTCAATTAATATATGTAAATATTTTTTACTTTATTTTAAGTAACATTAAATTTACGTTGTAACTCTAATGACTAGCTTTTCTCGTATGGCCACGGGATTGCGAAACGAAACGTAATTATTGCGTGAATTAACAAAAAAAAAAATGTTACACTAATCTAAATACGTACATAATATATTAGCGGTACAAAAGAGATGCAATGACAATTCACAAGTTATAAAGTAAAAAGGATCCAAAGATGGCAGATCAAATAAAGTTATATATTTAATTGACTAATACATTCTTAATGCGAATTCGATGAGTCCACGGTACAGGTGTGAGCGGATGGATTGTTAAAACAACACTACAATTTACAAGTCCCTAACAATTAAGTTTATTATAAGTTTTTTTTTTTGTTCATGAAAGGCACCTATTGAATGTCCCTCGACTCATGTCGAACTACATTGTACAATTTGTTCTTGCGCGCGGGCTTTTCTTAAACTTACCATACTCAAATATTCATCGATTAAACTTACTGGGTATTAACTGTGATTAATTATCTGACATCGACAAAAATTTATATTTTTCTATTTAAGGAAGATAAAGGTACTCTGGCTTGAGAACTCTAGTTTCTGGTCATAGACTAAAAACTTATTCTGTATGTAAGACGGGCAAACGAGCAAACGCCTCAAGTGATGGTAAATGCCGACTCTTTAATTCAACTTTACTGGTAACACCGCGAGTAAGAACAAATCCGACAGGCTCACGGCTACAATTATAAAACTACACTAACTTTCTTAAGCATGGCTCGTCTTTCTTATATATTCGTTCAATAAATTAACTTTTTTTTTCATCGTTAACTAATAAGCTTATCTCTATTCACATCTCAATACAAAACACACAACAATGAAACATAAAAAAAAAACAACTTATAATATCACACTTTCGTCAATTGTAATAAGATTTGACGCCGGTACCGGAAGCGCTTGTTAACTACAACGGCTTCCACGAACTGCCTCAAAGGTCAGCAAAATAACTACTTATAAGCGGCACTTTAACTTTTTTTTATTTCACTAAATTACTGGAAGGCTTGATCATTATACTTGATTTATATCCTATAAAAAATATTAGAATATACAATGTCGTGTATTTATATTAGCTTCATAATTTACATTATTAATCATTACCGTCGGAGTATTGTATTCCGTTGCCATCTTAATAATTAATGAACGAAATTTTGCATTGATTATCTGTTTTACCCTTAAACCTTTCAATACACTCCAGCAGGTGGTGCTGATGTAAATTTTTGTACGTCGTAATGACAGCGAGCTGTTTAGAGCACAGACAATCAATGCCGGACACAATTTAAAATATTTTCCTAGAACCATTGCCGCGGTCTTTTTTCCTTTATCTGTATATTTAACAATATTTACACTCGCCCCCGCATTATACACTCCGTCGCTTTCAACGACCAGAATATTAAAAAAAAAGATCACCCCAAATTAGAGGCAAAAGCAAAATGTATCAATAATGTAATATCGTTTAAAAATCAAAACTTTCCCATAACTATGTTTGTGATGACGAAACCTATTAGATATTAAATAATATAAAGTAATATTGTCGGTTTGTCTGCTATTATAATTCGGTCTACAGTAAGTATTAAACGTTAGACTTCTTTAAATATAAATTTAAGTAACGTATGAACATCAATTTTTTTAAATACCTAATCCACAATTTATAATTGTTATAATATTATTGTCGATTTAAAAAAAAACGTTTGAGTAGATTTTATATGAATCGATATTTTCATGTTGCATGTGTCAAACACTAAAGAGGAAGAGAGAGATCGTTTTGTCAATAGAATTAATAATTATGGCCGCTTAAGTAACGGTCGTTTGGTGTGGAGAAAGGGATAGAGAGCGGGCGGTGAGGTGAGTTGAGGTGAGTCGGTGTGTCAGTGGGTCCGGTGCGCGACGGGGCGCCAGTGCGGCGGCGGCGCGGGCGTCCACCGCGGCGGCGGGCATCACGGTGAGCGCAACGGCTTATCCGGCGCTACGCCCTCCGCGTCCACCGGTGGGCCCGCGCCCGCCGTGTCCATGGCGGTCGCGTCGCCCGCTATCACGCTCGACTGGAAGAACCTCTCTGCGGAAAAACGATCAGAGTCACACCTCTCGCTCTACACACAGCACCACTAACTCACCCAGCATTTCATATCTCTTCAATTTACGTTTTTTTATTTAATTATGCCATGAGAGGATTGGGCCATTCTTCATTATCATCATTTCAACCGATGATCGTCTACAGCTGGGCATAGGTCTCTTGTAATGTGTTCCACAAAGCATGGAACATTCACTTGATAGTAAATGATACATAATCATCATTACGTCCTGACTTTAAATTGAAGTTCGGCTATCTATTATTTCTAACTAATAACCCCGGTCCATTGCTTTAAGTCGTGAAACCAATTCTTCTGCTGTCTACCAGATGTCTGTTTTCCAGGAATTTGGCACTCCAGGTCTTCAGTCTCGTTTCCCCAGTAATAAGTCTAACTACAGCGCCCGTCTTATCGGAACACTAATGTTTGCACAGTATTTAACAGCAGAAATAGCGTTGCGGCACCTTCCTAGAGGTCTCCAGCGACAGAGACCTACCACCAGTAATTGTATGTGAATATACGATATCTAGCATTAGCTTGTTAGATGGAGGAGGAGAAAAGTTATTTTGAGAATAACATTTATCATGGCATCATGCTAAACTTAATTCCAAGGTTGTCTTCCATACCAATCTCCATAAAGTAGAAAGAGAGACTATGATATAAAAAACATACTTTTTTGACGATAATGTAATATAAACTGTTTTTATTTTATTGAAATAGGGGATAAGAAGAAAGGAAGGTACTTATAATGTTTAAATTAAATGGGGGTAGATGAGGATATAATAATTAATCAATAACACTGACCGTCGTCTAACAGAACTACGTGATCCGGGCCTCCCGGTGCCGCCATTATGTTGAACTCCTCCTCCAGGGTGGGGAATGGGGCGTTCCATCTGAAAAGTATACGTTATGAAGCTCTTACGCTATCTTAAGAAATTTGACTAGTACTAGAATTTTGTTCAAGCGATAGAGTATTCCAGTCGCACTATACCGTTTTCAGGTTATTTGTCACTTCAGGCCATAGGAGGACAAGTGGCCTGAAGATTGGAAAAAAGGATCGATAAGTCATATTAAGTATTTTGCATAAGGCAATGTTATTTATGGTTACCTGGGAGGGGCGCGAGGAGGTGGCCGCGGCGCGTAGAGCCCGAGACCGCCAGGGGGCGAACTTCCACCGCCTCCCGCCAGCACCGCACCACCACCCAGGCCCCCATAGCTGAATACCTAAAAGATAATTTCTTTGTCACATCAGTGCTTCATTAAACAAGAATATATATACCTCTTGTTAGCAAATCATCACGTAATAAACGCCCACTGTTGGGCATCTATACAACACGTCCTGGCTTCGTAAACAGTCAATGTATTACCTGTTGTGGCTGCGAGTGGAAGTGGTTGAAGTGCGTGAGGGTAGGGTGGCAGTCGCGGTAGTGGGGCGAGCGGCGGCGGGGCGAAGCGCCAGGCGACCGACCTTCCGGGGACGACGGCGAGCTGCCACCGGCGCCCACGCCCACTCCCACACCAACACCCGCGCCCACGGAGCCCGCCTCGCTCGCTAGAAATCATTACACATACTTATTATTACGTATAACTATTAGGTATTATATTAAGAACACGACCAATCGTTACGAAAGTAGATAATAATTTAGTTTAAAGAGAAAAAACAGCTGAAGACAATAGCTGGAATAGAACATAAGTGGCTTTAAAGGCTTAACAACTTAAGGACAAGTATTCAAACCACCAGTTCTTAATTCTTCTGTTTTGATGTAATCTATTAATACGAAACGGTCTCAAATTCCGTTTAAAGGTAAATTCGTAAACATGCTTACCTGTTGACCTGATGATGGCTACGGGCCTGGCCATCGGCGGCAACGGCGGCGGTGGCAGCATGGAATTGCTAAAGTATGCCGGCTTAGGGCTCCTAGAAAGCCCGTGCACCTTGAAAAAGTAAAGAAGTTTTTTTAAGAATATTACTATGTGCTCTGTGGAAAAAAAAATGCTATTAAATGCTGAATTTCCTTTCTGTCCGATTCTAATTTTGGGCCAATCAGAATAATATTCTCAATAGCTATCTTATCTATCCTCAAATAATCGGATGATCACAAATAGAGCTAGGTCTCTGTTGCTGGATACCGGCTAGATAGCCGCAGATCCTATTGCAGCCGGCAAACATTAGCTATATATAGGTACAAACATTACCGTGTTCTGGTTTGAAAGGTGCTGTAACTAGTGAAATTACTGGTGTTACAAGAGTTAACATCATATGTCTCAAGGAGATGAAAGCAATATGGTTCTGTGTATAACATCCTAAGTAGCGGTTTGTTACGGACAGGAATATATAGCAGGAGTACTTACCATCAGGTGAAAAAATACCTCTTCTTGGTCTCAGTAGGAGGTCTTGGTTAGACATCATTCGTTCAAGAGAGATCATAGATATGAGAGATCTCCAAACATAACCTGTAGACCATACCGATACCTCTCTGCTTCACACCACAATGTTGGTATTATCTAGAAACTCAGAAAGAACCAGCATATCTAGCGCAGCACCTGGAAAACTCAGCCACGTACCTGTATCTGCTGTACATCGGTTGGCGGGTCCTGGCACACGAAGGTCACAAAGTCGAGAGAGTCCTGCGGCGCGCCGTCGTACTTCCCGCTGGAATGCTGACTTGACAGCTCTGACGCTGGAAGCACATCGATATTAGGATAGCATACTATCGACTTCCTCTTTTGACTTCGAATATCTTTACTGCTATACTATCCTAGATAAATCGTAGAAGCTACTAACGTGGAATAATTTCAGGTAAATAGAAGCAGCTTTTCCTGGAACTGTTATCAAAGTTTTAAAATGGCAACTTCACTTATTAATGCGTATACCGCGTATGGAGTAAGGCGATATCCCATGTAGTGAGGAAACATTATCCTTTAGATACTTTTTTTGTGTTTTCGGGTGAAGAATCAAAATGATACTCTATCTTAAGATCAAGTTGGAATTATGTGGAGATATTTACCCACTAAAACCTCCTTGGTGGTCACCTTCGAGGCGATCTCCGTTCGGAAAACAACCGCGGTCGTGCTAACGCTATGCTGGACTAGCCCATCCCGTAGTCTATTTTATGCGGTCCCTAATAACCTTGTGAGTACTACCTCAATGACCGAAGACCACATCCAGCCACTGTCCTCAGGGTTGTTTAGGTGATGATAATCCCCATCCGGATCGCCAACGAACCCTAAGGCCCGAATAAGGTAGGGGAACACAATTAACTGATGCGACGTGACGATGCGCGTTAACGTCACGACGACCTCGTCTCCGAGCAGGATCAATCCTTAAGATACTAGGGTAACTAGACCAGAGACCTAACGTCTTGAGTCTCAAGGCAGCGAATGGGTTAGCATCTTATTATTTTATATAGATGTGTCAATTTCTATCAGCAGAATATCCTGCTCGTCTCGTCGGTTAGTTTGAAATTAATATTATTCAGATCCCTAAATGATCATGAACTGTGGTTACTGTTAAGGCTCTTGGAAGGTAATTAGTATTGCTAGAGTAAAACCTTTCTCAACGTTTTATTTACTTCAGACACTCACCAGTGGGGTGGGTGTCGGTGGGCGGTGGCGCGTGCTGGTAGAATATAGTGTTGGAAGGTACCAGTGGAGATTGTGCGCTCAGCGCCGCCGAGCTGTGCGGGATACCTAGAAAACATAACCACAACTTTTTAATAACCAAAAGAAGATATTTAATTAATTATAATAAATAAAACGTTATATTTTAAATTTAGGCTCAAGTGTAATTTCAGAATAACTTGAGACTCTAGTCTCCTAACTAGGTCTAAGCGCTTTATTTATCACTCACTCACTTTACTCCATACACAGGATATAGAAATATGCACGGTATGAGACCCATTACCTATTTTATATATTATTGATATTATTATTGATCTTAATACAGATCGGAAAGGTCTCCATTTTTTATCAACAATGGGTTAATAACATAAAATTAACAATAAGGATAAAATGGAGGATTCATTTAATTTTTTTTTCATTTGTCTACCCCACTGGGAACGAGGCGTGATATATAGATGTATGGAGGATTTTACTACCTCAAAATACTCTGACTCTATTATCGAACTTTCTCTTTCTCCTGACTAATGTCGGAAGCCGTAACAAGTATAATTATAAATGAATTAACAAATCGATCATTAATTAACCACTGGTCAATGACACGTTGGTGTTAAATGAAACTGAATAAAACAAAAGCGACATTAGTATGCGGCGGCACGCGAGCCACCGTCGCGCGACATCACTGCACCAGCTTAAATGGTGAGCTAATATTATCATCATCAATGTATCGCAATGTATACGAAGACGAGATAGCTTAGTTTGTAAGGTCAACGTACGAAACATAGATATCGAGCAGACACAGGTTCGATCCTAACATGAGTTTCCAGTAAAAGAAAACATCGCCATAAAATCGATACATTCGGATAGATAAATCACTTTCACTCTCTCCTCCTGATGCCCAGCAGTGGGATATTTATTACATATGGCGATCCAATCCAAGATCAATTTTGTACAAGTTATATCCTAGGAGTAAATTTTTGGATTTAAAAAAAATTTCAGCCAAAGATTATGTGGTGTATTAGGGGGACCGGAAAGTAATGTCGTTTTCTTACGCTAAATACAAACACATACATTTTTAACGAGTCTTTATTTTTAATCAATGATGTATTCCCCATCATTGTCAATAACCTTTTGCCATCTAGTGAGTAAATTTTCAATCCCTGATCGATAAAAATTAATTGGTTTTTCGGCAAAATATCTAGAGATGGCATTTTGGATATCATCCAAATTTGCAAATGTTTTGCCACTTAAAAAGTGTTGCAGCGCTCGGAATAAGTGGAAATCCGATGGTGCAACATCGGGCGAATATGGTGGATGAGGCAGCACCTCCCACCCCAATTCATTAATTTTTTCTAGAGTTCGCCTTGCGCAGTGCGGTCTTGCATTGTCATGTTGGAGAATGACGCCTTTTCGGTTGACAATCGCTGGCCACTTTTCAATTAAAGATTGATTGACTCGCTGCAATTGTTCGCTGTAGAGGTCTGCAGTAACAGTTTCTCCAGGTTTCAGTAATTCAAAATGAACAATGCCGCGAATACTCCACCAAACACACAAAAGCGCTTTTTTGGGGTGTAAACCTGGCTTAGCAGTACTCCGAGGGATTTCATTTGGAGAGAGCCACTGCCTTTTGCGTTTTGGGTTATCATACAGGACCCATTTCTCATCTCCTGTGATCAAGCGATCAAAAAACGCTTCTGTGTTGTGTCGTTGAAGCAATAAGTTGCATGTGATTGATCGGTTAGCCTTATTCTGTTCGGACAGATTATGCGGGACCCAAACACCTGCTCTGCTTACTTTTCCAATCTGCTTCAAATGTTCTTGGATGGTCGACCAAGGTTTGTTGAGACTGTTTGACAATTCCTCGATCGTCTGACACGGATTTGCTTCCACTTCCGCCCTTAACACGTCGTTGTCTAACGCTGATGGTCTTCCTGATCGATACGAGTCGGAAAGATCAAAATTACCCGATTTGAACTTGGAAAACCACCTTTGGCATTTACGAATGTCCAGTGCATTTGGATAAACATCGCAAATGTTTTTGGTAGCAACTGTTGCGTTATTTCCCTTGCGAAACTCAAAGAGCATGCAATGCCGGATGTGTACCTCTTCTGGTATTTGGCTGGCCATTTTACCCAAAATTACAAAAAAAAATTGTAATTCAATTGTCTATAAGTAAAGAAATCACTATAACCTCACAATGTCTTTGGTACGCCTCTGAACAAAACAATGAGCTGACAAATGACAATCAAGTATTGGCATGCGCAGAAACGACATTACTTTCCGGTCCCCCTATTAATTTACACATGATATGAGTTATTGACTACTTTTAAAGCTTACAACCACAGAAAAGATCTCGTTACCAGGATGAGACAAGACATTAACTGAAGCAGCTAACCCAGAACAAATAGATTCTAATTAAGACTTGTACTATATATCGCTAACATTCTTCTGAAACATTCGTATATGTGTCGTTGAAAGAGATTATAATTTTCAATTAACTATAGCACGATTTGTTTCGTTAACTGAAGAAAGTTGTAGGTAGTGTAATAACTAAGTCATCAAAAGACACCCTGCTTCTGGAGGGAAGGCAATATGCGAGAAGTGTACCCACGGAAACCACCTCGGTGATCAGTTCATCTTCTGCGCATTGAGGGGCTCAGGGATCATCGACAGAATGTACCGATGCTTCCCCGCATTACGCTTAAACATATCTCAGGGAGGGCTGCATACCCTTTTCTGCATCTTCGCTTTGTTACGATAAGTCTGGTGGTCGTTGTGACCTTCTTAGTGAACCTTGGGCTCTATTAGTTTGCAATAAAAAGCTTCACCTTCAATGCCCACAAATACGAAGAATCTAAGTTACGTCCAAAGACGGCAGTGTTCTCTTTAGTCCTAGTGTTTATAGCTTGTCACTACAGTGCAGTAGTTAACAAGACCTAACCAGTCTTAAAACGAAGACTACATTAGGATGTCAAAATGCTAATTTTGATCATCCTAATTGGAATTGCTAAGCCCTGTCACTAGTAACGTCTGCAACGCAGTAATAATGAGTTCGAAGGCGATACTCACTGAAGCACTGGCCGACAAGCATCGCGGATGGGGTGGCGCGCTCGGGTGGCGGCTCGAAGGGCGGCGGCGCGGGGCTGTTATACCCGCAGTAATAACCGGACTCCAGCTTGATACCGCCGGAGCCGCTCGGCGACTCCGATCCGCTCTCTTGCAGGATTGAAGCTGTAATCACCGTTCATATTACCAACCTTGCTGGAAGTTATAATAACTTATCTATGAATACATTATCCTCATCATTGTCAATCATCAACAGTCCCCTGTTAGATAATGAACTCTCCTGAAATCATCTAACTAGGCTATGAGCATCCAGTTGATACCAACCTCTTCATTCGATCATTAATCAAGTAAATAATAGAGACTACAAGCATAAGAGACGATTGATCTATTATAAGTAATATCTCCACCGTCACTTTCCTCATAACACTCTACTTATTGTCATATTAAAATAGAGCCGCTTTTCTAGTGACTTTTCTCAACTTACTGCTTTCGCCAACCCTCAAAAGCAAAGCCTTGCAACTACAGCAATTGCCTCTGATTTAAAAGACTCATGTTTATTAATTGACATCTACTGGGTATAATGATAGAATCATGGTATGCGTGATAAACGTAGCAGATGATCACAACGTGAAGGGACATGTTAATATAGACACACATACCTTTACTCAACTTCCATAGTTCCTTCGATGAGAAGACACCGGTTGCTAGAATAATATCGTTGCAAATCACACCGTTGTAGGGATTGTGGGTATAGCCTGCAACCCAGCAAGTTAACTTAACGTAAAATTAAGCTACGGGTACATCTCGATTAAAAAAACTATGGATTTGGGGGGCACACGACAGTTCGCGGCAATATCCACCCGTCATACAAACTCTACAGCCGCCCACAAAGGTTTCCCGTTATATGACAAGTTAATATCGCAACAGATCCATATACAAAATACGACAACATTCCACACAAAGTTTCAAACACTACAAACCTAAATAACTTAAAATATATATATGTTAGGGGAAATTATGTTATGGGAGAGTTGAAAGGCTTTGGACTTTAAACCTCTGACAAAGTCTGATAATAGTTAGTGTATCAACTCTTTATTCATACTGTCATACTTTACAATGCAGGCTTGTTAAAAAAATATATAATTTATACATATTTAGATTTTTTCAAGATATTTAAGCTCTTTCCTTATAGGAGAGTGCAGTGGGGACTATGTGGGTTGTTTATTTATTTATATCAAGAGATAACATAGATGTATTTGACGAATATCTTATCTAGTATCTAAAACTCACAAACAACATAACAAAACTACGTCTACACCAACAAATCCAGTTCAAATCTAAACATCAATTAGTTGTAAAAAAAAAAATTGGATACACACAAAAGCTAAGAGATATTAAATTAAAGTTAAGTTAGAAGAAAACAAAACTTATAACAATAGACGTAATTGCCAATGTTCTTTTAAAGTGTACATTGAGTAATGTGATTTGATGTCTAAACAAAAACTAACAATTGTAGTAATTAAAACAATAATTAAGTTATTTAGAAGAGCAGTGGCATATTAGAAATAGAGTGAGAGTTAAAGAGAAGGAACACCGACTACTAACTCTAAACACCAACAACGTATTCGGCTCATCATTTTACACAACAAAAGCATGACTGGTGAGTGCGAACCAATGCCGGGATTAGATATGAAAGGTAATTTTCAAAAGTAATGCAAATCTCAACAAAAATATATATGTATATAAAAAAAAAACAAACAACTATAGTGAATACCACAAATGTCTTGTGCAAACTCCAATCAAAGTTCCGATTGCATTGTGCGGATACGAACGGTATTAAACAGGATTTTCCCAAATTCATTCATTTCTATATATTATTTTCATAATACTCCAATTCCCTATGGTTCCTTGAAAGCCTCCTTATAGATCTCTTGCGTCAAGAAACCATATTGAACTATTTCACATGAATTTAGAGAATAATTATCCCAGGAGTAAAGATCTCAATTATGTTTGCTTCTTATAAACTGCTACGCGGTCTCGTAGCAGTGTAGAGCCTGCGAATGTTCCGTTCGTAGCAGCACGTGTGCAACCGGAAGCACGAGACGCCTGAACATGTTCCGCGTGACGCAGTTACCTTTACTTTTAGCGTCGTGTTCATTCTCTTTGTCCCTAGGAGGGTGGGGCGACAGAGAACCGCTTAGGATATCTGAAATCACACCGTGTTAGCTGTACTCTAAGCATCCACCACCATTCGCTCATAAACCCTCAAAAACAGTGGACTTAGGTGATTTACTAGATATATATATATAGAAGAGTAAACATCAGAATAAAATTGGATATTAAACTTAAACCAAACTCAAAACTTCTTCATCAATTCACTTTGAATCAACCTACATATAATTATATATATACTAACTCTTCTCCGCCCGCTTTGATGGCCGTAACACCCCTGCAACCCCTTTCAGAGAGTACTAATTCGTAAAATTCTTAGCTGCCTTATACTCGGCAAAAGGAATATTCCCACCAAATTTCAAATCTCCAGATATTATACTTCCGGAGAACTCATACATATATCATCACCGTCAGCCGTTATATGTCCACTGTTGAACATAGGCCTAGGCTGTATATATATATATATATATATATATATATATGTATATACATTGAGAACAGCATAATAATATATTATTTTAAGACTCATCCTTATGTTCCGGTCGTGCCGGAAACCGATCAGGTAAGTCTATGTTCAATATTGAACAATAGACTGAAATTATGGTAATGATTGACTACACGTTAGTATAATTTACATCGATTAAAACCTAGGATCTCCTAGGCCACAATTTCCTATTTTATTTTATAATACATGATTTCCTATTTCCTTGGTTATAATTGAAACCTAGGTAATAGAATGTATACTAATCTATTTATTAATTCATATAGAAAGTAGAAGAACCCTTATCTTATAAACAGATATGATTAAGTCAACACAAATATCACTGTGTTCCGGTTTGAAAGGTGCTGCAGGTAATGAAATTATTGAGGTAATGAGAGTTAGCATCTTAGGTCTCAAGTGTACGAGCGCAATGTGGTGCAGTGTATAACATCCTAACTGGCGCCACATTTCTATGAGCAGTCGTATCACTTACCATCAGGTGAACGTTCCGCTCGTCTCGTCGCTTATTAGTATAGAAAAAATGTATAATTATACGCTTAGATTAATAATTAATAAACTTAAATGACTTATTAATTAGAATTAATGCAAATCGTACTTATAACTTTGTGAATGTGACGCTAGTTATAGTATACACAGCACCACATTGTGCTTGTCGCCTTGAGACATAAGATGTAGTCTCGTTACCCCAGTAATTTGACTAGCTACAGCATCTTTCAATACACACAGTACTGTTTGTCGACTGCAATACGCTCTGCGGTGGTACTTATCTAGAAGGTCTGCAGCAACAGAGTATGGGGTGAAGTCAAGTTTATGTGAGATTGTTACTCACTAAAACCCCCTCCGTGTTCTACAACAGTCCAATCGGAGAGGATCCGGGATCTCTCACAGAACAGGTGTCCTTTCACATTCCACACGTCTCAGAGGAGGAGCCTAATGCTCCTAGACACTTTTAGTCTGCTTCGACGATAGGCAGGGCTTACGTTAGTCTTATACTTATTAACTTTAGACTGCAGGGCTGACCAACAGATATCTATCACTAGTCAACTTAGGTAACTTATTACTTAATTTATTAAGTAATAAATGTGAATGTAGAAATATTGAATTTCTTAAGTAGTTTTGAGTTTGTTTGTATTTTACTTGTAAAATTTTTCTTTGTCTTTAAGTCCAACTTCAACTTGGAGATGACAATGATGATGATGTTTTGTTTTACTGTAGGATGGTAATATTTTACAGTAATGATGAGCTTAATTATTAAAGTTGCAAGAGAATGATAATTTAAATGTAATAAATATGTAATTGAAAGTGGATGGAGGGGCAATCGTTGGTTCGTATTTCCAATGTTATAACGGCAGCCCCACCTTCCCTTGGATGAACCCGGAAACGGAAAAGGAAGCGTAACAACGATAGCTGAGCGATAGACCTGGTAGACCGTCGCTCCCATTACCATAGCTGTTGATGAAGTTGGCGAGGTACAGGTCGAGCTCGCGCACCGACACGTTGATGTGGTAAGGGTTCACGCAGAGCCCCGGCTGCGTGCACTCCGGGTGCTTCTCCAGCCGCTCGCCGTCCGTGCTCTCCAGCGGTATTGCTTTGAACAGTATCACCATCACCAGGTCCAATCGCCACACCTGCAAAACACACACTGTCACTATTAGCTTCCCATACTTTAAATTCCACACACACAACATACTTTTATCTTCTTTACATATCATCATCATCATAAACCGATGGATGTCCACAGCTGGATAAAAGTTTCTTATAAGATACACGCTATTAGGTACTAAGCTTACACTAGGCCATGTGCTCATCATATTTGTTTTACCCTTAGTGGGTTTTGTGGGTGCTTGCTGCGATTTGATCACCAGCTTGCTAACTATCTATTAAAGATTCCTCATCATCAGCTGCTAGATGTCCACTGCTGGACTCTCCCAAAGATCTCCACATCGATTGATTGTTGCCCACAAAACCGCCGGGTAATAGAGGTAAATTTCGTTTGTAGAGATTCATATTGGGGTGATTTGGGCCTTCTCCCACCACGCTGGCCCAACGGGAGAGATGGAAGTCAAAGCCTCGTTTGTTGATTATCAGGATGCACCACGGGCAGGTGAGGTTGGCTTGGGTCCTCTGTGTTCTTACGCGGGTTTGATTATTTTTAATGAGCTCGTCTTATTGTAACCTTCATAAGTCTCTATACCTCAAATATACAGGTACAGGTCCCTTCGAATACACTGAGTAACAATATAACAAAAGAACTAAGATTATTAATGATGTTATCATTGACAATATGGTAATTTCATACCATATATTACTTATTGTGACAGCATCGAACCAGAATCCTTCTTATTACAGTCTTAACTACTCCACTACTGGTTCTCTCGAAGTTCTCCGAGCTGCTAGTTCTTCGCAGCGTCATCGACTCGAATTCATTAATAATCTTCCGACACACGACCAGTTCACTTTGACTCCTCCCTCTGACGACCCTCCCAACTGACGTTTCAGTTGATAAATTAACTGAATATCATAATTAAAATGTTACCGTGTTTCCTCATTTTTAAATAGATTCATAAATATATCCGTACACCGTTGCTCAAACTTTACTTCCGTTATTCTTACCAGCTGACCCATCCATCTCCAAGTTTCCATGATTTACTAAACCCTTGTTAATTATCGTTTTTAAGCGACTAGAAGAGCGGGACGTTCACCTGATTATAAGTGATACGCTTATCTATAACAATGAGGCGCTAGTTAGGATGTTATTCACCGCATTATGCTAGTTATGAAGACAAGACTCAGTAACTACATTAGTTCCCTTCAAACCGGAATACAGTAACGTGTGCACAATACTGTTTGTCGGCTGCTACAGCCGTTGCGACGGTATATTCCTAAACGGTCTCCGGTAACAGAGACACGATCGGAAGTAACAGTTACAGCGTCCTTTAAACCGGATCACAGTAATGTGTGCACAGTATTATTTGTCGGCTGCAATAGGAGCTGCGGTGGTACCCAGACGGTCTGTAGCAACAGAGACTAGTGCCCACTGGTATCTTTGAGCAAAGCCTATGTCCAGCAGTGGACGTCTATCGGCTGATGATGATGAGTTTCATTCGAACAGCATCAGCTACACGCGAGTACAAGGTCGCAGGCGCCGAACTCCCCACGGCATAATAGCCGGGGCAGTAAAACATCCGGACGTAAACCGCGATATTTGGCGCCGGATATTACGCAGCGGACAATATTTCACGTCACAATAGCTCCCATTTTAGACTTACGCCGTTTCGTTTATCTGTACTGAAAAAAAAAAACAACCGAAATAAACTAGAAATAGATTGGACTGCAGCGCCTATACGTTATATATGCATTTGGTTCCTGCACAACAACGGACAGGATCTAAACCAACCTCACCAGCTCGTGGTGCTGCTAATCAACAAACGAGACTCTGGCTCCCACCAACCCGTATTGGACCAGAGTGGTGAGAAATGGCCCAAATCTCCCCATATGAATCCATTCCCGATCGATGTGGGTATCCGTACGCCTATGTCCAACAGTGGACGTCAATCGGCTTGAACTCCACATTATTAGCTTTACCCGCCGCTTTGCTGGCCGTAATTACACTTGGAAATTTGTCTGAAATATTCCTTGGGAGCAACCGCAACTGCGAATGACTCTATAGCAACCGTTACTATGGCAACCGAGTATATAATACCAAATGAAAATGTTTATACAAGTTAAGTAAAAATAAAACCATGAAGGATCTATAAGGTTCAACAAATGAATAACCTATAGCCATCTACAGATCATTCCGCGTCGAATGCTTGTATCCCCGTGTCTATACGTTCACTTGTTTTTACGTGAAGAGCAAACAAACAAAATTTATTTTCATTATTTATATATATATATATATGATAGAGAAAACAACCTAACTCGCCAAATAGTAGTGTAAAGATATTACTGCGTTTTGGTTTGAAAGGAACTGCTGCTAATAGAATTGCTGGGGTAACATTGCATAATGTATTGCAGTGTATATAATCCTAACTAGCGTCATTTTGTGGGCAGATGAATCATGATCAGGTGAAAGGTCCGGTCGTATCATCAAATAAAAAAAAAACATATTTTAAAGAGTGGTGTTGATTTTTAGTTTAGCTCTTATCTTTGTATCTGACTCTATGATAACTATTAATTAGTTTGCTTTTTTTTTTATATACCGTAACGACAAGACGATAGGGATGTTCACCTGATGGTAAGTGATACGCCTGCTCATAACAACGTAGTTTTATTTAGGATAGTAAACACTGCACAAGATTGCGCTCATCGCAAGGCGACCTAAGATGTTAAGTCTCGTTGTTATCCCCAGTAAATTTATTATTTACAGCGCCCTTCAAACCGGAGCACAGTAATATTTGCACAGTACTGTCTGTCCGCTGCAATAGGAGCTGCGGTGGTACCTAGACGGTCTGCAGCAACAGAGACACTACAAGCAGTAAACCGATATTTCACATACCAACACAGTTACAGTTATAACTGACGTATGTTTATTACAAAAGGAAGTAACGGTTTATTTGTTTAATAGAAATAAAACGGAAATTCCTTAACTACGGCCAGGATCTGTGCACTGCACATCCGCAGAGCGGAAGAGCAACTGGAGCAGTTCACACTTCCGGCTGCAAACTTATCTCGAATGTCTATATAAAGCTAATGAAATTATTGAATCTTACAAAATAAGGGACATTCAAGATTTACGATGATCAGGTAATTTATCCTGGCTTAATGGTTAGTGAGCGGTCTTCATTCCGAAGGTCGCGGGTTCGTATCTCGGCATGTAATGATGACTTTAATATTTAAGTTATGTACAGTTGTGAACTTAAGTTACAACAGCGAGATACAAACGGTGAAGGAGAACATAACGAGGAAACCCGCACATGAATTAGGATTTGTACTAAGTTGTGTGTGAAGTCACCGATCCGCGTTGGGTCCGCGTGGTGATTACGGCCCAATCGCCGTCATATTGAGGGTAGGATTGTGCCCCAGCGGTGGGGACGTAAATAGACTGTTGTAATGTTACCTTATCCGCCTGCCTCAGACAGTCTATCCTCCTCATCTTGCCCTTCTGGTCCGGGTTGGACAGCACGCAGACGGCCGGCCGCTTGCCCGTTATGCTCAGCACGAAGTCCTCCCTGCAGTCCTGCGTTATGTCCTTCCTCAGCTTGCCCAGCAAACGCGACGCCCATTTTTGTTTCACTTCCGCTTTCTCGTTCTGAAAATATCATCCGACCACGTAATTATCAAATTTTTCTACAATAAAGGGATAAGACGAGCTGAATGCCTAGAACATGACTATAGTTAGAATGATATACTGCATCCCATTGTGCTCGTCGCTTGAGAAATAAGATGTAAAGTCTCATCACCTCAGTAATCACACTAGCTACAACGCCCTTTAATACGGATCACAGTAATGTTTGCACAGTACTGTCTGTCGGCTGCAATAGGCGCTGCGTTGGTACCTAGACGACCTGCAGCAAAAGAGACACTACCAGCAGTAATGATAAATATATATAAGATAATACCGAAGTTCCGCAATCTACAGTAAAGATCTAGGTACAGTAATGTCTTGTCATCAGATCAGTGTGAGGGTATGTCTATCCTTAGGGCAAGACATGATAACTAGTTAGGATATTCACACAGTGTATGATATCACTTGACAACTTGGGGCAAAGGTAATAGGTTTCGATGTCCAAGTATATTTAGGCTTCAACCGCAACACAGTAATGGGTTCACACTGCAGTCAAATGCCGTCTAAGTACTACCGCAGCAGCTGTTGTGTACAAACATTACAGTTATCCGATTTGAAGGGCGCTGTCGCAAGTTAAGTAACTGCAACAAGACATTTCAAGGCTCTATGCGACGAACGTAACGCGATGCAGTGTCATCCTAACCCTCGTCATAGACAAACGTATCACTTACCATCAGGTGAATGAATCGTTCGTCTGTTTACTGAGTATGAGTAGAATTAAAAAAAAATCATTAATCTGCTGGTATACAGTTTTGGATATGGGTCAAAGGAATTCTAGTAAAACTGATCTTCGATAAATGGAAACTCCTTCGAGAATGTTCTTGGCTTTAAATAAAAATGCCTTTTTTATGGGAAGGGTGGGCAAAGTAACAAACAGTACACTCGGTAGAGATTCATCACTGATTTCCATGGACAGTCGTTACACCAGAGAGGTCCTATAGGACTGGAAAGTTAGTTGTCCTAGTATACCTAATTATCAATAGGTTGTTCCTTTTTGTTTCTATTACCCATGCTGAATTTCTTTCCCCTGTAATATGATGATACTTGACTTGAACCTGGCTCCAGGGCTTCAAGTCGCACAGAGAGCAATGGAAAGGTCTATGCGATATAGAGAACTAAGGTCATCGACATAGTCCAAAAGATTGCTATCCTCCAATGTCAATGGGCAGGACACATCGCTCGAAGGACTAACAGCTGATGGGGCACTAAGGTCCTCGAATAGCGACCGCGTACCGGTAGATGTGGTGTTGGCAGGACCCCCACCAGGTGGTCCGATGATCTGAAGGTTGCGGGAAGCAGCTGGATGCGGGCAGCGCACAATCGATCGATGTGGAGATCTTTGGGTGAGGCCAATGTCCAGCAGTGGACGTCTATATGATAATGATGATGATGACTTGAACCTTAGCTGTATGGTGAATCTCTACCCACAATCTATCTCTTACGTTCTCTCCTTCACATATTGACAGCCGGAACACGGCGATGCTGTGACAACAGAGATATAACGGAGTTGTGATCTCACCTGCAACTCATACTTGGTATGCCGCTCCTCCTCGAGACTCATCCGCTTCTCGTGTTTCTTGTAATATTTCCTTTTTGCCGCTTGCAAATTGAACCACGTGTACGAAAAGGACTTTACAAAAGGCATGAGTGCCTCTATGAACGGATGGAACTCGTCCTGCGAACATTCAAAAGGAAATCAAACGAGATTTAACTACGTTACAGCGGCGTCGGCCCAGTCGGCGCCCAAACACAGCGCTAACTGCGAACGATTCTCTTTGAACACAGCTTTTCACGTGAACATTGATTTTAAACTGATCTCTTCATTAATGAAACTTGAACTCGAACTTTGATAATTGCATTAATTTAAAAGGGCCGACTTTCTGTTAAATATACGTTTACTTCAATGACATAATACGTAGGGTAGTTTCATGAGTTTGCAACCCTTATCTTAGTTACACCAACATTATCAGATCGCATGCACTTCACATTACTGGGTTATACAAAGGAAAAGCTTACAAAGGAGAGCCCTCACTCGCCGACGGACACTCTTGTTATCCTTGCAACATGATATTAAACGTACTATGTTAACAACCCCGTCTCCAGGTTCCCTTTTTTTATTTCTACCCTCCTAATCAAATTAATCTTGACGCTTAGCTCGTGCCTAACCTTTAGTAAGATAAAGACTAGTGTCTACCTTCACTTACACCTTTATACGTTATTATAAAATTAACTCTTTAAAATGGTGTTAAGTGATAAACAGGCTGCGGATGATGAAACTAGAAATTCTCAGACTACATGTTAACACTTAAAACACAGTGATGCAGTTATAGCTATGAGGTTTGTTATTAACAAGAATTGCAACTATATTGTCAATAAGAAAAATCCGTAGCACGTGGCTCCAGGTTTAAACCAGAGACCTTCATGTTGTAAGGCAATTAACCGCACTGAAGATATAACTATCTTCAGTTCGGTTAAATCCTGTATCCTGTTTTATTGTTTAAACTAACGCCCATGCCATTTTATGGTTTAAATCAAGATTTTTAAGCTACAATTTTAACTGTCGAGGATCCTTAATTCTTCGAATGGAGATAAACATAGCTCTACAATAATATACGAAAAGCTCTTTCTAAGACTTCTCCGTGTTAAATATTTTACTCTTCTATTATCTAAGTATTGTTCGGGAAACATTTCACCTAATCCCTGGATAATAGTCCATATCCTCGTATACATAAAGTACAAATTGATTATTTATGAATACCTCATTACAATACAAAGGTCACATTTAAATATTAATCTTCACATTCCCATAATATTTGACCGCAGAACAGCAAGAGGTCTGACTAAGGTGCTGGTTTTTACGCGAAGGCCCGACAATCGAATCGGTATATGGGAAGTGAGTCCACTTCCCAATATCCTTTCACAGTACCTTCGTCAAACTTGGACATACAATACGCCTCTATTCAGACGCCGTATTGTTCTTTTAACCATCAACTGGAAAGAAGTGATGTTATTAGTTTAACACGTATCTCTCAACTGCTTTCATCACGCGATTTCAATACTACCTGATATGAATTTTGGATGTTTGTATAGTTTTTTAACAAGACTCCAATTGTAGCTGCTGCTGCTATAACAGCATTGCTGTGATCATTATTAATAAGTAAAAGCTAGAGGATTCTTGGTGATCTGTTTTATCTGTCTCACCATCTTTGATCTTATTGTCATTTAACATCCTGTGAAATACAATATAATTGTGATAACAATCACTAGAAGAGACAAACTTCCGAGTTCGTTATCAGTTAGTTTCAGAGGACGCGTTGTGTAGTGGCTCTGTGCGATCGTTATGAGGATGCCGTTGATGCGTTGAAGGTTAAAAGAAGCTACGGGAGTTATGTTAAAGCTTATCTTTCACTTTAAATCACATCAAATGTGTCATGTTCGTAAAACACAAATCGATCGCGTATTCATCGCGTACGCGCCGAACAAATACTGTATTGTTGTGCCGACTGAATCATAACATAATATATGCAAATGTGCCGCGGTGATTTACTGCGGGCCCGCACCACACCGCACTCCTGGAATTCGCGCTTGTTTATTTACTCACCATCAGGATATACTAGTGACCTCTTATATCACGCTGCACCTCCGAGCATGAACCTCTAAGTCTGTAAACGACGGCAGGTATAAAGGGGATATTAATACTTTCATCGATAGACAATAACACCTGTCTATATATATGATACAATATAGTTATATATTGAAGACCATTTTTAGTTGGAAATTACCCTTTTTTTTAAAGAGCGGGATGTTCACTTGATGGTAAGTGATATGCCTGCCCATAACAAAATGGCGCTAGTTAGTATGATACATACGACGCATTGTGATCGTAGCTTGAGACATAAGATGTTGAATATTGTTACCCCAGTAATTATACTAGCTACAACGGCCTTCAAACTGGAACACAGTACTGTTTCAGACCTACCATCAGTAAGTAATCCTTCAATAATAAAATTAAGATTGAACTCTAAGGATCAGAAAGTACTGTCGATTTAGTACCCGTTCATTTATGTAGAAGCTTCATTTCTTTACATTTCTATTTAATGTCAAAGAATATACATGTAATATATAATAGTAAATACAATAAATTTTTAAAGGTTTATTATATATCTATATAAAACTTAATAATTTTAGTGCAGTTTTTCCCATTTCAACAGAATCTTAACGCATATCCTTATGTATCACATTAATCTTAAATAGAGCAATGAAACAAATTGAGGGAAATCATTTGGAGGAAACTGGATTATCCGAGAAGGAGGAAAAACTTCCAGAATATTCGTATGTATGTTGACATAAAATAAACTATACACATAAATTTCGCTTTATTATATCTAAGTCGACATTGACCCCCTTTGTTGAAAGCATTCGTCCGAACGAACACAATGCTAGAAACAAAACTCGCTGGATCTATTGTACGATAGTTTATATCGGTGATCCTTTCCGTGGCCGAAATCCGATCATAAATTCTCTTCTATTAATAATATACCATGAATCAGTTACATTAAGTACATTCATAAGGAAAAGTCGTAAAAATGGTACTATTGAATTTCAGTATATGTTATAAAAGAACCCTGGCTGTCGTACTAAAAATAGCTACAGCAGCTACGCAGCTTTCGTACAAATATTTTTGTTTTCAAGCTTTCATAAATAAATATTTGTATGGTGTACCCTGGTAATCAACAAACGAGGCTCTGGCTCCAATCTGTATTACGCCAGTGGTAGGAAATACACCAAATCCTCCATATGAACCGCTACAAACGTGGGTTTTTGAGGGAGGCCTATGTCCAGTTAATCGGCTGATGATGATGAGTGAGACAAGCAGGACGTTACTCTGATTGTAAGTGATTTATACTATAGCAATGTAGCAGTAGTTGGGATAATAAAAACTGTACACTAATTTCACTAACTCCTAAGCTGTTAATACTGGAATACTGTTTGACAGCACTACAGGAAGCTACGATGGTACCTAGACGGTATCTAACCTAGCATCAGTGACAGTCTCAATATTGAATATGATTAGGACGAGACATTGTATTAATTGTGATTTATTAATCCAAACTATTTCCGGTAAGAACTATTAAAGCTCACCAGTTCCAGGATGCGCCTTCCGACTTCGCATCAGGATATCGTTATTGTATAAACAGACCGTAAGGTTTTGATGGCTCTTTTCCAATATATGTATTTAGTATTAATGACTTGTAACTGTCATTGATAAGCGCGACGCAATAGACAAAGATTTCAAGAAGCGCCACCAGAAATATTCTAAATCTTTTCTCTTTAGAAAATATACTCTGTAAGAGATCCTGTGTATAAAGTGGGGCCCGTTAAAGGAAATATTAATATATAGCTCCTGGAGACAGTCGACATTCGCCTTATTAATGCAAAAATGGTGATTACGAATTCATACAATATTACAGAAGCATTACAGATAATGTCTAGCCGCTTCCTACGAGGCAAGTTAAGATGGCCGCCGCCGCGTAGCGTACCAAAGCAATACTAATTAGTTCCCGGAGCTGTCGCACTTCGACTCCAGGATACGGACTTTCTCACGGCACAATAAACTGAAAACCGTATAATTTACCTTTTGTATTAACTGAACGGACAAAAGCATGGACAGTTTAGAGTAGGTAAGAGTCACGTTACCGCCACAAATTCCCACTCCCGTTTTGTAATCTTATAAAGATCGAAGGCAAAGATACTACGTCCATAAAACGCGAGAATTGTTTAACATACGCCTATACGTTCGTTACGTTTTTTTTTTTCATACAATATGATGCGAGATGAGTCGGACGATCACCTGATGATGAAACGCCCGTCCATACCAACGTAGCGGTAGTTAAAATATTATACACAGTACCGCATTACGCTTGTCGTCTTGAGGCGTAAAATGTCGAGTTTAGTTACTCCAGTTTCACAAGCTACAGTGCCTTTCTAACCGGAAAACAGTACTGTTACCACACTACTGTTTGACAGCAGAAATAGATGCTGTGGTGGAACCTATCTAGACGATCTCCTAACAAAGACTTACTACCAGTAAGGAAACAATACCAAAAGGATAAGAACGTATAAAGAACTAATAAAACAAAGACGTCGGGATGTATGACCTACTACAGAAACCGGCGGCACAAACATGTAAAGCGATATGTTCAAAGAAAATTGAATACAATACATGATAATATTTGATTGGTGATAAGCTTAGGAAAGTTGGAATCCTTTGCTTGCTTCATTTGAACTGAACAAAGCGCATATTCGGTGTACTTTTAAAAACAACAGCAAAGATATTCGCGTAACAGAAAGTACACGGCCGGCGCGTGAAACAAAATGTCTGACGATACACAGAGCCGCGTTAGAACCGATCCAAGGCCCGCGGATGTTTCCCGTCTAAACATAAAAGAAAACTGAATGAAAATTCCACAATCAGCGTGCACAAGTAAAGATGATTAGTCGAGAGAATTTCCGCCGCTGTATACTAACGTTTCCGCCGAGTATAAACAATGATCCAGTCAAAACATTGGAGTTGGCCGCCTCCGCAGACGCGCCAGGCCCCTGCCAAACTACACAGGGGTGCCCAGTTGGCAGGACCTTGGTGCACGTGGCGATTTCCTGGCATGTCGGACGTCCGCGCTTCTTAATGAATATTTAACTATTCACACGACACTTTGATTCATAAACTTACTGTTTGCTAACGATAGGAGCGAAAGGAATGCTTACAACCTTTTTATTGTTATCCTGAGTGGGTTTGGTGCTACACAGCTCCGAATTTATGGTTTTCCGTTATTAGATTCAAGCCTATTTATACCTAAACAGTCTTATTGAAGAGTACTTATTACATTTAGACAAAAATTTACTCTTTAATTGGTGCCCAGGGGTATTGCTAACCCAACGAGTTAGCTACGTAAAAACATCGCTGTGTTCCAGCTCTCAGTGTATGAGCACTGGAATATTCTGGACGATGACGCTTCACCATCCACAGCCCTTACTGTCAGTTAACACCACGTGAAATTGTATTACCTTATTATTGTACATACAAAAAAGTTGAAGCCGTCAAAAAGAGCGCTAAAACGTAATGTCGGAGTGACGTAACGGAAGTATCACAACACGGCAGGGATGAGGTGCGAATATTTGGCATATATAAGAACAACAAGAGCTGAGTAGTGAGATTGTTGGCAGAGGCGCTGGATCGGTACAATCTAGTAGGATGTTACTACGATGATATCATTGGGAACTCGCGTATTTCCATTTTGATTACCTCCAGTCTATCTGCAGGCTACGCAGCTTGCGCAAATGTACTAGAATGTTCCTCGTTCTGATATTTATTAAACAAGTCATTTTTCTTGCTTTGTATAGATATATTTACAATATTTATATCATATATTCCACACTGTATGACTCTCATAAATAAATTAATTCTTACCAATGAATAATATACGTAGTAGAAGTATAATATAACAGAACCTTTGTCTAGGAGTACTATTGTACAATAGGAGTTTTTAGATGTTACTAATTGTATTTAAATTACTGTAAATCCTTATTTAATTATACATTTTATATACATCCTATTTATAAGTATTATAACCTTAAAAGAAATCTTTTGTTAAAGCGATGACTTGATAGATTGGCTTGGAGTTATTTCTTATAGAAAATGTAATAGAAAGGTTTCCATATGTCTATACCTATAAATTCTAAACAAAGATTTCTAAGAGATTCTATCGCTTTTATAACAATTATACAAAAATATATACTTAATTGTTATGGCGACGTTTCAAATGCTTTACAACAACCATGGTCACAGGAGACGCACGTCCTCACCTCATAGTTATCACAGAATACCAACAGCTTTCAATAATTGTTTATAGTGCGATACAAAACAGTATAAATCACTGGTGGTTAGGTCTCTCTTACCGAAGACAGTCTAGGTATGTACCACCGCAACTCCTCTCGCAGCCGACAAACAGTATAATGCAAATATTACTGTGTTCCAATTTGAAGGGTGCTGTAGATAGTGCAATTACTGGAGTAAGGATAATTAACGTCACCAGGCGACGAGCGCAATGTCCAGGCTTCTCATATACCATTAGGTGGATGTCTCACTCGTCTCTTAGTAGAATAAAAAAAAGAATGAGCTCACTGTTAGAAGGCGACATAGTTTTGCGTTTTACTACTGCAAATAAGTTTAAGGATCCACATAAGTTTTATGAGGACAATGTTACGCAACAGAACAGTCCGAAGCGACGCGCTGTTTACAAACAAAGACTTCTAATAAGATTGCACCTGATCGAATGAAACTATTACGTTAACACCCAGGAGACGAGCATTGCCAAAACGCTGGAGAGCGTTCACCCTGAAAATTTTTGGCGGCAAATCCGACCGCTCTGACGATTCCCCCATCACTGCCGTTTTTTTTTCGAGTTTATACCGCCGCGGTCCAATTTATTTTATAGATATTGGCGCCGGCTCATCGGGGATGCCCGTCCGTTGGCCGTGGCACCGGTTGGCGTGCCTAACTGGGTCGGCCGCGTCACGCAGGAGCACGGCCAAAAGCGCGGTGCGCGCGGAAAGACGCCATGAGAAAAAATTTCGCGCGCGCCGCCATCTTGCCACGCGCCGTTTTGGCGCGCAACGAGCGACGCGCGCAAACGAATGCGCTTAGTGGACAGCGCACGTAATTTTACAATAAATCCCATTGTTGTAAACTGAATGCGAAACGAAACCGCATCGATTATATGCATTTAGGTATTAAAGCTGCGCGAGCGCAACGTGAATTTTAATATTCGTATAATTTTCCAAAGCTGTTCGCGATTTGAAAGCACATCATGAGATCTGCTGGTAGGTCTCTTGCTGCAGTCCGTCTAGGTTAGTACCACCGCGGCGCAAACATTACAGTTGATCCAGGGGCGCTGTAGCTTCCAGGTGGCGAATACGGTGCTTCTAAACAATAGTGAAAGGTGAGGAGCAGCAGTTCCACCCTAAAGGCGAAATCCAGGAATGGATTAACGCCGTTGGGACTGCGAAAGTATGCGCAAGCGTTTCTGTAGTTCGTTCCAAGGGTTTTGAAAAGGATATCCGATAACAGGAGTATCCGATGTAGGATTTCTACACGAAAAAAAAAGATGCGCAGTAGCTAGTGTCATTACTGGGGTATATACTCAAGATCTTACGTCTCAAGGTGATGAGCGTAATGTCGTGCAGTGTTTAACATCTTAACTAGCACCACGTTGTTATGGGCGTGTCACCATCAAATGAACGTACTGTTCGTCTCGTCACTTTGTAGTATTAAAAAAATCTCTCCAGGCGATGTTTACCGGTGCTGCGCGTGCGCTTCTTCTGCAGCGTGGCATTTGATGTGTGCGCGTTGTAGCTGAGACATAGGCGCGAGTAAAACCGAATGCTTACACCTTTTTGATGGCTCGCTCTATTTCGGTTTACGACACACCGCTCGTAAAGTGAAACGGCGTCAATACCTACGAATTACACATAGCCCGAATAACAAAGGGAATTCGGCTATCAATAAAAGTTTTCGAGCCGTACACTCGATTCCGCGGCGTAACAGTGGCAGGATATAAAGGATATATAGAATCGGCAATTCTTAAAAATATCGTTTCATAAACATATCTTGACTCAATTACAAATATAACAGTAAACAAACAACTATATTCTTGTAGTAATAACACGAATAATTTGTCTAAAAACTAGCAAATAGTATGATATAAAAAACAGTAATATCTAATACCAGAGATATATTAAAAAAAAAATAACCTAAAATATCTACTGGGATCAACAAACTGTATATGTTTACTAAAGAGTGTTTGAAACTCCAAAAAAGGATAAAGTAGAAAATACTATTATCTACGTGTAACATCGTTTTTATGTTGTAAAGTTATATTTATATATATCTAATGAAAACAGGTTTTATCTGTTCGCCAATCACGTGAAAACTAGTGAACGTGTCGACATAGGAACAGGAGCATTCCAGGAATGATTAGTACGTAGTTACAGGTTATTTATTTTTTGGGTTTGATAGATCCTTCGTCATTAAATCTCTAATTAACTTTTATAAACATTTTCATATCGTGTTTTATGCGGTCGCTATAGCAACGGTTTCTATAGAAAATTCATGTGTGCTCTAATTTTATATTATGGCCAGCAAAGCGGGCGGGGAATAGCTAGTGTGTGTATATATGTAACGATCGTCCAATTTATACATGTGCCGCATCAGTGATTCGTATGAAGATTTTAATGGATATAATATCGGCGCTAAATTTCAATAGCGCACCCGCACCGACCCGCCGGTACTGCTCGCGTGTACTAGAACGTTCTGTATTTATATCGCATTACCAACATGTTGAAGACCAGTAACAGCTGAACTGTTTGCGCAGAAATAGAAAATAGTTTCAAGAACTAAGGCCGGGGGCGTAGTGTGAGCGATCCCAAGCGTCGGGTTTACGCTCGAACTCAGTTTTATTACATATTTGACCTGGTTATAGACAAATAAACCATGCTTTTATTTATTTATACAACCGACGATCAACGATCACTCGATGGTAAGTGATACGCCCGTCCGTAACAACGTGGCGGTAATTAGGATGAAAAACCATATGGCGCTAGTCGCCTAAGACATAAGATGTTGAAGCTTGATACCCCAGTAATTACACTAGCTTCAGCGCCTTTCAAACCGGAACACAGTAAGGCTTGCACACTGCTGTTTGTAGACTGCAATGGGCGCTGCGTTGTTACCTATCTGGACGGTCTCCAGCATCAGATACCAAGCGCCAGTAGACAGTCTATACATACATCAATGTTTAAAACATATAACTATGAATATTAATAAGTAGTTTATCAACCTTAGGGGTAGATTGATTTGATTAATTTTCCAGTCTTCTAGAAAAAAATAAGTAACATTATATAGGGGAGGCCTAGGCCCAAAAGTACACTTCTAACAGATGATGATTATGTATCAATAATGTAATATAATATCAATTCACAGGCATACGCACAAGCGACACCAAGCAATACAAAGCAACGGCTACATATAAAAATAAATATATGCTAGGAATAATATACTATAGTAATTATGAAAGTAAAATATTTTATATATTTAAAAAAAAATCGGTTCAGCTGTTCATAGATTTATTATCTGACGATGCGACCTTGGTACGACTATAACGGAATGAATCAATTTTATTTGAGTTTCTATCACAACTACGAAGGGAAAAATATATGGTATCTTACCATGATTCGATGGTCTTACTAGATCATAGCTAAATGTGCCAGTACGGATCGGATATGGCATCAAATTATAAAATTATGACGTTTATATGCCAAGTAATAAATAAACAACAGCTCATTGTTAGTGCTGCTGGAGTTTGGAGCCTTCTTTCATAAGAGAATCAATGCTATTTATCTACTACATTGGCAAAGTTGTTATTAGAACTATTCAGTTATTTTATTGTTTTACCGGAAGCTTGATTAGTAAAGAACCTGCGAATGGTCGAGATGTATAGATCGGTTCTATAAATCGCTCCGCTCGCGGTACATAAGGTCGCCTGCAGTCGCGCCCCGAGCCGCGTGCACTGCAGCCGACCTTCCTCCAAAGAGCTTAGGTATAACACGGCGAGTGGTTTCATTCAAAGTTCGTATGCTAATGCAACGTTCAATATGATTTCGACCATCCACGGGATTGATATTGTATTTTTAAACGGCACAGCGGCGCGGAAGCGAAACTTGAGCGGAATGTTGATGCTTTGCGGTTTTCATACGCGATACGTGCACTCGCTGCGCCTTCGTACACACGAGATAGTTTTGAGGTTATAAGTACTGGACACCAGCCATTTTGTGATTTACCGTTACCTTTCGCATCATACTTTATAATTCAAATCTGTCAGTAATAGTCAGCGATTACTATTACAATTAAAATACAAGAAATTAATGTTTCATTGACACATCAATATGAAAAATGAGCTTATATAGACTATTTATATTCCAAATTATAAACCTTAAAAGTGAAAACTGATGTAATCTTAATTCATTTGTAAATTCCTAATACCTAATCGGTCTATGAATGAATGAACTAATATGAAAGAATCGTTAGCAATATTAAAGGTTTCGAAGCTAAATAACAAGTAATAGGTTAACAGAATAAAAGTCAATTAAGCTGAATTAAATCGAAACGAGACTGAATTAGATATGAGAGGGCATCAGCGGATCGATAGATCCGTATCGGGCACGCGAACTGGAAGAGAAGCGCTAACAGCGCGCATTAAAACGCATCGGCTTTATTAGAATTCCCGCTGTAGCCCGCTTATGTCCGCGACGTGAAAGCCTCCGCGCAGACAGGCCAACTGCATTCATCAGGCATAAACTCCCCTCAAGACATCCGGGAGCGAGGCACGGCTCCGAGGACATTATTCGTACAACTTTGTTGGTATCCCAACGATATACGCCCGCCGTACTATCAGGCATTCCCAAGTTATATTAAGCACGAAACAATGCGACGGGAATTTGGGATGTTTGCGTTCAGGTTTACATTTTAGTTTTGAAGTAAAGTTGTGTGTTTACTTGCGAAGGGCCGCTGGAGGGATCAACTGTAGTCCCGACTCATGACTCCAATAGCTTTAGATGAGTTTGGCATAACCATTTCATCTATCATGTACCATATTTTTATGACGAATATGGTCTCAGTGTTTCTCATGTGGATTGGCAAACAGAAACAGAATTTTCCAATCAACACGGTACTGTACAAAATGACTAGGCTAATGTTATATGTAATTTTTGATCTGGATGCAATACGTCACAATGGCATCTATTGATGGGAGATATATCCTAAACTGTTAAATAATTACCTTTTCGTCCTTTACAAGGATGTAACAAAAACTAGAACAGATGTAACCTAAGTAGTTTGTGAATGGTTCAAATATTTGACTGATGCAGAGATAGCTAGGATATTGTACATAATATGAAAGTTATTGATAGATTAGTAACCGATGATGGTAAAGCTATCGCTGATTTAATGTAATAAATGAGGAATAAGGGCTGAAGTCTTGTTGGATAATTTTCGTACCACATTGTAAATACTGGCTAATCAATGTTTGTTGATTTTGTTAACAAACTATATCTTTAAACATTTCTGCTTGGTTCAAGTTGATTTATAATTAGCACTAAATGGCCCAAGAACAACCCACCCACCATCCATCTCCACACCATCCACCCGCCCACCATTAAGTAGAATTTCCAATAAACTCGGACATCAAAAATGACATCAATTTCCGCCATCTACTAATAGTGAGGAAACTTTGTTGTTTACGAAGAGCAGTAACGAGATTTATCATCCTATGTTTCAAGGCCGTCTTTGATGGTGCTGAGTAAATATCCTAATTAACTGCCACAGGCACACACAGAACTTCCTGTTCGCTCATAGCTTCGTCGTGCAAAATACGACCGACAGTTGCGACAATAGCAGATAGGTAAACGTCGGCAAAGTTTGCGTTTCACAACTCCTGTACAAGTAACTTCACCGATAGCTAACCAACTAATATTTTATTTGGCACTCAGTCAATCGGACTTGTGAAGTTCACAAGGTCAGCTGAAACTCCTCGACATCCGGTTAAACGGTTTGCATTTAAACTGATAGTTAATTTGCGTGAATTAGGAAGTTATGCTCGTCTTTATAAACACGATTTATACTAGTTTACTTTGTAAGTTTTAGACTTTTGTGTTCAGACTAACTCTAAATCTGAACACAAAATGTACTACTAAAATAATATTTGTTATTTTCTTATGCAACAGTAGACGGGAAACTTCAGTGAATCCATATTAAGGACACTATATGTTGAAGTAATGAGATTTAGCATCTTGTGTAATAGGACCTCCAACGAGGGACATGTTATTGGGAAGTTATGTCTCTTGGTTCGATAAGTCTTTCTGTAATACAGAAGCTACTAATACAGCTACAAAGACTAGAACTGGAGAATAAACAATTTGGCGATCAGGATTTTTAACTGATGGAAGTCTACTTAGGTCATATACATAGGTCTTTTGTAATATGTTGGACAAAGCATTGTGTTGCGCTGTTAGAGTCCAGTGGCTCTCTGAAACACTATTTGGCGATAGCACTATTTAATTGTAACAGATTTTATTATACAGGTTTTCTCAAAAGCGTTTTTACTTCCTCCATGGATGACACGGAAGTTCCTGCTTTTGAGCGATGATGAGATTTTTTGGAATCCGCCTAACTATCTTATAATGTATTTCCATCATAACATCGCTGTGTTTCAACTGTTAAAATGTAAGCTAGAATATTTTCAGCTGGTCTGTTTCATCTGCAATCTCATTGTTATGAGATGAGTTAACATCGTGTGAAATTTAGGTCAAAGTTAGATCATTGTGGATTAAGAAGAGACAAAGGCATCTAAACAAAGGTGCATAGACGGTCGCGGGTAAACAGTGATCAAATCCAAGAGGCACAGCATTAGCCCGTTGCACTTATTTATATTCCATATACGTGATCCAAGGTGAGCCGAGGCCGATGCACCGAGCGCAATTATTTGCAAATACTCGTATAATATTCCAATCACGCGCCGTGGACTTTTTTTCTCTCTCTACAATGGCTCCGGATCGTAACACGCCTTTGACGTCCAGTTGTATAATATATGTTATGTTAATGACGCTTGCATTGTAATTGATAGTATTGTTCGGTGGTGCGTCAGCTGTTGCGCAACCGCCGCTGGTGGTGGGACGGCGGCGGGTTCATCAACTCCTCGTCCTCTTTTACCTGAGTGATGAACGGTGCTGGGACACGCTGACGCATTGCTGCGCTATGTTTCTAAAGTAGCAAATATAACTTTGTCCGGGAATTCCATGATTACGTTACCATCTTATCATAATAAACCATCAAAATCTCCTTTCACTTTGCCCAAGTATGAATTGTCTTTAAACTTAAACTTAATTACTTATTTTAGGATGACCAGTTAAATCTTTATTTAAACGCGTTTTTCCTCATCTCATCAAAGGCTCATCGAAGCATCATACATTACGAGAAATCTCATACAAGTACCTCTTGGACCTTTATGGATCTTTGATGCAAAAATGTATCCATTATTGTTGTGTTACCAACTGCTACAAAAGAATTGTTTAAAGAAATTGCTTAATTTTATCTTGTTATTAAGATTAAGACTTGTTAAATCACCATCAACCAAGAAACGGTTATAGCTGGACATAGGCCTCCTCTAAAGATCTCCACATCTATTGGTCCTTCCGGCGCCTTTCCAACGTCGGTAATCAGTGAGCATGGTCTCTTGTATCACCGAGCACCAGCAGCCATCGTTATTACTTTAGGGGGAGATTATGCGATTTCCCACTACGCTAGCCCAATGCGAGTTGCTGTGAGCCAGAGCTTCGTTTGTTGATTAACAGGGTGCACCACGAGCAGCTGAGGTTGGCTTTTGCTACTGTGAGATGTTGTACAAGAACCCTTACACCTCATTGTTAAATAATAATACACAATTCTTAATCTTTAAGTAGAATTTAGAATCTGAAGACTTCATAAAAATTCAACTAGAGAAAGACATGATCTAAACTGAATACTAAATATGAATAGAAAATGTTTGCGGGAGTTCCTTTCAATGATATTGTGAAATTGGATTTGAAACAATACTCTCATCCTAAACTACATCATCTAAGTGAAGGCAGCATCAAAGCTGGGCGTTTCGAAAGCAGTTCTTTTCCTGATACCTTTATTCCATATTTACAAGAGACATATGTTTATGTCGATATTATTATGAATTTTCTATTTGATTGTTCAACGGTACAACCTTGGTAGAAAAGATCAAGTAATCAGTTACTAAAATTGATCGACACCATAAAACTTTCATCAGGATCCTTGTTAGAACACGATCAAGAATCGCCGGATCGGCAATTGCGGAAACGGACATCACATGATCACGATTGGGTGGAGACGAGCAAGGCAAAAGACCAAAACTAGGATAATCTTGGTACTAGTCTTAGTCGTGTCTCTTCAATCTTGGATTTGTTTAAATATAGTTTTAATCTAGGTGTTGCTTATTTCTTGTATTTAGATTTGAATATTGCCTGTTCCGTCTTAGAATTGTTAAATCTAGTTTTAGTCTAGATGTTGCTTGTCTTGGTTTTGGTCTTTACTCATCACTACTACGGACGGGTCAAGAACGATCGAGTCAGAATGTGAATTATGTTATCTATATTAATAATGGACGATTCTGAGTAACGATGGCATTAAAAATGGTTATTTATAGAATTGTTGAAACAATGCATGTTGTTGTACAGTGCACGAGTACAGCGACGGTGCTGCTCGGAGGCGGGGTCACGCAGTTCTGCGTACGCATACACTATCCGCCACAGCCCGCCCAACTCTCCGCCTACAAATTACTGCGTATTAATGCAATTTTTATATACACACCGTACCGCATTGTCCTGCCACTGTTTACGCATTCGTATTGGTAAATAAACGTCCCGTACATACGAGCTGCTCATCACCATATATATTATCCTCGCCTTTCCTGAACCATCATCTCATGCTACTTGATATCCATTGTTGAACGGTTGGTCGATTGGAAAGCTTTTAAACAACTGAGTAACACAACGAACATATTTTCTTTTTATTCAATTAAGCGACGAGATGAGTAAGTGATACGCTCATAACAAAATGGCGCTGATTATGATGATATTTGTCGCACCACATTACGCTCGTCACCTGGGACGCAAAATGTAGTCGCAAAACCCTAGTAATTACACTAGCTACAGCATCCTTCAGACCTGATTCCATTGCAGCGGCCAAATAATAACGTGCAAACATTATTACGAACCGGTTTAAAGGGCGCTGTAGCTAGTATAACTAATGGAGTAACGAAACTCATTGTTTTACGCCTCCGGTGACGAGCACAATGTGGTGCAGTATACATCATTTTAACTAGCGCCATTTTGTAATGGACGGTCATTTCTTATCACTTACCATAAGGTGAAAGTCTTGTTGGGCTCGTCACTTAATTCAACAAAAGAAAACCTGTCACAGATATTTAATCCATGGAGCAATGCCTTGCCTAGTGCCAGATAGTCCAGCAATCGTTTGAGGTACGTAGATTAGCTTAGTTCTTCCACGGATCTAGTCATTACAGATTCGATAACTCAAGGGTGCTTCCACCGCAACCCTCTCCCTTTCCTTTAGAATAAACCAGAGGTCTGGATCCCACAGGTACTCAGATTCTTCTCACAAAAAGAGAGAGTGAAATTAAATTGGCAAAGTAAGAGTTGACTTAGTCCTGTCTCCGAAAATTGTTCTTCTTGGCAGGTTAGGTTAGGTCCCTATGTCATCATTCATCGGAAGCTGGTGGCTTTACTGGTGATAGGTCTCACTTGCCGGAACCCGTCTAGGTAGGTATCACCGCAGCTCATATTTCTGTCGCCTAACAGTAATGTGCAAACATTATCGTGTTCCAGATTAAAGAGAATTCTAGCTAGTGAAATTACTGGGGTAACGAGACATCTTATGTTTCAAGGCGACGACTGAAAAGTAGTGCAGTAAATACCATCCTAACAAACGCCACGTTATGAGGAGTATCACTTACCATCAGGTTAACGTCGCGCTCGTCTCGCCGCTTTATTGCATAAAAAAAAATCACCGGAAGCTAAAGCTGAATATGTACTGAACTTGATCCGTTGAGACGTGCAGCATATACTCTGTGACATGGTGAGGGGAACCGCTTAATGAAGGTATCCAGATCGGAGTGACCCGTATGCTGACGATGATACCAAATACTCTGTACTGGTGGTAGCAAAGCGTGGGTGTTAAGGAGGGCTTAGCCCTTCCGTGAAATGTTTTAGCCAGAGTGCAGGGGAGTTCCGGTGCGTTCCGTAGATCCCAGAGCCTCTCCTAATACACTGAGGGAGACCGCCGAGGAGGTTTTAGTGGGTAGAAGCTCCACATAATCTAGCCTTCCCTCCAGAAGCAAGGTATCTTTTAAGAAGATATCTACCCGCAAAAAAAAAAGACTGTCTAGGGTACCACCACAGAGCTTATTTCTGCAGCTAGACAGTAGTATGTTAGAGACTGCCAAATGATAGAAAGACTTTCTTTTTAGTCATTGAAGTGTTGAAATCAGTTAATCTTTTGATAAATGACTACATATATGTGGTGGGATATATCTTGGAATGAATGGGTGAGGGAATGGAATGGAACAATTCCAGAGGGTAGCAGGTAGGAGGGTAGATAAAATTAACGTGCCAAATAGTAACGTGCAAACATTACTGTGTTTCGGTTTGAAAGGAGCTGTTGCTACTGTAATTACTGGGGTAACGATACTATCACAACTTGTCTCAGGCGACGAGCGCAATATGATGCAGTGTATATCCTAATTAGCGCTCCTTTATGTGCAAGCGTATCACATACCATCATATGAAAGTCCCGCACTGATCGCTTAATTGGATGAAAAATGAACACTCACAAAGATGGACTCGTCAACAAACAATTAGCAACACGGATATATAGAAACTGGATTATAGCATTAAGCGGCAGTCCCGCAACAGTTTTACACGTAGTGCGCTTTCAATTGTATCGGCGGCTAATTAACATTATCGGCGACCGCGCTCCCGCTCGCCCATCCATGTAACCGTCCGCTTTATAGCCGCGTCGCTTTGTAAAAACTGTTCCATTCAATTTGTATCTGCGTTCCATTTTGTTTTTAATCGTCGTGTTCCATTTTTGAATTATTTTAAATCAAAAATATTAGCGCCTTTTTCTTTTTAATTCAAAGCGGTTAGACGAGGTGAGAGATGCGACTACTGTTAACGTGGCGCCATTAGGGTGTTTATACACTGCACCATATTGCTCTCGCCTTTGAAAAGTTGTAATCTCGTTACCGCAGTAATTACACTAGTTACAACGCCCTTCAAATCGGAACACAGTCATGTGTGCACACTACTGTCTGGCTGCAGAAATATGCGCTGCGGTGGTAACCATCTAGGTCTATCAGTAGAGTATTTGGTATCATGATCAGCATACAGGTCCCGCAGATCGGGATACCTTCATCAAGCGGTTCCCTTCACCATGCCATAGAGTAAATGAGGCAAGTTCGGTACATACTTAGCTGAAGCTTCCGATATTTTTTTTTAATTAATTTATTCAAACAAGCGATGATACGAGCGAGACGTTCACGTGATGGTAAATGATTACACTAGCTACAACGCCCTTCAATTCGGAATACAGTAATATTTAAATACTACCGTTTGGCAGCAGAAACGAGCGCTGCGGTAGTATCCATCTAGATGGTCTACGGCAGTGGTAACCTAGGACCAGTAAAACCTTGTCCACGATCCCACCTGATGTTAGGGGATGATGTGGTCTGTGATGGTAGCGCTATAACCTAGCAAACAAGCTGTTCACTCTCTTCTTGAAGACACCTGTGCCGTATTTGGAAGGAAACGCTGATGCCAGATGTTCCACTCCATTGCTGTCCTTATGAAGAACGAGGAGTTGAATTTGTTTGTTCACAAACTGGTGATGTTCACAGCAAAATGATGGTGACCCGCCGTGCGTCTGGTGGTGAAAAGGGGATGAGGGAAGTATATCGTGGAATCCCATCGTACACTCTCCAAAATGTATCCTGTAGAATACCGCGAGTACTTCCATAATAATTGGAAACGAATCTCACTACAAAAGAACAGCCAAGTATTTTTTTTAATTTGTGGATTTCTAACTGTAGTCACCATGCGAATGCTGTGGACATCCACAGTCTGCGAAGAAACAAGTTCAGCTCTTCGTTCTTCATACAGCAAAAGAGTGGAACAGCAGGCGTTAGTGTTCTAGTTCAAATACGACGCGGGTATCGTTTACACTACCACCACAGACGGCATCATCACTTAACATCAGGTGGGATCGTTGTCAAGCGCTAAACTTGGAATTTAAAAAAAAAAATATTTAATGAAAAAAAAGTCAAATCAGATAAAGAATCCACATCCAAATTTGATCCTTTATGTTAGTTAAAAAAAAAGACAAAGGATATTCAAACGTGAGTCAAATGCATTTCAAACAGTTAAGACGTAATGGCAACACTGTACCACTTCCGAAGATCTTACATCACATCACTCGCCCCTAACTAACAATCGGCGCTGGCAACACTGACCGCTCTCAACGGAATGTGGTAATATTAGAATTAACGAAGCAATCTACGCTGGAGCGTCGTCGTGTAAAGCATCGACTCTCGTAATGAGAGGCCCCGCGTGGGGCTGGGGCTGGGGGTGGGGGTGGGGAGACAACAGCCTTTTATGTAAGCTCCATGCGAATATTCACAACCATCGTGAATCTAATATCGGATACTTGTTTAGATGTTTTTTTTTTTCCCGCCATATTGTTAATCTGCCGCCATTACAGCGTCACCATGTTCCGGCTGTCATCGCGTGAGATTAGGCGTAATATAGGCAAAAGTGATTCTCTATCAAGTGTCTTTCTTTTCTATTTAATTAAGCGAGGAGACCAAAGAGGTGTGAAGCCACCAAACCCGCATTGGGCCCGCGTGGTGACTGTGGCCTCATCGCCCTCATGTTGAGAGTAGTTCTGCACCCCAACAGTGGGGACGTAAATTGGCTTTTATGGATGAATGGAAGCGAGGAGACGAGCGGGACGTTCACCTGATGGTAAGTTATACGCCTGCTGCTCATAACGCTAGTTGGGATGATATACTGCTCCAAATTGCGCTCGTCGTCTGACACATCATCATCGGCCGATAGACGTCCACTGCTGGACGAAGACCTCCTTCAAAAATTTCCTTATAGTGCGGGTGGAGTTTGGACTAATTCCCCCCCATACAGGCTCATTACGGTATGGTGGGAGCCAGAGCCTCGTTTGTTTGATTAGACCCTAACCAACCTCACCACCACGAGCTGGTAAGGTTGGTTAGGGTCCTGTGAGTTGTTGTGCCGGAACCCTTTATCCTATGAGACAGGTTGTGGAATCTTTACCCTACTGATTGCACTAGCTGTAGCGCCCTTCAATCTGGACAGCACTGACGGTCGGCTGCAATAGGAGATGCGATGGTCACTACCTAAACGGTCTGCAGCAAAAGATACCTACCACCAGTAACCTCCATGTCAGTTACCACCACGTGACATTAAGGTCAAGCATCAGCCCATTATAGACAGAAGATATGAACAACGATATCATATAACCAACAACAAGGAAGACATTCTAGGATTTTTTTTTAAATTCAATTAAGAGACGAGACTAAAGGAAAGTTCACCTGATGGTAAGTGATACGCCTGCTCATAACAACGTGGCGCTAGTTAGTATGAAATATACTGAAGCATATTACGCTCGTCGCCTGAGACATTAGAGGTGGAGTCTCATAATAGAACAATTACATTAGCTACAGCGCCCTTCAATCCGGAACATAGTAATGTTTGAACGCTACTGTTTGATAGCAAAACTAGACTCCGCGATGGTCTTCGCTAACAGTCTTACCATCAGTAAAAGACTTGGAAAGAAGAGTGTATTAATATTCCGTTATTTTTTTTCTTCGAAAACACTTGACCATGATTGTGAATAAATGACCATATCCCTCTCCTCATGGGAGATTCCTTTAGATCTCGTTAGTTGGAGTATTAAGAAGTATATTTGTAAGGAAATGTTGTAAAATATAACAAAAAAAAAAAAAACTTAGTAATTGTTTGCGTGATCTAATCAATATGAAGCGGCTCCGGTCCGTGGAAGTTTTATGGGTCAAAAGGAGATCGGATGAGAAAAGTCTGAAACGTGTCGGGAAATTAATAACGGGCGATGTGGAGAGCTTCGTGAGATGTTTTATATATATACGTACATATATATTTGAGGGAGACCTATGTTCAGCAATGGACGTCTATCAGATGATGATGATAAAGAAACAGTCAGTTTGAAATATATAGCGCATTACTTTATCTTGTTAATACAGTTTCCAAACTGAGGGGCGAATGTGCTATCGAAGTTTAAATTCAGGCAATGCTACAAAGTAAACTACAATTATAAAACAAGTCGCTACGATTGTCAACTGACGTAGCTCGTCCCTAATTCCGGCAGTTGCACCACGTCCTCCCTAATCCCGCAACCCCATCCCCGGAGCACCGGAATCGGCGCGAATTATTCACATGCGGTCTAACTCCGAAATCTCGCTAAGACGTAGACGTCTGGAACCTACGCGATGACGGTTAACGACAATTGTATGCAAATAGATCCCGGTGTTGTCCCGGGATACTGCGGGATTACAACTACCAACGTCACTAATCCCCGAATAAGTTAGCCCCCTGTTGTCGCTAGCTTAAGGGTAAGATATTGGGCCCGTATGTTTGAATATTGGCGTAATGTATGCACTTGTAAATACGCTGTTGACGTTCACCATTGACAATATTGGCTGCAAATGATCACCCGAGCCTGATATACGCCCGGCTCAATATTAGATACATACGCAAGCAAATACCGGAAACGATGATGAAATAATTGAGTTAGTGCAGTCATGATTCATACTAAGATTACACGATATAGAAAAAATAAAGTACGTATGTTTTAACATTAAAGTGAAGGCAACGTAACTCACAATACATTCTAAATAAAAGCTGATCATTAATTCATCGCATAAATCACACCCAGAGAAAACACTTGAAATGCAGGGCCATCCGTAATGCACACTCGGAATACCAAATAACATAGAAAACATCTGAAAGAGCTTTTGCTGCGTGTAAAATCGGATAAATCAAAACGGAACGGAATAAGAAAAGGAGACAAAAGTCACGACCACCACTCGAGCAGCGCTTTTTAATAGCCCGACGTCGTTAGGACGGGAAGAAGTAATTAAAATTTTGATAAAAGTATCACAAGTACCGGAAGTCGTTCCGGCGGCGGGGGCGGGCGCACGGGCGCACGGGCGCACGGGCGCGGGTAAACATTCAATAATCAAAAAATCTTGTGCATCTGTTGAACTATAAACAAGATGTAGCTTGGCAGAGCTGCAAGCCGGGCCCGATTACACTGCGCCATCATTCCGCCGGTTCATTCAATATTTTTTTTACCGAACGCTGTAATTTCTTGGCTCGAACGCATCCGTTTACATGCCAAACAATAAATTTATTAGTCGAACGGAGGAGTGGCAACACTGGGCACACGTCACTCGTCGATACGTCACCGGTTGCGTAGCGTTTTTGACAGATTTCGGATTGGAAATTTCGCATCCGCGCGTCCGCCGCGCGCGCTCCCGCCATTACATAACGCGCGGCCCGCCAAGGTGACTCCGCCGAAGCCACTACCGAATCTATTTCAGTTCCAATTTCATAAATATCCCGTGACAGCTCATCTCTCCTCTCCCGCGTCTTTTGCCGGGCCGCGCAACCCGGCGGCCATCTTTGATGCGGGCTTGCGTAATTACACCGGGGCGCTGGTGTCGCACAGAAATACCGCGGCGCGGCGCGGTATCGGCGCGGCGTCCTTGCTAATTTTAAAGTCCTTTCCGAAAGTTTAGCGTTTGTGAGGTAACGGAGGTGTGACGCGGAGCTGGCAGCTGGCAGCTGGCAGCTTGCCGGACGCCGTACGGCCGCCGGATCAACCGGTCGGAGGCGAAAATCGGTGCGGCGGCCGCGTGCGATGTTATTTTTAGCCGTGTCCCCGCGACGCACCTTCAGGGACGAGAGGAATCCGCCGCCGGCCTGCGATCAGATAATGTGGCAATGGCGGTGGCAGTGGCGGTAGCGGTGGCGGTGGCGGTGGCGGCGATCGGAAAACTAATCGTATATTAGCCGTGCGCGTGTCCGGGCGGCAGATGCGCTAACCGAAATTGCAGGCCGGCGTGCCCGCCATCAATATCGCCGACCTAATTGAATATTATACAGCAATTTGTGTTGCCGAAAATCTGGCTGCGAATATGCGGTATCCATATATCGTCGGGTAACTGGTGTTAATGTTTCGTATGGGCACGACACGATGCGATGCAGTGTTGCAGAACTAAATTTAGCCGAGCTCTGTTTTAGCTCCGAGCCTTACCGTTTGCGCAACGTCGCGCGTACCGCCCGCCGCGGCGAGTTCTATTATCGGAAAAATGGACCGATCGCCATTGGGAAATGTTGTCATTCGCGAGCTGGTCACCTCTCCTGCCGCGCCAGCACACACACCACGCGTGAACCAAGCATCGACGGCACCTCACATGCCTCAGCCTTTTACAATACTTGAATGTTTTTTTGAAACAAATAAGCGACTAAATATACAGCACCACACTGCGCCCGTAATTACAGTTACAGTGCCATTCAGGTCTGAACACAGTAATACTTACACAGTACTGTCTGTCGGCTGCAATAGACACTGCGGTGGTAGCTAGACGGTCTGTAGCAACAGAGATTTACTACACTGAAATTTTATATCGAAAGTGCTGAAAATAACTAATAAGTTTTAGAAAGTCTTCACCCGAACTGATATTGTTGACTGAAACAGTAAACACATTGCGAATACAATGGCGGCAATGAATCTTTAACCGTTTTAATAGAATACACCGCCGGCCAAATATCGTGGAGCGGAAATCCCTTGGATATTAATTCTTGCACAGCGTGAACGTGATAAATTCTCTTAACAAAATACATTTTGGCCATGGGCCACGCGTCATTATTAAAATCAGGCTGCGGCCCTTGGCCATTATTTTCGCCCTCAGGCTGTTAATGAGTTATCGGAACCTATTAAAAAATAGTGACCAGCGTAACTTGACCCTACCTAAAGCACCCTGATACTCAGTTTACATTCTAGTATAGACGATATAATAGAGTTCCACTAATAGGAATATTAAGTGGGTTGTTAATTATTTAATGAGAAATATCAGAGTACTAATTTCTACTACTATAAATTACTATATTCTAGTTAGAAAAACTCTATAGGAATTACTGACTTAAATATAATATTTCATCATCTCAAAGTAATGACTTGGCGTTGTGTAACAATTCTAAACTACACGTTATTATTATGTAACAAAACATTTTGTGCAGATCATTCGCATCACTAGATGAACTGCTGTTAGGCCTCCGTTGCCGGAGACTGTGTTCCAGTTTGAAGGGTGCTGTAGCTAGTGTAACTACTGAGGTAACAAAACCCAACACCTTATGTATCAGGCGATGAGCGTAATACGGTGCTGTTTGTATAATCCTAACTAGCGCCACGTTGTCACAAAAAGGCGTATCGCTTACTATCACGTGAACATAGCTTAGTATATAACATACCATTTGTGATGTCACTTAAAAATATCTTGCTGGGATGATAAAATTATCTGCTTATCGTCGATATGAGAAGAGCATTTTCAGTTAACTCCCCTCACCCACCAACCCGTATTGGGTCAGCGTGGTGGTAATTGGCCCAAATCGCTCCATATAAACCCCTACAAATGTAGGTACAGAGAAGAATCTGGATGAGACAGGGACTCTGCAGGAGCGATCGATATGGAAATCTTTGGGGAGACCTATGCCCAGTGGAAGTGTATCGGCTGATGATGATGGTATTCAGTTATATTATTGATTTAGTTAATATTATAACGTAGAGTATATTTATCATTGTCATAGCAACATTTAATAAGTTATTAGTTTATAATTAAAATGTTTTATAAGTAAACAAATAATATAGCGAAGTAAATGAAGCTATATACTACTACTATATAGTAACCATCACTTGAATATAAGCGGAGATCAGATTAGTTTCTTCAATCTGAAACTTTAATATAACGGTACTTCAGGATGACGATATTTTTGTTTATTCGACAATCCACGAGACGAGTAATGCCCGCACCTGATGATAAGTGATACGCTTGTCCATAGCGCTAGTTAGGATGATATACACAGTGTCACATTGCGCTCGTCACCTAAGATATAAGATGTTAAGTGTCTTTGTGATTTTACTAACTACAACACACTTTAGAACACAGTAACATTGGCGGTGGTACATAGACGATTTCCGGCAACTGACCTTTTTTTTGGAGAGGAACTTTTCGAAATACCTTGCTACTGGGGAGAAGTGAGGATTATGTGAGATTCTTACTCACTAAAAGCCTCGGTGGTCGGAGAGGCTCCGGGATCTCTTACAGAACACACGCGTGCCCCTCTACACTGAGGAGGTACCTGACCCTGCTAGGCACCATCGCTGAGCCATACGCTGTCCCACGCAGGTTCGCTTGTTGAGCGATAAGAGCCCCCACCCTCAAGGTCCGCAAAACTCCTAGACCTTTTTAGTCGCCTTCCACGACAAGCAGGGATTACCTTAGTCCTATTCTTACTAGCTTGAGACTACAGGGCTGAGCAACAGAGACCTATTAATAGAAAAATAATTTACGAAATCTAAACTAATTTCTGTATATATTTTTGTTAGGGTTTATGTTTTTTTTTTTTTTTTTTTTTTATAAGATCTAGTAGGCAAACGAGCAAGACGGGTCACCTGATGGTAAGTGATTCACCGCCGCCCACGGTCACCAGCGATGCCAGTGTGTTGCCTACCCTTCAGGTAAGAGTATGCTCTTTTCTTGAATAACCCAATGTCGCAGTTGTTGGGGAAGACCGCTGATGGCAACGAATTCCAGAGACTTACTGTGCGTGGCAAAAAACTGTTTTTTGTGAAACTGTGAAACTGTATAGGTATATATATATATAATATTATAAATACTATTAATAGTGTTAGAACTAAATAGGGAACAGACGGACAGACGATTACGGCAAAGTTAAAACGATTCTTTGCTGAATAGGGAACTGCCCGCTGCAAGACATTTGATCCATTGTTAATAGATATTTATGGGCGGGGGTAAATCTCGTCGTGGCGACTTACTACGGACTTCCTGTATATGGTGATGATGCGTAAATTGTTATTAATAATAATGATTTGTTCCTCATCTGAATAGAGCGAATGCCGCGTATATGTACAACGACTATTGTTATACCCACTTCCGGGACGATCACGAAAGCGTCCCGTGCACACTGTGCACGTATCCATCGCATAATGCTGATGACTCAATTACACACGATTGGCTTTCAGAAATAGATAGATATTTATAATAAGCTAAAACCAACAGCAGATCGTAACAGTTATTAAGCTGTTTACTGCTGGTAGGTCTCTGTTGCTACAGACCGTCTAGATACCACCGCAGCGCCTATTGCAGCCGATAGACAGTACTGTGCAAATAACAGGTTGTCAAATATCTCCCTTCCGCCTTTTTGTCTTTTGAATTTCGCGGCTATGTACAAAGCGCTACAGAGCTCGTATCTGGCAATACTATACATAATTTGAAAGGTCTTGACATAACCTACAAAACGACGCTATGCATAATTAGTTTGGATATTGCGTTCAACAGTTATAGACGTGTAAACATATAGTTCACTAACCCCGAAATTCGCGCTATTTTAAAGTTTTCCTTCGTTAAAGGCAAATCCGCTAGAGAAACGTTCCGTGAGATTAATGGTGTTTTGGGGGATGGTACTCTATCACTTCGAACCACGGAGGAATGGTTTCGACGATTCAGAGCCGGTGAAAACGATACCATGGATAAGCCAGCCGGCGGAAGACCTGTGACGACAAATACCGATCAAATCATGGACTACATCGAGTTAGACCGGCATGTGGCATCTCGTGACATCGCCCAGGAGATGGGAGTTAGTCACCAAACCATTTTAAACCATCCGCAGAAGGCTGGATACAAAAAAAAGCTTGATGTTTGGGTGCCGCATGATTTGACGCAAAAAAACCTTCTGGACCGAATCAACGCCTGCGATATGCTGCTGAAACGGAACGAACTCGACCCATTCTTGAAGGGGATGGTGACTGGCGACCAAAAATGGATCACATACGACAATATCAAGCGAAAACGGTCGTGGTCGAAGGCCGGTGAATCGTCCCAAACAGTGGCCAAGCCGGGATTGACGGCCAGGAAGGTTTTGCTGTGTGTTTGGTGGGATTGGAAGGGAATCATCCACTATGAGCTGCTCCCATATGGCCAGACGCTTAATTCTATCATCTACTGCGAACAACTGGACCGCTTGAAGCAGGCGATCGACCAGAAGCGTCCAGAATTGGCCAACAGGAAGGGTGTAGTGTTCCACCAGGACAACGCCAGACCACACACTTCGTTGATGACTCGTCAGAAGCTACGGGAGCTCGGATGGGAGGTTTTATCGCATCCACCATATAGCCCGGACATAGCGCCAAGTGATTACCACCTGTTCCTGTCCATGGTGAACGCCCTTGGTGGTGTAAAGTTGAACTCAAAAGAGGCTTGTGAAAAGTGGCTGTCCGAGTTCTTCGCAAATAAGGAGGGGGGCTTCTACGAGGGAGGTATTATGAAGTTGCCGTCTAGATGGAAACAGATTATCGAACAAAACGGCGCATATTTGAACTAAATCCGATCACTGTAACACTTTTTATAAAGCATTGAATAAAGAGCAAAAAAGCGGAAGGGAGTTATTTGACAACCTTATATTACTGTGTTCTAGTTTCAATGGTGATGTAGCTAGTGTAATTACCGGGGTAACGAGACTCGACGTCTTATGTCTTAGGCAACTGGCGCAATATGGTGCAGTGTATACCATTCTAACTAGCGTCGCATTGTTATAAGCAGTCTCTTACCATAAGATGATCAACCATCTCGTGTCGTCGCTCAATTGAATACAAAAAAAGGAACATCTAAAACGATCTCCTTTTGTCATAAAAAAACGGTAAGTTTTAAGTTATCTATAAATAACTTAATCAACTTAAGCTAAATATAACTTCAATCGTTCAGACAAATAGTACCTTAAATGACAAAGAAACATCTCATTTCTTTGAATAAAAAAAATAATCATCACTAAACCAAGAATTTGGTGGCACTAGGTCACAACAAACCAGGCACTGGCTCCCACCACCCCCTATTTAGCAAGATTGGTGGGAAATGGCCTAAATCCTTCGGAAGCCAAACCGGCTGTATGTAGAGATCTTAGAGAAGGCCTATGTCCAGCAGTGGACGTCTATCGGCTGGTGATGATCAAATCGTGAATTCATATAATACTATGTATATAAAGTAATCTGGATTGAAGATTAGGTACTACTTAACCCCGAATATTATATAATAAAAGGGAATAATAGCTAGATTGTGATGGTACATAAAAGAAAGTGACAAAGGAAAAAAAATAGAACAAAAATGGAGTCGCTCTGAGACATCCGGATATTTCTACAAATATCTCTTCTAAAAAAGGAACCGGAGTGAAATAGCGGGCGGTGCGTCCCGCGGCACAATAGACCCTCCGATACACCGGGCGCGGTAGGCGCAGCGGTTTAATGTCTGCCACACTGGTTATACAGCTTTAAATATCGCAGGTTCATATCTCAAACAATATACATAACCTAATTATTTTGTCAATTACGCAACGAGTACACCGGGACGTTTACCTGATGGTAATAACTTAGCATTAGTTAAGATGGTATACACTGCATTGTACTCGTACTGACGTAAGATGGCTTATGTTTTTTTATTTAATTAAGCGACGATACGAAAGATGTGAACCTTATGGTAAGTGATACGCCTGCTCATAATATCCTGTCGCTAGTTGGTTTGGTATACATTGCATATACAAAAACTAGTTAAGATGGTATACACTGCATTTTACTCGTCGCCTGGGACGTATATTTGTTTTTTTTTTATTCAGTTAAACGACTAGACGAGAGATGTTAACATGATGATAAGTGATACGCTTGCTCGTAATAATCTGGTGCTAGTTAGAATAATATACACTACAACACATTGTACCTTTCGCCTGAGATATATGATATTTGGCTTTTTTTATTCACTTAAGCGACGAGCAGAGAGATATTAATCATATGGTAAGTAATACGCCCACTCATAATAAGCCGGCGCTAGGTAGAATGATATACACTGCACCATATTGTACTCGTCGCCTAAAACACAAGATATTTGGTTTTTTTATTCAATTAAGCGACAAGCAGAAAGATATTAACCATATGGTAAGTAATACGCCTGCTCATAATAACCTGGCGCTAGTTAGAATAGTGTACACTACACCACATTGTAGTAATCCTCTGAAACATAAGATATTGAGGTCGTTACCCTAGTAATTTCATTAGCTACTCACAGTTTGCACAATATTGTCCGTCGGCTGCAACAGGCTCTGCGGTACCTAGACGGCCGCCGTCAATTGAGACGAACCACCAAGTAAAGTCCCAGATTTAAGTGTAAAGTATGCCGTGTATATAACTTAAGCAGAGCCTTTCACATGACCAGATTTAAATATTATAACGGCAACCCCGTTGAGGCCTCTTTATTTCCTCATAAATAACATTATGCTGAATATGCTTGTGCATTCTTAAGTGCATCCTACGTGCGATGTATTCCCGCTGAATTTTTGCTTTAGTTTACCTCATTCCGCAATTGTTTTTACGGTTTTAGTAAATTTTTTTTATTTGACTCGACAATACGAGGACTACATTCACCTGATGATGATGAACATCACATAATTTACCATATCCATTATCATCATCATCATCAACATATATTTATTATCATCTTTCTTCACTTGATGTATTGATACATCAATTTATATGTGCAATATTCACTGGCGGTAGGTCTGTTGCAGGAGATCGTTTCCGTACCATCGCCTGTAGCAGTCGACAAGCTATACTATATTCCGGATTGAAGGACGTTGTAGCTAGTGTAACTGGCGTAATGAGACCTAGACAACTTATGACTCAAGAGGACGAGGGGTGGTGAAATATATAATATATTAACTACCGCCACATTGATATGAGCGAGCGTATGACTTACCATCGCTTTGTAGAATAAAAAAAAAATTGTTTTATTTGAAGAACGGGACTAGCTTAACGTTCACTTGATGGTAAGTGATACACCAGGCCATAACAATATACTGATACTTAAGATGTTATATTGTGACATTGCATTACACAGTGCTTTTCACCTTGAGATGTATGTCAAGTGTCGTTACTCCAGTAATTTCCGTATCCGGTTTACATAATAAACGAATAAGCACCCCCCACCCCCCAATATATTGTAGAATAGAGGCTTTAAGTTTATTAAGCGAAGTTTTATCAACTGATGTGTAACTTATACTAAACTAAGTTAAATTCGTTGAGAATAATATAGTGAAGTGTTTACTGGTGGTAGGTACCGCCGCAATTCCTTTTGCAGCATAGAAACTGTAGTAAGCAAATATTACTGTGTCTCGGTTTGAAGGCCGTTGTATCTACCAAAGTTACTGGAATAACGTGAATTAATACATCCCTCAAGGCGACGACAACAATACACAGCAATATTTATGTTACATCCTAATTAGCGCTACATTGTTATGAGCAGGCGTATAACTTACCATCAGGTGAACGTTCCACTCTTCTCAAGTAGTGCAAGTTTCTATTAATATTTAGGTCGTAAGTTTTGATTACCCCAGAGCGTCTAGGTAGGTAATCCGTCCTCAGGGCCTATTACTGCCGCCTAACAGTACTGTGTAAACATTACTGTGTTCCAGTTTGAAGAACGCTATAGCTAGTAAAATTATTGCAGTAACGAGACCTAACATCTAATGTTTGAAGGCGACGGGCTCAATACGGTGCAGTGGATACCATCCTAACTAACTCCACGTTGTTATGGGCTGGCGTATTGCTTACCATTAGGTGAATATTTCGATCGTCGCAAATTTAATTATGTATTATTTTATAACAGCTGTACCGGTGAACTGAGATACTCACACAAGATTACGTGAAGTAATAACTGATTTTTTTTTAAATTTTAGATCAGCTGTTGGTGAAGGTAACAATAGTTAGGAGCTACAGAAAGCCGGCCCGCCGCGAGCTGCTGATAAGATATCTGGAAGCTTCGAATGTCGCCGACACACGCAGATAAATCTCGCAAAACGAACCATTTCTACGTCCAAAACGGTAATGAGATTTTTATTATTTAGAACATCATATTATATATATATATAATCATCGTTACCGTCATTATCATATATTCATTATCATCTTATTTCTCTTGATGTATTAATACATCAATTTATATGTACTACAAAGATTCACTGGTGAAAGGTCTCTATTTCGGGAAACCGTCTAGGTACTATCGCCTGTAGCAGTCGGCAAACTATACTGTGTTCCGGTTTGAAGGGCGCTGTAACTAGTGTAATTACTAGAGTAATGACAGTCAACATCGTATGACTCAAGGCGACGAGGACATTGTGATACCATGTATAATATCCTAAATACCGCCGCATTGATATGGGCAACCGTATCGCTTACCATCAGGTGAATGTCTTACTAGTCTCGTAGCTTCGTAGAAAAAATGGTTTTATTCGAAGAGCGGGACGAGGTTGACGTTTATCATCATCAGCCGATAGACGTCCACTGCTGGACATAGGCCTCTCGAAGAGATTTCCACATTGATCAGACCTGCGTTCCCAACAAAATCACTGGGCATGAGGGGCCGTCGTTTGTAGGGATTCAATTGGGGATATTAGGGCTATTACCCACCACGCTGGCCCAATGCGGGTTGGTATGAGCCAGAGCCTTGTTTGTTGATTAGCAGCATCACGAGCTGGTGAGGTTGGCTTGGGTCCCGTGAGTTGTTGTGTAAAAGCTGATAGTAAGTGATACGATTGCAACAACGTGGCGTTAGAATAGTAAATAAATACTTTCACATTGGACTCGTCGCCTTCAAGCATTAGATATAAACAATCATTAGCTATAAAGCACTTCAAATTGGATCACAGTAATATTTGCACACTACTAGACAGTCTACGGAGTCCATTAGTAAACTGTACATTAGTTATTTTGAAACACTTTTACGTCTTCAATGCATCTAGGCGATGAAATGTTGAATTATTCACTCGTTCTATGTAACACCTAGTTGGCAGCACGTGGGCAACGAATATTCTGGCAAAGTCTGCCAACTGTCACCCACAATCCGGGATACTCTAACCTTGACATCCGGCTGATCATTGTCAATGTTACCAGTGACAGGAGAACAGTAACAATTAATATAACACCTACACAGAGGCAAGGAGTAGATCTGTTTTGTATATTTAATTTAACTAACCTAATCTCAAGTGGCCATGGGGGAGGAACATCGGTCGAAGGACTGACAGTCGAAGACCAAGGTCTTCGAATTGGAAGACGCAGTGTTGGGATGCCTACCATTAGGTGGTCCCACGATCTGGTGAAGGTTGAAAGCAGCTGGATGCAGCGCAGGACCGAACGATGTGAGAAACTTTAAGAGCTTATGTCCAGCGTTGGACGTCTGCTAGCTGATGATGATGATATTTAAATTAAACCTTCCGCTCAAAGATGACACACGAGCAATGGCCAGAAGACTATATTTATTTATCGTTACTACTAAATATATCTAAAGAATAGTCTCCTTCAGCTTCTAAGTCAAACAATAACAGGAACTAGATATTTACTGGTAGTAAACATCTGTTGGCAGTACCGTCTAGTTAGATGCCACCGCAGCGCCTATTGCAGCTGACTAATAGTAATGCTCAAACATTACTGTACTCCGGATTGAAGGGGGTCGCTAGTGTATTTACTGGGAGTATCGAGACTCGATATCTAATATCTCAGGCGACGAGCGCAATGTGGTGCTGTTTATCCATTCTAACTAGCATCACGTTATGGTTGTATCACTTACCATCAGGTGATAGTCCTGATAGTCTCGCCGTGTGATTGTATAAAAAAAATCTAAGTACTATTATTACACAAATCCAATTATTTATTACTTTTCCTTATTAATTCTTTTCAGAGCTTGACGTTTTAATGGACCAAGTTTACATTAAAACTAGACTAGTTTGTAAAAAGTTAGACAGTAATTAGTTAAAGTTAAACCTGAAAATAATCTCGAATAAGTTAAATTTATGTTCAAGAACTGTGTATTATTAGTTAACTATATATTTATGTTGATTTATTATTAACAATAGTGAAATTTAGTAACAAACGCACGAGGAGCAGTAGAGGTGATACGGCCCTCTGTACCATTGCAGCCAACATTGTGTGTATGTATGTTTGTTCTATTTAGTTAATACAAACGCTTTATTCACCTATCTAAATTCTGTAAACGGTGAAAAATAATTGATTATACTATAAGGTGTTTATTTTTTGGGGATTTAGAGGTCTTGCACAAATACTCACAGGATCCAAGCCAACCACATCTGCTCGCAGTGTTCCCTGCTAATCAACAATCGAGGCTCTGGCCCAAATCCTCATATATTAATCCCTACCTGAATTGGGATTTTTTTTGTGGAGGTTTATGTCCAGCAGTGGACGTCTATAAGCTGATGATGTCAAGGTGTTTTTTATATCGAATATTTCCGTTGAGAGTATTTGAAAAAGTCCGCCGCAGTGATGTATCCCCGTCCTCCACCGTTACGCTTTAAAAATATCGCGTTGACAGGGTGAACACGACATTTCGCACTCGTCGCTACATCAATCAGCATCAGCCCTTTTGCTGGCGGTAGACGGAAATAGTGATACCGTTGTATAAACAGGCTAAAGCTAAACTAACGAAGCGTTAACGGTCTTTCTTAACCGATCGGCAAACGGTTCGTTCGGATTTTAACAGTGATCACTTTTGCTGAAGACATTACTTCGTTCCTGTTTCCAGATATCATGAAATTACTGCGGTCAGTGAAACCTGATTCTGTATAAACATTCTATCTAACCCCTCTGTTATGGATAAGCATGTTATGCACCACCATCAGATCATCGGTTACGTTTCTCTTACTAAAACACCTCGGTTTCAGACTCTACGTCTTTCAGATCTACGGTAACGCTTTGGGACACTACCGTTACAACCAGGCCAGTTTTGTCTCGTTATTTACTTCCGGCTTTCAACTATCTCTTGTTTACTGATCATCTGACTTGTTCACATGGACCAATGCATTCTTTTTATAAATACACTTCCGAATCGCATCCGAATCTTCTACATATTTATCGAAAGTTGAAGTTTTTTCCACTGCCTAGGAAACGCAGTGGTCAACCACAATATGAAAGCCCATGGTTCATTAATTCAAATCCTCCTGCTTTACTACTTTTTTTTGGTTGTTATCGTATAAGAGCCAGAGTTTTATCGGCGAGCACACATGCCCATCCACGGTGTCATTGTCAACCCCCTGTATATTTGGATTCATATTATATTCGACTGTAGACAATATAAAATATTTATAAACATTGAGGGTGAGTAACCACTATTTCTGCAACTCAGTCCGTTGCGTAACAAAATAAAACGACTGTACCGCAGCGAGGGAAACAAAAACGTCCACCATAAGTTCTGTTTAACGCCTTGTTCCCAACAATAGGCAACTCGACGATCATAAAAGGCGCAAAGGCTTAATGTAAAGAAGTTAGAGAGCGTTAACTGAACTGTGGTGTAACAGGCGCGTAGAGATGGTGGCAGGCGATGCCAAGTTGCGTCCCTGCCAAGGACTTTTGGCTGTCAACGACCCGTCACTTGCCTACTGACCTTGGTGACCTTTCCCGAAAATATTCGAAAACTTCCTACTCTATACAGAATATTTCACAATGTAAACAATCTTCTATTTGATATCAATGTGGTTGAGCATTCTCCCACTTGCTTTATTGATGAGATGGGTTTTAGGATTTTAAGGATAATCCTCCTTGTACATCCAAATACAAAATAAACAGGGCCCAAATCCTCCCATTTGAATCCCTACCTGATCATGTAGGAATTTTTGGAGGCTAAATCCAGCAGTGGACGTCTATCGGCTGTTGATGATGATGACTGTGTACATTGTAAATTGTTTTACAGAAATTAAATTACTTGTTATAAATTTATCGTACCGGAGACTTAAATAAGTACCACTGCATCATCTACCTATGCTACCAAGCTATAGCTTATTTTAAGTTACTGATGTTTGTGGAATTACTGTGACAAGAATACTGACATGTTATGTCTAAAAAGGTTGTGTAAATCTTAATTTTAATAAGACTTATTAAAAAGAGATCGTATGAAAATGTAATTTAGAGAAGAAATTTATACAAAGGAATGGTTTAAAAATGATTCTCCGAAGCCATGCAATGTAATGGATCCTATAGACATTTAACACATGCTGCTCCCAATGAAGTAGCGAGGAGCCAGCTTTGCCCACACGACGACGTGAGCAATAAAACTTAATTTTATATCCTTGCAGCAGCCTTAGGATACACCGGAAGATGATTCGCAGCGGGCGACTATCTTGTTCAGTATCCAAGGTTCGCCACCACCGGCACTGGGCTTGTAACTAACACTTCACTTGGACGATTGCCCAAAGGCATTCGGTAATAAACAAATGGTTCTTAGACAAGAAAATATTTTAGATGCATCGCGAAAAATATGCCGTACATCATTTTAAATTGTCGTCGTAACGGCCTTAATGTCACTGAAATTTAAATTATTTTAACGAGCTTAAGGAGGTTACGGATTCGATTGCCGTTTTAACGTGAGTTATACTCGTGTTAGGCAAGAGTAATGGGTGAAGATTACGACCCGCAGGCGTCATCATCAGCCGATAGATGTCCAGAGCTGGACATAGGCCTCCTCCAAAAATCTTCACATCGATCAGTCCTGCGCTGCGGTCAGCATGGCATCCCGCACCCTGGGTAATAGGGACCCTTGTTTGAAGGAATCCATATGGGGAGATTTAGGCCATTTCCCATCATGCTGGCCCAATGCGGGTTGGTGGGAGCCAGAGCCTTGTTTGTTGATTAGCACCGGCAATCGCGAGTCGGTGAGATTGGTTTGGATCCAGTGAGTTGTTTTGCGCGACTCCTTACACCCCTCAAATATAAGGAATACGATTTGAAGAGGAGACACTCGAGTTTGGAAATATATCCTATTGAGATTTTAAGTAGGTCGGTCATACTAAAACATAATTACTACCCACTCCAACTAAAGTTCATTAATTAATTTTCTTTTTCATACACTTCTATTAATTGACGCTTTTTCTCTATTATGCTGAAGAGTCAATTAAAACTTGAATTTTTACTCATTTAACAGTTAAAGCTTAAAGGAATTTAACGTATGTATAACAATCTAGTTAAAGAATTATATCGATGTATGTACCAGGAAATTTCTCCAACCATTCTATAATAATATCTACAAAATTAGTTGTTTTCTTGTTATTTTAGACATTTAACATATCCTTTCTGTCTTTAGATTGACTAGTAGAAATTTCAATATAACCATCAGGTCCGACCTGTGACTTCAACGTAAGAAATACATAAAATTTTAAACACGCTCTTTCATATCGTGTTGTTCTTAAAACAAAGACAGTATTATCTTATGTAGTCGGTTGTGGACAATATAACAGTGGTTTCAATAAAGACTATACACTACGATACAATTATATATACTACCCCCAAACCGAAGCTATAGAGAACACCATAAACATTCTAAACTAGACTGCAGTCATCGACATTTGCAATTTATAACCGGGCCCCCGCACTACAATTACGCTTGTCCCTCTACATAAATTTTCTTCGCGCACACTCCGCTCCGCAGACCGGCCTCCTCCTCCTTCCTCCGCCTTCCTCGTATTTATCGGCCTCCCAGTTGCGTTTTTATTATTTCCAACGCTGCGGCGGAGGAAACGCGAGTAACGATTTCGGTGTTTTCCATATTCCGCTGGTTTATTTGTGAACGCTGATGCTGTTTGCATTTTACATCCTTCCTATCAAACTTTCAATAGATTGCAATTGCTTTATTATTCGCTTCATTAATTTTTAAATCATCATCATCATCGATCGTTCTCGCCCGCATCCAGCTGCTACTCGCAGACTTCACCAGATTATCGGATAGCCTAGTATAGCTTGCGAAAACTGCGTCTTCCGGTACACGGTCGCTATTCGAGACCTTTAGTGCCCCATGAGCTGTCAATCCTTCGAGCGATGTATCCTGCCCATTGACAAATTTGGAAAAATTTCTACTGTGACAAGGAAATAGAGGACAACCGTGGTCGCTCTGAAAACGGAAGACAGCGGTGCTGTGGTGACAACAAATTTACAATATGAGGATTGTAGATAGTCAGACGGGTTCGAAGAAACCCTACTACCGAGGAAAACAGATATAACCCCATTTAAATACGTTAAATAAATCGCTGAAACAACTACACCAACAAAAAGAAAAGAGAGGATGGACTTAATATTTTCGATCACTGCCGATAAAGTCATCTTTGAAACAAAAGAAGGAAACCAGATCATAAACAATGTGGAAAGTTATAACACCTTGACTATTGACGTCGGGAATAATAACTTTTGATGATAAGGGTTGTTTAAAGATATCCAGAATTTCGGATTTAGGCGAAGGTGCACATCTTCAACGACCGAGTAGACTCGCCCGAAATCAAAAATACAAACAATGTAAAAATCCGCAGTCGGATAAGTGATAAGTACACTTTAAAAAAAGCAGGCCATGGAGCCGTGTTCTTGAGCCAAGTATCAGATGAGCTGCGAACATAGACTGATGACAACCGTCATGAAAGGTAACATTTTTCGGACACATTCAAAGAGGATTCCTTTGAGGGGAACTCAGGAAGCTTGATCCTGGAGAGCAAAATTCCTGGAAAACATACACCAGGTAGACAGCGCAATAAATGGTCTGATGACATAAAGGAATGGATCAGGTTTATGTACCATGAGTTAAAAGGAATAGCTGAGGACCGAATTGGTTTTATCAATCTGATCGCCAAACTTCAGTATGAAGAGAGAACCTGATGATGATGATGATGTACAAGTCAAAATGGCTTCCAAGCGATTAACATGATCAGAAAATAGAGTATTTGAAGATATTTATATCGCTACTACTAATTCTGTTGATACATGATACGGCGATACTACAAAATCAATATAATGTCCATAACTTCCACGGATCCATTTAATTTTCTTCATCATCATCATCATCATCAGCCGATAGATGTCCACTGCTGGACATAGGCCTATCCCAAAGAAAATTTGATTATTTTAGTTTGTAATTTTTTTTTTGGATTAAGTACTCCATTTGCATATGATATTTAATATTTTTTTTATTTAACGGAGCGATGACGAACAGGACTTTCACCTGATGGTAAGTGATACGCGGGCCCATAACGTGACGCTACTTATGATGGTATTCATAGCACCTACCCACTAGCACCTGCCTTAAGGTATTAGATGTTAGGTCTAGTTACCTCAGTACTTTCAATAGCTACAACGCACTTTAAACCGGAACGCAGTAATAATTGCATAGGACTGTTTTTCGGCTGCAAAGGGACTGCGGTGGTACCTAGCCGGTCTCCGGCGTTAGAGACCTACCACTAGTAAAAGCTATTAGTCCTTCAAACCGGATCACAGTAATGTTCGCACAGCACTGTCTGTCGGCTGCGATAGGAGCTGCGGTGGTGCCTAGACGGTCTGTGACAACAGATACTTACCAGTAATGAAATGCCAATAATTTTCTCAATTCAATGTTATGAGTAAGAAAGCTTACTAAGTGTAAACATAACTACTTCAAGTTTTAATATAACTTTGACTTTACTACTACGTAGTTATGATAGCAATCTAAAGTATAATAGTCAGAATCCTCAAATAGTTGACTATTTGAATTTTAACTGTTATGCGATGTCTGGTTAGCGCATCACTATCTAATAGTCTGGAGATTTTAAACGAGACGTTCTGAAGACGCTTTTAAAGTAAAACGAGTGCAGTAATTTTTTTTTTAGTCCAAGGCAGTTCCCTCTCTATCTTCTCAGCTGATTTATCACATTATCAATTGCTTAAAGAAACTCTCTCTCTCTCAATAATACCATAAATTAATATATATATATAATAGATCTTACTGTAAGACGGTTATAAGTTTTTACTGGCGGCAGGTATCTATTGTCGGACAGACTGGGTAAGTACCACAGCGCCAGAGTATTTGAAGGATACTGTAGCTATTGTAATTACTGTGGTAACGAGACTCATGTCTCAAGGGAATGAGCTCAATGTGGTGTAGTGTATATCATCTTAACTAGCGCCATTTTATGAGTAGGCGTATCGCTTACTTTAAGGTGAACGTCCTACTCGTCTTTTTGCTTGATTCAATAAAAACCAATTTAGGTACCTACTTCTACTGCAGCCGATAAACAGTAGTGTGCCAACATTACCGTATTCCGGTTTGAAGGGTGTTGTAGCTATTGAAATTGCTAGAATATAGAGACTTAACGTCTTATGTCTGAACGCGATGAGCGCTATATTGTGATGTGTATAACATCCTAACTAGAGCTACATCATGAGCAGGAGTATCACTTACCATCAGGTGAACGTCACTCTTATTGCTTGGTTCAATAAAAACAAAGTATATATATATATATACGACGATATGATGATATCATAAATATATCACGCCTCGTTCCCAGTGGCAGCGGCCAGCTCTCTCCACTTGCCACGATCCTGGCACATGATGAGGTGTCTTTGTGAACTGCAAGGTTCGCAACAAATCATCGCCCAAAGTGTTTCCGGTGCGCATGATGCAACACCAGCAATAAACCAATCTCCAGCGGCTGCCGCAGTACGGTAGACGTAAAGTAGCACAGAGCCGCGGGTACCCATCCACACGGAAATATTAAGCAGACGATATACTGGCAAAAAGCTCGGACAGCCGTCATAACTCATACTTGTGCGCTAGACTGAATCTAGACCGCTAGCTTACGACTTCAGCTTTTTGGGAATGTATGAAAATGAATTGCGTTTTTGGGAAAATCGATTGATCTCGCGACCTCTCGTTGTCTCAGTGATCGCGCTGATCCTCATCCAATTTCATAACCGGAACTACGGGACGAACGAAAGCTTCAACCGTAACGAGGTGATGTAGTTAAGATGATCACACTGCACCACGTTGGTCTCGTTTTAAAACGTAGAACGCTAAGCATGGTTACCGCAGTAACTTCATCAGCTAAAGCTACCTTCACACTGAAACACAGTAATATTTGCACACATAGACAAGAGCTCTGATCCGAGTCAGAAGATATTAGTATAAATAAAAAAAAAATAATACACTAATGTTTGTCGGCTGTGATACAGGATCCGTCGAATCTAATAATCCTCCAAGCCTTGTATGTTGTTTTTTTTTTTTCTACAAAGCTACAAGACATTCACCTGATGGTAAGTGATAAGCCTGCCCATAACAATAGGTCGCTAGTTAGGATGACATACACTGCAACATATTTTGCTCGTCAATATGTAGCGTAAAATGATGTCTCATTACCTCAATCATTGCACTAGTTACAACGCCCCTCAAACCGGAACACGGTAACATTTGCACAGTACTATTAGTCGACTGTAATAGGCGATGCGGTGGTACCTAGTTCTTATTTTAAACAGCATCTTTCATGTCCTTAATTTTTATAGTTTTTTTATATATATATGAATAATTTGTATTTGCTAAATAAAAAAAAAAAAAATTTTTTTTTTTTTAAAATAGCTTCCGCCCGACATCGCACGGAACCTAACCTAACCTCACCTGCACGCGGTGAACCCTGCTGTATAACAGGCGAGGCTTCGATCACCCACCAACCCACACTGGGTCAGCGTGGTGGACTACGGCCCCATTCCCCCCAATGATATGGGAATCTTTGGGAGGAGACCTATGTCCAGCAGTGGACGTCTGTCAGCTGATAATAAAACTTGTACCGAAGAAAACTTTAAATTTCGTCACATGTTTCCGTCATTGCTTTCTTTATCGCTTCTCCCTTTTCCGTTAGCTGATAGTGAGACCGTCTAGATAAACCTAGTATCGCGAGTATTATAAATACTATATATCTATATTCTAGTATAATAACTATATACTATATTAACTCGAATAGTTATCCGTTTCCATATGTATCCAAAGAAATTCTGAGATTTAATTGACTCATGACGAGATCTCCACTATTAGACGTCTATTGCACCTCTATCGGCTGATGATGATGATGATGAGTCAAAATTTAGTAGAGATATTGCTTTTGCCGTTTAGAGGTCAGCTTAGAATGGATTTTACAAAATTCCTTCTCCAAAGGGAGTTGTTGAAGTGTTAGAGTCACAGCAGGCGGGGAACAGCTAGTCTCATACATTGAATTTTTTATAAGGATTAATCCTAATGAACTTCATCATCATCGACTGATAGAGGTCCACTGCTGGACATAGACTAATGAACTCATCCTTAATCAATGGTTTAAAAGCTAGGCGTCGGATTAATATGAGATAAAGATGAACTCTGATATATTGATATAAGATGATAAGTGTTAGAGACGGGGTAATTAACATTTTGTTTGGACTTCCCAGTCCTAGTAATGATCAATTGCAATTATTTAACAGTAACATTATTTTCCGAGTGTAATCTTAATTTTGTAATATCTTCCGAAAATATTGAAAGCATTATCGAGTTAAAATCAAAGATTTTAAAACAGGTAACGTAGTAAACTAGAGTTGCCATCTGTTAACGCGATCTTTAGCTGAAAATTCGTTATCTATATCCAAAAGCCAATCAGCTAATGGACATTGCTTTACCTTCTCAATCCGTGAAATTAAAAAAAAAAAGTAGTTTAAAAATAAACAGGAACATAGGAACGTGCATAACATTCTTGCTGTGGGGGCAGTGCATTCGGGATTCATGCACATTTACAAAAATATTAGAAAATTGTAACTAGAAAACACGAAAGCAATTGCGGATATACACATCCGTTACATTAGCCAAATGATTTTGTCCGAAAAGAAAAAAAAAAGTATAATTTAAATTCAACTAATGCTTTCATATTTCTAGCCATTCAAACATTTAGAGTTTAAAAATAAAATATACAATAAGATACAGCATTGCGTGAAACGTAACGTACTCTGTAATACAGATTAAAAATACTTTAAAAACGACTACGCTCTTTAATCAATTATGTTATTTAAGGAAACATTTGTAATAATTTTCTTTTGTTTATCATTTACAATCGGATCGAGGTGTTGTCTGGTGTGAAATACGTAACGCGCCACGCAACAAAACAACAATAATACTAATACATATAGATTACAAGGGTAATTATTGTCAACATTAACAGTTAGTGAAAAAACATCCAAACACCGAAAGTGGCAAGAAAAGGTGAATAGAAAGATAAAACAAAAAACAACACGAGGGGACAGAAAACATCGAGTAGGTATATCTTGTAGAACATCGATGCGCGCTCCGCTCGCGGCTGCCGCCCGGGTATTTTGGGAGGCTACGAATTTCCTTCATCACATTCTCAAACTTCACACGAATATGAAACCCGCATAAAAATTATTTTTATAATCTGCACGCGATGCTTGTTTATTATTATAATCGATTTTAAAGGCTACCGTTATCTCCGTACAGCCTATCATTCGGTTTTAACTTTTTAATGTTAAATTATGTCGAATCGAAATCCGCGTCGTCGATGACGTTACTCTTTTTTTTTTTTTGTTATAGGACAAATGACTTTCTTTTATACATCCAAAGATATTATTAAAATATTTTTAGTTTTTTTTTTTTTATTTATTAAACATCGACAATTATTTATAAATATTTGCATTTTTTTTTTATTTGTATATCAATAATTTTATGCGGATTCGTTTTATATAAATTTAGATATGTTTTTAATTGTTAACATTTTATTGCTACATGGTACTAGTTTTTGAACGGCAATGATTTTAGAAATTGTGTTATCTAGTCGTGTAAAGAGATTTTTTTTTTTTTTTTGTTATCTAAACAAGCAGTTGGGAATTGAGAGCGACGTAGAGACAGCATTGGTGAGTCCGAAGTGCTGAATAGACTGAACGTCGAGCAGCAGGCGGCGGAGCGCGGCGGAAGTGCAGCCATCAAGCGTTTTCTGCCTCCGCCCCTGTTCGTTTTCAATTAGAATTGTTATTCAGATGTGCTTTTGCAGCAACGTTACGATACTGAGACTTAATTTCAGTCGATACGTAAGCGGCGTGCTGTCCCGTCGCAATCGATTTTTTTTTTTTTTCTTCCCCGACCGCATCCCCTCGTAGCTTTTATATGCCTACTTAGTCGTTTTTATGCTCAGAAAGTACGTATAGTTGATTTATCATTTCTATCTATACTTCATCACAAATTGCTTCAAATCAAACTTCTCGTACAAAAGCGTTTCCGTGCCCATTTTCAGATTTTATAGGCTCTAATAAAGTTATTAACTTAATAATTTTTTTTTTATTTATTACTTAATTAGTCGTCCAGTTTAATGTTTAACAGAGATTTGATCAGCTATTGTTGGAATATTATTATAACATAGACACGGTAATTTTAGAAATATTATTATTGTAATAATTAAAAAGAAATGATATAAAGAAAAGGAGAATCGCTTTAAAGGATAAACAATAGAAACGGAAATTGGACTAAATAAGCAATTGGATATTATATCAAATATCGCAAACGACACGAATAAAACAGACTGTACATTAAAAAGTAAAGCGAGAGGCCGTAAAAGTCGACTTAAATTATTTGTGTAGACGCAATGACTACGGCAAACTGGATGTAACAAAACTTATAACCATAAATCCAATGATATTGTACATTTGTGACACTTTTAAGACAAATGAAAATGCTCAAAGCAATTCTGTAAGGGACGACCTTCGACGTTATTCATTTTTATTATTACGAAAAACCTTTATTGAAGCATTATAAAGTAATCGTGTCTTCAAATATAATAGTTTGTTAATACATTGTATCTTTTATAGTTATATATCAATTACATTAATGTTAACATTGATCTAAATAGCAATGTTACTTAGACTATTGCTTTCAAAAAAAAAAAAACTTCGGGTTTTTATTTTTCTCTTTTATATGTTATAAAAAAAAATCAATCGACTGTTATACAATATTTATCACATATAACAAAATATTATATAAGATATATGAAAAACCTTACGTTTATATGTCGACTATATGTAGACTATGTGTATATTGATTATGATCATATACATATTGTAAATGCGCAATGCGATCTCTTGGACTATAAAACAAAAAAAAAATACAAAATTTATTATCAAAACGGTTTCATAATAAAAGGTTCTATTATTGTTCCCACAACTGGGACTCGTGGCTTTGACTATATGTTCCTTTGGGAGCATTGGGAAAGGAGACAGTCAAGGCCGTTTATTGTTTTACGGAACGAGACTAGTTATTTCTTTAAATGATCCAATGCATAAAGTTAAATTATATAGAGATAAAAGAATTGGAGTGAATAATAGAGGGTAGGCAGTCTAATAATGCAATAAGTCATTAAACAGAAGAGGGGGTTTATCGTGGGGAAAGGCATAAAAAGGCAGCTAATGTCTCTATTCAACTGCAGATAACTGGAATGGGCGGTACGTTACCCTATGCCGTATTTCGCCTGCAGTTAGCCTCGCATCTTCGCTTCCCAAACCATATCGATTTACTATCTACTACTTAAACACCACCCCCACTTCGCAGCGGCACTCGTATATATTTCTATATTCATCATCAATTTCAATTAATGCGCCTACTTTAATTTAGCACAGATTCAAAATTATTAATCATACAGATTATAAATACTTCCGGCTTTCAAACTAATTGTTTTTTTTTTTCTAATAATAACTTGCTTGTATATTACGTGGGGAGAGACCTAAATAAATAAAATATATACAATAAATACACATAAATATGATATAAAACTAAAACATAAGGTAATGTAATTTTTTTGTTCCAGTTCCAATGATATTACTGCAAGATTTTCGTTGCAGTGCATTTCCTGCAGTATTCTAATAAATAACGCTGCGTTATTTTTCATACTTTTAACTGTCTTAAAATTAGTATATAAAAATTAGATTATATATTATATATATTATTAATAAACACACTAAATAAATCCAACAAAAAACTATAAAGTCAAAATTGACAAATAATCATAGATAACAACTAAATAATTTTGTCATTTTGAAGTTTGTATGTTTTTATTTAAATAAAACTGTTATATACATGTATATATAAATAAAATAAAAAAAAAAACTACTGCTAAAAATTATTTTAATGTGATAACGAGTTTCTTTAAACATGTTCTTCATTGTAAATTTAAAGGTTCGTATTTTTTTTTATTTGTTAAATTTTTAGGTTATGTTTAGTCATAAAGGTCGGTTGGTCAGCTATTTGTCTTTGATTTTATTGGGCGCATTATTGTCGAGTGAGTAATAAAATTGCCTTTATTTTAAGCTTGACTTTGACAAGATCAGATCGGAATATCTCTGGACGTCGCGGCCCGTCACCGGGCTCGCTCTTCTCGCGAACTTCTCAAAGTTTATCGATCTGTTTACAAACTTTCGCTCTGAACAATATTTACGGCATTAACTTTAGACTGTTACATTTATAGCTTAGGCTTTAGGTATTATTCGTGAGGAGGATTATGCATTTATAGTTCTAGTACCACGTGCTTTAGGAAATTTTAATGTTTTTTTTTTGTATTTTTGTACAGTACCTTAAGACTGCGACAAATGTGGTCCGGCCTAGCACATCAGACATCACGTGCGATCCACATCGATCGTACGGCAAAATCGGTACGTCCCGAAAATACCCGGGCGGCGGACGCGGCGTAGGTAAGCGACATTAGCCCACAACATCTGTTAATATGATCATTGTTAATTACATATGGGTTTTGTTGTTAATATATTGTAGCCACCTGTCCCGAGGAGGGCGCTTGGAGGTACGTTGCTACGTCGTCCACCATGCAGGCTCGCGGGAGTTCGGGGAGGAACATAATACGCTAGAGGGCGCGCATATCGCGTGCGGGCTACGCGGCGCCCCGCGTCCGACTGTCGCGATCTCTGCACCCTCGCCCCGCGCCGCGCCGCGCCGCGCCCGCCCCACCCCGTCGGCGCGCAGGGCTGTGCTAAATGAGCTTTTCCGAGTTTTTCATGTTACGCAGTTTCAGAGTCGCAATTATTGAGACGCGTGTACACTGTCATTGAGGAATATCGAACCTAATTCTGTTACGTAAAGAATTAATTTCTTACAAAAATTATAGTTCTTTACGGTTACCTGGTTAAAATTCTTAAAGATTATTAATATTACATTATTTTAAAAATACTACCAAAAATAAAAAAACTAGTAACAATCTAATGTATATCATAGTCACCATTTTCTTTTTCATTAATTTTTAGCTATACATTAATTAGTTATACAACGTTGACACATAAATACCATGTGATATGTTTAATTATAAATAATTAATGTTTTTATTTTAAATGCTTTATAAACTGGTAGCTCAAAAGGTAGTTGTTATCGTAAGCGCTCTTAATGAGTCGTAGGTTTTCCGCATGGGCAGCCCTCGAGCGGCACGTCGTAATGCATTCGCGGCACTCGCCGCGTGTCGGCGCCGCTCGGACCGGATCGGTACGCGCTCGGCTCGCCCCGGCGAGCTCTTTCAAATTCGGAACACAGACGTGACGTACGCCGACATATTCCATTTTCAAACTTACTCTGCAAACTTTAAAATGTACATTCGCATCACAAGCAAAATACACGTTCCGTTTTCCCAAATGATAATTGATTTTCGACTTTATTTTTTGATGTGTAAAGAAAACATTGAATTGATTAGAAAAAAAAAATGCTATTGCGCAGTGGATAATCGCTTGTTTAACGCAGACGTTCCTGCTTCGATTCCAGGCCTATACGTCGTGAATTTTAATTAGTGGTAATGTTTTTCAAAGTTAGCTACCATCTTCATACTGTAAGTCTGCCGCCATAACGGTACAGCTGTTCTGTCAGTCGATATATAAGTTGAAATATTTTAAGCGAGCACGCGTTAGGCCGTAATTTAGATTTAATTATTAGACTTTTGAAATATCCTAATTTATCTGGCAAGTACTCCTGCCTATGTAACCTTTGGATGTATTAATTAGAGTTCAATTTCGTGTGCACTAGTATTTCAGCTGACGCGTCCGTAAATGTCACGGAAGTTTGCGTATGTGGGCGTTCGGTGTAGTTGTGTGCGTTGAAAACACATCTTGGGCGTACCGTACGTACAGTTTAGGCGGACTTTTCTATCTTCATATTTTTTTTTCCTTCTGACCTATCTTTTAGAGGTTTAACATTCAATGGACTATAAGGGCTCTTTTTTTTCTTATTACCATTATAAGTATCATTACCATTTTATTACTACTAAATAGTGTATTAACTTAGCGACGTATTTTTAAAAGTAAATAACTTATGTTTTTTATATTTCAACAAAAATTAAAAATAATTATTACATAATACCTAATAGATTAAAAAAAAATGTGTAAAGTACTCAATCATGTCTATACTAAATAAAGCGTGATAAAACAATTCAAAAGATGGAGGGTTTTTTTAATCGACTAAGCGACGAGACGACTAAGATGTTCACTTGATGGTAATTCATACAACAAAATGGCACCAGTTAGAACAGTACACTACACAATATTTTGCTCGCTGCCTCGAGACATAAGATGTCAAGTCTTGTTACCCCAGTAATTTCACTATCTACGGCGCCCTTCAATCTGGAACACAGTAATGTTTGCATACTACATGTCCGCTGCAGTAAGAGCTGCGGTGGTAACTTCTTAGACAATCTCGCGTAACAGAGACCTTCCACCAATAAATTGAAGGATCGTTATATACGGTTGCAATAGAAGCAGCATTTCGGGTTTGCCCGCGACTTCGTCCCATAGATGAGGGGCGAGGGGTTGGAACAAAGTATGGCCGGAAGCTCGCGCCGAGTGGATTGCTATACGGCGGGGCACCGCACGCGCCGGATAATTTATTAGCGGGTGATTACTGCCGGGGAGGCTGGAGCCGCGAGCTGCTCTGTACCAGGCGGCAGCCGAGCCGACCAGTGTAGAACTAATCAGAGAGCACCCAGAATTAACAGCAGAGACGGACGCAGGATTCCATACATACATTGTTATATGATATGACCTAGTTTGTTGGACACCAACAACATAATCTGAGTAACACAAGAAGTCAACATAAACAGACATTAAGTTACTGGTAGCGGGTTTCTGTTGTCGAAGACTGTCTAGGTAGGTACCACCGCAACGCCTATTGCAGCCGACAAACAGTACTGCTCATAAATTACCGTGTTCCGGCCTGAAGGGCTCCGTAGCCAGTGTAATTACTGGGGCACAAGACTGAACATCTAATGCCTCAGGTATGACGTTCTTTTGGGCAGACACTTACCATCAAGTCAAGGTCTCGCTAGTCTCGACACTTAATTGAATAAAAAAAAAATCACGTTACTTTGTTTGTTAAAGATAGCTATAGATAATGACATTATTTGGATGTGGAGACGTCTGCCTTGGATTTTCTGATTATTAGAAATAGAACTGTGATAATCCTTGACTGTCGTAGAAGACTATTGTCTTGTCTTCTTTCACTTCTTGTTTGCTAACATTGTTCTCATGCCGCCTGTAACATGTTCCTACTGTTAGCCATGACGTAAAAGGCGACTAAAGAGGGAGTAAATTGACAGAAAGAGAAGGAAATCCATGTACCATGTTCGCCAACTTGCACGGAAAGCGAACGAGGAGACTCTTATTCTTGATGATCTTATCTAGCAAGACGACAAGCACAATGTACAGCATCCCAACTAGCACCACGTCGTTACAGGTAAGCGTATCACTTACCATCAGGGGTCACTATTAAATATATATATATACGAGAAGAGCGGCACGTTTACTTTATGGTAAGTGATAATCCGGCCCATAACGACGTAGCGCAAGTTAGGATGTTATACACTGCACCACATTGTGATTGTCGCCTTTATACATAATATGTTGAGTCTAGTTGCACTAGTAATTTCACTTGCGCCTTTCAAACCAGATTACAGTACTGTCTGTCGACTGAAATAGGCGCTGCGGTGGTACCTGGTCGGTCTGTAGCAATAGATGTTCCATTAGTAAATATATATATGTATATATATTATTGTAATACACCGTTCCCTCTGCCGGTTAGTTACACTGCACACAATCAGAGAGTTGTAAATCTAATATAGCACAAACTGGGAGTCTCAAAATCCACTGCCGTATATTATATTAGGCTGCGCCCAGACTCCGCGCTTAAATAATTCACGTCGTTGTGTGCACTCAACTTAACTGGAGATTTGATTCCGACTTGAATTCACTTAGCGTTTGCTGCATTCAAAAACTTTAACATACCAACCCCCCAACTTAGTATTATATTATATAAAAATAAAACTGTAGCGGCTATAAAGAGAAACATGAAATCACTAAATTTAATGTTGGTAGATATACAGGGGTATAAGAGGTCCCGCACAACAACTCAAGGAACCCAAGTCAACCTAACTTGCTCGTGATGGTGCTAATGAACAAACTAGGATCTACCTACTAATCCGCATTGGGCCAACGTGGTAGCAAATAGCCCAAATCCACTCAAATGAACCTGTATAAACAATGGCCCCTGGTATCCGGCAGTGAGCGCAGTGTAGGACCGATCAATGTAGGGACCTTTGGAAAACGTCTGTCTCCAACAGCGGACGTCTATCAGCTGATTATGAGATATACTGATACCTTCTTCTTTTCCTTATTCGCTTTATAACGCCTACTGCTGGACATCAGCCTCGCCACCCTAGTCCAGTGCGAGTTGGTGAATGGGCAGACACTCGTCTTTTCACCGGGTACTGGGTACACCGCGTGCAGGTGGCAGGTTGAGTTGGGTTCTGTAAGAAGTTGTGCGAAACCCCTTATACCTACGACCACTTCAGTACGTTAGCCAACGCTAAACAGTCCTATGAAACTACTCTTCTACGTACTTCTAAGTATTTTAGCTAATCAGTTTAACATTCATCATTTACAGAGATAACAGATCTAATATCATCTCGTGAACTCATCATCGTCATCATCAGCCAATAAACGTTCAGTATTGGATATAGGTCTCCCCCGAATATCTCTACACCGATCAATCTTTGACTACTACTATCTATCACTCTTCCGCGACCTTTATTAGATCATCGGTCCACGTTATGGAGAGATCTTGCTGCCACATCGGCGTTTAGTCCTTCGAATAATGTTCCCCGCCCATTCATCATCATCATCATTATCAGCCGACAGACGTAAGACTCCTCCAAAGATCTCCACATCGAACAATCCTACGTTGTCCGCCTCCAGCTGCTTCCCGCAAACTTCACCACATCATTGACAATTAATATTGCTGTCTGTGATTTTTTTTTATATACTGCTAAGCGACGAGAGGATCAGGATGTTCAGCTGATGAAGTGATACGCTAGATAGGATGTTATACATACTTCCACATTGCGCTTGTCTTCTTGTGACATAAGTTCTTACGTCTTCTTACTTACGTCTCTGAGGAGAAGCCTTACCCTCCTAAGCACCATCGCTGAGCCATACTCTGTCCCTCACAGGTTCGCTTGTAGAGCGATAAGGGCCTCCACCCTCAAGGCCCGTGAAGCTCTTAGACCCTTTTAGTCACCTTCTACACCAAGCAGAACTTACCTTAGTCCTATTCATACTAGCCCGAAAGTACAGGGCTGATGCCAACAGAGACCAACCACAAAATTCTTGTACGGATCTTATTTCCGAAGCGATCGCAGAGGAACTCATATCAAAGCCGTCTTCATTATCCTTTTGCTGTATATTAAAGAAATATAGAGCTTTATTAAAAACATTTACATTTCAGTAGACATTCTAAGGAATGAACATTTAATCTATTTTTGAAAAGAGTTTCTAAAGTCTGACTACATTGGGTAAAGCTATTCATAGCTATAGAGAAGGAAAGTAACGAAATAAAAGGTATGCTGGTAGAGATCGCAATGTTAGTTAAACTCGCCTGTACTACCTCTTTTAAATTTTTTTAGTTTTGTTATGTAGATAAAATCGCATAGAGCCTCCTGTTTATTATGTTATTACTTATTATTATGATACTTGCCATAACTACTATAGACAAAGCTTTACTTCTCTGCGTATTAATTCTTCTATCTAAATCTCCTATACTCATCATCATCATCAGCGGATAGACGTCCACTGCTAGACATAAGCCTTCCCTAAAGATTCCCACATCGATCGGGTTCGGGGGGATTCATACGGAGGGATTTGGGCCAATTCCCACCACGCTGGCCTAATGGGGGTTGGTGGAAGGCAGAGCCTCGTATGTTGATTAGCAGCACCACGAGCTGGTGAGGTTGGCTTTGGTCTCGTGAGTTGTTGTGCGGGACCCTTTACATCATTATGAGCGCATTTTTACAAACCGACTTAATTTTATGTTTTATTCATCATCACCATCAGCCGACAGACCTCCACTACTGGACGTAGACCTCCCACAAAGATCTCCACATCGATCGGTCCTGCGCTGCCGGCATGCAGCGGCTTCCCGCCATTTTATATAATATTTATATCGTATAAAAATTCCATCCACTACGTGCGACGCGCCCGCCTGCATTAGCTCTGCCACCTCAACGCATGTCGTAGCGCCCTGCCGTAGCTCAGTGTCCGTAGCATGCCGTAACGACTGCCGTAGCACGTTGTACGTAGAGCGCCCGTTGTAGCGCGCTTGCCGTAGCGCGGTCGCTGTATCGTGCCCGCCGTAGCGCGGTCGCCGTATCGCGCCCGCCATAGCGGCTGCCGTAGCTCGCCGTAGGCCGCCCGCCCGCGGCTCCCGTGCAGCCCGTTAGTCTTTTTAATTTCACCCGTCGGCCTTTATGCGCGCGATAGCCGGCCCGCCTTATCTGTCAAACGTACATCGCTTGCTATTTGAAAACGCCCATAAATTGGGCCAACCATTTTTCTATTTGTGAATGCGGAAAATTTCGCCTGCACCTCGTTGCTATACATTACACCCCCTTTAATTTATCCTTACACTAAAAAACGAAGGTAATAAATTTTAGCTTAACGTTTGTATACTCTTAAACCATTGAACTGAAATTTTATAATCGTTTGATGGTAATGGTTCACCGTCTTCATTAACCACTTCTTTTTGTATGGACGATAGATTGATGGTAGTAGATGAGAGCATTAGTCATACACACGAATTAAAAAACTGCTTTAAATGTGTCCGCTGAAACGTAGCAAGATCATTGGAGGTGAAAGGCAATCGGTTATCCGATAGGTTATAAAGTTTAACATAAAGTTAACTTCCTGTTTACACTTCAATAACTTATCATTTTTCTTATAAAGATACCTGATATAAAAGTATTTTCCGCACACGCGAATGTATCGTGTTTGTTAAAATTTCAGATGATCTCTAATAAATTCCTGAAAAGAATTTATCGCGCATATGCGCTAACTCGGCAGTTTTAAACGGTTATACCTTAAAACTGCGATGTTCGCACTGCGCGGCTACATCAAAAGATAATCGGAAGAAGCGCACAGACTTACGAAAGTCTAGACACTCCTCCGCCATTCTGCTATTCCTATCTATAGACTAGGATCAACATCAGTCTCCATTCGTCTCTATTGTCATCTATAACCTTCGCCTCGATATTAATACCTTTTCATACTCATATCATTCATCACACAGTCAAGGTATACTTTCTTCTGTTTTCCCCTAATCTTCATCTACTTTCATATTTGAATTATTATTTGCTTTCAGACCTTATATATGTATAGAAAATATAAAAACCCATACAAGAGAACAACAAGTTAATAATCTTAGATACTAATACTAAGAGCATAGTGGGTAATATATATATTATATTTATAATGTCAAGTAATTAAAAAAAACAGTGTGGGTACTCACGCGGTAGAAATTAATCATTGCATTTTGGTGTAGTTGTAAGAGAATGTCATACATTAGGGAGGTAGTAAACAAAGAGAGGGTGAGAGAGCTGTTGATTGACAATATTTATTGGTTTAAGTAACACGAAAGAGAGTAGGAGATAAAAATAATGTCCTCTAGTTTCCTTCACATATCACTTGGTTAATTCAGAGTGCAGTGTAAAACACGGAGACTAGTCTGCATGGTGTGAAGTGGACGTGTCAGGAACCGCAGCGTGAAGAGGAAATAAGAATAAGGAAATTATATAGAAATAAAGAAACTTATAGTTGTCTCATTTTCGTTACACATTTTCGTTTCATAAGATCCAACTCACAAATCATCACTCCAATTCATATACTGAGGGTAGGTCTCTATTGCCGGAGACCGTCTAGGTAGGTTGTAGTAGTAACTGCAACGTCTAATGCGACCCATAAGCAGGAGTGAGCAAACTTTATCTTGTTCCGGTTTAAAAGGCGCTGTAGCTAGTGCAATTAATGGAGTAATGAGACTCTAAGTCTTCTGTCTCGGGCGACGAGTGTAATGTGGTGCTGTGTATATCGTTTTATCTAGCGCTGCGTTGTTACGGGTGTATCACTTAGCTTCAGGTGAAGTCCCGCTCGTCTAGTTTCAGTGGAGGTGCGGTGTGTCTGCGAGCGTCGCCGGTCTGCGGGCGCGGCCCGTCCGCGGGCGCCACGTAATATAAATTCCTATCCAATATTCACAAATTCCGGCGGCGAGTTTTAATGCTCGGCGGGCAAATTGCAATTTCCTTACGCCCGCCATGTCCTCGCACTAAATATCCACCTCCGCGAATATATTCAGCGGGCCCTCCATCATGAGAACTGGTGAGAAATTTTTAAAGAGTTTCATCTAACCGGATGATCCTGCAGCGTGCTTTACGGTCGCACTTCCGCTGCAGAATCGATCGAGATCTTTATTACAAAAAAAAAATAGATAATCTTAACTTTATCTTATTAAGTTAGAATGAACAAGTTAATAATTTCAACTCCTTATGTTCAAGTAATACTATTTTGGATTTATATGTAGAATGGATTTCTTTCAGGGTATCTAATATGCACATAGTACATACAGCTCAAGTTTAACTACTCCACCGATTCCATTAGCTACAACGCCCTTCAAACCAGAACACAGTAATGTTCGCAGACTATTGTTTGTCGGCTGCAATAGGCACTGCGGTGGTTCCTGATGAAATTATTAAGAACGACTCGAGTCGTATATCCCTCTATGAAGAGCCTAATGTGGTGCAGTGTCAGCATCCCTACTAACCCTAGGTTGTTCAGAATTCTGACAGTCAGATTTAGGAGAAAAGCTCTGTTCCTATCCTAAAATTGCATGGGCATATATCTTCCTTTTCCCAGCTCTTATCTCATATGATGGTGGGGACTCTACTCCCAATACAGTTGTCGGTCACTTGACTCACACAGATTTATCATGGGTCTGCCTGTAGGTCTTCCACCAAGGAGAGAACGCAGTAGTTCCAAATCTATACACCTAGATATAAGTCGTTCTAGTCTAGTTGTCTAGATAAGAAATGACAGATGCAAGCCGTCGAAGGATAGAACCTCCTCTATGTTTTTCGTCGGCGTATGACAAAAAGGGGGGCACCGGAATTGGGGCGTGAGATTCCTGCGCACACTCTGCGAAATGCGCACACCGCACATACCTTTAAGTGACAACAACTTGCAACACTTACAGGACACACGGGGGTTGTAAGATCCGTAGAAAAAATTGGAATTTTGTAAGGGTGTGAATTGGACGTTATGAAACGAAAAAGTGTAACGGAATAAAGAGAAGTTTAGATATGTTTATGTGATGTAGGCTGTGAGAGAATGTGGAATAAACGCTTTCCTATGTAGTGTCCGTGTATCTGCTGCATGGCCCGCGCGCTGATGAACCCGGATGTTGGTAAAATATGTAATAAAAAATTTTTTTTACGGACGGACGTGCGGACGCGGCGCGGTGCTAGTGCGGTGGAGAAGCGGTGCAGGTGCAGTGCGTGCGTGGTGAAGACGCAATGCGGTGAGGATGCGGCGCGATGAAGATGCGGTGTTGGCGCAGTGAGGACGCGGTGCTAGTGCGGTGAGGAAGCGGTGAAGGTGCGGTGCGTGATTGATGAAGACGCGGTGTTGGCGATGTGAGGACGCGGTATGGGTGCGGTGCGTGCATGATGAAGACGCGGCGAGGTGAGGATGGGGCTAGGTGAGGACGCGGCGTGATGAAGATACGGTGTTAGCGCGGTGCGGACGCAGTGTGGACACGGCACGAGCGCGGTGCGGTACAGGCGCGGTACGGGCGCGGTGCGCGCGGGCCGCGGGCGCGGCGCTGCCTGATTTATAAAGCGCTTATCGCGCCGCTGAATTTATTTGTCTGCTCGCTGCGGCCCACCGATGCTGTGTGCCACAGACTTAATATCATTTAGAGCTTACATTTGTTTTCTTTATACATTGTAAGATAGAAGATCTTTCGACAGATATAAAGAAAACTTTCCATTTACATTTTATGCGAGTATGTGTTAAAAGATATATGTAAATTTTAATTCTATTAAGGTTATTAATAATATTTAATATAGCAAAGAAAATCCTTCTACACACTCGGTTGGTAAGAACTGACTATAGACAAAACACCTACTTTACTAAAGTTGACAAATATTTTAACTCATCATTCTGTAGTGGATATTGATATTTATTATTCAATTAAACGACGAGACTAGTGGAACAATCACATGGTGGTAAAATGATACGCCTTCCCATAACAACTTGGCGCTAGTTAGGACTGTAACGTCCTACACACAGGACAACACAACACATTGCGCTCGTCGCATGAGACATAAAATGTTCAGTCTTGTTACCCTAATCACACAAAGTACAGCACCCTTTAAACTGGAACACAGTAATGTTTGAGCTTTAATATTTGTCGATAGAAATAGGAGCTGCGGTGGTACCTACCGAGACGGTCTCCATCAACAGAGAGGTGCAGACAATAGAGTTCGTGTCTATACGAGTCGTAAGTCTGCGAAGGCAGTTGGTAATTGTGCAAATTATAAATATGCGAGCGGTTGCCGCGCCGGGATTATTTGCGCGCGGGCGCGGATCCGGTCGCGGGTTCGCTTCCGGGCGGCACTCCATTATTTAAGACGGCCATGTTGGCCCCCAAAGTGTTCCCCTCAAATATCACTTAAATTACGGTCTCCCTAATCTCTAGAGCACCCTGCGTGTGCGTCTCAGCTCTGAACACAACGCGCCATTCTTCATTACGGATTAACTTCTTAAGTGTTTATAACAAGGGGTTGTAAGGGTTCCCGAACAACAACTCGCGGGACACAAGCCAACCTCACCCTCTCGTGGTGCATCCTGCTAATCAACAAACGAAGCTCTGGCTCAGGACTGGCGGTGGGAAATGACCCACAACCCCCCATATGAATCCGAACAAACGACAGCCCCTAATGCCCAGCGGTAGCGTAAGCCATGCTGACTGTAAGGGCGCGGGAAGCAGCCGAATGCGAGCAGCATAGGACCGATTGATGTAGAGGTCTTTAGGGAAGACCTATGTCGAGCAGTGGACGTCTATCAGCTGATGATGAGGAAGCTCTATCTATTTAATTTTTTAGTTAGTAATATACTACAATTAAGAACTAATGTTAAAAGATGTTACGTAAAGTCTCCGGAAATAGAAACCTACCTTTCTAAGAAATTGATTTAATATTATCTTACTTATTCCACCATGTAATAACTTAAGTAACTTAAGTGGAATGTAGCAATCATAAATGTCGCGACTTATTGTTAGCATGCCAAAGTACAAGGGGGATAATACTGATGCAACCCCTTAAAGTATATATACATATACAAAGAAATACATACGTATATACAACGGGAGTGAGAACAACAGAATTACAACCCCAATAGTAAGATTTGAATTATCTAAACGCTACCCCTACTCGCACCCTCACATGTATTATAGTTTGACGAAAATCATTGATTTAAAACACTGCTCCGTATCAAAGTGCAAAATTTAGTGAAAAACCTACTACAGCATGTCATATGAAGAAAGAGAGACTCACATACTCACACCTACACACACACGTCACATACATATATATATTTTTTTTTTTTTTTTGATACTCATAGCGAGACGAATCTCGGACTCACTACGGATATCATGTGTTCAAATATGTTTGAAAAAGTTTGAATAAATAAAAAAAAAAAAATCTATTCAAATCGACTTTTTTTCTATTATTCAATAGAAAACACATGACAGTATAATTTTTTTTTTTTATAATCATTGAACCGGCGTGACGAGCGGGACGATCACGTAATGGTAAGTGATACGCCTGTTCACAACGTCGCGGTAGTTAGCTTGATGTATACACCACCACACTGAACTAGTCGCCTTGAGAGATGTGTAAACATCACTGTGTTCCGGTTTAAAGGGTGTAGCTAGTGAAATTACTGGAGTAACGAGACCTAACATCTTTTGCCTCAAGGCACAGATACATTATTTTCAAAGGGTTATTATATGTCATAACTTACAAGTAATTTAAAGTGCTAGTTAATGTTCAGTGAAGCCTAACTGCGCCTTTAACTTTATTACCCTATATACTTAAAACTGGCTACAGCGACCTTCATACTGAAGCACGATAATATTTACTCAGCTTTGTGATGAGTAATTTTGGTCTTAGTCATTCTTTTTCGCAAGACCAAGACCAAAAGTGCAAGACTAAACGATAAAACAAAAATTCTATTAAAACGATAAGTTAAAAAGTTTATCTTGAACATGTGCTTTTCTTAGAAGACTAGAAATATTTAAGCAGAACCAAGACCAATACCAAGATTCTCCATGTATAGATTTGGTTCTTATTTAGGTCATCACTAATACAGCTCAATAATGAGAAAGGGCGCCGCAGTAATACACTGAAAATCTCCAGCAATAGAAGTCTACCACTAGGAAACCAGATATGATATATATTAGAAAATTTACTAGCACAATTTAACCTACGTCGTGTTTCAATATAAATAAGTAGATAAAACGAAACGAAATAATTTTTTTTTTTTCAAAAAAGTACACAAAATTAAGCACAAAACGCTGAGCACAGTAACAGCTGCCGAAATTAAAACATTCCGCTTAAAAAAAAAAAAAACTCGCTCCGATCGCAGGCCGTCGCGTGAGAGTTAATTCAGCGCTCCCAAAAAAATATTTACCTACAACGGTTATTACTGTAATTCAGTAAACATTCAGGCTTTAATAGACTAGTCTAGTTTTAACAGTCTTATATATATATATGTTTTAAAAATGTGTTTCAATCAAATCTTAAGTCTATTACACATACAACAGTAAACATAACTACATTGTTGTAGTAATAATCATAATACTTTGTCTTAGAAGTAGTTTACAGTACGGTCAAAAAAATAATATTTAATACCAGAGATCTATTACTATTAATAATATTAAAAAAAATACTTTTTTATATACATTTCCATTTGATATTATTCATGCAGTTGCTATAGTAACGATTGCTATAGACAGTCATTTGCGGTTGCGATGGCCCTCGAGGAATATTTCAGACAAATTTCGTGTCTAATTTTGTATTACTGTCAGCACAACGACAGGAGAACAGTTAGTTTTTAGATAAAAATAAAGTTAAGGTGTTTAGTACAATAAAATAACATTTTTCTACTTAATGATTAATAAACTTTACTCGATACTTTAGTAAGCTTATCCTAATTTATAAATTCTTTGTATGTCGGTGTGTTTGTTTACGTCAATCTACGGAGCGGACTGATGTGACTTACTCGAGCACATAACTAAAGAAATTATAAAACCATGGTATATTAATGCTAATTTTTTTTCTTTTCTATCTAATTAAGACTATTTATAGTCAACAATCGTACTGCTATACTAGAGGAAACAGATGAATATATCTATATCCGAAATATATTAACTTTTCGCCCAAATAATATAAACTTATTTTAGTATTAACCTTTCTAATTAAAATGGCGGTTTTTGTTAAACTACAACAATTTTTAAAGTAAATGAACATTAACTGGACATAAAACGGTGGACCCTCCCGTTAGTTTCATACTCGGTCAATATGTGCAATTATTACCCTCGCAGTAAACGGAAGCGCCTGACAACGTAAGCCATGAACTCTCGAGTAGATTATTGCAGCAACTTTTTTTGCAGGCGTTGTCGTTTTTACACTTTGATATTTCATTTAGAAATTTAGTTTATTCAAACACCTTTAAATTCCAATTTTAGCTTGTTTCGTAGTTTTTAAATAGAAGGCAATACTAATCATTTATCGGAATAAGCATATTACCTTGTTTTTACTCGAATATTATAAACATTCTATAAAACTAAAATTTACATAATTTATTGCCGATTTTTAGATGTCTATATTCATATGAATGATTTGGGAGATTATTAAAACAAAAACCATCCTATTTTGAATGGAAGAAATGGTTAAGTATAACCACATAAAAATGGTTAGAGATGTCAATAGCATTATTAAAAATTTGTATAATTCTGTATATTTCGTAAAATTTCCATTTTTTGGATCAAACATTTCATTAGTATCAGGCCTTTCTAATTTATTACGTATTGAAAGTGTACTACAATATTATTTAAAATTGTATATATTTAGATAGAATGTTAGTTAATATTAAAAATATCTTTCTCATATCTATCATATTAATTGATATGATCAGATAAGAAGTTATGATTTCCTTTCAATTTGACAATGATAGGATTTTTTCGAACTCGTAGGGCTAATTACACTAATATATAAAAAAAACTATATGCTTAGGTAGAAAATGGTTTAAATGAGTTTTTGTGCAGCGATCGTACAAATGAAAAGCAATTATACGCTAAGCGGTGTCTGTGTGCTGTTACTGTGCATAGGTATAAATGCATTTAACATTTGAACCCCGAAACTAAAAAGTAACGGCGCCCGTTACGTAACTTCCTAGGCGGGAGCTGACTGCAATAGACACTGTCATGAAATTAAGAATACCCGTAGAGACGGCATTAAAACCTTCCACCTTTTGGAACAAAATTTACTGTATGGAGATTTCTGTTGCCGGAGACCGTCTAGGTAGGTATCATCGCAACGCCCATTTGTGCCATCAAACAATACTGTGCAAACATTACTGTATCATGTTAGAAGGGCGCTGTAGCTAATCAAATTACTGAGGTAACTACACTTTACATTTATCTCAAGACCGGCAAGCCTAATATAGTGCTATGAATACCATCTTAGCGCCACGTTGCGGGCGGGCTTGTCACTTGCCATCAGTTGAACGTCCCGCTAGTTAAGTCGCTCCGTTGAATAAAAAAAACCTGGAAAAGTAGAACTAATGAATGATTCAAAATTAAATTATTCCTGCTCTATAGAAATCTTCGCTAAACTGCCAACAGATGTGATAGTGCTTAAATCTGGAGTTACAGGTTTGTATCCGTTGCTGATTTATATAATTCTTTTATAAAGTTTTCTTTATTACGAACGGACACTTTAATTTTATTTATTTGAATAGACCTACATACGTAGTTCTATGTATATATACTTTTAGAGAATGCATCAATATTATCCTTAACAGAGCCTGAAGATTCGTTACCCCAGTAATTACAATAGTTAAAAATGTTTATAAAACGATGTAACACTGTTATCATTGCCGTTAAAAAGGTATACCGCCTTCGTGGTATATTTACGTTGTCTATGGTCCCGTGGCGCGGCAGCCGGCTGATTCGTCTCGCGCCATATCGCGACGTTTTTCCCGCGCTAATTGCCCCGCGCTTCGTTACGAGCGCGGCCGCGGTTTGCAGGCGCCATTTTCTTTCCACGATCCAGCCTTTTCAGCGCGCAGCCGGCTATTGAACATGCTAATCTGGTCTCATGCTCCGTCATAACCTACAACTTATATCCACCACATCTGTACGATGAATATTTTAAATGTACTTCTCGATATATATTTTATGATATAAGTTATTTCATCGCTTTTATTCAACTATTTATTACGTAGTTGTGAGTGCTTTGCAGCATCTTCGATTATAAGGACTCGAGGTGATTAATCCTCTATAACAGATTATTTTTTCAGAAACACTGATAGTCCGCTTTTTAAACTCAGTGAATTAATGCCTGCTAAGCTCTAAGTTCCTGAACCAAAATATCATAAGGATTTTTTTTTTTTCGACGAAGGACGAGACGAGGAAAACACATATGACACACCTGCCCATAACAACGTCGCAATAAGAGATAAGATGTTACGTCTCGTTACCACAGTAATTTCACTACTAACAACACCCTTCAAACTAGAACAGTAATGTTTGCACACTACTGTTTTCTGACAGTACCTAAACGGTCTCCGACAACAGAGACTGCCATCTTATATAATAAGCTACGAGTCCCACTGATGGAAACATTCTGTGGGCACAAAATGGTAATTGTTGAATAATATAATACTTATATTGGAATCCAAAACAGACTGAAACTATATTTAAAACGCTGTATTTTATTATATCATATACAGGAGCTCTTCACAAAAAATTGTTACCGACAATTTATTTTTAAACACTATTTTACTGTTACGATATATACAAACAGATTTATAATATATTTGTGTGAATATGAAAAATAATTATATAATACATATTTTTTTCATATTTCCTTGCTATTAAACCATTCCATAGTGTAATTATAATTTTTTAAGAGCTATGTACATAGATCTTGTAGAAATCATTGTAGTTCGTTTATAATAAATCATTTTAGGTTCTGAAAGTTGAATCTGTGTTGCTATATGACTGTGAGATGTAGAAGGTCACTAAGATCATCTCGCACCAGTTTCAGTTCTTACTCAACCGCTATCTACGCGGAATTCTTGATTATCTCTGGCCCAAGAGTATCTTCAATGAAAATCTCCTGGAGCTCTTCCGCGAAATTCAAATCGATTTACATATCAAGCATCGCAAATCGAAGTGGATTAGCCACAATCTATGAAGAGACCCCAACCATATTACCAAGAAGGTGCTTGATTGCAATCCGCAAGCGCGGCTGCCCCAGACAGTCGTGACGTAGCACTCGAAGCGAAGACGATCGCGATGACGTAGAATGAGATTAAGGGTGAAACCCAAGTCAGAACGCATTAGGGAATCACTATTAACGCCCTTTACTCCATTTTGATGCAATAAGATATTAATGAAATTAATAAATGATGATTCCGGAAGTACCTTTTTAATCCTCGTTCATAAATCAGGTCCTTGAAATGAAAACTGACCTGTACGGGTCCACGTTTTAGAGAGTTGTAAAATTTAAATAAACTATCACATGTGATCTATCGTTAATAGAACATTAATCTTACTAGTTATCTAAATAAAGTTTTTTGAGATTAAATTGAAGTTATATTGAAAATTATAATTAATTTTGTAAAACGTTTCATTTAACTTTGTTTTCAGCGCCATCTATTATCAAGTCAACCAATTAAAACAACATTTAGAACTTTTCGCCATGCAGTTCCTACTTTAGTAACAAGTAACAATATTGATAGGTCTCTGTTGCTCAGCCCTGTAGTTCCGGGCCATTAAGAATAGGACTAAGGTATTCTCTGCCTGTCGTACAAGGCGACTAAAACGGTCCTCGGTTTCGTGGGCTTTGAGGGTGGGGGCCCTCAGAGCTTAATAAGAGAGCCTTAGAAGGATGGCAAATACATTGTGGTCTTGTATTTGCCGTAGCAAAGCCTGGGGTCTAGGAGGGCTTTGCCTTTCCATGGAATGTTTTAGCGAGAGTGCAGGAGGGCACCGGTGTGTTCCGTAGGAGATCCCGGAACCCCTCCTAATGCACTGAGGGAGACCACTGAGGGGGTTTTAGTGGATAGAAGCCCCACATAACCTTGTCTTCCCCCCAGAAGCAAGGTATCTTTTAAGATTTCCACCGCGAGAAAAAAAAAAAAGTCTCTGTTGCAACTGACCGTCTAGGTACCAACGCAGCACCTATTGCAGCCGACAGACAATACTGTGAAAACATCACTGTATTTCGGTTTGAAGGGTGCTGTAGTTGGTGCAATTAATGGGGTAACGAGATTTAACATCTTGTCTCGTCCAAAGGCGAGAGGCTCAATGTGGTGTTATGAATACCATATTAACTAAGACCACGTGGTTACAGGTGTATCAGTTACCATCAGGTGAACGTTCTGCTCCATACTGCACTAGAAATACTTCACAAACTAGACGTATCTATGCGATCGGAAGTGGATGGATGAGAGAAGCCGAAGATCGCATTTTGTGGAAGGCATTGGTAAAAGCTTATATCCAGCAGTGGATAAACAGAGGCTGACGATGATGATGACATATTCATAGGTCATTACTAAGAGTTATGTCATAACAAGACAGATACTTCTATTAATTATATTACTTTCAAATTATTTGTCTTTTCACTATCCATTTTTAAAAATTTAGCAATATAAAAAATAAATACCTTTCATAAAAAATTGCTTTAGTAATAAGTCTATGAACATTACTATCATTATTTACTTATCCAGAACCTGCTCACCTGTTGATTAGTGGACTGCAGCAGGCTGTTGATGATTTATCCAGGAAGAGCTATTAACTAAAATGAAAGACTATAAATTAACAAACACAAATATTTATATGCTATACATCATTTTTATTTACTATTGGCCTTTATTTTTACGTTTTGCTTTTAACTTTATTATACTGGTCGAATCATCATTCAGCTGTTGGAAGAATGCTTTAGAGGTTTTTAATGATTTATCATTAGCCTCTACTCCTTTCTTAGTGTTTCTCTGTTCTGTTACCTTCATAACCTTTCCTTTGAGCCGTTGTAGTTTCTTCTTCTTTCTCCTCTCTCGATTCTTATCAGTTTGAGTTCTCTCTTCTTTACTCAACAAATCTCCTTTCTGCTTTTTCTTAACTTCCTCTGGTGCTAGCAATGCTGCTTCACTTGTTGATACCGGTGCAACTTCCTCCATTGAGATTGCTGGAGTGTTACTGACAATTTTAACCTCCGCTTGTGGTGGCGCAGGAGTGTAATGATAATGACATAAAGCATCTAGCTTTGAGAAGAGTTTCTCCATAGCATCTTTCAATTCCTTGTGAGCTTCCGGTTCCTCCTCTTCCACAGTTTCACCAGTCAATAATTGTTTCTGTTTTAAATACTCAGCTTCATATACTTGGGCTAAACTTAGTTTGCTCTTAGAGTGATCTAATATTTCCGGTTTACGGAAAGATAGTTGATCATCAACAGGCTTTTCCTTTTTAACAACATCATCCCATGCTTTATCTTTAACTCTACGTTGGATAATTTCCTCTAAGGTGATTGTAGTTTGCTCTGTAATAATTGGAGGAGGTCTCGTTGTCAAATCAAAGTCAACAACCTCTTCAAGCAATGAATTTTGTGGTCTTTTAGATGCATCCACTTCTCCCTTTAACTGCCAAGGAGCCTCCTTTAAAGTTTTCTCTTCTAGTTTTGAAATCTGTTGCTGCAAACGTTGTTGACGTTTTTCAAATTCAGACTTTCTCTCATCTGGTTTCTGCTCTAATTTTTTAGTAATATCATACTCAGTTTCACTTTCTTCATTATCAGAATTACTTTCATCTGATGCATCCATAGCAAATCTTACTTTTTTATCTTTCTTTTCATACTCATTGGTTACTTCTGTTTCTGATTCTTCTTCTTCCACATGTTCATCATCATTTTGTTCACAATCAAAAAAATCTGAGTACTTCATATCTTTTTCATTACCTTCATCATCTGATCCCTGATCATCAATATCATCAAACATGTCTATGGATTCTTCATCACTATCTTTTTTCTTAACTTCACCTTTTTCCTCTTTTAGCAGGAATTTTTCCATATCTTTTAACTTAAAGAAATCATCATCTACAATTGACTCTTTCGGCTTTTTAACACTTTTCTTGTTATTTTTAGACTTACTTTTAATTGAAGGCTTTTCTGATATTGACTCTTCCAAACCCACATCATCTTCTGATTGTGAGATGATCAATTCAGAATTTAATGGTTTGTTTTCTGCTTCTGCTATTGCGATGGGAAACGCAAGATCATTCTTGTTTGTCATACAATTTGCTACTTCCCAAACAAGTTGGTCCCAATGTTGAGAGTTCTGCAGCTCAATTTGCTGCCAGATTTGTTCCTCATCGAAATCATCGACAAGTAAATGAGGTAAAGCGTCATTTTTTACTTTCTTGCCCTCCTCTTGAGACTTAGTAATATCGTACAAAGTTTTAATTAAGTTTTTAATATCACCCTTTACGTCTTCTTGTACTGCAATAAATTTCACAGGTTTATCAGTAAGCACGTTAAATTTATTAATAATATCCTCCATTTCTTTGGTTCCCATTGTAACTAATATCGCCTTTATTCATGAAAACAACAAATATAGAAAAATAAATGATCACACGCGACCACGTTTATTTGACAATCGTTGTCAATTAACTATGACAATAAGTGATGTAACAGATATAATTAACAAATTTCCAATCATACAATAAAATGTAATAAAATAAATTTTAGCTTTTCTTTATTTCTGTATTATAATACATCATTAAAATTTTAAGTATATAATATGCAATTATTATTTTTTAAACACGATGTACAGAAATGGCCACTTTAAAAAAACGCTTGTGCTCAAGAAGAGGTATAACTGCCGGTTGGGACTCATCGTAGAGAAGTTAAAAGAGAAATATTTTTTTATACTTACTTGCCTTATTAAATAAAATTAAAAAATCAAAATCTTTTTACTCATTCTTTAGCCTATAATTTTAAAAAAATAGTAAAATAGTCTTTAGAATTTTTTATATTGTTTTCATCTACCATTCATTCTTTTTCTCTCTATGGTTTAGTCATAGCTTTTGTCCCTACCGTTCAGTTGAAGCTGCCATGTAGCATGTTTATTTTTATGATTTCATTATAAATATTACACGACAAGTTTATTAGTTTTGACCATGCTACGATTTCTTAAATTTTTTAAATGATATTTTGTAATTAATAAGTGCCAACGACGATATACAGTGATATTTATACATTAATACTGTAAAGGTAAATTAACTGTTTCATGTAGTTGAAACAGTTCTTATGATTTTCCACGCCAATGATTTTAGTTGCGTACGTTTTCTCATAAAAGCTGTTAACTCGGTTCTTCCGCCCACGTAAGGAGCGCCAGTTTATCCAACATGTATGTTGGATGGCGCCGATCACTCCAAAGTGAAAGGTTGTGGATGTTGTTTTCATGTTTCCTTTAACAAGCACTTACTGACATCGCAACATATGTACATTATAATAAATGTATAAGTTCTCTGTAGAACCTTATTTTGTTTGAGACTCAAATGTAATTTTCAAAGTATCATCATTTAGTTCTTTGTTTAAATGAAATTGCTTAGATATTAGTGACCCTGTCACCTATATTCACCTGATGTTTACCTTTGATATTAAGATTTATTTGACATGTTTATTTTTTTTCTCATTTAATATATCTTGATAATATATCTAAGGTGTCATAACTACACTTTTATTGCAAGAACCTACAATACTTGTGGATAATAAAATTACATGTAATCAATGTAGATTTGATAAAGAAACATTTGGGGTGGGAACATTAAAAAAATATATTGAACTTGTACAGTTTAATATATTTTTTTAATGTCCTAAAAATGTGTTGAGTTTGTAAAAGTTGATTTACGATTTATTTCATTCTATTAATTTTTTGAGTTAATTAATTTTTAATAAATGCTCATGTATTTATTATGATAAATTGTGTGAATAACCAGTAATATCAAAGAATAATACACTATTGAAAATGACTCATTATGTTTTTTAGTGTTTTTCCATTTTTAGTGGTTTATGAGTTTTGCTGCTTTTGACAAAAAATTACATTTAATTACAATTTGATCCAAATACTAAAACAACCAAATTATGTTTACAGTTAAAATGGAAACTCAGGACCAGATGGAGCTTAAGTATAGTACTGGTGGAGAAGTTGGAGGCTTAGAGCTTTGTATTGTTTGTGGTGACAGGGCGTCTGGCAGACATTATGGTGCAATCAGTTGTGAAGGTGAATAGAAATATGTTAAAAATAATCATTGTTTTGTTAATTTTATTATTTATATATAACACCACTCCCAAGAAGAGGACTGAGTTCTACAAAACTATTAAAGTACAAAAAGTTGACATCATCTTAATTCTAATCTCAATTGAATACAATCATATAACACTTGTTTGTGATGACATTTTATTATTAATAAGAGGATATAAAACACCACATTGTACTCGTTGCCTCGAAACATAACATGTGAAGTTTAGTGACCATAAAAATTACACTGGCTACATGCCATTCAAATCGAAACAGTTAATGTTTTCCTATTACTGTTTGGTGGTAAACAGAGAAGCTGCAGTGGTATTTACAATTACTAGTAGGAAGATTCTACTTTTCAGGTTGTAAAGGTTTCTTTAAACGGTCCATTCGCAAGAAGCTGGGTTACCAGTGTCGTGGCAGTATGAACTGTGAGGTGACCAAGCACCACCGTAATCGTTGTCAGTACTGCAGACTGCAGAAGTGTCTTGCGTGCGGTATGCGGAGTGACTGTGAGTACCAGATAATTTTATTACAGTATTCTAAATATTAATTTTATATACTTGTGATATCACACAATGCCTATAGTCTAAATTTTTTACCTTCTTAAACTTATTTCCAATGTGTATGATGTATGCCACATATAGGCTGAGTGAAAATTATATTGATAATGGCTGAAATAATGAGAATTCAAAATAGTTAACTTGTATAATTATTTTAAGTTATTATGTGAATGTTATGATGTTTAAAATATATCTTATAAATAATTTAATACTAATAATAAACTTATTCGAGATGTTAGAGAATAAAGATAGAGATAGTTTATTTCGAAGTTGGGATTGACAATAGATAGGAGCTTAAGAGAAATGAGACACACTGTGTGTAAAAGTTATCATGGTAGGACTACTTAGATGAAAGGCTTAGTTAAAAGATATGTGGAATGAAAAGAATTTGACAAGCGCTGCTATAAAATAAAAATCAAATTGGTAGATATTTATTGCATAAATAATATTTAGTTATTATTTTTAATGTATACAATTAGGCACTGCCACCAACACCTTTATATTATCATCACCTGATAGAAGTCCACTGCCGGATGCCTTTTTATAGACAAGAAGAAATTATATATGAGATAATGGACCCATTATCTCATATATATTTTTCCATCTATATCCAAGAATGTTTGGTGTATGTAATCTGGTAGTAAAAATTAATGAAGTATAAAATAAATTCTTATGGGCAGTAATTCTTGCACTTTATCGACAGCGGTCCAACATGAACGTAAGCCCATAGTGGACAAAGCAAAGGGTGAGCAGAGAGACAGTGGAATGCACGAGAGACCTGCAGCCGTCTACTCCAAGTTGCTGGGGCTGGCAGGACAGGCGCAGACTGCTCAGGTATTGAGATTAAAACCGTTATATATAGAACGTTAAGATGAGCTGGTTATTCTCATGGTGGTAACAAATACGAAACAGAATACAATGAAATGGATTTATTTTAGTAACATTAATATAGAGACAGCACAATTCTGAGAATATCTCTCTATAATTCTGATATAATCTCTTATGTGAATCTAGATAAATCCAAAGGAGGAGCCAACAGACGCTTTCGGAGCCGTGTCGCCGTCAGCACCGGCGTTGAACTTCGCTCTGGCAGCCGCTGTAGCCTTCAACAAAGGCAACCCGGTGTCTCCGTACCTCAACCCTGGCAGTCCAGGCGATATAGAAGGCGCGCGCCGTCAACAACTGATGCTCCAAACTCAGCTTGCTAAGAATCTATTCAAAATGGGACAATTCGGTGAGTAATTGAATCTGGCGCTTGGTAGGTTGATATACACAGCACAACATTGAGCTCGCCGCCTTCAGACATAGGAAGTTAAATCTCGTTACCACAACCATTCCACTAGCTACAACTCCTAAAAACCGGAACACAGTAATTTTTGCACACTGCTGTTTGGCAGCAGAAACAGGTGCTGCAGTGTTATATACATGGGGATCTACGCCAAGAGAAATTACCAATAAGTAACTACTATTACAACTCCAACACTTGTCCCAGTATTAGTATGTCAGTTGTAACTCCATAAGTCTTCAAAATATGAGTAAGAGTCTGTTCCCTTGCGTAGGTGCAATAAACGAATACCTTCAATCAGCGTACGGCGCGACGCCGCCGGAACCGCCGTTGGCAGCGCTGCACGCTGCTGAAGCGCAGCAGACTGAGGGTAAATGTAAAAGAAGTAATTTTATCTAAACACTTGCCTCGTAAGTCGAAGGTCCATGTGCTTTCGTACCAACTGTAAATATATGACAGAGTGTTCTGTCCATATATGCTTCAGAATTTACTATTACTTTATACCATCTTCATCAGCCGATATACGTCCGCTGCTAAATATATACCTCACCCAACGACCTCCACGTCCATCGGTCATTAGTTGCCCGTATTAAGCAGCTTCCCGCGACTTTTACGTAGTGAGCATGACCTCCAGTACCATCGATTAATCAAAACCGTCGTATATAGGGATTCTATTAGTCAATACTAAATAAACTATATGGTAACTTGAACTTTGTAAAGTGAGATAAAGTTATTGGTTGCGCAGGCACTGAGGCCGGCATCCTATGTAGTGCGGAGTCGCAGCGGCTTCAACTGACGCTGCCAGCGCCCGCGCCACCGCCGCTGCGGCTGCACGCGGCGTGTGAGGCAGGCGCACGGCTGCTGCATGCCCTGGCCCGCTGGACTCTCGCCGTGCCCGTCGCAGCCGCACTCCCGTGAGTCGCACAGTCAATCCACATCAAGCCAATGATATCATATCCACTTTGTCAAAAGTGGGAGGGTAGTGAACTTACCCACGCTATCAATACGAGACAAATAGATCATTTAAAAATACTTATTACCAAGTATTATGATGAACCCATTTACAGTAAATACAAATTCCCAAGTAAATTTTGAGAATGTGATAATTACATGTTATCATTATTTTCTAATAAAATACTATATACCTTTACTTAAAATTATATTCTTGCTCCCTCCTCCATCACCACAACTCAAACTGAGTCTTCATAAAACCACCGGCATTGCTTGTTCCACATGCTTTGAGAAGTTAAAATAATCTATTTGATACAAAAGCAAGCCCTAGGGCTAGGTGGAGCAGTGCCAATCTTTCGGCTGAAAATGATGATGAACAGCAGTCCATGACTATCTGTCATTATTCTCAGCCGATAGACGTGTACTGCTGGACATCGGCTGCCCCCAAATAACTTGACTTTGATCAGTCTACAGTCAACATGGCTCTTAGTATCGCTGGGGGGATATTGAGAGATTTGGCACCATTTCCTATCACTCTGGCACAATGCGGTTTGGTGACAGCTTAGAGCCTCGGTTATTGATTATCAGGGTGCACCACGAGCAGGTCAGATCATGGGACCCGTGGGTTGTTGTGCGGGACCCCCCGAGTCTATCATATCATGTATAATAATAATTTTGAAAACGATTTATCCGATTTATTTATATTATCAGCCTTTGTTTATTCACTGCTGGATATAGGCCTTCCGCAATGTCTTCCACCATATGCAATCCTCAGCTTCTAGCATCCACCCTCTTCCGACCGCTCTGATGATGTCGTCGATCCTTTAAATAAAAAAAAACTTGCGATGCGTTTTGTGCTGGTGAATCTTACTACTACTTACCATCACGAGACATACCTGATTTCGACATGCTGTCGAATAAATGACTTAAGTGCAATATTTGATGAATAGATTCGAGATTCAAGTGACGTTGCTGCGCAAGTCGTGGCCGGAGCTGTTCGCGTTAGGGCTGTCGCGGTGCGCCGGCGCGCTGCAGCTGTCCACGCTGCTGCCGCAGCTCGGCGCGCACCTGCAGCGCGAGCTGCGTACACGTCGCGAGCCGCACCCGCGACACGCGCGCCACTCGCGCCCTGAGGTAAGTGGGAACACCAATGTAGTTCTGTAATTGTAGCTCAGCAGGGTGCACCACGAGCAGGTGAGCTTGGCTTGTGTCCTGTGAGTTATTGTGTGGGACCCCTTATATTCCCAAGAATGATATACAGGACCATATTGTTCTCGTCGCCTGATACATAAGAAAAAGTTAAATCTCGTTACTCTATTAATTACACTGCCTACAGTGCCGTTCAAGCCGTAACTCAGTAATGTTTGCATACTAGAGTTTGTAGGCAGAAATAGGCGCTGTGTTATAGTATCTACCTGGACAGTCTCCAGCAAAAGAGAACTATCACCAGTATAAAGTATAACACTGGAAATATATACACGATGTCTTAAGAAATGACTAAAAATCATCAGCATCAGCCAGTAGAAGTCCATTGCTGGACATAGATTTCCCTCAAAGATTCACACGATCAAGTAAGGATTCATGTGGGGGGATTTGGGCCATTTCCCACCACGTTGGCCCAATGCGGGTTGGTGGGAGTCAGAAGCTCTTTTGTTGATTAGCAGCACCACGAGCTGGTGAGGTTGGCTTGGATCCCGTGAGTTGTTGTGCGGGACCCTTACACCTCCACCCAAAAAAAATCATCAACACGTCATTACTACATCAGATAACGATCGCTGACTACTCCGACGAGCGCATAGCTGAGGTGGGCGCGATGCTGTCTCGTTTACACCAGTTCATAACGGGCATGGAGCAGCTGCGGGTGAGCGAGAGAGAGCACGCTCATCTCCGAGCTCTCTGCCTATTCTCACCAGGTACATTCACAACATTGTCATCATCATCAATTCTCGCCTAAAGTGACCATAATCAGGCTAACTTGTATAAGGATGTCTCACATTGTGTTTACCAGTTCACAGGCCTCTACCCACGAGTTCTCTTTACTTGTAAAATAATGTAAATGGGGGACCGGAAAGTAATGTCGTTTCTGCGCATGCCAATACTTGATTGTCATTTGTCAGCTCATTGTTTTGTTCAGAGGCGTACCAAAGACATTCTGAGGTTATAGTGATTTCTTTACTTATAGACAATTGAATTACAATTTTTTTTTGTAATTTTGGGTAAAATGGCCAGCCAAATACCAGAAGAGGTACACATCCGGCATTGCATGCTCTTTGAGTTTCGCAAGGGAAATAACGCAACAGTTGCTACCAAAAACATTTGCGATGTTTATCCAAATGCACTGGACATTCGTAAATGCCAAAGGTGGTTTTCCAAGTTCAAATCGGGTAATTTTGATCTTTCCGACTCGTATCGATCAGGAAGACCATCAGCGTTAGACAACGACGTGTTAAGGGCGGAAGTGGAAGTAAATCCGTGTCAGACGATCGAGGAATTGTCAAACAGTCTCAACAAACCTTGGTCGACCATCCAAGAACATTTGAAGCAGATTGGAAAAGTAAGCAGAGCAGGTGTTTGGGTCCCGCATAATCTGTCCGAACAGAATAAGGCTAACCGATCAATCACATGCAACTTATTGCTTCAACGACACAACACAGAAGCGTTTTTTGATCGCTTGATCACAGGAGATGAGAAATGGGTCCTGTATGATAACCCAAAACGCAAAAGGCAGTGGCTCTCTCCAAATGAAATCCCTCGGAGTACTGCTAAGCCAGGTTTACACCCCAAAAAAGCGCTTTTGTGTGTTTGGTGGAGTATTCGCGGCATTGTTCATTTTGAATTACTGAAACCTGGAGAAACTGTTACTGCAGACCTCTACAGCGAACAATTGCAGCGAGTCAATCAATCTTTAATTGAAAAGTGGCCAGCGATTGTCAACCGAAAAGGCGTCATTCTCCAACATGACAATGCAAGACCGCACTGCGCAAGGCGAACTCTAGAAAAAATTAATGAATTGGGGTGGGAGGTGCTGCCTCATCCACCATATTCGCCCGATGTTGCACCATCGGATTTCCACTTATTCCGAGCGCTGCAACACTTTTTAAGTGGCAAAACATTTGCAAATTTGGATGATATCCAAAATGCCATCTCTAGATATTTTGCCGAAAAACCAATTAATTTTTATCGATCAGGGATTGAAAATTTACTCACTAGATGGCAAAAGGTTATTGACAATGATGGGGAATACATCATTGATTAAAAATAAAGACTCGTTAAAAATGTATGTGTTTGTATTTAGCGTAAGAAAACGACATTACTTTCCGGTCCCCCTAATATATGCATAAATGCGTTACATATGGATTTTTTTTAAATTTTAAAAATTTGCTCCATGACTCCACTGGCAACAACATCCATGAGATCAGCATGGATGAAATCAATAAGACTGAAGCTGAATGGTAGTGACTCGTTTGCCCATATAAATGTGGCCCTAGTTATGATATAAGATGCGACACATTGTAATAGTCGCCTAGAGATATGAGATGTTAAGTCTCGTTACCTCAATAATTTCACGAGCTACATCTGTCCTTCAAACCGGAACACGTTACTGTTTGTCGGTTGCTATGTAGAAGTGGCAACCTACCAAGACGGTCTCCGACAACAGAGACCAACCGCCAGTGATAAATAAAAAGGAGGTATGTTGATTCAACAGATGGCGTGCCGGACTTCCTCACGCGCAAGCTGCAGGAGTACCAGACGCGGGTGCTGCGCTCGCTACGCTCCGCCTGCCAGCCGGACGACGAGCGCGCCGCTACGCTGCTGCTCCAGTTGCCGCTGCTGAGGAGCTTCAGCGCCACATTCATAGAGGACGTTTTCTTCGTCGGATTCGTCGGCGACGTCTCCATAGACGAGGTTATACCTTATCTATTGAATGCTGAGCGTTAGTACACCGCTGACCAGTCTCCGTTGCTGGAGACAGTCTAGCTAGAGATACAACCAGAGCCTCAAACAGTAGTGGGCAAACATTACTGCGTTCCAGTTCAAAGAGTGCTGTAACTAGCTAGTGAAATTACTGAGTTAACGAGTCAACATATTTTGCCTTAAAGCGAACAAGTGGTGCAGTGTATATTATCCTAACTAGTACTAGTACCACATTAAGTAAGTGGTTACCAGAGCTTGTTATACAATTAAGGCATCTAAGTATTGCCATTATCAACAAAGAAGCAATAGTGACCAATATTATTAACTTTCATTATTTAACTCAATCATTCATTTATCACTAAACTCTTAATGTAAATATTTAAAAAAAAAAATTTGGACCAATTTGGACTTTGACAGATACTGAAAGTTTTAAATCCTCAGTTCCCAAATACTCCAGGTGGATGCTCAGGGGTCCATGAGAGACTCGATGAGGCTCTACATTGGCTGTACACAATTTTAGTAGAGTTTTGGGATTATGGTACAAATTTAGATGCAGAGGGTACATCAGAACCAGCTAAGTTTTAAAATTGATCTATGAGGAAAAAAAATGTGAGCATCTCTCTTTAAATGACTATCTCCTTAAGATTTTAATAAATCCATAGATAACTAATGAAGCAGATTAAAAAACATAAAACTCTGGATCATAGATCATAGAGTATTTACATTATTACATACTGGAATGGGGGTAGTAGTAAAATGAAGCATTAAATCCACTTTACAGTAATATTCATAAAACGGGTTTTTTACTATGTTTATCATGATCATCATAAAACTATCTTAAATGCAGACAGCATCACACATGAGCTGGTGTATACTTACCATGAATGTGGTGGAATACTTCTATATTAGTTGTGAATAACGTACACTATATTCATATATGTTGGATTTGTTATATGATAACTATTTGAAGAACTTATGGTTGCCGTTGTAAGTACTCGATGAGACTTTGACTTGGTGCGAGATCTTATATGTTAACTATTTACACTAGGTTACGTTTAAGTATATATAATAACTTGAGCTTAACTTAACAGATATATCTGTTCGTTTGAATGTAAGTGAAAAAGTGTCTTCCGTATGAAGTTGGTGAAGAATTTAATTGAGATCAGATGAAGTATGTCTCCGAAGGACCTGTAGCAACCCGGGGTCCAAAGTTCAGAGTCTACTAAACTTGTGCCTCAAGCTCGGTGAACAAAGTTTCTGTTTGGTTTAATGTATACTAAATCGACTGATCGATGTGGAGATCTTTGGGAGAGGCCTATGTCAAGCTGTGGACGTTTATCGCCTGATGATGATGATGATGATGATGATACAACATTTGGACAGTTGTATTTTTTTTATTACACAGAGCTTATAAAAATATACCTGTAGATGCATCAGGCCTTTCAGTCGATAAACTAAAAAGATTTTTCTATCAATATGTGATAAAAATACAATGAAATTATAATTACAAGGGCGCCATTTTAAAAATATAAAATGGCGCCAAAATAATTTTATGACGTTTTAGATTTAATTAAATTTAGTAATATACATAGAAGGTAGGATCTTGATAGAGACCTACCAGATACCACCGCTTCGGCCTTATGTGCGAACATTACTGTAATCCGGATTGAAGGGCGCCGCAGCTAGAGTATATCCTGGAGTAACGATACTTAACATTTTATGTATAACGACTAGCACAATGTGGTGCTGTGTATATCATCCTAACTAGCGTCACGTTAATACCAGGCGTATCACTTACCATCAGATGACTGTCGCGCTCGACTCATTGAATTAAAAAAAAAGCTCTATTAGAAAGTGGAATGATTAAAGTTATTAAACATCATCAGAGAATGGATTCAGGTGTTACTAAGGCGCGGGTTCGAACCCTGAAAACCTTTCAAAGGAGACCAGACAGGAAGGGTACCAATATACTCTAAGAACAAAATATCACTTGTACCTGTTACCACCGGGCTAGGGTGGTGGTGTTAGATTCCTTGCGCGAGTATACTTGTAGTCCCAGCAGTGGGGAACATAAAAAGGTTGTTTATCTAAAAGAAATATTTACGTATCGAATTCTTTGTTTTGTGTTAAAAAGATATTATTTTCCAGTATTGTAACTGAATAATATGTAAAGATGTATTTTTCGATGAATGTATTTAAGTGCCTTAAAAACATAATTATACAATAAATCTATTGTCTATTATCATTTCCTTTATTTGTTAACCTTCCCAACTCATGTTCCACCTCTGCTGCAGCGGTGATGTTATTATCTGTGACCGCGCTATGATTTATCGTCATAGACAATATAGAATCATGAGACTATGATGTACTGGACGGAGGAAAAAAAATCGCTGGGAGGAAATGGATTCAAACAGGGCATGACCATGCTTTTTGACGTTACAAGAGGCCCACGTCCATCGGTTGAAATGATGATGGTAGGTCTCTGTGGCTGCAGACCGTCTAGGTACCACTAGGTGCGAACGTTACTGTGATCCGGTTTGAAGGACCAATAGCTATTACTGATGGCAGTGTCTCTGTTGCTACAGATCGTCTAGGTAGGTACCATCGCAGTGTCCATTGCAGCAGACTAACAAGTACTCAAACATTACTGTGTTCCGATTTAAAGGGCGCTGAAGCTAGTGTAATTCCTGGGGTAATTAAACATCTTATGTCCACAGCGACGAGTGTAATGTAAACCTTCCTAAGAGCCATGCTATGAGGGGGCATATCACTTGACCTCACGCAGGCCATGGATTCGGGTCCACGAACCCAGTTTCAGATGAGCTGTAAGAGTCGCAGGCTTGCAGCCCGATCAACATCATGAGTCCAGGTTCACTTAACATCAGGTGAACGTCTCGCTTGTCTCCTCAATCTAAATAGAATAATAATAATAATAATGAAATAAATGCTCGAGGTAATATATATTCTAAGAGTCAATATATAAGGAAAATTCCATCAGTTGGCGGTTAATTAGAAATAAATGATAAAGGATCTATAAAATTCAATAGCTTACAACCATCTACAAATCCTTCCGCGTCTAATGCTCGCGTTCCCTTATCGATACGTTCACTAGTTTTTACGTGAAAGGTGAACAAAGAAAACCCATTTTCATTATATACATACAGATGTTATCACAAATTGGCGGTAGATCTCTGGAGACTGTATAGGTACCACCGCAGCGCCTATTGCAGCCGACAGACATTACTGTGATCTGGATTAAAGGGCACTGTAGCTAGTATAATTACTGGGGTAACGAGACATCTATGTCTTAAGGCGATAAGCGCAATGTGGTACAGTGTATACCATCATAAGAGCCATGTCATGCGTGTATCACCATCAGGTGAACGTCCCGCACGTCTAGTTGCTTCACCGTATAGAAGCTAATATGTATTATCTGTGACTTCAATCTAGTGTTTGTTGCTTCGTCAATAAAAAAAAACGTTGATAGGTTTTTAATATTTAAATAAAACCGCTTTAGTTAATAATGTTTATTATTAAAATTGTAACATATACTGTTTTATACATTTTATAGCAAAGAACGTGTCGGCTTACGTGTACGGGTTAAAACGATTAATGGCACACATGTCGAGAGGAAACGGAACATTTTTAACTGTTACTAATATAAGGAATCCATTATATTAATACAATAATTTAATTAAAAAAAAAAAAAAAATCGATTTATTTAACCATAGAGTAATAACACCAGTTATGGCCGGCGGAAATTATTTTTTTATTTTTCTGTAGGACCTCATATAAATCCAAAATATAAGAAACCATAGATATATTTTATTGATAAATGAGATTCTTTAACAAAAAAAAAGTATTTATTTTTTATATTTAACGTAAAATCATTATCAGCGTTCAATAATAAAAGCTGTTTTTTTTTTTTTAATAAAGTAATTTCTTTTTGTTTACTTTTTTATTATCTCTTATAATTGCTTACCTAGAAATTATTTCATGTTTCACTTTCTATTTAAACATTTATAAAATATATATATATATATATATATATATGTATATATTGCATATATCATATGTATAATATATTCTCCATTATGATAAAACTTAAATATAGTTTTTATATTAATAATATCAAATGCGTATTTATAATGTATACAAACACCAGAGGTGAGGGGACTAACGCAGAACTTCTTGTCTATGTACAAAGATGAAACCGGGATTCCCCTAACATCGTAATATAACTACCGCATAGGGATATACCGTTTTACAATTTAAAAAAAATAGACAAGAATCTGTTAAAATAATAATCAATAGCTTAAACAATTTTTCCATAGACAATTAAATTTGTTTTTAATTTGGAATAACAGAAAGTAGCAATGTTGCTAACATTACTAATATTTAAATTCAACCAATATAATGATTAATATAGTGGCGAGATAAAAATTATAACGAATTTTTTTAAACATCCAGCTCAGCGCTTGGCTGAGATCCAACCTGATGGTAAGCGGCGATGTCTTTAGTGGCAAAGCGCAATTATTTAGTTAGATCTTTATTCGAATCATACTTTTCTAGAAATTTCTTGTAATTATAGTTCCGAGGGTAGATGTAAAAATTGATGATATTTTACTATTTGTAGTATAAATTATTGTTTATGTCCATGAGAATAAAATCTCGGCTAACACAGCTGATATTCTTTTTCTTACTTACATAATGATGAAACTTCTAGATAGATATTTATTTCGACATTTTGTTTTACATACGGACATAGCGCGCCGTGCTCTATGGGATTGTCCGCTGTAACTGCAAGTACCTTCCCCTCTTCCTCTTGGAGCACTGCTTCCTTACAATATGACGCAGGGCATGGCGCAGCAGAGCGGCAGGCAGACCGGCACCGCGGTCTTGGTCTCGTAGCGCTTTTCCTTGCTGCGGGAACCCGCCTCGTACTCGTACGCGCCGCGCGCTGATGCGTACGCGCCGCCGCCTTGCATCGACTGATGAAGCATGCGCACCAATTATTATATTATACACAGTGACGTCACAGTACACGACAACACTCACCATGTGATGGTTCATGAAATAAAAATAAAAACACCCCCTAATTTTTCCCTCAACTGGGACTTGGGGCTTTCTCATGAAAGTAAAGAATTTCAAGTAATATGTCTACCGTGTAGTGTAGCTCATACGGCCGTGTAGCACAAAAGACCCTGGTTCGAATCTGGGGTTCCACCGTCATATCAGCATCATTATATTCCGACAGTCGGGGCGAGAATACTTAAGTCTCATCGTCACTTAACATTATGTGAAATTGAAGACTACAACTAGTGGTGATAATGGAACTTACGCTAGCTTGGTATCCAGCGACCTCCTTCTTCGCGAAGGGAGTGTGCCCCGGCGGGTAGTACACCGCGGGCCCGGACACGTTCTTGCTTGATCCGATGGGCGTGGGCTTAACCGCAGCGCTGGGCGCCGATGTGGGCGTAGGAGCGGCGCCGCTGTGAGAGGTGCGCGAGGTGTCGCGGATCTCGCGCGTCTCTATGCGCCGCCGCACACCGCCGTCCGTCTCCGTGGGGAATCTCTGCGGATGTGGTGATGTAATGAGAGAAAAGTAGAGAGGAAGAAGAGATTTGTAGTCTCTTCCGGTTTTAATTTACAGAAAAGTAATATATCTCTTCTCGAATTCCTGATCCTGATCGCCATCCTAGACTAGTTGGAGAAGCACTTTAAGAAGATACCACATGATACCACAATGTAATATAGCAGCAGACATTTTGCTAAAATACCCTCCTAATTCCTTAGAAAAAATCTTCCTCAATTTAAATAAAAAAAAAAACTAAGCGTTCGAAGAATGTTAGCAGTAAATTTAAAGAAGCAGATTACGTTAAAGATTATAAATATCACCATTTCCATCATCGTCGTTTCAATCTCGAGCTGAACACTGGTTACACCAATTTGTGGAGTAGTGTTAATGTTGTCCACTCGGTGCGGAGACCTTTGGGAAACGCCTTTGTCCAACGGTGGAGGCGTAAAAGTTGATAATACATATATCGTTGTGAGAATAGAACTTACAGCTTCCGGAAAGTCGGCGAGCAGGTCGTCGAGCCGCTTGGGGGGCTGCTGCTCCGCAGGTGAGGGCGTATGGGGGCGCGGGAACGGCGAGGGCGAGGACTGTCGCTGTGGCCCGTGAGGCGGGCCCAGATTGGAGTTGTGCGAGGAGTACATCGTCTCCGAGTACTTGTACGTTGTTGGACCCTGGATAAGACATTTTCGGTTTTCTTATAATCAGTAACAATTTTTTTTTTATTCAACGAAGCAAAAAGCGAGAGGTTCACCTAATACTAAGTGATACGCTCGCCCATAACAACGTGGCACTAGTTATGGTGACTAGGTGACAGCGCCCTTTTAACGTTAACCATTTCCGCTGTCAAAGATTAGTGCGCAAATATTACCACGGTCCGGTTCGAATGGCGTTGTTGCTTGTGAAATTAGTAATAAAAAGACTTATGTTATTCCTCCAGGTGACTATTACATTGCGTTCCAGTGTACATCACACTAACTAGCGCCACGTTGATATGGGCAGACGTATAATTTACCATCAGGTAATTATTGTTACTTACGTATGGGCCGTGTCCATTGTGCGGCTCCGCGGAGATGGGCCTGGGGTCGTTGACTGGGAGCGGGTAAAGCACGCGGTCGCTGCTGCCGATGTGCTCTGCTGGTGGAAACTCAACATAAATAATATTTTCTTATCATCGCAAAGCTTATACACAATGTTTTTCCTAATCACAGCAACACGCTTATATGTTTACTTAAAGCCACCTTATTCCTATCCGCTTAAGGGTTTAGACCATAGACATCTAACGGTGGTGTACGGCATTTCTCGTGGGCCCTGACTCTTTATTGGTTACAATTAGAGAGAGAGAGCGGAGGGAGAGGGAGCGATATAGAATTTATTTTTAATTTGTGATTATTAATAGATAATAGATATAAAATTGGTATAATTAACTATTATGTAAAATGGGACGTCAGACGGTTCGACACGGCTAGGTTAGTAATTTCACTAGCTCTTTCACCCTTCACACTGAAATACAGGGTAGTTTTCAGATTGCTGTTTAATGTCAAAAATCTAGATAAACTTTATTGATCTTTGGGTAATAATTGAGTATTTTTTTTTAAATACCTTTTCTCCCTCAAAGAATAAAAAAATGTCGCAGTGGTAGTATGTACTGTTTTCTGCATAAAACACTACCATGGAATGCCTCAATGGAATCTAAACTTTTTTTGGCCTTTGTTGGTGACAGACCATCGCAGCTCCTGTTTCTGTCACCAAAGAGCAGTGTGCAAATATAACAGTGTCCCGGTTTGAAAGGCGCTGTAGCTAATGGAAAGTAACGAGACTTAATGTCTTATAGGGATTAGTATAATAAAATTCAACAGTACAAATTTTTATGGGCAGGCGAATCGCTAGCGTTCAGGTGGACTCCTTGGATGATGGTATCTATTTATCATCATTGCGTTACGTGTGCGTGTACTGACCATCGGTGGTGACGTGAGTGCGGTACTCCCGCAGCGAGGTGTTGCAGTGTGCGCAGTGCAGGCAGCCGGTGGGTGGTGGCTGCGCGGGCGGAAGCGGAGAGCCATCCCTGCGGTTCAGTGTCGCACTGTAAGGCCATAAATTTAAATATTAACAGCTTTATACAGAAGTCATAGCTGTGATAACTCTGTTAAACGACTATACGCGATATACTCTGAAAAGAGGAGCAGATTCATTCCACGCCCTGCCGAACCTTCTGCCTTGTCGTGGCGGTGAGGCTCTCGGCCTGGTCACCCACGGTGAAGCTAAGAAGAACCTACCGGGCTGGCCCGAGGTGGCCGCTCTAGGTGAGCTTTGTCAGCTCATCTCGGATGCGGTGGACTGAAGAGGCAGATTTATACTGCCCTTTTGCTGCCTATTGCGAGTAACGATATTTTCCCCCCACGTAAAAAGGAAAAAAAAAGGTTCATTCCCTGCGATACCTGAGGTGACGGTGAAGAAAAAGATCAATAGGGAATCGACCGTGGATACTTATTGGTAATAACAATACAATTATAAAGCTTTTATTTTACTGTGGCTGTTCAGCCAGCGCCACAGGATGTACATCCTCTACGGTTATTTATCATATGACAATAAGGTGAAGATAGCATGTACTAATAAACCCAAAGTGCACCATGATCAGGTGAAGTTGGCTTAGATCCCGTGAGTTGTTCTGCGGGTTCTTTATTGATGAATATCGCTTGCTACTCAGAACAAGACTTGCGGACTCGGAGTCCATCCAGGGACTAATGGTACATAAAATTATTATTAAAAAGTTACTGTATGCTATTGGTTATCCTACCCCACCAATGTGGGTGGGTACTCACGTGCGAGACGTGTCGCTGCGGACATGCAGCGTGGCGTGCGTGTCGTGGTGCGTAGGTATAGGCACGGTGGTAGGGTCCGTGTCGGCGGGCACCTCGTACGTGTACGTCTTCACCGTGGTGGTCACCTTGTTCATGGGCGTGCCGGCGCGCGGCAGCTGCAGTGCGACAGGAAGGACAAGATAAAAGTACGAAGCAAAGACAGTGGTATATAATTTTTTTTTTACGTACAATCTATCTGTTTTAATATGTTTATACAGCTGCATTATGTTGACAGCTGAAACAAGACTATGGTATAGAAGCTGGCAAGGAAGGAATGAAAACAATCCAAATATCACATTTGGTCCTGGAATCAAACCAGAGCCGTTACAAGGTGAGCTATTTTCTGCCTAACCACGGAAACACTCTGATGCATTAAAGCTTTCAAACGTAAGTACCATCTTTATTAGTCTTATCTTCTTCTTATTTGTCTGCTTCAAATGTTTTTTGTCAGTACTCACCGTGCCAGTAGAGTTTGGCGGCTGATGGCAGTGCGCGCACACAGCGGTCGGCACTGACAGCGGCGCTGGTAGTGGCATGGCGGATGGCACTGGCGACGGTACCACGCGGGACTCTGTAAGTATAACAATATGTCTAGTGCTTTTATTCATTTGCACCTGGTGGTAGAACTGCCGGAACTGTCTAGGTACCACCGCAGCATCTATTTCCGCCGCCAAACAGTAGTAAGAAAACATTACTGTTTATATTAAAAGGTATTGTAGTTAATGATATTGTTGGGAGAGAAGAGGCTCAACATGTTATGTCTCAGATGACGACCTCAATATGGTGTATTGTATATCATCCTAACTATTGTCATTAAAAAAATACCATATAGGATATTCACTCAACACCGCAATGCACACATAGGCTCTCTGTCAAAAAGTAATAAGAGGGAGACCGAGAGAATTCTCTCATAATACATACCAGTTTTCTCCTCCCGGTAGACCTGCTGGCGAACTTCAGCAGCGCGTGTAACGGTCGGTGGTGGGCTAGAACCCCAGCTAGAGCTCTCCAGCCTCTCCTCGTGTTTGAGCGTGGAGTAGCCGCTAGATGGCGCTGGCTTCACTGGCGTACTGAAACCGAAAGACACAATAAGCTATAAGACGCAATACTGATGATATAGTTAAGCACTTACTGCAGGTGGGTGATTTCTCTAGTAAAGTATGGAACTGTAGCTAGATGGTAGAAATGGGATCTGAGTTTCGTCTTGCATTAGAAACATAGTCATTGTGATGCTGGTTATGCTGATGATGACTACTGCACTAAGCTAAGTTCGCCTTAAGACTGTAGAAGAGAAGTCCTCGTTGCCTCATTAAATTTACTAGCTACGGCGCTCTTCCAACTAGAATACAGTATTTTTTCATCATCATCATCAGCCGATAGACGTCCACTGCTGGATATAGACCTCCAATAATCTCCACATCGATGGGTCCTGCGCTGCAGTCAGCATGGCCATCCGGCACCGCTGGGCACTATGGATCGTCGTTTGTAGGAGTCAATATGGAAAGATATGGGCCAATTCCCACCACGCTGGCTCAATGCGCGTTGGTGGGTGCCAGAACCTCCTTAGTTGATTACCAGGCTACATCACAAGCAGGTGAGATTGACTTGGATCCCGTGAGTTGTTGTGCGGGATCCTTAACAGTAACAGTAATTATTGCACACTACTATTGGCATCAGAAGTAGATTGAGAAGATTATTATCTATATAATCTCTGGCTACAGAGATTTACCACCAGTAATTACGCACCACCACAATATTCAATATATTTTACAAGTCCACTTACCCTCGTTTGTAGTCAAAGGATGAGCTCTCTGCTGTATCGGAAGTGTAGCCACCTGTATGGACATCATCATATAGTTAGTTTACTTTGAGAAAGAAGAGGAGTCGTTGCTTAAATAAAATCTAGTCCTGAATGTCTTTTTTTTTAATCACGAAGCAACGTGACTAACGAGATGTTCACCTGATGGTAAGGACATAGGTGGTTAACAACAATATGGCGCTAATTAGGATGACAGACACTGCATCACATCGTGTTCCTCGGATAGAAGTATATTGTTAAATCCCTCTACCGCAATTTATACTAGTTAAAGCGCCCTTTAAACCGGAACACAGTAATGTTTGCACACCACTGTTCAGCAGCAGAAATATTACCCAGGTGATCATCGGCTACAGAGACATACCACCATTAACCTATATACAATTTCATGAGATGGTCATCATTGACCATTAATGTGAGCTGGTGCTGCTGCATGGTGAAAACGGTATCTGATGTTTATTGTAGAGAAGATTCCAGTGACTACTCCATCAGATATTATCTTAAATGCCTCCCTAGCGCAGCGTGTTAGAACTTGTCTTCTAACACGGAAATCACTGCTTCGATTCCGGAGACATGCTGATGGTGTGGTTTCTTTGCTCTTAACTCGCTACCATCCTCACTATCACCACACTATTAGATTTAAATAAAGCTGCCAATGAAGACTAAACGATTGTCACTTACTCTTGTACAGCTGTCGCTCTTGGTCCTTCTGCAAGTCGTCTAATAGAGAATCCAGCTCTTCAACATTCTGCGACATCTCTTTAGTTACTTTCGAGCTGACTTTGGAGTATCCTGGAAATAAAAAGTAGAGGATTTGTGATTTCATCTTCATGAGGTTTACTGCAGATGAGTAGATTAAAAAATCTTATGTTTAGCTATTCTTTTTAACTGATAGTAATTTACTTCTATCAGTTGAAGGTAATATGAATTAGTTTGCTGATACAAAAAGAAGGTGAGGTTTCTAAGAATGTGGTAGAAGTTCATGCGGAAGGAAACTGGAGTACTAGTTATAGCTACAGGATATCGATAATGGCCGTAGATGGTGAAGCTTGACCAAAATATTTCGGCTCCCATATGTTAACAGCAGGGTGTAAGGGTTCCCGCTTAACTACTCACAGGCTCCAATCCAACCTTACCTGCTCGTGGTGCTGCTAATCAACAAACGAGGTTTCTGGCTCCCACCAACCCGCATTGGGCCAGCGTGGTGGGAAATTACCTAAATCCTCTCGTATGAATCCCTACACGATTTTATAGGAATCCTTGGGGGCGGTCTATGTCCAGCAGTGAAAGTCTATCGGCTGATGATGATGATGTTGACAGTCAGAATACAGCGATGGTGTTATGGCGACAGATTTACAGTATGATAGTGATAGCTAATCAGACGGGTTGGAGGAACCCCATCAGCAATAAACTATGTTGTCTCCGAGTCGACCTGAGACCAGGCTATCTACTGAGAGTGTCACAGTAATAGCGGGAGTAGGTCTTTATAGGAGACCTAGGCAGGTACCACCGCTGCTTCTATTACTGAATGAATAGTAGTGTGCAAACATTACTGTATTCCGATTTGAAGGGCGAAAGTTTATGAAATTACTGGGGTAACGAGACCTAACATCTTATATCAAAAAGTTGTGCAGTGAAGGTTTGGGAAACTCCATCACCAACGAAACTACAAAATGTTGTCACAGATTCGAACCAGCGAACAAGGGGTAAGAGGTAACTGCTTAGCCACTACGCTACAGATGCAGTTTAGGGTATCTAGTGTTGAGGCTGCTGTATTAAATAATGACAAACCTAGTATTATATTATGTAGTGATATCATCATTAACATCATCGTCAACCTATAGACGTCCACTGCTGGACATATGCCATCACAAAGACCTCCACAGCCGATCGATTCTGCACTGCCCGCATCCAGAGGTTTCTCGCGACCTTCTATTGTAGAGATTATTGGTGATAGTATTGGTGGGCTGTAGTAGTAGTAAATTAGAACTAAATAATAAATATAATGGTTACCGGGAGTGGAGCCAGTGGTCTCGTAGTTGTATGTCCGGGTGCCCGTGGTGATGGCGGGGAGCTCCCTCTCTTCCTTCCCGTAGTAATAGGTGTTGCTCTCGGAGGACTTCGGCGCACTCCTCGCGGGTACCGTGTACTCCTGGAGAAGACACCATGGAGGATTTAAAACTATTTTAGTTCTTAATTCGTAGACTTGGATTAGTGGTCACAAATCCGGTATATTTTTTCTAATTTCTCTAAATACCAGCTCTTCAAACCGGAAGACAGTAATGATAGCACACTGCTGTTTATCAGCAGTACTAGGAGTTCATATTGACTTTAAATATAGTGTACTATTACTACAATGGTGTGATATATTTCTAAAACATCGACTAAGGAAAAGGAAAAAGTAAAATCCTGGAGGATCATAATAAACTAAAGTTTGGACGTAGTTTCTTCATGACTGCTGGACAGTCTCTAGATTTCCACTCAACTCGGCGTCTGAAGTTTATTGAACCATTGAGTAATATACCAGAAATAGTCGGATTAGAATGACGCACCTCGACAGCATGGTAGTCCTTCCGGTCGTACTTGCCGCCAGGGAGCTTCTCCTCCTTGTACTCGTAGTGGTACTCCCTCGTGCCGACTCCGCCGCGGCCAAGGGAGTCCAGCTTGCTACCCTTCGGTATCAGCTCGGATTTTAGCATATCTGTAAATTTATGGTAAAATTATTTAACTCTCATCATCATCATCAGTTCAACTTATCTTTGTCTATTAGTGGAAAATTCTTTAATGGGTTTCCTAGGCAACAAGTCCGATCATATATATTTCAGATGAACCCTTATATCCTCACCAGGTCTTCGACGGTATAGTTATATATGTATCTCAATAATCGGTTACGGGTTTCCCACTTTAATCGCCAAACTTAGTTTGTGGAAGGCACACGATGATGATGATGAAGGATTTCTTAGAAACTCGAAAACCACCTGAAATGGAACCTGAGATTGAAACCCGTTTTAAATGAACGTGGAGAAAATTGGTTTACGTACCGAATTGTTCGTCGGTGTAGGGAACAGCGCCCCTGCTGGAAATCTCCTTATACTCTTTGTGCTTGCTGTAAGACTTCGTCGTCATCTTGACCAACTAAACTACCTAGAACAAACGAGGAGATGGATGAGGACAACGATACTGTATGCGCATAGAGATGTATACTTTTACTCCTATAGAAGTATGTCTTATAGAACAGAAAAGGGCTGAACAGAACAGAATAAAATGTAACAAAACAGAAGAAACAAAAGGGAAAGGAAGAGAAGAACAAAGAAGGTTGTTGTACTGGAACTGTTTTCTTCTTCTTCTTCCTGCCGGCACAGTATGTACTTCTCTTCCAATTCCCTCCATCAGCCGTCATATCTGAATTCACACTCTTCTCACACATGTCATCTCTCACACAATCTCCATCCACACTTTCTTCAGTCATCCTGTACCTTTATAACCATCCACTGGAACTATTTTAAAAGGAAAAATCATAATCATCACTAATTCGTGGCAGTTCACTGCGGGACATGGATCACGATCTATGAATACTACTATCGAGCCTGATCTCGGACGCTAACCAGACGTCAGGCGACCATTGCATCATGTGCTGGAAGAACTTCATAGCAAGGCATCATGTCATCATCATCACTATCATCAGCCAATAGACTTCCACTGTTGAACATAGACCTCCCCCTAAAATCTCCATATACAGTCCGCATGGCCTTCGTTACCGCTGGGGACAAGGAGCTGTCATCTGCAGGGGTTCATATGGGGAGGATTTGGGCCATTTCGCACCACACTGGCCCAATGCGTGTTGGTGGTAGCCAGAGCCTTGTTTGTTGATTAGCAAGGTACACCACGAGCTGGTCAGGTTGGCTTGGGGTATTGTGAGTTGTAGTGCGGGAGCCCATACTCCCCACCATCCTGTTACACATATTTATGCTATGTACTTAAATAGTAATTTAAAAAAAATGTGTGTATGTTCTGGATGTGTGTGCGTGTGTGTGTGTGTTGGTGTGGGTGAGCAAGAGTTGTGAATAGAAATATTTAAATTATTTGAACAGCTGCATTGCTCGCGCCAAATCTGGAGGTGGCCGGTCGTTATTGTGTCATGGCTGCCGTCGGGAGGCTGTATGTTCTCCTTACCTTTTATCATTAAAACAACACAAGACCTTACAATTTTTTTTATTTATTAAATAATATCTTTGTAACTTAAGTATCAGTACTTGTGTTAAGTAGTTTATCTCTTTTTTTTTAAGATAAATGAGACGAGCCGGACGTTCACCTGATGGTAAGTGAACGCCTAAAATGGCGCTAGTAACGATGGTATACACTGCACCACATTGCGTTCGTCTCCTGAGATATTTTGTGTTTCGTTACTACAGTAATTGAATAAGTCATGGTTGAGGAATATCAGGGAATGGACTGGCATATTTGGGGCGTCCGTATTGTTCCACCGGACCAGGGACAGAAAGGACTGTACCACGCTGATCGCCAACCTACACTAGTTGGAGAGGCACTCTAAGAAGAAGAAGACCCCAGTAATTAAACGAGCTACAGCGCCCTTCAAACCGATATACGATAATGTTTGCATAATACTGTTTTACTGTGGTGTCTAGACGGTCTCTAGCAAGGGACCTATCACCTGTGAAGCGTTTGTGTAGGTCCTCTTGACTCCTTCTATAGCTTCATCACGCTCGAATAGGATTTGGTTGGTGGATAATACACTGCACCATATCCTACTCGGTGCATACGTAACATTATCAAGTCTGTTACCGCGGTAATTTCACCAGCTACGACTACTGTATACGTACAATTTTGGTTTTAATTATGTTAATTATAATGGCCTTTATACAATTAACATACAAACGTGCCGCTGACGTACCTCGTATGAATATTTCGCGCCGGAAATTGATTCATTTGACCGGGTGATAGATATGACCTGGTCACATCCGTAAAACAAGTAATTTTTAAATTAATGCTAAGCCTGGGTACCACCGCCAGTAAGTCTCGTTACCCAAGTAATTTCATTAATATACATCCTTCAAACCGGAGCACACTAATGTTTAGCAGCTGGAATAACAGCTGCTAAAATTGGTATAAGTTGTTGTAGGGATGGAAGAAGGAAATAGGATGGAGAGTGAGAGAAAAGAAATTAAGTGTGAAAGATGAAAGGGAGAAAAGGAAGAAGGGAGTAAAGGTTAGGTTAAAGAATGTGATCATTATTAAATAAATGAAACAAACAAAGGAAAGACAGGGCTGCAGCCTAACACTAATGGGGGGAATGCGATTAAAAAACAAGGGGGTTGTTTTAGTACCTAACTAGAAGGACTCCAGCGACAAAAACCTACCATCATATAAATTTGATACATTAAAATATATATATGTATTCCTCTCTCTCTTTCTCTCGCCTTAATAAAGTAATTCTTTAAAAAGAATAAAAAAAAAATTAACCAGTTATTTTAACCCCATCCTTGGTCTTGACTGATATAGACCTTCCCCTTTCCTTTATCCGTTAATTAAACCGGCCGTGCTAACCGTAAAGTTAAAATTGGACGCCGTTAAATATTTAACTGAAGCGTTCTATTATTATAAACTTCCGATTTGCTTTCATGTGACGGCGGTGATGAAATATGAGACGAGGATGTGAATCTTAAATGATAGTAGTGTGGAAATCTTAGGTATTGATGTGAAACTTCCTTTGGTAGCGGGAATGGGATTACATGAAACGAAATCATGTAACGAAACTGAGACGACATATTTAATACAGTTCAATAAGAGTTCGATAAGAGTTTCCGTCTCCACTTCCTGATATGGTCCCCAACGCGCCCTACCTAACTACTGCTTCATAGAGGCCTGTTACTATGTATACAGGGTGTTGACAAAACCATTATCAGCCGATAAACGTCCACTGCTGGACAGACCTCTTCCTAGGATCGCCACATCGATTAGTCATGCGTTGCTCGTATCCAGCGGCGTCTGGAGTCCTTACAGCCAGCACGACTTCCGGTACTGTCAAGCATCTGATGTCGTCGTTTGTAGGGGTTCATATGAGCGGATTTGGGCCATTTCCCACCAAACTGGGCGAATAGATCGATCTCTCTCTCTCTAAATGTTCTTGCTAGTAGACTCATGAGACTTCTCGAGGATCTAGTCAAGGACATTTATCCGAGTGGTCAAGTGCGAAGTGGCATCTCCACAAACGCCATTCTTAAAAATGATGATAGATAAATATATTCTTTACTGGTGGTAGATCTGCGAAGGAAACTGGTTAGGTACCACCACAACTCCCATTTCTGCTGACAGGTTTCTTTATAGATGACCTGCTTCTTAATAATGTCTCTCCACTCTAGCTACAGCTACCGCTGATGGTAGACCTCTTTAGCCGAAGACCGTCTAGTAATGTACCGTCGCACATTTTTTGTTGCCAGATAGTAGTCTAAAAATATTACTGCTTCCGATTCGAAGGGCGTCATTGCTAGTGAAATTACTGGGGGAACGAGACTTAAAATCTTATCTCAAAGCGACGAGCACAATGTGGGGTATACCATCCCAACTAGCGCCACATTTGTTATGGACGGGCGTATCACTTACTATTGAGTGAACACCTCGCTCGTCCCAGTCGGTTCATTGAATAAAAAACATTGTTTTTGAAGGGCCCTGTAGCTAGTGAAATTACTGGGATAACGAGATTAAACACCTTCAGTATTAAAGCTATGAGAACAGTATGGTAGTGTGTATCATCCTAACTATCCTGTCTCGTCCTTTCTATCCTTTGTTAGGTTTATTACACACATAGTACTTCAGTGAGTACTGCCATTACCACAATCACGTCACCATCTAGTAAATTCCTTTCCTATACAGCTCGTGTACCGTCGCGCTGCCGTGGGTGGTGTTTACGTCACCCACTGCGTGGTACTGAGCGTGGGCATGATGGTGGTGATTTTGAAAGTGACAGACAAGTTAAAAAAAATTTACATGCTTTCTACTCTTTAACCTGTCAGCTAGGGTTGTCGATTAGATTTTATATTGAAAGAGTAATTCATTAATAATGTAAAATGGAAGGCGCTGTAGCCGAGTAGCTGATTTATCTTTAAACGACTAGTATGATATGGTGAAAAAACATCTTCCACCACCAGCCGGAAGGCGTCCACTGCTGGACATAGGCCTCCACCGAGAAGCCCTACATCGATCGATCCAGCCCTGTTCTAATCCAGCGCTTTCGACCGAGCTTCAATCCTACGGGGTTCATATGGGACGAATTGGGCCATTCCTCACCACGCTGGCCCAACGCGGGTTGGTGGGAGCCAGATCCTCGTTCGTTGATTAGCAGCACCACGAGCTGGTGAGGTTGGCTTGGGTCCCGTGTGTTGTTGTGCGGGAACCCTTACACCTCCAAACAAAAATAAATGGACATCGTGTGTAAAAATGACAACGCAGTATAACAAATCGCAGCGAACTGAACATCACGCTTTAAAGCGTGAGGTGGGCATTAAATAAATATACACACACACACATATATAAAATACATACACAAGCGCAGCGAATCCGCCATTTTAATTTACAGCTCGCATTCGTTACAGTCATGTAGAGAAACGTTTGGGTGTCTGCATCGTTTAAAAATTCATTATTATTCTGTAGCGATAGTTAGGATGATATACACTGCACCGAGTTGTGTTCATCGCGTTTAAACACTGTAATTTTCCTAGCTACAGCTCCGTTTAAACCAGATCACAGTGATGCTCGAAAACTACTATTTGACGGCGGAAGTAGTGGCTACGATGATACGTACCTACCTCTACAGGTACAGCAATCTAGCAGAGACATATGTGGTGGTAACCACTAGTGATAACGAGCGGTACATTCACCTTTTTTTTCTTTTTTTTTTTTGATATCGGTGGTGGAAATGCTGTTAACGCATACCCAGCGTCCTTTTCGAGGGGGGGACGCCGGGTTATGTGGGGCTCGGGGCCACTGAGATGTTGTGCGTGACCCCCATACCCACTAAAACCACCACCGCTTGTCCCGCCACACGCATACTGGAGACGCCCGGGTTTCAGCCAAGCAACTCTCCGGGCGCCTCCGCGTATAAAACTCCTCTTGGTGGGTGCCCGCGGGGAGCAAAGGCACCCACCTGCCGTCCCGTACCGGCCCCTCGCGGGACCGGCACGTTGGGGCCCCCCGACCCCACAGACGACAGCGCGCGCCCACGACGGAGCGCATGCTTGGCCGCCGCCCTCCCGTGAAGGAATTGGGCGGCGGCCTCCTCCCTCCAGACTCCCCCCCTCGTCGAAGTGGGAGGGGGGGACAAAAACCAAGACTCCCCCGGGGGACGCACCCCCAGGGGAAACACGACAAAAGGCCCAAAGGGCCACGCCCAACGGCCCGAACGCCCTATCACACCGTGCCCGGCTAGGGGCCCATCGCTCACGGCGGGAGGAAGCGGACGGCGTGGTTCTGCCGCCGCGCTCTCCCGCCGGGCGGTACATTCACCTGATGGTAAGTAATACGTCTGACCATAACAACGTGGCACTAGTTAGGATGGTTTACATTGCACCATATTAAGCTCGTCGCCTTGAGTCATGTGTTAAGTCTCGTTGCTGCAGTAATTTCACTAGCTACAACACCATTCAAACCGGAACACGGTAATGTTTGCACACCACTGTTTGGCAGCAGGAATTGGCGTTACGGTGGTACCTACTAAGACGACAGAGATCTACCACCCGTGCCATCAGTGTGATGTGCAACCTCGGAATTGAACCTGAGACCCGATTGAAGGTATTACACCATCATCAGCCGATAGTCGTCCACAGCTGGACATAGACTTCCAAAGATTCCCACATCGATCGGGTTGGGATCCATAGGGTGCATTTGGGCCATTTCCCACTACGCTGTTGCAATGCGGCTTGGTGGGAGCCAGATGCTTCGTCTGTTGATTAGCAACACCACGAGCTGGTGAGGTTGGCTTGGGACCCCGTAAGTTGTGTGGGGACATTTACACCCCACGAAAGTATTATAAACGTTATTTATTTCAAACACTGTGTAATATATTTTTCTTCATTTTATCTCGACGACCAACGTACCTTGACCTCTATTCGCCTCCAACATGACATCATCGCCGCGAAACGCTTCGCTCTTTTCGCGTTTATTTTTGCGCGTGCGTCTCCCTCCCACACAGGCACCCTTCGGAACTTCCCTCTCGCTCTGCGGGGATAATTATAACGAGGGTTCGGAACAAAGCCCCTTCATCAAGATCCGCATACAACATCACTTTCGTTTTCATAAGAGCTCAACAACCGGTTACATTCAAAACACTTATTGAATGTCGGGTGAAACTGCTCAACTGCCTCAGTGGCGGACTGGTCAAACGCTAACCAAAACGATCCAGCGTCGTATCCGAGACCAATCGTAATAATTTGGTTACAATCAGGTTTTTCACCACTTTCATGTGTATATGTAAACGACTGAACCGATTTCGACTGAAGTTTTACCAGCAGACAGCCAAAGATAGCGAAAGCCAAGTTAAGGTGGTATACACTAACTATATTGCGATCGTCGCCTAAGACAGATGTTGGATCTTGTCCCAATAATTACACTAGCTACAACGCCTTTCAAACCGGAGCACAGTAATATTGGCACACTACCATTTGTCGCCTGCAGTAGACGGACTCCGGCATAGACCTATCACTATCACTTAACTGGCTTCACACCCACACAGGTCCACACCAGATACCCTTGATAATATGGTCAATGAACTCATTTCGTAACTTAAAAGCCGCCTTAATATTCGATACTTAAGTTTCTCTCGAGATGAACTATCTCTTAAAGTTATTTATAGTGACACGGGCGATCAAGTGATGATGAAAGAAGCAATTGATATAATTGACTGGATGTTAATTGCGTAAGGCGCCAGCGGTACTCATCGCCGACACGTCATGCTGCAGGCTGCGAGATACTGCCTTTTTTTATACGACGAAGCGACGAGACGAGTGACACGTTCACCTGATAATAAGTGCTACTAATAAAAACATAGCTCTAATTCTGATGATATACACTACACCATATTGTGGCTTAAACATAGAATGTTAAATCTCAAGGTAACTAAACGGATGGACAAAGTGAGGAACAGTGTGACAAGGAAGCGGTGCGGCGTGGTTGAAGATGTAGTGACAAGGATAGAGAAAGGGATGCTTAGATGGTTCGGCCACGTCGAAAGAATGGATGAAAGAAGATTAACGAAAGAAATATACAAAGTAAGAATGATTGGAAAAATCGGTGCAGGTCGACCTAGGCGGTCATATTCCGATCAAATCGGAGATGTCCTAAAGAAAGGCCGGATCAAAAGCACACGCAACAGACGAGCATGCATGAAGACGCTTATGAAAGTGGAGGAAGCGAGAGAGGTGTGCCAGGATCGTAGCAGGTGGACTATATTCTTGATGTAGATCGGGCTGCAAGCCACAGCGGCTCTTACAGCTCATCTGACTCTGGGCTCGTGGACCCGGATCCACGGCCTGAGAATATAGTAGGTGGAGAGAGGTGGTCTCTGCCTACCCCACTGGGAACGAGGCGTGATATATATGTATGCATGTAAATCTCGCCGTACTAGCTGCAACTACTCCCAAGCTTTTACTAGATACAACACACTTCAAACCCGAAAGCAGTAATAGGAGCTGCTGTGGTACCTAACAAATGTCTTAGTTTAGCACTAGAGGAAGGACTGGTAATGATGATGACAATGACGTAGTCTTTCAAAGAGTAGATTGCCTATTTCCCAACAAAAGCGTTTTATATGGAAAGAAAGTACTAATTCATCAACTTAATAGCTACAACAATACAAGTTGACTACAAGTCAGTTGTAGTGAATAATATCTGTTATTATAGCTACAGTGACCAAGTAGTCATAGAGTGATTCAATCATAACAGAAACCTACTGTTACGAAAGCGGAATGAGGCGAAGCTCTCGTTAGTATGGACGCTATTCTTAGCTGCGCGCGCGCAATCGCGAATTAAATCTTCAAACAAACCGTTGTTCAGGTAACATTGGGTCTGTTCATTGAAACGAGTGGATTAAACCGGAAGACCAAATGAGTATTGCCTCGGAGTACCAGACAACAGCAACCTCTGGCCCTACCCTAAAAGACGTTTAAAATGGTTCTCTAGTTTTGAAGTTGGGGCTGCCGATGATGCTCCGAGAAGACTTCTAATTTTGACCATCTATTTGACCATCCGAAACCTTACATCAGGTTAAATATACTACAAAGGAATACCGATTCCTACCAAGGATGATTCGTGGGAGTTTTGAAATTAAAAAAATCCCTTTTTCACTATTGAAATCAAGGCGAATTTTTATTTAGTTTCTTCTCCAACTTTTGACCCATCTCTGTAGACGTTGGTTAGGTAATGTACCATCAGCTTAAGATCCCATTAACAATAAAACACCAGCATACCTATAAAGGGATTCTAGGTCATCTACGCTTCTGCTGCATAGAGGGGACTGTAAACAATAATCAAAAGCTACAGCTGCAGATACTTAGTGACGAGTATTAAGTCTGGACATCAACCACTTCGGTCTCTGTTATCGGAGACTGTCTAAGTCCGTAGCTTCTATTTCTACCGCTAAACAGTAATATCCAAACAGTACTGTGTTCCGGTTTGAAGGGCCTTGTAGCTAGTATATTTACGAGGATGCCGAGACTCCACATCTTGTTTCAGGTGATGAGCGCAATGTGTTACAGTGTATCACTTACCATAAGATGAATGCCCGCTCGAGAAGTCACTTATCTGCCGTAACACTCCAGTAGCTCCATATGGGGTAGGAATTTTGTAAAATATGGATTTTACAAATCTAACAATGACTTTTGCTGACCTTTAAATGACAGAAGCAATATTTCCATCAGTATCCAGCTTTAGGTCTCGTAGTTTCGGAGATCTCGTGATGATTCAATGAATCCCCGGATATCCCCTATATATATAGATTAATAGATTGTTATGGAAGACCTTGGCAAAATGCTGGATGACCTCTGCGGAGCGTCTCGAGGCGTGGGTCTTAATATGAATATGGATAAGACAAACATTATGTATAATGCCCATATTGTACCCACGCTAATAATGATCGAGGGTTCCACACTGGAAGTTGGTGACGAAGGCGTTCACCTGGTACAAATAGTCCAAATAGGGTCCAAGTTCTACAAAGAGTTCAACCCGCGAATCCATCTCGGGTGGGTAGCGTTCAGAAAGCTACGCAGCATCTTTTCATATCAGATACCGCAGTCTCTGAAGACAAAAGTCCTTCAATTCGGATACAGATCCGTGGCCCTTACCATCGGCCTAATAAAAAGGCTAAAGTCACCCAAAGCGCAATGGAGAAAGCTATGCTCGTAGATTCTATGCGCGATTGACTCAGAAATGTGGAGATTCGCTGAAGACCTGAAGTCACCGACATAGCCCTAAAGATTTCAAGACTTAAGTGGCAGTGGACAGCCCACATTGCTCGAAGGATCGATAGCCAATGGGGCAGTAAAGTCGATTGGCGCCTACGTACCGGTTAGACGTGGTGTTGGGAATCCTCCCACAAGGTAGACCAGCGATCTGGTGAGAATTGAGGGAGCCCGCTGGATGCGAACAACGCGGGACCGATCGATGTAGGAATCTTTGAGGGAGACCATCAGTGGACGTCTATCGGCTGATGATGACAAAATGAGGGATGTGATGTCTCGGCGTTAGTCTGTTGCTGGTTTTAGATGGCTGAACCGATTTTAGCAATTGGCGGTAAAAAATTAAAGTGACTATTTTATAAAACATCTTTAACATGAAACCATATGTATGAAGCGACGTTGTCTGATATCACCGAGGACTTATCATTGAGACAGATGTCTTTGTATGATTGCAAATGTTGAATAATTTATTACATGCACATACTAATTATGATCATAACATAGCAGATACATAGCTCAACCGACATCATCATAAGATATATTATATATCATATGTTATAATAAAGAATAGCAAACAAACCCGGAAGAAGTGCTCGAGATGGTTATACGCACAAGTTAACCTGATGGTATGGTGGACCTACCTTTTTTTTTTAATTTGTTTTACGTGGAAGAAATGCCTGGGCATAGCCGTACTCGTGGGGACAAAGACAGATTATGTCGGACTTGCACCGACTATAACCCCCACGATGTTCTACTTCCTCGCTTTATGGCAGTGTCATGGAAACGCTCACATGCCACAATGCAGCCCACCTCGGGGGGAGGGAAGAACCCACCCTTTCCACTGTAAGGGCACGCCGGAACACAGCGCGCCCTCCTCTCGGCCTCACATTTTATATACTGTAATATATAGTATATATATATAAAACAATTTAATTTTTTTTATTAAAACCACGCTTTAACATTACTTTGCGAGCTGATGTCAATTTAATAGCGTTTGTGCCGTGACTTCATAAGGTCAGGCGGCGGGTTACGTCGCTCCGGGTCTGTATATGGCAGAAATGAGGTCAAGTTTACACAAACTATTCAATAGTTATCTCAGCTCGTAATGGTCATTTACAATAATTAAACGTTTCACCTTCAACACACAAAATCAAATTGGGCCAATTAAAACGTCCATATAAAGGACTGTACATAAATAAAATTACCATCTGATGTCATCATCATCAGCCGGTAGACGTCCACTGCTGGACTTAAGCCTTCCACAAAGATCTCCACATCGATCAGGCCCGAGTCCTTATCACCCCTGGTTCCGGCGCTTTGCCAACGTCCGTCATGGCTTCTCTACCGCCGGGCACTAGGGGTCGTTGTTTGTAGGGGTTCATTTGAGGGGATTTGAGCCAACTCCCACCACGCTGGCCCTATGTGGATTGATAGCCTTGTTTGTTGATTACAACAGTGCATCACGAGCAGGTGAGGTTGACTTGGGTCCCGTGAATTGTTATGCGGAACCCCTTATACCCAAAATAAATCTTTTATAACAGAGTATATGAGAAAATTCAATATTCTTATTTGTCTCACTCTTATTTTTTTATTTTCGACGTCCACTGCTGGACATAGGCCTCCTCCCAAAGATCTCCACATCGCGATAGCAATAGATACATGGCCTTATCTTTTAAAGTTTTAACCATGAACTAGTCCTTTTATTATCTCACAATTGGGATTCCGCTCTTTGTCTGATAAGGACCAAGGCATTAATCCTCTATTCTAGTCTATCCCGATGTGATTATATACTAACGTCTTGTACCAGTTCGTATTTTTTTTTTATTTAAGGAGAAGATTGAAATGTTCACCTGATGATAAATGATACGCTTGCCATAACAATGTGGCTCTAGTCAGTATACACAGAACCCCATTATGCTAACCGTCTTCATACATAAGAAGTCACACCTCGTTCCCCCAGTAATTTCACTAGCTACAGCGTCCTTCAAATCGGAACAGACCTACGTTTACCGGCTACTGTTTCACGAAGAAGAATCTATGACAAAAGTAATCAACCTTAATACATTGAAAACTAGTGATGAGATCAATTAGACAACTGGTGACTGAATGCTACTGCAATAACTGACTAATTGCCTAGGTAGTTAAATGCTACAGTCATTGCTACATTTTATTTCGGGTTGTTAAAAAAAAAAAAACTCGATTAACCGCTAACCGCATTCGTAACAGTCGGTTAATAACTCAATGAACACCGACTTTACTTTTTAACCTCGCAGCTGGACCCGTCGGATACGCGATGACATCTCTCGTTATAGGTAATTCTATACAGGCCTCCACAGATCTCCAGCATACAGTATCCAGGTGCTGGTAATCTCTACCTTATTACTTATGCTGTACAGGTTATATTAGCTTGAGGGTTAGAGGCGTCAAGTGGGCAACTTGTGGCTTTCTGTACTCACGTAGGTGGTGCCGTCATTATGGCAGGCAAAGTGTTGCACAAGGACTTTTGCATTTTATCGGTTTGTTTTCGAATAATACTAAACATCATCAGTATCATAAATTGTTGTGTTTTATCACCTTTACCCCTCCAGCATAGTTACTGCTTACTATCTGAAAGTTAAGCCAACTTGGAACATTGGGACAGTTAATGTAGATTATTAGTAATAATGTCATACTAATTTTCCTTTCACTTTAGTGAGAGCTAGTGGGAAGTAAGACAGGTTCTAGTTTCTTAGAATCCAGGTCTTTGGAAAATTTAACTTCTACTTGTCTGATTGTGATATCATTATTTTTTTGTATAGCTTCTACTTCCGTATAAACAATTATGTTCATTTGATGAAACCTCTTTATAATTTATCCCTGTTTAGATAAATCGTGGTAGAGATACACCCTTCAGAACTTTTTCTGTTAAAGCTGTGACTCCTTCTACATCATGCTGACAACCTCAATCCATGTCTTTGCCTCCACCTACGGTTATTTTTTTGTGAAATTTCCTCAGGCAAGTGTACGGTGGGCGAGTTGGTTGTGAAATGCCACCCGCCCACATCGAGCGACCGGTCTTGCGCAGTCGCGTCCTACGGACTTATCGAGAATAGCCATGTATCCCTTTAGGGACCAGCACACAAAGCAAACACCTAAGTGCGATGAAGACTAAGAAGTAAAGGACGCGTTCAGAGAAACAATTCGTGGGTGTGGCTACTTTTGTTTGATTCGACGTAACTTATTGATAATCACCTAATGGTAACTGCTCGTTCAATACAAAGGTGTGCTGGTTAAGATGATGAGCACCATTTTCTGCTCGTCTCCTGGGGAGATAAGATGTCAAGTCTAGATCGATCAGAAATTTCACTAGCTACAAAACCTTTCCAATCGGAAACAGTAACTGGCGTAACATTATAATAAAGCAGGTCATCTTTAAGGAAACCTTTATGGAGGAGACAATTGTATCTTTACATGGATAACATAATATTGTCTGATAAAGATTTGAATTGGAAAGAACACAATACCGTACTGATGAAGAATTTTAAGGATTAGGCTCTATATCAAGGTTTTCTTAGTCTTATCACTGATATTGATATACTTAGAAATGGCAATATGGTAGTTTAAGAGTGATCTTGAATATACTATTAATTGTAAAGAATAGCTGTAGATCCCGATCTAACCATCGGTCAATTACCTAAGTAATTTTCGCAACCTGAATCACAAACTTCTATTTAAAGTACATCATGATGATGCTGTTAAGGTTGGTATCAACATACTCATGCTTATAAATACCTTATAAATCATACATAGACCTTATAAATCTATTTAGTTAGTCTGAGCCAAACACTCAACAAAGAATGTCTAGATATTTTTATCGTTCTCTCTCCCCTTCCCTCCTCTCCCTTCCCTATCGATCTGAGGATTCAGTATTTTAAAATAAATAACCGAGATTCCAAGAAGAAATATTATTTCCAACGAGAGCGTCTACAACTCGCTGCTCCAGATTCATCTGAAGGTTACCCGTCCAAGAATAGATCCGTGGTTTTAGCAGCGATAAGGTTTACCCGTTGTCGCACTAGATTTATATTGTATTTGGCTACTCGATTATTACTCGCAGCATCTTCTTCAGTTCATCACCACATTGGAGATTCTTCAACTATTGAAATATGATTTCCAGTTTCTTTAACACAACTGATCCTGTCTTTAAAAATCCTTCTAATTTTTTACTTAATAAGGTTCACGTTTGATCCTGCTTTTCTTTACTTCATATATATTATGTAATATTATATATGTATCTAATTATTTCTAGTAATACCCACGCTTCACCGCGTCAAGGCAGTCCAGTTCTTCAAAACGTATGAATGAATTATAAGTGAATAGAAGCATGCGACGTGGATTTGGAATTCAATGGAGGTCTCGAGTTTTACAACCTCGGCTATATTTCCTTGAAAGGCATATATATGTAATATATATAATGGTGCGTTTAATGTAACAATATGTACTACATGTCGTTTTCACCGAAGGTTATCTGATGTGCGGGCGGGTATACATTCGGTGCAAACAAAAACCGGTTCCGCCAGTTTTGGCATTGTTTGAATGTTAAATATCCGTTCACGAAAACACCGGTCAGATCTCCAGTAGGAAATGGGCACAGTTAGGATATCGCACAATCTAGAATTAGACTACACCGTCGCCTAGGTTATGTTTTAAAATATTCATTCTTGTTATGGTATATGTAAATTAGCAAATACATTTGCTGGTGGTAAATCTCTGTTGTAAGAGACCAGGTACCACCACAGTTCTTGCTTCTGCTCCCAAAGAGGAGTGTAAGGTTATCATGTTTCGGTTTGAAGAACACTGTAGCTAGCTATATCTTCAGGTGACGAGCACAATATGGTGCAGTGTATATCAACCTAACAAGCCCAACGTACCTACGTGTATAGTCGCTATAGAAAAAAGAAACAAGTATATAATATCTATAGGGGTTCATATGTGGGAGATTCGGGCCATTGCCCACCACGCTGGCTCAATGCGGGTTGGTGGGAGCCAGAGCCTCGTTTGTTGATTAGCAGCACCACGAGCTGGTAAGGTTGACTTGGGTCCCGTGAGTTGTTATGCGGGACCTCTTACACCCCAAAAAAAGAATCAAATATATATTATATAAACATTTAAATACAACGTCGTGGAAGAATGATTACCGAAGTAACGACAAATACAAGATTTAGTATTCATATTCAGTATATGGATGTTAGCTGAGTTACCTCATACCGCTTTCTCTTTTTGTCTAGTCTAGACATATTTGCCTTTCTGTGTTCACTTGCTGTTTCTCACCAACGTTTTTTTTTATTCTACGAAGCGACGAGACGAAGGGAGGTTCATCTGATGGTAAGTGATACGTCCGTCCATAAAGATCGCTCCGTAGCGCTAGTGAGGAACGAATACACTGCACCACATTGCACTCGTGGACTTGAGACAAGATGTCAAGTCTCATTACCCCAATAATTTCACTAGCTATAACTCCCTTTAATCCGGAACACAGCAATGTTTGCACACTAGTTTGTCAGCTGAAATAGGAGCCGCAGTGGTACCTACCTAGACGGTCTCCGGCAAAGACTTACCAGCAGTGGACGTACTACGACTACGTATTCGTGATTGATAAATTTTCTATATAATAAATACTAGCTGTTCCCCGCCGGTTTGCTGGCCCCAACACCCTTGGGGAAGGAATCTTGTAAAATCCATTCTTAGCTGATCGGCAGAAGCAATATTGTTACCAAAGTTTGAATGTTCACGTCTAATAGTTTTGGAGATCTCGTGATGAGTCAATGAATCAGGATATCTTCTATATTTATAGATTAGTTTGTTATATGATACCCATCATTAATTAGATGCCCACTACTGGACATAGGCTTTCCCAAATGATGTATACATCTCGAGACGATCTGAATGTAAATAACACTCCTGACTATAACAACGTGCGGCTAGTTAGGATGATATTCACAGCACCACATTGTGCTCATCGCCTTCAGACATATACAATGTATCGTTACCCCAGTAATTTCATTAGCTGCAACGCCTTTCGATCTTGAACAGAATAATGTTTGCACACTGCTGAGAAAAAGGAGATGATAAACAGTAGTGTGCAAACATTACCATGTTCCGGTTTGAAAGGCGCTGTAACTAGAGTACTGGGATAAGAGACAACACCTTACGTCTGAAGGCGACGAGTACAATATGGTGCTGTGTGTTGTATCCTAACCAGCACCATGTTGTTATGTGCTGGCGTATCGCTATCCATCAGGTGAACATCCGGCTCGTCTCGTATAAATAATATCTAGAAACTGTTGATTACCTAGATTTTATTTCATAAGAATATCAAAAAATGAATTCATCAACAAATGACGTGTCTAGTACAATAGTGTTTATTTCTAGTTACCTGGGAGCGGAGCCAACTGGGCTTCCTCCTTCAACTGTGCCAGGAAGTTGAACACTAGTGCTCAACTAAACGATAAGTCATTTATTTAAGTGAAACTTGAGTTGTATGGGGATAACATAAAAAAAAATCAGCTACCAAGCAGTTAATTAGAGACCTTCAGTCCGGATCACCACGACAGGAACATGGACAACTTATTACTTACAATTGGCTAATATAGAATTCAAGTTAGTAGCTCGCTGGCCTAATGGTTAGAGCGTGCGGCTTTCATTCTGAAGGTCGCGGGTTCAAACCTCGGCATATACCAATGACTTAATATTTAAGTTACGTACATTTGTGAACTTTAGTTACAACAGCGAGATACAAAACGGTGAAGGAAAACATGGTGAGGAAACCCGCACACTGATATCATCTTTGTGTGTGTGTGGGGTGGTCCCAATAAAGTGGCAACAGGCTCGCCCCCTGTTACACTGGACCTAATCTGACCACATCTGGCGAAATGTGGGTGTTTATTCACCTCTGCCTACCCCTACTGGGAAAAAGGCGTGACTATATAAAAAAAAAAAAAAAAAAAAAAAAAAAAAAAAAAAAAAAAAAAAAAAAAAAAAAAAGAATTCAAGTTATCGACTGAATGGAACATTTTCAATTTAGCAAGGTTATAGTTACTGCATTTATTTTAGCAACATTATACTTATAAAGTATATCTTCAGTATATCTTTGTTTTTTTTTATATACAACTAAGCTACGAAACGAGCGGGACGTTCCTCTGATGATAAGTGGAGTTCACATTCTTCTGGTGGGACTTAGGTTGTTGAGTGGAATAGCTCCAGTAATTCCACCAGGCACAGCGCCCTACAAACCGGAACACAGTAATGTTCGGGCTACTGGTTGTCGGCTGCAACAGGGACCTACCACCAGTTTTTGGTATATATAGATAGATATAACTTTGTTCGGTAAGTGGTAGGATTATTTTGTATCTATAACACTAAGCTAGATAGACTACTTCTCAAGTGAGGAGTTAGGAAAGTGAACCTGGATCTTTATCACCTTTCTACTGTAAATCCACCATCATAACATCATCAGTGTCTCTGACTGTCAATATACAAGACGCGCAATACTCTGGAAGGGTGGGTTCCCCAATCCATTGCCTTCTTGTAACTATATACTATGTGAAATTGAGATCTGGTGTTAGATAAAAAAAAATGGTTCCGTATAAATATGAAAGCCTACTATCTCGAACATGGTTGCAGGTTGCCGTGACAGTTTTAGGCAGTTCCACCGGCTCCAACGAGAACAGGTTTTGATACGCGCTCAAGGTTTTGTACGCTTTAAGCATACTCACATATCATGTTACATAACACAGTGTTATTTAATATAAATAATATATGTAGTAATATATGTGCAAGGGGTGTAACTTTCACAACCCTAAACAATTTGGCCTTAATTAGATTGATGCACACTGCACCACATAATTTTTTTTCATACAATTATAGCGGAAAGACTAGCGCGTTCACTTCATGGTAAATTATACGCCTGCTCATAACAACGTGACACTAGTTAGCATGATATACGCTGTACCACATTATTGTTTTTTTATACGATTATGCGGTGAGACTAGCGCGTTCACTTCATGGTAAATTATACGCCTGCTCATAACAACGTGACACTAGTTAGCATGATATACGCTGTACCACATTATTGTTTTTTTATACGATTATGCGGTGAGACTAGCGCGTTCACTTCATGGTAAATTATACGCCTGCTCATAACAACGTGACACTAGTTAGCATGATATACGCTGTACCACGTTATTGTTTTTTTATACAATTATAGCGGTATGGCTAGCGCGTTCACTACATGGTAAATTATACGCCTGCTCATAACAACGTGACACTAGTTAGCATGATATACGCTGTACCACATTATTGTTTTTTTATACAATTATAGCGGTATGACTAGCGCGTTCACTTCATGGTAAATTATACGCCTGCTCATAACAACGTGACACTAGTTAGCATGATATACGCTGTACCACGTTATTGTTTTTTTATACAATTATAGCGGTATGGCTAGCGCGTTCACTACATGGTAAATTATACGCCTGCTCATAACAACGTGACACTAGTTAGCATGATATACGCTGTACCACATTATTGTTTTTTTATACAATTATAGCAGTAAGACTAGCGCGTTCACTTCATGGTAAATTATACGCCTGCTCATAACAACGTGACACTAGTTAGCATGATATACGCTGTACCACATTATTGTTTTTTTATACAATTATAGCAGTAAGACTAGCGCGTTCACTTCATGGTAAATTATACGCCTGCTCATAACAACGTGACACTAGTTAGCATGATATACGCTGTACCACATTATTGTTTTTTTATACAATTATAGCGGTATGACTAGCGCGTTCACTTCATGGTAAATTATACGCCTGCTCATAACAACGTGACACTAGTTAGCATGATATACGCTGTACCACATTATTGTTTTTTTATACAATTATACCGGTAAGACTAGCGCGTTCACTTCATGGTAAATTATACGCCTGCTCATAACAACGTGACACTAGTTAGCATGATATACGCTGTACCACATTATTGTTTTTTTATACAATTATAGCAGTAAGACTAGCGCGTTCACTTCATGGTATATTATACGCCTGCTCATAACAACGTGACACTAGTTAGCATGATATACGCTGTATCACATTATTGTTTTTTTATACAATTATAGCAGTAAGACTAGCGCGTTCACTTCATGGTATATTATACGCCTGCTCATAACTACGTGGCACTAGTTAGCATGATATACGCTGTACCACATTATTGTTTTTTTATACAATTATAGCAGTAAGACTAGCGCGTTCACTTTATGGTATATTATACGCCTGCTCATAACTACGTGGCACTAGTTAGCATGATATACGCTGTACCACATTATTGTTTTTTTATACAATTATACCGGTAAGACTAGCGCGTTCACTTCATGGTAAATTATACGCCTGCTCATAACAACGTGACACTAGTTAGCATGATATACGCTGTACCACATTATTGTTTTTTTATACAATTATAGCGGTAAGACTAGCGCGTTCACTTCATGGTATATTATACGCCTGCTCATAACAACGTGGTACTAGTTAGCATGATATACGCTGTACAACATTATTGTTTTTTTATACAATTATAGCGGTAAGACTAGCGCGTTCACTTCATGGTATATTATACGCCTGCTCATAACAACGTGGTACTAGTTAGCATGATATACGCTGTACAACATTATTGTTTTTTTATACAATTATAGCGGTAAGACTAGCGCGTTCACTTCATGGTAAATTACACGCCTGCTCATAACAACGTGGTACTAGTTAGCATGATATACGCTGTACCACATTATTGTTTTTTTATACGATTATGCGGTGAGACTAGCAAGACGTTCACTTCATGGTATATTATACACCTGCCCATAACAACGTGGCACTAGTTAGTATGATATACGCTGTACCACATTATTGTTTTTTTATACGATTATGCGGTGAGACTAGCGGGACGTTCATTTCATGGTAAATTATACGCCTGCTCATAACAACGTGGTACTAGTTAGCATGATATACACTGTACCACATTATTGTTTTTATACAACTAAGCAGTGTGACTAGCGGGACGTTCATTTCATGGTAAATTATACGCCTGCACATAACAACGTGGTACTAGTTAGGGTGGTATATACTGCACCACAACGCGCTCGTCATTTGAGACATAAGATGTTTAATCTCGTTACCCCAGTTACACTAGCTACAGCACCCTTCTATGCGAAACACAGTAATGTATGCATACTATTATTTGGAGACAGAGGGAGGTGAAGTGGTGCCTACGTAGACATCCTCCGGAAAGACCTAACACTAGTAATTAGAGCACATACACCACATTGAGCTCATCGTCTTGTCATAAATATTATCTGGTCTGCTGTTTGCGACCTTCGTCGTATAAGAACAATACACTACCACAGTGAGCTCGTTAAAAATAAACCATGACTTCTGTAACGTTTTATATCACAACTGCGGCCGTGACATAATTCACCTCGCGCGCATGCATGACACATTACATATTCCAAGTAAACTCTTACTGTGCACAGTCAAATGACCTTACTGGGTTACTTTGGTTGAGGAAAAAACATTGCCCAAATTTGGAAGGCCGTGGGTTTCCGAGAGCTTCTTCCAGACTTGACTGCTTCATCATATACATCAGAGCTTCCAACATTTTTTCCTCATTACATCTCTTTCAAAATTTTGTTCCAAATCTCGACGGAAAATGTGATGATTACAGTTAACGTACACCCCAGTCGATGTAGAACCCTGGAGGTTCTAGACCTCTTTGGGAACTAAGGATCTAGACTACTTCAACCACCATAAGGTGGAGTTATATAATTATCCTGCGGCAAAAGACGGGCCCCTAGTCAAAACCTGAAGATTTCTGCTGGCACGTCTCTGTTGCCGGATACCGTCAACCTATTGTGCAAATAATACTGTGTTCCAGTTTGAAGGGCGTTGTAGCTAGTGAGATTACTGGGATGACTAGATTTAACTTCCTATCTCTCAAGGCGATCACTACAATGTGGTGCAGTGTACATCACCCTTACTAGCGCTGATGCTATGGGTAGTCGTATAACTTACTATTAGATGAATGTCTCTTTTGTCTCTTCGCTACGAATAATAAATATCTCTGGTATAAATAATCACATATGGTATTGAGGATGATTTCCGTGGTATATAACAGTTTACCACCAAAGGTATGTCACCATGTGATGTGTCATAGTTTAACAAATGATGTTTAAAAACAGTGATAGTGGAGGTAGGTCTTTGTTGCATCAGACCATCTAGGTATCACCGCAGCAACTATTACAGCCGACAAACAGTAATGTGCAATCATTAATGTGATCCGGTTTGAAGGGTGCTGTAGCTATTACTGCTGGTAGGTCTCTGCTGCTGCAAACCGTGTGAGTACCATCGCAGCGCCTGTTGCAGCCAACAAACAGAACTGTACAAACATTACTGTGTTCCGGTTTGAAGTCGGTGTGATGCTGTGTATATCATCCTAAGGATAAACATTGAAATTAAACATTACTATAGAGAACGTCCCAAACAGTTTCCTGAACCCTCGCCCGTGAGCACCACGTCCACGTGGACGTGCGCCAAGTTTTAATATTAGCGCCCTCGATACTGATGTCATCGCTTACTGTTTACTGTAGTACGATTATTGTTTGCCTAGAAATAACTACCTAGGATATATACATACACATAATATATATAATGTTACTGGTGGTAGGACTCTATTCATGGAAACAGTCTAAGTACCACCGCAGTGCCTTTTTTTTTTTTGGTTTCCTGGGGGAAATCTTCGAAAAGATACTCTGCCTCCTGAGGGGAAGTCAGAGTTATGTGGAGATTTTTACCCACTTAAAATCCCTCGGTGGTCACCTTCGGCGTTTGGAGAGGTCACGGGATCTCCGTTCGGAACACAACCGCGGCCTCGCTAACGCTACGCTGGAATAGCTCGTCCCGGGGTCTGCTTATACAGACCCTACCAGCCTCGTGAGTATTACTTCAATGACCGGAGACCACGTCCAGCCATTGTCCTCCTCAGGGTCGTTTAGAAGGCGATGAGAACCCTCATTCTGATCGCCAACAACCACAAAGGCCCCATTATGGTAGGGGAGCATCATTCACCGGTGCGACGTGTTGACGCACGGTAGTGCCACGACGGTTTCTTCTCCGAGCGGGATCTGTCCTCTCTCTAGCCCGCTCGGCAGCCTCCTTTTGTACCATTACAGTTTCGCAAAAGGAGGCTACGGCCCTCCATGCAACGTCTCCTCCGACACGATTGCTGGCAAGGAGAGGTTCTGTCCGATCCGATTTATTAAGATCCGCCGATCCGGTTCCCACGCCGGGCAAACCGCGAGCGTGTGCGATGCAGAATCCAGCTCTATCCCTATTGCAACCTTATTGCAGAATTCTAGTTTGAAGGTCTCTATAACTAGTGAAATTACTGTGGTAACGAGACTTAACATCTAATATCTCTAGACGGTGAGCCCAATGTGTTGCAGTGTATAAAATCTTAACTAGCGCCACGTTGTTATGAGCAGGCGTATTACTTACCATCAGGTGAACGTCCCGCTCGTCTTGTCACATAGTTCAATGAAAAAAAAAATCATAATATATAGCTTCGAACCTAGGAATATTCGTAGCGAAGCCAGCGGTTCCTAAACTTGTAACCTTAGACTTGTAAGTCCAGAAAACATTTAAGGTTTGCATACAACATGTCACGTCACCAAGTATGATCATTTATAGATAACCTCCTTTGTCTAGATCCATCTTAGTATTTACGTGTTGTGCTTGTATAATCTGTGACTGGATTGATACGTATAAGGCGACATCACTCGTTTCCGTTTCCGCGTCACAATAATCTTAGTAGCTTAATGCTGGCTACTCTGAGGGTACCCATTCCATGATAACTATCATCATCATCATCAGCCAATAGACGTCCACAGCTGGACATAGGCCTCACCCAAAGATCTCCACAAGTTCTGCAGTGCTCGCATCCAGCGGCTTTTCGACCTTCATTTGTAGGAATCATATGGGGGAGATTTAGGTCATTTCCCACCACGCCAGTCCAATTCAGATTGGTGGGAGCCAGAGCCTGGTTTGTTGATTAGCTGCACCACGAGCTGGTGAGGTTGGCTTGGATCCTGTGAGCTGTTGTGCGGAACCCCTTACAGCCCTCATGATAACTGATCTACTTCTAAACAATGTCTCGTACCACCAGTAAGATTCTCTCTAAGTTCTCTTAAGCTACTGTCTCTCTCTTTTTCTCTCTCTTACTATTCTTTCAGTTTAATTATAAACAATATAATAAAAGAAGTTAAGGAAGCGACGAGACGAAGACATTTAATCGATTAATCGTGGAATCGAGACTTTCACGTGATGGTAAGTATTATAGTACGCCTGCCTATCACAATGTGGCGCTAGATAGGATGGTAAACACTGTATCGCATTTACCTCGCCTTCAGACGAGATGTTATATCTCGTTACCCTAGTAATCACATAGCTACAGCGTCTTTCAAACCGAATCACAGTAATGTTCGCACAGTACTGCACCGTTGTTATCTATGCACTTTTGCCATCTCATAGGTAGTTCATTGAACCTTTTATGAAAAACCCATGGGGGGGGGGGGGGCGAGAATCAATAAACTCTTTGAAGGCGGTTTGAGCTGCCGGATCGGGGTTGAATTTTTTTCCTCGTAAGTTGTCCAAATTCCGGAAATATGGTAATCAGTTGGAGTAAGGTCTGGGTAGCTCATCTAACTTAGTGCTTGTCTGTTGTGCAGTCTGTGGTCTGTCGTGATGCAGCAGTGGCGTAGAGCGATTGACCCAATCTCGATTGTTTAGCAGCTAAGTCTTCCTTCATGGTCTCCAGTTGCTGACCATAGATATCTGCCGTAAACGTTTGGCCAGATTTTGGAAAGCTGTACTGAACGACACCGCCCCTGGTCCACCAAACCCTCACAAGTAACTTTATCTGAGTCAATTTTCGTTTAGGGCAGGATTTGGCTGGGTTTCCAGGGCTCAGCCGTTGCGACGGGCGCTTCTTACTATCGTACAGTATTCCACTTTTCATCACAAGTAATCATTCGTTTTAAATTCCCTTCACCATTGTGTCGGTTGAGCAAAGTAACGCGGCAGTCGACGCGTGTTCGCAAGTTCGATTCCCTCAATCCATGAGGAAACCATCGTTCAAGTTTCAACCTTTCTCGATTGTCTTCAAGTGGAATAATACAGTTTTAACTTAACTCGACGTCGGTCGATCCCACGTTGCTCGTATCCAGTGGAATCCCGCGACTCACCAGATCTTCAGTCCACCTTGTGGGGGGCCTCCAAACACACGCACACTTAAGTGATGTATTAGTAATTACTTATTCTGTTATTCCCAGATTTCGTTTACAATACGATCACAGCTATTTCGGTGTATTCCTTGACCACAATGCGTCATCCGCTTCATCATTGACGAGATGGAGTCAGACGAGTTATTTTTCGTATTACTCATATATATGTTTTTTATAAATATTTCTTTAATAGCCTATAACTTTAACAGTTCACTTAATGTTAAGTGACACGCGTGGATGGAGACACACCAAACATGATGTGATAGCGGTTAACACCACAAAGGGTCAGGTTTAACTAAGGTATTGCGCAAATATAAGTAGAAATAAAATAAAAAAAAAAATAATATAGAAAGAATAGAAAAGAGATCAAAAGGAGTCAAACAAAAGGAGATGTAAGGGATCTCGTACAACTCACAGGATCCTTATGAAGCCCTGTCAGCGTAGGGGAACTGTCGGCTGCCGTTCAAAGGATGCGTGTCAAGGACACCGCTCCTGGGCCCGACGGTATACCCGGCCGCGTGTGGGCTCTAGTTATGGGTCCCCTAGAGTCCTGGACGCGGACGCTGTTCACGGCGTTGCTGAGGCAGGGTCGGTTTCCACGCATATGGAAGGCGGGGAAATTGGTCCTGCTTCGGAAAGCGGGGAAACCGGCCGACTCACCGTCGTCGTATCGGCCGATCGTGTTGTTGGACGAGGTGAGCAAGCTCTTCGAGCGCGTCATCGCAGCTCGCCTCGTTCGACACATGGAGGAGGTCGGACCGGATCTGAGCGAACACCAGTTCGGATTCCGCCGGGGCAGGTCCACCGTAGACGCGATAGCGCGGGTGCGAGCCCTGGCGGACGCGGCGGTGGCTCGCGGAGAGGTGGTGTTGGCGGTGTCACTAGACATCGCCAACGCGTTCAACACCCTTCCGTGGAGCACGATCACCGCGGCGCTGGTCCACTTCGGGGTCCCGGTCTACCTGAGGCGTACGATCGGGGCGTACCTCTCGGACAGGTCCGTGAGGTACCCGACGCGCGACGAGTGGTGTCGGCAAGGTGTGTCGTGCGGTGTTCCGCAGGGGTCGGTCCTTGGACCGCTCCTGTGGAACATCGGCTACGACTCGGTGTTGCGCGGAGCCAACCTCGGTGGAGTCGACGTGACTTGTTACGCCGACGACACCCTGGTGACGGCTCGCGCGCGCACCTTTAGGGAGGCGCGCGTGTTGGCGACTGCGGGCGTGGCCCACGTCGTCTCGCGCATTCGGCGCTTGGGGCTGGAGGTTGCGCTGGGCAAGTGCGAGGCCTTGTGCTTCCACGGCGCCCGGAATGCGCCTCCGCCGGGAGCGGAGCTGATAGTCGGTGGGACTTCCATCGCCGTCGGTACTTCGATGAAGTACTTGGGACTCGTCCTCGACGGCCGATGGAGGTTCGACGAGCACTTTCGGCAGCTGGGCCCGAAGCTCATTCGAGCGGCCGGGTCCCTGAGCCGCCTCCTGCCCAATCTGGGCGGGCCGAGCGTCGGATGCCGGCGACTCTACACGGGGGTGGTGCGCTCTATGGCGCTATACGGTGCGCCCATATGGGCGCAACACCTGTCGACCCGTGGCGTGACGCTGCTGCGCTCGCCGCAGCGCGTCATGGCCATACGGATCGTACGAGGTTACCGTACCATCTCTTTCGAGGCGGCGTGCGTCCTCGCCAAGACACCGCCGTGGGAACTCGAAGCGGAGTCGCTGGCGCGCCTCTACTGGCGGCGGAAGAGGGCCCTCGAGCGGGAGGGCTCGTTTCCGTCGCCCGACGAGGTGGAGAAGTGGCGCCGAAAGGCGCGTCGAGAGGTGCTTCGGGGATGGGAGCGGCGACTCCTCGAACCGTCGTACGGTCGCCTCACCGTTGAGGCCGTCCGGCCGGTCATCGGTGACTGGCTGGGCCGGGACTTCGGAGTCCTCAGTTTCTGCCTGGTGCAGGTACTCACGGGGCACGGTTGCTTCGGGAGCTATCTGCACCGGCGGAACTGCACGAGTAGGACGGATGAGGCGTGCGACGAGTGTGGCCACCCGGTGGACACATCGTCCCACACCTTGGCCGATTGCCCGCGATGGGGGGGGGACAGGGCCGCGCTCGTAGCGGCGATAGGGAGTGACCTCTCGCTACCGTCCGTGGTCCGGACCATGGTCAGTGGCGAGGCGTCATGGAATGCGGTATCCCGATTCTGCGACTCTGTTATGACGCAGAAGCGGGAGACCGAACGTATCCGAGAGCGGGCGCCGAGGGGACAGGACGCGGTCGGAGCGCGATGACAGCTCACCGCCGCAAGGCGGGACCGAGCGCACGACCGCCGAATGGCTCCTCGGCAGGAACCTGGCGCCGCGACCGACAAGGGCCGTCGGGCCGGTGCCCCCCTTGGAGAGGGTTCCTGGGGTGGATATGGTGATGCGTCTCGTATTCCGACGCGTCGCCACGTAGGGATTTTTTAAACAGGAGGGGTGCTTCACACCCCTCCTCGAGGCGGGCCCGGTCATTCGGGCGCCGTTCGGGGGGTCGTGGATGAACTGCAATACTTTATCCCGCGACCCCACGAACACGTGGATGAGAGTGGAATACCGTGTGAAGCTTTTTAGTCGGTTGGAGTCCGACACTACCACCGTTGCCGGCCCAATTTGGCGACGGGGTGTGCATTTCCGTTAGCATTTTGTTACACAGGTAAATAAAAAAAAAAAAAAAAAAAAAAAAAAATCCTTATGAAGCCCTACAGACAACGACCCCTAGTGCGGGAGGCCATGCTGACTGCGACGCAGGACCTATCGATATAGAGATTTTTGAGGGAGGCCTATCGCCTGATGATGATGATGACCTATCAAAGAGACGATTGATTGAAGAATGAACGACTGGAACAGAAGAAGGAATTGGGACAAGAGATTTAAAGCAGTATAAACAAAATTTCTAGGTAGTTACCACCGCAGCACCTAATGAAGCCGACAAACAGTACTGTGTTCTGGTTGGTAGGGCGTTGTAACTATTGTAATTACTGAGGTAACGAGACTATACATCTTATATCTCAACGCGACGAGCGCACTGTGGTGCAGTGTATACCATCTTAATAACCCCGTTGTTATGGTCAGGCGTAAAACATAACATCAAGTGATTGCATTGATCGAATCGCCACTTCGTCGAATAAAAGAATATGTCAATAAAGCCTCGCCTTAGAAATTAAGAGAAAAAACATATCCCACCATTTGTATGGCCACGGAATCAAACCAGAGACTAATGGAAATGTTAGCTGCTGCGTCATAGACAATACTATCTTTACAGATATTTATTATTATTGTTGTTCATCTCTCTCTATATAAATATGGAAATCATTAGAAAATTGTTATAGCATCATCAACTGATAGACGTCCACTGCTGGACATAGGCCTCTCCCAAAGATCTCCACATCGATCAATAGTTCGATTGTTACATGCACTATAAAAACATTCTTATCTAGTAATCCAATGTAAGTCTAGCAAACAGAACTAAAACACTAAAATTTACTTATATTCTATAATACGTTTTTAATAGCCTTAAAACACACATTAAATGCGCCATTTTATTTAGTAATTAATTTCTTATCACATGATATAAATAGACCTCTAAACATTCCCACTACTGGGACTCCTGCATTAACTCACAAGGAGAGAGACAAACATATTGCTTGATTATTTGATATACCTGTTCCTTAATTACTACTTCTTTTATTCAAATCAGCGATGAGATGAGCAGGACGTTCACCAGATGGTAAGTGATACGCCTGTCTATAACAACAGGGTGACAATTATGATGGTATACATAGCACCACAGGGCGCTCATCGCTGTCTCGTTACCCTAATAATTTCACTAGTCACAGCGCTCTTCAAACCGGAACACAGTCATGTTTGTCTACTGCAATATGAGTTGCTGTGGCACCTAGACGGTCTCCGGCAACAGAGACACTACCACCAGTAAAAACTAGATACCTAACTCATTTAAATACTAGATAGGTAATGGAAATTAACATTGTATGTTTCAAGGTGACGAGCACACAGTGGTGCAGTGTATGCTTACTAACCGCCACGTTATATCATCAGGTGTAATATCAGTCTCTTCCGTCACCACACAAAATAGATCCATTTTAAAATTAATATATTATATGTTACTATTACATATTATTTAATGACCTCAGTGAGAGCGACCATGTTATTTAACCATGACATTTGATAAAGCACACAAGTCGATTGTAATACCGTAAACTGAATGCAGCCCCGAGCCAGTCTAGATCCTGCTCATCTTATTCGCGGTCCATATCTGCGAAGTAACGGAGTGCAAACCAACCATAAAAGGCTACTAGACGCTTATCTCGAAAGAAAACTATTGCGACGACAACATTTTGGCGGCATTCGCGCCATATTTGTACAAACGTAAAAATAAACAATACTCACAATTAATCAATTTCAAGCTTTATAACAACGCTTCAGGATTATCACAACACTGAAACACACTGAAAAATTCACTTTGAAATTTATTTCATTATAGCACTTTAACGGAGATTTTTTTTTGCATGTAAATATAAGAGTCGCGTAAAATTCGTGTTTAGTCGGATTCGTTGTGCGCAGGCGTGCGGAGAACAAGCGCTCGCGGAATGAAATGTTCTAAGCGAGGCGCTCGCGCTCGGCGCGGGAAAACTAGGCGGGCACGTCACGATGTACATCCGTCTCTTTCACTTCAGTAGGAACAGAGAGAGACGGAAGACTCAATCTTATTTTCTGTTTTTTTTTTTTTGTGCAAAACAACGAGCAAAACGTTCACCTGTCGGAAAGCGATACGCCCGTCCATAATAATGTGGTTGGGATTAGAATAATAAGGAATATGTACACCGTGTAATAATATATTAATCTGATTGTCTTGATATACGTAATATTAAGGCTCGTTATCACAACTACAATTTCATCAACAACAACGCTCTTAGGAACACAGTAAGGTCTGAACACTACTGTTTGGCAGCAGAAATAGCTATTGCGGTGGCACCTAGTCAGTTTCGGCCAAGAAACCTATTCGAAACGTACCGGCTTATCTTTATGACTATAAATATTAAATCGTACATATTTTATGGCGTGTAAATTTACGTCAACTTTATTAAATGAAACGAGTGTAATCGCATTTATGACCAGATTTATTAATTTAATATCATACAGTAATTATTGTTTTCTTATACATATATCATTATTGGCGATAGTAGGATTTTAGACTAAAACTAATTTGTGACATGACTTGAAAAGTTTCTATAGATTATGTAAATAGATTTATTAATAATTAATACTATTGAGCAATTAAATGTATGACAGAAAGGTATTACAGCTCGTAAAATTATACAAAACTACAATTTTTGTGGAATCGAACCTAGGAACAGGACGAACATCGGTCATCCTCATTGTGCTAGTACGTCATTTTCATTAAAAACTTTCTGCAATTATAGATGGCGTTGATATCAATGTATACGAATTACAGAAAAATCTTTTGCTACAACGCAACTCCTTACATTTATGTAGATGGCGCTGTAATTTAATTTCCTTATATTTAATATATTTTAAATAAACGTCTAATGACGGATATTGTTTTATTATTTTTAAGTTATTTTCATTATTATATAACACACGTTAGTAATTATATTTTAAGATATAATAAGTTATTTTTTAAAATATCTTTCTCATATAAACGTTATTCACATCTTAATATTAAAAAATAAATAACTTGGGTTATTTTTTATCATATAATTTTTATTCGTATTATGACGTTATATTTAAATTTAGTCCCTTTTGGCGAGACTTCAAGATATCCATTTATGGAAGAGAAACAAATAGGTGTACACTACTGTAGTGTGCGTTTGAATCGATATTTAATTCTTATCATGAACTTTTATTAATATTAGTTCATGACGAGACAAATTCGTATTTGAACTTTAATATGTTTTATGAAAAGTATTACATACAAGTTTTTAATACAGTATAATCGAAAGAAACAGTCCCAGACTTAAAATATGTTTATGTGTGAGTGGGCTCGTTTCCAACTAAAGTAATGATTTTTAGTGACGCACAGTTCTGAAATATATCGATATACATTTTTTTTTCATTTAATACTTCATTCACTATGCTAAAAGTTAGAATGCTACTATGCTACAAGTTAGAATGAACAGTACACCATATGTAGGATGTTGTCTTTTCACCTAAAAAAAATATAATTTGCTTATTAGCTACAACGCCTTTTCAATCACAACGCACTAGTATTTGTATGCAACTGTTCAGCGATAGAAAAAGGATGTGGCTTATTATATATGTACTTGGTCTCTTGTAATAGAGAGTAATCACCGATTGTTTTTTTTATACCTTTGTAGTATATTGTTTGTAATATGTTTTCACTTTACTGTGTAATGAAATTATGATGTTTTTATTTGACTATGCTACTTAACATGTGACCATTTAAATCAAAAAGAACAGTGTGCAAATGTTTGTTCTCTTAATTACAGTTTGGGATTATATTAATACACAGTTGGAATTAGTAAACAAACATATATTATATTAAAATCAAAGTAGAAATAATTTAAATATTTTTCTTTCAAACTTAAATATTTAACAACAAGAGTACAAACGTGAATAAATAAATTAAAACTATATTTATTCTAATATTCAAAAGAGTCGAAGTGGTTCCGTAGATCTTACGGACTTCAAGTCAATCTTACCTGCATGCTGTGCAACCTGCTGAATAGCAGATGTGGTTCTGACTACCCACCAAATTACTTGGCTAGCGTGCTGAGCTAAAGCTCAATTCTCCTCAATGAACTCTACTAAGGAAATCCTTAGGGAGCCCTATGTCCAGCAGTATACGTCTATCGTCTATTACTATATACGCATAATGTAATGAAGAATAATATTTTTTAACATTAATAACAAGTCACCATATTATATAACTTAAAATGTTTTGTGGTTATTCTTACAACTGGTCCACAAGGTGTTAAATCCGGCAATAAAAAAAATACCCTGTTTATATTCTTAACAAGTTTATCGTCAGACTTATTCAGAGTATTAAATAATATGGTTTATTATAAATTATTGTATTTATAATTCTTTCGATATCGATAACACCGGCTCGTTCTTATTGCGTATGAGTCAGCAGTATCCCACATATTCCTGCAATGGCGATATAACGCAGCTTCAACCTCATTGGTTCAGACGGCTATGCGGCAGACGAACGGACCAATCACAGCGCGGCTTGATGGCGTCGCATAACCAGACGCCACGGGTATAAATAGGCGAATAACGGAATTTCTGACGTATTAACCGTTCGGCAAGCCTCTTAACCGGTCGCGCTGAACGTCGACTGACTTATTTATTAATTTAAATCTACGTTAAGTTCAAGAAAACTCAAATCAAAATGGTGAGTACGCTTTATTACCGTTTAATGATATTTAATAACTCTGTTAGTATTTCTTCTTTTGCTACGCGGTTAACGATAATTTCGCCGGGCGGCGGTGACGCCATCTTGTCGGCGTACAACCGGTGTACACGAGGCCGGGTGTGGCGTTCTTTATTTCAAATACTCTGTTATTAGTTTTTGTTTTATTTAATTAACTTCATCGCGAGGAACTAAAAGCTAATTATATATATTTATCCTCTTCACACAATTACACTTCTATATAATCTTACCGCCACTACCCAAGTGATATACCTCTGAATACCCAAGTCTGAACCGGGAAAAATATTAAGTTATTCTAGATACTAGTTGCTCTCGAATTAAGTACATTTAAAGGGATATTTATAGTTTAGTACAAGCTTGCATCTACAAAGCCACGCCCATGACATTATTAAACTTATCTGTTCAATCTAAATTATCGATTCACAATAAATATTGAAGGCGATGACTACATTGACCTGATTCAAGGTTGTTCAATGATGTCACCAGTTCGCTCCGCTGGCGGTAAACTAGATAATACATTGATGTGCCGCCACCGCACACTCGCAGATTTCTCTTCTCTCGATTCTTTCACTTGTGGGAGTAATTTAAATATGACCACATTTAGGAAAATACCTTCAAATATAGTCGTTAAAATCGTTTAACTTTAATCGGATTCTTGAATATTCAATTTGATACAAGACTATTCAAAATGGCGTCGATCAATATTTTTTTTCATTACTTTCCTGTTAACCTCATTAATTCATGGTAAAGATGATTCAGTATTGTCATTCGTAAATAATATTAATACTTTTAATCACAATTGTTTATTTCATATACTTTTTTTCTGTAACAGCGTGAGTGCATCTCCGTACACGTCGGCCAAGCTGGTGTCCAGATCGGTAACGCCTGCTGGGAGCTCTACTGCCTTGAGCATGGCATCCAACCTGACGGTCAGATGCCCACCGATAAGACCATCGGCGGTGGCGATGACTCTTTCAACACCTTCTTCAGCGAGACCGGCGCCGGCAAACATGTACCCAGGGCCGTCTTCGTGGACTTGGAGCCTACCGTAGTCGGTGAGTTTTATATTCATGTCCAATTCAATAAAGTAACGGAAAATATTAAACTACTTTTTCTGTTTATAGCAAAAATGTAATATTATCTTTTTCTGTGCAGATGAGGTTCGCACCGGCACATACAGGCAGTTGTTTCATCCAGAACAACTTATCACTGGTAAGGAAGACGCGGCCAACAACTATGCCCGCGGCCACTACACCATCGGCAAGGAAATCGTCGACCTAGTCCTTGACCGCATCCGCAAGCTCGCTGACCAATGCACAGGTCTCCAGGGCTTCCTCATCTTCCACTCCTTCGGCGGTGGTACCGGATCCGGTTTCACTTCTCTCCTTATGGAACGTCTCTCTGTAGACTACGGAAAGAAGTCCAAACTCGAGTTCGCCATCTACCCCGCCCCGCAAGTGTCCACCGCCGTCGTAGAGCCCTACAACTCTATCCTCACCACCCACACCACCTTGGAGCATTCCGACTGCGCGTTCATGGTTGACAACGAAGCCATCTACGACATCTGCCGCCGCAACCTCGACATCGAGCGCCCCACTTACACCAACCTGAATCGTCTGATCGGCCAGATCGTGTCCTCCATCACTGCCTCCCTGCGTTTCGACGGCGCCCTCAACGTCGACCTCACAGAGTTCCAGACCAACTTGGTGCCCTACCCGCGTATCCACTTCCCTCTCGTCACCTACGCGCCTGTTATCTCGGCCGAGAAGGCTTACCACGAACAACTCTCCGTTGCCGAAATCACCAACGCGTGCTTCGAGCCAGCTAACCAGATGGTGAAATGCGACCCTCGTCACGGCAAATACATGGCTTGCTGCATGTTGTACCGTGGCGACGTCGTGCCCAAGGACGTGAATGCCGCCATCGCTACCATCAAGACTAAGCGCACCATCCAGTTCGTAGACTGGTGCCCCACTGGTTTCAAGGTCGGCATCAACTACCAGCCACCTACCGTGGTGCCCGGCGGCGACTTGGCTAAGGTGCAGCGCGCCGTCTGCATGTTGTCCAACACCACCGCCATCGCCGAGGCCTGGGCTCGCCTGGACCACAAGTTCGACCTGATGTACGCCAAGCGCGCCTTCGTGCACTGGTACGTCGGCGAGGGTATGGAGGAGGGTGAGTTCTCCGAGGCCCGCGAGGACTTGGCCGCCCTCGAGAAGGACTACGAAGAAGTCGGCATGGACTCCGCTGAAGGTGAAGGCGAGGGAGCGGAGGAATATTAAATTGCTCGAACGGAACACTCGCGGAACACATTCCCCTGTGAAATGAAATAAAACAAATCATGATTAAAACTTTGTTGTTTATATTGTATATAACCCTTATGATAATAGTATAGTAAGATTACCTAAAAAAAAAATAGTGGGTATGTATGGATTCCCTCACAACTGGATCCAAGCGGACCTCTACTACTCGTGGTACACTATATCAATTCACAAACTAGGCTGGCTCTCGTCCACCTACCTTGGCCCAACGTGGTGGGAAATTGCCCAAATCTCCCCCCTATATCACTACCCAATCGAGTTGGGATTCTTTGAGGGATACCGATCTCCAGCCGTGAACGTCTATCAGCTGATTATTAGAAAAATGTAATTTTACTGAGACCTTAACTTAGTCCATAAATAATTCGTATTATTCTTAACATAAACGCATATATTTATATGTGTACATACAATGTATGTTTTATATGTATATATATAAAACAAGACTAATGTGTATGAGAGAGGCCTGTGTCCAGCTGTGGATTTCTATCGGCTGATGTTTCATAATTATATATATATTATGTATTTGTGTGGGTAAATACTAATTCCTACATATATGTATTGATAAGGAACCGTTCCTTGGAATCTGAGGTTTCACAGTAATATAACCTATGGGTCTTCACTTCCGATATCTATAGTTACATCAGTGTAGATCTTTACAGACGAGCAGTCTAGATTCTTGGTGATATTCGCGCTGGAAGACATTGCGACTTACAGCTCGTCTGCGAAACAAGCAGTGTATACCCTAGGCTTCCTGGATTTAAGAAATAAACTCTGAAAGTACACAACTATGCTTTGATTTTTGCTTTTTTATTTTATGACCTGGTAATAGACCTTTAGGTCATTTGATTGTTGCTAAATTGATAATAGTATAAGCAGAGATTTTTTTTATTTTAATAAGCGACGAGACGAGCAGGACGTTTATCTGATGGAATATGGGATGTTCTCAAAGTTCTGGGTATTGTGCTGTAATTAGATTACAGATTTTAAGATTATGGAATTATTACAATAACTCACGGGACCATAGCCCCATATGAATCCCTACTTGTTCGAAGTGGGAACCCTCGCGGGAGGCCTATGTCCAACAGTGGACTTCTATAGGCTGATGATGATGATCATATGGGAAAAGACACTACAATTGACGCAGGATATATTATTCGACTTTATCAGAACCACTCCGGCAGACATTTGTTAAGAAACGGCCTGGTAATCTGCGGAAGGGTCCATTTCAGTAACAGTATAATGCAAGACCGAACCAAGAATTTACGATGGAAATTGCTTCTGCACTTATCTTGTTCTCTTAATCTTCCATCCGGTGATTATCATCTGTTCCCGGATTTAACTGAACTTTTGAGGGGTGTCCAATTTAAAAGTTTAATTGGCGTATAATGTGGCATAGACAAGTGGATTAATGAGGCATACAAAAAGTTTTTGAGTGTGGCTTAAAAAAGTAGTTCATCGTTGGGATAGATGTGTTAAGTGGAGGTTTGTTGTTATATTGAAAAAACGAACAAATGAATAAAAAAATTATAAATAATTTTCTAGATCTTGTTCTCTCTCTTGTACCGGCGGTAGGTCTCTGTACCTCTTGAGGTAGGGCTTTGTTAACCAGGGGATAGGTCTTTGTTGCACAGCTGGTAAGTCTCTGATGCCGGAGACCATCTAGTTAGGTACCCGTTAAGGTCGGTAGATACACCGCAGCTCTTATTTCTGCAGTCGAACAATACTGTGTTCCGGTTGGAAGGGCGCTGCACCTAGTGAAACTACTGGGGTACCGTGACTGAATATTTTACGTATCACGGCGACGAGCGTAATGTGGTCCAGTATATGTCATCATAACTAATGTCTTGTTATGAGCAGGCGTATCACTTACTATTAAGTGAATGTTCAGTTTGTCTCGTCGCTTCGTTGAAAAAAAAACCTTCAGATACGCCTTTGTGTATCGGCGTGGTGCGCAGTGCGCTTGCGCGAAGTTTTCGTATTGATCCGTCTGTCTGTACACGAACACTGGGGCTTTAATTTGTAGTACACTTAATTTACTTCAGAAATATTCAACTCTTTTTACAGTAAACATTTTCCATTTTTTTTTTTCTTTATTACTTTCTATTTATATGACGCTCTGAGACGTTTTACAACACAAATACAACATACATACAAATAACAACTACTTTCACAGATTTTTCTAATGCTGTAGTGTTATTTATTTATATTTATATATAATAACAAATACTAATACTAATTATAAGAAAGAAACAATCAATGAATATGCTAATACGGAATATTAGAAATAATATATCTAATCTCTTTTATAAGATCTGCAAATGTACACGAAAAAATATAAATTTTTTCGGCAACTACAACAGACCTAGGTCCATAAATAAGTGTAAGTCCTTGTTGTTACAAACTGTCTAGGTACCACCGCAGCTCCTATTGCAGCCAATAGACAGTACTGTGCAAACATTACTGTGATCCGGTTTTAAAATTGCTGTACCTAGTGTTCTTATTAGGGTAATGATAATTAACATATGTCTAAGGCGACGAACGCTATATGGTACATGGTAACTAGCGCCACGTTGCTATAAGCTTATCACTTACCATCAGGTGAACGTCCTGCTCGTTTCATTGCTTAATTGAACAAAAAAAAAAACCAAGATTTTAATAAAAATTCTATGTATTATTATAGTCGTGTTGATTACTTGTACCGAATCGTACAGCTTATTTGTATGGTTTTCCATCTTCAACAGGTTAACACTAGACCTCAATTTCACTCCATATTAAGTGATAATAAAGCCGTTTAACGTGACATACTTGTTTGTACTCTGGCTTTTTATGTATTGACGGCTGAGATAGTATTACAGTATAGGGAAGGAAGCCAGGATGGTTCGAAATCGACCACCAACTGTACTAAGTATACTCGACAAAGTAACATAGTAATCGAACCAGGGCCTTTCTTCTAAAGTACATTCCTGTTCACTGCAACATGTATAAAATATATATATTCATGTATAATATTTATATGTATTATTTCTTGAAAGTGATTGTACTTCTCATCTCGGACAAGTGAATTGGAAAAGGCCGGAGTCGCGTTACGTTGACCGAGTTATTGGCTTGGAAAGTTCCGGTTCAGCCGGCTTGGGAACGTCGCTATTGTATTACTACAAAAATAATACAATATCATGTTTAGTCTACAGCGTGTTGTGTGCAGATTTTACTGAGGTTCGATTCTTCACAATCGTTAGTTTACGCAGAGGGGTCATAGTCATCAACTGCTTGTTACAAAGGATTTTAATTGTCGCCTCAATTTTTTTCCTTACTGCTGAAGACGGACGTCCACTGCCGCTCTGATCTAGTTGATGTCCTTCCTATTGTATCCTAATGCTTCCTACGTTTCTCCGCTTCACTATCACTCGACAGGAATTGATTTGGTAAATTCGCTTATTGAAAAGGACAGAGAAATGTTTAACTGCTTCCGTGTCGCAGCGACTAGCTGCTCACCATGGAGGAACTGTTAGTATAGAACTATAATAAAATAGGACTGCTCACAGAGGTCCCTAGTTCGATTTCAAGGTTACATAACAATTTTTTTTTATAGAATGAATCAACTAGACATGTGAAACGCCCGCCCATAACATGGCACTAGTTAAGATTGAATAGACTGCACCACATTATACCCTAAGATATAAGACGATGAGTCTCCTCACTCCCAATAATTACACTAGCTACAGCGCCCTTCGTACCAGAACATATATACACATAACAACGTGGCGATAGTTAAGAGAGTATACTTAACGCCATATTGTGCTCATCGCCTTAAGACAAGAAGTTAAGTCTCGTTATCGCAGTAATTTCGTTAGCTACAACTCCCTTGAAACCGGAAGACAGTAATCTCGGCACACTATTATTTGTCGGCTGCAATTGCGGTGGTACCTAAACGGTCTGCAGCAACAGGGACTTACCAGCAATAGAGAACGATAATGCTTTGCTTCGGCTGTCAAAGATAGTCCGAGTATTTAGGGCGAGGACACTTCAGTAACCACAACCTTATTGTCACTTAACACTACGTGAAATTAAGGTCAAATGTAAAGTGAGTAAACGTAATCATTATATATAAATAAACCATGTACTGATGGTAGGTTTCTCATCTAGGTGGATACCACCACGACTCATTTCTGCCGCCAAACAGTAATGTGCAAACATTACTGTTCGGGATTGAAGGGAGTTGTATCTAGTCAAATTACTGAGGTAAAGAGACTTAACACCCCTGTTTCAAGTTGACGAGCGCAATATGGAGCAGTGTATAACATCCTAACTAGCTGAACTAAAAATATTATTCACATAAGTAATGTAAGTAATAATTTATGCACTCCTAAATATCATACATTTTATAACTTGATAGGAGTGACTAGTTTTTACAGTACAAGTCTAAATGAGATAATATGTGAGCTCGGTCTCCTTGACGACAAGCCCACGCTGTTATCACAACAGCCCACGTCCTGACGTAATCCTGCTGGGCTACTTCCAGTCCGTACATTGTGCTCAAGTACGGCGTTATGTAGGCAGCATGACATCACAGCCGCCGCGTAAGGTCATCTCGCAACTGTTTATTCAGCGAAGCCGTCTCATATCATTGTTATGCAAAATAACTCGAATATTCTCGTTACGACGGACCGACAGACACAAGAACACTTACCATAGTTTGTATTAAATCTAGATAGATATTTTCCTCGTCCTCAGCTAGCCGTAATATAAAATGAGACCTTAAATGACTACCTGTAGCAACCGCAGAAATAACACAACATGAAAATGTTTATAAAAGCTAATTAGAAATAAAACGATGTAGGATATACAAAATAAAAAAAGCCTGTCTACTATATCTATTTATCTAATAGTTACAGTATCGATACGTTGACTAGTTTTCGTGTGATTGGCGACAATTAACACCCAAATTGGTTATAAATATTCGATATTCAGACGTTCATTGACTCATCGCGAGTTCTCCGAAACTATTAGACGTAAACATACAAATTAGGAGGACATGTTGCTTCTGCTTTTTAGAGGTTATCTAAGAATGGATTTTACAAAATTCCATCCCCAAAGAGAGTTGCGGGGGTGTAACGGCCAGCAGAGCGGGCGAGAACAGCTTGTTTATTAAAAAACCAATCTATAGCAGATCAGGCATATTACATATTTTTTAAGTATTTTGTTGATTTTATGTATATTAGTCTCTCTGTTAGATATTGGGGAAGGCCTATATCCAGCAGTAGATAAACAAACGCTGATAATGAATGATGATGATGATGATGATTCAGTATATATGTTTCGTAAACTGCAGAAATTATGAACAGCCGGTTGGTGTAATGACATTTTAGTGACCATTTAGAAAAATCTGTTATTTTTTATATTAAAATAATATAATTCACTATACTGGTGGTAGGTCTTTGTTGCTGGAGATGGTCTATCCATCGCAGCTTCTATTGTAGTTGTCAAACAGTACTGTGCAACATTAGAGTTCCAGTTTGTAGGGCGCTGAAGCTATTGCAATTACTTGCTAACTAGACTTAATATTGTGTATCTCAAGGTGAGAAGCACAATCTGGCGCAGTCTATCATTCTAACTAGAATCATTGGACTGAATTAAAAAAAGTGTTTTTTTTATACACAGAATTTCGAATCGTTTATAATGTTTAACTTTTTGAAACAAAAACCTTGAAGACCAGGAGCGATCTTTAAACACTGAATACCTCCAGCAATTCCGAAACCTTGAAGATTAAAATCTTCTCACCAAAGTCAAGAATAACCAACGTAACTTAAAACTGTACTACAGCCACAAGATATACTTTATGTTCGCTTAACCGTGGTGGCAAGCCGGTACTATTTCGGAGGGATTCGGGTATCATCATCAACCGATGGACGTCCATTGCTGGACATAGGCCTCTCCTAAAAATCACCACCTCGATCAGTCCCACGTTGCTCGCATCCAGTGGGTTCCCGCGGTCCTCACCAGATCATCGGTTCACCTTTATGCATGCGCTTAATATTAAAAATCGAAAGGGATGTATATACTGTAAATATTTTATAGTTTTACGTAAATTTTAACGTCCATGGGGTTAAGAGCCTCGCCGAAGAACTTACAGAACCCAAGGCAACGTCACCTACTCGTGGTGCAACCTGCTAATGAACAAACGAGGCTCTGACTGCCACCAACTCGCATTAGATCAGCGTATAGTGAAATCGCCTCAAAGCGCCCATATTATGTGGAGATTTTTGGGAGAGGCCTATGTCCAGCTGTGGACATCTATAGACTATGATTTACAAACATACAATAAATCCTCAAACTGTAATATATTTTTTTTAATTAAACTCTGAATTGATTTCAACAAATGTATGTTCACGGCAACTAAGAGAAACAGCATGACTTAAATAAGTTATTTTTCTTGTTATAACTAAATAGATAAAAAGATTATTTAACTAAAAGGTATACTTGAGAAAAGTTAAAGTAAAAAACTGAACGAGTCTTTTTGGACAATAGCAAATCCATTGGCCTGAAAAGACCTAATTTGTTTTTCTACTTAGGTAGTAATAGGTTTAGTCTAGCATAGTTTTTGTGCAAAATCTAAAGAAACAAAAAACCTTGATTCGCCGCCTGATTGTATAAATATAAATAATAGATAACAAAGTAAATTACTGGTGGTAAGTCTCTGTTACCGGACACTGTCTAGATAGGTCCATTGCAGCCGATAAGTACTGTGCAAATATTACTGCGTTCTGATATTAAAAGCGCTGTAGCTTTTATAATTACTTGGGTAACAAGCGCAATGTAGCGCTGCATATACCATCCTAACTAGCACCATGTATATATGCAGACATCATATACCATCAGGTGAACGTCCTTCTCATCTCATCGTTTCGTTGAATACAAAAAAAAATACTGGTGGTAGCTTTCTTGCCGGAGATCGTTTAAGAAACATTACAATTTTTTTCTGTCTTTAAAGAGTAGTGTGCAAATATTACCATGTTTTAGTTCGAAGGTCCTTTGAATACAGGATAAAATATTGTTTTACTTAAGGATAGTTAAACGTTAGTTTTTTTTACATCACGGATTTCAAACTTCCTTAAATTTAAAATAGTCATCTCTCCGCAGCGTCGGTCCGCGTTGAGCGTATCTCTATTTTAGTTCAGTTAAGGTTAGCGGCCGTTGAACCTGCGGTTAAATATAACAGAACGGTCGTCGCTCCGTCTATCGTCAGTTAACGATCAGTTTAAACTACTTTTATAAGCGAACGTATATGCTGAAGCTGTGATGAGTAGAAATTGAGTTCATTTTATTATTGTTATTGCATGTACTAGAGGTTCTTTAGTTTAAATATCTTTAAATGACAGGTTAACTTCATTATATTCTTCTTTTACCCTGTTTTTTTAAAAACACAAACTACTTAAATACAAGATCATAAATCTACATATATATATTTATATGGGTTTTCTTTGTTTGCCAATCACGTGAAAAGTAGTAAAGGTATCGACCCGAGAACATAAGCCTTGATTTGTAGATAGGGGTTATTTATTTTTTGAATTTCATAGATCCATCGTCATTATGTATCTAATTTAACCTCTATAAACATTTTAATTTGGAATTATTTATGCGGTTGCTATACAAATTCATTGACCGTTGCGATTGTTCCCCAGGAATATTTCAGGAACATTTCTAGTGTAATTCTACAGTCAGCAAAGCGGGAGAGGAACAGCTGGTATACTATATAAATAGGCAGTTCCATTACTATACACTAGTAAGTCGTTTCGTCCGTGATGAGGATCATGACTCCTTAATGATAATCTGCTTGTGATGTTTCGCCAGGACTTTCTATTCGCCCCCTTTTTTATAAATATACAAACACTATAAGCTACAAATACTTAACGTTTCATGAAAGAGTGTAAATATATAATTAGATCAATAAAATCAAGAAATGTATATAGTAATATACCGTTGTCTGTTACCGTTTGGGTACCACTGCAGCGTTTATTGTAGCCAACAAACAGTACTGTGTTCCAGTTTGAAAAGCGTAGCTAGTGAAATTACAGGGGTGACGAGACTTAACATCTTACATCTCAGGCGATGAGGATTGTGATTCCGTGTATATTATTTTAACTAGCGCCACGTTATTATCAGTAAGTGTATCACTTACCATCAGGTGAAAGTCCCGCTCGTCTCCTCGCTTAATTGAATAAAATATATAAATCTTTTACGCACTGGATATTTTATAGCATCAGGTACCCTAATATTTTTAATATACCCTTTAGTCTATAACAAACTGAAACTCTTCATTAGTTTTCTTATTTGTAAACGAGTTAGTTTACTTGATAGTAATACGTCTATCCATAGCAATGTGAAGTTAATTGGGGTGGTATACACTATACCATATTTTTCTGTTAAGACTCGTTACCCTAGAAATTACACTAGCCACATCGCTCTTCAAACCGGAACACAGTAATGTTTGAACACTGTTGTTATTCGGCTGCAACAGGAGCTGCGATGGTACCTAACAACAGAAACCTACCATCGGTATTAGCCTTACTGACAATACTTTTATTTTATGTTTCCTCATTAACTTTTTCAAATGAAGGCTTCACACACCATATGGAATTTAGATAATATATACAACTGCAACATTGAAGAACAAATGGTACAAGATGAATTTGTTTTTGCGTCGTCTTCCAACTAAGTAGGATGACGTGTTCAGCGACGGCGAAATGTTATTTTCAGCGAACTGTCGCGACGGTTTGATTTACCATTTAAATGTTTCGTATTATGTTATAAATATCTGAATTATAAAGTTGAAGAGAAAACCACTGCAAGTCCATTTCAAGCAAAATGGGGTGCGGTGTAACATTTTACATTAAAAGTTTATATAGAGGAGAGCAAAAAAAAAACTATTTAGGGATAATAGATAGTTATGAATATAGTTTATTGCAATAATTACTTACCCAAATATAAGAAAAACAAACAACAACAAGACCTTAGCGTTATTTAAAAATTAACAATTATGGAATTAATTCCATGTGTAATCCAGTGCTGCAAGGACCCAGGCTCAGTGCACATGCCCCCATAAGGACTACACTGATTTTTAGCCTTCATCAAGACTTATCAATCTTTGAAATATATTTAATGATTTGAAACCTTACGTTCTCTGTTTCCTACTTATGTATTATTTTAACTGCATCCGCGGCGCAATGCATAGTGCCTTGTAATATGGAGGTCTCTTAATCCATTGTCATATTTGTCGTGTTTGTTTGATGACAGCATTTTTTTAATCTTCGACTTACCTTCACATTTTACCCACTATACAACTTAACATCTACCTTTTTGTGTTGACAAGAGAGAGAGAAAGATATTGCATAATACGTTATGAATCATATCGTCATGAGCTGTGGATACAGATAAGTTCACATTTAAAAAATTATAAAAAAAATGAAACACAATGTACCTCTTAAAGTTTATTTAATATTTTAGTCTTATCGCTCCAAGAGCTCCGTGATTCGACGCAAATAATACAATTGTTAAGAACATTTTGTTCAGATTTAAACAATACATTGCAACAAATGTATAACCTATAGATAAATACACATGACACTAGCCGTTATATAAACTCAACCGTCGTCCAAAAGCTGGTCTGATATATTAATGTGTATTCCTATTAAAAAAATGGATTAGCTGGCTGGATTAGAATGTTCTAGATTTTTCTGTTTCCTCCGTCGAGTTACTATTGGTCACTGGAAGATTACAACTTCCCTTTATTTTAATGAAAAGAGATATTTGAATGTTTTGATCCAGATCATGTTATACTCCTTTAAATAATCATCCAGTCATTTCATATCACGACTTCGAAGTCGTGATATTCACCTAAATGTCGACATTTAGGTGATAGTCATCACAATTTCAAGTGAAAATATTAAGTAATGCTAAAGCTTGATTTAATTTTGTTATTTCACATACATACTGTTATTGCTTATAATCAATGCTGCAATGAGATATATAGTATGGGACTTAATATATATTTTTATAAGATACAACATATATTGGATTCTAGGACCACTATTTGAGGATACTTGATGGATCAACAAGTATTTAAAGGAATATTATCTTAAAAAAATTGTTGACAACTACTCCGAGAATTGTATATTAATAATTGTAAGAATCGCCGAAGTTTAAAATATTTAATTTCCTACAGATTTAATAATTAGTGATGGTACAATGGTAACAGGTTCAGGAGTGGCGACCATAATCCAGTGACGATATTCTATAATCTCTCAGATGCAGACTTTAATATGGTTATGTCGCCATTAGTAAAATAATACTATGAACATTGATTCAAATAAAATAATTAATATATCCATCTCTTTCATTTATGTACTTTAATCGATTTCATTGATTTATAAAAGCTATTGGTTTAAATACTGGGTAACTTTATCATTGTTCTGGCAACACATATTAGTTCTTTCTATAGAAAGATTTAATTTAAATTTGTGTTTGTCAGGAGCTCACCTCCAGATAAATAGACACGTGTAATGGACGCACTACGAGTGGACGCGAAGCGAGCGGACAAACGGGACGTTCACCTGATAGTAAGTGAAGCCGGCCCGTAACAACGTAGCTCCAAATATAATAGTATACACAACATCACATTGAGCTCGTCAAGTCTCGTTACCTCAGTAATTATATTAACTACCACGCCTTTAAAAGCGGAATACAGTAAAATGTGCACAATAGTATATTCGTCGGCAGCATTAGGAGCTGCGGTGGTACAAACACGGTCTCCGGCAATGGAAACCTACTACCAGTGACTAAAAACAGTTGTCGACGCAAGCTGTGTTTTATTGCAGCTATAACAGAAAAAAATTTAAGAAACTTTATTAAAAAAAAACTGCGTCTTCTGTCTGTGTTGCCAGCATATGAACTCCATATAAAGTACTTCAACTAATACAAAAAACAACTACAGCCCTTAACTCCGTTACATCTAGCTATAATTATTTGTCACATCACTAAAGAGCTACATTTATTTTCACTATCTACAAAATGCTATTTTTTTAAGTAACTTTATTCCGCATTAACTTCATAAATTCTTTATTTAACGCTATTTCGCATTAACTTCATGACTTCTTCAAGCAACGTTATTTCTCAATAACAGCAGTATTTTTTCATGTAACTTTATTTCGCATTAACATCATTATTTTTTTTAACTAACGCTAATTCGCATTAACTTCATGACTTCTAGAAGTAACGCTGTCTAGCGCTACCTTCGGTGTTTTTACTGGAGTAACGTTATTTCTCATCAACTTAATTTGAATACGGAAAACAGTTAATTAATAGTTAAATAGCATTTCAGTGCAACAGCTACAGAATCATGGGGTCATCAAAATATACTTAGACAAATGAATATCTACTTCTTACATATTGCTACTATGTAGTTAAATTATTATTGAAATTACTTATAATTCGTTTAATTAATATTTAATGTAGACATATTATCATACTACTCGAAAAGTTATTAAATATAGATTTCTTAAATAAAACATTATAATATATAATACACAAAATTGTATGTATTATCAATATATACAAACATAACGCTTTAATTTTTATTTAACTTCATTCATTATAGAAGAGCATAATTATAACGTAAGGTAGAATATATATATAAATATTATAAAACACACTGGAGTCGACGTACGGTCAGCAAATTAGGATTACACGTTAGATAATATATTGTCTGTCTTTATCGTACATGTACAAATTATACTGCTGCCTCTTTCTTACTATATATTATGAGTTATACAACTGTTTTGTATTGTTTACATCTAAATTAACCGCTGACCCTAAAAGTTACGATTTTTTTTATGTCGTCTTTTTAAACCTGAAAGAAAACAGAAAAACTGACGATGGAAGACGTAAGTCCTGTAAACAAAATATGCAAGTCCCATAACTTCTGTTAAACGGTCAATAGACAATTGATCAGATAAATACTTATTTTCTAAATATTATAAACATATAAAATTTAAAGGAAATTGAAATAATTATCTTCTATAAATTCTATTACATTAGGCAGAAAGACGACCATCAGCAGTTTGCGTCCTTCTAATGATAACGATGATGAGGAAAAAGCATTAGGTTTCTCTCAACCGTATTAGTGGTCGTTTTATAAATACAATATCTTGCTCTATGGTTAATAACGCATGAAAATTACTAGTGGTTTTTTTTTATCGTGATTTGTTTATTCTTGCAGTATATACTACTAATGATGATAATCATTGGACTACATTAATAAATGACACACTATTTCGATTTGGTGGTATGTAATCTATGAGGGGAGTCTACTGTCTCGGCGGCCGCTCTGTCATCTATGACTGCTTCACAGCTGTTAACAAAAATATATTTATGATTATATACGTTTTTATACTGAACAGTTTTATTTGTTCTAGGAAGCGAGGAAACGAGTAAAACTAAGTCGCACTAGTTAGGATAGTATACACAGTTCCGTATTGTGCTCGAGCCCTCAGGACAAGATTCAACACCCAATATACGTCCCCACTGTTGGGGCACCGGCCTCAATATGAGAGTGTTATGGGCCCTAGTCACCACGCGGGCCCAATTCGGATTGGTGATTTCACACACCTTAGAATAAATTCAAATTCATCTGTAGGTTTCCTCGCGATGTTTTCCTTCACCGTTTGTATTTCGCAGTTGTTGCTAAAGTTCACAAATGTACATAACTTAGATATTAAAGTAATCGGCACCGAGATTAAAACCCGAGACCTTCGGAATGTAGGCCGCACGCCCTAACCAATAGGTCAGCGAGCGACAAGAACATGATCATTACTACAGTAATTTCTGTAACAATCTTTCATGCTTTAGTATAGGAAAATTTGTATAAGAGTTAAGAGTATGGAAGTCATTGTACGTACGGAAAAGGCCGCTAGAGGTGCGTACTCTATATGCGTATAGTGTAGAGCACTCGGCGCTAGAGGGGCGCCACGGGGGGAGACAGCAGCGCTGCGAACTGCAGCAGAGCTTCCCGGAGCGCAGTGCTGGCGCCCGCCGCGCGGGCACTAGCCGCCAGTCGCACCAGCTCGGGATACACACCTAAAGAACGACATTAAAAAACCTTAAAGGATCAATTTCGTGTAACTGTAAAAAATTTATAATTGTTTTTTTTTTTCATTCTACGAAGGGACGAGACGAGCGGCATCTTCACTTGACGCTAAGTGATACGCCTGCCCATAACAACGTGGCACTAGTTGCGATGATATATACAGCACCAGATTGTACTCCTTACCCTTAGACATAAAATGTTGTCTCGTTATTCCAGTAATTTGACTAGTTACAACGCCCTTTAAACCGAAATATAGTAATGTGTGTTTGACGGCAGAATTGGGCGCTATTGTGGTACCTCTCAGATGGTCCAGCAGCAGAGACTTAAAGAGATAACAGGATAGCAATTTTGTAAATTTAAATACTGGTGAATACAAAAAGTTATAGAGAATAAGAGTATTTGTCAAGGTTAGTAGAGAGTGAAAAGACCAGAGAGAAAAAGCATTACCTATTAATTTATCCCACGCGGTGGTATCCACTTTGCCCGGAGGCGCCCTCTTCATTGCCTCTGTGAGACTCGCAATGGCTTTAAGCACAAACGAGATCTCCGACAACTGATGCCTGCATTAGAAAATATTCGTTAACGAGTTGAAAATATTCCATAGACATTAGAAAATATTTATCAACAACGACATGGTCTCTAAGGAAGGAACTTAAAAAAATAAGCTTAATTACTAATTTGTCTTATACCTGAATGAGGAATGAGAACAGTAGAACATAGGTCTCTTACATAACCCACTTGTGATTGATAAGTTAAAGCGGCAATGGGCTACGTAAGGTCAAGATCGGTCGGCTAATCGTGCAGGTAGATCTTATTTTAGAAATAGCTGAAGAAATGAGCCGTTGGAAATGAGTATAATCGGGCCAGTTGTACAGGTCTGTTTAACAGTGGAGATGAGACTGAAATATTTAATTATTATTATGCAAAGGATCCACCAGACGAAAGGGACATTCACCTGAGGTTAAATAATACGCCTGCCGATAACAACGTGGCGCTAGTTAGGATCAATTCGGAACACAGTAATGTTCGCACCGTATTATTTGGCGGCAGAAATAGGCGCTATAGTGGTTAGTTAGATGGTTTCTGCCATGAGAAACCTACCACAAGAAAATCATAATGATGGGATTACATCCAATATTTTAAAGGTATAGTTTTATTCATTTTAAATAATTACCTCGGTAAGGGCTCTGTGTTGTCATCATCACATGTATACTTGGATATTACTTCCTGGAACCTATCAAGTAACGGCATTATTGCAAGCGTGTCCGTTTCACCTGAAATCGAATATTAATAAATTAATCGTAATATACACTTTAAGTTTTTTGTCTATGGCCTTTCAATTATGGTCCGAACATAGATAGTATAGAGATACTATAACTGAACTAATACGCGACTATGGCGTAATTGTTAGTAGCTCGCCTTTGTATCACAGAGGTCTCCAAATTGATTCCGGAGTCATGGACGAAGCTTGGACGGTGACAGGCTTATTACTAATTCGACTGGAAGGGTATCGGACTCATATTGCAAATCTGCTACTAAATGTTGCTGTATGTTTCCGGGAGTCAAGATATGATATCAAGAACGCTTTATTTTCATTGACCATTGTCAATGAACATTATCTTAAATTGAGTCTAAAGTCTTAGTCCATCCACGATAAAACCACGTGCAACAATGAAAAGTGCGATACGATAAGGTGATTGTATATTGTACTTACTATCGCCTCCTGTGAGAGAATCGATATCCTCCAACATTGAGAACTGGAGTAGTGTCTCGAAGCATGTCCTCGCGAATTCTTCTCTCTCGCGCAGTTCTTGTTCGTTTTCTATATCAACATAAAACGTTTCAGCTAAAAGTGTAATTATGTATCCAACGCGTAATATTAACGTGTAAAATAACTGTTTTGAGACCTAGCTAGGTATCACCGAAATTCCTATTTCTGCCGCAGGTTTGTGGGGTGCAAACATTGCTGTGTTCCAGTATGAAAAGTTGTAGCTAGTGAAAATTCTGGGGTAATGGGGCTTAACCTCAAGGCGACAAGCACGGTGTGGAGTTAGTTTATATTAGTGGAAAGACAGCAAGTATACGGGGTAAAGTTGGATATTCACGCGCGGGACGGGGCTGTGCGTGAAGCGAGGCTGCACGGAGCAGCGCGAGCACGCGACGTGCGTGCTTGTGCGGCGCTCGGGGCACGCCGCGGAGCACCTCGTCGCGCACGATGCCCACCAGCTCACGCGCGTGCGTACCACCGCCCACACTTGCAAGTTAAACAAAATAGTAAAAGATCAGTTACAACATGTATAGGCGAGTTTATCGCGATAAATTCTCTCTGGAACTTCAGTTGCCCAGTGGGTAAGAGCTTATCATACTGCTAATACGAGGGTACGTAGTCTATTTCAAGAATTTAAAACTTAAATTTTTTATTGTAAGATAAAAAACTTACGGTGGCTCAAACATAAATGTTTCCAGTACGTTGGGCAGTATCTCCCAGAACTCCTCGTAATCATCTGGTTTCTCTCTCGCCAAAGGTAAGCCCGTAGCAAGCACCTGTGATAGAAAATCTTATTTGTAATAATAACAATGGACTGGTTTTTCTAACACAATAAGCCTGACTTTGACGACCGATCTGATGGTAGACAAATGTATAAATCTATGGCTTGAATAGATACAAAATTATCAGACATATAGCTATTGTGTAATGCTGTATATAAATCAAAGGACATATATGTTAGTCTGTGTGTCGTATGTAACGATAAGTTGACGAACCTGTAGCAACAAAGATGCAATTTGTGCGGTGTCCTCAGGCTGCTGGTCGCTGTTGCGCCGCTTCCTGTCAGATCCGCACTTCTGAACTGCCGAGTGTAGGGCCTACAAACAATTATCATCATCATCATCATCATTTTCTCTACAAAAGTTCATTTAATATAGACCTCTCCAATTATAATGTTATGGCATCTGGTTTACAATAAAGGATAGATAGCTAGCCTGCCGGATTTGAAAAACCCTACCATCTACCAAACACAACGTGACCATACACAATCAAACCAGGGGGTACCATTGTATAAAGCAAGCGATTAGTTATTGCGCCACCGTGGTAATTAAATACATTTCTATCTGAGCACAATTTAGTATACAGTATAAGATTTTGTTAAAGACTCTTCTTCAATGGACTGTGAATTTAACATTTCCTCTAAGTCGGTTTCAGTCAAATATTCATCTTGCGATTCATACAATTTCTGAATATCACTTGATTCTATCTGTTCACTCAAAGCGGCTTTAACCATAGAACGAAACAGCAACATTTAAAAACAGACTTTATTTTACTATATTAATTCAGAAATAAGGTTGCTTTCATTTCTTTTTTTATCGTTACCGGAGCAACTCTTTTCCACTTTCATTTTAAGCTTTTATATTTACATACTATTCTTTTTCCCTATTTCCTACATTTTCTTTTCTTCTTTCATGCTTTCTATCTTTCACTCATACCTTGTCATTTTTACACATTTTCTATTTCTTCTCCCATGGATTGTCTCTCAGACTTCGATCGCCGTTTGCTTTTATTTTCTTATCTTAACTTTTAGATTTTACATTTGCTTTTTTATTTGTTACACTTATTTATCTATTTCTATCACTTACATTACTACTTTGTTATTTTTGTACTATATTATAATTTGTCTTTCTTCTTTTTTTTACATCTTTTCTTTTATTCATATATCATTTCATCATTCTGTTTGTTTACATTCTCAAAAACACTGATCGCGGTGAAGGCGGCTTATGTCAAAGTCCTCGGCGATATCATTTAACAACATACTTTAGGCAGAGTTTGAATAAGATCTATTTAACTTTTTTTATTAGCGTTTACGAAGGATATTGGGTTGGATACCTATTGGAATCCGTTTATTATTATGTATGTACTTATTAGATCGGCGTATAAAGAAATTTTTAATCGGGAATATAGAAATTAAGTCGCATTTTTTATCAGTGAATAGCGAATACGCGAATGAGAGAAGCGCGAATAAGGAGCCTTTACTGTAGTAAGCTTTGTTTTTGTATCTGATTCGTTTTTAGTATGGGCGGTGTGGGACTACCATCAGCAGGCGCGGCAGGTGCGTGCCGCTGGGCGCGGGCGCAGCGCGGTAAAGCGCTGTCGCGGCGGCTAAGCATCGCGCGCCCGCCCGCTCGCCGCGCTCTGCCCTCTCGCCGCGCTCCGCCCTCTCGCCGCGCTCCCCGCACGCCGCCGCGAGCGACGTTAGCGCGTTAAACAGCGGCGGCAGCAGCTCGTGTCGAGTAAGCGCCTCCTGCACAGCATTAGACATGGATTACAACAGGACACAAACATCATATCTGTTATTACTGTTAGTGTTACGCAATAATAACAGGTACCAATTTCTGTTATTAAATAATAACTGTTATTTTTTTACAATTTGTATTTCTCGAGTTTTAATACTAGGTGCATTTCGTTTTAGCAACAGTATATACAATGAGTGTGAGAGAGATAAATTAATCAACGAAGTAACAATTAACACGAACTAATTAAGGAGTGACGTTTCGAGGATAATTTTCTTCTTGTAAGTTAATAATTTCTATTTTTCAGTTTATAATACTAGGTATTTCTCATTTTAACAACAGTCAATCAAATGGGCGTGAGCTAGATAGATCAACCAAATAACAGATAACACGATCTAATTAAGAAATCGCTTTTTAAAGAGGAATTCTTATTACGAAACGACTTACAAAATTTTGGTTTATTTAAAATAAACTAAGCGTTTTAGCTAATGACAATATTATACATAAGATAAAGACAAGAATAGTTATTGAATTTTTTATTGGCTGTTCTGTTATTTCAAGCAATATTAGTGACGGGCTGTTATCGAATACCGAAAATGTTTATTGTTGATAGTGGTTGAATAACTTGAGTATAGTGAATTATAAATGATATTTTTAACAGATATAATGACATCGAATGAACAACTGTTATCTATTATCTTTGAATACTTATGATTTATATATATTATAATAAATATGCCTCAAAACATTCTCACATTAGCACAGTCTCTGTACTACCATTTTTATTCCCAAGCGTTATATGTATACATTTATTAATTTTGTATGAAATTTTCGATCTGTACTTCTAATACTCCTAATTTCGATCAGTCAACCTGTAAAAATAACTGATTCTCATAATTTTAAATGGGGCTATCTCTTTTAACAAATTTATACACTGCACTGAATATTGAGGTCGCGTAAATGAAATCCGTTGTCTAAATCTAATTAAGAAGATTACCAGACCTAACCTCTATAGGTTTTTGTGCATATTTTTGACCAAGGTAATTTATAATAATGTATCTGGTACCTACACCGGGTACATTTTTGGGGAACTATCCATAGCCCGGCTGTAAATGTTTATAAGGTAATGATGGTGATGGAAGTGGTGATCGCGTGGTATCGTCATTTCATTCGTATATACAGCGTACCTTGTGGAGTGCCTCGAGACAGTGCAGTGCGTGCAGGCTGACAGGCGCGGAGGGCGTGAGCGCGGTGCCAGCAGCCACGGCACTGGCAGGCTCCGCGGCACACACGCGGTACAGGCACGAGCCCAGCCTCTCCACATCGTTAGCGGTGAAACTGGGAATACGAAATAGTATTTACTATTTCAAACTCTAAACAGTTTTTTATTTATTTATTATGATTTAGACAATTGCATTAATGTTACACTTACGTGGATCGTATATGCTGGAATATCAAAGGAAATATCTGCACCAGTGTTGTGAGGAAGTTCTGTGAAGGTGCGTACACTTCCGGTGGCTTGCCTTCTTCTTGAACTGAATAAGTAACATTGCTGTTAGTATTCAAAAACACTTTAATTTTTGACTTAAAAAATCATTGTCGTTAATATATATTTTTATTGTAAAGTACAATTCAAAATGAAAAATAAATATAATTTAAATATGAGAATCGCAGGAACCTACTGGATGCGAGCAACGCGGGACCGATCGACGTGGAGATCTTTTGGGGAGGCCTATGTCCACCAGTGGATGTCTATCGGCTAATTATGATGATGATTTTATAATTGGCTAAAGTATTTGATCTAGGTCAGTTCTCTGGCTTCCATGTGTTATAACCGCAACACTGCAATAGTATTATAGTGTTCGTTTTAAAAGGGTGCTAATCAGGCTTGGAAGACGAAATCGTACATCCGTCTAAATTTACCAGATGTGGTAGCCGAATCGATTCGAAGTGTGATATCATTAAAACAGAAACATGTCCTGCAAAAACTTTTTTTTTAAATGCATCCATGGTATCTCATGTGAATGGAGCAGTGAACACCTGGCTGCTGGTTGCCGACGGCAGACGCGATGTCGCTCCAAGCGGCCCAAGCAGCTGGCCACACGCACGGCTCGCCCCCCGCCCGTCCTGCCGCCGACACCACCTCTTGGAACGACTTTAGCGCCGCCAACGAAACCTAAAAATAACATTTAATGAGAAAACCATGACTACATTAAGGTTTTCGAGATAATAAATGTATATAGTTTTTTTTATGATGAAGTTTGCGCGGCTTCGTTGGACTCAGGGCTCGCAGATAAGGTATGCTCGAGCTAAAATGAGATATATATGGACATACAAACGTATAAATACATGACGTCATCTTGAACCATTAAATTTTTTCTCGTCAAAAACTAGAAAGTATGAAGTATTTATTTATTTACATATTCATTATTAAGTACATATTCTTTATACCAAGTATCGATTTTTGTCATTAGAAAGATAAAAACCAACTAACAGTTGATGAAGGAAGAAAAGTTGAAATAAAAAACATTTATTTTTTGTCTTTACAAGAGAGACTGAATAAGTTGTTATATTTGTGTGTAGTGTAGCTTAATTATAATAGGTCTAAGTAAAGTGTTCGACAGTAAAGAACAGATTTGTTGGTTTAACGACTATTTTTATGTCAAGGTGCGTTACTATTAAGTATATAATACTATTAAGTACTAATAGATAAGTATTTGAATGAACAAGTCCACTCTCTTCTGTCTGATGATGTTGGTAGTAATATTGACCTTTAATGCTTATCTTATATCGAGCTCGTGAGCCCGGGTCCACGGCCTTTTAAAAGTGCACTGTTTATTTACTTAATATTTATATCTAGTTCACTTACTTAAATTAGTGCGTATTGCTGGGCTTTTGTTTGTGTGGCGATAGACTTCCACTTAAAACATCTTGTGACATAAAAAAAAACTACACTATTGAAAGTTCGTTATTCACCTCGTGACTCCTGCGCAGCGCGAAATCGGTAATGTAGTCGAGCAGCGCGCTCCACGAACGATTGAAGTCGCCGACGGTCAGCAGCAGCGGGAAGCGGGAGTGGAACACGCGCGACACTCCGGACAGGGTCAGAACCTGTTAGTCGATTAGTTTTTCTATTATTAAGAAGTAAAATTTCAAAATGGAATGTTTGTAAATGTTTTAAATTTTCAACTTTTTCATTTAAATTTATATTTATAGTGAAATAATCCTCGTGATTAAACCGACATGTTGCAAGGACAACATCTCTTCTGGATATATGGCACTAGTAACTATAATTTTACCATGTGGAGGCTAGCTACCGTCTTTATAATCCAATTAATCACTATTAAAAATCCTCACTAGGAATAGTACCTTTTTATATATTTTTTTGAATGTATAGACTAGCGCTCGACTACTACCCCACCTGATGGTAAGCAGTGATGTTGTTTTTGGTGGTAAAGAGCACCAGTACTGGAAGTAATCTATTCACTTTCTCTCAAAGTCATCGTCGTATCTAGACGGCATGTATATATACCTGCGTCTCCGCCCATTGTTTCTGTGCGGTGTTCCTAGTGTGGTGGATGAGTATGTGCTCTCCGGTGTCCACTTTCTCCGAACTGGCGATATTAGATTGCTTTTGGACCTACAAACATATAATAGGTGTACTACACTTTAGGAACAGTATCTGGATTGATCTAAGATTTAAAATGGACTGTAGATAGTAAAAAATACTAAGGTAAAGAGAATTATTAAAGTTTCAAGCTATGAGAACAATGTAGTACTTGAACACATATTAACTATCTTAATAAAAAGATGAATGCCCACTCGTTCTGTCGCTTTGCCGTTTAATACAAATAGCACAGACCTGTTCCAGCATGGGAAAGAGTACGTTGAGGAGTGCGCGCCATGCTGGCTTGCTGAGTAGCGTGCCATGCGCGCCGATGCAGCTGAACAATGTCTGGCTGGCAGCACGACGTACCGGAGCGCGCGGTTCGGTGCATAGCTCACCTATCGCATATAACATAATTGTAAGCAGCTCCTAGTCCCTATTACTGTGACAAAAAGCCGACATCATAATTTCCTTTTGTGGTAAAGTCCAGGTTGGCGTTTATTTATAAACCGATACTTACTGAGTCGAATGTATAGGCACATCCACAGCTTGTCGAGAGGTGGTAGCTCCGCGTGGTTGGGCACCTCGGGGCAGACCGCCGCGTCGCTGGCCAGCGCCGCCGCGAGCTTGTCGCGGTTGTGATACAGGTAGTCCGATATGTTCCACTATCACAATAAATAATAAATATTCACAAACTGTCAATGAGACATTATCTATACAGAAAATCCAGCATAAACTTAGGTTGTACATTAGTAAATAAATTATTCTTTAACAATATTCTGCAAAATTATCAAATTTTATACTAATTAACAATTGCCGTATATATTTTAGTGTAGTTACTATCATATAAAAAATAGTTTGGTGGTATTGTGGGTACCATAAGTCCGACGGCTGTAAGACTAATATTGAGTTCCTTCGTCTGGCGAGCGAAGGCCGCGGCAGCTGCAAGTACGCGCCGCAGACAGCGAGGACCTGCGCAGCCCAGCAGATCGCCGGCCACCAACTGAGCGCACTGGAACGCCGACCTCACCAGTTGCTCGCTGAACAGTTGTAAAAACGAATTCTTAGCTAAGAGTATAACGTATTTTTGAAATTACATATTTATAAAAAAATATTTTGTAAGAATTTAATGAAATATAGGTAATTGAAGATTTGTTAAAAAACACATGCCTATGCCTTTCCGAAACCGCCGAGATGATGTCGACCATGAGCGGCCAAGCAGCGCCTAGCTGGTCACCACGCGAGTGAAGGAGACGGGCAGCACACTCGAGCTGCCTCGCCCGCACGTCGCAGTGTCGCACGCCGCACAGCTCCGCCAGGGGTTCGAGCAGTAGGCGCTGACGACCCTTTCATAACAAAATATTAGTTCGTAAGTTATTTTCTAGAAACAGAAAATACATATTTGTACATGCCTATGGTATATGTAACAGGCGCATTCTTAAATCAAATTAAATAGGTATAAAAAAAATCTTAAATATATACTTACTTCCGTGACAAGTGCAGGGTTGTTGTGATGGTACTGGAAAGCAGCTTGCACGAGATAAGTAATGGCTTCCACCCCCCATTCTCGCATACGTATATGAGGATGTTGACACACCTGCGATATCGATGATACAATTGAGAGTCTTATTGTAAACAAGAACTATTAGTAATTCTATCTTGCAGGAGACCGTCTAGATAGATACCACCGCTGCTACAATTCCTTTCTGCAGCTGAAAATATTACTGGGTTCCGGTTTTGCTGCAGTATATATTATTCTAACTAGCGTTACATTTGGGGTTGTAACATTTACTATACGGTGAACGTTCCGCTGGTGTCATATAAAAAAATCTAAATATTTTAAAATATTGTCATAGTAAAAGAGTAAAAACAAAACATTTATTATAAGAACTATAAAAAATTTTGTATATGGAAATTAAATTCAGTTATCGATTTTTATTCTGTAATATACAAAAGCTACAAATAATTATTCTATAGTCTAGTCTGCCTACTATTATAGAAGAGTGAACAGGCTTCTTCTAAAGTATACATCATTTACTATCATGGAGAATCGCAGGCATTACCCTAACATAAAAAAAGTACACTTACTTCCAACAGATGGTTAGTGATAGGCCTCCACATCACTTCAATCCTGTGCATGTTCGCTAAACCTGTTTCCAGCAGCTTTGCCACTGCGAATAGTGACGGCTCCTGAAATTAAATATATTTAAGTTTAAATTCAAATCAATACTGCGTCATCATCATTTCAGCCTATTGTCGTCTGCTATTGAACATTAGCCTTCTCAATCGCTTTCCAAAGTGAATAGAAGCTTATCACCGGTTAATTAATACTTTTATCTCTGAAGATTCTCGCAACCGACGAGCATGCATGAAGACGCTTATAAAAGTGAGGGAAGCGAGAGGGGTGTGCCAGGATCGTAGCAAGTGGAGAGAGCTGGTCTCTGCCTATCCCATTGGGAACGAGGTGTGATATATATGTATGAAAGATTATCAAGTGCTCGCTGGCCTAATGATTAGAGCGTGCGGCTTTCATTCTGAAGGTCGCGGGTTCAAACCTCGGCATGTACCAATGACTTAATGTTTAAGTTATGTACATTTCTGAACTTTAGTTACAACAGCAAGATACAAACGGTGAAGGAAAACATCGTGAGGAAACCCGCACACTGATATCATCTTTGTGTGTTTGTGTGAGGTGGTCCCAATAAAGAGGCAACAGGCTCGCCCCCTGTTACACTGGACCTAATCTGACCACATCTGGCGAAATGTGGGTGTTTATTCACCTCTGCCTACCCCTACTGGGAAAAAGGCGTGACAATATAAAAAAAAAAAAAAAAAAGATTATCAAGTGCAATACTAACTCTGTTAGAATACGCCAGCTCCATGGCTTCATTAGAGAGTTTGCACAGCGCGTCGATTAGGTGGTGCAGTGCAACATCGTCTAAGTTCTTCGACGACTCGAACACCCTTGACAGCATCGCTGATAACGCTGTAAATATCAAATGTCTATTAAGTAGCATGTCAGACTTTGTTACAAGTTACCGTGTTGATAATGTTGTACCATCTGCCTCCCAAGCGTGCTGAATACTGCTTTGATGCCCCTGATATAGAATTCTCACCTTGTGGTGGTAAGGTTTACCAATTCTTCTGACTACCTACCTCTCAATAATCTTTTTGCCGATTGCCAATATGACTCGGAGTATTATTAACTATTAAACTTATATGATTAAATACCAATAGCTTCATTGTCACCTTACACCATGTGAAACAGAAGTATAAGTATGGCTCATTGTGGATAATAATATTCTGAATAAATGTAATAAAAAAGCTCTTGAAATTCCAAGTAAAACCTGTTGGAAGTCACAATAAAGTTTTGTTTGGTAAGTCAGTAATTTAAAATTAGACTAATATTGGATAAACAGGTGATTAAATAGTAAATTATAACTGCAGTTAAAGCCGGAACCCGAGGCAAACGTGCATTGCAAACTGTATTTTATTTGTGTTATTACGGAGCTGTTGGATAATATCTATTTCAAAGTCTCTTTATGAAATACGTAAAAATGATAAAAATTAAAATAAATAAGCATTTTGTTTTAAAAGAAAAAAACTATCCAATGCTCCATTTTCAGTGATCTAGTTGTATGAGTGCAAGTAGTGAACAAAGTTTTCAACCAATAACAAGTTACGGCCAGCAAGCTCCATCCCAGTGCGGGCGGTAAACGGAGAAAAGCTTTGATAATCTTCTGCGACACATCAGCGCTTTTATGCCATTTAGAAAACCAAGCTTGTGAATTAAAAAAGTCGATTTTGCAGTAATAACGGCGATATAAGCGCTGACGTGGGTTGTGTCCATTTGGAATATTTATCTCGTTCAATAATTACGTTGCTTCATTCGCCTAACTCGTTAACTCTATATTGAAATGAATATTTTAGAGTGTTAAAGGTAAAGAGAATTTGAGTATAGGTACATAGCTACAAGAAAAGTTAGTTGTAATCATCACGTCGTACAATTTTTTTTTATTTACTAATAAATTTTTGTTGGTAAATAAAAATTATATAACCAATAACAGTTACCCCGGCAATGTTACTATTTCTCATTACAACGCCCTTCGAACCGAATCGAAGTAAAGTTTGAAGGTAGACAGTATATCCCAACAGATACGTCACCAATAATTAGAGAGAGAGAGAGAGAGAGAAAATTAAGAATAAAACCAAGAAACTTTAGCAACATAATATTTTAGGGAGCTATATTGATTACACAAATGAAGCAAAAACATATAAATATGTGTTTTTTTTGCGTTTTTTGCAGACATTTGACTGAGGCAGAACTGACATATACAAACAGATTATAAAATAGTGTTTTTGTACTATTGTCTCATCATCATCATCATTATTACCAGCTGATAGACTTCCACTGCTAGACATAGGCCATAAGGACGTATTTAATCAATATAAAAGAATTTCAATATCAAAGAATTCTGTGTATGTCAACATCAATGGTGGTATTTGTAAAGCAATTGTCGTTTGATGTTAATTATCTAATTAAGAATTTCAAATGGACACAACTGTGTGGTATCACTATAATGTACCGCTCATAACTCCGAGCGACTCGGCGACAGGAACTTGCTGACCTGAAAATAACATCAGTTAAAACACATTCAGTAAACTAAACATGTGTATACTAGCGTCTAGAATGAAAACAGATAATTACATGTGACCTACTTCGGTTGCCAAAATAAATTATAAAGGAACTGAGTAAGATAAAATTTATATATGACATAATCATCTTTCTAATTGTCAACGTTTTAATTGATTTTGACCCGCGGCTGATAAAACCTTTATATATAATAAATAATATTTAGTATGTTTACTAGTTTACGAGAAAATATAGAACCTATATCGCCTTTTATATGCGTACATTGTGACATGGAGGTTCTTGGTTCGATTTCGAAGACTCATATTGGTTGCCGGTTGGAATTTTCCAAATCCACCTGATTAGCCTACTTAATTCGAAAAACCGTCGCCATGACAAAATTGCTACTTTCCGATTACTAATTTATGAGAGTTACAATATTCTCAGTGATAACGCTTTATTTATCTTCGACTACATTGTTGCTATGAAATTAAGGTGAAAAGATTATTGATAAATAAAAAATAAAGGTTATTTAAATATACGATTGAATTGGTTGATTTATTCGAAAAAACAGTATTTACCGGGAAGGTCGGCCATGACAGCTGAAGTGCTCATAACGGCGTTGGCATCAGCGCTGGCCCGGCTCGCTTTCATGCTGCCGCCTGTTGACGGTTTCAGGCCTAGGATCCATACCTGATGACAACAAATTGTTTGATATTATTAACTTTTGCGCGCTAGAAGGAACTTAAGGATAAAACACAGGTCATTGATCATTTAGACACTACTTTTTTTAATTTAGATTACTAACCTACCTGCTATTATTTTAACTATTTTCAAATATATAACTATGATTGTGTACCAACTAGTATTTCAGATTGAATAATATAAGTTTATTATCATCAGCCGATAGATATTCACTGTTGGACTTAGGTCTCCCCAAAGATCCCACATACAGACAGCATGGCGTCTAGTATCACTGGGCACTAGAGGCTGTCGTATGCAGGGGTTCATATGGGGAGATTTGGATCATTTCCCATCACGCTGGCCTAATGTGGGTTGATGGGAAATATAAGTTCAGTGGCAATTGATTATGAAGGTGCAGTGTGAACGTTCTCACTAGCATGTTGTTGTTTTTAGCAAACGTATTACTTATTATCCGGTAAATTAAAAAATATCTAAATATAACTAGAGTAACTACTGACCAGATGTTGCAGTGTGGTGAGCACGGGCAGCCAGGCCTGCTGTATAGTGTCGCCGTCCCTCCGCGCTGCGTTCAGTAACGCTTTCATGGCGGTGACGTGGCGTGACGTCACCATCACGAACGATTGCTGTTGCCCTGGTACAATGATATCGGTTAGACGGCATATACTGTTAATTCATCGTTATCACCAGACCAAACAGTTCACTGTTGAAATATAATGTGTGTTAGGAGACCGCTTCCGAAAACGAAGACACGATAATACTAATGACATCTTTGATGGTGGGTCGGAAAAAAAATCGATCCTGTTTAAAAATAAATCATATTTTTAAAACGTGTTATTACCATTATTTACGCTCCATCCTGTTTGTACAGCTATATGAAATGATAGTTTCATAAAAAATACATTACTTTACTAAATCAAAAAACCAGCGATGAAGCACAAAATCAAAAACAGCTTATGCGGGTACTCAGTATAAATGCCGTATTCTACACTACTGACAATTTACACTCTGCGGACTGACCATGAGACTGATGAAGCTGTATTAGTCATGAAGAGGAATAACATCACAAACTTATTTTTTCTTTTAATAATAGGTTGTCAAATATCTCCCTTCCGCCTTTTTGTCTTTTGAATTTCGCGGCTATGTACAAAGCGCTACAGAGCTCGTATCTGGCAATACTATACATAATTTGAAAGGTCTTGACATAACCTACAAAACGACGCTATGCATAATTAGTTTGGATATTGCGTTCAACAGTTATAGACGTGTAAACATATAGTTCACTAACGCCGAAATTCGCGCTATTTTAAAGTTTTCCTTCGTTAAAGGCAAATCCGCTAGAGAAACGTTCCGTGAGATTAATGGTGTTTTGGGGGATGGTACTCTATCACTTCGAACCGCGGAGGAATGGTTTCGACGATTCAGAGCCGGTGAAAACGACACCATGGATAAGCCAGCCGGCGGAAGACCTGTGACGACAAATACCGATCAAATCATGGACTACATCGAGTTAGACCGGCATGTGGCATCTCGTGACATCGCCCAGGAGATGGGAGTTAGTCACCAAACCAGTTTAAACCATCCGCAGAAGGCTGGATACAAAAAAAAGCTTGATGTTTGGGTGCCGCATGATTTGACGCAAAAAAACCTTCTGGACCGAATCAACGCCTGCGATATGCTGCTGAAACGGAACGAACTCGACCCATTCTTGAAGCGGATGGTGACTGGCGACCAAAAATGGATCACATACGACAATATCAAGCGAAAACGGTCGTGGTCGAAGGCCGGTGAATCGTCCCAAACAGTGGCCAAGCCGGGATTGACGGCCAGGAAGGTTTTGCTGTGTGTTTGGTGGGATTGGAAGGGAATCATCCACTATGAGCTGCTCCCATATGGCCAGACGCTTAATTCTACCATCTACTGCGAACAACTGGACCGCTTGAAGCAGGCGATCGACCAGAAGCGTCCAGAATTGGCCAACAGGAAGGGTGTAGTGTTCCACCAGGACAACGCCAGACCACACACTTCGTTGATGATTCGTCAGAAGCTACGGGAGCTCGGATGGGAGGTTTTATCGCATCCACCATATAGCCCGGACATAGCGCCAAGTGATTACCACCTGTTCCTGTCCATGGTGAACGCCCTTGGTGGTGTAAAGTTGAACTCAAAAGAGGCTTGTGAAAAGTGGCTGTCTGAGTTCTTCGCAAATAAGGAGGGGGGCTTCTACGAGGGAGGTATTATGAAGTTGCCGTCTAGATGGAAACATATTATCGAACATAACGGCGCATATTTGAACTAAATCCGATCACTGTAACACTTTTTATAAAGCATTGAATAAAGAGCAAAAAAGCGGAAGGGAGATATTTGCCAAACTTATATTATAAAAAAACTACTTCACCAATTATTTTACAAAAATATATGGCGTAATGCAATGAAAATAGATATCTGTTAACTAGGTGAATACTGTCGAGTACTTTATCTATATGTATATATATATATTATATATATATATATATATATATATATATATATATATATATATATATATATATATATATATATATATTTTTTTTATATTATCACGCCTTTTTTCCAGTAAGGGTAGGCAGAGGTGAATAAATACCCACTTTTCGTCAGATGTGGTCAGATTAGGTCTCACGTAACTGGGTGGTGGTCCCAATAATATCCAATTCCCAAAAACAATATCCCAATAATTATGTAACACTGACCGGTGGGTAGCTGTGCGCAAGGCAAAGGCGTGCCGACCCACACGACGTGGTGTCGCAGGTCGGGAGCTGGTGGATGTGGCGCGCGGGCAGCTGGGGCCCACGGGCACGCGAGTGCCCCCAACGCGCCCAGTACCGGTACACAGTACTGAGCAGGCAGCGCCGCACGGCACAGCGCGCCAACGCACGCATCGCGCGAATTCGACACGCCCACCTACATGGATTAATCATCATTATCCTTATCAACAGGCGACGAGTACAATTGGGCCTTGTGTATCCACTACTGGACAGTAGACCTTTGCATCATGGATAGAAAATTATATCCTGAACAGCTTCCTCTGTGAGTTACCAGCCTACAATGGTCATCCACCAGCATTGCGATCAGGACAAATATTTTGGAGAAAGCTATTATATGTTCGGCAATGTACTTCAATAGATTAAATTGAAAAAAAAAATATATGAAAAGAAGAGAAGGATGTCTTATAAATTTTATACCTTTCCGCTGACTCTAGCCAGCGTTTGTATGGCACACAGAATGTTCTCGAGCTCGCCGATGCTGGCCTCGGCCAACACCGACAGCCCCCACACGAGTCCACACCACGATGACTTTATAACCTGAAAATCATGAAGTTATTTTTAACATAAATATAATCACAAATTGGTTGACCCGAGGACGCTCTAACACTTACGATACCTGTAATTTTAATAACCTCTCCTTCTCTTCCTCATCATTGTTAATCTTCTCCACCACGTTAGAGTTCTGATCGGCCTCTCTACCATGTCCATTGTTTGATATTTCTTTAATGTCCTTGTCGGTTTCTAATTCTAGAAAAAAAAAAACACATTTTTATTAAAACATTGGTGTTAATCTCTGTTACCGAAAGTTGTCTAAATAGATAACTCCTAACAGTAATGTACAAATATCACTGGTCCGGTTTGAAAGGCGCTGTAGCTAGTGAAATTACTTGGGTAACGACTTTTAACATCTCACGTCTCAAAGCGACGAGCATATCGCATTAATAACGGATATCTGAATAAAAATATATGAAGTATACTTCACCTTTGTTATTGTTCCCATTTTTATTAGAATTCTCTTCACAGTCATTTTGAATGTCTTCATATAGCTCTTGTAATCTAAAATACAAAGAGATTTGTTGCAGAATATAAACTGGCATGGTGAAGGGTACACTGTAATGCTCATGGATGACCATAACAATTGCACATTTTCATCAATACTGACTGATGCTTTAAGGTTACAGTTTACGATGTGAAAAAAAAAAACCTTAACTGTACTCAAAAAATCTCTATCTTAGTAATAACATATTATAATAACTTATAATAGCTATTTATCAGTAACAACAGTAATTAAAAATTTTAGGTACAAGGGGTCTAGCACAAGATCTCACGGATCCCATGCCACTCTCACCTATTACCGATTTATGCTGCTAATCAACAAAGGAGCTCTGACTCCCGCCAACCCTCATTAGGCTAGCGTGGTAGGGAATCTTCCAAATCCCTTCATATTAACCCCTAAATACGTCAGCCCCTAATGCCCAGTGGTATCTGAGGCCATGCTTACTATATTTTTGGATCTTTAGAATAGGCCTGTGTCCAGCAGTGGACATCTCTCAGCTGACGACGATGATAATGATGAAAATTTTATCAAAACTCATATAAATCGGGGGTGTAAGGGCTCCCGCACAACTCACGGGACCCAAGCCTACCTCATCGCTCGTGCTCGTGGTGCACCCTGCTAATCAACGAGGCTCTGGCTCTCGTCAACTTAGGAAATGGCCCAAACCCTGTCATATGAACCCCTACTTACGACACCCCTAGTGCCCAGCGGTACTGGAAACCATGCTAACTGTATGTGGAAATATTTGGGGAAGGCAGTCCAGCAGCGGACATCTATCGGTTGATAATGATATAAATCTAGTCTTTAAAATATATGAACAGACCAGCTCACCTAAAGTATTCGTCACCTTCCACACTGATCGCTATGGACCTGATAATCTCCATGAGGCACGCGTACGCCACGGAGATGCCGTAGCCCTCTTGAATTGTCGGCGCCTCGCTCCGGTCCAACATCTCTATGCTGCCCATCAAAGGTAACGTTATGTACAGACCAATGATAACGATAAAACAAACTAATATTATAATAAGTAACGATTTGCGTCATTATGTTCATGGTTTTACTTAACATATTAGTCCTTCAAACCAGATCGAACTTATTTTAGGCTGACTACTGTACATATGGCCGTCACAAAAAAATAACAGTAATATATTCCTTATGACAAATGTTACATCTCTATTTGTATTTATCGTTTAAATTTCTATATATCATAGGACTGGTGGTAGGTCTCCGTTGCAAGAGACTGCCTACGTAGTACCACCGCAGCTCCATATTTCTGCCACAAAACAGTAGTGTGCAATCATTACTGTATTCCGGTTTGAAGAGTGCTGCAGCTAGTGTAATTACTGGGGTAAAGAGGCTTCACATCGAGCGACGAGTGCAATGTGGTGTGAGGACCATTTTAACCAGCGCCACGTTGCGGACGGGCTTATCACATACGATCAGGTGAACGTCAGTGTGTCTCGTCGTTAATTACATAAAAAAAATAAAATAATAATATCTATACTAACTTTACTGGTGGTATGTCTTTATTGTCACAGACCGCCTAGGTAGGTACCATCGCAGCGTCTATTGCAGCTGACAAATAGCACTGTGCACTATTGTGATCAAGTTTGAAGGGCGTTGTGGCTGGTGAAATGTGACGAAACTTTACACGTCTCAAGACGACGAGGACAATATGATGTATATCATCCTAACTAGCACTACGTTGCTATGGCTAAGCGTATTATCTACCATCAAAGGAACGTCCTACTCCTCTCATCGCTTCTTAGAATAAATTACTTACTAAACGGCTTTGGCTGTCCCCGGTTCAAAAGTGACGCAGAGCGGTAACCAAACACCCTTCCAGTAGAAGCCTGCCTGCTGCGGGATGCCAGATGACGCTGACAAAACAAATACTCCAGTTAATAAGATATGACATAAATATATATCATTAAAAAAAAAACAAAAATCCGCAGAGGCCAAACGTTTGTCGCCTAACAAGGAAGTTCCTGGTTTGATTATGAGGTCAGAGTTTGATTTGTAGATTATTTTTGAAATAGCCATCATCATCCTCATCAGCCGATAGACGTCCACTGTTGGACATCGGCATCCTCGAAAGATCCACATCGATCGGTATCGCGTTGGTCGCATCCACTAGGCTTCCTGCAATTCTCATAAGATCGTTGGTCGGTTGAACCAGCCATAATAGTATTCTGGTTCCAGTTATCATCGTGAAAGCCAAAGTATTCACCATCCATGGTCTCGTTACTTAATACTAAGTACCATTAATTATGTGTTAGAGTGTATACAACATATTTCCATATATATCCTGGCTTAAAATAGATACTACTTTAAGCAAAAAGGATACGAAAAATAAATGAAATCAAGATGTATATATCTCAGGAGCCATGACCACGTGATTCACGTGACATATAAAATGTTATATATACAATTAGTTTTTATTTATTTGGCTCACGAATGTTTAATAATGCACGCAGTATTTATTGGTTAGTCAGATTTATGATTTAGATAGTACCGACATAGCACAAAAGATTACTAGACTTAAGTGGTAGTGGGCGGGGCCCATTGCTCGGAGGACCGACGACCGATGAGGAAGTAAGGTCATCCAGTGGCGCCCGTGTACTAGTAGACGTAGTGTCGGGAGGCCAGCCACAAGGTGGTCTGACGATCTAGTGAGAATCGCGAGAACCCACTGGACGCGAGCAACGCGGGACCGATCGATGTGGAGATCTTTAGGGTATACCTATGTCCAGCATTGGACGTATATCGGCTGATGATTAAGATTTATGGAAATGGTACTTCTTGGACGCATATATTCAGCAATAGATATCAATAGGCTGAAATGAAGATAATTTTTTTTGGCTAAAAGTTTTATCATTTCAGGTCTCCGCCAAAAGCTCAACACACGCTGCACGCGCCGCTTCACCCCAGGTGTGTGCGCAGACCACGTCAGCCCCGTGTGGACTTTCGACTTCTTCAAACAAAACTGCACGTAATTTCTATATTCAACGAAACAAGAAGACGAGCGAGATGTTCACCTGATGGTTATTGATACCATTGCCCATAACAACGTGGCGCAAGTTAGGGTGGTGTACACTGCATCACATTCTGCTCGTGACTGTAAGACGTAGTGTTGAGTCTCGTTACCGTAGCAATTTCATTAGCTACAGCGCTCTTCCAACCCGGAACACGGTCATGTTTGCACACTATAGTTTGGCGCCAGATATATAGAGACAAGTGTATCGCTTACCATCAGTTGAACGCCTTGCTCGTGTCGTCAGTTCGTCGATAAAAAAATTAATCCGGTGCGAAAATTTCATGTTTCCGTGTATTAGTTTGAAGAGTCTTGAGGACAGTCTCGCGGTGTTAAGTCCATAGTCGCCATCCCTTATTCACCACCGCACGAAAAAGTGCACAGCAAGTCAACATTCTTTCGTGGTAAACCTCCCCAGTTTGCGAACAAAGAGGTTTAGGTCCTCCTTTTATATAAGAACAGCAAAGGAGTGAAACAGCTCGCCAGCGTTACAGCTCTCGTCCATATACGACGCGGGGGTCTTCAAGAAAAAAGGTAACAGGGCTGTTACTGGGTTAGTGCGCTTTACCACTATAGATCACATCACTACTTAACGACAGACAGGATCAAGGTCAAGCACTTTTCAATAAAAAAAACGTTCGCACTCAGGTTCCTGTATGTGCGTGTGTACGTACACGCGTGTGCATGCGTGTGTGTTTGCTGTTTATTCTTTCTTAAGTCTTTCATAAAAAAAAAATTGAGATTTTTGTCTTTGTGATTTTTAAAATGTTTAAAAGTATCTGAAGATTTTGATAAAAAAATATCAATGACTCCTTTGACGCTGATTCGCGAGAGAAGCATCGGCGCTGATTTTGAATAAAACGCTAATTAGAAATGTTCATTCTCGAGTGAACGACTTGGCTGCATCGTCTCCATGAGATCGAACCGTTTCTCGAGCTACAAGGTGTGCCTGAAGAGGTGTCACGCGTTCATAGTGCTGTACACGCAGACGCTGGCCGAGGACGTAGATCAGTCCAAGCGGCTGCGTTCCGAATTAGGCAAGCAATTATTAAGCTACACAAAATGTATGATCTTTGTTCAAATGTATGTTCTCTGATGATAACCAGAGAGCTGTGATTATCATCAATCGTATATGAATACATAATTGACAACGAGGACAGAATATATTGAAGCTAGAGCGTTCAGGACACTCTAACTCTCATATATCTTTTTATTCTACTAAACAACAAGATGAAAGAATCGTTCACCTGATAGTAAATGCTACACCTCATAGCAAGGCACTAATTAAGACAGCACTACATTGTGGCCGTCGCTTTCAGACAAGATTTTAAGTCTCGTTATCGCAGTAATTTCATTAGCAGCAGCGCCCTTCAAACACGAATACAATTTTTTTTTTAAATAAATCCTCTAGTTTTTTGAAATCTGGTTAAGTAGAGGTAATTTCATTTGTATTATTAGTTCGTCGGGGAGAAACCAGTCTCATGAACGCTAAATTCTTCGAGCAAGAGGAGAGTGAGGGAGACACCGAGCCAGAATTGTGGGACAGTCCGGTCGTGATGGTAGCGGAGAGGGACGATACGGCGATCTTCAAAGACTTGGTAGCACCGGATATTGACTACGTGGGCCTTCGCATGGACGGCGAAGAGTGTGACCTCTTGCATCACGGGACAACGTCCAGTGGTTTAGATTAAAATAGTACGTAGTTAATACGTTTTTTTTAAACTCTCTCCTACTTAGGTATGAGTTTAAATCTTTAGTAGTAATAAATTACAAAAGAAAAGTTTGGGGCAGGCCTATGTCCAGCAGTGGACGTCTATCAGCTGATGATGAAGATAAGGTTTTTTATAATTATACTAATATAAAAAAACATATTTATAGGAAGTACTAATAATATATATTATATGCTATCTTCTTCTTCTTCATCGGTCCCTCACTCCTCATTATATGCTATAGTAGATGTATAAAGCAGTAATAGTTTAGAAGTGTAATGGAATTACGCTCCACAGGTTTCACAAAAGCGTGGATATAATCTCAATCGAACTTGAGCTTGCGGTGTAGATGTACTGAAAATAACAGCTTTCTTGGATATCCTCTAACCCGGATTTTAGTTAATTTGGTGCTTTCTCTTGGCAATAAAATGCACCAAACACCAGTAGTAATATAAGACAGGTTCTTTTTCTTGTATAAATTAAAGTATAGTAAAGAGTGATAATGTATAAAATAAAGTAACTTCATCATCATCACCAGCCGATAGACATCCACTGCTGGACATAGGCCTCCTCCAAAGAAATCGACGTCGATCGATCCCACGTTGCTCGCATCCAGTGGATTCCCGCAATTCTCACTAGGTCTTCGGTCCACTTTATAAGTAAAGTAACTTTACACTCACCAATTTGTTGGTTGACCTGCGAAGCTACGAACAGGCTCTGTACGTAAGCACCGAGCGCGTTCACGATGTCCTGAAATATATTGGTGGCGTGCGGCTTCATATCGTAGCACTCGCAGAACGCTTTCAGCAGGTCTGTGGGGATAAATAAAAATAGTATTTACTTTGTGTTAACTTTTTAAGCTGTTTTAATTTATAACGTTTTAACGTGCTTCTTTAAAGCATTGTAATGCAATAAAGATCATCATAATTAAAAGTTGTGTATACAAAAACATAACTGTTAGAATAAAGAAAGAAAATAAGACGAGATTTGTTAAAGGGAGAAGAAGATATTATTCTTATTTTATTAGACCAAACGACGTGAACCTCCTCCATGATTCAGGACAATGTGGTGGAACTTGGGATGATAAATACAGCACAATGTGCACGTTACTTTAAAACTTATCACATTTAATTTTATACGTAACATAAGACACCAGGGTGTACCGTGGCACTGCCATCGACACTGATCACTTCCTGGTGTTATGTCGATTAAGGGGGATCTTTAGGCGATGGCGGCATTATGTTCGAGAACCCATTAGTGTCCTAGAAAGAGTGAAAGTCGAGGTTTTGCAAGATGATGAAATGAGAGAGAAGTATAAGAGTAAATTGACTGATAAGTTTGACAGATTAGAAGGAATGTGTGAGGTTGAAGAGTTATGGAAGTCGCTCAAGGATGGAGTTGTGAATGTGGCCACTGATATATGTGGTGTGAGCAAGAGAAGAAAAGGAAGTATGTTGAAGACTGTAAGTGCAAAACTTCGGAAGGCGGTATCTGAAAAGAGGAAAGCATGGCAGGATTGGTTGGCAGCAAAAGCCAATCATAGAATGGACAAGGCAACGATAGAGGATGTACAAAATGCGAAGAATGAGTATAAAAGACGTAAGACCGTAACAAAGGAAGTGGTGGAAAGAAAGAAAATGAATGATAGAGATGAATTTGAAAGAAGGTTATCTGAGGACTTCCGGACGAACATTAAGTTTTTCTGGAAGGCCATAAGAACAGCCAGAGCTAATAAAACAAGCTCACATGGCGAAATCAGGAACCAGAATGGAAGCTTTGTGACAGGTGAAGAATGTATCCTAAAGAGGTGGAGGAAATATTTTGAAAGTTTATTCGAGAAAGAGGATATACATGTGCCAAACCCCGGTAGGGGTCAAACTGAGAGTGGGGATGAAAGTAATATTAGTATGAAAGAGATCTTAGATGCAATGAATAGTATGAAGTTGGGTAAGGCTGCAGGATATGATAGGATTACGGTCGAGATGCTGAGAGCTGGACAGGGCGTGGTAGCTAGTCAGCTGTACTACCTTTTCAATCTTTGTTGGAAGAGCGGCAAAGTGCCAGATGACTGGTGCAAAGCCGTAATCGTTCCGGTATATAAAGGAAAAGGGTCACAGCAAGACTGTAAAAACTATCGTGGCATTAGCTTACTGAGCGTCGTCGGCAAACTGTATGCAAAGATACTGATTAAAAGAGTGATGAATGAAACTGAAGAGAAAATTTGGGATGTACAAGCAGGATTTAGAAGTGGAATTGGATGCATGGACCAGGTCTTTTCCTTACGTAGCATAACCGAAAAATGTTTGGCACATAGCCAAAAGGTCTATTGCGCTTTCGTAGATTTGGAAAAAGCCTATGACAGAGTGGTGAGGAATGAATTGTGGTCCATATTGTCTGCTTATGGGGTGAACAGCACGCTGATACGAGCATTGAAATCACTTTATGAGGGTTCTAGTGCTTGTGTCAGGATAAACGGAGCTTACTCAGACTGGTTTAGCATCCAGAAGGGTGTTAGACAGGGATGTGTGGCCTCGCCGTGGCTGTTTAACCTATTTTTAGACAATTGCTTGAAAGATTTGAAAGATAGTGAGTATGGACTAAGAATGAATGAGTTGACCGTCAAGTGCCTCCTATACGCGGATGATCAAGTTTTATTGTCATCATCGGAGAGGGAGTTGTAAGCGATGGTCGACATGGTGCATGGAGCTTTAACAAGCAAAGGAATGAAAGTGAATGTAAGCAAGACGAAAGTAATGGTTTTTGAAAGAGAAGAATGTATGACAAACTGTGACATTATGATTGAGGGACAAAAAGTGGAACAAGTGAAAGAATTTGTATATCTGGGTTCACAGTTTACGAGAGATGGCAAGTGTGATGGTGATATTGAAAGAAGAGTTTTAAAAGGGAATCAAGTCAATGGGGCACTTCATAACTTTATGAGTAGCCGGAACGTTTCACAAAGTGCACGACTGGCTGTGCATAGAGGCGTGTTGGTCCCCACACTGATGTATGGTAGTGAATGTTGGGTATGGCAGAAGAAACATGAAAGTAGGATTAATGCTGTGGAGATGAGAAGCCTGAGAAGTATAACTGGAGTGAAACGGATGGACAAAGTGAGGAACAGTGTGATAAGGAAGCGGTGCGGCGTGGTTGAAGATGTAGTGACAAGGATAGAGAAAGGGATGCTTAGATGGTTCGGCCATGTCGAAAGAATGGATGAAAGAAGATTAACGAAAGAAATATACAAGGTAAGAATGATTGGAAAAATCGGTGCAGGCCGACCTAGACGGACATACTCCGATCAAATCGGAGATGTCCTAAAGAAAGGCCGGATCAAAAGCACACGCAACCGACGAGCGTGCATGAAGACGCTTATGAAAGTGGAGGAAGCGAGAGAGGTGTGCCAGGATCGTAGCAGGTGGAGAGAGGTGGTCTCTGCCTACCCCGCTGGGAACGAGGCGTGATATATATGTATGTATGTACGTAACATAAGACTTTTGTTTTCTTATTTTGCTATTTAACGTTCAAATAAATATTTATGTTATTAATAATTATATTTATATTAAATTTGTCACTTTAATAATTTTATTAACAACAACGCCCTTCAAATCGGTAAAGGTTCACCACAAATGAACCATTTTTACAACTAATACATTATCCCATTATAAAGTATAAAAAGATCATAGCTTACACGGTTGTATAGTCATCTTATGGAGTACTTCCAAAGCCAGGGCGCGTTGCCATAGAGGTTTGTCAGGATCCAGGAATTTAATTGTCAGTGACAAGAAGATCTCACATTCAGTTATCTACATGATAAATATGTAAAATATTAATAATAATAATAAATTAAATAATTAATATTTGTAACCAAGTGATAAATTATATACTTTTTGATTTTCAATAAAGAAAGTAAAAAGTTAAATATGTTATCTGTAATTAGATTTAAAAAAAAAAAAATTATTTCATTTATTTGAAGATTGTACACTGAAAAGAGTAATTAGATTGATGCTGGATATCGAAATGCTCGTTTGTGATGTGATCTAGTGTAATGTACTAGAGTTCAAATTAAACAACAATTTAATCAAGGTCAACTTTGTTTTATGCAAGCTAATTTCCTTTTACTGTGTAGACGACTATCACTCGACTAGGATCCCATCTGATGGTAAACGATGATGTAGTCTTTGGTGTCTAGTAATTTGATTTATTGTCTGACATAAGAAAATTAACAAGAATTATAAGTACTAAAAAAATTATCATAGACCAGTGTATAATATTTAATAATTGCATCATTTTGTAATTGAGTGTATAATTATAGAAAAATGTAAAGTACTAACCAACACTTCGTGGTACTTATGTACTATTACGGAGACTAATCTCAGCAGTCTCATGGTGACGGGAAAATGTGGTCGCTCGGGCGCTGGACTGCCGGCCGAGCCCGGCGCTGCGGCCGCTGCGCCCGGGATGTGCAGCGCAGTAAATGCAGCTCTATGTAACGACATATAGAGTTCAAATTATCATCATCTCATCCGATGGATTCTACAGCAAGACAAAAAAAATTTACATAAACGTATTAAATATTTATTTATTAAAAGGTTCAAAGTTATGTTACACCATGTAACAAAATTAATAAAAAAATATATATCAAATTGTAATTTTTTGTGTGTTTTAGTTTTTAGTAATAGCGAAAAATATTATTTATCATATCTAGATAGTATTCTCATTAGATTCTTTTTTATGAACAACTTTTTGTTAGAGGAAGAAAGAAGGTATTCGAATTATTTAAGGATTACCCTGACTGGATAAGCGAAATGGCCTGCTAGATAACCAACAGGAAACCATAAACCATATGAAAAAGTTGTCATCGGATTGTCCATCACCAATTTTTATTCTCCCAAGCGATAAGACGCGGAGGACGTATATATGATAGTAAGTGATGCGTCCACCCATAACAATATGTCGCTAGTGAAGATTATATAACGTATTGAGCTCGTCAGCTTGACATAACAAGTTAATTCTCGTTACACCAATAGCTTGACAAACCATGAACACATGGTACTAACGTACTATTTGATAGCACAAATAGATCATGCACTGCTAACTAGACATATCCGACAACAGAAACCCAACAGTCACTGAGAACAAGACTTTTAATTTTCTTACATTAAAAATATGCATATATAGACTGTACCTGTATTTGACGTTTGGAGAAAAGAGCCTTATTATGAGAGCACACACATGTTCTTTTAGCAGGAATCTAAATTCTTGAATCTGTAAATTGTAAAATTATGCCACATAATCTAATCCGTAACACATATACTATATATAGTAACAATTCTCAGGAGAAGCCAGTGTAAAGTCTTTTAGACTTCAAGGCTAAATCTCACGAGTTGTATAGATCAAAATATATTATTAGGCAGTTAAGAGGACAGATGTAAAAGGTTGCGTGAGACGGAAAAGTAATTATGATACTAGAACACAAAATTAATGTTAACTAAATAAATGACAAATATACATATATATGAATGGGCGGAAATTTAGAGGAAGATCAAATAAATTTGATGCATTGTGTGGAAAAGGGAATGTATGTAAAGCAATTCATTATGAGTTGACCATTTATAGAAAAGAATGAACGACGGTGGAATAAGACAAAGAAATGAAGCGTTACTCACTTTAAAAAACACAGCGGAGAAATCTGTCAGTACCGTATCAAGAAGCTCCAATCCAAACGTTTTAGGAACCTCCGATATCCCAACAAGCCAATGCGCAGCGTCTCCGTTTATTAGTTGAATAATGTCCTGCAGAAAAAAAAAAATTTAACTGACGGAGTATAAAAATAAATTAATCACCTATGTTAATATACACGTATAATAGTTATTAAAGCGAGAGTGAGAAACAAACAAAATACATTTCTCATAATTATTTTGTATATTAGGCTCATGTTTTCTCTGAAATCTTTCCTTATCGCGTCATGCCAGGAACAGAGTTGTGGTAGGAATGATCACAGGAACAGATTCTGAATGAAATCTCGCTACCTCCTATTTTTGAGGTCAAATATCAATGAGATTTCGATATTGAAAAATACTTACTTGCAAAATAAGGTACGCATCGGTCGCGCATGGTTTAAGTTCTTTAGGTGCTTTGGTGTTTGTCTGAAGCCGCACATCCGCAGGATTCACTCTCAGCTTACCTGAACACACAATTATTAATGAGTGTGATAAAAACTTATAAAATACTATTAAGTAGGAAAATTCTGCATAAATTTATATCACAATAATAATTGACATGAACACATTTTTGTTAAAAAAATTATCAACAATCTTATCATTCATAATCTTAAAACATTTAATGGGGTATATATGTATTATTGAGTAATCAAAAACAGAAAAAAATATTAATAGACATACAATTATAATAATTTTATGTGCCTTTATGTTTGAACCAACCCACACTAAGCCTTGTGGACAAAGAGCTATATATCTCTCCTTGTGAGAACGGCAAAGTCCTTGCAGTGGCATAAGAGAGCTATTTATGCTATGTATGTACCATCTGCTTCAGCAAGTGCGCGCTCAAACACCAACGCGACGAGCTGACGCACGGTGGCGGCGGCCGCATGGCTTGTGCTGACGTCACGCGTCTCACTGGCAGACACCGTGCGCATACACATCACCATTGTCTAAACAAAGAAAAAATCCTTTTAATTTTTTCTCTTCGTTTGTACTTTATTCTAAATAAATTAATTTAATTTCTATAATGTGCTGAACTTTCATGGAATAGAGAAATTACAAATAATCCTGTTAGTATGTTTACTGATGGTTGTGGCTCTGTCTCTGTTGCTTGTCATGGTAGATACGTCCGCTACGCCCGGATCCACAGACAAAAAGTTTTATTTTTATTCGACGTAATGATCAGATAAGCAAGACGTCCACATGATGGTAAGTTTCCATAATAATGTGGTGCTAGTTAGTATTACATACACGTACTACATGGTGCTCGTCATCTTGAGACTGACGATGTCAAGTTGTCTCGTTACCCCAGCTGCAGCGCCCTTCGCACCACAACACAGTAATGTTTGCACTCTACTGTTTGTCAGCTAAAATAGGCATTACCATGGTACCTAGATAGTTTCCTACAACAAAGACCTACCACCAGTAGAATGCAATCATAATTGCATTTTAATTTATATGACATTGGGTAGACTGCACAGCATATCATATTTTTTATTCAAACAAACATTGGGACATTTACCTGATGGTACATGACACACAGAACTATTATGTAACTATTTGTGCTCACCACTTTGACATATGAAATGTTAAGTCTCTGTACCGCAGTATTTTAACTAGCTATAACACCTTACAAACCGTAACACAGTAATCTTAGCACACTACTGTTTAGTGGCACAAATAGATACTGCATTAATGTTTCAAGGCAATTAACACAATGCGGTGCATTGTATATAATCCTACCTAGAGCCACATTATTATAGGCAAGTGTCTCACTTGCCTGTAGTTGAACTTTGAATACAGAAAAAAGGAAATTAATTTCCACATTATTTGAGATATTATAATTGTCTTATTTTCCCTAAGTCCAGCAATAGACATCTGCCAGCTGTTGATGATAGTGATGAATTGTCTTATCTAGACATATAATTTCTTTTTACATATCTCAATAATATTTACATAAGTGTGTCTTATAAAATTACACAGTTCTTACTCGTGCCAGTGTATCGCCATGTACAAGATCAGATGTGGTCATCAGTAGAGCAGCAGTTTGAAGAAGTTTGAGTTCCAATACTCCAGCTTGTCCCAAGTTATATAAGCAGTCAACAACATGTCGGGCCCCTTTGGCGTCAATTCCTTGTTGAGCTATTAAACGCTGTATGGTGCCCAAACAGAACTGGCAAAAAAATATGTGTAAAGAGTCATAATAATATACATGAAAAAAGTAAAGTTAATTTGTAGCTTGATTATTAAATTCATGGTGTGATTTTACTGCACATTGATATTCTTCAGAGCTTAATATTAAGCAGATGTGTCATGATCTACAGTCAGCAAGTGCACATATAGAAAAGTACAGTGATGATCCCTATACATTGGGAAAACCTTTTGTACACCTATTAGAGTGTTCTATCTAGATTTGACTAGTATAGAGTAGTAAAAGAAAAAAAGATATGCCTCTTAGAAATTTTATATTGTATGGTGTTAGAAACTTTACAAACAAACATTTACCTACATATACAATGCTTTGAAACACTTCTTACCTTAATAATTTTTAAATCTTTGGACTCACATCCTTGCACTAAAGGGTAAAGTATTTGGTTTACAACTCCATATAATGATGCTTGAGGATTGTTTGACGCGAGGGACAATTTTTCTATTGCTTCATCACAAGCCTGAAATATTTTAAGTTTTATAATATTCTTAATATCTCTTTAAATGTGTATTTTACTAATGTCAATATATTAAAAGTCTAAAGATTTTATAATATACAACATATTTCAATACAACACAACAAATTTTAAGAGTTTTGAAATACAATAATATAACATTAATAACAGAATTAGTAGAGTAACTTTTTTTTGCATAACTGATTACATTTTTAATTTGGATAATATAAGGAAATCCTTTATAGTACCTAAAAAGTAAAGTAATGAGAACAACATCTAAATAAACAAAAGAAATTTTAATTACATACGATAGTATTTTATTGTTATCGAATCACGTTTTTAACAAAATAGAAATAATGATTCAACAAATGTAGAAAAACTATTGTTTGGTTTCTTATTAGATGTTATTTCATATTTAAATTTTCATAAATTGAACACCAATTATATTGTTAAAAAAGTGTATTTATGTGTGTGCTATAAAAAGAAATACTAAAAAGTATATGAATAAAAAACATTATTTCAAGTAAATCAAAACATAAATACTACACCTCTCTTATCTGAGGATATTTCTTTTTAGTTTCCAGACTAAGTGTTTTAAAATCATTTTGTAAAACGTCCATAAATTTCTTAGTGGAATCATCGCCGGTTACAGCACTCACAAATGCCATTTTTTAATGCAATTCATTAATTTAATTATTCATTTCATATTTTACGTAAAAACTACTGAATTAAAATATGCCAAGTACACAATCGACATCACTACTTTGTGTTCAGAAATCCATGTATATAAGTATGAAACACATCTTGTCACATTTTTTTTTCAAAGTAATGAAATATTTTTTATATGTAAATTATTATAAAATGTTGAAAATATAAAAAAGATATAATGTTAAATGGAATAAATTTTAATAAATAATTTTGCGAAAATCCGGAGAAGGTATGATTGTATTCTGTAGGCTTAAAAAAAATAAAAAATTAAGAGAACACCTCTACTTATTATTTTTCTTATAGAAATTGATCACATCGTCAAGTCTAACAAGGAACTCTGGCAAGGAAATATTAACAGATTTATTTAGAAATAATGAATAAAGAGTTTTTCTACTTTCGAAACAAATCTGTTCATGATTCGTAGGCAATATATTGACAGAATTTTTTTTTTATACCAATTATTTTTCTAAGACTGTAAGATGTTAGTAGATTTAGTCCTTTTTGGCACAGATTTACTTAGACAAACTTAAATTAATTAAAAACGTGGTATTTTCTACTCACAACATTGACGATACCCTTAATAAGGTGTAGGAGCCCTTCAATTGAGATGATAAAGTGGAAAATATAAGAACACTAACTATTTCGTAACCGTATTAATACATTTCACAAACCAGGGAAACAACGTAAAGTATTAATGAAAAATTAATTACTTGGAAAATGTTTTATAAACAAAGTTAAGCATCGTTTTTGTTATCTATATATATATCCCTATTCAGTTTCCATGGAGTATCAAAACTTATTAAATATAAAATGATAACTGTAGTATGTTCTAGGTATTTAAAAAATATTTATAATATTTCCATTTTTTTGTTGTAAAATGTAAAAGTAGTAAAGTAATATCAATAAGCTGATTTGCTGCTATTAATCATCATCATCATCTGCGGATAGACGTCCACTGCTGGACATAGGCCTTTCCCAAAGATCCCCACATCGATCAAATTATTATAAATAACAGCAATTACCCTATTGGGAATAATTTAGGTTAAAATATGTTCCCATGGATTTCTTAATAGTATCTAATAAGTTAAATCATATATCTCGTGTTATAAACATAAGGAAATCATGTTAATATTAAAATATTATTTTCTAACCCCAACAATTACAAAATTATAAAAAATAAGATCGACTATACCTTTTGTTGTTGTTGTCATCTATAAACGATAATACATATTAGCCTAATTATTTTCATTGTTTCATATGTGGTAACAAAAACCAATTTAGTTCATAACTTATTAAATTTTTATACGAGTTTTGTTAAAAATAAATTATAATTTTTATATTGTTCAAAACCGTTGACAAAATATTTTTTTTCAATTGGATGTGTTTATTATATTATTTTGCTTTGCGTTTGAATAATATATAAATATTTATCTATTACAAAGAATTTATTTAAGCAAATTTATTAAAAATATAGAAGAGGTCGAACTTTAAAAATTATTCATTTCAGTTTCGATACATAATAGATTAAAATTTTTGTTAAAAACATTAATCATTATGAAATGTATATTCGGAAAAATAAATAAAAAATATAAAAGAGCTAATACCATTTTTTATAAATCGGCATTTGTTTTTATTTTTTTATATGATTAAGTGAAAGTAAAAGATGAAAAGTATGATCAATGATGACCTACTTTGAATGGTAACAATTTTTTTAATGGCAACATCGATTCACTGATTGTGCAGAAGAAAAAACAATGGTGTGATTCCAGATTTTTATTTGTAAGTATTTATAGATTCCAATATCAAATTAGTTAAACTAAAGAATTATGAGTATTTTAGAAGAATCGAAAATAGTTTTAGAGGATGATCAGGTATAAAAATGCGCAATATATCTCGATAATTTCTTATTGTAAACTTGACGTCTTGTCAATGCGATTTTTACTCTATTTATTCAGCTTGATTGAACTATGCGCCATTCTAAGTGCAATAAAACGGCCAATGTCTGCAATTTTTAGTACATCTTTAAATAAAACGCGATGTATCGCCAGTGCAATGGTTATATATCTGACGTTAGGTTGACTTCGTAGTGTATGACACCCGCATACTGTGTTTTCCAGTGTAACTCTTTCTTGGTGCCGGCACCAAATTTTCGCTAATTAAGTGTCATTTGTGTTGTTTTCTTAACACGGTGGCTTCAAATTGATTTGCTGGTAATTTGTTTCTATAGTATTAAATTCTTCAGTTTTCATGTCCGAAAGGTGAATGTTAAAATCAGTTTTTGCGATGCGACATCCGTTATTATTATGTTCCAGTCTATGATTGTTAAATTTGATACGACATAAAAAGTATATTTCTTTGTTACGGAGAATGTAAATGCCTATTAATGTTGTGGGGATTATATCAGACAACTTTTTGAATTTTCAAATTATCTATAATTTTCAATTTAACATTCTTATAATAAATGAACTATCTTTCAATGCATATAGATGTATATAGTTTCCTGATATTACTACTTACTGTACAAATAAAAAAAAAATGGTCTCTTTTAATTTTCTCTGTGATTCTCTCTTGAATGTTTGGTCAGCATGTTATTGTTAGTAAACTGAGTCATATGTTAGAGTGTTTACACCATTCATTATAATCACATTACCAGTGCAATTAGGTTTATTTTTGTTAATACATGGATATATTTATTATTTAAACAAATTAATTATAAAAATTTGTTTCTAGAGGTTCATACTTTTATAAGGTGCAGTTCATACTGTTTTAAAATATAAAATGGTATTAAATTTTTTGCCAACAATAAATATTTAAATAATAAAGTTTACAATGTGTCTCTCTCTAGGGTCTTTCTGAATGTCTGACAATCATGGTCAGTGCTAAGGTGGCACAATATGTGTAGCCTAATAATAATGTCTAAATGAATATAATTGAGTATGTTATGGAAAAATACAGTTTCCCATACATAATTTTAATGAACATTGATCAAATCCTTGCAATATAATCTTGCAATCCTCTTCCTGGCCTTTTGATACTAAGAAATTATTACCAACATTAAATTCATATTTTACATACCAGTAACAAAAATAATGAACTGCACTTGTTCTTAAATGTGAAGAGGTAATTTCTGCATTTTAAAAACATTAGGGGAAATCTCGTTTGATATAAATGTCTAATATTAATTTCTCTTTTTATTCATATTATAATTTATGATTAACTCTTCTCTCTGTTTTAAATTTTATTAATTTTTTATTAATATATTTCAGAAATTAACTATTAAATATAAATTTGATTTGCCATAAAACCTTTGCATGTTTAAATATGAAATTGACCAGGAAACTTTTTTCAATAAAGCAGAAAATCATGTTCTTATATGACCATTAGTTTATTCTTGCGATAGGCCTTAGATAATTCAAGCAATTACTGTTTGTTCTCTTAAAATAGACAAACTTATATGTAATATTTTTATTGTTATAGATATATTGATGTTATTGTTATTACATATTCATTTATATATTTTACACCAAGTCTTTTTTATTCCGACAAACAATTGTAGATGATCCTAAAATTTATTGCTTAAACAATATGAAGCTATATATTTGTACTGCAATAAATATACCTATTAATTAGTTACAGTTGATATATATACATATCAATAATAACCCAGTATAAACTTGGATCATCTCAAATACTATTTCAGTTTAGTTTTAAGATAAGCACCTGCTGTATAATTTAAATGAACAGATATTTACTTCCATGTTGACTAAATTAATCTCAGTTAATCAGATGAAACTGGTTTCTCAAGATGAATATGATACAGTTGGTGGTCATTAAGATATCTGATAAAAATATCTATTTATGTATCTGAATAAACAGATTGTATTATTTTAGAATCTAATGGTCAGACTAGTCAAAAATAATCTACATATACATACACACAGATATAGCTTCTTGAAGATAAAATCATGTTTACTTTACCATTTTTTAAGTGCCTGGCAACTATACTTGGTGATTTGTTCCATGATCCTGCTTCTTTAAATAGTGATTTTGGTGTTTATATTCTGTCACTGCCAGTCATTGAGTAAAGATGTTTTCTTTTTTCTGAAGGTCTCAAAGTTTGATTTATGTGATAATGTGTACTTGTAGATATACCATTGCATATGCCATACATTTCTCATAGCATATTTGCACCATTTTGGGTAATCATAGTGTGACATCCCTCTAAATCTTTTGTGAAGTTTTAATGTGTTTTGTAAAGTCTAGTAATTTGATCTGGTAATCTTAGGTTACTACTAGATTTTGCATTTTTTAAAGTAGAATTTAATTAACTCCATTTTTACTGGATTAGACACTTTGTCAACCATCAATTTGTCAACCAGCATTAACTGATTTTAATAGAATTTTTATAAGGTTCCTGATAACTTCTTCAAATAGAAGACATATGATATAACTCTCTGTTAAAACTGAACACTATTTATAGAAAACTAACTGTTTGTATTTGTTGAAAAACTTTCCTGTTACTAACCTAAGCATAATTATTTGTTTCAGATAACATCACAAAAGAATCCAAACCCGTAATAACTTTCCAAAATCTTCCTGAAGACTGTTACAATTTAGTTTTTATTAATTTTTGTTAGTGCGAAGATTGCATGGGGCGGTTGATAGAGGATGCTAGCTGTGAGAGAGAAACAAAAGACGAAATTAGACATTTATTTATTGAACACTATATATATAATTTATAGTTTGTAATCCCTAATTATTTTTAGCAATCCATTATATCCTGTGTGCCAGGAGTCGGAAGTTGAGACATGTATACGTCGTGTTCTATACATTCACGATTGTAATGAAGTTGATGTGTTTTATTTATTCGTATTTAATCTTTAGTTGAGATAGGATTATTAGCAACATTTGAGATTAAATCATCACAATGAATACTGTAAGTAGAAAGAGGCTAACGTCGTGTTTATAGTCGTTTGATGGAAAATTATGGACAATATGGCGTCCAACGTGTCAGTACGTAGCACCAAACAAAGGAAGGACAATCTTATAACGAGGAAGCAGGACAAGAGTCCCGAGAAGACCATAAGGGGGACAAGAGGTGCATATAGGGGCATCCCGTCGACGTCCAAGCGCGATGAGGAGACGGATACGGGTTCTACGGAGAGGCTGGACAGGTCGAAGAAGTTCATCTCGCAGACTAAGAGCAGCTATGGCTTGGGGAAGCGACCAGACTTTTCGTTGAAGAACAGGAACGTGCATCTAGCTTCATCGCGGTATGGACAGGTGAGTTGATTGTATTACCTTACTGACGGACTTTATAGGATGTAATTATCGAACGCAGGCTTTAGTGTTTAGTTTTGTGTGATTTTGTTCTGCGAAAAACTATAAAAAATCAATATAAAAAAATAGAACTCTGTCCTCAATTCATTATGTAGGGTCCTAGTTATAAATTTGAACTATTTAGTCGTTGACTAGAAAAGTTACTATAGTCCATGATAGGTCTAGTTAAGCGACATATTAAGGAACATATAATATGATTTTAGACGTTATTGTATTAAGAAAAAACTAAGGATTTTTGTTATGAACTCCGCTAGCAGTATATATGTACATATATCGTTTAAAGACCATCTGTAAATTTAGTTTATGAGGTAGTGAGTAGAAACTACCAGATGAGAACTGATAATGGAAGCCATGGTTTCTTTTTTAAGGGAAGATTTCTGTTGCTGCAGGCCGTCTAGGTAGGTACCACTGCAGCACCTATTGCAGCCGCTAAACAGTGATGTGTTCTGATGAGAATGGCGTTGTAGCTACTATAATTACCGGCGTAGAGACTCAACATCTTGAAGGCGACGAGTATAACGTAGTGCAGTATATATCATCCTAACTAGCGCCACGTTATGGGCGGGCGTATCACTAATCATGAGGTTAACGTCCCGCTTGCCTCGTTGCTTTCTTTAATAGTAAAAATTTACTTAATATATTGGTATCTCGGTTGCCGGGGACCATCTCTTTACCACTTCAGCTTCGATTTCTGCAGTCACAACGTAGTGTGCAAACTTCTCCTTTTCTTGAAGGACGTTGTACATAGTGAAGTTAAGGTAATGAGACTTAACATCTTATGTCTCAATGCGAGCACAATGTAGAGCAGTGTATATCATGCTACTTACCATCAGGTGAAAAATTCTCACAAGTAATAAAAAAAAATCGCAGTACCGCAGTGCTAATTTTATGGCGTTTAATTTACTATCAACGTAAAATATATTACTCGTGTAAACATTACTATTTTACGATTTGTAGGGTTCAGTACGGAGTTAAATTAGTTAGATTATCGGAGACACCTTTGGCCTCGTTCGACGCTTGCATGTTGGGCCACGAAACATGATATCATAACATATATTATTTTATGCAGTCTTTACTACATTTACAAATACATACAATTAAACTTGTGTGATTTTATTATAATTTTTTGTCTTCATGAAGACAATACCGATGATAACTATATAGACTAAATATACCACCGCAGCTACTATTTCTGCCATATATCAGTAGTGTGCAAACATGACTGTGTTGTACTTGAAGAGCGCTGTAACTAGTGAGTTAACTGAGGTAATAACTCGACACTATTAACACGAGGAGTGCAATGTGGTGCAGTGTATATTTCAACGAGCACCACGTTACAAGGCGTATAACTTACCATCAGGTGAACGTCTCATTCGTATCGTCGCTTTGTCAATTAAAAAATTGTTATTACCCCTTATTTTTTGTTTTCTATATTTTTATTTACAAATGGACTAACACATCATTTCACATGATGTTAAGTGACAGGCAGCGTATGATTAATTTGATTAGTCCACTGTGGCTTGACAGCAGGAAGACATCAGAGCTATAGCAGATTTACAATAACGAGAATGGTAACCAAACTGGTTTGTAGGAACCAAACCTAAATAGATCAATGTTCACTTGATAAGTTATTGATGCCGCGGCGTGACCAGCGCAATGCGGTGAACCAATTCTAAGTAGCGCCAAGTTACATTCACGTCACATACTCGTAGGTAAATACTTGTTTCAATCACTTTGAGTTTGTTATTTTTTTTTCTATATTCGAAACGAGACGAGCGGGACGTGTACCTGATGGTGACACTCCATAACAACGTGCTGCCAGTTAGGTTGTTACACACAACACCACATTGCACCAGTCGCCTTGAGACATAAGATATTAAATCTCGTTGCTTTAATAATTGCACTAGCTACATCGTCTTTCTAACTGGAGCAGAATAATATTTGTCGGCTTCGGTATCTACCTAGACGGTGCCTGGTAACGGAGACCTATCACCAGTAAAACTATAATAAAATATTAGAAAGCATGTGAGCTCGTCTTGTCTATCATTGATAAGGTTTTTTTTTTTAATAAGATCAAGTCCGATTTTCAACACTCGGTATAGTATCGAGCCATTAATTTAAGTATCTCCAACGACCCAAATCAACAGTTGAGAGCTGCAGATCTTTGTTGCCGGAGACTGTTTTAGTAGTACCTATTTCTGCCGCGAAATGGTGGTGTTCATTACTGGTCCGGTTTGTAGTCGGGTAACGAGACTTAACACCCCCCATGTATCAAGGCGACTACCGCAATCTGGTGTATAACATACAAGCGTCACGATATGGGCAGGCGCGTATCACTTACCGTCAGGTGAACGTTTCGCCGGTCTCGTCGTTTCGTCGAATAAAAAAAAAAAGAACCTTGAATAATTTCCGAGATAAATGCGAGTTTTACAGCTTGGGCGGCGTCAAGTTAACGATTGTTCGCGTTCGGACAGCGCGCCTGTTTATAAATAGTTTGCGGTGGAGGAACGCGGTCTGCTCGCCGGCCGCCGCTATCAGCGCGATCGCGGACCAGACGTCGCGACCCGCCTACACCCACACCCTCGGCCACTCGATAACATTTGGGCCGACGGGGACTTTATAATTCCACAGAGCAACGAGACGAGCGGGACTTTCATCAGATAATAAGTGATACTGCCCATAGCCTTGCGCTGGTTAGAATGATATACACTGCACGATATTATGCTCGTCTCCTTGTCACATACTATATAATGTATCGTTATCCTAATAATTACCCTGGCTATATCTCTATTCAAGCACAACACAGTAGTGTACTGTTATTCGCCTGCAATAGAGGGGAAATCTTCGAAAGACTCTACTTCTGGAGGGAAGTCAAGGTTATGTGAGATTCTTACGAAAGCCCCTTTGATGGTCTGCATCAGTGCATTGGAGAGGCTCCGGGATCTCTTATAGAACGCATTGATGCCCTTCTACAATTTATGTTAAAACGCGTGAGGGCTTAATCCTTGTAAGCACCATCGCTGCACCATACCCTGTCCCACGCAGGTTCGCTTGTTGAGCGATAAGGCCCCCTACTCTCAAGACCGGTGAAACTTCTAGAACCTTTCAGTCGCCTTCTTCGACAGGCAGGGCTGACCTTAGTCCTTACTAGCCCGAAACTATAGGGCTGACTGCGGTGGTACTTACTTAGACGGTCTGTAACAGCAGAGACCTACCACCAGTAAAGTCTTTAATTCTTTCTGCTTTAGGTTCATCATCTATATCAATAATTATCAGTGTGATCTATCACAGTTTCGTTATCGAAACATATTTATTTTTGCGTCCAGCAAATAAAGTGGATTCTCTAGTGTTAATTAAACAACTTTATAATCATTTCACACGTAAACAAAACATTCACGTAATTTTTCGTGTTGCGTGCGCAGATTTTTTTCGTTTGATTCACGTCTTGATATTGGTAAGTGTTTTATTTGCTTGCCGGGCCTCTTATGTTTTATGAGCGCTTGTAACACAATTTTTTTTATCTGCACTAGACTAACACTTCACTTCAATTGCACTTGGTGTTAAGATATAAGGCCGTTGATGGTGATGCTCTTTTAGAAAATTATCGCTCTCATGATTACAAATACAATACAGGGTACCCAAAGATTTTAAAAACCCTACACAAGGAAACTTCTCCAGTGTTTTTTTTTTTTAATTTAACTAATGAGAAGATGAGCGAGAGATGTTCACCTGATGAATGTGGCGCTAGTGAGGATAATATAAACAGCACCATATTGCTTGTCGACTTGAGGTGTAGGAATTTGTCTTCTTGTTACTCTCAGTAATTCTAGTGGACATTAGCTACAGCCATTCAAACCGGAATACGGTAATGGTTACACGCTACTATTTGGTGGCAGAAATAGGCGCTGCGGTGGTACCTAGACTCAAGAAATGGTTTGATGACATTAAGGAATGGACCGGGTTTATATACCATCAGTTAAAAGGAATAGCCGAAGATTGGATTGGTTTTCTCAATCTCATCGGCGAATTTCAGTTTGAAAAGGGAACCTGATGATGATGAATTTCTTCGATTCGATGTCACTTCGCCAATAAAGTATATAATCGACCTTGACTCGTTACTATGGTAACTTTGATTTAAAACGTTTTTGATGAGTTAACTATTATTGGTACTTAGAAAAATATTTCAAATTAAAACTATATATTTACTGGTGGTAGGTCTCTGGTACCGGAGAACGTCTAGGTAGAGATACCACCACACCTCCTATTGTAGTCGACAAATAGTACTGTGCAAATATTACTGTATTCCGGTTTAAAGGGCGTTATAGCCAGTGAAATTACTGGGATAAGGAGACTCAACATCCCATATCTCAGGCGACGAGATTAATATTTTGCAGTACCATTCTAACTGGCTCCGCGTTGTTATGCGCGATAATTTCACTTACCATCAGGTAAACGTCTTATTCGTCTCATAGCTTTATCAAATAAAAAAAATTATCAAGGAAATACTTTTTATTATCGTTTATAAATTATTTTTTTTTTACAACAATAAAATGCTTTTATGAACAAAAGTAACTCTTATAATCTTTTCATCAACATCCTTATTAGTCGGAAGCCGCCTACTAATGGATACAGGTCTCATCCACGAATTTCTACTTGTACTACCTTAACCAGGTCGTCGGCCAATTTGTGTGGGATGGGGTTGGGGGAGGGTGTTGGCCAACACTGCGTCTATCGTTATGCGGCCACGTTTCCCCTCTCTGGCCGCCTGTCCTAGTTACAAGTAACATGAACATAACAATTGATAAAATGTTAAAGGATGCAATTTGCTTTCTTCTACATAAAATCCAACATTTTCTTTAAAAATACACAGTCCATTTAATGTTTCCACTACTGGGACTGGGAGCTGTCTCCGACATATATTTATAGTAATTCATACATGTTGGCCAAGTGTGATTGGCGGATACCATATATACAAGAAAGCTGTGAGGATCGAACCTGCGCCTCTTCGGGACGTGCTGTGTATACCGCCCTACAAACAGATATCAAGGAATTCAAGGAATGGGAATCATCGTCAGCCGATAGACATTCACAGCTGGACATAGGGCTCCGCCAAAAATATCCACATCGATTGACCCTGCGCTGCCTGCATCCATCGGCTTCCCGCGACCTGCCGGGCATTAGGCGCCGTTGTATAGTTTCTAATGGGGAGAGATTTGAGGTCATTTCCCACCACGCTGGCTCAATGCGGGTGGGTGTCAGCTAGAGCCTCATTTGTTGATTAGCAGGGTGCACTACGAGTTGATGAGGTTCGCTTGGGTTTCATGAGTTGTTGTGCAGGACCAGGACCCCGTACACTCCACAGCGAAGTATTTCTGTAGTCGAAGTCAAATTAAAGGCAGTAAAAACTTTGGTATTATGCTTACTATAGTGTAAATAAGACGCCGTCTAGTATTTATCAGGTGCGCTCGATTGTAATGTACATATCGGTGCTACGTTGTGACATAGCTTGGAGATCGTGCACAAATAACAAAAAAAATGTGCTGTTCACATGTTCGGTGTGGTAAGCGGAATTGCGGTAATGTCGAGTTATTTTAAATTTGCTGATCAAACATCAGCTCTTGTCTGTCAACAAATGATCTAACCTCGCGCAACTACGTCTAGACAAACGCCGTGGGCACATCGCGCGCGACTACCAATGTTTTTAGTGCTAAAAATTTTATATAACTAGTTAAATACAATTTTGTCTAATACCTAGATTTTAATAGATCAATATTTCAAATATATCGTTTAGTTTAATAAATCTATCTCATTCATTAACTTCTTTATTCAGTGTTCTTTCATCATCTTGGTTCGGTGTCGTATTAAATTCAGTTGAAAGTTACACACAAAGACATATGTGAAAAACTGAAAAAAAAAAAGTTTAATTTTAGAGCATGTATGATGGTAGAGTAAACGATATATTCTTGTATTAGTGTACTGAAGTTTCGTCCAGTTGCAATATGCACCAGAATATCGTGGTGAATACTAATGCAGACCAGATTTCTTTCTACCCAAGTGGGTAAGTCTACCCGCGTAAGCAATCGTTTGATAGAAATTTTCTTATGTTCACGATAATTGGTTCCTTATTGTTTTTAATTGATATGTAATAAAAAAAATCAGTTATATAGAAACTTTTATAGGATTCCACTAGATACTACCATAAATGTTTAACGCTTTGTAGAGCCTGATAGTAAGGAGTGGACCGAGTTTAAGTAAAATCATCAGCCAATAGACGTCTACTGCTGGACATAGGCCTTCCACGAAGATCTCCACGTTTATAAGTATTTAGCCATTCCCCACCACGTTGGTCTAAGTGAGTTGGTGTTTGTTGATCGGCGGACTGCACTACGAGCATGTGAGATTGGCTGGGGTCACATGAAATGTGCGTGGGATCCCTTACACCGCTAAATGACATCAGTCAAAAAGAACAGCTGAGGATCAAATTGGTTTTCTCAATCTGATTCTCAAACTTCAGTTTATAGAGGGTACCTCATGATGGTGATGATAGTAATGGTCATAGCTCAAAACTACATGTAGTTTTAGTCGGCATGATATCATACACCTTCGGCTTTCCTCTTATATTTCACCGCGAAAATAAGATAAGACCAACCATCAAAACATCAGTAGTTACTGCTTTTGCAACCACTGTTTTTCAGGTGTCGAGAGCCTCATTTTTAAGGTTTTGTGATACGAAAGTTTTTCATTTGGTTTATACATAATTTATCTCTTTCAAGAATGCTAACGACGCGTTAGCACTTGTTTGCGAGAATATTATTTTACGTCATTTGTCCACTTCACGACGAAAGTATACACTGCAAATATGTGGATGGTAGTGGTAAAATCGGTTTTTCTGAGAAAAATTGTCACCACGATGATGTGTACGGAGTAATATATGAATACTCATTATTTATATATCTAGAAAGCTTGATGTCGTTATCTGTTTCTCCGCGAGGATTAATAAAATGTCCAGATAGGTAATGATTGTTGTCCTTTATCCTTAGTCTTAGTTTTAGCTTAGTTACTTTTCTAACTGATATGTTTATGTGAACCAACTTTGTCTCAACGCTATGTTAATGCAAACTATTATTTTTACTATCCCCTTTGGGGAAGGCCTATATCCAGCAGTGGATAAACAAAGGCCCATAATGACTATCCCCATATTGTCATAGCCGGACCTATCTCTCTCCATCACGTAAATGTCACGCTCATTTATTTATTTGTGAAAAAAAAATGTCCAATAGTCGTAATGACAGAGAGAAGCGGAGGAAAGAAACAAATAAAGCTGATTCCACCATATAAGATAACAGCTAGGAAGAAAAACGGATAGTTATGAGGAACAAAATAATTGTGTCAGGTTGGTTGTTATAGAAAACAGAGTATTCCTTCTAAAATTATTGTTGATGATTTTAACTATGACATTGGAAGCTGATCAACTGAATTCCAAAAAAAAACCCATCAATAACCGTTATCACAACACTTGGCTACGGAACATAACCGAGATATCCTTTTTACAATACTAACATTAGCACTGCTCCATAATGCCTTGATGGTAATCTGCACGAAAATTCTAGTATTAAAGATGGTGGAATTGTTTAGTAATTTGTATGGGCTCGTTGCCTTTGGGAATTTGATACGTTTTGTAATTTTATTTGGTGCGGCGATCGCTAAGACCTTAGTCTATCAATGGACGTGTATCGATGATGATGATGATGACGACCATGACGATGAAGATGTTGATGATTCATACAAAACTAAAACATGAAGGGTCTCTTATAACCGGGCCAGTATATTTCTTTACTTTCTTTATATCTTATCTCATATCTATTTTATTCCAGTCGCACTCGAACCAAGTTACAGCGACATTAAAAATGCAGTGATATAAGCTGGATTAATCCCGCTACGTGAAGTCTTACAAGCCAGTGTTCCGCAAGGCTCTTAACTATGACCTATTTTATTCTCGATGTACTTTTATAACTTTGCATCAGTCGACTATTATTATTTCTTTCTAGTAAATGATACGATTATCTATAACAACGTGGCGCTAGTGTAGATGATCCTCATAGATATCCTCAGCACCAAATTGTGCTCATTGCCTTAAGATATATGTTGATTCACGTTACCTACAGTGATTTCACTAGCTACAGTGTCATTCAAACCAGAACAGTAATGCTTGCACGCTACTGTTTAGCGACAGAATAGGAGCGATAGATGATCTTCAGTAACAGAGACTTAAACTAATAATAATAATAATAATGTTACTAGTGTCTGTAAGACAGTATATCATAAGTCATAATAATTGAGAGTATATCAGTTTATGAAATATTTTGTAATGTTTGGGAAATGCTGTGTTCAAAAACAGTTCTTCGGATCAGTAATTGCATGATGCTTCGGGGTACGTAAACATTTGTCGATCAGCATTATGTCGCCATTATTTGACAAGTCACCGAATATAATGATGTCATGATAAAATTATAAGATCACTTCTGGTGATGATCAAGCCAGAAATACTCTCCGCCGAGTCAGACTCCCAAGATCAAAGAACGGAATATTTGTTGATATTAGTCGTCATTTTGATCTGAAAATTAAACTCAAGTCTCAAGTTCACCTTTATCAATATCGATTATTGGAAATATTAACCGAAAAAGTTTCTAAAAATCGTTCCTATATCCTTTTGTACCATCCTTTGGTTTATTTTCTTCTTGTTTCTCTCACTATAGAGTCAAGGTTATTTATTTGTCCACCACGCTTGCCAAGTGTGGGTTGGCGAATGTCATGTGTTCACAAATGTTCTAGGAGCAAATCGATTTCCTCATATTTCACGGGTTTTTTTCTGCTTTTCTGAATCTTCGAGCTCTGAGTCCGATGAAGCTGTATTGAAGACTAACAGCGTAAATGAAAATTCATTAGAAGCTCAAGCTTAATCAAACGTGGATCGAACATTTTACTGGTGGTTAGTTACTTGTCGGATACTGTCTAGTTAGGTACCACCGCAGCATTGCAGCCGACAAACATTACTATGTCCCGAGTTTGGATGGCACTGTAGCTAATGTAATTATGAAGACTCAAAATATAGCTCCAGGTGACGAGCGCAATATTGTGCAGTACCATCCTAATTAGTGCCACGTTGTTTAGGGCACTTACCATCAGATGAACGTCCTGCTCGTTTCGTCGCTTCGTTAAATAAAAAAAGACACTTCTCTTTCTTTTTATAATTTCATACGAACTGACACATCTCCAATTTTGTGAGAGAAGTACCTGGGTCTTGGCTGTGCTTGGCTTGGAGCATTAAGAGGGCTGTTTCATTTTTCCTGGTTACACTAACTATTTATTCAATGTTTGGGAATTGATTTCCTTAAAACATGTAATAAGGATAATGGATGTATTTATTACGTCGCGTTATTGCTATTTTAGAATTGGAAATTACTTTGAACACAGACTTCATTACCAACGAGTAATTTTAATAATTGTTCTTTTGTTATTAGACACAGCGGGGACACAACCGGGACGCCAGTCTATAACGTGGCGCTAGTTAAGATGATATATACTGCACCACATTGCGCTCGCCTTGACACTTAAGATGTTTAGGCTCGTTACCCCAGTAATTTCACCAGCTACAACGCTCTTCAAACCGGAACACAATAACGTTTGCACGAGCAGTGTTTGTCGGCCGCAGTTAGCGCTGCAGTGACACATACCTAGACGGTCTCCAGCGACAAAGACCTATCACCAGTAAATCAGCTGCTAAACTTAGGCCCCATCATTTAATATCAAGTAATCTCTCAGCCACTAAGATTTACTATGTTATATGCTGTATGATCAGTTCGTCCTGGTAGGAGATGAGTGCTAACTACGTAGGTCGGTACATACAATACATACCTGGTGACCGCTTCCCGGTGCGCGCACTCTCGTACTAATTTATTCCAATTGTCGAAGCGATCAAACTATTTGTAGGCGAGAGTGCGCTGCTACGGCATTTTAGCCGACAGGATAATACGCTCAAAGGACTGGAATCAGCCGCGCTGGTTACAGCGCAATTGGTTAATTTGGACAGCGGTGATGTGCCGATTGTCCCTCTCAAATCACCGGTGGGTTTTCTTCCCACTGATGAATGAAAAACATAATTTTCTTTTTATTTCATTAAGCAACGTTCATCATCATTCCAACCGATGGACTTCCACTGCTGGACATAGGTCTTTTGTAAAGTGCTCCACATAACACGATCTTGCGCTATTAGAATCCAGTGACTTCCAGCAATTTTTTTAATGTTCTCTGTCCATTTAGTCAGGGGTCTGACAACTGAACATTCACCTGATGGTAAGTGACTAGTCAGGCTACTACAGTTCCTATTGCAGCCAACAATAGTATGCAAACATTACTGTGTTGCAGTTTGACGGGCTGACGAGTGGTGTGCAGGGTATATCATCATAACTAGCGCAAGTTTGTCGAATGTTCCGCTCTTCTCTTAATTGAATAAAAAAAATCCTTCGATTGATAAAGATTTTAAATAAATAAAATAACTTGACTACCATTTCTGATAGTATTAATTGACAATAAACCATGCCGCCCTGGGTTAAGGCGGTAGATTTCAAATTTGAGAATAATAGGTAAGCAAGGTCTCGGAATCGAATCGTGGACCATGCGTGTTTACGCGGCAAGCGGATACACACTGCGCTGTAGAGGGAGTTAAGATAAACCTTGTATTATTGTCGCATAGTGAGCTAAGACGAGCTTACGACGCATTTTAACGCATCCTTTCGCCGCGAGTGTTCGTGTACGTCCGCGTAAGAACTTTGCTCTATGAAATTGAAAGTGACTCGCTCGTGTTACGGCTCTGATGAATGGGCTTTTTTTTTTTGTTTTTGAAAGAGCCGACGGCGGCGGTTCGTGTAACGGCGTCCGATTACAGTAAACAAAACTTGTAATTCGAGCGCGACCTTTTCGCGTCAGCGCGGAATGTCGTTACATCATAAGCGATAAGTCAGCTCGTTATCACGGCCCATCGTAGTACGGATTGCGCCGTCAGTGCAGCCGTTATCCGTCCGCCCGGCGCCTGTCACGCCCGTCACGCCTGTCACGCCGGGTGCGTATCCGAACGCGTATCGCGTTATCTTTGTGAATGGAAACCGCTGTGTTTGTATTTCGAACGCGCTGTGCGTTTCGCGCGCTTTTTTCTTCATTTTTTATTGTGGAAGGTTTTTGTTCACGAATGCCGTCTGATGCATAATTTTATTTGAGTACCTGCATTCCGTTTGTGTTGAATGAATGTTTTTTGTTTTTCTATGAAACCTTCATAATGATGCAGTGGTTTATTTATTATTTAAAATTCCCTTACAGGATATCGCAGTTGGTCAATAAATCAACACTATTGAACAAGATATATTAGACCTTTAGTTGGTTTAGTTAAAATACTCTACTGTGTTAATAGTTTTAATATTATGTTAAACGATGTATCCCTGTTTTGCTCACTTTATAATCTTTATACCATATATACATATCCATCTATGAAACAGGATAAAACTTATTTATACTTCATATGGTTAGTAGTTAATCTTGGAAGTACATATTAAATTTTATAAATTTATGAGTTCGTCTATCCGGAGACCCTGATATAGAGTTCGTACGCATACATAATGAACTATCGAAGCTCACAAAAAGACAGTAAACATGCGAACTTAGTTACTGCTCTCACGAGAGAATAAAAAACAAATGGCCTTTCTTTACTAGAAACTAGAGTACAGTGCGGATCGAAAATGCCTACTGGTTGACTTACGTTGTCGTTTGTCATTGAGTTCCTTGTCAATAAAAAAGCCACCTTTACGAAGGCGTAATAGTTGTACAGGAATGGAATGAACCGACCAAAATTTTTTTTAACGGTTTGCGTTGCAAATCACAGCAGCATCAAATCATTGGAAATTCATCCACGAGTGTAAGGCGCATAAATTATTAAACAATAACCAATAGACTATGAATATCATTATCTATACCTTAATTCTTAACCGGTTTTTAATATGAAACTCTTGCGCATGAAATAAAAATGCATATTTACTGGTAATGATTCGATTATTTCGTATTGTTGTTGATTCATAACATAAATCATCTAACAACAACATTCTCGAGTGATAGAGTAATAATTTTGATACAAATCAAATGTTGGTTAAGCTGAACATATATAAGTTGTATATTTTATTTGTCGAACCGACCAGACGAGCGAGACGTTCACTTAATGGTGAGTGATGTGTCTGCCTTTAACAATGTGACGCTAGTTAGAAGATAAACACTGTAACGCATTGTGATCAGCTTGAGACTAAAGATGTTGTCTCGTTACCAAAGTAATTTCACTAGTTACTACACTCATTAATCTGAAGACAGTACTATTTCTCCATCCAATCAGCTGGAAGACGTCCACTGCTGGACAAAGGCCTCCCCCAAAGATTTCCACTCAGACCGGTCCTGGGCCACCCGCATCCAATGGTTGCCAGCGACCTTGACCAGGTCGTCGGTCCACCTTGTGGGGGGCCTGCCCACGCTACGTCTTCCGGTACGTGGCCGCCACTCGAGAATCTTTCTGCCCCAACGGCCGTCGGTTCTGCGAGCTATGTGCCCTGCCCATGGCCACTTTGCGACGGCGACCCTTCGAGCTATGTCGGTGACCTTGGTTCTCCTGCGGATCTCCTCATTTCTGATTCGATCTCGCAGGGAAACTCCGAGCATAGCTCGCTCCATCGCCCTCTCAGCAATCTTAAGCTTGCGGACAAGGCCCACAGTAACTATTTAAAGGCAGAAATAAGAGACTGCGATCGTACCTAAGTGGTCTCCGTCAAGAGACTTAAGTCCGGTGCAAGTTATGTCATTTATTAGCTTAAATCAATCCAAAACCTAGATCCAGATTTGTTGGGAACAAACAGAGAGGTGATATAATTTGAAGCAGGTTTTTGTATTAATACGGCGTATACTATCAAACTTAAGAAACTTTTAATGATGTTAATGTCGTTATTGTAATACATATATTTTGGTGGTCAGATGACATCAGGCATCCACGGTCACGGGCATCAGATATCGCAGCCTGCTCACCATCTGGACTCAACAGTGCTACCGGCTAAAGAGAAGACGATACATGGCAAGGAGAAGACCTTTAAGGTGGGTTACGTACAGATACATCTTTCAATCGGGGACCAGACTTTCATTGAGAAAGAACTTATTGTATGATATATATAAAATTTCTATTTATCCAAAGATTCTGAAGTTATAATGTTATATCGGTGGATTTGAATTCATCTGATCAAAAGACAGATTTAGGTAAAAAATATATTTTTTGGTCAATGTAATTCTAAAAGGAGTTCGTAAACTTCTTTATTTGCTTGTATAGAAATTATAAAATAATTGCTAAATCTAAATAGGCAAGTAATTACAATTAGGTCAGATAAGTTCTGCTATGACGGAGAAATAACTAGAGAAGCGAAGAGAGAAGTTTCAAATTATTTCAGGATAAAGAGATACCTTAGCTTTACTGGGACAATGATGGATATTAATTTTGTGAACATAGCAATCTTTTTACATATACAAAAGAATTTATATATTTATTTATTTACTATCATAAAACTATACTTTAGATCTTACTAACGCCATCTTGTGACATTTTAAAATAAACTACATAAAATTTTACGTTTAAAAGGTTTTTATAGTTAGCATGACAATAATACATACGTTTATATATACAATATACTGTTAGGAGACCGCTTCCGAAAACGAAGACAAACGATAGTACCAATGACACCTTTGATGATAGGAGGAAAAAAAATTGATCCTGATTAAAAAAAAAATATTTTTAAAACATTTTATTAGCATTGTTTACACTCCATCATGTTAGTACAGCTAAATGAAACGATAGGTTCATAAAAAATACTTTACTAACAGAAAGCTAGAGCTGAGAAAGAGCATCGGCTGTTTCTGATTGTTTCATTGCGGGTTTTTTTTTTTAGTAAAGTAATATATAACTAATTATATTTTTATTATACTAATTATGCTAATAAGGCGATTTAAAAATATGTGTTTTTATATAATCAGGATCGATTTTATTCCGTCCCACAATCAAACGTTCAGTACTATCGTCTGTCATCGTTTTCGGTATCCTCCTAACACCCAGTATATATGGATTGTATTGATTGGATTGGTGCTAAAAGAAAAATTAGTGTTTTCCACAATATTAAACGCTTGTCAGTTAAACTGATTAAAACATAATCTTTTGTATGGCGGAACCTTAATCTGTTTCTATTACATTATACTTTGTGTACTGAGCCATCTACTTGTGAAAGTTCAGGCAAAACAGGTTAAGCCGTTTCGGTGATTACTCAGAACAGACAAAAACTTATTTTTTTAAATAATTTTTATTTTAAACATTCATATTAGGTATGAAGGCTAATATAAAAGAGGCTTAAATTGAATATACCTTATCTGTGTAAACAAAATAAGAAAAAAATAGCTTTTATATTCTATCGGTTTAAGTATGCGTTGTGTTGTAGGTGGTGATGGGGAGCGAGGTGGGAGTGATGAAGACGCCTGTGCTAGGACCGCGGCCTTACAATGCACTGGCGATCATCCACACGCAGCAGAGCAACACCTTCGACATGCTCAACTCGCTCACCACCAGCGTCGTAAGCGCACCTGATATTTAATATAATTAAACTAATCCCATGGGGGAGTGTAAGGGGACCTGCACAACATCTCACGGGACCCAAGCCAACCTCACCTGCTCGTGGAGCAGCCTGCTAAAAACATGTGACACTGCCTCCTATCAACACGCATTGGACGAGCGTTGGAAAATGACCTAAATCCCCTCATATGAATCCCTACCCGATCAATGTGGGAATCTTTGGGGGAAGTCGTCTATGTCCAGCTGTGGACGTCTATCGGCTAGTGATAATGAAACTAAACCCAATGGTTAAAGCACAAAGGTTTAATTCAATAAAATAACTATTGTGTAATAATAAAAATAGCTTTTAATTTGTCTACAAAGTTATATATATAGGGTTGTCAAATATCTCCCTTCCGCCTTTTTATCTTTTGAATTTCGCGGCTATGTACAAAGCGCTACAGAGCTCGTATCTGGTAATACTATACATAATTTGAAAGGTCTTGACATAACCTACAAAACGACGCTATGCATAATTAGTTTGGATATTGCGTTCAACAGTTATAGACGTGTAAACATGGAGTTCACTAACGCCGAAATTCGCGCTATTTTAAAGTTTTCCTTCGTTAAAGGCAAATCCGCTAGAGAAACGTTCCGTGAGATTAATGGTGTTTTGGGGGATGGTACTCTATCACTTCGAACCGCGGAGGAATGGTTTCGACGATTCAGAGCCGGTGAAAACGACACCATGGATAAGCCAGCCGGCGGAAGACCTGTGACGACAAATACCGATCAAATCATGGACTACATCGAGTTAGACCGGCATGTGGCATCTCGTGACATCGCCCAGGAGATGGGAGTTAGTCACCAAACCATTTTGAACCATCTGCAGAAGGCTGGATACAAAAAAAAGCTTGATGTTTGGGTGCCGCATGATTTGACGCAAAAAAACCTTCTGGACCGAATCAACGCCTGCGATATGCTGCTGAAACGGAACGAACTCGACCCATTCTTGAAGCGGATGGTGACTGGCGACGAAAAATGGATCACATACGACAATATCAAGCGAAAACGGTCGTGGTCGAAGGCCGGTGAATCGTCCCAAACAGTGGCCAAGCCGGGATTGACGGCCAGGAAGGTTTTGCTGTGTGTTTGGTGGGATTGGAAGGGAATCATCCACTATGAGCTGCTCCCATATGGCCAGACGCTTAATTCTACCATCTACTGCGAACAACTGGACCGCTTGAAGCAGGCGATCGACCAGAAGCGTCCAGAATTGGCCAACAGGAAGGGTGTAGTGTTCCACCAGGACAACGCCAGACCACACACTTCGTTGATGACTCGTCAGAAGCTACGGGAGCTCGGATGGGAGGTTTTATCGCATCCACCATATAGCCCGGACATAGCGCCAAGTGATTACCACCTGTTCCTGTCCATGGTGAACGCCCTTGGTGGTGTAAAGTTGAACTCAAAAGAGGCTTGTGAAAAGTGGCTGTCCGAGTTCTTCGCAAATAAGGAGGAGTGGGGCTTCTACGAGGGAGGTATTATGAAGTTGCCGTCTAGATGGAAACAGATTATCGAACAAAACGGCGCATATTTGAACTAAATCCGATCACTGTAACACTTTTTATAAAGCATTGAATAAAGAGCAAAAAAGCGGAAGGGAGATATTTGACAACCTTATATATATTATTTGTATGTGTGTTTGGATATGTTTTAAGTATATAGGTACTATTCACGACAAAGATGTTCGCTCCTCTAACAACCCCCTTATTTCGTGCCCTTCTCACACCTCTGATATTGTCTATTCTTGTTTTGGAAGATAATGCCAGTGGCATTAAGGCCATCTTTACACGAAGTGTATAAAGTTTATAAAATAAATAAATAAATATATAGAGATGTATAAAAACATTTGTGTAACGGTTTATTTGGAAATTTAATAAAAACCATTTAGCATTAAAGTATTATGTTGGCAGCATCGCTGACAATATTAGAAATACCTGAACTGAATGATACATTTGTAAAATCTTTGTGTACGTTCCATTGCAGGCGAGTCAACCAGTTGTGGGCGTGGGGGTGGGCGGATTTCGTCGCCGCAGCTCCGGGCAGGGCGCGCTGTGCGACCCGGAGCTAGACGACAGCGGGAACAAGCTTGTCGCGCGTCTGGAAGATGACGCCTTTATCTCCGAACAGGATCTAGTGAGTTAGATGATAAACATTACATAGGGCTACATTTATCACATTTGAAGTATAAGCTGACTAGTGCAAATGGTTTGCACAAATTGTCATGTAAACATTCTAATAACTGACGTATTGTTTTATTTACTTATTAACAGTTGACATATTATGTTAACAGAGGCCATGATAATTTATTTTAACAATTTTTTCACATTTTTCATGTAGGAGTTTTAAAGTGGTGTTTAACTATTAATAGATATAATTGAAAATATTCAATGAGTACATGCCCTATGAGCATTTGCCTTCAGATGATGTTGAATTGACAAGTACGTCAAAGATTATGAAGACTGCATACTCAGAATACACTAGTTTTCATATATTGAACTATCGGAAGATGGTAATATTGGTGCAGATTGCCAATACAAGAGTAACTAGTGAGTTTTCATTAAAAAAACTATACTAGTTTACCTATTTGTTAACTAATATAAGAAATAAGGCAATTTTGTTGTCTAAAGATAGATTTTTTCTTGTGTATTTACAGGAAGAGAATATAGAAATAGCAACGGCAACTGAAAAAGGTCTGCCACATGCTGACGACACCGGTGGAGAACAGCCGCAGGAGCAGCAAAATGGTAACAGTATCTTATATGCAAATGACACCGGCTTAGGCTATATAATCATTTTCTAACTTGTGGGCAATAGCCAATGGTATACACTCTCACATAGTGCTTATCGCCTTAAGATATTAGATGTTAACTCTCGTTTCCTTAGAAATTTTACTAGCTGCAGCACCTTTCAAACTGAGACACAGTAATGTTTTTATACTAAAATTATTATTAAAAAAAATGTATTTGTCAGTGCATCTCTCAAACCAAGAAAATTATTACTTATAGGTTTTCATAATAAACTGTGCTTAGCAGTAAATAGTCGTTGCGATGGTACCTAGACGGTGTCCGGCAACAGAGTTATTAAAAGTGAAATATAATTCTGTTAAAACTGTATATTGTCTAAAATCGGAGGCAAACCATTAATCAATTATTCACCAAGATTGCGTTTCCTGTTTGTTCATTCGACCCTATTTCTACTTTTGATTCATGTATGTTCCTATTTCGTTTATCTTGCATTATTATCTCGCAATCGTGAATCACAAATATCTGGATTTAATGATAATTGATATCATTATTTACAGATACATTGAAGAAACATGTCTTCTTCGCTGAAAATTACTTGTTCGTCGTTCATGTCTATTCTAATGGTTCTTTTGTAGATTGTTGTTGGTGGTGGTAATGTTTAATTGTTGGTGCAGGTTTGGTGTACGGTCCGATCTACGACAAATTGGAGCTGGAGAAAGACAAGCAGAAGCAGGATAAAGAGGATGAGGAAGAACCTATAGGTGTGTCACCTTGCGGCAGGTACGTTGAATTTTTAGAACTCACGTCTATTTCCAAGTTATTTTCTTATCTATTTCTAACAACTTTTTTGGATTAAGTTTTTGTTACAAATTTAACCTAGACAGGTGTTTTTATATTAGGCGACCAATAACCAGAAATTATCGTTGTGAATAAACTTTTTCTTAAGAAGTGGTTATATAAAATTTCTGTATTTAAAAAAATAAAGAAAAGATGGGGAAGATCATAACACACCCCCAATAAACAGATTTTTAGATTTATAATCTAAGCAGTCAGTTTTAATAAATTATAAATAATTAAAAAAAATTACAGATTCTTTAAGTATGACAAGGAAGTGGGCAGAGGTTCTTTCAAGACGGTATACCACGGTCTGGACACTCAGACTGGAGTTGCAGTGGCTTGGTGCGAGTTGTTGGTATGTTATTATTTATAAAGTTAACTACCTCTGTGGTGCCGCCCATAAACCTTTGTTTAGGAATCGCGAAAGTTCTTGGTTTGATTACAGGGAAAACTAGGTAGTTAAGTTTGGGTAGTGGTATTTTTTTAACCTACTTAATTAAATATAAACTAGATTCGTTATCTTACCTGTGTTTGTTTGTCTAATATCTTATTTATATGCAGCTTAATTATTGGTCAGTTTGTCGCCGATAGCTTAATAGTTTCTTGCGTAGCAGTACCAGCTAATGGAGTGAAGTTGGCACGAAATTCAAATAGTTCATATAATTAAATTTCCATAACAATTATAATTGATAATACTTAGAAGATTTTACTGTAACTAGAACAGCATTCAGTTCTGTTGAGTGCCGGACTTTTACTAGTATATATATATATGTTCAGCAGTGGGCGTCTAACTGATGGTGATGATGATGTTTATGATATATATCTGTAACCAAGAGATGGCGTTTTCAATAATTTTATGGTAATATTTTTTTTACTTTAGGGAAAGTAATTTTTGCTATATTTATTTATATGTATTATAGAAATAAAAGAGCTTTAATAGCTTAATTTTGTGTGTGTTTTGTGTGTTAGTGAAGCGGATAAATTGACTCTAAGGAATTTAGGGGGCTATTATTGTTAACATTATTGTTTAATATCCTGTGGTCTACCAAGACGTATATTTTGTTAAACGTAATGTAATAAGATAATTTTATGTGGTATTGGATGTTATTTTATTTTATTTTTAAACAGGAGAAAAAGCTGAATAAAACGGAGCGTCTCCGGTTCCGCGAGGAGGCGGACATGCTGAAGAAGCTGCAGCATCCGAATATCGTGCGCTTCTACAACTACTGGGAGGGCACCGTCGCCAAGAAAAAGAACATTGTACTCATCACCGAACTCATGCTCTCCGGCACGCTGAAAGCGTTAGTAATAGTAATGATTAAAATTCGTTTGTGACTAAAGGAGGGGGTAAGGGATAAGGGACGTTTTAACTGCCTCCGTAGCGCAATGGTTAAGCGTTTGCCTTGGACCAAGGAGATCCCTGGTTCGATTTTGATGTCACATATTATAGTTATTTTTTTATTCGCTTGACCTCATATAATCAATCTGTGGGCATAAAAATTGTATTGTTCTGATTGCCAACGTTTTCTTTTTCTTCTTATCAGCCTGATAACGCTCACTGGCATAGGCCTCCCTCAAAGATTCTAATTGAGCGGAAAATCTGGCGATAGTCTCACCACACTGGCCCAGTGCAGTTTGATAGTATTCATTATTAGCTAATTATAAAATATTGACTTATTAAAATTAAATTTCTAAGGTGTGTTAAACTTATGATTAAAATATATTTTTAACACATTTATGCAATTATAATTGAAATATTTTTATTAATATGGGCGTTTTTCATCTCTCTATGAAATGCATTGACTGCAGGCTTGTGACATAACCGATTTCATGAACAAATTTCAAACAATTTAAGTACTTTTGTTTATATATAAAAATAAACATTGCATATGTTATATGGATTTTTACTATAGCCTTTATTTAATATCTTAAAATTAATGTATGTCGTAATAATTCAGTTCGCTATGCGATCGTTTGCGCTATACGTCACGAAGAAGCGCGTATTCGAACCTCCACTGAGTTTAATCTTTTAGTAAAAAAAAATTTGTGATGAACTCACATGTTCTGAGATAAACAAATATCATGAACATGTGTTAAGTGGGATCATCTAACCCACACTTGGCCAGCTTGTTCAGAGAATGCCTCTGATCCAAAGAAAGGAATATGAGTTAGAAATGGTTCTTCTTCTTTTTCTTAGCATTAATAAATATTATTAAATGGTTATTAATAAATATTGTTTTCTCATGTGGTAAATAAATATATATAAACAAATATCTGACATAATGGTCATTTTTTTCATAAAAGTTTAATTTCAGTTACTTGCGGAGGTTTAAGAAAATTAACCCCAAGGTCCTAAAGTCGTGGTGCCGGCAGATCCTCAAAGGATTAAATTTTCTGCACTCTAGGACTCCGCCCATCATTCACAGGTATGGACTGTAATATAGCATGCGAGTATTATTATTTTTATTCACAAAATACACAGCTGTATATGTAACAGAAACGATAAAATAAATAAAACAAATTTTATGGGTAGGTCTCTGTTGCCAGAAATTATCTATGTTGGTGCTTATTTCTGCGTCCAAACAGTATTGCGCAGTCTTTATTGTTTTCCGGTTTAAAGGGCGCAATAGATAGTGAGGTTATTGGAGTAACGAGGTATAACAACTTGTTTTAACGCATATATTACTGTTCGGGAGCAGACATAAGATCAATTCAATTAACTTGTTCATCTATACCAGGACTTCTTAAACTATTTTTATTCACTTCCGTTTCCTGGCAAACCCATATAAATACAAAAGAAAAATAAATTATAATTTTTTATGTTTTATTTATTTGGTATATGAAAGTATACAGTTTTAAAATATATCAAGAAATATACAAAAATCTAGAATAAAAATTGCACAAAAGTTGGAAAATTGTATTTACCAAAGTTATCAAAATTGCAATAACATAAATAAAAGGGAATTCCGACCGTTTTAGTTCGCTCGAATATATTCTAACGCAGTCGTTGAGCGGCAAGTATTAAATTAAAATTAAAGGAAAAAAATTAATGAGATGGATGAGCCTTGTTTTTTATTGCATTACAAATTAAATCTTGTTGGAATGTTTGACACTGCTAGACGTAAGACCTTTTCCACGAGCAGGCGAGTGTGACTGCAAAAGATGTTATAAAATCGTGTATATAAATATTTGATATTAAGATCTCTCGCGACCACAGACCTTTGCTACGAGACCCTCTTTGGGATCGTGACTTATAGGTTAAGAAAGCCTGATCTATACAACATAGGAAAATAAAAAGTACTCGGGTTTTTTAATTACCATATTTAATACCAGAACTTATACTTATGATTATACTTTACACCATCATCATATTATTCGTGCAGGGACCTGAAGTGCGACAACATTTTCATCACTGGCACCACGGGCAGTGTGAAGATCGGCGACCTTGGGCTCGCCACGTTGAAGAACAGAAGCTTTGCTAAGTCTGTTATTGGTAAGAATGATGATGTTAAATGCTTATACATGGTGAGGTCTGATAAAAATCAAAAAAATATTTTATATAGCTAGCATGTATTAGTTAAAAATAATTAATTTCAAATCATTAAAGTTGATCTATTTGTTACTGCTAAGCACAGAACAGATAATTTCTTTGATGGGACGCCTGTCCAAGCGAATGCAAAGAATTTGTAAAATAATGATTATATGCTATCGCTTGGCGGGAGATTAGTTAATATAAAATCCTTCCAAAAACTTTTAATAAAATTGTGAGACGAGCCGTCCGATTACACGATATTACCGATTATGACGACAATGTGGCGCATGTGGTGCGCGTGATAAACATTACTCTATACGTATGGGACGGTGTGTATAGAAAGTTTTTATATACGGATGTGCACTGTTCAGGCACGCCGGAGTTCATGGCGCCGGAGATGTACGAAGAGCACTATGACGAATCGGTGGATGTTTACGCGTTCGGCATGTGCATGCTGGAGATGGCGACCGGCGAGTACCCATACAGCGAGTGCAACGGCCCGGCTCAGATATATAAGAAGGTCGTTTCGGTACGTAACATCTCAACGAAACCTTTTGAAGTCGTGATAGATCGATTTATGAGACGGTCATACACGCTATACTTCTTGGAAAGGCGGAGATTCACTTTCACCGAGTTTGAGGAACGACAGCATCGACAATTGTTGAAAGGCAAAATTGTAAGGCAATCAACACGTTCCAATAATAATATCTTGGAAATTTTACCTCCACCAATTTGCACTCGGGCAATATGGTAGATAAACGGCCTTTGCTCTCTTTACTTGTAAGTTAAGGTTTTCTTTTTATTAAATTAAACGGCGAGATAATTGGGACGTTCGTTCCCCTGATGATAAGTGATACTACCGCCTATAACAATATGGTGCTAGTTAGGATTATACTGCATCATATTGCGCCACCTCCATATCGCCTGAGACAACATATTGTGTCTCATTACGCTATATTAAGTAATTAAGTAGCTAGTGAGCTACAACGCCCTTCAAAATGGAACACAGTAATTTTAGCACGCTACTGTTTGGCGACAGAAATAGGCACTGCGGTGATACCTACATAGACGGTCTCTGATAACAGAGACCTACCACCAGGTTCCGAGAAGTAGTGGTGGAAATAATTAAGAGGTTGCTTATGCATATGTTTGTATTGTTCTCTTTTTCTTGAGATTTAACATGTTACGTTTATGTTAGCTCTTTTTTACACCAGTTACAATGCTCGTCAAACGGAAACAGCTGTTTGTTTTAAAAATAAGATCGGTGATAGTATCCACTTAGACATTCTTTGTCAAGTGGATCCGTATTGGAAATTAAATTATCCTTTATTCCTCAGGGAGTGAAACCACAAAGTTTGGAGAAGGTGACTATACCGGAAGTGAGGGATATCATCGAATCGTGTATCAAACCAAATAAAACGGACAGGTAGAATTTCAGTTATTATTTAATTATATTCCATTTTTAGTATTTAGATAGAATATGCAAAGATTTTCTGTTCTTGTAATAACGTCACACTGAAGAGGTAGCATACAATCATCTAACGTTAATAGCTACCACAGCCTATGAATGCTTGCAGTATCATCACAAGCATTACTGAACCTCAGACGATTCTTATCACTATATTTTCGAAGAACCCCATACCGTTAGCTCCTTGAGAACACTGAAGCAGGGAGTTTATTTCATAATTATGTAGTTGTTATATATATGCATGCAATATTTTAGTTTTATTTTTTTTATTATGTATTACTTGACTACTTCCAATGGATTTTACAGGTAAGTGTACTTAATTTTTTTTATTAAACAACAGATGTATGTACCGGTATGCATTATAAATGTATTGTTCAAAAATACCAAATTTGAGACTATATTTTCATTGTTATGAACATTATTTTGTGTTGAATTTTTTTTTTATAAATGATGTTCTCTTTGTAATGTAGAGACAAGATTCCCTATATTACAAAGAGCATTATTGAGAATTAATGATATTTTAAATCTATTTACTTTTTATAACTTCTTATCAGGCCTAAAGTGAAGGATCTACTCAACCACGAGTTCTTCGGCGAGGACATCGGTCTGCGGCTGGAGATAGTTGGTCGGGATCTCGTCACTTCGTCCGACATCACCAAGATACAATTCCGGCTTAAGATCATCGATCCAAAGAAACGGTTAGCATCTGGATATTTTCAAAGTCGTGTTCAAGGAAGAGAAATCATTATGTCTCAGTGTAGTATTAGTTAAGAAATACATGTCACATAATATCATTTGTTACCCAGGTCGTACACTCACAAAGAGAACGAGGCGATCCAGTTCGAGTTCGACATGGAGCACGACGACTGTGAGGAGGTGGCCAACGACATGGCAAAGGCTGGTCTCATTATGGAGGAGGACGCGCGCATTGTGTTCAAGCTGCTCAAGTCGCAGCTCATCTCGCTCAACCGGTCAGTGCTGGAAAAATTATAGATTTAAAGAATGGGTTTTACTCATCTTAAGCCAAGTTATACATATTTGATTATTTGAAAATTTTCTCCTATATTAAATACTATATCGTTATATAGTCTTGGGTAGAATAGTGCATTGGTCTGGTGTAATGATTGACAGATTGTGACTCAGGTCTGTATTGTCTGACATGTGTTAGCAGGCAGAGACATGTTTATGTTGACAGCCTAAATCAAACACTGTATTTATAATGTGCACACTGATGTAGAGGTACACTACATGTGTTCTTATATTTTTGATACTAGTCAGATTTCAATTATATCGAATAGTACACAAAAGACTACTTCATGTTGAAATATGTCACAATTCATTATTAATATAATTATAGTAATCCCCCCTATAAAACGGTACTTAATTTTGATATAACGCGATTTCAATCCTCCGTATAACACGGGCTTTCCTCCATATAATACGGGCTTTCCTCCATATAATACGGCAATTTACCACGTTATATAAGTTTGGCAAATATCTCCCTTCCGCTTTTTTGCTCTTTATTCAATGCTTTATAAAAAGTGTTACAGTGATCGGATTTAGTTCAAATATGCGCCGTTTTGTTCGATAATCTGTTTCCATCTAGACGGCAACTTCATAATACCTCCCTCGTAGAAGCCCCCCTCCTTATTTGCGAAGAACTCGGACAGCCACTTTTCACAAGCCTCTTTTGAGTTCAACTTTACACCACCAAGGGCGTTCACCATGGACAGGAACAGGTGGTAATCACTTGGCGCTATGTCCGGGCTATATGGTGGATGCGATAAAACCTCCCATCCGAGCTCCCGTAGCTTCTGACGAGTCATCAACGAAGTGTGTGGTCTGGCGTTGTCCTGGTGGAACACTACACCCTTCCTGTTGGCCAATTCTGGACGCTTCTGGTCGATCGCCTGCTTCAAGCGGTCCAGTTGTTCGCAGTAGATGGTAGAATTAAGCGTCTGGCCATATGGGAGCAGCTCATAGTGGATGATTCCCTTCCAATCCCACCAAACACACAGCAAAACCTTCCTGGCCGTCAATCCCGGCTTGGCCACTGTTTGGGACGATTCACCGGCCTTCGACCACGACCGTTTTCGCTTGATATTGTCGTATGTGATCCATTTTTCGTCGCCAGTCACCATCCGCTTCAAGAATGGGTCGAGTTCGTTCCGTTTCAGCAGCATATCGCAGGCGTTGATTCGGTCCAGAAGGTTTTTTTGCGTCAAATCATGCGGCACCCAAACATCAAGCTTTTTTTTGTATCCAGCCTTCTGCGGATGGTTTAAAATGGTTTGGTGACTAACTCCCATCTCCTGGGCGATGTCACGAGATGCCACATGCCGGTCTAACTCGATGTAGTCCATGATTTGATCGGTATTTGTCGTCACAGGTCTTCCGCCGGCTGGCTTATCCATGGTGTCGTTTTCACCGGCTCTGAATCGTCGAAACCATTCCTCCGCGGTTCGAAGTGATAGAGTACCATCCCCCAAAACACCATTAATCTCACGGAACGTTTCTCTAGCGGATTTGCCTTTAACGAAGGAAAACTTTAAAATAGCGCGAATTTCGGCGTTAGTGAACTCCATGTTTACACGTCTATGACTGTTGAACGCAATATCCAATCTAATTATGCATAGCGTCGTTTTGTAGGTTATGTCAAGACCTTTCAAATTATGTATAGTATTGCCAGATACGAGCTCTGTAGCGCTTTGTACATAGCCGCGAAATTCAAAAGACAAAAAGGCGGAATGGAGATATTTGCCAAACTATTATAATGATTTGTATATAATAATACGTAACGCATTGTACGGGAATACTCTAACGCGGAACCAATCTAAAGTGTTATAGGGGTAATTAATGACCTAATAAAATTGTTGCATCATTTATAGTATTTTTTTTATTTGACAAGAACGAGACTAGGTGTAAATAGAGGCGTATAATTATCTTAATAGTTTGTGATATGTACTCATTTGTATTCTTTAGTTTGAATTATTGTTAAAAAGCGATAGTTTATTTTGATTATGAAAAACTTGTAAAAAGCCCGGCAGTGCACAGAATTGACTACTGTTCTAGATATAATTATGAACCTTAAATGTAATTAAATCAGTGAATATTTTGTTTATAAAATCGGTGAAGATGTATGTGTGTATATGAAGTTGTTTTAATTCTTATGAAAATACAATTTCATCTTCATTATCACCAGCCGATAGACGTCCACTGCTGGACAATAGATAGACCTGCTTCAAAAATCTGCACATTTGTAGGGGTTCATATGGAGTGATTTTAATATGAATTTAACAATGATAATTGAATTTATGGTATCATTGTATATGGACTTTTTGAATTCCGCGCCAACTTTCGCGCTTCACTCCATTGGCTGGCGCAGCTAGGCAACTAACCAATGAGCTATCGGCGCGAACTGACATATACTTAAGATGCACATGAATAAGAAGACTTGAAGCATGTAAACGTCGTCTGGCAGATACTGTTCGTATATAAATTCATCAACTGAGTCGAGTTTGCTTTGCCAATTAATATATACGATGCGATATATGTTTTACAGCTTATCTATGTATGTAAACAGAGGCGTTCAACTATTAAATGGTTAGTAATGGGTTTAGCTCACATCAATGTTGTATCGATAGAAGATAATTATATTGCTTATAGTGTATATATTTGCTGGATGCCGGCAGCGCGGGCCCAATCGATGTAGACATCTCTGGTAGACGTCTAATCTGCTGCAGGTCGATTATAGCTGTGGACGTTTATGGGCTGATGGTATTATTTTGTATGATTTCAGTCTATACTTATCCATAGCTGAATGTGGTCATACTATAGGAAGTTATTGATGTCATCACTTGACGTGCGTGTTGTTGGCGAGAGTCCTTTTGCTGAAATTGTGACCTTTTCTATAGACTAGCAATATTATTTTCTTTTTTATAATACGTCCCCTACGTACTGTGTTTATTTTTAACTCTTGTTATTATCCTAAAAGTCCGAATAATTATTTCGAAATATTAGTTTTCGTCAATGAAACCTGAAGATCTAAAAAAGTTAATACTGCTATTATTAATAACATACTGGTGGTAGGTTTAAAAATGTTACCGTCTTAGAGCGACGAGAACAATGTTGTGCTGAGCATATCATTATAACTAGCGCCCTGTTGTTATGAGCTATAGTATCACTTAGTATTAGGTGAACGTCCCGCTCGTCTTGTCGCTTCGTAAAATAAAAAAAAAAAGTACATATCGAAATGTGATAAAGTCCTCTAGATTGCTTCGTCCTGCTTTTGCTCGGGAAATGCTAATTTACCAATTATATCACCTTTACGTCCCCACTGTTGGGCAACAAGCCTATCCTAAATATGGAGGCGATGGGCACTAGTTACCACGCGGGCGCAATGCGGATTGGTCACTTCACACACACCTTAAAATAAATTCTAATTCATGTGCAGGTTTCCTCGCGATGTTTTCCTTCACCGTTTGTATTTCGCTTTTGTTACTAAAATTGACAAATGTACATAACTTAAATATTAAAGTCATCGGTGCATGCCGAGATTCGAACCCGTAACCTTCGCTATGAAGGCCTCACGCTCTAACCATTAGGTCAGTGAGCTGCCTCAACAACATAGGAAATAAGTTAAAGTTATATTTTTTAATTTCTAGATAATTTCTAATAATTACATAACAGTACAATTAAGATTTTACTATAACTAAAATTTGATGACAATTTCTAGTAGTAATTAAAGCGGACCACCGCGGTGATGTCATGGTGATAGAGTACGGCACGGTTCCGCGAAGTTACATTCTGCTGACTCTGTGAGAATTGAAGGTTGGGATCGTTTCGTTGGAACGAGTATGTTTATTAGAAAGCTTATCACGTAACATGTATCATATTAACTACTCGCTGAACCCGGTATACATGACGTTCGTGTATACATCTATTACATCTATATTTACTGGTAGTATGTCTCTGTTGCTGTAGACCGTCTTTTTTTTTTTGAGTTTTACGTGGGGAAAATACCTTCTCATACCTGTCCTCGCAGGGGCAAAGACAGGTTATTTCGGACTTGCACCGACTAAAACCCCATGATGTTCCACCTTTGTAAGGGCGCGCCGGAATATTAGGGGGACCGGAAAGTAATGTCGTTTTCTTACGCTAAATACAAACACATACATTTTTAACGAGTCTTTATTTTTAATCAATGATGTATTCCCCATCATTGTCAATAACCTTTTGCCATCTAGTGAGTAAATTTTCAATCCCTGATCGATAAAAATTAATTGGTTTTTCGGCAAAATATCTAGAGATGGCATTTTGGATATCATCCAAATTTGCAAATGTTTTGCCACTTAAAAAGTGTTGCAGCGCTCGGAATAAGTGGAAATCCGATGGTGCAACATCGGGCGAATATGGTGGATGAGGCAGCACCTCCCACCCCAATTCATTAATTTTTTCTAGAGTTCGCCTTGCGCAGTGCGGTCTTGCATTGTCATGTTGGAGAATGACGCCTTTTCGGTTGACAATCGCTGGCCACTTTTCAATTAAAGATTGATTGACTCGCTGCAATTGTTCGCTGTAGAGGTCTGCAGTAACAGTTTCTCCAGGTTTCAGTAATTCAAAATGAACAATGCCGCGAATACTCCACCAAACACACAAAAGCGCTTTTTTGGGGTGTAAACCTGGCTTAGCAGTACTCCGAGGGATTTCATTTGGAGAGAGCCACTGCCTTTTGCGTTTTGGGTTATCATACAGGACCCATTTCTCATCTCCTGTGATCAAGCGATCAAAAAACGCTTCTGTGTTGTGTCGTTGAAGCAATAAGTTGCATGTGATTGATCGGTTAGCCTTATTCTGTTCGGACAGATTATGCGGGACCCAAACACCTGCTCTGCTTACTTTTCCAATCTGCTTCAAATGTTCTTGGATGGTCGACCAAGGTTTGTTGAGACTGTTTGACAATTCCTCGATCGTCTGACACGGATTTGCTTCCACTTCCGCCCTTAACACGTCGTTGTCTAACGCTGATGGTCTTCCTGATCGATACGAGTCGGAAAGATCAAAATTACCCGATTTGAACTTGGAAAACCACCTTTGGCATTTACGAATGTCCAGTGCATTTGGATAAACATCGCAAATGTTTTTGGTAGCAACTGTTGCGTTATTTCCCTTGCGAAACTCAAAGAGCATGCAATGCCGGATGTGTACCTCTTCTGGTATTTGGCTGGCCATTTTACCCAAAATTACAAAAAAAAATTGTAATTCAATTGTCTATAAGTAAAGAAATCACTATAACCTCACAATGTCTTTGGTACGCCTCTGAACAAAACAATGAGCTGACAAATGACAATCAAGTATTGGCATGCGCAGAAACGACATTACTTTCCGGTCCCCCTAATACAGCGCGCCCTCCCATTGCTCTCTTGTAGTCATATGGGCAACGGATCCCCCTGATTCCGTCATCCTGAGGCTTTGGGAGTCAAGAAAGAGAACTCTCTCGATTCGGATCTGGTCTTAGGTTTCGTCGTCAACGTTATACGGCCGCGTAGGACAGGAAGAGCGGCGAAACGCAATATCGACATCTCTCTCCCTCCGCGACACCACCTCTGCTTCAAATGGCAGTACATGCCTGCCCCCGCAGCCACCACCGCAACGTCCATTGCAGCCGACAAACAGTAATGTAAAATTTATCTGTCTTTCGGTTGTAATAGGCCTGTCCGCATAGCCTATAATTGTGTTCATCGCCTAGAGATGTTAAAATGTTTAGTTTTATTACTGCAGTAATTTAATTAGCTACACTGCAGAAAAATAGTACTTATATGCAGGAGTACAAGAAGTATAAGAGGTCCCGGGGGTGTAAGGGGTCACGCACAACATCTCACGGGACCCAAGCCAACGTAATCAGCTCGTGGTGAACCATGCAACAATCAACAAACGTGGCTCTGTCTCCCACCAACCCGCATTGGGCCAGCGTGTTAAGAAAGGGCCCGAATCCTGTCATATAAATCCGTACTCGATCGATGCGGGAATATTTGCGCCAAGCCTACGTCTAGCTGTGGACATCTATCGGCTGATGATGATGACCCGAGCAGTTCAATGTCTACATTTCAACATTTTAATTAACGATTCTAGTTTATTATATTTATTGATAAAAACTTTATTATACGAGGTTATAAAAGGCGAACTTAACCAGTGATTCTCTACCACCTAGGTCGAGGGGAGAAACAATGGTAGTATTTAGATATTATCAGCCGATAGACGTCCACTGCTGGACATAGGCCTTCTCAAAATATCTTGTTAGAGTTCATTGACAAGAATTGGGTCTTAGCCCACCACGCTGGCCCAGTGCGAGTTGGTGTGTGGTTAGAGCCTCATATTGACGGATAGAAGAGATTGACTTAAGCTCCGTAAGATGTTGGACAGCACCCCTTACGTTTCTTTACTAAAATCATATATACTTAGATATACTTCTATATAATAATTATTTACTAATTTTAGAGGGTTTTCTTTTCATTTTACCAAAATTTTTCGATTTCCGTTCGCTGCTATATTGCTTTTTGTTATGATAATGAAGAGATCGAATTAGATCTCCATCTTATAACATCTAAGGCTTATATTCAGGTATTTTCAAAGATGCCAATATTGTTTAAAAATATCATCATTATCATCATCAGCCGATAGACTTCGACTGCTGAACATGACCTCCCTCAAAGATCTCCTCATATAATCGACATGGCTTCCAGTACCGTCGGGCACTAGAGGCCGTCGTTTGGGCTCAAATGGGGGGATTTGGTTCATTTCCCACCACGCTGGCCCAATGTGGGTTGGTGGGTACAAGAGCCTCGTTTGTTGGATAGCAAGATGCACCACGAGCAGGTGGGGCAGGCTTGGGTCATCTGAGTTGTAAGTGAACCCTTACACCTCTGCGATTTAAAAACTACGTTAATATTATATATATAAAAATTTTGATTAATTTTATTATTACAATGAAGGCTGTAAATAAAAAGAAATAATTTAACTTTTTGCTTTGTAATATTTTCTCATAATATTTAATACACGTGGTCGCACTCGCCGCCCCATCCCTATGCAGCAGGGCTGCGATAGTGAGTGCACGTCCAGCTGCCGGTGTCAGTAGCCGCGTACACTTGCAGTTCGCTGAACCATGTTCATGTTCGGAGTGTTTGTGTGTGTTGCTCACGAAGACCTTGCGAAGATTTGTGCATTTGATACCTAGTACATAGAAGTGTTCACATTAGGTGTGAAATGAAAGATACGTCATCGCTCAGTTGATTGGTGATGTTGGTTTTTTCGTAGGTAGTTAGATCTAGACGTCTATATCATACATGATCTTGCTTTAATTTTTTGCTATATTACATACAAATTAAATAAAGCATTTATCATCAATATTTCTATAATATTGCGGGACCGATCGATGTGAAAATCTTTGGGGGAGGTCTATCGGCTGATGATGATAACGATTATTATTTACCCACTCGAAATGTGTTAAAATGTATTTATTTATTTACATTGTCCTCATGAGGCAAGGCATCCGAAAGACTACTCTTTCTTGCTAATTAAAAACCTTTAGTATTCAGTAAATAATATAAAGAGAGAATCGGATCAGACTTCTAACATAGAGAATCTTGATTCAGTACTATAGCCATCGTTATGATCAGCCGATAGACGTCCACTTGCTGGACATAGGTCTCTAAAGATGTGGCTACGAAAGCAATGTGCCATAGCGACATGTTTGATATTTGGATGGTTTGTTATTCCATCTCTGCTATCTCACTACCACCATAAACCTTCCGCCGCAACATCATCGTTAGCGATCATCCACGTCTTAAGTATTTTGAAGAATACATTTACATTTATAATTCCAATTCTATTCAAGTACTGCTATAGATGTAGTTATTGTGTAGATGTAGTATAGTAGTAGTCTTTCAATTGTAAATTACGTCTGTAGTTGTAAATAATTGTAAATGCTTAAACATGAATTGATTTAGGTAAAGATTACGCGTCCGACCCTGAACCGGTGTTCTAATAATACACTTGGTGCTCGACGGCATCACGCAATAGGAACTGTATTTAAAGTAGTGCCTTCGATACAACAATTTATGCTACTTCAAAGTACTGAATTTGCCTTCTTTATTAGGTTCTCAAACAATTTGTATTTAGATTATCAAAGAATAAGTCTGTAGACCCTCAGTTTTCGATGTAACATGTGTATGTACTAAGGGATGGGCACAGTGATTTCGTGTAGGTTATGCAAACCGCACCGGATATGTCTGTGCTTATCTATACTTAAAATATTAACTTACAAATTTATCAATAGTCAAGGCTTAGTTGCGTTCCTTTTGAGATTATTACTCGGATAGGTTTAGAGAGTCCAGGGTATGCAGTGTTTATTTACCTATATGGAGCGCACGTACCCAGAACAGTCAGTCAAAGGGTTATAAAACTTTTCTTCTGGTGGTAGGTCTCTGTTACCGGAGACCGTCTAGGTAGGTATCACCGCGTATTGCAACCGACCAATAGCAGTAGGCGAAAATTACTGTATTCCGGTTTAAAAGATGCTATAGAGACTTAACATTCTGTGTCTGAAGGCGACGAGCAAAGTGGTGATGTGTATATCATTCTAACCAGTGCCACGATGTTATCGGCAGGGGCACAACACATGCCGTCAGATGAACGTCCTGCTCGTCTCCTCGCTTCCTTGATTAATGAAAATAAAGAATAAGGTGTTACTAGTAATATTCTATTCTTATTTACTTATACTAACCTAGTTTAGTGCGCTTTACCACTGCATATCACATCACTTAACATCATGTGAGATTATGGTTAAGTAATCTATTTTGATTAAGAAAAAACTATTAGGAGTTGCGGAGGTGCTATTTGTGCTACTGGTGCTACTTAGATAGTTCCTGGAACAGAAACATGCCACCAATATATATTATATATATATATATATATATATATATATATAAGAGATATCCAGATATTTATTGACTTATCACGTGATCTCCGAAACTATTAGACGTAAACACTCAAAATTTGGTAGAGACATTGCTTCTGTCCTATAGAGATCAGCTAATAATGGAATTTACAATTATCATTCACGTTTTGGGAGTTGTGGGGATGTTACTAATAACGGGAAGGCGACGACGGGTTGCTGCAGCATGAGAATATTTCTGATAAGCTTCAGGCCTAAATTTTATTATATATATCGGCCATCCAAGCCAGCAGGGATCAGCTAGTATGTATTAGGGGGACCGGAAAGTAATGTCGTTTTCTTACGCTAAATACAAACATACATTTTTAACGAGTCTTTATTTTTAATCAATGATGTATTCCCCATCATTGTCAATAACCTTTTGCCATCTAGTGAGTAAATTTTCAATCCCTGATCGATAAAAATTAATTGGTTTTTCGGCAAAATATCTAGAGATGGCATTTTGGATATCATCCAAATTTGCAAATGTTTTGCCACTTAAAAAGTGTTGCAGCGCTCGGAATAAGTGGAAATCCGATGGTGCAACATCGGGCGAATATGGTGGATGAGGCAGCACCTCCCACCCCAATTCATTAATTTTTTCTAGAGTTCGCCTTGCGCAGTGCGGTCTTGCATTGTCATGTTGGAGAATGACGCCTTTTCGGTTGACAATCGCTGGCCACTTTTCAATTAAAGATTGATTGACTCGCTGCAATTGTTCGCTGTAGAGGTCTGCAGTAACAGTTTCTCCAGGTTTCAGTAATTCAAAATGAACAATGCCGCGAATACTCCACCAAACACACATAAGCGCTTTTTTGGGGTGTAAACCTGGCTTAGCAGTACTCCGAGGGATTTCATTTGGAGAGAGCCACTGCCTTTTGCGTTTTGGGTTATCATACAGGACCCATTTCTCATCTCCAGTGATCAAGCGATCAAAAAACGCTTCTGTGTTGTGTCGTTGAAGCAATAAGTTGCATGTGATTGATCGGTTAGCCTTATTCTGTTCGGACAGATTATGCGGGACCCAAACACCTGCTCTGCTTACTTTTCCAATCTGCTTCAAATGTTCTTGGATGGTCGACCAAGGTTTGTTGAGACTGTTTGACAATTCCTCGATCGTCTGACACGGATTTGCTTCCACTTCCGCCCTTAACACGTCGTTGTCTAACGCTGATGGTCTTCCTGATCGATACGAGTCGGAAAGATCAAAATTACCCGATTTGAACTTGGAAAACCACCTTTGGCATTTACGAATGTCCAGTGCATTTGGATAAACATCGCAAATGTTTTTGGTAGCAACTGTTGCGTTATTTCCCTTGCGAAACTCAAAGAGCATGCAATGCCGGATGTGTACCTCTTCTGGTATTTGGCTGGCCATTTTACCCAAAATTACAAAAAAAAATTGTAATTCAATTGTCTATAAGTAAAGAAATCACTATAACCTCACAATGTCTTTGGTACGCCTCTGAACAAAACAATGAGCTGACAAATGACAATCAAGTATTGGCATGCGCAGAAACGACATTACTTTCCGGTCCCCCTATTAATAGTGATAATTTTGCTAAGAATTTGTATTAAAATTATTTTGAATGGGAGCAAGTAAATAGAGCCTAATTTATTCATATCTCTTGATGTTGTTCTGTGAACTCAATTAATTTTTATCAAAGAAAGATATGACGGTTGGCGATTATCTTGCTGAATAAAGTGTTTGCATGCTCGTAACTGAAATATATCATGTTTCGTATGCAAACATTTGTCTGTACATTCGGCACATTGCAGTGTTTGTTTCGACATCCATCCATTCGTCGGTTGAAGCAAGCTGCCGCTGCGCACGCGACGCGCTGCTCTACTTACACTGCATTCATACAAAGTACAATTCGAAACAGTTTTGATTATTATTAAAACACATTAAGTAATACGTGAGGCGCGTGTGACTAATATGACATATCTAATTGTTGAACAAAGAAGTTTTAATCGAAGAAATCGCTAGTGATAGGTCTCTATTGTTGGAGATCATCTAGGTACGTATCACCGTCCGCACAGCTTACCTTGGAGCATTACTCGGCATGAGATGCCCAACGCAAAGACCTCGTCGCCGTTTTGGGGGAGGATCTCTCACTTTTTGACTATATCAAAGCCGTGGTCAGTAGAGGTCGTGGGACGCCAGGGTGGCCTTCTGAGAGGAGGTAATGCTGCAGAAAGAGGCTGCTGAGAGGCAGGGAAAGACAAACACCCATCTTTCAATCCGTAGGTAGAGACCGGGGCGTCGGAGGAGGATGTTTTACGCCTTCCAACCCCCATAACAGAGGTTATGGTGGCGGATTCAGGGGTAATCTATCACCAAATATGAAAGGCCTCGAGGAAGTATGTGCGGTACTTCCATCTAACATTTATAGGGGGTAGAGAGCAGTAGCTCCTCCCTGTGATGTGATCTTATCAAGGCCGGAGTTACGGTTGTATGCAAAAGTGTTTCCGTGGTTCCGACCAAATGCGATGAGTGGGAAACCGTAAGGTTTTAGACGGTAAGGGTCCGGCATAACTCTTCAGTTGCCCCGACAGCAGAAAGGTTTCCAATGAGTTGATGTGCGGGACCTCTTATCCTCCCGGGTGGGAATATTTCTGAGAAATTTCGAACCTAGTTCTATATTACGGCCAGCAAAGCGGCCAGGGAACAATTGGTGTGTGTGGCCTTGTGTATAATACTATCGTCGTGTTCTGTCACTGTTGCCGATAGCAGACGTCAACGTGACAGTTAAAGACCCGCGTAAAGTTCGCGTGACAAACATCACTCTGTCAGCTGCGCGCTCCAATTTTTATTTCTGTATAGATTATGTACAGAGATTGGATATAGTTTATATATACAAACCGATGAATCGATTCTCTTTCGACCAATTTATTCATAACTTTAACTTTAATTGTAATTGTCGTTAAAGATGTAAATATTTGTTGTGCTGTGTTTTGTATAGTGTATGTTTCGTAGTCGTGATCAATATGTTGTATATGAGTGTAAAGAATACTCTGGTTCAATACAGCGCGGTTCAGTATTATTGATTGGCGGTAGATCTCTGTTGCCGGAAACCATCTAAGTTGGTATCACCTTAAGGCCTATTATAGTCAACAAACAGTAGTGTGCGAACATTACTGTGTTCCGGTATGAAGAGCACTGTAGTTAGTAAAATTGCTGGAGTAACGTGACATGTTATGTCTCAAGGCCACGATCACAACGTGGTTCATCATCATTAGGTGCCCTCCTCAAACTGAAGTTTGGCGATCAGATTGAGAAAACCGATTCGATCCTCAGCTTATTCTTTTTAACTGATGGTATTTAAACTCGGTTCATTCCTTAATGTCATCAAACTATTTCTTGAGCTGTCTACCAGGTGCACGTTTTCCAAGAATTTTCCCTCCAGGATCAGTGTGGGTTACAGGCGGGCAAATCACTTAACATCAGATGAACGTGTCTCGTTTGGTCGCTTTGTAGAAATAAAAAAATATAGTGTTTTAATATTAGATGTTATTTTAAGCAATTTTTTTATATTTCATTTTACGTATGGATTGATAGTATTTTTCGAAATCTAGTGCACTTCCTCATTCAAAAATTTGTTTGTTGATATTGTTCAAACTGTAACCGAATTATAGGTAAAAAATAAAACAAGATCTAATTAGAATTTAATGTACCGTCGGATTTATAAATTCTTATAGGCATCGCAGTTGTTGTTTCCGTAAGATCACGCCCCGGTTGGCAAGCAGGCCAAGTGGGCCGGGGCGCGCACTGTGCGGACAAACGATCCCTCTGACCGTTTTGCTTGCTACTCGCACTGGGTCACATTTTCATCCTTTGTTCTTAGTTGAAAACACTTTATACATACAGAAAATATGTCTAAGTATCTCCATAATATTTTATTCAACATGTATTCTTCTGGTGCTCTTTTTATATACTTTAAACTTATTACTATATACTATTGAGGAGTAGATACTACCGTAGTTCGTAATTCTGCAACCAAACAGCAGTGTGCAAACATTACTGTGTTTTCCAGGGTGTTATAGATAGTGAAATTACTGCGGTAACGAAACAGCATGTTATGTATCAAGGCGACAAGCACTATGCCATGCTGATGTATTATTTATCATCAGGTGAACGTCTTCACCATCGTAAAACAAACCTAGCTCGGATCTTGATAAACTTCATCATCAGTATCCCAATCTATAGTTTGCCCACAGCTGGATAAAAATATCTTGAATAAAGTTAAATATTCAAACTTATGCACAGCGAGAATGTTATTAAGTGGCTGAATTCGTGTTCGCGCGTTGCACATTTTTGGACTGCATTCCGAAGTTAGTCATGTAGGTTATACCGGACCAGACCCTGACCTTTAACTATCCAACTGTCTGAAACTTTAACCTCGTGGATTTGCTGTTTTCGGTTAGGATGTTACCGTGGTTACAGCGGCGGCATGGATAATAACGAGGCTCGTACAATCTTCAGTCACATCCGTACTATATCGCGTGTCTACCAACCGCGCTGTGTTTAAACAAGTTTTATCTCTAATTATATTCTCGATTAAATGCGGTTTCCCTTTGCGAAGGTTGCTTTTGTATATCTGTAATGGCAGTATCGTATTATTTTGAATAAACGAGTACAGATTAACCTTCGTCCGTTGGTTGGTAAAAACATTTTTTTTTATTCGAAATATTCAGCAAGTGTGTTGTGTTTTGTTTATTGCAGTCAGTACAGTGATTTGCATTTAAAGAGGTTGTCGTGACGTAATTTACCACAATGTATCAGTTTGAATTGTTTTCATACAAATATGTAGCATATCATCCACATTCCTCTAAATAAAAGTGTCTTTTGCTTATTATTTTAAAGTAATTTTTTTAAAGTGTGACAATCTGTGCATAAGATTAAGTTACTACTTATGATCCTTTATAAAAAAAATAATAGTGTAATTGTCTTTTATGATTAAATTTGCTTTGTTTTTGTACACAATTAGGTAATTCGATTGGTCATATGAACTAGGCATGTGAATAAGTTCGGTTCTATGAGTAAATTCCAAGCTTTAATCCATAATAATAAAAACTTATTCGATTGTCAGAGAGAGGAGCGAGAAGAAAGCACAGATGCTGTTCAATCAGGAGCTGATCAACGAGCAGAATCGTCAGCAGCAGTTGCTTCTCGAACAGGTTGGTTGTTGTTTTGGCAATTATGTCGCTATCGAATTACTAATTTTCAACATAGCTTCTCACGAAACCCGTAGAGTTTAGATTAGAAAGCCGTACTCTAATCCCTAACCTTCGATGTTATCCAAACTTTCAACATTCTCACGATTCCTATATGGTTCGGTAAGACTTAAACAACAATATATGTTTATTTTTTATTAATTGTTTAATATTTGTTTGCTAGGTATTGTTTTATTGAATACAGGTTATACAATGAAAATAAATTGCTTTGTTGCAGGTGAAGATGTTCCATAACCAACAGCAAGCGGGTCCCGTGGATCAAGTAAAAGCTGCAGGTCTCCTTAATGGTGTGGGATCGCAGCCCGCGTTAGCAGCAGTACAGTAAGTACTAGTAATGTTAAAGTTCCTAAAACCAAGTTGCATTAACTTCAGTTTGTAAATAAACGTGTATTTTACAGGCTAGACCAACAATCGCAGTTCCTACAAACACAACAACAACTCTTACAACAACAATATCAACAAATTAGCAATGAGGAAACAGCGATGAAGATCCTTCAACATAATCTCATGCAAGCACGGATATCGCCGTCGCTTACATCTCTTGAACAAAATATCAAACAGCAGCAGGTCATCATGGAACATAATCTTTTGAACCAACAAATGCTGGAGCAAAACGTTCAGGGTCAGCTCATGGAACAGCAAGCGCAGCTCGAGCCAGTGTCTTCACAGCCACAGTTACAACAAACCGCCCTTCAATTTGGTTTAAACGAAATCAGCAACCAAAACCAAGCGTTGCAGCAGCAAATTATACAACAACAGCAAAACATTATGAGACATCAAGCGGCGGTCATACAACAAAAGCAATTAGAGGAGCAGCTGACGGCACAGGAGACTATTATCAGTGGTCCACAACCGAATCTCGTTACCGGTCAGGTCCTAGACCCATCTCTTCAGAATTTGCAAAACATCCTTGCGCAGATTATACAGAGACCCGATACACTGCAGTCAAGGAAAGAATCTGAGTCGGAGCAACAACAAGTTGTACAACAGCAGCAACAAACTCCTGCTCTCAGTCAACAGCCGACCACAGAGAGTGTTGACGTACCGCCACCCCAGACGCAACAAGAGCAAGAAATGTTACAGCAGAAGATGAACAATTTACTTGGATCCCAAATGCAACAGCAAGCTAGTCAAAACATTAATTTCCAACAGAACCAGCAGCACTTTATTCAACCAAATATACTGACTGCGGCTGTCGACCCGACTCTCTTTGCACAGCACCAACAAGTAGCTCAGGCGCAACAGCAGGTGGTACAAGCTCAGCAACAGTTAAATATGCAGAAACAAATGCTGGCTCAGCAACAACTAGTCTTCCAACAACAAATATTAACACAACAGCAATTGCATTTGCCTGGGCAAACGTTATCACCGCAACATTTCAGGAACTCGGTATTTCAACAGCAGCAATACCTAGCTCAGCAGGAGAGGCAAATACAAACACAGCAAAATATAATTGATCAGCATAATTTAGCGCTTCTAGCGCAAAAACAACAGTTGATGGGGCAACAGCAACAAAAAGTCGAAGAAATGTTGCGAGCACAGCGTCCAGTGTACCAGCGGCAAGGATCTGAACAAAGTCAGATAAGTGCAGCAGATGTACATGACCAACAACAAAATTTAGTCCCGGATCAGTATCAACAGAAACCTTCACTGCAGCCGCAAATGTCCGTTGATCAAATGCAGCAATACCAAAATCAATATATAGATATGCAAATGCAGAAAAAAGAAGAACATTATCATCCACAAATGCATCCTCTCCAAGGGCAATCTCTTCCTCACAATATTTTGGCGCAGAATTTCAATATTGTTCAGCAGAGCGAAAGACAGATTTCTAGTCATGAAGGCACTCCGGTGCAGAATTATTCTGTCAATCCTCTGCAGATGTATCAACAACAGAGTCAGCCAATCCAAGTAATGCAAAATGCACCTTACCAGGTGGAGTCGACCATACCGTCTTCAGTTGCTACATCGGTCCAACAAAACACCATTCAAGTTCAAGAAACTACGCAAATATCCATGCAACCTATGCAACCTCCTATACAACCACCGATCCAGCCCTCGGTTCAACAGCCCGTTCAACAACCTATTCAACCTTCTGTTCAGCCATCAGTAACTCAAAACGTTCAGTCCTCAATTCAACAACATGTTCAATCCTCAGTGCAACAATCAGTTCAAGCCACTGTTCAACAAAATGTGCAACACGTTGCCCAGCAATCTGTCCAGCCTTCTGTACAGCAATCCCTTCAGCCCACAGTTCAACAATCTGTCCAACCCTCTGCTCAACCTTCAGTCCAAAGTTCTGTTCAAACACAAGAATCGATTCCACAGCAGCTGAGCATACAATCTGATCATACTGAGAATGGACACATTAACAATGGAGGACAGAAGGAACAGTTTCTAACTCCGATGACGGAATTTCCATCAGGTAGTACACATCCAGAAGCGATCAAACCTCCAGAATTGAGCTCAGTAGATGAAAAGCAAGGAGAGTCGCTACAGGAAGGTTAGTCGGACTTTCAAGTAACTGAACATAGACAAACCCATACTGACTTATCGTCCTTTAAAAATGGTTTAGTTTCTCCATTAATTGTTGTAATAGTGTACTTTATCTCATTGCAGGTGGCACCGGTACCGCAGTCCCGTCGCCTATCGCAAGTGAGAAGAAGTCTCGTGGCTCTAAAAAGCGATCACGCGAGAAAGATAAGCTGCCTAAACTTACCGTCCTGGAGGTCAACGAAGCGGCTACCGTCGTTGAATGTCAGCTCGAATCCAAGTCAAAAACTGTCACCTTCAAATTTGACGTCACCGATGTCAATCCTGAGGAGATAGCCAGTAATCTTGTTAGTGCATTTATACCACTGTCTTCTATGCCCCAAGTAGTTCAATTATATCGTACCGTCTCTAGTATAAATTTATAACGTTAAAGGTGTCTAACAACTTGCTGCCTGAGTGGCAGAGTGTAACGTTCACGGAGCTGATTCGCGACATCGTGCAGCAACTGCTCAGCGACCCCGCGACCACGCCCGTGCTCAGCCCCGCCCACCACGCCGCGCTGCGACTCAACATGGAAAAGGTATCAAATGAACACATACTATCACCAATAAAACATCTCAGTCGGATCTTCGATCCGTAGATAGCTAGTGTATCTTGATTGTTGTAGTAGTAAGTTTAAATGCCTTAAATGGTGTCGGATGTACTAACAAAAAAAAATATTGTTCGCTCAATTATTTTGCAATTCACTTTTAAATATAAATGCGATTGTTGCTTATTAAAGCATATTATTTTTTGTGTTTATATATATAGATTTGAATTTGCAATTGTTAATAAAAGACATATCAAACACACTTGTGACAAGGAAGCAGAACCTCCTCTTAAAAACTTTTTGACAACTTTGCTGCAGACTGACTACGATTCGGAAACAACCGAGCGCGAGGAAAACCTTACTGATTCGAACCAGGATAACTCCGAGTGTACTACGCCCACTGCAAGCCAGGACAGCATTGCGCTCGCTGAGCTGGGTGACGATGAGCCCACGCCGTCCGCGCCAACACCCACGCCCGCCGACCCGATGCCCACACCCACTCCTGCGCCGACACCTACCCTTGCGCCAGCCGTGCCAGCTCATGTGCCCGCAGAAATGTCGTCGAGGAAGATCAGCACCGCATCTTCTATAGGCAAGTGTTTTAGTTTTATGACTTCTGACATTAATAGATTTTTATATGTATGAAATAATAACTGTGGACATACGTTTCCACTATTTTTTTTTTAGTAATTATAACAAGGAACAAAGTCAAAATTGTATTTATTTTCTCATGCTAATAAATCAAAATAAAAAAATGAGTACGAATAGGGAAGCTGCATTATGTTTGGTTAGGTTGTGTCTATGCTATTTAGTAACGTTTCAAATAAGTCCCCCAAAAAGCGAGACTTTGAAAATGCTCGTTTTAGTGTTATATTATATCTTTTAAAAGTTATTTATTCATTTTCTACTACTATACTTCTCACTATTTTTAGTTGCTGTTTATCATAAAATAGTGTAACACAGATTCATAATGAACCCCTACAAACTTTGTAACTGTTATCGCTATTCAGGTTCTAATCAATCCGACGGCGGATCGATGGCACCAGATCGATCAGGGAGCTCAGAATCACAAAATGGTGAGAAAAAATCACAAAAGCCTACTCGTAAGATATCAAGATTTCTAGTCAGCCCCGTGGTAGATCGCGGCGAGGACGCGTCGCATGAGAAGACTGAGTCGGAGAAACCTGGAGAGGCCAAGCTTTACTCGGAAGTCGCCAAAGAACCCCGCAGACCCGAACCCCAAGTCAACGGCCTTCCGGAGGAGTCCCCGCAAATGCAACTCGCAACACAAGTCATTCCTCAAGAAAAACATGTTCCTAATCAGCAGTATTCAGTAGCTTCACAGATTCAAGCGCCTTTGAGCGTCGCCGAGCAGCGCATAGAAGCCAGGCCGGAGATCCCAATAAGCGCACCGGTACCACAAGGCACGATGCCACCAATAACCGCCACAATCGCCACCAACATGCAGGCGACTATCCCACAAGCGTTGCCATTCCAAGCCGCCGTGATGAACCCCAACTTGATTACTGGGTCGTTTCAAGCAAACCTAACCAACTTGAGCACCCCGTTGCAAATAGCTACAGATACACCTCTCCTCGGACTGAGTCAAGTTGGCACCCCAATGGGAATGAATGCAGATTTGGGTTTGGGCATGGGCTTGGGAATGGGCCCGCCTATGGCTGACCCCGTAGGATTGAGTCGACTTCCATTTGTGCAGCCTACACTCACTCCTACACCTGGACTGAGTGATACGCTGACTAACGCCGAGAATATACAAAGGATGCTGTTGAAGCAGAATATTATAAAGTAATTAGATTTTTTTAGTAATAATTATTATATGTTTTTATGTCATGGTTTTTGTAATAATTAGTTATATATACAGTGGTTACTCCACGTTGCCGGAGACATTATAAATTGATACCATCAAAGCTCCTGTTTTCGCTTATGTCCGGTACATACATACGTAGGTACATCTGAAGGTCGTCGTAATCAACGAAATAACTGAAGTAAAGGAGACTTGACATCTTCTCCCAAATATAAGAACCTAGAAATCATATCATCTCATGGCAAGTGCAGTTTGTACTGGTGAAGTGATATATCTTTTATTAGATATATCTTTATACAACTTTTTTGCAGTCAGCAGCAAAACCTCACGGGTCCGAACCTGCTGGGCCTCCTCAACCAGCCGCAGTACCCCCAACCAGACCTCGCCTTCCATGCCAACCTGCTAACGAATGCGCAGCCAGGTATTATAACCAAAACAATCATTTTGAAAGCAAAAGCTGAAAGTATTTTTATATAATTGCGTCTAAATGGTAGTCTTGTAAAAAGTGGTCGCTAGTTCAATTCGTTCGGGTCAAGTTAAGTTGTTACTAGGTCACCGAAATAGCCCAAAATATTGCTAGACAATAAGTGACAGTGGGCACGGCACATAGCTCGAGGGACCGATGGCGGATGGGGCAGTAAGGTCCTCGAGTAGTACACGCGTACCAGTAGAAGCCTTCCACATGGTTGACCGACGATCTGGTGAGACTCGGGAACCCATTGGATGCGAGCGACGCCGGATCAATCGACATGGAGATCTTTTGGGGAATGCCTATGTCGAGCAGTGGACGTCTATCGGCTGATGATGATGATTTTGGTAGATTTTTTATAAAACTAGCTCGGCTATCAATCGATCGCAAATTGCAAATCTTTCTCTATAACAGCATCGAGGTTTTCCGGCTGTGAACATATGACAGGAAGTGTATACTAAGATAGTTTAAATTGTCACTAAACATTTATTGTACAAGTTATTCACTGCATGATGTTAGAATTGAATGACGTACGTCACTAAAATAGCATGCTTCAATTTTTATTTGAGTAATTTAATGTATTTAACTTCTTTTAAATTCATTTTAGATTAATAATAATGTATTAATGGATGTATGTGTTTGTGTTTTTATTTTCTATAGGCCTTATCGTCTGCATTTACTTTGTGCAATGTAATTAAGCATATACGAAATGGACATATATCAGGTGTACCGGTATGAAGTGAGCGTCAAAATACAAATGTCTCGATAGGGAACATTTGTTTTGAACGAGCCTTTATTTTTTTTTTGTTTGTTTGCTATGACATCTGTGAAACTTATTTAGTCTACATCAAGTCATTGAACAGACAACATCATATTTTTTCATCGTGTTAAAAATGTCGAATTTCGTACCAGAAAGTGATGATTCGCGGAAAGCATTAATTTTTTGTTTTCATTTGAAGAAAAGTGCTGCAGAGTCGCATCGAATGCTTGTCGAGGCATATGGTGATCATGCTCTATCAGAAGCAACATGCAAAAGATGGTTTCAACGGTTCAGAAATAATGATTTTGATGTGAGAAATGAAGAACGTGGAAGACCACCAAAAAAGTTTGAAGACGCCGAATTGCAAACGATATTGGATGGAGATGACACTTTGAAGCAAAAGCAAATGGCAGAAATGTTAAATGTTGCACAACAAACAATTTCTGACCGTTTAAAAGCTATGGGAAAGATCCAAAAGTGTGGAAAATGGGTGCCACATGAATTGAATGAAAGACAGATGGAAAACCGAAAAAACACTTATGAAATTTTGCTTCAAAGACATGAAACAAAATCAGTTTTGCATCGGATTGTTACTAGCGATGAAAAATGGATTTATTTTAAGAATCCTAAACGGAAAAAATCATGGGTTAATCCGGGACAACCATCAACATCGACTGCAAAACCAGATCGATTCGGCAAGAAGACAATGCTGTGTGTTTGGGGGGATCAGAAAGGTGTGTGGTGTGGTGTGGTGTACCACGAGCTCCTAAACTCCCACCTGGTGAAACCGTTAATACTGATCGCTGATCGCTACCGACAACAAATGATCAATTTGAACCATGCATTGATCGAGAAACGACCAGAATGGGCCAGAAGACACGGCAAGGTAATTTTGCTCCATGACAATGCACCTGCACACAAAGCAAAACCGGTTCAGGATACAATCAAAACACTTGGCTGGGAGCTGCTACCTGCTACCCCACCCGCCGTATTCACCAGACTTGGCACCTTCCGACTACCATTTGTTTTCATCAATGGGACACGCATTGGCTGAGCAGCACTTTGGTTCCTACGAGGAGGTCGAAAATTGGGTGTCTGGTTGGTTTGCTTTAAAAGACGAACAATTTTATTGGCGTGGTATCCACAAATTGTGGTGGTCCAGAAACGTGGTCACAATGTATAGAAAACAACGGCCAATACTTTGAATGAAATGTTTTTTACTTTCCCATTAATAATTAGTGTTTTATTTTCACCAAAAAACGCTAATTTCATACCGGTACACCTAAGTACAATTTCATCATCATATTTACTACTTGAATTTTAGTTAGGCTTCGAATTTTTTTAAAGTATTTACTGTAGTATAAAATATGTAGTTTTAAAATTGCATTTGTTATAAACTAGTGTACAATCAGTCTGTCCTAGGTATTGTAGAATTTTTTTGTTACAATTAATATTTTAAATACTACATCACTACCTATTTTTGGACTATAAATTATAATAAAAAAAATAATACAAACTACTCTGTTATGTATTTTCTTAGGTAGATGCAATATTTTTTTATTTAATTTCATTTAAGGGATATATTTAGAGGCTGTCTTTTCGATTTTTTTCCTAGTTTCATTGTAGTCTGATTGTAGTAACATGTAATAAATATGTTATCAATAATAAATAATACGAAATATTGACTTCATCATGCGCATACTTGATAAATGTCGACTCTACGTTCACCTGTTGTGACTAATATGGTAACCCTGCGCATGTGCATGTATGAGCGTGTCGTTTGTGCGCAGCGTGCGGCGCGGCGGGCGCGAGGCTGCCCGCACATTACCAGCCACAGAAGTACTATCAGCCCGTGCTGGCAACTGCGAACGATTTCATAGGTAACGCATAACAATTGGCAACTTTTTTTTATCAAAATTTCATATGTTATACATTTCTTAGTCCACTGTTGATCTGCTGGATGCCTATAAAGTTATTCGATAATGTGGGTATCATTAAACTAGTACTAGTAATACCTTGGTATCGGAAACCGTTAAGGTAAGGTTACCACTGCATTATCTATTTATGACTTCGACCAAATATTTTTTGTTCTGTTTCGAAGAGAGCTGTATTTAGTGAAATTAGAGGAGTAAAGCGACAAAACATCTTCTATTTTAAGCTATTGACCACAATGTGGTGCCGGTGTATAATATCATAATCCCAAACGCCACATTGTTAATATATAAATAGGCGTATAATTCACTCATCATCAGTTCCTGCTTCTCTTGTCGCTTATTCGAATAAAATGTATTTATTTACTTATTTTGTTAACTTTGTTTAAAAGCATGTAACATCACAACCTTACTTGTGAATGTCGCACTAATTGATATATTTTAGCTTTGCAAATAATAAATAGCTTAATAGTATAACAAATAATAAATATGTATTGTGTTTCATGAAACGCATTTTATTCAAAAAATACTGTTTTTTTTAATAAATGAGACAAATCTAGAAAATCAGAGATTTTTTTGCAATGTTTGTCTGTGGGGAGAGTATCAAGCTAACTTTTATAAACATTTGATTAACCTTCAAAAGTAATCCTTCAAATTTGATTTAATAATGTTCTGGAAATTTTACCCTTTAGTATCTTAGAAAGGGGACGGAGACAAAATGTTAATAAAAAAAACTAATATAAACTTCAACGGAACATCGACAGCTCAACAACAGGCGCTGCAGAACTCTGTATGTCATCTGGGTGCGCCGGGGATCAGCGCGGGGTTCGGGCTGGGTCTTGGGCTGGGGGCACCGCTAGCCGCCGGCCTCGCTGCGCCGATGCTTCAACACCAGGCCATAGGCCTCGCCACGCAAAATCTCGCGCTCAATCAGAACCTTATGGGGCAGAATCTTGGACAGAATTTAGGTGAGTATTTTTTCTATACAGGAAAATTAACTACGATGAAAGTTGATTGTCGTCTCCGGCGACAGCGACGAACCACTAGCAAAATGTGTGCTTTAGCATTTTAGCATCATAGCACGGAGACAATGTTTGTCTGTACCTTGTAATACAAGATTTTTTTTATTGAATAAATATTATGACATTTAGAAATTATTTAAATATATTTATAATAAATAAGTAAAATACTTTATTAGCTTTTTATAATGAGGGCTTATTTTAACAGGTCTAGCGGCACAGAACTTAGGTGTAGGTGGTCAGAATCTCATGGGGAGTCAGAAGTTCGGCCTGAACGGACCTGCTTTGTCACTGGTAGGGCCGGGTCAGATGCACCGCAACGTTCACCACCCTAACAATACCCACCATGCGCACCACGCCCTTGCTCGGAGGGCTGTCGATGTGGACGGGGCCGGTACGTGGCGCATGACCATAATATACATGCAATTCTTCGTAAAACTAATTAGCAATAATTCATATTACTTTAATATGAAGTTTATTCGTTGCTTTCATTCCCAATCTAATAAACTAGTGTTATTAAGTACGTGAATCGTAAAAAAAAACATATTTTTATTTAGCACTAGCGATTATTGGACTTCAGCCTTTAATCTCAGGCTAGTAAGAATCGTCATCATCAATATCAGCCTTTGTTTATCCACTGCTGTATATAGGCCTTCCCCAATGTCATACACCAAATGATCCGCAGCTGCTCGCCATCCACCCACTTTCGACTGCTTTGATGATGTCGGTCTATCTAGAGGGAGGGTAAAGGTAAATTCTATCTATTAAGGACATTGATCCTAACGATTAAGAACATTGAAAGGGTTTTTGTTTTCGCGGACCGTATTGGCTTTAAGGGGGTTAGTTAAAGTCAGAGGGGCACCCCCTTATAACGCATGTAAAAGAAAGGCGATTTTAGTAGGAGGCATAACATAACATAACCCTGACTTTCTCTCCAGAATATATTCCATGTTTTTACACAAAAAGTGTAACGGAACCCCGAATTTTGGCGGAGTTACATTCGATATTCGATATACATAGTTACATAATAATATGGTAATCATTACATACATATCTATTTTTTTCTATTGGTATAGTTGGGAGTATATATGACACAGTTTTCTAACACCACCTGTGTAAGTTTATAAGATTTGGTTGTAATTAGATTTATTTATATTATTTTTTTATTAAGCCTATGTCCAGCAGTGGACGGCTATCGGCTGATGATGATATAATTTTAAATTTTTTAAATAAGATACATTCCGTTTAAAATCAATATTACTGAAGACGTGACGAAAAGAATGAGTATATTTCTGTAAAAGTAGTGGTGGCCTTGTACCAGAGAGCCAACCCAGGGAATAAATATGGACATTGGATTGATGTTAAAGCTGCATCATGTCCTACAGGAGCCACAAACTTGAACTCGACGGGCTCGTCACAGCCCAGCACGCCCAATAAGAGCCAGTCCTACGAGTATATGCTGTCGCTGCAGCAGAAGCTGTCGTCCATATCTAATAGCGTAAGTATTCTTACTTTGGTATTTGTCTTTAGTATTGATGATATTCATATAACATTTCCTCCGCTATATTACGAGTTTTTTGTCAGTCTACTTTTTTTTTAAATTGACGGGTTGTCCAAAATGTTGACCTAATCGGAATGGATACGCACTCCCTTAGCAATATGATGCTAAACATAGAATCACAATGTGCTCGTGGCTTAAATCATAAGGTATACTAATGTCTGACTGCAGAAATACACGCTGCGGGAGAACCTGCCTAGATCATATTGAACAATACAAATGTACCACCATTTAAAAGTATGTTTGCAATTTCGTAAAATTTTAATCTCGTTAAACTAGAAGAAAAAGAACCTGCTTTTTATATTTTAAGAAATTCATAACGATTTTCTTATTGTTTGTTACTGTTCCAGGGCCCGGTGTCACCACAGTCCCCATTGGAGTACAGTCCAGTGCTGTCGCCTACGCAACGGGCGATGCATGCCATACCATCGCACAAGGTGGTGTTAACTATGTTAATTTCGTAAAGCCATGCCAGTACTGATACTGAAAGTCTCTATTGATCTCCTTCGGTACCTTAGGCGGGCTCTGATAAACTACTTCAAACTAAGTCTATTTTTTTTGCCAAGCACAAAAGTAATAAACTATACAAGCAGTACGTTTGTTTGTAATAAACGTAGTGCTTGTGTTGCCTCTTAGATATTTATAAAAATACTAAAGAATTCTTTCCTGCACCAAGGTTTGCCTTGCCTTGTAATGCAGTTAGTCCCCTGTTTCAATTCTAGAGCAAATATGGTTGATTTTGTAGGTGGTAGTGTTTTTTTGATACCTTCTTTTGTTTAAAAGTTTTTTCTTTATTTTGAAGAAACCGAAAAACAAGCAGTGCAGATAATTGATCCGGTCACAAATTACAATGTGGTGCTAGTTAGGGTTATAAATAAGGCACTATACCATTCTCATCGCACTTGACAAGACTGGTTGTCATTATACCTGTAACTTCACTAGATATATTACCTTTTTAATAAGTTAACAGTACTGATTGCACACAAGTTTAAAAATAGGCGATGCGATATTTAGACAGCATCTGGAAACAGACACCTCACATCTGTAATCAATAGTTTGACAATTAATTTAAAATATTACAAATGTAACCCTCTGTAATATTTTAAACCTGCTGCAATAATAATATAGCAGTGTTCCGAATTTACCATCTCCATTTATTCTCAAGCATTTCTTCTTATTGCATCATTGTTAGTTAACATGAGAAATTTAGGTCCTGTGTTAATGTTGTCGTAGGTATAATTACCGATTGTCGGTAATTATTACATTAATATAATCTTTGCTTGTGTTCACGGCAGGTTGACGGCAGCGAGACGTTGGGCAGCGAAGCTGGCGAGGCGTCGGAGATGGGAGGGGTGGGTCCGCCGCGAGAGGTTGCGCATGCGTCGCGCTTGGCGCACCTGGACCACGAGCTCAGCAAGATTAGCCTGCACTATAAACACCCACCCCCTAAGGTTACATAGCCATACATTTTATTAGAACACATCTTGTGTTTCAAACGCGACGAGCGTAATGTGACGTAGTGTTTATAGTCTCAACCAACGCCTTTCCACTTATCATAATGATAAAAAAAAATACAGCTAGATTCATTGCTTCATCGAATAAAAAAATAATGAAACATACACACACACACACATATAAAAACCTCTGAAACAATATGTTCAACACACATACAGACAATTGAACAGAATTTTTCTAATTTTCTAGCTTTTGTTTAAATTTTGCCAATATTGTAATTTATATATTTATAAGAGATTGCATTTACGTAACGATAAAACTGGGAGGAGGCACTGTTTCCTGAGATACAGGTTAAACTCCTAGTTCAGGAACCAGGGGCTTCAAGTATCGAAGACATTTAAACTAATCCAATAAATTATCTTTATCTTTAAACTATGTGTCTCTTCCAGGACGTGTTCATCGAACACAGCGCGGAGGAACACGACATGATGTCGGATAACATTAACGACGGCCCAGTCAACAACTACGAAGGTAATTTTTGTAATTTGTTTTATATCATTTTGGCCATCTTCGTTGTAACTTTCAGTACCTGATGCTATTCGGTAGGGGCTGAAACCCATAGGCACTGCTTTTATTGCCATTAGTCAACCAAGGGCATATATTCGCACACAACCATAGTAGCATGGTTACTATATCTATAATGATTAAGATTTTTGAAAGCTTTCATAAGAATATTTATTTGGTGTGCATAATTTGAAATTTGAAGAGGTGTAAGAGGTGTAAGGGTTCCTGTACAACAACTCGCGGGACCCAAGTTAATCTCACCAGCTCGTGGTGCACTCTGCTAATCAACAAATGAGGCTCTGGCTTCCACCAACGAGCACTGGGCAAGCGTGGTGGAAAATGACACAAACCTCATATAGACCCCTACAAACGTGATCTTTGGGGAAGGCCTGTCTGACTGATGATGATGATGATGAGATCGTACTATAATATTTTATGTCTATAATATATTATATGTAGTCATGTTCTCATTGTGTCGCTTGTTCAATGTTACCAATTTTTTCTCAAATCACAACGAGCGAATGCAAGGTCAGCCGTGCTTACACAGAATGCTCTAGCTCTAGCTCTTCTATGTAGACAGCCGGAACACAACGATGGTTATGGAATGATGTTGAGGCGGCAGGTTCACAACTTGAAGGTGGTAACTAGCCAAGCGGATTCGGAAAGTTGGAATCGTACCAACGTATAATCATTCATTTTACAACGCCAACGCTTACCTACTGCGCTACGCAGAGAATTACATAAGAGGCAATTAATTTATAACATCTTGCTCGGTGCAACCTAAATATAATTCGGGAGTTAAGTACATACATATACATAAATATCACGCCTCGTTCCCAGTTGGGTAGGCAGAGACTACCTCTCTCCACTTGTTACGATCCTGGCACAGAGGTGGGAGTTGAGATTAAGGTTTATATGTTGCGTGGTTGGACCCTTAAGCGCGCACTTGTTGTAGAAATGGGCGATGAGTGGGAAGGCGATAGGCGGCGCTACCGCGTATCTCGGGCGGCGCCCTGCCGCGGGTACTCGCTGTGCCGACTACTGCCCCCTGTAGCTGCGCGTGCGCGCGATCACGGTATGTAGTCAGCCTAACGTGCTGCTGTCCGGTGGAGAGCGGAAGGCGATCATGCACTTTTAACCCAATATAAAGAAGTATTAAGAAAACTTATGTTCCACCACTACAGTATCAAAAAAGTATATATCATATATATATATATAAGGTTGGAAAATATCTCCCTTCCGCTTTTTTGCTCTTTATTCAATGCTTTATAAAAAGTGTTACAGTGATCGGATTTAGTTCAAATATGCGCCGTTTTGTTCGATAATCTGTTACCATCTAGACGGCAACTTCATAATACCTCCCTCGTAGAAGCCCCCCTCCTTATTTGCGAAGAACTCGGACAGCCACTTTTCATAAGCCTCTTTTGAGTTCAACTTTACACCACCAAGGGCGTTCACCATGGACAGGAACAGGTGGTAATCACTTGGCGCTATGTCCGGGCTATATGGTGGATGCAATAAAACTTCCCATCCAAGCTCCCGTAGCTTCTGACGAGTCATCAACGAAGTGTGTGGTCTGGCGTTGTCCTGATGGAACACTACACCCTTCCTGTTGGCTAATTCTGGACGCTTCTGGTCGATCGCCTGCTTCAAGCGGTCCAGTTGTTCGCAGTAGATGGTAGAATTAAGCGTCTGGCCATATGGGAGCAGCTCATAGTGGATGATTCCCTTCCAATCCCACCAAACACACAGCAAAACCTTCCTGGCCGTCAATCCCGGCTTGGCCACTGTTTTGGACGATTCACCGGCCTTCGACCACGACCGTTTTCGCTTGATATTGTCGTATGTGATCCATTTTTGGTCGCCAGTCACCATCCGCTTCAAGAATGGGTCGAGTTCGTTCCGTTTCAGCAGCATATCGCAGGCGTTGATTCGGTCCAGAAGTTTTTTTGCGTCAAATCATGCGGCACCCAAACATCAAGCTTTTTTTTGTATCCAGCCTTCTGCAGATGGTTTAAAATGGTTTGGTGACTAACTCCCATCTCCTGGGCGATGTCACGAGATGCCACATGCCGGTCTAACTCGATGTAGTCCATGATTTGATCGGTATTTGTCGTCACAGTCTTCCGCCGGCTGGCTTATCCATGGTGTCGTTTTCACCGGCTCTGAATCGTCGAAACCATTCCTCCGCGGTTCGAAGTGATAGAGTACCATCCCCCAAAACACCATTAATCTCACGGAACGTTTCTCTAGCGGATTTGCCTTTAACGAAGGAAAACTTTAAAATAGCGCGAATTTCGGCGTTAGTGTACTATATGTTTACACGTCTATAACTGTTGAACGCAATATGCAAACTAATTATGCATAGCGTCGTTTTGTAGGTTATGTCAAGACCTTTAAAATTATGTATAGTATTGCCAGATACGAGCTCTGTAGCGCTTTGTACATAGCCGCGAAATTCAAAAGACAAAAAGGCGGAAAGGAGATATTTTTCAACCTATTATGTTCCTCCCTACTGTGTTGTGGAACATGTAAACATGTGTTCATAAGTTTTAAAAGAGACAAACTCTTTTTTTCTTTCGATTCCTAAAAAGCACGTAACTCTATATCGAAAACCTTTTGCTGTTCTTTTTCATTGTGGCGATAGTCTTGATATTCAAAGGGAATAGTATAGTTTATTTATTATCAATTATTTTTATTAAACACGGTGGTAACTCTCTGTTCTCGCTGACCGTTTAGGTAGGTACCACCGCAACTCGTATTTCTGCCGCCAAACATTAGTGTTCCGGTTTGTAGGAAGTCGTAGGCTTCTAAAATTATATTAATTAAAAACTTATATCTCAAAGCGTCTATTTGATAATTCGGCAGCGAATATTTTACTTTAAATTGCGCGACATTGTTACGAGTAGACATCGTTTGTTACAGGCAAGGAGGCTTCGCACGGGTTCGTTGAAGGCGGCGCGGACGATGTTTCCTGTGACAACGCGTCGTGGTGCGAAGAAGGCGCACCCGAGCCTTCGGATACGTACGTGCTGACGGACACGGCGCGCGCGCGCTGCTACGTGCTCACGGACGCGCTCAGCGGGCGCGTTGCGACCGTGCTTGATCCGGCGCCGCACCAGGTACTTCTTTTTAATAAACCTTTGACATCTCATAAAGACGACTTTGGGGAAGGCCTATATCCAGCAGTGGACAAAGGCTGATAATGATAAAGATAACAGTTTGTGTTTAATTAAACATTTATATATGCAATAAAAAAAAAATATTTTTTATACGTTTCAGAGTGATGTGAAACAGAATGCGGAGGCGGCGTCTGATGATCAAGAGCGCAGCTTTTTGATACTTGATCCGGTGCGCGACATGACCTGTACCGTTATCACGCGCACTTTGAACTTGGAGAAGGACGCCACCTTCGAAGGCTTCGTCGAGGGCCGGTATTCGCAGGAAAACGTATCCGAGGTAAACAGAATTTACATAACGCTTACTGGACTTTTACACTTATGCGCTGTACCATCAAATACCATATTGTCGCTTACCATATTGGTGGTATGATCGTCTATATAATAAATAAATATTCTTTAGAAATGACATCATTTGTCTGTCTGGCTTTCCCACGGTTTCCATCTGCGTGAACAGTTGTTGGATTTGTATCCTCTCATAATTTGGCCAACATAATACTTGTTCTTTGGGGTGGCCTATGTCCAGCAGTGAACGTCTATCAGCGGCTGATGATGATGATATTGATGACTACTTGTTAATATTCATATGAAGCCGACGGATGCGGGCAGCACAAGATCGATCGACGTCTATAGGCTGATGATGACGATGAAACGAAAAAAAAAATTAAAATTCTGGTTTTTATTTGTTTTTATTAATTACAAATACCTAATATACATGTTTCTTTCAATTAACAAAATATGTCTATCGTAAAAGGCAATTGAAAAAATATTTATTATTCACATTAATATCAAAACATTCTTGGTATTAACCAATAAGTGTGTCGTAAAGTTATCGTTTGCGACAAAACTTAAACCTTTCCTATACGCTATGGGTGTTAATTATCAATATAATTAAAGAGGAATTGTGACAATGCAACGCGTAGCAGGAGACAGCAGAGAGCATATCAGCGACGGAGGAACTGAACAAGTGGCGGACGGCGGACATCGAGGGGCAGCCGTGGCGGGAGGGCGACACGGTGGCGGGCGGCGCGGCGGAGGGCGCGGGCGCGGCGCGCTGCGTCAGCGGCGTGGCGGCCGGCGGGCTGCTGGCGGACGTGCTGCTGGAGGACGCGCTCACCGACAGAGGTTGGTAGAGAGCCCCGCCTGCGCCAGTGTGAATGCTCGTTTTAATATTCATACTAGATATATATCTATTTCATCATCATCAACCGAGAGAGGTCCACTGCTAGACATAGACCACCCTCAAAGATTTCCATATACAGTCTGCAACTTGCAGTTCATATGAGGGGATTTGGGTCATTTCCCACCACGCTGGCCCAGTGCGGATTGGTGGGAGCCGGAGCCTCGTATGTTGATTATCGGGGTCCACCACGAGCAGGTTATGTTGGCTTAGATCTCGGCGAGTTGTTGTGCGGGAACACTTACATACTTTATATATCTATATATTAAATTTTTTGACTTCGCAATCCAAAAAGTGGACTCCGAAAGAATTGCTCATCGCATTACTTCCGCCATTTTGTTTATAAATTTTTATTGCATTTTTGTCAGATGAAGATCGCAGACCCTTCGGTGTGGAAGATCTTTTGAGGAGGCCCAGCAGTGGACTTCCATCGGCTGATGATTAAATTATTGATTGCATTTTTTTGTATGATTATAAACAAATAATGGTGTATTTCTGTTACTGGGAACCGTCATGGTGGACATCAGCGTGGCGCCTATGTGTCTCGCGAAGGAATAGTGTGAACATTCAAAAATCCAGTGTCCACAATTATACGAGCTTTGTAACTATTAAGTTACTATGGTAACTGAACGTAGTTGTAATGAACATGCATATTTACCAGATGACTGGTTGTGATCGCTTTTCTATATACGCCAAAACCGTTGTTGCAGTGTGGTGCCGGCAGGTGGTGCTGCTGTCGGTGCGCGCGTCCGCTCAATTATGACATGTGTAGCGACTCACCAAGTACCTTATATTTATTGTACCATGTAACATATGCTATATATCTATATCATTACTCCTAAATAAAATATTCATATGTGATATCTCGCGAGTGACTTTCATTTTTTAACATGGTAACACCATTGCAGTATAATTATTTTTTTTTTTTGGTCTCATTATAGGATTAAAAAATTTATTACCTGTTCAATTAAAAATAATCTAGTCTTTGTAAGAAGACTATAAATTAAATGTTCATCAACGTCATCATCATCAGCCGATAGACGTCCACTGCTGGACATAAGCCTTCTTCAAAGGTCTCCACATAGTCTGCAGTTTGCAGGAGTTCATATGAGGGGATTTGAGGCATTTCCCACCACACTGTGCCAATGTGGGTTGGTAGGAGCTGGGGCCATGTCTGTTGATTAACAGGGTGCCTCCAGCAGGTGAGGTTGGCTTGGATCCCGTGAGTTTTGCGGGGCCCCTTACACCCCAATAAAATGTTAACTTATTATAATTTATATCTACTTGATATCGAATGAAAATCATCAGTCAATAGATGTCGACTGCTGGACAAAAGCAACTCCATAGATAACATGGCGTATTACCTCTTGTAGAACTCGTGATTAAGCAGATCTTCGGTGCATATTATGGTGGGTTGTTTAGTGATATATAATACGAGCTTGAAGATTTAAATGATTACTACGTTAAATAAAAATTTGCTCACCAAACTGATTGACAGTAGGAGGAGCATCCACCATCCGGTCGGCCGATGTCCATCGTTATATTTCACAATCTGTTAAGCATCAAAATTAATGAAAAAAAAAAGATTGCTAGAACATTCTAATAACACTCCTCCATAGCTAATATAATTAGGTACACAAATTATGCTTAACATATTCCTTGAATGAATGTAACCGATATCAAGAACGTATGGAAAAAAAAGCAAATTGTAGAAGAAATTGGAATGTAGAATAATGGAGATGAGAATGAAAGAAGAGTAGACCATGAAAGAGTAGAAGGAATGAAAAACGAGTATGACTAGGAAATAGAGTAAAAATCCTGACGGTTAATGCATAGAGATGTAAAGGCCCTGACCGACCATACGCAGGGGAATAAATAAAAAAAACAACAAAATAAAAAAAAACATCAAGAGCGCCGAGTAGCTGATCCACCGCGCACAACAAAAAGGAATTCGCAGAACTGGTGTCCAATATTCACCAGTCGGAGGAGCACAAGAATTATGTGTGTAAGGAAAGAAAATAAGCTGTTAATATTATTTGACGGCTTGATTTCTGTAAGGGTAACAGTTTTTTTTTTATCTCCGTCTATATCATCGAGATGATTCCTTCGATCATCATCATCAGCGGATGGACGTCCATTAGATTTCTTTAATAAATACGTAAATTTCTAAGAGACTACCGCCCGCCGTGGTGACGGGCGGGATAGCGGTTTAATCATCTAAGTGAGATTTATACGCTCGGCCTTAAAGACATGGAGCTAGTAGCCCAGTAAAGTGATTTCACTAGCTACAACAGTTTTTAAACTGAAACACAGTAATGTTTGTCGGCTACAACAGGCACTGCGGCGGAACCTACCTCGACGGTATCCGGCAAGGAGACCACTAGTAAAAAATATGGACATTAAAGATAAGATATGCCAGCGCTTTGGGTTAAAGCAACGTCTTTATCCATCATATTAAGCTGCCAAGCAATGATATATATGTGTATATATATTTATTGGTAAGGAAAATGGAGTTTGAACTGTTGCGTAAGGAGAGAAGTAACTGGAGGAATGAGTAGTTTGTGTAGGCAGTATTAGTTACCATCGTCGTCGCGTCACTTATAAAAAAAACGAAGTGCATCGTTAACTTTTTGAAGGGCCGAATATTTCAGATATAATAGGTGGACCGGAAAGTAATGTCGTTTATGCGCATGCCAATACTTGATTGTCATTTGTCAGCTCATTGTTTTGTTCAGAGGCGTACCAAAGACATTGTGAGGTTATAGTGATTTCTTTACTTATAGACAATTGAATTACAATTTTTATTTGTAATTTTGGGTAAAATGGCCAGCCAAATACCAGAAGAGGTACACATCCGGCATTGCATGCTCTTTGAGTTTCGCAAGGGAAATAACGCAACAGTTGCTACCAAAAACATTTGCGATGTTTATCCAAATGCACTGGACATTCGTAAATGCCAAAGGTGGTTTTCCAAGTTCAAATCGGGTAATTTTGATCTTTCCGACTCGTATCGATCAGGAAGACCATCAGCGTTAGACAACGACGTGTTAAGGGCGGAAGTGGAAGCAAATCCGTGTCAGACGATCGAGGAATTGTCAAACAGTCTCAACAAACCTTGGTCGACCATCCAAGAACATTTGAAGCAGATTGGAAAAGTAAGCAGAGCAGGTGTTTGGGTCCCGCATAATCTGTCCGAACAGAATAAGGCTAACCGATCAATCACATGCAACTTATTGCTTCAACGACACAACATAGAAGCGTTTTTTGATCGCTTGATCACAGGAGATGAGAAATGGGTCCTGTATGATAACCCAAAACGCAAAAGGCAGTGGCTCTCTCCAAATGAAATCCCTCGGAGTACTGCTAAGCCAGGTTTACACCCCAAAAAAGCGCTTTTGTGTGTTTGGTGGAGTATTCGCGGCATTGTTCATTTTGAATTACTGAAACCTGGAGAAACTGTTACTGCAGACCTCTACAGCGAACAATTGCAGCGAGTCAATCAATCTTTAATTGAAAAGTGGCCAGCGATTGTCAACCGAAAAGGCGTCATTCTCCAACATGACAATGCAAGACCGCACTGCGCAAGGCGAACTCTAGAAAAAATTAATGAATTGGGGTGGGAGGTGCTGCCTCATCCACCATATTCGCCCGATGTTGCACCATCGGATTTCCACTTATTCCGAGCGCTGCAACACTTTTTAAGTGGCAAAACATTTGCAAATTTGGATGATATCCAAAATGCCATCTCTAGATATTTTGCCGAAAAACCAATTAATTTTTATCGATCAGGGATTGAAAATTTACTCACTAGATGGCAAAAGGTTATTGACAATGATGGGGAATACATCATTGATTAAAAATAAAGACTCGTTAAAAATGTGTGTTTGTATTTAGCGTAAGAAAACGACATTACTTTCCGGTCCCCCTAATATGTAAGGTAACAATACTAAAAAAAAAGAAAATGCTACTTTCTACCTAATTCGTAACGCTTACCAATGAACTCGTAGTAGTTTCTTTTTAACAAGGTTGGCAACACTGCGCGTGCGCCGCGCACTGTCGGATTATATTATACATGTTGTGTGTTTATCTTTTTCTTCCTCTATTTTTATTTTGAATTTATTGGATTATTTTTTCTTAACAGTTTTTTATTGTTATAAATAAATATGGTAATAGTGATATTTGTATTTTAGTTATGATTAATTTTTTTTTAGAAAATTGTGTATGGGGCATTGTGTTTGTATATATTTGGAGCTGTAGCGTTTTTTTTTAAGCCACACTGAGAATCATTTGCGGTCTTTATAGGCTGCAACATTACCTGAGTGGGTTCCTTTCCAACGTGTGGGATAATATTTTGTTTTATTTTAATTCTTTTTTTTTACAGTGTATTTTTTTATCCTGTGGGAATAAATGATATATTATTATTATTAAGCTGGCTACAGGACCCAATACCTCCGATGACTTCACATAGCACGCATGCACGCTTGTGAACCTATTCCGATCTGAGTACACTTACGGTGCGGTTGATCCAGTCGGTGTAAGCGGAGACTCGTGCGCTGACGCCGGGGAAGTAGGGCTGCCCGCACCCGTAGCCCCACGAGGTGATGCCCACCAGCATGCCCTGGTGCACAAGTGGACCTCCGCTATCGCCCTGGCATGCGTCCTTGCCTGCCGAAACAACGGGAGCACCCTCTACATTATTATTTGCATAGCGTTTATTTCTCTGATTTCTTAGGATGTATGCATACCGCATACGACTACCCCACAAACAGCTTCAATATGTAATTGTTATATGTTTTTCAATACATCCAAATTTTTTTTATTTAACGAAGCGGCGAGATGATTGAGACATTCACCTGATGCTAAGTCATATGCTTGCTCAGAACAACATGGCGCTAGTTAGGATGATATATAAAGCACAACGTTGTGATTGTTTTGAGACATAAGATGTTAAGTCTCGTTCCACCCAGTAATTCCTTATTCACAGCGCTCTACAAACCGGAACACAGTAATGTTTGCACGGTACTGTTTGATGGCTTCAATAGGTGCTGCGGTGGTACTTAGCCAGACGGTCTGTTGCGACATACTATAAAGTAATATTTGGTTTGAATACTACAAACTGCATAAAGACAAGTGACTCCTTTCCACGCTGGTAGTCACAACGTACAATGTAAACTACATTGTAGTGTAGATGTAGTTGATGTACCTCCAACGTCTAGCAGCCCGGCGCACAACATGTTGGCGGTGACCGGGAACGGCTCGCCGGTCGCCGCCTCCAGGGCCCTGTAGCGCAGCACGCAGGTGCTCCTATCCACTTTGAACACTTCCACCTCGTTCAGCACCTCGGAGACCTGCGATATCCCTGCCTGCGAATGAACATCACAGTATTTACAACTACATTTCAATTGATCTCCTTATTACTGATTTAACTCCCCCAACTTATGTATAAATTATAGTAAATGTTAAGAGTGTAAAGCATCTTCTAGAAACTAACACACGAGTTTGATTAATTAACTATCTGCAGGGTCTGTGCGTAATTAGGTCTCCTTACCGCAGTAATTTCACTAGCTAAAGCGCCCTTCAAACGGGAATATAGTATTGTTTGTCGGCTGCAATAGGAGCTGCAGTGGTATATATCTAGACGGTCTCTGCCATCTGAGACCTACCACCAGTCACTTATTGTGTATATTGTGGTATTCGGTTACATTGGTCCGTCCCCAGCCGACGTGGAGTAGGCTCGCGTTGTTCGGTAAGACAACACCCGGAGCAGCCATGGGGATGAAGAAGACGCGCTCGGACACCTCCACGCTCGCGCTCAGTACCGCCACAGCCACGTCGTTGTCCCGCGGCGGCTGGTTGTACCGCTCGTGTACAATGATCGTGGACACCGCGTGCACCGTGCCACCTGCAACATCACGATACTAATGAGAAGAAAACAGATAACTGACAAAAAGTAATGCTTTAAGGTTTTCAGGTTCCCTTTCAAGAATGCTTTATGATTTTCACTATAAGGAAGAGAAATATTTTTTAAAAAAAAAAACATGATACTGGAACAAAACCACTAATGAGTACTATTGGAACTATTCTATCATATTGTAAGGTTCTGATTATATTATTATTCCTGATGGCAGAATTGTACTAAAATAAACTCTTACATGTCCACCATCACTAGTAAAGTCGTAAATCGTTCGTATCGCCCGTATAGATTAATCTCAGTATCGCCGCGAAGTTCAAAATCAGAGTACCGTTTATTTTATCAGTAGCGACATCTAGTGTTTTAGTACCAAAACTGTGCAACAATGAACGAACTTTTGGTTTGTATATACGGACCTTTGTCCTTATGTACGTGCAGAACATCATGAAACCCAGTATCAGATGAGCTTTAAGAGTAAATATGCCTTCAAGCAAGCTTAACATTTCAAAAAACGGGAGTCATCAGTAGACAGTTGTCCGCTGAACATAGACATATGTGCGCATGTTATCAAAATCTTTTATAAGCTTTATGTTGTATATTTACAGAATTTTTTTATAGGATTTTATAAAATAAATGAAAAATATTTAATTGGAGATTAATCATCTGTTAATTTTTTTTTCAGGTACTTTGGAAATACCGTGTTTTATTGACAATTTCTATTACACACAAAAATTATTAGTGAAAAAAACTGTTAAAAAATATCTACGAATATACAAACAAAAAGCCAATTGTGTTGTAACGTTTTTTTTATATATTTTAAAAGACTTGTTCAACTCCACAAAAATTCACTCATTTTTATATATTTAAATACATTTCTAACCTGCATTTATACAGCTTATTTCACTAAATAAGCTGTACAAATAGATGCTTGAAATATTTAACCACAGTGCCATCTATCGATAAAGTGATTTCTTATAATCCTACTAATTTTAATTGCACGTTATATATTCCCATCAATAATATTATAGATTCCCGCTAAAATAAGTTGTTTAACAATTCAACCAAATATACTAAGTGATCTCGCCATGTTCAAAACGAGAATAAAAAAAAAATAATAAACTTAGTACATACTGTTTTGTTTTAGAAAGACATATTCAACAGTGGATAGCGATAGACTGTTCACCAACACAATTTGGACTGATGAATTGATCCTACATAGATGGGAATCAGCACGTCAAACTTGAATAATGCAGAGAAAATTTTAAGACTTCCTATAGCCAACGTTTCCGGCTGTTTTTAGCATGTTGTCATAGTAACCGCAAGGTTTATTTAATCTTACCGGTGTACAAGTAAGTGGACCCCACGCGTATTCTGATACTGCTAGGATTGATGACGACGCCGTTTCTGTAATAAATAAACGTTAAGTGATAACATTAACTAGGAATCAATAGACGTATGTCTTATACCGTCCAGTGCCGTATTCGCATATTCTCACATTTACAACTTTTCGGACACAGCACACGACAAGAAGACATATCTGTAGAGTGACTTGTGATAAAGGGAAAGTGGAAGGTAGGGCAGGGTCGACCGAGTGAAATCTAAGCTAAATGATCTACTATACGAGCGCGCAAAAATGGTGACGAGTTGTAAAGCTTGCCAACTAATATTGACACGATGACCAACGAGCACCCCGTCAAGAGTGTAACGACAAAGAAGAAGAAATTATTATAATTTCTCTAGCTTATACCTAATAAATTATTAGACCACGAGCTATAGCTTAGTAACACGAAGCTTCCAAATCGATTTTTGGTTAACCTGGACTTTTGTTTTGGTTATCTGTAATCAATAAACTTCAATTCGGATGATGATGATGAACCTAGGCTTTCCCAATAGGGCGACAGTTTGTGAGCTGTTCTATTTTGGTCACTTCGTAAAACACTGAGATGTGACGGTGGTAATATTCTAACCAGTTACCCATGTGAGATTTAGTAAGAGAATTAATTAAAGAAAGAGAGAGTTATAGCGAGAGGGAAAAAGGGGTTATTAGAGAAAGAGAGAGGTCCTCACTCGTCGGCGAAGCAGTGCGCCGCGGAGAGCACATGCCGCAGCGAGATGAGGCTCCCGCCGCATGACAGCTGGTTGTTCCCCAACAGGATCTGAAGGTATCATATACATAAAGTAATAAACATTTAGGTTTCTTAATAATGTATTTCAATGGATGTTTGTGAACTGATGGTAAACCTAATGATATTAAGCGATAAATACTTAAATATAATATTTAGAATTAACTGCGAGAGATACATTGACAACCGCAACTGTAAGATTAAAACAACTGCAACGTTAAATTGATGTTTAGTTTCAACTTCCGTTATTTTAATGATTTATCACAGTCTATCCACACGACACACTATCTCGATATCTTCAGACATTACTATCGAATCTGATCGTAGTAATTGTGTAAATATTTTCATATAATCGTATTCATTACTTTTTACATCCAAGAGTATCTATAGCTGGATAAATGACTACCGCGTTGATCTTATAACTCAAGTCTGTGACCTTATGGTGCAGTGTGAACATCTTAATATAATCGGCCGACAAATCAGAACCTTTTAAGTTAAAGAAACACACTAATAAACTAGAATAAAGACAAACAAAATAAATATAACTAGTATAACGTTTATTGTTATTACTAAGATTAGGGTTTGTGAAAAAGTTTGTTTCTTAATATCACCTGTACTGTGTAGGGATGTTTTTCTATGATTGTGGGATGACCGCCGATGATCCTGGTGCCGACGGGGTTGTTGCTCAGCTCCGTGGTGGAAACGTAGACCACCTCCGCAACGACTAACCGGAAATAGCGATTGGTAAATTAACACTTGGAGAAAAGAAGCGGTGATTCGCTTACTTTATGTTATGACTCGAGGAAATGAGGGTCCGTTGACGATGATGATGATTCTTGACTCTTCTTATCTGAGAGGCTGCGCAACTTAGCAGTTGAAACATTCGTGTAAAGAGTTTGCTTCTATTTAATTTCATGATTTTTTTTTATAGAACAGTAATTGTTCTTGGCGTCGGCCATTTTATTTATATATCTCCAATATATTCCATGTTCTGATAGCAGTGGAAAAAAGTATAAATAAATAAAGTGATCGACCACTGATGTGTTATGATAACATTAAGCTTGATAAACAAATAGTTCTTCAAATATATACACGATTATCAACAACAATGATAATTAACCACTTATTGGATTATAAATTATTTGTACGCGGAAAATATTAATCATCATCATCAAGTGTTGTACTCCAGTATACAGATTATAGAGGGCATTGTCTTCGACACACTTCCTCCAATAAATCTGGGTTATGTAGCATTTCTAACAACTATTTTTTTCATTCAAAGAAGCGACGAGGACGATCACCTGATGATAAGTGACATGCTCGCCCATAACCTGGCGCTATTTAGTATACGTTATACACTACATTGTGTGCTCGCTGAGTCTCGTAACTAGCTACAGCGTCCTTCAAAGCGGAATTCATTAATGTTTGCACAGTATTGTTTATCGGCTGGAACAGGCGCTAAGGTGGTACCTATTTAGACGGTCTCCGGCAACAGACACCTACCGGAAATCATGATAAAAATCCTCCTTTTTTTTTCAATTTATTCACAATTTCGTAGCTGTGGTTTATTTTACTTTACATTATTATCCTGAAGCGGTTCTGTGCAAATATAAAATTCCTCTTCGGCTAAATGTTATTATTATTATCACTGTCCTTTCTTAACCGCATATCTATGTATGGTTTGAAGACAAACATCAAACGTTTATTAAATTTATTTTCATATAATTTTAATAACAAAGAAATATTTTAATAAATTCCATATAATTATAATGACTGTGATTGTTAATTTAACAGCTAGAAGAATATAATACTGAAACAGTGAACGGAGACAGCAGAATAGACAAAGAATTGTTTTTATTATATATTTTTCCTTAGTTTAGGAATTGAGTTTAAATATTTAACTGTTTTCAAATATTTTGAAATTGGTATAAATGGATCAAAACGTCATCAAACGTTTGTCGTCTTTGTTTGTTTGTGTATTAAAAAAAATTGTAAATTTGCAATCGGTACTTTAATTCAGGTAGTGATAAGATTGTCGTTAAGTAAATAATTAAGTTACAGTATATTGAGATCGTAAGAGTACTCACAGGTGGTTATACAGAGGTGTATAACGAGGGTCCACATGCTCGCCGCCGGGGCCGCGTCCGCGCTGTGGCTGCGGACTGTCGATGTCCTTATCAATAGATAGAATTATCGCTATCGCCGTTACGAACCAAATTTCATTTAATCTTTATTGTAGTAGCGTGTGAAGTGGACAGGGGAAGGCCTAACCCCATTCGGTGCCGTACTTAAATATCAAATGGGGCTAAGCCCACTGCGGCAACAAAGATTTACTACTCTACTAGCGGTAGGTCTGTTTCCGGAGACCATCTAAGTAGATGACACATTGCAGCCGAAAAGCAGCAGTGTGCAAACATTACTGTGTTCCTATTTGAAGAGAGATGTAGCTAGTGAAATAATTGAAGTAACGAGACTTAACATCTTATATCTCAGGGCGTTGAGCAACGTGATATAGTGTAAACATTCTACCTAGCACTACATTTTAGCCAGAAATGTCACATTCCATCAGGTATAAGTCTTGCTTGTAACGTCGCTGTAGAATAAAAGAAAGAATGTTTTATGGTACTAGTTGTTCCCCGCCCGCTTTGCTGGCCGTAACGCCCCACCACTCCCTTTGGGAAAGAAATTTTGTAAAGTCTATTCTTAGCTGACCTCTAAACGGCGGAAGCAATATCTCTACCAAATTTTGAGTGTTTACGTATAATTTGTTTAATTATTAAATCCTTAATTAAAGTAGTTTCGAAGAAAGGATATAGGGATATGGAAGAGCTGTGCCAAACCCAAATAGCTGAGAAAAAGACAGGAGGAAGAAGTCTATGAATCTCTGGATATCTTCTGTATATAAATGTTTTTTTATTTATTATATTTAAGTAAGGCATTTGTCCAGCTTTTGACGTCTATCGGATGATATTCAAGTAAAAAAAAAACCTTGGAATTGTTTATGACGAAGATGATGTACAGGTATTTTTTCTATTGGTTGGTGTTAAAAAAAACTCGTATGTTTGTGCCATTTTTTTATTATTTTAAAAAAACAGAAAAAATAACGTATTGCAGCCATCACAACGAGGTCCATCACATATCCGGTACAACGTACGCAACATCGGTTACTTAACGACTAATGAAACATAATTCCAGCTTAAACTTATCCAAGCGGGCCAGGGTTCGAGCGGAGTCTCTGTTCGGCTTTGAAACTCTATTTTAAAAAAATCTTTTCTCATTATTAATGAAAATAGTTTAGATTAATAAATAGCTTTTATTAAAATCTTTAAAACATCTCCAATGATTTCCGGCATTGTATATGTTAAACAGGAATGTATATATTGCATTAAGAAATATATAAATTGTTTACATTAAAGAGAGTAAAGAGAACAGTGTAAATATATAACATCTATGAAATTCGTTAGAGATAGAGAAAAATCTATAAATATAAATAAATAAAAAAAATGCTCTTACTTGAATATTATTTGCTTTGATTTATAATACATAAATTTATTTTAAAGACAAATATTTTTTAATATATTCATTACACTTACATATAACTCCGTGAGGAATGTTAGTTAATTTAAAAAAAAATAGTTTAATATATTAAACGAATCAGAACAAAAAAAAAAATTCCATCAAAATTAACTCCACTATATACTATTGAAAAATATTCGAGATAAAATTCTTTTTAAGTACAACATAAAAATTCATTTAGTCGAAAATCAAAAAAAAAAATATGAACAGATCTCGTATATGTTATCTACATTATTCGTTTGTCACAACAACAACAACATGGCACACAAGTATTAATATATTAAAACTTAGTACAAAGCGGTAACAATGTTAAAATATTACAAAATAAATTCAATAATAATTTTTTTTCTCTACTTCTACATAGAGAATATATGTACGTTAAAAATAACTTTGATTCATGTTCAAATAAAAAAAATACATAAAACCATAGATTTGACATTTGACAGGGGTTTTCCCGCCAACGCATCTGTCAACAGAAAGTTTCCGTAACGACGTCACATAACAACTAGTCACATATCACAACACGAATACGCAACGCACTATCACCCGACATATCTAACAACAGGCAGTGACCAGTCTACTCGATAGCAGTAAACTTGCTCAGGGCCACCGCCGAACATTAACCTTCAGATCTTTAAAAGAACTATATCAATATTAACTATAGTAATTAGGTAACGGATTTGAGCTGATGTCGCATTTACTAAGGATCTAGAAAAGGTGAAACTTACACGACCATTTGAAACTTCATAATATCGAACGATAGTAAAGACACTAGTAAAAACAACAGTAAGAACTTTTTAAAAATACAATTTTTTTTATAACATAGTGTATAGTTAAAATGTATAGTAAAAATTATAGATAAGAAAACTACCTGGATACCTACACTACGCGTAACTCGTTCTCACTGACATAAGAGTTAACAAGTGTTGCCAGTGTGGAATTGCGAAATTACACTCCTATAAATATCCGTATACCTTATTTGGCTTGGATCTTAGTTGGTTAAATTGAATCTTTATTATTTTTTAATTCAATAATAAATGTAAGAATTCTCATTAATAAAGATTTTATACTAACAGTATAGATCTATTAATTATCTTCTTTATGGTTAATGGCTTCCCTTAAAAGATTTCTGTTGAACATCCTGTCAGTCACAATAAATATCATTTATTTGCATCCGTCAAATGCGACTTGTCAATGTCACTTCAATAATTATTTTTTTAATCTTCACGCCAAAAATATGCGAATGGGACGTCCATTCTTTTTTTTTTTCTAATTTATGTCAAAAGCGCTATGTTATAAGACGAATACAATACAGATATGTGTTGGGTGTTAGATTATTTATACAACTATCGCCGCGTCGTACGGAGGCGAGCAATTATTTCTATATTTTCTATGCGTAGTGATGCTTGGTGTTGCCACTATCCATTAAATCGATACAGACTTACTAACTGACAGTAAATTATAAGTGTTTTTTTTTATATAAATGTTTTTCATACATACTGTATGATTGTCGTGTGTCATTGTTGTGTGGTTATAAATTATGTATCGCGCAAATACAACAGATAAAATCGATTGTGCGTCAGCAACTATATTACAAGCGGAACCCGTTACACTCAATCCTACTTTAACCCGGAAGTATTTTTTTTTTACTTCACATGAACTCTAATAGTTGTATTAAATGTAAATTTCATAACAGTTATGTTATATCGTAGTTATACCGCGAGTAGGGCGTGAGAGTTCCGCTAGTCAGTGGAATGGGGGACGGGTTCCGGAGGGTTCACGACGGTAAATTCATCTGCAGGTTCTGCAGGTAAGTGGACGTTGAGTTGAGGAGTCCGATGCGTTGTTTCTGCTTCCTCTGTTCCGTCATCTGGACAAATAATATTTAATGATATATAAAGATCTCGTGGATGCCGTTACCAGATTTGTTGTATTATACAAAAATTAATAAAAGTCTGTTGAGTGAACCAAAGTCTGGGGCAGCTCACGATATGTTTGATATGTTGTGATAACCACAATATTACCACCCTAAGTTTTCTTTTGTGTTGTGTCTTTTTTTGAGCCAATGGGGCTGAAATATCCTTAAGGGATAAAAGCCATTCAAAAAAAGAAAAAAATAATAAAATAAAAAAGTGTTCCTAATGCTTCCACTGACGGTACTAGGGGCTCAAACTAGATCTAAAAACTGTTTAGCAACCCCTCGATGTCTTGACAGGACCATCACGGCATTCGGCATTTTGATTTGAAGCTTGAGTATCATTCACCACCAAAGTAAAGCTCCTCTAGTGTCTATGCAAATACAGATTAAGCATGGTGTAATGTGGTGGTGCTGTCCATACCTGGTCACGTAGCTCCGTGAGCAGTTCGGTGAGCGTGCGCACGGCGTTCTGCGCGCGCTCGAGTTGCGCCTGCAGCGCGCGCAGCTCGATGTCTCCGCCTTCGCCCTCGCCGCTGCTCACTAGCGACAGCGCGCGTAGTCGCGGAAACCACTCCAGGTTGTTCGACTGTACACATATACATATATACGTACATATATATATGGAAAATTATCTTTAACTAAAGACGTATCATCATCGTCATCAGCCGATAGACGTCCACTGCTGGACATGGGCCTAAAGACGTATAACAAGATTTAAACAATACCGGTGGTAGGTTACTGCCACCGAACACCGTCTAAGTAGGTAACACCGCGGGGTCTATTTTCTCTACCAGACAGCAGTGTCCAAACGTTAGTGTTACGGTTTGAAGGACGCCGTAGCAAGGACAATTATTGTTGTAACCCAATATCTTGTGTCTCAAGGTAACCAGCTCAATTATAGCAGTGTATTCTTCTTAACTTGGATTTAGGGGTTCCCTCACAACTCCAAGCTAAACTCACCTGCTCGTGGTGAACTTTGCTAATCAACAAACGAAGCTCTGGCTCTGACCAACCTGCATTGGGTGAGCGTGGTGGGAAATGGCCCAAACTCCCTGATATAGATCTCTATCCGGTCGAGGTGGTAATCTTTGGGGGAAACATTGTCCAGTAGTGGAAGTCTATTGACTGATGATGATAATGATTCTCCCTAACTAGCGCCACGTCGTTATGAGCATGCGTCTCACTTTCAAGTAAAATTCTTGCTTGTCTCGTTGCTTTGTACATTAAAAAAAAGTTATACTTTTGAGAATTCGTGATTTTTAAGTGTTTAATTTATTTTTATTTTTACCTTTATCTTGGAATGCACGTAGCTCTCTGGACCCGTGAATTCAGTGGGGTCCTTCACACGGACTAGGACCATGAAGTAGAGGTAGTGCCACATGTTGTGCTCGCTCTTGATGTGCTCCTCGAATGAGACAGTCTTGTTGTCAAAGGCTGACCTGTTCAACCCTGAAAACGTAACGAAATACATTATGGAGACTGTCCGCTAAACCAGAAATAACACAGAAATGTGGAGATCTAGACTTAAGTGGCAATAGGCAGGGCACATTGCTCGAAGGACCGACAGCTAATGGGGCAGTAAGGTCCTCTAGTGGCGCTCGCGTACCGGTAGTCCTGGTGTTGGGAGGCCTCCCACAAGGTAGGTCGATGATCTGGTGAGAATCGTGGGAACCCACTGGATGCTAGCAATGCGGGACCGATCGACGTGGAGATTTTTGGTGGAGGCCTATATCCAGCAGTGGACGTCAATCGACTGATGATGAGAGCTAACATTTGAATGGAATTTCACGTGATGTTAAGTGATAGTAGACCATCGCTTAGGATATCCGGTTTATATATGTTGACAGCCGAAACAATGATGCTGTTATAGCAGCAGATTTGAAATATGAGGATAGTAGTCAAACGGACAGCTTCGTGCCCTCCTCCTATGATCAGTACACAGTCTATACGTGAGTTAGTTTACCAGATCCACGAGCCTCGGATCTATGACGACGATGAAACTGCTATAGTTGTTGATAATTAATAAAAAAATAAAAGATGTAAGGCACATTGGTAAGAATCTTACCACCTAAACAAATTCTGCGATACGTGGCTCAGTGGCCGATCCACACACCATTGTTTAAACTTTAAATAGCATCTTGCACAAAAGTCTTTTGTCTTACCACATATAAAGCATGTATTCTTAAGTATAAGTTCTTTCTGCTGCTTCTCGCTTCGAAGGGCGGCAAAGGTGTCGATGATGACACCAAAGATGAGGTTCAATACGATGATGATGACCACGAAGAAGAACAGTAGATCGTACACAACGCGAGCCACGAATAAAGGCTCCTGCGCACACACATCGGATATCTTTAAATATCGAATAGTATCTTTGTCATAAAAATAATTTAATATAGGGTTGCTGTTTTAAAAACTAACTTTCATCTTTATGCACATGTACAGCATTGGACAACAAAATGCTAAAATTATGATGACGATGACGTCACGAGACGAACAGACCATTGAGCTGTTGATATGTGAAATGTCCAGCCGTAACATTGGTTGCATATTGCCTGAACACAGAGACAGGCATTCGTATCTCTCTCCAAAGGGTGCAAGGAGTCCCGCACAACAACTCACGGGATCCAAGCCAACCTAACCTGGTCATGGTGTACCCTACTAATCAACAAACAAGGCTCGTACAAAAGGCACCTACCAACCCGCATTGAGACAGCGTGGCGGAAAATGGCACCAATCCTCATATCAACCCTTACAAACGAGAAGCTCCTGGTACTCGGCGGTACTAGAGGATATGTTGATTGTGACTTTGGCCAGGCGCCGGAACCAGGCCAGCGCAGAACCGACCGATATGAAGATCTTTGTAGGAAGCCTATATAGAGCAGTGGACGTCTTTCGGCTAATGATGATATATACTACAAATCTACCTTCGCTCTAAAAGTCCTTTCTTTCAAATTATATTTAAAATAAACTTTTTTCTTTCTAGTCACCGGTCTAGTCTAGAGCGGACGGTGATATACTTACGAAGCTAGCGGGGGCCCGGAGTATGTCCCCGATGCCGCCGCCGTTTCGCAGCCCCTGGTTGAGCGTCGTGACGATGCACATGATGAGCGAGTCGCAGCTACGCTCGCGCAGCTCGCCGCCCACTGACACGAAGCGCGCGCCCCGTCCGTACTTGGCGGCCGGGTCGCTGTTGTCGCAGCGCTGTTCGAAGCGCGGGTCGTCGTCGTCTGAACAATACACATGTATATATACATATTTATATATAGAAATCAATTATGACAGCGAAACATCATACTCATACTAAGAAATACTGCCAGTAGGTTTTTAGACAAAGACCGTCTATGTAGGTACGCACTGCAACAGCCCTGTAGTTTCGAGCTAGTGAGAATAGGAGTAAGGTAAGCCCTGCCTGTCGTAGAAGGTTACTGAACGGCTCTAGGAGTTTCGCGGGCTCTTATCGCTCAATAAGCGAACCTGCGTGGAACAGCATGGCTCAGTGATAGTGCCTAGAAGGGTAAGGCTTCTCCTCAGAGACGTTTAACAGTGTGTAGAGAAGCACCGGTGCGATCTATAAGAGATCCCAGAGCCTCTCCGAATGCAGATCACCGAGGAGATTTTAATTAGTAACAATCTCACAAAACTCCGGCTTTTCGCCAAAAGCAGCGTATCTTTTAAAGATTTCCCCCCGAAACAAAAAAAAAAAAGGTACGCATTGCAAAACAACTTCTGCTACCAAACAGTATTATACCAATATTAGTACGTATCGGTTTCAATGGTGTTGTTAGCTAGCGAAATTACTTAATATCTCATAATTTCTATAATAATTTACAAGCTGAAATAACTAAAATAGTCATAAGTTTGTTAATTGAAATAATACGCGAATTAATTACCGTCGAGGCGGTCCACGCTGACGAGGAAGTGGTCTCGGAAGAACATGTAGCCTACGATGGAGAACATGTAGACAAGCACAAGCGCCAGTACGGCCGTCAACAAGATCGACCGTCCGTTGCGTGTAACTGACCGCATGACGTTCAGTAGCGTCTCTTCTCGGTACACAATATCGAGCAGCTGACAATCAGAACATGTTATAAAGTTATTTAACTTAAACTTACAAGTGTATCTTGCTATACGGGTTATTCACACCAAATTTTATTCGAAACTGACCAGCTCTCATTTGGGCCTCGAAACCCTTTCCCATTATATCCTTACTTCTAGCCATACTATAAAAGCTTCCATAAATTTGTTTTATTCTCATATAAATAATATCATATATAAATGTATTTTTTCTGGCTGGGTAGAGGTGATAGTTTATCATGTAAGGACAGATTCGGCCTTTGATTCCTGAATTTCAGTATTCGATAAAAAAAAAACTTTCCTAGACACGTGACATCTACCAACCTTTCTTTGACCAGCGATTTTGAAATATAACAAAAAACCCAAAACTGTTTAAAATGCATATGGAGTACTCACTAGCACAGAAAAGAAGAATGGATGGCAACAGATGCCGAGAAAACAGAAGCCGAGGTAAACGCTGTGGTAGAGGAGCTCGGGGTCGGTGATCACGCTCCACGTCGACTTGGACAATGTGCCACGGTTTCCCATAATGCTAACCAGGTGGATGCCCTTCACTACAATCTACAAATAGAATTTATCGAAAGTAATTATTATAAGCTGGAAAACAGACAGAAGCGCATTTAAAAGATGTTCCTGGCGCTGTGCTGTTCTTATCTAGATGCTTTTTGTAAACTTCACCAGATCGTCCTCTATCTTGGGAGCCTGCCAACACAGCGTAAGCACTTCCAGGATACAAACTCCGTGCTTTACTATTTGCTTTGTAACATAGGTTCCTGGTTCTATTTATGAGCCATATGTGGAGTATGATTTATCTATCTACCATCTTCATATACTGAAAATTTCTGCCATAATAGCATTGCTGTGTTCCTTTTGTCGACTTAAAAAATAACTAAATTTTCATATTTATGATGTATAGTAGAAATTGTAAAAAATACTAACGGTGAGCATCCCGAGCGCCCACAACGTGGGCTCTGGTCCTCCGGAGAATATAAACCGCACGATGCTACTGGCGAGCAGCGCGCGCATTCCTGACGAGCGAGGCAGTAATGCTACCAGCACGCCTGCCGCCGCTGACACGCACCACACAACCAACGACAGGTGCTCCTCCAATCCTGCCACATGCATGCCACTTATTATCCGATTACATACTACCATATATATATATCTATTTAAGATCTTTCTTTACCTAGCACCACCTCGCGTTTATCGTCTTGAGACACATTTCCCAGTAAGTTTCAATCCTTTCAGTGCCGGTTGCAAAATATTGTCTGGCGCTGCGGTGGAACCAAGAAGGCTTCAGAGCACATCTGCGTTTATCAATTCGCATGCCAACCGCGGCGTATAAGACAGTTATTCCCAAAGTTAAAATGAAGAAATAAACAATACACTCACGTGGGTTTTCATCTTGAAACGGGTAAAAGAATGCAACGATCACGTTGATCAAAACGGCGAAATTAAACAAAATATTACTCCATAGCGACATGTAGGATGACACCCAGAACAGGAAAGGTTGCCCTGTGGGGGGAAACATTGTAATGTAAATACGTAAAATATTCACAATAGATCGACATCATCAATCTACTTTGTCATAATTCATCTACTGTATGTATTAACTGACAGACGTCCACTGTTGGACATGGGCCTTCCTCAAAGACCTCCACATCCTAAAGTTCATTGAGGCGAGTTAGGACTTAGCTTACAACGCTGACCCAGTGCAAGTTGGTGGGTGGTCAGAGTCTAGTGTGTTATTCAGCAGGGTGCACCGCGTACAGGTGAGGTTGACTTGGGCTCCGTAAGATGTTCGGCGGAACCCTTTACATCCTTAACGTAATCCATTACGTTACAATTATTTAGACAAGCACAATATTGTAATAAGTCAATAATTATCATTATCAGCCGATAGACACCTTCTGCTGACTATATCTTTTTTTTCTAAGGAAAATAAATAACAAATTTTTGAATTCTGTTGCTTATTTATAATTTGTTTAAAAACTACTTTACTAGATGATTATCTTCTTTATTAGATGATGAAGACAATGAATGTAATTGTAAACATTTTTTCTATCAGCGATTTCAAAACGAAATTATATCTATTTTACTTCTGATTTTCTCTAAAATGAATCTTGTCACTTACGTCGCTATATGGCCGACTTTATCATTATAATATAGTATAAATAAAAAAAAAATAAAAAACAATGGGTAAATACTATTTTAGACATCAAAGTGGTTTCACTCTGATGGGAGCATGAGCATGGCAATAAATTAAATGTGAGACTTACCTCGTAATTTTTTCTGCCACTTCATTTCGTGAAAGAGGTTGTCAAGGCGTGAAAAGAAATCAGCGACCTTGCTGCCCTGGTCATCCCTCTCGGCGCTCTGCAACACGCGATGTTTGCTGTCGGCAGGCAGGTACTCGCAGATCTCCGGGATCGGGAAAACGATCTGCTCCATACTGCGGTCCGTGCGCACTATCTGCCGCGTCAGAACCTCGCTTCAACATTTGTAAGGTGTACATACAACTCTAATCAACACTAGCCATTATACCATACGACTATCATCTTTACTTGCGGGTCGAAGAAAAAAAAAAACTTTTGTTACTTCCATTTAAATTCTAGCACAAATGTTAGGATATTTATAGAAAACCATTTATGTTTGTTTGGGCGCTCACCTCGATTTGTGCGGTGTGCGTACGGTAGTACTGCAGTGCGGGGGCGTTAGCCCCTGTAGGGGACGCTCTCAATAGCGCCGACAACTCCTTATTGTGGCCGGCTAGCTGGTGGCAAAGTATGTAGATGTTGTGGCCCACCTAGATTGAAAAGAATCATTTAATGAGACACACACTTAACATTAAAAAGTTCTGCATCATGAGTCATGTGTGTAGGAACCATTAATGTCTACAGGTGACCGGAGAAAAGGAATCCAAACACGATCTAGTTTGGTAATTGCAGTAGCAAGAGTTGCTTTCTTTTTAGTAGACTTTTAAACAATAGTTTGCCATTTTATTTGGCTGTTGGTGGTATTGAAAAATAGGTGGTAGGATCAGAAGACATCACAGAAATTTCATGTGTAGGAACCGAACTGGTCATTTGAGAATACTAAATCCAGCGTTTAAGACTCAGGCAAATTATAAGTCTTTATCATTAGTTAGCTCGAACAGATCCCACGGCTTGGTTAGGTACTGCAAAGCTCTTATTTGAGTTATTCAGACATTGTTCACCTTGAACGTTTGTCAGCGGTACATGTTAAGTAACAAAGTGTATACTAACTTCCTTAGGTGAAACTCCTTGAACGGGAGCATCGTCTTCCGAGTCGGAGTCTGAGTCCATCGCGTGCTCTTGATTGAAGGCTGAGCATGCAACATCAACCTGCGGGGACGAGCAGTCACATTACAAAAAAAGCTTTCACTTTTAAACCACTAAGTGACCTTTCTTTAGTCAATCAATAAGTTAAATAATAACGAATTTATTGATGATCTTGATAGGCAAGATGGATGGCAATACACATCCGCCAAAGGACTTTACCGCCTTGAGGAAGAGGTTCTACTACTTTTGGATATAAAGCCAACAATACAAGACGAGGAAGAATCAACACATTCGTCTTTATAATAAATATTCAATTATGTCTAATCGATTCGTTCTAAACAATGAATTTTAATATATCTCTCAATAAACATTTATTCAACAAATAAAAAAAGAAGCATTAAATGAATAGTTATTAGGATTCAGGCGTGTTCTATGAAGCAATTACTAGGTTCTATAACTTAAAGTGGGTACCACCTAAATAAGGAGCTATTTTTTTATCATGGGCACTTGGACTGTGCGAACAGTCAAGTCCAGTCCAAAAACGATGACATCACTGTGTACATGAGTGACTGCGTGTTCTGTGCTGTCTGGTGGTATATATAGTATAAATAGTTTCATTTGTGTTTTAAAAAAGATCGATACAATTAACTGATTATAGAGAAAGATATCTGCGCTAGATTGATTAACGCCATGCATTGTAAGGATATCTCCATTAGTGGAAGTCTGTCGGCTGATGATGATTATATAAAGATATATAACAAAAATCTGCGATCTTTCTTTATTTCACTAGATTGAAAATTAAGTATATATTCGCGAGTGTTGCCAGCACTCACCAGCTGCGCAGGATTCATATTGTAGAGAATGCGCTCGGCGTTGTTCTCAGAGTCGTTGCGTGACTCCATGATTGCAAGCAGGAGTTTGGAGGCGTTGTTTTTGAGCTCCAGTACCAGGTCCATGCGCGTTTTGCCCAGTGGATTAATATCGTTCAAGATCAACGCCGTTATTATGTCCAGCCCATTGCTCTCGTGAGTCGCGATGCAGTTCTGGTTGTCGTGGCATGGTCCTGTCATGTTTAACAAATGATATATAACTATATTTTTATTTGGTGATAGGTACTAACGCAGCTCCGATAACGGCAGTTCCGGTTTAAAGAGAGTTCTAATAAGTGAAATTACTAAGGTAGTGAGATTTAATATGTTATATCTCAAAGTAACGAGAGCGATGTGATGCAAGATGCCGTACATCAACGTGACTTGACACGTTATTATAGGCAGCCGTGTTACTCGCCATGAGGTAAACATCCTGCTCGCCCTGCGTTTCAACAGGTTAAAAAGAAACCTTGAGCATCAAAGACCATCATTATAAGCATATCATTAAAGTCGTAGTAGTGGTAGCCTAAATTAAATTCTTGCCTCTCGTCAAAAAATAATAGACGATTAATGATTGATTTGTACCTTGGCAATACTCGGTGAGTGTCTCGAGGGTTTGGTTTATGAGCGCCACGTTGCCCTCATTAATGTAAAGCCCGAGCAAACCCAGCCCACCGGTGGTGGATCCGCAAATGCAATCCAGAAACATCAGCGTCTCTGAGACCAGGTTGTAGTTGGACTTGTTGTTTTGGTTGCGTAAAAGATTCTGTCAATGTTGTAAAAAACTTGATGTTATATCCGTATTAATGCATTCATGGTTTCATTAATAATAATTAGGCCACTCGATGTTTCCGATATCAGCGCCTTTATCAACACGCTAGCCAAGTGTGGGTAGGTGTATATCCAATATCCACGAAAGATGTTCTTTTCACTTGTCGGTTTCTTTACGATATTTTGTTTTACTGAATGCTCTAGCACAGTGGGAATCGAACCCGCACCTCTTCGTGATGTATAAGCATGTATTGCCGACTTACAAACTATGCTATAAAAACTTGTCGGTTAATTCAAAGTGAAATTGTTACTACATCACCTGTAAGTCCGGGTTGTGGTTCTCGCAGAGGAGTTGCAGGAATCGTAGAATTGGTCGCATGACTGCCACTTTGGCCGGCAGCACGTCTGAATTTCCCGCTTCCCGTTTTTTCTCAGACATTATCTCCTCGAGAACTGTAGTTCCTTTCGGAGTAGAAATAGAATTAGAAGAGAAAATGGATAATAGCAAATATCTTTCTCTTGGTACCATCGATGTATAATAAATATCAACATTACACTTATTTTAAAAGCAAGCAGTAATATTATATATAAACTATTTGTTCTGGTTTAAAGGTTACTCTAGTGTAATTAGTGAGGAAACGAGTATCACTATAGATTTCAAAGTATTGAGCGTGTATCTCCCGTAGTAACTCTTACCACCAGGCAAATGTCTCATCCGTTTCGTCGCCTAGTAGAATAAAAAATTATGTAAATTTTCATTGATTATTGTTGATATTTGTTTTATTTATACAATTACTCATAAATCCCAAAACCCAAGTTGTATATAGTGCCAATGAGGTCTATAACACTCTATAATTGTTATAAAGGTCAACCTGAACAACATTCAAATTGATAGTAATAGTATGTCAAGTGTAGATAAAAAACTGCTATCGGAATTACTATATTACTTAGAACTAGTTTTAGTGAAATCTTCTCCAATTTTCTCCGCGTCGTGTACTAAACATTTCAAGGACCACCAGAGAAAGATATGACCCACATTTAGTGTTATTATATACTTTTGAATAAATATGTGAAGAACTCACCGTGTGACATGGTATGTATATCCGAGTAGGCGTGCACAGCAGATCCGCAAGCGTTGGTGACCTCGTCGTCCATATCCTCCCCCACCACTATCGGGCCGGGAGCAACTTTACCTGCATCATCAGAAGCAAAAATAATAAAATTGAAGTTAAAGAGTTGTAGAAAAAATAGAAATAGAGAAAAGATACGAAGAGGCGGTAGTAAAAGGAAAGAGATAAAAATGTATTATACTGTTCCATATCCGAGAAACTCGCTACACAGTAGCTCGCTGGATTAATGGTTAGAGCGTGCGGCTATCATTCCTTAAGTCGGGGGTCGAATCTCATCATGTACTGATGGCTTTAATATTTAAGTTATATACATTTGTAAACTTTAGTTTTAACAGCGAAATACAAACGGTGAAGGAAAACCTCGCGAGGAAACCTGCACATGAATTAAAATTAATTCTAAGGTTTATGAAGTCACCAATCCGCATTAGACTCACGTGGTATACTATGGCCCATCGCCTTCATATTGAGGGTAGTAGGCCTGTGTCCCAACAGTGGGAACATAAATTGGCTGTTATGGAAAATATCTGAAAAACTTGCCTTCGGTGTTAACGGGTCTTGGCTTGTCGGTGGGGGTGGTGCGTTTATCAGTGGTGCCTGTGGCAGTGCTGCTGGTCGCCAGTGAGCGGATCTCCTGCTGAGCCTCGCGCATCTTGTCATAGAATACCTGCGAATAACATGGCTGCTTAATCTGTGTCATTTATAATATAAGTAGAGTGAAGTTGTATGTACTTACCTTAAAAAATGCTTGAGACATTTCGCCGTTCTGTAGTTTAGTGAATATGCTGCGTTGAATTATTGGGTTGCCACCTTCCAGGAGTGCAATTCCTGATGCACAATTAAAAAATTCAATAGGTGCTATGAGTAATGTAATTATTGTATCTTATAAATGCAATTAGTTATTAACTCCATGGTGCTAGAACATATCGAATCTTCTGATTAACTATCAAACTCATATCTGGTCCTTATGACACAGATGTTTAGTTTACTTTAAAGACCAGTGTTTGAATTATTTTGTATATTGATTTTTTTTGTAAATATTTATTTATTTTTATAGTAGATTTATCGCCCATACATTATTGCTGTTTTGTCTTTTAATCTATGATAGCCAGAGTATTCTAGATGCAAACGCTTTAACAAGATTCTGTTTTAGCTTCAGGTGAGGTTCTACTTAGGTTGCACTTATATAAGCCAATAATAAAACTGGGAAAAAAACTATTGTGAAAAAGTCACTTGTTTGGTGAATCTTAAGTAAAAGATTCCGATCGATTAATCGACAACAGCTGTATTTATAAAAAGCAAAGTAGTAGTGAAGCTTATGTTACATTGTTACTATTACTTTTTTATATGCAGTAGAGATATCGACGTGATGGAAATTTTATGGTTATTACCGAGTTGTATGGCTTCGAGGAAGATGGCGGGCCGGTTGGTACTGTTGATGACCAGCTCCACCACAAGGTCGGAAGCGCCCTCGCGGTCCAGATGTGCCTGCACCTGCGACAGCGTCTGACCGGTGCGTAGTAGCACTTTCGCTGTGCAGACAGTGTAATTCATAATTAATATTGCAGCACAGACTGACGGAAATCACAAATGTAATTGAAACATATTTATAGTCTTAAAGAAGTAATATTTTTATTAGCTAAAGCGTCCATCAAATTGGAACAGTTATTTTTTCACGCCATCATTTCGTCGTAGAAATTGGCTTGGGATACCATAGCAAATACAACAGGTTTATTTAATATATAATAATAGTTTGGAGCGGGCAATATACACACATATTAAAGAAAAAAAAAATATTATTTTTTTTTTGTAAACAGCAGTACATCAAGACAACGAACCCGCATCGCTCCGAAGCTTCATTACTTATTATTGATAATTTTATAATAATGTTGAGTAAGTTATAGTTCTTATAACTTACTCAACATTATTATAAAATTTGAGTAAATTTAAAGTTATAGTTGTCTCGCTGGCCTAATGGTCAGAGCGTGCGGCTTTCATTCCGAAGGTCGCGGGTTCGAATCTCGGCATGTACCAATGACTTTAATATTTAAGTTATGTACATTTGTGGACTTTAGTTACAACAGCGAGATACAAATGGTGAAGGAAAACATCGTGAGGAAACCCGCACATGACTTAGAATTTATTCTAAGGTATGTGTGAAGTCACCAACCCGCATTGGACCAGCGTGGTGACTATGGCCCAATCGCCCTCATATTGAGAGTAGGCCTGTGCCCCAGCAGTGGGGACGTAAATGGGCTGCTATTAATAAAATAAGCTATAGTTTAAGATTTCAATAAAAAAAGCAGTATATTTAACAATCAAAGAAGTGTTATACATTTTATTAAAATTAATATTTTGTATGTGTACAAAATATTCATTTTAATATATATATATATGTTACACAGAATTACATCAAGACGAATTTATTTACAACAATGTAGTGTAAAATATTTAAATATTTTTTTTTTAAAAAAATTTCATATCCTGAACAGGTGCACGGTGCATGCATGTGTACACGGTGCGTGCATTGGGCATGCACAAACAAAGCACTTGACGTTGCGTGGACCCACCTTGCTTCGGCTGATGCGGTGAGGCTGCGTCGCATGCGCAGTCAAATCAACAAACACACCTCTAAACAATACTATCGTAACAATATATAGCTGATTACCAATTTTATTTTTTTATATTACTGATTGTTAAAAGTATAAAGAATTATCATTTTTTTGGTCTCTCTCTCTTCTTGTTTCTTTTGAATTAAATTAATTGTTATTAATTAGTTTATCTATATATTACTTATAACTAATACGATATGCAACACAAGTTTATTAAATTGGTAATCGGTTATATTTTTTCAAGTTATCTCTTTATGTGAAGTTTAACTTAATTAATGGTGAGATTTAACCTAATGTTAATATCGAAGCAAATAACTATATGTACGGAATTTATGTAGCATAAGTTGTTTATCTAAGTAATACTATATATGTTTTACTAATACTAGTATATTTTGCACTTTAGCTGAACCTTTATGCATGTACTCAACCATTGTCCTTTTTTAACTATTACTTATCACACTATTGTAATGCAATAGCAGGTTATCAATCAGCTTGTGCTTGTTTTCTAGTTTCTTGTTTAGATCGGATAGTGAAGGTTACCTCCGGGGCCGTGCGTCACCGCGGGCGGTGGCTGTGGCGGCTGGATTTTCGGCTCCGACTTCCGGTTCACGAAGTATTGCGAGAGCAGTTTGTTGCGGAGCTGGTTGCCCTGGAACGAACAAATGTTCAATATAAACGACGCTATAAACATATCAAGGAAATGATAATTTATAATATTCTTTGCGACAACGAAATCTGTGTAATATTTGTCGTAACATTAATATTAAAAAACAAAAACAGCACTAGCGAAAAGTTTCTATTTAAAGTAGTAAGAAATTAAAGTCTTTTTTTTTTCAACAGACTATTTATATCTCCACTGTTGGGGCAAAGTGCTACCCTGAAGAGCCGAGGCGAGGAGGCAATAAAAGTCCGGTTAAAAAAAATTGCCCCGTACATCTCCATCACTTGTTTTCCTGTGCGAATGCTATTGTTTACACCATATAGTGCCTTGATACATAAGACGTTAAGTTGTTACCTCAGTAATTTCATTAGCTAACGGGCTCTTTAAACTTAAACAGAGGTATGTATACTTCTGTTTGACGGCAGAAATAGGAGCGAACCTTATCAGGACGGTAGTATAAATATTACTTCATTCATTTTTTTTCTTTAATATTTTTTTAACCTTTTACATTATAAAATGCTTTATTATAATATATAATTTGTCAGTAACACTGATAGGTCAAATTCATACTTTTTCCCCATATTCCGGGTCCACAGCCATCATCTCCCGGAGGGTGCGCAATACTTTGACGCATAACTTTTCCTCTTTCTCTTCGAGTAGTTTTTCCGTGTGTCTTATTAACCTGGAACGGAATATACTTATTTTATTAACAAAATTAGATGAAACGAATAACACATTCACCTGATGGTAAGTGATACGCCTATCTATGAAAAGTTGCGACTGAGTAGGTGACCTAAGCACATAAGTTACTTGAGATTTTTCTAATAAGTGACTATTGAATTTGTCTAAATTATTGTTTTATATCTTTTCTATTTATATATTTTTAAATATTATAGAATAACTGTGAGTTATATAGAAAAAGGATTATTTGCATTAATATCATAATAATTCTTGTAATATTGTCATACAAAGTTGCGTAAGAAATTAATGAATTACAAAACAAAAGCAAATATAACCTAGATATAAATATCCCGCTGGTGTCCGGCTGCGCCAGTTCACCCGGGCTGGTGAATAGGCGGTGCGGCTTGTACAGGATGTCGACGAGCAGCGACTGCTCCGCCTGCAACAACGGCCGCAGCTGCTCCTCCAGAAGCGACACAATCTCCTGCAGGCCCTCCATCACCGATCGATCGTTCTGTAGATTCGACTGCACACAACGGACATAAGTTAACGATTAGTTCACACAACATATTTGACAATTTAATTATATCTTCACTGCAATAGCTGTTGTATATGTGGTTATTTGTCGAATTTGTCAGTGCTTGACCATACTTCCACCTCGTGTTAAGTATTGACATGATAAATGGTCTTAAAACGCAATTACGAAGTAGCCTATTCATTCTTCTATGGACACTAAAGAAATTGCCACATCGGTTTGAATAGCACCTTTGCCGCTTTTATAGAATTGTAGCTAATCTTATCGTTTCGAAAATAAGATGTTTACAGCTTAAGGATGGTGACTGGTCATAGTCCTGCTCGTCTGATGGTGAAACAAACACCGTCCAGGGAAAATTGCTCTTTTTGCCAATTAATGTATGTACCATGGGCCATGAGCGTCCGACGGTGGTTTAATCTGTTCTGAATAATGTTCAGCCGCCACAAAGCATTTCAAATTAAAGCAATTTGAATTCAATGGCATAACTCAGGCAATGCCGTGTATGGTGCATGGTAGCCGTGCAAGCGGCAAAAGATGAATGATTATTTGAAAAGCCTTGCAATATATTTTTTATGCATTAATATATTATAAGCATATATGTTTGAAATTTTTCGCATTACAGGAACTTTAACACGTAGTAAATAAGCGATGTGTGGTGTAATGCGTTATGATAATATTGGATTGAGTTTGGTTAAAATTTAGAGTCATGTAGTTTATAACTATATATAATTTAAAACTTAATTTTAACTTTAAAGAAATTTTTTTTATGATTAACTTTATTGTTCAGCTCTTTTAATTTTTAATGAGTATGAGAGACCCATTTTCATTTGTTCTTTTTTTTATGAGGAAATAATAACAGTTTTCCATAGCTTCACATAATATTATGAGGCAATAAGAGCGAGGAATCATTTTCTGTTTCTTTTTATTTCATAAACAATTAGGTTAGCAAGGTTCACCTGATGGTAATGCGCTTAGCCATAACAGTTTGGCTAAGTTAGGATGACAAGCATTATACCACAAATACCCCAGTAACTTCACTACCTATAACGCCCTTCAAACTGGAACACAATAACGTTTGCACATTCTTATTTGGCTGCACGCAAATGCGCTGTAGTGGTACCTACCTAGATGACAAAAGTGGCCTAGAAATATTAGTATGAATCAGAACGAGTGTATTTGTAAGCGCACATATTTAACAACTACAGATATTTTTCCACATCAAACGACTAAAAAAAAATGACAAAAACAATAACACAGGGATGCATAAAACGACATCATAGAGCACAATTGTATTGACAAGGTCAATATGACAGTTAACAAAAACGTCACCGTGACAGTTCGACACACTGACTCACTTCGCTCCTGGACGGGTCGGTGGTGTCGGGCTGATCCAACGGTTCCTCCTTCCAGTTAAATGTACAAGACAACAGAGTTATTGAAGACAGGTTAAATTATATAGCGATTTTATTTAGTGTTTATAGCGACATAGAAATGAAAATGCGACATTCAATACTCCAATAGTACAAAGGGGTTTTTTAATCTACAATTGGATAACACTTGACCTCATGGATGGTGAAGTAACTCGCCCGGAGTACTCTTACTCTCATATTTTAATAGGAAAATGCAATATTGTTACGGTGGCAGATTTATATCGTGAGGGCGATAACTAGCTTAGCTTATGTAAAATTCTTACCACCAATGAAAGTTCTCAACATATGGCCTAGGATTAGAACCAGGTAACTTAGTATTACACGGCAAGTGATCAGTCACTATGTGACGGATATAGTTAGAGGTTTGATAACAATGAATAAATTATAGACTATAGAAATGTTCTTCTGAAAATATTCTATTGAAGTATTGATATTTACATAAAAGGATTAGTAGTTTATTATTTATTTTATTAAAAAGTTAGTTTTAAATTGGCTTTGAATTATAAATGATAGGTAAATACTGCTAGTATTTCTATCTTCGTTAGCATACTATTTACACTTTAACTTCTAACCTGCGAGGCCATCTTCTCCAGTTTTGAAGTCTTGGATGCGAGTAGCCATTTGCTGGTCTGCCGCGACAGTGCAGCCGCTTTCTCAAACACCGTCTGAATCTTCGCTTCGAGCTCTAACGGTATGGCAATGCTCCGGCTTTTAGCTGCAAAGAATATGAAATAAGGAAGACATCGATTTTTTTTGTTACATTTTTTTTAATCAACAAAGTGATGATATGGCCTTACGCCTTTAGCAATGTAGTGTTAATTAGAATGATAACCAATACAACATGTTACGCTCATCACTATGACACACTAAGGTCCGTCTTGTTACCTTAGTATTCTACTAGATATAGCTCTCTTAAGTCACTCATCATCATCAGCCGATAGACGTCCACTGCTAGACATAGGACTGATCCTGCGCTGCCCGCATCCAGCTGCATAAGTCACTTAAAGGGTAGGCAACTATGTTGAATTTAGTAATGCTTATAAGTGCTTTAAGTATAGATAAGCACTGAGATTTCGAGTATCCTATGCATACTCCACCCAAAATCTTTGTGCATATGTTGCATCACCACTACCTAAGTGAACCCAGTATTCAAATAAATGCTGGCAATAAGCAGCTGCGCTACAGATAGTTACATTTACTAAAGAAGAGGTGGTTGTGTGCTAACCGACTTCGCTGAGTGTCCGTATGCACTTCTCTACGTTAAGCTTCTGCGGCGGTGTGAGCCACGGGCACTGGTAGATGCGGAAGGTGGTCTGCAGCAGCTTTACGAAGATTGACTGTCGTGTCTGTGGGTAACAAAATCTTCTTATTGCTGTGACTATTTTATTCCGCAAAGCTACATGGCGAGCAGGATATTAATTTGATGGTAAGTGATGGGTTTCTCATATGTAGGCAATTCAAACACGCAAATTCTCGTATAGTGACAAAATAGCCTTGTAGCTAACCAAACAGATTCGAAAAAATCCTGGTAGCAAGTAATCTTTGCATATTTCATTCTTTTGGAATTGAACCAAAGGTCTCCATGATATATAAAAGTTTGTAACAAAAGAAGATTGTTTCATGTTGAAAATAGATAGTAGTTTTAATTACTTACATGTTTTCATTTATTAAATCCAAGGTAAGCAAAAGTTATAAAAATTGATGAATGTATTATAAGAGGTTATTTGTTCAAACATAGTTTAGCTAAATTATTGTAGAAGGCTATAAGGTTTACTATTAATAAATAAGTAAACACGCCAGCAGAAACTCACCTGCACCGTGGTGCTCTGGTCGCTGAACGGCGAATTGAAAAACGTGCATATGGTGTGCACGAGCACGTCCGTCACGTAGTTGACCCACGCGCGCTGCGTGCTGCCCGCGCACGACCGCTGTGGCGCGAACACGTCGTCGCCCGAAGTGCCTGTGGAGCGAGACGACCAGGACGTTCAGGTGATAGCAAATTATGCGCCAGCTAGAATGTTTATACTGGACATTACTACGATATAGTTTTTATTGTCTCCTTGACACAAAAGTTTATCGATTTCCTTTTAGAGGTCTTTAGTTCGATTCCAGAGTCACACGTCGGTAGTTTAGTAGGATTTTTTTTTTGATATTATATTTATATATTTCGTAATACTAAAGATTTACTACTTAAATCTCCTTTTCAACATAAAAGTAATGCTTGCATATTACTGCTTGGCTGTAGAGGAACGGTCACACCCTTAGTATTTGAGAAGCCCATATTCAGCAGTGGACATCAATAGGATGAAACGATGAATGATTATTTTAATGTAAACAAATCTATTACTACTAGGCATCGGATGCACGCTGCTGTCGCTATGCAGTATGGCTTGCATGTCCTGCAGAAAAGAGCGCTCGAACAGGTCCCACATGTAGTTGCTCGAGTATATCTCCTTCATCTCCACCTCGGTATCGATGTAGCAGTGATTTAGAAAACCGACGTATGCTTCTTTAACCTAAAGAAAGAAATTTAATTAAAAGGCGCCATGAGATAAAAATTATTAACCATTTATACTTAATTTGTATTTATACTATTTAAACAGTTTCTCGACCATATATATTTTTTGATTAACGAGTTAAATAAGTATTATGCTGATGTATACGGTATTACGGTCAAATCTTACCATTTATCAAATTATACAACGTGTCGCCCTTCAATTGAAACTGGACTATAAGTTTATAAGGTAAGCGATTAGCGTCTGCACTACAGAGGCTGTTTAAATCCGAGCAAATGCGCGTGCGCAAATTCATATATAGCAATAGTTTCATGCAAAAATAGTCAAATTCGTACCTCTGGTATGCAGTCAGGGTGCGTGATCATGGCAACGATATCGTCGAGCGGCAGCAGGCTGTGGCATTTTATCTCCGTGTAAACGTTCTTGCCCAGCGTGCAGCAAGTCAACAACTTCACCAGCTGAATGTGGTACCTGGACACGGAATAATTCTTGTAGCAATTAAAACGTATTCGTATTTTAATAATAGCTGGTATTACCTAAAATTGAACCACCGGCCATAAATGTATAGTATAATCTATGTAATTATTTCATATCATTTTGTTTTTCTTTGTATATGGTTAAACATGATCTATGATAATTTTTTTTCTGTTACTAGTTTACTTTACCTTAAGGCTTCAGGCATCTCGTTGGTCTGCTTGTACTGACGCATCATTTGTATGAAGTAGTTGAATGAGACCTTGTCGTTGTAAAACACGAGCACGTCCTCTCCGGCGTTCACCATCTAAAAGTTAAATCCTAGTTTAAGTGGAGTGAGAATAATTTTTTTATTGGTGTTACAATCACTTCACTGCTAATTTTAACTACATATTATATTGATTTTTATTTATAGCAAACCATAGCAGCATGTTTACAAAATGGTGGACGTAAGTATCCAAACTGCATAAAATGTGGACCCGGAAACGAATCATAAATCTGTGTATTACCTATGAAGTACGTAAGCGCTTGACTGGTACTCGGAGTGTCTTAGTACGATTCTGGGGCAATATGTTGTAGAGTTCAGTTGATATTCATCAACTGGTTTTAAGCTAGCATTGTGGTTAAATAGCTTTGAATTTTATTTTTAAACTTTGAATGCCTAAATTTCTACAGAAGGAACATTGAGCTGTTCAAAATTTTGTTGCAAGTAAAAACTTAGTATGTTTATATCTTTTCAAAGGTGATTTAAATTATTTGTGTAGAAGACAGTAGTGTATGCGGTCTGCTTCGCAACTGACCTCTTGCATGACGAGGTCCTGGCTACGGCGTATGTGCTGGCCGGCAGCGCGCACGATCGTCCGCAGGAAGTGTAAGTAGGCGGGGCGCCGGCCGCGCGTCTCTATGCAGTGCACGAAGTGAGCGGCCACTTTCTCGTTGCCCTCGTGCGCGCACAGTGCCGGATTCTCTTCGAATATCGCGCACACAGTTTGTGCTTCCCGAATCTAAACCAGTCATAATACACAAATATGGATTAATTATTCGTAATATATTAAACAGTAATATGTTAACCAAAATTGTATTTTAGCATAAATTAAACTAAGATGGTAATAATTTTTTCTAGCCAGAAACTCATAACATTTAACCGGTTCCGCTAAAATTTTAAAGCTAATGCCTATGGTCACCAGTGAATCTCATTATTATTAGCCGACAGACGTCCACTGCTGGACATAGGCTTCTCCCAAAATTCCACCAACGGGTAGGGATTCACACTGCAAGATTTGTGTCTTTTCCGACCACGCTTGTCCAATACGGGTTGGTGGTAGCCGGAGCCTCGTTTTTTGATTAGCAGGGTGCAAAGCAGGTGAGGTTTGCTTGGATCCCGTGAGTTTTGCGGGACCCCTTACACCCCAATAAAATTTTAACTTCTTAGAATTTATATCTACTTGATATCGGTTGATAATCATGAGTCGATATATAATATAATATATAATATGTCCATTGCTGGACAAATGCAGTGCGGGAACCCTTACTACCCCTTACACACCAGCGAATCTTAATAGACAGAAAAGGTGACAATAAAGATCACGTAGTTTGATCCTGCTGCTCCTTCATATTAATTGGAGCTGTATCATATCTTAAACAAAAGGTACATACCCCCGCATTAAGGAACAGGTCAAGGTGCTTGTGCAGGATGGCCTGGTTCTGCTGGTTTCCGTGACAGAATCGCTGCAGGAATTCGTGCGCGAGTGCCAATAGTTCGTCCATGGCTGCGTCGTCTTCGTCATGTGGCACCTGTATGGAGAGATAAGTTAAAACACAAGGACGTGCGTATTACGTTCTATCAGTTAAACGTCCTGCTTACCTAGATACCTCGTCGATTTGTGTTAATAATATTATTACTACTAATAAAGGTGTCCACTAATTAAACATCCTATACCATCAGCTAATCGAGATTACAAGTAATTGCGTGTAATTTAGATAGGTATTGATCACCTGCAGCAGGTCGAGTACAATGTTGTGCACACCGATGTTGCGCAGTAGGCGCTGTTCATGGCGACGAGGCCGACCAGTATCGCCCTCGCCGCTATTTCCTTGCGTGCAGTATTTGATCATGCGCTGCAGTATCTACAAAGGAAATACTTATTAATACATACACATATATTTTTCTGGTGGTGAGTCTGTGTTGCCGGTGAGCTTCAAGATAGACATCACGGAACAAAACATTAAGGCATCATCAAAACTTTAATATGATGCAGCGGTTTAACACACTATTAATTACAATACTTAGGAGAATATCCATTACCTCTTTAATCTTATTGTACTCGTTCATGTGATCGTACTTGGTGGTCCTGGAGGTATCAAGTACGTTGTCCAGGGACGCGTTACGCTCCAGAACCGCTCCCCCCGGACCCACGGTGCCTTTGAGTTCTGTATGTTACAAAAACGTCTTTACACGGAGTACTCTTAAAGATGACAAATTTAAATTAAAATAAAGAATATGATGATGGTAAGTGATCTATACATAAATACCAAGGTATGAGATAGGAAGAGCGTTCCCCTAATGATAAGTGATAAGTCTACCTATAACTGTGTGCTGTGTCCCATAAATCGGACGCTAGTTATGATTGCTAAATACTGCACCACATTGTGATCATCGCTACGTAACACAAATGTTGAGTTTTTTTTACCTCAGAAATTTCATTGGTTATAGCGCCTTTCGAAATGTAAATGCCATTAAACATATAAGGTTTGCAAACTGTACCGACCTAATCAGTCTGTGAAACTAAAATATAAATAATTACACTAAGATGTTGTAGTAGTCATAATTACTACAACTTCTCTCTCTGTCTTCATTAATCATCATTATCCTTATCAGCCGATAGACGTTCACCGCTGGACATAATCTTCATTAATGAGACTGACGAATTGTCAGGCTGCAAGATTATCCTATACCTTTTTGTTGCTTTTTGCGCTATAGGGGATATACATATATATATTGTAGATCACTACAATATTCAGAGTAGTAGCAGTAATGGCAGCTTTTTTTGCGACCGATGTTAAAAATAACATAAAGCTTTGCATTTATACCGCTATGATCATCTAAAGCGCCAGCACGGCCCTTATTGAAGACCCAGAGCTCAGACTTCTCAACACTCTGCCGCAAGATGTCAAGATCTGCCTTTATCTGCTTGTAAGACTCCACGTCCGCGTCCGACACCAACAGTTGCACCTGAAGGGAATTTTAGTTTTGAAAATACCGACGAGTGACTTGTAAATCATCCAAAATATCTATGCATGAGTACATCACTATTATATGAACAGATTTAACAAGAATTATGTGTAACAGTCAAGTACCTGTTTAAAAGCGGCTAGGACCTCTTGCCTCTGACTAAAATGACGGAAGAGCAAAGCTAAGGCTCCTGAGACGAGAGCTGCCGACGCGCCTTGCGAACAGAGCTGAAGCAGAACCCGCAACACCATGCGTCCGCCGCACCCGTCTAAGTCCAGTCCGTCTCTATATTATACATATACCTTATTTTAAACACTTCAAATTACATCCTATCTCATCGGCTAAATACTAACAGAATGAACACAATCCTTTTATTTTGAAAAAAAAAATTGGCATTTTATCTATTATATAGTACATAAAGTTCATATTAGAAATTGGAAAATTATTACTTAATTGAAGTTTATTAAACACAAAATAAAAGGGCTTGTTTTTTAAAACAAAACAGCAAAATTATATGGAAGCACAGTGTAAAAAAAAACTTTTAAAGCAAAACGTGAACGATAATACTAACGGTGCAGATTTCATTCTAACATATATTATTAATACAAACACGCACACATTCTTTGGTAGAAGCGACGAGCTGGATGTTCAGCTAAGATATATACCTGCTCAGAACAATGTGGTTAGGATGGTAAATACTACAGCGTATTGTGTTCGTCGCTTTGATTTAATTACCCTAGTAATATCTCTAGCTACAGGGCGAATTAAAAGGGATACACAGACATGTTTGCACATTACTGTTTTACAGCATGAGTAGGCGCTGCGATGGTACCTGCCTAGACTGTCTCCAGCACCAGAGATCACTAACACAACACATACCCACGTAAATACACACACCCACGTACATATTGAGACATTACCATATAATTACTATCTTCAACAACATTTAAACATAAACACACTTTTAAAAGCAACTGTGGTTAATATGGTTTTCATTAGCGTAAAAAAGCATCGGGATCAGGCAACATTCCAATGGTTCTGGTTAAGGCGAAGCCCCATGCTGTTAGGAGCACCAGCAAGCCACGCGGATCATGCATTGTATATATTATCTTACTAACAAATCTACATTTTTTGGAAGGCAGTTGTCAGGCACAGTCTGTATCGCTCTGAAATACAAGATACAGTTGAGAAATGAAGTAGAAGTTTATCATAGTTGCCACCATCACCACGTGCCCAGTGTTAGCCCCGCCACCATTACACGATAAAATATTAAAAAAAAACAATGTTATTTATATATTGTGTACATAAAAATTATATATACGAAACAACACTACAACAGCGACAGTTGTGTAATTTGCAATGACTATATTTTTTTTGACAATAGACTATATTATAGTTTTACTATTGAAGAGAAAATTACTGAAATGAAGTAAATTGACTGGTGAACTGTTTGCTAGATGTAAGAGATGATATTGAACTATATCTACATACTATAGTGTAATTATCGAATTGAAAGTTGCTACTGTGGAAGTATTAAGAAGAGGTAATAAATATTAATATAAGTTCTAAAATTGAATAGAAACTATTTATACTATGTTTATACTATTAATAATGTTTATAACGTTGGAAAGAAGTGTCAATAGAACTAGTTATTTAAATAAATAAATTTTGCTATGTATTAATAAAAACAATAGATTTTTTCCAAAATTTTAGTTTCTTACAAAGCATAATGTAAAACACATCCGTAGAATATTAAATTAAATGATGTTTAGTTAAATAGCATCTGTACGCGCTTTATGGCTCAAAAATGGCGCGGGTTCGATCTCCATTGAGATTTTGATGAAGGAATTATATCGTGAGAAAACCCTCGAAGGCCCAAAGGTCCAGCAGTGGGAACATTAAAATGTGCTGTTGGGGTTAATACATTAAATATAGAATATAGTCATGTATTCAAATTCGGCAGATTGTATATTACATTTGGATGACCTAATAAGACCTACACATTTTCTACGCCACCATTGACTAAAAGAAGATTAATTTATTGAGAAAAATTATTAATTTTCACATGCTTTAGTCACAAAAAGATATATTTCATCTAAATATACGGAAAGTTACATTATTTACCCTATATTTTCATTTATATATTAATAAATATACTGACGACATAAATTAGCTAAACAAATTAAAATCCATCCATTATCCTTTAAAGAATATTAAGAATACAGCATGGATTTTTTTTAAAAAATTAGGGCATTTTATATGTAGATTTGAACTAGATTTAGTCAATAGAATATTTGTTTAACCTAATTTCGTACAAACGATTCATTAATGATAAGACCGGACTATAACCCAAAGCGAAATCTGGCTAGTTGGTAGGCAACTCACCGACAGCTGAATATCCCCTCCGCTTGCAGACCGATAGCCTCGACATCCGCTCTGCCGAGACTGCAGGCTTGCCTCTCGGCGGCCTGCTCGAACTCTTTTTTGAATATCGACAGCAGACAACTGATGCGGTAATCAAGACGTACGTCCAGAATAAACTGTAGTTAAAAGATCTTCGTTAATGATGTAGTAAAACAAAAAATTAAAACTATAGAAAACCGCAGTAAGAATGAACATCTTCGTATTGTGACGTTTACCTGCAATATCTCTATGATCTTGAGCTTGGTGTCCATAACGAGAGGGTGTTTACGCGCCAGCGCTAATGCAGACGGACTGTGCTGCACGCCGCTGCTGCCGCCGCCGCCCCCCACCTGCGCAGTTAAAATACGCTACAGTTTTTATAAAAATGATGAAGTGTAATAGAGAATATATAAATTAATAATCGATATTTACTCGTCTAATATCAGAAGTCATAATAGCTAGCTATGTGAATCGGTACCATTCATCAATACGCACTTGATTAGCGTGTTTACCATTTAGGTGTTGAAGCTGTCCTTGTGAGAGAAGCACTGGGAGTATTGAGAAAAACTTTATAATTTATGAGGTGCTTACACGCTTCCTATAAGTTCGCTTAAAGCTTAACTACGATTAATATAGCATCCAATAGAACATGAGTGCGAAAGAACTCGTCCGCGACATTAAATAATGAGGAATAAAAAATAATCATCATGATCACTAGTAAATCACAATAAGTAGTATTGAGACGAAAGATAGAAATTTAAAATGTAAAGGAATCTCGTAGTGTTATAACATTTCATAACATTATGTAGATGTGTATTAAATTATATGACCTGTATTGGATAAAACAAAACTACTTTGGCCAATACTCACGTTGCGCGCTACCGAGCCCAATGTGATGGAAGTCATCACTGCGCCCATGTCACCAATGCTGCGCAGAACGCCGCCCTCCGCTGCGGGGAGTGCATCATTATTAAGACTGATTATCATTTAAATATTTCTTTATTATATACGACGAATCGTGGAAACGAATAGGAAGTGTAACTTATTGTAAGTCACACCTATTATATGGCGATATGTTCACCGCCTTGAGTCACACAATAACTACAGTAGCTACAGCGCTTTTCTACCTAGACGGCTTCCAGTAGTAGAAACCTACTACCAGTAAATTCGTCATTATTTACGTAGATTGTTTAAAAAAAACTTACGCTTGGTTAATTCTATTTCCTGAGCTGCTTGCAAAATTCGAAATATTAAATTAGTCATATTAAAAAAAAAATCATCATGAGCCGGTATGCATTCGCCGCCGAATGTAGGCCTTCTTCAATGCTTTCCACTGATTCAAGTCCATAGAGATGTTGTCGTCCCAATGCCTGTTTATTTATTTAAATTATTACCATTTTAGTCTATTCTTGTCCTCTGCTGAACAAGGCCTTCCCAATCCATTCATTACCATAGATCACCAATACACATTAAAACAGAGCATATGTGCAACAAAAATATAAATACCTTCAAAATATTTGTTTTCTCTTTTTTAGTTACGCTTTTTCCTTGAAATTACCTTTAGAATTAATAGAGCTTTATTATTCGATGGAGCTGCAAGACTAGCAAATGAAATCATATATAGTGGCAGTAGGAATACAGCAACGTCGTAATGATTCCAGATTCGCAATAGAGAATGTTAACCAGACCGGGTCGAATAAATTAATTTCCACATGTTGCGCCAGAAGATTCCACGAAACATTTAGATCAGTAATTTTATATAAATATGTATCTGTTAGTATTTTAATGATGTTGACAGAAAAATTCGTATAAATATGAGCAAAAACTTGCTTAACGCTATCGGCCACTATAATATTCAATCTGAATATATATAAATTACGGTATTCTTAAAGTTAAAATTAGTAAAATCAGCACTTACATTCGACTTCTCCGGAAAGCGCGCTGGTCTCGTTCAGCAGGTCCATAGCGGTGACGCAATCTAAGATGCTGAGTAAAGTCTTTGTCAAGCGGAGCAGGTCGCTGAAGCTGCAGGGATATGAGAATGTAAAAGATACCACTTCATTATTGTTTCACTAATTTACCGCAAATCCATTTCAAATGCGGCTGAAGAGATCATATTTCTAGGTAAAGTAAAGTCACTATTCTTCTGACGAGCTTAGTTAGTATAGCAAATATTTCCTTCTGAGAAAAGGCGATATTAAGCAGTGAACATCAATAAGCTGAAATGATGATGATTCCTTAATATCACAACATTATTAAGATGTGGGTATACACAATAATAAGGCGCTGGTAGGGTTGTTTCCACAGTACCATAATGCATTCGTCGTCTTAAGAGATGCATAAATTGATTATAAAAATAATGACTAATATTTTACTGTTGTCTGTTTACCTGTAGAATCCGAAGTATATCAGCTCCCTGGCCAGCTTGACTACCTCGAAAGTGAGCTTGTTCTGGTCGTGGTCGCTGAAGTACCACGTACTGGTAACCACCTTGCAAAGGTAGTTTTCTACGAAGCGGATCGTCGACGCGAACTGAGCCTTCACCTTCTCGCGTGTCCCATCAGGCCCGCCTTTCACGCACTGGTAACTGGTGATAGGAATATCGTAAAAATTCGTGGCGCTTGCTTTTGTTGGTAATAAAATAGGTAATAACAGCCCATTTATGTCCCCACTGCTGGGGCACAGGCCTACCCTCAATATGAGGGTGATTGGGCCATAGTCACCACGCTGGCCCAATGCAGGTTGGTGACTTCACATATACCTTAGAATAAATTCTAAGTCATGTGCGGGCTTCCTCACGATGTTTTCCTTCACCGTTTGAATCTCGCTGTTGTAACTAAAGTCCACAAATGTACATAAACATTAAAGTTATCGGTACATGCCGAGATTCGAACCAGCTACCTTCGGAATGAAGGGCGCAGTCTCTAACTATTAGGCCAGCGAGATACTTCACACTCTTTCGCCTTATTGTAACTTAAACTCAGGTAAAGTTAAGGTCAAGTTAGGTATTTGGATGCTACTGACTCGTGCACGTGTATGCGGTCGCATACGTCGTTCCAGAGGCGCGCGTACTTGACGGGCGTGACGGGCTCCTGGGGATCACGATCAACGTGCAAGTGGAGCATCAGTCGGCAGAAAGATGCACGCAACTCCTGCGATAGCGACGCGTTCGACATGCACCTGCAAACCAATGATACATATATATATATATATAAACAGAAGTACAAACCTCTATGTAACATTTTAAGATATTAAACAAGTTGCTTTTTGTCCAGAATACTCTGAGTCTGATATGTTCTTAATCGAAACACAGCAATGCTGTGTTATGGCGGCAGTTTTATAATATGAAGGTGATAATTACCTAGACGGATTTAAAATCTCTTCTACCACCCAAATTCCCTGTTGTGTGTTTCCGTAATCAAACCAGGATTCTTCATATTACAAGACATATGGATAGCAACTGCGCCACAAAGGCAGTTAATAAGTTTTTGGTAAATTATTATTACTAGCGCCGATTACAACTTAACACCAAGTTTTTACTATCTGATTGAATGAATCTGAATAGTCACTTTCTTATGTATCAATACCAACCTTAATATCAAATTAATGTGCAACTGTGCGGATAAGCTGTTCAGCGCCAAGTACTGGCGGTTGAGACACATATTAGAGAACAGGTCGAGCTGGTGACGATAGTAATCGAGAATGGCGGCCGCCTCGCTGCGTGGATCTAGGCGAGCTTCCGCCGCCAGTTCAGAAAGAAGGCGGGAACACTGTATGAAAAAGGCTGTTAGTATAATATAACAAACATATTTATATGTATAACTATATCACATGAATCTTAATTTCAGTTTGAAAAAGATACCTCAAAATAAATGTTAGTTTACTGGTTCTACCGCAGCCATTACTTCTGACACCTAACAGTAGTGTGCAAACATTATTTTGTAAGTTTGAAAGACCTTGCGGCTAACAAAATATCTGGGGTACCGAGAGTTAAGGTCACATTGCTATATGGAGGCGCTATCACTTATCATCAGGTGAACATGCTACTAAACTGGTTTTGTGAAATAAAAAAACTTGTTTATATTTACAATTAGTACATACTTTTTTATTGTTCCACAACAGCATCACTTCATCCTCTACAGTGTATTTATTTCCAGTCTCGTCAGTTTCAGTTGTGGTCTCGTATTTTGTTGAAACCAATCTATCAATAGATTTAAACTTTGAGTTGTTAGAAATATAAAAAACTGTTATACTAGTAATTTATTACATTGAGTACAGTGAAAAAAAATTAAATATTCAAATAAACCGAAAATTACTGGATGCTGCTATGTCCACGAGTGGACGTCTATCGACTGGTGATGGAATCCGATGAAGATGAAAACCGTATAGTATGTGATGTCTCGAAAGAGGGGCGGATTTGATCCCCATTGAGCTTTGGCTAGTGAAGACATGTGTTAGATCGCAAATAATGTTCCGATAATAGTAAAATTGGGTAATAAAAAACAAGTTACCTAGTCTCAATGAGTATGTCTGCGTTGTTAGCACAAAGCACGCTCTTGCATATCAACTCCTGTGTAACAGCGATGGCTTTCTTATTGGAAATGCACAAGTCGCTTAGGTAATCCAGGAATCGGGATTGCCAAGTCTTCATGTTTTTGCGCACGAGCCCTGAAGTCCGAATGTAAAAATTTAAGAGATTTTGATAAATTATTTATCAGTTCATATTTGTGAATGTATACAAACCTACGAAAGTTTCTATCTCAGATGCGGTTATGTGCTTCTCGAGAAGCTTTCTGTTATTGTGCAATAACGCAGTGATGGTGTCTTCGGCTAGGATGTCATAGCCGATCTGCTTCTGCATGAAGCCGAAGTGCTTTGCTATGTATTCCTGAGGACAATATAAATTATTATGTATCATCATATATGTATGTACAAAATAGGATAAGGATTACCTTAACTTGACATGACGTTTAGTAACAAGTAAATAGAAAATGATACTAAGAATAGGATTGAGGTTAACACTGTCTGTCGTAAAAGGCAACTAAAAGTGTCTTTGCTGACTTTGAACAGACCTACCGAACGTCTCGTGTTCGTGGTGCACCCTGCTAATTAACAAACGAGGCTCTGGCTTCCGCCAACTCGCATTGACCAAGCGTGGTCGGAAATGGCCCAAATCCGCCCGTGTGAACCCCTACATATGACAGCCTCAAGTACCTTCCGATAGAGGGGGCCAATCTAACTCTATGTTGAAATTTTTGGGGCAGGCCTATGTCCAGCAGTGGACGTCTATAGGCTGATGATGATAAGTTCTGTAGAAGACCTACAACTGTCTAAGAAATAACATAAACTTACTTGGTTTTTTCTGTAATCTTGTTGGCTAAGCCTCAGTATTCTGTAACAAAGGCGAAAGATGCACTTGTACGGAGCATAGCGTGGATCGTAGAGTTCCTCAATCTTCAAGAAAGGTTCCCCGTCTGCGGTCTCCTGGAATGGACCCTGAGAAAAAGAAGATTTAATTTAATTTATGTATTTTAAGTGTTGAAGAAAAAAAATACAAAATTAATTTATTTTACTCCCATAACAATTACGGTGCTAAAAACTATTATTTATACACAGCCACTATTAGCCTACTGGTAATATAGCTTTAAAACCTGCAGAATCTTGAAGAGCTGCCGCAATATATACTGTTCGCGCAGCAATTTCTGGCGATCCCTATTAGGATTCTCCACCACTAGGTCCAACGCTTTCGACTTGTTGGGCTCATTTTCAAATCCCGCTATGAAGTACACAATGTCTTGTAGGAGGCATGTTAGGGCTCTGAAAAGATACATAATGTATTATTTAATTTATTTATAAAATTTATTTCAGTCGAATCTACGCCGCATGAGTTTTCTGTAATAGTCTAGATCAGTGCTTACCAAACTTTTTTCATTGCCATAACCTTTAATAAGTTTTTTATTCACGAGTATCTCTTCTCTAATATTAGGGGGACCGGAAAGTAATGTCGTTTTCTTACGCTAAATACAAACGCATACATTTTTAACGAGTCTTTATTTTTAATCAATGATGTATTCCCCATCATTGTCAATAACCTTTTGCCATCTAGTGAGTAAATTTTCAATCCCTGATCGATAAAAATTAATTGGTTTTTCGGCAAAATATCTAGAGATGGCATTTTGGATATCATCCAAATTTGCAAATGTTTTGCCACTTAAAAAGTGTTGCAGCGCTCGGAATAAGTGGAAATCCGATGGTGCAACATCGGGCGAATATGGTGGATGAGGCAGCACCTCCCACCCCAATTCATTAATTTTTTCTAGAGTTCGCCTTGCGCAGTGCGGTCTTGCATTGTCATGTTGGAGAATGACGCCTTTTCGGTTGACAATCGCTGGCCACTTTTCAATTAAAGATTGATTGACTCGCTGCAATTGTTCGCTGTAGAGGTCTGCAGTAACAGTTTCTCCAGGTTTCAGTAATTCAAAATGAACAATGCCGCGAATACTCCACCAAACACACAAAAGCGCTTTTTTGGGGTGTAAACCTGGCTTAGCAGTACTCCGAGGGATTTCATTTGGAGAGAGCCACTGCCTTTTGCGTTTTGGGTTATCATACAGGACCCATTTCTCATCTCCTGTGATCAAGCGATCAAAAAACGCTTCTGTGTTGTGTCGTTGAAGCAATAAGTTGCATGTGATTGATCGGTTAGCCTTATTCTGTTCGGACAGATTATGCGGGACCCAAACACCTGCTCTGCTTACTTTTCCAATCTGCTTCAAATGTTCTTGGATGGTCGACCAAGGTTTGTTGAGACTGTTTGACAATTCCTCGATCGTCTGACACGGATTTGCTTCCACTTCCGCCCTTAACACGTCGTTGTCTAACGCTGATGGTCTTCCTGATCGATACGAGTCGGAAAGATCAAAATTACCCGATTTGAACTTGGAAAACCACCTTTGGCATTTACGAATGTCCAGTGCATTTGGATAAACATCGCAAATGTTTTTGGTAGCAACTGTTGCGTTATTTCCCTTGCGAAACTCAAAGAGCATGCAATGCCGGATGTGTACCTCTTCCGGTATTTGGCTGGCCATTTTACCCAAAATTACAAAAAAAAATTGTAATTCAATTGTCTATAAGTAAAGAAATCACTATAACCTCACAATGTCTTTGGTACGCCTCTGAACAAAACAATGAGCTGACAAATGACAATCAAGTATTGGCATGCGCAGAAACGACATTACTTTCCGGTCCCCCTATTAGTTTCTACACTATTTCGTGCCGCTTCTGTTAAGGTCCTTCTGTTGCCAATCAGAACTTTGAAATATACTCTCTATAGTTCTTTATACTCTAGACACCTTAGAAAAGGTATAATTACAAAGCTCGCTTTAAACTACATATTTTAGATATAACAAATCATAATAACTTTTAATAAGGTTAACTATTTTAACATCTATTTCCGCCATTACATATATAATTTTCATGTACTTGCAATGGGCCCAACATACCACCGAGGATACTTATACCATGGCTCCAGATTAGCTGGTCTATAATATCGTGTCGTTCCATCGTATTATATTTGAAACATCATAAATCCTTGCAAGATGCACCGATTCCGACCAAGGGTTACCATTATCATAGGGTCCCCCCTAAAAGTAATTAAATGAAATCGTACACCATGCACACTGGAAGTCTTCGAGATGCTGTGAGTGCATTGTACGTAGATCGAACTATAAACAATAATTTAAAAACTGTAGGTCGTTGTAGCTCCGTGACGGCTATTACATTTGTCACTTCAGTTCATCCCTGATCACGGCTGTTATAAATTACTGAACTATTTATATCATACTGAGAAAGTATGGCGCTTACTTCATCTCGTTATGCTCTATATTCCCATGGTGAAGTTTGGTCGACAAGGCCGACAGCACTTTGCACGCATCGTTCGCGAAATCCAAGTCTCTCACCTCGCCGGGCGATACGGATATCAAGGCGAACGCCTCCTTGTCCTCCTTGACTACTGAGCAACCTACCTGAGAGAAAAGTACAACTTCAATGTTTAAAAAAAAATGCGAAATTTATTTTTTTATTAAAATTTTTATTTAATACATTTTAGCTTAGGTCTGTTTCCAATCCAATCCAATCCAATCCAATCAGCCGGAAGACGTCCACTGCTGGACAAAGGCCTCCCCCAAAGATTTCCACTTAGACCGGTCCTGGGCCACCCGCATCCAATGGTTGCCAGCGACCTTGACCAGGTCGTCGGTCCACCTTGTGGGGGGTCTGCCCACGCTACGTCTTCCGGTACGTGGCCGCCACTCGAGAACCTTTCTGCCCCAACGGCCGTCGGTTCTGCGAGCTATGTGCCCTGCCCATTGCCACTTTGCGACGGCGACCCTTCGAGCTATGTCGGTGACCTTGGTTCTCCTGCGGATCTCCTCATTTCTGATTCGATCTCGCAGGGAAACTCCGAGCATAGCTCGCTCCATCGCCCTCTCGGCAATCTTAAGCTTGCGGACAAGGCCCACAGTAAGCGGCCACGTCTCTGCTCCGTATGTCATCGCTGGCAACACACACTGGTCAAAGACTTTTGTCTTGAGACACTGCGGTATATTGGACGAGAAGATATGTCTTAGCTTCCCGAATGCTGCCCATCCGAGTTGGATTCGAGAGATCTCTTTCTTGAAGTTGGACCTACCTAGTTGGATTGTATGTCCGAGGTAGACATATCTGTCAACAACTTCAAGTGTAGAGCTTCCAACTGTTATTGGAGTGGGTACAATATGGACATTTGCCATGATTTTGGTCTTGTCCATATTCATTTTAAGACCCACTCGTTGTGAAACTCTACAAAGATCATCGAGCATTGTGTTGATGTCCTCCATGGTCTTAGCCAAAACCACGATATCGTCGGCAAATCTAAGGTGCGTGATGTACTCGCCGTTGATATTGATGCCATATCCTCTCCAATCCAGAAGCTTGAAGACATCTTCCAATGCAGCGGTGAACAGTTTCGGAGATATGATGTCTCCCTGTCTTACTCCACGCTGCAATCGTATCGGTTTCGAGCTCTGGTCTTCGAGGCGGACTGACATGGTGGCGTTCTCGTACAAGCACCTTAGAACATCGACGTACCGGTGGTCTATTTGGCACCGTTGGAGGGCCTGCAACACGGCCCATATCTCAATCGAATCGAAGGCTTTCTCATAGTCCACAAACGCTAAGCATAGGGGCTGGTTATACTCATGGGACTTTTGTATAACCTGCCGCAGCGTATGAATGTGGTCTATCGTGCTGTAGCCTTTACGGAATCCAGCTTGTTCGGGAGGCTGGAAGTCGTCGAGCCTGATTGTGAGACGATTCGTGATGACTCTGGAAAACAACTTGTAGACATGACTCAAAAGTGAGATGGGTCTATAATTCTTCAACTGGGTTTTATCTCCCTTCTTGAAGAAAAGCACCACCACACCTCCGTGCCATGCCCGAGGCGATCGGCCTTCTAGTATGACGGAATTAAACAACTTCTGCAGGACTTCGAGGATCGGCTTTCCACCAGCTCTCAGAAGTTCAGCTGTTATTTCGTCATCACCAGGTGCCCTGTTGCCTTTAAGCTGATTTAGAGCCACACTAATCTCGTGTAGGCTGACAACCGGGATATCTTCAGAGTAGTGTCGGGCTAGACTAGCTCTTGGATCTGATGCTAGTCCACCAGGAGAACATGTAGTCGTGTACAGCTGTCCATAGAACCGCTCAATCTCCTCCAGAACCTCGGCCCTTGACGATACGATCCTGCCGTCCTCTGTCTTCAGCCACGTCAACCGGCTTTGCCCGATAGACAGATCTCGTGCGAATACTTTAGAGCCTTTGTTCCGCTCTATTGCCTCTTTAACACTGTCAGTATTAAATCGGCGTATGTCGCGAGTCAGAGACTTAGAGACCTGCCTATTCAGCTGCCGATATTTGGTGGCATCTTCAGGAGACTTCAGGGCCAGTTCTCGTCTTTCGGTCATGAGGTTTAATGTGTGGTCAGAGATCGGCTTCTTCTTTCTGGTACGGGGGACTTTTAAAAGTCCTGCCGTACGGACAGCATCTACGAACCTGGTGTTGTAATCGTCCACATCAATGCACTCGCCTAAGGATGCAAAGCGATTTCGTAGTTCAAGCTGAAAGCTCTCGGGGTTTTGGAGTTGGATGGGCGCTGGCCGGAGCGTGGACTTCACCAGTCGGAATCGTTCGAGCTTTATGTTGATATTCAAAATGCCTCTCACGATTCGGTGATCGCTGCCCATTTTTAGAGCATTGATCACTGAGACATCCTTGAATATCTGCCTCTTCGTCGACATGATGAAGTCTATCTCATTTTTAGTAGCTCCATCAGGACTAATCCACGTCCACTTGCGGCTGGCCCGCTTCTTGAAGAAGGAGTTCATTATATAGAGGCCCTCCTTCTCCATGAAGTCGGCGAGCATTTGGCCTCGTGGATTTCTCTGTCCATATCCAAATTGCCCCACTTTCAGTTCTCCACTACTTCGCTGCCCTAGTTTTGCATTAAAGTCTCCCATGACAACGGTGTACTGAGTTTTGGAACTGTGTATGGCTTTAGAAATATCCTCATACACAGTTACCACCTCGTCATCAGAGTGTGCTGTAGTCGGTGCGTATACCTGTATGACCTTCAGCGAGTAACGCTTGGTAACTCTGAGTATCAGGTACGCTACCCTTGCTGACACACTAACGATGTCGACAACGTTATTCACAAGAGACTTGCGGACGATAAACCCGACGCCACCCTGGGACTGCTGGTCGCCCTCCCGGAAATAGAGCAGGTTGCCTGATTTAAGAGTTATCGTGTCCTCTCCCTCTCTTCGGACTTCGGATAACCCTACTATATCCCATCTTAACCTGCTCAATTCCTCCTCCAGCTCAATTATCTTCTCGTCGGTCCGCAGTGTACGCGTGTTGAGTGTTGCCAGGGCCAGATGTTGTTGGTTTTGGTAGCCTGGCCGCTTCCGGAGATTCTTCGCACCCCTTGCCCCGCCGTTACCGTGACCGCTACCGTAGCCAGGAATAGCGGGGCCGCCGGGGACTAGGGGCCGTTTTTTTATTTTGGGATCTCATCTTAGGGGGGAATTGCCGTAATCGCCACGCTTGGCAGGCGGCTTGGCGATCGCAGTTACGGAGGCCCTATCGTGAAACGCTGCTGCCCGTCCCACGTCCGGGATTTCCCTCCGCTTCCTTGGATGGATATACCGCCATCGTTCGGTTGACTGATTGCATTTGATGAAGTGTAAATGTACTCAATCGTCATATACACTTCAGCAAATGGAGCTCCTCATAGCTCCTCCTATTGTAAATGTGCCAACATTACATCATCAAGAGCTACTAAGCTGCCCTGGAGTTTTCACAAAATCCTACCACCAAGCTAACTCTGTATGATGTGGCCCCGGAATCGACGTAGAGGCCGCCGTGTAGAAAGTAAACGATTAGCCGCTGTATTACACAAGTATTGAATAATAATAGAATGAAGTTATTTTATTAAAAAATTGTAAACAAATTTAAAAATTTTTCAACATTTACCTTTGACATAACCGGTTTCTCTTCGTCTTTGTCGATAGGTATAGATGTTGAGTGTACCCATGTGTGCGTGCATAAGTGCTGTAATCTGTGTATAAATTATATATGTATGATAAATAGATAGATAAATAGTTTATTGCAGTAAACAACACTTACACAAATATAAAAAAACAAAAATCATGACGAAAACGAAATTTAAATGATAAACATTAAAAATCCACAACAATTACAAAACATTTGGATTCAGTGTAGTGCAGTACTGCAAAGGACCTAGGCTCAGTGCATAAGTCCTCATAGGAACTGATTTTCAACCTTCACCCTTAGTATAGTATAAGTTTATATAAACTCTCTGGCATAAAAAAATCCAAGAGTAAGATTACTTCTATAGATTAGATATAAGAGAAATTAGAATCTATGTCACATATATTAAGAGATACAGGAAATTCATCAACATTTCAGCCTATTGTCGTTCACTTCTGAATATAGGCCTTTCAAATATAAGTTATTGTTTTAATTATTTTCATTTCTTTATAAAGTGTTCTTATAAATAATTTTTACTATTATATTTTTTAATTGTAAATTCTACCAGCTCTGAAGACTAAGACGGTGCTGACAAATCATATTTGCATGACAATCAGAAGAGTTGTCTATTGCCAACATTACGAGATAATATCAAAAAAAAAAAATGTAATTGGAAAATTAGGATGATAACCTGACGTAGCTGCTTTGAGGTACGGTGGAGTCGGAATGCGTCATGGTAGTAGGGTCCAACTCGAACAGTGTGGCGATCTCCGATGAATGCGGCACGGACACCAGCTGATACGCCGGCTCGCCGCTCTCTTGCGCCGCTTCACTGTAAAGAAAGCCATGTATGAACTAAATTAATAAAGGAAAAGCGTCAACTGCTACGGGAAATGTGCTATCTAAATACTTCAGGTGCAAATTCTATCCAAGACTAAATCCAGTTAATTGCGTTAATGTAAACTGGTCGTATAGAACAATAGCTAATCACCTAGTTCACGATTCCGAAGTTATGCTCTGTACAGTTTCATTGATGGTGGCACATGATCTGAAATAATTTTTTTATTGTAAACCTACCGCCATAGTGGCATTACTATGTTGAAGTTAACAACGTTAAAAGCTCTGGCTTTTTTATAAATGTTGGAACCAAGTGTGATTGCAATATTGATTCGTTATGGGTATACGTTTATAAAGATGATAAATAATATGGTCTGATGGCATCTATCATACTTCTTTTATTTTTGCTAGTGGTTGGTCTTCTTGCCGAAGATTATAAGTGTAGTTACCATCAATATATTACTTTGGCCAAATTATATATATAGTATATTATATATAGTATACAAATTTCATTGTATTCTACTCTATCACCTTAACTAGTGTCATATAGTTATGAGCAGTACTATCATTTATAAATAATCAAATTAAGTCAGAAGTCTATTTTCTTTGGCTATTTTATAAAACAAGTGCTAATACTGACGGCGCTTTTAAGCAAGCTTCGGCAGCTAGATAATGTCCAGTTGCGAGATGTTTGAATCTGAAGATCGAGTTCCAATGGCCGGCACCACCGCGACATGGGTCATGTTGTACCACCTGAAAATATTTTATTACTGATATCATAATATTTCATTAGGCAAAATAATATGATTCGGTTTATAATATCCAATGTAATATCAACAACTTAAAAATGATTTTATGTAATAACATAAAATCATTTTTAAGTTAATAAAGAAATAGATCAAGTACGAGTTAAATGAAGAAATCTTTACAGAATTACGTGAAAGGATATAAAGAACGACGAGTAAAAGCAAAGAAACCTTGACATTCAAAAAAAGTTATATGATAGAAATAGAGGGGAAAAAAAGACAAGTGATTTGTAAAGAGGAAGAATATCTTGTGTTATGTAAATTTAAAATTATTGTGTGTATAAAATTATAATGAAACTATTTAATTACTTCAATTTCCCATAACGCTTTACTGCTGGTAGCGGCAGTAGCGCTCGAGCGACCCGTGGTCCGCAGGAACACGTGCTGTCGCTTCTGGTACTCGTCCATGGTTAGGAACTTCTCCTGTTCGGCGTGGAACAGACGCACCACATCGCCACCCTTTAGGATCTCCTCCTGATTCTCCTTGTGCTCCAGGAATAGGGTAACCTTCCACGACGTCGATGAATTGACGACGTTTACCTAAGAACGATATAGTAAAATTTAGGTATTTAATTAGATGGTCTCTAAATAATGATCATATCAACAAGGAAATATATTTTTTATTAGCTTTATTGGATTAAGAAATACATATATAATATATAATTTTTAGTATATTTATAATAAACACTATATTAAAACTCTCTTAGCTACGTGATTTTAATTAGCAATATATGAAATAGTTTACTATGAATGAGGTTTTAATCAGCTAATTGAAACTATTCAGTCGCACGAGCGATCGGTATTGAGTTTCTCGCTGAAGGCACATCAGCATAGCGGATTTCTATCAACTAATAATGATGATCATGATGATGATGATGATGATAATGATGTATATTTTTGTAAATCTCTTAATAACGTGGCCGAGTTTAGAAACGAAACTTCAACAGAACATTTTAGCAAGAAGTAATGGTCGGTCGTACGGATATAGCATCAGCCGGAGCGAACTGAAGACCCGACATACCTGTTTAACTTCCAGTCTCCGACATGTTTGTTCTGTAGTTTTTAGTAGTACGTAATGCTAGCCACAGATAATAAAAAAAAGAATAATATATACTAAAGAAATATTTACGTGCAAAGAGATAGATTGATTGTCAAATAAGCATTTATCTATAGGAGTCGGATACAAATGACCCACGTGTCACTGAGTGACCCATTTGATAATTTACTTTAATACCGAAAAAGAGTTAAAATTAATATAAAAAAACCTTATGCATTAATTTTTTTTTTGTTTCAGCGGGGGAATCTTCCAAAATCTTAAAAGGAGAAGTCTGGGTTATGTGAAACTGAAACCGCTAAAACTCCCTCGGTAATCTGCATCAGTGCAATCGGAGAAGCTCCAGGATCTCCTAGAGCCTTTTATTTACCCTCTACGACAGTCAGGGCTTACCTTAGTCCTATTCTTTCAAGCTCGAGACTACAGAGCTGTGTCATTAACATCTATCGCATATATAAACTTTTACCAACAACAAAAAATAGGGTTCTTTATTCGATCTTTTATATATAGTTGTCTATGTATGCATATATATGTATATAATTTTATGGAGATGTTCGGATTCTAAAGATCTTTTATGGCGATAAAGAGTTTTCTCTAATTCCCTCCTTCCTAATATAATACACAGAGAGTAAGTACCGTAATATTAGGAAAAATTATATTCCATCTCAACAGTAGGATAACAGGAAATATTGATTTTAAGTGTCTCAGTTGTTTTTTTTAAAAATAACGTTTTGTATTGGAGATAGTGTGGCGAAGTGAGTACAGCGAGAAATACTATTCATCTTTATTTTTTGTAACCTTTTTAGAAAAATCATTTTTATTTAATATCTATTTAACTTTTTGAAAATATAGTATTAACGACTATAAGAAACTTTGATGCCTTAAGGTCATGACTGCTCAGTTTAAGGGGTAGTCATACGAGCTATACGCTCCGAAAGGCGGAGGTTCGATCCATATTAAATTTAAGCTTCCGGGGAAGGAATGCTTAACGAAAAACCTATACATGAGATGTGATGTCCATCAACCTGCACTTGGCCATGGTGAATAAATAGTCTTATCTCTCTCATTATAAGAGAAGGCTCCGAATCCTAGTTGATACAATCAGGGAGATGTTTAAATATATATATAGAGATTAGTTCATCGAGATAATACTAACAAGTGTAATAAACATTTATTTATATCAAGGTTCGTCCCATACACTTGCTGAGTGCCGCGGTCCGGCATTCGTAGTCCACAAGTGGACAAATGAATCTCACCTCCATGCAGCCCACATTGTCCGGCAGCTCGTGGTTGGACGAGACGTGTAGGACTTGTTGGCCCGCATTTACCGGGTTCATTATTACTTTATCGCCCACCACCACATTGTCCCCTGTAATAAATAACCGGTAATATGTGAAGCCGTAATTGAATATTACTTAAACACTTACTAAAGAAATAATATTTTCGTTTCAATATAATCTAAATATAAAAAAAATGATTATAATCCAAATGAGGTTCTCCTTAAAAGTGTGAAGTATTGTTTAAACAGCCCCCGTTGTGCGTCAGCTCATATACATACTTTGTAATCTGAAGATTATTTCCAGATTCGATTCCGATGCCATATTTGGTGCAGTTTAATTGCAGTAGAGATATTTCAAAAGAAAAAAAAATAAAAACTTCAAAATTTAAGTTAACTCTTGGATTACAAAATCCGATACACGAACACTCACCAGTCGATCGTAGTTTATAGAAAGGCATTACATAAAACCACGAGCCCTCATTCCCGTTTGCATCTAAATGTACCCTCATCGCGTTCTTCTCGAGCAACGCCGGTAGTCTCTTATTCACCTGGAACATAAGACCCTCTAGATCAGAATTGATCATAGCGATACATTTTCTTATCTACCACAAAACATGATCTATAACACTAATTTAATTAAACTTATTATTATGGCATAATAAACCAATATATTTTAGTATGTGTGGATGGTATCTCATTTGGACAGAATGTCAAAATGTTATAGCGAAGTAATAGTTTCGAGTTGCGATAGTATTGATTCAGATCCATAGATACCAATTGGTGGGATGGTGATGATGGAACAGCACAATATAACGAGCATTATCTTGGGATATAACAATGATGTTGCATACGTACGGTGAGGTACTTGTTGGACTTGACGTGCAGCAGTTGTATGACACTACCGTACTGCACGACAGTCCCCAAGAGCTTCTTGTTCTCCAGCTCGTTCTGCTTCTTCTCTATCTCGGCGGCATGCTGCAAGGATGACATTGTGGTGATAAGTAAAAATTCTTAAGCATAAAGCTCGCCATCAAGCTAATGTCTACCGGTGCTAAAATGTAGTTTTTTTATTAGACGAAGTGACGACACGAGGAAGACCTTCACCTGATGTTGATAAGCTTCCTCGTAATAACGTGGTGCAAGTTAGGATGATGACTGCACCGTATTACGCTCATCCCCTTGAGATGTGTTTAGTGTCGTTACCCCGGTAGTTTTACTATATACAGCGCCCTTCAAGACGACACAGTAACGTTTCACGACAGAACAAGTTTACTGAAGGCAAGACTCTGTTGTCGGAGACCCCGTCTAGGTAAAAACTTCAGTAGCGATAAGATGAAGGAGATGATGATGAGAACCTGAGGTATGTAACACACCTGCCCATAACAACTTGGTGCTAGTTAGGATGATATTCACAGCACTATATTGTGCTCGTCAAATTGAGGATAAGATGTTAAGTTTCGTTACCGCAGTAATTTCACTAGCTACAGCGCCCTTCCAATTAATACACAGTAATGTTTGTATATTACTATTTGTCGTGATTGTACCTACTCAGACGGTTTCCAGCAATAGAGGTTTACCACCAGCAAAGTTGTCTAGGAATTAGATCATAAATATAGCATTGTTTCTCAACGTTTATCGTACGCGGCAAGTAAAATTAGCAACACAAATGATTCAAGGTAATTGCAAATTAAACACACTACCCATTTTACATCAGTTTTGTACTAATTTTTTGTTCCGACGATGAGACGGAGGAGACAAAAAATGTGAATAAAAAAAAACGCGTAACGAACTCCTAACGACAAATCACCGCCGTTGCGAAACCGACCCAGCTCTCACCTGAGTTATTGCCACTTTAAAAAAATAAAGATAAGACAAAAAGCAGTCAAGCGCTGAACAAATTGTTCATCTGGACTACTAATGGGCCCATTACCAAGATAATATGCTCGTGCTGTCACTCATTATTACTTATTGCAATAATAAAAGATACAGCAACAGTTATTAGGAAATTCGTGTTTATAGGTTATAATTCCCTCTATACAGCAGGACGGTTACTTGGTCATTGCCGATCGCGTTACCTTGGTAACTGTATATTTCCTATTTTGACGGTGTAGCTATTTTAAGCAAGAAGTCTCAAGTCGACGAGCACAATGTGATACTGTGTATACCTGGACAATTTTGAGGTGGTATTCACTTCGCTCTATTGACGGTCTCTCTTGACACAGACCGTCTAGGTTAGTACCACCGCAGCTCTCATTGTAGCCGAAGAACAGTGCGCAAACATTATTGTGATCAGGTTTGATGGGCGATGTGGCTGGTGAAATTAGTATGTATTGAGACTGCACGACTGATGAGAAGAGCAGTTTGGTGCTGTGTATATCATCGTATTTAGTACCACGTTATGGGTATCCTTATATCGTCGCTTTACAAAATAAAAAACAATACAACATGGATGTGTCCAAGGAAACAGTGAATAGGCTGGTACTGGAGTAGAAGTAGCTGGAGTTAGTGCGTTTTAACATCGCAGCCCACATCACCTCTTATCATTAGGTTGGGCTTAGGTTAGGTTAGGACAGAAAATGATTGGGTTGTTGGCGATCAGGATGGGGGTTCTCATCGCCTTCTAAACGACACTGAGGAGGACAATGGCTGGACGTGGTCGCCGGTCATTGAAGTAATACTCACGAGGCTGGTAGGGTCTGTATAAGCAGACCCCGGGACGAGCTATCCCAGCATAGCGTTAGCGAGGCCACGGTTGTGTTCCGAACGGAGATCCCGTGACCTCGCCAAACGCCGAAGGTGACCACCGAGGGGGTTTTAGTGGGTAAAAATCTCCACATAACTCTGACTTCCCCCCAGGAGGCAGAGTATCTTTTCGAAGATTTCCCCCGCGAAATCAAAAAAAAAAAAAATAATAAAAAAAAAGGACAGTAAATGATGGGCTCTCATTTTGTAATTTACTATCATCACTAGTCACGGTCACGAAAATTTCGGGTACAGTTTGCATCATCATCATCATCAGCCAAAGATCTCCACATTGATCGGTCCATCGTTACTCAGTTTGTATACTCTACCTGAAATCTCCGTGCTTCTTTATACTCACAAATAAATTTATCTATCTCAATGCAATTGCTATGTTCAACATTATTGAGATAGATTGAAGCAGTTAAAGGGAAGCGTATAGCGCTGTATATGAGGAGCCGATTACACGGCGCCGTGTGAAGTCGTCACAGTCTCGCTTTTCAGTTGCCGAGACTAAATAATCGAGCTCTATATCGATTATCGCGAACAACTTTAGGAAATCGTTTGCTATATCCCGTTCGTGTCGTTTTCGTCCATTGTGGAGCTCGCGGCGGATGTTAACGAGCTATTTTATTGCGGCTCATGAATTCCCGCGCCCGACATCGCAGCACAATTGATTCATGAATCGCTCGACCGCCGTCTAGAAGCTTCCTATTATATATTTTAATGTTCTGACGTAGTTCCATTTGTCCACAATCCCGATATTAACATACATAAATACAAACAAACCGCTTTCTTTTTTACCATAACAGCCAATTTGTGTCCCCACAACTGGGGCACAGGCCTACCCTTAATATGAGGGCGATTGGGCCATAGTCACCACGCTGGCTCAATGCGGGTTGGTGACTTCACACACACCTTAGAATAAATTCTAATTCATGTGCAGGTTTCCTCGCGATGTTTTCCTTCACCGTTTGTATTTCGCTGTTGTAAATAAAGTTCACTAATGTACATAACTTAAATATTATAATCATCGGTACATGCCGAGATTCGTACCCGCGACCTTCGGGATAAAAGCCTCACACTCTAACCATTAAGCCAGCGAGCTACCTTTCTTTTTTATCATCATCATTATCAGCTTTTGTTTATCCACTGCTGGATTTAGGTCTTTCCCAATGTCATCCACCAAATGTGATCCTCAGATTCTCGCATCTACCCTCTTCCGATCGCTATGATGATGTCGTCGGTCCATCTGGAGGGAAGGCATTATACTTATACCTAAACGCGGTCTCCACGCCAAGTCTTTACTCCTCTATCGGTCGTCACTGACACGACAGAAATGGATGGCCAACTGACACTTTATCTTGCAGATTTTGAAAGCTACGTGGACAACCTCAGTTCTCCGTCCAATTTCTTCGTTCCGGATTTTGTACCATAGAGAAACGTCACGCATAGCTCCCTCTTCTTTTTTATATAAAATTAATATTTAATTGTACATAACTACTTATTCTCCGTCCGCTTTACTAGTCGTAACACCCTTCCAACTCTCTTTGGAGAAGGAATTTTGTAAAATCCATTCATAGCTGACCTATATTCGTCAAAAGGAATATTCCTACTAAATCTCAAGTCTCTAGGCCTTATGGTTCTTGAGATGTAACATCGAAAGTCTCCAACGACGGTGATCAGACTAGTCATATCTCCAAACGACGAATTCGTTATTGTGTAGTATATCATCCTAACTAGCGCTACGTTGTTATAGTCTGGCGTATAGCCATGATCTTAACGTGATTGTTATCGTCACGTCGTTTGATAAAAACGTCTGTATATAACCAATGTAGCGATAGTTAAGAGAATATACACTACACCACTTAGGTGTCATTACCTCTGTAGATCCGTTAGCTACAGCGGCTCTCAAATCTGGATTCAGTAATATATGCTCAATACTATTTTTTCGGCTGTAATAGGATTTGCGACGGTACCTACATAGGTGATCTCCGGTAACGGAGACCAACCACCAGTAAAACTATCAGTGGCCCAATGGCTCACTACTTGCCTAAGACAGCTCCACGGTTGAATTCTGGGACCACGTGATGTAAAATTTTATTGTTGGGAGTGTTCTCTGTATCGCGTTTACAATATGGCGGTAAAAGTTAACCCCTGGGTTAACCAGGAAAACCCTCATAATCATCATCATATCCGTCCACCACACAGCAACCGACTATAGAAAGAGGAGTTGCGGTGGTACCTACTTAGACGGTCTCCAGCAACAGAGACCAACCACCAGTTTTGATTTTCACCATATTAACAATAGCGTTGAAGTAATGAGATTAATTTTCCTTAATATTGGTTCTAGATTCTGTAGTCTATATTATCTATGAGTAGCTGACTCGTTTGGTTACTGTGCCGCCTAAAAATTCACATTGTAAAGTAGGCCGTCAGTCAGCATCAGATAAAAGAATAGTAAAATATATCGCTCCCCATGAATAATATTTATGTTTGTACGTCCACTATTAGCTCATTTGAATGATCTTTCGATCTATCGATCTCTTTAAAAAAAAGTTATATATCATTAGTTGACGTGTGGAATGATATATAACTTTGTGAGTCTAAACAAATACGTTTATTGTGACAGATATTATGTAATAAAAACAAAAACTAGTGAAAGATCACATCACAGACAAATACGTTTTGGAGGTAGTAAACAGAAAGAGATGTAGAGCGATGATCGATTAACTTTTTATTGATTGAAGAAGGAGATAATGAAAGGTAGAGAAATGTAAAATACCGTTATATTGTTTTCATCATCCCTCTCTCTCTCTCTCTCGCTTACTCTTTGATACATTTCTTCATTTATTCAGAGTGCAGTGTACAGCACGATTACTAGTACGCATGGTCCAATTTCAGTGCAGAGAGGAGATGGACGATAGAGAAACCATACAGAAAAGCGTCTTGTCTTATTCATTCACAACTCAAACCCTAGAAATAGATTTATAGTTGCCTATTTGTCATTTTAAAAAATCCAATTTCATTGTCTTCATCATCAGCCAACAGAGGTCCCATGCGGAACTTAGGCCTCTCCCAAAGATCTAAACGACTAGCCCAGCGCTGCTCGCTTTCAGCAGCCTCCTGCGACCTTCACCAAGTCGTCGGCCCCCCTTGTGGGGGCTTCCCAGCACTCCAAATCCAATTTACTCCGTTATAAACGAAGTTTCGTTTAAAATACATAATGTACACTTCGAGAATGGTAGTGTGGCAAAAACCAGACAAAAAAAAACAATATATACCCTCATATACACAGCTGACCGACTGCTTGCCCTGTAATACGAAGGTTCCAGGTTCGATTCTGGAGCGGAGTTCGATTGAAGTCTAGCTACCAACCTCGTTTTCTAAAGTATGCCATAACATTGAGAGCAAGAGTATTCTGAAAGACCTCGCTTTACGATCTAGGTCTTCATCGTCACCTAATACTAAATGAAATTTAAGTTTTATTAAATATATAATGTATGTGTTATGGTATATGTGCATATATAATAATACACCAAAGAGGTTATCATAACATTGAGCAGTCAGCGGATACTCACGTGCAACCTCTTCAGCAGTCCGGTGTCGGTGTCCGCGTTGGCGTTTGCCGACTGCTTGGCGGTGTTCCAGAACTGCTTCTGAGCGGAGTACCGGTTCATGGGGCATATCTTGAACAGGCAATCTGGCATACGAGTATAAAATTATTGTAAATCATCTACACTTCATATTATAACGGAACAACTGTACACTAATAGTAGGTAACTATAACTAACCACATCTGGCGAAAATTGGGTGTTTATTCACCTCTGCCTACCCCTACTGGGAAAAAGGCGTAACAATATAAAAAAAAAACTAATGGTAGGTTTCTGTTGCCGGACACAGTCTAGATATGTACTCCTATTTGTGTCGCCAAACAGGAGTTGCAGCTAGTGAAATTATTAGAGTAATGAGACTTGACATATCATGAGATGTAGTGTGCAGTGTATACTATCCTAAGTAGCGCCACGTTGTTATAGGCTGACGTATGACTCACCATCAGGTGAACATCCCGTTCTTCTCGTTCGCTTCATTGCATAATATATAAAAAAAAAACACAATACAGTAAAGTACAGTGCCTGTCTCAGGCATCTCTAGCGTTCTCTTGTGTTTGATACTAAGTCTCATTATGGGATGCTGCGCCAGGATAGTAGGTCAGTAATGTACTACACTGACACAGTCCAAAAATCAGTAAGATTATAGAGAATTATATACTATTGTAAAAGAATTAATCAATCAACAAGGACAAGGGGATTGGTCGCTTACCCCGGAACTTTTTGGGCGGATCAGTCAGATCGCCGGCTTCCGGACAAACCACGCATCTGTCATCTACCAACCTGCGAACAAGCAGTAATGTACATTGTTTTTATTTTATTGCCACGCATCATACGAACAGGTGGTCCGACGATCCGGTGAAGGTTGCGGAAAGCAGCTGGATGCGGATAGCACCAAATCGAAGTGGAAGTCTTTGGGGGAGGCCTATGTCCAGCAGTGGACGTCTGTCGACTGATAATGTTGATGATACAAAGACTTCAGACTTTCATTGACAGGTCTGCTGGAAGAAAACTCTTTTAGGGTTTTTACTCATCTGTATGTATTATATTATATGTAACTGCACGGTGCGGGCAGCGTAAGCCCGATCGGTGTTGAAATCTTATGGGAAGATCCATGGCCAGCAATGGATGTCTATCAGCTGCTGATGATGTATGTGCAATTTATCTTACATGAGTACAATAAAAAACTAAAAAGGACTATCGCAACGGTTGTCTAATGATGTTATTCATGTTTCTTTTCACTTGAAGATCAAACTTACCAAGAATCTATCTTCCAAATTGCTATATCACAAATACAAAAACTTTCAAAGACTTGCGACATCTGTCAATCCGCACTTGGCCAGTCGTGGGGCTCTTTTGCTGGAGATCATCGTCTGAGTTATGATCGCAGCATCTACTTTAATGGTCAATTGAACCACATTAAAAGTCACTTACCACTTATTATCGAGTGAACATCCCTGTTAGCCTATCGTGATATCCAAAATAATTATTGTTGCATATTTTTTCATACTTACCCTAAAGTACTGAGAAACCCTGATACGCTGCCTTCTGCGTATAGGGAAACGATGTCTCCGAGGTGTAGGAAGCTGTCCCCCATTTTGCCGTCCTCTGACCCCACTTAGCACCAACACCTGCCAGTAGAAAGAAAATGAATGTTTTTGTCCGTTTTACACCTCAAGATCCACATCCAATGTTTACAAACTTAGGACTAATGAGAAATAAATTTCTTATATTATATATCACCTGGTGGTAAGTGATAGGCTTGCCCGCAACAACGTGACGCTAGTTGAGATAATATACACAGCATCGCATTTTGCTCGTCATCTTAGGACGTTAGGCCTAGTTACCCAAGTAATTACACTAACTACAGCGACTATAAAAGATATGAATATACCGAAGATATGAATATAATACTAAATTCATTGACTCATCATGAATGAGATATCCGAAACTATTAAATGTAAGTTCTCAAAATTTGGTAAAGATATTGCTTGTGCCGTTTAGAGGTCAGCTAGGACTGGGTTTCACAAAATTACTTCCCCATAGGAAGTCGTGGGGGTGTAACTGCCAGAAAGCCGACAGGGAACGGCTTGTATTTATAAATTAGTGTGAACCCGTTTACTCGTCGGCGAAGGCAGTGTATTACTTTTACGTAAACTTATATTCTTGAATGTACTGCTTTCTTCGATTCTCATACTGATGATTACAATAAATTTGTCTCAATTTATCCGATATTGCTGGGGGCTGATGATGATGTCTATTCTATATAAAGAAGCACAACAGTAGAAGATTCCTGGCCTGTCATATTGTGTAAGCCATTCTTCATCGTTCCATATCTGGTATACCATCTTTCATCTTCAATTCTCTATAACTTCTATACAAGCTCCTTCAAAGTAAGATCATTTGTGCTAATATAAATAAAACCGAGTTTCTTTCGTGCGAAGACGAATGTGTACAATTCACGCGAATTTTGTACGAAAATCAAGTTTAATTTTGTCCAAGTACATCTATTTCGGTCCCTCGCATCTATTTAACCAGAATTGTATTTGCTTTATTAAAAGCATATGACGTTAGTAAATAAAATTTAACCGAACGAGTTAAACAATAAAGTCGACACTCTATTGGCTTAAAACAGACACACGCACTATGATTTGTTTCAATATTTTTCCATGATCACCTGACCTGGAACACTGCCTAATGGAAAGTGGTGATGATACAGAAACTTACAAATGAAACATCTATCTATATTTTAATACATTAAAGACAAAAATCAACATAATGAAAATGCTTAGAAAAGCGATGAGACCGAAGAAGGAAGCGGATAGGAGTTACTGCTCTCCAATAAATTTTTGACCTTAGACCCTAATTGGCAACGGCTCTATTGGGTAGGACACTCGTATAGCAGACAGAGATACCTATATCTAGATGGTGTTGAGAATCTTAGAACGGCATAATTTATGGTGAAGGAAGAAGGCAGACTGTAGCGATGTCTGAAGAAGTATAGTACAGGTGGCCATCACCTGCAAAGGATTGTAGCATCAAGTAAATATATTCAAAGTTACCTCTATTGATAATTTATTTATTAACTGCCGTGGAACACGGAGGTCCTTGGTTCAATACGAAGGACACACGTAGAGTTTCGTTGGTAGTAGAGATTTATTGGACAAGTTAAGCTAGAAATCAGCTTCACATTGTAATGTCGATATAAGTCAGATCATTTTAAATATGTAGTGCTCAACATCCACCGTTGAAAGAACTAAGATAGTTTACTGGGCTAGGTTTCGGTGCCGGAGACTGTTTAGGTAGGTACCACTAAAGCGTCAATTTCTATCCCCAAATAGAGTACGACGAGCTTTACGTGGTGTATATCATCCTAAACAGCGCCACGCTGTTAAGGGTAATACAATTGCATACCGCCAGGTAAACGTCACGCCCGTCTCATACAATAAAAAATATGGTGATGTTAAGAGATGATGTCATATGGTGAAACATGAGTGTCCTGAATACTCTGACTAATTTGGCAAAGGAAACAGCGATATTATTATATATACATATATCCTTTTTTGTAATGAAGCGACGAGACGAGCGGGACGTTCACGTGATGATAAGTGACACGCTTGTCCATAAAAACGTGGTGCTAGTTAAGATGGTATGCACTGCACTACATAACACACACACACACACACATATATACCACGCCTCGTTCCCAGTGGGGTAGGCAGAGACCACCTCTCTCCACCTGCTACGATCCTGGCACACCTCTCTCGCTTCTTCCACTTTCACTACATAACAGTCTCATTATTTCCAGTAAATACACTAACAACAGTGCCCTTCAAAGCAGGACACAGTGAAGTTTGCAAACTACTGTTCGGCGGCAGATATAGACGGTGCGGTGGTACCCACCTAGACGGTCTCCGGGATCAGAGACCTACCACCAGTATGGCGGTTTCTTAACAATATAAACTTGATAGGTAAAGAGAGCAAGGGAAAAAAATATACGAAAATTAAACTCTATGTTCTCGACTTCCAAGTAAAGACCGTATTGTAAGACCAACGGTTATCCATCAGTCAGGAAGTGTAGGAAGATTTATGTCAAAATACAAACAATATCGCATGCAGGCGCTAGTTCAGAATACTTGCGAATCGTTTGCTGAAGATTAATAGGATAAACGGATCGGTAACAAACAAACGTCAATTACCATAAACAAAACGCACGGGCCGCACTCCTGTAAAACAATTCCTGAAAGATGTTTAGCATCGGAATTGTTGGCGCGATCCAAAACAAACATGCGGCTCATTCACGGCGAGCCACCTTCCAGGAACGATGGCGTGGAGCCGCCTAAACATGTCATAACCGGCCTTGATGTAATTCAGCCCGCTTGGAAGCCATCACATCGAACTATTGTTCGCTACGAAGCGGCTCAAATATTTAGAAATATTTAGTTATGGCGTTGAAACAATAGGTTTAGTGTTCATACCCTTGATATCACGGGCCATTAAGAATAGGACTAAATTAAACCCTGGCCGGTAATCGCGGGAGCCTACTGGACTCGATCGATGTGGAGATCTTTGGTGGAAGCCTATGTCCAGCAGTGAACATCAATCGGTTCATGATGATGATGATGTTGGAACTCTGGCTGTCGTAGATGGTGACTATAGAGGTTCGATGGTTCGTTGCCGTGAAGTTGGGGCCCTCATTGCCCACTGAGTCCGTGGTGCACGACAAGTACAAGGTTGTCTCGTGTAGATAGTAGCTAAGCGAGGACACTGATGAGGGTTACAGCACTTTATAGAACATGCTTATGCGTAGTTCAGGGGAACATGGTACATTCTGGAGGAGATCGCGTAAGGCACTGAAACATGACCACCGAGGGCGTTTTAGTAGGGGGGCGAATACCGCAGAACCTTGTCTTGTAGGAAACAAGTACAGTATCTTTGAGAGTCCCACTCCTCCCAAATAAAAAAAAAGGTTTAGGGTTCGTGAACTTTGAAAGTCTATGTAACTTATTACTCTGCTCTAGTGGGCAGACAGGATTATATAGAATTTGTCCCTAGTATGGGTGTATGGTAGTGATGTTTGTCCTTAGTTATTTCCGATGGAACACATTCGTGCCGGGGGGTCCCGTAACCTTCCTTAGCACCCTCTCTTTGCTACGACAACCTCAACACCATCACGTACTTGTAGTTCACCCTGGAATCGCTTAATGGGCCCGTATCTTTCAAACTCCACGAACCTGAAAACCGTTTTGTCTTATTCTAGTTTAGCCCTAGACTAGAGGGCAGAAAGACCTCCATAGCTTTAAGTGATGATCTAAGGCAATACTTACGTCGTCACCATCACGCCATCTTCAGTACAGTTCTACGAGCTTCATCAGCAGTTTCAACATGTCGCACACGAAGTAGAACAAGTTCAACATCAGCTTATACCACACACGCCTAACGTCTATGCAGTAGTAACTGAACACCAGTAAAACGATAACGATCGCGCAGTGGCATAATATTTTTCGATTTTCACATGTAACCATCTGAAAACGTTATCGACTACTGTTTGTTTGTGTTAAAATCTTATCTGTATAGGTTTTTTTTTATGATTTAACGTTGTGTATGTATTCCTGTTTGGTGTTTTATATCCGTTGTGAGCCCCCGCATACACGCCCGAGCTGATTCTCCGTTTGAAGCGCGAAGTTATTGTTCCGCGTGATAAATCAGTTCGCATCGGCTGTTGAACGGTGAATGGGTGTTTTGTTCTCAGCCTGAATACTCTACACTGCAAACTGAGTGATTTTACTTTATTACATTTGAAGAGAAAATATTTACGACAATGTTCAAACGGATAAAGCTCGAGATATTTTCTATGAATAAAATTGTATAGCTTTACATTTTTTAAGTTAAAAGCTTTTAACACTTAAAGGTTATTTACTGTACGTTTTTCAATTTACTGTATAACACAATTTTAGATACAGGAGAAGTTACTTAAGTACTTATACTATTTCATAGGTCCGACCTCATGTTTTAGTAGACTGGCTAGTAATTTATCGGAACTGATCTTAAAATCATCATCAGCCGATAGACGTCCGCTCCTAGATGTAAACCTCCAAAGATCCCCCACAATTGTAGGGGTTTATATGGAAGTATTTGGGCTAGCCCAGTGCGGGTTGGTAGGAATTAGAGCCTCGTTTGTTGATTAAGAGCTAGAGCATCTTAAAAGCTTTACTATAATATATTCTTTCGCTTTGTTTAATTTTTTTATTGTACTAAGAAAAGAGACAAGACAAACGTTCACCTGATGGTGATACATATGCTCAAAACAATGTGGGTGCTTGTTCGGATGATATAACGCTACCCCACATTGCGGTTGTCGTCTTTAAACATAAAATGTTAAGACGAGTTAACCAGTAATTTTACTAGCTACAGCGTCCTTGAAACCGTGATACAGTAACATTCGCACACTACTGTTTGGCAGCAAAATTAGGAATGGCGGTGGTACTATAGCGATCTCCAGCAACAAAAGACCTACCAACAGTAAATAATAACATTATTCATTTATAAAGTACTAGATAATATTATGAATAGTAATAAATTTACCAACATCACATATTCCTATAAAATTATATATATATATGAGATATTCAGTGTTCCAATGACTATTCGCCAAGATCTCCGAAACTATTAGACGTGAACACTAAAATTGGGTAGAGAGTGAGAGGTAAACTGGATTTTATAAAATGTCTTCCCCAAATGAAGTTGCGGTGGTGGTACAGCCAGCAAAGCGTGTACAGCTAGTAAAATAAACTACGCAATAAATTATTTAAATTTACATAAAAAAAATACTTCAACTGATTGTTAATAATTTATATTAAAAAATGTACTAAAAAATTTATACTAAAATACGTATAATGAAATATTGAAAACCGAGTGGAAAGTAAAAACCTGAAGTCCTTTTAAAGGGATTTGAAGCGTACATTAATTAATACAATGATTCAGAGATGGACCCTTTCTTAATTAAATCGAGATTTAGTTTAACGGGTAGATTTATATTTTAAGCCACCAAAATAACGGCATACTAAGTTTAAATTAAACTGAAAGCAAATTTGCTTTCAGTTCTAATGGAGTTTATTTTCATATAAATATTTCTTAATGTTGGTTAAAATATAAACTTCAAGTAGATCTAGAAGGGATGTAAGGGTTCCGCACAACAGCTCACGGCACCGAAGCCAACGTCACCAGCTTGTAGCCCTGATGATCAAAAAACGAGACTCTGGCCCTCACTAATCCGTATTGGGCCAGCGTGGTGGCAAATGGCCCATACCTCATATATGAACCCCCTATAAACGCAGAGTTCTTTGGGGGAGGCATGTCTTGCAGAGGACGTCTATCAGCTGATGATGATGATGAAATAGATCTGTATTTTTTTTTTTTATAAGATCTAGTAGGCAAACGAGCAAGACAGGTCACCTGATGGTAAGTGATTCACCGTCACCCACGGTCACCAGCGATGCCAGTGCGTTGCCTACCCTTCAGGTAAGAATATGCTCTTTCCTTGAATAACCCAATATTAGATATATTAGATCAATTGTTAAAAAAAAAAAACATTAAATTTTTTTTCAGTTTACTTTGAAATAAGTATTACATAAATTAATAATTTAGCAAGTGTAATTAATCTAAAATATACATCTGAAATAAGGTCAGATAAAAACTACTGCATAAAGCATTGCCGATTCCGAATCAACGTTTCGACAGACAATAGGGGGGGAAAAAAAATACATACCGAAAACTGTACACAAAACTGGGGCGTTAATGGACACAAAACAACCAACAGAGAACGAACCCCTGACGTGTATGCGGGGGTGTGTATATATTAATTTGGCACCACGAAAATTTTTCGGAGCCGTCCACCCGAGCGGCTGTTAAGTGACGAGCATTATCTGACACTAGATTTCAGTGTGCTTAGATAGAAGCCAATCGATATGGGCAGCGGGTGCGTATGCTTAGTGGAGCATCCGAGGCCCTCGGGCTAAACATAGCCCCCCCTGTGTTTTCTGAGCCGTGCTTGTTCCACTCTTGGGAGGGACCGCTAGTGACCCGTGAGAAACCGCCGCTGTGATATATATAGATATACATTAGTACAGCTCGCTGGCCTAATGGTTAGAGCGTGCGGCTTTCATTCCGCAGGTCGCGGGTTCGAATCTCGGCATGTGCCAATGACTTTATATTTAAGTTATGTACATTTGTGAACTTTAGTTACAACAGCGAGATACAAACGGTGAAGGAAAACATCGTGAGGAAACCCGCACACTGAAATCTTCTTTGTGTGTGTGTGTGGTGGTCCTAATAAAGTGGCAACAGGCTCGCCCCCTGTTACATGGGACCTAATCTGACCACATCTGGCGAAATGTGGGTGTTTATTCACCTCTGCCTACCCCTACTGGGAAAAAGGCGTCATAGTATAAAATATATATATATATATATTAGTACCTATACATATATTATATATATATATATATATATATATATATATATATATATATATATATACCGAGCTGTTGAGATGGTTTACATGATATTAAAGGCATTCCAAGACAAATACGACTTTCTATGATGAGGCGCAACAAAGAATATATATATATATAAAAAAATATATTTACATTGGAGTAGTCCGAAAAAATATATTACTATGTTTTTATATGTCATTATACCTGATAGTAAGTGATAGGTATGCTCATAACAACGTGGTGCTAGTTAGGATGGTATGCATTGTACCACATTATGGGCGTCGGCTTGCGACATAGAGTCTCATTACCGCAGTAATTACACTAGCTACAGCGTCTTTCAATCCGGAATACAGTTATGTTTGTACACTACTGTTTGTGAGCTGCAATAGGAGCTGCAGTGGTACCTATCTAGACGGTTCGAAGCAACAGAGACCCTAACACAGGTAGTGACCTTTCCTTAGTAATTTCAATAGCTACAGAGCCCTTGAAACTAGTTGAAACACTAATATTTGACAGCAGAAATAAATGATGACTATGATAAGACCTATCTAGGACTACTTGTTATAGGTAAGATTGATCAGCCAATTTTTTATCATAGTGAGATTATGAAGTTTCTGATCATTCATTAAGCAACCCCCGGTGAGTCAGTAAGCGAATGTAAAGTAGTAGTTAGGATGGTATACACTACATCATATTGAACAAAAATTTAATTTAATTTTGTAAGAATTGATATAATACAGTTAAACGGAGTAATTAGAGCCGGCATAACGAATAATTAGTACAGTTATTAATCAACGTCGGTATTGTTCCTTATCACTTGCCAAGGCCGTGGAGCATTTTCCTGTGCAAAGCAATGGTTTATCATCTACTGTGTATAATTATAATAAAATCCTTTTCGGGCAAAAATTACGATTTTTTTTTAATGAATTATTATGAGACAAGCAGGACTTGGTAACGGTAAGTTTCAAATCAACCCATAAAAATAAAGCTCTAGAATATACACCGCATTGTGCTCGTCGCTTTAAGACCAAAGTTCTTATGTCTCGTTACTCCAGTAACTACACTAGTTTCAGTGCTCTATAAACCAGAAAATAAATAAAAATCAACATTGATAAGGCTAATAACATTTATGTATCGATTGTAAATTAAAAGGAGATTTAACAGATATGTATTACCGATTCAAATCTAATTTTTTTTTTCTAGTGCCTATATTTTTATGAGACCTACTTTGAGACCTTACTGTTAGATTATCACATGATTACCGAATTCACATACGCAATAGACGTACAACTACTCTTTAATACTTATAGAAGTAGAGGAAGTCAATGTATTCCTATAAAGAGATCTATTTATCTCTAAGATCTAGTTTCAGATCTATAAATACTAGTACAGTTATCAATCCTAGCCACACAAATGGTAAAGATATCGCTGATTTAAAGACTTCATCAATAAAACTGTTAACATTGAAATACTACAAATGAACACTAATTGACACAAATGAAACATTTAACATCTTTAACCGGCGTGTTGGACCGCCGGACGCGGACTGAGGCAGCACAGCATCACAGAAACATCATCTTCATATGAGTAGCCGTCCGCAATACATAAATGATGGTCGGCACAACCTTGTCGTCGTGTTTACTTTGCGCCAGCTCGCTTTGTGACGGCGCAGCTTCATTTCGACAGACACAGTGTCATTAACACTGTGCCCATTGAAATGTGCGAAGATCCTAAATAGCGCAGTCAACTGAAAAGTTTCCATATCAATCACATATGAAATCATGAGTTCCTCTTCATCTTACTCCTACACCAGACAGGGGACGCAAGTACATTCTGTCTAAAATTCGCAAGCCTTTGCATCCTTTATAAAATATACCACGGAATATATTCCGACGAGTTGTTCGGAACTATTCCTGCCTACGCTACTTTTCCACCACTACCACGCAGTACATGATACAACGCCAAGTTCCGGCCTCACCACCTGGATGACTGGCGATCCTCCACTGTGCGTTCCAAGCGCAACTTTTCCCCTTCAAGAGCGCATTATTCCCTTAAAGGTCGACAACGGAGCCACGACTCCTCTGGTGTAGCGATGAGAGCATCCGTGGTCACTTGCCATCAGGTGACTTATTCCTTCATTTACCCACCCTTTCAATAAAGAGAAAAACAAAAAAACACTACGGTTCGTCGGCTGCAAGGTACTGCGGTGGTACCTATACGGTATGTAGCAAAAGACCTATCACCAGTGAGGAACTAGCAATTTAAATTTACAATTGTTGAAGAAGCGATCATGTTAAAATCGATTTTCTTACTACAGACTTTACTGATGATAAACAATCTAAGTAGCAAACCAACACACTACTACTGGAGTATAAACACTTGAGATCAGTCGTCTTAATAGCGTATATACAGCGTCGCTAAGTAAGCGCGACTTCACTAGCTTTTAAAAGGAAGTACAAAAATAACGAAAATAACAAAGTTACCAAGTTATAACTTAAATAAATGTATAGACAAAAACATAAGTTCTTTTTAAGTTTTGTGCCTGTTCAAAGTGTTACTAAAGAATTCATATTTAGCCGCTGAAAACACTTCGAAGCTGAAAAGTTCTCGGTGAAAACTTCTACCGCATTTCCTTTATAAAATAAAGAGAGAGGAAAAGAGCAAGAGTAAAATATAGAGACGGGAAGCTTTTAAGCTTTCTCAACTGTCTGCGAGACATGATTGCGGCAGGATTGCAGCGGAGAGATACAATTAAAGAAATATTAGAGACACAGGAAAACATCCTGTGTCACTGATTCCAGATTAGTAAAGCTGAAGATGGCTGTCATATGGACAGCCGGAAAACAGCAATGATATAATGATGGCTTCGATATTACCCCCTACCATCATCTTGTCGCTTCGGAATCGAACTTGGAACTTTCATATCATGTACTTTGCGCTGCTATGAAAGTATAATACTGCAATGTTTACTGGTGGTAGGTTTCTATTGCCGGAGACCGTCTAGGTAGGTAAGATGTTAGGTCTTGTTATACTAGTAATTTCATTAGCCTCAAGGCCTTTCATTCTGGAACACAGTAATATTTGTCGGTTGCAGTAAATCTGCGGTGGTACGTACCGAGACAGTTTTCGGGAATAAAGACTCTTTTTTTGTTTCAGAGAGAAATCTTCGAAAGATACCCTGCTTCTGGGAAGAAGCCAGGGTTATGTGAGATTCTTACTCATTAAAACCTTCTCGGTGGTCTGCATCAGTACATTCCGAGACTCCGGGATATCATAGAACACACTGATGTCTCTCTACACTTGTGTTTGAACACGTCTCTGAGGAGTGGCTTAACCCTTCTAGTCTGTCCCCCACACAGGTTCGTTTGTTGAGCGATAAGGGGCCCCCACCCTGAAGACCCGCGGAACTCCTAAACCCTCTTCGTCGCCTTCTACGATAAACCCTGCTTATATATACCTTAGTCCTATTCTTACTAGCCTGCGACTACAGGGCTCAGGAACGGAGACCTACCCCTTAAATTGTTATCACTCGGGTAACCAGACTCAACATCCTATGTCACAAAGAGACGAACACAACGCAATTAAGTGTATAACATCGTAACAAGTGTTATATTATCACTTAACATTAGGTGAACGTCTCGCTCGTCTCGTCGCTTCATTGATTAAAGGGAAAAAAAAAGCAAGTACGTAAAAAATGTTACTTATCGTAATCATTACAAAATCTCTTATAAAACAAAATGGAGTGACCTGCACCTCTAGACACACCATTTTGCGTGTCACGTCACGGACTGTCAGTTTGTTATCAATTTCCTGCCAAACAAAACACCTTTTGATCTATTTTCTATTATATTCAGCTTGTGATATATCGCGCCGTAGAAAAATCTATTCACGGATATTATACACAACCATCAAGATGTAGAAGCTGCTAAAATATAACTGTTATAATATAGCATTATGTGTTTAATGTTATAACATATGCTATTTTTTTTAACAACAATCAGTTAATAAATGAAACAATAGCGACCGGAAGTGTTGTTATAGAACTCTGCTAGCATAACAGTAGACGAGATAGGTTTTGCTAATATTTTCCTTCTTATATATTCGATTGAAGAGATGCGACGGGAGACTATCACTCAATTGTAAGTGATGTGCTTTACCTTTAGCTCTAATTAGTATGATATATACAACACCACATACTGCTCGTCGGTCTTAAGGCATAAGATATTCAATCTCATTATTCCAGTAATAATAATCTAAGTGGTGGCAGGTCTCTATTGCGACCGTCTAGGTACATACCAACGCGGTTCCTATTGCAGCCGATGAACATCATCATCATCAGCCGATAAACTTCACTGTTGGACATTGGCCTCCCCCAAAGATTCCCACATCGATCGGGTAGGGATTTCGATCATTTTTCACCACGCTGACTCAATAGGGGTTGGTGGGAGCCAGAGCCTCGTTTGTTGATTAGCAGCATCACGAGCAGGTGACGCTGGCTTGGGTCTCGTGAGTTGTTGTGCAAGAATTCTTACACCCCTACGAACAGCCGACAAATAGTAGTGTGCAAACGTTACAGTGTTCCGGTTTGAAGGGCGCTGTAGCTAGTATAATTACTGGAGCATCGAAGACAGCTTATGTCTTAAGGTGACGAGGGCAATGTGGTGCAGTGTAACATTCTAACTAGCGCCAAGTTCAAGTTGTAAAAAAGTCAGTGTATTGTACGGACAGTCTTATCTATGTGTGATGAGTACCAGTTAGGGTTACCAGGTAGGGCTCTTGGCAACAGTGGCATAGACGCGCGTCCAGCTCAAAGTCGGCGAGTTGTATGAACATCTGACGTTTGTCCGATCGTAAAGATGTACAAACAAATTAAATATCCGTGTGGCCATTACAAAAGCGAATTGATAAAGATCATCACACATTTTAAATTAAATGGATGATGATGATGATCCTCTGGTCAAGGGTCTCCGTTGCAACTGTCTTAAGTTTTTATTTTACGAAGCGAAGAGACGAGCGGTACGTTTACCTGATGGTAGGTAATACCTAAACAACGTGGCGATAGTTATGATGATGGACACTACCACACTATGCTCGTCGCCTTGAGACATAAGATGTAAGATTCATTAGCCCAGTAATTACACTGGCTACAGTAACCATCAAACCGGAACACAGTAAAACTTACTACTGGGAGATAAGTAGATACCACTGCAGCTGCTATTTCTGCTGCTAGACGTCTGTTGTTCTGTGTTCAAATATTACTATGTACCGGTTTGAAAGGTGCTGTGTTTAGTGAAATTTCTTACTGAAATATAACATCTTATATACGAGTATAATGTAGTGGTGTGTACATTATCATACCTGGCGCCAAGTTATTATGGGTGTATCACTTACCATGAGCTAAACGTCTCGTTGTTTCGTCGTATAAAAAAGTAGTTTGTAAACGTTAGCACGTTCCGGTTTGATGGGCGTTGTAACCTTTGAAATTACAGAGTTAATAACATATTCAAAGCTACGAGCATAATGTGGTGTTGTCAATCTATCTAGTACAAGTTTATTTTGAGCGTGAGTATCGCTTACTATCAGGCGAATGGATCAATATATACGTATAAGTTATTATATTGAACGTTGTATATAAAAGTAGGGGTTTCGTTAGTTAGGAAGGGGCATGTGATACATTCCATGCAGAAGGTCCTGGGTCGGACATGAGAAACCCCATATTAGGTCGAGGACTACCAATGTTACCAGAACTGTGGTATGTGCCAGTGTTCCCCCAGTTTTAGACAAAGCTGCGGAGAGGAAACCGTGGGATTTTAGCCAGTAAGACTGGAGTAACGTTGACCCGTCGCGACGAGGATAGAGAAAGAGAAGAGACGATGCAAGATTTCCTCAATAAAAAAAAGGGTTTCTGTAATCGGAACTGTATATCCGACTCCACGGGTTTTTGTGGCCCAATGTACTAAGATTTTGTAACGCAGCTGAACGTGAGTCAACGCTCGCCACATGTCTCGTTATCTGCTGAACAAACGGACGCGCCGTCGCCATCATTATTTGGGTTTTCCCACAGTTAAAACGCTTTCACTGCAATACTTATATAACATTTTCTGTTTTCTGAAGATATTAAGCGCTTGAAAGTCACATTTACTGTTACAGCTCATCTTATACTGGACTCATGGACACGGATCCACGGCCTGCTTTAAAAAAGTGTACTACTTGGAGTGTATTGTGTCTGGATTTTTTGCTTTCTGGTGAATCTACTCGGACGTTGAAGACTGGCTCTGTTCTCCTACCACCTTTGCCTGCATCGGAAAGTAGGCGAGATACTTTTTTTGAAATAATACAATTTCTGACTAGTGATACGACTCTGTTGCAGGAACCCTCTAAGTATCACCGCAGCATTTTTCAATAAACGGAGAAGAATATCACATTTTTAAATTCAATGAAGCGACGAGACGATTGGGACGATCCTGATATTAAGTGAAAAGCCTGCTCAAAACAACGTAGCGCTAGTTAGGATGATATACACTGCATCAAATTGTACTCGTTGCTTTAGATATAAAATGTAACACTCGTTTCATTAGCTACAGCGCATTTAAACGGGAACACAGTAATATTTGCATACCACTGTTTGTCTGCAATAGGAGCTGAGGTGCTTCCTATCTATACGGTCTCCGACAACAGAGACATTTTTCTTTTGATTTGAAACCTTCGAAAGATACCTTGCTTCTGAGTGGAAGTCAAAATTATATGAGGTTCTTACTCACAAAAATCCCTTCGATGGTCTACATCAGTGCATTCGGAGATACTCCAGGATTTCTTATAGAACGCACCGGTGCCTCTCTATACTTTGTGACACGTCTCTGAGGAGCCTAGCCCTCCTAGGCACCATCGCTGAGCCATACGCTGTCCCACGCAGATTCGCCTGTTGAGCGATAAGAGTTCCCACCCTCGAGGCCCGTGAAACTTCTAGACCCTTTTAGTCGCTTTTTACAACAGGCAGGGTTTACTTTTTTTTTGTTTCTATTCTTACTAGCTCGAGACTACAGGGCTGCCGGCAACAGAGACCTACCACCAGTAAAGCATCTTTGTCCGCCTACAAACTACTACTTCTGCTATCTAACAATTTTCCTCATTCTTCATATTATGATATTTAGGTTAAACATTTTCTCAGTTTACTGGTGGTAGGTTGATTGCCGGAGATCTTTTCCGTGGCCACCAAAGCACTGTCTATTGCTGCCGCCAGGTCCAGTATAAAGAACGTTGTAGCCAATGTTATTTATTACTGGAGTAAAGACAATCGACATCTTATTCCTCAGGCGAAGAGCGATATATGTCGCAGTATATATCATCCTGAGCACCACGTTGTTACAAGCGGGAGTATTCCTTACCATCAGGTAACATTCCGCTAGTCTCGTTGCATAATTTAATTAAAAAAAAAAAGTAGTCTTACTTAATGCGTTTATCTACACGTCAATATAAGAGTGGTAGGTGAAGTAACATTACTGTTCGCTTTGTATATAGCATCAACTTGACCTTAAGACCCTAAATTTAGTCGTCATAAAATTCAATGAGTTTTTAAGTGGGTTACGTTAATTGATAAGTAAAATTGACCTTGGCCACTTCCTCCGCGGATACTGCGCAGGTAAATATGACAGCAGTATGCAGCTCAAGGAGAAGTCCTTGTGATCGGAATATTTCTCGACTATCCGTAAGTATGGTGACCATGGAAATGATATGTCATAAAGAATTGCCATGAGACTAAACACTAATAATTTTATGTTATCATTTGACCTCGTGGATGGCGAAGTATACTCTTAGGGTTCTCTAGCGCTCATATTTTGACAGTCGGAAAACAGCGATATCATTATTGGGGTTTATTTACAATATGAAACAGCTTCAGCAGATTCGAAAACGTCATATAACTAATCAAACTCTACTTGTGGCTCCAGAATCGAATCATGGACTTCTATATGTGGAAGGACATTAAAGGAGCAATATATCTACAATAAATATGATTAAAAATTAATAAGTTAATTATTACATGACATTGTTAGAAGACACGGACTGCTGAACATGGACTTCCTTCGAGGGTTTACACATCGAATGGTCCAGCCTTACCTACATTCATCATATTCCTGGGGCTTTATCCTGATATTAATTCCACCTTATGTGGAGCCTGACAACACTGCATCTACTACCACCTCTCAAGGATTTACTGCCCCAACAGCTGTTAAGGATATACCCTGTTCATTACCTTTTAAAGCTAGTCATATCTTGGTCATTATTGGTACGGTATCTAGTTGTTTTTTGTCATTTCTTTGTCAATCACGCACGGAAACTTCATTATGAAAGATAACAAAAAAAAAAATATTCTGTAGTAAATTGTGCAGTAAAGACGTCGTTCAATAAACCTATTGAACTTAAGAACAGCTCCGCATTCACTACGGAGCTGATGCAGCTCGTTAAGCCAATTACAATGCGACGCTAAGGGACCGCCGTTAGCAGTTTCATACTTGTTTAATTGTTATACGCTGTACTTATGAAATATTTAATATAATCATTATGTTCTTAGGATACCTTTAATACTATTTTTACCACTAAGATGAAAACCAACATACGACCCGCCTAAAGGTAATCAGGTACAGTAATGACATAACGTTGCTGACTGCAGAGAAACTTTATCTCGCCATGTTTGAAGAACCATATTCTACAGCTCCTTGGGAATACGATGGCGTGGAGTTCATTCCATAAGCTCATGGTTCTCAGAGGAAAAAATCTTTAGAACCGGACCGCACAAAGCTAATGGTTCTAAAGTATGATGAAGAACTTCATATTATTTATAATGAGAACAAGAGAAAAGAGAGGGCTTTTTAGATAGAGCAGAACTTTATTATACTAAAATGATTACAATGATCATTAACCTTAAGGTCATGTTTAAAATGATCATATAGATTATATTTTTACTCAATTTTTTACGGTAACAAATATTTGACAAATACTCAAGTCAAGACTGTATAGAATTTCTAACTACTACAACCACTGGTTATCTTCATCCCCGGATCACATAGTGTCTTTGATTTGTTTTTATTAAACGGAACTACGAGCAAGACGTTTACCTGATGGTAACTGATACATCTAGCCATAACAACGTTGCGCTAATTGGGATGATATACACTGCACCACTTTGTTATCATCGCCTTGAGACGTAAGATGTTGTCTCGTTAGCCCAATGATTTCACTAGTTACAACGCCCTTCAAATTGGAACATGGTAATATTTGCTGGACATTACTGTTTGTCGGCTGCAATAGGAGTTGCGGTGGTGTCTAGACGGTTTTCGGCAACAGAGACCTTTAGAGACCAACAGAGGTTATGTAAGGCTTCTATTTACTAAAACCCCCTCAGTGGTCTCCTTCAGTGCATTACGAGGGGCTCCGGGATTTCCTACGGAAAGCACCGGTGCCCTCCTTCACTCTGGCTAAAACATCCCACGGAAGGGTGAAGCCCTCCTTAGCACCCACTCTTTGCTACGGCAATTAATTTGCTGTCCTCCTAAGGCTCGCTTTTTGAGCTCTGAAGACTCCCACCCTCAAAGCCCACAAACCCGAGGACCCCTATTAGTCGCTTTGTACAGGCAGGGGATACCTTAGCCCTATTCTTAATAGCCCGAGACTACAGGGCTGAGCAACAGAGTCCTACCACCAGTAGCACTTATAAACGAAACCTAAGTATATTATAGGATAGTACAAATAAAGTAATTATAAACGTTCGCGGGAGTAGAAAATCTTACTGGCCGGACTAGTTAGCAGGTATAGCAATTAATTAGGGCGAGTTAACTGTGTGCTAAGTTTCGCTTTAGGGTTGCCATATGCTACTTTAAGACATCAAGAGTCGTATCCATGATACGTCTGACTCAAACTGTAAATACCCTTCGGTGGATGTTGAAGGTAATTTTATATCAATCACGTGAAACCTTTATTAATATAGTTATATGTATAATTACATTAGATTAAAATATCAACATAGTTTATGACTGAAATTTATTTAATTCTGGATTTTAAAGAAACTCTACTGTCAAGAACTTCACTACACGTGGAATACGAAAATCGAACTGGAGACTTCCATAGTACGAGGTAAGCAGTTATCCGCTACAGGGATAGTTAGAGACAATAATATTTCGTTTTCCACTTGAAAATATACTATTACTAGACTCTTTGAAGACCACATCATCAACTGTGAATTGAGTAACAGGTATCCTGAGCTCATTATCAAAATATATCTTCAGCTTTCAATTATTTAGATCTATTCAGAATGAATTTACTGTATCTAGAAGTCTTGTAGTGAAATCGATAAAATTTTGTTTCAAGTTTCCTCGTACTTAATGTCCCTATCTAAACGCGTCTGTATCTTCAATATTAAGGTTAGCAACAGCTACTATTACTAGCAACAGCTACTAACATGTTATTGTGTTTCATCACCCCATACTACATCACCACTCGGCGCATTAGGACGGCGTTTCGCTTCGTCCTTCATAATGTGAACCAACATGGATTACAAATCTACTGACGTCAGTGTTTTCGTAGGATTCATTATGAGGAGTGAATAAGCATCTTCTAGGCTAATTATCATTACCATCTAGATTACATCCCCGCATTCTCTTAGGTGAGATTGTAAGCAAGCATTAGTCTATATGACATAAAAAAAACTACAGTATGAAAGGTAGTAGTGAAGCACTTAAGTTTTGGAATTTAAAATATACATCTACCTCTTTCTTATCCGCCGCTTTGCTCGCCGTAATATATAATAAGACTTGAAATTTGTCTGAAATATTCCTTGTGAGCAAAAGCAACAGCAAGACTTTATATAGCAACCGTTACTATAGCAACCGCACGAACAATACTAAATCAAATTTTTTATAAAAGTTAATTGGATATAAAATGGTGAAGCATCTATGCAAATAAAAAAAAAAAACATTCCAAGTAGAAAAGTATGTTTCCCGTATCGATACGTTCACTAGTTTTCACGTGATTGACAAACAAAGAAAATCTATTTTAACTATATATTCATTATTCATTCATTATCAGCCGATAGACGCCCACTGCTGGACATAGACCTCCCCCAAAGATCTTCACATTGATCGATCCTGCGCTGCTCGCATGCTGCTGCTTCCCGCAACCTTCACCAGATCGTCATACCACCTGGTGGTGGCCTGCCAACACAACGTCTAACTATACATCGACTACATATATATATGAAAATAAAGTCTAAATTATGTTACCAAACCGTTTTCGAAAGTATATCAAACAAAATCACATGGGAACCGATTCATTAGAGCAGTGGAAACAATTAATTAGAGCGAACAGACTGCGTACGCGCAGCCGCTGGGCCTTATTACACCAATTAGAATCTAGTACGGGCCCGAACAGATTGAGCTGTTCGGCCAACATTTGATCAAAAGTTCGATAATTATTGAATGCATGTGAATGATTTTTTTTAAATATATAGCTACGATCCCAGCTGACGGAAAGCTGTGATGTAATATAGGTGTTCAAGCGCATTAGTCCTTATTACACCAATTAGAGTTCAGTACAGGCCCAAACAGATTGAGCTGTTCGGCCAATATTTGATCAAAAGTTTGATAATTAATGCACCCAAGTGAATAATTTTTTTTAAGAATATATAGCTACGATTTCAGATGGAAAGCGATGATGTTATCTAGGTGTTAAAGGGCATTAGTATACAAGAATCCTATCCATTCTTCCCTTGGAGACTTGCACGTTATAGCTGGACGGTAGCACTGACGCCGGCAGACAGTTCCGCTTTGTCTTGTAGCGCAGAATATCCACAACGAAGGGATGAATGTCTACAGTCTATCTATACGTCCGATGGTAAAAGGGCGACGGGGCGAAGGTAGCAACGAGTGACAGTGACGAGCAGGTCCTTCAAGTGATACGCCCACCCATAATAACCTGGCGCTAGCTAGAATGGTATCCACAGCACCACGTTGTGCTCGTCGTCTTGAAACATAAGCTTTTAAGCCTCGTCACCCCAGTAATTACACTAACTATAGCGCCCTTCAAAACGGAATTTAGTAATGTTTGGACACTACTAAAGTCCAGTTTGCAGAAGAAATAGGGGCTGCAATGGTACCTGCCTAGCCGGTCTCCGGCAACGGAGACCTACCACCAACGTCCAGATTTGGACAGCGATGAAAACGGATTCGGTAGAAAACCAAGAGACTAGTTATCTTACGTCGGCGACCCAGGCTATCCAATTTTGCACTGATAATGATTTTTTTATGAAAAACTAAAGAAATAATATATATTTATAACCGGATAGCTAGGATAACCGTAGCTCGCTGGCCTAATGGTTAGAGCGTGCGGCTTTCATTCCGAAGATCGCGGGTTCAAACCTCGGCATGTACCAATGACTTAATATTTAAGTTATGTACATTTGTGAACTTTAGTTACAACAGCGAGATACAAAACGGTGAAGGAAAACATCGTGAGGAAACCCGCACACTGATATCAACTTTGAGTGTGTGTGTGGTGGTCCCAATAAAGTGGCAACAGGCTCGCCCCCTGTTACACCGGACCTAATCTGACCACATCTGGCGAAATGTGGGTGTTTATTCACCTCTGCCTACCCCTACTGGGAAAAAGGCGTGACTATATAAAAAAAAAAAATAACCGGATATGCATTTGCTCTTATTTTTAACTCAACTCGCAATATAAAATAATAAAAATACCCACGTATAGGATGATTTACACAGCACAAGATTGCGTATAGGTGGCGGTATCTGCCTAGACGGTCGCCGGCAAATGACATCTACCACCAGTGTCTCAATACCTCAATAAGTCTAATTTATTATAAACTGAATACTACAAATGCTGCAAATAACTGAAGGTAGGCTGCAATATTCAACGTCACATTAATGCGTCCAGGAATTCAATTGACGTGCGTGAGAGCTGTCTGCATCACCATGAACTCTATAATCAGATATTGTTAAGTAAATTTTTTGTCGTCAACACTGCAGTTCTATGCAGAAAATAACTATTTGATCTGCAACTTTAAAAATCACTACAAATTGTATTGTGGGAACAAAAATATGAAAAAGAGTAATAATAGGCTTCCTTTTTTTTTTCAGGAAACGATGAGACAAACACAATAATGTTTGCACATCATTTTGTCGGCGACAATAGGCACTGCGGTGTATATACCTAGTCTAGGTCCTAGACGGTCTCTGGCAACAGAGACCTACCACAAGTTCCTCTCACAAAATACAGTCTAGTAAGAATCATGGCTTACTAGTTGCTAATTAATTTTTAAATCTAATTTCTAATATATGATATTCCTTATAATGCAACCAATACATTTAAAGAAATAGTATTGATATAGGAGCTTTAGCTCGAGTGCGAGAAATAAATTTTTGTGAACATCATGATAAATAAAACTGAAGTCTGTGTATATAGGAAAACTTATTCCATCCAATCATATGTTGATAATCAGATGGTTGTTTTGATATACTGTCATGGTATGATTAAACATTACAAAAACCATCAAATATAGTTATAAAAAAAATGTCTGCAAAAATCACACCGAACGATTAACAATGTTTTGCAAATGTATGCAACTTCTTAGATAAAAAATTGTATTACTCTCCAGTTTATAAAAGGTTTAATAATATTAAGACAACATTTAATGTTTTGTTAACAATCAAAAAAAGCTAAATATTCTTAGTATGAACACTAATGGCAAGTGTATGGGGATCTCATAAATTCTTGGTTCAATATAATCAACATAAATTTGATAATATGAATGAAGAATTAGAATTTACTTTAATTAAACGTTACATTTCTAAAACATGATTTGTTTGTATAGAGAAATATTATTAATTTAACTTTTGAAGATATTAAGCAATATCAGCAATGCATATCAGCAGTGAAGAGTAAAAAAACTTTAAAAAAAAAAATTAAAATAAATATTTATTTATTTTAATAATACCCACATAATCTTTATTGATATATATAAAATAATAAATACAAATAATCATGTGATAATCTAAATCCTGTAAGTAAATATAAAACCTTTACATCTTGGACATAGTTAATGATAAGTTGCTTTAGAGAGAAAGTTACTAATGCATGTAGTTACTTAAAAACAATGTTTTTACCTCACAATACTTTTTTCAAACACCATTTATTAATATTATTATTTATTAATAATATTAACCACTATATTTTACCTTATTCTTCTTGATTCTTCTTCTTATAGATGGTATCTATACATTTGAGTTTTTCCTTATTGTATTTCAAAACACATGTTAATGGCCTCTGATCTTTACATACTATAAAAATTGCATGAAACTCGAAAGTCTAGTTTAAGCTAAAGATAATTATCTATTTCATTGTTACTGCTGTCATCGTTCATAAGGAATATTAACTATATTTGTTGCTGTACTGTTTATTTGCTACTTTAGAATAGATTGATATTACAGAAACATATAAATAATACATTCTCCTCAGCACATTATAAGAATGTTGTATGAATATTGTACATATTGGACTTAATACTTAAAATTCAATGTGTACATTTATTAAGTAATAAATGTTGTCTGACACTAAAATAATGATGATCCATCACATAACATGAATGTAAGAGACGCCAATCAGCAAAAACTAACTATCAAATTACACTACATAGGAATTTGTGAGATAGATTTTAGCAATTTATTCCAAATGATCTTAATAATAAATGAATTGTGGATGTGTGGGTATTAGTAGTAGATATCTTTTTTATTTAAGATTACTAGTTTTTATTTTTGATATACTAGCACTTGACCAAAATTCCATCTGATAAAATTGGATATGTAGTCTTTTATGATAAAGGACACTGGTCTAGAAGAAACCTATTCACTGTTTTCTTAAATGTTCCCACAAGTAACATGCTCTCATTATTAATTATGTCATTGCATAAGCATTTGCTTCTCTTTGTTTACTGTGTAAATGAATTAGATTCATGTAAATGCATGAATTTTAAAACAATGATTACATTTAAGTAATCAACATGCATAAGATCTATAAAAAGTAGTAAAATTAATCAAAAAAATATATGTAAAGAAAAGAAATAAAAGACTAAGTGTATAAATACCACTGAGAAATATTACTTGCTAAATTAAATTATTTGAAGGTCACCTTAAATACACTTGTGTTTAGGTTATTTAAATTGCATGATTTCAAAAGTTATTTAATAAATTAATTAATAATTACATACACAATTGAAAATAACACGTCAATGTTACATGTAATTATTCATTATTATTTTGTAAAAAAAAATCGCGACTCCTCCGTACGAAGTTCATATATTAAATTATTAAGCGCAAGAATACACATCGCAAATACATTTATCATAAATCGTCACTCTTTAACCTTACTATGGTCGAGTTATTAAAGTTTTAAGGTTCTAGTAAGATTCCATTTAGTTATACAAACTTTAAACCTCGTGAACCGGTCTCAGTAACTAACTTAAAACAGTTGATTGTAACTTAACATCAATGTCAAAAGAAATTATCTTTTAAATAATCTGTTACTGAATATTTAATTAAATTTTGAAACAATATATTTCACTTAACCTTTTGAATTTGAGATCAGCAATGCATTTACAATTTAATAAATTAAAACTTTTTCTAATAAGAAAACGTGATAGTTTTTTTTAGTGCCACCGTCTGACATGTTCAATTGAAAAAATAGATAGCTTACCCTTATCATACACCTCGGAAACACACGATATGATTACACATAATCACACAAATGTAAACACTTGATAATTAAAGGGAATTACAGCGATTATAAAAGAAAAACAAGTAAACTTTGACTTGCAATGACACACGACAAGTCATATGCGATCGACTCGCTCCCGTACTCCCGTGTAGCACTTAGGCGCGCCACTGCGCGGTGATACCAGTACACTATTCTTTTTACCCTAATAAACATTAGATCACGAACAAGTATTAAAAATAACATATATTTTATAATAAATATATTTTTGATGAAACCCCGTTTTTTTCTTTTATTAATTTTAAAACCAAACTTCCTACAATGAGTAACATTAACATTTAATAAAAAATTCTTTACAAAACCAGAAATGTAAAAAGAACAATAATTCATTTATTTGTTAAAAGCATAATTGGTATTAATTACCTAAATTATATCCTTGTCTTGAAGTTAAAGATAAAATGTGTTTAATAAAACGTAATTAATCGCTATGTTTTTAATTTTTACTAAATTTTATTCGAAATACCATGATGATGAAACGACTTATGTTTGGTTTCCGCTAATATTATTTTGTATGTATACTTTACCTTACGTTTTTATTATGTCTGTTAGTAATTAAAGTTATCACAATATAAGAATATACTTCCAAATTTCTTGATGAATTTTTTGGTAATGGTAAGGAATGGTTTCTTAAACTTAAATTTATGGCGGGAATGGTGAAGAGTAGTAGTCATAAACTAAATCGATTCAAAAGTAAATATAATATTTAATGTATTGAGCTCGTGTCTGCAATTAATGTATAAATTTTATAAATGTATTAAAATTTTATTTAAATAATAAATTAAATTTTAATTTAAATCTAAGTAGGATTTATTTATTTCGATATTACTTTAAATGTTTAATAATTTAATTTGTGTTATAAGACGGGGCAATTCATTTATAGCCTCTTTGCTAAAAATATTTAGTTATTTCTTTTTTTTTTATTTAAAAGCTAGACCATTCTGATGAGATTAACATAAAAGAGCACTAGCCTAGAAGAATCTTAACTAATGACAGATTTTGTTCCGAAGATCGCCTAGCGCACCAGTGCCGCTCCTACTTTTGGCGCCAAGTATAATTTAGAAATATTACTATGTTTTGATTTTGAGAGCGCTGTCGCCAGTGAAAATACTGGAGTAATGAGACTTGACCTCTTATGTGCCAAGGCGACGAGCACAATGTGATGGAGCCTATTCACTCTTCTCTTAAAGAAATATGTCATACCTGGAAGGAAATAGCCACAGTGTAAATAAAACTTTCAATGTGGTTATTTTTTATGTAGGAAATTTTATTTTCACTTTCGATTGATTGAATCCGTTGGTATATAACGCCACGCCATTTCTATATTTTTAAACACGAAATAAATAAGTATTTAAAGAGATTCTTTTAAAAATTAGATCAAAGATAAAAATATCGATATACTGTTGCGCTTAATTAAAAAACAATGAAAAAAAAAATTACTTGAAAACATCTGTATTTCTCTTTCGGACATTAAAAAAAAACAATTATACGTTTTGATTTCTTCTTTTTAGAGGTAAAATAATACCATCGCACATTATCAGAAAATTATAGTATCTAAAATAAAAGTAATAAATTGAATACATCCATTCTTATAGTCCCCGGCAATTAAGAATTGGACTAAGGTATGCTTTGCCTGTCGTAGAAGTCGACTTAAAGTGTTTTTGGATTACAAAGCAAGGGGGTTGGGGAGGATTATGACCTTCCCTGGGATATGTTCAGATGTAGTGTAGGGAAGCACAGGTGTTGAAGGTACCGCAACGCATTGAGGATGGCCACTAAGGTTGGGGTAGATACAAACCCGAAATAATTTTGTTTTCCCACAGAAGGAGATATCTTTAGAAGGTTTTCTAGGAACCTCTTTCTTAAGCTATTAATCTCAAAGCAAATAAGATTAGTTTTTAAAAGCTGTCATTAGTAGCAGATCCAAAAATAATTTAATACCAATAATCAAATAATACTTCAATGATAAACTGTACGTGAGATTACAGTCGCGCTTTATCTATATAGGTAAATTAAATATTGTATATGGCGTGATCTTTTTGTAACATCCTTTAATAATCACAAACCTTATCACACGCGGCTGCTGTGACACAGTGGTTAAATCCTTGCCTTGTTAAATTGACGTGCCTGATTCGTTTCCTCCATCACATGTTGAGATTGAAGTGTTTGTAAAACGTATTAAAATGTTCGTAAATCTACCGCCATAGCATCATTACTGCGTCACAGCTGAGGACATATGAGAGCTGGAGATCACCATTCACATCCTCATTGTCACTATTGTCAACTGTATCATACAACAATCGGTTATGTTATTTAATTATGTTTTTTTATCTTCGCTGCCGTCTCAATTTATATCAGATGAAAACACTGATACAGATGAGCGAACCCCATCTTCTGGTATATTTGGCGAAATAACTTTCTTTTTTTTTATTCAATTAAACAACGATACGAGCGGGACGTTCACTTGATGATAAGTGATATCCACACAGAACAACACCCTAGTTAGGATGACAGGACTATTATACATTGCGCTTGTCGCTTAAAACGTAAGATGTTGAGCCTCGTTACCCCAGTAATTATAATAGCAAGTTATACAGTTTGGACAGAGTAGAAGCTACAACATGACACACTTGTCGACTAGCTACAGTAGAAAAGAGACCTACCGTCAGTGAACCCATTAGTAATAAGTAACCCATTTTCCATCAACGATCATTGTCATCATAACGGAGTGTAAGAATTCCCGCATAACAACTCACGGGATCCAAGTCTCACTAGCTCGTGGTGCACCCTGCTAATCAACAAACGAAGCTCTGGCTCCCATCAACCCGTATTTGGCCAGCGTGATAAGACATGGCCCAAATCCCTCCATTTAGTCGTCAGATCCTGATGAGATTTTGTAAGGCAACTATAGCCATAATATATATTATATGCAATAAGAGAATAGAAAACTGTATTAATAAAATAGGCTAAAATATAACAATCAAAATTAAAAACTTAACTATATTTAAGTTATAGTGATATAAATAGAAAAAGAAAATATGTACTAAAATAAGTTAAAAATGTAAAATAGAATAGAGATGCCTTCATGATTAGCAGGTCTTTTCCAGGACAAAAAAGGAGGAAAGTCAATAGTCTTTTCTTATGTGAGATTTGAAAGAAGGAAATGGGATGCAGATTGATAGAAGAAATGAAGTGTGATAGATGAGAAGAGAATGCAAGAAAGGACTGAATGAGAGACTATAATGAGTTGAGCAAACCAATGTAAACAAATTAAGAGATGGTAAACAATAAGTAAACAATCCCTGACCCACCACACGCAGGGTGAATAAAAAAAATCCCTTCATACGAATCCCTACTTGATCGATGTGGGAATCTTTAGGGAGGTCTATGTCCATTTGTGGATATCTATCGGCTGATGACGATGATTGACTATCGTGGAGAAGAATTAATGTTACTATTGATAGTTAATTTTTGAGTGTGAATTCAGATGTGACGGCTGATAGAGGGATATGGAAAAGAAGTACATACTGTGCCGACCTCACATAGCTGGGAAAAGGGCAGGAGGACGAACAAGCGATAGTTAATTTTCGAAGAATCACAGTATTATAAAGTTATTTTTAAACAACACAGCGAAGGGTTGAACAAAAGCAGCCGATGGTAGGTCATACTTTGGTCCTTAACCATAACCATGCCAGGATATGATGTTTAAATAACTCTACATTGCGTTCATTGTCTTTGCGTTGCTCTATGAATAAATAAAAAGAGTTTAGTTACACACGATGAATGTAGGTTACAAAACTCTTCAAACCGGAACACGGTTATTTTAAACTTTAGTATCTTATTATAATTAGCTACCACATACTTCTATCAAGCAATTGTTTGGATTTTGATGAAGTCGTGATAAACTATCAAAAATGTTTGAATGATGCGTGAAAGGATAAATGTAATTAAAACACCCTGTAGCTACCTATCGAATGATATTAAGATATGAATGGAGCTGGTCATTGATCCATATATATATACACTTGAGAAAATTAGCCAGGCGTCCTTGCTACCTCCAGCAGCTCCATAGACAACAATGGCATTCAAAACGCTGGGTCTAGTGCTGCTCCTTGCTTGTGCCGGTAAGTGAAAACCTTCTATAAGCTGCACTGACATTTCACTGGTGGTAAGTTACCTGGTGGTAAATAGAGACCGCTAAACGGGCACTCAAAGAATATTATTTCCGGTTTGAAAGAGTTTGTAAATAGTTACTTCACTCGGTTAGCGAAATTTAATATTTTACTCATCAAACAGAAGAGTACAATGTGGAGTATGATATGTATGGTTTATCATCCAAATTAGCACCTTATTATTGTAGGCATTTCACTTACCATCAGATGAGGGTGTGGCTCATCTCCTTGCTTAGCAAAATGTTCTAATGTAGGTATACGTTTTATAAAATTAACTGGAGTCAGCAAATAAGAATAATAGGTTATAAATTTTTCATAGTGTCTGCCGCATCTGAGAGCAGGATAGTCGGTGGAACCCCCATCACGATCCGAGACTCTCCTTACGCAGTAGCCCTGGTATACAGCTACCCTGCCATAACGGTTCAGCGTTGCGTGGGCAGCCTAATCTCTTCCTGGCATGTTCTCACTTCGGCGTTCTGTTTTACGTGAGTACCTTTTTTTTTATCAAAAGATTACTATTTTTTTTATTCTGACATAAACAATCATGAACATATTTATGGTATATTGTACTATTAAAGGATACAAAGTAACAAGAACGTTCCAATCATACTCGTCGATGACATACGAAAGCTAGTTTATATAGGTTATAGACAAAGGAAGAATATTTATTAAATTAGTGCGTTACTATTAAAAACTATCTCCGCTTACCATCAAGTAGAACCATAGACACCATTAGTCTATATTAAATTATATGATCGCCGCTCATAACAATCAAAGGCCTTTTAAGATGTATGTGTTCAGTTTCTATCTATTATACAAACAAGTGTTTAAATCGAGGAGTTTGCTTTCAGCGGCGCCAACCTTGATAACTTGGTGGTTCGCGCGGGCTCAACGAACAGCATGTCCGGCGGCTCGGTGGTGACCGTCCGCGAGGTGTTCAAGCACCCTGACTACCAGCAGAGGCCGCGCGCCGCTGACATCGCGGTCGCGGTGCTCAGCTCGCCGCTCGCGATCTCCAGCAACATCAACACCCTGTTCCTGCCCCCGCAGAACACCTATATCCCCGATGGACAAAGTCTTAAGGTCGTCAGCTGGGGCTTCGAATCGGTGAGGTTTTTCTCTTATCCATGTAAGATATAGAACAAATTAGACACTAATTTCTAATTAGCTCAATCCTTCAAGTTCTTTCTGGTACTCGAAGTAGTGGTATATAATCATCATCATCATTATCAGCCGATAGATGTCTACAGCTGAACATAGCCCTCCCCTCAAAGATTCTCACTTCGAACGGGTGAGAATTTATAGCAGGGGATTTGGGCCATTTTCCATCACGATGACCCAATGCGGGTTGGTGAAAGCCAGAGCCTCATTTGTTAGTAGGATGTTGGAAGGAAGATGGAGGTTGTTGTGCGGCACTCCTTACACCCGTTATACGTACATATTCATATCAATTTAGAAGACATAGCTTTTGAATTTACTCAGAGTTATTATTGTTATTTAGTTTCTAAACAACAATGTCTCAACAACAAACTACTGCTCAATATTTATGGTAAGTGATGCAACCGAAAATAGTAACACGACTAGTTTTCATATTCAAAGATCTTATTTTATTTCCTTCATTACCTTGTGACTTATGGTAGTGTTACCTTTAATAATTACTTATTAAACTTCAAAACCCTTTAAAGCGGAAAAGGGTGATGTCTGCACAGTATTTATTGGCGACAGACGTAGTTAATAGTAGCAAATGTAAGCTCCACACTGCTTTGGAGTTCCTATTCCATAATCATAGCAACGCTATATTGTGGTGAATACTACTATCAAATAAAACATATTGCTCATCCTTGTCAAGACATTATCTGTACTTATATCATTAATTGTAATCCGATAAACATATTAAAAGATAACGCGTCCGTGCCATCTGATAACGTGAAAGGTGACTTATACATGTGTTTCCCCGCGCGAGGGACCGGTTACATCATCCTCACCACCACTCCACCTTCTGCGCATCATTGAAAGAAAGTAAATCCAGAGAACCGGCAGCAGCTCCACGTTTCAAATACTAGTCTGGTGTATGAATAACAGCGGTATAAGCATCCTAGGTCTGTGGCTTGCACTGTTAGGTCCCGCCATAGATCACAGACTCTCTTATAAAGCACTAAAGATTATTATCGATAGGGTTTTAAAGGGCAAAAATTCCAAATAACCCTGCCTTTCACCCCATAAACAGGATACTTTTCGAAGGTTTCCTCCTCGACAAAAATAAGGTCTATTATTATATTCAAGCAACTAAATTGTTACAGGAAACCAGCGCTCAGCTGGAGAATTTGAAAAGTATAATCCTGAAGAAGGTGGCTCTGCCGGACTGCGCCGCTGCTTACGATGGAGACGACTCCGTTGTGATTGACGATCGTTAGTATAAATTGGATGGTTCACATATTGTAGTCAGTTAGCACAGTTACCGAAGATATAGGTGGCGTTTAGTGGCAAAGGGCAAGGCACATTGGTAAGACTTATGGCCAAGGTAGGTCTCAAGTGGCAGACGCAAATGCAGATTTATAAACTGGTGAAGGTGGACAGAAGCTGCTAGAGACAGGAGCAATTGGTGTCGAGAGCGTTACGAGATGTATTTGTCCAGCTGTCAATCTACCAGCTGATGATGATATATTTAACTACAAAATGTTTTTTGATTGGTTTATATGATGGTAAGTGTTCAGCTCGACAATGACAACGTTGCTCTACTTAGGGCGGTGTAAGCATCAACACATTGTGCTGGTTGCTTTGAGACACTTGATGTTAAGTCGTTACCCCCAGTATTTTACAGCTACAACACCCTTCAAACTGAAAATCAGTAATATGTCATAAATCTCACCGCCGTGTAGCTGTCATCTGCGCTGCGGAGGAAGGTCTAGTGGGAACTTGCAGAGGCGACTCGGGTGCCCCAATGGTCATCGACCAGGTGATAGTCGGCATCTCTTCGATCTATAAGGAGTGCGGCAGCGACGACCACCCGGACGTGTTCTCCAGGGTCGACCGCTATACCGACTGGATCATGAGCGTCGCCACCGCACCTTCTGCGGGCTTCGCCGACGCCGGTACACCCGTCAGAGTAAAATCGGTTAACTACTAAACTGTCCATTGAACTCTGACATATGGCTATATACTTTTCAATAAAAACAACAAAAGCAGTAATATGAAATAAGAAATTGAAATTTTTCTCAAATATTCCTTGAGAGCAAACGCAAATGGTTTCCTATAACAACCGCATATATAATACCAAATGAAAATGTATATAAAAGTTAATTAGAAATAAGACGATAAAGGATCTATGAAATTCGAAAGATAAATATCCTATAACCATCTACAAATCATTCCGGGTCGAATACTCATATTACCTTGTCGATACGTTTACTAGTTTTCACGTGATTGGCGAATACATATAGATATATTATAGTATCGAGAACCTTCTCTTTGTCGCTGGTTAATCAACTGCTGTATTTTAATCTATTGAAATCATAATTGTAGTTGTATACACAACGTACTTTAAATTATATTAATGCTTATAAGACAACATAAACATTACATTAAACATTATGTTTGTTTACTTTTTTAAGTTCGATTAAACTGTGATTACTTTTTTGATAAATAAAAACCTTGGTGTTTAGTCAATACACTGTTCTTTGATTTCAAACGACCCACATCAATGTTGTTATAACATTGACACAGTAATAATAAAACTCATATCTCATATACTCACGGTAATTATAACAAAATAAAAACTTTCATACCTATATTTATTAATATTAGATGTTTTTTTAATTTACTAGACTACTGTCCTAACATTCAAATCTGCCAATACATGGATAATTCTAGTTAAATTCACTGGTGGTAGATCTCTGGTGCCGGAGACCGTCTAGGTAGTTACCATCGCAGTGCGTATTGCAGGCGACAAACAGTTCGTGTGTAAACATTACGGTGTTCCCGCTTAAAGCGCGCTGTACCTAGTGAAATGAGTGAGGTAGCGAGACTTAACATCTTATGTCTTAAAGTAACGAGCGCAATGTAGTGCAGTGTACCATTCCAACTAGCGCCGCATTGTTAGGGGCGGGCGTATTACTTATCATCAGGTGAACGTCTGCGTAGTCTCGTCGCTTAATTGAAATATTAAAAAAAATTAAATATCTTTGTACTGTGAATTACATACATAGTAAAATTTCACAAAAAAAAGAAGAAAACTGAATAATGTAAACGTTATGTAGCGTTGTTTTTAATATTTAGTTGTAGTACATTATAGTTCGTCACTCCAACAGAGCTGACCTGTTTTAATGGAAGATTTCGCTAAACAAATATTAATTAATAAAAGAAAAATAAAATTAAACATAATAAAAGCAATTGTCAAGCTTCTTTAACAATAATTTTTTTAAAAACAATATTATTCAATAATAAATAAACTTTAAATCAAAAAAGGGGGTCGAGTTAACTCGATTAGAGTTGTGATTGCCCACCTCGAGTTACATTTGCCAACGAGCACTGGTAATCATCTGCCAAACCGGTGCGCGAGCTCACCTCGGGGCTGCTGACCCCCCGACGTACACAGTTTCGACTTCATATATATTGCTGACATACGCAAAAACTTCGATAGCGTGATTTAAAAATTTGCATCATACTACCCCCAATTTGATAGGAAAGGGTAAGTAAAATTTATTTGCGGGTGGTGATGAAATTTAAAACGTTTTGATGTGCTAAACGTATTTAAAAAGAGTCACAGTAAGACATTGAATGAGTAATACAAAAATTATATACATGATCCTTCTAACAATAAAAAAAAATGCTCTAATAACCTATTAACTTCAGAATAATTAAAATTTCATGCCACCTGTTTAATAATATAATTAAATTAAAGTAGATTGCGAGTTATCGAATAAATCATGGTATTTTTTCATTTTTAACATGTTTTAAACTGAATAATCACATAAATAGATTATGTTATATATCAGTAGCTGTTTGTCGTCATTTTTTTTGTTGGCCGTGATATAAAGTTAGACAGGAAATGAATTTCTATAACAACCGTTACCATAGCAATCGCATAAATAATACCCAATGAAATAGTGTATAAAAGTTAAGTATAAATAACATGATGAAATATTTATGATATAAACAAAATAGTCTATAAACATTAATTTACAAATAATTCTGCGTCCAATGCTTATGTTCCCGTGTTGATACGATCACTAGTTTTCACGTGATTGGCGAATAAAGAAACTTTTTTCATTATATATAAAAATTTTCTCTCTTTCTCTTTACATATCCGTAATTACAAATCTCAACGCTAGATGGCTCTTGTAACAATTTCAAATACTATGACTATTTATCAAGTTACTAAATACCTTAAAGTACATTAAATACTCCCAATAACTAAGTGGTAAATTTAACTTTTCCTAAACGTCATAAAGAGCAAAATGAAAAGAATAAAAAGAAAATCTTTATATATATATGATGACATTGATCTTTATTTGTTTGCCAATCACGTGAAAACTAGTAAAGATATTGGCATGGGGAGAACATGAGCATTCGACGCGAAATTATTTATATATTAGCTTATTTATTTTTTGTATTTCACATAATCTTCATTATTGTATTTCTAATTAACTTTTATACACCATTTCATTTCGTATTATTTATGCCGTTGCTGTGGTAACGGTTGCTATAAAAAATCATTTGCCGTCTAATTCCTTGTTACAGCCAGCTAAGCGGGCGGGGAACTTATGTATAATTTTCTAAATCTATTTTGATGTATTAGTTATTAGATATTGAATAATAAGTTTAAGGCATGCTAAAGATTTTATGGCTACCCGCAAATAAACTTTGCTTGCCGTTTCTTATCAATGTTCAGACAAAATTGGGGGTAGTGTGATACAAACTTTCCAATCACGCTATCGAAGTTTCTGCGAATATCGGCAATATATATGAGGTCGATGTTGTGTACGTCGGGGGGTCAGCAGCCCCGAGGTGAGCTCGCGCACCGGTTTGGCAGATGATTACCAGTGCTCGTTGGCAAATGTAACTCGAGGTGGGCAATCACAACTCTAATCGAGTTAACTCGACCCCCTTTTTTCATTTTAAGTGTTCTATTAAACCTTATAGTTTATAAAAACAATAATTGCTAAAGAAGCTTGACAATTGCTTTTATTATATTTAATTTAATTATTTTTCATTTATATCTATTTGGCGAAATCTTCTATAAAAACAGTTCAGCTCTGTTGAAGTGATCAACTTGGATGTACTACAACTAAGTAGTAAAAATATATACAACGTTAACAATAATTTTTTTTTCCTTTTTCTTTCAAATTTTCTGTACTACAGATCCAATTCATAGTAAAAATCATTTAAGTATTTTTTTCATACAATTAAATCATTAATTATTATTATTCGTTTAAATCGTACTTAAATATTTTATACAATAAAAGTAACTTTGTTGCAGTAGATATTTATTAATACTAAAAAAAATATTTGTACTGGTATTTAGGCGTTTAGGCCATCCAGGCCCGTATTTTCTATAATATTCTACTTAAGCAAGGTTATTTAGAATTCTGAAAGCTCGCCGAGGGGACAGGACGCGGTCGGAGCGCGATGACAGCTCACCGCCGCAAGGCGGGGCCGAGCGCACGACCGCCGAATGGCTCCTCGGCAGGAACCTGGCGCCGCGACCGACAAGGGCCGTCGAGCTGGCGCCCCCCTTGGAGAGGGTTCCTGGGGTGCATAGGTGATGCGTCTAGTATTCCGACGCGTCGCCACGTAGGGATTTTTAACGGGATGGGTGCTTCACACCCCTCCCCGAGGTGGGCCCGGTCATTCGGGCGCCGTTCGCGGGGTCGCGGAGGAACTGAAATACTTTAACCCGCGACCCCACGAGCTCGTGGATGAGAGTGGAATACCGTGTGAAGTTTTTTAGTCGGTTGGAGCCCGACACTACCACCGACGCCGGCCCAATTTGGCGACGGGGTGTGCATTTCCGTTAGCAATTTGTTACACACGTTAATAAAAATTAAAAAAAAAAAAAAAAAGTATTCTGAAAGCTGGAAATATTCATTAAAACAATACAATTCGTTGTACGTTATGTTAAGCTTTTCTTTACATTTATTTTAAGCGATATATATATATATATATATATAAATAAAATATTGAAAACGTATTATAAAAATAAATCTCGGCATAATAATAATAATATTGTTTCACGAATGTATATATTTGTTAAGGGAAGGACGTAGCTGTTAAATGGAACAGATTTTTGATAAGAAATTGATAATCTATAAAGAATATAAAAAAGGGGGTCGAGTTAACCCTATTAGGGTTGTGATTGCCCACCGCGAGGACATTGTCAACGTGTACTGGCCTATCGTCTGCCAACCAGCACACGGGCTCATCTCGTGGCTGCTGACCCCCGGCGTACTCTATTCCTTCTTCGTATATATAGTTAATATACGCAAAAACTCCGATAGCGTGATTGAGAACTTTTAAATCTACCTTCAATTTCGACAATGAGATCATTAAGGTATTCGGTTAATTTTATATTACTAATTCTTCTAATACAAAATTCTAAAATGTAATAGTTCTACCCGCAGTAGTAAGCAACGCGAGGAAAAGAACGCTCATATTTACATATAGTATGTATAATAATTGCAAATAGATTTTTCCAAAACCAGAAAAGATCTTCAGAAGTCCAGCAGTTGAAAAAAAGAAAATATGAGAATTCTATATATGTATAGGGGGATATATGTATTATATGTATTATATATATGTATTATATATACAGCATCACTGCCATTTACTGGTGGCAGATCTCTATTCCTGGAGACTATCTAGGTACCACCGCAGCGCCTACAGCGACCGGTAAACACTAGTATGCAAATGTTTGCATGTTGTAATTTGAAAGGCGCTTTAGCTAGTGAATTCACTTTGGTAAGATGAATTAACATCTTATGTGTGTGCAATATCATCTTATCTGGCGCCACGTTATTATGGGTAGACGTATCACTTATTATCAGGTGAATGTCCCGCTCGTCTTGTACCTAAGTCGAATAAAAAAATACCTATGCTTTAATATAAAAATGAATTAAATAGTGTGAAGGTAATTTCTTGTTAGTGTGGAAGATGTTAGGATGTCTTCACCATCACTACAACTTTGTGGGGATAAAAATGAATGTGGAGACAGAAGAAATCTTTTAAAACATTAAAAAGTGGGGTCGAGTTAACCCGATGAGGGTTGTGGATGCTCACCACGTGGTACTTTGCGAGGTGTCATACTACTATCGTATTAAAGCTGTGCATAACTGGTTGCGAAAGCCAACTCATGACCAGCTTGGCCGGACTGGTTCCCGCGGCAGCTGACCCCGTACCAATATTTAACTCTTTACTATTAGTACAAATGCAAACCAAAATATCAATATCGCGATTTAGTAATGATAAAATATTATCTACCCGCATAGAAGTATGTATTATTATTAAGTGAAGCAATGAAATGAACATGACGGTCACCTGATTGCAAGTGATACGCCTGATTGTCATGTGGCGCTGGTTTTTTTCTTTCATGTAGGATCATACGGTCACATATTGAACATTAAATACGCCAGACTTGAGTTGAATAGGCACATGAAACACAGCGATATAAATATATCTTATTTCTGGATATATAGGAAATATCCAGAGATACGTTGACTCATCGTAAACCTTCAAATTTTGGTTGAGATCTCTCTTCTGCCATTTAGAGGTCAGCTAAGAACGGACTTTATGATACAAAATTCCTTCCCCAAAGAAAGTTCAAGTAGCAAAGCGAGCGGTAACAACTAGTATATATAATATAAAATTATCGTTACTATAGCAACCCCACAAATAACATGAAATGAAAATGTTAATAGACGTTAACTATAAATAAAATGTTAATGGTGCTTCGAAATTCAAGAAGTGAATAGCTTGCAATCATCTACAAATCACTCCGCGCCGAATATTTACGTTCCGGTGTCGACACGTTCACTAGTTTTCAAGTGATTGGCGAACAATTGAAACCTATTTTCATTCAATATATATATGTAAATAAATAGTTATGTATATAAATAGTTATGTATATATAGATATATACATATCTATAAGTGCTAACACTGCTTGAGAATGAGCGCTTTTTATTTCCACACATTATCATTCAAATTCTGATCAACCCTATGACATGCTTTACTCAATAATAAACTCTAACTTATTTTTAATTTAATTAAGGGTAAGTCTAATATAGTTTGGGGGTTTATAATGTATTACAGATAGTGCACAACGAGCCTCGCAAAGGTTCCATTCATACTATTTCTACTTTTTTCATTCGACGAAGTGACATACCCACTTATAACAACGTGGCGTTAAAATAATATACACTGCACCAAGTTCTTCTGCTGCTTGTCACCTTCAGACATAAGATGTTGAGTCTCGTGACCTCAGTAATTTCACTAGCTACAGCGCCCTTTTAACCAGATCACAGTAATGTTCGCACAGTACTGTCTGTCGGCTGCGATAGGCGCTGCGGGGGTACCTAGACGGTCTGTAGCAACAGAGAACTACTACCAGTAAAACAGAGACCTACCACCTATTGTGAATGTTACTGTGCTTCGTATACACTATAATGTGCTAGATACCTAGTTATGTAATCTATTGCTTCACCTTGTGCTCATCAGGTCAGTAATTTGAGTAGCTACAACACCATTCAAACCGGAACGCAGTAATGCTTGTACAGTGCTGTCTGTCGGCTGCCATAGCCGCTACGGTGGTACCTAGACGGTCTGTGGCAACAGAGACTTGTGGCTCTTTGGAATCTGATCCAAAGCTGACCTAGGTGCAGGTCAGGACTCCAAGGCAACCGATAAGATTCATTAGTAAATCTCCAGTTGATAGTTTATCAGTTTTAATGCTTAAACGATTTGAATTTGATAAATACTACGTGAGAGATTGTGTTGCCATACTTTATCTATTTATTAATGATATATATTTATACAAGTTGTTTAAAAATTAACAAAGAAAATACTATTTTATTTATTAAGCTTTTTTTCAATAAAACTTAATCTTAATGTTTATTTATAAATACTTAATAATAAGTTGTCAAACATCTCCCTTCCGCCTTTTTGTCTTTTGAATTTCGCGGCTATGTACAAAGCGCTACAGAGCTCGTATCTGGCAATACTATACATAATTTGAAAGGTCTTGACATAACCTACAAAACGACGCTATGCATAATTAGTCTGGATATTGCGTTCAACAGTTATAGACGTGTAAACATGGAGTTCACTAACGCCGAAATTCGCGCTATTTTAAAGTTTTCCTTCGTTAAAGGCAAATCCGCTAGAGAAACGTTCCGTGAGATTAATGGTGTTTTGGGGGATGGTACTCTAACACTTCGAACCGCGGAGGAATGGTTTCGACGATTCAGAGCCGGTGAAAACGACACCATGGATAAGCCAGCCGGCGGAAGACCTGTGACGACAAATACCGATCAAATCATGGACTACATCGAGTTAGACCGGCATGTGGCATCTCGTGACATCGCCCAGGAGATGGGAGTTAGTCACCAAACCATTTTAAACCATCTGCAGAAGGCTGGATACAAAAAAAAGCTTGATGTTTGGGTGCCGCATGATTTGACGCAAAAAAATCTTCTGGACCGAATTAACGCCTGCGATATGCTGCTGAAACGGAACGAACTCGACCCATTCTTGAAGTGGATGGTGACTGGCGACGAAAAATGGATCACATACGACAATATCAAGCGAAAACGGTCGTGGTCGAAGGCCGGTGAATCGTCCCAAACAGTGGCCAAGCCGGGATTGACGGCCAGGAAGGTTTTGCTGTGTGTTTGGTGGGATTGGAAGGGAATCATCCACTATGAGCTGCTCCCATATGGCCAGACGCTTAATTCTACCATCTACTGCGAACAACTGGACCGCTTGAAGCAGGCGATCGACCAGAAGCGTCCAGAATTGGCCAACAGGAAGGGTGTAGTGTTTCACCAGGACAACGCCAGACCACACACTTCGTTGATGACTCGTCAGAAGCTATGGGAGCTCGGATGGGAGGTTTTATCGCATCCACCATAAAGCCCGGACATAGCGCCAAGTGATTACCACCTGTTCCTGTCCATGGTGAACGCCCTTGGTGGTGTAAAGTTGAACTCAAAAGAGGCTTGTGAAAAGTGGCTGTCCGAGTTCTTCGCAAATAAGGAGGGGGCTTCTACGAGGGAGGTATTATGAAGTTGCCGTCTAGATGGAAACAGATTATCAAACAAAACGGCGCATATTTGAACTAAATCCGATCACTGTAACACTTTTTATAAAGCATTGAATAAAGAGCAAAAAAGCGGAAGGGAGATATTTGACAACCTTATATTTTACGTATTGCCTTTCGACAAGTCTCCTTCAAAAATATTCAGACTTTTCACCTTGGTATTCATCATCCATTTTAGACTATGGTAAAAGTGGTTATTTAAGAGTATTATAGCAACACCATTATAATTTACTTTGCTGGAATATAGACTATAAGCTTTTTTGCGTCTAGCAAATTCTTGGCTCTAGCTCATTCCGGCTCCTCCTCAGAGACGTAACACAAAGTGTAGAGAGGCACCGGTTCGTTCAATAACAGATCCCGGAACCTCTCCGAATGCACTGATGCTGACCACCGAGGGGTGTTTTAGTGAGTAAAAATCTGACATAACCCTGACTTCCCCCAGAAGATTATATTTTGAAGATTCCTCCCGAAAACCAAAAAAGAAAAAAGGTTTCCTTTGCTGGAAACCGTCTAGGTAGATACCTCCGCAGCGGCTATTACTGCTGACAAATTTAGTATTGGGCAAACATTGCTGTAATCAGATTTGAAGGGCGTTATAGCTAATGTAATTACAAGTGTGAGACTTACCATTCTATGTCTCATGCGATGCGTAATGTGATGCAGAATGTAAGTAGGTGTATCACTTACCATCAGGTTCCCTTCATGTTGTATATCAGAATAATGCTTTGCACATCCCGTGTGTATGCTGATGTTAAGTTATAACAAGTTTGGATTAATTTTGATGACGAACATTTTTCTTTATAAGGCTTTAAGTTGCAAAGTCATTCACACAGTCACGTTAGGTCTAATCGAAAACCTAAACACACACAAAATGTTGGTTAAAACTGTGTTAACCCTGATGGTCCTCATCTGCGCTGGTGAGTCTTATGTTAGAAAATTTATCAACATATCATCAGCCGACGGACGTCCACCGCATGACAGAGGTCCTACCACAAGGTCTCCACATCCGATTGATCCTGCGCTTCCATATCTGACTTCCTCTAACCTCACAGTCAGCACGGCTTCCGGTACCGCCTGGCACTACAGGGGTCTTTTTTATTTTTTTTTTATTTTAAATATTCTCCCTGCGTGTGTTGGGTCAGGGAGGTACATTATCCATCATTTCATTTACCATCAATACATTTTAATTTTTATCATCTTCATCACATTTACCATCTTTATTGTTCTATACTTTACTTACTTATTATTTTTATTTCTCATCATTCATTCTTTTCCCTCTTTCATACTCCTCTCGTCATCCATACCTCTCTTGTCTATCGTTCTATATTTCTTTTCATCTCCGTTTCTCCTGTCCTCCGAAGTGAAGACAGTCATCTTTCTGGAATATCTGAAAATCATGAAAGCATCCCCTGGAACATCTTTGTTTTTCTCTTCTCCAGCTTCTTTGTTTTATTTTTATTATTGGCACTACAGTGGTCGTAGTTTTTAGTGGTTCCTATGGATAGATAAATCAACATATATTAAAGTAGATTTATTATACATTATTACTGGTGATAGATCTCTGTTGGTACAGACCGTGTGGGTACTACTGCAGCGTCTATTGTAGCAGCCAAGCAGTACTATCAAAACATTACTATGCTCTGTCTATGCTATATTATCTCTATACTATGCTTTGTCTTAAGCGACGAGCGCAATGTGCTGCAGTGTGCATCCTAATTAGCGCCACATTGTAGTCAAGCGTGGTACTTACTATCAGGTGACCGTCCCGCTTGTCTCGTTGTTTCGTAAAATTAAAAAAATATATATTTTTTTAATATATACATATATATATGTTGTCTGCCAAAATTTTACTGTTTTTTTAGTTCATAAACCATTGCTTTATCTGGTATAATGGTGCAAGTTGATAAACTTTACTGGTGATTGATCAACGAAGTTACTGTAGTGATGAGATGCAATACCTCATCTCATGACAACGGCGGTAATAGTACACTTTTTTTTTATACGATTAGCCGACGAGACGAGCGAAACGTTCACCTGATAATAAGTGATACGCTTGCCTGTAACAATAGTGCTAGTTAGGATGTTATACACAGCACCACATTGCGCTCATCGCCTTAGAGACAAGATCTCTTTAATGTCATCCTAAATCATATTATGAGCAGGTACTTAACACTTATCATCAGGTGAAAGTCAGCTGTTAAAAATATAAACATCCGGGGTGTTATTAAAAGTGTGCTTTATTTAATTGATCGGTGACTGTTTAAAAAAAATATTCATAATCAAGAGTTATACTTGTGAGGATGTATATATTATACTATGGTAAGTAACTAATGATAAGGTGTTCCGCCCAATATCTTACGGAGCCTAAGACGACCTCATCACCATAACAGACACTGGGCTGGTGTCGTGGGCGAAGGCCTAATTCCGCTCAATGAACTCTGTGGAGATCTTTGGGGGTCGCCTATGTCCAACAGTGGACGTCTATCGGCTGATGATGGTTGTAAAGATCTTACACGATGCAACGAGAAGAGAGGGTCGTTCACCACATGGTAAGTTATACGCTCGCCATTTCGACATGGTGGTCGTTAAGATGGTATTCATTGCACCACACTGCGCTCGTCGCCTTGAGACATAAGATGTTAAATATCATTAGCTACAGCGCCCTTCAAACCACAACACAGCAATGTTTGCACAGATGATCTCTGGTTAATGAGACCTTCGAATAGTATTATTATACGTAAAGGTTAATTATATAACTTTATGTAAAGTATTAAAAACTGATTTATTTGTGCCGCATTAAATATTGCCTTCGAGTAGACCGGCTCTTAGTCTTCTTGTTTCTGCTTCACAGCTTCTCTAACAGGCTTTTCTATTTTAGCGTATTCGGCGCCGGATAGCAGGCTCGTTGGCGGCAGGCCCATCATCATAGAGGATTTCCCGAGTGTGGTGTCTCTGGTGTATACCTTCCCGGCGACCGGAGTGCGCGTCCAGCGCTGCGTCGGCTCCCTCATCTCCTCTTGGCACGTGCTCACATCAGCTTACTGCTATACGTAAGTTGTTCAAAAATATAAAAAAAATTTAAACTCTTATATATTTATCATATTTTTTTTGTACTACGAAATGAGGAGATAAGCTGGACGTTCATCTGATGGTAAGTGTGATACGTCTGCCCATAACAACGCAGCACTAGATAATAATAGGGGGACCGGAAAGTAATGTCGTTTCTGCGCATGCCAATACTTGATTGTCATTTGTCAGCTCATTGTTTTGTTCAGAGGCGTACCAAAGACATTGTGAGGTTATAGTGATTTCTTTACTTATAGACAATTGAATTACAATTTTTTTTTGTAATTTTGGGTAAAATGGCCAGCCAAATACCAGAAGAGGTACACATCCGGCATTGCATGCTCTTTGAGTTTCGCAAGGGAAATAACGCAACAGTTGCTACCAAAAACATTTGCGATGTTTATCCAAATGCACTGGACATTCGTAAATGCCAAAGGTGGTTTTCCAAGTTCAAATCGGGTAATTTTGATCTTTCCGACTCGTATCGATCAGGAAGACCATCAGCGTTAGACAACGACGTGTTAAGGGCGGAAGTGGAAGCAAATCCGTGTCAGACGATCGAGGAATTGTCAAACAGTCTCAACAAACCTTGGTCGACCATCCAAGAACATTTGAAGCAGATTGGAAAAGTAAGCAGAGCAGGTGTTTGGGTCCCGCATAATCTGTCCGAACAGAATAAGGCTAACCGATCAATCACATGCAACTTATTGCTTCAACGACACAACACAGAAGCGTTTTTTGATCGCTTGATCACAGGAGATGAGAAATGGGTCCTGTATGATAACCCAAAACGCAAAAGGCAGTGGCTCTCTCCAAATGAAATCCCTCGGAGTACTGCTAAGCCAGGTTTACACCCCAAAAAAGCGCTTTTGTGTGTTTGGTGGAGTATTCGCGGCATTGTTCATTTTGAATTACTGAAACCTGGAGAAACTGTTACTGCAGACCTCTACAGCGAACAATTGCAGCGAGTCAATCAATCTTTAATTGAAAAGTGGCCAGCGATTGTCAACCGAAAAGGCGTCATTCTCCAACATGACAATGCAAGACCGCACTGCGCAAGGCGAACTCTAGAAAAAATTAATGAATTGGGGTGGGAGGTGCTGCCTCATCCACCATATTCGCCCGATGTTGCACCATCGGATTTCCACTTATTCCGAGCGCTGCAACACTTTTTAAGTGGCAAAACATTTGCATATTTGGATGATATCCAAAATGCCATCTCTAGATATTTTGCCGAAAAACCAATTAATTTTTATCGATCAGGGATTGAAAATTTACTCACTAGATGGCAAAAGGTTATTGACAATGATGGGGAATACATCATTGATTAAAAATAAAGACTCGTTAAAAATGTATGTGTTTGTATTTAGCGTAAGAAAACGACATTACTTTCCGGTCCCCCTAATAATAGGTTGGGGAAAAAGAAATCCATTATTTTTATATGAACTTCAGGACTTTATTTAACATGCTTCGGATTGTCCGATTTGAGTCAAATATGCACCGTTTTGTTCTATGATTTGTTGCCATTTTAAAGGTAACTTCATAATGCCTCTCTCGTAGAAATCCTCGTTCTCTATTTGCACGAATCTCTATTTGCAAAAAACTCTAGTAGCCGATTTTCACAATCTTCCCTAGATGCCAATTTTTTATCACTAAAGAAATTTTGTAATGCAAGAATAAAATGGTAATCGCTTGGTGCCAAGTCCGGACTGTATGGCGGATGCATTAAAACTTCCCAACCAAGCTCCCGAAGTTTCTGGCGAGTCACTGTAGACGTGTGTGGCCTAGCGTTGTCCTGGTGGAACACGATACCTCTCCTGTTGGCCAATTCTGGCCGTTTCTGGTCAATTGCTATCTTCAAACGGTCCAGTTGTTGACAGAAGAGATTAGAATTTAGTGCTTGGCCATATGGAAACAACTCATAATAAATAATCCCCTTCCAGTCCCACCAAATGCACAGCAGAACCTTCCTGGCCGTTAGTCCTGGTTTGGCCACTGTTTGAGGTGCTTCACCGCTCTTTGACCATGATCGTTTTCGCACAGGGTTAGCGTATGTGATCCATATCTCATCTCCAGTCACCATCCGTTTAAGAAATGGGTCTATCTCATTCCGTTTGGCCAAGGCTTCGCAGATGGAAATTCGATTCATCATGTTTTTTTCTGTTAATTGGTGTGGCACCCAAACATCGGGCTTCTTTTTGAATCCAGCTTTGTGTAAATGGTTTAAAACTGTTTTGTGGTCCATTTTTAGCTCCTGGGCGATGTTACGACTGCTAACATGCCGGTCAACTTCGATCATTTCTCCGATTTTATCGACATTTCCGGCGACCGGCCTACCTGTGCGAGGTGCATCTTTAACATCAAAAATTCCTGAACGGAATCTACGAAACCAAAATTGCACATAATTGGCTGTTACAGTATCGGGTCCATAAACACCATTCACAATTTTAGCCGCCTGGCTTGCATTTTCGCCTTTGTCAAAGAAAAACTGTAAAAGGTACCGAATTTTCTCTTTGTTCACTTCCATTTTTAACACCCTGTAACTCACAATTGAATGCACAAAAAAAAAAAAACCAAAAGAATTTTTTTACTGCGAAATGTCACCTTTCCAACGAGCATAAATCTGAAACTGTTTGATCGATACTTTACGAGAAATTTATCACTACAGCCATCTACCGAAAAAAATATTGGATTTCTTTTTCCCCAACCTAATATATTATAATGCATAAAATTACGCTCGTCGCTTAAAACATAACATGTTGATTACCTCAGTAATTACACTAACTACTGCGTCCCTTAAACCGGATCACAGTTAAATAAAGTTTAAACACTGATTTGACGGGCTTTGGCAAAAGAGACCTAACAGCAGTAAGAAGAAAGAAGTGAAAAGGATTCGCAACCCAGAAATGAACTCATGCAGTAATGTCTTATTGTTACAGTGGAGCTGTTCTTTCAAATTTGGAGATCCGCGCGGGCTCAACGAACAGCATGTCCGGAGGCTCGGTGGTGACCGTCCGCGAGGTGATCAAGCACCCTGATTACCAGCAGAGCCCCCGCGCCGCTGACATCGCGGTCGCGGTGCTCAGCTCGCCGCTCGCGATCTCCAGTAACATCAACATCGTATACCTGCCCTCGCAGAACACTTACATCCCTGATGGACTAAGTCTTAAGGTCGTCAGTTGGGGCTTCGAATCGGTGAGGTTTTTACCAACTTCTTATAGGAGATCAGAACAAATTTGACATAAATTGCTGATTAGCATATCAAGTTCTTTCTATTGTTAAAAGTAACTTTACCATCAGAAGGTAGTGCCCAGAGATTCCTTAGCACCAATTATACAGACCTAATATTACTATCCCTTAATAATTATAAATAGGAAGTAACTAACCTTAACTACATCTTATGGCTGATATTTAATTTTGTTCCATCATCATCAGTATACAAACTGAAATGACAGACCTTTCACAAAGATTTCCGTAGCGATCAGTTCTTACAAAAAAAAAAAATATTCAATTGTCCAACGAGACGGGTAGTTCGTTCACCTGATGGTAAGTGAAGTGACTGCACAAAACAACGCAGCGCTAGTTAGGTTGACATATACGGCATCACATTACGCTCATCGCGTGCGACATAAAATGTTGAGTCTCGTTTCTACAATAATTTCACTAGCTATAACACCTTTCAGACCGGATCATAGTAATGTTAGTAGGTATACTGTTTACCACCGGTAATGGAGACTTACCACCAGAAAAATAGCGAGTCAATTTAAATAAATATTATGCTTCTAATTTCCTTTGCGTCATTGTCATATTCTACATACAGATGCAAGGTCCGCAGTTGGAGACTTTGAAGACAATTAATCTCAAGAAGGTATCCCTGGACAACTGTCAGAAGGTTTATGGAGAAAATTATGACGTGATTATCGAAGATCGTGAGTTTATTTAGAGTATTTTATAATTGTAATCAAGAAATTAAGAAGTAATTAAATTTCTTCATTTACTCTATTAGAGACGGGTGAGAATATTATCGCCGCCATCATAATAACTTGTCGTGAAAACCGCTTAAAAGAGGAATGATTTTAAGAAAAAGGCACCAGCTTTTCATTTAATTATTATAAGCTTTTCTAGCTTAGAAATTAGCTTGCCATCTAGTACTAGGTATTAGTACTGAACTAAATCCGGTAAACATACTAAGATATATAAGGTTGTCAAATATCTCCCTTCCGCTTTTTTGCTCTTTATTCAATGCTTTATAAAAAGTGTTACAGTGATCGGATTTAGTTCAAATATGCGCCGTTTTGTTCGATAATCTGTTTCCATCTAGACGGCAACTTCATAATACCTCCCTCGTAGAAGCCCCCCTTCTTATTTGCGTAGAACTCGGACAGCCACTTTTCGCAAGCCTCTTTTGAGTTCAACTTTACACCACCAAGGGCGTTCACCATGGACAGGAACAGGTGGTAATCACTTGGCGCTATGTCCGGGCTATATGGTGGATGCGATAAAACCTCCCATCCGAGCTCCCGTAGCTTCTGACGAGTCATCAACGAAGTGTGTGGTCTGGCGTTGTCCTGGTGGAACACTACACCCTTCCTGTTGGCCAATTCTGGACGCTTCTGGTCGATCGCCTGCTTCAAGCGGTCCAGTTGTTCGCAGTAGATGGTAGAATTAAGCGTCTGGCCATATGGGAGCAGCTCATAGTGGATGATTCCCTTCCAATCCCACCAAACACACAGCAAAACCTTCCTGGCCGTCAATCCCGGCTTGGCCACTGTTTCGGACGATTCACCGGCCTTCGACCACGACCGTTTTCACTTGATATTGTCGTATGTGATCCATTTTTGGTCGCCAGTCACCATCCGCTTCAAGAATGGGTCGAGTTCGTTCCGTTTCAGCAGCATATCGCAGACGTTGATTCGGTCCAGAAGGTTTTTTTGCGTCAAATCATGCGGCACCCAAACATCAAGCTTTTTTTTGTATCCAGCCTTCTGCTGTTTAAAATGGTTTGGTGACTAACTCCCATCTCCTGGGCGATGTCACGAGATGCCACATGCCGGTCTAACTCGATGTAGTCCATGATTTGATCGGTATTTGTCGTCACAGGTCTTCCGTCGGCTGGCTTATCCATGGTGTCGTTTTCACCGGCTCTGAATCGTCGAAACCATTCCTCTGCGGTTCGAAGTGTTAGAGTACCATCCCCCAAAACACCATTAATCTCACGGAACGTTTCCCTAGCGGATTTGCCTTTAACGAAGGAAAACTTTAAAATAGCGCGAATTTCGGCGTTAGTGAACTATATGTTTACACGTCTATAACTGTTGAACGCAATATCCAAACTAATTATGCATAGCGTCGTTTTGTAGGTTATGTCAAGACCTTTCAAATTATGTATAGTATTGCCAGATACGAGCTCTGTAGCGCTTTGTACATAGCCGCGAAATTCAAAAGACAAAAAGGCGGAAGGGAGATATTTGCCAAACTTATATTTAGTTAAAACTTATCCATAGGTGTTATCTGTGCCGGTGATGTCGGTCAAGTTGGCACCTGCCTCGGCGACTCCGGTGCACCAATGGTGATCGATCAAGTGGTCGTTGGACTCTCCTCATACTTCCAAGAGTGCGGCACCGACGTCTACCCTGACGTGTTCACGAGGATCGACCGATACACCAACTGGATAATGGAAGTGGCCGCTGTGCCGAACACAAATCGTTCAGTCGCTAGAATCGGTTCTGTTTCGTTGTAAATTAATAAATAAATAAAAAAAAATCGTTGAACAGGAGAATTTTTTTTTATCTTATCCATTGTGTTGTAGTGGGTAGTTTCATTCCAAACATTTTAGTGGTGGTAGGTCTTTGTGCTGATCGTCTAGGTACGTAACACCGCAGTTTCTTTTTTGTTTGTTTTACGTGGGAGAAATGTTTTTGCATAGCTGCCCCTGTGGGGGCAAAAACAGGTTATGTTGGACTTGCACAGACTAAGACTATCACGATGTTCCACCTTCGTCACTTTATGGCGGGACCATGGGAACGCTTTTGCACAGCTCCGCAACTTCTCCAGCGCTGTTGCACACCACGCAACCTCATGTCAAGTGGAAAAACCTCACTCTTGATATCTCGGTAAGACTGCGCCCTCTACTATTAGGCCTCTTACCGTCACCTGGGCAACGGATCACCCGTTACCCAGAGGCTATGGGAGATACTCTCGGCTCGCTACAGCAGATTTAGTCTGGGGCTTCGCCGCCAACCTGTATACGGACGCGGAGAATAGAGTGAGCAGGGAAACACAGTACCGCCACTGTTCCTCCGCGGCTCCACAGCCATTGCATTAACTGTCCGATATCGCTTAGTTCGGGAAGATAGAGTGAGCAGCGAACACCGCAGCTCCTATGCAGCCGACTAACAGTACTGTGCAAACATAACTGTATTCCATATTGAAGAGAGTCTTAGCTAGTGTAATTACTGGAGGAACGAGACTAAACATCCTGTTTCCAAGCGAAGAGCGATGTGGTGCAGTGCACAGCATCTTAACTAGCGCCACGTTATTAACGACGGGCGTAACACTTACCATCAGGTGATCGTCTTGCTCGTATCGTCCTCGAATTAACAAGTCTTGATCTTCTCAACCATTCAATTCTTATATTTATTATTTGTAATAAGCATATACAACGTGTCCCAAAATTCAACGATAAAAATGCACCACTGGGTGGACCTGTTCATGACAACTCCAGAAAAAATAGAGGAAAAAAAAATATCCTGTTTTTTTTTTTAAATTACAAAATTTGAAAGTTTTTGAAAATCAACACCCATAATGGTATTTGTTAATATCGTGACCACAATTTACCAAATATTTCTGATCTTTGGTTTGTAACAGCAACCAAAGTAGCACTCCTATTTATCGCAATCCTTAAAAGTACCAGAATACGTTCAGTTTTTTCATAAAAACATCATCAAAATTAATGTTTCCTCTAAAATTCTGCATGATTTCAACTTTCAGTCCGCTTTCACTCATCGTGGTGAAAAAAAAAAGTACTGACTCTAATATGGCAAGATTTTTAAAAAGTTTCTACAACTTGAACTTTCAGAAATATTTGAAAAATTGTGGTCACAATAGTAGCAATTATTACCATTATATATTAGGTGTTGATTTTCAAAAACTTTCAAATTTTTTTTGTAATTTTAAACAACATCGAGACTTTTTTTCGTCGTTTTTGTTTCGTGCAAGACGCGCGTGAATACTCCAGAAAAAATAGAGAACCCCACCCTGTGGTGCATTTTATCGTTGAATTTTGGGACACGTTGTATATATATATGTATATGTATAATATAGTTCTGATTTAGACATAAATAAAATGAAAAGCCACCATTAATTTTTATAATGAAAATATATTTTATTGAAATAACCTGTATGTGTGAAAACCCACTTAGACACTACGATAACGCTACGTTAACTTAACATTTAAACAACAAAAAAAATTGCTAATATAAGTCTTAGACATTCGACTAACTTAGGCGACATAATTGAGTTCATACAACCTTCAACAATAAAAGACAAAGGGATCCATAGAGAGAGAGAGAAAGAAGGAAAACGATTATAAAATGAGAGAAATACTCTCACAAAAACATACGTAAAAGTTGATGATAGAAACTATAGAAAATTAAAAAAAAAACACGGTTTTCTTCATCTTCGAATGACTAACAGCGTCAATTTCGCACGGTTTTAAGTGACTATGAGGCTATGTGGATGATGAAGCTCACCCATAGCGATGATGTCATGGTAGTAGATTTACACGTTGATGGTAACTAGCTATGGGAGTTAAAAAAACTACACGTGTAGTCCTGGAATCAAACCATGGACCTTCGTGTTAATAATCAAGCTAGCTACAATTTTTTTATTTAAAAAAAAAAATAATAAAGGAAACACCTTAATAATTCACGTAGAGATGTTTATCTACTTAAAGGTATCTTCACACCCTGTAAGGGAAGAAAAGAAAGGTCAAGAAGACGTTCAGACAAGCGGACTACATCAGAAACTACGGGTAACGATTGTACACATGCATTGATACGGTTCAATCAAATCACTTCGCAATTATTATATATCTTATTTAGAAAAAAAGGTTCTCAAATTCATCTTTGGATGGAATGTTCTCGAAACGATCACAAGCATTGGATAAGGCAAGACAACGTTCACGATGTAAAGGCACTGCGTACGGTGCTTACACTAACACAGGTCGGTGACGATCGACGCGCGGCTTCAACTTCCTTCCGGCTCTCATCATGACCTGGAGCTGATGTAATACAACGACCATATCCGTACAGTTTATGGCTATTGGTAAAACTATTTCCGTTTGACGAGTAACTCTAAGTGACTGCTGATGGTACTTCGGCTGATGACGTCATAGCTATAACGTACTATCCAGAGCCTGGAGAGGTTCATGTTGCTGTACTAGCCGCGTGCCTTCTAAGATATAATTTAACTTAAACAACTTTACCCTATAACACTTAAACACTATACTTCACTCGGTGGTCCTCGTAAAACATCACTCGCGGCGCAGACCGTCCACGCGATGGCGTCACTGTTGGCTTGTGACGTCACATCGAATTATCGATCTACATTCTTCGAACTTTAGAAATATAACATCAAGTAGGTTCATCATTATAACCAGCTGTTAAACGTCCACTGCTGGACACAGGCCTCCCCCGAAGATCTCCACATCGATCGGTCCATCCAGTGGGTTCCGGAGACTCTCATCAGATCGTCAGTCCACTTCGTGGGAGGCCTCCCAACACTACATCTACGTCATATAAGTTACTATATTATTAATAGTAGTGTTAGTAAGACGGCAGTAAAAATTCTTTAATCTATCGATTTTTCTTGATAATTATTATTACCCTAGTTTTATATAATATTATTATTAATTTTAACAAAAAAAAATATATATAGGCGGTATTGAACTGTTCAAGTACATATTAAACATTTACTTCCCACACAGACTTCATCTTGAAGGATACAACAGTAAACACTAAAGTTTAATATTTCAGTTAATTATAACTATAAAAAAATTACATAATAGTTAATTTCACCTCGGCAAAATATTTATTGGGATTTTATTATAGATTTTCTAAGAATATTTGTATCTAAATAGATATTTACTATTGAAAAAGGTAATATCAAAAATTACAAGTATACTGATACAATATATGTCCTTTCCTGGTTATAACGACTTGTCGTTATTATACGTAATAATAATTTTATCATATATTTCAATTTTTGTTTTGATTCTCGATTAAATGCTTTATGCTGAAATTGTTGAGAATTTTAAAATTATCCGAAATTTCAAACAACTGCATTTAAGCTTTAGTCATAAGTCAATATGGACGGGTATTCCTTTAATGGAATAGAGTATACAATAAGTGGTATTATTGGTTGTATGTAAAGCTCATTTTAATATAAACATAGTTCCCACAGCTGGGACTCGATCTATATGTGTGTTTGACTACAATCCTTATTCAGTTTTTACTGACTGAATTTTATTCGGTCAAAGACCATTGGAATAAAAAAAAATATATTATATAACATTGCCTTTGATTTTTATTTGATACAACAGTATAGTTAATATTTTTAATTATATCTTCATCGTCAGTGGGATAATGACCATTGGCATAAATGTGTCATCCGTTGAGTGTTTGTCACCGATTGGCCCACCGCTGTCTGCGTCTAACTGCCTCCTACTTGTCACTTTACTCAACTTACGGCCCGTCGGCCTTATGAGGTTTGCCCATCTCATGTTACTTAATTTGAAACCATTTTGAAGTTCACGACCAATTAAACAAAATTGGGCCCATTATGAAATGTTAAAATATCTACGAGATAAATCCTTCAATAGTTCTCCAAGAAATCTGTAAAAACAGCGAAAACCTAAGAATGAAATCGTTACCTAATTTATTATGCGACTAACAAGTACATGTGACATTAGAAAAAGGTTGAGAGCCCCTGTTCTAAACCAACATCAGATTTCTGATGACATAAGGCAATTTTCGTATAGTTTATGATATTGTACTGTTCATTAATCTATAATTGATTTTTTTTAAAAATTCAACTATTAACAGATAGCACGGTTACACTTTCCTCAGATTTAAGATCAATCATCACCAATCTAAATTATTTAATGTGTTCCAGTGTCTATGGTAAAAAAAAAAAACATTAACTAGTTTAGTGTCTGATTGATAAATCGCAGTTCGCATAAGAAAATTCAGTTATATTATTTCCTAACATAATTCCTTGAAATCTAAACTATTAATGTCTAATTAGAATTTTAATTATTGGAAAAAGATTCTGATGTATATTAATACAAAAGAGACCGTTTGAAAAAAAAATAATTAACGATTATGATGTATGTTTAGCAGAAGCTCCAGTACGGAATATGTTTATAGTAAAGTTTTTAATATATTTGCATTGGTAATTTAAATGATACATTTTATTTAATACCCTCAAAAAAGTTATATTATAGATGACGTGCTATCTTCACCAAATCAATACGAAGTCGTAGTGACCGAGACTATGGATGCAGCGTGTTCGTCAGAATACTCCTACTCTCATGTCTTGACAGCCAGAACACATATATATGTATATTGTAAATATTTATTACTTATCGTACGTACCAGTCCGTCAGTCATGTTATTGAGTCTACATCTAGGAGTGCATATAAAAATAGACTAAACCTACAGTTCAACAATTAATTAAAGCTATCCGATCTTAAATATTACTAACATAACTTCCCTTTAAATTTAAGCTTAAATAAATCGTGTCATAGACAAGTCGCGGCACAGGTTATATGTACAGATTATGTAAAAAAAGCTGCATTGTAATTTATCTATAGATACAGAACTTTTAACCCCGTTAACCCTCGCACATACGACCCATAGACATGATTAATTTCTCATAAACAATACTTTTATATATATAGAGCAGTGTTCATCATCTTACTGGTGGTAAGCGCCGATGTAGTCTTAATGGTAAAACGCAAGAGTGTAGAAGTAGTGTAATGGTTTCCGCCCAACATATTACAGAACCTAAGTCAACCTAACCTGCACTGGGCTAGTGTGGTGTAACTAAGGCCCAATTCCCTCTTGATGAAACTCCTTGACGGAAGCCTATGTCATGCAGTGGACATCAGGCTGATAAGAAGGATAGTGTAGAAAAAGTTTAATCACTCTTCTCTTAAAGACATCCACGTCATATCAATGTGATAGACTTACTGTGCCGTCTCTGAGAGAAGAGGATTAGTAAAGAAAAGTATACATCGGTACAGTTAGAACAAATAACTGCAACTATTTTCATGTAACTTGTACGAAGAAAAAATGGCAAGAGGTTGTACATAACGTTGCATTACGGACTTAATCAATCAGGTCGCGGATACCAGATCCGCAAGCCCCAAGTCCGATGAAGCTGCAATAGTTGTCAATGAAACTTGCGGCACAAACTTTATCATAATATAAAAGAAGGACTTCATTAACAGCCGACATCAAATTAAGTTACGCTGTAAGTATGAAATTAGATACGCGATCCAATAGCAAGAAGAACAGCTAATCATAAAGACGTTACACTCCATCTGGCGAATGAGAAATGATCAAATCATCGGTAGTAGTGATAAGAAACCGCTAGAGGTTACGCATGCGGCAGCGTGTGCGCGTGCGGGTGCGCCGGCAGTACGGTGAGCGTGACCGCCGCGCCGGAACGCTTGATGAGCGCGACCACTTCCGGGTGCGGCAAGTTGCGCACGGGCAGACGGTTGATGGCGAGGATCGTGTCGCCCACGCGCAGCCGTCCGCATCGCGCCGCCGGCGAATTCGGGATCAGTTGTCCTGGTAATAGCAATTAGATAATTGGCAATATAACACGGAAGTGCCTGATTCGGTTTCACATAATGCGGATTTTGATTGGTGGTAGGGTTTTTTTGTACTTGCCAGATTTAGCCACTCCTATCATACTATAAGTCAGCCGCCATATACATTACTATGTTCCGGTTGTGAATATATGTAAGCCAGATGATTGTGGGCAAGCATTCTTTACTATTCACAGCCTCGTTGTCGCTTAGCATCATGTCAAATTGAGGTCAAGTAGGAGGTCGTGGTGATAAGTAGCAAATGATAGAGTGGATACATTTTTGTTCCCATTTCCATATCATAAGCTAAAATATATCACCGATATAAGGTATAAATACTTTGTGTATGTTAAAAATATACAATTATATAATACAGCACATGAAAAATATATAAAAGAATATACAAATTTCTTGAATTACAACAACATACCTATAGTACTCGTCGCCTTATTGGTAGAAGAAATCACAACGAAACCGAAGCCCTCCCCCTCGTTCCTGGTGACGGTGACGTCATAGGGCACTGCTGACCAGCCACTACTTGCTGCATTGTCATACTGGACCCCGTACCTGCACACAAAGGCTTTTAGCTGTATGAAGGCGCTTATGTAGTGAAATTCAAAGAAACCAGGATTCTATTCACAAAAGAGTTTGAGCATCCGGTGAAGAAAACAACGTGAGTAGAATATTGTAAAAAGCCTGTAGAGTATAAAAAAATGTACAAGTTTTATTTGATATGTAGACTTTTTCGAATCAAACTCCACAGAGAGAAAGAGACAGGAGAGAAGGAAAAGGGTTTTGGATAGAGCAGTGTTGTTTTCGCGAAAAAATAATTAAATTAATATTGAGTTGCCAACAGTTAGAAAACGGACATGTACGAAAAAAAAAATTTCACATATAAATGGTAAAAATTTACTTACATGGGCAGAGCCGGTGGATACATCGGTGAGGGATGCAGTATATTGTACGAAGCGGGAGGCATGTGATGCACCGACGGGTCGGCTCTGTAACCATAATGAATGCGTATAAATTACATGTAACTAAACATTGTTTTAGAAAGCCTGGCGTGGTGGTGGGCGACATTGTGCATATGGATGTGTTCCACAATCATTTGTATAATATAATTATTTATAAACAGTCTTATTTTGTTCATAAAAAAAAAAGTGCTGGGAGACACTGGATTCAAACAGCGCCTGACTGTGGTTTCTGGAAGACATTACAATAGCCCTATGCCTAGTAGTGGATATCTATCGGTTGAAATGATAATAATGATGATATTTTTGTTCAGTTGTGGACATAAAAAGAAGGTACACGTTTGCCTATGAGTCGAAAAACTTTACTAGCTCTATTACAACATAGTGCGAGCCTAACATAGATATAAAAAAAATAACAAATAGATATTCATATTGCACTATATTATGATCATTGTTATGAGATACATAATATTAATGTTTTTTTTTTTAATTAATTGTTTAAAATAACTATATGACAGTGTTAATTAATCAACGTCCATAAAATTTTTGGAACTTTACCCGTCCGATATTTTAGTACTCTAGGTATGACGTCAAAAATATTTTGGTCATATGGTTTGGTTATTTCTGACTAAAAGAGTTGCTTTTTAAACATGAGTTCTATTATTCTTATTACAATAATATCATGCGATCCGTATAACAAATCTATTATTACAGTACCTAGAGAGGACGAAGGTAAAATGGTTTAAGAGTAATCATCATTACAGCCTATAGACGTCCACTTGTGGACTTCACGACATTCATCACACCAATCGATTTGTATGAGCATACAGCGGACTATTATTTATTATATCAAGCGCTAGTAAAGCAAAGCAGCAAGCGGTTCAAGCTGTACACAGAATGCACGATTCTTACATATAGTATATAATCGGCCTCGTTTTGTAATCCCGCAGAATTAATAAACTTAATGAAAAAGAAACATTAAAATTAAGAAAATTACTATTTTTATCATTATAATAGGTTGGGGAAATAGAAATCCATTATTTTATATGAACTTGAGGACTTTATTTAACATGCTTCGGATTTGTCCGATTTGGGTCAAATAATGGATTTCTTTTTCCCCAACCTAATATGTGTATTAGTATTAAATGTACAATGAACGCAACATATACATGCAATATAGCGTTTTTTTTCATCTCATAACTTTGTTGAATAATAATAATAAAAAGAAAAAATTTTCATACAGAAATTATGTGAACATGAAACATGTTTTTGGAACTGCTTTAAACCATAGACTAAACCAGTTCTGTTATTTTATATATTTTTCTTTAACACTTTTATAAAAAGCTAACTTATACTATATATATTCATTATATTAATTTTACAATTATATGTATGAAGTGAAATAAAAAAGAATAAAATAATTTCGCCTAGTGTACTGTCTCTCCTATGTTCACAGAATACATTCATGTTGACTCCCATTCCATCTTCTACTCAAACTCCATCATTCATTTGATCCTGGAGGCGAAGATGAATCTTCGTGTTATAAAGCAAAGGAATAACTGTTGTTACGTAGGTAGCCAAGTGTGCTACCGTTATAAAGATCGGAACATCCGTCACTTATAACCATTCAGCAATAACTGATGACGTCAGACTTAATTGTAAAAAAAAAAATTAGGCTTTGCTAAGTGAAAATATAATTGATATTATTTATTTTAATGAAAAATATTCTACTTACGTAAGCAAAGGTTGATGGGGGTGCGGCGCGACCCCGCTCGGCAACCCCAACGGCTGGATATCCGCACGGTTGTGCCGCACGCCCAGCATCACCTGCGACGCGAACGTTACTAATAAGTGGTAACTACAAGTAACATGTATATATAGTAATATAGTAATAGCACATCATCAGACGTCTAGTCAGATGTTGTTACCATTGAACTTAGAAGAAAAGTTCATGGACGAAGGCTATTAGTTTTTTGTGTGTGAAAAAGAGAAAAGTCAATTCTCTTGACGTTGCTCGAACAAAAGACTTTTTTTTATTTTACTAAGCTACAAGTCGAGCGGGACGTTCACCTGATGGTAAGTGATGCGCCTATCCATAACAACGTGGCGCTACGTGAAATGGTATACAATGCACATTACGCTCGTCAAATTGAGACAAAAGATGGGTCGCGTTACTCCACTAAATACACTAGTTACAGCGTCCTTCAATCCGGAACTCAGTAATGTTTGCATACTGGTATTTGGTGGCAGGACTAGGCGCTGCGGTGGCACCTACCTAGGCGGTCTCCGTCAACAGAGACCTACTACCAGTGACGGCTGAAGTAGGCAAGTCAGAGAGCTCCTTCCAGCTCTTAATGATAATAAAGTATGTTCACATCACTTACATGACCTCTGGAAGCGGCCTGCGACACGTAAGCAACGGCACGCGCATGCGTTGCTCCCGCCAGCGGTATGCCGTCCACTGACGTCAACAGGTCGCCGGGTCGCAGCAATCCGTCTGCGGGACCGCCTGCAAACAAAATAATAATGATGAGCACATGAAACAAGACGAACAGCAGTATGTGATCATTAATGTTCCGGTTTGAACGACCCTGTAGTTAGTGAAATTACTGGGGAATAATACTTAACGTCTCATGTCTTACAGCAACGAGCACAATACAAATTAATGTCACGTTACTATGGATAGGCACATCACTTATCAGGTGAATGAATTGCTCGTCTCGTCACTTAACAGTGCAAAAAAAGACTATTAAATGATAAATTCAATAGTTATTGTGATTATTAAATTTGGTCATCACCTGGAACTACGTAACCGACGGCTACTCGGCTGCCGTCTTCGGTGCCGCCGACAATGCGGAACCCGAAGCCGGCGCTTCCGCGCGCGAGTCGCACTAATACATCCGCTTCCGGGTCAATCGTCCCGCCGGCCTCCACCTGTAACAACATTTAAGGCACAATATATGAAAACGTATATATAATTTCGTTTGTATTAAATATTTTTTAATATTATGAAGTGTTTTTAAGCCTCATCAGATATTGCAGTTCAGCTAATTTAGTACTTACTTTTCAAAGATATTTCATGAAAGCTTTGCAGCTTGCTTATTTGAAAATTCACTAAAATAAGTTATCATCGTCATCATCACTTTGAAATATCCAACTGAACATACTTCTCCCCAAATACTTCCGCTATTTGCCATATTTGGCAGGCTTGTTATGCGGGTTGGCGAGCACAGTATAATGATAACGGTCACGGAAATTTGCTGTTTCCAAAACTTACTCTATATGTATTAGTATTACGATACACAGAGGTTGGAGTCCCTATTGTTTTTTTAATAATTCTCAGTATTTTCGTAAAATAAATCTCAATATTGTAAATGTGTTTCAAAGGTTTTTTTGACATGTTCGGTTTTGTCTTAATTTACCTGTGGGTAGTTTGCAACGTATACGGCGCTAGGCGGTGCCAACGGGTCGCCTTCGTAGCACGACGGGGACCTCCGAGATGCGGGGGAATGCATATGGCGAGGAGGAGAGTTGTCCCTTAGTCTGCGATAAAAAAATATATTTTTATAAAACGACCGATATTATAGAGAGTCGATAAAAGAACAGTATTATAAGTTTGTCTAATGAAGCTCTTGAACGGATGAGATTTTTTTTATAAGCGATACAGTGGTCTGCAGTACTTATTTGGAAAAGAAAAGCACGTGTGTAAAGATCATTATGCTCCGGTTTTAAGTGTGGTAGTTACTGTAATTACTGTGACAATGACGAATATTGCTGCAGTGTCAAATCCCAACAAACGCTATATTATTGTGTGGCAACAAACATCCCAATAAACGCCATGTTTGCCAAATGCTATGTCTCGGCAAATTGTTGAATTCAAAAAATATTTAATTAAGTCTCAACCTAGTATTACCTCATCGGCGATCCTTTAATTCGACTATTTGAGGAATTGTTAGAAGGCGACTGACTCTGCAGACGCGTTGACGGCGAATTGTTGAGGAGCCGCTCTGTCGCACTGTTGTTAGAAGGCGAATGACTTCGAAGGCGGCCTGCACACAAAATATTGCTTAGAAAAAAGCTATTCAAAAGTAGTGTTATTACTATAGTTATTATATTAAAACAATAATATACTGTTTTTATCTTCTATACTGTGGCTAAGATTTTACGAGATTCGAAGGAGGCTTATTCCCAAGAAAGTAATGATGTTGATAAATGTAGTTCCCTGGTTTAGTTACATTATGCATCATATATATAGTAGCTCGCTGGCCTAATGGTTAAAGGGTGAGGCCTTCATTCCGAAGGTCGCGGGTTATGCTGTTAACATAAGCATAACATAATAGTTTCACACCTTTTTATTATTGAAATATGTGTCGTTACCTGTAGAGTTAGAAGGTGAATGTGGACGTATTCTGCTGGTGGAAGGGGATTGTCGCGATAAACCACCTATGGCCGCTGTTGTGGGAGAATGTAACATTCCATCCTCAGGGAAACCTGAAGATATCAATTATCACTTATATCGTATGATCGTATTGGACAGAATAAGCGCCAAACTAATAATGTAAATTTTCTTTTAATCAAACTTCTAGTTTTTCTCTAATCCCTGATGTAAGAACTTACCTCCATTATCACTGCTGTCTGCTACACTCGCATTGCCCCTCCAATAAGCGGCGTTCATATCAACATGGACCGTTGGCGTTGGAACTTCGCCCCAATTGCCATTGCCCCACCTCTCGCCGTTACCGTCCCAGCCGTTCCCATTGGATGGACCCTCGTCCCACTTCTGTCCGTTCTCCTCCCACTTCTGGCCATTCTCCTCCCATTTCTGCCCGTTCTCGTCCCACTTTTGAGCGTTTTCCGCCCAGTTCCTAATGTTGTTAGAATTGTCGATCCACGTCTCCTGCTCCTGCCACTGATTATTCTGCGGTTCCGTCCACGGCGTAACTACGGGTAGAGTTAGCCGCGCGCCTGGGGTGCTGCTCCTGCGTCTTCGGTCCATCAGGCTCTCCCTGGTTTCCCGCGACTTGTGTTCCGGCACTGCATACGTTGCTTCTAGTCACACGAAAGTCTCCATTTATGGACTATTTATAATTTAACTTTGGTGTTGGTTGATGGCGTTAAAAAATAATGATGTAAATAAATAAAAGTAATTGATTTTTAAAAAGAAGTTAGTATGACTTACATTGATAATTTTTAATGTTTCTTTAGAAGCTTGTAATATTAATAAAAAGCAGTTCTTACCAGAGTTCATACCATTGAGTCTATCCCGCAGGTTGTCTTGCGTGTGTAACGCAGGAGAGCGGAGCTGCTCAGCGGTAGGTGTCTTGCTTCTGCCCAATTGGTTGTTATTTGTAGCTGCTAAATGAAACATGTACTATTGAATAATGGAGTCAAAATCGCAAGTATTACAAAATGTAGATACTGTGTGACCTGATATTTAACTATCACAATAACAAGAACAGGTATACTATGAAGTGTTCTTCATATTATTTATTCATTACGTTTTTAATTTAGAAATTGAGTAAATAGATTAACAGTTATCTTGCTAAAGGTTTTAAAAATCATTGGATTAATGGTAGAAAATAATGGCACAGGACATGGTATTTGTAATATGATTCATGAACTCACACGTCGTCGGCTGTAGTCGGGTAGCAGACCGACTACGTGGTGCTCGCGTAGCAGTGTTGCGCCGCCACACGCGTAGAGTTGTCTCGAGTAGTGCTGGACAGTCTTTTAATACCTGATAGAAAATTAAGAAATAAAAAAGGCCTCTAAAGAAATACTCTTGAATACATTGCATTAATTTTTTTTTTCTTTAAACGTCTGTCTAAATTTCTAATTATATTCATAGCCCAGTAGCTTTTGTCTTTAAGCACTGAGGTCTCTAGTTAGGTTCGGATTCCAATTACAAAATATTTATTTTTCGAGTTAGGTGCAACTCTTATTTTGTATCGCTATAAAAGAGTTGCTTTCTGCGGCTGGCAACATAATAGAGCAAGAGTATCCTGGGTAAGCATGATCCCCTACCCATTGTGTTATTGTCTAACGCTACGTACAATTGAGGATATTTGTTATTCTATTGAAGTTTGTTGGAGCGACGTATTTATTATATTAACATATTTAAGTAAAATATATCTGGTGGTCTAACTTGCACGACGTGCTGGTGGGGCGCGTGCCTGACATCGTTGTCACCGATTTGCAGTAGTAGATCCCCCTCACGCAGCCCCGCGCACCTGCTTCGGTCCAGAACCTAGACGATATATGGTTTAACAAATACAGTTCGTATTATAACAAAATAATTAAGAGCCGACATGACGGTTCAAAAGTTAGATATTAGCAGAGAGTAGATAACACACAGACTGTGTTGACGTCACTTATCAACGATAGTTGTTCATCATGGAATATTTTAATTTGCTCGCGATATTTTCTGTCTAAAATTTTATGCTCAGTAGAGATGATATGTCCGTTACTGAGGCAACGCCATTACTGAGTTCTATCGTCCATTACTGAGTTTTAAAAGACTCAGCAGTGAAACTGTTCATCTATTAACAAATTTTTTATTACCTTTTTAACTTTCTGCCCATGCACGCTGTCGGCTATTGTGAAACCAAAGCCGGCTGCACCTCTCCTCAGAGTTAGGACTAGTTCCCGGCCCGGCTCATTATTGGCGTCATTGTTATTGCGGTGTTGATGCTCTAAAAATTATTTGTTAAAAAATATAAGATAAATCGTTACATCAATAAAACCGTAATAAAATAATTCAGCTTAGTAAGAATAGGACAATGAAATTCTATCACTTGACATGTTAATTGACATTGATATGTATATTCCATATTACTCTAACCTCCTTATGTTGACCGGAAGACAGAGATACTGTTATGGCGACAGATTCATAACATGGGAGTGGTAATTAATTAATCAATAACTTTAAACCATATTACTTATGATAGATATATGTAAGATAGACGTACGTAATATATGAGACATATTATTCTACGCGCAATTTTACACACAAGAAAACAAGATCGAAATGTGTCCAAAAGTTTAAGAGCAACTATGCCGCAGATAATTGGGAGTATAACTGTAATATAGACAATAAAAATTAGTTCATATGTCCGGTTGAGAATCCATTACCTTGTGAAACTTCTAGCGTGACGCGACTTAATATATGTCTTAAGGCAAAGAATACAACGAGGTGCAGTGTATATTATTCTAACGTCACATTATTATAGACGAGTGTCACTCACTATTAGATAAAAATTATGCACGTGCTGTAGTTTTGACGAATAAAACAATTGGACGAAGATAAAATTACCAGTAGCAAGGGTGAGCAAATGGTCGGCGGATGGACATCGTGGTGGCACGGTACTGGTTTCGTTGGTGGTGGCCAGTTCATCCAGGTCAAAGGAACGAGACATGAGCCTCCTCTGACCGGGGCTGTGCGGCGTCACCGGGGAGTTGTCCGGCTCGTCGTGTCCCGCCGGCTCAGTGCTGTTGGGCGAATCTAAATTGAACCTGAAGAAAAACTCTATGTAAATACTTAAGACTTATCTTAAGGTGCCTCTCCAACTAGCGAAGGTTGACGGTCAGTTCACTATATATTTTTTTTGTTTAAGAAGACAGACCTTAATATTTCCAAGAGAAGTGCCAGTTAGCGGATGTACTCGTTAGATGTTAATTTTTGTATATGCCAGTTTCGCCACTGCGCCACATATATTTTAATATCTTTACCTTGTACGAAGAGCCCTGGTGAGTTGTTGCATGGCAACAGCATCAGACGGGGTCGTCGCGTCTACCGCCAAAGTGCTAAGGACGCGAGTGTTGGGATCTTCAGAGTCGAATGAGAGTGGATAACCTAAAAGAAGAAATATATAAATGAATAATACAAGATCATGTTTTGTAAAATTCTTTAAATATCGTTTTTCACCATTACCATCCAGCAGTGAACAATCGTCAGCTGCCATGATGATAAAGATGTTCTATAAAAATGTTACCTTGTATGGAACTAGTTTTTAGGAATGCACGATCTTTATATTGCTTAGAACTAAATAAAGAAGAGACTCGGAGAAGAAGCCGACAGATATTAAGGCGTGTATGGTGTGCAATTATTACTGTCTTCAAGTATGACACATAGTACATTGCAGCAAGTGAAATTATTGGGGAACATACTGCGTGTTATATCAATTCATTGAAAAAAAAAAATTTAAGCTCAGAGGATGATGAACTGTAACACAGTATAACACTAACCTCTTACTAAATGCAGTGTGACCTCGGTGCCTGGTGTTATGGACTGAAAGATCTGGGCAACCTGCGCATGGGAGAGGCCTCTAACTGCGCGGTTGCCTACCCCGACCACCACGTCACCAGGACGTAGGGCACCTGGAATAAATTTCATTAACATATAATTACTATTGTTATATCTAGAAACTTACAGAAAAAAAATATCCTTAATAAGTTTTCTTCGATGTATTATAATGGTATTATACTTTTTTTTCTCTTTGAGCTTGGAAACCAAAAAGTAAGTTGTTAACTGTACCCGTTTTTGTGTATGAGGCATCGAAGCGGCTAAAGCAATTTCCGTCTAGTCTTTTTGTTTTGGTTTTACAGATAAATTCATTAAATAAAAATATATGTTCAACCAAACGTCATCATGTATTTTCTAGTTCATAATGATGATAGTTGACCACCATCATCACCTGCAGATAGACGTCCACTGCCGGACATAGACCTCCAAAGATGCCTACTTCGATCGGTCCTGCGCTATCCGCATCTAGCGGCTTCGGGTTCATATAGGGGGATTTGTGACATTGCCACCACGTTGGCCCAATGGGGGTCGATGGAAGTGATGATATTTGATAATTTCAAAATAATGGTATTGATTTTTGTATTATGTTTTATAACACTTTTAATAAAAGTTAAAAATAAATTACTAAAATCTACTATTAGTTGTCCGACCGACTGGGTACAACCACAGCTCTTATTGCAGCCGACAAGTATAGTGGTGTACCCATAGGAACAGGTGGTGCTCCCATATGGCCAGACGCTTAATTCTACCATCTACTGCGAACAACTGGACCGCTTGAAGCAGGCGATCGACCAGAAGCGTCCAGAATTGGCCAACAGGAAGGGTGTAGTGTTCCACCAGGACAACGCCAGACCACACACTTCGTTGATGACTCGTCAGAAGCTACGGGAGCTCGGATGGGAGGTTTTATCGCATCCATCATATAGCCCGGACATAGCGCCAAGTGATTACCACCTGTTCCTGTCCATGGTGAACGCCCTTGGTGGTGTAAAGTTGAACTCAAAAGAGGCTTGTGAAAAGTGGCTGTCCGAGTTCTTCGCAAATAAGGAGGGGGGCTTCTACGAGGGAGGTATTATGAAGTTGCCGTCTAGATGGAAACAGATTATCGAACAAAACGGCGCATATTTGAACTAAATCCGATCACTGTAACACTTTTTATAAAGCATTGAATAAAGAACAAAAAAGCGGAAGGGAGATATTTGACAACCTATTATTAATGTTCCGATTTGAAGGGCGCTGTAGCTAGCTAAATTATTGAGGAACGAGACTTAACACCTTTATGTTTCAAGGTGAATGCATACCATGAGGCCGTCCTCCTTCAAAAATATATTTTTGTTGTATAGTACTTGTATAACATTAACGTAAGCGCACTTTATGGAGCGTAAATGTACGGTTGGAAAAACACGATGTTTATTCCACGTGGAGAATAATTCGTATTCGCCATTAAACGGTCTGATAACGGATCAATTGGTTTACTGACGCCCACCAGCCATTACCCGTAGTTTATAGTCGAGGTACAACTAACGGTTTGTAGAATTTATTTAGAATATTTTTTTATAAGGAACTATCATCATAATTCAGATGATGTAAATATTTATCAATTTCATCCTTGATTTTGAAATTATAAACCCTTCATGTATATATGTACGGAATGAAATATTTCATGTTGTGGAGTTTGGATAGTAACCTGGCAAGTTGCCATTTTTATACCCATGCCATCTATCATAAATCTTTGAACACCATTGCTCTCATACATGACAGCCGGAATGTTATGGGCAAGCTCGATCCACGATCTTATTGTAGCTTATCATGAATTTGGTTGCACCGTTTCATCATCAGCCGGTAGACGTCCACTACTGGAGACAGGCCACCCGCAAGAGCCAGGAATTGACAGGAATAGGACTTTAGCCCTCCACGCTGGCTCAGTGTAGATTGGTCGCGTGCAGGTGAGGCTGACTTGGGCTCCGTAACATGTTGGACGGAACCCCTTACACAATACATCATACAGACACCCACTGATATAAAGACATGACTATGACTCCTTCACTCTCCATCCTCTCACCTTTATCTGATTTTTAACTAAGAATCCACACGCTTTAAGTTCAACTCACCATCAATCCATGCTGGACTGTGTGGCACTATACTTCGTATCTGCAGATAGCCTTCCGTCTCCGGTATGCCTTCAGCGCCGATTAGAGTAAAGCCCAGACCCTGGAATCAAGATAGTTGTCAATAAGATATTCACACAGCTCTAAATTAGTTTCAATTTCGTTACCAGCAATTTCACCAGTTAAAACGTCTTTCATACTTGAACACCATTATTTTTGCACATTACTGTTTTGCGGTAGAAATAGGTAATATTTTATACCTACCCAGAAGTTCACCGTAGCAAAATCATGCCAACGGTACCTGTTACATCATGTCAGCCTGCGGCAGTCACTGCTGAACATAGACCTCTTCTAAGAAAAGACTGAGCTTTTATATATGCAGGTGAATCTCTTGGTTTCCCTACTAGACTACTCTCATTATAGTATTAAAAAAATACCCAAGTCCACTAACTTACGGAAAACAGCATACAAAGCGAAAGTTTGTAGCATAATGTATAGTACGATAACTCTTACTACATAGTATTATCGATACCTCTTCATACCTGAGTGCCTTTAGTAAGCGTGAGAGTGAACCTCTCTCCGCGCAACTCTCCCGCAGGAGGAGGTCCGTTCGGCTGACCACCACCCCCATTTTCCACCGCCAACTTTTCCGCTGGAAATATAAATAACATTTTAATCACTTTACAGTAATATATATATATATATATATACATAAGATTATATTGTTTAATATATAACTTTCGAAAATATTACTGCTGTAGCGCCACACTGAAGTAGTATGCAAAGATTGTTGTTCAGGTTTATAGATCTATGTATCTAATGAAACTGTTATCTTGTACCTCAAGCATCTTACATCTCAAACTTCGAAGGCACTGTTGCTGTGTAAACATCCTAACTAGCATATCATTATTTTGTGCAAACGTATTGCTTACTATTAATGGCATCATCATCATTCTCAGCCCATATACATCCACTACTGGGCATAGGCGTCATGCCGGGTTGCTGGGAGCCAGAGCCTCGTTTGATGAAGCACGGTGCACCACGAGCAGGTGAGATTGGCTTGGATCCCGTGAGTTATTGTGCGGGATCCCTTACACCCCTTGCGTTGGCTGTCGCTTATCATCAAGGTAAAGCTCTGCCCGTCTTGTTGCTTAATTAAATGAAAAACTTTGACTAAACATTTAGCACAGGAATCAAGAATTTGTTTATTGATGGGAGATCAATAGCTAATAACTGCGCGACGGAAACGGATATTTTTTTATTTAACTTAGGGACATGCCGAATGTGGCGTTCACCGTATGTAAGTAAACGCTGGTAGGTCTCTGTTGCTGGAAATCGTTTAGGTACCACAGCAGTGCCTATTGCAGCCGACAAACAGTGCTGTGCAAACATTTCTGTGTTCCCATTTGAAAGGAGTTGTAGCTAGTAAATATACTGTGGTAACGAGACTTAATGATGTGGTGTAGTGTATATCGTCCTAACTAGCACCACGTTGTTATGGGCTTTCTGGGCATTATGGGTATCATTTACCATCGGGTTAACATCCGGCTTGTCTCCTCACTACGTTGAATAACGCCTGCTAATAATATCGTGGCGCACGTGAGGATCATATATACAGCACCAGATTACGCTCAACGCCTTGAGACATAAGATATTAAGTCCCGTTACCCCAGAAATTTCACTAGCTACGTCTTTCAAGTGTACAACACAGTAATGTTTGCACACTAGTCTTTGTCGGCTAGAATAGAAGCGACGGTGATACCAAGACGGTTTCCGGCAAAAACCTCTAGAAACCGTTACTTCATCATCGCCATCATTAGCAGCAGATAGACGTCCATCGATGGACATAGGCCTCCCCTAAAGATCTACACATCGATCGTTTCTGCACTGATCGCATTCAGCTGCTTCCCGCCACCTTGGCCTGATCGTCGGACCTAGTGGCGGGTCTGCCAACACGACGTCTTATAAATGTTACTTATGTATATTATTATTGATATATGAGGTCCATCTAGTTATCTAGCTTTACACGAAAGTCCACTATAAGTTTCCATAATAGACCAAAAACGTAATCATTGCCATAATCCCACAAAATTCCAATACTAACTATATTTCTATCGCGCAAGGTATAATTTAGTTTGCGATGACTTAAACTTTCTAGTTGCCACCGCATCCGTTTCGTTTGGCCATCTTAGCAAATATATACATTAATTAAATCGCTTAAAAGCCGTTAAAAAAATTTATCTTTGACTATTAACTTTAAACCGTAGAAACGTTTACACTAGCTTGCTAATCTTGAGCAATCAGCTCTCTCTTCATATCTTGCAGTCAGCACTAACCATTATAAAATTTTATTTGACGATGCGAATAGACGGGCGAGACGCTCACCTGATCGTAATTGCTGCGACTGTCTAGCTGATAGAATGATATACCCTGGACTATATGATAGACAGAACTTGATATAGCAAGGCTAGACAGTCTTCAACATAGGCACCTTGAGACCAATCTCACGATGTTCTATAGAATACATTTCGGAGGGTTTGCGATGGAACTGCAGGGTACAATTACCCCATCCCCTTTCCACTTGATGCACAGCGAGTCATCATCCTTTTATTGTTGACATACCCAGTTAACGAATTAAATGGCTCAGATCCTCGTTCTTCATAAGAACAGCAAAGGAGTACAACTTGCCGGCGACACTGTACCTTTACAAATACAACGCTGGTGTCTTCAAGAAAAGAGTAATAAGGTTGTTTTCAAGTTGGTAAGCACAATGTTGCATTGTGTATATCCTAACTAGTACCCCGTTGATATGGAAGTCGTATCACTTATCATCAGATGAACATCTTGCTTATTTCCTCCAATACAAAAAAAATATATAATTGCTAGAACTATTTATTTTTTGCTCCTAGGACTGACGACGGTCGTTGGGGCAGTAAGGTCCTCGAGTGACGCTCACGTACCGGTAGATGTGGTGTTAGGAGGCCTGCCACAAGGTGGACCGACAATCTGGTGAGAATCGGAACCCACTGGACACGAGCGAAACGGAACCAACGATGTGGAGATCTTTGGGGGAGGCCTATATCCAGCAGTCGACCTCTATAGACTGATCAAGATGATCTATTTATATAGTTTCTTATAAGGTAAACTTGTTGTTACTATATAATCATTATGATTTGTGCGTATGTGAGTATACTGCAGTCAAGTAAAATATATATATATATATATATATATATATATACATATGTATATATATATTTATATTACCACAGAATTTACCTGATTGATCCTTCGTGGCCTCTTTTTTCTCTGAATGCAATAACAGAAAAATATTAAAAATAAGATAAATCGATTACACAGACAGATATTCTTTGAATATATATTTTTTTAAATGAAGCAAGACGAAGGCGAAGTTCACCGGATGGTGAATAATACACCCATAATATTCATAACGCTAGTAAGGATATACACAGCACCACATTGATCTCGTCGCTTTGAGATATAAAACGTTGTGTGTGCATTTCAGCAATTTCAATGGCTATAGCGCCATTTAAACCGGAACACAGTAATGCTTGTATACTACTGTTAGCTGCGAAAAATTGCGGTGGTACCTAGACGATTTGAGGTTATTACACTTTAGCAATATAATACTTGCTACTAACTGTTCCTTGCCTACTTTGCTGTGAGTAACACCCTTCCAATCTCCTTGGGGAAATAATTTTGTAAAATCCATTCTTAGCTGACCTCTAAACGGCATAAGCAATTTTTTTTTTTTTTTTTTATATTGTCACGCCTTTTTCCCAGTAGGGGTAGGCAGAGGTGAATAACCACCCACATTTCGCCAGATGTGGTCAGATTAGGTCCAGTGTAACAGGGGGCGAGCCTGTTGCCACTTTATTGGGACCACCACACACACACACACAAAGATGATTTCAGTGTGCGGGTTTCCTCACGATGTTTTCCTTCACCGTTTGGTATCTCGCTGTTGTAACTAAAGTTCACAAATGTACATAACTTAAATATTAAGTCATTGGTACATGCCGAGGTTTGAACCCGCGACCTTCAGAATGAAAGCCGCACGCTCTAACCATTAGGCCAGCGAGCTACTCTCTACATAAGCAATATCTCTACCAAATTTCGAGTGTTTACCTCTAATAGTTTCAGAGATCTCGTGTCGAGTCAATGAATCTCGGGATATCTGCTGTATATATATAGATAGATGTAGTTCACCTAATTGTTAAAAATAGACCGAATACTTTCCAGAAAGTTTATGTCCGACGGATCCCTTCACCATTATTTGTATTAAATCAAACGGAACTTACCTCTTAGTCTTCTCGCTTGGAGTACAGGGTTCTCGTACTGCGTACGCCTGTTGATATGGTCCACGTAGTATGAACCGTAACGCTCGTCCGTGACCCTCTCCCATCCGTATGGCAACTCATCCTCACCGCACTCGCCGAGGGAATGCTTCCTAACCCTCGCCAGTCTCGGGTCCAGCCAGTGGGAAGTGCCAGTGTTGTGACTGAAGCAAACGGATAATGTATTAATGGATAGAACTTTTTAACAATAAAACATGTTTATAAGAAGAAAAGGTTTCATGATTAAATAAAACGAATTCAGGAATTGATATCATCATCCTGCGGCCGTCTACAGCAGGACATGGGTCCGGGACCAATGAACACCAAAGAATATATATGAAAGCATTTTTCCACAATATAAATAAGATGACATAAATAAATCTCTTAACCTGTTTCTAATATTAAAGATATTTGTCTTTAAAGTTTAAAACAATCACATCCTATATTGAACTTGATCAATGGTTCCTTTAACAATAAATGCAAAAGTATTAGGTTAATATACATTGATATTAAATACTAAACACTTCAATATAAAACACTTTATTAGAATGAATGATCCAATATAAATATTAAGTTACATTACATCTATTTTAATCACAATAAAGTATAAAGAAAAACATAATAATTAAATATTTCATACCGTTTCAATATCTTACTACAACACGAACACATTTCACAAAAATATACGTAAAAGCTATTTTACTAAAAGCTACAAATACAGATTAATATGTGCACTTCACAACCGGCCGCAAGAAACTGATTTCAGTTAACATTCTAACAATGAATCTAAATTTAGACCGGACAAAAAATATTTACACTAAGACTTCTGCTTGTGGTGAAAATATGAGATGCCTGTTTAAGATCAGTAGGGAGATGTTGATAGTGTTATTATAAAATGGGTTCATGGTTATTCTTTATTTGTTTATTGTGCTTGATAGCTCGGAGTGTGAAATGATGACTAATTGATAAGTTCAAATTTAAAGATGTACTGCTCATGGATATTTATACACACATTTAACTATAAAGGAGTACTTTTAAAGAATAGAATAAATAACATCAAACGAGGACTTATAGGAGTTTAATTTATGTAAAGATTTATTTCCATTGTTATTATCGGCGCTAATTGAAGTAAGGCAAAAGAATTGATCATACTGAATTGGTATTTGTTTATAATTTTATGAGTAAACTAAATAGTGCTATTGTAGGTGTCTCTGTGTGCATCAGGCCATTAAGGTAGGTACTACAGCAATTTCCATTTCTGCCACAAAACAGTTTTTCTGTGTTTTTTTTTATTTATTCATCGTTTCAATTATCGATCAATACAACAATAATTGTGCTCCATGACTGGATTCAGATTTGACGGGTGCTGTAGTTAGTGAAATTACTGGGGTAACAAGTCCGAACATCTTAAAGCGAAGAGAATAATATGGTACAATCTATATCATCCTTACAATACCTACATTGTTATGGGCAGGTGTATCAAATGGACATCTCTCTAGTCTTGTTGCTTGCTCAAAAAATAAAATTATAGCAACCTATGATACAACTCTCATATTTATTTATTTATTTATTTAACGTTATACACCTCATGTAAAGGCGGACTTAATTCCACTGGTACTATATTCCAGTCTACCTTGGGTAATGCAGAGATGATGAGGTAGGTGCATCAAATAAATACATAAATATATATACATACATAAATAAATAAATATATATAGACAAACATGCATGACATTAAGTAAATTTGAAAAATTATTTCACAGAGAGCTAGGTCCTAATGCCTTTGAAGAGACATTCCCATGCTTTCTGCTGCATACACCATATTCAGCTTTCTATCAATGAAAGTCTTAAACACTGTGAAGTTAGCTACCATGTTAATATTGTACTAAAGTGAGCCTTTCACCCGCATTCATAAAAGGGTTTTTTCTCCATTCATAATAGGTTTTTACTCCAGTGATTTCTAACCAGGAACAAAAAGCTCTAAAGCATAACAGTTATATATATGCTCTACTGTTTAGTGCAGGAATGATATATAGCATCATCTGGTCAGACTATTGGTAGTTAATGGAGAATAGTATTTAAAAATGTAAAGGACTCTGATCAAACTCGCTAAACAAGTATTTTTTCTTTTTTGTCTTATTTTGTTAATGTCAGTTTTGGTTGTACTAAAATACATTGTATTTTTTTTTTATAAAAGCAAAAGTGATAATTACTTAAAACAAAAATAAATATAAATAATTTTTTTTTTAGTTATGTGAGTACAAAATATTTAATGAGACAATTTAGTTTCGTTTCTTTTACAGATTTCATTGTGCAATAAATGTGATCAATAATGGAAGTTAAATGTTAATACTAAGACAGCTTGTAATTCAAACAAACATTTTTTTCTTTTTATGAATAAAAACACAACAAACAATTGTATTCAATATCACTTTGTAATAAGCAGCAGCAATATAATCTTTGATGGTAAAGTGCCCTAGTCTACTAATAGCTTAATCACTCTTCTCTCATAGATTCCCACATCATACCTGGCTACTAATATATTATGTACAACAACTGGTACTGTACTTATTGTAATAGAATTTAAAGAAATAACTTCCAATTGTTGACCAATGACAAACAGATTTTTAATGTGACACAGATCTTAATTTTCATCCATTAAAAAGTGTTTAAAACGCTTATCATAAAGTCTCTAGGAGCAATTTGGAATGGATTCGGACAGGTTTTGTGCACCTAAATGTTTTCCATCCTGCAGTTTTATAGTATGTTCAATTTTTTTAGGGAAAACTTTAGTTCATGTTGAGGTATAATTATCCATGACAAACTTTGAGTATTACATTCATATGTTAATACTAACTATCATCAGTAATCAATAATACAATTGACATACAGTGAAATTAAGTGTATACCTTACTGAAACTGTTTCTTTTTTACCAAATTTGTTACACATAAATATACTTACTCAATGAAATATCTCTCTCCAGATGGTGTAAAAGCCTTTTCCCACATTGGAGGCAGTGGCCCGAGGTTGTAATCATCTTCATCTTCCCTCTTGTGACCCGGTTCCCCAGGTCTCACTCCAACCACAGAACCGCCAGCCGTACCAGCAGTGCCAGAGCTGTGAGTTGAGATCCCGGCCGAAGACAGTCTATCTGAATCTACTGAACTCTGGGCCATAGCTTTCAAAGTTAAACACTACCACTTTAACATTTTTATTATAGTTTTACTTCTTTCACTCGCAATTATTCCCGCCAAAGTATTCACAACTTATTCAAATAAAACAAACACAATAGAAAAATAATCGCGATCAATTTAGTTTCACATTCTTTACACTTTACTCATCGAAATAAAAGACGTATTGTAAAAACAAAACAAAGGTAGCATGCGGGCGAGCCAATGACCATTTATGAGTCATTTTAGAACCTGGTGACTCCTCAAATTGTGTATTTTTTACCTGTCAGACAACAAACCGATCCACGTAGCTACTATAAGTGGATTGTAATTAATTTGTCGATGAGCCTGATCATCGCGATGCACTTATTGTACGCAATTGCATGTCGATGTTATGGGAGCGATGTATCCGCACTGCAGGTGCATCATAACGAATTATAACGTTAAAAACAACACGCATATTCAGCGTCCCTAAAACTCACTAACGGTAAATTAGATAATACAAGCTGGGACACGACACTTCTTTATGCTAATAGGAATCATTAACAAGTTCACTTTCTCACATAAACAGGTAAATTCTCAACTTTTTGAAAGTGGGTGCAACAAGTGAGTGAGTAGGACATCAAGCACAGCGTCTATACAGCTGTTTTCTTTGAAACTATGGCTGTGTGTATAGACTATTGATGAGACGTATTTATACGATCAGGTTTTTAAACCAGATACCTCTGCTTCCAAGTACGCACACCAGGTGGCCGGGCCAAAAACTTTCAAGTATTTAATACTATTCTAACGGCACATTATAATCGTTACGGGCTCCTTTAATTTAGTTGATGAGTTCATTTTAAATAGTTACCAAATTATAAAACAAAAATTTTAACTATTTGCGCCAAATGAATGAATGGAGTAAGATCATTAATAATAAAGAATAGGCTGTATGGGAATATTTGAAGCTGTTAAACTTAATAAATATAGAAATTAAAACTGGATTTTAGAATTGTCACCTTCAATTATTATATCCGAGGATTCAGAAATAAAAGCATGGCATCTCACCGCTATCTCTGGATATCTTATTTCCTAAAATATAGTAACTAGTATTTTAGCCAACCTACTTACTATGCGTCAAAGCGGTCACCCCGGCGTAATGCTGGAATAGGATCTCTTCTTAAAGAACTCTTTCTTTATTAAAACTTCCTTAATATGTAGAAGACAATTGATTAACTCCAAACTATTTTACACGATACGATCATTTGTCGAAAATTTCTATTAGTGTTATTGTATGTGTTTGTATTACGCTTATACTCTGTAACGAAAAAGCATATAATATATGTTTAAAAATTAAATGCACGTAATACTTCAGTGAAAACCAATAAAATTAAGTAAATCTTAATAAGTATTTTTGGTTTGTATAGCTTGTAGCTATGACATATAGATATGGCTGTAAGGCTCCTTAACTTGTAGTAATAAGGTTTAATTTACCATCTTTATACAACTAACACTAAAATACTTTAAAGTATTTTAAAAACTGGTTTGTGTATCTTTATTTAATGAAACTTGTATTAGGTCACCCTGGTGTTAAGTATTGCAAGTACGACCCGTGCCTAGTATAGACAATATACGTATATTGGATTATTTTGATTTTACTTTTATGGCGTTTAAGAAGAAACTCAGAAAATATTTTATAATCTATACATAGATTTTATTAAGTATCCTCCTAATATACAATATAATTACTTTTAATACTTAATAAATATCCTTTTAATAAGTATTAAAAGTAAATAATTTAATTCCCGCTCCCTTATTGTTTCTACTGTTTTCTTACAAGTATGTATCTGTATTATAAATACTATATCGAGTAGTTTAATATAAACGCCATCTAGTGTCAAAAAGAAATATGTGCATTTTGACAGTTTTATTTAAAAAAAATATTTTATTTCTTTTAGGAGATGGCGTGAAAACTTAAAATTTTGGCTTACCATATTGATGTTATTACTCATATACAAACAGTAAAAAGCCTGATTATATTCTTTGATATGATATGTTTACTGCTTACACTTAATAATTATGTTTTTAGTACGAGTGATACACGAGACGCACAAGAGTTTTTTTTAAATATGTAAGTAAAAAAAAGGCTGTTGCGTTTAATACAAACTACGTTGTTATAATGTTAAACGTGTTAATATATTTTTTTTATTATACTGGTCGCATTTGTAACTAAACCATTGCACACAACGGAAATCGATTTTCTGTTGCGAACCGCATCGGCACCTATTAAATTATATCAAAATACTCCACCAACATCGCACGATTATCTTGGCAGATTTAAGCGCTGGGTTCCGCCGACGACGTTAAATGGGTCTCTTAAGATGCGGTTACACAGGAAGCTGCAGATTTTTGCCGAAGTTCAGCAAAAAGTGATAATAATTAAAATTAAAATCTATATAGTCTATAGTAGTGTAGATGTTATAAATGTAAATGTTGTGTGAAAATCTTGTAAATAATAGGATAATGTAAAGCCCTGAATAATAATATCAGGGATAATTTGCTATAATATAAAAAAAAAAATTAAAACTATAATTTCAAGTTGTCTTTTGCTTCCACACAAGTCGTTATACATTACACATTACGTCTTGAAGATCAAGATAAAAATGGCACTTCAAAACGTTTAATATACACATGACAATACTAACTACTACACCAATATTATTCTACAAATTGGTTTGGACACTGATAATATGTAAAACAGGTGTAGTCTAAGCTATTATTTAGGAAAAATTATTATAATTAATTAAGAATCTTAGTAATATCGACTTCGTTCAACAATTACGGTTAATACTTCAATTATTGGCTCATCAGCATCGTCATTAGCCAAGAGACTTCCATTATTGAACGCAGGTTTTCCCCAAAAATATATAGTAGCTAATCATATTAAACAGTAATCAAGTGTATAATTATCAATTGCCTCTAACTAACCTGCGCAGGCGTGTCCTCTGCCTAAAGTATTCAACACGTTATCGCTACTATTAGGCACATTCCGAACAAACATGTTATAAATACAGAATTACTTGCCATTACAACAGACTACAATACGTTAAGTTTATTTTTCGGTTACACACTACATTAGTCGCGCCGTTATTATTCACACAAATATACGTGCAATCTAATTTAAGACAAAAAATTTAGCTACTCTATAACAAATTTGGTTACTACTTCAATCGTTTGTTTTCTTTAATCATTCAATAATATTTTTAAAGTTGTGATTCCTTAGTTTATAAGACGCTATATATATATTAAAGGCTCACGTTCGATCCCTTTAGCGTGAGTGTCTGGCGGAAGGAAAGATCATGAGGAAGTAGATATGCTTCAAGTACAAGTGTTATGAATACGTGTCATCAACCAATTTGTATTTGGCCAGCGTGGTGGAGAAAAAGCATTGACCTTCTTTACAAAATAAGATATCGATTCCCAGCAGTGGGAATATTCTATGAGCTGTCTATATTATTGTGTAATAAATTTGTGTACACATTGTAATAACATAAAACAATTATATTTTCCAAATGTTTAGAGAAAAAATCCTCGGCATGAAAAGCAATTTGACAAAAATATAATAAAAACCACAGCATGAGTAAGACGTTTTTTTTTATGTCCTTAAGCGGCGAAAGGATAGTTCACCTGATGATAAGTGATATGCCTGCCCATAACAACGTGGCGCTGGTTACGATGGTATGCACTGCACCACATTGCGCTTGTCGCCTGAGACAAGATGTTGAGTGTCGCTACTCCAGTAATTACAATACCTACAGTGCCCTTTAAACCGGAACACAGTAATGTTTGCACACTACTGTTTGGCGGCAGTCATACTGCGGTGGTACCTACCTAGACGATCACCGACAAGAGACCTAACACCAATAATATTTTATTGGTTTTAATGAAGAGGGTTAAAACTAGTGTTGTGTTTTTTGTATATCAACGGAAAATATTTTGATAGAACCCTTTCTAGGTCTTGTTCATCTTGTTCGGGAGCGATCAATTAACGAAGGTTAAGGACTATACTGGTACATGAACCTTGTACACGGCTACGCGGACTTCTTGAGCCTTAAATACTTTAACTAATTTTAGCGCATTATCAAAAAAGTAAGAACATAATTCAAAGGAAATAATGCGTTTGACTTTGCGTTTACACCTGCTCCATTGCCAATCAAGTAATTTTATAGGGCTTTCTTGAATTGATCAACATGGAGGAATAAAAACGTAAACATATTACGATGTAAACATCGTACGATTTAATATTCAGTGAGAAGATAAGCTTTCAAATCATCAAAAGGTATATCTTTTGTATTTAACTACTGCTTTGAAACGAACTCGTTATAAACAATCTTTATTAACTTAATACTTAAGCTGGAAGTTGATAAGTTTGTAAGCTTTATTTTTCTTTGTTGTACCTTATGTTATTGATAACATAAAGTGAGAACATGATAAAGAATGTGCTGATGATAACCGTGTGGCAAATGACATGGCACACTCCCCCATATATATATATATATATGATCAGTTTTCATCATCATCATTATCAGCCTTTGTTTATCCACTGCTGGATATAGACCTTCCCCAATGACTTCCAATGTGATCCTCAGCTTCTCGCATCCACCCACATGCGACCGCCCTGATGATGTCGTCGGTCCATCGGTTGTCTGTCTCCTGTTCTCCAGATGGACCAGATAAATCAGTTTTGGTGGTATGTATGACTTCACAAACTTATGGCTTCGTCGTAAATGTTGGATTTAATAAAAAAAAACCACTTATTGAATGACTCATTCCTCGCACCCGCCCGTGAGCTTTCAAAATGAGTCTTTCAACGAAAGCTTTTCCGTTATCGAAATAATTCAGATTTAGATTTAATATAGAATTTGTACTGTTGGGTCAGTAACACGCAGAGTACTTCTGCTTTTTATTTATTATACAACGAAGCGACGAGAGGAACGAGACGTTCACCTGATGGTAAGTGTTACATCGGCCCAGAACAACGTGGCGCTAGTTGCAATAATATACACTTGACCACTTTGAGCTCGTCGCTTTAAGACATAAGATGGTGTGTTTGGTAACCCCCAGTAATTGCACTAGCTATAGCGCGCTTCAAACCAGAACACAGCATTGTTTGCACAGTACTGTTTGTCGGCTTCAATAGGCGTTACAGTGGTATCTTTTTTTTTGGTTTTAAGGGTGAAATCTTCGAAAATACCTTGCTTCTGGGGGAAAGTTGAGGTTATGTGACAGTCTTACTAAAACCCCTTCGGTGGTCTGCATCAGTGCATTCGGAGAGGCTTCTTGATCTCTTACAGAACGCACCGGTGCGTCTCTACACTTTGTGTTACACGTCTCTGAAGAGGAGCCTAACTCTCCTAAGCACCATCGTTGAGCTATGCACTGTCCCACGCAGGTTCGCTTGTTGAGCGATAAGGGCTCCCACCCTCAAGCCCAGCGAAACTCCTAGACCCTTTCAGTCTCCTTCTACGGCAGGCAGGGCTTTATCTTAGTCCTATTCTTACTAGCCCGAGACTACAAGTTGAAGCGCTGCGATGGTACCTACCAAGACCGGTAACAGAGACCTACCAACAGTAAAACTGAAACGTATTGAGAGACCAAATTTTACTTGATTTTTAAAAGATACATATTATGACACTACGTCATATCTCAGCCCTGTTTCTTTTTCATATGGAAAAGAATATCTTCTTTCTCTCGCTGGCTTTAATGCTCATGTTAGATATCATCTTTTGGTTAATAACTGCCAGCTGGCAGTAATATCCTGTTCATTAAGTTATTATACTATTAACCATCCGATCTTCATACCTCAACCGATACCATGACATGAGAGGAAGTGACACTATTCTGCTCTGATATTGCAACACGGCTTAAAAATATTTACATCACTGTGTTCCGGTTAAAAGTACGCTGTAGTTAGTGTAATTATTGGAATAACGAGACTCATCTTGTGTCTCAAGGTGACGTGCATAATGTAATGCAGTGTATAACATCTTAACTAATAATCCTATCATAACGTAAACGTCACGCTCTTCTCGTCGCATCGTTTAATAGTAAAAAAGGAATTGACTTGAATCGAATATATTAAGATATATACAAGAATAATAGCACCCGCATAGTTTTCAGAACGAAAATGCTGTCAATTTTCGTAACAAAGCTGTTAGACTCTTGGCTGCCTGATAGGAGTCGTATAAAAATACGTTATATTTATATACTCGTGTGAATTTTGCAATCGCGGCACGCCCACATACAATGTCAACTAATATCGTTTACAATGCAACTGTAAAACCATTGCAAGTGTTGGCGCACTTCGGAGCGCCATTTTCCATCATTCAGCATAAAATTTACACGAGCCACGTGAGCTTGGCTTAGTCACACATACACTTTGGCCCGGTGCACATACACGACGACGAAAATTCCCGGTGCCGGGATCTGAACGTATAAATTGGATAAAGTTCATACAACACGAGTATTCCGGTTGTGGTTGATAGCGACGATAATATCGTTAGAGCGACGGATCTTGACATTTCGCGCGTTCCCGCGGACCGCCGCCATCTTTGATTTAGGCGGCATTTCCGAGTTTTAACTGAAGTAAGTGTATTTAAAACAGCCAATATTTGTGTTTATCGTGAGCTGTGTGAGTGGATTTAATTATATAAAACTCATCGAGGCCGCAAGGTAATATACAATAATATTTTAACGGGGCTTACTGGTGGTAGGTCTTTGTTACAGGAGACCGTCTAGGTGCATACCACCGCAGCGTCTATTTGTACAGCCAAATAGTACTATGCAAACATTACTGTGTTCCGGTCAGGAGGGCGCCGTAGCTAATATAATTATTGGGATTAGGAGACTCGACATCTTATATCTCAGACGACGAGCGTAATGTGGTACAGTGAATATCATCCTAACTAGCGCCACGTTTGTTAGGAACAAACGTATCACTAACATCATATGAACGTCCTGCTCGTCTTTTTGCTTAATTGGATATAAAAAATGGCGATTTCATTTTTTTTAATTTAATCTTAATTATGATAATTATAATTGGCGCATATTTAAAGTACTGTGCTATAATAATAAAGTATATAAATATATTACGTTTCTAACAGTCACTAATAAAATTACGACTATGGAGTTTAATTCAAAATATTCAGGTAAGTGGTCATACGATATATCTTTCTCCAAGTAGTATCCTGTGCTGAGGATCATGAGTTGTCTGATGTCTTGCTTCTTATAATGTTACGCCATCTTTTTCTATTTCCCGCCTTATACATGTAAATTATATGTGATGTGGATGTACCCGATTCCTTCTATTTTCGGGTGAGCTTAAATTTCATCTATTATAAAAGTACCTTAAGATCGCGAATACGTAGTATTCTTGTTTTCTATAAATATCTTAGCATTGTTGCTCTTTAGTTATTTAATTTTGTACATTTTATAAAGCCATTTTAATGTAAAGTCTTAAAATCTAACCTTTTTCTAATAAATACGGTGTTATATAGTCATGGTGGAATTTTCAAACATATCTCCACAAAATGATTTACCATTTTGAGCAGTTATAGTACACAATTTATTAATATAAAAAGATTGCCAGCTTGAACTGTGTTCGGACAAAAAATCTAGTTTAGTTGAAAGATGATGATGAGGTGTCTATAGTATCTTTGTTTAGTTTAGTTGCGCTCAGTCTGGGTATAAGATCTTAAATTATCGTTATCGAAGTAATTTCACTTATTACATCTTCAAATAGGAACAAGATAATGTTTGTATCAATAGGAAAACTAAGTAAATAAACCTTCCATTAATAGATTACTCAATGTAACCGTATATTGAATTAAGTTAAATATCACATTCTATGCACTACACCTTATTGTGTTTTAAGACACAATAAGGTGATATTAAATCTCGTTATCCCTATTATTATTTCACTAATTAGTAGTAGGTTTTCGTTACTGGTTACATCTAGGTAGGTACTACCGCAGCGCCTATTTCTACTGTCAAACAAGTCTGTTAACATTGTTTAAATAATTTGTAGAGCTATATAGTTAGACTAATTACTAGAGTAATGACACGCAAAATCTTAAATCTGAAGGCAACGAACACAACGTGATGCTGTATATAACATCCTAATTATCGCTACGTTGTTATGGGCAGGCGTATCACTTTCCATAGGCTGAATCTCCTACCTATCTCGTCGTTTAGTTGAAAAAAATTGCTACAATGCTTCGAATTAGAATATAGTAATGTTTGAACACTACTGTCTGTCTACAGAGATAGGTGTTGTGGTGTTAACTACCTAGACAGCCTCCGGCAAAGGAGTCTATAAAACATATTTATGATAATCATCATCAGTCTTTATCAATCCGCTGCTGGCCTTCTCATATGTCTTCCACGTGATACGGTCTTCAGATTTTCGCATTTATCCTCTTGCGACTGCTCTTATTATGTCGTCGATCCATCTCTAGGGACAGCATCCGACACCCCTGCGTCCCTGGATCCATTGGTGGATATTTATATGATAAAAAATCTATATATAGCATTATGACATAACGTACACATTTTATTCGTGAATTTAATATTAAAAAAAAAATTATAACACCGTCGCTAAATAATAATTGTTATAAACTATAATGCGCTCATAAAATCTGTAACAGCTGCGAAATTTTCATAACATTGTACCAGAAATGCTATTTCATAATAAATATAGTTTCACATAAATTACGGTTATTTTTTTGCTCGAAATTTTTCATAGTCTACTCACGCTCGCTTGTCGACTGCTATAATTAGATACTGGGCGAGACATTGTGGCGAACAGCTCTCTGTTATTCTCTAAATATTATTAGTAACATTAAATTTATTATATGTGAATATGTATAAATCTGTGAAATTGTGTAAGGGACGAAAATAAGGTTAAATTTATTATTTTTTTTTACACGGATCAAAGAGAAAGAATTGAAATTCTCCGCTATGTTGTATATCGAAACGAAACGAAAACATCGACAGGAAATCAATACGCTTTAATACAACAACTTCAGTTAATATTTCACATACTCAAACTTGGAAAATACGGTAGTCAATCCCAATAGTGGGACCAATATGAATGTTGTTTATTCATATCAAATTTGTTTATTTAGAATCATATAGATTATAAATAACAGACACTTATCAATGTAACATACAAAGAGATTTTTTGAAACCAAACAGAAGTGTACTTACTGATTACTAGTATATGTAATTAATCAGTAATCACGATCATAAATGTTAAGATAGAGCCTATTGACGATGATTAAGGAAACAGTATGAAATACTCCACAAGTTTTTTGTGATGACTAATCTTTTGCAAGGCTTTAGATGATCAAATTATTGATGATCATTTTAATACAAAATATATCATGTCTTTGAAATTTATGTAAGGCCATCAGGATAATAATGCGACAGATATTGCTGGTGGATAGACCTTGACGATAGATATCTGAACAGATGTCACATCGACTATTTAGGAGCACATTTTTCTATTATACGAGTTTACCATAAGGTAAACTTGTACTATTTCCCTGTTACGGCTGTAATGACTGTTTTTGTGGAATCAAATCCAATTTTATTATCGATGGATAGATCTCAGATCTTAATCATTAATACGCTATGATACGCTTTTTATAAAATTATTGATTAAGATCAGACATATGATGTACTCGGTAATCGTGGATTTTATGTGAAGCTTTTTGTTGTGCTCAATGAGTCAATAGAAAAATGCTTAAATAATTCACCAGGCTGTTTATGTATATATACGTTCGTATACCTTCGTAAAGTGAAAACAACTTATCCCTTGACAGTATAGGTTACTGCTATGAGTTGTTTATGATTATTTCTGGACAGTTTGCTAATTAATTAGCCCCGAAAACTGGGGCAAGGATGAATTTAATGTGCACGGCATTCAAGACGGCCGGATATTTCTGACCAGATCTAAAGGATTCCTGGAACTACGGATTACTATCGGGAACGCGCTCATAAACTTATTTTATATTAAAAGAACAATCTCTTATTGTTGTGGCTTTAAAATTTTGCTTTTACTACGAACAATAATGTAAATAATTATTTGGACTTCGAAGAGCAGTGGCTATTGCCTTTTGTAACGTAAAGATCCTTGTTTTATTACCTAGGCCCTGGTACAGTTTGGATGATGTTAAGATGTTCTGAAACCTTCTTAGTTGCTACTATTATATTGAAAATCTGCTGCCATTTATCTATGTTACCTTTTGCCAATATGAGAGTGAGAGCATTGTTGAAACAGGCTTCGCTGTTTTAAAACTCATTACCCATTAATTATGGGCAATTAAGGTAAACTTACATCAAACAAAAAGTTGTTGAGTCTGCATTCAGTATTTTAGTATCTTTGAACAAGAGTTGAAACGTTTCGAAGAATATTACAATAAAATTGGAATTCTTTGAGACTTCTTTTATAGCTTTGTTAATATTTTGTCATTGTGCATGGTTTTCCAGGACTCTCTTAGCTCACTAAAGTTTAAACATTATCGTTTTCACTGATACTCCTATAAAAAATTAATGTATGTGCACACAGGTCTTTATTTAGATTTTAAGATCAATTACTATCAAGCAAACCTTTTTCTTGTCATTAATGTGATACGATGTTAAAAAACAAGGAGGAAATATCTGTGATATCAAAATAATAAATTCTTTGTGAACAAGAAACATTTCTGTCAGAGAATATGATTTACGTAACAAATATTTCATAAAAGACTAAAGACCAATGACAAGTCACAACTACAATTACCCTTTTGAAAGGAAAGATAAATGATCCGCATTGATCCAAACTTGTTTCATGCATTATAAACTTTCAACTAGTGATTTCAAATAGTCATATATTAAACCAGTAAAAGGTCATAATTTTGAGATTTAAATCTATTTGCAAATACATTAAAAGATAAGTATGAATAGGCACGTGGATGGACAGAAATTAAATTATGAGAACAATGATAAAAATGGATGTGAATTGGTTGGGAAGAGTAGAGAAAGACCAAAAGGATATATAGATATTAAGAGATGGATGGATTGTGTGGATGAAGAAGCTTTAAAAAACAGTGAATTCTGAGTTGTTGGTTAAAAGAAATAGCGACTCTGCGTAAATTGGAAAAGGATAAGCAGTTGGTAATAACAGCATAAATACAATCAATACTAAAGTGTACAAAGATAATCCATAAACATCAAAGTCTGAAATACTTTTGAATAGATAAGTATTATAAGTTCCAACTGAACATTTTACTCAGAGATAGAATCTTTCAGCTGTCTAGTAATGTCTTATATTCTTAAGAGTCTATTGTAGCAGTTCAGTTGTATGTTTAGACAGTCTTTTATTAAATATTTTTACTTCATCATCTTGGTTTATTTAATTCAATTTCAAATACAGTTTATCAAATTTCAAGTTTATTTCCAAGTGACTCCTGTAGTAAATAAAGCTCAATGTTTGGTAACCAACGTTAAATGTACTATATCAGGTTCTGTGCGATTGTATTGAGTTAGAAGGATATTGACATTAATGAAATTGCTTGTTGTGGAGTGCTGATAAATCATATGACTAATGGTATGCAGACTAAGTACCTTCGTCACTCTCGCAGTTGAAGAGTATCCTATGTAGGATTTGCACAAGAAATAGGACTCAATTTCGATCCTCTTCACTGCAAATATCTACTACAAGTTATACAGAGGCATTGTACTGCATTTAAATTATTTCTTTGTTAATTGGGGTATGTAAGGGTTCCCGCACAACAACTAACGGGACCCAAGTTATACTTACTTGCTCGTGGTGCACCCTGCTAATCAACAAACGAAATTCAGGCTGCCAACACACACTGGGCCAGCATGGTGAGGGATAGCTCAATTCCTCCCATACGAACCCCTACAATCGTGGCGACCTTTGTGCGAGATTCATGTCCAGCCGTGGACGTTTATCGGCTGATATAGTTTGTTATGTATATGTACTATGTTAGAATTATTTTGTAAAAATGATGTAAATTAAATGCTGCAAGATCGAGCTGCGCTTCTTGCCAAACGGAAATGCCGTTTGCATGACGTCCTTGAGCGCGTAACCTTTGCATTTGGCACTGCCATACGATGGCTAATGACCGCCATTGTTTCAAAAACTCTACCCTTATTTTAAAAAGTTTTGGCATATCTAAAGTTTTTAATGGTTTAATATGTTTAACAACATAATCGCGATTGCTACTGTTCGTGGAGACCCTAGTAATGAGTTCACGATGTCGTTGAGTCCCAGCAGTGGGAATATTGTTAGGACTGTTTATGTATGATAATAATTATTGGCGTGTTTTAATAAAGATTAAAGTGAAAGGTTGGATGCAGGAGGCATCAGATCAGGCATCATCAGGTAGCTCTGGGAATTAATTACGAAGGTCGATCTTTAGAAAACATCTACAGGCATAACAAATTTTATCCTTTTGTTAATTAAGGAATTATTTTATTTTTTATTGTGTTACTAGTTTTAAATTATTTAATTTTATTATTTTTCTTTGCTAGCAACATTGCGGTGTTGATCATTTGTGATATTTTTTTATTCGAATATATAAAGGATAGATAGATAGAGAATAAAGATATTGTTTATTAGACTTTGGTTTGTGTTATTTCTTCTAATCATAAATTTGCCGCCAAAACATTATTATTGCGTTTCGGCTATCAACATATAAAACCAGAATATTCTGAGCGAACACCACAATTCCTAGTCTCATTGATCACCCTCACCTAGTAAACGTTTAACCTAGTAGAATTTTTTTTGCCTAAAATAGTGGCAGCAAATTTGTTGCATTTTTAATTGTCATTAAATTTGTTGCATTTTTAATAGTCATTAAATTTGTTGCATTTATAATTGTCATTAAATTTGTTGCATTTTTAATTGTCATTAAATTTGTTGCATTTTTAATTGTCATTAAATTTGTTGCATTTTTAATTGTCATTAAATTTGTTGCATTTATAATTGTCATTAAATTTGTTGCATTTTTAATTGGCGTTAAATTTGTTGCATTTTTAATTGTTATTAAATTTGTTGCATTTTTAATTGTTATTAAATTTGTTGCATTTTTAATTGTCATTAAATATGTTGCATTTTTAATTGTCATTAAATATGTTGCATTTTTAATTGTCGTTAAATTTGTTACATTTTTAATTGTCATTAATTTGTTGCATTATTAATTGTCATTAAAATTTGTAGCATTTTTAATTGTCATTAATTTGTTGCATTTTTAATTGTCATTAATTTGTTGCATTTTTAATTGTCATTAAATTTGTTGCATTTTTAATTGTCATTAAATATGTTGCATTTTTAATTGTCGTTAAATTTGTTACATTTTTAATTGTCGTTAAATTTGTTGCATTTATAATTGTCTTAAAACTTGTTGCATTTTTAATTGTCATTAAATTTGTTGCATTTTTAATTGTCATTAAATTTGTTGCATTTTTAATTGTCATTAAATTTGTTGCATTTATAATTGTCATTAAATTTGTTGCATTTTTAATTGGCGTTAAATTTGTTGCATTTTTAATTGTTATTAAATTTGTTGCATTTTTAATTGTTATTAAATTTGTTGCATTTTTAATTGTTATTAAATTTGTTGCATTTTTAATTGTCATTAAATATGTTGCATTTTTAATTGTCATTAAATATGTTGCATTTTTAATTGTCGTTAAATTTGTTACATTTTTAATTGTCATTAATTTGTTGCATTATTAATTGTCATTAAAATTTGTAGCATTTTTAATTGTCATTAATTTGTTGCATTTTTAATTGTCATTAATTTGTTGCATTTTTAATTGTCATTAAATTTGTTGCATTTTTAATTGTCATTAAATATGTTGCATTTTTAATTGTCGTTAAATTTGTTACATTTTTAATTGTCGTTAAATTTGTTGCATTTATAATTGTCTTAAAACTTGTTGCATTTTTAATTGTCATTAAATTTGTTGCATTTTTAATTGTCATTAAATTTGTTGCATTTTTAATTGTCATTAAATTTGTTGCATTTATAATTGTCATTAAATTTGTTGCATTTTTAATTGTCGTTAAATTTGTTACATTTTTAATTGTCGTTAAATTTGTTGCATTTATAATTGTCTTAAAACTTGTTGCATTTTTAATTGTCATTAAATTTGTTGCATTTTTAATTGTCATTAAATTTGTTGCATTTTTAATTGTCATTAAATTTGTTGCATTTATAATTGTCATTAAATTTGTTGCATTTTTAATTGTCGTTAAATTTGTTACATTTTTAATTGTCGTTAAATTTGTTGCATTTATAATTGTCGTTAAATTTGTTGCATTTATAATTGTCTTAAAACTTGTTGCATTTTTAATTGTCATTAAATTTGTTGCATTTTTAATTGTCATTAAATTTGTTGCATTTTTAATTGTCATTAAATTTGTTGCATTTATAATTGTCATTAAATTTGTTGCATTTTTAATTGTCGTTAAATTTGTTACATTTTTAATTGTCGTTAAATTTGTTGCATTTATAATTGTCTTAAAACTTGTTGCATTTTTAATTGTCATTAAATTTGTTGCATTTTTAATTGTCATTAAATTTGTTGCATTTTTAATTGTCATTAAATTTGTTGCATTTATAATTGTCATTAAATTTGTTGCATTTTTAATTGTCGTTAAATTTGTTACATTTTTAATTGTCGTTAAATTTGTTGCATTTATAATTGTCTTAAAACTTGTTGCATTTTTAATTGTCATTAAATTTGTTGCATTTTTAATTGTCATTAATTTTGTTGCATTTATAATTGTCGTTACATGAAATAAAAACATATCAATCCAAGAGTCAGTAGGTGGAGCTATGATTTGTCGGTGTTTTCAATTATAATATCAAAGATCGGGAACTGTCCCGCTCACTTCCTTGTAACGCAGTTTGATTTATCGCCAGGCGAGGAGACGCATCATTAAGACCAATTGCTTTTAGTATTTTAAGCTCTCTAGTACTTGGAGTGGATAGTGCAATATCTAATTAACGCTTTATTTATCTATAATAACATAAAATTAATTATGAAAAATTAAGGTAAACTGGCATGTCTGGTGCGTCCGAATTGTTCCGCCGAACCAGAGACAGAAAAGACTGTACCATGCTGATCGCCAACCTTGGCTCGGTGGTGAGGCACTTTAAGAAGAAGGTATTTTTCTGATATGATCTTTATTCTTCTTATTACTATGAACTACCCATTTTAATACTAGATAGTAAATTATGACAAAAAGAGATAAATACACTTTTATTGAGTAAAATACATATTAAATTGACTATGTAATAGTTTTTAATCTTTGGGGGAGGCCTTTGTCCAGCAGTGGACGTCTCCCGGCTGATTGGATTGGATTGGATGTAATAGTTTTTATTAGTGGCTATCGTTTATGAATTTATCCATGTTTATATTGTGTTACCGGGTATGTTTTATAACTGGGAAAGGGAAATAAGCGTTTCGGTCGTATCCATCTAGTCGGTCTCCGGCAACAGAGACCTACCACCAGTAGATGATATATAGTGACTACTTTATAGATAGAGGAATAAATCAGTTGTCAACTTAAAAACGCGGGACTGATCGATGTGAAGATCTTTGAGGGCGGCCTATATCCAGTGGACGTCTATGATGATGACGATATATGTTTTATTAAAAACATTATGATCAAATCAAACACTTCGTTATCTATCTGTTAACAAAATCTTTGATCAAAGATTTTGTCATCTCGTAACTTTATTTGTAACGAGAGAGAACGATATCAATAGAAAACCATTACGCCATTATTTCCGTTTAATAGCCTATTTTCTACGTAGCAATTAGAATTCTTCTGAAGTTTTTTTTTTAAAGATATCTCCACGTTGTCGTATCCGTTTACCTATCATCAGAAATATTTTAGATATTTCTTGAAAGTTTCTTTAGAAAAAAATGTCGGCCAACGAAAATATCCAGCTGATCCCGTTAAGAATTCCCTACGATCTTAATTAATGCTCCGCCAGCGACGTGTATTTATATCGCGGTTTTATAGCCGCAGTGCTGGCCAGAGCCGGAGTGGGAGTGGGTTCCCACTCAGTGAGATTACTGCTTCATGACATGCTTTTATAACTATAAGACTGTGTTTTAATATTGATAGAGACATTTGAGATTTTTCTTTTATTGTATGAAGCGACCAGATGTTCACCTGTTAGTTATTGACTCGCGTTCCCATAACAACGTGGTGTTAGTTAGAATTATGTACACAACATCACATTGTGGGCGCCGCCCTGAGACATACGATATGAGGAGAGGATACTTAGGTAATAAGACATAAGAAGTCTCATTACTTAAGTAATATCAGTAGCTACAGCGCCCTGCAAAGCAAAAAACTGTAACGTTTGCATCACACCTTTTGCCGGCTGCGATAGGCGCTGTGGTGGTACCTAGATGCACTCCGGCAACAGACACTTAACACCAGAAAATAAGTAACAATGAGGCTGTGAATGGTATTGCATGTTTGCCCAAAAGGCTCTATCTCAAATATATTCACAGTCGGGACGTAGTAGTGTATATAGCGGTGGATTTACAATGTGAGATGAATGAGGTATATATATGTATACAAATATAATTTGTATATCTTACTAATATTACTAACAATGAAACCCACATATATTATATGTTGCTAATTTGCTATACTTTCTAATTAAATGTAATTAAAAGTTTGACACTCTTCTTCCTGATTTATTGAACTATGTTTTATTTTATCTTTACAAACATTCTTTCTTTTAAATGGTTTCTATAAGATAATTCTAGATACACATTTTAGAGTAATTTCTATTTATCTTATAGATACTAGTAATAAATACTGAAATGTAAGACAGTATAGTTTATAGAAACGTATTTCGCTCGGCTCTAAGCTCGGCCCTGTGCAATACAAGCGAGCGCCGCCCACTTCGTGTAAAATAACACCGGGATTCGCGTGTCGTACGTATTTGTTCAATCTAATGAACTATTCGCTTCAAGTGACCGTTAGTTATAGATGCATATGTTTGTTACGTCATTCACCATTTCCAATTTGATTTATGTACAGACATAAGGATATACTGTGTAAAAAAATGTTTTTCATCAAACACGAGTAGGACGTTTACCGGTGAAAAGTGATAAAGCCATCTATAGTATATATATAGCCAGTATATGTATACAAGTATATAGTATATATGATGAAAAAGCATAAAACACCGACTGATTATTCACTATATCATCAGCTATTTGAAGTGATCAAGTAAAATCTTTAAGAGGTCCTCTACTCTTAAAAATTTTCTCTCTTCTGGAATCTTCGATCTGTTTCTGAAAACCGTCTAGATAGGCAACTACTGCAGCTCTTATTGCAGCCTACAAACATGAGTGTAGGAATGTTTAAATATTACTGTTTTGACCTTGAAACATGCTGTAGTTGTAGTGAAATTACTGAGGTAATGAGATTTAACTAACCTAAGGGGTGTAAGGGGTCCCGGACAACAACTCAAGGGACTCAAGCCAACGTCACCTGCTCGTGGTGCAACCTGCTAATCACCCACATTGCGCCAGAACGTGAGAGAGGTGGGAGATGGTCCAAATCGCTCCATATGAACCCCTACAAACGACGGCCCCTGGTTCCCGGCGATGTGGGCAGCGCAGGACCGATCGATCTGGGGATCGTTCTAGGAGGCCTATGTCCATCAGTGGATATCTATCGGCTGGTGATGATGACGAGACAACATCTTGTCTTAAGGCGACGAGCAAAATATGGTGATGCATATGTCATCGTATTTCGTACCACGTTGTTACGTGCAAGCGTTTTACTATCATGAGAACATCTTGCTCGGCTCATAGATTTCTCTTAAAAAAAAATAATTTTATAAAATACCTTAATGTTAATAGTTATCGTAGTAGTATATATCTTGTGATGGGGTCAATGAATCCGGATATATATATATATATGTATATTGCTATAGATTAAAGATTAATCAATTAGTTAAGTGCTTAGGCAGAAAAAATAATACTCTGAGAACAAGCCATTTTGTGAACATTACTTACAGCATATAGTTTTTTAAGTATTAAACTTTCGTATTACATTTATTTCTGTAAAAAAAATACTGTATGAATAAAACCACATTTTTATATAAACACCGTAAATTACCATGAAAATAAAGCTCAAGATATAAAACCATTTCGCTGAGTAAATTGCAGACGGTGAAGTCGATCTTTGTGTTTAGTCAGGTGACGTGAATGATGTTTGGAAAGTGGATTTGGCACTGGAAGAGCCAAATCAATGAAATTTTTTGGTGATACTATTATTAGATACTAGATTATTAGTAACAGGTCTCTGTTTCCAGAGACATTCTAGGTAATCCATCGGAGTTCCTATTTGTTTGAAGAGCGCTGTAGCTAGTGAAATTATTGGAGTAACAAGCCTTAACATGTTATGTCCTAATTATCCTAATTAGCCGCGTTGTTATGAGCAGGTGTATCATGTTATGTTAAGGTTAAGGAGAACGAAAAACTCATGGTTGAGGGATATCAGGGAATGGACTAGCATATCTGAAGCATCTGAATTGTTCCGCCGAACCAGAGACAGAAAGGACTGTATCACGCTGATCGCCAACCTTCACTAGTTGGAGAGGCACTTTAAGAAGAAGAAGATCAGTTACCATCAGGTGAACGGTTCACTTGTGTAGAGAACAATCATCAAACTAATACAGCAAGGCGTTTATTTATACATAGTGCAACCGACAGAAATTATTTTGTTCAAATATCGCTTAATTTCTAGCTTTTTCTCTTACTTTCTCAAAATGCTGAATTTCCCTAGAAATTTACAAAAATATATTTTTCTATGAAAGAAAATATAGTCAATTGCTTGCTACCCATGCTTTAATTTTACTACAGGTCAGGAATTGTTATTTAAATATACTACGTAGCAAGAATGGTAAAGGACGTAGGAAGACGCTCGATGCAGTCAGACCAAGCTACATTCGAGCAGCACACAGCATAGCAACAAGAAATGTGCATTTCACCATCAACTAATAGATGTCAAATATATGTTCTGAAAATATGAGATCAAAGATATCCACAGCGGTAGGGTGGTAGGGAGCGTGTAGCCGTTTCTCGTGACTATCACCAGATCATCAGCCTGTACTGTACACAATAAATCATCATCTCAACTGCTGGACCTAGCTGATCTTTTTGCAATGAATACCACAAAAAACGGACTTGTGTTTTTTGAAAATCAGCAATACCTATATTTTAGTGTTTGTATTGTTCCAATTGTATCTACTATATCACACTCAACTATTACCTCCAGCTCTTTCATCTTTCTGACTGACATCATAATTCTTTCGACGTTGTCATAATTGTTGTTTTTACTGAACTTGATCAGGAAAGGATTGCTGTTTGTACGTTGGCTCAAAAAATTTCGTAACCCTTCATTTCTTCAATCTTATTAATAGACTACTGTTCCACACTGCGCTTGTAAATGAGGATTTTTCAGGTTACTCGTAGTTTCTTTCTTCGTTTTCATTTAATTAGAATTATCTTTATTATTCCGCGATAGCTTATTCTTAGAAATGTAATTCAGGTCATATTTGCTACAATAGCCACTGTAATAATCCGTACCTAACATTGCTATAATTAAAACAATTTATATAGAACGATAATAACCAATTAATCTATCAATTACGTCTATTATATTGTTATAAATGTCACTTAGAAGTTATGTTGTATCCTATGCATACTGCCAAGTCTGAGCACGGGTCTAGACGCCTACGTTCATATGAATCATCACCTAGGACTGAACAATAGGTGTTTATATTGAACAAATAATTTTAAGGTATTTTAATTTTTCCTTGAAGTGACGAGATGAGTAAGATGCTCACCGGATGTGAAGGTGACATGATATACACCGCACCACACTGTTCGTCGCTTTGAGACAATGTGTCAAGTCTCGCTACCTCAATAATTTTAGTAACTATAAAACCCTTCAAACTGGAACACGACAATGTTCGCACACTACTGTTTGATGGTGGGAATAAGGGTTGCTGTGGTAACTAACTAGATAGTATATTACGCATCATTTAACCAATATCATATACAGCCATCATTAAGTGGTTTGCGGTTGATCTTTGATATCATGAGATCAAAAGATTTTATTACCGAAATAAAATTATTTACAAAACTGTAATAGTACGTAGAATAAACATATTTCCATAAAGCATAAAGTTAAAATTGTTTGTTTACATTTTATGTTTACATAATCATATTTGTATACATCGTTGAGTACGAGTCATACTGGACGTAAGTGGCACATTGTTTACACGATATTTGGAATAGAGTAACAAAACTTTAATAGTGTTAGGTCTCTGTTGCTGGGGACCGTCTAGGTACCACCACCGCTCCTATTACAGCTGACAATCAATAGTACTGGTAATAGTAATGTGATCTGGTTTGAAGAGCACTGTAGCTAGTGAACTTTCAAGAGTATTGAGATCACAGTTTCAATTTAAATTAAAATGTATGATCATTACAAATAAAAAATAATTAAACGTTAATGGAAAAAATGATCCTCAGTATTAGTTGCAAAGCTTTTCTCGGTTCCTTCTTAAAGCGATAAATCCGTACGTAGAAGCGTTGAACGAATGAAATTTAAAACCACGAAGTTCCTCCGGGATAGTATAAAAAAAAAATATACATCTTACCTACATACATGTACTTATTTCGCTTCAAGTGCAAGGAATCTTCAAGTGTATGTGACTTCCCAAGAAGTAATTGTCAGACATCTGTTTCCAGTGTTCGGAAGAGAAAGTGCTATTGAAAATAGAGCTAAATATACTAAATCTACTTGTATTTTCAGGCCGTGGATCCGGGTCCACGAGCCCAGTGTCAGATGAGCTGTAAGAGCCGCTGTGGCTTCCAGCCCGCTCATAACAAGAATATAGGCTACTTGTATAGTAGTATTTACAAGTAGAGATTGTTATCTAATAAGCAATAACAAAACATCAGAAAAATGTTTTTATTTTTCAATTAAAACACATTAATAAATACGAATATAAGAGAAGTTATAATAAAAAATGGTTCCTTATATCATTATACATTATGTTTGCGTTTACGAGGTATGTTTGTTATACAATAATTTTAAAAATTAAAGTTTATTTCTATTATGAACTAAACATAATGAATTGTTAATAATTAGAATACTTTATTGTATAAAAATACCACTAACTAATGGCTATAAAAATAGAACATTAATTAATAAGAAAAATGAAAGCTTTGATTCCTTTAACTTTGGATTTTCGTAAAGATCTCGAGCTGTATTTATAGACGTGAACGTTCCCCAATAGCGGTACGACGCATCTCTGATATGATATTTTAAAACTATACTACAAGTAGTCTCGTGTAGACGTTTAGTATAACTACAATTAGCTGTAGTTTAGTGTAGTAATACAGTGCTTATTGTTGTGCGACAGTTTTGGTGGTAAGTTGTGATTTAGACCATTTCTTAGGGTTTGGACGCGAGCAGTAGTTTTAAACTCACAAAAGACATGAAAGCTTTTATTTGAATATAATTATTGTTAGTGTAATGGAGAAAATGCTAATCAAACTTAATATTTTTAGAGATATATATATTTTTAAAAATGTCGCAATATTTTGTTTAAAGTAATAACTGAATGTATGAGTTAATCCCTAACAAATATTTTTTTTGTATAAATAAATAATAAAGAAAAACTATTAAACATAGGGAATAATGTATAAAGTAACAAGCTAGTAATAAAAATAAAAACCGTTTATTTTTATTTCTAGCTTTACAAAGTAGGTCATTTTCAGTATTCAATATAATTTATTTAAGCAAAACTAAATTTGGATATGTTTAACTTTGTCAGGAATGCATGGATTTTTTAAAAAGACATTTTTACTAATTAATGATTTTTGTTTAATATATAAAGCTATTGCAAATAACCTGAATATTTTTGCTAGTAATAAAAGTCTGTGTTTTTTTTTCTGGCACGCAATTGGTCCGCTAATTGTATCGGATATCCGTCAATCGGGATTCCATCAATCAACTTCAACACTACCACTTCCCAATCACTTTTCACATCCCAATTGGTATTTTAAGAGTGACAAATGAGCTGAGAGGATTGAATAAATCGCTGACAGTTAAAAGTAATGGTTCATTTGGGTTCTGCACTTAATTTTTAAATCCTTTATTACTAAAATTGTCCTTCTTTATTCATATGGTGATTGGTATTCTGAGAGATCTTCGATTTCCGGCTATCGGCATATTAAAGTTCGCCAATTCTTAGTGAGCTCGCATTACGCGTATGTGGTGTCATCGTCTAGACACCATATGAATTTGAAAAAATAGGATACATTACAGATAAAAAAGCCTATAAACATTTTTCAAACGGTCACAATTTTTTTAAACACGTTGGTACTGTTTTTGCTAATATTTTCGTACGGAATGAAAGTACTGCTATTATTACATCTTAATAGACGGTGGACATTGCTCCAAGATTCCGAAAGTGACAACCCCGTACGGGCAAGACAAGAGAAGTAGAAGTCTCTCCTCTACGTCTAATAATCTGTAGAAGGTAGTGAGAAACCATTGGTTACTATCAGGACAGGATCCGCGTGGATATTATTGAAGAGACCTGTCTTATCTAAGAATGGCTGTTCTGATGTCAACGAAATTATAATTATTATACAAGCAGTAAGTTGTTTTACTTACTGCTTGTATAATAATTATAATTCATATTTAATGAAAACTTACCGAACCCTAAAATCAAGATGGCGGACATTTTTGTCAACAAATTAACAGCAACGTAGCTGTCAACTGTCAACTGTCATCGCGTTAAACGTACGCACAACGAGGACATGGACGTCACAGTGTTTTCATTGCACATCTCCCGTTCATAAATTTAGTGCTAATTTATAAAATGTCGCACAACTAATAAATACTTAGAACCCTGCTTTGTATAATATAAAGTATTAATACTGTTTTTCCTTAAATATATACATATTTATTTTTATTGTTATAATAATTGAACTGGAATGTATACGGGCTAATATCCCAAAACCATCTATTTACCACCGCAGCTATGGTATCAGCTGCCAAACAGTACTGATCAAACGTTTCTAGGTACCGGCTTGAAAGGCGCTGTAGCTGGTGAAGTTACTAAGGTATCGTGACTTAACATCTTATGTCTCAAGGCAACGAGAACAATGTGGTGCTGTGTATCATCCTAACTGGCGCTCTATTATTAAAAGGCGTATCACTCACTATCAGGTGAACGTCTCGCATATCTGCTCGCTACGTAGAATAAAAAAATAATATTATAAGATTTTATGTTATTTTTAAAAATGGGAATATAAGTACTAAAACAGTTTTATTTATTCTGTATTAAAAAAATACTTATTGTACTATACTCTGTATTTAACACATGATGATATATATATTTAAATATATATATCTGTTATCTCTAAAATAAATACTAGCACATTGAAAAACTCTTATAATATATTTCCTCTATAAATCTCTTTACATTGTAGGTTATTTGACCTGTTGCTAGATAAATTACGATTATAGATCTTCGCAGAAAATCCTTTCGACATGTTTCTATAATTAAAAATCCTCTTGGTACACCAGCCAAGTATCTAGAAAGGTAGCGCACCATTTTGTATTAACGAAATTTATACATTGCGTACGATGATAAAAAATTACATATTATAAAATAAAAAAAAAATTTAATAGTAATGATATTAAGTTAAATAAATTGAAAAAAAAATCCTATAATACCCTAAAAAAATTACTTTTTTCATAACATCCAAACATGATGTTCTCATATCTCTTAACTATAACTAGATTCCTTAGGAGTATTAGGTTTCCTGAACCTTTCGGAATGTATTAAGTATGACTAGTGAGGGTGATTCAATCGGTAGACATCCCCGATAACCCCGTCATCCCCACGAAGGCACAATGCGAGTAACTTCTAAAGACTTACCTTTTATAAAAAAATATATTAGAAAGCACTACTTCATTGTAAAAAGTTTAGATAGGATCAGTATTTAACTGAGAGCACTAATTATTTATTAGTTTATATTTAAACATAAAAAAAAACTGGTATATTGAACTTGGTTATAAACTCGTTTTTTTAAAGATGATCTATGACCATGAGTCATCATGTTCAAATAAAACGTTATAATTTCATAGATACCAAGTAACACCTTCCGCCGACCGGCTGCGGTTTGTATCTCCGTCGGCACTTCCGTTTATTCACAATATGTGTTATAACATTTTTAAAGCTATTTCTATTTTGTGTATTCGACGAAGCGACGACACGAGCAAGACGTTCACCCGATAGTAAGTGATACGTTCATCAATAACAAAATGGCGCTAATAAGGATTATATACCCTACACTACTTTTGCGCTCGTCGCCATACGATGTTAAGACTCTTTACCTCGGTAATATTACTAGGTATAGCGCCTATCAAACCGGAACATAGTAACGTTGCTCAACTGCTATAGGAATTATGGTTGTCACTACCTTTTTTTTGGTTTCGGGAGAAATCTTCGAAAGATAACCGGCTTCAGGGGGAAACTCAGGGTTATGTGAGATTTCTACTCACTTAAATGCCGTCGGTGCTCTGTATCAGCGCATTCAGAGAGGATCCGGGATCTCTGAGGATCCGGGATCTCTCTAGCACCTTTCTGAGGAAGAGCCAAGCTCTCCTAGGCACCATCGCTGAGCCATACGCTGTCCAACTCAGGTTTCTTTGTTGAGAGATTGGGACTCCACCCTTAGGGTTCGCGAAATCCATAGACCATTTTCTAGGGCTTTCTTTAGTTCTAGTCCTATTCTTAGTAACTCCAGACTACAAAGTTTAAAAAATTCAAACATTTTTAAAGCAATATTTAGCAAGCTCGAATCCAAGACGTTGATATTAAGAGTCTCATGCTCTACCGACTGAGCTAGCCGGGCTGGAGGTGGTATCTTCTGAGACGGTCTCCGGCAACAGACCTATCACTAGTCTTTCCATTCATCCATCAGCTCCTTTGTCTTCCATTCTTGGTCTTGCACCACTTCATAAAAACTGTCATTTCTTGAATTTAGAGGGTGCTCTGTTAATCTATCGTAACTCATATATTGTATGAGCTTCCTTGCGGTGAAGGAAAACGTCGCAAGGAAAGTAACATATCCCAAAGACAACAGATTTAATAGACGTTACTGGTGGTAGGTTTCCGTTGCTACAGACCGTCGAAGTAGGTACCACCGCAGCTCCTGTTGCAGCCGACAAACATGACTGTGCAAACATTACTGTGTTCCGGTTTGAAGGGCGTTGTAGCTAGTGTAATTACAGGCGTAACGAGACTGAACATCAACAATGTGGTGCAGTGTATAGCATGCTGACTATCGCCACGTTGTTATGAGCGGGCGTATCACTTACCATCAGCTGAACGTCCAGCTCATCTCGTCGCTTAATTGGATTTAAATAAATGTGATATTCCCTGGTCCCAGTAGTGGGAATAATTGGAGCGCTGTTAACATATAACTATAGCTTAGTTAGGTTAGCTTGCGGTCATTGGCCGACATGATGGGGATTCTCATCGCCATCAAAACGACTCTAAGGAGGACAATAGCTTGGATATGGTCTCCGGTCATTGAAGTACTCGCGAGGCTGGTAGGGTCTGCATAAAACAGACCCCGGGACGGTCTATCCCAGCAGAGCGTTAGCGAGGCTGCGGTTGCGTTCCGAATTGAGATCTCGTGATCTATCCAAACGCCGAAGAGAACCCAGGGGGTTTTAATGGGTAAAAATCTCCACATAAGTCTGACTTCCCCCCCAGAAAGCAATAACGTGCGAAGATTTTCCCCACGAAAACAAAAAAAAGGTAATTAAATCATTACGTATATAATTTGTCTTTGGTTTATTTAATATAATTTGATACTTTATATTACATATATAATAAATATTATGTATATATATATATAGTACAGACAGGATTTTTTAATGACATAAATAATACATACTTTTTTTTTTTTTAATTTTGAAAATTCTGAGTTATAAAGCTTTTTTGTTGGGCTGTCTCTTAGTATGTCAAATGGTTTTTGGAGAATCTAGTTTTCTAATTTCTAAAACCTTTTCTTCTCTCTTTTAGTGCATTAGAAAGGTCCTTAGGAAATAGAAACCATAACATCGGATGTTTGAAATTTTTTAAACAATAATATATAATATAATAAAAGACCTAGGTTAAATTCTAATTCCTTTAATTTAGATGATCTAGATCGTTTAATTTAAGTGATTGGTAATCATTTATCAGATAACCTACCTTTGACGGAGACCCAGAAACGTAAGGTTCTAATTTGAGGTCATATCGAAATGAGAACGGATCCGTCCGTGACCGCGGGTCCCGTCCTCGTGCGAAGGTCGACCTCGTACACTGTGACCTGGGAAGGACGTACCCTCGATGCTTCGGAGGTCGCCGGAAATTAGAGCACCGTATCGACCTCTCCCGAGGGCCAAAGCTGCGGAGGCCGCGGGCTGCGAGGTCACAGCGACTAGGGTACGGGTCAAACGTGCCGCGATCCGGTGTCTCCTTGAACTTTGGACCTCGTTTCAGGGTCAGTATAATGTACACAGTTCGTCTCTCTCCAGTACGCAGCTCTTTTATTCCCATGTTATTGGAATTTTATTTCTTCGCTCTAAGCTTTATCCTACTCTGTGAGGTCATTTGCTTTTCTTATCCCTCGACCAGGACGTTTCTCTAAGACCCTAAAACCATATTCCTATGAACATTTTATAAATAATAGTCATAGAGATATGGTCTTAGGTAGATAGATCTTCCACGAGATCGTGCTTTTAACGTATCTTCTTCTTAAAGTGACCCTCCAACTAGTGAGGGTTGGCGATCAGCGTGATACAGTCCTTTCTGTCTCTGGTTCGGCGGAACAATTCAGATGCTTCAGATATACCAGTATATCTGAAGCATCTGATCTATACCCTGATATTCTTCAAGCCATGACTTTTTTCTTCTCTCCACCATTTGGTTTGCCATTGCTTTTAACATTGAGACATTAAATTCATCGTAAGAATTACTCCAGGTAAAGCAAACTTCAAATATAAGACAGTAATGTTTAGAAACTATCCCAGTATATAGCAGTCAGAATATACTTACCACCAGTAAACGATTAATCAATTAAATTGTACACCGCGGTATTTAATTAAATACATTAAGTTGTACGAATAAGTGTGTTATCATTGAAAGCTCCGAGCCAAACACAATACATCAGGCGGTGCGGGCGCGGCGCCAACGTCCACCTGTCTCCTCGCATCACGTCACAGATAGCTGCCGAGCTGGTGGCCATTGGATGGGCCGCGAGTGATTGATGTGTGAAAGAGAGAAAAGATAATGTAACGGTGATTTACTGTTGGTAGGTCTCTGTTGCACTCCGACTGACCGTCCCGGGCTATTAAGAATAGGAGTTTGTGTGGTGTCTTCGGGTTCACGGGCTTTGAAGGTAGAGGCCTTCATTGACTATTAAGCGAGCCTGGAGACATAGACAAATACAAGGTGGTGTCATCCTGGTTATAGCAAAGAGAGGGTGCTGGGGAGCTTTACTGGCTGGAGCTTGGAGAGGCACTGGTGTGTTCCGTAGGAAATCGCGAGTCCTTTTGCAACACACTAAGGATGACCACTGGATGGTGGAGAAGAGTTGTGTTGGTACAAATCCCATATAACCATGTCTTCCCCCCCCAGAAGAAGGTTATCCTTTGAACAATTCCCTCTTGACAAAAAAATTAAAAGGTCTTTTGTTGCGATTTCCGTATCCATCAGTTTCCCGCGACCATCACCAGGCAACGATTGGTGTCGCGATCTTTAACGAAAGCCTATTTATAACACTGGGCGTCTATCGGTTGATGATGATGATGATGACGACGTCTCTGTTACCAGATCGTCTATGTAGGTATCATCGCAAATTCTATACTCACCGCCAACCAGCAATACCCAAACATAAAACGGTCTTTACTGGTGGTAGATCCCTAATACCTCAGACCGTCTAAGTAGGTACCACCGCAGCGCATATTTCTTCCACCAAACACTACGGTACAAATATTAGAGTGTTCTGGTTTGAAGGGTGCTGTAGCTAGTGTAATTACTGGGGTAACGATCTTATGGCTCAGGTGAGGAGCGACAAGGTGGTGGAGTGCATCTTAATAAGCGCCGCGTTGTTAGAGCGTTTTGGGTAGACGTATCACTTACCATCAGGCGAACGATCCATTTGTCTCGTCACTTAATTGGATATAAAAAAGTTTTCTCACCAAAAACTTCAGCGTATCAGTTTATATATATATATATATGTGTAGTGATACATTAGCAATAGTTTCCATCTCCTCGTCTGCTGATACCTTGCCAATGAGGACCGCCTGGTTACAATCAGCGAACAATCCATCACGCAGTTCGGATGCCCCGTCTCATTATACGCAGCGCGCAGCCCGTTACAAATGCTTACAAAGTGTTTGACGTTCCGTTAATATATTGCCTACTGTCTGTATGTATGTAAATATGTCTGTCTGTATGTATGTGTCACTAGCATATATATTTAATTAAAAAAAGATTGTTTTTTCTATTAATTCTGGCACAACTTGTTACATAAAGATATGTTCAATATAAAGTGGCAATGGGCGAGGCACGTCGAAGAACTGACAGTGGGACAGTAAGGTCCGCGAGTGGCAGCCGCGTACTGGTAGACGTAGTGCTGGTAAGCCCCCATGACGTAGTCCGACGATCTGATGAAGGTCGAGGGAAGCCGCTGACTGCGTGCAGTCCAGCTCCAATCGGAGTGGAGATACTTAAAGGAGGCCTATGCTCAGCAGTGGGCGTTATACAGCTAATAATGATAATGGTAATGATGTTCAATAAATTCCAAGATGATCATTAGAGCGTCTTAATAATTTAGTCATCATCATCAGCCACTGGACGTAGGACTCCCCCAAAGATCTCCACATTGATTGGCCCTGGTCTGCCTGCATCCAGCGGCTTCCCGCGACCTACAGTAGAATCGATTCCAGTACCGTCGCGCACTAGAGGCCGTCGTTTGTATGGTTTCTTGTGGGGGGGGGGGGATTTGGGCCATTTCTCACCACGTTTGTTTATTGCGGGTTGGTGGGAGCCAGAGCCTCGTCTGTTGATCATCAAGGTGCACCACGAGCTGGTGAGGACCTAACGCCAGTAAATTTTCTCATTCATACATTAAAGCCAAAACAATGACCGAATAGTTAAATAGCGTTATTGGCTGTTTATAACAGTTCAACAATTAATGTCGGTGCGTGGAACATTTACGTGAGGTCATCGAACATGTTGCTAGATCGTAAAATTATATTTTGATCTCTAGAATGTTCCACGCCTGGTGAGCGCGAGGCCATAATTTTTATGATCATCAACCTTGCATTAAACCAGGAGATCCTTTTCATGGTGGAAGAAAAGGTCAAAACATAACCAGTTGCGGTAGGTCTGTTCCTACAAAGTATCGATGTATCACCGCAGCTCCTATTGCAGCCGACGCACAGTACTGTGCAGATATTGCTGTGATCCGGTTTGAAGGACCAATAGCTATCACTGGTGGTAGTGTCTCTGTTGCTACAGACCGTCTAGGCATCACCGCAGCTCCGGTTTAAAGGGCGCTATAGTTAATGTAGTTACTAGGGTAATGAGATTTATCATCCTATGTCTTAACCCGATGAGCGCAATGTAGTGAAATATCCTAAAAAGGTCTCGATAGTAGAATTAAAAAAAAACTCAGTTTTGGCAAATATTATACAATAGTTAATAAACTTATGATTTGAAGATCAACATGGTTAAACAGACTGCTGGTTGTAACCGTACACTGCTGGTCACCATCGCGGCGGGAACGCGACCACACCAGCGAGACGGTCACCTGATGGTAAGTGATACGAGTATAACAATGCGAAGCTAGTTAAAATGGTATACACTGCACCAAGGTGTAGTGGGTTCCGTCCAAGATCTTACGAATTGTATAAGACGTTAAGTGAACTATCGAAAACGAAATTATTGTAAAGGCCCTGACCCAGTACACACACAAGGAAACAATAATAAAAAAAAAAAAAAAAAATTACTTACGGAATCCACGTCCACCAGCACTCGGTGCACCTTCTGGTTCTGATCACCCACCAACCTGCATTGGGTCAGCTTGGTGGTTTAACGCCCAATTCCCCTCGATGAACCCTTGAATGTGGACATCTTTGAGGGAGGCTTATGTCCACCCGTGGACGTCAGCTGATCATGGTGATGATGAACATACTGCACCACATCGAGCTCTTCGCTTGACTCTGGTACAATAAAAGATATTACAGCCTCTAGGGCGCCAAAACAGCCAAGTGACTCGTAGGAGATCCTTTAGATCTCATAAAGCACTGAATATATTCATTGAGTATATTCATTGTTATAATAATAAAGTTTAAAACAACAAAGCGTTCATATATAAAAATACAACGGAAACCGACTTCCGGTCGGGAAATTCACGCGAACTATTAATATGTTTACACTGTGCAAGAGTTTGGATGACGGAGTTGTTCTACTACTTCATGAAGTACCTTCCAGTTCACGGAAGTTAGTAGACCTGTTGTGCTAGGTCTCTGCTACTTCAGACGGTCTAGATACTACAGCAGCTCCTATTGCAGCCGACTTACAGTACATATATATGTATATATTATTATATATAGCCTCAGCCCTGTAGTCTCGGGCTATTAGGAATAGTACTAAGGTATTCCCTGCCTGTCGTACAAGGCGACTAAAAAGGTCCTCAGGTCCGTGGGCTTTGAAGGTGGGGGCCCTCAGAGCTGAATAAGCGAGCCTTAGGAGGACGGCAAATGCATGGTGGTCTTGTATTTGCTGTAGCACAGCGCGGGTGCTGAGGGCTTTGCCCTACCGTAGAATGTTTTAGCCAGAGTGAAGACACCGGTGCGTTCCGTAGGGCATCCCCGAGCCCCTTCTAATGCACTGACGGAGACTACCCAAAGGGTTCAGTGGGTAGAAGCACTACATTGTCTCTTTGTCTCTTCCCCCCACAAGCAGGGGTGTCTTTTAAAAAGATTTCTCCCGCGATAAATAAAAGGGATTTAGGCAATTTGTTTTTTGATCTTCATAGAACCATCATCGTTTTATTTTTAATTAACTTTTGTAAACATTTTCATTTGGTATTATTTATTACGGTTACTATAGTAACGGTTGCTAAAGAAAGTCATTTCTAGCTACGGTTGCTCTCAAGGAATATTTCAGTCAAATTTCAAGTCTCATTCTATGTAATGGCTAGCGAAGAGGGCGTAAGACACCGCAGGGTTCCGTCTAGGTATCACCGCAGCGCTTATTGTAGCCGAAAAACATTACTGTGTTCCAGTTTGAAGGGCGCTGTAGCTAGTGTAACTACCAAGGTAATGAGACTTAACATCCTGTCTTAAGGCTACGAGCATAATGTGGTGCTGTGTACATTATCCCATTAACGTCACGCTGTTATAAAGGGCTTGTGACGTATAGTTGGCGTAATCAAACTTCTTCGATTGTGCGTATTGTTTATTTCAGTACCCTTATACACATGTTAACTCTCCTTTTTTCCGTGACCGAGACGTCACCGCTGACATCCCTCTGACGTGTTACCATCGACAATTTTCATAGGCAGTGCGAGTAGGTGAGTAGCCTACAGGCTTATCTATTACCGTCAGATGAAAACGTTTCGCTGGTGACGCCGCTTCGTTGAATAGCAAAAAAAAATAAAAAAGATACATTTAATTTATTTCGCGCCATCTAGCGAACGTTAGGTGGTGAATTATTGGAAAAAATAGATGACGCTTTGAGATTTACAGAGTAAAATTTTAAAGCGCCATCTAGCGACGAAAAGCGTCAAGATATCTATTTTCATATTGAATTAGCGTCGGCTGTTACAGAGATCGTGAAAGGTATTTGTGTTTCAGCCGAACAACGTGAACTTGACTGTCCGAAAATAGTTTAGTTTGACACATGTACGAAGGAAACATGTAGTTTTTTTTATTATTTTGAATGTCGTCGTTTAGCGAATTTTATTCTGTATAAATTTTATTCCGTGTCGCCGTTAGATGATGTACAAAATGGACGCCGGGTAAATATACGGCATGAGTTTCGCTTGCACGATCGCTGAATTTAATACATGAAATACTATGAACTTGTTTTGTTTTGATTCTACATAACCTCTGTTGTTTGTGCTAATAAATTTTTCGTATTCTGTACACTTTGCTTTGATAAAATTATAGATATATTTTACGAAACTTACTATAACGTTCAAATATTTTATTTTCTAATCGCTATTACATAAACAAACAAAAAAGGAAATCATGAACCAATATTTCTTCCTTTTATATGTTAGCCATGCAGATCTAAAAACAATTTATTATAACTATATTTAAGTATTATATTACCTATGATCGATGTGGAGTTCTTTGGAGAGGCCTATGTCTAACAGTGGACGTTTATCGGCTGCTGAAGATGATATTACCTACAGTTACTTATATATGTACAGATATAAGGCACTGTGGGTAATATCTGTTAGTTTTTAGTATAAAAATAAATGCTTTTTACATAATTTACATAAATTCGAATTCAGTACACAAAAATAAAATTATAACTGTTAATGTTTCCGTTAGCTTCGGCTAGCTTGCAGAATCACTGTATTGAGATTATTTTACTTTTATCTGCATATATGAGAAGTAGTATTAGTATTCTTTTCGTGCCGGTTTTAGTAATGGCACATTTTTTTTTGAGTTCCTTTTTCTAGTATTTTTTTTTTTGTCTTGTGAGAATAACTGGCATACGTTATTAACAGTACTATAAGCTATTTTTTGTTGTAGAAGAAGAATTAAATATCCATGCCCAATAATTAAACAGGATACAGTTGTGAACAACAAAAGTACGGTATCAGGTTTACTTTCAGTGATACAAAATTTTAAATTTATGAAAAACATTTGTGAGTTTTTCCAACAAATGATAAAGATTGATAAAATTAATGTAAATTTGACAAAAATATTTTCAGCGTGTTTAATAATTTTGGTTTTATGATTTTTGACGGAGTATTTCTTTTTTTTATTTTACAGAGGGAGTGCCAAGAGACTGGGTGAATATCGTGACCCGGGCTGGTACATCGACTCGGCGTACGCGTCCTCACTCAAAGTTTCTCTACGTTTACCAACAAGACAATTCCTAGAAGGTAAGAATTATTATTTAAATACATAATTTTCTCTGTTACGGGAATGTGTTTAAGAATGAAACAACGCATAGAAAAAAGAATTATTGGATTCACTTCAGATAGTTGATTATGAGCGAGTAATCTTCACAGTCTACAGTCTCCTTGTAACATAACATCAAATTAAAGTCAAATGTGGATTCAATTGATATTTTTTTTTTTTTTTTTTTTTTTTTTTTTTTTTTTTTTTTTTTTTTTTTTTTTTTTTTTTCCTTTTTTAATCCTGCGATCGGCTTAGAAAGCCCTTAACAGATATGTTGTAGGAATCATTGGCAGGAGAGCACTGTTCCTCCAGCGAGGAAGCCGTCTCGTATTGAGTTAGGACTTGTTAATCAACAAGATCCCAGATGTGTTGCCGCTTGAGCCTTCTGACATTTATTGGTTTATATAATGCTGTTGCAAGGGGATTAGTATGAGCTTTTATACGGGCTTTGTAGGATTTTGCTCTGTGTTCAATTTCTTCCTTCACAGTTCTAATTTTTGTGTATTCGTGAAGTTCACTCGTTTTGATAAACAGGGGTGCGTTTGTTATTATTCTCAGTGCTTTGTTCTGAAATCTTTGTATGATCTCCACATTTGAGTTCTTTGCTGATCCCCATAACTCAAGGCCGTATGTCCAAACTGGCTTGATTATAGTTTTATATATGAGTAGTTTGTTTTCCATGGTGACGTGAGATCTTCTACCTATCAGCCAGTTTAGGTTTCGAAGCCGCATATTTAATTCGTCCCGTTTCTTTTTAATATGAGTGATCCACCTTTGCTTCCTGTCAAGATGTATGCCTAGATATTTTGCAGAATCTTGGTGGGGCAAAACATCGTTTCCGAATTTAATTGGGGGGCAGTTATCCTTTCGCAAACTAAATGTGACATGCACTGATTTGTCTGGACTGGCTTTAATACGCCACGTCTCCATCCACTTATGTATTTTGTTTAAGTGATTCTGTAGCACCAGGGACGACACATTAGGATTCTCATGGTTAGAGAGTGCAGCAGTGTCATCGGCGAATGTAGCGGTTAATGTGCTATCTGTTGAAGGTATATCTACAGTGTATATGAGATATAGAGTGGGACCTAATATGGAACCTTGTGGCACCCCAGCTTTGATGTCTTGGAAGGTTGAGTAGGTGTCGTTGATTCTGACTCTAAACATTCTGTCTTCCAGGTAAGATTTTAGAAGAAGGTAGAAGTTGTGTGGAACATGTTTCTTTATTTTATAGAGGAGGCCCAAATGCCAAACCTTGTCAAATGCCTTTTCCACGTCTAAGAAGACAGCAGAGCAGTACTGCTTCTTCTCGAGAGCTTCTCTTATTTTGTCGACTACACGGTGAACTTGTTCTACAGTAGAATGGCCAGTTCTAAAACCAAATTGATGTTGTGGGATGACACCCTTATCGATAATTACTCGTGTAAGCCTTCTTAAAATAATCTTTTCAAATAACTTCGCCAAGGTCGGTAATAAACTAATAGGTCGATAAGAAGACACGAGATGTGGGGGTTTACCAGGTTTAGGGATCATTATTATTTCTGATGTTTTCCATATCATTGGGACATGGCCAATTCTAATAATGGAATTAAAAAGGATTGTAATACCAACTAGGGCTACTTTAGGAAGTTGTCGTAGTATTTCAGCTGTTATTAGGCAAAAACCAGGAGCCTTATTTAATTCCAGGTCTTTAATTTCTCTATGGATTTCGCGAGGTGAGCAGCTTTGCATTGGTAGACAGAGCTGCAAATCGGTTTCTAGATATTCTTGTACTTCTTGTTCGATTTGTGCATCACCGCCATTTGGGGTGAAGACCTCGTGCAAGAACCGTCCAAATGCCTCAGCTTTTTCTTTGTCAGTTTTGGCCCATGTATCGTCACTTCTTTTGATGGGATAATGTGCAGCCCTAGGGGCCATTTTGCTACTCTTTACTGCGTTCCAGAGCGAGTACTCATTTTTAGCCTCAGGTTTTAGATTCGCCAATTTATTCTGTAAAGTTTCCTCCTCAATATCTTTAAGGTACTGCTTTAGGTCAGTAGCTGTTTTGTTAAACGCTTTTTTGTCTTGGGAAAGTCGACTACAATGCCACACTCTTCTGAGTCGTCTCTTTTCCAAGATCTTTATTTTTATGTCCTGGGGTACATTCCTACTACCTTGTTTTAATGTGTCACCTGGTGTAGATTTCCATGCGGCTATTTGTATTACATTTGTCAGAGTTGTTGCATATTTCTCAATGTCATTTTTTGTTTTAAGTGACACCTGTATGCTCAGATTGTCGCTTATGTAGGACCTGAATGCATCCCAGTCAGTGTTTTTGGTATGAAGTCGCTCTTTCGTTGGTCTTTCTATTATGGTTGTACTTATCGTGGCTATTACTGGCGTGTGGTCTGAGCTGCTGTCTAGGGAAGTCTGCACACTTAGGTAGTGATTCGACAAACCTTTATAAATAAAGAAGTCTAATAGATCTGGCATTTTATTTGAATCTGTGGGCCAATATGATGGTTGTCCTGTACTTAGTATACACAGATTGTTTATATCTATACTTCTTTTCATTTCTCGACCTCTAGGTAAAGTGAGCCTTGATCCCCAGTAAACATTTTTAGCGTTCCAGTCACCTCCACATATGAATCTATGTCCAAGGGTTTTGAAGTAGGTTGAAAAAGCTTGTTCCTTCAAGGTGTGCTTTGGTGGACAATATACAGCCGATAATGTTATAGATCCACGTTTATCTTGCACCATAACTGTAGTCGCTTGTATTGGTTCTGTTTTATACTCTGGAAGAACCACATGCTTAATATGTTTTTTTATTACTACAGCAGTACCTGCATGTGCCGTTCCATCTGGGTGGGATGTCGAATATATGACGTAATTTGGCATAGTCGTATTGTAATTTGGTATTAGGTGTGCCTCGGATACAAGAAGTACATCAATATTTTCAAGTTCCAATAGGGCTTGTATGTCGAACTTGTGTTTAAGAAACCCATTAATGTTCCACGTTGCTATTTTCAGAGTGGCCATTTCAATGGACAAGTTTATTGATAACTGTTGTTAAAAGGTTCATCATTGTTGACATTTGATCTAAAAGTTTATCTAGCTTTAGAGCTTGTTGTGTGAGAAGTATTTCTAAGTTATTGTTAGTTGTGGGAGTTATCTTCAAAACGTCCGCATAGGTCTTTGAATCCATGGGCTTTTTGTTTGTATGTCTCGATTGGTCAAATCTTAGATGTTGATTTGATTCTGTAGCTACGTTTGGCTGTTTCTGAGTATTTGTTTTATATTGCATGGTGCTGTGATGTGGGATAGCTTTTGTTGGCTTCTGTCTACCTGTTTTTCTGGCTAATATTTCTTTGTACACCTCACATCCTTTGTAGTTAGCAGGATGTGCTCCATCACATAGGGCACAGGTGGCTGGTGAATTTCGGTCTTTTTTTGAGCAATCAGATGTTTTATGATCTTGTGCACACTTAACACAGCGATAGGGCCGCATGCAGTAGTTTTTAGAATGCCCGTATTGTTGACACCTTTGGCATTGAGGTATTATATTCCTCTTCTTGGGCTCTTCAATTGTGACAATTTGGTTGTTTATAGATTTTATTGTTTTTGCAGCATTGTTGTTTTGACTAGCCTCGAGATTAACAAAGAATGTCGATGTTGGCTTTTTATCTGGGCCATACTTTACATTTATAATCTCTCCTAGTACTTTATTGCCCGTTTTTTCTACTTCCTCTATGATAGCGCTGTGTGGAGTAGAGTGATGGAGCTTTTTTATTACTAGACGATAGCAGCGTTGGTCTTTTCTATTAAAAGTGTGGCCTATAAGTCCGTTTTCACGTACTATAGTTATAATTTTCTTGTATGCTTCTATGTCTATGGAGTTTATTCTTAATTGATTTTTATTTACTGTTTTGAGGAGAAAATCATTTTTATCCGCGACAGTTGCAATTAGTTCAGTTAATTTATTTATGTCCTCAATACCGTACAAGATAATCGGTGGAGGTTTGTTTGGACGTTTCTCTTTAGGTTTTGCCTCATCGTCTGTCAGATCAATCTGTAGGCCATTGTATCTATTGGTAGTCTTGATTGATTCTGGAGATGGCGATTGCGATAATTTTTTTCGCTTGTTGCTCCTAGTTGTTGGTACTCTCTGCCATTCGGGGGGACAGGGTGTGTTGTCGATAGTTGTTGGTGCCTGGCTTTTCTGTTCTATTATAGAGGAAGTTGTGTTGGTAGTTGCAGGCTGGGGTTTACTCCCAAGGGACTGACTTCGTTGTCTACTTATAAATAAACTCGGATGAAAGGCTTGTTGAACAAAACGTTTTCCAGTAGCCATCACTGACGTAGATGCCTGGTCACGCACATCTACGTAGTTCACATCACATTCAATTGATATGAATTTATTTTTATATTAGATATGCGAGTTTATTTCTGAAATATTATTTTAACGTACATCACATTAATAGCAGTGGAAATGTTTGCAGATTTTTGTCCACCGTCTTTTCCAGTACACGATTTAAGCAGATACATTATGGGTACGTTAGAATGTCCCTTATAAAACCAAAGAAGCTTATATAAATAGTTTGTCCTTCCTTGAATTTGTTTTTTATACCTTAAACTAGTTAATGGGTTTTTATTAACTTTTGTACATAGCGTTACCCTTAGAGCGCTTATAAGTTTTTTATTTACAGCGCCACCTGTTGTACTTTTGTTGCACTTTTATAAAACTGAACATTTCGTTAAAGGTTGCGTCATTCTACCAATAGGTGGCGGTGTACTCAGCGCCATCTTATTACAATCCTGCACTGTAGAGCGAACTATATCCATTAAGCCTATTCACAGCATTTAAATAAGATGCATTATGAGTTTTAATTAATTGTCATTACATTCTAACTTGTATATAAACAAATTGCCTATACTTGTTCCTTTGTGAGAAAAAGCACCGACTCCCCGTTTCGGGAACAGTGGTTGTTAATTATTATATATCTACTAGTTGTTCCCCGACCGCTCTGCTGGCCGAAATATGAAATTAGACTGGAAATTTGTCTGAAATATTTCTTAAGAGTAATCGCAACTGTAAATGACTTCCTATAGCAACCGTTATTATAGCAACTGCACAAATAATGCGAAATGAAAATATTTATAATAGTTAATCACAAATAAAATGATGAAGAATCTATCATCATCAGCCGATAGACGTCCATTTCTGGACATAAACCTCCCCCAAAGATCTCCACACCGGTCCTCAGTTAGCATGGCCTCTGTCATCGCCAGGCACTAGAGACCATTTATTAGGGGCCATTTTTCACCACTCGGGTCTAATGCAGGGTGGTGGGATCCTGAGTCTCGTTTGTTGATTAGCAGGGTGCACAACGAGCAGATGAGATTGCCCCTTACACCCCTAGAATAATTCTAGAAGTATGTATAAAATTTAAATATCATGTACCCATGTTGATACGTTCACCAGTTTTCACGTATTGGCGAACAAATGAAACCGGTTTTCATTATATATATAGATTTTATTATTACTTAAGACTACATCTTAGAATATAATAATGACAATGGGCAGGATGGCCGATGGGGTAGTAAGGTCCTCGAATGGCGACCGCGTACCGGAAGATGTTAGCAGGCCTCTCACCATGTGGTTCTACGATTTGGTGAAGGTTGCTGGAAGCAACTGGATAAGGTCAGCGCATCATCGATCAATGTGGAGGTCCTTGGTGGAGGCTTATGTCCAGCTGTGGACATGTATCAGCTGATGTTGATATCTTATAGTGGATTGAAACGTAATAAATAATATTCGTTCGTAATTTCATATAATGGTTTCGTATTATAGTTGTTCGTTAAATTTGTTTCTCCCCACCCTAAACATGTTGGTTATTTAAAAATAGGTAATAAAAGCGGGGGAGGGGAGCGCTGGTGGAGCGGAGTGGGCACCGGCTCCATGAATGACGCAAATTTGCGTTATATTTTATGGCGGCAGGTGGCGGAATTTGTTTATATTGAGATAATAAGCGCAACGCCGCGGACGGTGAGCGGTTGTGACATACCACCAGCATTCCGTCTCCCAAATCGTCCAGGTGACCTTTCCGGTGCAATTAAGGGAGTATTTCTGGAGCTCGGCTTCATATACCGTTTATATAATTTGTTATAAATTATTACGATTACCTCAGCGACGGCATTTCGGAGAGAATGACAGTTGACAGACCGTCTAGGCGTGTTCCGGTTTGAAGGGCAATATAGCTACTGTGATTATTGAGATAACGAGACCTAACATCTTACTTATCAAAGCGACAAGCTCGACATACTATTATATTATAACTAGCGCCGTGTTATAAGCAAGCTTATCTTCTTCCTCCTACCCTTTTCCCAGCTATATGGATTCAGAATAATATGAACTTCACTTCCACATCCCTCTAACAGTCGTCACATCTGAATTCACACTCTTCTCACAAACGTCATCTTTCACACAATCCATCCACACTTTCTTCGGTCTTCTACCCTTATAACCATCCACGTTCATTCTCATCACTTTCTTTGTTATATGTCCTTCATCCCTCCGCACAACATGTCCGTACCAAGCTAACCTCTTATACTTATCACTTACTATCAAGTGAAATAATAGGTTGGAAAATATCTCCCTTCCGCCTTTTTGTCTTTTGAATTTCGCGGCTATGTACAAAGCGCTACAGAGCTCGTATCTGGCAATACTATACATAATTTGAAAGGTCTTGACATAACCTACAAAACGACGCTATGCATAATTAGTTTGGATATTGCGTTCAACAGTTATAGACGTGTAAACATGCGAGTTCACTAACGCCGAATTTGCGCTATTTTAAAGTTTTCCTTCGTTAAAGGCAAATCCGCTAGAGAAACGTTCCGTGAGATTAATGGTGTTTTGGGGGATGGTACTCTATCACTTCGAACCGCGGAGGAATGGTTTCGACGATTCAGAACCGGTGAAAACGACACCATGGATAAGCCAGCCGGCGGAAGACCTGTGACGACAAATACCGATCAAATCATGGACTACATCGAATTAGACCGGCATGTGGCATCTCGTGACATTGCCCAGGAGATGGGAGTTAGTCACCAAACCATTTTAAACCATCTGCAGAAGGCTGGATACAAAAAAAAGCTTGATGTTTGGGTGCCGCATGATTTGACGCAAAAAAACCTTCTGGACCGAATCAACGCCTGCGATATGCTGCTGAAACGGAACGAACTCGACCCATTCTTGAAGCGGATGGTGACTGGCGACCAAAAATGGATCACATACGACAATATCAAGCGAAAACGGTCGTGGTCGAAGGCCGGTGAATCGTCCCAAACAGTGGCCAAGCCGGGATTGACGGCCAGGAAGGTTTTGCTGTGTGTTTGGTGGGATTGGAAGGGACTCATCCACTATGAGCTGCTCCCATATGGCCAGACGCTTAATTCTACCATCTACTGCGAACAACTGGACCGCTTGAAGCAGGCGATCGACCAGAAGCGTCCAGAATTGGCCAACAGGAAGGGTGTAGTGTTCCACCAGGACAACGCCAGACCACACACTTCGTTGATGACTCGTCAGAAGCTACGGGAGCTTGGATGGGAAGTTTTATCGCATCCACCATATAGCCCGGACATAGCGCCAAGTGATTACCACCTGTTCCTGTCCATGGTGAACGCCCTTGGTGGTGTAAAGTTGAACTCAAAAGAGGTTTATGAAAAGTGGCTGTCCGAGTTCTTCGCAAATAAGGAGGGGGGCTTCTACGAGGGAGGTATTATGAAGTTGCCGTCTAGATGGATACAGATTATCGAACAAAACGGCGCATATTTGAACTAAATCCGATCACTGTAACACTTGTTATAAAGCATTGAATAAAGAGCAAAAAAGCGGAAGGGAGATATTTTCCAACCTTATATATATAAATACTTAGTATGGATACTATATATTTGTTTAAATACACTTATGTTTTAGGTTTATGAAGTTATTTATTAAGTTTCCAATATATTTGCGAGTAAACTTTACGTTAAAATGATTTCGAGGTTATAAATTTAACAACCCTTATAATGTATAACCCTGTTACTGCCTTTTAAAAAGAAATTAAAGGATAATTACTACTTTACTGTATAACTACATTTATAAATACGTCATCACTCAATACAAAGTTAAAGACTCCGATGAAATTTCTTAACGACTCCAAATCGCTCTTTGATGATCAAGACATTTCTGTTACCTCTGGTCTTTGCCTGTTAAAAAAAAAACAGCTACTGTACTTTTTAAATCAAGCGTTGAATAGAGCCAGGCGTTCACGTGATGGTAAGTGATACACCTGTCCATAATAACGTGACACTAGTTATAGTTATACAATGGACTACGTTGAGTTCTTCTCCTGAGACATATGTAGGAGTCTCGTCACTCCAGTAATTGCACTAGGTTTAGCGCCCTTCAAACTGGAATATAGTTATGTTTGCACAGTAGTGTCTGTCGGCTGCAATAGGCGCTGCGGTGGTGCAGCTGTTGAGGGTGTTGGTCGTGATGCCTGTCCACTCGAATGTGACAAGTGTTCGGGACGTGAGGTATCAGAAATAGACGCGGCCGCGTCAGAGCCGTTACGTCGCGACGCTCAATTTAAAGTGTCACTTCCTCCAGCATTCGAAATAACATATTCGAGAGGTAATCGCGTCGACCGATTCATTACCGCATTGTGAAGGTTTTTTACCATCACGATGATGCTAAATTGTTTTACGCTCCGTTTAGTTAACGCGTTCGTAATTTGTTCAGCAGTGGATCCACAAAAACTGTTACAGGGAATTAAATAACAGCTGTCAAAAAGAAAACTAAGGTATCAAGATATATCAAATATCGTAATCTTCAATCGATAGACGTCCACTGCTGGACTAGACCTCCCAAAAAGATCCCAACATCGATCGGTCTTACGCCCGCGTCGCCGGGCACGTCGGTTTAGGGGTGAGTATGTGTAGACTTGGGTCATTTCCCACCACGCTGGCCTAATGCCGGTTGGTGGAAGCCAGAGCCTCTTTTGTTGATTAGCAGCACTACGAGCAGGTGAGGATGGCTTGGGCCCTGTGAGTTGTTGTACGGGAATCCTTACACCCCATAAGACTATTATTAACTATCTATATTGTTATACACTTAGGAAATCAAGTCACCACTTAATAAGCACAAACGGTAATAAGATATTTATATATATATATATATATACTGGTAGTAGTGTCTCCGTTGCTACAGACCGTCTAGGTACTACCGCAGCTCCTATAGCAGCCGACAGACGTACTGTGCGAACATTACTGTGTTGTACTCGCATTACGGTGCTATAGCTAGTGAAATTAATAAGATAATTGGACTTAACACCTTAGATCCCAACCATGTGATGTTGTGTATATCATCCTAACGCCATGTTCTCGTCGGTGTATTACTTACCATCATGTGAGTATTTCAATAGTCTCGTAAGTTCGTGATCATCACAACAGCGCTGACAACCGTTACTAAACCAATTAGATGGGGTTGTAAAAAAATTATTTATTCTCGTGTATCCAGGAGCTGATTCGCCAGCGACGACGTCAAGGTCTCGAGCTGATATCATAATCTCTGCAATAAGTCGTGAAAAACGAAGAGCCGGTTCATAAGAACAAGCTTTATGTCCCGTGTGTGCTCGTAAATCAGAACGTTTTAAGTCGACACACCGCATACCCTGATTCATGATGCTGTTAGATCCTAGAGCAACAGTTTTACGGCTTCTTCCAAAGCAAATTGTCGGTAGATTGTTGTTGGACGTGTGTTGTCATGTACATGTGTTATTTCCATAGAATTGTGGTTCTGATTTATGAGTCAAAGGCTATATCATAATCTTTTTCTATATCATCATCATTGGCCGATGGATGTCCATTGTAGAGCATGTCACTATTATAGAGATCTCTACATTCCATATCGTAATTATCATCATCAGTACGAGGAAGTCCACTTCTGTATACAGCGTTACCCAAGGAACGCTACTTAGCCCGTTCTTCGGCTGTACTTATTCATATATAGTGTTATAGATTTAAGATTTATTTAAAAACTAATAGTAGTGATTGACAGAATATTTCAATTGGACTTTTATCTCTTTACCACCTTCTCTTTATCTTTCTCTTTCTTATTTTATTTTTATTCTTTTATGTTTGTTTGAATTTATACTCAAATGGATTGTAAGACGTCTGAAAGTTATGTTCTTCACTTTTTGACTCCATAGGGATAATTTCTTTATTTCATCGATGAGAAAAAGAGAGAAAGAGAGCAGTGGTTTCATTATGTTTTCACAAAAGAAATCATTCTTATTATGGATTAATACTATATTGATAATATGTGAGTAGAAATGAGACCCATTTGCATCTCGCCGTTCTAAATATTCTTAGTTGATTCAAATCTTTTGTTTCAATATTCTTCTGTCGTCAGTGATTTAAATAATTCCTTAAATTAGTCATCGTGAAGGTGTCGTTACATATTTGGAAGGACCACACATATAAAATCTATTCGCAGCTGATGAATCACACTATGATTGGAAAATTCGGACGTAACGCGTCTAGCTGGGCCCAGCCGCCCACAGCGGGGCGGGATTATTTACAACTTTCACGCATCTCTTGGCACATGAACTGACACCGTCCGAGCTGGTGACTGATACAATTTCTTTTATTATAGATCGATTATTTGGTGATCGAGAAATTAATAAAAACCCGTCAACATTACATCCAAACCAATCTGTAATTTATAAATGTATATTATTTCAAATGTTCACAATTCGATCCTCACCAATTTTTCTTTCTTTTCTTCTATCTCTTTATCTGCTAGAAGAACGGTCGTGTTCTTATATCAGTATCAGATTCAACTGACAATCTTTACAAAGTAATTTAAATCTAGTTCATTATAGTCTTCTTAGGATTATAGTCTTAAAAAAACTTTCTCAATTTGATACCGTTTGATGAGCGCTTACTATAACTTATAACTTGATTTTATATGGCACCTTGGCGTTAACTTTGTGGTGGTAGTTCTCTGTTCGCGTCTAGGTAGAATTAAGTAAAATGTGATAGAGTGTATGTAACTTACCATTACATGATCGTCCTGAACACATCCTTGATTCGTTGAATAAAAAGAAACGTTGAGAAACCCCCTCCAAAATAAGTACTTATAAATTTGAACTCAACTGGAACTAGAAAGAAAGCTGCATATCTACAGGTTAGCCGTCAGTTCATGTTATACTGTCAAAAATACGGATAAAATAAGTTTACACCGGGCTGTTCACAATCTGAGAAGTTCAACTAGTTTTTTTTTATAATTTTTATAAAGTTTATTTGGCTTTCAGTCAAATGAGGAAATGTCGAGCATTCCGAGCGCTGCTACCGGCTGGATCACGGCGACATACTTTCCACTTCCTCGCCTAATTCCTTAATAAGTAACATACACACATACATATATATCACGCCTCGTTCTCAATGGGGTAGGCAGAGACCAGCTCTCTCCAATTGCTACGATCCTGGCACGCCTCTCTCACTTCCTCCACTTTCATGAGCGTCTTCATGCATGTTCGTCGGTTACGAGTACTCTTGACCCGGCCTTTCTTTACGACATCTTCGATTTGATCGGAATACGTCCTAGGTCCGCCTAGGTCGATTTGCACCGATTTTTGCCAAAACTTTTGTGTTTGTCTGGAAGGTATAGTTGAAGATAAAAATAAAGTAATGAGACAAAGAGTAGCGTTTGTATTTATTGTATTTTTTCTTCGACAGCATCATTGATTATCGAAAAATTGTCTACATCATCATCTTCACGTCATTCGCGGTCGACAGCATTTCGATTGACATGCCTGGTCTAATGCCACTTAAGTCCAGTAATCATTTGAGTTAAGTCAATGATCTTAGTATATTGTTTCACTATTGATAATATGTTTTAAATGGTGTGCTTTTTAATCAGTTTTAAAGTCATCCATTAAATTAATCTGTAAAACAAAAAACAAGTATTTTAATGATTTTTAATTACCATCTCAAGACAACTAAAAATTACGCTTGACATATACGATCAATATGGTAACGGTTAAAGCTGTTGGCACACGACCAGGCCATTGTTTTTTTTCCTTTTATCTGAAAAGACTCTTCTCATTAATGAAGTATTTATAATATAATTTCCCATTTCAAAGGAATCTTCATCGGCTGATAAACGTTCACTGCTGGACGTAGGCTTCAAAAGAAAGTTCACATAAATAAGGAAAGTAATGGAATTATTTGAAGTGATGTGAATCAAAGTAGTTCAAATTGTGTATTATTAACACGAATTTCTCTGCTTGATCAAATCACAAATGAGGATCACCGGCATAACTCAAAGGCTTGCTATAGTTAGATAGCAATAAGCAGAGCAAAGCATATAGCTCGAAAGACTGTCGGCTGATAAGAGGCTATGTCCTCGGCCGACAGTTCCTCGATTGTAGGATAGGTGTCGGTTGATATAATAATGAAAAGCAGTCCAGAGGGTGGTGTATTTAGTAAAGATCTGGAAACAAGTAGCGTAGAGCGGATCGGTATGGAAATTCTTGATGGAGGCATATATCTAGCAGTGAATGTCTATCGGCTGATGTATATGATTAAGATTGTTATTGATTGAACAGTAAACAAATAGTAATAACACAACAACTCACGGGACTCAAGCTCGCAACTTCACCTGCTCGTGGTGCAGCCTACTAATCAACAAACGAGGCTCTGGCTCCCACCAACGCGTATTAGGCCAACGTGGCGGGAAATGGCCCATGAACACCCAATTGAAGCTCTATAAACGACGGCCTCTAGTGGTCGGCTATGCAGGTAGCGTAGATCCTATCAATATGGGGATCTTTGGGGAAGACCAATGTCCAGCAGTGGACTCTATCGGCTGATGATTATGATGATGATGTTGACAAATATAACCGAATTGACATAATACACTAGCGACGTTAGTGAAAGTGTTGTTTTAGTGTTTTATTTTAAAGGGATTGGTTTGAACGTTTAGCTTGGATTATCTAAACATTATTACAATTTTAATACTTGGATATATAAAATTAATAATTATTGATCATGAATAAGAAATAGTAGTCTGTCCAATATTTAATATACGCAAAAATCTTCTTGGTTTCCCATAAATTTAGAATCACACGATTACAAATTGAGATGAATTGGCATAGGACAACTTATAACTGGAAATATGCGGTTTAGGTAACATTTGGCACAGTAAATGGTGGGCAGGTGGGGCGTTACAGAATTTTCAGAGTGACCGCCAAGATAGGAGGGTACGAACACAGAACTGGGTAGAGAGCACAGCACATCCATTTCTGGACTTATTCGAATATGTAGAACTGAACGTTACTTTAGAATAATAAGTTTAAATTCACAATCATAGCTATTTCTTAAGCTAAACAATGCTATAAATTAGGCGTGTTTATACTTTTTTGAGAATTTCCCAATTTTAAATATAACAATCGAAAGTGCTCCAAAAAATTAAATGTTCCAACATTTTGAAGTTATTTTCGCCGTAATGCCATACGCTCTGAGCCTAAAAATATCGGTAAATGCAGTATTGTAAAGAAATAATCCTGTACTAAGAAATTTTAAAGGATATCCTGGGATTTGACATGTTCTGTAGGCCTCAAAATAAATAAAGATAAAAGAAAAGATGAAGGGATGGTTGTAGATTCATATTGACAAATATTAGAGAATCTAAATAGGTAGGCCGTTAGATACCAACCATCACATATCCTATTTCTATCGCCAAACTGTATTGTGCAAATATTACTGCGGTATTAAGAGCACAGGAGCTAGTGAATTTACCGCAGTATTGAAATACTCGTACGTCTTATATCTCAGTGACAATCACAATGAAGTGCTATGTATATCATCCTAACTAGCGCCACGTTGTTATTCATAGACTTTGGCTTCGGCTTTTGAACTTTCGGGCAGAAATATGTATATTTGATAGTCCTATTACAAAAGATATAGTAACACTTGTTAAATATGTTTCTGCCTCCGCTCATCCTCCCCCCGATACTCATTTTGGAAATGTCCCAAAAACTTCGCGAGGTGATTTAATAAAATCTCTCGTTGAGAGTAAACATCGATTTATAAAGTTGATTGCGATGTTATTTCAAGCATTCCATAAATTAATTTACAATGAAACGAACACAGTTGACGCGGTGACGCCTGTCGGTGGCTGCCTTTCACTAACAATTGTTTCATACTGCGTGTAGAAAAAATGACAATGATAAGTTTTTAAATGTTTTAACACCTTTACACGACGTCTGGATGGAAATTAATGAAAACGTTCATTGGGAATTTGATGTAGTTTTAGTTGTTAATGTTAATGATAGAAAAACAAATGTTGACGAGAAGTTACATTAGATTGTACAGTTCAACAAAGTAAAAAAAAAAGGAAAAGAACATTGAACTGATAGTAAACGTATCCATCTAAGGGGTAACTTAAGATGTTTCATAATTGATTCACAATTTGATTATGACTTTGAGAATATACCGCAGTGTCTCAAGAAAAAAGTCTTTGACCAGTGTGTGTTGCCAGCGATGACATACGGAACAGAGACGTGGCCGCTTACTGTGGGCCTTGTCCGCAAGCTTAAGATTGCCGAGAGGGCAATGGAGCGAGCTATGCTCGGAGTTTCCCTGCGAGATCGAATCAGAAATGAGGAGATCCGCAGGAGAACCAAGGTCACCGACATAGCTCGAAGGGTCGCCGTCGCAAAGTGGCAATGGGCAGGGCACATAGCTCGCAGAACCGACGGCCGTTGGGGCAGAAAGGTTCTCGAGTGGCGGCCACGTACCGGAAGACGTAGCGTGGGCAGACCCCCCACAAGGTGGACCGACGACCTGGTCAAGGTCGCTGGCAACCATTGGATGCGGGTGGCCCAGGACCGGTCTAAGTGGAAATCTTTGGGGGAGGTCTTTGTCCAGCAGTGGACGTCTTCCGGCTGATTGGATTGGATTGGATTGAGACAAGATATTCAGTATTACATCCCACTTACAAACTATAACGCTCTTTTTACCAGAATACAGTTATGTTTGCAGACCTAGACCTAGAACAAAGATTTACTATGTTTTTTTTTCTAAACCACTAGCGTATGTTCTTGCCCAAACAAAACAATCCGACCTTTTCTTACTTTGCATTTACAAAATGAAGTATCTCTAAAATATTTATCACATTGAATTTTTATCAAAGCGATTAATTAGTAGCCCGAGACCAAATCGATGGCTTTTGTTGCGGTAGGTCATAGCTTAAGATCTATAGATCCTCGATAAACTTATGGCCTATTATACAAATTAATTGAAGTTATATAAACAATTGAGAACTCAAATACTCGTCTCGTAAGAAACCTAAATTGTGGTGAATCTCTCACAAAGGCTAGGATTTCAATTATAGACATTTAATGGTTTCCAATTTTAGCTGTAGACGATCTAGATTTTTTTTTATAATTCGCGAAATAAATTTGTCGTAAAATACGCTGCAGATAAATCACGGAACTATTTTCATTTGACTGAAATCGCGCGAGTGGTTCAAATAAATATTATGAATAGACAAGTGCGTTTACACAAACCGCTTTATTCTCTGTCGAGGTATACATCGAGCAAGAAGTCACTAATCTCATCTTTGAAAGTGTCTTACTGCAGATTATTTATAGATCTTCAGTTATAACGGATCACAAAGTTCACCTGTATAGTGCGTCTTAAAGGGTCGAACATAATACTACATTTTAATGACGAGGTGATAGAGAGTAACAATTAATGGAAACTATTGTCTTCATGACTCGAAGAATTATCAAAATCAATCTTTCTATTATCTATCAGAGACAACTAAAACCCAATGATTTGTAATTCATGTATGGTCCAGGAAAATTCTGTCACAATGAGGATTTCAAAAACCCGTGACTCTTTATCTTTTAATTTTGCTCTGGTTTAAATGTGTTTAAGTCCAATCAGATATCTAAAGGAATTTATTTCTATTCTGGATTGTGATTGGTATGGCAGCAAAGATCAATGTTTGTTTTTCGGCTATTCGTGGTACAAAAGAATAACTCTAGATTAGAGTCCTGGCCGCAGTAAGTTTATGATAGCGTTCACAGTAACAGTTCAAGCACAAGACGTGGTGAGGGATACCGTAACGTTTGTGGTCCTACTGTGGAAAGGAACTTAATTAGAATTAGACTATTAGTCAAAGGCACATCAATTAAATGAGTATAAAAAGGTTCTAATTCAGTAGTTTAGATCAATCTTCTCTTATCTTCACCACGTCGTCAATACATCTGTCTAGCGGCAGTTTGAAACTACTCTTGTCAATACGCGCTTTTCATTCTAGGATCTTTGCTGCTCTATTGAAGGTTTGATTTACATCGTATAATATTTTGTTTTTTTAAACTTCTTTATAGATATCTGTTTCGGAATTGGAATTAGAAATCCTACGAATATCATTAGATTGTCTATACAGCCCTAACGTCTTCCTACAGACGAATGTCCCCTGCGATTCTTGAGATATAATTATAACGGAATGCCATTAAACTTAAAATAATTCGGAACATCAAACTCGCGGGAATGCGGCTTTGAGATTTTTCGATTCAAAAGCCGTCATCTTTATGCGCTGTCATAGACAAAATATATTGCGAAAAATTGGCACTGGAATTCTCCAGTTGGATAAAATTACTCGCGCCTTACCGCATCGGAGTTAGCCTGTAACCGTTTGCAAATTATGTAAATATTTAAAAATATCTAATTTAATTCATTTCTTTACGTAAATACTCTAACACGTTAATATTAATTTTTGTCACTCTGTACTTGAAACGCAGTTTTTATGTAATCTTAAATTTAAATAGTTTAGTCGCTTGCAGACTGGACCGCTCGATAGGATCTCATCTTTTTAATATCTTGCATAATATGTTCATATGTATACATTTTTATTTACAATAGGCTAAAAATTGGCTTCAATTTTACATGGTGGTAAGCAACAATGGGATGCGTGGATGCGGGATGGTGAAGAATGCTTGCTAAGAATACTTCGGCTGTCATATGTTTACAGTCTGAACACAGTGATGTTTTTATAGCGGCAAATTTACAACGTGAGAGTTGTAGCTAGCCTGGCGGGATCGAAAGAATCCTATCACCAACTAAATCTAATTATACATATTTCTATGTAGATTTTATTTAAATATATTGTTAACTTCAATTGTGGAGTTAAACTGCTGTTGACACTGTTTAAATTAAACGGCGCGTTGAAAAATTAAGTTATTTTCGAGGGAAACCTCCATCAACGCCGGATTAGCGGGAGTTTCGGACCTGCGAGAAAAAAAAAACTGACACAAGAAAGCAACAATGTACAAGAGCGATGGCAAGCGTTGAAAAGTTAAAAAGTAAACGTAATTATAATGAAATATATAAATAAATACTTACTTGGGTGTTACTACGCGAGCGAGCGCGGCTGCCTAGTCACAAGTCGCGCGCACCGCTGTGCGGTACTCTGGAGTCCATCGCTAATTTAAAATAAAAAAAAAAAAAGTGGCCAGTGTGAAGTGAATTCAGTGTTCGGTAAAATTCAAATTTAACGGTTGTCGTTTTAAAATATCAAAATGGCGGGAGTACGAGATTTTAGTTTATATATAATATTTTTTATTATTTTATGCAGTACACATTAAACACTACACAAGGGTTTCGTAAGGTATCGAAATTTAAACGGATGTCGGACAACTGCTACGGAAGTGCTACGCATGTGAAATGTTCGTAGACGCAGTTCGATTCTATTGTCGTAGCGAACAATAGACTAGACAGACGTTTGAATGCAGACATCGTTCTCTCCATACATTGGAAAAAATATAAAATTTTCAGTATTAAATCTAAACACAATATTTTATATTATTATAAGATAGATAGCATGTGTTTTTTTTTTAGTATTTATATACTTTAATACTAGAATTAAGTTGTGCGAATAATATAATTTATCGATTACGTAATTCTGACGTATAGCGTTCCGAAAATTTTAATGAAGTGTAATGGAGCCGTAGCCCAAAGAATATTATTGACGCCCACGCAGTGTTACTATATCCGAAATTGTAATATCGTTAACAGAATTTAACATTTTCCGTCGCCCGACGAACGCGACATTTTTCGCCGATAATCGTACGTCGAAATAATTCGATTTTTTATGTCACATATATATTTTACATTTTATAACTCAGAATCGATTAATCAAACATCATATCGATTAACATCTTAATTTTTAGCAAATTGCTTAACCGAGATGTTCCTTGCCCTTATCATTAAGAATAGAAAAAAAAACAGGAAGATCGTTATGGAATTGGGTTCGAAATTCGATATTGCCAAAATTAAAAATTCCGTGCGTTTGTATGTTTTATTTATCCGATTACTCAACAATCATGATTGTCGGACATCTATTAACGGTAGATCTATTATTTAGTGATTGAGTCGATAAAAAATGTGTTCATTACAACAATTTGAGTAATTTCTTTGATTTGTATTTTTTAGAAACTATTTATATAAAACATATTTATTGCTTATAATCACCACTATTTAAATCTATTTTTGGTCCAATGTTTTTCATTTTAAATTAAAAAAGTGGTAGATCTCTGTCGCTGGAAAACGTCTAGGTGATCACCAACGCGGCGCCTATTTCTGCTATAAAACAGTAGTGTGCAAACATTACTTTGTTCTGGTTTAAAGAGCGCTGTTGCTATCATAATTAATTACTGGAGTAATGATACTTAACGTTTTATGTCTTAGGCCATGAGCGAAATGGGGTATAGTGTCTAACTAGCGTCATGTTGTTAAAGGCGGGCGTATCACTTACTATCAGGTGAACGTCTCGCTCATTTCGTCCGTAAATTAGATAATAAAATTATAAAAATGATCCAGCCTTGTGTTAATTGGTGATAAGTTCTGTGGTGGTAAAGTGCCCTAACCCAGTAACAACTCATTCATCCTCTTCTTCATTTCGTCGTATTTGTACGGGAATACTTACACCGGCGAGTCGTTCCACTTCTCTGCTGTTCTAATCAAAAAAGACAATCTCCACAGGCCTTCCCTTGCGATTGGTCCATCCCATCTATCTATGCGAACTTTACTAGGTCGTCGGTTCATCTATCAAAAAGCTGTAGAATGGCCAGGGTTTGATATGGACGACGTAGCGCTAAGTAGAATGTTTATACAGGGATGGTAATCTTCGCATATTATATCTTAACGGAAGATATATGAATTAAAGTTAGTTAAAATTTAATATGTTTAATATAAACTTTAAGATTTTAATTCTCAGCTTCATATATAGCTATGTTAGTCTTCTTCTTGTGCCCCTCCAATTAATGAATATTGGGCACCAGTTCTGCGACTCTGGACTCCATTTGTTTCTATGATAGTCTAACGTTTATTAAAGTTTAATATATTATACGCTTGAAAGATTTCCATACGTAGATTCTTAGTTTGTTTTATCCTCTATTGGCTATCTCTTCACCTCGATTTCACATTGAGATAATGAAATCGTGGATGGTAAAGCTTCTTTTCGAGGATACCCCGACTCTTATATGTTAGTAAACGGATTATAGCCATGATTGAGTCGCAAATTGACTATATTAGAGAGGTATCTAGCCAGACGCAGAAAGCCTAACAATAAACTTAACCGGAGTAGGGACAATGTTCTAATCTCTAAGCAACAATGAGGACACAGTTTGAATTTCAACTGTAAATTTATTAATTAAGTCTTATTAGTTAATGAAATAGAATTATTTGGTGAATCAATTGGTGATATTACTTAAAAACCTTCTAAAAATATAATGTCTCCATCTTCAAGTAAGGAGTTCTTCATTGTCAAAGATTGAAAACGTGGATATTATGATTCTCCTTGGTCTAGCGTGTGAGCAAATGACGCTCATTGTCGTATATTATGTTAAAAAAAGTATTGTTAAAAGAGATTTCTTGTTAGTAAATCGAATAATAAATGAAGTAACAATGTTATTTCCTACACAGTTTTAATGGATTTGTCGTACAGTGTATGTCATTGCTATACAATGTAATTTCAAGACAGGCTCATCAGTCAATGTCGCATCATATATATTTCGATATTTGCTGTTAATTCATTTACACTCAAACGTGTTAAGTGTTTCAGGAGAAATAAAGTTTTATTTTTATACAGAATCAATTAAGGAAGATGATTCATACAAGATTTTTAATACTGCAGCTTTGAGAACACTCCTGTCTCTCTCCCTTTTTCTGTCTGTCTCTCTCTCGATTAAATGTCTAAGAGTAAATACTTACTTGAATGCCAATTTCCGAATTATCAATTTAAGGCTTAACTTACTCTAGTCTTAAACTGTCTTCATTGTTCACTTGCTTTGCAATTTCGAGATTTCTGGATTTATGTGAGTTTGGTTGATGGCAGGATTTTTTGAATCGGCCACGCTAGCTCAACATATCCCTGCTCTGTTCCCGTGTATATTAAATTAACTTCCATTGCTATGTTCAGTTCAACCATGATTAAAGAAAATGATTCTGAGCGAGCATGCTTCCTCATCCACTGCCTCGTTGTAAAATGTAAATGGCGCGGTTGTAGATGTTGTGGTTTGAAATAATTTAGCATGAAAATTATGGTTGGTGAGCAGGTCAATTATATAATATCTATTAGAGAATAACTTATAACATGTTGGTCAAAAGTTTGGTACAAAGCATAAACCCGTTTGAATAACCACCTACTTTCAATAATTTTCAATGCTGTGAGACTATAATGGTGTTAGAGTCAAATATAAGTTTTTAATGCATTATGTTTTAGGAATATTTAAATTTATCGACGAAAGTTTATCTTTCATCAAATTTTTCACGACTCTTGTCATTTGCGAAGAGTCGTAAAATAAGTGACATCAAACTTTGATAGTTCCTAATGAAAGATCTATTGCCTCTAAATAAATGGAATTGCCAGCGATTCATTGGATAGTTTTCAAGATTATTCTTAAAAACACTTTAAATGTCCCTCATGATTACGGGGCGAAATTTTCAAATTGAAATTTGTCTTTAGCTGATCTTAATTTTCATCCAAATTTATAACTGATTGAAGTCTACGCAATGACCTTTTCAAAAGGTACCTAATCACAGGTGCCAATGCACAGATGTCTCAGGCTTGAGTTACTTGATCTAACCAAATCTGTGTGTGGGTGAACTAGATGGTTTCGCTCCAACGGTTATTATAAAAAACGCTAAACCATTTTGTACTAGTACATTGTTTATAAATTTGTTCTCTAATGGCGTACTGTCGGACATCCTTACAATATTCGAAACCATTTTTATACCGACAGCACACCCGATCGCAGTAAATCATAGTCTTCTCTTTAAATTTCTTGAAATTTTAGTACAATGCTTTGAAACATTCATTCAATAGATAATTTTTTTGTAAACACCAAAGATTCTAATTGAGTTGTAGCTAATAAACTTGTCAATTTGAAGTAACTTGTTCTTCATAGTCGTTTTGATCACCTTCATCTTTGAATTCTATTCAACGAAGTCAACTATATAGAAATTCAAGGAAATTTGATGTGTAAGTTCTAACGAAGGATATATTTGAAAGTGGTAGTAAACCAGTAATATTTACGGGATGTTCATAATTTTAGGTACCTCTCTCAGATTCCCACAAGGATCCCTTTTAGGACCGCGGCCCATTTTTAAATATAAATCACTTTTATCAATGACACTATTGTGAACCCAAAAAAGATTTGCAGAATATTTAGACAGTTTAATTGAATAGATAATGTAAAGGTTCTGATTTCTATTACCTTAAAGATGACCATAATTAATTTTAATTAGTTTTCTTTTCATAAACGAACGTATCGCAAAAGTACAAACTTTTTGACAGCCTGAGAATAACCTTAATAATTATTACAGTTACGTAAAACTGTGTAGGTTTTATACAGTAATTTGTTGATGAGACGACTATCATGTCTCAAGGCGACGACGACAATGTGGTGCAGTGTATACCATCCTAACTAACGCTGTTTTTATGGGCAGGCGTATCAATTACCATCAAGTGAACGTCCCGTTCGTCTCGTAGAATAAAAAAAGGCGAACTAAACTATAAGGAGAGTACTTAACTTGTTGTTCTTAACCTATTAAATATTTTATTAATAGAAGTAAATTTTGAATGTTTCGGTGATATTTCTTTCGCGTTTTTAAAAAAATAATTAAGTTTGTAGTTAAGAAACAATATAGGACAAATACTTGAATACATGATTGTGGGTTCTAGTTAACATTAAAAGTGGATAAAATGGAGAAATTGGCGTGATACTAAATTTTCAACGGATGCGCGCTGCGTTTGAAATTCTTGGCCGCGGTTCCCTCCGGCGACGGCTCGGCGACGTCGAGCGGCCCCGATTATTTCTGTTGGGTTCGTTATTCACATCGGATATTGCTTGCTGCAGGAAAAATAATTTAACGGATTGTAACGGTTGTTTAATCTGTAAGTGGTTCAACGACGCGTGGCGGTGTGTCGCGTCGTCATTGCCCGCGACGCCATCTTGTTTGTGATTTACGTTTGTATACCGCTCTCGTTCCCGCATAGATGTCGCTTTGTGTGTATATACTTTATAAATTAATGTGATTTTTAATATATTACATATATAATACACAGTTTAGTTATTAAACAATAAAAAAATAAGTTAATATGCTAAAGAGAGTTTTGTTGATTATAATAATTCCTTATTAAAATAAAAACTGATACTACTTAGAGGTAATGGTGTCACATAGATGTCATTGTTTTTAATATAATCAATTATTTATATACCGGAACCATAGTATATATATGTATATAAATATGTAGTATGAAATTGCTATTAAAATGGAGTTTTGTTGATGCTGTATCATATTTTTATATCTATATATATTCTATTATTTATCTATCTATCTGTTGACTACTAGCAGTCAAACGACTCCAAGCTTGAAGTTCTGGAGACATCGACTAGATATTATTCGTGGTGATATAAAAATTACTAGACCATTGTTGGAATGCCCGTGTGTCGTGTATCTTGCGAATCAACGTTCCAGTTTCCAGAATTAAAGTCGCTCTGCGGCTGCGTCGTTGCGCAAAACAGGCCGATATAAACAGCTACAGGATGTTTCTTAACACAAGTTTAAATCAACTTATAATTCTATTACATTATTATCCATTTATTTGTCAACTTGTTTGCGAGGTATGAAAAATTGTATTACAACTATTTTCGTTAGTAAAGATATCGAAATTTCTGCCCGCACTTGACCAAGATGTTCAATAATGGCCTGACTCTATTCTTATGGCAAAAAGTTCTAGTCTCGATAGCAGTAACATTAAGAAAGCTGTTAGTTTTAGAAGAAGCTATTAAAAACAGTTAAATATTTTTATACACTTGATATTAGTAACAGTGAGTTTAGGAAAAGTGCCAAAGACAAATGACTTTTAATAATTTATCGTCTCATCGACATTCCCGATAGCTTCACTTCATTGTTTCATAAAATAGGAGACTTACTGATATGGTGTCAGTATCATCATTAACCAATAGACCTCCACTGCGGAGCATAGGCCACCCCTAAAGATCCTCCCATCGATCGGTCCTGCGCTGCTACATCTCCGGGCACCAGAGGCCGTTGTTTGTAGGAGTCCATCTGGGAGAAATCGGATCGTACCCCACCACGTTGGCCTAGTACGAGTTGGTGATGGTATGAAAGAACGTATTCAATACAATCATCCCTTGGCAGCTGACGTTTTCCGTCTTCGTAAATATACACTAATAATGACGTTGAATAATTCACAGGGCCGCGAAAACGACGCTAATGTGTCATATTGAGTAAGACAAGCGGCCTCGCGCCATTATCACATTATTTTGATTGCCATCACGAGAATCGTGTAATGTGAGTATCCCACACATTAGCCCGGTCGGCCAAAAGCTTCTGGAGAACGTATGCTGGCGTAACCTTCGATTCTTAAATCATCACAAATGACAGATGACGATGTAGTGTAAACAGAATCAACGTCAAGGCAACGTAATGGAAAGTCGTATACATTTTTTATGTTGACAAATACAAAGTATTGACTCTATTGAGAGAAGCTTTCATCTGATAGTAACTAATACGTCCACCCATAACAACCTGGCGCTAGAATGATATACACTGCACCATATCGTTCTCGTCTTGAGAAAACAACCTAGTGTTAGTTAGGATGATATACACAGCACCACATTGTGCTGGTCGCCATGAGATATAAAATGTTTAGTCTCATTACCCATACAATTTTACTAACATATATATGAGCCGGTGTATTAGGAACAGCTGTTGTGGTCACCGATCAGAACACTTCCCGGGGAACTATAAATAATCTTGTTTACTTCGCGACGTACATAATATATATATTTTTTAATATCAGCACTTTTCATTCACGGCTTCCTCATGAGTAAAGGAAGGAAATGGTTATAAAACTTCACACAGAAACTCGTAAACATGTTTTATCTGCGTTAGATATCAAAAGTCTTTTATGATGGTGGTTAGGTAATAGTTATAACTTAGTTAATGTTATCCAAAAAAGAGACCTTGCTTTGTGAAAAACACCAGAGACCTATATCCAGCAGTGGATGTCCATGGGTTAAAATGGTGATGATCAATGGTGATGAATCCAAGAAATATTTAGGATTGGAATACTGCAACGTTACCGTTACTATCCTTTTTGGTGGTAGGTCTCTGTTGACGGAGAAAATGAGATTTACTGATCATGATGTGTAGAGACATCATCTACATCAGCCGATAGATATACTACTGGAAATAGATCTCTCCCATACTTCGATTCCCAGCATACATCCAGCTGTTTCCGGTGACAATCAAATAGACGGTCCAGCTTGTGGAGGACCGATACTGATGAGGATCCCGATCCTCACTGTTTCCATAACAAGGTGGTTAGACGATTACATATTTGTCTCATCATCAGCTGATATACGTCCACTGCTGGACATAGGCCTCCCCCAGAAATCTCCACATCGATTGATTGTGCGCTGCCGGCATCCAACTGCTTCCCGCAACCTTCACCAGATCGCCGCCCCCCTGGTGGGGGACCGTCCAACACTACGTCTACCCGTACGCATATTTGTCTATGTGCAAATATCTAACCTCCAGCTCGAAAATGCTTGATGGTATGTTACATCATCATTTGTCGTATGGAAATTTCATTAGCGACTGCCTTTTTCACACTAGATTGTAATACCATAGAACCTACAGAAAGCTGTCTCTTGATGGTGTCTACCAAGTCTTCGGCAGCAAGGAGTTACTATTCTATCACCTAAACCAACCTCCAGCTAATGTGGTCATTTATCAGTTTTAGGTCAACGAGTTCCATAATTTTTTCGAGTTATGTTAACGAGCGCGACTTTACATCTTCGTCCACTGTCACTTAACCTGTTAAGTGACAAGGAGGAGGTGTTGGAGCGTTGTTCATTAAAAACAATAAAAGAGAATTCACACATATAAGAATGAAAGTGGATGGTTATAAGGGTAGAGGAAGAACTAAGAAAATGTGGACAGATTGACATTGACAAGTGTGAATTCGGATATGACGGCTGATAGAGGGATGTGCAAGAGAAGTACATACTGTGCCGACTCCACATAGCTAGGAAAAGAGCAGGAGGAGGAAGAAGAAAAGAGAATTCATACGCATTAGAATATATATACGCACGAGAAGACGAAGATAGAACCTACATAGAAACGCAATTCATCCAATTCTCTAACAGCCCAAACACTATACAGCCTTTTATAGTTATCTCCTTTCCGTTACACATTTCCGTTTCTTTCCCAAAAGCTTTACACTTGGTTTCACTTTAAAAATGGTGATTTGTTACAAAAACCAATTCAATATTTCTTTCTCACGACAACGGCGTTAAAACATTATTTAATTGTTAAAAGTTTTACATTTGAACAGCACAAATTAATGTGCCGGTGATTATGTACAAAACGGCCCATAGATATGTCGGGCGGGGATTTATGTGGCAGTTTATTTATCTCCGTTTCACACCTTCTCATTAAATAACCTTTTTTTTATACTTCTATTTTTACTGTCTTCATTTTTACTCATGTCTTTTTAGTATCTCATAATTATTTTTAGTAAGGCTTTCTATCAAATACAGCTGTGATTGCTGTTTTCGAAAGAACCTATTATCTGATTTATTTGCAAGCAAATATGAACTATTGACTCTCGATGGATGACAATAATTTCGGAGTGGAGGTTCCGTACAGGATGCAGATGTGTATGACACCCAACCTCGAGATGGACTGACGACATCATCATGGTGGTTGGAATTGGACGAAAGTGAGAAGCTGAGGATCGCATTTGATGGAAAGGCATCGGGAAAGGCCTATATCTAGCAGTAGATAATCAAAGGTTGATAATGATGATGATGATAAATTATTTATGAACATTCCTAATTCTGGTAAATATTGATCATTTTATCAAAATCATAGATTTTGATAGGGTTTTAAAGATATACTGAAGAAAAGTTTATAGGAGTACTTTGGGAGATCGCATTTGATACTCAGCCTTATGTTACTTAATAGTAAGTTATGATGATTTTGAAATTAGTCATATACAGCAAAGTATTGTAACATAGTATATTATGAACTTGTGTTTTTCATGTGAATAACCATTCAAAGCAAACTGTCGCAATAAGTACAATATCTCGTATAAAATAAACGTTATAATCTGTGGACCGGCGTCACTGTACAGTTTCGTCTGACCGCGGACAGAACTTGAAAAGTATCATAAATAGTCGCCGGGCAACAATATTATAAATTTCATAGAGATTTCAACGAAACCGTCTGAAATTTTACTACATTATATGTGAGTCAGGGTGCGGAGCGATTGGCGATAAACCGATACCGGCGGATGTCACGGCGTCGTGAGGCCGTGGGAAGGCGGGCCGGTTGGCGTAAACCAAAAATTCGTAGCATTCGTGATCAGTGCCAACATGTGGAGCATGGTTGACAGGGGATTACGCGTGGAGACTGCCTACAGGAAAAAAATATATTAACTGACAGCGCGATTTATTTAGACAAACCTTCTATCTAACACATCATAGATATTCACCTAATGGTGACTATTACTAACTTTTTTTTATATATAAGCGCCGATGTAGTTTTTAGTGGTAGAGCGCGCTAGTCTAGATGCAGCCTATTCACTCTTCTCATATCCGACTATAGATATATTAAAGACCGCAGCGCCTATTTCTGTGATGTGCAAACATCACTCTGTTCCAGTTTGAAGGACGTTTTAGCTAGTGTAATTACTGGAGTAACGAGAGTCAACATCTCATGTCTCACGCGACGAGCGCAATGTGATGCAGCATATATCATCCTGAGTAACATCATGTTGTTATGGGCAGACACCAACAGATGAATATCCCGCTCGTCTCATGATCCTCATCATCACTGCTGGACGTGGATTCTTGTAATATGTTCCACAAGCACGGTCTTGCGTTGGCTTGCAGTGGCACCCAGCAATTTTTTCCGTCTCGTCGCTTAATTGAAATTGAAAAAAGGTCGCCTTCATACTTAGAAGGAAACAATGGCATCAGCAGTCTGTTCCTATCCTTCGCTGTTCGAGTTGAGAACCTCTAAGTGAACTGCTTCGTCCTAATGTGCAGGATGTCAACAACGCAAGGATGAATGCCTTCAGTGTATCTGCACATCCGATAACTTACTGAACTTCTGGCTGGAACATTCTGCTAGGATCAGTTTTCCGTTCAATTGGAATGATGTAGGAATCACTAAGAGAAGAGTGAATATGCCGCATCACTGCTTATCATCAGGTCAGAACGCAATCAAGCGCCAGTCTCTGGTCTGTTAGATCTGGAGAAGATTGCGAAACAGCTGGGAACAGAGGAGGTAAAAATTGGCTGCAATCTTTGGAGGAACTTACGTTAAGTACTAAGACTTCTATGGGCTGATGATGTACTACTAACTTCATGGTTGTTAATTTTTTTTGTCAAAGACCAAGTGGTCTTGCAGAACTAGCAGTCCTTGTGTACAAATCATCATCAGCCGATAGACGTCCACTGCTGGACATAGGCCTTCTCCAAAAATCTTCAAATCGATTGGTCCTGTGCTGCAGTCATCATGGCCCCGACACTGCCGAGCATTAGGACTTGTCGTATGTAGGGGTTCATATGGGGAGGTTTGGGCTATTTCCCACCACGCAGGCCCAATGCGGGTTGGTGGGAGCCAGAGCCTCGTTTGTTGATTATGTTGTTGGCTGCACCACGAGCAGGTGAGGTTGGTTTGGAACCCATGAGTTGATGTACGGGACCCTTTGCCACTCCCCACATGTGCGCTAAATTGTCTAAATTTGTACTACAGCTATAAAATAAAATATATTACGGACTATGAAGATGAAAACAAAACATCTTCTCATGGCTTTGACGACATTTCCCAGAAGAAGTGGTTAATACAGTGTTTTTTTTATGATAAGTCGTAGTTTAGTTATTTACGTATATTTTGATCAAATATTTATCGTATGGAGATTTATATAAAGCTTATTAATAAAGCGGACTCTGCTCGGGTGCGTAATCTCGGAATAGAGCTCACCCTATTTCCCCGGTTTATCTCTCGTTGAATTTAATTTAGTCACTGAAATAATTTCGCTGCGACATTATAATGAGATATAGGTCATATTAAACAAATTAATTACCAGCAGATACACAAATGCGGTCCAATTAGATCTCTTTATCGTGGTGCCAGAGACATTAACAATCATACGCTTGAAATTCACAATTTACTTTTTACTCTCCGAAATTTTCTCGTAACACTCGACTCATATTTAACTGATTACAAGATATGATGCATTAATACATTTTAATGATCTACACTACTGTAGATCATTAAAATGTATTTGATAATCTGGAATGGTTACTTCTGTGTTGTCTATAATAGTCATTACTTCCTCTATATCGTTAAGACGACACACTATATTATTTTAAACTTATGTACTTTCATCTAATTATTACTACATAGTTTTTACTTAATCTTGGGCAAAGTTAATAGTATTGTATTCCATGTTTAATATGTGTTTATAAGTCGTAGTAACATATACATCATATAATCAAAATATTGTTTTGGCGGATCAATTCACACGGTAAGAGCATTGGTTAATATCTTCTGCTTTCAAGATTAGACAGAAAGCCGATACATTTTTCTTGAAATCATAGTCCTCCATAGGAGGAAGAATGGACTCCTCGCTTCCATTTTTACCGTCAAGATACACCCAGGTAGTAGTATTATATATTGACCCGTCTTCCACCTTTCACTTAATTTACACAAGTTTTAACTAGTTCTGTAGTAATGTTATTGATTTTAATCTTTGCGTGTGGATTTCCATTAAATAATTTGATTAAAACCTATTTTAAGTTCAAGCTCACGTCGCGGTTTAAAAGCCTGGTTAAATTAACAACATGAAGTCGCTGATTAATGGTGCATTTTAAATTGCTGACTGAATTATTGGCAGTAGAGTTTTATCTATTAATATGCAACGCGATATGATGTGTGATGATGAAACAATAAATTTTCCTCATTTCGTTTAATCTACTGTGACATTAGAAATTGAATATAAACTAATTGTCATAAATGCTATTATTTAGAGTATGATTTGACATTAAGTAGATTGTCCATACGATATATACTTAATGTGCAAGCCTGCTCGTAAATATTGACGATTGTAATCATTTCTACATAATCAATGAAGCTATAAAATTGAAAGAAATCCAATGGAAACTCGCCAAATTATCATGAAATCTGTATCTATGGTATTTTTTGTTTTAGAATCGTAGACTCAAATTAATCGATGCTTACGGATTGCTTGTTATGAAATATGGAATCATGGAATAGTTTGTGCGTTCACTTGATATTGAATTGAGATACATTTTAATGTGTGCTAACAATTTTGTTACGTTTGTGTAGCCAGGTCATAGACATGGTTGATCCATATTTTACATCACAGCTTCAAACTGTATCTTAAAAGTATCAATGCTAGAAAGAAGCAGACTAAAGTAGAACGATGAAAAGAAATATATTAAGCTGAGATTACAACCTTGAGCAACCCGTGGCTGTGTCTCAGATGATAAGTGAACAGGCTTCAGGAAAGCCAATAAACCTGCAATTTTTTCTTTTCATATTACTTATTCATCTCATTCAGTTAATGTTATTTTACTAAACTCTGCTATTTTTTAAAGAATTCATTCTAAAGCTATTTTGCCTGTAGGTTGAAAGTTGAACTATACTCGTAGATTATATTATAAGATTCTGAAAGCATAGTATGAGATGAAATTCTTAACCTGTTTCAGACACAAACATCAGTAGAGATTAACCCAGCGGCGATTTTACTAAAATAGATGAGAATTTGTTTTGAACAACTAACCTAGACTCCAGAATTTCAAGATTTAGTACCTAGATCTTTTATAAGTACATATATTACTAAAACAGTCTTCAAAGATTTTGCCTTCATTGTAGTATAGCTGTACTTAAATGTAAGAATTTTTATTCTACGACCATTTTAGATTGTTTTGACTTTTAAAGTTGAAATATCATCGAGTTGCTTAGAAATATTTCAACTTTTTTTCCATCAGGGAAAATAGATCTTCGTCCATATAAATTTCAATTGGTTATTTGACATTCATCGACATCTGGCGTATTATTCCAATTAATCCACAAATATCTTACAGCGGAGCCGAAATTAACTCGGCCATGATTTCGCATCATTAATTACAAAGTTCAATTAATGTCCTGATCACCAATTTGTAATTAATCAGATCACCAACCTCCAATTAGTCAGTAGCCGGTTAACCAATCTTGCCAAATACCTGACGTCGATGGGGTATGTTTTCCATATTACATTTTAAACACGAACGAACGGTAATCCCGATGTGTCGCTTATATTTATCTATGTGTTGACAAATATGAATTTCTAGAAAATAGGTTAATTTTTTTTGTAAATAGTTATTCATGAAAATAACCTAAACATCCAAATGTATGATGTAGTAATCTTGTTGATCGTAGAAACTTCTAGGTTAGTCTAAATGCTATACGAGTACATCATAGAAATATAATTGATGATCCAAATTTTTTAACTGATCTTTACAGGAAGTCTGTTAATGTTTTTTCTAATTATTAAATTAAGTCTCTTACCCTTTCTTTAATTGATAATAGTGTCACTGTGTTTTTAGGAAATAACATAGTAACTAAGAATAGCTTAACATTCCGTTATGGTTCTCCTAAAACAGTTCAGGAAATCTTAATTCTTCTTATTATTATTTTTTTTATTCAATGAAGCGAGCAAACAGACCTTCACCTGATGATAAAGTGTTACTCTCACCTATAACAACGTGGTACTAGTTAGGTATACACTGTAACACATCGTGCTTGTCGCTTTAAGACATCAAAAGTTAGTATTCGATACCTCAGTAATTACACAGCTACTTAGCAATAGAGACCTGTAAATATCTGACCTTATTTCTAAGACATCTAAATAGAATTTCTAAGCACTGACATGAATTTCTAAATATGATTGAAACAGACAAACTTCCACTTGATTAACATTAATTTGCACAAGCTCCATATCGGTTGCAGTTTGGTCTAGTAATAAAATAGGTATCTTATTCGCGTTTGCCTGTATGATGTTTTGACTTTGCTCGATCTTCCAAATACAGATTGGGTCAATCCTTTGAATTATCTGACTCGCAATTTGGTGTGCTTGCTCGCAAAATATTGATAACCATCTCTTAAATCATAACCTCGTTGATAGACGTAGATATTTCTGCGCCTTTGATGTCTCGGTCTGGATGGTTCTTTGAGATGTTTTTAACGTCCAATTGTATGAGGTTTACATGATTTAAAGTTGTCCCGGTTATATTTTTACATTTTCGCTATGCGCTTTCCCTTTGTGTGGGTTTAGCAACGAGACCGAAATATTTTTACATGCATTCATATTTCTGTTTTTATCGGGTCCAAAATAAATTTTAAAGTTCAAGCAATCACGCAATAAGTGAATTTGCCAAATTGTTGATCCAAGCGTGCATCGGTATGCGGAAGACTCTGAAGTTTATTATATCTGGATAAATAACTCTGGATTTATGCCTGCGTTCATCTGAAAATAAATCGTAAATATTTATTCGAAATCTATATTTAGTATGGCGAAATGAATGACGGGGATAAAGAGGACGCAAACATCGACCCCGTTGATTGGCGTCAGACATAATTGTTGTTTTGGAACTTAGCCTGGAAAAACAAACAGTGTTAGTTAAGGTTCTCAACCATGCAGGCAACCATAACTAGTAGTAGACATAGTGTTAGGGAGCCTTGCACGAGGTAGACCAACGATTTATAGGAAATTGCTGGAAAACTCACTGGATGCGAGCAATGCGGGACCGATGTGGAGATCTTAGGGGGAGGCCTATGTCCAGCCGTAGACGTCTATCGGCTGATGATGATGTCTGCATATTATAGAATTTACTTAACATAACTTTGTATCTTTAACTTAACTTCCTTCGTACCGCAGTGTCCAAGTGCGTTCTTTGTCACATTACCTCTGGTATAATTCCAGTGAAGTTTGTATCAGGCTCTAGCAAAGCTGGTTACCACTTTTATTCTAAGATCACTATCATTATAAACAATCCAAGCTATTGCTTATTTTTATCACAGCTAAATACTTGTAGTATACATACATATACTTATTGATAATTTATTTAAGGCGCCAGGCGTCTGCTGAATGTCATCATTACACTTGATAAACATTTCCTGTTATCTCTTGACGCGATATTTTCGTGAATACACCGATTTTTATTTTTCTCAATACTAATAAAATATATAATTTACGAGTACATAAAGTAGTACCACGCTGCTGCTATAAACAGTACAGACAAATACATATTGGTATTATATAGTCTGTGTCGTCTGTGTAACCAGATATCAACAAGTTTTGTAGTTAAATGAAATTTGATACCTGTGAACTTCCTTCCATGCATTACTAGGCTTATAATTCATGTGTACAGGCTCCGGATTGATCAGCGTGGAGATCTATCTAAAAGGTCCATATTTGGTAATTGAAATCTCTCGGTTGATGGTGATGATTACAATTACACAAGCGGGAAATCATAGGTTATGTGTAGCGGTGAATCATGATAGCCAGCTTTTCCCTAGGATCTTAATATCCTGACAGTGTTCCAGCGCCCTGATGATGACGATGGTGAAAACATTCATATCATATGAAATCACAAGACTTTAGTAACTAAGTTTTCTTCACAGTTTTTATCGCTTGTTGAAAAACTTTAACTTCATCAGGGCAAGAATTTTGACGTTATATCCTCTACTTAACTTACTTACTTAACATATACCTCATCATCATCAGCCAATATAAATAAGCCGCTAGACATGTCTCCTTCGAAGATTCACACATCGATAGCACAGGGGTTCATATGGGAGGATTTGGGCTATTTCCCACCACGCTGTCTCATTGCGAGTTGGTGGGAGCCAGAGCCTCGTTTGTTGATGTGAGATTAGCTTGGGTCCCGTGAGTTGTTGTGGCGGAACCCTTACACCCCCTATATAAATATATAAAAGAAAAAAACATATACAGATTTTAGACAGCGAGACGACGCATGCTAAATTTACATATACCTACAATAAAACACAAAAGTACTCAAAAAAAGATTTTTCTAGAAAATAAGGGAAGGCTATTACGTAATAGGTTAGAAACACAGTATATACTATAAAATGTATCTTAGCTAAATAAATGAAACTATTTGATATAACAAACGTCTGTATCGGCACCATCCAAACCTTCATTAATATCAGAGTAGATGAGGCGGAGTAAGAAATAAAATGTTTAAAATATAACCTCACACTGCACAACACGAACAGTAAGCGAATTCTGTAAAATTATATAGTTTCGAGGAAAGTGAATAAATGGCGTTTATGAGTGGACTCTGGAATTCAATCGTTGGTGGCAACGAGAAGGAGTATAATTGGAACGAAACGGCTACTTTGTACCTCGACAACCGTCTCAAATATTTCTCAGTGTCCGAAATAGATAAAGAGGAAGCGCCCATAGTATACGCGGAAGCGCACAAGATAACATTCAACAAGACCGGTCTAGGTCTCAGTTACACGCCGTTGAACTTCGTCTCGATATTCCACATCGACACTAGGAAAGGTTTGTCCAGTGACGCGCTTGAAATCATATTTTGCTTATTATTGATCATGAATATACAATTAATAATGAACATTTCTCGATTCTGGATTTACTTCATTATATATATCATAAGCATCATGAGAACAGTCCATCAGAATTAAGTAAAGCAAAAGTAGTTTCACAGATAGTAAGTTGCTAGAGATCATCTAGATCAGCATCTACCTCTGTTGTTAAAAGTAGTTTGCAAACATTACTATATTTGAATTTAAAAAGCACTGTAGCTAGTGAAATTACCGGGGTAACGAGGCTTAACATTATATGTATCAAGATGACGATTGCAATGTGGTGAACATATCATCCTAATTTGAGTCACTTATTTATAGAGAGTATTGCTTTTCATAGTGACCATATTTCGGTGATTCATCTCTTTGTCGAAGAGAAGCATCAAGAGAGAGAGAGAGAGATAGATTTCAATAAGTAATTCTCTAGAAATCATTCTATCCTTTTCATAATTGGTTTTAAGTTTTATTGTTATAGAAATTTTTTTTGATAGAGATTTATATATTCACAGGATTGCATCGAGTTATACTTAAACTCCTATTTGTAATATATATGTATATATATGAAAAAGAAGAAATAAATTTTCATGAATATATTTTGAATGAAGTAATAAATATGATGATGATGATGATGATGATGATGAAGAAATATAATTAAAGGAGATATATCAGTGAGATAAAAAAGATATATGAATGATCATTCTAGCTTGATTTTTTAATTCAAATGTTTAGAAAATTGAAAAGTACCTTTAGGATTGTGGATAGAGATGTTACACTGCAACTTAATGATTCGTATGTATTTTTTTTAGCGGAAATAAGAATGCCGAGCGGTAACTTGGATAAGCCGGTCATCGAAGACAACAGAGATGGCACAGTCAGCATCAAGTACGATCCACGAGAGGAAGGCGTGCACGAATTGTACGTCAAGTATAATGGGGAACATGTCCAAGGTAATACCTGATTCTTGTGCAGTATATCTGCTGAAGAGCCTTGCATATCGCAATATATTAAAGTTCATACACAACTACTTAGCAAGAGAAATAAATAATGGAGTAGTACCTGGATAGTATTCAACAAGAGAAACCTTCTAGTGTATTATTCTAGACACCATTGTTTCTGTTCCCTTTTGCATTAAATAATTAAACAATGACAGGTTTCTTAGGCATGGTTTCTGATAATGAAGAACCATCCTTACCAGCACCACCTACGTTGTACCATCAGCTGATCGTTATTATCGTCTCCGCATAAAAAACGAATATTAATTGTTCGAGGCCTGTCTCTACAGTTGTATGATAATTTTTTTCCAGGCTCTCCTTACAAATTCCACGTGGACTCCATCCCGTCCGGTTACGTGACGGCTTATGGCCCTGGTCTTACCAACGGCGTCAGCGGTGAGCCCAGTCAATTCACCATCAGCACCAAGGGCGCCGGTTCTGGTGGTCTCTCTATGGCTGTGGAAGGCCCCAGTAAAGCTGAGGTATACCATATATAAATATGTTTTTAAATTAAAATATATGCTTAATTTTTTTTAATGGGCTAAGACTAGTTTTTTATTTTAATCAGCCAATAATTGTCCACTGCTGGACATGGGCCAGAAATCTCCACATCGATCCGTCCTGCACTGCGGTCAGCGTTGCCTCTGGCAAGGCCTAAGGCTCTTCGTGTATAGGTGTTCATAGGGGATTTAGGCCATTTACCGCCACGCTGGCCCAATGCTGGTTAGTGGGAGCTAGAGCCTCGTTTATTGATTAACAGGATGCTCCATGAGTAGGTGAGGATGGCTTGAGACCCGTGGGTTGTTGTGCGGGACCCTTAACACTGCTCCTCCTCCTCAATGTCCTCAATTTTTTATGATATTAATACAGTCTTGGGTAATGAAGAGCGTTCAAACAGTATGCTCTAGTTTTCATATGTTGTCGAAACACAAGTATAGTGGGATATCGGCAGATTTACTTGAGTCTGGTAGCCAGCCAACCACCCTATCCAACCGCAACATGAGGTTGGAATTGAAGCAGGAACTATCACATAAAGCCAACGCTTATCCACTGTGCTATGGAGGCAATAAAACATTTCTTGTATCATTTAGCAATGATACTATAGTTAGCTCTAGTACTGCTACTTACTCTGAAATAATCAGTAGAAGCAATTGCCGCTGTGGTTTGTGATTAATGTCCAAGGCAGCAGCTGAAGAACTGGTGATCTTCCATCATCTAATCATCAAGTATTGATTGTTACAGATAACTTGCCACGACAACAAAGACGGTACGGTTGCCGTTTCGTACCTACCCACCGCACCCGGCGAGTATAAAGTCTCCGTCAGATTTGGGGATAAGCATATCAAGGGGTCACCATTCACAGCCAAGGTTTGTATTTAAAATAAGAAATATTCAATATAATGATACAGATAAAGGAGACTATGGGACGAGCGAAAGGTTCACCTGATTTTAAGTGCTAACCGGAGATCGGACGAGCAACACTCGATGGTAAATGCCCCGCCTATAACAACACGGTGCTGTATAGGATGATGACGACATCACATTCTACTCGTCTCTTTGAGACGTATCTTGTTACCTCAGTAATTTCATTAGCTACAACGCCCTTCAAGCATAACAGTAAAGTATATCCGGCAACTCGTGTTGGGATATCATGGTAGTAAATGGACCAAATCCGGTCCATATTAACCTCTACATTCAACAGCCCTAGTGCCTATGTTGACTGTATCTGGAGATCTTTGGAGGCCTATGTCCATCAGACGACGACTATTGGCTGATGATGATCCATACGACTGTTTGACGGCGGTAATAGAAGCAGCGGTTGTACATACGACCATTTCCAGCAAGGATGACCTACCACCAATCCATATATATGATCCTTATGAGGACCATATAACTTTAATGGTTTATTTGTCTTAATTTTTTTTATAGGTTTTCTATTTGTATTTTTGCCTTATATATACATGAACATAGATTTACTTAGTTTTCATTTCGCCTTTAGGTGACTGGTGAGGGTCGCAAGAGGAACCAGATATCAGTCGGCAGCTGCAGCGAGGTCACGTTGCCGGGCAAGATCAGCGACAACGACATCCGCAGCCTCAACGCTTCCATCCAGGTAGGGTTTGATATCTCTGTATCACTGCTTTAAAACTCCTCATAAAGATATTAACCTACTCAGAGAAATGTTAGTCTCATCATCATCATAATTACCGTGTATTGCTGTCCACTGTTGGACATAGGAATCCCAAACGATTTCCAATACCCGTGACTTGCAAACGGAGGCTGATGATAAGCATCATGCAAAGAACGGTAGCCTTTTTCGGTCACTCAAAGAGGAAACCTTTATGAGTTCTCAATGTTGGTCCTGGTGGGCAAAGTTTCTGGAAAACGTTCACCAGGTAGACAGCGGAAGTAATGGTTTGATGATATTAAGGAATGGACCGGGTGATACCATCAGCTAAAAAGAATAGCTGAGGATCGGATTGGTTTTCTCGATCCGTTCGCCGAACTTCAGTTTGAAGAAGACACACCATGATGCTCTGTCGGAAGGGAAGTCAGAGTTTATACTCCCTATCGGTGAGGTTTATATCCCTTCGGTGGTCACCTTCAGCATTTGGAGAGGTCATTGGATCTCCATACGAAACGCAACCGCAGTCTCTCTAACGCTATCCTTGGATATCCCATCCCGGAGTCTGTTTTATGCAGACCCTACCAGACCCATGAATAGTTCCTGAATAGTGGAAGACCACGTTCAGATATTGTCGTCCCCAAGGTCGTTTCGAAGGCAATGAGAACCTCTATCCTGACGCTTAGAACTCCCATCCTGATCGCTACAGCTAAACTTAGACTACATAGAAACATCATCATCATCATCAGCAGATAGACGCCCACTGCTGGACATAGGCATATAGCAACATATACATAAAAACGATGAAACTGGTCTTTGACATATTTTTTTTTATTTATAATGTTGCTCTTTTTCAAGATATATAATAACGAATTGAATTCATTTCTGGTCAGGCTCCTTCCGGCCTCGAAGAGCCGTGCTTCCTCAAGAGGCTGCCGTCTGGCAACATCGGCATCAGTTTCACACCGCGTGAGGCTGGACAGCACATCGTGTCCGTCAAAAAGTTGGGCGTCCACATCCAGAACTCTCCGTTCAACATCACCGTACTGGATCAGGAAGTCGGCGACGCCAAGAAAGTTAAGGTGGGTGGGAAACGGATACGAGTGAAGCAACCAGACGAGTATGATGCTAACCTGATGGTAAGTCTTGGCAGGATGGGTCTGCCCAAAACAACGACGCAATAGTCAGGATCGCCTTGATATACAAGATGTTAGGTTTCTTATCTTTAGTACCTCACTTTCTAGTCTTTGCAATACTGGCTGTGGTGGTACCTGAACAGTCTCCAGCAACAACTAATATGTCCAATAACCATACATTTGTTATGTACCAGGTCTCCGGTACCGCGTTGAAGGAAGGAAAGACCCACAGCGAGAACACCTTCTCCGTTGACACCAGGAACGCTGGCTACGGCGGTCTCTCCCTCTCCATCGAAGGTAATCCATTAGTTTTATTCCTTAAAAATTAGTTAGTTTTTTTTCTATTCTTAGATATTAGTCCAAATTTTAATATCAAAATCCCAATCCCAAATTTATGTGGGTTTGAGTGGGTCTGGGATAGAATTTAACAAGCATCCTCTCTCACTTCGGAGTGTAGTATCAGGTACATAAATATTCATACCCAGCAGGGATTATTATTACTTGTTACATCTCGTATTAACACGTTCATTTATTATTTATGGTTACTATTAGTATTTATTATATAATAGGTTAGCAAATATCTCCCTTCCGCCTTTTTGTCTTTTGAATTTCGCGGCTATGTACAAAGCGCTACAGAGCTCGTATCTGGCAATACTATACATAATTTGAAAGGTCTTGACATAACCTACAAAACGACGCTATGCATAATTAGTTTGGATATTGCGTTCAACAGTTATAGACGTGTAAACATATAGTTCACTAACGCCGAATTTGCGCTATTTTAAAGTTTTCCTTCGTTAAAGGCAAATCCGCTAGAGAAACGTTCCGTGAGATTAATGGTGTTTTGGGGGATGGTACTCTATCACTTCGGACCGCGGAGGAATGGTTTCGACGATTCAGAGCTGGTGAAAACGACACCATGGATAAGCCAGCCGGCGGAAGACCTGTGACGACAAATACCGATCAAATCATGGACTACATCGAGTTAGACCGGCATGTGGCATCTCGTGACATCGCCCAGGAGATGGGAGTTAGTCACCAAACCATTTTAAACCATCTGCAGAAGGCTGGATACAAAAAAAAGCTTGATGTTTGGGTGTCGCATGATTTGACGCAAAAAAACCTTCTGGACCGAATCAACGCCTGCGATATGCTGCTGAAACGGAACGAACTCGACCCATTCTTGAAGCGGATGGTGACTGGCGACGAAAAATGGATCACATACAACAATATCAAGCGAAAACGGTCGTGGTCGAAGGCCGGTGAATCGTCCCAAACAGTGGCCAAGCCGGGATTGACGGCCAGGAAGGTTTTGCTGTGTGTTTGGTGGGATTGGAAGGGAATCATCCACTATGAGCTGCTCCCATATGGCCAGACACTTAATTCTACCATCTACTGCGAACAACTGGACCGCTTGAAGCAGGCGATCGACCAGAAGCGTCCAGAATTGGCCAACAGGAAGGGTGTTGTGTTCCACCAGGACAACGCCAGACCACACACTTCGTTGATGACTCGTCAGAAGCTACGGGAGCTCGGATGGGAGGTTTTATCGCATCCACCATATAGCCCGGACATAGCGCCAAGTGATTACCACCTGTTCCTGTCCATGGTGAACGCCCTTGGTGGTGTAAAGTTGAACTCAAAAGAGGCTTGTGAAAAGTGGCTGTCCGAGTTCTTCGCAAATAAAGAGTGGGGCTTCTACGATGGAGGTATTATGAAGTTGCCGTCTAGATGGAAACAGATTATCGAACAAAACGGCGCATATTTGAACTAAATCCGATCACTGTAACACTTTTTATAAAGCATTGACGAAAGAGCAAAAAAGCGGAAGGGAGATATTTGGCAACCTTATAATATATGAATAGAAATAAATAACCGCAATAATTAATTAATTTATCGGTAGACGTAGAGTTAGCAGGCCCTCCACCAGGTGGTCCGACGAGTTGGTGAAGGTTGCAAAGCAGCTGGACGCTGGATCGATCGATGTGGAGATCTTTGGGGAGGTTTATGTCCAGCGGTGGACTTCTCTCGGCTGATGATGATGATGATGGTGATATAGATAAGACTACTGCATTAGAAAAAAGTCTGTAAGAGGAGTTGTTAAGTAAATAAATGTTCATAGATACCATTCAGATAGGAAAAACTGTTATAAAATTAGACCGATAGAGTTTAGGTAACACAGAGGTCTTAGATCATATTTCTGGTACTCATTTGAAGCCGCAAGGGTAGCCATAAAAGCATCATTGTGCTCCATCTGTCAACATAATAGAATCGTAGTGATTCGAGCATGTTCGCTTTACCTTCTACAGGCTCATTGCCTCTTAACACTATGTAAAATTGAGGTCATTGATCCATAGTAGAGTAAGTAATATTAAAACGTAATCTTTCCCTGACAGGTCCCAGCAAAGCTGAGATCCAGTGCGCCGACAGCAAAGACGGTGTGCTGGCTATAAGCTACAAGCCGACCGAGCCCGGCTACTACATCGTCAACCTCAAGTTCGCTGATCATCATGTCGAAGGTTCACCGTTCACTGTTAAGGTACTTCAATTGTACGACTACGCAAAAAAACACAGTTTGTGTGGGATGTAATTCTCCTGCTCAACAACTCACGGGACCCAAACCAACTTAACCAGCTCGTGGTGCTGCTAATCAACAAACGAAGCTCCGGCTCCCACCAACCAACATTGGGCCAGCGAGGTGGGGAATGCCCCAAATACCTCCATATGAATCCCTTCCCGATCGTGTTGGAATCTTTAGAGAGGACTACGTCTAACAGTAGACCTCTATAGTCTAACGATGATGATGATGATGATGAAGTTCGCCTGCGATATTGTTGGTTATTGTGATCTTTTTTCCGCTTCAATTTTGACACTATCGAAATGGTGCATCCGTTTTGAAATTAGGATATCCTCCTACTTCTTTAAAATATCAATTTCTTATTGTAACATTCGCACGAAGATCTGGAAACAAGCGCCTCCGTTTATATCAATAGTATTTTACTAAATACGAAATCAGTGCATCAACGCCATTTTTAATTATTCTGTTATTAATAATAAATAATCTTTCTTAATATGTAGTAAAAAAAAGCTTTTAGTAGTATGACACTTGATATACACCGCCAAAACAGTAACAGACTATAAAAAATAACAAACTATTATTTATATACACAAATCGTGAAATCGAATATGCGTATTTAATATAGTTGATACAGATTAAAAATTATTATTATACAAATATTATTAATTACAAAAATATAAATTAAAATGCCCAATAAAATATTTACATAATTATGATATATACTATAGAGTAAATGTAAATACTATATAGTATTTTATGTGATAAGATACTTTGTAGTATTTATATAGGTACTGCGTAGTATTATGTGTAACGTGCAGTGCTGCTACAGAGCAACATCGTTTGACAGTGTAATATTACTATTATAATAAAAATTTATTACTGTCTATGGATAATAAAAAAAAAATTAAGGACAAAGGAAACTAATAAAATTTTAAGTTTTTTTTTGTTTTATAATTTTTTATATTGAGATTATACTTTTGTATTGTCTTCGGAAGTAGTTCTACTGACTTAAGTATCTCCATCAGCTGTACAGGCATTAACTGTAGCTACTCTAGGATTAGACGCAGGATACTTTCCCTCCAGGTCATTGGAGAAGGCAGCAACAGACAGAGAGAGAAAATCCAACGGCAACGTGACCCCGCACCACTCACCGAGGTCGGCACCAACTGCAAGCTCACCTTCAAAATGCCAGGTAATAATATTTTTTTTTCTCGCAACAGCAAGGTATGGACGTTCACTTAATGATTAGGATGATATACACTGCTGTTTTAGTGTACTAATTACCGTATACTGGTTGTGTCTTTCACCGGACACTATCTTAGGTACTGCAGCTCCTATTACCGCCGCCAAATGGTAAGATTGAAGGGCGCTGTAGCTGGTGAAGTTATTTATATCAGGACAATATGGTGTAGTGTATACCATCCTAATTAACGTCACATTGTTCTGAGCAGGTGTATTACTTACCATCAGGTTAACTTCTATCTAGTCTAATCGCTACCAAAAAAAGGATTTACTGTGGTATGACCTAATGATGGCGATGGGGCAGAAAGGTCCTTGAGTGGCGCCCGCGTACTGGTAGACGTGGTGTTGGGGGGCCTTCCACAAGGTGGACCGAAGATCTGGTGAGAGTTGTGGGAACCCACTGATCTTTGGGGGAGGCCTACCAGCTGATTATGATGATGATGATGATGAATGAGATGAATAAGACGTTCATTCATATTGATTGCTAAGTATGGTTAACTATCGAATAGTAACCGCAAGTTGGTGTTACCGTCAGGGATCACGTCGTTCGACCTCGCCGCGACGGTCACCAGCCCCGGTGGGATCTCCGAGGACGCGGAGATCCAGGAGGTGGAGGACGGACTTTACTCCGTACACTTCGTGCCCAAGGAGCTCGGCGTTCACACCGTCTCCGTCAAATACAGGGAGATCCACATACCCGGTGAGCATTATTTTTAAATTATATATGGTGTTTCTAAAGTTCTACGAGTTTAATGTAGTTATTATATACGATGTAATTATTGTGTAAAATGTAGTTATTTTATATGATGTAGTTATTATATACGATGTAGTTATTGTGTACAGTGTAGTTATTATATACGATGTAGTTATTGTGTACAGTGTAGTTATTTTATACGATGTAGCTGAAAAATATTGCACTAGAAAATTGCATGAACATGTTGAAACATGTCTGCCACCAATAGCTACAATAACATCGACTACAAGTTCTGCGGAAATTAATAGCAGCACAAATCCCAGGTACTTTGGAAGCATCCGTCGTTGAAAGCTTTAAGTTCCGGTGAAGGTAAAACATGATGAGGAGCCGACATGTTCCAATGACGACAGCTTTACTGGAAACGTGACACGAACAACTCTCAATAGATCCCGCGGTGGATTCTGGATCGCAGTTGAAATGTCTTTTTGTCGTGTCCCAGCAGTGGGATAGAGTGGGCTGTTTATATACTTCGAACGGTTGACTTTCTGTAAACATATTAACAGAACACATATCCTTTTAGGATCCCCGTTCCAGTTCACGGTCGGTCCTCTCCGTGACTCCGGTGCTCACTTGGTGAAGGCGGGCGGCGCTGGTCTGGAGAGGGGCGAGGCGGGCCGCTTCAACGAGTTCAACGTGTGGACCCGTGAAGCTGGTGCCGGCCAGCTCGCGATCTCCCTGGAGGGCCCCAGCAAGGCCGAGATCGATTTTAAGGACCGCAAGGACGGCTCCTGCGACGTCTCCTACAAGGTCGACGAGCCTGGTGAGTGGACTTTACATACGATTATAATGTTCGTGATGGTGGAGGATCTGAGCTAGAATTCGCGTTTAAGATATTTACACAACGTCCTATTTATATCTCTTGCTCTTAATAAGAAATCGAGATGTAACGAATTTAATAGTTTGTATAGTTTTGAACGAAGGTTGAGGATCTTTTTACCATTGGAAGATTATGGTACTGAAGGAAGATAGAGCACTGGACCATCAGACTTCAGCATCACTCAAATATTCGGATATTGCTACCACTGTAAATGTCTTTGTCGTATGTATCTATATATTACGGGATATATTTACCTTTTATGAAAAAGAAGACGTTTCACAAGAAACAGTAACTTAAGTTATTTACAAGTATATACGAAAATGTACTTAAAAGGCTGACGGACTGTTATCAGCAATTCAAATGAACCCCCGCCCCCATAGGACCATAACGGGAAACAGAAAAACCACCCCACAATGCTAAAACTATGTCTACGTGCGATTATTTACTTGTACGTAGTGATTTATGATGGCACATTACAAATGTTTGATCAAATGTTTGCACAGCAAACGCATTTTTCACACGAGGTTTTCTTTTATATATAATACTGACGTCACACGTATAACGGAAGGAACAGATACAATTTTTTTTTTTTATACAAAGAAGGTACAAGACGATCAGGATGTTCACTTGATGGTAAGTGATACGCCTGCCCAAGACAACGTGGCGCTAGTTAGGATGTATAGCACCACATTGCGCTCATCACCTGAGATATCGGATGCCGAGTCTCCTTACGACAGTAATTACACTAACGACAGCGCCCTTCAAACCGTAACATATAAATGTTTGCACATTTTTGTTATTACCGAGGTGAAATCTAAAACGATACCCTGCTTTTGGGAAGTCAAGTTCAACTGATCTGATCAAAGCGTTGCAGGAGGCCCAAGAAGGGTTGTAGTCCTCTTCGACACCCTCGCTTTGACACGACAAGCACTAGACCACCTCAGACTTGACGTTCACCCCGGGCTCGCTTAGTGGATAATGAAGGTCTCCACCTTCAAAGCCCACGAACCGGAAATTCCTTTTAATAGCCTTTCCCGACAGGCAGAGCTTACCTTACCTATTTTTAATAGCCCGACACACCACAGCAAGCTGCGGCACTACCTACCTAGACGGTATCCAGTAATGCAGACCTTTTTTTTTTTCGGGGGACACCTTTGAAAGATTCCCTGCTTCTGGAGGGGAGTCAGGGTTATGTGAGATTTTACTCACTAAAACTCGATGGTCTGCATCAAGAGCAATAAGTCTCCTCCTTTCCCTTAAGGCCCGCGAAAGTCCTAGATCGTTTTAGTCGCGTTCTGCGACAGGCAGGGCTTACCTTAGTCCTATTCCTACTAGCCTGAGACTACAGGTCTAGTAATGGAGACCTATCACCAGTACAGTAAATAAACACTATAAAATCCTTTAAATTTAAGTTTATCAATTGATGTAAACGTAACCAATTCTCAAGGAATAGATAATTAGTATTCGCATGTTTCGTAAGCACTTTAAAGCATCAACGTTCCCCGCTGCGTCTGTCCGGACATGTTTGGTGTTGGCGCACTCGCCGCTGTTGGCCCAACGTACGTGCAGTATAAAATGCACTTCATAAATAAATCAACCGGCCGCTCGCGTGGCCACGCCCACCTCGCGGCCGGCCAATGGCGGCCGCCGAGCGCTCGCCGGCGGCGAAATTTACCGCGAACCATTTTGACAGTTCGATTTTTTAAATTTGTTTTCGTTTTTTTTTTCCCGCCGCCGCAAATGACCACGGAGTCTCGTGTTGTTTTTGTTTTTTGTTTTTTTTTTTTTAAAGTGATAATGGCCGGTCGCGTATTCCGTATTGGCATCGAGTCGACGGTATTTACGATATGTTCTTGTATGAAATACGTCAGTTCGGTTTCTTGGACGGATTCAATTCAGGTATTTATTTAGGTATTTATCGGAAACGATAACATTTTACAATCAAAACCTTTTCGGGACAGTGTCCATTAGTATCGTACACTAACGACTGAGATTGACATAGTTTTTTTTTATATCTTTATTAATTTTAATGTAAAGCTGAATTAAATACCCTTTCAGAAGTAATGAAGTAGATGCATATACAAAATATAACATAGAATTTTTTTATGTTACATTTAAAAACTTTACTGAGAACCTAAAATTAGGTTACAGTAGGCGGGTTTAATGCCTATCGGCATTCTCTACCATTCAACCTAGGAAATGGGGACATGCTATGGTAGGTGAGGTCGAACATTTTCTCTTGTTACATACATTGACAGTTGTGTACACATACATACAAAGCATACGTAGATAAATACTTAAGCAAACGAATACATACATACATATATGTATGTAAATAAATACTTAATTAAAATATACAACTCTCTTCTGAATAATTGTATCAGATTCATTTTCGGTTTGTTTGAGTATGACCTTATCTCTAAATAACGCTCTCAACTTAATTGGCTCAGGATTTGACAAAGACGCGATTCTAGTATTTTGCTTGTTCTCTTCTCTCTATTTAAAAATCAATCCTTTCCTTATCTCAAGGATAAATTCCAAAATCTCATCCGACGATAGATACCTTCGATCTTCTATCCTGAATAAGATCTCTGTTTCTAATCACGCCTCTAGGTTGTATAGGAACTCATTGACGATGCAGGCTGCATTGCTCTGGAAGTCCCTACCCCAGGAAATTTAAAAAAAGGGTCCGGGAATATCTCATGACGAAACAGAGAAAGGATATATATATATATGTATTTTCAGTATTTACATGTAAGCATGTATGTATATAAGTTTTATCTATATATATATAAAAATAAGTTGTTATTTAAAGTCAATACTTATCACCTACCACAACATCTCACCTCACCGAAGGTTCGCTGGTGGAAAATGTCAACAGGCATAATGCCCACATTTTGTATATCTCGCTAGGTTTTATAATAAAAAAAAAAAACAAGATACAAGAATACTAGAACTAGTCATTTGTCTAGGTAATATTGTATCACCATTCTAAAAACTTCTTCATTTGGAGCTTTCCTAATATCTAAAAAAGTTGACATCGCTACGAGCAGCTGGATTCAAACAGCACGAGACCGTGCTAAGTGAAACACGTCATAAGAGACCCATGTCCAGCAGTGGACATCCATCAATTACAATCATGATGATGTTTATACATATATATATACTTTACACTATTATACATTATTTTATTCAACAAAGCGACGATACACGAACGTTCGTCTAATGATATGACATATCTAATAACTGTTGGGACTAGTTCATTCAAGATGTTAACTGTATTCTCTAGCTACAACGTCCTTCCAACCAGAACATAGTTGTGTTTGCAAACTACTGTCTAGTATTAATAATGGACGGTATGTTAGTATAACTTAGATGGTATTCGGTAACGGCGACCTATAGACACAAACCGCTAATAATAGGTCTTTACCTATGAAATTGCCGTTCTGCAGTACTGGCCATTGCGAATCAAAATAATCTCTGTTTGGCTGAGAATTCTAAATTCAAATTAATTTTATTTTAAAAACATGGAATTCTATTTCCAAAAGTAGTCATTTGTTTATTGATTAGTGTTACATCTACGACGTTTACGGAGCTAACACTGCAAACCAACGCACCAGCTGTTATTGGTTTGCTCGCTTCCGTTCTGGAAATTTCGACTTGAAAAATGAACCTCGCGGTCGTCCGAAGACTTTGGTCGACAATGACTAATTAAGGCGATTGTGGAAGCTGATAATATACAATCTACGGCTGAACTAGCAGCAGCTTGCGACATTATCGTCAAAACAAAATTGGTCCATTGGCGTCAAATTGGCAAAGTAGAAAAGCTTGACAAATGTGTGCCCCATGAACTCAACGATCGCGAGCGCGGAGTACGCGTCGAGACGCGCCCTGCACTGCTCAGCAGACACACAAATGAAGGAGTTTTGAACCGCATTGTTACCTGCGATGAAAAATGGACTCTGTTTGATAACCGCAAGCGTTCAGCAAGATGGTCGGATCCTGGTTCAGCGCCTAAACAATGACCTAAACGAAAACTTATCCCTAGATAAGTGATGGTCACTGTTTGGTGGTCTAGCGCCGGTGTGATTCATCACAGCTGTGAAGAACTGAACACAATGACGAAGAAGCTGGCACATCTCCAACCAGCATTGGTCAATCGTTCGTCTCCGCTGCTCCTGCACGACAACGCGCGACCTCTTACTGCACAGCAGACGGTTTCCAAGTTGCAAGAACTGGGATTGGAAGCTCTCCGTCATCCGCCCTACTCACCTGACCTTGCGACTACAGACTACTACTTTTTCCAGAATTTGGATAACTTGTTGGCGGGAAAAACATTCAATATACGATACACGAACGTTCGTCTAATTATATGATATGTCATATCATTAGACGAACGTTCGTGTATCATAACTATTGGGACTAGTCCGTTCAAGATGTTAGCTGTTTTCTCAAGCTGCAACATCCTTCAAGCCAGAACACAGTTATGTTTGCAAACTACTGTCTAGTAGTAATAATGGACGATGTGTTGGTATAACTTAGATGGTATTCGGTAACGGCGACCTATAAACACAAACAGCTAATATAACTATAGTCTACTGGTGGTAGGTCTCTATTGCTGAAGACCGTCTAGCTAGTGAACAGGTACTACTGTGGTCAGGTTTGAAGGGCGTAGCGCCCGGAGAGTTGCTTGACTGAAACCCGGGCGTCTCCAGTATGCGTATGGCGGGACAAGCGGTGGTGGTTTTAGTGGGTATGGGGGTCACGCACAACATCTCAGTGGGCCCCGAGCCCCACATAACCCGGCGTCCCCCCCCCCCCTTGAAAAGGACGTTGGGTATGCGGTAACAGCATTCCCACCACCGATATCAAAAAAAAAAAAAAAAAAAAGTTTGAAGGGCGCTATCTAGTATAATTAGTCGGTGTGACGAGACTCGACATCTTATGTCTCAGACGACGAGCGCAATGTGGTGCAGTGTATACTATTCTAACTAGCGTCACGTTGTTATGGTTACGCGTATCACTTACCATCATAGGTGTCTATTTCCGGAAACCGACTAGGTAGATACCACGGCAGCGCCCATTGAAGCTGACAAACAGAACCGTGTTCCGGATTGAAGTGTGTTGTAGCTAGAGCTGTACTGGGTGTAACGAGACTTGACATCTTATGTCTCAGACGACGAGCGCAATGTGGTGCAGTGTATACTATTCTAACTAGCGTCACGTTGTTATGGTTACGCGTATCACTTACCATCATAGGTGTCTATTTCCGGAAACCGACTAGGTAGATACCACGGCAGCGCCCATTGAAGCTGACAAACAGAACCGTGTTCCGGATTGAAGTGTGTTGTAGCTAGAGCTGTACTGGGTGTAACGAGACTTGACATCTTATGTCTCAGACGACGAGCGCAATGTGGTGCAGTGTATACTATTCTAACTAGCGTCACGTTGTTATGGTTACGCGTATCACTTACCATCATAGGTGTCTATTTCCGGAAACCGACTAGGTAGATACCACGGCAGCGCCCATTGAAGCTGACAAACAGAACCGTGTTCCGGATTGAAGTGTGTTGTAGCTAGAGCTGTACTGGGTGTAACGAGACTTGACATCTTATGTCTCAGACGACGAGCGCAATGTGGTGCAGTGTATACTATTCTAACTAGCGTCACGTTGTTATGGTTACGCGTATCACTTACCATCATAGGTGTCTATTTCCGGAAACCGACTAGGTAGATACCACGGCAGCGCCCATTGAAGCTGACAAACAGAACCGTGTTCCGGATTGAAGTGTGTTGTAGCTAGAGCTGTACTGGGTGTAACGAGACTTGACATCTTATGTCTCAGACGACGAGCGCAATGTGGTGCAGTGTATACTATTCTAACTAGCGTCACGTTGTTATGGTTACGCGTATCACTTACCATCATAGGTGTCTATTTCCGGAAACCGACTAGGTAGATACCACGGCAGCGCCCATTGAAGCTGACAAACAGAACCGTGTTCCGGATTGAAGTGTGTTGTAGCTAGAGCTGTACTGGGTGTAACGAGACTTGACATCTTATGTCTCAGACGACGAGCGCAATGTGGTGCAGTGTATACTATTCTAACTAGCGTCACGTTGTTATGGTTACGCGTATCACTTACCATCATAGGTGTCTATTTCCGGAAACCGACTAGGTAGATACCACGGCAGCGCCCATTGAAGCTGACAAACAGAACCGTGTTCCGGATTGAAGTGTGTTGTAGCTAGAGCTGTACTGGGTGTAACGAGACTTGACATCTTATGTCTCAGACGACGAGCGCAATGTGGTGCAGTGTATACTATTCTAACTAGCGTCACGTTGTTATGGTTACGCGTATCACTTACCATCATAGGTGTCTATTTCCGGAAACCGACTAGGTAGATACCACGGCAGCGCCCATTGAAGCTGACAAACAGAACCGTGTTCCGGATTGAAGTGTGTTGTAGCTAGAGCTGTACTGGGTGTAACGAGACTTGACATCTTATGTCTCAGACGACGAGCGCAATGTGGTGCAGTGTATACTATTCTAACTAGCGTCACGTTGTTATGGTTACGCGTATCACTTACCATCAGGTAAACTATAATATATATATTATCAAAATTAACAGGTTTTTTTTTAATAAAAACAGACCACTCAGTATAAGTACTAGATAAGTTCCAACTTGTACACCCTTAAGTTAACATCCGCCCTCAAACTTGACGCTATTAAAGGATAACACTTGCTATAATATCGCGCTCGTTATATAACTGCTATAAAATTAGCAATATTAACGCCATCTTGTTATATTTAGCATAATTATGATGCAGTGTGAAATAATTACCTTTGCCGTCAGCTGTCGCTAAGTGCAATTTAAGTCGGTAATGGGGGATGGGGGGTGGTATATTTGATTTGCAGATGTGTTATTTGCATTTGAACTCGCAGCCCCACACCGCTGTAGTGTTCAAGTTTTACTATAGATATATATAGCAAGTAAGACGATCACTTGATAGTAAGTGATACATCTATAGCAATGAGGAACTAGTTAAAATAATATACACTACACCACATTGTCATCGTTGAGGAGGGATGTAGAGATCGCTTTAGTAATTTCATTAGCTACAGCGCCCTTTAAACCGGATCATAGTAATTCCACGCTAGTCTTTAGGGGTTGAAATAGGCGCTGCGTTGATACTTACCTAGACGGCTGTATCAGAAACCTACCACCACTCAAGTATTCTCCATCCCCTTCGTAAAATAGAGGAGATACCCAACTTGGAAAAAAACAAGTTTTTTTTTTCGTTACCATGCCAACCTATTTTGTATAAAGGAGTGAGTTAAAGTTACCTTCTAACGTATAACATCACAACTGTTGGTGGATACCATCGCAGCGCTCATTCAAGCCGACAGTACTGTGTTCCGGATTGAAGTGTGCTGTAGCTAGTGTAATTACTGGGGTAATGATACTCGACTCCTTATGTCTCAGGCTGCGAGCGCAATCCTGTATATACTATTCTTACTAGAATCACGTTAATATGATTAGGCGTATCACTTAATATCAAGTGAACTACGGGCTCGTCTGATCAAGTTACTGAGATATCAATATACTTTACTACCAGCGTTACGTCATCACTGTCATTTGAGTGTCTCATTCGTCTCGTCGCTGTGGAGTAAATAGGTCATAACTCTCGGGTTCTCCAGGAGTTGGTGCTGATCGTAGTTAAGAAGCATCGATCAGAGAACATGGAAGTTTTACACCAGGATACACTTGGTAAACGAGATGCCCATCAGGAAGCATTGTTTATAAGTTATCAGATTTCTTTACTATTTCTCTCGGTTCAGTCAGGTCATCTGCTTTGACGGACGTGGTGAGTCAAGGATAAAAAGGATAAAAAGGAGCATCAATTGTGAAAGCTAGCTCCGGAGTTAAGTCCACGGGGCCAGGAGGAGCAGGAGCCGGCGCGCGGCCAAAAACCCGTCCGCGCCCAACATTCCATCATAGCGCGTCGTCTCCGTTTGTATAGTTTTAAAAACTTTTTACCACAGATTATATCCGACGGTTCAGTCAATTAAAATGACTCCTAAACACCAGAGTGGAGGAATGCGGGCCCCTGAACCGAATTTGTCCCGACGTCCATTGTGTTTGATGCGGCAAAAAAACGATCCGCAGCATCCGACAAAGAAGCGGCGCCTTTTTGCCGCCGGATACTTCATAAGTGTATCCAGATTAGAAATTTCTGCGGCGTCCCGGCGAATAATGACTTAAGCATTAGGATGGAGCGGCGGCGAGCTGGAGCGGCGGGTACCCTGGCCTCGTGCTCAGTTCTGGCAAGACTTGGTACACGCTTAACATTCCTCATCGTTCACCGGCAGCAGCAGCAGTAACCAAACCTAACTATGTTCCAAGTTGAAGGGCGCTGTAGCTGTGTAACTACTGGGGTAACTAAACTGAACATCTTTTTTTTTTGTTTCGGAAACAGGAAGGAATCTTCGAGAAGATACTCTATCTTCTAGAAAGTCAGACTTATGTGGCGTTCAACCGTTGGAGATAGATCAACGGGATGTCCGCTCCGTAACGCTATACTGAGACAGTCCCGGGATCTGTTTTATGCAGGTCCTATCAGCCCCATGAGTATTTCCTTAATAGCTGATGAAGACATCCAGCTGTTGTCCTCCTCAGGGTTTAGAAGGCGATGACAACTCCTATTCTGATCGCTAACAACCCCAACACCCACCTCCCACCCCACATCTTGTCTCAAAGCGACGAACACATAGTACCGTTCATCTTAACTTGTTCCACATTGTTATGAGTAAGCATATCACTTCATATCACTTAATATTAAGTGATCATCCCGCTCGTCTCAGCTCTTCATTTAAAAAAAAAAACTAGCACAGAATTGCTTTCCATACGACTAAACTATAGAAGAAGCGGATCGTTCTTCCGCTAGTAAATGCTAAGCGGTTACTCTAGTCATTTTACTAGCTATAACATCTTGTATACCGGATCACAGTAATGTAGTACTTGAACTAGTTAAAACACAATTGGATAGGTTTATAATTAGTAGTTAAGTATGGTGTTAAATGTCTGAAGTTCCGTAGACTTTACTTAATGCGGTTAGAAACTAACTATTAAGTATTATAGTAAGAATCTGACTCGATTCTACTCATTGTTTGAGGATTGGATGGAGAGGTTCTGCAAAACAAAGGTCCGTGATGGTAGGTCTCCATCGCCGGAGACTGTCTAGGTACCACCGCAGCCGACAAACAGTACTGTGCAAACATTACTGTGTTCCGGTTTGAAGAGCGTTTTAACTAGTGAAATTATTGAGAGAAAGAGATCTAACATTTTATATTCAACAGCGAGTAGCTTATACGGTGCTGTGTATATCATCCTAACTAGCGCCACCTTGTAATGGCGAGGTCTATTACTTACCATCAGGTGAACATCCTGCTCGTCTCTTGGTTTCGTAGAGTAATGGAAACTTGTTTACCGTCCGACCGTCTAGGTACTTACCACCGCAGCGCCTATCCCAGCTGACAAACAGTACTGTGCAAACATTACTGTATTCCGGTTTGAAGGACGTTGTAACAAGTGGAATTATTGGAACAACGAGACCTAACATTTTATGTCATATAGCAGGAGGTTTACTGGTGATAAGTCTCTGTGGATGGAGACCGTCTAGGTACTTCCTACCGCAGCGCCTGTTTCCGCCGACAAACAGTACTGTGCATATATTACTGTGTTCCAGCTAAACTGTCATAACTAGTGCTAAGTTATCAGCTGGTAGAAAGTAGTCCAATTTTGACCTTGAATATAGTCTAACTATATATACGAACATTTATACTTTGTATATAAGGACAGCAGTTCCCCGCCCGCTTCGCTGATTGTAACACCCCTGCAATCCCTTTTGGGGGTAGAAATTTGTAAAATCTGTTCACAGCTGATCTATACTTGGACAAAGGAATATTCCCACCAAATTTCAAATCTCCAGGCCTTAAGGTTCCAGAGATATAAAGATGAGTAGACCTAGGTGGAAATTTCTTGTGTTCTTATCAGCCGGATAAAGCTGGACATAGTTTTCCCTCAAGGATCCTCATTGAGGAGGGATTGGGTGTTCACCCCCACCGCGCTAACTCAGTGCGGGTGGTCAGAACCTCGTCTGTGGTTTACTAGGATGCAAGTGAAGTTGACTTGAGCTCCGTAAGATATGGGGTGGACTATACCCCTAATATGTATATAGATAGATATCATTAAAAGATCTACATAATCTGGTTGACTACCCTCCAGATATTTATGTTGACGTATTCACCCCACGTGCCGCCGCAGCGAGTGCACGATGCACCTGCAGATAAAAAAAAAACTGTTTTTTTTCCACCCCAAAAAGGTTTAACAAGAAACTGGAGGAAGACGTCCCGGACATCGAACCCGATACTGCCACATTTGAATACGGGACTACATCATTATTAAGGTGGGCAAGTGCCACCATCATCCGTTAAATGACTGGTGTTAGGTCTCCGGAGACGGGTCTAGGTAGCTAACCCTCCCATTGCAGCCAACAAACACTACTATGCAAATATTACTGTGTTCCGGTTCGAAGGGTGTTGTAGCTAATGAAATTACTGGAGCAACAAGACTCAACGTCATATCTCAAGAGAGCAGCCGCTATGTGGTGCAGTGTATAACATCCTAACTACCACGTTGTTACGGCAGGAGTATCACTTACCATCAGGTGAACGTCTCCATCTTTCTAATGGAAATTATTACTGGATTATTAGATGATGGATGGTCCATCAGCTTCCGAAGCGCGTCATGAGGATAATCGGTGAAGAGGAGTTATTAAGCTTAAAACTGCATGACCTGGACCAGCAGCTTAAGTGAGCTACTTAGCCGTTTTACCACTGAATGCATTATGGAGTGTCCTCAGGAATTACCTGGTTGAATACCATGAACATCCTTTTACCATCAGGCATATGGATAAACTGCAGACATTCATCCCTTCATTGCCAATATTCAGGACACGGTTCTTCTCTTCGTCCTTCATGATGACAATGGTGATGGATTGGAACAGCCTGCCGGTGTCATCCAGCAATGACGTGGAAGTCTTCAGAAGAAGAGCGAATAGGCTTCTTCTAGACTAGTTCTCTTTAACACCTAGATTACATATCTACTTACCTTCAGGTGGGGTGGTAACTTAAGGGTATACAATTTAAAAAAAAAATTAACTTTAGTTATAATTAAAGTATTTTAATGCATCTGAAGAGTTAAGTTATTTAATTATTTTTGCTTAAATCGGGTTTCAGGGGTGTTAAAGCGTTTTAAAATATATAAGGCTTTAACCTTGTATAATCAAATGTAATATAATTCATAATTAAATCACTGAACAAAGGAACCATTGTGTACACTCCTGGCTCCTGGCTTCTTGATTCCTCTTCATCCAGAAGTTACTTCATTACTTTGCTGATGATTTACTGTTATGTAGAATTCCAGCTGCAAAAGTCCGGAGTTGTATGAAGCCGTAAATCAAATAGAGAATAATGATTCGTTTTCCTTTTAGTTGCTAGCTGTTTTATCTGTATCATCATCATCAGCTGATAGACGTCCACTGCTGGGCATGGGCTTCCACCAAAGATTCCCACATCGATCGGGATTCACGCTGGTGATAACACTACTGCAACTCCTTTTAGGGGAGGAATTTTGTAAAGTCCAGCTATCCTGTCCTAACCTGTCCAGTCTCAACTGACCTAGATTCAGCGAAAGGAATATTGCGTCTAAATTTTGGGTCCAGGTCTTACAGCTCCAGAGATATCGCGATGAGTCTCTACAGGTGGAAATCTAATATATAGATGAGATTCTATATATAGACGGCTCCAATGATGAGCATCAGAGTGTACATAGATGACAGACATTAGGTGACATAAGATGTTGAGTGTTGTTACCCCAGTAATCACACCAGCAACAATGCCCTTCAAACCGGAACACGGTTATGATTGCTCGCTACTGTTTGTCGGCAGAAATAGAAATAAAAAAAGGTTGGTTAACTGGAACCGGTGTCGCTGGCCACTAAACTAGTTAAGATTAAAAAATACAATAAAAACCAAAAACATTGTTTCTTTCTGCTGAAGATATCCGAATGTGAATAACTGCGGGACGGAGGCATGGCCACCGCGAAGCAATTGTTTATCTAAAAAAAAAAAAAAACGCGGCATGTAAAAATTTAAATTTCCCGCCATGTGCCACGGGAAGAGTTATTGCCGCGTTCGTTATTCAGATAGAGTGACGTGCCCGCGGCTGTTCTTTTTCTCTTTCTCTCGTTCAATTCGAATTTGGTTTTTTCGTCCAATTCCGTCGGGTGCCCTCCAAAGGGGATCCGTTGACGTGTTCCGGCTGCGACGGACATTTTTAAATCTGTGCACCAATTAGATCTGTCAACGATATTTGAATTTCGAACCACCAGTATAACGCAATTAGAACTTCATGTTTATACTGTTCCTCCATTGGACTGATTTGGTGGTGAATTCGCGAGAAGCTGTGTTGATTTCAAGTTTGAGAGAAGCATGAGCTCAACGGTGGTCATCTTCCGGCTGATAATGATAATGTCTTCCAACCTCAATTCATCATCATCAGCCTCATATCGATCGATCGTGTGTTACCCGCTTCACCGGGTACTAGAGGCCATCGTATGGTTCGTGTGGAGGGATTTGGGCCATTTCTCACCACGCTGGCTCAATGCGGCTTGGTGGGAGCCAGAGCCTCGTTTGTTGATTAGCAGCACCACGAGCTGGTGAGGATGGATTGGATCCTGTGAGTTTTTCTGTAGGACACTTTACACCCCTGTATTTATGGAAAGAAAGACTGTTATAAGCAGGGGTATCACTTACCATCAGATGAAAGTGTGATGATGTGTATATCATCATGACTAGCGCCAGTTATCAGGCTCCTCTCGTCGCTTAGTTGAAGAATAAAAAAAAGTTCTATCGATTTACTTAAGCCGTAGTGAAGACATTATTATGCTTCTCTTCCAGGATCACCAGGCTCAGTTAGCTCACTATGATGGTATAGTTGGTGATGAGAGCGTCATCATTCCTATAGTTATTTCTTGTTTCAGGCGAATACCGCATCGGTCTCAAGTTCAACGAGCAGCACATCCCCGACTCACCGTTCAAGGTGTACATCTCACCAGCGGTGGGCGACGCGCACCTGCTGGAGGTAGCCCAGTTCCCGGACTCCGCGCAGGTGGACAAGCCCACTCAGTTCTACATCAGGCTGAACGGCGCCAAGGGCAGTCTTGATGGGAGAGTGAGTACTTTATAATAATATCTAAAGTAGAAAATTGGTTAGGATTTTCACACAACTCTACCTTCATCGTGTCGTAATAGGCGACTAAAAATCATATATCTAAGGAAGCAAGAAAGCAAAGAATCCTTCCTCATACCATTAAACCGTAGTGATCACTTACTATCCGGTGCCATGGATGTTTTCCCAAGAACACTCAAATTGTGGAACATCCTGTCGAGGTCTTCAGTCGATCGTCCAGTGATACCTCTGGTGTTACTGGTTATAGGCTCAACAGCCAACAACCGTGTGCCTGTTTACCATCTAAGTGGTATAAAAAAAATACTAATAAACATTATGATGGTATGTAATACGCCCATGACACGTTCCTCTAGTTAGGATGATGTACACTGCTTCTCATCTTAGTCGTCTGTTTGAATGAAGTACTTTCATATACAATGAAGTGAAGTTAGGAGTATATATACAACGCCACATTGTGCTCGTCTTGTGACAAGATATTAATCTCGTTACTCCAGCTACAGCGCCCTTCAAACCGGACAACGGTAATGCTTGTCGGCTGCGATGGTACCTAGACGGTCTCCAGGAACAGGGAAGCTAATAAGTCATACCTGGCGCATTGTTACATGGGGGTATAAAAAAAAAACTTAATACTGCGCGCAAATCACACCCTGACAATATTTCTTCCAATATCCATAGGGTCCATAGGGGTCAGGGTGATTTATCGTGTGAACGCGGCGGCTAGGCGCGACGGAGCTCCGGACCTACGGGCCTCGTGATCGATGGTCGGATGGAAAAAAATGCCCATTGATAAATATTAACTTTTGCGGGCCGCGATATTTATGAACCTTTCATATTCCCATGCCGGCCCATGCAGTGCCTGGTGATATCTGGGCTGCAAGGGTTCCCGCAGAACAGCTCACGGCACCCAAGCCAACCTCACCTGCTCCTGGTGCTGGTACAAACGAAGCTGGCTCCCACCAACCCGCATGGGGCCAGCGTGGTGGGAAATGGCCCAAAACCCGCTATATAAATCCTTACATACGACAGCCCCTAGTACCCAGCGGCACCGGAAGCCATGCTATGTATGTGGAAATCGTTTAGGGTAGGCTTATGTCCCGCAGTGGAAGTCTATCGGCTGATGATGATGATGATATCTATCTATATCATCATCATCATCGCCTCTCCAAAGATCTTAACGTTTGTAGCGGTTCATGTGGAAGATTTGGGCCATTACCCACAGCGCTGGTCGAATGCGAGAAGGTGGGACCCAAAGCCTCGTTTGTTGATTAGCAGCACCACGAGCTGGTGAGGTTGGCTTGGGTCCCGTGAGTGCGATTACCGCGGTTGCTATAGTAACGGTTGGTAAATATCCCTAGTTAGAGAGGAATATTAAAATCATTCCATACGTTTCAGAGACTATAGAATAAAGAACAAACAGACAGACCAATTAATTTTTTGTATAAAAACTATACTAATATACAGATCGCTTTACGCTTTTTTTTAATTCTACGAAGCGACGAGATGAGTGAGACGTTCACTCGATATTAAGTGATACATGTTTCCATAACAATGTTGCGCTAGTTGGGATAGTATATATATATATACATTAAATTATTTCTATATACATTAAACCACATTTCCCTCGTCTTGAGCCATTTTAATTCAAACCGGAAGATAGTAATGTTTGCATACTATTGCCTTTTAGCTGCAGTAGGCGCTGCTGATGGTACCTACCTAGAGGGTCTCCCAAAAAAGTAGTATTCATTGATATCAATAGTGCTTTGATGGTCTTGAAACTTTAAGGGTTGTCTTGCACTGTGAGTAAAACAAAGGACACTTTTCTTTGAGTGATGTTGAATAAACAAGGAAGCAATAAATCAACAGCGCCCCATCCTCCTTAACCCCGATTGTTACAGACAACAAAAAAAATGTAATAAAACTGACCGGAACTCGTGACCGCTCCCCCACTCCATCCCCAACCGGATAAATCACATCCCCTCCCTCTTTTAATATTTGATAGCGGCTCGTACGAGATGAATACTGCGCGAAGTTTTGGTGATGCGTTATAAAAATTTATGTTTGGCCGCCATTTTTTTGTTTTCCAAAGATCCGGCTCCGACGGCGCGCGGTGCGCTCGCGCTTCAGTTTACAATATATACTGCATATACATATCTCATCTTTAGATATATTTCGAGATAACATTACTAATTACTCTTCAAACTGCAACACTAACCTAGACTACTGTTGCGTTGGTGCCTAGACAGACTCCGACAGTAGACCAACCATCAGTATTCATTATTCTTGTAACTTTATATCATTATTGTTCAACATATATAACTCATTTCACTATATCCCACTGTTGGGACTAATAGCGTTTTTTCGTAGAGCCCATTTTTCTATCAAATCCTAAGAGTCTGGGTTGATAGATGATGAATTGGTGTTCTTATCACTATCCTGAAAAACATGAGAGGTTCAGGTTGATTGGAGTAAGAACCTGCTCCTCTTCGCCTGTTATAAAGCTCAAGGTTCTTTATCAGCCGGTAGATGTCCACTGCTGGGCAAAAGCCCCCCCCAAAGATCTCCACATCGCTCGCTTCCGCGTTGCTTGCATCCAATGCTCAAGGTTATCTTCTGGCCAGGTCACTGAAATCCATTGTTCGTTCCAGGTGATCTCGCCGTCCGGCAAGACCGACGACTGCTTCATCCAGAACATTGACGGCGACCAGTACTCCATCAGGTTCATGCCGCGCGAGAACGGCGTCCACAACATCAACGTCAAGTTCAACGGAGTCCACATCCCCGCTTCGCCGTTGAGGATCAAGGTATGATGCACCAACTGGTATAGGATCATCAAAAGCTCATCGCCATGACCATCAGCCGTTAGACGTCCAAAGCTAAACATGGGACTTTCCCAAAGATCTGCCAACACAGACTTTACTGCTTCACGGGTCAGCTTCTCCATCATAAGCCCATTTCCAGTTGAGACCAGCAATCTATAGCCATCTAAAAGTCTAGCTTACCGGATACCGGAACATAGTAAAGTTATGGCGGGAAAATAACATCATGGGACGAACTTGACAACAGCTGGCTACGAAATTGAATCATGGAGTGATGTCGTACTTGTTTGATGATATGTGCCACAGAAGTACAGTAGGTCTGCTAGGGTCACTAAAGCGTTTCAAGGTTCATAATTAATATCTAATTTATCTATTAATTAAGATTGTGGTACAGCGATGGTGATTAATGAGAGTTTATTCCATGATCAGGTCGGGAAGGACGACGCCGATCCAGCGGCGGTCCACGCACACGGACCAGGACTTGGAACTGTAAAAACCGGTAATGATTTGGATGGCTATTTTATCAAAGGATCAGACAAACACGTTGCATTCATTATCATATGCATACATACACACATGCACACGCACACGCACACACGCACACGCACAGGCACACAACGATTACACGAACATCCACGAACAATACATACTGCTGCTGTATAGTTACGTAGCTACTAAAGTATTCTTTTGAGGTGGAACTTCTTTTGGGAAGGAGATGGAGAGGAGGAGAGTCGACTAATGTATTTATATAGTTTCGATTGTGGGAGAGTGCGATAGGACGCGTTCGTATATCATAGCTTCTGTATTCCACCACTCTGCCACCGTGCACTTAAAGACGGACCCGGATGGAGTAAAAATCTTACCCTCTCTTACTCCCTCCCACGGTCCGTGTCTCAAATTATCCACACATATCCGCACATTTAGCTCTATTCCACTCCCTATCTCTCGTTCCATTTCTCTACCGCATTTTTTCTCTATATATCTCTTGCCAAAAAGAGACCTCTCGCTCTCTCTATTTTTGCCACATCTATGATATATTCATCTCTTTCTCTCTGAACTCAGTCATTGTTTAAAGGGCTGTTGTTTCTTCTATAGTTTATTAAATCCATCTTTTTCGAACAAACTATCATTTTCCGTGACATATATAATATGTATATGTCCACAGATATACAGAAGTACAATATATATAGAAGTACAACAATATATATGGACGTGTCTATCTGTTTGTTAAGGCGCAAAGACGGACCTCATCATCGACACTTGCAACGCCGGCGCCGGTATCCTCGCCGTCACCATGGACGGGCCGTCCAGGGTGGCCATGGACTGCACCGATGTGGAGGAAGGTTACAAGGTATGATGAAATTTACCTGGTGGTGATTCACCGTTGCCACCGTCTAGGTCTGCCACCGCTGCGAGTTTTCCTGTCTGACGGCAGCGTGCAAGCATTACTGTGGGATGCTGTAGCTATTGAGATTAACGGGGTGACGAGGCTTCTTCATCATCAGCCGATAGACGCCCACTGCTGGACATAAGCCTCCCCCAAAGATGTCCACATCGATCGGTACTAATAACGAGGATTAATATATAACGCGACGAGCACAAGGTGCAGTGTATACCATCCTTACTAGAGTCATGTTATGGGCGTGCGTATAACTTACCATCAGGTGAACTTTCTATATACACTACCCTCTGTTGTTACCACCAGGTTCGCTACACGCCGCTGTCTCCTGGCTTCTACTACATGAGCATCAAGTACAACGGTCACCACATCGTCGGCTCACCGTTCAAGATCGAAGCCATCGGTACGTACTATTTAACACCATTGGTGTTATACCACCGCCGTTATATCGATCGATATAGATCATAGATCGATATAGATCATAGATCGATATGGATCATAGATCGATATAGATCATACATCGATATAGATCATAGATCGATATAGATCATAGATCGATATAGATCATAGATCGATATGGATCATAGATCGATATAGATCATACATCGATATAGATCATAGATCGATATAACGACAGCATTGATGGGAATATATCATATACACTCTCTAGGGTTGTTACCTCATGTCTGAGGGTCTTGCTCAGTGCTAGGGTTGCTGTCTGGAACGAAGTGCTTCCACCGGTTCCTGTTCAGCACATCTCTTATGATCGAGTAGAATTTAGTCTTCTTCTTCTTCTTTAATCATGTACACCAACGGTAAAGTCTGATGAGCTGCTTAGGATATTTATACAAGACAAGCAAACATCATCTACCCTAATAGTTTTGTAACCGTCAATAAGACGACTAGTCTTTGCAATATGTGAATATCCTAAGCAGCTGTGCAGAGTTCAATGTTCCGTTTTGAAGGACGCTGTAGCTATGAGATGGACTGATCAGATAAAGGCGGCAGTAAATGAGTCATCATCGTTACTACTGGAATGGCATGTTGTAAATCTTGCGACCGGTACCTGAAGTGATGACCTTGATCACTCTATAAAGAGTGATACCGATGAAGAAGAAGAAGAAGAAGCTATTGGAATGGCTGGGGTAATGAGACTTGACATCTAATGTCTCAAACATAATAAAATGTGTGTAAATCCATCGTAAATAGCACTACGTTGACGATAGGTGGATGATATAAGAAATAGATAAAATCTAGACTAGATGGACAATCTAGGGTCTTTGTTTTAGTATGTTATTCGTTCGTCCAGGTGAGAAATTGGCGGAAATAGGTGCGCAAGAGACGTCGTCGGTGACGGTGGAGACGGTGCAGAAGGTGTCGAAGGCGGCGCAGAAGCAGGGGCCAGTGTTGCCGCACTTCAAGTCCGACGCGACCAAGGTCACCAGCAAGGGCATGGGGCTGAAGAAGGCGTACCTGAATAAACACAACCAATTCACCGTCCACGCCGGCGACGCTGGTGAGATCAAATAGCTTCTAGACCTTATAAAATATGAACCTAAACAGACTTCATGCATAGACTTAGTATGAGTAATAAATTCGATACTAACACTTAGATTACTGGATCACTGGTTTTTACGTATTCAGATTATCCATTCGGTTTTCCTGGTGGTATATATTTGCTGCTACCGACCAGGTAGCTACCACCGCGTCTATTTCAGCTGCCAAGCAGTAGTGTGCAAATATTACTGTGCTCCGAATTCAAGCTAATGATATTGGGGTAAGTTTCTTAACATCTTTGGTCGTCTTCACCTTGTACTCCTCGGAGCTGATCGGTGCAGTGTATACCATCCTAACTACCGCCGGCGTTTCATTGATCATCATTCGACTGTTCTTTGTTATATCTTCTGTAAACACAAATGCAGACTTACTTCTTCGATTTACTTACTTTCTTCTTCGATTTCTTTTCCATCTTACTCTGTATCGATTTTGATCTATTGATCTTTACCTAGTACTTTATATCGATTATTTGTTATAAAAAAACTTTTTCATCTTTTTACTCATCAGTATCTCTTATTGGGGGGTGTAAGGGTTCAAGCTCACCTGCTCATGGTGCAGTCTACTAATCAACAAATGAAGCTCTGAATCCCACCAATCCGAAATGGCTCGAATCCCACCACATTAACCCCCACAAACGGAGATCGATGTGGGGATCTTTGGGAAGCCTATGTCCAGCAGTGGATGTCTATAGGCTGACAATAATGATGATCTCTTTATTTTTGGATGTCCTTTCCGATAGATATATAGGGGATGTAATAGGTTTCCTCCAATATCTTACGGAGCCCTAGTCCACTTTGACTAGCTATCAACCCGCATTGGGTTTCGTGGTAGGTTAAGGCCCAATTACCTTCAATGCAGGAAGTCGCTGGATACGGACAGTGCAGGACCTATAGGCATGGAAATCCTTGAGGGAATCCTACGTCCAACAGTGGACATTATCCGGCTAATAAGATATTAAAATTTACTTCATTGTTTTGAATACTTAATCTAATAATGTTGACAGGCAACAACATCCTGTACGTCGGCATCTACGGCCCCAAGGGCCCCTGCGACGAGGTCCAACTGAAGCACAAGGGCAAGAACAACTACGAGTGCTGGTACGTCGTCAGGGATAGGGGGGAGTACATCGTCATCGTCAAGTGGGGAGACGAGCACATCCCCGGCTCCCCTTACAAGGTCGAGGTCTAAGCGGAGCTCGAACAACTTAACATCTAGTAATCTTCAACTTGTGTTGCCATTATTTTTTTTTTCTATTATTTGTGACTTGTTTATTTAGGAAAGCATGCTGTCGACTTAAGTACTAAGTATATCGCAAGTGATAAGTTTGTTGCTGCAAGGAGCAGGGCATCGTGGTCATCACGTACACTTACTTGATCTAGATCGTGTATTTTCTAGTCAGTTTCTAGTTCTATTGGATCTAATTTGTTGTTTTGGAAATTTGTCCTTTAAATGTTTTTGACTTTACAATGATTAACTTATTTATATATTCAGTAGATTTTTACTTATTTTTGATAAGTTTAAATAAACTTTGTTATCCAGGCTGAGTATTTTTCTATATTTATCGTTTAGATATTTAAAAATTTCCTTAATTTCGAATAAAATTCCTTTAAATTTGTATTTTGGAGTTGATCTCTCGATACCTAAGTTTTTACATTTTGTGTTTTTCGCTTCTTTGTCGTTTCTACTTTTGTGATTTTTCTTATTGTGCCTTCTGTCGTTGTCGTCTACTACTTTTGTGTCGTCCCCGTGTCTAGCATTTTGTTTAACCGCATTGTTTAAACTTAGCACTGATCTATATGATTCTCGTTTAGTGTTTAGGGCGACTAAATGAAAACGCATATGATCAGAAACAAATATTCCCCACTACTTGTTAAGTGTAAAGATACTTCCTGTATCAGAGGAATGCTCGAATTTGACTTTTTGTTTACTTCAGAGGGTTTTTGATAAAAACTCTTTATAGAAGTGACGTTTCGGATCAAATTCGGTGATTTCTCGAGTTAAGCTTGACAAAAGCTAGACTTTTCTAAACTCATCATTTTAAATCTAACGCATCCCGAAAAGTCTTCCTTCTGCCTGCAGCCTTGTCAACAGGAAGTACCTTCTCTATGTTTAAGTTTATAATAAAATCGCTTTCTAATTTTTGTATGGTTTGTACGGATTTTACCTGCGTAGGTAGAACGGACCCCGTATTATTTGTAAATACCTATTTTAAGTATTTATTATATTTTGCGACTGGTTAATAAAGAGAAAATTTCATATAATGATTTTTCATTTCGCACCAAACTTCCCTCTAAAAACAAGTTTAAAGGGGAAATATAGTTTAAGGCAGAAAAGATAGATTTTGAAAACCTTTAATATATTCTGGATGATCGACAACGAGGTAATCTCAGTGGTAATCCATTTGCATATTTTTGTAGTTATTCTTTACTTACTTAAGTTTGAACTTACTTTAAAGATGATTTTATTTGCATCTTGATTGATATCAATTTTGCTAAAAAGCATATTTATACCCTGAGTTGTTACAAAAACATTTACTCTCATATCCTTAAACAATTTCTTTTGCTATAATTTAGTTCCTACTTAATTGATAGATGGCGCTGTTTCCAAAAATATATATAGTTCCGTACAGATTTTTTTTAATTTTTACAATTTGTTAGAATAATAAAAATACGTAAACCCAGTAAAATTTAGACGACTGAAAATTATTTAATAAGGATGTTTTTCGCAGTCATTTTAATCTTTTGTGTATACTTGTAATTAGTTTTATCAAAAACTTACCAACAGATGTCGCTACTAGTTTCTACAGACTGAACCAACGGGGTCTACAAAACATCATGTTTAAATATTTATGAGCCTCTATGAAACAGTGTATCACACGTATGTGTCCTAGGTTCTAATTTTGTCTGCAATGAAACCATTAACTTTTGTGTATCTTATATATTTAATGCAAGTTTTGCTACGCTGGAAGATGCAGCGCAGCTACTTGATTCATAATATGGAAAGCCTCTCAATTCCAGGATAGTGTGTAGCGGTTTTTTTTTCGGACCCAAATATTTATGAGGATGGTAGATATTGTAAATCTGCCGCTATAACAAAATCGCTGTTCGGACTGTCAACTTATGAGAGAGAGCCTCAGTATTCTGTACAGTCTTCATCTAGGTCATATTGTTTGTATCATCAATTTATTTATTCATTCATAGGGCTTACTTCATTGATTCCAACGAAGGGAGTATAGGAGGGTGTGAAATAAAAGAGGTCCACAGTTCTTGGCATAGTTGTAATTAACTTTTAATCGATTTTAAGTAACAAAAAAAATGTTCCGTTCACTTTGATCTATAATCTTAAACGAGAACGCTCTAGATAAAGCGAAACTATATTTAAAAACGAAGAAATTACTTACAAAAATATGTATTTAAACGTAGCGTATAGTTTTACACCTAAACTAAACAAAAAAAAAAATCAAATTACAATATCACATTTCTACTTACAATAGAGAGATATTGGCGATCCTAATTCCCTTAAAACCGAGACAGATAAAAAATAATTCCGATAAAAAAAAAAAATCTTTGCTTGTCATGTCGGATACTATACTTATAAAGGAATCCCGGTTAAATTACACTAACAACAATTCGGAAGAAGTACACCGCCGCGTGTACAGCGCCACGTTGAGTCACGGGGGAGGGGGGCTTAAAGTAGCATTTGGCTAAACTTGTGACGTCACCACACGGCATCCTAAGTCGACGGCTTCGAATCCGTATCACATAACCACAACCTAACAATTTTTCATTAAAACCTAACAAAAAAAAAAAAATTAGTCACATAGCAAATTAATCAAAGGACCATCCGAACGCTCCTTCGCACTATTGCTATCACAATTTTTTTTTATATATAACAAAAAAAAAAAAAAAAAAGTTTTTCGTATACTCCAAAATCAACGGAAGCAACATTTAAGTACATTTCCAGTTTAACAATTCGAGGCGAGTTCCTTTACGAGAAAAAAAAAATTAATGTAAAGAAAGTAGCCTAGAACCGGACTTCCCAGGCGAGGTCCAGACGAGATCCTTACGTCTAATAAAATTGAGCACAAGCTTTGAATACTTAAAATGAATATAACTGTTCGTCAACTTCCCCAAAAAAAAAAAAAAAATTACCTCGAAATGGATTCCTCGTTATTTACACAATATATACAATAACGCCCCACCAGGAGTACTTTTGGCCACTCATCGATGGTTTACACAAAATACATCATATACAAATGCTAATAAAAAATGCACTCGACCTTCAAAATCGTAACAAATAATATCAAATGCGTGTTTCGTAAACGACAAAACGGACCCTGAAGGAGGACTACATTTTCTAGAATAGTCGAGACCAAACGAATTCGAGTGTGTTAAGAGTAAAGCTAAGTAAAAAAAAAAAATCAAAAAGGAATTATTCGATCTAAGTAGGAACTGAGTGCAAATGTGATGGAGACAAGAGATCCGCCATTAGACGCGAGGAGTACCATGAACTGCAACACAATACACCGACACTGGCTGACGCAGAATTGAATTTTATTTAATCAATATCAACAACATGTCAGGAACTTCTGGGTTGCTGGTGGTTGCATCTTCTAGACTACAGGAAACCGGGAGAACTTCAGCCATCAACCAGAACACGTAAAAACTTGTATACGTAAAGCTATTCGTATTATGCATTGTTTATATCCGTGATAAGGCTTCCACACTTCGGGCCCCTGCCGTCGGACCGGACGTGCTCGCGTGGGGCCAGTGTCCAGCAGTGGACAACCGAACTGTCAAACGTCATAAAAACATGAATAATATTTGAATCAACAATCGATAACGGCGGCCGGCCATCTAGACATAGGTTCAGAGTATTAGATAATTTTGATTAAAGTCTAACGACGCGCTGCGCGTGCGCCGACGTTGTATTTCATACATTCGTAATACCAGTGTTCGAAAGAGAGAGATTCTAAAATTTTTTTTTTAATAATATTTCATTTTTTTTTAAATACTAGTAATACCATCGTAAGTAGTAAAACGGTAGGCGCGCCTACGCGGGTGCGGTGCGGCGGCGAGCTATTACTGCTTGTCCTTGTGCGAGAGGGAGTGCGGCAGGATGTGGTCGGCGGGCAGCAGCGCCGACGGCTGGTGAGCGTAGTTGCGGATTTGGTGGAGCGATATTAGTTGATTAGGGAACGAGTTCGGCTGCTGCTTCCCCTGCTGGAAGTGCAGGGGGTCGTAGAGATAGGGCCGCGTGGGCAGCGCGCTGTGGTGCGAGAGCCCGTTGAGGTGCGGCGCCATCGAGTTGATGGGCGTGAAGGCGGAGTTCGCGGCGGAGGACACCGGCGGCTGGATGCGGTCCTCCTGCCCGTCGTGCTGCGCGAACAGCGCCCTCTGCTGCTGCAGCTGCTGCTCGTGGTGTTCGTCGCTCTCGCGCTGCTGGTGGTAGCCGCTCTCGTCGGACATGTGCGCCGCGGAGTCCGGGCTGACCTTGGGCCAGTACGGGTGCTCACCGAACGGAGCGGCTGTCGGTGCCGCCGCCGCCAGGGACCGGTTCAGCCCGCTGAGACCTAGGGCGGAGATGGGTGGCCGCTTGTCGGCCCTCTCCGCGTGCTTGTTCATGTGTTTACTTAAGTAAGTCTCCTGCGTGTAGCTCTTGCCGCAGTACTGGCAGATGTGCGTCTTTAAGTGCTTAGACTCCTTGTGTTTTGGAATGTGCTCTAAAAGATCTTTCTCATGGGTGAAGCATTTGTAGCAGGAGTTGCATTTGAAGGGCTTGTCGGTCTGGTGGCAGCGGCTGTGGCTCTGGAGGTTGGAAAGTTGCGAGAAGGCCTTGGTGCAGCCGATCTGCGTGCACCTGTAGGGCTTGTCACCTGTGTGGGTGCGAATGTGTTGCTGCAAGTGCGACAGCTGGGTGAACTTGCGCTGGCAGATCTCGCAGCGGTACGGCTTGATGCCCAAGTGGATGCGGGAGTGCTGCGCCAGGTAGGACGAGTTCGCGAACGCCTTCGGACACTGGGTGCAGCGGTAGGGCTTCGCCTCGCGCAGATGAATTTGCGTGTGAAGTTGCAGATCCGCCTTCGAACCGAAAACCTGAAATTAAAATATAGACAAATGTACATTTTTATATTTCACATGAATACAAGAAATAGGTTTTCATTAAAGTAACAGGAAAAACAGGACATTTAGTTAAGGGACTAAAAAAATAATAATTTTATTTGATACCATGCACAGCCAGTGAAACACCTACACAACGACATAAATATACACTCAATAACGAGGGATTATTAAGTGAATATATCAAGTAGAGTGTGCTAACATCAATTTAAAAAAGTAAGTAAACTACATCCATTTAAATAACTGCTTAAAATCATCATCAGACTCATCGGAAAGCGAGTTTGCCCTTGAACGACATCCGAGGGCAACTGGAACAAATCGTGCTCGTTCCGAGTGAAACGACGCGTTTTTTTTTTTATTTGTTCAAGAGAGGAACTGACATAAAGGCAGGATACCAGCCTCTCGGCTATTGTTAAGCCTTAATCAGCATCACTTCCTTAAAATCATCCGCGCGATCAAAATAATCATACTTTAAGTATACGCCACCGAAATTTGTAAATGGTAAGTCAATGCCAAGGCAATTTATAATGCAGCTAACATCCGTGAGACCTGTGCGCGCCATTTTGTTTCCTATTGCTATGCAGCAGTGAGGTGTTTATCGGCCGGGGCCGGCCGCCGGTGCTGTCTAGGCAGCAGCTACACGTGCCAACGAGCCTCGTCTATTAACGCAGCCCGGCTCGCCGCACGTTCAAAAGGCTGCTCCAGTGATATTCATTGTGATATTCCAAATTAGTTTCCGAGTTGAAACCGGCTCGTCATCCTACCGATAGGTTTTATTCAACATCCAACAATGAAACTTTTGGCCACGTTCCTTCGGGCACCGGATTCTGTGACCAGCGGAACATGACTCAATTTCAACGTCACAAACCAATTTCACGAGAGCGATGCAAGCGATGTGGTTCCCATCACCGTAGAGAATAGAGCTCACATTGCATCCGCTCGCGTCGATGTGGCTCGGCGACTTCTGCTTACCAGGAAACAGAATTATAAAGAAACCATGATTGTGGCTTCGGGGGATTTTCAACGTAAGCACAGTGTTTATAAAGATTAAATTGTAAACTGAATGAGGCTGGGTACAGAGTGTACATGTTTACAAGAGCTATAAGATTCGGTAGCACGTCGAATGACTTGACACAAAATGTGAGACACGAACGCGATTGGTCACAGCCTGAACATAATTAAAGTTTGGAGCACTACTTAATGGCATGAGGCTGGAAATTCGAGGTGGTGGCTGACTTTTAATAGGACTTCGTGAAGGATCGATTCACCGAAAAGGAATCTGTGTTAAATTGAAGTATTAGAGGGCCACCGTTGTGCTGCACGAGAAATAGCTCCGCGTGCCGACGCACCAGTTCCAGTTCCAGTCCATCCATTCGAGCGCACACAGCAACCGTAAAGCATAAAAATAAACTCTAAAACACGATAACACAATAAAACATCGAACTAATGTAATTTAGTTAATCTAATAGCATTAATTGTAATGGATGCACGTTAAGAATTAATTGAAACGTACGAAACATAACACAAAAAGCGTACGAACAAAAAAAAGCTAAAAAAAAAAACGAGGTGACAAACAATATACACGCAAGATGACCGTCAAGACAATCTGGGTACTGCGCTCTTATTTATATGTAAGATAATAAGAGATGTCTAAAGGAAAAGTGATTAAATTATGATTTGATGTAGGACCTGGAATTGTCTCAACGTCGTATGTAGATTTCCTACCAACCTCGTGGTCGGAGGAGGTCAGTAGACCCCACTCGGTTGGGTCGCTGGCGCTTTTCGGGATCCGAAAGTCCGTCGGATCCGATATGGTTTTTTTCCTTCCACGTCTATCACCACCCGGTACCTGGTTAATTTTTGTTAAATTTTGACTCCCGTATGCCAATTAGAAAAGGTATATTGCAAGTATACATCAATGAGATAACAATGAGGCTGCAGCAGAAACGAAATGACAGCTAAAAACATCTAAATGTCATGACAAAATGAAAAAAAGGAAAATAAAAAATAAACAAAAAGCTAAGTTTTTCCACTCGGTATGAAAATGATCTATGGAAGGTTTAAAAGACCTTGTCAAATAGATTAAAGAGACCCCATGTGTTTACAAAGTATCTACTTCCGAGTGTCAAGATTAGACAAGTTAGCCGGAAGGTGACCGCGGATTTGACAGAAGGGGTCAAAGGATTAATGCGGTTATTAAGCGGGGTCCGTCCAAAGTGGCATATATTAGCGACCCCTGCACAGCTGGGAAAAATAGCATTTACCCCCACTCAAGACTATTTGTCTAGCTGGATGAGGTACATAGTTACGGGAAAGTTTAAATCAAAGAACTTGCCAATCCAGTTATTTTGTTTCGTAAATCTGGTGGAAAAATTTGCCAAAATGTCTGCGGGAATATTTACAACAGTAACGGTAATTAATAATTGATGATAAATTGTCTGATCTTACTTAGCATACGTCAATAGGTTTGCTTAGTAAACAGGAGACAGTAGACTTAATGATCTAACTAGACATGGACTAGGTTTTTTCACACAGCCGTATTATCAAAATAACCTTATTAATAAGTAACCATAATCCATTTGGATATACATTAAAGACATGTATATCCAAATGGATGATTGAAAAATGTAATTTCTTTGCAAACAGAGAAAACAGAAGTTCGTGATGATCCACAGAACTTAAATTTGCGAGGAAATTATGGAGATCAGGGTGGACAATTCACCGAATTTAATCAGTTCGACCTACAGACTATGATACGTCAGTTGAATGGTACAGTGTTTATGGATTTGTTTATACTATTCCCAGTTACACAAATTCATGGTCTAGTGTACGCTTGGTAAGATAAAAAAAACCGTTGTTTTTTTAAAGTTCTCGAAAGATTGCTCCTCAAATGTTCGGCACACTTTTTTTTTTATTTTAAATAACAAGTGTCACTAAAAAGTCTGAATGATAAACAAGAAGTGGGAACGCAAATTGTTTGCACTTTCTTTAACCGTAACGGATTGTTGGAAGATAAAACAACGAGAGCAAACAAAAACCTTTGACTTTTTGCTGACCTAAAATTATTATAAATTGCGGCATGGGAAGGTTTATCTAAGCATGTCAGGGTAAGTCCAGGGGCTGCGGAGATTTCCTCTAATAAGGCGCAGTTTTTGCGAGCACAAGATTAATTTGCGAAAGCGCAGGGTGGGAGCCCCCAAAATGGATTGGTGGTTGTAACTTTTTGCGGAATGTTTTCACGCTGTTGTCAACTGTCTAATGTGTTACAGCGTATTTTATATTTTGTGATTTGTTACAAACTTGATCTTTCATCTACAAAATCCAAATCATCATCATATCAACCGATGGATGGCCAGCTAGACAGATCTTTTGTATTGTGTTCTTAGTCCAGTTTTGTGGTTCTCATCCATTTTTTCGTACCGTCTACACTGTCTGAAACATCCATCCATGAGCGATCTGTTAGCAGTATATTGCTGCTAGTCTCTTAGTAGCTATACTTTTGCCAATTTCGAAAGTCATCTAAACAGTTTAAAAAAATTTAAGTCTCTGTGAAATAATCTTTTTAATCAAAGGTTCAACTACCAGCAAAGGCAACGAATTCTTTATTGCCAATATAATTAGATTCATGCCATAATTGTTTATGTTAAAGATCATTTTAAATTAGTCTCAATGATTGTAGATAATGATAAAAAAGATATTTAGCCAACATTGTAACTATGAGAGAATCGTTTGAATGTTCCAATGTCTGTGACATTTTTTCGATCCAATTAAAAGGGCCCGTAATAGTATGATTGTGCGCCATTTTTTTTATTTCAACACGAGCCTTTCTTGTCTATGAATCTCGGACTTATGACTTTAGCTGGGCACGGTACAAATTTTTTTTCCGTTTTTAGACAATTTTTTTGTAGCAACACAAAAAGTTAAGGCAAACGCGAGGCGAGATAGTCCCGTACCAGTTTTTAATGTGACTCGCAATAAGGTATCACTGGCATACCAGATACTAATTTTACGCTCTAATTGACCGCTACACATGTTTCCGACTAAATCAGCACCAACAGGAATGAGCGACGACCGGTTGGTAATGTTTGATGGAAAAAATAACTACGTACTATATGTAACGTGATTTAGATCGTAATTGAATGAGACGTGGCCATTTTGTGTCGTGATTGTAACGAAGAGAAAATGTAAAATTTTACTCTTGGATAACAGTAATCAAAGTACGCAGATCAAGCTCAGACTGAAACTCCAAATTTCTTTATCAAATTGAGTTTTTACAGTAATTCCTAAAAGTAGCTAAAACCATAGAAACTCCAAATGAAGAAATAAACAACTAAAGGAGCTCATAATGCAGCTTTCGTTAATATGTAACGACTTGAATTTGGCCAGCGAGGTATACAATGACCTTGACTCTTCACTTATCAAAGACCCGATTCCCAATGGTGGTAAGAATTACCTGTCATTTACTTTAAATCGAATGTTAGTCTTAGCACATCTCCCTCTGAGAGGAGCTGACAACGATCGCAGAGGGTTCATCTATTCGAGATAGTACCCACAATTGTATGCAGAGTCTGTAGTACTAATTAAATGTTAATCAACGTATGACGCAATGATCGCTCTAAATATTAATTTTTTTTTTATGTAACGATAAATAATTTGTTCTTTGTAAAGTAATCAACATATAATATATCAACATATTGCATCATACTTTACGCAACACTAATTAAATGTGGCTTTTCCAATACTATATTTAGAATCATTAGAAAAAGTGCAAATACACGTTTTTCAGTAATGTTTATTTATAAATTGTTACTTTCTATTTTTTTTTTTTTTTTAATAAACTTTTCGGATGACACTTGATGCATGAAACAAGTCAATAAAAAATGGAAACTTTACAGAATTGTCGGATAATAAGAAGCAAATAAAAAAAAATACTTTGCGTTTGAAATTATTTAGTCTCGTCTGCATTTAAAACTTTGAAAAGCTTTTGACATCAAATCCTTCCTTGTCACTCAAGTGTCTAATAAAGTGAGCAAGGACACTCAGATGCGATTATATCACACGCTACGCAGACAGATGTCGCCCTCTAATCGACCAATGCAACTTACCCATATAGAACGAATTACATTGGTCCATAGATATGAACCCATTTACACTATATGAATCTATGATTGATTAAAATATGTGCTTGCAATATATACTTATAGTCGTCGTCTTATATACACACTATGCAGGTGCATATAAAACTAATTATAATGGTCCATAGATATGAACCCATTTACACTATATGAATCTACTATCCTATTTTTACAATCTGTACATTACATACACAGCTTTATAGAATTGTGTTTAAATTATACACTTGTATGTATAAAAATTATTATAGTGGTCCATAGATCTGAACCAATTTACACTATATGAATCTATCATCACATTTTTACAATCTGTACATTACATACACAGCTTTATAGCATTATGTTTAAATTATACACTTGTGTGTATAAAATTTATTATAGCGGTCCATTGATATGAACCCATTTACACTATATGAATCTATCATCACATTTTTACAATCTGTACATTACATACACAGCTTTATAGTATTATGTTTTAATTATACACTTGTATGTATAAAACTAATTATAATGGTCCATAGATAGGAACCTATTTATACTATATGAATCTATCATCACATTTTTACAATCTGTACCATACATACACAGCTTTACAGCATTGTGTTTGAATTATACACTTGTATCATCCATCCATCCAATCAGCCGGTAGACGTCCACTGCTGGACAAAGGCCTCCCCCAAAGATTTCCACATTTTTATACACTTGTATATATAAAATTTATTATAATGGTCCATGGATATGAACCTATTTTTACTATATGAATTTATGATTGATTAAAATATGTGCTTGCAATATATAGTTATAGTCGTCGTCTTATATACACACTATGCAATTGCATATAAAACTGATTATAATGGTCCATAGATATGAACCTATTTTTACTATTATCCCATTTTTAATGTCTGTACTTTACATATACAGCTTTATAGCGTTGTGTTTATATTATACAGTTGTATGTATAAAATTTATTATAACGGTCCATCGATATGAACCATTTTATCCCATATGAATTTATCATTCCATTAAGTATACCACCAACTAATAGATTAACGTCTAGCTCTCTCATAGATTACTTAAACAAAACAAAAAAATACTAAATATAAGTCCTAAACCAAACTGGTATCATTGGATAGACATGTCACCAGACAGTGGAATTTTTAATGGTTTATTTGCATATTATTAATTAATTTCACGCACCGAAGGCTGCGCTATCGAGCCGCTTGTCTCCATAGGTTCAAGTAAACATCCATTACTAACCGACTAATTTGCATATGCACTGATGCATCATTACAGCGCAATTGCACGCGTGCCATTTAAAATTCCAGTATAATATTACAATGTACCGGGACAATTAAAAATGTTATTAACTTTTTAATTTTTCCTATTTCGACCGGCAAACAGTAGTGTGTAAACAGTACTGTGTTCCGGTTTGAAGGGCGTCGTAGCTAATGTAATTACTGAGGTAACGAGAGTTTACATCTTGTCTCAGGCGACGAGCGCATATGATACAGCAGGTTCCATTGCAGCCGACAAACAGCAGTATGCAAATATTAGTATATTCCGGTTTGAAGGGTGGTGTAGCAACTGAAATTACCGGGGCGATGAGACTGTCATATCACAAGGCGACGAGAACAATGTGTTGTGTATATTATGCTAATAAGCGTCATCTTGTTCGCGTATCACTAACCATCACGTGAACATCCCGCTAGTGTCGTATTGAAAAAAAAATGGCCCAAACAACTTATCACCACATCCCCTTCGCCGACCGACTAAATCAGTAAACAATGAATTATTTAACAAAGACTAAATTCGTTCGATTAATTAAAATAACCGTTATTAACATTTATAACAGCTTTAGTTAATTATCCGATTAACTGCTATAAAACTGTTAAATCGATACCGGTTAATAAAATGAATGAATTCGGAATCGATTGTCAAATCGGATAGATTACCATGATTATTCGTTACTGGTCGTCACTAGCGTTGGGGTCTCGCTGATTTTGGGATCTACGTCCAGCGGTGGAGATCTATCGGCTGGTGATGGTGATGATGATGATGATGATGGTGATGATGATGATGATTGGCTCTAATATAACGTTCGTTATTTACTGTTATTATTTGACTATATAATTATTCTAACATATTTCTTCCCGTTCATGTCATTTACTACTGGTAGTGTTTGTTGCTTCTGACCGCCTAGGTACCACCGCAGCGCCTATTGCAGCTGACAGACAGTACTGTGCGAACAATACTGTGATCCGGTTTGAAGGACCAATAGCTATTATTGGTGATAGTGTCTCTGTTGCTTCAGACCGTCTAGGTACCACCGCAGCGCCTATTGCAGCTGACAGACAGTACTGTGCGAACAATACTGTGATCCGGTTTGAAGGACCAATAGCTATTATTGGTGATAGTGTCTCTGTTGCTTCAGACCGTCTAGGTACCACCGCAGCGCCTATTGCAGCTGACAGACAGTACTGTGCGAACAATACTGTGATCCGGTTTGAAGGACCAATAGCTATTATTGGTGATAGTGTCTCTGTTGCTTCAGACCGTCTAGGTACCACCGCAGCGCCTATTGCAGCTGACAGACAGTACTGTGCGAACAATACTGTGATCCGGTTTGAAGGACCAATAGCTATTATTGGTGATAGTGTCTCTGTTGCTTCAGACCGTCTAGGTACCACCGCAGCGCCTATTGCAGCTGACAGACAGTACTGTGCGAACAATACTGTGATCCGGTTTGAAGGACCAATAGCTATCACTGGTGATAGTGTCTCTGTTGCTTCAGACCGTCTAGGTACCACCGCAGCGCCTATTGCAGCTGACAGACAGTACTGTGCGAACAATACTGTGATCCGGTTTGAAGGACCAATAGCTATTATTGGTGATAGTGTCTCTGTTGCTTCAGACCGTCTAGGTACCACCGCAGCGCCTATTGCAGCTGACAGACAGTACTGTGCGAACAATACTGTGATCCGGTTTGAAGGACCAATAGCTATTATTGGTGATAGTGTCTCTGTTGCTTCAGACCGTCTAGGTACCACCGCAGCGCCTATTGCAGCTGACAGACAGTACTGTGCGAACAATACTGTGATCCGGTTTGAAGGACCAATAGCTATTATTGGTGATAGTGTCTCTGTTGCTTCAGACCTAGATACTACCGCAGCGACTAGTGCAGCCGACAGACAGTACTACGCGAACATTACAATGATCCGGTTTAAAGGACCATTAACTATCATTGGTGGTAGTATCTCTGTTGCTTCAGACCGTCTAGGTACCACCGCAGCGACTAGTGCAGCCGACAGACAATACTGTGCGAACATTACTGTAATCCGGTTTGAAGGGCGCTGTAGCTAGTGTAATTACTGGGGTGACAAGACTAAACGTGCGTCTCAACGTCGCAATGTGGTGCTGTATAACGTCACGTTATGGGCGTGCGTATCACTTAGAAATAGGTGAATGTCCAGCTCGTCTCCAAGAGCTACAAGTAGTGAAGTGACGGAGAGGGTGTAGACAAGCGCGGCGGGTTGCGCTGACAATTATAACGCCGCCATTAAAGGTTACCCCATTGGTTTCGCACTATGTCGGCCCGGTTGCCGCGTTCGCGTTATTAATATCGCGTCACATTGCGACAGTGTAGCAGTGCGCAGCGTCCGGACGGCAGCCGGTGTCGAATCGCGGGGTTTGGCAACGTTGCCGCTTGATTTCTCGCTGTTTACCCAGATTACTCGGTTTTTGTGCCCGGTTGCGCCATTTTAACGCATGGCCGCGGACGACATTGGCGCTCGGGCGTTTTTTTTTTCCCGCCAAAATGCAACGGAGGTCGCCGCGAAAGACTTCAAGCGCGACAGTTGTCTATGACATGATTATATAAATTCTTTTTTTTTTTTAACCTAAAGGTCCAAAGGTCACCGCTTGACCACGAACTCACCTGATGTCAAGTTGTTCCACTGCTATGCTGTTCTCATGAAGAACTAACAGCTGGACCTGTTCGTTCTCAGTCTGATCGATGATAGAGCGTTGGGAACGTAATCAAACGTTGTGTATATATTCTACGATATACTACCGTCAAACCGATCTGATCGGGAACGTTGTCAATTGACGGATATACCCGGAAGTGATCAAAGTATATTAATATCAAATTATGCTAATACAATTATTGTTGTATAGGGTTGCCACACACGTTTTTATTTTAATATGCAATGGATATGTTTTACTACTTTAGAATTCGCGTGTTTGATGTGGGATGTTTACACTGCACCACATTTGAACTGACGTTAGTGGGTTTATGGTTACGGCGGCGGAGTCTAGTAAACTTCCAGGGTATAAAAAATGGTGTAGTGTATATCATCCTAACCAATGCCATGTATGTTATGTATATCACTTGTCATCAGGTGAACGTTTCACTCGTCTCAGAGGTACCTTAAGATATAACAAGTCTACCGCAGTAAATTCACTAGCAGCAGCGTCCTTCAAACCGGAACACAAAAATGTTAGGTCACTACTGTTCGTCGGCAGTGAGGAGACGGCGGGTGTTTTTAAAGTTTGATAAGTCAAAAATAAAGGTGATGTTATGTTGGTGTAGTGGTACCGCGCTGCGCACCGCCGCGGTGTGTCGCAGCCCTAACCTATGCGGAAAATTAATTTGCCTCGATATCAGTGGCCGCTTCGATATATTATGCGGAGTGGGCGTGGCCGATGCTGTATAAGGGATTTTTCGATTAGGCAAAATGTCCACACGGCGGCCGATTGGTCGGAGCCGAGCAGTAAATATTACTTAATGATCAAGTTTTAACTTAGTTAACATAATTAAGTTATGATACATAATGTTATAAGCACGAGTGATGTGTATGTGTATACTAGCAGGGCACGTAGCGCGCGGGAACGAGGGCCGATAGGTGTAAGCTCCTCCAGTAGTAGCGTCGGGAGGACTCCCACAATGTGGACCCACGACCTGGTGAGAATCGTGGGAACCCACTGGATACATTACCCACAGGACTGATAGATGTGGAGATCTTAGACGGAGGCCTATGTCCAGCAGTGGGCATCTATCGGCTGATGATAATGATATATACTATCTGTTCCCCGTCCTCTTTGCCGACCGTTATACAGAATTAGATTTGACTAAGTTACCATGGCAACCGTTACCATAGCAACGATAATGAATGATAGTGTTTATTGGAAATGAAATGATGAAGGATCCTTTCACTTGTTTTCACGTGATTGGTGAACAAAAGATCATTGGAGGAGGCCTATGTTCAGCAGTGGACGTCTATTGTCTGATGATGTCCAGCGGTGGACTGAGGACGGGACTTTGATGTCGGAGACCATCTAAGCTCCACGCAGCTCCTGTTGCAGACAGTGGTGTGGAAACGTTACTGTGTTGTACTGAAGGGCGCTGTAGTTAGTGAAAATGTCTCAAAGCGAGTATGATGTGGTGTTGTGTATATCATCTTAGGATGATATACACAACAGCCTGTGCTAGTTAGCTAGCACAGGCTGCTGTAGGCAGTGAGAAAAATCTATCATCATCATCATCATCATCAGGTGCCCTCTTCAAACTGTAGTTCGCCGATCAGATCGAGGACACCAATCCGATCCTCAGCTATTCCTTATAACTGATGGTATTTAAAGCAGTTCCACTCCTTTATGTCTTCAAACCACTTCTTCCGCTGACTACCTGGTGCACGATATCCAGGACTGAGGATTTTTTTTTTTTATTGAAAAATCTATGAAGTCATTAGGGGCCAAATAACTTCACCTCGCTGGTTGTAGGTCTTTGTTTCCAGACCATCTAGGTACCACCGCAGTGCCTATTGCAGTTGATAAATAGCACTGTGCAAATATTACTGTGCTCCGGTTTGAAGGGCGCTGTAGCGATTAAAATTAGAGGTGATAACTCTCGACATCTTATCTTAAGGCGAGGAGCGCAATATGGTGCATTGTATACCATTCTTACTTCCGCCACAACTAAGCAGGCGTATCACTTACCATCTATACCATCCACGAACGTCCTGCTCGTCGGTTAATGAAATAAAAAAAAAAAAATTAGAGCTGTGTAAATACTCTATTGCCTTATAGTTATAGAAGTACGTCAAATCTTGTACTACCCGCTATACCTGTGCATGGTTTTTTTGTTAGTATATCTCGAGTCCCAGCGGTGGACATCCCGTGGGCTTATTATTAGTACAACTGTTGAAATATTGAATATTTAAATGCGACCGACTGGTATCGTGGCACCGAGCACGTGCCGCCGCACAAAAACTCCATTTCAAAGTAACAGTTTTTCAGTAACATTGGCGTAAAGAAGCGAACGGCCGAGACCCAATTGGTGCCGGGGCTGTTACCGCGGTAACATTACGAATTGATCTCTAATCCATTCTAATACGGTGCAAGCTAAGCGCCGGGCGCGAACGCTTTTTTGTTAGCGTTTGTGTGGTTTTTTTTTGGTGCTTTTGTCACCCGAGCGAGGTGGTGGTAGAGGAGATAAAAAAAAAAAAAGTTGGAAATCGTGCTGCGGTGTGATGAAGAGGGTAAAAAAAAATGGCCGTTTAATATTGGCATTGAGCGTTCGGCGCGGGTCCGGGCGTGGAAATTCGTTTAATTCGGCCGCGGGCCGTGTCTAAATCATCCTAAGGCTTGTCGCGTTGCGGAGTCGCCGCTGCGGAAATTGATATTGTTCGCCCATTACCAACGCGGCTGATGGTTGCACCGTGGTCCATTTGTCTGTCCGTTGCACCACGCTCTTACCGACGCGGCCCGGCCGGGCGGTGTGCGCAACAGCTTTTTTTTTTATCAACTAATTACAATCGACACCTACTTCACATTGTATTAAGTGACAATGCAGCATGTTCATCTAGAATATTCCATATGTCAAATATTGACAGTCGGGAAAAGCAGCCTGACGTTCACCTGATGGTGGGTGATGCGGGCTGTAAGTCCAGCTCAACTTATAAGACCTAAGCCAAGCCTCACCTGATTGTAATGCACCCAATAAACCAGGCTCTGGTATCGCCAACCAGCATCGGGCCAGCTAGGTGGAAAATGCCCCAAACCCCCCATAGGAACCCCAATATGACAGCCACTAGTACTCAGCTGTAGGACATGCTGTCTGTGTGGTGAGATCTTTGAGGGAGGTCTATAACCTGGCGATGATTAGGAAGGCATGCACAGCTCCTCATATTGTCTCGTTACCACAGTAATTTCACTAGCTACAGCTCTCTGCCGGTACAATGTTTGCACAGTATCATCTGTCGGCTGCAACAGAAGCTGCGGTGGAACCCTACCACCTACCACCAGTCATCACCATCACTTCAAGAATCGGCATGTCAACACATGAATCGGAGTATTCTGGATGAGCGTGTTTCACCATGGACGACATTGTCACTTACCACCAAGTAAAATGAAGTCTAACTTAACTCCATGTAAAGGAAACCTGTAACCTTCAGTGGTTATTATAATGGTTGTTGTAAATTCCTGTGTTCCTTCGTCCTGTGGATTCAAGCTTCTATGAGATGATGCTGGCGGCTGTGCAAATATGCCTCGGTAATGACATGTAGGGCTATGAATGTATAGACAAGAATTTTGTCTATTAATATTTATTTACATATATATATTCATCATCATTATCAGGTGATGGTCAATTATAAGCTAAAAAAATATTTTTAGTTTTACTTATACATTTTAATGATAATTGATCTAAGAGGGTGTAAGGGTTCCAAACAACCTCACCAGCTCGTGGTGCGGCTAATCAACAAACCAGGCTCTGGGTTCCACCAACCCGCGTTGGGACAGCGTGGTGGGAAATGGCCCAAATCCCCTCATATGAGTCCATACCTAATGGTTGTTGAAATCTTTGAGGGAGTCCTATAGCCAACGGAGGGCCTCAATCAGCTGATGATGATGATTAATCAAAATCATTTTAAAAGCTTTTCCTTCACTAACTATCTATGAAACTGTACGAAAAATATATATAAAATTTGCTTTATTATATGTATATTGTTCATATATGCCACATTATGTTCATATATATATGTACTAAAATATAACTATGTTAATATGAACTAAATATTTTTTCATAGTCCTCAATCATTACATAGCTAATTTAAAGATAAACACATTTGTATTAGTGAAAATTTTTTGGGCTTTTCAATTTATCATCATTATATTGGATTACTTATACACATTGTCTAGTACGAAACAAACGTAACTTAACACAGGTTGTTATTAATGTTGACTTATTTTTTTTTACTATCCATTAGTCTGTGTATGTAGATTGGTAATTCTATGGGATATTGGATCGATGGATCTCATCGTTAGTTCGGGATGCAGGATCCATTAAGATTTCCGCCCGCCGACGCGAGATGCGCGGGAGCATCTGCGCCCCGTAAACAAAAACATCTTAAATTACATTATAAGCGATAACTTAAAATACACTTTAAATCTATAGGCAGTAAGTTCAATTTCCATTGTAACTGTTCAACTGTGTAGTAGTTTATTTTTAATAGAAATAGAGCCTTATAATAGAGACATTTAAAGATCAAATTTGTTTGAATTCTTCATTGTTATTGTGAAGTCGTTGCTTATGTTTATTTAGGCAAATGTGGAGTTTATTACTTAAGTAATAAAGTTGAGATTAGCTTGACTAAGTTGACACTTGCAGAAAACACGCAGTTCGGTTAAGCTCACTTTTACAGCGGTTTCGAGATAATGGTATTGATTTACCAGTACACGGTTATCTTTTATAATCTACGATATTTTGAACATTTCGCTCTCTTGAGAATTTGCTCCCAGGGCGATGGGGTTTCACGTTGCTTTCGCATGTGTTTTTTTTTTTTAAACAACTTAAAATTTTCACTTAACCGAAACCACTTTAGGTTTACTTGAAAATCTGTATACTTACAACTAAAGGTTTTTTTTATTCGCTGAACACGTGAAAACTGGTGAAGGTACGACGGAAACGAGCATTCGACGCCTATGACGCATATCTTCAATCTCATAGATCCTTCATCATTTTATTCCTCGGTATTATTTATACGGTTGCTATAGTAACGGTTGGTCTCAAGGAATGTTTTTGACGAATTTCAAGTTTAATTATATATTACTAGCAAAGCGGCCGAGGATATATATATATAATATATAATTATAGCTTGATTGATAATATATCACCATTAAATAATTGTTAAGGTCAGGGTCTAAAGATAACTCTTTACTATGGTCATAGGTCCATATAAAGAAACCATTTATAACAGCAACATATATATATAATCGTAAATAATCAGACGTCTTTGATGTATCGCAGAGAGAAGACGAGCGGGTCTGGTGGTCTAGGTAGGTACCGCCGCAGCACCTATTTCTGTCGGCGAACAGTAGCGTGCTAACGTTACAGTGTTCCGGTTTATAGGGCGCTGTAGCCAGTGAAATTACAGAGGTAACTAAATATAACATAGTATGAAGCGACGATCACAGTGAAATATATATCATCTTAATTAGCGTCACGTTGTTATGAGCAGGCGTATGAGTTACCATCGGGTGAAATTAGTTTTGTCGCTTTGTAGGATGAAATACGAGCAGCAGTAGTGTTACTTAGGATATTTATACAGCATCACATTATCGTCAGCATCTTGAGACATTCGTTACTCCAATAACATCACTAGTAGGCGACCGTCTTGGTAGGAGCTACCGCAGCGCCTGTCTGTCGCCAAACTACTGTGCAAACTTTACTGTGTTCCGGTTTGAAAGTCGCTGTAGTTAATGTAATTACTGGGGTAACTAGACTCAATATCATATGTTCAGGCGACGAGCGCAATATGGTGCTGTATCATCAGCCGATAGACGTCCACTACTGGACATATGCCTCCCGAAGATTCTGACTTCGATCGGGTAGGAATTTATATGGAGGGATTTGAGCCATTTCCCACCACGCTGGCCCAATACGAGTTGGTGGGAGCCAGAGCCTCATTTGTTGATTAGCAGGGTGCATCACGAGCTGATCAGGTTTTGGGTCCTGTTAGTTGTTATGCGGGAATCTTTACACCCCTGCATGGTGCTGTATATACCATCCTAACGTCACGTCTCGTGGCTACAAAGCCTTCTACAAAGAATAAAGAAAAATACTTAATATCGAGACTTAGGATCTAGATAAACTATTAACTGGCTAAGTGAGGATTGGAGGATGTCCATGTCCACCAATGATGTATATTCCTTACAAGAGTTTTAATACAATTGGGTATCGAACCCGCACCTGTACGAACCGTACGGAGAGAAGTTGCACCGCCATTATAACATTATCGATATTTAAATTGAACATAAAATGTTTAAAACAATACACGGCAGACCCTAGTTCTTCACGTCGGGCGCAGGAAGCTGTGTCTCCCCTCTCCGTCGCTCCAACGGTAAAACTACTTCCGTCTCCCTCCCGCGTAATACCAGTTTTGGCGTACTAAAGAGTTATTGCAACTGTTCCGTGGGCGGTTCTGGATCGTTGTAGAATTAGGAAACTAATTTCACGGCATGTTTTAATATGTATTTTTGTTTCGTTTTCGCATTGTGTTGTTATTTTTTTTGTTATAACTTATGAAAAGAGCCCCAAGGTTTTTATTTTTATAGTTTTCCCTGAACTAGTGTCGTTTATTTGAGCTCGCTGTATACCGTTAGCCAGTTGAAGAGAATTACGATAGAAAAAAAAACGTTTGAGGTTATCACAAACGTTTTGATCTATACACTATACAATCAGCTACGATTTCAAGCAGTAAGATTAGATATACTAGGTATTTACTAGTAAAGAACTAAGACATCGTTGACAACTTCAGCATGTCAGTTAATGAAGAAGAGTAGTTTATATAATTCAATTGAGGATCTGTATACTTGATGGTAAACGACAGGTGTTTTTACGCAGCATCACAATAGAATCATTGACTTAAGATGAAACTCGTTCAGACTGACACCAGTGTTATACCGGAACCGGATTATCTTTGTATATTAATCCTCGGAACCAGAACTATGCGTTGCAGTACCAATACACACTAATGGTTGGACTCATTGCCGGAGACTGTCCATGACCGTAGTTGATATTTCTGTCGCCATACAGCAGTGTGCAAACATGACTGTGTTCAGGTTTGAAATGCGTTATAGCTTACTAAGTTACTGAGGTGAGACTTGACATATTGTCTTAAGCCGAGAAGATAGTGATGCGGTATATATCATCCTAACTGTCCTCTCGTCCATCTGGTCACTCTGGCGAATGAAAAGAGGTTGTCACGAGAAACGGTGACATACCACCAATAAGTTTTACCAATAGTAATGAAAATGCTGTTTATTAAAAGTCAATTCTTTATGTTCGAATGTCTATGGCACCGTATGAATGGCTCGGGACATGATGCAACACAGCAGGTGGAGAGAATTTCACTCCAACCACCGACGTGCATGTTATATCATCGAGACCTTCGCGGCTACGTTCACAGGGACCATTTGAACTTACTGCATAACAACTACAACGAGAACTGTTTAACTACTTTACTATTACGCGATAAGGAGCAGGCTTAAATGTCATAATGACAGGTTTCAAGGAAATGCCAATGGTTCTACCGGTGTCCGATTCAAGACCAGGTGGAGTCAGGATATAGATAATAGAATGATAAGGAATAATAATATATTGTAATCGATGGCTTCTATAACATCAAAGGTGCTGAATAAAGTCATGTATTGGATGGAGGAGGGGGCTAAAAGTCCCAGCAGTGGGGATATTATGAGTGTTCATTTTATGTATGGTATAAATTTATAGTTATAAGGGAACAAACTACCTGCCTCCAAAAGACAGCGACCTTACCGTTTCCGGAATTTTGAAATTCCTTCACCTTAAACCTGATATAGAGAAGAAACTTTTGTAATGATGGAGGTATGATTCATTTCCTCCGGAAGTACATATATTTATATATAATATTGCTAGTAAGTGGGTTAGGGGAAAACCCTACAACCATTCAAACTTATGGGAATAGTAAAATTAATGTTAACTATATATTAATTATGGGGTTTAAGGGTGCCTGTACAACAAATCAAAGGACCTAAACCAATATCACCAGCTGCTAATCAACGAGTCTCTGGCTCCCACCAACCCGCATTGGGCCAGCGTGGTGGGAAATGGCCCAATTCCCTCCATATCAATCCCTATGCAATCGACGCAGTGGACGTCTATCGACTGATGAAGACGAATATATTAATATCTCTCGATTGCCCAAAATCATATTAAATGATTGTTTCATAGAAAATTTCAAAAGTCAGTGAATTAAATATTTTCTTACTATAATCTTCGTTATGAATTACTCCGGTAATACTTCATACCGGACAGATTATATATTAAAAACATAATTGTCGTGTGAAGGTATGCGGACAGGTTATCGCACGCTAACGACTTCAACAGAACTAACTGTTTCTAGTGGCGCCTGCGCACCGGCAGACGTGATGAGGCCTCCCGCAAGGTGGACCGACGACCTGGTGAGAATCGAGGGAACCCACTGGATACTAGCAACGCGGGACCGATCGACGTGGCGATCTTTGGGAGAGGATGTCCAGCAGTGGACGTCTATCGGCTGATGATAAACTATCTGATCAAGTGAAGTCGTTCAGGTACTCCCTCATCCTTATCAGAAAATCAATGGTGCCCCACACTGTATGATAGGAAATGGAGAAAAGAAGGCGAAGGTGGTGAAATATACTTGAATATGACATAATTCCCCCATCCCCTTTTCACATAAGATATATATCGTAGACTTTTTGTTGCGGCGAACTCTTTAAAAGATACCCTGCTTTTGAAGAGAAGACAAGGTTATGTGGAATTTGTACCCGCTAAAACCATGGCCATCCTCAGTGTCCTGCTAGAGGTTCCAAGGATCTCCCCAGCATCCCTCTCTTTGCTAGGACCAGTACGAGCCCATCTCATCCTTATCGTTCATATCTTAATGAGGAATAAGGGTCGCTTTCAAAGCCTCATCATCAGCCGATAGACATCCACTGCTGGACATAGACATCACCCAAAGATATTTGTAGGGATTTAAATGTGAGGAATTTGGGCCATTACCTACCACGCTGACCCAATTTCAAACTCTACAACCCCTTTGTTCTCATTCTGCGATAAATAAGGCTTACCTTAGTTCTACCCTTAAAATGTCGAGACTACAGATCAGTGATATCGTAGATATACCACCAGTATGCTTCACCAACAGCTTTATTGTAACATAACTTTGTTAGTCGTTTGCTTAACTTAGATAACTTTTTTTTTCGCCGAACAGCAAAATGGCGAGAGAATTCTCAAACTGCAATTCGTACGGGGGTTGTAAAATCTCGCGTATTATTGTACCGTCGGCGACGCGCACCCCTCGCCGTTAGCGAGGGGCGAGTCGGGGTCCAGATGACCGTTAGTAAATAGCTATTGTGATGGTAATCTGCATTGTCTGTCTGTTCCGAGGTGCATCGGCCGGTGTGAGAGGTTTAAATGCAGCTCTTTAACACAAAAATGTTTACATTAATACCTAAATTCAATACAGAATTGGGAATAGAGTTATTGGTCTCTCTTTCATCAATTCTTCTGGAGATGGTCGCTGGAGGGTTAGTTATCAACTGTTTATAATAAGTTAGGATATTTACACAGCATATTAACTTTACAGTCTTGAGTAAAACAATAGTCTCTTTATCCAAATAATCTTTAGGTTATCGCTTTTCTAACGAGGTGACGTTAATATTAGCACATTACTGTTTGGAGACAGAAGTATAGATTGCAGTATCTACCTAGTTTAAAACGTAGAAGACAGAAGAAGGCCTTCATCATTATTATCATCTCTACTAATTGAAGTCCACAGTTGGGATTAGTTCTTTTTTAAAGTAATCGATAAAGCATAGTCTTTGATCGCAAGGAGCGATGGATGTGGAGATCTTTGGGGAAGGTCTATGTCTAGCAGTAGACGTATATCGGCTGATGATGATGATAGTCCTGAGTTTATTCCATTAACATGTCAAGGTAATAAACATAAATAAAATCCTGACCAACTCGTGATTATCCTTTCGGTTTTGGTATCGGAAATCTTTCTATCAGCTTCAGTGTAAAACTTGCATATGCTATCTATTGTTACCTTTATTTGTTATCTTTTATATGTATATATAATAAATGTTGTGAGGTTTTATATGTTAGCATTAGCTATAAGAATTTTCTCTATCATCTATGGTTAAATCGTAAGCTGTCAACACTACAAAATAAATAACATTATGTCAATTTAAAGCTTTTTGTCCCTATGGCATTCTCCCTATGGTCCAGAATTTTATGAAGCTTGAATATATTAATGTTATGAAGACGTCGATCGCTACATTCTCCATTCTCACGACATATATATGTTATATACATCACGAACACGCGATGTGTGAATAACAAAAGGTATAGAAGCAATAAATCAATTGATACACAAGCGTTGCACAACACCAAAGAAACTTCACAAAGGATAGGGAAAAAAAAAGAAGTTTCCGCGTTTAGGTAAACTTCTGCATTCCCACGGGCTGTGCTATAACTAACTTAAACTAAGGTACCTAAGCACACGCTGCACTAAAGTATTAAGTAAGGTTTTCGCTTGGCAAGCTACAGTACAACTTTGTGCAAGCCATATGGGATGTCACCTGCGGGTCGTGGGGCAGGTCGCAGCATCCCTCTTAAATCGAACATCCTGCTCGAAGTAATAAATACGGATTCGTATCCTGTTCACATATTAAGCTTTATAATATACCAATGTTACGTAGTGCTGTTTACCATAAATATGGTGAAGGATAACGTCGTGAGGAAACTGAGAATTGTTTAAACCGGCGTTTATAGACACCGACCTGAATATGGGTAGCGTTGTGTATACAGCCATAGACTGTTTACTTCGCGGATATTCCGAGACCCAACAGTGGGAAGATTAAGACTAGTTAGTTATTTATATATTTGTATATTTTTTTTATTTAATAAAGTGACAAAACGAACAAGAATAGTTCATTGATTGTAACTGATACGTCTGCTCATTAGAAGCTGTGTCTAGATAGGATGATAAACTCAGATTCACGATGTTTTCTTCTTGATACATAAGATGTTTAGCCTGTTGACCCAGTAATAACACCAGCTACAACATCCTTCAACAACAACTTACAACGGCCGTTGGGGCAGAAAGGTTCTCGAGTGGCGGCCACGTGCCGGAAGACGTAGCGTGGGCAGACCCCCCACAAGGTAGACCGACGACCTGGTCAAGGTCGCTGGCAACCATTGGATGCGGGTGGCTTAAAACCGGTCTGAGTGGAAATCTTTAGGGGAGGCCTTTGTCCAGCAGTGGACGTCTTTCGGCTGATTGTATGGATGGATGGATGACAACATCCTTCAGAGTATTGTTTGCTCACTAGTTTTTGAAGGCAGAAATAGCTGTGGTACTTAGACGGTCTCCGGCAACAGAGACCTACCACCAATGAAAATATAGCGTGATAATTTAACACGACGATGAGTTCTCAAGATGATGAGGACAGTGCACGGCAAAAAAATCGTAAATTAACTACATTATAGTGCTACAATGTAGTTAATTTATTCGACAGTGCCTTGAACAGGATAGCAGAGTGATCTCAATAATAGAGAATCTTCTTTAGGTGCCTCTCCTTCTAGCGGGGGTTGGCGATCAGAATAATAAATAAGAATAGAAAGAAATCAACTGAAAAGCTTTCGTTTAACATAAGCTCTTTATATAAGTTAAAGTTACATTTAAGTTATGGGTTGTTATTAGGCAATATAAATGAGACGATTTACTTATTACAGTCCAGTTCTTAAGTATTATAGAGTTTAAAACTTGATACAAATTTTCAAAACTAAAAAAGAAACCATTTAAAATGTTAATAAGCATGTTTCTACGTAAATTTGGCTAACACTTAGCAATAACGTCGTCGCTTCATATTAACATTTTGAAGTTTTTTAATGTATTATGTTAATATGTAATAACTTAGCTAATAGTATATTCAAGACTAAGTAGAATAATTCAATGTGAGAGTCGAAATAGAGGTGTAAAGGGGTTCCGCACGGGATCTTTTTTTTTTTTTTTTTTTTTTTTTTTTTTTTTTTTTTTTTTTTTTCGCGGGGAAATCTTCGAAAAGATACTCTGCCTCCTGGGGGGAAGTCAGAGTTATGTGGAGATTTTTACCCACTAAAACCCCCTCGGTGGTCACCTTCGGCGTTTGGCGAGGTCACGGGATCTCCGTTCGGAACACAACCGCGGCCTCGCTAACGCTATGCTGGGATAGCTCGTCCCGGGGTCTGCTTATACAGACCCTACCAGCCTCGTGAGTATTGTTTCAATGACCGACGTCCACGTCCAGCCATTGTCCTCCTCAGGGTCGTTTAGAAGGCGATAAGAACCCCCATCCTGATCGCCAACAACCCAAAAGACCCCATTATGGTAGGGGAGCACCATTCACCGGTGCGACGTGTTGACGCACGGTAGTGCCACGACGGTTTCTTCTCCGAGCGGGATCTATCCTCTCTCTAGCCCGCTCAGCAGCCTCCTTTCGTAGCTCACGGGATCTAAGCCAACTCTCTCACTTGCTCGTGGTGCTGCTAATCAACAGACGAGGCTTTGGCTCCCACCAACCCGCATTGAGCCAGCGTGGTGCGTAATAGCCCAGATCTCTCTACATGAACCACTGCAAACAATGGCTGATTATGCCCAGCGATGTAGGCTACGCAGGACCGATCGTTGTGGGAATCTTTGGGGAATGCTTATGTCCAGCAGTGGACGTCTATCAGCTGATGATGATGATATCATTATCATCTAACATTTTATTAAATAGAAGTGACTTAATCTCATATACTCTACCAACACCCAAACTCACACAAGCGGCTTGGGAATCGAACCGGGAATCGTCTACTACATCTACAACTAGATCTGTTACCGGAGGCCATCTAGGTACTAGCGCAGCTTCCAAACATTACTTTGAAGGGTGCTATAGCTAGTATAATTACTGTGTAACAAGACTCAGTTCTCAAGATGAAGAGCACAATGTGGTGCTGTGTACTTCATCCTAACTAGCGCCGCCTTTCTATTGATAACACTTACTATCAGCTGAACATCTCGTTATCACCACTTCCAGTAGCATCTACGCTTTCTAAACTATTGCTTGTAACAGACGAGTAAGTCTCTTTAAATGTGTTTAAAAAATATTTAAACTCTATTGGAGAACTATTATTTTAGTTGATTAATTAAAGTTGTTTCTATAAAGATGAATACGGAGGCATTGATAAGAACAGTGACCATTATATACACGAGTTAGTTTTATGATATCATAAAAATATAAAATCCGATACACAGGCTCGGATATTACACGACTATAACACTTAAAAAACAATCCGAATTAGCTATATCTTTAATATATTCATTCAATACAAAAATATCATAAACTTTATCTAAATGGTCGGCATTAAAGGAGCTTTAACGTCCGATAATGAAATCGTAAAATTCATATCCGATAATGAAAATCGAAAATGGTAGCCATGAGAATATAAAAAAGCAAAGATAAAAAAAAAATCTGTATTTACAGATATCCTTATTTAAGGAGACATAATAAAAACTCGCGGGAAATCACCTAACAAACCATTTCTATTGATTTTCTTCCGGAACAAATCTTTAAGTATGAATTTTAATACTGTGTACTCTCAAGGAAAAAATGGTGAAAAAACGGACATGTTCCAAGAACATCTTTCAATGACTTGTGAGATCCGTCAACTTGCACTTGACATTGATCTAGAAGAAGAACTAAACGTAGAAGTAAACGGTAGTGATAAATATAAATTAATGTACAATAACGAGAGCAGAGAAAGATTCTTTAACTATAGTAATTATGAAACTGTAAAATGATGTGGAATCTTTGAAGGAGGCCAGTGGACGTAGATCGGCTGATGATGAGAGAAAGCAGATTTAAGACAGACAAGAACAAATGTTTAATGACTCCTACGTACAGGTATGAAGAATTTTGTTATAAAAAAAAACCTGCATTTGGCGACCGTAATGGATAGATGGCTATGACTGTCAGCAAGAGAAGACTCTGAGCCCGAAATGTGGGAAGATTAAGCTCAATGTTTATGTACTCGTATGTGATGTCCTGGATACGAACTTATGGATGTAGATCGTCCAAACCAGACGGCATACCTAGCGCTGACTACAACCTCAGTTCAACAGCACAACTATATAATATGCTTCTCCCTGCCACGGCCTATAACACCTTAGAAATTTGCCAAAAACATTTGGACTGGTAACATAAAAATCTTCGCAAAGATTAGAAACCAGTTGAAAAGACTACAGACGCCAATGTTCAGTTCAGTTAGACGAAAATACTTTATGATGATAAAAATAGATGGATAATAAAAATTGAAGCATTTGTACAAAAATAGATTGATTAACATATATATTACATTTAGATACCAAATCACGACCCGGACAGGGAAAATATAGCATACTGAACCAAATATCTAAATTATTTTAATGTCATCAGTAGTAAAGACACAGGTTTATCTATTAAAGTGTACAGATAATAAAGTTGTTGTAATAAATAATAATGCTAGTGATTGAAACGATAGCAGTGTATAAAACCTGTCGATAGTTTTTGAAAAACCAATCGGAACTGACTGAATAGAAGTCAACGATCTCAAACGTCTGACCTTTTAAGTCATCTGTGCTTTTCTTTTCAAAGTACAAGACATTTACAAAGTTTCTGTTCTTGTTCATTGATGAATTAATTGCCTAACACAATTTCTGGTTTGATTCTGGGGCAATTGTTGATTTTGGACGATGGAAAGGTTTTTCCGAACGTGGCTACCATTTTGATACTATAGACCGACCTATAGCAAACAAAGAATCTAAAATAATTTCGATTTAGAAGCATCATATGTGATTTTAAACTATAGTTTATAAGCAATTTTGTCCACATTGAACCATATTGTTTCCTTAACGGTGTAAGGCTTCACCCCAGGTGCTACATTTTGCCAATGTTCGTATATAGGTCATATGGTCACTGGGACCACCCTGAACGTAACGGATGCACAATTATATGGGAGAGTACACATTACAACAAGGTTTAGCCTAACAGCTTGCAGAACGCTGCTAAAAATTTGCAAGGCTTCCCACGGGTACTAGTTTACGTCCACAAATGTATTGTATACATATAGTAAATGTTATGATAGAATAGGATAGCACTACTATGGTAACAGATGACGCAGCTGAGAAGAGAGAAGATATGTTTGATCACCTAGAGAGAAAAGTGATGAAAAGCAGAACAATAAAGAGATGATCATAACATCAGAGAATTTGAGATCTAGAAACCTCTGTTCATACTCACTTTCTCTTCGCAACATTTAAAGTCACTTGAAATATCAGTTCAAGCAGAAATCATACAAAGAAACATTATTTTTAAAATTCGTTGCTAGTGTAAGAAATCGAATCAGGAATAAACATCCTCGAGAGAACATTTTATATAAAAAAATCCAATTAGTTTTTGAGAAACAGTAACTGAGCAGGGACAATATGGAAGACGTCCTTCATGAATAAGAAAAGTGATATTTAACTTCAAGGTCCTGCTATAAATCGCTGCGGTACTAATCTTGAAATAAAGTTATGATCAAGACTGTATATCAAGAAGCGTTTTTTTTTTTAATATTGTTTGTTGAGTTACAATCAATTCTGTATTCATAAATATTTCAAATTGTTTCCTTCAACAAAACTCGTCCGTCGTTCCATAAGTACAAGTTTATTTTTTGGTATAAACATTGTAATTTAGTTCAAGTTTATAAATGATGTGAACAAACTGGAACTTGTTCAAGTAAATAAAATATTTGTACTTAATGAATGTAGCTTCGTACGTGTAGTAGGTACAGCTAAATGGAACATAATTCCATAAATCTCAAAGTAGGATAATGAACAAATCAGTATTCCTAAGCAAATAGATGTATATCATTGACAATAAATCTGATGCAACTCCTAGATAAGGTGCTTCTTAGTCCAAGGATACCGGATGTGTTTATCTATGCAAATTGCGGGATACCGAAGGGTTCAAATTAAATCCCTCGTTGACCGAAGAAAATGATAAATTCACCTGACAGTAGTAAAGTTATCTTTTCTCGGGTTCCACGATAGTTGTGACTAATTCATGAATATATCATTGTTTTAATTAACAATAAGATAATTGAAATTCATAGAGTGGTAAGTGACAATGTAACCGTAGATAGTGAAAGTATTATTAGAGATAAATAATCTACAATCGATTTATATACTAATGTAAACCTAACATAGGTTGTGAATACTACTTCAAAGACTGAACACATAACGAGTCATAACTGTAATCATGAATATAGTCTTCTTTCTGAAGAACTTAAAACTGGTATGCAAATATTGGGTATTTTATTTTGGTGCTTCGATAAATTTACATTAGGTCTTATAATATGCTCGGTGTTGCTCTGCGCGATCAAATTAGAAATTAGAAGATCTCTAGAATTAAAGTCATCTGCATAGCTTAAAGGGTGGCCAGACTCAAGTAGCAATGGGTAGGACACATTGCTGAGAGGACCGAAAGCCGATGGAGCAATGAGATCGTTACGTGGTGGAAGGTGTTCCTTGGGTTGTACCGACGGCATATGAAGACAGCGTCGACGTAGAAAATTTCGAGGATCAATGTCATAACCTAGTATCAGATGAGTTGTAAAACGATATGACTTTCAAACGCTAAACATCTTAAGGAAACATGACCAGGAGTAGATCTCAACTGATATGATAATGCTAAATCCTTGCATATCACAGAAAGGTACAGCTGTAGAAGATAAAGACTAGATTTCGCTTAGGTGTTTCTGCTAGATAATATTTCACTGTGTTACTATACCAAAATCGTACATAGTGCTTGCGTGGCGTGGTCACTCAATTCTGAATGATGACTAGTGGTTTCTCCTAATATCCTGCACTTGCCACTTTAGCGCCGAAATTAATTAATCCCGGAGGGGTTTGTGGCAAACTATAAATAATAATTTCCGAAGGGTCGGTGTAATTGTTACTTCGCAGCGCGATTCCGTGGCGCCATTTGGAAAATTTTGAAGGTAGCCCGGGCGACATCTATTTTAATACAGACAATAAATCCTAATTCTGCTTTTAGATATGATAAATATCTTTAACATGCCTCGATTATACTTTGTTATAGTAAATGAGGAAGAAGACTTCAGTTAAGTAACGTTCTGTGAAAGTCTAATTAAAACAAGGAGAATTTAAAAATGACTAATTAAGAATATGAAATGTCCAAATATTCATATCTTTAAGTTATATAATATTTTTAATGATAAGAGCAAAGATCTGATGAAATCCATGTGCTAAATTAGATTACGGAGCCAAAAAAAAGGTATTGTTTTTGATCCAAGGTCAAAGTCTGTCAGCTCAATGGATATAAGTTGCATGATGTGAATACATGATAATAACTTACTAATCTTAAGTATACCCTTTAAAAATTTAAGATGATCATCATCATCAGCCGACAGACATCCACTACTGGACAAAGGCATCCCCCAGAGATTTCCACATCGTAGAATTTATTGAGAGGAAATAGGCCGTAACCCTCCACGCTGGCCTAGTGCGATTTAGTGAATGGTCAGAGCCTCGTTTGTTATTCATCAGGGTGCACCGCATGCTCGTGAGGTTGACTCAAGCTCCGTCAGATGTTCGGTGGAACCCCTTACTCCCCTATATATGCAATAGAGTTGGATTTATAGAATCAAATGGCAATTTACAAAGCATATTCTTCGAAAGACTGGTAGCTAGCTCATCGCGCGGGTCTTCTGGTTGCGATCAGGACAGAACCGATCAGCGTGGACATATTTGATGAAAGCCTACTTCCAGTAGTGGAGGTCGATCGACGTGTCATTATGCAGGATTGTTTAACGTCTAGAGCATGCCACTTCCGCCACGTAAAATGTATTTAGTAAGTCTATGGAGAGCTCATCATCATCAGTCGATAGACGTACACTGGTGAACATAGGCCTCCCCCAAAGACGTCCACAGCTCATAGTGTGGTCCTATATCATTTTATGTATGTTTTGAGGTAAGAGCGGAAAGGATGCGTCGTTACACTACGCGGACTGCCTAATATCTGGCTGGCATTGAGGCGGCGCAAGGTCGCGCTAAATGCGCCGCCGTGACGTCACCGCTTCTGCCGCGCGCAGCCCCGCCACCAGGCCATGGCGTAGTGGCACCACGCGTCCACACTCACCGAGGAAAGTCTACGAGAAAACTAATCACATCATATCATCATCATCATTATTATCAACTAATCACATAGCTATTTAGAATTCAATGAATTCTCGAAACAAGCAAAACGTTCGCCTGATGATAAATGATACATCTGTCTATAACAATGTGACGCTAGATCCACATCATATTGTACTCGTAGAAGTCATAAGATATCCCGTTACCTCAGTAATTTCACTAGCTACAGCACCCTTCAAATCCGAACACTGTACAGTTTGCACACTGCTGGTTATCAGCGGAAATAGGAGCTGCGATGGTATCTACTAACAACAGATCTGCGTCTTGAACTCTCTGTACTTATGAGCGACGAAAGCATTTCGATTTTGTTTTTTTTTTTTAATCTTGAATTTGACTTTAAATAGTTATTTGAGAAATAAATACTTTAATTTTTTATGTACTCTAAATACATATCTGTATCTATACTTAAGACTAATTTCTTTTAATCTTACTGATAAGGATTTTTATTGGTCTTAAATCGGCCTTCGACTCCATTTTGAGAATCTATTAAAATATTCTGTGACAGAAGTATAACTTTCTACTCTTCTTTATGTGAACTTAAAGTAAAATATAATCAGCCATTTTTATATTCCCACAGCTGGGATTGTGTCCTTCTGTTGAGAAGAGAGACAAGTCTATATTTATCATAATAGTACTGGTTGGGGGATATATTGTTACATATCGATTTCCTCGCAATGTTTTCCATCACCGGAAGCTCAGCCACATATAAACTTGTAAGATTGAAATCTCATGAAAATGGACGTATATAAATACAGGACATATATAATATCGTCTTCCTGTCCGGTTATCCTTCTGCGCTTCGTGGTCATCTTGTCTGTGGGTGTGCCCTGATGTTCGTGTATAACGAACTTTTCTTCACTGAATTTGTCGATAAGATGGCGGATGTGTAGAAGAAAACGTCTACAAACATCTTTGAAACTTTCTGTTCTATTAAATGTTATATCTAATGTATAAAATAGTTAATTATCTATATATATCTTTAGAAGAATATACATTATATATAGAAGAACGTAGACTATAGGTTATATATAGTAAGATACTAGAATAGAAGGATGCTTCGTTTTCATTACCTGAAGGCAATTAGACTGATATGAGTTTATATAATGTCATTGTTAGTTATTGTTATATAAGTATTATTTATATATTTATTATGTATATTATATAATTATAATTACACCTGCCTCCAACATTTCTACGTCACACAGAGTTGAGTGACGGAAAAGCAACCTAGGCATTAAGTTCGCCCTTTATACCATGCATGTATCTATTGTATATATCTTTAATCGATTTAGATGAAATACGCAATGAATGTCCATAGATTAGGAAAATAAAAAAACTCTTTTGTTAAGATTTTTTACTGATTCTTAGTTAAGAATTCAGTAATGAAATATTTCATGAAAGTTTTTTTTACATCAGTCCTTTGATATATTAAAACTGTTTATTTGTAAAGTTCCTGTACAACTCACGGGAGCCAAGCCAACCTCGCCTGCTCGTGGTGTACCCTGCTAATCATCAAACGAGGATCTGGCTCCCATCATTGGGCCTGCGTTGTGGGAAATGGCCCAAATCCTCCCATATAAATCCTTACCCAATCAAAGTGGGAATCTTTGAAGGGGGCCTATGTCCAGTAGTGCACGACTATCGGCTGATGATAATAATAAAGTACTCTTTGATTTTTTTTTAGTTTTTATTCCACCAAGGGACGAGTGGGATGTTCACGTGATAGAAAGTGATACGCTTAGCCATTAAAACTTGGATCTAGTTAGAATGGTATACACAGCACCGCATTGTGCTCGTCGCCATAAGACATGTGTTAAACCTCCTTACCCCAGTAAGCACTAGCTACAACGTCCTTTAATTCGGAACACGGTAATGTTTGCACAGCAGCTAGACGGTCTCCGGCAACAGTATTACTACTACAAAGTAATAAAAAAACATATATAACAAGTATTACATAGATGCCGAAAAATTCGAATCGTTCACACAAGGCCTCCGGCGCGGGCGCAATTATATCGTATGCGAGATAGTTGTATCGCGTGAGCGAGATTAGTGTAATTTTGTTACACTACAGCTTCATTCCTCTCCAGTTATTTGTTATTTACTAAATATTAACCGTGAGATTTAACTGTATATATCTATTTATACTTAAACTACACGATTAAGTTACACAGGGCGCACTTAATGCGGTAATAGTCACTATCAGTCAACCTTAGGAAACGAATGATGATGAGAAAATTTATATATATAGTATTGAGTATATGTTTGAAGGACTTTATATCGGAACCGACATAAGCATAGAAGAGAAGAAAGAGTTAGGTCAAAGGAAATATATATTTTTTATTGGAAACAGCTACGAGACAGGACTTTCACCTGATGGTAAGTTATACGCCTATGATAACGAAGCGATAGTTAGGATGATATATAATATACTGCACATAATACTCGTCACCTTGAGACAAGTTCGTGACGTCGCCTCCAGTAATCACAACCTACAACGCCCTTCAAACCGGAACACAGTAACGTTTGCACACTAGTATTTGGCGGTAGAACCTGTACCTACCTAGACGGTCCGGCAACAAAAACCTGACACCAGAAATGCTATAGAACTACGTTACTACCCAGTACTGTTTGTCTGCTGCAATAGGTGCTGTGGACAGTTTCCTGGATCCTGGACCTAGACAGTCTCCAGCAGGGACCTAAGTTCATCATATAAAAGAAGTAGGATATGAAGGATATGTACGTACCAGAAATGTTTAATATTGGTATGTTTCTGATGATGATCGTCTAAGTACCACTGCAGCTCCTATTACTGCCGACGAATAGTAGTGTACTAAAATTACTGTGTTGTAGTTGGAGGGCGTTGTAGCTAGTGAAATTACTGCGGTAACTTAACATATAACTCAAGGTGATCAGCACTATCTGCTGGGTTAACAATCGTTTACTATTTACCATCAGGTGAATCTCGCTCATCTTGGCACTTGAAGCTAGAGATCTTCGGAAGATTGCTTTTAGAACGGATCGATTTCCTTCAATGCATATACAAAGGAATTTAAGATATATCCTATGATATGTCTCAAATCCTCCCTTATGAAACCCTACTATGTCCAGCAGTGGGCGTCGGCTAATGATGGTGATGATGATGATCATGTCATAAATTCGTATGTAATTTATAGTGCGTTTCCTTTGATACTAATAACATCATTATCAGCCGACGCCCACTGCTGGATAAAGGCTTCCCCCAATGAACTCCCCATTGTTTGTTGGAGTTCTTAGAGGGGAATTGGGTTGCGACCCACCACGCTGTCCCAGTGCGGGTTCAGCAGGGTGCACCGTGTGCTGATGAGGACCACTTGGGATCCGTAAAATGTCGGACGGAACCCTTCACACCAGTACTGATAACATGTAATATTCATGTTGGATGTGGTTGATTATCTATCAGATAATTCACATGGTCCTGCCCACGGTGCACGTGAGGATATACTGGAGGTAATGGAGGAACAAAGAATTGTACGTAAGCAAAAGGTTGCCATTAGCCGGAGGCGGGCATAATTAACACACAAACACACAAAACAACCTAACACCTTATCTATAATAGTATCAGAGTCTATTTTCGCTTGTAAACTAATTTATCATATCACCAAAATAAATTTGTGGCGACTAGTGACGAGTAATTGATCTCGGTCTTCGCAGGCCACAAAGATCCAGACCGAATGAACAATACCAAGACTGATCTATCATTCAAGATCAAGACCAATAAAGTGTCCCGGACAACATATGGGATCCAAGCTATCATCTGCTCGTAGTGCAACCTGATAATCAACAAACGAAGGTCTAGCTGCATTGGGCCAGCGTGATCAAATGGCCCAAATCCTCTCTTATGAATCTACAAATAAGGGGATCTTTGAATGATGCCTATGTCCAGCAGTGGTCGTCTAATGACTGATGATGAAGACCAAATGTGCAAGAGTCAAAACAATTCCGTCGAAATGATGGGTTAAAGTATATATCAAAATTTGAGCATGTAAGACCAAGACCAAGACCGAACAGATGAATACCAATATTAAGATGGTCCAAATCTTGGTCCCGTTCTTGCTCTGCTCATCACTAGTGGCGACCGAAAAAAGAATATATATAAAACATGTCCGTAGTTACTTGATGACGCAATGCCTAACTCGCTCGTAATGGTCGGTGTCAATCAAAATTACTGTGTAAATTTGTTCGAGCTGACGGCCGCGAGTGATATTCGACTTTAACATGACTAATATAGAGCTCATTATACCATAACAGCGCGCGGACACGCGATAAATAATTTTTGGTGGTGCGTTCCAAGAAACGGAACGGATCAAGATGTGGCGAGTCGCCTACAGATTATTATTAGTCGATGCTATAACGACTTGTTTTCTTTGGCTATTTGAAAAAAAAAAAATACTCATTTAATTGCACGCGTCTGTGTTCGCTGAAAAATGAACGACCGGAACACACTTTAGCTGTCTGCAGCGGATTGGTGGTGGCAGAGTTTCAAGTGGTAGTGTGGCAGTGGTAGAGTGGAGATATGGACAAAGATTTTGGGTAGAGTATGCCATATACCATTAACCACTGCTGGTAGGTCTCTATTGCCGACCGTCCACGTACATCAGTGTTCCGGTTTGAAGGGAGTTGTACTTAGTGAAATTACTAAGGCAATGAGACGAGATCGTTTATCTCATGTACAAATATTACTGTATTCCGGCTTGAAGGGGGTTGTACCTAGTGAAATTACTAAAGTAATAATAGAACATCGTATATCTGATGAATGTCTCATATCTATGTTCCGGTCAAGTCAACAGGCGTGCCTGTCACTTAATATCAGGTGAACGTCGAACTCATCGTGTCGCTTCATTAAAAAAAAATTAACACGCACATCCATAGCAACGTTACGTAGGACACGATGTACTTCACTAGCTACAACGCCCTTCAAACCGGAACAGAACAGCAACGATGGTACCTACCTAGACGGTCTTCTATATATATATAGAGCGTTGTCGCTCACAACGCTCCGATCAGATCATTGCTGGTGTTGAATGATGTGGTCTAATGTGGTCCTCGAACATGAACACTGGCCATTTGTTCATTTCCGCTTTGACTATTAGGAGGCTTTAAGACCGCGCAATCATGAAACCGGAAGTAATACATTCTCACTACATTTCAATTAAGGATACCTATAATTATACAAATTACTCATTGCACGTTTCCCTTACTAAAGTTAACGTAGGAAAAAAAAAAAAAAAATTTTTTTTTTTTTAATTAATCGACGAGACGTGTTGTATGTTCACTTGATAGTAAGTGATACGCCATCCCGTAAAGTGATGCTATTTAGGGTATTACGCATTTCAACCCCTTTTCACCCGTCGCTTGAGAGTTGAGATGTGATAACACGCCACAGCGCCCTTCAAACCGGATCACAATATTTTCACACTACAGCTCCTCTTTACCAGTTTATATGCAGCCGATAAACAGTACTGTGGAAATATTACTGTGTTCCGGTTTGAAGGGCGCTATAGCTATTGTATTATTCGGGTAGCAAGATTCAACATTTCATGTCTCAAGGCGACGCGCACAAAGTGGTGCAGTGTATATTATCTTAACTAGTGTCATGTTATGGCCGAGTCACTTACCATCAGGTGAGCGTCCCGCTCGTCTCATCAGTTAATTGAAAAAAAAAATTAATGTTCTACTATTTTATATAAATAATTAATGATGTGAAAAAAGCCTTTGTGGGTACTTAAAGAAAATTTGTCCATTATAATATTGATGCAATATAAATGTACTGTAAAGTAATGCTAAATAAAATATTCGTATGGCAACACTAGTGAATTTAGTTTTTTTTTTTTTTTTTCGGATAGTGAATTTCGCTAATAATAGACGCGCTCCGACTTAATGTCTGCATATGAAGTTTACCTTGATCTGTACCAATTTAAATAATTCTCCGTATAGCGAAACGAAAGCTCCTTTAATAAATTATAGAGTCAACGGCCTTATTGTAATTTTTTTTTTTTCAACTTTAATTAATATTACCGATGCAAAAAATATTCAAATCACAAATCTGGTGCACGCTGTATGTTGACATTGACCGTTCGAAGTGCGGTCATATAATAACTTATTTATATTGAACTCTAATGTAACAGATAATTTATTGAGAGGAAGGCCCGATTACGTTGGGAACGTTACCAGTACAACTTGAGCTCCGAACGTATATGTAATCGTTTAAAACGCAGCGCTTCTCTAATTGGTCGCTCGGAAGCGTGAGTCATCCATTTGTAATGGACTGCGTACGCATTAATTTCGTAAGCAAACGTAGGTCAGGCTATTATGGTTATGTTTAAACGAAATGGCTTGTGTTACGTAACGCTTTGCAGGAAAACGCACGCCGTTTTGTATTGACTGTGTTCATGTATACAAGTGTTTTTTTTTTAAATAAAATGTAGGTTATTAAAAAGTATGATATTTTTAACTATTAAAATATTTATTTCATACATATAAGTTAAGAAACAAGTTTGATAAATATACGTATCGCAAGGCAGGGTTGATAGCTATTAATTATATATACAAATAAGTTAAAATCTTAGCGAAAGAAAATTATTAAATACTGTGTATGACAGGAATATTCAATAACATAAATTTTTAATAAGATTATAAGAGAAAGAGAGAGAAAACATGCGGAACAGCCACCAACACCTACAACTCTTCCTCCTTACCAGAGAAGACTTCGCAGTCCCAGCAATAAGAACATTAAAAGGACTGTTTATAATATTTGTATGTTAAACTAAATAAATCTTTATGTTACAGGGTTGGTAATTGATTTATTTATATAAAATAAAACAGAGATATAAATAAAAAAAAACTTGGTAATTGTTGGTACAGTCCTGGCAACCCTGGGCATGCGTTAGCCGGCGACATTGACAATGGATGGTTTGAAAGAATGCGGCCTTGAATCGAATTCGGTTTCTCGAGCGCGGCGGAGCGCGGGCGTTTCGCGCGGGAATCTAAATCGTTTCTAAACTATCGATAGATTAGACACAGGCATTAGACTCATGGGGCCTGATAAAAAAAAAATCCAAATCGATTAAAAAATATTAGTGCGATGTATCATAGTATATATGTGGTGCAAATGTTCTTAGACAACAACTCACGGTAATCAAGCTATGTTCACCTGTTCGTAGTGCATACTGCTGGTCAACAAATTAGGCTCTGGTTTCCACTAACCTGAATTGGGCTAGTGTGGTGCGAAATTGCCAGTATGTCCAGCAGTGGGCGTCTATGTATGTCTGTCAGTTGATGATGATGTATCATATCGATAATAATTCGCATTAATTATAAGTGAGTGTTCGAATGAATTATGATTATTAGAGTAGCTCAGGTGATGTGTGAATTAATATTTTAAAACTTTAAAGACAAAGGTATTCAAAATGGAGGATTTAAATACTGCAGCCATTTTATATTAGCCTAATTTTACTAAGTGAAAAATTGTTGATATCGCAATAGATGATATAAATATATACGTTAACATTTAAAAAAAAAAAACAGATTTTTTTTTTTTATTCATTGACTAGATGAGCGTGACGTTCACCGGTAAGTGATACGTTTGCTCATAACAACGTGGCGCTAGTTAGGATGTTACACAGCACCACATTGCGTTCGTAGTCTGAGACATAGGATGTTGAGTATCGTTACATCAGTAGCTACAGCGCCTTTCAAACCGGAACACAATATCGTTTGTCGGCTGCAAAAGGAGCTGCGGTGGTACCTGAACGGTCTGTAGCAATAGAAACCTACCACCAGTAAATTATAGTTTTTATATATGGCAACATAATTATTTATATACACTTATATAAATATATATTAGGTTTGCCGTTCGAACATAATTTCACTTTACATTCGTACAAGTGACATTGTACATATGTATTATAGTTAATAACAATTTGTCAAGGAATTAATGGACTCCGTAAAACTAGCAACACCGGCGTTATTCATTGAATACAGATTAAATAAGCAGTGACAGTTTCGTGTTTAAATAAATAAAGTATATATTCAAGGTTTCCGAAATAGACAAATGCCAAAATTATATAGATTTTTAGTGTCGGATGCCGCGGCCTTGGTTAGATTGGAGGTGGATAAAGATTTTTATTAAAAACTTTTTTATTAGTTTATTAACCCATACGAAACATTATCAATACAACGCTTAATTAATGCGATGAAAATTAATATTTTCATATATATTTTAATGATAAATGATCATTAAACATTACTGATAAATAAACAAGTAATACTCTAACAGTAGTATCAATGTAGTAATAACAAAAAACGGTTACATAATAACTTTAGCATTAATAAGTTTTTTTTAACGAATCGACGAGGCCAACGAAACGTTCACCTGATGGTAAGTAATACACCAGTCTATAAGATAGCCCTTCAAACCGGAACATGGTAATGTTTGCACATTACTGTTAAATGGCAGGAATAGGCTGCAGCGGTAGCTACCTAGACGGTCTCCAGCAATAGAGACCTGCTTCGTGTTATTACTGGGGTAATGAGGCTTATCATCTTATGTCTGAAGGTAAGGAGCGCTTTGTTGTGCTGTGTACACATCCTAACTAAGGTTATGTCATGGGCAGGCGTATCGCTTACCATCAGGTGAAGTTTCCGCTCGTCTCATCGCTTCGTTGAATAAGAAATAGTGTTACATATTCTTAACATATTGTATGCGATTTCAAAGTCATGTTTTTTAATGTTATATATATATATATACAAATATATTTTGACAAAAAAAAAAGTGTTTTTGTTATCACTGCCGTTCAGGTGTACACACTGCGACCCAGAAATTGGAAATTTAAATGTTATTCATACAAAACGTTCGCGAACGGGAAGATTCAAATATGTGCTAACAAATTTTGAAGGTTGTTTGCCCGATTGAAAGTCAAATTCGAGACATTGAATGAGGGGGAGTAAAAAAAATGATTGGGTCAAATAATCAATAACAATATCCCCAACATATCAGTTGCATAACGCAAACGGACGGAAATGAATTTTTTTTTTTTTAATTATTAAACATTCGAAGCATCTGGAGTGGCCCCTATCGTATTCGATGTCGAATGACATTAAAGGGGTAAAAGACAATGTTATTACCGTTTGAATGCAAATTTAATATTACATATACATTGAAAATTACTAACCAATATCTGTTATAGAAACTATGTAGTATATAATATAAAAATATAGTATTGAGTATATATAAAATAAAAGAAGAATACTTTAAAGGGAACATACAGAGAGTTGCTAATAAACGATAGACAGAATTTTTTCGTATTGATTTTAAACATATAAGAATAATATTTTAATACAGTAAAACGTTTAAAAATTATAACTAATGTATTAAAAACTCTTTTTTTAATACATTAGTTACATATCCAAAGAATATTTGCGGGTAAGATCCAAATAATAATTATACGAGTATGTATGTTATTGTCGATTTGGATCGATGCAGAAAGGTACAGATACAATAAAACACTATATAGAATCATCGTCTGGCCTTGGCAGACCATTCCTTGAATACGTGATAAGGAGATCCGAACAACTCGTCCAATAAATTGTCACCGGTAACACTGCAGATATATCTAATATCAATAAGTAACTACGCTCGAACTGTACCAGTGCCAGTTAGACTAAATTTTATTTCATACATTAACGTACCTCCAAATTGAAACGTATGTATATATAGTTAGGATTCAAAACCGCTTGAGACTGAGGATCAGAAGGTAAAGGATGGATCAGCAAGACGTATAGCCTCTTTAATCACACGTTGTGTTTGAAATGTAGATGTAAATGAGATGTGGCCGATGTATGAAGCAAAACTTCATCGAGAGATTACTACGCTCGGATCGATTTTTAGTAAATCATGAAAGACGGAGTGTAGTTTACATAATATTGTAATGTAGCTTATGTTATCAGAGGCCTTGTAACGTTTTGGCGGTCTGGCGGGTCACGGAGCAATCTTATCAGTACATATTTATTAATGGGCGCCGTTGGTATATTTGAAAATTTACATAGCGTCTTGAAATCATACTTAGTGTGTAAATGAGATACTCCTGATATCAGTACATGCGATATATATTGATCCGATTGGAGTATAATAGAAGTTAACAAGACAAATAATGATTCCGAACAAAGTTTTAATCACAAACACTCATTTAATTAATGGCGAGTTATTTTCAAATATAATGAATACAGATCCGATCCTTTTGAAGCTAATTGGAGGATCAACTTAGGATTAAGCATCAACCTGCTGTTACTGTAATGAATAATGAATTTAAATATATAAAATTATCATCATTATAAAATTACTGTGCTTGAGTACATTTTAAAATATTACTCAGTACTAGTTCAGTGATAAATATTGAAGTTTAGCCGTTTCCAATAGTTGTGCAAGTTAGCCGCCACAACATAATGAAGGTCTGCTGTCAGCTTGTGTAAGACAATTTAGCAAAATTTTAATTTCGAAGAACAATGAGATAAATATTTATTATTTATAATTAATTCAATATATTATATGTCTAATTAGAAACAAAGGAATATGCTTATGAAAACGTCCAAAAACATCGCAATAGTATAAATGTTTGAAGACGAAATATTATTTAAGTTTCGTGTTTCGGTTTCATGAATATTAATAAAGTTATAACAATAATAATAAATTAACAACAATAGAATATATAAAATTTAATTAATCTCACGTGATGGTCGGCGATGATAATCGCGAAATGAATTCACTTGGAGCGAGCGGCGCGGGGCAGCGAGCGGTGACGGTGGCGGTGGCGGTGGCGGCGGCGGCGGCCCGCGCCAGATCATATCGCGCCCGGAAGGGAGCTCCGTTTACGAAAAACTCAACGAGTTACCACGTATTAAACAACAAGCAAGAGAACAAACAATAGGCGTCGTCCTATACAACCTTTGCATGACCCGGCCGCGCCTGACCTTGGTTCAAACCAAGGCGCATCCGCACTCATCGGGCGTAATGTCTGCCGTCACTCGAGGCTTTCGTTCAGGTTGCCGAAACGTACTCGAACCCGACAACACAACCGACACCAGCAACCTCTCATATTATCTCCAAATCAGTTTTTGCCTGTGCCAAAATTGATTGACGTATTCTTATTGAAATATTATCTGTTGAAGGTCGAACGATAGATGCTGCGGTTGTTGATGTATTACATGATCGTGTGTGTTACTACAGAGGTGGTTATAAAATGACGTGATCATTGCGAGCCTCGATCAAATGGTAACTTTTAATTTAACCGTCAACAAGACGTTTAACTATTTACTATTATGTTAATAAACCGAATTAAAAATTAATAGGATAAAAACAAAATGTAAATTAAACCAAAGCAAAAAATCTTGTTGGAACGGATCTAATAGATTTTTGGTTCATATTAGAAACTTAATTCGAATAAGAAAAACATGATATTGTCTAAACAAATAAAGCTGTAACAGAATTCGTTAATTGTTATAGAGAGAGACTTCAATTTAAAACGATTGAAGGACATGTAATACATAGAGACAACACACAGCGACAAGGAAGTCACAACGAATGCTATGCAAACACTATTTTAATAAGTGCCACTCAAAAAGCTGTATTCGGCGGTACGTTCAAGCACTCTCGAGTACGAGGAAGAAAAAAAAATTGAAATTCAAATATATTTAAGTATGTATATATGTATTACATTAAACTTCAATGGTAAAACACAAGATGGTGAAGCAATGAAAGATTCAACAAATCAAAGCGACGCGAGGCCGTTAGTGGGTAAATGATATGCGGAACATAATCAAACTCGTGATTTTTAACAACGCGGTGTAACAAACGTTACACGTTAACTTCGCAGCCTCTTCACAACTTCCGAGATGTCTAGGAATGATTAATTCGTTAAGTAATTGTGTATTTATCTAACCTTTTCCTCGGGGATGCTTTGGCCGCCGTTTTCCGACAGGGGCGTGGAGGGCGCGCTGTATCCCTTCGGGCCGTCGTCCTGCGGCGTCATCTGCCGCTGCACGTCGTTCTCCTGATCGTTGTGGACCCTTATGTCCTGCAGGCCGTTCTTGAATTCCGACAGTCTAAGTACGGAAGGTTTGATCTCTGGTATATCGTCCGGATGCTCGTACCTTCTCAGGTCTGTTAGGTTCGTCGCTAGGTGCCTGTGATGATCTAAAGGCGGCGGCACACCTATAGATCTTAAATGCTCTATGCTTCTGTGTATGTGTGAATAATTATCTACAGGTATTTCCGCCATTAGCGGCGAATTGTGATAGTCGAGACCGCCGCCGTCCGGTCTGTAATCTATAGTCCTTCCTTCCATCATCTTGATGCGATTATTGAATATTCTATCTAATTTATTTAACAGTATCGTATCTAACTGGTATTTGGCACTACCTTATAAAAATATACGTTTTGTGTCTTATCCTTCTGGCCTCCACTGTTATGTTTGTCATGGATTTATTCGAGATCCTTGTTTTCAACGCGCTGCAAAAAATATTCTTAACTTAATTCATTTTGTAACTCCATCAGTCGTCCTGTTTATTTGTATTCGAACATGTTCAAAATGTTGACTATCGTCAAAACTCCTGACGCTCGTCGAATGCAATCGGGAATCGGTACTCTAACGCTTTTAGATTTTGATATAAATAATTTTAACATGCCGGTCGTTTGTATATTTAAAACTAGATTGGGAGCGTGAAAAGGCGACTTTTTTTTTTGCTGATAGTATGGCAGGTGACGGGTGAGCTGTCGCGTAGGTTGTGTCAATGATCCAGCCCGTAGCCCACATGCCGCGGTGAATAAGGCTCCGCTAATCGCATTTCTGTACGGGCGGCTATACTAAATTATATTGACGATCCGTGTATAATTACGTTATTTTCTACTGTCGGCCTACCCTTACTCACTACCAATGTACACCCTACCGCCTACAGCTTAAGGACTACTTTGCTCTACAGTAATAAAACATGCACTTTAAAACTTAAAAAAAACTCAACAAATTTTTTAATATTACATCTGCAAATAGTACGAGATTCATATCTTGTACACGTTACATATTGTGTTAAGTTATTACGTTTTTTTTTACGCAAATTTTGTTAAAAAACAATCATTAGTGACTGTAATTGTGTTTTCGACTGTACTTTGCCCAGCGTATACGGCTGTCAAAGATAATAATTGCGCTTAGAGTACACACAGCAAAGTTACTTTGCCGTTGTTAACATTGTGTATACTTTAAAATGGACCTTAACGCGATACAGTTAAGTCAATAGATATATTAATAGAGGAGCTATCGCTGACGTTACTTTGGTGATGGATTGTACTTGGACCTCACGAAAGATTTGTAATCGTATACAAGTTTGGATGGGGGAAGTGACTTTGGGCGCGTAATTAGGGGGAATGTTAATTTATATCTACAATTTAAATAGTACCTGTACGATTATACAACTAATAACGTATGTCATCGGATTATGTATTAGACATTAATATTTAATTGCATATATTGTATATTTAAAGTCTAGATATTTTATAATACCATGCCATACTAAGCTCGAGTTCTATGCAAATTTTTATTATCTTTCCAATGTATTGCAGACATTTCGTCACTTATCGAAAATGTCGCATGCCTACTTTAAATAGGAAACGCATAAGGAATTTAAATTTTTAAATGATTATACATTTTTTTTTTTTTGCAAACGAAAAACGATAGGCAACATTTTGAACATTAGAACAATTATACAAACATCAAGAGTACACTATATCCTCTATAAAATTTATTACAGTAGTTGCATTTGACATTTATGGTTATTGATAATAGTGTAATAATTTAAAGGCAGATTTTTTTTTTGTAATTTTATTTATCATTGTAATATTGATAAACAAAGAGTTCAAACATGCAAGGGCAAAATGAAACTAACAGCCATTAAAAATAATCTCAAAGCAAGCTTCACGCACACTGCACGAAAATATTTCCGTATTTATAGTCTGGGCATAATTCAAGGTCGACTTTGACAGACGTCCGCCCAGTCGCCTCGCAATTACAACATTTATCTGAGAAGAGGGAACTTACGTAAAATTTAGCCCTCCCTCGTCCCCATCGCATCCACCCGCGCCCTCCACAAATACACATCTGCCTTTAAATTCACTTCGTTAATAAGAAAAAAAAAAAAAAATACACCATACCTGCAACTATCCAATAATCTTCAAAACTTCAATATCACCATAATAAATCACAGTTTGTTCCTATCTAATGTCACTATAAATATATATATATGTGTGTATGTGTGTGTATGTATATTATATATCACATAACAAGGGTAACACTAATGTCACAACACGTCCGAAAGGCAGCCCGCGGTTGTTCCGCAAAAATGTCTCAAAAAATCCACGTGTACCGCGAAAACAAACATTTAAAAAAGCCGGCCAGGAGAGGACGCCGCAGCCGTACGGCTGACCCTGAGGTAAACTTATGAATGCCGGTCGCCGTTACTAGGGTCCAAATTGCCGGATTGTTTTTTCGTACTCCGTATCCCAGTAGTGCGGCGCACAGTTGTGGGTGCGGGCACACGTGACCGCGGCCGTCCGGCTCGCGCTTGGCGTTTCGCGTGCACCGGCGTGCAGTGGCGCGCCGGCAGGATATCTCAAGGCATGCGCTACAAAATGCCGGCCTCCCCGGATCCAGCGGCAAGAGGTGCCGGCCGCTCGCGTCGACAACAAAAATGCAATACAAAACGCCCGCTCGCCCGCCTTTAGAGCGACGCGGCAAAAACGAGACTGAATTTCAGATCTATAGTAGAAAAAGTGAACTACACCGAGCGAGGGCTACACTACAACATTAAATGAAAAAAAAAATCACACGGACGCCAACATCGACACCGGAGCTTAAAAAATCGGAGTGGGGAGCGCACCGTCCCGCTCGCTCCGATAGCGCCGTCCCGCTCCGCCGGCGTGAGGCCGCACGCACACATACAGACAGCGGTTAAGCGAAAAAAATGTATACACATTTTTTTATTATTCACGATTTTTATGTGTGTAAGTGGGCTCCGTGCGAGCGGGACGGCGTGCGGGGGCCGCGCGCGGCGGCCGTCGTGCGAGCGAGACGGCGCGCGTCGCCACGTGCTCGTCCCTTTGCTATTAAATAATAATTAAAATGGCTACGAGAGCGGGCGATACGAGATATTGTTCGGTAGACGATTTTTTGGCCGAGCTTTTTCGCTTCTTTTTTTTTCTCCCAATCGAGCTTTATGCGGAATCCGCGTAAATAAGTTAATACGCGGCGGCTCGGCGACGTCGGCGAAAAAAAGCCGCGAAACGATTGACACATAACAAACGAAATGCGCGCAGAAAAAGTCGCGCCGGGGAAAAAAAACCAAGGACGCCGCGCGAAAAAGAAGTTATTGATTAAAACATGGCTGTCATTGACCAGACGTAAATGAGGGTGCTTAATGGTATGCGGTGGTGGATCCGGCAGGGTCGGCGCGGCCGCGGCCGGCTCACGCTTAAACAAACTTCACTTTACCGAATATTATTTATAATAATATAAACACTAGATAATTTAAATAAGTAAAACAAATTTTAATATTGAACTGTGTCAATTAATTACCTACTTTGAATTTTTTTTTTTTTATTCGTCGAACCGACGACACGAGCGAGACGTTCACCTAGTAAGTGATACGCTTGCCCATTACATCGCGGCGCTAGTTAAGATATTATACACTGCATCAGATTGCGCCGCCTTGAGAAGTATGATGTCTGTTTAGCTTAGTAATTTCACTAGTTACAATGCCCTTCAAACTGGAACACTACTGTTTGCACAGTACTGTTTATCGGCTTTAATAGGCGTTGCGGTGAGATTTAAACGGTAGTAATGGAGACCTACCACTAGTTAAAATGTCTGTCAATGTATATATATATATTTATTGATAGAGAGTTCTAGAAACTAGAAATTTTTAACTGAATATTTAACTAGTTATTCAGTTAAAAATTATTAGTTTAATAAATTGAGTTAGTTTGTAGTATAACTTGTTATTGTACTGATGTATTGACAATGAATGTAATGCAGTAAACAGTTTAATACAGCTGTCGATTAACTACGTACTTATAAATAACGCAACAGACATACAAACATATACATACACAATATGTATATATGTATATGTATATATATACACAGTCGTCACGAGAATATAGCTTGATATTTATAGACCTTAGTTTGTACAGATGTAATACATTGCCTTACTTAATATACATTTATTTCTCGTTTAAAAGGTTGATAAAGGTTAGGATGATATACACTGCACTACTGCACAACAACTCACGTCAAGTCAACCTCACCTGCTCGTTGAGTCATCGTGGTGGGTGAGAAATGGCTCAAATCCCCCCCATGTGAAATGCTCGACAGTACCGGAAGCCATGCTGACTGCGTGAAGACCGCGGGATCGATCGATATGGTGATGGCTTATATCTAGCAGTGGACGTATATCGGCTGGTGATGATGATGATGATGAGATATTAAGTCTGGTTACTAGATTCATCATCACGCTATAGACGTCCACTGCTTGATACAGGCGTCCCTCAAACGTCAGTCCTCGTCCTGCTGCGACCTTCACCAGCTCGTCGATCAAGGCAGTAGTAGTGGTAGTAAGTCTATTATTATGTTCCGGTTTGAAGGGACCCGTATCTAGTGTAATTACTGGGAGTAATGACTCAATATCTCATGTAACAGGCGATGAGCGCAATGTCGTGCAGTGCATACCATCCTAACTAGCGCCTCGTTGTTATGGGCGGGCGTATCACTTACTATCAGGTGAAGGCCTTTGATACCGCCGGGCACTCAGGGTGTCGTATGTAGAGGATCATATGAAGTGATTTGGGCCACGACTTACTACTGTGGCCCAATGAAGGTTGGTAGGAGCCAATCTCGTCTGTTGATTAGCAGGGTGTACCACGAGTTGGTGACGTTGGCTTGGGTCCTGTGAGCTGATGTACGGGACCCTTTACATCCTTCAGACCCTTACTAGATACAATGGTGTTCATACTAATACATATTTGCTTAGTACTATTTGTAGGTAAAAATAGTTCTTAAATTTTAGTGCTTAATTTTGTGAACTAAACTAATCTTTTATAAAAAAAAAAATATTTTATATTAATTAAGGGTTGTTATATTATTATTTAAAGTTATATTAGTATTTAAAGTAAACCTGAATATATCAATACGTGCATCATGCAGGGCACAATGTATTGTGCAAGCAGATGCTACTGGACCGTCCGAGCCCGATGGGGTGGCTGTCAATGGAGGGTTGAAGTAAATTATTTAACAAATTTGACTAAATGAAGGGGTATAAGGGGTCCTGCACAACAACTCACGGGACCTAAGAGTACCTCACCTGCTCGTGGTGCAGCCTGCTGATGAACAAACGAGGCTCTGGCTCCAGCTCGCTTTGGATCAGCGTGGTGGTAGATGGATGAAATCCGTCCATATGAACCCCTAGCAACGATTGCTTTTAATACCTAGGGGTACTAGAGGCTACGCTGACTGCTTTGACCTACGAACTGGTGAAGATCACGGCAAGCCAAGGACCGATCTTTAAAGGATCCTAGTAGCCATCTATCGGCTGATGATGTATCTAGTAACAAGACTTAATATTTAAGTCAGCGAGTGGAATGTAGCGCAGTGTCATGTTTCAAGGCGACGAGCGCAATGTGGTGCAGTGTATACAGTCCAGCTAACGCCACTTTGTTATAAGCGGACATATCACTTACCATCAGGTGACCGTCCCTCTCGTCTGCTCGTCATTGGGCGTATTACGTACCATCAGGGTTTTTTATTCCGTTAAGGGATGAGAAGAGCGGGGCGTCGCCTGGTGGTAAGTGATACGCCTGCCTAAAACAACGTGGCGTTAGTTATAAAGATATATACTCCATCACGTGTTTTTTTTTTTTTTTTTTTTTTTTTTTTTTTTTTTTTTTTTTTCTTCCTGTGTATGTTGGGTCAAGGCCTTTGTTGTGCGACTTTATTCATTGCCATCTTATTACCACATACAATTTACCATCACATTTTTAATTAAAAAAAAAATGATGGTAAATGTATGTAGGACATAACATGGACATGAGATATTGAGTCTCTTTACCCCTGTAATTATATTACCTACAGCGCCCTTAAAGTCGGAACTAACGTTTGCAGTGTACTGCTTGTCGGCTGCAATAGGAGCGGCGGTAGTACCTACACCTACCTACCAGCAGTAAAAATTATAATTGACTTTGTAGTCATTACTATTGTGTAGATAGATATGGAATGTAAACAATTGTTCAAAGCCAGCGGCGGCTGTCACAAAAGAGGGTCACCATAAAGTCAAAACACTATTAATAAAACAACATAAAAATGGCGGCGCCTTCACTGAACTTTCGGTTTTTACTCGAAAGCTCATAAAGCGGGCATAAAAAAATATATAACCCACTACCAACAAAAGAGTTTCTATAGCGCGGAGCTTCTCTATAAATATCCGCCATGTTTACTTTTATTGAGTTTTTGTTCTAAGGGAAGAGAAAAAAAAAAGAAAAAATTCAAGGCCGTACGAAAGAAAAATTTTCAGCCGTTTTTTTTTTTTTTTAAAAAGTAAAAGTATCCAAGTAATTATTTTTTTGTTGTCCGCCTTGACGTAAAATGGTCAGGGTTTTTAACAGATTAAAAAGACAAATTTTATTCGTCGAGTTAGGATAGTATACACTGCAGCATTGGGCAACCGGTGGTAGGTACCACCGCAGCCGACATACAGTACTGTATTCTGGTTTGAAGGACGCTGTAGCTAGTGTAATCTCTGGGCTAACGAGACGAAACATCTTATGGATTAAGGCGACAAACGGTTGTGCTGCTGTGTATAACATCCTAACTAGCGCCGCGTTGTTATGGGCAGGCGTATCACTTACCATCAGGTGAACGTCTCGCCCGTCTCGTAGCTTAACAGAAAAAAAAAATCTGATGGTAAGTGATACGTTGGCCAATAACATGACGCTAGTTAGGATGTTATACACAGCACCACATTACACTGATCGCTTAATATAAATTTCGTTACCTCAGTAATTTCACTATCTACAACGCCCTTCAAACCGGATCACAGTAATGATTGCACAGTACTGTCTGTCGACTGCAATAGGCGCTGCGGTGTTACCTACCTAGACGGTCTGCACTAACACAGACTTACCAGGAGTAATAGTTGCAGCATCCTTCAAACCGGATCGCATTAATGATTGCATAGTACAGTCTGTCGGCTGCAATAGGCGCCGCGGTGGTACCTAGACGGTCACCAGCGAGAGACCTACCCACCTATGTTTATTTTTTTTTTAATTTCATTCCCTCTTGTTCCTTTTATTGCGATAATTTCTTCCCTTCAGCAGTATCGTATACTTTATGAAGACTGGGCACAGGAGTAAGGGTTTGACAATTCAATGAATAGGGTGGTTTTTTTTTTTTTTTTCTCTCTATACGTTCTGATCACCTGTTTTCGGGTACGGAAGCAGGATGTCGATTGGTGGCGACGATTAAAAATTTCTTTGGGGATTTCTTATTTGCATTCAAATGCAGGGCTCAGGTGTAGACAATTTTTTTTTTTAAATCGAGAAGCAAGTGCATACGGGAACATCTGATAAGTGATTATATTCTTAACTTGTTCTTTATTTATATGACAGAACCTTCAGATTGTCGGACAATGGACGACAGATTTATTAAGTGATAACAGGAAGTACAATTTTTTCTTCTAATTGACAAGTGAGACGTTAATGACTATAGATGACGGAGAGCTTGTTAGGATGATATACACTGCAATACATTGTGGTAGTGACTTTCATCATCATCATCATCATCAGCTGATAGACGTCCACAGCTGGACATAAGCCTCCCCCAAAGATCTCCACATCGGTCTATTCTAACTAGCGCCACGTTTTTATGGGAAGCCGTATCACTCACTATCAAGTGAACAACTCACTCATCTTGACGCTTGGATGAATATACAGTACTGTACATAATTGTTACGGTTTGAAGGACGCTGTAGCTAGTATAATTACAGTGGCAGCGAGACTTTACTTCTTACGTCTCAGGTGACGAGCGCAATGTGGTGCTGTATGTTGCATCATAAATGTTGTTATGGCGTAACACTTAAATTCAAGTGAACGTCCAACTCGTCTAGTCATTTAATTCGATAAAAAAAAAGTTTATTCCAAGATGGCTTCCAATAGCAAACTTCTATCATCATATTAGTTATATAAAAAAAAAAAAAAAATTAATCTCCTTAAAGTATTTAACCGCTAAAATTATTTTACTGAAATATAAAGTGGTTAAGAAAATAACAATTTTTAAAAAAAAAAAATATAATTAAAAATTAAAAAAAAAAAACAATATCAAATCACTCTGTTGTTAAGAATGTTATTACCCGAAATTATTAACTTTACATAATTGAAACGTGCAAATTATCCGTAAATATATTATTAATTCTACATTAATAATAAACAATAATTATCCATAATTTGTATTCGTGTGAGCATCTTAATCATTATTGTTGAACTCCGAACATAAACACGATCGTTTTGATTAATGTCATTTATTAAGAATATTATATACAATCTATATATATGTATATGTAATGAAAATGAGTTTAGTCTGTTCTCCAATCACGTGAAAATAAGTGAACGTGTCGACACGGGATGAGCATTCGAAGCGGAATGATATTGGCTATTTATTTTGTCATAGATTATTATGAATATTATTGCGTACTATTTATGCGGTTGCTATGGTAACGGTGCAAAGGTTCCCGCACAACTCACGGGATCCAAGCCAACCTCACCTGGTCGTGGTGCAGCCTGATAATCAAACCGTATTGGGCTAGCGTTGTGAGAAATGACTCAAATCCCCCCCATATAATCTATTATCCATCTCTGATGAAAGCGGGAATGATTGGGGAATGCCCACGTCCAGCAGTGGACGTCTATCGGCTGATGATGTAAACAATCATTTGCTGTTGCGGTCGCTCACAAGGAATATTCCAGACAAACTCCAAATGTAATTATATATTACGGCCAACAAAGCGGGCGAGGTACAAATAGTGTACTAAACACTATATATTTGCTATACACTGTTAGTTGACTATTGTGCCATCACGTAGTACATCGTCCACGTATATAATTACACCGCAACTAGCTCCTAACGTTTGTAACTAATTTCCTGCGCTCCATCATCACGGAAACCTGTATTTTGGGAGACCGCCATTTTGATTTACACGACCTATTGCTCACCGCCGCGTCTCTCTCGCCTCCGATATCAACTCCTAATACAACATCCATTGCTTAGTTTGTATGCACTTTATCTTGAACATCTCTAGTCAAACAAGCGATGTACTGTAAACTTATTCAATTTAAAGTTATCTGCCGAGTACACTGGTGTGATGTAACGCGCGTGCAAGTGCCAGTCCATCCATCACGCAAATGTTCGGAACCGGATTCTAGTTTGGAGCAAGTTTTAACTCTCAAACAGATTTTGAATTGAACCAGCTGATGATAAAAAAAAAGCAAGATGAAATGAAAAAAAAAGACAACGAATTCTTTATCTCTTTATGCGTGTTGTATTTTAAATTTGTATGTTCTTCTCTAGATTAGTAGTTTAATAAAGATAATATAAAGTATATAGATAGTAAAAAATAATATAAAGTAGCTTAAAATATCAGCTAATAGGACATTGTTTTTTTTTTTTTTACTGTCAAAAGAAAATCTATTTATTTATTTTATTATAAAGCTTTATTTGCATACTATAAATAGAAAGACTTAATGCCAAAGAGCATTTCCTTCCAATCCTTTATACTATACTTTTGGTGTAAATGGTTATGAAATAAAAATATCCTTCTATGATAGTTTTTTTTTTTTTTTTGGTTTCCGGTAGTATAATAAGTTGTTAATTGAAATTCAAATGGTAATCATTTTTTTGTTAATGTTGGATATCTTATAAAATTTTAACACCGACTATGCACCATCGCAACCTCTATTTCTGCCGACGAACAATATCGTGCAAACATTACAACGTTCCGGTTTGAAGCGGTTTGTAACTAATGAAATTGACAGGGGTATCGAGGCTTTATACATGTCTTAAAGCGACTAATATTGTACTGTGTAGATCACATTAAATAGCGCCATATCTATTATATACGTGAGAGATATGCAAAGATTCATCGACATCTCCGAAACTATTAGACGTAAACATTCAAAATTTGGTGAAGACATTGCTACTGCCGTTTAGACGTCAGCTAAGAATGGGTTCAACAAAATTCCTGTCCCAAACAGGGTTGCGGGGGTGTTACTACCAATAAAGCGGGTAAAAGCAAGTACATCTTACTTTCAATTTTACTTGCTCCCCATTATTTCCTTTGCATGAACAAAAAAGTATACAAACAAAGGTAAACGCAAATATACTTTACTTAAAACACTTAAAACTTTCACTTTCTAAATATATGTTTTTTTTTTAATTTTTTTTTACAGGTTTTTTAACTTTTACAACCACAACTAACGCATCCCCCGGCTACCGGCGGTATAGTTTCGTGAGTTACAAAAAAAAACACATTTAGCGTAAAAACGAAAGGGTGCCGTCCAAAAAGATCGGATATAACAAAACAAACAAAAGAAGGACCGAATTGTCCTGAAAAACAAAACATTATGCACCTGGTATACAATTTTTTTTTTTTTATAATATAAATCGATCCTCTAATGTTTATTATAATCAAATAAGTTCCTCTTCCTGTCGGAAGATGTGGGCGCCTGCTTTTTTTCTAGACTTCACATAAAAACTTACTACCTCCGGCGCGAGATTCGACTCTAAGTTCAAGTTGGTAAAGTTGACGAAGGCTGCGCGGGTGTGTTCATGTAAATTGGACAGTTTTTTTTTTTTTTTTTTTTTATTCGCGATCGAGGTTTTATTGCTGCAATGTGTTCCGCCGTCCGCGGTCGTTATTCAACCCGCTGTTTGTTTAGAAGTGATTGTTTAATGCAGATGTCTTTTGTGCTCCGATGATATTTAACTAGTGTTAGGTCTCTGTAGCTCAGCCCTAAAGTCTGCGGCTAGTAAGAATAGGACTAAGGTAAGCGTTGCTTGTCGTAGAAGCAGACTAAAAAGGTCTAGGGGTTTCGCGGGCCTTGATGGAGCCCTTATCGCTCAGCAAACCTCGGACAACGTATGGATCAGCGATGGTGCCTAGGGCCAGGCTCCTCGTCAGAGACGTGCTAAGAGGGACACCGGTGCGTTCTATAAGAGATCCCGGAACCTCTCCGAATGCACTGATGAAAAGCGATGGGGTTTTAGTAAGTAAAAACCTCAAATTCAAAGATACCCTGACTTCTCCCCAAGAAGCAGGGTACCTGTCGAAGATTTCCCCCTCGAAACAAAAAGTCTTTCTGTTGCTGGTGACCGTCTAGGTACTACAGCAGATCCTATTCCTGCCACTAAACAATAGCGTATAGCTACTGCATTAATGAAATGATCGCATCTTCTGTCTAAAGGCTTTATAAGGTCTTGGAGCTGATGATAGCCTTAAAACTAAAAGAACTTTCTAGAAGATAATGGGTAAAGGACAATGAAAAATTATATCTCGATGTCTAAGTCAAATATTCAAAGTTTAAATATTTAAGCTCTAGAACTTACTAGGTCTTAGGACTATCATTATCGATAGTTGATATTTGGTAAGCTATATCTTGTAATTCTTATCTATATATATATTTTATCATACGAAGTAACGAGACCAGCGGTAAGTTGGTGATGATGGTAAGTTATACCACCTGATGGTAAGTTATACTCCCACCCATAACAACGTGGCGCTATTTAGGATGATATACACAGCATCACAGTGTAATGATCACCTTAAGACGTAACATGTTAATTCTCATTATCCTAATAATTTTTCTAGGTACCCCCCTCTTTAATTATAATACAGTACTGAACACTGCTGTTGGGTGACAGGAGTTGGAGCTGTGGTGGTAACTGGACAGTAACAGAAACTATTTTTTTATAGCGGAGGAAATCTTCTTAAGCGATACCTTGCTTCTGGGGGGAAGACAAGGTTATGTAGGGCTTCTACCGACTAAAGCTCCTGTGGTGGTCTCCGTCTGTGCATTAGCAGGGGCTCCGGGATCTCCTACGGAAGGCACTGGAGCCTTCTCCATTCTGGCTAAAACATCCCACGGTAGGGCAAAGCCCTCAGCACCCACGCTGTGCTACGGCAAATACAAGACTATCACACATTTGCCGACCTCCTAAGGCTAGCCTATTGAGCTCTGAAAGCTCCAACCCTCAAAGCCCACGAACCCGAGGATTATCAGTCGCCTTGTACGACAGGAAATACCTTAGTCCTATCCTTAATAGCTAGACGACAACAGAGACCTACCACCAGTATATTCAATTAAGTCTAAGAAACATTCCGGTGATAGGGGATGAAATCCGAAACTGCATCCGCAGTCCATCCATCGCGCCGCGTGACGCCGACACCGTCCTTTGTATCTTAAGACCGACCCTTATTTTTTTTCTCATCATCCCTTAAAACGTTCAAATTTCTTTACCTGCTCCCCGTCTAATTTAAAGTGACGTCATATTATTATATCACCGCTCGTTTCAATATAAACTTTAACACAACGGGTTAAGGTATATTTTAGTTTAAACTTTTAGTGGCTTATGGTCTTCTGCTAGGTTCAGCTGGAAGCAGCATGTTGCTAAGCATCCCTAAACTTAGACAAGTTGCAGCAGTTAAGTTATTTAAATAATTTGAACGGTTAATTTTAATGCAGTTAAATCTAGATTCGTTTGTTTGTTAGTACGTTTAAGTCGTTTTCGTACGTTGCGGGGAAGTTTTGGGGTTTTTGGTAATGTGTTTCCCCTGGGTTTGGAATTTATCAGATTTGGACAGGTTCACGCGGCGCAACACTCAGTTTTAAGTGGCCCCAACAACGCTGCGCTTAGATAACGGACAGATGGCGGCGGTGCTTTATTTGCACGTATACTAACATTATTAATTAACTGATAAGACCCTAAAAAGTACACTAAATTGTTTAGTATTGCAACTAGTAATGACGCGCATTGAATCGCTAATCGGGTTCCGTCTACTTAGTATACGCTGCGCGAATTTCTTTGTCCTAGTCCAGTTATAAATGATCCAGATCGGGATGCGCATGCAAATTTGGATGTTCGTGGGAAGGTGATCTATGATAGATCATTTTATTGTTTCCTTTGAATAATTCATAGTGGAGATGAGTTTATGGATGCTGCAAAATTAATATCATAACCGTTGGTATAACTTATCATATAAAACTCACTTAACTGATGATAGGTCTCTGTTGGTATAGGCAGTCTAGGTACCACCGTCGGCACTGTAGTCTCTAGCTAGTGGGAATAGGACTAAAGTAAGCCTTGCCTGTTGTAGAAGGCGATTGAAAGGGTCTAGGAGTTTCGCGGGCCTTGAGGGTGGGGGTGAACTTCCCCAGATGCAGGTATCTTCGTAAGATCCCCCGAGAAAAAAAAAGTTAACTACCTCCGCAGCTCCTACTACAGCCAACAAACACTAGTATATAAACCTTACTGTATTACTGAAGCTACTGCGTTGTAGCCAGTTAAATTACTGTGGTAATGAGACTTCACATCTGTCTTAAAACGAGCACGATGTGATGCAGTGTATATTAACCTAACCGATCTATAGCACTAAGAACATTGTAGAGGCGTGGAACCTAAACGGTCACCAGCAGCAGACAGTAGCTCTCTTCTGTGCTGGATGAGAGATTGTTCTATAACACTGGTTGTCAATTAGATTACACTAGAAATCAAGTGATAGTCGTAGAGTTATCTATTCAACATCTCCCTATGATATTCATAAATAATTGACGCTAGTTAGGATGATATACACTACACCTGTTTAAGAAATGAAATAGTATAGAGTTGAGAAATAAGAGAAGGAAATATGGATGAGAAATAAATAAAAGGATGTCAACTCATTTAAGGGAAGGATGAAAGAAGGAATTAGGATGAAGCATATGAGAGAAATAAGAAGAGGGTAGAAGGAGAGAATGAGGAAGTTATCATAAGAAATATAGAACGGAGGCCAGATCTGAAATGCTCGAGAGAATGATATGAAAAAAAAAAAAAAAGATATACACTACACCATATTGTACTCGATTTGAAGATGTTAATTCTCGTTACCGCAGTAATTTCGTTAGCTACAGCGCCCTTCAAGTGCGAGTACTATTTGGGTTACCAGTGACATCGTATCATTTTGATACCATCAAAATCCTTACAAAATTTTTTTTTTTTTTATAATACGCAATTTGTAGTGCAGTGTAAATTTGTCATGTAAAATATAATAAAAAAAAAAAAAAACTTATTTCATACGCATCGCGAGTACGAACGTCTATTCAGCGACGAAAAAAGAACCACCTGAGCTCACTACAAAGGGCCGGGTCCCCTTTTTTTGAGGGAAAAAAAGAACTTTTCGCTCATAAAAAAAAGTCTCCCACGATGCGCAATGCGGTTTTTTTCTCGTACCCTCTCGCTGCACGTCTGTCTGCACTTTACGGATGCTGATTAAGCATCATTGTAGTCGGTTGCAGTGTAACAATATCTGTGATTTTTGTGCTGTTTATTGGGTTAGTGTTACCACACGGCGCCGTGTTATCGGCCCCTCGAATACATACACAACTACGGCGAATTGAAATTGGTGAGATCATTTTTAAGTATACATAAGTATAGAGATTTCGGTTACGGTGTGCTTACTTCTAAACTCTCTGCTTGCTTTTTTTTATCGATCCCTGCATGTGGTGGGCCAGGGCCTTTACTTTTCCAATCATTTACTACCTTTTCTTTTATTCCAGTTATAACTCATTCCATCTTTCATTCTTTCTTATATTTCACTCTGCTCTTCTTACACACTTTCTATCATTCTGAATCCCAATTTATTCCTCTCCTGATCGAAGACCGTCGTCTCACGCGTGTTTTTCTATCTGAATAAGACCTGAAACTCATCTCTGCTTGCTCTTACTCTTGCTTACACGGCGCCGTGTAATCGGCCCCTTACAAGCAGAGTAGGGCGCTTCTTATAGTCAAATAAGCATCGTACACCCTAAACCTATTTAAATAATAATCTATCAACTCAAAAGCTACCCAATTATGCAAAATTAATATCGGTAAGTTTATTTTTAAGTATAGATAAGCACAGATTTCAATTATGCTTACTCGAAATCTGTGCTTCGTTTTGGTCACACGGCGCCGTGTAGTCGGCCCCTTACAAACAGGACAGTGCGGTTCATACAAGCAAATAAGCACTGCTTACTCTGACTGGACTTGTCAAATAATAATCTCTCAACTATAAAACTACCCAAATATGTAAAATTAAAATTAGAAAGTTTATGTTTAAGTATAGATAAGCATAGAGATTTCTGTTACGGTGTGATTACTTGAAATCTCAGTGCTAGCTTAGCGTACACGGCGCCGTGTAATCGGCCTCTCAAACGCGGGTCAGTGCGCATAGTAACCCATTAAGTACCTACTAGCCCCATTAAGTAGAGAATAATATATTACATATAAAAAATTAATTAAAACGATAATATCACTCATATATCAGTTATTTTTGTCCTATAGCCAAAAAAGTTTGTTGACCTAGACAAAGTTTATAAGTCCTAGACAAAGCTAACAGAAAATATTCGCGTCTAACCTAGATAAAATCTATACTATATATATATAAAGAAAAATGATTAGGTCATATAGATACTAGCTGTCCTCCACCGGCTTTTGCCTGCCATAATTTATAATTAGACGTGAAATTTGTCTGAAATATTCCTTGAAAGCGACCATAAATGCAAATGACTTTCTATACCAACCGTTACCATAGCAACCGCATGCACTGCTGGACATCGCGTTCGTAAAAGATCTCTTTAAAGTTTAATTGAAACAGGGTGTAATGAGTTTTAATAGAATTTTAACGGGTGAGGGATCCCGCAGAACAACTCACGGAACCCGAGCCAACCTCACCAGCTCGTGGTGCTGCTAATCAACAGACCAGGCTCTTGTTACCACCAATCCCCAATGGGCCAACTTGGTGGGAAATGGCCCATACCCTCATTTGAACCTCTATGAATGAAGAAAGAATTTGTATATCTGGGTTCACAGTTTACGAGAGATGGCAAGTGTGATGGCGATATTGAAAGAAGAGTTTTAAAAGGGAATCAAGTCAATGGGGCACTTCATAACTTTATGAATAGCCGGAGCGTCTCACAAAGAGCACGACTGGTTGAGCATAGAGGCGTCTTGGTCCCCACACTGATGTATGGTAGTGAATGTTGGGTATGGCAGAAGAAACATGAAAGTAGGATTAATGCTGTGGAGATGAGAAGTCTGAGAAGTATAACTGGAGTGAAACGGATGGACAAAGTGAGGAACAGTGTGATAAGGAAGCGGTGCGGCGTGGTTGAAGATGTAGTGACAAGGATAGAGAAAGGGATGCTTAGGTGGTTCGGCCATGTCGAAAGAATGGATGAAAGAAATATACAAGGTAAGAATGATTGGAAAAATCGGTGCAGGTCGACCTAGGCGGACATATTCCGATCAAATCGGAGATGTCCTAAAGAAAGGCCGGATCAAAAGCACACGCAACCGACGAGCGTGCATGAAGACGCGTATGAAAGTGGAGGAAGCGAGAGAGGTGTGCCAGGATCGTAGCAGGTGGAGAGAGGTGGTCTCTGCCTACCCCGCTGGGAATGAGGCGTGATATATACGTATGTATGTATGTGAATGAGTTCTTTGGAGGAGACCTATAACCTCTCAGTGTCAGTGGGACAGCTGATGATGATGATGATGATAACTGAAATAATATAATTAAATGCTTCTTCCTAACCAAGAAAAAAAAACTATAAAGTAGTTAAATTTTAACTGTTTTAATTCGTAGTTATATTATTTAACGTTCAAGTTATAAATAACGTTTAAGTTATTAAGTGATATTAATGCTTATAAAATATTCAGAAGCGTCGACTTCCGTATGTAATAAAATATTATTAATTCTATGTAAACATGGCGCAGCGGTTAGTGCTTGCGTTGTCGCGGTCTACAGTTCGATTCCGGGACAACGTTTGACGTTCACGTGGTGGTAAGCACGCCTGCTCATAACGAGGCTCTAATTAGAACGGTACACTCTGCTCTATATTACAGTAGTCGCCAGAGTAATGAAATTTGAGTCTCGTTGCCTCAGTAATTTCATTAGCTACAGCGTCCTTCAAACCAGAACACAGTAATGTTTGTACGGAACTATTTGCCAGTTGCAATAGAAGCTGCGATGGTATCTATATAATATATACTTTTACTGGTGGTTCCACCGTAGCGCTTATTGCAGCCAACAAAAATGACTCTGTTCCGGTTTAAAAGGCGTTGTAGCTAGTGTCATTACTGTGGTAACGAGCCTCAACATCTTATGTCTTACGCCGACGAACCCATTGTGGTGCTGTTATACGCGGGCGTATCACTTACCATCAGGACAGGTGAAAAAAAAAAAAAAAGGTGAAAATTTGATCACACGTCTAAACATTACATTGTGCGGAGATAAAAAAAAATCCATGTAACTTCCGTGCTCATGTCTTGGAGGTCTGAATTGAATTCACGGTGACCTTGAGCGGAGCCCGCGCTTTGAATCGCTGATGTTTTTTTTTTTTTTCGCGTCTCTCATTTGAACAGTGTAATTGCGAGCCGACACACGAACACACGCCTCCGCACCGATGTAGACGCTGTTATAATACGTATATAAAAAAAAGCTAATTACCTTCATTGTGTATGTAAATAACGACTAGGGGGATATGGTTTAAGACCATAATGAACATAAGGTAGGATAGGTGAAGTTTTTAACATAAACAAGTCCGTTTGAAGCTAGTGGTAACTTAAACACATTACCACAAATCGAGGGCTAACGTTCGTCTGTACAGCGCTTGTTGCTACGTGAAATGATTTGGTTAGCTGCGAGCTGTTGAAATGTCCAGCAGTGGACGTCTATCAGCTGATGATGATCATGAGGATGGACTATTGAAATTACCTAAGTAATAAATAGTAAAGTTACCATAGTAATATATATATACCTAATAAATATCAATGACCCAAGCCAATCTCACCTGCTCGTGGTGGACCTTGGTAAACAACGAACTAGGCTTTGGTTACTACCATCCCAACATTGAGCCAGTGCTGTGGGAAATGGCCCAAATCCTCCCACATCTCTAACTGATGAAAGTGGGAATTCTATGGAAGGCTTATGCCCAGTTGTGGACGTCAATCGACTGATGATGAGTAACGGTTGGTTTGGAAAGTGATTTGCGGTTGCGGTGGCCCTCAAGGAATATTTCAGACAAATTTCAAGTCTAATTCCATACCCGATCGATGTGGGCATCCTATGTCCAGCAGTGGACGTCTACCAGCTGATGCTTATATATTGAAATTACCTCAGTAACTTTAATAGAACGGAACGGAATTGTATATCAGTAGTGAATAATGTTTTTATAACACTGCCTCCATGGTGAAGTGGGTCAGAGTTGACCTTGACCTTGTGATTTGAGACCTTTAACCATTAAGGTCTCGAGGGTAGATTTCTATTTAATGTACTGATGGTAGTTCTCTGTTGCTAAGGTCCAGCAGCTCCTATAGTAACGTTTGCACACTACTGCCTTGTACGTGAAGGACGCTGTAGCTAATGAGGCTATTGGGATAATGAGATATACCCTCTTAAGTCTTAATGCGACGAGCACAACATGGTGTAGTGTATATCATCCTATCACGTTGTTATGAGTGGGCGTATCAAGTGAATATCATGCTCGTTTCATCTTTACAATTAAGAAGAGACCTAGAGAAGAGAACTAGAAGTTGCCTGGTCAGCATTATTTCATTGGTGGTTGGATTGTCTAGGTAGGTACCACTGCAGCTCCTATTCCTGCCGCAAAAAAATAGTGTGAAAACATTACTGTGTTCCGGTTTGAAGGGTGCTGTAGCTAGTGTAATTATTGGGGTGACGACCCTTAACATTTTGTGGCCGGCGAGGAGCGCAATGTGGTGCTGTGAATACCGTCTTAACTAGCGGCACGTTGCTATGTGCAGGCGTATCACTTACCATCAGGTGAACATGTCATCGCTTAATTAGTGACCTTGAAGTACAGAAGCTCCTGTTACCATCGGAGAACCATGTGCAGTGTTCAAGGTTGTTTTCTGACCCATCTTCAGCACCACCATCCTCGTTATATCGTAAGCCTGATCTCATAACAGCATCATGTCGAAAGTACTGTTCCGAATTGTTGAGCTACTAAATATGGTGCTAGGGTCACCGTGGGTGGTCACCGTCCATAAACGGATGGAAAACCTGATAGTAATACCTGCCCCTAAGAAGGAGACGCTAGTTTTGATGGTATACCCAGCCCCACATTGTGCTGGTCGTTTCAAGACCCAATATGTTGTCTCGTTACCCCAGCAATGGTAATGTCTGCAGTGGTGTTTAGACTGTCTTGGAGATACAGGACCGGTCTGACCTTGTCGCTCTTTGAAGGCGTTACCCACGGTCACAATGTGGGAGAGAGACGGATGTAGTGTATATACTTCCACCTGCATCTCTAGCTCATGATGAGATCAGCGATGAAGTATGAAAACGTTGGACGGCGCCATCAGATCAGGTGGTCGGCGTGTGGTAGGTACCGTCGGATTAGGCAATGACCGTGACTCTAGCGACGGCAAAAACAACTCGCCGCGAATCTAGGTACCTACTCGATACGTACAACGCGGTACACAAAGCGTGGGATAGTAATTGTTATGCAGCACCATCACCGGTGGCAGGTCTCTGTTGCTCAGCCTTAGTCTCGGGCTAATGTGAATAGGACTAAGGTAAGTCCTGCCCGTAGAAGGCGGTTAAACGGGTCTAGTAGTGTAGCGGGCCTTGCGGGTGGGGGTCGGTCAACAAGCGAACCTGCGTGGGTCAGGGTAGAGGGGCACCGGTGCGTTTTATAAGAGATCCTGGAGCCTCTTCGTATGCACTGATGCCGAGCACCGAAGGAGTTTTAGTAAGTAAGAATCTCACACAACCTTGACTTCTCCCCAGAAGTAGGGTATCCTCCCCCTCGACACAAAAAAAGGGCTCTGTTGCTACAGACCGTCTAGGTACTACAGCTGCTCCTATTACAGACGAGAAATTGTACTGTGCAAACATTGCTGTGTTTCGGTTTGAAGGGTGATGTAGCTAGTGAAATAACAAAGGCGTTATGTGGTGTTGTGTATAATATTCTATACACAGCACTGCATTGCGCTCGTGTATATTGTTACAGCAGTATCAGGATGGTGGTAGGTAGGTGGTTCAGAAACCCCTCCACCAAGCAAACTTCACAATTACTGCGGTTCCGGTATAAGGGACCCCTGTCAGCAAAATGGCGGACAGAAATCATCGACGACAGTCCCACAATTTGCGGACGAAGTATGTTACGAACTGCACACAACACTTGACACTGCCGAATGCTGGAACACGAGTAACGACAGGTAGTAAGATACTCTCTCAACAATTGCCGGCGAGGTCACTTAGCCAACTTGTTTCGACATAACCACGTTCTGTAAGCGTTAAGTTATAACTTACAACGATACTATTATTTTATTCACAGCCAATCTAATATATTTTAGCTTATCAATATTGCGAGTACGTCTGTCGTAGTTACGGAATGTTTAAAAACAAAACTATGAATATCATATAGTATATATAATATAAATTAAACATATATATATGCTGATGGTAAGTATATCATGGAGTATATACCATCACAGCGTTTATTTCTACAGCAAAACACTACAATTTTTAATTCCAAAAGCATTACAGCTAGAGAAATGTTCTAGAGTATATCTATACTAGGTGCGTATACTAGGTCTTACGTATACTGTTTGGTAATACGTCTCAAATGTGATGACAGCGGTTTGATGCAATGTATACATTCTAAATAAATTATTGTTGTAATTAATGAGTTATATAATTACTAATTAAAGATTTTTTTTATATTTTCCATTATATTTTAAACAAATATTAGAAACATGTGATTTTTGTTTAGTGATACTTAGATATTACGTTTGTTCTGACTAATGGAGAATGTTATTATGTAATATTTGTTTATAGTTCTCTGCCAGATCTCTTCAAGAGAAATTGAAGTAGAATATATCTTCTTCTTCTTCGTCGGTATCACTCTTAATAGAGTGATCGTGGTCATCACTTCAAGTGTTGCAAGCTTCACAACACATCGCCACCCTTCTTGGATGCCTTCCTACTGCATTCATACAGTGGTAACGATGATGAGCCAATTACTGCCGCCTTTATCTGGTCAGTCCACCTCTTATGAGTTCTTCCTCGTGACATGGTACCCTCAAGCTCTCTCCTGGATCACAAGTTGCTCCATAGCTACCTTCTCCCGGCAGCATAGGTGAGCAAAAAAGGGTGAGGATATGAGAGTATCAAAGATGATAAACGCTGCTTGATACTAGTACTAGAAGTATAGACTCGTTGGTACGGAATTCAGTCCACGGTACTCCGAGATTTCTTCTCCAGCATCACATCTCTAGATCGTCTATCCTCTTTCTTTCTATTTCTCACAAGGTCTACATTTCATAATATATATACAACACTAAATGTTTATATTTCCTTTCATATCGCATAATTATCAGTGATCAAACAAAAAAATACTAATATAGGTTAGTAACTATGAAAGCGGTGAAAATAAATAAAAAAAAAAACATAAATAAACTACAAAAACCTGTGAAGCACCTTACGTTTCAGAGCAAGTGAAATTCCCTTGAAAAAATCTAGCAAAAACCCCCCCTCACAATACTAGGATCGAGTCGATACGAATTTTTTTTTTTTTTCTATCGCTCAAATTTTTAAAAACGTTAGAATCTGCGCACGGGCACAGCGTCAGGTAGAGGTTTCGGGGTCTCAGGTAGAAAAAATGTTTGGTGGATGTTTGAGGGTAAAAAAAAAAGGTCCTTTTATGCGACCCACCCTGTGCATATACTCCTACGATTTGTTAACGCTTATCTAGGAACTAACCTTCTTGATACTTTCTTTTTTAATCGACGATACGTGCGAGACTTACACTTGACAATAAATGATCATCATCATCAGCCGATAGATGTCCACTGCTGGACATAGGCCCCCACCCAAACATCTCCACTTAACATGACCTCTGGTACCGATGAGGACTTGGCTTTGGGCCATTTCCCACTACGCTGGCCCAATGCTTGTCAGTGGTAACCAGAGCCTGGTCTGTTGATTAGCATCACCCGAGCTGGTGAGTCTGGCTCGGGTTCCGTGAGTTGTTCTGCGGGATCCGTCACCATACACTGCATCACATTATGCTTCGGATGTGAGATGTTAAGCCTACCCCAGTAATTACACTAGCCATATCGCTCTTCAAACTGTCACTGTAATGTTTGCATACTACTGTTAGGCGATACAAATATTACCTAGACGGTCTGCGACAACAGAGACCTACATTTGACAATACTAAAAGTTAGTCTCTAGTGTTAGGTCTCTGTTGCTACAGATCGTCTAGGTATCACCGCAGATCCATTTTTTTATTCAATTTCGTCGGCGCTAGTTAGGATGATATACACGAGACAAAATATTAAAGCTAGTTTTTCGTGTAATTTCATCGCTACAAAGTCCTTCAAACCGGAGCATAGTAGTGTTAGAGCACAACTGTTTATCAGTGCGGTGGTACCTTCAACAAAGGAGAGGATAAAATAAAATATCAAGATGGGCCGATCCAGTGTTGTAGCGGGGGTGGGAATGCAGCATGCAACAGAGAAACAGTGCACATTGGTGCCTCTGCGCATATTAACACACACACACACACACAGAGTTTCACACACACACACACAGAGTTTCACACACACACATACAACTACACACACACACACCCACGTAAAGATTTATCTCACCGAACAAAGTCTCCACTGGCAACATTTTTGGTTGATACGCTTCTCGTGATTTCAAAACTTTACTGTTGTACACATACCCCCCCCAGTAAGCACTGAAGGAATAGAACGAGTACGGTTTTTTTTTTTTTTTTACTAAGCGACGAGACTAGCTAAATGATCACCTGATAGTAAGTGATACGCCTGAACACAACGTGACTAGTTAAAATGATATACACAGCACGGTGATATGCTATTCGCTTTGAGACATTACAACTTAGTTTTCGATAGTTCAGTCATTTTATTACCTACAGCGCCCTTCAAACCAGTACTGTTTAACGACTGTAATAGGAGATGCTCACTTGTGGTAGTGTCTCCGTTGCTACAGACCGTCTAGGTACCACCGCAGCTTCTACAGCAGCCGACAGATAGTACTGTGCAGGCATTACTGTCATCCGGTTTGAAGGGTGCTGTAGCATTTACTGTTCGTAGATCTCTGTTGGTACAGGCCGTCTAGATACCACCGCAGTTTCTATAGCAGCCGACAGAGAGTATTGTGCGAACATTGCTGTATTCCGGTTTGAAGGGTGCTGCAGCTAGTGAAATTACTGCGTTAGTCTATGTCCCAAGGCGATGAATACAATGTGCTGCTGTGTATATCATCCTAACGACACATTATGATCACGAGTGTCACTTATCATCAAGTGAACGTCTCGTCGCTTCTTCGAATGGAAAACGTTATCAGCGCCATTGCAGAATACTATACCGGATACGGATAGGAGGAATGTTAAGTGGCACTTATGGCACCAAAAAAAAAAAAAAAAAACTCAACACACGTGGAGTTTATCTTCCAGTCGTCACCTACACGAGTGCTGCAAAAACGGCACCAAAGCGGAAATCAACATTTCGGCAGCAGAATCGCAGCAGGAACATTCCAGACTCCTGCGACTTAGTCTCAGTACCGCAGCGAATCCGGTCTAGATAGCTAAGTAGGAAATTACTGCAGTAACGAGAGTTAACTTTTTATTCTTACTACCTCTTAACCTCTTCGCTTGGTAGAATTGAACATAAACAATAGAAGACCGTTTTTTTCTAGTGACTATTCGAAAGGAACCATCACCTAATAACAAATGATACAGCACGGCGCTAGTTGGAGTGATTTACACAGCACCGCATCAGTCTCACTGCTAGAGACATAAGATGTCTCGTTACCTCAATAATTTTACTAATTACAACGCCCTTCAAACCTGAACACGTTTGTAATACCGTTAACTTAAAAAGTTCCTGTATTTTTGCATAGACAAAGAAACCAACATCAAGTATACTCCCAACATAGTACGAAAGCTATTTTAATATCTAATAGTTTTTAACAGGTATGATTAAAAAAAAAAGTTGATCTTTTAACTTTAAGCTTGCACTTATAGCTTGAAGATATTCATCATCATCATCATCATCATTATCATCACCATCATCAGCCGATAGATGTTCAATAGTCAATTATTCGATCACTCTTAATGTCTTCAGTTGGACGAATAGAATATTTATAATCTGTTAGCCATAAGGCAAAGGAATATTTGAGGGATCAGATACGAAGAGATTCACAGGTCTTTTATGGGGGGAAGGCCTTAACCTAGTGCCTCCACCTCCCATTTTATAGGCTCGCCATCCCTTAATCCCTTTTACTCGCCTTCTACAAGCACTACCCTAGTTCTATTCTTATTACTGCGGAGATCGGCCAAGTTGATAGCAGCTATTTATGCCGCAAAAGAGTAGTGTGCAATTACTATGTTCCGGTTTTAAGGGCGCTGCAGCTAGTGTAATTACTGCAGTAATTTAACATCTTATGTCTCAAGCGACGAGCGGAATATGGTGCTGTATATACCATATTAACTAGCGCTATATTGTTATAGGCGGGCGTATCACTTACCATCAGGTGATCGTGAAGCTTATCTCGTCGCTTGATTAAAAAAAAAAAACGCGGCATATTCTTATTCTAATTACCGTAGAAATTCGTGTTACTAGCGTTGACCAGGAGTACTGAGAAGTACTAACCATGAACCTCATGAAGAAGCATGAAGTCACTGATGAGAAAACTGAAAGGGCCTTTCCCTTAGGTTTCTTCAGGAGATCCGAAGAACTAAGGTTATCGATACAGTCCAGAAGATTGCTAGACTTAAATGGCGACGAGCAGGGCATATTGCCTGAAGGACTGACGGCTAATGGTCGTAGGGTTCTAGAGTAGCGGACGAGTGCTGGGAGGAGAAGAATCTGGCGAAGATCACGAGAAACTCTTGGATTCGTGCAGTGTAGGAGCTTTTAGGAAGAGTTCTATATCCGGTAGTGAAAGTTTATCAGCTGATGATGATACGAGCGACAGAGCATAGACTGCAAACACTATTGTGCCAAGAAAAGACGACTGAGAACAGATCCTTCATCATCATCATCAGCCGATTGCTGGACATAGGCCTCCCCCAAAGATCCTTACATCGATCGGTCCCACGTTGCTCGCATCCAGTGGATTCCCGTGATTCCAGATCATCGGTCCACCTTGTGGCCTCCCAACACTACATCCTTAAATTGGTAAACTCCTTGATTTGTCCAGGTACAACGTTAACTAAGTCTAAAGTGATATTCTTGGTTCTTCTTCTTTCTGATCCCAAGTAGCTTCCCGTCTGATGACTACTGTAAACATTTACACTGTTGGCGACAATGCAAGCCCAAAACTAAAATCACTCCCGTTCTCCTCGCGCAGAGAGGCGCAGGGAGGCGCAGAGAGGCGTAGGGAGGCGCAGGGAGGCGCAGAGGGGCAGCGGGACTGTCCGGACCGCGACCTAACGTAACGTCACATTGTCACAAAAACAAACAAGCAAGCACAAAAACAGAGTTTAAATCCGAACGCGTGCTATGGAAAAAGTTCTCGTATTTGCAAAAACGGCTCATTGTGGACTTTTTGTTCGTACGTTTTTGCTCCTGTTTCGAAATGAAAATAAAAAAAAAAAAAGTTGAAATTTTTTGGACTCGACCCGTTCGTACTAAAGAACCCGTTATAACTTTTTGCCCTTCCATGGGAGTGTTAAGTCATTGTTCCTTTTTTGTGGTGTTTATTTTCGGTTTGGATTGCATAACGCCGGGCCACGCGACGTGGTCAGTGATCTCTCGGCGTCCGTGGGTTAGGTCAGATCCGTGAACTTGGACCAGCTCGGACTTGAGTTATCATTGTTCAGGTTATTGCTGCTCATACGATAGGAGAAGTCCTTAACGATGACCTTGTTCCAGGTTTGGAAACACACCACACATACGTAAATGCCAGAGATAAAAGAAATCTATGAAATTGTTTAATATTCAAAAGTGAATTCTATCATCTATCATACTCTCCTAATGATGAATAAAGTTATAAAATTTGAAGCTGATGATGATTCTGATGATGATGATGAAGTTTACGAAAATCCGAATACAGGAAGTATAGGCACGGTTGGTCTGGAGATTAGGACTGCGAGTCCAGATTCAACAATAGGTGTCCCCTATAAGTTGACAGCGGTAGTGATGATGTTAGTATAGATTACGATGGCTATGGTGATGATGATTGTGATGAAGATAATGGCGGTGAAGAAGTTTTGCGTGTTGTGTCTTACAATGAAACGCTTGCGGCATTAGATAATATAACTGAATTGGTAAAAGTTAGAATAACCTTGATAGAAATGACTTTCGAACAGCAGAAATAACTATAATATAAAGCATGATACTTATTCCAAGGGCTGATAATGATGATAATGATCATCATCATCCGTTCCATCTATAGCGGTTTAATACTAGACCTTAATTTCAAATGGTATTAAGTGAAAATGAGGTTATGGATGATGAAATGTCTAGAACAATGTTGTCATATGTTGGCAGCTGGAACAGAGAAATGCTGTGCTGATGGTATATCATAATCCGAGGGTCAGCATACTGAATACTAAATACCAAAATTCAATATGTCTCCAAACATTCCAGTTGTTATCAAATTAGCACTAGTCCGGCTTCTCGTGGGACCGTAGAGATTGTTCAGGTACTCAGAATCTGTCCGCGCCATCTGCCTGGTCGTCGGCAGGCTTTCATTAGCACCTGGCCCCGACCTCGCCACCTGCTGCCCTGGTGGCGTACGAATTGAGAAGGTGATCAAGAATATTATCAAAGGAATAAATATAAATTATATAACTACACGGAGGTAAACTTAAAATGTTACTGTTTTTTTTTATTTTATTCTTATCGCACGAGTGTGGAGGATTTCTTAAGTTTTTTTGGATTTTTTCTTGCATATGAAATATGCTAATGAATGTGATTCTATTTAACAGAACGATCGAATCTAGGTTAGTTCAAAATCATGTTCATAGTTAAGTTCATGTAACAGAGCCCTTTCCTTTTTGGTTTTGGGTGGGTAATCTTCGAAAGGTACCCTGCTCATGAGGGAAGTGGGGGTTAAGTGAGATTCTTATTACTAAAACCCCCTCGGTGCTCTGCATCAGTGCATTCGGAGATGCTCCGGGAACTCTTACAGTACGCACCGGTGCTCCTCTACCCTTTGTGTTTGCACATCTCTGAGGAAGGGTCTAACCCTCCTAGACACCATCGTTGAGCCATACGCTGTCCCTCGCAGGTTCGCTTGTTGAGCGATAAGGGCTCCTACCCTCAAGGCTAGCGAAAATACTAGACCCTTTTAGTCGCCTTCTACGACAGGTAGAGCTTACTTTAGTCCTATTCTTACTAGCCCGAGACTACAGGACTGAGGTAACTGAGCCCTACCAATTTATCACAAGAGTTTAATTCTTCGATGAAATTGTTGTCCAAAATTAATAAATAGATAATATTTTAGAGTACACATATCTCATCATCATCATCATCATCAGCTGATAGACGTCAACTGCACGACATATACCTTTCCAGGTTTGAAGGGGTTCATCAACGTTTCTTCTTTTCCTCGCTTTAAAATAATTACTAAGTGAAAATACTAATGCTGGTAGATCTCCGTTTCCAAAGACCGCCTAGGTACCACCGCAGGGCCTATTTCTGCCGTCATACAGTGCAGTTCTGGTTTGAAGGGCGCCATATCTAGTATAATTACTAGGGTAAACAGGACTCGACATTTTGTCTCAGGCGTTGAGTGTAATGTGGTGTACAATATACGATTCTAACTAGCGCCACGTTATGGCATATCACTTACTATCACGTGATCGTCGCGCTCGTCGCCTTGTTTGAGTAATATTAAAAAAAAAATTGTCTTACTCTAGGTCCTGCCTCGTGAGGTCTAGATAAGAGAATATACAATGTAAGGAAACTAAACGTTTTCAGTGTTAAATCGACAATTAAATAACGCTGTTGTTTAATTACTTTAATTAGGATTTGGGAAGCGGAGGATTGTTAAAGTAATACAAAATTCAAAATACATGTACCTATTTTTTTTTTTCTGTTCCGCCCCTGAAGTTTTAATGCGATATTCGATATGAATAATACATAATTGCTCAGAATTATAACTAATTACCTTCAATTTAACTCCGTTGCGGAAAAATTGTGTGTAGGTTTCTTATTATTTCGGATTCGGCGGAGACCTCCAAACCTGCTGATAACGATCTACGCAACTTCCTCGCGCTCGTTGTGAGCGTTTATTGCTGATGGTGATATCGTTTTAATTACAAATTCCTTGCTCAACGAATGCTTTTTGTTATATTTTTCCGCGCGGCCGTAATGTGTATGAAATGTAAATTTTTGACAGATGGCGGCGGCCATGTTGCGCGCGAAAGAGACGCCGCAGTCGCCACAGAGCTACTAACCAAACAGAATTGACGGCCTTTTCTAATACACCAGGCGTCTAATCAATGATAATATTAACCCATCACCATATAACATGTTTAACTAGTGATAGATCTCTGTTGCTGGAGACCTGTACTACCGCAACGCTTATTGTATTAGACAAACATTACAGTGTTCCGGTTTGAAAGGCGCTGCAGCTAATGTAACGAGTAGTGTAATTGGAGTAGCGAGACTAAACAGCTTGTGAAATGCGCAATATGGTGCTGTATATATTTACCTTTAATAGAACATCTCTGTTATGAGCAGGAGTATCACTTACGATCAGGTGAACGTCGTTTAGTAAAAAAAGATAAATTAAGATTTCTAGCTCAGAACAACAGAACTTAGAACATGACCATAGATAGCTTTAGGCAACAACTTTTATGAGAACATGAGAAATTGTTGTCTATGAAAGATTTCTGATGGTATACACTTTGGGGAAGTACGACGTGGTACTCAACAATCCCGACATCCATATTTGGATAACAATATAATATATTTATCCTTCTTCATCAGTCGGTAGACGTCCACAGCTGGACATAGGCTTTCCCAAAGATTCCCACGTTTGCAGGATTTCATATGAGAGGATTTAGGCCATTTCCCTCCACGCTGTCCCAATGCGAGTTGGTGGGAGCCAGTTTGTTGATCACCACGAGCTGGTACCTCACCATGCGGAACCCCTACTGTGAACTTCATCTGCTATATTTCAAACATTTTTATGTTGTTACTGGTAATTGAGAATATGTCTGCTATCTATTCGCTGTGCAGTCTATGGTTGCAACGGATGCGGAGGAGTAACAGGTGTCGGCGTGTAGTTTTTTCTCCATCTCAGGGGATCGGCGATACGGCTTGTGGTGAATCTATGGGAAAGTATTTAGAAAAGATTTTTAGGGTTTTGGTGACGTCATCGCGCCGTACCTAATTAGGCACAAATTAGTGATCACGACATCCACTTGGCTACATTCATACACAGGTGACAGGAGAACCGTTCACCGGATATTAAGTGAGGGCTTTGAAGGTTAGGGTCTTGATTGTCCAATAAACGAGCTTGGGATTGCCGACAAGTACGAGCTGGTCTAGTGCTTGTCGAACCAAAGCGAGGGTGCTGAAGAACAGCTCTCCCTGAGACATGCTTTAGGCGTAGCTTTCTGAAGATCCTAGGGCTTCCAGCAGCACACTGAGGATGACCAGCGAAAGGGTTTTACTTGGTAAACATTTTATATAACCTAGGCTTTCCACCGGAACCAGAGTCTTTTGGTATTGGATCTTTTTTAGTAGATTTTCGCCCTGATGATGATAGGTCTCTGCTGGAGACCGTTCAGGTACCACCGCAGATCCTATAGCAGCCGAGAAGCAGTAATGTGGATACTACTGTGTTCCGGTTTAAAGGTACTTAGTGTATTATAATTATTGGAATACCGGGACAGTCGCTTTGAGACAGTTAAGTCTCGTTACCGCAGTAATTTCGTATGTTTTAATATATTATTAATGCGTGTGGTACTAGTTGCGCTCATGGTGAATAGTATACAATCAGGCGGGGAACGTGGAATGTCAACACCAGCTCACATGTGGTGAACACTTGTCCCGGCTCCGCACGCCGTACAGTATCCCATTTATCGATATATCGCGACGAACGGCTTGTTATGGACATAACTTAAACTTATCTCTTGTGTTAAGCAACATATAAGTAACTATTTTTTGTTATACTTAAATAGGAGACTAGGAGGACTTTAATCTGATGGTAAGTGATACGAATTTTAATAACAATATAGCGTTTGTTAGGATGATTACACTGCATATATAGACATTTTTTTATAGACGAATGGATGATGTGCGTAAGACGTTTATCTGGTGGTAAGTAATACGCCTATCCATAACAATGTAGGGTTAGAATGATATACATTGCACCATATTACGCTCGTTTTGAGATATGTTGTTCAGTCTCTTTATGTGCTACTTAAAGACTAAATGTCTGAATGTGATGCAGTGTATAACAACTAGCGCCAAGTTGTTATGAGCATATCACTTATAATCAGGTGAAAGTCGAATTCATCGTTTCGTTGAATAAAAAAAAAATATTTTAAATTATATAATAGAAAGCCATGTCCAGTAGTTTCTTTCGTTCAGAGCATGTATACAGTAAATCAACGAACAGGATTGACACGGGATCTGGTATTTTAAAGAGAAATATTTAAAAAAAAAAATGTAAATTAAGTAAAAGCTTGTTAAAATTGTTATAACTTAAGTGTGCTTAAAATTTAATAAGCACAATCAAGTTACTTTGAACCGGATTACATTTGAAAATGATATGTATCGATATGAAAGTGATATAAGTATGAGGACTTTAATGAAAAATATTAACTGATATTTAACAATGTATATACTTATATCAATTAGGATGTTTACACAGCTTCATTGTGTACGCTATATATAAAATGTTGTTTTGTCGTTCGTCTAAATTAGCTAATTAAAACAACAAATAACAGGCGCAAATTATCTACCGTTCCCTAGAACAGTGCGCTAGGGAACAAAAGGACCAGGTATTAAAACGTAGTATTTATTCATAAGTACGCCGCACGAAATACCCGCGCAAATCTCTTAAGTATTATTATTCTAGAGATTTAATTGAGCTTCGATTTTAATAATTTTTTAATACTTTAAAAGTTATTTATGATACTTTAGAGTATACGATAACTTCTGGAGTATTTTCGATTATACATATTAAGATTATAAATTGCGTTTTTTTTTACACGTATATATACTCGACGCGTTTAACATAGCACGTAATATATGATAAACGAGTTAAATTAACATAATACTTCAATAAAAACATTTTATACGGAAGATGTTGCTAATAATAGTATTAAAGTTTAATTTTCCAGATCAATATGGCGAGTATTGAAAATACTTTAAAGTATTTTGATACTTGATACTTTAAAGTAGTAACTTTAGGCACGTTTTTTAATCAATCAAGCTTGAACAATACACACTAGGGGTGTGCCTCACTTTCCTGCTAGTGTTGTACCCAGCTAATTAAGAAAGTAGGCTCTGGCTCCCACCAATCTTCATTAAGCCAGTGTGGTGGGAAATGGCCCAAATCTCATTTGAATCCGATCGATGTGGGAATTTTTGAAGGCCTATGTCCAGCTGTGGACGTCTGTCAGCTGTTGATGACTACACACTACATCATTAGATACATAGAATCTCAAAACCACTAATCCTTTTTTAAGTCACGAAGGTATATACCAGGTTGCTATATTAAGATTATACTTCGTATATTTACCATATACAAACAGTACTCTGTTACTTTATATTATTCGGATAAAGTCCACTGCTAAGCATGAGCCTCATCTCCATTCTGATCAGTCCTGCTTTGACCGTAGCCAGCGGCTTCCAGGGTCCTAATCAGACCGGATTACCCTGTTGGAGGCCTGCCAGCAATTACCTCTATTCTCTGATGATGCTGAGCGCTTGGTAGTCACTGACTCTTACAGCTCCCCTGATACTGGGCATGTGGAACCGGATCACGTCTTGCTACTACGTCCGCCACTCGAAGACCTTACTGCCCCATCGGCCGTCAGTCTTTCGAGCGATGTGTCCTGTCCATTGTCATTGAAGGTCAGTAATATTTTGGGCTTCACTGAAATTTAGCAATCTTTTGAGCTTCACTAAAAGTCAAAAATCTTTTGGGCCTCACTGAAAGTTACCAATCTTTTGGGCTTCACTGAAGGTCAGCAATATTTTGGGCTTCACTGAAAGTCAGCAATCTTTTGGGCTTCACTGAAATTCAGCAATCTTTTGGGCTTCACTGAGGGTCAGCAATCTTTTGGGCTTCACTAAAAGTTAGCAAATCTTTTGGGCTTCACTGCATGTCAGCAATCTTTTGGGCTTCATTGAAAGTCAGCAATCTTTTGGGTTTCACTTAAGGTTAGAAAATCTTTTGGGCTTCACTGAAGGTCAACAATATTTTGGGCTTCACTGAAAGTTAGCAATCTGTTGGGCTTCACTAAAAGTCAGAAATCTTTTGGGCCTCAACTGAAAGTTACCAATCTTTTGGGCTTCACTGAAGGTCAGCAATATTTTGGGCTTCACTGAAAGTTACCAATATTTTGGGCTTCACTGAAAGTCAGCAATCTTTTGGACTTCACTGAAGGGCAGGAATCTTTTGGGCTTCACTGAAGGTCAGCAATATTTTGGGCTACACAGAAGGTCAGCAATCTTTTGGACGATGTCAATAACCTTAGTTCTCCTGCGGTTCTCCTCATTTTCTGAATCGATCACGCAAAGAAACTCAAGCATACAATATCTATTGCTTTCTCTGCGACTTCAAGCTTCTTCATGAGGTCCACTGTAAGTACGTCTCGAACCTCCTGGTCATCACTGGTACCCCCCACGAATTATAGACCTTTGTCTTTAAACACTGCGATACTTGGTGTAGGACTAGTGTAGTGCTTGTAGAAGGCGCCTAAAAGTGATTTAGGGATGGCGAGGGTATAGAGTGGAGGGAAGAGGCTCTGAGTTATGGCTGTCCCCCATAAAAGATCTCTCAAGTCTGTTATCGTATTTTAGAGAAAATTAAATGCTTATTAAATCTAAAGAACAAAAACATAATTTACGTATTAATAACATCACTTTTAATTAGGTGACCTTGTGAAGTCAGCATACTCTTCATAAGCGGACGCATTTTAATAAATTTTTTTTGATACTACGTAATGCTGGTAATTACTTAATTTGAATTGCTTACACCCTACAATAGACGTGCTTCCCCCCCAGGTACTGCAAAGAAATATGAACTTTATTATATTACGAATAAGGAACAGTTTCCCACTGCAGTGTATATGCTTAAAGGTTACGAAGACTAAGATTAGGACCAGTTTTATAATACGATGCATATAGTATTTTACTGGTGGCAGTGTCTCTGTTGCTACAGACCGTCTAGGTACCACCGCAGCTCCTATTGCAGCCGACAGACAGTACTGTGCGAACATTACTCTGATCCGGTTTGAAGGACCTATAGCTATCACTGGTGGTAGTGTCTCCGTTGCTACAGACCGTCTAGGTACCACCGCAGCTCCTATTGCAGCCGATAGACAGTACTGTGCGAACATTACTCTGATCCGGTTTGAAGGACCTATAGCTATCACTGGTGGTAGTGTCTCCGTTGCTACAGACCGTCTAGGTACCACCGCAGCGCTTATTGCAGCCGACAGACAGTACTGTGCGAACATTACTCTGATCCGGTTTGAAGGACCTATAGCTATCACTGGTGGTAGTGTCTCCGTTGCTACAGACCGTCTAGGTACCACCGCAGCGCTTATTGCAGCCGACAGACAGTACTGTGCGAACATTACTCTGATCCGGTTTGAAGGACCTATAGCTATCACTGGTGGTAGTGTCTCCGTTGCTACAGACCGTCTAGGTACCACCGCAGCGCTTATTGCAGCCGACAGACAGTACTGTGCGAACATTACTCTGATCCGGTTTGAAGGACCTATAGCTATCACTGGTGGTAGTGTCTCCGTTGCTACAGACCGTCTAGGTACCACCGCAGCGCCTATTGCAGCCGATAGACAGTACTGTGCGAACATTACTCTGATCCGGTTTGAAGGACCTATAGCTATCACTGGTGGTAGTGTCTCCGTTGCTACAGACCGTCTAGGTACCACCGCAGCGCTTATTGCAGCCGACAGACAGTACTGTGCGAACATTACTCTGATCCGGTTTGAAGGACCTATAGCTATCACTGGTGGTAGTGTCTCCGTTGCTACAAACCGTCTAGGTACCGCCGCATCTCCTATTGCAGCCGACAAACAGTACTGTGCAAATATTACCGTGATCCGGTTTGAAGGGTGCTGTAGTTAGAGTAATTGCTTAGGTAACGAGCGCAATGCAGTGTATATAGTTAAAACCAGCGCCAACTTGCTATGAGCGGGCGAGTCATTTACCATCAGGTGAATGTCCTGCTCGTCTCGTCGCTTCGTCGAATTTTTTTTTTTTTTTAATTTATATATATGTTATCATCGCCCTCTCCAATTAATATGTCCGCATATATTTGTTGCATCCGCTGTCGCGTTGTAAATTATAAAAACACATTTAAATTGTATATATCTTATTATATATTCGCATATGAATTGTATGTTAACTACACGCGCCCCGTCCGCTTCGGTAATGTATAATTACACTTGAAATTTGTCGGAAATATTCCTTGACAGCAACCGCAACCGCGAATGTATCCGCACCAACCGTTACCATAGCAACCGCATAAACAATACGAAATGAAAATATATCGAAAGTAAAAAAAATAATTTTCCTATAACCATCTACAGATCATTACGCGTCGAATGATCACGTTGTCACGTCGATACGTTCACTCGTTTTCGAGTGATTGGCTAACGAAACCCATTTTCATTATATAATGAAATATGTACTGGTACGACTATGGTATGCGAAAACCAAGATGTGTGAGGATGGAACCAAGAAGGGAGACCCTGGGCAACCCCCACATTTACTCGGTAGACGATGATCAATGAGGAACTAATGACCAACAAATTGACAGAAGCTATAACACAAAATAGAGATAGATTTAGAAGAATGACCAGAATAGCCGACCCGAAGTAAAGATGAGAGAAGGTGAAAGTCTATCAAGAAGAAGAAAGAAGATCCTATCTAGATCTAAAATGTAGCTTAAATTGTAGCTTACTTGATGTAGTTTTCGTTGACATATTTATTTTTTTTAAATCGATTAATCAATAAAACGGACGTATTACATATGAATTTACTGGTGGTAGGTTACTGCTGAAGACCGTTTAGTTACCACCGCGGCTAGTATTACTGATCAACAGTAACGTAACATTACTGTGTTATACTTTAATGTTTTAGTTAGTGTAATTACTGTGGTAATGTAAATAATGTATCTGAAAGCACAACCCTAATATACTGTGTGTTTTTTTTTATTAAACTCGTTCACCTGATGGTAAGTGATACCCCTGGTTTTAACAATGTGGTGGTAGTTAGGTTGTCAGCACCACATTGCGCTCGTCGTCTTGAGACCTAAGCTGTTGTATTGTTACCACAGTAATTTCGCTAGTTACAGCGTCTTTCTAATCGGGCCACAGTAATATGTGCGCCCTACTGTTTGGCGGCAGAAATAACTACTGTAAGTTTACTACTGTAGTTAGTTTTACTACCTGGTCGGTCTTCGTCAGCTGATATCTACCTCAAGTGAAAGACCCTTGAAAGGAGACTTAAGTTCAGCAGTGGGCATCTACAATTGTCTATGACGAAGAAGGAGCGAACTTAAATCAGCTCATACATAAATAAGCGCTAAGTAATCTTCAATGACTAACAACGGCTTTACCTTTATAAGTTTCCGAAGACGATGACGAAAAAAAAACAGACTAACGAATCTGTAAGTCGGTAGTCAAGTAGTGTTACTTATTCGCGATTATGTATATAATCAAGTTACATTAAGTTATATTAATGTTTGTTTGTCTATCGCAATTTGTTCAGTGATGTCATAACAACGCACGAGTTGAACGTAGGAAGTACTTGCGCGCTAATGTTTTGGGAGCGGGCCGCCGCTCACACCGTTACAGTAACTAATTTATTTCATTTTTTTATTTTTTTTTATTTATAGTGAGTATGTAAACGAACGAACAGTTCACTTGTTGGAAAATGATCATTGACGACCATGGACAGTCGCAACATCAGAGGAGTCGCGACTGCGTTGCCGATCTTAGAACGTAACATCATATTAAACTATTATCATATAAGAGATAAAAGAGAAGGAGATAGAGATAAAAAGAAAATAGAAGAAACAAGAGACATGTAGTTCTCTAATAATCTCTGACTCCCACCAACCCGCATTGGGCCAGGGTAGTAGAAAATACCCAAACCCCCCCATATGTACCTCTACATACGACAGTCCCTAGTGCCCAGAGGAACCGAAAGCCAAGCCGACTGTATATGGAGATCTTTGGGAGGAAGGCTGTGTCCAGCAGTGGACATCTGTCGGCTGATGATGATGATTATGTACGATCAGTGAAAACTGGGAATGGATTTTTCAATACAAATATTTAGTATCACTTAATGTTAAGTGTTGAGGCTGTAGAGAGGTTGCTAACAATACGTCTAGTAATAATGTTATGGCGGGTTTACACAGGGTGGTAACTTAAAGTTCAAACAAACTGGTTGGGTTTCCGATTCCAGAGACCATCATAGTGGGTACCACTCCAGCTCCTAATTCTACTGAAAAACAATAATGTGCATACATTACTGTATTCTGGTTTGAAGGGCGTTGTAGTTAGTGAAATTACTGAGGTATTAGGCATAACATCTCATGTCTCAAGGCGACGAGCACCACACGACGAGCAAACACTAATGCTCTTGTGTTACGCTACGGTGTAACAGGCGGCCGTTGGATGATGACAGACGCCTGATGGCTGAGAGTATTATCCGGAGTTATTTTCCTGTACCCTCGTGAGGTCAGGCCCCGGCGCGCGCTTGACCAGAAACCTGTTCCTAGGGCGACCACGCGCGCCAATTGATTTAACTACAGTCCAGGATTGTAGCTCACAGACGTAGACCACATCCTCATGTTAAGAACAGTTCGGATCTGCCATGATCTGGTGGAATCTGATCCGATGGTAAATGGTATTTACTGGCGGCAGGTCTCTCTTACTTGAGACCGTCTCGGTAGTACTGTGAAAGCTACTGTGTTCCGGTTTGAAGGGCGTTGTACATAATGTGATTCCAAGACTCGTCACTATATGTCTCAACCAGCACCAACTGTTGCTGACATCCTAAGTAACGCCACATTGTAATGGGCAGACATCACTTAATAACAAGTGAACGTGATTCGTGATCCTATAATCATATGACTACTTAGGAGATAAGACAAGATGGCGGAACATCACGAAGAAAAGAGTGATGGGTGGAGGTCATCACGACCCTCAAACATGAGGAATACGATTCGAGGAGAGGGAGTTAGGAAGAATACAGTACTGCGTCCATCGCCTTGTGACTATAATAATCCTTTCATCATCATCAGCCCGCAGAAGTCCACTGCTGGACCTCCCCCAAAGACCTTCACATCCATAGGTCCCACCTTGACAGCATCCAGTAGTTTCCTTTGACTCTCACCAGATCCTTACATCATCAGCTATAGCGCCCTTCACTACCACACTATGATGTTTGAACCTTGATTGGCCCTTGGCTACAGAAACCTACCAGTAAGACATGAGATATTTCTCCAAGACCCACTAGCTACAACGTCCTTCAAACCGGAACACAGTGTTTGCACATTACTATTTATCTTCTTCAGTAGGCGTTGCGATAGTATCCGACCTATTAAACTCAAGACGGTATTTCTCCTAGAATTTAACTACAGCGCCTTTCAAACCGGATTAAGGTAATAACCGCATTTGATGGACGGTAGAAGTATGCTCCAACTTTGATGGTCACCAGCGGTCTACCATCAGTAAAATACGAAGGAATTTTCCAGTATGACCACATAATTTTTAAAGTTGACTTTCCTTCACAAGGAGCTATTCGCATTTTAGTCGACTTTTATATCGTACTAATACCGCACTACACTTGATTTTGAGTGATCACTTATTACAGGTTATATTCATTATGTGATAGATACAATTATGACCGGATACAATATAAGTAGGAGACTATAGCTACTAATTTATATATAAAAAAAAAAGACTAAGTCCAGCAGTGGGATTAAAATAGTTTTTTTTTTTTTAATTTTATGCTTTATATATATATATAGTGAGATTTTACTAAAAGAGGGAGGGAGGAAGATAAGAGGAGAGAAAAGTTGGATAGTAATATAAATAGAGAGGAAAAGAGAAAAGTATATACATCATCATCAGCCGATGTACGCCCACTGCTGGGCATAGACCTTCCCCCCAAAGATTCCCACACAGATCCAGTAGGGATTAATATGGGAGCATTTAGACCAATTCCCACTCTAGCCCAATGCGGGTTAATGGGAGCCAGAGCGTGGTCTGATGATTAGCAGGCTCCACCAGCTGGTGTTGGCTTTAGTCCCTTACACATGAATATAGATCTAGATCTGATGGTAGGTCTCCAGTGATGGTCTAGATACCACCGCAAACCCATTGACATTCAGTATGCAAACATTACTGTGTTCTTGAAGCTTGTACTAGTCTAATTACTGTGGTAACGAGATGTGATACGTCTTAAGGCGAGTATAATTTGTTGCAGTGTATATCATCCTAACTAGAGCCATAGTATGGACAATCGAATATGTTGGTATCAGGTGAATGTCCTGCTAGTATCCTGTCCGTGCTGGAGTATGGTTAAAAGGTATCCTCGCGGTGCGATGCAGTGTGGACATCTCATCTGTGCTGGCATGGAAGCACATATTACTACTAATGCCTACGCGTCAATCACATTGATTGAACCGACAAAAACTTTGATTCATATTCATAACGCTTAAGTTGAGTACAGTCGCGCGGTAAACGCTTAAGATGAATAAATTTAATATTTTATTAATATTAATACACTATGGCTATGACAGCTGAGTCGCACATCTAGACGGCACGGGTTCGATTCCTAATTAAGCTAGACCTAAAATTACTAGTATTTTTTATTCCAAGTAGCAACCACCTGATGTTAAGTGATACGTCTGCTCCATAATGCGCTATGATTTTTAGGATGTTGAGTCTCATTACCCCAGCTAACTACAGCGCCCTTCAAACCGGAACAATAGAAACTCCTATCCTAGACCGACCAGCCTGTGCTGGTCTAATGACTTTGTACCCATACAGACGCTTTTGAGGGTCCGACATCCGCCAACCATAATTTGACCTGCATGATGGATGAACTTAACTCTTCGTGAGAGGATCCCCGTGTCCCAGCAGTGGGAATACACAAATTGTTTCCCAACTACTACTACCATCTTTAAGAGAAGTGAATAGACTACTTCTAGATTTTGTACGCTTTATCATCAGACTCCATTGCTGCACCATCAGGTGAGATATCTGGATTCTAGTCTAGTAAATGTAACTAAAGCTAATATGAAGATTACTGGAGGAAGAGGAGACTGTCTGGGTAGGTACTGTCGCATGCAATAGTGTATAAATATTACCATATCACCGTATTCCAGTTCAAAGGATGCTGTAGCTAGTCAAGGAGACGAGCACAATATGTTTATCGACAGTTACCAACAGCTGAAGATCCAGGTCTTCTGGAACCGGTGGATAAAAAGAATAATGCGCTGATGTACTTTTTCCCTCAATAGTACACAGTTGTGTATCCGTACTGGATTCATTGGCGGCGCGAACAAAAAATTTAAACGAGTATTTTCATACTCTTTGGCAAATATATATATGAGACAATTATATTTTTTTTTTGTCCAGCGGCCTTCCAACCGGACGAACACCTGATAATAAGTGACAAGCCATACGTATCACTAGATATGATGTTATAAACAGCACCACATTCAGCTCATCGCTGCGAGACATAAGAAGCGGAGCCTCGTGACCTTTGTCATCACACTAGCTATAAAGCCCTTCAAACCGGAGCATAGTAATGTTTGTCGGCTGCAATAGGAGCTGATGGTGACCTAGGTCTGCAGCAACAGAGTTCACGCTGTGATAGAATGAGATAGAAAGCGTTCCTATACACTGTCCTTATACTCTGTCTCCTCTCAGCGGCAACTACTCTTCCGAAGAATCACAAAGAAGAAAAAGAAAGAGAGAGAGAGAGATAGGTAAAAATCTCTAAAACATTGTTTGAAACTTTTCTCTTTCCTTCTTTCATACTTCAAAGAAACTGTCCTATCGCTATCTCGTTCTGTTCACAGTCTAAACAGTGTATCTATCTAACTCTCTTACAAACTAATCGCAATACTAGCTGTCTTTACGTAACGTCTAAGTAGGCGTACGAAATACTAGTTTTCTTTAACAGATACATGTGAGTAAATATCGTAACGTGTACAGAGGTGTAGTTAGGAGACGAACACAACATTTATAACGTTCGTATCACATCTTTTGCCCCGAGTATACTGCTGAGTAGTTTTCATAATGGTTAATAAGCAAGTCGGAGGCAATTATATCAAAAACCTGATCCCGGTTGGTGCTTTCGCTATCTCATTATGGTGACCACCTTTCTCGGTGCTGTCTCCGCGCCGTTTGTTATATACAGGGGGATTCACAATCGTTATGTTAATATATGCTAATCCAAATTTACTGCTTATAGGTCTCTGCTGCGGGAGACCGTCTAGGTACAGACCGCAGTGCCTGTTGCAGCCTACAAACAATACTGTGTGCGTTTTACTGTGTTCATGTTTGGAGGGCGCTGTAGCTAGTGAAATTACTGGAGTAACGAGACTTAATATCTTACGTCTCAAGTCGAGCATAATGTGATGTTAAGTATTGTTACCTCAGTAATTTCACTGTCTTGTTTATTTACTATTTTTCCTACTACCCTATTTCTAACATTGCTCTGTTCTGAAAGGCGCTGTACCTAATGAATACAGTTTCAACGCCTTTTGAGTGTATGAGTAAAATTATATATTAAAATATCAAATAGCCCATATAACGTTCCCACTGTTGGGACTAGACGACCTTCTCTCACAACGTCTATTCCGCAGTAAATTTAAAGGTAAATACTTATCAATAGGACATAGTACTAGTTTGTATTGACGCTGCGCTGTGTGAGGAGAATTCATCTCATATTTCGTTTTAATACAAAAACCAATATAAATGTAATTAAGTGCATTTTTTTTTTATTTTATCGCAAGAATATTGATTTATTATTCATATTAAATCTGATTTACGAGTTTATTAAATATATTCATTAATATATTTTCATTAGAAGGTCGACCGGTCCGTTTTGCATTTCTTGACTTTATCAGGGGAGTGAGTTCGCGTATCGTTTTCTTTAGAAATAAATGCATATAAATTAATAAGTCACACTGCTTTTTTTTTTAACTACCTCCGTCGCGCAGCAGTTAAATACTTTTGTGGTAAGGTCCCCGGTTCGATTTTAATGGCACATGCTGTGGAAATTATAGTACAGTTTCTTTTTTAATGTAGCGATAATATCGTATGGTAAACCATCCGCGATAACAGCATCTCATCTCATCTCTCTAAACATATAACAGCTTAAGAAAAAGTATACTATTGCAGTCGACAAACAACACTGTGTTTATTGAATGGGACTGTAGTGTAATTACTGGGGTAACGAGACTCAACATATGTCTCAAGCGAAGGACGCAATATGGTGTTGTATATAACATCCTTACTAGCGCAACGTTGTTATGGGCGGACTTATCACTTACTATTAGGTGATAGTTTCGTTCGTCTTGTCACTTAATCGTATAAAAAAAATAGTTATTTTATTAATATTTGTCACTTAAAGCAAGTAGAGGCGCCTCTCAGATGAGCGATGACAGCAGTTATCGCTCATTCATAGTAGTTTGCAAGAAAGTAATAAAAAGAGTAGAACAAAACAAGACCTAAAAACTAAAACTAGTATAAGAAAGAATTGTGATCTAGAAATTAAGGAGTTGTAATTAAAAGACTAAGGATGTACTAGGATAAGAAAATAAAAATGTGATACTAGTATATGAGAAAGAATGTGTGGCTATAACATAGATAAGTAAAGTGTAAAATTTGATTAATTAAGTACAGATAATGAACAGTTCAATAAAGAATATTCTATTCTGTTCTATTCTAATCTATAAACAGTCTCCTCATCTACGAGAGAAGCGCGAAAGAAGGAAATAGAATGGAGAATGATAGAGAGAGAAAATATGAAAGCGAGAACTGGAACGACAGAGGACAGTGGTATAAAGGAATATAAAACGAAAGAGACTGAAATAGAAATAGAAATGGAAAGGCCTCAGCCCAATAGAACTGAGGGAGTATTAAAAAAAAAGTATACGTTAGTTATATCCTTAAAATGTTATCTGCAGGACACATTAAGGAGTGTGAGTTGGAATTACACGATATGATTCCTTCACCCCTTTGCCACCACCGGAGGATCAGACGCACAGCAAGCCCCCATCCTTGTACTGTGGATATCTCCAGTTTGCTAACAAACAGGTTCAGCTCCTCGATCATCATCAGAACAGCAAAGGAGCGGAACAACTTGACGGCGTCGGTGTTCCTGGACAAATACGACGCGGGTGTCTTCAAGAGTGGATAGGCTGTTACTAAGAGTGTTTTACTCCCACAGACCACATCACCATCAGATGAGATCCTGGTGAAGTACTAACCTTTACGATTAATTGCGAGAAGAACGTTCACTTGATAATGAGTGATACGTTTGCCCATAACGTGGCGCTAGTTAGTATGATAAACACAGAACGCATTGTGATCGTCGTCTTTAGACATAAGATTCTAACACTCGTTACCCTTGTAATTTAATTAGCTGCAGCGCCTTTCAAACCTGATCACAGTAATGTCTGCACACTACTGTTTGACGGATTACCTATCTAGACAGTCTCCAGCAACAGAGACCTACTACCAGTGAATAACTATCTTTTGTAAGATTGAATGTTTAAAATTTGATATAACCTCAAAATATTTTAGGTTAGGTTAGCGCCATTGCAAATCATTCCCAAAGGATATATGTCCACTGCTGGACTTTGTGATAATATACAGAACATAGTGTAGTCCACTCTTTATTTAAAAGTGTGCAAATCTTCTAGGATCTAGAAAGATCTATATGTTTTAAACAAAATTTGAATCGATAACGAAACGCGACGTCGATGTCAAATAAATCAAATCACAATCAAGGAGCCGTTTAATTTGTGAGAAATAAATCTAATATTTGTGACCGGTTGTGTGGTGTTGTGTACGTTATTTAATTGCATCGGAGCTGGTTTCTGAATAAACCGAGTAACGCGAAACAGAAGAAGAAGAAAAAACCGACGAATTCGTAACCGGTTTCTGTGTAATTACATTGCGAATTATCGGGCTCTATATCTGTTGGTTTGAACGCTTGTTGTACTTATTACCTTTTTCTTTTTAACTCAATAAAGAAACTAGACGTTCACCTGATAAGTGATGGGCCTGCCCATAACATGGAGCCGCATTGAGCTCGAAAATATCCAGTCTCAATACTCCAGTAACTTTACTAGCTACAGCACCCTTCTGTGATAAAGCTGCGGTAGTACCTACATCGACATGGTCTACATGGCCGACATGATCTCCAGCAACAGTGACCTACCAGTTAAGTACTTAAGCATCAACACTACCTCATTGAGAGAGAAAGGAAAATATCAAAACCCCAAATGGATGTACTAGAATCCGTCTAGTGATAGGGTTACCATAATATTCCACATCAACTAGTATGTCTCTAGTAGTAACTTTAATAGAAATACATAAAAATATTTTTTAGAAATTCTTATCAAAATCAGTACCAGCTATGAAATTATTATCATCACAATTAGCGACATCAACGTCAGCAACATAATCACCAGCAGTATCACCATCGACAAAATTATTATCTGCAACGTCATCGCCAATAGCATCACTATCAGCAACTTGATCACCAATAGCATCACTATCAACAACTTGATCACCAATAGCATCACTATCAGCAACTTGATCACCAATAGTATCAATATCAGCAACTTGATCACCAATAGTATCAATATCAGCAACTTGATCACCAATAGTATCAATATCAGCAACTTGATCACCAATAGTATCAATATCAGCAACTTGATCACCAATAGTATCAATATCAGCAACTTGATCACCAATAGTATCAATATCAGCAACTTGATCACCAATAGTATCAATATCAGCAACTTGATCACCAATAGTATCAATATCAGCAACTTGATCACCAATAGTATCAATATCAGCAACTTGATCACCAGCAATATCAACACCAACATCACCACAAGCAATATAATCATCAACAACATTACCAGCAACTTCGCCACTACCAACATCAACAAGATCATCCCTAGTTTATGTAAATGAAGGACAATGAACATGTTCTGCAGAACCAGCGACAGGAAGGACTGCAGCAAGCTGATCGTCAACCTTCACCAGTTGGAGAAGCACTTTAAGAAGAACATGATCCTCCATCAACTTGAATCCCGTTGATAAATGAATTGAAGCTCTCAAATCCGATAAAGATTTAGTCGACTTTTACAATAGATCTCAGTCGCAGGGCTGATCTACTACCTATCAACGGTGCAGTAAGGAGCCAGTAAGATGCCGTATTCAAGTAAATCAACCTTGATAGGAGTCGCGCCGTCAGAAAGCGTTTGGTTCCGGTTGCCGCGGACCGCCGCGGTTAAGGCAGGTCGGAGACCTTGAGCATCGCTCACTGATTTGATACGGAGCCGTTCAATGCTTAAGGTAATGGCATTTAAGATGTTTACACGACACGAGCATTTATAGAACATTCCATAGACAAGAGCTCCAGCTGTAGGTGCTGAATGGAGACCTAGTTTAGACACTGCAACGCCTCTAATCACAATCTCCTCTCCGGTGTGTTTCTTTCTCTCCGTGTCTTCCTCTATTTCATCCTTTCCATCGATCTTTCTTTAATCGTCTCTTATTTCATTCATTCTTACGTTCAATCGCTATTCATGCGTTTCATTCTTTTCTCTTTCTCTTTCTGTGTTTCATTCTCCCTTTCTTTTTTCTTTTTCATACGTTTAAACTTAGGAATTATAACCATTTTAACAACTCAATATTTAAAGTTCCGCGCACAAATTTTTAACTTTTCCGCATACAATTAAAGAATTCGTACACACACACACACACACACACACACACATGCGAATAGTTACATACATTGAAACACATGAAAATAAGTGTTGAATAGATTTTTTTCGTTTGATGTTATAATATAAAGATTTAGAAAAATTATTAATCAAATGTAGTTTGGGATTTAGATGATGCGTAACAGTTATAGAAGGATATGTTATTAGTAACAGGTTATCGGAGAGTATTACTAGCTAGCTATCGGCTTATTTCTGCTGCTGAACAGTAGTGTGTAAACGTTACTGTATTCCAGTTTAAAGGGTGGAATAACTAAGTTAAAGTCTGGTCATTTTATGTAGTATTTATCACGTTGTGGGTATAATGAAATATATAACTACCCTAAGCAGTGTGCGACCGTTTGAAGGACGCAGCGCGCGTAACGCCGGTGCTCAACAAACAGGGGAATCCCGGCTCGGTACAAGCAGACGGTCCGAGCCATTAGAGCAAACAACAGCGCCGACCAGCGAGCCGGAGCAAACGCGGAAAGGCACAGCCGGAAAAACCTCCGCAGCAGCCGGCGGCGTCTGTACCGCGTCATCGGCTCAACCGGAGTGTATAGAACGGTACAACCGACTTGAAAAAAAACCGCGCTGATGTATACCTTACGTGGAGTGCGTAAGGTTGCGTGTCGCGTCGCGGTGCGCGGCGTTGTAAAGCACTGTGATGTAATACGTGTCCGCCACAAGGTCAGCATAGACCGAAAATCAGGTTTCACTGCCTCTCCCCCGCTCCGCCGTGCGCGCCGGCAACTGTGCGACTGCGCAGCGTCATGGGAGGCGTTAGCGTGCGTTTCGGCGGCGATACTAGATGAAATTTCGATACATTCCTTAACCTGTGAGGTAGCTTTAGTGCAATATAGCAAACATAGAAATCTGTAATCTAGCATTTGTTTTTGGTGCTTTACGTTTGTTTTCATGTGTGATGTATAAAAAAAAGGCATCTGTCCTTTGTATTGCTTGATGTCTTAAATAGAGGCCGGGTCATGAGTACTCGCAACCGAAGAGCATGCATGAAGACGCTCATGAAAGTGGAGGAAGCGAGAGAGGTGTGCCAGGATCGTAGCAGGTGGAGAGAGGTGGTCTCTGCGTAACCCACTGGAAACGAGGCGTGATATTTATGTATGTATATATTGCTTTCTTTTCTTTATGGTGGTATACCTTGCATTTAGTACTGTACTAAGTTAGGGTATTGTGTACGGCCACAATCAAATGGTTGCACTGAAAATCGGTTTTGTGAGTCCATGCCATGCTATGTTTGTCCAGAGTAAATTATTTTGTATGTAAAAAAAAATAGAATATGGACATAAAAATATTTCTTTCTTTCTAAATTCCTCATAACTATTTCAAACCCATAGCTGTCTCATTAAAAGACTAAATATGAATGCTATAGCATATAGCAGCGATCGAATTTTAATTTTTTTTTTCAAGTAATGTAGAAAGTAATAATAATACAAATAGACTGAAATATAATAGAATACAATAGCAATAATAGCTTTGTTTTTAATGCAGTCGAAGAGACGCGGCTTTGATTCCCGCCAAACTTGAACGTCAGGTTAAGGAAGCTAACATATTCGAGAACAAGATACTTTAGGTACATAGAACATTTACTAAATTGCATTGAATGAAGGATTAATGTCCTTTATTCTTTCAACTTCTAAAAGAAAAATTGTAATTAATGCGGGGCATCCCGGTGAGACGCACACGATTGCCTATTCGGAATTCGTCAAAATACTTGTTGTTGACTACCACATGGCTCGCGAGTCATTCTTCATACAGTTACGCATGTGTGAGTGCGCCGCGCGGCTGTGTGCGTCGCAATGGCAGGCACGCTGCGCGCGTGTGCGTGCGCGCAGCTCCGCTCCGACATATGTATTGATTTTTGAATTCAAACATAAATATAACTTAACATGGACATATGTTATAACTTCGCGGGATATGTTTCCTATATTAACGCATTGACGACAGACTTATTTTGTTACAACATATTTTGTATTATTGAATTTAAGTTAATTGTATTTTTAGGGTTAATATATTCTGTAGAGATACAAGTAAAAGTTATAAACAATTCTATATGAAATATATGTTATTAAAAATTAATAACAAAATTTAAAAATACTTTTTTTGTACATTTCTCTATATAATTAATCAATTATTATTACCTCTGTAAAATTAATAGTAATAATAAATTATAATCAAAATACTATTGTCCTGCATAAATTATTGATAAATCAAAACAAAATAATAAAAATGAAACAAAAAAAAACAAAATATTTTATGATTGGATATATCAATATCTATGCTGATGCCATCTATCTGTAGGCGGAATAACTAAATAAAAGTTTCCAAAGTTTATCAATAGATGTCAGTGCTGGCTTAATAAAATCGATATCATCGACACAGTGTCCACTGTTAGTCTCTTATAATATATTCCACTTGTATTTGACTTACCAAAACGGGCTTGAGTAGTGTAAAAACTTTACACATTTTCTGATGTACATTTGGACAGTTTATATGAAACATATTTTAGGTACTATGTTAATTTTGAAAGATGCAAAACTTACGTGAACCGAAATAAGCTACTGGAAACATACCTGAAAGAGAAAACAAATTGTTTTTAACTGGTGTCAAACTATTGCGGTAAATTAAGTAAAAATTATTTTAAGTATAAATAAATTTATGAAAAAATGTCCGTTAAAACATTTACTTAAATATTAGTTAAACACTAATACAAATAGAAACTGGATTTTGTTCTTTAATATCATTAACTTTCTTCAGTAGGATTTTCATAGTTAATAGTGAATATCTAACAGTGCGATGAAACAATGACGTTCACCTGATGGTAAGCGATACCACCATAACAACTTGGCGCTAGTAAGATGATGTACACAGTATTGTACTCGAGACATAAGATGTCAAGTCTCCCAAACCAAATATTTTTACTATCAACAAAGCCATTCAAACTAGAACACAGTATTTATCACAAACTAAATAGTATCGCTAATATCTGAAGAATATTCTCCACATTTCTCAATTCCCAACCCTCCCCAATTCCCAACTTCAATTTGGTAATGGCGCTGATTGATGAAGAACCATAAAGTAAAGACGAACGTTAGTAAATATTAATTCCGGGTTAAAAATGTAGGCTCTAACGAATTTCTTTTCTTCTTGCAATTGAAACTAGCGTTCCCACCGTTCAAGTAGAAGCATTTGCATACGTCGAATTATTAATTTTTTGCTTTCCTCCTTCCTCTGCCCATTCACCCCCCGTAACCTGAATAGATCTAACACAATAAGATGCCATTAAAATAAAAGATTACGCAGTATCACCTATTTGCATACCCGAGTATGGATTGTGAGAAAAGTGTGTCCCAGGGTACGACGCTGGGCCCTGTACTTTTTTAATATATGCACAAACATCTAGACAATGAAAAAATTGTTTTTATGTTTATCGCTCTCCCATACAAGCGGTTTTTTGAGTATTTGTTTTTTGCATTTAACTTCGCACGGAGATTTGCATATCCAGTTTGGTCACCCTTCTTCATTGAGTTTCTGCATGGCACTTTGCATATTAAAGTCTAAGACTGTCTTTTTGAGTGTGTGTGTTTACTTTGGCCTTTATCTTAGAGACAGCGGAATTTTTAATTTCGCTCATGAATTCTTTGGGGTCAGGTTTTTTTTCTATAGCCATTGTATGGGAATAGTCGGTATGATTAGTGATGCTTTTGCAATCGTGTGAGAGGATTGCTTCGGCTCCGCTGCGGAATGCTACGTAAGGTGAATAATTAACGTTGTACGGGACCAGAACTTTGTCCCCGCAAACAATTCCTTTTGTATCTCTAATTGAATTCCGGTTTCGGTGCTCGTCATCGTTGATTATTTTTTGTTTGATGAATATTTAGGAGTGGGATTTTTTTTTATCATCGCTCGCTTTGTATCTTCGGGTGGAACAAAACATCTGCTTTGGGGGCAATTAAAAAAAAAATCGTGAGAACACGGGGAAGAAGACGTTGGCAATAATTAACTGCTTTGTTATTTTCGTATTGTTATATTAATTCGTTGCTTAGTAACGGCTGCCGTTTTTGGTTTCTAATCAAAATTAATAATCACATCAAGATAATACACATGAGTATATAGTAGTTTTTTTATTGTATTCAGTACTTTGTTGGAATACAAAAACGATGGCTACAAACAAGTGAATTTAATATCTACATCAATTTTCTACCACGCTACGCAATATCAAAGATAGTAAAGTAGTAGTGGTAGGTTTAGTAAAGTGTAGTATGAGATATGAAAGAATAACGACAAGCAGACATAATGATATGCTTAAAATATTACAATAACATCATGAAGTAGAATTTTAATTTATTATAGAAGTAGGCAAGTTGTCCTTTAATGAGATAAATTAATAAATCTAGATCCGGTTGCGATGCGACGGCAAGTGTATTGCTCAATTGGAGATTCGGCGATATCAACGCGTTTATTCTCGATCTAACCCTTTCAAATATGATATTGTATTTCATCAATGGCAAATATAGCGAGGGTTCTGTAGAAGAAATCATAACAGCTATTGATTTTTTTTCCATCGACAACAATAGTTGACATTGACGCGTGCGCAGATAATGATCTATACAATGATTTAGTTTGAAACTGGATACATTTTTTGCGGTGGCCGCCGTCGCGGATGGCGAGTCAACGATGAAAAAGTTTCTCGGTAATTGTCGCGTTTAGATTTTATGCTTTGCCTATCATTCTCTGCGTTCGCTTTTTTTTTTGTTTTCATTTCATCATTGCATTGCAACAGTGATTTGTTTGATGAATGGCTTTACGTTGAAATCTCGTTATTGTACCACTTTTGCTAAATATTTACCTGTCGTCGTTTCGTTTGACGGTGGCGTCATAATGTTTATAAATGATTACGTACAACTTCTTTGATATGGTGTAATGTTCATGTTTACGTAGACGATCCTACACTGGGCTCTGTGCTGATGTATTCTCTAATAATAAAACGCACTAGCCTAGAATTAGTCTATTCATTCCTCTCCCACTACATAATTGGATAGAAACATTGACGCTGGTCTGACTGACTGTTCAAATCCTTCGCAGTTCGCATTATGGAGCACGTAATGAAGCCATTGATTTATGCAAAAAGAAAACACACTGTAGATTTAAATGTCCGTGTGTCTGTACGTCCGAAAACCAAATCTTCAAGCCTTGAAATCATTACAAAGTAATGAAGTACAAGAATCTTATTATAATCTCCTTCATTGGTTACTTTTAATCAAATAGTAAAATCGGCTTTTGGATAATCTTTAAAAAGGAAATCTCAACCCTTCGATTGAATTCAATGGGACGTTTCGTAGCTTCAACCCCTCAATAATTCTATCTATTATAAGATTATTGGGTATTGATCCATTGTATCGGGCGGCAAAGGGTTTAAGTACCTCTTGTTACCGTTTAGGATTCCTTTATCTGAATGAACTATTTACGAGGTGTGCTGGGACGCAAGTGCAGCGGTTTTTATCTTCTATCTTCTGCGGATTATCAGCTTTAATGTTTAGTTTGGAACATTAACAAAATTTTATTTGTCCTTATCTACTACTCCTTTCTTAGCAAACTGTTTTACTATTTATAATATACTAAAGGCTTCAGTTTATGTTAGTAGAGTAAAATGTAAATATATGCTTGAGAGATCTAGCGCTCTGAAAAATCCCTCGACCTTTAGAGCTTTATTTAACTTCAGACTCAGAAACCCATCACAAATTATTATACTATAGATATTTTTATAATTTTATCGACACTGAGTTTTTTCAATAGACCTAAATTTCGCGATTTTATGTGTCAATGAAATTGCAGATACCGTGGTAGCTAAACATAGTCTGATTTGAATATTTTAATAACCAGAAAACGAGAATGCTGTAATATGGCAGGTTCCAAAACTCCGCCAATCAATCAAACTCCATGTTATATGTCAACAGAATTAAATTAGGCATTTCCATGCTACAAGCTAACTAGGAGACAGCTAAAAATCTTAATTGGCACAGAGTAGATCAAAACTTAACAATTAGTTTCACCGAAATATGAACACATACGAACATCGCTTCCTGTTTCCGTTACAATGTAGGAATACTCTCACGATAAGTTAAGCTTAAGGTAACGCATTCACCACTTCCTAATCCTTCAAATTTCCATAAAACCTCTTTCAGCCCGACCAAAATTTAACAGTGACAAATTACTTTAAGTAGAAGTAGACTCCTGATCGCTTTCTCACATACAAATTCTGCGAGACATCTGCCCTTATTAGGGTCTAATGTTTTATTCAATAATTGACAGGCATTAGAACTATTATGCAAAGTAATCTACATTGTGATCGCGTATGTTGACATAATACCATCAATCTGCTATTTTGATTTACGCCCAGCTGTGGGAGGGATGTGTGGAACAGGGTGCGTCGATATCGATAAATTTATCACTATGAATATTATCAAAAGGATCAATGTTTACATGGATAGTGATGATATAATTTAAATGTGAAACAAAAGTTTGATACACAATATAGAATATAAATAGTTAATTGAAGAGAGAAGAGGAAAAGATGGATACTATGAACTAGATTGCGTTTCTAGATCGTTATTCTGTTTAATGAGGAGATGCAAAAAGTGGTAATAAACGCAGATAAATATAATGTCTCTTATGAAACCTAATGGATTAATGCTTTAGATTTCCAAGGATCCTCGACTTGGAGATGATCAAATCAAAATTAAACTAACAAAATAGTTAGGAACTCTGACGGTCGGTGGCTTAGTGGTACTCTTTGCTGCATCCAAACATTATTATGTCTTGCTTGAAAGAGTTGTATCTTGTGTAATTACTTGGGTAACAAGACATTTTATACCTCGATCGTCGCTAGACAAGAGGTGTGATACGGTATGCGAATTATATCGTAATCATCATTGATTTACTGGATATCAGTCATCCCCAATGTCTTCAGCCAAATTTATATGTCGTGCTAATGGCGATAAATATCATTATGTGAATTTCTTGTTCTTTTCCTGTATTGTCGATTTTTGGTATTAAAAAAAAAACTTTTGCAAGTAACATGTGATCATCACTAGAATTGTATGATGATGGATTATCTCCGCGAAGGCGACATCACAAAGCGCGCTTCGCACCGCAACGCCTGTTAGCGAACAAACGCATTGTCATTCAGATTCTGTGTTTAACCTGCTTACACCCTTCACTATTTTTTGCAATACCCTCCCTCAAGGGTCTGGCGCATGTCCCGAATGTAATTTGGAGACTTAAAGATACCAAACCAGTACATACTTTAACTCATCCATTCATACCAATGTTAATAATATACGGAAGTATATTCAAAGTATAAAAAAATCAAAGAGTATATTGTTTGTATGTGACGATGAAGTTCAGTTGATGGTGACTGTCCATAACAACGTACCCTCAGTTAGGATGGTATACACAGCAACATATGATCGTCACTTTGAGATATAACACCATTCAAATACAACACAGTAATATTTGCATAATACTGTTTGGTGGCAGAAATCGGAGCTGCAGTGGTATCTAAATGATTCTCAGCAACAGATGGTAGCTGTTCTTTGTGGTGATAACCGATTGCTTTGTAACCGACATGTGGTGAAGGTTAGCTGATGGTAGAGTATTTGATACATGCACTTACAATTTGTCGCTATCATCACTATTGCTGTTTCTGCTTTCAAATTATGAGGAGCATAGAATTTTGATTGAGTAGTACTCTTACTCTCTTGATTCGAGAAGGCATTTCTTTAGCAGTGGACATGTGTCAGCTGATGATGATGATGTCAGCTCATTATAGATTACCGCGACACAGTAATATGCAAAGTGTAGCTTAATTACTGGGATAAAGAGATTCAACATCTTATGTTCATGCGTCGAGTACAATAAGATGCTCTGTATACCATTCTAAACAGTACAACACTGTTATGCGCAGGCGTATCACTTATTACTAAGTGAACGTCCCGCTCGTGTAATATGATGTGTACACAGTATACGTAAAGATATACATCAAAGGATCTAAGTCGGTAAGCAGTTACAGACGTTCCAACCTCACCCTTGCCCCGGCGACCGCAAAGCTTCTTGTCTCCCATCGAAACGTCTCTTCGAAGGGATTAAAGAAACAACTTTTGTTCTCCGAAACCACATACGAGCGGTTGCTAAGCGAAGAATGAAACTCACAGAAAGCTTCTGTTTAACCTACAATTGGATGGGTGACCGTTATTTCATAAAGCGATGAAACGAAGACACCATACGTACTAACGACATCTTTGATGATGAGACGGAAAGAAATCGATCCTGATAAAAAAAATCATATTATTAAATCGTTACCATTATTCACGCTCCATCATATTAGTACAGCTAAATAATACAATAGTTTCATACAAAATACGTTACTTTACTAAAAAAAACCCACAAATGAAAAAGAGCTGATGCTCGGATCACCGAACGCCCGCTATTTGTATGAATTACACGGCGCCGTGTATTCGGCCTGACGCGTACAGGTGCGTGCATACATATGTAAATTACTTTCATACTTTAGCTACTCAAACTAATCTAAATAGTAATCTCTCAACTCGCTCAAAAGGTAAACAGATAATTAAAAAGTTGGATACTTTTGTTACGATGTGGGGATCTTTGGGGGAGGCTTATGTCCAGCAGTGGACGTCTTTAGCCAAGCTAACCTCACCTTCTCGTGGTGCACCCTGCTAATCAACAGACGAGGTTTAGGAATGTGGAGAGAAATAACCCAAATAACGATCGATGTGGGAATCTTTGGGGGAGGCCTATATCCAATGGACACCTATCGGCTGATGATGATAACACTTCCCTTTTTGCGCTCGGTTAATAATTCAAAGTTTAACATCGTAATAGAAAGCGATTCATGAGGTAATTCAAAACAAACATAACATATTAAATGTTGGTGGGGTTAATGCGACCCCGTGCGGGGGTGCTCTGCGGTCGCCGAGACGTATCTCCTGACAAAGGTCTTAGAGCCGAACGAAATTCGTGTATTATGACGTCACCAACAAAGTAATATCATTAAGTGAATATTCAGTACACAGCAATTATTATATTGTACTGAGGTGAGGGAAACTGCTGGATGCAGGTGAAGACTGGAGATATTTAGTGGAGGGTTAATGTCCATAAGTGGGAGTCTATTAGCTGATGATCATGGGATGGACAAACTATCATAAACCGCCTCTGTAATATAAAGATCCCTTACATCATGTGACTACCACGAGTCCGAAGATGATGTAAAAGTTAGCAAATATATAATATAAGGGTAGTAGCTAAAACCTACCACCATCATCATCATGGGACGATAGACCATAGAGTCCACAGCTGGACATAGGCCTGCCCCAAAGACCTCAACATACAGCTGTCGTAAATAGGGGTTTATATGGGAGGATTTGGACCGTTTCCGAACATTCTGGTCCAATGCGGGTTGACGGGAGCCAGAGCCTCATTCGTTGATCAGCAGGGTGCACCACAAGCAGGTCAGGTTGGCGTGGCACCAGTTGTTGTACAGGACCCAGTACACCACCATCATACGTTGTCCGCAATCAAACCAGATACGTGCAAAGCCAGTGGCGACTTATAACAAATTTAATCGCAGACATTCGTCACGATCGTTAGGTATTAAATAAAAATAAAAAAATAACCGACTTCCGTTTCGCTCATTGATAGCGCTTAACGCGTACAATAGCTTTGTCATTTTCGCCCGTTAAGTATTAACTTAACCGCAAAGCTCGCGTCGACACGCGTCGCCGTTTAACGGTCGCAAAGTGAAGATTAAATATGAAAATGTAAACTTGCGCATGCGCTGTACGGCACCTAAACACGCAGTGCTCATACACTGAGCGGTTAAACTAACATAAACAGACACAACACTTAATTTTTGGTGATAGACAGACAGATCAGATAGGCGGGAAGATGATCACGTGATGATAAGAATCATGCCTGCATATAACAACGTGGCCCGAGCCCAGAGTCTTCTCTCAGTGATCGATCCTCTCTTCGACGACCGAGAAGATTCGCCAAAAACCACGAATCCAGACGCACAATTCGAAAACCCCGCTGATACCTTCCACGTAGTTCTCTTTAAAAAAAACAGGCTGTGGATCCAGGTCCACGAGCCCAGTATAAGATAAGCTGTAAAATTCGCTATGGCTTTCAAGCTCCTACATCACCAGAATCAAGAATGCGGCCCGAATTAAGATGATATACATTTGACCATGTTATCCCTCGTCTATCCTTGCTTTGAGTCAGCCTAGTAGCTACATCACCCTTCAAACCGGAACACAGTAGTGTTTGCACACTACTCATTGGTGGCGGAAATAATATTTAAACGTCGTACGCATTGAACAATATTGAAAGAAATTTTACGTTATATTATATATAAGAGATATACAGAGATCCATTGACTCATCAGGAGATCTCAGAGCCTATTAGAGGTAAACACTCAAAATTTGGTGAAGAAATTGCTTCTGCCGTTTAGAGGCCAGTAGAATTCCTAAGAATGGATTTTACGAAATTTCTACACCAAAGGGAGTTGTATTGTCACAGCCAGCAAAGCGGGCGGGGAAGAGCTGATATGATTACATTGTATAGTATCATCATCATCATCAGCAGACAGACGTCCACTGCTGGACATAGACTTCTCCCAAAGATCTCCACATCGATCGATCCTCTCCTATCCGCATCCATCTGCTTCCAGCAACCTTCGCCAGATCGTCGGACCATCTGTCGGGGGGTCTGCTAATGCTACATCTTCCGGTCACCATTCGGGGACATTAGTGTCAGTAACAGCCAATTTACGTCCCCACTGCTGGGGCACAACCCTACCGTCAATATGAGAGCGATGGGCCATAGTCACCAGAGCCCAATGCGGATTAGTGACTTCACACACAGCTTAGATTAAATTCTAATTCATCAGCAGGTTTCCTCACGATGTTTTCCTTCACCGTTTGTATACCCTTAGTATATGTAATATATGTAGTTTAATAGGTGATTTATTTGAAGTAGTGCTGCGGTTGTTTGTAGTGTCGCTAATAAAATTATAATTTCATGGCCTCATAATGCCGATTGTCCGGTGTCAGGTTTTAATTGCGAGGAGCCGTGTGCGCATGCGCGCGCGCGTCACCTGCCGCCGCTCGCGTGTGTCGCTCCATTACAAACCTCTTTAATACTCCAACGACAATGAATCTTGACGTTGCCAGTAGTAACATTATCATCCATTATCAATGGCAATTATTACATAACCTTCACTAACTACGTGATTAGACAGATCATCATTGCTTGGTAAACGTTTCTGAGGAGCAGTATTGGAAATGTTACTACTCTCGAATGTATGAGGGACTGTTACTAGAACAGTCGTTAGAGAGGCCGCGGTCGCGTTCTGATCTCCAAACGCTGAGGACTACTACTGAGAGGTTTTAGTGGATAAAAATCTGATCATAACCCAACTGTCTTCCTCCTCAAAAAACAAGGTATATTTCTGAAGATTTCTCACCAAAACAATAACATTAGAACTAAACATACATTTCTTAGATCATCTTTTAGCTGGAGTAGATTTATGTGACAATGGGAAAGGATGTATTTCACGTTACGTCATCATCATCATCCGATTGACGTCCACTGCTGGACATAATCCTCCCGCAAATATCATCGATTGGATAAGGATCCATATGGGGGTACTTGGGACATTTCTCACCACGTTAGCCTAATGAGTGTTGGTGGGGTCCAGAGCCTCTGTTGATTAGCAGGGTGCACCACGAGCGGGTGAAGTTGGTTTAGATCTCGTGAGTTATTGTGCGGGATCCCATGCATAATTACGCATTATGTATAAAAAAAAACTAATATATTTTTCGAAGGCCTCACCTCCCTGGTTCAGGTCCCATACCACTTCCAAGATCCTTTCTACCATGTTAAATACTATACCATATAGGAATGCTACTTGTAATAATAATAGGTCTAAGGTGACCTCTTTGGTGAAAATCTATTAAAATAATTAGTAAGACATCAGCCATTATTCAAGCCCAGTGAGGAGGATAAACAGGAAGTGGTACTGGTTTATATCAGGTGCTGAGAAAAGCTTTTATCAGAGCATCATCAGCAGCACAGAGAGCATCGGCATGTTTATAAGGAGGCTACAGAACTTGTCGCGACGTACTGGTGGTGAACCTCAAGGTTGTCCTAATGGGTAGAAATCCCTCATAACCTCCTTATCTTACTGCAAGGTCATCACTAATATTTCTCATCCGACTACAAAAAAAGAGACTTATCTTTTATCCCAAATGGGTAAATCTTCATTATCATTTAACATCCTGTTAAGTTAGAGACCTAAGATTATAATTTAGTGGTGGTAGGTGTCTGGTGATCGTCTAGTTACCACCGCAGCCTATTTCTAGCGACATTTGAAGGGTCGCCTTGAGACTTGCCTTATTCCTCAAGATGATGAGCACATGCTGCAGGGTGTTATCCTAAAGAGTGGCTGGGGCATAATCTATATATAACTAATCCGGTGATTCATATGCAATACAAAAAAATTGTCTAATGTCTAGGAAATTCGCAGCACCGCATGTCCGCAGATCAGACGTACGACCGGAAGTGGATGTGATTTTCGTTTCGTGAAAAATTGATGGCCATAAGTGGCCATCCAACTTACCGTCACATCGTATCATACGGAACGGCATATTCAACTCTATAACCATCATGATAAAGTTGATTATCGCCTAGCACTACCTCCAACAGCCGAATACATTACGGATTTTCATAGAGTGTCGGCCATTTTGTATTTGCTAACAATGTGAGCTTTATTGCGTTGTGTTAAAGTCGTTTTTTCCCTTGATCTTGTTATTCATATCAATGCGACGAGCAAATGCAGGGTGCTTCATATAATGATAGGAATTTGCTTGATCGTTTGCGGAGTGGTGTGTGTTATTGGTCACATTTAGTTTCGCTAAAGTAGTGGGGGTGTTAATATTAGGGGTGAATATGGATTATGTAATGCTGCACTTTTAAATATCTACATGATAACATAAAAAAAATTACATCTTTACTGTAATTTAATGATGTTTAAAGAGGCTCAAAGTAAAGCGTCTTTACTGGTGATAGGACCCTTTTGCTTCAAACCGTCTAGGTACCACCGCAGCGTCTATTGCAGCCGACATACAGTCCTTTGCAAACATTACTGTGTTCCGGTATGAAGGGGGCTGTAGCTGGTGTAATTACTGGAGTAAGGAGACTCCACATCTTAAGTCTCAAGGCGATGAGCGTAATGTGGTGCAGTGTGTATCATTCTAACTAGCGCCACTATGTTGTGAGCAGACGTATCACTTACTTTCAGGTGATTATGCTCTGCTCGTCCCGTCGTGGGTTGTTGGGAATGGAGAAATGTTGAGTAATAGAAGACTATGGATTTGTGGGTTTTCAAGATGGAAACCCTAGGTACTAAACAGGACGCTTAAAGTCCTACTCAAGAGCAATACAGAGGGAAAACAATCTGTGCGATATTTGAAGACAAGGCGCACGGTGAGCCCACCATCTTTACGTGGTAAACGTGACTCGACGAGCGGGACGTTCACCTGATATTAAGTGACACACCCACCCATTAAATCGTGACGCTAGTTAAGATGTTATTCACTGCATATAAGATGTTGCCTCGTTACCACAGTAATCTACAGCGTCCTTCAAACCGGTGCATATAATCAGCTCACACTACTGCTTGACGGCAGAAACAGGAACAGCGGTAGTATCTACCACTATTTTTTAATTAAAAAAAAAAAATCGCAGGCACAATACATCAATAAGGATAACGTGGTAAAATTTAATGTTTAATATATTTCTTATTGTCTTGCTCCTTATTACAATAGAGATTTGAAAATTTAAAATGGCGGTCATGTTTTTTTTTTTTTGCCGTTCCCGCGTCAAACATTTTGGCGTCGGGCGGCCATTTCAAACGCGGAGCGTGCGCTTTCGGCGGGAGTGCAAACTTTTTGCTCGTCTATCCTCGCTATAATACCGACGGTATTTTTATGTTATAATTATTATATCACATAACTAACTGTTAGGCGCGTCACTTATTATCAAGTGAACTCGCTAATTTCATTGTTTCGTAAGTTGGAAAAAAATCGGTATGAGAAAAGAAAGAGACAGAAGAAATATAGAAACACTTGTACAGCAATAAAGAACGGTATTGAAATTGGCTGGAGGGCGATTGGGACAGGCATATGCCCAGCTGTGGGAATCTATAGTCAGACGATGACGTATTGAAAAAAACCTTGGAACCAGAATTATCTTGATTATATATCTATACTAGCTGTAATATATAATTAGACTTGAAAGTCTGAAATATTCTTTGAGAGCGACCGCAACCGCGAATGACTTTCTATACCAACCGTTACCATAGCAACCGCATAAATAATACCAAATGAAAGTGCTTATGATAGTTAATTAGAAGTAAAACGCTGATGACTCTATGAAATTCAAAAAATAAATAGTGACGTTCCCGTGTCGACAGGATCACTAGTTTTCACGTGATCGGCGAAGGGAATCCATTTTAATCACCTATATAGATTGTCTGTCGTTACGTCACTCAAAATAAAGTGAAGATAAATAAATATGCGTGTTAATTATTCAGCTAATGCCGGTAATAATCTCTCATTGTTCTACAGCTGTGATGATTTTCTAATAAATAATAAGTTATTCTGCTATTTTATTCGTTTCATCCAAACGCTATTTTAATTATTGCTATTAGACATAAAGAAGAAAATGGCGGTAGTTAGGATGGTATACACAGCACGCATTACGCTCAACGACTGAGACGTAAAATGTTGAGTGGTGTTACCCCAGTAATTATACTAGCTACAGCGCCCTTCAAACCGGTGCACAGTAATGTTTGCACACTACTGTTTGTAGCCTGCAATAGGCGTTGCGGTAGTACCTAGATGGCATCCGGCGATATTCACCTGATGGTAAGTGATATGTCCACTCATAATAACGTGGAGCTAGTTAGGATGGTGTACACAGCACCACAATGCCGTCCACACCACCGGTATGTGGCGTAGTGTATATCATCCTAAGCGTCATGTTATCACAAGTAGATGTACATCTAGCTGGTCTGTATGGTGCAATAAAAATACTTGAGCATTGAATTTAAACCCCCCCCCCCCAATTAAAATGTTTACAACCGCGGCCCATCGGCGGCGACCAAAGGCGTAACATCCAGATCGTGGAATTCGAAAATTTACACAACCGCAATAAGTATTAGCCGATAGGACTTTTTGTTTGGCCGCGCGGCCGGCCAACGGCGTCCAGGATTTTTGCGATGACATTCCACCGCTCCCGGTTTTGATTAGAAAGCCATGTGACTGCTGGGCGCGGCCGGCGATCGATTCCCAGCTTTGGGCTTCAGATCGTAAAGCTTTATTTCATGCGAAATTGTCAGGTTGTTTTTTTTTTTTTTTTTTATTTAATTAGAAAGGGGGACAGTTGGGGAATGCCGCCGGTCGCCTTCGTTTTTGTTTCTTACTAGAACCCCATCGCGGTGTTTTCTTGATGTTTTGATACCCGTTGTAGCTTCGTCATCCGATTGTAGTGTATGTATACCGGCAACCGGACTTCATGAAGTCTTGGTTGGTAACAGGGTTTCTTTAAAACCTAGCTATCAAACATCTTCATATTGTAAATCTTCCACCGAGTCAAGTCTCTGTTGCTGGAAACCGTGTAGGGACCACCGCAGCGCATATTGCAGCCAACAAACAGTACTGTACTGTTATTAGTGTGATCCGGTTTGAAGGGTGTTGTAGTTATTACTGTTGGTAGGTCTCTGTTGGTACAGATCATCTGTTTACCACCGCAGCGGCTAATAAATTGATGTTCCGGATTGAAGGGCGCTGTTTCTAGTATAATTACAGGGGTAATGAGATAACATATCTCAATCAACAAGCGCAATATGGTGTAATATATATCACCCTAACTAGCGTCACATTGTTATGGACCGGCGTATTACTATCAAGTGGACGTCCCTTTAGTCCCATCGCTTAATTGATTAAAAAAAAAAATAAGTCCAACATATGAGAGCCGAAGTTTCCTGGACCCTTTACCATTAATGGACCTTAAATCCAAACGGTAATAGTGTCAAGTGTTAGCTCATAGTATGACAAAAAAATGTACTACCTACATTTTTTTTTTATAATAATTTAATTTTTTATATAATCTCAAAATCGATATGATTTTATGTAAATTTACATACAAATGTATAATAATATTTTTTTATTAATGAAGCAAGGACGTGCGGGATATCCACCAACGTGGAGCTAGTTGGGATGGATACACTTCACCACATATTCGCGGATACCGGATCCGCGAGCCCTGAGTCCGATGAAGCCGCTATAGTTGTCAATAAAACTGCGACGAGAACATCACCATCAAAAAAAAAAGAAAAAGCACCACATAGCGCTCGTCACCTGAGACAAGATGTTAATGCTGGTTACACAGTGCTGTTAGTAACGTGGAATAGAAGCTGCGGTGATACCCGGACGGTATCCGGCAACAGACACCCACCACCAGTAATTTGAACCGGGTGAGCAGTGTAAACATTTAAACGTTAATATGATAATGTAAGAGTTTTAATTATTATTTGTTATTCAGCGGCTAAACGTATTGCGGCCGGCAAAAAGGCTTGCGATAGAGAAATAATTGCGGCCTGCGCAGCCCCCCCTACACGCGAACTGTACCGTCCGCAAAAACAAAGCACATTAATAAATAATCTGTTATTAATAATTCGAACGATTTTGTAAAAAACCGTGAGTACATAAAAAAAATTATTAGTATGTAGTGTACCGACACGAACACTCGTCGCAACTGAGTAAGCTTGTGAAGTCGTAAACATATCAACACATTGACAGACAAAAAGGGTTGGTAGTAAATGAAATGTATTACCATCCAAATTATGTGCTGGTGGTAAGTGGTCAGTCAGACTACCACCACCACCATCATCTTAATAATCAGATCTTAATAGTCAGATTACCACCACCACCATCATCTTAACAGTGTAGTTAATAAGCTACTATAGTCAGGCTAGTGTAAAGTAGTTTAGGCAAACTTGAGGAGCTGGTGATGGGATAAATGATCGATCACCGGTGATTAGTGTACTCTTCAATGTAACATCACCGATGGACTATTTAGAAGTGAAAACGGTGATGAAAGTAATTTGCATAATATTCTAGAATTATAGGTTTATCTGTGCTAAAGTCATCGACGATTCTCTAAGCTCTAGAGAATTAGAAAAATGGAGAAAATTTTTATTAATTTATTTATTCATCTAAAGTTTGTTATTCCAAAGAAAAGAATAGAAGGAGAAGATTAGAGAGCTACATTGCAGATCTGAAATACAGATAATAATTCTAAAGTAGAGAGAGTAGTGACCAATAACGGCTTAATCTAGTTCGAACTGGACAACCTTTGGATATCCATTTTCGAAATTAATCATGTGTGGGTAGAAAAATAATAAAAATCTTTTTGTGATTATTAAAAAAAAACACATAGATGGTGATACGGTGGTGAATGGTAAAGTTATTCTATCCGGTGGCGTTAGTAATATACAAGTCGAATCAGAAATGAGGAGATCCGTAGGAGAACTAAGGTCACCGACATAGTCCAAAAGACCTCAAGTAGCAATGGGCAGGACACATCTCTCGAAGGATGGCCACAGCCGATGGGCACTAAGGTCCTCGAACGCCAACCGCATACCTGAAGATGTAGTGTTGGCAGGCCCACCACCAGATGATCCGACAATCTGGTGAAGATGCGAGCAGCGAGGGATCGATCGATGTGCAGATCTTTAGGGGAGGCCTGTGTCCAGCAGTGGACGTCTATCGGCTGATGATGATGATGATGATGAACCACCATCTTCATGAGAAATACAAACGGCTGCTGATTTTATGGAGATCAGCTCATCGATCTGGTGTCTAAGGCATTCAAATAGTTTCACGATTATTATCTCAGGGCCTAACCTATTGATGTTAAATATTACCGTGTTCTGGTTTGGAAGGTTGTAGCTGGAATAACTGCGGATGTACCGAGATTTACTCATCGTGTTTCAAAGCGCCAAATGGTCTCTCATAATGTGGTGCAGGGTAAGTCACCCTTAGCAGCGCACCATTTAGTGAAATAAATAAAAGAGTTTTGGTTCATAAATGTACTTGTAAGGCAATAATAATATTTTTTACCATTATTTTATACATATCATCATCATCATTATCATCTGGTAGAGTCCACTGCTGGACATAGGCCTCCTTCAAAGATCTGCAGATCAATCGGTCATGCACTGCCAGCAACCAGCGGCTACCAGCGATCTTTAACAGTCAGGATAGCCTCCGGTACCACCTGGCTTTAGGAGCCGTCGTTTGTAGAGGTTCATGTGGGGGGATTTGATCGATTTCCGACCACGATGGCCCAATGCGGATCGGTGGGAGGCAGACCCTCGTTTGTTGATTACTAGGGTGAGGTTTGGTTAGGATTGGGTTCCGGCTGCGGTTGTGTTTCGAACGGAGATACCGCGACCTCTGAAACGCCGAAGGTGACCATCGAAAGGATTTCGTTGGTAAAATTCTTCCCCTCAAAACAAAAAAAAAAACTTGGGTCCTATGAGTTGTTGTTCAGGACATCTTACACCTCCTCCCTCCAGTTCTCTTCTTCTTCAGAAGAAGAAGAGAAGAAGAATATATTTTCTAAAGCGTATGTATTCAATAGTGTATTAAGTATTTAATCGATATTCGAGATTACGATACATCGATATTCGATCAACTCGAACTGGTTAAAATTGCAGTAGTCATAAAGGACGCTGCGGGGCAAGTACATTTGCACGCATTAACTTGTCTAGGTATAAAGAATCGAGCTGATCATAAAATTGGTAATTATATTTTTATTTCGCTGCTGACTGTACGCGGTGCAGTTGACGAATTGAATTTTGATGAGTGACAGCCGGCGTCGGTGTTCATTATCATTTTGCCGCCGAGCGGTTCTTGCGGGCGGCCATCTTTGGTCCTCGGAGTCGGACATTTGGCAGGATTTTGATTGTTTTATATCTATATATCTATATTTAATTATATATATATATACAATAGAAACAAAATGGCGTACCTGTGGGCACATCTTGCAGTGGTACTTCCTCGCGTGCGCGTGTAGCGGTTGCAGCTTCGTGGGACCTTTGCCTAACGGCTGGGGGACAACTAGCAGCCCACTTCCGGCGTTCGTACCACCAACTGGAGACGACGACGACGACCCTGGAAGGGAGGGTTGAGTTGGAAATGTTTGGTGATATTTACTCCAATCAATGTGCTCTACTGATGGATGGTGCTCGTTCAGGCCATGTACCATCACTGTTACATCTATCAAACAGTAGTGTGCAAATATTACTGTGTACTGGTTTGAAGGGCGTTGTAGGTATTACTGGGGTAACTAGACTTATATGTCAAGATGACCTCAATGTTGTGTTGTGTATATCGTTTTAACTAGCGCCAAGTTGAAAGGAGCCTTAATTACCATCAGGTGAACAGCTTGCTGGTTTCTTTGTTCTTTGAGCATTTATCATCATCATCACATCAGTCAATTTTTTTTTATGAAGATATGAGACAAGCAAAAGGTTCACTTGATGGTAAGTGGGGATCTACGCAACACCGGTTCATACACTGCCCCAGTCCCAGCGAGTGCCTTGACCCTCCTCAGCATCCTCTACCTACCACCACGAACCCACCTCCACCACCAGCGTTCATCGTTCACTTTGGACTCGCTCAGTTGGCAAAGGGTTCCTTCCACCTTCAAAGCTCACGAACTCTTTTAGTCGACTTTTCCGGACAGGGATTACGTTACTCCTATGCTTAGCTTTAGACTACAAAGCAGGCAATATATGGACCTGGATATTGATACTGACCTGACCGCCCTGGACCCAGCCCGGCGCCGTACAGCATCTGGCTCATGGACTGGTGGTGGCCGAGACGGTCGTCCGCCTTCTGGTGACCACCGACCGTACCGTCCCCCGTGCTCATCTTGGCCTGGAATATAGATCATCTTTTTTATTACTGACGCCTTTTTTATGATGCCTAAAATACTATCTTGTTAAATACTAAGTAAATCACATAACTATATATACTTTAAACACTTTCACTTGATAGTGAGTGATACGCCCGCCCTAAACACTGCGCTAGTTAGAACGGTATATCACATTGCGCTTGTCGACTTCAGATATGGCATAGGTCTCATCCGAAAAATTTCACTAGTCACAGCGCCCTTCAAACCGGAACAAAGCAATGTTAGCACAGCACTGATTGTCGGCGGCAATAGGAGCTGCTGCGGTACCTGTCTACACGATCGGTAGCAACAAAGACATCAGATTACCTGTCTCCATGGTGCAGTGGTTAATAGTCAGTCTAATGGAAGGTAGTCCCAAGTTCAATTCCGCTAGTTACAGATACAAATATTATGGTCTATGGTATGATGTTAGGGTTTTCTACAATTGAACTAGCTACCATAATATTGTAAATACGCCATAACCATCATCATCGTCAACATCAGAGCTGGAGTACAGTAAGCACGCTTCATCTATGGTCATACTAAAGAAACACCGGATTCGAACCTGGGACTTCCGTGGGAAAGGCTGTTAGCCGCTGTGCTGTTAGGGTAGTTTTGTTATAGACGGACGCAGCGGTGGGGTGAGGTTCGCAAATAAATAGCGGGTAAGGATGAAGGGTTGATTAGCGGCGGTGGTCAGCTCGCCAGCAGCGCGACGCGGAGATAAGACGAGCTAAATCATCCGGAAGGATGCTGCGGCCGGGTTATCTCGGCTCTTTAACTAATGCTGAGATTCATCTCAGTTTACTTAGATAACTTTTTTATTTTGTCAAGTTATACTAAGTATAAAAATAATGCACTTAAAGCGAGAAGTTCTTCAAGTATCGCTTTTTTCCATAATAATGCAGACTTGGTTAGGATGATATACACTGCACCATGCTTCTGCTTAGTGGGTTTTTTTTTTGTTTTTTTTTTTTTGTTTGTTTTTTTTTTTTTTTTTGTTCTCTTGTGGGCTTAGGTGTAAATCTTTTGATTTCAAATACATCTTGTTTACTTTCTTCATTCTCATCTCCTTCTATACCGTTCCCACCTTTCATCATTAATCTTCTCAGCTATTCTACATTCCATTGCCTTTTAACACACTTCTCTGACTATAAACATTTGTTAGGTCTTGTTACCGCAGTAATTACACTAGCTACAGCGTCTTTCTGTAAACAGTAATATGTACGCAACTGTTTGTCGCCGGAAGTAGGAAGCGGGGGTAGTTTTTTTCTATAAAGCGACGAGACGGCACATTCACCTGATGGTAAGTGATACGCCCGGATTATATACAGTGGACCACATTGAGCTCGTGGTCTTCAAGTATAGGATGTTGTCTCGTTATGTCAGTAATTTCATTAGCTACAGCGCCTTTCAAACCGGACGACAGTAACGTTTGCACAGTACTGCTTTTCGGCTGCAATAGGAGATGTATTGGAACCTACCGACACTGTCTCCTGCAACAGTAACCTACCAGCGGTGATGGTCATTATGAAGGAGACTCCCTCTTCAAAAGGAGGTCCGAGTCCCACGCGTGGGAGCATTGAGTGGGCAGTTTGTTTAAGATATGTTATTAACGTTTTAACCCCACAGTCGTAATGTGGAGGTCGAAATTAAATTTTGCGGGTCCCGCCGTCGGAGGGCGTTATCTGCACGAAATTAATTCGCATCGAGCTGCCGGAGGAGGTGGAGGGTTTGATGGGGGTTAGGGGTAAAGGGATGAGGGTTTGCAATAGTTTCTGATTTATTGCTCGCGCTTCATTTGTTAGGTTAGTTTGTTAGTTTTGCTTTCGTTAGACGTTTATATGATAACATTTGTATCAGATAAAAGTATCATAATTTTAGTGACGATAGGTCTCTATTGCCGGAACTGGTCTAGATACTAAGGGAGCCTATAGCAGCTGATAATCGGTAGTAAGCAAACATTACTATGTTGTAGTTGAAGGTCGGAAGGTGGCTATTAAAAATGCTGTGGTAAAGACTATACATCCTAGGTCTCATAGCGACGAGCACGCGATGCTGTGTATATCATCGCAACTAACCCCACGTTCTTATCGCCAGGCGTATCACTTACTATCACGTGAACGTCTTGATCCTCTAGCTGCTTCATATAACACAATAAGTAGGTTGAAAAAAAAAAAAAACTTAATTTACTTATACTTAAGCAAAGTATCACATGGACGGTTTTGTATTCGTGTGTATATTTGTACAGACAAAACAACGGGGGTGGTTGTAGCAAAAACCTTGCTAAAGTTGGTGGTGGTGAAGAAGGTTAAGGGGGGGGTTGGATAATAATTTAGTGTAGGACGTCCGAGATAAATTAATAACGCACGATTGGTCCCGGCAGCGAGACCACTGAGTTATGACTGTTTCTCCTTTGACCACTTTAAAATATTACCATTTAACTACCCTTCGGCATAAACTACAGCTACATTACTGTGTGTAGATTAAATGTTAATATTGTTTATCGTGAAGTAATGTTTTTTTTTATGTGTATCAAAGAAAAGAAATAAAGTAAACCTAATCACAAGTCTAACGCTACGATAAGTTTAGACGGAGGTCCTTATCTACATACTTGTGCTATATGTTATAGAGTTATCACTCAAACTAACTAACAATAACAATTCAAACACTAGAAGACTAACACTAAATATTGAGTATGGTCATCATGGAAGTCCCTGGTTTGATCCATGGCCATGACTTATGTACTCATCTCATACTGTAGACGTCTTAATAACAGTTAGTAATATTCTAGGAGCGCTTCGCTATTTCCCATCAGTATGGCGACCTTTAGCATATCCTCTACCTTTAGGGGGGAAGATTGGGTTATGTGGATTGTATCAACCAATCACTTTTTAATGGTCATCATCCCTGCATTGCTTGGATTGTAGTGCCTCCTCGCATTAGTGTTTTAGAGGGCCGCAACCCCTTCACCCTCGCTTTGCTACGACTAGCACTAGACTAGCTCGTTCTTTTCCACCCAGGCTCACTTAGTGGACTATAAAGTCTATAAAAACTCTCTTAGTTGCCTTCTACGGCTGTTAAGGCTTATCGTAGACATATTCTTAACAGCCCCAGATCATAGGACAGGGCATAGGCATAGTTGATATCTACAGCTATAAATACTATGTGTTCCATCCCCGCAACCCTTTTTGGAGAATATATTTTGTAAAGTCCATTCTCAGCTGACCTCTAAACAGCAGAAGCAATATCTCCACCAAATTTTGAGTGTTTCCGTCTAATAGTTTCGGAGATCTCGTCAATGAATAGCTGGATATCTTCTATGTAGAGATGAATAGCGAAACTAGCGGGACGTACACTTGATGGTAAGTGATATGCCTACCCATAATAATGTAGCGCTAGTTATGACGCTGATTCCCGTTACCCCAGTAATTACACTAGCTATAGCGCTCCATTGAACACAGTAATTTTTGTGCGTTACTGTTCAGCGGTAGAAATGGGAGCTGCGTTGCGGTTCCTTCTAGGTAAACCTACCATCAGTGACAGAGAACCTATTGTAGATTAAAGAATAGCCACTCGTTATGTAACGATTAATTATAATCGTTATATACCAATAAAGAGATCACCGAGATGATGCTGGGAATTAAATTGCTGGATATTCGACGAAATACTTTTACGCTGCGCTCGTAAAACGGCGGACGCGTCGGGCGTGGTAGGGTGTGTAGACGCGGTACAGCGCCATCTATCGACGGATAGTGGTGGACTTTGACGTAAACTGCGTGCGAACTTTGGACCTAGCCCGGGAAACTCACTTTAAAGATATTGTTATTATATTCAAATCAAAATCTGATGGTGATCAAAATGGCCTGGTAGCAGGTCTCGTGACCGTCTATGTAGGTACCACCGCCGCGCCTGTATATTATTAAATAATGTAGCGTTAGGATGATTTACACTGCATTACTGCTTATCGAATTGAAACTTTATGTTACGTCTTTTAAACTCACTGATTGCACAGTGCAGCCGACAAGCTCTACTGTGTAAATATTACTATGTTCCGGTCTGAAATGCGCCATTGCTAATGAAATTACTAGAGTAACAAATATATCACGTCTCGTTTGCTGTGGGTTGGCAGTGACCACCTCTCTCCACTTGCTACGATCCTGGCACACCTCTCTCGCTTCCTCCACTTTCATGAACGTCTTCATGTATGCTCGTCGGTTGCGAGTGCTCTTGACCCGGCCTTTCTTTAGGACATCTTCAATTTTATCGGAATATATCCTAGATCGACCTGCACCGATTTTTGCAATCATTCTCACCTTGTTGTCTTTCGTTAATCTTCTTTCATCCATTCTTTCGACATGGCCGAACCATCTAAGCATCCCTTTCTCTATCCTTGTCACTACATCTTCAACCACGCCGCACCGCTCCCTTATCACACTGTTCCCCACCTTGTCCATTTCTACCACCAAAAAGTTCGGTACAAACATGAGTATGTCACGATTTGAAGGGTGCTGTAGCTAGTGTAATTACTGGGGTAACTAGACTCAACATTTTATGTCCCAGGCGACGGCGCAATGTAGTGCAGTCTACATCCTAACTAGCGCCGCATTGTTGTGGGTAGACGAATCACTTAGGATCAGGTGAACATCCCGCTTGTCTCGTTGATTAATTGAATAAAAAAAAGCCCTGTAGTTATATGAAGCTAAAAACATGACGTGATCTAGTGTTTGAGAAAGTATGTTGTTTATTTTAGCGGGAGCTGTAGCTGGTCAAATTACTGAAGATAACAGGACTTCTCTCAATAGAGGAAGAGGAAGAGCTAACTTTTTTCGATGGTAAAATTTACTTATCTAGAACTGGTTAAGTAATAGTAGTGTGTATGTGAATGTGTGTGTATGGTAAAGAGTGCACTCAGCCGTGACGTCGTGCCATAACAGCATTGCATTCGATTGTCAATAAATTATATCTATGTTGGACACCACAATCATTCAACGTCAGGTTTGTTTGAGATCAAGGGTTAGTATTATTGATAAAATGAATAGAACGTCTAGATCTAGAGCTTTATTAAAGCACGATTTGAGAGGGAGAGCGAGAGGAAGAATTAATTTTTAAACTATTATTATTAGATAATAGACAGACACACTGGGGAAAATTTGTATCAACAATTTCTTCGTCACTGGAGCGACAGTTCAAAAAAAATTTGGAAACATCTAGATTCCCAAAAATTATGATTGATCGATGATTGAGAATTGATTTTCTAGATTCATAATTATGATGTTGTAGATCTATAATAATCTGTACTTTATTAGGTTTCTTTTGTAGCAATAGTGCTTATAAAATATATCAGAAATGCTGTGCTCCGCCATACTTTCTCTAGATGCTCGTAAAAAAATTCTCAAAGTTATAAACGCGAACTTACATCGCTCCAATAAAACTACATTTATTACTTTTCTTTTAAAAGTTTCCTCGAGGATAATAATAATAAGCTGATCCAAATACTTATCTTAAAACATTGAGGATATTGGATCTTGAAGTACCAGAGTCAATAATAACAAGGTAGGTAGAAAATTTTACATCTAGACATAAGAAATTGACAACTAAACTTTAATTTGGAGAAGGTAACATCTAATGATGATAATGATAATAATGATGATGATGATATGAAGAAAAGAAAGGCAAGAATCGAATGGACTAAGGACGGACTCGTAATCGCGAGAAGACATAGTTTAAGTAAAGATAAAATGGAGAAGAGGAAAAGAGAAAGTGTACCTCACGCAAGCAGAACTTAATCTGCTCTTACTCCAACGTGGACAAGTATACAAGGATTGGAAGAAACAATATTGCATCATTGAATTTGTAGGGCCAGAGTGGTGGGAAATGGCCCAAATCCCCAATATGAACCTCTACCAACGACAACCTCTAGTGCCAGGCGATGCTGACAGCGTAAGACCGATTGATGTGGGGATCTTTGGGGGAGGCCTATGTCCAGCAGTGGACGTCTATCAGCTGATGATGAACAAAAACATAAACATATATGCTTGTTAAGAGTTGGATGTTTTCAACATACTGTCAAGCACCAATTTTAGTCGACTTTTGGAATTGTGGTAGAAATATAGCTGCTAGGTCTACCGGAACTGAAAAAAAATTTAAAAGTGGTCCCATGAGAAAAAAAAGGCTGGAAACATCCGGTCTAGATACCATCGCAGCTACTATTTCTATCAAACAGTAATGTCCATACATTACTGTGTTGTACTTGTATCTAGTAAAATTACTGCGGCAATGAGAATTGTCTTATATCTAAAGCGAGGAGAACAATGTGGTTGTGTATATCCACCGGCGTAGACCATCAGGTGATCATCTCGTTCGTTTAGTGGAATAAAAAAAAAACTATGTTCCGGTTTCAAAGACGCTGTTAGTACAAGTTACTGCGGTAACAAGTTGTATCATGACTCTTGGGAATATTATGGTGTTGTTGTCTATAACTGTTCTGGTGATATCCGAAACATTTAAAATTTTAAACATACAATTCATTATCATCAGCTGATAGACGTCCACTGCTGGACATAGGCCTCCCACAAAGATCTCTATCGGTCTCGCGTTGGTCCCATCCAGTGTTCTTTGGAGGCCTACCAACACCACGTCTCCCAGAACTCGAGCACCACTCGAGGACGTTACTGCCCCATCGGCCATCAATTCTTCGAGTAATTTCCTGCCCACTGCTACTAAAGTCTAGCAATCTTTTAGGCTACAACTAGTCAGTGTATATTAAGTACTTACCTTCGTGAGACTCCTGCTTGTGTAAATACTTACTTAACTTAGAAAAAAAAAACGCTAATGTACTGCAAATTAATGAATAGCTTGTCTACGAAAATTAAAAGCTACTAAAAAGGTTTTAATGTATACAATGAAAGAGCGAACTAAATGAACGGGGAACGTGTACGGCGGGCGTAATAAGTTGTGATCTGTGTATCGTACAACAACACGGCGCTCACCTCGTAACCTTGTTTGATTGCCATGGCGCCCCGTGGCCGAGACCACGCGGCGTATTCCAGGCCATCTTTCTGTTGGCAGTGCTGTCGAAGAAACACACACGTTTACTGACATTCACACACACGGAGCTCGCGGTCTGATCGGCGATGCCCACGCTCAACAGTGGGCAACGATATCACGCTGTAACGATTCCATTTTTAATGGTACGTCTTCACTGTTTCAAAATGATCAGCTACAGCAGCTGCAGATTCGTTGTAGGTAGATGGCACCTTTACTGTAATCCGGTTTGAAGGACGTTGTGGCTAATGTAATTACTGGGGTAACGAGATTCAACTTCATACATAGGCGTTGGAGTTGGCGTATCACTTACCATCAGGTGAAAAATAGTAAATACCATCAGTAGAAATATAATATTCTAGGAGTGTAAGGAGCTCCGCAGAACGAGTCTCGGGAACAAATCAACTTCACCAGCTCGTGATGCTGCTAATCAACAAACGAGGCTCTGGCTCCCACCAACCCTCATCAGACCAGCTTGGTGGAGAATAGTCCAAATCCCTCCATATCAACCCTTACTAACTACAACCCCTACCGCCCGGTGGTACCGGAGGTCATGCTGACTGTGTGAAGGTTGTGGGAAGCTGGACACAGGCAGCGTAACACAGATAGATATGGAGACATTTGGGAGAGGTCTATGTCCAGCAGTGGGCGTCTGTTTGCTGATTGATATTATCCTAGTAAAAAGGATGTAATTAGAATAGACCAAGGCTGTATCCTTCCGCCATATTGTCTACATCATATTTATAGAGAAAAATACTTGTCATATTTATGCTCTTTATCCTCTGATTAGTCTTCAGATGGATGACACCTTGAAGGTCATGGTAGATGTTCACGACGCTTGGCATACGATTTGGCAAGCGAATTACATGAGCGAAGGTCATCAGATATGCTTCTCTCAAAGCCGCCATTTGCAATGTGGAATGGAGGTTATATACGATTTTTTTTTTAATTCAACCAAGTGACGAGACGAGTGCGATGTACACCTGATCGTAAGTGATACGCCTACACCACGTGGTGCTGGTTAGGATATTTACTACAGCGCCCTACAAACCGGACCACAGTAATGGTTGCACGCTACTGTTTAGCAGCAGTAATAAGAGCTGGTAGTACCTACTCATACGGTCTTTGGCAGCCCAGGTTTTTTTACTTATGTTCTAGAAAGATACCCTGCTTCTGGGTGGAAGAGAAGGTCATATAGGATATTTATCGACTAAAACCTCTTTGATCACCTGTGCCTCCAGGCACTACTCCTGAAGCATGGACTTTGTACTTGTTATTCCCGTGCTTGCTTAGGATAATGAGGATCCCCACCGTCAAAGCCACGAATCTGGCAACTGTTTTAGTCGCCTTCTACGACAGTCAGGTCTTAACTTAGTACTATTCTCAACAGCCAGACTACAGGGCGAGGCTCCAAAGACCTACCACCAGTAAAACCAACGCGAGGTAAGTTTAAAGAGTAATATTTGTGAGCACGATAGCAATAATTCTCCATTATAGGAGATTCCTAATGCCCTATACGACGCCGTTACACTGGTATGGCGCACAACTGACGTACATACACACACTCATGTATATACATATATATACGTATATGTATATATATGACGGAAAAACGATTTTTATATCCATGACCCGGCCAACATATAAAATGTTAGTCCTAAACTCATCGGCCGTCCCTCTCCGGCGTGACGCGAGCGAGCGGGACGGCGCTATGCACGTGTGACGCGAGACGTGCATGTATGTGGCATGTGAGGCCACCGAAAGTGTATGGAGTCGCATAATAATAAATCTATAATATTTTGTAATATTAAAAATGGTGAATCTTAATAGATGGTTAAGTTTATTGTTACTTTTGTAATGGATCATATTTATTATTCATCATCATCATTTTAACTGATGGACGTCCATCGCTGGATATACGTCTTTTGTATTGTATTCCACAATGTACGGTCTTCCGCTGTTTGAATCCAGTGGCTCCCAGCGATTCTTTACATATCCTGTGTCGATCTACTGAGGCGGATATGCTAAAGCTGGTTTGATCCGGATTTCCGGTGCGGGATTTCTAATATTGTATTAAATATGTTAATTACTGTGTCATAATGAATCTAATTATAGGATTACAATAGATTTGTTATCAAATTTTTAGTTAAAAAATTAGGCAATTTTTAATAGTAATATAATCATAAGAGAAAAAAGAATTCTAATGAACAAAAATATTATAGTTTGATCATATGTGTAAGGAACCCATTCAGGTAATGTCCTTTGCTTATTAAGAATGGTACTATGACAAGCTCTGCCTACCGTAGAAGGCGACTAAAATGGTTTCAGGGACGGGGGCTGAAGGTGAGGGTCCTCATTGTCTATTACACGATTCAGGGATTAACTAAAATGATCTAGTTCTTATCGTACCGAAGGTGTAGAGGAGGAATACAAGTCTCCTTGGGATGTGCTTTAGGCGTAGTCCTGAAAGTACCCGTGTGTTCCGTAGATCTCGGAGCTTCCCACAGCGCACTGAAGATGACCATCGAGGTTATGTTGAGTAAATATTCCACATAACTTTATCTTCCCTCCAAAAGCAGAATATCTTTTTAGATTTCCCCCCGGGAACAAAAAAAATATTAATGTTGTAGCCTATTAAGACTAAAACCATGATTTCCAGTTGTATCAAATTATATTCTGTCACATGTTTTGTAAACACTATGTACCTATTAACATAAGCCATACACATATTTGTTACATCATACTTTGAAGTGGAAAAAAATTATGATATTTTAAAATTTTTAAAGGGCATACAACAGCTCCATGGCGTTGTTGTTCCGAAGAAAAACGCGCGACACGGAGTATTTTTCTTGCGGTGCGCGTGTGTGCGTCGCGTGCGCGTGTGTGCGGGCGGGCGCGCCGCTGTGTGCGTGCCCGCGTCTTGGGTAGTAAAATATTATGCTGTCGGGTCTAGAAATAACATTGTATAGGTAATCAATAACAGAGACATTTTTATGCTGGAACCTGAGTCGTGCAGTCCTCGCGCGAATGATATAGGTGAAGGTATACCGTCCGGATATAACAGCACACAGTACTGTGATCCGGTTTGAAGGTTGTAGCTAGTGTTTTCGTTTCAAACCGACGCAGTGCTGCACGTGGCATTATAATGGTAGGTCTTTGTTACCAGATACTGAGTACCACCGCAGCTCCACTCCTCCGTGTTCCGGTTTGAGGGGCGCTGAACTTTACATCTTATATTACAGTTGCTGTGTATGCCATCTTAACTAGCGCCACGTTGTTATGGTCAGGCGTATCACTCATTATCAGGTGAACGTTCCACTCGGCTTGTCGCGTAGTAGAACTTCCTTCCTACTGTCTTTATAACGAGGTCCCAGGTTCGATTCTGAAGTCTGGTGATAACCAGCTAACCACCTACCTACTACGTTCAGCTGATGGTAACACTCATCCGCATAACATAGCGCTATTTAGGATGGCATACACCCTTCAAACCGGATCACAGTAATGTTCGCACAGTACTGTCTGTCGGCTGCAATAGGCGCTGCGGTGGTACCTAGACGGTCTGTAGCAACAGAGACACTACCAGTAAGAAAGTTTGAATATCTTTATCATACAGCAGTAAACATTTTGGCGACAGTTGAAGGAATCAGTGAGGAGATAAAACGTTTGTCGCTCCCGAAGCCACCATCAATCACACCGCATTTAATGTGCGTGTACATACTAGTGGTATTTTTTTTTTAGCTAACTAAGCAACGGTACGATCACGACCTTCACCTGATGGTAAGTGATACGCCTGCCCATAAATAGCGGTAGTTAGGATGATAAACACTGCACCAGGATGCGCTCGTCGCCTGTGACGTTGGAGGCTGTCTCGTTACTTCAGTAATTACATTAACTACAGCATCCTTCAAACCGGATCACAGCAATATTTCCACAGCACTGTATGTGAAAGAGAAACTGCGGTGGTACCTACCTAGACGGTCTGAGGAACAGATACTTACGTACGGCTTTAACGGCTGCTGTTGCCATTATTGCATAAAAAAAAAATATATAAGATGAAAAATCTATCACTGGTGGTAGTGTCTCTGTTGCTACAGACCGTCTAGGTACCACCGCAGCTCCTATAGCAGCTGACAGACAGTACTGTGCGAACATTACAATGATCCGGTTTGAAGGACCAACAGCTATCACCGGTGGTAGTGCTTCTGTTGCTATAGACAATCTTAGTAGGTGCCACCGCAGCGCGTATTGCAGCCAAGAAACAGTACTGTACAAACATTAACGTGATCCGGTTTGAAGGGCGCTGTAGCTCGTGTAATTACTGGGGTAATGTGGCTCAACATCTTAAGTATTAAGGCGAGTATAATGTGGTGCAGTGTATTATCCCACCCTTCATAGAACAAAAAAAAAATTATATATGTATGTATATATATATATATGATCGTAGTGTGTACAATCACTTAGATAATTTCACACTTCCGGCCCGGACGGGCGCGGCGGGCGCAGCGGGCGCGGCGGGCGCGCTTGACAAATGGACGGTCACCGCAAATTGAGTTTGGATGCCCTAAGACTCCATCGCGTTTAATCATCATTCCTCATCATCATCCGTCCAGATCGCGTCCATGTTCACTGTTATTTTTCTTTTTCGACCTACCCTCGATACGAGCGATACGATCACCTGATGGTAAGTGATACGGCTGCTCATAACAACCGGTAGTTAGGATGTTATACACAGCACCACATTGCGCTCCTCGCTATGAGACATTATAAGTTGAATTTCATCACACTAGTTATTACACTAGCTGCGACGCCCTTCAAACCAGAACACAGTAATGTTTGCATAGTACTGTTTGTCGGCTGCAATAGGAGCCGTGTTGGTACCTAGACAGTGTGTAGCAACAGCGACACTACCACCAATGATAGCTATTGGTCCTTCAAACCGGATCACAGTAATGTTCGCACAGTACTGTCTGTCGGCTGCAATAGGAGCTGCCTACCTATGCAGGCTAGACTAGACTAGGAGTGCCTACCTAGACAGGCAAGGGCAACTTATATTGTTTAAACTTATACAGGCCTCTTAATTAATTATTAATATATTTTTTTTTTTTTTATATATATCAATGGAACTATATATCATAACTAGCTGTTCCTCGCTCTGCTGGCCGTAACACCATCGCATCCACTTTGGAGAAGGAATTTTGTTACATCCATTCTTAGTTGGCCTCTAAACGGCAGAAGCAATATCTCCATCAAATTTCTGAGTGTTTACCTCTAACAGTTTCGTAGATCTCGTGATGAGTCAATGGATCTCTGGATATCTCCTATATATTTATAGAAGATAGATTATATCAATCATACAAACCATATATCAAGTTTTCCATTTTGTAGAAGCGTGTAACAAAAACAAAATGGCGCGGAAACGAAATGCGTCGCTAAATCTAAAACGCCATTACGCAAGCCTAATGACACATTTGAATTTGAAATTCTCAAACAAACGCCATGTTGTTTGACAGCGATGCGGACGTTTCGACAAAACGCAATCATTTTTGAAGACCTAATACGCGTTTGATGGGAGACCCAATTAAAAATTATTCAATAGATATATCAGAGTAATCTACACATGTGAGATAAAGAACGTTTTTTTTCTATAACTTAATATCTAATATTTTTTTAATAACTTAGTTAATATCAATGTCTTCTTAAGCTACGTTTTAAGAAGATAGTGTTGTGCCATAAGTTCCCCATGTCTTGGCATTTGGCACAAATCTGTCCACGTCACTAGCAGGTTGACGCCTCTCGCCCCCTGCCGTACGACGCCATTAATGTTAAAATCACCCCACACTTATCTTTATACATCTCTGATATTCTTCACAATTCAGATACATACACTACATTAAAAATATAATTATTTTTTAATTTTAATAAAATTACTACATCACTTCTGTGACTAATTGCTCGTCAAATAATGCTGACGTCACAAGTTCGAATCCAGTTCTATCACTTACCATCAGCTGAACCTCTCGCTCGTCTCGTCGCTTTGACAAAAACCTTCCGCCTAACACTTTCGGAAGTTAGGAGAGTCTGTACACTAGGCTTGAGCAGGATTACTGTTCAGACCAGTATTAGCTGAGCCTTCCTCCTTCTCTCACCCCAAAGGACGTTGCGATGGTGTTACTAATTGCTCATGTGATGTTCGTTATTAAACATTAGCGAATACAACTGGTGTTATCATCATCAGCATCATCAGGTGCTTTCGTCATACTGAAGTGGCGATCAGATTGAAGAAACCACTTCGATCCTCGGATGATATACTGCACCATATTGCGATCGTCGTTTTGAGATAAGGAATGTCAAATCTCGTTCATCATCATTATCCACGTGTATTGCTGGACATAGGTCTCCCCCAAAGATATCCACGTCATTCGATCCTGCGCTGCAGTCAGCCTCCGGCACTGCCGAGCATTAGGGCTCGTGGTCTGTTGGGGTTCATATGGAGGGGATATGGGCCATTTCCCATCACGCTGACCCAGTGCGGGTTGGTGGAAGCTAGATCCTCGATTGTTGATTAGCAGCACCACGAGCACGTGAGGTTTGCTTGGGTCCCGTGAGTGCGATTACCGCGGTTGCTATAATAACGGTTGGTAAATATCCATAGCTAGAGAGGAATATCAAAATCATTCCATACGTTTCAGAGACTATAGAATAAAGAACAAACAGACAGATCAATTAATTTTTCGTATAAAAACTATACTAATATTCAGATCACTTAACGTTTTTTTTTCTACGAACATACGAGACGAGCGAGACTTTCACTCGAAAGTAAGTGATACACCTGTCCATAATAATGTTGTGCTAGTTGGAATGGTATACACTGCACCTCCTGTGAGTTGTTGCGCGGAGACCCTCACACGCGTGTTTTTGCCTCCGCCAAAAAAAAAATATATTTATATGTATCGGTAATGTAAGGCAATAAAGTGATTTTTTTTTATTAAATTGTCGCCAAGTTAAGTTAAGTGACATCAAGTTAGCCAAAACGTCCCCAAGTTGTATAAAGCGATATCGCATCGGCGTCGCGATCCGATAACGATCGCGTGTAGCGGTCGCTGCCCGTGACGTTGACGGATATCCCCGTCGGAGATTATAGCCCGGCTTTTGTGACGGATGCCGCCGCTTCCGGATTATCCGGACGCTGCGGAGGGGAGGGGTTGAGGAGGAGCTGGGAAAAAAATCGTCATCGTTAATGTCCCCCGTAAATCCCCGTCCCACATTCTGCTTATTATGCTCTTCGATAACTTAAAAGTTACATTTGTAACTTCATTCTCTGATTCATATGTTTAATTATAGAAGTAACTTAACCTTAACTTCACTCGGTTTTAAGTGACAATCAAGATGACGGTGGTAGTGATAAGTAAGTTACTGATGGTAATGCTCCGTTGCCGGAGACCGTCTAACTCCTTCAAACACTAGTGTGTAAAAATACTGTGTTCCGGTTTAAAGGACGCCACAGTTATTGAATTATGTATAAAGCGACGAGCTTTATGGTGCAGTTAAATCGTCCTAAGCCATACACAATTTATACCATTAGGTGAATATTTAGAAAAAAAAACTATGTGGATTTGAAATCGAACCAAGGACTCCGGTGTCTAGTATCCTAAGATCTACTCTAAGATCCTGTTTATCTCTATTGTTCTATAATACTGAAGCTAACTTATCAAAAAAGAGACCTCGAAAGAGAGTTTGAATATACATAGATATATATACATATATAATCAGTTGGTGTTGTAAAGCTGTGTTCACACTTGCTCTGTAGTCTAGGGCTATTGAGAAAAGGACTACTAGAAGCCCTGCTTCGAAAAGGCGACTAAAAGGGGTTTTCGGGTTTGTGGGCTTTGAAGGTGAAGATCCCATTGCCCATTAAACGAGCCCGTTACGAACGGAAAGTACGAAGTGGTCTACTTCCGGGCGCCGAGGAGGACTATAGCTGTCTCTGGGAAATGCTTCAGGCGTAGCGCAGGGAGGCACCAGTGCGTTCCGAACGTGATCACGGAGACCTAGTAACGCACTGATTACGACTACCGATGCAAGTTCCACCTAACTGTCTCACCTCCAGGAGTAGGGTATGTTGTGGATTTCGTCGCGATAACATAAATAAGGGTGTGTGCGCAGTGGCGCGGCGGACGCGGACGCGGACGTGGACGTTAGCTAAGGGCGCTTGCACACGGACAAATTAAAGCGATGAGTCGGCGGGCGCGCGGCGCTCTGTCTTCGCCCCAAAGATGGATGGCCGCGCGGGGCAGCAAGTGGCCCGCCTACCAACGCCGAAACAAACTCAATATATTTTTCTTCTCGCGTTGTGTATACATACGAGCGTTTGTTACAACTGATATAGTTTAAACTGTTGTCTACCATGTTAATTATACAACAGTAGTTTTTTTATTTACGATAATTATATATAAATCATTAAATTTTTCATAGTTTTCAGAAATATTCCGTTTCATAAGAATAGAAAATGTTTTTTTTTTTTTTTAAATAATAATAATTTTTTATTTCTGTTAAAATTCAATTAGAAAATTCATAATGAGAAAGCATTTTCTCAATAGTCTTGACAGTATGAAAATATTTTCAAATAGTTGCAGTGGCTCAAAAGCATCCCTATGTATATATGTTATGAATTTTTAATTTTTTTTTATTTTATTATATTTTTCTATAACTAAATTTGAAATATAAATTAGTGTAACGCTATGGACATTTTTTTTTTTTTAAGCTATATAAAGGAATAATTTTTTGTTGGTATTCTGTAATTTATTACGTATTTTTACGGGTGGAAGATCTCTGTTGGCGGAGACTGAACAGTTAGATCTTACCGCAACGCTCTTTACTGCTGTCCAACAGCAATGAACCAACATTACTGTATTCCTGTTTGAAAGACGTTGTAAATATTGGGGTATAGAAAGTTAATATTCATATGTCAAGGTGAGCACAATGGGATGTTGTGTATATCATCAAAACTAGCGCGTTGTATAGGCCGGGTTATCGTTGACTATCAGGTGAACGTGCCGCTCATCTAGTACTTTCGTCTAGCAAAAAGAAAATATCGTTCATTCGATAAATAATTTCGTCGCTGGTGAGCGGCACCTGTGCGCGTAAGTAATTATTAGCCAGTATTTTCTAAGCAATTGCTTGTTTGCCGAAGCTCATACAACTTACGTCGTACACGTTCTAGTATATTCTTAATTAATAAATTAAAAAAAACATATACATTTTTTATTTTATACGATGCGGTGACGATACGATCACGACATTCACTTAGGTGTATTGTATCGAATGTAGTGTTAATTAGAATGTTTACACAGCGTCATTGCACGAAGGACTGAGGGCTGATGGGGCAGTATCATAGTGTTGGGAGGATTCCCACAAGGTGGACCCACGATCGGGTGAGAATCGTGGGAACCCACTGGATGTGGAGACCTTTGAGGAGGGCCCATGTCCAGCAGTGGACATCTATATATATCCTACGAAACGACGAGGGAGACTATCACCTGATAGTAAGTGATACGTCTGCCAATAAAGTGACGCTAGTTACGATGATATACACAGCACCACATTACGCTCGTCGCCTTAAAACTTAAGGTGTAGAGGTTCGTTACCCCAGTAATTGTAAACCGCAGCGCCCTTCAAACCGGTACGCAGTACCTACCTAGACGGTCTGCAACAACGGGCACCTACCGCCAGTGATGATTAAATTAGGAAGGATTTAAGTGAGTGTGAATTGTGTAAACAATCGGTCCACTTTAAGTTCCCACTGCTGGACCGTGGGTCTCTCACAAGAAGAGAACCTGAGTGAGGATTGAAGGATATCGCGTGCCTATGAAAGATGTATCTAGGGTATGTTGCTTTCCTCAAGATGTTCATGGAAGGTCAGGGTCAGTAAGAATTGGGCCCACAGTTCTCCAGAATATATTCCATCACCCTTGGAGACAGACCTATCACATTTACCTATTATACATCACGTTCAGCACCACATTGTGCTCGTCGCTTTATGTTAAGTCTGTTAACCCAGTAAATCTATTAGCGCCCTTCAAACCGGATCACAGTAATATTCGCACATTACACTCCGTCGGCTGCAATAGGCGCTGCATTGGTACCTAGACGGTCGATAGCAATAGAGACTTTCCACCAGTAATAGCAACAGCGCCCTTCAAACCGGATCACAGAAATGTTTGCACATTACTGTATGTCGGTTGCAATAGGAGATGCGGTGGTACCTAGACAGTTTTTGGCAACTCTTTTTCTCTAGGGTTGTCACCTCATCTCTGAGGATCGTGGTCAGTGCTAGGGTTGCTACCTGGAGCGGAGGATCTGCTTCCACCAGTTCCTGTCCAGCGCATCTGTTACTACTGTGTAAAATTTAGAGGACGAGTCTTAAATCAGATCTGTCCATCTTGTTGGTGCAGAATCGTATGATCCTTTGCCTTCGGTGTTGCCAGCGGCAATAAATTTTTATCATACAATCGTCGCCTCTCCGGCAACAAAAACCTACGATCACTTATAATAAAGTGTTCATAATAAACAGTCTTATAAGATTTATAGAACTCAACGACCATTTTATCTTTTTTTTTTAAAAAAAAAAAACAATAATCGCGTCTCTACAGAAAAAAACCTTTGACTATTCAGTAGCCGAGCATTATCTTTATAAACGCAAAGAAGCTGACAATGCTTAAGCCAGTAAATCTTCTTAATTAAAAAAAAAGTACTCCACAAGAAGTTTCCTTTGACGACGGGCGCCGTTAGAAAAAAAAAAAAATGTAGCGGTTAAACAACCCTTCGATATTCGAAATTATGTTGTCGTCGTGTGAGAGTGGGACGACAGGAGTTATTTACGAGTTTACACGCGGATGTACTAGTTTTGATACTTTAAGAAAAAAAATTTTTTTTTGTCTGACAGTGATAAGACGTTTTAGACGATCACGTAAATATAAGTGATGTAACAATCAGGCTATATTTAGGTTTCAACTGTAATCATGTCGGCCATATCATCATCTGACGGACGTCCTATTTTGCTTTAATAATATGCTAATTAAACTTTTTAATGACCATAGATTAAATCATCATCTCTTTGGAAGTCCACAGATTGAATAAAGTATTAAATTCTATGGTTTTTATTTTTCTGTATGAAAATAGAAAAGAGCTGTCAGATTGTAGGTAACAAAGGAGATTTAATTTAGATTAAAACTAGTTCAGTCGTTTAGGACTTACGCAGCTATAGACTAAAATATCCTCCAAATCAGAAGGTATAGAAATATATATATAAACATATTAATATATATATGGATAAGTAAATATTAGTTTATATATGTAGACACAATAATATTCTGTGTATATTAGATGAGCATCCTACGCGGAATGACTTGTAGATTGATATAGGTTGTTTTTTTTTTAATTACATAAATCCTTTGTCGTTCTATTCCTAGTAATCTGTTACAAATCATTATATATCATTTGGTAGTATTTCACGTTGCTATAGTAACGGTTGCTATAGTAAGTCATTTGCTGTTTAATTCTATATTACGGTCAGCTAGTAATATGTATAGGAGATCTCTATAGATTCTTTTGCTCTTGCGATATCTCTGAAACTATTAGCCTTATAGAGGTCAGCTAAGAATGGTTTTTAAAAGAATCCTTCTACAAAGTCACTTGCTGGGATGTTACGGCAACAACAGTAATGTTTGTTGGTTGCCATAGACACTGAAGTGGTACCTAGATGGTCACCAGCAACAGACCTTCTACCAGTCTCGTTGGTGAAAACTATCACCATACAATCGACCAACGTATTGTTCACTACCACATCAAAAGGTTCACATTTTGTGTAAAAGAAAAAGAATCAAGAAACTGTATTAGTTAGTGTCTTCGAGTATTTAACCCCGACAGATATCGGTACACCTCACCCTCTCACCCCTTAACAAATAACCCTTAAGGGTGAATTTATTTCCCCAATAATACGGCGCGTTATGAACATACCCATTGTACCCGGCATCATAACACAGCATTCACATGTTATTTATAATCTATATTTAAATAAAATAAAATAAATAAAAATCAATAATCAATGGACCGGAAGTTAAATATTGATTTAATGTTTTTAATTTTATTTATTTATTGCTTAATTAACTTACAAATTAAGTTGCAAATAACTGAAGCTTAAATATTCTTTCTTAGCTAACGCCGATCGTAGAGACAATAGGAAATTATGATAACGAAGCAATATGACAAGGTCATTGACCTCGTGGTGAGTACTTATAACAATGTGGTGTTAGGATATATACAGCAGATGGTAATCGCTGTGAAACATGACTCCTTAAGACCTGATGGTTAATCACACCGTTGTCCATAACAACGTAGTGATAGGACGTTACACATAAGATGGTTAAGTCTTGTTACCGCAGTAATTTCAATAGATGCAACGCCTTTCGAACCGGAACACAGTAATGTTTGCACCGGAAACATAACAATTGGGTTTTATTACTACAGTAATAACACTAGCCACAGCGCCCTTCAAACCGGAACAGTGATGTTTACTTTGGCGGCAGTAATAGAAGCAGCAGTGGTAGACGGTCTCCATCATCAGAGACCTACCATCAGTCTATTTTTCCATTGACTCCATGTCGCGTTTGTAGGTTAGAAAAAAAAATACGTTTATGGCGGCAAAATTAAAACAATGGCGGACGGCACAGATCAAAACCGTTTATTAAAGCGTGAAGAGTAATTCATTGAATTGAAGTATTATTCAATTGAAGGTGATTTAAAAAGAAGACTAGTTATATATATATATATATATATATATTTGAAATTTGTCTGAAACATTCTTCTATACCAACGGTTACTATAGCAACCGAATAAACAATACCAATGAATTAGAAACAATACGATGAAGGATGTATAAAAATCAAAACCCAAATAGCCTATATCATGATCATCATCTGTCAAAAGATCTCCACTGCTGATTTCCTTAATGCTTAATGGTGATGACCACCACGCTGGCCCAATGAGGGTTGGTGGGAACCAGAGCAGAGGGTTAAGGTGGGAAAGAAGGGAGGACTTTAAAGGTTAGGTCTCTTTTGCCGGAGACCGTCTAGGTACTACCGCTGCTGATAAACAGTAGTGAGCATACATTACTGTGTTCCGGATTGAAGGGCGCTGTAACCAGTGAAATTATTGGGGTAATGATACTTAACATCTTATGTCGCAAGGTGAGGAGCGTAGTGTGGAGCTGTGAAGAAAATCCTAACTAGCGCCTCCCCTAAAGATTTCGTGTGAGGGTTCATATGGAGGGAGATGGGCCAGTTCCCATTATGCTAGTCTAACGCAGGTTGGTGGAAACCAGAGCCAGGTCTGGAGATTAGCAGCACCACGAGCTAGTGAGGTTGGCTCGGGCCCATCTACAGATCATTCCGCGTCGAATGCTCATGTACCCGTGTCGATACGTTCACTTGTTTTCACGTGATTGGCAGACAAACGCTAATTTGTAGGTCTTTGCTTCTAGGTACCGCCGCAGAGCCTATTTCTAGTAATATTTACATTACCGGTTAATGTTCCGGTTTGAAAGGCGCTGTAGCTATTTTTACTGGGGTAACGAGATTCAACATCTTATGTACATATGTGTGTGTATACCATTCTAACTAGTGTCACGCTGTAATGGTCTGGCGTGTCACTTACTATCAGGTGATCGTCCCGCCCGTCGCGTCCGAGTATATAGATTTATATATTAGTTCCGAAATTGGGTAGTGTGATTATGGTTTGATTAAAAAAATAATTAGATGCTCGAAGCGCGGGAACAAAGCGCGGCCGCTTACCATAAACAATGGAAGGAGCGGGCGCAATGGCGGGCGTTCGCGATTAATCCGCCAAATTAGACGGGCCCCGGGGCGAAATCGATTAGGGCCGAAACACACGGGGGCAGCCTGCCGGCCTCGCCGCCTCGCAGCCTCGCAGCCTCTCGCACAAGATAAACATGCCCGACTTTTTTTTTTTCCGCCACGGCAAAGACATTAAGCAAGGATGCCCGCGGGGTGACCACACGTTCCTTACAACACTATGCATTTATTTTACTTATAGACATTTGTATGAAAATTATAATGCTAACGATTTTTTTTTATACAAGCGATGAGACGAGTCAGATCACCTGATTGTAAGTGATACGCCCGTCCATTACAATCTAGCGCTAGATAGGATATACACTGCACCAGATAACGCTCTTCACAGGAAACATAACTTGAGTTTTATTACTCCAGTAATTACATTAGCTACAGCGCCCTTCGAACCGGAACAGTGATGTTTGCACTTTGGCGGCAGAAATAGAAGCAGCAATGGTACCTACACAGGATATAGCAACAGAGACCTACCACCAGTAAAAGCTACAGCGCCCTTCAAACCGGATCGCAGTAACGCTTGCACATTACTGTCTGTCGGCTGCAATAGACGCGTTAAAAGCAGTTAGCGGCCAATCAGTAAAATTTAGGGCGGACAGTAAATAAATGTTTAGGATTAAAACAATGAACTTATATTAATTATATAATTATTTTAATGATATAAAATATATTTAATTATCATTATCATTATGTAATACTTTATTTTGGACGCGCCAAATGTGTTAACGGCGATGATTTAAAAAAGGAACGTGAATAAAATATTTAGATATTGAAAAAATTTTAAGCTCTTAATGTATTATTAATAAGAATATTTTTAGAATTTGTAAAATTCTCTCATCATCATCATCAACCCACGTATACATCTGGACATCTAGTACCGCCGATGGGGGGATTTGGGCCATTTCCCAGCACGCTGGCCCAACGCGGGTCGGTGGTAACCAGAGCCTCGTTACTCGTTGTTAGGAGACCTCTTACTAATAATAACTATAATATATCTTTTATGTATTAGCTTTTACAAGTCTACAGCTATCGTCTATATGTTAAGGGTAGGACTTAAAAAATCTAGATATAAGTAAACACTACTGTACTGTTAATTTTTTTTATAAGTTAGTACTGTAAAAATGTATTAATATATATTAAAGCTATTTGTTAATGCGAAACAGTGTTCAATGTGTATAATCAATATAAAGAAGGTTATAAGTACGTGACCTCTGTGGAGGTTTTATATTTATAAATAAATGTCAATGTATGGAATTTGAATTTCGAGCGCCGCGCGTCGTTCTCGTGTGTTCTATTGGAACGGATCCCGCCGGAGGTGTTGCGGACTGTCCCCGCGTGCGAGGGCGCGTGGTCGCCGCGCGCTGGATGTCATTAGACGGAGCGCAGAGGGGGCGTCATTACGGCGATGAGTAGACCAACCATTAATCTTCTCGGACCGGTCTCCCGGCTGTCAAAATTGTGGCTACCGTCGCCCGCGCGTAGATGTGTACTTAGCTTGTACGCTATTGTGGCGGGCGATTGTTTTTGGTGAATGAGCCGAAAACGCGGGCACTCCTGTCCGTTACTCCTCATACCCTCACCGGCCTCCCCCCACCCTCGCCGCCGTAATGTATTAGATGGCGTTATTAATTCAATGTGCGAGTCAATTCAACGGTTGACTACAGAGTGGCGATAGTTAAGCTAATTCGCCATTGTACTTCGGCGGCGTGACACAGAGTAGATAAAGTCAGCAGTAAATATTCAAGTAGACAAATTGTTGTACTGGAATTTTAACTGTAATATTTTTATATGCCACAAAACCAAGAGAGGCTTTGCAATAGTGCACGCATAAATATATCTAGGATCGTTCCCTCGTGTCTAAGGATCATGGTCAGTACTGAGGTTGCTGTCTAAAGCGGACGGTCTGCTTCCACCGGTTCCAGTCCTGTACTGTATGTATATATATATAGTTTGTTTAAATTTTATTCTGAAGTTTTATATGCTGGTACTTTAAATGCTAGAATTAGGACCCTGAACAAGAAAGATCAGCATCGACAGATCTATTAAGTGGAGAGAGGACATCAAAGAAATCGCTGGTAGCCACTGGATACAAACAGCGCAACTTGCTTTGTGGAACACGTTACAGGAGATCTGTATCCAGCAGTGGAAGTTCATCTGTTGAGATGATGATGATGATATTATGGTAATTATATAACAAAGTAACTAGTTTAAGATTTTAAATATAAATATGAAGAGACAGAAGAAGAATTGTTTGGGAGGACAAAGTGTTCATAATGATGGAAGCGATATTACTGCTTGACTGCAGTTTAACCTTACAGTTAACATACGAGTTAAAGTTGAACAATAAACAGGTGGTAGATTTTTGTCGTCGAAGACCACTTGTATGGTTACCACCGTTAAACATTACTGTGTTCCGGTTTAAAGGGCGTTGTAAGTTCTGATGGATAGCAAAGAGACCCAACAAATCCATTCTCGAGCAACTCAAAATCACCACCATTTGCTACAAACGAGACCTAAGTTACGTTGACCTTATTGCCCGGAGACGACTAGATAATCTGGATAACCTGGTTGTAGTAGGAATGATCGAGGGCAAGAGATCGCTGGGTCGATCCCCAACCTGATGGTCTGATCAAATACAGGCAATCTTAGGCCAACGTACCGAATCCTGAGACGCGCCGAGAAAAGTGCGGTGTAGAGACAGCTGGTTGACGAGTCATTAAGACAATTCCTGGACAAGAACGACCCTCAGTCATGAAGTACACGAAAGAGAAGAGAAGAAGAAGGTTTTAAGCTATCGTAATAACAATACTTAACATCTTATAGTGGCGACCAGGACAATAAGTTTCAGTGTATATCATCTTAACTACATTATTGTTATACAGACTGATGGGATGGTGTAAGGGATCCCGCAGACTACTCACGGGTCCCAAGTCAATCTCACCAGCTCGTGGTGGTGTTAATCAACAAACGAGGCTCTGGTTCCCACCAACCCGCATTGGGCTAGTGGTGGGAAATAGCCCAAATCCCTCCATATAAACCCCTACAAACGACAGCCCATAGTGACTGTTATGGAGATTTTTGACGCTCATCTCCAGCAGTAATAAGTAATGATATAACTTATTCTCTACATAATAACTTATTCTTATTAAATCTTTAATGTTGCTTTAACTTAAATTGCCTCCGGTTACCGTCAAATCACACGGGCGTGAATATTCTAAACATCCGGAACCCGGCACCTGGTTAGAAAATATAATTAATATCCAATAATAAAGCATCGCATACGTACGAAATCAGCCGTATGATCTTTTTCAACCCTGACAAATGGATTCCTAAAACTCACCCCACTAACACTAACACAAGACACACACACATATATTGTATATAGATTCATGTGTGTACTGAACCCGCGGTGGTTGTGTAACGAGTTGATTTCGCCGCCGGTTAATGTAATATTTAGGGATCGGTAAACAATGGAGGATTTTGTTTCTCATAGAGATCGTGACAAACGATTCGTGCTTACAGACCATTCAAATGTGTATAATTGATTTTGACGTACTGCAATTAAGTCGTCGCAGATGTTAAGGAGTCGTTTACTCTGTGACCCAGCGATATTAATGAGCTTATGCAGCTATAATCCATTACTGTGGGATCCTGTGAGATCCTACTTCCTAATGATAGATTAAAAATCGCGCAACAAATCACGGGACCCTAGCCGACTTCACCTGCTCGTGGTTCTGCTAATCAACAAACGAGGCTCTGGTGACCACCAACCCTCATTGGACGGGCGTGGTGGGAGATGACCCAAAACCCTCCATATAAACTCCTACAACGGCCGATCTATATGGAGATCTTTGTGGGCGGCCTATGTCTAGCAGTGGACGTCTGTGGACTGATGGTGTATAGATTATTAGATTAAAAAGTTAGTACTTTAGACTTCACTGGTGGTAGGTCTCTGTTGCTGAAGACCGCCTGCTGCTTACCGCTATACAGTACTGCTCAAATATTACTGTCTTCCAGTTCGAAGGGCGCTGTTGTTAAATTACTGGGGTAAAGGGATTCAAGATCTTATATATCAGGCGATGAGCGCATTCGCAAAACCTGGAATGCTTCGGGAAGAGCGAGAAGAGAAAGAGAAAGATAAAGAAGATATTCATCACATAGAAACTAATTAATTTCTATAACTTAACTAAGTTATATAACAATATATACAACAGCAGCCATCACGCGTTTACACTTAATACTGGTTAGAACTCTGTTGACGGAGACCGATTAATTACCACCACAGCTCCTTTACACACCGTGTTCCGGTTTGAAGGGTGTTGTACCTAGTGAAATCATTGGTGTAACGATACTGATTTTAAATCCTAACGCGATGAGCGCTGTGTACACCATCTTAATTAGCGTCACGTTATGAACAGGCGTATAACTTACCATCAGGTGAACACCCTTCGCCTTGTCGCTTAATTGATAAAAAAAAGCCTTTTATTATCTATTGATTGATCTAGATCATTAGTAACTACATGCTCTATAACTTTCTATAGAAAAATTACTGGTAATTTATTGGTGGTAAGTACGCAATGTTAAAGAAGAAAACTACCCTTATAATTATGCACCGCAATTATGTTTTAAGTATAAAAACATATGTATCAGAAAATTATTTTAAGTCATTTCTGCGATGAAGAAGGGCATATCTACCACTAGTAATTTCACTAGCTACACTGCCCTTCAACTACTGCCGACAGTTGTTTAGCTACAACACCCTTCAAGTACAACACAGTAATATTGATACAGTGCCGTTTGGAGGCAGAAAGGGGCGTTGCGGTGGTACCTGTCTAGTTGGTGTCCGGCTACAGAGACCTACCACCAGAAAATTGATGAGGAAGTTGACTGAAGATAACTTTAGTTACCACCAGTAATTTCTCTAGCTACATTGCCCTTCAACTACTCTTTGCGGTGGTATTTAGGTCTCCGGCACTAGAGACAATATATTCATTAAAGGAGAACATGTGTCGAATGTTTGATCAAACCTTACCCAAAGTTTGATCAAACGTTCCCCCTTCTAGGTTTTTTTTTTCGCCCGTCGCCTCGTACCCTCCGGATTCGCTCCACGCACGGTAGATGATATATTTTTTTTTTTTTTAACTTATTCGCCTTTTTATTATTTCATCATTGTATAGGAGACTTGGCAGACATCAAAATATCATTAGCCGGGTACACTACAGCGGGTTTATTGCCAATTCTTTTCTCGTAACTCAGGCGGACAATGAAAAAAAAAAAAGAAAAAAGTATAGTGCCGACACCTATGTCGCTTTTGTATCCGATACATCAATGTGGTATTGTAATCGAATGATTCTTTTTTTTTTATCCTGTCTACCGATGCAGTGTAAACGTTTCATTGTCTCGATGAATTATATCACACCATTTGATAACGCTTTATTGATCTTACGATCGATCTCAAGATCTGATTTATTAATGCACATACATCTATGTACTAGTACATCTCTGTTGTCGGCGTCTGTCTAAATACCACCGCAGCTAACAGTAGTGTGTAAACATTACTTTGTTCCGGTTTGAAGGAAGTTAGATAGCGAAATTGATTAGAGAACGAAACTTAACATCAGATGACTCGAAGCGATTATCGCAATATGTTGCCGTGTATAATACTTAGTATTAAAATGGTTATTGTTATGGCCAGGCGTTTCACTTATTATCAGGTGAACGTCCCACTCGCCTTGTACCTTCGTTGAATTAAAAAAAAATACACTACAACCTTCTTGAAATAATTTAATACTAACGATACTCGCTTTCCTGTAGAATGTCCCGAGTCGTACCGCAAGCAAATCATTCTGACATTTGTTCAGTGCTGCCATAACCGAAATATAACCAAATAATTAACGAAGACAGTGCTACCAACATAAAATATATATATTTTTTATTTGATATCGATATTAGCGGCGGTTTCATATCGATTATATTTAATACGATTCGTATAGAGAGTTCGTATCGATGAAAGTGAAATAATTCGCGTGATACGATCTCGCTGAATGAAAAAATGGCGACGGCCGCTGATAATGCTGATAAGCGAGAGTCATTTCATCGGATCAGTTGACATGTTCCCGCAATAGTCGACTAAATATGTATCAGTTTTCTAATTTCATTCATAACATTTGTTTTTTTGTATTTTTTTCTCTGTGATTTCGATGTTTTATTCGAAGCGACGCTTGAAGAATGATATACACAAGAGCCACGTTGTAATCGTCGTTATATACTGGAGATGTTGAGACTCGTTACCCCAAGAATTTCACTAGCTGCAGCGCCTTTCAAACCGGAACATAGTATTAGGTGGACCGGAAAGTAATGTCGTTTTCTTACGCTAAATACAAACACATACATTTTTAACGAGTCTTTATTTTTAATCAATGATGTATTCCCCATCATTGTCAATAACCTTTTGCCATCTAGTGAGTAAATTTTCAATCCCTGATCGATAAAAATTAATTGGTTTTTCGGCAAAATATCTAGAGATGGCATTTTGGATATCATCCAAATTTGCAAATGTTTTGCCACTTAAAAAGTGTTGCAGCGCTCGGAATAAGTGGAAATCCGATGGTGCAACATCGGGCGAATATGGTGGATGAGGCAGCACCTCCCACCCCAATTCATTAATTTTTTCTAGAGTTCGCCTTGCGCAGTGCGGTCTTGCATTGTCATGTTGGAGAATGACGCCTTTTCGGTTGACAATCGCTGGCCACTTTTCAATTAAAGATTGATTGACTCGCTGCAATTGTTCGCTGTAGAGGTCTGCAGTAACAGTTTCTCCAGGTTTCAGTAATTCAAAATGAACAATGCCGCGAATACTCCACCAAACACACAAAAGCGCTTTTTTGGGGTGTAAACCTGGCTTAGCAGTACTCCGAGGGATTTCATTTGGAGAGAGCCACTGCCTTTTGCGTTTTGGGTTATCATACAGGACCCATTTCTCATCTCCTGTGATCAAGCGATCAAAAAACGCTTCTGTGTTGTGTCGTTGAAGCAATAAGTTGCATGTGATTGATCGGTTAGCCTTATTCTGTTCGGACAGATTATGCGGGACCCAAACACCTGCTCTGCTTACTTTTCCAATCTGCTTCAAATGTTCTTGGATGGTCGACCAAGGTTTGTTGAGACTGTTTGACAATTCCTCGATCGTCTGACACGGATTTGCTTCCACTTCCGCCCTTAACACGTCGTTGTCTAACGCTGATGGTCTTCCTGATCGATACGAGTCGGAAAGATCAAAATTACCCGATTTGAACTTGGAAAACCACCTTTGGCATTTACGAATGTCCAGTGCATTTGGATAAACATCGCAAATGTTTTTGGTAGCAACTGTTGCGTTATTTCCCTTGCGAAACTCAAAGAGCATGCAATGCCGGATGTGTACCTCTTCTGGTATTTGGCTGGCCATTTTACCCAAAATTACAAAAAAAAATTGTAATTCAATTGTCTATAAGTAAAGAAATCACTATAACCTCACAATGTCTTTGGTACGCCTCTGAACAAAACAATGAGCTGACAAATGACAATCAAGTATTGGCATGCGCAGAAACGACATTACTTTCCGGTCCACCTATTAAAGTGTTCTACAGGTGGCAGGTGTCTGTTGCCGGTGACCGTTTAAGTACTACCGCAGCGCTTATTGCAGCCGACAAACAGTACTGTACAGTTATTATTGTGATCCGGTTTGAAGGGTGCTGTAGCTATTACTGTTAGTAGATCACTGTTGGTACAGGCCGTCTAAGTATCACCGCAGTGGCTATCGCAGCCGATAAACAATACTGTGCAATCATCAATGTGATCCGGTTTGAAGGGTGCTGTAGCTATAGCAGTTGGTAAGTTTCTGTTGGTACTCACCGTCTATTTACCACCACAGCGCCTATCGCAGTCAACAAACAGTACTGTGCAAACATTAACGTGATCCGGTTTGAAGGATGCTGTAGCTATTACTGTTGGTACAGTCCGTTTAACTACCACCGCAGCGTCTATTGCAGTCGACAAACAGTAGTGTGCAATTATTTATGTGATCCGGTTTGAAGGATGCTGTACTGATCAAGAGAGGATAGACTGTGACTAATCGAGAGTCACGACGTACCGATCAATGGTGTTATCCTACTTTAATAGGTCCTTTGGGGTCGTTGTCGATCAGGATGAGAGCCCCTTCTAAAGGACTGTGAGGAGGACGACGACTAGACGTGGTCATCGGTCATTGGAGTATTCACGAGGCTGGTAGGGTTTGCATAACAGACCCAAGGACAGGCAAAGTCACGGCCGAGTACTGAACGGAGATCCTACTTCTCCAAACGAAGGACCAACGAGGGGGTTTCACAAAACTGACTTCCGGAAGACAGAGTATCTTTTCGAAGATATCATCACCGAAAAAAAAAAAAAAGGCGGTGGTATCACTCAACATCAGGTGAACGCTCGTCACATTACTGTTACTCAGTAAACAACTACTACTACACAACATCAGTCGATATGTGTTCAGTAAACATAGGGCCCTAAAGATCCCGCTTCATATGGAGGGTTTTTGGGTCATTTCCCACTACTCTGGCCCAACGCGGGCTGTGGTAACCAGAGCCTCGAGCCAATTTCGACCCGTCAGTTGTTGCACGGAACCCTTACACCCCCTAATAACCTACCACCACTAAAGAATTGACAAATGAATATCATTAATAAGGCTCCTTACAGACGCCATTTTCTCAAGAAATTATGTAAATACTCTATGAGAACAAAACTAAACGTTCCCGCGCACACCTTAAGATATATACACTAAATGATTAATCAAAACACGCTGAAGTGTATACGCTTAATTTACCTGATCCATCAGCGATCATACCAGATGAGAGGTTATACAATATTTAACTGTATTACATAAGTGATAAAGATGAGAGTTGTTTTAACTAGTTACCTAACGCTAAAAGTTAAGCAATTTTAAACTTTATTTTCATAGAAATAAAGTTGTCTTTTCAATGGAGTGTAGTTGGGGCCTATGATGTAAATTTCCATAACGCTGCAGGCGTTATTCCTATTGAATGGAGTGTCTTGGGAATGTTTAAGGGTCTCAAACTATTTGTGTCGTCTATAAGTTATGACCCTTCATAATATGTTTATAAGGTCCTAAAAAGTACACTAAATTGTTTAGTATTGCAACTAGTAATGACGCGCATTGAATCGCTAATCGGGTTCCGTGTACTTAGTATACGCTGCGCGAATTTCTTTGTCCTAGTCCAGTTATAAATGATCCAGATCGGGATGCGCATGCAAATTTGGATGTTCGTGGGAAGGTGATCTATGATAGATCATTTTATTGTTTCCTTTGAATAATTCATAGTGGAGATGAGTTTATGGATGCTGTAAAATTAATCTCATAACCGTTGGTATAACTTATCATATAAAACTCACTTAACTGGTGATAGGTCTCTGTTGCTACAGACCGTCTAGATACCACCGCAGCGCCTATTGCAGCCGACAAACAGTACTGCGCAAACATTACTGTGATCCAGTTTGAAGGGCGTTTTAGCTAGTTTAATTACTAGGGTAACGAGACTCAACATCTTATGTCATCATCGTATATCATCCTAATTAGCTCTGCATTGGTATCGGTATGCATATCACCATCAGATCGCCTTGCTCGTCTCATCGTTCCTAATGACAATATAACTAATTATCCAAGTCCACCATCAGCTGACTATAGAATTTGGATGCTGTACATCCTGGGTAATCAGATCAGATCAGCATCCATACCAGTTGGTTAGTGAACAGTGTTTTATAATTCAATAGTTCTATAGGTCACTCACTCATAGAAACAGACTAATACTTATAATAGGATTTAGTGCCTGTTCCTTCTGAGGAATGTCACCTGGCGCTGGTCTCCAGCGCTGAGGAATGAAGCTGTACTTACGTCTCTCATTATCATCATGTCTATATCGCGTTGCAGTAAATCATAGCCTCCTGCTGATTGATCCTAATCTAGATTTTACTACTCACCTGATGGTAAGTAGTACGCCTGTTATCAAAGCGCTAGTAAGGACAGACTCTTAGTTGTCTTCTCATCCAATTATAATATTACCTGCTATTAACTGAAACACAGTAATGTGGTTGAGGTGATACCTGGACGGTATTCAACAATAAAGACCTATCAGCAGTTACTTATCGAAGCAGTCATAGCAGAGGTAAGGTCCTAAGGTTAACCTTTAAAACATTGAAAGGAACCTAGATGTTCTAAGAACAGCTTAAATATGCTGTCATCATCATCATAATCAGCCCCTAACAGATCAGATGGGATCACATAGAGGGTTTTTGGGCCATTTCCCACCACACTGGCCCAAAGGGGGTTGATGGGCATGCATGTCATATATGAACTCGTTAATTCTGAGATCAGCGATGGATCCGCTTCCACTGTCACCGAAGACTTCATTATCAACCAGGGTCTCCGTTGGGTCTGTTTAGAAGGTCATAGTCTCCAGAAAGAAAACGTGATGTTAAAACGTACTATGCTTTCTTTTGCAGTAACTTCCGTATCCTTCCTCATAACACTAATTCGCGATTTTTTTTTCTTTCGAAGCAAAGGTAAGAGGATCACCTGATGGTAAGTAATACGCTTGCTACATCACATGACGCTAGTTAGGATAATAAACTGCACCATATTGCGCTCATCTCCTAGAGACAATATTGTCTCGTTACTCCAGTAATTTCAGCTACAGCGCCCTTCAAACCGGAACATAGTAATAGTTCTAGACTACTATTTGGCGGTAGATGTAGGCGCTTCCTCAACCTTTCCATTTCAGAGTAAACAAATACCTGTCGAAGATAAGACAAATGGCACGAAAGGAAATTAATCATTGAAAGCGGAAGAGTACTTTTACTGGTGGTAGGTCTAGGTCTCTGTTATCGGAGACCGTCTAGGTAGGTACCACCGCAGCACCTATTTATATTTTAGCTCGCAAATGTCAGATCCGCTAACCGCTAAGTCTGTAAACTTCATCATTAAAACAACCTATTTCTACCATCAAAAAGGTCTGTGCAAACATAACTGTGTTCCGGTTTAAAGGGCGCTATAGCTATTGTGATCACTAGGGTAATGAAACTCAACATCATGTCTCAGGCGATGAGCGCTATTTGCTGCAGTATATACCATCCTAATTAGCGCCACGTTGTTACGGATGTATCACTTATTAACAAGTGAACGTCTGACTCTTCTAGTCGCTTAATTGATTTAAAAAAAAACGCGCGGTTATTTGACATCAATACAGCCAGTTCGATGAAGCGCTGATGTCATTATTGAAGACCTTTTTTTTAAATTCGGGAGGGAAATCTTCGAAAATATACTCTGATTTGTGGGCGGAAGTCGGAGTTATCAAGAGATTTTTACCCACTAAAACCTCTTCGGTGTTAGGAGAGGTCACGGGATCTCCGCACGGAAAACAACCGCGCATTATTGAGGACCTAATTTGGAACAACGAGACTTTAGAAGAATAATCAATAGGCTGATGCTATGCGCGATTATTATCATAGACCACAGCACTACACCGAGTGGAATCGTGGTCTTAATGATCGAAAAAAAAAATCGATTTTCGCCAGTATGATGACTAATCTATACATTTAAGAGTAATCCTTGAGTCCCAACAGTGGGAACATTTAATTACTTATATACGTAGCTGAGAGGAATGGCGACGTGTTGTTAAGCTCGCGACCCACACCTGAAGTGATGAATATTATCACTCTGTTATGAGTGATACCGACGAAGAAAAAGAATATATAGATCATTACTTCTATGATAAAATGATTTTTATATAAAAAATATAGGTTTTGTTCTGATTACCATGAATTGGTGATGGAACCCTTGAAAATAGTCAAAACAAGGGTCCATGGTCTACGGTTATACTTGGTCAATATGAAGTCACATGTACTTACGTCCATGCCGCCGTTGTTCCATGGTGGCAGCGCGTAGTGGGAGGGGTCGTGGTGGCCCCCACCCATGTGCTCCGCCATCACTGACATCCAGTGCACCAGACCCTGAGCGCCGCCGCCGCCTGACGTGCCTGAGTAAAAGAACTCCAATTAATACCAAAGGCAACACCATAATTGATATAAATATATATTAACCCACAAATAAAGAATAGTGTGATATGTTTCAAATGGGTATTTGTATATAATCATCATCATCATCAGCCGATAGAGGCCCACTGCTGGACATAGGCCTCCCCCAAAGATTGATTGATCTAATAGGGGGACCGGAAAGTAATGTCGTTTCTGCGCATGCCAATACTTGATTGTCATTTGTTAGCTCATTGTTTTGTTCAGAGGCGTACCAAAGACATTGTGAGGTTATAGTGATTTCTTTACTTATAGACCATTGAATTACAATTTTTTTTTGTAATTTTGGGTAAAATGGCCAGCCAAATACCAGAAGAGGTACACATCCGGCATTGCATGCTCTTTGAGTTTCGCAAGGGAAATAACGCAACAGTTGCTACCAAAAACATTTGCGATGTTTATCCAAATGCACTGGACATTCGTAAATGCCAAAGGTGGTTTTCCAAGTTCAAATCGGGTAATTTTGATCTTTCCGACTCGTATCGATCAGGAAGACCATCAGCGTTAGACAACGACGTGTTAAGGGCGGAAGTGGAAGCAAATCCGTGTCAGACGATCGAGGAATTGTCAAACAGTCTCAACAAACCTTGGTCGACCATCCAAGAACATTTGAAGCAGATTGGAAAAGTAAGCAGAGCAGGTGTTTGGGTCCCGCATAATCTGTCCGAACAGAATAAGGCTAACCGATCAATCACATGCAACTTATTGCTTCAACGACACAACACAGAAGCGTTTTTTGATCGCTTGATCACAGGAGATGAGAAATGGGTCCTGTATGATAACCCAAAACGCAAAAGGCAGTGGCTCTCTCCAAATGAAATCCCTCGGAGTACTGCTAAGCCAGGTTTACACCCCAAAAAAGCGCTTTTGTGTGTTTGGTGGAGTATTCGCGGCATTGTTCATTTTGAATTACTGAAACCTGGAGAAACTGTTACTGCAGACCTCTACAGCGAACAATTGCAGCGAGTCAATCAATCTTTAATTGAAAAGTGGCCAGCGATTGTCAACCGAAAAGGCGTCATTCTCCAACATGACAATGCAAGACCGCACTGCGCAAGGCGAACTCTAGAAAAAATTAATGAATTGGGGTGGGAGGTGCTGCCTCATCCACCATATTCGCCCGATGTTGCACCATCGGATTTCCACTTATTCCGAGCGCTGCAACACTTTTTAAGTGGCAAAACATTTGCAAATTTGGATGATATCCAAAATGCCATCTCTAGATATTTTGCCGAAAAACCAATTAATTTTTATCGATCAGGGATTGAAAATTTACTCACTAGATGGCAAAAGGTTATTGACAATGATGGGGAATACATCATTGATTAAAAATAAAGACTCGTTAAAAATGTATGTGTTTGTATTTAGCGTAAGAAAACGACATTACTTTCCGGTCCTCCTAATATATACGTTGCTACATATCTTCTGTGTTGTTGTCTGCTTTAATTTTACAAAGACACGAGCACGACGTTCACGTAATTTTAAGTGATACGCCTGTAAACAGGTTTATATACAGAGCACTTTATGCTCTTCGCCTTAAGATGTTAAGTATCGTTAGTGTAGTAATTTCACTAGCTACAGCGCCCTTCGAACCGGAATTCAGTAATATGTTCACACTGTTCTTAGGTGGCTGTAATGGAAGCTAGTTAGTCTCCAGTAACAGAGACCTACCACCAGGCTTTTGGACCTCTAAATTTGTCCCAGACCATCGATTGTCGCTAAGATAAAATGAATCCCATTTAATCATAATATATAAACTAGAAGATGATCTTGCTGAAGTTCTCCAGGTTTCAGGTGGTCTTCCCAGGACATGAAGGTATACTAAGATGCTGCTGCAGCAAGTTATTAATCCTTTTGTATTAAGTATTAATGTTAATCTATTAGACTACATGCGAATTTAATTGACCAATCTCACCAGCTCGTGGTGCTGCTACTCAACAGACCCGGCTCTGGCTCCCACCAGCCCGCATTGGACCAGAGTGGTGGGAAATAGCCCAAATTACCCCCTATAGAAACTACACGGCTCCTAGTGCAGGCAGTGCAAGACTGATCGATATGGGTATCTTTGGGCCTATGTCCAGCAGTGGACGTCTATCGCCTGATGATGATGAATCAAACAGCTGATTGCTTCTCTAACAGACGAACGTGGTGATTTAGACGTAATAGGCGAAGTATGCCAAGCTAAAATATTCTAGAAGCTCATGATCTTATTACGCAGCATCATCATCATATCTCCAGCACGAGGATTATAGTAAGTCATCTCCCAAACATCCTACCATCAACGGATTCGAACCAGCCACCACTACCAAATCATCCAAAAAACCCTGATAGTGTTGCGTACAGCTCCAAGAACTTTTACTGGTCCAGGTACCACTTAAGCTCTAATTACAGCCGATAAACAGTACTGTGGCTAGTGAAATTACTGCGGTAACGAGACCTAGCATCATATGTCTCAAGGCGAGGAGCATGTGTTGCTGTGTGTACCTTCCTAACTAGCACCACATAGTTATAGCCGGGGATGTCACATACCATCAGGTATGTCCGCTCATCTAGTCGCCTCTTAGGATACTAAAAATATGAACACTAAGAATAGTCGACTACGTCTAAATAAAGTCCATATGTTAGATGTAAGACTATTGAGTTTGACTCCTAACTAGTAAAATTTTATGTACTGCCCGTATATTAGAATTAGGACAAGTATTTATCATAACATATATAAATCACAAGTATTCGAAGATAACAGATACCAGTTCTTGCGATGTTATATCTGTTAAAAAATATCAATTATAATTAACTATACTCAATGTATTTCATCAATAATCAACATTTTCAGTATCGATAACAGCTGGTCACAGCTAATAATATATTAAACAACTATTCTTGTCTTTGTCGTTTGTATAATATTATCATAAGCTAAAACGAGACGCACCTAGTATTTTTTCGAAATAAACCCAAAATTATAGTAAGTCGTTTCATAAGAAGAAATCCTCTTTGAAAAGCGAATTCTTAATTAGATCGTGTTATTAGGTGGTTGATTAATTTGTCTCACTCATATTCATTTAATAGCCTGTTGTTAAAACGAGATGAACCTAGTATTATAACCCGAAAAATAGAAATTGTAATCTTACAAGAAGATAATTATCCTCGAAACGTCACTCCTTAATTAGTTCGTGTTATCTGTTATTTCGTCGATTAATTTATCTCACTCACACCCATTGCATGTTCTGTTGCTAAAACGAGATGCAAGTGTTATAACACGAAAAATACAAAATGTAAAAAATTAACACTTGTTATTTAATAACAGATAATAGTGCCTGTTATTATTGCGTAACAGTAATAACAGATATTATGTTTATCCTGTTATAACCCACGTATAATTACATTTTGTTTTATATATCTAATAAGATTCATCATCATTATCATTTCACCTTATCATTGCCCACTGGTCAATCGTATGACTGGTGATCAATATTATTAGTTAGCCGGCTTAACCTAAATGGTGTATGGCTTAAAATAGAATTAAAAAAAAAAAAAAAAATATTATTAGTCGTTGGATCAATATTATTAGTCATTGATTGGTAATGTATAGTTAGTTGTTGGTCTAACTCGATTAAGCACTCGTCCAATATGATTAGTCGTAGGTTCAATACCATTAGCCGTCAGTCCAATACGATTAGTCATTGGTCCAATAACGTAAGTTGTCGGTTCTATATGATTAGTAGTTCTAATACAATTAGTCGTCACAAGAATACGACTTTTAGTTGGTTCGATGTGAATAGTTGCCGCGCCAATAATATCTGTCATCGGATCAATACGATAAATCGTAGATCCATTATGATTAGTTGCAAAATCGAGACCACTAGACGTCGGCTTAATACACTTAGTTGTTGGTCCAATATAACAAGTAATCAATCCAATATAATAGTTATCAGTTCTATATAATAAGTAGTCGATTCATTATAATTAGTTCTCGGTCTTATGTAATAAGTATTTGCACCAATACAGTTAGTAGTTGATGCAATATAACAAGTAGTCAATCCAATACAATTAGTTGTCGGTCCAATATAACAAGTATTCGATCCAAAACAATTAGTTGTCGGTCCAATATAACAAGTAGTCAATCCACTACAATTAGTTGTCAGTCCATTATAACAAAGTATTCGATCCAAAACAATAAGTTGTCGGTTCGTTGTAATAAGTAATCGAACCAAGACTATTAGTTGTCTGTTCAATATAACAAGTAGTTGCACCAATACAATTAGTTGTAGATCCAATATAACAAGTAGTCAATCAACTACAATTAGTTGTCAGTCCATTATAACAAGTATTCGATCCAAAACAATTAGTTGTCGGTTCGTTGTAATAAGTAATCGAACCAAGACTATTAGTTGTCTGTTCAATATAACAAGTAGTTGCACCAATACAATTAGTTGTAGATCCAATATAACAAGTAGTCAATCAACTACAATTAGTTGTCAGTCCATTATAACAAGTATTCGATCCAAAACAATTAGTTGTCGGTTCGTTGTAATAAGTAATCGAACCAAGACTATTAGTTGTCTGTTCAATATAACAAGTAGTTGCACCAATACAATTAGTTGTAGATCCAATATAACAAGTAGTCAATCAACTACAATTAGTTGTCAGTCCATTATAACAAGTATTCGATCCAAAACAATTAGTTGTCGGTTCGTTGTAATAAGTAATCGAACCAAGACTATTAGTTGTCTGTTCAATATAACAAGTAGTTGCACCAATACAATTAGTTGTAGATCCAATATAACAAGTAGTCAATCAACTACAATTAGTTGTCAGTCCATTATAACAAGTATTCGATCCAAAACAATTAGTTGTCGGTTCGTTGTAATAAGTAATCGAACCAAGACTATTAGTTGTCTGTTCAATATAACAAGTAGTTGCACCAATACAATTAGTTGTAGATCCAATATAACAAGTAGTCAATCAACTACAATTAGTTGTCAGTCCATTATAACAAGTATTCGATCCAAAACAATTAGTTGTCGGTTCGTTGTAATAAGTAATCGAACCAAGACTATTAGTTGTCTGTTCAATATAACAAGTAGTTGCACCAATACAATTAGTTGTAGATCCAATATAACAAGTAGTCAATCAACTACAATTAGTTGTCAGTCCATTATAACAAGTATTCGATCCAAAACAATTAGTTGTCGGTTCGTTGTAATAAGTAATCGAACCAAGACTATTAGTTGTCTGTTCAATATAACAAGTAGTTGCACCAATACAATTAGTTGTAGATCCAATATAACAAGTAGTCAATCAACTACAATTAGTTGTCAGTCCATTATAACAAGTATTCGATCCAAAACAATTAGTTGTCGGTTCGTTGTAATAAGTAATCGAACCAAGACTATTAGTTGTCTGTTCAATATAACAAGTAGTTGCACCAATACAATTAGTTGTAGATCCAATATAACAAGTAGTCAATCAACTACAATTAGTTGTCAGTCCATTATAACAAGTATTCGATCCAAAACAATTAGTTGTCGGTTCGTTGTAATAAGTAATCGAACCAAGACTATTAGTAGTCTGTTCAATATAACAAGTAGTTGCACCAATACAATTAGTTGTCGATCCAATATAACAAGTAGTCAATCAATACAACAAGTAGAGAGTGCAATATGATTAGCAAATTAAATCCTAGAAAAGTATCATCTATGCTACAGTATACTATAGCAAATACATTTTTAGTTGGTGGTTACTCCATTATCACATTTATTACATTAGAATTAATGTTTCTATAGACGCTGATTAAATAGTTGACTATTATTAAATAATGAATTCTTATTGGAATCGGGATGGAATCGATTTATAGAACAGTTCATAGACAGTAGTCTCTTTTAAGTTTCTCATCAATTCTGTATCGATTATAATATCATCATGATCATCATTAGATTTCCTATTAAATTTGAAATTTGGCGATCAGAGATCACTCATTCGATCATCCATATTTCAATTATAATGTATAGCAATTATTTCCAAAATCGGAAATGGATATGTCCACTGATTGATGTGAAAAAAACTAATGAGAATATGGTGATCTTCATCTTTCTTTTTATATAGTGAATTATATTAAAACATTTAGAGAGAAGATGATAAACATGTCTATCATCATCAGCCGATAGACGTCCACTGCTGGACATAGGCCATCCCCAAAGATCTATACATCGATCGGATCACCCGTAAGGTGGATCGACGATCTGGTGAGAATCACGAGAACCCACTGGATGCGAGTAAACACACATATATATATGATGAAAATGGGTTCTGTTTGTTCGCCAATCACGTGAAAACAAGTGAACGTATCGACACGGGAACATGAGCATTCGACGCGTAAAGATCTGTAGATGGCTACAGGATATTTATTTTTTGAATTTCATAGATCCTTCATCATTGTATTTCTAGTTGACTTGTATGAACATTTTCATTTCGTATCATATATGCGGTTGCTATAGTAACGGTTGTTATAGAAAGTAATTTGTGATCGAATTCTGCATTATGGCCAGTAAAGCGAACAGGGAACAGCTTCTGTAGAAATAATGTAAAGAATGCTGAAGATCACCATATTCTCTTCAGCTTGAAGCCCATCAGTGAACGTAGCAATTTTCGATTTTGGAAATCATTGCCAATTTATAATACATGACAAGTAGAACATCAGCTGTTGATCTGCCCACTCAGATCAGCTGTTTACTTAGCACACTACATAACTACAGTAACATGCTATTGTAGTCATTACTACAAAGTTACATGAAGTCTATCTCTTGCCAATGCTTAACTGGTAGAGAATGGTAGGAAGCACTTAGTAATCCTATAGTGTATCGTATAGAGCTTACCTGTTGGCACGGCGGCTGGCTGGGCTGCTGCTTGCTCCTGCCCCCCACCACCGGACACCCCCCCACCGCTCCACACGAACGCTGATGATGCGCCCGCCTTCTGGAACAAATAATCGTGTTACTGATTGTCCCAATCGTCCACGCCCCACAGCTGGGCACACGCCTTTGACGTCACCTCATATAGCTTACAGACGCGTCGACAGTGTTACTACTGTATTAATATAATGAATAATATACAATTCTAATGTAATTCCCACTGCTGGGACTAGATGTCTTCTATCATAAACAAAGAGCCAAAGCTATTGTTGGATTAATATGTACACGAAAGCTCACTCTTGGAACCAGTCGGTTTCCTCGCGCTGATGTCCTTCAACGGATGGTCAAGGTCAGTGGGAATCTCATCAGCATATAAAGTACAGTGTGTATGGTGCTTTACATACTGAGCCCTCACAGCTTTAACATACATATGATAAATTAAGTTTATAAACAGCATTAGTTATATTGTAGGCAGTTATTAAGTCAGTTTACTTTTTTTAAGTATTTTCTACTTAACCGCAATTTCACGTGGTTTTAAGTGACAATAATATCTTTGATGGTGAAGCATGCTAGACCAGAATACTCAAACTCTCATATATTAACAGCTGGAACACAGCGATACTGTTATGGAGATTGGACCAAATATTGATTTAGACGAAGAACAAAAAAAAAAATATTATCATAATTTTCAACGTCTCCAAGGCTCAGTGGCTAATGCTAATGTCCTTGGTTCGATGCTGGAGCTGATGATTGAGTTCAGTTGCAGTTATATTGTAAGTGCTGGCATCACAGCATCGCTCTCTTCCGGCAGTTAAGAAATAAGAGTTAACATTATTCTGGAGCACTCTTCACCGTCAGCTGGATCATGGTCACCATGACCTTTATAGATAAAAAAGTGTTTCTGCATATTGAATTATTGATCATCAGCTCATTTCCATGATAGTAGCTGAACAAAGACAAACCTAGATAACACGATTTAATTAATCCGTATATTGAATAGTGATGTGTTTGTTTCAGTGTTGTAACAGTTCTACAAGTATTGTTATTACTGGTAATTATAGAACACTAATTACTGAACCTAATTACCTCGTCGAGACTGTCAGAGGTTCCGTCCGCATTGTTCTCGTCATCCGACAATTCTGCGGCGAAACCGTTTGTAAACCACATGTTCCTAGGATAGAAGGAGTAGCTGTCTGCAGCACTCCTCCTCCTCTTGCCCAGGCTCGCCAGGAAACTCTTGTACAGTTGTGTTGGTAGCAGGAATGGAGAGCGTGGGTTTTGGAAGCCATCTTTAAATGCTAGATTTTGATTTCTGAACGGGTTGCTGAAGTCTAGCTCGGGTAGGAACTCTTTCTTTATGAAGTCGGCTACAGGTTGCAGGGCCAACGCGTTCTCCGTGTAGTCCAGGGCGACGTTGCCGACCTCGTCGTTGGGGCCGCTGTTCTCCAGGTCGCTCGATTCCGAGTTACCATCGCTGGAAGCGTTGCCGTCGATCTGATCTTTGTTATCGTTATCGTTGAACTCGTCGTACTCTCTCTTCATCGCGTAGTTACTTTGTTTCTTCACGAACAAATTCGAGCTTGACAGTTTCACGGACATTATTGGCACTTGTTTGAACACTTTGGAAATATATATGTATACATATATATTATAATATATATCTAACGTTCAACACTACTTCTCTAAAATATATCTTAAAACAATAAATATATCTCCATAGCTAAATTTGTGTAGGTAATGTTAGGAACTATCGTTGGGTTTAGGAGGTGGCTGGACCGTTGCTGCAAAATAAATTTGACGTAGAGTTTAAAAGTTTAGTTAAATTTCTTTATCTTATTCATTTAACTTCACCCGTTTCGCGGTGCTTTTTAACTCGGAGATTTATTCGCGCATTATACAGCGGACGCGGCTCCGCGGCCGCCGGAAGCATTTCCTCCTATCGTCATAATTTCAATCCTAACAGTGGTCCTTTTTTCATTAACTTCACTATGTTTAATTGTTGTATGTCCGACGATTGTTTTTAATGCATTTTTTTTTTATTTATAAAGCATATTTAGGCTTTTCATTCCCACCAACGCGCCATGGGGCCAGCGGGGTAGAAAATCGCCCGAATCCCCCCATGTGAACCCCCATAGATGTGAAATTTTTTGGGGGAGGCTAAGTCCAACAGCTGCTGCTGCTGATGATGATGATGATATTTCCTTTTAATTTTTCTATTATCTTTCTGAATTAAAAGTATGAATATAACAAGGATCTATACACAGCAACATTATATTTATAAAATGCCAACGTTACATTTAGTTAAAAATATTCAGTTAAGAATCACTGGTGGTAAGTCCTTGACAAAGAGCCTTGTTATCTCTAACTAATTAAAACAGGACTAAGGTAAGACCTGTCTGCCATAAAAGGCGATTAAAAAGGTCTAGGATATTCGCGGATCTTGCGCGTGGGGGCCCTTATCGCTCAACAAACGGCGCGGAAATGGTGCTAGGAGGATTAAGCTCTTTCACGGACACGTGCTAACACGGTGTAGAGAGGCACTGGTGGGACACCCTGACTTCCTACCCAGAAGCAGCGTATCTGCCGAAGATTTCCCTCCTAAACCAAAGAAAAAGGTCTCTGTCGGAGACCGTCCAGGTAGGTACCACCGCAGCTCCTATTGCAGCAGACAAACAATGCTGTGATTAGGTTTGAAATGACTAGGTTAACAAGATTCAACTTCTTATATCTCAAGGCGACGAGCGCAAAGTAGTGCAGTGTATATTATCCTAACTAGGGCTACGTTGTTATGGGTACGGCGTATCACTTACCATCAGATGAGTGATGAAGTCTCGTCGCTTCGTAATAAAAAAAAAACAGCGGGATCGAATTCACTGTAGCCACACTGTGTACCGCTGAATAATGTGTAAAGTTAGGATATTCTTTGAACCTAAATACTGGAACTAAGTCTACATGTAAATTGGAATCGCTGTCAAAAGTTTAAAATGATAAATGTGGGCGAAAAATTCGAAAATATTCTAATAGTGGTAGTTCACGACTAATAATGTCACATTAACAGCCGGAAGATTCCCACTGCTGGGATACAGGGCATACTTAACAAGGAGAGACACTAAATAAGACATGGGCGAATTGTGGGATATCTCAGCGTGTAGAGGGGTTTAGGGGTCCCGCACAACCCGATAACAAACAAACGAGCCTCCTACCAACCCGCATTGCGCCAGCGTGGTGGGAAATGGTCCAAATCCCCCCCATATGGTCTCCTACCAACGTCGGTTCTTAGTACCCGGCTGTGCCGGATGCCATGCTGATTGCAGCTCAGGACCGATCGATGTGAAGAATTTTGGAGGAGGTCTATGCCCAGCAGTGGACGTCTATCGGCTGATGATGATGGACTAAACATGTGTAGAATAAAAATGAAGCTGTGGTAGTTTAGAGGTTGAGGCGCGGTTGACGTCTCGAAGAGGCGTAGGTTCGATCTATACTAAGCTACAGATTCCAGACTCATAATAGGACTAAGGTAAGCCCCGCCTGTTGTAGAAGGCGACTAAAAGGGTCTCGCAGTTTCGCGGGCCTTGAAGGATAAGGCCCTTAACGCTCAACAAGCGCACCTGTGTGGAACAGCGTATGGCTCAGCGGTGGTGCCTGGTTAGACTCCTCCTCAGAGGCTTCTCCTCAAAGCGTAGAAGGGCACCGGTACGTTCTATAAGAGATCCCGGAGACTTCCTGTCCATTATTTGGGAGAGAGAAGCTGGATTTAGAGATTAAGATTGGGAATTGGAAATGGAAGCTTTTGCCTCTCTGATGAGTGAGGACGAAAGTCGCCACATATTCCTTGAATATAGCAAAATAATAATAAGGAAAATTTATAGAAAAATGAGGTGGAAAAGTAGAAAAATAAAAAGATGTAAGAAGGAATAAAGAAAGAGAAAGTGAGAAAGATTGTATAAATGAATATAATTGTAAACAAATAAGAAGAAGAAGAAACAAAAGAAAAAAGATGACGGCGTGCCTGTTTCAGGAAATGAAATGGGATGATCTTTCCAGATGGTGGCGGCAGTCTTCACTCAGCGAGGGGTAGGAAAGAAGGAAACGGGATGGAGTATGAAAGGTGATAACGAGTATGAAAGATAAGTCTGGGAATGAGAGAGAAGAAGGATGGACGAGAATGAGGTTAAAAATAGTAAATAGATAAGTATAGATGATAAGTGATTTTGGAAACAAAACGCCCTGACCCACAACACGCAGAGGGTAATATTTAAAAAAAAAGGAGATCCCGGAGCCCCTCCAATGCACTGATGCAGACCACCGAGGGTTCTAGTGAGTAAGAATCTCACATAACCCTGACTTCCACCAGAAGCAGGATCTTTCAAGGGTTACCTCTCCGAAACCAAATTAAAAAACTTAGGTCTCTGTTGTCTGAAAGTCTACCTATAAACATTGCATTGTTCCTGTTCGTAGGGCGTTGTAGCTAGTGAAATTACTGGGGTAACGAGACAACACCACGTGTTACATAGTACTATGAATACCATCTTAACTAGTGCCAAGGTGTTAAGGAGAAGCGTATCACTTACCATCAGATGAACGTCCAATTAACTCCGTCGCATAGTAGATGGAAAAATCAAGATTAATGCTTTGACTATTTTCTTATAAGAGAAAGTCCTATACTAATAATGCAATAGTGCAATAGGGGGTACATTAAACCGGACGTAACTTATAAACTTGTTACCTCCCTTTAAGTATTAAAGAGATTCTACGGAACCCATAAACATATAATGTATACGGCAAACTGCATCTTTATTGCTATTTTATCGGAAGAAAAACATTGTAATATCGGAAGTACATTACGAAATATCTTGGAAACGTTCCCATTGGAAGACGAGCTCGGGAAACTTTCACAGGCGATACCCTGGAGCCAGCCACCTTACACTCTAATGAGGCTGGACGGTAGAACAGCAGAACCTTCACCTGGTGGTAAGTGGTACTGCACGTGCTCTCATAAGTGCTCGCCGCTTAAGACATTAGATGTCGAATCTCATTATCCTCAGTAATTATACAACGCCCTTCAAACCGCGACACAGTACTGTTAGTAAATACCTAGACGGACTGAAAAAGAGAGGCAAGACGAGCCGGACATTCGTCTGATAGTAAGTGATACTCTCCATAACAACGTGGGGCTGGTTAGGATGATATACACTGCACAAGTGCTCGTCGTATGAGACATAAGATATTGAGTCTCATTACCTCAGTAATTACACTAGCTACAGCGCCCTTTAAACCGGAGCACAGAATGTTTGCACATTACAGCTTATTGGCAGAAATAAGCGCAGACGATCTGAAGTAAAAGAGACCTACCACCAGTGAACTTGAGACCTGAATTGATTTTTTTTTTTAATTAAGTAAAGAGATGAGGGGGCGTTCACCTGATAATAAGTGATACGCACGCCTATTATAACAGCGCTGATTAGGATGAGATATATGACGCCTGAGACAAAGGATGTCCAATTTCTTCACCCTAGTAATTATACTAGCTACAGCGCCCTTCAAATCGGATCTCAGTGATGTTTGCATACTACTGTTTATCGGCTGCAGTAGGAGGTGGTACCTAGATAGTCTCCGGCAGCAAGGACCTACCACATTTATTTATTTCGTATCTGCGGATGTGGGTCGCCGCTCCGGATATATACATTGACCTCAAGTAATTTCAGATTTTCTAAAAGACTACCTAAATAGATATCAGCTTAGTCTAGACTTTGATGACGTCAACGATATATATACGTGATTTATTATGTCACTTCAATTCAATCTAGATCACTTAGAATGAGAGAGAAGATATAGACTGGTTTATTATATGTCTTAGACATAGGAGGGTATTACTGGTGATAGGTCTTTGTTGCTTCAGACAGTCTAGGTACTACCGAAGTTCCTATAGCAGCCGACAAACAGTACTGTGCAAATATTACTATGTCCCGGTTTGAAGGGCGCTGTAGCAAGTGTAATTACCATCCTAAGTAGACTAGTGAACGACTGGATCGTCTCGTAGCTAAATTGAATAAAAAAAAATTCTTAGCCGGAAGTTTCCCTTACTTTCTTTAATATGAATCAGGATCATGATGATTAAAAGAAATCATTGATTTATATATAATGGGAAGTAAATGACTTATTTATAACTTATATACTTTAATAAAATTTTTAATCAACTGATACAATTACAGTTAAGGATATAATGAAATAATCTAATAGTACTATTATAAATGTATGAAAGAGTATCTATTACTGTTAATTACATCATTTAAGTAAAACTAACCTTAATACAATAGTAATAAGAGTCAGAATAGAATAAAGTTTAATCCAGTTCAATCTGATATATGAAATAACAGATATACGTATGGGGAGAGAGACAGAGACAGAGATACTCTTATACGGGCTTTAGTTGATTCTTTGCTTTTCTAAATATTCCTATTTGACCAATATTCATACTGGATTAGTCAGCGTATTTGAATTATTTTTTTTTTATCTTATGGCGTGGTAAGGACACCATTCAGCCAATTTGAAAATAAATTGCAAATAAGTTGGATAGGACGTTACCATGAAGGTTCTCGTTGTTATAGATTTTTTGAAGAATCTATTGAGTTGGACCGGTCGACAGCAATAGTACACCATTTTATTATTTAATGGTTTTTTTCTTAGTGATGAGACAAAGCGATCATACACCTGATGGTAAGTGATACGCCTGCTAAAGACGTAGCACTAGCTAGGACGTTATACACTGATCCCAAATCCTGCTTGTCGCCTTGAGCCGCATTGCCCTAGTAGTTACACTAGTTAGAGCGCCCTTCAAACCGGATCACAGTAATGTTTTACAGTACTGTTTGTCGGCTGCTGCTATTGCGGTGGTGCGTATCTAGAGGTCTCCGGCAACAGAGACCTACCACCAGTACAATGACAATACAAAGTGATATCACATTTTGGTACTAAAGAATAGTTTTTTTTTTTTTTTTTTTTAATTTGGAGTAATCATCATCATCATCACCCCAAGCATCACAAGTAGTGAAACATAAAGATGTCAGTTGGACAATCTAGTACTCGTGCGGCGATGTAGTAAACCAATTGGTACATCCTGAGGTAATAATGATGATGAGAGGAATTAAAAAAAAACATTATAGTGTAATGTTTTACTACAGACCGTCTAGGTACCACCGCATTTGCTATTGCAGCTGATAAACAGTGTGCAAACGTTACAGTGATCCGGTGTGAATGGCGCTGTAGCTAACATTGTTACTAGCATGCATATCCACTTACCATCAGACGAAAATCCCTGAGCACAGTGTTTTTTTTTTTAAACGAAGCGTTAAGACGAGCGGTACAATCACCTGATAGTAAGTGACACGCCCGCCAATAACAAAGTTAGGATGGTATACACTGCTCCATATTGTGCTCGTCGCTTTTAGACGTAAGACGTTGAGTCTCATTACCGTCAGTAATTTCACTAGCTACAGCGCCTTCAAACCGGAATAGCCATGTTTGCACACCTAGACGGTCCAGGAATAGAGTACTACCATCACCACTGTGGTGCAGTGTATATATCCTAACTATTGAATGTCTTGCTCATTAGGTGATACAATACTATTCTCAACAATAAAAGGTATATATATTTTATGTATCAGACAATATAAGAACCAAAGTGAAAGAGATAGAGAAAGGGAGAGATAGAGAGAGAAAGACATATATTTTTTATAAAATATCTGTGAACAATTTGTATGTACTTCATTAGTAATAGTTATAACTTTTTTTTTTTAATTAATCTATCAAAAATTCACTTCACATTCACACCTATAATCACGTGAAGCTAGTCAGGATGATGTACACTGCATCACTTGTTCTCGTCATTGAGACCTTAGGTTTTTAGCAATTTTACTAACTATAGAGCATTACAAAATCGTCGTGCAAATATTACTGTCTTCCGGTTTTAAGGGCGCTGTAGCTAATGTAATTAAGGAGACTGAACATTTTATCTCTCAAGGCGACAAGGACAATTTGGTGCTGCTTCATCTATCACTATCACTTAATAGCAGGTGATCGTCGCTGTCGTTTCTATCTATAATAATAAATTACTTCGTACGTTCTCAATGTTAATAGATAAAATATTACTGTATTCCAGTTTAAAGGGTGCTGTAGTTAGTCTAATTACTGGGGTAACGAGATTCAACATCTAATGTCTCAAACGATGAGCGGAATGTGTAGTACATCTTAATTATCACTACATTGTTATGGGCAGGCGTATCACTTACCATGAGATGAACGTCCGTAAAACTGATAACAGAGAGTATATTTAATTAAAGATATGGATAAATATGTAGATATATATTAGGGTAATATACACTGCATGACAGTGGTTTAAGATTATAGAATAATTGTTAATAATAATTAACGTTCGCCGAGAGCACAATGTCGCAGCGGCCGTGTGAATGGAGCACCGTGATGAGGCCGCATTATCATACACAAACTTTGCGCGCCGGCCGCGCACGCACACACTTGCGGATTCATTAACGCACACATTAACAAAAACAATATATATATAATCACTGACGTTAACGTTACACTAGCACGTGTCCCCGCCGATTAGCGGCCACCGGCGGACGGTAATTTCAATTATAAATTAAACATTTCGTTCGCGGACAAATCGTTAATACCGTTAAATTGTTACCGGTAACACGGCTTCAAGTTTTACCGCTTTTTTTTTTGTTTTTTTCTTTCCGACCGCCGAGTTTTTTACGCCGCGAAACGGGTGAGGAATTCCTTTTCAACGTCGTTCAGCGTGTTCGATCGATTATTTAACTATTTTCGGATTTATCGGGCCGAGCCCTTTGTGAAACCGAAATTGTTTATTTTTTTATTATTATTATTATTATATTAAAGCGCGGAGTGTTTAGAGGGACGTCTAGATGTCTTTACCGCGAGGTATTCGCTCTGAAACTCTTCCCGAGAGGTTGCTGCAAGGAAAAGCATTTTCGCAACACATACAAACTTTTCTTCGGCGGCGCGCGTGTGTGGGTGCGCGGCTATATCGCCACGCGTGTCTGTGTGTAGAGGAGCGCGCCGCCGCGCGGCTGTGTGCGCGCGTGCCGTCGCTGTGGGCGTATTTATGACTCTGAGTGCATCCCTTTCGAACTGCATGCGGGTTCACATGTGTGCGGTTTATTTTTTTTTTCTAAGCGTCGCCGTTCCGTGTGTACGCGGGCACGGCTCGCGTATGTGTGTGTACGAGCTGTTTTCTTGCGATTCTCCTTTGGATTGTGAGTCGTGCGCTTATTGAAATAAAGTGTATTTTCCTTTGTGCGAATTTAATGTATTTTTCAGTTTTATATCGCCGATATGAGAATCGCGGATGGAAAAGAAAATGTAAGAGGAATAAAAAAATGCATGCATCGTACGTTTTCAGGTAGACACATTTTTCTTTAACCCATTTATAGATGTTTTTCAGTGTGTGTGCGTGTTTGTGTGTGTGTGTGAGCTTGCATCGGTCGGTCGACGGGCGAGGAGGGGATTCTTAAAAGGGTTGAAGGGGAGGCACGGGGGGTGAGCATATAAAAATGATAACGCATCGCAAGACGGCTGCTTTTATGGTTTTTCTTTATTTTTTAAAGGTTTTTTTATTGAAGCACAGAGAGGACCGAACGTGCGCTGAAAATTTCACTCGCTCCATTGCTCCTTACATATAACACAATAAAGTGTATGAGAAGGCAACGGAGGGGGTAGAGTTGCAATGTATATATACGACACACATACTATATGTGCTATTATAGCAAAATATTTAAAATATATTTGCACGGTGATCATTGTATCGTATAATCTGTTTGCGGCAGGTTTCTGCAGCTCCTGTCGTAGCCGACGAACTGTAGTGTGTTCCGGTTTGAAGGGCACTGTAGGTAGTGAAATTATTGAAGTAACGAGATTACATTTTACATCTCTATGGGAGGAGTACAATGTGGTGTTATGTACACCATCCTAACCAGCGCCACGTTGTTTAAGGCAGTTGTATGATGCCATCAAATGGATGAACGTCAAATCGTGTCATATAAATATATGAAATAATTGATATCAATTTCACACAGTAATGTTACTGCGAAACAGTAAAGATTACTCAGAATACTCTGGCTCTAATATTTCGACGGAGCACACCGATAACTAACCTTGTCGGTTAGGAAACGAACCTAGAACCTCCGTGCGATAACTACTTAACCACTGTGCCAATGAGGCATAATGATAATTATTATTGATTCGATATAATAGAGTATTTTTAATTCAAATTTAGAATGACGTACATAACGATATTTCAGTTGCAGCCCCGACGCCTCAGTGGCGCAGTAGGCGGCGCGTAAGTCTCATAATCGTGAGTTCGATCCTCACCTGGGGCATGTATTATTTTGTTTCTTCATACTTATATTTTAGTAACAGCTATTACAGATATATATATAGTAGTTGAATTTTTGCTAGAAGAAGAAGAAGAATTCCCACCCCCTTTCCACCCCACTCACAATCTCACGGCATTAATAACCGAATAATTTTTTAAATGGACTTTTAAAGATTTAGCACAACTCACGGGATCCAAGTCAACCTCACCAGCTCGTGGTGCTGCTAATCAACAGACGAGGCTCTGGCTTCCATCAACCCGCATTGGGCCAGTGAGGTGGGATTGGCCCAAATCCCCCTATATGAAACCCGAGAAGTCTGTCCAACTGTGGACATCTATCAGCTGATTATGATTCGAAGCCACGAGATTGGAGAGACGTTCACTTAATATTGAGTGATACCCCTGCTTATAACAAAGTGGTGTTAGTTATCTGCATCATACGGTGGCTATGTCATTGAGCCAATAAGTCTCTCTACCCCAATAATTTTACTAGGTACAGCCCCCTTCAAACCGGAACACAATACAGTACATTGTCGGCAGCATTAGTACCTAGACGGAAGCCCACAGTTGGACATAGATCTCTTGTATCCCACTGAAATTCTTAAGGAGTATAAACAAAATTGGCATCCGCCATATTCATACCCCTCAAACTAACGTACGACATATATCAACGGATTACCGGAAACGGAACCGGCAGCTAATGGCGGTTTTGTTCCAGAACTTTTTATTTGTGCGCCGGCGTGTGTGTAATATGAATACATATATATTTTTTTATTTATAAAGTTAATATACAATTAATAACTTTGGAAGTTGGACAGATGCTTCCGGGAGGAAGTCAGGGTTATGTGAGATTCTGACTCACTCAAACCTCCTCGGTGATCTGCATCAGTGCATTCGGAGAGGCTCAGGGATCTCTTATAGAATGCACCGGAGACTCTCTACACATTGTCTCTGAGGAGGTCTAACCCTCTTAAGCACCATCGCTGAGCCATACGCTGTCTCAATGCGAAATTGCTAGATCCTTTCAGTCGCCTTCTACGACAGTCAAGACTTACCTTAGTCCTATTCTTACTAGCCCTAGACTACAGGACTGAAGTGACGCATAAAAGGCCTACCCATAAAAATTAGAATGTTATAGACAGGCTCAGTTTGCACACGTTCCTTTAAGAGATACGTTAAGATATATTACCGCAGTAATTTCACTAGCTGCAGCGCCCTTCAAGTAGGACACAGTTTAGCGGTGGCAGTAAGTATTGTGATGGTAAACAGTAACAACAGTTAGAAACTTAATATCAGTGAACAGCATCAGAAATCTGCGGGAGTAATGAATAGAATCATTACAGCATTAAAAGCTATATAATGGCCATTTAAAGGCATCGGGATTAATTTGTATAACGGCATTCAATTACTAAGCGACATGCTAGTTGCCAAGTGTGTGTCGGCATTTGCATGTGACTGCTCGTCGGTTCGCAGAACGCGCTGGTAGTTTTTTGGCATAGCTTTTGCTTACAACTGCGCCCACCGCCGCCCGCGCTCCGCCAACTTTTTAATAGATTTTTTTATCGCACACTTCACACGTTATTATGTCGCATGCGACACTTAACATAGATCTATAGATTTTGTCTCTGTCTTCCGCGATTATGCTCATCGGCCAACTGCTGGTGGTCTCTGATGGAAGCGATGCCAACCTTGTTTGTAAGATTTAATGCATCCAAAACACAAGCATCTTCATAGCTAAAAGGATCCTTTTCTACTTTTCGAGGTGTGTCCTTAAAAGTCAACGACTATTGGAGACGTCAAATTTTCGAGTGGGTTAACGACACTTAATGGACAGTTCGATCTCATGCTGTTGTATCAGTATCAGACAGCGCTTGAAATGTGAGTTGGAGATGGAAAAGGAAATAAGCGCTGATAACATCGCCTCTTATGATTGAAATATAGAGAATTGAGGATTTTTGAAATTAGGAGATACAAAACTAAGAAATAGACTTGTACAATAGTGATGTAATAAGAAAACAATTAATCTAGAAGCTAAATAGAAATAAATTGCTGGAAATAAAAAAACTAAAAATATATATGAAATCTAATAGAATAATAGAAATAGAAGAAGAAGAGCAGCGAAGGAAGTATTAAGAGTAAAATCAAATAGCGTTAAAGAATTAAATGTAGGAAAAGAAGGTGATAAGAAGTATGATAGAAGAACCGAATTGAGGATAATAGTAGAGATAGAAGGAGAGAGATAAATAAAAGACCATAGCCCCATGGTCATAAAAGAAACTATGGACCGTTCATTGAGCCTGAAACTAAGATAGCATTAGAAGTTTACCATGGCTCCTACTTGTCGAGGTGTTCCCTTCAGCTGTTAGGGGTTGAAATTATAAGGAATATCAGCCGTGAGTAATTGATGGCAAAGTATTCCTAGTTTACTTCTAGCAAGGAAACTGAGGGTTTTCTAAAATGTGACAATATTTCTGATCGGGACAGCTTTTGATTCTATATAAAGCGCAGGTCAGGTCAATTGTGGAGTATAACAGCCATGTCTAGGTAGAATCTGTAAAAATCCATCTAGCGATACTAGATCCTGGGGTCTGAAAGGATTATCGGTGATCAAGAACTTGTTATAATTGGGATAGTCTCGAACGTGGTGTCAACAGTCAGGGCCCATTTTGGAGGGCTACCACCGAACGGCAAGACGCACGACAAGATACGTCCTTGGTACCATCCTTGCGTGATAAACCAGTTTCCGACCAAAGAGGTTCAGCTCCATAGCATAGGAGTGAAACAACTTGCCGGCAGCACTGTACGCTTGTAAATGCAAAGTGGGTGTCTTCAAGAAAATAGCGACTAGGCTGGTACTAGAGCAGCACTACTACAGACCACATCACTATTACTAAGTGGAATCTAGGCTAAGCACTAACCTTGACACTAGTAGAACGACTAATTAGTACACTTTTATTATTTTATGTTTAGTACAATTACTAATAATTTTCTATTTACTTTTCTAGACAGTAATAAAGATGCCTAAAAGGAAAGGGTTGGAATGATGATGATGATGAAAACATGGTACTGGTGATAGGTTTTTGTTATCGGAGACTGTCCACCTAGGTACCACCGCAGAGCCTATTGCAGCCGACAAACAGTAGTGTGCAAACATTAGTGTTCTGGTATGAAGGGTGTTGTAGCTTGTGAAATTACTGGTGTAATAAGACATCTTATGATGATGGTGATGAACGCAATGTGGTGCTGAGATATCAGCTGATAGACGATCACTTTTGACCTTCGCCTCTTCCAAAGTTCTCCACGTTTGTAGAGTTTCATATGGTATTGGACCATTTCCCACCACGCTATCCCAATGCTGGTCAATGGCTACCAGAGCCTCGTTTGTTGATTAGCAGGGTGCACCGCAAGTAAGTGAGGTTGTACGGGACGTTACAATTGTTTCAGCCGACAAACAGTATTGAGCATTATTGTGTTCCGGTTTGAAGGGCGCTGTAGATAGTGAAATTACTTGGCTAACGAGACTCAGCATTCTATGTCTCATATCGACTAGCGCAGTGGTGCTGTGTATAACTTAACTAAAGCTAAGTTATGAGCGGGCGTATCACTTACTATCATGTGATATAAGTTTAAATGCTTTCTCTATAATAATGTATATGTTCGTTTCAATGTTGCGGTTAAAGTTTTGGAAGCACATGTAACCGTTTTTTTTTCGCGGCCCATAGATTTCGCTTTAATATTTCCTAAACATCCCCCTGGCACCGAGGCAGACAAATATCCATCCGGATGTACGTAACGTTTCATTTTATTTCCGTTGTTAACTGGTGCTTGCTCGCGACTTTGTCTGACTGGAGTTTAAATTTTATTATAACTTTAAACTTTAACTATTGGTTACTGGTGCACCGGCTCAGCAGCTATTGCAGTCAATGAACAGTAGTAAGCAGACATTACTGTGATGTAGTTAAAGAACGCTGTTGATAGTGGAATTACTAAGGTGTTTTTTTAGTCTACGAAGCGACTACACTAGCAAGCCGTTCACCTGATGGTAAGTGATTACCCTGCCATAACAACGATCACACTTAAGTGGCAGTGGGTAAAGCATATTACTTGTAGTACAGTAAGGTTCTCGAGCCGTCGGTCCCTTACAAAGTGGACCGATGATCAGGTGAAGGTCGCTGGAAGCTTCTGCCCGCGCAGTATCGATCGATGTGAGGATTTTTGGGGAAGGTCATATAACAGTGGACGTCTATGTTATACGAGCCGCTGTACCTACTAAGTTGATCTCCAGCAGCAAAGACCTACCATCCTGCTCGTGTAGTTGCTGCATTGTGTAATAAATAACTTAGAAAGGAAGTAAGTTATCAATAATAATGTCTAATTAATAAATTTATGATCAAATTAAGTATAATTATGAAATAATTAATATATATATATATATATATATACGTCAACCGCCGCCATGATAGTATTCCTGTGATCTGTCGATAGGTGACGTTCGGAATATTGCCGGCGAACACCTATAGTATCATTGTCACTTAAATCCAAGTGTAATCGTGGCCAAGTGCAATAGAGAATCGTTCGCTTCAAAGTAAAGTTACATTTGTTGCTTGAAACGTCTAAGTTAAAGTTCGGCGGTGAGTTATGAAGCGGGAGATGAGTCAATTTTTCATTTCCACAAATATAATCCGTACAAAAACTTTGAAAAAGCTCGCTGCGGGCGAGCCGGGCGTGGTGCGAGGGTTGTGGGGGGACGTGGGAAAAAAAAGCTCGTCCAAACTCCACATGTCCACGTAGACGTACGTACACATATGAAAAATATAAAATACGGATAAAAAATATATATATATGTATATATGAGAGCAACAAAAATATATTATTCTCAAGACGGGTGTGCACACAGGTGAGCTTTGTGTGTGTGCGCGCGCTGCTATTGTGTGTTCGGGGTTCGCGAAATGAGTGGAGCCGACTTCTAACTATATTTATTTTGTTCTTATAACAAAGAGATTGCTAGCCTCTAGTGGCGATGGGCAGGACACATCGCTCGAAGGACTGACGGCCGATGGGGCACTAAGGTCCTCGAATGGTGACCGTATACCGGAAGACGTAGTTGGCAAGGAGGCCAGCCAACACTACTTCTTCCGTTCTTCACCAGGTGGAAGTAGCTCAATGCGTGCAGCGCAGGATCTATCGATCTTAGATAGAGGCCTATGTCCAGCAGTGGACTTCTGTCGGCTGATGATGCTGATGATAACAAAGACATTTACTAGTGGTAGTACTCTGTTGTTACAGACCGTCTTGGTACCACTGCAGCTCCTATTGCAGCTGAAAAACCGTAGTGTGCAAACATTACAGTGTTCCGGTTTGAAGGATGCTGCAGCTATTGTAAATATTGAGGTAACAAGATATAACATATCATCTATTTACAAGCGAGGAATATATTTTTTATTCTACGAATCGACGAGACGAGAAATATGTGCACCTGATGGTAAGTGATACGCGTGCCCATAACAACGTAGCGCTAGTTAGGATGATGTACACTGCAGTATATTGAACTAACCGTTGAGACATAAGCAGGTTAAGACGGCAGGGTCACGTGAACGCTTGCGCACACATCCACCACCCCGCCAGTGCTGGCCATATTACGTAGCCTCACCTCGGGAGGGAGGGATGAACCTTCCCTTTGTCATATCTGCAGGGGCACGCCGGAACATGTAGCGCGTCCCCTCCTCGGTCTCTTGCAGTCGCGGGGGCAACGGATTCCTCCAAACCCATCACGCAGAGGCCATGGGAGCCAAGGGAGATAACTTTCCCGACTCCCTACGGCGGATGCGATGTTGGGCTCGTCGCCCTCCCTTATACGGCCGCGGAGGATAGGCAAAGCAGTGCTTCACAATAGCGACAATCCCTTTCCCCCGCGGGTCGCAGAGGATAGTCCCTCTGCGACTCCACCTCGGCTGCAAGGAGCAGTATAAAACCGCCCCTGCAACCTGGATGCAAAGGCAGCATAGAGCCGCCTTCACAGCCCATTGGCCGCATCCGTGGTGAGATCGCTGTTTAAAACTGGTGCTCTAACCTAGAGCGGCCGTTTCGGGCCGACCCTACCCCTTGCGCTGGCTAGGTAGGTTCCTCTTCCCTTCACTCTCCAAGCCCCACCGCCACGTCGAGGCGGGAACCTGTTGGTGGTGCTGCGGCGGTACCTATACGGTCACCGGCAACAGAGACTTACCACCAGTAAACTAATTATTATCTAAATTACTTAATATTTGAAGCATGTGTAGAATGTCAGCTCCACAGATTTCTTTATGAACTATTTCTAGACCGAATCTATAGACGATGTTTTCTTAGTGTGCACTATGCACCTTCTTGTATGAAGCATTGCCATCGATGTTAGAAATCGGTACTGCACTGGAAGCGACAAGAGATATCTTCTCTGATGAAAATTAATAATTTTTTTTATACTCAATGAAGCGACCATACCAGCTGGATATTCACCTGATGGTAACACTCTCTCCCATATCAACATGGCGCTAGTTAAGATATTATACACTGCACCATATTACTCCCGTCGCTTTGAGACAATGTTGCTTCGTTAAAGTAAAATTCAATAGCTACAACTCCCTTCAATCCGGATCACAGGAATGTTTGCACATTACTGTTTTACTGAAATAGGAGCTGCAGTGGTTCCTATCTAGACGGTCTCCGGTCATCACCATCATCAACCGTTAGACGTCCACGGCTGGACAACGGATTCCTCCAATGATTCCCACATCGATCAGTGTCCCTACATTACCGAGCACCAGAGGACTTGGGCATTATACACCACGTTGGCCCAATGCAGGTTGGTGGGTCCTCATTGACCTTGAGATACTGACGATGGAAAATTGGAGAGGGACCGCCATGAGATAAGAATAAGTTTTCTAAAAAACTTACTGGTGGCAGTATCTTTGTTGCCACAGACCGTCTAGGTACCACCGCAGCTCCTATTGCAGCTGACAAACACTACCGTGCAAACATAAGCATGTTCCGGTTTGAAGGTAGCTAGATAGTGAAATTGTTGGGTAACAAGATTTAACATATTATGTCCCAAGGTTACGAGCGCAATGTGGTCTGTGTATATCATCCTAATTAGTATCAAGTTGTTATGAGTGTGTGTATCACTTACTATCAGGTGAACGTCCCGCTATGCTAGTGGCTTCGTTGAATTTAAAAAAAGTACATTCGCAATTTACACTTACCCACGAATCCCAGTTGTGGGAATGTTGAATGAGCTTCTTTTTTATATGTAATTAAGCGGCGATACGAGCGGGACGTTCACCTGATGGTAAGTGGTACACCCACAATAACGGGACGCTAGTTAAGATGGTAAGCACTGTACCATATTGTCGCACTGCTCACTCCTCGAGTCTCGTTACCCCAGTAACTTTACTAGATACATTCAAACCGGAGCATAATGTTAAACGGAACACTGCTAGAAGGGCTGTGGATCTAGACGGTCTGCGACAACTTTTATGTTATATCTAAGATCAAGGCTTTTATAAAAAAAAATATCTTTTCTAGATCATAATATTTATTCTAACATCCTCGCCACCCCCTCTCACATCCCCCAAGCCCCCACATACGAAACTTGTATAATACATATAGGACACAGCGGGCCGAGCTCATATCGTACTTACGACCTTACGATGCCGAGGTTCGAAGATACACTTGCGAATACTAAAATATCTATATCCACATATATATAAAAATATTCATTAAATAAGCGTTTTCAATTTTGTCTATGATCCATGTGATCAGTAACAGAATCATAGACTTATAAGAAATGTCCAACATGGGAACCGACAACCAACAACCCGCAGTGCAATCACACGGCGCCGTGTAATCGGCCCCTCACATATAGGTCGTGTTTGTATAGGCAAATAAACACCACAATAATAGCGTGGCGCTAGTTAGGATGATATACACAGCACCGCATTGTGATCATCGCCTTGATACGTTAGATGTTAAGTCTCATTACCCCAGTAATTTTACAAGCTGGTTAGCTGTTACCATTTAAACTGGAACACGGTAATATCTGAATACTATTGCTTGGCAGATATAGGAGCTGCGGTGGTACCTAGACGGTCTGTAGCAAATCTTACCACTAGTAACATCTGATGGATATTTTCAAAGCGCGCGTTCTTCGCTGCGGACTGTACACGTCGGATTGGGTACGGTCAGAAAGTAAAATATTCTATGAATTTATTTCGAAACATTCCAAACGTCGCCGCGAAGTCGCGAAACCATAACTACCCTCTTATATGTAATATATCTTACAGATGTGATTTATCTTATGTAATTTTTTTTTTAATATTCTGACTTCGTGATGATGATCATGATGACCCTCGGAGAATGCTCGGAGTGCCGTGGACTGAATTTCGTACCAACGAGTCTATACTTCGAGGACTCGGCATCATCTGTCTCCACGTGTGCCGCCGAGAGGTAGCTATTGAGCGACTTGTGGTCCAGGAAAGCTTGAGGGTACCAGACCAGGAGGAAGAACTCCTATGAGATGGACTGACCAGATAAAGGCGGAAATAAATGGGTCACTAGGAAGACGACCGTCAGAGAGGAATGGCGACGTGTTAGGCTTCCGACCAACACCTGAAGTGATGACCACACCCACTCTGTCAAAGGTGATGACTGACGAAGAAGAAAGAATGAGAACCTAGACAGACTGCTGGACATAGGCCTCCGCTAAAGATCTCCGCATACAGTCAGCATGACTTCCGGTACCGCCGGGTACTAGGAGCTGTCGTTTGTAAGGGTTCAGCCGATAGACGTCCACTGTTGGAGAAACCTCCCCCAAAGAAGAAGAAAGACGTTTGAGGGGTATGAATATGGTGGATGCCAGTTTTATTTATACTCCTTAAGAATTTCGGTTTCGGTTCAGTGGGATACAAGAGATCTATGTCCAGCTGTGGGCTTCCTTGTAAGTCGGTCCTATTGTATCCGACAAACAGTAGTACGCAAATATTACTGTGTTCCGGTTTGAAGAGGGCTGTAGCTAGTAAAATTGTGATAAAGAGACTTATTCTCTTTGTTATAAGCAGGCGTATCACTCACTATTAAGTGAACGTCTCTAATCTCGTGGTTTCGTCGAATCATTATAATCAGCTGAGAGACGTCCACACCTGAACAGATGTCCCCCATAGATTCCCTCATGGATTGCACAGGGATTGATATGGGGGGATTTGGGCTATTTCCCACCACGAGCAGGAGAGGTCGGCTTGGATCCCGTGAGTTGTTCTGCGGAACCCCTTACACCCTTAACGATATCCTGTATAATATAACTGCGCCTATATCCGAAAAGAAATTAATATTGGGTCGATAGATGTCCAGTGCTGGGAGACCTATGTCCAGCACTGGACGTCTATCAGCTGATGTTGATGAAACTATAAATAATAATTTTAATTCAACTTTCATCAGTGGGACTTACGTTCAGCGGTGGACATCAAGTAACTAAAACAATGTTAGAACTACTTAATATCTAATTAAAAAATAATATTATTAATATTCTTAAAAATGCTCTTTCCCTTAAGTAACGCTTGAATATAACTTGAACTCTTACTTAAGAGCTTTAACTTAATTTTTTTTTTTTTCTAAATTAAGCGTGGGATCTTCTGATGGTACGGGATACGCCCGCTCATAATGTGTCGCTAACCAGGATGATATACACTCCACCACATTGTACACGTCGCCGTGAGACTTAAATCTCAATACGCTAGTAATTTCACTAACTACAGCGCCCTTCAAACCGGATTACAGTAATGTTCGCACAGTACTGTCGGCTGCAATAGGAGCTGCGGTGGTACCTAGACGGTCTGTAGCAACGGAGACACTACTACCAGAGATACCTATAGGTCCTTCAAACCGGATCACAGTAATGTTTACACAGTACTGTCTGTCAGCTGCTATAGGAGCTGCGGTGGTATCTAGACGGTCTGTAGCAACGGAGACACTACTACCAGAGATAGCGAAAGGTACTTCAAACCGGATCACAGTAATGTTCGCACAGTACTGTCTGTCGGCTGCTATAGGAGCTGCGGTGGTACCTAGACGGTCTGTAGCAACAGAGACACTACTACCAGAGATAGCTATAGGTCCTTCAAACCGGATCACAGTAATGTTTACACAGTACTGTCTGTCAGCTGCTATAGGAGCTGCGGTGGTACCTAGACGGTCTGTAGCAACAGAGACACTACTACCAGAGATAGCTATAGGTCCTTCAAACCGGATCACAGTAATGTTTACACAGTACTGTCTGTCAGCTGCTATAGGAGCTGCGGTGGTATCTAGACGGTCTGTAGCAACGGAGACACTACTACCAGAGATAGCTAAAGGTCCTTCAAACCGGATCACAGTAATGTTTACACAGTACTGTCTGTCGGCTGCAATAGGAGCTGCGGTGGTATCTAGACGGTCTGTAGCAACGGAGACACTATTACCAGAGATAGCTATAGGTCCTTCAAACCGGATCACAGTAATGTTTACACAGTACTGTCTGGCAGCTGCTATAGGAGCTGCGGTGGTACCTAGACGGTCTGTAGCAACAGAGACACTACTACCAGAGATAGCTATAGGTCCTTCAAACCGGATCACAGTAATGTTTACACAGTACTGTCTGTCAGCTGCTATAGGAGCTGCGGTGGTACCTAGACGGTCTGTAGCAACAGAGACACTACTACCAGAGATAGCTATAGGTCCTTCAAACCGGATCACAGTAATGTTTACACAGTACTGTCTGTCGGCTGCAATAGGAGCTGCGGTGGTACCTAGACGGTCTGTAGCAACAGAGACACTACTACCAGAGATAGCTATAGGTCCTTCAAACCGGATCACAGTAATGTTTACACAGTACTGTCTGTCAGCTGCTATAGGAGCTGCGGTGGTATCTAGACGGTCTGTAGCAACGGAGACACTACTACCAGAGATAGCTAAAGGTCCTTCAAACCGGATCACAGTAATGTTTACACAGTACTGTCTGTCAGCTGCTATAGGAGCTGCGGTGGTATCTAGACGGTCTGTAGCAACGGAGACACTACTACCAGAGATAGCTATAGGTCCTTCAAACCGGATCACAGTAATGTTTACACAGTACTGTCTGTCAGCTGCTATAGGAGCTGCGGTGGTATCTAGACGGTCTGTAGCAACAGAGACACTACTACCAGAGATAGCTATAGGTCCTTCAAACCGGATCACAGTAATGTTTACACAGTACTGTCTGTCAGCTGCTATAGGAGCTGCGGTGGTATCTAGACGGTCTGTAGCAACGGAGACACTACTACCAGAGATAGCTAAAGGTCCTTCAAACCGGATCACAGTAATGTTTACACAGTACTGTCTGTCGGCTGCGATAGGAGCTGCGGTGGTATCTAGACGGTCTGTAGCAACGGAGACACTACTACCAGAGATAGCTATAGGTCCTTCAAACCGGATCACAGTAATGTTTGCACAGTACTGTCTGTCGGCGGCAATAGGAGCTGCGGTGGTATCTAGACGGTCTGCAGCAACAGAGACACTACCAGCGGTGAATTCATCATTAGTAACATAAGCATAGAATAAATAGCCCACTTATGTTCCCAACGTTGGGCTTAGACCTAAGCCTGCTCTCAAAAGGCAACCAAAGCAATATATATATACAACAAGCTGGTTAAGCGTGAGTCTGTGAATGTTTTATTGATAATTAATATGATTACACGTCTAATAGTTTCTTATACCATATTAAGTAATCGATTAAGTTTTTTATATCTCTTGTATAAGATAAGTTAAATAAGTGATAACATACAATTAATATAGTATCGCGCGCGCGTGCTGACGGTACCGGCTATCTGCAGCTATAACTTACAGTTTGGGATAATGCATTAGGGAAGTTCTTTATGGAATAGAATATTCTCATATCTCAGTACGTAAAGTATTTCATACTAGGTCGTTCATTATAAAAATTTATACTGCAACGTTTACTGTACGTGGTTTACTGTGCAGCAGTCAGATAAATCGTTATTTACTGCCCTAAGTTGCGGTGTGAAGAGCCGGCCGTCCTTTTACTTAGACGAAGTGGCGCTACTTCGAATGATATACGCAACACCGCATTTTGACCGTCGCCTTAATACAAGTTCGTTACCTCAGTAACTTCACTAGCTACAAACTCCTTCAAACCGGAATAAAGCGCAATGCGGTGCAGTGTACATACTAATTGCGTCGCGTTGTGCGCAGGCGTATCACTTATTATCAAGTGAAAGTCTCGCAAATTTCATTGCTTCGTAAGTTAAAAAAATCGGTATGAGAAAAGAGGGAGATAGAAGAGAAATAGAAACCCTGATACAGCAATAAAGAAGAACAGTATTGAATTGGCTGGAAGGCGATTGTGAGAACCGTATGCCCAGCAGTGGGAATCTATCATCTGACGATGATGTATAGAAAAAACCATGACTGGGAACCAGAATTATCTAGATTATTTATCTATACTAGCTGTTACCTGTGGCTGTAATATATAATTAGATTCGAAATTTATCTGAAATACTCCTTGACAGCAACCGCAACCGCGAATGTCTATACATCAACCGTTACCATAGCAACCGCATGAATAATACTAAATGAAAATGTTTGTGAAAGTTAGTTAGAAATACAATAATGAAGGATCTATGAAATTCAAAAAAGAAATATCCTATAGCCATCTACAGATCATTCCACTTCGAATGCTCATGTTCCCGTGTCGATACGATCACTTGTTTTCACGTGATTCGCGAACAAAGATAATCTATTTTCATCATACATATATATAGATATATAGATTGTATGTTTTTTAACAGTTTTCATATTAATAAACGAAAGAAACAGATAAAAAAATGTTATTGAAACGTTTACTCCGTCGACCGGCCGCATCCTATGCGTTTACATTGTAGTTAGCTTTTAATATGAATAAAGCTATAAAAAACGGCTAAATTCATCATTTAAAAGCAGTGCTGCTCAAACTTTTACTGGTGGTAGTGTCATTGTTGCTGCAGACCGTCTAGGTACAATACAACCGCAGCTCCTGTTGCAGCCGATAAACAGTACTGTGTGAACATTACTGTGATTCGGTTTGAAGGACCAATAGCTATCATTGGTGGTAGTGTCTCTGTTGATACAGACCGTCTAGGTACAATACAACCGCAGCTCCTGTTGCAGCCGATAAACAGTACTGTGTGAACATTACTGTGATTCGGTTTGAAGGACCAATAGCTATCATTGGTGGTAGTGTCTCTGTTGATACAGACCGTCTAGGTACAATACAACCGCAGCTCCTGTTGCAGCCGATAAACAGTACTGTGTGAACATTACTGTGATTCGGTTTGAAGGACCAATAGCTATCATTGGTGGTAGTGTCTCTGTTGATACAGACCGTCTAGGTACAATACAACCGCAGCTCCTGTTGCAGCCGATAAACAGTACTGTGTGAACATTACTGTGATTCGGTTTGAAGGACCAATAGCTATCATTGGTGGTAGTGTCTCTGTTGATACAGACCGTCTAGGTACAATACAACCGCAGCTCCTGTTGCAGCCGATAAACAGTACTGTGTGAACATTACTGTGATTCGGTTTGAAGGACCAATAGCTATCATTGGTGGTAGTGTCTCTGTTGATACAGACCGTCTAGGTACAATACAACCGCAGCTCCTGTTGCAGCCGATAAACAGTACTGTGTGAACATTACTGTGATTCGGTTTGAAGGACCAATAGCTATCATTGGTGGTAGTGTCTCTGTTGATACAGACCGTCTAGGTACAATACAACCGCAGCTCCTGTTGCAGCCGATAAACAGTACTGTGTGAACATTACTGTGATTCGGTTTGAAGGACCAATAGCTATCATTGGTGGTAGTGTCTCTGTTGATACAGACCGTCTAGGTACAATACAACCGCAGCTCCTGTTGCAGCCGATAAACAGTACTGTGTGAACATTACTGTGATTCGGTTTGAAGGACCAATAGCTATCATTGGTGGTAGTGTCTCTGTTGATACAGACCGTCTAGGTACAATACAACCGCAGCTCCTGTTGCAGCCGATAAACAGTACTGTGTGAACATTACTGTGATTCGGTTTGAAGGACCAATAGCTATCATTGGTGGTAGTGTCTCTGTTGATACAGACCGTCTAGGTACAATACAACCGCAGCTCCTGTTGCAGCCGATAAACAGTACTGTGTGAACATTACTGTGATTCGGTTTGAAGGACCAATAGCTATCATTGGTGGTAGTGTCTCTGTTGATACAGACCGTCTAGGTACAATACAACCGCAGCTCCTGTTGCAGCCGATAAACAGTACTGTGTGAACATTACTGTGATTCGGTTTGAAGGACCAATAGCTATCATTGGTGGTAGTGTCTCTGTTGATACAGACCGTCTAGGTACAATACAACCGCAGCTCCTGTTGCAGCCGATAAACAGTACTGTGTGAACATTACTGTGATTCGGTTTGAAGGACCAATAGCTATCATTGGTGGTAGTGTCTCTGTTGATACAGACCGTCTAGGTACAATACAACCGCAGCTCCTGTTGCAGCCGATAAACAGTACTGTGTGAACATTACTGTGATTCGGTTTGAAGGACCAATAGCTATCATTGGTGGTAGTGTCTCTGTTGATACAGACCGTCTAGGTACAATACAACCGCAGCTCCTGTTGCAGCCGATAAACAGTACTGTGTGAACATTACTGTGATTCGGTTTGAAGGACCAATAGCTATCATTGGTGGTAGTGTCTCTGTTGATACAGACCGTCTAGGTACAATACAACCGCAGCTCCTGTTGCAGCCGATAAACAGTACTGTGTGAACATTACTGTGATTCGGTTTGAAGGACCAATAGCTATCATTGGTGGTAGTGTCTCTGTTGATACAGACCGTCTAGGTACAATACAACCGCAGCTCCTGTTGCAGCCGATAAACAGTACTGTGTGAACATTACTGTGATTCGGTTTGAAGGACCAATAGCTATCATTGGTGGTAGTGTCTCTGTTGATACAGACCGTCTAGGTACAATACAACCGCAGCTCCTGTTGCAGCCGATAAACAGTACTGTGTGAACATTACTGTGATTCGGTTTAAAGGACCAATAGCTATCATTGGTGGTAGTGTCTCTGTTGATACAGACCGTCTAGGTACAATACAACCGCAGCTCCTGTTGCAGCCGATAAACAGTACTGTGTGAACATTACTGTGATTCGGTTTGAAGGACCAATAGCTATCACTGGTGGTAGTGTCTCTGTTGCAATAGACCGTCTAGGTACCACCGCAGCGTCTATTGCAGCGGACAGACAGTACTGTGCGAACACTGTGTTGTACTGGAAGGGACTTGTTGCTGGTGTAATTACTGAGGTAACGAAACTCAGCATCTTATGTCTGAAGGTGAGGTGCAGATGGTGCTGTGTATATCATCCTAACTAGCTCAGTGTTACGGGCAGGTGTATCAAGTATTCCCGGGGAAAGAGTCCGCCGCCTCTATTCGGGGGTTGTGCGATCGATGGCTCTCTATGGCGGTCCGGTTTGGTCAGATCGGTTGACGGGCAGCCGACGTTGCCGGGCTAAAGTCTGTATCAACAGTCTGCAGCGGAAGATAGCCATACGTATCGCACGGGGATATCGAACGATATCTTTTGAGGCGGCCACTATCCTGGCCCGGTTCCCACCTCTGGACATTCTGGCGGAAAGGGACGCACGGATTTATACGCGTCTACGTTCTCATCGAGAAGAAGCCGAACCCCTGGATGTTGTGGAAGTGCACAGGCATGAGCGCCGCCGCGCTTTGGAAGTGTGCAGAGAGAGGCTTGCTGAGCCGCGGAGCTTGCGGCAGCGAATAGTAAGCATTTTCTGCCGAATCTCGAAGCTTGGCTTTGGCTTAGATCGGGCGGAGTGGCGCATGTCACCTTCAGGCTGACTCAAGTACTCACAGGACACGGGTGTTTTGGTGAGTACCTGAATAGGATTGGACGTGAACCAACCACGCAATGCCACGTGGTCGAGAGCTGGATTCCGTTAAGCATACGCTCGCAGAATGCCTTACGTGGGAGTCTGAACGGAAAATTCTGATCCACAAAATCGGGCATGACCCTTCTTTGCCAGTAGCGGTATCAACTGCACTGGCAAAGAAAAATGGGTGGATAGCGTTAGTTTCCTTCTGTGAAACCGTTATGATGCAGAAGGAGTCCGCCGAGCGAAGTCGGGAGAGGGCCGACTCCGTCCATAGACGAGGACGTCGGGGCGATGGCAACGGACGCCCCAACCCGTCAGCCCTGTAGTCCCGGACCATTAAGAATAGGACTAAGGTATTCCCTGCCTGTCGTACAAGGCGGTTAAAAGGGTCCTCGGTTTCATAGGCTTTGAGAGTGGGGGCCCTCAGAGCTTAATAAGCGAGCTTGAGGAGGACGGAAGATACATTGTGATCTTGTATTTTCCGTAGCACAGCGTGGGAGTTAAGTAGGGTTTAGCCCTTCCGTGGAGTTTTAGCGAGAGTGCAGGGGGGCCCCGGTGCGTTCCATAGGAGATCCCGGAGCCTCTCCTAATGCACTGAGGGAGACCACCGAGGAGGTTTTAGTGGGTAGAAGCCCCACATAACCTTGTCTTCCCCCCAGAAGTAAGGTATCTTTTAAGAAGATTTTCCCACGTATTAACAGGTGAACGTCTCGTTCATCTCGTCGCTTCATTTATAGCAGTTAACTATTCCCTCTAATACAAATATAATATTTATATAAACCACAGTTTGAGAATCGCTGGAACTGAACGCTGTTCAGTTCAATTGCTTGTTGTGTACTTAATTAGAACATGATCTTTACTTAAGTACTTTTTTTTTTTAGTGAATTGATTGAATTTTGCTAAAAAGGCCAAGTTCACACCGCGGCTCTTATCTCTACTATTTAGTAGTGTGCTTACTTTATTACGGTCCGGTTTGAAGGGCGCTGTAGCTAGTGAAATTACTGGGATAATGATATTTAACATATAATGTGTTAAGGCGACGAGCACTATATGGTGCAGTGTATATCAATCTAATTAACGTTACTCTGTTATGGGCGGACGTATGACTCACCACCAGGTTAATATCTTACGTCCCAAGGCTTCGAGCATAATGTGGTGTAGTGTATATCATCCTATCACGTTGTTATTGGCAAACTTATCCCTTTCTTTTTTTATTATTTTATTAAGCGATGAGAATAGCAGATCGTTCACCTGATGTTAAGTGATACGTGGTGTTAGTTACGATAACATACACTGTACCACGTTATGCTTAACGCCTGAGATATAAGATGTTTCCATGTGTCCCACGCCACCAGCATAATGTGGTGCTGTGTATATCATCCTATCTACCGCGTTGTTATATACAGGCGTATAACTTATGATTGACTCGCTCGTCTCGTACAGTGACCCATGTCTCCAATGCGATTTGGTGCAGTGTACATAACCCTAATCACCCTCGTTCGTGTCGTCATACCCCGCGAACCTAATTTGTGGGTTCAAATTTAGTTAAACCAATAAAAAAAAAAAAATTTTTTTTTTTTAATTTATCCGTAACCGAGCTGAGGCAACGGGACCGGATCGTTTACAAATAAACGAACCGCAGCTGAAGTGTACCCAATCTCATTTCTATCAGATCACAGAGCTCATCTCATGGCGATGTCGTTAGCGGTGGCGGACGGTGACCACAGGCTCGACGGCGACCGGATGGCGGTTCGTCACGCGCCGCAATCGGATGGTGGCAAATGAGAAAAAAAAAAAAAAAATAACACGCGCCTCGTTCTGATCTCCCTCATCTCAAATAGAGTTGACCCACTGTTTGTTAATCGATTAAATCAAAGCAATACATGCTTACGATATATACACTACTTCATTAGGTTACAGTTTAGTACTTCTGTTCAATACCTAGGATTCATTTTTTTTTATCCGAATCTACGATACGAGCAGCTCCTATTTCTTGGTAAATAATGCAGCGTTATTTAGCACTAGTCGATTTGAGACATGATGATTATAGTAATTTCACTAGCTACAGCCTTTCAAACCGGATCACAGTTATTTTTGTACAGTACTGTTTGGTGATAGAAACTAACATGTCTTCTTATCTAGGTACCACCGCAGCTTCAATTCCTTAGTAAATAACAATGAAGCGTTACTTAGGATGATTTACACTGCAATACTTAGTGCTTATCGATTTGAGACCTGATGTTACGTCTTGTCAACTTACTGATTTTACTATCTAAAACGCCTTTCAAACTGGACCACAGTAATATTTGCATACTACTGTTTGGTGACAGAAACTAAAGAGACTGTTGGTTTAGGTCTAGTTGTCACCGCAGCGGACAAATATTACCGTGCAAATATTACTATGTTCCGGTGTGAAAGGCGCCGTAGGTAGTGAAATTACTGGAGTAACGAGACTTCACCTCTCATGTCTCAAAGCGATGAGCACAATGACGTGCAGTGTATAGCAATCTTACTAGTGCTATATTATTGTGGATAGTTGTATGACTTGAATAAAAAAGAGTGAAGAAGAAATTGTTTTAATTTGAACAAATATTTGTTTCATACAATTTCCTTAAAACAATTTGTTGTTGCAAATCAAAAATATATATATATTCGCACAGATTCAATAACCTAACGAAATCCATTCGTTTTCGTTCGCCTAATGCTGGCGGGCGGACGGCGGAAAAAAAAAAAAAAGAGGAAACGATTCGCAACGAATCGCCGCCGAACGAAACACGACCAATTCATTATCCGCACACCGTATTACGCCGAACAATCATCATTAACTCTCATAAGTTCCGAAAACAATAACACTGGCCGGATAAAAACGAAATTATATTAAAAAAAAAAAAGAACGAACCGCAAAACATAAAAACCATTACTGGCGGAAAAAAAAGCAAAACCCGCGCCCGATACGAGAAAGAGTGAAAAAAAAAATATGATTCGAAATTCAAATCTGTGGCGGAAGCTGGCGTCGATCGGCGGCGGAACGAATTTCGTTATCATTAAGCCGCTTCTTTTGTACGTCTAATTTAAAGATGGCTGATCTTTATTAGGACTATTTGTTTTGTTGCTAGTTGAATGATGTTGTTACAGTGTTGGTGTTGTTGTCAACATTTTTATGTGCGAGCTTCCTTCAATGAGTGAAAGAGACAGATAGCTTTTTATTATATCAGCTGATGGTATTTATTACGATGTTAGATTATGACGGGCGCCACGACTGTGTCAATATAAGCTGATGGATGAATGGATTTCAGGTCATTCATCAGGCACTTCATTTGACATTTTTTAATACCTAACTGGTGAGTGGTGGTACTACTCTATTGCCGGAGATCGTCTAGGTTCGAACCTCAGCTGCTTTACCCGCCAACACAAACATTTTTTTTTTTTTAATAAAACCAAGAAACAAGCCGAACGTTTACTTGATGATAAGTGATACGTTAAATATCGTTATCCTAATTATTTCACTAGTCACAACTCCCTTCAAACCGGAACACAATATTGTTTCCATATTACTGCAGAAATAAGAGCTGTGGTGATACCTAGAACAGAGACCTATCACTAGTAAGCAGTGTATACACCTACCGTGTTCCGGTTCGAAGTGAGTTGTAACTAATAATATTACTGGAGTTACTAGACAACATCTTATGTCTCAAGTTGACGAGCGCAATGTAGTGTAGTGTACATCATCCGAACTAACGATATGTTGTTATGGCGGATCACTTACCATCGAGTGAACGTCCGACTTGTCTCGTCGTGATATACACTGCACCACATTATCCTCGAAACCATGGAACACAAGATATTATCACTACAGCGCCTTTCAAACCGGAACATAGTGTGTACTCTACTGTTTGATGGCAGAGATACGTGCTGCGGTGTTGCCTTTGCCTTTTCTTTTTTTTTTTTAAATCGCCTTATTAAAAAATTCATATATTATATATCACGAAGCTGAGACGAGCGGGTTGTTCACCTGATAATAACTTAACGTTGACGCGTTAGTTAGGATGTTATACACAACTCCATATTGCGCTGGTCGATCGACTTAAGATGTTGAGTCTCGTTACCATGGTAATTACACTAGCTACAGCTCCATTCAAGTACAGCAATAATGTTCGCATAGTACTCTGTCGGCTGCAATAAGCGCTGCGGTTGTATCTGGACAGTCTTTAGTAGAGACGTATATGTTGAATTTTTTTTTTATTTCACTTCAAAGGCAAACAGGCATACGTTTGTTGGACGTTGAGCCTATGACCACCAGTAACAGTAGAGGTATCACTAAGGGTGTTGCCGACTCTGCGGATACCACTTCGCGCTCTTTTCAAAGAACTTCAAATTGTAGCTACTAGGGAATACCTCGACTATTACTACGTATAGTGTGCAATGTATATATCTTGTTGTGTATATATATATATATATATATATATATATATATAATATATATATATATATATAATATATATATATAAGGTTGGAAAATATCTCCCTTCCGCTTTTTTGCTCTTTATTCAATGCTTTATAAAAAGTGTTACAGTGATCGGATTTAGTTCAAATATGCGCCGTTTTGTTCGATAATCTGTTTCCATCTAGACGGCAACTTCATAATACCTCCCTCGTAGAAGCCCCCCTCCTTATTTGCGAAGAACTCGGACAGCCACTTTTCATAAGCCTCTTTTGAGTTCAACTTTACACCACCAAGGGCGTTCACCATGGACAGGAACAGGTGGTAATCACTTGGCGCTATGTCCGGGCTATATGGTGGATGCGATAAAACCTCCCATCCGAGCTCCCGTAGCTTCTGACGAGTCATCAACGAAGTGTGTGGTCTGGCGTTGTCCTGGTGGAACACTACACCCTTCCTGTTGGCCAATTCTGGACGCTTCTGGTCGATCGCCTGCTTCAAGCGGTCCAGTTGTTCGCAGTAGATGGTAGAATTAAGCGTCTGGCCATCAAGCATCAACATCAAGCTTTTTATTGTATCCAGCCTTCTGCAGATGGTTTAAAATGGTTTGGTGACTAACTCCCATCTCCTGGGCGATGTCACGAGATGCCACATGCCGGTCTAACTCGATGTAGTCCATGATTTGATCGGTATTTGTCGTCACAGGTCTTCCGCCGGCTGGCTTTCGTTTTCACCGGCTCTGAATCGTCGAAACCATTCCTCCGCGGTTCGAAGTGATAGAGTACCATCCCCCAAAACACCATTAATCTCACGGAACGTTTCTCTAGCGGATTTGCCTTTAACGAAGGAAAACTTTAAAATAGCGCAAATTCGGCGTTAGTGAACTCGCATGTTTACACGTCTATAACTGTTGAACGCAATATCCAAACTAATTATGCGTAGCGTCGTTTTGTAGGTTATGTCAAGACCTTTCAAATTATGTATAGTATTGCCAGATACGAGCTCTGTAGCGCTTTGTACATAGCCGCGAAATTCAAAAGACAAAAAGGCGGAAGGGAGATATTTTCCAACCTATTATATATGTATGTATCAGTCAACTGGAGTTAATTTTACAAATCGATCCGTCACATAAATCATACGAGACTGTAATAAATTTCATTAGCCTCAATGAGTGAATACTGGGAAACAGCTAGATGTTGTTATGTCAGTAACTAACGACTGATCGTAACATTCTCGTGGACCAAATGTTATATTAGAAAAGGATAATAAAAGGAAATAATATACATATACATATATACACACATACATATATATATATTAGGTTGGGGAAAAAGTTGCGCTGTTTATGGAAGTAGTGCAGTGTGCAGTGTGTAGTGTGTAGTGTGCAGTGTCTGTGAGAGTAGCACAAATTTGGTTTAAGCGTTTTCAATCCGGAAATTTTGATGTCAAAGATGCAGGTCGCTCTGGTCGCCCTATTGCGGATAAAATGGACGCCATTTTTGAAAGAGTGGAGCAAGATCGGCGTATCAGTAGTTACGACGTAGCTGAGGAACTGGACATTGACCACAAAACGGTTTTGGCGCATTTGAGAAAAAACTGGGTACACAAAAAAGCTCGGTATTTGGGTACCTCGCGAGCTCACTGAAAGAAACCTAATAATGTACCGTGTACTCGTTTGTGATTCTTTATTACGACGCAATGAAACCGAACCATTTCTGAAGAAGGTGATAGCTGGTGATGAAAACTGGATCACGTACGACAAGAACGTGCGGAAAAGGTCCTGGTCAAAGGCTGCTTAGGCTTCTGCCGGTCATACTGTGGCGAAACCCGGGTTAACTTGCAACAAGGGGATGCTGTGTGATGGGTTTGGAAGGGCATTATTCATTATGAGCTGTTACCACCAGGCAGGGGGATTCTACTGCGAACAGCTGATGAGATTAAAGGAAGAATTTGAGAGGAAGCGGCCGGAATTAATCAACGGAAGGGGTGTGATTTTTCATCATGATAATGCTAGACATAGCTCACACAACTTTAGTCTCTCAGCAAAAATGAAGAGTTTGGCTGGGAGTGGAAGGTATTTTTTTTTTTAATAATCTCTGCTGCGTATTGTGGGTCAGGGTCTTTACTTTTCAGAGTCACTTATCATCTAATATTTATTCTAAACTTTTTTTTTTTGGGAGTGGTAGGTATTAATGCTTCCGCCGTATAGTCCTCACCACCACCTTGCACCTTCAGATTTCCACTTGTTTCGGTCTCTTCGGAATTCTTTAGGCAGTGTCAAGTTAACATCGCGAGAGGACTGCCAAAACCACTTGTCGCGGTATTTTGATCAGGACTCCCAAAGTTTCTATAGCAATGGGATCATGTACCTACCTACAAGTTGGCAATAAGTTATCAAACAAAACGGTACCTACATACTTAAGTTAAATATAAATAAACTATATTAAAACATGTTTTGAATTTTCTTAGAAAATGCAAAGAAACTTTTTCCCCAACCTAATATATTAACTGCTGGTAGTGTCTCTGTTGCTGCAGACCGCCTAGGTACCACCGCAGCGCATATTGCAGCAGACAAATATTACTGTGATCCGGCTTGAAAGGCGTTCTAGCTAGTAAAATGTATGAGGTAACGAGACTCAACATCTTATGTCTCATGTCGATAAGCACTAAGTGTACACCATCCTAAGTAACTCTACATTGTTATTAACCAAGTAATAGGAGCTGCGTTCGTGCTTAGATCAGTAGACCGTTTAGTTTCTGCCACTAAACCGTAGTGTGCAAATATTACTGTGATCCGGTTTGAGACGCGTTGTACCTTGTGAAATGCCTAAGGTAACGAGAGTCAACATATTATGTCTCAAGGTCTGCTGCTGTGTATATCGTCCTAACTACTACCAGATTGTGACGCGTTGAAGGAAAGGAAGTATGATAGAGAACTGAATTATATAAGAAAGAACTGCAATGAAAGGAGTAGAAGGGAGAAAGAAGAGAATCAGAAGTTAAAGGAAATAAACAAGCTAAGAGAAGGAAATAAAAGAGTTCCAGTACTGGAGGAATGCGATTAAAAAAAAAAAAGAACAAAACTTCAAATACCTTCACACACTTCAAATATAATACTTAAAAGCCACTCAGTGATGGCTGGTGGTATTGCAGCCGACAAACTGCTGTGTGGAAAAATTACTGTGCTCCGGTTTGAAGGGCGCTGTAGCTAAGTTATTGTGCCATCGCGACTTAGATCTTACGTCTTAAGACGACGAGCGCGATGTGGTATATATGCTAACTGCCCACGTTGTCAGACGTATCACTCATTTTCAGGTGATCGTTTTGTCGCTTAGTCTAATTTTTTTTTATTTTATTCTCTTATCAGTCGAATGGTTAGTCTCACGTTGTTAGGGGCAACAAAGTAAATGTACCATGCCAGTGGTGCCGGCGGTGACGTGGGTGACTTATGACCCACGGGCCCCACCACGGCGCGACTGACAGTTGTTTGTTTAAATATTAAGGGGAGGCTCGACCCCGCCCGCCTGACCCGCCGCTGTGGTGCTTCGAGGGCTTTACGAGCTCGCGAACTGGTTTCTCGGCGCGTCAGTACCTAAGCGAGCCACAGAGCTGACCTGCTGCACCAATTATATTAATCCTCGGAACGAGCTGATGATCACATTTTTTTTTTAATTCGTCGCGACAAGACGCTCACCTGATGGTAATTGATATGCTATCCCAAGTTTCGTTACTGCAGTGATATCAACTAGCTACAGCGTCCTTCAAACCTGAACCCGGAACCCTTTACTACTGTATCCGCTGCGATGACCTAGATGGCCTCCAGCTATATAGACCTACCACCAGTATTAAAGTTAACTAAGTCATATACAGCTACAGAACAGCCCAGCAGTGGACATCTATCAGCTGATAATGATGATGATGATGATGATGAAGTGATAGCAGATAACACAAACTACTCCATATTCACCTGCCGTCTAACAAGTTAGCAAGTATCATCACTTAAGTTACTTCACCAGCTAATACCACTTTAATACACGAACACCCACTTACAGTTAACCGAAGAAAGAGATCTTGACTTATATGGAACAGCACCTTTGGAGGTTACTTAGTTTACTTAATAGCAGTTAGATAACTTAACTGTAGCTTTAGCTAAAGGATGTTAGACTCGAGTGGTTATCGCTTGAAGGTCTGACAGCCGATGGGGCACCAAGGTCCTTGAATAGCGACTGCATACTAGAAGCCGTTGGCAGGCCCATCACCAAGACTTCCGACGATCTGGTAAAGGTGAAGGTTGCCGGAAGCAGGTGGATGCAGGCAGCGCAGGATCGATGATGGGGGGGGAGCTATGTCCAGCATCGGCTGATGATGATGAACTTAACTTTAAAGAGGTAACTGGTAGTGTCATCTCCTTCTACAGTCTGAATGGAGAATGAAGCTTAATGATTAGGATATATACACAACATAGAGATGTGATGATGAAGAAAATTGACTTTATTGGAAATCGGATAAGGTTAGTATAATTACTATATCAAAGAGACCGCTATGTTGTGTAAACATCTCTATTCTACTACGCAAGCGAGATGTTCACCTGATAGTAAGTGATACGCCTGCCTATCACCTGGCATTACAATAATATACATAGCACTATATTGTACGCTTTAACAAGATATTACGTTGCGTTACTCCAGTAATTTTCCTAGGTACAACGCCCTTCGAACCGGAACACAGTGTGTATAGAAGCTGCGGTAATTAATCGGTCTCCGTCAACAGAGTTCTATCCATTATTAAGTATAAACGCGTGATGGCTGCTGTTATATATATTGTTATATAACTTAGTTAAGTTATAGAAATTAATTAGTTTCTAGGTGATGAAAATCTTCTTTATCTTTCTCTTTCTCTTCTTCTGCTCGCTCTTCCCGAAGCATTCCAGGTTTTGGGTATAAATAAAGATTTATTAAAGAGCGTACGTCCGCAACAAAGCGCTGTCTGTGAGCGCGCCCATTGCGCCGCCGCGGCCCGCATCGCGCCCACTCGGCCCACCGGAATTTTTACACCCGTGGGCGTGGGCGCATAAAATACACTGTTGGGATGGTGAACAAAACGAAACCGTTTATGGGCATTGTAAAATCTCCGGTTCGTTTGCAACGGCGATAAATAACATCCGACGCCGTGGGATAGCGATATGTAAACAAGTATTTTAATAAGGCGAATTTCTTTTTTTTTTTTTTATTCCATCAAGCGACGAGACGAATGCGACATTCACCTTCAGCCTATAGACGTCCACTGCTGGGCATAGATCTCCTACAGCTTGGTTTATGGCACCGCTGGGCACAAGAGACTGTCGTATCTAGGGGTTCATATGAACGAAGAAGGGAACGAAGCGATGAGACCAGCGCGACGTTCACCTGATGTTAAGTGATAAGCCTGCTATTGCCCCAGTTAGAATGGTATACACTGCACCACATTGCGCTTGTCGTCTTGAGACATAATATCACATTAGTCTCGTTACCTCAGTAATTACACTAGTCTATACAGCTAATGTTCCTGATAAACAGTAGTGTGCAAATATTACTGTGTTCCGGTTTAAAGGGCATTGTAGCTAGCTACACACTAGTTACACAACTAGAGTAACCGAAAGTCAATATCTTATGTCTCAAGAGACGAGTGCAATGTAGTGCTGTGTATGGCATTCTAACTAGCGCCACGTTGTTATGGGCAGGCGTATCACTCACTATCAGGTGAACGTCTCGCTCGTCCCGTCGTTTAATTGAATAATAAAAATAATTAAGTCTCAGTGATGAGCACAATCCGGTGTTGTGTATATTATCCTAACTAGCGCCATGTTGTTATGAGCTGGCGGGTCTTGTTCGTCTCTTCCTATATATATTTAGTTTCTAATCTACTAAAACTTCCTAAATAAATAAAAAAAAAATTATGATAAAAAATTAAAAAAGCGCCATCTATTAACGAAATGAGTGCACTAATTTCATCCTGTCTAGGCTATTGAGGTTTTTTGCAAACGCCGGCATGTTACGTCGAAATTAAAAAAAAAATAATTCTTTTTTCTTTTTAATTACACATTATTACCATTTGTTTACGTTATTATTTATAATTACTACTTGTATTCCTTCAATAATACAATACATTATTGTTTTGTTAATTATAATAGTGATGGTAACAGATACACCATTGCGCGAGTAAGCAACAAGTGGCTGTCATTTGATATAATTCATACTATGTGTATAAACATTTAAAATTCTATGTTAATATTAGACGCAGTTATATATTAACTAGAATTTGCTATAACTCACCTGAATCACATCTTAAATCGGGATACGGGATAATCCAATCAGATCTGAAGGTGACATCGCATCAGATCGCGGTGTTTTCCCACCAAAACTAACAGCGGCGCAGTAAAAGCACTGGAAACATAACCTGAGCACACACACAGCGCGTATTTACACAACACAGCGGACAGTCCCGCTCGAAACATCTAGACATCAGCCGAAAACTGACTGAAAACGTAACCTAGAACAACGGGCACCGCTCGCAAATTAAGTCGATACGTAATTAAAAGTGGCAACGCACACACACAAAGGATCGACATAAAAATGCGGGAGTGTTAAAAAAAAAAGTATAGGTTTAAAATTTACCCGGCATAATTTTTTTTTTCCCTTCACCTACTTATGTATGGGGACATGCGCAGTAAAGGGTTAAGCTGTACAACGCGACCGGATTGAGACGGCGCAACTGCAACGGAATTAGTTTCATATTACATTGCTTTTGAATACGGCCGGGTTATATTCCCGCGCGCCCGGCCCGGCGCTGTCGCGGCCGTCGTCAATAACACTCCGTTTCCTAACCTCAACAGAGCTTCCTTAATTCAGCAAAGTTTCCACTTAATAACTTAATAATTGTGAACAGGTGATTAGAAACATTATTTCTGTTCAGTTATGTGATGAAATTAAGCAATATTCGTAATGAAATCAGTTGCGAGGAGTTATCAAGATCGATTAATTACGTCGCAAGAACTGTTAATGGCGTTCAATTTGTTGCGTATAATTCACAAGTTTATATGTTAAACGATTAAAATTTATGATTCAAACTTTCAACGGTTTAATATATTAATCTGTATGTTCAACAGTTCAATATGTGACAATGTGATACTAGTGAACTATAATATAACTGTGTTATTGAATTATATTTAACAATGTTATTAGTTAAGAAAAACAAATAAATCTCACTTGAAGCTTGATCAAAAATCTTGTGAAATACTTAATGTATTTGATAATAACTAAGTATATATAAATAAAGCTGTATTTAAGGTATAATATTATAGTATGTTTACACTACTGTTTAGTAAAGACTAGTGTGCATGATCAGCTGTTTTAAGATACCTAATATTCCAGAGTATATATTTCATATGATAATGTAGCTACAGACAAGAGCAATAGACATTTGAGACAGCTTTAACAACTTGGCAGGAAGACAGTGAAGGATAGATGTAAACATCATCATCATCTTCAGCTTTTGTTCACCCAATGTTGGACTGTGATCACACTATATTCACACATTATCACAGGACTTGCTTTTGACCTAAAGCAGTCTCCAGCTTTTCTCATTCACTTAAGACATATCTCAAATAAAACACTACAAACATTTTTTTTTATTTAAACATAAATGAATTATTTATATACAATTTGTTTCATTTACAGCCTAAAAAAAACCTGTAAAGTAGAATATATGTTCATGAGAATGAATAAAACATTTGTGTTCATTGAACACAGTTCTTGTGTAAGTACATGAAAACTAATTTTCCTCTTAGAATATATTAAGAACGAGCTGACACCGAGGTGCTGAAGCAGGCGCTGATCTGATCATCAGGAGGTTAGGGCTCGATTCACCATCATCTAAACCGAGATCCGATGTTGGACTCAGGTCTCACAGATTGGTGATAACAAAGCTGTTCTCATTAGCTGTGTAAACACCAATCTGTGGAACAATCAAGCTTATGCCATGCATTCCTTATTAACCTTCCTCATGGTGAATTATAATATAGTGAGAATAATTAGCTTAGTATATAATTACTAGTCTCTCCAATTGTGATAGTAATGTTTGTAAGGAATCGGGAGGGTGTGGGCCTTTATGGATGCCCACCAGTGGGATAATGAGTAGGAGGCTTAATTTTGATATCGTAGTAGTGTAGCAACTCTAGTGATGTTCTAATAAACATGTTTCCGAATGCCTGTCGCAAATATAGTATGATAATCTCATCATCATCATCAGCCGATAGACGTCCACAGCTGGACAAAGAAAAACATGTTTGTAGTATTTTATTGGGATGAGAACAGCTGGAGTCGGCTTTAGCTGAAAGGCATTAAGTCCTATACATCCTAAGGGTGTAAGGATTTCCGCTCAACAACTCACGGGATCCAAGCCAACCTCACCAGCTCGTGGTGCATCCTGCTAATCAACAAACGAGGCTCTGGCTCCCACCAGCCTGCATTAGGCCAGCGTGGTGGGAAATGGCCTAAATACCCCTGTTCCTTAGCCAATCGTGTGGGAATCTTTGGTGGAGGCCTATGTCCAGCAGTGGACACCTATGGGCTGATAGTGTATAAATCCAACAATGGATGAAGAAAAGCTGATAATGATGATGTTTTCATCTATCCTCCAATTTATAATACATGAACATATATTGATGATTATTTAGTCCTAAAACTATACAGTACTAGCCGTTCCCCTCTTTGCTGGCTACAACAGCCCCGTTTCCCATTTGGGGAAGGAATTTTTTAAGAACCATTCTTAGCTGACCTCTAAATGGCGGAAGCAATATTTATACCAAATGTTTGTGTTCATGTCTAATAGTTTCGTAGTTCGTGTGATGAGTTAGTAAATGAAGGAATGTCCTATGTATGTATAAATTATTATAATAATGTATACATATGTTTATGAATATTCTAGAATGATCTAGAATAATACATTCTAAGGGTAATAGTAGTAGTAGTTAGTATTTTATCATTACAACTCTACCATTAATAAAATCTCGTATCCTCATCTTTCTTGGTCATGGATACCGCCACGTGGAGGTAACTATTGAGCGACTTGTGACCTTGGGATAGGTTGAGGTACCAGGTCACGAGGAAGAACGCCTTTGAGATGGACTGACTAGAAAAAGGCGGCCATCAGAGAGGAATGGAATGGAAACACCTGAAATGATGATCACGACCACTCTGTCAAGAGTGATACCGACGAAGAAGAAGAAGAAGAATAATTAATAATCATAATAATAATAGTGAAATAACCGCATTACTTATCCATAAAGTCTACTTTAGGGGTGTAAGGGACCAGTACAACTCACGGGTCCCAAGCTAACCTCACCAGCTCGTGGTGCTGCTAATCAATAAACGAGGCCTTGGCTCCTACCACCCGCATTGGGCTAGTGTGGTGGGAAATGACCTAAATTCTCCTATACGAACCTCTACATACGCCAAACTCTAGTCCAGCGGTACCGGAAGCCATGCTAACTGTATTTGGAGATCTTTGAGGGAGGCCTAGGTCCAGCAGTGGACTTCTATCGGCTGATGATAATGAAAGTATACTTCCTTTCATTCGACGAAGCGATAGAACCTTCTCCCCATAGCAACATGGCGCTAGTTAGGATGATACACATCTTACCATCACACTGTCATCATGTGTCTACTGCACCATCATACTCGTCCTGTTGACAGGAAATTTTAAGTATCACTACCTCCGTAAATTCATTAGCTACATAGCTACACTGTGTAAATGGTCCTACTCAGCAACTCACGGGATCCAAGCCAACCTCACCAGCTCACAGTGCAGCCTGCTAATCAACAAACATCTCTTTGGTTACCACCAACTCGTATTAGCCCAGCGTGGTTGAAAATGGCTCTAATCCCCACCCGTTTTAGGGGAGGCCTATGTCCAGCAGTGGACGTCTATCGGATGATGATGATGATGATGAATGCTACACTATTGTTATTCGGCTTCAATAGGAGCTGCGGTGGTACCTACGCGGTTTGCAGCAATATAGAACAGTGTATATATCTCGATATTAAAGTCTAACACTAGATAGGTCTAATCTATATCCGCTGCTGTTCCTCAGGTCGCGCCCTCTTTCAGTTCCTCCAGCAGTACTTCACACGGTGCCTCGTGAGATAATCAAAATGAAAAAACGGTTTTGATGCTCACCAACAGATGGCGTCAGATTTAGGTTGTCTATACATCTAGATATTTATTAGGTTTTACAAATAAAAAGAATTAGATGCTACTGAGATATTTGGGACTTCGTTGGACCTGAGATTCTGATGATACTTTCGGTACTCCCATCACCGAAACCTCGTCGATCTTTATCTGCTGATACCTGGAGGTGATGAGCACAATGTGCAGTGTATATCGTCGTAACTAGCGCCAGGTTATTGCTGCTGTCTGTCCACTCTTACCGCAGTTCCCTGTGGTGAGGTCACTTTGGACGGACGTGGATGTACGTCGCGGAAACCGCTGATCGATCGGTGTGGGAATAAGTGGGTCCCCATTGTCCAGCAATGGGAGTAAGATGATATTTCATAGATCTTCCAAGACCTAATTCAGGACCATTATAATACTGCTTTTTGTGTTCATCTATATATCATAGGCAGCGCCAGGATTGGACTGCTGCAGTCCGTGTACTCCTGAAGTTTCTGTAGGAGTGACGTCATCAAGTGAATGATGGTGACTCAAGGAATTTGTCTTTCACACCATTACACTCTGTTTTACGTGTCTCTTATAGCGCCATCTTATCATGGTAACACTTACTATCACAGCATAGTCTAGATCTCATCGTTCTAGTATTAAAAGATCTTATTTAATGTTTGTTATAACTTCACTTCCGTTTCCCTTGACGTAAGAGGCAGGATGTGTCAGGGCGTGGCACACATCGGGTGCAGGGTGGCAGAGAAAAAAGCGTAGCAGCGATTTTTCACCGTCCTCAGTGACAACCCCCTGCTACAACCACCCCCTAGTCAACGGCGATTGTTTTGATGATGAGGACAAAGATCTTTGGAATGTCGGCCATATTTATTTTGGGTTTTACCAATACTATATAAATAACATTAATATATAATATTTTGAGCATTATTAATGGTGGTAAGGTCTCTCTTACCGGATACCGTCTAAGTACCATCGCAGCTATCTCTAGCTGCTATCTAGGCTATAACATAGGAAGTACTCTTGATAATGCAGTACTTTCACTAGCTTCTGTCATTCAAACCGGAAGTAAGTCAGGAAGTAAGAAATAATACTTGAACTCTTTGGCGGTGGGAACAGATGTGATGGTATATAGACACTCACCGGAAACAGAGACCTATCATTATCATCATCATCAGCCATTAGAAGTCCACAGCTGGACATAGGCCTCCTCCAAAGAACTCCACATCGATCGGTGTCTCGTAGCTCTCATCCAGCGGCTTCCTGCGATTCTCTCCAGATCCTCGGTCCATCTTCAAGGAGGCCTCCCGATACTACGTCTACCGGTAAGCCATCATCAGTATTACCTAATTACCGCGGTAATTTAGCTGCTATTTTCATTCAAATCTCCACTTCCCGTTAATACATTGCTGTGATGATTGAGGTATATTAAGCGGCGGAGATCAACCAACCAACGCGTGTTCCGTATCAGTTTTCTGCGTGTGTGCGTTCGTGTGTTTGCTTGCAGGATAACAATTAGTCGACTAAACTAAAATTGACTCAATTTAGTGTAATTTCATGCTCATAAACCATTTAATCGCTCCGTTGCGACCATTGCAAACACGACGTGAAAAACCGCTGCTCGTTGCAGCTTACATTGTATGGAGCGGCTAATTGTTTTAACTTAATGCGGGTTTTTTTTTTTTTAACAGGCAGTAAGTAGTATTGGCAGTAAAAAGTAAATACTCTTTACTGCCTTTAGTAGTAAAGAGTAAGTACTTGAAGAAGTCTTTATAAAGTTACTACAAATAGTAACTGTTTTTATTGGTGGTAGGTCTCTGTTGCATCTAGACTGTCTGGGTACCACCGCAACGCCTATTGCGGCCAAACAATAGTGTTAAGACATTTTTGTGGTCTGGTTTGAAGGGCGCTGTAGCTGTACTGAAGCAACGGAACCTTTTTTTTTGGTTCTGGTTTGGAAATCTTGGAAAGATACCCTGGTTCTTTGGGAAGTCAGGGTTATGAGATTCTGACTTACTAAAACTTCCTCGCTGGTCAGCGTCAGATCTCTTATAGAAGAAACCGGTGTTCCTCTACGCTTTGAGGAGGAGCCTCTGAAGAGGAGCCTAAACCTCCTAGGCACCACCGCTGAGCCATACGCTGCTTCACACAGGTTCACTTGAGCGATAAGGACCCCCACCCTCAAGACGCGCGAAACTCCTAGACCCTTTTAGTCGACTTCTACCACAGGGTTTACCTTAGTCCTATTCTTACTAGCCTGTGACTACAGAGCTGGGAACCTACAGTCTTAAAACGATACTATCACAGTAATGTTCGCACAGTACTGTCTGTCGGCTGCAATAGGAGCTGCGGTGGTACCTAGACGGTCTGCGGCAACAGAGACACTACCACCAGTGATAGCTATGGGTCCTTCAAACCGGATCACAGTAATGTTCGCACAGTACTGTTTATCGGCTGTAATAGGAGCTGCGGTGGTACCTAGACGGTCTGTAGCAACAGAGACACTACCACCAGTGATAGCTATTGGTCCTTCAAACCGGATCACAGTAATGTTCGCACAGTACTGTCTGTCGGCTGCAATAGGCGCTGCGGAGGTACCTAGACGGTCTGTAGCAACAGAGACACTACCACCAGTGATAACTATTGGTCCTTCAAACCGGATCACAGTAATGTTCGCACAGTACTGTCTGTCGGCTGCAATAGGCGTTGCGGAGGTACCTAGACGGTCTGTAGCAACAGAGACACTACCACCAGTGATAGCTATGGGTCCTTCAAACCGGATCACAGTAATGTTCGCACAGTACTGTTTATCGGCTGTAATAGGAGCTGCGGTGGTACCTAGACGGTCTGTAGCAACAGAGACACTACCACCAGTGATAGCTATGGGTCCTTCAAACCGGATCACAGTAATGTTCGCACAGTACTGTCTGTCGGCTGCAATAGGCGCTGCGGAGGTACCTAGACGGTCTGTAGCAACAGAGACACTACCACCAGTGATAGCTATGGGTCCTTCAAACCGGATCACAGTAATGTTCGCACAGTACTGTTTATCGGCTGTAATAGGAGCTGCGGTGGTACCTAGACGGTCTGTAGCAACAGAGACACTACCACCAGTGATAGCTATTGGTCCTTCAAACCGGATCACAGTAATGTTCGCACAGTACTGTCTGTCGGCTGCAATAGGCACTGCGGAGGTACCTAGACGGTCTGTAGCAACAGAGACACTACCACCAGTGATAGCTATTGGTCTTTCAAACCGGATCACAGTAATGTTCGCACAGTACTGTCTGTCGGCTGCAATAGGCGCTGCGGAGGTACCTAGACGGTCTGTAGCAACAGAGACACTACCACCAGTGATAGCTATAGGTCCTTCAAACCGGATCACAGTAATGTTCGCACAGTACTGTCTGTCGGCTGCAATAGGCGCTGCGGAGGTACCTAGACGGTCTGTAGCAACAGAGACACTACCACCAGTGATAGCTATAGGTCCTTCAAACCGGATCACAGTAATGTTCGCGCAGTACTGTTTGTCGGCTGCAATAGGCGCTGCGGTGGTACCTAAACGGTCTGCAGCAACAGAGACACTACCACCAGTGATAGCTATAGGTCCTTCAAACCGGATCACAGTAATGTTCGCACAGTACTGTCTGTCGGCTGCAATAGGCGCTGCGGAGGTACCTAGACGGTCTGTAGCAACAGAGACACTACCACCAGTGATAGCTATAGGTCCTTCAAACCGGATCACAGTAATGTTCGCACAGTACTGTCTGTCGGCTGCAATAGGCGCTGCGGAGGTACCTAGACGGTCTGTAGCAACAGAGACACTACCACCAGTGATAGCTATAGGTCCTTCAAACCGGATCACAGTAATGTTCGCACAGTACTGTCTGTCGGCTGCAATAGGCGCTGCGGTGGTACCTAAACGGTCTGTAGCAACAGAGACACTACCACCAATGATAGCTATAGGTCCTTCAAACCGGATCACAGTAATGTTCGCGCAGTACTGTTTGTCGGCTGCAACAGACGCTGCGGTGGTACCTAGACGGTCTGTAGCAAAAGAGACACTACCACCAGTGATAGCTATAGGTCCTTCAAACCGGATCACAGTAATGTTCGCACAGTACTGTCTGTCGGCTGCAATAGGCACTGCGGAGGTACCTAGACGGTCTGTAGCAACAGAGACACTACCACCAGTGATAGCTATAGGTCCTTCAAACCGGATCACAGTAATGTTCGCACAGTACTGTCTGTCGGCTGCAATAGGCACTGCGGAGGTACCTAGACGGTCTGTAGCAACAGAGACACTACCACCAGTGATAGCTATAGGTCCTTCAAACCGGATCACAGTAATGTTCGCGCAGTACTGTTTGTCGGCTGCAACAGACGCTGCGGTGGTACCTAGACAGTAACTAAGATGGTGATATCTAGAATCAGAAGCATTGTTTTTATTCCTCAATTATTATTCCTCATTAATTCGCATCAGTTAATTAACCGTTAAGTTAAATTAAGTGAACTAAGTTCAAACTTTAAGCTACTTTCGTCTATATTTATTCTAGATCGGTATCGTTATACTTAAAAAAAAAAAACACTGTTTCCATTTACCGCTCGCAGCCTTATGCGGTTAAATTCGAAAAAAAGCACTGTTAATTAGCAAATAGCTCTCACAAATAACGCCGGCTATATGCTACGTTATTAACTTTAACGTGTTATTTATGATTATTTGTATGAGCTTTGACTTAGTTGTTTTTTTTATATAAAAATGTCGCCCGTTTGTTGTTAATGATAAAGCAGTGTTAGGGTGATATCCTGCTCCTCCTCAAATGGTCTTCAAATTGGTCTTCATATCTGAGGGTCGTGACTGCCTCCACCCATCACTCTTGTCGTCATGATCTATCTCTTTTTTTTGGTTTTTTTTTTTTTTTTTTATACTTTTGAATGTTCCACTATTGTATGTTCAAAGCGTTGTGATGAACCTGATGCTGATGGTAAGTGATACGTAACAACAATATCCCGGTGGTGAAGATGGTATACACTGCACCACATTGCGCTCCTTGTCTTTAACAAGATGTTGAATCTAGTTGCCTCGGTAATTACACTAGCTACAGCACCCTTCAAGTCTACCACCAGCAAAGTGGTGATGAAGAATGTCCAGCAGTGGACAGCAATAAACTACTACCGTGATGGAATTTGACATCACCATTTCGATGAACGGAGGAAAATATGCTCGTATGTTATATATTGATATCCAGGATACAGCATCACCAGCTAAACTCCACACATGACCACGGAATCGAACCTGGGATGGTTGGGCATATTAATCGCTGCGTCTCTGAGGAGAAGTTCACTTTGAATAGAGAACGAGACTTGGACTATATTGGTATTGGTCTTGGTCTTCCTAAATACTTTCAGTCTTGCTGATGGTCTGTCTTCAGTTGTGCTTGTTTGGTATTGATACTGTTCATCCGGACCTAGTCTCCGTTTTGCTAGTCTAAAATTTATCTAGACCAAGACCTAACACCAATTTTACTATGCACTAATCAAGTGATTCCTCGTAAGATGAGGAGAGGTGTAAGGGTTCCCGCACATCACTGAACCGACCTGTTCTTGGTTTACCCTGGTAATCAACGAACGAGTCTGGCTTCCATCAACCCTCATTGGGCCAGCGTGGTAGAAATGGCCCAAATCTCTAAGAATCTCCGCCGACATATGTGGGCTTCTTTGACCTATGTCCAGCAGTGGACGTGTTAAAAGAAACTTAAGCTGCAAGTTGACGCTGTTGGTATTTAGTCGACTATAAGTTGATACCGCTTGTTCTCATCATTACGTAGGTTAGTATGATCGCTGATACACCTAATTGGATGTATGGCCTAACACTCAAGCTATAAAACCTAACCTCTTTTAAATGACAGCTATAAAATTCACACTTAAATCCTAATTAGTGCTTAAGTATAACATAAAATTCTTCTGACAAATCTGTATAAAATTAACAGCTTTAATTTCCTGTGGCCACTTTCCATAAGGACCTAGTTCCGCTGCTGCTAGGTCTCTGTTGCTGGAGACTAGGACCTATGACGCCCTGCAAGTATTTTTTTTATTCAACGAAGCGATGAGACTACCGCGACGTTCACCTGATGTTAAGTGATAAGCCTGCTATTGCCCAAGTTAGAATGCTATACACTGCACCACATTGCGCTCGTTGCCTGAGAGTAATAGCTTAGCTACAAAGCCGTTCAAACCGGAACATAGTAAATATTTCCACATTACCTAGGCGGTTCCTGGTAACAGAGAACTACCTCCAAACAACAACCTATGTCTGAAGGCAAAGAGTGAAACCTGGCGCAGTGTACGTCATCCTAACTACCGCCACATAGGCTAGGCTATGCGTATCACTCGCCATCAGGTGAATGTTTTGTACGTCTCGTCGCTTCGTCGTATAAAGAAAAATTCAAGGAGATTATCCACCACTGTCTAAACCCAATCTCACCGGGTTGCCATATAAAAAAAAAAAAAAACAAAATTTCCCGCCGAAAGAACTGTCGGGGAAACTCTCCGTCAATATTTCAGCGAGATAAAGCGTATTTATCACTTGAGCAATGACAGCGGAGCAGCGGCCCCGTAAGAAGTTTCACATATTAATGATGGAGGCGTGTGGTTGAAAGAACAGGGTTTGTCTTTTAAATTAATTGTCGGCGATGCGTCGCCGGGGTGGGGGTTTGGGGTGGTCGGGTGTGTAAGACGCGGCTCTGCACGGGGGAGGGCTGGGCGACTGCGGTTGACATAAGTAAGTTAAGTCATTATGCATAGTAATATTATGAATGGGACATTATTCTATTTCATTAGCAGCATTTTAGTGTTACGCCATTTAAATACGCTAAAATGCTGCTTATCGCATACATTTTTTTGTGATTTATCAAATGGTAGTGATACAAGTCAGCGGCATTTTATGCTTCCTTTATAATCTAATTAAGAACACTAAAATGTTGTTTATTTATTATGAAAATATTTATTTATACATACAAAGTTTTAATTTCTGAAAAAAAAAAAATTAAGTAATAATAAAGATAAAATCAATAGACTTTATGTCCAGCACTGGTTATCAGGTGATATGATGACTAACGATATATGACACAATTTTTTTTTAATTAATTCATTATTTTTTACTAATTAAAACATTATTACTGATGCTGTTGTTCCTGTTTGTACTACATTACTATAATAATAGGTAGCAGCGGCAAAACAGTCCAATGCGAACATTACTGTGATCCGGTTTGAAGGACCGATACCTATCACTGGTATGTCTCTGTTGCTACAGACCGTCTTGGTACCACCGCAGTTCCTATTGCAACCGACAAACAGTACTGTGCAAAAATTAATGTACTCCGGTTTGAAAGGCGCTGTAGCTAACGTAATTACAGTAACGAGACTTAATACGTTTTATAGCAGTAACTATTGTATGAAGCTGTATTAGCATTGTATCTAGCGCTACGTTGCGCACAGCCGCATCACTCGCTATCGAGTGATACGTCACGCTCGTCCCGTCGCTGCGTAGAATAAAAACACACACAATTAGGAAGCACGAATTCGACAACTCCGCACAATTTCCCCGGACCCTCGGAGGAGGACAGGAATGATGAAACGAATCATTCAAGACATTTGTTCCTGCGTCTTCATCGCGGCTCTGATGTAAAATGTGGTAAGTAACAATAATATTTTTTTTTATACAATACACCAGCCCATAGCAACATGTTGCTAGGATTACATACACTGCACCGATTTGTACTCATCGCCGTGACACATAAGAAGTTATCACGGTACCCTATTAGTTACACTAGCTACAGCCCTTCAAACCGGAACACAGTAACGTTTGCACTATGTTCGGCTGCAGAAATAGCCGCTGCTACCTAGACAGTGTCCGGCAACAGACCTGAATACATAACCGATGGGAGCCACTGAATGAGACCTAGGTCCAGGTCATCAGATGAACCTGTATTAACTATACAGGTTCTAGATCTCTATATTCCTAGACTCTCTATATTCCTAGACTCTCTATATTCCTAGACCTACCACCAGTCCTCCTATCTATGTGGTGTACTTTGACACTTACCATCAGAATTCTTACCAAATTTGATATATGCTTAAAAGAAATAGTGATGCTGTCTTTTTTTTTTTTTTACACCGTTTTCCGGCTTAACCGGGGCTCCCCCGTGAGCGCGGGGTTTGATTAATGACGCAGCGGCCCCGGGACGTCGTTACCCGGGCGCTGCGCCGATCATTTTCCCCGGATCACGATCATCCCGGATAAATCGTCCCGAGCAATTGCCCCGCCGCGCGACCATACATTCGCCGGTAATTAGCTCTAATGACGGCGGCGTTGCATTAACGGAAACAACAAGAAATAAGAGTGAAATTAAAAAAAAATCTTTATCATCAATTACCGGTAATTAACAATACTTTTACTCATAACAATGGCGTTACTTACGATGACACACAACACCACATAGGCAGCGAGGAGCCGCTGTAATACATGAAATTCAGACCTGTTACCGCGGTAATTACACTAAAACTTCCTTTAAATACACCGTAGTCATACTTGCATTCTACTGTTTATCAGCTGTAATAAACGCTGCGGTGATACCAAGACAGTTACCAGTAACAGAGACCGTTACAGACAACTACACTAAGAGTATGGTAGTAAAGCAGTCAAAGCAATTACCAGGTTATTTAATATTGCGCAACTTCACCGTTCGTTTCCGGAAGTCGTGATGATCAGTTCGTCATGGCGCCGCTGGTGGAGACGGCGACCGTCACTTACCATCGCTTGTACAGTGCAAATCATTCGAACCATAGAGTAACCGTGTTACGCGTAACAAATCCTAGTAATTTGATTACTGAACGGTTCATCATCATCATCAGCTGATAGACGTCCACTGCTGGGCATAGGGGGTGGCCAAAGATCTCCACGTCGATCAGTCAATGGTCATGTAGAATATTATGTTCATCAAAGTATGGATGGTAGGACCGTGTGCCACCGCAGCTGCTACTACCACCATCACCACCAAGCAGTGGTGGTGACGGTGGTAGTACTGAGGTGATGAGACTTAACATATTCAACGAAGGTACAAGACGAGCGGTCGATCACATGATGTCAAGTGATACTTGCAGTTATGATGTTATGAACATCACCACATTTTGATGCCACGGTTGACATGATGATAATTCATCATGTCAACCGATGGAAGTCCACTACTGCTGTGGGTTAATAGATTTTTAAATTCTCTATCATCGCGATAGCTTTTAACACGGAAGTGTCAGTTCACTTCCGGTTCCATATATCGTATTTAGTTGGTGATATTTAGACTTCTCGATTAGTTATCAAACTCAATTTGCTGGTGGTAGGTCTCTGTTGCCGAAGACGGTCTAAGTAGTTACCACCGCAGCTCCTATTGCAGTCGACAAACAGTACTGTGATCCGGTTTGAAGGTAGCTGTAGCTAGTATAATTACGGTGTTAACACTTAACACAAAAACTTAACATCTTATATCTGAATGTGATGATTTTTTTTCATAATTTAAGCCTGCGCCGCTTGTTACTTAGACAACCATAGCAGCTTCATCGAACTCAGGACTTGAATCTGGTCACCGAGAGCTAAACATCAAGGCGATAAATGCATTGTGGTGGTATGAATACCATTATAACTACCGCCACGTTGTTATGGACTAGTATATCGCTTACCATCAGGTGTACGTCTCGCTCGTCTCGCCGCTTCGTTGTATAAAACACCTTCACATCGTGAATCAGCCGCCGTAACAAGATGGCGGCATTTACAAAATGGCGGTGCGTCGTCTACTAGAGTCAGCCTGAAGATGTCATTCGCAAGATGGCGGCGATTTCTCCATCCAATTTAACTTTAAATACAGACAATCGATCGATACGATTACTAGGAAACGAACGGAATTACCCGCGCAGTGTTGCTAGTTACGTAGACATTTCAACACGTCGCCGAGTGCCGCTGGTGGCCGACTCCGCGTGATATAACAGTATGCGAACAGCCCCGCGGAGTCGCTTGCGGCATTCGATACACTACATATTTTGTTGTGTGAAATTATTACAAAGCAGTTAAGATGTCCTTTTTTTTTATTCGATGCAACGATAAGACGAAGGACATGTTCACTTGATTTTAGGTGGCTGTAATGATAACGCGTCACGTAATGAGTATTGTTTCGAAATTTTAATTGGTGGTTTTAATTTTTTACACAGTCATATCATCCTGACTGTTCTGTTGCGATCTGTTCTCTGTTCTGTTCTCTTTTATTCTGTTCTAATCTCAGTAGGTATATCACTTACCATTAGATGAACGTATCGATTATCTCGTCGCTTGGAAGAATAAAAAAATCTGTATTCCGTGTACAGAGCAATGCCAGATGTAACTACACTAGCTCAACCGTTCAACTAACAAAGTTAATACAATATTGATTTACTTAATCTTCTGATACTTATTTAAAATCGTTAGTTGTAAACCTACTTAGACAATGCCTCTTATCAGCCAATGGAGGAAGTGGGGAGATGGTGTACCATCACCACTTCCTCCACTTTATTCTTAATACATTAACTATTTAGTAACCTTTTCTTTCTTTAACAAAGTGACGAGATGAGCGAGACGTTCACCTGATAGCAATATGCCGCTAGCTAGGATGATATGCACTGCACCGCCATGTACTCATCGCCTTGACATAATATGTTAGGTTTCGTAACTCCAGTAATTTCACCAGCTACATCTCCATTCAAACTGGAACACAGTAATGTTAAACAGGAGCTGCGGTAGTACTAAGACAATCGGAAGAAACAGACTTAGCACCAGTATTTACATAATAGTTATTTTTGTCTGTGAAAGTCAGTGTTTGGGGTAAGCTTTCGTATACAGCTATAGTAAGATGAGACAGTCATGTTGTTTTTTTTTTTTTTTATGAACCTGCTGCAAGAGGCGGCTGTTCCGCACGGACGGGCACAGTTATCGACGCGGCGGCGGCGCGAGCTGGTCCCCGGGCGCGCTTCTTGGTCCGTGCTAAGACGGTGCTCCGGCAAAAAGCGATCACGTCCCGGCTACGTGAACAATCAGCCGGCCGTCTGTTGACTTTGGGCGCTTCAACGGTGAATGACCACCGCTCTCATTCATGAACACGACGGTCACCGTTCCAGTACATACCATTTATTTAATTAAATTAATAATTAATAAACGAATTTCATTTCACTTTTCTAGAGAAATTGTGAGGGAAAGAGAAGAATATAGTGGAGATAATAAACAGAGACAGAGATAGAGAGAGAGAGAGAGAGAGAGACATTAATAGACAATTTATTTATAGATTGAATTACTGGTCTATTACCAGTAATTTAATCAATAAATAAATTGTTGTTGTTTCTGTTGTCTGAGAAAGTCTAGATACCACTGCAGCTCCTATCGTAGCCGACAATAAGTGTATTGTATTCTAAGGGGCCTGTAGCTACTGAAATTACTAGCACAAGTTGTACTATAGCTAGTGAAATTACTCAGTAAGTAGTGAGTCGTTGAGTAGTAAAATTACTGAGGTAAATTGTACTGCATACATACATACATATACGTATATATCACGCCTCGTTCCCAGTGGGGTAGGCAGAGACCACTTCTCTCTACCTGCTACGATCCTGGCACACCTCTCTAGCTTCCTCCACTTTCAGAAGCGTCTTCATGCATGCTACATGTACTGCAGCTAGTGGAATTACTCAGTAAATAGTTAGTTGTTGAGTAGAGAAATTACTGGGGTAAGATGTTGACTCCATCTTATGTCTCAAGGCGACGAGCACAATGTGGTGCCGAGTGTATCATTATAGCGCTTTGTTACGGGCAAAAGTATCACTCAATATCATGTGAACGTCGTGATTATTTCATAGAATGAAAAATAAAGAAAGATCGAAAGAGAGAGAAGGGTAAAATAATGTAGTATAGATATCAGCGTTTCTATCGCTCTATCTTTCTCTCTCGCTCTTCATATATTAAGAGTGCAGTATACAGCATGGAGACCAGTCTGCATCTGACACGTGGAAAGGAGACGAAGTACAGTACTTGAGAATGAGATGAAATTCAATCTATCACAGACTAAACCATGTTAAAACATTGTATCCTTTTCGTTACACATTTTCGTTTCATCAAATCCTTTTCACACGATCCTGAAAGAAGTTCCACTTCAATATGGCGTAACGTAACTTTCATGTTTCACGTCACAAAGATTAATCTTCAGCATTCAGAGCAGCAATGCCATTGGTTTGCTGGGTACCTTGCCTGACGGGGGTGACCTGGTGGTTATTTATTGTAATAAGAATAATGTATATAATAATATAACTTGTGTAGAAGTTGAAATCTGAGAAATAGTGTTGAGAGAGCATCCACAAGGTAGACCGACGATCTGGTGAGCATTGCGGGAACCCACTGGATGCGAGCAATGCTGGACCAATCGATGTGGAGATTTTTGGGGTAGGCAGTATAGTTATAGCACCCTTCGAGTACAACACAGTACTGTTACGGTCTCCGAAAACAGAGACCTACCACCAGTGTCTCTGTTGCTACAGACCATCAAGCTACCACCGCAGCTTCTATTGCAGCCGACAAACAGTACTGTGCGGACATAACTGTGTTCCGGTTAGAATGGCGCTGTAGCTAGTGTAATTACTGGGTTAACGAGACTCAACATCTTATGTGTCAGGCAACAAGCGCAATGTGGTGCAGTGTATACCATTCTAACTAGCGACCTTTTGTTATTGGCGGGCGTATCACTTACCATCGGGTGAAAGCTCCGCTTGTTGTATCACCGGTTACTACTAGCTAGAATGTATTAGCGATTTATATATAAAATCAATATTTTAAAATGTATTTGTATACGAAATTAGACAGTAGATATAATTTTTTTCTGTGGGTGTAATAAGAAAATAATTGATCAGGTAATAATAATTGAATTTGTATGAAACAAATGTTTTATTGGTTATATAATAGGTCTTTACCTATGAAATTGCCGTTCTGCAGTGCTGGCCATTGCAAATCAAAATAATCTCTGTTTGGCTGAGAATTCTAAATTCAAATTAATTTTATTTTAAAAACATGGAGTCCTTCTTCCGAAAGCAGTCATTTGTTTATTGATTAGTGTTACATTTTCATCGCATTACAAACATTTTCGTCATCATGGATACGTTAAAAATTCGAGTAATTACGGAATATGAGCACCGTCGCGGCAGCAACGCGGCACAAGCGGCACGCAACATCAACGACGTTTACGGAGCTAACACTGCAAACCAACGCACCAGCTGTTATTGGTTTGCTCGTTTCCGTTCTGGAAATTTCGACCTGAAAAATGAACCTCGCGGTCGTCCGAAGACTTTGGTCGACAATGACGAATTAAAGGCGATTGTGGAAGCTGATGATACACAATCTACAGCTGAATTAGCAGCAGCTTGCGACGTTATCGTCAAAACAATATTGGTCCATTTGCGTCAAATTGGCAACGTAGAAAAGCTTGACAAATGTGTGCCCCACGAACTCAACGATCGCGAGCGCGAAGTACGCGTCGAGACGCGCCCTGCACTGCTCAGCTGACACGCAAATGAAGGAATTTTGAACCGCATTGTTACCTGCGATGAAAAATGGATTCTGTTTGATAACCGCAAGCTTCAGCAAGATGGTTGGATCCTGGTTCAGCACCTAAACAATGGCCTAAACGAAAACTTACCCCTAGAAAAGTGATGGTCACTGTTTGATGGTCAAGCGCCGGTGTGATTCATCACAGCTTCTTACCAAACGGGGTGAGCATTACTTCAGATGTGTACTGTGAAGAACTGAACGCAATGATGGAGAAACTGGCACATCTCCAACCAGCATTGGGCAATCGTTCGTCTCTGCTGCTCCTGCACGAAAACGCGCGACCTCTTACTGCACAGCAGACAATCTCCAAGTTGCAAGAACTGGGGTTGAAAGCTCTCCGTCATTCGTCCTACTCACCAGACTTTGCGACTACAGACTATTACTTTTTCCAGAATTTGGATAACTTGTTGGCGGGAAAAAACTTCAATACCCGAGAGGCAGTACAAAATGCATTTGAAGACTTTCTTGCCTCCCGTCCAGCTGATTTCTTTAAGAAGAGCATCAACAAACTGTCACTGCGTTGGCAAAGATGCATTAATTGCATGGCTGATTACTTCAATTAATACAAATAAAAAAAAACCTTTAAAATTTTTCATACAAAACGGCAATTTCATAGGTAAAGACCTAATATATTATATATACGTGCGTGTTGCCAGTGATGATGTATGCCACTGAGACGTGGCCGTTTACAGTGGATCTGGTGTAAAGGCTTCATGTAGCGCTGAGAGCAATGGAAAGGGCTATGCTCGGGGTTTCCCTGCTTGATCGAATCGGAAATGAGGAGATCCGCAGGAGGAGTAAGGTCACCTACATAGTCCAAAAGATCTAGCCTCAAGTGGCAATGGGCAGGACATATCGCTCGAAGGACTAACAGCCGATGAGGCACCAAGGGCTGCGAATGACGACCGTATACCGGGAGACGCAGCGTTATCAGGCCCTTCACTAGGTGGTCTGACGATCTGGTGAAAGTTGCGGGAAGCAACTGAATGAGGGCAGCACAGGATTGATTAATGGGTAGATCACTGAGGCAAGTATATATCCAGTAGGGGATATCTATCGGCTGATAATGATGATGATGATAAATATGTATAAGAAAAATTGCCGAAGGAAGTTATGAAGGCGGTATAGAAAATAAGTATTCCATAAACAGTAGATTATAAGGAGATATGTCAAACTGTTGATCACTTATAAATAGTTAATTTAATATATCCACCGCTGGGATTGGGACCTTCTCCCACAAGGAGACGTATACCCATTTATCCACCAGGTAAGTCAAGTGCGAGTGGATCTGTCACATGTAAACAAAAGCTCGTTTATCTAACATCGTTTTTCTCTATGTTTTCTTTCACCGGAAACTCAAGTTTAGCGTCCGTCCGCTGCACTAACTTAACTGTCATGGCTCCACAAGGGTCTTTAAAAAAAAACTACTTGGAAATTAAATGATATTAGTTAAATTCATATAAGTAAATAAATTTTTTGTAGTTGAGGGTGTAAAGGTTCTCTCAAAGCAACCCTTGGGATCCATGCCAACCTCACCTGCTCGTAGTGCCTTGTATTGGGCCAGCGTGGTGGCAGATGGCCCAAAGCTACCCCATATGAACTCGTACAAACGTGGTAATCTTGAGGGGAAGCCTATGTCCATCCGTGGAGGTCTAACATCAGCTGATGATGATGATTTTGTTATTAAATAATTATTATATAGAAAATATGTAATTGAAATTTATAGTTTTTTTTTAAAAAAAACTTTATTTGCATATATAAAAAATTATTACAAAATGGCTGTCGTTCTCTCCTTAGGTATGAATATATCAGATATTATTATACAGTAAGTATATTACTGGTGGCAGGTCTCTGTACTCCTCTCTGTCCTACCATCGCAGTGCCTGTTGCATCCGACAGATAGTACTATGCAAACATAACTGTGTACCGGTTTGAAGGGCGCTGGAGCTAGTAATGTTACTGAGGTAACGGGACTCAATGTGTCAAAGCGACGAGCGCAGTGTAGTGCGGTATACATTATCCTAACTAGCGCCACGTTGTTATGGGCAGGCGTATCACTTAAAATCAGGTGAACGTGACGCTCCTCTCGTCGCTTTGTTTGATAAGAAAAATGAACGATGTAAATCATAATAAATATAGTGCATGATTAATACTGTAAGACATACAAATTCATCATCATCATCAGCTGCATACGTCCACTGCTGGATATGTTCGGCCTCCCCCAAAGATCCCCGCATCGTTCGGCTCCATCCAGCATCGTCCTGCGATCTGCCGAGCATCACGAGCCGTCGTTTGTATGGATTCATATAGGAGGATTTGTGATATTTTTCACCACGCTGGCCCAATGCGGGTTTTTTATAGCAACCGTTACTATAGCAACCGCGTAAATAATACAATATGAAAGTATTTATAAAATTTACTTAGAAATAAAATGATGAAGGATATATGAAATTCAGCTTATAACCATCTGCAGATCATTCCGCGTCGAATGCTCACGTTCCCGTGTCGATACGTGATTCGCGGACAAAGAAAACTCATTACATATACATAAATTGAGGTATAAGGGTTCCGCACAACAACTCCAAGACCCAAACCAAGCTACCTGCTCGTGGTTCTATTAATCAACAAACGAGGCTGTGGCTCCCACCAACCCGCATTGGGCTAGGGCGGTGGGAAATGTCCCAAATCTCCCACATGAACACCTACAAACGAAGGTTGCGGATACCGCTGGAAACGGGCAGTGCATCGATCGATGTGGGGATCTTTGGGGGAGGACGACGTCCAGCAGTGGATGTGGATACATAAATTTGTTTTAATGCTGTTTATTTTTTGTTTTGACAATGTTATTTCAAACCAAAATAACACAGTAATGTTTGCATACTACAATTTGGCTACAGAAGCTATGGTGGTATCTAGACAGTAGATCTACCACCAATTTAGCATTAATACATTAAGTATATGGATGTGTACAAATCTTACCTTAATAGGAGGCGCGTAGTCAACCGCCATCATGCAGTCATTGTTAACACCGGCCTCGGTCTTTATCATCGGTGGCCCGTGGTGGTACAGCTGGCCCATCTGGTGATGGTGCATGCCGCTCTCACCGCGACTGTACCACGTGGTGTACATACCGCAGCTTTGCTCGAAACAGTCACTCATAAATAAAACATTTCTAACACGAACAGTTCGATACACAGCCGATACGCACACGCTACCGTGCGGTCACGATCGCCGCTCGTGTACCATCACCGCCGTACCGTCGCGGTCACATCACTAGTCAATGCTATCACTGCACCGCCGCCGGTGTGTGTAAACAAATAATTCAAGCACTTTTCGTTAATTATTAAATAGCTATTTAAAATAGAAAGTTATATTTAATAAAAAAAGAGGTTTTATATTTATTTATTCTTTTGTTTAATTTCAATAAAATAAATAAAAAAAAAGCACCGAGACATCAATTAAATTGAACCCGTTTTTATTCAATGATTTTTAATCTGTTTTTCATATATATATACATATATATATGTATGTATGTATGTACGTATAATATATTATTGCACTAAGTACATTTGTTAATAGATATATTTGTGTCTGAATTGTTTAAAGACGTTTTCGCGTAAATCCGTTTGTATTGAAGTTTCTTCAGCGGCATCTGAAACAACGAGACGGGGTGTCAGTTAGGATGATGTACACAACACGCGCTGATCGATGCTTTAAGGCGTCTCGTCACCTCAGTAACATTACTAGCCACAACGCCCTTCAGTGTTTGCATAGTACTGTTTGATAGATATAGGAGCTACGGTGATAACTGTCTCCCGCAACAAAGCTACCACCATTACGTGGCGGTAGTTAGGGTCATATACACAACACCATGTTGTGATCGATGTTTTATAAAAAAAAATCAAATCAACGTTACCCTAGAATTATGGGAAGTGGTTCTTATCATATGGAGCTTTTTAGTGGAAGCCTAGCGCTAGTTAGGATGTTATACACAGCATCACATTACGCTCGTCGCCTTGAGACATAAGTTAAGTATCGTTACTTCAGTAATTTTACTAGCTACATCGCCCTTCACACCGGAACACAGTAATGCTTGAACTCTTTGTCGGCTGCAATAGGAGCTGCGGTGATACTTAAACGGTCCTCAGCAAAGGAGACCTACCACCAGTATCTTTCCTCCTATCCTTTTAACAGCTATATGAGGTCGTTGCAGTATATACTGCTCTTCGATCTTACCAACAGTATATATGTAACATAAACATATATAGTAAACAACCTTACACGGATGAGTCGATGTAATACGTGTACGTGAATAACAATATAACCTATCATTATAAATGCATTTAGAGATTAATGTCGGTTTGTTCTGAAGGCGAGGCGATGCTTAAGTAAATGAGATTATGAAACATCACTTCCGCTTCACACCGACAGCTGTGATCGCTTATTGCAGTCACAATTTGCTGCTTCATTTGTAGTTATATAGGAAATTGATTAACGACTGCTGGTAGGTCACCGAAGCGCCTATCGCTGCCGACGAACAGCAGTGTGCAGATATTACTGTGTTCCGGTTTGAAGGGCGCTGTAACTACTGCAATTACTGGGCTAACGAGACTCGACAGCGTATGTTTTAAAGCTACAATGACAATGTTGTGCTGTGTATATCTTACTATCGCAAAGTTGTTATGACTATCATTTAACATTAACTGATCGTCTCTACGCTTCGTTGGATTAAAAATAAATTACACTAGCTACAGCGCCCTTCAAACCGGAGCACAGTAATGTCTATAGAAAACTATGTGCAATGAATTCCATTGTAGTTTTGTTAAAATCATCTTTTAACATATTAGGTTTACTAAGAGATGATATATTTGAATGGTTCTTAATATTATAACTATTCTATAGAATAAAAACTTAAACCAATTTTTTTTTAATAATAATAAAAACCGTTTAAGATTAACGATAATCGTTTAAACTGTATAAATATATTAGTTTAGTTAAAATTGAACCCGTTTAAAAACGATCGAGTTGAAATAAACCTTCAACCAGCTTACACTGCATACGCATATCGTTGAATTGCAAATCGGGCTACTGAGCCACCATAACCGGTGCTTACGTGTATATGCCATAGTCATACATATCATACAGCCGGGGTTCGATGACCGGCTGGCCACGCCCACGGGCCACGCCCACCGCGCGCACCGCCCACTGGTATTTTCGTCGGATATTTCGGTTGGTCCGCCATTCATTACGGATGCCTACTTTTATTAGTTAATTTATTCGCGTCTTTTACTACAATATTTTTAATCAATCATTTAATCGTATTTACATTAATTAAACATTTTAATTAATTAAAGTCATTAATGATTTTATAATTTATAATTAGAAAAATAATTATTTCCTTTTAATATTACACAAAATGTAATTTCATTTATCAATTACATTTAAATCGTGTTGTTTTTTTTTTGTTTAATATTAATCAAAACTTAAAAAAATTCACATTAAAGGAATAATAATAATTTATTGACAGCATTAATGAAGTTATTCTTTAACGGTTATTAATATTTTGCTTGAAATAATTACATTAATTTATTGCTTAATAATATTGTTATTATTATTGATAAAAATTTATTTAATTGGGGTTAATAATGATTAAATATTAACATTATAATTACATTAATATATTATTAAATTAATTATAAATACAATTAAAATATTTCGACATGTAAAGAGTTATTTTTTATAGAATATGAGAGAGGCTTCTACTTTTTCGTCCTTTTTTTATTATTAATATTATACAGGATATTTACGCGATGTGAAGTGATACTCCTGCGCATAACAACGTAGCGCTAATTAGGATGATATACACTGCACCACATTGCGCTCGTCGCCTTGAGTCATAAGATGTTTTGAGTCTCATTACCCTATACACCAGCTACGGTGCCCTTCAAACCGGAACACAGTAATGTTTATGCATAACTGGTTGTCGGCTGAAATAGGAGCTGCGGTGGTATCTAGATTGTCTCTGGTAACAGAGACCTACCACCGGTAACTGTCATTTAATTATTATATATACTAGCTATTCCCTGTCCGCTTTGCACGCCGTAATATATAATTAGACTTGAAATTTGACTGAAATATTACTTGAGAGCGACCGCAACAGCAAATGACTTTCTATAGCAACCGTTACTATAGCAACCGCATAAATAATCCGAAATGAAATAGTTTATAAAAATAGAAATAATATTATGAAGGATCTATGAAATTAAAAAAATATATATCCTATAACCATCTAGAAATTATTCCGCGTTGAATGATCATGTCCCCGTGTCGATACGTTCACTTGTTTTCAAGTGATTTTATATATGTGTGTGTGTGTGTTTGTAGTGTATTTTTTTTTTTTGAATCAAGCATTTAAAGGAGGTGTTATTAGTAAAGCGTGTCAGATGTGCCGGAAGTACGGCCAATGGATAGCAATTAACCGTTTCCTCTACCTGTACAGTTGAATGGTATATTTACAGGATACCCATTGTGATTAATCAAACATTAATAAACACTAATCCTGAAAATTTTCCACATCATGACTATCACTGTTCATTCGTATATTTAATAAATTTTTTTAAGAGCATCCTGAAGGACATTTACCTGATGATAAGTGACACACCTTCCCATCACAACGTGGTTCCAGTTAGGATAATACACAACACCATGTCTGCGTCGCCTTGAGACATAACTTAACTGTCGTCACTTCAATACTATCACCAGCTACAGCGCCCTTCAAACCGGATCACAGTAATGTTCGCACAGTAGTTTGTCGGCTGCAATAGGAGCTGCGGTGGTAGTTACTAAGACGGTCTCCGCAACAGAGACACTACCACTTAAACCTTAAATGGACATAAGGGTTGAAAGTCATGTGACGTGGAATATTTAGGATATGAAAGTGGAATAAAAGAGAGTGGGGTTCAGTAGAAGTAGGGGTGGGAAATGATGTATAAGATAATAGATGGATGGACTAATAATATTTGTATATCTAGTCCCACCTAGTGATGTCCAGCTCTGATATAGTCAAACAACCAAATAGATAAACAGCAGTATATATTACATATAGTAGTGTATATTTCTGAACATGAAGGGAGATGAAGCTGATGAAATTATTGCGGATGAGACTTCATCTCATGTCTCAAGGCGACCAAGTCATTGTGGTGTCCAAGTCACAGTGTATATCATCGTAACTAGACTGTAGCTATTTTATGTAAATAAGCTACAAGAATAGTAGGACATTCACCTGATGGTAAGTGATACGCCCGCCCATAACAATATGGCGGTAATTAAAATAGTATGCTATACACTGCAATGTGCTCGTCGCCTGAGATATAAGATGTCGATTCTAGTTGCCCCATTAATTACACTAGCTACAGCGCCCTTCAAACCGGATCACAGTAATATTTGCACAGTACTGTTTGGCGGTAGAAATAGGCGCTGCGTGCTGCCTAGACGGTCTGTAGGTAACCAATGGGAGCCACTGAATTCGAGAGACCTAGGTCCAGGACATCAGGTGATATATTAACTAATCGAAAAATGCTGTTATGTATATATTCTATTCACGCCGAAGCTGATGTTGAAGTGCGTGTATAAATGAAATGGTAAATAATACTCGTAAATATTTATAACTATTGTATTTGTGATTAGACGCCATTGAAGGTGATGCGATGAGAAAAAAAAAAAAGCAAAAAAAAAAAAAAAACTCAAACCACTTTATAAACACTTAACAAACAATCGAACGGACGAGATAATATTATAAAGTGACAAAGCGAGAAACGGTTTAATTTATAACAGTTAAGTATATTTTGTTATACGGACGTTTAAATATTATAACTGTTATAGCGTTTTGCATTTGATTTACTCCGAGTTAAACGTTTCGCGTGCGGCGGCCCGTTGGAAAAACGTTATAAGAAATAGCAGCGATCGCATTATAAATAACGTTACTTTTCACAATCGTTTAACTCGGAATATTCATAAGGGATGCCGTTCGAAGCAAAAGGTTGCTTTAACCGCCGTTGCTAAAGCTTTCGCGGTTTCTAATACCGAGTAAAAAATACTAGGTACGTTAAAAAATACCAGAATCGTTAAAGTAGCGTTATAATAGAACGATGCACAGCATCTGATTGTGCTCGTCACCTTCCTACATCATCATCATCAGTCGATAGATGTCCGTTGCTGGACATAGGCCTGCACCAAATACCTCCATATCGGGTTCCCAAGACTCTCACCAGATCGGTCCACCTTGTAGGATGCCTCCCAACACTACTACTGGTACGCAGCCGCCTCTCCAGGACCTTACTGCCCTAATTATACTAGCTACAACGCCTTTACTACTGTTACCGCCTATATTACTGTTTGGCAGTAGAAATAGGTGCTGCGGTAGTCCCTACTTTTTTTTAAATTTATAAGCAAAATGTCTTCGCATATCTGCCCTAGTATATCTCCTCTCGCGGAAGCAAATACTGAATATGTCGGAGTTGCACCGACGAAAACTTCCATGATGTTCCACCGTCGCTTAACGATGGGACCAGGGCCATGCTTTCACACATCTTCGTGACCTGGTCAGCACCGGCTGCATCACGCAGTTCCATCTTGAAGGGAGAACATCTCCCCGCCTTCAATAAGAGAATGTGGGAACATACAGCGCACCGTCCTTTCAGCCTCTTATTGACTGCTTTAAGCTTCATCACCAACTGAGGTAGTGAGAGCGGCGGAACAGAATACCATCACTCCTGTTCCCTCATGATACTCCACCATGGCTGCGGAGATCACTCCAAGCTTGCACCCTCAGCCCACCGGCACACATCCTCATGCGGCCCTACCTAGACCCCACCGCCACGATAAAGCTGGAACCTGTTCCAGAGGGCGATGGTACCTATACGCTCTCCACCAACAGAGACCTACCACTAGCATCATTATAGTCGACTGATAATGGGAGAATAAGATGTTTTTTTATTCAATACAAATAGTAATCTTTAGTCAGCTCATTATGACTATGTTCCTAGGCCATTAAACTCCGATCTGATGACCATTGGCTAGTTAAATATATTCGACTAGTGTTGTGGTGGGTGGTGGTGGTGAAGTGAGGAGCCCCACTGCGATTTACACCAGTAGATGGTGAGCTTTACAGTCTCGTGCTATTAAAGATTGGTAAGCCCAGCACGGCGAACAATTGATGTAGAGGACATTGAGTAAGTTTATGTCCAGCAGTGGGCATCTAATGATGATGATAACGACAGTGCGTACGTTTCAAATCTAATTAACCATTTTTTAATGTTTTAAACAATAAAATATAATGTACTATTTGTTTTTTTTTAAGTCTATGGTCAAAGACATTTCGATGATTGTTTTTACTCAACAAAGCGATGAGACGCGCAAGCTGTTCACCTGATTATAAGTGATACCCCATAAGAATATCTCAAAAGAGTTATGTACTAAATTCTCCTCGACTACTAGACATTTCGTTTTAGTACTTCGACTAGCTACAGTAGTTTTCATAATGTAAGTCAGTGATGTTTACTACTGTTGATCGGCAAATTGAATTTGAACCTGGACTCTATTGATTGTACTCATGTTAACCAACGAGCAAGTAGAACAGCTCTGATACAACTATTGGTAATCCAGGGAAAGGTTGAGGGTACCAGGCCACGAGGAAGAACACCTAGGAGGTGGACTGACCAGATAAAGGCGGCAGTAGTTGGCTCACCATCGTTACCATTGTATGAATGCAGTAGGAAGCGGCCATCAGAGAGGAATGGCAATACGTTGTGAAGCGTGATGAACACCTGAAGTGATGACTACGATCACTCTATCAAGAGTGATAATGACGAAGATTTGATGAAAGTTTTATAGGGATCCTGTTACCGATCACCTATTACCAGTGTGCTGTACTTGACAGGCGGTGTAGCTAATAATATTATAAGGTCATAGAGCGAAGCCGGTGGATCCGGACAACACAAGGTCAATCGATCTGGACCTTTGGGATAAGCCTATGTCCAGCTGTGGACATCTGTCAGCTGATGGTGAAACTGTAATAACACTACAGTCTCCTAATTAAAGTATCTATTTATTTATATTCAATGTGGAGGATCACCTGATTGTAGGAGACGAATGCCTATTCTATGACAGCCAATTTACGTCCCCACTGTTGGGGCACAGGCCTACCCTCAATATGAGGGCGTTGGGCCGTAGTCACCACTCTGGCCCAATGCGGATTGGTGACTACACACACACCTTAGAATAAATTCTAATTCATGTGCTGGTTTCCTCGCGATGTCTACCTATAACATGGCGGTACTTAGGATGGTATACACTGCACCATATATTTAACGTTTCACTACCCCAGTAATTTTATTAGCCACAGCGACCTTCAAGTACCTTGCAGCCGAGCAACAGTGGTGTGCAAAGTGGTTTGCACCACATTGCGCTCGTCGTCTTATAACATGTTGTCTTGTTACCCGATTAATTTCACTAGCTATAGCGCCCTTCAAAAAGGAACACAGTAAGCTTTGCATAGTACTGTTTGTTAGACGTGCGGTAGCAGCAGACACCTTTTTTTTAGGTTTCTAGGGGGAAGTCAGGGTTATGTGAGATTCTTACACACTAAAACCCCCTCACTGCCCAGCATCAGTGCATTTGGAGAGGCTCCGGGATCTCTTATAGAACGCACCGGTGCTCCTCTACACTGTTACAGGTATCTGAAGAAAAACCTAACCCTAGGCACCATCGTGAACCATACGCTGAATCACACAGGTTCACTTGAGCGATAAGGATCTTAACCCTCAAGGCCGGCGCAACCCCTAGTCCCTTTTAGTCGCGTTCTACGACATTCAGGGCTTAGCTTAATCCTATTCTAGCCTACAACCAGTATACGCTCAACTGACGACAGCAACATACTTGCCGTTATTAAACTAATATATCACCGATCCGGTTAAAGTATATACACTAACTCTTGATGTAGAGCCATAGAGCTATAAAACGTCTAACGTCTCCATTAACGCGAATAACTAACAATAAATTATATAACGCATCATTAAACAGTTAAAACATGTTTATTGTTTTCACGGTTAATTTGAACCGGTGTTATAGGAACAGTTAAATAAATATACTATCCGTTATATTAAAGAGAATTTAACAAATTTATTTTCATCATCATCATCATCATCAGCCGAAAGTTCCCCGAAATACATAGGCTTTAAAGATCCCTACGTGTTTACGGGTTCATAATAGGATTTGGGCCATTTCCCACCAATGTGTGTTGGGTCCACTAGCTGGTGAGGTTGGCTTGGCTCTCGTGAGTTGTTACGGGAGACCCTTTACCCTCCCCCAATTTGGTCATATTAAATAGTTAACGGTGAAAAAATAATTAACTGTAGTTAGTGTATATGTGATCAGGGAGAAGGAGAGGGATGAAAGGGTTCCCGCACTACTCAGGGGATCCTATCAACCTCACCTGCTCGTGGTGCACCCTGATAACCAACAAACGGGGCTCTGGTTCTCACCATCCCTCATTGGGTCATGGTGGTGGGAGATGGCCCAAATCCCCCACAAGAATCCCTACCTGAAATGGGAATTTTCGAGAGATGCCTATGTCCAGCAGTAGACGTCTATGATGATGATGATGTAATCACGTCTACTATCATTTAAGTCGATAGACTTTGTAAAGTACTAGAAGTGACAAAATAATAAATAATTAATAAAAATATAATACTATGTCAAACTTCGTGTTAATAAATAAAAAAAAAAAACATATTTTCTACTGATAGGTCACCATTACTACTGTCCATGTACATCTTACCATCAGCTCCGATCGATAGACTGGTGTTCCTAATGAAAAGCGCTGTGGTTAAAGTAAATCAAATACTACAATTACATACGGTTAATTTTAACCGTTAAATGTTTTAATTAATCCAATTATTTAAAGTAGTAAACGAGTATTAAAACTGTTGCCGGCGTATACGTTCACGTGATGTTAAGTGATACGCTCGTCTACAACAACGTGGCGTTAGGTTAAATAGTACCATATCGTGCTAGGTATAACATGTTGTCTCGTTACGGCAGTAATGTCACTAGCTACGGCGCCCATCAAACCGGAACATAGTAATGTCTGCGCACTACTGTTTGTACAAGGCAATAGCAGCTGCAACAGGTAACTGGGACCTACCACCAAAGTATTTCTTGGTAAGAATTTTACGCCTTTGCCTAACAATAAAAAAAAATAGGTGTAACAGAAGGAAGGTGGAGAAAAGAAGAAGTGGGGGTGTGATTTAGTTATATTCTATTAAAAGCAATTAATATTTTGTATAAGTAGTAAGGGTGTAAGTGTTTCCGCACAACAACTCATAGGATCCAAGCAGACCTCACCAGCTGGTGGTGAAACCTGCTAATCAACAGACGAAGCTCTCGCTCCTACCAAACCGCATTGGGCCAGCGTGGTGGGAAATGGCCCAAATCCTCCCCATTTGAAAACCCTACAAATGACAGCTCCAAGTGTCCGGCGGTAGCGGAGGCTATGTTGTATGTGATCTTTGGAGGAGGCCATTGTCCAGCGGTGGACGTCTATCGGTTGATGGTAAGTAGTATTGCATTAAAACTTTAGACCGAACTGTATTAAGTTATATTTCAACTTAACCGTTAAAGGCGACTAATATTGGTATAGCTTTTTCTCTAGACGGAATAATCAAGACTAAAACCAAGTCTAGAAGTATTCAATCAAGACCAAAATCAATCAATATCAAGGTTATCCAAGTCTTGTAATTGTTCTTGCTTTGCTCATCACTATTAACCCGTTTTGTGATGAGGAGGTGAAGATTTGGTCAAATGTTTCAGATCACGTGGAAGCAGTCTGTCTCCAATGCTCAGTAACCTAACTGCAAACCTAGGCTGATGACAGTCGTCATGCAAAGAGAAGTAGCATTTTCGGACAACTTCAAAGAGGATCCCTTTATGAGTTCCCAAGATTGGTCCTGGTGCTCAAAATTCCTGCAAAAGGTGCACCAGGTGGACAGTGGAAGAGATAGTTTGACGGCATAAAGGTGTGGACCGGGTTTAAATACCATCAGTTAAAAGGAATAGCTGAGGATCAGATTGGTGTTCTGAATCTGATCACCAGATTTCAATTAGAAGAGGGTACCTGATGAAAGAACTTGCTCATCACTGTTAATCTGTTTTATAATATTTTTTTTTTTAATTTTACAGTTAAAGCTAAATTGTTATTATAATCGTTTGGCAGTAATATGTAATTAGATTTGAAATTTGTCAGAAATATTCCCGTACTATGATAAATCGCTGTCACTCGGGCCCCATCCCGTTATTAACACCTCCGCGACTACATTTGGGGAAGGAATTTTGTAAAATCCATTCTTAGCTGACCTCTAAATCGCAGAAGCAATATCTACACCAAATTTTGAGTGTTTACGTGTTAAAGTTTCTGAGATCTCGTGCTGAGTAACTGGATCTTTTGACATCTATACATACAGATTTTTATTAAGATTTTCTTTAACATAAAAGAAGATTACATTGTACCGTACTATTTATAGGCCCGGCCGGTATTGTCGCATCTAAATATAAAGGATAAAACAATGGTTATTGCGGGTTATCCCTAAGAGATAGACATATACCATCCAGGACTTTTTTGTAGACCTTCTTAAGGTGTATAACACTGCAGTACATTATTTTGATCTATCTCGTAGATTTCACAATGTAAACCAGCGTTTACAATGCAAGCGCAAAGTATGTGCTTATTTACGACATCACATTAGAAGCCTCTAAAATTATCTGTATTTCTATACTATATTATACATGTATTATAAGTATAAACCTTCCTCTTGAATCACTCTATCTATTAAAAAAAACTACATCAAAATCCTTTGCGTAGTTTTATAGATATAAGCATATACATAGGGACATATAGACTGCGGGACGCGACTTTGTTTTATACTATGCAGTGATATCAGAAAGAAAATTAAAAGACTTCTTCTAAATACAAAATTTTAATAATTTCACGGATAAAAAAGATTTTTTTTAAAAAAGTATCTATCTAATAGGTCTGTTACCGGAAACCATGCAGGTACCACCGCAGCTTCTATTTCCGCCAAACAGTACTATGCTAACATTACTGAAGGGGTTGTAGCTAGTAACATCATTGGAGTAACAAAACTGACCGGACTGAAACCGGAGACCTAGGTAGATACCACCGCAGCACCTATTTCTGCCGTCATATAGTGATGTGCAAACATCACTATGTTCCGGTTCGAAGGGCGTTGTAGCTTGTGTAATTACTGGGGTAACGACACTCAACAACTTGTCTCAAGTGACGAGTACAATGGGCAAGCATATCACTTACCATCAGGTGGACGTGGTGCTAGACTTGTCGCTTCTTTGAATGAAAAAAATAAGAAAATTGTAATTTTTTTTTTCATATGATATTTCAAAATTATACTTGAAGTCGTTGGGTTTAAATAGTTATATAGATTACGTGAGTATTTTTTTTTTCAGTACGTTTTCAGTCCAATTAAGATAAAAAGCTGTTCGTGAATATATTCCCGGGTGCCTCTCGCCGTATACGGGCTTAAAAATGTTTTGTTTTTATTTCAACGCGAAATTTATTGCGACCCACAATAAAACGAGTTTCCTTTAGTACGAGCTGTAATAAAATATTATATAGACAAATTGTTTTAAATCCGGTTACTTTCTGCATCATTTCTGTTATACTTCGGCGAACAATCTTAATTTATATGTAATTAATTGTTGAATTGATTATGAACACATCGTATCAGAGCACTAATCTTGAATATTATTAGCATTTATTTACTGCAATATAACCAATGCTTACGATAAACGATAATCCGTATCGATTATTGATAATTACCTTCACAGAACAAAACATTTATGGGCACTGCACAAGCACATCACTAGAGAAAAACGCGTTGCATAAAAAAGGGGGTTATCGTGCGCGTGGCGCGTCGCTGCTGATGTTACGAGTCATCGGCTCCACTGATAAGGTTATCACTGAAGAACGTTGCCAAAAAACGTCACTGACACTCATAGCAACGGAGGAAAAAAAATCCGGATCACTTTTTTTTGAGCGTTTTTCCCCCGACACTGCCCGCCGACGAGCCGGCGACCGCGCGCGATGTCTTTGCGGCAACTAAAAACTCGCAGCCGAGACGTCGTGGGCGTCGCGCGCCCGTGCGGGACGGGCTTACGGCGGCGCGCGCGCGCGACAGGGACGCCCGCCCGCGCGGTGGGCGTGCGCGCGTGGGCGTGGCCCGCGCCCGGCCGGCCCCGCCCGCGCACGCCCGCGCGCGCCCGCCTGCCCGCGGCGGCGGCGAGCTATATATCGGGCCGGAGCCATACATTATGCGATCCTGCCGCTTTTTGCGGCGGGTGCATTGTCTCCGATGCATTTTTTTCTCGCAGCATGATCTATAGAATTGTGCACTGTTAAATTCGCCTTACTATCCTCGTACGTTTAAGTTTTTTTTTTTTTGTGTTCCTCGAAGCGACGGGACGCGCGAGACGTTCACCTGATGGTAAGTGATACGCCCGCCCATAACAAAGTGGCGCTAGTTAGACTGATAAACACAAAATCACTATGTCATCATCGCTGAAACGTAAAATCCGTTTATCGCGATAATGTTAGATTTTTTTTATTAACACGTTTTTTTTTTCATTTGCATGTCATTACTGCGGCGGTGTTGTGATCATTAGTGTGAGCTCACTACACTACTTACGTGTCAAATTAAAAATGGCGTGCTTAGAGTGATTGAAACAAAAATACCTTTACTTATTTAATTAGATTTCATTAAACAAAACTAAACAATTTTCTACTTAAATAACTAATGTACACACAGCATCATAAACTAGGATTTTAATTGATATTTACTTTAAGTTAATAATACTGATCTATCAGATTATAATTAATAAAAAAAACATTATTTTTATATCATAATAATTATATTAATTATTATGATATAATTTGTAATATTTTGTTTTTAATAAAATAAAAATAAATTTCAACGTTTTCATGTTTTGCTTAATTACTACCTAATATTATGTAAAGTACATATGAAGTTATAACTTATATTAGCATAACTTCTGATATATTCTTATGTATTTAAAATTAATATATAAATAGAATTAAATAAACTAATAAACAGTTAATATACTACTAAGTAGTGTAAAAATTTTTTTTTGAACTTATTACAAACATAACTGTTAAGTTAAATATGAAGTTAAGGATTATTAATATGTCATAAACTATTAAATCATAATAAAAAAAACTTTTCTTTTCTTTTAATTTAACTGTTAACCGAGTAGGGATGTGCACAAATATTTCGTGTAGGGTATGCAAACCGCGCCCTAAATCGTTAAGCTTATCTATACTTAAATGTAACTTACTAATAACATAGCTCAGTTAATGCAGTAACAGTCGTAGCATAGTTATGTACCTTTTGAGTAACTTGAAAGATTATTACTTGGATAGGTTTAGGGAAGCAGGGCATGCTGTGCTTATTTGTATGTATGAAGCGCACAGCCCTGGAAGTTAAGTAAACCAAAAAATTATGTAAAAATCTAATCAAGTAATAAAAAATAAAAAAATTAAGTTTTTTAGTTATTTCTCTCTCGCTCTCACATTTTTCTCATTCTAACAACTTGATAATCTACTCTTAGTAACTGAAGGTTGGCGTTTATATGAAAGGAGCTGAAAGGAGTTTCCATTTATTATAATAATACTCAATAACAATGAATAATAAATAAATGTATAGGCTAGATACTTAATGATATACTTAATTACTTAAAGGATACATCATCATCATCAGTCGATAGAAATCCACTGCTGGAAATAGACCTCTCTCATAGATTCCTAGCCGATCGGTAGGGATTCTTAGAAGATTTGGGTCATATCCCACCAGGCTGGCCCAATGCGGGTTGGTGGGAGCCACAGCCTCGTTTGTTGATTAGCAGCACCACGAGCTGGTGAGGTTGACTTGGGTCCTGTGGGTGGATGTATATGACCCCTTACACTTGAAAGAATACATATACACAACATCATCTAAGAATATTAAAAAATGCCAAAAAAATGTTTTTTTTTTTAATTTGACGAAACGATAAGGAGCGAAGAGTTCACCTGATGGTAAGTGATACGCTCATAGCAATATGGCGTTAGAGGAATTATACACAGTATATTGTGCTCGTCGCTTTGAGACTATATGTAATGTTTCGTTACCTCAGTAATTTGACTACTGCACAGTAATGTTCGCACACTAATGTTTGTCGGCTGCAGTAGGAGCTGCTGTAGCACTGGTCACAGAGATCTACCAGCAGTGAAGCCGTCACCAGTCGCGTGAGGATGATCAGCCATAAACCAATACCCTCTTAACGAAGTATTCTGGTTTGGAGTCACGAATTTTAAATGTTTATTCGGACGAAGCTAAAAAAAAAAAAAAAATTTTTTTTCGTTCACATTTTTTTCTTAATACTAAAAAAAATTAAAAACTTGTACCGGTGTGCAATTAATTGTCCTTGAGGAGTAAGGACGTAGTTATTACACTAAACGAGATATTAAAAAAAAAACAAAATGGCGGCCGTTAGAAAAACACGTTCCGTTTTTCAGGAAAACTCTTTTCTCAGTTTTTGTGCTGTTAGACTTAAAAAAAACAATAACAGTAGTTTAGGGCTATTAGGAATAGGATTGAGGTGAACCTGTAGTAGAAAGCCTTGAGGGTGGGGGATGAGATGTACTAACACAAAGTGTACACAAATACCGCGTTACGGTTTGAAGGGTACTGAGCGTAATTAACTACTTAAGTTATTTCTAATCACTTATATATCATCATCATCAGCTGATAGACGCCCACTGCTGGACATAAGTCTCTCCCAAAGATCTCCACATCGATCAGTCCCACGCCGCTCGCAACTTTCGTTTGTAGGGACTCATATAGAATGGAAGTGATTTACACCATTTCCCACCTCGCTGGCCTAATAAGGGTTGGTGGGAGCCAGAGCCTCGTTTGTTGATTAGCAGGCTGCACCACAGGTGAGGTAATTTCACATACTTTTCCGTGTTCATTATCAAATAACAATATGGAATGGGTTATTGGTTTTAAAGTAAATAGTATTGCAGTGATCGCCTTGCACCAAGTGGGTGTGGAGCTGATGCGGCTCGTCATGTTCCAGACGCTTCAAGAGCTTGCTATCAGCCGTATATTCGTATGTCGTACTATCAACGGATACAACAACACTTCCTCTGTCCAGAAGAAGACCAGGAAAGATCGGAGCGGCCGCGTGCTGTGCTATTAGAACTACAGTCTATTAATGCTGTTAAAGCCAGAAGTCGTTGAAACCCCATTGGGAAGCAAAGAATCTTATCGCGAGAAATGAAGATACCCGCCAGGACTCTGTCGCGTGTTATAAGACAAGACCTGAAGCTCGGCGCTTATCAGGTGACAATCGATATACAGGATATGCCCTAAATCAATCTTTACAATTAAAGATAGTGGATCGATCAAAACGCCTTCAGTCCCGATACGCAGGTGAAAGGCACAGTAATATCCTCTGTACCGATGATACAATTTTCACTATTGAAGAACAAACACTACAATAAGCATAATGGTAAAGTGTACGCTCACAGTTATAAAGACGCTGCTCAAGTGGTGGTGGTGGGAAAGGTACAACGTGGTCGTCATCCTGGGTCAGTGATGGTGTGGTGGGGCGTGTATTATCAAGGACTCACAAAACGACATTCATGTGAGAAAAGAGTGAAAACTTCAGCCAAGCGTCAAGATACAGTCCTGGATCATGTCGTGAAACCTCTCAGCAATAGACTTTAAAAATATACCGTGGACTTTCCAGCAGGACTCTGCAGCTACTACCCAAGCCTGGTAACCAACGTTCCGAACTTTATAACAGCTGAGGACTGGCCCACATCTAGCTCAGACCTTAGCTCTTTAGACTTCAAATTACGGTCAGTTTTAGAGGTCATGGCCTGCTGCTGCTCTAAACGACACGGCGACATTGAGCCTGTTAAGAAACCTTTGTAGCAATCAGTGGAGGTGGTGGTGGTGGAAATTACTTAACCAAAAGTTCAAATTGATTACTATTTTGTATCAATAGAAAAATAAAACGAGTCTAATATATAAGTTCATTATGGGAGAGAGGTCTCTTGCCTAAAGTAGTTTGGGAATCGCTGGACTAAAATGTGTTTCTCAAGTTCTTCAGCATAAATCACCGGGTCTATACCCAAAGCTAATATTGGAAGGACGTTGTAGGTCCATGAAAAAAAAAAGCTCAGGTTATTATGGAGTACTGTTCTCATATCTCATCTAGCGGCACTAGATTCAGTGGAGATAGTGACCGAATTTTTTTTTTTATTTTACGAAGCGATGACACAGGCAAGAGGTTCTCATAGTACCTTGCCCATGACAACGTGGTGCTAATGGATACACTGTACCACATTGCACTCGTCACCTTAGGACATAAGATGATAAGCCTTGTTACCCCAGTAATTTCACGTGCAGCGCCTCTTAAATCGGATCACAGCTCTGTGGCAACAGAGACCTGCCACCAGTAAAGTTTATCGGTGACCAAGAATCAAACCTTGTCATAGTAATATACAGGACATTCCTCAATACAGTCCTCACATGGCTGGTCTCCTGATCCATCTAAGAATGTATCCTGGTATTATCTTCATCATCCGATATATGTTCAGTTCTACTGGTGGTAGATCTCTGTTGTCGGAGATCATCTAGGTGGGTACCACAGCAGCGCCCATTTCTACTGCCAAACAGTAGCGTGCAAACATTACTGTGTTCCGGTTTGAAGGACATAAAAAAGTAGGTGTTCCTCTCTCATAAGATGTCCATCTCTTAGATCTGATCCAATACCTATTCATCCACTATTTTCTTATCTTTGTATATTTATCATAACAATCATCATCATCAGCCAATAGATGTCCACAGCTGGACACTAGTTCCCCAAAGATCCCAACATGGATAGATCCTATTCACATCGCCGGGCACCGGAGGTGGTTTCTAGGGGATCATACGGGGATAGGCCATTTCCCACCACACTGACCCAATGCAGATTGGTGGGAGCAAGAGCCTCGGTTGTTAATTAGCAGCACCACGAGCTGGTGAGGTTGGCTTGGGTTCCGTGAGTTGTGTGGGACTCCTTATATCTTCCACTTTAAGAATGGAGTCATTAATTTGGGACCACATTCAAGTGGTCCGATATTATTTCAATATGGAAAAGTATTACGATCCCGATAAATTTTGAACCCTTTTTTTATATCAAAAGGTGAGGAGACGAGCGGGACGTTCACCTGATGGTAAGTGATGCTCCTGCCCATAACAACATCGCGTTAGTTAGGACGGTACACACAGCGCGATATTGCGCTCGTCGATAATAAGATATCAACACTCGTTGAACCTCGCAATTTCACTAGCTACAGCGCCCTTCGAACCGGAACGCGATAACGATTGCACAGTACTGCTTGTTGGCTGGATTTTGAAACTGTTCATTGATGTTGAAACTATGTAAGGTTTTATACATTATTAAGATCTTTGGCGCTAATCAGCATGATATATATTGCACCACATTGCGCTCGTCCCCTTAAACATAAGACGTTGAGTCTCGTTAATCCAGTAATAACACTAGCTACAACACCCTTTAGTCCGGAACACGGTTCTGTTTGGCGGCAGAAAGGGTCTCTGCAGTAGTTACCACATTGACAGTCTCCGGCAACAGAGACCTACCACCAGTAACGGCATTGTTAGGTAGATGTGATGGTGTTAGGTCATATATACCATTTAATCAACTCCACAATATGTAGCCCCGGTATCGAACCCGGGACCTCTGAATTATAAAATAGCAAAGGGACTATTATGTGAACAAAATGGGTGGTACACACTCCACCCACATTGTCCTCGTCATAAGTTGCCTAGTCTCGTTATCTCAGTAATTTCATCAGCTACAGCGCCTCTCAAACCGGATCATAGCAATGTATGCATAGTACTGTTTAGCAGCGGGAACAGAGCCTGCGGTGGTATCTAGACGTTTAACAGAGAATAAGTCTAGCAATCTTTGAGACGATGTCGATGACCTAAGTTCTTTGATGGATCTTCTCATTTAATATATAATTGGATCTTGTAGATACTCGAACAGCTTCTTCCATGAATATATTGAATTAAACAAGAAAATATTTACTAATGACATTTAGATGAATACTTACGTTTATTAAAATCTACATTTCACGTGATATCAAGTGATGTGGTCTGTGGTAAATTACTATAACCTAGTAACAGCCTATTCACTCTTTCCTTGAAGACATCCGCGTATTTGTAAGGATGGTGTCGTTGATAAGCTGTACCACTCCTCCGCTGTTCTTATGAAGAACGAAGGGCTGAACCTCTTTGTTCGCATACCGGGGATGTCCATAGCACAAGGTTGGTGACTCGTCGTGCGTCGTGGTCCGGTGGTGGATTCCCATCCCCTATTTTGCGTAGAGTGTGCGTTAGAGCAGTGTAATTCCCTCTTCAATATATCCCGACCCAGTTGACCACACGGCGTCTGTCTTCAAGACCTTCCAGCCAAGTTATGACGAGCTCTTGATCATCCAAGAACCTTACTCCATATATATCTCATTCTGTCTATCAAAACATCTGGAATATTCCATCGTCAACAATCATAGATATACCCCATAGACAAGTAGTATGATTGGCTGATGATTGATTCTTCAATACATTACTACTACAACTACTACTACTACATTACTACTTCTACTGCTAGTTTAACTTAATTCTATTTTTAGTTTTGTTAACAAAGATGCCTCAGTCGATTCTAATACTATATAAAGGCACCAGGTCATAGACTTGCAATGATGATAGGTTTTCTCCTGGCTAGCTTGAGTTCTGGATGTCCACAAATGAAGTACGGACACTATCGAAGTGAAATTAAAATTCCTGTCAGGTCTTAATAGAAGCAGTCGTTTAAGTCCTGGAGTCATAGACAACCAATATCAGTGCGTATCACCTGTACTCACGGTGCTGAACTGTTGCTGCAGGGTCGCTTAGAGAGAGATAGAAAAAGCTATGCTTGGCGTTGCTCTAGTGCATAAGATTGGTAATGAAGTAATCCACCAGAGAACCAAGGGTTTCCATACATCCTTCCGTGTGTGCACACTGCAGTGACGATGTTGGTGAGGTCTGTCGCAGAAGTGACCAGGAGTGACTTAGAGTGGAGACTTCGTCTAGGCAACCTATCTACCCAAAGTAGTTTGTAGCTAATGGATGCGTATAGCCGAAGAAGAAGCGTTCCTTGAGAGAGGCCTATGTCCAGCTGTGGACTGCCACGTGCGGTTGTTGATGATGATGAACCATATTAACGAGCAATGAAATTTATCGCGTCGCCTTGTCCGGATCGCTATCAAACATGGCCGCTCGCGAGGTGCGCGCGAGTACCGGACGCCGCGCGCTCCGGCGTTGCTTTCGTTTTTGGATTCCCGCTGCTCCCGGCCAATAATAATTAAATTAACAAACAATCAGAGCCTCGGATTCCCGGCGGCCGGTATTTTATGCTAAATTCGAAATTTCAAATATCGAACGGGTCGAGTTCCAATTTTCAAATTTGAACTTGGAACGTCCAGTTCGGATGACGGGCAAAAACTGACCGCGCGATGTCGGCCGTCATCTGCGCGGCACAGCGGCGCCCGTGGAGACGCTCCCCATCGACTTTATACGCAATGATTTTTTTTCAATTTGGAAAATCTAAGAATAGCAGATAACGTGACTTCTGCCAACCAGAACTTAGCCAGCGAATTAAATAAATGAACCTAGACCATTTTCTTGTGAAAGAAACACCCAAGCCCAGTAGTGGGAACATTAAGTGGACTATTAATTTTATATATAACTATTAGAAAAAGTAAAGACCATGCGCAATAAAACTCCATAAGCTAAGATGGTAATATTTTAACGTGTGTTAAATAAAAACAATCGCGTATTGAAAAGAGATTAAATCAAACAGAAGCTGATGACTACCATAAAATTGAAAAGGTTGTACTTTGGACCACTTCAAACGAGATGTCTTAAGTAGTTCTAACGGGACGCCCCGTTACCAAATGGTCTGGTATGGTTCTCTTAATTTATTGCTGGTAGGTTTAAATTAGCTGTGACCATCTAGGTAAGTACCACCGCAGCGCCTATTGCAGCCGCAACACTGTGCAAAGATTGCTGTGATCCGGTTTGAAGGGCGCTGTAGCTAGTGAAATTACTGGGGTAACGAGACTTAATTTCTTATGTTCCAACGCCTCGAGAGCAATGTGGTGTAGTGTATGACTAGCGTATGACTTACCACCAGATGAATGTTTTACTCGTGTCATCGCTTCGTCGAACTCTGCACAAGACGATCGAAAGCAACTAGCAGGTGTTCCTCTAGGAAGGTCTATGTCTGATGATGATAATGTTATACATGGTTTATCAATTGAAAATATATATATACATATGTATACATAATTTAAATTAAATCAGCCCGACGCCATTTTGTGTGCAACTGAAATATGCCGCCTAGCCGTGCAGACTATCAGCAAAAAGGGCCTCCTCACCAAACGCTCATTTTATCACATACGTTCCAAGATAGAAAGAGACGGAATACGTTCAACCAACATAACTAGACCCGCTACGTAGCGCGTACAACTCCAAGATACCTCACGTATACGAACAGGCGGAGGTCAAGTTAAACTGGTTATTATTGTAAGAAGTATCGCAGAAAGCTTTTTGTCTCTGTTCTGCAGAAGGGCTAATGACAATTCTCAATATTTATGCACAGTGCCCGTGCTGAATAATTTCAGAGCGGACGTGGATGTGGGAACATGTTTATATCTTATCTATGCTCGAGTCGAGCATACTATAGCTACAGCGGTAATCTATGCTCCTTCACTACATAGGCATTCGGAAACAAATCCTAAAAAAGCTATATTTTATTCTTTATTACGGATTCCTAAGGCTTAAACAACAGTCGTTGACTATCGCTTGTTGTATTTCTCTCAATTTTTTTTAATCTATGATGCGATTGAAGTAGAGCGAGATGGTCACCTGATGGTAAGTGTTACGCCTGTTCATAACAAGGAGACGGCAACTATAAAATTATATACACTGCACTATAATTGCTTGTCGCTATACACATGCTACATCTTGTTACCAAAGTAATTTCACCAGCGACAGTAGCGTTTGCCGTCTTCTGCAATAGGCACCTCACTAGGTAGCCCGACGATCTGTTGAATCTTGCGGGAAGCAGCTGGATGCAGGCAGCGCAGCATCGATCCAAGGAAGGCCTACATCCAGCAGTCTACATCTGTCGGCTGATAATGATGATGATAACAGCTGCAGTGGTAGTCTCCTGCAACTGACCCCTACCACCAATAAGTAGTACTGATATCCTTATCAAGCAAACATTCTGACTATTCCACTTATCGAAAAAAAAAAAAAATTACTGTACGCCAGTCAATAATTGAACGTAAATGGTACATCACTATATTTGAATTAAAAAAAAAATTGGATATCCATCTACAGTAAATTCTAATGAATAGCTTTATTAAACATACGAATACTAAGTTGCATACTTAACATCATACTTAAATAAGTTACTTTGTAATGTTATTCGTTTTAGTATCTAAGTGATGAAATAGTCCTTTATAGTGATGTGACGTGTACTCGCATTCGGATTTATACGGCTGAAGGACTAAGCGAAGTTCTTAAGGGAACGTCCAACAGTGGGATGATGCTTATAATCTAGAGCAGTAGCTAAACGATCGCTTTGTGCAGCTGATGTCCCACGTTCGATTCCGAGGTGTTGACTTTGGATCGAGGTCAAGTCTTGGTTCACCATCATCACTGTTCGCTATCCATGCTTTAATAATCACTTAATATCACGTAAGGCTGTGGTTAAGAGATTCTCTTCATTCAGCAACGAGATGTTGATCTGATGCTGAAGGCGATAGTTAGGATGATATACACTGCCCTCGTCCTTGTAATGAGTTAATCCATTTTTATTTTACTCGACCGGGATATTAGACCGGCACTAAATCATCATCATCATCAGCTGATCGAGGTCCACGAGTCGACATGGGCTTTCTCCAAATATTCCCACACCATCAGGCAAGGATTCATATGAGGGATTTGAACTATTTCTTCAATGCTGACCCTGTACAGGTTGGTGAGAGTCAGGGTCTCGTTTGTTGTAGCATCGTCCACCACGAGCAGGTGAGGTTGAGATCCCGTGAGGTGTTAAGCGGGGACCCTTATACCTCCTATGACAGTAAATGATACATTACACCATATTATACTATTCGCTATCGTTACCGTAGTAATATCATTAGCTACAACACCCTTTAAACCGGAACACAGAAGTTTTTGCATAGTACGGTTTCTCGGCTGCAATTGGAGCTGCAGTGGTACCTAGACAGTCTCCAGCAACAGAGATCTACCAGCAGTTGATGACATCACCCGGAGGATGTTCGTCCAGTTAAACAGGTCCTTAACTTTAATGGGTGATGAATGGTATAATGTATGTATGTCCTGTCTTCTGTCATCGATCCTGAAGAAGCCAGTTTACATGAACTGGTAACATAGACGAGAAGCCTTCTGGAGTCGGAGTTGGAACAGTGAACAGCAAACAGTATGAGTTCTTTAACTTACAAAATTCTAGACTTCTGGCGGTAGGTCTCTGTTACTGGAGACCATCTAGGTAGTTACCGCAGGAAGCACCTATAGCAGCCGAAGAAACAGCAGTCTCCAAACATTACTGGGTCTCGCATTGAAGGTACTTGTAGCTAGTGAAATTACTGGGGTGACGAGAATTAACATTGTTTTTTTTTTATTGAAACGAGAAGACGAAGGCCCGCCCATTACAACGTAGCGCTAGATGAAATGGTGTTCATAACTTCACATTGAGCTTGTAGCCTTCTACTCTAGTAAATCTCGTTACTACAGTAATTACACTTGCTATATAGCATCCTTCAAACCGGAACATAGTATATATAACTCTTTTGGTGGCAGAAATAAGAGCTGAGGCGCTACCTACCTAGACGGTCTCCGGCATCGGAGACTTACTACCAGCAGGTTTAAAAGCGAGGAGCGCAATGTGGTGCAGTATACCATCTTGACTAGCCCTACGTTGTTATGATCGAGCGTATCACTTACCATCAGATGACCGTTTCCCTCGTCTCACAACAACGTTTAGTTGGTAGAAGAGAGTCATAGAGATCTATGTGTCTGATGCAGCACAGACTTGCCACTAGTTGTATTCGCAAATGTTTATTAAGGAACTTCTATCACATGACCAATTAGTAACACCCCCGCAACTCCCTTTGGGGGTGGAATTATGTAAAATCCATTCTTAGCTGACCTCTAAACGGCAGAAGCAATATCTTTATTTGTTGTTTATAATTCTGAGTGTTCACGTCTAATAGTTTCGTAGATCTTGCATCCAGTCAATAGATCTCTGGATATATATATATACAATTACGTAAGGTGTAAACGGTCGCGTGTTATCACCTAATCACCAGTGTATTGAAGTGGATATCTGAGATCTTATTACTTAGGTAACAGACATATAAGACTTTTTTTTAATACTTCAAATCTACGAGCGAGACCTTCACCTGATGATAAGTGACAAGCCCATACCAATGTGGCGCTAGTTAGAATGATATACACTGCACCGATTTGTGTTCTTCACCACACATATATTATATCCGCTACTCCAGTCATTTCACTAGCTACAGACTCCTTTAAACCGGATGTTTGTACACTACAATTTGCCCGCAGAAATGAGAGCATTTTCATAGAAAAAGTCGCTGTAGTTTGACTTGTTTCCTGTTTGTTAGTTCTAGGTAATATTCGGAATGGTTAAACCTAGATCCAGGGGCCTAGACAAACATATAGCTTAAGATACATAGCTTAACGTAAGCTACTTATACGAAACAATTAGGGTTCCGCATAAAACAACTTTATGAGTAATTTTGCTAGTTGACTTTTAATAATAGCAATAGTACTCCATCCCGCATTGGGTTAGTGTGGTGGGAAATGGCCCAAATCCTTCCATATTAACCCCCTGCAAACGGCACCTCGCGCCCGGCGACGTGGTCAGCGCAGCACCGACTGATCTGGGAATGTTGGGGAAAAGCCCATGTCCAGCAGTGGACGTCTATCGGCTGATGACGACGAGATAAAATATATACACTTCATCTATCAAAAGAAAAGCCTCAGGTTCGATTCCCAATGATCTTGAGCTCTTGAATGTAAAGATCGAGAGGAAACCGACTGAAGACGTACGTTCCCGGAACATAAGGTTTACGTTGGCCTTGTGGAAGAAGGCTCCGAGTCCCACAAGTGGGAACATAAAGAAGGATGTTTATATTGTTATATACAACGTAGAGTGAAATAGAAATATGTACTGCTGGTAGATCTCTACCATCTAGGTACTACTGCAGCTCCTATTTCTGCCAAACAGTAATGTATAAACATTACTGTGTTCCGGTTTGAAGGGCGTTGTACTTAGTGAAGTAATTGAGGTAATGAGATTCAATATCTTAACTGTCAGGCGATAAGCGCAATGTGGTGCAGTGTATATCATTTTCACTAGCGACATGTTATGCGCGAGCACTTAATATCAAGTGAACGTGTCACTCGTTTCACTCGCTTTGTTGAATAAAAAAAAAAAAAAGATATATATTGTTCTGTACAGTGGTTGCTTATGTAAACGCCCCAATAGATTGCTGTCGGAGCGAAAGTTTACTGTTTTGTGGGAATCGATGGTTTTTCTGTTGTGCCCATTGTGTGGCGTGGCGTGGGAATGGTGTCCCACTGCTTGTAAATTTACGCACTTGTTGGTGTTATTGCAGCACTGCGACGGTTTCGAGATGGAAAAGTTGTGGAAAAACTCTGCGATTATAATGTGATGTAATTCATTCCGTGTAGACGGCTTTCGTGTGCTCAGATGTGTGAAGGGCTGTAAACGCGGTGAGAGTGAGCGAGACGGAGAGATAGATACAGAGAGAGGGAAAGAGATGGAGTTATAGGTGTTTGTTTCGTTGTTGCAACAGTATCCTGTTGGTACTATAGCAGCTTTTCAAACAGTATGCATACATTACTGTGTTGTACTGTAGCTGGTGGAATTACTGCGGTAACGAGATCAGTCATGTCTTGACGTGATGAGTACAATGTGGGGTGCAGTGTATGTCATCCTAACTAGCGTCACGTTATAGCGACGAGGATTTTTTTTTTGGTTTCCGGAAGAGATCTTCGTAAGATGCCCTGCTTCTGCAGGATAGTCAGGGTTATGTGAGAAACCTCCCCTAGTCTGCATCAGTTCGTTCGGAGAGGATCCAGGATCTCGTATAGAATGCATCGGTGCACCCCTACACTGTGTTATAGGTGTCTGAGGAGGAGCCTAACCCTCATAGGGACTATCGCTGAGCCATATCCCGTTCCACGCAGGGTGGCTTGTTGAGCGATTAGAACCCCCCACCCTCAAGGCCTTCGAAACTCCTAGACCCTTAGTCGCCTTCTACGATAGAGGCCAAGTCCAGATCTAAGGCGACGAGGACCTAGTGGTGCACTGTACCAGTACCCCATCGTAATTAAAATCATGTCTTGTTTCTTTCTCGTTAAGGGTAGCCACCCCCTAGTACACTAGTGGAACTTGCGCAGTGTGTAGTCATTAAGCGTGTACAAGACACCAGCAGCTGTGTGCACCAGCTCGGCCGATAGCATCTGACCTTTCGCGCGCCACCACCACCTGTTTTTTTGCCCGATCAACGGAATTATAAACCGCATAACTTTTATAACAAATGTCACCGTTTCCGTTCCGTGGCCGTGTGATAGCGTATCAGAACAGGAGTGGCGCGGAGACGGTATAATTACAATTTTTTTTTTTCAATAAAAAAATTATGGACAAATGTTCGCTGACACCTACTTTCCCTTTCCCACTGCTGGGATTTGGGACCTGTCACTTAGTAACAGTCAACACTAATTTTTTAAGTTACAACTTAGATACGTCTGTCTCCTCCCTCTCTACTATATCTGTTGTTCTTTGACTATATCGATCTTTTATTAAGACGTAGTTTTTAACCGGAAGTTGAATTTTAGGAATCAAATCCAAACCTACTCGAAAAGTATAGCGCGTGAAACCGTTCCCAAATTAAGCTATCATCATGTTTTCAGCTTAGTTCACAACTGATCTTAGAGGTGAGACAAACAGAACATTCACTTAATGATAAGTGTTACTTGTAACAATGTAGTTCTAGTCAAGAAAATTCTACTGCGGCGCCCTTTAGACCGGAACACAGTAATGTCTGCATATAACTATTTAGTAATGCTTACGTATGTTGTCGATCTCCATCGCTGAAGACTAAATAGGTATCATCGCAGCGCTTATTACAGCCAGCACACGGTAGCGTGAAAATAATGCTGTGTTCCGGTTTGAAGGTCGTTGTATCTAGTGTAATTACTGAGGTAACGAAAATCAACATCTTATGTCGTAGCGAATAATGTGATGCAGTATATATCACTCTAACTAGCGCCATGTTATGGGCGGGCGTATCACTTGCTATCAAGTGAAAGTCCAGTTTGTATTGTCGCTTAATAATATATACATAAAAAAAAAAAAAGTAGAAATAATATTCAAAAAATATATATCATACATTTATTGCCGGCTCCATTCGTTCCATAGGCGAACCCATCTCAACCACGGATCATAAAGCAATACGTTGCAAAGCACTCCAATGTGGAATTATGCATAGTGCGCGAAGCTTGCATATGCATGCACCAGGTCTTTGCAATCAGCTGAAGCCACCGGTGCTGGTGATTGAAATATGACTGATAAATGGAAGGCTTCAACCAGTGGTCGGCAACTTTAATCCGAACAGGTACTTTAAAGGTTAGGTCTCTTTTGCCGGAGACCGTCTAGGTACTACGACAGCTGATAAACAGTAGTCAGCATACATTACTGTGTTCCGGATTGATGGGCGCTGTAACCAGTGAAATTATTGGGGTAACGAGATTTATCATCTTAGGACCAAGGTAACGAGCGTAGTGTGGTGCTGTGTAGAACATCCTAACTAGCGCCTCCCCTAAAGATCTCCACGTGTGAGGGTTCATATGGAGAGAGATAGGCCACTTCCCATCACGCTGGTCCAACAGGTTGGTAGGAGCCAGAGCCTGGTCTGTTGATTAGCAACACGAGCTACACCGCTACTACCCGGCACACTACAGCGCCCTTCTATCCGGAACAGAGTAACGTTTGCACACAACCAACAATAAATACAGCAACTGATCGCGCGAACTTTATGTGAGATGTTATCTCATTAAGCAATTACTTCAGCTACAGAGCCCTTCAAAACGGAAGTTGGCTTTAATGACATCAATTAATTTGATGGTTAATATTATAATGTGCGTGTGTGTGTGTTTGTTTGTGTGTTTGTGTGTGTGTGTAGTAAATAATTCGTTTAATTATAGCATTCCAATATAACATCGTAAGCGGTGTAATTATCAAATTACGATACCATAGATGTAGTTTTGAAATAACTTCACGGATTATAACTTACAGCGCGGCTACTTGCCCATGAGCACAGAGTACTGAATGAACAGAGGGTGGAAAAATTAAAAAAATTTTTTTTAGTACAGATTTATAATATAATTGACTTTGAGCTGCTGGTCCTGGTCTTTGTCAATCGCTGTCTTCGCCGAATCCTCAGTATTCACTGACCCGAGAGAATCTTCAATGAAAATCTCCTGAAGCTCTGCCGCGAATCGATTTACAAATCAGACATCGCAAGCGGAAGTGGATTGGCCATTATCTACCAAGAGATCCCAACCCTATACCCAAGCAGACGCTTGATTGGTATCTGCGGCAAAGCGCAGTCGCCCCAGAAAGAAGTGGCGAAGAAGATCAGGAAGACGGGGAATGAAATTAGGGGTGAAGTCCAAGACCGAAAGTGATGGAGAGTCACTGTGGAAGCTCTCTGCCCTATCTTGTGATCATAGGGTGTTAATAAATAAAAATTTACTATTATTATTATGATTTTGTAGATAGAAGAAAGTCAGATTTTCATTATACTATACAACAGTGTGAGGAATACATTGATGAATAGCTCAAAGATAATTAGTTGCTTGTTCTGTGCAGCTGATCCTACTTAGTCGCCTTTTACGACACACCAAAGTTAAAGTGACTATTTTAGTAACAATTCCACTAGTGATAGATCCCTCTTGCCGTAGACCCTCTACGTAGGTATCAACCGCAGCGTCTATTTCAGCCGATAAACAGTAAAGTGCAAACTTTAACGTGTTCCGGTTTGAAGGGCGCTGTAGTTAGTGAAATTACTGGGGTAATGAGAATTGACATCTTATATCTCATAGCTACGAGCGCAATGTGATACAGTGTATACCATCCTAACTAACGCCAACTTGGGCAGGGGTATCACTTACCATCAGGTGAACGTCTCGCTCGTCTCTACGCTTCGTTAGATTAAAAATAAATTACACTTGTTAAAGCGCCCTTCAAACCGGAACTCAATGACGTCTGTATATTATTGTTGGCTACAATATGCTCGGCTGTACTACTAGTTAATTTTTTTTTCACAGTCAACTTTAAATCTCACAAAGTCCTGAGCGAATTAATACAGCGTCTGTCCGCTTACTACACTGTGGGCCATTAACCACATTACTAGTAAACAATAGGCTGAGCACTAGAAACCTAGGCAGCTATGAGAATATCTACTTTCTAAGAGCTATAATTATAGCAGCAGCACACATACATTAAACACCATCGGTTTCACACACGCGACTGAGGCCTTTGTACGGCACTTGATTTTTTTTTTTAATAACCTACCCGCAATGGCACTCGATTTATAATCGATTAAATAATCGATATATATTACTGGTAGTAGTGTCTCTGTTGCTACAGACCGTCTAGGTACCACCGCAGCTCCTATTGCAGCCGACACACAGTACTGTGCGAATATTACTGAGATCCGGTTTGAAGGTGGTTGTAGCTAATGGGTATGGAGATAAAGAGACTCGAACATTTTACGTCTAAGACGACGAGCGCAATATGTTGTAGTATATATCATTCTAACTAGCATCACGTCGTTACGGGCAGGCGTATCACTTACTATCAGGTGAAGGCTCCATACCACACCACAACCAATTGAATTGTTTCCTTCATCAGTATCTTTGGTGTTACTAATAAAAGTCCGTATAATCATCTTTGAATACAACCTAAGCCTTCTTATGGTGATGAATACTATGTTCAGGCTTGAAGGGTTTTATAGCCAATGAAATTACTAACTAAAATTATGAAATGTCTCAACTTGTTTAGTGCACGGTAGACGAGCGAGACTGTCACGTGATGGTAAGTGATACGCTTTACCATAACGTGGCTCTAATTAGGATGACATACACAGCAGAACACTACGTTCGCCGTGAGACATTATTCCTTAAGTCACCTTCAATAACTTCAGCGACAGCGCCCTTCAAACCGGAACACAGTAACATTTGCCATGAATTGTCTCTTGGCTGTAATATGAGCTGCGGCTGTACTAACAGACCAGCAAAATGATTGGAGAGACTTAGCATCTATGTTGTCTTCGAGAGGTTTACGGCGCAGTGTATATCATCCTAACTGGCTCCACGATGTAATGGACACCTGTCACCAAGTCAACGTCTCCTACGTCTTGTAAAAAAAAAATGTCAGGGTTACTTCTTTAAGTATTATTAAAAAAAAAAAACAATCGATGGCAATTATTATATTACAGACAGTCCCGCATTAAAGCAATTACTTAGTACGTTTGCTTAGGTATTACTTAGAAGTGTTAATTGCAACTTGTCCTGACCTTTTATTATTAGAATGACTTAATTCACAATAACTTAACAAGTTTATTATAAACACTGTCAACTTAATGCAATAGGTTCGTTTAATGATCAAGTTTTATTCCTATTTCAATACAATTAGAGAGAGACAGCAGGCTTCGCGGGCTAACTGGTGGTAGGACTCTGGCGCTGGTGCCCGTAGGGCTACCACCGCAGCTCCCATTGCAGCCGACAAGCAGCAGTGTGCATACATTAACGTTGTACTTAAAGGGGTATGATGCTAGTGATGTTACTGCTGTAATATAACTTAACATCCTATGCCCATAGACAGTACAATATCGTTCTGTGTGTATATCCTTAATTAGCGTCACGTTAGCTTATGTTAGGCTATGTATGATAAGCTATATGTCTAGGCCCCTGGATCTAGGTTTGTCCATTCCGGATATTACCTAAAACTAACAGAGAGGGAACAGGTCAAATTGCAGCGGCTTTTCCTGTGAAAATACTTCCCACCGCAGCTCTCATTTCTGCGACCAAACCGTAGTGTGCAGACATCCGGTTGATAGGACTCTGTAGCTAGTGAAATGACTGGAATAGCGGAAATAATATATGTGAGGCGAAGAACACAAATCGGTGTAGTGTATATAATTCTAACTAGGGCCACGTTGCTATAGGCGGGCGTGTGTCTACAGCTACGAGTACAATGAATTGCAGTGTCACCATCATCAGCCGATGGACGTCCACTGCTGGACATAGGCCTCCCTCAAAGATCTCCACATCCAAGAGTTCATTGAGGAGAATTGGGTCTTAGCCCACTAGTGGTCAGTGCTTCGACTGTTAGCAGGTTACACTGCGTGCAAGTGAGATCAACTTGGGCTACCCTTACACTATATATTGCAGTGTATATCATACTAGACTAGTGCCGCATTACCATCAGCTGAAGTCCTATCATCTGGACGCTTCGTCCATACATAAGTAGTATCTTAGACAGTAATTTAATATTGAAATTGTGTATGTAGTGTAACGATACGATGTAGAATACCAAATGTAGTCATTACGAAGATATAAACTGATAAGGATGTTACCGTGTTTGTGAGAGAGATCGTAATGCAAATATACGATTGCAGCTCTTAAATGTTTAATGTTGTTCGTGTATTGAACATACGCTGAAGTAGTGTGAAAGCCTCTTTATTCGCGATGTACATGTTCCGTAAATGTACCGCGAATACGGAACAAAATTTTTTATTAGTCCATTTGACGGAATTCTTTTGTTATTATGTATGTGTTTATTGGACCCGCAAATAAAGGAATTGAATAGTTTTTTTTTTTTTTTTTAATCTGTGAATAGTGAAAATGCGAACAAAGGAAGCGCGAATAAGGAGCTTTCACTGTATACAATTTTTTTTTAAACTACAATCACTACAACTCCATATGGTATTAAAGATGAAGGATCGTGAAGCGTACAAGAAGAACATCATATCTCTCTCATATATATATAGTATTTTTTTATGGTGGTAGGTTTTCATGGCTATTAAAACCTAGCTACATAGTTAGGTTATGAGTTATACTACCTAGTTTATTAAAGCTGGGTTCTTAATATATACAACCAGCGACACTACAATAAGTTATATCGGAATCGAACCGGGTTAGCGTATTACTAAGCAAGCGGACAAGCACTGAGTCAACCATCATCAGCTGATAGCCGTCCACTGCTGGACATGGGCCTCACCAAAAGATCTCCACATCGGTCAGTCTCGCCTTGCTCGTATCTAGTGGGTTCCCACGATTCTCACCAGATCGTAGGTCCACCTTGTGGGATGCCTCCCAACAGTATGTCTAGTGTTATACGGGCGTCACTCAAGGACCTTATTGTATAAATGTTATACACAGCACGGCATTGTGCTCTTGGACTTGAGTCAAGATGTAATATTTCGTTAACCTAAGTGATTTTTCTAGTTACAACGCCCTTCAAACCGGAACACAGTACAGTTTGCGGGTTGTGATCGGAGCTGCGGTGGTAGTAGGACGGCCTGAACCTACTACTATTTCGTTACAGTGAGTCGGTAATTAATAATATACCACCAATTGATACAGTAAAAACTTAATAGGAAATTGAAAAAAAAAACGGTCTTATAACAATGGCGGCGTAGACGAGGTAACGGACCGTAGGCATTAACCTTTACAATTTTTTTTTAGGTTCGCAGGCCATGAGCCGACTCGGTCGGACAAACACCAACACCTACAGTTTATAGAGCATATTCAACATACATATACACTTGCTGTTCTCCGCCCGCTTTGCTTGCCGTAATAAATAATTAGACTTGAAGTTTGTCTGAAATATTCCTCGAGAGCGACCGCAACAGCATAAGACTTTCTATACCAACCGTTACTATAGCAACCACATAAATAATCCGGAATGAAAATGAAATGATGAAGGATCTATGAAATTAAATATCCTATAACTACCTACAAATCATTCCGCGTCGAATGCTCAATTTCCCGAGATGATACGTTCACTTGTTTTCACGTGATTAGTGAACAAACTAAACCCATTTTCATTTTATATATATATGTAATGAAATATAATAAATATAGGAGTGTTATGGGTCTCGCACAACAATTTACGGGACCCAAGTCACCTGTTCGTGATGCTGGTAATCAACAAACGAGGCTCTGGCTCTCACCAACACTCATTGGGCCAGTGTAGTGTGAAATAGCTCAAGTCCTTCCATATGAACCCCTACCAACCACGGCTCTTGGTTCCGGGCGATGCCGACAATGCAGGACTGATCGATATGAGGATCTTTCAGGGAGGTTTATGTCCAGCAGTGGACGTCGATGATGATATACGAGGAAGAATCAAAAAGTAGAAGAACGACATATATTAGGGGGACCGGAAAGTAATGTCGTTTTCTTACGCTAAATACAAACACATACATTTTTAACGAGTCTTTATTTTTAATCAATGATGTATTCCCCATCATTGTCAATAACCTTTTGCCATCTAGTGAGTAAATTTTCAATCCCTGATCGATAAAAATTAATTGGTTTTTCGGCAAAATATCTAGAGATGGCATTTTGGATATCATCCAAATTTGCAAATGTTTTGCCACTTAAAAAGTGTTGCAGCGCTCGGAATAAGTGGAAATCCGATGGTGCAACATCGGGCGAATATGGTGGATGAGGCAGCACCTCCCACCCCAATTCATTAATTTTTTCTAGAGTTCGCCTTGCGCAGTGCGGTCTTGCATTGTCATGTTGGAGAATGACGCCTTTTCGGTTGACAATCGCTGGCCACTTTTCAATTAAAGATTGATTGACTCGCTGCAATTGTTCGCTGTAGAGGTCTGCAGTAACAGTTTCTCCAGGTTTCAGTAATTCAAAATGAACAATGCCGCGAATACTCCACCAAACACACAAAAGCGCTTTTTTGGGGTGTAAACCTGGCTTAGCAGTACTCCGAGGGATTTCATTTGGAGAGAGCCACTGCCTTTTGCGTTTTGGGTTATCATACAGGACCCATTTCTCATCTCCTGTGATCAAGCGATCAAAAAACGCTTCTGTGTTGTGTCGTTGAAGCAATAAGTTGCATGTGATTGATCGGTTAGCCTTATTCTGTTCGGACAGATTATGCGGGACCCAAACACCTGCTCTGCTTACTTTTCCAATCTGCTTCAAATGTTCTTGGATGGTCGACCAAGGTTTGTTGAGACTGTTTGACAATTCCTCGATCGTCTGACACGGATTTGCTTCCACTTCCGCCCTTAACACGTCGTTGTCTAACGCTGATGGTCTTCCTGATCGATACGAGTCGGAAAGATCAAAATTACCCGATTTGAACTTGGAAAACCACCTTTGGCATTTACGAATGTCCAGTGCATTTGGATAAACATCGCAAATGTTTTTGGTAGCAACTGTTGCGTTATTTCCCTTGCGAAACTCAAAGAGCATGCAATGCCGGATGTGTACCTCTTCTGGTATTTGGCTGGCCATTTTACCCAAAATTACAAAAAAAAATTGTAATTCAATTGTCTATAAGTAAAGAAATCACTATAACCTCACAATGTCTTTGGTACGCCTCTGAACAAAACAATGAGCTGACAAATGACAATCAAGTATTGGCATGCGCAGAAACGACATTACTTTCCGGTCCCCCTAATATACTCCTTGGTAAGAAAAAAATACTGGCATAGCTCCGATTCACATTAGTAATATTAATTAAGAAAAAAATCTTCGATTCTCCTTTGTTTTTAATGCAGTCACTTGTTCGCTTCGCTTCGGAACGCGTTCTCGAAAATGGAGATAAACGAAGAGCGAGCCGTTATTAAAAAGCTCTGTTTAAAGAAGATAACGAGCAAGAGATTCATTGCGTTTTGGAGGCAACGTTAGGAGAGGCTGCTCTGACGTATTCCACTATCAATGGCAAGGTAGGCTTCTCAATTTCGAGTGGTGAGAACGAGCATGGAAGATGAACATCGTTGCGGCCGTCACCACGTCCATCGACGTCACTCACCCAACAAAATGTTGCGAAAGTCGAGAGAATTGTATTGAGCGATCGAAGAGTTACTATGCGATACTTACTGGTAATTCAAGAAAAGGACACTTCATATGGAAGTATTCAATCCGTATTGAAACAATCCTTGAATATGAGAAAAGTCACCGCAAGATGAGATAGGTGCAAGAATGTTAACCGACAGAAAAAAATCGAGTCGACATTTCGAAGATGTCGGACAAGTTTCAAGAAGATTCTGAAGACTTTTTGTCTCGTTTCGTAACAATGGACACATGGGTCTATCATTTGGATCCCGAGACAAAACAGGAATCTTCGCAATGGAAACGGAAACGGCCATCATCACTGACCCCGAAGAAGTTTCGTGCCGTGGCATCGGCTGGCAATGTAGCCTCAATATTTTGGGACTTGGAAGGGATATTGTTGATTGATGACCTGGAGAGTGAGTTACCACTATTATTTGTCTATTTCCTAGTATGGCACTAGGAAACAGACAAGTAGTAGTGTGTAGTAATATAGTAATTAGGATGATACACACAGCACCACGTCGTTTACATCATGCGACATAAGATGTAAAATTACTCCAGTAATTTCTCTAGTTATAGCGCCATTAAATTAAAACAATAATGTCTGCACACTACCGATTGTCTGCTGCAATAGGAGTTGTGATGGTACCTTTTTTTATTGTAAATGTAAGCAAAGGAACAGTTTACCAGGTGGAAAGTGATCACATCTGCGTTGGCGACCTTAAAAGAAATACGCTCTTTTCTTGAAGGATTCCATGGCGGCCTCGCTGATCGGCGCTAGTGAGGATGATACACACAGCTCGAAAGCTTCCATCACCATCACCTTGTGCACTCGTCTCTTACGCTGTTATATATGGCCCATACTCCTCTACGGCTGCGGGGCGTGTACAGGACAAGAAGACCTTGAAGACCGGAATGGACTGAAGCCTTCAAAATGTGGACATATCGCAGTATGCTTAATATCAGCTGGGTACAGAAGGTGATTTATGAAGTATTTCCTAACCATAATAAAGCAGAAGATAGCATATCCGAAATGCTAAATACAATCTTCCACAGATATGAATTATGGGGTAAGTACCGGAAAGAGGAAGGTCCGTCGCAGAAATAAGGCATGGCTGGACGACATCAAGGAGTGGAACAAGATCAAGAGCACCGCGCAGCTGATCATCCTTACGCGCGATGGGAATGGATCCGCAGAACTGGTGTTCGATTTTCATTAATTGCAAGGGCACAACAAGAAGAAGAAGAATACAACTCCACATTAAGCTCATCCCGAGTCATGTTACGTTAAATATCTTTAACTTAGTAATTTCACTAGCTACAGCGCCTTTCGTACAAACATTACTACATGAAATAAGAATAAAATTTCAGTTCAAGTAACTTTGATACAACAATTAAAAAACTACATAAAATTCTTAAAACGTATAAAGTAACTTCTTCTGCTTCTCCTTCCACTCCTTTTTCTTCCTCCTCTTCATATTCTTCTAATTCTCCTCTTTTTTCTTCTCCTTCTTCTCATTCTCCTTATTTTTCTTATTCTCCGTCTTCTTCTTATCATACTCCTTCTACATATTGTTCCTCTCTTTCTCCTTCTTTCTTTTTATTCTTGTTCTTCTGAAGATTGATCTGCATCAACAACATCCGGCTTCCTGTCATTAAGTTACTGGATTTATGAAAATCTCACCAGCACTTTATCAACACATTCCCAATTCTTCCTCCTCCTGCCCTTTTCCCAGCTATGTGGCGGTGGCGCAGTATGTACTTCTCTTCCACATTCCTCTGTCAGCCGTCACATCTGAATTCATACTCTTCTTACACATGTTCTTCCAATCCATCCACGTTCACTCTCATTACTTTATTTGGTTATATGCCTTTCATCCCTCCGCACAACATGACTACACGCTACACTCTTGCTCCTCAATTATAATTAAACGATTGAATAGCATATTAAATAAATAACTTAGTCTCCTTGTAAATTGATGCAGTAAGTCATTATTAAGTTTAAGTTTATGCTAAGTATATATATAAATAAAAAAAATGCATCACAGTCGGTAGCACGCTTTGTAACCGCAATTGTTAACTTAAAGCGAACAGTTACACCTTACAATAAAAATGCATATTACATTACTCATTTACATACGGAGATAACAATTTTTTTTTATTAATGATAACATTAGTTTAAGTTTACTATATGTAACTTAAGTTGTTAAGTTATAGAAGTCGTCGTCATCATCATCTTCCACTGGTGGACATAGGCCTCCCTCAAGATTTCTCACACGAACGAGTTGGGATTAATTTAAAGGTATCTGGGCCATTTCCCACCACGCAGGCCCATTGCTGGTTGGTGGGAGCCAGAGCCTCGTTTGTTGATTAGCAGCACCACGAGCTGGTGAGGTAGACTTGGGTCACGTGAGTTGGTAGGGTCTGCAAAAAGCAGGACTCCGGTACGGGCTATCCCAGCATAGAGTTAGCGAGGTCTGTTCAGTTCAGTTCCGATCGGAGATCCCGCGACCTCTCCAAATGCTGAAGGGGGTAAAAATATCCATATAACTCTGACTTCCTCCCAGAAACCAAAAAGAGAAGAAGAGTTTCGTGAGTTGTTGTGCGAGTGGGGAGGGGTTACACCCTTAAATATACACACAACAAAAGTTTGATGTTATCCTTTGTATCACTCTGTAAATACTCTGTAGATTTCTTTTGAAGAATTATTTCTCCATGAAGGTGTGAAGTAATAAAAGTATATTATGAAATAATAATTATACACTGCATCAAGAGACTATGCTGCTATTACTTAAAGCAAGTAAGCAAATCCACAGACAAAACTGTTGCGAAAATTGTAATTAAGTATTTAAAACTGTTGTAAGCTCGCGGCCCCCTCGCCGCGTGCGCAGTAAAGATGGCCACTTATCTGATAAACCACGCGAACGTTCCCAAAGCTAATTAACATATTAATAAAAAAAACATAACGTTATTTTTTTTTAATTAACCGCTAATTTACTTGTAGAAGTGTAAGGAGTCCGGCACAACAACTCACGGAACTCAAGCCAACCTCGCTTGCACTGCACACTGCTAATCATCAAACTAGGCTCTATTTCCCATCAACCGGCATTGGGCCAGCTGGGAGGGAAATGGCCCAAATCCCCCCATATGAACCCCTAGCAACAGCTTTTAGTGCCCAGCTGTACTGGAGGCTATGCTGACTGTAGCTGGAAATCTTTGCGTGAGGCTTATATCCAGCAGTGGACGTCTACCGGCTGATGATGATGATGAGGTCTCTGTTACCGGAAACCGAAGCTAGTGTAACTACTGGGGTAAGTAGACTGAAAATCTTGTAACATCGGTAACTTTTTTTAAATACTCAAAGTTAGTTACTTGACCACTATCCCAGTTGATGTGGTGGTAAATCGCCCTCACCTATCCACTCTGTCCTTGAAGACACCCCCGTCGTATTTGTACGGGAATACCGACACTTAAAAGTTGTTGTTCAGCACCTTTGCTGTTCTCATGAAGAACGAGGAGCTGAACCTCTTAATTCGCAAACTGGGGATGTCCACAACGTAAAGATGGAGACACCGTCCGACTGGCTGCTAGTGGTGAAAATGTATCCTACAGTGTTATATTGTGTATGACTTCCTAACTAGCATCATCTCGGTATAGAGAAAGGAATCACTAAAAATCAGGTGATAGTTCCGCGTATCATCGCATTAAAAAAAATATTCGTCGGATCGATGAGACCATGAGTGAGTTCAACTGATGGGCTAGATAGGATATACACACCACCACGTCATCATGACTCAATTCACCAGCTACACCGCCCTTCAATAACACAGTAATGTCTGCACACTGCTGTTTGGGGGCAGGAGTGCTGATATGGTAATTACCTGGTCCACCAGTAGCTTTAATAGCATGCAGTGGACGTCTATCGGCTGATGATGATGATGATGATGATGAAAAGAACAATAACGGAAAATGCTAATAGCAGAGATATTTTTTTTTAACAAAGCAACATGTTAAAAGCTTTTTTTTTTATTCATGCGACCTTTCGCTTGTTACGTGATATGTCGATATGGTCGAGGCCCGAACTTGCGGAGCGTGGCGAATGGGTCGGATACGGATTCAAAAAAAAAAAAAATGGAGGAAATTTCGCGCGCAATTACCAGCACCTTGGGCGGTGAGCTTGTACTTTTTTTAATATTCAATAGACCACCGTTTATTTGATCGGCACTGGTGTGTCCTCTATTATCTGATGACGTTGAACGCTTGGTGATTCCGACTCTTACAGCTCATCTGATACTGGGCTAGTGGAAGACTACGACCTGTTTGTACGTTCTGTAGGCGATGCTGGAACTTCTCCGAATGCACTGATGCAGACCACCGAAGGAGTATGCGAGTAAGAATCTCACATAACCATGACTTCCCACCAGAATAAGGTTATCTATCCAAGATTTCTCCCGGAAACAAAAAAAAAATGAAAACGTTTGTTACTAATGTTCCAAGGTTTTTTTTCTGCTATCACATTTGTTATATAAAATTATTAATATATCAAACTACTGGCAACATTATAGTGTATAAACTATAGGTAATACCACAAATAGTATAAACCTATATACAAATAAACCTAGGCCTTAGGTCTCGTCGAAAGACTAACCGACAACTTATTAACAACAACTCACGGGATCCAAGTCGACCTCACCAGCTCGTGGTGCTGCTAATCAATAAACGAGGCTCTGGCGCCCACCAACCTGCATTGGGTCAGCGAATGGTGGGAAAAGGCCTAATTTCCCCCTTTGAATTCCTACTCGATTGATGTAATAATCTTTGGGGGATGTGTACTTCCAACAGTTGACGTCTATCGGCTGATGATGATAAACAGTAGTGTGCAAATATTACTTGGTTTCGGTTTGAAAGGTGCTGTAGCTAGTAAAATTACTAAAGTAACAAAATTTTACTTCTAGTACATCAGGCCGAGGAAAGTCACTTTTTTTATACTTAGACCTAAGAAAGAAAAAGTCTGATAAAGTGGAGTTAGGATGATATACACTGCACCACTATGCACTCAGAGCTTTAAGATGTAAGATATCTTTTGTTATCTAGATGGTGGTAGGTTTCTATTGCAGGATATCTAAGTAGGTACCAACACAGCTCCAATTGCAGCCGACAAACAGTACTGTGCAAACGTTACTGTAATCCGGTTTGAAGGGCGCTGTAACTAAGGTAAATCCTAGGGTGAGAAGACTCAACATCTTATCTGCGAGGCGACTAGCTCAATGTGGTGCAGTGTATACTATACTAATAAACGCCACGTTGTTATGGGCGGGAGTATCACTTACCATCAGGTGAATGTCTTACTCGTCTCACCGCTAAATAGTAAAAAAAAAAATTCTCTATTACTGCATATAGATTTCGCAGCATCCAAATATAGATTACTACGTAGTTTGTGTGTCAAAACTAATTACTTACTGTAAAAAGGAACTCCATGGGCTTGTGTGTGGGGAAACATTGCCGTTATAATTTTTTTTGTTCTTGTTTGTATTCTTTTTTTTTATTTAATAAACACAGTTATCATCATCATCAGCCGATACACGCCCACTGTTGGACGTAGGCTTTCAAAGACCCGCACATCGATCGGTCCTGTACTGCCCGCATTCAGCGGCTTCCTGCGACATGCCGAGCACCAGGGCCGTTGTTTATAAGGATTCATATGGGGTATCTAGGCCATTTCCCACCACGCTGACCCAATGCGAGTTGTCAAAGCCTCGTTTGTTGATTAGCAGCACCACGAGCAGGCGAGGTTGGCTTGGGTCCCGTGATTTGTTGTGCGGGACCCCTTCACTTACTACCCAATACAGTTGGAATACACAACAGAAATAATTACGAAAATCTATCTAAATTCGAGGAAAATATTTAAAAATGTAATTTATGCAAATTATGCGAAACAGCATTGAAAGGGTTGATCGCCATTTTGTGTTGCGCCCGTGCAGTGCGCGCGTACACAGCTCGCGTAGGTACAGGCGGCGGCGTGAGACGGTGCGAGTGTACTTGCTCGTTCTGACGTGTGACTGCAGGCGCGTCGCGTGCCCGCCGCCCGCCGCCCGTTGCCTGTCGGACTGTCGGCCTGTCGGCCTGTCACACGAGCGGACGACACTTTCGAGCGGCGCGTCAACTGTTAGCCCGCGATCGACGCGCAATAGATAAATCATAAAAACAATTGATTACAATTTGAAATTCGAATTGTGAACGTTAGAAATTGCGTTCGAAATTTGATTTGCAGTTATTTTAAATGTTCGAACGATAGATATTCTTTTTTTTTGTAATCGAATGAAAATGAGCGGGAAGTTCATCTGTTTGCAAATGAAATGCTTGTCTATAACAACATGGCGCTAGTTAGCATAATATTACACATTGCGCTCGTCGGCTACAGATATAACCTGGTACTCATTAGGATGTTATACACTGCATCACATTGTGCTCATCCTCTTGACACATAAGATGTTAGGCCTCGTTACCCCAGCAATTCTAATAGCTACAGCGCCCTTCAAACCGAAACACATTAAGATTTGAACATTACAGTTTGGCGGCAGAAATAGAGGCTACAGTGGTAGATGATCTCTCTACCGAATATTCTAATTCAGTAGAGACCTACTAACAGTTAATCACCCAGTTCCCGTTTGAAGTGAGTTGTAGCATAAACAACAAATAAGAAAATCGTGTCCTCGTTAACAACATGTTAATAACACTATAAAAGTTTCACTTCCGGTATCATTGAGTTATGTTGTAAATATTCTATCAGTATCTAAAAGAGTCCTCCTTTCCTCAAAGAAGGTTACAGTATCACCATTAACCTAAATGTTAAAGCTTCCAGTCGATTAGTTTTCTTTGAAAAGACTTCTTCAATTAACATATGACAGATTAAATAGTGTTGCCGTACTAAAAGAAAAAGAGTATAGATTTTTTTTATTTAATTGATGTTTGAAAAATTTTACTGCGAATTGTATAAATATCAAAATAATAGGGGGACCGGAAAGTAATGTCGTTTCTGCGCATGCCAATACTTGATTGTCATTTGTCAGCTCATTGTTTTGTTCAGAGGCGTACCAAAGACATTGTGAGGTTATAGTGATTTCTTTACTTATAGACAATTGAATTACAATTTTTTTTTGTAATTTTGGGTAAAATGGCCAGCCAAATACCAGAAGAGGTACACATCCGGCATTGCATGCTCTTTGAGTTTCGCAAGGGAAATAACGCAACAGTTGCTACCAAAAACATTTGCGATGTTTATCCAAATGCACTGGACATTCGTAAATGCCAAAGGTGGTTTTCCAAGTTCAAATCGGGTAATTTTGATCTTTCCGACTCGTATCGATCAGGAAGACCATCAGCGTTAGACAACGACGTGTTAAGGGCGGAAGTGGAAGCAAATCCGTGTCAGACGATCGAGGAATTGTCAAACAGTCTCCACAAACCTTGGTCGACCATCCAAGAACATTTGAAGCAGATTGGAAAAGTAAGCAGAGCAGGTGTTTGGGTCCCGCATAATCTGTCCGAACAGAATAAGGCTAACCGATCAATCACATGCAACTTATTGCTTCAACGACACAACACAGAAGCGTTTTTTGATCGCTTGATCACAGGAGATGAGAAATGGGTCCTGTATGATAACCCAAAACGCAAAAGGCAGTGGCTCTCTCCAAATGAAATCCCTCGGAGTACTGCTAAGCCAGGTTTACACCCCAAAAAAGCGCTTTTGTGTGTTTGGTGGAGTATTCGCGGCATTGTTCATTTTGAATTACTGAAACCTGGAGAAACTGTTACTGCAGACCTCTACAGCGAACAATTGCAGCGAGTCAATCAATCTTTAATTGAAAAGTGGCCAGCGATTGTCAACCGAAAAGGCGTCATTCTCCAACATGACAATGCAAGACCGCACTGCGCAAGGCGAACTCTAGAAAAAATTAATGAATTGGGGTGGGAGGTGCTGCCTCATCCACCATATTCGCCCGATGTTGCACCATCGGATTTCCACTTATTCCGAGCGCTGCAACACTTTTTAAGTGGCAAAACATTTGCAAATTTGGATGATATCCAAAATGCCATCTCTAGATATTTTGCCGAAAAACCAATTAATTTTTATCGATCAGGGATTGAAAATTTACTCACTAGATGGCAAAAGGTTATTGACAATGATGGGGAATACATCATTGATTAAAAATAAAGACTCGTTAAAAATGTATGTGTTTGTATTTAGCGTAAGAAAACGACATTACTTTCCGGTCCCCCTAATATCTGATACACATTTTTTTTTAATAAACCATGCAGAATTGAAGGTGAAAAGAAAAAAGACGTCATTGCCCTTTAAGACTTCCCGCCAATCGCACAAACTAAACCTAAGCACCGTTACACCGGTTGCGGAGCTTTCACCCTTACGCGCCAGTGCATAAAGTGGGTAATCGTGTGCGGAAGCCCAGGTGGGGTTGGGTTTTTTCTTGCGTTAATTAGCGTGGAGATTTTAATAGTCGATGGCAATACGCTTATTTGTTAGAGAAGCATCGAGCGTGGATGTCGGGGCGTGGAAAAAACAGCGATCGCAAACAGTTTGTTCGTGTTCAAAAACAATATTTTTTTTTTTAAACCTGAAATATTTGTAGCAACGATTAACTTCTGCGTCGGTACCACTCTTGACAGAGTGATCGTGGTCATCGCTTTTGGTGTTGGTCGCAAGCTTAACAACACGCCACTCTTCTCTGATGGCCGCCTTCCTAATGCAGTCATATGGGGAGATTTGAGCCATTTCTCACCACGCTGGTCCAATGGGGGTTACCGTCAATATTGGTCACGATGATGAGTCATTTACTGCCGCCTTTATCTGGTCAGTCCATCTCATAGGAGTTTTTCCTCATGTTCATAGCAACAAATATAAACAAACTTTAATTTATATGTCAATCAATCATCATCCAATAGATGTCCACTACTGGACATAGACCTCACCCAAAGATCTCCGCATCGATCGATCTCACGTTGCCCGCTTCCAGGTGCCTCCAGCAGTATCTACTCGTCTCACACACCACAGTGTCTAATGACAAAAGTAAACTCGAGCTTGTTGTTAAAATTTACTTATGGAACCGACACCTGGTCCCTTGGGCTTTATGAAAAGGCTCCAAGTCACCCAAATGGCATTGGAGAGTTTCTTTGTGCGATCGAATCAGAAATGTGGAGATCTGCAGAAGAACTAAGGTCACCTAGCCCAAAAGATTGCTAGACTTAAGTGGCAGCAGAGCATATTGCTGGAAGGTCGGACGACCGCTGTAAGGTTCTGAAATGGCGGCCTTGTACTGGTAAACGTGTTGGAAGAGACCCTCACAAGTTGGACCGACGATCTGGTGAAGGTCGCGGGAATTTATACTTTAGAACTGACTTAATGATTGTACATGAGAGAAAAAAAATTACTTGTGCTGGAGACGGATTAGGATATTCTCACTGCTGCTCCATTCGTCGTGAAAAGGAATAATACCAACAATAAGAAGAAGAAGACAGAGAGGTTATCATCAAAATGTTGGTGCTATCAGTAGGCGGTAATTAGAATACTAGGTAATATATTATTTTGATGGTAGATTCCTGTTACTGGAGCCCGTCCAGGTACCACCGCAGTTCTTATTGCAGCCGCAACAGTACTGTGCTGTACTTGAAGAGTATTGTAGTTAGTTAAATTACTGGGGTAACGATTCAACATCTTATGTCTCTCTTCTGATCTCTTCTTCTGATCATCATCATCATTATTAGCCTTTGTTTACCCACTGCTGGATAGAGGCCTTCCCCAATGTCTTCCACCAAATGCGATCCTCAGCTTCATCCACACTGTTCAGACCGCCCTGATGATGTCTTCGGTCCATTTGGAGAGAGGTTTTCTCTTCCCGTTTGAAGATTTTTTTTTACAAATTTCATAAGGTTTTTATATAGTACGTCAGATTTAAGTTTATGTCTTGAAACTTAATAGTGTATGGTGTAACGCTACTTTTATATATACTTAGCAAGCAATAAACTACCCCAAGTATTCCTCCCTGTATACGGGTTATAGTTGTACATATTCAATCAATTCATATTACTCAATATTTTTTTTTTCTATATACAATTAAGCGACAAGTCCAGCGGGACGTTCACCTAATAATAAGTGATACACTTATCGATACCAACGTGGCCCTACTTAGGATGTTTGTTATACACAACACCATATTGCGCTCGTTACCTGAGACATAAGATGTTGAGTCTCATTACCCTAGTATTTACATTAGCCACAGCGCCCTTTAAACTAGAACTCTTTACTGGTGGCAGGTCTCTGTTGTTCCAGACCGTCTAGGTAGGTATCACCGCAACGCCTATGCGCTATACGCTACCAGCAGTAAATTAAATCTTCGGTGTGAAAGAGAGAGTGAATATTGAACTCCCGGGCGGACAAAAAAACTATAAACACACCGTGAGTACGCAAAGAGTAGGCAAAAACCGAACCGAACTGCGCGCTCGCGAAACTCTATTCAGCGCGGAGTGCGGGCAGCGCACGGAAGGATGTGGCAAATAATATTGTTGAATATAGGAAAACCTGAAGCGCTGTGTTGCACCATGATGTAGCGCTGAGGTACAGCGCCGTGGTTCAGCGCCTTATTACAGCGCCTTGGTGCAATGCCTTACTACACCATCGTGATACAGCGCCCTGATACAATGCCTTAAAACATTGTCGTAGTGCAGCGCATTATGACAGCGCTTTGGTGCAATGCCTTAGTACATTGTCGTGGTGTAGCGCATTATGACAGCGCTTTGGTGCAATGCCTTACTACACCATCGTGATACAGCGCCCTGATGCAATGCCTTAAAACATTGTCGTAGTGCAGCGCATTATGACAGCGCTTTGGTGCAATGCCTTAGTACATTGTCGTGGTGTAGCGCATTATGACAGCGCTTTGGTGCAATGCCTTACTACACCATCGTGATACAGCGCCCTGATGCAATGCCTTAAAACATTGTCGTAGTGCAGCGCATTATGACAGCGCTTTGGTGCAATGCCTTAGTACATTGTCGTGGTGTAGCGCATTATGACAGCGCTTTGGTGCAATGCCTTACTACACCATCGTGATACAGCGCCCTGATGCAATGCCTTAAAACATTGTCGAGGTGCAGCGCTATTGTACAGCGCCTTGGTGCAATGCCTTACTACATTATTGTCATGCAGCGCCTTATTACAGCACCTTGGTGCAATGCCTTACTACATTGTCGTGATACAGCGCCCTGATGCAATGCCTTAAAATATTGTCGTGGTGCAGCGCCATTGTACAGCGCCTTGGTGCAATGCCTTAAAACATTGTCTTGGTGCAGCGCCTTATAACAGCACTTTAGTGCAATGCCTTAGTACATTGTCGTGGTGTAGCGCATTATGACAGCGCTTTGGTGCAATGCCTTAGTACATCACCGTGATACAGCGCCCTGATGCAATACCTTAAAACATTATCGTGGTGCAGCGCCATTGTACAGCGCCTTGGTGCAATGCCTTACTACATTATTGTGATGCAGCGCCTTATTACAGCACCTTGGTGCAATGCCTTACTACATTGTCGTGGTGTAGCGCGTTATTACAGTGCCTTGGTGGAAAGCCTCACTACATTGTCGTGATGCACCGCCTTGGTGCAATGCCTAAAAACATTATCGTGGTGCAGCGCCATTGTACAGCACTTTAGTGCAATGCCTTAGTACATTGTCGTGGTGTAGCGCGTTATGGCAGCGCTTTGGTGCAGTCTTAGTAAAGGATGTCTGGCGGCAGATTTATATTTTAAAAAACGAATATCTCAATAAGTTATAAACAGTGCGGGGGGAAGGTGGTGTCATTAGAATCACCGATCGTGCGGATTTCTTAGTCACGATGTCGCAGTGGTGCAGTGGTCGGGTGAGCATCGCGCGTTCGCTATTGAAGCATTTTTCAAGAGTAACGATTCTTACGTACTCGCTCGCCGACAGTTTTGTTCACATTTCAATATTCGACGGATAGGCGATGGGCCGAGTGTGAATTTAATTCGTTCGTGGGTGGAGAGGTTCCGCGCAACTGCTTCGGCTATGAACACACCACGGCCAGGACCTAGTCGATTGTCAAGGACCCCCGAAAACATTGAACTGGTTGAACGCAGTTTGCGTGAAAATGCACGACTTTCGATATGGAAAAGGGCAGCTTCACTGGGACTTTCAAGAGCAATTGTGCATGAAATTTTGAAAAAAGATATGAAGTTTCATCCTTTTAAAATTCAAATAATTCAAGAATTGAAAAAAAATGACTTTGGGTCACGCAAATTTTTTTGTGAAACCATGTTGGAGCGTTTTCGCACTGTGAATTCCATTTTTTGGAGCGACGAGGCTCATTTTCATTTAAACGGACACGTAAACAAGCAAAATTGCCGTTACTGGGCTCTAAGAACTCGCAATCCTCGACTGAAGCACCAAAAACCATTACATTGCCCAAGGGTAACTGTTTGGTGCGCTTTATCCACGAATGGGATAATCGGACCATTTTTTTTTTAAAATGCACGGGGCCAAGCGACGAATGTCAATGGTGAGAATCATCGGCTCATGATTTCGAATTTCTTTTTGCCGAACCTGCGAGCTCATTCATCATTCTCATCACACACGTGGTTTCAACAGGATGCGGTACAGGTGCGACCGCACACACGGCCAGAGCTTCGATGGATTTGTTGCGAGAAAATCTCCCTCAAAAACTAATTAGTCGCTTTGGGGACATCCTGTGGCCACCGAGGTCACCCGACCTAACTCCAATGGATTTTTTTTTGTGGGGCTACCTCAAAGAGAGAGTTTACGCCAACAATCCGTGAACTGTTGTGGACTTAAAAGAAAATATTCGGCGAGAAATCAGCGCAATTGAACCAAGTTTACTGCAGCGTGTGGCACGGAATACGAGGCTCCGTTTCGAACAGTGTGTGCAACAGGAAGGAAGACATTTGGATGACATTATCTTTAAAAAATGAAATCCGCATTTGTACTCTATCTTTTAATACTTTTAGTAAAATTATATGTCAAACATATTATTTTTTTATTTAAATTTGAAAACATAAATCTGCCACCAGACACCCTGTACATCATCGTGATACAGCGCTTTGGTGCAATGTCTTAATACATTATCGTGATACAGCGCCTTGGTGCAATGCCTTAGTACATCATCGTGATACAGCGCTTTGGTGCAATGCCTTAGTACATCATCGTGATACAGCGCTTTGGTGCAATGCCTTAGTACATCATCGTGGTGCAGCGCCGTGGTGCAGCGCCCCTGCGCCGTGCAGACGCGGACGCGCGGAATGAAAATTACATGCGGAGCGATGTGAAAAAGCGAGAGAAAAAATTGCAGTTAACGTATTCCCAGTGATAAGAGCTGCACGCGAGCGCCCCGCCGGCAGCTTGCGCGGAGACGGCTTCTCTAATAGCATATCATTTGTCTACTAATGATGGGTCTCTGTTGTTGTAGACCGTCCAGGTAGGTAACACTGCAGGGACTTCATAAAATGGACTCCGGGACGGGCTATCCCAGCGTAGCGTTGGAAAGGCCACCATTGTATTCCGAATGGAGATCCCGGGATCTCTCCAAACACTGAAGGTGACCTCCGACGAGGTTTTAGGGAATACAAATCTCCAGACAACTCTGACTTCTCCTCATAAGACAGAGTATCTTTTCGACGATTTCTCTTTCGATAACAAAAACAAAAGGAAGATTTGCACACTGCAGATAAACTGCAGTGTGCAAACATTGTTGTATTGTTTTTGAAGAATGTTGTAGCTAGTGAAAACACAGAGGGATGCGACTTAATGTTTAAAGCCGAGCACAATGTTGTGCTGTGTATCATTCTAACTAGCACCAGGTCGTCATAGGCTGGCGTATAACTTATCAAGTGAAATTCTGATTAGTCTCGTCTGTTCATTGAACAAAAAAAATTACTATGTATATTTTATTAAATGATCCTCTTCCGTACATCGTTAGCCCTTTAGACTTAGCATCGCGCGGCTTCTCAGCGCAGCGTACGTATCGGCGTTTTTTTTTTTCAAACCCTCCAAGCGATTTATTTTAATATTATATTAATTATCGCATAGTGGCTACCCTGCACTATGCTGTTGCGCCGGAATCCGTTAATTGTGGGTACTTTATTAATTGTCAGGCCATTCCATATTGGGCGCGCGGTGCGAGCGCACGTCGGTCCGGTTCTACGTCTGTTGTTTTCAAACAACTAGCGCCATCTATTGGCGAGTTTACGATTCGCTATAAAAATGTAATTGCAGCTGACTTGTGTTTAAAAGGTGTAATTAAAATGCTTCGAACACATATATAATCATTTTAACTGACGCGTATCTACTTTTGAATAAAGTTATCTCATCATATAATCAATATATTAATACTATTAATATAAAAAATTTAAATTCAAAGACTTTTTTTTTTGGCAATTATTTTCATTCATTGTAATCAAAAAGTATATAATTATTGTCTCATGAAACATATAATTTCTTTACGTTTATGTTATAGGTTTAGAATTTAAAAGTATGATACTGGAATAAGCTTTTGATTAGTTACATCTATTAGGCTATATCTAAAATCGTTAGTGGGTAGTACCAAGACAATACAGCGACATATTGAAAGCTTACGATAGATGGCAGCAGTGTTTTCGTTTAGTTTAGTAGTAATGATTCAAAGTACTAGATGGCAGTTAAACTAGATTTAAAAAGATTTATTAGAAATTCAATAGAAACAATAAAACTCATCTTAAAAAGTATTTACATTAAGAATTATTAATTTCCATTTTCCCCTTCTACTAGTTGCTTAAAATCAAATATGATTTTTGTATTAATCCATAAAAAATTTAATTTTTGAAAACACATGTATACATTAACTTACATTTTATCCATAGAGTTTAATTTCCACAAAATACTTAAAAGGCAATAGTTTAACTATTCTCCGTTAGAGGGCGGTTTTATTAATTTAAATATTCGTCAATTTAAAGATGGAACTTGAAGGATAGTACAGAAGTGAGGCAAATAACAAACGAAAAAATTGTAAAAGCACACCTCCGTGTCGATCTCCAGCATCAAATAGAAACCACTCGAAAAACTCTTCATCACAACAGATACGAAGCGAACAGCCCGAGGTAAGAACCACGTTGAGTACCCCGTTAATATTTTCAAGTTATTTATAAATTTTTTTAATAACGTCTGTTAATTGTAATGAAATATATTAATTCTAAATTATTTATGTACCGATATGATTTTACTGTTCCATAGTTTTTTTGTTATTTAAACTTAAGCAATCATGTCAAACCCACTGCTCTTGTTATGATTAGCTTATACCTTATCTATATCCATCTGCTAGTATAAATACCTTGAAGACAAATCTAGGTTTTTTTGTACAAGTATCAAGTAAACATTCATGTCTTTTAAATAAGTCTTAATTTAATTATGTAGATAGTTCAGTTTAGCTAGTCTAGACAATTTCAGTGCCGCTAGCCTTATTTCCAAATGTAGCCAAAACAAAATACTATTGCATTAGCTATTATTAATACAGCACTATGACATGTAGTGTTTAAAGTCTAACTTAGTAATATCTATGTATGTATGGCAGTAATGTATCAATGTGTGAGTTTTTTTTATCTGCGTTCGTCCCGGGCTTTTGTGGGCTTGTGCTTACATTTCTATTATTACCTTCCTTTCTCCTCTTTCTCATGTGTGAGTTCAACAAAATATATTGATGTTTTTTTTTTAAATATAATTTTTTTTTTTTTTATGTGATATATTTATATATTTATAGTGCAGGTTAAAGAAAAACGCGTCAGTGAATCATGTTTTTTTTTTATTTTTTTAAAATAATTATAGCTAACCGTTTCGGCAACGATAGTTACTATACTCATTCGCATGACACAATAAGCATTTCCCGTTGTTAAAATTGAAAACGTCTCATTTAATAATTAATGGGTTAATCTTTTGTTCGATAAACAGTTTAAAAATTAAAAAAATAATAATATTAATAATAATAATAATTCGCTTAAAATAATTCAACGCTAAAACTTAACTATTAATTACATAGCAGTTCGTACAGTTGACTACGCATCAAGTACAAAATAATAATAATAATAGTAATAACTTTAATAAAAAAATATAATATTCAATAAACACATCGCAGCGTCTAACTCTGATATTAATTAGTAAAATAAAACATGGCATCGTTCTATATAATTAAGTATTAATTATTAAAATTAATTAAACACAATTATCAGAGGGGGAGGGGGGGGGGTAAATAAATCTATGTTACAATAACTAAAATCTAATATCGTAAAACATTGATCTGTCGTGTTTGCTGTTGTGAACTAGTTACACAATTCCGAGACCTATTCACGTACTGTATAGGGTTCACGTCGCCTAAACGCCGGTGAGGGGGCGGCCCGGCCCGGCCCGCGGCCTCCCCGTAGCGGCCCGACCCGGCCCGGCCCGGCCCGGCCGCCTCACGCGGTATCACGTCACATCACTAACAATTATGTACAATGTATTTAAATTTTTTTTTAATCCAATCCTTTACACAAGACTCGCCAAACATTAATTTCGACTTCTAACTAACGTTATTATTATTATTTTCCCGCCTCTTTTTTTTTTTAACGTAACGCCCTGACGACGCACTTTACATTGGATTACGTCCAAACATATTACTTAATTTTGATTTAGTACTTTATACAAACGTTACCGAAACAATATACAATTTACATTCATTTGTTGTACAATAAATAGTTGTTGTTGTTGTTGTTGTTCAATAGTTGTATCAATTCACGACACTATCACAATTATAATATGAAATTTACAAAAGTAAACAAAGGACTAGAATGCAACGATTCGTTAAGAAACTCAATATACACTGCGTACATATACAAACGTGTTGTAAATTTCGAAACGTGTTTAATGTTTTAAACGGTTTTGAATGGTTTTGGTATTTTTTTGTTGTTTTCATTTCGTTGTCAACAATGAGTGGGTCCGCGTGTAACAACGCAAAATGCCTCGTGTGACACCGCGCGCTAGGGATACAATAACGTACACGATAAACTAATGCGCCGTTGGCAAATTTTCCATTTTGTTCCAAACGTATAGATAATTTTATAAAACTTTACATCCAGACCGTCACGTGCGACGTGTTATACATTAATTTTGATCAAGACATATTCCCTGCTTACCATTTTTTGTTACATAATCACGAAACGTCCGTTTCCAATCTTGGAATGGTTGTGACACGTTCGGACTGCAGCCGTCCGCGCGGACACCGCGCTAACACCGCGCTAACAGGGACAGGGACCGCCATTGCCTATTACATTTAAGTACACTGATACGTTTTTTTTGGTTATTTTTTTTTTATTTATTTCGTTGTCTACTTACGTAACATAGACTAAGCGATTCGATTAACAACAAACAACTTAGTCTATGTTATGGGGCCCGTTCACGGCGCGCAGGTCGCGCGAGCGGCGCGCCAGGTTGTCGAGCGGGCCCCGCCATACATTACGTTAAGTTACGCTAACTTACAATTAAGAATACATGTAATACATACTACTTGAGTTACGGAATCGAAAACCTGGCTATCCTGTCTACACTTAATATTACGAATAAATGTTTGTATATTTGACTAAATATATGAAAATGAAACAAGCCGACGCGCACAACGGAAACGGAAACGACGAAGCGATGCTGAAATGATAAACTTCAACATTCAATCAAGATGCTTAATTCAAACCAACAGCAAGTTATTCATTAAAAACTTAACAATCAAACAGTGGAGACACTTTTACGTGTTGCGATGTTACAGACGCGTGGAGTCTGTCGTGACATCGCCGCTGCTGCGCCGGCGATCAGCTGTTCAACAGAACGGGCGCTGCGGCGGCCGGAAGTAGCGGTGGAACTTAACATCCTACATCTACAGCGACGAGTACATCGTGCCCTGTAACACGACGTTGTTGATACCGTATCACTTACTATCACGTGAACGTGTCACTCGTCTCATTGTTACTTATATTAAAAAAAAATATCGTGAATTTTTTTCTACACGAATTCTTTTGTAGTGATGTAAGGGAAAGTTGTATTAGGATCTTTTTTTTCCACCCCTTTTGGATTGAATTTACGCAAAAATCAGTGATATATATCAAAATTGGATCAGACGGTAAAATGACTGTTATTCAAGGTTTACTAAGTAGTAGTATGCAAACATTACTGCCTTCCAATTTGAATGGGAAGTAGCTAGTAATATACTACTGATATAATGAGACTTCTTACGTATTGCATCGCGCGGGGGCCACGTTGTTAATATCACTCAAAATCAAGTGAATGTTCTTCGACATATTTTATAAAAGACCGTTTAGTTTTTTTTTAGATGTTTCAAATGCAAAATATCCGTTTGTTTGATATAAACATCTTTTGTCTTCATCAATGTTAAAGAACAAAGGCAGAAGATCTTCTTCTTCTTCTTGTTCTCCTTCATGTGTTCGTCTGTTTGTAACATCACAACTGTAAAAGTTTCTCACAAGTTTACAACTTGAAATTAAGTACGTAATGTAATCGCATATCGTAACGATGTAACATGTTCGTTTTGTAACATAAAGAAATTTTAACAGCTGTCTGTTTAAACGTTGTCACCGCTAACGGACAGTTGATCGTCCGCCATTTTGTACACAGACAGTAAATTGTAGATTTCTCTATGCGTTTCAAATTCAACGTCCCGCTGCAGCAGGAAACGATATAACATAATGAAATTTCACCTCCGCTCAACAAGGTCCGTGTGTGTACATTTGTTTTTGTTAATTAGACGTCGTTTAATGTTACAACTGGTGTAATTAATACGCGAGGTGAGTTTAACTAACGTCTGCCATTAAACGTAAGTAATGAAACAATGATAGATGGTTAAATGTGAACAGCTAAACAAACTGCAGCGCTGCAGCGTGCCGCGTGCTGCGTGCCGCGTGCTGCGTGCTGCGTGCTGCGTGCTAGGGGTGTGCCACAACCATTCCGCGGGGGTGGGAGCCGGCCAACGGCGCACGGCGCGGGGCGAGCGGGGCCTTCGGAGCGGTCTCCGCAGCTCAACCCGGTACTATCGATGCTAAAAGAAACTAACGGACCTGGAGCCAGGCGCCGCGGCCGCCGGAGCGCCGCAGCCCCCGCCGGCCCCGCGCTCGCCGCACTAACGGTAATTAGGCATGGTAACACTAAATGTACATCAGCTTACCTAACAAATTTCCATAGTAAAATAAATGTAGAAAAAACTTGTTACCTTTTTCTTTTCCTTTTCGCTGAACTACTCTCCCGCACTAAGTTATTACTTTTCCCGTGTAACTTCTTTTTGATACGTTAAAGTTAAAAAATATTTCTCGCTCAAAAAACTACCGAAAACGATAAATGAAACTGTAAACCTCTGGCAACACTCGGACACGATCTGTTGTTTGCTTTATTATTAACTATTCCATTTCGATGATCACAGAGCGGTGCATCGGCGGCGGCGCGCGCGCTGGGGACAGGGGGAGAGTGGGGGACAAAGGGATACGGGAAAGAGAAGGGAGGGGAAAAGAAGAGGAGCAGAAGTAGTGGAGCGGAGGGGAGAGGGGAGGGGAAGGGGGTGCGATTTATTTTTAATTCAAATAGTCCTATTGTAAAATTTCCGTTCGGTCCAAAATAGTATTAAATAATTTCTGTATAGCAACGCGCCCGGCGTCGCGCGCGCGCCGATGCGTGAACACTTTCTTGGAAACGTAACTTTTATTTAATTTTTTTTCCCCGCTAAACATCTAACGTCGGGACGCATGATCCGTGCTGCCCGTGCCGCTCGTGCCGCTCGTGCCGCTCGTGCCGCTGCTGCGACCCGACGGGGACCCGGCGCGCTCCGGTAACGCGATGTTGTTTATTCATTTAATTAATTATTATTTATAACTTTAAAAATACCGAACGTTCATAAAATTTCATCTTCATCTACTACGACCTAAATTTAAAAACAATACCATTTATACAATATTCATAGGAACTTCTTTTGTTGTTATATTAATTTATTTATATATTAAAAATTTATGAGGAGTTTTTTTTTTTTACATAAATAGAAATCCGTAAATGTTTTTTATCGATTAAAAAAACAGTTTTACAGTTTCTTCATATATTGCGTGTGTTTATGTTTTTTTTTTTTCTCGTCAGTCGAATTTGTTGGGTTTCTCTTCTCGCGTACGGTAGATCGGATGTATTCACGTTTCCTAGAAATAATCGATCGTCATCGGGTGGTCCTCCGCGTCGGCACGTGGCCGTCCTCACACCAAATCATAAGGAAAATCCGCCGAAATGTTTTGTGTTCACGAAAACAAAATACGAACAATTGGAAAACAATATCAACTGATAATTCCGGAACTAAACGTCACTAACGTAAAATTATAACGATTTTTTGGGCTATTGCATTGTGGTTTTTTTTTCTACGTTCATACATTGATACGCGCCGGCGGCGGGCGCGCTGGTGTTGCCACCGCGCCGCGCCGGCCGCACCAATAGTAATTCAAGAATGAAATAATTACGTACATTAAATCAGCTTACTATTACCTTACCTACGTTACGATTATACGTATTATTGCGAGCGGCGCGCACGCTCGCGCACGGAGCGCGGTGCGCATGCGCGCGCGCTCGCGCGGTCTGCAGCGCGCGTGCGTGCGCGACGCTCGCTGCTTATGTTATAATACACGATGATAATATTAAAAGAATTAATATTCGGCAACACTTGACATTCTTAATCTGTAATTGCAGAATTGCGCAGCGGGCGTTTGATCCGCGCGAATGCAATTGTGCAATTAATGTGAACTATGGAGCTATTGTGATGGCAACACCGGCCGCGGCGTGACCGCTGCCGGTGCATCAAGTGTGTAGCGTAACGCTACAACGTGACCTGCGGTCATTCGGGCTATTGCAGTTTGTGTGTGTGTGTGGAATTGGAAAATAATAATTTGTCTGTGGGCTGTGTCAACATTCGCGTTGTTGTAGAATGTCGCGTGTTCAGTTTCCATGTTTGTTCGTCTAATCATCGATTCTATCGTCCGACGATTGGGCGCGTCTCGATTACCGGTTATCGATCAAAAATCGATTATCATTGTGTCGTATCGGTGTAATTATTTTATACAAACAATAGTCAACGGCAGTCTTCTTTGAAAATAATAATAATAAAAAAAAATCTATTTATTCATTCGTAACACTAGACGGCGCTTTGTAAATAACCGATTTATCGTCGAAAACTAATGTGTATATGTATAAAATAAAATATTTCATATTTTTTTTTAAAAAAAAAAAAAACGAAAGCGTCATATGCCTAACGTATATACATATTTAGTACTAATATGGCGTTCATTTAAAAATAATAAGTTAAACGACAGAAAATTAAAAAAAAAAAAAAATTTTTGAATTTCGAATAGAATATTTTGTGCGTTCTAAAACTTGACTAGCATAAGACGTGTTATTGCGCGAAATTGTTAATTGTTACTATATGTAAATAAAATTATATATAAACAATAATGATAATAATAACGTATACACAACTAAGTATTGCAAGCTCCTCGCTAAATGCGATCATATAAAACGTGCTAAAAAAAAACAGTTTGGCACATCCAAAAGTTTGTACTAAGCTAAGAAATACACCGTTCCCTGGTATAAAGCTAATAGAAATAAATATCTCATTGATAAAAAGAAAAAAAAAACACTCAATAATAACCAAACGTGTAAATATATATGTATATGTGTATATATATGTATAACCATAGAAGATTGCACTGAGTTTATTTGTCACAGTTCTCTCTAAATCTAATTGTTCGGGCGAGTTTCCTTGTTCCGAATTTGTTCATTCGACTATAATTTTTTTTTTTTTAATTTAAATATACCACCATTATGTATATACACAGTAAAACGTCCCGTCTATACGTCCCCTATATACAACAGTTACTCCTATCTAAAAATACTAATAGACAAACATTGTATAATTTGCGAACGGCTCCGAAAAAAAAAGGATCTTTCTGTTTCGATATATAGATAGATATATAGATAAGATAGATATATAGATGGTTAGATAGATAGACAGACTCCGAACAGAGCTGTTGCGCGCTGGACTGGACGACGTGACATCACCAATCGGAGGCGATTTCGTTTTGAACCGAAATGAAAATTTTGCATCCGAAAATATAATTTGTTTAGTGTTCGCTCCGTGCACTAGAACTGGTTTGGTATCTGACCTGACTGCTGGAAACGAAATTGCGTCGGATTAGTAATAACTGAATTTTCATGGCTGAGGGTTCTGCTGCAGGTGCACAGCTTGCTGCGCGGCCTGCTGGGCGGCCTGCTGCGCGACGTGCAGCGACGACTGCTGCAGGTGCTGAGCTTGCGCGGCCTGGGCCTGCGCCTGCGCCTGCGCCGCCTGCTGTGCGGCGACTGCTTGCTGCGCGGCCTGCTGCGCCGCCTGCTGTGCCGCTTGCTGAGCTGCCTGCTGCGCCGCCTGCTGCGCGACCTGCTGCGGCGACGGTATGTTGAATCCGAGCATCCTCGGATCGTGTAACCGCAGCGCCTGCTCCAATCTCTGCTCTTGGGCGATCCGGAACGCCTCCACGAGCTCGGGCGACAGCTGTTCGCTTGCGTCGTTTGCCTGCGCGGGGTAACCGCCGTTATGTCTGAGTGGACTAGGTGCTTCGTTGCCGTGGGCGGCGGCGGCCTGCGACACGGCCAGCCTCAGGGCCTCCGCTTGACTTCTGAGTAGGGCTTCGGCTTGTTGCATTCTTAGTGCAGCTTCGTTCGGCGCCGGCGGCTCCGGTTGTGGTTCTCTAGCTAGCTGCTGTCTCATCGCCGACACGAGGTTTGCTGCGGCGACTTGCACCGCGTTCGCGCCCTCGCCGGGCTGCGCCATCATGTTTGCAGCGGCCGCCGCTATCGCTGCGACTCTCTCGTCCCCGTAAGCCTGGTGTCCGTTATTAGATCTTAGCAGGTCAGTAAGTTTGTTTACAGTTGCGCCAGCTTCCGAGCCGGCCGATGAGGATAGTCGGCCGTTGGAGGAGGAATCCGAGTGCGTCGGGGAGGGTGGAGCTAGGTTCAGCAAGCCCGAACCGCCAGCGGATGCGGAAACGGCGGCTAGGATGTCCCTCTCCCTGCGCTCGGCCGCCGCTCGCGACAACACGTACTGGGCGGCAAATTGATGTTTCGGCTCCATTCTCATGTGCTCCATGTGGGAGAGTAGTCCTGTAATATTACACATTGTCTTGAACACTAGTGAAATATAAAATAGTTTTTAAACGACAGTTATATTTGGAAGAGAAAAGCAAAATGAAATAATATCAAAAATGTCCATCTGTTGAAATTTTTAATTAAACTGATAAAAGTTATAATTCTTAATTATACGATCTAGATTTTCTAAATCTATATCTATATATATTATATTGGATGAAAGTAGTAAACTCTTTATTCTTAGCAAATATGTTTGCATTTCAATTAATATTGTCAATTTACTTAACAGAATAAAGCAGTTTGTAGCAGGATGCTGTTATTTCACTAACTGCAGTATTTTCATAATTAAACATTGCTCTCTACTCTTTGGAGAATAAGTCGCGATCGTATCTAGATTAGCAGCATTGCTTTACCTCTTGGGAGGGATACTGGATTATGTGAGTTTACAAATTAATGCTCCGTTGATGTTTGACTTCATTATGGCCGGCTCCGGGATCTCCTAAAAACGAACCGATCCTGAACCTAAACGTAGTTCCTAAGTACGTCAGCAGGTACAATGGAGATCTGCTTTCAGCCTGTTGTTTTTCTTCATAGATTCTTCACATATTTTGTATTGAGCTCGTTTATAATTACCATTTTCGTGCGTGAATACTGCCTGACAGACGGAACAGGGCCACATGCGGAGGCTGCTGGTAAGTTGCGTCCCCGGATGGCAGGCTAGGTGCTTCCTCAAAGAGCCCTCGTTGACGTAGTGCTTCCCGCACACCGGGCACGGGTGGTTCGCGGTCCGCCGCTTCGCTATATAAGGATCAATTGGTTTAGCTTGCGCTGGGTACGGTGAAGTGGCGGGTGGGCCTACCATTTTCACCAGGAACGGGCAGGTTAGTGGGTTAGAGGGGGGAGGGGGAAAGAAAAAAAAAATCCGGTTAGTCATGTTAGTTGAAAACCGTTGACTTAACACTAAAGGAAATACTTCCATCGAATGCATCGATGCAATTGATAGGACGTCAGAGGATAAATCCAATCCTTTTGTTGGGGAGGTAAAAACGGCGCGACGGCGCTGTTTTGATTGGTAATTGGAATCATAATGAAAACAAATCGAATGGAGCAATTACAGCAACACGGCCGCTACAGTTTGCGAAACGTCGAAAACGTAAGCTTAAAGATAAACAAAACATGTTATGATAATAAAGTTGGAACGCCATCCGAGGAATCTGTCGTTGGAGGCGAGAAATGTTTGCAAAACACGGTGCCCTCTCGGCTGGTGCACCAGCGCAACAACACGACGCTGCCTCGGACGGTTTCCGCGCTTACTCGATAAACTTAACAACTAAGGTATATGGAAACGATACTTTTGTGTGTTTACCGTTGATTTTCGTTTAAAAAACCAACACCCCTCATGGCTTTGCGCCAGCTGGAAGCTTTTATCTTTACAATGTAAAATAATTCGTTAGAAGTAACAAATGTTTCTGTCGCAACAACATTTTAAGTGCTGAAACTTCCAGTGACGCGGCTTACGGACTAATAAATCTCTTTTGTTTAAAGTGCGATGTAAAGCCATCGAGTTTCTTTAAAAAAACAACACAACAAAGAAGTTACTATTTGGACACTGGCTACAAAAGAGATAGCTTACGACTAAAACTTAGAACTATACACACCACCTATATATAAAGAAACGTAATCTATGCGGAATAGATGAAGCTCCTTTTGGAAATGTTCGCCCCACCACTGGAGAAGGGGTTGCGGCCGCGAAAGATCCCGTCGGGATTGTAATAAGTTATCCGAACGTCGGGACACTTACTCGCAACGCCGGAAGCGTTGGGGTCCTTATGCGTGTTCTTCATGTGTTCCACGAGGGCTTCGCCCCCGAAAACGACTTTGTGACAAATCGGACAGGGGGTCGCGGTCGCGCCGCCGATCATAAGCGCCGCGTGTTGCTGCAAAACACCAAGGTGCAGCTGAAGCTCCTGTTCAGCACCCGGTGGCGATGCGGATAGTCGAAAGATTAGCACACATTCATAAACAACAAACAAAATAATAAACGGATCAATTTTGAAACTGAAACATGTCTGCCAAGTGTCATTGAAACGGAAACGTTGGATGAATTTGAAAAACATTATGGAGTTGTTAAGATTTTGAAGGCTGCAGCGAAAAATCGTTCAGATCAAACTTTCACGTAATCCATGTTTATATTTAAGCTTAAAAAATCAAAACTGAGATCAGTTAATATTAAATATAACATACATTGGATATTGCAGCCGAGGTGCCGGCTAGCATTGTCTTCGATTTTCGTATTTCGCTCAGCTCCTTGATCATAGCATAATGAATTACAATCATTTACAAACAAGTCCAATGCCAAATTACACGAAACAGAAACAAAACAAAGGAACGGGCTCAATGCGCGGGTAAAAAGAAATTTAATTTATATTCAACAAACATTTCATAATGCTATGGCAATAATATTCAAAGCGTGTACTTATATATGTATATATATATATATATATATATATATATAATAGTTTCTACAGAATTCTCAGAGTTTGATATGCATCCAGAACAATACGTTTGATATGCATTTTATTATAGGTCCTTTTCATCTTTCTCCTTCAAGATTACAAAGGATATTAAAGGCAGTCGTTAGTTTGCCAATCTAATCTTATCTCTTTTAAATTGTTGAAAGGTCATGAGAAGAATTAGGATTTTTCCAATAGATCCAATATAACCAGATCTGTATTCACCTTCAGCAGTGGTGTTTATTTCATTTGTATTAGGATAGGTAATTTTCAGTTCAGCAATGGCTTCAGGTTTAAGACTTGTGGTATATCTTAAAACATCACTAACCTTGGCGGTGTGGGTCCGCAGACTGCTTTCGGTAGCGAAACCTTTCCCGCAGATGTTGCAATGGAAAGGTCGATTCTTCGCCCTCTCCACCTGCGCGTCGTGGTTGCGGAGGTGCTGCTGGAGATTTGAAAGCTGGATGAAGGCTCGCCCGCAGTCCGGCAGATGGCATTTGTATGGACGTTCACCTGGAAGGTTATCGAAAAGTTACGCTACAAAATAAAGCAATTAACACAGTGTTAGATTAAGTCAACATCACATATTCAGCTTAACACAAATCAGACAAAAATCCCAATACAATCAAATGTATAAAAACAATGCCGATGAAATAATTTTAACTTCCCCATCATCTATGTAACTTACTAAGCAATAACTTTAAGATAAAGTTGGCCGTAATACAGACCCTTACTATTGCGTAACTAACTTACGTAACACCTTACTATTGATACTTATAAGAAATGAATTTGTATTAGTACCATTTTCTTATAAGAACAAAATATCTGTTGCTGATTATCTAACCAAAGGTTTCGGAGACGAGGATGATGATCATCTAACTCTGACCATAATGCCATCCGTATTGAGGATTACACATCACATTTCCAAAGTTGTTGCTCCAAAGAAAGACCAGCATGATGTTCGTCTTCTGCCTATAGGCAGTTGTTATGACAACGGTGCGTTAGTTAGGATGACATACACTGCACCACATTGTGCCATAGGATATCTCATTACCTTAGTAATTTCACAAGCAACAGAACCTTTCAAGCACACTTTTGTATAGCGACATAATTAGGATACTACCAATAAAAGTTTATCTACGTTGTAGTCGCTTCCGAGTTTCTTACTATAACTTGCTGCTCCTGATACTAATTTAACTATAATATATTATGCAGTAACATATATACATATGTATCCAGTATATGATAATTCAGCGTCGCAAGTGTTCTCTCATGCGTAGTCTCGCCGTAATCCGATGTAACAATCAAGCAATCAAATCGGAGTGGGGTTCGGATGCAGCGTCAGCAAAAAAAGACTACCACGATATAAACAAAACACTAAACTATTGTAGGTTTGATGATGATGATGATATCATCATCATCTGGCGGCAGTTCAGTGTTAGACATAGGCCTGTCTTGAGAAATGCCAAATAAAAAAAGGATCGATGTGTATGTACCATCAGTTACTGTATTGAATATATGAATCCTGGTCTATCATGACACTTGACTCAGAATTTTTATCAAAAGAGTAAAATCAAAATCCTCTAGTAATGACTATGGTCTCCTTTTTATAGGAATCGATAAAGAAGAAGAGAAAGAGAAGACAAGCAAGATATTTAACTGACGGTAACTACTTCTTCTGCCCGTATTTATAGAAATAGAATGATGGACACTGCTGCAAATTGTGATCGACGTTTTAACACACTAGATATTAAGTCTTGTTACCGTGGTAATTTAATTAGGTAAGGAGCCCATCAAACTGAAACATAGTAATGTTTGCAAACTACAGTTAAGTGGCAGTATAGAGATGATAGCTAACATCAGATTAAAGTACGCTAAAAATAACTTATCGTTATAATAAAAATTACTTGTTAAATGCAAATAGCAGGTTTATTGTACAAATGTATGTTTTGAAACGAAAAATAACAAAAAAAAAAAAAAACAAAATGTTGATGCTAAAAGAATTATATATGTAGTGTGTAGCTGAAATTTTCGACATCGTATCGAATATTCCAGAATCCTAACTTGTATGAGGAAGTGCTAGATCCACGACTTTTTTTTATATCGAGGGAAACTTTGTAGTCTTAAAAGGTCCACTACCTTATAAGACTACAACACTACTGACTACAAGGTCATGTGCAGATATTACTACAGGAACTCCCTCAGTGGTCGTTCTAAAAGTTTGAAGTGGTCACGGAGACGCTTTGGTTCCATATATAACCTCGCGGTGCGAGTCTCCAGTAGTGCTGCACGTGGTACCTATATGGTTAGAGATGAGGTCCGGCAACTGTTTTCATCAGGATCGCTGTGGCTGCTGTAAGGGCTTCCGTCCTAACCGTCCCCGACCCCACATATCCCCGACCTAACCCAACGCGTAAGGAAGACGGCGAGACAACGCGAAAGACCAACATTTCAAAAATAAAACCATAATAAAGTGAACGCATACTTTTAGCCTGTACTGCAAGCAAATGCATAGGTCAATGCACCTACGCACACGCGCGCACAGCGCGGCGCACACACGCGCACAGCGCCCCACGTACACGCGGCGCTCTCCGCACAGTCCTTACGCGCGCCTGTGTGCGTGCACTGGCGTGTTTGCGAAGAATGCGTACATACGCGTGCGTTTGTAAGGAAAGATATTGTAGAATTATTTCCTAGATTAGGGTTACCATTTAACTAATCTTTCAAATGGATACGGATAGGCGGCGTACTGCAGTATCATAATGAAGATGCACTTAAATATTGTAGTAATTGTTACGTTAATGGCGTTCGATAATGAACTAATTACTTGCAAAACAGTAGTGTACAAACTACTGTGTTATACTTACTACACATCAAATTGGATTTATCATCATTTGTCTCTACGTGACGATCATATCTTACAAATAACGCTAAATATATATCACTTATAAAAAAGTGTAAATATTTCTCATCTCAGTTTCTCGATATAAAGAAGGGTTAGTTTTACGTTAAACCAAATCTCTATCAGATTCCAACAGGATCGCGTGGTTAAAGTATTCCCACGTTCAAGTTAGCATCCAGAGAATGAAATCCAAATGGCGACCCTAAGTGCGACTGGATGGATATATTGCCATTGCCATCATTGACATAGCGAATCGCATAGAAATATTGCCATCCGCGTCCACTGTAGCTAATCGGTCAGTAACGGTACACAACTAATATTTATTGATACTAAATATCGCCGGGGGTTTTATTGGGCCAGTTGGGTAAAAGTGCGGCCCGTTTGCGTTAAAACTATTTATTGTCTATACTTCGTTGTAGATAGCGAATAGTTTTCATGTGAACGGCCTTTATACGTTTATGAGACAATTTACTATTTAATTGTTTATGGCCAATATCAAATTTTACTCATTGATATATTAAATATTTTTCATTTATAATTCAATGTCATTAAAAACAATTTAATTAATATACATGTGCTCAGTTTTTTTTATTTTTATTCATTAAAAATTTATTTATTTGATTTTGTATAAAAAGTTTTTGTTTCAAAGTAAAAAAAATCCTTATTTAAATAAATATTATTCTCTGAAGTACTTTTGTTTTGTTATTGATAAAAACGAATTGGGCCCGTACATATTTAAATTAATATAGATATTTCTATAATGATTTTAATTATATGGTTTTTAAGATTTAATACGTTTTAATAGTAATCGAGGTCTTTTGGTAGGAACGCGACAAGCAAAACACTCACTTGGTTTTAAGTGATAATTCACTTTTGTTTGGTCTCTGTCTCCGGAGACTGTCTAGGTAGTTATCACAGCAGCATCTACTGCATCCAATAAACAATACTGAACAAATATTACTGTGTTCTGGTTTGAAGGGCGCTGTAGTGAAATACTAGGGTAATGAGACTACACAAGCATAATATGGTATATTTTATTTGATCCTATCACCGCTTTGTCATGGGCAAGTATATCTCCTATCACGGCGTACGTTCTGATCGTGTAATCGCTTCGTAAAACAACTGCACTCGTAACATCCATGTCGTCTCGTTACTATGGTAATGTCTCTAACTACAGCGGCCTTCAAACTGAAACGTAGTAAACATTGACGGCAGAAATATATGGCGGTACTTAGACAGTCTTAGATTAACCAACGCCTAGTATTTCTATTGTATTTATATGCGATAAATGAAAATAACTAGATTGTCTGATATGTGGGTTGAAGGTGAGGCTTTTTGAAGAACCGTCTCGATAATAATATTACTCAAGAGCAGTAATCGTTCACCTACTTTCTCGTGAAGCGGAATCATTCTTAATTTAGTTCACCTCTGTATATACAACATCTTTCAATAGAATACTTGCAGAGTAACATCTCATGTCTGTTGATTTTTCATTACAATATATAAGTAAAATCAAAGCTGATTATATTACTGCAGTTTGTGATATTACTCTTAAGGGTTCATATTGATCCTGTTGTGCATATTAGAATATTTTTACTAAAAAAATCTAACATATCTAGTTATAATCCTAATTTAAAAACACCTGGTCAGTTTAGATGTGTTGTCTTCTAGTAATCTTATTTTAATTACTTTTAGTTATACAACAATTTATTGTTGTTCATAGAATCTAAAATTCATGTAATGAAATTTATTGTTTTCTTATGTCAGTCAAAACTAATTGGAAAGTTTAATATTTTTTCTCCTAAATATTCCTATGTATATTGTTATTAATATATGTAACGTATGCATCGTATAAAAATCTCCCCGAGCGCAGTATCCGCGAGATCCAACCGGACAACAGATTAAATCTTACCCATAGAAAATATTTCTTCCGGGTTCACCGTTCCTTATACTATTGTGGCCAGACAACCATTTTTCAAGCTATACAACCTACGCGCCAACGCGACCGTTATACGGTGAGCCCGCGCGCGCGGCGGGCGGCGGGGCGCGGCGCGGCGCGGCGGTGCGCGCGCGGCGGCGGGGCGGGCCAACGCGAACTGGACGCCGTTGTATGGCTATTTTTGTTATTTCTCTATGAATAAATGTAGGGAAGGGAAAGGCGTTTGCCTTAGCACAGTTCGAACGATGTTCAGCGGCTGGAGGATGCTATCCGAGCGGATTCTGAGAACATTTATCGTGTGTTAATTTGCATGGTATTCTGTGCCGAGCGATCGGATTTTAGTTCCTAATTATTTCACTCGTTACGTGTAGTAAATTAAAAAAAAAACCGCGAGAAGACAACAAAAGATGCTACCTAGAGAAGTTCTTAAATATTTATGAGATATTATTAAAAGTTATGACAGATACAAAGAAAAATTTATGAAACTTGTCAGAACAATACAAATGAAATCTCTTGTACAGTTTCAATAAATATATGTAACAAAGATTTCCATGAAGGTTTTATATCTGCAGATTAATTACAAAAAAAAAAAAAAAAATTTGAAGTTTCTATCAGGAGTTGTAATTGAATTATTATGATGATATTATATCATATTTTTTTGTAATAGTCAACATATATTAAAATAAATAATTATATTAGTACCATTACATATTTAGTTATATAATATGTATATAAAAGCATATAGATAACGGCATATATTTAAAAAAAATATGAAAATAATCAGAAATACGACGGAACTACGAAGGCTGTATTACACAGTTAGTTTTGGATTAATTTGAACTTGAATATTTACATTTAGTCTAATAAAATAAAACAAATAATAACTTAACAATGCAATAATACTTTAAAAGGCTGGTATATTTGAGAAGCATGCCAGCTGTATGTATGTATGTACGTATCTATGTACGTACGTAGAGTTAGGTTCGGCCGCGGGCCGAGCGCAGCCGCGCTGAGCCTACGCATTACATTTACATACAAAAGTACTTCCCAGCTGTAACCGGGCGCTGGCTTTTGACTGCGCGTAGGTCGCGAGCATTCTCCAATTGTTGCGGGCCGATTCCGTTAGCAGATCTAACATTCCTCTCGTGTATATATACGAAACGATTCAATTTCATATTTTTAATCTGTTTACAATAGTATACTTGTGAGCTTCCTTTGTCTACAACGTCAAGTTGCTCGGCACTCGCGCGTGTTACTTTACTAATCTTTCAACTCCATCTTTGATCTGTCTTTTGGTTTCAAGCGGAGAAAAAAAAAACAGCAGTGCTAAATTGCCTTCGTAAATTTTGTTTTTTTTTTTTATTATAATATTAGGTGGACCGGAAAGTAATGTCGTTTTCTTACGCTAAATACAAACACATACATTTTTAACGAGTCTTTATTTTTAATCAATGATGTATTCCCCATCATTGTCAATAACCTTTTGCCATCTAGTGAGTAAATTTTCAATCCCTGATCGATAAAAATTAATTGGTTTTTCGGCAAAATATCTAGAGATGGCATTTTGGATATCATCCAAATTTGCAAATGTTTTGCCACTTAAAAAGTGTTGCAGCGCTCGGAATAAGTGGAAATCCGATGGTGCAACATCGGGCGAATATGGTGGATGAGGCAGCACCTCCCACCCCAATTCATTAATTTTTTCTAGAGTTCGCCTTGCGCAGTGCGGTCTTGCATTGTCATGTTGGAGAATGACGCCTTTTCGGTTGACAATCGCTGGCCACTTTTCAATTAAAGATTGATTGACTCGCTGCAATTGTTCGCTGTAGAGGTCTGCAGTAACAGTTTCTCCAGGTTTCAGTAATTCAAAATGAACAATGCCGCGAATACTCCACCAAACACACAAAAGCGCTTTTTTGGGGTGTAAACCTGGCTTAGCAGTACTCCGAGGGATTTCATTTGGAGAGAGCCACTGCCTTTTGCGTTTTGGGTTATCATACAGGACCCATTTCTCATCTCCTGTGATCAAGCGATCAAAAAACGCTTCTGTGTTGTGTCGTTGAAGCAATAAGTTGCATGTGATTGATCGGTTAGCCTTATTCTGTTCGGACAGATTATGCGGGACCCAAACACCTGCTCTGCTTACTTTTCCAATCTGCTTCAAATGTTCTTGGATGGTCGACCAAGGTTTGTTGAGACTGTTTGACAATTCCTCGATCGTCTGACACGGATTTGCTTCCACTTCCGCCCTTAACACGTCGTTGTCTAACGCTGATGGTCTTCCTGATCGATACGAGTCGGAAAGATCAAAATTACCCGATTTGAACTTGGAAAACCACCTTTGGCATTTACGAATGTCCAGTGCATTTGGATAAACATCGCAAATGTTTTTGGTAGCAACTGTTGCGTTATTTCCCTTGCGAAACTCAAAGAGCATGCAATGCCGGATGTGTACCTCTTCTGGTATTTGGCTGGCCATTTTACCCAAAATTACAAAAAAAAATTGTAATTCAATTGTCTATAAGTAAAGAAATCACTATAACCTCACAATGTCTTTGGTACGCCTCTGAACAAAACAATGAGCTGACAAATGACAATCAAGTATTGGCATGCGCAGAAACGACATTACTTTCCGGTCCCCCTATTAGTAACTTAAAAATCATATTTTTTTTTTTTTATTCATTGACGAGACGATCGGGACGTCCATAACAACGTGGCGATAATTAGGATGTTACAATTACACTGCAACACAATGCCCTAGTCTCCTGAGAGATAAAACTTCTTTCAAACCTGATCACAGTAATGTTTCCACAGTATTATTTGTTGGCTGCAGTACGAGTTGCGGTGGTAACAGAACGGTTTTATAGCAACAGAGACACTACCACCAGTGATAGCTGTAAGTCCTCCAAACCGGATCACAGTAATGTTCCTACAGTACTGTTTGTCGGCTGCAATAGGAGCTGCGGTGGTACCTAGGCGGTCTGTAGCAACAGAGACACTACCACCATTAATAGCTATAGGTCCTTCAAACCGGATCACAGTAATGTTCACGCAGTACTGTTTGTCGTCTGCAATAAGAGCTGCGGTGTATTTCGTTGTTGTCGTCAGATATAGAAACTATTTAGTAACATGAATTGATGCGTCGGTGATCGTGAAATTTTTTTTTAAATGCAACGCCAACGCCGGCTCCGGGCGCGGCGCTGTCGATTTTAAAACGCGGCGCGCCGGCGGGCGGACGAATGTTGCGAATTTATTTTTGAATTTGGAACGCGCAGTTACGCCATTTTGACACGCGTTCGGATATTTACCGCATGTTCCGCCTGTTAATAACGCGTGTGATTTCGCATCGGCGGCGGACAATCCGCCCATTGAGATATTAAAGATATCCACAAAATTGATCCACTGCTGCGATAGCGGTGATGTGTTACACGTAAATATCAATAACTAATTGTTTACTGGTTGTAGTGTCTCTGTCGCTGCAGACCGTCTAGGTACCACCGCAGCTTACAAACAATACTTTGCTAACATTACTGCGGTAACGAGACTCACTTATGTGTTAGGCGACGAGTGCAATGTGATGCAGTATACATCTTAACCAACGTCAGGATGTTATATGCAGGCACTTACCATCAGATAAACGTCCCGCTCGTCCCGTTGCTTAATCGAATATTAATTAAACTTATATATACATAGCTGAGATTATATTAATTTGCAAATATTATATATTATATTTGTTGGGAGGGAATCAGATAAGTTCAGCAGATGGAAACGCTGGTGCATGCCGACCGCGGCGGCGGCGTTCGGTCGGATAATGACAGCTTTCCGATAACGACATAAAACACAATATAAATACTAGCTAAGTACAATAATGGCCAACTTATATCCGGGTACGCAAATACATAACATTAATTTTGAATTAATCACACCAATCGGAAATTTAAATTATTGGGCTTGAATTTGCGTGCACACATGGTAAGTGCATTTCCCCCTAACCACCCCAGCCGACCTCGCTGGGGTGTTGTGGGGTGGTATGTACAGGGGTGTGGTTGAGGTCACGCATTCCCTCCCAACTATCCCCTCCACCCCCGGCCCCAACTATTTTGGGGTGGTCAGTGGGCATGGAAAAAATATAATAGTATTCCACCTGCAACGGGCGGGCGGAATTTGTCGGTATTGACATTTTCGTAAATGTACGCGTGTACGGGCGCGGCCATTTTGTTAAATTTAATAAATCGCCCGTTGAAAATGGCGGCTAACGCACGGCGTTCCCGTGTCTGTGTTACCCGACAAGAAAAATCCGGCTTATTAATATTAAACAAAATATTTTTTTTGTCACATATAAAAATTGTTAAAACAAGTGTTAAACAATCACATGGTGTGAAAGTGTGAGCAGTTGCCGTGTAGGCGCGCCATTTACAACTTAGCCCCGCTATCGGGTTAAGTTAAACAAAAAAACTTCGGCATCTCGCTCGGGGAAGAGTTAAACTAAGTATTGCTCTCCGGGCGCCTGTACCCCTTCCCACGTTCAGCGAACTTCCGTCCGGACCGGGTATTTTTTTTATTTCTTCTCCTTCGAGTGTTTTTTTTTTAATTTTCACCGCGGCGCTATCTCGAGAATGCTTCAGTGGTCAAATAAAAACTTAAGGAGTTTCCGCCGGATAAGGAAATGTTTGGAGTTTTCATTTCAATTGTATTCTTGGAATTTTTTAAGTCTTCGTTTTCAACGGTTCAAGAGAACAAACGAAGAGAATAAGCTACGTTAATGTTATATTTATAACAATGACTTCAATGTGCTGAAACGAATTTATTTACAGTAATATATAAATATATACATAATTAAGTATATGAATATACAGAAATACACGGGAAATGGCCTAAAATCCTCCAAACCCCTTAAACCCTTTGGAACAACGATTCCTAGTAGTACCAGAAGCCATACTGACTGTAAAGTTTCTAGAAGATGCCGGCAGAGTAGGACACATCGCTCTGCAGATCTTTGGGGTAGAGCTATGTCCAGCGGGCGGCATCTACCGGTCGATCATCACCATCATGATACCGGCTGATGATTAATTGATATACATAAAAGTAGTGTACTGGTGGTAGGTGTCTGCTGCCGGAAACCGTCTGGGTAGTAATTGCAGCTCCTATTGCAGCCGACAAACAGTACTGTATTCCGGTTCGAATGGCGCTGTAGCTAGAGAAATTACAGAAAAAAGCTAATTATATATTTACTATAAGTTGTCCTTTGTAGATATTTTGTATGAATGTATATTAAAAGGTCTATATCCAGCAGTGGACGTCTATCGGCTGATGATGATATTGTAAACACGCATACGGCTTCAAAGGCTTCCGCAGCTAGAAGTAGGAGTACAGTTTATGTAGTTTACCTTGTATAAATATTTTTATTATAATTTTCAAAAAGCTTTACATTACAGCTTTTTATATATAAAAGAAAGTATGTAAGTTATCTCTATGACCGTGTCGCTAGCTTATAAAAATATTCATATGATTTGGTAACCATAACATAATGATCTACAGTTCCATATATATATTTTTTTTTATACGAAGTGATGAGACGAGCAAGACGTTCACCTGATGGTAAGTGACATGCTTACCAATAACAATGTAACGTTAGTTAGAATGATATACCAGTGTATGTAATGATAGATAGTCCTTTATCTAGAAATGAATATTATTACACTACGCTGGTTATATAGAAATGTAGATCACACACAGTTTTTTTTTATTACACAAGCGACAAGGCGGGACGTTCATCTGATGATAAGTAATACGCCTGTTACAACGTTGCGTTAGAATGGTATACACAGCACCACAATGCGCTGGTCGCCTTTGATATGAGATGTTAAATCTAGTTACCTCTTTACCCTAGCTGCAACGCCATTCAAACCGAGGGACAGTAATGTTTGCATGCTACTGTTTGATGGTACGGTTAGAAGCTGTGGTGGACGGTCACCGGCTACAGAGTCCGTCATTACGTACTAGTAATACAAACTAATTATAATTAATCGCACTATAATAGCTACTCTACTCCACCTATGTGCAGAACAACGGGGTAAAAGAAAGATGGGCATCCAACTCCTGAAAAGGGTACAAGATTTCGAGTGGAGGAGCAAAAGTATTCAGCGGGAGGAATGGGAACGGACAGAAAAAAAAACACTCGTTTTCAGCTGAAGAAAAATGCAGGAAGAACAAAACTATAGTTGGCAAGTTTTCCCGAAGTTGGTGGCAAGCGTCTGGGCGGCGCCAGGGCTGCCGCTAACGACTTTCCCACTTACTTAATTCTTATCTTAGTTTTGTGAGCTGAAAGTTTTTCTTTCTGTCCTTTTACTTTGCTCCCCCTCTGCTTACTAGCGAAACGAGCAAACGTAGTATAGTTTATCTATAGACAGTAAAGGTGTTATTAATAACCCTTTAAAAAAAAGTCACGAGACGAGCGGGACGTTTATCTGATGGTAAGTAATATCCACGTATAACAACATGGCGTTAGTTAGGATGTTATACGCTACTACATAGTGCTCGTCAGATAAGATTTTGGAATTAGGCTCTCTACAGTGCCGTTAAAGCCGGAACACAGTAATGTTTGTCGGCTGCAAATGGTGCCGCGTTGGTACCTATCTAGACGGTCTATAGCAATAGTAACACTACCACCAGTGTTATTGATTAATGTTACTAAGACAAACCCAAAATTCATAAGCAATTAATGTGACGTATGCAATTTGTAGTGTATATATTTTAAATTATTATAAACATGCTAAGTGTCAACCCTATGCAAAGCGAGATCGTGTGAACAGTAGGAGGTTGGCGGAGGCAGCGGTCCGGCCCGACGATTATTTTTATTCATTCCCGTCCGACGTCGCAGTTCGAAATTTAAAAAAAAATAATTCAAATGTTTTAATGGAACACTCTGTAGACAGCTCCGGCTCCGGCTCCGTCTTCTGCGATTGTTTAACAAACTTCTAGATCTTATATCATTGCATATTTACGAAATAGAATTAAAAATAAAATGTTTCAAATTTAGAATAAAAACATATTTTTTTAATAATAATAATACTGGTCTCTATTTGTTAAAGATCGTCTTAGGTAGGTACCATAGCCGCCAAATGGTACCGTGCAAACGCTAGTTTTCCGGTATGAAAGGCGTTGTAACTAGTGTGATTATACGAGCGCAATATGGTGTAGTGTATACCATCCTAACTAGCGTCATGTTGCTATAAACAGGCGTAAAACCTACCATCAAGTGAACGGCCCGATCACCGCGTTGTATAATTATAAAATTAAGCATTCAATGTTAACGTTTTTACAGAAGATACGTTACTGGTGGCAGATTTATGTTGTCGGACACCGTCTAGACAGATTATGTACACTGCAACACATTGTGCTCGTCGTTTTAAGCTACGTGATTTATGTGCCGAATAAAAGTTTTTCTTTCTTTAATGTTAAATATACAATATGGTAGTAATTATACAAGCTACAGCGCCTTTCAAATCGGAAAACGGTAATATTTGCACACTACTGTTCGGCGGCGGGAGCTGCGGCGGTACCTACCTAGAAAGCCGATGGTAATAGGATAATATGACCGCTAAGGTAAAATATTCATACTAAAATAAATTTATATGAAAAATGTTGTGTATGTTAAACAGCTGGGTGGTAAATATCTGTTGTGTAGCCAAAACTGTAGTGACTACATCTAATATCAAACAGTAGTGTGCAAACTTTAATGTTTTGTAATGAAGTAAGTTGTAGCTAGTGAAATTACTGCGGTAACGAAAATTACCATTTAACATCTCGAAACTAGGAGCACAGTACAGCGCAGTGTATATCACCTATAGGTAGGCGTTTATTGATACTATAAGGTAAGCGATCCGCTCGCCTTGTCGCTTCATAGAATTAAAATCTAAAGATTATTCTTAGCATCAGTTCAATAAATTATTATCGTATTATATAAAAGAATAAAATTTATAAATTATTAATTAATAATTATAAAATTACATTATCAAATTGTATAATTAAATATTAAACTTTAATAACAGAATTTATATTTATATCAATTGATTGATTGATTTATATTATTTGAAAATAGAACACGAAGTTCTATTTTCGAATTTAAATCGATTTTTATTTTCTGTTTTACTGGTGGTAGGTCTCTGTTGCTTCAGCCCTGTAGCCTAGGGCTATTAAGGATAGTACTAAGGTATTCCCTGCCTGTCGTACAAGGCGACTAAAAGGGTCCTCCGTTTCGTGAGCTTTGAGGGTGGGGACCCTCAGTGCTCAATAAGCAAGCTTTAGGAGGACGGTAAATGCATGGTAGTCTTGTATTTGCTGCAGCACAGCGTGGGTGCTGAGGGCTTTGCCCTTCCGTGGGATGTTTCAGCCAGAGTGCAGGGGTGCATCTGTGCGTTCTGTAGGAGAGCAAGGAGCGCCCTCCTAATGTAGTCACGTATACCACCGACGAGGTTTTAGTGAGAAGAAGCCGCACATAACCTTGTCATCCCACTCATAAGCAGGACACCTTGTAAGGATTTCGCAGCAATAAAAAAAATCTGTTTCTGATAACCGCAATAGTAACGTAGGTACCACCGCAGCGCCTATTGCAGCCGACAGACAGTACTGTGTAAACATTAATGTGTTCCGGTTTGAAGGGTGCTGTAGCTAGTGAAATGACTGGAGTAACGAGACACAACATTTTATGTCTAATGACGAGCGCAATGCGGTGTACATCATCCTAACTAGCGCTTCATTACAATAGGTAGGGGTATTACTTACCATCAGTTAGTACAGCTCGTCACGTAGATTATTTTATTAAAAAAAAAAAAAAATTTAGAACGTCATTAGCACAGATTAAATTCGCTTGTATACGTTTAATTGTAACGTGCACGTGCGTGCTGCTGCGTGTCCGCTGCGTGTATCTCCACAGCAATTTAAAATTTATTTAAACTTGTTCCATTTTCAATCTACCCTCCGGTTTTTTTTGTCTTTCCTTTCATAATGTATCACAAGTGACGTGAGCTTCAACCCTTCGATTACCTGTTGTTTTTTCGTACGGAAGGGGTCCGTTGTGACATTTTCTATTATTTTAAACTGGTCTATATAATTTTTTTTTTTTTTTGTATTATTACTTGATGATTTTGTATGGATTGATTAGGGTTTAGGAGCGACGTGATGAAACACGTAGAACAGCGTGATGATAAAGTTTGTTATAATCAATTTTAAAAATTAAGAAATATGCATAGTGTTGTCATGATGATTGTTAATGATAATGATAACATTTTTTAGTTAGTAGTAATAGATAAAATATATATTCTGTTGTATCTTCTTATTACAGAAATAATATAGATAAATAACTCCAATACCTAATTTCTGATCTCTTCCTTTTTTAACTAGAAAGCGCTAACGCGACCATAATTTCATATGATGAGGAACAATGAGGTCATTGATGGTGAGTGTGGTCATCTTCAACACTGGATGTTATATCTTGTTAGACAATATGGCAATGCTGTTAATGCAGTAGATTTATTATAGGTATAGTACTTAACTATAATCTAGACAATCTTTACCATCAGCCAAACTACTAATAAGTAAATAAATATATATAAATGTTGTTACAGGACTATTCTGGGGATTGGTATAACTATGCTAAGTATATAGCTGCATCATATGAATACAGTAAACAAAATGGGGGGGAGACATATGTCCAGCTGTGGACGTCTATCGCCTGATGATGATGACGATGATGATTAGTTGTATTTAAAAAAAAAATCATAAAATAAGTTGGTAAGTAATATTTTAGGGTAAGTACGTCCGATGGATCTTCATTTCTAATAATAACAACAACTGCACAGTTGCGACGTGGAAGGGTTATGACCTATGGCAGTATTAAACAAAACAATGCATTCCGTTGGACAATGACCCCCCTAAAAAAAAATGGCCCGCAGCTGCCCCAGGTCCATAATGGGCATTTGTTAGCCAATACGCCGAAAATAATAGTAGTAAGGTTATTATTATGCTAATACGACGCCACAGTATTGTTTTGTTCGCAGGTATAAGGAAGGATATCTTCCGGGATTCCTTTTGTTGTGCGCTAACCCTATGTTTGGGAAGTCATTTTGACGCTACGGAGCGGGCTCTTTTTTTTTTTATTTCTGACCGACACGCGTGACTAATGCAGATGGATGGCGCTGCCATTACATTTTTTAAAAATTGATTTTATATATTATTTATCGTATATTTCTTTCTTTATATATTCCAGATATTTTTATTTATTTTTTTATTTAATTAACATACAACACGAGCTGCTACTTCACTTGATGATAAGTAATGTGCTTATCTAAAAGAACATGACGGTAATTAGGATGATACTAGACCACATTGATCTAGTCGCCTGAAACATGAAATGTTTAGTCTCATCACCGCAGTAATTACATCAGCTACAACACCCTTGAAACCGTAACACAGTAATTTTTGCACAGTACTGTTTGTCGGCAATGGGAGCTGCGTTCCTATCTACTTAGACTCCGACAGCAAAGACCACCAATATCTCTTAAAGGATTTGAAGTCTTGAATCCCAGTAGTGGGAACATTAAGCTGTTTTTTTGATAACAATAATGTGATTAGAACATAATTGAATTGTATGCAATAAATTCATATATTAGTTAGTTTACTCTAGTTGAGTAACTAAAAAAAAATACACATTAGGTAGTAGGATTTGAATATATAAATATAGTTAAATGATTTTGTATCATATTTTTTTTATCCTGAAAGTATAACAGATTACATAGAAAGGTATGTTATTACAGTAACTTTAAAATATATTTAAAAAAATGTGCAAAACACTAGTGTTCCTGTTTAATGGGCGCTGTCACTAGTGAAATTACTGTGTTGAGTATAACATCCTACCTGAAAGTCCGGATGGTCTCGTTACTTTGTACTATTAAAAAAAAAAAGAAATACCTAATAGATATGATTTGTGGATTACGTTGGCTATAAGTCGCCCAATTAAAATGCACCACGCTCGGTGCCCGGGCGACGCGGCGATTGTTCGAAAATTGAATTTTAATCACCGATTCTTTACTCACAATGGCCGCCGCGACCTTACGGCGAATGCCAAAAAATCGTCGCGCGGCCGTTAAGGGGGAGTGTAGACCGAAGAAGAAAATTGCTTTCGTTCGGAAATGGGTTCGATTCTTGAGATCTCAGTGAAAGGAGCCGCGCGAAGAGCAATTATCTCGAGTATCCTTTGAATTTAAATTAAGTGAAGGAAAAAAAAAACGGCCGCGTTAATTTTTCGAACGCAGCGCCGGGGGCAAAGGTTAATCTCGAATCGGTGATTATCGGTGAGTGTCGATCATTGAGACGTCATTAACTAATTAATACTACTTTCATATAAAATCCGTATAATGTAGACATATATGTATAATCTTTTTAAATTAATATATAATATGTTTGTATCTGTTACACGATGAACTGAACGTTCTTCTGTGCTTAGCTGTTAAACAATCCTTTAAGACAAAGTCTAAGCGCATTCGATAGTCCAGATGAAGTTAACGAGCGTTAGTTCACCGAATGGTAATGGCGCTAATTAGGATGACGTACTTTGCACTATTTTGTACTCGTCCCTCTCGTCACCGCAGTAATTTCACTAGCGACAGCGTCCTTCAAACCGGAATATAGTAATGTTTTCGTACGACTGTTTGGTGGCAGAAATAGCAGCTGCGGTGACCGGTGAGCTTGACGGTATTAGGAAACGAATACATGCCACCAGTAATCTATACATTAGAAATTCATGCATATATATCTCTTTCCACTGAATTTATCTATGAGTGTATATATATGTGTGTGTATATATATATAAATGCAGTTATTTTTACTGAAACAACCAGTTTGCGTGCAGTATCGCACGGCCGGCACCGTTAGCTCGCGTCGGAGGGCGCTGACGCAACTCCCGGTGCCTGTAATAATACGTGTACTTATCTAGGAGCCTATCTCCTACCTATCTAGACATCTGCTTAGATATAGCTAGATCTATCGCTGGGCCTAATAATATACAAGGTGATAAGTAGATTTAACTGATGGATCAATGTTGATTGTTCAGTTCCATTATAATAGGTTGGGGAAAAAGAAATCCATTATTTTTATATGAACTTCAGGACTTTATTTAACATGCTTCGGATTGTCCGATTTGGGTCAAATATGCACCGTTTTGGTAACAAAAAAAATAATGGATTTCTTTTTCCCCAACCTAATACAAAATTTACAATAGAATTAGATAAATTAAAAAAAAGTGAAATTACGAATGAGATTGTATCAAAGCGTAAATATATAAAAATACTTTTTTTTTTGTTCAAAGGAAAAGGTCACCCATGGACTGTCGCATCACTATATATAAATGGTAGACTGGTGGTAAGTCTCTGTTTCTGGAGACCGTCTACCACCACAGCGCCTATTGCAGTCGACAAACAGTAATGGGTAATCTTTACTGTGTTCCGGATTGAAGGGCGTTGTAGCTAATGTAATTACTGGGGTAACGAGACTCAACATCATGAGGGAAATGTGGTGAAGTGTATAACATTCTAACTACTGCCACGTTGTTATGGGTGAGTATATCACTTACCATCAGCTGATCGTCGCGCTCGTCCTTTAGAAAGCAGTCGGTAGTATAATAAAAACATTATTTACTTAAATATATCACATAAAAAAAACCACAAAAGTATGTTTTTCATCTTCCATAGACTAGAGAGACATTTTTTTTTTTTAATAATTATTGCTTCGTATACTTTTTATTTCATTGTCGCCAAATGTTTTTCCCTTGAAACAAAAGATTCTTTTAAATCCGCAACACAAACAATTCGTAAAGGCCGAATACATTATATCCTTTGTCTTTCGAGAGAAAGACGCGATTGAATTAAAAAAAAAAAAATGGTAAAAGCAACACGCGACGCAATACTTTGTTGCTAATTAAAGAAACGGCTCTTAGAAGAAAGAAGACCGTTTAAGTAGCAAGTTTGGAGTTTGGATGAGTGAGAGTAAACGGATTAAGTGTCCTTTATGTTGGTAACTTAGCATTTTTTTTTTTTAAGTTAACATTTTCCTCATTTTAATATTTATTTAATATAATATTTTTTGTTACTCTGTTTATATTTTACGTTAACAATACGGATATTGTTGTTATCAAGGGCTCGTCCCGGAAGTATTTTGTAGGGTATTTTAATAACAGGATTAATAATTCAGAAGAAGCACGTTGGTTGCATTTCCGATTTAATGATGATCAATAAAGATCTCACGCTAACCACCTGTTACGTTCAGATGTTCCGAAAGCACCGGTAAAAAATCACAACGATATTGATGGGCCCGTTCCGGCTTTTCGGTGATTGTGCGAGAGAGAGGAAAAAAACGATTTTTATTGAGCCCGGCCGAACTGAACGCAAGGCATCTGTTGCCGATACTTAAAGTGATGTGTTATGTTTTATTTAATCTGTGTAAGTACATTTCTTACATAAAAAAATATGTATTTACTTTCATATGCTACACTACATTAATCTTTATGTACATATGCATTTAAAAACAATACTTTACTGCTGGTAGGCCGCTGTTGCCAATGACCGTCTATGTACCACCGCAGCTTCTGTTGCTGCTGACAAACGGTGATAAGCTGTGCGATATTACTGTGTTCCGCATTGAAGGGCTTCCTGTCTTCAGGCTACGAGCGTAATGTTGTGCTGTGTATACCATCCTAATTAGCGCCACGTTACCTGCAGGCATTAACTATCCAGTGAACTTTCCCCCCGCCTAGTTACTTCAATAAATTATAAAAAAAAAAACATATTATTATCAACAGCTAGCTCGCTGGCCTAATGGTCAGAGCGTGCGGCTTTCATTCCGAAGGTCGCGGGTTCGAATCTCGGCATGTACCGACGGTGAAGGAAAACATCGTGAGGAAATCTCGCACACTGTTACATGGGACCTAATCTGACCCCATCTGGCGAATAGTGGGTGTTTATTCGCCTCTGCCTACTCCTACTGGGAAAAAAGGCGTGATAATATAAAAAAAAAATTATCAACATTAAATTATTTAGATGATTAACATTGGATGTATGTTTTGAATGCTTGCGTCTTTTTTTTTTTTTCAAACAAATACACAGCTCGTATTTCCCGCGCGCGCCGTGTCTGTAACGAAAGTAAATAAAACATCACCATTTAAATGGCGCACGTACCTATTTCTTATTTAAAGCGGACGCTCTGAAAGATGGCAACACGTTTTTCTCCTGAGCTATTGTTCCGCTCGTGCCATCCAATCATACGGTGCTAATTGTAATGTAAAATTCCATCTGCATTGTCTTACTAATGTCGCCCCCGATACGCGGCGCACGCTCGGCGCTGGCAGATTAAAAATGATCAAACATGGCGCCCACTTATCAGCTGACGTAAACGCGCATAGATATATCGAATACGTGTACCTGTTATTAGTAAACGGAAATAGTAATTCATTAATTAATATTGATTAGGGATACATATTGCAGGAGGAAGTCGTGCCATTAATATATTTATTAGCATATTTTGATGATGGAGCTAGGATATGGTGAGACAGGATATTGCTAGATGCGGAGTGTAAAAGCTATAGGAATATTCTTGATAGTAATATATCTATTTAAAATATACTTGTTACAAAAACCTAATATATTGTGAAATTAAAACTTATTATTGTTTACTTGTTTCTCTTCTGTTTCTAAATAATAATAAAACCAAATAAAAGCTATTAGTTATTAAAGGATATACTAATTCATGATTAAGGATACCTATTGCAAGGATGGAGTATTGGCAGAAGGATAAACTGGGTTCAGTGGAGAGGAGACAGGATTTACACAGCAGTTTTTGAGGGGCTTTACCATTAATAGCTTTATACCAGTTAATATATACAATTAATAATTTATGAAATTGAAGCTATTAGTAACTTTCTTTTTTTTTTTTTAATTGATATAAATAACAAATGGTTTTTGTTGTAAGGTTCGTTATGTTAATATTGCGTCGTCAGAAAAAAAACAATCTCGCCCGTCCGCAGGACGAAGCATATGGTGGAACAATAGTAACAGGGGGGCCAGGGCCTCGTAGGCTTAGAAGAATAAAAACAAAGTGGCATATAATTAATATCACTAATTAATTGTATTCTTTGTAATGAAAGTGGAGCTGGAGACGCTGAGTGCTTTCGTTTCTTTTCAACGCATCGCGGGCCCTTTTGTTTCTTTTTTTTTTCGCTTTCCTTTAATTACACCGTTTCCGGTTTTGTTCTCTCTCTCGGTTCGTTTAAGATATTGTTTTGATCGAATTAACTTTTGTGATTTCTGTTACGTTTTTCTCTCATTGTTTTTCGTCTTTCATCTTTAATCACAATGTTGCAAGATATCCATGTTGTTTGTTACATTCATTATGAAGTAGATTTAATAAACTATTGTGTGTTTGCAATTTGTAACAATTAATATAAATAAAATTGTAACAATAGTTAATGTTAAACGATATTTTTTATTAGGTTTAATAAGATTATTTTGTGTTGAACCCTATTCTAGCTACGAGACGAGCAGAAAGTTCACCTGATGGTAAGTGATACGCCTACTCATAACAACGTGGCGCTAGTTAGGATAGTAATTATGCTAGCTACAACGCCAGTCAAACCGGAACAAAATAATTTTTCAACATTATTCTTTGGCGGCTGAAACAGGCGCTGCTGTGGTACTACTAGACGGTCTCCGACAACAGAGACCTACCACCAATAAATCGGTTTTAATACATTATAAGGATATATAAAACGATTGTTACATCCTTATAACTGAGGTCTTTAGATTTTTAACAATAATTTGTATGAAGTAACAAAGTTTTGACACCTCCCGTAAATTGAAATTGTTGTAGGGGGGAAAAAACGTAAGACAATTAAAGAACGGGAGACGGTAAGTCCGATTTAATAACCGATCGCGCCCTCGGCTCTCGGTGAGGAAAAAAAAATCTATGGAGGAAGAAATTCTGGTCCCCAATATAATTTCCTAATCACCGGGCCGAACGTCCGGTTCCGGGGCAAAAAACTGAAATACCTACGGAGTATATCGTCTTGTCAGATTTCGATTTGTGCGGATGAGACAATAACAGAAAAAAGATAGAAGCAATTTTTTTGTTTTTTTTTTTTATATTACGTAGCGACAAGATGAGCGGCAAGTTCACCTCATGGTAAGCGATATGCCCGTCTATAACGTGGCGGTAGTTAGGACGATATAAATTATACAGCGCCTAGGCGACAAAATTGTATTGTCAACAGCAGATAGAAGCCTTTTTAAGTTTTGTTACCTTAAAAGACTTAATCCTTATTGATCACTCAAGCAAATTACCGTAATACCCGTAGCTGATACTTAGGATCTTCTCTAAGGATGTAGCCAAAACCTTCTCCCACCACGCAGGACTAAAACCATGCACATGGTAGAAAGATGCATAACTACAATTTGAAAGCCGCAGCGTCTATTTGTTACAGTTTACACACAAATTTTATGTTGTGAATAATATTTAAAAAAAAAAATAATAGCAGGTATAAGGAATAGTTGTGAGTAATAAATTATAAAACAGGTCCATACTTTTCCAACGCGGCGTGTCAATATTTACTCGGGGAAAAGAAGGTGGCAAAAAATAAATTAGGCAAAAGCTCATCTTGGCTCAAAAATCGGGGCAGCGACATCTGTGGCCCGGGGCCGCCGGGGGCCGGGATTCCTCTCCCGCCGCCGTGCCGGATGACGACTGGTTCGTTAATGTCTATGGAGTGAGTCAGATATACATCTCCCTCTCAGATGTGGAGGAACAGGTGATGCTGGAATGTACATAATAATTGACAACTGGTGGTAGGTCTGATGCTGCAAACCGTCCACCACCGCAGCTACTGTCTCTGTCGCAAAACAGTTGTATGCAAACCTTACTGTGTCATACTTGAAAGCTGTAGCTAATGGAATTACTGGTAATTAGATATTTTATATCTTGAAGCGACGAGCTCAATGTGATGCAGTGTACATCATCTTAACTAGTATATAAAACTTCACCAGTTTCATCACTTCGTAGTATAAAATTTAATAAATATAACTAGGTACCTCTACACTTGATTTTCAGTGATACAAAAATCGTGATATTTTTGTATGCATTCATAAACCTTTCTAACATTACTATTGACTTTTAGGTTATTTTTGTGTTACTGGACCTATACTATATCCTTAAAGGATAGGAGTCTAAAAAAAATATTTCTTTACACTATACCTAACATATATATTTATTAATAATTGCAAAGGCAAAAGAAGGAGGCTCAGCTAATGCTGGTCGGTGCAGTGATCACAGTCAGCGCTGGTGTACGGCCTCTTCTATCTTCTATAAGTGTTAAGTTGCTTAGAAGGTTCTAGCAGTGGCTTACTAAAGTACTAAAAATTTGTTAGTTCTCAGGCAGCAAGTCTAGACTTAATCCCGAATTCCTAATGCAATAGTAATGTGTATGAGATTAATTACTTTCGAGTTCTTTGGTTTTGCGAGACCTATAAAATACTTTTGAAGAATGGTCAGACTTCTTTGTACTCTCCTATTACGTTTGGGCCAATGTCCAGCTGTGGGCGTGGTTATGATAAAATGATTATGAAAGTCTACCGCGTCTATGATGAAAGCGAACTTCTTACGAATATTTATAAGGGCAGCAACCCCTGAAGTTAATTGAAAGATAACTCGCGGCCAGACCCTTCCCGGATAACCGAAAGAGGGTTAACCTTATCGTTTACGTTAACTTCATTGAATAACAATCCGGGTAATAGATAAACTGCAAAAATCGGAATACTCCGCCGATGGCGTTCGTGGTGGATGCTCAGCCGGGATTAGAACCCGAGCCTATTTGATTTTTCGTCCAAAAAAAAATTCATGTGACGTGTCGCTGGTAAGGATGATATACACTGCACTACATTAAATACTAGGGGCTGTCTGTAAGGGTTTATATAGGGGGATTTGAACTATTTCCCACCCCTATAGCCTAATGCGAGTCGGTGGAATCCAAAGCTTCGTTTGTTGATTAGCAGAGTGCAACACTAGCAGGTGAGGTCGGTTTGGTTCCGCGAAGTGTTGTACGAGACCCTTCACACCCCCAATTTTGCAAACCACCTGCGTTGAATGAATGTAATATCACCTATATACAGATTAAAAAAAAATGTGAGGTTAATAACGGAAGGTTTGTGTAATGGAAGAGTAAACACTGCGGAGCAAGAGGGCGCCGGCGAGGACCTATTTACACGCGAACACCGCGCAAATCAAATAAAAACCGATCGCGCGAAACATCCTTTTTTCCATCTCGGCTTCTGTAAACAGCCTCCTTAGTAACGCGACCGAATCATTTTGATACTTTAATATATGTATCGCAACCGTCTTGTCACGCCTACAGACATAACGTGGTACTCATTAGGATGATATACACTGCACCACATTATGCTCATCCTCTTGACAGATAAAATGTTGAGTCTCGTTATCACAGTAATTCTACTTGCTACGGCGCCCTTCAAACCGGAACACAATAATATTTGTACAGTACTGTTTGGCGGCAGAAATAGGAGCTACAGTTGTACTTAGACGATCACCCTACCGAATGTTCTAGCTCAGCAGAGACCTACCAACAATTACTCAGCCACCTTGTTCCCGTTACTACAGTAACTAGGTTAACTACCTCATGTCTCGATGAGCAGAATGTGATGCTGTGTATATATTCTTAACAAGCATCACGATGTTATGTACATACATATCACTTGAACGTCGATCCGACAAATGGAAAAAGAAGAACTACCCCAGTTCCTAGTCTTTCTGAATAGTAGTGTTCAGTACAATGTTCCAGTTTGAAGGACGCTGCCGCTAGTGAGATGGAGTAACGAAAGCTAACATATTATGTCTAGCAACAGCTTAATTTGGTGCAGTCTATACTATGTTAATTAGCGCTTCATTGTATTAATTAAATATATGTTTTCAATACAAATGTATGCTGTAGCTATAACTATGTGATTATGTATATGTATAGCCAACCTTATAAGTATAATGTAGGTTTTTTATTAAAAAATTATGTAATAGAGATCATCATCACCAGCTGATAGATGTCCACTTCTGGACATAATCCCCACGGAAAGACACCAATCAGTCCTGATATATAACAATTTATACGGTAGTGACATATGTTAACATTTGTGTGTAGAAGTGGGGGTGTAAGGGTTCTCGCACAACACCTGACGGGATCCTAGCCAATCTCACCAGCTCGTAGTGCACCCTGTTAATCAACAAACGAGGCTCTGGCTTCCACCAACACACATTGTGCCAGCGTGATGGGATGTAGCCCAAATAATACCACATGAACGCCTACAATTGTGGAGATCATTGGGTGAGGCCTATGTCCAGCAGTGGACGTCTATCAGCTGATGATAATGTGTGTCGAAGTAATCGAAACATTGTGACGCCGATTTCAGAAGACGTCCACTACTGGAGATAGGCCTCATCCCGAATGGTTCGCATAAAGTGGCTTTCCGCGATTCTTACCAGATCGTCGGTCCACATTGTGGGAGGCCGCCCAACACTACGTCTACCAGTACTCGGGTGCGAGTCTAGAATCTTACAGCCCCATCGGCCGTCGGTCCTTCGAGCAATATGTCCTGCCCACTACCACTTAAGTCTAGCAATCTTCTGAGCTATATTGATGACCTTACTTCTGCGAATCTCCACATTTCTGATTCTGAAACTCCAAGCATAGTCTTCTCCATTGCCCTTTGCGTGATTGAGCCTTTTTATAAGGCCGATAAGAAAGGACCACGTCCCAGTTCTAGTAATACACAAGTTGAAGACTTGTCTTAAGACATTGCAGTATCTGAGACGAAAAGATGCTGTGTAGCCACCCGCACCGTCATGACTGTTTTGTTCTTCTTCTTACAGTGCCTCTCCAACTGGTGAAGGTGGTACAGTCCTTTCTGTCTCCGGTTCGGCGGAACAGTTAGAACTGTTTTGTTATGACATTTGAAATTGTCCGATTAATATCGTGAGTATCAAACGCGACCGCTCCGTCTACACTTTGCCCCCCTTTTCTGGAGGGCGGCACAAAGACGCGGTGGAAAATGAAAAAAGGTCAGTAAAAGATAACTGAAAGGGACTGCCAGTTGGACCAATCATGGAAATTACGTCTGTTTTCATTGCGCACAGCTTTTATTTGTTTTACCGATGGGAAAAGCTTCCGACGTTTTTTGATAGACTTAAAAAGCTTTTTAAATTTTTTAAAACATGCTTTTAAGTTTATCGCTCAACACTAACTTATAGGTACTTGAAAATGAAGCACAACAGATAACTTAAAAGCGGTATGACTTTATTCCACCTAGGTATCATCGCAACTCCTATTTCTGTTGACAAACTGTGTTCCGGTTTGAAGGGTACTGTGGCTAGTGAAATTACTGGGGTAACTATATTCAACGTTTTAATTATCAAAGTGGGCAGACATATCCGAAAGATATAAAATGCCCTTCTCAAAAAAAAAAAAAATATATTTATTTTTTATACGAGCAAATTGTGATGCTGTTTGTACAATTCTAATTATTGCCCCGTTCTCATAGGCAAGCGTATTATTCACCATCAGTCGAAGGTCACACTGCTCTAGTCGCTTTGTCTCACTGCTGGAACTGACACCTCATCTCATAAGAAGTGTGAGTTGATGATAACGTATGTCCTGCAAAGCTTTGAGTGTAACAGGACTCGAACCTTGGGCCTGTGAATGTTTACCGCACACATAAACTGTGCCGTCGGCTCTTCTTTTCAACAGTTGGAAAGTAATAAAGCGAGGCGAAGTGCGAAGTAAGTTTCGTGAAGCGGCTGAGATATAATTTGGCGCGGCGTCGTTCAGCGGGAGGTCAAGATAAAAAAGCGCAGGTGGACCTCGAAGTTCGGGCGGGATCTCTTCCACTTGGCGGCGTCGAAACTCAATATTAAAGTGAGCGAAGTCGGGGCAAGGTGAAAAATTCGAGACGACGCCAACAAAGAGGGCAGGCTCCGATGGAAATATTTCACCAATTTACCTCGTCGTCTCGCCTCGCCTCGCCTCGCCTCGCCTCGCCTCGCCTCGCCTCGCCTCGCCTCGCCTCGCCCCGGCACCGCGCGACTGTTGCGAACTTTCATTTTTAATAACGGCCTTTCAAACTGTCCCCTTATTGAAATAGTATCTAAATTTCTTACAAAGCGAACTTTGTAACTGTACCTCACTCACCCCCCTAACTTTTTTTTATTCGACGACATTCGCAGAACAATCTATCATAGAATCTTCTATCACGAGATCAACACACGTATCAACTAAGTTGAAGTGTTGTGCTCTTCAAAGATATTTTATGGTGTATTGGTTCACCACAATAACTGACCCAAGCCAATCTCACTTGCTCGTGGTCCACTTTGGTAATCAACAAACGAAGTCCTAGCTCCCACCAACCCGCAGCCAGCGTGGGCCAGCGTGGTGGGAAATAGTCCAAATCCATACCCAGTGTTACGAGACGCCATGCTGACTGTAAGTGGAGATCTTTAGGGGAGGCCAGTGTCCAGCTGTGGATGTTTATCGACTGGTGATGATGATGATGATCTCTTGCAGTTGCCGTTTATTGGCTGATGGAGATAAATATATTTTCCTTCGTCAGGCATAATGTTCTATGGCACTTGCAAACTACAGTTTCGTGACCTACTATTGCTAACAAGGTTATCAGCGAAGGTTTGAGATAATTTTTTTAACTACTCTGTTTTTGTGTATCGGGAAAGAAATTATGGTTCCGTGAAACAGGGTTACGTCAAGTTTTACTCACTAATAGCTCTGATAGTCTCCTTCAATGCGTTAGATCTCATATGCAACGCATCTGTGGTTTTATGCACTCTGTTTAAGAACGTCCTGAAGAAGGATAAAGTCCTGTTTAATGCCCTCATTGTGCTACGGCAAATACTATCTTGTATGTACCGTCGTCCTACGGCTCGCTTATCGAGATGTATGGACCCCCACGCTTAAGGCTCCCGAAGACCCTTTCTACGACAGACAGGGATTATCTGAATCCTATACTTACAAGCCCGATATAGTCAACGCTGAATTACGATCCCACCTGATGTTAAGTGGTGATGTGATCTGTGGTGGTAAGCCGTACTAACCTAGATAAGTTCATGCTTGAAGACACCCGCGACGTATTTTGCTGTGCTTATGAAGAACGATGTTAGCTACTCCTACTATATTAATATATATTTTTGTTTCAATCATTCATTTTAATCTAATTATTATATTAATGTAGGAAATTGAGCATCATTTCAGCGTTTGGGTTTGGTGTGACCTCCTAGCTATAATTCAGTCATGGCCGTCTGATTTTATTACGGCTCGGCTGCGTCACGTTAGCACCGATTCTACTCTCGCTACGTCCCCGCGTCACGCTGGGCGGTGCATTTGGCGTTCCAAATTCAAATAGTTTTTTTTTCTTTGTTAAAGTCGACTGTAAAGAGGTCGAATATGTTTTTTCATTATCGGTTTATTCCCGAAACGGCCAGCATCGTTAGTCAATACACGGGGCGTCATTGTCATCGCGCGCCGTGCGTGTGCGTGTGCTCGTGCGCGTGTGTGGGTCCGCGTGTGCGTGTGTGGGTGCGGCCGACAGCAGAAGCGCGTTTATCAAATAGTTGTGCACCGTTTCCCGCCATTTAGGGGCTGATACGCGGCAAGTATTTACAGTATCGCGCACTTATGTGGGTATATAGGGGGCCGGGGTCCATCTCGTGGGTAACGGGGATGGGGGCGCGCTGGTGGGGTGAGGTCCTCCCACCCACCCACGTAGTGGAAATCAATAGAATCATTGCGACGCCGCGATGCAAGGCCGATGATGCTGACGACCCGCGGGTAGGTTTATTTACACGTCCGAGCCTCCGCACTCCGGGGTAGGTGGAGAGGCGGAAGTTTAAATGAAGTTTATGCGGGTAATGGGAGTGCATCAGCGGTTAATGCGGAATGACTTACGGCGGCCAACAACAGCCATTGTGCCATTTCGCGTGTCGTTACTTGTGCCGAAGCGCATTGGTGTGCGTGAAGTTTGCGTTTGTGTGTGTAACGGTAATGATTTTCGATTAACCTCTTCATTACGATAACCATACTTTACGATCTCGCGGCGTTCAAAAGCGCGTGCCGAGCTGCACGGGAAATGTTAAGCTGCGTTTCACATATATTACGGAACAAAGGAATTGTCGGACTTTACGTCAGTAACGAAACATGGTAACAACAGAAACAAACACAGTTTTATGCATTCAAACCTTTAAAAGTTTTGAGGCGGAAATAGAAGCTGTGATGGAAACCCAAGACACACACGATCGCTGGCAACACAGAACGTATCACCAGTATAACGTAGTTATGTAAATATTACGTATCTGTACTTTTATACAGTTATTATTTACAATCAACTATAATACAGGTTTGCTGATACTCACAATAAAATGTCTACGTTATCCAATATTAACTATCATTTATATATATGTCTTAGTTGCAGTGATGTGTATATTATGCAATATTTTACTGGTGGTAGGTGTCAGTTGCTAGATACCGTTAAGGTATCACCGAAATGCCTATTTCTGTTGTTATCTAGTAGTATGCAAATATTACTGTGTTTCGGTTTGAAGAAGTAACGAGAGTTAACATATCAATATGATGTACCTATAACCGAATAACGTCTCAATATGATCAGAAATGTGGGGATCCGCTGAAGATCTAAGGTCGCCGATATAGCTCAAAATATATAATAGCTAGACTTAAGTGGCAGTGAGCAGGGTAGGTAGGACCGACGGCCGATGGGGCAGTAAGGTTCTGGAGTGGCGCCCGCGTACTGATAGACGTAGTGATGCGAGGCCTCCCATAAGGTGGACCGACGATTTGGTGAGAAACGCGGGAATCCACTGGATGCTAGCAACGTGGGACCGATCCACGTGGAGATCTTTGGGAGAGGTCTATGTCCAGCAGTGGACGTCTATTGGCTGATGATGATGATGAACGCAATGGTGCAATGTATATTATTCCAACCAGCGCCACCTTGGTATAAGCGAAAAGAACAAGATTTAATTATATTCATAATTTGCATCATTGTGGCGTAATGAAACCTCCGCGCTGCGCATCCGTATAAACTGGGAGGAGAAAAAAACAAAAAAAGAAACTTTCAAATTTGGAACGCCGCCGGAACATCGCGAAATATTTTCACGTATATTATAACGTGGCCAGCGTTGGTACGTAGTAGAGCGTTCTGCGTGCGCGGAACCGCAGCGCTGCGGCGCCGCCCGCGCTACACCCCCCGCGCGTGCACCCCCTCGCTCGCCCGCGCGCACCCCCTGCGCTACACCCCCGCGCTCTCCCGCGCCCACCTCCCGCACTCGTCCAAATGCATTTCCTTCAAATTAAACTAATGCAATATCGGTACGAATAAATGATACAGCCGTGCGTTAACGCCACATACGGTTTTATACAACACTAATATATTGTATCATACATTAATATACATATATATATATTTATATACGACGAAGCGATGAGATGAACAGGACTATTGCCGGAGACTAGTACATACATATACATCACGCCTTGTTCCCAGTGGAATACGCAGAGACCAGCTCTCTCCACTTGCTACGATCCTAGCACACCTCGCTTCCTCCACTTTCATGAGACCAGTGTGCAAATATTACCGTGTTCCGGTTCGAAGGGCGCCGTAGCTAGTGAACTTACTCGCATAACGAAACTCAACACATGTCCTTGGTGAGGAACGCAATGTGTTGCTGTGTATAACATCCCAACTAGCGCCACGTTGTTATAGGCGGGTGTATCATTCACCACCAGGTGAAGGTAACACTCGTCTCCTCAGTTCGTAGTATTAAAAAAAAAGTTATAAAATCGTATAAACGACATCAATAACTAATAATTAATTCCAATCATCAGCTGTACAATTACGTGTAATTACTGCTGTGTGAATTATTAATACTAGTGTATGGGGGTTTTAAAATAGTACTACCATCTGTAACATAATCTAAAACCCTATTTATTTCTAAGTATTAGTTAAGTTATCAGGATCGTATAGTTAAATAACTCATTCCGCATTAATTAAACCATAACTTTGTATTACATTAGTAATAATGGCGGAAATAGAGTTATTACTATATATTAAATAATACATTAAAGTTTTAAGGCTGCAAGCGATTAGACGAGCGGTGCGATCACTTGATGTTAAGTGATACGTCTGTCTATAACAATGTGGCGCTGGTTATGATGATATACACTGCACAATGTGATCGTCGCATTGAGACGAATTGTTAGGTTTCGTTACTGCAGTAACTTACTCGTTACTTCAAGTACAACACAGTAATGTTTGTACATTACTGCTTAGCTGAAATAGAAGACTGTCTAGGTTAACAGTAAAGTGCAGGCGCCAATGTATTCCGGTTTGAAGGGCGTTGTAGGTAGTGTTATTACTGGGGTAATGTGACTAGATATCTTGTGTCAGGGCGGCGAGAAAAATATGGTGCTTATATGTACTATTCTAAATGATGGCACGGCTGGCGTAGTGGTTTCAACAGTCGTCTCTATATTCTTGTTATGAGCGGGCTGGAAGCCACAGCGGCTCTTACAGCTCATCTGACACTGGGCTCGTGGACCCGGATCCACGGCCTGAAAGACCCGGATCCACGGCCTGAAAACAGTCGTCTATTTCAATGCCGTGTCTATGGGTTCGATTCCTACTGGAAACTGATAAAAGCATGTTTCCGGTTTGGATGTAATCAGTAAGTAGAGTCGTTTTTAAAAAAAAAAACCGTACAGTTTCACTTAACGTTAGGTGATCATCATGTTAGTCTCGTCGTTTCGTAGAAAAAATAAAGGACAAGGGCGGGTTGAGTGGCGCTTCTGTAAATCATGCGCCATATTGGTTCAAGAATCAGCGTTAGGTAAGATTACGTACCCCTATAAAATAAGCTCAAAAATGAAAGGGGGGGGGGGGGGGGTTGGTTAACTCCTTAGGGAGCTTGTAATTCGAGTACGTAATCCATCTTATCATTCTCGAAAAATATTTTAATGGAAAACTCTGTCCGGACGAAAGAAATCCCAGTCCCAGCGGGGCGGCTGCGGTGGGGTGATTTATGGTTATATAGTTTTTTTTTAATATATGAATGAATTGATTTTTTATTCATGAGGAAATTGAGCGACGAGATACATGAGAGAGAAGATATCTTACAGCATCTTTTTGTCGTATATAAAGCTTGTATTAACTAGCTCCCCCCCATGTCTGCTTCGCTGGCCGTACACCCTTTGGGGAAGGAATTACGTAAGGTCCATTCTTAGCTGACCTCTAAACAAATTTTGAGTGTTTACTTGTAATAGTTTGGAAAATCTCGTGACCAGTAAATGTATATATATATATCTCCTACACACACACACACATATATATATATGTCTCTGTTGCTATAGATCGTCTTAGTAGGTATCACCGCGGCTCCTGTTGCAGCCGACAAATAGTACTGTGTTAATATTACTGTGATCCGGTTTGAAGGACCAATAGCTATCACTGGTGATAGTGCCTCTGTTGTTACAGACCGTCTAGGTACCACCGCAGCTCCTATCGCAGCCCATAAACAGTACTGCGTGAACATTACTGTGATCCGGTTTGAAGGACCAATAGCTATCACTGGTGATAGTGCCTCTGTTGTTACAGACCGTTTAGGTACCACCGCAGCTCCTATCGCAGCCGATAAACAGTACTGCGTGAACATTACTGTGATCCGGTTTGAAGGACCTATAGCTATCACTGGTGGTAGTGTCTCTGTTGCTACAGACCGTCTGGGTAGGTACCACTCATGCGGCTATTGCAGCCGACAAACAGTACTGTGCGGACATTACTGTGTTACGGTTTGAAGGGCGATGACGAGACACAGCATTTTATTGTGGTGTAGTGTATATCATCCTAACTAGCGCACACCTTTTTTTATAGGGTATATCACTTATCATCAAGTGACCGTCCGGCTCGTCTCATTGCTTAAATAAAAAAAAATATATTTCCTAATTTATTGTGTGATTTAACTAATTTAAGATCTTAATTAATTATTTAATTTATTTAAAAGCATCTTTTATCTAGTACTTAATTAATTGATAAGTCTTCTATCTGTGAGTTTTATCCGGCTCCTGTACTCAGTACAAAAACAGGTATCACTGTATTTGAAGTATTTAATAAAATACTATAATCGAAAACTGTGACGGCAGGTGTGTAAGTATTCCGGTTTTAATGTTCTTATACCAACTCACGGGACCCAAGTGGACCTCACTGGCTCGTGGTGCTGCTCATCAACAGACGAGGCTCTGGTTACCACCAGCCCGCGGTGAACCAGTATGGTAGGAAATGACTTAAGTCCCCCCATGTGAATCCCTATCGGGTCGATGTGGGGAATCTTTGAGCAGTTCTATATCCAACCGTCGACGTTCATCAGCTGATGATGGTGATGTTTGCCCACTACTGTTTCACAGCAAGAATACTAGTGGTAGGTCTCTGTTACTACCCCGAAACCAAAAAAAAACCATAAGGTCTCTGTTACTGGACACCGTCTAGATAGTTACCACCGCAGCTCCTATATATCTATTTCTGTTTGAAGGGTGCTGTAGATAGTGAAATCACGAGGGTGACCAGAATTTTCATCTTTTAATACAATGAGGGGTTGCGGTGGTACTTACGCATCAATATCTGGTGGAAGAGACTTATTTATTTATATTCATAAAAAGTATGGAAAACGATAATAAACAAACAATACTCGTTCCGCATCCGGTGCCCTATCTCAAATACACAGGGCACAGTGTTACCGAACGCAAAGAAAATGAGAGAAGGGAACATTTCGCTGGCTACACTGGTAGTGATGAGCAATGAAAGGAGAAGACCAGGACTTCGACAGCCTTGGTGTTGGTCTTGTCTGTTTGAAAGAAGAAGAGCATATGTTCACATTGTGATTTATTTTATCTCATCATATCAAAGTAATTTTGAATTTTTCGGTCTTCCATAGTAAAAGTTTTAAGTTTTAGTCTTAGTCTTGTTCGTTCGGACTTGGTCTTGCTTGTGTAAAATTGGTCTTGGTGTTAGTGTTGTCCATTCAGACTTGGTCTTGCTTGTGTAAAATTGGTCTTAGTCTTAGTGTTGTTATTTCGGACTTGGTCGTGCTTGTACAAAATTGGTCTTGGTGTTAGTGTTGTCCATTCAGACTTGGTCTTGCTTGTGTAAAATTGGTCTTAGTCATAGTCTTATTCATTCAGTATTCGTCTTGTTTTTTCGGACTTGGTCTTGCTTGTGGAAAATTGATTTTGATCTTAGTGTTGTTCATTCGGTATTGGTCTTGTTCATTCGGACTTGGTCTCGCTTGTGTAAAATTAGTCTTAGTCTTAGTGTTGTTCATTCGGACTTGGTCGTGCTTGTGTAAAATTGGTGTTGGTCTTGTTCATTTGGAATTGGTCTTGACGTTGCTTTTTCACAAGACTAAGGTAAGACCAATTATTCCCATCAGTAAACACTGGCCGCGCAGAAAACGGGCCGATTGCCTGGTCTCTATCTCGTTTCCTGTTCTCCCGCCACACGGATCGCGGGCGGGTCCAGCAGAGGGAGGCCTGCGCAGGCTCCGCAACGTTTTTTGTCCCATTGTCATGCAAACTCGTCGGAAATAATTGGCGGGAAAAACAAGAACCCCCCCCATCGGACAGAGTTTTTCCCATCGGCCGTCTATTTACTCCAAGTTGCGTGAATTGGAACGGAATAAGTTGTTTATTCAAATGAGTCGCCTATTTTTTCTTTTGAAAGCTCTCCCTTTTCTTTCGTTAATTAATATAAAGTGACAACTTGTGTTCGCTCGAAATGAATTCGTTAGCTTAATTCTTATTTGTTTTAACTTTAACGCTTGAACCGACGTCTGTGTGTAATGTAGGTATAATCCTGACTTCCTTAAGGCGCGGTGTGTGTTTCCGCTTATGCCTTTGCCTAATTTATTACAAAGAGTTTATACATATTAATAACTCGCTAAATACTTTACAGGTGACAAGAAACCGTCCGGATACCACTGCGGGGTTATTTCCATCAGCCACACAATACTGTGTGGTGAAGGGCGTTGTAGCTAGTGAAATTACTGCGGTAACGTGACGTAATACCTTATATCTTATAGTGCTGTGTACGTCATACTAATTACCTATGCTGTTATTACTAATTAATCGAGTGAATGTCGTTGTCGTAGTATGCAAACACTGCGCTGTGAAAGGTGCTGTAGCTAGCGAATTTGCAGAGATATCGAGAATTAAATTTTTATGTCTACAGCGGTGCTGTGTATAACATCCTAACTAGCGCTACGTTGTTATGAGCAGGCGTATCACTTACCATCAGGTGAACTTCTCCCTCGTCTCGTCGCTTCGTAGAGTTATAAAGAATATAATCAAAAAATTGATTTTTTTTTCAATCTGTAAAGTTTAAGTGTTAAGTTTAAAATTAAGTGTGAAAATTTCTATTCATCGGAATTACATACGGAGCGCAGTAAATACCGGATAGTGGGATTGTAATAATTATGAATGTTGTCATGTCGATAAAAATAACGGATATGTCACGAGGCGCGACCGGTGACGTTTGGTGCGGACACCACCACTGACAGGTGGCAATTACCGTAATTAAAAAATCCATTATTCCAAAGGGCCGTGTTTAGCGGGGAGCCGGCGTGTAAATATTTAATTAACACTGGCAACACTCCGTCTGTAGAAAAAATATAGTTTTTATTAGAATAACACTGATGGTAGGTCTCTGTTGTCACAATGAGCATACAGCGTTTGTCAGCTGCAGCGGTAGGTACCACAATCAGTGCTGTGTAAACATTACTACGTTCCGATTTGAAGGGCGTTGTAGTTAATGAAATTACTGGGGCAGAACATTTTATGTTACAACCGACGTGCGCAATGTGATGTAGTGTATAACATCCTAACTAGCCCCGCGTATCGTTGTTTTTTTTAATAATAAAAAACGATCGATGTTTTTTGTTGTTGTTGTGTATCAATTTCAATGCATTGATTTAAAATACCTGTTTACTCAATAACGTGTGAGCGATTGTAAGATAACCCTCACAGATGGAAACGTTTTAATGAATAAAACATGGAGTTGATTAAACGGAATAAAACCTCGCTTAACGATCAGGAAGTGCTTAAAATTCTTGTGTTGGTATAAGTGAAAAAATAAACAATAGTGTATCTGTGCGAGCGCGCGCGTCCGCCGGCGCCGCCCACCGGCTAGGTACAACGTGGAAAAAACACGTGAATATTTTTTTTTTTCTAAACCACGTATATTTACGTCCGCGCGCGCCGCGAGCCGATTGGCCGCCGCGCGCCGCGCCGCCGGCCATTGGCCGAATTTTTTTTCCCACTTTCCACGTGCACGCGCCGACGTTACTTTTTTCCGTGGAAACCCGGGCCAATGGAGTTCCGCAGTTTTAATTATAAAAGTTGCTCAGAACATGTTCCGCTGCTGACATCACATTGGGACTGCTCCTCGCCGCGGAACCCGCTACCCGCTACCCGCTACACGCTATCCGCTACCCGCACCGCTGCCCGCCCCGCGCGCGCAGTCAAACTATTTTGAATTTCGAATTCTGTTCACCAAATTAAACTATTGCAGCAGATAATAAATACAAATATTTTCCACGTAAGTAACACACACAAGTTTACCTTATTTACTCATTTATTATATATTATTTATTTTATTCGATATTACAGGAAAATTATTGAATTTCAGTGGATATTTATGTCTATACGACAATGGAAAAATTACAGTAACTTATAAACGTTGTATTTCAATATATCCAATAGTGAACCCGACGGTTTAAGGCACTATGATGATATGAATAAACATAGAAAAATATTTTATTACTTGAAAAGTTACTTCAGGAAATAACTTGATAGAAACAATTTGTTCGTATTGAATATTAAAGGAAATGTGTTCATATATAATAATAATAAAATTCATTCCGTTTAATAGAAATCAGCTGATCAATAGCTTTATAGATGTGAAAAAAAAAAAATGAACGTACCTGTATGCAGCCGAGTGTGCTGCTGGACATGGCTGAGCTGCTTGAAGCGGCGGTCGCAGTACGAACACTTGTACGGCTTCTCGCCGGTGTGCACGCGTATGTGCTGGACGAGCTGGTGGTTGGAGCTGAAGGACTTGAGGCACTGCTGGCACTGGTGCGGCTTCACTTCACCACCCAAACCCCGCTGCAGCTCGCGGGCGTGCATTTGCATTGCGTTCTTGTGCATGAAGATCTGGAACAATCGAGCGGTTTGATGAAAGCGGTTTGATCGTAGATGTTCTGATGAGTGAGGGTTTTGTTTGAGGCTTTTTACCTTCACAACGTCTACCGGTACCGACAAACATTAATTTGAATATTATCGGTCTTTCAACATACAGACCGATATATAAGTAAAGTAACTTATTGTATGAGTAGATAACTTATCACCAGGTATACCTTCAGCTCATACCATCCAATTTCTAGACTTTCTATCACAAGAGAGAAGAAAAAAATTTAGAAAAAATTCTTACTAAGTTAGTACTTAAAATATCATACTTATAAATTATGTGATGGTATAAGTTACCACAGCAGCAGTGACTTGATAAGAAGGTTAGGAAACTTGTGCCCAGCAGTCGACTAATTAAGGCTGATAATAATGATCATTGTAATACAGTTGTGGCTACCACACTCTATATCACGCTTCCGGTGTTTCGATCACTTTATTTAAAGTGTTAAAATAGATATGTACTAGTGAGACATGTTAGAGAGATATATAAAGTTTACAACAATTGCCAGATATCATTAATAAAACATTTAAAATATATTCATTTATATGTTATACTGCACAACAGTAATCGAACTTATTACTCCCAGTTACCTCAGTAATTTCATTACCCCTTCAAGTACAACGCAGTAATGCATACTACTTGTTTGACGGCAGAACAGATACACAGACTGTCTGTTAATGAAGAGTTATTGAAGTCTGTAAACTCCAGGGGGTCGTAAGGGGTTCAGTCCAACATCTTACGGAGCCCAAGTCAACCTCACCAGCACACGGTGCACCCTGATGAATAACAAACAAGGCCTTGATCACTTACCAACTCGCACTTGGCAAGCGTGGTAAGCTAAAGCCCAATACCCCTCAATGAACTCTTGGATGTGGAGATCTTTGAGAGGGGCTTATGTCCAGCCGTGGATATCTACCGGCTGATGATTATGATGATAAACTCCAACAAAACCTGGATCATCGCTTACATGGCTTAAAAGCTGTTTGAGACCATCTAGCTACCACCGCTGCTATTCCTACCTACATACTGTATTGTCCAATCATTACCGGCTTGTAGGGCGTTGCAGCTAGTGTAGTTACTGAGGTAATGAGACAACATTTCATTCAACGCGATGAACACAACGATGTAGTGTATATCATCTTAACTAGTGCCATGTTTTACGATCAGGTGAACGCCTCGCTGGTCTTAATAACATAGGTATGTAGATAAGACTCGACTACTATCCTGGTGAAGGTCTGCGATGGTTTAGCGTTTTGAACTACTACTAGCCCGTTCATTGGCCTCATAATAACGTGGCGTTAGGATGATATACACTACACCACACTGTGGTTATCGCAAGTCATGTTACTACGGTAACTACGCTGCGACACCTTTCGATTACATGATAATGTTTGCACGCTACTGCTCGACTTGAATTGTAGGACTGTTTGAAGACGCAATCACTAACGCCTGCAAGTCGCACTGCTCCGCTGTTATCATGACTTCAGACCATATCACGTATATAACATGGTCCTTAGGTGTGCCAGCGCGAGCTGGTGCGGGCGTGCGGGCGCGCGGGCGCGGGCGCGGGCCTCGCGCGCGATATCACCGCGCGCCGCTCGGTACGTGTGTAACCCACATTACACGCGCTAGATGGTGTTAAGTTTCGCGCCGCGCCGCTCACCCCCACCAACCCCCAACCACCACACCATAACTCCGCCATGGCAAAGAAATTGCTTTCGAACCGTAAGTCAGATAAGGTGGAATTATAGGGACTTAATATTATTTATCGCTTCAACTAACCCGACCTCCCATATATTATGTTAGCGTTCGGTGCCTAGGTGATCTTTAGTGATGCTAAGTTACGGCTAAGTTAATTTCATGTGACGGTTTTGTGTTAAGTTATATTAGCACACAGATTTCGCCCACTCCTGAGCATAGACTTCAAGGATCTCCACTTCGATCGCTCGTGCACTGTCTACATCCAGCGGCTTCCCGCGACCTTCAAACCTTCGGACCACTTAATTGGAGGTCTGCCAGCACGTCTACCGATACACAAGCACCACTCAAGGACTTCACAGCCCCATCATCGGCCGTTAGTCCTTTGGACAATGTTTCCTTCCTGCCACTTAACGTTAGCATCTATTGTGAGTGATTTATATATGATTTTAATTACTAATCGTTACTTAACTAAACAATTAGTTTAAGTGATTTTTATAAGTAGGAAATTAACTGTAACACAAGCGACAGGGTATTTTTTTTTTTCTTTTTGTGAATTCACACAAGAATAAAATATCGATTCTGTAACAACATCGATAAAGCGAAGTATTCTTGCAATCTCTGTAATACGTTTGATGTAATTAATGAATGGCGTGGACCCCATCACACGATATAACTTAAACCACTTGTCATTTGAGTATAATTTAATCTCAGCGCGATCTCGGCGCCGCCGTATTTATCGAGAGCCGAACGCGCGGCGCGGGCTGCAAAGGAACTGCTTCGGACACGCAACTGTACAGCAAGGACCAAAAAAACACGATATTTAATAACTACTACAAAATAATAGTTCGCTGGCCTAATGGTTAGAACGTGCAGCTTTCATTCCGAAGTTCGCGGGTTCGAACCTCGGCATGTACCGATGTCTTTAATATTTAAGTTATGTACATTTGTGATCTTAAGTTACAACAGCGAGATACAGACGGTGAAGGAATCGTGAGGAAACCAGCACATTAGAATTCATTCTAAGGTATGTGAAGTCACCAATCCGTATTGGGCCCGCGTGGTGACTATGGCTCATCGCCCTCATATTGAGGGTAGGCTTGTGCCCCAGCAGTGGGAATGTAAATTGGCTGTTATGATAATGATAATGAGTTTTCTTTATTCGCCAATCACGTGATAACAAGTGAACCTATCGACACGGGAACATGAGCATTCGACGCGGATTGATTTAGTAGATGGCTTTAGGATATTTATTTTTATTTCCATAGATCCTTTATGGTTGTATTTCTAATTAACTTTCGTAATCATTTTCATTTGGTATTATTTATGCGGCTGCGGCTGCTCTCAAGGAATATTTCCGACAAATTTCAAGTCTAATTTTATATTAGGGCCAGTATTGGGCGGGGAACAACTAGTATACTCATAGAATTAAACAGTATGTGAAACTAATACGTTCCATCTATTGAGCATATATATCTGTCTCGCTCTATCACTATTATAAAAATGTTCTGTCTCTGTCATACAAATGTTTTTATTCACGCCATTAGTTTATTTCATAAATGGAACGCAAATTTTGTATAGTTTTGAATTTAGAAGTGTAATATCTTAGATACGCAATTTTACGTCCCCACTGCTGGGGCACGGGCCTACACTCAATATGAGGGCGATGGGGCCATAGTCACCACGCGGGCGCAATGCGAATTGGTGATTTCACGCACACCTTAGAATAAATTCTAATTCATGTGCTGGTTTCCGGTTACATGCCGAGATTCGAACCCGCGACCTTCGGAATGAAGGCCGCGGGCTCTAACCATTAGGCCAGCGAGCTACTTTACAAATTTAATATTCAGATATAATTTCAATATTTCATCATCAGCCGTTAGATGCCCACAGCTGGACATAGACCACATCAAAGATCTCCACATCGATCGGTCCTGTGTTGCCCGCATCCAGACGCATTCCGCGACCTTCAAGGAATTAGCATGGCCTCCGGTACCGCCGAGCACTGAGGGCCGTCGTTCCTAGTTCATATGGGGAGACTGGGCTATTCCCATCACCCTGACCCAATGTGGATTGGTGGGAGCCAGAGCCTCGTTTGTTGCTTACCAGGCTGCACCACGAGCTGGTGAGGTTGGCTTGAGCCCGTGCGTTGTTGTGCGGGACACTTTACACCCATATTATCATTAATATAATTTTTTTAATTAACATTTTAAAAATGCGAACATAGTCGCCATATTTATTATTATTGAATAAAAGTATTATGAAGAGTATCATATCAAAATACTAATACTCTATACATACTTAATACAAAGTACCTGGTATTTTTCAGTTAACTTTAGATTATAAACGAATATAGTTAGTTTTTCTTTCGTGCCGATGATTTTCTTCTGTCGCTCGTGTATCAAAATACTGATCAACCGTTCCTCTGACGTCATCAAATATCTTAGTATTTAATAATCTATCGCGGTTCCGTATCATTTTCGTTAATTTTTTTTATACAATTAAGCGGAGACTTTCCACTGATGACAGCAAAATAGGCGCTGCGGTGGTACCTCCCTAATGATCTCCGACAACCGAGACCTACCGCCGGTAAAACTGTTAGTATTTAGTTAAATTAGTTACACTAGACTATTTTGCATCACCAACAAATACTACATTAGAAGCATAACACCTAGGATCGTCCTCAAGCACTAGTCTATATTAGTAATAAATATTTGAAAGAGTATATATGATACAAGGTAAAGGACAACAAACACTTACACGCAAACTTTCATACGCACATAAATATTAAATTATACAATAATCACAGTAATTACTGCATTATAAATAGATTACCTCCGAAAAATGTCTCGGGTTCGGTAGCAAGTTGTATGCCCACATGTTGAGTAACATCTCAGGCGGCGGTGCGCGGGCGCGGGCGCGGGCGCGGTATACGGGTTCGGTGACGGGCGCACCGACACGTTATGAGATGAGAAGGAAAACGTTCGTAGAGCGGGCGCTCGTGAAAAATAATAACGTTTTGACATAATTAATATCATTTTTCAACGAGACAACAGGAAAAATGTACAGAGATTTATTTATAAAACAAATATATACCAATTTAATGTTTTAATTGTTGTAAACTATAGCGTTTTCCTGCTAAACGGAACGTTGCGTCCTGTTGTTATTAACAATTGGAAACAGTCTTACCAACAAAAGTGAAGATATTTAGAAACAAATATGCGTTGTCATGACTATAATGTAACTATGTATATAGACAGATGCTTTAAAAAAACCATAGACATATGTCAATGGAATCGAACCTGGAACCAGGTGATATAACAACATATTAACCGTTACCGAAAGTGAGCGGATAAAGAGGTACAAGTAAATAAAAAATTATGTTTGTCTTTTTATTATGTAGCAGATAAATATCAAATTTGTATGTGGTATTCGAAATGTGGGAGACAGGAGTCATTACTAGGAAGCTTTGTAGTAACTCCTGGCTCCTCGTCCTCAAGTAAAACAATTAATAAAGCGCTGATCAGGCAGCGCTAATCAAGTAAAACACAGTAATGTTTGCACACTACTGGTGTCGGTGGAAGTGAGAGCTTCCTGCTGTGTTGTTTAGATGGTCTCCAACTACAGAACCTAAGAATTTTTTTTAATTTGTTTTGTATATGTTCACATATAGTATAAAATGAACGGGTGTATAGAGTTTCGCCTAATATCTTACAGAGTCCAAGTCAACCTCACCTGCATCTGGTGCACCCTGCTGAATAACAGACGAGGCTCTGACCACCCACAAACGCGCACTGGGCTAATTGGTGGGCTAACGCCCATTTCCCTTCAATGAACTCTGTGGAGATCTTTGGGAGTGGGCTATGTCCAGCAGTGGACGTCTATCGACTGAAGAGGATGATGATGATAAAATGAACAGTTTAAATATATTATATATAGATAATATTTGGTATTGGTAGTTAATATTTGCGTGCAGTGTAAACCCTTTCGCGCGTTAGAAAGTGGAGTTAGACGTTCTGATCACGCAACGAACAAATTGCAAAAGAATTAATGCTTCTGATACGGCATGACGCCGGGGTCTAAGGTTCGACTCCCGGAAGGCCGCGCACGTAACTTATAGTGGCTATCGATGATTAAATACGGCCCTCGCGTGTGTAGCGCGCGACCGGACCTATACTTTATTACCGGTAACTGTAATGGATTACTTGTAACCAAATGATATGTTTTAACTTTATAAACGTTTCTATATATAAATAGTTTTTAATGCAATTTTATTGGTGGTAGGTCCCTGCGATCGGATACCGTCTAGGTAGGTACCACCGCAGCTGACAAACAGTACTGTGTTCCGGTTTGAAAGGCGTTGTAGCTAGTGAAATTACTGGGGTAACACTCAACATCTTTTGTCTCAAGCGACGTGCGCAATGTGGAGCAGTGTATAACATCCTAACTAGCGGCACGTTGCTATCACTTACCGTCAAGTGAACGTCCCGCTCGTTTCGTTTTATATATAAAAAAATACTTCCTACCGTGTGTGAATTCATGTTTTTTTTTATTTTAGGATGTACCTTTGTAATAATTTTAAATGAAAACTTATTATATTCGTAATGCAAAGTGTGTCGGACAACCCCTCTCGGCTCTCGTTGTCCGACACGAAAAATTGAGGGACGTAAAAGGAAAAAAAAATGAATGAAATATAAATCATCCACAATTTTTCCCTAAATCGCTCTGAAAGCGTCCATTATAACTCTATTAAGAAATATTACTCCAACCCTTCGCGATTCGGGGGAGGAGATATGAAAAAAAAATGCCTATTTTTTGCTACTACGAGACAATTTTTTTATCGGAATAAAAATGCGTATAAAACTTACCTGATGGTTAGTTAGGATATACACACAACACCATTAAACTAACAAATGTCGAGACGGTGGGGAAGTTTGTCTGATAGTGACCACTGCACCATATTGTGGTAGTTACGGGATATGAGATGTTAAGTCGTGTTACCACAGTAATTTCACCAGCTGCGACGCCCTTCAAAACCAGATAATGGTTACTAAGGAATAGAAGCTGCGGTGGTACTTCTTTATGCAATGAAGCGACGTGACAAGCGAGACGTTTACCTGATGGTAGAGTGGCACAGCATCATATTGTACTTTTCGCCTTGAGTCATAAGACGTTGTCTCATTACCACAGTAATTTCACTAGCTACAACTCCCTTCAATCCGGAACACAGTAATGTTTGCACACTAATGTTTGGCGGTTGAGATAGGAGCTGCGGTGGTACCTAGACGGTCTGTAGCAACAGAGACCTGCTTACTATCACACATACCACAGATCACATATTTATTATTACATCATACGATGCACATATATATATTTGTATAGAGGCAGCTTTGACATTTTACTTCATATAAAAAATAGACATGGACAGCCAAGCGGGGAATTGCCCAGCGGCCCATGGCGCGCCCGTGCGGGGATAACTAACACAATAATGTTTTAGGTTAAACTTCATCGGAGTTTTGTACCGTGGTGCAGTTTATAATAGTTAACGGGGTGACCGGTGGGCGGGGCGCTTTAACGCTTAAATAACTTCAAGTTATATCCAGGCCATCACTTTTTTTCTATATAAAACTATCCCATTAATAACTTGTTGAAACCTAACCGACATATGATCATTATTTATTAAATCAAATAAATTCTACAAAAAATTATTACATACATTTAATTAACAATTCCTCAATTCAAGATACCAGATATTGATACTAGGTATTAACGTATTAAAAAAAAAAATTTAAATTTTTCTTTCTTTAACTAAAATACTTTTTGAATTTGTGATATAATTCTATCAGGCTGTATAGAAATATTTAAAATAAAAAAAAAAATTAATAAAGAAAATTAAAATATTAAAATATGTAACAAATATATTTGTTTCGGGACTTACGTTACGCGTGCGTGGTGATTCGTGTATGCATAAGTGTAATGTGTTTGTGTGTGTGAGAGTTAGTATGCGTGTACTTGGTTGTTTTAAATTTGGAATGTGTTAATTGCTTTATATTAAGCATCGTCATAGAGAATTTATTAATTTAGCTGTGTTAGTAATTTCAATCATTATGTTAGCTCTTTAACCCAATCGGAGTCATTTTGTACACTATAATTATTTTACTGAAAGTATATATTAACTAACACATAATAACTACACTATAGTAATTAACAAACACATATTGTTGAAACACGTTTATTTGTCAGCCATTTTATAAGTACGTACTATCAAATGGTAACCATATTAACTTTAATATCAATTTACTCTTTCATAGTAAATATAAATATATTATATTGTGGGTCTCGGTTACTGAGAGAGTTAACATCATGTTTTAAGGCGACGCGCACAGTGGAGTGTAGTGTATATCATCCTAACTAACACAATTTTGTTATTGGTACACCTTATTATCGAACCTCTAGTTCATGTCGCTTTCCGTAAAGTGAGATTCATCATCATCATCATCAACGGATAGATGTCCACTGCTGGGCTAGGCCTCCCGCAAAGATCTGCACATCCTACTACGAACAGGTGAAGTTGACTTGGGACCCGTGAGCTGTTGTGCTTTACACCGTCTACCATTAAGATTACATCTGTAATTTAAATGATGAATTATATTACAAGTGCAATCAGATGTTCTGTTGTACGCATAACGTTCCAAATTCGAAAAGCTTTTACTTTTTTTTAAATTATTAACGCTTAAAGAGGGCAAGTTCGCGCGCCGCATTTTTGCGCGCGAGAATAAACATCGATAAAAAGAGCGGTAAAAAAATCGGTGCGGCCGCAACAGATTATAAATAAACTTGGCCCAAAAACTGAATCGAGTCAAGTTCGCGAGTATCGTTACCGGATCACACATTAATCGCCATTTCTTTATTTCAACAAACAGTTACATAAAATATTTTTTTGTTGTACGAATGAATGAGAGCAGCGGAACGTTCGCTTAATGGTAAGTGATACGCCAGCCCATAACGTAGCGCTAGTTAGGATGACATACACTACATCACATTGCGCTTGTCGTCTTTAAACAAAAGGTATTAAGTCTCGTAAATTTTCTATAAAATAACAAATATAATAGTTCATATTATTTAATAGTTTTTAAGGCACTGTTATTAATAACTAATAATTAAGTTACACTTAACAGTTTAATTTTATTAACTTAGTGCATTTTATGCGTTGTTAGATCACCTGTTTAGATAATAATAAAGATGCGTTATGAGAAATCGTATCAGTGGGTCCGTAAGGAGGGTAAGGAGTCCAGCACAACAATTCGCGGAACCTCAGCTTAGCTCACCAGCTCATGGTGCAGTTTGATAATCAACTAACGGTGATGATGGCACAGGATCGATCGATGTGGGATCTTTGAGGGATTCTATCGGCTGATGGTGGTGGGTGCGTCAGGTCAAAAAGTTTGGTGATCGCCGTCGTAGAGAATCACCGGGGATAGCTCTCATGGGCTCGTTGACCATCATCATTACAACCAATGGACGTCCACTGCTGGACATAGGTCTCTTGAAACGTGTTCCACAAACCACGCTGTTTGAATCCAGTGACTCCCAGCGATTGACCCGTTGATCAATTTTGAAATTTTTACGAGATTCTTTCGGTCGTGACACCCCCGCAACGGCCTTAGGGGAAGGATTTTTATAAAATCCTTTCCTATCTACCCTCTAAATAGCAGAAGCAATGTATTTACCAAATTTTGAGTGTTTACGTGTTATAATTTCGGACAACTCTTAACGAGTCTATGACCTCTGGATATCTCCTGCATTTTATGTTGTGAATAATGAAATGTGGGAATCTGCCGCTGTATCTGTTTCGTGTAACCTGTTATTTAAAATGGCGTCATAATAATGTAAACGCGACGCGAAATCATTCGTCAATCCAATCATTCAATCAAACCCTCGCCGGGCACTGGGCAAGCGTGAAGTCACTCGCATTGCGGTGTTTCTCACGCGGACGTGAATTCAATGCGTCAAATGTTTTTAAACCGTATCAGTTGACAGGTTGCGGGCGGCGGTGACAGGTGTCCAGGGTGACAATTAGCAAGTTATCACTTCCCGTTTGCACGGTCATTTCGCGACGGAGCCTGTTATTAGAATGGTAAAAAAAAAAAAAAAAACGTTCCGTCAACGATGGAGGGGCGGTTTCAAAAGTCGTCACTGTACACATGTTAATTACTGTAGTGTGTTTTACTAATTACGTTGAAACGTTAAAAATCCATTAAAGCTTCTTTTCTGGATTTTTAAAATTGAATTGGATTTTTTTTTTTTATTCTATGGACCGACGGTTAGTAAGTTCACTTGAGAGTAAGTGACACGGCTGCTCATAACACCTTAGCGCTAGTTAGGATGTTATACACTGAATCGCATCATCGCCTTAAGATGTAAGATGTTCTCGCTACCCCATTAATTTCTTTAGCTACAGCGCCCTTCAATTCGGAACACATAAATTTTTGCACATTACTATTTGGTGGGAGATAGACGCTGTTATAGGAGTTATCTTGACACTCTACCGCAACAGAGACCTACCACTAGTGACAATACAAAATGACATTACATTTGTATTGTCTTTTTTTTTATTCCTAAATTTAGTAAAGCTCACATGAATAGATCATCATCATCATCATTGTACGGTTAGACAATCTAGAACTCGGCAGTCTATATGTAGATTGTGACTATAATATCCTTATTCCTCATGAGACCAGCACAGGAGTGGAACAACATTCTGACATCGGTAAGAAAAGAATGAATAGGCTGTTACTTGGTTAGTGCGAGTTATCATCACAGATCACATCCCTACTTAATATAGAAAATAAGAAAGAAGGAAATAAAGAAATAAAGAGAAGGAAAGAGAAAGAAAGAAAAAAATAAATGTTTTGTTTGTCCAAATCTTGTCTTTTTTTATATATATAAAATAATTTATAACCAGTCATCATTATCAGCTGATAGACGTCCGCTGCCGGACACAGGGCTGTATACACAATATAGTTGGACAAACATGGACTATTAGTACACATGTGGGCATGCACCCACATCGGGTGGGATGATGGGCAAGCGCTGACCTTGATATAAAATGATAAGAAGCAATAAAAATGTCGCGAATGAAGGAAGGAAAAGTCCTAGCGTTTGCTTCTTCTTGAAAGCGCTTCTCCAACTAAAGGTTGACGGTCATCAGAGTTTTTACCATTTTTTTTTTTAATTCCCCACTCCGTGTGTTGGGCCAAGGCCTTTATTTACAATCATTTCGATTTCGATAATTAACTTAACATCTCATACAATTTTTTATTCTTCACTCTCTCCTTTCATTTCTCTCTTATCTTTCTTACCGCTGCTCATCTATCATGGTCATCAGGGTTTGGAGACCAGGCGTTTGCAGCCGTAAGTAAATATAAAGGATATTTTTAAAAAAAGCATTTATCCGGTTCAAGGCGGGCCGTTACTCATCGGGATCGGTGACGTTTCTTTATTCGCGAAACAGCCTCGCCGCTTCCAAATCGTACACAATGAGGGCGCGACGCGACCTGGACCAGGTGGGACGTTCACCTCGTGGTGCGGCTCACCCGCCCATGACAACGTTACACCACATTGTGTTGGTAATCAGGAAACAGACGATGTTAAGTCTGGTTACCCCAGTAATTTGTCTAACTACAGCGCCCTTCAAACCGGATCACAGTACTGTCTGTCAGCTGCAATAGGAGCTGCGGTGGTACCTACTAGTGGTAGATGTGTTATATCTCAATGTGGTGAACACAGTAGGATGTTGTGTATGTAATCTTAACTAGCATCACGTGGTTACGAGTGAGCGTGATATTTTCCGTCTTGTCATTGCTAATTAATTTTTTTTTTTTTTTTTTTCAGTAGGAACTTAGTATAGACAATGACATGCCAACGGATCAGCTTTCGTCAGCATCTCTCTCTCTCTCTCTTGATTCTGATGATGTAAGCACTTGAAATCCAGCTTACAGCTTCTTATACTGGGCTCGTGGAATCTACAGCCTGGTTCTAAAAAGTGTACTACATGGAGTGTAGTTTATGGATTTTTGTTTCCTGGCGAATCTACTCGGCTCCATTCCTCGACCATCCATCGGAAACTGGGCGGTGAGACCAGCTCCTGATCGCGAGGATATCAGCATCACATTTTGAAAGCATCTTACTGTTATAACTAGCTGTTTTTTTCCTGCTGATCTAGCCTCAATACTCCTCGAAACTCCATCCGGGGAAGAAATTTAGTAAAATCCATTCTTAGCTGACCTCTAAACGGAATGAGCAACATCTCTACCGAATTTTGAGTGTTCACGTCTAATAGATTCGTAGATCTTGCGATGAGTCAATAAACCTCTGGATATCTCCCATATATATATATTTTTAGTTAGTCATTTACTGTATATGTTAAAGCATATTATCACTAAAGATTAAAGTGATTTAAATGCATACCCTAAATCACGATCTAGTTAACCTGGACCATATCCTGTTAGCTCCCGGAGACGGTTTTTAATATATCACAATCTCATCACAGTATCACAGTTTTCAAATGTATAGTGACATGTTGTAAGATCAAATAAATCATATTTACTTGGTCTTCTTATCATGAGGAGCCTCGCGCCGTCGGCCTTGCGAAAAGAACGAGTTTATTCAAACATTTATCGCGACTCTGTTTGATGTAATGATTATTTGTTATAAAAGATGGCCGCTTTCAAAATGGCGGGAAGTGAACTCGGTGTGAGAATGGCGGGAAATAAACTTCAAATAGTAAATCATTTAAAATACTTCACTGTATTTGAACGTTTATTATTTTTTTACGTTTATTATTATTTATTATAAAAATGTCAGTGTTTTTTTTTTTTAATTATTGTACTAAATAAGGCGAAGCACAGGCCCGCGATGTACCTCTTAGTGTAAAAACAAACACCAACAATATCTTTGAGTCCGAGTTAAATAAGCTGTGAAACTGTTTTGCTGATGGTAGGTCTCCGTTGTTGGTGACCATCTGAGTAGGTAACACCGCAGCGCCTATTTCTGCCGCCCAACAGCAGTGTGCAAATATTACTGTTCTGGTTTGAAGGGCGTTGTAGTGTAATTATTGGGGTAACTCAACATCTCAAGTGCCATGGCGATGGGCGTAATATGGTGCCGTATATATCATCCCAACTAGCGCCACGTTGTGTTGAGCAGGGTATCACTCTTTATCAGGTGAACGTCTTCTTCATATCATCCCTACGTTGATTAAGAAGACTACCGGTTTTTTGACTGTTATTTCTGATGATGCCCAAGTTCAGTGGGAAACGAGCCCGTTGCTCTTCTACCCGTATGACGCGTTATTCCATCACAATCAACAACTGAGCTATCAATTTTTAACATCGATACACTTATGTGTGATTGTTATAGAATTAAAAATATGTTTAAACAGTATTTATCAAATGATATTTCTAGAACGTTACAATTATCTAGATTGTAGGTTTTTAGATTACTGAACGTTAAGCGGTGAGACGGCTAGTACAATAGTGCGCCTAACATGGACAAAATAGACACAATTTAGGTACGCTAGGAATGTAGGCTAGATTGAACGTAATACGGAATGCGCGAGCGGGACGGGGAACAGACCAGATATCGCTGTCCCTTTCTACCGCCTACCGCCAGGCTGTGGACTTCCCACTTTAAAAAAAAAGTCGATAGCATACATCCATCGCATATCTTCATTGATAGTAAAAAGACATTTTATTCATTATTATATAAATAAATAGTAATAGTTATATATTCATGAATAGTAAAGAAGAGAGTATAATAGTATAGTATATAATAGTGTGAGAGTGAATGTGGATAGTTGTAAGGGTGGAGGAATACCGAAGAAGGTATGGATGGAATGTGTGAAAGATGACATGTGTGAGAAGAGTGTGAATTCAGACATGACGACTGATGGAAGGATGTGGAGAAGAAGTACATACTGTGCCGACCTCGCATAGCTGGGGAAGGGGCAGGAGGAAGAAGTAAAGTAGAGAGTAGAGTATTAGTACTGATGAGTATCGGTAACAGAGGTCTTTGAAAGAGTGGTCGTGGTCATCCCTTCAGGTGTTGGTAGTAAGCTTCACACACCGGTCTATCCTGCTTTATTTAGATTAGTTAAAGATTCAAGATCTAGACTTAAACTCATATTTTGAATGTCCTTTCCAAAGTATACTGGCCCATGTCCAGCAGTGGCGGTCCGTCGGCTGGTAATGATAATGAAGTACTTGTTACCGGAGACCGCAATCCCTATTGCAGTCGGCAAACAGTACTGTGTTCCGATTTGAAAGATGCTGTAGCTAGTGATATTACTGAGGTAACACTAAACATTATATGTTTCAGGGCGACGGGCGTAATGTGGTGCTGTGTATATCATGGGCGGGCGTATCATTTAACATCAGGTGAATCCGCTCGTCTCGTAGCATTAACGGTGATTTGTCTTTATATATGAAGACTATCTATTATTTATATCTATGCAAATATTATTAATGTTATTATATATTTATATAGGTATACTAGGTATTTGGGACGTAAAGGGTCCAGAAAACAACTCACGGAACCCAATTCACCCTCACCAGCTCGTGGTGCTGCTAATCAACTAACGAGGCTCTGGCTCTCACCAATCCGCATTGGGCCAACGTGGTGAGAAATGGCCCAAATTCTCCTATAAGAACCCTTACATACGATAGCCCCTAGTGCCCAGCGGTACCGGAGGCCATGCTGACTGTGTGTGGAGATCTTTGGGAGAACCCTATGTCCAGCAGTGGACGTCTATCGACTGATGATAAAGTAGCTGTACTCTCCTTTGCCGGCCGTGAAATAGAATCAAACTTGAAGTTTCTCTGAAATATACCTTGAAAACAACCGCAACCGCAAATGACATTCTATAACAACCGTTACTATAGCAACCGCAGAAATAATACCAAATGAAAATGATTATAAAAGTTAATAAGAAATAAAATGATGAAGGATCTATGAAATTCAAAAAATATATATCCTGTAGCCATCTACAGATCATTCCGCGTCGAATGCTCGTGTTCCCGTGTCGATACGATCACTTGTTTTCACGTGATTCGCGAACAAACTAAACCCATTTTCATTACATATATATCTAGATATTGAATAAAGATTCGAAGCATTATTTTTTTTTAAATTGTTTACACAAACAGGACGTTCACATGATGGTAATTAATACGATAACCATGTTGCGCTATTTATGTTGATATACACCACAACGCATTGTAGTCACCGCTTGATACATAAGGCATTAAGTATTATTACCTCAGTAATTTCACTAGCTAGAGTGTTATACAACAGAAACAATAACAGTAATGTTCGGGGGGGCAAAGACAGGTTACGTCGGACTTGCACCGACTAAAACCCTCACGTTATTCCACCGCCGCCGCTTTACGGCAAGGCCACGGGAACGCTTTCGCACACCTTCGAGACCCTGCCAACGTCGGCTGCATCATGCAGCCCCACCTCGAAGGTAAGAATCCCCATCACCTCTGTAAGGGGGAGCCGGAACATAGGGCCATCCTCTCAGCCTTTTATAATCACCTAGTCAACGGATCCTTTTTATGCACCTACCTCAACATCTCTGCATTACCCCCACCTTATCACAATGTGTATAAAGTTAAATAAATAAATATAAAAATCAAAAATCTACTCGTTCTCTTATTCCTTATCACAGATGAAATTATTGTTTTTTTTTGTATATTGCTTTGCATAGTAAAGAGTCACGGGAAAGGAATTCCTTTTGCATATAATCTCCGCGCGCAACTCCCGGCGAGAGCGCGGCCGAGAATAAAAAGTGTAATAAACGCGGGCAAAGCGTTCCGACACTGACCTATGTCAACAAACCGTGCGCGCGCGGCGGGCGTGTGCGTGCGCGTGCGTGCACGCGTGCGCGTACGTGTGTGCGTGCGTACGCGCGTGCGTGTGCGTGCGTGCGTGCGTGTGCGTAGCGTTGCGAAATGTGTGGCGTAGATAAAAAGAATAATAGAACTGATAAAATTATTACTCATAAAATAAATATTTTTCTCCCTCCGCATTATGAATTGACGCGGTGCGTCGCTGTTACTGGACATGACTACGTTTTTTTTTTTTTTATTCAAGGAAGCCTTTCGCCTGATGGTAAATGATACGCCCGCTCATAACAAAGTGCCGTTGGTGTGTTATCTACTTCACCACATTGTGCTCGTACTTTGAGACATGCCTCAATCATCAGATATTATCTCGTTACTCCAGTAATTATATTGGATACAGCGCCCTTCAAACCGGATCACGGCGATGTTTAAACACTATCGTTATTATTTGTCGGCAGAAATATGCACTTATCTAGATGGTCTCCGGAAACAAACTTACTATCAATGAAAAAATATGTAACACTACATCCTGTATTTCTGCCGCCAAATAATATTGTGTTCCGGTTTGAAGGACGTCGTGTTTAAAGTGAAATTACTTAGATAACGAGACTTTATATCTTATGTCTCAAGCCGAACAGCAAAACGTTCTGTCATGTTGATATGGGGGCAATGGGGGCTAATCACTTACCATCAGGTGAACATCTCGCTCATTTTGTCGCTTCGTCTTATAAAAAAAATGTTCATAAGCAACACTTACACTTACACAGCTTAGATAAAAGGGAATTTTAAACGAAGTGAGGTTTTAAGTTGCTAAGGCAGTTTCTTTTCTTTACTTCATTAAACTTACAACGCCATGGGCAACGTTTCAAAGAGTTCTTTAGTAATTACTGGAAACTAGTTAATTATCTGTTAAAAGGATAAAAACCTTTTACACTTTTAAAATTAATAATGCGTCAATACAGGAAAAAAACTGTCAGAGTAGTTGTATTATAAAACAAGAGGAAGAAAGATTTAAAAAGATAAAGTAAATAAGATAGTAATTAAGGTGTAAGGGTTCTTGCACAACTCACAGGATCCAAGCCAACTTCACCTGCTCATGGTGCATCCTGATACTCAACAGACGAGGCTCTGGCTTCCACCGACCCGTCTTGGGCCAGCGTAGTAGGTATTGGCTCAAATCCCCCTCATATGAATCCCGACCCGATCGATGAGGGAATCTTTGGGAGGCCTATGTCTAGCAGTGGACGTCTATCGGCTGATAATGATGATTGGAATTAAACAAAAGGAGACTAAATTATGGTAACACATAACTACAGAATACAGTATGTGTGTGTGTGTATATATATATAAAACTAGTTGTTTTCCGCTTACTCTTCTGGCCGTAACATCCGCGCAACTCTCTTTGGAGATGAATTTTTGTAAAATCCATTCCTAGCTGACCTCTAAATGGCAGAAGCAAAAATCTTTACCAAATTTTGAGTGTTAATGTATTATAGTCGAGGAGATCTCGCGATGAGTTAACGAGACGTTAGAGGATCCGAACGGAGCTCCCACGACTTATACATGTATTATAAGAAAGTTTTAATGCACCAAAATCTCCACATAACCATGACTTCCGTGCAGAAGATTAAGTGCTTTCAAAAGATTATAGATACCAAAAAAATGTTAGTAATTCATCATAGATACAAAATAATAATAAAAATGCAGTATCTAAAACATTCGAAACTCCTCCTCGGCCCGACTCCGCGACTGCTATGACAACGCATTCAGATAACCTCATTTCTTTCCGCGATATCACGCACACAAACGCGCGTACACCGATACAAGACGGCACGCACACATACGCATCGTGTATTCGCTTTAAAAATTATCACAAGACACATTTTGATGACTCACTATCGACACACACACACACATAACACATACACACGTACACACACAGAGGAAACTGTAGTAAGTGAAGAATGTCGATGAAAACATTGCAATATGATATTGTTATGACGTAAATATTCAATATGGCGGACAAATATTTTGGTAATTACAAATGTTTCCCTTTTAATTTCTCTAATAAGAATTCCTAACAAATTATTTTTATCGCTGCACGGATACCAGACTTCATCATTACCGTCAGCTGAACATAATACTTCTTGAAAGATCTAGCTGATTTATGACCATCATCAGATCCTCAGACCTAGAATATCCACGCGGCCAAAACCCAGTCCATCAGATACATACTCATTAAAAAAAGTATAGATGCGTGTGGTCGGCGACGAAGTTCATCACATCTAATATTGATACTAACAATGAAATATAAGTCTTAATACTAGAGAATAGGATTGAAATTCAAATAAGTTTGTATGATGAAGCATTATTTAGCTCCGCGTGTAAGACTATGATGCAATGTCGGACAATGTTCTATCGGAGAAATGGCTACGTGGCGCGCATTTTTATTACGTTATGCAATTTTATATCCAGCGAAGCGCCAGGACTCCTAAGGGGAATAATACCGTTAATTGGAACCTAAATGAGGTACACAACGACATATTTCTACATTTACAGCAACAGTAACATTTATAACAACATTTTTAAATATTTAAGCGACGCCATGAATAATTAATCTATTAGTAAGTACAGTACATAAGTATTAGTTGGGATGATATACACTACTGTACCACGTTTTACTCATAGCTTTAAGATGTGAAGTTATTCCTACATAGACCTGGTCATTTTATTAGCTACAATGTCTTTCACAACAACTATTTTACAGAAACTATGTTACTAAACTACCTAGACGGTCCTGGGGCGTTGTGACAAGTGCCAAGTGACAAGTCCTCAAGACAGTAGTGTGAAAACTTTACTGTTTAGACTTAAGGCGTTATAGCAAGTTAAATTAATGATTTACTCCAACTGTAAGCTACGTGGTTACGAGCAGACGTTTTTCTTACTATCAGGTGATCGTCCCGCTTTTGTCGCTTCGCTGAATAAACGGAAGATGAACGACTGTGGTCTAAGACCTATACTTGGTGTTGCAACAATAGCCTGCTCGATAGGAGTGAGGTCTATAGATGGAGTTCTCAAAGCCTAGATCTTCTGGATCTTTGCTGCTCATCATAGCTGATCGATAGATCGTTGCCGTTCAATATTTAGTGTTAAATTTAAAAATGTCTGCCGCTAAGTTATAAACGTCCGTGACCGTGAACTTTACGTCGTAATAAAACGTATCGTTCACTTAGTGTAAACATCTTAGGCCTTAAAAATAAAGGGCGAACGCACCTTCAGGGCTACTAGATAAGAAAAACAAAGACGCAGTGATAGTGTTGCGTCGGCGCGCGGGACAATGCCCTCAGCTCTGATACCGAAGTTATTTTTACTCCGGTACTTTCTTATGCACTGCCAACTTGAAAAACTTAAACTTAATTCATTGTTAAACTATAGCTGCATTCATCATCATCATCATCATCAGCCGATAGACGTTCCTCTGTATTAGTCTCTATTACTCCGTTATCGGAGACCGTCTAAGTAATTTTTTAAACTGACAAATTTACCGCTTGATCACGATATCACTTGATGTTAAGTGATGATGAGGTCTGCTCACCAGCCTAGTAACAGTAATGTATGGGTACAGTGTCGCTGGTAAGTTGTTTCATTCGTTGTTGTTCGCTGTTCTTATCAACGAGGAACTCAACCTCTGTTCGCAAACTGGTGAACTCCACAACATGATGATGGTAAATGAAACTGTAGTGTGAAAACTTTACTGCGTTTTACTCGAGAGGTGTTGAAGTTAGTGAAGTCACTAGGATTACGAAAGCGACGGAGACTATGTGGTGCTGAGTATATCATCATCTCCATTCTCTGAAGCAATGTGATGGACAAGAGGTTCATCATTGAGCGTTTGTTAGGATGATATACACAACACTTCATTGTACTCGTTTTAAGACATATGGTGTTCATTTTCGATTAGTAATTACACTAGTTATAGCGTCCTTCAAACCGGTACCGGCTGCAATAGGAGCTGTGTTGATGTTTATGAAGATAGTCTTTACCAACTGAGATCTACCAGCAGTGCATTTATAAGTTTTTACTTTATTTATCATATTTATACTTGTATGGACATTCTGCTCTGCCAGCTTCAGCCCTGAGGTCTAGCATGTTAGGGCATTAGTCAGGTCCTCGTTTTTTCGTCCTGCGCGCGTTCAGGCGGGGGCGCATTGTAATTTTAAAACAAAGTAAAGTTCATACAGTATTCATGCGCGCGCGCAGGTCACGATCAAAGCCGACGAACTTGCGTTTTTACATCGATTACGTTACACAAGCCACTACGCAACACTGCGACGAATAACTTTTTCATATAACCCTTATTATTGTCACAATTTACCCTCTTGGATTGTTAGCAACATACCCCCAGAATACTTAATGGTGTGATAGATAGCAATGGCGTTCGCTTTATATATACTACTGTATAACCTAGCTTCTAAACCTATCTAGATAGTAATCTCTCAACTCAAAATGTACCTACCTAACTGAAATTGGTAAGTTAATTTTTATGTACAGATAAGCACAAAAGGTAATATACGGTGTGTATGCCCGGAGTCTAAGAACGCCATATCTACCACGGCGCCGTGTAATCGGCCTCACGTACGCTGTGATTTGCGCTTCAAATGGCCATATGAAATATCCTATCTAGTCATTGAAAAGATACTCTACTATGGTGAATTAAAATTGGTAAGTTAATTTTTAAGTATAGATAAGCACAGAGTTCGGATTCGGTGTGATTAGTTGAAATTTCGTATTTGTACTTGCTCACACGGCGCCGTGTGATTGGCCACGCAGATGCTGTGGTTTAGGTTTCATACAGACAAATGAACACTGAAAGCCCTACCAGCATCCCTAACAGTCCTAAATAATAATCTCCCAAGTTACTCAAAGGGTACCGAACTTTGCTGTATAGAAATTGGTAAGTTCATCTTAAGCACAGAGATTTAGGATGCAGTGTGGATATCCTAACAGAAAACTTTGTCTTCGCCTTTGATAAATGATTAACTGTATTCATAGAGTTTCTTGCTAATTACGTTTAAACTTTGAGTATCGGAGAGTGTAGGAAATAGAGGAATCTTCGACTGCTCCTAGTCTGGGATATATAGGATTTTATGTAACAGCCTAAGTCTAGATTTTATTCAACAAGGCCGCAATGAAAAAAGGTCGGATTAAAACAAAAATTGTTTTTGTTTCATTGAATTCGTTTGAGCTTAAGGGTTGCATTGTGTGCTAATTATTTAATTAACACAGCTATATATAGAATCGAATATAATAATAAAATCGATTTTATCGTTAAATATTCGAATTCGCTTACAAATAAAATATTAAACATACCGGAAGTCAATTACTTATTACAATTGAAACAATACTTATTACTGGCTTAGTTAAAAGAACCTTTGATTTTTTTTATTTAATTAAGCGACGGGCGGAAGATTCACCTGATAATAAGTGACGCTAGTTAGCACGACATATACTGCACCACATTGCGCTCGTCACCAGAGATGTAAGATATCGAGTCTCGTTACCCCAGTGGTTACACTAGCTACCACACCCTTCAAACCGGAATACAGTAACGTTTGCATACAACTATTTAGGGCTGCGATGGTTCCAATATGGAAAAGTGTTATTGTTAGTTAATTTAGGTACCTGAGGAGATAAAGAAAAGTCATGGTTGAGGATTATCAGGGAATGGACTGGCATATCTGAGATGTCCGAATTATTCCGCGGAACCATAGACAGAAAGGACTGTATCACGCTGATCGCCAACCTTGACTGGTTGGAGAGGCACTTTATGATGAAGACAGTATTATTAGATTTTGAAGTTATCAAGTTAATAAGTTACATCGAAGAGTTGCCAATATATAATATAGTTGACCAGAAACTGCTGTAAACAAGGCAGATAATGTAATAAACGCGCGCTATCTGCCGCTCGCCGTCCACGTGTTTGGCCATAGTAAAAATAAAATGGAGTCTGCGCAAAACGAGAGAGGAGGTCGCTCACCTCCCTAACCTAAGTCAAGAGTTTGTCCGTACGCATCACGCACACGCGCGCGTTAGTAGGTCGCTACGTGTGTACGCGACGCGCTCACGCGCACGCGCACGCGCACACACGCGCGCACGCGCACGCGCACTCGCACGCCCACACGCGGCGGCGGCGGCGGCGGCGCGTGCGCAACGAGTTTAGACAAACGGAAGAAATATTCGTACACTTTTTTTTTTAGACCCAGCTTTTACACCATTTACGCACTTAAAACATTACTGTCACGTTAGCATTGTAACTAATGAAATTACTGAGATAATTAGTGTTAATATTATTTTAGGTCTCCGTTGATAAGACTACTGTGTACTTGAAGGGCGCTGTGTCTAATGAAATTACTGAGGTAACGAGACTTAGCTTACGTTTGAACATGACAAGCACAATGTGTAGTGTATCACCTTAACTGGCATTGTTATGAGCAGGCGTTTCAGTTAACATCAGGTGAACGTTTCGCTCGTCTCGTCGCTTTGTTCATAAAACGTAGTGTACATCATCCTAACTTTATACTGTTGGAAACGTATTGCTCGTTACGAATTTTAACGAATTTAATTATAGTATGAAATATGTTAGATATCTAATTAAAAAGTATAGTTTAACGTTACGTTGGCAAGTTAGTATCCACGCTAAGCGGAATCGTGCCCTAATTAGTAAAGAGAAAGGAAACGAGCGGTTTGTGTTACATACATACAAATATATATATATATATATATATATACGTACGTACGTATCGAAAAATTGTTATGTTCGCGAAAACCGATACCGTAAGCTCCTGCGTGCAGTGCTCTCTTCGTGTTTTTAAACGTCGCGCGTGTGTGCGTGCGCGCGGAGTCTTGACCTACGACAACGGCGCCGCTGTGTGCGTGAACCCGCGTTACATAACTACGTTACTTTTTTTTTTTGTGTGCCGAGAGAGCGATTCGTTATAACGTCCATTGAGTTATTAATGCGGCGTTTGATAATATGTGCTATAATCGATTTTTTTTTTTTCATTCGAGACGATCAGGGCGTTCACCTGATGGAAAGTAACAATCCGTTATTAGCAATGCCGGGTTAGTTAGGATGGTGTACACTGCACCACGTTGGGATCGTCGCTTTGAGAGATGCGATATTATTTTGTAACACAAAGAAATCGAAATAATATTGATTATTCTTTGGATGAAATACGCGCGATGGTCACCAGCAAGGTGTACCTACCATCAGTTTTATTACTATTTTCTTAATAACTAACATATCCATTATTATCTCATTTTCATATATTTATTTATATATTACTTCTCTTTTGGATTATCAATATTATAACTATACATATATGTCATATATAGGCAGGATAGTTTACTTGTACGTTATAATTATATACAGATATATATATGATATGTTGACCTTTATTACTGGGCCTTGAGAAATGCGCTGACAGACAAAAGAAGTTTATTTTTAAAATCCGTACAAACTGCGCTGCACAAGGCGTCCTGAATAAAATAGCATTATAACGTTAACTGTCCTGCTACTCCGATATAACGCTATTATTAATTTATAACATGCTATAACACATAATAAATTATTACTATTATCTCAATTATTTTCTTATAGATAGATAATAATCGAAAAGTAATAATTAAAAAATATTGCGCAATAACTTGTAGTCTATGAAACGTTTAAATTAAAAAAAAATTAAGCGCGCAGCACAGATAATATATATTTGTTGTTTGTTAAAACATTTTTTTTTAAACAACGTCATCGTGACCGACTTCCTAAGTTGTGCAATTTAAGAATCTGTATAATATAACAAATTTTTTTTTATTCGAGGAAGCGACGAGACGAACGGGTCATTGACCTGATGGTAAGTGATACGCCTGCCTATAAAAATACGGCGCTAGGTCCTAAGGTAACCATCCCGGTTTATACCATATTCTCTTCATCGCCGTGAGACATAAGATGTTAAGTGTCGTTACCACAGTGGTTACACTAGCTACAGCGCCATTCAAACCGGAGTACAGTAGTGCTAGTACACTGCTGTTTGCCGGCTGCAACAGGAACTGCGGTTGTACCTAGACAGTTTCCGGAAGAAGTATTAATAACAATCAAGAAGAGAGCGTATAATATTCTTTTGAAGGTCGGCAACGCAGCTGCGACACCTCTGGTGTTGCGACTGTCCATGGACGTCAGTGATCACTTTCTATCAGGTGAACTGTTCGCTCGTTTGCCTACCCATCCTATAAAAAAAAAACAATACTAACTATATAGTTACTTTGTTAATTAGTAAAATTTTTAAAACACTGTCCCAAAAACAGTCATGTTTATTCAAAGCTTGTATCATTGTGTGACTGTCTGTCTGTCTGTGACGTCACATCCAAACGGATGGACAGACTTTTTTCTTTTTTTTTAATTAATCACAGGTTAACCAGCTGGGAGTCGCCCGCGTTATAATCGCACTGTAACTGTGACGGCGGCGAGTTGTTTCCAATTGTTGTGCTGCACGCGGTTTTATTGAAATCAATCCAGTATTATTATAGCACGACAACAAAAAACAGTTCAGCTTTTTTCTAGACTGAAAGTCTAAACTGTTTTCTAAGTAGAAAATAACAATTCAGTTATAATTAAACTAATAATGATTCAGGTAGGTTACAAGTTCAGTTGTGCAGTTTACAACTCATTTGTGGTTCGAAATTGGCCGAGTTACCACATTCACTGGTAAGTAATATTAGGACTTTATCTTAACTTATAAACGTCAAATTTTGCCTATTTTTTTCTAAGTAATGTAGGATGAAACAGTAGATAAAGAAATCTTTGTCTATTAAAGTATATAAGGGCGGAAGATGATCTAATTAAAACTGGTGTAACTGTGACAGTTTATAATAGATAGGCGGAGGAAGATGCTCTGCCACCACCATGTGGTATATAAAGTAAAAAAATGGTATAGTAATTCGTGATTTCCACACTTTATGATAATGTAAATACTTTACAATATTCCCTTTTTTTTTTTTTTCATATTATTAACGTAAACATTTGTTGCAAGCAATTATTGTATGTAACATATAATCAACTCCAAACAACGTTAACCCATTTACAATTAATACATATCAGAAGGAAAAAAAAATTATCATCATTCATATTTCCTTTGCTTCCATAAGTATGTTGTTAATTAAATTTGTTTCTATCAAACAATATATTATTTTTTTTATGGAAAGGATATATAATTGTAATTTATTAGCATATATCATTATATGGTGTCTATGAATATTTAATTAGAAGTACATAAAAACTATTATTATCATAGTTATAAAACGTGTATTATTATCTATGTTTACATAGTTCATTTAAATAAATATTATTACCGTGTAAATGTGAATATGTTGTATAACTATTAAACGGTTGGAAAAAGTGTCCGCGTTGTGCTATATGTCAAACTTCCTTTATAAATTACATTGTAAATTGTATGTTTGAAGAATTATGAAAACGTGTAAAGATCCACAATTTATAAAAATAGTACACTTTCTAAGTTATTTCTAATCAATCGATAGTATATATATTGTTATTATAACATTAGATTTATTTAGATAAGGATAATTGCGACTGTCCCGTCTTTGATCGTAAAGATTATCTGCTGATTGCAAAAATATGCAAATGTCACTGTGGCATTCAGCGAGCGGCGGTGTTGTGATCACTTTCTCAATGCTGTCTAATAACGGAAACATATTAGCGCGCGGTGCAGTGTTAGACTAGCATAGCTTTGCAATTTTTACATCAAAGCAAACACTATTACTTCTTAAGAACGGCAGACGTTAGCGACATGTCAAATAACCCGTCTACAAAGAGGTTATATATGTCTAAGTAATTAATCAGTCGATGACAAATTTAATAAAGAAGAAAAAACATAAAACCGGCCAGTGCATCAAAAAGGTTGAATAGAAAAAAAATAGAAGTGTAACAAAACCTGCATCGATGTCCCGCCGAAACAGTTTCCGTACGAACTCGATTAGTGTCACGCATCTCACTCGATACAACACGACCACTTCACTTTAACATTAACTAAAAAAAAAAAAAACCGAGTCTGCACAGGAGCCCCGTGACGTCAGCGAGAGGTCGCGCCGCGGTGCGCCGCGATGAGGAGCAAGGGCGCTGCGTTGTCCGCGCGAAACTTCCCGCCAACAAAAAATATGTCCGTTTTCGTCAAAATGTATTTTTCAAATGTCAGCTGTGGTGCAAAAAATGGCTGCACGGCGGCCCGAGGCCCGCGGCCGCGGCCCGTAGGCGTTCCGTTTATAAGTACTATAGTCGTACACACGTAAGTACCATCGTAATGCACTTATGTGCAGGCACTCGCCGTCGTACTTTTTTTTATTATATCCAACTACATCCGCGAGGTTCCTCACTGCGCGAGTCTCGCGCTTTTCGACTCGCGCGACGCCTCTTGATATTATTATTGCGGAATTGTAGTATAATAAAATCGCATTTTTTATCAACGGCGCCATTCCACAACGCATCCACGTTGTTCGTTTTAATATCAATTTAAATGATAATGCGTTAACAATAATAATGATACATCACAAGGAAAAAAGTAACATTTCGAAATAATATTTATAACACAATATACTTACTATAGTTTTTAGTAGTTTTATTAATATTACACATTAAATAAAACATAGTTAGTAAACTTCGTTATTGAACGGTAATATTTATGTTGCAAAAACGTTATAACGAAAATTTACTAAATTCACATGACTTGAATGTTTGTAGTTATTTTTTACTTTGTAGTTTTATAGATTGTAAATTATAATAATAATTATAATGAAAACCAAACCGGTGTCTATTTAAATATACACAAAATGATTAAAACTCCGTAAAAGTTTTAATTGGTGGTAGGTCTCCATTACAGGTGGCTCTCTAGGTAGGTACCACGCCAACCTATTCCCACCTCTAAACAGTAAGGCAGTAATATTACTGTATTGTACTTCAAGGACGCTGTAGCTAGTGAAATTACTTCGATAACCAGACAGCAACTGACGATTCAAGGCGACGAAAATAATGCGGTGTTTTGTATATAATGTTAACCAACGTTACGTTGTCATGGGCAAAGGTTTCACTAAACATTGAGTGAACTTGCTAACTGTAACAAGATCTAACGTTCTGGCTTTTTCATACTAACTAGCGCCGCACAGTTATAGATATGCGTATCACTTGTCATCAAGTGAATGATTTATTTATATCGCCGCACCGTGGAATAAGATAACGAAAGTCTAGTACATATGTATACAAATGAAAATTGACGTTTTTAAAATTTTAAAAGTATCAAGATGCAGTGTTCCAATAAAAAGATAGCCTGCGTGCGAGAGGGACAGACGTACAGTAGTTTTTCTCGGGCGCGCTCGCCGGCGCGGGTTTTTTTAAAAGCCGCTTTCTTATGGAGCCGTTTTATTCGTCAGGAGTTAGAGACCATGGTGGTCCTCCAGCGCTATGCTATTGTGGTAATATATTTAATAAGCGGTAACAGTTAAGCTTGTAATATATCGATGAGACTCGTGCTCATTCTTCACAGAGTTCGAAGTTCTGATGAAGAAATGTAGCGCGAGGATATACTGATTTACTGGTAGGTCTCAATGGGCAACGCCTATCGCAGCCGCCAAATATTAGTGTTGCGGTTTGAAGGGTGCTGTAGCTATTGAATTTATAAATTTGTAATATGATGCCACTTTGTTATTGGATGGCGCATCACTTACTATCAAGTGAATTTGTAAAAAAAAAAACGCTCACTGAACACGTGAAACTAAAGACTATAACTGTATTCATCGCCGCAGTGTCACCGAACGCCCCGTCGATACTTAGTCACATATAACTACAGTTTGTGATACTCGTGTAGTATCATTTGCGATTCTTCCACAAGTCATCATTAGCGGAACCCCTCATTTAGTGCATTTGCCGCACGGTTGAGTACTAACTGCTGTAAGACCTAAGTTTTGTTTTTTAAAAAAACACTATTGTCATTATTCACAACAGCGCGGAATCCCGCAATATCAATTTCACGCTTTGTTCAAGTCCTTTCTTTATTTTTATATATATGTTATATGTTTACATATACATTTGGAGAAGGGATTATGCAAAATCCATTCTTAGCTGACCTCTTATGGCAGAAGCAATATCTACACCTAATTTTAAGTGTTCACTTCTAATAGTTTCGGAGATTTCGTGATGAGTCAACGAATCTCAGGATATCTCCTCTTCATATATAAATACCGGAAGATATAAAAAATGTATAGCATCTCTTTCTATTTTGACATATATATTAATAAATTACTTAGGTAAAGTATATGTTATCATATGTATTCTTTTTATTCGACGAGACAAGCGCAACGTTCACCTGATAGTAAGTGATACGCGTGCCCATAATAACGTAGCGCTAGTTAAGCTGATATATACAGCACCACATAGCGCTCATCGCCTTGAGACAAGATATTGACTTTCATTATCTTAACAGTTTCATTAGCTACAGCGCCCTTCATACCGGAACACAGTAACGTTTGTACAGTACTGTTTGTCGGCTGCAATAGGAGTTGCGGAGGTGGAGGCTGTAGCAACAGAACCTCTCGCCGGTTGAGGTTTCCAAGTTCTTTTGGATCGTGATCAGTTAAGTGCTCAGATTAGTAGATCAGCTCTGTGGTTGATAAGGTTAAGGCTAGTTTTGGGATTGGTGCTGTGTATATCATCCTAACTAGCACCACGTTGTTATGGGCAGGCGTGTCACTTACCATCAGGTGAAACCTTTTTTCGACTCGTTTCGTCCGATAAAAGAATAGTATATGCTTAATGTCTTAGTATCTCTTCGTGATGATGAAGTGTCTTTTAGTGTACTAACATTATGAAAGTAGTTAATTTTTTTTTTTCTCATAATTGCTGACAGAAAGTAATAGGTACGGCCGGGTTCTGCTGAGAGCAAGAAAATAATTGAAGAATTAGTCGGGCCGCGCGTCGCGGAGCCGCCGGACGGGCAGAATGGCGTTCGTTAGACTGTTTTAATTTCAGCTAATTTTTATCTTCCACCGGCGTCGGGGCCTTTTTTACCGTGCAGCGCGGCCCATTAGCGCGCCGCGCAGCGCGACCCGCACTCTTGGTACTTTACGGCGTTCCCACGCGTAGCCGTTTACAGTGTCATGTGTTTAACATGGCTACGTTCTATGACCAGAGATAACAGATTTATGTTTTAACACTCCACTATTCTAGGGTCATTAGTATGGTCGATGACCAGAAACGATAGTATTAGGTTGGGATACTACTATTTGTCTCTATGATCTTTAGTATGGTCGATGACCAGAGACAACAGAATCGTTTCGACAATCGACTAATCATCGCTCGAGTATTAGATGGTCCAATCAACCGTTTTGATTTTTTTTCCAAATTCCATTTTCAAATTGTAAATAGTCAAAACCATGTATTTTCATAACGAAAAAAAATATATATATATATATATATACATATATAATAGTATAGCACTAAGTATAATAGCAGTGTAAATATCTTTGGGTAGGCTTATGTCCAGCCGTGGACGTTTGTCTGTTGATGATGAAGTAAAATAATCTCTGTTATAGGTGTTTTAGTGACATTAATTATTAAAATTATTGTCACTTGAGATACTTATATATCACCGTCATTTTGGAGTTCACAGTAGAGATACAAGATTCTAAAAGAAAAGTACATAAATATTTATATATATATTTATATATGTATATAGATTTATACACATATATTATATCATGAATTTAAAATATCGTACAATTATCTTTTTAATATATTGATTTATTGTACGGTGTAATTCTAACGTCAAGTATCAAAACAGCGGAGCGTTGTATATTGAAGAAATCTAATTTTTGTGGCAGTTTTTCCCTTATTCCGGGGGTCCCCAGGGGGCGCTGTTTTCCCGCCAATTTGTAGTGTTTGTGAACATTCAGCCTCCGAGCGGCGTCGTGTCGACATCGTGTCGGCGTCGTGTCGGCGCTAATCAAACATTTTTCATATTTAAAACGTTTCTACCCTTAAATGTGCTCTTTATGAATTTTACATAATTGAGCGAGAGCCGATTTGCGGAAGTGGCTACGGGCGGGACGCAGGAAGCGGTGCTCCAACGGCTGATGGGTCCATGACCTGATGAAGGTCGTAGGGATTTGTTGAATGCAACAACCTATTAGGGATATGTTTTTTTTATTCCTCAAAGCGACGAGACGAACGAGACGTTCATATAATGTAAGTGATAAGCACACTGCGCCACATTGTGCTCGTTTCTGTAAGACATATGTTGAGTCTCGAAACCCCAGTAATTACACTAGCTACAGCGCCTTTCAAGCCGGAGCACAACAATATATGCGGGCTGCAAGAAGCGCTGCGATGGTAACTGGACCGTCTCCGACAACAGAGACCTACCCTCTCTACCACCAGTAAAATAATATTAAGGCTTTAAGTTGTACTTCGATAAAAATGTTACCGTCAAGTTATTACTTCATCTATGAATAATACTTAAGCGGTTCGCGGACGTTTCGCTTCTTCCTTTTTTTTCCCGCCATAACTCACGGAGGAAGCGGGTTTTTTTTTGCAGTAGAACCGGGGGTAGCGGCAGGAGCGGAAGCTCGAAAATTTATTTGGCAATTAGCGGCGTGGCACTCTTAACGCGGGCAACATTATTAGAAAACTTTGATATTGCTCGTAAAAATATCGTTTTGTTTTTTTATTATTTTTTTTTTATACCAACCCCCGACACCTGACAGCCGCTGTGAATACTTTATCATTGTAAACCCTTCGGGGAGCTGAGACCAGTTATGAATTCAGAACTAACTTCACCATACTAACAAGTTATGATTATACATCATGGAACGTAGATAGGTCTATGTTCCCGGAGACAGTCTAGGCATCATCCTTATGTTCGCAAAGATGATCAGCTCGATCATCATAAGAACAGTGAAGGAGTGGAACAACTTGTCCGCGACCGTGTACCCTTACAAACACAAGGGTGTCTTCAAGAATAACGTGAATTAGCTGTTACTAGGTTAGTACATACACAGTAGACTTTTTCAAGTGATGCTGGTTAGGATGGTATACACTGCACCACATTGTGCTCGTCGCTGTAATACATAAGATATTAAGTCTCTTTACCTCAGTAATTTAACTAGCTTCACTACCCTTCACACCGGAGCACAGTAATTTTTCCACAGTATTGTTTGTTGGCTCTAATAAGAGCTGCGGTAGTACCTAGTCGGTTTGAAACTACAGACCCTACCACCAGCATGACGTCACATCATCATCACATCTTAAACTTTGGTGGGATCGTGGTCAAGCGCTAACATTGATGATGAAAAAAAAAAAACTTCCAAAGACCGCACCGTGACTCGGTAGCCCGTTACCGGCAGACTATCACGGCGCGGAGACAATCTTTCAAAACCTATTAACTTTAAAAGCCGTTCGGTCATTAGACCACTTATTTTTTTTTAAACGCTCCCGAACAGTTTTTCCAACCCCTCTCCCCCCACTCCCCCTTGGACACTTTTCATAATTACAACACCCCCGCTTTCAACTCATTCCGCTCACCCTCTAACCCGTTGGATACTTTTACAAGATGTTACATTTAGGAGAAAAAAAAAAGAAAATTAACAGATCGCTTTCGTTTATAGCGCCTCGTGAATTAACTTGAACTTATGAGGAGTTATGTTATAGAAATATACTTGTACTTAAATTGATCATAACTTAGACTATCTTAACAATATGTATGTTTACTCTACATATAGGGGGTGTAAGGTGTTCCGCACAACAACTCACGGGAGCCAAGTCAACCTCACCAGCTAGTAGTGCAGCCTGATAATCAACGAACGAGACTTTAGTTACCACCAACCCGCATTAAGCCTGCGTGGTGGGAAATGGCTTTAATCCCCCCAAATATGAGCTTTTACATACAACAGCCCCTAGTTCTCAGCAGTACCGTAGGCCATGCTTATTGCTTTTGGAGATCTTTGGTGGATGTCTATGTCCAGCAGTGGACGTATATCGGCTGATGATGATGACTCTACATATATTATACAATAAAGACGTATAAACATAGGTCTACTAGTGATAGGTCTCTGGCCACAGGTCGTTTAGGTACCACCGCAGCGCCTATCGCAGTCAAGAAATTACAATGTATTGAAGAAATTAAAGAATCTAGATAGTTACCATTCAGTCATTACTTTGCTTCAATATTAATGATTGCACCCTGCTGTTTGTCGGCTGCACCAGGAAATGTGGTGATATCTAGACTATCCTTCAACAGACACCTACTACCAGTACATATGTTGGTTATCTAACATTTTCCTTCACCAAATTTTTTTTATTTCTGTGTACGTTACTTTCTTATCATGAATACCATTTGTAAATATATTAACAGTGATCTCACTAAGCGTACGATGTGCACATTCAAAATGGCCGCTATGTATGGAACGTCTTAATTCCAAATTTAAATAAAATCATCGAACACTTTCGGAACGGTCACATCGTTAAATACGTTTTAAAAGCAATATTCTTAACAAAGATACCGGCCGGCGCGCAGTGAGACGGCGCAATTGATTTACTATGGCCGTACCGAAAAAAGAAATAGTATTAAAAAGTGAGCCTCGATGTAGTGATGTTGCGGTTCACGTACCGGATATTTGTTTTATTGGTACGGTACGTACTGCAAGGCTGCTGCAGTATCTACGTTAGTATGATGAGATATATTTATGTATTTATTACATATTATACTGGTGTTACGAGAGCTCCTCTTGCAGCCGACAAACAGCAGCGTGCAATCGTTACTGTTCCGGTTTGAAGGGTGCTGTAGCTAGTATAACTATTGGGGGTAACGAGATTCACTACCCTATGTCTCAAGACGACAAACACAGTGTAATGAATGCAGTGTGGCGTATTACTTACCATCAAATGAACGTCCCGTTCGTCTCGCCGTAGCTCACTAGCCACCAGTAATTTCACAAAATTACTAGAATAACGAGACTTAATATCTTATATGTCAGCGACGAGCACAATGTTGTTGTGTATACCATTCTAACTAGCGTTACGTTATGGGCAACCGTGTCACTCATTATCAAGTGAAAGTTCCGCTCGCATCGACGCTTAACTATATAAAAAAAAAATTATAAGGAGTCCATTTTCTTTTCCGTTCTGTTAATACAATGTTTGAAATCTTTGGGGGAGGCCTTTGTCCAGCAGTGGACGTCTTCCGGCTGATTGGATTGGATTGGATTGGAATACAATGTTTGCAGTATATACACATTTTTAATGGAGTGCTTTTTAAAACTTTTTCAAAGTTAAGTTTATGTAGCAAATGACTTAGAATTCGTAGAAAAAAAGTTTTTTTTAAACTATAAATGACGAGTCGAGTTGGACGTTCAACTGATGGTAAGTGGAACACTCGCCCTAGTTAAGATAGAACACACTGCACCACATTGCTTGATACAAGATACTGTAGCTATAAAGCCCTTCTAACAGGAACACTATAACAGTACTGCTTGGCGGCTGCAACAGGCGCTGCGGTGGTACCTACCTAGACGGTGTCCGGCAATATTAAGACCTACCACTAGTATCAGTTAATATGTATTTATGTTTACAGGTTTATGCATTAGTTTTTTTTTTTACTATAAAAAAAATAAAAAAATCTGTCATGTTAGAAATGGTACAAAAACAGTCGCCATCACTAAATCCAGTGGAGAAAGAGTAGAGTGGGTAGCGGGTGTATTGCGAAAACAAAATAAAGGAGGCCAAAGACGAAAACACATGTCCCGGTCGGGCGGCGAACGTCAAAACCATTTCAAATTCGGAACGAAAAAACGTTCCAGATTTGAATTTTAAATTCGTACGGAGGTCATTTTCCCGCGCAACTTTTTTTCACCTCTCGAAAAGCGGCGGCAATAAATCCAACGGCAATAACTATAAATTCATTTCGGATCGACATGCAAATGTGAGGGATTCCTTTTTCTGCCGACTACCCGCCGTAAGTGTTTTTTGGTCCGACCGCGATGGCGAGGAGCGACGCCGCTCTACTAATGTACGAAGCGAGGATATTTACATAAGCGGTGTATCTAATTAATATATTCGGTATCATCAGAATGTTTACATAAGTCGTCAATAAAAAAGAATTATATAATAATTGGCCAATTTTTTTTTTTTTATTTACGGCCAAGACTCGTCCGATAGTATTTGCACCTGATCTATACTATGAAACGCTAGTTTGGATATTAGCTGCAGCATGTGCTCGTCGCTTCAAGCTATATAATATTGTCTCGTTACTCCAGTAATTTCACTAGTTGTTACGACCTTTAAACCAGATCACAATAATGTTAGCACACTACTACTACACTCCACTAGATAAGATGAATGCAGATTCTACAGATGTTACCCTCAGAAGGGGTTGCGGGGGTGTTATGGCTAGTAGAGCGGACGCGAAGCAGCTCGTTAATGAACAAATTGTGTAAATAATAGGATAAGAAAAATAAACTATATAACAGTAAACTCAGGGAGCGGTAGAAAAAAATTGTCCGAGTACGGTCTAATAAAATTTTCGTTAAATTTTTTTTAAATATTTTTCGCACAAAGCCTACTCCACGGACGCCAGTTTCTCGGTTCACCGCCGAAAGATCAAGTGCTACACCGTACTGCACTTTTTATTTTACCCGAGTGCACTTTTCCGTTTAACGTCCGACGTACGGCGGGCCGTTTCGGTTTTTTTTTTTTTTGAAGCACCTGTGCTCTCGCACGCCGCATTAACAATGTTCTAGTAAATATAAAAACTTTTTCTTACTACCCCTTTTTGCCAACATTGTTGCCAACTATATTTAGAAAAAAAAAATTCTATATAATTATTCTTTAAAACACGCTTTTAATTTATAAATTACTAGTTTTTTTTTTTTTTTTTAATTTAAGCAATGGTGGTAGGACTGTTGTTACAGACCGTTTAGGTGGGTAGCACCGCAGCGTCTATTACAGACGAAAACTGCAAACATTACTGTGTTCCGGTTTGAACGACGCTGTAGCTAGTGAAAATACTAAGGTAACGAGGCTTTAGATATGTTTCAAGGCGACGAACGCAAAGTGGTGTAGTGTATATCATCCTAATTAGCGCTACGTTGCTATAGCCGGTCGTATCATTTACCGTCATGCATTTGTCCCGCTAGTTTCATCGCTTCGTTGAAAAAAAAAATTGAAATGAAATAAATTTCGTAATGTTGCTAGTCGCTTTAAAGGTTGTTAGCAACATTAAAAACTTTTTACATTGCAACACTTACGTGCAGATGTTCAGCGCCGGGCACTTCCTGGACGCGGCATACGGCACCTTGTAACGCAGATGCCCGTACCGACGCCGAAATAAAAGCAACGCGCCGAGATCACAGATTAAATAAAACGCGAATATCGCTCTGCGGAACCCTATTCTTGAAATATTCATATGCGATACTGTTTTTAGAGATCTGTATAATTGTGCCTGTGTCTAGACTTTTTCTCACACAAGGTGATAGATCTCCATTGTCGGATGCTGTCTGGGTATCACCGCAGTGCCAATTGCAACCGACAAACAGTACTGTGTTGAAATTGAAGGACACCATAGTTAGTGAAATTACCGAGGTAACAAGATTTAACATCATATGTCACAAACGACGAGCATAAGGTGCAGTGTATACCATCCCAACCAGCGCCATAATGTTATAGCTGAGGAGCATCTACCGTCTAGGTAGTTACCACTGCAGCGCCTCTTACAGCCGCGAGGTAGTACTACGCAAAAATTACTATGTTCCGGTTATAACGGGGTTGTAACTAATGTTATTACTGGAATAACGAGTTTCAATATATGTCTCAAGGTGAATGTGGTGCAGTGTATAACATCCTAACTAGCGTCACATTGTTATAGGCAAGCGACTTACTATTAGATGAACGATTCATTCATCTCGTCGCTTATTAGAAAAAAAAAGTATTCATTATCGTATAACAAACATGTAGTGAATCTGAAAGCCAAGTAATCCCGACATAACGTAGCGCTGAATATTCATCTAGATGGTACCTAGATTAAAAGATTAAAATAAAAGACCTAACACCGTTTCCTTTTCCACCCGCCGCTGGTGAGCTCGATAGGATCGTTCCCGGGAATTCATTACTTATAATGCTATCGGCATCTGAACACACCGACAAGTGGATCTGGCAATTGTTGTGTAAATATCTTATGTATATATGCTTAAGCTAGGAGTTATCGGTTTTGTGTACCAATACCCATTTGTTAGAGGTTATGCTTTGGTCTGCTATATCCAGATGACGGTTTATATACAATAGTATTTCTCAATTCATAATCTCAAAATTAAAGTACAGTAAGTTTATAGTAAATTCGATCATTAAGTAGTGTAAATATACGATGAAATTTCTTTTGTGTACACAACCTTACTTATATTTCATCATCATCATCAGCCTGTGTTTATCCACTGCTGGATATAGTCCTTCACCAATGTATTCGAGCAAATGCGATCCTTAGCTTCACGTCTTCTTATATTCGCTAAGTTAGGATGATGTACACTACATGCTCATCGGTATAGAGATATTAAGATTCATTAATATCTCTAGCTACAGCGCTTTTCAAGTAGAACACAGTATTGTTTTCACACTACTGTTTGTAACTGCGCTGGTAGCTAGACTGTCTCGAGTGATAGAGATCTAGTATCTGATGTTTGAATGACTATTTTAAATAGGATTATGTCTATATATATATATGTATAGAAATTTGAACCCGTTGTCATCGATATAGCATCCGCCACATAACCTCTATACCCTTGGAAGATAACAATACGCATTGAAACAGGTGCCAACTCACACGCTGCAGTGTCGACCAGCACTCCTCCAGGGTCCTCTCGCTTATGCTCTGCCCCGACCGCGCTTGTTGCTGCACAAAACCAAACATTACATAAATATCTGAAACTGAATACTATAAACAATAACCTAACAACAAATCTAGATAATTGGTATTTAAAGAATAAACAAAAAATACTATAACCTATATATCATCTTTACCAGATAGACTTCTCTCACCTTGCTACCATCCATCAACTCATACATTTACATATATACCATCACCTAAATCTACACATTCACTGGTGGTGGTGGTGGTAGGCAGCAGCTCCCACTTCCGCCGTTAAACAGTAGTGTGCGAACATCACTGTGTCCGGTTTAAGGGAGTTGTAGCTACGGAAATTACTGGGGTACCGACAGTTGACATCTTACGTCGGGGACTATATAGTGCAGTGTACGGCGCGCGTATCACTCACCATCAGGTGAACATCCTACTTGTCCCTTCACTATTGAATAAAAAAAACTATATCTCTATTCTCTATTCTCTATATAGTATACACAATCTCTTTACTATATATGATATACTACTTCTCTAAGAAGTATCCTTTATCGATCTTTATATAACATCATAATATACAATTGTATTTATAATCATACTGTTATAAATTTTAACTGTTATTTATATATTTAGTTAAATAAGCACCTAATAGTTAATATAAATTATGTTACAGTTAGTATTGCAAACGATCTAGATATAAGCGTTAACTATTTGAGGTTATGTTAACACGCATCCGCGACGTAAGGTTAACAGAGAGATTATATAGAATACAAAAAAAAGAAGAATAATAATAGAAAGTTAAAATAAAGCAGATTATGTGATAACTGATACTAGTTAAAAGTTTCCCACTGCTGGGATTTGAGGTTTTCTTTCGCAAGGTGATTAAAGTGTTGAATGTAGTTCATCGCGGTTGATGCTTTGGCGGGTGTCGTATGCTCTCTGAAGAAGATCACTGGGAATCGAATCCGCTCATTTGATTAACGTAAAACGTATGTAACTAACTCATTAACAACTAAACTATCGTTGCTTTAACCATTTCGATATGCGACTTAAACCATTCGATACTAGGTTCTTTAAGTCTCTACCTATGTAAGGTTTGACTCTTAGTATTTATATATGTAGTGATTTTTTTTTCAACAAAAATAGATAAATTAGTAACTATCACGTGATCGTAAGTGATCATCATGACCCTGTCGACACTACCAACGTGGTGATAGGATTCTGCTGTAGTCGTCTAAATATCACAGCAGCTCCTCTTCTCACGTCAACACAGTACTGTGCAAACATTACTGTTTTACTTCAAGGGTAGGTAGTTAGTGAAATTACTGGGGTAACGAGATATGTTAGGACTGAAGCGATGAGCACAGTGGTGTTGTGTATATCATCCTAGCTATCGCTACGATGGGTATCCTTTATCATCAGATGGATGTTTCGTCAGATCGTAGAATAAGAACAATGTATCACATAATCTGCTTTATTAACTAGAGAAAGAAAATTTTAATAGACGTAGAGCTTTATAAAAGAAAAGCTTTTAATCTATTCAAAGATTTGATTAAACAAATATTTAGATAGAGATTTTTATTCGAGGGTAGAATATTTTTAGTAGTCTTTTAGTTAAGTACTATCCTTTGTAAATGTCGCATCGTATCAGCATAACTGTGATACCAATTAATAATTTATGACAGCTGGAGTACACCGGATGAGCTCGTTTCACCATCACTTTAAACTTAAACTTGAGATCAAGTTTTAAGCTATTCTAGACTTGGACTGGCAATCTTTAAAATAACCTACCAACGGTTAAAAAATCATTTAGTTTATAAAGCTCAACGTCTAATCAAACAGTTAACTACGGAAACTCATACAAGTTAAATTAAACCTTAACGTCTCGTGTTTTATATAGGACGAGTAATTAGTTAGGATTCTAGTTAAAATGATAAACGATATTGTTGATGATATCATCATCAGTTCAGAAGTGATGATTAAAAGAATATTTGTAGCTGTTATACTGAAAGGAAGTTGTAGCTATTTAAATTTCCAGGGTAACGAGACTTATCTCTCAAGGCGACAGCACAAAGTGCAGTGTATATCATCCTAATTAGTGCCAAGGTGTTATAGGCAGGTGTAGAATTAAAAAAAAACGTCTTCCGTCCATACTAAATAATTCTGTTTAAATAACTAAACACTAGAATAATATCTTTATAACTGAAACAATATTTTATACTAGTATATTATACCACGTCTAATATATAATCTGTGTTTTCTTTTTAGTATCTTAATAAAAAACTTAGTAAAGGTTATAATAAACATACTCAGTTGCTTCCTAGATATCTAGATAGTATATATCCCTATTAATTTCGATAGGTACATTCTTGTGAGATTCCGTAGCCGGGAAAGGAAAGAAGTGAGAAAGAAAGATTAAAAATAATTACATCAATATTGAGGCTATTCAGGAAATTTACCAGTGCGAAGGGCAACATCGTGTTGCGGTCTCCCAACGGGGCTTCCCCGGTCGGTGACTGTTGCTGCGGCTGCATCCGGAACAATCAATTGCATCAATATTTAAAAAAAAAAAAACACTTCATTATATTCACTTTTTAAACAGCAATCACACATTAGCAGAGAGTCCATACAAAATACTACCTAGTACCCACACGGATTCAATATCGCATGAAAGAACTAAAATTATATAAATCATTAAATGATTTATCATATATGAATATATATATTTTATCTATTATTAGGGTTTTTATTATAATAGTAGATAATACTTTTAAATATTGTAAAGGTTTCTAATAACACTAGATGCAGTATTAGGTAGTACGGCAATACGGGCTGATGAGTTATATATATAACGCATTATAACTATGTTTTCCTTTATATATATATATATATCATCATAGCTTAATTTTCAATATATACTTCTTTATATTTTTATTATGTATACGTTTGCTAATTTCAGTAGATTTATATTAAAATTAATAGAAAAGCACTTCAAGAGCGTATTAATATAATTTCATACAATATTTCTTAATATTGATATATCGCTCTAAGTAATAACTAGCGACATATAACCTGGTAAGTACTAGGTAAGTTCATTTATACCAAGTTTCTCAGTAAAGACACTTATTTACAATGTAGAAAAAAAAGCAATTTCTATGCAATACTATATGTTTGTAAGCAAGTTTAATTGTAATCTGGTCATGCGAAGCTGCAGCACCTTACATATCGTGTATTAACTTATTACTACTTAAGTATGAGCTTACCTTTGGAAAAGAAAAAGATCACTACATTATTTGATTTAATGAAAAATGTAGTGCGTTAAGAAAATAATTAAATTTTTTAAAACAATCACAATAACTATCTAGTGGTGATAAGTCTCTGTTGCTGAAGACTAGGTATACCACCGTAGCTCCTATTGCAGCCACCATACAGTAGTATGCAAACGTTACTGTGTTGTACTTGAAGGGTGTTGTAGCTAGTGAAATTACTAGAGTAATCCGACTTAACATCTTGTGTCAAAGCAAGCGCAATGTGGAGCAGTGTCTGATATTCTAAGCTGTGTTGTAGACAAGTGTATCATTTACCACCAGGTGAACGTCTTTCGTCAGATCGCTTTGTGTGAAAGAAAAATCTATTAACTACAACAGAAAAAAGTCGATAATGTTAAAAGGGCTGAACTTTGACCAGATTTCTACTCAAAAATAACTGTCAAAATGACTCAAATCTTAAGATACTTAAAAGACTAAATCGGTTCAGCCGTTTTGATATTACTAAGCTACAAACAGATATTCAAACGTACATTAAAAAGTTAAGCGCGATCAAGTCTAGCTTTTAATAAACACAAACACACAGAAGAGTGAAGGAAAAAAAAATTATTTACATCGATATTACTGAGTGATGACAGTAAATTTACCAGTGCAAATGGCACGAGGGACCTCTCGCTCATCGTCGAGTCAGCGGACGGTGACTGTTGCTGTTGCTGTTCCGTTCCGTGGTATACCACGAGAGGGTAGGCGTGAAAGAAAAATACACCAGTATTAGTTTTAATAACATTTCCCACCTGAACCATCTGTAAAGTTGCGCTGTGATGAAATATCTTAAAAATTTTAGAACCTTTACTCGTGGTAGGTCTCTGTTGCAGAAGACCGCCTAGATAAGTACCACTGCGGCTGCTTTTAAACATTACTGTGTTCCGATTTGAAAGGCTCTGTGGCTAGTGAAAGTCCGCGAGAAGATTTAACATATGTCCCAGAACGACAGGAACAAATTTTTTATATTCAGGGGCATCTATCAGGTGAACGTATGCCTGTTTTATTTCATAGTAAAATTAAAAAAAAAAGTAAAAAGTTCGAAGCAGGTTTTACGCAAAGATAATCATAAAAAATTACGAGTACCAGAAAAAAAAATTATACACAACAATAATATTAATAAATCAATTTTTAATTAACCGTCTTTGGAGAATATCAAAACCACAATGGGGCCTGCCACTTCAGCTCGCCGAGCCGTTAAACATTTATTTACGCAATAATAAAAAAAAAGACAATGAATGCAAAACAGGATATCAAAACCGGTTTCCGTTTTAACAGAATTTTAAAACAAAAAAAAAAAAAAGAGAACGCGAACAGATTCGCAACAAATAACTGTCAACACCCCTTCCGTGAAACAAAGCGCGGCAGAAATAGAAAGAAAAAAAAAAAAAAATTAAAACACAATGAAACCCCTAATCCTTGCCGTGGGAAAAAGACAAATGTAAGGTGAGGCGAATCCGAAACTAATTTAAAAAGTAATATTCTTCCGCCTTCGGGCCGCGCGTCGCGAATTAAAAAAAGAATTAATAAAACATTCGTCTGTATTTCCAAATTCAAATTTGGAACGCGTATTTCAATATTTGTTCGCATCGAACCTACAGACGACTAGGAATTCCTTTTAATGAACCGTGACACATATAGTTAACAAGATATAGTTAATATTATACTTTTAAATATATTAAATATGTTTGTTATTTAAATAATTATTTATATTAAATTATTATTTAGTTATTTAATAGTTTTACTAATAGATTTATGTGAATTTTTATTATTTTATATACATTTAAAAATTTTTATTCAAGGTAGGAAGCTGAATTTTTTTAATAATTAATTTTTTTTTATTATTATTTAATTATGTATTATTCTATAATTTTTTTTTTGATAATTTTTTTATAACATTTTATATCGCCTTACAATTAATTAAAAAAATATATATATTATTAATATAAATATTTTGTTGAACACATATTTAATAATGAATAAATCCGAACAACGCTTCGAACAAGCAGTCGTATAAACGTCACGGTTTACCCGAATGGTCTATATAATAAGCCATATGGTCAAAACAAACATGAGCGACATTAAAGCGAACAGTCCCGCAGACAAGTTGATCAGCGGGCTAATACCGAAATAATAGAATTATCATTGATTATCGTAATTTACATATCCTTTTGTGAAACCGGATGCGACGTAAGGACAAAAACGTTTTAATAATAACTTCAACGCGAGGCCCTTTACCCTTTCCTTTGCTTAACAAAAGGTACACAATATGTTGTGTGTTGCTTTCTTGTATCTTACTCTTTTTTTTTTTTTTTTTGTTTGTCAAGAAAGTAGGGATTACTCCGTATTTGGAACGAGTTCCGTCAGACCTCTAGGGGGTCAGTCGGTTCACAAGATTCGTACCAAGCACACGGTCAACTTCCGAAAATTATTTACTTTAAGAAAATATTTAAGTACGTATCCGTGTTTTCTCAGTCGGCACCACGCGGTTAACTTTTAACTATATTTCTCTTGTACGTATATGTTATTTAAATGTATTGATATTGTTCGAAATAATTATAGTTTTTTTTTTTTTTTTAAATTTAGTTTGTGAAGTTAACATTTGTTTATAACACTTCCGTCGGAACTTCGCTGCGGGTGCAAATAATTTTAATGTTCATATAATTTATCTCAGCTTCCGGTTCGCGTTGTTATTTAATTATTTCACTTAACGATTTACTTTAGTTTATATATTTAGTTTAGTTTAATAACAATGAATATTTTTGTATTGTATATAATCACATTTACACTTGATATTCACTTCCTGAACTGTTTACACCTATTGTATTTATCAAAGCGAAATGACACTCACCTGAATCTCGCTCACCAGCTTCTCAGCCATGATCTTGTGGTCGGGGGTGACGGGTGGCTGCGGTGTCGGCGGCGCCGGGCCGGGCTGGTTGAGCGCCTCGGCCTGCTCCTGAGCCGGAGTGACCGGCCGGCTCCTGTTCCAGAAGTCCTGCATCTTGAACTGGCGCTGCGCCTCGGCCTGCAGCGCCGGTATGTGCAGCGAGAGCGGAGCAGCGCGGAGGTCCAGCGCACTGCCACCGGCCGCGGCCTCGTTGCCATCGGCCGCCGTCATCTTGAAGGAGTTCTGCAGCCAGTTGGTTACGAAGTTGTCCTCCTCCTTGGGCGCCTCCAGGAGCCTAGGGTACGGCGGCGCGGCGCCCGCCTCGTAAGCGCCTTCGCCGCCGACCGCTTCGCCTTCTTCCGCTATTTTCGGTACTTTCGCCTCCCTCGGTGATCCCTCCTCTACCGCTTCCGTCTTCCGGAAATCATGGAGGTCCCTGTACCTCTCCTGGAGCGCTAGGGATATATTCTCATTGAAGTATTTCAACATTAATTCCAGTTTCGGGCGTATGGTCACAAGGAGCACATGCGATGGGTCGCGCCGGGGTACCGTTCGCGCCGCGCCGGATCTGCAAGGGAGGATGCTGTTTAACGCGGCGGCCTTTCAGTTTATTTACGCGGGCGAGATCGGGAAAGCGGAAGCGAGACCTCCTTGAGACGCGGGCGGGCGACGACTAACTTCTTGGTGGAAAACTTGCGCGTCGCGACGCTTTCTTGCGGGGTGGGGCGAACGCGCGCGCCTCGCGAAGACGCCGCTCCAACTAGCAAGACGCGGCGCCGCCCCCGCCGCACCCGCCGCGCCCGCCGCCCTCGCCGCCCTCGCCGCCTTAGACGTCGCGAAGAACATCCCCACCGGCGCGCCGGGCGGCGGGCGGCGGGCGCCGGGCGCGTGCGCCCCGCGATTTTTCAGCGGAAAAATGAGAGCGGTCAAGGAAAAGACGCGGGCGGACAGCGGACGGCGGACGGCGGACGGCGGTCGGCGGCGACGCGCTGCCCGGCCGCGCTGCCGCCCGCCCGCGCGCCCGCGAGCCCGCGCGCCCGCGCGCCGCCCGCGCTCGCCCGCCGCGCGGCGGACCGCTCGCACCACGCACCGAATAACAACTATTAAAAAGGGCGCCAAGGGTTGCCCCTCTCGCTTCGCCGCGCCCGAACCCGTCCCACCCCTACACGCTAGAAAGGGACGAGTGCAGTGCCCGATTTTTTTCTAAACCCCTATTAGTGAGGGAGGAAATGAAAAAGAATTGCCTTTCTTTACAATTTTTTTCTTAGTGCTATCCATCTCGCTCGCACTTGCACAGAGCGCATAAGGCTGTTTCACGGCGACTTATTAAATACTTCCGTAACGCCTCTTTGCTATTGAATTTTTTTCTTGTTCAGGCGGAGCTTAACTCATGGGGCTTAGCCAACGGCCTTTGCGCCTTCATTTTTTTCTATTTTTACCTAAACTCTTGTCAAAGTGTATGTGCTTCATGGACGAGTTTAGGTTTATATCAACATTGACAAGTTATTTGCAAATCTATTACAACAATTATAGTAGAAATCATGGCTGACACTGTTAATGTTTCATACTTTGGTGCTAGTACATTTCTTCAGGGCAACTGATAGAATATTATTGACAAAAGTTTCTCCTGAATAAAATTAAATTGTGCGGTTCTTATCTAATGCCATATTTGAGTTTGTATTCGTACCGGCGCCCTCTTTTCTTAATTCAACCCTCGCGCTACCCTCCGGAAGATGGCGTAGCACGCTACGAGAGCCTACGATTGTCTCGACGTTCTAAACTTTCTCATAGTAAGCTTTAGTTAAAAAAAAAATTGTAAATTTATAAAAACTATTTTTAAAAACTATCTTGATTACTAGTTAAGCAAAAGTAATTACACATGTAAGTGAAAGTAAGTAGAAATTATAATTCTAGATTTAGTGATTGAAAAGTTGTAAGCGTTTTCAATTTACCAAGATTTCTGTTTCACCGTTTTTTTTTCTACAAATGTACTTATTACTATAATTTATATTTGCTGCCTATAAAAAACAAAAGATCTTTTGTCGCTAAGTAGTACTACATTTCAATAGATATGTATTACTAACATGATGTATCATTATCATAATCATTGCTCAAGCCCGTCCTGTCATTAAATAAATTCCAACCTATTTTTAATCAGCTCGCTACATCGCGCACAGGATATTTACTCGTTTCCGTTTGCTACGGCGTACCTCGTTAGGTTCTGAATCGCTCGAGACATTGCCCAAGACATTATCTAAAATCGAGATATAAACGTAAAGACAATTGTTAGGTACAATAATGAACAGGCGTGGTCTAACAGCATGGGAGTGACTAGGTAATTTTTTTTTCACGGTCTTTGACCATGTTAAAACCACTGCATTATTTTTCAATGGCAAATATTTCAAAAGTAAACTTTTTAATTACAACAAACTTATTTTTATTTCTCGATTAAGTATTAAATTAAAAAAAAAAACTTTTCCACAAGTTTCCTTTCAGTACTTCATTAATAAGCGGCATCTAGTGAAATATAAATACACAAAACGTACGAAAAACAATACAATAATTTGTAAAATATTTTCATATTAAAAAGCTTGGAGTATAATTAAAAAAAAATTGTGGTATGTGTAATGAATTTAATAAATTTTCTATATCAATGAACGAGTAAAATAAATTGGATATTATTTTGGGTTTATATCGAATGACCTTGAGGGTTTGTATATAATTTTCATCTATATTTTACTTGTATCTAAACCATTCGTTAAACAATTTAACCTTATTATAATTGAAGGACCCGTACATTATTATATCATTACAGAAAAATTAAATATTTTAAATGTTAACTTTAACCTTATAATTCAGTAGAGTTTTTCATTAAAAGGTTAAAATAAATATGCGTATAATTAGGGTTTATATATTAGAATTAAATTCAATTATAATTCTTTATTATTACTTTCAAATATAAATGTACATAGAGCTTTAGAAGCTTTAAGAGCAAAACTACTCTTAAAAATTACTTAAAAAAATATGAAAATGAGAAGTTATAATTTTTTTTTATATTTTATTAATTTCTCTTATTTATTATATCTTTATTAAAAACTTTAAATTACATAAAATTATGTAGAGTATTTCAAAACTTGTTGTTTCCGGACAAAAAACTAGATGTCACCCCCGATAGATTTTCATTTGTGTTTCCTTTTACTTTAGTATTACGGAGGCTCTAAATTTATATTCAAGTATCGGTATAAGTCATATTTAAGTCATGTAACTTAAAGATGATAAAATGCGTCACAGTGTTGATGTTTAACGGTCACCTTAAAGGGCAGACAGACCTGTAGACGCGTGTTGTATTATAATAATTATATCCGGCGCAAACAATGCAATATCCTGGCCACACGATGACCCTTCGAGGGGAACCATCATAATAGCCATAAAACTTACGTATCTTAGTATCATTTTTAAGTATCGAATGTTTAGTCAGTATAATTTTTATATGTAGTTGTTTTTAAGATAACTAAATAATGATGAAAAATATGAATAGTAAGTAAATATTCATCAATACTCCATTGCTGATGATGACAGGGATCGACAATTACCAGACAACTGCTTTTTGTATGGGATTTGGTGAGTGCAGCGAGAAATACGGGAAAAGCTGTTGCCAATCTGGAGTTGATCTCGCACCTTTTACTATCCCATCTCCTCACCATCTCACAACTAGAGAACAATCAGAGAATCTCAATCGAGAAATTCTTGAAGAATGTTGTTGTTCACTGAAAGTTATGATCGAAGTTTTAAAAACATGTAGAGACGTATTAAACTTAGGGTAGTTTAACCCTAAGAATAGTTCTCTTCCTGCAAACCCTGGCGAGGATACACAATTGTAATAACCTGTGTATAATAGATATACAATACAACAAGGAAATGTATGTTACAATACAGAAAGCTCTAAGAAAGTAATAACGTATCAAGTTTGATGAATAATATACTATATTATTTAGTCCTCGTCATCATCATCAGCCTATAGATGTACACTGATGAAAATAGGCCTCTCTCAATACATTATTATATAGTATATTATTCCCCCAATTATTTAGTATATTCTTTAAATAGACCTCCATTTGCAATCTATTTTATATCGACTTCTTTTTGAGTTTTGAAATATACATGAATGTGGGTCTAGTTAGGATGATATACACTGCACATAATGGCATCGCTCCTTAGGACATAAGATAGTCTCGTTATCGAGTAACTTCATTAGCTTTAACGTCGTTCAAACCGGAAAACTAACATTTGCACGGTACTACATAGAAAACTATCTAAACATCCTTCAGAGAAATATTATTGTAATTATTAATTAAGTGAATTATTAATTTAATTAAAGTTCTTTAACAAATTGTTAACTTTAGGTCAAAGATCGAGCTCGTGCATTAATATGAAGATCATCATCACCATCATTTAAGCTCATCATATCAATTCTCAAGGCGATCGGTCCGGTATCACCTGCTTCCAACTATTCCTTACGATCTTCACTACACCGATTGACCTGGCAGGCGATCGACCCAAGCTGTGCATATATATTATTTATTTAATTTATATATCTCACAGCGTGCGTATTAATAAATAAGGTAGATAATTTTTTTTTTATAATATGAAATCACCTTTACCGCCACGAGAGCATCGGAGCAGCGTGCGAGACTACGCTCTACTAGCTGCGCACAATGGCGGCCGCCCGTGCCCCGCGGACGCGTGTAATATTATTATATTGTTGCGATTAAAAAAAAAAAGAAGCGAATGAAATATGGCGCCGCACCGGAACACGTCCGAGCGCGACAGCTGCCCAGCCGCTCATTGTTACACTTATAATATCCGTTTCTGTTATAACAAGACTTTGTAATCATCTATTATACATATACATCTATCTCTCTTTCCCATATAAAAAAATTATTATCTAAATTCGATATTAAATTATTTTTTGAAAATGGAACGTGAATTCTGTATTCGTTTTTTTCAACTCGTGCCATATTTCATTTTAAAAATGGAACGCGAATCCCGCGACGCTATGACGCGCAGTGAATTATCGTAAAGCTTACAATATTACGATTTGACAATCCGATTCATCACGAGAAGGCACATCACTAGTTTATAGAAAAAGTTATTTCGTACGCTCAACACTAATATTGTTTTACTGATGTTGTATTTAATAGAAATACATCGATCTAGTTTTTTTTTTTATTAAATTTAAGAAACGAGACGAGATGTTCATCTCATGGTAAGTGATACGCCATAACAACGTAGCCACACGGGATATATACTACACCACATTGCGCTTGTCGCTTAAGGGAATACGTTGAGTCTCGTCACCTCAGTAATTACACTAGCTACAGCACCCTTCGAACCGGAACACAGGTATATTTTCACACTACTGTTTGTCGACAGAAATAGGCGGTGGTACCTGCTTAGTAACATTCATCTACAAATAGTTCTATTAATAAATTTAATATCTATGGTAACTACATATTCGTTATGAACTGAATCCGCGGTACAAACAGAACCGGATGTAACACAACACCTGACAAAAAGTTTATCAATGAATCAGTTCCGCTTTGAGTGTCGCAAAAACTGAACAAAAGGAGCATTTGACCCTTTCGGCGTATGCAAATATCAGCATTTGACAGAGCGCCAAGTAGCTGATGGCGAAGGGTGGTGAAGGAACGCTTTTTAACTTTTTGCTTGCCGCGACCGGTTCAGGCATTGCTTTTTTTAAATCCTCATTGTTCTAGGTACCATTGTTGTCTATGGGAAAACTTTTGAGACTTTGACGATGGGGCCAGATTACGTTGGATTATTATAGTTATTAATAGTACTACCCGGCAGACTTACTGTCTGTGTATATTTAATATATTACTAGTGGTAGGCCCCTGTTGCCTGAGAACATCTAGGTGGGTACCTACCCCAGTAGCTCCTATTTCTGTGCTTCGGTTTCAAGGGCGCTGTTGCTAGTGAAATAATTGGGGACGTTAACGTCTTATGTCTCAAGGCGACGAGCACAACGTAGTGTAGTATATACCATCCTAATTAGTACCACGTTGTTATGGGGGGCGTGCTTATCATCAGGTGAAGGTCTCCCTCGTCCAGTAGCTTCATTAAATAATAAAAAAAGTACTTCATTGTTAGACGAAACATAATTTTTTATAATAATTATATTCGTATGTAATTTTTTTTTGTTATTTGTTTCAGTGTGAAAGGTGACATAAGAAAACAACTATATGTTGTATGAGCGTAGTACGATGCAGTGTAAACAGTAACCAGCGCGATGATGACGGTGAGCTTTTACAGACTGACAAACGGCCGGCCAAAGGATGTCTGTTGGACCGTCAGGAGTTATTACCCTGCAGAACTGGTGTCCGATCTTTGAGTTCTGCTAAGTGAAAGATTAAAAGGTTAACGGTACCGGACGTTGTGAGAGAATGATAGCTACTATCACTTACCATCAAGATTAAACGTCTTCACTTTATTATATGAAAAATTCGAAAAAACTATGATTATAGTGAAAATTGTAATATTTCAATAAAAATATATTTTATCGATTTTTTCTTTGTAAAATATAAGAAATCAATAATCGATATTTTTTTCTACTTAGTTTTATTGACGACTGTAATAGCTTCATCTAGGAGCTTCTGTATCCGGATGTGGTTATGTTCAATGATGATGAAAGTGATTTAAAATCGTAATTGAAATATATATATATATATCGATTAATAATTTGTATACGGCAACATTGAATACCGAATAAAGCGAGTTCAACGATGAAAAAGTTATAATAGGGGCTCGTAATGACCGGGGCCCGACAGCCGCGACCTATTTTTTAATGATTTTTCGGAGCAACGTAAAGGGTTAGGATAAATAGGAAGGAGTGAGCTTCTCCGTCTTATATATACTACAAACTGATGGTTGGTCTCTGTAGCCGGAAACCTTCTAAGTAGGTACCACCGCAGCGACAAACAGCTCTGTGTAGTAATTGAAAGGTAGCTAGTGACATTTCAACCACATTGCTCGATGGATCGACGGCTGATGGGGCAAGTTAAGTCCTCGAGCAATGTAGTGTAGTCTAGATCAGAGGTTGGCAGGTTTTTTCTCATACGACTTTCAAAATGTAGCTGGTTCTGGACCTGTTGCGGCTACATTTCTCTCATATTCCCAAAACTCGAAAATGAATGTGAAGATTAGAACCAAGATAGACATAGACCCCTGGAGGCTTAGCTGCACCACTTTGGGAACTAAGGGTCTAGATTGTAGATTGCTACATTTATAGTACATTTGTAGTTAATATAATGTAGTATAGTTCTTGATTGGTCCCCGCGTACCGGTAGACGTAATGTTGGGAGGCCTCCCATAAGGAGGACCGACGATCTGGTGAGGATCGCGGGAACCCACTGGATGCGAGCAACGCGGGACCGATCGACGTGGAGATCTTTGGGGAGGTCGATCGGCTGATGATGATCGTGAAACTACTGGGGTTTATAACTTAACTTCTGTCTATAGCGACGAGCACAGTGTAATGCTGTATGCATCCTAACTAGAACTACCTTTGTAGAATAAAAGAATATAATATAAAGTGAAGAGAATAGTTGATTATTTATCAAATGGTTAGCGGCTATTGTTCGTCGTAGTAGGCGACTAAAATGATCTGGGAGCTCAAGCGAAGTTTTAAAATAATGTTTATATTATTTGCTGACTGCAAGCAGAACTGATCGGGGTGATATTCTTCGAGACGTATTGGGAGCTGGAGGGGCTAAGTTTATCAGATCTGTGTCAGCTCTACTCACTAATCTCGTGATATTAAGAATAGGAGTAAGGTTCACTCAACCTGTCGTAGAGTCTTCTAAAACGGTCTGTGAGCTGATGGCTTTGAAGGTAAGGGCCGTAGTCATCCATTAATCGACTTCGAGGGTCACAGGTTTGTAGTAGTTATGGGACGAGAAGAGGTGTCCATCAGCGTATTCCGTAAGAGATCACGATTCTCCAAATTTTACATATCGCAGATTTTTCAATTGGATCCTAATTTTGGCCTAAGAATTTAAGTGCTGTGACCAGCGCTCTCCATGCAAGACTAGGGTATCAAATCCTAGCATCTTCGTGTTTCCATAACATTTACAAACTGCGCTGTCACCGCTTCAATTGTGTATATATTATATGTCCGGTAAACGTATGTCAAGACGCCTCCCACATGGTGGACCGACGATCTGGTGAGAATCGTGGGAATCTACTGGATGCGAGCAACGTGGGATCGATCGACGTGGAGATGTTTAGGAGAGGCCTATGTCCGGCAGTGGACGTCTATCGGCTGATGATGATGATATATTCTCTATCTGTCTGTCCTGCTCCATAGTTGGTTAGCCGCGTTAACGTGGAGCGTTATTGATGGTACTATTCCGTGACAAGTGAACGATACGGCGCCGTACGTAGCGGCGGCGCGCTTGTCTGTATGTTTGCGTTTGTGTGATCGATAGCAGCTGGCTGCGTGCGGCGGCGCACCACCACTTCATGGCCCAACTACAACCCGGCTCAACCTAGTAACGCAGCTGAATTATAGCAAAAACAATTCCAATGCATATCTATCACGTATACCCGTCCTTGCTCATAACAACGCAGTGTTAGTGAGGATGTTATATATACCACCACGTTGTGCTCATCGTATTAACATGTAATATATTAAATATAAGAAAAAATCGTGGTTGAGGAATATAAGAAATGGATTGGCATATTTGATGCATCCGAATTGTTCCACCGAACCATAGACAGAAAAGACTGTACCACGTTGATCACCACCTTCACTAGTTGGAGAGGAACTTTAAGAAGATATTATATATCCTTACTCCCAGAAATTTCACAAGCTACAACAAACTATTATAGGTTTAAAACATATTTTTACATTATACATAAAAATAGTAATCAAAACTTTTAATCTTGGTTACTTTAGTAACTTTACTACTTAAAGCGCCTTTCAAGTGCAACACAGTTATGTCTTCACCCTACTGTTTGACGGTAGAAATTGGATCTGTGGTGGCACCTAGACGATCTACTACAATGAAGACACCATTAGGCATCAACATGTTTATTATAGATTTCCTAGTTCGATACTTAGGCCACATGAAGTATAGTCTAGATGTGCTACGGTATTTAAACCCGCCTAGCTAGCTAGCACCTTCATATTGTGTAGCTGCCGCTCTAGCCGCACTGTCTTCCAACTACCAAGCTACCAGGGTTATTCTGTTTTAATATGTTCGACCTTAGGAAACTTAATGTTAAGTTAAATTAAGATTTTTGATAAGCAAGAAAATTAAAAAAAAAAACTGTTTTTGTAAAAGCTCTAAAATTCATTACATTGTTCATACAAAATTTATAAATTAAAAGTAATATTTTTCTTTAGAAGAGCTTAGTAGGTTATGTGGTTAAGTTAGTAAAAGAAAAGTAAAGTTTAATAAAAAAAGAGAAATAAGTAACCAAATATATCTAAGAAACTTAAATTTCAAGAACTTAGACTATCTGTGATTCAAAGCTTATAAGTCTTTTCCATATTCAGATAATCAAAGCAGAGATATTACTAAGGTATATACTATAGTACTAAGTTAAATTTGTTTCTAAGTAAAGATTTTTTTGAAAAAATGTTTTTTTGCTCAAAGCAATGACAAGGCGAGTGGGATGTTCACCTGATGGTAAGTGATACGTTCGCTCATAATAACATGGTCGTAATTAGGGCGATATATTCATTACCACATTATGCTCGTCACCTTGAGACAATATATTGAACGTCGTTACCCCGGTAATCACATTACAACACAGTAATGTTTGCGCGTTACTGCTTAGTGGTAGAATATTTTAGTGCGTTAATAAAAAATGTAATAGCTGAATAAATTTCACACAAACCCACAGTTTAACGGTAGCTAAATAACAATTCCCACAAAACATTTACCCTATAAAGAAAACGGAAAAAAAAACAACACTAAATGGAAGAAAAAATCACCACCCTTTCTAAACATCGCGTGTCAAAATCCAACGGGGTTCAAATTGTAAAAAATACATGTTAATCATTCCGTTATACAAATATCGTCAAACGTTTGCCGCCAACGTCGGCGCCGCATATGAATAATTCAAGTATAAGATCGGCCAATGTTTGATCAAACGCGTCGGGCCAACGTTTTAAGCCAGCGTAACATTTGTTTACACACGTTCACAAAAAAAGGATTGACGTGAAAAAAAAAACCGCCTCCTTCCGTTAAGAGGCACCAATAAAAAAAAATTTTGGGACGTTTGAAAAAAGAACGAGTTAATTGGTGGTGCGCGTGCCGCCCTACTTTAATTTTTTTTTTTGACACCGACTTCACACACGGGGTGGCGCTTTTTTTTTCGTCTTCCCCGTGGGGTGCATTTTTTGCTCCAATTACGTCGGCGACGCGTCTCGCCGCGGACAAATTATTTATGATTATAACATTTTAAGCTCCGTTAACACTGCATCATTTTATACCAAAAGGGGGTATACACTTTTTTGTTTCCACATATAATGGAGTGTAAACTTTTTGTTCTATTACAATAATTGTAAAGTTTTTTCATTATATTCAAATATTTAAAATGTGACACAGTTATGAAACTAAGATTGGAACTGATCTAAATATCATATGAATTAGGACAAACAATACTATTGACATAAAAAAAACTTTTAAAATTAATAGTTTGTGTACAAGAAAAAAAAGACTGGTTCTTCAAAATACTTCTAAATGTTGGATTTTTAATCCTTTCCCATAATTCAGAAATAATATTTTATATATATTCATTTCATAACACGGTTAGATGCATGTGAATGAGCTTACATATATACAGAAGTAATGACGTTATAAAATGAATGACGGCTATTGAATATAATAAAAATGAATATCTGAAAAGGAAAAGTTATAACAAAATTAAATAACAATCAGTTATAAACAGGCTATTAACATTAAACGAGCAAATAAAATCGTAATGTATGATAAGTATGCAAGCGACATCTGGTAAGTGAATGATAACAGCAGTTATTCTTATAAGATAAAATTTCTACTTTGTTGGTTAAGATCAAAACAAAAAAGTATTTAAAATGTTCCTTTCTCAAGTTCTGTAATAAGCGTTTCAATATCAATCCAAGAAAATTTAAATTTGGAACGTTCGTTCAATAACTAAAAAGTATTTATGTGCACGTACATCCAAATTGATGTCCGTCTAAAAACCGATATAGAAAAGAGAATTTAAAAATGTCATTTAAAAAGTTTTAACTCTGGCCGGTTACAATGTGAAGTTGCTTTATGCTAATTGAATTTTTAAAAAAGAAAAAAAATGCGACGCTAAAAGTTCGTGTTACGCAATAGTGGAAAATTTTTACCTCGTACAAGCGAAAAAACAACCGCCCCGCGCAGCGACTACTTATAAAATTTCCGTTTAAAACACATCGTTCATTATCTTTTTTCTAACGAAAAAATACCCTCCGCGCGCGCCCCCCGGGCTCCTCACCGCCGCGCACCGGCTGCACCGATACGGACCCTATAATTAATTGAAATAAAACTCATATTAAAATGCAACCGTATCTGATTTACGACCATTAGCGGTGACCAAAGAGTTCCTTGGTCTACTTTATTAGTTAATAGGGATGTGCCCTTCGGCGCAGCGAAGTGTCACGCCGTGTAATTCGGATAGATGTATCATTTATTTTACGGTTTTTGTTATGGTTATTAAAAAAAAATTAAATAATTATAACTATATCCTTGCAAATAAGCTTTGAACTTTGAAAAATGTTATCTGTATGGTACGATTGTTTCTATTTTTATCTGTATGAGAATTTCGTGAAAATTGTAACTGAGTAATTATGAGTTATATTAAAATCAATTTATAACTAGTATTTTTACTCACAAAAATACTAGTTATAACTAGATGTTAGTAAAATGATTTTAGAACTAATACTTTAAAATGAGATACGGTTTGTGTGCAAGAGATTGAATAAGAAATTACAAAGTGCTGAGGATAAATCCTGTTAGAAAAACTGATGTGACAAGTTAATGAAAGACTGCTAAGCTTTAAATTGACCATCCAATTTGAGCTGATGTTAATTTATTGGCATGAGAACATAATTGATTGTTTGTGTATCTAATTTGAATTTGCTTTATCAGTATCTAATGATATAACAGTTTCGACAATTTTAATTTACATAGCCTGCGACATTTCAGATAATTTGACTTAATTAGCATCAAATGGGGTGAAGTGAAGCCGCTCAAGATGATCAGTTTAAAGTATAAAAATTACTTATTTACCTTCAAACTTGTATAGTCCATTCCGCATTAGATTGATATCCAGTTAGATTTATAATTAGTAATCTTGTTACAGTTCAGCTCTCAAACACCTCGTAATGGAAGAAAGCAGACGGCAGAGCTTTTATGTATACGCAGAATAGATTATATTATTTTTTTTCTTGTAAACAAAGGCTTTGTGTAAACATTTTACGAAGCACATGATTGGAGCCAGGCTTATTACCAAAATATTGCTTCATTTGAAGGAACATCTACTAATAAAATAATGAGATGTTCCTTCATAAAGCTTTACCATATCTTTATAAATATTACTATTGTTAGAGGTGATATCCTTTAAGAAACAAAACAATAAGTAATTTTTATCATACATTGGGGGCCTGAAAAAACAAGACTATTATAGTTGTATCCATCATCATAGAACTACCCTTAAGATCGGCACATACAGTGAGCATGGGCAGCGGTGCCGCCGGGCTGTAGAGGCCGTCGTTTGTAGGGGTTTATATGGATTTGGGCCATTTACCACCACACTGGCTCAATAAGGGTTGGTGGAAGCCAGAGCCTCATTTATTGATTAGCCGGGTACTCCACGAGCGGGTGAGGTTGGCTTGGGTCCCGTGAGTTGTTGTGCGGAAGGAAACCCCATACCCCTAAAATAGTTATATTATAAATATATGCTAAATGTGTTTCTTATAAGAATAAGTTAAATTATTAAATAGCTTAACTAAATTAGTGATTAAAGTACATTAAATCCTGTTTTAAGTCCAAATGGAATATTTATAAGAAGGGTGCAGGATACCGGATACATAATTGTAGTAATAAACTACCTAAAATATTTAGTACTCGTTATCATAAGTACCTAATTAAATAAGGATGAAAAGCGGAAGTAAACATTTTTCTTAAATTGTTTATTTTGTTTAAAACTCATATGGATCTATAAAATGTATGTACATATATATTTGTTGATACTATAATTAAATATAACTCTGTGGCTATATAAAACTTTAAACAAAGGCAATTTAATGGAGACCCCTACAAAGTCCGACGACCTGGTGAAGGTTGCGGGAAGCAGCTGGATATCTGATTGAGACAGGCCTATGTCCAGCAGTGGACGTGTGTCGGATGATGATAATGATGATTTATAAATTAAAGAGATTACTGTTCAATTCCTTGACTACTGGACCATCTTCTCTTACCTACAAAATATATACAGTAAAACGTCTTGATAGGTCAAGAAGATTTAAGGTTAAGGAGATTTAAAACTTCTACTAGCAAATTGTCTTGTATATAAATTTAGGTGTTACTGTGGTCATCAATAATAACCTTAGAACTCTCGAAGGTGATAGAAATTAAAAAAAAAAACATCAAGTACTTACAGAAATACTGTGTTTCGATCATTTTGCTGGTCGCAACAACCCTACAATCCTCTCTGGGGATGGAATTTTGTAAAAACCATTCTTAGCTGACCTCTAAATGACAGAAGCAATATCTTTACTAAATTTTGAGTGTTCATCTCAAATTTCTCCTCAAGTTTCGGAGATCTCGTGATGAGTCAATGGATCTCTGTACATCTCCTGTTTATATAATATATAGATTATCTAAAAAGCTTTGTATTGAATGTTAACAATTTTTTTACAGGCAATCTAGATTATTAAGTAAGAACTTGCGAACTAGTGTTATGCTATTTAGTTATAGTAATTAAAAGAACACTGTAATAACAAGGAAATACAATTTTTTTGTAAATAACCGCCTGATTGTGAATCTCTGACTTATAACAGTATAGCTGTGTTCCGGTTGTCAACATCGGAGAGCTGAAGGGAATATTTTGGATGAGGTTCATCACCCAGGTCATTATCAGTCATCAGTATCATCAGTGAAGGATTGGACCAGTATACCGACGTCAACGTTTCCAGCAAAATAGGACGTTAGTCTTTAGAAAAGTGAATAGAGTTCTTCTATATGTTCCTTTTACCACCAAGATTGTATTTCCGCTTTCCGACAGGAAGGATCGTAATGAAGCATTAGTTCATATTATATAAAAATAGTTAAACAATGATATATTAAGTTAAACAATTAGTTAATTGTTGATAAAGAAATATTTTATAACAATGGAGTCAAAGATCTGAATCAAGTTTTAGTTTCATCAGTTTTGGATCTACTCTTTCATCTAGTCAAGATGTAACCTTTGCGTGTTTAAATTATTCCTATGGAAATGGATGAATAATATCATCATCATCATATACAACACATCATAAAAATAATCAAATACAAAACAGCTTTATTTTATTGATTAGTTTAAATACATAGTTTTATGCCAATTTGGTTGATATATAAAAAAATATAGAACAAGAGGAAAATTACTAAAGTAGAACATATTAGCACTTTTTCCTTTTACTCCCACAAAAGTATAGAAGGAGAGAATGAAATAAGGTTATGTCTACTTCTGAATTTTTTTTATATTAAAATTAATTTACTTTGCTACACCTTGATGTGTATAAAAGTTTATAAATCCTCAACATCATCAGCAGCATTTATTTTTGTATAGCAGCCTACTCCAATATCTTCCATCAAATGAACACATCAGCAATTTTTAGAGTTATCACGCAATAATATTTTTTTTCTTAATGAAAACACATACATATACACAAAAATAAAAAAATTGTATTATTTATTTTATTATTTATGTTATTAGTTTATTTTTTTTAATTAATTCATAATTGTTTCGAAGCTTTTTAACCGGTAAATCGTAATGGTGAACAGAGAGTGGAGGCGCATCACTAGTTGCGCGTGTGCGCGTGCGCGTTATCGGCCGCGCTGTGTGCGTAGATAAAATTTTGAAAAATTCTCAACTTTTCCGCGATAACCCCGCCTTCGAGCTGCGGAAAAAAAGCTTTCGCGCCGTACTCATAGTCACGGCGCATCGCTAATTAATAATTATTGATTATATTCTTATGTTAAGGAATTAAATTAAATTAGTGATACCGATATGAAAAAATTTATCTTTTAATAGTTCCGCGTCCGCTTTGTTGGCCCTAATATATAATTAGTCTGAATAAATTTGTCTGAAATTTTTCTTGAGAGCAACTGCAGCCGCAAATGACTTTCGACACCAACTTTTACTATAGCAACCGCATAAATAATACCAAATGAAAATGTTTATAAAAGTTATATTGAAATGAAATCATGAAGGATCTATGAAATTCAAAAAATAATTATTCTATAACGATGTGAATGATCATGTTCCCGTGTCGATACGTTCACGTAAAGACGTGATTGGAGAACAAACTAAACCCATTTCATTATATATGCATATAGATCAACTTTTATTAGTCATAAACTATGTTAGGAACTTGAAAAATTTAAGTATATACTAGTAGTATCATAACCGCACCCTTATTAGCTATTAAATGCGGTGATATATTTTATTCGACGAACACCAGATGCTAAGTGATATGCCTGTTCGTAAAGAAGTAACGCTCGTTAAGACAGTACACACTGCACTACAATGCGCTTATCGATTTTAGAGGTATGATATTGTCTCATTACCGCAGTAATTTCCATTTTAACCGGAACACAGTAATGTTTCCACACTTTTTTTTTTATTTAATTAAACGACGAGACGAGCGGGACGTTCACTTCATGGTAAGTGATACGCCAGCCCCAAATAACGTGGCGCTAGTAAAGATGGTATACTGCACCACATTGCGCTCTATATCTAAGACATATGATGCTGCATCTTATTACCGCAGTAATTACATTAAATACAGCACCCTTCAAGTACAACACAGTACTGTTTGTCTGCTGCAATAGAAGCTGCGGTGGTACCGTCTCCAGCAATAGAGTCCTAATACCATCATCATCAGCCGATAGACGTCCACTGCTGGACATAGACCTTTCCCAAAGATATCCACATATAGTCAGCATGGCCTTTAGTACCACTGGACACTAAGGGCTATTATACCTAGGGGTTCATGTAGTGGGATTTGGACCATTTCCCACCACGCTGACCCAATGCGGCTTGGTGGGAGCCAGACCCTCGTTTAGCAGCACCACGTGCTGGTGAGGTTGGCTTGGGTCTCGTGAGTTGTTGTACTAGAAACCTTACACCCGTACACCTATACCATTAACCTATTATTAGTACTTAATATAATATCAGGTAATATTTAACGTAAACTCTGTATATTAGTAGACAATTGTAAATATTTACAAGTGTGTGCATCAGGTAAGCAGTTCTCGGAAGCTTCCACAAACAAGAGAGAGTGTGTGATAACAATTAAATGTTTGATCGGATGTTATCATCATCATCATCATCATCAGCCGATTGGATGTTTTGCTTCGTGTTATAAATAGATTCGGTGTTTTCTTAACGCTTGTGTACACATCCTAGATTCATAAACTAGGCGAAAAATTACACAACATAGACTCACTGGTGGTAGTGTCTCTGTTGCTGGATACGGTCTAAGTTCCACCGCAGAGTCTACTGCAGCCGACAAATAGTACAGTCCAAACATTAACGTGTTCCTGTTTGAATGGCGCTGTAGCTAGTGTAACTGAAGTTTTTTCTTTATTGAATGAAGCGACGAGTCGAGCTAAACGTTCATCTGATTTCAAGTGATACGTTTTTTCGTAACAACGTGGTACTAGTTAAGATATACACTGCATTACAAACTACTTTGTATATATCATCGTCAGCCCATCGACGTCCACAGCTGGACATAGGCGTCCTCTAAAGATTCTCACACGAAGACGGGCCATTTGGGTTCCCACACAACAGCTCACGGGACCCAAGCCAACCTCACCTGCTAGTGGTGCACCCTGCTAATCAACAAACGAGGCTCTTGCTCCTACCAACCCGTATTGGGCCTGCGTGGTGGGGAAAGCCACAAGTCCCCCCATGTGAGTCTCTAGTCCTAGTGTATATGTATATATAATATTTATATATATATATTTAATATAACAAACCTTCGCATCGTAAGTATGAATACGGCGCATCTTATAAATAAACTGCATGACCGACAAGTATTTATTATTTGCAGTGCGTTATCACTCCACTTAGTGTGAGCCGTGTACGTGTATTAATCATAGCGTTTCTTTGTGGGGGTAAGTCTAGATAATGCAGCTCGATGCCTAGACACAACAGGCCCACTGTGCAGTGTGTATACTCTGTGCTGTTAACGCGCCCATTGCGAAAGTGGAGTGATTCTATACAACTATTAATACTGCGCAGTACTTTTTAATTTAACAGGGTAATATAACTTTCTCTTAAAGCAAATCCTTATATAATATATGATTATATATACTTTGACATACGTTTTAAGTATATTAATAATATTAAAAGTTTAAAAAGTTAAGTGTTACTTAGATGTTAGTGTTTCTAGGTCCTATAGAATATGGAAAGACGGAAATATCTCGTGGCAGACTAAAACACGTCTCCTTCTCTTCATTCCGGAGTAAAATCTTCAACAACGACAGTAGCTAATCGGAAGAGAATAGGCGCTTCTGAAATGTGGTGCTGGAGACGGATGCTGAAGGTACTCGACAGAACAACCAGTTTCCATCTCTCTACTAGTAGGTCTGTTGCCGGAACGTTCAGGTAGGTACCGCAGCTCCTATTCCCATTTGTCATTAACTTTAAGCTTAGGTTTTTATAGACACTATAACGTAATTTTAAAAGTATATAAGTTACAAGTATGTTATATAAGTTACATATATATAGTATTAAGCAGAGATCATTGAAAATAATGTGTTATTTATATATATCTCCAGATCATGGAGGAACGCGTGCTGCACGAAAGTCGCCAGTCCAGTAACTTCATCAGTTACGGCATACTACTGTGCTACAGGAAGTGTCTTCTCCAAACGAAGAACTAATTCCGGCAGGTATTTAGTGTTGATACTGAAATATATGAAACGTGTTTCCATCATCATCATCATCATTTGATCGAAATCCATTGCTGGACATGGGCATCCCCATAAGATTTACACCTAGATCGGGTAGGACTTCATGGGAGCATTTGAGTGATCCTACCACGCCAGTTCAATGCGGGTTGGTGGGAGCCAGAGCCTCGTTCGTTGATTATCAGGCTGCACCTCGAGCTGGTGATGTTGGTTTGGCTCCCGTGGGTTGGTGTTCGGAAACCCTCGTACCGATCAAAATGTGTTTTGTAAATACCAAAATTATCTAAACTATTTATTATTGAATATAACATAAACAGTTGACTATATGTTTCCACTGCTGATGCTTAGACCTTAAACATACACCAGGGTATTCACTGGTGGTAGATCTCTACTGCCGGAGACCGTCTAGGTAAGTACCACCGCAGTGACTATTGCAGCCGACTAACAGTACTGTCCAAATATTACTGTGTTCCGGTTTGAAGTGCACTGTAAATAGTGTATTACTGGGTTATCGAGACTCCACATCTTGTCTCAAAGCTGCCAAAGCGACGAGCACAATGTGCTTCAGAGTATAACACCCTAAATTCGCGTTGTTATGATCAAGCGTATCACTGACTATCAGGTGAACGTCCCGCAAGTCTCGTCGCTTCTAGATAAAAAAAAAAAAAACTATTGCTAAATTCGGCTACAACTACCTTCATTGAAGCTACTTTCAAAACGTTAATCAGCGATTACATCAATGAGATTGTAATTGGCGAATGTAATTAAAAACTCCCACCGTTACATTACAAGTTATCGATGCCTAGATGCCTAGGGTACCTGGACGGCCAATTACTGGACCCCAGAGGTCGCCGTGCGGCCGGCTCAGATAAATCTTTTTACAACATTCGCTGATTAGAAAATTCCTATATTAATTAAGCGGTTTAATTAAAACTATTTTGTCCTCATTACCATTAAACTACAGTTAGTTTAGATTTGAAAGTAACCTTTACAGTTAAATGTTATTGTTGTTAATAAACACTGAGGATGTCTTTCAGTTAAGACCTTTTTTTTAACGAAGCGACCAGACGGGGTCGTTCACCTGAAAGTAAGTGACTAGCTCTGTAGTCTCGGGCTATTAAGAATAGGACTAAGGTATTCCCTGCCTGTCGAACAAGGCGACTAAAAGAGTCCTCGGGATCGTGGGCTCTGAGGGTTGGAGCCCTCAGAGCTGAATAAGGGAGCCTTAGGAGGACAGCAAATGCATGGTGGTCTTGTATTTGCCGTAGCACAGCGTGGGTGCTGAGGGCTTTGCCCATCCGTGGAATGTTTTAGCCAGAGTGCAGGGGTGCACCGGTGCATTCCGTAGGAGATCCCGGAGCAATAATGCATTGACGGAGACCACCGATGGGGGTTTTAGTATATAGTATTTAGTATATAATATGCCCCATATAACCTTGTCTTCCCCCAGAGGCAAAGTATCATTTAAGAAAATAGCTTAGCGATAAAAAAATATGGTAAGTGATACACCTGCCCATAATAATGTGACGTTAGTTAGGGTGATGTACACAGCACCACATTGTGCTCATCAGAGACAAGAGACTATTGCTGGTAGGTCTCTGTTGCTTTACACCGTCTAGGCACCACCGCAGCTCCTATTGCAGCTGATAGCTAGCACTGTGCAAATATTAGTGTTTACTGAAGGGCGTTGTAGCTAGCGAAATTACTGGGGTAACTAGATTTAACATCCTACGTCTTAAGGCGACGAGCATAATGTGGGGTAGTGTTTATTACACTAACTATCGTCACGATGTTATAGGTAGGCGTACTTCTTACCATCAGGTGAACATATCTTTTATCTCGTTGCTTCGTAGAGTAAAAAAGTGTTGCTGTTTTTTTTATACAATCAAGCGACGAGACGAGCTGGACGTGCACCTGACATTTAGTGATAACAAAATGGTGCTAGTTAGGATGTTATACACTGCACCGCATTACGCTCGTCGTTAGAAACATAAGATGTGGTTTCGTTATCACAGTAATTACACAAGTTATAACACCCTTCAGTACGGATCATAGTAATGTTAGCATAATACTGTTTGTCCGCTGCAATAGGAGCTGCGGTGGTACTAAGACTGTTTCCGGCAACAGAGGCTTACCAGCAATAGGGTAGTCTCTTGTATCATTCTGAGGATATGAAGACTACCATCATCATCATCTTCATTATCAGCCGACAGACGTCCACTGCTGGACATAGGCCTCCCCAATGATTTCCATATCGATCGAATGTGCGCTGCCCAAAGCCTTCACCAGATCGTCGGACATCCATGTGGGCGGCCTGCCAACACCACGTCTACCGGTACGCGGTCGCCATTCAAGGACCTTAGTGCCCCGTCGGCTGTCAGTCCTTCGAGCGATGTGTCCTGCCCATTGCCATTACCAAGTGTTTGATATTTAATCAGCAGATGAACGGGTCATGGTCGGTTGGCGTGTTAGAAAAATCAGTGCCGAGATCGCGGCGGGAAAAATAAATCAGCGCCCACGCACGCGGCCCGCGGCCTCCAGCCCGCAGCCCGCAGCCCGCCGGACACACAAGAAGGCAACACGACGGGGGAAAAACGAAGGGTTCCACTAAAAAACTACGCTACAATCAGGGCTGCCACAACCTGCAGTCTATACACCTGTACCAACTAACGCATGATAAAGTTCAGCTTTAAAACTTCTACTGGTTCGCCACTAGTAACAATTTTTTATTCAACCATGAGTGGCGTCACGGGATGATCACCTCATGTTAAGTGATACACCCGGCTCCAACAATGCAGTGCTAGTGAGAATGTAAAACACTAGACCACGTTGTGCATGTATCTTTGATGTCATAAATAAGCCTGTCGCAGTACCTAAATTCAGGTGGAACACTAGCAACAGAGACCTACCACCAGTAAAAGAAAGTGGATAGTTCATTAATGGCTGATGACTTCATTCTAAGTTATATACAAGTTATCTCTAATGATTGTGAGTTATCCTTACTAAATAAATATATAAAATAGAATCCTTGGCCACATGTGTTTGTTTGTTATTAAGATTCTTTCACATGAAAGCTATCTACCATTCTTTTTGTAAATTTCATAATATGATAAGATATGAAAACCAGTGTATATTGACCTATGCCTCATTGCCCAACTATATAAAAATTGGGTCTGGGTCAAGTTATAGTATTTTAGTTAAAAAAAAATTCGAAATTTAAGTGTCAAATAATGTTTTTTCTTCGCTTGTAAATTTAATTTTTTGTTTAACTTACTAGATGATGTACTACTAAATGTTTTTTTTTTTCATTTCAGTTTAAACCCAGACAGAATAGAATATGGCTGATGAAGAAAGATCCTTTACTCATTATTGCAGATGTAGAACACTTCGTTGAGGGTGTTGTCGTGTCATGAATGTGGTGACAGCTTAAAGTGTTAACTTACATGGACTTAACAGTCAGAGCTTTAAGCCTTTTACGAAGTGTGGCGGAGGGCACGAGACGAGGGAACCCGTGTAAAATTGAATCAAGTGAGGAGAGCGCACAAAGGTCAGCCCTGTCCACGCCGCGAATACACGGGGGGAACGAACTGCGAAAAACAAGACGAATAGGACCGCGCGAGCACATGTGCGTTCCGCCATTTTTTTCTCGCCGTCCCTCTCTCGCGCCCGAAAAAGGTGAGCGCGCGCGTGCGCACGCGACGGAGCGTCGGCTGCGGGGCGCGGGGGGGACGGCGGTGGTGCAGTGGGGCCGGGGGACGGGAGAGTGGTGGTGGGTGAAAAGAAAGCGCGCGGAAAGAGTTGGCGGTCGTTCGCGCTTCAGTTGCGTGCGTCGCCGCCAGGTTCGCTGCCGTCGCATGGGAAACTTCCTGTTTCAAATTCCGCCATTGACAATTTTGGTTTGTTAATAAAAACAAAATAATATAAATAGAAAAAAAAATTATTAGTATTTAAATAAGAAACAAACAAAAATTTATATTATTTCTTATAATAAAACAGAAACGGTTAATTTATTTTTAAATGTATGAAGCATAATGTAGTACAAGTTTTTTTTTTAATTCATTTATACGACGCGATTAGCGGAACATTCAGTTGAGGTTAAGTGTTCATAACGGCACGGTGCTAGTTAGGATTGTGACATAAGATGTTGAGCCTCATTACACTAGCTACAACACCCTTCAAACAAGAACAAAGTAATTGTTGTCGGCTGCAATAGCTAGCTAGACGGTATCCGGTAACAGAGATAATATATTGAGCTTTTGAGAATTGAATAAATTAACTGGGTGCTAGTGAGACGGTAAACTTTTTTCAATAGTTTACTTTCATAATTTTCCCATTTGAAGTTACAACCAGCTCGTTCGCGTGATGAACCACGAGCTGTACCCAATTAGCCGCGGAGGTAGGAAGCAATATCTGGAAGTGGCATCGTAAAAATTCGCCGAGAGCAGCACTCGCCGCGATCCGGTGCTGTCTATAGACGCGTTAGTTAAAACGTTATTTAAGGCGAAGCTATTCCAACAAATTTTCTACCTTTTCAATTTTGTCACTTTATACCATTATTAGCGGTCCTGGTAAACGTGCATGGGGTAGACAGCGGGAGTAATGGTTCTACGTGAGGCGGCGGACCGGGCTTGAATACCATCAGAACATCATCAATATCAATAGCGAAGAGATAAGCAGCACGTTCACCTGATAGTAAGTGATACGAGCGCAACGTGGTGACGTTGCGCTCGTCGCCTGAAACATGATACTTTGAACATTTAAACCTTTCCCAAAAGATCATTTATCTTTTCCGGTTGTAGTGTAAATATATTATATAACCTAGCATATACCTGCTATTATAATGTATGAGAAGATAATGTATGGTGCTTTTTATGAAGTTTTTTCTTTAACAAACCGTGGTCATGGTCACACGTCTGCTCGTAACAACGTGTCGCTACTTAGGACAATATCCACAGCGTAGCATAGAAGTAGTATATTAAACAAAAGATATCAAGTCTCGTTACCCTAGTAACTACACTAGCTATAGCGCCCTTCAAACCGGAACATTTATCTATCTGTTTATTACCATTATAAAGTACTAAAATTGTTACCAATTGTTCCTATTATCTATTTATTTGTTTTTGCGTTTTGGATTTGATCTGTGCCTTTGATCAGCTTCCATTACTAAGATTTCATCTCACTATATAGTTTGTATTGACGTCATAACAGTGGTAATCTATAACGGATATCCGCTTTTGATCGAAGCTGCTGTTAGCTATGAACATATCCAACCTACAGCTAACTCATCTGTTGATGAGGTCAATTGTTTTCAGTCTGGACATCATCTTAAAATGACTTTGAGTACTGCGGTTGATCGTCGCTATCGGAAACAGTCTAGGTACCACCGCAGCTCCTATTGCAGCCGACAAACAGTACTGTTCAAATATTACTGTGGTCCGGTTTGAAGGGCGCTGTAGCTAGTGAAGTTACAGAATAGAAATTTGCCATCTTACAAATAGAAGACGCAGCACAACGTGTTGCTGTTATGTTTAAAAAGGATATTTATCTTATACATCTAAAATTGGATAGCGCTCAGTACAAGCCCTAATATCCTAGAAAAAATCTTTTAGTGTTTAGAATGTAATGTTCATATTAATGAACGTTAAAGAAGCCCTAAAACTTGCTTAAACGGGTTCCGTAGGAAAATTTGAGGTCCTGGGGACTTGTATAATATAAGAAAGCAACGAGGCGAGCGGGACGGACACCTGATAGTAAGTGATACGACCGTCCATAACAACGTGACGCTAGTAAGATGGTATGTATTGCAGTACATTGCTGTCTAAGACAAAAGATGTTGTCTCGTCACCCCCATAATTACACCAGCTACAGCGCCCTTCAAACCGGAACACTAATATTAGCACAGTACTGTTTCTCGACTGAAATATAAGCTGCGATTTTACTTAGATTGTCTTCAAGAACAGAGACCTGCAGCCAATAATAAATATACATATGGTTTATCAATTAAAATTTTATTAGTGGAACTTCCCCTTAACTAGCGCGCTATAAACATGCCGAGAAAAAGCATCAATTAAATAGTCTACCTGTACGCTGCTAAATCACGAGCTGACAGATTCATTAGAATACCAACTGCGGCTGCGACCGCAGCATCAGGCGATGCTGAAGCGCCTTTTGTTCACTATTGAAAGAAATAATATTAACGAGAGATGAGCGAGACGACATTATGGTATACTATACATCATCATCATCATCATCAACAGCCCGTAGACGTCCACTGCTCGCGATCAGAGACGTAATGTTAAGTATTCGTACCCCAGTAATTTAATTAGCCACAACTGCTTTTATGACTATAGTACAGTAATGTTTGCATACTACTGTCTGTCAGCTGCAATAGGAGCTGTGGTGGTAACTAGACAGTCTCCAGCAACAGAGACCTACCACCAGCAAATCTGTTATATATTCTTTTGATGGAAGGTGTACTAGATACTGTCTAGATTCAAATTTGTTCCTATGGCAGCCGACGAACTTTAGTGTGTGTACATTACTGTCTTCCGGTTCGAAGGGCGCTGTAGCTAGTGATATTACTGAGGTAATGACACTACCTCTTATGTGTGAAAGCGACGAGCATGATGTGGTGCTGTGTATACTATCAGGTGTACGTCTCGCTCGTCTGGATGCTTCATAGAATATCAAATGAATATATGTGTACTTCTCTTTATATCTATTATTTATTATACTGTATGTACTATATGTAGTATAGTAAACAATAAAGTACATATTCTTGATATATCAAGAATGTGTACTACTACTACTAAACCGGATCACAGCAATCATCATCAGCCGATGTACGTCCACTGCTGGACATAGGCCTCCCTCAAAAATCCCGACATCAATCGGTCCTGCGTTTCCCGCATCGCTGAGGACCAGGGACTGTCGTTTGTAACGATTCCTATGGGGGGTTTGGATCATATCCCACCACGCTGGCTGAATGGGGGTTGGTGGGATGATTATGAAATCAGCCCTGTAGTCTCGGGCTATAAAGAATAGGACTAAGGTATTCTCTGCCTGTCGTGCAAGGCGCCCAAACGGGTCCTCAGATTTGTGGGCTTTGAAGGTGGTGGTTCTAAGAGCTCAATAAGCGAGCCTTAAGAGGACGGCAAATGCATGGTGGTCTTGTATTTGAACAGCGAGGGTGTTGAGGAAGGCTTTGCCCTTCAGTGGGATGTTTTAGCCAGAGTGCAGGGAGGCACCGGTGCGTTCCTTAAGAGATCCCGGAGCTACTCCTAATGCATTGAGGGAGACCACCGAAGAAGTTTTAGTGGGTAGAATCCCCAAATAACCTTGTCTCCCCTCCAGGAGCAAAGTATCTTTTGAGAAGATTTTCCCCTGGTATAAAAAAAGTGTTATGGAATGACTAGATACCTGCGCTACGTACAGGCAAATAAACACCGCATACCCTAGCTCCCTAAACTTATATAACTAACAATTTTTTACCTCACTTAAAAAATACACAACTATGCAAATTGCTTAAGTAGTAATTCTACATTTAAGTATAGATAAGTACACAGATATCGGGTGTGGTTTGCATCGTCATCATCACCATCATCAGTCGCTAGACGTACGCGAATCGCATACCCTACACAAAATCTCAGTGCATGTCAGTGACACTACATTTATAACTAAGTTTAAGTATGTAAATAAGTTATCTATATGACTTACTTCCTCTTAAATTATTATATATATTGTTCCCTATCTGAATTAATGAATATTTAGTATAATATGTTAGTAATTGTATTAGTGTGTTAGTGAAGTATCGAAAGCGGCGCGCCGCGCGCCAGCCGCTAGCCGCTAGCCGCTAGCCGCCAGCCAGCTCAAAAGAAATATAATAATGTTGCGCGGGACCTAGGCTCAGCGTTCAGCCTCGTCTAACCTGTTTTTTCTCTAACATATCGTGTTACTTCGACCTACGTTGCGTCTTTGAACTAAACTACACTGCATAGTTACACTTCACGATTTTTACACACCTACCTCCGTCTTTATATTATTTCTTAAAAATAGACTATAGTTGCGGTACTTATTATGGCGTCATATCATCAATGGTCAAGAGTGTTGGCCCACAAAGGCACAAGAGCAAAGAATGTGGTAGAAATGCGTATGCTTAGGTGGACAGCAGGAGTAACCCTAGAAGACAGAGAGAAGAACATACATGCCAAAGGTTCCTTTAAAGTAAAATTGGTTCAAGAGTAAATGGTAGTGAGAGACGCCTGGTACGGCTATATTATATGATGACCAACAACGCATATGGCTAGATTAGCCCTGGATCTCGAAACTAAAAAGAGAGATCCTGGGAGACTCTCAACTACTTGGTTGAGAGTGACCAGGAGGACCGAGGAGTAAAGGTGGGATAAGGTCTAGTAAGAAGATCATCTTCAGCCGATAGACGTCCACTGCTGGACTTAGGCCTCTCCCGAAGATCTCCATCCTAATTCACGCCACGTTGTTTTTTTTTTTAATTAAGCGACGAGGCTAGAGGCACGTTCACTTAATGGTAAGTGATGCTCCAACCAATAACAACGTGGCGCTAATTAGGATTATATATACTACGCCATCTAGATGTTGAGTCTTATTATCCCAGTAATTATAGTAACTACAGCACCTTTAAAACCGGAACATAGTAATGTTTGCAGACTACTGTTTGACGGCTGCGATAGCCGCTGCGGTGGTACCTATCTAGATGGTTTCCAGCAACAAAGACCTATCACCAGTGTTAAGAGCAGACATATACCATTAACCTTCATTAGAACCTCTCGCTTGTGTCATTAATAAACAAAATTCCCACTGCTGGGATTCGGTGCAATTAATAAAAAAAAATCAAGTTTATTTATCCACCAAGCTGGCTGCGGGTTAGTAGATATCACAAATCCAAGAATCAGTTCTGAAAACTTGTTGATCTCCTTATGGTGTTTTCTTTAACCGGAAGCATAAGCACAATGAGGATCGAACCTGAATCCTATCTTCAGCTTTAAGTGTGAAGCATAATATAAGGACTAATGGCTGATGATAACCTAGGTCCTCGAGTAGCTTCTCATGTATACATATACTTAAGTAACTTATGTTGGTGACTGTGTATCACATACTTTTTTTAATATATCAGCGTTTTTCTCTCTCTCTCTCTCCTTGTGGTGATAGGGTCTTTTGTTTTCGACATCATCCTTCACCACTTTAAGACAGTTAGGTTTAGAACAATGTCTATATAGTATGTAAATAAGTATACATAAATAAATCTAAGTGTATGTTTGTTATAACTTAATTACGTCGTTTAGCAACTTGTAGTAACGAATACATCCTTACAATGACCACGGCGAGTTAGATCGTATTTCTTAGATTAAGTAAATATACTTAAAAATGTAAGTTATTAACATAAACTATAACTTGAAGTAATAGCTAAAACGCCTAATTTTTTTTTATTTATTATAATGCAAATCATTTCCTAGTTGATATAAAACCATTTCCATACAACCAACACCGCAAGCGAATTTATTTAACGCTACAAAACCTGAGTATTAACAGGTTTTCTAGGCGAACCTAATTCTAGTGCCTACTTCCCCCACTCGTCCACCGCCGATCGAGTGACTCAGCCGGCGAAGGCGAATATTTTGCAACCGAAATTCTACCGGTTCGAGACAATGGCATTATTAGGCGTTGGAAGCCATTTTGTTTTGTAGGAAACGCTTCGGTAATGTCCGCTTGTGTATTTGTGTACAAAGAATTAGAAATGTCTTCTCCGTTACATTGTGTGGGGTGGTCAGTTTTTTTTTTATTTAAAGAAGCGATAAGACGAGTAAGAGGTTCACCTTATGGTAAGTGATACGCCTGCGTGATACGAAGGGGTGTATAGGGTTCCTCACAAGATCTTACGAGATCCAAGCCAACCTGACCTGCTCAAGATGCACCCTGCTAATCAACAAACGAGACTGGCTCCCAACAAATCCCATTGACCCAGTGTTGTGGGAAATTGGCCTAGATCCTCCCACATGAACCCCTACATACGATAGCCAGACCAGCGGTGGCTATGGCGGCGGGAGGTTAATGTTCAGCAGTGGAGGTCTATTAGCTGATGATGAAGTGATACGCCTGGCCATGTCGACGCATATTTATGATGACGATACCCCAGGAAGTTTACTGGTTAAAGCACTCTCCAAGTACAGGATAGTAATGTTGTTTACTGGTGGTAGGTATCTGTTGCCTGAGACCGTTTATTTCTGTTCCTGTTTGAAAAGCGTCGTAGCTAGTCGTAGTAAGTAATTACAGGGGTAACGAGACTCAACATCTCATATCCCAAGTGACGAGTGGAATGTGGTGCTATGTATACTATGCTAACCAGCACCACGTTGTTATGGGGAAGTGACTCACCATCAGATCGACGATCCGCACCACTGTTTGGTGGCAGAAATAGTGGCTGAGTGTTCTTCACCGACCACCAGTATACACCACCACCATGTGGAGCGAACACATATAACTCTAGCTAAAGAACTTAACATCATTCGAAAAGAAAAACTATTATAATAGGTTGTCAAATATCTCCCTTCCGCCTTTTTGTCTTTTTAATTATATTTAATTATTAATTAATTTAATTATTTTAATTCGGCTATGTACAAAGCGCTACAGAGCTCGTATCTGGCAATACTATACATAATTTGAAAGGTCTTGACATAACCTACAAAACGACGCTATGCATAATTAGTTTGGATATTGCGTTCAACAGTTATAGACGTGTAAACATGCGAGTTCACTAACGCCGAATTTGCGCTATTTTAAAGTTTTCCTTCGTTAAAGGCAAATCCGCTAGAGAAACGTTCCGTGAGATTAATGGTGTTTTGGGGGATGGTACTCTATCACTTCGAACCGCGGAGGAATGGTTTCGACGATTCAGAGCCGGTGAAAACGACACCATGGATAAGCCAGCCGGCGGAAGACCTGTGACGACAAATACCGATCAAATCATGGACTACATCGAGTTAGACCGGCATGTGGCATCTCGTGACATCGCCCAGGAGATGGGAGTTAGTCACCAAACCATTTTAAACCATCCGCAGAAGGCTGAATACAAAAAAAAGCTTGATGTTTGGGTGCCGCATGATTTGACGCAAAAAAACCTTCTGGACCGAATCAACGCCTGCGATATGCTGCTGAAACGGAACGAACTCGACCCATTCTTGAAGCGGATGGTGACTGGCGACGAAAAATGGATCACATACGACAATATCAAGCGAAAACGGTCGTGGTCGAAGGTCGGTGAATCGTCCCAAACAGTGGCCAAGCCGGGATTGACGGCCAGGAAGGTTTTGCTGTGTGTTTGGTGGGATTGGAAGGGAATCATCCACTATGAGCTGCTCCCATATGGTCAGACGCTTAATTCTACCATCTACTGCGAACAACTGGACCGCTTGAAGCAGGCGATCGACCAGAAGCGTCCAGAATTGGCCAACAGGAAGGGTGTAGTGTTCCACCAGGACAACGCCAGACCACACACTTTGTTGATGACTCGTCAGAAGCTACGGGAGCTCGGATGGGAGGTTTTATCGCATCCACCATATAGCCCGGACATAGCGCCAAGTGATTACCACCTGTTCCTGTCCATGGTGAACGCCCTTGGTGGTGTAAAGTTGAACTCAAAAGAGGCTTGTGAAAAGTGGCTGTCCGAGTTCTTCGCAAATAAGGAGGGGGGCTTCTACGAGGGAGGTATTATGAAGTTGCCGTCTAGATGGAAACAGATTATCGAACAAAACGGCGCATATTTGAACTAAATCCGATCACTGTAACACTTTTTATAAAGCATTGAATGAAGAGCAAAAAAGCGGAAGGGAGATATTTGACAACCATATATTTATTATTTATATGTAAAACATATAAATATGCTAATATTAAAACCGGCTGCCGACTAAACATAAATTACATACATAAAAAAAAAATTCCATTCGCATTAACATATATGTAGTTATAACTTACTGCTGTTTGATTAAATGAAAATCATGTATGGTCTGACTGCTGGTAGGTCTCTGTAAGCGACAGCCCTGTAGTTTCCAGCTAGTAATAGGACTAAGGTAAGCCCTGCCTGTCGTAGAAGGCGACTGAAAGGGTCTAGGACTTTCGCGGGCTTTGAGCGTGGGGGCCCTTATCGCTCAACAAGCGAATCTGCGTGGGACAGCGTATGGCTCAGCGATGGTGCCTAGGAGGGCTAGGCTCCTCCTCAGAGACATGTACCACAAAGTGTATAGACGCACCGGTTCGTTCTATAAGAGATCCACCGTGAGGGTTTTAGTGAGTAAGAATCTCACATAACCCCAACATCACCCCCGGAAGCAGGCTATCTTTCGAAGATTTCCTCACCGAAATATAAGGTCTCCGTAAGCGGAAAGAGAACATATTTAGAGCATATAGTCCGAAATGTCAAATATAGTCTTCCGCTCATACTAAATAATAATAATGAAGAAAGTAGTCGGAGAGAGGAACATCGGTCGAAGAAACAAGTCATGGCTCGATAACATCAAGGAGTGAACCAATATCATCAGCGCCACGCAGCTGACCCACCTAATATGCAACAACTGGTGTCCAATCTTCACTAGTTGGAAGGTTGGAAGAAAGTCTCTGCTGCCGGATACCGTCTAAGTACCGCCGCAATACATGTTACAGACGATAAATAGTAGTATGCAAACATTACTGTGTTCCGGTTTGATGGGCGCTATACCTGTAGAAATTACTGAAGTAACGAGATGTATTATATTGTATCACAAGACGGCAGGCACATGGTGCAGTGTACATCACCCCAACCACTGCACCGAATGTAGCATCGTGGGCAAGTAAGCTAGATTTCCACCTGATAGTTGTACATACGCTGAAGATATATGGTAATGAGACAAGGCCGCTCATAGTGAAAAAGCTTAAAGTCACACAGAGAGCTCGGGGATTCCCCGCTTGATCGAATCAGAAATGAGGAGCTACTCAGGAGAAGTAAGGTCACTAAGGTTTGCCAATCTCAAGTGGCAGAGGTCACACATCGCTCCAAAAACTGACGGCCGGTGGAACAGCAAGGTCCTCGAATGGCAACCGCGTACCGGAAGACGCAGTGTTGGCAGGCATTCTACTAAGTGGTATTTGTATTATTTTGTAAACTACCCTCTAGAATACTAGTAAAAATAGGCTGATTTTTTTTTGTATTTATCATCTGTTATTTTTTAAAAAAAAATATTAACATAATGGGTTTAAGAATATTTCCCGTATTCAGCCTATAGTATTGAAGATCAATGCCATCATTTCAATGAGAAGGGACAAAGGTTTATTAGTGATGTAATTGATAATAAGTACGCGGAATTATCCTATGTATTAAAATCATTAAATCGATACATTACCTAATTGATTATTTTTTTTAAACGATAAGACGAGCAAGACGTGATTATGGTAAGCGATAAGCCAGCCCATAACAACGTGGCGCTAGTTAAGATGGTACACAGCACCACATTGCGCTCGTCGCTTTGATACATAAAATGATAACTCTTGTTAACCCAATAATTACACTAGTCACAGCGCCATTCAAACCGGAAGACTGTAATGTTTGCACGGTGCTGTTTGGGGGCTGAAATAGGCGGTACCTACCTAGAAAAAAGTAATGAGAATAAAAGTGGCTGGTTATAAGGGTAGAGGAAGACCGAAGAAAGTGTGTATGGATTGTGTGAAAGTTGACATGTGTGAGAAGAGTGTGAATTCAAATGTAACGGCTGATAGTGGGATGTGGAATAGGAGTACATACTGTACCAAACCCACATAGCTGGGAGAAGAGTAGGAGGAAGAAGAAGGTACCTACTTAGACAGTCTCCGGCAACAGATACCTACTACTAGTAAAAACAGTCAATCGGTATTAGAATACTTGTGTTCTTTATTGAAATTGTTTTATTTTAGAAAGTCCCTAAAGGAACAAGGAATTAAAAAAAAAATTTATTAAGAAATCAATAAAATAGTTTCATTGCACCTTCACGATATTCAATTGCCTTTCAAAATTTCAAATTTCGAATCATCGAATACAAGTACAGAGCGGCGCAGAGTTCACGTTCTATTTTTAAATCTCCTTTGTGAAAATCTTTGGTTCGTTCAAAATAAAACATACGATTAAAAATATTATTATACATTAAACGTACATTATTTGAAGTGTTGCCATTGATAAAAAATCATCCAATTTGAATTAAATGAAACAAATTCACAATTACATGGAAATTGATATGATATAGTAGATGAGTAGACGCCGATACGTTCCTGAATTTGACCGTGAACAGTGTTATAAAGATAAACACTCTACTGCACTGGTACGGACTCGAATACATAAAGCGCGATGTATTTAACAGGCGGCCTATCCGAAACATCAAACGGCTAACAATCACTGTACTTTACGTAAACATTTCTTTGTATAATACGACGTAATCCATTAACGGTTATGGAGGGCGCTGTGTGCAGTTCACGTTAACTGCAGACGGTATCGTTTCATTGTTCATATATCTGTGCTTAATAGTGTGTGTGTGTGTGTGTATATCAATATGTATCAAAATAGGCAATAAATATAAAGCTCGTATTTCATCATCATCATCAGCTGACAGTCGTCCACTGTTGAACATAAACCTCCCGCAAGCTCCAACCACTTATTTCAATTATATTAATAATGTGTTATGTAAAACCTTAATCATCACCATCATCATCATTAGTTCAGTCTGCTCCGCTACTAAACCCAGGACTTCCCAGTTGATTCCACACGACCAGTATAAGGCAACTTTTATCCAAAGATTCATTGCAATCTTTACCAGGTATTGGTCTCCAAAGCACTGCGAACCAATATCTGATCATTAAGATCATTCTGCTCTATCAATCTAATATCAATATCAGATAATATCATATACGTATATTTCAAATAATATTTGTTAGCATAATCTAGTAATAGTACGAAATTTTATGATCTAGTAATTAGACTAGCTACAGGTATCTTCACTTCGTTCCAAGTTCCAACTAAGATGATTAAAAAAGATGCCGTGAACTTTTAGCTAGTAAGAATCCAGAATAATATTTTCAATGCACTTGCAGCCGGATCTTACGTAGAATTTTCGTTATTTTCATTAGCTGAAGCGATGGAGAAAGATTTTCAGGATTAAGGAAGCGTCCAAAAATCTCGTTTATTTTTATGATCAATGATGTATTACCATACGAGTATCCTGAAATAAACGACAGACGGTCCATGTTCATCAGAACCGCCGAAGATCAGTAGTGTATCAACTACATAATCAGAATATTAATCCTCTTTGGTTCACCAGTAAACTTTTACTAGGTCAGAGGCAGAATAAACAGTGATGGAGTTTATCAGTCTTAGCTCTGTGATAAATCCGTGATGTATTTTTTCCATTTGTCCTCTGATTTCTCTTTTAACTACCCCCTCTTTTTTATGATGAAGTTTACCAATTTTTATTGACAACTACTGCAGTTTCATCGGATACAAAGCTAAAAAGCTCCCCACGCGGCGCTGTGGTTAATTCTATCTCTAATAACATAGAGGTCCTTGGTTCAATTAATTACTACAGTTTTTACGAAATTATCTTGCTAACTACCATTTTCTTACTGTGAATCTACCCCCATAACATATAAGAGAGAGTATTCTGGATATGTAAGTATCACCGCCTCGCCACCACCACCGGTTTTATTTAACATCAAGCGATATTAATGTCTGAGTGTTATCCTATGTAGATTAGAAGAATCGTAAATTTTTTTTTAATTTAAAATTTTTATATGTAATCATCTTTAATTATTTCTGAACGCGTTTATAAATTCCGTTTAGCGCGCGCGCAATCTGACATCGGCCGCGCCATTTTGTTTAGAGTTTCGCGCCACTACAAACGCATAAACGTCTTCGCGTGTAAAACTGTACTAGAGTGCAACTGACGTAAAACATAGGGATGCATCCGAAAGAGCTGCGTATTATCGCGAATGTTTATTTAAACTGGTCGAAAGAAGGCAATCTGGCGTCCTAGGGATCCGTACACACGGACGTTGAGGTCAAATAGCACAGCTCAAATTTAGGTTATACTAATAAGAATATAATGTGATATATATAATGTTTAAAGAAATGACAGCGTTGATTTATAGACCCAGATTTGTCCAGCGTTGGTTTTGATTTTTCCCAGAGCGAGAAGGTTCCCAATCCCAATAGTGGAGATCATAAAGAAGATTATTTATTTATGTCATACGTTAACGTGATTTTTATATAGTATATGTATCTTTATTATTAAGCATACGACTAGGTAACGAGACTCAAAATCTCAGGCGACGTGGAACGTGATGCTGTTACTACCATATTAATTAGCGCCACGTTGTTACAGGTAGATGTATCACTTACAATCAAGTGAACGTCCCACTCGCCTCGTCACATAATTGAATTAAAAAAAAAATATACTTTTCATATTAAATAGTTTTTATATATGAAATTTTTCTATATTAATCTCTGAAACATTATGACAATTGGAAATCATTTTAAGTGATCACCACCGCCATTTCCCAACAAAGGTGATCTATTACCATCACTTAAGTGACACTTTATTTTGCTTGTTTGTGACACCTTTTTAATCCATCTTTATAAACCGGAAGCAGCGAAGCAAATAAATGCTTCCAGATTTCTGATTAATGTCCATTATGCTTGGAAAAGTTTCTCTCACGTGTAACGGTTTCGATATGATGGTAACTGAAGAAACGAAGGCAATTAATCGTTGCGAAATGATAAATGATGAATCGATCCATAGATCGTTACGAAACTTGTTTCGAATCCGTTTCAAGTTGTAGCGCGTACGTTTATAGGACCTTGGATCTAGATCTTTTTAAAGTAATACTGTGGTTTAGGTATAGAATCCTTTTAATGTTTCATAAAGGATTGATTTAATTTTCTTTGGTTTTTCATAAGATTGTCTAAAATCACTGTTAATTGTAATTTTTTTATACAGTCTAGAGTAGAATGAAGTGATATATATCGATTTTTTAAAAAAAATCGATTTGTTGATTTTCACGGTATTAAAATATGTAGATTTGTGATGTATGTAATGGGATCCAAACCTAGCTCACTTGCTCGTGGTGTACCCTGCTAACCAATAAGCAAAGCTCTGGCTCCAACCAACCCGCATTGGGCCAGCATGGTGAGAAATGTCCTAAACGCCCTCCCATATGAATCCATACCCGATCGACTTGGGAACCTTTGTGGGAGGTCTATATCTAGCAGTGGTCTGTCAGCTGATGATGATGATGACGAGAATATACAATGGTGATAATTTCACTAGAACTACACAGTAATTAATATCAGTTATAAGAATTTTTAATTAATATACAATTTGACACTATTCGTAGATTTCGAGAAGTCGTCCATAATGTTTCCTACATCCCATTAAACAATCAAACGGGGCTGTACATTTAAATGGAATAAATCACATTTATAATTTATTCAATAGCAACACTGTACATATATTACGTTCCCATACTCGCGGGGCTATATTTAGCGCACTGGCAACATTGCATAATACAATCAGATGTATTAAAATTCCATATTGGAACTTGGGTCGCCGCTGTTCACCGCCAGTCCGAGATTCGAAAGCTAACAGCAGCTAGTACTAGGTAGGCACTAGGCAGGCACTAGGTAGGCACTAGGTAGGCACTTCCTATTGGAAATATTAAAATTAGTTTTGAGCATACATTATTTATGCATATGCGGGGCACTGATTGAATGCGACGCAGGCGACAGGGTTCCACGCGGCCGAAGAGTTGCAACACTTAGTATTCAAGTCTCGTTTATATGTAGATTTTTTTTTCTAACGGTACCTATCAAATAGACAAGTATTAAATACCATAAATATAGCATTTTAGAATACCGATCGCGATGTAGACTGCTGAGTCGCAGGTTCAATACTAGAGCCAGAATATTTGGTCGATAGACCGTCTAGGTAAGTACCACCGTAGGCCCTATTACAGCGAACAGTACTGTGTTCCGGATTGAAGGGCGCTGTAACTAGTGTAATTGCTGGGGTAATGAGATTCTTCATTTTATTTCTCAATCGATGAGGTCAATGTGGCGCAGTATGAACTATCCTAACTAGCCACATTCCATCAGATGATCGTCCCGCTCGTCCCGTCGGTTAATTGAATAATAAAAAAAAACTAAAATATCCCAAGCACAAAAGCTTTCCTTAACCAGCGTGGTATATGAGTTTAACTAGAGGTCCCAGTAGTAAGAATTTAAGAGGTCTTCAAAGAGAACACCTCGCTGTTAACTGCTGTCAAGTAACGACTATTTGGAATATTAAAAATAAAATTTGGAAAAGGAATTGTTTTTTTTTTTAATTTCTTATAAGAAAAAGTAAATGCGTATGTGTAGTGTTCTTTAATCGAATTACAAGAATATTCGTTTTGTAAGCGTTTACCTTTGTTTCTATATATATAAGTATATATGTATATATATAACAACGCGGGACTCCGGCGGCAGTGTGCGCGCCGCTTTACGCTAGCGAATTCTATTTTTGATGTTTAGATCGGTTAATGCGCGCGATGCAGTTTTATGCACAAAATCGCCCGCGCCGCCGGATGGAACGCCCGCCATTTTTAAATTTAAATTTAGATTCCGAATCGCAGGAAGCTCGTTCTATTTTCGAATTTTATTTATTCCTAGGCGTGGTGTCGGTTCGGCCACTCCTATTCGTCGGACGAATACGAATACGCAGATATGCAAATATACTTTGATCGTTAGATACGCGATTGCCTGGAATCATTTTTTACGTTACCAGCATAACTTAATCGCAACGTTTGCTAATTCATTCAAATTTATTTCTTACTACTTTGTAGTATGTTTCATATTTATACAAAAGGCACTTCTAAACGGTGACCTACAAAACATACTATTGTATATTAACTACTGTCTATAAAAACTGCGAGATTTGTATACAATTATTAATGTTGCCAGCGACGAGCAGTTGGTAGTAGATCTCTGTTGCTGGAGACTGTCTAGGTAGGTACCAGTACAAACACTACTGTGATCCTGTTTGAACGGCGCGGTAAGCAGTACAATTATTGTGGTAACAAGAATTACCATCATCCCAGGCGACGACCACGATGCAGTGTATTACATCCTAACTAGCGCCACTTTGTTATAGGCAGGTATCAGTTACCATCAGGTGAACATCTCGGTTCTCTCATCGCTTCGTAAAATGAAAAAAAAAAAAAAAATTAACTGATATTTCTGTATATGGATATCAATTGATACAGTACGCAGTAACTTCTTCACATTTGATATTATTATATCTTTGTATCTTTTGATCAGATGTACATTGCTATATGTAGATCTTACCGGAATCAGAGTACACGATCGTTTAGAGACAGAGACTATTTAAACACTGAAGACCTGGACAGTCTCCTGCGGATATGTATCGTAAATCTAGTCTAGTTTATTACTAGCGAACCTGACAATATTAATATTAAAATGTAATTTTGTTGGTGGCAGGTCTCTGATGTCGGAGACCGTCTGGGTAGGTACCGCCGCAGCTTCTACATCTACCGCCAAATAGATATGTGTGAATATTACTGTGTTCCGATTTGAAGGGCACTGTAGCTAGTGAATTTACTGGAGTAATGATACTTGATATCTCAAGGCGAGGAGCGCAATGTGGTGATGATTATCTTAACTAGCTTCACATTGTTGTGGATAAGCGTATCTTTTACTATCAGGTGAACGTTTTTTTCGTTAAAGTGTGAAATCTACTTTGTTCGCTGTCATGTTTGTCATTGTCTATTTAGTTTTTTTTTGTAATGACCGTGATTGTATGGACGCATCTATACAGAGTTTCGTTATTTTTGTAATCAATTTTGCGGATCTTGCTCTGTAGCCAAGTGCAGTGGGTGCATTACAAAAATATCCACTAAAATTCAAGGTTGATCCGGTAAAAATAACGCGTTTGGATTCCCGATGCGCCTCGCGGACGCGCTGCTCTGCCCCGCGCTCACATCGGAGCACGTTTGTATGATTCTTGATATCTTAATATCCATCACCACAGCGTACTTTATAGTCTCCAGCATCATCTTAAATTTTTATTTATTTATTCTTAAGCATTACGGTACATAGAGCGGGCATGATGCTGTAAAATCATTCTCTGTCCGTCAACCTTCAGAGGCAAGAGAAATTGCAGGTAGGTGAATAATATAACACAGCACTACCTACGTACTTCACATAAATAATTCTATGCATACATGTATATAGAATATATATAGAATATCCCCAACGCCACTTTTTCCTCGGCGTGTTATAAAAGGCGACTAAAATGAAATCACAACAAAAAGAATAGTTTTTTTATCATCTTTACTAGTATAGGTTGTATATATATATAAACGGTATCCAATGATGCTGAGGATGAGGAAGGATGTGGGACTCATTCGCGATTACACTCTTAAGAAAACTACCCCCAACACTCGGGTGGAGGTAGTCAAGACCCTCAGACATCCGATTTGAAGAGGAGGGAATATTAAAGAAGTTGAGAAGCTTTTGAAAAGATAAGGTATATTATAACGTAACATAGTTTTCAACGGAACAACATTTATAATAATTATACTAATCAAAATAACTTGATAATTTTACTTTAAAAAACTTAAATTGACTTAATATGCTTTTACACAGTTAAGTTATTTTGATCAGAATACTATGCGTTTAAGACTTTTTTCATCTTATAAATAATTGTGACATATTTTAATAGTATAGTAAACTTAGACGTATCAACGAGACCGGTGAGACGTTCACCTGATAGTAAGTGATTCGCTTGCGCCTAAGGATATATAAGATCGAGAGATCGTCGCCTTGAGAGAAGATAATAGGTTGGCAAATATCTCCCTTCCGCCTTTTTGTCTTTTGAATTTCGCGGCTATGTACAAAGCGCTACCGAGCTCGTATCTGGCAATACTATACATAATTTGAAAGGTCTTGACATAACCTACAAAACGACGCTATGCATAATTAGTTTGGATATTGCGTTCAACAGTTATAGACGTGTAAACATGCGAGTTCACTAACGCCGAATTTGCGCTATTTTAAAGTTTTCCTTCGTTAAAGGCAAATCCGCTAGAGAAACGTTCCGTGAGATTAATGGTGTTTTGGGAGATGGTACTCTATCACTTCGAACCGCGGAGAAATGGTTTCGACGATTCAGAGCCGGTGAAAACGACACCATGGATAAGCCAGTCGGCGGAAGACCTGTGACGACAAATACCGATCAAATCATGGACTACATCGAGTTAGACCGGCATGTGGCATCTCGTGACATCGCCCAGGAGATGGGAGTTAGTCACCAAACCATTTTAAACCATCTGCAGAAGGCTGGATACAAAAAAAAGCTTGATGTTTGGGTGCCGCATGATTTGACGCAAAAAAACCTTCTGGACCGAATCAACGCCTGCGATATGCTGCTGAAACGGAACGAACTCGACCCATTCTTGAAGCGGATGGTGACTGGCGACCAAAAATGGATCACATACGACAATATCAAGCGAAAACGGTCGTGGTCGAAGGCCGGTGAATCGTCCCAAACAGTGGCCAAGCCGGGATTGACGGCCAGGAAGGTTTTGCTGTGTGTTTGGTGGGATTGGAAGGGAATCATCCACTATGAGCTGCTCCCATATGGCCAGACGCTTAATTCTACCATCTACTGCGAACAACTGGACCGCTTGAAGCAGGCGATCGACCAGAAGCGTCCAGAATTGGCCAACAGGAAGGGTGTAGTGTTCCACCAGGACAACGCCAGACCACACACTTCGTTGATGACTTGTCAGAAGCTACGGGAGCTCGGATGGGAGGTTTTATCGCATCCACCATATAGCCCGGACATAGCGCCAAGTGATTACCACCTGTTCCTGTCCATGGTGAACGCCCTTGGTGGTGTAAAGTTGAACTCAAAAGAGGCTTGTGAAAAGTGGCTGTCCGAGTTCTTCGCAAATAAGGAGGAGGGGGCTTCTACGAGGAAGGTATTATGAAGTTGCCGTCTAGATGGAAACAGATTATCGAACAAAACGGCGCATATTTGAACTAAATCCGATCAATGTAACACTTTTTATAAAGCATTGAATAAAGAGCAAAAAAGCGGAAGGGAGATATTTGACAATCTTTTATTTCAGATTCAAGACAAAAGAGTACTGTTACCTCAGTAATTTCAATAACACCTTACAAACCGGAACAGTAATGTTTGCACGCTACTGTTTGTCGGCTGTAATAGCAATTTATGTCATACCCGCCTAAAGGGGCTCCGGCAATAGACTTACTACTAGTAGGTGTTTTAGGAATGAAATTAAGTTATTAAGTATATGAAATATTTTCTATGGTTAGGAAATAATATTATTTAAATATACAACATTAGTATGGTAATACTTAAATCAGTTATATAAAGCGTAGGAAGGAATTAAGTTAGACACTATGACAAATGAAAACCCGCTTTACTCAATATGAACATACTGCACAATCAAGTTATAACTTTCAGCTTGGAATCGGATCTTTATACCTATCCAAAGGAATTCTGATATCTTAAATTTATCCTTTAGAAAAAAACAGATCCATTACTTCTGACATCAAAGGGATATAATGAAGCAATTTTCTCTCCTGACTCACAAATGCAATAAAACTAAGTACACGAATAGAAAGCACTCACACCAATGTAAATATCTCAGTACGTGTACACTGCGCACACGCGCGCGCCGCGTGTCCGATTGGTTAGGCCGGCTTCAAATACACACGGTTATGTTCATTTTTCGCCGATCTATTTTTGCGGCGGTGAGTTTTTATCCCTCGTATAGCACAACTTAATATACTTGATATTTGATATATTTTTAATTTATATATCATATTATTTACTGACTGCAAGTCGGTCTGGTCGGAGTGAAGATCTTGAAGGGCGTTGAGATACAAAAGAACTAAGTTTAGCAGGTCTGTATCAGCTCTACTCTTTAATCTCGGCGTATAAGGAATAGGAGTAAGGTAAAGCCTGTCGTAGAAGGCGATTAAAATGGTTTTCTGGTTCATTGATTTTGAAAGTGAAGGCCTTCATCATCCACCAATGGACCATGGGATTAACTACAGAGATAAGGTGGAAAAGTATTGGTTGAAGTAAACCAAAGGTGCTGGGTCGTGCATAGTCAGAGGCAACAGTGCTTCCGTGAAAGATCCTGGAGTTTTTCGCAATTAATTAAAAATGACCATCGAGGGGGTTTTTGTGGGAGAAATTTCACATAACCTTGTCTTCACCCCAGACTTAGGGTATCTTTTTAGATTTCCTCCGATAACAGAGAAAATAGTACCACCGCAGAAGCACCTGCTGCCAAAACGCAGTATTTCATTATTGTGGTATAGATACTTGTCACATGTCACTGAGACGAGCACCATGTCGTGATGTGTATATCCTAACCAGCTAGAATTAATGTTTTCTAAAGGATAGTCTGTCGTGTAGTCGTTTTCTGTTTAACTTAGCGATCATTAATTAAACTGGGCGACGAGTGTTTTCACAAGTGTCAAAATTGTTAGGGCCCGTTGGCTCTCTTGTGTTTTTTGGCACGGCGGCCAAACATCGGTCCGCGCGATGCGTCCAACACTGCACCGTTCACGCACACACACGCTGCGCACGCGCACACACGCACACGCCTGTCCGCATGTTGCACAGCGTTTAGGTAAAGAAAACAAACTTGCAATCTTTTAGTTTATCACTTCGTATGTTCCCAATTTATTTATAGCTAGCCCTCCGCCCGCGGCGATGCGTCCGACATCTCCGCAACGCTATCAGCTGTATGCTATATATCTTTTTTTTTGTTTAACGTCGAGGAAATGCCTGTGAATAACCGTCCTCGCAGGGGCAAGGCCCTGCGAGGACGGTTACAGTTACACTTGGACAGGTTACGTTGGACTTGCACCGACTAAAACCCTCACGATGTTCCACCTCGTCGCCTGATGGCAGGCTCACGGGAACGCTTTCACACATCCGCGACCCCGTATGCTATATATCCATTAGCGTTCTCAGCTTCAGGTTCGTCATCATCAGCCACAACTGCTCGTAAGCAGTGGGAGCATTTGGGCCATTTCCCATCAAGCTAGCCCAATGCGGGTTGGTGGGAGCCAGGGCCTCGTTCGTTGATTAGCCAGATAAACCACGAGCAGGTGAGCTTGTTTAGGGTCCCGTAAGTTGTTGTGTGGGTACCTACACCACCAACACACTGACATTAATATTTTTTTTTTAACGAAGCTACGAGACGAGCAAGATGTTTATCTGATGATAAGTGATACGCTTGTAATTTAGGATGTTATACACTGCACCACATTGTACTCATCACCTTGAGACATAATACGTTATAGTTACCCCAGTAATTTCAGCAGTCACAGCGCCCTTCGTACCGGTACACAGTGATGTTTGACAATACTGTTTGTCGGCTGTAATAGGTGCTGCGGTCGTACCTACCTAGACCATCCCCGGTAACAGAGACCTACCAGCAGTAATAAAGACATAAAATTTTAAAGCTATATCTGTAATACGATGCTGTGTACACATCTGAAGCTTATTAGCTTTTTAATTTATAATTGACAATAATATAATATTTTTTTTTCTTAATTTTAATGATAACTAGGTTGAAGGTATAGTCACAAAAATCGGAGAAGCGATACCTGTGATCTGTTAGTAGTAGAGGTGGTGATTTAGTTCCCTTTTATATATATATGTATGAGAGATTTCCCCTACGGGGCTCATCACTGTATCTCTGGAGCCATAAGACATGAAAAATTGTAATTTGGTAGGAATATCCCTTATCCCTAATACTGGTCAGCAAAGAATGGGTTGCGAGGGTATTACGACCAGCAAAGCGAAGAACAGCTAGTCAATATCTATAGATTGATTTAGCATATATATCATGTCTTAATTGTAGAACATCAGCTGATACTGCCACGAAAATACAAAATAGCATCTGGTGGTAGATCGGTTGCTGGAGACTGCCTAGGTACAGCTGCCCCTGTTACAGCTGGCAAACAGTAGTGTTCAAACATAACTGTGTTCCGGTTTTATGGGTGTTATAGCTAGTGAAATTGTCAGGATATGGAGACATAACATATTACGTTTCAAAGCTATGAGCATATTGTGGGGCAGTGTGTATCATCCTAACTAACGTCACGTTGTGGATAGATTAATTACCTTCTAGTCTTCTAGTCTTCCTGGTCTCGTCGCTTTTATCTTGACTTCTGTTCTTTGAATCGAGGGTTGATGATATACACAGCGCCGTATCATGCTCGACGCCTTTACACGTAAGTTGCTGTCTCGTTACCCATGTAATATCACTAGCCTGTTATGCTGTCAGATATGATGATGGTAGCTGGTGATCGTAACAATCTCATTGTAAGTTTACCACCTGTGACCATGGAATTGAAGGAGGCAATTGAAATCTACCAAGTTAGCGTAGTCGGAATGCTAGATTACTCAGCCGAACACTGACCAAATTTTACGAGAACATCTTTTATTTTTCACTACATGTGGTTCATGAATTGATGATGATGAATTTCGATGATGTTCGGAATAAAAAAAAATTGTAATGATAAAAATCTAAATCACTAGACCATCAAGCGCTCGGGCGGCTATATATAGATTGTGACGGTATAATATCCTCGTTCTTCATGAGACCAGCACAGGATTGGAACAACTTTCTGACAGACGACATATCAAAAGGTTATAGATAAAGAAACAATGCTATAATCATCATCATCATCAGCTGATACACGTCCACTGCTGGACATAGGCCTACTACAAAGATCTTCATATCGATCAGTCCCGCGTTGCTCGCATCCCGTGGGTTCCAGCGATCCTCACCAGATCGTCGGTCCACTTTAAGGGAGGTCTCCCAACGCTATAGCGTCGAGTGGTGCTCGCGTATCGGTATACCGATACGCGAGCACCACTCGAGGACCTTACCACATTACTTTATATTAGGGGGACCGGAAAGTAATGTCGTTTTCTTACGCTAAATACAAACACATACATTTTTAACGAGTCTTTATTTTTAATCAATGATGTATTCCCCATCATTGTCAATAACCTTTTGCCATCTAGTGAGTAAATTTTCAATCCCTGATCGATAAAAATTAATTGGTTTTTCGGCAAAATATCTAGAGATGGCATTTTGGATATCATCCAAATTTGCAAATGTTTTGCCACTTAAAAAGTGTTGCAGCGCTCGGAATAAGTGGAAATCCGATGGTGCAACATCGGGCGAATATGGTGGATGAGGCAGCACCTCCCACCCCAATTCATTAATTTTTTCTAGAGTTCGCCTTGCGCAGTGCGGTCTTGCATTGTCATGTTGGAGAATGACGCCTTTTCGGTTGACAATCGCTGGCCACTTTTCAATTAAAGATTGATTGACTCGCTGCAATTGTTCGCTGTAGAGGTCTGCAGTAACAGTTTCTCCAGGTTTCAGTAATTCAAAATGAACAATGCCGCGAATACTCCACCAAACACACAAAAGCGCTTTTTTGGGGTGTAAACCTGGCTTAGCAGTACTCCGAGGGATTTCATTTGGAGAGAGCCACTGCCTTTTGCGTTTTGGGTTATCATACAGGACCCATTTCTCATCTCCTGTGATCAAGCGATCAAAAAACGCTTCTGTGTTGTGTCGTTGAAGCAATAAGTTGCATGTGATTGATCGGTTAGCCTTATTCTGTTCGGACAGATTATGCGGGACCCAAACACCTGCTCTGCTTACTTTTCCAATCTGCTTCAAATGTTCTTGGATGGTCGACCAAGGTTTGTTGAGACTGTTTGACAATTCCTCGATCGTCTGACACGGATTTGCTTCCACTTCCGCCCTTAACACGTCGTTGTCTAACGCTGATGGTCTTCCTGATCGATACGAGTCGGAAAGATCAAAATTACCCGATTTGAACTTGGAAAACCACCTTTGGCATTTACGAATGTCCAGTGCATTTGGATAAACATCGCAAATGTTTTTGGTAGCAACTGTTGCGTTATTTCCCTTGCGAAACTCAAAGAGCATGCAATGCCGGATGTGTACCTCTTCTGGTATTTGGCTGGCCATTTTACCCAAAATTACAAAAAAAAATTGTAATTCAATTGTCTATAAGTAAAGAAATCACTATAACCTCACAATGTCTTTGGTACGCCTCTGAACAAAACAATGAGCTGACAAATGACAATCAAGTATTGGCATGCGCAGAAACGACATTACTTTCCGGTCCCCCTATTATTAACTATAATTGTAACAATCTACAATCTAGACCCTTAGTTCTCAAAGTGGTCCAGGTAAGTTTCCCAGGGGTCTACGTCTACGTTGGTTCTAATTTTGACATTTTTGGCGAGGTTTGGGAATGTAGTAGAAATGTAGCTAGAGGTCTACCAGAACCGGCTAAATTCTAAAAGTCCCATGAGAAGCCAGATCTGCGAACCTCTGATCTAGACCTTACAAGGAATATAGAATTAGTGCTTTAGTATGATTATCGATATAAATATTTGTATGCAGATATCGACGGAAATAAATCCTGGAATGTTATCACCTTGATCCGCACCTGAGCTATCTTCGCGCAAGGCCTAAATCAATTCTGAAAATAAATCTTCAGTGTGCATCCAGGTCATACGTAATATAATATTAGTCATTAAGTAACTATATTAGTAATGAATTTAGGTCTTTTTATCACCAGATTTGTATATAATACTTATACTAGACTACATCATCTTCATTCCTTGTCAGACACCGTCTAGGTACCACCGCGTCTACTGTTTTCCCCGCCAATCAGTACTGTGCTAACAATCGCATGTTCCGGTTTGAAGGGCGCTGTAGCTAGTGAAATTACTAGGGTAATAGATTAAGACCTAAGCCGAAGCACACATTGTGGTACAGTGTATACCATCCTAACTAATACCACGTTGTTAAAGACGAGGGCATTCACATTCACATCGAACATTAGGTGAACGGTTGGTCCTCACTGTGTCCTCGTCGCCTTGAGACCTAGTATGTTAAGTCTTGTTACCTAAGTAATTTTACATATTTGTTAAAACTAAGCTATGATAGCTTAGTTTGTAAAGCATTTGTATATGTTTTATATCTCGAAGAGGCCCAGGTTCGATTATCAATGCGTTTGGGGTTTCGATGGAGAATATCGTGAGGAAACTGATATGTTGAAAAAATAACAGTTTTTTTATTCAAAGAAGCAGCGAGACGATAGGGATGTCCACCTGATGGTAAGTAATACGCCTGCCCATAACAACGTGGTAATAACTAGGATGATATGGCTACACCATATTGCGCTTGTCGCTTTCAAACATGACATGTTAAGTCGCGTAAGTAAAGTGTTTTCATTAGCTAGAACTCCCTTCAAACCAGAACATGGTATTATTTGTACAGTACTGTTCGTGAGCTGCGATAGGGACTGCGGTGGTACCAAGCTCTCTAGAAACATGCCACTAGAATACTCTCTTGGCCGACGTTAGAGGTTGTCGTCATCGACGTCAGCAGGCAATAGACGTCCACTGCTGGACAGGCCTCCTCCACAGAACACCTCATCGATCAGTCCTGCTCTGCAGTTATCATGGCCTCCGGTACCGCTGGGCGCTAGGGGCTGTCTTATATAGGTTTTCATATGAAGGGATTTGGGCCATTTTCTTCTACCCTGGACCAATGTGAGTTCGTGGGAGCCAGAGCCTAGTTTGTTGATTAGCAACACCACGAGCTGGTGAGGTTGGCATCAGTTGTTATGCAGGATCCCTTACACCCATTCCCCCTACGTTAGAGGTCCAAAGTCATAAAAGTGGGAACGTGGATCGGGCAATGCCAGATGTGAATTAATATCTCCATTAATAACTTATTTTCTCAATAATAATTGCTAAGTTGGTGGTATGTAAAATCCGTTATACATAGTTCAGCTGCAAGTTCGTTAAGTGCGTCTAGATTTTCAAGTCTAGGCAGTTGTTACAATAAATTCTATTCAAGCAGCCCACGGGCAGCGCGGCGTTTCAAAACACACCGCTAACAATGGCCGTGTTTGGATAATAAACGGTTAAAAGCCACCAATTACAAGAAAAACCCGTACAATAGATCCAACTGAGCCATATTACTAAACTATTGACTAATGTTAGACGTTGACTTAAGCTATAAGTTTGTGTTTAACGCGGCGCTGTGCGTGCGGCCGACTACACGGCGCCGTGTGTGATTTCGACTGTACGGCGTAGTATGAAGGGCCGACTACACGGCGCCGTGTGTCAAGCCAACTTTATATTTCATAACAGTCGTCTTATACTGTAGTAACAGTAGACTGACTGAAGGCATAAGTTAGACACTGTGTGAAGCTCACATCACAGCGCCGTTCGAGGAGCCGATTACACGGCGCCGTGTGTGAAGTCTATTTCATATATATTATCTAAACTGTTGACTTATGTTGACATAGACTTAATACCATATGGTCGAATCATATTATTATTTGTCTAGCTTTTACTGTTTTCCAGAAAGGAATTATTCAGAGAACATGTCGTTAGGTTTGAAATTAATTTATGAAAATCGCGTTCGCCACTACAGCCGGCCTCAAACACGGCGCCGTGTAGTCGGCTCACACAAAGCGCAGTGCTAACACAAATTTATAACTTAAATATATTTTCGTGTTAAGTAATATAAATACGATGTTTATAATGTAGACAAAAAATTATTGAGTACATATATTGTTTTGTTGTGTATATACACGAAGCTAAACATATACCATTAAAATTTTACGGTTGAGGAATATCAGGGAATAAACAGGAGTACTCGGGGCATCCAAATTGTTCCGCCGAACCAGAGACAAAGGACTGTACCACGCTGATCGCCAACCTTCACCAGTTGGAGAGGCACTTTAAGAAGAAAGGTGAAGAACCTTTTATTTTTCTGTCGGTTAATAATGTGATAGTTCAAATTAAACAAAGTTGCTTTTAAGCTATCCTATTAAAGGCGACCGTTCACCGAGCGCAGTCAGCACCAAGTACCTGTAGCTTAATTGTATGCATTCACATTTAATTAACGATAGAATTTCACTTAACCGGAACAGTTACCGCGGTACTGTTAGCGCTTCGATCACATCTCGCGTTACAGTTAGTCTAGAAAAATACTAGGCGGTCTGTCTGATGATACGACTCTCCAGCGCCGCTTATAGCAAATTACAGTGCGGTGTCTTCATCATCATTTTATTTATTCTTGTTCTCCCAACAGCTAATTTACATCCCCACTGCTGGGGCACAAGCCTACCCCCAATATGAGGGCGTTGGGCCATAGTCACCACGCGGGCCCAATGTAGATCGGTGACTTCACACATACCTTAGAATAATTTCCTTCACCGTTTGTATGTACCTAACTTAAATATTAAGTCATTGGTACATGCCGAGATTCGAACCCGCGACCATCAGAATGAAGGCCGCACGCTCTAACCTTTAGGCCAGCGAGCTATTCTTGTTCTATTATTGGGGTATCTGGTATAGGGGCGTAAGGAGTCTCGCACAACAACTCACGGGACCCAAGCCAACCTTACCTGCTCGTGGTGGACCCTGCTAATCAACAAATGAGGCCCTGGCTGTATGTGTATTGATCTTTGGAGGAGGCTGATGATGATGATGATGATGATGATGATGATGATTTTATTACAATAAAGAGTTAGGATTTGGAGGAAGATATTGGGGAAGGCCTATATCTAGCAGTGGATAAACAAAGGCTGATAATGATGATGATACGCTTGCCCATAACAACGCGGCGCTAGTTAGGATGATATACACTGCACCACACTATATTCGGCATCATAAGATATAAGGTTTCGTTACCACGGTAATCTTACTACCTGTAACTCCCTTCAATAAACATAATAATATTTTCACAGTACTTTCTGTCGACTGCAATAGGAGCTGCGGTGGTACCTAAACCTTACTGTACCTAGACTGTACTTTTTTCGCGGGGGAAATCTTCTTAAAAGCTACCTTGTTTCTGGAGGGCAAGACAAGGTTACATGGGGCTTATATCCTCTAAAACCCCCGCGAAGGTCTTTCTCAGTGCATTAGGAGGGGCTTCGGACAGCTATGTAATCTCGGGCTATTAAGAATAGGACTAATGTATTCCCTGTCGTACAAGGCGACTGAAAGGGTTCTCGGGCTCGTGGGCTTTGAGAGTGAAGGCCCTCACAAGCGAGCCTTAGGAGGACGGCAAATGCATGGTAGTCTTGTATTTGCCGTAGCACGGCGTGGGTGCTGAGGAGGGCTTTGCACTTCCGTGGGATGTTTTAGCCAAAGTGCAGGGGAGAACCATTGAATTTCCGGTGCTCTTCCTTACGCACTGAGAGAAATCACCGAGGGGGTTTCAGGGAGTAGAAGCAAGGTATGTTTTAAGAAGATTTCCCCCGCGGTAAAAAAAGAGGGGCCTCGGGATCTCCTAAGGAGCGCTCTGATGCACGGCGACAGAGACCTACCAGCAGTGAAATTGGATGTTATAGCACTAAGTCGGTAAATATGAACTAGCTGGACAAGGCGTTCAAGATTGAGCTGGTAATGTATATATTTTAGGTACTAATGGGGGTATTAATAAGAAATCGTGGGTCAGTTAGTTGCAACGTTGCAACATTTTTCAAGCGGACTGCTCTCCGGCTGGTTTTTATTGAAATTTATGTAAATCCGAGCATAAATTGCGCGGGCCGATCCGAGCGGCGCGTCTCCACTGCACCGCTGACGGAGTGACGTGATCCGTCACCACCACCACAACCAGCCGGTGGTCAAGATTAGTCGTCACAACACTACTAACAGCTCATCATGCAATACAAACAGGAAAACGTTTGTTAACATCGTAGCTCTTATTGCAACCGACAATCAGTACTGTGCACACAGTATTGTGTACCGGTTTGAAGGGTGCTGTATCTAGTAAAATTACTGAGGTAACGAGGCAACATCTTACGTCACAAAATGAGGAGCCAATGTAGTATTTAACATCCTAACTAGCGCCACATGTTTATGTGCGGGTACGTCACTTACTATTAGGTGATCGTCCCGCTAGTCTCGTCGCTTCGTAATAAAAAAAAGGATAACTGACCTTAATAAGAAAACTTTTATATTTTTTCAGTATGACTTAACTAAAACAAAAAATTATTAAAATTATAACTAATATATTAACTAATGAAGATGAGTTCAACATAATTATAATTTGGTAGTTAACTGTAAGTTTTCCGTTAACTGCGAATTTTGACACGATTTTGGGGGTAGTTTGTTACTTTAACTGTGACTATTTTATATGGATTTTATAATTTTTTTTTCAATTAAGCGAAGACACAAGACACAATGGAAGATGAAAGGCGTTTCCATAACAACATGGCGCCAGGATGTGGCATGCGATGATATATACTGTATCTTTAGGGAAGGTCTATGTCCAGCTGTGGACGTCTTTTGGCTGATGATGATGACTACATTATGCTCCTCGCCTCTATACTCAAGATGTTGATTCTCGTTACCTTAGTAATTACACTAGCTACAGCGCCCTCCAGGTACAACACAGTACTGTTGTTATTGGTGGTACCTAGACGGTCTGATGAAGCAGAGACCTACCAGCAGCATCAGTTTTTTTTTTTTTTTATTGGAATATATCGACAATGGATACGGATGTTCGGTACGTTAATAATATATGCGCCGTACGTACACAAAACAACTTATTGCCTTTAAAATCGCATTACGTAAGGAGGACGCGCGTCTGTCTGTGTGTGTGTGTTTGTATGTTTATCTGCATACATTTTTCATTAGATTTTTCCATATATACATTAAGCTAATATTATCTAGATACAGCAGATATTACTAATAATAACGGCTAACGTGTAACGAATCGAGTTTTCAAAACCTTGAAGAAATTCCAAGCGGCGTGATTCATGCCCTCTCCAAATTTTAGTTATATCTAGATAATATTTAGATATCCTGTTTAAATTGTAATGTTAGATTACAAAGTAAATGGTAAGTTATCCTCTTATTCATCATCATCAGAAGATAGACGTCCACTGTTAGTCCTAGGCCTCCAAAGAATCTACTCCGATCGATTAGGGATTCTTATGGGGGATTCGAGGCATTAACCACCACGCTGAGCCTATGTGGATTGGTGGGAGCTAGAGCCTCGTTTGTTGACTAGCAGGGTGCACCACGAGCATGTGAGGTTACCTTGGACCCATGTTTTCTGTGGGAACCATTTTCATCAGATTTTGACTAATTTGTGGTTACTTTACCGTCTGTATAACGGGATGGATACATTGCTCGAATGGACTATAGTCGTTGGGTTAGACGGGCTTTGGAATGGTGACCACGGGCGGAAAAAGAAAGCCACTGAAGTCCTCTTCAGTGGCTTTCTGGAAAGATGACATCTAACAAGTGGATAGAGGATGAGTGCAGAAGGCGAGAGATTAACAGGACGACAGACGGATCTTACGGCTGACATAGACAGATACCGGGATTCAGTTCTGTAGAACTCTCGATCGCCGTCGAATCGAAATTTATCTTCATAATTTAGAACCTTCGTTACTGGTAGGTCTATGCCTCTGATGAAGCATATCAATTTGAAGGGCGTTAGAGCTAGTATTGGCACGGGTTTCAATACCTCAGCAGTTATTTATTAATACATAAAGAAACTCTAAATATATCATCATCATCATGAGGTGCCCTATTCAAACTGAAGTTTGGCGATGAGATTGATAAACCCAATTCGATCTTTAACTGATGGTATTTGAACTGGGACATTCCTTTATACCGTCAAATCATTCCATGGTCTGTCTACCAGGTGGATGTTTACCAGGAAATTTGAACTCCAGGATCAAATAGTACATCAGTACGGGATATCAATAACCTTAATCAGAATTGATTAAAGAATATACAATGCCAGTCTGTTGCCATTTATAATTAATTCCTAGATCTTCTTTACACCACCAAAGCGACAAACGGACATACAGTCTGCTTGGTGGTAAGTTACTAGACGAAGTGTATGACTCGAGCAACACGTTCACTAGAATGTTAGTGATTTTATGTCTCGTTTCCGTAGTAATTTCACTACCTACAGCGCCTTTCTAGTAAAACAGTAATGTCTGCACAATATCATTTGGCGGCGAAAATAGGAGTTTTAGTGATGGTGGTGGAAATATAGATAGTCTTTGGCAACAGAATCTTAGTAACAAACATTTACATATACACATACAAGCAAAAAAGAAAATATACTGTTATTCTAGATAAGTATCAAAACATTTATCGATTTCGATGAAGCCATGTAGGGGTCCCACACAACAACACACGGGACTCAAGCCTCAATTGCTCGTTGTGCACCCTGTTAATCAACAAACGAGGCTCTGGCTACCATCAACCCGCATTGAGCTGGTGTGGTAGGAAATGTCCTAAGTCCCCCATATGAACTCCTAGAAACGACTAAAGGTCGCCTGAAACCGATGCAAGCAGCGCAGGACCGATCGATGTGGGGAGATCTTTGGTGGAGGCCTATATGCAGCAGTAGATTCCTCTCGGACGATGCTGATGATTATATATCATGTATTATCTATAAAAAAAGTTTAAATTCTTTAAGATCTATGTCTCAGTACTCATTGGATTAAGGACTAAAAATAGATGGACTTATTGTGGCACTAATGAATCACTATCAACAAAACTCCATCCCCAATTAATAATCACTTCGCGGGTTTACTTTTCGAAATATTTCCCATTAATCTAGAATATTGTTATTTGATGTCTAGATATGTACTAAAAATTCACATAAAATTCTTAATATAGAAGCGGCAATAAATATGAAAGTAGAGTTAGAATACCTTAGTTAAATCTAACCTAGCGGTTAATTACATTCGTGAGATAATTGGAATATTTACTCGCCAATAAAATATTAACGGCGCATGCGTTTCATGCCGGGATGGAGTTTCTCAGATCGGACTGTGGTGTTCGTCTGGTTCAGAGGACGCTGCGGCTGCGGCTGCGGCCGAAGATATCCACGTTCAAACTTTGAATGATTGTAACAAAAACTATATAAATGTATCGATGAAACTCAAAACGAAAGTCTTTACTATGAAGGAGAGAGATATGTCATATGATAAGCGTTTCTCTAAGCGATAAGATCCGAAGCGAAGGACATTCAACAAAGCCTGTCTAAGGCCTGATAAATGTAGATGGAAATGATGGTAATGATGGGAGAAACATTGAAGAACTATTTTACATCATAATAGCCAATTTACGGCCCCGCTGTTGGGGCACAGACCTACCCTAAATATGAGAGCGATTGGGCCCTAGTCACCAGGAGAGCCGAATGCGGGTTGGTGACTTCACACACACCTTAGAATAAATTCTAATTCATGTGTGGGTTTCCTCGCGATTCCTTCACCGTTTGTATCTCGCTGTTGTAATTAAAGTTAACAAATGTACATAACTTAAATATTAAAGTCTTCAGTACATGCCGAGATTCGAACTTACCCTTCGGAATGAAGATCAAACGCTCTAACCATTAGGCCAGCGAGCTACTATTTTACATATATCTTATAAGCGATCAGCTCTTTTAGCTATTTGCTATGCTTTTCTTCTGTCTCATGGCGCCACTAGATGAGCAGGACGTTCATCTGATAGTGATTGATATGCTCGCTGTTAACACTAGTTAGGATGTGACACACTACACATTGTGCTACTCCGAAAACCGCGTATCCGATGAATTTGCAAAAGTCGATCAAATGTCGAACTGACATCATCAGAGAATAGACCTAGGGCTCGTCGCTTTTAGACAGAGGATATCGTAACTTATTACCACAGTAATTTCAGTAGTTGCCCTACAAACTACTACTATTTGGCAGAAATAGAAGGTGCGGTAGTGACTAAAATATTCATCTTTTACTTTTTCAATTAACTACCACATCTTCCAACATGAGGTAAAAATCTTTACCAGTCATCTATGGACTTTCTCATCTATATATATATATAATGAAAATGGGTTTCTTTTGTCCACCAAGCACTTGAAAACTAGTGAACCTATAGACAGGTGAACATGAGCATTCGACGCGGAATGATTTGTGTATGGTTATAGGATATTTATCTTTTGAATTCCATATATCCTTTGTTCATTCATTTTAATTAACTTTAATGAATATTTAGTATCATTTACGCGGTTGCTATAGTAACGGTTGCTATAGAAATTCATTTTGAAGTTGCCGTTGCTGTCAAGCAATATTTCAGGCAAATTTCATTACTAACTTTATATTACAGCCATTTCGACTGGAGGAGGTAGTATATAGGAGATATCCACAGGTTCATTGACTCATCACGAGATCTACGAAACTGTTAGAAGTAAACACTCGAAATTTGGTGGAGATATTGCTTCTGCCGTTTAGAGGTCAACTAAGAATGGATTTTGCGAAATTCCTTCTCCAAGAGGAGTTGTGAGCGAATTACGGCCAGCAAAGCGGATGGGGAACAGGTAGTTCTGTATAAACTGAAATTACTTGAAAATGTCTCAAAGTTAGCATGATTCGAAGGTGAACCCTGTTGATAACTCACCATCATGTCAAAGTACAACTCGTATAGTTATAAGAAATGTTAGGAAATAGTTCATTTTGTATTGGTAAGAAATATATTCAATTACTCTCGTAAAGATACTGGAGGTTCTTTCAGTTGACGAAGGATCTATAGAATTAAAAAAAATATATATATATTTTCCATTTAATTCTAGATAATTTCTAAATTAGGTATCCTAAAATTTATTAATGTATAATATTGAAATTCCTCTTAACATAAGTATGAGATTCGAATCGTACGACTGTTAAGACTTACTACGATAATTCACAGGTTAAATATAACGGATATATTACACTTCAAACTTACTAAAATCAGTTTATAATTTTAACTGTAGTTTACTCTTGAACTAGAAGACGTAAACAAAATAGTTAAATAGCGCTTCCGATTCTAATTTTAATAGTAAACCTTTGTTTAACAATAATTAGTTCATAATAAGTTATGTCTACAGATTTCACTTAAACGAAAGAGGACACATAATATTTGTGATTCCCTAAGTGTACTTATATACTACTATTTACTTTAATTAATGAGGGTTTTTTTTAATTATTAAATACTTTAAAAACTTAGTAGAAAAAGGTGCTTATAGTAGCTACTTCTCTAAATTTTTGTTAAGAATTATTCATTTTAAAACTTGATATGAACTAAATATTACTTAAAGGCTTCTCAATATTGTTACTTATATTCCTTCTTAGCACATCATACAAGAACTTAGTAAAAAAAAACTGTAACTTTAGTAAGAGCTTAATAAGATTTGCATAGAAATACCTATTTTTTTTCATTTCATTTTTTTTCTTTTAAAAGTATATTTAACTTAAACTTTTAAGCAATAAGAAAGAGGAACAGAGTAAAGGTAAAATAGTCTATGCAGTGTTTGCAACAAATTATAATGTACTAAATAAATATGAAACTTTCTATTACTAAATAAGTTAATAATAACTGGGAATTAAATTCCTTTATTTAACATTTAAAATTGTAACTTAATTCTCCAGTGTTTAATAATAAGTACTAAAGTTACGCACTTATTATATATAACTATAACATATATTTTTATAACACCTATATTTGTTAATAGTAACTGTTTGTATGAATAGTATGATGAATTCAACTGTTTCTATTAAATTATTTCATTTGTATTATAATTTTGAATTATTACTAAACTATTATACTTTAAAATAATATATAAACAATTGTTATATTATTATAATTAATCATTCAAATATTATATTATCATCTTACTAATCACAAATATACTAATTTGAATCAAACTCATATATGTGAGAAATGTCAAATATCTATTACTCCTTAAATAACTGTTTTTTTTTTTTAAAAACTCATACTAAAAAAAACTGTATTATATTTTTAATTATTTTATATAATTTTATATTTCAATTTAATTTAAACAGTAATGTAGTAAATTAAATTTCCTTACTAAACCAGTAATAGTATACATTTTAAGTTATACTTTATACACTCATACTTTCTTCTCTCAAGGAAATATGAATTATTTAAAAAAAAAAAAAGAAATTTGAGATTAAAACATTTTAGTATATTATTATAAATGTATTTGTATAGTAATCATAATAATTACTATGATAAATGAATGGTTATATTTCAAAAATAATATACTATGACATTATGCTCTTTTTATATATTCATTTGCTAAGACATGTTAAAAAGGTAATTATCATTTATCATGTATATTAATGCCATAAATGAAAGTTAAACTAACCTGTTGACGTTTGTCCAGCACTTAACAGTCCAACATTTGATCACAATAAAAGCATTGGGGTTTTTATGTTTTTTTTTTTTTTTTTAAATCGCAACGCGTCAAACAATTTCGCGCCAAAATCCTTATCGACGATTTATTTACATTTCTTTATTGCGCAAGTCACATATTACATTTTTTCAATTTCACGGGATATTGAAACTGTGTGCATTATAGTTTTTTTTTTTTATTATACTTTTATGGTTACGCCAATAAAGTTTTAATTCACTGAATGAAACCTCTTTGCGCGGTGTAACGGATTAAAAAAAAAAAATAAGATTGTGAATATAGGATAGCTGTCACATTTTTGGTGGTCGGACGCGAATGGCGTGGCACTGTTCGAAATTCGAAGACCGTTCGCGCGCTCCCATCGAAATATTTCGGTTATCCGGCGCACGGGACTCTATCAGTTAGTGATTTTCGAAAATCGCCGATACATTTTCATTGTTCAGCGTCTATAGTGTTGCGCGCACATGCAGTTTCAACACATTATGATCTAACACTGGCCGACTCTCGATTGCAGAACATACTTATTCTAAGTCAACTTACATTCGTTCATATTTGCCTGCGGGGCGTAGGGCTGCGCTAGGGCTTAGAAACTAAGTCTAGACTGGACGCCGCGACCGTTCACCATGAAATACATTGTTGTCTCTTTTCAACGCTACGCATCTATTCATGCCGGCCTATCTATTTCGCTGCATTAACAGTTCCATTCAAACTCAAAATAAATACAACGCTTCGAACTCTCATCGCGCTCTGTTAATATTCAATAACAATTCAATTAACAACGTAAACGTTACGTTAATAATTAAAAAAAAACTTACCAGTTCATTCTATGAAGATAAACAAATACGATTGAATTTATACAAAAAAAAAAAACAACATGTGCAACCCTAGTTTTCGCGTAGTACAAGAAACGTCTTGCATATAATAATATGTTTTAGCCTATATTGAGCGCGTTAAGGCGACCGCTATAAAATCTGTTATTTAAATTAACAACTACTAGGCTATCTGCTATTTAATGAACAAAATAATGACCACATTAAATCTTAAAAGGCTACTATAATTGAAATTTCTATAGATAAACAGAATAATAATGTTAAACTAACCACATTTCTATATTACTAATACACTATTACGGTAATGCGTTTAGTTTTCTGATAACTCTACGATAATATTAAAAAGTTGAGTACAGTTGAGCCATTTGTTGTGAAATAAAAATTATCTGAAATAATTTTCTAAAATCGTTAAAACGTAACTGCTAACGGGCATCACTAAAAGCTATTGCAACGTAAGACGCAACACTATTAGTTGTATGCATCGTGCATTGGCCTGCGCAGCCGAGAACCAACTTGTAGCTATATCACCATAATCACCAGCAACGTTCATTCAATACTAACGTCTATTGTACGGTGTTATGGTACATAATTGCTTGTTGAAATATGAGGCGTTACGCTAATTGAGCTATTTAGTATTTTAGAAGCTAGTTCTTATACTTATTTCACTATGAATTTTAGTTAGGTATAGTGGTATTAGGTATAGAAAGAAATGGTCGGTGTCTGTGGGCGTAAGTTCGTTTCTAGGACAGTGCAAATGGTAGAAATCTTCGCCGTTAGCGCGATATATTGCGGTATAATTATTGGGATGGCGCGAAACGCGCTTTGTGAAAGGGATTAGCTCCGTTCTAGTGGCTGTAACGTTGATTCGCTGTTTCGAAATCGATTTCGATATTGTCCAACATCGTGTTCTCTCATCGATTAAGAGAATGTTTCTTTTTTTTTTAATCCTATTTTTTTTTTGTGATCATCATTTATATGTTTGAATTTCGAACTCACGTTCGAAACTTTTCGACTTTATTCGAAATTTAAAATTTCTTTCTTGACACATCTTTGGTACCGGTGATTGTCTGCGTTGGAACCACCGCAGCGCCTATTTCTGTCGCTGCTCCGATTTGAAGGGCGCTATAACTAATGTAATTACTGCGGTAACGAGACTTATCATCTTATCTGAAGACGACGAGCGCAATGTCGTGCTGTGAATACTGTCCTAACTAGAGCGAAGTTGTTATAGGCAGGCGTATCACTTACCATCAGGTAAACGACCTCACCGTATCATCGCTTCGTAGGATTAAAAAAAAATGTAATTAGCGAAACTTGACTTATTATGTTTCATAGCGACAAGTAAAATGTGGTGTATATCATCTTAACTAACATAACAAACATTACTTGTTTCTGTAGAATAATGTAATAAAAAAAAAAAAATGTTCTATTTTTAAAAACATAGTTTGAATGTATTATAACCTGAAACCCTAACGGTTCAGTACCATGGCGGTGAAGACAAGATGTTCCTCTACGCACAACGGTAGATCCATTGATATGCCAAACTAAATATAACCGGTCTGTGGGAGGGTAACGCAGTAAGGCGCGAAAACTGCAACGACTTTACTATACTTAATATATAATATCGATCATTACCATAACTAAGAAATGATCTATTGAATTGTATTTATCACTTTTTTTATTCAGATGAACGACGAAACGAGCGACACGTTCATGGTGATACGCCCGTTCATAATACCGTGGCGCTAATTGAATGGATATACTGCACCATATTGCTCCCTCACCTGAGATATAAAATGTTCAGTCTCATTACCGCGGTAATTATACTAGCTACAGCATCCTTCATACTGTAATACGGTAATGTTTGCACACTACTGTTTGGCGGCTGCACTACATTTCCCTTTTGCAGTTAGTTTGAATGCCAAGAATCTATATTTCTTCTGTTCTCATATGATCACCGTTCATAAAAACCTAGGTCATTGATACTATAACTTATTAACTATTTATAGAGTAAATTACTAACATATATAAATAAATTAAATAAAAATATAAGAACTATAATGTCCTAACAATAATATCAAGGAGAAGACCTACCACTGGTGGTAGGTCTTTGTTACCAGAAACTGTCTAGGTACATATCGAAGCGTATATTTCTATCGCCAAACAGTAGTGTGCAAACATTACCGTGTTCCGATTTGAACGGTGCTGAAGCTAGTATAATTACTGTGGTAATGAGACTCAATATGCAGTATGTCTAAGAGATATCACTTAACATCAGGTGAATAACCCAATCGTCTCATCGCTTAATTGAAAAAAAAAGACTAGAAAAAAGCTATAGACTGTCTTAGTGGCGCAGGGGCTACTAGCTTCTCTAGTAACCCGACGACCCCTGCTACAATTCAAACGTCACATGTGGTGTAGTATGAATGGTGATTGGATTATATCAAACCTGCCTGAACTTCCACTGTATTATACTATAGTACATCAACATACAAGATCTAGAATATAATGTATGAGCATCATTCATTATCTTTGATTTGAATGTGAATGTGTAAAGTGTAATTGTACGTCCTAACAACGTGGCACAATTTAGTGGGTCAGATCAGGGTCCGCACGCGACTATGGGGTATCAGAGGATGATGATATTGTTCCCAAGTGTATTACCAGTAATTATATATAATTTCCTTGAGACACTTTGCTGTCAGTCCGAATTCCTGTTAATTAATACAAGCGCGGTAAGAATGCGGGAATGTTCAGTGTACCGGCGGCGCGGCGGCCGTTACTTGCGCCTGCGCCTGCGCCTGCGCCCGCGCCCGCGCCCGCGACCGCGCCGTGCGATCTATAGCCGATGCGAACGTCCCGAGCAAAAGTATATAACCGGAAACGCTAACAAATGTAGCTTGCATAATCCATTAACTTAATTAACTTTAAAAAGTTTATTAGCTAAAGCAAAAAGTTATATACCAACAGGCGGATGAAGAGATACCACAGAGCACAGGAGAAAATTAACGCTGCAGTATCTTGTGAGTATATAAGATATTGTAATTTTTGATAACAATACTTCTTATATAAATTTGATAATATAAAGTTGTGAAGGCGGACCTATGCGGACATATTCCGATGAAATCGAAGATGTTCTAAAGAAAGGCCGGGTCAAGAGTGCTCGCAACCGAGGAGCATGCATGAAGACGCTCATGAAAGTGGAGGAAGCGAAAGAGGTGTGCCAGAATCGTAGCAAATGGTAACAATATAAAGCTCAAACAAGTTTCCATATTAAGTTTTAAACAAGAAATACAGCTTTCAACATGCTTTTTCTTTTTCAATAAAGCAACAAAAGGAGGGTTCACCTGATGGTAAGTGTTAGATTTGAACATAACAACGCGGCGCTAGTTAAAATGAAATATACTGCTCGTACTAACGGCTAACGGCTCTGGCTCCCACAAACAGGCATTGGGCTAGCGTGGTGGGAAATAATCCAACTCTCCCCATATGAAACCCTACAAACGACGACCCCTGATACCAGGTGGTGCCGACAACACGGGACCCATCGATGTGGGGATCTTTAGGGGTGGCCCATAGCCAGTAGTGGACATCTTTCGGCTGATGACATTTTTTTTCACTTTGATTGAACTTTAACAACTTTTTAATGAATGAAGTTATATATTTATTTATTTAATTAAGCTGCGAGACGACTGACTTTCATCCTATAGTAAGTGATGCGCCTGCTCATAACAATGTAGCGCTAGTTACAACGCCTTTCAAACCAGAGCACGGTAATGTTTGCTCACAACTGTTCGGCGGCAGAAATAGATGCTGCGGTGGTACCGTCTCTGGCAACTAAAACCTGCCACCAGTAAATTTAATTTACACAGTAATTAATGTAATTTCTATATATTAGCATTTATGAATTTTTTAAAGTACTAATTGAGAATTTAGACAAGAATTGCGATATAAAAAAAAAGTCTAAATGTTCAGTTACGCCATTGAACAGGCGGGCGCGGCTAACATGAATGACCTGTGAAACTATTTTAGACTCCACTATACGGAAAGCAGTGCCCGGTGACGCCTCATTTCTGCATCAGTTTAAAAGTTCAGTCGAAAGTCTAGACTTTCGCTGACATTCTCCGCTTTATTTTAACAGAGTTTGCATACGTTTGAATTTAATGTAAATAACTTAAGTTTAAAGTTAACTTTATTCTATAGCTTGAAAGCCAAACATTTTTCTTTCCTATTAATGATATAAGATTAAAAAGAATCAATGGTATAGTAAATTAGCAACACTGATAGGTCAATATAGTGCTTTTCAGTTATATGATAGAGTTAGTGCTGGTAGGTCTGTTGCTGGAGACCGTCTAGGTATCATCAGTACTGTGCAAATATTCCCGTATAACGGTTTGAAGGGTGTTGTAGTGAAATAATATCTACGTCTTAAGACAAATACAATGCAGTGTATACCATCGCAGCGCATATTTCTGCCGCCAAATAGTAGTGTACAAACATTACTGAGTTCCGGTTTGAAGGGCGCTGTAGCTAGTGTAATTACTGGGGTAATAGAACCAACATTATATGTCTCAGAGATAAGCTTAATATAGTATATATCATCGGTCGAGCGTATCACTTATCATCACGTAAATATACCGCACGTCTCAACGCTTCGTTGAAAGAAAAAAAGGAGTGTGCAAACATTATTGAGTTCCGTTTTGAAGGGCGTTGTAGCTAGTGAAATTATTGCAGTAACGAGACTTAAAATCTCACATGTCAAGGCAAACATAGTGTGCAGTGTATATTATCCTAACTTTTTATGGTGCAGCGCCATTTAGCGGCAAATGACAAAAAAAAAATCTTTGAAGGAGTATTTAGATGAAGACTACTAGAGATTTCGTCATATATACTATAACCAGCTGTTCCCCGGCCGCTTTGCTGGCCGTAACATAAAACCAGACTTGAAATTTATCTAAAATATTCCTTGAGAGCAACCGCAACCTCGAATCACTTTCTATAGCAACCGTTACTATAGCAACCGCACAAATAATACCAAAACAAAATACTTATAAACACTAATTAGAAATTAAATGGATTAAAATAACTTATAACCATCTACAAATCATTCCGCGTTGATTGCTTATGTTCCTATCTCGATACCTTCACTAGTTTTCACGTGATTGGCGAACAAACTAAACCCTCATTATATACATGTCATCATGATGTCCACTGCTGGGCATAGGTCTCTTGTAATGGGTTCCACAAATCACGGTCTTGAGGTGATTTCAAACATTTCATTTTCATTAGATAGACGTCCATAGCTGGACATAGGTCTCCCCCAAAAATCCTCCAACGGATCAGGATATCATATTGGGGGTGTTGAACTTCTTCCACCACTGGCACAGTGCGGGTTGGTGGGGAGCCACAGCCTCGTTTGTTGATTAGCAGCACCACGAGCTGGTGAGGTTGGCTTGGGTCCCGTGAGTTGTTGTGCGGGAACCCTTACACTCCTTGAGCTGATTGCTGTGCATATATATGTGTAACTATGAGACACTAAGGTCCTTGAATGGCGACATCATACCGGAAGACGTAGTGTTGCCAGACCCGCCACCAGAAGGTCTGACGCTCTAGTGAAGGTTGCTGGAAGCAATTGAATGCGGGGAGTGAGAGATCAATCGATATGGAGATCTTTGGGGGAGGTCTATGTCCAGCAGTGGAAGTCTGGCGGCTGATAGAGATGATGATGATGAAATAAACATTTCCATTTTCACATATATAAAAATCTGAATACTATAACATACTAAATATATATTTAACAAATCGGTTCAACCAGTCATATATATATGTACATATACATTAAACTTAAAGCACTCCTTTTTTCTTATCAAGGGATAAAAACATATTATAATTGTATCACATATTAAAATGAATTCTTATCCTAAGGATAACATTATTAGTAGTAAGTAACTTAAGTTTTTTTTTAAGTTGCAAGCTAACGGTACAAGTAGCGTTGCAAGGACCACAGCTGACATTTAGTGTTTGTTTTTCCGTCATTTGACCCCACTCGGGTATCGAACCGACGTCCTTTCGCCGCGTAAATGTGCTGCTGAGGTCCTGTGTTAACTTAGTTCTATTTCACAATCGCTATAAACTTGAAACGTGTATGCTAAGTTAGTAGCTTCGACCAACCTTAGTAATAAAGATGTCTGTAGGTAAATAACAGTTTAAGTCATTTAATAACTTCCAAGTTTTTTTTTTATTAAACGATGAGACGAGTGACACATTCATATGATGATAAGTGATACACACGATGATATATAATGCACTAATTAGCTTATCGCTGAGACATATAATACTGGTTCTTATTACCTCAGTAATTACACTAGCTACAGCGCCCTTCAAACCGGAACACAGTATTGTTTGCACACTACTGTTTGGCGGTAGAAACATGCGCTACGATAATATCTACCTAGACAGTCTCAAGTAACAGAGACATATCACCATTATCTAAGTAGCTAAATCAAATTACCATGATCTTAAGTGATAATGGTGGTAATGGTGAAGCATGCTACACCAGAATAATTTGACCCCCATAAATTGACAGTCTGAGTACACTGATGTTGTCATGGCGATAGATATACAAAATGATAGTAGAGCTAGCCACATTTGTTTGTTCGACGATGAGCTGAGAAGAGTGAGATATTTACCTGATTGTAAGTGATACGCCTACCCATAAAAAAGTGGCGCTAGTTAGTATGATATACACTGCACTACATTGTGCTCATCGTGAAATATAAAATTTTAAGTAAATTCCAGTAGTTTTACTACTTATATATATAGCAGTTCTGTTTGTCGGCTGCAATAGGAGCTGCGGTGGCACCTACCTAGACGGTCTGTACCAACAGAGACATTTTATTTGTTATGGGGGGAAGAGAGAAATCTTCTAAAGATATAACCTTATTTTAGGAGACATGGTTATTTGAGATTTTTACCCATTAAAACTCCTCCAGTTGCCATCATCAAAGCGTTGCGGGAAGCCCCGGGATATCCTAAGAAACATACTGCTGCCTCCCAGCACTACGTCTAAACCACATTGCAAAAAAACCATTAGTACCTCCTCATCATCGTTTTGGTAAGACAAGCACTAGACGACCTCGTACTTGTAGTTCATCCCGGTTTCGTTTAGTGGGCAATAACAGCCTCCACCTTCAAAGCCCATGAACCCGGAGACCATTTAATTGGTTGAGTTACTTTAGTCCTATTCTTAATAACCCGCCGTTAGGTAGTCTCATTATCCGAAAATGTTTTGAACTGGAACCGAACCGGGGACCTCTGGTACAAGGCGAGTGGTTAACCGCTGCGCTATCGAAGCCGTTGATGACACGGCTGGATTATGTTATCGACGGCTGACCGTTACGCGCGGCCGCCGGAAGTGAGCCGGCCACCGCGCGACGTTCGCGTGAAAACCAAATGTCACGAGCGGTGTTGCGCCGGGCCCGTCGGCTGCGCAAATGCGCACAAAACAGCGCGCATCACGACGTACGAGCGGCGTAATGTAATAAGACGCATTTTTCTTTAACAAAAACGCTGCGCCGGCGCAGTTAATGGTGTTAGAAAATTGACGCGATGCGTTCTGTCGGACAGTGCGGCGGGAATGTAGCTCCACTTGCACTATTTACTATCCCATATACATACATACATCAATATCACGCCTCGTTCCCATCGAGGTAGGCAGAGACTACCTCTCTCCACTTGCTACGACCCTGGCATACCTCTATCGTTTCCTCCACTTCCATGAGTGTCTTAATGCTTGCTTATCGGTTGCGAGTACTCTTGACCCGGCCTTTCGTTTAGACATCTTCGATTTGATCGGAATATGTGCCCCCAGGTCGACCTGCACCGATTTGTCCAAACATTCTTAATCCTAATTCTAATTCCTAATCTTCTTTCATCTATTCTTTCAACACGGCCGAACCATCTAAGCATCCCTTTCTCTATCTTTGTCACTACATCTTCAACCACGCCGCACCGCTCCCTTAGCTCAGTTTCACTCCAATTATACTTCTCAGGCTTCTCATCTCCACAGCATTAATCCTACTTTCATATTTCTTCTGCCATACCCAACATTCACTACCATACATCAGTGTGGGGACCAATACGCCTCTATGACATGTAAACTAAACATTTATCATATTGTTTTATCACTGGATGCGATGAGACGCCAATATCATTCACCTGATGATGTTTCTGCTGAAAACACTAGTTACGATGAGAATTATAACTTTTCGGTGGTAGGTCTCCCACCACAGTTCTTATTTTCACAACCAAACAGTACCATGCAAACATTACTTTTGTATACTTGAAAGGCGCTGTTGCCAGTGAAATTACTGAGGTAACAAGGCGATAAAAACAATGTGTTACTGTGTATATCATCCAATCTATGAGATAAAATTCTCCACTTTTCTTAGCAGTTTGTCGAAGAAAGATAAAAAACAAACAGAGATTATACAATTATCCATACATTAATATGTCTATGGATATGTTGTATAGTTAATGTGATCATTTTATCAAATGTCAGATAACTTTCATCATCCATTAGTAAATTACATCATCATGTAGCATGATGAAGAATGTTATTTCTTGATAATTAAGTTCATTTTAATTTCTTAAAGATATTTAATGAAAAAAGCACACAATGTTACTTAAAGATTAACCGGTTACCATTGCCACAGTTAAAGAAGGATGTGACTGCTGGTAACTGCTACTCTTCTCTTCTACATTCACATTCTTTACGTTTATGTTTTTAACTGTATCATAATTAACCACACAGTTACATACAACTCTATTTAAATTAATGTTAAGTCTGACAAAACAAATTGTTATATTATTACTATAAAGAGTTACTAGGTCTAGATCTTTGGGAAGGCCTATGATGAAGCTGATGATGAAGGTAAGAAAAGAAATATTCTAAATTAGGTTGATATATAAGACACAATTGTTGTTCTCATAGTTGATACAGCCAAAGCTGAAGTTAAAGTGGAATTTTGCAAGATTTGATATAAGTAAAACCTTTTGGATTGTTTCATTGTAACAACAAAGGCAGAATACCAAGGAGAAGATTTTCGATGAGATAAATGGATCATCATCAGCGGTTTGCTGCTGTAAGTATTTTTGGATGTCTAATGCACAAGAAAATAACAAAAAGCTACCAGGAACAAGAACATAAGCTACCAACTAAATAAGATTAAAAAAGAATCTTGTTAAATAGAGCATATTTCTACTCGGTAGAAGTACGAAGCTGACACGAGGTTTTTACTACGAATACATTCTTCATTGGCTGCAAACGTCACATTCCGCGCTCGCAAAACAAGCTGCGAACGCTACTCGTGCGCGGACGCAGCTTTTGAACGCTGCACCTCTTCAAATATTTGCCAAACAAACTCCTTTTCACGAACTGTTAGCACAACCTTGTCAGAATCTCCTCATCAATAACGTGGCACTTTTATGTGCTCGAATGATGGACCAAATTGTTATTATCTATCGTTAACTGTCCTGTTTTATCTATTAACCCTTCAAATTGTGTTTCCTTTATTAATTTTACATGTTTAGTATTATTTCTGGATATTTTATCAGATATTATTAAGGTTAACGCAAATTTAGATTGTTTTTTTGTTAAGTTACAATGGGGAGCAATTTGACTTTAATTTCAAATGGAGTTAGGATAATGAGGGCGCAAATGAAGGTGAAACGTATTAGCCCAGAGTGCTCTTGTTTTTATATGTTGATGTACAAAATACATTAATGTTGTTATACCGGAAGTTTTAAATAACCCTAACATTATTTAAAATACACAAGTGATTCTGCAATCGAACCTGAGATCACTGTCAATATTTATCCGTCTCCTGCAAGCTTTTAAAAGTCCTTTTCATATCCATCATTCTCAATATCTATTGCTTCCATGTACCGCTGTCATTTATGTCGATCATTCCTTATTCTATCTAACATAAGTAATTGGATCTATTTGTGCTCATTAAGATTTACTCCTTAAGTTCAACGTCTTCACTACTCCCTCCCATCAGTAACTATGTTTACATATTTAAAAGACTTCCTCACACAGAAGTTATTTGAAATGTTACACTTGAAATAATTCAAGATGATGAATAAGCAGATTTGAGCAAAGTCAACAATATTTACCTTAACATCTCTGCTTTCCTTGAACGAGCAATAGTATTCTTGTCTTATTATCTGTTTCTTACATTGAAGTAAACTTATGGATATTGCAATAAATATTCTTTTCCATAGTTCACTTAGTAAGTCATAACGTTCCAAAACTACTTCAATATCTCATTTAAAACTTACTTCTGTATTATTAAAAAGAGTTGATGGATAAGAATGTCATTAATTATGGAGACTACTTCTTCATCTTGCAATTTGTATTTGTCTTTGAGTTTTTTAACATCAATATAAACTAATCGCATAATAAATATCGCCTTAACCGAACATCTCCCATTACACCTCGGCTCGCAGTGCAGCCGGCAAAAAAGTAATTCTGAGTTTTTCTTGGCTTTAAAGCAATTCTATTAAGAAATCTATAACTAATTACATACCGCAGCAGACTACTTAAGAATGTGCAATTTTTATACTTCTTTACATTTCTTAGAATAATTTGACAATATTATAGCAAAAAGATATCGTTAAGATCACAAAATTATCATTACTACTAATTGTCTTTACTACAACTATATAAAAGATCGTATTAGTTAATATTGTCTAGTTTAGAATCTAGTAAAGAAAACGATTGTAGATCTTATTCTTGAAATGTTATATGTAATTGTTATATAGAATCTTGATCTAAATATCCTAAAAAAATTCAAAAATTATGATCTGTTTACTATGATAATACATAGTCTGTATATATATAGGATTAACGATTTCGTTCAAACTATTGCCTAACAATTTCGACTGGAAAGGTGAGAAAACGTTCCGAACTTTTTAAAGAAAGCTACATATAGTTAGAGCCATTCTTCTCAGTATTTGTTAAGCATTATTCAAGTCCGCATCCAAAATCCACTTAAACTATTAAAATAAAATTAGTAGTTAAGTATTAAAATGCTAGATTTAAGTCTATTTTCTTTAAGTTAAAGATAAAAAGTCCTGATTAATTACAAGACGGGGCATGTGCGCAAATGTATCCAATGATGTGCTCGCAGGAGCCGACGGCTCGCCGTGGACAGCGTTATGCGCAAGAGGCACATCAGAAAATTTAAATTCTCTCAATGTTTTTATCAATCAGTAACAAATAACATCGGTCATTAAACGATAGTCAAACAAACGAACTTTAATTTCAAAATGCGTACCGGAAGCCCTTTTATTAAATCCAATCAAAATTCCGTAAAAGCATACCGCCTATAAATTCCTGGCACGGCATTGCCGTCGATAGAATTTAATACAAAATCCGCCGAAATCCGCCATTTTGATATACGGATTTTTTCACCCCCACCACCACCCCCCCTTCCTACATAATTGAGCGTTGTGAAAACTATCACATTGGTAAATGACGTCCCTCCCCCCCCCCACCCACCCGCGCCAGTAGTTTTCCGACATGGCCGCAATCAATAATTTGGCTGGGCAATGACTGCGATGATTCGGACATGCGCACCGCGGCCGCGCGCCGAATCATCGCCAAAACCTGAACTTGACTTGGCGAAAACGAAAGTTAGAGGCGAATGTTTCTACTCCATTCTTGGCATTGGCCACCCGCTGCACACCACAATGTATCGGGTCACATGTGACCACTAGCTGTAGAAGTAAACATTTTCTACGCTCTTCCTGTTTGCGTCGTCATCGGTCACGCCTACGACGTGCACGGCAACAGTTAATACTACGTTCTTTTCACATTCATTACTCTTATGTGATATTAATCACAATTTTCGTTACCTTTTACTTTTAAATATTAAAGAAGTTGAAGTCTTTCAAGACAATTTACTCAACACTGCGACACATTTGGAGGACCGCGTTAGTGCGAGCGAGATGGCAACACAAGTCTGTGACAATGAACAATCATTATCGCACTCGTGAATATATAAATTGTTTAAAACACTGTACACGATAATCATAAGTACTGTAAATTTCTTACCTGGTCTATTGTTTCGTTTGGTGTCGACGCTTCGGTTTCTTTCTTGTATTTATATGGAGTATCTCCCTCAGTTTCTTGTTCTCCAGTTTTAGTCTTTTCAGTGGTTTCGTCGTGGTCAGGTTATTGTCTATCTATTGTAAGTCTAGCCCTCTTTTATTAAGCCCGTTCGATTTAATATTTGTCGATTTAAATCGGTACGTCGTATAGAAATAATCAAAGAACATTTAACTAATTCTTAACGTTAATTTATCTTTTCAATTTTGTACTATTAAAGAAATCTAGAAATGGTTTCAACAAGTAGGTAAACTTGATAATTTTGATATTTTTTTTGTAATTTTTTTTTTTTTGGATAATTTTATCTTACCTTTTTAATATAAATTTAAGGCCAATTTAAGGCACGAGTTTTTGATTTTTTTTTTTATTCAGTTTGATATCATCTGCCATATAATCAGAATCGGTAGATGAAATTGGTCGAAACTTTTCCAAAATCTATTTGCCAAAAGTCTCAAATATCACTTAGCCTTAACGTTTAGGTCCAGAGTCTTGCACTAAATTACTTTCACTAGATAAATATGGAGAGTCTGTATATAAAACTCAATATAAATCAATCGAGAAGTTCCAAAAATAACCAGTGTTGTTTAAATGTACTTAAAAAACTGAAATAGTTAAATTCTCTTTTCTATTGATTCCTGGTAATAACGGTTGATATAAACATAAAACTTGTTCTATTGCGAAAAAACGTGTTTCTTTATCGTCAAATGGCGCTATCCGTTATTTGTTTCCGCTAGATTCCCTTTGCTATGAAATCTTGGCTTTCTTTAACTTCTTGCGCATTTAATCTATCGGTGTTTGCATTTATAGTGCCATGGTCTTCGGCGTGATCGTTCCATGGATTTCTTTCTTCTCCTTGGTCTTATTCTTCGGCTGCTTCTCCCGGATGGTCGATGATGATGTCGTTTTAGCCCGGACACGACGAATCCGAGTCAAGCCGCCGATCGGTTGCCTTAACACTAGCTTATAGTTCAGAAAATTAAAATGTTGATGTAAAGTCTGTTGAGAGTTCAAGTGTTGCTGAATACTATTGTTTAGAAATGCACTTAAATACTACGATGATTATGTGAAGAAACTGAATAAAGTCTATTGCATAAAACTATCTCGTGAGTGACAGCGGGCGGCTGTGGTGGTCCTAAACGCATGCGCGGCTTCCTTTTTCCGAAATTTTAATAACCAAAAATGGTCTATGTAATTTCCGTTTTGATTTTTTTTTAATTTTGAAATTTTTAGGCCGCGTCGAATACTTTTAGGATTTACTGATGGATGTTTTAATTTTTTTTTTAATTATTTAAAAAGCGCGCTCTGGTTTTAAACGCGTTGCGTAGGTGTTAAACACGCGTCGGTTTCAGGCTCGCCGGCCACACTGATGGCGGAAGGTTGCATTGCTGCTGCATAGGCCTGAACTACCCACTGGCCGGTGGTGTGGGGGAGCCCCCTCGTCTCCCTGCCACCCGGCCCATTCCAATGATTCGCGTGTACCTCGGAATCATCAAATAATGATTTTGTATGTTTATTATAAAACTTACTATATGCTGTGCAGGCAGCGTTCGTGCCGGATGCCCGCGCCGGAGAAATTCAATTTCGAAATTACAAACACGCGTGTGTGCGTGTGTGCGTGTCGGTTAGAATAAACTATTTGGTTATTACAGAATTCATTTGTAGCGTTATAAATTAGAATGGGCATAGAAATTTAGGCTCAACAATTTGTATATACCGCACCGCTATGTACTTCGGTTTCATCATACAAATGCAATTGCCCATTAAACTAATGCAATTTGCATTATATGAATTATTTGTCTTATCATCAACGTTGTTAAATAAGTGCTTTAGCATAATGTATTCAGCTTATACTATCTTCGGATAACTTGTACGACGCCATTTTATATCAATTCTTGTTAAGACTTTCCAGTTTCATCTTTGTATTGAATTCCTTGTTACCCTTACAAAACAATCTAGATAAGTTATTTTGATTAATCTAAATCGAGTCCTAGATTATCGATAGATAAAAACTATAACAGATAAAAAATAGTAGAGACAAGTTCATAACAATGGGAAACTGATTAAGATACTTACATAACACCAGAACGCGTTTCAGTTATGACTTTTCAGCGCCTTCTATATTAGCATATAGCAATGATTACACACAACTGCTTTACTGTGAATAAAGGCGCTGCTTATAGCTTTTTTCTTAGTATAATCTTGTTTTGGATATACTTCCGCTATTAAAACAAAGAAATTACTATTGTGTTTTAGAAGATAAGATAACTTAGTAAAGAATTTAGTGAATAAAAATCTAGAAATTAGTAAATTTCAATTATAAAACACTGATCATAACAATGGATTAGATGAAAGTGGTAAACATATAAAAAGTGTATATGTATGCATAAATAATACTTATGTATATCTCTTGCCTGCTACTGCATAACCCCATCCTATACTTACTGGATAAGAATGCTCAAAGGAAATGACACCTTCCTTAAGAGCTGGTGGTCGAACTGATGAAGGTTGCAGGAATCTATTGAATGAGGACAGCGCAGGATTTGAGTAATACATTTAAGCCTAGATCCAGCAGTTAATGACTTGGCTGACGATAATGATGCACAAAGGGGTTCTTACCCCTTTGTGCATCTACCATTTTATCATACTTTAAGCTGCTTATCCACCTATTTTAATCATACTTTAAGCTGTTTTATAGAGTATAAATATATATATGTGTAATTTAAAACAGGCAATACACTATAGTGCTTTAATAAACTTAACAACACTATCACCCCACGCGACACGCTAAGTACAGCAGGTATTAAAATATGACAAGCGCTGTTCCAGCGTCCGATGGCCGTCCGTTTGTATATTATCTGATAATCCGAGAGATTAAAGGGTTCCGTGTGATTGTGAGCACTCGGACCTCCGGCGTACGGTCCTCGAACCGGAACAGGCGCGGCGCTGAATGTTCCGTTTGATGTTCCAATGAAGAGCTGACCACTTGACAAATTAGCTCGCTATTATTCTTTCACTTCACAACACTAATATATAACACATACAACACTAATCATAATATTATTATCACAAAATGGATTTTGTGTCGTTTCTTCCTTTTTTTTCAACTGTCGAAAGCGAGAAGTTCACCTGATAATTAGTGATAAGATAACCCAGCGCCAACTACAATTAACACAACACCTCATTATCCTCATTGCCTTGAGATATAAGACGTTAAACCTCGTTGCTCCAGTCACTAGCTACAGCGCCTTTCAACTACAACACAGTAATGTTTGCTTACTACTGTGGTAACTACCTACCACCAGGCATACAAGAGCTAGAGTATTATAGACGAGAATGCTTCATCGTAGTTTGTATCAATCGTGGTAGTTACTGGTGGTAGGTCTCTGTTGCCGGAAGCCGTCCAGGTACCACCATAGCTCCTATCGCAGTTGACATACAATAGTGTGCATACATTACCATAATCCGGATTGAAGATAGTTGCAGGTAATGAAATTACTGGAGTATAGACTTAACATATTATCTCAAGGCGACGAGCACAGTATGGTAGTGTATAACATAGTAACTAGCGCCACGTTGTTATTAGTGGACGTATCACTTATTATCAGGTGTATGTTTCGTAGAATAAAAAAAGGCTTGATAATTAAATGTAATCATCATCATCATCATGATCCCAAAGCCTCCCCCAAAGATCTCCACATCGATCGGTTCCAATCCTTATATATCATATACGACTCGATGAATTTTTAACCTAACTGTACCCTAGGTCCAGTTCAGCCCTCCAAATGAACTAACATCGAAAAACCCTGACGCATAAAAATATAGCCAATGTGTGTGCTATCACAACAGGAAATGCATCTCAATTTATTTCCGCTATTTCCGTATGTACTGAAAATCGTTTGAAAGAGAACCGATAGCACAGCAGTTGGCTCCACGGTGAGCAAAACTTAGGTATACTGATAGGTCTCTGTTGCTGGACACGTTCTAGGTAGGTACCAATGTAGCTCTTATTTCTGCCATCAAACTGCGAACTTTAATGTGTTCCAGTTTGAAGGGCGCTGTAGCTGTAATTACTGGGACAACGAGACTCAACATTTTACATCTCAGAGCGACGAGCACAATGTAGAGCAGTGTAACATTCATACTAACGCCAAGGTGCTATAGGTAGACGTATCACTTAATATCAGGTGAATATCTCGCTCTTCTCATCACTTTCTTGAATAAAAAAAAATGGGATCTGTTTGACTTCTGTATCGCAGCGGGTAAAGTCGCCTTAAAATTAGTACGTTCCAGGTTCGATTACGTGACCACGTATTGTAAATTTCCAATAGTTGTATTGTTTCTCAAAGTTCTAAGTGACGTGGCGCTAGTTAGGATGATATACACTGCATCATATTGTGCTTGCATTGAGACAGTGTCAAGCCTCGATACCTTAGTGATTACACTAGCTACAGCGCCCTTCAAATCAGAAGAGTAATGTATACACAGTACTGTCTGTCGGATGCAATAGGCGCTGCGGACCACCGCAGCGCCTATTGCATCCGATAATAACCGGTACCAACCTAGATGGTCTGTAGTAACAGAAATCTACCACCAGTCGTTTCCTCATTAGGAACAGGATATAGACTGTTAGTTTTTTTTCCATTTCCGGTTATCGTGGTGGTTTCGAAACTAGAATACAGATAGTTTAATGCCGAATAATATTTGAAACAGACTCCTCTCAGCGTGCGTAATTCTATTCTATATTATATACTGAGTTATATACAGAGATCTGGCTCCGTATGTGCCGTGCCTGTAACGTGAGACGTGGGTCAGGTGGGTCATGTCCGGAGTCAGACCTGCTTGTGATACGCAGAGTCCCAGCTGCGTTTCATACGGCACACGACTGCGAGGACTGATTTATTAATGACTACGGCAGCCTCATCGGCGCTAATGACTTCTGCGTCATATCCGTCTCCGTCCGATGAGGTGATGATGTTATAAATAGTACAAACAGGTTTAAAGTTAATTTTTGTTTGACTACACGAGACTTCAGTTAAAGTTACTGTAGTTAGAGTTCGTTTAAGTTGAAACTAAATTCGATTCTTGTGTTTCACGAAGCTTAAAGCTCTCCTTATTGCAAGTATCATGCAATGCACATTGTACTCATCATCCTAGGACATAACTTAGGTCTAGTTACCTCTATAGTTCCATTAGCTACAGCGCCCTTCAAGTGTAATACAGTAATGTTTGCACATCAGTATTTAGCCGTGAGAACTATTTAGACGATATCCGGTGTTTCTTAAGAGGTCTATGCCCAGTAATGGATGCTGCGGGCTAAAAATGATGATGATGAAGGAGAGGGGTATTTAATATATGTTCTGTTGTTATTTGTTTAAGCGAAGAGACAAGTCCGTGGAGCTAGTAAGGATATTTACACTGCATTGCGATGGTTATGTGATGCAAGAAAAAGTTACTAGTGTACAGTTCATATTAGGAGCGTATTGTGATGACGATAAACCTCATTTCATAGCTGGAATAGTTTAGAGTAATTTTGATACGATTTTCTTAATGTTTCACTAATGGAGGCGAATTCCTTTGCCTGCCCCGTGAGCTTGTGTTTGTGCGTCAATAGATAGCAATAGCGAGCGATTCGTGGTAAAATCACTAGTATTAATCATCTGTATAGTCATTTCGGCGGGGTGGAGCGGCGCCACTAAGTTCAACGTGCGTCTCGCTCGCACAGCTGCGCAGACTCGTCATCGTCATCACGACGACCCCACTCGGGGGGTGTTGAAGGTGTTAGGGTTCCCTCCCCCGCCCCGCCACGTCAATATACGGCAAACAGTGTGGATAAAATGAACGCACACGTCCGCGCGGCGGGGGTCGCGTGCACACACGCGCGCACACACGCGCGCACGCACACGCCCACGCGCGCACCGCCGCGCGCTCGCACGCGCTATTTTATACAAAATTGAAGCCAGATAATTACATTAACATGGCGTATACATAGCTCCGTTTTATGTATATTAAATACGGCACAACGGCGGGCCAGCCTACGGCATATGGTGGGTAGGTGGGGAGTCGCTGAAATGGGAAATATTTTTCAAGGATTTTCCCATTTGTAAATACCATGGAACGATCTCGATTCGCAGCTTTAATGCCGTCCGATGATCGCTCAGTTGGAGTGTTCTCTTTTAGCGTTATTGCGATTCTATTGCATTGCATATACATATATATAAACAAGTCAGATGCATATATATATACCTTTCAAATACTCTTTCATATGCCTACCACTTCTCGGGGTCAACAAAGGTTCTTACTATTATCCGCGCATCAAATGTTTTAATCCCATCCATCATCCTATCTATAAAAAAAATCGATATTACCTGAATTACTTTCCGTTTCCAGATAATTTAAACGCTACAGTATTAATGCTTTCCAAGCTAAAAGCAAAGGCTAGTAGCTTAATATTTTACTAAATGGTCCGCCAAAGGTCGCAGGTTCGAATCCAACAACTTATCTCCCTAACATCATCATATATCATTTCAGCCTTTTAACCCTTATTTGGGAGGTAACTGAACCTTTGACATATTTGAGAAATCCAGTTTGTTTGATAGAATACTTCGGAACCTTTTATGAGGATAAATTAGAAGACATGATTTTCTACCACATTTACCGCACGAGGATCTTGATCTCTTTTTTTTTAATACACGAACGAGACGTTCATCTGGTGGTAGATCAGACGTCCGCCCATTGTAAAGTGGCGCTAGTTAGGATGATAAATATTTCCTGACATTGTGCTCGTCGCCTTGAGATATAAGATGTTAAGTATAACTAACCCAGTAATTTCACTAGCTAGCTATAGCGCCCTTCAAACCGGAATACAATAATGTTGACGAACTGCTTTTTAGCGGGAAAAATAAGAGCTGTATGTGTCTCCTAATAAAAGGTTTAAAACTTTTAAAAATTGAAGTACATTAATGATGCCTTCATCATTGAAATGTTCTTTAGGTCTACATCATTATCATTATCATCCAGCATACGTTCACATACATCTTCACAACAATTGTATTCAATACTGCATCCCTTGATGCGAACCCCGAAACGTGTAAGAATCATGTAATTCGTGTTCCAAATTCAAATTTTACTCAACGTCACAGAATAAATTTCTTCATACACATCTTCCGTGTATTCAACAGTAGACTAGATCGGCGCGTACTGTTGCACCCACTCTATGATCTGAGCGTCGGAGAGGTTGGTATAAACGCCTGGTACGTTTCGACCGCAGCCGAACCCGAAGGAGGACAACCCCACCAGCCTTCCATATGACACCGCTGCGCCACCACTATCACCCTAATAAAAAAGAACATAATTAGGTCTCCTATATATGTATAGTGTTCTAACTCTAAAGTATTATTTTCTATAATTAACTTTTCTGTAATAATATAATCGATTACGTTATGCGATATGAAATATTGATAAGGCTAAGGTACGGTAACAACGGTGTCAATGACCTTTTTTTTATTCAACTAAGCGAAGAGAACAGCGGGAGGTTTCACCTGATGGTGAGTGATACGCCTGCCAACGTGGCGCTAGTTAGAATTATATATACGGCACATATTGAGCTCGTCGCCTGTCTCCTACAGTGCCCTTCGAACCGGAACACAGTAATGTTTCCACACTATTGTTAGACGATAGAAATAGGCGCTGCGGTGGTACCTACCCTAGACGTTCTCTGAAAACAGAGACCTATGACCAGGGTGTCAATGAACCTTCCGATGGATATTATCCATATTTTTAAAATGGCTACCGGAAAATAAAATCGATTAGTTACTTTGATACAGTATAGTCATAACAATATTTTTTTTTTCTCAAATATTGTATAAAAATAGGTTAGTATTTACTGTTGCCGTAGATCACCTAGGTAGGTAACACCGCAGTTTCCACTTCAGTCAAACAGTGATGTGTAAACATTACTGTCTTCCGGTTTGCAAGGCGTCGTAGGTAGTGAAATTAGTAGGAAATGATACTTAACATCGTATATGTCAAGTCGTCGAGCACAATGATTTGTGGTGTATATCATCCTAACTAGCGCCATGTTGTAATGAACGGGCGTATAACTTACCATCAGGTGAACGTCTCACTCGTTTCGTCGTTTAGTGTAATAAAAAAATAACCCTTAACAAATATTATTAATATTAACAATTAATATCATCCCCACCTGACACGCGTCACCAGCATCACCCCCGGCGCAGAACATTCTGGATGTTAGCGTGTGGTTGTACCAAATTTCGTTGACTTGCTGACACTCCTCGATGGGCACTACAGGGATTTTCACTCGCTGAAGGATATCCTTGTAATCACCCTACACCCGAAAATAATATAAAAAAAAAATAAAGGATACTGAAAGCATGATATATCGTCGTTGGACTTAAGGTAATAAGTCTCATTACCGCAGTAATTTCACTGGCTACTACAACTACCATTATTAAAACTTGCCTTTTCAACGGAATAACCCCATCCGGTGACGACGACATCCTCACCACAATCACCCTCGCTTATCCGAATCATCGACACCCTGTCGCTGAAGTGTAATCTTCTCTTCACTTCTAGAAGCTGTACATCGTAATCGAATGTGTGGAGCGAGCCGTACTTCGGGTGGATTAAGTGACGAGCGATGGCGATTTTCGGGCCGTTGAGGCGATATTTACTCCCTACCCGTATAAACGTCATTTCTATTCTGAAACAGGAAGTATTTTAATAAGCTAATAACATATACTTTATACTAGCTGGTTTTTTTTTTTTTATATTGTCACGCCTTTTTCCCAGTAGGGGTAGGCAGAGGTGAATAAACTACCCACATTTCGCCAGATGTGGTCAGATTAGGTCCCATGTAACAGGGGGCGAGCCTGTTGCCACTTTATTGGGACCACCACACACACACACACAAAGATGATATCAGTGTGCGGGTTTCCTCACGATGTTTTCCTTCACCGTTTTTGTATCTCGCTGTTGTAACTAAAGTTCACAAATGTACATAACTTAAATATTAAGTCATTGGTACATGCCGAGGTTTGAACCCGCGACCTTCGGAATGAAAGCCGCACGCTCTAACCATTAGGCCAACGAGCTACTAGCTGGTATGCATAATAATATTGTTTAATTATTCTATTACTGTACATATATATATCGGTGGAAATACTTTATGTAAAAAAATCGATTTACCGCACAAAAGTGACGTCACATGTTTGAAAGACACGTCTGATGTAACGCTGCTACCACTACCGACACTACTTCACTACAATATACTGTGTATTTTTTTTATTTCTCATTTCCCCGGATAATTTTGGACCTGGGCTTATAATGCTATCTATTTTTATCTTAATTATCTTCTTTCTTTCCTTTTTTTTTTCCCTCTGTTCTTGTCTTTAATTCTATTCTTGTTACTCTTTCTTTCACCTTTTCTATTCCTTTCATACTTCTCGCTCAAATATGGGAGATGGACAGCCGTGCTTTATTTATTACACTGTTACAATTTCTCTAAGTCTATTATAATATCTTATTACTTATTTCTAATACATTCTTTTTTCTTCTTCTTTATTTATTTGTTAAATTTCTCTTTTCTATATACTGTGTATTAAGAGATCGCTTCCGAAAACGAAGACGATAGTACTAATGACACCTTTGATAATGGGACGGAAAAAAATCGATACTAATTAAAAAAAAAACATATAAATAATCATATTAAAAAAACGTTTCATTAGCATTATTTACGCTACGAGATGTATGGTTTCAATTTGAACCTTATTTCATAGAGCCACAGAGCATTTAGATCGGTAAGATGTGTCATATCAAATGTTTAATAATTTAATTGTTAAGTAATGTATTTATGAAACTATCGTTTCATTTAGCTGTACTAACATGATGGAGCTTTATTATAAGCTGATAGAGGTCCACTGCTGGACATAGGCTTCCCCCAAAGATCTCCACATCGATCGAGAGTGCGCTGCCCGCATCCGGCTGCTTCCTGCAGCCTTCACTAGATTGTCGGAACACATGGTACAGGGTCTGTCAACACCACGTCTACCAGTACGCGGTCGTCATTCGAGGATCTTAGTGCCTCATCGGCTGTCAGTCCTTCGAGTGATGTGTCCAGCCCATTGACATTTGAGGCTAGCAATCTTTTGGACTATATCGGTGACCTTAGTTAAATAATGCTAATAAAACGATTTACAATTTTACCGTCCCACCATCAAAGGTGTCATCTGTCTTCGTTTCCGGAAGCGGTCTCCTAATACCACAGTATATATAATGCGCGTGCGCAGCGGGAACTCTCATTTCGTTCGTGGCTCGCGATACAGACGGACGTGTAGTGCTATGCTTGATAATTTTTTTATTATGTTTATGTGATTCATTAATTTCAAGGTACCTTTAAATATTATTTACTGAATCGAAAACGTTAACCGTTGGAATAGAAAACTATGAATTAAGAAGGTAGTATTAATCGTGAGGACACATCATCTTTTGCATCAGAAGAAGAGAGGACCTAACGCTAATAATCTAGACCAGGAAATCCTGCAGCAATGGCTCCTTTGGCTAACACTTTCAAAGATACAATTAACTCTCTGAAATTATGGGTGTTCAATTCTGAAGAAACTCCATCGACTCGCATCTATGATATTTACTTTCCAAATTTGGACCCTGATAGACCGATATGAAAGAATGAGTACAGCTGATAACCAGAACTCTAGAAGATTAGAAATTAAAAGACCATGAAGTGAACCTAAAAGCTGCTGATGGCCTAAAAGGGAGAGCTCAAACGTTGGCCAATGATTGTTTATACGAACAACCACATGTACTGAAGTGAGAGAAGACAGACATTCGAGCCAGAATCAAGACTTCAGATGTATTGGAATTCAGATGATGATACATTAATGATGCTGACCACACCTGACTACTTATCTAACATTTGGTAAATGTTCAAGATACTTCTGAAGCCCAATCTCACTGAACAAAAGCATAGCATGTTACATCTCGTTACCTCGGTAATTTGGTAATTTCAGTATAAGTAACTAATAGTACAGTTGCAGCTGTAACACCCTTCAAACCTGAACATATTAATGTTTGTGTTCTTGTTTGACGGTGGGAGTACCAGCTGTGATGGTAGCTGGACGGTCTCCGATAACACAAGACCTACTTAAACTGAATGTCGGTAGTACATATTAAAGTACTAAAAAGCTATTTAAGTTCAATGACCTATGAGCAGTACATACCTTATCAGCGTTAGAAGTATTGCAGTTCACATTCTCTGCTAAGTTGTCTTGTTAGGGCTAGACTTGAATATAAAATCTAAACTTTCTCCTAGCTAGTGCACATTCAAAGTTACAAAATGGTTTACTTTGAAACCGGAAGTCGTTTTCAAAAATAAATTCTGCTACTGCTTTTATTGTTACAGTGGAGTACTGGTTTTGTAATTTTAACCCTGAAATGGGTGATGTAGCTTGTGAAGCCCTGTCTGTCGTAAAAGGCGACTAAAATGGTCTAGGAGATTCGCGGGACTTGAGGATGGGAGCTTTTATCCTGTATGGGTCAGCGTAGGATGGTCAGACATCTTGCATAACTCTAACTAACCCCCAGAAGAAGATACCTTTCATAGATTTCACCACCGAAACAAAAAAAAAAAAACAAGTGAAATTACTGAAGTAAAGAGACAAGGTATATCTGAATGCGACGAGTACAATGTGCAGTGTATATATCCTAACTAACCCCACTATGTTCAGAGCCGGCGTATCAATCACTATCAGTTGAATCTCTGATTCCTCTCATCAGAAAAATGTGCTCTTTGACTCAATACATCGGTTTAAAAAAAAAAATATGTACATACCCGCAGTGCGCGGCTGTTAAGGCCCAAAGCTGGTGGATGAGAACACCACCACAAATGTCGCCATAATTGACCTGGTACGGGGCATCGGAGATACTGACGTCGTGTCCTCTCAATATTCTAATTAAATAGTAAAATAATAAAAAAAAAAAAAAAAATAGGACCTAGTATCATATATATGTATATATATGAGAAATATTAAAGTAGGTTCCAGACCTCGTATTGAGACATATCAAGACATGAAATCTCGTTACCCCAGTAATTTATCTAGCTACAGCGCCCTTCAAACCGGAAGACAGTAATGTATGCACACTACTGTTTGACGATATGAATTGGCGGCTGCGGTGTTACCTACCGGGACAATGGAAACAGAAACATACAGCCTGTTAAGTTAGGATATCATACACTACACCAAACGTTTAGAGATAAAATCCTTGTACATTTTTTTTTGTACTGTTACTGGTGGTAGGTCTCTTTTGTTGCAGACCATCGAGGTAGGTCTAGCAGCCACCGAACAGTACTGTGTTCCGGTTTGAAGGGCGTTGTAGCGAGTAAAATTACAAGCTTAACGAAACTTATCAGAGGGTAATGTGCGCGAGTGATGCAGTGTATAACATCCTAACCTATACAAAAAATTCTTCACATGTAGTATACATTATTATCTAAAGTGAGATATAAAAAAAAAAAAACTAACCCTTTGACTAAATGAAACTTTGAATACACAACAACCTCGAGCAGTAATTGTATAATAATCATGATTCCATCCGAGCGTATTATGAAATTCATAAAATGATTATTCAAAAGGAAATTGATTATTTTCAGTTATTCACAAACCTTTATTATTATTATTCATGGAACCACGTGACGGGCTGGACGTGCACTCGGATGTAAGTTATACGGACCGTAACAAGCTTACTTAGGATATATACACTGCAGCGTTATGCTCGACGTATAGATACATTGTCTCGTTAACCTAGTAATTTCACTAGATACAACACCTTTCGAGTACAACACAGTAAAGTTTCCACAGTACCTGGTAGATGGTACCTAGACGGTCTATAGCAACAGAAATACTACCACCAGTAATAGCTATTGGTCCTTCAAACCGGATCACAGTAATGTTCAAGCAGTACTGTTTATGGGCTGCGATAGGAGCTGCGGTGGTACCTAGACGGTCTGTAGCAACAGAGACACTATCACCAGTGATAGCTATTGGTCCTTCAAACCGGATCACAGTAATGTTCAAGCAGTACTGTTTATGGGCTGCGATAGGAGCTGCGGTGGTACCTAGACGGTCTGTAACAACAGAGGCACTATCACCAGTGATAGCTATTGGTCCTTCAAACCGGATCACAGTAATGTTCAAGCAGTACTGTTTATGGGCTGCGATAGGAGCTGCGGTGGTACCTAGACGGTCTGTAGCAACAGAGACACTATCACCAGTGATAGCTATTGGTCCTTCAAACCGGATCACAGTAATGTTCACGCAGTACTGTTTATGGGCTGCGATAGGAGCTGCGGTGGTACCTAGACGGTCTGTAACAACAGAGGCACTATCACCAGTGATAGCTATTGGTCCTTCAAACCGGATCACAGTAATGTTCACGCAGTACTGTTTATGGGCTGCGATAGGAGCTGCGGTGGTACCTAGACGGTCTGTAGCAACAGAGGCACTATCACCAGTGATAGCTATTGGTCCTTCAAACCGGATCACAGTAATGTTCACGCAGTACTGTTTATCGGCTGCGATAGGAGCTGCGGTGGTACCTAGACGGTCTGTAGCAACAGAGACACTATCACCAGTGATAGCTATTGGTCCTTCAAACCGGATCACAGTAATGTTCACGCAGTACTGTTTATGGGCTGCGATAGGAGCTGCGGTGGTACCTAGACGGTCTGTAGCAACAGAGGCACTATCACCAGTGATAGCTATTGGTCCTTCAAACCGGATCACAGTAATGTTCACGCAGTACTGTTTATCGGCTGCGATAGGAGCTGCGGTGGTACCTAGACGGTCTGTAACAACAGAGGCACTATCACCAGTGATAGCTATTGGTCCTTCAAACCGGATCACAGTAATGTTCACGCAGTACTGTTTATCGGCTGCGATAGGAGCTGCGGTGGTACCTAGACGGTCTGTAGCAACAGAGGCACTATCACCAGTGATAGCTATTGGTCCTTCAAACCGGATCACAGTAATGTTCACGCAGTACTGTTTATGGGCTGCGATAGGAGCTGCGGTGGTACCTAGACGGTCTGTAACAACAGAGGCACTATCACCAGTGATAGCTATTGGTCCTTCAAACCGGATCACAGTAATGTTCACGCAGTACTGTTTATCGGCTGCGATAGGAGCTGCGGTGGTACCTAGACGGTCTGTAGCAACAGAGGCACTATCACCAGTGATAGCTATTGGTCCTTCAAACCGGATCACAGTAATGTTCACGCAGTACTGTTTATGGGCTGCGATAGGAGCTGCGGTGGTACCTAGACGGTCTGTAACAACAGAGGCACTATCACCAGTGATAGCTATTGGTCCTTCAAACCGGATCACAGTAATGTTCAAGCAGTACTGTTTATGGGCTGCGATAGGAGCTGCGGTGGTACCTAGACGGTCTGTAGCAACAGAGACACTATCACCAGTGATAGCTATTGGTCCTTCAAACCGGATCACAGTAATGTTCACGCAGTACTGTTTATGGGCTGCGATAGGAGCTGCGGTGGTACCTAGACGGTCTGTAACAACAGAGGCACTATCACCAGTGATAGCTATTGGTCCTTCAAACCGGATCACAGTAATGTTCACGCAGTACTGTTTATGGGCTGCGATAGGAGCTGCGGTGGTACCTAGACGGTCTGTAGCAACAGAGGCACTATCACCAGTGATAGCTATTGGTCCTTCAAACCGGATCACAGTAATGTTCACGCAGTACTGTTTATCGGCTGCGATAGGAGCTGCGGTGGTACCTAGACGGTCTGTAGCAACAGAGACACTATCACCAGTGATAGCTATTGGTCCTTCAAACCGGATCACAGTAATGTTCACGCAGTACTGTTTATGGGCTGCGATAGGAGCTGCGGTGGTACCTAGACGGTCTGTAGCAACAGAGGCACTATCACCAGTGATAGCTATTGGTCCTTCAAACCGGATCACAGTAATGTTCACGCAGTACTGTTTATCGGCTGCGATAGGAGCTGCGGTGGTACCTAGACGGTCTGTAACAACAGAGGCACTATCACCAGTGATAGCTATTGGTCCTTCAAACCGGATCACAGTAATGTTCACGCAGTACTGTTTATCGGCTGCGATAGGAGCTGCGGTGGTACCTAGACGGTCTGTAGCAACAGAGGCACTATCACCAGTGATAGCTATTGGTCCTTCAAACCGGATCACAGTAATGTTCACGCAGTACTGTTTATGGGCTGCGATAGGAGCTGCGGTGGTACCTAGACGGTCTGTAACAACAGAGGCACTATCACCAGTGATAGCTATTGGTCCTTCAAACCGGATCACAGTAATGTTCACGCAGTACTGTTTATCGGCTGCGATAGGAGCTGCGGTGGTACCTAGACGGTCTGTAGCAACAGAGGCACTATCACCAGTGATAGCTATTGGTCCTTCAAACCGGATCACAGTAATGTTCACGCAGTACTGTTTATCGGCTGCGATAGGAGCTGCGGTGGTACCTAGACGGTCTGTAGCAACAGAGACACTATCACCAGTGATAGCTATTGGTCCTTCAAACCGGATCACAGTAATGTTCACGCAGTACTGTTTATCGGCTGCGATAGGAGCTGCGGTGGTACCTAGACGGTCTGTAGCAACAGAGACACTATCACCAGTGATAGCTATTGGTCCTTCAAACCGGATCACAGTAATGTTCACGCAGTACTGTTTATCGGCTGCGATAGGAGCTGCGGTGGTACCTAGACGGTCTGTAGCAACAGAGGCACTATCACCAGTGATAGCTATTGGTCCTACAAACCGGATCACAGTAATGTTCACGCAGTACTGTTTATCGGCTGCGATAGGAGCTGCGGTGGTACCTAGACGGTCTGTAGCAACAGAGGCACTATCACCAGTGATAGCTATTGGTCCTTCAAACCGGATCACAGTAATGTTCACGCAGTACTGTTTATGGGCTGCGATAGGAGCTGCGGTGGTACCTAGACGGTCTGTAGCAACAGAGGCACTATCACCAGTGATAGCTATTGGTCCTTCAAACCGGATCACAGTAATGTTCACGCAGTACTGTTTATGGGCTGCGATAGGAGCTGCGGTGGTACCTAGACGGTCTGTAACAACAGAGGCACTATCACCAGTGATAGCTATTGGTCCTTCAAACCGGATCACAGTAATGTTCACGCAGTACTGTTTATCGGCTGCGATAGGAGCTGCGGTGGTACCTAGACGGTCTGTAGCAACAGAGGCACTATCACCAGTGATAGCTATTGGTCCTTCAAACCGGATCACAGTAATGTTCACGCAGTACTGTTTATCGGCTGCGATAGGAGCTGCGGTGGTACCTAGACGGTCTGTAGCAACAGAGGCACTATCACCAGTGATAGCTATTGGTCCTTCAAACCGGATCACAGTAATGTTCAAGCAGTACTGTTTATGGGCTGCGATAGGAGCTGCGGTGGTACCTAGACGGTCTGTAGCAACAGAGGCACTATCACCAGTGATAGCTATTGGTCCTTCAAACCGGATCACAGTAATGTTCACGCAGTACTGTTTATCGGCTGCGATAGGAGCTGCGGTGGTACCTAGACGGTCTGTAGCAACAGAGGCACTATCACCAGTGATAGCTATTGGTCCTTCAAACCGGATCACAGTAATGTTCACGCAGTACTGTTTATGGGCTGCGATAGGAGCTGCGGTGGTACCTAGACGGTCTGTAACAACAGAGGCACTATCACCAGTGATAGCTATTGGTCCTTCAAACCGGATCACAGTAATGTTCACGCAGTACTGTTTATCGGCTGCGATAGGAGCTGCGGTGGTACCTAGACGGTCTGTAGCAACAGAGGCACTATCACCAGTGATAGCTATTGGTCCTTCAAACCGGATCACAGTAATGTTCACGCAGTACTGTTTATCGGCTGCGATAGGAGCTGCGGTGGTACCTAGACGGTCTGTAGCAACAGAGGCACTATCACCAGTGATAGCTATTGGTCCTTCAAACCGGATCACAGTAATGTTCACGCAGTACTGTTTATCGGCTGCGATAGGAGCTGCGGTGGTACCTAGACGGTCTGTAGCAACAGAGACACTATCACCAGTGATAGCTATTTGTCCTTCAAACCGGATCACAGTAATGTTCACGCAGTACTGTTTATCGGCTGCGATAGGAGCTGCGGTGGTACCTAGACGGTCTGTAGCAACAGAGGCACTATCACCAGTGATAGCTATTGGTCCTTCAAACCGGATCACAGTAATGTTCACGCAGTACTGTTTATCGGCTGCGATAGGAGCTGCGGTGGTACCTAGACGGTCTGTAGCAACAGAGACACTATCACCAGTGATAGCTATTTGTCCTTCAAACCGGATCACAGTAATGTTCACGCAGTACTGTTTATCGGCTGCGATAGGAGCTGCGGTGCTACCTAGACGGTCTGTAGCAACAGAGACACTATCACCAGTGATAGCTATTTGTCCTTCAAACCGGATCACAGTAATGTTCACGCAGTACTGTTTATCGGCTGCGATAGGAGCTGCGGTGGTACCTAGACGGTCTGTAGCAACAGAGACACTATCACCAGTGATAACTATTTGTCCTTCAAACCGGATCACAGTAATGTTCACGCAGTACTGTTTATCGGCTGCGATAGGAGCTGCGGTGGTACCTAGACGGTCTGTAGCAACAGAGACACTATCACCAGTGATAGCTATTTGTTCTTCAAACCGGATCACAGTAATATTCACGCAGTACTGTTTATCGACTGCGATAGGAGCTGCGGTGGTACCTAGACGGTCTTATAGCAACAGACTTACCACCACCAAACATCTGGATATCAACGCTGATTGGTCAGGAGTTGACCTGCTACTTTCTATCTTATTATTTACTTGAACCTTGATACCAGGTTCACCACATTCTCATACATTAAGCTGGTGGTAGTGTCTCTGTTGCTACAAACCGTCTAGGTACCACCGCAGCTCCTATCGCAGCCGATAAACAGTACTGCGTGAACATTACTGTGATCCGGTTTGAAGGGCGTTGTGGCTAGTAAAATTATTGGAGTGATGAGATTTAACATGCTAACTAGCGTCAACTTGTTATGGGTAGGCGCTCCACTTACTATCAGGTGAAAGTCCCGCTCGTCTCGTCACTTCGTAGAATAAAGAATAGAATAAAAGAAGAGAAGAATTAAAGAGAAGTATAATTTGATGAAAGGAATAAACGATTTAGAAAGAAAATAGAAAAGTAAGTTTTGTGGGCCCAAGGCCATCGAAACCGGGTGAACGATTATAAAAAAAAATCTAGGAAAAGGAGGGTGATAAAGTGAAGTTTTTTTTTTATTCCACCAAAGAATGAGACGACGGAGATGTTCACCTGATGGTAAGTGATACGCCGGCTTATAACAACGTGGAGCTAGTTAAAATGATACACACAGTACCATATTGTGCTCATCGCTTTGAGCCATATGTAAACTCTTATTACCTGAGCAATAGATCATCACAAGATACAACGCCATTCAAACCGGAACACAATAACATTTGTAGATTACTATCTGTCCGGTGTTACCTACCTAGTCAGTCTCTAGCTACAGAAGCCTACCTCCGATGGTTATAAAAATTACTATTTTCGAAGATTTTCTCCTGGAGAAGAGGTCCTGAATCCGATCTAGTTGTACCATTAATCTAGAGTTTGAGCGAGTTGTACCATTAATCTGAAGTCTTTAAGAAATTTTTACCGTTAATCTAGAGTCTTTGAGAGAGTTGTACCATTAATCTAGAGTCTTTGAGAGAATTGTACCATTAATCTAGAGTCTTTGAGAGAGTTGTACCGTTAATCTAGAGTTTTGAGAAAGTTGTACCGTTAATCTAGAGTCTTTGAGAGAGCTGTACCGTCAATATAGGGTCTTTGAGAGAGTTGTACCATTAATCTTGAGTCTGAGAGAGTTGTACCATTAATCTAGAGTCTTTGAGAAAGTTGTACCGTTAATCTAGTCTTTGAGAGAGCTGTACCATTAATCTAGAGTCTTTAAGAGAGTTGTACCATTAATCTAGTCTTTGAGAGAGCTGTACTATTAATCTAGAGTCTTTGAGAGAGTTGTACCATTATTCTAGAGTCTTTGAGAGAGTTGTACCATTAATCTAGACCCTTTTAGAGCGTTGTACCCTTAATCTAGAGTCTTTGAGAGAGTTGTACCATTAATCTAGAGTCTTTGAGAGAGTTGTACCATTAATCTAGAGTCTTTGAGAGAGTTGTACCATTAATCTAGAGTCTTTGAGAGAGTTGTACCATTAATCTAGTCTTTGAGAGAGTTGTACCATTAATCTAGAGTCTTTGAGAGAGTTGTACCATTAATCTAGTCTTTGAGAGAGTTGTACCATTAATCTAGAGTCTTTGAGAGAGTTGTACCATTAATCTAGAGTCTTTGAGAGAGTTGTACCATTAATCTAGACTCTTTTAGAGCGTTGTACCCTTAATCTAGAGTCTTTGAGAGAGTTGTACCATTAATCTAGAGTCTTTGAGAGAGTTGTACCATTAATCTAGTCTTTGAGACAGTTGTACCATTAATCTAGAGTCTTTGAGAGAGTTGTACCATTAATCTAGAGTCTTTGAGAGAGTTGTACCATTAATCTAGACTCTTTTAGAGCGTTGTTCCCTTTAATCTAGAGCCTTTGAGAGAGTTGTATCATTAATCTAGAGTCTTTGAGAGAGTTGTACCTTTAATCTAGAGTCTTTGAGAGAGTTGTACCGCTAATCTAGAGTCTTTGAGAGAGTTGTACCATTAATCTAGACTCTTTTAGAGCGTTGTTCCCTTTAATCTAGAGCCTTTGAGAGAGTTGTATCATTAATCTAGAGTCTTTGAGAGAGTTGTACCTTTAATCTAGAGTCTTTGAGAGAGTTGTACCGCTAATCTAGAGTCTTTGAGAGAGTTGTACCGCTAATCTAGAGTCTTTGAGAGAGCTGTACCATTAATCTAGAGTCTTTGAGAGAGCTGTACCTTTAATCTAGAGTCTTTGAGAGAGTTGTACCATTAATCTAGAGTCTTTGAGAGAGTTGTACCATTCATCTAGAGTCTTTAAGCTTAATCTAGAGTATCATTAAAAAGAGTGAAAAAAAAAACCAAAATTATTCCTAAAGTATTTATTTCAATTAAGAGATAACCCAGTGATGTCCTCGATCCAGGACCTGACTTTGGCCACTTTACTGTAAACGCCGTATGAGCCCGGCGTCGCGCAGCCGTAGCCGAAGGACACCATGCCCATTAGCCGGTCATCCGACACCGCTGGACCTCCGGAGTCGCCCTGAAATATACACACAGGAACTTGACAAAAGGCTAGTCCACGTTACCCTGCGAGCAACAGGTGAACGAGGGAAAGAAAGTCCCAGCTGTGGGAATGTTTAGTGTTACCAAAAAACCCTTGGAATGAAGACCTTTAAGGGAGGCGTACAATGAGCAGTGGACATCTATCAGCTGATGAGATGATAATGAGACGCTAGTTAGAATATTTACACGGATCTTAAATTTTTAATTTTGATTACAGCAGTAATTTTATTAGATGCTGCGCCGTTCTTACTACTATACAGTTTGTTTGTTGCTTACTGGTGGTAGGTCTCTGTTGCTGGAGACCATCTGGGTAGTTACTACCGCAGCGGCTGTTGCAGTCGACAAACGGTAGTGTACCGTTGCTGTTATACTTGAAGGGCGCTGTAGCTAAATTACCGAGGTAACAAGGCAACGGACATGGGGTGCTGTGTCGTCGTCTTCAGCCTATAGTTACCCACTGCTGGATGTAAGCCTCCCCCAAATGTCTCTACGTTTGTAGGGGATGATTTCGTTTGTGTATGTCATCCTAACTAGCGCCATTTAGTTGTTGGAAATAGACGATGCTAATGTATCTATTTTATGTAAAGATGGACCGTTTTAGATGGAGATGTACTGTTTTATGTAGAGATGTACCTTTTTATGTAGAGATGTACCTTTTTAGGAGATGTACCGTTTCATGTAAAGATGTACCTTTTTAGGAGGAGGTGTACCGTTTTATGTAAAGATATATCTTTTTAGGTGGAGACGTACCGTTTTAGGTGGAGATTTACCGTTTTAGGTGGAGACGTACCGTTTTAGGTGGAGATTTACCGTTTTAGGTGGAGACGTACCGTTTTAGGTGGAGATTTACCGTTTTAGGTGGAGACGTACCGTTTTAGGTGGAGATTTACCGTTTTAGGTGGAGATGTACCGTTTTAGGTGGAGATGCACCGTTTTAGGTGGAGATGTACCGTTTTGTGTAGAGATGTACTGTTTTGGGTTAAGATGTACCGTTTTAGGTGGAGATGTACCGTTTTAGGTGGAGATTTACCGTTTTAGGTGGAGACGTACCGTTTTAGGTGGAGATTTACCGTTTTAGGTGGAGACGTACCGTTTTAGGTGGAGATTTACCGTTTTAGGTGGAGACGTACCGTTTTAGGTGGAGATTTACCGTTTTAGGTGGAGACGTACCGTTTTAGGTGGAGATTTACCGTTTTAGGTGGAGATGTACCGTTTTAGGTGGAGACGTACCGTTTTAGGTGGAGATTTACCGTTTTAGGTGGAGATGTACCGTTTTAGGTGGAGATGCACCGTTTTAGGTGGAGATGTACCGTTTTGTGTAGAGATGTACTGTTTTGGGTTAAGATGTACCGTTTTAGGTGGAGATGTACCGTTTTAGGTGGAGATTTACCGTTTTAGGTGGAGATGTACCGTTTTAGGTGGAGATTTACCGTTTTAGGTGGAGATTTACCGTTTTAGGTGGAGATGTACCGTTTTAGGTGGAGATGTACCGTTTTAAGTGGAGATGTACCGTTTTAGGTGGAGATGTACCATTTTAGATGGAGATGCACCGTTTTAGGTGGAGATGTACCGTTTTGTGTAGAGATGTACTGTTTTGGGTTAAGATGTACCATTTTAGGTGGAGATGTACCGTTTTGTGTAGAGATGTACTGTTTTGGGTTAAGATGTACCGTTTTAGGTGGAGATGTACCGTTTTAGGTGGAGATGTTCCATTTTAGGTGGAGATGTATCGTTTTATGCAGAAATATACCATTTCAAGTGGAGATGTACCTTTTTACATATGAAAGTGGAGGAAGCGAGAGAGGTGTGCCAGGATCGTAGCAGGTGGAGAGAGGTGGTCTCTGCCTACCCCGCTGGGAACGAGGCGTGATATATATTCATATTCATGTACCTTTTTATATAGAGATGTACCATTTTAGGTGAAGATGTGCCGTTATAGGTGAAAATATACCGTTTTAGGTAAAGATGATATCACCAGAAACGTAATGATATGAATTCTTATACAAAATTGCAATAGTACTTGACAAGCATCCTTCTGCCCTTCTGGGTAACCAGCGCAGAACATCCTCGGCGTGAGGCTGCCTCTGAAGTAAGGGAAGGGCACGTTCTGACATTGTTCTTTGGATATGATCGGCACCCTCACCGCGCGCAACGTTGGTGAATATGGACCCTGTAAAAGAAATTTGCAAATCATTACTGAGAGGAAGGTTGAAAGCTGGAACCGTCTAGATAGGGAGATCTGGTAGTAATTAGTACGGTTGATTATAGCAGCGAGACGTAAGTTAGGATGATATACACAACACCATATTATACTCATCTTCAGATTTGAAAATTATAAATTAGTTAAAATTTGTTGCTTGTTCATACATTAATAGTTCGATTCTGATTTTAATGTTCTCATTGATAAACTTCCAATTATAGTAAAATTAAAAAAAAAAAACAATCTTTACGATAAGAACATAGTAAAGAATTATTTTTCGCTTTTATAAGATTTCTATTGATGTGATTTTTTTGAGAAGAATAATATTTTAAACAGTGTTGAAGGAATTTCGTGTGTCGTCGAGATGGCTGCGGCCGGCCGTCTCTCCGTGACGTCACACGCAGTCATAACTTAGGTCTAGCTTAGTTTAAGATGGCTGTGTACACGTAAGGCGGCGCGGGACCTGTCCGCCACTGCAAGAGATTTATCTGAGACAGCAAAGTATCCCATACATAACACGGCACAGCCTCGCTCTGTGCTGGAGAAAATTCAATTGTTAGGTTTCTATAGATCATGTACTTTTTGGAATAGTGATTGATCGAATCATCATCAGCATCATTCTTTACAACTAAGTCATGAAACTGCTAGTAGATTAAGTTAACTACAATTCCCTTAAGTTAATTATGATGAAGTGCAGCATCCGTTTTAAACAGAACCAACATTAATCCACTGTGCGATGGTTTTACAGTACGTCATAGATATATTTTAGACAGTGAATACTTTGCTAGAGGTCAATGGTTCTATCCAGGGGTCACAAATTGTATAGCTTGGTGATAATAAATTATTTGACCCACCTCATTAATCACTTATATTGCAAACTCTCGCCTCAACACTATCGCTATGTTCCGGCTGCTAACATATGAAAAGTATTGTAGACAAGCGCTAATAATCATCATCACTTAATACTATGTGAAACTATAGTCATGTAGTCAATTTCAGTGAAAAAAATCCATGACAGGATCAAACCTAGTAAAGCAAATCAGAACCTGTATGGTTATCAGAAGAAATGCCTCTAATACGAGAAAGATGAACTAATGGGTTTACGGATCACAGTGACAGGCAGAGCTGATTGTAAATTATAACTGTTCTCGATGTTCAGAGAGAGTGTGAAATTATCCGTGAAATTGCTTCAAAAAAAAAACCTACACACAGTAACGATGATAAAGCAGCATCAATGGAAACTTTCTTTAAGATGAAGCTCAAAAGTGATGATGAACGAAATAATTGTTTTGAAACGAAGAAAACTTTTCACATACAAATAATTACTAAAAAAGACAAGATAGAATTATTTGCTGATGATGATGAACAGGTCTCCACTCAGCACCTACTGCTGCAGGTCCTGAGAAGTACTAGAAGATATCAAATTTACTAACTAATATGTAATATTAGAAACCTTGTTCGGTTATTCTACTTTTTAAAGAAATACATATTCTTGAACCTACCCCTATGGTCTAATGGTCTAACGGTTCAGTTGAAATGGATCATGTGGACATGAAGGTCGCAAGTGTGATCCTAGCTTTCGACTAGTAAACACTAGTTAGTGAGCACAGAATTATTTTACTAACATTACTATGAACATAACTAACAATAAAAAAAAAATCAGTTTCTGCTGTAGGCCTTTGTAGCTTCAGACTCTCTAGGTAAGTACCACCGCAGCTCCTGTTTTCGCTGTCGAACAGTAGTACGCAAACATTACCGTGTTCCAGTTTGAAGGGCGTTGTAATTAGTGAAATAGATGAGCATAATATGGTATATCATCCTGACTTGTGATATCTTTAGGATCAGGCGCATCGATCAATCAACACTTGAACGCTCTGCTTATGTAGTTATAAAAAATACTTACATTCTCTTCAGTGTTACCCCATCCGGTGACGGTGATAATCTTGCCTATCACCATATCCTCGATACGGGCTATCTTAACCGGCTGGATGTAATCATCAAACTTCAAAAGCTCCGCCAGCTCGAGAAGTTGAAAATCGTAGTCGAACGGGTGGTCCTTGTTCTTCGCTGACCAGACCGGATGGACGAAGTTACGTTTCACCGCGATCTTCTTACCTTGATTCAGGTATTTAGAACCGACCCTAATGTACATCTTCGAACTAAAACAATCATAAAGTGTTACCACCAAATGAAAAGATGGAAAGTAAGTTGGGAAATTTAGATATTATAACACATTTTAAAAAAGTACACCAAGTCTATATACAACTAAAATGGCGGTGGATAGCGCACATGTTTAGAAAAAATCAGATAAAAACTAGTACGGAACAGTACCCCAGATAGAGCAGAAGTAGGAAATGGAAACAGAGAGAAGAAGGATAATATGGAAAAAGTGGTTGTCCCAGAACGGATGCGGAAAGACAATGAGAAACAAGTAGAATCTCTGTAAGTGATCTTTGTCGAAAACAATGAAAATAATATTTGAAATAGGTTCGTATGTTTACATTTCAATAAAGGTTTGTCTGAATGAAGGCCATGAATAAACTAAATGAAAAGGATCATGGAGTAGTTGATCATATTACCCATTATCAAGTAACTCCTTGATAGAATCGCTAACAAAGTTCACGACACGTGACGCTAGAATCGAACCATAGACTTGCCTGCTGTTACAAGACAAGTTTGTGCTTGCTTTTCTTATTACGCGTAATTCATTATCACTATTTTTATTAAAATTTCCAGTCAAATGTTGTCCAAAATTTTTCCTCTACTTCATGCAGAAATTTAAAGCAACTTTCTCACATGGCTCAAATGAGACTAAAATTAGGAAATTTGATGGAAAACTTTTAGTAATAAAAAAGCACTATAAGAAGGATATTTAAAATAAAGAAGAATCTTAATTCTTCTTCTTCATCAAAGACAGAATTTTTATTGAATTATTTATGAATAATATGCACCTGGTAGTTGCTTTTTAATGAAACTAAATCTAATTTTGATGATGTGAGAGTAGGGTTTGGAATAAATAATCTATCATCAAATGAGCTGTGTGGCCGTGCTGCCGTAAGACCAAACTTACCCACAATGTCCGGCGGTGATCACCCATTTCTTATCGATGATCGCACCACCACAATTAGTGCCGTACGCAACGTGGTAAGGATGCGAATCAATATCAGCTTCAACACCACCGACGATTTTATCATCGCCATAGCTTACTCCCATATCATAACTATCGTAATCCTTCTGCCTGGGATTAGAGCCTCTGTTACCGTTGTAATCAAAGTTATCCACATCTGGAAAGCTGGTTGGTTCGTGGTAATCTTCTATGTCAAGTTTGAAGAGGTTATCGCCGTTCCTGTACAGTTCTTTCCTGTTCCTGTACAGTTCTTTTCTGTTTCTATTTCTTGGCAAATTTACGTCGTCATTGTTTATAACTTTCTTTAACTTGCTCGTTACTTTTGGTATTGGTATCACTATGATATCAAACTCTGAAAACAAATGATTATTTTTTTTTTATTTTTATTATTAATATTTATAGAACTATAAAGACGGTTAAAGTCTTTTTTCACTCGAGTTTCTTTTTCACTTTCGATTATATAAGCCGTTGTTTGATTTCTCTTGTGTTCAAAAGTTTATTTATCTACTATCCCACTCTTCTTCTTCTTCAAATCAGGCGAATAACGCTCATTGCTGGGCATAAGCTTCCGTCGAGGATCATCATTGAGGGAGAATTGGGCCTTACCCGACCACGTTGACCCAGATCGAGTCGATGGGTGGTCAGTGCTTCGTCAGTGGCTCCGGAGAGTGTTAGGCAGAACTCCTTGCAACCAAAATCTCAATACAAATCTTTAAAAGTTTAAGTTATTATAATTCTTAATTTTTATTAATTTCTTTTTAAGGTTTCTAACTATAGTTCTTCTTCTTTATGTATTATCTTCTTTTAAAGGTCGAGGATCATTATGTGAATTTACACATTAAGGCCGCAGCTTTTGAACAAGTCCTCATTCCAAACACAAATTTGTATTGACTCTGAAATATTTCATTACTCTCCATATCCTAGTCTGATGGAATCTAAGTTAAAAGTGTACAATCTATAAGATAAATTAATTGTTACTTAAATTACGTACGATTTGATTCGACGGGTAACAAAGAACAGAGTATTAGTACAAGTGAATAATATAAAAGGCACATGATCAGAAGAGTACGTATCCGCCACGCAGCATGACGCACCACTGCCAGCGCCAGCGAGCGGTGGACACTTATTAATTTTCAGAAAAAGCGAATTTAACGGCGCCGTGTAAAAGTTAATTCGTCGTGAAATTGCTAATCTAACCCGCGCTGATATTGCAACCCGTGCATTTGATTTATTAGGAAACGGACGTAATCCAAGTCGCCACGGAGTTTCCCCAGCGAAATTGAAATCTGTACATGATTGCGTTTCTTTAATTTTTTTTTATTAACACCTCTACAATAACAGTGTTGATGTTAATAACGTTTTTAATGAAGCCGATTTAACACACCGCTTGTGTCGTGCGAACTTATCGAGTGTAAAGTGTAAGAATTACTCTCGCATCATGAATGATAGTAGAGGAATAGTTGTTTTGTTAAAATTTCCATTCAACGATACGACAGATAACGTACCTTATTGTAGAATTAAAACTTTGATATGTTAAAGTGTAACAGAAATGAAAATGTCTTAAAAGAAAACTTCGATGGAGTCATTATTTTACAATTGGTTGAACCTATGTTAGGACTTTTGATAGTGAATGATTGTTTTTCACTCCTACTTCTAGGTCGCCTGTGCCGACATCTAAGACTTAGTAATCTCTAAGGTTGAGCGAGGCAAAGAATGTTCGAATTCTACCACCATACGAATTTCACTCTTATTAGTATAGGAATTGGAGCAGGAACTTTAGTCTTAATAAATGGCTAATTTTCAAATATTTACTATTGCCTTAGAAAACATTCACAAAATTATTTATTAATTACGAATATATTAATAATCATTTAAGCTAATGATATGCCTACCTATGAAAATTATTTGTACAATGTGCTGCCATCTAGCGATTTTAAATGAAAATAGTTTTTCAATCAGCGCCATCTATTACACTACTAACTATAACGGGATACTAAATAGTTTTCTCTAAATTTAATAAATGTTTATAATTCCGAAACAATAATAATTTTTAATTATTGTAAGCATCTGTATGTATAAAAAGAAGAAATATTTGATCCAACCATATCAACTGAAAATTAAATGATGGCAATACTTTATTACGTCATTATTAACTACAATAATATTCACGAACTAAATTCCAGTTATTTTTAGTAACCACTTTCACAATTTTCATTTTTAAATGTATTAATCTACTCTTTTTATGTACTGAAACGTCCTCTTCACAATGTTTTGTTTGTATTTGGTTATGATAAATATTTATAACTTTTAAATATTTTATATATATACATATGTGCAAAATACACTATTTAGCAATAAGACCTATTTTATTTTTTTATATTATTACTATTATAAGTGAAATTTTCACGCCATCTGTTGTCGAATAGATCAAACTAAAATTTCAAAGTTGCTATCGGAATTTATTTTTTTTTATTTATAATTACAATTTTACAAACAAACATACAGTCACGTGATATCTCTCGAGTCCCGAACTAAGCACAGCTTGTTTCTCAGGACCCTAACTTGTGAAGTCCCGCTAGGAGTATAAAAAAAATATTTTTATATATAAAAGATACAGGGTCTTGAGGTACAAGCTTAGCTTCGTTCAAGACCCGCGGTTTCTCAGTGTATATGCAAATGTAAATACTGCTGATAAATCATTATTATTATTATTATTATTTGTGGCGTGTGTGGTGCTGTGTGTAGATGTGAGCGTTCAGGTGTGCGTGTGTGTTGTGTTCGCTGAGTGGCATTTATTTGATTAGTCTTTCTGTTTCTTCATATGACATGCTGTAGAGAAGGTTTTTCAATAAAAATTGGCACTTTGGTACCGAGCAGTGTTTTAGGTTTACAATTTTCATCAAACCATTATATATATGAGGGTGCGAGTAGGAAGGGCAGCGTTTAGATAATTCAAATCTTACTGATGGACTTGGAATTCTGTTGTGTCTATTCCAAATATATTTGTTTTTTAAAAAAAAATATATTCGTTTAAAAAGTCTTATCGTATTCATTAAAAAAAAATACTAACACTTTTTTCTTTAATAATATAATATAAAAAAAAAACCTTAAATTGTTATAGAAAGAAATCGTCAAAAAACTTATAAGATTATAATAGCACAAGTAAGAAGATTACTAGCAAGAATGAGACAGAGACTTTTGAATGAGAATTTATATTATATAATTTGTATAATCTTAATTACTTTATGGAATCAATTATCCAAAAAAATACTTATAATTGTCTCGGACACAATAAAAATTCAATTAAATCATATTAACTATTAACAATATCATTTAACTGAACTTTTATCAAGTTACCATTACTCTTGTGATAGACCTCAAATAGTATTATCTCAAGGCTTTAGATTACTGGAATGAGGTCTAAGGGCAACCTCACAATCTTATTATTAAAGACAAGCGTATTACTTACCACCATGTAAAGGACATGTTCGTGTATTAAAAAAAAACATGTGCCACTTCAAAAGTTTAATAGTATTATATAGTTTATCTATAGTAAGTGATATTATCATCATATACATGAATAACTTTTAACAATGCTTGTTTGTGGCGACTTGATAAAGGTTAATGCATAATCAGAGGTGATGGCCTTCTTGGTGGTAAATTCAGTGGTAAGTTAATAAAATAAACTTTGTGTGAAAGAACAAAATATTAATCGCCATAATGGAGTAACTATTACCAATATCAACTTTCTTTTTGTATGGGGAGTGTATGGTTAAGGAACGCTGGTGGTAGGTCTTCGTTGCCGGAAACCGTCTAAGTACCACCTCAGCTGTTATTGCAGCCGACGAACAGTAGGAAACATTACGGAGTAGTACTTGAAGGGCGCTGTAGCTAGTGAACTCACTGCGGTATATGCTGTGTATCATCATAACTAGCACGAGACTGTTGTGAGTTAGTATTACTTATCGGCTCCTTAAATAAATATAAATATTAGCGTTCCTAAATAAATATAATAAAAAAAAATATGTTTATTTTATGTAGTATCTAAATCTTATTTTACATTTGTACCATTTCCGTTTTGAACGAATATATATACAAAAGATTGAGAACCTATGCCGCAGGTCGTAAGGTCGGATAGAGCTGTGACAGCTTAAACAAATGTCTTCTTTCTATCAAAACGGGGCTAGAGTTTAATGGCTAATTTCTAGATAATAAACAAAATAATATAAAACAAAAGATATATATTTTATTATGTTTATATACATTATTTTATTTCTTATGAATAGTAACAGTTAACTGTATCCTTACGATGTTATTTACAGTTCAAACTCAAGGTAGTCGGGCAGAGAATGTTTATACGACGTCCGCCATTTTGAGTAACTCGTGTTGAATTAAAGTATTAAACGAAATCTTCATATATTTTTAAAAGTAAGTAATCTAATGCTAGTTACAAGTAAACTCTTGAAATAAGTTTAAGTAAATTATGAACGTAAGTATCGTGTACTTTTCGTTATAGTCTAACCGAAACAATAACCACCCACCAGGCCGCAAGTAAATAAGCCGCCGGTGGTGGGGGATGAATACATAATGAAATTTCGCCCCTTGCCGTCCGTTAATCAAAAACTGCTGCAGAGAGCGCGGCGATGGAAAGACGTAAGAAAATGGAAATTTTCCTACCCTCCTTTTTCCTGTTAGTCTCACCCCCCCACTCGCCTCCGTGAGGTTGGACAACTCCCCCCAGCCGCTGGTTAATGTGGAGATGGTTGAATATTGCTAATTTAAGAATAACGTTTCCGTCTAATATTAACTTACATATTTATAAAAATTACCTAGATATTATTATCAAATTCTAGACTTTAATTAGTAAGCTATATCGACATATATCTAGTTTTTTTAAGTATATTAATCAGATTAGCTTACTACTGGTAGATCTTTGTTGCTGGACACCCTCCAGTTAGGTACCACCACATCGTCTGTGTCTACTTCCAAACAGTACTATACAATCATAACTGTGTTCCGGTTTGAAGGGCGCTGTAGTTAATAAAATTACTTAAGTAACGAGAGTCAATATCTTGTCTCAAGGCGATCAGCGCAATGTGGTCCAATATATGACATCTTAACTATGTTATGGATAGGCGTATCACTTAACATCAGGTGATCGTCCCGTCGTCGCTTCGTTGGATAAAAAAAAAGCAGATATGTAAACGGAACATTGATAGTTTAGTACTTAATCTAACAATTACATTATAAAGTAGGGGATGTAAGGGTTCCCGCACAACTCACGGAACCCAAGCCAACCTCACCAGCTGGTAGTGCTGCTAATCAATAAACCAGGAACTGACTCTAACTAATCAGCATTGCGACAGCGTGGTGAGAATTGGGAGGGCAATGAACCCCTGCGAACGTGCAGATCTTTAGGAAAGGCCTACGTCCAGCAGTGGACGTCTATCAGCTGATGATGATGATGATCATAAAATAATCAGAGTTTAATTAATAAGGAGATTGAGAACTCAATAGCTTCACTTCACGGATGATCGCGTGATAAATATAACACTTATTTATTAGTGATCGAGTGTAAAGCAGAGAGTAAATTCGTAATCGAAGGCTCGCGCTATGGAAGTGTATTTATTAAACAGAAAAGCCTCCTTCACAGTTGGGAAGCTCTGCTCTCCCTCCTCCAGCAGCTCCTCCTCCTGCTCCAGCCTGCACCACCCGCCGCCAGCCGAATGCAAATTTTATAACGCGCCGCCCGTTTTCTTATAGGCATTGTCGTAAACTCCGGCTCCGCACTTAGCTCCGGTCATTTGTTCTGATTGTGCCCGCTCAGACGCCGCGTGCACTAGGCACCGCTTTAATACCTAGTGCTCGTACATAACTTGCTTTTTTTGCTATTATACTTTCTTGTGTAATCTACTGCTAGAGACCGTCTAGGTAAGTATCACCGCAGCGCCTATTGCAGCGGACAAACAGTACTGTGCAAATATTACTGTATTCTGGTTTAAAGGGCGCTGTACCTAGTAAAATTACTGGGGTAACAAAGTAACGAAACTGGACATATCTTACTTCTTTAAGCGACGAGCACCATGTGGTGCTGGTATATTATCCTAACTAGCACCACATTGTTAAGAGCAAGAGTACTACTACTACCGTAGTACTACTTACCATCAGTTGAAAGTTTTGCTCGTCTTGTGGTATAAAAAAAATTCGGTGATACGTGGTGAGGAATTGAGACAATCCGAGGTTTACATCAGGGTGAGGAAATTAAGAAGATTGCTTCCTATCTGTTTAGTACTAAATTTTAAACTTTTTCTTTTTTCTCTTCTACATTCTTGCTGAAGATAGGTCTCCCCCAAAAATCTCTACATCGGTTGATCCTGCGCTGTCTGTATCCAACTGCTTCCCGCAACCTTCACCAGATCGTCGGACCATCTAACTGCGTCTTCCGAAGACCTTGGTGCCCCATCGGCTGTTAGTCCTTGGAGCGACGTGTCCTACCCTGCCACTTGAGACCAGCAATCATCTGAACTATGTCGGTGACTTTAGTTCTCCCGAGGATTTCATTTCTGAAATGTCAATTCTAGAATAATAATTATTCTACTTATACCTATCCAAGGGGTGTAATGGGTCCCGCAAAACAACTCAGGGGTCCCAAGCCAACATCACCAGCTCGTGGTGCAGCCTGCTAATCAACAAATGATGCTTTGGCTCCGATCAATCCGCATTGGGCCCGTGGTGGGAAATGGCCCTAAGTTCCCATATGTCCAACAGTGAAAGTCTCTCGGCTGGTAATAATATGTATAGACTCAAAGAAGACCTTAAATTGACTAATACTAGCGAAGTCTAGCAATTATATATTAACACAAACACTACATCTATCATCATCAGCTCGACTTAGGTATCCAGTGGTTTGCTGCGACCTTGCTGATGATGATACCTAACGATCGGATCGCTCGGCACACGAGCATCGAGCAGTTACCAGTAATAGCGTACAGTTGGAAAGTTTCTAGATTTTTGCGCAGGTGAAATATCTAACGTGTTCGAGATAAGTGTAATAAAAGTTGGTCTAATGCGAAAACTTGGTAATGTTATCGGGGTACGTGATCTCGGATTTTCGGCTCCGCGGGCCACTACCAACGTTTTTACGATTCAAACTCCAAGCAGCCGACAAAAACTGTAATTGTCTCCGAAACCATGACACACCTGATGCGGAGCAGGAGCTGCTGCTCACCCCTAAATCTAATTAATACAACTACAAACTGTATAGTTATAAACATAGCAGCTGTTCCTCATCCGCTTTGCCGGTCGTGATATATAATTAGAATTGAAATTTGTCTGAAATATTCCTTGAGAGCTACCACAAATGATCTTCTACAGCAACCGTTACTATAGCAACCGTATAAATTATACTAAATAAAAATACATATAGAAATTAATTAAAAATAAAATGATGATGGATCTATGAAGTTCAAAAATTAAATATACTATAACCTTTTTTTTTTCTTCGAAGGACTAGCCGAACGTTCACCTGATGTTAAGTGATGTGATAATAAACACTGCACTATGTTGTGCTGATCGCCTGATATCTGAGATGTTGAGTTTCGTTACAACGCCTTTCGAACCGGAACACAATAATGTTTGCACGGTACTGTTTGTCGGCTGCAATAGGCGCTGCGGTGGTATTTACCTAGATGGTATCTGTCAAGAGAGACCTACCACCATTATGTATCAATGGCATGATGTATCCGTCCCCAAGCATCCCTTTTTCTTCTTCTTTGTCTTTACCATCGTCATTGTCACTTAAAACCGCGTGATTGTGAGGTCATGTGTTAAGTATTGTTTTATAATATTATCGTTCGAGTTTCAATAGTAACGCCACATCGAGCTATGAACGGAGCTGCTGGATTCTTTCAGCTGTAATTCCGTCGAGTTATAATCGACTTTCAGGATATTTCCTACTAACGGCATCCGAGATACTAATCCTTTCCTTTCGGATTCTTTACTCGCATGTCGCTGGGGGGGCTCCCCATTGCATATATTAAAGAGCTTCAGTTATACAACCGCTTAGAAGTAACATGTTACTGCAGTCAAGTAAACATCGTTTAATAACTCAACGTTATTATATACAAGTATACTATAATAAGGTTTTAATTGTGTTGTCGATAAGAATGTGGTTTTACTGATGGTAGGTCTCTATTCTCTGTTTGAAGGGCGCTGTAGCAAATGAAATGACGAGACAGCACTTATAAATACGTGACGCCAGTTTGGATTATGTATACTACACCATATACTCTTCGCTTTGAGACATAAGTCTCGTTACCCCAGTAATTACACTAGCTACAGGGTCACCGGCAACTGAGACCTACCGATACTAAATATTACTGGAATAAGGAGCGTAATCTTGTCTCAAAGCGAAGAACATATGGTGCAGTGTATCATGCGCGGACGTATCACTTACCATCAGCTGATCATCCCGCTTATCCTGTCGCTTCGTTATATAAAAAAAAAACCTTTAATATAAGATATATAGTTAAAAGTTCAATAAAAATTGTTTATTGTAACATATAATATATTTCTAGTTGAGTAGTAAGCATACATAAGTCAAATCACCAGTCTTAGATGGACCGACGATCTGGTGTCGCGGGAAGCCCATGTCAAACAGTGGACGTCCGTCAGCTGATGATGACACATAGGTCAGTATATACTTTATACATATATGTATATATACTGCTATATACATATACTACGTACTCCAACAAGGTATATATGCTATGTTTAATTATATCTCCTCTTCGATTACCGGAAGACCTGCAAATAAGAATTAACTTTATTAGTTTTTTTTTTTATCGTATGAAGCGACGTCACAAGCCAGACGGTCACCTGATGGTAAGTGGTACGCCCGCCTGTATAAACATAGCGCTAGTTAGGATATATACAACAACATTGTGCTTGTCATATTGGAACAATGTAAGTCTCGTTACCGCAGTAATTTCATTAGCTACAACGTAATTGGAATATTTTTTTTAAACCAATGAGGCGAGGAGATAAACGAGACAATCTGATGGTAAGTGTTAGGCATGATCCTAACTTGGCTCTAGTTAGGATGATATACACAGCATTGTGGGTGTCGTTCTGAGTAGTAGAGCTAAGTCTTGTTACTCTAGTAATTACATTAGTTTAATTATTTAATTACATTTTATTATTATTTTTTATATCAACAATTAAATCTTCAGTGCACTCACTATCACTGCTTCTTTCTTGAGTTGAATAGATTTAGGTCCAAGAATATTTTCTAGTTCCTATACATTAAAATTCATCAGATCTTTACTCAAATCGGTAATTAGCATGTTATAAAGTACACCACATTGCGCTCAGCGCCTTCAAACAGGATCATAAGTCACATTACCCCAAAGGCTTTAAGACTTTCTTTTCTATGCACATCTCTCTCCTTACTACATTCCCTTTGCTACTTTTAATCCACACCCTTAAAATAGAAAACTACCCCGTTTTTATATGCTTTTCAAAATGTTTTCTTATCTCTATATATGCTTATACTTATATCTACTTATCTCACTGTTACTTCTATTCTAGTTAAACGGAAGTTATTGCTTACTGTTTCATAGTTTGAAAGATATATACAGCATTACGTAATTACTGAGTCTTAACCCCAGTTTTAAAGCTTTCTTTTAACTGCAACACAGTACGTAACACATAAACATTACTGACGACAGACATAACTGCTGCGGTAATTACTTAGGAAACCATTTGCATGTACACTATTACCAAATTTGAAATATATATACAACAACACGAGTAAATAACGTGTCGCTTATATACATCGAGACGTATCTAATGAACTTCGTATTGTTTCTTTTTATACAATTTCACAATTTTTTTATTTATTTATTTTCAATTTTGCATGATATTATTCAAGCCTTTAAGCTAGACTTTCACCTGATAGTGCTATCGCAGGCCTATGCCTGCTCATAATAATACAGCGCTAGTTAGTATTAACACAGTACCTAAATATCCTCGTTCCTTTGAGACGTGAATTTAAATCTCGTTACCTCAGTAATTTCAGTAGCTACAGCGCCCTTCAAGCACAACACAGTAATGTCTGCACACTACTGTTTGTCGACGGAAGTATCAGGTGCGATGGTAACTAGATGATATCCGACAACAGGTACCTCTGTCAATATACGTACTTATATAATTCCTATATAATATACGTATACAGTATAGTAGCTGTTCCTCTTTCTCTTTGCCGGTTGTAATATATAATTAATCTTGAAATTTGTCTGTAATATTCCTTGAGAACAACCGCAACCGCAAATGACTTTTTATAGCAACCGTTACTATAGCAACCGCATAAATAATACGATGTGAAATGTGAAAGTGATGAAGAATCTATTGTATTCAAAAGATAAATATCGTATAACCAACTACAAATCATTCCGTGTCGAATGATCTTGTTCCCCTGTCGATATGTTCACTTGTTTTCGCGTGATTGGTGAACAGGAAAAACCAACTTTCATTATATATTTATATATGTATAGACTTGCGGGAAACAGCTGGATGCGATCAACGAACAATCGATCGAAGAGGAGACCTAAGTGAGGGTAGGTGATAAAAAAGGTGTATAACCTCCAAATCATTCCGTGTCGATACGTTCACTAGCTTAGTGATTAGCGAAGAAACAGAACCCGTTTTCATTACATATTTATATATATATGTATATATCTTTAAATATTTTCTCGTTGAAGTTGGTCTCGCTCCTATTAACTCTTAAAGCGGCGACTACTTGGTACCACCACCCCGCTGTGGATTAAGTCCTGAACGCTCACATTTGCATGGAAATTAAAATCAACCTGGACCAAAGTGGCACTACTCCGTGCCGCACTTTAAGTGCCATTCGATATCCCGACACCAAACTTTAAAATTCAAACCATTTTCTACTAAAGTATCAGACTTCGTTGTCACCAAGTCTTTAAAAGCACGAACCGTTCCTTTTACGTTCGAATTAGAAAAGGGGTCCGCCGTAGCTCCTATTGCAGTCGACTGATAATAGTGTTCCGGTTGCGAGGGCGCTGTAGCTAATGTAATTGTTACGCTAACGAGACTTGAGTTGTCTCAAGGTAATCAGTACAATGTTGTGTAGTGTATATCATCCTAACTGGGACTACTATGGGCAAGCGTATCACATATCAGGTGAATGTACGTCTCCTCTCGTCACTTTGTACAATTAAAAAAAAATTATTATCTCATCATAAACTCTTGTCTATGGCAATAGCGCCTTAGTTAATAGACAAAAAAACTGATTATTATTTTTTTTATTTTTATATATATTTTTTATTATATCGAATCGACGAGACAAGCGGGTCCTTCACCTGATGGTATATGACACGCCCGCCTATAAAAACGTGGTAACTAGAATGGTATTCACAGCATCACATTGCGCTCGTCGCCTTGAGACAAGATGTAAAGCCGCGTTGCCCCAGTATACTGGCAACAGCGCCTTTCAATCCAGAACACAGTAATGTTTGCATACTAGTGTTTGACGGCAGAAATAAGCGCTGCGGTGGTACTTAACTAGACGGTCTTTAACATTAGAGACATACCACTAGTAATTTATCTTTGTATATAACAGTGATATATATATGTGTGTGTGTGTGTGTGTTTGTAAATACTTGGCTTACAGATATGTAAGTGTACAGGAAAATTATTATCGTGTTAAAGAATTATTATAACTGTATATTCTGTTTAACTGTAATGATACAATATTATCTGTTATATATTTATATGTATATATATAGTAGGTTTGTGTATGTGTGTGTGTGTGTGTGTGTTGGTGTCGCCCCGTCACATCCGTCCTCAATTTGCACGCGAAACTCCGCCGTTTGCACCTCAAACGTATAAATATTACCCAAGAAAATTATATCAAAAGTTCTCCGGAGGTATTCGCGAAAAGATATTTGGTGGAATTAAAACAACACTTCGCCGAGAGAAAAGTGGTCCCCTGCCCCCCCGCCGCCGTCGCCGCCGCCGCCCCGCCACCGATACCCCCCACGGCCGGCGCCGAGCCCCCGAGCCCCCGCCCCCCGAGGGGTGCACCCTACCCAATCCCAAGATGGCTTCTTTTATAAGGGGTGGACGGTGGCCCCTCAAGAATAAAAGTATACCGTACCTTCCGTAGATAGATATTCAGCAGGGGGGGTGTCGGAGGGGGTGTGGAGGGGTTTTAAGATTTCGAGCTCTTTGTTCGCGAGTTCGATTGCGTTAAATTTAAATTGCTTCTCGAAATTCGAGTTCGGGAGCGTTTCTTTTGAACGTATGATTTCTGGCTCACGCTATTGAAGCGTTTAACTGTCATGTTCATCGACCATTTTTTTTATTGACTTTCATTTAATTGAAAAAAAAAAAAACAATTTTAGTACTATATATATAACCTATTTAATATTCCCACAGCTGGAATTCTAGACATTTCAAAAAGACTTCAGTTTCAATAATATTTGAAATGGTAACTTTTGGTCTATGTCTTACCGATAAGGATTTAGGTAGCATTGGAGCTACTTTTGCAGCTGATTAATATATCATATAAACTTTGATATCTTCCGGTTTGAAGGACGCTGTAACTAGTGAAATTACGGGGGTAATAAGACAACATCTTACGTATCAAAGCGACGAGCGCATATGTTGCAGTGTACATCATCTAATATTACTTAACTTCAGATGAAAGTCTCGCGGAACCCGCGGCTTCATTAAACATTTTCTTCAGTAAATATATATTAGTTTAGATAAACTTTTAGCTATGAAATTACTCCAAATATTTAAAGAGAGACCCCAGAGGTCAGTTATGTTATATACGCTTTTACAACCCCCGAAAGTTTATGTTCGAAATAATTTAGATAGATGCCTAATAGCTCCATCAATTTATCTGAAACGAGAGGTCTTTTAGAATATGGACCCTCTGCTGAAGGTTTAAAGGTTATATTGTGTCACAGTGTGTGTGAGGTTCTTAACCTTCACATGATCGCGAGTGGGTCAATGTATGCGACGCGCTTTGTTTTGATTTACCCTCAAACGTCTTCGCTGGGTAGGTCAATAGTTTATTGGGTTTTTCTAAGCATCTTAAGTTGAAATTTCAAGAAGCTTAATTAAGTCAACGCACAGAGTTCGTTTCGGAAACATTCCTTCAAATAAGCCTAAGTTTATGATGGAAAAGGTCCACCTCGAGTTATTATGACGTGTGTAATAAAATAGAAGATCTATAGGAAGTTCGAAGCAGAGGGAGCAGGAAGGTCTTTTTACTCTCTTCTCAATAACGGTGTATAATGACAGTGTTTAATTCTACCCGTTTTAAGATACGATAGGACTGTTATGTTGTTATATTAAAGTCCTATAAGCAAATAAAATAAAATAAAATCGTAAATAGCAGCCTAAAAGTTTAAGAACAATCAGAATGTCTATATAAAACTCTATCTGTGTCTAATCTCTATCAAAATGTTAGTATGAAGTTTTACCTTTTAGAGCTTTTTTTAAATGCTGTCCTATAGACCTTAAAATTTGATATATTTCATACTAAAATGTATTATATAAACTATTTTAAATGTACTTAAAGGTAGAAGGAAAGAAGGGCTGGTGTACTTTTTTGTTTATGTATAAAAGATTCCTAAATTAACTTATATAGAGTTCCTAAGAATTCAGTAATTTTAGATAGTACTTTCGCATTAGTAGGCGATTTAGTGATATCTAACTAAAGCGCCGAAAATGAGTCTACTATCAGTGTAAAACTTAAAAACATTAAATAGATATTTCTTCAGATTTTTAGTATATTACAAAACCCATAAAACATACTAACACCGCCTAAGATCGCCATGACGTCGCAAAGCGGATGCATTTTTTCCGCTCCGCCATTATTTTGCAAGCATAATTAATTGCCCCAACGCCGCCCGCCTAAATTGAATCTCTTAAACCACCCCATCGCCACCCCCTTGTCCCCCAGGAAAAACAACCCTTTCTTATTTTTACACTCCGGTCTTTTCCCCCTTGCAAGACGATAAATCCTTGCTAGAGACATTGGGGAGATACTTTGCCAACTCATCGCGAGCGCCGTGCGAGTCGGAAGAAAACTTAATTTCAGCTTTATAACGATGGTGTTACGGTGAATATATAAATGGGAAGTGGTCCTGCGTTGGCACCAGATATCTTGGATGCTGAGGAGCAAGAAAAACCCTCTACAATTCGTCATTCAAATTCCACGGGCGAATCTAATCGCGACTCCATTTTGTATTCAGCTCATTAAAAGTTTTTCTTTACAAAAGTTCCCTTGTTGTTTTGCTGCTTTATTTTTATGTAAAGCAAACATTCCTCAAGTATATATATAAATAAATGATATATACATATTATATAAACAAATAATTAGACTAATGTGTAGGCGACATATTATACTAAGAAGATATTGATGAATTATCTCAGGCATGTTATTTTTACTTACTTTCATATACATAACATGGGCAGGAATAAATTTTAATGTAAAACGTATAAAAGATTAATAACATTATTAAATTTGTATGTTTTTCTTTAGGATATCATATTGGGATATTTGTTTATATGATGCTTTATATATAACAACGCTGTTTAATCTCCAAACATTGTCCCAAGCTTAACTAGATCTGGGTTTTACTTATTATTGAATAAAGTCTTTAATAATATCTTTATGAAGTAAAATACGTTAAAAAGTAATGTCATTAAATTCTAGTTTTAGTTATTCAAACTATTTTTGTTCAATAATTGATCGGTAACTACATTTCAGGATATAACTCACTCCGGTCAATGATAAGTAAGTGTAAATCTAAACAAAAACTTTCAATTGTTTTCTAAGAAAACATATTAAATAAAACAATGAAAAACAACCATCAATCATAGTTAAGTTATATTTTAACCAATTCAAACAGAGAAGTTGTGAACGAAATAATCATATATCTGAATATATAAGTGGAATGACTAAAGGAAATATTATTTTTGAACGAAAGTTAAAGGAGTAATTGTTTTCAATCCTCAGAAATCGCCCTCGCGTTCTCCCCTCCCTAAAACACGACTTATGTAAAGAGGGCCGTCTAAAAATGCACTTAGACATTACATTAAAAGATATAATTAAGGGGGGTTGGGCGCACCCTCAGGGAAATTCGCCTTCTTTTGACGTTTTAAAGGCCCCCTTTTCTTCGACCCCCGGCACACGTTGATTACAATCCTAGACGTGGCATAAACGCAAATATATTGTTTAATTTGTAAGAAAACAATTCAAAATGTACTCATGTGTATAAAATATATTTACATATAATTATTTCTTTAGTGTTTAGATAAATCTACTTAATTATTTCTAACCTAATCTTCTTCCTCCTGCATTTTTCCCAAGTATGCGGGGTCGGCACAGTACGTACTTCTCTCCCTTTATCAGCAGTCATATCTGAATTCACACTCTTCTCACACATGTCATCTTTCACACAATCCATCCACACTTCCTTCGGTCTTCCGCTACCCTTATAACCATCCACGTTCATTCTCATTACTTTCTTTGTTACATGTCCTTCATCCCTCCGCACGACATGCCCGTACCACGCTAACCTCTTGCTCCTCAATTTCTCTGTCACTGGAGCAACTTTCAGACTTCCTCTAGAATATTCATTATAACCTAATCAGGTTTACTATTTAAATAGAAAAGTGGGAAGCGCCGAGACGAGACAAATGAATACAGTTAACGGGCGTAATACTTATACCTAATAATTAATTTGTGAATGTATATGTAGATAAATAACAAATAATGTAATGAGAATGAACGTAGATGGTTATAAGGGTAGAAGAAGACCGAAGAAAGTGCAGATGGATTGTGTGAAAGATGATATTTGTGAGAAGAGTGTCAATTCAGATATGACGGCTGATGGAAGGATGTGGAAGAGAAGTACATACTGTGCCGACCCAACATAGCTGGTAAAAGGGCAGGAGGAAGGAAGAAGGATATGGATAAATAAATAAATAAAACTTTAGAGAAGATTTGACAGTTTTATCGTACACTTGCGTAGTTTTCTAAAAAAGATGTATACAAAAATCCATTTCATCATATCTTTTGTTCCTTTATCTAGGTGCATAGTTTTGAATATTTAACTGTTTTAAGCAAGTTTTTAATATCATTTTTACAGTTATTTTGATATAGACTATACATAATATAATATATGTATACACGAAACGTTTCCTGGATAAAAAATTACTTTTAGTTTGGCCGTTTTATTTCAAAGCAATCCCTTAGTAACGTTCGTCTAAACTATACGACGAATACCTGTAAATATCATATCTTTTAGTTATTTGTAAAATGTGGGATTCTCTGGATTGTATGCTTAGAAATCTCAATAACTTAATATATTCTAGGAAATTGTACTTAAAATCTATTGTGACCTTCCATTTTCCGTATATCTATGCAAACGTCACCCTTCAGATCGTTTAAGACGAATAACGCTTATAATTACCGACTGAATATAACGAGAAATTTTATTCAATGCGTTCCTATATCTATGGATTATATTTACAATCGTTGTTAACATAGAAAAATATTGAAAGGCACTAAGTAATATAATGTATATGTTTAGTACATAACGTACTGTAATTTTTTTTTAAAGACAACTACTATTAGGTGAAGCATACAATCATTAAAAACCATCGCAAGGTATGATATTAAAGAGTAAATAGAATAGATCTTGTATAACTTAAAAATTGTAGAACATAACTTAAAGAATAAGAATCAAAATTTTGTAAATCACAGTTGCCAATATTCCAATTTCAAAACATTAAATAGATAAGTGCTGATATTTTTTCAAAGCAATAAAATTCAAATTGACATGTAATAAGTATTTAGTAGCTATGATACTATAAACAGATACAAGGAAATATATAAACATGCTAATTCACAGAAATAGATATTCACGTGTTAAAACGAAAGCACCCCATTTATTGAAGAGTGTTAAAACACGTCCATTTTAAAAAGCAATAGAATGCAAAACACGTTAATTTATTGGTGCTAGAACGAGTGAGAAAAAGAAATGAAAGTGTTATTTTACAAACGCAACATTTGTCCCTTTAAATTGGCGGGTAAATTTCCCTCGTCACCGGGGTGGGACGAGAGGGTGAAAAAACAACCTCCGAATAAGAGGAAAAAAAATAAGGAAAAGTGAGGAGAACAGGCATTATCCATGTTAATTCTGAGGCTAATTCAATTTACGCCTAATTCTATTTGCCGAGCAAAACGGGAGGTGATAATTGTAGGAGAGTTTTTTGTGATACGGGTAAAGGGAAATGGGATAAAAAATCCTTTTTTCTTTTGTTACGTGGGAAATTGTTACTTTACATTCAAATAAGGACTTACCTTTCCGTTTCCTTTTAATGTACATGGTACGACTCCTATAGATTGTTATCTATATTTTTTATTAATTATTTATATGTTTAGATACTGATTATTAAAATTTAGTACAAGAAATATATAAAAAAGCATATTATAATAAAATCTATAGACAATAACGTAGATAAAAAATATTTCACTTCACAGACGCTTTCAACGTTTATAATCACACCTAATGTTGTCTAATGCTATTTCAAAACTGACCAAAGCTTGAAATAAAATGAGTATGGCGCTAATAATAACAATATTCAAATTTATAACCCTTTAAATTTAATACCGGTTTTGGACAAAAAGCGGCAAAAGTGACCGGTGTCCCCCAAGGGTCAGTTCTGGCGCCCGTTATTGTCTATTTTTCGAATAGGACTGGTCAATCTGGTTTTGCTGACCCTTCCTTATCCTTTTTAAATGTTTTGTAAGTGTACGGATTTCAATGGACAGCTGCTTTTTAGGACTGGTTTTAACGACAAAACAATTTTCTGGATAAAAAAGAATTACAAAAGAATTTGTAATACGAATAAATCGATATAAACGCGGTATTATGTTGCGTTGCAAATATTTTACACGTACCTTACAACAAGGCTGAGTAATTTCCAATGATAACAGTCTTATTAACTCCATATTGTTGATGCTGTTTTTAACTTAATACAGACTAGTACTTAACTATGATCCCGCCTGAAGATAAGCGAAGATGTAGTCTAGATAATTAAGCGAACTAATCCGGAATATGTCTAAGTAATATAGCCATAGCCATTCCAACCGTACTGGTAGTATATATAATAGTGATTTTTAGAAAACGGAGAGAAATATTTATTTCGTACACAAATATAATATTTTCATTAATACAAGATGAAAAAAATCTAATTGTATTCTATATTGCTATTTATTAAGATCTCTTTTCAATTTTACACTTTATAATAAAACTTTATGAATACTATCACTATTGTCTATGCTTCATTGTACAATTACTCATTACCCCTGCAATAAGGTTGATATAGATGAAAATATATAGACAAAGGTACCGACGGTGAAATTTTAGTGAATTTAGCGAGTACTTCACTCCCTGTCTTTCTTACTATCTTATCTTTTTAACTGGTATACAATATTTTGAACTTGAGTGTCTCTACAGTGACCATATCTCTCTATAAACGACTTCTATAAACTTCAGACTTTTCTTAGGGACACTGATTACTGAAATATTTCTCCTCTGGTGCATCGTCTGAAAGAGTCTTGACATAAGACACCGTCGAAGTCACTCGTGAGTCTTTTTCTCTTACTAGTCAATTGTTAGGTAGTAGTTTAATTAGCTACGTAGTTCTGCTAGGGATACTTGGACATAACTACTGGAGTTCCCAGATAGGCTTTCTCATCGCTATATTCGTTACTTTCAGTATAATCTGTTATCATTTTCGATCCAGAATAAACTGTCTTTCCAACGATCGTAGGCCACTACTTAAAGAAATACCGCAATGTTTGTAATATGGCATGGTTATTCTGACATTATTCGCATGCCCTTGCGTATTTTAAAATAAATGATAACAGAGTAGAATTAGTACCTAAGGTTTATTCTAAATACTATACATTATACTGAGATGCTATTGCTGATGAGTTTCTTGAAATGACGGCTTTCTAGTTCTTTTTCCATCTTTACCTGCTTCTTTATTATTAGGATTACGATCGTGTTTAATAGCATAGGTCTTGAGTTGATTAAACTCTACACGTGGTGAAGGTTAAATGAAAGGTTTTTCGAGCTTTACTGTCTAGCTACAATCTACCACCATTACCAGAATGTTCTGGGCGGAAACACTAAGCTATCTTTGACTTTATTGTTACCAGCGCGTGAAATTGGCGCCATGGTAAGGTACAGCTGAAAACTAGATTTGAAGTTTGTGTGAAAATAAGACTGGTCTCTTTTTGAAGAATAAGTGGCAAACACACTGCTTACCTTCTCGTTTTAAAGAAGTAATAAATTAACATAAAAATCCACAGGAAAAATTACTTAAAAGTACTTATTGTACTGTCAGTCCCAGAAAAAACCTAAACAATTTTAATATAAATGAAAACTTTACAGAGAAATTAATAATTAATTAAACTTATTTTCTTATTTAACAGTTTTCATAAAAACTAAAAATAAATCCGAATACGTCCCTGTAATCTTAACCGTAAATAAAATTCTACTGACGCTTACCACGCGATAACTCGATAAAACTTCAATAGAAGGTTTTTATCGATTTTACAAATCTGATATAAGTCGATTGGTACCAGCTGATTGCATAAGTCCTCAAAAATTATGGTAGATCACAAGGTTACTTAGTTTTTATAAACTTTTTTTTTTTAATTTGTCTTTTTTGTCAAAGAACGAAAAGATGAGCAGAACGTAATCTGATAGTAAGGAAAAGGTCCTCTTATAACACGGTGATATTAGTAAGGATAGTATACACTGCACGATGTAGTACTTTTTTGTTTTAGAGAAAAGGTGAGAGCTCTGTTACGCCAGTATTCATTAGCTTCAACGCCCTTCAATCCCGAACAAAGTAATATTAGCGCAGTACAGATTTTCGACAGAAATAAGCACTGCCTGTTTCTGTCATCGTGATTCCTTCCTAGGGGTGCAAGGGTTCCCGCACATCTACTAACGGGACCACCCTGCAGTGGCTGCACTCTGCTAATCAACGAACGAGGCTCTGGCTCCCGCTTAGCTCCATTGGCTATCGTAGTGGCAAATAGCTCAAGTCCCTCATATGAACCCTTTAAGCACCCCATATAAACCCCTTCGTATGGCAGCCCTTAGTGCCCAACAGTATGAGATGCCATGCTGGCTCTTTGTAGAGATTTTTGAGGGAAGCCCATGTCCAGCAGTGGACGTCTATCGGCTGATGATGATGATGATTATGATGACGGTACCTTCTTATATGATATCTAGCAACAGAGACCTACCGTCCGTGTTGTGAATGTAATTGAGATAAAGCTTACAAATTCTTAAACCAATTGAAAAGATACCGAAGGACCTAAAAAGGCACAACTAATAAGCTTAATGCTTCTTTTCACTTTCTACCTGAATGATCTTGTATAGTACTTATCTAAGATATATCATAGTTAAAATTAAGTTAGTATATAAAAAAAATTGTGCATTATGTCTTACTTTTCTACTATATTCCAAATTGTTAACAAGTAGAGCCATAGTTCTAGAGTCATAAATTTCATCCCATTCTAAGCGTCAGATGGGTGGATCTGTTGATTTGAAGTAATCTACCCTAACATCAATGCTTTAGTTAAAAGAAAACTTAAATATTTACCATCACATTATTTGATTTAAATTTGTTTAATGTATCACACAAAAGCATCAAAGTTTGAAAGTTTATCATACAAGTTTTGATAAATATGAATTTATCGACTTTCAAATGCGTTATTGGACTTAGTCGAGGATCATCATCAAGGGTAACAAATACCTTGCTTGTTTTGTTTGTCTTGACTCTTTATGGGTGGAGATTTTGAGTCCAAAATATTAAAGCCTCTTTCAAATTATGATTTCTTCTTTCTATCAACACGTCTTTTGCCTTATCTCTTGCTGATCTTACTAAAAGCAGTTGACATGAATATTAGTCACATTGGTAATTGGCCTTATTGTTGAATTTGTATGGAATAGGCTTATCAGATTTAATTGAACTATTTAAAACAGTATAATTATCTATAGCTAGTCACAAAATGTCAATAGAGAATAATCGCTCAACCCATTGAGATCAGATTCTTTCTTTCAAGAACAACATTTCTATTAATAAAATTTCATTTCCTCTTCAGTACTTGTAAGTGAATATTATTAAAACGAAACAGCTTCGTATAATGCGATGGCTGGTGTACAAAAACTTCAAACATCAAAGGGTTCATGGTCATCATGTCGTCACGTCCCATCTCCTCTTTTTTTTAACGAAACCGCATTAAAATCAACAAGCGATCATCAATATCAACAAAAAGCAATCGGGGATGCGTAACAAGGTATTTTATGGTAACCCTTTCATTACACGCATATGGTCACTGACCGTTTAAAGTTTTCACTAAAACGTGACTCGGAATAAAAAAAGTAAATAATATGTGCTCTTGGACCGCTGTCCATATGTCCTGTGCCCATTGTGAGGTTGTTTTTTTATAATATTATTATTAGACGCTATTGAATTTAACTGCAGTAGCGGTCAGTCTGTAGGGTGACAGAGTTGTTAGTTTTTTATGAAATACTGACTGTCGCTCAATTTCATATGACGGTAAGTTACCATGTAATCTTTGATGGTAAAGAGCACTAGTCTAGATGTAAGCTATTCAACTTTTTCTTAAAGATTCCTTTATTGTAAAGCCTTAAAGCGGGGTATATATAATAAGATGCAGGCTTAATACCTGTTGGCATTCTCTGCCTCTCTCTCTAACGGTGGTAGGTGGTAAGTTAATCGTTGCCTTAAACATTATTAATAATAGTAACAACATTAACAGCTATACGTAGAGATATATCTACACATATCGATATATATAAATTTATACATATATAAATAACACTAAGATGTGTGTCTGCTTAAGATGTTCCCGGATCCGCTTTATGAAAAGATATTTGTGGATACGTTCTGAATCTCTTTGGGTAAAGAGTTCCAGAATGATGAAGCCTGAATTGTATATGAGTTTCCACAGTCTGCTGGTGGTAGGTCTAGGTACCACCGCAGTGCCTACTCCTGCCGCCAAACAATACTGTGCAAGCAATACTATGGTTCGGTTTGAAAGGCGTTGGAGCTAGTGTAATTACTGAGGTAACGAGACTCTACATCTTATGTCTCAAGGCGATCAGCGCAATGTGGTGCAGTGTATAACATTTTAACTAGCGCTACAATGTTATGGGCGGGCGTGTAACTTACCATCAGTTGATTGTCTCGCTTGTCTTGTCGCTTAATAAAAAAAATTGCTATAACATAGTCCGATAAAGTAAATCCGCATAAGAACTCACGGGTCCCAACCCAACTTCATCTACTCGTGGTACACCCTGCTAATCACGAAACAGGGCTCTGCCTCCCACCAAGCCGTATTAGGCCAGCGTGGTAGGAAATAGCCCAAATCCCCCATATGAACCCCTACCTACAACAGCCCCTAGTGCCCAGCTATACCGGAGGTCATGCTGGCTGTATGTAGAAATCTTTGGGGAAGGCCTATGTCCAGCATTGGACGTCTATCGACTGATGATGATGATGAATTTTCGATATTGTAAACCAATCAAATATTTAATTGAAAGAATCATTCTTGTCTTTAATTTTATACGAAAAACATTGAATACAAAATAGATATAAATTTCATCATCATCATCAGCTGATAGACGTCCACTGCTGGACATGGACTTCTCCCAAAGACGACCGCATCGATGGATCCCGTGTTGCTCATTAATATAAATTTTAAAACATATCTTTGATTTTGTATAAATACCCATGTCCATAATTTTTGTTCAACATGTTCACCTCACCGGTTGTGACCGGTTGCATGCGGTACGCGCCGCTTAGATCCGGTTCCGGGCAACGAGTGACCCTTTCTTACGGTCCCATTGTCGTGCGGAGGTGAAAGGTCGCCGGGCAGATGTTTGCCCGCACACGCGATAACCCGTGTCGCATTCAAATTATTTATTTTTTAATCTGTAGACAGAAGATTTGTTCAGAATTTTTTTATACTTATCTAAGCTTAATATATTTTTTTCATTATTAAAATTACTGGTGGTAAGTTACTAGAGAATTTACTGGTGGTAGGTCTGCTGCCGGAGACCCTCTAGGTACCACCGCAGCGCCTATTGCAGCCGACAAACAGTACTATGCAAAATATTACTGTGTTCCAGTTTGAAGGACGCTGTAGCTAGTGTAATTACTGAGGTAACGAGACTCAACATCTTGTCTCAAGGTGACGAGTATAATGTGGTGCAGTGTACACCATTCTATCTAGCGCCACGTTGTTATGGGTAGTCGTATCACTAACCATCAGGTGAACATCTCGTTTATATCTTTATTTAATAAAATTAAAAAAAAAATTAGGAGACCCCGTCGTTTGTGCTAGCTTTGTATTTAAGTTACTATTGCTCTATTAAGTTAAATCCTATTTCCTATAAATAAATAACGCACAATAGGACACGATTGTAAAAAATTACATATTATAACATGGCGGACCTTTCCCACGAAATGATGTCTCCTAATTAATCACCACAACCTACTACTGAAGCTAAACTGCAGTATGCAAACTTTCATCATTATCATCATCAGTAGATAGACAGCTGGACATAGACTTCCCCCAAAGATCTCCACATCGATCAGTTTCATCTTGCTTGCAACCAGTGGCTTCCCGCGACTCTCATCAGATCGTCGGTCTACCTTGTGAGAGGTCTCCCAACACTACGTCTACCGATGTCCGGGGGCTGCTTGAGGACCTTACTGGTCCATCGGTCGTCGGTCCTTCGAGTGATATGCCCTGCTCACTGCCACTTAAGTCCAGCAATCTTTTGGACTATATAGGTGACCTTAGTTTATCTGCGGATCTCTACATTTCTGATTCGGTCGCGCAGAGGAACTCCAAGCATAGCCCTCTCCATTGCCATTTGGATGACTGTGAGTCAATTCAAACGTTACTGTATTACATTTAGATGACGCTGTAGTCATATTAGTAGATATAGTAATTATACTTTTTGTATAGAATTGGTAGCATATATGAAGTCGACTACAAAATGGTAACAGACCTGTGTCAGATTTACCGCATTAATTGCGAAGTTGTAGCTGGCTTAGCCAAACATTAACTTTCACCTGTCGCGAATAGTTCCCAATGTAGCGCGATACGGGAGCGGCGCGCGGCAGGAAGCGGAAGAATTCGCGAAAACACCCGCGAATTATTGCCGCCTTCCCCAGATATGCGGTACACCTAACCGCACTATTAATCCTCGTTGACTATTTATAATATACTTTGACACTATCCAGCTCCTTTTCATGACTATCGGTTGATTGTTGTTACGATGATGATCTACAATTTATTTCGCTAATAAAATCATTTCAAATACCAATTTCTAGTATTCACTAAATTATATACCTACAAAATTAACTGACCAGATAAAGGTAGTAGTAAATGGCTCATGGCCATTAGAGATGAGTGACGACATTTTGTCAATCTTGCCACCAACACCTGAAGTGGTGACCACGACCACACGGTCAATAGCGATACCGATGAAGAAGAGAAAAATTAAAAAACAGATTTATTGAACAGTTAAGAAAGAATATAGTAATTTTATATACATTATCAATGTATTATTTATGTAATAGTATACAGTGGAAGTCTATCAGCTGATTGATGATGATGATGCTAACAAACCTCTTGTTAACGAACTTCTACCATAAACAAATATTTGCTGATATAAAACTATCACTACTTTTTAAGTTGATATTTTAGTTAAAAATAAACTTTTCTATTTGTATACTTAACAAACACTCTTGAAAAAATAGTTTTTCTTTACATATAAAAGAACTTTATTAGCAAGTGATTTCTGTAATTTAGCCGACTTGTACACTTTTAAGCTTACCTTCCCTAAACCTTAACCTTATACCTCTATCTTTGTCAGTTGAATAAACCTTCCAAACCTTTCACAAGCTACAGCAGGTTTCACATCTAAACACAACATTTGTACATTATAGCTTGATGATAGACGAGCGTGACAACTACCTAGACTGTCTTCAGCAGTTGGACAGGTCCACGTCAAAAACTAACAAGCGGTTTAAGAACTTCAGGGTTTATTACCTCAGAGCGTCTAATTCAATACAGTCGAAGCCATAAAGACTTAACCAGTAAATAATATACAAATTATTATTATTTTTAATATGAATATATCTTCAGGGTGTACACGGTAATTCTAATGTAAGATTTACACCGGTTATCCGGCGAGAGGAATAGTTGACTCCGCGAAGGAAATCCGGACGGGGTGGGGCCCACACTAAAAATTTGCTTAACAAATTGTAAACGGAACTGACTCGACTATTTCGTACTAACTTTGTAACGATTCCGCTGATAAGTGTGTGCAAATAGGTCTCGTTGGAAAGCTTGGATTAAAAGTTGCGGTGGTTAACTGTGTTGCCATGTAGTAGCGAGAATGGTCGGAATATAGGCAACGGAAGTTCTGTGTGGAGAGCCTTGATGATGACGACTTGAAGACTTAGACTTGACTTACTTGAAGATTATTTCAGATCGAAATTAAGTAAAATTTCCACTTGATTCCTTATAATAAGTATAAGTAATATGGTGATAACAAATTGTATAGTTTTCGATCTATTTCGTTCAATAACACTAACATCATCTCATCGTATTGGTTTGACCAACAGCTCCAATGATCTAAGACTCATCTATTACCAAAATCGAACTGAACGTATGATATCAAAATTTTGACACGTGTTGTGTAATTAAGTAAACAGGATAACCAAGTGAAAGCTCAATTTTTTTTTTATGAAAATCGAAAGCGAAAGCGGCATCGAACCTAACACAATAATGGTGCACCATAAAATCAGGGCACTCCGCCATAAAGGCGTCCGCAGTCAACAGGTGACGTCACATAAAACACTCTGACACATGGTGAGGCAACGCGACATGCAAGGAGTTGTGGGTCAATGATCAGATACTAAAATAGACGCGACATTATAAAAAAAACAGGGTATTTAATGATCCAGACAGAGGTGAAAACGGGGAATAACTATTACATACCCTGACTCCTTAAAACTATAAATAATAATCCCTCGAGTTATTGAAAGGATACATAATTAAGCTTAGACCATTGCTAAATTGATAAGTTAATTTTTAAGTATACATAAGCACAGAGATTTCGGGAGTGGTTTACCTTACCCTAGATCTTTGTCCACGACACCCGAATCCTGGTGTACAAAAGAATAGTGTTACTACAAGGTCATGGCAATAAGAATGGAACCTGAGAACCAACACTATTGTGTCACCATTCCATCCATCAACTAATTAACAATTAAGATATTACTTACAACTTTTAATCAATACAAAATGAAGTATATACAATACTCTTGGAACCATTTAACACCAACTAAAATCGCTTTCCTGAAGCTGATCTTCCGGTGTCTCGCGACAGATCCTCGCCATATCGTCCGAGCGTCCCGTGTTGCCATATTTTGAATGTTGCCAATTCATAAATAACAAAAGTAATGATACCTATTTGTTTTTTTTTTTATTACGCTAAGAATTAAGTATCATAAAAACGTTTTGCTGGATAAGGGTGGAAGGATGGATTGTTGAATAAAAAGCCTTAGTGTTACCACTTCTGTGGCTCAAGGTTTGCTCCCACCGAAAGAAAGTCAAGATTTTTGTCTTGAATTCATGTCGAACGAAGTCTGTTGTTCTTAAAACTTGTTGGTTTTCTTAATGGTTTCATTCAAATACTCAAGATCCTTGCGGATCGAACCCACGACTTTCCGACGCCTGATATCATATTCAAACATCGTTGATCTAACATAAGTATTAAGTAAACAAATATTATTTTGACGATATCAAACGTTCTTTTTACTGATCTATGACTAACCGTAACAAGGTGTCGAACAATAATTTATCGGGACCAAGTTATTGAATTTTAAATTGCTTCCTTTCCACGTGTTCATTGATATTGTCAAACGTCTGCACACGATATCTAACCTTAACACCTGGTAATAAACACTAACCTTGCTAAACGGGCAAATAGTTCTGAATAAACACTACGTCTAAGAAATTGAATGTTAACCAAACTACATATGCATTATATTAAGCTCTTATTTCTTTAGTAATAGAGTTGAAATTCCTGTGTCATTATGTAAAGGGTTATTTGTAAGTTATTGTTGACGTATCGATGAAATTTTGTTTATGGAGGGATACATTGGAAAGGAAATTATTATTTTTAGGACACCGGAAGGCCAGCTTAAGTTATGATGTTTGTTGTTTTTGTTTATGAACTTTAACAAAAAAAAACTTAAAGTATATATTAAGTAGATAATCTAATATTAATATATGTAACAGTAACATATGCTAAGCTGTTTACTGCAGCTATTATTAAATACTACTTTAAGAGCTGTGCTTTTGTAACTTAACCTTTCTAAGTAGAAAGAACCGCAGCGTTTATTTCAGAAGCTAAACCGAAGTGTGCACTCTACTGAGTTAGATTTGGATAGTCTCTGTTGCTAGTAAAATTACTGGAGTAACGAGATCTAATATCTTATGTCTGGAGAAGACAATGAGGAGCTGTAACTCAACTAGTAACACATTGTTGTGAGTTACGAGCAAGCGAATAATTTATCATCGTGTATACTTACGTACTGCTCCTTTCGTTGCTTTGTAGTACGAAAAACAACGGAATTTTCAAATAAGCAAAGTGAATTATTCGTACTGTAAATAACAGGCCCAAAATGTAGTGCCCAGCAGTGGACATGACGATGAGCTCATAAAACTTAACAAGTTACGAAATACGATTCAAAAACTCCTAACTCGGATACATCTCAAGTTAGCCGTACTCGCAGCATTAATTCATCCCGTCATTACGTATATACAGGTTGTTTCAGATACCCCCCATCGTTGTCCCCTTCTCCTCCTACCCTCCCATCGGAACAGGACGCAACAAAACAGGCCAAGTCGCCGCTCGGCAATGTAAGTGCAATTTAAAATGTAAATTAACACAGCAAAGAAGTGGGGCGGGCGCTCACCAACACCAAGATGTATACTCCAACACCTTAGCACGGAATGTGTACACAGCGCTGAACTTTTAAAACTTACCCCTAATCAATAACCATTCAAAATTCAATCTTATTTGTATATAAATAAAGTGTATTTTTCCTTACGCGACACTCTCAGTTGATCGCGTCTTCATTCGCAAGGACATCGGTATTCTTGCCAAATGAATTTCATTTATAGGTCCTATTAAATAAGGGTAATTTTACAATGAATGAGTATTCTGTACATAAGCCGTTTCAAAATATATTTTTTTCTTATTTCATACGAACGGAAAATTTGTTAAGAAAACGTTAAGAGACGTTCAGGAGCGCGAGCGGCGATGCTTTAGTCGATATCCGGAGAAAATTTAAATATTAATAATTCCTGACGACTCCATGCAATTTTACCTTTTTTTTTTTTATTAAATACACTATGGTCCACTGTCCACCTGATATGAAGTGATAGTGTTACGGAGATATAAACTGAACCATGTTATACTCGTCGCCATGAGATATAAGTCAAGTTTCCCTTGGATAATTACATTACAATAGCTACAACGCGCTTCAATCCGGAACACCGTAATATTTTACTGTTTGGCGGAACAAATAGGAGCTGCTGTGGATACTTAGACGGTCTCCGACAGTACTTTTGTAACATTGCAAACGTTCTTGAAATTGTCGATGACTGTACTATCAACACCAAGTTACTGCAACAGCTAGTTCAATTCTAATGCTTCAATAGTAGTGGATTTGCAACTTGTGGAGACATGTCTCTGATGTGGTCGTACGCGAAGTATATATCAAGGTACAGGTTCGATTCTGAGCTAAGGATTTCAGTAAATCCAGCCTTCATGAGGAAACCGAGCAATTTCAAAAACAGTATTCGTGTGACATTAACTAACCCGCACTTATCCTTTTGGATAAATAGCTTTGACCTTCGAGAGTTGATTCAAGGTCCCAGTTGTAGGATCAAAATAAAGGATTATTTATTTATTTATTCTAAATCGTAAAGTTGGTTAAGTTGCCTTCTTCTTAGGATGTATTCCTATAAAAGGAACTGCTTCACTATTTACTTCAATGGGATGAAGCTATAAGGCTCACGATAATGTTCCTTTATCCTATGTACCCTTGCTTTTCTATTCGCAATAGGATATAAATGGGATATTCTTTAGCAGCATAGTCTAGGAACACATGGACACGGACAATACACGATAGAATGTTCTAGAAAATTAGTAGAATAATGATAATAATATATTATTAATAAATAAAATCAAATTTATGTACAAATCCATACACATCATGGAGATGGAGATATTTGATGGAGGTCTATATACAGCGGTGGATGTCTATCTTCTGATGATGCTGATGGTGACATACACAGGAATAGATCTTGTTTTTTGGTATGCTTGCGTTCAGCAGTGGACATCAAAGGGATGAAATTAAATGAATTAACAATTCTCAGTGGATTACTGCTTGCCTTGTAAGTTGGAGATGTCGAGTACGATTCCATGGTTGTTTCGTGGAGGAGGTTTAAGGAGATTCCTGCTTCGATTGCTGTGACGTGTGAAGTTTTGATGGTCCAACATGATAATGTACACTACGAATCCACGGCGGAAATAGGAGTTGCGATGGTATCTACCTAGAGTACACTGGCAACACTTGTAACACTGGGAAGATGTTCCAGAAATTGTACTTTCGTATTGTACAGTCAGCGCTATTACTGCACCACATATATTAATTCAAATGCTTCAACAGTACTGGATGTGAACCTTTATGTTAATCAAATATCAGAAGTTCGAAATTTGTTGAACATAAATAATGTATGAAAACTGCTTTTGTCTGCTGCAGGAGCTCCGGTGGTATCTAGACGGTGTTTGGCAACAGAGACTTACTACAAGCAGATAATCAATAGTTGATTCAATATATTAACTACTCACTAGAAATCTAGTGATTCATTTAAATATAACGGAATTGAAGTCAAAGTAATATAAACGTAAATCACTTCACAGATAAACAGAAAGCAATAACCCAATAAAATTTAAGGATTGTAAATCGCGGCAGTAAAGTCTTGACGGGCGGTTACGTGGCAACGCGGAGACCGTTCCTTTTTTCTCTGCCCCCATCCCCACCACCTAAGGAACGGTAGGGGGTGTACAGGGGTTGAGCAGAGGGGGAGGGAGAGGGTCGGCGAGAAATGGAAAACTCGGGAAAATTGTAGCATTCTTGAGGCGACGCGCCGCTCGCACCTTCTTGCGATAGTTGTTGCAAACATGCGGCTACTTTACATATACTGTATATATTTTATTATGCGACAATACGAGCAAGATGATCACCTGTTGGTGATACGTTCGCCTACAACAACGTGGCACTAGTTAAGATGATGTACACAACACCACATCGTGCTCATCGCTAAGATATACGAAGTCGAAGTTACAGGAGAGATATCTTTGTCTTAAGTCGACAAGCATAATGTGGTGTATATCACAATCAAGGAGCACTTCAGAGAGTGCTCCGTGACCTACTTCGCCAAGGCGGCAACTCATCCCAACCCTCTGGTGGCAAGCGCGGCCAACTACACGTTACCTCCGAATCCTAGGACGAAAAAGCGCAGACCGCGGCACGCGCTTATTCCGACATCCCAAGGGGTCCCGCAAACCACACACACGCCCACAGTCACCGACAGCACCTACGTCACCACACACACTTCGGACACTACCAACACGCTCCGAATATCATCATCACGTCGCCCTCGCTTCAGAACGCGGCGCCGCAGCTACTCACACACCGCGTACACTAAGTACACCCGCGATCGTGGGCGGTCCTCACCGCCCAGAGATTCCGATACAGGCGAAGGTAGTCGGGGAACGGGCCCGCGCCCGGCCTCGACGACCGAGTAGAATCGCCAGATAAAGTATAACAAGAACCAGACACATACAATCATCCGCCAGACAGCTACATCCCGCGTAGCGCATTTTAGTTTTTAAGAAACTTCAGGCCGTGGATCCGGGTCCACGAGCCCAGTGTCAGATGAGCTGTAAGAGCCGCAGTGGCTTCCAGCCCGCTCAAAAACAAGAATATAGGATGGTGTATATCATCTAAACTAGTGTTAGGTTATTATAGACAGGCGTATTACTTACCATTAAGTGAACGTATCGCTCGTCTGGTCGCTTTGTGACAAAAAAAAATTGTTGAAAAAAAAAAAAGACTTGTCTATGAAATGTTTGTCATCTCTGCTACGACTGGGAACGTAAAAAGGAGCGCCGTGTCGGACGTCTCCCTCCTCCCCCAGAACACTCGCGCACCCCTACTCCTGGCTACGGACAGCGTTCCGTTGGTGCAGGCTTAGTGGGGTTTTTTTTTTTATTTTATACCTATAATTTTTAATGGAAAGATGGTGGTGGTACTAAAAGGTTAGGTAACTATGATTGTTTATTCTAACAAGCGACGAGATAACCGAGAAGACCTAGGCTGTTTTATTTGAATGTATACAGTGTTACTTATACTCCAACAATAACCTAAAAGATATATTATATATAACCAGTTATTTATATTTCATTATAGATTCTTTAATATCTAACCCTTGATGTTAGCGAAAAATTATGATCCTAAGACCTTAGACCTAACTGCCATAGAAGATTTACAACATACACTAATCTTAACTTTAGTTAGTACATACCTTCTACTTTTAGTTTATTTTTGTATAGTATGTATAATTTCGACGTCCACTGCTGGACATAGGCACCTAAAGATCTCCACAACGGGTGATTTGGGCCATTTCTTACCACGCTGGCCCAATGCGGGTTGGTGGGAGCAACAGCCTCGTTTGTTGATTAGCAGCACCAGGAGCAGGTAAGGTTGGCTTGTAGTTATTAAGCGAGAACCCTACTTAATTTAGTTATTATACTAGCGTGACGATATAAACATATTTTTTAAAGATATATAAATTTAGAATTTAACGTTATTTTTAGGTATTTTTTTAATTATCCTCGTGTACCGAGTATGACCCTGGAGCATCGCCTGCTGCCGCGTTTTACATATTTCTTCAGCCACCATTGTTAGGGCTCCGCGCGTTGAGTCAGTCATTCTTACAGTAGTATCTCTTCTCGCTGTCCCCATCTTATATCTTTAAGGTTGATGTCCTTTGAACATGGACTTCATAATTACTTTATAGTATACTGGTGTAGGTAGGAATTGCTGCTGAATTTTTTGCTGGATTTATTTTTTCATCATCTCAATACGTTGAAGGGGATGAAGGAAACGACGGCGGAGATAAACACATCGATATGTTTCTTTGCCATATCTTTGTATTGATCTCACCATAGAAGGCATTAAATAAACTTTAATAACATTAGTTAACTTACCATGGAAATAATTGCTATGTACCTGAGGACTTACTGTCTCTTACCATCATGTGAAATGAAACTGTAATGTCAAGCTATCGCTGAAAATTAAATATGAAATATATACAGAATCGATAGTAGGTCATCACCATCTAGCTAGAAGTAAATAAAAAAAAAATTAATACAATAACGTAAGTTATTACGTCTATCACCGCACAAAATATTTTTGCAAAAAGCTTTTAAGCTTCGTACGTAAGATGACGTCGGTTTTCTTTCAGAATATCAGCATGAAACGTCGTCCAAATAACGAAGAGCCCCCGCACTCCGCACGCCGGTGCGAAGGACGGCATTAATTAGGAATCTTTAAGAGAACCATGGCTCAAGCTAAACCGGCCGCCGGGGTAGCTCTAATGTTTTGTTTGGCGCTGCTTAAATGATGCAAAAAGCCTTAAGAAATTATAACGGTCGCTGAATAAAAGGGGAAGGAGTATTGTTGTTCCTAAGATGGATAGCGGGACGGGTTCGAGATTATCTTTTATGTTTATGAAAATGTACTGCCTTTTATCCATCTCCAGGAGGCGAGAGCTCAGGCACCGTGATAGGGCAACATTTTAAGGGTTTAACATTCAAACTTAAAGCCTAAATCTCTTTGGTTATTCAGATATTAATAGTAAAAAACTTTTAAACAAGACCGAACACGATGTCCACCTGATGGTGAGTGCACTATGCCCATAACTGCGTGCTGCTAGTTAGAACACATAGCACTATATTTTGCTCGTCACCTTGAGACATATTGAGTCTAGTTATCCGAGTAATTATACTAGCTATGGCGCCCTTCTAATCGGAACACAGTAAAGTTAACAAACTACTGTTTAGCGGTAGTAGCGTTGCGGTGGTACCTACTAGATGGTCTCCGTGAATAAAACCTACTATCAGGTTAGACGGGTTCAAATAATTCGATCACTGAACTCCATAACTCGTGTTTCCGGAATCGAACCAGCGACCTTCATCCGAAGCGACGAGACGAGCGGAACGTTAACTTGATGGTAAGTGATATCCTCCCATAACGATATGTTGCTAATTAGGATGGTATACTACCCCTTTTAAGTTGTCTCGTTACCCCAAAAGGAGCTCTATATCTGAGCCGCGACAGTATCTACCTAGACGGTCTCCGGCAACAGAGACCTACCACCATAGGTCTCGTTACTCTAGTAATTACACTAGCTACAGCACCCTAGTAATGTTTGCACAGTACTGTTGCCGGATGCAATAGATGCTGTGGTGGTGACCTAGACAGTCACCGGCAAAAGACCTACCACCGGTAAATGCTATGAAAAGTGAGCGCCGGAAACGGCAATAATTTTATAGCTATCTTAATACTAAACTTAACGGTGCGCCGCTGTACTGGCACCGGTGCCAACGGAGTGTTGCCAAATTTATGCTTTTTGCCAACCGACCGCCTTATCTTGTTTTAATGTGGCTGCCACTGTTATTTTTGAATTTCGTCCGCGCTTTGATAATACTTTTGCATTCACTCCGTCCAGTTTCTATTTTAACTACTGATCAAAAGGAGTCAAATAAAAGTAAGTAAGCAGTGGATGTCTATCGGCTGATGATGATGATGAGGTCTTAGTTGCCGGAGACCGTCTAGGTACCACCGCAGTGCCTATCGCAGCCGACAAACTCAAGGTCAAGGTGAGGAACCTAAAGTGGTGCAGTGTATACCATTCTAATTAGTGCCATTTTATAACCAAGCTATTCGTAGAAAAAACAATTATATATATTAAGTTTTTTGTATTAAAACAAGCGACAATATGGACGGAAAGGTCACCTGATGGTAAGTGTTACACCCGCCAATAACATCGTAGTACTGGTTACAATGGTATACACTTCACCACAGAGAGATGTTAAGTCGCGTTACTCCAATAATTTCACTAGCTACATCGCCATTCAAACCGGAACACTAATATTAGCACACTACTCTTGTATCCCATTGCAGCCGAATAATAATGTGCAAACATTATTGTATTCCGATTTGAAGGGCGTTGCAGCTAATATAATTAATCGGGTCACGAGATTCAATATCTTATGTCTCAAGGCGATGAGCTAAAGATGGTGCTTAGTTAGTTATCGACTTATGTATCACTCACCATCAGGTAAACATACTGTTCGGTCTTGTTTAAAAGAGGATTATATCTATTTTCAAGTGATTTTAATACTACCTCATGTACTAGGTAAACTAGGTAACTAGATTATATTAGATTAGATTGAACGTCTTATGTCAAGGCGACGAACGTATTGTGATGAATAGTTAAACAGCGACACGTTATTATTGGCGGGAGATACACTCACTATCAGGTGAACTACGTCGTATATCCGCTTCGAGGAATAAAAAATAAAATGTAGTAATTACAATTAACAACAGTTTCACTAAATTTACAAAATAATCAACAAAAGTAATTAATGTTGAATGATACAGTTGCTACAGTAACGCGGCTGTATAGACTCAACGTGCTCCGTCGCGATTTTTTCCCGCCTTCAACCACAAACGCACTCACTCACACACGCGAGTTATTTTTCCCCGGGCGCGCGCCTGTGTGCGTGCGCGCGCCCGTCCGCACGCGCCCGCCGCGCGCGTGTGCGTGCTCGCCGCGGCCTCTATTGGACACCGAGCTATTTCTTTATTGATCCATATTTCTTCTTCTTTAGACTGCCCCGAGGGGGAGGCGCCCCCACTTCTATGGAGGCGCACCCCTTCCCACTACCCCCCGCTGAGGTGTTTTTCTACAGTTTTAATGAACGAAGGACTCGAAAATGGCGCTGAAGGAGTTTCGAGGGGGAAGAAAAGGTTATTAATGTTTTTTAAGCTGAGTCATTTTGGAGCGTAATGCGCGTAGGTGTTTCGTTGTGTGGAGCTATGTTCGCGTCTGACCGGGGGTTAACTTAATTTGTAACTTGCGTAGGCTGCTTGCGAGCTTAACTTTGTTATGTAAACATTATAGTACATTTAACTATTAATAGATAATTCTTATATTGCAAACTAAACGGGATCAAACAATATTTTTTTTTGTTTATGCAAACAGAGGTAAATATGAAAATACAACGTATATATAGATAGACGTTCACCGCTGGACATAGTCTTCCTCAGAGATACCTTCACCATCGGGTAGGGGTTCATATGAAGGGAAGGAGACCATTCCTCACCACGACGATTCAATGGGGTTTGTTGGGAACACATATACAATAAATATGTGTAAAGACAGATTTTTATTACAATGAAATTATTTTTTTTTTCAAGGAATACCGTCACCTTATGATAAGTGATACGTTTGGTACTAGTTATGATGGTATACACTACACCATATTCCTCTCGTCGAGTCTTTTCACCCGAGTAATTTCACTAGCTATAACGCCCTGCAATCCGGAACAGAGTAATGTTCGCACACTACCGTTTGTCGGCTGAAATAGGAGCTGCAGTGGTATCTACTTCTATTAGGTCTCAATATGAGGTCTACAATACTAATAACAACAAACACTATGGACTAACATTATATACTAAACGTATGTAAAGTATAATTATATAATTTACCGGTGGTAAGTCTACCGCAGCGCCTGTTTCTGCTGTGTTCCGGATTGAAGGGCGCTGTAGCTAGTGAAATCACTGGGGTAATGAGATTCAACATCCTATGTCTCCAGGCGATCAGCGCAATGTGGTGTAGTGTGTATGTTCTAATTAGCGCCACGTTGTTATAGACAGGTGTATCACTTACCATCAGGTGAACGTATCACTTACCATCAAGTGAACGTATCACTTACCATCAGGTGAACGTATCACTTACCATCAGGTGAACGTATCACTTACCATCAGGTGAACGTATCACTCGTCTCGTCGCTTAATGGAATAAATAAAAAAAACCGCTTTCTTTAGAAAAAAGGATTAAATTGAATTTGTTTGATTTTTTTTATTTTACGTAATTTCAAGTGACTAATAAGATCACGAAGGTCAACACTTGACTACGATCTCACTTGATATTAAGTGGTGATTGTGGTGGTAAGGCGTACTCACCTAGTAATAGCCTAGACAGTACCTAGGGAATCCCGACGCCTGCAAGTTGCTGTTATAATGTAGAATTAGGAACTGAACCTCTGTGTAACTTACTGAAGCATAGTAATGTTTATACTGTTTGCCAGAGACAATAGAAACTCATCACTGACACATCTATCTCCCTCGCCTTTCGCTATCTGATCTTTATTTGTTGTTATCGTGTTTCGTTACTGCGTTCTAAGCCTAAGTGCTCCTAAAGAAGTGCTGTAGAAAGAAGACTAAAATTTAGGACAATAAGCAGCTCTTCAATTGCTCCTTCATCTTGTTTATTCTGTCCTAAAAAAAAAAAAAACAAACAACCGAATCGCGGAGATAATAACAGAGAGTGTAGAACAGGATAAAAAACGGACGGCCACAAACAAAACACTCCCATAAGCGCTAAAAAATCTCCACACACCGATCGCACTTGGGAAGCTTTTTTTTTTTTTTTAACAAACCCTTCACTTATCTCCGAGCAACAGTGGCGGAATCCCTTCGAAAGAGAGGAGAGAGAGGAAAAAAAAAATCGGCGGCAATCACGAAAAACAACCCCAATAATTTGGCTCATTACTAAATGCAAGAGAACATATTCCCTGCCTTAACCGTCCCCATAAATAAAGGCGACGGGGGCGGAGAGGGAAAAATTTTATTATCCCTACCGGGGGTAAGTACTCCGCTCCTCTCCACCCTTCTCCGCTCCACACCTCCCGAAGGAGAAATATGAAATAAAATGAAAATGTAATGGGGAAAAAATACGGAGTGCGCGCGGCAAGACAAAGGGATAGGAGCCGGCTCGCTGCACTGGAGACCGACTCCTTTAAATATAAACTGCCCCTGTGGCACAGCGGTTAACAGATTAACATGGAAATTCCATGTTCGATTCCCAAACCACTTGCCTTGTCATCACACTCACGTAAATCGCTAACGACATCGCTGTATTTCGGCTGTCGACAAATGAGAACTGGGTTATTCTGGACAAGCGAAAAGACAAGCGTTCTACTGATGGTAAGTGATATACCCGCCCATGACGTGGCGCTAGCTAGGTCAGCAGCCTAGGTCATACACGGCACCACGTTGTGCTTCTCGCCTTAAGATGGTGTAATTTTTTTATAGGAATGGTGGGCAAACGAGCGAACAGTTCTCCTGGTGGAAGGTGATCATAGATGCCTATATCGTCATGACGACAGTCGCAACACCAAAGGGGTCGCGGCTGTGTTGCCGACCTACCAGTAGTTTCACTAATACTACATCATCAGCTGATAGAAGTCCACAGCTGGACATAGACCTCCCCAAAAGATCTCCACATGTTAGCATGGCTTCCAGGACCACTGGGAATTAGAGGCTGTCGTATATAGGGGTTCAGATTGGGTATTTAGGCCATTTCCCACCACGCTGGCCCAATACGGGTTGGTGGGAGCCAGAGACTTGTTTGTTGATTAGCAGCACCACGAGCTGGTGAGGTTGGCTTGGCTCGCGTGGGTTGTTGTGCGAAATCCCTTACAACCCTTACTAATTACAGCATCATTCAACAGAAACCGTTTGTACACTACTGTTTAACGGTAGGAATGGGAGCTGCGGTGGTACGTATCCAAACGGAGTCAGAGACCTACCAACGATAATTGTTATTTTATTAGGTATTAATTAAGATTTTATATTATTAATATCTGTTATGTATATATATATATACATATCATATGTGTATACACTGTATGTATAACTATTCATATCCTTTTGTTATTGATATTTCTTACATATTTAGAGAAAACTTTACTGCTATTAACTATTTTGCACAAACCTGGAACTACCTTAGGCATTAGGTCGGTCTTTCAGCAATTTTTTTTTTTTTAATATAAATATAATATTAAATAATTTAATAAAGAATCCGTCTCCGTGCTGCGCGGGCGCTCCGCGGCGGGGGCAGACAGCGCGGGCCTCCGGCTACGAAGACTCATTTCTATAAATCTACCTTATCACAAAAATATACCCTTCTTTATGCCATCCCCTCCCTCAGCCGGCTCCAGCACACCCTGATGGTGGAACTTTTTTATGTCGCCTGCGGTATATGCGCTTGTACTATATAACTTTGCTTTACGACGCCCCGGCCGGGGTTTGAATTTTAAATACTCCCATAACAAGATATTCCCTCACCCGATAAATATGTAAGGAAGTAAGGGATTCCCCATAACACGTTGGATGCTTATGGGTTCACCGGACACCATGGTCGAAATTAACAAACGGTAGTGTGAAAACATTACTAGCTCCGCGTTGTTATGGGCAGGCGTATTATTTACCATCAGGTGAACATCTCGCCCGTTAGTTGAAATTGTTTTTATATTATATAATAATGATATGAGAGACATCCACCTATGTAGATATTCATCACGATATCTCTGGAACCGTAAGTCCTTGAGACTTGATATTTGGTAGGAATATTCCTTATGCCGAGTATAGAACAGCTGAGAATGGATTTTACTAAATTCCTTCCCCAAAGGGAGTTGCGGGGGTGTTGTAACCAGCAAAGTGATCGGAGGAACCGTCTAGTATAATAATGTAAGTGTGAATTTTAAATACAGGTTATATAAGTATAAAGATCTTTAATTGTACATGTGATTTTTTTAGTAAAAATACTAAAATCTTTAAAGTATAGATTTATTATAAAATCTTTATTAAACTTATATTTAGTATGTTTATAATATAAATAAAAAATATAATATACCAGTGTTTGATGTTCAAGCGGTCCATTCTATAACAATCTTCAAAAGGGACTACGCCTTCGTATGAGCAGGTAAAAGAAAGCCGAGTCCCTTGCAAAAATTAGACCGGGTAGGGGTTGAGGGGGTTGAGGCAAGGGGTTTGGAAGAGGGGGGAGCTAAGAGCATTTTTCTCCCGCGTATTAGGGGTGGGGTTTGTTGGCAGTTTTTGTAAAGGATCCCGCTAAGTGAATTTCGACGATAATTCCTCATGAATCCAGTTTAGGTATTTCGTTAAGTATATACTTTAATACTATAGGCATTTAGATATACCTAGGTATCATTTGTACTCTTTTACGTAGTGTTTAGTTAATAATATAATTTATTTTTATGTAATATTATTTATTTATGAACACTGTTCAGGTTTATAGGAAGACAGTAATGGCTTACGTCCGTTCCGTCGTTATGTCGAACTCCTCATCATCAGATCAGTTATTATATGAAGATATTCTATTGTCTCTGTCATGAAGACCTGTTCATTATCTTCTTTTTTCATTCTTCATAGATATTTATTCGTTATTGAGATATACAAAGTTGTCTATGAATGTTAAAAGTGATAGATAATATAGGTTGTAGTTAGGTTTAAATGCTTCCCAAGATACCACAACATATGTATGGATGTTTATTTCTTTGGTACTAAAAGCATAATATATTATATACTATATTAAGTTCTATACATTTTGTACAATTTCCAATATATATGCCTTTTATAGTGTACTATATTTTACGCTTTTAGTACGCCTTTACAGTATACAGTATACAGCTTTAGATATATTATTAACCTAACCATAACTTCAAAGTATTAATTAGTTCACAACTTAATTTATTAGAACTATAAATGTAATTAAAAATTTCGTAATGATAAAATCATCATCTGGGAATATCACCCACTGCTGGACATAGACAGTGGGCATTTCAAAACGACACTAGTAATAAATCTTTGGTAACCCTTTCGAAGCAAGTTCATTTGAAAGTCAATTTTGATTTTGGGAAACTTTCCATTGCCTGTCTATTTTTTTTTTTAAAACATATATTCTATGTACTCTAGGAGGGATGGAGGGAGACCTAGGAAGAGTTATTCTAGACTATTACCAGTTAAAACGTTACAGTATCGCTCAACGCGCAAATAGTAACGATTTTCTCACAAGCTTACTTTGACCTAATACGACTCCGCCAGAATAACAACGATTAGTTGTTACTAGTAATTACTTGTTACTAGTAATATTGTAAATTATAATTCTTATTTTAATCAGCTGTTCATCAAATGTCTGAAAGTCCACCGTTGTTCACAGTTTAAACAATTTAAAGTTTCCTAACTAGTCGAAGCTCTCAGAAGCTGTACCTTTGATATATTATCTGTGGGGAAGATTTTTATATCAAAAGAGCTTTTATGTACGTTAAGTTGTTACTTGAGTTTTTCATATCAAGTTACTTCTTAAGTTTAGTAACTTAGTTTTAAACTGACTACATTTATAAAAGCATCAAAGCTTTCATCTAATCTAATCAACATTTAAGCTTGTCCTTTGCAAAATATATCTTCCTTCTTGAAGTATATAATGAATTATAAATCCTTATAAGGTGAGTTATAGAAAAAAACCCCTCAGACCTCCGCGAGGAGGGCGCGTGGCCCTCAGTCCGCAACCGGAGAACTCCGCAGGTACAGTCGCAGATTAAATTTGATTTTTGCTATGAAAAGAAAATCTTTAATTACGTTATACGTACAGACAGACGGACGAGGAAACAAATGGCGTCTTCCTGTTACTGTTGGAAACAAAGTACATTGGATTTTTTTTTTTTTATATACCTCGAAGCTATGGCATGATGAACTATGTGATATATCCGTCCATAACAACGTGGTGCTAGTTAAGATCTTATACACTGCTCGACATTGAGCTCGTCGACTTCATACAAGATGTTGTCTCGTTACCTCAGTGATTTCACTAGCTACAGCGCCCTTCTAACCGGAGTATAGTAATGTTTACACAGTACTGCTTTGCGGCAGAAATAGATGTTGCGGTAGTACGTAGACGAACCCAAGCAGGAGAATTGTTTCATCTTCATCGTCATCATCAGCCGATAGACGCCCACGGCTGGATGTAGACCTCAACCGAAGATTTCTACGTTTGTAAGGGTTCATATGCGAGGATTTGGGCCATTTCCCATCACGCTGGCCCAATACTGGTTGGTGGGAGCATCACGAGCTGGTTGAGAACCCGGAGTTGTTGTGCGGAAACCTTTACACCCCGAGAATTGTTTCAGGATGCTTTAATATATAGTCTCAAGTTCGATTCCCGTTAACGGAAATTATTTTAAATACTTTCGTCGACAAAAAGCAGATAAAAAAGACTTTTTGATAATATTTTTTTTCCTGTAAACATTTGTAGGTTGACACCGACTCCGCGAACGTCTCTGTCCTCACCTGCCGCCTAATGGAAAAAAGGATAAATTTCTGCGGGGATCCTTTTAATATCTCTCCTTTTTTTTTTTCATTAAAGTTTTTAATATTAATGGAAACGTATCGGAGTTGCGGACGGATCCGTAATTATTTTCAGGGCTTCCCATTTTCCGGGCGACTGAAGGAGTGTTTTGTATGTGTGTGTGCGTGCGTGTGTGTGTGTGTTTTTTTTAGGCTTTTTATATTAAAAATCGCAGGTGTAGCGGAATTAACAATGTTTCATAAAGTCTGCTGAGAGGGTTTGTGCCGTAAAACGTACATATTACTTCCGTCTGGCCGCTCTTTGTGATTAATTTTTTTTTTTCTCCGCTCCAAAGTTTACTCATGTGTTATTTAGAGAATTCAGTTCTTGATATATTTTGTTATTATTTTAGTTTAGAAATCGTTTTAATGTTAAACGTGATATGGGTTGACTCTGTTAGAGTGGAATGAAGCATTACAAAATTGCACTATTGTTTCACTTCATCACTCAATATAAAACATATGTAGTAAGTATATTAAATAAACAATATTTTTGTATATATATATATATATATCTTAATGCATTAAAAAATTCATTAAAAACATTAGTCAAGGTAATTTCATGTTAAATCTATTGACTCTTTATAACAACAGACAATAAATAAGTAGATTTCTATTATATGAAGTACGAAATATAGATTGGCAATATGAAATATATTTTGTAACATCCTGAAACATAAACCACAATTATGTACGTTTTTACGGTTCGCCATCTATCGGCTAGTAGCTTAAAGTATTTAAAAAGATTTTTAAAGACGCTTTTTATTATTAATTACTTTTATTAGAATTTTAACATTTGAACCAAAGAACTGAACGTGATTATTTTAGTGTATATTTAACAGTTTATTTAAAAATTGGTAAGTTGAAAAAAAGAAGATTTTTTTTCATTTTGAACAATCCTTAAGACGAAACTGTGATTATAAAATCTTATAAGATTTATAGAATAAAAAATTAATATGAATTTTTATTCAGAAATAATAATATGATGCGTAACTTTTAATAATTGTTTGTTTGTTCTTATACAGCGAGACTGGTTCGATATTTTAAATACAGCGCCATCTTGTGTTGAAAAGTCAAATTGTTCTAAAGTTCACTGACAATAAACTTATAAGATTATTTATACGTTTTATATTTATAACTAGAAAAAAAATTAAGAGAAAAGAATTTTTTACCGTAATGAATCACTTCGAATTGTTTAAAATATTTTTTAGGATTTTTATTTGTTGTTGTTTTGAATAATCAGATTTAAGTATTGCCTTTATGGAATAGCTTCGTACAAACATATTTGCAATATGCAACATACACACAAATGTCATCACTGATGTTTGAAACCACTTTATTATTATTATGTTACTTATGTCACTTGAAGAATTATATTGTCATATTCACTTGAAAGAAATAAAAATATTAAAATGACACAGAGAAAAAAAGTGTCGTTTGACAGTGCAAACAGACGAAATCGAATCTAATCCCTTCAATCGGGCGGCGCGGCATTTTAAAAAACCTTTCAATATGAATGCTGTATTCATTTCCCCACTTCAGAATTTTTTCAGCGCTAGGGTTCCATGGAAAGAATTTTCACTGACAATTTTATTTTGATTCAATTATTATAAAATAGAAAGATTTATTTCTATTTTTGTAGTTGACCTAAATATCCTCTTCCCTACTTTGTTTTGGCACGTCTGAAAAGGCGACTAAGAGCAGAATAATTAATAGCAGTTTGCTTGTGACCTCTAGTCACATACTACATTCATTATCCCACAACTAAAGCTGGGCGAAGCAACTACTCGTTTTATTTATGTCCAGCAGTGGACATTACCAGGCTAAACTGATAAATGATCACATAGAAAATTAATAACACATTGATATCAATCATTAATTTTTTAATAGAGCTTAAACAGATATTTCGTTAATTGTGCTTATTTTAAATGAATCATTTCTAGTACTAAACTATTACATGAACACAATTGTTGTTAACTTTGTTGTATTATCCAAAGAAAAATTATTATCTTCCTTTCTTTTCTCTCCATTTTATTAAAATTTGGATATTTACGAAAGTCGATACAATAAGAATTAGCAAACTACATTATTAAGTTGGTGAGAAAAATTTATTCTTCGATTACAATCATGATAATCTGTAATGAAACAAAATACAAACGGAACCCGCAGCTGCTTCCCGCATGAAATATTTTTACAATTACGCGCCGTACAAGTGACTCTCCCCCCTCCTACATTTTTTCCACCTTTTTCATCTCTTTCCCCATTTATCTTTTTTTCCACAGTGAAGCGGATTTTTCGCTTATTTGCTCGCTTCATTGGCTTGTAAGTGAGATGGGTTTGGGGGTGGCCGAATACTTTTTTCGTCCTGTTTTGTTTTCGCAGCTAAACGGGGACTTTTTGCGTGATATTGGATTTGGGTCAAAAGCTCTCGATTTTTATTGCGTTTTTCATTTCGCCCTCGGACCACTCGCGCGGGGGCCCGGCGCGGTGACGCGCGGCGCGGCGATTTAATTCCAGCTACAGCGGCGCTAACTTTACAACGGTGAAGACGGACACTATGAACAAACTAAACACTACCGCCATCTATTAGCGAATAGAAATATTAATTTATTAAATATATATTTTTTATTAAAACGAAATTAAAAAAATTATGAAAACAAAAACAATGCTGTACTTAAATAAACTGGTAATAAAATAAAACAGTATAAACATAGTTTGTAGTATATATGTTTTTTCGGAATATTATAGTTTCTAAATAGTAAATGTACAGCGACACTAACAATACTGTATACTTGTTTAATATACAACGCCGTATATTTAATAATTTTATACGTTATATATGTACACACGTACATTCTAATCAAATGAATGAATGATTATATATGTATATATATATATATATATATATATATATATATATATGAGACATGTTAGTTTACAGTTGTTTACCTATTTAAATCTAAATTTCAAGTAGAGATTACTTTCAGCTTTTTATTTCATACGAAAAACTAGATAAGGTTGGAACGTTCACCTGATGGTAAGTGATACTCCACATAACAACGTGGCACTAGTTAGGATGCTATACACAGCACCACATTGTGCTTGTCGCTTTGAGACGTAAGTCGTTGAATTATCTTACCCTAGTAATTTCACTAGCTACAGCACCCTTCAATAATGTCCTCACACAGCTGTTTGGCGGCTGCCATAGGAGCCGTGTTGGTACCTAGACGATCTCCGGCAATAGAGACACTGCCATCAATAATAGCTATAAGTCCTTCAAACCAGATCACAGTACCACCAGTATCTGGCTATTCTTCATTTGTCTTCTACTATAATTGTAGTAATAACAAAGGTTATTAATCAGATCAGGGTGTAATGGTTTCCCGCACAACAACTCACGGGACCCAAGCCAACCTCACCAGCTCGTGGTGCTGCTAATCAACAAACGAGGCTCTAGCTCTCATCAACCCTCATTAGGCCAGGGGGATGGGAAATGGTCCAAACCTTCTCATATGAATTCCTACTCGATCGATGTGGGAATCTTTGAGGCAGGCCTAAGACGACGCCGAAATGATTATGCCTTAAAAGAAAAAAAACAACTCCGGCAGCCCACGTGGCCGTGTCCACAGATTATAAAAATGATAAACACGGGAATTAAACCAGTTTAAAACACCGCCGCCCGCTAACCGCTGTCCCGGGGTGTATAAAAAAGGAGAGTTAACAAACGAGCGTGGCGAAAATAAAAAAAAATCCCCCGACACAGCAACAGTTGTCCGACAGAGGGCAGTGAGTCTTCATTACGTCGGAGGGAGTGAAGAGGAAAATGTTTTTTTAAGTGGCGCCTCGCCATTACGTGATTTATTGTAAGAATGCGGACAGGGCTCGACAAGTGCGGAGACGGATTCAATATTTTTAATATATATATTTTTTTATTTTATGAAGCAAACGAGACGGGGGAGACGTTTCATCATCATTATCAGCCTATAGACATTCGCCAAAAACCCCCCTACTTGTAGGGATTCGTGTGGGGGGGATTTGGGCCATTTCCACCACGAGTAGGTGAGGTTCGCGTGGGTCCCGTGAGTTGTTAAGCGGGAACCCCTACACCCTGTTTACCGCGGGATATTTACCTGATGGTAAGTAATACCCCTTGTTATGTGGTGTTAGTTAGAAAGTCATACACTGCAACATAATATGCTTTTTGATATAAGGTATTGAGTTTTGTTCCCCTAATGATCTGAATGATCTAGGACCTAAGAATCTGAATGAAGTAATAGGTACTGCGGTGTTACTACGAGGCTTTGGTGAAGAATGGCCTACTTCCTGTGAATGACTGAAGCGGAAATTGAATTTTTTTTTTATGTACCGACGTGATTATCGGGACGTTTTAACGTGACATCAGTCAGAATAGTGTACACAGCACCGCATAGTGCCAGACTTGAGAGATAAGATGTTGTCTTGTTACCCCTAGTAATTTTATTAGCTACAGCGCCCTTCAAACCGGATCACAGTAATGTCTGCACAGTGCTGTTTGTCGGCTGCAATAGGCGCCGTGATGGTAACTAGACGGTCTCCGGAAACAGACACTGCCACCACTGATAGCTACAGAGCCCTTCAAACCGGATCACAATAATGTTCGCACAGTACTGTTCGTCGGCTGCAATAGGCGCCGTGATGGTAACTAGATGGTCTCCGGCAACAGAGATACTGCCACCAATGATAGCTACAGCGCCCTTCAAACCGGATCACAATAATGTTCGCACAGTACTGTTTGTCGGCTGCAATAAGCGCCGTGATGGTAACTAGACGGTCTCCGGAAACAGACACTGCCACCACTGATAGCTACAGCGCCCTTCAAACCGGATCACAATAATGTTCGCACAGTACTGTTTGTCGGCTGCAATAAGCGCCGTGATGGTAACTAGACGGTCTCCGGAAATAGACACTGCCACCACTGATAGCTACAGAGCCCTTCAAACCGGATCACAATAATGTTCGCACAGTACTGTTTGTCGGCTGCAATAAGCGCCGTGATGGTAACTAGACGGTCTCCGGAAACAGACACTGCCACCACTGATAGCTACAGCGCCCTTCAAACCGGATCACAATAATGTTCGCACAGTACTGTTTGTCGGCTGCAATAAGCGCCGTGATGGTAACTAGACGGTCTCCGGAAACAGACACTGCCACCACTGATAGCTACAGCGCCCTTCAAACCGGATCACAATAATGTTCGCACAGTACTGTTTGTCGGCTGCAATAGGCGCCGTGATGGTAACTAGACGGTCTCCGGAAACAGACACTGCCACCACTGATAGCTACAGCGCCCTTCAAACCGGATCACAATAATGTTCGCACAGTACTGTTTGTCGGCTGCAATAAGCGCCGTGATGGTAACTAGACGGTCTCCGGAAACAGACACTGCCACCACTGATAGCTACAGCGCCCTTCAAACCGGATCACAATAATGTTCGCACAGTACTGTTTGTCGGCTGCAATAGGCGCCGTGATGGTAACTAGACGGTCTCCGGAAACAGACACTGCCACTAATAATAGCTACAGCGCCCTTCAAACCGGATCACAGTAATGTTCGCACAGTGCTGTTTGTCGGCTGCAATAGGCGCCGTGATGGTAACTAGACGGTCTCCGGAAACAGACACTGCCACTAATAATAGCTACAGCGCCCTTCAAACCGGATCACAGTAATGTTCGCACAGTGCTGTTTGTCGGCTGCAATAGGCGCCGTGATGGTAACTAGACGGTCTCCGGAAACAGACACTGCCACTAATAATAGCTACAGCGCCCTTCAAACCGGATCACAGTAATGTTCGCACAGTGCTGTTTGTCGGCTGCAATAGGCGCCGTGTTGGTATCTAGACGGTCTCCGGCAACAGACACCGCCACCAATAATAGCTACAGCACCCTTCAAACCGGATCATTGTAATGTCTGTGAATGTAAGTAGTAGCCGTTTTGGTACTTAGGTGGTATGTCGTCGCAGGATTTTTTATACAAACTCGTTCCCCCGGGCAGTTCTTATTTATTTGTTATCTGTCTTTTCTCTTCTTTCATTCTTTTCTTTCCTTCGGTTCTATAGAAATCAAAGAGTTGTGTTCATATCCATGGTAACGTAGCTCGTGCGTTTTTTTTTTCCCCCGGCGGGCTCACGGCCGGGGTCCGATGAGCGCTGATTACCCCCGGGGTAACACCGTTAATCCGCCGCCCCGGCTGCGGGCCAGCTTTTTTAACCGCTCCAGTTAATTTAACGGTTATTGCGGAGAGCCAGCGCTTTACCGGAACCACTTGCTCGTCTAATTGGTACCCCCCTTTTTTTTAATGTTACCTGCAAAGGACACAAACGATGTATTACATTACCAGATTGTATTAATTACCGGCGGTGGGTCTCTGTTACCGTCTGGTGACCACCGCAGCGGCTATTGCAGCCGACAGCCAGCAGTATGCAAGCATTACTGTATTGTACTTGAAGGAGCTGTACCTAGTAAAAATACTAGGATAACGATAATTAACATATGTCTTAAGACGACGAGCGTAATGTGATGCAGTGTATAATGTCCTAACTAGCGCCATATTGTTATAGGCGGACGTATCACTTACCACCTCAAGACTCTCCTCACGCCTCGTAACTTGGTTGAAAAAAAAATATATAACTATTCTGGCCATAAATACTGATACATAAATAATTTAGGGTTCAACTTTTTAATTATTTTGAATTTGAAACACGCATATTATTTTAAAAACTTGTTTCGAATTCGCGCCATTTTCTATACTTTTCCGTGTTCATTATCAAATTACAATATGGAATGTGTTATTGTTGTTAAAGTAAATAGTATTGCAGTGATCGCCTTGCACCAAGTGGGTGTGGAGCTGATCCGGCTCGTCATGTTCCAGACGCTTCAAGAGCTTGCTATCAGCCGTATGTTCGTATGTTGTACTATCAACAGATACAACAACACTTCCTCTGTCCAGAAGAAGACCAGGAAAGATCGGAGCGGCCGCGTGCTGTGCTATTAGAACTACAGGCTGGTAATGCTGTTGAAGCCAGAAGTCGTTGAAACCCCATTGGGAAGCAAAAAATCTTATCACGAGAAATGAAGATTCCCGCCAGGACTTTGTCGCGTACCATAAAACAAGACCTGAAGCTCGGTGCTTATCGAATCACAATCTATATAAAGGATATGCTCTAAATCAATCTTTACAATTAATGATAGTGGATCGATCAAAACGCCTTCAGTCCCGATACGCAGGTGAAAGGCACAGTAATATCCTCTTTACCGATGATACAATTTTCACTATTGAAGAACAAACACTACAATAAGCATAATGGTAAAGTGTACGCTCACAATTATAAAGAAGCTGCTCAAGTGGTGGTGGTGGGAAAGGTACAACGTGGTCGTCATCCTGGGTCAGTGATGGTGTGGTGGGGCGTGTATTATCAAAGACTCACAAAACGACATTCATGTGAGAAAAGAGTGAAAACTTCAGCCAAGCGTCAAGATACAGTCCTGGATCATGTCGTGAAACCTCTCAGCAATATACTTTAAAATTTTCCGTGGACTTTCCAGCAGGACTCTGCAGCTACTACCCAAGCCTGGTAACCAACGTTCCGGACTTTATAAGAGCTGAAGACTGGCTCTCATCTAGCTCAGACCTTAGCCCTTTAGACTTCAGATTATGGTCAGTTTTGAGGTCATGGCCTGCTGCTGCTCTAAACGACACGGCGACACTGAGCCTGTTAAGAAACCTTTGTAGCAAGCGTACGTAACTCCATAGATTCGTGACACGTGGTCAAACAGATTAAAGGCCTGTAAGCCAAAGGTGACCATTTTAAAAAGAATATTGTTTTTTTTGTGAGATTAATAAATATGTAGGTATAATATTTAATAATATTGCATTGCTTCTTTAAAAAAAAAACCTTTTGTAACAGAACTAACGGCCGGACTGGGTATATACATCGCTTAGAAGTCAATGTGGGTAATAATAAGATAAATTTTAGATTCTTCACGACTTTTGTTTTTTTTTTTTAATATAACGTACAATTAAAAAATACTTTTTTTATACTAAATTGATATAATGAATAAACCAATAATTACTAAAAGACTAGCAGATAAAAAGAGTTATTTATAATCTTTATTTTCTATAGTTATAACCTCTTCCTCTGGGGTCGTGCCTTCATGTCTGAGGATCGTGGTCACTGCTAGGGCTGCTGCCTGGAGCGGACGATCTGGTTCTCTAGTTCCTTGTCTATACTTATAACCTCATTAGCTTCTAAGCGATTTTTTTTATTAAACGAAGCGTCAAGACGAACGAGACGTTCACCTGATGGTAAGTGATACGCCTGGCAAAATAATATGGCACTGACATAATATATACTACACTATGCTCATCGCTAAGACAAGGTATTAAGTCTCATTATCCCAGTAATTTGACTAGCTACAGCGCCCTTCAATCCGGACTGCAGTAATGTTTGCACAGTACTGTTTGTCGGTTGCAAGAGGCGCTGCGGTTAGTACCTAGACGGTCTATAGCAACAGAGATCTATCATTGATCATTTAACATTGAAAACTTTAATTACTATTAATTATTTAATAATTCAATGTACCTTTGTTTAATGTTTAATATTAACAAATTCCTATTATTTTTAAATTGTTTTTTTTATATGAGTTTGTTTATTTAAATTGTTTATTGTATGTTAAATATAATTAACCTGTGACGCATATCAATCAATAGTTACATACATTTACTAGGTCTAATGATATGTATACTATTAAACTTATCATTATATACATATATATATATATTATATACATATATAATAGGTTTCGTTCGTCAATCACGTGAAAACTAGTGAACATAGATTTGATGGTTATATATTTTTTTCATAGATCCTTCATCATTTTTTTCAAATTAAGCTTTATAAACATTTTAATTTGCTATTATTTATGCGGTTGCTATAGCAACGGTTGCTTTAGAAAGTCATTTAACAATTGATTTTAAGTGTAAACAACAAAAGAAAAATATCTTATGTTTTAATTGTTTCTTTTATTAAGACAGTTTAACAACGAATATAATAATATAATATATCTATATGAAACCTCTTTCTGTCTCTTTTACTCTTAAATTAATTTAGTTGACAAAAGGTAGATTTGAACATTTGAATACTATAAATAATGCCTATAGAATAAACCTATATAGTAAAACATATGACCTCTGATGAAAATCTGATATCTGATCTGATGAGCTGATGAATCATATATATATATATATATGATAGATAAATACCTAAAAGAAAATAAACTAGTTTACTAAAGTTATACATAACTTTTAGTAACTATTAAGTCTCTATTACTGGATACCGTCTAGGTAGGTACCACCGCAGCAGCAGTCTATCGCAGCCGACAAACAGTACTGTGTTCCGGTTTGAAAGGCGCTGTAGTTAGTGTAATTACTGGGGTAAAGAGACTCAATGTCTTACGTCTCAAGGCGATGAGCGCATTGTGATGCAGTGTTTATCACCCTAACTAGCGCCAGGTTGTTATCAGCAGGCATATCATTTACCATCAGGTGAACGTTCCGCTCGTCTCGTTGCCTAATGGAACTAAAAAAAAATACTTATAGAGGTGTAAGAGGTACCGCGTATTAACTAATAGGGCCCAAGCCAACATCATCAGCTCGTGGTGCTGCTAATCAACAAACGAGGCTCTGGTTCCTATCAACCAGCATTGGGCCAGCTCGGTGGGAATTGGCCGAAATTTCCACGTATGATCCTCTATAAACGACAACTCTTTGGTGCCCAGTGATGCATGGATCTTTGGGAGACGCTTATGTCCAGCAGTGGACGTCTATCGGCTGATAATGATGATGATATTTATGGAAATAGTATGTAATAAAAAATTTATAGCTTCATTAATATAATATAACAACAAGCAACTTTTTTTTTAATATTGAGTTTAATGGCTACGGATTCCTCTATGCGGCCTGTTCTTTATTACAAGACTATACTTTAGTACATAATTATATAAATATAGATAAAAAAGTATAATTAAATAGTTAAAGAGAACATATATATACATATAGATACAATATTCCGGTGGTAGGTTTCCGTTGCTAGAGATCATCTAGGTACCATCGTAGTACCTATTGCAGTCGACAAACAGTGCAAATATTACTATGTTCCGGTATGGAGTGGGTTGTAGCTAGTGACGGAGATGACGAGATTTTACATCACATATCTCAAGGAGACGAGCACAATGTGGTGCAGTGTATATCATCCTATCTGACCGTCACCTTGTTATAATCGGATTATTTACCATCAGGTGATCTTCGCGCTGGAATCGTCGCTTCGTTTAAATTAAAAAAAAAAGGAGAATTCACAAACGTGTTTCGGATAGTGCTAAAATTTATGAACTCCTCTAAATATTCAGTAGAGGTATATAAAGGTTAGGTGGTACCAGCGCGGCCCACGCCGAGGCTATGCACACAAACACCTCGCAGCGAGCTCCGGTGAAAATTTCCACTTTCACCTGAGGAGGAGCACAAAGAAAATTCCAAGGAGCCTTTTACTCACCCGTGTTTGGCTGAGGGATTTAATTAAAATGTGGCGTCGCCCCCATTCCGGCGGCGCAGGGGGTGAATGGGGGCTAGGAGGAGGAGGGGAGGGAATGAAGAAATATCGCTGTAGGGGGGGGGGGGGTGTTACCTAAGTTTTTGGGGGCAAGGCAAACATTGTATTAACATATTATTTAAATATCTAGACGCGTGTCGCGCTGAACCTCGCAAGCTCGCCGTTCCTCACTTTGTTCAGCTTTGTGAAGACGTCAAGCGCGAGTCGGATTTATTAATAGCTTCGAGAAGCAATATATAGCAGTATATACATATATTAATAGATGCATATATGAGAAAACATTCACCTGATGATATGCCTGTGATGCTGTTAAAAAGGCATACACTGCATCAGTTTGTATACGCTTTAAGACAGGGTGTTAAATCTCGTTACTACTAACTTCACTAGTTACAGCACCCTTCAAACCAGGAACAAAATTATATCAGCAACAATAACCTTCCATCAGTACCTTACAAACATTACTATTTTGTTACTTATTTACTTATATATCACATCAAGCTTTTAAGCTGTTCTTCTCTTCAAACCTTTTCTATCAATCAAGCCAAGAACAAACTCAGCTCCTACATCTACCGATAAACAGACATTAATGTGTTCCGGTTTGAAGGGTGCTGTAGCTAGTGAAATTACTGCGGTAAAAAGACTTAAGATATTATGTCAAGCGAACACAATATGGTGTTGTGTATACTATCACTTGTGGTAGGTCTCTTACCAGAGACCGTCTAGGTAAGTACTAACGCCGCTCCTATGTCACCCGCCAAACAATAGTGTGCATACTGTGTTCCGGTTTGAATGGTGTTGTAGCTAATATAGTTACTGGAGTAAAGAGACCGAACATCTATGTCAAGCGAGCATAATGTGGTGTAGTGTATACCATCTTAACTAATACTTGCAGCGGTTAACAGCTCCCTAGTCGCTCTTCAACATATTAATGACATTAAAATAGTATACAGTATACTTAGTATACATATATAATGTATTATAGTAACAAAATATAATAACTATTATTACTACATTATGTTATAAGTTCAACCTGAAAAAGACAGCTTGTCAGGTCCTAGCTTATTTAGCCCAGTTTTCAGCGGCGGCCATTTTCTTACTGCAGAACAATTTACAAGAGGCGTACAGTAAATACAATAGCGCTTTGTTTCTTTGTTGGTCTGTTTATTATAATGGCCGAATAGTCTCAATGGGGTTGTATTATTATTATTATTACTATTATTAAATATATACCAAGTTATCTCTGTGATTGTGTGCGTGTGATGACCAAGTACCACCGCAGCGACTGTAGTGTGCGAACATTACTGCGTCATACTTGAAGGACACTGTAGTATATTACTATAGTAAGATGATTTAACTAGCACCATGTGGTGTAGTATACATCATCCTAACCAGCTCCATGTTGTTATGGGCTTATCACTACTATTGCTACTGTGATTCGTCCTTTATTTTCTACAACATTACGGGATACCTCTGCTCTCCTCTCTAACATGGATCTAGTGATAGTTTATACATACTATGTATTACGCATCGCGTTAAGACCTAAAATATTGTGTCATTACTTTAGTAATTTCCCTTGCAACAGCGCCTTTCAAACCGGAATATAATAATGTTTGCATGTTACTGTTTCTCGGCAGAAATGGAAACTGCAGGGGTACCTAGTTAGACAGTGACCTACAGAGTGCTGTAAGAGAGCACTGAACGCATTCCCTCAACCGGTCCTCTTCAAGCCGGATATTTGGATGCGAAGTGAAATATATCACAAGGGTGGTTGATAATGAGATAAATATAACCATAATTAAATTCATCCCCGAGGCGCTTTAATAAATTTATAAACTTTCCCACCGAGGAAGCTTTCTTACAAAGCGTCGCCTCGTAACTCGAGACGCGCCGTTTCCCGAGCTACGGCGCTCGCACACACACACGCGCGCGCACACGTTCATACACACACGTGCACACGTACACACACGCACGCGCACACGTACACATACGCACGCGCACATACACACGTGTGCAATTTAAGATGAATAATTATGTGGCAACGCTGCCTTGCTACGGCGAGGAAATGACGTTGATAATATACGGATACGTCCTCATTATTTATAAAGTCTAATAATAAAAAAAATATCATGAAAGCATAACCTACTTAGACGGACATTTTGTTTATATTATTAACTATTTATAAATATATATTATATATCTATGTCACTGTTATTACCTATATTGGCGGTAGATCTTTGTTTCCGGAGAACTCGTAGGTAGTGCCACCGCAGCTCCTATTGCAGCCGATAAACAGAAGTATGCAAATATTACTGTTCCGGTTTCAAGTGAGCTGATTATAGTGTATTCACTGGGGTAACGAGACTCGTCAACTTATGTCTCAGGGGATGAGAATAACGTGGTGCTATGTATACCATTCTAGCGCTATGTTGTTATAGGCAGGCGTTTCACTTACCATCAAGTGAAGGTCTCGCTCGTCTCTAAATAAAAAAAATATATAATATAATGCTCAAAGGTATGAGAAAGCGTTAAATAGTTTAGGACTATAACAATTTACTTTTAGTCCAAAAAGTTGGTGTATCAATTGGAGCTTTGTGGTGATCTCACGTGGTGAAGCGGACCACATTAGATAGAGCTTATACACTAACACTGATAGCTTTCGTTGCTTTGCTGTTGTAACTAAGAACGAAGCGCTAAAAACCTCTCTGGTCGCTAATTGAGGATGTTTACTACATAAATATGGTGACTTTCCTTCCACCTGGTCAACCTCCTTCCACCAGTGGTGAAAGAGAAATAGAGAAATATTATTTTCTGATAGGTGATAACATATACAATCGAATTAAACTAGTCTTTCATATCAGAGAAGGATAAAAATACTCTATGGACAATATATAGTTCATCATTATCATCATCAGCTGATATACATCCACCGTTAGATATAGACCTCTCCTAAAGATCTCTCCCATCGGTCTTGCCCTTCCCGCATCCACCAATTTCCAGCGACCGTCACCAGATCATGGCTGTACCTTCCATCATGGCTTCTTCCGCTACGCAAGAACCTTGCTGATACATGTCTCCAGCGGCGCCCATTCTGGTCGTGGACGTCAATAGGTGGATGAGAAGCGTAGTCGCATCTACACAACTCCACCAAATACTCAAGAAGGGTACCCTAAGAAAACACATACTACACTTATTTATCTACGGAACCCCACTCTTTATGAAAGGAATGATTAATGTCTGCCGGCATTAGGGCTCGCTAACGAACCTACCCCCTCTACCCCGACCCTCTCACCAGCACCACCCAGCTTCTTATTATTACCAGCACTCGTAAGACTTTTGAGATAACCTCACGAGATAATTCCACGTAGCTCGCCGGGAGGGAATTTTATGAGTAAATAATTAAATTATGGCTGCTGGCATCCGCGACGGTATTCACCGCCGCCATTTTGATTAAACAGTCCGGTTATTGTCGTCTTTATATATAATTACAGGTAACAACTAATCTTTAAACAAACTATTCTCACTATTATGTTTATAAAAATAACTTATATCTTACTACTACTACTTAAAATTGATACTTATAAAGTATAAAAAAATAGTAAAAGCTTCTTTATACTTAATGTATGATACAATTTTTTTTGCGTATACCTTAAACATTATATATTTGTAATATAATAGGTTGGGGAAAAAGAAATCCATTATTTTTATATGAACTTCAGGACTTTATTTAACATGCTTCGGATTGTCCGATTTGGGTCAAATATGCACCGTTTTGTTCTATGATGTGTTGCCATTTTAAAGGTAACTTCATAACGCCTCTCTCGTAGAAGTCCTGGTCTCTATTTGCAAAAAACTCTAGTAGCCGATTTTCACAATCTTCCCTAGATGCCAATTTTTTATCACTAAAGAAATTTTGTAATGCAAGAAAAAGATAGTAATCGCTTTTAAAACTGTTTTGTGGTCCATTTTTGGCTCCTGGGCGATGTTACGACTGCTAACATGCCGGTCAACTTCGATCATTTCTCCGATTTTATCGACATTTTCGGCGACCGGCCTACCTGTGCGAGGTGCATCTTTAACATCAAAAATTCCTGAACGGAATCTACGAAACCAAAATTGCACATAATTGGCTGTTACAGTATCGGGTCCATAAACACCATTCACAATTTTAGCCGCCTGGCTTGCATTTTCGCCTTTGTCAAAGAAAAACTGTAAAATGTACCGAATTTTCTCTTTGTTCACTTCCATTTTTAACACCCTGTAACTCACAATTGAATGAACCAAACAAAAAACAGCAAAAGAATTCTTTTACTGCGAAATGTCACCTTTCCAACGAGCATAAATCTGAAACTGTTTGATCGATACTTTACGAGAAATTTATCACTACAGCGATCTACTGAAAAAATAATGGATTTCTTTTTCCCCAACCTAATATATATTCATAGTATAATAGTTAAACTACTTACTGTTCAGTTAACTGTTATTTACGTTAAACTTATTGTTTAGTTTAAGTTAGATCTTTTTTGATTGATTCGTTATCTAAGTTACAATGAATTTATTATGTTGTTATATTACTTAGTATGTGTATATTAACAATTAAAACTGAAAGTGTAGCTATATGTTACTATATATAACTATCGACCTACCATATATATATGGTAGATCTTTTAGCTATAGATTATTTCTCGAAATAATAAGATTCAGTTTGAAAGATACAATAGCTAGTGAAATTACTGGGGTAAGGATACCAACAGAACATGGATCCAGGTCCACGAGCCCAGCATCAGATGAGCTGTAAGAGTCGTGATGACTTGCAAGCGTTTACATCTCCAGAATCTAGACAATGATATTTAACGTTATGTCTCAAAGCGACGAGCACTATGTGGTGCAGTGTACACCATTTTAAATAGCTCGGTTATGGACATGAGTATTAATTACCAACTGATGAACGTCTCTCCTCAGTAATTTCACTAGCTACAGCGCCTTTCAAACTGGAACAGTTATTGCACGATATATGTCATTGTCATTGACGTAATGTATGACGAGCAATGAGTCGCTAGATCTTCGAAACTATTAGAAGTCACACAAAATTTGGTATAGATATTGCTTCTGTCATTTAGGGGTCAGTTAAGAATGGATGCTATAAAATCCCTTCCCAAAAATGGAGGATGTTGAAGAATGGTTCAACTGGTTGTTGATAAAAAATATTATAATTAATATACTTCAACTTAATCGGCCCTGTGTTAAGTTAACCGACAAAAACTGAGTCCGCATTGATCCATCAGGCGATGTGTTCCGTACGTGTGTGTGTGTGCGTGAGCTCTTCGCGTGTGTGCGCGCGCCTGCCCCCGACGCGCTAAGAACCTGCGAAGAAGCTTTTTTGCAGAGAAAAGGCCTCCTTCCTCGTTAATTACTCGACTGAATACTATACACAGGGTGTTCAAAAAACAATACTGTATTCATTAAATATTATTTTTCTTCTCTCATTATCGTGGTACAACATATACAACTGTAACGTATAAATGAACATATATCTATTAAACAAAGTCTAAAGCAAACTCTCTAGCGCTTGTTGGGATGATCACAGCATCACATTGTCCTCGTCGCCTTGAGATGTAAAATTTTATATCTTGTCACCTTTATAATTTCACTAGCCACAACGCACTTTAAACCAGGACATAGTAATGTTTGTACACTAAAATTAGCTTGCAGAAATAGGCTGTGATGGTACATACCTATACCTTAAGAGGCTTACCATAAAACGCCTTTCACATATTTATGTCTAACAAACACTAAAGTATAATGCAAAATTAAAAAAAAAACGATATAAGGTCTTTAGCGAATTTAAATCTTGGATCCTATGGTACATTTTGGATCAGACCAAAATGGCGATAGGTTTCTGTTGCCGGAGACCATCTAGGTAAGTACCGCAGCGACTAATCCTGCCGTCAGACAATAGTGTGCGAACATTAATATGTTCCGGTTTTAAGGGCGTTATAACAAGTGTAATTATCGGGGTAAAGAGACTTAATATCTTACGTTTCAGAGCGACGAATAAAATATGATGCTGTGTATATCATCCTAACTAGCGCTAAGTTGTTATGGACAGGTGGTATGGTTTACTTCCAAGTGTTTCGATCGAAAATTAAATATAGCTATGTTCAAAAAACATCCTGTATAAAGAAAATTCGCCTAAGAAAATGTAGGCTGGGTTCAGTAGCAATTTATCACGAGTCAAGTTATATTAATGTGGATGAACGGAAACCCGCGAGGGTGGGGGCGGGTCCGCACGCCCCGCCACGGCTTCTTAAGCAATCCATCACCTTGTTTTTCTTTAACTTAGTTATGTACCACGCTCGTAAACCGCATACTATGTAACACTCAAAATAAGTTATTAATATAATAAAAAAAAAGAATAATTAAGTTGAAGTTCAAAGTAAATTTTCCTTAGTTTTCTCCCAATTCATATACAAAACGAGTTACTCGTGAGGTAAGTAGGTCTTAAGTGATGGTAAGTCATCGCCGTCGATGGTGGACAGTCATCGCACCATGGCAAGTCACAACTGCCTTAACCACCTTATTACTTTATCATTATTTAATTAAGTGACGAGCCATTCACCTGATAGTAAGTGATACGCCAATACAACGTGGTGTTAGGATGATATATTCTACTGGTGGTAGGTCTCCATTGCTGGAGACCGTCTAGGTAGTTCCCGCGTCTATTGCTGCCGCTAAACAATATTGTGGAAATATCACTGAGCTCCAGTTTAAAGGGCGCTGTAGCTGGTGTTATTACTGGAGTAACGAGACTGAATATCCTATGTCTCAAGTGATGAGCATAATGTGCTGTTGTGTCATCCTTATTAGTACCATGTTGTAATGGACAGGCGTATTGGTTACTACCAGATAAACGTGCGGATCTAATCGGAATAAAAAATATATATACTGCATCAATTGCGCTTGTGGTCTTACCTAATAACTACATCAGCTACAGCGCCTTTTAAACCGGAACACAGTACTATTTGTCTGTTGCAGTGGGCGCTGCGGTAGTGCCTATACGGTCTCCGGCACCAAGGACCCACCACCATGTTGTGATATATAATTTATATACACAACTTGTGTAGATAACAAAAGCGGGTAATAAATATTAAAGCTGTCAATACACGAACGTAACTAGGAACTTATCTGTAAGATACTGTATAAACGCCGCGGGCCGCAGAAACGGGAAACGGAAGGAGCTTTTACATCATACATGAGAAACGCGGCGTTCGCCTACTTTATGGGAACTATGCGGTCTTTGACCAAATTCTTATATCCATCAGAATGAGTATATCACATTTGACGGATCACAAATCCTTGCGATAGGACACTGATTCATTACAGGAACCATTTGCGAGGATCATCATCATCATTTCAACCAATTGACGTCCACTGCTGGACAAAGCTCTCTTGTAATGGTCCTTGTAGGTCCCATTATTACCACGTTGTTTAATTCTAGAGGCCCTCAGCAAAATTATTATGGGAAAACATTATGTCTGTCTTTTACTTAGTTTTGTTTATAGCTTATATTTAATTACTTAATTATAAGTGATAAGTGCATTTACAAGAACTGCAAATGCTGTGTTAAATATTGACCTTTTTCTTCACCTAGTTCCTCTTCAACTAACCAGTTCTTCGAAGCCTCTCCTGTCGAGAGCTATGTGGAACAGCTGTGCGGCGCTCATGATCTTGTTCCACTCCTTGATGTTATCCAGCCATGCCTTGTTTCTGCTACTAACTTTTTATTTTTTTTCATTATCCTATCTGTGGAGGACTGTATTTAGCATTTCAGACATGTCCTAGATATTCTGTTTTCTGCTTTTTGATGGTTAGGAAAAGCTACCGTTAAATATTCACCGCTGTTATTTACAGCGTTGATATATTCCAGGATGCCTTTGTTCCGGAGTCGTCTATCATCTGATACTGTGGATGATTCTAGCACATCCTATGCCGACTAGTGGAAGTTGATCGGCTGATGGTGATGATAAGAAATTCAACCGCGTCGTATGTGTAGTAGACGTATATTGGTAGACGATGATGATGATGATTGAAACCGCGGCGTTTCGAAAGCTTCGTGTGAAAGGCATGTGCGCTCCACCCGTAATGAGCCCCGGCACAACTTTCTACACAGCCGCGAAAGTAGCACGGAAAACTTTAACAGCGTCTTCGTTTTATACTGCGACTGACAATATTTGATACTTGAAATTGTAATAATTTCTTTTCTTATTTCACGAAACAACAGGACGAAGGATAAGCATACCATCATACAGCACCACACTTTGCTCGCTGCTGTGAGACATGTCTCCTTACCTCAGAAATTTCATTAGCTACAGCGCCCATCAAACCAGAACACAGTACTGTTTGTCAGCTGCGGTGGTACCTTAGATGGTCTCCAGCAACATAGACCTTCCACCTGTAAATTATTAAGTTATTACCTTTACGATGAACTTTAATTAGTCATTTATATGGGTACATATTTATTAGTCAAGTTAAAAAGCTCTGTCTTTAACTTAAGTGTAACTTAGGTATATTTATGTCATGAAATATAATACATGGTCACTTTTATTAGTAACAGACAAGCTCGTTTACCTGATGGTGGATATTAACCCTTCGCAATTACAAGTCGACGCGACCCTTTCCCACGGTGACCGCTGTCCGGCGACGTCTCGGGTCATCGGGGCCGGCCATTGTTGAAAACCTGTTATTTCTTGAAATACTTGTTTTCATTCCCACACTTTAGAGATCCAAATGAATAATCTATCAAAGTTTAATAACGGTAACTTAAAAAAAATTAAGATATGAAACGGAGAGGGTTAAAGTGATACAATGGCCGGAATTTACCGTTATGGAATTAATAACAAGATTTAAGTTTCATCATCAGCCGATAGATGTTCACTGCTGGTCATAGGCCTCCCCTGAAGATCTCCACATCGATCGGCCCAACGTAGTCCACATTAAGCGGCTTCCCGCGATCATCATTCAACAAATTAACTAATTTCGTCAGAAGATTTTCACTTGATGTTAAGTGATACTCCTACCCATAATAAAGTGAGACGCTATTTAACATGTTACACGTTGCATCACAACTTCATCCCTTTAGGACAAGATGTTTAGTCTCGTTACCTCAGTAACTCACTAGTTACAGCGCCCATCAAACTGGCACATAGTAATATTTGCAAAGTACTGCTTGTCTGCAGGAATAGCCGCAGCGGTAGCAGCTAGACGGTCTCAGGCAACAGAGACCTATCGCCACTAACCTTATGACTATCTCTGATATTGATTATTTATATCATCTCTTAAAGATCTTCACACAACTGCAGCGAACACTGCAGTAATTAAACATCTTTGTTTCTTTTTGTTGAAAAAAAAAAAAGAGTCTTATCATCATCATCAACCGATAGACATAAGCGTTGCTAGCATCCAGTGGATTCCCGCGATTGTCACCAGAACGTCAGTCCACCTTGTGGGAGGCCTCCCATCACCACATCTACCGGTACGCGGGCGCCACTCGAGTACCTCACTGCCCCATCAGCCATCGGTCCTTCGATCAATGTGCCCTGCCCACTGGTACTTAAATCCAGCAATCTTTTGAGCTATGTCGGTGACCTTAGTTCTTCGGCAGATCTCTACGTTTCTGATTTGATGATGCAGAGAAACTCCGAGCATAGCCCTCTCCATAGCCCTTTGGGAGACTTTCAGCCTTTTTATAAGGCCTATTAATAAGGGGCCATGTCTCAGTTCCGTATGTAAACACTGGCAACATGCACGAGATGAAAACTTTTGTCTTACGTAACTAAAAGTATCAAGTGGTATAAGTCGCGGTTTAGAGAGCTTGAGATAAATTTCGGAGCGTCAGTGAAATTTTAATAACTAATTTTCTTGTAGGACGTCGCGCCCGCGGCGCGGGACGTCGCCCCCGCGCGCCTTCGCACCCTCGCGCACCCTCGCATTATGTATTCATACCCTGTTTAATATGTATACCAGCGAGTTAGCTGCGATATTGGCAGCTTCAAAATGGAACGACTTTTTTTTTATTTTCTCTTTTAAAAATGGAACGCACAAATTTATTTTCAATTGCACAAAAGCGGACAGCAAACATGTAAAACCTCTTTTGTGTACAGTTTTATTTGAATCGATTTTTTTTGTTGCGGTTAAGTCTTTTTTTTGTGTAATACAATACAAAATATGTAATAAAATATGTTTTTAACTTTTTTATTACATTATGTATATAAAGTAAATTAAAAAAAATAATAAGATTAAGTAATTTTCTATGAAAATATGGATGTCGATATAATGCTAAGAATTATTATAGTTTTTACTGCTGATAGGTCTCTGTAGGTACAGACCGTCTAGTTACCACCACTGCGCCTATTGCAGCCGACAAATTATAGTATGCAAACATTGCTGTTCCGGTTTGAAGGGCGTTACTAGTGTAATCACTGTGGTAGAGAAACTCAACATCTTATGTCTCAGGTGACAAGCGCAATGTGGTGCAGTGTATATCTTAACTAGCGCCACGTTGTTATGGCGTGTGGTTTACCATGAGGTGAACGTGCCGCCCGTCTTGTCGCTTAATTGAATTAGAAAAAATTAAAGAAGAATACTTTCTTTTATATATAAAACTATTTTTCTTTAATTCAATACATAATATATTATTTTACATAATACAATACAAAATATGTCATATAAAGTACCATAAAAAATGTATTTTATCAATTATGTAATATTCTGTGAAAGTATAGATGACGTTTTAGGTATTAATGGTTGTATGAACTACTGTAGTTAGGGCATCGGAAAATATTCTTAAAACCTTAAAATACTGTATTATAAACAAATAATAAAGATACATAACTTTCACGTTATAATTCATTAAAACGTTTTTTTAAGGGTAGAAATGATAAATTTGTAGATTTTGTATCGCGGATTACTGCGTGACGGTAGCTTGTATTGAGAGTTCTTCAGTTAAAAAATTCAGGAATTCTTAGAAAACAGTTTATAATGTTACAGTTATATAACAAGAGTATTGTTAAACGTAATTAAAATCTAAATAATACCTACCCCATAAATTTCAATAGAATTCCATTAAATGATAAATCAGTTAAAGACATCCGCCTCTTTAAATTTAAATTACAAACAAACATTACCAACGTAAGATGATCCGCCGCGTCCTCTTTCAACTTTGGCATTGAAACGCACGGTCTGTTAAAGGAGGGGTCTTTTAAACTGGTCGCATTTTAGACGAGGAGGTGGTTCGAGGGAGGGACAAGCGTGAAAATTACACAAGAAAATTTTACCATTCAGCATCTTTGTGTTTTCGTTCAAGATGGCGCGTCGATGCGGCGCGCGCCGGGAGGGTTGCAAATGAAATTTTAACGTACGTAACTAAACATGCTACAATTTAATTATATATAAATACGTTATATACGTACATTGTTTAATGGCTAACATTATAATAATTTTCTTTATATACAATTATAACAGTAATCATAGTTTGAAAACATATATTGCATTATTGAATACAGTTGGTATTGTATATAGATAATATACAATATACAATTGATTAATCTTTTGAGTTGATTTGGAAAGGGTTAACTAATTAGATGTGTGGAGATCTGCAGAAGAAGAACTAAGGTCACCGACGTAGCCTAAAAGATTGCTCGACTGGAGTGGCAGTGGGCAGGGCAGATTGCTCGAAGGACCGACGGCCGATAGGGTAGTAAGGTCCTTGTGTAGCGTACCAGTAGACGTAGTGTTGGGAGACTTCCCTAAAGATGGACGGACGATGTGGTGAGAATCGCGGAAACCCACTGAGATGTTTGGTGATGTCCAGCAGCGGCCATCTATCGGCTGATGATGATGAATTGATAAATATCAAAAATCAAAGGTATTTTGTATCATAATAAATTTTTGGCATGAATGTTGAATACATAGGCTTTGAATGCGCTCATAACACCGCTTTGGGGTAAGTAATTAATTGAACTTAAAGTTTTTTTTTTTTTTTTGTATTGTCACACCTTTTTCCCAGTAGGGGTAGGCAGAGGTGAATAAACCACCCACGTTTCGCCAGATGTGGTCAGGTTAGGTCCCATGTAACAGGGGGCGAGCCTGTTGCCACTTTATTGGGACCACCACACACACACACACAAAGATGATATCAGTGTGCGGGTTTCCTCACGATGTTTTCCTTCACCGTTTTTGTATCTCGCTGTTGTAACTAAAGTTCACAAATGTACATAACTTAAATATTAAGTCATCGGTACATGCCGAGGTTTGAACCCGCGACCTTCGGAATGAAAGCCGCACGCTCTAACCATTAGGCCAGCGAGCTACCTAAACTTAAAGTTTATAAATAAATTAATAAAAAAAATTACTCATTAATAACATTTTGCAGTTACAACCATCTGCGGCTGTGGCGAGACAGGAAGTCGGCACAATAGCAGCGCTCGGCGAGTCTTCTTTGATCATCTCGTTAATTAACGCAGCGTACCCGCCACCACCCTAACCCACCCCGCTCGCAAACTAGCCTAGCGAGAGCTTAATTAATAGATAATTAACACTTAATTACTTATCAATAAATAATTAACTTGTTCAGGCGATATTTTTTATCGCAATCCGAGCTTTGAACAATGAACTGATGGTAATCGTGTAGGTTGATACCATCGCGGCATTTTACCACCGCCGAGTAATAATATATTAAAATTACTGGTAATATTTCAATGGGCGCTGTAGCTGGTAAAATTACTGACGTAACAACATTCACGTTACAAAGCAACGAGCTCAATATGATGTATGATCATCCTAATTAGCGCTCTATAGTTACGATCAAGCGTGTTACCATATATTCATATGAATTATCATTTTTTTTTATTCAACGATCGTCGTTGAATAAAACAAACGTGATGGTCACCTGATGGTAAGCAATACGCCTGAAATAACGTGGCGCTAGTCAAGATGGTATTCATTGTACCACATTGCGCATGTCGCTTTGGGAAATAGCATGTTAAATCTCGTTACCCCGTTAAATTCATTAGCTACAGCGCCTTTTAAACCGGAACTCGGAATGTTTGCACAGTACTGTTTGAAGGTATAAATAGGAGCTGCTGCAGTACCTAGCAATAGAGACCTACCACCAGTAATATAGTAGTATATGAACAATTAAGTAAACATAAATCCAGAGACCATGAAAAAATTTAATCGCTGCCCAATCGATGTGGGAATCTTTGGTAAAGCCTTCGTCCAGCTGTGGACGTCTATCGGCTGATGAAGAAATCCAGATCTATAAATACGTAAACGTATGTAAACAACACTGATATTACTATGTAAACCCTTAAGTTTGGAAACTTGAAAGTTTGCACTTATGGTCCGCCATATATTTGAGCTTACGATATATGTATGCCAAACGTTGATAAGGGTAAGGAGCCACATTGAAAAACTGAAAAGGCTGTGGGAACCGGGTTCATGAGACTAGAATCAGATGAGTTGTAAGAGTCAACATGACTTTCAAGCACTTAACCATCAGAAACCAGAGGATATTGAACAACAAAACAAGTAAGCTGCCCACTTGTAAAAGATTTATAAATAGTAGATCATGTAAGTAGCAGTAATAATGAAGATAATACAGGGGCTGCAGATAATGCTCTCCATCTTTAGTAACTCCTGCAGCAAGAGCTGAGGAGTGCAGATCTAGTCAACATCATATAATAGATTTCGCCTTTTCTTTTCAGTTGTAATTGGCTTTTCATTGCAAATATAAGTAAATCTTTGGTGGTTCACAATAACTTCACTGCAAGACCAGGACCAAATGTGCAAGATGATGAGTGGGATGTAAGGGGTCCCGCACAACAACTCACGGGAACAAAGCCAACCTCACCAGCTCGTGGTGCAGCCTGCTAATCAACAAACGAGGCTCTGGCTACCTTCAACCCGCATTAGGCCAGCGTGGTGGGAAATAGCCTGAATCCCTCCATATCAACCCCTACAAATATGGTCATTTTTGGGGAGGCCTACGTCCTACAGTGGACTTCTATCGGCTGATAATGATGATGATGAGTCAGAATATTTATCACAATTGGAATATATACTTTTCTCCTGCAATCTCCTGCAATATTCAAAGTATTATAAGACTGAATATACAAGACCAATACCAATACTAGAATTATTTAAGCTAGATCTAGATCAAAACTGAACAGACAAGGCCAAGACCGACACCAAGACTGTCCAAGTGTCTTGTTCTTGCTTTACCTATAACTAGACTTCACCTGACATGTAACTCTTGACTCATGTATCAGTAGACTGACTCCCAGCAGTGGGAATACTAACAGTGCTATTTAATAAGTAATAATTTCAATGACCAACTACCCAAATCAGGTTGAATACAATACACGTGTACTCCTTGTATTAATAAATAGAAACTAGTTTCGAAAAACTAGTATTTGGAGCCAGGAGCAGTATTCATATATAGTATTGTCAGTAAAGCACGTGTCTTAACAAGTTTATACTATCAATAGTTTTTCTATGGAAGGGTTGGATCCGGTCGAAATTACGAACAATAAGCTATTTTGCAAATCACCAGAAATACTGGTTATAACAACACGTGTACCCGAATTTTTTTTTATTCAACGATACCACCAGGCGAGCGCGACGGTCACCTGATGGTAAGTGATATGCTTGCTGATAACAACGTAACGCTAGTTAGGATGATATACCACATTACGCTCGTCGTCTGAGAAATAAGACGTTGTCTCGTTACACCAGTAATTACACTAGCCACGGCTACCTTCAAACCGGAACGCAGTAATGTTTGCACAGTCGTTTGCACTGTTTGTTAGCTGCTATAGAAGCTGTTGTGGTACCGAACTTTTTTTTTTTTGTTTCGAGGAGGAAGTTTAGATACCCTGCTTTTGGGGGTAAGGCAAGGTTATATGAAATTCTTACTCACTAAAACCTCCTTAGTGGTTTGCATCAGTGCATTCGGAGAGCTTCCGGGGTGTCTTATAGAAAGCACTGGTGCCCCTCTAAACTTTGAACATCTCTCTGAGGAGGGGCTTAACCCTCCTAGGCAGTCCCGCACAGTGTGGTATTTACCTAGACGGTCTCGTTATAAAGACCTAGCACCAGTAAATTCTGTTGTCATATTAAAGTAATTGTTAATAAAGATTTTTTTTCTCCAGCTTTAGCTCTTTTATCGCAGCGACTGGAGAAAACGTTGTGCCATTTTAATTATTGCACGGAACGGCATAAAAGCGGTTTATCGCGGAGCGCGAGGGGCGATCGGGAGAGGTTCGTGGGGGCGACACCCGCGGCCTGGTAGGGGGCAAGAAGCAGAGATTTTATAGCTCACTACCGTCGCAACGCTTTTAATGGCTTATTTGCCCGGCCTTTGTCAGGGGTAAGTCGCCTCCTCCCGCTTTTGTATTGCCAATTTTATTCCACCGAAGAATGATAACGGCACCGATAAAACACCCCCGCCCCACCATCTTTGAATTTCAAATGTTCCCTTGTACATGTGCGCGATTGTTAAAAGTTTTATTGTTTCTCATATATTGGCAGCATCACAACATTATTTCATATGTTTAATAGTTTATTTACTAAAAGTATAATATTTAGTAAATAGGATAATATGTATAAATATGTAACCAAGTCCTTTTTTTATGAGACGAACAGGACATTCGCCTGATGCGAACTTCATCAGCTCATAACAATGTGACCATAGCTGGGATGATATACACAACGCCTCATCGTTCTCATCGTCTTAAGACAGAGTATTTAGTCTCCATAACTTCTTGAGGCATCATCAGCGATAGATATCCACGGCAGGACAGAATCCTCCCCTAAAAATCTCCACGTGTTTAGGGATTCATATATGAGTGTATAGGCCAATTCCCACCACGCTGGTCCAATGCAGGTTGGTGGGAGCCAGAGTCTCGTTTGTTGATTAGCAGGGTGCACCACGAGCTGGTGAGGTTGAATTAGGTTCCGTGAGTTTTTATGAGTAAATAATCAGGACATCTTTATTATACTAGTGACTAAACCTTAAAAACTAGAACCATTTTGCCATTTTTAGTGTCTAAAACATTTACCTAACAGTAGCGTGAGACAGGCTTTTATTTTTAAATAGTTACTCAAGTTAACTAAGTGGCAATCATTATTAAAACTTCGTTACTAAAGTTAGCGCTTTTGGATTCAATTAACAGTGTAAATTCAATTTCTTCCATTTGACCCTCGAACTAAAGCTCCAAGGACTACTTACTATACAATAATATGCTTAAAGTTATAAGGCGAAGGATTCGTCAACTTGTATATTCGTTAAATAAAACCAACACTAAAAGGGTGTAGGGCGTTACCCCCAACTACTTACGGAGCCCAAGTCAAACTCACCAGCTCGTGGTGCACCACGCCTGCTGAATAACAGACGAGGCTCTGACCTTAGAGCCCAATACCCCACAATAAACTCCAATGTGTATATCTTAGGGGAAGGCTTATGTCCAGCAGTGGACGTCTGTCGGCTGATGGTGAGAGCAAATAAGAAGCACAGTAATTTTTTTTATACAATTTTATTAAGAAAAACACGTATTTATATCTATACATCGATAACATAGAAGTTACATAAGTAACTATGACAACGTGGTCATGGCGCCGATATAGACATATGTGAAGTCTCATTACCACAGTAATTTCATTAGCTACAACTCCGTTGGAGTATAACACATTAATAGGAGCTGTAGCGGTGCTTTTTTTTGACGCAGAGGAAATCTGCTTAAACGATATTCTAGTTTTGAGGGGGAAGAAAAGTTTAAGAGGAGCTTCTACCCACTAAAACCTCCTCGGTGGTCTCCTCCGGTGTATTAGGAGGTGCTTCGTTATGTTCCACGGCTAAAACATCCCACGGAAGAGAAAAGCCCTCCTTAGCACCTTCGCTGTGCTACGGCATATAAAAGATCACGATGCCTTTGGCTCCCCATAAGGCTCGCTAATTGAGCTCTGAGGGCGCGCACCCTGAAAGCTCACGAATCCGGGGACCCTTTTAGTCGCATTGTACGACAGGCAGGGAATACCTTAGTCCTATTTTTAATAGCCCGAGACTACCGGGCTGGAACGTGGTGGTACCCATATAACAGACTCCGGAAATAGAGACATACCACCAGCTGGGTTACTGATATGTGGTCTTCTTTCCGAGAGAGGGAAAATGTTTCATTCATATATTAATGAGGCTTGTATTTATTATAAAAACAAAGTATATGATTATAAGCAGAAAGAGAAAAGTATATAGTTTATACTATTTTAACAGATAACAATTTTTTTTAGGAAGGATAAGACGGGGGATGAAGGACATATAACCAAAGAAAGTAATGAGAATGAACATGGATGGTTATAAGGGTAGAGGAAGACCGAAGAAAGTGCGGATGGTTTATGTGAAAGATGACATGTGTGAGAAGAGTGTGAATTCGGATATGACGGTTGATAGAGGGATGTGGAAGAGAAGTGCGTACTGTGCCGACCCCACATAGCTGGGAAAAGGGCAGGAGGAAGAAGAACAAGTCCTGTATCTATCTGAAGGAAGGTTATATTTAGAAATATCGTTGTCACAGAAATATATGTATCGTTGATAACTTTTTCGCTCTAAGTAATAAAAGTAATGTCCTTTGTCGATATAATATCTCTTGACTCCTTTCTATATCTACTTGCCATCAGACCCTCAAGAATGACTGGTGTACAGTAAACTTTGTGGCCGAAGAAATCGACACCGAACCGCTGCGTACATATTTCCTTTATCTAAAACAACAAGAGGACCGCAAAATATAACGAACCGAGGCACCGTATAATCCTAAACTAAAATCGATACGTTTTTACCTCTACCCCTTGAAAATTTTCCGAACTACCCACAACGCCCACCCCATTTTCAATTTAAACGACAAAGTATTATTTAATTTCTACCGTCTTTTCTCCATTGTAAGCTACGGGGGTGGTGAACCCCCCCTCTTTAAGACGCCGCCGTTCCCTCTCTCGCGACGGCGCTTTTGGGAAAAATCGCAAGTGCGACAAGGACAGGTATCACCAAGAAGTTTCTGCGACGTTTTCTTAATGACGTCATATAGATTTATAGATGTACAGCTAAAGGGGAGTGAGACTACCCCCGGGTGAGGTGGCGAAAAGTTTTTATAACCCCTTTTATGTACGTTTTAATATTTTTTTTTACTATGTTTTTATACATACGAAGATAACTAATCAATTATTAATAAGATTTGTTTTTTTTTTTTTTCTTTTGAAAGAGTATATAGTGAACGGTAGTCGATTGCCTCTGTAATACATGTTATCCTTGAGTATCCCTACCCCCTAATATCCTATCCCTATATCCTATATATTATAATACATTGACCAGGAACTTTATTATCTGTAACGAAGAATAACTTAATCATTTGAGACGGGCTTTTTTATACCTTCGATGATATTGAGCTTAGTGGTGATGAGCAAGGAAAGGAATACAATATCTTTACATTGTATAAACTGTTCGCTTTTTTATATAAAAAAAAAACTATATAAGGAGCAGGACGTTCACCTGATAGTAAGTGATAGGTCTGTCCATAACAACGTGGCGCTTAGGATGGTATTACCAGCACTACATTGAGCTCGTCACCTTGAGACGTATTATGTTAAATCTGGTTACCCCAATACTTATACTAGCTACAGCGCCCTTCAAATCGGAAACTGATGTTTAATGGCAGAAATAGGAACTGCGGTGGCACCTACCTAGACTATCTTCTATCTGTGTTTGGAGAGTCTGTGATATAACCGTTTTTAGTCTCTGATAAATAACCTTAACTATATTCTAGTCTTAGATTTACTAGTAGTTAGTTACTAGGTGTTGATTTTGAATGGTAGTAATGAATAGAATAAGATTTTGGTTAGCGTTCTCCTCGTGGAACGTTCTGGTAATGTTAATGGGCGCGTTATATGCGAAGTTAACGCTTAAACCAATACACAAACAACGGCAGGCGGCGGCGTTTCATTGGGCCCCGTAGCCGTGTTTGCTTTAATCCATTTAAATTCAGAGCCTCGCTCGGGAGCCTCCGAAGGCATAAAACGTGGAGGCGCAGTCCTGAAATACGAAAAAGCCGATGTAAATCGCGTAATCTTGAGACCTCGGCCTCATGACGTATGTGAGGCACGTCGCGATACCGCCACCGCGCCCCGACCGAGCTACGCGGACCACGGACGTGCCACAGCCTAGAAACATCAGCATATTCACTTAAATACACGAATTAAAAGACTACTGGTAAATCTCTGTTGCCATAGCCCTGTAGTCTCCTAGTAAGAATAGGACTAAGGTAAGCTATGCCTGACGTAGAAGGCGGCTAAAAGCGTTTAGGAGTTTCGCGAAGCTTGAGGGTGGGGGCGCTTATCGCTCAACAAGTGGACCTGCGTGGTGCATGGCTCTGCGATGGTGCCTAGGAGGGTTAGACTCCTCCTCGGAGACGTTTAACACAGTGTAGAGGGACACCGGTGCATTCTATAAGAGATTCCCGAGCTTCTTCGATTGCTCTGATGCAGACCATCGAGGGTTTTAGTGAGTAACAATCTAACATAACCCCCCAGAAGAGTATTTCGAAGATTCCTCCCCCCGAAACCTAACAAAGGTTTCTGTTGCCGCAGACCATCTAGGTACCAGCAGTGTGCAGACAATACTGTGTTGTACTTGAAGGGCGCTGTAGCTTATGTAATTACTGGGGTAATGAGACTTAAGACCTTATTTCATACGACGATCAGAAAATTGTTCAGTTTTGTTTTAAGCTGGTGTATTGTTTACCATCAAGAGAACCTCGTTTTGTCGAATAAAAGATATATATTATTAGTTTATTATTCTATGGGGGTGTGCGGTGTATCAGTAGGGGTGCGGGCGCGGCGGCAAATGGAGGAATCTTGGGCGGTCTAATCCAGCAATTACGCATTTTAATGGCGTTCGTTCGTCGCAGCCGGGCTTTTAATATTCAGTTCCTTGTTTTAGGGCTCACGGCTCAGATCACCTCCGCCACCTACCCTTACACTTGTAACGTGTTTTATTTTAATTGTCGCCACAACGAGCAACTGTTTAAAATTCCATCAGGTCAATGTATACAATTAGCATATTTATTTACGATAGGTTTTTCCGAGGATATACGTTCCACAGTCCTGCATTGCTCGTATTTAGTGATTTCTTGAAACCTTCACCAGAACATCTTTTTGACGGTGTGTAGATTTTCTACCCATACGCGACTGCCACTTGATGACATCCCCGTCGCCCGAACAGCTAAAAATAAATTATAAACATTTTAACACCCCCTAAAACGACTTAGCTTCCTAACCGTGCTAAATTAAAAAAAAATAGTTAATATATATATATAAAAAAATATAATTATTGCTTAAATGGCATAATGTTAACAATTTAATAAGATTACCTTAGTAATTAAGTAAATTGAAAAGTATCCCTAAATACTCCTCTTTTCGATTGTACTGACTGTAACAGCCTCGATCTGGTATATTATACTATATAATACTAACTGTTCCCCGCCCACTTTGCTGGTCGTAACATCCCCGCAACCCCCATTGTGGAAAGGATTTTGTAAAATCCATTCTTGGCTGACCTCTAAATAGCAGAAGCAATACCTTTACAAAATTTCGAGTGTTAATGTCTAATAGTTTCGGTGATCTCGCGAAGAGTCAATAAATCTCTGGATATCTCTTATACGTTTTCAGAATAAAGGTACCAATTCTTCTAGATCTATGAACTATAGAAATAATTGTAATGTAATGAAACAAATTAATCCAATAATAAATCCTATGTCCAGCAGTGGACGTCTATCGGCTGATAATGATGATGATGAATCCAATAATGGTGCTTATCAAATCTAGAATCTCTGAAAAAGTATAACGTTGAAGTTACAGTAGTAGTAGTCCTGTTTCCAGTACTGGGATCTAAGTCTTCTCTCACTCGTGCAAGCGACTTATCCACCACCAAACGGGGGTTGGTTGAAAGAATTGTATTAAAACTAATTAATTACAATGTAATTGCAGTTCTAGTCTCCTGGGCGACGTTAAAAGCGAAAATCCTCATTTGGAAAAGGTCGGCGTGAAATCCTGAACGCGAAAGACGGGAGCGGCATTATTAAAACACCAGTTTCGCAAAGTTAAAATTAAACATGAAAAACGGGGTCCGTGCCTCCGCAGCGGGCCCGCCCGCCTCCCACCACTACACACTACTCCAGCGGCTCCCAAACTTTACACCGTCTGATGATGTTCACGGGGATGTATGAAAATTTCAAAACTATGCATATATATATTTACTTTTTCTTAGAGGTTCTGAGTTAACTGGTCTACATAGAATTCATATATTAGGTTGGAGAAAAAGTTTCTTCGCGTTTTCAAAGAAAATTCAAAACATATTTTAATATACTTTATTTATACTTAACTTAAGTATATAGTTACCGTTTTGTTTGATAACTTATTGCCAACTTGTAGGTAGGTACATGATCCCATTGCTATAGAAATTTTGCGAGTTCTGATCAAAATACCGCGACAAGTTTGGCTGTCCCCTCGTGATGTTAACCTGACACTGCCTAAAGAATTCCGAAGAGACCGAAACAGGTGGAAATCTGAAGGTACAAGCTGGTGGTCAGGACTATACGGCGGACGCATTAACACCTCCCACTCCCAGCCAAACTCTCTTTGTATTCTTTTTTTTGTTTCGAGCCGGTAATCTTCGAAAGATTCCAAGGGGGTCGTCAGAGTTGTTAAGAGAAGTCATATGAGGTTTCTACTCACTGAAACACCCTCGGTGTACAGCATCAATGCGTTCGGAGAACCTCCGGGATCTCTTATAGAACGAACCGGTGCCTCTCTACACTTTGTGAACACCTCTCTGAGGAAGGGCCAAACCTTTCTAGGTACCATTGCTGAGCCACCCTCAAGGCGCCTGAAACTCCTAGACCCTTTTAGTCGCCTTTTACGACAGGCAGGTCTTATCTTAGTTCTCTTCTTACTAGCCCGAGACTACAGAGCTGATACATTGTAGTCTATGAGTGAAGTCAATTTAACTAACTACCAATACGTCTCTGTTGCTGGAGACCGTCTAAGTAGGTACCACCGCAGCTATTTCTGCCGCCAAACAGTACTGTGAAAACATTGCCATGTTCCGGTTTGAAAGGCGTCGTATCTAATGCAATTACCGGGGTAACGAGACTCAACATATTATGTCTAAGGCGACGAGCGCAATGTGGTGTACTATTTATCTTAATTAGCGCCACGTTATCATAATAATGTGGCGTTAGTTAGGATGTTATACACAGCACCACATTGTGCTCGCCTTATGACATAACATGTTGTCTCATTACCTCAGTAATTTCACTAGCAACAGCGCCCTTCAAGTAAAACTCATAGTTACTACCTGCTGTTTGTCCTCTGCAATAGGAGCTGCCGTGCTACCTACCGATACGGACTCATCAAGTTCCAGTTGTGGGAAAGTGGGCTTACGTTAAACATATACTGAATTGTACAGACAGACACTCATGTACAGCATAACTGAAAACTCCTTTATGGAACCACAAATCTAAAACAGTAGGTTAAACTTATATAACTTTGAGAATCACTGGAATACTTTATTTCGTTGCGAAATTTGTAAATTTATGTTAATTTCCCGCGTCTTGGTGGGATGAAAAGTTACACCGGATGTGGTTTAAGGCATCTAACTCGAGATATTAGCGGGAGAGAGGGTGTTCCGTCGCACATTTACTTTGTTTGTTTATACAAATGGAATACTTACTTGATGAGTTGGAAATATCAATGCCGATAGCGCAGTTGCTACTTACGATCGTAGTTAAAAAAGGCGCGGGTTCGATACCGAATGATACTTCCGGCGGAAGAAAACATTCTGATGGAAATCAACTTAATGGAAGAACAACGACATTGTAGCCAACCATTATTGATTGATCGTCTAATTCGTCTGCTCATGAGACAATGATGCAGTCCCAGCAGAGGGAATATTAAACGAGATATCTGTGCATGTCAATGAGAAGAGAATCCGCCATTCTTATGCGAGAATTGTTGGGTAATACTAATAGGAGTATAAGGGATGTTGCACATCTGACAGGACCCAAGTCAACTTCACCAGCTCGTGGTGAACCACGCTATTCAACAAACGAGGCTCTGGCTCCCACCAACCCGCACTGGTCCAGTGTAGTGGGAAATAGCCCAAATCCCCCCACATGAACCCATACAAACGACGACTTGTGGTGCCGGCGGTGCGGACTACCCCTGACCGATCAATGTGGGGATCTTTGTGGGAAGCCCATGTCCAACAGTGGACGACTATCAGCTGATGACGACGATGACAATAGATACTAATATACTAACCTAAAAATCTACTGTAATTCTTCTTGCTTTTCTCTCTTCTTTTCACTAAATAGACTTTCAGCGAGTAATATTGATAGTAATATTTACACAGTAATATTTACATAGTAATATTTACATAGTAATATTTACTACAAGAAAATTGGGACTAAGTAAATATTGGAGCACTAGAGAATTGTTCCAAAGTTTAAACTGGAATTAACTGCATTCGTCTAGAATTCAATTAGGGCTAAAGCGTTTATAGCTATATGAATATAGTATATATTTCTATACATAAACATATTTTAATGATTAAGATATAAATAATCAATATTTTTATAACCCATGTATATATATATATATCTATTTACATGTTTTTTTTTTAATTCTTGATAGTATGGTATTATACCAGTAACGGTATAGCTGATGATGTGGTTCTATATTAGCCTAAGAAAACATAATGCATCATCCCTTAATTCTAATAGTAGATAAGAATATTTTTTTTTTACTCAGGGGTCGAGACGAGGAGGTCGTTCACCTGTTGTCAAGTGACACGTATCGCTAGGTAGGGCGAAATACTCAGTATCACATTGCGCTCGTCGCTTTCAGAAGTGAGATGTTAGGTGTCGTTACGTAAATAATTGCACTAGCTCCTTCATACCGGATCACAGTAATGTTTGCGCAGTGCTGTTTGTCGGCTGTAATAGGAGCTGCGGTGGTACTTATTTTTATTATCTGGGGGAAAGACTACTCCTAAACATCATCGCAATGAGGAGCAAGCCTCCTTTTACGCCAGGCAGGACTTTAGTCCTATACTTCATAGCTTGAGACTACAGGACAACCGGCAACAGAGACCTACCAGCGTGTCCATCATTGCGTGTTATACGAATAATAACCATTATATATAATCATCATCATCATCAGCCGTTAAAGTCCACTGCTGGACACAGGCGTCTCTCAAAGATCTCCACACCAATAGGTTACACTACCCGCATCCAGTGGCTTTTCGCGATCTTCACACAGGACTACCTCCGGTATCGTCGGCTACTAGGGACTGAAGTTTATAGACGCCCACTGCTGGACCTAGGCCTCTTCCTAAGATTCCCACTTCGATTGGTCTTGCGCTGCTCTCATCGACGGACATTAAGAGCGGTCGTTTGTAGGAGTTGAAGATTGGGCCATTTCCCACCACACTGGCCCAACGCTGGTCGGTGGTGGTCGTTATAACGGTTATTATTCGTTACCGTTATCAGCTCAATCGGTGCATTCAGTAGCGCTACACAGCGATGCTGCGCGATACATAAAACACAGTGATTGCGTTTGACGTGCGCGCGCCAAGTTTTAATAGAAATTTAAATTAGCTTAGGTTTAGCTACGCGAGCGGTACTTCACGACGTTGGCGCTGAACTCCCCCCACAGGCACTAGCAGCGGCACAAAAGAGTTTTAACCCCGTTTGACATTCACAGAAATATATTTTACCTGTAATATTTAATGTAGTGACAAAGAGAAAGGGATGCTTAGATGGTTCGGCCATGTTGAAAGAATGTATGAAAGATGATTAACGAAAGAGATATACAAGGTAAGAATGATTGGACAAATCGGTGCAGGTTGACCTAGGCGGACATGTTCCGATCAAATCGAAGATGTCCTAAAGAAAGACCGGGTCAAGAGTACTCGCAGCCGACGAGCGTGCATGAAAGTGGAGGAAGCGAAAGAGGTGTGCCAGAATCGTAGCAAGTGGAGAGAGGTGGTCTCTGCCTACCCCACTGGGAACGGGGCGTGATATATATGTATATATTAATGTATCTTACTAAGGGGTCCTGCACAACAACTAACGAACCCAAGGCAACTTCATCTCCTCGTGGTGCACCGTGCTAATCAACAAACGAGTACTTGGCTCCCTCCAACCCGAATCCAGCATGCTGTGAAATAACCCAGATCCACCCAAAAGAACCTCTATTAATGACAATGCCTGGTGTCCGTTGGTACATGAAGCCACGGTGCGTGTGATGGACGTTTGCAAACGTTTGGAACTAGAGCTTTGCGGGACAGATCAATGTAGATATCTTCGGGGAAGACCTAGGTCCAACAGTAGACGTCTATCGACTGAACATAAATCAATGTTTTTTAAAAATATCATTTTGCTATATAAATCTGCACACCATTTAGGTTGCATGAAAGTATATAATTATACTTAAATATTAATTCACTATAAATACTAATTAGAAAAGAGGTGTAGATACTGATGATAGGTCTCTGTTGTCGGAGACCGTCTAGTTACCACCGAAGCTACTACTGCAGCGTCTGTTCCGCATTGAAGAGAATTGTAGCTAGATATTTTACTGGGGTAAAGAGACAACATCCTACATCTCAAGGTATCGAGCTCAATATGATGCAGTGTATATGATACTAAGTAGGACTACATTGTTATAGGAGGACGTATCAGCATCAGGTAAACGTTCCGTCGCTTCATTGAATAAAATAGGGGAAACCACTTTACTCCAACTTACGAATGGCAACTTTTTAATATGTGCATAGATTATTAAAGTTAGGGATGTATAATATATCTTAGAAATAAAAACTAATAGCATACTTTATAATGTACTATATCTAGGTCTTTGAATCGAAAAAATTATGAAATAAACAAATGTTAGTGAATAATCTTCTACACAATTTTTAAGAGATAGATGGCTGATGGAGTAGTGAAGTACTGGAATTCCGCTCCTAGTATACGTAGTTCTGGAGTGATCCTAACAGGCTATGGATAAAGCCTAAAATAAATCGTTTGGTAGAGACCTAAGTCGAGCAATAAACCTCAAAACGTAACCGTTGATGTTGATGATGAGAAGTTTCGGTGTTATAATAATGATAAATATGAATCAGCTGTGAATAACCTATGAGTCGAAATAAGACTGCTCCATGATTGCCAGACAAGTGTACTCGAAAGACGAGCAATTCGAGCAGTTTCGAGCGCGGTACGGCGGGCTCGTTTCGCTCAAGTTTTGATAGAATTTTCAATTACCTTGCTTTGTTTCAAGAACTACGCCCGCGATGTGCTCGAACGAGGGTTGAATAGTTTGCCTTTACAAAACTCCTTATACTTATATACTTCATTCATTTTTAAATTGTTAGAATTAAAAAAAAAATATTCAGTTATACGTCCAGAGGAAACGCATCAAGACGCTCATGAAAGTGGAGGAAGGGAGAGAGGTGTACCAGAATCGTAGCAAATGGAGAGAGCTGGTCTCTGCCTACCCCACTGTGAACAAGGCGAGATATGTATGTATGTCCTGACGTATATATATGTGACTATGTTATAAATGTGCGTAAAGGTTCCCGCACTACAACTCACGGGATCCAAGCCAACCTCAGCTGCTCGTGGTGCACCCTGCTAATCAACAAACGAGGCTCTGGCTACCACCAACCCGGATTGAGCCAGCGTGGTGGGAAATAATCGAAATCTTCCTATATGAATCCTTACCCGAACGATGTGGTATATATATCGGCTGATGATATTATATATATACGATTAGTTCATTCCATATATTGTTTATAACATTGGTAATTCTTCTTCTTCTTAAAGTGCCTCTCCAACTGGTGAAGGTTGGCGATCAGCGTGGTACAGTCCTTTCTGTCTCCAGTTCGGCGGACCAAATCGGACGCCGTAGATATGCCAGTCCATTCTCTGATATTCCTCAACCATGACTTTTCTCTTCTCCCCACCTTTAGTAATACCATCATTTGACTTCATTTTACTATTTAATATTTCACACCAGATATCCAATATAATTTAAAATGGCGAAAGTAAGTAATCTAGTAAGCTGTTCATGTGATAAACGGCCGCTGCGACAGGAAAATCGCTTCTGCGTTCTCGGTCTTTGAGAAAGGAGCAGACTGATTACTTCATTGTCTCGCAGACTGGACCGTGGTCGAATACCGCTTTAACAGATGCTTCAACATAGTTGTGGGTAGATAGAAGTCGGGATTGAACAGTAGAATATCGTCTAGGTAGTATATCGTTGGAAGGACTAAGTATAAATGAAAGGAAGTTATTCAGCTTTCTTCTTATATCGTTATATTGTACTTATCCATATCTCTTGCTTTAATGTAGCACTGATATACTAAGTAACTGTGTGCTTACTTATAGTAAACTATGTCTTCCGTCTCGCTCGCTCACAAGATTTGCCCAAAATTAATTAAGCAAGCCGAAAATGAAGTTGAAAAATTGATTAAAGCTCGCGCCGACCGCACGGAGCGTTCTCGGCGTGAGTTAGTTCCGCCGCTACACGGAAACGTCAAAGTTTCGCGAGGGGGCGTGTGGGGCGACGGGGGCCCGAGCCGGGAGGGGGCCGCTCCAGGGAGAAAAGGGGGCAAAAATGAGCCACGAGCGCTGAAGACGGATCGGGGAAGTTTAAAATTAGAACTCGCCTGCAGGCCCGGCTCCTCCACCGCCGCCGCCCGAAGTTTGAATGACGAGCTTCCAGAAAGTTCCACAATTTTTTATCCTATTCTTTCAAATTCTAAATACTACAGACAGTATAGGTCTTACTCCTTTACACAAGTCACTAATGCTAGAGCTCGCGAAACAGTAAGATGGAAACTTAGTGTGTTCCATTTTGAATGATGCTGTAGCCAGTCAAACTACTGAAATAACGTAACGAGATTTAGCATCTCGTGGTTCAAAGTGATGAGTCTAATTCGAAGTAGTGTATATCAACCTAACCATAGTTATGGGCATGCGTATCACTTACATAGAGTCACCATCTTAAAATGTAATGATGATCATCATAAAAACAAACATAAATATCATTGAGCGGTGGTGTTCCTTGAAAACAAGGAGACATTTAACATGAAGTCAGTGTAGGAATTAACTTAAAGTTTAACTCGACTATATCATTAGATTAAGCTACAGTTATAGGTAGAAAAAAATCAACGAAACCTTCATCATCGCCGATAGATGTCCACTGCTGGGCCTAAGCCTCCCCTAAAGAATCCTACATCGATTGGTACTTCGCTGCTCGCATCGGCGGGAACTAAAGGTCGTCATATGTACAGGTTCATAGGGTGGTATCTCAGCCCTTATCCACCACGCTACTCCAATGAAAATTGGTGGGAGCCAGAACCTGTTCGTTGATTAGCAGGGTGCACCACGAGCAGCTGAGATGGGCTTGGGTTCCGATAGTTATTGTCCCTTACACCACCAATGGAACTTTCTTCTCATTATTTTTCTGTACAACTTAATATTGACTAAACTATAATCATTTCATTAATTTATACTATATATAAATAACTAGAAATCAGCTTCTATAGAGTAGTGGTTAACTACTGTAATATACCAGCTGTTCTCCACCCGCTTTGCTGGCCGTAACACCCTCGCAACTCCCTTTGGGGAAGGAATTTTGTAAGTTACCTAAGACCTGAAGCAATATCTTTTTCAAACATCAGAAGAGACAATGACTCTCTGGATATCTCCTATACATGTTATGGAGTTTGGGTGGTGATGGTGTTTTAAAATTAATGTCCAACCCCATTGCTGTGTTTAGACTTGATCATATTTGGACTCATATTACTGAATATCGTATAACGTTTGGAGTTATGTTGCCATTGTTGATGAAGTTAGAAAGAGACGAGTATAGAATGTTGCCAATGATTTGATGAAAGAAAAAAATTAATTATTTTTTTAAATCAATAGAAACTCTTTAATGAAACACGCGGTCGCCGGGTTCATTTAAATAACAAAAAGAGAGACCCACATCACGGTTTATGGAGCTCGTTATCAAGCAAAATATTACAAAAGCCGAAACTATCGGTTAAAACTCACGGCGACATTCCGAATAACAGGAACAGTGGGATGGCGGCAGGGTTGCCAGATGAATACAAAAAAAGTCCTAAAAAAAAAAAATATTATCCGCTTTTTTATTACAATAACAATAGGCAGTGAACAGACTAAGGTGATAATGCACTTGTGTAGGTGTTCTTCAGGACATCCCCTATAACTTCCTATGGGGAAAGAATTTTGTAAAATCCGTTATCAGACCTAAGACCTGAATCAATGTCTCTAGCAAATTTAGAGTTTTTAAGTCTAATTGTTTTCGGAGATCTAGTGATGAGTCAATGAATATCTGGATATCTGCTATGTATAGATATGTGTGTACTCATTAGAATAAAAATTATATAAATAAAAAAATTTTTTAGTTATATTCGTTTGAAAGCCCTTCGCACCATCCGGCTCCCAAAGCGGGAACTTTCCGATTGTAATTCGCACAGTTCGCCCGAAAACTATCCGGGTAAAAAAGGTCCGCCTAACCAAACAGCGACCCTTATAAAGCAGCGGAGAGGGCGCGCTAAAAAGCACCCAAAAAGGCAGTAAAACTAAAGGAATTAGAGCCCAACCCCCGACTACTTTCGAAAACACTTTTCGACCCTGCTCACATATATGAATCTCTATTTATATTTTCCAACCTGAGATACACAGGGCCGGATATTAACATAACCTTACTTTATTTATTTTTTTCATATATACCACCGCTTGACTACAATCACACCGGATGTACTTAGTATATAGTATCAAGCTTAGTCTTTGATATTAATCGCACAAGTCTAGAAACGGAATATATACTTTTAATCATTCCTACATTATATCTGTAACAAAAAAGTATAAATATCAAAATTATTAACTTACTACTTAATTTAAATAATATATTCTAGATTTAGTTAGGCTTTTTAATGGTTTACATAGGTACTAAACCTTTTGAAAAGACTAAAATTTTTAATAACTAGAAACTGATATATAACAAAGTTTCGATACTATAGGTTCAAAACTTAATACCTTCATTTCTATCACTATGATTACATATATATATATATATATATCTATATACGTATTTTTTTCTGTTTTTAACATAATAACATATTTTATGAAGTGTTTCCAATTTAAAAAATTGTCAAAAATTTAACTATTAATTAAAAAAAAAAAAAAAAGAAAGTAAATCATCAAATTGTGGATCAGTCAATTAGGAAATTCATTGATTACATTTACATACGCGCTTTATGTTCCCACTGTTGGGACTCTAAACCTTCTTAAGACAGTCAAGTATATATATTAACCGTTCAGACCTCGATAAAGTCTATTTCCGGTGACCTTCTAGATAGGGACAGAAGATCCTATTTACGCTAAACATTGATATGTAAGCATTAATTTGTTCCGGTTTGAACCGGTTTTGTCATTACATTAACGAGCAAATAGTACTATAGAGTTGTGTAATATTATTGACCATAGCCGTATTAGAGATAGGGGTATTATCAGACGAACGTACTACTCATAGGTTAGTTTAATTTTTTTTTAATTCCAATACATCCCTGCGGTACGTACGATTAACGCCGGAATCCGTAACACACGTTAGCGAGTTGAGCGGGGTTCGATACTAATTGCTTTACACAAAATAGATTTAACGCGCTCAAATAACTAACGATAGTTTAGTTTCTTAGTTAGTTTAGAATTTTAATTGTACTTACAAGTTCTAATAGCCAGCACCGCTCCTGGAAGATGGAGTATCGATCGGACGGCCCGGGTCGTTCGGAGCTTCTATCGTTTCTTTCCCTTGATAATCGGTTAAATGTTCATCATCATCATCAGAAGATAGACCTCCACTGATAGATATAGGCATCCCAAGATCTCCACAGCGATCGGGTTGGCGCAACTCGTATCCAGCGGTGTTCTGCGACCATGACAGAGGGGATTTGGGCCATTTCCCACCACGCTGGCCGAATACGGGTTAGTGGAATCCAGAGCCTCGTTTATTGATATGCAGTCCACCATCAGCAGGTGAGGTTGGTTTAGGTCCCGTTACTTGTTGGGCGGGACCCCTTACTTTCTAATGTTATGTTACAAGACGATCAGTATCATTGTTAGTTGTCCTCTTCAAACTTAAGTCTGGCGATCAGATTTAGATTCATTCCAAGTAGATTTTCAGCTATTCTTTACTTTCCTATATCCTCAGCTATTTTTACCTTCAAAGTATAATACTCCACCTAAATTTTACGCAAAGTTAAGTGATATACCGAAGTAAATAGTAATGAGTATTATTCACGCAATATTCTTTGTTTCTTGTAATGTATTTGGGATAGTGATCCTAAATATAGTAATGACCACCTATTCCTTCACAACCTCCTACCACCTTAACCTTCTAAACCTTCACAAGGCATATCCTGGAGAACTACTAAAGCCGATGATGAGTTGTAGACTCAATATGACTCTAGTTTTACTGGTGGTAAATCTCTGTTGCCAGAGATCGTGACAAAAACTGGATTATGTGGGATTTGTACTAACTAAGACCCTCTCAGTGGTCTTCCTTAGTGCTTTGAAAGAGGCACTAAAATCGCTTACGGCACACACTAGTGCCACCCTGCAGTTCGCCTAAGCAAGTCCTGAGGAGTGCCGTAACTTATTCTAACACCATCTCTTTGCTAGGATAAGCACAAGATTGTTATTGTCTTGTCGTTCGCCCCGGATTTGTATAGTAGGCAATGAGAACCATTGTCCTTAATGCCTTTTATGACAGGTAGGTCTTACCTCAGTCATATACTTAATCGAGTCTACAGGCCATAAGTATGAACCTAAAGACCTGATTTTCAATTCCAAATATCATTAGGCTGTTAATTCTTTCGTAGAGAACTGTTCGCAGTTAAAACACATTCTAATAAACACACACTAATACAAATCGTCTATTGTTTACACGTACACACCCAGTCTAATGTTTACAGTCACACACACACATACAAACTGCCTATTCGGGGCACGAAAAGGAAACGTAATTGCCGGATATTAATTCGACAGCTAATTTCTATAGTTCCCTATATCTACGATAAACGAACCTCCTTGTAGGAGCTGAGGGGTTGCGGGGTGGAGACGGGGTGAGGCAATAAATTCAGCTGTACACAGTGGGGACGCACTTCGCTTTGTCGCCGAATTTTCTCTTCGCATTCCTATAATGTACACGCTCAAACTATTTTGTTGTGTATTATAGGTTTTCAAAGTACTAATATTTACTGAAACTCCTTTATATTTGTAATAGCAATTATAACGAAAATTGTAATTGCTATTTTTTTATTCAAAGTAGCGATGAGACACGCAAGACTCTCACTCGATTCTAAATGATATACACTGCACCACATTATGTCCATCGCTTTAATAGATGCTAAATCTCTTTACCTCAGTAATTTCACTAGCTACAGCGCCCTTTAAACCGGAACACAGTAATATTTGCACAGTACTGTTAGTCAGCTGCGATAGGCGCTGCGGTGATACCTACCTAGACGATCTCTGGTAACAGACCTATCACACGTGATACAAATAAAGCTCCACCGTTAAAACCTTGGAGTTAGAAATCTTCGTCATTCCTCTTCATGAGAGGTCTGAGCAGGTTTCCTTTCGCCATCGACGTTTCTTCCTGTCAACTCTTCAGTAGTCGTCTGAATACGCAAATTAATTGTGTTTGCTATTCTTAGCAGACGGAGCTTCGTGAAACGACTTCAAGATGGCGACGAAAGTTAAGCTCTAACAAAATAGCGGACGGAAGCATTCAAATCACGAACACCTGACAAAAGTACTGCAATTCGACTCCAGCGAGCACCTAGGAACAAATTCAATAAAGTTCAGCCGAAACTGCGCTAAAGGGAGGGGAATACATAATTTCTTAGTGTCTCTTTGTAAAGGGTTAGTGATGGGAATATTTTCGTTATAGCTTTATCGAAATCGATAATAAGTTTACTGGTAGAAGGTCTCTGTTACCGGAGACCGTCTAGGTAGCTCCTATTTCTACCACCGAAAAGTTTAGACTTAACATCTTATATCTCAAGCCGACGAGCTTAATGTAGTGCAGTGCATATAATGGTAACTAACACCACGTTTTTATTGTCAGGTGTATCACTTACTATCAAGTGAGAGTCCAGCTCGTCTCTTAGCTTCGTATAATGAAAAAAGGTTAGTAAATCTTATGCGAAATCATACTAAAGAAACGATATAGAACTAACCTAACCTCATTCGATAAGACATCGCAAATTTTCTTTTATGATCTCTACGAAAGGTTCTCACATTGTCCTTATATACCGGAAACTCGACTTTACGAGATATATTATTATTTACTATTGATTATTCATTATTACATGGATACTATTAAAAATAGTGCTATCATCTACACACGGTACAGCACTAGCTTTACCATTTAAATCTAGTTACAAGTTCTGAATATATTTTGTAATTACTGGTGAGTCGGGACATGAAAACTCCTGAACAGGTGCGGTACAGCAGCGAGCGGCTTAATTTGACTCCTCAAGAAATATTGTTATTTAAATTGTTTGTAATGAACGTCTAAATGAACGCGCACCCATCCGTTTCGTTCTCACACCAGTTCCAGTACAGTGTTCATTAGTACCAACTTAACAAATAAAAGAATAGAAGGAAACAAAAGAATTACTAATCAGTCGCACACTCGACGAGACGAGAGAGACGTTCACCTGATAGTAAGTGATACATCCACTCATAACAACGTAACTCTAATTAGGATGACATTCACTGCATCATTGCGCTCGACGCCTAAGACAGGAGTCTCGTTACTTCAGTAATTACAGTAGCTACAGCGCCCTTCAAACCGGAACACAGTACTGTTTGTCGGCTGCAATAGATGCTGCGGTGGTATTTACCTGGACGGTCTCCAGCAACAGATCTACCACCAGTAAAAAATATATTTATCATTAAAATTAATGAAAATACATATACATATAAGATAGATAAATTTTAGTCTAGATAGGTCTCTGTTGCCGGAGACTATCTAGATAGATACCTTCGTCTTTTCTATATCTGCCGCCAAACAGTAGTGTGTAGATATTACTGTGTTTCGCTGTAGGTAGTGAAATTACTGAGGTAACAAAACTTAACATCCTATGTCTCAAAGCTAACACAAAATGGTGCTGTGTATATCATCCTAACTAGCGGCACAGTAAAATGTTTCTCTTGTCTAGTTTAAAAAAAAAAGGTACTTAGGAAAAAAAAATTCTCTTTCCTACATTTTAAATATCAAACTTAAATATATAATATATGTAAATGATATATTACGTAATATCTCTTGTTTATCCTGTTTAAAGGCGGCGGTTACAATGTTGTGTATATCATCCTAACGCCGCGACTTTCTCCCATCTGGGTTCTTTGGTCAGAACAGGGGTTCTCATCGCTTTCGAAACGTCTCTGAGGAGGACAATGGTTAAACGTGCTCTTCCTCCATTGAGGTAATACTCTAAGGGTGATAGGGACTGCATAAAACAGACTATGGGATGGGCTACGACCGGATATCCCGTGACCTATCCAAGAGGGTTTTAGTTTCTGAAAATTTCCATATAACTGCCTTCTCAAGAAGACAGAGTATCTTTTCGAAGATTTTTCTCCCAAAATCAAAAAAATTGGATTTTCTATCAGCTGTTACACATTGTCCAGCAGTGGACGTCTTCCGGCTGATTGGATTGGATTGATTACACATTGTCTTCTCTTTCTCTCTGTTCTCGTCGTTATATTGAATAAAAGTATATTGGAACGTTATAATAGTACTAAAGCAAACAATAAAAGCGCAGCCGGTAAATATAAAAGCAAATCATTAACGAACATTCCCGGAAGTTGATTATACGCATTTAAATTTTCAATTCGGAACTTGGGCGTTCCCCCACGTCCGCCATATTGTATTTAATTCGCGCCAAGTCGCTTTAATTTTCGAATTTCGCAAACTTGGAGCGCCGCGCGCTGAATCCAAGTTGGAATGGAGCGCGTTCCGAATACGGCGCGCGAGCTTTAACGTTGCGAGATTTGTACGGGCCCCGCCGGATGTACTCGCTAACTTTTACACGGATTTTGTTCAACACCAACACATTTAATATCCAACACACACATACAACCACAAACAGTTAATTTTTGACTTAAATAAAGCATTTAACACTGTATATTTAATCATTTATTACGCTACCTCATCATCATCTCATATCGTTTGTTAGGACTACTCAGAGTCTGAGAGTCGAGAGAGAAATCTTTGAAAGATGCCCTGCTTTTGGGGAGAAGTCAGGGTTATATGAGATTCTTACTCAATAAACCCCTCTCGGTCGTCTGCATCAATGCATTCGAAGAGACTCCGGGATCTCTTACAGAACCCACCGGCGCTCCATTACACTTTCTGTTTGCTCGTCTTTGAAAAATGGCCAAACACTTTTAGGCACCATCGCTGAGCCATGGGCTGTCCCACGCAGGTCCGCTTGTTGAGCGATAAGGGCCCCCACCCTCAAGGCCTGCGAAACGCCTAAACCCTTCTACGACAGGCGGAGCTTACCTTAGTCCTATCCTCACTAGCCCTAGACTACAGGGATAGCGGTGGTACCTACCTAGATGGTCTCCGGCAATAGAGACCTACCAGAAGAAACCTGAAGAAGCTGTTCGTTTTATCCCTTTATACGTTTACTAAAAGTTGATCCTACGGAAGGAATACAATCATCAGTTATTGTTTGAGAGGTGGTGACTCCATCGAATATTCAAGATCATATGTAAACAGTTGCTCTTAAAGCTCAAGTACTTGTATAACTTAACTGCCAACGTAAGCTTATAACAACCATCGTACGATGAAGAGTTGAAACACCACAGGAGGATTTCTTTATAAGTTCCCAATGCTGGTATTCCTGTTCAAAGTTGAAAAAGGAGTGCTTGATAGACAGCAACAGGAATAGGAAATTACTCTGGTAATTAATGCTGTTTTTATATATTCGCGAAACTAAGTAACGAGATGAAGCATTAAGTTATCAAGACAACATAGTTATCAAGACGTTAATGATGGTGATACAGCAATGATGAGGTTTATAGTTTACCTGGTGCGTGATACTTGAAAAATCTGTCCGTAGCTACATATGAGACGCTATGGTGTTAAGTCTGGTTACCCAAGTAATTTCACTTGCTACACCACCCTTTAAACCGGGACGCAGTGATGAGAGCTCAGCACCATTTGGCGGAAGAAGTAAACACAGCATCGTCAGTGTTCCCATCCAAATAGGATGTGGGTGTCTTCAAGAGAAGAGTCAAAAGGTTAGTGCTCCTCACCACCGCAGACCACATCACATAAAACAAGATAGGATCGTAGTTAAGTCCTGAGCTTTTTATTTATAACTAGCATAGGTTATTAACTTACCGTCTTAGAACTAGTGTCTTATGCTTATTATGGGAAGACGTATTACCACCATATCCACATCCTAGTGCTTTGGTATTTGTGATTGTTTTTAGCTGGAGAGACCATCGCCACTCCTATTGCAGTCGATTAACAATACTGCCTAAACATTACCGTGTTCCAGTTTGAAAAGCGTTGTATCTAGTGTAATTACTGCGGTAACTGCATTTTACATGATTTCTTATTTCGTCTGAAATTCATTTGTGGTGCAGTGTATATCATCCTGACCACGGTAAGGTTGTCACGAGCAGTATCACAATCAAGTGAACGTCTGGCTCGTCACGTCACTTCGTACATTTAAAGCAATTTTAATATCGAATTAAGCACACTCGAACAGTAAATTACTACTAAAAACGAATTTGTTATATGTTAACTTAATACTGACTCTTTTAGTTAATAACTTAAAGCATAACAAAAAACCTTTTATAAGTTTTTCTGTCGCAATTAAAAACTAAAGCCATTTTCTAACTTAGAAAGCAAAACCAATCCGCCGAGTTCCTCTTTCCAACGAGTACACGCTTCCTATGCGCCGTAGGGTTACCAATTCTGTTGTAACTATCAAAAATATATATTTTTTTTTAATTTTATTATGTATTATAAATAAAAAAAAAATCTCAATTTATGGTAATATTTTTTTTTTCAAACAACCTATTAACAAGAAACATAGATATGCAGCATTTCAATGTTAATTGGCTGTGATGTTAAGTGGAGACTTGCGAGACCTATCACGGTTTATGGTAACAAATAAACTTTTTTTTTTTCAATAGCATTTAACTCATTAATACAGGCAAACGTGAAAAGTCATAAAGAACAATTTTTTATAGAATCTGTATATATTTACATAAATGCTAGTGGTAAGTCTCTGTTGCTGGAGACGGTCTGGGTAGGTACCACCGCAGCGTCTGTTGCAGCCGACAGACAGTGCTGTATAAACATTACTGTAATCCGGATTGAATGGAGTGTTAGCTGGTGAAACGACTGGAGTAGTGAGATTTAACATCCTATGTCTTAAGGCGATAATTGCAATATGATGCAGTGTATAACATCCTAACTAGCGCCACGTAGTTATGGGCGCGTGTAACTTAACATAAGTTCCCGCTCGTCTTATCGTTTCATTGAATAAAATAAATATATTAAAAAAAAAGTAGGACGTTCACCTGATGGTAAGTGATACGCCTGTCCATAACAAGCGCTAGTAAGGATGATATATACAACGTCAAATCGCATTCGTTGGCTTGAGACATGAGATATCGAATCTTCTTACCCAATTAACACACTAGCTACAACGCCCTTCAAACCGGAACACAGTGTTTACACACTACTGTTGATATAGACCTACCAGTGTATACCACCAATACTATAATGTTGAACAAAATATAGTATTCTATTACGGTGTACTTTAATCTAGTTCTTTCGTTAAATAATTAGCTCAAATTGTAACCCTTACTTTATCCTTATAGAAAATTAGTCATATTTTTAGGTGTTCTAGGTTTTTAGATGTTCATCAGAGGACATGAACTCTTAAAATAGACGCCGTACCGAAGCGAACACTCTTCTTGTGACAACCCTATTCATCCCGGATTGCCGGTTCCTTGCCGAGAGAGAAGTAAACAAAATTTCTGCAAGGATATGAGGGCCCCCCCCTGGGTAGGGGAGGACGCGGAAGGGGGTGCGACTAGTTAAGGTTTTTTGTCTGTGTACGTTCAACGGACGGGGGTGATTTTTATTTGTGTGTGTCGCTAGTGCTGTGCGAGTGTTAGTTTTTATGTGTGTTTATAATTGATATCGATCGTTCTTTGTAGCGGCAAATGGCGTTCCAAATTTAAAAATGTATGAAATTATTTATAATTCATTTTATTAAATTTAATTATTATTGAGATGTGGCAAAAAGTATGCCTATGTAACAAAACAAAAATAAGAATTTTTCTTTTTTTTTTTAATTGTAATTTAATCGATTATAATAAAAATATCGATAACACCAAACTCAAACGCATTTAAAAAAAAAAAAACAATGAAATTTAAAAATGCAAACAATAATATATATTATAATTAATATTATTATATATTTAACAAATAACAATACATAATTCGATACACAGTTTTTTTTTTATTATTCAACGGACGAAGCCGGATGTTCACCTGATGGTAAGTGATACTCCTGCCTATAACGTGACGCTAGTTCGTATGTTGTACACTGCACCACATTGCGCTCGTCATCTTAGACATAGGAAATTAAGCCCCGTTACTTTATTTATTACATTAGCTACAACGCCTTTCAAACCGGATAACAATGTTGCGTTTAGAAAGATCACAGATTTGATATTTAAAAACTGTAATGAAATTCAAATATGGAACGCGCGCACCAAAACGTGTAATAAAAAAGCGATCTGCAGCCGCTCTCATTCGCTGCTTAGTATCCACCCCCTTTTTTCACCCTAAGAATCGCTTTAAGGCGGGCACTTAGGGGTTGGGTTGGGCTGGGGGTGGTTTTTTCACCCTTTGAAGAATTGCCCCAAGGCGCGGGGTGGCAGCAGAGCGGGAGGCGGCGCGCGTGTGTGCGTCTAGTTGTAAGTGTTATTAAACGAATTGAAAAGGGTACGGCGGAGTTTTTGAAAAGCCACTAACTCGGGCCGCGCGATCGATACCGCCTGCGGTCGGCTCCTTCCCTCCACCATTGTTGTTTCATATAGTGGAATAGTTTTCTATATCTTCTATATTAACATATAAATTAATTAAAAAATAGTAAAATATTTAAATGAAGTAAATACAATAGTGAATCTCGCGTATTATTAAAATTGTACGAGTGTGTTCTTTGGTATACGATACCAACTGCTGGTAGGTCTAAGTAATTACCGCAGAATCTATTGCATATCCGCTAAATAGCAGTGTTCTAGTGCTAAAGTCTGAAGGGAATCGTAGCTAATATAATTACTGGGGCAACGAGACTGGACATCTCAAGCCTCAGGCGAAGAACACAATGTATATATTCCTAACCAGCGCCAGGTTGTTATGGGCAAATGTATCATTTACTACCCACCATTGTTATATTATATCACTATCAGGTGAACACGTCGCTTATTTGAATAAAAAAAAAACAGCTAAACGAGTAGAAGATACTTGGTATTTATAAAAATGGTGTACACAGCACCATATAGTGCTCGTTACCCCAGTAATTTCACTGGCTACTATATCGTTCTAACCGGTACGCGGTCATATTTGCACACTACTGATTTTTTCGCTATCTACCTAGTTCTACCATGTTTTTTTTGTTAAACGATTTAACTACCAGTACAAGGTTTACATATTGGTAATATGCTGCCGTATAACAATAATCGCTAGTTACTTCTAATACCTGTTATCAGAGACCTTATATTTATGTACTACCTACACTGCCACCAAGCAGTATCAAACTTTAAATGACTATATATGTTTAGTTTGAAAGACGCTGTCTTCTCATTCTTCTTAATAGTTCTTTACAAATTGGTGTTGATGGTATTGGGGTAAGGAGACTCAGTACCGAAAGCCGATGAGCACTACATGATGCAGTGTATATTATCGTAACTATCCTCATTCTTTTCAAGGCAGACGTGAGATATGAACAAGGTCTTCCCATCAGTTAGGTGATTATGATATTGAACAAGAAAACTGAAGTTTATATGTTCTTTAAATTACCTAAAGGTTAGCATGTCTTAAAGTACTCCAAATACATACCCTTTATATAATTTATATAAAGCAATATTATTCCCCTCCACCTGTAACCACCCCATAAAGTAAACACTGCATACCAAAAGAAGCAAGGAGTTTTGAGATAAGATTAAAACCTCTTTCGTATTCAAACAGCAGATACAGGTTGGTGTAATAAATTTCCTTTTTTATTAATGTTCCAGTAGGAGAAGGGGTTTACTATATTATTATCTTTCATGGCCACATTCTTCTGTATGAGAATCTTTATTTTATCATTATAATAATAATTAATAAAGAATTACTTTCCTAACTTCGTGAGACGTCTAACGCCGCCGTCTCGCCAAAGGGAACCTGTGTAACTCAAATTCACACCCTATATAAACATTTTCACCCTTGTGAAAATCTTCGCGAGTCATTACTCGCGGGCGGGTGGTGGGTTGAGTGGGGGTGGCGTTGGGCGTTTGGGAATCTTCGTTCAAATCTGTGACATTTTATCTAAATGGGCGCCGGAATGGTTGTCGTTGCTGCTAATGACCCTGAAGAAATGGTAAGACGTGGATCGGAGACGCTGACTTACTGCCGGCGTTTAGGCTTAATTAGTGAGAAGTAAGTTTACACTGCAGGCTGTGTATTTTTGGACACAAGTCGCTATAATTTGGTACGTTATAAACAGTCATGATATCATAATATCAAAAGCCTTTTATTATCTGTAACCTTTTCAATAATATAACGAGTAAAACGAGAGCTTATTATCACAACTCATTTTCTCTAATAAAGCAATGATAGGACATACAGTTATTAAGTCTTATTTACAACTATCATCATCATCATCATCGTCATTCAAAAGACTTCTACTGAATTATCTTTATTATAAACCCTTAAGATGAAATCTCTGAAAAGATTTTTCCTGCGAAATTAAGAAAACGTTTCATCCCTTCGGTCGCTGTGCCAGAGGAGTAAATTAATAGTAAATACACTCGATAATAAGTGATAGATCATGCCGATAATAATAAGGCAATGTCCACAATTTTTAACTAAACACTTAACTTCATTTCGCTTATAACAAAAGCTGAACCTATGTTATTCAGTTTGATGGGCATTCTACCTACTTTAATATCAAATCTAAAATATCCTCAATTTTTTTTTTATTCTATGAAGCGACGACACGAGCATGACGGTCACCTGATAGGATGATAAACATCCTGTGAGACAAGTTATTAGGTCTAGTTATTCCACTAAACACACTAGACACAGCTTCCTTCAATAAACAGCTGTGGTGGAAGTTAACTGAGAGGTCTTCTGAAACAGACAGCTGTCACCAGTAACAATTGAGTAATTAGTGTTTTAAAAAATAAGAGCTACTACAAAAGTCTATCTATGTCTTGGGTTAATGGCGTTTCCTTATAGATTACGCCAATATCAAGTGTATATTATACTCTGCTTTATAAAGCGAGCTCCGTAAACGAGCAAGGTCACAGATTGCAACTAAGAATTAAGTGTCAATTACATCAGCGATCCTGTCATCGAATCACTCCGAAAGTAACGTTTTACATTTACTAATATTTCATTATTACAAGCTGAAATTAATAATAGATAGATAGTATTATTAAAAATGTGTAAATGTTCCTTTCCTTTGCTTACAAGACGCCGGGACCGTGTGGAATGTTCGATGCGATTAAAACAAGTGGCGCGGGAGCGCATCACGCGGCGAGCCGCTGCCGCGTAGTCTGATCCCGACCTCACTAATCCAATCTACGTATCGATACACCCAAAGATTGAATAAGAATCGATTCGAGCATCGCAATCGAATCGATGCGATTTCATTAAGCCCGGAACACTACAATAACAGCTTGCGTTCCAAATTTAAATCCAACGGGGAAATTTTGCTCGAGACGCGGCAATCTGCCGCCTGAGCAATTTAGCCTTAACTGAGTCATTTGGTGGGGGACGTCTTGTGTAGTGGCGCTGTGGGGGGGGGGGGGAGAGAGGAGGGAGCGGATGATTCGTAATTTGTTTTCTAGCTCTTGGCTCATTGCGCTTCGCAGCGAGAGAGCCGCTGCTGCAAATTCTAAGACGTTCTAAAATATACAGCTTTAACCTAATTTAGAAAAAAAAAAAAAACGTTTTATGATCTCAAAAACAAACTAATGTCCAAGTTTCTTTGTTTATAATTGATGAGAGCATATCTTAACATTATCTCATCAACTAACTACTACTTATAGTTAACTCTTGTTTTTAGGTTCTTTTTGCTCCTTTCTCTTCCCTCATAGCACTGTCCTACTCTTCAACCCTTCCACATCCAATACCTTCTCATCTTTCTCCTCCCCCTCATACACACTACTTTATCTACATATATGTGTATATATCAAATTTATTTCGTTTAGCTCGCAGATACCGGATCCGCGCGCCCTGAGTCCGATGAAGCCGCTATAGTAGTCAATAAAACTGCGGCGAGAACATGACCATAAAAAAAAAAACAGGTTCTTTTTGAATTTTTTTTCTCCTGTCGTCCTGTTAACAGTCAAATTTAACTTATTTTTCCGTTGTTTGTAAAATTGCTGTGACATGTCATAGTATATGCTGTAACAGGCTCACATAGCAGTACTTAATATAATATTATACATGTTAATTTTAAACTTGAATGTATGTATTGCTGTTAGTGTGTCTAGATAAACAAACCTATATAGATCTCATAAAGAAACTATATAATAACTAACATATCTTTTTTAATTTTATAGTATCAAAACGATTTTTAACCTTGACCTGATGGTGAGTACGGCCATAACAAGATGAATGATATAAACAGCACCACATTGTACTCATCGCCTTGATACAACACATAGGTTTTGTTACCTCAATAATTTCACTAGTTAAAACCCCTCAAGTATAAGCCAGTGATATTTACACAGTACTGTTTGACGGCGGTGGTAGGAACTGCGGTGGTACCTAGACAGTCTAGTAAGACAGCACTCTTAGGACATAAGACTCTAATTCGAAAGGTTTTTCTATACACATTTTAAAAACTAGATCATCATCATCAGTTGATAGATGGCTATTGCTAGAGATAAACCTCCCTCAAAGATCTCCACTAACTAAGAACTGCTAGATTATTTTTTTTTTAATTAATTAGTCAAAATTTCATTTGCGTGCAGATTCCCGCTGCTCCAGCTGACTGATGCCGCCGCCTCGAGAAAATGCAGGCCGTTTCATTACGTTTTCTCGTTTAGAGCGGCAGGATTTATGGGGGCACACCTAGCGACCTGGCCGCCAGGCTGCGGGGCTGCGGGGCTCCGACACCGACCCCGGCACGATGCCGACACATTCCGACACCAACCGACACGCTGCGATCATTTAACTATATAACAGTAAACACTTTAATTGTTACAAGGGATCTTCGACCTATTATCTAAACTTCTTGCTGTTTGTTTATGATCGTTTGAGAACTGCGGACCTCTCTACCGGAAGTCGTATAAGTAGCTACCACCTCAATTCCTACTTCAACCGAAGAGTAGTATTGTGCAAATATTACTGTGTCGTAGACTGAAATCACTGAAGACTTAAAATTTTTGGTTCGAAAGCTTTTTTTTATTAAACGGGGTCGTTCATCTGGTGGTAAGCGATACCCATAACGTGGTTGTAGTAAGGGTGCTATACACACAAGATGTGAAAATTCCACGAAAAACAATAATTTCACTAGCTACAGCGCCTTTCAAACCGGATCATAACATTATTTGCACACGACTGTTTGGCTATAGAAACAGGCGCTGCGTTAGTACCTATCTAGACAGTCTCTGGTATCCTGACTAGCACCACCCTGTTATAAGATAGCTTATCACTTACTATCAGGTAAACATCTCACTTGTTACTATATAATAATATTACTTATATTATGTATCTATAGTGTCATGTACTTATTCTTATTATAAATTCTTTGTAAGTCAATATCTCATGGTGTTGTGTCAATGAGTCAGACGAAGGTTAGATGTACTTGCTTCAATCCTTGTGAACCTCCTAACACACGGCGGCAGGTACCGACCTTTGTCACAGTTCTGCAATGAATGGTGTTCCTATCACTGGGGCATATACAGACGTGGGCGGTTAGTGTAGGAGTCCTTATCGCAGCCAAAGACTAAGGAGGACGATGACTGGATGGTCTCTACCCATTGCGAGTAGACCACGGCATAAGTTATAAAAGCATATCCTTAAAAAGCTTGCTCCTTTACTATTCCAAATAGTATATATAATAGTAGATAAAAATCATCATATATCCCTAACATCTATCAGAGCATATAGCATATATACAAAGTACATTTTTTTAAGTAAATACTATGTTAATATTAGGTACAACTATACTTATATTTTCATGTCACTGGTGGTAGTGTCTCTGTTGCTACAGACCGTCTAGGTACCACCGCAGCTCCTATTGCAGCCGACAAACAGTACTGTGCGAACATTACTGTGATCCGGTTTGAAGGATCAATAGCTATTACTGGTGGTATTGTCTCTGTTGCTACAGACCGTCTCAATACCACCGCAGCGCCTATTGCAGCCGATAAACAGTACTGTGCGAACATTACTGTGATCCGGTTTGAAGGACCTATAGCTATCACTGGTGGTAGTGTCTCTGTTGCTACAGACCGTCTCAATACCACCGCAGCGCCTATTGCAGCCGATAAACAGTACTGTGCGAACATTACTGTGATCCGGTTTGAAGGACCAATAGCTATCACTGGTGGTAGTGTCGCTGTTGCTACAGACCGTCTCAATACCACCGCAGCGCCTATTGCAGCCGATATACAGTACTGTGCGAACATTACTGTGATCCGTTTTGAAGGACCAATAGCTATCACTGGTGGTAGTGTCGCTGTTGCTACAGACCGTCTCAATACCACCGCAGCGCCTATTGCAGCCGATAAACAGTACTGTGCGAACATTACTGTGATCCGGTTTGAAGGATCAATAGCTATTACTGGTGGTAGTGTCTCTGTTGCTGCAGACCGTCTAAGTACAACCGCAGCTCCTATTGCAGCCGATAAACAGTACTGTGCGAACATTACTATGTTTCAGTTTGAAGGGAGTTATAGTTAGTGAAATTACTAGGGTAATGAGACATAAAGCGATGAGCGCAATATGGTGCAGCGTATAACATCTTAAGTAGCGCCACGTTGTTATGAGCGAGCGTGTCAATTATCATCACGAACACTCATCTCATCGCTACATAGAAAAAAAAAATAAACAAATAAATTCTCCTCACCGTTCTATTAATTTTGATCATATATTTAATAACATTAAAAACTTTTTGCTATCACTGCGGCCGTTTAACACAAAAAAAAAAAAGAAAATTAAAAACGCGTTTCATTTTTAAAATAAATGACGCATCAGCACAACACGACTGTAATTGTTTATGCGTATTTCACAACTATAGTTTAGACGTAGTTATCACATGTGACTTATAACTTGGAACTTATAACTTAAACTTATTACCGTTCGCACTTTGTTGACGTTTAGAACTAAACTGAACGATGAAGACCAAATCAAGTTGTGCGGTGAGAAAAGAAACTTGTTTTTCTTGAAATTGTCTACTCGCAGTGCAGTTGGGGTCGGACGGCGCCGGACAGCGGTCACTGTGGGAAGCAAGGGGTCGAGCTATCGTAGTGAGGTACATTTTTTTAATAACTTAACACCTAAAGGGGTAATATATTTACTTGATAATTCCTCAAGACGCAATTTTATCAGCTGCAGCATCATTCCAACTTTACAGCACGCGGAGTACTGCTTGGTGCCTAAAATATACGGTAAACATCTAGGTCGTAATTATAGATACTTTGACTATGATATCCATCAGAGATATATTGTACTATGTACATTATAATATTAAGACTTTTTTAATGATAAAGCTTTTCAATTATTTTTTTTTATCAAATTAATACAAACTTAAAAACATGGAAACTGCTTCTGGTAGTAATTATATTGAATACGATTCCTTCAAGACTAATTAATTTCATGGTGACAGGTCTCTGTTTCCGGAGACACTCTTGATCGCTCGCAGCTCTTATTTTCGCTGCCAGTAACATGCAAATATATTTGTGTTCCGATTTGAAGGGCGCTATAGCGAAATCACAGGGGTAACAAGATAACATCTTATATCTCAAGGCGGCGAGTACAATGTGGTGCTACCCCTTTTTTTTGTTATCGGGGCAAAATTTTCTAACGATACCCTGGTTCTGGAGGGAAGACTAGGGTTTGTCGGATTTCTACCCACTAAAACCCCTTCAGTGGTTATCTAAAGTGCGTTGCAGAACGACCCCGGATCTATTACGGAACGCATCGGTATCTCCCGGCACTGTGTCTAAAGCATGTCAGGGAGGGCTGTAGCACTCCTCGACATCCTTGCTATGGTCGGACGAGAACTTGACCACTTCATCACGTTTAATGAGCTATGCGGGCTCCCATCTTTGAAGCCCACGAACCCGAAAACTCTTTCAGTCGCTTTCTAGGACAAGCAAGTTTACCTTAGTCCTGTTAGTAGCCTAAGACTACAGGGAAAATGTAGGTCACCCTAACTAGCGCCACGTTGTTGTGGGTAGGCGTATCACTTATGATCGGGTGAACATCTCGCTCGTCTCATCACTTCGTTGAATAAAAAAAAATCTAATACTAAATTCGTAATTTTAGACATAAAGCTATTGTTACCTTTAAAATACAATTCATCCCTTTCCATAAAAATATAGATCATCAATGATTATTCATGGGAAAGTGAACTGGTCAGACGACTTTAGGGAAACAAGTTTGAAACGTTGAAAGGTATGAAGGGGTCAGTTAGACCCAAGGCGCCGGTTGACAATAGGACGGACGTTGGTCATTCCCAAGCTCGTTTATCGTGAAGTAATCTTCTAGAAATAGACTTTATAAAAAAATTGTAGTTTAAATATATTATTACAACACCAACTTCTGTACGGTAGTATATTATATACTATATTACAGTTTGAAAGGCGATGTAGCTAATGAAAATATTATCTCATGGTCACAAACAAACAAGGAGGGTCGTGGGCTTGTGTTTGTTTGTTTTTTTTATACTATGAAGCGACAAGATTAAAGAGACGTTTACCTGACGTTAAGTGATACGCCTGCTTATAACATGGTGCTAGTTAGGATAGTGAACACTGCACGAAATTACGCTCGTCACTTTGAAACATTGAATTTTAAGTATCGTTACCCCAATAGAAGCTTTCTTTCTCTCTCTCTCTCTGCAATAGGAGCTGCGGTGGTATCTAGCTGGACAGTTTCCGGCAACAGAGACCTACCAGCATAAGACATATGTTAGGTCTCGATTCCCCAGTAAATTCACTAGCCATCTGAACTATCTCCAGCAACAGAGACTCACGACCAATAAACTTGTCTTCCGTATTAAAAAGATATCATCAGCCTATAGTCGTCCACTGCTGGACATAGGCCTCTCCCAAAGTTCTTCATGTTTTTAGGCGTTCATACAAACTTGGAGAGGTTTGTTTGGATCCCGTGAATTGTTGTGCGGAACCACTCACACCCCTTAAAGAGATATGCAATTACTTAATAATTTCTTTTTACACTTAGTGGAGTAGATATTATCTGGTAAATTTTTCCAAAATGGATTCCAGTTAGATTTGACTACTAGCGACATCTTTTGAGCAATAGTATACACTAACAGCGACATCTAGTGAACAATAGTGCGTTTAATATGACAGCGCCATCTATTGTACAATAGAGCGACAATATCTTCGTTCGAATATGTTCTTTTTGTAATTAAAGGATTTTAAGTTTTTAGCTCTGGTATTAAATAATTTTCTAATTAAAAAAATCCAAAAACATGTGTTTATATAAAATATTATTCGAAAAATTAGGAGTTTATACAAAGCAGCGATATTCACAAAAAAATATATGTGCGCCATCTTTCTTCTTCTCTTCATCTCGCTTCTTTCACTTTTCGAGTTCTTATTAGAAAATTATAATTAATTGATTTTAATAATTAAGACACGTATTATAATATAATAAGAAAAAAAATCTAGTTATTTTAATAAACTACTGATGATAGGTCTCTGATGACAGAGATCGTCTGGGTAGGTACTACCGCAGCGCCTATTGCAGCCGCCTAACAGTATCCTAGTTTGAAGGGCGCTGTAGTCAATGTAACTACTGGGGTAACGATACTCAGCTGCTGTCTCTGGAGACGAGTGCAATATGGTGTATTGTGTATCATTCTAATTACCTCCACATTGTTTTGGGCGGACGTATCACATACTATCAGGTGAACCTCCCAATCATCTCGTCCTTTAATTGAATTTTAAAGAAAAGTAGGAAACTCTTACATATCCAATAAAAAGACCATTTTTGTTTTATTTAAGGAAGCGATGAGACCAGCAGGACGTTCACCTGATGGTTAAGACTAAATGCAGTGACAAAAGAAATTACTTGATGGTGATAAGTTTTTATTGCTGGAGACTATCTAGTTACCACCGCAGCGCCTATTGCAGCCGACAAACAGCAACGTGAAAACATTACTGTGTTCAGGTTTGAATGGCGCTGTAGCTAACGTAGTTAATGCCGTAACAAGACAACATCTCACACCTTATAGTATAGAGTATAATGTGCAGTGTATAACATCCTAACTAGTGCTCGTTGTTATGAACAGGCATATTACTTACCATCCAAATAAATCTGCTCAAAGGAAACGATGTCCACAATAGGGAGCAAAGGAATAAAAGAAGTAATGGAAGTAAACACTAGACTTAGACGGGATAAACGCTAAGAAGAAGTAAAAGTTTATACAGAGTCCTGTTAAAATATTAGTCAATAAATAGTGCCGTTAATCTGCTGACTGTACACTGGATACATGAATACTCCGGAATGTACGTGCGGGCGGAGTGACCGGTCCGTCACTCCGCACTGAGGAATAGCACGAATAGAGTAGATGTAGGGCATTTAAGATAAATCATCAGTCAACAACGCATCATCATCTTCTTGTCGGTAGGGAAGCTCTTCAACAACCTTCAAGAAGAATTTTTTTTTGTATTTTATTTTTTATTTAACTAACCAACGAGACGAATAGAACCATCACCTGGTAAGCGATACACCTGTCTATGACAATATGGTGATAGTATGATATACACTCGCATTGCGCTCCTCACCTTAAGGCATCATAGGTGTCATTAGCCCTATAATTTCACAAGCCACAACGCCCTTCAAACCAGAACACAGTAATGTTTGTCAGCTGCGTAAGACCTGCAGTGGTACCTAAACGGTCTCCAGGAATGGAGACCTACTAGCAGTCTTTTTTAAGCTGGATCACGTATTCAGAATTATCTTATATATTTGAGGAGTCCGGATCCTTTAGATAATTTTTTATATCAATATTTGAACATCATCATCATCATCAGCCGATAGATGTCCTTTGCTGGACATAAACCTCCCCGAAAGATCCCCACATCGATCGGTACCTCGTTGCTCGCATCCAGTTGCTTCCCGCGACTCTCATCAGATCGTCGGTCCACCTTAAAAGGTCTCCCAACACTACGTCTACCGGCACGCGGGTGACACTCGAGGACCTTGCTGCTCCATCGGCCGTCAGTCCTTCATGCAATCTGCTCAGCCCATTGCCACAAGTCTAGCAATCTTTTGAACTCCTGCTCTTCCTTCCTTCCTCCTGCCCTTTTCCCAGCTATGCGGGGTCGACACAGTATGTACTTCTCTTCCACATCCCTCTATCAGCCGTCATATCTGAATTCACACTCTTCTCACACATGTCATCTTTCACACAATCCATCCACACATTCTTCGGTCTTCTACCCTTACAACCATCCACGTTCATACATAACATTATGTGAGATATAATCATCAAAATCTCCGTTGTAACTTATTACTTGAAATATACTTTACGTTTGATATGGTTCAAACTAATTTTTTTTCTCACTGCCTTTATTATATATCTTCATACAAATCGTGTAAGGGTGGTTTTAATGACTTTTGTCTATGGTTTAACTTTGATTCGTCTGTGTTAGTTTATGATTGAAACGATTGATGTGACAAGCAGGCCGAATATCTAACCGAAGTAATACCGACATCATGACAGCCAATTTACATCCCCACTGTTGGGGCATAGACCTACCCTCAATGTGAGGTCAAAAGGGCCGTAGTCACCACGCGAGCCCAATGCGGCTTGGTGACTGATAAGTAATGTATATACTGTTTATAAATGTCTGTAATATTGTATATGTGTTACCATCTTAAATATCTATCTAGAATGTCTTATAGTTACTTAGGTTCTGGTTCTAGGTCTCATCTCGCCGACAAAGAGTAGTGTGCAAACAGTACTGTGTTCCGATTTGAAGGGCGACGTAGCTATCTCACTAGCGCTGTGGGTTATGGGCCGGCGTTAAACAACATTCTAATTAATTTCATTATCATCTATAAAGAGATACATTAAATCTATTGGAATAATATTTTTAGTTCATTCAACGTCTCCATAGATTTCCCTGTCCATAGTACGTAGTCCGGTCAAAACAAACCACAATGCGACTGCCAATTACCCAGCCATACACAATGTCGCCTTGAAGATGCTGCTAGTAGTCCGACAGCACATCACGACAATATTGAAGCATGAAAAATTAAAGACCTATATTACAAACCAAGATTGCAATACACTAGCTTAAGTCTAGACTAAGGTCTGGAGGAGATCGCCTAGTATTGTATGATTTATCCCTCTTTGTAATAAAAGATTTAATATCTATAGTATCTCTGGTAGTTGTTAATGAATCTACTTAAATCACGAGCAAGATTGGAGACAGAGAACGAGCTGAAAGTGGAATAATATCTTGGGTTAAAGAAGTGGTTCAGAATCACCAGAACCACAGCCCCACACATTCTAGACTGACGGTCAACCTCCAATAATTGTGAAGCACATGAAGAAGAACTTCGTCTGTACAAGTCCCGTTTTTTTAATCAACAGAGATAAGACAAGCCGGACATAGACCTGATGGTAAGTGATACCCCTGCCGATAACAATGTGGCGCTAGTTAAAGCTACATTGTGCTGTATACTATACTGCACTACATAATGTGAAACATAAGATGTAGAGTTCATAATCCAAGTAATTACACTAGCTACAGCGCCCTTCGAACCTGAACACAGCAATGTTTTCACGCATAGCAACTCCAATTATTCACTAGTGTTAGGTCTGTTGCCGGAGACCGGCTAGGCAGGTATCATTGTACTCTTATTTCTTCTGTTATACTAGAAGGGCGCTGTAGCTGGTGAAATTACTGCGGTAACGAGCCTAGAATTGTATGTCCTAGGACGAGTGCAATGTGTATCATGGTGACTAGCGCCACGTTGTTATAGGTGGATATATACTATCGGGTCTAGTCTTAGTGCCTAGATGAATAAAATATTCATCAACCTTCGTCTGTGTGGTAGAATGGTCTTCATCTTCATGAGCATCGGTTCTGTTTTCTGAAGATGTTAAGCGAACGTCGTATTGACTTACAGCTTAAAGCTGGACCTGGACCCACGTTCGGTGAACATGTGTCCTAGCAGAGGAAATATTAAAGGAGCTATTTATTACTAAATATATAGTTCATAAAACGAAAAAGCAGAAGCAAGTAGTTATAGAAGCAGCTGGACGTAGGCAGATCAGGATCGAACGATTTGGAGATCTTTGATGGAGGCCTATGTCCAGCAGGGGTCGTCTGTCGCCTGATAATGATGAAAAAGAAAATCTTGGTTACTACTCCACAGTTTTGTATCCTCAACCACACATAGTTTAAGGCTTTATCACATACAAAAGCACCTTTAGCACCAAGCTGAAAGCTTTGGCAGAGCTGATAGAGGAATCTCATATGCTTGAGATAGTCATACAGATATTTTCGATATAATATTCTTGTTTGAATCATTTAATAATAAAATTGACATACCCTCACTTCTATCCAGTTTCAATATTAATGTTTGTATCAGAATTCCTTAAGGTGCAACTATTCTCTGGCCGCCATTGCATTGATCTTTTTCTTACAGCGACAAGGTTAGGGCTCCATCACCATAACACCTGATATTAAGTGGTATGTAAAGCGCACTAACCTTCTTCTAGTGCTTCTCCAACTAATGATTGGACACCGGTTCTACAAATCCAACCCTGTCGAGCGTCAGGTGGATCAGCCGCGCGGTGCTCCTCTTCTTGGTCCACTCCTTGGTGTCCGCCAGCCGTGCCTTGTTTCTGCGACGGCACTAACCTAGTAATAGCCTATTCAATATTTTCTTTAATGCACTCGCATTGTATTTGTAAGGGTAAAGTGTCGCCAGTAAATTGTTTCTCTCCTTCACTGTTCTTATGAAGATCTGTGCTAGGGCCAGCAAATTGTTCCACTCCTTCGCTGTTCTTATGAAGATCTGTGCTAGGGCCAGCAAATTGTTTTACTCCTTCGCTGTTCTTATGAAGATCTGTGCTAGGGCCAGCAAATTGTTTTACTCCTTCGCTGTTCTTATGAAGATCTGTGCTAGGGCCAGCAAATTGTTTTACTCCTTCGCTGTTCTTATGAAGATCTGTGCTTGGGTCGGCAAATTGTTTCACTCCTTCGCTGTTTTTATGAAGATCTGTGCTAGGGCCAGCAAATTGTTTTACTCCTTCGCTGTTCTTATGAAGATCTGTGCTTGGGTCAGCAAATTGTTTTACTCCTTCGCTGTTCTTATGAAGATCTGTGCTAGGGCCAGCAAATTGTTTTACTCCTTCGCTGTTCTTATGAAGATCTGTGCTAGGGCCAGCAAATTGTTTTACTCCTTCGCTGTTCTTATGAAGATCTGAGCTAGGGCCAGCAAATTGTTTTACTCCTTCGCTGTTCTTATGAAGATCTGTGCTTGGGTCAGCAAATTGTTTTACTCCTTCGCTGTTCTTATGAAGATCAGTGCTTCCGCCAGAAAATTGTTCCACTATTTCCCTACTCTTATGAAGATCTGTGCTTGGGTCAGCAAATTGTTTCACTCCTCCGCTGTTTTTATGAAGATCTGTGCTTGGGTCAGCAAATGGTTCCACTCCTTCGCTGCTCTTATGAAGATCGGTGCTTCGATCAGCAAATTGTTCCACTCCTTCGCTGTTCTTATGAAGATCTTTGCTTAGGTCAGCAGATTGTTCCACCACTTGACTGTTCTTATGAATATCTGTGCAACTCTCCAACTTTTTTAGATATACAAGCTGTTTAACATGTACATTCATGAGATCTCGTTATACAGATTACTTAAAACATTACTCTCTTCTCACTTAAGTGTCTATAGTCAGTATAATCTGTGAATGACTGTTTTTATTGCAATAATGTACTCAAACTTAGTTTCTCTTGTATATTATTTGAATATGTAATGTTAATAGTATATGATTGATTGTATACCTAATTATTAGAATATCTAATGTCTGTTGTAATAATGAGGGAGACACCTGAGTAAGAATCCTTATTTATTTACATAAGGACTATCGATGATAGATAAAAATGAAAACGATATTAATATTAAAAGATATGAAGCAACTTGGAAGAAACTCCTAATTTAACTTAGAATAAATACAATGGTGGTAGGTCTCTGTTCTCGGAGACTATGTAGGTACTACTGAAGCGCCTATTGCAGCCGACAAACAGTAGGGTGCAAACATTACTGTGTCTTGGGTTGAGGAGTGTTGCAGCTGGTGAAATTACTGAGGTAACGAGACAACTTATATCTCAAGCAGACGAGCGCAATGTGGCGTGGTGCTTATCATCCTAACTAGCGTCACTGTCATGGGCAGGCGTATCGCTTATCCTCAAGAACATCCCGCTCGCTTTATCGCTTTGTCTAATAAAAAAAAATTGTTTTCTTGATTATATTTCGGATATAATAATCATGTATTAATTAGAATATTAATTAAGACAAATAAACATCAGTTAATTTGCTTTATTATAATATAGTATACTATATACTAAGGATTATATTGCGTTTAAGTATATTTTACAATAACATTCATTGTTGCTATAGATAATAAATAGTTAAAATGTGATAGGATCTGTAAAATTTTAAGGATATCTCCTAAATTTATTTTGATTAAAAACTATTATTATTAGATCACTAATGTGATGATGATCTCAATACAATCATACGGCTGGCTATAGCTCTCTCCAGTGTGCGTTGCCTTTGTTATCGATTTTCTGTCTCTTTCTATTAATGATGTCACGAGAATCAAACTACTCTTATTTATATGCAATGCATTAATACCAGCGATCTAATCATAAAAATTATGCGTCGGCATATTATTTTAGTCCTTCGAACCAAAACGTAATAAAAACACAAGAAATTTAAATGTCAGACATCTTGAAAATTATAATTGCCGCAGCGCCATCCGGTCACCATTACCGAACGGAAGCGCGGAGCGAAAATCCAATAAAACGTTCCCTCTTCCAAACTTTCTTCCGAACTTGTTCCACTAGCGCAACTATTTAGGCCCCACCTTTTTAGCCGCATAAACTGAAATATAGCTATCTCTTTCTACCTCATTAGAAGCTGCACTAACGCGAAATGCACTACTCATTGTTATTATAGTTTGGGTGACGCAACGAAAATAGACGTAAACACTGGAATATTTATATTATAATAGACAGTATTACAATGAAATCAAAGTTCAATTTTGCTTGACGTAAATGTTGTGTAGGTTGTTCTATGGTGTAGTACTGCAAGGAATAGAGCAACATTTTTCCGCGAGCGATTCAGTAGCGTAAGATGACGCCGTAAGAGCTATAGTGGCGCAAAAATGTTCAACTTAAGACGTTCTAGAAAAAAAAATATGCGGCACCTAGTTCTATATCGACGTCTTGCGCAAGATGGCGGGCGCGAGAGGCGTTCGGAATTTGAATTTCTCTGAGGAATAGGTGGGGTGTTTATTTTATATGGATGTAGTTACGAGGGCTTTTGTGTTCGGCAAGCGCTTCTAGCGTTTGAGGCGCTTTCGCAAGTTTCTATGAAGTTTTACGCTCTTACCGTCTAACACAAAATAACGTGTAAAATTAAAATCAGATAATTATTAATTCTTATTACTAATGAGATTAAAAGTTCTTTAAACATGTTTTAGGATATAGATGATATTTCCTAATGAATTTATCTAAAAAAATCTATTTTAATAACCTTTAACTTCTTATATATATCTTATACAGTGGTAGTAGCATATTTTTTGCTTAATTTGAATAAAATATACCAATTTTATTCAAAATAAATATTTAGGGTGATATAAATATACCTTATTATATTTAATAAATATTACAAATAATATATGGAAATATAAAAATCAATAATATCAAATAATGATTAAAAAAAAATTCACATGTTCAACTATTACCCTTGCGCTTAAATAACCGTTCAGATATCAATCACAACGTTTACTTAGAAACAGGTCTCAGTTCCCATCCACTGTAAAGTAAACTGTTTAAAAAGGAACAGGTTCGCGTCATAACGCACAGAACCGCTTCGTTTCGAAATTCGAACACGATTCGAAAATGGAACGATTCCACGAAACCGGATCGAACTGGTTAGTGTACAATAAAAAGGAATCAAGTTTTAGGAAATACTATTTCAGAAATACTCAAAAGCCATTGAGGTCATGGGAATAGTTAGAGATAACTTACTACAATAATATAAAGAGTTATTTTTTTTTAATATTACATTTTTAATAACAGCTCGTTGCTGTTCTTTCTCTTTTCTTCTGTGTTTAAGTTGAATAATTACTAAAATATAACAGATTGTGTAAATAGTAAAAAAAATATCAGGTTAACGATACGATGGAAATAATTACAGGACTTAGATCCCAGACTTTTAGATTTTTTTAGAGAGTATTTATTATTTTTAATAACAGGATATAACATATTATATAATAAGCAATGGTTAAGTCTAATGATCAAAAGCACACGCAACAGACGAGCGTGCATGAAGACGCTTATGAAAGTGGAGGAAGCGAGAGAGGTGTGCCAGGATCGTAGCAGGTGGAGAGAGGTGGTCTCTGCCTACCCCACTGGGAACGAGGCATGATATATATATATATATATATGTATGTAAGTCTAATGATATGACATTTTAAGAAAACCTGTTATTACATTATCTTTCAATCAATTAAAAACAAATTAAAAAATAACAATGACATATGAAGTAATATAATAAAACTTGTAATAATACTTATTTGCTGATGATATAACTTAAGTTATGACAATTACTATCAATTAATATTATCAGCTTAATTTATTCCCACGCGCGATACACGTTACAACTGGTTGAGCCGGTTTCTTTTCCCCGTTTCGCACCAAGACACGACAAACGTCGTCGAGAATATCATGAAATCGAGTAGCTGCATTGAGTCGCTAGTAACCTGTTATAGGGAACAGGTATCTATTGTTAATCGTAATATTCATAACGTCGTGACAAAAGATTCCTTCGTGCTGATATCTTTAACTTAGTTACCCATCGCCAATAGATATATGAAGAGACAGAGAGAGAGAATACTGAGTAATCATCATCAGTTAAACTTACAAGATGATTGGAAGAGGCTGATGAGAATTGGACTATAATTAATATATATAATTCATATATTAGATATTTTTAATGGTAGGTCTCTGTTGCCGGAGACTGTCTAGGTAACCCCACAGATCCTATTTCAGCAATCAAACAGCAGTGTGCAAATATAACTGCGGTGTCCTTGAAATGAAGCTGTGGCTGATGAAATTACTGGAGTATCGAATCTTAACATACGTCTTAAGATGACGAGAATAATGTACTGTCTATCATAACTACAATATGGTCATTTACCATCAAATCAACGTCTGTCTTGTCTCTTAGGTTTGTTAGAAAAAAAGTTTTACAAAGCAATCAAGCAAGCGAGACGTCCACGTGATGGTAAGTGATATGCCTACCCTTAACAACGAGGCGCTTGTTAAGATACACAGCATCAGATTGTGCTCGTCGCTTTAAGACAAAATGTTGAGTCTCGTTACCTTCAAATATTTCACTAGCAACAACGCCCTTCGAATCAGAACACAGTAATGTTTGGACACTGCTATTTGACGGCAGCAATAAGTACAGACTTAATACCTAGACGGTCTCCAGCAAACTGAAACCTAGCAGCAGTGCAGCAGACACACACCACTAGTAATTTTAAATAGATTAGTCTAGAATACTTCGGTTTTACATTGATAGGTCAGAACACGACCAGGAGCGGAACAGGTTCGAGAAACTTAACCATTAACCAAACCTCGTATGTTACTACAGAATCGAACTTGGGATTTTAGAGTAAAGCGGGTAACTGTTATACTACGGGGGTGTATAATACAAATATGTCACATGTAGGAGAGGAGTGGGGTTGTTGTCAACAATGTCAATCGGTCAAGCCGCACGGCCTTGACCCCAGCGCCGCTCGGGACGGACGCCGGAGATAGCACCTCTCCGTACTTGATATAATATTAATTAATAAATACTACCAGATAAATCACCTGTTATTTGTATATAACATATACATTATTTCTTTATTCCTTTACTGCTAATTTCGGGCTACAGTACAAATGTTGGTACCCTAATTTGGACTGTAAGGAATAGGACTGTGGTAAGCCTTGCCTGTCGTAGAAGGCGACTAAAAGGTTTCATGAGCTTTGAAGGTGGAAGCTCTAATAGACCACTAAGAAAGCTAGAAGTTAACAACAAGTACGATGTGGTGCTGTGCTTGTCGTAGAAGAGAGGGTGCTGGAGAGAGTTACGGCACTTCCTGATACGTGCTTAGATGTAGTGAAGAGAGGCGGTGTATTCCATAGAAAATCCCAGGAATTCTTGCAAAGTACTAAAGATGACCACCGAGGGAGTTTTTTTGAATACAAATCCCACATTATTCTATCTTTCCACCCAGAAGCAGGGAATCCTTTGAATCTTTCCCCTTCGACAAAAATGGCTACAAACACTTGCAGAACTACGAAAGCAGCTCTTATTTCTGATCCCAAACTTAATTGTTCAAGTATTCTGTTCCGGTTTGAAGGGTGCTGTAGACAGCTAAATTATCGTGCCGCCGGATAACAACACTTGTAACAGGAACAGAAAAAAAAAATAATCAGGCTATTGACCGTGGTTCCGCGAGCCTAATATATATCGAACTAAGTCTATCAATGACTAGTAAGCACTATACTTTTGATAGAGAATAGAGAGAAATTACTGGGGTAATTAGACTTATGTATAGAGTTAGACATGTGTCTGAATACGTTTAGAAATATGTAATGCTGTGTATATTATCCTAACTAACGCCACGTTGTTATGAGCGGGCGTATCACTTACCATCAGGTGAAAAAATAAGAAAGAAATATGTAAAGGACTATCCAATCCAATCAGCCGGAAGACGTCCACTGCTGGACAAAGGCCTCCCCCAAAGATTTGCACTCAGACCGGTCCTGGGCCACCCGCATCCAATGGTTGCCAGCGACTTTGACCAGGTCGTCGGTCCACCTTGTGGGGGGTCTGCCCGTCGAGCGACCAGCGACCCTTCGAGCTATGTCGGTGACCTTGGTTCTCCTGCGGATCTCCTCATTTCTGATTCGATCTCGCAGGGAAACTCCGAGCATAGCTCGCTCTATCGCCCTCTCAGCAATCTTAAGCTTGCGGACAAGGCCCACAGTAAAGAACTATACATCAATGCAATGCCTACCTTTATAGGTCCTGGAATTTGGTCTGGTAATGTACTGATGGTTACTGGAGATGTTTTAGTTTACTGGCAGTATCTGATGCTGGAGACTATCTAGGCACCACCATAATACTTAGCTCTGCCTCCAAACAGTAGTGTGCAAAAAATACTGTGATCAAAATCGAAGGGCGCTGTAGCTAATGTAGGGTGTGAGGGATTCCGCATAACAGTTTACGGAACCCAATCTACCTCACCTGCTCGTGGTGCCTGCTAATCAACAAAATAGTCTCTAACTCCCACCAACCCGCATTGGGCCAGTGTGTTGGGAAATGGCAAATCCCCCCATATGAACTCCTACAAACGTGGAGATCTTTAGAGGCCTATGTCCAGCAGTGGACATCTATCGGCTGATGATAATGTAGCTAATGTAATTAGTGCAGTAATGAGACTTAACATTTTAGGTCTTAAACGACGAGCGAAATGTGGTAGTATATATCATCCTAATTCCATATTGGTATGAGCAGGCGTCTTACCATCAGGAGAAAGTCCGGCTGGTCTCATTTAATTAAAAAAAATATCAAAATTAATGCCTCAGTATACAGTAATCTTTCAAAATAAGTAACCCTAGTAATCTAGATCTATACTTAGTTGTTATAAACAATTGTTTGTTATAAACAAAAGTGTGGGGTTGTCGTGGGCTGACCTCGGCGGACAGTCGGTGACCGCTATTGACACGTGACCCCTACCAATGTAAAACATCTAACATTTAAGATAGATAAGTTTATTAATGCAGCCCTTATATCCGACAACTTAGGACCCTGAGAACCTGAGACCCTAAGACTCTGAGACCCTGAGACCCTGAGATGCTGAGACTCATCAGTGGGAGGAGATTAAACGGCGACGGCGTAGTTCCCACTTTGATATTTTGTTTTAAGTTTGAACCTATGAAATATAGTATGACTATGTTATATTTCATGGGAGTCAGTGATCACTTTTAACCAGGAGAATAATCGCTCGTTTGCCCAACGTTTTCATAAAAAAAAAATATATTGTTTATGTACGGGGGTAGTTATTTGAATAGCCGAAGACCAGATTAGTTTTTTCATTACGACCGGTAACCTTCAGTATGAACAAAGCACCTCATGATGATGATGATGAAATTGTTAAAAAGTTAGCGCTACAATATTTTTTTTATTCTATTAAACGAGATGAAACGGATGATCACCTGATGGTATCCGCCTGTCCATAACAACCTGGCGCCAGTTAAGACGATGTACACATCACCGCATTCAACTACACTGGTAGTAGATCTCTGTTGCCCGTGACCGTCTATGCGATCGAAGACTAGGAGCCTGATCTTCTGGCGTTTGATCATGTGGTCATAATTGCCATACTCGCTTCGCTAGTTGGTAGGACTTACCATCAGCAAAACAAACTTGGTTTAATCCTTTAGTATGAACACTGTAAGCAGCGATAGCTTTAGTTTGCGGCTTGAAAATCTGTTTAGGTATTCTATATCGAAGCGAGGAGATGAGACTGGTGGTCTTTGATACCATAAACCGTCTAGATAGGTACCAACGCAGCTCCTATTGCAGCCGACAAACAGCAGTGTGCAAATACCATCGTGTTCCAATTTGAAGGGCGCTGTAGCTTCTAAAATTACTGAAGAAACAATATTTAACATCTTGTCTCAATGCGACGAATCCAATGTGATGCTGTGCATATCATTTTAACTAGCACCATGTTGTTACGGACAGGCGTATCTCTTACCATCAGGTGAACGTCTCGCTCTTCTCGCTGCTTCGTAGAATATAGATAGAAAAAAAATTGCGCCAGTCGTCTTGAGACATAAGATGTTATATCTCGTTATCCCAATAATTTCTCTAGCTACAGCGCCATTTAATCTTGAAGTACTGTTTGGTGGCGCAAAAAAGAGATGGTTGGTTTCTAGCAACTGAGACGTCATCATCATCAGCCGATAGACGTCCACTGCTGGACATAGGCCTAACAGAGACCTATCACTAATTAAACTTGTATAATTATTCAAAAGCATATCAAATAAATATTCAATTCCATGTTGGTGATGTGTTCCGCGATCGTGGATGTAGCCAATGGTTGGGACGTCGTCATGCGGCGGTCAGCAGCCGCTCCGAGTTGACCCGTCCCGTACTTATCAAACCTCCCGCCGCACTTTACAAACAAACACATAAACAATGCCTTCGTCTATCAATTTTAGAACAAAGAATGACAAACCAAAAGAAAATACTTCTTTGTGACATTATCAGCCGATAGACGTCCACAGCTGGACATAGAGCTCCGCCAGAGATCTTCACATCGATCGGACCTTTTTGCCCGCATCCAACGGCTCCTGAAGCCGAATCAGCACGAATGGGTTCATATGGGAGTATCTGGGTCTTTTCCCACCACGCTGGCCCAATGCGGTTTGGTGGGAGTCAGAGCGTCGTTTGTTGATTAGCAGGATGCACCACGAGCTGGTGAGGTTGACTTGGGTCCAGACCGTGTAGTTACCACCGCAGTTCCGGTTTCAAAGGAAGTAGCTAGTGTAATTAATTACTGAAGAAACGAGACAATGTCGTATGCCTTAAGGTGATGACCATAATGTGATCCTGTATCATCATGACTAGCGCCACGTTGTTATGGGCGTATCACTTACTCTCAGGTGAACATCAGTTGCCTCGTCGCTTGCTTAAATAAAAAAAATCATGATTTTGGATATTTTCTCTATGAATTTATTACTACTACTACTATAACTACATCCAGCGATGATGATGATGATAACTACATAATAAACAGAAAAAATATATTATAATACATTTGTACTAGTTTTTATACTTCATGATTTTAGTAATATTTGTGTTATCATCATCAGCCGATCGACGTTCACTGCTGGACATCCTCTCCCAAAGATCTCTACATCGATCGGTCCAGCGTTACTCACATTCGGTGGGTTCCCCCGACTCCCACCAGATCTTCGGCCCACCTTGCGGAATGCCTCCTAACAGTATAGTAATACTAGTAATCATAGTATTGATATTAAATTAACTAATATCAAGAGCGTCGCACAACTGATTCATCTGGCGCCCAACAGAAAGGGGTTCTCAGAACTGGTGTCCAATCCTCACTAGATGGAGAGGCACAAGAAGAAAACTAAATGATAAATATATATAAAACCTATAAATGTTGATGTATATAGAACCTTTGTATTTACATCAAAATTAAAATAAACACATGACCCTTGTATCATTTAAGATGAGGGCATAATTAGCAAACGATACCAACTATCTGGGGGCCCCTTCCTCAAAAGAAGCCACCCGCAGGGCTCTTTCATTCCACCAGCGCCCGCTCCGACTCCTCGCAGTAGGAAATTGCCAGCAGCGATAAGAACTCGTCGCAGTAAGAGTTATGTTTCCCTTTTCCTTGCGCTCCCCGCCCTGCCTTATCGCCGACAAAAGGTATCGGCGCGCCCCCCACCCCTCTTTATAGAATTTTCGGGCTTTCCTCTCGCCGGGGTTGAGGGCGGAGGGGCGCAAGTAACCCCCCTTTTTGCGACGTACATTTTCATTTCCTTCATCTTTCTCCGCTTTCGAGGTGCACTGGGTCGGATTTGGGACGTACACAAACAGCTGGTTTTTTTATCCACTATTAACTAACTTACGAATATGAGCTTAAACTTGACTACAATTTCGAATAGTATTAAGTGACACCCAGACCATGGTTAGACCTAGCTCAACTGGTGATAAATGATACGCGACGCACGTTAGGGTGGTATACACAGCATCACAAGCTCGACGCGTTTAAACGTTACAATTTAAGTCTTGTTACCTGAGTAACTTCACTAGCTTATTATATTATAAAGAAAAGTAAATGTTTCTTTATGCTATATACACAATAATATTCTGTATTATTTTGTAAATATTAGATGATTAGATAAATAACATAATGTTAAAGAATCGAAATGTAAACAGCTAGAAGTAGTGAATATGTTCTAAGTAAACGTTTTGTGAGAATGTTGTAAATAATAGGATATAGTAAAGCTTTGAATAATATTATCGGACAATTGGTAATAAAAAAAAAACTTCACTAGCTACACCATCATTCAGTATACACAGTAATATTTTCACACTACTGTTTGACGGTAGAAATAGGAAATGCGGTAGTAACAACAACAAAATATCATCTTAGTAGTAATGAGGAGATCCGCAGGAGAACCAAGGTCACCGACATAGCTCGAAGGGTCGCCGTCGCAAAGTGGCAATGGGCAGGGCACATAGCTCGCAGAACCGACGGCCGTTGGGGCAGAAAGGTTCTCGAGTGGCGGCCACGTACCGGAAGACGTAGCGTGGGCAGACCCCCCACAAGGTGGACCGACGACCTGGTCAAGGTCGCTGGCAACCATTGGATGCGGGTGGCCCAGGACCGGTCTGAGTGGAAATCTTTGGGGGAGGCTTTTGTCGAGCAGTGGACGTCTTCCGGCTGATTGGATTGGATTGGAGTAATATTTTATATTTAAGCACATTCAATACAAACTCTGTTTTGACTTTCTCTACCTAATATAAAAGAGGGGGTGGTATTCTTTATAAAAGTAATAAAATATATAATTTATAATATCAGCAAGTATGAATCCGACCCTGCGGCCAATTCCCCGTCTTACGCCCGCAACCTTAGACACACCCCCGCTCCCAGCCCGTTGTACACCCCGTGCGCTACCCCGCGTGCACCCCCGTCGGAGTTCGATAGGGAACTTCCATACTTTGTAATATGCAAATGTTGAGTGTAAAGGGGACGCCGCGCGAGGCGTCTTAAAATGAATTAATGACTCAGGTGATTTAGCTGTGGGGGGCGGGCAGGTAGGCTTGGTGGGGACGAAGACGAGGACGAGGACGAAGACATATACCCTGCGGGCGATGTAGACAATTTTGTCTCGACATGCTACCACTTAGTCCTATCTACTTATCTATACAAATAAATAAACTTTGAGATGCTGTTAATGATATAACAAGAAGCTTTTGTTTTACTGTTGCAGATCCACCGGTAGATTTCTATTGCCACCAGCCCTGCAGTAAGAACAGGACTTAAGGTAAGCTTAGACATAAAAGGCGACTAAATTATTACCTACCACCAGTTCCACATCAGACTAGAAAGTAGTATTTGTTACTATAAGTATGCATAATATTATTATTTTTCTCTATCCTTTATATCTGATATATTCAATAACCCATCCCACGATCTCCTGGGGTCACCTAACTGGACTAAAGCAAACAGGTTGTTCATGCGGACTCAATATGAGCGGGTTTTCGGTTCGATACCAAATCGAGTATCCTTTGAATGGACGACCTGTTTCCTTTATAAAGATTTCTATGACTAGTTTACGACTTGAGAAATTTATTTTCTCCATAGAAGTTGTCGTGTGGGAATTTCGTATGTTATCTATACATTTATTGCCATCTGTTAAATTGTCCGCCATTTTGTTTTCAGTTTAAAAAGATAAAATTAACTTGTGGCTAGTTACTTACTAGTAGTAGGGTCTCTACTGGAGACCGTCTGAGTAGGTACCAGCGCAGCGCTTATTGCAGCCGACAACTGTGTAAAAATTCCGGTTTAAAGGGCGCTGTAGCAAGTGAAAGTATTTGAAAAACTAAATTTAATATCTTATGTCTGTAGCGACGAGCGTAATGTGGTGATGTGTATATCATCCGAACTAGAGCCAAGTTGTTATAGGCAAGCGAATCACTTACCATCAGTTGAACGTCTTGCGTGCTTCATAGCTTCGAATAAAAAAAAAACCAGTAGTATGCAAATATTACTCTGTTCCGATTTAAAGGGCGCTACAGCTAGTGAAATTAGATGGGTATCTGAATTTCCCAACTGTCAATGCGACCAGCACAATGTACAATTATCAAGCTTATCTTCATCTGTGGAGTGTTGATAAACAAAATGGCGGTACATCATTAATATCTTTTCTAAATAAAGAAAAAAAAATTATACTCTATTACTAACATATAAAGTATATATTATAAAACATATATATTTCATAGCAATGCTTTTGTAAAAATTGAACAATAAAGTTGTTTGAATTTATTGCGTCTTTAAAAACAAAATGGCGGCGGACGCCATTTGTATTTAACACTTTATTAGCTTCTATAGATGTCAGCGTTCTCATTAAATACTTTCTACCAGTTAACTTTTCTAGTTAACCACTGCATGTTAAATATATCAATACTTATGTAACATATATTAGAAAATATATAACATTGAGTTAATTATAAAGAAACTAATATATGATTTTAATTATTTTATTTCTAAGAAACTAACACTAAAATAAATTCGCACTTAGACCCAAGCCAACCTCACCTGCTCGTGGTGCTGCTAATCAACAAACGAGGCTCTGGCTCCCACCAACTAGCATTGGGACAGCGTGGGGGAAGAGGTCCAGATCCCTCCATATGACGAACCCTTACAAACGACTGAAGGTTGCGGAAAGCAGCTATAAACGGGAAGCGTAAGATCGATTAGATCTTTGGGAGAGTCCTGTGTCCAGCAGTGGACATCTATCAGCTGATGATGATCAAAAAAATTATTATAAAATATCAAATTATAGTTATGAGCATTTAACATCTCACTTTGTTGTTTTGGTTCAAAAATACACACAACAACAATTTTTGTTTATATTACGAAAGAACAAGGACGACGATCGTCATCATCATCATCATTTCAACCTATTATCATTCACAACCGAATTCAAATCTCCCCATGACGTTCAACTGATGGTAAGTGATACGCCTGTCCATAACACGGCATCAGTTAAGATGATATACACTGTACCTCGTTTAGCTCACTATGACATGAGATGTATATTCATATTACCGTAGTAATTTCACTAGCTACATCGCTCTTCAAATACTCAGTAATGTTTTCACACTACTGTTCGTACCTAGACGGTCACCTTGAGACGTCATATTACTTAAGTAATTTTATTAGCTGAAAGCTCTAGGTTTGAGGACCACTGGCTCCCACTCCGTCTCGGAGGGGTGACGTTATTAGCTATATCAAATTCCCGCGCGAGTAGACATACTCTTCGAGCCTTTTCTTGAAATTGGTTCAGTTACGGCGGTGGTGGGGAAGCGAGGAAACGGAAAGGATGGAAAGTAGGAATAACTTATATTGTACTGTGTATAGGTAATCAATATATGAGGTACTGGGGTCGAGTCCCGGCGCCTGAATGCTGTTACTAGCGGTTCTGTGTAAGTAAACCACTGCTCGTATCATGCCACTCAATAGTAATGTAGTAGTTTAGTACAAACGAGCTGTAGTTAGTATATAACAGAGCGACGAGACTACATCTTGTGTCAAGGTGATAAGGAAGTAGCGGTGATGTCCTATCAACATTGTCTTGGGCGTCTCACTTACCATCAGGTGACTCGTCGGATAGAAAGAAATAGAGTAAATTATTTGAATTTTGTTATCAAATTATAAGCAACTGATACATACTCATCATCATCACCCATTGAATTGATCATCTATATTTATCACCACAGTTGATTATGATTAGAGTCATCTATCGCTGTAATTATATACGTTAAACATAATTTTATACTCGGCGACTAGGCCGCGCAAACTACTCTCCCTCTCCCTCTCCCCTAGAACTCCCCTTTCGCCACCACCCCTTCAGGATTAACAAGATTCCATTAAAATTATTACGGCGCTGTATTATAGTTGACGGAGCTCCTTGAGCGTTTGTTTATGGAAGGATGACGCCAGTTGGAGACAAGAATAGCTACACGTATAGATAACTACAATATTAAAATAATATTAATTAATATCAAATAATTATTGTATTATATTTAAATTAAATAAAGTATATTTGTTATTAATAAGTACGGGGTGTAGGGACTACCGCACCCCCAAGCAGATCTCCCGAGCTCGTGGTGTACCCTGCTAATCAACAAACGAAGCTCTAGCTCCTACCAACCCCCAATGGGCCAGCGTATTGGGAAATGGCCCAAACCCTTAGTGTCGGCGGTACCAGAGGCCAGAGAGAGGGTTTTTTTTATTATTATTTATATATCTCTTCTCATCTCTCTTCTTTATCCTGTTCCTATTAATCTCAACTAACTGAAGCTGTGATTAAGCAACGAACTTGTCTAATATTAAGGTTCGATTCCTATTTATATACAAGTAATCGAGAAGTTTTGCCTTTTAAATTTTTTATATATATACATATGTATATATAAGTGAAATTTCTATATATATGAAGACGCATCACTATATCTCTAGAACAATAGAGGCTACAGACTTCAAATTTGTTACGAATATTTTGTATACCGAGTAAAGGGCAGATAAACTTGCATTTTACAAAATTCCATCCCCGAGGGTTGCGGGGATGATACAGTCAGTAAATTAGCAGAGGCTAGTTATATTAGAAAAAAACAATTCTGTCGCTATAGGGCTATGGCCGTCTTCCTCCAGTCTATATACGTCTGCCCATAACAACGTGGCGCTAGTTACTATGATTGCACTATTGCACTCGCCCAGGGTCATGCAATGTTGTCTCGTTACCACAGTAATTTCACTAGCTACAGCTTCCTTCAAATATAACACAGAAGTAAGAGCTGCGGTGGTAACTACCTAGACCGTCTCCGGCAACAGAAAGCTACAGTGAAATTTTTGCATTGCTATCGTTAGGTCACACATATAGTCAGTTTTAGGTCATTTAAGAGATTTATAGATCCTTATATAAAGCATTAAACCAATAATGGCGCCGTAAACTTAATAGAAATTAAATTGGTATCGCGAGCTGACACATCTAATGCCGTTAACTTTGGTACATGAAGGTTAAAACTTAACTTTCTGAAACTAATTAATTCTACGTTATATAAGCGAAATTTTGAGTGCCGTCTTGGCGGCGTCTCAGGTGGAGCCACCCTGCCCGGCCCCGGGGAGAGGGTGACGACGGTGCTAGGGGATGGGCAACCTCCCGCGATACATCTCTATTTTCGCGGCTCCTAAGACGAATAAGTAAAGGCGGTTTATATTATATTCGTATAGCTAAGTTACAACATTAAATAATTCTATGTAACCGCGTTTAAAGTTTAACTGAGAGGTGAAATATATGGAAACAGCTTTGATTGCATTAACGGATATTCATCTAATACTTGATTAAATAAAAAAAGTCTTGATAACTGAAATTATACTACCACTTGACCAATGTCCAGCTGTGGGTTGTCTAAATGATGATGAAGATCTTCAAGAAGAAACAGTAAATAAAACACCGCTATGAATGTATTTGATAGGGGTGTAAGGGTTCCCGCACAACAACTCACGGGATCCAAGCCAACCTCACCAGCTCGTGGTGCTGCTAATCAACAAACGAGGCTCTGGTTCCCATCAACCCGCATTGGACCAGAGGCCTATATCCAGCATAGAACGTCAATCGGTTGATGATGATGACGATACATATGCATATATAATAGTATATACAATAAACTACACTAATTATCATATCAGGAGACGCCATTTTGTTTTTATTTATGATGACCATAACCACTATATCAAGAGTGATATGGACAAAGAAGAATCATTGTATATTTATATATATATATATATATATGGATAACTACAAAGTGATATGGACAGAGACCTTGCGGCAGCCGAATCACTATCAGTTGAATGTCTCGTCTTTAGGGGTACTTAAGTCTCCTGATAACCTGGTCTTCCATTCTTCTTCGAACAATGACTTTATAACTTAGCTACTTAGACCAGCTAAAAACTAATTTATGTATACCGAGGGTCTTGTGCGATAACTAGTTTAATATAATTTATTAGTTATCAGGCATTTCGCTATCGACCGCCAGTAGTTTTACTAAAGACACGTACTTCCCTCTAATGCCTTTGAAGTTCACTAGGGTTGTCTCTTACACTACCCATAAATATATTAAATTATCGATTAATTCTACATACTAACAATTTTAGTATCGCTATGATCTATACCGTGGTAATTCTATTATTACTAACCACACTTGTTAGGCCGATTGACGAAAGCCGTGATGGTAGGTCTTTTGTCGCAGACTATCTAAATAGGCACTACCGTAGCTAGTGATATGTAAATTTGCTCTAGGTTTTACGAAACAGCAAGAACATAACAAAGACAAACCTGTTATGCAAGACTAAACGAAGAACTTGAAATTCCGTTGATAAGATATTTAACTTGAACATATCCTCTTCTTCTGGATATGCAAGACCAAGATCAAGATCGAACAGAGAAGATCATTCTCGTTTGTCTTGTTCTTGCATTTCTCATTAAGTGTGCATACATTATAAGGTTCCGGTTTGAAGAGTGCTGTAGCTCACTTATCACTTACCATCAGGTGAATAAAAAATAAATGATATAAATGTTTGTTAGCGACAGCCCTAGCAGAAGAAAGCAAAGCAAGGAGCAAAGTTAGATTGAAAGCCGAACGGAGTGGGGTACGTGCGCGCGGCGAGCTGAACCAGCGGCGCCCGCATTCCGTGCACGCGGCGCGGAACTACTCCCGTGCTTCCGGTATCGGATGCGCAGTAATCGCTACTTGCTCCGCCGACCTTCCACCTCTACACGCGTACAAAATTACATCTTCACATATACGTGACGATGTAGATATTTTTGGGGGAGGCCTACGTCCAGCAGTGGACGTCTATCGGCTGATGATGATGATATACTGATAGGTCTCTGTAGACGTTTGCTCTGTAGTCTCGGACTTTTAAGAATATGACTAAGGTAAAGCCTGCCTGCCGTAGAAGTCGACTAAAAGAGTTTTCGGGTTCGCGGGCTTTGAAGGTCCCCTCACTCTTTACTACGCGAACCCGGGATGAACGACTAGTACAATGTGGTGTAGTTCTTGTCGCACCCAAGCGAAGATGTAGAACAAGGCTGCAACCCTCTCTGGAATGTACTTTCGGAGTAATGCCGGCAGGTACGGTTGAGTTCCATAGAAGATCTGGAGGGCCTACCGCAAGGTACTGAAGATTATATGATCTTGTCTTCCCCCCAGAAACAGGTCACTTTTACACAGGTTTTTTTACAGGTATCTTTTTTAAAGATTTCACCCCTGATAGCGATGTCTCTGTCGCTGATGACCGTCTAGGTACCATCGCAGCTTCTATTACAGCCGATGAACAGTAGCTTGGAAACATTTACTGTGTTCCGGTTTGAAAGGCCTTTTAGTTATAGTAATCAATGGAGTAACGAGACTCAACATCGTATGTCTTCAAGTGACGAACTCAATGTGATGCTGTGTATATCATAGCGTAATTTTTTTTTATATGTTACAGCCAAAGGCAGTTTATCGGTGGGCTCACCACATAAAATATCATTATATCAGCCTTTCTCAAACCACTGGATGGGAGGCCTTTCCCGATGTCTTCCACCAGATGCGGTTTTCAGCTTTTCGCATCCACCTACTTCCGACCGCAAAACATATCCGATGTAAATGAATCTTAACGTTACATAGTCTCACAACTACCCATAGGGACGTACTTATACTGTAGTACCTAACTAACGCAACACGAATTATATGTAATTATGTAAATAAGTGGCGAAGTAGAGAGTTATCACGCAGCGCCACCACCGCCGCACGCCACCCCACGGAGCCTCACCTCGCCCACTTCCAAGGAAACCCACCCCCGCGAAAACTACCAGCGTTATTATAACTCCTTGCGATGGGTAAATTGTATGAAGAAGGCTTTTCTATATTTTTTTTTATTCGACGAAGCGTCGAGACAATACAACAAATTATGGTAAGTCATACGCCTACCTATAACAATATGGCTTTAGTTAGGGTGATATACACTGCACCATATTATAGTCGTCGCCATCAGAGATGAGTTAAGTCTCATTACCCTAGTAATGTCACTAGCTATAGTGCCCTTCATAACACAGTAGAGTTTACACACTGTTGTCTGGTGGTAGAAATATGCACTGTGATGGTACCTACCTAGACGGTTTCCAGCAATATAGACCTGCCACCAGTGTAATGTTCCCATCACTGCAACTGTCTTCTGTCAAAGAGATAGTCACTCATTTGTGTAGTAATGACACCTAGGTCAATAATTATAACACTATAAATAACTAGTTCCCCAAGAGTCACACTTGAAATTGATTACTATAGCAATCGAATAAGTAATACGAGATTCAAATGTTTGTAAAAGTTAATTAGAAATTATAGATAGTTAATTAGAAATATAAATAGTCTATGAAATCCAAAAAGTAAATATTCTATAATCAACTACAAATCTTTCCATCTCGATTTTTCATGTTCCCATGTCGATACAACCACTGGTTTTCACGTGATTGGGAAAGAAAAAGGTAGCTCGCTGGCCTAATGGTTAGAGCGTGCGGCCATCATTCCGAAAGTCGCGGGTTCGAATCTCGGCATGTACTGAAGACTTTAACATCTAAGTTATGTACATTTGTGAACTTTAGTTACAACAGCGAGATACAAATGGAGAAGGAAAATATCGTGAGGAAACCTGCACATGAATTAGAATTTATTGTAAGGTGTGTGAGGTCACCGACCCACATTGGGCTAGCGTGGTGACTATGGCCCAAGCGCCTTTATATTGAGGGTAGGCCTGTGCCCCAGCAATGGGGACATATATATATTTTTTATGGATGAGGAAGAAATAAAACCAATTTTCATTAAGTACATATACTGTTTATTAGATCGCTTCCGAAAATGAAGACAGACGATAGTACTAATGACACTTTTGATGATGGGACGGAAAAAAAATCGATTCTGATTAAAAAAAAAAACATATTTTTAAAAAGTTTTATTAGCATTATTTACTGTCCATCATGTTAGTACAGCTAAATGAAACGATAGCTCCATAACAAATACATTAATTAAAAATTTGGTATGACACTTCTTACCGATCTAAATGCTCTGTGGCTCTATGAAATAAGGTTCAAATTGAAACCAAATACATCTCGTAGCGTAAATAATGGTAATAAAATGTTTTAAAAATATGACTTTTTTTATTAATCAGGATCGATTTTTTTTACCGTCCCATCATCAAAGGTGTCATTAGTACTATCGTCTGTCTTCGTTTTCGGAAGCGGTCTCCTAACACACAGTATAAGTATTACAAACAGGCACTATTTGTCAGAATGAAAGTAAAGTATTTTTTTTTATATGAATCTATTTCAATTACAATCTCCTTCATCGCGATCGCACCGCCGGAGCTGAAAATTATAGTTTTGAATAATCCACTAAGCTACGGCCTTTTGTACCATTGTAGCACAAACATACCCAAACACACACTCATGTCTACACTATACAGTGTGTCAACGTATTTCATTCGGTTTATAAGGAAAATTCTTGTTTATTAAAGTATATGTATGTTTGTGTTACATTTTAAGGTTCCAATAAACGCCTCATCTATCTATCTATCTTTTTAATTAAATAAAATTAAAATAAGCCGTCTCCATGCTATCACGTCTTCGCCACCGCGGCTGCTAAGAAGTGTTCAAAGCGGCGCCATCTTGAATCTCGTCCCGGCCTCACCGCGCTCTTTGCTTACGTTACGTACAACGCGATAATGTATTAAAATATTATATATCTACGTACTCATATATATATATACGTAACTGAAAGCTCAAATTGCCACTGTAGTTCCTCAACAATATAGATTGAGATTCAATCTCTGAACTTTACTAAATGTTTATATGTTAAACACCATATTTAAGTATTATCCTAGTATATTATTTACGTATATAGTATATAGTGGTAGGTACCACTGCAGCTCCTATTTCTGCCGACAACCGTACTGTGCAAATATTCCTGTATTCCGTTTTAAAGGGCGTTGTAACTTGTGAAATTACAATATTAATTGTAACCGAACGTTCAAATAAGGAGCGTATAGCATTACTGTGTAAACATACTAACTAGAGATTTAATCTCTTGAATATTCACGATAAGCAGACCGTACTGCTCTAGTTCTCGTTTCGACGTATAAAAATACTAGCTTTTTTTATTCGATGAAGTAACGAGACGCACGAGATATACACCTGATGTCAAGTGATACGTTTGTGATCAACTGGAAAGTGACGCTAATTATGAGGACATACACTGCAACATATAGTATTCGTCGCCTTGCGACATAAAATGTGAAATCGTTACTCCAGTTCTTTCATTAAGCTTGTAGTTAGCGTACCTAGGCTGTCTTCAGGCCTGTCTCCTATGCAATAGAGACCTAATACGGGCTACAGAGCTAATCATGGGTACGTCTAAAAGGACTACATTTAATAATTTTGATTTTTTTTCTCAATATAAAAAACAAACTCGAAATTATCTATGTGAAAAGTTCATATGTCTTTTGAAATGTCATAGTATTGTCAAAAACGACGTCAAACATTTTTAGATAATCTTAGCATTAAATAAACTGAAATAGTACTTGTTTTACAATAACTTTATCGCCTTTATATGTTAGTATTAACTAGATCTGGTGACTCGAAGGTGATAATAATTCCATCAGAGCAGCATATACGATAGCGTGCTGCAGTATGGACAAAACGGAAAAGTCGAGCGTGAACGAGGAGTCAGTTGGAACAGTGAACCGACCGACACCGGATGACTTCGTAGCCTACCTACCTTGGGCCTGCAATCAACTTGAGATGGAGTACACCGTCAACGTTACCAAATCTTACCAGAGTAAGTAATCAGTATCATCTCATACAGGAATATTTGCAGATAAGCATACAGTTAAATTTATTATAAACAATGCCCTCAGTCTAGATATCTCGATGTGTAATATCTATTCGAGATTTGATACACTGTGTCTAATCTAATATAAATACAGATACAGGTCTAAGCGGAGGGTTGAAGGACATATAACAAAGAAAGTAATGAGAATGAACGTGGATGGTTATAAGGGTAGAGGAAGACCGAAGAAAGTGTGAATGGATTGTGTGAAAGATGACATGTGTAAGAAGAGTGTAAATTCAGATATGACGGCTGATAGAGAGCTGAGAGAGAAAAGTACATACTGTGCCGATCCCACATAGCTGAGATAAAGACAGGAAAAAAAATTGATACATTACCTATCTGTAATATTCTTCATCCATAACAAGAATCAGAAATAAACTCATAGTACATTCAAATCCTTTAACTCTTAATCCTTCATCATATTTTAAAGAAAAGCTTATTAACCATAAATCATTAAATAAAAATAGATTTGGATACTAGTAGTAGTAAATTGATAACTGTAAAGTAATACGAGATAACAGATAAAGATGAAATGATTAATTATCCAAGAAACAAAGACGATTAAAGAGCAGAAGTAGAAAAATAGGAAACCGGTTAAAGGAGATGATAACTACTCAATCTGCAACATTTTCCTTATCAAGTTTAACTATAATAAAAAAAAACCAAGTTAAAAGGAACTTATGTAAATTAATGAAATATAAAACTAATTAGGAGGAATTAAGGATTAATTTAAACCTGTTTCAGGCGAATACGAATCAGGTCTAAGCGATCACAGCAAACCGAGAAACAGGAGCAAGTTAAAAGCGACACGAAAAAGTTCTCGAGGTGACGGGATGTCGGATAGAACTGAAGATATGAAAACAGCTACCACCCAACAGGCCAGCTACAATGAAGATGCGATCAATATATGTGCCGTATACGACACCAGCGACAATTTAGTGGAGATAGTGTTCAACAAAAACAAGTTCATACCACGAAACGTATTTAAAATAATTGGTTTAATTGTGAAATTCTACCCGCAACTTATCAGCGCAGTTATCAATCAGGGTGCCGATTTATCAACCCTATACGAATTGGAGAAACTTCTGCTTCTATCCAACATCACTGAAATCTGTTTCGACGGTACATCCCTCATCAATGCCAACTATGAAGTTCTACTAAACCATGAAATCGTACATAATTTGTCTCTGTCTAGATGCAAAATTGAAGACGAGTCTGTACAAAATATTGCTGATAAATTAACATACCCAAATCCCGCTTCTAGATCCTTGTATATACTTAATCTAACGTCTAACATGATTACAGATGTTGGCGCTAGAAGTTTGGCGAACGTGTTACGGTCAAATCGATGTTTGACATACTTGAATCTGTCCGACAACAGAATAACGGACGACGGCGCCGTAGACATCCTGAACAGCTTACAAGAGTTCTGTTTGACTCCCGATGAGATCATTTTATCGAAGACACGATATTTTTCGTTTTTGAAGAAGAGGAATGATTTAATATCGGACAAAGTGAAAGAGTTGAAGGAGGGCGACGCGGAGAAAGCTGCGCGGAGAAAAACTGGTCGTTCAGTATCTACAAGCGTGAGAAAAGCTAAGAGAGGGACAGATAGAGAATCTTTACATTCGTTCGCTGAACCCAACATGTACTCTTCCGATACAAATCTTATCGAAAAGGCCGCTATGATAATCCAAAATTCCTTAGGATGCTTCATTGACCCATTCGCAGCGAACAATACAATTGTCAAGGACGAAGTACTGTATTGCCAGGGTAATAATACGTTGTCCTGCTTAAATCTTGCATATAACGACTTGAGTTATAACTGTCTGAAGAAAATGATAAGCGTTTTAACTTATCAAAAACAAGTTGATAGGAAGCCACGTGGATTAATCTATGTGAACGTGGACGGAAACAATATGCCGGTCAGTTGCGAAGAGTTTAGAATAATTGATACAATTTTTGAAGCAATCTTCCAACGCGGTCTCCCAGTGAACAAGAAGAAGCCACCGGGGAAAGCGGCGTCTTCTAGATGAAGGCATTTTGGAAATTATTTGATACCCTCACAAAGTATATATACATTTTGGTATTATTCATTTGAAGAATCTAGCAGGAGATGTCCTGCATAATATATATGAAGTAGACTATTAGTGTACATATAACAATTATCATCATTAAAAACGGTAATGAAGGTGCAATGCCGAGTCACCTGGTGGCAAAGCTAAAACATAGCCGAAGATGTTACTTTTGGAAAGTTTTTTTTTTAACACAATTGTAAATATATATATTTCCCATAGAAATTAATCAGTAATAAATGCAACTAGTAAATTAATTGATATATTAGTAGTAGATCTTTAATGTTAGTGACCATCTAAATTTGACCAACAGCAGTGTGCTATCATAACTGCCTTCCAGTTTAAAGAGTTACGGGGGTAAATCTTAAATGCAGTGTAGTCATCCTAACACCACCGTTGTTTAGAGCTAACGGATCACTTATCATCGGATAAAGATGAGATAGTCAAGTAAATATTGAAATTTTCTGCTCTATAATGCTGTAGGTAAATTTTTTGTCATCAAATTCCGAGCTGTCCCACCCTGTCCCGCTGAAAGAGACCGCAGCGCCATCGAACTGCGGAACTCGCAAAAACCCATCACGCTCAAAGGATTTAATAAAACTTTGTGATATCCCGCACCGGGACGTAGCCTCTATCGCGTACAAATTACTCAGACCGTGATAAATAATTATGTGTGTGAGTTACACACACACACTCGCACGTATATACACTCGACTTGATTTGACTCACCACCACACGTACAGTCAGCATACAATTTAATTTTAATACTTACTACGCATAAGGCTGAAAAGATTAAAGTCAACAATTCTGAACTCTATAAACTAGAAACTTTAGGTTTTTGACCTTTTTAAAATCAATAAAACAATAAATAGTATTAATTAATAATATTTATGTCGTTGATTTGTGGTAGAAGTAATGTCAGTGCTTATTTTTAAAGTAAACATAATTAATTAATAAAACAAAATTTGAAAATTATGTACTTAAAATATTATTGTTATAATATTAAAATAATATTCCCACTACTGGAACCGGAAGCGTTCTCACAATTGCTCTGGTCACGTACGTTTTTTTTTTTTATTCAACATTCACCTGACGGTAAGTGATACATCCACTCATAACAACACGTTGCGCTCGTCGCCTTGAGACATGAGATGTTGAGTCTCGTTACCCCAGTATTACACTAGCTACAACGCCTTTCGAGCCGGAAAACGTTTAGACATTACTGTTAGGCGGTATATATAGGCGCTGCAGTGATACTTATCTAGATGGTCTCCGGTAGCAAATACCTACCACCGGTGTATGTTCAAAGTAATATTAGAAATTAGAATATTTAATATAGTATTATTTAATTTTAATTATCGTTGGAAACATAAATATTGTTATATTTTAATACTTATATTATAGAAAAAAGTATACAAATAATTATTGATATAAAAAAAATGGCGTATGAACGTAAAATACAGGCTCACAAACTATTGCAAATCAGTGGCGGCAAAATATGTGGGTGGAGGGCGCGGCGGGCGGCGCGCGGCGCGCGGCGGCGCGTCGATATTCGCGCTCGGAAGCCATCTTAAAATATGGCGCGCCCCCCGCGCCTCGCCTCCTTAGACGCTCGCTTTTTCAAACTCGGGCCTGCGAGCGGAAACCGCGGGAACGTCAACATTTCCGCATAGCAACACATTTCAATTTTATTTAATAATTTATGATTATTATTATTAAATAGTATACTAGTTTTTAAATGATTGGTAAATAGGATTTTTTAATCATATTTTTTTTAATAAAAATCTCACAGAACCTTGCAGCTCGCTGGTCTAATGGTTAGAGCATGCGGCCTTCGAAGGTCGCGGTTTCGAATCTCGACATGTATCAATGACTTTAATATTTAAGTTATGTACATTTGTGAACTTTAGTTACAACAGCGATACAAACGGTAAGGGAAAACACCATGAAGAAACCTGCACATGAATTAGAATTCATTCTAAGGTGTGTGTGAAGTCACCAACCCGTATTGGGCCAGAGTGGTGACTATGGTCAAATCGCGCTCATATTGAAGGTAGGCCTGTTCCCCAGTAGTGGGGACGTAAATTGGCTATTATGGACAGAATCTCTACTTTATAGACGAAGAACAGTGAGATTGTCTATATGTATAAGAGATATTCAAAGATTCATTGATTCGTCACGATACCTGCGAAACTATTAGACGAAAACGATCAAAATAAGTATAGATATTGTTTCTGTCATTTAAAGATTAACCAAGAATATATTTAAAAAAAAAATTGTCCAAAAAGAGTTGTGAGGGTGACGATATGTATAAATCATTACATTACATTGAATTATATGAAATTTCTCTTTAGATTATTGGTTAATGAATTATGTTTATTGTAATAATAGTATTTTGAATGACTTAATATTATTTTATGAATCAAACTTGTCTATTATTCAATCAAAATCATTACGTTCATTTAACACCCTTTAGGTTTAAGGCGTTTTCTTAGGGACTGTGGGATATATTTAATTAATCCCAACCAATACAGAATAATGGACCCTCTATAAAGAATTTCGGATATTCACAAAAAAAATCTAATAACCTGGACAGGTTGTCGTGCTCATTATTTCCTTTTATATATATTTCTTCTTTCTCTCCAGTTTTTATTTTATGAAAACTTTCGATATAAGTATTTATTAAATACTTGTTTTTAAGTGGAAACCCAAAAATGTTCTCAATGTCACTATCTAAGGAAGCAATGGTAATTACTTGCATGAATTTCCGCTTGTGTTATCTGTACCCATTGTGTCTGTTTAACTCCAATGATGAAAATAAATAACACTGCTACTATCATATCATTTGGTAATATGTACATAATGGTAAGAATTATTTAATTTTACAAGGACTAAATTTAAATGAAACCCATATAGTTCCATTCGTCATTCGCGCCATCTATAAGAGACGCGGGTTTGATCCCAACTAAACATCACATGTTATTACTGAAAAGAAAAACATGATAAATGAATCAATGAGTACTTGTAAGAGAAAATCCTAAATACATTTTTTTTTACATATCAGGTCGAGTAATTAATTCACACATATTTGTCATTTTTTATATCAAAAATGTATACAACCTCTTTAGCCTTTGTCTACGTTATATTTTTTTATTACATTATGTTTGCTACTTTTCACAAATCCACAAACCAATGCAAAGTAACGTTTTAAATTGAACGCTATTATTATACCTGCTGATATTTACTTTCCATTTGATAATTTAATCTATTGTAAACATAAGATGGCCCGCTCGGTATTCATAACCATAGTCTACAAACAAAAACAGTGCGGTTCCAACGTGAGCCCGTCTTACAGATAATAAATTTCTTGCCAACTACGCCACAGCGGCGGAATCAATACGGCCATAAACGCACACACGCGCAGCCGACGCACACTGTTGCAAAGTAAAAACTATTGAAATGAAAATATAAACTCACACGCGCCTACCCAACGCACACAGGCGCAGCGCAGGTGTGTATACGAGCCGCGAAGGCCCCTCACCTCCCAGCGCCGACCCACTCCGTGCGCCTTAGACGTTGGCTTTTTACATGGGTACAAGCAACCGTGCAGGGGTAGGCAACATTCGGTAACCACACAATAAAATTGAAAACTTGGATTTCTTTTGTAAATATACATACGTGTAATATACATACATACATGTATATCACTCTTCGTTTCCAGTGGAGTAGACAGAGACCACCTCTATCCATTTGCTACGATCCTTGCAGAACTCTCTTGCTTCCTCCACTCTCACGAGCGTCTGCATGTTCGTCGGTTGCGAGTACTCTTGACCCGGTCTCTCTTTAGGACATCTTCAATTGTAATGTACATTTCTTGAAATATATACACAAGAAGCTCAACTTTCGAATTTATTGGCAAAATGATCGCCGGTAGAATAGACACGTTTTAAAAGAAAATCCCATTCGTGAGATCCAGAACTGATGATGGAGCAGAAAATGGGTTTGATTATGTGATGATCTAGACGGCAGGCTTTAAATCACTCGACCGATGATTATTTCGACCTTTCGTCCTCTACTTCCGGTTTTCTCTACTTCTATAAAGTGTATGTCTTTGTTATCGAAAGAATTTTTTATGTATGTATGTCTACAGTAACTAGTTTTGATTATTTGTTTGTTTCTTATTCTTCAATCAACAAAATGGCTTCTTTTTTATCAAAAATAATATAGATATCAAATTTTGGAATATCCGTGAAATGTATTATAAAAAAAAGCGTTTTTTTTATTGTTTATGCAGTTTGAGCTGTTTTTAACTCGTTTACCATTTAACTAATTTTATATTACTGAGGTAGGACAACTCACGGGTACTAAGAAGACCTCATGGGCTCTTAGCCACCCGGCTAATCAACAAACAAGGGTCTGGCTCCCACCATCCCGGATTGGACCAACGTGGTAGGAAATAGCCTAAATCCCCCAAATAGGAAACTCTACCCAATCGTTGTAGGAATCTTTAAAGTACGCCTGCGTCCTGCGCTGGACATTGATCGCCTGATGATGGTCTCTGTTACCGAAGACCATCTGGGTAGATTGTATGAAGTACGTTATTGGTAATTAAATTACTGAGGGTAATAAGGCATAGTTTAATGTCCAAAAGTGGATCGTGCTTGCTCCGTCGAATAAAAAAACGTCAAGACTGTCAATTTGTACTAACAGTCTAACCCTCTTGAGGGTATCAGCTAGATTGAAACTTGAAATGTTCTTTGGTGCTTTCTTGGGATACTTCTATTAACAGTATTGATACCAAACAAGTCTCCAATTTATCCTGTTCCAACCCTTCAGTGCAACAAAAGAAACATATCGCGTCTTTTCAATTTCTTTCCATGTAACAGGTTTTCTGTCTTCAAATACTGGTTTGTGTGGGGATCTGTTCGTAGTGAGCCGTGTCGGGCAACCTGTGCAGCAACTTCTCTTGACCCTTCTGCATCAGAATCTAGTTTGTATAAATTTTGCTTTAAAATACATTTTTATTACAACTGTATTATCTATTTAATAAAATACTTCATACTCTTGCATAATAGTATTATTTTCACAGATAATACAAAACTCTTTTGACAGGTATTAACACTTTTTTTTTAATTTTTAAACGTTTTTAATTTAAGACGCACTACATATTTATTCTGTTAATTACTTAATGTCAAAAATTCCTGAAAAAGTTGTTTTTTTTTATATTCATTTAAGCGAAGAGACAAACGCGACGATCACCTGATGATAAGTGATACGCACACCCATAACAACATGGCGCTAGTTAGGACGATATACATTACAATATGCTTGTCGCCTTGAGACTTAACATGTTGAGTCTCATTAGTCCAGTAATTACACTAGCTACAACGCTCTTCAAACCGGAACACAGCAATATTTGCATACTACTGTTTCCCTATAGAAATAAGCGCTACGGTGGTATATCTATTTCCGGTAAAAACCTGCCATCAATAAATAATAGAAGCGATGTTACAGATTAAAAAAAAATGTTACCATATTGCAAAAAGCGCGGGAACTTCTCATCGATGTATCGAGAACTCGGTCAACATCGATATTATTTTAAATTAAATGTATATTTATATATTTTATTACATTTATATATGTATTGTACACAAGTTTATCTATTTAATTTTATATGATGATATATCTCTTCAACTGTTTATATTCCGTTTTTTTTTTTTTTTTTTTTGTTTCATCCGCACTTTATCTCATCTTTGTAACATTTAAAGTAGACTAATAGGTAATGACGCTTTAAGTGTACTTATATATCTGTGTAAAGATACAAAGTATCTTTTATTATTCCTTATAAATAGTCGTCTTTATTAAAAACTGTGATACTTTCAGAATAGAACTGTGGACTTTCCCACGAGTACATCAACAAAAAAACAGGTTTACACGATCAAGACGTTGTTGTGGATAGAAGAGACTAACCTGTTATTTCTTTTTTAATTTTGTACAGGTGTGTAATAATGTCTACTCCATCAGTGTATGGATTGGGGATATTTTTTTGTTCACCTGATGGTAAGTGATACGCCTGTCCATAACAACGTGGCTCTACTTAAGAATATATACACTACATCACATTGTGCCTGTCGTCTTGAGATGTAAGTCTCGATACCCTATAATTTCACTAGCTACGACACCCGTCAAACCTGAACACAGTAATGTCTGTCGGCTGTGATAGGAGCTAAGTTAGACCTAGACGATCACCGACAACAGACAACACAAATTTAAAAAAAAAAATGGACACTTGAAATTCATTTACTAAACTTAAGTAAATTTTGCTGGCATAACCAATAAGGTGCATGGCATAATATAGAATTAAAAAAAAAAAAATTAAAATGGCGATTTCGATTCCGCTTTGTTTATAAAATAGTTCGTATATTGTTAGGCTTTGTTTTATCGATACATATATCAAAGCATATTTCATAGGGTTGTCTATTTGGGTTTAATTACAGAAAATTCTTTAAAAAAAAAAAATTCTCAACACAAAAATATCTGATATATATATATATGATATCTATACTGCATATTCGAATATATTTACTTAGCAATATTTTTCATTATCGATTATTTTTCTTGTATTATTATATCTACTTGCTTTTAGTTACAGCTTCTTTTCATACGGTAGTATAATGCTGTGTAACCTTTGTAGTTTTTTTTTTGGGTTGCGTCCGTTCTTAATATATAATAAATATATTAATTTAAATGTAGCAATAATTAAGGGTGTGAGGAAACCCTCATGCACAACAACTCGGCGGAACCAGGCCAAGCTCACCTGCTCGTGGTGCACCCGCGTTGGTGACAGCGTGGTGGGAAATACCCAAATTCTTCCATATAAATCTCTATCCAATCGAGGTGGGAATCGTTGGGGAAGGACTATGTCCAGCAGTGGACGGCTCGGCTGATGATTTATAGCAATCACTGTTATTTCTATTTAAGTATTTTTACTCTTAAACGTTGTTATTTTTTTTGTTCCTTGTCACTGACATCAGCTGAAAATAAGCTGCAGCATGTAGCTGTGTTGGATGCCATTTCAGTGTGCCATTAATGTTTGTATTTTCAATTATGTGCCGAATAAAAGCTTTTCTTTCTTTATATATATAATTATGTTTTATATATGAGCCCTTGATTGTGAAAGTGCTATATGTCAAAAATTTAGTCTAACGGTTTTTTTTTTTATTTATTTCCAATTTTCCCCGACATTATTATTCAGGGCTTTACATTATTTACAACATATTCACTACTATTGTCCACATATATATTTTTTCTAATATTATACTGATCTTTTTTTGTCCATGATATCTATACTTATGCTAATTATATAATATTCACAAAAATACACAGAATATTATTGTGTACTTATGCATAAAATAAAATTGCCTTAATGATAAGTCATTCTTCATCATATTTCTATTATTTACTATCTAACATATTTTTACTAGTCTAACGATTATTTCGTGATCATACCACGTGACATATACCACTTTCAAAATCTAGCACTCATATATTGTACGAACGTGAACTACTCGGTACACAAGTGGGCCTGCGCCCACGGAACAGATTCTAGCAATATCTATTTATATAACCCTTTCAGATAGAATTTGGTTCAAGTCGCAGCGAGGATGTTCACGTAACAAACAAACCCTCATTAGCCATTTAATTATAAATCCGCTATGAATTCTTAACCGACTAGACGTATTAAAATTTTACTTCCCCTCTCTATGCCTACGCAACGCGACCGCCCCATCTCCGCTGTCTTTCTAAGGGGACCACATAAAATAGTTATAGAGGGTAGAGGGGGGGAGCTACTTAACCGTTTTTAGGAGACACCCCGCCCGCGGCAGCAACACCCCGCTACTTCAGCCCACTTCCTGCTTACCCCCACCTCCGTGAAAGGGTGAGGGAGAGACGAGGGTCGTATAACTATTCGTATATTTTTGCAAAAGTGAATTCTTACTGAGGGTTGGCGATACCTGGTCCTGTAGTTACGTTCGGAATATAGTGCTTTAGTGTGCTAGGGGTGCGGGGGTGGGTAGGGTAGGGACTATTCAGATTCGGGTCACGCGGTTCAGTTTTAATTTCGTTGGATTTTCAGGGAAAATGGCTAATGTTTTCGTTTTTGCCGATGCGGCGCGCATTGTAATTTGTGACTTAGGCTGCATGGCTCCGCTCGCTTAGCGCCGCCATTTTAATAAAGCTCGTACGTTCATTTCATATAACATAACTTACGTACAGCTTATTGTATTAGATGGATTTTTAATTTAATCCTATACACATATATATTAAATTGCCAAAGTTATGTAATTTGCGCGAAAGCTGTACATAATCAAAATGACGGATATAGACTATATCTTATCCCACTTTTATCATTCATGTAAAATAAATAAACACATATATAAGGAAATTTTCCCTTCTAAAAGGAATTTAAATTAATATAAAGACTAACATATATATTATACATTAATATATTATATATTACATTTTTTGTTCGCATCCATTAGCCATTGTGGTCATCAATTCCATTAACTAAAGCTTTGGTACAGTCAATCACCAAAAAAAAAAGCCGGAAGGACACTGAGGATATTCCTCTCTGTTAATTTACATTCGGAATTTCGTCTCGTTTCTCTATCGTTGTATAAATACTCTTATTGTTTCAAAGAAGAGAAATATATAAATAAGGTAGTTTAATATTTTTTTTATTCGACGAAGCGATTACACGAGCGAGTTCACTTGATGAGTGATACGCTCGCCCATAACAAGGCGCTAGTTAGGATGATATACACTGCACTACATTGTGCTGATGTTATGACTAACTAGGAAGAGAGGGAGTGTATTTTTTTGTTTCTTGATTTTTTGAGAATTGATATTAATAATGTAAGTTGTTCATAGAAAATTTAACTTTAACCATATAAGCAGAAAACTTCATGGTTCTGTTGGGAAATAGGCTTCATAACTTTAATATAACTTAGAATATTAAGTTTTATCTATTGATTTAAAATACTATTACTATCGATATATATTGTTATACTACTATGTAATTTGTTTTTGATAAGTATAGTATTTACTGGTGGCAGGTCTCTGTTGTCGTAGACTCCTATTGCAGTCGCCAAACAATTCTAGTCTAGTTTAAAGAGCGCTGTAGCTAGTGTAATTACTGGGGTATTGAGACTTAACATTATATCTCAAAGCGATGAGCACAATGTGGTGTAATGTATACCATACTAACTGGCAGAATCCAGCAATGGGCGGAAGTAGCACTTGTCATCAGGTAAACGACGAGCTCGTATCGTCGCTTCATAGAATAAAAAAAAGTTGTTTTAATGACCCAGGTTCAAATACCATCAGTTATAATGAGTAGCTGGAGATAGTTATAGAGCAACCATGAGTATGGTAGTTATTCACAGTAAGATGACAAATAGAATTTTCGGTCAATGTGATGCTGGTTAGGATGGTATACACTACACCACATTGTTATCGTCACCAGTAACTTCACAACTACAGCGCCTTTAAATTCGAAACATAGTACTGTTTGGTGACAGATATAGTAGCAGCTGCGATATATATATATTTTATCCAAAGAAGCGAAGACGCATACTTATAACAATCTGACGCTGGTTAGGATATCATACACTGCACCACCGTGCTCGTCGCCTTGAGAAAACACGCTCGTTATCATAATATATTCATTAGCTACAACGCCTTTCAAACCGGAACATACTAATGTTCACACATTACTGTTTGTCGGCAGAAGTAGGAGCTGCTGTGTTACCTATCACTAATAAATTATATGTCAGTCATATGACTGACTATCCATAACGGACAATTTACATCCCCACTGCTGGGGCACAGGCCTACCCTCAATATGAGTGCGATTGGGCCATAGTCACCACGCTGGCCCAATGCGGCTTGGTGACTTCAAACACACCTTAGAATATTAAATGACTGATGAATAATGAAACCTTAGAATAATGATGACTGACTATTACATATAATATAATATAGTAAGTTGTGTATGTTATTTAATAAGGGTAGTTATTAGTTTGGCAGCGTGCGTCTTAAATTTTATTAGTGTTCGCGTTACAAGGCAGGCAATAAACGTTACCTTTGTCTCGTGGAAGACGATAGGTGAGGCAATAAATATGTATGTGTGCGCGTGAGCCCGCGAGCGAGCGAACAGGCGAGCTAAAATTTTCGAGGGGCGACGGGGACGGGGCAGCGGGCGGAGTAGCGGCGGCGAACCGGCCGACCCGATGTAAAATGACGTAACTGAATTATATTAATATTTTAATATTTTTTTTTTTTATATTAATATAAAGTATGGATGGATTGTGTAAAAGACGATATGTGCAAGAGTGTGAATTCGGATATGCCGGCTGATAGAGGGATGTGGAAGAGAAGTAGTGTGCCGAAACCACATAGCTGGGAAAAGGGCAGGAGGGAGAAGAAAGAAGATTTTTTTTTAATTTACAATAATAATAATAATATAATTCTTTATTCAGATAACATAGATCCAATAGTTAGTTTAGTACAAAAACTAATGTTAGTAGCACGTACGAGTTATTGTTTGGGTACGATACCTGCAAGTAGACTTGTAAATACCCAATCATCAACCCGTTCACATGCTTGTGTGCAATGGATACTTATAATACTTTAATTTTTGTTTACAATTAACCGTAGAGACGAGCGGGACGTTCACCTGATGGTAACTGATACCCAGTAACTGGCGCTAGTTGTGATTTACCATATTGCGCTACGCCTACGGCATATGTCGTCTCGTTACGCCAGTAATTACATTAGCTGCAGCACTTCAAACCGAAACACATTGATGTATTCACACTGCTGTTTGTCGGCTGCAGTAGGAGCTGTAGTGGTACTTAGATGGTCTCCGGCAACAGACTAACTATCAATAGCTAATAATTTGTTATAACTAACTTTTTCCTTTTAAGACAGTCAAGTACAAGTTGGTGGGTATCACATGTTCATGAAACTTAGTGTTCTTAGACCATGATTTCTGTTCTCTTTCAATGGAAGCACAAGCTAAGTTGGAATCGAACCCGCCCTCTTTCAATACGTCTTGAATTAATTGTTGCCCTTGAATATTAATGAGAAACTATTAATTTTGAAAGCGGAACAATATCTATGAAGTCCTCTGTGGCACAGCGGCTAACCCCTGGACTTAGCATTGCGATCTTTAGTCTGATTCCGTACCCATATGTGCTGTAGTTTGGAACTTCCACTGACATATTGTAAATCCGTCAATAAAGAAGAATTGTTTTGTTCCGACTACTATAATAAGAGAGTCTGAGTATTAAGATCGCATGTTATAGCGCACAGCCTCATTGTTACATATCTTCTCCACCACTCTGACTTCGGCTCGTCGTAAAAGATGAATCAAATGGGAACAGCTCCATGGAAGTGGCAACAGCTTCTTCTTGAATCTAAGCCTTGATCATATGCGCGATTAGAATTGGAAAAGTTGCAAGAACAGTGCAACAGCTTCTTTTGGATGCTACGCCTTCATGATATGACCTTCTTAATTCGCATGCTGTATATCCAAGAGATGAGTATAACGTTCCTGTTCTCTTCAGAAGTGTCCTCAACACCAGATAAATGTCCAAGTAGTCTCGTCTATTAAAATGTTTTATCCTTCAAAACAACTATGCATCCTGTATGTTTTATTTTGTTTTTACACCTCAAAATCCAGCAGCGTCCTTCTCGCAGAGCGCCGTGTGTGTCTTGATACAGCATATAAGTCGATCGCGGGGTGGTTTTTACATTCGCCCCAAGTCTACCCAACCCATCGCCACCCGCCCCCGTCCACCCATCCCGAACTCCTCTCTCCGCTGCACTGTTAAGGTTCTCTTTCGCGCAGCGCGCGACACCAGCCCCTGCCCGGGACGAGGGTGTAATCTTAATATTAATATCGCCTTGGGAAGCTCCTTATATGATGAAGTTTTACGTTGGTACACTGTATCCGAGTCGGTAGATTGCTATGTGGGATTATGTAGGCGCTTTATGAGATATTCAGGGGGGAAACGGAACCACATTTTACTCAATGCGTTTACGGCCATTATTGTAATGAGAAAGTTGTTTGTGTCACACAGCGATTGCATATCCCCGCTGATTCCTTAATAATAATTCAGTTTACTTAATTCAGGACACCATCTTTGAAGACTAATAAATCATTACAAGAACTACGTAAGTTATGGTCCTTAGATATAAACCTTAGTGATCTGAGGGTTATCGTGTGTTGTAAATTTTGTAAGAACCATATCATCACCGAGCTATTTGTTTGGGTCTTCATCATATATTTTAAACACGGCGATGCTCCTAACCAGGACATAGGCTCTAGCTAGAATGTTTACACTGCTGCTGTAAAGCAATCGTCTTCAGATGTAACATATCTTGATTTCCCACTAATTTCTCGAAGTGCAGCGCCTTTATTAATTTAGTTCTTAATAAACATAAAGTTACATTAGGGAGTTTGTCATATTGATACTTAAAGAGATACTAAGTTTCGCTTTAAGCTTCGTCTCCAGTGATGAGCTAAGAAAGAACAAGACCTAGACTTGGAGAATCGTCTTAGTCTTACTCTTGGTCCTGCATATTCAGTCTTATAACATTAAATATTGTTTCCGATTAGTCTTGCATATTTAGTTTTGGTCTTGCGTAATGGATCTTTCTCTGTTTTAGTCTTGATCTTGGTCTTGTTTTTGCTCAACACCAAGACCAATTATGCTCATCACTATTTGTCTTCATTACTTCATGGAACAACTAGTCTGATGTATTTCAAATAACCTTAGAGTTATGTAGCTTTATTAAATATTATTATACTCCCACCAAGCTGCATTGGGCCAGCGTGGTGGGAAATGGTCCGAATCCCTCCATATGAACCCCTACAAACGACAGTCCCTAGTGCCCAGTGGTACTAGAGGCTATGCTGACTGTATGTGGGAATCTATGGGAAGGCCTATGTCCAGCAGTGGACGTCTATCAGCTGATGATGATAGTAAGTGTAGTGAGTTCTCCTGATGGTAAGTGACGCAAAGAACACTGCACCACGGTACGTTTGTTGCCGTGGGAGATAGGATGTTGTCTCATTACCACAGTAATTTTACTAGATATAACTTCCTTCAATCCGGAGCACAGTAATGTTTGCACACTACTGTATGGCGGTAGAGATAGGAGCGGTGATAACTACCTAGACGGTCTCCGGCAGAGACCTAACACTACTAGAAACTACAGCGGAATCCCGTTACCCCAGTAATTGCATTAGCTACAGCATCATTCAAACTGCAACACAGTACCGTTGGCACATTACTGTTTATCGGCTGCCATAGACGCTGCGGTGGTAACTCGACGGTCTCCTGGATCAAAGACCTACCACCAGCAAGCACCAGTAAGCTGGACAAGTGCTGTATAATGTTTAGTTCGCCATTATAAAAAGAAAAGAGGCATAGATAAGTAGAATCGGTTCCCGCCATTATTGCTGTCACCGCTGGTCGCGCGGCCGGATGTACCGTCCGCAAAACATTCCTCACCTAATGCATATACAATGTACAACTGACAAAACAATGCGGCCAACGTAAATACAGATAATTCAGGACGGGGGGCTCCGATGCTGCTCCTGATCGTAATCAATTTAATTGGAAATTTCCTTTGATTAAACGCAAAGACGTTGTTAGAAGTTGACCTAGTGAAACAGGTACCGTTGGCAAATTAAGCGAACTTTTTCAACTTGAAAATAACACTTAAAAATAGATCGTCTAGGTGGGCTCCACTGCAGCGCCTATTACAGCCACCAAATAATAGTGTGCAAATATTACTTTGTTCTTGTTTGGAGGGCGCTGTAGTTAGTGTAATTACTGGGGTAATAGGACTCAAAATCTTACGTCTCAGGTGACGAGCACAATGTGGTGCAGTAGCTACCAGCTTAACTACCGCCACGTTGTTAAGGGCGAGCGTATCACTTACCATCAGGTGAACGTGCCGCTTGTCTCATATATATGTGTATAAAGAGCAATGATGAGTAATGTTAGATTTTTCCTGAAGATTAGTAAAATAGTAAATAATGAAGTAAATTGATTTAGGAAAGTAAGGTCAGAGATAGAATTATACAACGGTGTACAAATATAAATTTATACAACCATCTGTTTTGCTGACGGTACCAAAATTCGTATATCTTAAAATTTCCACCCAGTGAGTCTTGCGGCAGCGGAGATTATAGTTGGTGAAATTTATGTGAGGCCCGCATCGCTGGGCCGGGGGACGATCGCTGCGGACGATACCGGCACACTACCACCACACCGCCACACTACCACACCACCACACCACCACACCACCACACCACTGTCACGCTGCATGGAGCTGTTCGCGAGATCTGATATCTGAATAAACACAATGTGCCGTTTGTAAAGCGTATTTCCTCGATTCGAATCAGGAACTATAGGTGCAGTGTTCGTTATCCTAACATCATATTTATATAGCCACGCGTACAAAAGTTTAAATATTCTACACAGCAACTACTGAAGAGACTAGTGAGACGTTCACCTGATAGTAAGTGATACACCCGTCCATAACAACGTGGCGTGAATTAGGATATTATCAGCACCACATTGCGCTCATCGCTTTGAGACGTAAGATATAAGGTCTCGTTACCCCATTACACTAGCTACAGAACCTTTCAAACCGGAACAGAGTACTGTCCACTGTTTATCAGCTGCAATAGGTACTGCGATGGTACATAGGTCTCCAGCAGTAGAGAGCAGTAAATGCTCGTCTCTTTTCTCATCGTTGAGGAATAATATTACAGATGATATGCTCCCTCAACAATCACACATCGTGATTGACCACCTAATCACGTAGGGGGTAGGGGGTGGAAACACGAATGAGAAATTACTGGCGTGCCTAACGTGGCTCTGGAGACCCGTTATAAAGTAAATGTATAGGGCCGCTACCCGGAGGTGATCCCCAGGACAGATCTAGAGCTGGACCTGGACGGTGAGGAGTGACTGGATACGAACCTCAGCGGTGAGGAGTTGAGCAGACGGACAGAGATCCTACAGCCGAGTCCAGTGATTACGCACAGTTCATCACCCATATCATCATCAGCTCCTTGTGTAATTTTAAATACTACTCCATCAATTTCCGCCTTGAATGTTGCGTGTGGATGTTTATGCTGGAGTCCAGCAACAACCCTAGCACTGACCACGATCCTCAGACATGAGGGACAACCCTAGACAGACCTGCGTCCACCAAAGCTAGTAAACCGAGAGTTCGCATGAAATGGAGCAAAGATGTTAATATATTTATCTTGGTAATTTACTTCCGCATTACTAAAGTAAACAGGATGACGTACAGATAATATAAAAAAAAAACCGCCAACGGAAACGCGCCGGCGACTTGTTCCGGCCGCGGCGACGTGAGGAAAATAAACAGCCACCGGTTTTATGGAGCGCCAATTAACGTGTAAAAGTCAACTGCGTGAGAGCATTAAAAAAAAAAAAACAGGCAAACACCGCTCCGTCGCAAATCGTCGGACAAATTGCGAGGTAGGGTTTAAAAAAAAAAAAAAAAAAAAGAAAAAACGATAAAAAACCACGCCGCCAGCGCGGCCCGGGCGCGGTAAATTAATCAGCGCGCGGCGCCCGGGGCGCGGACGGTAAAAATCTGTTAACTACCCGCACTTGTGCGGGGGAAAAATTCGTTCGGACACTTAATAGGCCATTTGTACACCGGACGCGGGCCGCGCGGACGTCCCGGGGCCGAGCGCCGCTTAAATATGTTCCACATTTAAATGGGGGATGACGCTGGATTTATTTAACGACGGTTTTATATTAAAAAATATATATACATGAGACGACAGTTAGGATATTTACACTACCACATTTTTTTTCTACTTGACAAAAGAACTGGACGTGTATAACAAACACTTAAAAATGAGTGATCGTTCAAAAATGTGATAATAATAAATGTTGTACAACGCCCTTCAAACCGGACACACACTGCTCAATAACAGAGAGCTTTCACTAGTAATTTTTACGGTTTGAGAATAGTCTCCATCACCTTGATATTTACCAAAACTAATTATTGGTAGTATATACTGATAAATACTACCGATAAATACTAGGTAATAATTCCGTTTGAAAGTAGATTAGAGTACTAATAAAGCTTTTAAAAGTAAATAATACTTCTGATGATGTATATATTTTTTATTTAACTACACAATGATATGTAGCTTATAATTGCGCGATGCTAATTAGAATGATATACACTACACTACATTGTAGTTATCACATTGAAGCTAAATATTATGTCTGGATACCACAATAACTTAATTAGCTACTGTGCTCTTTAATTAGGAAACGTCGCTGGCGTAAGAAATGAAGCTGTAGTGTTACATACTGAGGACGTTCGTTCTTCGCCAACTATTACCAGTAACAACTTCATCATCAACCAATGGCTGAGGCGCTGCCCGCGTCCAATGGCACTTGGGCCATTCCCCACCACGCTGGAACAACGCGTGTTGGTGGTAACCAGAGCCTCGTCTGTTGATTAGCAGCACCACGAGCTGGTGAGGTTGTCTTGGATCCCGTGAGTTGTTGTGCGGGTCACACCCCCAGTAACGAGTACTCGCTTGAAATAATAAATACTAGTATTACATATCATTGCATTGTTTTATGGAGAGTGGTGGTGGTCACTTCTGTTCTTTAGCAGGTCGTGTATAAAACTATCCAATAAGACCTAATTGGTCTCATTAATAGGAATCTGTTAGTGAGATCAATAAGTCTGTGAAGATATCATTATTTATTATGAAAGACGCTGTAGCTGAAAAAAATATTATAATAATGGTGGTAGTGTCTCTGTTGCTGCAGACCGTCTAGGTACCACCGCAGCTCCTATTGCAGCCGAGAAACAGTACTGTGCGAACATTACTGTGATCCGGTTTGAAGGACCAATAGCTATCACTGGTGGTAGTGTCTCTGTTGCTACAGACCGTGTAGGTACCACCGCAGCTCCTGTTTCTGCTGCCATACAGTAGTTTGCAAATGTTACTGTGATCCTGTTTGAAGAGAGTAGTAGCTAGTGAAATTACTACGGTAACAAGACTATATCTTTTATCTCAAAATGACGAGCGTAATGTGGTGCTATGTATATATACACTCGTCTTGTCGCTTAATGAAATACAAAAATTCTTGCTTCGTTTGGTAGCCGTGAACAGCGTCCTTAATGTTGTCCACTTCTGAGACTCGATGCTTTTTCTCAGGAGAGTGTGAAAGCCATTTAACCTCCACTCTGGCTGGTCGGTGTATGTTACATGCCATGAAGGCTGTTTTTCTTGGAACATTTCGTTTTTTTTTACTTTAAGCTTTTTTGCCGATACCCACAGATATTTAAATGCGCACTAGTCAAAATCGGTCTCTATTCGTAATCTACAAATGTTTTGTTACAAAATTTAATACCTTTTTTTTCTTTACTAATCTTTATGAAAATAACAGACAAATATTTAGACCTCTAGCGACATCTGTTGTTAAAAAGAAAAAACAAAATTTTATTAAAAAAAAAAAATTAAAATTGTAAAATTGATTAATCATTACAATACAGTAAAATAAAATATGATAAAAATTAAGATAATAATTTAAGTGTAATTATTTTAGTTGTAACTTGTAATTATAAACATTAAGCTGTGTAGTGCATACTACTCTACACCAGGCTAAAAAACGATTTAAATATTTTGTCACTAGAGGGCAGGAATGAGATTTTGTTTATACTATTCTCTTTTAGGTGGCGCTTTATAGTTATTATTTTTTGACAGGAGGTGGCGCTGTTAATAATTATGTTTACTATTCGATACAAGATGGCTCTATTTCGCTTTGTTACTTCAGTTAATTTTGTATATATTTACTACACTAATGAAAATAACTAGTTTTTGTATTTATCATAAAATAATATTATAATCAAATTTCAAATTATTATTTGTAAAATGTATATTTTTCAATGGGAGTCGTATAGATAATCGAGATTAATTTAATCAATATTGAAAATTATGACCTCAATGTCACATGATTTTACATAACAATGAAGCCGTGGATAGTTGAGAGTCTTCGCTATCAGCACTATGGCTGTCATGTGTTGACGTTAGAACACAGCGATGCCGCAATGAAGGCAGATTTATAATACAAGGATAGTAGTACTAGTAGCCCGATGGGTTTATAAATATTCTGCATCAAACCTAACTACGTAATGTAGTCTTCGGAATCCAATCACGCTGTCCAAGCTTGTCCAAGTTTGCAGCTGTGTCACTGACTTATATGTAATGATATACATTACAGTTAATTATCTATTATTATATTCTATTCTTTTCTCTTTCTATAACAATATTCTATTATTCTTATATCTATTGTAATAATAATAAATAACTTATGTTTTATATAGAAATATGGAGTGATTTTGGGAACGTTCGTGGAAAGCCGCCGGAGTCGAACTTTTTACGAGACTCAAACGATTCTCTCGAAGCTTTTTATGAGAATTATGTCCAGCAGTGGGCGTCCTCTAACGAAATGATACATACATATAACGTTCACCTTATAGAATAAGTTAAATTAAACATACCAAAGTATTTTGTGTTAGTTTCAGTAACTTATATTTTTTAATGAGGTTGATCTGTTTTAACTTTTTGAAAGGGTCTGCCTAGTCATCAGAATTTGAGGTCAATTATTCGCGTAATATTTTTTTTTTTAATTTAAGGGTAACTATATATAACTTCTTTTTATTATTTATTTCTAATTTTCTGTGATATTCAGGGCTTTACCTAAAAAAAACTTAGTATCTGTATTCAGGTTCGGTCCGCAGGACTACTATGACCATATGGGCAAGTGCTGCCAAAATTCATCTAGCAGGACTAGACGGAGAGTTGGGCTATATGGCTTGCTGGTGATCAGGAACTTATCACAACTAGGCTTGATAGTCTCGAAGACAGGCGCCCTGTGACCAGTCTCACGGAGTTTTATAGAAAACATTGTGTGTGATGGACTTACACGATATAATTCCCCCATCGCCTGTTCACCACTGGATGACCAGACGCACGGCGAGTCTCCATCCCTTATACGAACATCCCCAGTTTGCGATCAAAGAGGTTCAGTTCCTCGCTCTTCATGAGAACAGTTCTGACTAAACACTATGAGGTTGTCTCAAGGAAAAGAGTGAATAGGCTATTACTAGGTTACAGTTCTTAAGATTAGGTGGGATAGTGATCAAGTGATGACCTTGACGATTTAAAAAAGGAGTATTTTATTAAATGAGTTATAATACTATTTAATTATAAATGTAGAATGAGGTTAAGGGTGAAGCCTAAGACCGAAGCGGTGGAGAATCATCGCGGATGCCTTTTACCCTCATCTTGAGGCCATAGGATTTCAATGAATGAAATTACTATTGAATTTCTCATCATCATGATCAGCAGATAGACCCACTGATGGACAAAGACCTCCCCTAAAGATCACCATCTCGATCGATCTTCCGGCTGCTTCCTACCTTCACCAGATCGACTTAGTACGAAGCCTGGCATCGACGTCTTCCGGTGCGCGGTCGCCATCTGAGGACCTTGCGTTATTAATACAATACTATAGAATCTCATATATATCTTCCGTTCAGTGTTCTCGTGAACGCAACATCGTTACTAGTAATTATTTAAAGTGACCCCTATTAAGGGGTAACATTAAGGTTCAACACAAAAGATTTCTTAAGGAAAAAACACTAAAGCAGTAAACTCTATTGTTATTTAAATAAGACATCAGAAAGGGATCCGTAAGAATAATGTTTACGTTTTTTCCATCCCCTTGGACAATAAGCGATTAGGGTTGTGATGATGATGAGATATTTATTAGTAGCTGTTATTTCTGTCAAGAGGTGAACGTTCAGCTGTTGATGCTCTCGGCTCCAGGTGAATCTGATCAGCAGCTTATTCTGTTCATCAAGTATCGTCTCCACAATAACTTCCCTAACTTACAACCCCTTTCCTGTTCTTTAATATAACTAATTATGTATAGATGTTGATCAATAAGTGACTGGTGGTAGATTAAGTTATTAATAAGTTATTCTATATATTATATATAATAAGTTAGTTCTATGGTACTCAAAAGTATTAAGTTATTTGATGAAGATGAAGTCTTAGGTTCCACAACATCACATTGTGATCGTCACCTTGACTGACTTAGGGCTCGTTACCGTCGTAATTTCACTAGCTATAGCGCCCTTCAAACCGGATCACAGTACTGTACGGTGGCAGAGTACTTAGTCTTCGTCAATAGAGCCCTACTATTGGTATGGTATTTATTGTATGGTGATCAACACTTACTTAAGTCAAACTTAAGTATACTTATCTCCCACTTGAAGATATTCATAAAAATATTTTCTACTGAAGAAAAGGAAAGAATATTATGTAAATATTTATTATAGTTGAAGGAAACGAAATCCTTGTAGAGTCCTTGTACTCCCTGAAGAGGCACAGGTTCCATTCCCAGTTTCAGCTTCCGATGATGTAACATCTTGAAGAAACCGATATTATTGTATAGCCTTCTTATACATGTGACTTCCACCAAGTCCTACTATGCCAGCGTTTTCGATGAGACCTTCACTCTATATGAGGGGATGTCCGAGTCCCAACAGTGGGAACAAAAGTGAGTAATTTAATTATTACTTTTGTGTCTTCTTTATTACAGCTTTCAAAGTAAGATATCGAAAATATATCTGTTCTTTCTAATTGTTTTTAGTTCATCACATCATCAGCCGATGGAAGTCCACAGCTGGACATAGTCCTCCCTGAAAGATCCACTACGGTCGGACTTGCGCTACTTGCACCGCCGGGCAGCAGAGGCAGTAGTTTCTAGAGCTTCATTTGGGCCATTTCCCACCATCATACCCCAATGAAGGTTGGTGGGTCAGTGCTTCGTTTCATGATTATCAGGGTGTACCACAAACAAGTAAGATTGGCTTGGGTCACAGGAGTTTTTGTGATGGACATAAGCTTCCTCCAAAGACCTCCACATTTTTAGGGGTTTGATATGCATTAGAGCTATTTCCTACCATGCTGCTCCAATGAGGGTTGGTGGGTCAGTACTTCGTTTGATGATTAGCAGGATGCACCACAAGCAGGTGAGATTGGCTTGGGTCACGTGAGCTGTTGTGCTGGGCATAAGCCTCCCCAAAGACCTTGAAAGGGTTCATATGCATTGAGGTCATTTCCCACTACGCTTGCATAATGCGGGTTGGCATTTTTAGCTTATTACTCCTTTTTGCCATTTTATAATAATTATTGAGAGATACCTATGGCTATGATATGTGCTGTAGCTACTCTAATATTATTATAGATAGTTGTGCGGCGCCGGGGTAGCGGTAGGGGCAGCGACGGGTAGCGCCGGCTGCGCCCGCCGTGAGAACCGGTCACGCCGGTATGCAAATCGCTATCCATTGTGACGGCGGACAATTCTTCACCTTTTTAATTGTACTTTTTCAACTCTGCCCGCTTCTAGTGCCGCACCCGTCCCCACATGCAGACACATCGACTATCGATGAATTTTTATCGATAGAAATACTTTCTATTATATTAAGATTCTAATAGATCTGTTGATTTTAACGAATATATATATATATATATATATGTTTATGACGTAAGTACTTACAATAGCTGTTAAAAATATTACCTGTTTTGATATGTGATGAGAAAAATGAATGGAATGGTATTACTCATATACTTATTATAAAACTCATCATCATCATCAGCTGATAGATGTCCACTGTAGGACATACACCTCTCCTAATAATGCCCACATCGATTTGGGTCATTTCCCATCACGATAACCCAGAGCTTCACGTGTTGCAGGGTGCATCACGAACAGATGAGATTGACTTGGGTCACGTGAGTTATCCATTTGCACCAACGCTTATTTCTTCCGCCGAACAATACTGTGTTCCGGTTTGAAGGGCATTGCAGCTAGTGTAATCACTGGGTTAAAGGGATGCAACATCTTATTTGCAACGCAACGAGCGCAATGTGGTGTAGTACGTACCATTCTAACTGGTGCATCACGACCAGGTCAAGTTGGCTTGGATCCCGTGAGTTGTGAGTTAATTCTTACAGCTGTTATTAAAAACATAATAAAATTAAAGTACATAAAAAGTAATTTTTTTTCGATTAACAATTTGTTATATTAACAGTTTTCCAAATGTCAACAACAACAACAACACATCACTAGTAACATCTAACAAACCGCCACAAACCGGTTAGGTCAGTTCCGCAAACATCACAATGGGGTCCATTGGATACTTAAATAGGTCCAAATATTATAATGCGATCCGTTATTATTAGCACCCTGTGGTCGTTCCCTTTCTTTTTTGTCCAAGTCGCTTCCATTATGTCCAGTCGCAACCCTTTCCTACCTTTTGTGGTGCCCCTACGGCAAGATAACCGGTAAGACAGCTTTTGACCCACTGTCGCCGAAGGGTTAACTAACCAGTTGAATTTTGACCACGTCGTCGGTTAGTTGTGATACGTTCGTGTGCGAAATTAATACATCTTCAGGTGAGTTATCATTTATCTTAACTGCCTAAATCAGAACAGCTCTGTGGTAAAAGACCTACTGGTGGTGGTAGTAGTATAGCCCTGGAAGTAAGTCTCTGTTATCAGTGACCAGAGTCTAAGTAGGCACCGCGCAGCGTCTATGTCTCCCGCTGAGCTGTAGTTCACACGGAATAGTATCGCAAACGTAATTGTGTTCCGGTTTGAAAGGGCCTGTAGCTAATGAATTTGTTGTGGTAACGCGACTTAAGATCTCATGTCAGGTGCAGTGTAAATCATATTAACTAACGCCATATTGTTATGAAATAATGTATCACTTACCATCACATGAACGTTTTACTCCTCTTATCGCTTCGTCGTATATAAAAACAGTACCAACCTAAAGTGTTGCCAACCTAAGCATTATTAGTTTTATATACAAATACATTACCAACATCAGCGTGAAAGGTTAATTGTGATGTCATTTATTATATGTTTTATTAACTGGCTAAAAATTCTATATCCATACAAATAATCCTTAACAATTAAATTTATCAACTATTTTACTATTTCATATTAATTATTATTTTTTTTAACAAATTTCATTACTCATTTTTATTCGTTAAAGCTACTGATAAAAAAGGTTTTATTTAATTTTCAATAATTAATACTGGCATGAAATATTTCGCCATATTCTCAATTAAAATTTTCGTTTTGTTTTTTTTTTTGAAAGGTTTGTCTTTTTTTTAGTTGGAGTGAATATGCGCAATGATATATATTTTATTTATGAATAGTTGAATGGAGTAATTTTAATTTTCGCTCGGTGAACGAGTGGTGGAATATAAAAATGTCGGCCACCCCCGGCGGGCTCGCGCCCCCACAATCGATTACATTTTTATCCGCGACGGGCGCTTGCCATTGGACGAGGCGGACATTTTTGTTCGAATTCAAAAGCTTTTTCTGTAGTAGGCGTCTTGGCGGGTGGCGTAGGGCGCCGCGCAACATGGCGAAAGGGAGAGGGGGTGGCTTCTTAAAAATATACCCAGATCGAGTGCTTTTTGTTAGAACGGTATTCGTTTATTATATTTACTTTAAAATGCTGTATTTCTATTAACAATTGTCTTATGCTTATATTGAGACATTCAATCTAATACTACAGATTATAAAATGTTTTTTATAACCCTTCAAATTGTTGTCTACATCCTGCACTGTCTGTATAGTAGTATGAAAATATTACTATGTTCCGGTTTGAAGGGATTTGTAGCGAGTAAAATTAGTGGAGTAACGAGATTTAAGATCTTACGTCGCAGGTGAAGAGCGCAATATGGTGCAGTGTATAGCATAACTAGCGCCACGTTTATGGGCAGGAGTATCACTTACTATCAAGTGATTGTCTTCCTCATATCGTCGCGTATTTAAAAAATAAAAAAAACAATAGTGTTTATTAAAAATATTAACTTTGCATACTATGTCATTTCTCCATACGCCATTACTATGCGAGTTAAGTGTATTTAATTTGACTATACTAAGTTCTGTACTAGGCGATACTTATTACTTAAAATATAGTACTTAGATTAATTATATCATAATTATTTTGGTTCAAAGTCAGTGTAAATTTATTTTCAATGATACAAAGTGCGCTTGCAAAAAATTATTTGATTCTTAAACATCTCAAAGTACCGCCGCGGTGCCGGTGGGAGAGGGTTGGAGGGTGGCGCCGAGCCTAAAACAAGTCCATCAAAACTTCGTAATCATTACACAAATATAATTAGTATAAGATCTGAAGGTGAGGGGCTGGTAGAAAAACTCCTCGGATAACTCTGCCCCGGACGGGGGTGCGCAATTGATTTTATTTGGCACTCGACACGATTTTTTAATTAAGGAAAAGGGAAGAAAATTTTAATGACGAATTCTAAGATGGCGGCTGGATTTCCGAACGCCTGAATACTGCCTATTCACGAAAATCCGTCGACCGGATTTCCGGGAAATTTGTTTCGATTACTAACGATGAACTGGAATTTTATAAGTTTTACTTATGTACAGCTAGTATTACTTCCTAACCAGCGCCACTTTGTTATGGGTAGGGGTATCACTTACCATCACGTGAGCGTCCCGCTCGTCACGTTGTTTCGTAGGTATAAAAAAAAAATAAAACTATAGTCAATGGATGCGAGAAGCTGAGGATCGTATTTAGTGGAAGACATTGGGGAAGGTTTATATCCAGCAATGGATAAACAAAGCCTGATAATGATGATGATAGTCAATGATCATTTCCTGTATTATGTAATAAAGATCTATTAATATATTTTACGTTCAGAAGTAAACGTTTACTTATAGGCAGTAGTTTTTGTCTTACTGTAGCAATACAATTCTTACATGATTTTGTTTTAATTCATCGAAGCGACCTGACTAGCGGGACACTCACCTAATGGTAAGTGATACGCCTGCCCATAACAACATGGAGCTAGTTAAGATGGTATACACAGCATCATATTGCGTTGGTTAACCCAGTAATTTCACTAGCTACAGCACCTTTCAAACCTGAAGACAGTAATGTTTCTACAGTACTATTTGTCGGCAGAAACGGAAGTTGCGGTGGTACCTAGTCGGTCTCCATCTATAGAGACCTACCAGTGACCTGTTAAGTAGTAATTTTTTTTTAATCGAAGTTTTTCCGAGTAGTTATGAAAATAGTCGACTTCTGAATTAATAATAGAAATTCTAGAAATTATCTGGCGACGTATTAAAATACTTAAAATCAGAGATAACAAGAAACGGACGGCGTAAAAATATTAATTCGCTGAGGGTGGCGGCCCTCCTTGGCGGATCGCGAAAGGTTTTTTGACGCCCACTAGCCCTTTTTTCGAAGGGGTGAGAGTTTTGCAATTTAAATTTTATCTGTTCGTAATGAGCGAGTCACTAGATTCAACTGGTTTTAATGTCCGCAAAATGCGATTCACGTAGACTGATTATATTATCTGTTGCATCTCATTATTTCATATCAGCGGGAAATACTTGACGGTAGGCTTTTGAATGAGATACTTCCAAAAATCCATATGTTTAATCATCATCATCAGCCTATAGATGTCCACGTTTGTATGGACTCGTATCTCTGGATTGGTGAGCGCCAGGGCCTGGTTTGTTGAATAGCAGGCTCCATATGCAGGTGAGGTTGGCTTAGGTCTCAAAGCAATACAACCTACCTCCTTGTACAATACAGAAACAAGTTACATGAAGAGCATATTTGCTGATGATATTCTTTGGCTACTAAGAATAGGACTAAGGTAATCCTTGCCAGTCATGAAAGGCGACTAAAAGGTTGTACGAGTTTCTCAGGCTTTAAGGGTGGGGGTCGTTATCACTCATCACAAGTATATTAGTTAATAAGTCAAGAAGGATTAGTTTTATTCTTCACACTATTCCCATCAGATACAATAAGTATTTAAGTCATTATTAGAGACCCAATTGTATATATTTATTTCTTCTATTCAGATATGCAATGTATTCTAATAGGTCGTTAATTAGCACCAAATGTCCTGGGGCAAGGCGGCGCGGCTCAGGGGATCCAGTTGGTAATGCCGGCTGGATTACCAACAATCTTGTAAGAAGTAATTTAGGTATACAGGGCGACTGTAATTCGCGAAGACGAAGGGTGGACTAGGTCATTATAGGTTTTTTATATCTTCATATATATCATTCAGATGTTACTGTAATATATACGAGCCGTTCCCAACGCTCTGTAGGTCGTAACACCATAACTCCTATTGTGATGAGTCAATGGATCTTTAGATGTATCATATGTATGAATCGACTAGATGAGCGGGACGTTCACCTGATGTTGAGTGACTTGCCTGCCTATAACAGGTGTCACTTATTAGGATGATATAGACAGCAGTACATTGTACTCGTCGCGTTGAGACATGGGATGTTTAGTCTCGTTACCCTAGTAATCTCACTAGCTACAAACCACTTAAACAGTAATGTTTGCATACTACTGCTTGCTAATAGAACACTGCGATGATATATACCACCAGTAATTTTTTTTTTTTTTTTTTAGAAACGGAGTAATTTTAAAATTACCTACTTTTAAATTTAACTGAAATCTTATAAAGTTTGGGATGATACATACTATTCCTTTGCTACAGATTGTTATAAATCTAGATCTAGTACTTATGGGAGAACTATTTGGTTTCGATAAAGTTGTTTTGTATATAATATATATATATATATATATATATATATTAGTTAAAATAAATAAACTAATTCCCGTTTGTTTACACCGAAAGCGAACGTCTATAAAGTAAATCGCCCGGCGTAATGACAGAGCGGATGTTAAAAAGTTGAACGCTTAGCGGAAATGGCGGCGAAATAGTTTCAAGTTTGAGGGTGAAAGTGTTCGCGAACTTTTTAATTTGCGTACGGTCGCGGGTGGAATTTTTCAACCGCCGCCGAGCGCCGACTTCCGGCGTCTGATGCTGTAAATACTTTAATAGTATCACTTTACACTTTTTATTTTTATATTCAATTAAGTTTGAGAACTTATCCGTGCTTAAGTCTCTCGTGTGATCTACTTAACTAGCTTAAACGTTTACTCTTTAACCTCGGTTAAAGTCTGGTTAAAGATTCCTCCATCCCTTACCAAATTTTTAAAATATGTACTGTGTTAGTCTCATCATCATCAAAATCAGCCGATAGACGTCCACAGCTGGACATAGGCCTACCCCAAAGATTTCCACGTTTGTAAGGGTTCATATGGGCGGATTTGGGCCCTTTCCTACTACGCTGGCCCAAAGACGGTGGGAGCCAAAGCCTCGTTTGTTGGTCAGCAGTGTGCGCCATGAGTAGGTGAGATGGCTCGGGTCCCGTAACTTCTTGTGCGGAATCTACGAAACGACAGTAGTATGCAAACATTGCTGTGTTCAGGTTTGAAGGGCTCTATAGCTAGTGTTCTGGGTGAATGAGATTCGACATCTTATTTTTCAGAAAACCAGCGCAACGTGTCAATGCGTACCTTCCTAACTAGTGCCAGCTTGTTATGGACGGACGTATCTTACCATCAGGTCTACGACCCCTTCGTCTCATCACTTAATTACACAGAAGAAAAAAAAAAGAGTAAGTAGTGTATTAGCTTGAAATTCCTTAAGTTATTACTATACGAAGCGTTTAATTTCAAACTATAACCTAATTTACTTGAAGCTATCGGAAATCGTATAAATCAACTCGTGCACTAGTTCACGAATCGAATTACCCTCCCTACCCCGCATGACCTCCTTTCCTCCCACATAGACACTCTTTGTGAAAAATTACCCTAATTTGGAAGTTTCCCGCGCTCTCCCGCTCACCCGGATGTGACGTAATAGCCGTGTTCCGGTTCGGCAGGATGTACCTGCGGCGCGCCGCGCTGTTCTCAATAACGCAATAATATCGTTACGCCTAAAGGGCACGGAGGACGTTTTAGGTATATACCATCAGGTATTTAAAATGGGGAAGGCTGTACGTTGTAGGGGTGAAAGGGTTCCTGCGCAGCTACTCATGGGATCCAAGCCAACCTCACCAGCTCGTGATGCTGCTAATCAATAAACGAGGCTCTGGCTCCCACCGACCGCCATTAAGCCAGCGCGATGACAAATGGTCCAAAACCCCTCATATGAACGACCACAAACATAGAGATCTTTGGGAGAGGTTTATGTCCAACAGTGGACTTCTATCAGCTAATTATGATGACATCCTGTGGTCTCGGGGTATTAAGAATAGGACAAAGGTAAGCCCTGCTTGTTGTAGAGGGCGACTAAAAGGGCTTTGAAGGTGGAGACCCTCATTGTCTATAAGCGAACCTTAGGGGCAGTGCCAAGAGACACCAGCGCGTTCCGTAGGAGACCCCGGAGCCTCTCGCAACGCGTTGAGGACGTCCACCGATGGGGTGCCACTCACCACCCATCACACCCGGGAACCACACATACCTTTGGCTTCCCCCTAGAAGCATAGTATATTTTTAGATTTCTCTCCCCAATAGTGATAAGTATCTGTTGCTGGAGACCGTCTAGGTACCATCGCAGCTCCCATTGCAGCCGACAAACAACAGTGTGCAGACATTATTGTGTTCCGGTTTGAAGGGCGATGTGGATATTGTTTATTGTCTAAACATCATATGTCGCAAGGTGACGAGTACAATGTGGTGCTGTGTATATATATATTGAAGCTTCTTGCAATGCATTGAGGACGACCACCTAGGTGGTTCTATCCTTGTCTACCCCCAAAAACAGGGTATCTTTTTAAAATATTTTCTCCCTTTCCCTTCCTCTCTTCCGCGCCCCGAAACCAAAAAAAATATTTAGGTGACTACCTCCGCAGCGCCTATTGCAGCCGACAAACAGTACTGTGCGAACATTAGAGAGATCCGGTTTGAAAGACACTGTATCCAGTAAAATTATTACCTAATACCTCATCTCTCACGATGAGCACAATGTGGTGCAGTGTATATCATCCTAACTAACGCTTTATTGTTATGATCAAGTCTAGATGATGAACATCAAATTCGCGTGGATGCTGCATCATATAAAAGAAACTAACTTGACCTTAATAGATGGATGATATTAAGGTACAATAGGGTCTAAAACGTAGCCAGATAGGCGCCAGGATTTCTGACCTACTGTTTTTTAATATCGTCTACCAATTAAAGTCATCATCATCATCAGCCGATATACATCCATTGCTGGACATAGACCTCCCCCAAAGATCTCCACATACAATCAGTATGGCGTCCGGTACCATTGGGCACTAGGGTCTGTCTTATGTAGGGATTCATATAGGGGGGATCCCCCCATAATTAAGGTGAAGTTTTTTTTTGTGCCTATAAAGTAGTTATTCTACCACCATTCAAACAACTATTCAATAGAATCGAACCAGGGAAGGATAACTGCTGTGCTATTAAGAAAGTATCTAAGTAAAACGTCTAGGTAGGTATCACTTCAGCGTCCATTTCAGCCGACAAATAGTGTGCAAACGTAGCCCGTGTTCCGGTTTGAAGGGCGCTGTAGCAAGTGTAATTACTGGCGTCAGGGAACTGAATATTTTCTGTCCCAAAGCGAGAAGCACAATCATAACACCCTGACTACCGCCACGTTAAGCGGACGCATCACTTAATATCAAGTGAACGTCCGGCTCGAATCGTCACTTGGGTGAATTAAAAAAAAAAGTAGCAGAAGGATATTGTTAAAAGGATAGAGAATATGGTGAAATGGGTTTAATTTCTTTGGAATAAAAAGGTCGTTTATTAAATCTTCGGATGCAGTTTCTAAATCACCCTTACAGAACCAATGGGTTATGATCTATGAAATATGAACCTTAAAAGCTTAGCTCCAAAGTTCAAATTTGTCTGAGTATATATAATATGAAATGAAACTTTCTTAAGTTGCTCGCCGGCAATTATTCTCGAAAATGGCGGCAGAAAAAGTAGGGGATTTCAAAAGGATTGGGCCAATTTAGATTTATTTTTCTCCCTTCCGTTCACGGGGGACGATGTTCGCGAAGTTTTGTTACCACCTTGCTAGGGGGTGGCACAGATCGGGGGTACAGGGCGACTAAAGTACTGAATTATATTGAAAAGGAATTATTAAAAGTGAAACATTCATTTGTGGTCGGCCTTGTCGCCGGAGACCGTTTAGATATCAGCCCAGCTACTATTGCTGTGTTCCGGTTTTGAGGGTGCTGTAGCTAATGAAATGATAGACGATATAGTTACGAAAAATAAAAAAAAAAATAATTTTGTTGTGTTACCATTTTTGTGGTGTTACCAGAGATTGTCTAAGTACCCCCGCAGCTACAATTGCAGCCGACGAACAGTAGTGTGCAAACATTACTGTGTTGTACTTGAAGGAAGCTGTAGCTGGTGAAGTTACTATGGTAACGGTACTAAACATCTTATATAACAAATCGATGAGCAGAATACGCAGTGTATATCATCCTAACTATCACCACGTTGACATTACGCCAACCCCTGATTCCCAGTAATTTAAATAAGTTTGGTTTGTAAAGCGATTATTAATACTGTGACGTCACATCCTCACAGCACCGTACTTTCGCCGACTGTGCATCTATAATTTCGTCGCCGATGAAAAAAACTAAAATGGGGTGCAGACCCCTTGTAAAAACTCCACTTGGAACTTAAACGTCCCCTAGGTAACGACTGTTATATAGATACATTGTTAGGCAAAGAAAAAAGTTTTATACATAGTATTGGCTCCGCGATGGTTGGCCGAATGGTCTAAATCAGTCGACTATTTTAAGCAGAAAAAGAAGTTTTTTATTTATCCACTTCAGTGCTTTCTGATTGAATAAAATAAAGTATCCAAATCAAAGTTGGTTAAGTATTAACATGGCGTTGTTTGTGACCTGATTATGGGCGATATGTCTGGTTCTGAATAAATGTTTATTACATAGGGTTTATATTTATGTCCAGCAGTGGACATCCATCAACTGGAATGGACGATAATGATGACTCGAGGGTTATAGATATTTTAATACAGTATTAAAAAAAAAATCATTAGCAGTCTTTTGTCAGTTTACTGCTGAACTCCAGAAGAATTCCACTTATCTTGATCATTAGCTATACGTATCCATTCCCAAGTACATTCATTCTAATCAATGCTCCATTTATTCAAGAGTACTCTGGGTAAACTGTCGCCCACTGCTGGGCGACAGTTTACCCAGACTAAGATCGAAGATCGAAGATCTCCACGTCAATCAGTCTTACGCTGCCGGTATTAAGTGATATGGCGAAAGCCGCAAAAAGCTATCGAACGCGCTTAGAGCATTGATTGGTGTGAATATAAAAATACTAATACTTAGTAATATTATTTTTTACTTCAAGTAATAGTACTGTTATATTAAGCTAATATTTAATAATTCACCCATATTAATTAAGTCTATATATCACAATCCAAAAAACTAGTGAACATGGGGAACACAAGCATTCATCGCGATTTGATTTGTAGATGGTTTAAAGCTATTTTCTATACAATATACTTTTATTATAAATACAATTTACTTTTATTTATGCGGTTGCTATAGTAACGGTTGATATAGATAGTCATTTACGGTTGCTCTCGAGTAATATTTGAGACATATTTCAAGTCCAATTTTATATAACGATCAGCAAAGCGGGGAGCAGCTTGTATGCATAAATAAGAGCGTTCCACCTATGTAGACTCATCACGATATTTCAGGAACCCTAAGACCTGGAGACCTGAAATTTAGTAGGAGTATTCCTTATGTCGAGCACACAGCAGCTGAGAGCTGGATTTTACGAAATTCCTTCTTGAAAGGGTGGAGGGTGTTACGGCGAGCAAAGCGGGCGGGGAACGGCTAGTACAATCTGAGAATCACCGCGATACCAAGTATTTATTTCCGCCACAGATACTAATAAAGCGATAATAATATATAAATATATCTAGAATATAAAACAGCTAAATATTGTTAAGACAACATGCAAAGAAAACATTAAAGTAAAATTGAAACATATTTTTGGGGGTTAGGTCCGGAAACGGATGGAGGCAGACAGACATCGCCCTCTGGAATCACGCCAGCTCGCCGCACTACAATGAAACAATCGTTTAGTTTTTATTTATTTATTTATATTATTATTGTCCATTACGCGAAAACAAAGCTTTCATTTAATATTAATATTCTTCTCATATTAATATTATTAATAGAGCTTTTCTTATATTTCATATAACTGCTCTATCAATTGATAGGTTAAGTTCAAATTTCATTGGCTTGTCAACACTTTCATTAGTATTTTTATTATATTTCTCACTCGATATTAAGTGTTAATTAGAACGAATATTTAATAAACGCACTATGATTTATATTGCAGCTTACTTTGTTAAATATATTAACATAAATACTTATATTTACTCTTACCAATAGCCGCGAAACTTCCATACAAACCAACTTAGTTATGTCGTAGGTCTCTAATGCTGGAGACCATTTAAGTAGGTACCACTACAGCGCCTAATGCAGCTCACAGACAGTACTATGCAAATATTACCGCGTTCCGGTTTGAAGGGCGCGATGCCTAGTGAAATTACTGAGGTAACGAGACATCTTATGTCTCAAGCGACGAGCACTTTATTTGGTGGCAAATGATCATTGCTTAATAGAGAGGTGAGAAGGTTGTATTAACTACCTCTGTGGCGCAGTGGCTAACGGCTTGCGTTGTAGCAACGGTCCACAGTTCGATTCCTGGGCCGTATATCTTTCTTTATAGTGTATGTCTTTTCAGGGATGTGAGGGATCCCGCACAACAATTGACAGCACATAAGCCAACTTTATCTGCTGGTGGTGCACATTGCTAGTCAACAAACGAGGCTCTGGCCTCCACCAACCTGCATTGGGCTAGCGTTGTGGGAGATGACCTAAATCTCCCTATATGAACTCCTCTAGCGGCCAGCGATACTAGAGGCCGTGCTGACTGTATGTGGAGATCTTTGGGGAGGTACATGTCTACCAGTGGACGTCTATCTGTATTGGTAATCAGCTGTCTAATATCTTGAATTATAATGTGAAGCTGTGATAGCTTAATGTGACGCACTTAGCCAGCGTAGATAAATATCCACGACTCTCTCTCTGTTAGGGCAAACTCCAATTCCTACAGTGGCAACATTAAGAGCACTTTATTTATTTATATATATATATATATATATAAATTAATAAGCATCTCAATTCAAATTATTAATTCTGATTGCTTAATCTACGTCCAGCGCCACGTAGGTATAACTAAAGGCGGGCGATGCTCAAATTGTCTTAATTTTTCATCTCGCAGACCGGGCGGACCCTCCCCCTCTCGCCGGATCGCCCCTCACCAACCCTCACACCCCCCAGCCTCACCTCCCTCTCCGCGGCCCCGCTCATAATTGTTTTTAATTTAAGGAGGGAATGAGAAACGGCACCGATGTTGCTACAAGAAAAATTATACTCGTTTCATTATGAAATTTAATGTTGCAATTAAAAAAAAATTTTGTACAATTTTTTTTTATACTGCGCTTGTCTATAGACAAACGGGTGGTATCTTTATACCAGCTGATGGTGGACGGTGTAGTCCTTGATGGTAAAACGAACTAGTCTAGAAGTAACCTATTGAACTACTTCAAGATTCTCCATCTACACCCGTAATGAGTGAATAATATATTACTTGTACTAGTGTTTACAGTATTTTATTGTTTATATATAAATAAAACAAAACCATAAATTTGTTTTTATTTACAGTTAAAACAATTTCATTATAATGTATATATTTTTCATATTTTTTATAGTTTATACTTTACAATTTTTCAAGAACCTCTAAACCAACTCTTAAACTACTTGCGCTACAATGAGTCAGACGTTCACCTGAAAGTAAATGATGCACCTGCTGACAACGCGCCGCTAGTTAGGATGGTATATACTGCACCTCAATGCGCTCGTCACCTGAGACATATGTTGAGTATCGTTATACCAGTAATTACATCAGCTACAGCTCTCTTCAAACCGGAACACAGTATGCATACTACCGTTTGGCGGTAGAAATAAACGCTGCGGTAGTAACTATCAAGACCGTCTCCAGTCTCCTGCCACCATGCTTTTGTACAATATTTTATTGTATATATTGCTTGTTTCACTTCCGGTTTTGACCGGAAGTGTATTGAACAATATATTAATTATTTTGATAAGTAACAAATGATATTTTAGAAATATCATTTACAGCTTCCTCTACTTAATAGATAAGATTATGTAAAGCAAGTTTGTGTTGGCGACTGTTATCTTCCGCCATTTAATTATTGTCCTGATCCAACTTCCGGTACATGACTATATTATTAAAGGGGGTTATATTTTCAACGGTATTTTAATACGAATCTAAAACATCCATTAATTAAATAAATATTTATCTGTAACAGTTATACAAACAACTTACACAAGGGCTGTAGTTATTTCATATGGACGACGCCATCACTGCTGGTAGGTCTCTGTTGCTGGAGACCGTCTTGGTACACCCCAGCTTCTATTGTAGTCCACAAATAGTACTGTGTTCCGGTTGGAAGGGCGTTGTAGCTACTGTAGTTGATAGCGAACGAGATTCAACTTCTTATCTCAAGGCGGTCGGAACAATGTGGTGCTGTGTATACCGTTCAATCTCGCTTTGTTATGGGCAGGCGTATCACTTACCATCAGGTGAATGTCCAGCTCGTTTAGTTGCTTCGTACAACAAAAAAAAAATTTCTTTGTCATAATAGCTTAACAATAAACAGTTATAACTATTTGTTTTTTTATATTTTTGATTTTATATTCATTTAAACTTGTCATACATAAAGGTACACTGGTTCAATATGCTATAAGGGTTGATATAACTAGATGGTATTTTATTAACCATCATCATCAGCCGATAGACGTCCACTGCTGGACAAAGGTCTTCCGAAAATCCTTCCAGCGATTGTCACCAGATCGTCGGTCCACCTAATCATGAGGTGAGAGATATTGAGGGTAGTGATAGTGAAGAAGTAGTATAAAAATATATGTTTATAGTTATGTGAAAGAAAATTACTGCAGATGTTTGGGGGAGGCTTCGTCTAAATTTCGACGTTTATGGAAGACTATGAAGATTATGATTTATTAGAAAAATTATTATATTTGATATAGTTTATTATTAATCAGTAATTGATTAGAAAACTTTTGCGCGAGGTACCGCCGGGGCCCGCCGGCTTCGTTAAATTGTAAATAAGGCAAATTAAAAAGAAAACAGACAGAAGGCCTCGGGCAAGAAACAAATTAAAATACTTAGGTATCCGTCTACAATGGCAGCAAGATAAGGCCTCCCTACACCCTCCCCCAACCCGCCTACCCTTTTATAAAAAAAAAGGGTGAAAGAAGCCGGCGTCCCAGTAACAGGCGAGACAAGAAGGGAAGATCACCCCGCGAAAAATTAAGATTCAAATACTAAGAAAATTAAAATTCGACGGACGGTTCATTTTGCATCCCTCTCTAACCAACGGGTGTTTGCATCAGTGGTAACTTTTCTCGGGGTCGAGTAAAAAAAGAGGGTGATCGGTGTTTCATTATGGGTGGGGGGGGGGGGGTTAGTAGGAATGATCTTATTTGAATGTTAATGACAAGCTGCGTGTAAAGTTTAACTTATTTTTACTTGTAACATTTTAAGTAATGGCGCAACATTATCGAGTTCTCGTTTCCTCGCTCAATCATCATCATCATCTAAACAGATGGACGTCCACTGCTGGACGTAAATATCTGCTACTTAATAACTATATATCTACCCTTAATGGTAAAGAGCAAGTAGCAATTAATCTTAAGTTCAATACAGTTAAGGTTAAGGTTATATAAGTTATCGAAAATATAACTACACCTTAGGATATGAAGTAATTGCTGGAGCTACCTCCATGTAGACTTAAGTCTATATTACCGGGAACTGTCTACGGAGATACCACCGCAGTGCCCATTTCTACTACCAGACAGTAGTGTGCAAATATTACTGTGTTCCAGTATGAAAAGCGCTGTAGTTAATATACTCGGTTAAGGAGACTCAATATCTTATGTCACCGGGGACGAGCGCGATATGGTGTAGTGTTTAACACCACTAACAAGAACCACGTCATGGGTGGGCGTATCACTTACCATCAGGTGAATGCTCAGCTCCTCTATCGCATAATTGAATAAAAAATTTCCTTATTTGTTACCGCAGGAATTTTATGGTGGTAATTATCTGTTGCGGTAGTTATTAGTATAGCGCGTGGTTCTACTGTAAAACAGAAGTGTGGATATATTACTGTCTTCCGGTTCGATAGTCTTTGTAGCTAGTAAAATTACTGGTGATAATGAGAGGTCATAAGTTCATGAGGAAAATTTAATGCAGTGTTTATCATCTTATGTAGCGCCACTTCGCATCGGCTCTATATGTAACTATTTACTATGGTAATAAAATATATTATCTTGTATATAAGGTTTAACCATAATGTGCTGTATAGAGATTAATCAATAACTTATAAGGTTATAGAAAAAAAAATGGCGCTAAATACATGCAAGAGCTATACAATATTCTCTGTATCTTCTTCATGTCGTGCCTCTTCATTGCTGAAAGTTGGCTGGTGACTACGAAACCAGAAATGTTCCTCATATTGCATAACCACGGGTACTTCCGCTTGTATCGCAATTTTCAGTATATTTGATGTTGTGATCGTATAAAACTTGCTACGAAGATATTTATCTGACGAGCTCTACTAGGTGCTACGAATCCGTAGCTAATCTCTACGGCGTAGAGTATTGGTTTTACAAATACTTTGATTCGCAAGTTTGTTATTATAACACCTCTACGAAGACATAACTAGTTTTTTTTTTTAAAGTAATATTTTTTTACTCTAAGGAGACGAGCGAGAGACTCAATAGTACTTAATGCGCCTGCTCTCCTTGTGAGATAAACTGTTAAGTCTAAACCTGAATAACTTCACTAGCTACAGCGCCCTTCAACTACCACATAGTAATGTTTGCATACTACTGCCTGGGGATAGATATAGGAACTGCAGGCGTACATATCAACAGAGAACTATCCCCATTATATACTTTATATCATCAAATATATGACTAATGGCATATGAAGAAAATATTCTTCACCAGCCGATGGACGCCCACTGCTGAACATAGGCCTCCCCAGAGTACATATGGGGGATTTTGGTCATTTCCCACCACGCTGGCCCAATGTCGGATGCCTCGTTAGTTGATTAGCAGGTTGCACCACGAGCAGGTGAGGTTGACTTGGGTCCTTTTATACCATTATTCAGGATATATTTTTGACTTCTACACCCATTTAATATTTTTCATTACCATCGTTTCAGCTTCTTCATGTCCACTGCTGGACCAATGGGAAACGAACTACGGGAATAATCGTCGTAGCTTCCACCTACAGCATAGGAGTTGACAAGGTCAGTATCGCAAAGGTCTAAGTTAAAGCTGTTGTACTATTTCTAGATTTGTCATATATTAGTCGCCTTTTACGAAAAATGTTGCTGTAGGTCTGAGATGGTGCATTACTGTTATATTTGTTACCTACCCCACTGGGAACGAGGCGTGATATATATGTATATGTATGTCTAACAGTGGACTTTTAACGGCTGACGATAATTGATTTTTTTTATTGTCTTACTATTTAGTACTTAATAAAGAAAGAAGAGAAAGGAGTCAAGTGTTTGCTGGAAGCTGTCTTTATAGATATAACTAAAGTATCTATTTTAGTCTTGTCAGTACTTTGTCGTTTATAAATTATACTTTTTTAGTTACTTAAGTATGATGACAGTACACTTAGTTTTTCAAATATCGCAAGCAAGCTCTTTTTTTCTTGATAATTAAACGGTGTCGTCAGAACGCTGATCAAAGAGGGACGAAGTCGCTAAAAATGTCCCACCCCCACCACCGCCCAGTGGGGAGGTTGACAGGCTAAAGGGGTTCGTTTCTTTGTTCCGCGTTATCTATACAATTATTTGAAGAAAGTCTCGCAAAAAGATGGGATACTGGACCGGCGCTAAAGTATCCACACGGTCTAAAACTTATCCATTTTAAAGTAGGACTTATTTTTCAAGTGTCCTGATAGCGCAAGGATAAAGCATCTTACCTAGCACGTAGTGTTTTGTGCTTCGATATCATAACTATATAAATGGAAGCTGAAGACACAGGTCAGAAACAGCATCTTCTTAAGGTGCTTCTCCGACTAGCAGAGGTTGGCGGTCAGATCATTATATTTGGGTCTCTTGCGAGAAGGATCAGACGGGCGGCTGTATCAATCCTGGTCTACTCCTTCACAAACGAAACAGCGTAGATAGTTATTATTCTCATTTTGTCAATGAATATTTACATATATAGAAGTAATAGAAATAAGCAGTACATCAAAATGGCGGAACAACATCTATCTTCAAGATTGTGTGATATACAGCTCTACTTTTTTCTATATGCATATTTAACAAACTATGATTAAGTTAACAATATGATTAACACATGCCCAAAGCCTTAAGAATATATGTTATATTCTAGTAAAACTTTACTTCTAAGTTACTCCTTTAACCTGAAACTGATTATTTTCCAGGGTACCTAAACTTGGTCATACTACAGCAACGGTCTAAGAAAGGGGAGCCGTGGCCGAAATGACGCTACAAATAAAATAAATATACGGCCAGCGTAAATTGAACCACGCCTACTATAAAGACAAGAGCCGCTCTGGCTCCACTCCGCTGGTCACGAGCTGTCTCCCGCAATAAGATTGGAGAGGAAAATAATATGCAATAGATGGTGAGTCGTTTGATTCAGGACAAACGTTAAAATTTAGTTCAATATATCGTTTTATAATTAGAAAATATGTTTAATATACATTTTTTTATAATTATTATGATACTTAAGAAATATTTTACTGGTGGTAGGTCTCTGTTACTGGATACATACTCTGTTCTAGATAGCTACCACCACAGCTCCTACAGCTGCTGCCAAACACTACAGTTCAAACATTATTGTGTTCAGGTTTGATAGATGTTGTCGCTAGTAAAATTACTGCGGTAACTATGGTAACATGTTAAGTTTTAAAGCGATGAAGAAAATGCGGTGCTGTGTATATCATATTAACTAGCGCCACGTTGTGTAGAATTCGTAGCTCGGCGATAACACCGTTTTTTACTGTAAACGAAGACAAATATATGCTGTTTATAGAATCACAATTTTAATAGTATTTAATTGAAGATCCTCTCTTCTCCTAGACCAGGTCTGAAATCAAACGTTGGACTCTGAGATGCTGGCTTCCGGTCACGACTGTAGCGCCGCCGCCGGGAGGCGCGGGCAATTTCCTATCTGACTGACAATTTCCTTCACTCGCCCGATTTTAATATAAAACGAGAAAAAACATCGCGCCGGCTACGTAAGTGCACGTTGGAATAGCATGGACCTACCAGTGAAGCGATTTTTATTTATATTTGACAATCATGATTGATCAAAGCTCAAATCTCATCTCTCGCCGCAAAGGATTTTTATAAAATCCATTCTTAGCTGACCTCTAAACGGCAGGATTAATATCTATACCAAATTTTAAGTGCTTACTTCTAATACTTACGGAGATATAGTATATATATATATCCTATTTAATATATATAGAGATTACCTTGCTTTATATTTCTCTTCCATTCTTCTTGGTCCATGACATCATCATCAGTTACAGACGGATATAACAAAGAAAATTCTAACCGTCTGTACCTGTAAGATATTATCTTTACAAACTAGAAAAATAAAATGGCGTCTTCTAATATAAGAATTAATTTAGTTTATTGTATATAGTATATGTATAATCATAGTCAACCGATACACAGCCACTGCTGAACATAGGCCTCCTTCAACGATTCCCACACGAGGCAGGGATTCATATGGGGTGGTTTGGGCCATTGCTCACCACGGTGGACCTATGCGGGTTGGTGGGATCCAGAGCCTCGTTCGTTGACTAGCAGGTCCAACTTCAGGCAGATGAGAATGTTTTAGGTCCCGTGAGTTATTGTGCTGTTGTTGTTGAACCCTTACACTGCCGTGATATATGTACTATAAAGCATGTAGTCCTTATTTGCGCTCAGTTCCTTATCCTTTATTGTACATATATGACATACATAGAGAAGAGAGAGAGGAATGGAATAAAAATATGATTGATTCCTTCTGTCACTACTGTTTAGATCTTTCCTCTCTTATATAAAATAATCACAGCCGAGTCTACTTGCAAGGATTAGTATGTAAGTACTAATACTACCAAAAAGTATACTTGTTTGAAATTAATCAAAATCCTAAATCTGCTAAAACACTGTGTTGAATCTGTTTCCATCTTATTTAACAAACGATTATTCTCTTCAAGAAATGATCATTACAACTATAGTACTAGTAGTAGTACTACAGTAGTAAACTGTAGAGTTTAGATACATATCGTCATGTATTTTCATAGAGATGTGTAGTAGTGTAATGTAGTTGTTTCCAAACCTCAGCGGAGTGTTTAACGTGACGGCGACCCGAATGGAGCTCTCCGAATATTCCTCATAAACAAATTATCAGCCTAATTGGATCGGAATCAATTTATCTGCGAGCTTTTTGTCCCCGTTATTCGATACGTTTCATTATCCATGTTATTCTAAAGTCCCGTCGAGAGCTTTGGCGAGAGAAAGAAAAGTGGCTCGCGGGGCCCCTCCTTTCCCTCCTCCCACCACTGGGCCCTCCTCCCAGGACGCTGGTTTATAAGGCGATGTTTTATTTTAGTCACTATTGTGTTTTTGTTTGCTCCGCCGTCTTCAAAGCGCCTCCTTGTGCTATTCTGAAAATCGACTCTTAACATTGTTTAAAGCTTCCATCAACACAAAGAATTTCACAATTCTAACTATTACTGGTCTTTGCTGGAGACCGGCTAAGTACCACCGCAGCTTCTACTGCAGTCGACAGAATACTATATGAATATTACTATGTATACTGATAAAGGTTGTAGCTAGTAAAATTACTAGGGTAATTATACTTAACAAATGACACCCCGTCTCATAGCGACGAGCGTAACTAGCCATATACTATCCTAACTAGAACCACTATCGGTATACTTAGTTTTTACTATCAGGCGAACGTTTCCTTTGTCGCGTTAAGAATTAAAAAAAAAGCCCTCTCATTCGACCTAAATTACCACACTTCACCATCATATCTATTAGTAATATACTGCAAACTAAACTATCAGATGATCGTAAACTAGATTTATACAGACAGTTATGTTTACCATTACCATATAAATTATGTTCTAATATTTATAACTAGTAAATACTTTACTAATGTGTCAGTAGTTATTACTGCTCTTTATCTGTAGTCAAATATTACTGTGTTCCAGTTTAAAGGGGGTAAATAATAAAATTTGTCAACGTAAATGTTTACCACCGCGACGGCTATGGGAAGCTCTCATAGCACACGTCAATGAGACCTCTACTGCATATAAAGATGTTGATGGTATTCAATGGTAATTGGGACTGTTCGGACGTATGGTCAGTTACCACCATTGCTAACGATAACAGCATTTCCGTCTTCCTATCAACCTCTGGTTGACTATTCTAGAAGATCATACTTCCCCGTATTTTTTTATGTTACAAAGCGAGACGATGGGACAGTCACCTGATGGTAAGTGATATATACACAGCATCACATCGTACTCGTCACCTTGAGACATAAGATGTTAACTCTCGTTACCCCAGTAATTTCAGCTCCATCGCCCTTCACACATGAACACGGTAATGTTTCCATAGTAGATATTTAGGCGGCGGAAATAAGCCAACAGACATTGGTGTAAGGGGTTCCGCCTAACATCTTACGGAGATCAATCTCATTTGCAAGCGGTGCACCCTGCTGAATAACAGACGGGGCTTTGACGGGTGGTCAGACCCTAATTGAGCCAACGTGATGGGGTAAAAAACCCTAATACCCCTCAAAGAACTCTATTGAAATCTTTTTGGAAGGCCTACGTCCTGCAGTGGACGTCTATCGGCTGATGATGATGACAGTGGTGTGCAAGCATTACTGATTATAATTCGAAGGGGGCTGTAGCTAGTGGAATTACTGGGGTAACAACAACATCATATGTCTCATGGCGACGAATACGATGCGATGCTGTGTATATCATCTTAACTAGCGCCACGAATCCTTAAGCGCTTCAGTACAGCAAATATAAATCGGAGATGATCAAATAAACCGCTCATCAGTAAAATTTGTATAATAAACTTCATCCCCATTGTCTCAATGGGGTGAGCGGATGTGGAAGTGTTTGTTCGGAAGTATTTCAATAGCTTTTAATAAATGATATTCTAGATATATGTATAATATCTAGGCAATTGAAACAGAGTAAAGGTTTAGAGTGGTCTCAAGAACTTTGTTTATGATCCTAATGATTCCTTTCCAGCAAATTATGATACAGGAATAAATTACTTTACTTTTTAAGTTTAGTTTAACTTAATTAAGTTAGTCAAATATATAACTGTTAAAGTAAACGTTTGATTTTTCTAAGGAGTGGATATGTATCTACTCGAATATAGGGGATGTCCAGAGATCTTCGAAACTAATAGAAGGAAACGCTCAAAATTCGGTGGAGATATCGCTTCTGCCGTCTAGAGGTCAGCTAAGAACGGATTTAACAAAATTCCTTCCCCAAAGGGGTTGCGGGGGTGTTACAGCCAGCAAAGCGGGTGGAGAACAAGTAATGGTATAGTAAATACAATTGTCCTTTTCAATGTCCTATGTCAAATTGGACCTAAAAGATCCATCCTATCATTTTATGAGATAATTGGTTCTTCTACTCGGAATTCAGTTGTGTTTATTCTCTTCTCGATTCTGAGAGCTGTATTAAATTATTTATAAAAGATGACAGAGATTTATACTCCTTATATATTCCTCTCGTATATATAAGGTCATCATCATCATCATCAGCTGATAGACGTCCACTGCTGCATATAGGCCTGTCAAAGGATCCCCACATCGATCAGTCCTGCGCTCGCCAGTATACCGCCGGCATATCATCACATGAAAGTATCGACAACCTCATTGCTTTGTTGTATAAAAAAAAAAAAATAGTGACAATCATGACTTACGATTTCAGATTTTCATTTCATATAATAGGTGTACCGGAAAGTAATGTCGTTTCTGCGCATGCCAATACTTGATTGTCATTTGTCAGCTCATTGTTTTGTTCAGAGGCGTACCAAAGACATTGTGAGGTTATAGTGATTTCTTTACTTATAGACAATTGAATTACAATTTTTTTTTGTAATTTTGGGTAAAATGGCCAGCCAAATACCAGAAGAGGTACACATCCGGCATTGCATGCTCTTTGAGTTTCGCAAGGGAAATAACGCAACAGTTGCTACCAAAAACATTTGCGATGTTTATCCAAATGCACTGGACATTCGTAAATGCCAAAGGTGGTTTTCCAAGTTCAAATCGGGTAATTTTGATCTTTCCGACTCGTATCGATCAGGAAGACCATCAGCGTTAGACAACGACGTGTTAAGGGCGGAAGTGGAAGCAAATCCGTGTCAGACGATCGAGGAATTGTCAAACAGTCTCAACAAACCTTGGTCGACCATCCAAGAACATTTGAAGCAGATTGGAAAAGTAAGCAGAGCAGGTGTTTGGGTCCCGCATAATCTGTCCGAACAGAATAAGGCTAACCGATCAATCACATGCAACTTATTGCTTCAACGACACAACACAGAAGCGTTTTTTGATCGCTTGATCACAGGAGATGAGAAATGGGTCCTGTATGATAACCCAAAACGCAAAAGGCAGTGGCTCTCTCCAAATGAAATCCCTCGGAGTACTGCTAAGCCAGGTTTACACCCCAAAAAAGCGCTTTTGTGTGTTTGGTGGAGTATTCGCGGCATTGTTCATTTTGAATTACTGAAACCTGGAGAAACTGTTACTGCAGACCTCTACAGCGAACAATTGCAGCGAGTCAATCAATCTTTAATTGAAAAGTGGCCAGCGATTGTCAACCGAAAAGGCGTCATTCTCCAACATGACAATGCAAGACCGCACTGCGCAAGGCGAACTCTAGAAAAAATTAATGAATTGGGGTGGGAGGTGCTGCCTCATCCACCATATTCGCCCGATGTTGCACCATCGGATTTCCACTTATTCCGAGCGCTGCAACACTTTTTAAGTGGCAAAACATTTGCAAATTTGGATGATATCCAAAATGCCATCTCTAGATATTTTGCCGAAAAACCAATTAATTTTTATCGATCAGGGATTGAAAATTTACTCACTAGATGGCAAAAGGTTATTGACAATGATGGGGAATACATCATTGATTAAAAATAAAGACTCGTTAAAAATGTATGTGTTTGTATTTAGCGTAAGAAAACGACATTACTTTCCGGTCCCCCTAATATAATATAATTTTTTTTTTTTTAATTTATTTGTATTTATAATATATAAATAATTAAAAAAAAAACTTCAAGAATAAGTATTACATATTGGAGGCATCTACCAAGCAAATATTTGCTTCTAATAAATGCCACCGCCAAATGTTTCTCAATGTGTTTTTCAGCGTCTGTAACGACACTCATTTTCCCGTGAGCGTATACGGCTTAGTGACAATCCTCGCACAAACTGTTTGATTATCAACGGAACTTATTGCGATCGTGTTCGGGAGCGATTGATTTGTATTCCGAAAGATAAGTAATTACGCGCCATCTCGAGGCCAGATCCATAAATCCGCGGCGGGGTGGGCAGCCCACCCTTGAAAAAAGGGGGTGTTCTTCTTATATTTAAATATCGAACCCCTTCCGGGTAGGTGCCACGGTTTTTCCAGTAAAAGGGGTAAGTGACAGAAGCAGAGAACACGGCACGCCGTGGAGTCGATATCCGCTTTTGTCGTTATTATCCAATTTTAATTATTAAAAAACTATGTTGTTTTTTTTATTTAATTAATAATTAATAAAGTTTCCTTAATAGTCCCACTACTGGGACTCAAAGCTTTTTCTCATAAGTAGAAGAGCACGGCCATTTATGCAACATTGACGGATATCGCATGACCTCAAAAGCTGTTCTTGACACTTTGCGGTTTCCTCGTGATATTATCGTGATGGTGTCGTTTTCACCGGCTCTGAATCGTCGAAACCATTCCTCCGCGGTTCGAAGTGATAGAGTACCATCCCCCAAAACACCATTAATCTCACGGAACGTTTCTCTAGCGGATTTGCCTTTAACGAAGGAAAACTTTAAAATAGCGCGAATTCCGGCGTTAGTGAACTCCATGTTTACACGTCTATAACTGTTGAACGCAATATCCAAACTAATTATGCATAGCGTCGTTTTGTAGGTTATGTCAAGACCTTTCAAATTATGTATAGTATTGCCAGATACGAGCTCTGTAGCGCTTTGTACATAGCCGCGAAGTTCAAAAGACAAAAAGGCGGAAGGGAGATATTTGACAACCTATTTATCCCTTCACCGGAAACTCAGGTTTGTAAGAAATCGAACCCACGCCTCTCCATGCCATTCGCATTACAAATTGGGCAATCACGACTTTTCTACTATATCACATAAAAACAATAGTATTATAATAGTAGTACTTTAATTCTAAAACAAAATCTCTATTTATTCTACGAATTACAAGACAGGCGAAGCATTCACCTGACGTTAAGGGATACGCCTGCTCATAACAACGACGCTAGTTAGGATGGTATACACTGCACCACATTGTGCTCGACGCCTTGAGACATAAGATGCTGTCTCGATATCCATTAATTTCACTAGCTACAGCGCCGTTTAAACCAGAACACAGTAATGTTTGTCCATTACTAGTGATAAGCAGAAATAAGAGATATGGTGGTACTTATCTAGATCGACTGGAGTCGAACAGAGACCTAACATCAAGTATCAATAACATAGTTGTTAATAAAACCCAGTGCAGATACAAATTAGTCTATTTGATATAAATACTATAGGTCTTATCAAATTCATATTTTATATGTTATAGGAATCTATATACATATATATATGTGGCAACACGTAACTGTATAGAGAGGGTAGTCGGATGTGTGCGAGGGAGAAGATGAACGAACAGTAACGAAGAGAAAATGAAAGTAGTTTATTAATATTTTTCAAGTACTTTGAATTAAAATACCATATCCCACACACACATGAATATATATATATAAATACATCTATATACCATCTTTTATATATTAGAGGAATTCAATAGTGATTATATATATATTTTTAGAACCAACATTTGCTCCAAGTAGCTCGCTGTTCCGTCTCAAGATGGACTTAAGAAGCAAAAAGGAAAGAGTCCAAGGGGCGGCCCCACCCGTCCCCCGGCCCATCGGAACACAGAATAATAATCGCCAAAAGAAACGATGGGGAGGAAAAATATAAATAGCTGTATCTACCTCCCCGGGATATTAAAATTTGTACAAGAAATACTGGAGGAGAGCCAGTTTCAATTTTGCTGGAGTAAAATTATATTCGGACCTCTCCCTCCATTTGTTTTTCTGACCCTCATTGCCTTCAGCAGCAACGCCCAGACTAAATAAACCCGATAAACAAGGCTTCAATAACTATCTAGTGTTTTTTTTTATTCAATTAAGCGACGAGACGACGGAGACGTTCACCTGATGGTAATTGATACGCCTGCCCATAAAAACGTGGCGCTGCATTAGTCATACTATACATCACATTGTCCTTGTCGCCTTAAGACTGTTGAGTGTTATTACCACAGTAGTAACTACGCTATCTATCACGCCCTTCAAACCGGAACACAGTGATTTTTACACAGTACTGTTTGTCGGCTGCAATAGGCGCTACTGTGTTACCTAGACGGACTATAGCAACAGAGACACTACCACCAGTAATTTCTGTTGGTTGCTAATCAGGCAGGTTTGAAACAATGAAAGCTTCAGATAAAGCTTTAAGAGATGGCGTCATGGAATCGAACCGGGGACCTCCCTGCCATTGAACTACAGAGGCAGACAACATTTTATACCCACGCTGTAACATATATGACAGACGTCATCATGAACATCATTTTTTAATAGGTCTGCCGCCGGAGACCTAACCTAAGTAGCTACCACCGCAGCTCCCATTGCAGCCGACAAGAGTAGTATTCAAACATTACAGTGTTCCGGTTTAAAGGGTGTTGTAGTTAACCGACTTCTCCCAATGATCTCCACATCGATCGCTCTTGCGCTACTCACATCCAGCTGCTTTTCGCATCCAGCTGCTTCCCGCAACCTTCACCCGAGCATCAGACCACTTGCAAGTATAATATGCTGCAGTGTAAATATTTTAACTTAACCTAGCAGTTGTATCACTTATCAGGAAGACAAAATCTTCGTTTGAGCCCTTTGTTAGTGTAACAAGTACTGTACTTATTTCATTAGATGAACAGTTTATATAGGTAGCTAGATATTCAGCTCTGTAGTCTACAGCTAGTAATAGGTCTAAGGTAAGCCCTGCCTGTTGTAGAAGGCGACTGAAACGGTCACGGAGTTTCGCGGGCTTTGAGGGTGGGGTCCCTTATCGCTCAACAAACAGACCTGCGTGGGTGCCCAGGAGAGACAGGCTCCTCCTCAGGGACGTATTCACACAAAGTGTAGAGAGACAGCGGTTCGTTCTATGAGAGATGGAGATTGAGCCTCTCCGAATGCACTGATGCAGACCTCCGGGGGATTTTAGTGAGCAAAAATCTGACTTAACTTCCCCTTAGAAGCAAGGTTTCTTTCGAAGATTTCCCCCTCGAAACAAAACATAAAAGGTAGCTTTGTATTAAAAACTCCTCTTTTTGCGACGGTTAAAAATAGTATGCCATCATCACCAATGGAACTGGGATGATCTAAAGTGGGGTCTAACTTGTGGAAGGGAAGTGAGAATTCCTTCAAGTGTGGATCAAAAAACTTCTCACTTCGAACAAACTTATATCGCGCTAAGTTTGTTAAGGACGTTGTACTGTCCGCAAGTAAAGTTATAGAAATTAAAAAAAAAACAGAATTCTAGTAATATACTTAACTATTATTATTTGTGATGCACTAAAAGACATCTTAGGTTTAAATAGTATACGATGCCTATTATAAAACAGTGCCCATTGTGCCTCCATTACAAGTTCAATGAAAATTTTTTTGATGATACACACCACATTGAGCTCGTCGCCTTAACACATATCATTGTTCTGGGCAACGGAGACCGGTCGGTTAGCTATAACACCCTTTAAACCGGAACACTGTAATGTTTGAGTACTACTCTTATCGGCTGCAAAGGGAGCTGCGGTGGTAGCTACTTAGGTTAGGTCTTTGGTTTCTGGGGATCTTGAAAGATATCCTGCCTCTGGAGAGGTCAGGGTTATGTGAGATTCTCACTCAATAAAACTCCCTCGGTGGTCTGCATCAGTGCATTCGGAGAGGCTCCATCTCCATCTCTCATAGAACGAACCGCTGCCTCTCTACACTTTACGTGAACAGTTCTCTGAGGAGGACCCTGACCCTCCTAGACACCATCTCTGAGCGATACGCTGTCCCACGCAGGTTCGCTTGTTGAGGAACAAGGGCCCTTATCCTCAAGGCCCGCAAAACTCCTAGACCCTTTCAGTCGCCTTCTACGACTAGCTGGAGACCACAGGGATCAGCAACGAATATTTACCACTAGTACACATGTATATAAATAAATGATAGATTTTCTTGCAAACTTTACTATGTACTCCACCCCACCTGTTAGCTGTGCCTTTTTTTATTATAAAATCTAATTAATAGGGTATGTTCCTCATCAGAATCTTATGTACCAGCAAGAGACAGATGTGTTTCACCTGTGTTCCAGGTTCCTCGTACTGAGGTTGTGCTTAACTGCTCCTAAAAATAACCTAACCAATTTCAATTCTGCATAGTTGCATAGTAAGAAGGATTGATAACAGCTGTTAGGATAGCTGCTACATCATACGCCTAACCAAAGGTTGGCTGGTTGAGTAAGCCTAGAAGTATTAATCCCTCATCTTGTTTGTACCTAGGTCATAAGTTGTTATAATCAATACATATGGGATTTTCACCTGTGAAGAGACTCGTCAGTGTCTCTGGAGCCATAAGGTTAGAAAAATTGATTTCATGAAATATTCCCCCCACAGGGAGTTGCGAGGTGATATGGTCAGCAAAGTGGGCTACTTGTTAAGGGTGCTAGGGTATGCAGTGATTATTAGCCTATGTTTATAACATTCCATGAATGTGTGTGCTAATAAAAACTTAGTAATCTTTTTTAACTTAATTAAATTACTAGATAAAATAAACTACACTCATCTGAAGTATGAGACAGGATATAATCGTCTGACGGATGTATTATATCTCGAAACAGTTTGAATTATCATTTAATGTAACCCTTAAAATGAAGAAATAACATCGATTAGAGACGTCCGACCCTCCATCAGCTATTTTAAAAATCAACCAATGACACCGTAAGGGTGCGAAAGGGACGAAGCAATGAGGGGGGTCATTTTTGCCAATACTTAAACGAAGATAGATAGCGCCCAACCCCGAGACGGGGGTGTTTTAAGAAAATTTTAACTTTTCTTTATTCAAAGGAATACCCGCCCGGGGGGGTTGAACACCCCCTGTTCCCATTTTTCTTTTGCTATTCTCTTTGGCCAGTTTCAAAGGAAAATAACAGTGTGCTCTCTCTCTTAAGCATTTATTAAATTCTTAGTGAATTTCTAAAAAAGCCCCGTCTCGAATTCATTCGGAATCTGCGAGCTGGAAACCCCCGTTTTGTTTCCGTTTTTAACTGGAATTACGTTTTAATCGTTTCGTTTCCTTTTATACCTCCACTTTGAGCTCCTTCTCATGAATTTATTAATTGGAAATTAATTTTCTTTATGTACTTAAATCACCACTTAAACGTAAAATAATTTCTATTTGGATACGTATATGATGGTACTGTTTACTGTCGTTGGTACTCATCACCTTATTACTTGTGATAATCTTATATATCGATGAAATAAACCCTCTTTATATTCCCACAACAGGGACTAAAGGCCTTCTTTCATCTTTAATTACTAATTATTGAATTACTAGTATAACGTATAATATAACCTATAAAACTATGGAACATTATTGAAAAAGCAGTTCGTAGTAACCCCAGAACATTACAAACTTCTATATATCGAATAGGTTCACTGTGGACCTTATACTGTATTCCGCCATTAATGAGCTGAGGTTCTAGACAAGAATGAGGAAGCAACTATTTATTTCTAGACCTTCTCCAGTGTGTAGCATGCATGTTTAATTAATACACCCACTTCTAAATCTTTTGCACCGATTAATCGAATTATGTAAAATCTAAATAGGCTTTCTGTGTTAACACAGTAATGATAAACCTAGAGAGGACGTGGTTTAACGGTTGGACCACGCAAAGGCAGGGAATAGCAGAAACACTAATCTTGTTACATTGAATATATCTAAAACAGAAGCGATAAATTCACCGTAAATATCTTAGTAGTGTATTAATAACGATAGAAGTATTAACTTTAAGCGATTCATCGTTTGGTAGCAGAAAGATTTGGAAGAGAATTTGGAGTACGATAGTAATTCTGAATCTTCCAGACAAGGCGCGGCTTCGACCGCGTCTAAAGTACTACTGCTGCTTATGTGCAGCTGCTGCTAATTTGCAATAAAATCGTTAAGACACGTTGATGAGTTACATACTTAGTCGCAGAACAAACGCTGATAAATGCCAAACTAGAAAGTTTAGAACTACGCCAAGCATTCATAATTTCTATATTTCACGTATTAAAAAGTGTATCATCGTCAATATTATTAAGTTTGGAGTACATGATGATCGTCTATAATAATTTTATACAGAAAGTCCTCTTCTCCATATATAATGAAGTGAAATTGTGGTCTCTAATCCTATTTGAAAAAATTTAAACAGTAAAACAATTCACAGAGAAAAACGACTCTCAAGTTTGAGTAAATAAATTCAATATATTTAAAAATAGCGCCATCTAGTAGATGACGTGTGCATCACTTGCTATCTGTTGTTTCAAAAAGTTCCTTAGATTTAAAACTATTTTGTTACCAACAAGAAAGATGTCATGTAACTACAATTTCTACCGGTCATCCGTTTAATTGCCAATTTTATATAGAATTTAGATTCTCTGTAACATTTTTTATTCTACAAAGCATCGAGACTAGCGGGCCGTTAGCTTGATAGTAAGTGCTACGCCTGCCCATAATAATGTGGCGCTGGTTGGAATGATATACACTGCACCACATTGTTCTCGTCGCCATGAGACTTATGTTATATGTATATATATTACATATTCTTAGGTTATTCGGAAAGTAATTTCGTTTTTTATCCGACAGAGGATTTAATTGTATTTTTTGCACCCAATTTCACATTTAAGCCGTATGATTTTTATTGCTAATATGGAGAGCGATAAGCAGTATTTTCGACATATCTTACTGTTTTACTACAGAAAGGGTAAAAATGCTGTTCAAGCTTGAATGAATTTCACCGATGTGTATGGAGGTGTGTTGACAGTACATTTTTTTTATTATTTTTTTTTAAATATCTCTTTTGCTTGTTGTTGCCTTTCTTTACAATGTCACTTATCATTCTAATTTTTCTTATCTCTATTTGATTTTTATTTTCCTCATTCTCTTCTTTCATCCTCCTTATTTTTCTTACCATACTTATCTTCCATATTCATTGTCTCCTATCATACTCTATCCCATTTCCTTCTTTCATACCTCTCGCAATAAGTGAAGTCTGCCGCCACCACCTGAAAAGATTATTACTGAAATAATCATACCATCTTCTTTTTTCCTTTTGTTGTCTCTTCTTATTTACAATTTTATTTATTTTTATTTCATTTTTATGACATTTCTATACAATCTTTTCTCTCTTTCTTTTTGTTTATTCCTTGTTGTTACATCTTTTGCTATTCTTATCGCTCCTATTCTATTTTTTACATTTTCTTTCTTTGTATATTTTGATTTATTATTACTTTACTATATTCAAGTAATATGTGGCGACTCATCAGAGAGGCAATGACTTCCGTCTTCTAACCTTTTTCCTATTTTAATTTCTAGATCCGCTCTTTCCGCCCCAAACAAGGGATAGGAAGTTAGGATGTGCACCACGGTCTGGTCCACCTCCGGCTCACATAGGAACGCGGGACTCTACTTGAGCTTGAACCTGTGAAGGTACTCGGGGAATCCCCTGAGCCCAGTGAACGCCTAGACTGAATTCGCGCAATTTTCTGCGCGAAACCACGCTGAACCGCATCGAGCTGCCTTCGGAACAGAAGCTTCTTAGCCGCCGACGCCCATGCACTCGCTGCATACAAAATTATCGGCTCCAACACCGCCAGATACATCTTTCTGATCACCTCCGAGTTCAACCCCCATGATACTTTCGCGGCTCTGCACAACTGAAGATAGAGACCTTGGGCCTTATTGCTCACGTTCTTCACGTGCGTGTTGAACGTGAGCCTATCGTGAATTGTGAGGCCGAGTATCCGAACTTCACGAGTTCGACAAAGGGGCTCTCCACCCATATTCAATATTGGGTTGTCATACTTCAGTTTGATGGTCAGCACCATCACATTTGTTCTGTGTGGTGCAAACCTCACTTGTTTCTGACCCCCCAATCGTGCGGGCCAGTATCGCATTTGCCTTCCTCGTGATGTTCCCGGTCTCTTGCCCGGAGAAGATCAGCATGACGTCGTCTGCAGTTGACAGTACATTCGTGCCAGAACTGGTTTGCTAAATTTCGATACGGCAATTATGATGTTGAAGATGCACCACGTTCCGGAAGGCCGGCTGAAGCTGATCAAGACGCGATAAAGGCATTAGTTGATGCGAACCGGCGAATAACAACACGAGAGATCGGATTGAGGTTAAATTTATCAAATTCAACAGTTTATGATCACTCGAAAGGCCTGTGATTATCCTCGAAGCTCGAGGTATGAGTTCCTCATGTTCTCACAGAGAGAAATCTGTCTGAAGTATCCGGTTTTGTAATGCATCATCACTGGGGACGAAAAATGGGTTGTATATAACAACGTCAAACGCAAGAGATCATGGAGCAAAAAAGATGAATCGGCTCAAACCATTTCCAAAGCCGATATTCACCAAAAAAAGGTGATGCTGTCTGTTTGGTGGGAATTTAAAGAAATCGTTTTTTTTGAGCTTTTACCGGATAACACAACGATTAATTCGGAAGCCTACTGTCATCAGCTGGACAAACTGAATGATGCACTTCAATAGAAAAGGTCAGAACTAGAACTAATCAACAGGAAAGGTGTAATGTTTCACCAAAACAACGCGAGACCTGACACAAATTTGGTCACTCGCGACAAAGCTTTTACAGCTTGAATGGGATACAATGCCACACCCACCATATTCTCCAGACCTGGCACCATCGGATTATTATTTGTTCCGGTCATTCCAAAGTTTTTTATACGGTGAAACCTTCACTTCAAATGGAGAGGTCAAAAACCACCTCGATCAGTTTTTTACACCAACAACAGTTTTTTACAACAACCCAATATATACTACAATAATAGTATAAGTATAATGATATAGTATCTTTAGTGTACACAACACTAATTAACCAGTTAGAAGATTTAAAGTCGCGCATCTCTGCACTACTGATGAATAGTAAGTAAACAACTAACACGACTCAAAAGTCTACATCGAGGAAAACTTTAATGCAAGGAAAACTTTACTACGAGGAAAACTTTACTGCGTGGAAAAGTTTACTGCAAGGAAATCTTTACTGTGAGGAAAACTTTACTGCGAGGCAATTTTTACTGCGAGGAAAAGTTTACTGTGTGAATAACTTTACTGTGAGGAAAACTTTACTGTGAAGAAAACTTTACTGCGAGGAAAAGTTTACTACCTAGAAAAGTTTACTACCTGGAAAAGTTTACTGCGTGGAAAAGTTTAGTGCGAGGAAAACTTTAGTGCGAGGAAAACTTTACTGCGAGGCAATTTTTACTGCGAGGAAAAGTTTACTGTGTGGATAACTTTACTGTGAGGAAAACTTTACTGCAAGGAAAACTTTACTGCGAGGAAAAGTTTACTGCAAAGAAAACTTTGCTGCGAGGAAAAGTTTACTGCGAGGAAAAGTTTACTGCGAGGAAAAGTTTACTGCGAGGAAAAGTTTACTGCGAAGAAAAGTTTACTGCGAGGAAAGTTTACTGCGAGGAAAAGTTTACTGCGAAGAAAAGTTTACTGCGAGGAAAGTTTACTGCGAGGAAAAGTTTACTGCGAGGAAAAGTTTACTGCGAGGAAAAGTTTACTGCGAAGAAAAGTTTACTGTGAGGAAAACTCTACTTCGAGGAAAACTTTATTGCTAGGAAAACTTTACGGCGAGGAAAACTTTACTCCGATGAAGAGTTTACTGCGAAGAAAAGTTTACTGCGAGGAAAAGTTTACTGCGAGGAAAAGTTTACTGCGAGGAAAAGTTTACTGCGAAGAAAAGTTTACTGCGGGAAAACTTCACTGCAAGGAAAAGTTTACTGCGAGGAAAAGTTTACTGCGAAGAAAAGTTTACTGCGAGGAAAAGTTTAATGTGTGGATAACTTTACTGTGAGGAAATTTTACTGCAAGGAAAAGTTTACTGCGAGGAAAAGTTTACTGCGAGGAAAAGTTTACTGCGAGGAAAAGTTTACTGTGAGGAAAACTCTACTTCGAGGAAAACTTTACGGCGAGGAAAACTTTACGGCGAGGAAAACTTTACTCCGATGAAAAGTTTACTGCGAAGAAAAGTTTACTGCGAGGAAAAGTTTACTGCGAGGAAAAGTTTACTGCGAGAAAAAGTTTACTGCGAAGAAAAGTTTACTGCGGGAAAACTTCACTGCAAGGAAAAGTTTACTGCGAGGAAAAGTTTACTGCGAAGAAAAGTTTACTGCGAGGAAAAGTTTACTGTGTGGATAACTTTACTGCAAAGAAAACTTTGCTGCGAGGAAAAGTTTACTGCGAGGAAAAGTTTACTGCGAGGAAAAGTTTACTGCGAGGAAAAGTTTACTGCGAAGAAAAGTTTACTGCCGGAAAACTTCACTGCAAGGAAAAGTTTACTGCGAGGAAAAGTTTACTGCGAGGAAAAGTTTACTGCGAGGAAAAGTTTACTGTGAGGAAAACTCTACTTCGAGGAAAACTTTACGGCGAGGAAAACTTTACTCCGATGAAAAGTTTACTGCGAGGAAAAGTTTACTGCGAGGAAAAGTTTACTGCGAAGAAAAGTTTACTGCGAGGAAAAGTTTACTGCGAAGAAAAGTTTACTGCGGGAAAAAGTTTACTGCAAGGAAATCTTTACTGTGAGGAAAACTTTACTGCGAGGCAATTTTTACTGCGAGGAAAAGTTTACTGTGTGAATAACTTTACTGTGAGGAAAACTTTACTGCGAAGAAAACTTTACTGCGAAGAAAACTTTACTGCGAGTAAAAGTTAATACCTGGAAAAGTTTACTACCTGGAAAAGTTAATACCTGGAAAAGTTTACTACCTGGAAAAGTTTACTGCGTGGAAAAGTTTAGTGCGAGGAAAACTTTACTGCGAGGAAAACTTTACTGCGAGGAATTTTTTACTGCGAGGAATAGTTTACTGTGTGGAAAACTTTACTGTGAGAAAAAGTTTACTGCGTGGAAAAGTTTACTGCAAGGAAAACTTTACTGCGAGGAAAAGTTTACTGCGTGAAAAAGTGTCTGCGAGGAAAATTTTACTGAGGAAAACTTTAGTGCGAGGAAAACTTTACAGCGTGGAAAAGTGTTTGCGAGGAAAACTTTATTGTGAGGAAAAGTTTAATTGGGGGGGAAAAATGTGTACGAGGAATTTTTTACTGCGAGGAATAGTTTACTGTGTGGAAAACTTTACTGTGAGGAAAAGTTTACTGCAAGGAAAACTTTACTGAGCAGAAAACTTTACTGAGCAGAAAACTTTACTGCAGAGAAAACTTTACTGCAAGGAAAACTTTACTGCGAGGAAAAGTTTGCTGCGAGGAAAAATTTACTGTGAGGAAAACTCTACTTCGAGGAAAACTTTATTGCTAGGAAAACTTTACAGCGAGGAAAACTTTACTGTGAGGAAAAGTTTGTGCAAAGAATACTTTACTGTGAGGAAAACTTTACTCCGATGAAAAGTTTACTGCGAGGAAAAGTTTGTGCAAAAAAAAACTTTACTGTGAGGAAAACTTTACTCCGATGAAAAGTTTACTGCGTGGAAAAGTTTACTGCGAAGAAAAGTTTACTGTGGGAAAACTTCACTGCAAGGAAAACTTTACTGCGAGGAATACTTTACTGCGAGGAAAAGTTTACTGCAAGGAAAACTTTACTGCGAGGAAAAGTTTACTGCAAGGAAAACTTTACTGCGAGGAAAAGTTTACTGCGTGAAAAAGTGTCTGCGAGGAAAATTTTACTGAGGAAAACTTTAGTGCGAGGAAAACTTTACAGCGTGGAAAAGTGTTTGCGAGGAAAACTTTACTGTGAGGAAAACTTTACTGTGAGGAAAACTTTACTGCCAGGAAAACTTTACTGCGAGGAAAAGTTTACTGCGTGGAAAAGTTTACTGCGAGGAAAACTTTACTGCGAGGAAAAGTTTACTGCGTGAAAAAGTGTCTGCGAGGAAAATTTTACTGAGGAAAAGTTTAGTGCTAGGAAAACTTTACAGCGTGGAAACGTGTTTGCGAGGAAAACTTTACTGTGAGGAAAACTTTACTGTGAGGAAAACTTTACTGTGAGGAAAACTTTTCTGTGAGGAAAACTTTACTGCCAGGAAAACTTTACTGCGAGGAAAAGTTTACTGCGTGGAAAAGTTTACTGCGAGGAAAACTTTACTGCGAGGAAAAGTTTACTGCGTGAAAAAGTGTCTGCGAGGAAAATTTTACTGAGGAAAACTTTAGTGCGAGAAAAATTTTACTGAGGAAAACTTTAGTGCGAGGAAAACTTTACAGCGTGGAAAAGTGTTTGCGAGGAAAACTTTACTGTGAGGAAAACTTTACTGTGAGGAAAACTTTACTGCCAGGAAAAGTTTACTGCGTGGAAAAGTTTACTGCGAGGAAAACTTTACTGCGGGGAAATGTTTACTGCGTTGAAAGGTGTACTGTGGGGAAAACTTTACTGCGAGAAAAGTTTACTGCGTGGAAAACTTTACTGCGAGGGAAACTTTACTACGAGGATAACTTTACTGCGCGGAAAAGTTTACTGCAAGAAAATCTTTACTGTGAGGAAAACTACTGCGAAGCAATTTTTACTGCGAGGAAAAGTTTACTGTGTGGAAAACTTTACTGTGACGAAAACTTTACTGCGAAGAAAACTTTACTGCGAGTAAAAGTTTACTACCTGGAAAAGTTTACTGCGTGGAAAAGTTTAGTGCGAGGAAAACTTTACTGCGAGGAAAACTTTACTGCGAGGAAATTTTTACTGCGGGGAATAGTTTACTGTGTGGAAAACTTTACTGTGAGAAAAAGTTTACTGCGTGAACTGTATGATAAAGTATACGACATCAAAACTGGCGAGTTCCAATTTATTTTATCCTTACTACGTATTTTGAATGTCATTGTGTATAATCGCAAAAGATGTAAAGGAACAATGTAAAAACCCACTTACCCCCACACAACCCCTTCTTTTATTGTGCTTATTTTTTTTTTCGTAAGCTACGCCTGTAGTAATGAAAGTGCCTAACCAAAACTTTAAAAGTACATTTTGGTCCAAACACCGCAGCAGCGTTTTGGGCTCGTTATCGCTCACTCGAGCGAAATTGATCCTGGTTCTAGGCGTCGAAAGTCACGTTCAATACTAAATAATTCTACTAATAACGTTATAATTTAAGAAATGCAACAATGATGATATTACTTTTGTGCGTTAAGCGAAATCCTAAGAATCCCACTTTCTTTAAGATAAGATAAGATTGCTGACGTTTCATCTGCGTTTGACCGACGGGCAAGATGTAACGATTCTTTCATTTGACAGTAAACTGAGTGGCTTTTAAAGCAAGAAATAGGAAGATAGTCAGTCCCTCATCATAATTCATTTTTGAAAAACATGGATTTTAAAGAATATTTCCCACCGCGGCCCGCAAGGTGTCCTGATTTAACACCTTGCGATTATTATTTACGGGGTCACATGAAATTTTTAGTGTACACAACACCAATTGACTCGTTAGATTTAAAGTCATGCATCGTCGCTGCTGACGAAATAAGAGAACAGGTCATAGGGCGAGTCACTCGATCTGACTTAAGAAAAAGGCATCGTGCTTGTATCCGGAACCGTGGCGGTCAGTTTGAATTGAACAAAAAAGGTAGAAGGGCACCTAGGCAATCTGTATAAAAATATATATTTTTTCCATTGTGAACTAAATAATAATAAATGCCGCCGCCCGCTGCTATAGATATGCCTCTCTCAAGGATTCACGGGTTTTAATAAAACTTCATGGTCGTTTAAGGTGATTTTTTTTAATGAAATTCGATTTATGTTTACATTTCATTCGTTATAAATTACAATTAGTTCAGACTGCGTTACATATAGCTTATTATATCGCACCTTAACATAGTATTATTTATAATGATTAATAATAGTACAGGACACTCGCGCGGTAACATACGGACGGCACGAGCAATACCTTCCCTACAGGCAAGACCGAACAAAAATAAAGTCAAAATAAAAAAAAACAATAATTTTTTTTTTTAATGTAATGTATAATTTGAGTTGCTTTGTTAATAGTTAGTTTTTAATTAATAAATATATTTTACTCATGACTACAAGAGACTAAAAGACAAGTAGCCATTGGTATTTTTTCGTCCCAAAAGTTAAAAAAAAAAATCTGACAGCGATAAAAGGTCGTTGTGTAAATATTCGTAACTGAGATACTAATCATTTAACTTACCGAATTTAATAGTAACATGAAGATGAACAAAAATATGATGTTATTAGAATATTTCTTTGTAATATCTCAAGAAATTGTTTTATTTATATAGTAGTGTAAAGAGGTTTTATATGTGGTGGATATAAAAAGGCAGATGTCAGAAGGAGCTACTGTAGCAGGGTTCAGTGAAACAATCAAACAAGAATCACAATTCTTATCAGCACTTCTCAGTGGCTAACATTTAGTAAGGTAAAGAAATAAATAAAACAGCAGTAAATAATAATTCTTTGGCACTTGATTATTTTCAGTCGACAAGAGTAATTGCGTCATACTTCAGCAGTTTATATTCTTCATTAGAAATACATTAGTGTTGAATTTAGTACACATGATTGTATAGTTTTATCTCGCTAAAAATAGGAGGAACACTACCAAACTAAATAAACACCTATAAATTGTAAATTATGAATACATACGTAATAATTATGACGAAAACCTTTTATTCCTTAGATTTAGCAACTAACAATACAGCTTATAGACCTCGTACAACCTCTTCTATAATTATGAACATTGTGTTGCCAACTTACATAGTTATTGTTATTTAAGTTCTCTTTGTTTATTAATGATTTTAAAATCGTATTTATATCGCTTTAATTTTAATAGCATTATTTATACACCATATTAATTATAGCAGCGTTAATATAATATGATTGATGACTAGTTAAATTATCACAGAACAAATAATTTTAATACTGGCAACTTTACAATGAGTACTACAGATAATTAAAGGCTAAACATATTTAATAAATTTAGATTAAAACTAAGGGAATGTAAAGCTAAGAATACTTTATAAACGTTTCATAATTTAATAATACTAATGTCTTTTTTTTTGAAGATCTCAACAAAACAAGTAGTCGACGAAAAGAAAATGGAGCCTAAACATTTCAGTGAAAATCACAGATAAGATAAATGAAATTTTCTTTAAGAACATATATATTTTATCCGTCATTGCCTTGATAATGTTTTGCGTGATTCAGCACTGAGTGTTGTAGGATCTAAGATACGTATTACTTAACTGATACTTTAAAAAATAATGAAGATATTACAACTTTGGAATGTGACTCGATCTTTACATTAATTTTGAGACCAGTCAAATATAGACATCACATGATGAGGGATGTTGACCTGATGTTCAGACCTTAAAGAACTTCGCACTAGTTAGGATGATACACAATGCACCATGTGAACGCTTTAAGAAGACAGATTTTCACTAGCTACCCCACTCTTCAAGTACCACAAAGTAACTCCTATTATACCATCTAGGTACTAACCTAGATGGTCTCCGGGCAAAAGAGATCTACCACCAGTAGATGTTAGGGAGATATGAATGATGTTATATATATAACTTTGTGTATAATGGCACAGAAGTGACAGACAAAAATATTATTTGAATTTCATTAATGTATGGTTTCAAAAAGCAGTTTCAATTTCAATGGTTCCCAGTTAAATGTGAACTTAATATTTACATCAGATATCTTGTTACCTTTGAAACACTCATCACCCGAGGATAACATGTAAGAGGAGCCATTTATCCCATATTAAATACGAGACTATTTATTACCCTGTTTTATACAAAGCTTTCCGCAACAGGCCCACAGCATTGGCACATGCATTTGGCACTATACCATTTGGCACTTTAAAACAATTAAAAAAAAAAAACTTTTCAGTCACACTGTCCGATGCTTTAAGCCGGAAATAAAATTTGCCAATAATTCATTTAAAATGATAATTAAAAATTTTTAAACAACTCTATCCATAAACCAACAGATTTTGTGTATTATTAATATTACAACAATTGATATAATAAATAATAATTATTACAACATATATAATAATACATTTTTTCGTTTATATTATGATACTGGGTCTATAGTAAATCATTAGTTAGGATGTTTATACCGTACCATACTGTGCAAGTCCTGAAATATAATATATTAACTATCGTTACCCCAGTAATTTCATTAACCCGTATAATATTTCTCAGTAATTATTAAATTTTTGGATTTTATAATGACTAGAAAATCGTTACAAGAACATCATATACAGCATGCATTAAGAAGTATAGCAGCTTTAAATAGCTTTATTATATGTTAGTGTTGTACAAGGTATACATATTACTTTTAATTCTTCTTCTTTATGCTTAATGCCTAAAAGGTTACTTTTAACATGGAGTCACTAATGAGAAGGACATTTTAGTCATGTTCCTGAAGACATTCGGTTCGACAATAACTTTATGATATAATCATAATGAAATAAGTAATATCTGATATTTGAAAGATCTTTATATGGAAGCATATTGTTTTAGAGTGAAAGTAGCTTCATCACTTACTCTATGAAGATGTAATCGTGTATGGAAATTTTTATCAATTTCAGTGTTATGAAAACATTATTTGTATTGAAAGTTGTTATATTACTTAATAATCCCACTGGGACTGGTGACCTTTTGGCACAAGAGAAATAGTCAAGTCTATTTCTACAATATTAAGTTAGTAGATATCCATGTAAGATGCACACGGAACATGTTGATTATCTTTCAATATTTTCCCTTAGTGAAAGCTCAAGCTTTTACTTATTCAGTATTTAAATTAATTCAATACTAAACATAAATTGTATGAAATTTGGCACTCAAACTTCATGTTTAAACATTCCTATTGAAATATATCTTTCATTAATAGTATATAAAGATAATAATTAAGGTTTAAAAATTAACCTTGGCATACGAATTGAGGGACAGGTAAATGACTTATTACGATACTATGTAAACAGGTATTTGGCACTTGTTAAGTTAGTAACAAAAATGGTTTCCATTCGTTCATTCCAATATGTAGTGTTAACCTTAACCTATTGAGTTAGCACATAGGAAATGATTAACATTATAATTAAGAATATCCTATACTTAGTTTTGGAATTTGTGAACACAATATAATCAACCTTCTCGGATAAAATTAACAAAAATCTAGTCAATTTTATAATATATACTCCATGTATACATATGATGAAAAATAAATCAAACATAATAGATGTTGTAACTAAAAATAATATATATTTTTAGAGATAATCAAATGTACAACTGATACTTTAAACTATGTACTGTAAATAAATGTAAACAAGGACAAATAAATATTGGTAACTGAACATTGATAAAACTATTTATTTTGATAGATATTGGAGAGGAAAGGTGGCTTTCATGTGGTGATATATGAAATGCCTGTCCTTAATGTGGTGTAATTGAGAATAATTGTGAATAAACTGTACCACATTGCATTGTATTGATACATAAAATGCAAGTCTCGTTATCCCAGTAATTTTACTAGATACCTTTTTCAACTGGGTCCTAGTTTGTACAGTACTGTTTGATGGCAGAAATCAAACCTGTGGTGGTCCCTACCAACCTCTACAGTCTCCTACAATAGATTTACCCCTCGTAGCATATTTGTTTATACATATATGCAGTAACAATTCTGCAATCCGTGTGTTCAGGATTAGAAAGTCCATGGTATATAAAAATCATAAATAAAAAAGTGAGGTTATGTAGATACAAAACTCCTGGTCCGTTTCAAGATGATGTTAAAGATGTTCAGCAAATAAATATGAATGGTAATGATAATGGTCAAAAATTTTGGCAAAACAAAAACTTACGTTTTACTTCCGTATCCTTGGTGACGCTTCAAAGTATACACAAGCGAAGCCCCGTAATAGTAACACTAACTCGACCACTTTTAAAAAAGCTATAACTTTCAAATATAAGACACTACACTAAAACTATTTTTAAATATTAATTGGCCCTTTTATAGTTTTCCGTCTAATGTTAACCTACTTGTCTGTACACCACACTTCATTGTATGCAGGCCTGGTGCGGAGGCAGGTTGGTGAGGGTTGTTCACGTAGTAATGCAGTTCCCCGTCATCACGCAATCAGTATCCTTAGCTGCCATCAATGGACCACAATTCACTATATGCTAGCCCGATGCGGAGGCAGATTGAAGGTAAGTGTATCGTTCACGAAGTACTGCTGTTCTTCGTCATCAGGCAAGTAGTAACCATAGCTGCCATCGTTGGAGACTTGGTCCGCGTAAGCCGAATTCTTCGGCAACCCGCGCGCGAAATCGTCCCAATTGGGATCGATCGATTTTCTCCGCTTCGCGAATAATATGGAGCCGTCGAAGGCGTATTCGTCGTCGAAGTGCAGCACAGCGTCATCGTAGAAGTAATTCTCTACGCGCTTGTTGCTGGTGTTCCTCGCAATGTTCCTCATGAGTTTCTTCCTCGCGTAACTAGATTTCTCTGAATCATAATCGTCTACAAGCGGGTCGTTGCTGCGGTTCTCCGACCTCATATTCATGGAGTATAGTGATGAAGAATGGGGACTCGACTCCATCCTAGCACTGAGACTGGTTCTGTAAGGGTTTAGATATTGTTCGTTGTTGTTGCTTTGCATTTCATACATCATAACGCCGCGACGCAACTGCTCCCTCCTCTTTGCAACTATCTCTCTAAAGTCCTCTGGGTCCAATGTGAAATCGTTTCTCGCGTTCATATAGAGGTAACCGGATGCTGAATTCAACCGTAGCGTCTGTGAACGGTTTTTTGAGGAAGACTTCTCTATGTACCTCGGCAACCCAGCAATTTCGAAGTAGTTTTTCGATTTCATTTGTTTGATGTTCGTTGGTGGAACTGGTGATAACGGATCCCGGTACGGTATAGATCTGGAAAAGAGACAAAACTTAGAGCTATATTATTGCTTGTAGTGGATAAAATAGGATTCCTCTTAGAGAACCATTTACACATATATATATATACACCGTGTCCCAAAATTGAACAATAAAAATCTTCCACAGGGTGGACCTGCTTATGACTATTCCAGAAAAAATAGAAAAAAAATATCTCGTTTTTTTTGGAATTACAAAAATTATTTTAAAGTTTTTGAAAATCAACACACATAGTGGTATTACTATTGTGACCACAATTTTTCAAATATTTCTGACCTTTTGTTTGTAACAGCAACCTAAGTAGCACTCCTATCTATGGCAATCCTTAAAAGTACCAGAATACGTTCAGTTTTTACTTAAAAAATCATCAAAATTAATGTTTTCCCCAAAATTTTGCATGATTTCAGCTTTCAGTTCACTCATTATAGTGTAAAAAAAAGTATAGACATTACTATGGCAAGTTTTTTGAAAAGTTTCTACAACTATCCAAGATTAAAAAATAGTATAATACTTTAGGAAAACTAGCCACAAACAAATTTCAACTTTTTCTAAACAAAAAATTAAATTTTTTATAACTGATAGTAATCACTTTGATTTTCACAAACTGAATTGACCTGCCATTATTTTGGACTGTGATTGTGTTTTGTGAATTGGACTTTTGGTGTAATTTGGACTATTTAGCGTGTATCATGTCGCTACTGTACACATCGGTGGAACATGCTAATATGCATCTCATTTATGGAGAAACCCAAAGTAATGCTAATGCTGCTAGAAGATTATATCGAGAAAGGCACCCAAATGCTCAAAGATACCCGGGTAATCGAGTATTTGTTAATGTGCATCGAGCATTTGCAGCGGGTCGTTTACTAGCTGGTAGGAGAAAGGCTGGAAGATTTAGGTTGGAACGCGATGAAGAAGTTCTCATCGAAATTGAAATTGATTCGACTACCTCAGTACATGCTATAGCTATATATATATATTTGTTATAACGTTACTTACTTGTTCGGTGCAAAACAATTGCAAGAACAGCTGCATACACTCGGCGCGTAGTCCTCGTCCACGTACAGCGGTATCAATGAGGTGTCACCTGCAATTTAAACATTTAAAACTAAAAAAAAAAAATCATTTTAACACCTCAAGCACAGTATAACACTACCATGCAAAAGGTTTCTTTTAAAAAGGTTCTTACATTGCTTTTGCCTATTTAAAGTCACACTGCAAACAACTGCTCTTTCATGTAGTCTTCACAAATGTAATGCACTCTTGGGACGTAGTTGAGCGAAGTCAGGTTTATGTAAAGAGTTTTACTCTTTAAAAACCCTCTCTACGATATTCTTCATTCATCTTCAGTTATTTACAACACTCCTCTATTCAATGCTCGATACAAAAATCGTATTAACAGTATAATGAAATTGGCAAGGGGGAAAGGAAGAGTGAGATAAAGTAAAAAATGGAAGAATGGAGGAGAGGCGCAGAGGTGGAAATTTCGAGATATTATGGATAAGGAGAACAGGAAAAGGTAGATCATATTAGAAGGTAAACTAACCCGGCCGGTCTCTCGGCAGCGCCGCCGGCAAACGTGTCCCGCGCGCCACGCCCCGCAACACCGCGCCATCAGCTGTTATCACGTCTCCCTCCAGCCGAACAGCCACTTGCTGCGCCTGTAATTACAACAATAAACCACAAATGTTATAATTTTATAAGCACTTATCTAAGCCGAAATAAATAAGCTTAATAATAATGTTAAACATCTATGTTTATGTTCACGCTGCTTGGTCACCGGGAATTCTCTGATAAGAATGAAGTCGAGAAGACGTAAAGATGAATCATGTCACCAGGCTTTCTTTCATCGGAAAGTCAATGTAAATAGGAATCTCTGCACCTCTTGGAAATGTATTAGCTTGTACGATCGCCATACAAACACAACTATTGCGGTTTTTGTATACAAACATAATTATTATTAATTATAACAAATGATGTATTTCAACGAATTTATTGGACACCTGTGACAAGACTCTAACACTCAAACGTCTCGTGCTCCACTCTAACCCTCATATCATACAGGCAGAATAGCTGAAAAGCATACACGGTCTAGCACTTTTAATAGTATCCTCTATTAATGTCAAAGTTGATACGTATTTATGCCTTAAATCAGCAATGGCCAAATATTACTGTGTTCCAATCTAAAGTCAGTTCCAACTAGTGAAACTACTGTGAACTAAACAACATCTGGTGTGGTGTTTAACGTCTTAACCAGCACCTCATTGCCAAAGGCGGACATTTCGTTGAATAAAATTTTATAATAAAGTTTTTACACATCGAACCTGTTCGGCCTGCTGCTGATCCCGTTTCTCGTCTTCGGTATTCATGGTCACAAAGCGCAGCACTAGCAGATTGAGGCAGGCGGCCACTATCGCCAGCCCGAACAATATGAAGATCAACGCGAACATCACGTAATAGAGTTTCTGGTTCAGCGCGTTGTCCTTCTGCAGCGCGACCATGTCGCCGAAACCTGAACGTGGATGCAATTGCTGTAGTATGGTATCGTCTTTATATTATAGTATGATTTATACCTGCTTCTATATAAGTATGCGTCATCAATATAATTTACTAGGGGTAGGTCTCTGTTGTCAGAAACCGTCTGGGTAGGTACCGCCGCAGACCTTATTTCTACTGCCAAACAGTACTGCGTTCCAGTTTGAAGTGCGCTGTAGCTAGTGTAATTACTGGAGTAACGTGACTCAACATCTTATGTCATACCATCTCAACTAGCACCACATTGTAGTAAGCAGGTGTATCACTAACCGTCAGGTAAACGACCCGCTTGTATTGTCGCTTAATTGAAGAAAAAAAATATTATATGAGAGTAGTAGTTAGCCAAGAAGATAAAAAAAAAACCTGCCATAAATCAGAGTTTACAATAATTGTGCTATAAATATACTTACCAATAGTTGTGAGTGTTATAAAACAGTAGTAAACACTATCGAAGTAACTCCACCCTTCGAACTTTGAGAAAGCAGCGGCACCGCCAGCGATGGTGAGCGACGACAAAGTGGTCACGACACATATAAGGTCCACCTCTGACGCGCTTGTCTGGTTGCAGTTCATTGTGCGCTTTAAAGCTTTTATTATTACACTGCGAACAAATAAACATATTGTGTAGAATATAAATTGTCATCTGTTCTAGCGAAAGCTATTGCTAGGTTACTATCACCAAGAACGGTCTGTCAAGGAACGATTACAGTTTCTATTTCTCCCGCGAAACAAAAGGATCCAAACATTGCTAAATTTCGATTTAAGGGGCACTGAAGCTAGTGAAATTACTTAGGTAACGAAACTTAACATCTAATGTATTAAGACTATGAGCACTGTGTGGATGCCTATCCGATGGAACAATGTGATGCTAACTATATCATCCTAATTACCTACTATAAAGAGACAATAAAACGAGATGATATCATTTACCATCAAATGAGACTTCATTTCATGTTAAATGAAATATAATGAATTCATTTGTAATCTTTGGGGGAAGCCTTTGTCCAGCAGTGGACGTCTTCTGGCTGATTGATTGATCATTTGTAAGAAGACTTCCCTAATCCCGTATCTTCTGAGCATACTGCATTAACCCCATAGGATCACTTTAAGCATTCAGCTATCACAGCTTCACTTCCATGTACAACAATGGTATTAAAGACCGAATATATTATACTAAGTATTGTATGCCATCACTCACCTACTAAGTCTGTTGACTCGCTCACCTATACTTTGGAACATAATAAGGCCAAGTGGAATGCCAACGATTGCATAGAACATTGTGAAGAACTTTCCTCCAACCGTTGAAGGTGTAGAATGGCCATAACCTGTAATAATCAAATCAAACAACATGCATTCCATGTGATAGAAAACATTTCATGGAATCTGCAACATAGTTCAAGAGTTCTGATAATTTCAAGCGAAGGCATGAGAACAATACCCAAAGGTTTCGGTTGATAAGTCTTGCATAACCCTTTCTATGTCCTCACAGTATTTATGCTTCTAACATTTAACAATTAAATAAAAAAACTTGCTACAGTGAAAATATTGTGGTATCAAGTCTTAATATATTGTCTCCAGGTCTTATGTTTAAAATGGTCAAAGGTACAGAACTAATTGTTATGAAAATATTTGAGGGATATCCTGCATTGGCAGTCGTTGCATTGGCATTAATGATAATAATGAAAAGGCTCAAATATTAAAAAAACAAGGTTTCATACTATATATACAATGTAGTATCATTCCAGTGTTACTATTAGAATAGTATATACTTACCAATAGTAGTGAGCACAGTAGTTGCATAATAAAATGCACCTGTAAACTTCCACTGCTGACCAGCCTTGTGAGGTTCAGATTTGAGAACAATTGTCTCCATTACTCTAAAATCTTCATCTGAGATTTTATACTTTCTTATTAACATGGTCTCTATTGCTGTAATAAAAAAAATCAAATGATTTATATATAAATAATTAAGACAGACAAATCTTGCATCTGCATTGCTCAATACGGGTGACTGCGCTAGAGGAGTGAGAAAATGATATATATTAAATAAAAATTGTGTTTGTTTCTTTGTCTATTAATTAGAATAATCTTTCTTTGCTTTTACTGCTCACTCTAAATATACTTTTAAACATTTTAATAATTTTTTATTAGTTACAAAACCCTAATGTATCAAATCCGCAGAGCATTGAATTAAATAGATACAAAATCACACAATACACAGACAAACACAGGTAATTGCACCGGTCTGTATGCAGCTCCATATCAGCACATTGTGCGTAGAAACTGTATACAGTAAATGCCACAGGATAGGAAGAAAGAGACAGTATCTTTGAGTTAAGATTCACTTCTTTAGAATAAGTCACATTGTAATTAAATCCATTTTTATTTTATTAAATAAATTTAGATATTTTTGCCACTATCTGTTTGGGGTACATGTAATTCATTGGTAAATATAGGAAGTATAAATAAACATTACATGTTTCTTTTTTCAAATAGTAAGACTGGTCATCAGATTAACTTGAAAGAAACCAGAACTCTCTTGTGTTAGAGGCCAAGGCTCACTTTGGGTTGCTGCTTCATAAGAGTAAGTGAACTTTTGATTATTTTACAAAACAGTAAATAATTATTAAGGTTAGTCATTTCATTTTACCAATTTTTGAGATGTCATCATTTCAGTAGTTGATTACACTTTAATTTACATATAAAAGATAAATTTATATATTACACAACCAATACATACTTTGTAGAACTTCAAATCGTCGTCTTTCTGTAGGAGATTCTAACGCATCAAACACAGCTGCACCAATCAACAAATATGTGAATGTGCACACAATTAACGATAGAGTGCGAACATTTTGCTTCTTCATCACTGCCAAGTCACACGAGCCTTGGGACTTGCAAGTCCTTTCTCAATCACTCCTCACTTAGCTTAATAATCTTATATTGCATATATTTTTTTTAAGTTACCATTGTAATATTATGTTTCGAATATTATATTGCATAAAACTTTATGCAGCTTGATATGTTTGTTTATAATAGTTTAAGTTTATATTGGAATATTTCTTATAAAACTCAATTAATATAGAGTATCTTCCATATTAATTCTAATTAGAATTTCAGTAACAACCATTTTGTTTTATTAGTGTTCTATACTGAATAACATACTTTATTTAACTAGTTACTATAAATTAGGTTTTTAAATATTTTTTAGTTCCTCATCTGTAAACAAAGAAGTAAATTTATTAAAAATACATAATTAAATAATTTCTAGAAGCTAAATATTCATCAGCAAGTTTTTTGTCAAATTATTTATAATATATAGTGAGAACAAAATCAAACATCGAGAGTAAAACAAAAAACTCACCTTTTGTTGAAGTAAATAACATCAAATAGTGTGCGTTTATTTTTTCATTGATCTTAAGGTACAGCATCTATAAATATTTAATTATCTGCAAAGCCGTATCCTAAAAATAACATCATTGCTAAGTCCGCATTCAAATCTAATAGGTCAACCCATACGGCGCCGAATCTGGGTCAGGTGAAATGACATTTTTATAAATGTATCGGAGGAACCTTAATAAATTGTCTTGTCATAGATATAACGGTATAGTCATAATTGTTACTTTTCCGTATACTATACTGTTTTATAATCGAGAATTGAATAAAATAAAAATAAAATCTTATGCGGTATTCACTCTCGCTGTCAGACCGTCTGCTTTTTTGTTGCTGTCCTGAAAGACTCACTAGCACTACCGTCTAACATAACACATTTTTATCTCCAAATCATCTTGATGATACAACCGGCGTTCACCGATTTCTTTTATAGTATTTTATTTAATAAAAAATAAAAAACAATGCTAATCGCAATCGGGTTGACTGCACTTCCTTGATTGACCTGATTAGTGTGGCCAGACTATAAAATATTATCCTAATACAAAGAACTAAGGCTAATACAGATACTATTTACAATATTTATAATTTCGAAAAATTATTACTAAAGTTTTATATCATATTACAATCACAACTTATGTTGCTTTTTTATTGTTGTTATTTGTTTTATTAAATTTTAATGTAAATCCATTAAAAATCTGTCATACCTTACGATCGAAAAATCTCCTTATATTTACAGAGTTCTTGTGATAAAGTACAGATGGCAGTGTTTAAAGTTGAAATCACGTTATGAATAATGATTAATTTAAAATTGTTCATTGAAAACCATTAACTTTAACCTGAAATCGTTACTACTTTTCTACCTACACTAGACAACGACTTTATTCCGAATAAACTTTCTAAATGTAATTAGGAAGATATCACGTTTAACAATAAAACCGTCCATTACACATTTTCAATTTTTTTCCAAATCATATTAATCCTTTTAGCTTTATTGATGACTTTTGCAGGTTTTTCTAGATTTAAACCTCTCGGATATGGAATTAACGGCTAAACGATTTTTTAATAGTTTACATTTTGGATTATAGTTTGTTTGTATTTACGGTGTAATAAAGCTTATATCTCCACATCGATCGATCCTGCGCTGCCTGCATGATCTTTGGGGGAGGCCTATAGCAGTAGACGTCTGTTGGCTGTTAATGAAGATGATGATGATGGTAGCTTATTATATGTTCCCAGGCCCTAGGTCTTCTGACAGGAAATCGTCGCAGCCTGGGGATACTTAACACCCTTTATTCTGGGACCTTGTTAACGTCGGTCACTGTAAGCATGGCTTTCGGTATCGCCGGGCATTAGGGGCCGTCGTCTGTAGAGGTACATTTAAGGGGATTCGTCGATCGTCCCAGATACCGCAGTATCTGATGACAAAAGTTTTCAACTCGTGCGTGTTACCATATGGACAGTAGAGAGGGCTATACTCGGAGTTGCGCGATCAAATGAGAAATGTGGAGATTGGCAGAACTAAGGTTACCGATATACCCCAAAAGATTGCTAGACTTAAGTGGCAGTGGGCAGAGCACATTGCTCGAAGGACGGCCGATGGAGCAATAAGGTCCTCGAGTGGCGATCGTGCACCAATAGATGTAGTGTTAGGAGGGCTACCTCAAGGTGGACCAACAATCTGGTGATAGTCGATGTGGAGATCTTTGGGAGAGATTTATATCTAGCAGTAGATGTCTATCGGCTGATGATGAAACCTTATTACATTGTCAACTAAAACAGCACCTAGTGTGTAAGATTTTCACAGTAGGACTAATTGAATTCAATTATTGAAATGCCTTTATTAAAACCATATTGTTTGTGAAGAGGTATGGTAAAATTAAAAAAACATAAGTAAAAATAAATATATTAGTACACAATTGTTCTTAAGTAACAAATAGTGTTGGGAAGCCTTACACAAGGTAGGCCGACGATACGGTGAAGATCGCGGGATGCTTCTTGATGCGTGCAGCACGGGACCAATGAATGTAGAGAGTCTTTGGAGAGGCCTATGTCCAGCAGTGGACTTCTATCGGTTGATAATGATGAACAAATAGTGCAATTTGTAGCTTATTTAATTCTTTATGAACTGACATAATTTGATTTAACTGAATGAAAATGCATTAACCGTAATAAGACTTCGTAGTTTGGTTGCGTCTGTGCACGCGGGCAGCGCGTGTTCAGGACAACCAGGCCGTGAAGCGAAAGCGGTAGGGCCGTGCTTTCACGGCCGGCCCATAGTTGCACTTCTGCACTCTAAGCATTTTATTGCAGCTTAATTCATTTTAATTATCCCTTTAATTACAAATTAATTGCATTAACAATTTATAGTTTATTTGTGTCACCGTTATTACGTATAGGCAATGTTATTTTCCCACGTTTTTTTTTCAGATAATAAAGACAAACAAGAAGTTGTCGATATTGTACATACTCTATATAATAAAAAAATCAAAGAAGACTATGCAGGATCTACAATATTCAAAAAATAAATAGCCTATGACCATATACAAAGCATTCCGTATTGAATGCTCATGTTCCCATGGCGATACGTTCACTAGTTTCCAAGTAATTGGCGAACAAAGAAAACCATTTTCATTATTTATATATATATACCTTTATACATCTTACAACTGCTTATAATGTATCTTACCTCCCTGAGACGAATGGCAGAGAATATTATTACCAGAAGAAATAAATAAACAGTTTTACATATATTTTCACATAACAATTAGCTGTTTTTCTCAAAAATATCCAAAGTATGTTTCTCTCCTTATGTTATGTAGATCTGTTTATATGTACACATCTACGTAAACAACGTAGTTTTTCTTATAATAGCATTTTATATATCTAGGTATGTCTGCTAAAGGTAATTGTACTAGAATAGACAATTATGTAAAGTACAAAGAACATACATAGAAAGATATTGTCTTCTATATTTTAACATTTTCGATTATTTTTAATGTCATTAACATTTATAGTTTAAATGAATACTTTAAAATATATTGTTAAAGCAATGAAAACAAATTGACCATTGAAAACATACAGATATAAACATAAATGTTTACTTACATAAGCAACCGCGTCTCGACCCAGAACTTGAGAGAAAGGTCTAGGTGTCTCCCCGCCTTCCGTGCTGAGGCCGAGTTTAGAAACAAGTTTTGCATACGCCATTTACTTGCATTGTACATGAAAGCTAACTGTGTGCATAGATGCAAATTAGTAAATTGGAAATGCATGAAATCATAGATTAGCTGTACAAAGTAGAAGATAACAAAGCAATAGATAATATCGCGTCCGTAGCAGAGCTCTTACTTTTTAACATGGTTTAGAGTATTATAAATCTCCCCTGGACAACTAAATACTAGTCCTATAGTAAATCTGCTAGCATAATAGCACGTATAAGTACAAGCAGTTCACTTTTTACTATTGTCTACTGCTGCTAAAGGAACTCAGTTTTCTTTTACGCGTAAAGAGTACTACCATTCTTCAAACATTACGATGCTATGCTGTTAATTCAGAACTAATTTTTGGGTTTTTGCTACTATTCACTTTATTTGATCGATATATTAAAACTTTATTTATAAAACAACGGAATTGAATACAAGAAGGTTCGTCTACAATATTCTTATCAGCTTCTATGATTTCGCCTTAAGATATTGTTATTGGTTTGTCCGTGTTGTATCATAGCATATCTAATTTGGATATTTTTTTCATATTGCTAAAATGGACGTTGTTATTATCGATGTTTAAAAGAAAATTTTTATATAATGTTACTTGCAACATTGTATTAAAAAATGTCTACATTGTCGATTAGCAATGGTCACGGCAGGGAACCTTCTAGACGCTGCAGTTTAGAACAAGCCAGCCCTTTCACTGGCGGAGAGAAAACCGAGAAATGTGGGCACGGCGAACTTTCATAATATTAAATGAAATCATACCAATACATAGCCACGTAAATTTCAACTAGCTATCGCATTCTATCTAACATGTATTAAATTATTTATTTACATATCTATATAAAAACATAATATTGTTTTTAGTTACTACGTCTAAAACAATTTTATGTTGTATCAATGCTTACCAATTGACAGTTTTGGATTAATCAATCTGATTACTACTACTGCTAGGTGTCTATTGCCTGAGATCGTCTAGGTAAGTACCACCGCGACGCCTATTACAGCCGACAAACAGTACTGTACAAACATTACTATGGTCTAGTATGAAGGGCGTTGTAGGTAGTGTAATTGCTGGAATAACGAGACTCAAAGTCTTGTCTCAAAGCGACGACTGCGATGTAATACTGTATACATATTGTTCTAACTAGCGCCGCGTTGTTATGGGCAGGAGTAACGTTTACCATCAGGTAAACCTTTCGTCTGTACCGAAAAGCTCAGCGTTGGCAGACCCCCCATTAGGTAGATAGAGGACATAAAAAATTGCTGGAAGGTATTGGATTCAAACAGCTGGATTCAAGGCTGTAGTTTATGGAAAACATTATCTATGTCCAATTGTGGACGTCCATCGGTTGAAATGATGATGATGAACGTCTTGTCGCTTAATTAAGTAAAAAAACCTATGAATCAACGAGATTAGTACCATAGTAAGGTTATGGTAACTAACATATAATATTCATATTATTATGTATTATGATGTATGGTGATAATATATATACGGTTCCTGAGTGATGAAATTAGTGAAATTTCGATAGCACGTACATTTTCTGAATTCATCTAGATATTTGTTATTTTCTCTGTTATTTCACAGCCATTATATTACTCCAGGTTTCAGGCAATTGTAGCAGAACCAGAGCATCCTAAATGCGTCGTTCAGCTTCATCAACTTTGGCTGCAATGTCTTTTAAAATCATATGATATTAATATGAACAGAGAGCTCTAGCTACTAGATATAATGATAATATAACAGCTTTGCATAAAATGTTACTCCATTTCTGTTTCGTTTTAAACTGTTTGTAGATAGAATGACGGGTTTATTATTATTCTATATAGCCATAAGACGAACGAGACATTCACCTGATAGTAAGTGAAACACCCGCCCATAACAATGGCGTTAGGTTGTTATACACAGCACGATATTGTGTTTGTCACCTTGAGATATAAGATGTTCAATCTCGTTTTCCCAGTAATTACACTAGCTACAGCACCTTTCAAAGTGGATCACAGTACTGTTTGGCGGCAGAAATAAACGCTGTGCTGGTATGTACCTAGATGTTTCCGGTACCAGAGCCCTATCACCAGTAAATGTACCATAGCATATATCTATACCGTGTGAACGTTCAAATCAAGATAAGGTTCTTTGAGTTTTCATATATATATCGAAGCTAAAATATTATTGGGGGTAAGTTTGTGCCCCAACAGTACGGACGTAATTTGGTTGTTAAAAAAAAAACTAAATCAAGTACCTAATTCTTTTTTAGATGTTTTCCTAAATGTAGTTAACTGTCAATTGATCGTTTCTCTTTGAAAATCGTTTTTAATGAATCCCATCAGCCGTTAAGAGTACCATCTGCTTAGATTCAAAGCTGTAACGACACCAAATTCTTCTGTAAACAACTATGATTCTAGTTATCAACGATAGATGGCGCATTAAGTTGAAATAAATACTTCCTTTAAAAATTACCAGATGTTTACTGTACCTATGTAAATCTAAATTAATTTAAATAAATTCTACCCTTTGCTGGTAAAACTGTTACTAAATTACAATTTGTTCATAATTTTACGACCTTTTTTATTTTTTATGCGGAACCCTAAACCGCTTTCTAAATTTTAACTAGTCTATGAAATTTTTAATATAATCAGCTTATTCTTCACTTTAATCACCGGAAAAGCCTTCCAACAATCAGTCCGGCCTTTTTGGAGATATCCCGAACAGAGACAATTTTTGTTGTATTGTTTTTTGATATAACTGGATCTACTCTCTGGATCGACTCTACACTATATTGTATTAATTGTGTAGTGTAAAGGGTCCCGCACAACAACTATAGAGACCCAAGCCAAACTTACCAGCTCGTGGTGCACCCAGCTAATCAACAAACAAGGCTCTGGCTCCCACCAACCCGCATTGAGTCAGCATGGTGGGAAATAGTCCAAATCCGACCAGGAGGACTAGGATGGTCGCGGGAAGTCGTTGCACGAAGACAGCGCAGGACCAGATTGATGTAGAGATTTTTTTTGGAGGGAGGTTAATATTTAGCTGGAAAGGTTTATCGGCTGATGATGATGATTGTGTTAACCTCCAGATGAAATAAATAAAAGCTATAATTTAGATACATACAAGTAGACACAACGATTTAGTTATATGTATAGATCTAAATTTATAATCAATCATGATTGATATATACGTAGATCTTGTGATATATGAAGCTTTGTCTTGTTTTCAATACGAATAGATAGGAATGGAAACTCGCCGGCGTCATTGTTCCCATACAAGTGTAACGTGGGCGTCTTCGAGAGTAGGGTAAATCGACTATTTCTGCCACGGTAGTGCGTATACATTCTTCTGTTCCAGTACTAAGAAAGAAAAGTAAATCAGCTGGAGTTTCCTGTCAGTACTTCCCAGGGTAAGGAGCTCAGCGAATGGACTCACTTAAATGATTGATTGATAGTAGTAAATATATAAATTTAATTTGATTAAGAATAAGTTTCTTTATACACTTAGCATGGCTGCATGTTTTGGAATTGTGTATAACATCAAGCGGAAATATCCAAATAGATTTTGGTGGCTGTATGACAGTTGTAAGTTTATTTCCTTTGTTATTTCCCATGGTTTTAACTTCTCGGTTCCTCATTAAGTGATTCTTGTATCGAACAAACCCAGAATATTTTTCATTGAATGAACATACACTAATGTTAATAAGGAAGAATATATCCATCATCTTCACTCGTGATTTGTGTGGATTGTGAAAATAGTGAAAAAAACACTCGTGAATTGTGAAAATAGCAATATTATGAGTCAGGGACACCTGCGGCTAATCTAACCACTTCTTATAGTCCCTCACAGATAAATCCTTCTCTCCCTATATGCAATTGCTTTTGGCGTTTTTCATCATAATGATCTGGCTTCCCTGTAATGGGGTCAATAATGCTATATCTGCTTCTGGAACTCTAGTTCCTTTCTCTGACAACCATCATTGAAATAATGTATTAATATAAAGATGATGTTCTGTTAAGGAATGATAATTTTCTACCTCAGCGGCATCAATCACGTTAGTATAGATTGCATAATATAAGACATAATATGCTCATGGTCAGTGCTGTTATTTTTCTATAATCTTCGTCGGGATCACTTTTGACATAGTGTTCGTGGTCATCACTTCAGGTGTTGGTCGCAAACTGAACAAGACGTCGCCATTCCTCTCTGATGGCCGCCTTCCCAGTATATTCATGTAGGGGTAACGATGATGAGCCATTTACTGCCGCCTTTATCTGGTCAGTCCATCTTACAGGCGTTCTTCCTTGTGGCCTGGTACGCTCAACCTTTACCAGGATCGCTAGTGCTCAATAGCTACCTCTCTTCGGCGACATACGCGACCAAAATAGTTGAGTATAGAAGACTGTTCCAAAGATGATAACCGCAGCTTGACTCGTTGGTACAAAATTCATTTCATATTCTCTTATTTCATTCAATCCGAACTCCGAGATTTCTCCTCTAGCACCATATCTCTAGAGCATCTACCCTCTTCTTCTCTACTTCGCGCAAGGTCCACAGAATCTGCGGCGTAGAAGAATATGGGGAATACAAGAGCCCGCACCAGTCGGATTTAAGTTCTTCTGAATATGTTGCGATTCCTACATATTTTCCTTAGCTTGTCCACTGCAGACCTAGAAACTGCTATACGCCTCTTTACTTCATCTACCCATCCATATATTTTCTATTATACGTCAGCAATTAATTATTAAACCGTTTCATTTCATAGTACTTCATTAATCACTATAAATATATGACAGTGATAAGAATAATAAACAAATGAAATCATTATAGTTATCAACAGACTGCGGACGAATGCGTCTAATTCGTTTAACTATGCCATCGCTCAAATACGTATGGCCTGTGCCCATTTCACCTAGCTAAACACCTTTCTTTACTCACACAAGCGCAAAATTACACTATATTTTATAACATGCTCACGCACACTGATCAGCCGCTTCCAATGTGTGCGTTCGTGTATTGATTTTACGTTGTACGCATACGTTTGCGTTGGTGTGCACCGGAGAGAGGGGACGTAACACTTTCGCGTACGCTAAGACACTTTACGTGTGTGTGCGTCGTTTTGCGTATGTGTTGTTGTTGCGTATACGCATGCAATGCCATTGCCAATTACGCATGCGGAAAGCTGGTTGTAAACTTTACGCTAACATTACATGAGCGGAAAATGGCGGTTAATGAAGGAAATAATGTTACAGTTGTTGTATTTTTTTTTTTTTTTTTGCTTAATCGCGAGTGCATTGGCACCGGCGGGTGCGGTTGCTGCTTGTGAATTGGGAAGGAAATGCTTTGCGGGAAATTTGTTTGTCGATTGATAACCTATTGAACATTTGCAGCGATATAGTAATACTTATCATTTATATTTATTTATAACGTTTTAATACAGTTTAGGTAATTACTACGGCAGAGCTTATTTTTACTACCAAACAGTAGTGTGTAAACATTAGTCCTTAAATAACGCAAAATACAACCTAGGAGACTAATAAGAGCATTGACTGATTCTTTTAGATAGTTTAATCATCGACATCAGCCGATAGACGTCCACTGCTGGACATAGGCATCCTCCAAAGATACCACATACAGTCAGCATGGCCTCCGGTATCGCAGGTCTAGGCACCTCTAAAGGTTGTCATATGTAGAGGTTCATATGGGGCGATTTGGGTTATTTGCCACCATGGTTTGGTGAGCGCCAGAGCCTCGTTTGATGGTTAGCAGCGTGCACCACTAGCAGGTAAAGTTGGATGGACGCCCATTGCTAGACATAGATCTCTCCTAAAGATCTCCATATCGATCGGTCCACAGTCAGCATGGCTTTCGGTTCCGCCGAGAACTAGGAGCTATAGGGGTTCTTATGGGGGATTTGAGATCACTGCACGAAGACTATATCGGACCGATCGTGAAATCATTTTAATAGATCTATGTTCAGCAGTATTACCAGTTGAAATGATGATTATTAGAATGTTTAGTTATGAAAAGCAAATGCATAATTTCTTTATATTCTGCGCGTAAGTAGCCTTTGTAGTAGCAGATAATTAATTATGATTAATATTTTATTGAGGGTAATGAAATATTTAATTAAAGTGAACTTGCTAATTGGGTTTTATATGTATGTGTTTCTATAATGCGCAATGTTTTAATAATTTAATGAGGTTCGTATAAGCGGCGCGGCGCGGCGGGAAGCTCTCGCGGGCTGCAGTGAAAGCCGTGCACTTCGCTGTATGCACTTGGATCTGTGATCCTTGATTCTTTTTTTTTTATACATATAAATCACTAGGGAAATATCTACTCTTCGCTTAACAGCACACCTACCGTAAAATTGTACTATTACAATACTTCTCTTAAAAAAGGAGGCAGCGCAAAATTCACTTTACGATGATTATTTAACTGAGAGAATTAAACTGAATGTATGAGATTTCCTCCTATGTAGAGACTCATCACGATATTTCTAGACCCATAAGGCCTGGAGACTTGAAATCGGGTAGGAATATTCCTTATGCCCAGTATAGGACAGCTAAGAACGGATTTTACAAAGTTCCTTACCCAAAAGGGTGTGGGAGCGAGTTACAGCTAGCAAAGCGAGCGATTAACAGCTGGTATTCTGATAAGCTTTTGTCAGCTACCGCTTTTTATATATTTTTTGTTATTTCTGTATCTGTATTAACACGTATTGTACTGTGTATGGCTATTTACCATCAGATGAGATCTTAGTCTAATATTATAGAAGTATACAAAGATCAGCTTAATTTTATAAGAATTGTCTTCTCTCAAACTTTATTATGGAGAGGAAAGGGATATTTTGTGCGATCGAAACAGGTATTACGCATATATATGACAAAATACTTTAAATAATACTAATAACACATAATTATATATAAATTAATTTGCACGCAATGCTGTTTAGTAGGATAAGATATAGCTGCTGTGAGACCGACCTAGACAGACTCCAGCAACAGACTAGCCACTAATAAAAATGTAAACTGTTATGGACATATGTTGGTACATGGCATCATCATCAGCTGATAGACATCCACTGCTGAATACAGGCTTCCACCAAACATCTCCACATCAATCTGTCTACCTTTAGCATTGCGTCCAGTACAGGCACTGGGGGTTGTCATTTGTAGATGTTCATACAGGAGGGTCTGGGCTGTTTCCCACCACGCTGGCCTAATGCGCGCTGGTGGGGTCTAGAGCCTCATTTGCTTATTACCATGAACAGGTTAGGTTGGTCCTGTGAGTTGTTTTGCGGTACCCCTTACACCCTTAAGCAGATGATAATTTTTATCAAATATTTTATTCAATCATCACGATTAAGATGTGTTAGTCGGAGTACGCAACATTGATAGTTATTAGTTACAGCTCAGAGAACTCAAACTGGGGAAAGTTAGCATTGGCAGAGTGGGTGCTTATTGATAAATACCGCTAGTCTAGACCACGTTGGGCTAGATTTAACTAGATATATTCAATAACAGCGGACATGACATGAGTAGTGTTTATATAGAAGAAGAATATAATGAGAACATGTCTATTAATTTTAATTGTCATTTCAATATTATTTGATAACGAAATTCATCATTTCACTATTCAACCTATGAACATATTATACTTGGAGCTGTTGCATTCATCTTGAAATATACTGAGTTTGTACTATATATAACTAGGTATTCCACGCCCGCTTTGCTCGCTGTAACACCCTAGTAACACTTTTTGGAGAAAGAAGGAGAGAAAAAAAAGTATTTCTAGTATCTTCTATATAATATATATTACAAACACAAGCACATTTAAATATTTATTGATTAATGTTATAATGGGGTGTAAGGGCTCCCGCACAACTTATGGAATCCAAGCCAACGCCACCGCCTCGTAGTGCACCCTGCTAATCAACAAACTAGACTCTGGCTTCCAGATCATGGCCAAAAGCCTTTTTATATGAGTACCTACCCGAATGATGCGAGAATCTTTGAGAAAGCCCTGTGTTACCAGTTGTCTATCGGCTGATGATAATGATGATGATGAGCATCATAACAAGCAATGTAAAGAAAAAAAAAAAACCATGTACGCTGTCCGATTAACGGTAAAATTTTGTCATCGATGTAATCACAACAGATACGCTCCACAAACGGGTACAATGTGAAAGAACAATGGCAACACGGCGATAAAAGCGGTGAAAAAAAAAAAAGTTGTCGTTCCAAATTCAAATAATTTCCCACACGTAACGTTACGCGGGCGGGCATCGGGCGCGGGCCGTTATACGCGCGGCAGTGACCCACATAACCTCGACATAACTAACCTCATTACTATTGCCATCGTTTACACCATACATTGCCGTTTCACCTTCGCATAAACTTCTTCTGTTCTAACTATAACCGCAATGTACGTCGTTGTGCGAATATCGCCGCAGGTGTGCACGGATGTGGATGTCGTCGGCAGTAGAGGGCTGCACCTGGTGTAGGTTCGCGTCGCTTTCTGATTTTGAGACGAGAAATTATATTGCAGCGGCTTTAGAGTCACGTAGCTACTTAATCGGCTGTTACGTAGGATGCGGCAATTTATTTATTGTGTACAACCGTTTTCACGGTGATATTTTTATTGTAAACAATACAAATTATATTTATTGGATCGTTTATTCAATGACAAAGTTAACATAATAATGTTAATATGTCAATAAGTTTAGCAATTGTGCAAATGATAGAGCAGTGTTACCACCTAAACTTTTTTGTGATATTCACTCATAAAACTACTTATACTCATAGGATTTGGGATGAAATCACGAAGAAATAGTTTTTCTATATTGATTAATTATTTTGATTTAGTAAGAATCTAGTATTGCATTGACCTGGAGCCAAGAGGTTAAACTCATGTCGAGTCCATTTTCGAAGTACCATTATTCAACTTGCCACTCTGTGGGGGCTCCACGTTGGGAAACATTGTGCTTGAAAGAGAAAATCTTCACCAAATTTTGAGTGTTTACGTGTACTAGTTTCGGAGATTTTGCAATGAGCCAGCGAAAATCTGGATAATCAGCAGCCGATATACGTCCACTGCTGGATGTCCTATATATACAGATATCATATATAGATATCCGATGGTATAGAGAAGGGAATGACTAGTCGGTATGAATATATTTGGGAGGCTATGTCCAGCTGTGGACTTAGTGCATTAGTGGATGATGATAAGTCTTATTTATTACAGCAAAACCAAAATTCTTCTATTGGTAGGTCTCTGTTGCTGTAGGCCTTCTAGACAGGTGCCAGGTGTGATCATTACCGTGTTCAGGTTTTAAGGGCGTTGTAGCTAGTTCATAGTAGCAGTAATTACTGCGGTGACGCGAATTAAAGGCGACGAGGACAATGTTGTGTAGTGTATCATCTTAACTACAGACACGTTGTTAGGACGGGTGTATCACTTACCATCAGATGAGCTTCCTAATTGTCTCATCGCTTCCAAGTTATGAACTTGTGTGCTTTAAAACACGTGTTTCTAGATTTAGAAATCACAGATTATGGTGCTTGATGGTAGTGTTTTTACTAATCTACTCGACTAGGCCACTATTCTTTTACTGTAAATCTATTACCATCACAATATTGCTGTTATCCGTTGTCAACATATGAAAGCTAGAATATTTTGAACGAGTACAATATACTATACATGATCTCTTTGTTATTTATCACATATTAAATTGAGGCTAAGTTTTAGTACATTGTAAATTAAAAAGAGATGATATTGGTTGGTATGCAGGCTGATGACAACCGTCATGCAAAGAGGAAAGGAAAAGAGGAAAAGAGGTTGCATTTTTCGGACACCTTCAAAGAGGATGCCTTTATGAATTCCCAAGGTTGATGCTGGTGGGCAAAATTCCTGGATAACGTGCACCTGGTAAACAGCGCAAAAATTGATGACATTAAAAAATGAACCGGGTTTAAATACAATCAAAGAATAGCTGAGGATCGAATTGGTTTTCTCAATCTGATCGCCAAACTTCAGTTTGAAGAGGGCACCTAATGATGATGATGATGTTGGTATAGGATCAAATTCATCCCTGAGGAGGACAATAGCTGGACGTGGTCTCCGGTTATTGAAGTAATAGTCACGAGGCTGGTAGGGTCTGTATAAGCAGACCCCGGGACGAGCTATCCCTGCATAGCGTTAGCGAGGCCGCGGTTGTGTTCCGAACGGAGATCCCGTGACCTCGCCAAACGCCGAAGGTGACCACCGAGGGGGTTTTAGTGGGTAAAAATCTCCACATAACTCTGACTTCCCCCCAGGAGGCAGAATATCTTTTCGAAGATTTTCTCCCCGAAATCAAAAAAAAAAAAAGGATCAAATTCATTACAGTCAAGGTATGTATATATTACCATGCCTGACCAGGTCAATGGTACTAGGCACTGTTAGCTGAAGGACCATCTCCATTGACCCCATCGCAATGTTTTCATTGTTACGATGTTCGACAGCATTTCCATGGAAACAATGTGAAACCATTGCAATGTTTAATAATTCTGTCAATTACTATTACTCATATTTAGATATACACTATAACTATTACATTAACACTGTAATGTACTTAAAAAGCATATAATATGTGAGTAACAGTTACAGTGAAACAATGGTCAGTGATTCACAACCGGTAAGTCGGATTTCAGGAACGAAACTATTAAAGAACTTAATGTGAAACCGCAGGTTTTTGGTGTCAATATATGAATGCTCTAAGTACTAAGTAAATGACCACATCTTACATTAATCATAAGTATGTGTAATGTTGGCTGATCATCGTTACCACTATATGAATGCTCTAGGAAGGCGACCATCAGAGAGGGATGGCGACGTGTTGTTAAGCTTGTGACCAACACCTGAAGCGATGACCACGACCACTCTGTCAAGAGTGATACCGACGATGTGTAATGTTAATTGTTTACTTTGTTTCATTGTATATTTTTTTTAGGAGCAGGATTTGTATTTGATCAAAGTATCGCTTACTATCAGTACAATATTTAGGTGCTACTTTGTTTATTATCGCGGAAGAAATCTTAAAAGATACTCTGCTTCTAAAGGAGAAGAGAAGGTTATGTGGGATTTTTACCCACTAAAAGCCACTCGGTGGTATCCATTAGTGCATTAAAAGGGGTTAGGAATACACCGGTACCCACCTGCGTTCTGGCTAAAAGATCCCACGGAAGGGAAAAGCCTTCCTCAGCATCCACGCTGTGCTACGGCAAATACAAGCCCACCATGTATTTGCTGTCCTCCCAAAGCTCGCTTATCCAGCTCTGAGTATCCCTACCCTCAAGGCTTACGAACGCGAGGATCCTTTTAGTCGCCTAGTACGAAAGGCAGGGAATACCTTAGTACTATCCTTAATAGCACGAGATTTAGGTGCTACCTAGAAACGTTTTCTCATCTTTTCTCAAACCTAGGTCGAACCTATAAATTATATTTGCCTAAATCGTTATAAATTAGGTTATAATGTCTCTGAAAATAGTCATACGACACCATTTACGAATGACGTAAGTGGTTATCTCTCGACACATTTTTGTCTGGTACAAAAATAAGTAATATTGACTATAAAACTAGGACAATGTCGTAAATCTTGCTAAAACATGACGACGAATATATTTTTTACCTCTTTTCTCATTGATGGCAAAAGATAAAATAGAAAAGCTTAACATATCTTGATATCTTTCTGATGAGGAGCTCATAGATGTCAGCAACACGAAGGGTATCAATTTGTTATTGTAAAACCTTTAGGAAGAAAACCTTTTCAAGTTTCAAGTCCAGTTCTTTTGTCCTTTTTATGTATTAAATAAAAAAGTTGTTAATTTTTTTCAATACAAACATATAACAGTTATTTAACTGTATACATAATTTTCTTTCTTTAAGAGTATTGATAGGATATTATACAAATGCTCGAAGTACTGACGGTCGATGTAGTGTAAGGTCATCGGTTGGTCGCTTCGTCTGTAGACGTAGTGGAAGGACTTCCACGTGGATCGACCTTCTGGTGGAGATCGCGAGGAACCATTGTATGTGAGCAACACAGGATCGATGGTCGAGGTCTTTGTTCAACAAACAATGCTTTTATTTTAAAATATCACCTTAATAAGATAGATTTCATATATAATACCAAAAGACACTTACAAAGTTTGTTTTTTGATCATATTCCTCTTGTGAGCGATGTACAAAGTAAAAATTATATAACATCAACAGGATTACAGTAAACAAAATGTTTTGCTTTCTTTGTCGCCGTCACAGATCCACGACGGCCATTTTGTCGAGGACGGATCCGCGCAATCCGGTGGAAACTGGAGCAAGTTTTGAGGGCGCGTGATACTTTGCTTTTGAAGGCGCGTGTCGAAGAAAGTGCGCCTGCGCATTTATCAGAGATGTACAAGAGGACATGTTATCTTGATTTCGTATATATTATTATGATAAAACCGAGTTATTTTACAAATAATCTTAAATATCTGTTAAAAAAAAATTATGATTTTTGTAATAAGATTTTATCAGTCCTCTCATTTTACGTGGTCTAGTGCTATGTAATTTACTACATTCAAGCTAACTTAAGTATTTGTAAACTATTCGATAATAATAATAGATAAGATATAAATAAAAGTGAGTAATAGATGATAAAGCTTATTTATATACTATTTTTGTTTCCTGAAGTAAACATCTAACATATATGTATATATAAAGAGTCGCAAAAAAAACCTCTTCCCATTGAGTTACCATCGACAAGCTGTATTGCACTTTCTTTAACGTGTCCTAAAATAGTTTTTATTAGTATTATAGTCATTAAAAGCAATTATAAATAATGGAATTTAATCTGCCATTGAATATATCTAGATTTCTAGGTAAGTATACATTCAAAGATTATGAATGAGGATCCAAAAGAGAACTTAAACATAATGCAAAATAAATTTTAGCATAAGTATATGGATAGAAGTTTGTTTCATTTAGAAATGTTATACCAACGCCTAAACTAATGGTGATGGTGCATGGTTTTCATCTTCCTTCTAGCAATTCCCCGATTTAATTGGGCGTCACCCTTCCCAGCAAACACTAAGATTATTGTCTTCTGCAATACATAAAGCTGCTCTTCCACCGCCATATCTTCCCGATGCTCCATTATTTACACGTACAAGTAAATACAGCCTCTACTCCGAATATATCAGAGAAGGCTGTAGCTAGGATTTCATTATGAAGTTTCTTTCTCTGGGCTGTTGTTGCACGAGAAGTATTTTTTCCCTCCTACCCTGCATTAGAAATGCAGTGCTTTCACCTATCCACCACCTGAGGACTCAGTCTTTTGATTTGAGACTTCTTTTACCAGTCAATCTTGGTATTTACAACTTAAAGGTTACAATTATTATATATTACTAATAATTAAGATTACTCTTATGCATTATGATGATGTGCAAAGAGATTATGCTTATAAAATCTTTATGTTTCTAGTAAATATAATATATATTAGTCATTTCATATATAGAAATTTTATATAGCACCATTTGAAGTTTTTCATCAATATCCGGTTACGTTAGAATGTAATTATAATGAGACAAAAACTTAATCTAACTTGAAATGTTATAGTATCAAGATTCAGAATATCATTCTTTATTTCGAAGACACCGATATATTTTTTTTTTTTTATATATTAAAAGAAGTGTAGAATGGTTGTGTCACATCACTAGCCGCGATACCGTAATACCGATGCTGACGAGACGATGTAACGTCACGCAAAGAATGGTCAAGTTCGCGCCGCGAAGGAGGTCGGTCTCGTTCTTATATATTTTAGATAATTTTTAACCGACGACATGGAAGGGGTGTGTCGGACATAACATCACACGGACCTTTTATCACGCAAAGTAGCTCAAAATATTTCTCCTCCAGAATTATTTACGTCCTAATTTGAGCCCTATAAATATTTAAGCAATATTTGATCGTTAATTCGAATGGAAATTAAAAAATAAATAGATTTATAATCTGTATATGCGTTGTTTATATTTTTTTATTAATCGATTTTTATTTATCGATGTTTCGGCGAATCGATATTTTTTGGGAAAACGAAATAGAGCGTTGTAGTGTGGTAACATCGTTACGATTGCTGCGTTGGATAATTTTAAACTGCTCGACGTCTTTGGCAACATTACCATGGTATTTATGAGACGTTTCCCAATTATTTATAGGGCTACTAAAAAGTGAGACAGTATATCGTGGGATTAGAATATTACTATGAGTTAATATACATTAAAAGGAGTAAACAGTACAAGAGGAGACAGTGGTATTAAAGACATATAAGTTAGTTTTCATATCATCAGATGATGTGCATGGTTACAGTTCTATAGGGTAATCTGTTCTATGAGTTGATCTATCAATTATGCAAATATAAAACGCTTGAAAGCTAAAAGCATCCAAAATTAAACAAGCGTTCATCGTTTATAAATATTTATATGTAGTTAAAGATATTCACAAACTATTTACATATAGTAGACGGATAGATGGAAAGATCAAGCAAAACCCATCGCCCATTACAATTACATCATTTCTCCCCGCGCGGTGTACAGTTATGCGACTCAGATTCCGTGAAGAGGTACCCAGCTTTCCAACAGCATCTAACAAGAATGATCTAACGTGACAAAGCGAAAAAATGATGCCAACCGTCCGCCTTATTGGTATAATGGCGGCCGCGAAAAAACTAACGGAATAAAATACCTAACCAACGAACGGAGAAAGGCTTTCGATTGTCCCACATTTCACCGCACGCGAGCGCACTGTGCGACTGCAAAGCGACACATCTCAATTCCTCCATAACTCAATAACAAGCTTTATTGCAATAAGATAATGACCATATTGCAACGGAGGCTGCGTCTCGTCGCAACTTACCGAAGAACTGTTGCACGCAATAACATAACATCAGCAGTCTCAGTCTATCGCGAACGTTTCGTATCTCTCGCCAGCTCGACATTGAAAAAGAAAGCACTGTCTTTTTTTTTTTCTGTACCCACCTAGCTGCATTTTACTCGGGAGTATGTCGAAGAAAGCTGAGACGTATGTAATATTAGAAACGTCGGTTTTATGCGCGTCGGTTGCATCGCATTAGAGACCGTTGCATAAGAAAATTGCATTTCCCCGCCGTTCGCCTCACGCGTGCTCGCATTATTTCAATTTCACCGCTGATTAATTGTCGCATCGGCGAAATGTGTTAATTAACCGTACTTACAACAGTTAAATCATTGCCGAGCTGTTTCTAGATCAAGGAGATCTCGGGTATTATCATAAATAGTTGAACTGCATGCCTTGTTAGAACTATTCATCTTTTGGTTGAAGTTTACCAAACATTATATAATAACATACATATAATGCCTATATTTATACATACATAAATACACATTATATACTATTATACTATTGTCATTTCTTCGAATAAAAAATGTCTCTATGATACTGTAATGGAAACAGTTTCCCGAAATACAGGAAATATTCCTGGTTCGACAGTCATGAACCGTGACAACTTTGTATATAGCTGTATCTCTTATAAGGAAAATAAATAAATAAACAATTGTCTCCTATATATCATATGCATCAGCTGATAGACGTGTCAGACTTCCAAAGATCTCCACATACAATCAGCGCGACCTTCGGTACTGCTGGGCACTAGACTCTGTCATATGGAGAGGTTCATCTGGGGTGATTTGGGATATTTCCCACAAAGCTGGTCCAATGCGAGTTGGCTGGAACTAGAGCCTCGTTTGTTGATTACCAGGGTACACCACCAGCAGGTGAGGTTGGCTTGGGTCCCGTCAGTTGTTGTGCGAGACCCCTTACACCCCCTTGTGTATATAACAAGTAATTATTTCATTATTTGTAAACAATATAAAATATTTAGGGTTAAGGGTAAGTCTCTATTGTCACCAGCCCTGTAATCTTGAACTAATAAGTACAACACTGTTATAAGATTTGCCGGTACTAGATACTGACTGAAAGGGTATTCAAGTTCGCAAGGCCTGAACGTGGAGGCCCTCAAAGCTTGATAACCGAATCCTGGGAATACGGCAAACTCAAGGTGGTCTTGTATTTGTCGTCGAGGGTGCTAAAATGGAGAAGGTAATTGGTGCGTTCCGTAGGAACATCCGGAACCAGTATTAACGTGCTGAAGGAAACCTCCTAGAAGTTTTAATGGGGTAGAAATCTCACATAATTTTGTTTCCCCAGAAGCAGGATAATTCGAGAATGTTCCGTTCCCAATACCAAAAAAGGCTGTGTTGTTATAGACCGTTTAAGTAGGTAGTGAAAAGTCCAATAGTCACAAATGTAAAGTCTCATTGCAGAAGCATAGAGAGAGTACTCTTGAGGGCCTTGAGATGCGTTTAACCAAAGAGCTGTTCTCTCTACAGGAGATTCTGTGATCTCTCCTAAAATATTGAAGGAGTTTATCCTGAAGGTATTTATTAGTGATTAAAGAAGCCTAACTTTCCACCACAAGTAGATATCTAAAGCAGAAAGGTAGGTGTGATAACATAGCAGAGATTAGAGAGTTAACGCGATAACATTTTAGTTCAGTGTTAACTATCTTCATCAGATCTTTGTCATGGTCAGCCGTGGTACTATCAGATATTCCATTCGCTCGTGTCGCTTATTTAATTAAAAAAAAAACTTCTGTAGCTATTTTAATTATATAGTATAACAATAAACATTAGGAGACGTCTTTAAATATAGTGTTCACTTGTCATTTTGGAAAGTTAACTCGGATAGGGGTTAGTTAATTGTAACCTCTATCCAATGTGGTTGTTTTGTGAGAATGAAATCATGCAGTTTTGTATGTATTTTCATAATTTTGTATTGTGTTCGGTAATTGCATAATTTGCATAGGCAGTGCACTGCGCCCGCGGCGGCCACTTTCTCCGGCTAACGGGATATGCATCTGGGACATCCGGCGGGCCTCTCTCGTTACAATTCTGTACAACGATATGTTTCTATCTTTTCGAATAGAGATGGCGCTAGTTGTACAAGTAAATTTTAAAACAGAATTTAAAATGGTTTATTTCGGTGGAAGGACTGTATTGCTGGAGACCGTCAGGGAAGATACCACTGCAGCTCCTTTTCCTACTACCAAGCTATACACATGCATAGTTTAGTGTTTAAGTTGCAGATAACCGTCTAGGTACTATCGCAGCGCCCATAGCAACCAAACTAGTGTATAAATTGTAGCTAGTGAAATTATTGAGGTAGCGAGACTTAATACCTTATGTATCAAAGCGACGAGTATAAAGTGATGCAGTGTATGTCATCCTAACTATATGTTGCAGTCTTTGGACAGGCGTATTATTAACCATCAGGTGAACGTCTCGTTTGTCATCTTATTTCGAGCGTCGTATTGTGGTACTTATCTAGACGGTCTCCGGCAACAGAGCACCTACCAGCAGAAAATATATATTCACGGACGTTTACACCATCTCCAGTTGAGTATCAGCTCTGCAATTTTCACTATATACCATTAAGCATATGGTATATTGTTAAAGCACTGTAAAAATGGTTTACCTTCCTACTACCTGCTGTTAGACGCTTTCGATATTAAAATTCGTCATCAGACTTCGTGAATCATTTGTTTTGTTTGCGATAAACGAGCGAAAAGAAAGCATTTCACCGAGCCGCGCCGCTGTCGGTTCATGGTCGACATAATGGTAATGCCGACATAACAGCCCATGCCGCACAAGTGGGCCACACGAGCGGTGAAAGTCCGGCGAAAGGTGATCGCAAGCGGGTCAGTTACTGACGTTACGTGTGGAGCCGCTGTGACACTTTCTTTAATTGAGATGTGTGGACGCCATCTTGTCGTCCGTCCGCGATCAGAATTTAATTTCTTTTTATACAACCAATAGATCAGACCAGCGGGACGTTCACCTGATGTTAAGTGATACGCCTACATTTAAAAAAGTAGATTGGTGATGGTATATACTACACCATATTGCGCTCATCGCGTTGAGACTTTTGTCTCGTCAGTAATTTCTTTAGCTACAGCGCCCTTTGAAACGGAACATAATAACGATTGCATACTAACACCATATTGCGCTCATCGCGTTGAGACTTTTGTCTCGTCAGTAATTTCTTTAGCTACAGCGCCCTTTGAAACGGAACATAATAACGATTGCATACTAATGTTTGGCGACAGAAATAGAAGCTGTCTTAGTACCTAGATAATTTCATAACTACCCACAATAAAAACATAAAGAATTATGTTTAGTAGAATTTTCTGTAAATATTGCTGTAGCTTTAAACTAAGTAGCAGAATCAATATTTTTGGACATCGAGCTGATGTTTTGTTTTACGTGAAGCAGTAGTCACAGCTTCCATACTAGTGCAACAGTACGAACGCAATAGTTTACCGTTAACCGTCGGAGAGCGTTCCAGGTCGTAGCTTTCGCATTTCACCGACACATCGCGGTCACCCCGTTCCGATACTGTTTATATACGGAACCATTAACCAGCTTCTCAATGGCGGACGCAATGAATTGTTCCGCTTTGTTTATATATATATAAACAAAGCTTTGTACATCGTTTGTCTGTACCAATTCTCATCTACATGTTAACAGTTTCTAACCTGTTACTATTTGTTATAACTTTTATTTAAAGCTTATTTCAATAGAAATGGAGTCGTCATTATCGTCAATAGTCGATAAACATCCACTGTAGCACATAAGCTTCACCCAAACTACTCCACATCAATTAGACATTAGGGGTCGATGTTTGTAGGGGTTCATATAGAGTGATTTGGGTCATTTACCACTACGCTGGCCCAATGCGGATCGGTCGGAGCCAGCGCCTCGTTTGTTGATTTATACAGTGCACCATGAGCAGGCCAGGTTGGCTTTTGCCCCGTAAGTTGTTCTGCGGGACGCCTTACACCTTATAAACGAAGTAATACTACTTTAGTAAGTGAGGATATGGACATTCAATAATAATTATTAGGATGTAGGTATATACTATATTATAATTCCAGAGATTCATTGACTCAACGCGAGATTTTTGAAGCTATTAGACGTAAACATTCAAAATTTGTTAGAAGATATAGCTTCTACTATTTAGAGGTCAGTTAAGAATGGATTTTACAAAATCCTTATCAGAAAGGGGTGTTACAGTCGGCGAAGAAGGCAACAGGCAGGGAACAGTTAGTGTAATAACCATCGCAACGGCATTTCTGCTTCCAAACAACAATCTGCAAACATTACTGTTCCTATTTGAAGGACGCTATAGCTAGTGAAATTACTGGGGTTATGGGACCTAATATCTGACGTGTTAAGGCGATGAACATTATATGCTGCAGTATATATCATCTTAGCTAGCATCACTTCGTCATGGGTAAGCGTATGATTTACTATCAAGAAAAAACCGAGTAGTTACGTACAATAAAAAGTGACTTGAATCTGAGTAGTTATCATAATATAGTATAATAACCTATTACTATATTATTCAATAGTGAAACAATAAATATATAGTGAATAATATTTATGTAGACAAAATCTATTTTGTATGCAGTATTTGAATAGTAATTTTTCCAACAAACCTTTTGGATATTTTGAATAGAATCAATTTAATATATAAGATGAAAAAGGAAGCTGTACAAAGGATCAATCTACTCGAAAGCATAGATCATTAATTGAAATCTTACCATAGAACCTTTTCTTTATATTGTATAGTGTTCTTAGTTTGTGAAAATATTAGCCCCACCAACCCATATTCGCCAGTGTGGTAGGAAATGGCCCAAATCCCCATATATGAGTGTCCTTGGTGTCCGGGGATGCAGATAACGCAGGACTTTAAGTTGCCGATAGAACTCCACAGCTTACGCTGCAGTGGACTTCTATCAGCTGATGATAATGATGAATATATTATCAGATTTTTCACCCTTTAGCTTTGCTAAAGGAAAGTCCGTAAGGTAATATTTCAGTCATTAGCATGGTTTTGTTAGATTACGGAGTTCATGGGTTTATTTGTGAGAGGTTGAGCCGAAAGTAGTTTAATTGATGTAATCATTTCTCGTGTTCTCAGTAGCCGAGAATGAGATTTATACACTCCCACAGTTTTCGTCGCCTCATTCTCATGATATCTCCAAGTCCACTGCCAACTGTGCGGCAGCGTTGCCAAAAATTCGTGAAATATCTCTTTGGTAATACATCGGAGAATTACGAACGGATGCAAATCGTTTTGACCTTAAAAATAATGTCGTCGTATTAAGATGTCCTGTCTTTTATCATTTTAACGATGTATTATCAAATTATAAACGCATTGAGTCCTTTATATGTTATATCACGGAGTTAATGATAATTTATATTCATACAATAATAGTCTGTAGTTCTCTCCATACGATATAATCTTTATATACATTATGGTTTGGGACCATAATCAATCAATTTTTTTTTTTTTATTCAACGAAGTGACGAAATTATCGAGATTTACCTGATGGTAAGTGATATGCAGTAGCTCGTTGACCTAATGGTTAGAGCGTGCGTTTATTCCGAAGGGTAAGTTCGAATCTCGGTATGTACTGAAGACTTTAATATTTAAGTTATGTACATTTGTGAACTTTAGTTACAACGGCGAAATTAAAACGGTGAAGGAATCGTGAGGAAACCTGCACATGAATTAGGATTTATTCTAAGGTGTTTGAAGTCAGCAATCATGACTATGGCTCAATCGCCTTCATATTGAATGTAGGCCTGTGCCCCTACAATGGGGACGTAAATTGTCTGTTAAAAAAAAGGAAATGATATGCTTGCCCATAACAATATGGTGTTATTTAGGATGATATACGCAGGATAACAATGCGCTCGTCGCCTTGAGACATGTTATGTATCGTTACCTAGGTAATTTATCCAGCCACGGCGCCCTTCAAAGCGGAACACAATAATGTTCGCACACTACTGTCGACTGCAATAGATGATACTATGATATTAAAGTATCACAATAACACATAATTTTGAGATCATCATCATCATCAGCCGATAGACATCCATTGCTGGACATAGGCCTAATATAATGTAATAATATATAATATGTTTACACATGTCTCCTCACAAAAGGTTGATTGGTTGAAAATGCCTTCAAGTATTAATCTCTTATCTTGTCTATACCTAGGTCTTAAGTTTTTATGATCTATATATATATAAGAGATTTCCATTTATGTAGAGACTCAGTCGATATCTCTGGAACCTTAAGGCTTAAGAACTTGAAATTTAGTAGAATCATTCCTTATGGCGATTATAGTCCGCTAAGAAATCATTTTACAGAATTCCATCCCCAAGGGGAGTTGCATGGGGGCTACGTTCAGAGGCCGATGAACAGCTAGTCAAATATAAATATATTAACCCTTTGCAACTGCTTTTGAAGAACAAATTATGTCAAATCCATTCTTAGCTGAGCTCTAAATGGCAGAAGCATTATCTCTACCAAATTTTGAATTTTCATGTCTAATAGTTTCGGAAATATAGTGATGAATCAATGAATATCTATACATACGTATATCACGCCTCGTTCCCAGTGGGGTAGGCAGAGATCATCTCTCTCGCTTAAATCTCTATATATGTAATATATAATATACAATGAAAATGAGTTTTCTTTATGCGCCAATAAAAGAAAAAGCTAGTGAACGCTGCTATAGACATTCATTAGCGGTTTGGTTGCTCTCAAGAAATATTTCAAACAAATTTAATTTTTCTGTTATATATAGGTAATAATAATAATTTATTAGCAGTATTTACACTTATTATAATACTGAAAAACGGCAGGTCTTGAGAGACGCGAAGCTTGTAATATATATGAAGACCCTAGATCGCAAGTTGACTACTATTAATAGGGGGACTTTTTTTTTTTAAGTATAATATTCAGTCCGATGAAGCCGCTATGGTTGTCAATAAAACTGTGGCGCAAACATCATCATAATAAAGAAAAAAGTATAATAAACATTGTAAATAATAGGATAATCTAAAGCTCTGAATAATAATATCAGGGATAATTGGATATAATAAATAAATAAAAAAAGTAAAATAAACAAAAATAGTTTTTTTGCAAGGAAGAATAATTAATCACAATGGTTAATTAGTTATTAAATTGATCAGCAGTATAATGTTTACATACATGAAAAGATATATATGATTATTATTTTTCTGTTAATTTTTTGGTAACGGATGCGTTGCGTCAGTTATCGCGTACGAAATGTATTTGATTTGACGGTGGGCGCCGGTGCGCATGCGCGGCGCGTGCGCGCATGCGCGTCGCATTGACATTCGGCGCGTCCGCCGCGCACTTACTTTCACTCGGCCGGCCACACCCCCGCCTTCCTGTTGCGCAACCGATGCGGCGGGCTGCGAGCTCGGGTGTGACGGTCGCGTGCGTCGCCCGGAAACCGGCGGTTAACTTTAACGGGTTGCGTTACGTTCGAAGGTTGCAAAAAATATACGCGATAACGCCGTTGGATCATCAATGCGCAGCGGTCTCAAATTATGTTCACAATTATATTACTTTTCATTCAAGGAAGCGATGAGACAACCAAAACTGTCACATGGTAAACAATACGTCGGCCACAACGTGTCGGTAATTAGAAAGACACGCCGCATTACACTGTGCTTGTTACCCCAGTAATTCTATTAGCTACAACTCCTTTTAATCTTAAACACAGTACTATACTATTTGTCGGTGGTAATACGCGCTGCATTAGTAACTACTTTGACGATCTCCGGCAATAGAAACCTACCATCACTGTTTACTACACACATAACAAGCGCTGGTGGTAAGGCGTTCATGGTTGACTGTGATCTTTAACTAAACGAAAGAAACTTGCTGCTTACTATAATAAAATTTAGGAGAGTTTAGTACTACTATGCTGGTGATAAGTCTCTGTTGTCGGAGACAGTCTAGGTACCAGCCCCTATTTCTGTCGCTAAGCACAAGTGTACAAACATTACTGTGTCGTACTTGAAGGTTGCTGTAGATAATAAAATTCTCTGATAATCAGACTTATTGTACATCTCAAGGCGACGAGTCTAATATGGTGCAGTGTATATCATACTAATACCACGTTTATATATCCGTATCGCTTACCATCAGTTGAAGGTCTAATTTTATTGTCGCTTAGCGTACACAACACCACCACAATTTGCTGCTGTGTAAACACACCAGCTAATATTATAGTTACATGTGTATCGATTAGTAAGAGGTAAACGACCTGTTAGTCAACTATCCAGTCGTGTTTTTTTTTTTTCTAAAGTACTGTCGTCGTCGGCGTCGTTTCAGCGCGATTGTGTGTATAAAGCGTGCGGAACATGACGTAAGGTGAAATGCGGGGAAGCTGACGTAACCCGGGCCTTGAACCTGCACGGAAACCGTACAGCGAGGAAGTGCACCGCGCCCGCGTTGCGCAACCGGCTCCACGTTAGTCTCCATCATAGCCGACGTACCTGCTGGACACCTTCCACTCATCAGACATTAAGCATCTGTCATGCCACAAACGAGAAAACGGCTCGACTTTACTGGTAGTAGTTCTCTGTTGCTGAAGTAAGTACCACTGCAGCTCCTATTGCAGCCGACAACAGTGGAGACAAAACTATGTTCCGGTTTGAACGGCGTTGTAGCAGTTGAAGACGTCGAGGACAATGTGGTGCTGTATATATTCTAACTAGCGCTACATTGTCTTGGCCGGCGTATCAGTTACCATCAGGTGAACGTCCCGCTGGTCCCGTCTAAAAAAGGACTAACTATCAGCTCCTTTCTCACTCAAGATATTGGATATAAAAGAAATACATAGATGAATATTTGGATCTTGTCTGTTTACACTGCTGATGAGACTCCTTCTCCATTATACACTTTACTCCTCCATCTGTATGCAACGATAAGAGCTATCAGAAAACCGCTGAGAGATGCTGTCTTTGCCCTAAGATATGTCTCTATCTCACTCCTCAGTCATGTTCTGTTTTATACCGTCGCGACTGTCTTCATATATATAACTCCTCGCTCCACCATTCTCTCTTATAGTCCACCTACAAACCTGACGGAGGTACACTCAACTCGCTGCTAGCTGACTCCTCAGTGTCACTCCTGGGCAGCGTAGGAACAAGAGCCTCTCGGATCAGAACAGCAAGATAGCAGATCCTATTCCAGATCGCTGAAATATTCTCTGCTTGTATTCTTCAATACCAGAAGGAATAACCAGCTTCCATCGCTGCTACCAAGTATTCCTGTTTGAAGGGCGTTGTAGCCTATAGGCTAATTAACTAATTCATTAATCTGTAACCTACATCATCTTATTGGATTTCAGTTTGACTTCATCATTGGAAGAAAACGATACGTTTGAAACGATGATCGATATGTTAGGATGTTTACACAGACTTACATTGTATCCCTTTGATGAGTCTGTTACCGGAGACCGTCTAGTCCCTATTACTGCCGCTAAACTGCAATGTGTAAACATTACTGTTATCCGGTTCGAAGGGCGCTGTAGCTAGTGAAATTACAACAGCGACGAGCAGAATGTGGTGTAGTGTAAATCATTCTAATCAACGCCACGTTGTTAGCGCATCGTTTCATGGAATAACAAAAACACTCATAATTACAATAGCCGCTGTTTTCTTAAGGTTTTTACACTACTACAATGGAATGGATTTATTATATATATATATAGTTGTGTAGTGAATAAATCCTATCCAGTTTATATTGATATAGAAAGCAGATACGAGCAATGAATAATACTATGCCATCTTGAAGTCAAAGTACGTCTGATGAAAGGAGAAATTGGTGAAATGTTAAGGGCCTTGAACCCTACGCAATGAGATTTTAGCAATATACACATACTTGATATGCAGTGTCATATCATCCTAACTTCGACGTTGTCATGGGCAACCGATTCACTTACTATCAGGTGAAGGTCTTCCTCGTCTCGTCACAGCATCATATGAAAAAAAGACTACCTTCAACCGCTAGTACTAGCAGTGGATTATTTTTTGTAAATTTTTGTTTGGGTTAATAAGTGGAACCGTGCTTTGTGGGACAAATTAAAAGAGTCCTATGTCCAGCAGTGGGCTTCCATCAGTCGTGATGATGATTAGGTGAAATCGCGTGTTAGCTAGTTAAAAAGTAAAGCACGATCCGTTTAGAAACGGCGCGTAGTTCAAGGCTCGGTTGCGTAAAGCGTTGCGTCACTGTCGGGTCGACGCCCTCGCTGTTATACACACTTTGCTTGCTACTCCACTCTTCATCATCATTGGATGCCCTCTCCAAGCTGAAGTGTAAATCGCGAAAACCAATTCGACCATCAGCTATTTTGACTAATGGTATTCAACACAGTCACACAACAGTCCACTCCTTTACGTCGTCAAACAATTTCTTCCTCTATTTACCAATTGCATGTTATCCAGGAATCTTCCTGACCAGGAACGATTTTAGATACTAATAAAGGGATCCTTATAATCATTAGCTTAGGTCTGCAACTGTCTTAGGAACTTGAGGGTTAGAGGCAAACTGGCCGCGATCCAATCCGTGGGGAGTCCAAGAAAAGAGAGTATTATTCTCTTAGAGGTAACGCAGCTGCGACTCCTCCGCTGTTGCAGCTGTCCATGGTCATCAGTGATCACATTCCTTCAGGTGAACTGTTCGCCCGTTTGCTCTTTCTTTGTATAAAAAAAAAACTGCTCGCACGTTATCACTTTGGCATTATTTGAAGAAGTCTAATGCAAATACAATGTTTGCCTTATTTAACAATCAGTACTGTGTTGCCAGGCGCCATCGTCAGCCATTACGGCATAGTTCTTGTGAAAATACTAGACTAGCATTAAAGATTATCGCTTTAAGATAATTCATAGTGCTTTTACACGAGATCTAAAACTTGTCGATGTCTCGCTTAAGATTCGACTGAGAGCATATTACTTGCAACTTAATAACACGTAGAATTAAGTGACTATCAAGCTGTAGATGTTTCAACAGTTCTCACTCAAAGATGGTCTTTAGTCCCACTATTGGGAATGTTAAGTGGACCTTTCAGTCACATATTCAATCGATGATAGGACTCTTAAGTTATTAAGTGATCGGTATAAGGTTAAATGATGGATTCATAACCGCATTGCTTAGGTGAGAACTATCATTGATTTAGTTCAATGCTTGACTGCAATCCCACCTAATGATAAGCGGAGTTTGTGAAGAACTATTGTCTATTATTTCTATATCTTAAAGACCCTGGCTCCAAATCAATCCAGGGTCAACTGATAACTTGTCTTCACAAATAAAACATTACCGTTGTACAAACGCAGGCCGCGTAAGTTATGTTAATGAAATCACATTTAGGATTCAACGTGAGAGAGTGTTATGCAAAAACGTTTTTTCCGGCTTCGTACGTTGAACTTGGGTGTTGACGGTCGATCACCCGAATTTACGTACACTGGTTAGTGTACACGAGCTCTTAATTTTTAAATTATCTGCTACTTAGTAAGAAATACCTACGTTCAGTTCTATTTCATACTATTTTCCTTGTTCTAACTGTATCCGTGGCGTAGGAGTTTACCGCCTTGTAACACTGTTCCTAGTTCGATTCCGGTGATTCATGTGGAGTTTAGTCGATGGTAGAGGTACTTTAAGACTGCCTAGTTAGTTACTAGGTTCATATTTTAAGTCTACCTACATAAAAGTCTAGCTGTATTCGAGATCTCAACGAATGACAACTAAAATTCATTGCTATATAAAGTTTGGATGGAATATAACCTGATATATGGGTCGTATGACCTTAAGGTCCAATATTACTAAGGATACTCCATATAAAGTTTATAGTAAAATCTTTAACAAGTTTGATTTATTACATACATAAATAAAAACAGATAATATCTTATAAATTATGTGCTAACTTTGTCGCTAGTATCACAGATCTAGACTTGATTTAGCTAAAGAGTAACGGCTATAATTAATACTATAGACTGTGATTATAGTATAAACAATGTTTATTTACATCCAATGAAAGTAAGGGAGATGTAAACAATAAAAAAATATTAACGTTTAAGATAATAGCACACTTCCGTTGAACTGTTTCTGCTGTGACGCAATAGACGGTAGTATGATTTGCATTGAAAAGCATCGATGTAATGAAGCACTGATGAATGGTGCTATCAAGGTTTTTACCACCACTACCACACCGACACCACCTAACTGTACATACCTAAAGCATGAATAACAGTCATTTAATAAAATATTTGAATAATTCATTGGTCAAGTTATAGTAATTTGGAGTAATTTGACAGGAATGAAATTGGGAATTAAAATACTGCCTATACAAATATAGGAGATGTCCAGAGATCAGTTGAGTCTCGATATCTCTGAAACTATTAGACGTAAACACTCAAAATTTGGTGTAGATATTGCTCCTGCCATTCAGAGCTCAGCTTAGAATGGATTCTACAAAATTCTTTATCCAAAGGGACTTCTGGGGTTGTTACGGCAAGCAAAGCGGGTGGGACACAGCTGCTCTAGTTATAACCTAATACTATAATGTAAAACTATCTTAGTTCAAAGTATATTGTTACTTAGTTAAGTTAAAAGTAAAGGATGAGGAAGTAAATATGAGATCTCTTATAAGTTTTCAGGGGAGTTTTTGAAAATGTATCCATATTGAAATAGAAAGGAAGCCACTAAAATTGTATGAACGGAAACGTTGCATAGTTACATGCAGATTTCGGTAGAGTAACACTTGCGGGCGCGTTGGAGCGGTCAACGACCTTCAACTTCTACGCGTTTAGGTTGGCAAGGTTGACTGGTGGTGGTGAGGCAGTCTCTGAACCTGTGACATCAATGCACATATTTCATAATATAACTCAGTTTAGTTTTATTTATGACAAAATAAGTTTTACTTATGACGAGATATTTATTGGTATTCAAAGAATCAACGGGAAGAGAGAGATCATCACCTGAGAGTAAGTGATACGTTTGTCCATAACACGGTGGTGCTATTTAGGATGATATATAGACCACAGCAATGTGTTCATCCCCTTAATACGTATGATTTTGGCTTTCTTTTTTTATCTAATTAACCGATGAGACGAGCGAGACGTTCACCTGATGGTAAGTGATACGCCGGCTCATAACAACGTAGCGCTAATTAAGATTGTATGCACTGCATCACATTGCGCTCATCGCCTGTGACAAAATGTTGAGTCCCGTTACCTCAGTAATTTCTTTAGCTAAAACTCCCTTCAATCCGAAGCACAGTAATGTTTGTCGGCTGCAATAGCAGCTGCGGTGGTACCTAGACTGTCTCCAGCACGAGACACCTACCACCAGCAAAACAGATACACCTGCCTTCATAAAAGTGCACTATTAATCATTAGCTTTATAATAGAAGCTTATTGGTGATATTTCCCTGATGGTATGATCTTAACGAACCCATCTAGTCAACTAGCACCTTTATATTGTAAACCTGCGGAGTTCAACTATTCACGACTTCTTCGCCTTACTATCCGTATAAAACTTAATCTTTTTTAAAATATATTAAGTTGTATATGTTATAGATATATTTAACATGTATGTCCAAGTTTGTTTTGTAAGAATTGTAGTCATTGTAGCGATACGATTGCTGATGCTACGCGCGCATCACTTTCGCGCCCGCCCGCCCATTTGCGATGCGGCCCGCGCCATCTGTTAGGTGAAACCAGTAAAACATCCGGTTAAGTTAACTAACTTGTAAACAATCAAGTTTAAAACCTCTATTGTTTATTTATATCTGTCAAATTCTATAATGACGTCTCAATAGTTATATAACTTAATATTAATTCTTAATAATTACAGCTTGCATGGCTTCCGGTATCCACTGGGCTATAGAGACCGTCGTTTGTAAGGGTTCATTTGGGGGGATTTGGACCATTTCCCAGCACGCTGGCTCAATTTGGGTTGATAGGGACCAGAGCCTTATTTGTTGATGGTCTCGTGTTATTGTCGGTCAAGATGGGAGTTCTCATCGCCTTCTAAACGACACTGAGGAGGACAATTGCTGGACGTATTCTCCAGTCATTGAAGTAGTACTCATGAGGTTGGTAAGGTCTGTATAAAGCAGACCCCGGGACGGACTATCCCAGCATAGTGTTAGAGAGGCCGCGTTTGTGTTCCGAACGGAGATCCCGCAACCTCTCCCAAACGCCGAAGGTGACCACCGAGGGGATTTATTGGGTAAAAGTCTCCATATAACTCCGATTTCCTCCCCCGGAAGTTAGAGTATATTTACCAAAATTTTCCTCATCAAAATAAAAAAAGGGTCCTATGAGTTATTGTGTGGGACCCCTTACACCCTTCACTTCACGTTCACCTGATGGTAAGTAATACGCCAGCTCATAACCACGTGTCGGTATTTAGGACATTAAAGACTGCACGTTATTGTGCTAGTCATTAAGTCTCATTATTCCAGTAATTACAGTAGCTACCTTTTAAATAACGTAGGCTGCAATAGTAGCTATGGTGACCTGGAAGGTCTTCAGCAACAAGAACCTTTTTTTTTTGTTTCGGGGAGAAATCTTCGATAGGGTATCTGTCTCTGGTGGAAAGTCAGGGTTATGTGAGATTCTTACTCACTGAAACTCCTTCAGTAGTCTACATCAGTGCTTTCGGTTAGGCTCCGTGATCTCTTAGAGAACGCATTGGTGCCTCTCTACACTTTCTTTGCACACGTCTCTGAGGAAGGGCTTAACCCTACTAGGCTCTCCTACACAGGTTCGCTTGTTGAGCGATAAGGACCCTCACCCTCAAGACCCGCGAAAATCCTAGATCTTCTTTTATCTTCTTTTAGTTGCCTTCTACAGGCAGGGCTTTCCTTAGTCCTATTCCTAATAGCCTGAGACTACAGAGCTGAGCAACAGGGATATAGACATAGAGAAGTCGCTTTAATTAGTAAGATACTTTAGTTTCTAGTTAATCTTCTGATGCGCTGTAAAGTTGATGATGATGATTTTTTATATTATTTTCTTACTATAGCAACACTACTGTATACGAGTAAACATGTGCGCCCTAAATAGGCAACTCGTTTACGCAGATCGCTGATTGCGTATGCGACGCGTGCACCCTCTTGTTTGGTGAAAACGCGCAAAACTATTTGCGCACTTTCTGACCGGATGCGAATGAGGCTTCCTGCGTTTGTGAATGTCTTCGGCGTTAAAGGTCCATGAACTGTCTCAGTCGCGAAACTAACGAATTGAATTATTTCAATACTACACGAAAACTAATTTGTTATAAAGTACACGAAAGTTAGGGAGTAAAGGAAATTTATTCCTATAGTCATCATCATCATCATCATCAGCCGATAGTTATCCACTGGTGAACACAAGGCTCCTCCAAAGATCTCCACGGTCGGTCCTGACATTCCTATAGTGCTCGACTATAATATCACCTGGTGATAAAACGCTTTAAGTCTAGTAACAGCCTCCTTTTTATTAGACGAAGCGACAGGAAAGGTCCTTCACCTGATGGTATACTAATCATAAGATCCGCGAGTCGGCATGATATATACAGGACATTACAAAGCTTGATCCTTGAGACGTAAAATAAATCTAGTTATCGCAGTGATTTCATAATCTTCAGCAACCTTCAAGTACGACACAGTAATGTTTGCGTACTTCTGTTTGGGGACAAATAGACGCTGTAGTGGTCTAGACGATCTCCGGCATCAGAGACCTAGCACCAGTAAAATAGTTGTATCTATCAGACCTTTGGAGTACACCATGAATCGTTAGGTTTCTAACAGAAGCCTGGACTTATTGTTTGCAAATTGGAAATGTTTACAGTGAAAGGACGGTGATTGGTTTTGTGCCTGGTCGTCGTGGTGTGGTTGATGATGAAGAGGAGATTGAGAATTGTATCATCTAATTCTAATATCTGAAATGTAACCTGTAGGACAGCGCCAGTGTCCACTTGTAGTCTTTGTTCACGACTCCATTCCATGACAAGTTCTTGCTCACTATGCTGCTTTATCAGTTTTTGGTTTTAGGTAGGTTTCCGTTTTTAAAAGGGTTGTTGTGAGTCACTGTGGTGAAGCTTCGCGTATGCGCACTGGAAGCGGTATACGTCATAGGGAAAAGCCAGGCCAGTTGATGACGTCAGACTTTATCTTGCCTTAGCCAAACCGTATGGATTCGGGAAATTTCCACAAGTCTCATAGTGTCCGAATTAAAGTATCTTAAATTTCACAATTTGTTTAGCAATTTCATATATAACTAGCTGTTCATCGGTCACTTTGTTGGTTGCAAACCCTCGCAACTCCTTTCAGGGAAGGGATTTTGTATAATCCGTTTTTAGCTGAACTACACTCGAGATAAGGAATAGTCCTACTAAATTTTAAGTCTCCAAACCTTATAGTTCCAGAGATATCCTGAGTCTCCACATAGGTGGAAATCTGTTATTAATATGTAGACAGAATATTTAACAGTATCTGTTACTAACTGGTGATAGGTCTCTGTAGCCGGAAACATTCTAGGTGCCACCGTAGCTCCTATATGGGCAAAAGTAGTGAGAAACCAGATCACTATAGTTATGAAGTTCTAGCAATGCATCATCTAAAATACTATCACTAACATAGATACAATACAAATTATTATAAGTATAGAAAAATTAATAAATAAACTATGGTGGTAGATTTCTGTGAGGTAGGTTTCCAGGCTACATAGACTTTGAAATAACTGATGGTGTCCAACTGTTGTGTGTCGAAATTGTAACAAACATTTTGATCACTTCATCATCATCATCGAGTTCATGGGTAAGATTGCTGCAAGGAAACTGGAGACTACCCAAAGTGCAGCAGCAGTTCACATCGGGCTAGCTTTTGACTGTATATAAATCGTAGGTCGGGACGTTTGTGGAGTACTGTGGCTAGTCGGCGACCAAGAACTTGTCTGAACTAGCCTGGTCTTGAACACAGGTGCCATGAGGCCTCCTTATGCTGTTCTACTACACAGATACAAGGAGACAAGGCAACAAGTAGTAAGTAGCTCGCTAGCCTAATGGTTAGAGCGTGCGGCACTCTTTCCGAAGGTCGCGGGTTCGAATCTCGGCATGTACCGATGACTTTAATATTTAAGTTATGTACATTTGTGGACTTTAGTTACAACAGCGAGATACAAACGGTGAAGGAAAACATCGTGAGGAAACCCGCACATGACTTAGAATTTATTCTATGGTATGTGTGAAGTCACCAACCCGCATTGAGCCAGCGTGGTGGCTATGGCCCAATCGCCCTCATATTGAGGGTAGGCCTGTGCCCCAGCAGTGGGGACGTAAATGGGCTGTTATTACTACTACTTTATTACTAAGGCAACAAGACGCATGGCGAGTCATCATCCTTTTGTGGTGAACATTCCTAGTTTGCGAACAAGGAGATTTAACTGCTTTTTTTTAACAACAAAATGAGATGAGAGAGATGGCAAACGAACAATTTGCCAGTGTCAGCGTTTCCATCCAAATATGTGGGTGTCTTTAATAAAAGAAAGAACTAGGTTAGTGCCCTTTACTACTATAGACCACATCAGTCTTAATGCCCTACTTCTTCTTCCTCCTATTCCCAGCTATATAGGGTCGGCACAGTATGTACTTCTCTTCCATATCCCTCTATCAGCCGTCATATCCGAATTCACACTCTTCTTACATGTGTCATCTTTCACACAATCCATCCACACTTCGGTCTTCCTCTACCCTTATAACCATCCACTGTCATTCTCATCACTTTCTTTATTATGTCTTTCATCTCTCCGCAGTACTGAATACCCTATTCAATTAAGATATATACTTAAACACAGTTAACGATATAAATCATATAAGTAGAACTAAGCAAGTTAAGTTACGCTATGTTTAAGCTTCCAAGTCCAATGTTGTTTGTAAGAAAAATCAATAAAAGCTAACATAAACAAGCAGCTCGATGGATTTACGGCGTTACAATTTCACCGCTTACGGTGAAAGTGTGACTCATGGCTGACTCAATATATTATTTCATGAGTCAAGTGATGACTCACGCCGCCGTCTGACCGCCGGCCCGTCTCTGACGCAGCAGCGAGCAGTAATAAGTAAACCGTGTTACATTTAGATAGTAATTGCCAGTACAGCGGCCGCGTCAGAGTATCGACGGGATAACTTCAAAGCGGACTGGAAATCCTTTATAGGATTTGGAATATTCATTGGGGAAGGAAAAAGTCATGATTAGGGATATCAGGGAATGGACTGGCATATCTGAAGGATCTGAATTGTTCCGCCGAACCAGAGACAAAGGACTGTATCACACTGATCGCCAACCTTCACTAGTTGGAAAGGCACTTTAAGAAGAATATTTAAATCATCTGTTACTTTTCATTATTTCTGATGACTATACTATACTACTCTAGTTACTATACTATATAGAACTAGTATAGTAGTCTACTATACTAGTTCTATATATATATAACTTTAGTAACGGATTTCTATCAAGACATTGCTTTATACCGCTAGACAAACATATATAGAGACCTATATAGAGACTCATCAGGATATCTCTGGAACCCAAAGACCTGGAGACTTAAAATTTGGTAGGAATACTCCTTTTTCCTAGTATAGATCAGCTAAGAACGGATTTTACGAAATGTAACCCTCAAAAAGGGTTGCTGGCTGCAACTGCAAGGCGGGCGGAGAGTAGCTAGTATAGTATAAGAGAAAGTATGCTCAAGTAAACTTGATAGGGTTTTCAAAAGAGTATCTATTAATAAATATAAAACCTGTTAATAAATATGATATCGGAAGTAATAACAGCAAGTTTTACCATCATATATATCGTCACTGGTGGTAGGTCTCTGTTGCCAGCGACTAGTGTTGGTAAGGACTTCTTTTCCTCTTCCTCATATAAGAGAATAAGACGAAGAGTTTTGTCTTAATTGTAAAGGTTTAAAGAATATAATTTTCCTAAAAAGAGTATTTATATTAAGTTGTTATTTATTTCTCTTACCTTTCCTCATAATACATCCTCTTCCTCTCCTTCACAATTACTTCCTTATCAACCCTAACGGAGAGAGTCTAGGTAGGCATCAAAGCTATAACTCAGTCGCCAAACAGTGGCGCGCAAAGATTACTGTATTGTATTTAAAAGCGCTGTAGCTAGTGAAATTACTGCGGTAACAAGACTTAACATGTGTCAAGGTGACGAAAACAATGTGCAGTGTATGCCATCCTAACTAGCGACGCGACACGAGCTGATCTAGAAAAAAGTTATTGCGTCATATATCGTTCCGTCCGTACATTGCTATCGCCAAATCAATATTCGAATTCTAAATACTAGGTATGTATAACAGATTTGTTAACTTAATATTTTTTTGATACGATAATAGCAAAAGGGGTGTTAGGGGTTCCGCGCAACATAATACTGAGTCCAAGGCAACCTCATCTGTAAGCGGGCACCCTGCTTAATAACAGACGAGGCTCTGACCACCCACCAACCCTCAATGAGCCAGCGTGGTGGGTTACAGCCCAATTACCCACAATACGCCGTGGAAATCTTTCCGGGAGGCTATGTCCAACAGTGGGCTTCTATCAGCTGATGATGATAACGACAATAGAGATGAAACGAGAAATACGTTCAACTGATGGTAACTTATACGCTTGTTCATAACAATGTCGCGCTAGTTAGGATGATGTATACTGCACCACATTGCGCTGGTCGCGTTGAGACTTAAGATGTTGTCCTGCCAATATCACTAGTAACAGCGCCCTTCAAACCGGAACACAATGAGAGAGACCTACGGGCGGTAGTGTTTATAAAGGGGCTCAGTGTTTTCCTTTATTGGTAATAAACGTAATGGATTTTGGCGGGAAATGGAGATTTCGGGAAACGGAAAGGTGACTCGCTCGTGACCCGGCCGCAGGGTTCAAGGTCGGAGCTGGTGCTGCGCCGCGCGGCGGCTTCCGCGAACTTGTTGCACAATGTTTTCACTATTGATCACATGCCAAAAACGAATCGTACTGCGCAACAGTTCCTCTATTTGTGAATACTCCAATAAGCGATATACACTGCATACTATATTTATTGTACGTATATTATTCGTGGAACAGTATTATTGTTCTAACTCTAGGAATGTTAACAAAATAGTAAATTATACGCCGACTCATAACAATGTTGCGCTAGGTAGGACGTAATACACCGAACCGTATAGCACTTGCCGCCTTAAACAAGTGATTAAATGAACTTAAATGAGATATTCGTATGGTGGTAAGTTATACGCCTACTCATAACATCAAAGCGCTGATTAGGATCACGTACACTGCACGACCCTGCCTGTCGCCTTGAGACAAGACGTTGAATTAAACCAATCGATTGATGGTAATACGCATACACAATATAGCGCTCGATGAGTTGTACTCCATACCATATTACACTCATCGATTTGAGACTTGGAAGTTAAATATTTACATCATTAATTTCGCTAGTTACAACGCCCTTCAAACCGGAACATAGCAATGTTTGCACTGTTCATACAATGGGAGTTGCGGTGGTACGTACCTAGTCCTCCAGCAGCAGAGATACCACCAGTAGTATCATGAATCCTTTTATCTTCTATTATATTAACATAATAATTATCTTTATTGATTAATGTTTTCGATTTAATAAACTTGTTGTGTATTAATCTTATCATAGAATACATAATGTTGTTAATTATTAATCATGATCATGACAATAATCATTGTGTGATTCATTTTATGACGTCAAAACGCCAATGTTCAGTCGAAACAGTCGATAGCTGGAAACATGTTTGTATGTTTCAACGTATTTGATGTTTATATGCTACTGTTAAATTTAGATATTAATATAACACGCTGTATAAGATGTGTACTGGTGGTAAGTAGTGAAATTACTGAGGTAACATCGATGATATGCACAGTGTATATCATCTTAACTAGCACTTCGTTTCTGTCTCAAGGCGGCGAGCAAATGGTTCAGCGTTTATACTTCTAACGCCATGGTATTTCTTAACGCGACGAGCACATGACGCAGTGTATATCATCCACGTAATCTCATCGTATCATCCTAACTAACGCCATATTTTGTCTCAAAGCGACGAGCATATAGTGCAGTGTATACCATCCAAACTAGTACTTCATTTCGGTCTCAGATCGACGAGTACATGGTGAAGTGTATATCATCCTACCTAACGCCACGTTATGTTTCAAAGCCACGAGCATATAGTGCAGTGTATACCATCCTAACTAGCACTTTATTTCGGTATCAAGTCGACGAGTACACGGTGCAGTGTATATCATCCTAACTAACGCCATATTGTGTCTCAAAGCGACGAGCATATAGTGCAGTGTATATCATCCAAACTAGTACTTCATTTCGGTCTCAGATCGACGAGTACATGGTGAAGTGTATATCATCCTACCTAACGCCACGTTATGTCTCAAAGCCACGAGCATATAGTGCAGTGTATACCATCCTAACTAGCACTTTATTTCGGTATCAAGTCGACGAGTACACGGTGCAGTGTATATCATCCTAACTAACGCCATATTGTGTCTCAAAGCGACGAGCATATAGTGCAGTGTATATCATCCAAACTAGTACTTCATTTCGGTCTCAGATCGACGAGTACATGGTGAAGTGTATATCATCCTACCTAACGCCACGTTATGTCTCAAAGCCACGAGCATATAGTGCAGTGTATACCATCCTAACTAGCACTTTATTTCGGTATCAAGTCGACGAGTACACGGTGCAGTGTATATCATCCTAACTAACGCCATATTGTGTCTCAAAGCGACGAGCATATAGTGCAGTGTATATCATCCAAACTAGTACTTCATTTCGGTCTCAGATCGACGAGTACATGGTGAAGTGTATATCATCCTACCTAACGCCACGTTATGTCTCAAAGCCACGAGCATATAGTGCAGTGTATACCATCCTAACTAGCACTTTATTTCGGTATCAAGTCGACGAGTACACGGTGCAGTGTATATCATCCTAACTAACGACATATTGTGTCTCAAAGCGACGAGCATATAGTGCAGTGTATATCATCCAAACTAGTACTTCATTTCGGTATCAAGTCGACGAGTACACGGTGCAGTGTATATCATCCTAACTAACGCCATGTTATTTCTCAAAGCCACGAGCATAAGATGCAGTGTATATAATCCTAACTAACGCCACGTTATGTCTCAAAGCCACAAGCATATGGTGCAGTGTATATAATCCTAACTAACGCCACGTTATGTCTCAAAGCCACAAGCATATAATGCAGTGTATATAATCCTAACTAACGCCACGTTATGTCTCAAAGCCACGAGCATATGATGCATTGTATATAATCCTAACTAACGCCACGTTATGTCTCAAAGCCACAAGCATATGGTGCAGTGTATATAATCCTAACTAACGCCACGTTATGTCTCAAAGCCACAAGCATATAATGCAGTGTATATAATCCTAACTAACGCCACGTTATGTCTCAAAGCCACGAGCATATGATGCATTGTATATAATCCTAACTAACGCCACGTTATGTCTCAAAGCCACGAGCATATGATGCATTGTATATTAGGGGGACCGGAAAGTAATGTCGTTTTCTTACGCTAAATAGATAGATAGATAGATAGATAGATAAATTAGTTTATTTGTCCACGCAGTACAGAACACTTATAAAAAGACAAAAACATTACATCAAAGAACACAGATGAACAAAAATATATTGACAAAGTAATATTTTAGGTAATCAATACTGCCGTGTGTACTACAATGGTACAAAATGGCCGTAGCTCAATGTAACTGTTGCCACGTAGTGAACAACACACTGATTTTCAGCTACCGCCCGCGGCGCGATCGCGAAGGAGATATGTTGCTCTTATTGGTAACCATAGATCTTTATAATTGTACTTGTAATTGTAATTGTAATTGCAATAGATTCATGTGAATAAATATGTTATATGTATGTTGCTAATGACATAGTCAAGAGTGCTACTACTAACTATAGATTTGAATTATAAGCCACTATCAAATGTTTTTGTTTTGATTTTCTAATAAAAATTGTTTAAAATATTTTTTAAAGCTGAAAAGAGAGTTACATTGCCTCACAGGCGGAGGTATATTATTCCAACACTTGGTGGCCTGATGTCGAAAACTGCCGGTAAATGATACAGTTTTATGCTTATAGTAGGAGAGATAGGTACGCGCACTTCTTGCGTTTAATCTGTCTTGGTGAGGAGAAAACTTTATTTTAGAATATAGATATTCTGGTGTCTTATATTTTAAGATTCCGAATAAAAGAGAAGCTAAGTGTAATTGCCTGCGCGATTCCATGTTAAGCATGGACGATTTATAAAGATGTGGAGAGATATGACTACGAGCTGGAACGTCGAAACAGAATCGATAGCAAGCATTTTGCACACGTTGAATTATTCGGCGTGTCCTAGAAAGAAGACGAGGTCCATAAACAACATCGCCGTAATTTAATTTTGAGAGAATTAAGGATTCGGATAAGTGAATACGAGTTTTAATGCAAATGAGATAACGGATTTTATACAAGACTCTTAAACGATAAAAAATACAAACACATACATTTTTAACGAGTCTTTATTTTTAATCAATGATGTATTCCCCATCATTGTCAATAACCTTTTGCCATCTAGTGAGTAAATTTTCAATCCCTGATCGATAAAAATTAATTGGTTTTTCGGCAAAATATCTAGAGATGGCATTTTGGATATCATCCAAATTTGCAAATGTTTTGCCACTTAAAAAGTGTTGCAGCGCTCGGAATAAGTGGAAATCCGATGGTGCAACATCGGGCGAATATGGTGGATGAGGCAGCACCTCCCACCCCAATTCATTAATTTTTTCTAGAGTTCGCCTTGCGCAGTGCGGTCTTGCATTGTCATGTTGGAGAATGACGCCTTTTCGGTTGACAATCGCTGGCCACTTTTCAATTAAAGATTGATTGACTCGCTGCAATTGTTCGCTGTAGAGGTCTGCAGTAACAGTTTCTCCAGGTTTCAGTAATTCAAAATGAACAATGCCGCGAATACTCCACCAAACACACAAAAGCGCTTTTTTGGGGTGTAAACCTGGCTTAGCAGTACTCCGAGGGATTTCATTTGGAGAGAGCCACTGCCTTTTGCGTTTTGGGTTATCATACAGGACCCATTTCTCATCTCCTGTGATCAAGCGATCAAAAAACGCTTCTGTGTTGTGTCGTTGAAGCAATAAGTTGCATGTGATTGATCGGTTAGCCTTATTCTGTTCGGACAGATTATGCGGGACCCAAACACCTGCTCTGCTTACTTTTCCAATCTGCTTCAAATGTTCTTGGATGGTCGACCAAGGTTTGTTGAGACTGTTTGACAATTCCTCGATCGTCTGACACGGATTTGCTTCCACTTCCGCCCTTAACACGTCGTTGTCTAACGCTGATGGTCTTCCTGATCGATACGAGTCGGAAAGATCAAAATTACCCGATTTGAACTTGGAAAACCACCTTTGGCATTTACGAATGTCCAGTGCATTTGGATAAACATCGCAAATGTTTTTGGTAGCAACTGTTGCGTTATTTCCCTTGCGAAACTCAAAGAGCATGCAATGCCGGATGTGTACCTCTTCTGGTATTTGGCTGGCCATTTTACCCAAAATTACATAAAAAAATTGTAATTCAATTGTCTATAAGTAAAGAAATCACTATAACCTCACAATGTCTTTGGTACGCCTCTGAACAAAACAATGAGCTGACAAATGACAATCAAGTATTGGCATGCGCAGAAACGACATTACTTTCCGGTCCCCCTATTATAATACTAACTAACGCCACGTTATGTCTCAAAGCCTCGAGCATATGATGCATTGTATATAATCCTAACTAACGCCACGTTATGTCTCAAAGCCACGAGCATATGATGCAGTGTATATAATCCTAACTAACGTCACGTTATATCTCCAAACCACAAGCATATAATGCAGTGTATATAATCCTAACTAACGCCACGTTATGTCTCAAAGCCACGAGCATATGATGCAGTGTATATAATCCTAACTAACGCCACGTTATGTCTCAAAGCCACGAACATATGATGCAGTGTATATAATCCTAACTAACGCCATGTTATGTCTCAAAGCGACGAGCATATAATGCAGTGTATATCATCATAATTAACGCCACGTTATGTCTCAAAACCACGAGCATAAGATGCAGTGTATATAATCCTAACTAACGCCACGTTATGTCTCAAAGCCACGAGCATAAGATGCAGTGTATGTAATCCTAACTAACGCCATGTTATGTCTCAAAGCCACGAGCATATGATGCAGTGTATATAATCCTAACAAACGTCATGTTATGTCTCAAAGCCACGAGCATATGATGCAGTGTATATAATCCTAACTAACGCCATGTTATGTCTCAAAGCCACGAGCATATGATGCAGTGTATATAATCCTAACTAACGCCACGTTATGTCTCAAAGCCACGAGCATATGATGCAATGTATATAATCCTAACTAACGCCATGTTATGTCTCAAAGCCACGAGCATATGATGCAGTGTATATAATCCTAACTAACGCCACGTTATGTCTCAAAGCCACGAGCATATGATGCAATGTATATAATCCTAACTAACGCCATGTTATGTCTCAAAGCCACGAGCATATGATGCAGTGTATATAATCCTAACTAACGCCATGTTATGTCTCAAAGCCACGAGCATATGATGCAATGTATATAATCCTAACTAACGCCACGTTATGTCTCAAAGCCACGAGCATATGATGCAGTGTATATAATCCTAACTAACGCCACGTTATGTCTCAAAGCCACGAGCATATGATGCAGTGTATATAATCCTAACTAACGCCACGTTATGTCTCAAAGCCACGAGCATATGATGCAGTGTATATAATCCTAACTAACGCCACGTTATGTCTCAAAGCCACGAGCATATGATGCAATGTATATAATCCTAACTAACGCCACGTTATGTCTCAAAGCCACGAGCATATGATGCAGTGTATATAATCCTAACTAACGCCACGTTATGTCTCAAAGCCACGAGCATATGATGCAGTGTATATAATCCTTACTAACGCCACGTTATGTCTCAAAGCCACGAGCATATGATGCAGTGTATATAATCCTAACTAATGTCACGTTATGTCTCAAAGCGACGAGCTAATGGACCAGCATTCACCTAACGCGCCGTTGTTATGTCTCAAGGCGACAAAGACATGGCGCAGTTCATATCATCCTAATACCACAATGTTGTGAACCGGTGTATAACTTACCATCTGGTGAACGATCTAATCTATTTAGTTTATTACATAACGCGCAGTTCGCGTCAGACGTCATCAGTCAATTAGACACCGTCAAGCCAGCTCGCCGTCAGTCACACAGCACGCGTGTGCACCGTGTCCTCAATTACCGCATGCCGTCATCCACGAGGCTACATTGAACTTCATAAACAATGGCGGCTGTGTACCTTCTTCATACAACATTTATTACATATTATTATTGTTGTTATAATTAAAATCGATTTGTTTAACTTTAATCGATACGGTGGAAATCGATTAGGAATGCATACGTGCAGTAGTGGATATTTTAACTTTTGACGATACAAGCGATACGTTCGTCCGATGTTAGGATCTACTACTGCCTACGCGGTGTTAGTATGATATACACTGCACCATATCCTCATCGCCTTGAGACAAAGTAGCGCTAGTTCAGATGATATACACTGCACCATTTCCTCATCGCCTGGAAACTTAAAGTAGAGCTAGTTAGTGTGATATACACTGCACCATATCCTTATCGCCTTGAGACCATAAGTAGCGCTAGTTAGTGTGATATACACTGCACCATATCCTCATCGCCTTGAGACAAAGTAGCGCTAGTTCAGATGATATACACTGCACCATTTCCTCATCGCCTGGAAACTTAAAGTAGAGCTAGTTATTGTGATATACACTGCACCATATCCTTATCGCCTTGAGACCATAAGTAGCGCTAGTTAGTGTGATATACACTGCACCATATCCTCATCGCCTTGAGACAAAGTAGCGCTAGTTCAGATGATATACACTGCACCATTTCCTCATCGCCTGGAAACTTAAAGTAGAGCTAGTTAGTGTGATATACACTGCACCATATCCTTATCGCCTTGAGACCATAAGTAGCGCTAGTTAGTGTGATATACACCGCACCATTTCCTCATCGCCTTGAGACAAAGTAGTGCTAGTTAAGATGATATACACTGCACCATATCCTTATCGCCTTAAGACATAACACTAAGTACACTGTACAACATTGCGCCCGTCGTCTGAGACGTAAGATGAGTCCCGTTACTTCAGTAATTTTATTAGCTATAGCGCCCTTTAAACCGGAATACAGTAATGTTTGCACACTACTATTTGTTACCTGCTATAGGAGCTATAGACGTTCCCCGACAAGAGTCCTGCCACCAGTAAACATTTACTTCTTAGAAACCTTCACAGTTATCTACCTACTTTATATGGTAAATCCACCATTTTAATACCATCGCTGTGTTCTGACGCTCATCATAAAAGAGCTGGAGTATTCTGAGGATCAAGCTTCACCATCAGCGATCCAAAAAAAAAAAAAATTCAGACACACTGAGTCACTGTTACACAATACGAGTCAGAGACCCCGCGGCCTTCGCGCGCTCGCGGCTATATCGTCGATTATTTTCGTACGCAGATCGTGGGTAGATGATAAAATTAACCGATAACCGATAACCAGCACTTTTCTCACGCCATCGTGTGATGCTTATCACGTACAGGATCCGCACAACGTGGATGCGTGTTCACTACTTTTTTTTTTGCTGTCAACATGGCTCTAATTAACATGATATAGGGGGGCCTTAGGGCCCACTAAACGAACTCGGACTGAACGACAAGTACAAGGTAGTCCAGTGCTTGTTACCAAAGCGAGGGTCCTGAAGGTTAAAGCCCTATTGGGACGTTCTTTAGACGTAGTAGTGGGAGGCACCAGTGCACCAGATAGATCCTGAGGTCTCCCGCAACGCACTGAAAATTACCACCAAGGCTATAGTGGGTTAAAATCTCACCTAATCCTATCTTCCATCCAGAAGCAGGGTATCTGTTTTGAAGATTTCTCTCTTAATAAAAAAAAAGTTAGGATGATATTCACAGCACCGCAATACTCTGCGACTGGACTGTCTCGTTACTGCAGTAATTTCACTACCTGCAACACCCTTCAAATCAGAACACAGTAGTGTTTGGCGACAGGAATAGAGGTACGATGACACAGTCTGTTAGTAAATGGTCCAGTTTATGTCATACTCTTTAGCGAGATGAAAGTCTTATGCCTCAAGGAGATGAGCATACTGTGGTGTTGTGTATATCATCCTAACTAGCGCCACGTTGTTATGGACAGTGTTATAACTTACTATCAGGTGAACGTCTCGTTGCTTATATATGTCTTTTCCTATGAAGATGATAGAAAAATTTTGATTGGCTACCCCGGAAGACAGAAGAGATATTGAAGGCTAGTATAATAATACAATGGAGTAACAACATATATTATATATTGCTATTTCCTACCTGCTTTTCTAGCTGTAACACCTCTGAAACTCCTTCAGGAATTTCTTTTTTTAGTTGAACTACATTCCGCAAAAAGAAAATCCCTATCAATTTTCAAGTCTCCAGATCTTACAGCTCCAGAGATATCGTGATGAATCTCTACATAGTTGAAAATCTCATATATATATGTAAATAATACGTATATCACACATAACGACATACAGAAATACTTTGACAAGATGGTGGAATGAACAAGCGTGAAGACTTTCTGTCAGCTATTTTTAATATCTAGTATCGATACTCAGTAAAATCTCAATAATTACTATATACTAATCAGCAGTATACAGTATACAGTGTGTAGTGTGCTGGTGTCATGTTACGTCACACTATGTCGTAGTCAATCAGACCACATATTCCGTTTAAAGTTAACCGCAGACTGACGACGGAGTGTTGAGGTTTAACAACGAAATTTTCATTAATCACTCTCCTAAGAAATCGACTGGGAAAACCAGACACGGAATAACCTTTTTCATATGTTGTTTATATGAAAATGTATATTATTCAAATAAATAAACGAATCATATAAATAATAACAACATAGTCATTGTTTTTATTTACGTTTTTAAACAGTATAAAATACTAATTAGCGCCGCGTTATGAGCAGGTGTAATAATTACCGTAAGATGAACGTTTAGCTCACGTATGGAAAGTCGGAATATTGTAAAACTAGTCCAACTTTAGGTTTGTCGTAAAAGGCGACTAAGAATGATTCAATAGCTAAATTGATTAGTTAGTATTACTAAAGAATCAGTCGTACTGGAACATATATATGCACTTTACAACTTGGAATAGAATAGAATATATATTGGATGCAAAGATGCAGAGGAAGTCTCACCTGCAGACTTAGGACTATACAAATATTTACCAGGCGCGGGTTATACGTCAAGCGACGGCGAATTGCTTCCAGCAGGAACACGAGTGATGAATTCTAGTAAACCGGATTGGACGGAACCTCTCTTTGCCAGCAATCGCGTCGGCGAAGCTGGGTGGAGATACTGCATGGAGAGCCATAGCCTTGTAATGAAATTATTATGGTACAAGAGGAGGCTGCTGAGCGGGATAAAGAGAGGATAGATCCCGCTCGGAGACGAAGCCGTCGTGGTTCTAATGCTGAACGTCGAGGCCCACCGGCGAATGGTGTTCCCCTACTTGTCGTCGCCCTCTAAACGATCTTAAGCAGGACAATGGCTGGACGTGGTCTTCCGCTATTGAAGTAGTATTCGTGAGGATGATAGCAACTGGACAATAAAAAAAACCTGAGTATGGGTTATTCCAGCATAGCGTTGGAGAGGCTGTAGTTGCGGTTCCGAATGGGGATCTCGTGAACTCTCCAAACGCTGAATAATCCCCCAAAAAACAGATTGCCTTTGAAGATTTTCCTCCCGGGAACCAAAAAAGGATTGAACATATATATACTCTTCATATATATACTTCTATATACATCAAAGACAATGAGATAACATATCTAAAAACAAATTAATATACAAACATATATAATTCATGTTTGCATACTACTGTTTAGCTGATAAAATAAACGCTATAGTGTTACTACTTACTCCTCTGACGCAGAGTCCTAGAGTGAGTCTTGGTCTCCAACACAAGAGCACCAGCGTTGTCTGCCTCGTGCTGCTTCTTACCACTGCTTGAAGCTCTACGCCGGCAGACAGATCAACGCCCAATTGAGGTTCCGAAGAACACGTTTTTGACTACAACCATCACCCATCCTTAGCAAGTGGTCCAGCCGGCGAAGTCTTTGGGCTTTAACTTCAAGTAGTTCGGTGCGCCGACCAAATTGATTTCAATACCATATAGTGTTAGTTAGTATATATACAGTATACTGCAGTTTTGCGATGGATATGTAACAGCAGCAGTAAGGTTACCATCATCATCATCATTATCAGCCTGTGTTTATCAACTGCTGGATATAGACCTTTCCCAAATGTCTTCGATTCTCAGCTTCTCACATCCACCCATTTCCGACCGACTTTATGATGTCTTCAGTCGGGTTTGGAAGGAGTAAGTTTACCGTTTTTTTTGTACATTAATTATTCATAATATAGTAAGTATTGTATTTTTTTTTATATGGCAACAGTTAACACCTGCTGTTATACAATAGCGGGCTATTTGTACGGCCGCTATTTAAACAGGTAGTTATGATAAAATATTCTTTTAGTGACGTTGAATATATGTATATGGAATATCGATATAAATATATATATACATAATATATAAGGAGTGTAAGGAGTTCCGCATAACAACTGACAAGACCCCAGGCAACCTCATCTGCTCGTGGTGCACGCTGATAATCAACAAACGAGGCTCTGACTCCCACCAACCCGGATTGAGCCAGGGTTGTGGAAAATAGCCTAACTCTAAATGAATCACAAAAGACAACCTTTTTTTTGCTTCTCTTGGGGGAAATGCCTTCGCATACCTGCCCTTCCAGGAGCAAAGACAAGTTATATCGGACTTGCACCGATTAAAAGCTCCACGATGGTCCACCTTCGTTGCTTCACAGCAGGCCACGGATACGCTTTCGCATAGCTTTACCCCGCCAGCTCCAACTGCACCATGAAGAACCCCTTCCTTTCTACCTCTGTAGGGTCGGAACAACAGATACAAAAGACAGCCCCTAGTGCTCAGCGGTACTGGAAGCCGTGCTACTAGTAAGGTCGCGGGAAACCGCTGGAAGCAGACAGCACTAGGCCAACCGATAGTAAGATCTTTGAGCGAGATCTATATCCAGCAGTAGAGGCCTATCAGCTGACGATTGATATTTGACACAATATATAACTTTTAGTTAATAATTTGTACTAATTTAGTTACTATTGTTATAAAGTACAAAATATGTAATACACAACTAAATATGCTAATGTTAGACTGTTCTCCATTTTGACCAATAATTAAGATCTTACACCTTTTAATTAATACACAATGAAGTATATATAATACTCTTAAAACCATTTAATAGTAACTATCCTCGCTTTCTTCTAGCTAACCCTTCGTTGCCTTCTGACAGGCCGGCGCCATTTTGTTCACGCGTCACTACTGCGCCGCCATGTTTTAAATGTAGCCAACTTTTAAATAACAAAAGCAATGATACCAATATAAAATGCTACATATTTTATTATTTATTTGATAACACTAATACTAATACTAGAGGTCAATGTTTTAGATAATGATTACTGGTGTGACGTCTCTGTCGCTGACGGTCGTCTGGGTAGGTCCGCAGCCCCTATTGCAGCTGCCAAACAAGTGTGCAAACGTTAGTGTTCCGGTTCGGTTTGAAGGGCGTTGTAGCTAGTGTAATTGCTGGGGTAACGTGACTCAATATCTTATATCCTAAGGTGACGAGCAAAGTGGGGCAGTGTATATAATCCACTGGCGTCACGTTTTTTTGTGTTGACTACCAAAAGATTGCTAGACTTAAGTGGCAGTGGCAAAGCACATTGCTCGAAGGACCGACGGCCGATGGGGCAGTAAGGTCCTTGAGTACCAGTAGACGTAGTGTTGGGAGGCCTCCCACAAGGTGGACCGACGATCTGGTGAGAATCGCGGGAACCTACTGGATGCGAGCAACACAACCGGTTGATGTGGAGATCTTTGGAGGAGGCCTATGTCTAGCAGTGGACATCTATCAGCTGATGATGATGAAAGAAGCTTGGACATGAAAGAGGTTGTTCTCTTTCCTCTCCTTACCTTAGAAATAGGAACTGCAGTGCTGTTTGACGGTTTCCGGCTATATATACCTACCACCACTGTGTTGTACCAGTGTGATCACTCAGACCTTAGGATAATCCACCACGTTTTAACAGCACTGCTGTTACAGGTAAGTTTACAAACAGTGGGTGGTAGTTGAGGGGCTCAAAAGATAGAACTAGGGAGGGGCAGGCGCTTAGTCACATCGCCACAGAGGCAGTTGTGTAACATCACTAAGCAGAAGACAATGCGTCACGTCATTACGTTACGTTATTATACTTTATTTTCAATAGAGTTGAATGAACCGAGATGAACGGCTTTACGATACGTAAACAGCGGGTTGAACGACCACCTACAATAAAGTAACCGACTTTAACTGGCCTCAGTGGCTCAGTGGCTAAACACCACTCCACGATTCGATTCCAAGGCCACACAGGTACGATCTTCACCACCCTCATATTATAAGTTTTCTGCTATAACCACATTGCTTATAGCAGATATCCAAATATATCGGCTCATCACTAGATCTCCGAAACTATTAGAAGTAAACACTCAAACTTTAGTAGAGATGTTACTAGTGCCGTTTAGAGGTCAGCTAATAATGGATTTTAGGAAATGCCTAAACGAACGGAAGTTAATACGGCCAGCAAAGCAGTCGGGAACAGCTGGTATATCTATATATACATAAATATATTATTTTACTTTCTACCTTCACCTTATATTACTATGTATCTCTTCATCTTCCATCCAATGCTCATCGAAATTAATTTATACATAATTTACTTTAGCTCCCCAACTTCCATCCGATGAAAATGTTAGATAATGAAACGAAAAGAACATTTGGCTGTCATTATATCAGACGCAGAGGATCCTGGGTAAGTGTACTTCACCTTCGACCTTCGTACTTGTTATAGAAGTTAAATAATCACTTGCTCATTTGCTATAAACACATCAACGTTCTGACTGATCGTCTACACTTGGAATGCCTTTAATTCCATTGTCTGTATTGTCTTTTTCGTCTAAATATCATCATCAGCTCGTGACAGTCTTGCTTTTGGATACAGGCCCGTCCAAAAGAAGGATATAACCCGATCTTTTATACTTATACAGCTTCCGCCAGCCTTCTGGAAATCATCGCGCCAACTAGCGAGAAGATAAACTTTTTTACTTCCATTGCCTCCGTAGTTTTTAAAAATCTGATAAAAATAATAAAAAAAAAAATAATATCTAAATTATTAAAATTTGTTTCTAATACAAATATTACGACTAGCAACATTATTCTATACTTCAACAGTCAACACGTAATTCATATGAGACGATCGAGTATTAAAACCAGGTATTTATATTCAACTACTCGGTACACGAGTGTGGTACACGAAGTGCTTTCAAATATTTAATACTGCACTACATAAGACTTCCATTTCTAGAAGATTCTTTATCTAGGTAATACATCGCGTAGCTTTGCCTATACTTATAATATTTACTGTTAACAGAGTGCTATAAGAGTAAAATTTACATAATATTACAATAAAAACTAAGGAAATTCAAATACTAGCTCTAAGGTATTACTGTTTCGTATAATTAATTATGCTCTTTATCGCATTAAGACAAGGTTTAATTTCCTAGTTTATATAGTGAAGATAAAAAAAATCTATTATTGAAAATACTTAAAGTATTTCGAACCAAGTTTTTGGACTAATACTTGTTAGTACATACAAAAACATATATCATTGCGCTGTATTGAATTTAGCAAGTATGACACATGGTTATTTTTAATTAATATCAATAGAAGTACTTTGTAACAGTTAATATGTTATATGTAATATAAGCTAATATTAGCTGTCTCATAGTAAGGTTTTCGCTCAGTTTAAAGTATTATCTGTGGCCGTCGTTGCGTGATACACAAACGTGATCCCTGTCTGCTTAGCTGGTAATCAGTTCCTAGGTGAATTATACTCGATAAAAAGAATATTCCTATCAAATTCCCAGTGTCCATTCCCTATGGTTGTAATGAGAATGAAAGTGGATGGTTATAAGGGTAGAGGAAGACCAGAAAAAGTGTGGATGGATTGTGTGAAAGATGACATGTGCGAGAAGAATATGAATACAAATGTGACGGCTGATAGAGGGTTATGGAAGAGAAGTACATACTATACTGATCTCACATAACCGGGAAAAGGGCAGAAGGAAGAAGAAGATTCCTTATAGAAGCAGGGATATCGTAATGCTTCTAGATAGATGAAAATCTTATATATATATGTTATCACTAAAACATTTTGGCTAATCATACTAAATATCTATGTGATGAGTAATAACATAGTATTTACTCATCATATTTCCTACAATCCGAATGAAAACAGTACTCGAGCCAAAATATCAAGAAGTATTTTTTTCGCTCGTTCGCAGGAAATTAATGGATTTTTATAGCATGCATCATCATTGACATTCCTTATCAAAAACTAAGCTATTATATTATACTATAGCTCAGATATAAAGTACATAGTATGCGTATTGAAGATGCAGGTTCAATTCTCAATTAGTAAGATTATTGCCAAGTGGAGCTAGATTGGTGGTAGGTTGTGGGTGACCGTCAAAGTAGGTACCACCGCAGTATCTGTTGCAGCTGACAAACAGTACTGTGCAAACATTACTGTGATCTGGTTTGAAAGGCGCTGTAGCTAGTGAAATTGCTGGAGTAAAGAGATTCAACACTAAGTCTCATGGCTACGAGCATGATGTTATTCAGTATATAACATAGTAACTATTATCACGTTGTTATGGGCAGGCGTATCACTTACCATCAGGTGAATATCCAGCTCGTCTCGTTGCCTTTTCAATAAAAAAAAAAAATCTATGTTTTTTTTATTCGAGCGAAACATTCACTTCTTGATCAATGATACGCATATCTATAAGATGATGTATACCACCACGCTGCTCATCGCTGAGACATGTGTTATTATATCATTAACTTAGTAATTTAACTAGCTACAGCACCCTTCAAACCGGAACACTTTAATATTTGCACACTTATGTGTGGCGGCAGAAATAGAAGCTGCGGGAGTACCTAGACGGTCTGCGGCATCAATGTAACGGAGTCTAACGAAGGTTATAATAACAAGTGTTTTCTTTAGAAACTAACTAAAAATTTAAATTTGAATACGTACCATTTAAAGGATGATGTAATTAATTCTTCCATTGACGCAGTAACTAATAATAACTAATAAGTAATATAAATGTATCGCCGATACAGTAAGATCGTGTCAGCTGTGCTAACTAACGTTTCATGGTTATTGTATCCACGTGAAAGGAATTAGCACAAATATACATAACAATGGAGACTGAAATGGATAGTAATTTAAAAAATTATAAAGTCATCATCGTCATTATCATCAGCCGATAGACGTCCACTGATGGACATAGGCCTCACCCATTCCCACATCGATCAGGATTCATGGGAAGGATCTGCGCCATTTCCCACCACACTGCCCCAATACAGATCGGATGTAGCAGGAGCCTGGGGATTTGTTCTGCGGAACCCTAACGCCCCTATATTATAAAGTATTCCATTATAATTAATTTTAAACCAACCAATGTGTAATATGAACAATATTTAATAGTTAAAATGTAGACAGATTAACTTTAACCATCAGATGAGTTGCCGCAAGAATATCCTTCCGTCAATTACTATTGTATGGCTGTGGAGTGGAATCAGTTATCAATCATCAGCCGATAGATGTCAATAGCTGGATATAACCCTCCCCCAAAGATCTCCACACCGATCGGTCCACAGTTAGCTTGGCCTCCAGTACCAACGGGCAGCAAGACCTGAGGTTTGTAGGGGTTCATGTGGGGGGATTTGAGCCATTTCCCACCACGCTGACCCAAAGCGGATTGATGGGAACCAGAGCCTTGTTACTCCAATAGCTGGATGCACCACGAGCAGATGAGGTTGGTTTGGGTCTCGTGCGAGAACCCTTACACCTCCTACTGTTACATAGATTCTTGTTTTATTTTGATGATTGGAATACTATGTTCAAGACTTTTGTTTTCTTATTGGATACAAGAAAATAAAAGTAAGGAGTTCTCCTGAACATCTTACGAAGCACAAGTCAACCTCACCTGCAGGCGGTGCACCTCGCTAAACAATAAACGAGGCTCTGAGCACCCATCAACCCTCACTGGGACACCGTGGTGGAGTTAAAGCTTAATTGCTTAATGAGCATCCTCGACGAAAGACCGTGCCCAGCTGTGAGCGTTATCCAGAGCTAGCTGTCTTGTATGTAGGCATGACATATAGTGTTTATATAAAAAAAATTACATACACTACATAACATTAAAGAGCGGTATATATACTTGCATCATTTCCAAATATATGTAAAAAATCAATAAAAAAATCGTTACTAAATCATTTAAATACGAAAACAAATTTGAATTTTCTTTCGCAGGTGTCGACCGGTCGGACTTGACCTGTCTGCGGATTAGCCCTTACATTTTTATAGTACGCTATAACGAGAACGCTAGGGTGGGGTGGGTCGATGTAAACTGGTCGCGTAAACTGCGTGGAATTATTGTGCAACAGTCCACACCACCGAAAATTCGCCGGTTGACGACCTTTGTAATATAATTACTCACACAGGCGCGGCCGCCGACAGCGCACGATGTACGCATTGGCACCCACACACGCGCACGGATGTTTCTGTACGCCCGAAATAGAATTGCGCGTCTGTGCGTGTGCGTCAGTACATTGTATCGAGGGCAAATAGGGTGGCGGTAACTCAACTTTGGCAATTTACGGCTTCATTATTTGTTGCGAACTTTCCGACGGCATTTTCTTATATTTATTACTGTTTATTTATTTATATATTATTTTATAAATATTTATATATATATTAGATTTACTATTATTAGTAATATTATATGAATTTTTGCTGGTGGGTCTCTGTAGCCGGGAATTATGTAGGTACTACCGCAGCGTCTATTGCAGCCGACAAGATACTGTCCAAATATATCTGTTTACTGAAGGGAATTGTAGCTAGAGATAGCTGGAGATATTACTGCGGTAACAAGACTTGACATCTCGTATCGAAGCGATGAGAACAACATGGTGCTGTGCATATCCTAATTAACGCCACGTTATTATTATAGATAGTATCACATCATATACAAACAGAGGAACGTCTCGTTTATTTAGTTTACCTGTAGAATCAAAAGAAAATACTTGTTCAGCAGTGTTCCGTTTTGAAGGGCGTTGCAGCTAGTGAAATTACAGCGATTACAATGTAGCGTTGTGTATATTTTAACTAGCTCTACATTGTTATGAGGCGAGGAAGTTTTTTATCAATTGGATAAAGAGAATGATGATGACAGCATGGTGCTATGCCATCATCATCAGCACAACATTCTTATGAGCTACACATTATACCATCGATAAACATTACTGAAGGTAACCAAACAAGGAAATTAATTATTACTATACAACCAAGCAAACATGTTCCAGTTTAAGGGGTGTAATAACCAATGAAATTACTGAGGTAATGGACTAGTTTAGTTCAGTAATAATATCAAAAGACGTCAATCAGTTATCTAAATCGTGATAACGCTATCATCGAACACCGTGTTGTGGTTATATATAGATACAGCTGTGACGCAGAGTTCAGCTGCTTTGCGAAGCTATGTTAATATAATGTTGCGAATGAAACGTTCGCAGGACATTACATATATATATATATTTATATATCAGTTGATAGATGTCCACTGCTGCCAGTGGGTTGTTGCAATTCTTACCAGATCGTCGGTCCACCTTGTAGGAGGCCTCCCAACACCGCGTCTACCGGTACGCAGGCGCCTCTCGAGGACCTTACTGCCCCAACGGCCCTCGGTCCTTCGAGAATCCTGCCCAGCTCACTGCCGCTTAAGTCTAGCATAGTTTTGGGCTATGTCAGTGACCTTAGTTCTGCTGATCTCCACAGTTCTGATTCAATCGCGCAGAGAAACTCCTAGCCTTCTCCATTGCCCTTTGACTTTCAGCCTTTTTATAAGGGCGATAGTAAGGCCACGTCTCGGTTCCATATGTCGACACACATATATATATATATATATATATATACAGATATTTAGAGATTCATTGACTCATAACAAGATCTCCGAAAGTATAATACGTAAACATTAAAAATTTGGGAGAGATATTGCTTCTGCCGTTTAGAGGTCAGCTAAGAATGGATTTTACAGGGGTTGCGGGGCGGCGGCTAGTCGCCGGGAATATTTTCAAGTTCAATATAATCTAAGTCTGTAGTACGTACAACAGAACGGACAGGGAACAGCTAGTATATATGTAAACTATTGAATTAATATGATAGTATTTGCACACTACAGTTTGGAAACAGGATTAGCCATCGTGATGATAGGGTTCCCTGTTCGTTCCGAGTACTATCAAATTATATCGTTTTATATTATATATGTTATATATAAGTCATCATCAATGTAGTGTATGCTGTCTAACCAAAGTACATCTTATTCCTCCTGCCCTTTTCCCAGCTATGTGGAGTCGGCACAGTATGTACTTCTCTTCCACATCCCTCTATCAGCCGTCATATCTGAATTCACACTCTTCTCACACATGTCATCTTTCACACAATCCATCCATACCTTCTTCGGCCTTCCTCTACCCTTATAACCATCCACGTTCATTCTCATTACTTTCTTTGTTTGCCCTTCATCCCTCCGCACATGCCCACACCACGCTAACCTCTTGCTCCTCAATTTCTCTGTCACTGCGGCAACTATCAGACTTTCTCTAATATAATAATTTTGTTTGTGGTCTGTCCGTTTCCGGTGACCGTCTTCCGCTCGCTTGTAAACATAAATCTGGTGATGTTATTTACTTGTATTCATTATTATTTAATCTTGTGCAAGTATGGTTAAGTTAATATATAGCTATGTTATTATTATGCGAATTATTGACGAAAGAGCGACGCAATAGATGACCATAATTGTGAGCGATCGGTCGTTATGTATTGGACGGCGGCGGTCAGTGACCCCGCGGCCGTCGACCTTGCGCCCGCGACCTTGCTCCGGGGCCAACGGCCGGCGTATTTTCGGGCGTTTTTCTCCGAGGAAAATTCCCTATTGAACATCAGCGACCTGCCCCGCCCCCCGCGGATGTACGCACCGCGGGCGCGGCAGCGGGCGACGGTACCTCACCTAGGGGTCTACGATTCTGGTTGTGGAGGGCAATGGTTCTTTCATCCTCACCCACGTTCACGGCGATGAACAGTGCGTTCACCTGGTGGTAAGCAATACGTTTGGCCATAACGTGGCGCTAGTTAGGATGATATACACTGCGCAATATTCTCATAGTTTTGTGACATAATATCTTAAGTTTAAATTCCTCAGTAATTTCACTTGCTACAGCGCCTTTCAATCCGGAACACAGTACTATTTAACGGTGGAATAGGAGCTGTGTATATATCAGATACAAGCAAGCATATGATGAATATATTCCATAGGATGGTACATCCTTATCGCCATGTTATGCCTGAAGTCAATGAGCTTATGGTGCAGTGTATATCATCCTAACTAGCAGTGAACGTTTAACTCATCTTATTGATAGGTCAAATAAACAAAGGTACGTAAGTGATAAAGCCTTTAGAAATAAATTACGTTCACCTGATAGTAAGTGATTATGAGCAAACATTAAAGTGGCGCTAGTTACGGTTAATACTTTGCACTGACGTAAGACGTTGAATCTCGTTATCTCAGTAATTACACTAGCTACAACTCCCTTCAAACCGGAACACAGTAATCTTTGTACGCCACTGTTTAGCGGCAGATGTGGCCGCTGCGGTGCTACCTGGATGAGATTTCCAAGAAAAAGATAAGAAAAAAAAAAACTATGATTCACAGCCCACTTCCGCCGCAAATAGTAGTGTGCGAACATTCCTGTGCTCCGGATTGAAGGGCGCTGTAACTAGTGGAATCACTAATTACTGGGGTAACGAGACTTAACATGCTCTCAAGGCGTCGAGGGCATGGTTGTGCTGTATATCATCTTAATAGCGCCACGTTGTTTGCAGGCGTATCACTTGATATCAGGTGAACGTTCGTCTCGTCCCGTCGCTTGAATAAAAAAAAAAAAAGGTCCAAACATTTCGTATTTTACATATCTTTAACTAAATTTTTTTCAGCTATCGCTCGTGCTCCAATTCCCATGCGGAAGTTGAGATATAAAGTTTCCGGATTGTTCGAACCTAAAACAAAGCTCCGTCCTCGTTTCAATATTAAATCCTGTATGTGCTATTTAATTGAATATATATATACACATATATATACATATATATATGTATTAATAAATATATGTTTCTTTTTTCATCACCATCATCAGCCGATAGATGTCTACTGACAAACCTCTCCAAACGATTCGTATACAATGCGATGGGGTTTATACTGGTATGATTTGGGCCATGTCCCACCAGCTGGCCCAATGTGTGTTGGGACCCAGATCCTCGTTTGTGGATTAGCAGGGTCCACCACGAGCTGGTGAGGTTGGCTTGGGTCCCTATTTTTATAATGTATGAACTGGTGATATGGCTCTGTTGCCTGGGGCAGTTTGAGAAGGTTAAGTATTAACCTGATAGTATATGAACCTTATATACCTTACCTTATGTAGACAATACAAAGGATCCAAATCCTCTTTATTTACTATATTATATATTATAATAATATATATATATCTCAAATTTTGAAGTAAATTTCTACGTTTTTCTTACTCCAAAAACATTGGTCGTTTACTCTGGTGGTAGCCTCCACCGCAGCGGCTATTTTTGCCATCTAAGACCACTGTTCAAACATTACTATGCTCCGGTTTGAAGGGCGCTGTACCTAGACAAAATTCTGATGTAACGAGACTTCACCTATTAAGTCTGAAGGCGTCGAGCGCAATGTTGTGCTACCAATATCATCCTAACTAATATATCCTTATGGTAGCAGTATGATTTTAAGTCCGCCATTTTGTCAATTATTTTTAATAAATAAAAAAAAAACTGTACCATATTAACATTATTAAACTACTAAATAAAGGGGGGTTCACAATTAAATGAATTATTATGTTTATTTGAGATTTTAAGGGATGGTTAATGATATGCTCGTACATAACAGATTACTCTAATCGTCTTCAGTCATGAGATGTTCAGACTCGTTACCCCAGTAATTTAATTGACTACAGCGCCCGTTAAACCGGAACATGGTAATGTTTGCGCACTGTATGATGGGAAAAATTTGGAATCCAATAAACAATACGAAACTGTAAGAACTCTACTCCCACACTCATTCTCTCCCAGTCAATCTAGAACGAGAGGAGACGGAGGTGGTGGTTAGACTTGCGAAAATAAGAAAGTACTTAAATATTGTGAATTTAGGAAAAACTACCCTTACAACTATCAATAATTTCCGTTTATACTTGAATCTATTTAAATTATTTATCATAGATTAAATATTTTGTGGGGTGTAAGGGGTACCGCACAACTCACGGGACCCAAGCCTCACCTGATCGTGGTGCACCTGCTAATCGACAGACAAGGGTCGATCTCCCAGCAACCCGCGTTAGGCTAGTGGGGTTGGAAAGCCCCAAATCTCCTCAAATTTGACCCGTACAAACCACGACCTCTAGTATCCGGAGATACCGGAGGCCATGCTGACTGTCGCGGGAAGCTGCTAGATGCCACCGTAGGACTGATCGATGTGGTCTTTGGGGAAGGCTTATGTCCAGCTGTGGTACTCTATCGCCTGATGATGTTGATGATATAATATATATTTTTTTTTTTATATTATCATGCCTTTTTCCCAGTAGGGGGTAGGCAGAGGTGTATCTAATTATACAAAGATATATGCATTTCATACCTGATGATGAATCTGTGTGAAGTTAGGAGTTTTACACTAAACCATCATCCACACTCCACGTCTCTACCACATATAATAATTTTGTTCTAAATATATATAACTTTCGATACATTGAAATGTTTTTTTTTTTTTTTATTTATTCAAAAACAAAATTCGGTCGCTCCATAGGTCAAATAGGCGTTCGTTCACCAAGACGTTCACCTGTGTAGCTCCAGTCGGGCCGGCGCTGAATGTTTTTTGACCTTAGAATTAAAAAAAAAAGTAAATGAACTTGTAAAATAATTTATTATTTATAACTACCCTCACACGACAACTCACGGGATCCAAGCCAACCTCACCAGCTCGTGGTGCTGCTGATCAACAAACGAGGCTCTGACTAAGCGCAATCAGTGATGAAGTGAAAACAGGTTTAATAGCTGCTATATAGTAGTGTGCATTTATGCAGTGTTCCGGTTTGAAGGGCGCTGTAGACTGAGTGGCAATAATGATGGAGTGTAGGTCTCACACAGCAACTCACGGGACCAAAACCTTCCTCGTCTGCTGCAGCCCGCTAAGCAACAAACGAGGCTCTGATCCACATCAACGCGCGTTGGGCCAGCGTGGCGAGGAATGACCCAAATCTCTGGATGAGACCTAAGTCCAGCAATGGACCTCTATCTGATGATGATGATACATGAACAAAAGAAAGTAACATCATTTTATTATATTTTTCTATATTATTAAAGCAATATCATTATTTTAATTTACTGGGGGTAAGTATCTATTGAGGGAGACTATCTACGTAGGTACCACTGTAGCTTCTATTGCAGCTGAAAAACATTACTGTACTCCGGTTCGATAGGCGCTGTAGCTAGCATAATTACTGAGGTAACGAACCGTCGAGCGTCTAGCGTCATTTTTTTACGGTAAGGTGTCTGGTCGTTTCGTTGGAAAAAAAATATCATAGTGCTCAATGACTGACGATGATGATGAGGAGAAAGAGAAAGAGTACTATGATAGGACGGAGGTGAGGGTCTATGAGGTGAAGGAAGAATATAGTACGAGAGCTATATAGGCAATAATACTAATAAATAATTATAATACATATAAATAAATACCATATATATGTATATATTTAGATAAATTAGTAGTAAGGAAATGTTGAGGGTAGTCGGAAACCGTTGGATGTGAAAATCCTATTATCAGCTGATAATTGAAAAGGGAATATTAAAAAGTATATGACATATTTTATATATATATTAAAGGTTTCCCCCACATTACAAATTATATATATATAGATATATATGCATGTTAGCTCTTTTATATAGATCTTTTGTTCCGCTTTAATGAATAATGAATACTTGTATGTGTAATTATCAAATATACAAAATGAGTCATATAATACCTTTTATACATATATATATGTTAAGTGTTTATTTAATTCAAATGTCAATATATCCTTAATTTAATTCGATTGTTTTGCATATACGAATAATGTTTTGAATTTGAATTTATTACATATATAAATTGTTAATACATCGAGTGTAGTAACCTCGTAGATAGAATTTCAAAATGGCGGCGTATACTTTCGTTTATCTATATGTGTACTAGTGTTAGGTCTCTGTTGCTACAGACCGTCTAGGTAGGTACCACCGCAGCTCCTATTGCAGACGGCAGACAGTACTGTGCTAACATTATTCTACTCCGGTTTGAAGGGCCCTGTAGCAGTAAAACTATTGATGTAATAAGACAAAATCTTTTGTCTCAAGGCGACGAGCGCAATGTGGTGTTGCCTCCATCCTAACTAGCGCCACGTTGTCATAGACAAACGGGATCACTCACAATCGAGTGAATGTCTTACTCGTCTCATCGCTTCATACAATAAAAAAAAACGTCTTCGTCGCCCCGATACATAGTGTTACATCACCTCAGTACTTTATTTAGCTACAGAGCCCTTTTAAACCGGAACACAGAACACTTGATGATGGAAGACCCGAGCGCCTTTATTAATATTGGTGAATATTACCGCTAACAAGACCTTAATAATTCCTCTTGTCAATATCACCGGAAATACGTAACCGAGGTCCCCGGGTTCAAGACTATCGATCAACGGCCCTTCACCCCTGACATTAGGGTGTCGACGTTTGATTTTTGACCCCGGGGTCGTATTCTAGTGATTGTGAAAACAAACAATGTTCTTGTACGGAGCCTTAAAGCTTTAAGCTTATATGCGCCATTTTATAATGGTCGCTAAACACTACAGTTTAATGGTAGAAATAGGAGTTGCGGTGGTGGTGGTGGCTACCACCAGCGTGAACAACCACTAACATATTTAGATCGAGAAAGAGGAATTAATTTCAGATGCTGAATAATAGACTAGGATCTGATCTTCCACCAACCGGCATTGGGCCACTATGGTGGGTATACGGCCTAATTACCTACAATGAACTCCAACAAGTGGAGATCCTTGGGAGAGGCCTATGTCCAAAAGTGGACTTCTGTCGTCTGATAATGATGATGATCTTCATAACATAGATTATACAAAGGATCCGATAAGATCCAAGTACTGTAAGCTGAAAGCTTAACCTTCATTTATTGACATAAGTTATCTAAGCTGTGATGCTGTAGTGAACTAGAAGAGAAGCTGCAGAGCAGATGCAGAAGTTGGATGAATTTGCTGGTCGCAGGTCTCTGTTGCTGGAGGCCGTCGTAAGTACAACTGGAGCTGCTATTGCAGCGGAGAGTAGTGTGAAAGATTACTATGTTCCGGTTTGAAGGCAGTCGTATCTAGCGACGTTACTTGGGTAACGAGACAACATCCTGTCTCAAAGCGACAAGGGCGATATGGTGCTGATGTTCCTATCTAGTGGTACATTGTTATGGGCAGGCGTATCACTTACCATCATGTGAACTTCCCGCTCGTCTTGACTAACTCTTAACAGCGATATCACTGCGAAGCTCCGGATGTTGCTGATGAGCTTTGATACTTTAAAACTTTCATAGAATCCAACCCGGAAGCAGGAGGATTAATACAGTGAACAGCTGTTCCGTTTGACCTCACAAATTTCTATACTGCGTCTATACTATAATATAATAATATAACAATATCTTGTAATGATCAGATTTACTTATTTATCCCCTCATCCTCGTCCTACCCTGGAAATTGTCATTAATCATTGTCCAATCGCATCTTCATCATCATCACTCATATCCGAAGGATAAATTATATTTTTCCATCCTTCCTGAACAAGAACATCCATCTCTTTATTTCTGCAATACTATTTCCTTGGTATATCTAAATAATAGTATACTTTGTGGGGGTGTAAGGGTTCCGGCATAATAACTCACGGGATCCAAGTCCAACCTCACCAGCTCGTGGTGCTGTTAATCAACAAACGAAACTCTGGCACCCACCTACCCGCATTGGGGCAGTGTGGTAGGAAACGGTCCAAATCCATGCATATGAATCCCCACCAGATTGATGTGGGTATCCTCGGGGGAGACCTATGTTTTGTAGCGGACGTATATCAGCTGATTATGATAATGAAAATAAAGCTACTAAATACTAGGTATACTGAAGTAACTTTAGTCTTTAAAAAATCTAGATAATACACAGTGTGGTTATCTAAAATTGTAAATATTTACGAATACCATCAGGCAACGAAGCGCCGGTTAGGTTCACAAGGCAGGTTAGAGACCTGGAGCCACAGACGAAAATAAAAGTTTCTAAATCGAGACTCGAACCCGGCACATGGCTTTGTTACAAACTAATCCCTGATCGCTGACGCAAGCAGCCTGTCAGCCTGAAGATCGCTGCGCTGAAACTGTGTTAAGGGTATATTAACTATTAAGGGGAATACACATCCATGCCATTTAAATTTTTTAAGAAATATTTTTTTTTTATTTTATTAAACGATATGTATTCAGTCTTCACCTGATGGTAAGTGATACGCTTGCCAATAACAACGCGGCGCTAGTTAGGCTGATACTGTATCATATTGCGCTCGTCGCCTGAGACACAAGATGTTAAGTCTCATTATCAGGAATTAAACCAGCTACAGCGCTCTTGAAACCGGAGCACAGTAGTCATCATCATCATTCAATGATCCTCAACTATTATTCTTTATACCTGTTCCTGTCCATGGTGAACGCCCTTGGTGGTGTAAAGTTGAACTCAAAAGAGGCTTGTGAAAAGTGGCTGTCCGAGTTCTTCGCAAATAAGGAGAGGGGCTTCTACGAGGGAGGTATTATGAAGTTGCCGTCTAGATGGAAACAGATTATCGAACATAACGGCGCATATTTGAGCTAAATCCGATCGCTGTAACACTTTTTATAAAGCATTGAATGAAGAGCAAAAAAGCGGAAGGGAGATATTTGACAACCTTATATCTAAACTGGGTCTACTCCGATCTGAGGACATAAAGACGTCCTCAGACCATTTCTTCCACTGTCTACCAGCTCAAGTCGTCCTCATATGAATTCCCAAAACCCACGCCATTTTGAAGATATTTAGTAGAGGCTTATGTCCAGCAGTGGGCGTTTGTCGTTTACTCCTCGTATCTGAGGTTAGTGACTACCTCCACCCATCACTCTTGCCTTCACGATGTTTCGCCATCATCTATCTCCGGAGAGCATCGTAGACTGGAGTCGAGGGTGTTGCCTACCTGGTCATACCTTTCCTTCCTCTTTGCCTGTGAGGAGAAGTTTTTCAATTTATCTCCGTCTTTCTTGGCAATACGTCTAATACTCCAGGATGGGAGACGAGAACTTGGACTACGAGGACGATCTGGTGAAGATTAGGGAAAGCAGCTTGATGCGAGCAGCGCAAGATTGATCGATGTGGATATTTTAGGAAGAGGCCTATGTCCAGCAGTGGATGTCTGTGATGATGATAATAATGATGACTCCAGGATTCGTTTCAGGCAGACGGAAGAAAACCTGGTCTTTATTTTGGACTTGGTTAGTATTCAAAAGAATACTATAATAGATACGTTATTAGTTACTAAGGATATACATATATTATACAAGTTTGATTGGAAACGGAAAACGTTTCCATAACAAACTTCGCCTTAAGAGGCTAGGTGCGATTTCCCCGCGGACATTGACCTCTAAAATTATGCTACAGCTGGGGATTGAACCCGGAACGTCGAAGTGAAAACTAGGTCTGTTTACACAATTACGAGTGGTCGTTATGTGCGTTAAAGAAACGGACTCACGCCACGCCATAGCAACGATACGCGAACGATATAAAGCGAAGCGGTCCCGGGTTCCGTAGCTTTTATTTTGTCTTCTTCTTCTTCGGTATCACTCTAAACTGAGTGTTCGTGGTCATCACTACAGGAGCTAATTAGTAAACGATACGCTACGACAGTTAGGATGACGTACACTGCATCACACGCGACAGACAAATGACATAACTACCCGTATCTTTATTTAGGTGATAATAGAGCAAGATTGAACGTTACTATCCGGTTTGAAGGACGCTGTGGTAGTAAATTTATGAAGTAATGATACTTCACATTTTAAGTGTGGGACTAGAATGATGAAAAGGAAACGGCGTGGTGCAGGTTCGAATCCAGGGCCATTGAGCTTGAATCTGGCTTCAAGGTTCCCCACACAGCTTACCATATATAATTCTATATATTTAATTTTGAGTGATATGTAAAGCTGGTTCCGGTATCGCAGTCTTGGTCCTGGTCTTGCTTCTTCGCAAGACCAAGACCAAACGTGGAAGACTAACCGAAGAAATAAAAAAACCGTTGCGATGATTACTTAAAATATGTATCACAACTTGAACTCCTGGTCTTGCTTTTCCGCCGGAAACAATACGCGAGACCAAGACCAAGACCGGACAGATAACACCAAGACCAATGCCAAGTAAGTCCAAGTTGTTCTCGTTTGCTTTGCTCATCACTAGTAGGAAAAAGCGTATGCTACATTCACGTAAATAAGCACTACATCCCCTAGCTCCCTAAATCTATCTAGCTAGGTTTAGAGTTAGGTAACAGTTGCCAAGTAAGTTAAGTACTTAGATAAGTTATCCAAAAGGTCTACTATGCTTGGACTATTGCTGCATTGGTAACTTTAAGTACAGTTAAGCACAGGGTTTCCGGGTGTGGTCTGCATGCCCTACACGAAATCTGTATAGGTGTTCCTGACCATAGGTACCCTGGTGATAGGTCTCTTCCCGGAGACCGTCTAGGTCCTCACCACCGCAGCTCCTATTCCAGCCCCCAAATAGTACTGAGCAAATATTGCCGTAGTCCGGTTTGAACGGCGTTATAGCTAGTTTAATTACTGCGGTAACGAGACTCAACTTGTTTAGTCTCAGGCGAAGAGCGTAATGTGGTGCAGTGTACAATTTCAACTAGCGCCACGTTGTTATGGGCAGGCGTATCACTCACCATCAGGTAAATGTCCTGCACGTCTCGTCGCTGAATTGTTTAAAGAAAGTCTGGTGAAGGTTGCGGGAAGCAGTCGAATGCGGACATCCGGTTTGAAGGGCGTTGTAGCTAGTTCAATTACGGGGATAATGAGACAATATCTTCAGGCAGCGAGCGTAATGTGGTGCTGTATATATGCTCCTAAGTAGCGTGGTGTTGTTATGGGTGTGTGTATCACTTACCATCAGGTGATAGTCCGGCTCGTCTCATCGGTTAATTCAAAGAATTTTTTTTTTTTTTTATATTGAAAGTACAGCTTACAAGACGCACATGTTCAATAGGCGCGCCGTTACTGCGCATGCGCGGGGCGATTGCCGTCGGCTCGCATCAGCCCGCCGGGTACGCGAATGACATCACCCCAGCGCTGGGTTAAGGAACTTGCAGCCCACAAAAGTTACAATGACCGCGTACTGCGCCTAATTTAGTCTTCCTACTAGCAATTGGTTGTTTTTTTTTTCGCTCTGTATGAACAAACAAACATTATTGATCATTCGCATTGATCTTGTTTGATGTATCACCTTTAATAAAACATGAGTGATAAAATAATTACTCTATCAACAAAGCGACGATAAGACCTAGACTTGCTACTGATGGTAAGTACTTTTAAGTAGTGAGTGATATGTAGTATTATCACTTAATACTGCGTGGTATGTAGTACGTAGTATGAAGCTATGAATAGTCAAGGGTATTTATCCTTGATACTCTTTTCGTATGGTAACTGGACCACAGGGATGCTGTCATGGTGACACGATTAAATATTGTGGTGATGGTAGGTCTGTTGCTGGAGACCGTCTAGGTACCACCGCAGCGTCTATCGTAGCTGAGAGACAGTACCGTGCTAGTTACTGTAATCCGGTTTGAAGGGCGTTGTAGCTAGTGATATTACTGGGGTAACAAGATTCAACGACTTATGCTTCGATGCGATGAGGACGATGTGGTGTAGTGTATAAAACTTTGAGTAGCGCTTCGTTATGGATAGGTGTATTACTTACCATCAGGTTACCGTCCCACTCGTCGCTTCCTTGAAACAAAGTATATGTATGTATATATTAATCAGCTGTTTAAAGATATACATGAGGTTTTGACAGTTTTTTTTTTAAAAAAAAAAACCTAATAGAATTTGTCTATAGTTCATAATTTCACGTGTCTATTGTAGTAATGTTGCTCGCAGTGACCAGTGGGGGGGAAATGGTGGTGGCTCAGCAGCCATTGAACTTCAGCTTAATTGGTACGTATTTGTCACCATCCACGTCAAGTTTCATTTGTTTAAAGTTAATTTGCACATAATGAAAACTTTGACTTTAACTTGATTATGTTACTAGTAATTTTCTTTTTCTACGAAGTGTTGGCGAGGGGTTGAAGACCATTTACGTACCAACAGCTCCTATTTCCGCCATCAAACAGTTGTATGGAAACATTACTGTGTTGTAGTCGAAGGGCGCTGGAGTTTGTTAAATTACTGGGGTAACGAGACCTAACTGATCTGAAAACGATAAGCACAATGTGGTAGCATATCATCCTCACTAGCGCTGTGGACTTGAACAGGCGTATAACTTACCATCAACACATTTCGCTCGTCTCGTGACTTCGGCGAAGAACAAAAAACCGCTTTTTAGTGGGTAAAGTAATAATAAATTTTAACTGCCGAGCAGTAATGTGAACAGAATGTGTTCAGGTTTGGAGATGATGTCCAGAAGTACGTGATGATAAGATGTGGTGTCGGCAAGTCCCTCACCAGGCGGTCCGACGATCTGGTGAAGGTTGCGGAAGATCTTTGAGGGAGATCTATGTGCAACAGTGGACGTCTGCCAGATGATGATGATGATGACGATGATGGTGATGATAAGTGAAGATTACTACAGCATAGTAATAATTCATATGGGATCGTATTTAGTAACTAATGGGGAATGAGGAATAGCTAAACAGTATGATTTGTCACATATACTTTTTATATATAGAATATTTTTTTAAACCACAAGGAGGACGATGATGGTAAAGCTTCCTGTTCCCTACCACCACTACCACCATATATTGATAGCTGGAACTGAACTACTGTTATTGCATCAGATTTACTACATGGAGAGAAGGAGCACCTGGAGCTGGACAGACGACTTCGAATCACTATCATCTATGTATATAATATATATGCAAGAGATTTCCCCTATGAGGAGACTCTTCAGGATACCTCTGGAACCATAAGGCCTGGAGTCTTGAAATTTGGTAGGAATATTCCTTTTACCCTGTATAGGGTAGGTGAAACCGGATTTTACAAAATTCCTTCCCCAAAAGGAGTTTAGGGGTTGTTACGGCCAGCAAAGGGCTAGAGAACTGCTAGTATTATTACGTATTATATGTCACATATATTTAATATTACTTAACAAATAAAAAAAAAATGCTATACATATAAATAAAAAATATCATATATATATATATATATATATATATATATATTTTGTCCTGATTATAATATTATCTATATATAGACAATTTCAATTAGTAACAGTATGATTAAGTAATCCTATTTGATTAGCTGCTTCAGTAGTGACGCAGAGTTAGGAATTCGCTGAAGTAACAGGTGCTTGATAAGTTATCTCAAGTTATCTACGACGTCAGGCTTACTTTAAACATTTGCACTGATCCTCAAGAATGTGGCGAAAACCTAACTCTTCGTTTTCGGCATGAATTATATTTAAATACATTAGTATGAATATTCTTGTGATGAGTCAAGCTGGAAACTGCAGCTGTGTAACTATATATGTTATTTTTAGTTAATACTAATAAGTGTCAGGCTAGATTTGAATATTATCTGACTGATCTTAGATAGTAGATGTAGTCTCGGGCTAGTAAGAATAGGACTAAGGTAAGCCCTGCCTGTCGTAGAAGGCGACTCAAAAAGGTCTAGGAGTTCTCGGGCCTTGAGGGTGGATGCCCTTATCGCTCAACAAGCGACCCTGTGTTGGACAGCGTATGGCTCAGTCTTGGTAGGTTCGGAGCCTCTCTTGGGCGTGGCCCTTTGGGCCTTTTGTCGTGTTTCCCCTGGGGGTGCGTCCCCCGGGGGAGTCTTGGTTTTTGTCCCCCCCTCCCACTTCGACGAGGGGGGGAGTCTGGAGGGAGGAGGCCGCCGCCCAATTCCTTCACGGGAGGGCGGCGGCCGAGCATGCGCTCCGTCGTGGGCGCGCGCGGTCGTCTGTGGGGTCGGGGGGCCCCAACGTGCCGGTCCCGCGAGGGGCCGGTACGGGACGGCAGGTGGGTGCCTCTGCTCCCCGCGGGTACCCACCAAGAGGAGTTTTATACGCGGAGGCGCCCGGAGAGTTGCTTGGCTGAAACCCGGGCGTCTCCAGTATGCGTGTGGCGGGACAAGCGGTGGTGGTTTTAGTGGGTATGGGGGTCACGCACAACATCTCAGTGGCCCCGAGCCCCACATAACCCGGCGTCCCCCCCCCCTCGAAAAGGACGCTGGGTATGCGTTAACAGCATTTCCACCACCGATATCAAAAAAAAAAAAAAAAAAAAGGTTCGGAGCCTCTCCGAATGCACTGATGCAGACCACCGAAGGATTTTAAGTGAGTAAGAATCTCACATAACCCTGAGTTGTCCACTGAAGTAGCGTATCTTTCAAAGATTTCCCCCCGAAGTCAAAAAAAAAGAAAAGATGGCACAGGTAGTGCTTGAGGACTTTCGGATCTAGTAATGAGTCAATGAATAACAGGACATTTCTAATGAGTATATATCTATGGAATATTTTATAATTAATATATTCTATTCTATATTTTCATGGGATGTAAGGGTTGCCGCAGATCAACTCATGGGATTTGACCAAACATCACTTGCCCGTGAACCTTGACAATCAACAAACGAGGCTCTGGCTCCCACCAATCCGTATTGGGCCAGCGTATTGGGAAATGACCCAAATCCCTATACAAAACCCTACCCAATCGATGTAGGAATATTTGGGTTAGGCCTATGTCCAACAGTGGACGTGTATCGGCTGATGATGATGATGATGATTTTGTTTTATGCACGTAGATCAAAGATAATTAAAAAAAAAAACATAATTTGCCTGTTGACTAGCTGCACTGCATCACACTATGCTCATCTCCTTCAGACAATGATGAGTCCCTTTACCCCAGTAATTACACTAGATACAACTCCCTTCAAACCAGAGCAAAGTCATGTTTGCACGCTACTGTTTGTCGACGGCCATAGGCGCTGCGTTGGTACCTAGACGATCTGTACCAACAAAGACCTACCACCAGAAAATGTAATTTAGTAATTACGCTTTTTACCTCCAGAGGTATCACCAGCTGATTAAAGTTTTTTTTTTATACAATTAAGCGAGAGACGAGCGGGAACTACAGCTGATGGTAAGTGATACGCCTGCTCATAATAACATGGCGCTAGTTAGAATGATATATAACGCACTACATTGTACTTATCGCCTGATAGATGTTGAGTCTCCTTACTTCTGTAATTAAAGCTACAACGCCGTTCATACCAGAACAGAGTAATGTTTACACACTACTCTTTGGGCGCAGAAATTAGCGCTGATGATATATACGCCGACCCATAACAATATGGCGCTAGTTAGAATGAAATATACAGCCTCACATTATGCTCGTCCTTGAGATGAAGGATGTTGTCTCATTACCCTGGTAATTACACTAGCTACAGCACCCGTTAAACCGGAACAGTAATGTTCGCACACTATTACCGGCGCTGCGGTGGTACCTTAACGATATGCAGCAACAGGGACCACCAGTTTATTGTAATGTATACATTAAGATTCACGAATATATCATCATCATCATCAGCCGATACACGTCCAGTGCTGGACTTGGGCTTCACCCAAAGATCTCCACATCGATCGGTCTACAGTCAGCATGGCTTTCACAGCCATGATGACCTACCGGATAACCGGAACAGTAACTATACACTATCATACCACCTAGAGGGTCATCGGTAACAGAGACCTACCACCATTGCAAGAAAGACCTACCACCATTGTATTAGAGCTAAATAAAATAGTTGAATAGTGTGTGTTGTTAATTGTATAAATTGGCGGCAGTGGTCGGGTTCGAAGGCGGCGCGCGGTCGTCGGCCGCGGGAAAGCGGCCGGAAGCGTGTGGAAAGCGCGCGGAACCCGCGCCGCGTGACGTCACCGGCCATTAGGTAACCACGTGCGTTGCCGCCGCCAATTATTAAATCGATTCACTTCAATTATACTTTTAAATAAATAATTATTTATCATTACATTTATATAGTTAAACTGGCTGGAATTACATATATATATACTTTATTATATAATAATACTGTTTCCTGCTGGCTTTCCTGGCGGTAACACTTCCGTAACTCCCAAAAGGATACTCGACAAAAGGAATATTCCTACTAAATTTCAAGTCTCCAGGCCTTTTGGTTTCAAAGATATCGTGATAAATCTCTACATAGGTGGAAATATATATATATATAATGGATGTACGGGTTCCTCACCGTCAAACTCAACTCACAGGACCAAAGCCAACCTCACCAGCTCGTGGTGCTGCTAATCAACAAACGAGGCTCCGGCTCCCACTAACCCGCGTTGTACCAGCGTGGTGGAAATGGCCCAAATCCTCCTATATGAACCCCTACAAACGACGACCCCTTACTACCCGGCGGTAATGAAAGCCATGCTGACTGTAGACCGATCGATGTGGAGATCTTTGGGTGAGGCCCAAGTCCAGCACTGGACGTGTATCGGCTAGTGATGATGATATATTCGTAAATCTTAATGTATACATTACAATAAACTGGTGGTCCCTGTTCCCGGATATCGTTAAGGTACCACCGCAGCGCCGGTAATAGTGTGCGAACATTACTGTTCCGGTTTAACGGGTGCTGTAGCTAGTGAAATTACCGGGGTAATGAGACTTAACATCTTTTGTCTCAAGGAGACGAGCATAACGTGGTGGTGTGTATATCATTCTAACTAGCGCCACGTTATGGTGTAGCATATACATCTAGAAAATAAAGGTCTATGTTTAGTAGAATAAAAAAAAAAATGACATAATTTTCTGACAGATATTTTATAAAACATAACCATACGATAGATGCCCACTGCTGGACATAGGTGTCTTCAAAAGATCTCCACTCCAATCTATCCTTCGCTGCATATATACAGCGATTTCCAGCGACCTTCACGAGATCATCTGCCCGCCTTGCGTATCCTGCGACCTTCACCAGATAGTTGGTCCATCTTGCATACAGCCATCCAGTACAGCATCTACCGTCCACCGTCAGTCTCTATAAATGTAATATGAAATATTTTTACTAAGAATTTTGTATAATTTTCTCTACTTTTGTATGTATTTATTTACCATGCTACCCAAATGACTCCCACCAATCCGCTTTAACCAGCGTGGTGGGAAATAGCCCAAATCCCCCCATATTAATCCCTATCGATGTGGGAATCTTTGGGACAGACCTATGTCCAGCTGTGGACATCTATCTACTGATGACGATGATGCCAAAACGACCCGATAGAAAGTTACTACAGTAAAATACCTTACAGACGGGAAGACTAATGTTTATCAGAAATAGACTTTCCTGAAATAATCTGGATACAGCTGTTTAGAAAAAAAAAACACTTTTACCATAAAAAAAATCGCGGACGGCAACGATAGGCGATAGCGTATGTTTTTGGTTTCTAACAACGGGGGTCAGTGACACGAGTTAACACAATTCCGTCGGGTGTACTGAAGCGCTGAAACACTGTACGTTGACCCCGCCGTCGGACCTCACCCAGTCAAATTTGGCCTAATCACGCGTACGTGCGCCACGCGCTTAGAGGTCATAATCGCTTAGCCGAAGGTTTATGGCTAATAAAATATTATTGTGTGCGAATCGAGAGGAACGAGCCGCCGACCCAATAACTTAGTTATTAGCAGCGGGTTAGGCTGCAGTTAAATATTTTTACTGCCACTTTTAACGTACTCGTTAAACGAAACAAAAGGATTTTTTTTAAACTGACTCCTCTTCCTCTTAGCATCTTCTTATGACACAGTCTGTTTCCTTACTACTTTCACTTTCTTATTTTTTAAACTAATTCTTCTTCCTCTCAGCATTTGTCCCGTCTTATGACTGGGTTTGCTTTCTTACTTCTTTCACTTTCTTATTTTTTAAACTAATTCTTCTTCATCTTAGCATTTGTCCCGTCTTATGACTGGGTTTGCTTTCTTACTTCTTTCACTTTCTTATTTTTTAAACTAATTCTTCTTCCTCTTAGCATTCGTCTCGTCTTATGACTGGGTTTGCTTTCTTACTTCTTTCACTTTTTTATTTTTTAAACTAATTCTTCTTCCTCTTAGCATTCGTCTCGTCTTATGACTGGGTTTGCTTTCTTACTTCTTTCACTTTCTTATTTTTTAAACTAATTCTTCTTCATCTTAGCATTTGTCCCGTCTTATGACTGGGTTTGCTTTCTTACTTCTTTCACTTTCTTATTTTTTAAACTAATTCTTCTTCCTCTTAGCATTCGTCTCGTCTTATGACTGGGTTTGCTTTCTTACTTCTTTCACTTTCTTATTTTTTAAACTAATTCTTCTTCCTCTTAGCATTCGTCTCGTCTTATGACTGGGTTTGCTTTCTTACTTCTTTCACTTTCTTATTTTTTAAACTAATTCTTCTTCCTCTTAGCATTCGTCTCGTCTTATGACTGGGTTTGCTTTCTTACTTCTTTCACTTTCTTATTTTTTAAACTAATTCTTCTTCCTCTTAGCATTCGTCTCGTCTTATGACTGGGTTTGCTTTCTTACTTCTTTCACTTTCTTATTTTTTAAACTAATTCTTCTTCCTCTTAGCATTCGTCTCGTCTTATGACTGGGTTTGCTTTCTTACTTCTTTCACTTTCTTATTTTTTAAACTAATTCTTCTTCCTCTTAGCATTCGTCTCGTCTTATGACTGGGTTTGCTTTCTTACTTCTTTCACTTTCTTATTTTTTAAACTAATTCTTCTTCCTCTTAGCATTCGTCTCGTCTTATGACTGGGTTTGCTTTCTTACTTCTTTCACTTTCTTATTTTTTAAACTAACTCTTCTTCCTCTTAGCATTCGTCTCGTCTTATGACTGGGTTTGCTTTCTTACTTCTTTCACTTTCTTATTTTTTAAACTAACTCTTCTTCCTCTTAGCATTCGTCTCGTCTTATGACTGGGTTTGCTTTCTTACTTCTTTCACTTTCTTATTTTTTAAACTAATTCTTCTTCCTCTTAGCATTCGTCTCGTCTTATGACTGGGTTTGCTTTCTTACTTCTTTCACTTTCTTATTTTTTAAACTAATTCTTCTTCCTCTTAGCATTCGTCTCGTCTTATGACTGGGTTTGCTTTCTTACTTCTTTCACTTTCTTATTTTTTAAACTAATTCTTCTTCCTCTTAGAATTCGTCTCGTCTTATGACTGGGTTTGCTTTCTTACTTCTTTCACTTTCTTATTTTTTAAACTAATTCTTCTTCCTCTTAGCATTCGTCTCGTCTTATGACTGGGTTTGCTTTCTTACTTCTTTCACTTTCTTATTTTTTAAACTAATTCTTCTTCCTCTTAGCATTCGTCTCGTCTTATGACTGGGTTTGCTTTCTTACTTCTTTCACTTTCTTATTTTTTAAACTAATTCTTCTTCCTCTTAGCATTCGTCTCGTCTTATGACTGGGTTTGCTTTCTTACTTCTTTCACTTTCTTATTTTTTAAACTAATTCTTCTTCCTCTTAGCATTCGTCTCGTCTTATGACTGGGTTTGCTTTCTTACTTCTTTCACTTTCTTATTTTTTAAACTAATTCTTCTTCCTCTTAGCATTCGTCTCGTCTTATGACTGGGTTTGCTTTCTTACTTCTTTCACTTTCTTATTTTTTAAACTAACTCTTCTTCCTCTTAGCATTCGTCTCGTCTTATGACTGGGTTTGCTTTCTTACTTCTTTCACTTTCTTATTTTTTAAACTAACTCTTCTTCCTCTTAGCATTCGTCTCGTCTTATGACTGGGTTTGCTTTCTTACTTCTTTCACTTTCTTATTTTTTAAACTAATTCTTCTTCCTCTTAGCATTCGTCTCGTCTTATGACTGGGTTTGCTTTCTTACTTCTTTCACTTTCTTATTTTTTAAACTAATTCTTCTTCCTCTTAGCATTCGTCTCGTCTTATGACTGGGTTTGCTTTCTTACTTCTTTCACTTTCTTATTTTTTAAACTAATTCTTCTTCCTCTTAGAATTCGTCTCGTCTTATGACTGGGTTTGCTTTCTTACTTCTTTCACTTTCTTATTTTTTAAACTAATTCTTCTTCCTCTTAGCATTCGTCTCGTCTTATGACTGGGTTTGCTTTCTTACTTCTTTCACTTTCTTATTTTTTAAACTAATTCTTCTTCCTCTTAGCATTTGTCCCGTCTTATGACTGGGTTTGCTTCCTTACTTCTTTCACTTTCTTATTTTATTTTCTGATAATTATTTATTAAATTAAAGCACTTTTCCCTTGTAGTTTTAGGATAGTAAGAATAGAACTAAGTTAAGCCCTTTCTGTCATGGCGTTTAACAGGGTTTTCAGCTTTGTGAGCTTTGAAGCTCTTGTTGTCCTCTAAGTCAGCCCGGAATGAACAAGTATGAGGTGGTCTAGTACTAGTCGTACCAATGGGTGCCGAAGAGGGTTACAGCCCTTCCTGGCTCATGCTTTTAACCGTAATGCCGGGAGGCACGAGAATGTTCCGTAGGAGATCCTGGGTCTTCTCGCATCGCACTGAAGTTAACCACTTAAATTTTTCCTTCACCCAAAAGCTGGGCATCTTTTATTGTAAACCAAATTGTTGAAAACCCTGCTGGGGTGTACCATCGCTTAGCAATAGAACATACGGAACCAGGGAATTAGTACAATACAAATAGTATATAAGAGTTGCTATGGCCCCTCATAAAAATCTTAAGGATGCCACCGATGTAGTTTCCGTTGGTAAAAGTCTAAAATAATACAGACTTTGTCTTATAAAGATTTCCTCCCAGTCATGAAAAAATGCACTGAGGTTCATTGTCATCATCAAGGTTGGATCTGGAGTTGAAGATCTTTCTCCAGTTTGGTGAATAGCGTATCTTAAAACAATGTAAACTTTGAAGGACGACGAGTCTTTCACTTACTCGCTCCATTAAGTTGGTGAACTGTTGCACGAACTTATGGCTTCTTTATTGCTATAATTAAACATATATATTTATATATAACACAACTGTTAAATAGAATTAAAACAACTATATGTTCTCATATATATATATATATTTATTAAAACTATCTTAAGATTTAATCATAATCAATCTAGACGTTCGTTCTTTGAGTATAAAATTTCTTTATCTGTCCATATAAGAAATTTCCACCTACGTAGAGAAACATCACTATGTCTCAGGAGTGGTAAGGACTGGAGACTTGAAATTTGGTAGGAATAATCCTTTTGCCAAGCAGAAGTCAGCTAAGAAAGGATTTTACAAAATTCCTTCCCAAAAGGAAGTTGCGGGGGTTTTACAGCCAGCACAGCGGGTGAGGAACAGCTAGTAGTATATAAGCTTCATATTAACATTTGTATGAATTTCGTATGAAATATAATTGTTTGTGTTTGAGGTTGATGGATGTTTCGATAAAGTGTGGGTTCGATTCCCGGAAAGCTGGTGCTTCCGGTATAAGAAGAGCATATAATTACTATATTAATACTAGACACGTAGAGCTGAGTTTTATGTTTATATACTATGAACTACATCGCAATCATACTATGGCGTAGATGATGAATTATTCAATTAAGCTTTTTTATTCTATAATGATTTATATCCGTATTAGGAAAGGATTAATGTAATGTTAAAGGACAATGTAATTATCCTATTATATATTTTGCGTAACATCCTATCATACTCGCATATACTACTTATATATAGTTTACTACAAATACTAGTTGAAGTCATACTACGACTGCAGTAGCAATCTAACCCTTCTCTAGTTACAAGATAAGTTATATATGTATATACACAGATATATACATATATTTTTGTTTCTAGGGAAAATTCTTCGTATGATAAGTAGCTTCTGATAGGAACTCAGGATTATGTGAGATCTTTACTCAATAAAACTCCCTCGGTGGTCTGCAGTCTGCCCTCCGGGATCTTCATTCGGAACACAACTACACGCTAACGTTATGCTGGGATATCCCGTCCCAGGGTCTGCTTATTGCAGACCCTAACAGCCTCGTGAGTACTACTCTAATGACCGGAGACCACGTCCAGCAAAAGCCTTCTCAGGGTCGTGTAGAAAGGTTTGAAAACCCCATCCTAACCGCCAACGAATGAGGACAGGCCTAATCCTCCAAGGTACCATCGCTGAGTCATATGCTGTTCCACGCAAGTCCGCTTGCTGAGCCATAAGGGCCAAACTTCAAGGCCCGCGAAACTCCTAGACCCTTTTAGTCGCCTTCTACGTCATGCTGGGCTTACCTTAGTCCTATTCTTAGTAGCTCGATCCAAGTTCATTTCAAGACCTACTTGTAAGGTTTGGATAATAGACTTTGCCGAATCCGTTTTGTTTAAAAAGTTTTCATCATATCAGTATTGTAGTGTTCCGGCTGTTGATAGCTTGAGAGAGAGAGAGAGAAAGAGAGAGGGAAAGAGAAAAAAAAACATGAACAAAGTAACAATATAAAACATTTATGTAGATATTAAGCTTCCGTCATCCAAGCAGTAAACGCTGCTCTGTGTGATGGCATAAAGGATTCTTAGAAGATCTCTCTGGTCAAGTCTAGATCGTTACTAGACTTTCCGGTTATGAGCAGGACACACACTGATAGTCTATGGGTCAGTAAGTCCTCTGGAAGGTGGAGCTAGTCTTTTTTTTTTATTCTACGAAGTGATCAGAAGGGGGAGACATTCATCTGATATTAAATGATCCGCCACAAAGATGGCGACAATTATGATGATATACAAAACACCATACTGTGATCGTCGAAGACATAAGATGTTAACTCTCCATACCCCAGTAATTTAAGTAGCTACAGCGCCCTTCAAACTGGAACACAGTAACGTATGCACACTACTGTTTAGCGACTGAAATAATCCCTGCGGTGTTAACTAGATGGTGACATGATGAGACATCTATAAAATGGTGATGTAGATTATATATATCATCATCAGACGATATACGTCCACTGCTGGACATAGGCGTCCCCCAAAGATTCCCACACGATCAGGTAGGGATTCATAAGGAGAAAATTGGGCAATTTGCCACTACGTTGACCCAATGCGAGTAGGTAGGAGCCAGTGCTTCATTTGGTGATTGGCTCTCGTGAGTAGTGCGGGAAGCCTTCTATCATTATTATATATGTAGTATTAAAAATTTCGCTAGTGATGTGCTGTATCGATACTATCGATGTCGAGGATGAAAGTGAAATTCACCCGGGGATCGTTAACGAAACTGTCGAGTTAACGACGCTCGACGGGCGGCGATGTCCGGCCTTGACGCCTGATTCGTATGCCCACGATTGTTTATTCACCGCTCGCGAGTGGAACAACGGCATCCGTGGAGTAGTTGTTGAGAATAAACAATTTTCTTTTCTTCATATTTCTACATTCCCATTTATCTTTATAGTTGAACACTTTATTTTATGTTCACTTAATAGCAAGTGTTACGCTTAGTCATAAAACAAGCGTTGGTACTTATCTGGTATATATGTTGTATAGTACTTATGGTAGAAATAGATATCTACAGTTGGAGACCTTATCATCATTGCTGTCGTTCAATGATTCCATGCCTTCGAAGACTGGGAGCCTGATCTTCTGGCGTTTGATCATGAGGTCGTAATTGCTATCCTCGCTTCACTTGGGAAGTTGGTAGGACTTACCGTCAGCAAAACAAACTTGGTTCAATCCTTTAGTATGAACACTGTAAAGCATTTTCTTTACAACGAAGCGAGGAGATGTGACCGGTGGTAGGTCTTTCATACCAGATACCGTCTAGGTAGGTCATCACCGCAGCTCCTATTACAGCCTACAAACAGTAGTATGCAAACATTACTGTATTCGGTTTGAAGGGAGTTCTAGCTAGTGAAATTCCTGGGGTAATTAGATTTAATATTATAGGTACAGTCTAAAACATTCTAAGTAGCGCCGTCATTTTTTTAGTTAATGATATTTAATGGTAAGTAATACGACAGCATTGCGCTCGTCCAATAAGTCCCAATTGATTATTAACTTATACAAACTTATCACGAGTGAACAAATTAAATGGTGCTGGTAATGGTAGATAATGTGGCGTTGGTAGAGTTTGTTGTTATGAAAATGTTTTAGTGCGAACAATAATCGCCGCTCCACGCATTCGCCGTGCGTGCCCTTGAGCGCGGTCGCGTTGCGGCAGGTCGAGAGCGAGCTGGCCCCCGTACAGTTACGGCACAAGAATCTCGCTTGCATGCGACTCGCGCATTCGTTGCGATTGTATTACTGCTCGACTGATCTTGATCGACGTGTGCGCAGGATGTGGTGCATTGTTGAAATGCCTGACACTACTACATTCTGCGACGTTCACTCGATAATAAGTGTTAATACTGCTCATAAAGCGACACTACTTAGGATGTTACATACAGAATCAAATTGCGCTCGACGCTTTGAGACAAAACGATGTGTCTTGTTACCCCAGTATTTACACTAGCTACAGCGCCTTTCAATCCGGAACATAGATATTTGCACACTACTCTTTAGCAGCTGTAGTAGGAGCTACGGTAGTAGATACCTAGATGGGTCCGGCAACAGACACCTACCAGCAGAATGTGGTATATTATTGAAATATCAGGAACACCTTTATTCTAGGATATTCACCTGATGGTAAGTGTTACTCGTGATCATATACTCTTTGAGACATGAGATGTAGTCTAGTTACCCCAGTAACATCAATAGCTACAGCGCCCTTCAAGTACAAAACAGTAATGTTTACTACCGACGAGCGCAATGTGGTGCAGCGTGTAATTCAAAGCAGCAGCACGTTGTTATAGATAGGCGTTTACCATCAGTTCAAGATCTCGTTAATGTCGTCGTATCGAAGAATAAAAAAACCATAGAGCTGTATTTACTGGATTTGGTTACGGATCGGGGTGGAGATCTTTTAGGGGAGGCCTATGTTTAGCTGTTGCTTATGAGTCGATGATGGCGTTTATGATACTTTACAACTATGATTTCTTTTTTGGATTTAATTGAGTGTTGTTGAGTATAAAAGGTTGAGGACCGCTGGACTGCGGAGTCATTATAAGCATCACACGTACTCTTTAATTTTAACGTCAATCATGTATTACTCCTTCTCGGTAGCTCGTGTAAATAATTGCGTCAACGTTTCGTATATAATGCGGTTATTCACATTAACAGGAAAAAATCGATATTTGCTATATTATCACTTTTATCATACTATATGTTTATATATATATATATATATGCGTTGTTGTTATTATATATTAGGTATACAGATTATTGAGTGAACATCGGGTATAGGAATACTGGAGGCAGCATTTTGTTAGGAGACTGTCTAGGTACCACCGCTACTACTTCTGTCGTTATACAGTACTATGTCAATATTATCGTCTGTATTGAAGGACGCTGTAGCTAGTGAAATTACTGAGGTAACGAGAATTTACATCGTATATCTCAAGGTGGTCCAGTGTACATCAATTAGCGCTAGGTTGTTATAAGCAGGTGTATCACTTGTCACCATCAGGTGAACGTCTCACTCGTCTCGTAGAATAAAAAACTACATTAATGTGTACCGGTTTGAAGGGCGCTGTAGCTACTGTAATTGCTACGGTAAGGAGCTAGCTAGCTAGCATCTCATATCTAAAGGCGACGATCACAATGTGGTCTAGTGTATATCATCTCAATTATCACTAGTTTCGTTGTAGATTGAAAAATTAACTTTACCGTGTACCGGTTTGAAGGGCGCTGTAGCAAATGGAATAATTGATGCAATGAGAGTTTATATATCGTCTCAATGCGATGAGCACAATGGGATGTAGTGGATATCATCCTAACTAGCGTCACTATGTTACGGCTGTATCACTTCATCAGGCTTAGTTGATTAAAAAAAAAAAAAAAACTGATCTACCCTCACAAAGACTAATAATAAATACCAGTAAGTAGATTTTTAATCTATATAAATAATACTAACTGAAGTAATATAATCCTGATGATGTCCTCAGGTTCCGTCCATCAGGTTTATGGAGGAGCCTGGAGGATGGAGCCTCACGGGGCCAGGGTCTGAACTTGTCCTGTTTGGATACGTTGTACATAGACTTTATTATTGCGTCGTTAAAAATCAAGTGACCTTTAACAACATCAGCCGATTCACGGCCGTTCATTAGCACGGGCGATATGTTGCTGCTTCTGGTACTCATAATGATCCTTTCCACAGGATAAAGCACCTGCTGCGCACAAGATTAATATATCTATATATGTATATAATATAAAGATATATATATGAGATTTCCAACTATGTAGAGTCATCACGATATCTCTGGTACCCTAAGTTCTGGAGATTTGAAGGTTGGTAGGAATAGTCTTATCTCAGAGTATAGGTCAGTTAAGAATGGATATGTATATATATATATATATATGTGTATATATTATGTTGGAGTCAGGTATATTAATTGTTTTGTGTACATCGTACAGTTTTTTTTATTAAGCCTAAAGATCCTTCTTAGAGAAGGCTTGTATCCAACAATGGATAAATAAAGGCTGATGATGATGATGATGATGATGATGATGATTTAAGATACTTCTAGTACATCACCATCTTAGATGAGCTTCCGTTAGGTATGCATGGTTATAGATAGCCGTTTATCACTTAGATAGTAGAGCAGGGAACGAATTGCTAGGTGAAGATAAGAGGCTGAGTAAAGTAAGAGGTCTGAATTTTCTTTCTTCTTCTTCTTTCTAGCAGAAGAGGAATAAAGTTACCTCTCCGAGGACCATATACAGAATGAATAAAGTTGGTTCAACTAAATACTATTTGTGTCATTATAGTACACTATATAAAAACCTGAGTAAAGTTAGCTTCTACATCAGAATAGAGTAAGTAGAAGATGATAATATTGCGTTGGTATATTTCTTTACTGGTGTTAGGTCTCTGTTGCTGCATATTGTCTAGATAATACGTCAGTGCCTACTTCAGCCGAAACACTAGTGTGCAAACATCACTGCTTTCCGGTTTAGAGAGCGCTGTAGTCAGTGTAATTACTAGGATAACGATAACGTCTTGTCTCAGGAAGAGCTCGAGCTGGCAGACGTGTAACTTACCATCAGGTGATCATCTTGCTGGTCTCGTCGCTTATTACGATCGGTCATCATCATCATCAGCCGATATACGTCTATACTCTGGACACGGAGGAGGTTCATCTCCTCCAAAGATCTCCACAAACAGTCAGCATAGCCTATGGTACCATCGGACACTAGAAGACGTTTTGGATTCATATGAGTTTTGGGCCAGTTACCACCACGCTGGCCCAATGCTGGTTGGTCAGCCAGTAGAGCCAGAGTCTCGTTTGTTGATTAGCAGCACCACGAGCTGATGATGTTAGCTTGAATCCCATGAGTTATATGTAAAGTTAACTCAATGAGTAAGATATTCGGTGTTCAGTTAAAGTCTACATTGCGATATTTACACTTAAATTAAGTAAAGTTTATTAAACAAGTTTAAGTTCAAAATTTGTAATATGGCGTAATTATAGTTTGCGTAACTTAAAAGATTATTTCATAAGGCAAATGACAAATTAAAAAAAAAAAAAATTTCCATTTACGTTCCTCGCTGTAACGATAAAACCTGTATTATTAAACAACTCGTGTGAAACGTTGCGATTTATTAAAGTCGATGTGAAAGGTTTCGTTACTGTAGTAATGAAATAATTAACAGCCCACTTAATGTTCCCACAGCTGGGACTGCAATGATTGTACCCAATGCGCTGGGTGAGGACGAATTTTATACTACAAAGCGAAGAGATGAGTCGGATATTCACTGATTGTACACAGCATCACATTGCATTCGTTACCTTTCTAATTATACTAGTTGCAGCGCCCTTCAAACCTGTACGTTTGCACACTACTGTTAAATTGTAGTAAATTTATGCATGTTGTCCTTTTAAAGTAATTAATTTCATTTGTTCGGGCAGCTTTAGCAGCGTGCGCTATAGTTGTATAGACGCGTCCTTACCGCATCCGAACGACTCGTTAAAGTACAAAAGCGCGCCAAAAATAAACGTCAAAAAAATTCAAGATGGCCGACCGGCGCCGCAGCGGCCTCGGTGAGCCAGGAAGTGCATGTAATACCAACGAACTTTTCAATGTTACCCACTTCTGCATTGTGGATCCTGTTTTATTATTTCGTTATTTTCATTTTAAATATATTTCGTTGCGCTTTAAAGCGTAATTGTAGACCTTTTCAAGAAGCCTCCGAGTATTAAACAACCTGTGCACTGTCGTCGGCCATTTTGTTATAGAACACAACCTTGGGCAGTTCGTTAATATCGAATATCACTTTACTAATATGGATATGACGGTATTTCTTACTTTATTTGTTCGGTATTACATTTTATACGTTGTTTACTGCTGCAGAACGATATTATCTGTATAAATATAAAAAGATATGCTTTTTACTTACTGATTAAAAGTTATAAAAAGAGATGATAGTTAAATACGAAAGCCTTGCTTTATATGAAACCAGAAACATTTGCATAATGTTGCCAGTTAAAAAAATCTACTTTTTAGTAGTAATATTTGTATGTTGATATATGTTTAATAGAATTTTTATCAAGTCGACTAGTCACCTTGTTCTGTGGATTTGAGTGAGTAAAATGATTATCTTTTTTTTTTTTTTTTTTGTTCAAATGATTTCATCACCGCCTTCAAGCGGATAACGGCTCGTTGCCAGACGAACGTCGATTGGCCAATTAAATTTCGTCTAACGGCCCGTTCTAAAAACTTAATCGATTGCAGACGTCATTCGGTACAACTGCAGACGTCTCCCATTATACACGCAGGCTTACGGAACCGTGTTAGGGTTATTAGACCAAACCTCATGATTGATTAGCTGACCTCGAAATTCTTGGAAATGTGAATTTTATTAAGATTACCGTACATCCAACCAATGATTTACGACAAAGAGGATTCTGAATTTGAACTACAGCTATATCATTTTGATTGGATGTATGAATATGACATATTTAGGTTATTACATGAAATAACTCCTCCTTAATAGAATCCTCGAGATTTTCCCGTATTGTGTTCATGTAAATTTTGAATTCATATTACTTATAAACTTTATATATATACTATAATATATAGATAACAGTCTTATAAAGCACCATCTATAAAACTATAGACTTAACTACCAGTGACAAAGCAGATATAGATCATTGTCTATAGGTTGAGGAACCAAATTTTAAAATTGAGAAGTGGGTTTGATAGCTGCTGACCTGGAGATATATTCTAAAGAAAATTGCGAAGACATATTCCAGGAACAGCCATTAAAAGTGCAACTTCCGCTAATATACTCCTCATAAGAGTAATAGGCTCTAGTCCAGTTTACCTTTCACGTGATGGTTAAAAATGAACTGCTCTAGAGCTATTCTCGTGCTCATAGCAGTGTTGAATATAAGGTAAATTATAAGCAAACAAACTGAAATCTTTGTTGCGGAGGCTGAAAATAAAGGAAAGGCACGATGTTTGTTTTCCCGCTGCACTAATTGTTAAGGACAATATTTGCTCCGCGCCGCGTTTGCTGAGGGTGATGAATGATGTACCAACGATTACAGACAGTGACTTATTACACAAATCCTACATTAATACATTTTATTGCACAAAGAGGTAACAGAACGAACAATGAATTTATTTCCGTTGGTGTTTTTCAATAGAAGATATTGAGTTTTACTGATTATCCTAAATCTAGAGTTTGTCTAATTTTAATATGATAAACACGTACTATTAATAAAGCATAATTGGTACTGTCTTAACATCACCGTAGTATAGATAACTCACCTAATATATATATTTATATATCACTTGACATGAACTGAAGGAAGTCGCTATTAAATTTAACTATGTAGCGAAATCTTTAGCAAAAAGTATAAATAATATAATATTACATGAATAATTTAAAAATATATATATGGTGGTAAATAATACACTAGTTTTTTATGTCATTAGTCGATGAGATGAGCGTGACGTCCATGTGATGGTAAGTGATGCCCGCCCATAACAACGCGGCGCCAGTTAAGACGGGATATACTGCACCACATTGTGCTCTTCGCCTGAGACATATGATGAGTCTTCTTACCCAGTAATTACTGTAGCTAAAGCGCCCTTCAAACCGGAACACAGTAATGTTTGCATACTAGTATTTAGGGGCAGAAATAGGTGCTGCGGTGGTACATATTTGACGGCTTCCGGTAACAGAGACCTGCCTTTGCCAGAGTTCACAGGAAGGTCTTCTTCTATACATTAAAATTTTTTTTTATTATTTATTTATATATATATATATATCTGTTTAATTATGTATTAGGAAATATAGAAGTCGATAGTTAAACTTCAAAGAGTAGACCAATATCAAGAGTGCCGCGCAGCTGATCCATCTAGCGCGCAACGGAATGGGATTTGCGGAACTGGTGTTCAATCTTCATTTGTTAGAAAGGCAAAACAAGAAGGATAAAGAATGAATAGAGAAGATTGAACAGGCTACTTCTAGACTAGTGCGCTTTACCACCAAAGACTATATCTCCGCTTAGCGTCAGGTGTGATTGTAGATAAACGTTAGTCAATACAATTAAAATACTATACTATATTGTATTGAAATTTAATACTAAATATTTTATATACTAGCTGTTCCCTCGCGTTGCTGGGACATATCCAGAACTTACTTAGAGGAAGGAATTTTTTAAATTTCATTTCTACCTAACCTCTAAATACCAGAACCAATATCTCTACAAAATTTTGAGTGTTACCTATCTTGTAGTTATAGAAGTGTCGCGATGAGAATGAATATCTAGATATCTTCCATTTATATATAATATATAGATTTGTAGTAATTGTTAATATAATTGTTGCAATCCCAGTCGTTATAAGGGAGAGGTGTTAGAGTTAAAGAGGTGAGGAAAGGGAAGGGAGTAATCCGCTGCAGCGCGTACACAGCGGCGCTGCAACAAAAGCAAGATGGCGGCGGACGTCTGCGCCTGCGCGTCCGTGAACCTGAGCGGCGCTAAATTTACACGCGGCGCGTCATCCTGTACATGCGCACAGATATACATTTTTTTTTATATATATATAATTGTAATTTACACAGCATCACATTGCGATCATCGCTTGAGACACGTTGAGTCTTATTACCCCTGTAATTACACTAGTTACAACGCCTTTCAAGTACAAAACAGTAATGTCAGTCGGCTACAATAGGAGCTGCGGTGATACCTATCTAGACGGTATGTAGCAACAAGCCTAGCACCAGTAAAGATAAATAAAGACATCTAAACATTTTTTAGGGTGCAAGGGGTCACAACAACTCACGAGACCAAAGCCAACCTCACCTGCTAATCAACAAACGAGGCTCTGGCTCCCACCTATCCGTATTGGTCCAGGGTGGTGAGAAATGGCCCAAGTCCCCCCGTAAAAACCCCTGCAAACATAGAGATCTTAGGGAAGGGTTACGTTTTGCAGTGGACGTCTATCGACTGATGATGATGATGAACCATTGTTAGGTGGAGGTTATGATGAAGTGTATCAATATTAAAACAAATTTGTAAAAGCTGATTTCAATACGAAGGTTCCTCGTGAAACAAGCAGAGTATGGCTTTGGGCTATAAGTATAATACTATGTATATTAGTCAGTTTTTTTTCTAGACTTTCTATATTTCCTTACTCCTGAACGAATTACATGTAACTGATTATTTAATGTATAACAAATGACGTTTAAGATCGTGGTTGAAATATTCTTTGTTGTCGATCGACTAAACGTGTAACTTAATTTAAGTGTATTAGTGCCTTATCTTGTATGATAGGAACACTAGATCGTGAGATAGATATGCTAGTGTTTAGTCATCATCATCATGATAAAACAAATAAATAAATTGTTAGTGTTTAGTACATTTTGCGATTTTTAAATGTGATCGCTATGGGCATATAAACGGCATAGATATAAGAAATCTCAGCATCGCGAAGATCTCATAACTTCTAGATATAAAATAAGTTAACACAAGTTAAGTAAGGTAACAGGTTTTGGGCCGGCGAGTGCCAGTCGGAGTTCCGATGCTCCGTCTGCGCCGACTCTGGTCGGAAGTCCAACCACTTGATGGGGGGGAGAACTTGTCTCCCCCCCAGGGTCAAGGGAAAGGCTGCGGCCGGGACACCTTCCCGCGTCGCGGAGAAGAATAGTGCGCCTGCAGGAGGTGAGAACATGGTCATCAATTAATTGATGGCCCACATCTCACTCCTGCAGGCGAATCTCAACCACTCCGCCGGCGCTCAGGACTTGTTCCTGCAGTCGTTGGCGGAGTGGGGATGCCACATTGGCGTGGCATCAGAGCCGTACAGGATTCCCGCCCAATCATCCTGGGTTGGGGACCTGGACGGCACGGTGGCGGTGCTGGCGAGAGCGGGCGCCTGCCCCCTCTTCAAGTCACTAGAGAGGGGGCACGGCTACGCGGCGGCAGGTTGGGGGAGGTACGCTGTCATCGGGGTGTACTTCTCCCCCAACCGATCCCTGGCAGAGTTCGAGGTGTTTCTCGACTCTGTTAGGGCCGCCGCGGGCAGGTTGTCACCGAGGGAGATCTTGGTCCTCGGCGACTTCAACGCCAAGTCTCGCTCTTGGGGCTGCACCGCCACCGACGCGAGAGGGAGAGCAGTTGAGGCATGGGCACTGCTCTCCGGTCTGAGCCTCCTCAACGAGGGAAACGCGCTCACGTGCGTGCGAGGGTCGGGGGGGTCCATCGTGGACCTCTCCTTTGCCTCACCGGCGCTCGCGCGCCGTGTGGCAAATTGGCGGGTGGAAGAGGAGGTGGAGACCTTATCGGATCACCGATATATCAGGTTCGAGGTCTCCCCTCCTCAGGGACGCGGCACAACATCATCGCGCCCCGGGTTCCACTTCCCTCGTTGGGTCCTCGGCAAGTTCGACAAGGAGCTCGCCGAGGAGGCGGCGCTGTTCCAGAGATGGAACATGCCCCGAGGCTCAGACGACGTCGGCGTCGACGAGCTGGAAGGTCGCATCCACAGCGCTCTTCAGGAGGTGTGCGATGCGGCCATGCCTAGGATGCAGCGACGTCCTGCGGACCGCCGCCAGCTGTACTGGTGGTCGGAGGAGCTCTCCGGCCTCCGGGCGGCGGCCCAGGCTCGTCGCCGGGCACTGCAGCGTTGTCGGCGTCGGCGCACGCAGGTGACGGGGGAGGAGGAGCGGCTGCAGGTTCAGTATGCCGAAGCCCGCAAGACCCTGCGGCTCGCCATAGTCCGGGCGAAGACCCTTGCCTGGGAGGAACTACTGGCAGGGGTCGACAAGGATCCATGGGGGCGCCCGTTCAAGACGGCACGGAAGAAGCTCTGTGCCGCAGGCGCCCCCTTAACGGAGGCCCTGGACCCGGACTTCCTCCAAGGGGTGGTGGACCGGTTGTTCCCGGGGGCTGACGCGTCATTCCAGCCCCCGGTTATGTCCACCACCGCCCCCGCGGCGGCCACAGACGAGGGCCCTCCTCTGACGGAAGAGGAGCTGGACGTGGCCCTGGGTCGTCTCCGGGGTCGACGTACGGCTCCGGGGCCCGACGGGGTCCCATCGAGGGCCCTCTGGGTGGCCGCGAGTCACCTGCGCGAGGAGCTCCGGGGACTGTACGATGCCTGCATTCGGTACGTGCAGTTCCCGGAGCGCTGGAAGACGGGCAGGCTTTGCCTGCTGCGGAAGGGGGACCGTCACCCCGACTCCCCTTCCGCGTACAGACCGATCGTCCTTCTGGACGAGGCGGGTAAGGTCTTCGAGAAGATCTTGGCCGGCCGTCTCGTTCGGCACCTCGCCGAGGTGGGACCGGGCCTCCATGAGGCCCAGTACGGATTTCGGGCAGGGCGATCCACGTTGGACGCCCTGCTCGACCTGAAGGGCCTCTGTCTGGAGGCCTTCGGTGACGGCGAGGTGGTCCTGGGGGTGTCCTTAGATATCGAGAACGCCTTCAACAGCCTGCCATTCGCGACGATCAGGGGGGCGCTGGAGTTTTTCCGGCTCCCCCCCTACATGGTCGGGCTGTTGGGGGCGTACCTCAAGGACAGGACGATCGTCTGGGTTGATGGCAGCGGCGAATTACATCGGCGGCGCGTGGAGAGCGGGGTTCCACAGGGGTCGGTCTTGGGCCCCTTGCTGTGGAACCTCGCGTACGACTGGCTGCTGCGGCAGCCGGTCCTCCCCGGGACGAGGGTACTATGCTACGCGGACGACACCCTCGTCTCGGCCCGGGGGAGGAGTTACGACGAGGCTGCTCGTCTGGCCGCCACTAGCACGTCGCTGGTGGTGGACCGGATCGAGCAGCTGGGTCTGAGGGTCTCCGTCACGAAGACGGAGGCCCTCCTCTTCCACGGACCCCGCAGGGGTCCACCCCGGGGCGCGATCATCCCCGTCCGGGGCGAGAGGGTCCCAGTGCGGGGAGCCCTCAAGTATTTAGGGCTCACTCTGGACGGGCGATGGAGCTTCGGGGAGCACTTCGAACGGCTTCTCCCGAAGCTCACCGCCACCGCCGCTGCGCTGGGCAGATTGCTGCCCAATGTCGGGGGGCCGGGTCATTTGTGTCGGCGCCTATACTCTGGCATCCTGCGGAGTATGGCACTGTACGGAGCGCCCGTATGGGTGGATAGGTGCGAGACCGCCAGGAACGGGCCCGTGTTGAAGAGGGCCCAACGTATCCTGGCGAACCGAGCCTGTCGGGCGTACCGTACGGTGTCCTGGACGGCGGGTACGCTTCTCGCGGGCGATGCGCCTTGGCATCTACAGGCGCAGTCGCTCGCGGAAGTGTACCTCTTCCTGCGGGATGCCGGAGAGCGTCGGCCGGACCCGGCCACGGTCCGCCGGATCAGGCGCGTTGCCCATGACGCCCTGATCCGGCGGTGGGAGACGGAGTTAGGTAACCCTGCCGCCGGCCGGGACACGGTGGAGGCCATCAGGCCCCACCTGTCCCGGTGGATGAGCCGGCGGTACGGGGCCTTGACGTTCCACCTGGTGCAGGTGCTGACAGGCCATGGATGTTTCGGCAAGTACCTGCACCAGGTGGCTCGTAGAGAGATGACGCAGGAATGCGTCGAGTGTGGTGCGCCGATTGACACGGCGCACCACACTCTGGCGGAGTGCCCGGCATGGGGGCCGCAACGCCACGCCCTCGTCGCACAAGTCGGCAGTGACCTCTCGCTGCCGACTGTAATCGATCGTATGTTGAGCAGCGAGAGGTCTTGGAGGGCGGTAGCCTCCTTCTGCGGCGCAGTGATGCGTCAGAAGGAGGCCGCCGAGCGCACGAGGGAGGCCGACGCCGCTGCCGCACCTTGCAGGCGGCGGCGGGCCGGCGGGAGAGCGCGGCGGCAGAACCACGCCGTCCGCTTCCTCCCGCCGTGAGCGATGGGCCCCTAGCCGGGCACGGTGTGATGGGGCGTTCGGGCCGTTGGGCGTGGCCCTTTGGGCCTTTTGTCGTGTTTCCCCTGGGGGTGCGTCCCCCGGGGGAGTCTTGGTTTTTGTCCCCCCCCTCCCACTTCGACGAGGGGGGAGTCTGGAGGGAGGAGGCCGCCGCCCAATTCCTTCACGGGAGGGCGGCGGCCGAGCATGCGCTCCGTCGTGGGCGCGCGCGGTCGTCTGTGGGGTCGGGGGGCCCCAACGTGCCGGTCCCGCGAGGGGCCGGTACGGGACGGCAGGTGGGTGCCTTTGCTCCCCGCGGGTACCCACCAAGAGGAGTTTTATACGCGGAGGCGCCCGGAGAGTTGCTTGGCTGAAACCCGGGCGTCTCCAGTATGCGTATTGCGGGACAAGCGGTGGTGGTTTTAGTGGGTATGGGGGTCACGCACAACATCTCAGTGGCCCCGAGCCCCACATAACCCGGCGTCCCCCCCCTTGAAAAGGACGCTGGGTATGCGTTAACAGCATTTCCACCACCGATATCAAAAAAAAAAAAAAAAAAAAAAAGGTAACAGGTTTCGGAAGAGGAGCTGGACGTGGCCCTGGGTCGTCTCCGGGGTCGACGCACGGCTCCGGGGCCCGACGGGGTCCCATCGAGGGCCCTCTGGGTGGCCGCGAGTCACCTGCGCGAGGAGCTCCGGGGACTGTACGATGCCTGCATTCGGCACGTGCAGTTCCCGGAGCGCTGGAAGACGGGCAGGCTTTGCCTGCTGCGGAAGGGGGACCGTCACCCCGACTCCCCTTCCGCGTACAGACCGATCGTCCTTCTGGACGAGGCGGGTAAGGTCTTCGAGATCTTGGCCGGCCGTCTCGTTCGGCACCTCGCCCAGGTGGGACCGGGCCTCCATGAGGCCCAGTACGGATTTCGGGCAGGGCGATCCACGTTGGACGCCCTGCTCGACCTGAAGGGCCTCTGTCTGGAGGCCTTCGGTGACGGCGAGGTGGTCCTGGGGGTGTCCTTAGATATCGAGAACGCCTTCAACAGCCTGCCATTCGCGACGATCAGGGGGGCGCTGGAGTTTTTCCGGCTCCCCCCCTACATGGTCGGGCTGTTGGGGGCGTACCTCAAGGACAGGACGATCGTCTGGGTTGATGGCAGCGGCGAATTACATCGGCGGCGCGTGGAGAGCGGGGTTCCACAGGGGTCGGTCTTGGGCCCCTTGCTGTGGAACCTCGCGTACGACTGGCTGCTGCGGCAGCCGGTCCTCCCCGGGACGATGGTACTATGCTACGCGGACGACACCCTCGTCTCGGCCCGGGGGAGGAGTTACGACGAGGCTGCTCGTCTGGCCGCCACTAGCACGTCGCTGGTGGTGGACCGGATCGAGCAGCTGGGTCTGAGGGTCTCCGTCACGAAGACGGAGGCCCTCCTCTTCCACGGACCCCGCAGGGGTCCACCCCGGGGCGCGATCATCCCCGTCCGGGGCGAGAGGGTCCCAGTGCGGGGAGCCCTCAAGTATTTAGGGCTCACTCTGGACGGGCGATGGAGCTTCGGGGAGCACTTCGAACGGCTTCTCCCGAAGCTCACCGCCACCGCCGCTGCGCTGGGCAGATTGCTGCCCAATGTCGGGGGGCCGGGTCATTTGTGTCGGCACCTATACTCTGGCATCCTGCGGAGTATGGCTCCCTTGAAAAGGACGCTGGGTATGCGTTAACAGCATTTCCACCACCGATATCAAAAAAAAAAAAAAAAGGTAACAGGTTTACTTCACAGGTATTTTTCACCCGCAAAGTTTTTCTTTAACTTAATATTTACTAGTTGTAGGTCTCTCTCGCTGGAGACTAACCAAGTAAATACCACCGCAGATATATCCTCCGCCAAATACTACTGTGGAAATTATACCATATATTATTTAAAGGATGCTGTAGTTAGTGAAATTATAGGGGTAAGGAGACTACTTAACGCTTCAGTGGTCCTACACAATGAGGTGCAGTGTATATCATCCTAACTAGCGCCATCATCAGGTCAACTTCTCACTCGCGTATCGACTAAACTGTTCAGTAAGAAAGATATTTTTCATTTATGCTATTATTAAAAGAAAACAATTTGTTTGTGAAAAAAAAAATTGTAATATTAAGGAGGATATATTCTATTTTAATACCTAGGTACATAGGTATTGTAGCTAAAATCTAAAATGCATATATATGCCTTAAATATCTAAAAGAGTTTCAAAGGGAAAATTGAAAGGAAAAGGAAAATGGTAGAATGTCGCATCTGTTCAAACATTGTCCGAGTGACTAAGGGTGATGTGGAAGCTCGAAGGTCACCGGCAGCGGTGGCCACTGACTGCTGCCGCGACCCTGAGAACGTTTCCGAGTATCAGGTCCATGCACCGGGTTCGGACCAACAGCGATCGGTAAATAAAACTCCTTATCGCGAAATGAAATCGTATTCGACCGCATTTGCAGTGTTCGCGATGTTTACATACATAATAAATATTAATTTCAATGATAACTTGTTCATATAATAACCCTGGATAATGAGCTGGTGTTACCAGATACTGCTCGTGATGAGGAGATGGAAACATAGATAAAAGCATTCATTGTATGACAGATACGCACAAACAAGTAGATAAACAAATGTAGGAGTCGCTGGTCCGATCGATGTGGAGATCTTTGGGGGAGGCCTGTCCAGCAGTGGACGTATGATGATGATGATGATGACGAGTCGATTGTTAAGATGTTCACATTGCATCAAATCACGTTCCATATATAGAAAATGTGAATTCTTATTACTGAGACTAAAAAGACTGCTTACTGATAATCAACTCGGACAGGTGGATCGTCTAGGTGGGTGTGCCAACATTAATGTTCCGGTTTGAAGAGCGCTGTAGCTAGTGTAATTACTGGAGTAACGAGACTCAACTTGTTATGTCTCAAGCGACGAGCGCAGTGATCTCGACGCCTTGTGATGTACTATTTTAAGTCTCATTAACCCAGTAATTTCTGTATCCAGAGTTTCCGATACAGGCGAAGGTGGTCGGAGAACAGATCTGAACCCGTCTCCGACGACCGAGTAGTTTCTCCAGAAAGCAAAAACCCAGACACAATACGAAAATCTGCCGTCGGATAACTATACTCCAAATAGTACACTATTTTTATAAACAGGCCGTGGATCCAGATCCACAAGTCCAGTATCAGATGAGCTGTTAGAGTCAATATGACTTGCAACCGATCTTCCGGAAACAGGTGGAATTTCTGAAGACAGTATAATTTGAGGCTAGCTATAAGCTTCTTTTATTTCCGTGGTGAAATCGTGCATTGGATACCCTTCTGCTGTCGGAGCAACAGAAGAATTATGCTGGACTCTTCCTGGCTTCCACGGTTTCTGATTCATCGCATTTGGCCGAAACCATGAGAAAGCTTCTGCACACGACCGTGGTTCCAACAGCGAGAGGCCTTGACAAGATCACACCTCGGGGTGGAGTTACTCCTCTCCACCCCCTATAAAAGTATGAGTAGGATAGTATAGTAGTAGTACAGGCCTTTCATATTTGTTGACAAATTATCACCGAATCCGTCACCATGGTCTCCGTTGCTGCCTCTCAGCAATCTCTCTGCAACATTACCTCCTCACAGAAGCCCTTGACCTTACACTACTGACCATGGATTTGATAAAGCCAAAAAGTGAGTGTTCATCCTCTACAACAGCGACGAGGTCTTGGAGCCGAGCATCCCATGCCCAGCAATGCTCCAAGGTATGCTGCATCCACAGTGTAGACAGCTACAAGCCCTGCGGTGTCTATAACAAACATGTACCAATATTGGAAAGAGTATTGCTTGTGAAATCTTCTGTAGTTTGTTAAACAGTAAAAAAACATTAAATATAATACACACACACACACACATTCACCTTGGTTTTTATTAAGTAAACAAGTTAACAAGTTACGGAGCTTGTTTAACTTACGAGCGCAAATATAATTTGCGACTTTGTTTATAATTCATCATGGGCGTTACAATAAATGCACTTTAAGTAAACTCCTCGCTTAAAATAGACCGCGTCTTATACTGCGCACTGTTTACTAAATACAAGTATCAAACAGTTTGTTCAAATGTTGGCCAATACGCTTCGCCATAACACTCCATATTGGACACAAATGGCAAACATTTGATCCCATATAAGATTTTTGGAGAAACTAGATGTTCCCGCTTTATTACATATAGTACATATAAAGTTTAGACTTTTTTTTTTTAGAATTCAATTAAGCAACGAGAGGAATAAAACGATCACTTGATGTTAAGTGATACGGCTGCCCATAACGTGGCGCTAGTTGAGAATGAATACGCATCACATTGTGCTCGTCGCCTAGACATAAGTTGTTGTATTTCGTTACTCTGCTATTACATTAGCTACAACGCCTTTCAAACCGGAACACAGTAATGTTTGCTCACTGCTGTTTGGCAGTAGAAATCGGCGCTGCTAATACCTATTTAGAACTGTCTTCAGCAACAGAGACCTACCACCATTAACTGGATTTTTGTTTGAAATATTCTATAAGAGCAACCGCAACTGCCTACCCTTCCGGTTATTATTAACTCCCCTGCAACTTCCTTTGGAGGAATTAAAAAAAAATCATTCTTAACTGAGCTCTAAATAGCAGAAGCAAAATCTCTACCAAATTTTGAGTGTTAACGTCCAATAGTTTCGGAGATAGATTTGTTCCAGTGTCGGTCAGTGTTCGACCAGCTCGCTCTCAATTGGAGTCAAATGACAAACATTTGATCCAATATACATTTATACGAAAATATTTCGCTTGTTATGTTTCCCTTTCTAGAAACTTTACTTGCCTTTGTAACACATCGGCTATCTTTGTAATACAGGTGTCTGGTTTAATTCAGAACCTAAATTTGGACCATCATCATCATATCAAGTAATGGATGTCCACTGCTGGACTTGGGTCTCTATTAAACATGTTCCACAAAGCATGGTCTTGGGCTGTTTGAATCCAGTGGCTCCTAGCAATTCTATTGATTTCCTCTCTCCACTACGTGAAGTCTTCCAACGCTGCGCTTTCCGGTTTGAGGTCGCCATTTCACGATTTTATGACCCCAACGTCCATCAGCTCTTAGCTATGATACGAGAGCCAACATATTATACCTAACTTTTATCATCATCAGCTCAAAGTCTTGGCTCTAATTGTGATTACTACCCCACTATGGTAATATATATCTAATGTCTTTCTACCACTGTCTTTTTCGACCTATGTCCAGCTGTGGACATCCAACGGTGATGATGTATATCTAGTTTTAATGTGAATAGTGTTGCTGATGGTTAAAACAGTTTTAAAATATCCCAAACTACTCTGAACCTCTTGTCAGGGTATATCTGGAGAACTGCTTGTGGACTGATGGTTATATTTAAAAGTGGTTAAGAGTAGGAGGCGCAGGTTCGATGGACAGTAAGCTGGATTAATGAAAAGCATCCTGAGGGAACCGACAGCTTGAAAACACGTCAGCTTTCATAGACAAATAAGACATGTATCCAGCGTGATGAATGTCCTTTACTCCTTCCAATGGACGGAATGATTATGTCCAAAAATTGTTTATACAGAGTAATTCAATTTAATGAACAAATCCTGGATTTAAGTTTGCAGCACTACGCTGGAGCAGTGCTATTTAATAACTTAAGCTAAAACTTAAATAGCTTAAAGCTTTATTAAGAAAGAACTTCCGTCTCTATAAGTAAAAAACTATATCCTTACTATAACTACTTCTATACCATAAAGTACAGTCTTGATAAATCGTAGACATGTTTGAATAGGAGTATAAACATCCTAAATATCCCTAACATCCGAAATTCAGGAAACGCACCGGAAGCCGACCCTATTGTATTACTTCTAACAGTTGTTTCACAAACAGTCGGTAATGACCGTTTCCGTCGCCGGCTCCATGTTCACGACGAAGCAGTTGAAGCGATCGAGCCCCAATCTGTTAGAACTGAAACCACTGTCGGATGTCAATAGGGTGGCCATGGGTTTGATATGATATTATGAGATAAAAAAAAAAAAAAAATCTAATCATTTAGCGAAGAGACGAAGGAGACGTTCACCTATTGGTGAGTGATACGGCGATAGCAACCTAGCACTAGGAAGATAAATACAGCATCACATTACGCTCGTCGCTCTTGACATATGATGTTGACTCCCGTTACCCCAGTAACACTACACTTTTACTCCGGTAACTTACACTAGCTACAGCGCCCTTCAAACTGGAACATAGTAATATCTGCACGCTATTACTTGTCGGCAGAAATAGGCGCTGCGATGGTACCTACATACCTAGTAAAAGAAATTTCTAGTATAATGTATAAAAAATTGGTGGTAGGTCTCTGTTACCGGAAACCGTCTCAATACTACGGCAGCTCCACTATTACCTTGTTCCGGTTTGAATGGTGTTGTAGCTAGCGAAATTACATGGGTAACGAGTTTAAGCATTCCATGTTTCAAGGCGACGTGCGCAATATGGCGCTGTGTATATCATCCTAATTAGCGCCACGTTATTGTGTATCACTTATTATCAAGTGAACGTTCTCGTCGCGACCTTGAATTAGACAAGATTAAACGTGTCTAGATCGGTGTGAAAACTTAGATGCTGAAGCCCAACAGTGGGCGTGGTCCGGCAGATGATTACAAACAAATGGCGACCGTAGCTTGGATGCGCTTCAAAAATAATAAAAGGACGCGCACCCCGGCCGACGCCGGATTTTATTCCGTTTTGGGAAAAGGGGGGGTCCGATTATAAAATTAGAACGGCGCGCGCCGGAAATCGCTCGCGGCTGACTCATGCGCAGAACTCACCTCGCGTGTTGCCAGCCACGGCAGCTCCGCGACTATGGCAACCGGAAAGAGAAATAATACTCTACACGCTATCTAAAAACATTGAAAAAAAAACAATTATAATAAACAACTAAAGTATAATAAATAATATAATATATCATTAAATAAAATAATAATAATTGGGTCTTTTATATATAAGACATAAAATCTAGATCTATATAATCTATAAAATAGAATCTTCCGTCCAATAATCGTGAAGAAAATGAGTTTTGTTTGTCGGCCAATCACTTGAAAACCAGTGAAAGTATCGACAATGGAACATGCGGAATGATGTTATGAATGTAATACATCCTTCATAACTTTATTTATAATATTTTTTTTTAAATTTGTAAGAAGAAGTTTACAAACAAACCAACAGATGGCGCCACCTTGAACAGTAGATCACGCTATCGTTTGTCACAGCGAATATCCTTGTGAGGGTAGTACATCTTTGATTAAATTCGGCCAACGCGTCAATTGTATTCATTTACTGGATTTCTTAGGATCTCTGTAATGCCAAGCTTTTGGCTAAGAAGTTATTACGGATATACAACTGGATCCATCAACTGGATCTCTCTAGATCTTCATACTGTTATACTTAGTAACTTGCTCTATCATTATCAATATAGTGCTGATATTGCTTTGTGCGTCCACCAGAGACCCTGCACCTCAATACATTTTCATTTCTTATTATTCATGCGGTTGCTATGGTAACGGTTGCTATGGAAAATCATTTGCAATCTAATTTTATATTTCAGCTAGCAAAGTGGGCCTACTATTATATACATCCGGAGATTCAATCACTCATTGGGAGATCTTTGAAACTGTTCAATGTAAACAGTCAAAATTTAGTAGAGATGTTGCTTCTGCCATTTCTTCGTCGGTATCACTCTTGACAGAGTGGTCGTGATCATCACTTCAGGTGTTGGTCGCAAGCTTAACAACACGTCGCCATTCCTATCTGACCTATGGCCGCCTTCCTAGTGCATTCATTAAGTGGTGATCATCATCGTTTCCACTTTGCCATTTAGAGGTCAGCTAAGAATGGATTTTACGGATTTCAGCTAGAGAAGCAGGTGGAGAACAGCTAGCAGTTAGCAGCTACTTTTTTCCAATAAACAATGCGTGGGATTTTCACCTGATTGTAAGTGAACTAGTAACAGCTGACTGGGATGATTTACACTACACTATATACTCATCACCTTGAGATCTTAAATCTAGGTCATTATTTGATACCTTGTTCAAACTGAAGCTTGGCGTTTAGATTGAGAGAACCATGGTTACCAGGTAGTCATTTATTCTGATGGTATGAAAGTCATCCCCACTCCTTTACATAGAGCTCCTTCACCTCTGTATATCATAAGCTACATCACTACAAACACAGTGATATTGGGACTTAGGAAATAGACTGATACTAAGATGATCTCCAACAACAGAGACGTACGACAAATCGACGAGAGGAGTAGGACGTTCACCTGATGGTAAGTGATATCTCTAACCGTAACAAGCCGCTAGTGGAGGACATGAGATGTTAAGTAACTAATAACTAATTTCACTAGCTATAACCCTCTTCAAACCGGACCACAGTAATATTTGCACAGTACTGTGTGTCCACAGCTAAAGACGCTGCGGTGATACCAACACAGTTTCCGGCGACAGAGATCTAGGATCAGTTTGTAGTTTAGCTTTACCTTTATTATCTGGTTCTACCTACCCTCGACCTCTTCATCAGTATCCTGGTATACCTTAACCATGATCATATCATCCCCTAAACGAGTATAATATATCTATATATCAAAAATAAACGTTCACATAAATCTATTAAAGAAAATCTCAAACTGAGCCAAGAATTTAAAGAGGTTTCCATCACAACAATGATGTATATGCTGTTGTCTGTCGCATTAAATAAAAATATCACATGATAAAAGACACACCACTGCTCTTATATCCGGTTTGAAGGATAGGACTGGTTTTCAGTCAGTTCATTATATTATATATCAGCCAGTCTCTTTCTAAGTACAACAGTTGGTAGATGGTCCTCCCTCTAATCCTACGCAGCTACGATTTCCTCCTATGATCTTAATCAGTGGTAGGTCTCTTGTCGGAGATCGTAATCAGTACTGCAGACATTACTATGTTCCGGTTTGAAAGGCGCTGTAGTTATTGTAATTACCGGGACAACGAGACTGAATATCTCAAGTCTCGAGGCGACGGGCTCAATATGATGCGGGATATATCCTAACTAGTGTTACTTTGGGCAGGCGACAGTTATTGTCAAGTGAACGTCACGTTCGTTGAAAAAAAAAAAACTTCAGTGTCAAAAGAGGTAACAAAAGAACCGAAGGATATTGAGGACGAGTTTCAGGAAGAAAGTGATTCATTATTTTTAATTATTCCCGAAATATTTACAAACATTTATCATAAAAAGCAAAAGAATTTTTTTTTTCATATAAAGTCCTGTGGCTTTTGTCTTTCGCCATTTTTTTTTCAGTAATACTGTAAAGCAGTAACACTGGTGGTAGACCGTCTAGGTAGGTACCACCGCATCGCTTATTACAGCTGACAGACAGTATAGTGCAAACATTACCGTACTCCTGTTTGAAGGTCGCTGTAGCTAGTGAAATTTATGAGGTAACGAGACTCAATATCTTATATCTTAAAGCAACGCGCGCATTGTGATGCTGTGTATAACTTCCTAATTAGCGCTGTTAGATTTATGGGCGGGTGTATCACCATAAGGTGATCGTCCTGCTCGACCCGTCGCTCCTGGTATAAAAAAAAATACTGATAAGGATTATGATAAAATACAATGTCCTGGCGTAACAACGATAAGATAATTTCCATAGTTAACAAAGCAGACATACAGACGTCATAGATTTAAATTTATAACTTCAATTATAACACCAGATCTAGATAATTACAGATCATGACTACTCACTTCCGTTACAGGATATACGGAATCTTAATCAAGGTAGGCTTTAAATTTTACTTTTGGAAGGACCTACATCCGGAGACCGTTAGCACCGCAGCTCCTATTTCAGTACCGTGAAACAAATGAGTATGTAAAAAAAACTAATTACAATAATGAATCTATAACTAAATGGTTATTTACATGAAAAAAAAAAATGTCTAGTTCTTGTTAATGTATGAAAAAAAAAAAATCACGTCGCTTACCTTTCAGTTCAATGTCCTGCGTCCTCGGAGTCACCTCCGCAGCGTTCGCGTAAACAAATGAGTTACATCAATAACAACTCAATACCTTATCGATTCGTGACAATGTATTGATAATACTTTTTTAATAACTAGAAAATATATTACACATCTATATATATCATCATCATTATCATCATCATCATCATCAGCCAATAGACGTCCACGTTAATATATAATATATATATATATAAGTACTAGCTGTTCCTCGACCGCTTTGCTGGCTGTAATACAGAATTAGATCCCAAATGACTTTCTACACCAACCGTTACTATAGCAACCGCATGAATAATACCAAATAAAAATGTTCATAAAAGTTATATAGAAGTAAAACTATGAAGAATCTATGAAATTCAAAAAATAATTAACCAATAACCAGCTACAAATCATTTCGTGTTAAATCGTCACGTTCATATGTCGATACGTTCACTACTTTTCACGTGACTGACGAACAAACAAGACAAATATTTTTTTTAGACTTGACATTGTGCTTAAATCTCCTTACAGCAGCAATTTTATTAGTAACGCCCTTCAAACCAGAACACAGTAATGTTAATATACTACTGTTTGGGGGTAGAAATAGGTGCTGCGGTGGTACCTAGACGGTCTCCAGCAACAGATATCTACCACCAGTTAACCATTAAGCTTTCAGACTTGATTTTAGGTAGGAATATAATCAAGTATAGGATTTTACGAAATGTTATTCCCGAAAGGGGTTGTCAGGGTGTTAATAAAGGGAAAGAGGTCGAGGAACAGCGGTTGCCGCCCACTGAAAACATTTCTGACAAACTTCAAGTCTAAATTTCAAATCTAATTCTATAAATGCTACCAACAAAGCCGGCGAGGAACTGCTACTTTGGAAATATAAATATTATAAAACGATTAAAAGTTTGAAAAGTACTTAGAAGAGTAAATCCTGGAACTCCTCTTAAGAAAACCACCGGCCTTCATTGAAATGGGGTATCTATTGTAGAAATGTAGGGGTAGATACTTCCTCTTCCGATACAATAACCATAAATTGAAGAGGAAATAAAGCGGTCCTAGAAATACAAAAAAGACTAAAGTACTGAATAAATCTAAAACTGGATTGAATGCCACAAGGTATATTCTATCTGATAGATTGTGAAGCGGAAGAGGTAAAATAAAAAAACGCAAAGAAAAAATTACATTCTGTGTTAGTTTATTGACCTTTGTTTAATAGATATGAAGAGCCTATAGAAGTGAAGAATCACATAAATCACAGAAGTGAAGAACATAGTCTGCTAAATATCTCTACTCTGATCCAGTGTATATGAAGGGCTGGACTTTCTTCAGATTATTTCCATCATTCAATTTCTAAAAAAATTTCAGATTTTTATCGCTGAATATTAAACTTCTTTCACTCTCATATTCTAACTGGAATAGAGAAGAGAATGAGACCTTAGACGATCTGAACGATATTATCTATCGTGATCATTGTTATGGAAAGTGTCCAATTTCTGGGAAAGTAATATTTGAATCTCTTCGATTTTTAATAATGGGAGTCTATCTTACTCTCTCTCTATCTTTGCAAGTCACTAAAGTATTTAACGAAAAGATATAAGTTACTTTCGTGACAAACGCAAAAAGAGAGAGAGAGAGGTAGATAGCCATTATTGAATATTTATGAGGTTCAAATTTTGTTTTTATGTATATGTATTATTATTCTAATTTTTACTTTTCTTAAGATCTAAACTATTGTTATTTCATCAGCTTTCAACATTTCTTCTGTCTGCCTTCTAGGATATTTTGGAATTCCACCTTCCTGTCCACCATCTGTACCATGTGATGTTACGCCAGCTTCTGTTTCTGCCACTTTCGGTTCACCACTTTATAGCTTCTACTGGTCTGTCACAATCTTTAATCTTGCTTAGATTTATTACAATCCGAACCTAGGACCTTGCAATTTCTTAAGCAGAGATTCGACGAAGATTCTTAAGATTGACGAGGTAACAAAGAAACGTACATAAAGTATTAAACGTTTGCAAATATGCAATTTAAAATGTGTTCATCATTGGATTCGGGCCAAGTGAAGCAAATAATGTATGAGATTGCTAATACTTTGTGTAATGTGTGTGTGTATGTTCTGTACAATAATAAATTGTCTTTGTTCTTACTGTCAATCAAACTTGATTTAAAATAACATAGAAATAAAGGAATGGAGATTATTTTATTACTTTACATAGACTTTACAGCAGCTATTGTCACGGGACGACTGGGCTGATACATGTCCTGATCAATGTCAACAATAAGTACTTGCAGACCTTTAATTATTGTTTACAGTTTGATGGAATAGTAAACTGAATCAATTAAAAAGTTTTAGGTTCTTTGAATAAATTCAAAACAAGAAATATTCAAAGTAATACTCATGAATAGAATCGAAGTTAGGAATGAATTCTTGAATTACTAGCTTTGAATGCACTTGATCTTATATGTTTTAGATTTTTAATTATTACTAGAATGTTAGGAGTTCTTTATTACGGTTCTCAGGTACTTTTTGAATTTATTAAGCATACGGATTATAAGATGTTTCATTAAAGAAAGAATAAAAATCACTCTTGGAAACGACGGTGGAACGCAAAATTTTTTCCGGTAGTTGAATTAGGAAATCAATATTCCCATTGAAGTCTTGTATTTACTAAAAAGTAGTTTAATGAAAAATAATCTTCCTTGAAGTCAGTTAATGGAAAAAATGAAGATGGAGAGTTGGAAGTGAAACAGTTAAATTCTGCTGGTAAAACAGTTTAAAGCAACGCGGACGGTAATCCGTCGGGTTTGAATAATTTGCTTGGACAAGATGGCGGCCGGCGAAAGCCGCGTGCAAATGATAAAAACTCGGCCAGATAATATTGAATCCGGAGTAAACAAACGCATCCTTAACACAATGACCCAGTTTCCGTGATACAGGCGAATGCTGAGGACGGTGATAAAGCGTAACGGCCGACCTTACGCCGTTTCGGCGACAGTTGAAATGGATTATGTCTTATTTGTTAATGAAACATTTTAATATATCACAGCGCGTCCGCGAATTAGTGTTTTATTACGTTATCACTTCATTTATACCAACGGATGATTACGTATAAATACATCAGGGGTTTCCAACATCTTATGGAGCTCAAGTACTTGTTATAGTACTGGCGTACGTATATACGTAGCTCGCTGGCCTAATGGTTAGAGCGTGTGGCTTTCATTCCGAAGGTAGCGGGTTCGGATCTCGGCATGTACCAATGACTTAATATTTAAGTTATGTACATTGGTAAACTAGTTACAACACCGAAATACAAACGGTGAAGGAAAACATTGTGAGGAAACCCGCACACTGAAATCATCTTTGTATGTGTGTGGTGGCCCGAGTAAAGTGGCAACAGGCTCGCCCCCTATTACATGGGACCTAATCTGACCACATCTGGCGAAAAGTGGGTGTTTCTTCACCTCTGCCTACCCCTACTGGGAAAAAAGCCGTTCCAAACTGTGTTCCAGTTTAAAGGACGTTGTAGATAGTGCAAGGCTAACCAAACATTTTAGGTTTCAACGACGAGCACAACGCAGTGCTGTGTATAATATCCTAACTACGTCACGCTGTTATGAACAGGTGCTTACCATCAGAGAAACATCTCACAAAATAATCATTAGGCATCATTATCATCATTGGCAGATAGACTTCTACAGTTGACGTAATCCTCCGTGAAGATCTCCACATCAATCGGTCTAGTGTCTGCATCTAATGGCTTCCCGCGACCGTCATCGGATTTTTTTTCATACAATTAAACGAGACTAGCGGGACATTCACTTGATGGTAAGTGATACGCCTGCTCATAACAACGTGGCGCCAGTTAGAATTTTGTACACTGCACCATATTGCGCTCGTTGCTTGAGACATAAGATGTTGAGTCTCATAACCCTAGTAATTACACTAGCTACAGCCTAGTTCAAACCGGAGCACAGTAATGTTTGTACAGTACTGTTTCGCCGTAGAAATAGGTGCGACCGTGGTACCTGACTAGACGATATCCGCCAGAGTTCTAGCAGCAGTAAATCTCATCGTCGATCGATCTTCTTCTTCTCCTTCTGCTCTTCTTCCAGCTATGTGGGGTCGGCAGTATGTACTCCTCTTCCATATCCCTCTATCAGCTGTTATATCTGAATTCTCACAATCCATCCGCACTTTCGATCTATCGAAGACGAAAACAGTTGAATACAGTAATTGTATCAAAGGTATTTCAAAATAATATTTATTATCTGTGTTCATACGATTTATCAGTAATTTATTGTGTCTGTGTGTCTGCCTGTTGGGTTGACTGTACAGTGGTGCTGCGTACGGGCGTCAACGCACTCGCATTTGCATACTATTGAGAAACTTCATTGTGCGCCTGTTTACATATTAGCATAAGCCGACGGAGATTAGGTCAGCTGACGGCTCCTTATCAGCAGCGAATGCAATCTATTTATTTTTTCATAATGAGTATATTTACACTACCGAGGTTTTTAATCACTGTGTGCAACTCTTACATATTTATTTTCATTATCACACAAAGGGATTCGCTTGGCAAAACGTTCGCGCGGTGAATTATACACCAACCCATAATAACACAGGGCTAGTTAGGATGATATACACTGCACCATTTACACCATTGTCTGATACATAAAATGTTGAGTCTCGTTACTCCAGTAAACACTAACTACAGCACCGTTCAAACTGGAATACAGTAACGTTTGCATACTTCCGGTTTTCGGTAAATGAGATCTTTTTTTTATCGCGTGAGATATCTTCTTAAAGGATACCTTGGTTCTGGGTGGAAGACAAGGTTATGTAAGGGTTCTACTTTCTAAAACCTCCACCATCAGAGCATAAGTGGTCTACCACAAATAAACAATAGGTTCATATAAAAAAAGTCCGCGGAACCCGACACGGGATGTGTTAGAGAAACGTCCGTGTGATTGTTTTCTCGTGTGTAATACGTTGGATAAGCGTTCAAGGCTCTTCGGTTTTTATTGTTGCGTGTGTAAACAAGGAATTAATTATGTGTGTGTGTGTGTATGTGTGTGTGTGTATGTGTTCATAACTTATGTGTTTGTTGCGTTAAGTTGTACAAGGGCGTGTAGTGTAAACGGCGGTAATGTATTGTAGTTACTGGTGGTAGGTCTCGGTTGCCAGAGACCGATTAGGTAGGCACCACAGTATGTAATCACCACTGTGTTCCGGTTTGAAGGGCGCTCTAGCTAGTGTAATTACCGGAGTAACGAGACAAAACATGTTAAGTATCAAAACGAGCGTAATGTGGTGTTGTGTTTAACATCCTAGTTTACGCCACATTGTTATAGGCTGGGCGGGAGTATCAATTACCATCAGGTGTATCACTTACCATCCCACTAATCTCATTGCTTGGTAGAATACCGTGAACCGACGTTATGGTGAGAGTCGCAGGAATCCACTGGATGTGAACGCGGAACCGGTCGATGTGGACATCTTTGGGTGAGGCCTATGTCCAGCAGTGGACGTCTACCGGCTGATCATGATTATGATTGGATAGACCGTATCGAAGGGCGCTGTATCTAGTGTAATTACTGGGGTAACGATACTTAACATCTTCTACATAGACTTTACAATGTATCATGTCTCAGGCGACGAGCGATGTATTGTGTAGTATGTTGTTATGAGCAGGCGTATAACTTACCATCAGGTGAAACGTCCTGCTCATCTCGTCGCTTAATTGTATAAAAGAAAGGATATAGATTTGAGACGATCGACGGATATGTTGACAATGTATTTTTTACTACTGGTATATGTACCTGGTATTTTTAACTACTGTTATATATACTTAGTTATCGTCAAAATACCCATTACCGTCGCTAAACGTCATATAATATGCTTAGTTGCCCCTTTAAGGCTGTATTGACAGACGTCTGTTGTATGAGACTGTTGATTTACCACCGCAGCTCTTATTTCCATCGCCAAACAGTTGAGTGCAAATATGATCCAGTTCCGGTTTTAAGGATGCTGTAGCTATTGAAATTACTGAGATATCGAGACGTCTCTTATATCAATGCAAAGTTTATAATCTTAACTAGGCGAAACATTCTTATATACTCGTCACTTACCATTAAAAATCTTGCTTATATTTTTGGCGGGAATTAAAAAAAAAACTCCATTATTCTTTATGTATTACGTCGTGAAGAGACGAACGTGATGGTAAGTGTCTGCCTATAACAACGTAGCGCTAGTTAGGATGGTATATACTACACCAGATTACGCTTATCGCTTTGAATCATAAGTATCGTTACTACAGTAATTTCATTAACTACAGCGCCCTTTAAACCGGAACATAGTAACGTTCGCACAGTACTGTTTGGCGACTGTAATAGGAGCTGCGGTGGTACCCAGACGCTCTCCGACAACAGAGTCCTACCAACAGGATAAAGTTTCATGTTGTAAGGCCTGTGTGTATAAATAGTACAAATTATAAAGGATTTATACTTACTAATGTAACTATGATTTATCTTTATTTTACATTCCAAGGATTTGATGTAAATCATCATCATCATCATCATCAGCTGATAGACGTCCACTGCTGGACATAGCCCTGCCCCAAAGATTTCCACATTGATCGGTCCTAGCTGCTTGTATCCAGCAGCTTCCCACGACCTCATAGTCTACGTAGCCTCTGGTAATGCTAGACACTAGGGTTCGTCATTTGAAGGGGTTGATATGGGGGGATTTGGGTAATTTCCCACCACGCTGGCTCAATGCGAGTTGGTGGGATCCAGACCCTCGTTTGTTGATTAACAGGGTGCACCACGAGCTGGTGAGATCGGTTTGAGTCCCGTGAGTTAAAACCCGTCATAAAAAAAGTTCTAAAAATTATCAACGAAAACCTCTTTACTCGAACTAAGGTTAATTCGTGTCGTTCGAATTTCGAATGGTCACAAAACGGCAAGCGGCCATTTTGTTTCAACCGACACTCGACCCTTAACAAAGATGGCGTCCAATTAATTGCATCACAGAGCGATAATGATGAATGCGTTACATCCGCCCTCAAGTACGTGTTAAGTGTGCAAGGTCAGTGATACGGCGTAATGTTGTGTGCCGACCGGTATATGAGGGAGAGCGTTCGTGTATCGCTAAGGTTTCATCACTACTGATACACAAGAACGGGCTTTTTGATGATGATGATGAAGGTACGAGGCATAAAAGACACCATTGATCACAATACTAATTCAACGATCACTTCTCTATACGTCCAGAATTAGTGTACTATATGTGTTTTAGTATTTTTTAACATTATATATATATGAGTTATATTCAACATGATCTTCTGGAGTAAAGTGGAACAGTACCAGTCTATTCTCACCTTTTTTTTTTCAATGATGCGATGACTAAAAGTTGATGTTCACGTAATGGTAAGTTATACACCAACCCATACGAACAGGGCGCTAGTTACGTTGAGACAGCATGTAAAGCCGATATCTGAGTAATTTCACTAGCTATAGTGTCTTTCAAACCGGAACACTGGAATGTTAGCACATTACTGTTTAACAGCAGTAATAGGAGCTGCAAATCTACGACCAGCTATTAATATATAAGTCGTTTACTCAACCGCCTCTTTATCGTCGGTTAAAAAACTACACATTATGGATTATTAATAAATTGTTACAACAACAGGATGAATAAACTGCGAAGGACATATTGTTTATTTATAACGCAACCATTGTTTACAACGCTCACAACTGAGCCTTATTATTTAACTGGGAAGGACGAAGTTTGCCCACGGCTGGTACTACGCAATTGTTGTAAGCTATATATAAATATTTAAACAAATGTAAATTGTTTTCACAACGCATATTATCGTGCTTGTCGAAAGCCACGCGCTGTGCACACGACGCCATGTTGGAATCGCGGCTGTCAAATTTGATGTTTTTTTTTAACATGACACACATAGATCTTCCCCAAAGATCTCCGCTTGTAAGGGTTTATTCGGGGGGAAATTTGGCTATTTCCCACTGCCCGTGAGTTGTTGTTATCAAAACCCATTTTAATTTATAATCGTTGGGCAAAGGCTTGACCGATTATGCCTAAATCATATTATATCGAATTATTAAGAATTGATAAAAAATTTATACTATATTATTAGCTATGGTGGTGATTTGGTTATAATATTTTGGCTTCTATATTTCTATCAAAACAGCAATTTCATTATGGTGGTAGATCGCCCTACAAACCGGAACACAGTAATATTTGCAGTATACTCTTTGACAGCGGAAATAGGAGCACCGTGTATTATTGTAATTAACGCCATGTTGTTATGGACAGTTGTATGTGAACATGAATTCGTTAATTAAAAAACATCATAGCTGTTCCGTCCACGCATGATTTAGCTATCTTAAATTTTGGTCTGGTTTGAAGGGCGTTATTGCTAACTGTAGGTAAAGTAACTGGCGTAACGAGATTCAAGTCAGTGTATTAGTTACAATCAAGTGAACGTCTCTCGTCTCGTCGCTTTGTAAATAAAAACAAAAGTATTTAAATTCATCGTAATAACCGGTTTGATTTAAAAAGCATTATATTATGCTTGCTCTGCCTATCCTTGTCCTACTTTTTAAATTTTTCTCGTAATCACAGCTTAGTCGCGGAAGGTTCCGCAAACATCACAATCTAGGCCATAAGGAAGACAAACAGACATCTCTCTTCGCATTATTACTGTACAAATATTTAATTACTCGTTTTTTTTTTATTTCAACTATAACATATAATTGTAATAATACATATATATGTATGTAATAAATGAAGAAGTATGATCACTTCCAAACAGAGGCGTGCTGATGGATTTACAAAATGGATATTGTACTGGAAATCTCTAAGACATTATTACATAGATTTTCTTCTTCATCGGTACTCTTGACGGAGTGGTCGTGGTCATCACTCTAGGTGTTGGTCACAAGCTTAGCAACACGTCACCATTCCTATCTGATGGCCGCCGATAGTGCATTCAAGTAGTGGTAACGATGATGATCCATTTCCTGCCGCCTTATCTGGTCTATTTCATACGCGTTCATTGTTTAGATAAGTTTAGGTTATTTATTCAATTAGGACCTTTTGTTTTTACGTGGGAGAAATTCCTGCCACGATGTTCCACCGTCGTCTCTTGTCGTCCACGGGAACGCTTTCGCAAACTTTCGCAATCCCGCCAGCGCCAGCTACATCATGAGCCCAACATCGAGGGAAGAACCCCATTTCCCCCTTTGTAACGTCGAAATACACAGCGCGCCCTACTCTCGACCTCTTATAGTCACCTGGGTAACAGATTTCCCCAAATCCGTCACCCAGAGGCCGACGTACGGCCGAGTAGCTTCCTCTGAGCTTCACCGTGAGTGACCAAGCCACGGCTACTGGTTCTCACCGCCACGACAAGGCTGTCCCCCCTAACAGGTTGCCATTCGAGGGGACAGGTAGGACCTAGGGAATACAGTGCTTATTATTATTTAAGTAAAGTGCACGCCCATTTCTTCAACGATTAAACCGCTTACTTAAGACGAGTAGCAAATGGTGGCAGGTATAGTTAGGTACTGGTGGTAGGTCTCTGTTGCCGGAAACCGCCTAGTTCTACCGCCAAACATTAGTGTGAAAACTTTACTGTCTTCCGCTTTGAAGGGCACTGTTGCTAGTTTAATTACTGGGGTAACGAGACTCGTTATTATGGGCGGGCGTATCACTTACCATCAAGTGAATGTCACGGTCTTCTCGACCTATTTGAATAAAAAAAAAAGTTCTGACGGTGGCCGCAGGAAGCAGCTGAATGCGGACAGCGCATGAGCAATCTATGTGGAGATCTTTTGGGAAGTTTATGTCCAACAGTGGGCGTCTATCGGCTGATGATGTTTATTGATAACTTCATTGAGATGTTTCTCTAATGGTAAGCAATACACCTATAACAGCGTGGCGTAGTTAGGATGTTATACACAGCACCGCGTTGTGCTCGTCGTTGAGACAAAATGTCTGGTTAGCCTTTAATAGCTACCTTAGACCTATCCTTAATAGCCCGAGACTACAGGCGACAGCAGAGACCTACCACCAGTAAATACACAGTAGACTTCACAGTCACTTTTAGCGCAATCACATTCGTTAATATAATATATAGAGATGTCAAATATCTCCCTTCCGCCTTTTTGTCTTTTGAATTTGATTTTGATTGATTGGAAAATCGATAGATTGGAAGGGAATCATCCACTATGAGCTGCTCCCATATGGCCAGACGCTTAATTCTACCATCTACTGCGAACAACTGGACCGCTTGAAGCAGGCGACCGACCAGAAGCGTCCAGAATTGGCCAACAGGAAGGGTGTAGTGTTCCACCAGGACAACGCCAGACCACACACTTCGTTGATGACTCGTCAGAAGCTACGGGAGCTCGGATGGGAGGTTTTATCGCATCCACCATATAGCCCGGATATAGCGCCAAGTGATTACCACCTGTTCCTGTCCATGGTGAACGCCCTTGGTGGTGTAAAGTTGAACTCAAAAGAGGCTTGTGAAAAGAAGAGGAAGAAGAGGAGGAAGAAGAGGCTGTCCGAGTTCTTCGCAAATAAGGAGGAGGGGGGCTTCTACGAGGGAGGTATTATGAAGTTGCCGTCTAGATGGAAACAGATTATCGAACAAAACGGCGCATATTTTAACTAAATCCGATCACTGTAACACTTTTTATAAAGCATTGAATAAAGAGCAAAAAAGCGGAAGGGAGATATTTGACAACCTTGTATTTTAGTTTACTGTACCGTTATCCGTTATTATTACGATAAAAGAAGTTACTAACACGTTTATTACTGTATTTGTTATTTGTTACTTTCATAACGAGCCCATTAATTGCTCTAAGTTTTTTTTTAAAACATTCCCCTACGACATTTTGTTATTATTTGAATAATTAATGCAATCAATCATTACATACAGATAGCCTGTTACCAGAATATAACGTTATTTTTATATTAACTACATGTATAATAATATATTGAATAAACAGGCCGTGGACCTCCAGGAGTCCAGTGTCAGATGAGCTGTGAGTGACAATATGACAACAGGGTTTATATTCGGACTCGTACATTAATCATAGTAGCTAGCTGGCCTAATGTTTAGTGCATGTGGCCTTCATTCCGAAGGTCGCGGGTTCGAACCCCCGATGACTTTAATATTTAAGTTATGTACATTTGTGACCTTTAGCTACAACAGAGAAATACAAACGGTGAAGGAATCGCGAGGAACCTGCATATGAATTAGAATTTATTCTAAGCTGTGTGTGAAGTCACCAGTCTGCATTGGGCTCGCGTGGTGACTATGGTCCCATCGCCTACATTGAGGGTAGGCCTGTGCCCTAACAGTCACTAGGTAGGTTTGGCAGCTCTGAAGTCTAGCGCTATTAGAAATAGGACTAAGGTATTCCCTACCTGTCGTACAAGCGACTGAAAGGATCCTCGGGTTCGTGACCCTTGTGTTTAAGGGCACTTAAAACTTAAAAAGCGAGCCTTAGGAAAAGAGGACAGCCTTTTCGTGGTATGTTTTATCCAGAGTGCGGGAGTGAACCTATGCGTTCCGTAGAGATCCCGGAGCCCCTCCTAATATACTAGGGGAGACCACCGGGGGGATTTTTGTGGGTAGAAGCCCCATTTAACCTTGTCTTCCCTCCAGAAGGAAAGTACTTTTAAGAAGTTTTCCCTCCCGATAAAAAAAAGCCTATTACAGCTAACAAACAGCAGTTTGCAATCATTACTTTGTTCCAATTTAAAGGGTGTTGTAGTTAATAAAATTACTGCGGTAACGAGACTACATCTTATGTCTGAAGGCAAGCACGATGTTATGTATATTATTCTAACCAGCGCCACATTGTACAGGCAGACGTCACGCAATTACCATCAGGTGAACGTCCCGCTGGTCTCGTCGTATAATTGAATAAAACAAGAATATTATTCTGACGTCGTAATAGTATTCATGGTAACAGAAGAAGACATTAAATCTTCTTGAAATTTACATCCATGATAAATATGGAGAAGAAATAAATTATTATCTGCACAACGATTTGTAAGAGACAGTTGTGAAGAGGAAAGTGATGGTTATAAGGGTGGAGGTAGACCGAACAAAACGTGGATGGATTGTGTGAAAGATGACATGTGTAAAAAAGAGCTGATAGAGGGATGTGGAAGGGAAGTACATACTGTCCCGATCCCACAAAGATGGGGAAAGGGCAAGGGGAAGAAGATTTATGAAGGCAGTTAAACCAAGAAATGATCAACATTCTTCTGTACGGCTGTTGCCATCACACTGGAAATTCCTCTTCAGTAAATTACCAGTAATTTAATTCGAGATTGTTAAATGAATAAATAAATAAGAATAGACTGGTTTCTTTATTCTTTCACACATATTCCTCTTTCCATTAATAAAGCCGAGGAATGAGATAAGAGAAGATCCTGCTGCAGAAGGAAATCATTGACTAAAAATAATGGTATGGTTCAGTGAAAGCTAAATATCTCTCTTTACAATAATTTATTTGAAAAGTGACAATACTAGCTAGACTTTCTGATGGTGATACTTCATCCCCCCCAATTAGTCACGATACGCCATTAATTTCAAACGGGAATAGTACTATTTGCATACTACTATTTCGTCATGATCACCAGCCCACAGCGGGACATAGGCCTTCACCAAAGATCACCGCATCGATCAGTCGACAGTCAAAATAACCTCCGGTACCGACGGGCATTAGGGGTGGTCGTTTGTAGGGGGTGGATTTGGGCCATTTCCCACCACACTAGCCTAATGTGTGTTGGTGGGATCTAGAGCCTAGTTTGTTGATTAATAGGAGCAGGTGAGGTCGACTTGGGTCTTGTGATCATTTTGGGACTTTTGGGACCCTTTACACCCCTCTACTACTTTGTGATTGATGTAATTGTAAAGTACAAAGAATGCACGTTGATGTAATGTATCAGTATTGCGAATAGTACTCGCGATAAAAATTAAACGAGAAAACATTAAACGGGGAGCGAAGTGCCTCAATAAGGGTATCAGCAAAAAGCTCTCACAGTCTAGTTCTCGAAACGGTACTGGACCTACCTCAAACCGGGCACACGCGCACGCGCACGCGCACACGCGCCCGCGCGCACGCACACAGGCGCGCGAGTGCGGCGGGACAGGACGCGGGTATTTTAAGACATACAGCCGTCCGCAGAGCAAATTTTAAAAAAATAATTTTTATCGATGATGTTCACGTGATACTAAGTGATACACCTGTTCACAACGTGTTGCTAGTTAAAATGATATACACTACATTATACTCGCCTTGAGATGTAAGATGTAAAATCTCATTACTCTAGAAATTTCAGTAGCTACAGCGCCCTTCAAACCGGAACACAGAAATGATTAAACTTATGACGTCATATCATTATATAAATTATTATTGTACAACGTATCGACGAGGTGTGAGAAACGTTCATCTGATAGTAACTGATACTAGCCTTGAGACAAGATGTAGTCTCGTTACCGTAGTAACTTAATAAACTACAGCACCCTTCAAACCGGAATACAGTATATGCGCAGTACTATTCAGCGGCAGCAATAGATGCTACGGTACCTACCTAGACGGTCTACCGGACCGACCAGCAGTGTTCCGGTTGTTAGTAAAATTACTAAGCTAACGAGACAACTTATGTCAATCTGATGCAGTGTCTATCATAGACAAGGATTATTGCCAACTATTAGGTGGAACCATAGACCAATAGATATAGAATTAACCTTTAATTATTTTTTAATTAATACACTAAGATATTTAATATGCAAGGATGCTGTAAAAGCATGATCTTTTTCAGATCATACAATTGAGAAAAGTGCCTTAGTTCGGGTCTATAGATATGAACCCATTCAACTCATCAAAATTATTATTTTTTTATACAAAGAAGCAATGAGACGAGTGGGACTTACACCTGATGATAAGTGATACGCCTGCTTATAAAAAGGTCGCGCTAATTAGGATGTTAGCACCATATTACGCTCGTCGCTTTAAGACATATGTTAAATCTCATCACCTCACTAATTTCACTAGGTATAGCGTCCTTCAAACCGGAACACGGTAAGTGGTAGCAACTTTGACGGTGCCTAGTAAAGGAGACCTACCACCAGTTATGGTTAGGTTAGGTTAGTAGAGATCATAGCTGCGTAGGACTAGAGAGGACTAACTACCAACTGTTCTACCTGGGAAGAGATTGACTGAAATGTAGGGAGCTGACTGACGACCACTGTTAGTCGAAGAGGAGTCAGAAGAAGAAGAAGAAGAATATAATAAGGAGATATAATTAGGACGCAAACTTCACACAAGAAAGCTAGTACTGGCCCGTGATCCTGTTCATAACCTAACTCGACCTAACCTGCATGGAACTTCACGAGGATGGAGAACCAGCACCAGCACCAGAGAAAAAAAATATTTACACAATCACATACACCATCATAAGGTATAAATTATAACCTTAGGTCTCATCACCTAGTGTTAGTACTCAGCACAATAGGCACTGCAGTAAGGGAGACCTATCCTAGGTGATGTAAATGTGCTATGTACTTAAAGGGCATTATTGGTCCAAGTCAACGGTTTTCAAACTTTGTCCATTGTCTTTGACTTTATAAAAAAAAATCACCTCTCACAGCTTCCCAACAGACACAGATTATATATATATTTAAATACTAATAGAGATACTATGGGGAATATATATAGAAAAACAACAACTAAAACCTTATTTCTAGATTTTTTACTAATGATAAGTCTTCGTTATAAATCAGTACTCAACACAATACTAGGTTTCAGTTTGGGCTGGGCATAATGTGCTACAAAGCTAAGAGTTTACTACGATGCAGTGTATATATCATCATAACTACAGACTATTATAGCAGTATAAAGTCGAATTAGAAAAAAAAAAACTTGACCCATTGCATTCTATAGTAGGTCCGCTTGCTGCTGCCGACGGTACGTACGAAGCATCGCGCCATTGACTTTCTTGATGCCATTAACCGAATAACCCATTGCACAAAGAACTGGCGGTTTTCAAGGTGAACGCACACACGCACGCGGGCATGCACACGCTCCGTACGTAATATGTGATTCAAAATAACAATCGCACAACATTAATATGCGCTCACCAAACAGATATCCAAGCGAATATAACCTTTATCGCGTTCTAAATAAGAACGCATAAATAGTTCGAAATGTAAAAATCAGACGGTCGCGCGATACGGGAAGGGTGCACGCACACATAGCAACGCAGACGTCGCGTACGTACGCGGTGCAGTCTGCACGCACACGCGCGCGCCTTTGTACCGGTGTTTCGATATTCTCGCGGCGCACGTTGCTCAGCTCCTCGAAAAGATCCTTACCGAACTACGCAATAAGATTATCCGAAAACAAACGTACACACGCATTATTCACATGCACATATATACACGGCACACATGCGCAATGCGTGTGCATGTGTTGTGCTGTAATAAAATATTAATGCGGTATACATAGCCGACATTTTGCAACACCACTAGACTATTGCTTTAACTGCGTCATTTTGTCATGTTGCTAAACGAGAGACTGTGTTACATGCGATATTGTTAATGTAATTATTTTTTACATTATTTCACATAGCTAAGAATGTTATATAAACATTTAATTCGAAATAACGTACTAATTGTTTCTATATATAATTTAATCATATATTTCTACAGGCAAATTGCAAACATACAATCAAATATGTCGGCTAAAGTAAATTTTGTTTATTGAAACCACATAACCTGCTATCACTTCTATAACATATAAGGATTTCCTGTCCTCTTAAATCCAATCACATATACAGAAGAGTTGTTATACAACATATAATATCTAAAAATCCATACATATGAAATATATATGTCTCCGTTTGGAATAAATATTAACACTGTCTCTTGGAGTCACTGGACTTAAAAATAGAAAGGCTGTCATGTGGAAGACATTACAAGATACCTGTACAGTCAATTTATGTTCCCACTGTTGGGACGCAAACCTACCCTCAATGTGAGGGCGTTGGGCCATAGTCACCACTCTGGCCCAATGCGGATTGGTGAATTCACACACCTTAGAATAAATTCTAATTCATGTGCAGGTTCCTCAGGGTTCCTTCACCGTTTGTATCTAGCTGGAACACCTCAGTTCACAAATATACATAAATATTAGTCATCGGTACATGCCGAGATTCGAACTCGCGACCTTCGGAATGAAGGCCGAACTCTCTAACCATTAGGCCAGTGTATTTCGCGATGACATTTACAATTAATTCCTGACACCATACCTTACGCCATTGTTGATTAACCTCTACAGGAAACACATGACTTTAAAATGATTCCTGTTTACGACAATGAAATATTTACACAACGTTATTGCATATAAAAAATAAATATGTAACAAAGATGTGTTTTTATATATATGATTATATATCAAACGAATTCTATATAATGTAACAAAAGAAATATTAAAAGGTCTATGAATCGCGCTAGGCGATTGCCCTCAGGGGTGAATGAACTTCACAAAATATATCTCCAAGGGCTTTGCTTCATTACTATAGTTATTCGATTATGTTTTATATAATAATGATTATATATCAAACTAAATATATATAGGCTGTTATTATTAGTATGGTATGTTTACTGTTAGGTCTCTGTTGGTACAGACCGCCTAGGTACCACCGCAACGCCTATTGCAGCTGACAAACAGTACTGTGCAAATATTACTGGGGTAACGAGACATCTTTCTTACGGCGACGAGTGCAACTGTGTCATCATTATCATCATCATCAGCTGATTGAAGTCCACAGCTGGATATAGAGTTCCCACAGAGATGCCCACATCAATCGCTCCTCGCTGCTCACATCGCCTGGTAGGGGCTGCAGTTTGTAGATTCATATCCTTACTATTGCTACATTGTTATGGATGGATGTATCACTTACAATCAGGTGATCGTCCCGCTCGTATCCTAATTTCGAAGTATAATTTTTTTTTATTTTTTTTTTCTTAACTCTGAGGCAACAAAGGCATACGGCCCGACTGATGGTAAGCGATTACATCAACCTTTTGACGTCTGTTACATCAAAAACTTATTGCTGTAATACTTTTGTCTTGACCTCGATTTCACGCGAAATTAAGTGACGAGACCGTGGGTAAAGCACGCCAAGAATAATCTGGCTCTCGTATTATAGCAGTCCAAGCACAGTGATGTTATTATAGAAGTAGATTCACGGTGTGAAAGTACTGGGTAGCTAGAATGTTGTCTAGAGCCTAGGTATCGAACTAGAGACTTCCAAGATACTGACGCAAGGGGTTTAAGGAGTCCCGTACTACAACTCACGGGATCCAAGCCAACTTCACCAGCTCGTGGTGCACCCTGATAATCAACAAACGAGGCTGTCTCCCACCAACCCTCATTGAGCAAGCGTGGTGGTAATTGATCCAAATCCCCCCATATGAACCCCTTTAAACCTGGAGATCTTTGGGGAAGCCAATGTCCAGCAGTAGACGTTTATTGGCTGATAATGACGACACAGTATTCTGCAAACATTACTGTGTTCCGGTTTGAAGGGCGCTGTAGTTAGTGTACATACTAAAGCAACGAGACATATTATGTTTCGGGCGACGAGCGCAATGTGGTGCAGTATATAACATCCTAACACCACGTTGTTATGAGCAGAGGTTTGCATCAGCGTGACAATGGGGATCACGTCACAGTGTAAATAACACAGCATACGAACGTACGAGGGGTGTGAGCTTTTACTTTTTTTCAGCATCTGTGGTGAGATAAAATCAGCGATGATCTTCATTCCGGCTGAGGAGGACGTCGGTGCGTTCGCATTCGCAGACGTCATGAGCACCAGCGTTATGGAGATAAAGAGCACTCTTTAGCATCAAAGCGACATACTGGTCATTGACCTTATAGTGAAACACCTATAACTTTGATGGGTTTAAACCAGTGGTGCTCAACCTTTCGTTACTCCGATACCCTTTAACATAACGTTTTTTTTTTATCAGTACTCTTCCAGTGTCCAGACCAACAGTACTGGAGCCAGCTCTTTCTATTCTCTTCTTCCAACTTTCCATTCTTCTCTCTTCTATCTCCATATCAGTTCTCGCTTTCACAATTTTTTTTGGGGGTAACTTTATTTATCATCCCTCCGCAAATAACATCGCGGCAGTATCGATTACTACTTACTAATCGATTACTATAGTCTGGTACTAATCTAGAGATAGTTAGGATGATACACACAGCACGACATTATACTCATCGCCTTGAAGTCACCAGCAATTTCACTAGTTACAACGCCCTACAAACCGGATAACAGTTATGTTTGCACACTACCGTTTGGCGGTAGAAATGGGAATTGCGGTGGTGACCCGTCGGAGTAAGCTTTGACGGTCTCCAGTAGCGTGTTATGCGTTGTCTCCTAGGTATGTGATATATCGTTACCGTAGTAATTTTACTAGCTACAGCGCAATTAAATATGGCTGCTGACTGAACAGCTTGAAGATGAGTGAGGTGCCTCGTTGGTCGGCTGCAGCAGGCTGCAAGGGGCCCGTGATCTCCTTTCGAACGGACAATGGAGACGCGAGGAGCGTGCATTAACTTTACATAAGAGCGGCGCGGACGGCGCAAGGGCGGCCGGCCGTTGCACCAGCGGCTGCAGCCCTACTCATCTACCAGACACGGCAGCTCTATCAGCTACATACTCTGCAAATATCACCCAATTGTTCCACCCCACTCTACATCCATAATTTTACTTCCATTTTTTTTACTATCCAAAATACTTCTGGTTAGCCTCTGTTGCGAGAAACCGTCTGACAAACAGTACTGTGTAAACATAACTGTGTTCCGGTTTGAAAGGCGCTGTAGCTAGTATAATTACTGAGGTAATGAGACTCAATATCTTATGTCTCAGACGGTGAGCGCAATATGATGTATTTATTATAGGGTATCACTTATAACTAGGTGAACGTCCCACTTGTCTTGCCAGTAAATATATATATATAACTTGTTTAATAGTGCCAAGGTATGAATAGACAGCACATACAAGGTGAGACTTGATGGTATTTATTCACCACTTTAGCCAAGCCCTGATTGGAGGATGTTACTAGTCCATGAAGACTGTTCCTCAAGCATGAGTGTCCTGGCTTTTACTTCACCGAATCCTCAAGGTCAATGGGGATCAGCACCTCATTGAGCTTACTATCGCTTTACAAAACTATATATCAGATTTAGGGGGAGTTTTTTTTTATTTAACGTAGGGGAGAGTCCTCGCGGGGGCAGGAACAGGTTATGTCGGACTTGCATCGACTTAAACCTCTACAATGTTCCACCTCATCGCCTGATGGCAAAACGCTTTCGCATACCTCTGCGACTCCGCCGAGATTTAGGGGGTGTAAGGGACTAATGGTCACAGGGTCTAAGCCAAGCTCACCAGCTCAGGATGCACCACCCAGGTACCCACCAACCGTAGGGAATAACCCATATCCTCCCATATTATTCCCTACCCGATCGAGATGGGAATATTCTGTGCAAATATTACTGTGTTCCGGTTTGTAAGACGTTGTAGCAAGTGAAATTGCTGGGGTAACGTGACTTAAAATTCTGTCTTGAAGCGATCGGCACAATCCTTTGTAGTTATGGACCAGCGTATGATGGTAAGCATCAGATGAATAGCTGAAAAAATATATATATATATGCTTAACAGTTCTAAACATTCTTAACTCTTCATCTGGTTATATTTGTAATGCATTCAACTATAAAAACAGAATGATTTGATTTCATGTGTTTATTGGATGCCCTCGTTCCCCAGCAGCCTCAGCGCGGGAAAGGTTTCGTAGGAGTCGTCTGCGAATGTCAAGGTCGTAAAGAAGCCCTAGTTACATGGCCATAGGGTCTAATTTCGCATGCAGCCACACCATTCCTGCTGCATTCGGGACATCTGTTGAACCTAATTCGAAGGTTATACGCCATTAATCTCCTTTGCATAAATTGCTCGAGGTGTTTTATTTTGCGACTGCTGCTGAGGTCATTGACCGTAGCCATAGGGTTTTATTTTTTACCTGTTCGCGTCGCATCCAATTTTTTTTTTTTAATCTTTCATATAAACAAATAGTCGAAGGAAATTTTTTTTTTCAATTAAACAGCGAGACGGACGCGACATTTACCTAGTGGTAAGTAATACGCCAATAACAAGATGAGGCTAGTTAAGATGATACACACTACACCACATTGTGCTCATCACTTTGAGACATAAGATGTTCAGTCTCATTACCTGAGTAATTACACTAGTTACAGCGTCCTTCAAACCGGAACACAGTAATGTTTGCACTACTGTTCGGCGGCTGATATAGGCCGAGACGGTCTGCAGCTTCTACTTCCACCGCCAAACTGTAGTATGCGAACATTACAGTGTTCCGGTTTGGAGGACGCTGTAGTCGGTGTAATTACTGATTAACGAAACTTAACATGTTATATATAAAGCGACGAATTCATAGTATGGCCTACCATCAGGTGAAAGATCCATTGCCTTGATAATAAAAAAAAAAAGAAGACCTACGGACCAACTAAGGACTGACAAAGGTCAGTAAGTAGTTAGCAAGTAGACGATCGTGATTATCATTGAAGTAGTATTCATATCTTTGTTCTATAATTTATTATGATATAGTAAGAAATTATACTGGGCATTTATCGATGGTTTTGTTGTGAACATCTATTATCGATACACAGTAATATTACTACCACAATGGACCCTTTACACGGACCTCTGCCAAGGTCTGATTCAACGCGGTGCGAATAACAATGACTTGCATAACATTTGAATTTCCAGTACTTCAGCGCGGGGTGGCTAGGTTCGCGGACCTCAGGTATCTGCGTTAGTGCCTAACAGGTCGCGTGCGTGTCTGTGTCCGTCTGTGTGTGTGTGTAGACGTGTATATGTGTGTGTGAACTTAAGAAATATATTATTGCTTAGGACAGACGGCAGGGCAACGCCGACAGTTGAGTGACCTATCGATCAGGATGCTGTTTGGGTCTTGAGGTATCTACAGGGTCGGAATTCAATATTAAAATTTAATATTTTTTTTATTTTTTGCTTTATTAAATCGTTCGCATAGATCAGTAGTTTATGTGGTCGCACGGGATGTAAATATGTGATGGAGAGGTTCAGGTTCGATTCCTACAATGCTTGAGCTTCTAGTATAATGCTGTAGGAATATTTGCTCTAAGCTTTTAGATGTCATAGACGCGTACAAATTTTCATTAAGAAAAGTATTGAGTCCCAATAGTGGGAAAATCAAGTGGGCTGTTTATTCAAGACTTAATAATATATCAGATAGTACATAATATCTGAATTGTTATAATTTTATTTCACTTCATTTATTTCTTTGTGATTTTTCAGACGTAAGTACGGCGCTGACTCGGTAAGGGAAAGTTCGTTTACTTGAGCCCGTCTGAGATGAAATTCAGCATCCCTTGGTACATTCACCTGGCCACCCTGCTGGCGCCTCTCCGCAGTCACCATTGATGCGGGTTCGTGAACTTTTATTTACCACCCCGTCCCGATTCATTAAAAAAGTTTATCTTTCAACTCTACCATCTTTTGTTGGTGGTAGGTGTCTGTTGCCAGAGACTAAAGTAAATACCAGCGTCTGTTGATGCCAACAAATATTAGCGTGTAAACATTACTGTGTTCCGGTTTGAAGGGCGCTGTAGTTAATGTAAAGAAGAGCGAGACTTTCTGATGGAAAATAATACGCCTGCTCATAACACTAGTTAGGATGATACACACAGCATCACCACACATATTACGTCTCGATACACCAGTAACTTCACTAACTACAGCACCTTTCAAACCGGAAAGCAGTATTGCACTCATATACTATCGCTTGAGTTAGGAGCTGCGGCGGTACCTTAATTAATATATATATTTATTAGTACTGTAAACTATTTATAGATTTATGTTAGGCATTGAATGTTTCGTGAGTGAACTCTCGTAGCGGGTCTACGGTGCCGTTGAACCTGGGGGACGTAGAACCCGATAAGGCACTGCTCCAACGGGTGCGATGACCCCGCGTAGACCCCGATTATAGTATTACATTATTTAGTACTCCGATATGAGAGATTTAGTTATAACGTAATGCGAGTGAACACTTATCGTGTTTATAACAAATAAAGTAAATAATATAGTATGGTAAATATGAGGGGGTGTAAGGGTCCCACCCTCGGTGCACCCTGCTAATCAACAAACTAAACTCTGGCTCCCACTAACCAGCTTTCGACCTGCGTGGTGGAAAATGGCCTAAAATGACCCTTACATAGGACGGCCTCTAGTGACCGGAGAGCAGCCGTGTGGAGCGATGATCTGGTGAGGATTGCAGGAAGCTGCTGGACCAATCGATGTGATCTTAGACGCCTATCTACCAGCAGTGGAGGCCCATCGGCTAATGATGAAATTCATATTTCAACCAACCTCACCAGCTCGTGGTGCTCCCTGCCAATCAACAAACGAAGCTCTGGCTTCCACCAACCCGGATTGCGGCAGCATGGTGGCAAATGGCCCAAATCCCTCCATGTAAACCCTTACTTAACACAGTCCCTATTATCCAGCGAAACTGACGGCCATGCTGACTATATATGGAGATCTTTAAAGGAGGCTTATGTCCAGCAGTGGACGTCCATCGGCTGATGACGAAATTCATATTTCAACCAACCTCACCAGCTCGTGGTGCTCCCAGCCAATCAACAAACAAGGCTCTGCCTCCCATCAACCCGCATTAGGCTAACATGATGAGAAATGGCCCAAATCCCCTCACGTGAACTCCAGCCCTTACTGTCCAGCTGTACTGGATGCTGACTGTATGTGGATACCTTTGGGGGAGGCCTATGTCCAGCAGTGGACATCGATCGCCTGATGATGATGAATCAAACTGTATCTATGAGTAATTAATGTAATAGACACAATATATGTTAGACAGTATAAACGTTAAGATGTGAGTCTAGAGTTAGGAGAACTAATATTAGCTTTCCTAATTCTAGACTAGTTGATTTAGTAGTTAATTTAATTAAAAAAAAAATCTGTTATCGTGATTGTTCGCTGCAGAGGTCGCGGCATGATTTCGTTTAAACACAACCGAAATTTGTGATAACGATACTAAATGTGAATTCTAGTTCATGTTATCAAACAGGTTATGAATTCCGTTTATGTCATCTGAACACGTGATATGTGTGTGATGAACACAGGGGGGGGGGTACCCTCACAACCCTAAAACCCAAGCCAACCTCACCTGTTCGTGGTGCAGCCTGCTAATCCCGCAATGGGCCAGCGTGGTGGGGATCTTGGGGAGAAGCCTACGTCCAACACGTCTATCGGCTGATGGTAGTGGAGGTGGAACACGTGATAAGGAAGATCCTTTTACAATTATTACTTAGGTTACCTAGACGGTAACCAGAGACCTACCACCAGTTATATAGGTAAATATAATATCAGCCCTGTAGTCTCAGGCTATTAAGAATAAGACTAAGGTATTCCCTGCCTATCGTACAAGGCGACTAAAAAGGTCCTCGGGGTTGTGCGCTTTGAGGGTGTGCACCCTCAAAGCTCAATGAGCGAGCCTTGGGAGGACGGCAAATGCATGGTGGTCTTGTATTTGCCGTAGCACAGCGTGGATGCTGGGGGATTTGCCCTTCCGGGGGTTGTTTTAGCCAGAGTGCCGGGGAGCGCCGGTGCGTTCCGTAGATCTCGGAGCCCCTCCTAATACACTGACGGAGACCACCGAGGGGTTTCAGTGGGTAAAAGCCCATCGTAACCTTGTCTTCCCCTAAACCCCCCAAGCAAGGTATCTTTTAAGATTACCTCCTCAATACAAAAAAATAGAACTATTAAATAACTTTGTAATTTCTCTGCTTTCGTGTATAATTATGTCATTGATATGTTCTAAGTTCCTGTTGTTGTACTTCCGGCGATAACCTCGTTGCGAACTAGACGCGCAATCGTCGCGACAACTTACAGACGAAATTCGCTCTTATCACTTACATAAATGTAAACACGAAAAAAAAGTGTAGTGATACAATATCTCGCTTATCGTACGTCGAACTTTAGATAGCCTAGTTACGAGTCCGCGCCGGTTTAATCGCTGAACCATTTCGGTACGAGCGCTTTTTTTTTTTACATTCAACGAAGCGAGGGAATGAGTGATACGTTCACCTGATAATAAGTGATACGGCTGTCAACAACAACGCGGCGCTACTTAGCATGGTATATACATTGAGCTTGCCCTGAGATATAAGATGTATAGTCTGGTTAACAGCAATTTCATGATCTACAGCACCTTTCAAACCGGAACACAGTATTTGCACAGTACTGTTTGATAGTACCTATCTATGGCCTACTGGACCTACCAGCAGTGTTTCGGTTGTTCCAACTATATTCCGTATGGTCAATAAAACCAAGGTACCGACCACCTATTTCAGCCGCTGAAAAGTACTATGTGAATATTTGCTGTGTTCCGATTTGAAGGGCGTTGTAGCTAGTGTTGTGTGAAAGGCTTGTGGTTACTGGAGAAGAGGAAGGAAAAAGGCCGCGGGGTCACAAGCCAACGAGATGGTCAAAACATATGCGCAACTAACTTCGCTCCACATTCTACTATGCTCTCTGAGTAACCGGAAGTAGGACGAGATGTTATGAAGACAAGAGTGATGGGTGGAGTAATTCACGACCCTCAGACAACCCTCAGAGGGAGCAATAACTCAACTTACATCTCAGGCGACGAGCGCAATATAGTGCAGTATATATCATCTTAATCAATGCCACAATGTTATGGGAGGGCGTTCTACTTACCATCAGGCGCACGTCCCGCTTTACTCATGGCTTAAATGAATAAAAAATAAGCATAATAAGTTTCTTTACCTTAGTAATTTTACAAGTTTCAGCGCCTTTCAAACCGGAACACAGTAATGTTTGCATAATACTGTGTAGCGGCAGGAACATCAGCTGCGGTGATACATACACAGTCTCCGGCAAGTCTTACCACCACTGAAACAACGTTTAATAAATGAACAATGTAATGACAAACAGTAGTGTGCAAACGTTACTGTCTTCCGGTTTAAAGGGCGCTGTAGGTAATGTAGTTACTGGGGTAATAAGTCAACGTTTTATTTCTCAGTCGTCGAGAGCAATGTAAAGCATTATAATAGGTTGGGGAAAAAGAAATCCATTATTTGTTCTGTAGATGACTGTAGTGATAAATTTCTCGTAAAGTATCGATCAAACAGTTTCAGATTTATGCTCGTTGGAAAGGTGACATTTCGCAGTAAAAAAATTCTTTTGCTGTTTTTTGTTTGGTGCATTCAATTGTGAGTTACAGGGTGTTAAAAATGGAAGTGAACAAAGAGAAAACTCGGTACATTTTACATTTTACAGAATTTCTTTAGTGATAAAAAATTGGCATCTAGGGAAGATTGTAAAATCGGCTACTAGAGTTTTTTGCAAATAGAGACCAGGACTTCTTTGAGAGAGGCATTATGAAGTTACCTTTAAAATGGCAACAAATCATAGAACAAAACGGTGCATATTTCACCCAAATCGGACAATCCGAAGCATGTTAAATAAAGTCAGGACTTTAGGAAGTTCGTATAAAAATAATGGATTTCTTTTTCCCCAATCTATTATATCATTTGAACTAACGCCATTTGTTATGGGCAGGCGTATCATTTACCCTAAGGCGAATATCGCTTAATTCAATAAAAAAATTATAGTACGGGTCGTTATCAGTAATTAGTGTATATTATGGTCAGGGGTGGTTTTTGTGTAAATAGAAAATTTCCAATATTTTAGTAATTATAAACAGTTCAAGCAGCGCGTCTGCACGCTCGTCCGATTGACAACAACCTACCCTTCGCCGTACGCAGCCCTGCTTTTATACCATTTTTAACTTGTTGTTTATTTACCACTGTCCACATTAGTCGGTGCATGGCGCAGTGTGCGTCGCCGAAGTCTGAAATTAATGCTCCCAATGTAACCCTGAGCGCAGACGTCCCCGCGGCCAGACAACAAAGGCGACTAAATCATTCGGCGAGACGCCCGCGATATTAACCAATCCCAACTGCACCTCGCAACTAATGCATTAATACACACTCGTCACGTGACAACAACAACAAAAAAGAGACATATGTTCTTTTGTTGCTAATCTCATTTGAGAAGCTACGCAGCATCCTTTCGTCTCAGATACCGCAGTGTCTGAAGACAGATCTTCAACACGTGCGTGCTGCTCATATTGACATACAGAACCGAGACTTGGCCTCTTACTATCTCCTTATAAAAACACTGAAAGTCACCCAAAGGACAATGGAGAAGGCTAGGAGTTTCTGTCGATCGAATCAAGGATGTGGAGATCCTCAGAAGAACTAATGTCACCGATACAGCCCAAAAGATTGCTAGACTTAAATAGCAGCAGGGTATTAGATCTCCATTGCTTCTGCCGTTTAGAGGTCAGCTAAGAATGGACTATACAGAATTGATTCTCCAAAGGGAGTTGCAGGGGTGTTACGGCAAACAAAGCAGGCGGGGAACTGTTAGCTATTCTATATTTAAGTAGTGTAGTTATTGTAGTTACGGTTAATAATCCCATAAAGGACATCTTACTGAGAGCTACACTTGCACCCGGTTAGTTAATCGCACAGTGAAAAAGTAAGGTAGATCAATAATTAAAACGAAAGAAATTATAAACATTAAAAAAAAAAAAATTCAAGACCTATATAAATATGGACCTTATTCTTAAATAGTTAAAGATAACAGTTAAGACAAACTGGCAAATTGTACGATAACTACAGAACCGGTAGCGGCATAGACACCTGTCAGACTTGAACTACTGTTAGCCTGTAATCCCACTGACATAAAATTCCACCACCACCACCTGACGCATAACTGATTATAAACAATGACCAGTTGTAGTGAACTCGCGTTTCCTTACAAACGCTCCGATCGGCGGGTCTATCTAAACTGGTTTTTAAGGCACAAGCTTTAGTACTGCAAGCTATTAGACCGTAATGCGCTATTATACAATAGAATTGGTTTTAGTTTTATAGGTATTGTCATGAAAATTAAGCTGCAGCTTATGCTGAAGATTATGATGTTCAGAAGAAGAAAGAAGAGTAAATTGCAGCAATATGAACTCTAAGTAGAAATCAAACTCAAATTTAGACAAATAATTTCTATCTACTATTACTTACTCCTCTGGCTCAGCGACCTAAAGCGAGTCTAGTCTCCAACAGAAGAGAAGACCAGCATTGTCGGCCTCTTACCAGTCCTCTGCTAGAAGCTCGCGTAGCTCGTGGTCTACGACATCCTTCCAGTGACATTTGAGCCTACCGTCAGGTCGTCCAATTGAGCTTCCGAGGAACGCTTTTTTGGTCGTCTCCCATCATAAGCAATTGGATCATTCAGCGAAGTCTGAGAGAATTGGCTCCTCGTATGATGTACTTAAAGAAGAAGAGCAGCTCCTGGATGCCGAGAGGAAATTCAATCATAGAGTATTCCCAAAGAGAGGATGCTAGATAGCGAGTCCGACGCAATCTTGAAATAGAGAGGCTGGTTGATCAACCGGAAATCGATCTACTATTGCACTTGTCTAACTTCAACTCTAACTTCATACGATGTGATGATGATGAGACCTAGAGTACGTTGATGACCAGGCTTTGAAGAAATCACCACCTTCCAAATTCAACATTTCCGCCAATCAAATAATTCTTTATTACTAACCAAACTGTCAACCGCTTCACCAAGATGTTTAAGTTATTTAAAGTTACTAGTGCTAAGATTAAGTTGTTTACATACATATACACAATCGACAGTTAATACTGCGTCTATAAGTATAACTTAATTAAGTTTTACTGCAATTTTTACTACCTTACCACTATAAAGTAATACGCGAATATGAGACGCGGCGAAGTATTTTTCTGTTCAGCCCGTAGCCCGCATTGCACCTGGCTGTACTGTTATGCCGCATCATAATCTGAATGCTGCCCTTTACCTTTAACGTAACGATTTCTCGCATTTCAAGTATTTTTACCCCAACAGCTCTGTGACGAAAGGCTTCTTACTGAAAGTCTCAAGTTCCAATCCTGGACCACATAAGTGGAGTATATATTTTATATCGAATCCACCTCTCTCATCATTTCCTGCTGTAACACCACTGCTGTATTCAGACCTTCATATAGTACAGAAGTTGATGGTAGGTCCTGTTGCTGGTGACCATCAAGTACCACCACAGCTCCTGTTCCCGCCAAGCAGAATGCAAACATTACTATTATAGGACAGTATAGCTAGTGACAATATTGGAGTTAAAACACATACCAACATATCTATCAAAGAGCATAATATGGTGTTGTGTATACCATCCTAACCAGTGCCACAACTGACTCCGTAGTCATGAGCAGGTATGTCACTTGCAATCGAGTGACCGTAACACTCGTCTACTTGATTTATAGATAAAAAAAAAATTATGATCCAATATTTCCTTCACAAGAACATCATTGACTTCATTTATATGTTAAGGCGACGTATTCTGATGTGGTGTAGATATCCTAACAAAAACATTAATTTAACATACGTTAAAGTATAATCTGTATATATTTCCATTCTATTATATGACAGTTTGAGAATCGTACGGTCGTCGGGGTGTCGTACGATGTAAAAGCCCCCGCCGGACAGCTGCGCCGCACTGGGTTAGTGCTGGCGTTTATTCAGCAACATATATCTACCTATTGAATGCAAATCGCTCAATAACTTAACGGGGATCAATAATCACAAGTAAGGGTTGATTTAAGCACAGAAGCTTCATCCCTTAAATATATAAAAAAGCCCAATTAACGCCACCATTTTTAACTCTAATACGAACGAGAAGAGAGTACTTCGCGACGTGTTTACGAAAGCTTCTGTTCTCATACGTAATTATAATTACTGATGGTAGGGTTGTTACCAGTGACTTAGATAATTCCCAGCAGTGTACTGTGTTCCGGTTTGAAGGGAGTTGTAGCTAGTGAAGTTATGAAAGTAATTGAACATAACGTCGTATCTTGATGCGACGATTACAGTTTGGTGTAGTGTGTATCATACTAACTGGCGCCATCATCACTATCATCAGCCGATAGATGTCCACTGCTGGACATAGTCTACCCCAAAGATCTCCACGTCGATCGGCCCCGTGCTTACAGCATAGCCTCCAGTAGAGTGGGGGGTATTTGGGTCATTTCCCACCACGCTGGCCCAACGCGGGTTGATGTGGACCAGAGTCTTGTTGCTCAGCAGGCTGCAGCAGATGAGGTAGGTTTTGATCCCTTGAGTTGCTGTGTTAGACCCCCTACACTCCATCATTATTGCCACTCATTCTACAGCGCCCTTCAAACCGGAACATAGTAAAAAATTAACACTATTGTATAACAGTTATTAAACCTATGTTTACAATTCATCCTCTGAGTAATTTCACTAGCTACAGCGCCCTTCAATCCGGAACATATTGATATTTGCATACATAGCTGCTATTAAAGCTACGTTTACATTGCATCACATAGTGCTCATCGCCTTGAGACATAAGATGCTAATTGTCGTTACTTTTGTAATATAACTAGCTACAACGCCCTTCAATCCGGACCAGGGTATTATTAGTTAAAGTTTGCACACAATACGCTTGATTGAGGTATTTCGATATGTACTATATTTGGTGAAGGATCGCGATCGCATTGTCTAACTGTTCGCCATAAGCGAGCGGCGCGCCGACACTTCCCACCCCTGTAGTGATGTACCACGCTTATCATTGTCATCGATAACACGGAGGAAACGGAAGTAATATTTTTAAAATCAATATAACTTTTAATTTTTTTTTGTTGCTTTGTGAATAATTTTTATGAAAATAAAAGTACACATTTCTAGATCTTTACAGAGGACAGGCTGTGAGAGAATGAGATAGGACGCTATCATCATCATCATCATCATCAGATAGACGTCCACTGCGGAAACACCCCTTCCAAAGATCTCCACATTGATTGGTCCTGCTCTGCCTTGTCAATTTTCGTCACAATCAACATGACTTCCGGTACCGCCACATACCGGAAGAGGAGGAGGTATACTCTTTGTGTAGGAGAACTACACAAAGAGTATACCTGGTGGTAGGTCTCTGTTGCCGGTGACCGTCTAGGTACCACCGCAGCTGGTAAACAGTAATGTGCAAACGTTACTGTGTTCCGGTTTGAAGGATGCTGTAACTTTTTTTATCGCGAGGAAATCTTCTTATAAGATACATCACTTCTGGGGGGAAGGCCAGGTAATGTGAGGCTTCTATCCACTAAAACCTCTATCGGTGGTGTCTCTCAGTGCATTAGGAGGGGCCTTTGTATCTCCTACGGAACACACCCCCTTCCTTCTAACGCTCGCTTATTGAGCTCTGAGGGCCCCCACACTTATAACCAGACCAGAAGACCCTTTTAGTCGCCTTATACGACAGGCAGGGAATATCTTAGTCCTATTCTTAATAGCCCAAGACTACAGGGCTGAAGGGCACTGTACCTGATGAAATTACTGGGGTAACGAGTTCTACCATCCTATGTCTCACGGCGACGAGCGTTATGTGGTGCTATGAATACCAGCTGAAGTAGAGCCATGTTGTTGTGAGCAGGCGTATCACTTGCGATTACGTGAACCTCCTCCTCGTCTCATCACCTCTTAGAATAAAAAAAAAAAAAAACAAAGAATAGCCGGATAAAGAAGACACCGAGCAGCGTTCAGGGTGTGGAGGTGTAAAGAGTGCCACAAAACTCACAAGACCTAAGCCAACCTCACCAGCTCGTGGTGCTTGCTAATCAACAAACGAGGCTCTAGCTCCCACTAACCCTCATTGAGCCAGCGTGGTAGGAAATGGCTCAAATTCCCACCACATGAACCCCTACAAAAGACGGCCTTGAAGCCCGGCAGTACTGGAATCATGTTGACTGTTACCGACTGGTGAAGGTCGTAGGAAGCCGCTGAACACTGGCAGCGAGTGGATGTGCAGATCTTCGGGGAAGGCCTATATCCAGCAGTGGACGTCTGTAAGTTGATGATGATGATGATGAAGTAAGCCAGCTAAGTATTGGATCTATGCTTACTACAATTATTAAAAGCAGGAGAGCTATTTTAATTAAACTTCAAAAGTACTAAGGTTTTTGTAGATTTAAGCTGGACTATCAGCTCCAGAATATAGTTCACATGAAGTACCCTGGTTTGACTCCAGGTCAACGCTAGTTACAGCTCTCTATTACCGGAGACCGTCAAGTTAGGTACCACTACAAAACCTATATGTACCACGAAATAATACTATGTGACGATCATTGTATTCCGGTTTGAAAGGCGCTGTAATTAGTGAAATGTCTATGTACCTACCTAGGCGGTCTCCACAGAGACCTAGAACTAGTATTAATTGGTAACGGAGTTAGCTGATAACTAACTACGCAACATTTAATGCGTTGAGGGTTCGGCTGGCGAATGAACTCGTAATCGTAGTTATTTTTATGTTCTTCCTTGTATTCGACGTTCCGTCGATAATGTTTCGATGATAACGTATCGCGAAATATCGATGTTGCCAACTAATTAATATTAAAAAAAAAAAAAAATTTTTTTTTTTATTCTTCGAAGCGACAAAACGAGCGACGTTATGCTATACATTACACGTGGTGCAACTCAATTTGATAGATGAAATGTTTGGGCTCGTTACCAGTAATTTCATTAGCTACCACGCCCTTCAGGCCGGACCGTGCCGGACTCTGCTGTGGTACCGATACGATCTCTGCCAAAAAAGATCTATCACCAGCAATCTAATTTAAATATGATTTCTTAATTTACGGAAGAAGTTGGCAACAACTTCCATTACCCCACTAGGTGGTAGATCTGGTGAATGATCTGATCTCTACAGGAGACCTAGGTTACAGATTCTATTAGGTATCTTACTGTATACATTACTCCGTCGTTTCTGATGTTTATCAGCACCGATGGTCACGGAGCTATACGGCGACATACGTAAGGTGTTTTTTTTTAATTGCGTTCCCCTAGTTAGGTTAAGCTAGGGCCCTTATTATTTTTAATTTTCTTCTCTTACATTCTAATAATCTCATTCCTTCCTTCTCCGACCCTTCTCCTTTCTTCCTTTCTCTCAATCTCCATCCTATTTCCTTATTTCATCCATCTCTCATGTACTCCGTCATCGGCGATATGATCTTCCGCAATTAATTATTATTGGTAAGGTTTATGGCAAACGTAAGGTGGGGAGAAGGAAAAAGCCATGGTTGAAGAATATCAGGGAATGGACTGGTATATCTGAAGCATCTGAATTGTTCCGCCGAACCAGAGACAAAGGAATGTATCACGCTGATCGCCAACCTTCACTAGTTGGAGAGGAACTTCAAAAAGAATCCATCTCTCATAAATGAGGACAACTCATACCATTTTTATTATTAACATTATTACAATTCCTATTTACTATTCTTACTACTACTATACTACTATACAAAAGGTGTTATTATTGTAAAGCTAAGGCCGAATCCCTTTGTTGTCTATGACTAACGATTTATTCGTGCGATAAGGTATCGATAAGTTTATCGGGCGGGCGAGTCCCATCCCTGTTGCGGTGTATGCAGTACTGCGCCCTTGGTTGCGACTGGGCGGCGACCCCGGCTACCAAGGTCGCGTCGCGCCGCACACCGCCGCGTTCACACACACACACAACAGCACACACACGTCGATAGTCGGGGTGTGGTGTGTCATTCCTACACCGTTTATCTGATACGCAATTCGGTACGCAGTGTAGACAATTCAGCATGATAACCTTACGCATTAAGCTGCACCTTTTATGGGTTCGCTATGGTGTTTTAATGTCGCTTAAAATTGTAACATAACTACACTACACCATTTCTATTCACACACACACACACACAGGTATAATCTATGCATACTGATGTATAACGTTTCGTTTCACACATGCTTGTGTTATTTAAATGCAATGAATAATGAAGAGAAATAAATGTGAAAAAATTCAAAATGTCCGCCATTGTTTTTACGTTTTATTTAATCATTACTATATACGATATTTATGGTCAATATTCGTAATTTTTTTTTAATAGTAAGCAAGTAAAGAGTTCGTACAATAGTTATAACCATAGACAACTGTAATACATAGAGTTGCAATTTAATTTCTATATCTTTATTGTAGTTTAAATATATCTATGGCGGAGCCGGACGAGTAAGACGTTCACCTGATGGTAAGTGATACGCTTGCCTATAACAACGTTACGCTAGATAGGATAATTACTGTGGTAATCAGACTCAACATCTTGTATAACGTTCTGATTGGCGCTGCGTTGTTATGACCGGCGTATCACTTACCATCACATGAATATCCTGCTCATAACATCGCTTAATTGTATAAAAAAATATACATAACACTACATAGCGCTCGTCGCTTCGAGACATAAGATGTTGATTTACAATAGCTACAGCGTCTTTCAAACCAGAACACAGTAATGTTTGCAGTACTGTCAAGCAGTAGAAAAAGGAGCTGCGCTGATTCATATCTAGACGGTCTCCGGCAATACAGACCTACCACTAGTAGACTTGTTACATTGAGGTCTCCAGTTCGATTCCGGCTCCACTTGTGATATAGCTTCAATGATTTTTTTAAAGCTGTTCATCTAGCTTGCTCATGTACTAAATCAGCTGCTATAGCACTATTGTTGTGCTACAGCTGACAAGATATGAGAGCGGAAGTGCTTTGGGCGCAAACAATACAAACTACACTTCTCATTGTCACTTAACACTAAGTGATAAACAATTATAATAAAGGATACTTCAGAGATATACGAAATCCTATTAGTCCTCGTTTTAGATGCACTAAAACAAGCTCTATGTTTATCTATTTGTTTAGAGATTTATAAAATACTAATTTTTTTTGACGAAGAGTAAAGAGAAGTAATATTACTAGCTGAAGTGCTGTTCAGACTGAAACACAGTAAAGTTTGCATACTGCTGATTGAGGACGGAAATAGGTATCTAGTCGATCTAAGCAGTCTAGTCAGCTAGTGTTTCTTAAGAAGCTGCCCTAGTTCAATTAGTGAAGCGATTCTATGTGGGATACGATTCAAAGAGGCACAGGTTCGATCCTCACTGAGCCTGAACAACCTTCTTGGTTATTTGGTATGATCAACCCTTGGTTAGTGTGGTGGATAATCTGGACTCTTCTGGTGAGAAGACTTCGGTTCCCGGCAAAGGAAACATCAGGAGGTAGTCAGTTTTAGTTAGCAGGGATCCACCGTTAGGTCACACTTTGGGTTACTGCACCAGAGTAATAAGTAAACATTAGTGTGCTAACATTACTGTGTTCCGATTTGAAAGGGGCTGCAGCTGGTGAAATTACTGCGGTAACGAGACTTATCATCTTATGTCTTAAAGCGTCCAGCCCAAATAACGAGCGCAAGTGTGAATAATGCCCTAACTAGCATCGCAGCAAATTCTCGAGACCCAAGCCAACCTCACCAGCTCGTGGTGGTGCTAATCAACAAACGAGGCTCTGGTTCCCATCAACCAGCATTGGACCTGCGTGGTGGTTATCGCCCAAATCCGCTACAAACAAAGGTTGTTAGTATCCGGCGGTAGTAGACGCCATGCTGACTGTGGACCGATCGATGTGATCTTTGTGGGATGCCTCTGTCCAGCAGTGGACGTCTATCAGCTGATGATGATGGCAGTAAAATGTGCATTCCAATATAATATCATATAACTTGTATTTTATAATAAAACAATAGTAAGGTAGTATGAAAAAAAAAAACTAACGTACGAACATAAGGAATAACCTTACCCAGTCGTGCATTTTAATTGCAGGTACGAAGGAGAAAAAGATACCATTTTGCTAGCGAGAGTGACGTAAGGGCGCGGCGCGGTCTCACTCCCACGCGTGGGCATCCGCGCACGGCGGAGAGGGAGAGAGGATGTCTTGTCGAAAGCGCGGGAGCGGCGCGCATTTCTGCGACGTGACGCAACACTTACGCAAGGGGGGTCGTTGGCCCGAAGGTGACCCTCGGACCTTGGAGCCCTTCGAGGGTAAGGACAGTGAAAAACTGGCGAAACGATCTGATGGCGGTCTCTTCAACTTAGTTGTATAATATGAACTTTGCTTGGGACTGAAGTAAGGGGTGGGATAAAATATCTCCACCGCCATACTACCACGCATCTAAGATATTTACACAGCACTACAAGAGTCAACAGAACGCTGATGGTAGATCCTTGTTGCTGAAGACTGTACAGTACAGTAGTATGCAAATATTACTGTGTTCCAGTTTGAAGGATGCTGCATAGTGAAATTATTGGGGAAAGACATCTTATATCTCAAAGCGAATGTGGTGCAGTGTACCAACCTCACTAGCTGGTAGTGGACCCTTCTAATCAACAGACGAAGTTCTGGTTCCCACCAACCCTCATTGGACCAGAGTGGAGAGAAATGGCCCGTAACCCCTCTCAAATGAACCCCTACATACGATGGTGGTGAATATACGACCGAACGTTGTGGAAGTCCTTGAGGAAACTTATATCCAGCAGTGGATGTCTGCGGGCTGATGATGACCAACCTAACTACCACCACGTTATTATAGACAGGCGTATCATTTACCATCAGGTCAACGTTATGGCTTCAGTTAATGACAGGATAACGTCTCCACCGCTTATCCATCTGAAGAGAGAAGAGGAGCAGTCTTCCCGGTGACAGTCACCAGCATATTGAGTCTCCAAATTAGATACCTTCCATCCACATCAGCAACATTCACTACCATACCATGAGAACGTTTTGAAGGACGAAGATCCATACGACATTTACATGATAGTAAGAGGAAGATATGATGATATTATGAACTAGTTAGGATGTTCACACAGCACTAGGATGCTCCTGTAGCGTTAAGACTTGTGAGTCAGCAGCACACTGGTTTGATGGTAAGTGGTATTACCATCAAGCCAAATGATATTCGCTGGTTAGGATGTTTACATTGGAGCAAAACTCTGCGTTGGTTCATACTGATATAGTATTCGCATATAATAGACTGAGTAGACTCGCTTACAGGCGACTCCTGATGTAGTGAAGGTGGTAGTGGTGAAGATCTTGGAGCGTTGCGTAAGTGGACAATGAGATGCAGCATTCCAGATCCTCATTTTATGGTAAAGGCAGTTTTGCATGGCGAGCTCTCACGTGTATGGATTTGGTATTCAAATACACACACTAATACATACGGGTGACGGTTTTTTTGCTCGCAAGTGTATTTGAGGGTAACTACATATGGAATTCATCAGGTCAGTTCAGCAGGATGGAGTCGGTGTAGTGTACGAAGTACCACCGCTGCTATTGCTGCCGATGAACAGTACTGTGGAGAGACCACTGTGTTCCGGTTTGAAGGTCGTTGTAGCGAATGAAATTACTGGAGTCTTAAAATATATATCAGGCGACGATCGCAATGTGGTAAAGTGTATATCTCGTCGCTTCTTTGAATAGAAAGGATGGTAAACTCCTCAATTTGTGGCCTTTTTGTCCTAGTGGAATTCTTCTAAAAAGACCGTCTACTTCTAGAAGACCAGTTTGTGGGATTTATACCAACTAAAACCCCCTCGATGGTCATGCTTAGTGCTTTCCAATAGTCTTCCGGGTCTCCTAGGAACTAAATGGAGAACGGAGTATATGGCTTATGATTAAAAAAATACTAGATATAAATATTTTTCATGAAAACTCATGGTAGCTGAGAAGTCCTCGACATGGTGGGCCGACCATCTGCTGATGTAAACTGGTGATCACAACATGGCGCTAACTGGAGTGGTATTCATAACCCTACATTGCGCTCGTCGCTTTAAGACATAAGATGTTAAACCTTACCCCAGTGATTACACTGGCTACAGCGCCATTCAAACCGGAAGGCGGTAACTTGTGTAAGAAATAGAGCATTAAAAAAAAAGCAAGTGTAAAGCCTCTATAATACAGGCGGTTAGTTATCTATGTTTTTATGTATATATAATCTGTGATGCTATATATAAATGTTGGTGATAAATAAGGAGCTCGTGCTCCAGTTGCGGACGCGGCGGCGGCGCGGCAGGAGGCGCGAGCGCAGTGGAGCCGGACAATGGAGGGTCACCTTGCGGTCGACGATCGGTTGCGCAATAGTTTTTTGTTCGCCTCGCCTCCCAATAGACGCGCCAGTCGACTTAATCCGCACCAATTCCTCAACTGGATGCGAAGGAATTCCTCTAAATAAAGTATACACTGGTAGATCTTTAGTACTACCTAGGTACGTACCACTACCGCCTAACATTACTGTGTCCCAGTTTGAAGGGTGCTGTAGCTAATTAAATTACTGGGGTATTGAGACTTGACATCCTATATCTCAAGGTGTAGAGCGCAATACGGTGCAGTATATATCGTTCTAACTAGCGCCATTGTTATGGGCCATGTCACTTACCATCAGATGCAAAAATAGACAACAGCTATGAGGAGATATTATTATAATTTTTTTTTTTCAACAACGTGAGATGAGCGAGACTTTCACCTAATTGTGAGTGATACTTCATAACAAGATTGTGCTACTTAGGATAATATACACAGCATCACATTATTCTCTTCGCGTTGAAACATATGTTAAATCTCGTTCATCATCATCAGCTGATAGATGTCCACTGTTAAACATAGGCCTTCTCAAAGATCTCCACATATCGTCTCCAGTCCTGTTGAGCAGTAGGGGCTGTGGTATAGAGGGTTCATATAGGGGATTTGGGTCATATCCCACCACACTAACCCAATGTGGGATGGTGAGAGCCACAGCTTGATTTATTGATTCGCAGGGTGCATTACGAGCTGGTGATGTTGACTTGGGTCCTGTGATGTCCGGGACTCCTTCTCGTTACCCCAGTAATTAACGGTTTCTGGCAATAGGGCCCTCCTAGTAGAACTCAAGGACTTATTTCCAATTCTAGACTGATTATAGAATGAGAGTGTGGATATCCTAATCAGTCTATCATAAAGGATTGTATTAATTAGATGATAAATAGATAAGCTCGTAGAACCGATGGTGTTTAGGATCTTGAAGTGCTGGAATGACGACTCCGCCATCCTGGATCAGGTGGACATAGGTCTTCAAAAGAACCACTGGGAGCCACTAGATTTAAACAAAGGAAAATTTTTGTGGAACACTACAAGATACCTATGTCCAGCTGTAGACATCCATCGGTTAAGATAATGAAGTATATACTCACTCATTTATGAGGGTTAACCCTAAGTTAATTAATAAATTTAATATAAAATATAATTTAATTAAACCCCTTTCAGGCATGCGTTCAAGTTAAAGCTGAAGCTTGGCTAATAACAAGTAGTCTGTGACCTTCAGATGGGACAAATGTCATCGCATTAGAAAAAAGGCACAGCAGTCCCTTTGAAAATAATTCAAACAAGTAAGACCCTATAAAATTACGAAACGAAATAAGGTCAAGAAAAAAAAAAGTCCACTCCCGAGCATAATTCGTTTGCAGTCCAAAATAATACACGCAGACAGACAGACAGACAGACAGACGACCTTGCCCAACTATACGTAACCTATTCGGTCTAAATCGTTTTTTGTCCGCGAACCTGACCGCCGAAATACTCCCAGTCCATTATTCTGTTCTGGGAACCGAACCCGGGACCAGACGGCGTTAGGGTAGGTCACAGTGACATCGCGGTCACCTTGCCGGCCGTTGACCCGTTAGCCTCCGCTCCTGCAACTTCGGTGTTGTGAAGCTATTATTTTGGTGCACCGTTAGCGAGCTTCGGACTTTTTTTCTTTGTGCTTTGCCGTATTGAATAGGTGCTTATTTGAATTTGTGAGACGCGTTCCCTTTCGTCGGGGTCCGAATTATACATGGGGCTCGCCGATCAGCATCCGGACGAATCTTACACGTGATGTAAATAAAAAAGAAATCTTCATCTTATTCGGCGAAGAGACGAGAGAAACTTTCGCTCTGTATAGTAATACGCCTGCTCTTAACAACGTGCTGGTATTTAAGATGATATATACAGCACCAGGTGGATGAGAGAAGCTGAGGATCGCATTTGGTGGAAGACAGAGAAGGCCTCCAAGTCCAATCCAGCAGTGAATAAACAAAGGATGATGATGATGGGACACAGCACCTTAATGTACTCGTCGCTCGTCGCAACCGCAGTAATTTCCTCAGCTATAGCATCCTTCAAACCGGAACGCAGTAATGTCTCGACTACTGTTAGGCGACAGAAATAGGCGCTGCAGTACTTAAACCATATCCGTCAATAGAGACTTATCACCAGAAAATATACGAGTACAAGCGCGGGTAAGATCCTTAAAGATCTCGAGCTTCCGGTGAAGGGAGACATAGTAAAGAAAGCTGTAAGGAACAACTTTCTTTGATATTTGACATCCTTAGCCACACTTCACCAGTGCAAACAGTCATGACTCTCCTTGTAAGGAAGCTCCAAGTCCAAAGGAAACGAAGAAGGATTATTTACTGTTATTCCTGCTTTGTGATACTCTCTGCTGTGGTCTCCAACAACAGAGACCTAGCACCGGAACACATCAGTGGACTAATCTTGGCTAGCTTCACCATCCACTGCCTCACATATGAGCTCAACTATTAATTTGTGGATTAAAAAAAAAACTTTTGTACGGACAAAGATTGTGAAGCAACGGCAGCGTTAGGGAAGTAAAGGGTGTCTGGCGGCAGATTTATATTTTAAAAAACGAATATCTCAATAAGTTATATTGAATATACGAATGTCAATGGTGAGAATTATCGGCTCATGATTTCGAATTTCTTTTTGCCGAACCTGCGAGCTCATTCATCATTCTCATCACACACGTGGTTTCAACAGGATGCGGTACAGGTGCGACCGTACACACGGCCAAAGCTTCGATGGATTTGTTGCGAGAAAATCTCCCTCAAAAACTGATTAGTCGTTTTGGGGACACCCCGTGGCCACCGAGGTCACCCGACCTAACTCCAATGGATTTTTTTTTGTGAGGCTACCTCAAAGAGAGAGTTTACGCCAACAATCCGCGAACTGTTGTGGACTTAAAAGAAAATATTCGGCGAGAAATCAGCGCAATTGAACCAAGTTTACTGCAGCGTGTGGCACGGAATACGAGGTTCCGTTTCGAACAGTGTGTGTGTGTGTGTGCAACAAGATGGAAGACATTTGGATGACATTATCTTTAAAAAATGAAATCCGCATTTGTACTCTATCTTTTAATACTTTTAGTAAAATTATACGTCAAACATATTATTTTTTATTTAAATTTGAAAACATAAATCTGCCACCAGACACCCTGTATAACGAGGAACAACTAATCGGTTGAATTATTTCCTGTTATGTACTTTATGTAATTCACTTGAAATTAAGTGTTGTGGACAATACTACTGTCCAATTCCTCGCAACGTCCTCTATTTACGTTTAAGTAATTTATTACACAATTGTCCTCCCGTCACACTAATTCGATAATAAACACTTCGGCCGGTTTTAGTTCTTCCCGTGATACGATTTCCTGTTTACTTATGCATTAATTAATTCAGGGAAATAAATAACTATTATATTAATAACTAACATTAATTACTCGTAACAGCCGGTTAAGTTTTGTTGAACCAGGAAAACGGTCATATAACAGCTAGAACGTATTACTGGTGGTAAGTCTTGACGGTTTCCCTTTAGTCTCGGGCTATTAAAAGTAGAACTAAGATAAGCCGTCTGTTGTAAAAGGCGACTAAAAGGGTTGTCAGATTCGGGGGCTCTTATTACCCAAGCTTGTACGTGTACCAAAAGCGAGGGTGCCGAAGAGGGCTACAACCCTCCGTAAGACGTGCTATGGAAGTGCCAGAAGGTACCAGTACATTCCATAGAAGATCTGAGGTCTCCCACAAATCATTGGGATGACTACCGAGGGGGTTTTATTGGGTAAAAATCCCACATAATATTGTCTTTCCCTAGTCGCAGGGTATTTTTTAAGAACATTTCTCCCCGAATAATAAAAAAAAGGATCTGTTACCAGCGACCGTTTAAGTAGGGGTAGGAGAGCGTACTGTGCAGACGTAACTGTGTTCCGTTTTGAAGCGTTGTAGCTAGTGAAATTACTGGAGTAACGAAGCTTAACATCTTATTTGTCAAAGCGATGAGCGCAATGTGGTGTACCAACCTAACTAACGCGTTATTGGTAAACGTATCACTTACCACCACGTGAACGTGTTGCTAGTCTGGTCGCTTCATCAAATAATCAAAATTTGAGTTACGTACACGAAATGATTTAAATTTTGTCGTATGATTGACTATTAAGGGTAAGTTTTCATAAGTGAATCTTCTGCCCAATCCTTATTTAAATCCTTTCTAAATAAAGGATATTTTTCAAGGATTCTTTAGCTATTAATTTTTATAATTTGTACCTTTTTATAAGGTTTAATAACTTAACTGTCAAATGTTATAACGTTGAACTTTATAACGATTACGCAATTGTTTTGTTTGGCGTAAAATAACATGTATGTTGACATTTAGAGTTGACTTTTTTTTTTTTTACTGTGTCATATAAAAAACACTTTATGGATCTAGATACACTAGATCGCTATTATCATTATCTTTATGCTATACTCACGGTTTTGTAAACAGCAAACAATATCTTCTAACGTACCAACAGAACATTTTTAAATGTAATCACTCTTATGGATAACCTCATTATTTACCTGCTTGTATTGTGCAGTAATGTTTGCTTACTACTGTTTATAGCAATAGGAGCTGCGGTGATACCTAGACAGTCTCCGGTAACCTACAAGACTTGTAAGACCTACAACCAGTGGAATAATAACTGATATTGTTCATAGCGACAATTCAACTGACGAACCAAAGAAAATGTCTTCATACAGCAAACAAAAACAAATAAGTAATAAAACCTTCTTGCTTGTTAAAGAAATCACTGGCCGAATAGAAAAGAAGAAATTAACTCATCAGAACACATGGGTAAGATCCCATCCATAAGATGGATTGATGACATCGCAATAGCCATCGGAAGTAGATGGAAAAAAAATGGTGGGGACCATATCTGGTGGAAGACATTTTTCTTTTTTTAAAGGGGGGAGATATCTTCTAAAAAGTTACCTCGTTTTTGGAGGAAAGACAAGTTTACCCACTTACCTACAAAAACTGTCTGTGTATTCTTCCTCGATGCGTTGCGAATGACCCTGGAATCTCTCACTTAATGCCCTACTGCCTCTAGGCACTACGTCTAAAGCACGTCCTAGGGAAAGAAGTAGCTCTCCACAGCACCATTGCTGTAAGCACTAGGTCTCTTCATAATATTTTTTATAACTTCAAAGCCCACGAACATTCTACGCCAGACAGCTTACCTTCGTCCTGTTCTTACTAATCCAGCATTGACATGATGATTGAATACAATAGTCTGTCAAGGTCATACGTGACATTACTAATCAGCAGTCAACATTATCAGTATATAGTAAATTAATAATCGTAACAGTAATATTAATATGACACAACACACTCGTGATTCATTTTACCTTCGCATTCGACATTGTTTTGTTCGCTTCCCGGAATTACGTCTAGACTTGTTCGCTTGTCCCGTTACAGGCACGCCGCGCAGACAGGCGGAGCGTGCAGCCAGCCTGTCCCGCATGACCTAGGTACAACATTAGATACTAAAATACTAACCCTTCATAACTTATGTGCAATCAGTTCAATATAACAAGATAAGTATTTAAAATTCACCTTTGAGAGATAAGGTATTGAGGGTTATATCAGTAATTTCAATAGCTACAGCGCCCTTCAAACCGGAACACTACTGTTTGACGGCAGAAATAGGCACAACGGTAGTACCTATGTTAGGCGGTCTCAAGCAATAAAAACCTACTAGTATTAAAATCACTAAAAATACTAATAGTAGTGTTCCGGTTTGAAGGGCGCTATAGCTAGTTTAATTACTGAGGTAACGCTGCAGTGTATACCATTCTCACGCTATGGCAGAGGTATCACTTAAAATCAAGTGAACGTCCCGCTCGTCTCGTCGCTTAATAGAAAAAAAAAACATTAACACTATGTCCTCTACCTAAACAGCATGTGCAGCACAAGTTTACCTTCAGCTGTATACCTCGTATAATATCAGTCTAGCTGCGTCATCCAATTCCATACAACCCGTTTGCCGGTGCGATTAAAAAGGGATCAGACTATAAATACTAGATGAATCTAGAATCTAGTGCGTTAACTACTTTTTTTTATTATGAAAAAATATATTAACCATTGGTAGGTCTCTGTTGTATGAGACTTTATTCGCAGCCTCTATTGAAGCTGATAGACAGTACCGTGCAAATATTACCGCCGCGTTCCGGTGTGAAGGGCGCTGTAGCTTATTTCTCATGGCGACGGGCGCACGGTGGTGCTGAACATCCTAACTAGCGCCACGTTGTTATGAGCAGGCGTACCACTTACCATCAGATGAATAGCCGCTCGTCGCTTTGTTTACTATGTGCCAGTTGTAATAGAGTTGTAGTCAATAAAATGTATAGTAATATTATATATACAGTGTATATACTCTAATAAAAAAATAAGTATTCCATACGTTATGTCACAGATAGCGGGACGATCACATGATGGCAAGTGGTACGCCAACCCATAACGACGTGGCGCAAGTTAGAATGGTATACACTGCATCACATTGCGCTCATCGCCTGAGACCAAATGTTGAGTTTCGTTACCCTAGTAATTATACTACAGCGTCCTTCAAACCGGATCACAGTAATGTTCGCACAGTACTGTATATCGGCTGCTGTAAACACTGCGGTGGTATCTATATCTAGACGGTATCCTGCAACAGAGACTTACCACCGGTTATCAGTATATCAGATTAATAAGTATATAAATATGGTGACCATCACCATCATCAGCCGATAGACGTCCACTGCTGGACATAGCCCTGCTCTAAAAATCTCAACATCGATCATAGTGACCATAGACTTATTATTTTTTTTTACAGGAAGGCTGAGCTAGTGAGAAAACAGGTCACCTGGTGGAAAGGGATACCTGACGCTCAAGGACAGTCGGAATACCGGAGGTGTCGCGGCTGCATTGTCTACCTATGACTTTATTAATACTATTATTTTTAATTATTAATATTATTCCTTATTATTAATAATATTATTTGCGAAAGGATTTCTGTATCTCAACTCTTATTTTTCTTAATAATTTTAATTATTTATGTTAATAATTTATTTAAATTTTATTGTCAACACTTATTTTTCTTAATATTTTTAATTAATAATATTATTATTTTGGGATTGGGTTTCTTTTTCTCAACTCCTAGTTTTCTTTTCACTTTTAATTATTTATGTTAATAATTTGTGTAAGTTTTTTTTTGTCGACTCTTATTTTTCTTATTATTTTTAATTACTAGTAATAATCTTTTTAGAAAGTTTTTTTTTTTTTCAACGATTATTTATATTATTATTTTTAGTTATTAATATTATTGTAATCCCTTGAAATGAAGTTTTTGTAAAGTCATTGCCTCCACCGCGGTTGACTCACGGAGCAGAAAATCGGGAAGCGTGTGAGTCAGAAGGTTATGGTCATGCAATACCTTTTTGGGTTTTCCCATCATTACCATATTGTATATATACGAACTTTAAAAAGCTTCATGTGTAGTAAATCTTAGGTATTTTTATAACCTACTAAACAGTAAGACTTGTGAAAGGTGGATATTTATATTACAATAGGATAATGTATCAGTCAACTTAGGAAGTGCGGAGATGCTGTGGTATGTGAAGGTTTACTGGTAGGTCTTTATTGCTGGAGACCATCCAGTTAGGTATCACCTCAGCGCATACTTCTCCAGACTCTGTAAACATTACTGTGTTCCAGTTAGGAGGACGCTGTGGCTATTGTAGTTACTGGGGTAGCGAGACTGAATGTCTTGTTTTAGGGAACGACTGTAATATGGTGAAGGATAATCATTGTAATTAGCGATACGTTATGAGTAGGCGTATCACTTACCATCAGGGGAACATCTTGCCTGTCTCATTGCTTTGCTTAGTAATGATTAAGGGATGAAACGAACGAGACCCTCATTGGATACAACAAAAATGCTAGTTAGGAGATCCTTCTTATACCACTAACAAACAGAATGAGCGAGACGGTCACCTGATGGTAAGTGATACACCTGTCCATAATAACGTTGCATAATGTCCGTCGCTGTCAGACAAGACATCGAGTATCGTTACCCAAGTAATTTCACCAGCAATAGCGCCCTTCAAACCGGAACACAGAACACGCATACTTAAACGGTCTCCGGCCTGATATAAAGCATGAAAACTTCATAGGATATTTCCACCTATGTAGAGACTCAATACGATATCTCTGGATCCCTAAGTCCTGGAGACTTGATATTTAGTAGGAGTATTCCTTGTCGAGTATAGATCAGCTAGGATTTTACAAGGTTATCGTTTTAAAGGGAGCTGCAGGGTTGTCACCTCCAGCAAAGCTGGAAGGGAACAGCTAGTTGTATGTAAATATAAGTTAAACTCTGTTTGAGGATAATTCTGTTTAAAACAACAACAGCAAGGACACACACACATGTGTAGATATAAAAGTGAACAACAAAACAAAGCTTCAGAACAATTCTTTGTTTTATAATGAATTTAAAAAATTCCCTAACGCATTCCGAACCAGACAATGGAAGACGGCACAGACTATATAATCTGAGAGCCCCATCTCGATCGTAACCTTTGCCTACAGCAAACACATAAACCGGCGCGAACCAGCTCACGTTCCTGGAATACTGACTCACGAGCGTCGCGACGCCTCCACTGCCCCTTCTCCTCGGCCCCCCGCCTCCCCGTCAGTCTGGCTCCCTCTATCCCTCTCCCTCCCCCCACGTGACAATGACACGACGCTCATTGTCGGCCGTGAGTCAGACGTCGTTATGCAATCCACCGCTTGTTGGATGTTATATTTAAGTCGGATGCACCATTCATTATATATTGTAGATACATAACGTTTGCTATCGTTATATAACCACCAACATTATATACTTCAGTTTTAAAAAAAAAAAGTTGTCTATTCGCATCACGTTAGTTAAGAAACATATTCTGTACCTATTGCCACTAAGGCACTAAGGTCAAGTAACGGATGGTCCTGCGTCAGGATACATCGTTGGATAGTCGTGGAGTACTCAGCATTATCCGATGCAGGACGTTTGTAGGACTTATACCTCTCTTAAGGATCTCCTCTGTACAGCACCAGATCGTCGAAGACTTCCGTGCATTACATCAACTAGTATCCTGCCGCTAGGGATATACACAGATGTCGAGGATATTTAAACCACACGCTAAACCTTTGTCCTTATCTAATCTTAAAAGTCATCATCATATGAACTGATGGATGTCCACTGCTGGACATAGGTCTCTAATATGTTCCACAAAGCGCGGTCTAGCGCTGTTTGAACCCAGTGGCTCTCAGCGATACTTTTTATATCCTCTGTCTACCTAGTGGGGGTCTACGCTGCGCTTTCCGGCGAAAGGTCGCCGTTGCAGGACTTTAAGACCCCAACGTTCATCGGTTTCTACGAGCTATCTGCCCTTCAGCCTCGCGATTCGTAAGGAAATGTCGGTGACCCAGGTTCTACTGCAAATCTCCTGATTAATTTGATCACACAGAGATACTCCAAGCATCACCCTCTTCATACCACGCTGTGTGATTCTGAGCTTTCTTATGAGGACCAAAGCCAGCGACCAACTTTCGGAGCCGTAGCACTTAAACTTACCAATGTAGCAATAGTCAAAGCATAGTCGTGTTCCTTTTGGGTAACTTGAAAGATTGTTACCTAGGTAGCCAGGGTATGAAGTGTTTAGCCTTTTAGTCTCAAGCTTGTAAAAATAGGTCTAAGGGAAGCCCTGCCTATCACAGAAGGCGACTAAAAGGGTCTAGGACTTTCGCACAACAAGCGACAGCGAACAGCGTATGGCTTAACGATGCCTGGGAGGGTCAGGCTCCTCCTCAAGGACATGTTAACATAAAGTGTAGAGGAGCACCGGTGCGTTCTATATGAGAACCTTGACCCTCTGAGAATGCACTGATGCAGACCACTTATGGAGTTTTAGTGAGTATGAATTTCACATTTCCCAGGCTTCCCACCAGAAGGTATCTTTCGATGCTTCCCCCAGATACAAAAAAAAGGTATGAAGTACTTATTTGCCTGTATGGTGTCCACGCCTTTGTCTTCCACCATTCGATGACTTCAGTAGCCGAACAGTAATGTGCAAACATTACTATGAGTGGTCTTATTGGGGTAAAGGGACTTGACATCACGTCTTATATCATCTGAACTAGCGTCACATTTTTATGGGCAATATATCGTCTGGTGAGGTGAGGTGCCTGTCGAGGTTTTCTCTACGATCTGCAATATGAAGTTATGAAGTTCCTCAAAAAAAGGGGAGAAAAGGGTTCTGCGGGGACAGCAACACGTCCAGTGATGCCTCTGATGTTACTGATGGTTCTAGGCTGCGGTTACCGCTCAGTATCAGGATAGCCTCATGCCTGTTTGCCACCTAAGTGGTATAAAATAGTGATTATATCATTTGCGATTAATGTCGAATCGATTATTTATATAAATCGATACTGTCGAAACAATGCAGTAAGGTTTAATGCAAATCGATTTTACAATTGGGTCGCTTTCGTAACAATTCACCTCTGAATTACAGGCCACGGATCGACCTATTTCCACTCGTCGGTTTTATTAATCATTTAATTTAAATTACTAATTAAGTTAAAAGGTTGCTTAAGTATTCAATAAGTTACTAAGCACAGAGGTTTTATATAAGTAGTTTTATATAAGAAGTAGTGTATCGATCGTTTGGTAATGTTACAGCAAACTTATTCAATGAACAACCATCATTTGGCTGTCTTGATAATTACGTAGCAAGTAATTAACTTGTTGTTAACACTTATTTCTAGGTGATTATAAATAGAATACACAAACTGAAGGGGTGTAAGGATTCCAGCACCACTCATAGGAACCAAGACAACCTAACCAGCTGATGATATACCCCGCTAATCAACAAAGGAGATTGGCTCCCACCAACGTTGGGCCAGTGTAATGGCAACTAGCCATCCTTCCACTTGAATCCCTACCCGATCGATGTAGGAATCTTTAGACCTACGTCCAGCTGTGGACGTCCATCGGCTGATGATGACAGGTAATGAAACCTGTAAAATATCTTATTCTTGATGTTCAGCACAGCAAGATCGCACCTTGCGAACGGTCAGTTAAATAACTAAAACCCGATTTACCGTTAACCGTTCATACGTAATGCGTGTACCATGAAAACAAAAAGGAGCGTGTCACCCCTTTAGGGCAAAAAGTTATGAGTCATAGCCTACAACTTCTCTTCTGCCAATCAGCTGTTTAGATCTACAACAACCCACCATGAATATTTACTCCAACCGTTAAAAGGCAGGGACTATCGCCAGTGAAAACAGTAGTGTATAAACATTACTGTGATCCGGTTTGAATGGCACTGTAGCGAATGAAACTAATAGAGTAAAGAGACTGGATACTTAATGTATTAATGCACAGTATGGGGTTGTGTATATCATCCTAATACCGCGTTGTTATGGGCAACCGTATCACCAGGTCGTCGTATTATCCTTGCTTACTACAGTCCGTTGAAGACAGGCTTCACACTAATAAGCTTCATCGTTTTTATACACAAAAGCAGTAGTTTCTAGTGAATCTGATGATGGTGAAGTGTACACTTATAAAACGACTACAGGTGGTGTAAAAGGTGCCGCACAACAACTCAGGACTTAAGCCATCCTCTCCTGCTCTTGGTGCAGCGTGGTAATCAACAAACGAGGCTCTGGCTTCCACCAACCCGCATTAGGACAGTGTGGTGGGAATTAGCTCAAATCCTCATATGAATCCCTACCAGATCGATATGACAGTCTTTGAGGGAGGCCTATGTCCAGCAGTGGACGTCTATCAGCTGATGATGATGATGATAGTTTACTTAGGTAACCTTTTTCGTTAACTATCTGAAGAAATCTTTGAAAGATTCTTCGAGGAGGAAGTCAGGGTTATATCAGATTTGAACCAGTTAACCTGCCCATGAAGGTAGTCTTAATTTCTCCTATTCATAATAGCTATACACTACAGAGTACACTATTATGGTATATTATATAAAAAAAAAAAAAAAAACTTGTGAACTTGGTGATAGGTTTTGTTACCGGAGACCGTCTAGGTCTAGTGCTTATTGCACCCAACACACAGTTCTGTGCAAATATTACCTGGATTAAAGGGCGTTGTAGCTAGAGAATTTACTTAAGTCTGAAGGCGAGAAGCACGAGGTGCAGTGTACATCATCCTAACTAGCGCCACGTTATCATCATTAGGTGATCTCTTCGAACTGAGGTTTGGCTATCAGATTGATACAAATTGGGTCGTCAGCTGTTCTTTTTACCTGATGGTATTTAAGCCCGCTCGTCTCCGTGTCCAGGTTGTAGCTACCGCTCGTCTAGTAGCTTTGTAATATGAAATAAAAATAAAGAACATTTCGACGTAGCGAGACGGCACCTGGCCCAGTTAATACGTATCTAAGTCGTATTGCGCCACCGGCCAGCAGTCCCTTGCATAACCGCTTGAACTATTTCGATATACTATTGTTCGGCCGGTTTAGGTAATACTGTACACATGTAGTGTTTGCAGCATGCACTTGAGCTGATCTAGATATTAGCACAAGGTATGGTACCGATGGTAAGTGATACGCCTGTTCATAACAACGTGACGTTAGTTAGGACACACAACACCATGGTATGCTCGTAGACTGAAGAAGTAGAATGTTGCGCCTCGTTACTCCAGTAATTTCACTAGCCACAAAGCCCTTCAAACCGGAACACAGCATGTTTACACAAAGATCATCATATAACGCTTATTTTAATTATAAACATATCTCTTGCGAAATATCATTAGTCATAGCTATAAGTCTATTGTTTTCAAAGTATTAATAAGTAAGATATACTATGTTCCGGTTTGAAGGGCCCTCTAGCTAGTGTGATTGCTTAGATAGACAGATATGCTATTTCAAACTGAGCTTGACATAAAGTAAATATCACTTTATTGCTACCGGTAATTGTCTACTTACCTTTTCCCTCTTTAGTATGATTGGACTTAGCATCTATTTTCCTCCACACTCCTCTATCATCTATAGGTTTAGTATATCCCCCCTTATTCCTCGTATCATTCACCGTATATCATATCTTCTTCGTTCTCTCTTCACCGTTATATCGATTTAAATTTCATTCTGAAACTTTCCTCATCTTTTAATAGTAGTTACTGTTGCTGTTCGTTACCTAATAATTTCTTCAGCTACGTTCTTCAACTGTAACACTAGTTTCCTCATTACTGTTCAGCAGCTGCAATAGGAGCTGCTACCTATATTATCCACTGATGGTAGGCTTCTGTAGAAGGAGAATGAGGTATTCCAATTGAAGAGTATTGTAGCTAAAGAAATCATAAAGTAAAGAGACAATATATTGTGACTGAAAGTGATTAGCACAGTATGGTAGTATATCATCCTAACTAGCGTATTAGCTACTTACCATCAGATGAACTAATCAAAACCAACAAATGCTCAACGAGTAGATGATAAATAATTTACTGTCTCAACAGCCAATTTACGTCCCTACTGTTGGGGCACAGAGCGACCCTCAATATGAAGACGATGGGCCCATAGTCACCACTCAGGTTCAATGCGGATTGCTGTCTTCACACACCTTAGAATAAATTCTAATTCATGTTCAGGTTCCTCAGGAATGTACATAACTTAAATATTACAGTCGGTACATGCCGAGATTCGAACCCGCGACCTTCGGAATGAAGGCCGCACACTAACCATTAGGCCAGCGAGCTACCCTCCCTATAATAACTTACTATATCGTTTATTATAGAAGCGGAGACAGTACATCATAACATTGCATGCTAGTAACAGCAGCAATTATTACTCAGCTGTTTTCCTTCCAGCTCACCTTGCAAGTCTTACATCACGCCTGCGACTGTACCTTGAGAGAGAAATAGGCGAGCCCACTTCCGGTATACGGGCATGTGTACGCGGCCTCACACTGTTCCGGTTAGATATTTAAATGTCCTTTAACGATTACGCTGTGTGCTCGAATGGATGTTTTCTTCCTGATGTACCGGCACTGGTGGTAGATCTTGCCGGCGACCGTCTAATAGCGTGCTAACATCACTGTGTTCCGGTTTGAAGGGTGCAGTGGCTACAGTAATTACTGGAGTAATGAGATTCAACATGTCTGACAGCGATGAGCGCCATGTGCTGATCTCTATACCATCTTAACTAGCATCACATAGTTATGAGCAGGCGTATCACTTACCATCAAGTGACCATCAGTCTCGACAAATAAAAAAAAATTATACCATAGACTACAACTACTAAGACTTACTTCTTTTTATTGGAGAAATGATCATCGACAAATACTCTATATGCTGTAATATATTTCAAGTTAATAAAAACTTATTTAGTATCTAAAGCGAAACGAGCGAGACGATCTGATGGTAAGTGATACGCTTGCTTAAAACAACTTGGCGTTACTTAGGATGGTACAGCACCACATCGTTCTCATCGCTCTGAGATAACGTCAAATTTCATTACTCCAAATATTCAACTAATCATACCGTCTTTCTACTGGAACACAGTAATATTTGCACACTACTGATCGGCAGTAATATGATCTACCTAGACAGTCTTCGACAATAGAGCTCTACCATCAGCTATTTATATTGTATACGGTTGGTACAAAAGCAAACTGGTGGTAAGTATTAGTTTATATGACCAATAACCAGTACTACTACTGGTGGTAGATCTCTGTTGACGGAGACCATCTTACCTAGATATACCTAAGCTTACCTAGGCACAACCGCGACGCCTATTGCAGCCGACAAAAAGGAGCGTGCATACATTACTATGTTCAGGTTTAAAGGGCGTTGTAGCAATTGTAATTACTGGGGTAATGAGACTCAACCTCTTATATGTCAGGCGGCCAGTGCAATGTGATGTAGTGTATAATAACTTAACTAGCGCCACTTTGTTATGGGCGTATCACTTACTATCAAGTGAATGTCCTGCTCGTCTCGTTGCTTAATGATATAAAAAATGACGTAGTATATTATATTAAAGGATTTTTGTTTTAGAAAATCTATCTCACGAGAAATGTGATAATCTTTAGAAACCTATTGGTGGATCCTGGAACTCTTATTGACTTAGGACTTAAAAGCTTCTACTATTTCTACCCTCAAAGATCGTTAACTCTAAAGCAGTCTTCACATATTTAGTCGCCTTTTACGACGGACTTAGTTCTGTTCTCTTCTATTTAACTCTTGACTGGGCCTGGGTCCTGATGTACGAGATGTGCTAAGTTGAGGATCGAAGGTACACCGTCATCAACATCATTAGTCTATAGACACTTACTGCTGGGCCTCACCCAAAGATAATTCCAATCCAAACCAATCTGTCCTGCGCTGGTTACATCCAGCGGTTTCCTGCGAGATAACTTAAGTACAGTAAATTACTTGCACGTAACTTAACTGATAAGGCCTACAACAATATGGCGGGGTTGCGACACCGTTTTATTAATAGAATCGCATCGTAGTCGTTGCGTTATCTCATTGTATCTATTTTTAACTGCACCACTATTTGCTTCATGATATTTACTAATAACATGTGCGGAAGTTTATTTTTTATGCTTTTATATATGAAAATATATCTCAGGTGATAATATTCTTTAAATGAGTGTAAGGGGTCCCTCCCTTACGAGACATCAACTTAAAGGACAACAACTCAAGGGAAAACAACTGACGGGGTAACTACTGTCGGAACAACAAGTCACAGGACAACTCTTGGGACAACAACTCACGGGACATCTACTTTCGGGACAACAATTTACGGGACAACTACTCTCGGGACAACAATTCACAGGACAACTACTCACGGTACAATAACTCACGAGACATCTACTTTCGGGACAACAATTCACGGGACAACTACTCTCGGGACAACAATTCACAGGACAACTACTCACGGTACAATAACTCACGGGACATCTACTTTCGGGACAACAATTCACGGGACAACTACTCTCGGGACAACAATTCACAGGACAACTACTCACGGTACAATAACTCACGGGACATCTACTTTCGGGACAACAATTTACGGGACAACTACTCTCGGGACAACAATTCACAGGACAACTACTCACGGTACAATAACTCACGAGACATCTACTTTCGGGACAACAATTCACGGGACAACTACTCTCGGGACAACAATTCACAGGACAACTACTCACGGTACAATAACTCACGGGACATCTATTTTCGGGACAACAATTCACGGGACAACTACTCTCGGGACAACAATTCACAGGACAACTACTCACGGTACAATAACTCACGGGACAACAACTCACAGAACAACTACTCTCGGGACAACATCTCACGGGACGACTACTCACAGGACATCATCTCACGGGACAACTATTTTCGGAATAAAAACTCACGGGACCAAAACCAACCTCACCTCCTCGTGGTGCACCCTACTAATCAACAAACGATGCTCTAGCTCCCATCAACCCGCATCGAACCAGCATGGTGGGAAATATCCCACATTGCCTTATGAAACCCTACAAACGACGGCTCCTAGTATCCGGCGGTTCCAGACGCCATGCTGACAACATGAAGTCCAGCAGTGGACGTCCATAGGCTGAAGATGATGATGATGCATCTTCTTTAAGAAACTCATACTTGTTAATTCTTAAAGCATGGATTGAATAGTATTTCTTTTATATTTTATAATGTTATGAAGTTATATCTATCTAATGAAAGTATTGGCTTCTTTAATAGTGACTTCTTGCTTTATCTTTTCTTACTTTACTAAGCAACGACACTATCGAGATCACTTGATGGTAAATGGTACGCCTGCTCATAACGATGTGGCGCTAATTAAGATTTTTAATGGGAGATTTTTGTTCAGTTCTGGACATCTATCGGTTGGTGCGATGATGATGATGCAAGGAATTAGAATCTAAAACCAAAAAAAATATATCAAAATTAATGGAAAGTTTTGTCGAAACATTCTTATCTTACTTAACATTTTTAACACATTAACTTGGTAGCTATGATAGCTCAAGACTCGAAGATGTATTAAGACGATCACCTCTGAGCTTTAGTTTCCGTTAACAGCAGAAGAGAAGAAGACGAGAGAATGGACATGTACCAAGAAGAACTTATTCACAGACGTACAACATCTAAAACGTTTAACAGGAGGAACAATCTTGAAATCTATGGAATCTAAACTTGAAATATATTCAACAAATTGTTTTAACTTAACCACCAACCGTATTATCAAAAGACGAGTCGTATATACCAAGTAGCAATTAAGTTATATAACGTGATATTAAACCACAACCTTGACCATAACGAGACCATAAAACGAGCAATAAATTTGTTTAGTAATATTTAGTGTGGTATATAACTTGTTACGTCAATGATACGGCAAAAGTTTAATGCGGTAATTATTTATCGGATCATGAAGAACAGGCCATCACGAGGAGTATTACAGCATCAGGTTTTTGGTAAACTTCTTACATGTAAGAGAAAAGGATATATATTAAAAGAAAGACTATTTTTAGGTTTTCTGTTTGTTAAACTTTTTACTAAAATTATTTCCAAAATCAATGAATCTTTCCAATTTGTTGGAGTTGAAATTTGGACAAACTTTGAAGGCCTCCTTCATCAACATCGTATTACTATGTAGAAAGCTATTCTTAGTCAAAAATTACACGTAACTTTGATTGCCAATTCTTTATCGTAGTTTAGTAAATCATAGTTAGCTGATCGTTCAAGGAAAGATTTAAAGAAAGCAAAGAGTGAGCCAAAATTGATTTGGAAAGAACATCTCTCCGATTTTCAAAGCCTCAGTATCAAGGTACATAATTTTATAAAGATATCCGACTTTCAAAAGAAGAAGACACTTTAATAAGAAGGAGAATTAATCAAAATTACGCAAACTAGTATTACTATTATAATTGATATGTACGTAAAACAAAATCTTCTTTTTCAACCAATTCTCCTCGTGGTCCCAAGTTCAGTTTGCCTAAATGAAAGCATTGCTTTATCTGGCTGTTAACATATGAGAACTAACCACCATTCTAAATGATGCTTCATCATCTTAATCCTCACTGTCCCATAGCGCGAATTAAGGTCAAACAGTGACCCATTAAAAAATATAAGTACAGGAAATGGTGCCAAAGTGTTTAATAGAAGCTGAATCCCATTTAAAGCAACATCTCTAAATTGCATAAGTTAACATTTGTTTATCCTTATGTCCTCTTTCTTTTTTTGATGCCTTTACTACTGAAGGTTGGCCATCAGTTCCGGTAGTACTTCCCATAATTTTCCATAAAGGATAGCTTATAAGCAGTAACATAAATCTTTTAACATTCCTTCAAGTAGACTACTTTATGTACCTGATGCTAACAGGTACGCTATAATAGATACCTCTATTAAAAAGCCTTTAGTAAATGATCGTGGAGTTGTTGGTAATATTAGGTTTAGAGAGATATCAACATCATCTCCATGATTAGCATCATCATTATCATCATTTACTATTTAAATATCCTCATCATTATAGCCAAAGTAATAGGAGATTTGTGATCTCAAATAATTAGGTTCACAGAAAACTACTTCTGATAGAAGAGAGTATTTTTGAATCTGTGATAGCGTAATCGTGTACTTACATTTGTAGCCCTAAGTACTATGACCTCTAAAGCAAGGGGTCAACTTCTATTTATCACAACAATGGTAATTCTGTACTCATACATAACAGTTTTGGCAATAGACACTAGTGGCCGATCAAGGTCAATAATGTTGCCAAATAGACATTCTCTTTTTTAACTGATGTTAAAAACAATCTATTTCATATTTAATTCTTAAGTAATGAGAGAAATATCTATGGTGTAATTATTGAATCCATCAGCAAGCCCTAGGTTCGCGGGGAGGGTAAATGGCTTTAACTCTTTCTCTTTGTATAGATCGTGGTGCTAATCAGTTTCGGGAATGTTGAACGGATGTTGGTAAGTATCAGAGCTGGCATTTGGCAGGGTAGATCCCATTGCCCAACGGAATCGAAAGGAGCCAAGCGTTACTCCGAAACGCCTTGACACGACAGCCGCTCCTTTCCTAAGTCGACATTTGACGTTTCGCAACGCACCGCCACGCTGCTCGGTTGCTGTATCCTTGAGGTTTGCGTAACCAGTTACTTCACTGGTTACGGGTTGTTACGCCGTTTTGATAAATGCCCTGATGTTGTAAAAATATTAAAAAAAAATTTACATAAACTACCACTCCATGATTTACTCGTGAACATCACAGAAGTCTGTGTAGATAGTCTATAACCAATTTTGGATACAATTATTCGTCATTGATGTATCAGCTGATCTAAAATCAAAATATTGCTAGATTATTAAGATTAACAATTTAGACTGAAGTGAAAACTAACTGCAGACTTCTGATGCAAATTATTGATATTCTATCAATATAATAAAAGTTTCTCCAATGTTAGTTATATAAAGACAATTGCTGAAATAATTTCAACTCTACATCGAACCACGAATTTAGTAAGTGATTTTATCATTAAGTGTACTAAGAACTACACAATACCTCTGAACACTGATATCGTCCAAGTAAATAATCAAGAAGGTATACTTCAATGTAGATCTTCAAGTTAATGAACTTATTTAACTCATTTCATAGCGTCTGCCCTCTTTTGTAACTCAGTAGGTTTCTCAAGTCGACCGGATATGTGGGTCAAAGAGAATTGACTATACTAAGAATGTTGTGTAAATTCTTTAACTTAAACTCGATCGAACAAATAATAATTTCATTGATTTTAAATATTAGCTGTTAAGGAAATCTATTTAGATGGAAATTTCAGACGTCTTCGGACTGGTTCCGGTCGTCTCATGCAATGGAGATCGTTTGACTGGCCTGGTCACCGAAATGCCTAATGTGCTATAAACCGTTCTCCACAGTAAGGACGTGAAGAGAGAGAAGATTATACATAATGCAAATCCTAAACTCCCTCTTTGCTCTCTATGACTTAGCTGTTTTGGACTACAGTGATAACTATGGAATTCTGAAGGATAGAGAATGTCAGTCTTACCCACTAATCTGATTATCCTCTGTTGAATTGTAACATCATGATGCAGAAGAATTTAAGATAAGAGGAAGATTTATAGAAAAGATTGTAAGGTGTAATTTATTCAAGAGTATACGTTACCCAAGTAATAGAAATATCAGCAATAGTAATAGAATAATAATTATTTATGGATTAGTAATTTGATGATGTTTCCTCTATCGTCGTTATCGAAGCGGTCTTTGAAGGCTGTATAAGAATTATCGATACATTTGCGAAAGATTTTCTCGACGAATCGATATGTGATTGTGAAACGTTTAAGACAATCTCATACGGCGCTAAAGCGATTTAGAAAACTATTTACATTTAAAATTTCGTACGTAAGCAATCCGTTTACAATTTGTTTCGTTAATAAATTTGTAACGGATTAACTGTAACAAAATGCGATTTGAAGTAAAAAGCAGCCAAATCCGACGGTTTGGCAAACGCTCGTTTGGCAAACTACGACCGGCGGGAGATTTGCAACGGCGTTGCGAAATGTATGCGTTCGTTGCAAAAAGTTACATTTCGCCGCGTGTGTGGCGGTTCGCTTTTCGCGATTAACTTATGTAATTACGAAATTTACTTGCGCATTAACAAATAACAAACAAATATTATAAAGCATTTTAACCATGTAACAAAAAAAAAACCTGTTATAATTTTAACAACGGGCATAGTTCAATTTCATACTAAATTTAAAAGCGTGAGATCAAAATTCATTAAAGAATCAACTAAATCGCACCGCTAAACATTTAGTGGAAGATCTATCCTCTGCAAGATTTTCATCCCTTTCTGCTGTCACTGATGCAACAGATCAGACCCTCACGCCAAATAGCCGACGATCTTATAAGAGCAACAGGAAAAGGATTGATTGCGAAAAACTGAGGACGATATTTAATGGAAGACATTCATAATGCTATTATTACTGCTGGATCGCAGTAAATAACAACTGATGATAATGATGATGATGAAACATGTAATGTGATACTGATATCATTTATTTATTAACGCCAGTCAATTAGCACACAAAATACATATAATATTGCAGACGTCAATACAAATATATATACAAAGGAGATTTCCCTCTATGTAAAGACTCATCACGATATCTCTGAAACCATATGGCCTGGAGACTAGAATTTGGTAGGAACATCCCTTTTTTCGAGTATTGGTTAACTAAGAATGGATTTTATAAAATTCTTTCCCCGTTCGGGGATGTTACGGCCAAGAAATCAGATGAGGAGCGGCAAGTAGATACAGACAACAAAAACAGAATGTAGAGGAAACGACAAGTTTAGATTATGACTATTACTAGTAATAATGATGATTATTGATGATGATGATTACAACAATCATCCTCATCAGCCTTTAGACGCCCACTGCTGGACATAGGCATCGCCGAAAGATTTAACATGGCCTCCGAGCTATCGTTTATAAAGGTTCATATGGGGAGATTTGGACTATTTCCCACCACGCTGGCTCAATGCGGGCTGGTGGGAGCCAGAGCCTCATTAGTTGATTAACAGACACCACAATCAGATGAGGTTGGTCTGGGTCTCATGAGCTACCCTGAGGAGGGCAATGGCTGGAGGTGGTCTCCGGTCATTGAAATAGTACTAACGAGACTCGCTAGTAGGGTTTGCATAAAGCAGATCCTGCGACCTCTCCACGTGCTGAAAGGGACCACCGAGGGAGTTTTAAACTCCACGTAACTGTGACCTCCCCCCAGAAAGCAGAGTAACTTTTTTCGAAGTTTTCCCCCCCCCGAAACCAAAAAGAAAAGGGTCCATGAGCTGCTCTGTCGGATCACTTACACAACATCTTTACGATACAATTGTATTTTTCTTATACTGTTCAGTATAAGTTCAGTTTACAGTATTATCTAATTCTAATAGTTCTAAAAGTGACGACACTTAAATTTACGGGATGTATTCTATGCAAATGCTATAATAAAACAAAATGGCATACATACCACGTTTAAGTTGATGAGCTTAGAATCCTTATCATTAATAACTAAGTTAAATCAGCTACATACGCTACGTGAAACTTAATAGCTACATTTATTGCAACGGTGTAGACATTTCTCGTCGCGGGGGCATTGTTCTGATGGTCTACAGTCCAAGGAGCCGATGCAAGGACCAGGATGTCTCTGCGCATCGATGGTGTAGTATGCTTGTGTATCGACAGGAGGCGGACAGTAACTGTTACCAGCGTACTGCTGGTAGTTTCCGACGTAGTACGTGCCAGCGGCACAGGAACTCTCTGATGCTGTGTTTATCGGAACACACCTCGTCGTGGGCTTGCTGACGCATGAACATTCCCTGTCGCAGGACCTGTGGCTGTTCTCTTTGGTAATCTGAAGAATCTTCGAAACGTCCTCCTTGATGTTCGGTGGGGAATGGAGGTATATCGGGCCGTCGTAGTTTTGGATTTGTATCGTTGTCATTGGTTCCGTGAAAATATTTGTTACTAGAGTCTGAAATATAAACAGTTTATATTTTTAAAGAGAAAGTATGTTCATTACTGAGTTCCGGTTTAAAGGGCTCTGTAGGTAGTGTCAAACAAACGAAGTTCACGAGAAGCCGCTGGATGGGGGCAGTGCAGAACCAATCAATATGGAGATCTTTGGGGGAGGCTTACGTCCAGCAGTGGTTGTCTATCGGCTCATGATAGATAGGTAGTGTAATTACCAGAGTAACGTGTTTCAGAGCGACTAGCGCTTTGTGGTGCAGTGTATACCATCCATGATCCGTACACTTACAATCAGGTGAACATCTTGCTTGCTTTTGAAGGATCCCGCATAAAAACTCAAGGGACCCAAACCAACCTCACCTTCTCCCAGTGCACCCTGCTAATCAACGAAAGAGGTCGTCGGCTTCCACTCCACATTGGACCTTCATGGTGAGAAAAGGCACAATATGGAGGCCTATGTCCGACCCACTGCTGGACATAAGCCTCTCCCACGTCTAGCGGCTGATGATGATACACATCTTGCTCGTCTCATAGCTTCATTCAAAAATCTTTACTCAGTCCGTCGATAACCTTCCGTTAAAAATAGTTATAACAATGAAAATAATACTTACAGTTAAAATAAACGCGAGTACAATCATGGTTTAAGCGAAGCAGTATAAATTTGACAACACTTTTCAATCGGGTTCAATTTATACAGTTAAATGTAATCAGGTTTAACTGCGTTGCGTTACGTTCCGAGAATATTTTCGTGCGTATGCAACATTAACACGTTGCGACAATTGCAATGTTTAATTTTCCGATAAATTAAGTTAGGGTACATTGTATAACATAAGTTACCAAATTATAGAGATTAAGTACTTTTTTAAATTACGCAATTTTTTTTTTTTTTTGAAAATTTTAGACAAAAGTCAAATCGTTCATAGTCTATAATAGAGTATCATATCTCTAGTAGTGACAGTGCTGGTAGTCTGTTGCCGGAGACCGTCGAGGTACTATCGCAGTGTGTAATGCAAATATTAATGTATTCCGGTTTGAAGGACGTTGTAGCTAATGTACTTAACAGGACAATGAGACTCAATATCTTATGTTTCAGGCGATAAGCGTAATTTGTAGTTTTTAACATCCAAACTAGCGCTACGTTGTTATGAGGAGGCGTATCACTTACCATCGAACGTCGCAACCGTCTCGTTTTTTTTTAATTAAAAAAAAACTGCTTACAGTTATATAGTTGATATAAACAACAAAAATATGTCTGTTATCTCCTCAGTTATATCAGTGTGAGCGAATTTGGAGCAGTGTGCCAACTCGCGACCCGCTGGTACCTGCGCCGATGGAATACCATGGACATGAACTGCAGTTAATAGTTAGCAGTTTTAATAAATACTGTAATAGTTAATTACTGCTGGTAGATCTGCTGCCGATTAAGAATAGGACTAATGGAACCCTGCCGTAGTAGGCGACTAAAAAGGTTTTTAGTTCTTGAGCTTCGAAGGGGACTCTCATTGTCTACTAAACGAACCCGAGATGACTGACCAGTACAAGGTGCAGTGCCTGTAGTACCAAAGCGAGGATGTCGAGAAGGACTACAGCCTTAGGTAGTAGATTCCAGCCTTAGTAGGAGATTCCGCAGCCTCCCATAACTCATAGAAGATGACCACCGAGGAGGTTTTAGTCGGTACAAATCCCACATAACCTTGTCTTCCAGAAGCAAGGTATCTTGTTAGAAGATTAATTCCCCCGCCCCCATTACAAAAAAAAGGTCTCTGCTAGACCGTCTAAATCAGCAGTGTGCAATCATTACTGAGTTCCGATTTAAAGGGCGCTGTAGCTAATGAAGTTTCTAAGGTATCAAAACTTTACTTCTTGTCTCGAGACAACTACCGCTGTATGGTGATATATATTATTTCACATCCTTATTAGCTCCAAGTTGTTATAGGCAGGCGTATCACTCGCTTTTAGGTGAAAGTCTCGCTTGTCTCGTCGCTTAGTAAAATAAAAAAAAAGGTGAATATGGCGTATCCATTGTATCTTACGCCGTTAGTACCGTTACGTAGTAGTAGGTTAACATCCGCCGGGCGCATCCCTGTGATGCTGCACACGGGCTGTACCAAAACATTATGTATCTAAGATATTTATAGATTATATATTTAAATGCTTATTTATCTAATATATGTAAAAAAAAAAAAAAAAACCATTACTACGGAAAAATAATTTGACATGAACCGAAGGATCGATCGATTTGGATATATTTGAGAGGCTTATGTCCAGAGCAGAGGACGTTTAGGGGTTGATGATAATAATCTTCAGGTGTAAGGGGTCCCGTACAACGACTCACGGGACCCAAGCCAACCTCACCAGCTCGTGCACCCTGCTAATCAACAAACGAGGCCCTGGATACCATCAACTCGCATTAAGTCAGCGTGATAAGAAATCCTTTATGAACCCTTACAAACAAAAGACCCTAGAGTCCAGTGGTGGTAGAGGCCATGATGACTGTATGTGGTGATCTTTGGGCGAGACCTATGTCCAGCAGTGGACGTCTATAAGTTGATAATGAAGATGATGACGATGATAATGATAAATTTTTTATCGATGAAGCGAAGAGACATGCGGAACGTTCACTTGATGGAAAATGATAAGCCTGCCCATAACAACGTGGTGTTAGTCAGAATCTTATACACTGCACCACATTGTACTCATCGCCTTCAAATGTGAGATATCAAGGTTCGTTACTCCAGTAATTTCACTAGCCACAACGCCCTAAAAACCGGAACACAGCATATTTACACAAAGATCATCATATAACGCTTATTTTGATTATAAACTTGCGAAATATTATAGTCTACAGCCTTTATTATCTTTTAAGTATTAATAAGTAAAATATACTATACTCCGATTTGAAGGGCCCTGTAGCTAGTGTGATTGTAAAGATTGGAAGATATGCTGTTTCAAGCTGAGCTTGACATAAAGTAAATATCACTTTATTGCTACCGGTAATAATCTATCCTTTTCTTCTACATACCTTTTTCCTTTATGGTAGGATTGGACTAATATCAATTTTCCTCCACACATCTCTATTCTCTATAGGTTTAGTATATCCCCCCTTATTCCTCGTGTTATTCACCGTATAGTTACATTTATTCTTCGCTCTCTCTTCACCGTTATATCCATTCATAGTTCATTCTGAAACTTTCCTCGTCATAGGATCTTCATCCATTCTCAACGTGGTATAGCGATGAGGCAAACTAAACGATCACTTTATGTTAGGTGATACACCTGTCCATGTCAACGTGGAGCTGGTCAGGATGATATAGAGATGTAGATCATCAGAATCACCACCAGCTTATCGTCGGATTCGTTGCATAAAATGTAACTAACCTATTTCCCGATAAACCTACTTTTAGTTAACTAGATTGTGGTAGCCCTGGACTGCATCCGGCTCGTTACTGGGTAAACGGATTATGTCACGGAGCAAGCGACGCGTGTAGCGGACGCAGTGGGAAACCGCCGTACACCACGCTACCATGGAGACACGACCCTGGAACCAGGAAGTCCAAAGCAATCGGTAATCAACCGTTTGATACTCGCCAATTTCAAAAGCCATCGAATGATATTTCTATTTGTCATTATTAAGCTGATGAGCTGATGGAGGAGTTAGATCTTAGAGCGGCAGAGTGCTGACCAGTTCACAGTGGGCTAATGATCTTGGTTACAGTCGCAGGAAATCTTAAAAGGCCTACTTCCAACCAGATGATTATGAAATAGCCAATATCCTGAATCGAGAGCTGTTCGTATACGTTGTTTGTTCGTTATCAGTTCAGCACCAGAGCTTCCGGTGAAGGTGAACATCGTGAAGAAACCGAAACGTAGCCAAGAACAGCTTTCATGAACATGTCACTTCTACAAACCATCTCCTTGTGAATGAAGAGTTGTAATCCCAACGGAAGGATCATTAACTGGTCTGTTTATTTTTTTTTTATTTAGGGGTGTAAGGGATCCCACTCAACAACTCACAGGACCCAAGCCAACTTCATCTGCTCATGGTGCACCCTGATAATCAACAAACCAGGCTCTGGCTCCCACCAAGCTCCAATGGGCCACCGTGGTGGGAAAAAGCCCAAATCCTCCACATGAACCTCTATAATTACAGCCTCTAGTTCTCGGTGGTACCAGAGGCCATTCTGAATGTATATGGAGATATTTGGGGTGGGGCCTATGAACAGCTGTTGACACCTATCAGCTGATGATGATATGGATTTGAAGAGTTGATTGATGGTATTTTACCATTGATTATGAATGATGTTGATGAGATAGTAACATGCCGTTCTCGATGCTTCTTCGCTGATGCCCATGCGTCATTCCTACCAAGTGGCAGTATTGGACTTTTCATTATGATCTTTTAATAATGTACTTTGATCATGATTAATTACAGTTCTAAAAGAAATCATTTTTGGAAAGAAAAGAAGATGAGAAGGAGAAGGAATATATTAAAATTATTGTATGGAGAATATTCCAATAGTAAATTAACATGCACATGCACAACTTGCATTAACATGCAAACTACACAGCACATTATTATTTTGTGTTTGTTATTACACTGTACCGTATTATGCTATTTATTACTATATCCTCCCTCAGAATTTCGATGTTAAGTCTCATTTCCCTAGTAATTTTACTAGCCACAACACCCTTCAAACCGGAACGCGGTAATGTTCGCATCTACCACTCACCTATATGGTCTCCTTAAAATGTTTTAAGTGATCAATAATAGACATTCAAAATAAACATCACAACAATCAATACACGAACGTTCGTCTACAATTTAGTAATTGCACTTTTAATCATATTAGGACAAATCTCGTTAACTTTAAAAGGGCTAGTCACCCTATAAAAGGGGTACACCGACACGGATGGCCCTCGAGCCTCACCAGGAACTCGAATTGAGCCCTATACCCACTTACTCCAGTGGTACACATAACCTAGACAATCAGGTTAAGGCCTTTCTATTAGTCTAGATCTTGTGATTGTAAAAGTGCTGTGTATATACTCAATCGTCTGATTAACTTGATTTCTTTCTTCCGGTTCCTTCTCTTCAGCTTATTAATCCACTGGATTGCACATCAACGATCATTTTTTACTCTTCATCAGTTAAAAATAAACCTTTTGTTCTCATCAGATAATACTAGGAAAAAAAAGATAAGAGGATATTAGTATTTAAGATTTTATTTTAATCTCTGCAAAGACTAAGTCTCTGCTGCCGGAGACCGTCTAGGTATCACTGCAGCCGACAAACAGTAGTATGCAAACATTACTGTTCTGGTTTGAATGGCGCTGTAGCTAGGTGTGGAATTATTATGACCTGCGACCACCGTGAGGTCAGGCCTGCGAGCGGCGGGGAGGGCAACCCGTCGTCCGACCAGTGACAGGCCGTGGCGGTGAGCACCCAGTGTCCGGAGTGCTCACATTAGGAGGATAGGGGCAAGGCCCCTCAAGGAAGGGACCCGAAGAGAGTCAAGGCCGGCCGGGAAGGTGGCGAATGCATCGATCGATCCCACCAACCCGGCACTCAGTCCGTGAAGGACACCGAGGGGTTGTTTTAGTAGGTGAGAGCCCCACATAACCATTCGTCGTGCCCTAGGCGAATGTGTATGCCGCAGGACATTTTTGCCCATCGACAAAAAAAAAAAAAAAAAAAAGGTGTGGAATTATTGAGGTAACGATACTCAACATCTTATCATCTCAAAACTAGATGAGCTGCGATGACTGGCGCTATGTTATTGAGCTGGAGTAACACCTATCATCAAGTGACTTCGTCGCATCCCTTCATGGAATAAAAAAAAATGTTCACCTGATGGAATTAATAAATACTGTCACAACATTACGCTCGTCACCATCACACATATATCTTGAGTCTCGTTATTCCGGTAATTGCACTAGCCACAGCGCTCTTCAAACCGGAACAAAATAGCAGCTATGTTGGTACCTAGGTATCCAGCAACACAGATACCACTAGTAAGTGATATATCTCATGGCACAACAACTCACGGGACCCAAGCCAACCTCACCTGCTTGTGGTGCTGCTAATCAACAAACGAGGCTCTGGCTCCCATCAACCAGCATTGGGCCAGGGTGGTGGGAAATGGCCCAAATTCCCCCTACACACGACAAGGCCTAACGCCCAACAGGAGTGGAGACCATATGTGGTGATCTTTGGGAAGGCCTATGTCTAACAATGGACGTCTATCAGCTGATGATGATGATGAGCACAATGCGGTGCTGTGTATATCATCCTAACTAGCGCCACGTCGTTGTGGATAACTTACCATCAGGTGAACGTCTCATCGCTTAGTGGTATAAAAAAAAAAACGTTAATCTCGATATTGCTGCGAACCACGACTGTAACGGTTCTGGGCTTCATTGCTCTTCATAACCGGAATACCGATCTTATCCGGGACGGAGCTGCCCTTGTTTACACGACCTACCACTTATAGGTAATGTGTTTAGTACTAAATGGTTTACTATAATTATAGTAAAGCTTTACTATAGTAAAAACTGAGAGCTATTACATTTACTGTTAAACGGTAACGTGTAAACATTACCACGTTCCAACTATAAAGGCCAACGATAAGATAGAAGATGATATACACCCTCACATTATGCTGGTCTTCAAGAATAGGATATTAAGTCTCTTTACTGCTGGTAATTATATTAGCTACAACGCCTTTCAAACCGGAACACATTAATGTTTACATCGGCGTTTGTTAAACTTAGGCGCTGCAGTGGTACATGGTCTTCGGCAACAGAGACCTGCTAGCAGTAAATAATATATGTATATATATATTATATATATGTCATAATACATAGGATTATAGGCTAATTGTAGACCTGCTTTACCACCAAAGACTTAGTCACCACTCACCATCAGGTAGTACCGTATTCATCGTGCTAGTCTATATAATAAAAAAAATGAAGTAGTTACATTTCTCAATCATCTCTATAGTATTTCTTATGTTTGATTCTTTTTCAAAGAAATCTATTTATATATGAATCTCTATACACAAAATGAATATATACTTATTAACGTATTTATACATATATAAATATATATATATTTGTCTGTGTTTATATATGTATATGAATAAATGTTCTAGCTGTTCCCCACCCGCTTTGCTGGCCGTAATATATTATATAATTAGACTTGAAATTTGTTTGAAATATTCCTCGATAGAGACTGCAACCGGAAATAAATTTCCATAGCAACCGTTACTATAGCAACCGCATACATAATACCAAATGAAAGTATTGACAAAAGTTAATTAGTAATAAAGTTATGAAGTATCTGTGACGTTCAAATAATTAATAGCTTTAAAATCATCTACATATCATTCCGCGTCGAATGCCCACGTTTATACGTACACTAGTTTTCACGTGATTGGCGAATATGAAACTCATTCTCATTATATATATATATATATATCTTCTTCCTACTGCCCTTCTCCCAGCTATATGGGGTCGATATAGTAAGTACTTCTTTCCCACATCCCTTCTATCAGCCATCATATCTGAATTCACACTGCTTACACATGTCATCTTTCATACAATCTATCCACACTTTCTTAGGTTTACACATACAAACATACATATATATATATATATATGTATGAAATGTTAAACGGTCTCGTTGCAACACGCATGTCTTCTTGCTTCAGGAACTGGGTCATAGATGTGTTGATTAAGCGGCATGAGAGTAGTGATGTAAGGCTTTGCATAATCGCCGATTCGATTCTCGGCAGCGCCAAGTCAAGGTTTCCAGATTAGGTCACTGTTTACAAAACAACAAAAAAAAAATAAAAATTAACCGCTCTTTTGACATTTGCGAGTGTCATAACATTTGACGTGATACAATGAAAAGCAAGTGTTGTAGTAACATTGTATTCTCTTAGAACGTTTACACTGCATCATATTATCATTACAAAATCTGGTAATAACAACGTCGCGCTAGTTAGGATGATATACATAGCAACACATTTTATTTATTCCACGAAGCTACAAGCGAGCAGGACGATCTCTTGGTGGTAAGTTATACGCTAGCTCATAACAACGTGGCGCTAGTTAGCATGATATACATAGCAACACTTTTTTTTATTCCACGAAGCCACAAGCGATCAGGACGATCTCTTAATGGTAAGTTATACGCTAGCTCATAACAACGTGGCGCTAGTTAGCATGATATACATAGCAACACTTTTTTTATTCCACGAAGCCACAAGCGATCAGGACGATCTCTTGATGGTAAGTTATACGCTAGCTCATAACAACGTGGCGCTAGTAAAAATGATATACACACTAATACATTATTTTTTATTCCGCTAAGCAACGAGGCGAACGGGATGTTCACCTGATGGTAAGTTATACGCTAGCTCATAACAACGTGGCGCTAGTTAGGATGATATACATAGCAACACATTTTTTTATCCCACGAAGCTACAAGCGAGCAGGACGATCTCTTGATGGTAAGTTATACGCTAGCTTATAACAACGTGGCGCTAGTTAGGATGATATACACAGCAACACATTATTTTTTATTCCGCTAAGCAACGAGGCGAACGGGATGTTCACCTGATGGTAAGTTATACGCTAGGTCATAACAACATGGCGCTAGTTAGGATGATATACACAGCAACACATTTTTTTTATTCCACGAGGTAATGAGACGAATGCGACGTCCACCTGATGGTAAGTTATACGCTAACCCATAACAACGTTAGTTAGGATGTTACACACTGCATTACATTTCACTCGTCGCCTTGCAACATAAGTCGTTAAGTCACAATACCATAGTAAATGAACTAGTGATAGCGCCCTACAATCCATTACTGTTTAGCGGTAGAAATCGACACTAAAGTGGTACCTACCTAGACCGTCTCGAGCATACCTACTTAGACTAAACATAATAGCTTGTTACAGAAGCATGTTCACTAGCTACAACGCCCTTCAAACCAAAGCACAGGTAATTTTATATTATATAGCGACGAGACGCACAGGACGTTCACCTGATGGTAAGTGATACGCCTGCTTATAACAACGTTAGTTAGGATGTTATCCACAGCACCACATTGCGCTCGTCGCCTTAGAACATAGAATGTTGTCTCTTTACTCCAATAATTTCACTAGCTACAGCGCCCTACTATCCGGAACACAGTAATGTTTTCATGCTGCAGTGATACCTACCTAAACGATCTCCAGGAATAGAGACCTACCAGTAGTGGTAGTAGTTTCCAGAGCCTACGGACGCCATCTTTGTTTTTATATCCATATTCACTTATAGAGACATTAATCTTAATATAACCAATGTTTAAGATATATTAAGTAAAAACTTAAACGAAATATGTATAAAAAAAGTCTAAAAATATGCTGTACTTAGTTTTTTTTTCCAATCGTGTAACAAAGTTATGAATTATACAGAAGAAGTTAACTTTTAACCTAAACAGATAACTATGCGAATAAATTGTATGAGAATAAAGCGTGTTACAAAACCAACGACAATCTAAAATTAAACCCCGGACCAACCACTGCCGTAGACCTCCTCACCCCACTGCATCCTCGGAGATTAATAGGGTATACTATTCACTAGTACAACAGGACAGATCTTTCAATTCTGGTCGCTCTCACAGTAATGTACGAGCGTTATGCAACCGCGCTGACCTTAAATTGTCTTACGTAACAGTAAACTAAAACCTGTGAACAAAAACAGGCAGTTTTATACTTTGTTTCTATAGTCATAAAGATCATTTTGGACTGTACAAGGGTTCCGTATCGAATTGGGTTAGTCAAACGGCCCGTTCGCAACGCTCGGTATCGAGTTTAAATAACATATGGATGAATTTATAATGAAGCCGTATTCGTGCTTTTGTCCATATTTATTTATTTATTTGACAGGACAACAGTAACAAATACAGTAAATTATTATAAAATTATACTAAGTACTTTTAATATAGTTATTAGCACATACAGCGTTTAATATCAGCACTAACAAGTAATATGCAAGCTATAACAAAAACATATGACAAATAACAGATTACATAGTACTTTCTCTGATCAAATTAGGAACTATGTTAATCAATAATGTTCAGTACCTTATTTCTGAACATGTACGAGTTACAAAACGCATAGATATCGTACACATACTTAGTCTAGATATTATAGGTTCGACTTAGTTATAAGAATTCTAAATATATGCATCATATTCATCTTCATTCTGTACTGAAGTCTTCTTCCTTACATATATCTATAAATATTGGTTTTGTTAATTACTTATACTAAAAATATTGATTATCATATATAGATATACTCTATAAAAAACAGGTAATATACTCTATAAAGAACGTAATATACTCTATAAAGCACAGGTGAGTAATATTCGGAAAGATATCTTTTGAGTCTGAAGGTCAGCTATTCAACTATGAAGTTAGATAATGTTTGGATTGTTACTTCACTTGATCTCCATTCAGAACATGACTGTGGTCTCCGACGACATGTAAAACCCAAAGCGGAAACAGCTTTGAAGTCTCCATTACCCTTATACAGCACTAGCTATAGAGACGTATCTTAAGAATTGTCCCACTGTGTTCCGGGTTGAAAGGTGGTGTAGCTATAGAAATTAATAAAATAACGAGGCTTAACATCTTAGGTCTTAAATCATCTAGCACAATGCAGTGATATAATCCTGACCAGCGCCAGGTTTTCATTGATAAATATACAATTTATCATCAGGTGAACATCTGACTAGTCTCACAACTTTGTCGACTAAAAAAAAAAAACAATTTCTACTCACTACACATGTTCAACTATTATTTTCCAGCGATATTTCTTACTCTACCGTCAAACTATCTTTAGCATCATTTTGTTTTGATTGTCACTGGATCAGGATGTGGATAGGACTTTATCAGATCAGTGTATACACATTTCGATGTTGTTTGTCCTCATCATCACATAACATGACACAATCAATGTTTTCAACGTCGAAGGACGCCAGGAAGACCAACATAAACCCGAGCAAACATCGGAAGCGCTCCGAGTGATTAACTACCGAGGAAATAAAAACAAATCAAATTGTTGTTTTTCACAAATAAACGATTTCGTAACAGTGATAAGATATCTTCATATTGATAAAGTGCTTTATTTTCGGAAATATTGTCAACAATACCATAAACGATGATATCAGAATAACTTAAAGTTTAGACAATTCTTGTCTGGAAATTTGGATCATCTTAACCTCTCCACCAATAAGCCATCGATTTCCTCTGATATCAGGAACAACTAGTGGAAAGACAGCAGCTGTTCTTGTTACCTTTATCACTATACTTCACCTACCAGCATGATAAGTGTAGCGATTGAGAGAAGGCTGAAATACTAAAGTCTGAAAACAGATGCATCACTGTTGGAAGATCTCTATCAATTGGTTGAAGAAATTCCATACCAGAAATAGATTACCACAAAGTATTGTTAAATTTGAAAGATCATACTCTTTCTATAAACGTACGAGGGCACTGGGTGAAGATGATATAGGTCTAGCAGTAGCAGTATTTAATAAGGCGGATAATGATAATACCCCTCATAGACCAAAGGTCTGATGAAGATCACAGGAAAGGTCTAGATGCGAGCAGAGCAGGACCGATCGATGTTTGTGGAGACACACTATGTTCAGCAGTGGACGTCTATCGACTGATTTTGACAATGATGAATATATTTTCATAAGAAAATCGAAAGTTGTAAAATAAACAAAATTTCAAAGAGATATACCATCATCAGCCGATAGATTGCCACTGTTGGACAAAGGCCTGAAACAGATATGACTACATAAAAATACTATGATAGATACAAACACCTTCCATTCATCTCGAAGGAAAGTGCAGGTAAAAGAAGTGATAGTAAAAAACCGAATGCATGTACCATAAAGATGATAAACTGATCTGTAATCTTCGCTAAATGGAGAAGCACCTCAAGAAGACACCAAAAAGTTCCATTCATCAAAAACTGGTCCACTACACAGATCAATTAATACTAGCTAGTTGCCAAATATTCAAACAACAAACATTCGGCGTTTATAAAGGAATAGGTAAATTAACCGGAAATGAGATTAATATTAAAACATGGAGATTTTCGTCATAAACAAATATTACTAAACTATAGTATAGTATATTTAACTGATCATCGAATTGCAAAAAAAACATGGTCACTGATGGTGATATGCCCGATAATAATAATATGGTACCTATTGTAGCTGACAAACAGCAATCATCATCATCATCAGCCGATAGACGTCCACTGTTGGACATAGGCCTCTCCAAGGATCCAGTCAGCATGACCTCTAATACTACTGAGCACTAAGGGATGTCGTACGTTGGGGATCATGTGGAAGGAATTGGGCCGTTTCTCACCACGTTGGCCCAATGTAAGTTGGAGGTAGCCAGAGCCTCGTTTGTTGATTAGCAGGATGCACCACGAGCAGGTGAAGTTGGCTTGGGTTTCGTGAGTTTTATTGGGGGACCTTATCATTAGTATGTGAATAAAGAAATAATAGCGACTATAACACTGATTGGAGAGTTTACCCTGAAGTCCGTATGTAATGATGATGAATGACGGTTAAAGGTCTCCAAGCAAGTGCCCTTCACTAGTACGTCCAGTACTGGTATTCAGAGAACTATTCAAACCCTATATTGAATTAAGATTAATAACTAATAAACAGACCTCTTAATGTTTCTAGTACTCGAAATTGAGACCTCCGCTAAGAAGAAAGTCATGACATTGTCTACCATATCTTCCAACTGCTGGTCGAAAGACGACATGCTATAATTCTACTAAGGGACGGAAAGAGTGATACGTTCATCTGATGGTAAACTATACGCCGTTCCATAACGTGATACTAGTTAGGATGACTTACACAGCATCATATTATGCTCATCGCTTTCAGGTATCTATTAAACTACTTATAGATTAAAGCTAGCACTCTTCAATACTGCTGTTTGGCAGTTTGAATAGGTGCTGCTGTCGTACATAGCTTGTCTCCGGAAACAGACCTACCACCAGTATCTCATGATGTTTCCAATTACCGGAAACTCAAGCTTAGTGGGGGTCGAACTGATTACATATAGAACTTACAACCTTAGAAACTGAGCTATGACTGCTCGTTCTATTAAGGATTTCTTTACACTTACATCACTAAAGTAGGAATACTACTAATAGAATCTCCTCGTTCTTTCAAAGATAATGAGGACATTTAAGCTTCATCTTCTTGTCCTGCGTCTTCATGCCTAAAAGTTGGTAATTAACTACGAAAATGGCAAGGTCTCTTACATTGTATAGAAAGAATAGATTAGGTTATCACTGAGAAGAACCTAATGAGTATACCATTAGTTCCTCTTGACTATTTCCTTGGGATGTTATTAGTTCAAGTACAGAGAAGCTTTATTGGATCCCGTAGGAGCTCCTCAAGTCCTTAACTTACTTAAGAAGATTATGAAGAACCATTTAGAGAGGAATAATCCCACAAAGCTGATACTTCATTCTATAGAACATGATTATATTACATGACGTTATATTCGTAATAATTCATCATCGTCAGTAGAGTATTGTTGGGAACTGCTGAATGTAGTGTCAGATCAGCTCATAGTTTTTTTTTTCACGAGAAGAATGGGACCTTCACCTGTGGTAAATGATACGCAAGCTCATAACAAAGTAACGCTAGTTAAAATGGTGTACTCTACACCATCATTCAATAGAATGAAATGTCTTAGAAGTGAGATAACTTGTGAAGAAATCTTCCAAACAGGATATAGGTTCTCCTGGTCTCAACCGGCCGATTTCATAGGAACACCTGGTAATCCTAACTTACTTAAGGAATCTATTAATGGTGTTTTAGAATGTGAAAGTCCTACATTAAATTTGCAACAGATGTATCATTTGAAGATATCCTCTCCAACAAGAAGTAGGTTCCATGATCATAAATAAAATATCAGTAATTCAGGAAATGACCTCTCTCTCTCTTTAAGTCGGTTCCTCGGTCGGGATGATGCTGAGGGTCGTGACTCCTCATCGATGACGATTCTTGATGGTACGCCAAACACTTTTTGATGCTTTCTATGTAGCGTTCTATACAGGTTTCTCAATGGTCTCCTTCACCTGGTCTGTCTAACGTTTTGGGTTCCGTCAAGGAAATAATAATAATAATAAATTGAATATCCATAACAGGAAGTAATGTAGCTAAATAAGGAACTTAAATAATTCATTTGAATATAAATACAAAACGTTTAGTAGTAGTACGGGTTGAGCGTTGTTACGTGAGCACAGTGACTCACCACTAAGCATCGTTTACTTAACGTCATGTTTGTAAAGAGGCTCCATCATCACCTCCAAGGGTACAGCATTGTGTCACTTAAGTTAATAATAACGCAATTAATAATAAAGTATCCATGATGTTGTTGTTTTAATTGGGAAAAACCGTTGATGACGCTTTGGATTGGAAAATCTTGTTCCGACTTTATAACCCATTTCATAGTAACGAGACATTTCTATGGGCAATTTAATTTGGCTGACGTGGCAGTGAGGTCTTCGAGTGGTACCGGTACAGGTCGACGTGGTGTTGAGTGGCAACCCACAAGGTGGACCGATGATCTGGTGAGAGTCGCTAGAAACCCGATCGATGTGGAGATCTTTGGGGAGGTCTATATCCAGCAGTGGACGTCTATCGGCTAATGATGATTATGAAACCTTTCAATAGATACTACAATAGTTATTAAGATTAATTATATTTAACGTGAAACCATTTTTTATAGATTCGAGATAAGAGATGAAGGCTGATGTGATGATGATGATGCTACTAGTCCTCTAGAGCAGCGACCGAAAGTAGATCCCTTCTTTGAACACTTAAGGACGTTCGTTGCTTGTTTCTCACCGCTTCCTGCGTGGACTAGCAGGAAGCGGTGAGAAACAAGCACTTTAAGCTTATTTAGATGGTGATGATGATGATGATGACAATACATCATCACGACCATTATTGCTTTTATAATTATTTACATAAAAGCGGTTCTGTGTGAATTAATTAGACTTGAAATTTGTCTGAAATATTCCTTGAGAGCAACCGCAAAAGCAAATGACTTTCTATATATACCAACCGTTACTATAGCAACCGCATAAATAATACGACATGAAAATATTTATAAAACTTAATTAGAAATGTAACAATGAAGGATCTATGAAATTCAAAAACTGTATAGCCTGTAACCATCTACACATCACTCCGCATCGAATAGTCATGAAAATTCCTATGTAGATACAATCACTAGTTTTCACGTGATTGACTAACAACACAACGCAGACAACATACCTAGAAATAAGTGCAAAGGTAGTACTTTTTATATGGTGTTTGTGGTATATACCGTCAGCTGATTAGAATAGCTGAACCTTCACTTTGAAGAAGATACCTCATAGTAGTAATAATATTGTACTGTTAAATAATATATATAGATATCATGCTGCTATGACCCTGATGGTACATTTTCCTCATCAGGAACTATCTTTAAACTAGTATTTCCTTATAATATAAATTATATTGCATAAATCGCCTTTTTACCTTAAAATGCATTGTCTGTGCTGCATTAGCAAAGATACTAGGTAATAGTCATTGATATGGTTTAACTAGGTTTATGTCCTGTATTCTCAGAAACCTGGAATAGGTTTAAAGTCAGCCCTGCTTATCATAAAAGGCAACTAAAACGGTGTTACGTTCGTCGGCTTTGAAGGTGGAGGTCTTCATTGCATACCAAGCGAGTCTGGGGTGGGTAACAAAGTCGAGGTGGTCGCGTCAAATTGTAGCTTAGCCAGGGTGTCGAGAAGGGTTAAGCCTATTGTAGGGAGATACCGATGCGTTCTTCAGAATGACCCGGAGCGACCAGCAACAGACTGCGGATGACGACCGAGGGAGTTATAGTGAGTACAAAATCCTATAAAGATATGTCTTCCACCCTGAAACAAAGTATCTTTAGAAGAATTCTCCCTTGTTAAAAAAAAGGTAGGTGTATTAACTTTTGTAGTTCTTGACTCCTTCGTACTCTCGACAAAACAAGCTTGTTTTTGCAGACCATATTATGTTCTCCTCTTAACAGAGCTGTTCCTTGTTAACGTTTGCTGATGGATAAAGTGAGAAACAGTGTGATAAGGGAGCGGGGCGACGTTGTTGAAGATGTAGTGACAAAGATAGAGAGAGGGATGCTTAGATTGTTCGGCCATGTTGAAAGAAAGGATGAAAGATGATTAACGAAAGTATTCAAGGTAAGAATGATTGGACATCTCGGTGTAGGTCGACCTAGGCGGACATGTTCCAATCAAATCGAGGAGAAAGTGGAGGAAGCAAGAGAGGTGTGCCAGGACCGTAGAAAGTGGAGAGAGGTGGTATGTATGTATGTTATAATTTACGATAATTAGATTTGTGGTTTTAGACTCAACCCCGTCAGCTGGAACCCTAGGATTGCCCAATCGGAGTATCTCACATCCGTACACCGGCGTGCGCACGCGCCGCACTTTCGCAAGCGCGCCATTTATAAGTACAACTAAAATAAATTCAATAAGAATTTGTCAATATAATTCTCCATATTATTATCGCGCCTAGCGAAACGTGTCAGCCGAAGCCTTGGCATATATTTACGAGTGTTGTGTACCGCGTTACATCACCGCCGCCGCGGCCGACGAGCTGATAAAGCGGCTGATTGGCGGCGTTGGGCAATCCGTAAAAGTGTGCTTTGTTGTCGTGAGATACAACGGTAGACCGTTAAGGACACAAACTATTACCTACCAATTATATAACTAAATAATTGGACTACATACAACACTAAAACATACTCCGCTGTCATCGGTGAGCTGTGTAGGAGAAGTGGAAGCTCCTCCTAAGACACTGCAGCACACCATTGAATAGATTTTAACAGGAAGTATTCCCAGCAGAAGCATAGAAAATTTACCCTTACAACACCTAAAAGAAATAAAATCTGTCTCCAGAAATCATGAAGGTACCACCACAGTATACTAGTGATGTAGTTTGTGAAATTACCGGAGTATAGATTTAATTACGTCTGAAGATGACGGGCTCAGTACATTTTTACCAGCGCCATCTGTACAGGCGTACCATCAGGTGAACGTATGGCTCCTCTGTCGCTTCCTCAAGTAATATAAGGAATATCTACGAGTAGGTAATCTCTGATTGCACATACACTTTTAGAGTACAGCATCAGCAACAACTTCTGCCGCTAAACAGTATTGTATAAATATTACTAAGATCTTAAATCTAATATAGCAGTACAAATATCGTCATTATCATCAGCCGATAGAGGTCCACTGTTGGACATAGGCTTTTCCTCAAAGATTCCCATATCGATCGGTCTTGCGCTGCTCGCATCACCAGGCACCAAAGCCGTCGTTTGTAGAGGTTCGTATAGAGGAATTTGGGTCATATCCCACAACGTTGACCCAATGCTGATTGGTTACTAGGAGCAGTTGGGGGTGACTTCGGTCTCGTGAGTGATTATGCGGGACCTCTTACCCACCCAGTACAAATATATTACCGTGTGTACGACTCATACCATATCACTTTCTATCTCTATCTCTCTCTCTCTTCCGCAAACCTAACACCACTGTGTCTTAGAGTATATATTATTAGGTACGTATATCATGGGTGGATGTGAAAAGCTGAAGGCCGCATTTGATGGAAGACATTGGGGAAAGCCCTACATTCAGCAGTAGATTATTAAAGGCTGATGATGATAATGATATATCTTCATCTTCAAATGTTCCTCTCGATCCTTTCATTGAATATATTATGTATACATATAGGTGAAAATCATGTAAATATATCAATTTACTAAACATGATACGAACCTGCATTCCTCGATGATACGATCTTAAACTATACCCATCTCTCTCTCCGTCGTAAGCGCGAGAGGCACAAAAGATAGTGATAGTTTTGTGGTCCTCTGAAGAGTATAGAAAAGACTTTATTTAAACATATGTACAAACAAACAAATATTACGTTAATATGTTCACATTGTGAAGCTATGACGTCATCGCTCGCCAAACGTTATTTTGTAAACACAGCAATGTATTTAAAACTAAGAGTTCGTTCATCCAATAACTTACGTGCGTCTTTCCTGAAGACCTGTTATAAATAGCTGTGCCTACAGTAAACTGTGAATATCTCTAAATTCCAATATCCTGTATCAACGTCATCAGCCAATAGACGTCCATCGCTGGACAGCCTCGCCAAGGTCTCTCGGGATCTCTCTTGGAGATCTCTCCATGCCGATCGGTCCTACGCAACCGGCATCCAGCGGCTTTCAACCTTCACCTTATCGTCGGTCCACCTTGTGAGGAACCTCCCAAGACTACGTCTGTTGGTACGTGGCCACCACTGGAGAACCTTACTACTCCATCAGGCATCAGTTCTTCAAGCAATGTCCTACCCATAGCCACTCAAGTCCAGCAACATTTTGGGCTATATCGTTGATCTTAGATCTCATCTGATTCGATCTCACAAACTCCTAGCATAGCCTTCTCCATTGCTTTGGGATGACTTAGTATATTGTATGGGATATATAAATTGTATGTATCACATAAATATATATTTAGGGGTCGTAAAATGTATCTAGGAATATTAATCGTGGAAGTTGGGAAGCTCTATGTTGAGGGTACAAAATATATTGCAACAAAGTTTTGATCACCCTTTACATAACAAATGTACAGTTATATATAATTATTATAATGGTAATTTGTTAGGGGTTAATCAACCCTGTACCTATAAACATTTTAATATCCATCTGAAAAAAGTAGACTAAACTAGAGTAAACAGACAACATATCTGCGACTATTAGTACTGTCTAAGTTATAAATTACCGCCATGTTGTTATGAGCTTATCACTTAAATTCAAGTGAACGGTTTGCTTGTCTCGTCGCTTAGTTCGAAGGCTGAATAATACAGTTTTGAAATAAGGGCTTTATCACCACTTTCCTTTTTAAACTACTTTACACAGAACCTTTACACCCGAAGTCGTGATAGATCAGGGAGGAGTGTACACCTAACGTAAAACGGAATCGTTACTATTAAACTTATAAGGTGCTTACACACTAGAGCTGAAGAAAATTATAATTGTGCATTGCCATCAGCTCATCGACAGGTATTTTATATGAAGCGACAAGACGGGCAGGACTTTTAACTGATGGTAAGTGATAAGCTTATCCACAACAACCTAACACTAGTTAGGATTATATACACAGCACCACATTGCGCTCGTGATGTATAAGATGTTAAGTCTCGTTACCTAAGTAATTACCTGTAATACCTTTCATATTTAACATTAAATGTAAACAGCTTCTTTAATTCTCTGGTAGGTCTTCGTTGTCGGAGACCGTCTTGGTGGAAACCACTGCAGCTCCTACTTCTGCCGAGAAGCAGTAGTGTGCATATGTTGATATTACTGGAGTAACGAGACTGAACAGTAAGAACAGTCCCAATGCGTGGTCAAGCTTGTTATCTACCATCAGAGAACATGACATTTGTATCCTCATTTCCTTGAAAAAAAAAATAAGAAAGCTAACATCATCATCATGTATACTTTATATTTAAATTAGACGTCCACTGCTGGACATAGGTCTCCCCCAAAGATGTCCACATCGATCAGTCCTATCGGGTCCCTCCTCCGGTCCGGTCCTATCCTCCCAAGATCATATCTATCAGTACGTGGGCGCCACTCGAAGACCTCATCAGCCGTCGGTCCTTCGAGCAATGTGCCCTGCCCACTGCCACTTAACTCTACCAATCTATTCTAATATATAAAAAGTATTATTCGACAAAATTGGAAAGTAATAGCTTGCATCACCCGTCCAGGTGTAAACGCAACTTAAGTTCAGTCATTTCAGAACTGATCGGATTAAGGTTTTCGTGGTGACCTCAGTCGAGAGGTTAAACCAGTCAAGACCATGAGAACTATTGAGAGTCTACAAAATTTTAATTCCAGTTAACTTACACAAATAAGTGACGAGACGAGCGGGACGATCACCTGATAGTAAGTGATGATCACCTGGTAGTAAGTGATACGCCCGCTCATAACAACGTGGTGCTAGTTACGATTTTATACATTGAACAACATTGCGCTCTAAGAAGTCAAGTTTCGATACTCCACTAATTGCACTAGCCACAAGACCCTTCAAACCGGAACACAGCATGTTTCCACAAAGACCATCATATAACGCTTATTTTGATTATAAACATACTTCGTGCCAAATATCATAGTTAAAGCCTTTATTATGTTTTAAGTATTAATAAGTAAATTATACTATGTTCCGATTTGAAGGGCGCTGTAGGTAGTGTGATTGCATAGATTGGAAGATATGCTGTTTCAAGCTGAGCTTCATATAAAGTAAATTTCCTTCTACCTTTTCCTTATTTAGTGGGGTTGGACTAAACTATTTTCCTCCACACTACTCTGTCATGTATAGGTTTAGATTACACTGCACCACATTGCGCTCGTCGCCTGAGACCCAAGATGTGGAGTCTCGTTACCCCAGTAATTTCATTAGCTATAACGCCCTTCAAATCGAAACACGGTAATGTTTGCACAGTACCGTTTATCTCCCGCAACAGAGACCTTCACCAGTGATGTGATGAATGATGGATTTTCTCTGGCAACTAAAAGGGACTCTATACGGATGCGAGGCCTGGACAATAAAAGAAGACCTCAGAAAACGTATAGAAGCGTTCGAGATGTGGGCATATAGGCGCATGTTGGCCATAAGCTGGACTCGGAGAGTGACAAACGAGGAGGTTCTACGACGAGTCCACCAAAAAAGGGAACTTTTGCAGACCATCAAGATGAGAAAAGTATCGTATCTCGGCCACGTGCTCAGGCATGACAGATATGATCTCCTCCAACTCATCTTGATGGGAAAAGTTGCCGGTAAAAGGAGTGCTGGTCGTAGAAAGAAATCATGGTTACGCAACATCCGAGAGTGGACGGGAACTGCGAGTGCCGCCCAACTATTTCGCCTTGCAAGAGACAGAGTTAAATTTGGAGAACTGACCGCCAACCTTCGCTAGTCGGAGAGGCACCTTAAGAAGAAGAAACTAAAAGGGAAGTTCAATCTTTTAACTAGCTATTGTAAAATTAATATTTACCGTTCAACCCTTATATTGAGGGTAGACTTATGCCCCAACAGTGGGGACATAAATTGACTGGTAAAGAAGAACCCACAGGCTTAGTATTTCTATTTTAACTAACTCTTCTAAAACTACCCTACTTTGTTAGTTGGTTTTTTTTATATGAAACAAAAAAAAATTAGAAAAAACAATAAATATAATTAATAAAGAACTGTCACTGGACTGGTGGTAAATCCCACCATGATACCGTCTAGGTACCACCGCAGCACCTGTTTCCATTGCCGTACAGTACCGTGCAAATACTACCGTGTTCCGCTTTGAAGGGCGTTGTAGCTAGTGAAATTACTATGGTAATATATTAACACTTAACATCTTATGTATCATGGCGACGAGATCAAAATGATGCTGTAACATCCTAACTAGCGTTGTTATGGGCAGGCGTATCACTTATCAAATGAAGAGGTGTAAGGAGTCCCGCACTACGGATTCATGTCAACCTCACTCGCTCCTGGTGCAGCCTGTTAATCAACAAACGAGGCTCTGGATGTCATCGACCCGCATTCGGCCAGAGTGGTGGGAAATGGTCCAATCCACGCCATATGAACCCCTACATACAACAGCTCCTAGTGACCAGCGATACTGAAGGCCATGCTGTATGTGGAGATCTTTGGAGAGGCCTATATCCAGCAGTGGCTATTGTCTGATGATGATGAAACGACCCCTCTTTTTTTCGTTTAATTAATTAAATAAAAAACTATATTTCTATAGAATTAATATACACTACTACATTAAAATATATATTACTTAGGTATGAGGTAATATATTTAAACACTTGGTGCATATAAACAAACTGTACAGCAGTAAACTATTTCACATTAGTAATATATTGACACAAACATTACACAACTCCCCGCTTCAGTATCTGCGTTATAAATTCATAGTTAGTGACCACTTGGTCTCATGAGAAAGCTGTCACAGAGCTGGTGATGGAGAGCATCCAAAGGTATCACTAAGTTTATTTTAAGTACTACGGCTCCGAAACTTGATAGCTAGATTTGGCGCTCATAAGAAAGCTCAGTCACAGCTGGTTATGCTGGAGGGGATGCTAGAGTATCTGCGAGATCAAATCAGAAATGAGGAGATCCGCAGAAGAACCAGGGTCACCGGCATAGCCCTACGAGTCTGCTGCTGAAGTGGCAATTGGCTGGTCAGCTCGTAGAACTGATGGACGTTTAGGTCTTAAAGAGTATGGCAGAGACTAGGTGTATACAGGACATTAAAAGAATCGCTGGGAACTTTACATGAGCTTTATCTCCAGCAGTGGGCATCCATCGCTTGAAGTGATGATGTGAATTCTTAAACGCCTTTTGGATAGGGTAATTACAAGGAACGAGACGTGATATATATGTAATTACTGGGGTAACGAGACACAACATCCTGTCTCCCAAAGCGAAGAGCGTAGTGGTGCTGTGTATACTATAGCGCCACGTTGTTATAACACTTGGTATCGGATGAAGTCCATCTATGTGTCGTCGCTTAATAAAATGGTTGTGTCGTAACAGTTGTAGTGTATACATTCTATCTATGAATTCTCTTCAACTTTAAAGACAGAGGTTTCACGTAACGTCCGTCTCCAGCCGGTTGCACATCGATCTGTCCGTGGATTGAAATTGCCTGAAGAGACTGGTATTGCAAGAGCCGCGAGCACAAGGGGCCGTTATGAATGTGTTGCATCACCAGCATCGGTCTCCGGTCCGGACCTTGACACGTGTTGGTTACATCACCGTGCCAAGGTGAAGATCGGTAACTAGTGCGCGATTATGTAAGCCTTGTGTAACTGCCTTTATAATTATAGTTACAGTGCCCGCCGCGAATAGCGCGCTGTGGCAATTGCGCGTTTTGTCATTTCGCGTTGTTTTTTTTTTCCATTATGAAATATATATGGGGGGGGGGGTTGGATCATTCCCCACCACTGAACCAAAGCGGGATGGTAGGAGCCAGAACCTCGTTCGTAGACTGACATGATGAAACGAGTAGGTAAGGTTGGCTTGAGTGAGTTGTACGGGATCCCTAACACCTCCAATGTGCCCCCATAGGAACTGATGTGGGAATCTTTGGGGGATGAGTGTGTTTAGCAGTGGAAGTACAACAGCTGATGATGATGATGATGATTTAAATTCACGCGGGAACACACTGATGATATTATTTCTAATGGACACCGTTTAATTAATAATGTTACGAGACCAGGAGGCTGCAGACCTCCTGATGGTACATGCTGACTGTGATCCGATCGATGTGACCTTCGGGGGAGTCCCATATCCAGCAGTGGACGTCTATCAATCGATGATGAATTATATCAGTTCAAATTAAGTCTGAGTTTTTTTTTTTTAATTGCAACCTCTTAACGGTTAATCTCTTATCCCACTCTTGCTGTTCTTATCAAATAGAGGAGCTAAACCTTACTGTTCGCAAAGTATGGATGTTTACCAGGAACTGATTTGCTGGTCATCTGGTGGTCCTTGATAAAAAAGGGGATAGGGTATTATACTGTATATTTCCATTCATCCTCCGAAATGTCTTCTGGAGAAAACCGAGGGGCTGGCCATTCAGCGCCTGCGTTCAAGACCGTCCAACCCTTACTGGACCGTCTAGGTTAGTATCACAGCAGCGCATATTTCTGCTGCGAAACATTACTGTGTTCCGGTTCGATAGGCGCTGTAGCTACTAAAATTACTGTAGACAATTTCTTAGTCGCCGATAATCTTCTTAGCCTAAAGCAGCAAGCCTAGTGTCGCTAGATGGATTCTAGCAGTACCGACCCATATATCACACCTTAGTTGTATTTAAGGGTATAGTACTGTTGTCGGAGACTGTCTAGGTATGTACCACCGTAGTGATAGTAAGGAAACACTACTGTCTTCCGGTTTGAGGGGCGCTGTATGTAATTACTGGGGTAACGAGACTCAACATATGTCTCCGGCGATAAGCGCAATGTGATGCAGTGTATATCTTCCTGATGCGGGCGTATCACTTACTATCAGGTGAACGTCCAGCTCGTTTAGTCGTTAATGAAAGGGTAAGTTTTAAGTAGTAATTTACGGTGCTTAAAGTTAAAGTTGATTCGGTTTAACATAATCGTTGTATAATGCCGTTAATTTACTTATGGTTTTATAACTTATTTCTGTGTCGCCCACTAACGAGCGGCAGTTTGTATGCGTTGCGGTAAAGGTTTCATATAAGACTAAATAAATAAAATCTAGCTAGATAATTACCCCCTTAGGGTAAGGCCGCACATCAGCTCACGGGACTCAAGCTGACCTCAACTGCTCGTAGTACCCCCTGCTCAAAAGGAAGCTCCGGCTCCACACCGGTATTGGGCCAGTGTGGGGGAAGTAGTCTAAATGCCACCATATGAAAGCCTACAAACGTGGGGGATGCTTATATCAAGTAGTGGACGTCTTCTGCTGATAATGATGACCCTTCCACAAAAAGCGAATAGCGTCAAATATATGTATTTATTTACACATTTTTCTTAAACTATCTAGTTTGTCTATCTAGATCGAAACGGTTATGAATGATTGAGGTATAATTTGTAGGGCCTCGTGTAGTCAATTTGCCTATAACCGTAATTGTAACGGTGACTGCGACATGCAACGGCTGGATTGCAACAGGTCAACTAACTTCGTGGCGAAATAGCTCCGGAAGGTCTAAACTACGTTCCCTAAACAACTGTGCAACGAAACTAAATATATATATTATTTAGTATAATTGAGAGATAATCTAATTTTTAATTTAACTTAATTTTTTTTTATTTAATTAAGTAACAAGACGAGCGGAATGATCACCTGAAGGTAAGCCATACTCCTGCACATAATAACTTGGCGCTAGTTATGATGACATATACTACACACATATTACGCTCGTCGCCTGAGATATCAAAAGTTCAGTCTTACTACCCGTTACGCTACACTTGCTACAGCGCCTGTCAAACCGGATCACAGTGTGAATCGAACAGGAAATCGATGATAGAGGCGCTTGTTAGAATCATACACGCTGCAGCATTTGCTCGATACCTTGACACATAAGATGTTTAGTCTTCTTACTCAGTAATTTAGCTCCAGCGCCCTTCAAACTGGACTACTGTAATGTTTGCACACTCCTTTCCGGACTTCTGAACGGTATCCAGCAACAAAGACCTACCACCAGTATTATCGCTTTAAGCGGTAAGTCTTGCTGCCTTCATTATATTAATACTTTTACATTTATATGTATTTACGTAAAATATATAAATAAATGATGTAAATATTTATAAATGGAAAATTCGTGATACTATAAATGAACATGAAAGGTGAGTGATTCAAAACAAAATTACAGCGATACTGTAAAGTCTAGCGAAAGCTCTGACCATTAAGAAACCAACCCTTACTGGTGGTAGGTTTCTGTTGGTAGAAACCGTCTAGATAGCTACCACTGTAACGCCTATTGCAACAGACAAAAAGGACTGTGCAAACATTACCGTGCTATGGTATGGAATGGAATAGCCGTGGTATGGAAGGGCGCTGTGACTAGTGTAATTAATGGATAAACGGAACTACATGTTATATGTCTCAAGCGATGAGCGCAATATGATGCAGTAAATATCATCCTAACTAGGGCCTGTACTATTGTTCTGTTCCGATATGCTCCGCTCGGACTCGCTCTGCCTCGCTCGGTCTCGCTCTACCCCACTCTACCATGCTTTACCCCGCTCGATTTTATTCTGCCCCGCTCGGTATGGCGCTGCTCCGCTCTAAGTCGCTCTGCTCTTCTTGGTCTCGTTCTGTCCACTTTGCCCCGCTCTGCCTCGCTCGGTCTCGCTCGATCTCGCTCTGCTCTGCTTTGCCCCGCTCTACCTAACTCGGTCTCACTCTACCCTGCTCGATCTCGCTGTGTCCCGTTCGGCCTCGCTCTGCTTCGCTGCGTCTCGCTCTGCCCCGTTCTACTTCGTTCGGTCTCGCTCTGCTCTGTTCGATCTCACACTGCCTCGCTCGATCTCATTTTGCCCCGCTCGAACTTGTTCGGACTCGCTCTACCCTGCTCGGTCTTGCTCTACTCTGTTCTGTTCGAAAGTTCTACTATTACATAAAAAAAATCGTTGCAATATAGTTAGCAGTACAAACCGTCACACTTATATGTAGTTACGTGCGCACAGTAGGCGTGCGGCGTGCGGCGTGCGGCGTGAGGTAACACCGCGTGTATGCGTCGATGTTGACATATCTACGGAACTAGGATTTCGACACACCAATAATGTTGCCAGCCGCAAACACCCCGCACCACGCCGGGCCCGGGCAGGGTGATCATTATAATTTCGTTAGCTAAAGGTGAAATAAGGTTTTATTGCTGTTCAATGTTTTGTTGGCACCGTGCAATTATTTGGCAATAAGTTTTCTTGTTGTACTGTTTGTGGCGGAGCACTAACATCAAACACTTCTAAATAATGATACATTACTAAAGTAACTATGATTATTACTATTTAATTTATGTTATCTTGTCATCTATAGGGGGTGTAAGCCAAACTAATCTACTCGTGGTGCACCCTGCTATATACCAACGAAGCTCTGGCTCCCGTCAACTCGCATAGAGCAAGCGTGGTGAAAAATAACCCTAATCCCCCCTTGTGAATCCTTACAAACGTGGATATCTTTGGGGGAGGCCTATGTCCAACAGTAGCCGTCTATCGGCTGATAATTATAATGTCCTCTCTTTCCCTCTTTTAATACATCTCATACTATTTTACTTATATAAGAACCGAGGTCGTCGACTTAATTCAGATGTATTACTTAATCATGTTGACTCATCTCATGAAGAATTTGTGATCAATGGGAAGGTAAGGTCTTCGAGTGTTGACTACGTACCAGTACAGTGTAAGCCTGACGAGGTAGACCAATGATCTGGTGAAGGTTCTAGAAGCCGCTTGGTAAGAGACGTACAAGACCGTCCGGTTTAGATATCTTTGAGAAAGGTTTATCCTCAGTAAGGAGTCCAAGGAAATTTCGATCTGCGGTAACAAAGGTCTAAAATCACGTAATCTAAAACCATAGTAATCATTATGGTGACCACATTACAGTAGATTTTTTTTAACTACAGTGTCAAAGCAGATATTAACAAAAGACAAGTGATTAGTCAAATATTTGGATACATTGTTAGGTCTCTTCTACAGGACTGTATCTAGATAAATCGTAATTCTTACATCTAGGACCAAGCATATTTCTTCTTCTAAACAGAACTGCGCCTATTGTGTATAAAACAATTTCCACTGTATTCTTTCTAGGTTATTGTATGCAATGACAGCTTCTCCCTCTCATTTATTTAGTTAATATAATCTTTCAAATATCTTCTAGTGCTTCTATTCTCTATGATCATCACTTCTATAATATCAAGGATGTCGAAACTGGTTAAATTATTGGCGTAACGGGATTAATATCTGACTCTTAGGGATGATGGACCTGGACCCTACTGCTATTGCAACCTTTACATTTCCTTTGAATCTAAACCAGCATACTCATAGCAAGCATAGTGAAAATGACACAAAAAGAACAACTTAAAATGATGATGATAAAGATGATGATGATGAAAAATTATCTTCGTTTACCTTTCTCTATACCGGTCAGCTATCCTCAGCAGTTGAACAAAAAATACCAATTACTCAAACTGATTTCGTGTACATACAAAAACAATACTTGAAAGGTGGATTTGGATGTTTTGTGGACGGTTGCATTATATTTGGTAACGCCGATTACACCCGCAGTAGTGACCAGCGATTTAGTAAGATAAAGAAATAGTAACGTTTGTAACAACATTACCACAATGCAGTAACCACGTTTTGTTAAATTGAATGAAGGAATTTTAATCATAGCTCTCGATTCGATGAGGAACATTTATGAACAAAACGAGAAGACTGTTCACGTGATTATAGGTGAAGTGCCTGACAAAAATATCATAGTGCTAATAAGGATGGTATACACCACATACTGCTAGTCGCCTAGTGATAGAATATTAAATATCACTACCCCTGTAATTTTACTAGCTACGATGCCCTTCATATACACAGAAGACAGAAAGGACCGTACCACGCTAATCGCCAACCTTCACCATTTGGACAGGCACTTTAGGAAGAAGATGCCCTTCAAACCGGAAATAGTGGTACACTACTGTTTAACATCGGAAATAGAAGCTGCGGTACCTACATAAACGGTCTGACAATAGAGACTTTTTTGTCAAAAAGGATATTTCACCCTGGATTTGCTTGGTGGGCAATGTGGACAGGTTTCGGGTTCGTGAGTTCTGTAGGTGAGGACCTTCAGAACCCACGGACCCGAAATCCCTTTTGTTCGCCTTTGACAAGCAAAGCTTATCTTAGTCCTACTCTTCATGTGTTTCCCTCCTGAAGAAGAAAGTCTTTTGAAAAAAGAAGTATAAGTAGTTCCAGCTCCTATTTCTGCCGTCAAACAGTAGTGTGCAAACATTACTGTGTAATGATTTGAAGGGAAGGGTAGCTAGTGAAATTACTAGAGTAACGAGACTTAACCTGTTATGTCTCAAAGCGATAGGTACAATGTGGTGCTGTATCATCGCAACTAGCGCCACGTAGTTATGGGCGTGCGTATCACTTACCATCTAGTGAAAATCCTGCTCGTCTCATCGCTTTTTAAAATAAAAAGAAGTGAAATTAAGCCGGCTTAACCTAAATGGTGTATGGCTTAAAATAGAATTAAAAAAAAAAAAAAAAAAGTGAAATTAATTGGGTAATCACACAACATACTTATGGGTAGGCGTATCACTTACCATTAGGTGAAAATCTTCATAGTAGTAAGAATTTACAAATAATACTATTATTCATTATTCTCGTATATATATTTCATATAATAGCAACTGGTTAAACGTCACCGCAGCGATTTCATGACAGCTGACGAAACGGCACCGGAAAGTGACGTTCAAGGACACTTTTAATGGTCCCGAAAACCAATAACGTAATATAATGGTGCAATCGATGCGAATACCACGCTTGGGAAAACTAGTTTCTTTCCCAATTACAAAGTTATGCAAAACTGTGAGATATGTAAAGGAAATATTTTTTTACTTAACCAAATGGCGAGTCTTGCGAGACTACCTGACGGCGTTAGGATGATGCACTACGTTGTGATCATCGCCTTGATACTATATGTTGTCTGGTTAGTCATTTTTTTTTTATTCTAAAAAGCGACGATCACTATTTTCACCTAATGGTAAGTTATACGCCTGCCCATAAGAATGTTGCGGTAGTTACGTTATATACAAAGCACTGAGTTAACGACTTGAGACAATTTTTTGTCTAATTACTGAAGTAATTTCTCCTTTTCTTCTATTAAACAAAGAGATGAAGGGAACTTTCACCTGATGGTAAGTAATACGCCCGCTCATAACAACATCGCGTTAGTTAAAATGAGCTACACAGCACAACATTGTCCTCGTCGCCTAGAAACATAAAATGTTAAGTCTTGTTACCCAAGTAATTTAACTACTTACAGCGCCTTTCAAACTGGAACACAGTAATCTTGACACACTGCTGTTGGTCGGCTACCTAGTACAAAGATCTTCCACTAGTAAATTTAAATCTATGGATAGCATTTAAATTATAACCCGTCTCCGTTGCTCGTACGTGCTTTTCTAATAATACGAAAGTCCTGGGTTCGATTCCGGAGTCACAAGTTGTAATCTGCTTAGCGATCAGCTAGCTTCCATCCTTGTATCGGAAATAGCCACGAAAACTACTGTGTTTCGATCGGTCTGATTGGAACTCAACGGGGAATTAGACTGTAGGTCTTATAAGAGAGCTCAGAGTCACACAGCCGGCGATGGAGAGGGTGAAGCTTGTAGTAACTTTGCGTAATCAAATCAAAAATGAGGAGATCCGGAGAAGAACCAGGGTCACCGGCATAGCCCTACGAATCACGAGGCTAAGTGGCAATGGGTCAGCCCTGTAGTCTCAGGCTAGTAAGAACAGGACTAAGGTAAGAACTGCCTGTCGTAGAAGGGTCGGGAGTATCACGGGCGTTGAGGGTGGGGGCCCTTATCGCTCAACAAGCGAACCTGTGTGGGACAGCGTATAGCTCAGCGAATGTGCCTAGGAGGGTTAGGCTCCTCCTCAGCGACGAGTTCAAAGAAAGTATAGAGAGGTACCGGTGGGAGAAGCCTCTCCGAATGCACAGAGACAGACCACCGAGAGGGGTTTAGTGAGTAAGAATCTCACATAACCCAACCCAAACTTCCCCCAGAAGGATCTTTCGATTTTCCCCCGGTAAAAAAAAAAAAAAAAAAAAGTGGTAATGGATTGGGCAAATAGCCAGTACAACCGATGGGGTGTTAAAGTGTTGGAATGACGACCCCGAAGTGTGCAGCGTTGACAGACCCTCCACTGGGTGGACAGAGGACATAAAAAGAATCGCTGGGAGCCACTGGATTCAAACAGTTAAAGTAGTAGAAGACATTACAAGAGACCTATGCCCAGCAGTGGACATCCATCAGTTGAAATGGTGATGATGAATGATGAAGGAATTAGATTTACTGTTGGTAGGTCTCATTTGTCGTAGGTACCATTGCTTCGTCTATATCTGCCGATAAACAGTAGCGTGCAAACATTATCGTGATCCGATTTGAAGAGCGTTGTAAGTAGTTAAATTAGCGGTAACGAGACATGTTTTAAAGCGACGAGTACAATGTGGTGTAGTGTACCTAACTAGCACCGCGTTATGAGTAGCAGTATTACTTACCATCAGTTGAATGTCTCGCTACTCTCGTCGCTTCATCAAATAAAATATCATTGATCCAATGATCTAAATATTTGTATAGGAATTCGTATATATGTACCAGCTGTTTATTGACCACACAGCTTGCATGTGCACCACCAATGAGCCATAGGCACCAGTGTGCTTATAGCTCATTACGCGTTAAATTGGTTAATGACCCATTTTTGTTTAAATATGTTTTAAAACCAGTTCTATATGAAAATCGATATTTTAACCAAACCTTGTATACATCACTTTCAGTTAATTTTAACTGTATAAGGCTTTAGTTAAAGAAATATACTAGAATAGTTAAATACAAAAAAAAAAAACTAAAGTATGTTACAATAGAATTTGTTTTTTATGTAACTAAGCGACGAGACTAACACGTTCGCGTGATGGTAAGTGATACGCGAACCCATAACAACGTGACGCTGGTTAATACAGTACGCACTTTGCGCTCGTCGTATGAGACATAAGATGTTGAGTCCTGTTAACCCAGTAATTACACAAGCCACAGCACCATTCAAACCGGACACTGAAATGCTTGCACAGTACTGTTTGGCGGTAGAAATAAGCGCTGCGTACCAACCTTGACCGTCTCCGACAACAGAGACCGCCACGGAGGTGAATACACTATGAAAGTGTTAAATAGAGATAGAGAGAGAGAGAGAGAGAGAAAGAGAGAGTGAGAGAGAGAATAATTAATAGAAGTACATAAAGTAACTTTTTAGTAAATTAAAAGTAAACTTTGACCTGATATCAGTTCATCACATCTACCTATTTCAGCCTTGTAGGGTCTGTGATCAGACATAAGCCTCCTCTCCATTTTTTTCACAGCTCTCCACCCCTTGCCGTTTCCATTCATCCTCCACACACTCGTTAGCAGATGTCATCTCTCCACTTCAGCTGTCTTCCCTCCTCCATCTCACCAAACGACTGTAGTCCATTCGTTCAATCTGTCCATATATACACGACTAAGATATTCTCCTTATCGCATGTTGCATTAATACTCTCTATACAGCAATATTACTCGATTCTGGCATTACACCAAACCGCCAGCTCACATCCGGCACCATGTGCACCTAAATATTATATAGCGGAAGTAATATAAATTTTACAAGCACTTGATATATTTCTTGGCGTTAGAAGGCAATGTTCAGGTGAAATCTTCTTTAAGACTTTACTCCATCATCAGACGACTGTAGTAGGTCTCTGTTGCCGGAGACCGTTTAGGTAGGTATCAGCGCCCAGCCCTATAGTCTGGGGCTTTTAAGAATAAGACTAAGGTATTCCCTGCCTGTCGTACAAGGCGACTAAAACGGTCCTCCGGTTCGTGACCCTTGAGGGTGTAGACCCTCGTAACTCAATGAGCGAACCTTAGCAGGAAGACAAATGCTGCTCTGATATTTTGTATTTTTCGGACATTTCCGAAGAGGATCTCTTTATGAGTTTCCGAGGTTGATCCTGGAGGGCAAGCGGTAGGGTAGAGTAGGGTAGACAGCGGAAGAAATGACTTGACTATATAAAGGAGTGGACAAGGTTAAAATATCATCAGTTAAAAAGACTAGCTGAGGATCAAATTGGTTTTCTCAATCTGATCGGCTGGTAGAGGAATATGGGAAAACCTCAGGAGGAACAAGAAGAAGAATCTGATCGCCAAACTTCAGTTTGAAGAAGTCACCTAATGATGATGATTCTGAACTCTGTAAGGTCATACCATTGTATCTGAAGATCATGATCAGCGTTAAGGTTGAAGATGAACGGAAGGTTTATCTCCAGATCTGTATCGTGATCCCGATACGCCGTTCCATAAGTAATGCCGAAACTGACGTTATGCAAAACTGTAACCAACATTGCGTTGGTTTAGCAATCAGGCTGAATGTGCCAACTGGTAGCGTATGGCCAACCGGCTGCTCACCGGCCAGGCCGCCGCACTGCTCGATATGAATTACCTTTGCGAAATTCCATTATGAAATTATTGTGTACACTGCAATTGTTATCCGGATTACATTGTGGCAGCGTGTGAAACTTTATACGTTCACAACTTCGCGTACAGCTCTCTTTTCAATCTCTACTCTGTGATCAAATGTTGTATAAAGCTTCTATATTTTGTATGCCATCATCAATTTACTGGTGGGAGAACTCTGTTATCAGAAATTATCTGGGTAATTACCGTAGCTCCTTTAGCTCTGTAGTCACTGGCTATTGAGACTAAGATAAACCTTGCCTGTTGTAAATTGGCAATTTAAAGAGTCATCCGGATTTGTGAGCTTTGAAGGTTAGGGTCCTCATTGTCCACGAATCATACCTGGGTTGTACGACAAGTACAAGGTGGTCTAGTCCTTATCATACCAGAGCGAAGGTGTCGAGCTACAGCTCTCCCTGCGACGTTCTTTAGGCATAGTGCGTTCTGAAGGAGATCCCAAGGACTCCCGCAACGGACCGGACGGACCACCCAATATATTACAACCCCATTAAAGTGGGTAAAAATCCCACATAACCTTATCTTCCCCTCCAGAAGCAGAGTATATTTATAGATTTCCCCCCATAACAAAAAAAAGGTACCGCAGTTCCTATTAAAGCCGACAGACAGTAGTGTGCAAACATTACTGTGTTACAGTGTGAAGGGAGCTATAGCTAAATTACTAGTATAGAAAGACAACATCTGTCTCAAGGTATCTAGTACAAAATAATGCAGTATGTATCAACAAGTCCTTTTCCAATCGATTCATACTACATCGATTTCCTGCGATCTTCACCAAGTTCTCGATCCACCTCATGGGAGATATGCTCCAAAATTTCGTTGCAAAGTTTCTCATCTCTTTCCTTCAATAGAACATCTAGACCTAGGTCGCGTCCAAACTATTGTTATAACGTTATTGATGGAATCATATTTCCTAGAATCCTTTAGAGGTTATATTTGAATGGACCACCAGGACTACCATCACTATTGTAAATCTACCATTATATAAGGACGAACTATTTTGGACTATGGGTACCTAAAGGATTCAGTATTGCCCCGCAGTACAGTGTTTATATATATAGGAGATATCCAGAGATCCATTGACTCATCACGAGACCTTCGAAAGTAATGGAGATAAACACTTGAAATTAGGTACAGATATTGCTTCAACTGTTTACGAGTCAGCTAAGAATGGATTTCACAAAATTCCAGCCCCAAAGGGGTTTATGGGGGTGTCAATTGTCCGAAGAGACAGGCGGTTGTTATTGCTCTCAATATATCCGACAAATCACAAGCATTTCTATGATTGTATATGTTATTCATAACTATGAATAGTATCAGATGGAGTATAGGAAACCTAGAATGTGTATTAGGTCATCAGTAATTGGCTGAGACTTACGTCAACCGCAAAAATGCGTAAACAAAATAATATAACACGTAAATCGCGGTGCTTGCTAGAAAAATAACACGTTTATTAAATTAGAATCACGTGTATAGGTTATCCTTAACGTATCTGTATCACGTGTATCGTGTTTTTTTTTTTTTTGTGCTAATGCAGTAGAAGGTAATTGGTTAGATGAGGACTAACCGATTACCTGGTCATTAACCATCAATATGACAAATGTCTTGATAAGAAATAGAGCTCTTTGAACCAGAACGTTGTAAGTCTACCGAATTGTCCGGAGGCGCAGTAAAGTCTTCGAATAGCAGCGGACGTAGCAGTCACCAGGGTGATGGGTAACCACCGACAAGGTCAACTAAGGACAACCCTCGAACCTCCCATGGCTCCACCAAGCCGAAGGTTATAGAGACCAAATCGCCAGAGAGCGTACAGGCCCTAGCTTCTAATCGGCCCCATTACACATTCTTGAATCCCTACGATTCTTCTTCTTCTCTTCTTATCCTGGTCCCTAATCCCATTCTCTCCCTTTCTGACTGGACCTGATACATACATCACACATAAGCGTCTCTTCCAAATAGCATCATCGATCTTGTCATTCATGAGCGAACTCTCTCAGCAGCGCAAAATTTGTATCATGTATACCAGATTCCATCCATCAGCTCCGGTCTCTAATCCGCATAAAGATCACACTCCAAGACTTAGACTAAAACGTGATGAGGATCCTCCTCCTCCTCATCACTCATACGTGTCACAACGAGGTGAACTGATTAAGACCACTGGAAACCGTTGGATATAAGCAGCACAAGACCAATTGGCATCTCCATTCCATCCAAGCTCTTCCTAAAGATCTCCATCTTTAGGAGGAGCTTGCAGCAGTGGACATTTATCAACGTTGATGATGACTACAGGAGACAAGACGAGAGTGACATGTGATGGTAAGTTATACGCCTGCCCTTCACGTGGTTATTGAGATGATATACACAGCATCGCCAAGTCTCATCACCAATTCTCGCTATCACTTTATTAGATCCAACTCTTCAAACTGGAACGCAGTAATATTTCCACACTCCTGTTTGAAGGATGCAATAGGAGCTGCAGTGGTACCTCGGCAGTCTCCAGGAACAGTTACCAACAGATTATCAGTCAAAGTCCAGTTATCAGCCGAGTAATGAAGTCTTTTCTAATATGTTTACTATTACGTAAGCTAGTCGTATGACCTTTCCAAGTTTCAAGGTCATCGCGGCTCTATGTATGGAAACAGCTGACCGTTGCCGCATTGTTATGGCCAAGGCGTACCTTTGACGATCATAATATCTTATCAAGAATAGACGTATGAAATACCATCGGGTGGAAAAAAAAAACATTTTCACTATGAAAAAGAAAGGTAAGAATAGGATATTAGATTAATACTGAAATTACTAAATTGACGAGAAGGATATCTTCGAAATTGGATTTTTGTTGTTGTGTAAACATCTTAATTACCATCTCATTGTTAATCCAATATATTATTATGTATGCAATGAAACGAGCGGGACTCTCACTTGATGGTAAGTGATACGCCCGCCCATAACAACGTGGCGCTAGTTAAGATGTTAGCACTGCACCACATTGCGCTCGTCACCTTAAACATAAGATGTTGAGTCTTGTTACCTCAGTACACTAGCTACAGCGCCTCTCGAACCGGAACACAGTAATGTTTCAACTCTGGTTTGCGGCGTAAATAGGCGCTGCGGTGGTACTTGTCTAGACGGTCTCAGACGATAGAGCCCTACCACCAGATCTTAGATGACAACCCCCACCCCCATCCTTAAATTACAGTATTAAAGAGAACAAAGAACACCATGTATATACTTGATGTCTTGTGTAAACATCCTAATTGCCATCTTAAAGTTAGACGTATAACAAACTAATAGATGAACTTACCATCAGATAGAAAATACTTAAGTATTTATATAGGTTACCCTTGAATGACCTCCCTCCTTAACCTCCCGGGTCCCCCACTCCTAGTCTCCTCCTCAAGCGCCTCCCCCCCATTTGTCGACGTAAGCCACACGTGAACGCTGATCGAGCACCACGTGCTTCACTTAAGTAATTACATAACCAGCTTAGAATACTTGTGATACAACGTGTCCGAACAAGTTCGCAATTTTAACGAGCGACCTCTATTTTTTTATTTAACTATTACCATCAACTTCGTAGTGTGCATACACTACTGTGTTCCAGTTTAAAGAGCAGTAAACAAACTTTCCGAAAGTCTAATTGCACTGTGCTGCTGTGTACATCCTAACTAGCATGAGCAAATGAACTAAGGTGTGTCTATATTACTATAGACTGTCTAAGTCCGCAGCGCCTATTCCTACCGACAGTTCTGGTGTTAAAAGTCTTCAACCAGTGTTGCCAGTGTTGAGAAACAGTCCAGTTAGGTAAGTCCAACTTCCTGAAAGGCCAGTCGACGAATCCAACCCTGGTGGGCAGCATTCCAGGGTCTACGCAGAATCTTTTCGTCCTTACTATCAGCCTTATAAATAGACTCTAAGTCACCTAAGGCAATGGAGAGGGCTTGGAGTTTCTCTCAATCGATCAGGAAATTGGAGATCCGCAGAAGCACTAAGGTCACCGAAATAGCCTAAAAGATTGCTAGACTTTATGGTGGACTAGGCACATTGCTTGTTGGAGCAGTAAGGTCCGGACTAAGTGGTGTTGAGAGGCCTCCCACAAAGTGGACCGATCCTTGTGGAGATCTTTGGTGGGGAGGGATCTTTCCATCAATAGACGTCTATCGGCTAATGACGAAACAGTGCTACGCAAACATTAATGTGTTCCGGTTTTAAGGGCGCTGTGGCTAGTGAAATTACATATGATGTAACCGTCTTAAGTATAGTGTATATTATCCTAACTCTTATCACCGCTTCTCATACATTTTTTCAAGTGATCACGTGTATACAGGATGTCACGGACCGTCTCCCCGGAGGCACGTTCACGTTCCCAACTAAAAATAATGTTGCCATAAAAAAAATGTTAAATACGTTTTTATTTGACGTACGCGAATTAATACAGTGTTACCAGTACATTATATTAATAATTAAAATATTATTGTTGCGGAGCGTGATAATCACACGGCGGCTCACGTGGCCGAGCTCGTGCTGATATGTAAATAAGTAAACGCATTGCTTATTACTACCAGCTGCACCAATCGTATCACTATCACGAATTGTGATAAGGGTGATGGGGAGTTACTGCTGGAGACTATGCTGAGGGCCGTCTAGGTACCACCGCAGCGCCTATTGCAACGGACAAACAGCACTGTGCGAACATTACCGTGATCCGGTTTGAAGGGCGCTGTGACTATTACTGGTGGTAGTGCCTCTGTTGCCGGAGACCGTCTAGGTACCACCGCAGCGCCTATTGCACCCGACAAACAGTAATTCACGAACATTACCATGATCCGGTTTGAAGGGCGCTGCAACTATTACTAATGGTAGTGCCTCTGTTGCCGGAGACCGTCTAGGTACCACCGCAGCGCCTATTGCACCCGACAAACAGTAATGCGCGAACATTACCGTGATCCGGTTTGAAGGGCAAAAGAAGGAGGAAGAGTAGTGACAAAGCAGATCTCGTCATAAGACAGAACAAATGCTCAAAAGAAGAAGAAAAGGTCACGCTCCTAACATTCTTATACTTCCATGAGGAATTAAAAAAAAAACATCATTCCATCAATTATGTAATCATCATAGTCCATCATCAGCAGCACGCAGTCCACTACCGGATGCAGGCCTCTCCCAAGCAATGCCAATTAACCTAATCTTCGGACATGATCATTCAGTTTCTGTTGTTGTTGTTGTTGTTATGTAATGATGCAAACAAATAAAAAATTTCTACGCAAACAATTGCTAATATACATATAAACGCTAATAACTGGTGCTAGGCCTCTGCTGCCACAGACCGTCTAGGCAGGTACAAACACAGCTCACATTGCAGCCGATAATCATTACTTTGTTCCGGTTTGTAGGGCGCTGTAACTACTGGGGTAACGGAACCGAACAATTTTTGTCTGTGTTCCCACACACCGCCTAGGAAGCTACCACTACAGCTTCTATTGCAGCCGATAAACAGTACTACTCAAACATTACTTTGCTCCGGTTTGAAGGGCGCTGTAGCTGTAACTACTGTGGTAACGGAACTCAACGATTTTTTTTTTCAATTAACCGACGAAACGGGCGATACGTTGACCAGATGGTAAGCTATACGCCGGCCCATTACAACGTAGCGCTAGTTACGACGGTATACACAGCACCAGGTTGCGCTCGTTGTCTGAAACATGATATCAAGTCTCGTTACCTCGTACTAACTACAGCGCACTTCAAACCGGAACACAGTAGTGTTTTCCACAGTACTCTTTGGCGGCTGTAATAACCCAATAAAATCTTATGAGCAAGCGTATCACTTACCATCAGGTGAACGTCAAACGTTAATTTAAAAAAAAAAATTACATGTTATTTAAATAGTAATTGAAAAAAAAAAAACAATGTTAAAAAATTTAACGCCCGCCGCCATGTTGCATCACGGTGGGTCTGGTGAATAACACGTGAACCGGGAAAATTGGTGCACGTTCTGGAGCAATCTCAAACGTGACCACGTCAGGACCACGCGAAGCGCTTCACGTGTCCATAGACACAGGTGTTTGTTTCACGTGACGCATCCACAATTGTTCGAAGTAAATTGGATGATATTATTAATCTATGCCCACAACGTAATACACACATATGGTCTATGGTCAACGTTGCCTATTATCTATTTAATTTTTTATTTTCATTAAATTATCTATTTCATATTATTCCTGCATAAAAACTATTTCATCGTAACCATTCATCATCAGCTGATAGACGTCCACAGCTGGACATAGGCTTCCCACAAAGATTCCCATATCGATCTGCTAGGGATTAATGGGAGGATTAAAACCATTTCCCGCCATTTTGTTGCAATGCGTGTTGGCGGGAAAAACAATTTACGTACTCATTATTATAATCAACAGCATAACAATTAGTGATGACCAAAGCTTACACGACCAAGACTAGGATAATCTAGGTCTTGTCTGTTAGGTCTTAGTCTTAATCTTGCATATTTAGTCTTAGAATATATAAATATTTTGTTGCCAGTGGAAAAGCATATGTCATCAAAGGATTTTTAATTTTTTCATTTGGTCTTGTACATGATTTTGGTCTTGCATAATAGGTCGGTGTTGGTTTAGGTCTTGGTCTTGTTCATTTGGTCTTGATCTTGGACTTACTTAAGACCGAGATCAAGACCAATTTTTCTTATCACTAATAATACAGACTTTCTCCAGTCTCCATGTCTGATTATATAGAAACTCCCTCCTCATACCATATTACTCTCAACACTGCGATGTGGTAGAAAAGAACTTAATCTCCTTTTGTATACCTTAATAATAATATATACATTATTTTGTATAAATAAACAATAAAATAAATAAATACTTAATATACTGGTAACATTATTAACATAGAATTAATATTAATAATGTTACTAGTCTTCTTAGTGCATCTCCAACTAGTGAATGTTACCAGTGGTATGTCACTATTACCGCCGACCGTCTAGCCAAATACCACTGCAACTCCTGACACTACCACAAAACAGTAGTGTGGAAACATTACAGTGCTCCGGTTAGCAGGGCTTTGTAGCTATGAGACTTACCATTTTAAATCTTAAGATCATTATTAACCATTCTAGTTAAAAAAAAACCTCTTATCGATCGATCTAATTTCAGAAATGTTTACTTTTATAATTAAGAGACGAGACGAGCGGGACATTCACCTGATGGTAAGTGTTACACCAGCTGGTGCTTGGGGCACGGAATGTCAAGCCTCAATACCCAATACTAACTACAGCGCCTTTCAAACCGGACTGTTTTTTGGTACCGACATAGATGGGCCACGGAGAATTTTTTTTTTTTTTTATAATTGATAAGTAGCGCTAACGAATTTATCAATATTACAGAAATAGAAACTAATGAAGATATACTGAATTGTAATTTGTATAGCAGATAAGTACTACATGCAATAAAAACAGGAAAAAAATTACAAAGAAAACAAAAAAAAAGAAAAGGATAAAGATAACTTATTAGTTATCTTTTTGTTTGCTATTGCATATTTCAAATAGATTACCTTTCCTGCGTCCTCATGCAAAAAGGTCGCATTATTTATTACTTAGCCAGCGCTATGCCCGCATTGAACTTTTTCCTTTAGCATCGAGGTCCTTTTAAATGAACAGATCGTTTCCCGAACTGACAGGAATAATAAAATGCGATCTTGATTATCCGGATTATGCCACGGATATTGCGGCTCGTATATATTTATTTCTAATATTAACCTGGGGTGAAAGGGGTCTCACACAACAACACACGGGACCCAAGCAACCTCACCTGCTGATGGTACCTGCTAATCAACTAACGAGGCTCTGGTTCTCACCAACCCGCATTGGGTCAGCGTGGTGGGAAATGACCCAAATCCCCCATAAGAACTCCTTCAAATGACTGACGGTTGCGAGAAGTAACTGGATGCAAGGAGATAGACCGATCGAGGTGAAGATCTTCGGGGAAGGCTTATGTCCAGCAGTGAAGGTCTATCGGCTGTTGATGATGATTGACCTGAAAGGAGTACATAACACAATTTAGATAATGTAATAACCATTTAAAGAAAAAAAAATCATCCAACAAAGCGACAAGACCACCGCGATGATCACTTGATGTTAAGTGATACGCCTGTCCTTAACAACATGGCGGTGGTTAGACTATTATACACAGCACCATATTGTACCTGTCGCCTTGAGATATAACATCTATAGTAGTCTCATTGCCTTAGTAATTTCAATAGCTATAGCGCCCTTCAAATCGGAAAGGTAATGTTTTCACACTACTGAACTAAATAGAAGAACTATCAGTAAATTTCATTATCTAATAAATTTATGAACCTTTCAAAGATTAAAATTATGAATGACAAAGGAACAATGTCGGTACTCTCACAGGTAACATTTCTGCAAAATTATTATATACATCAAAATATACTATATTAGCTAAATAAAAAAAACACACACAAAAGATTAAAAGCAAATAGTCATCGAGATGTGTATAACGTAACAGTTAATAAATGTACAGGACCGCCGGCGCACGCGCATAAGCATATACGATTTGCTGCAGCCTCAATAAAGGATATAAATAAACCAATATGCGCCATTAAACGGCGAGGTTACAAAACCACTTCCTGTGATACGTAATGCGCGTAAACTTCTAATGTAATAGGAAAAGTCGGTGGTGGTGTGACCCTTGGCGTGGTGACCGTCGCGAAGGCCGCCCTCGATAGCGCCGCCGCGTCGCATCTTAATGCGATGGCGTTACTCATTTCCTGCAACACTCAATATGATCAGAGAAGGCTTTGTACCTTAAGTAAAACCTACAATATAATGCGGCCATTTAAAATTGTTATTGTAAATATCATCTACATCATCTCCATCATCATCATCAGCTGATTCTGATCTAAATATTAATTATTAAATCTCATCAACCTTAACAATTTCAAAATCCATAGAATACTAAAGTGGAAGAAATGGAAATTGAAACTTCATAGACAATAAAGCACCGGCCTCTATCAATATAGCTTGTTATCACTAGATTAACATCATTATCAGCCAATGAGCACACGCTGATGAACATAGGCTTCCCCTAAATATCCATTCCAAGATATCTAATCAGTGTTGCCCTCCATCTATTAGTTTCACCTTCGACGGTGGACCTTGTAGCTGGCTTCTACCTATATCTGAGCATGCTACTCGAGGACCTTGCTCATCAGTTCGAAACTAACACCATATATCAAGTAGAGATGTTGTGATCAGAGAGTTACTCAAGGCACTCTTTTTGGACCAGTCTTTTTTTGCATTCACTTAAACATGATGATAACATTTAACTGTCATTGGGCTTTTATCGGCTGATGATGATGATAATAAGCTGACGGCAGAAATTTGTTTTTGTGATATTAAGCTTATAAATGACTGTATGACTCTTTCATTATTCACTTTCTTTGATGGCGCCGTTGTGATGCTTAAACGGAAACGCTGAGGTCGGATTATTTTAACTCGCACAAGGACACAAAGGCTTTATCTAAATAGGAAGAATATTCGCAATATAATAATGAACGTTCAATGTGTGATGATAAAGGGGAAATCCTCTTTTTATTTATCCACTAATAACGTATAATTAAGTTATGGTTATGATTATTTCTGATGTCGAAGAAATTCTAAAATGTTTCTCGAAAATACAAACATGTTGGATGTAAACAAATATAATTAGGAAGGCTTTTATTTGGAGCGAAACCCTAATATTTTTTTTATACTAATACCAAGCTATTCTATAGCTTAACTCTAGCATTCTGCCACAGGTTGAGCCATTTCGGATTTTAGACAAACAGATACATAGATCTCTTTCTCTTCCTAACCATTATTCCTATAGTGTGATGGGATTAGGTTTCTTTAGTTTTCTTCTCCACTTCGCTCTGTCTTCGACATCATCGTGTCGCTTGACACTTAACACTTCTTCCACCATCTTTTGGGTTTGCCAGTGAGTCTTCGACCAGGAACGTAGAGCTACTGTGTCAATCAGCCAACGAAGTCGAGCGGCCTTCTTCTTACATGACAATAAAATCACAGCCAATACTTTCTTGCATATTATCGGTGATGTATACAAATGTTATATTAAAAAAAAAACTTCGAATATATCTATTTACATAATTTACCAAGTTTTTAATTGATGATTTTATAACTTGTTATATAACTTAACTGCGAAGATCAAAAGTCAAAGATCATACTAAATATAAATGAGATGAAAGTCCAGACACGATGTTTATAAATATTATACTACTGTAGTACTTTGTTGAACATTATCTTTGCATTTCATATATTCTACACTACACGATATTAATGTACTAATGAGCAGTAATAATATTAAATGTTATGAAATTTACTTAACATTGTCTTACTCGTATGTTATTTGTTTATTAATTCATATATAATATAAAAACATACAGACTGTCTATGAATGCTAATCAACCAAATAATTATCAAGGTCTTCTTATCTATAATTTATTATTATTCTATTCATGTGATTGATAGTCTCCATCGTCCTGACCATCCAGAGACAGTCAATGGTCTGAAGAGATTACTTTTTTTGAAGGGTTCTGTAACTTGGGTAAAGACTTTACACATTATGTCTCAAAGTTAGGATTATGTGGTGTTGTGTGTCTCCTAAATGGCCTCGTTGTTAGGTCACTTCGTGCCTGTAGTCTCGATCGTTCAGGAATAAGATTAAGGTAAATCCTGCCTGTCATAGAAGCCGACTAAAAGGATTTCCAGGCTCGTGCTTTGATGGTGAGAACCCTCAGTATAATGAGATGAACGACAAGTACGAATTGTTCTAGTCGATGATGGCTATAGCCCTAAAGAGCCCTAAAAAGTAATTGCGGAAATAGAAGGTCTATTTTTGGCGATGCAACAGTAATGGTACGTTGTACAGTCACACTGCCAAGTTTGTAATATTGCGTAATATTTGTCGGACTGTTCGTAAACAGATCGGACGTTTCGCTTGGCGACGTTAATTGCGCATCGTCGCGAAATAATGCGCAGTTAAAGGTACTCATACGAATTCGTCCACAGCGATATATTCACGATAACAGACTACTTTAACTGCGCAATGGTTACACAACAATACATATAGCAGCAGATTTATGCCCAGCAGTGGACGTCCTTCGTTTACGTGACGCTAATATGCTTGCCCATAACAACATAGCGTCAGTTGTGTGTGTTGCGCTCGTGCCCAGAGACATAAGACATTAAGTCTCATTACCCCAGTAACAACACTAACTATAGCACCCTTCAAACCGGTACGAAGCAATGTTTACACACTATCATTTGAGAGCAGAAACAAGAGCTGCAGTGATACCTAGATAGTCTCCGGTTCTTAACACCAGCGTTCATTTATGTGGGTGGGCATCTTAATTGTATATATCGCGTCCTTCTACCCTCTTCCATCCCTTTTCCTCAACCCTCACGCTTCAAAACCAATTTAGTTCGGATGCATTAATTTATCTTATTGTTTTCTTATATAATATTATCTCAAAGTACGGAAGGTTTCCGGCAACAGAGACCTTCCATCAGTACATCCGCCGTTAACATATAAATTCTATTCAAATGCTTTGTGTTACAGTTTCATACTAATGTAACTACTGGTGGTAGATCTCTGTTGACTACCACCGCAGTCCCCATTTTCTACTGCCTCACAGTAATATATAAACATTAATTTGTTCCAGTTTGAAAGGCGCTGTGACTAGTGTTATTAATACTGGATTAAGATTTATACACTTCTTATGTCTCAGCATAGTATGATGGTTTCTGTATGATATCTACCATGTTGTTATGGACAGTTTGTCACTTACTATCAGGTGAATATCCCACGTCTCGTCGTATAGAATAAAAAAAAAACGTACATTGTTTCAATCCGCAGCAACAGATAGCAGATCTATAAGAAGATTCCTTTCTAAACTAAACAGATACCTCTCTGTTTTCTACGACGCCTTTTTAACTGTTGCGATAGTAAAGTCCACATCTGTGTATCATTTTATATAACATAAACAACATTAGAGAACGATATTGTTGTTAACAATTACACAACGCGTAATCTAAGTCAAAACAACGTGCGCGTGCGCACGCGGCGGCGGCACGTTGCGCGCAGCGTGGCGAGCGCTGCACCGATAAGCGCCGCGCCTAGTCATCGGAAGCTGCACACCACAGGCAACACCAGCGAATATTCTCAGCAATTCAATAAGATTTTTTTATAGTTATAGTCAGGGTTATTTGAGATTTCCATTCGCTAAAACTCCATCAGTAGTCTACATCGAAGCATTCGAAGATGACCCGAGATCTTTTACAAAACGCACTGGCGCTTCTCTACACAGCACGTTTCTAAGAAAGGATCCCAATCCTCAAGGCTCCTGAAACCTGTACACCCTTTCCGTCGCTTTCTACTACAGGCAGAACTTGCCTATCATCTCCTTACCCTCATGGAACTACTAAGCTGAACTATTTAATATGTTGCCAGCGCTACTAATTGTTACGACCGTAGTGATGATATAACACTAACGCGCTTATCTCCCACATCCTCATTGAAACGATATAAACATTCTTAGATAACACAGTTATATAAATACTCCTAGTAATCCCTTCATATTATGATATATATTCTAAGTATTCTAATATAAGAATTAATAACATAAAAAAAATGTTTATATATAACTCCATATATAATATACTAGCTGTCTTCTAAGCGGCAATCAGCTGACACCCGCGCTCCTTCCAGCTACTAACTTCCTCGCCTATAGCTAAGGAATTTTTTAAAATCCATTCTAAGCTGACCTCTAAACAGCAGAAGCAATGTCTTCACCAAATTTTGAGTGTTTACCCCAAATAGTTTCAGAGATCTCGTGATGAGACAAAGATATCTCCTATATATATTTAAACAAAATAATATATATAACATGTACATAAAAAATCATCGAAGCAACAATGCGTGTGATGCCTTCACTCGATAGTGAGTGATACGCCAGTTCATAATGTAGCGCTAGTTAGAATCATATCTTCTTAATCGGTATCACTCTTGACAGAGTGGTCGTGGTCATCACTTTACAATCATATACACCGCGATATATTACACTCGTCAGTTAGAGACATGTCTCAAAACTCCAATGATTTCACTATCTACAACGCCATTCAAACCGGAATACAGTAATGTTTACACATTATCTTGAACTAGTTCATAGATTTAGATTTCCCGAATACTAGTGGTAGGTCTCTATTAGCGGAAACCGTCTAGGTAGATACCACAGCGCCTATTTCTGCCGACGGACAGTACTGTGCAGACATTACTATATTCCGGTTTGAAGAGCGCTGTAGCATTTGTAATAACTGCGGTAACGAGACTCAACATCTCATGTCTTAGACGACGAGTGGTGGTGCTGTATTTATCATCCCAATCCCAAGCTTTATGGGTTGGCGTATCATTTACCATCAGGTGAACGTTCCGCTTGTCTCGTCGCTTCTTCAAATCAGTCTAACGCTGCATCCAGCAATAGACAGCCGCCATTCCTTATAACGTCAACAGCAGGCATTCTAATAATATATCTTTCTCTTTCTCACTCTATATTCTTGTTATGAGCGGGCTGGAAGCCACAGCGGCTCTTACAGCTCATCTGACACTGGGCTCGTGGACCCGGATCCACGGCCTGAAACTCTTTCTCACTCAATGTGCTGCTGACATTAAAACGCAACTCCTCTCTATTCCTCTCTCCCTCTAACACTGTTTGCATCTCCCTCCGCCGGCTAGCTTCTATCGTTTTCAAGAATGGAATTAAAAGGATCACGTACGCAGCGTATTTGTAAACTCAACTTATCGCTCGTCAAATGCATTTTTTTTTTAAATGATTGAAAGGCAATTACTATCGCGCGCCATTTTACGATCCATTGTTCTTACCATGTATTAGTAAACAGTGAGATAGTGGAAGTAATGAATGGGCCTCCATCACGTTTGTTGGCGCGAAGGAATCTTTTGCATGCTCACAAGTGAGGGTCAGATTGGGGCGTTTCGAAATTTCTTAAGTACAACAATAAGACCTATCGCACATGGCAACAATGTTCGGTTTCATCATCGCCATTTTAACTTGTTAACGTCCTATTTTTTTTTTCTACGAAGCGACACACGACACGAAGCAGAGGTGTCGCTTACCATCAGGGGGAAGTCCCGATCTCCTTACTTCAAATAAAATAAAAGAAGTAAACAACTGCGTTTTGATCGGAACATGTCCGCCTAGGTCTACCAACACCCATTTTTCCAATCATTCTTACTTTATCTACCTCTTTCGTCAATCTTCTTTCATCCATTCTTTCAACATGATCAAACTATCTAAGCATCCCTTTATCTTTGTCACTACATCTTCAACCACACCGCACCGCTCCCTTATCGCACTGTTCCTCAGTGTCCATCAGCTTCACTCCAGTTATACTTCTCAGGCTTCTCATCTCCACAGCATTAATCCTACTATCATGTTTCTAGGAAAAGGCGTGAAAGAAGGAAGAAAGGAAGACAAGTGTGAGGAGTAGGGAGAGGTATGTGAGAACAATGAAATAGAGAGATTAAAAATTGACAAACATAGCCCCGGTCTCACAGAACTGAGGGAAACGGGTTTAAAAAAAAAAACCTCTGTCCCCCGATGTCGCAATGAAATTGTAACAAAACGGAATGTAACAAACACATTGTATATACACTGCACTAATCAAAAGCGGAAGTGGGAAATGTGTCGACACAAACGGCACCGGTTCTTACTTAACTGCAATGACAGTAACGAGAACAATGAGTTGAGAAATTAGTAAATCGGCCGTTGTGTAAACATTTCTTACTAATCGCCCCCCATGCTAAAAATATAGCACAATAATGCTTTTTTTTTTCATTATCCCAAGAAGCGACGTGACTAGAATGACCTGATGGTAAGTAATACGCCCGCCCATAACAACGTGCTGATTAGGAAGGTATGTATTGCACCATATTACGTTAAGACTCGTTCCCTCAGTTTCACTAGCTACAACGCCCTTCAAACTGGAACACAGTGAAGTTCGCATACTACCGTTATACTGCGACAGTCGCTGCTATAGTACCTTGACGATATCCGGCAACAGGGACCTTACCAGCAGTAAATGTTTCCCAATTGATTAAAAATATATATATACAATAAACACAACACGAGGGTAGGTCTGTACCCCAACAGTAGGGGCGGTAAATTAGCTGCTTAAAAAAAAAACACAACACAAAAGACGTTTGATTTAAACTTTTTAACCGAATTCGTTAAATTTTAACCGGTTAAAAAAAAACTTCAAAGTTCCGGGAAGCTGTATAAACTACCTTTGAAGTTCTGAGACGTCTACGTTAGAGGGCTTCCGCAAAAGTAATTAGTAAGTTAAAAATATAAATGATCGGTGAAAGGGGTTAGGGTGCAAGGGGTGCCGCACAATAACTCGTATGACCCAAGCCAACTTCACTTGCTCATGGTGAACCCTGATAATCGAAAACCGAGGATCTGGCTTCCAATAAGTCCAACAGGGCGAGCGTGGTATGAATTGCCCGAAATCCACTCATATCAACCCTTTTAAACGACAGCCCTATATTCCCGGCAGTACTGAATCTGGATGCAAACAGCGCAGAACAGATCGATGTGGGAATCTTTGAGACCTATGTCCAGCAGTGGACATCTGTTGACCGATGATTGGAATGTTAGGTCTCTGTTGCTACAGACTGTCTAGCTACCACCGCAGCGCCTATTGCAGCCGACGAACAGTACTGTGCGAACATTACAGAAAAGCAGTGGAGTGCAGCAGTTGCAGTGGCTGGTGTATTTACTGTGGTATAGAGTATTATACACATATCAAAGCGACAAGTGCATAGTGCAGTGTAAACATCCTAACTTTCGGTATATTATGAGTAAGCGTATTACTTACCATTTGGTGAAAGTCTCACTAATTTCATTGTTTTTTCAATATTTTTTTTTTTTAAATACTTGTCATTGTTATACATTATTCTTTCTCTCTCTCTCTTTCCCTCTCTCTCTCTACTTGTAGTCTAAAATATACTAAATTGACATATTATTACTACTTAATTATTTTTATACCACGAAGCAATACGCTGATGTACTTTCACATCATAATGATACCCCTATTCATAATGAGGGTAGTTAGGATGATATACACAGCATCATATTATACCTGTCACCGTCAGAGGTAATATCTTGTCTTGTTACCACAGTAATTTCACTAGCTTTAACGCTTCAAACCAATACACATTATCAGCAGAAATCAACTGCGGTGGTACCAATCTTAACAGTCTCCATCACGCGACAGTTACCACCGAATACCACCAGTAATTACAATAATTTATATTAGATATTATTAATTATCATCATTTAATTATTATTATTATTAAGACTTATAAGTCTCTGTTGTCGAAGTCCTTCGAAGCACCACTGCAGCTCCTATTTCTTCCACCAACCATTAGTGTTCATAGAAAAGCGTTATAAGTAGTGAAATTACCGGTGAATAGTATATCATCTTAACTAGCATCCTACCGTAAATGTGAGTATTATTTACCATCAGGTAAAGATCACAATCGTCTCATCGCTTCGTCGAATAAAATTGTATCGATTTACATCAGTAGCTGAAGAAGGAATCGATGGCATATCAAATGAAGGAACAAGTGTGTTTCGCTTTTAAAATATCAAGGATATCGTTCTCGAACAAATTTAGTATTTAAAGGAGTTGGTTCGGTGCATAATGATGTATTTTCCTCCACCAGCTTCGAGGATACACGTGACGCTGGTCACGTGGGTTATTCATAAGGTTTTTGTGTACGCGTCCTTGGGCGAGCTGCTGAGGTCGAAGGAAACTTGTCTCGCGATATCATTATATGAAAACGTTACGCAATCGTAGTAACGCGAGGTGTGATGTAAACACTTTTTTTTTTGTTTGAAGAAGCGCCGAAATGAGAATTTTATTCGATGGTAAATTATACGCCAGCTCATAATGTAGCAGTAGGCAGGATGATGTACACCACGTCGCCAGTAATTTTACTAGCGACCACGCTCTTCAGTATATACAGTAATGTAAATGCTTCCGGTCGGACCGTCTAGGTAGGTACCACTGCAGAGCCTATTTCAAAAATCAATGTGTTCCGGTTTGAAGGGTGCTGTGGCTAGTGTAATTACCGGAGAGTCGAGGCTTAACATATCTCTCAAGGCGATGAGCAATGTGGTGCCTTAAATACCATCTCAACTAGCGCCACGTTGTTATGGGCGAGCGTATCACTTACCATGAGGTGAACGTCTCTAGCACCAGACACAACACCAATAAAATCTTTTTTTTTTATTTCATTAAGCGATGTCACGAGGAAAACGTTCAGCAGATGGTAAGTTATACGCTTACTCATAACAACGTGGAGCTAGTTCAGATCATATATACTTCACTACATTGCTATCGTCGCTTGTTACATAAGATGTTGAATCTCATTACCTCAGTAAATACACAAGCTACAGTGTCCTTCAAACCGGAACACAGTAATCTGCACACTACTGTTTGGCGGTAATAATAAGCGCTGCGGTGCTACATAGACGGTTTCCGGCAATTAATAGAGACCTACTATTTATCTAAGTTATCATTCATACTGGTGGTACTTTCTGGTGGTATGGTGGTGGAAGGTGAGGAGAAGGAAAGTCACGGTTGAGGAATATCAGGGAATGGACTGGCATGTCTGGAGCGTACGAATTGTTCTGTAGAACTGGAGACAGAAAGGACTGTACCACGCTGATCGCCTTCACCAGTTGGAGAGGCACTTTAAGAAGGAGAAGGTGGTGGGAGAGTTTCGATAGGTACCACAGCAGCTTAATTCTGCTGCTGAACATGTGTATTGGTTGAAAGTGGTAAACCTGGTGAAATTACTGAGGTAACAAGAATCAACATACTACGCCTCATAGCGATAGACACTGGTGTTGTGTATATCATCCTAACTAGCGTTGTATTACAAGCAAGTGTATCACCATCAGGTACAAAAAATAAGTAATAAAGTCTACCATGAGTTAGTAATACATATGTATATATAAATGAATTATTCATATATGTATATTGTTATATAAATTTTGATATGTACACGAGCTGCCCAGTGTACACGTGCAGCACGCTTGGCGCTCGTGCACGTGAACTGAGAACGTGGAACAGGTCTCGTGCTGGTCAGGTTCGTACTTGCAGTAACGAACTGCTTATGATGGTAGACTGGAGAACAGTCTAGAAGCTGGTACCTTCTATGCGTTTCCTTTAAGAGTAATGGAAGTGACGAGACGAGCGTGATGTTCACCTGATGGTAAGTGATACATGACACGTGGCGGTAGTTAGGATATTCACAGCACCACATTGATAGGATGTCTCGTTGCACCAGTAATTATTGTGGCTGCAATACGCGCTGCGGTAGTACATACATAGACGGTCTCCGGTATGAGAGACTTCACCATTATCGTCTGCGGATAGACGTCCACTGTTGGACATAGACCTCCCCCATAGATCTCCACATCCAGCGGTCCCACCAACAAAGACTTACCACCAGTATATTGTTTTTGAAGGCAATAGACTATGGGTAAAAATAGCGAATCTAATAACTACCCCATGGCGCAAATAACTGCTTATTCTATAACTAAAGGTCCCAGGTTCGATTCTGAGATCTCACATTGAGTTTAAGTAGTAGTTGCGTTTTTTTTTTTTTTTGAGATTTTCAATTAGTCTTCTCTATAGAATATATCTATAGCGAATATAATCTAGAACAACCGCATTGGGACAGCGTGGTGGGACATGTCCCAAATCCCCTCAGAAACTACCCGATCGAGGTAGGAATCTTTGGGGAAGGTCTACTTTCCATAGATAGTACTGCGATCGATCGATCGCGGTGTTAATTTTAAAGATCTCTTGATTTTCGGTAACGACAATAAATAACTTAAGTTTAAAATTTTTGACTACCCTCATAATTCAGCGTCATATGGACACACTATGATGACTATCTCATAATTAATCTAGTCATCAAGCTTGCTTTCTTACTATAACATTATTAACTGTATTATCATTGTAACTCTTAGATGTTGAGATCTTTGGGAGAGACCTATGCCCAGCTGTGGACCAGATTTTGACGATAACATATCCTAGACGAATAACATTCCTTGAACGTGAAATAGGCCACGTAATGTAACATAACTTCGGAGGAATTAATCTTATTACCGAAGTACGTGATAATTGGACAAGTTAGGTTACATAATGTCACGATTAAGTTATATTATTAAATGGATTTGCAAGGTACTTAAGCACAGTGGTCGAGCCACCTTGGTTTCGGCACGTAATACTACGCATCAGGGACGGCACATAATTACTACGCTCACAGCGAAGCCACAGTTCGGATAATTATACTACACGTAATTACAGTCTAGACTTTCTACGTCGTTTGTTCCTATACTGATCTCCTGACCTTCTAATCCAATAGCCTCTGTTTACATTTCTGACAGATCCTGAAGTCATGGTCTATGTTATAGATATAAATAGGGTTTAAAGGATGTGTCCACGAGCAGGTGAGGATAGCTTCGGTCCATACATCAACATGTGAGACTGAAGCCAACCTCACCTGCTCCTGGTGCATCCTGCTAAGCAACAAACAAGGCTCTAGCTTCCACCAACCCGCACTGGGCTAGCATGATGGGAAATGGCCCAAATCCCACTCATATAAACCCCTACAAACGACAGCTCATAGTGCCTGGCGATAGCGGAGTCCATGCTGTCTGTCCTCTGGTCCAGGAAGCCACCTCATACTTGTCCACTTTGGGCTTACTTAGTGAGCACTGAGGACCAACACCTCCAACCATCAGCTAAGACAGACTTACCCTTGTCTTTTTTTAATACAAACCGATCAAAGGAGTGAGACGTTCACCTGATGATTAGGAATACCTCAGTTACCTACGCCACATAGTGCTCGTGGCCTTGAAATATAAGATGTTATGTTTCGTTACCGCAATAATTTCACTAGCTACAGCGCCCTTCAAACCGGAGAACAGTAATATTTGTACAGTACTGTTTATCGGCTTCCATACGCACTGAGGTGGTACCTTGACGATCTCTGGCAATAGATACCTAGCACTAAAATGCTATTCTTAATAGACTGAAGGCCGGCGTCACATTAGTAAGCAGTGCAGTACTCGTGGTGCAGCCTGCTAATCATTAAACGAGGCTCTGGCTTCCACCAAACCTCATTGCTCCAGCGTGGTATGAAATGTCCTAAATCTTCCCTTAAGAACCTCTACATATGACAGCCGCCTTACTGTATGTGGAGATCTTTGGAGGAGACTTATGTCCAGCTGTGGGCTTCTATCCGCTGATGATGATCGGCAACGTGCGTTGAAATCTCTTATATAATGCAACAGTGAAATAAATCCATTATTTATTTGTAAGTTCCATTTCGTTACGAGCAATAAAAATGCAAATATTCGACATTGTTGCAGCGCGGCCGGAACCTGATAAGGTGACGGCCAAGGCCGGAGGTTGTTTCACGTGACGCCAGTAATCAACTTAACTAATTGCCAGTTAGGATTAGACGCGTTGGCAGACCTTGAATAGTTGAACAATACCGTTTAAATTTAAAGCGGTAAGGGTTCGCGTACAACTCACGGGATCCAAGCCAACCTCACCTGCTCGTGGTGAACCCTGCGAATCAACAAACGAGGCTTTGGCTTCCACTACAGCTAGTAGAAGATAGCCCAAGCCTTCTGTATGAATCTCTACCCGATCGATTTGGGATTCTTTGGGGAAAGCTTACGTCCAGCTGTGGACGTCGACGACGATGGAAACCCACATACGGCATTATTTCTAATATATACAGGTCTATTGGTCAAGCTACGAGATCCAGTCTGATAATACTTGCTCTCTCTCACCCACTAAGCTAAGCTAAAACTAAGAGGAACCTACCCAGCCGACGCGATGGCCTCTCCAGGTGAGCTCCATGAACTCACCTCGGATGTGTGCCGGTAGGCTGTGGGGTCAGGTTTGATCTGCTCTTCGCAGCCGTGACAGAGCCATGGAGGGAGAGGAATGTGGGTATTACGTCCCGCTGCTCTCCCTATCCTCCGCAGCGCTGTAACGGTTGATTTCATATAGCCTCTGCTGCCAAACAGTAGTGTGCTAACAATACTACGTTCCGGTTTGGAAGGTGTTGTATCTAGTTTAGTGAGTAACGAGATTTTCGTATTATAATTCCAAGCGACGAGCAGAACAATGCAGTATATATAACTCTAACCAGCGCTATGTTAGTATGAGCAACTCGACCTCTTATTACTCCGTCATTTAAAAAAAATGTTTATATGTTCTTCGAATACCTTCACAGGGAAGAGATTTCTGGATCGAGAAGGAAGTCAGGGTTATGTTGTATTCACAGCCAATAAACCACCTTTCTGCTAGATATATTGAGGTAAGCTTATATTCAGAAATGGAGGACAAACATAGCTTTAGGTAGTCATGCTCAATAGGTTGGGAGGATCCTTGGGATCATCTACAGAACTCACCAACATCCTTTAATACGTACATACTGTAAGAAAATTCAAGCATTAACTTTATACACTTACTTTAAAATTTACTTATAACTTAATTGATTTCAAAGCATAAGAAATATTTTCCTCTTAAATTATAGTAACCTTCTAAATTCCTTTACTTATATACTTAAGTTGTATTGTTACTATACTTATGTACAAATATAAGTGATCTTTAACTGTTATAAGGATAAATAAATACTATAAGGAAAACATTGAGGAACTATGAGAGATTTTTACGTTATTTCCCCAAATTTGTCATTACATATATATATATATATTTGTTGGCGTTATACCAAATGACAAATATGGGGAAATAATGGTACATGTAAAAAAATATATAGTACATATATCGGTCTTGAGATACAAGCTTAGCTTCGTTCAAAAATCGCGGTTTCTCAGTATTAAAGAAATATATAATATATATCTTTATATATAAATCTACTGGTGATAGGTCTCTGTTGCCGGGGACCGTCTAGGTGCAAGCGTATCACTGTGGTGTAAAGTCCCGCAGAACAACTCACGGGACCCAAGCTAACCTCACCTGTAGTACACCCTGCTAATCAACAAACTAAGCTCTAGCTCCGACTAACCCTCATTGGGCGAGAGTGAGAAATAACCTAAATCCCTTCCATATAAACCCTTACAACCGACCTAATGCCGTACTTACAGTTGGTTGCAGGAAGCGGCTGGATGCTGATAGCGTTGGACCGACTGAGATCTTTAAGACTCCCACGTCCAGTGGAAGTCTATTAGCTGATGATGAAGCGTATCACTTACAACCAAGTGAAACTTACTCGGCTCGAATTACTCCATCGATATACTCCAGTAAGAACTATTGCAAATGGCTTCGCAAGTTTTTTACCCTCCACTCATAAGACATGTTACAATAGCTGGTAAATTGCGAGAATCGTACACAATACAATACACTTGGTCAATTACTTCACTCAAAATAAAGTAACATAATTAATGTAATTCAAATTAATGCAAAACTTTAATTATTTATCATAATAATCGTTTTTCTGAATCTAAGACTATTGTCTTAGATTATCTCTGTATATAGGTGATTCATTGAATCATCGCAAGATCTCCGAATGTATAAGTCGTAACAACTCAAAATTTGGTGGAGATATTGCTCCTGCCGTCCAGAGGTCAGGTAAGAATGGATTTTACATTAATCCTTCCCCAAAGAGAGTTGCAGGGATGATACGACCAGCATAAAGAGAATGTCCAACAATAATATACATGTTCAATAACACACGCATAATTATTTCTAATGAGATTACAAACTAATGCGGAAGTTAAATATTCAATTTTTTTTTTTATTAATCTGCGTAATAATTGTATAAATAACCTTTTTTTTTTTTTTGTGACGCTCCTTTCGTAATTAGTACACCTGCCCACGATTCGCTAGTTAGCATGATATACACTACACCGCATTGTGCTCGTCTTGACATACGAGATGGTAGATCTCGTTACCCCAGTTACTAACTGCAACGTCCTTTAAACCGGAACACAATAACATTTGTACACTCCTATTTGTCGGCAGATATAGGAGCTGCGGTGGTACCTAGACAGTCCCCGACAAGAGAGACCTTTTTTTTTTCGAGGGTAAATGTAAAAAGATATCTTGCTTCTAGATAGAAGGCATGATTATATGGAGTTTTTACTCACTAAATCTGCCGCGCAGGTCTTCTGCGCGTCTCAGTGCCTTAAAGAAGACCTCGGAATCTTCAACAATAGGTACCGGTGCCTCGTCCCAGGGATGGAAGCTCTCCTTGGCACCCTCGCTATAGTACGATGAGCACTAAACCACCTCGTACTTATCAATCATCCCGGATTCGCTTAGTGAACAATGAGAGCCCGTACCCTAAACGCCTAAGTATTCAAAAACCGTTTTAGTCGACTTCTACGGCAGGCAGGGCTTACTTTGCTCCTATTCTTAATAGCCAAAGACTACAGAGCAATAACAGAGACCTATCAGTTCCTTATTCAACGGCGTCCGAGAATCGCTAACAATAGCCTCGGTAACAATTTGTTCGATGGAATAATTTCCAAATCCATTTAAATAAAGAACTCGAAAAAAAAAAAATCAACGTTTATACAAAACAAAGGCAAAGTTCCGAACCGGGGGTCGAACAAAAATGTACCCCGCGAACAAGTCGAGTTCAACAGCACAATGCGGCGGTTAGGAAACGTCGGCGGAGCGGGCAACGTGACCGCGCGTCACGTGGCGCGGCGGCACGTGACGCGGGCCCGTGGACGCGACGTGTTACGTGACGCCGCGGGCCGGCCGTGTCCCGCGTACGGGGAACACTCGGGAAACACTCCCGTCACACCGACCGAAACTACCAGAAAGTTTCAACCAGCAAACTATACCGAGAACTATTATAACCACCTAATTATATAATATAATAAGTATAAATATTACATTACTGTATTTTCTCAAGTATTACATTACTATGTTCCGGTTTAAAGGGCGCTGTAGCTAGTGTAACTGTATTAATGAGACTCAACATCTCGTGTCTCAGACGACGCGCATACAACATATACAATAAAAAATAATCATAACATCAGCAGACGCCCACTGCTGAACTCTCAGTCCCACGCTGCTGATATAGTTTATATATTTTACTAGTACTCTCACTATTTGATTTATAATGTGTTCTGGTTTGAAGGATGTTGTACCTAATGAAATTATTGAAGTGACGAACTGATGTCTTACGGGGTAAATCGACGAACATGTGATCATGCTAACTAGCGTCGCGTTGTAATGGGAGGGCGTGTCACTTATTATCAAGTGAATGAAAAAAAAATTATATATACGAGGATAACAAACAGGGAAAAAGCTCGTTAAATAATTTCTTGATAAATATACGTTATAGATGACGCAACGAACCTGATAACCTCAGAAATTTGAACTCACGTGTTAAGTATAAATTCCGAGTAAAAAAAAAAAAGAACTCAACTACGTGCAGTGTACCACGCAAGCGACACCACTGACCCATTTTCCTATTAACAAATGATATAGGTAAGCACTACCACGGGCCCCTTATCTGGTTTGCGTGGCCTAGAATTACATCATCGGTCCTCATGTGCTCCGATTAGACTTACATCGGTCGATTACACAACGCAGTAGGATGACAATGTTTGCGATAATTTTTTTTATTAACACAGCTACGCGACAAACAGGACGATCACCTGATGTTGAGTGACACCCATAACAACGTCGAGCTAGTTAGGATAGCACCACATACCACTCGTTACCTTGAAATACGTTAGGAATGTTACTCCAGTATTTTCACTAGCCACAGCGCCCTTCAAACCGGAACACAATCATATACGCAACATGTCCGTCGACTGCAATAGGCGCTCCGGTAGTATATATCGTCTGATGGTAAACGGCGATGTAGTCTTTGATAGTTTTACACTCTAGTCTAGAAATAGCCTATTCCACGTTGTATCTACGCCATACCAATCATTCGCTTTGTAAACGTCGAAACGCTCGTTACCTCAGTAATATCATTAGCTACAGCGCCCTTCAAACCGGGACGTGGTAAAATTTACTACCAAACATCAACAGAGCTTGATTCGGTGACTACACCAATAGAGTTTCCTTTTGCTGAACGTTTGACATACATTACTTTGTTTATTCCAATGGGAAAGGTAAAAGTATTTAGATCATACAGCCTAACCTTAGACAGTTAATTTTTTTTATATTTCTTTGAAATATAAAAAATTTTATTTTTTTTATATTAAATTATTAATTTTTTATATTGTATAACATCCAAGAAATAAAAAATAGTTTTTTTTTTTTTTTGTTTAACAGGCAACAAGAAGAGCGAAACATAGATACTCATAGTAATAAGCCTATTCGTAGTTAAACCTAGCTACTTAGTATGATATACACAACATCACATTGTGTTCGTCGCTTTTAGATGTTTTTTTTTATTTATTTACTGAAGAAAAAAAAACATATGTCTAATGTAATTTTCCTATGGCTCCATATCACGCAAGCCTGTGCCGTTGACGCCATTACTCTTACCTTATAACTATTATAAAGTTTAAATTCATTCATGAAATAATATAAACAATACAAAAACAAATGCAATATATAATACAAAATAAATAATGTATAAAAAATAATTTCATTAGCTACATACAGCCTTCAAACCGGAACATACGGTGTTCCGTTCCGGAAATTCACTGGAATACGTAACGAAAAGTTAGAATTGGCCTAACCATTTCTGTTCTTAGGTAAGAGGGAGAATTCTTTAACCCTTTGCTTATGTAAAACCTATTATTGGTGGTAGGTCTCTTTTGATGGAGACCGTCTTGGTACCACCGCAGCGCCTATTTCTACCGTCAAACAGTAGTGGAGAAACATTACTATGTGCCGGTTTGAAGGGCGCTGTAGCTAGAGCAACTACCGGGGTAACGAAACTCAACATCTTATATCTGAGGCGACGAGCGCAATGTGTAATATATATCATCCTAACTAGAACCACGTTGTTATGAGCTGGCGTAAAACTTACCATCAGGTGAACTTCCTGTTCGTCTAGTCGCTTAATAGAATAAAAAAAAGTTACGTTTGCACGGGAATTGCGGTTATACCTAGAAGATCACAGAGACTTGTCTTTTTTGGTTTCGGGGTAAGTCTTTGAAAGATACCCTGCTTGTGGGGGGGTAGTCAAGGGTAGTCATAGTCTCCGGGATCTCTTACAGAACGCACTAGCCCCTCTACTCTTTGTATTACACGTCTCTGAAGAGGACCCTAACCCTCCCAGGCATTGCTGAACCATATGCTGTTCCACTCAGGTTCGCTTGTTGAGCAATAAGGGCTCTCACCGTCAAGATCCGCGAAACTCCTAGACCCTTTAGGGCTGAGCAACAGAGTCCTACCACCATTCGTGAATTATCGATTTAATACTTTCTATCGTAAATGATTCCCATCACTAATTTTATATAACAACCCTTCAAACAGAAATACAGAAGGGGAGGTTGGAATACAAAATTAGTACAGCCTCTGTTTTAAGTTAAAAATTACTTTACAAAGTAACTTTTTCCAGTTTGTTAAGCGAACAATGTCCGCGGTCTTTGTACAGCTTCGGTTCCTTGTCCGCCGGGGCATGTGACTCCGTGGTCACGTGGACTTGGAGATTCGGTCCACGATTTGTTTAACTTACCTCACTTGGAAATATACTTGAAGTACGCGAAAACTTGAACGATTTAATAATGGAAACGTTCGCCGCTTATATAAAATCATTCGAACCTGTCGGAATTTATACTATGTTATACTGCTTGGGTGACGTGGTCGCTCACAGCCGCCTGAAGGAGATGCTGAAGGTCGCACAGAGGCCAACAGAACGATATATGCTTGGAGTTTCTCAGGGTCATCTCATCAGAAATGAGATGTGCAGTGTCATAATTTCACTGACGGTCCCTATTAATAAAGACCGTCTAAATACAACCGCAGCTCCAAAAACTCCTACAAACAAGTATCTAAAGATCACTATGTTCCGGTTTGAAGGGCGCTGTAGATAATTAAATTGGGAGTAATGAGTCTCAATGACGAGCATTTTAACTAGCGCCATCTTGTTATGAGCAGACAGTTACCGACAGATGAAAGTCCTGCTCGTCTCATCGCTTTCTGTTTGTAGCTAATGTAGTTACAAGTAATTACTCGAGTTTCAACGCACTTCAAGCCGGAACACGGTAACATTTTGACACTACTGCATACCTAGACGGTCTCTCACAACAGAGACGTACTACCAATAAATATACTAGTCTAGTTGAATGTGTATTTATTGATTACTCATATGATTGGCTTAACTATTTCTGTGTTCTTAGGTAAGAGGGAGAATTCTTCAACCCTTTGCTTATGTAAAACCTATTACTGGTGGTAGGTCTCTATTTCTGGAGACCGTCTAGACACCACCGCAAGTCCTATTTCTGCCGCTAAACAGTAGTATAAAAACATTACTGCGTTCCAGTTTGAATGGTGATGTAGCTAGTGAATAGAGTAACGAAATTTCAATATGGCTGAATGCGTCGAGCTCTTGATGCAGTGTATGTCATCCTAACTAGCGCGGCGTTATTATGAAGAGCGCAATGTGATAGTACTGAGTATTTTTTTTTATAAAGCGATGAGACGAGGGTGAGGTTTAATCGTCATCATCATCATTATCAGCCGATAAGCGTCCACTGCTGGACATAAGCCTAACGACAAAGAAAAAAAAAAAGAAAGAAAGGTGAGGTAATTGGTCCCGCACAAGAACCTACGGGACCCTTGTCAATTCTCACCTGTTCGTGATGCACCCTATTAATCAACAAACGAGGCTCTGGCTCCCACCAACCCTTGGGCCAACATATTGGGAAATGGCCCAAATGCCTCCTTATGGACTCCTATAAACGACGGTTCCTAGTACCCAGCAGTGCCGGATGTCATGCTGATAGATCAGGACGTCTAGCGGCTAATATATATATGCTATAAATATAATGAATTATTCGCCTGCCCATAGCATGATGCTAGTTAGGATGTTATACACAACCACATTGTGCTCGTCGGCTTGATACATAGGTTATTGTCTCTTTTATTTTAAACAGTTGTTTCACGGTATAAATATGCGCTACGACGATACCTACCCAGGTCCATGGATACGAACCATTGTAAAATAATACTGTATATAGTCCATTATATAAATTATACGATGGGTCTGTGAAAAAAAAAATTATCTTCACATCATTACCGAACTAAATCGAATTTCGTTTAAGTATATTAGGTTTAAAAAAAAAAAAAAAAGAAACCACTACCATAACAAATGTATTGTAAGGCGAGGTCGTTCGTGTCGTCCGTGTGCGGACTTGGACAGGTTTACCTCAGCCACCCAGACGTCTGATTCTGACTGGCCGTTACGTAATTCAACCTTGTCTGCTGCTCGCGCCGTAACCGTTCACGTGTACGGCGGGCACGTGGCAGTGGGGGGGGGGGGGCAATGGGGGGAATAAGGGGAGGTGAGGACTTAGCCGCCGATGGCAATTACATTGTTATGTATCCTTAGTCATACTCGCACTATATCATTACGTGATTTTTACAATTTACTACTGCATACAGCTATTCAAACGGAAGTACGTTATTATAGGATGTAAGGGTTCCCGCACAACCTAACCTAACCAACTTCACCAGCTCGTGGTGCATCCTTCTAATCAAGAAACGAGGATCTGGTTTCCACCAACCCACATTGGAATGGCACAATCGATGGGAAAATCTATAAGGGGAAGCCTATATCCAGCAGTGGACTTCAACCGGCTAATGATGATGACGTTACTATATATAGTCGTTCCTCATTAATTCTTTTTATATCTTTAATAGACAAACGTAAACTGACGATGAGGCCTAAGACGGTACGGGAAGGAAGATTTATAACATTATGATAATTATCCAGATTGATTCAAAATAACCTTACCACCATGTTACATCATCTTTGCATTTTTTTTTTTTCATTAAATTTGGTGACAAGTGAAAAGTTTACCAGATGGTAAATTATACACATATAACAACGTGACGTTATTTAGGATTATTGCATCATATTACGCTTGTCGCCTTGAGACATAAGATATTGAATTCCAATACCCCAGTAATTACAATAACGACAGCGCCCTTCGAACCGGATTAAAGTGTTTCCACTACTGTTCATCGGCTGCAGTATTCACTAGTCGGTCTCCGGCAACACAGATATACCACCAGTAAAGCTTTATCGTCACACGAGATCAGCTGTGTTCGTCATAGCGGAAGCCTTTTAATGCTAAGGATATTCCAGGATCATCAGCTACGTCATGAATTAGCCTGTGCGTAAAATTTGATTGAAAAAAAAAAAAAAAAAACATCGCGCACCGTCTAATGAAATCGCCTGCGTCACGGATTGTGTTACTCGGAAAACATAATTTTTCCTCGTGAAATACCGTCGTAATAATACCACCACCATAATCCTATTCCCGTATACTTACTCAACTTAGTCGCGTGATGTATGACGAACTTGAAGTTTTTTTTTTTATTCAACCATCGTTCATAAGACGGTTAGTAATACGCTCGCCCGTAATAACGTGGCGCTAGTTAGTATAATACACAGCAACACATTGCGCTCATAGCATTAAGACATAAGATTTTAAGCCTCGTTACCCCAGTAATAACACTAGCTACAGCGCCTTTCAAACACGGTAATGTTTGATTATTACTGTTTGGCAGTAAAAATATACGCTGCAATGGTCTATGTCTAAACTGTCGACCGCAACAGAGACCTTTCACCAGTAAAGGTGGTATAAGTTCTAAATGAGGTAATATATTGTTATAAGTATGGAGATCCTTGATGGGCATACCCAGCAGTGGGCATTATCTGGCTGATAGGTAAGAGGATCGACTGTAAATAGAGTGAGCAACCAACCTTCAGTATATGAAGAGGCACCAGAAGAAATATCATTAACTAACCTCAAACATTGATATTGTTTAAGAGTAAAGAGAATTATTACTAGTACAGACTATTTCCACTTTACTGGGATCTAGGCAGATATAGCAGCAGCTCCAGTTTCTACTGTCAACCAGTAATATGTAAACATTACTATGTTCTAATATAAATGGTATTGTAGATAATATAATTACTGGAGTAACGAGATTTAACGTACGTCTCAAAGCTATGAGAACGATGTGGTCCTAACGCGTGAACGTCTCCCTCAACTTATCGCTTTATAGAATATTAAAAAAAAAGCCTTGAAGGTGTTATTGACGCAAATGTATAGTCCTCACCTTACAGTCAAAAGTTGCGACTTCCATTTAATACAGTGGAACAGCCCATTCAGGGTCCCTGGTGCTCATAATATGGAGTCATCGCCCACTACCAGATACGTTGATCTACATACATCAATTGGTCAGCGTCATCACATATATATTCAGTGTGCATCGCGAAATCATATCAAAATGGAAATTCAGTGACGCACGTTCAAACCGGATGGTATACGTCAGAACCTCAACCGGTTTTCTAATCGGCAAAGGTTGTTTCGACTGTTGATAACAAGGAATTATTGGAAAGATAACTATGAAGAAGAATTTTTTACGAAAAAAAAAAACATTGACGTATGTACACTGTATCCGTTCTAGTTGACTTGGCTGATCTTGGACGGAATCTCTTCTTGTCGGCGATGCTGGACTCCTCCTAAAACATTGCATGCATCCCGGCCCGGTGAATGGTACTCCCCTATAAGGTCTTTAGGTTTGTTTAGGTTTAGGTTCGTTGGCGGTCAGGATAGGTCTTCTCATTACTTTCTAAATAACGCTGAGGAGGACATTACTTGGACATGGTGATGGACACGCTATTGATGTAGTGCTCACGAGGATGGTGAGGACTGCATAAAACTGATCCCGTGACGTAAGCCATCGTCCTCTTCAGGGTCATTTAGAAGCCGATGAGAACCCGTACCCTAACTGCCAACGATCCCAAAGGCCCCATTAGAGTAGGGGAACACCATTCACCGGTGCGCCGTGACGCCGTCGGTTAACGCCACGACGGCTTCGTCTCAGAGCGGAATTTGTCCTCTCTCGATCTTGTTCGGCAGCCTCCACAACATTTCCACAAAAGGTGGCTACGGCCTTCCAAGCAATGTCTCCTCTCAGCATCACCGACAGGATTGCTGGCAAGGAGAGGTCCCGTCCGATCCGATTTATTAGCATCCGCCGCTCCGGGCTTACCTTAGTCCTATACTTACTAGCCCGAGAGTACAGGGCACAGTATACTTAAAGATAATAAAGGTAGTAAATAGTAAATATTAGGAAATAAATCCTTTGTTTAATTACTAAAATATTCTTCTACTTATAAAGTAATATTAAACCGTTTCCTGTACTAAGCAAAGTATTATTTTTATGTGTTTCCTCCTCCAATGCCATCGTAACTGCATCGAGTTGGCATGGCCGGTGCGTCCCGATTTGGGAGACAATATTCCAACTCATTACCGATGCGATTGTTTGATGCATTCCATACGAAGATGTTCAGCATAATTAGGTGACCTCCGACGTCGCATGTCTACATACAAATAAATGTATCGAGACAATCGATACTTATAGATACTTTAGCGAGACGAGTATTTTTTATTTTACAAAGCGATGGTACGAGCGAGACCTTTACCCGGTGCATTTTTCGAACACCTTCAAAGGGGATCCCTTTATGAGTCCCCAAGGTTGTGCTGAGGGGCAAAATTCCTGGAAAACGTGCACGTGGTAGACAGCGAAGAAATCGTTTGACTACATAAAGGACCGCGTTTAAATACCATCAGTTAAACAGAATAAATGAGGATCGAATTAGTTTTCTCCATCTGATCGCCAAACTTTAGCTTAAAGAGGACACCGTAATGATGATAAAGTGATACACTTGCTCATAACAAAGACACGCTTATTAGGATCCTACACTATACTAGATATGTCTCGTTACCATAGTAATTTCATTTGCTACAACGCCCTTCAAATACACCAGAGTAATGTTTGCATTAATATTTGGCGGTACAATTAGGAGCTGCGATGTTACCTGGTATGTACAAGACTTACCACTAGTTTTACACCAGTGCGGGTTCAGTATTAAAGCTGTTCTTGGAATATGTCAGTTACATCACAATGTTTTCATTCGCCGGAAGCACAAGCTCAGTTGACAAATAACCTGGGAATAATAACTGCTTCGTTCAGCGTAGATACGATCTAGATATAATACTTACAAATTTTTCTAACGCACAGGTGATGTTTATTTAACACTTGTTGCACATAACGCCGTAAAATAAATTAACAAACATGATGATAGAGCTGTAGATAACGAACGCCCTTCGTATTGGCCTCATTTTAAAAATAAACACCTTTATCGATTTTTAAGATATGAAGCCTGATACGAGCAAAGTGAATACGATGACTAAATCATTACTAATAATGTACAACGACCTTGTCTACCTTAAATGTAATTAGATAAATTTTTTAATGAGCAGACAACAGTTTGATAAAATCAAAAAAAAAATCCGGAAACAGGTGAACAACGAAACATGAACAATGGGTATAAATATCTTCGTAATCCTCAATCCAATTTTTCCAATGTTATTCGGTTTATTCTCGTTATTGAAGATAAGTGACATAACTTCCTTGATAACTATATATAGGATTGATCATCAGCCGATAGACGTCCACTGCTACACATAAGCCACCCCCAAAAGATTTCCACATCGTGTAGGGGTTCATATGGAGGATTTAGGTCATTTTCCACCACGCTGACCCAATGCGGTTTGGAGCTAGAGCCTGGTTTATAGATAAGAACACACCACGATCAGGTGAGGTTAGCTTGGATCCCGTGAGTTGTTGTGCGGGACTTACACCCAATTCAGAGAGGCCTGTTCTGCAGTGGACGTCTCTGGGCCGATGATGATGATGATATATCTTGATTAAAACAGACAAATACTTAAACACGAGCTCAATATAGTACAGTGCATATGATATTGACTGGTGCCACATTATTTGTAACTTGTGGCTGGTCTCATCACGAGACGTCCGAAACTATTAGACGTGAGCCATTAAAATTTGGTAGAAATATTGTTTCTGCCATTTAGAAGTCATTTCAGAATGGATTTCATCAAATTCTTTCCCTAAAGGGAGTTACAGGGGTGTTGTGGCTAACAAAGCGGACGGGAAACAAGTAGTAAAAATATGTAGGAGGAAGAAAACATCTAAAATTAGTTAATCTCAAGACGAAAGAAAACATGTCTGATAACTAGTCTCCGGCGCAATAGTAAACAACTTCGCATACACTTGCTTTTACGCATTTCATATACACTTTAACGATAACGCGAATGTGTTCATCATTTTATTTTTATGACTATTCACAGCAATGATTAAACATGATTTGTATGTTGTAAACATATATTAATAATAAATCGATACCTGGATAATAAATATTTGAACACGTGGAGTAAATAATTCCCCTAATATGGGAAATTTTAGAAATAAACCCATAACTACTCCCTCATCAGATGTTAAAAGCGACCGAATGGAATAACCCTAAGAAAAGGACGACAGCGTTTTGATCAACTTTATCAATGTGGAGTAGAGAAGAAGAAAGAAGTAGAAATTAATCGAAGTAAATAAAAAAAATACTATGATGCTAGAAGATATCTCTCGCAACCGTCAAGAAGACAGCAGAAGTAGTTATTTTAGTAATTACTTCATCATCACCAGCCGATAGAGGTCCACTATTGGACATAGTCGCCACCCCTAACATTTTCCACCTCGATCGATCCTGCGTTGCTCGCATCCAGTGGGTTCTCACGATTTTCAACAGATCTTCGGTCCACCTTCTGGAAGGCCTTCACCACACCACGCCCACCAGTACTACCACACAACACCACGTCTATCAGTACGCGGGCGCCACTTGAGGACCTTACTGCCCCATCGGCCCTCGGTCCTTCGAGCTATTAACTAATCATTACTTGATCAATATTAATTTTATAATTAAAGGATGAATTTTAATTATAAAATAAATAATTAATTTAGACATGTGTTTTAGAAAGGAAAAGAGAAGATCATTGGATATCCTTACGAAGGCAATGAAACAAAAACAACTTTTTTCGATGAACTAGGAGTACTACAGTCACAACCCAAATGAGAATAGAGAATTCTACTTCCACGTCAATTACCTACATGATCATCATAAAGCTATTTCCAATTATCTAGAATGTAGTTATTAAATATTATTATTAAATCGAGATACTTTAAAGGGGTTTCCCCGGGAAAATTACCTTGAGATTACCTAATTTAATAATTACATTACCAAACAATGATTCATTTAATATTCTTACCTAATTGATTGATAAAGGTAAAGTACCTACGTATATAGAAAATTCTTTATTTAGCAAACATCATACGATCTAGTCCACGTCATATCTGGATATCTAAACATTTAGCTACAATAACAATATCAGTTTAGGGTTCAAAAGAGTACCTATTTATAGCTAAAAAAAATCTATTAAGTGATATCTGTACGATATGATTATCGCCTCTTAGATACTATTGAGTCTATTAAGTTAATAAAGTTCATTATTTTTAATGACAATGATAAAGGACGCTGTCAATGGTTCTTCATGATCATCATCAGTTGATAGACGTCCACTGCTAGACAAAGGCCTCCTCTAAAGATTCTCAATTCAAGTAGGGATTCATATGGGAGGTTTTGAGACATTTCCCACCACCTTGGCACAATGCAGGTTGGTAGGAGCCAGAACCTCGTTTGTTGAACAACAAGGTGCACCACGAGCAAGTGAGGTAAGCTTGGATCCCGTGAGATGATGTTCAGGAGCCCTTACATCCCTCGTCGATGGTTACAAGTATTTGTTTTGTGGGTTCTAGTGTTTATGATCTGTTGGAAATAGTGTGTCTGAAATGCTGAAGTTCTTGAGACAGACAATTACAGATATCCATCATACCAAGATATTTTGTATTTTTAGATAAAAACCCTTTCATGTAAATGTTTCCTTTTCTCGTTCCCGGCATTTGGGGGCCTAGGTTTCATTCCTTTATTTACATTTTTATTATTCTCTCCTCACTCTCCCCTTCCATCCTCTTCTTCTTTTATACCGTTCTTATTCTCTCATCTCTACTCCATCCTAATTCCTTCTTTCATTCTTTTCTGAAATGAATTTGATAAACATTCATCTACAGGTCTTGAGGAAGGAAACCCGGAAAATATGCTTCTAGTGAAAGAGATAATTAGAACGATGCAAGTTAATAATAGATCAGGATTATATACAAACAGTTGTGGACTGAAAAAAAATTCTCTATCTTCGATTATAAGAAAGCATGATAATAATGATAATGTAGTGACAAGGTGAGCACTTGCTATAGCGCTCTTCGGATTGAAACAAAATCATGTTTGAACGCTGAGTTGTGTGATTATTAAAAATTCCAACATTACTTTGCACAATAACACTACATCACCTTTCACGCCATGAGGCATAAGCGTTTCTCTCATAATCATGAGCCGTTAGACGTGGACTGCTGGACATAGGCCTCTCCCAAAGATTCCCATATCGATCGCATCGTAGGGATTCATATAAAGCGGGTTGATGAGAGCCTTGTTGATTAGCAGAGTGCACCATGAGTAGATGAGGTTAGCTTGGATCCAGTGAGTTGTTGTGCGGAAATCCTAAGACCTCCTTTTTCGTTTTTTCAATTCAGTAATATAATAGCAGTAGTGTTCAACTTTGTAATAAGAGGAGACACTGTTGAGACGGTGTGTACGCTGGATCCTCCAGTTAAAATCATATACGAATCAGACTTGTTATTATGACCGTCGAGTAATACGATGACTAAACATCGCACAGTCGCAATAAGCAACAAATATTTCATAATAATATTGTTATAAATTTTCTTTGTTTACGAATCAGGACGCCCTGAAATTCCAATAAACGCTTGATAAAACGCGATAACAGTTTACGTAACAATGTTTGCCGTTTTATTTTTATCGCTGTAGAGGGAACAATATAAAATAATTAAAATAGAAAAATAAACTTTTAGGATTAAACAACAACCGTAATCGTTCACTGAAAACGTGACGGTGTAAACTTTTGTAAGTATTTATAAATATCTACTCAATGGATGTCCTTTCCACTTTTAGAAATATCACGCGACGCACGTTTATGATTGTATTTTTATATAATTACTAACATCAAAATCGATGGAAAAGTATATTATATTATTTCTAGTAAATCTTACTAGTGGACCGTCTAGGTAGGTACCACCGCAGCTCGACGAACTGTACTGTGCAAATATTACTTTGTTCCAGTTTGAAGAGCTTGTCATAAAGCGGCGAGCGCGATGTGGTCCAGTGTACATCATCTTAATCAGTGCCACATTGTTATAAGCAAGTACAGTTACCGTCAAGTGAACGTCTTCCTCCTCTCGTCCTTCGTTGCATAAAATGAAAATGTTAATAGCCGGAAGAGAGTCACGCTATAGCATATTTTAATTGCGAGGATCGAAGCCAGCTTGCAGGTTCGAAAAAACCCTATCAAGGTTCAAAGTAGGATGATAAAAGTTAACTTGCAAAGCAAGGGCATATAAATATCATATCATCCATCAGTTAGACATAGACCTACTAAAAACTAAACATAAGGGGCATATAAAAACCAACAATAATTACACGACTAAGGTAAACTGTAGCCATACTATCTAAAATTAATCGTAGTACCTGGCAATCCCCATAAATGAAAAGAAATGCGCTGGTGATTCATCAGGGTAATAGCAATATTTATACAATTACTTAGAAACACGAGCGCATAGTAAAAACGCTATCACTTGATTCACACGAGATGCGCGCGCCGATTCGCGCGAAGCACGATGACTCATCGCGAGACGGCGCCAAATTCTCGACACTTCGGGCGGCCATCTTTAATTCTTTTCTTTTTAATTTTTAATAGCAACAAACAACATGACGCGTATCGCTATAGCGTTACATAAATAATAAATAGCGTTACTCTTTATTACTATTGACCTTTATATATTATGAGTGGAAGTTCCGGTTACGAATAAACATATTTTTCTGAATTAATTTATTTATAACTCTTTTAAAGAGTAAACATACAAGAATAAAAACAATAGAAATAGATAAACAAAAAGGCGGATGTAATGCTACGAGGCATTCTTTCACAGTCAACCTTGCAGCTTGTGGAAATAATATAATAAAAAAATCAAGTACTTAAAAAACGTTACAGAATTAATAATAGTACAAATGCAGACATGGACGTTTGTTTATTCAATTATAGACTACTATCTTACAGGATTCTTCTTCGTCAGTATCACTCTTGACAGTGGTTGCGGTCATCACTTCAGGTGATCGCAAGGTTCACAAGACGCCGCCACTCTTCTCCGATGACCGCCTCACAGCTTTAGTAATACAAAAACACCTAAGATCTATCTAAAAATAATTAAAGCTTTGATTATGTAATATATATATCAATTAATATTTCACAAGATCCAAGCCAACCTCATCTGCTCGAGGTAGCTCTGGCCCCCACCAACTCGCATTGGTTTAGTGTGGTGGAAAATGGTCCTAATCGATTCATATGATTCCCTACTCGATCGTATGGGAATCTTTGGGGGTGGCCTATCATAGCATATCTAGCAGTGGATGCCTATCGGCTGATGATGATGAATGGAAGCATAATGTGAGATCATCGGAAAATCATGGTCATCATATATATAATATATATATTATCAAATATGTTTCGTCTACTACGAGATAAGACATTCCATATAAACACTATAGACATAAGTGGGCGTTGGTCGGACATGGCGAATTGCGCAATCTCTTGCTGTAGACTGATATTTACATTTGATCTTCTGTCTGGAACAGATAATATATATATTTTTAGACGCCATCGATACTCGAATTTCAACAGATTAAAAATAATTTTGATGTCACGTAAACTGATAAACTGTAGTATTTATTTTAATACCAATCAGTTTATTATAATTTACACTAATTATGTTTCTCTGCGAGTGGTGGTAGGTCTCATCGTAAGACCATCTAGGTAGCTAGCACCGCAGCGCCTGTTGCAGCCGCCAAATAGTACTGTGCAAACTTTACAATGTTCTAGTTTGAAGGGATTTGTAGCTAGGATATTTGTCTTATGTCTCAGGCCATAAGCGCAATATAGTGCTGTATATATAATCCAGACTATCGTCACGTTGTTATAGGTAGGAGTATCACTTACCATATAGTGAACGTCGTAAGGTATCATCATTTGTCGTCACAGATCCTGGATCCTGAATATGGTACCAACAATTTTTATAATGAAAATATGAAATGACTAGAACCTATCTATGGCAATAAACATCACCAGCTGGGTTATATAGCATTAGACTTTTGCTGTATTGTTTTAATTTTTTTTTTTCTTACTCATCTGATTCCTACATCAATCAGTCTTACGCTGCCCTCATTCAGTGGCTTCTCGCGACCTACCAAGGGCCGTCGTTTCATAGGGGTTGATAGAAGAATTTCATTTGAAATAATGATTTGATTTAACATCATTTATATCGCCTTGATACATGTTAAATCTGATTACCCGAGTAATTTCGCTAGCTACAACACTCTTCAAATCGGAACACAATAATATCCGCACATACATATATTAACCTAAATATACATATATTAATATACATATCACGCCTCGTTCCCAGTGGGGAAGACAGAGACCACCTCTCTCTACTTGCTATCTAGACGGTTTCCAACAACGGAGACATACTAGCGGTAAAGTTAAAAAAAAAATCTATCAGGCGTATAAACAAAAAAGCACGCATTCGTGGTATGTAATATTACATAAATTTATCTATTGTTGCTATAAACAAAAAAAATATGCTTTTGTTTAAATTACATCAGAGCTGAACAAACGTTTGCCGCATGATAACTGCTTGGTGACAGATTGCTTATCGCGCGGACGCGTGATTTTAACGTGATTCGCGAACGCGTACATTTACACGAGCACATTTTTTTTATATAAAATCTTTATTCAAACACCTAACATCAGGTCACAACACTAGTTAACACCAGTCAACCTAACCTAGGACGAAAGAAGATCCAACACGCCCTTACAGATGTAGAAAGGGGAAAGGCTCTTCCCATGGTGCAGGTGCGACGGAGGTGAATCATCGAGAGAGTTTTAGTCGCTATAAGTCCGACATAACCTGTCTTTGCCTCAGCGAGAGCTGATATTCGAAGGCATTTCCTCCCACGTAAAGCAAAAACATTAAAAAAAATCTAGTATTTTTATACACATACTATATAAGAAATGACTAAAACAGTATAACACATAACTCGTGAAGTTGATGGACGTTGGGGACTTCAAGTGCTGGAGTGGCTGCGCCGGATAACGCAGCATTGTCAGACCCTTCACGAGGTGGAGAGAGGAAATCGAAAGAATCGTTGGGCCACCAGATTCACACAGCGGGCTACCATGCTTTGTGGGACATTACAAGAGACCTATGTCCAGCTGTGGACGACCATAACACACTAAAAAGACATACTAAAATAACTAAAGTCTAGATATAAATAAATACACAATTAATAATTTTTTTTATGGCATCCGATTGTTCAGTTAATATTAAATTACACATCATTATCATCATCAGCTGATAGACTGCCACAGCTGAACTTGGATAAGACCCGACGCGCGACGAGTGGTGTCGGCAAGGTGTGTCGTGCGGTGTTCCGCAGGGGTCGGTCCTTGGACCGCTCCTGTGGAACATCGGCTACGACTCGGTGTTGCGCGGAGCCAACCTCGGTGGAGTCGACGTGACTTGTTACGCCGACGACACCCTGGTGACGGCTCGCGCGCGCACCTTTAGGGAGGCGCGCGTGTTGGCGACTGCGGGCGTGGCCCACGTCGTCTCGCGCATTCGGCGCTTGGGGCTGGAGGTTGCGCTGGGCAAGTGCGAGGCCTTGTGCTTCCACGGCGCCCGGAATGCGCCTCCGCCGGGAGCGGAGCTGATAGTCGGTGGGACTTCCATCGCCGTCGGTACTTCGATGAAGTACTTGGGACTCGTCCTCGACGGCCGATGGAGGTTCGACGAGCACTTTCGGCAGCTGGGCCCGAAGCTCATTCGAGCGGCCGGGTCCCTGAGCCGCCTCCTGCCCAATCTGGGCGGGCCGAGCGTCGGATGCCGGCGACTCTACACGGGGGTGGTGCGCTCTATGGCGCTATACGGTGCGCCCATATGGGCGCAACACCTGTCGACCCGTGGCGTGACGCTGCTGCGCTCGCCGCAGCGCGTCATGGCCATACGGATCGTACGAGGTTACCGTACCATCTCTTTCGAGGCGGCGTGCGTCCTCGCCGGGACACCGCCGTGGGAACTCGAAGCGGAGTCGCTGGCGCGCCTCTACTGGCGGCGGAAGAGGGCCCTCGAGCGGGAGGGCTCGTTTCCGTCGCCCGACGAGGTGGAGAAGTGGCGCCGAAAGGCGCGTCGAGAGGTGCTTCGGGGATGGGAGCGGCGACTCCTCGAACCGTCGTACGGTCGCCTCACCGTTGAGGCCGTCCGGCCGGTCATCGGTGACTGGCTGGGCCGGGACTTCGGAGTCCTCAGTTTCTGCCTGGTGCAGGTACTCACGGGGCACGGTTGCTTCGGGAGCTATCTGCACCGGCGGAACTGCACGAGTAGGACGGACGAGGCGTGCGACGAGTGTGGCCACCCGGTGGACACATCGTCCCACACCTTAGCCGATTGCCCGCGATGGGGGGGGACAGGGCCGCGCTCGTAGCGGCGATAGGGAGTGACCTCTCGCTACCGTCCGTGGTCCGGACCATGGTCAGTGGCGAGGCGTCATGGAATGCGGTATCCCGATTCTGCGACTCTGTTATGACGCAGAAGCGGGAGACCGAACGTATCCGAGAGCGGGCGCCGAGGGACAGGACGCGGTCGGAGCGCGATGACAGCTCACCGCCGCAAGGCGGGACCGAGCGCACGACCGCCGAATGGCTCCTCGGCAGGAACCTGGCGCCGCGACCGACAAGGGCCGTCGGGCCGGTGCCCCCCTTGGAGAGGGTTCCTGGGGTGGATATGGTGATGCGTCTCGTATTCCGACGCGTCGCCACGTAGGGATTTTTTAACAGGATGGGTGCTTCACACCCCTCCTCGAGGTGGGCTCGGTCATTCGGGCGCCGTTCGGGGGGTCGTGGATGAACTGCAATACTTTATCCCGCGACCCCACGAACACGTGGATGAGAGTGGAATACCGTGTGAAGCTTTTTAGTCGGTTGGAGTCCGACACTACCACCGTCGCCGGCCCAATTTGGCGACGGGGTGTGCGTTTCCGTTAGCATTTTGTTACACAGGTAAATAAAAAAATAAAAAAAAAAAAAAAAAAACTAGTCTAGCATATGCTTGTCTTAGAGATTCCCATGTTCCCTTTCTCTACCCTCTCTTATCTTTACGCTCTACTTTAGACAACTTTCACAAAATTCATTTTGTTAACAATTAAAATATGTGCATTTATATATATATATTATATATATAAATGCATATGTATATACATATATATATGTTTCTTTCTTTCTTGAAAAAGTAGACTTCGTACTCGTCGATTTTCTTTGTCCGATTGATTGATATGAAAACACAATGATAAAACTATCGGCTTTGTAACATTTCGATATCTATCAGTTATATAATTTAATGGACTTTACACTGCTAATGCTGATACAGAAACACTACAAGTTATGTTTCAAGATTCTATATTTATTTTTAATAAAAGAAAGTGACGCGACGAATATTTGAGGCTGAGAGACAGCACCACATAATAATTGCCGCCTTAGGTCAAATACGGTTCGCAATTTCACTACCTACATTACCCTTTAAACCGGAAGACAGTAATATTTACACACGACTACTTAGCGTTAGAAATGCTGGGAAGGTAACAACCTAACCAGCCTCCGGCAACAGGGACTTTCCAGCAGTAATTCACATCTGTAAATTATATATCTCCAATCACCCTAGTTGTGGGTGTCCCAACTCAAAGATATTTATTTGACAGCATAAAACGGTTTCTAATTCTAGCCTTATATCTATTATTCGTTAGATAATGTAAAATTTATCAACATCCAAACAAGACCTGTTTGAAGGTCGTCGAACTCGGACCGCAGTTTTTTTTTTTTAATGCATTATTGAAATCAAAAACGTAAGAAGTGCTAATGAACTTAAAGAATTCCGCATAAAGTAATATGATGAGAATGATAATACCAAACGAGATTGTCGATATCAATAATGCTCTAAAGCCTTAAAAAGGATATTAAGTGTATGGTATATTTTAAAGGGTTTTTTCACGTTTTCTTCAATGCATTATGCTCATCAAGTTTTTTTTTAAATCAACAAGGTTAGCGCATAACTACGATCCTAACTGATGTAGTCTGCGGAGGTAAAGAACACTGACCTAGTAACAGACTATCACTCTTTTCTTGAAAACGCCAACGTCGGCAAATTGCTCCACTCTTTTGCTGTTCTTATAAAGAACAAGGAGGTAAACCTCTTTCGTCGCAAACTGGGGATGTCCACAACATAAGGATGGAGAGACAAAGGGATGGGGTAATTATATCGTGTAATTCAATATAAAGCTGGAAGCTTTACGATAAATCGATGTTGATCAACATAGATATAGCTACGGAGAAATAAAGGGAAAATTTTTCGTATGACGTCGAGCTGAAGCCGAAGACATTCTAATGCGTCAACGGACTGAAAAAAAAAAATACTAACCTTCCAATATTTGACATCGGGGAATAACCGGTTGCGTTGATAACAGGTAGAAGATTCGAAGAAAGGTTACGCATGTAATTACGAGTGGGAAACTAAAAACGTTTCTTTCGTGTTAATATCAAAAAAATATTTGAGATTTGTGTATATAAATCAAAATATATATAGACTAATATTTGAATATTACTGTACCTACTTTATTCCTATTCGAAGTAATTTCTTAGATATAAAGATACATCGGTATTTAATAACGCGGCAAGATAAGAGGGACGTTCACCTAATGGCAAGTGATACGCCTGCCCATAACAACGTAGCTCTAGTTAGGATGGTGTACACTTCACCACATTGCCCTGGTTGTCTGAGACATAAGATGTTGTATTATATATCAATACCCCAGTAATTACAGTAGCTAAAGAGCCCTTTAAACTGGAACACAGTGTTTATACACTACTGTTTCTACAAAAAAAAACTACATATACTAAAAATAATACAAATCTAGATTCACATAAATGGAATTTGACCCAAATCCCTCCATATGAACCCTTACATACGACAGCCTTTAGTGCCCAGCGGTACCGAAGGCCATGCTGACTGTATGTAGAGATCTTTGGAAGAGACCTATGTCCAGCAGTGGAAGTCTATCGGCTGATGATGAATATTATCCATTGTTTTTTTTAACATATATGTGTACAAATACTTGGTAAATGAAACAACACTATCAACATCATCAGCTGATAGACGTCCACTGCTGGACATAGGCATGTACCAAAGGTCTCTACCGGTTATATAAACATTGTAAATGTGACTTGAGAAAAATATTGAAAATTAATACTTATGTACTTTTAATGTTATCAGACTATCAATGACTTAGAAGATCAATAGAAGAATAATTAATCTCCTAAAAATAGTTGAAGGACTTCGAAGAGAAAACTGTCCATCACCAGGTTTATAATCCTGTAAGTTCAAACATTGGATAGTCCCCACCTTTCTTAACGAAGAGTAGATCAAACTCCGAGCAAATCTGAAAATCCTTTCCTTGTAAAATATCTTCGGTGAAAGAAAACATCGTGACATCTACCAATCCGCACTTATCCAGTGTAGTGTATAAATTGCCTTAATTCCATTCAATAATCTATCCAATAATGGGAATATATACTAACTATCTAGTTAGGTAGTACTTCAGCTCCTATTTCTTCTGCCATATAGTAGTGTGAAAAAATTACTATGTTACGGTAGCTAGTGTAACGAGAGTCAACAACTTATGGCTCAAGCAAATATCAGCCTAACTAGTGCCACGTTGTTATAGGCAGGAATATTACTTACCATCAGGTAAACGTCCTGCTTAAGTGTATAAAGAAACTTTCATTTATACACAGTAAATACAAATTAACGTACTCATAGTCTTCGTGCGCTACATTACTCATGATCGTGTTTGTCTTAAGGGATATTACAGCATGAAAAACCAACAAGGATTAATATCTATTTATTTATTTGTCTACCTAGATATGGCCGAGAAATAAATGACAGTAATAAACCGAGGTTTCAAGGTGAGTTATCAAAATTCTTTCATCACCGATCTTCGAAACGATATATGACAAAATCAGTTCCATCATTTCACCTGGTTACCTAGTGGCAACAATGTGGCCGCGGAATGCGGGGCATTCGAAAACAATCGTAACACAATTACATTTATTTAATTAAACATCTTTGTCTATTCCCCTCTGTTGACCCGCTGACGGACTACATTGTAGCATTGTTATGTTTATTTGTTTGTCCGTTTGTTTGTTACTAGACCGCGGTATGTAAAGGTCTAGTACAAACATCTTATACAAGCCCTGTAATGTACACTAACTAATAGTACAAGCAACGGGCCACTACTTAATCCTACAGACGCATAATTCATTACGTGTTTGTTCATCATCATTATTTCAGCCCTTTGCTGAACATAAGGCTTTTCGTAACTAGTACAAGCTATACTTGGTACAGAGTTGGTGAACTCATCATACTGGTAACTGTCATATATTTTTTACAATGAAGGAAACATTTACTTGATCATAAACGATAGGACCATAACAATGTGGAGCTAGTTACAATTTTTCTGTATATAACACCATATTAAGATCGCCTTGAGACTTAAGTATTTTTAGTATCTACAACGCCCTTTAAACCAGCACAGTAATGTATGAACAGTGCTGTTTCGCGGTAGAAATACCACAGTCTAAATAGGTATCTAGATGGGTTTCGGTGAATAAAACCTAACAACGGATAAAGAATTGAAGAACTAAGCCAAAGATTTGTTCCTATCTTAGTCGACTTTTACAACACAACAGGGTAAGACTTGGTGAAGAAGTAACATTAGTCTGCGATATAATTATCTTCAAATCGGGATTATATTTAAGATCGTTTCAATACTTCAAAATTAACTCAAAACTTCAGCGAGCAGTTTTTACTGTTTACAATTCCACTTACGTTAAACTTACTAATTTTTTTTAATATTCTTCTAAGTGTGCTCCTATGTTTTTGAAGATTACCACCATGGCGATCTTCACCATAAGGGCATGGACCAACACGATAAAGAAACGTGTCATTGTTGAAGACTCCCTAATCATTAACTATTTCTATTTAGAACATATATCAATATGACGACACTTATCATCATCAATACTAAATAGTAATTTATTATTAAATAGTCATTGAATTTAAATTAATATTTATGATAAATAGATAAAACATACTATTATCTTACATATTACGTTAGGTTGTCGAACAGGTGGAAGACAAACCAGTCATTAAAAAGGCCATTGTTGTTTAGATAAAATAGTACGTTCTATAAAAAAAAACTATGAAAACCATAGACGTTTAAAATAAATTAATAAAAAGCTAATATAGTTTAAAAATATCGGTTAGCTATTTAAAGGAACTTGACCACATTTCCATCATTTGGATATCAATAAATCATGTAGTACGTTTTAGTGAATTTCCAAAAAAATATCATTGAAATTACTTTCAACGTAATAACATATAATTCTAACGTCTTCATCCAAATGTAGAAGTTGCCTGGTGGATATAGGTCGAGCGTATTGCCCGAAGGACTAATAACGGAACTGATAGTAAGGTCCTTGAGTACCTGTTGGGTACCAATGCTTGAAGAACATGCACAAGATCGACTAATAATGTGGTGAAGATTGATAGGTTCAAACGTAACTCTTATCACTGTTCTGTTGGGTTTCTAACCTAAATCGATTAGCAACTGTGCTGCCATTTTAATCGTACTACGCAATCGAGTTAAACCAGTAAACTGTCACGCGTATTCCATTATCCATATGTTTTAATTAAATCTCGAATCAGGCCTCAATTAGCGCTTTACGTAACTGATAATAAAGTCGTGTAAACATTTTATAACCGCACGTGAATTTAAAATGGAGCCGGCTATTATTTTACACGTGACCAGTTATTTTTGTCAATAGCACAGTGTAACGTATCAAAATTAATTCTATTAACCGGTTTTTATTTTAAAGCATGATTATGTAATATATGATTTTTTTATATAACAAAGCAAGTAGGCGTGCACAAAGGCCATTTAATGGTAAGTAATAATATGACGCTAGTTAAGATTATATACACTGCACCACATTGTGCTCGTCGCTTTGAGGCATAAGTTGTTAAATCTTGATACACCAGTAATTTCACTAGATTCAACACCTTTCAAACAGGAACACAATAATGTTTGTACATCACAGTTTACCGGCATAAATAGGAACTGCCGTGGTACCAAGAAGGTCTTTAAGAAAAAAAAAATTACGTATAATATAAACTTTAAAGTCATCATGGTCAAGGCAATCTTTAGTTTTGTATTATATCAAAATTCTGAGATCATGTTAAATGTTTATTTATAAATATATATTTTTCGCGTAAAAAGATGACAAAAAGTTATTACGTAACTAACAAATAGCACAAAAAAAAAAAAAAACAAAAGATCCTTCAACAAAGCAAGTTCTGTTTTTTGTTGAATTATATCATGTTAGATGTTATTATTATAATATCAATACACATAAAATCATTTGTTTTGTCTATGGCGTGCACGTGTTATATAATCTGTATATTTTGCTCTATTAGCTTATCTATGCATTATTAATAAATTAGACGCTCGCTTATGAAAAGCGTGTTTTTAACGTTAATGTTAACGTATATTTTTCATTTAATACTCATTCCCTGTGTAGTAATACAGTGTAACGTTATTATGTAGTATTATGTTGCAATAACATTTCCTTGTTTAATAAATTTTGATCGACAAGGAAAAAGATTTAGGTAAGAAATGTTTTTATATACTCTTATTAAAACTAAATAACACATTATTTTATTTAATAATCTTTCATATGTTTAAATCGTTACGTTGTAAATCGTTTTAATAACAACCTATTTTTTTTTTCGCTCAATTTAACGTTATAAACTTTTATGAGCCGCAATTAGACATTTCAAATAAACTCGACCGTCTGCATATTACGTAAATGATCCATTGTTATAAATATCAACCAAAAAAATCGTTTTCTCTGTAGGGTAACATACTTTCTTGAATATACTGAATCAATTTACTAATTTCATGCGACTGATGCAGAATGTTCCACGAAAGTAGTTTAATTGGGCATTAAATATATTTAGATTCAAGACGTACAAACCCGCAAGACATATCTAAATGTGTCGAAAAAAACCTTGTAGTTTTCCACCCGAAAACATATGTATTCCTTTATAAATTATTCATCACGTATCATAATATCCTTTTTTGACAGATTTTGTCTGTAGTTGTAACAAATAGAAAAAAAAAAAAAAAAAAAACAATTTGGGTCATATGGTAAAGTCGCTCGTTTTTTGTCCCCGTTTTCGGGCCGATGTTGTCACTCATGGTATTCTAATACACGAAATTATGTGAAAACAAAAACTCATACATAATTCATATCGGTATCTGAAAATTTATAATTTTTTTTATTTCATAACAAGCACTGAAGGTTCTTTTGAAAATCATTCCATAATACTACAATTATAAAAAATACCATGTTGTATGGTTAAAAGACAATACAAACCTCTAAATATTTATATGAATGCTATATTAAACGTTAATATATGCTATATAAGCTATTTACAGAAATGATTTGTTTTCGTAATCAAACTAGTTCTCAGGTAGAAAATATTTTATTTGCCTACAATTTAACGACTGCAATAATATTGTTTCGTTGTACAATGGTACAATTCATCAATATAAAGTGTTATTGGATAAAAATTATATCTTCGAGAATATTCTCTCAGATAACTACTTATTGATTCTACACCATCATTCCTAAAGAAGTTCTAATTATAGTCATAATTATATTTACCGATAGACTCTCATAGAAGCAATTCTCGAAGTGATTTGTAGCGGGAATGATGGAAAATCGATTATTTAATCGATGTTTTCATTAAAATAATCAACAATATTAATTAATTATTTATAATATTTGAAAGGTAACTAATAATTATTACGAAATTCTATGACTGTGCGAAATTAGCAACTACTGAAAAAAAATAATGACATTTAATTTTCTCTGATGAAAAAGACAAAGGTGAAAAGCTTGTTCAGCCAAATCATCGATATCTTCATACGTATCAGTTTCCATATAATTGCAACTTCGAGGACAACATGATTTTTAGACAATAGGATACTCATATCATATTAATTCTTATCGCTACGTAAATGCTTATAACTCTGTCATTAATACGCTGATTGGATTAACTACAAGCTATTTCCTTTGAAAAGAAACTCGATCGATGGTAGTATCTATAAAACATTTTCCTACCATAATTTGTTTCATAAGTTTCTGGTTTTTTTTTCACACGTCGATTTATTATAATATTGTGTTGACATTACCATATTTGGATCATAACAAAGTTACGTAAATATAAGTGAAGAATAACCCATACCAAGTTGATGGATTGCAAGTGGCGGTGTGTCGTCCTTGAGACTCCATGATATTTTCCTGCACGCGATACCAATATGTTTTATGCGCAGTGTTTTTTTTTTTTTTCTTCGTATATTTTGTTTCAAATCGCGTTTTTTGCGAACGGAAAAACTACATGGGATGCGAAATATTCGGTTACATAATGTTATGTTATACGAAAACATACTTTATAAAATCGTCGTCATCATCGAGATGGTCCATCGCTGATCATAGGTAGCACCTATGTCTTTCAGCCCTATGGTCTCGGGCTAGTAAGGTTAGGACTAACGTAAGCCCTGACTGTCGTAGAAGGCGATTGAATGGGTATAAGAGCTTCGTGCACCTTGAGGATGGGGGCCCTTATTGCTCAATAAGCGAACCTGTGTGTGACAGCGTATGGCTCTGCGATGGTGCTTAGGACAGTTTGGCTACGCCTCAGAGACGTTTAACAGAGAGTCTCTATACTTTCAGGCATCGGTACGTTCTGTAAAAAATCCCGGAACCTCTCCGAATGTTATGCAGATCACCGATGGAGTTTTAGCAAGAACCTCACAACCCTGAGTTCCTCCAGAAGTAGGATAAAGATATCTCTCCGATATCAAAATAGAAGAACATAGGTGGTAGGTCTTTATTGTCGGACACCGTCTAGTTACCACCACAGTGCCTGTATCCGCTCCTAAAGAGTAGTGTGCAAACATTACTAATGATGAGAAGGGGCTTGGGAGGCGGCAGCAATATTTATGACAGATTTCAAATCTAACTCTATATGTTGGCCAGCAAAGCTAGGAACAGCTGTTATATATATAAATAGCATCTATACTATGTAGATAGCATCTATATATATAGATAGCATACTGGTCACGTCTTGTTATATAACAAGGCTACAGCGCCCTTCAAGGTGATATTTGCATATTACTTATCGCGAGAAATATACATTTTATATAATTTAACTTAAGCCTTAAAGATTCTTGTGCCTAAGTAGGCTAATGTTAACTTCATTACCTAATACTCAAACTTAACGAAAATCATAAAAAAAATTAATTCACGTATCCGTTGTATAGAGATGTGCAATTGAGACAAATTCTCGTAGCGGTACTTTTAATATTCGATTAAGTGTTTCCGTTACGAGAATTACGTGGGAATCCATTTGCGGACTATCTCCTTACATCATCTCGTTATTAAGAAAAAATAAATCATGTGACATCTGTTTTTTTTTACTCACAAGAGATATGTAACAATCCTCCAATCGAAATCCAAAATCAATCCAACCTCTAACTGGTGATAGGTCGGATGCCGGATACAGTCTAGATAGATACAACCGCAGCTCCTATTGTAGTAGTGTCCAAACTGTGTTCCGGTTTGAAAGGCGCTCCAGCTAGTGTAACTGGTATTGTTATACCAATAGACTCAACATCTTATGTCTCTTGGCGACGATCGTAATGTGGTGCTGTGTATACCATCCTAATTACCGCCACGTTATGGGCAGGCGTGTCACTTACCATCGAGTGAACGTCCCGCTTGTATTGTCGCTTCGGGGAGTAAAAAAAAAATAATTCATTTTTTTTTTAATTTTATGTCACAAGTATTATTGGTTATAAATAAATATATACAACCACGTTCCTCTCTAATGTGAGAGGAAGTACTTGGATAGTAGTAACATTCATGGGGCAAGACAAGGGATGAAATTCATTATTATAAATTATTAAATTCCCTATCCCTACCGAATCGCCTTTCACACGAAAAAAAATTAATAACTACTCATATAAGGGTTGTAAGGGTTCCCGCACAACTCACGGGCTCGTGGTGCACCCTGCTAATCAACTTGGATCTGGCCCCAAATCCCAACATTGGACGTCTACCGGCTGATGATGATGATGATGAACTAATCATTTGAAAAATTTAAAATATACACCCCTCACTATATTCCCACTGTCATGACTTGGTGCCTTCTCTCACATAGTGACAGTCCCTGGACCTGGTCAAGTGAGGGTTTGTGGATGTAGAACGTCGGTACTTCCGGAATACTATACCATCAGTTAGTCATCATAAAGGTGCTCTATGATGATGATCATCAGAATACTTTATTCTTAGCTCAAGCTCAGTGAGATTCGAACTACAAACTGCTGTCTTAATTCTATTAATATATATACATATATATGTTCTCACTTACCATCAGATGTTCACCTGATGGTAAGTGATACACCCATTCCATGACAACGTAGCGCTAGTTAAGATGTTATACACTGCGTTCGTCGCATGAGACATAGGATATTGTGTCGTTACCCTAGTTAATACATTAGCTACAACGCCCTTCAAACATGTACTCGGTGATGTTTTCCCACGTTATCAGCTGCAATACACGCTGCAGTGGTACCTACCTAGACGGTCTACGTCAAGAGATACCTAAATAAAGATATTTTATAATTCATTAAAATAAACCATTTCCCAATGCCATTTTTTTTTTTTTATTTAATTCGGGATCGTTCCGATTTCCCGCTAAAATGGTTCACCCGGCGTACGCGCCAAAGTCCAATGTCAAATAAAAAATGGCCGCGGTCATGAGTCGCACAAATACCGAGCCGGCTTCGCAGAAATATGCACCTTACCGCAACTTCCTTATTACATTCGAATTAAATGTTTCGGTTATTATTTAACATTTGTCATTCAAATGTATAAAATCGATACAGTTAACCTTAACTAACTAATAGTTAATATTTAATTAAAAAAAAAAAACACAGTAAAGAATATATCACAAGATTAATATTATGCAACAGACCGACACGTTTATCGGTGCAAAGATAACCTCTGTAGCGCAGCGACTAACCGCCTATCTAATAACAGTTGTCTAATTCGATGTCGGGTTAATTCATTCATCATCATCATCTTCATCAGCTGATAGATGTCCACTGCTGAACTTATGTCCAGCCAGTCCAGACTTATGTCTCCCCCAAAGATCACATCGATCGGTCCCTCTCGCTGGCTAGTTACAGCTCCTAATTTAAATCTACCACTATGTTAAATAGAGATCGTGTTATCCTATTGTAGTTAAAAAAAGATAATTAGCGTTTAACTTTATTAACAAAATAATAGATACATAACTAATAATAAACTACAATTGTAGCTAATAGTTTGACCACATTGTATATTGTAGATATTTATTACGGCATCATGCCCAAAGCGACCGGTCTTATCGATCGATTACATGTTTCGTAGAAACACAAAAATGAGACAAACACATGACTCAATAGCGAATTAGCTAAAAAATAAAAAAAAAAATTGGACACTACATTGAGTCAATAGCGCCGGCTAAAGTGATTACACACAGGGTAAGTTACGTAAATATTCGCACACAAGCGTAACGTCGCCCGAGCCGACGCACACAGACGCGCGCACGCACACATTCGAGAGCGCGCGCCAGTGTGAGTGCTGCAGACCGCGAGTCGCTCGACCCCTCTACAAAATTCAGTCGCACTCTAGACTTCGCAGAAGGCAGACGCGTCCAAGTGACTAGAGCACCGCGCAGCGCCATTCGCATTGGATATTTCGTCATAACAATATTGTGATAGTGTAAATCTTTCAGTACGTGAAAAGTGGGAGTGTATTTTAACATTTTTATATATATAACTGAACGTTATTACAAACTGCGCCTTGAACGGTTCTGTGCATCGCTCCATGTGAATTATGACATTGTTCCCACTATTTGGATAATTCCGGATAAGGAGCTAATTACTACCGCAAATATTTTTGTAAGTATTCCATAAACAACAATTTTCTCAGCTCTTATATTATTTATTAAAAAAATATATATATTATTAATAAATTTGGAAAATTTTATGATAAAAATACAAAAAATAAATCATTACTTTACTTGTATTTAATTAAATTGTTAAAATAGAAATGTTCATAGAGAATAAAAGTTAAAATGTTACCAGAGGGAAAAATTTAATTTTTTTTTTTAAATAAAAAATTTTGGGATTATTTAAAATTCGAATAGCTCTTATATAGATTTAATTTGGTAATAATGAGTAAATAGCGAGGTGAGTCAGACATTTTGAACGTTTCGCGGTTTCGGTCAAAATGTTTTTCCGTTATGTCGTTGACTCCTCGCCGCCGAGAATTTTGTTTATTCATGCCCGCGCGGTTCCGTGCCAAATTATTATATTACATAGAGCACGTATGTATTTGTATATTTATGGTGATACTTATAACCGATATTCCTTTGTTTTGTTCCTTTGTTTGTGAATGTGCTTCCTTACATGTGTTTTCAATATTATCTTTGTTTACAACGCCAATACTGCGTAAAGGCATCGCGCTGATGATTACATACGCGTGATAATTTTTTTTTTTTACTGAGGGTTAAATAGCTTTTTAATTGACGCCATTTAAAAATTCATATAGTTTTTTTTTTTTTTTATTGGAAAAACTATTTTTTTTGCGTTATACTTCAGTTTTCCCTGTCTTTCTTAATTTTTAATTAGTGCATTGCGCTTGGTCTGTAAGCTGCGCTGTCGCAAGCGGCGCCTGGCACCACGGCTCTGTCGTAAGCCATTGTGAGACGCTTACACAACTGGTTCAAGGTTCCAATCTGGCGTGCATTCGCCTGCGGATGTGCGGAAACTAGATTTCGTAACTTATAAAACTCCATTATTAAACACCGAGACTCTATTTTTTATATATATACAATTTGTTTTACATAAGAAATTTCCTTTACACTAATATAATTTTATGGAAATTATTGTATAAAACCTGTTTGGTTATTTTAATAGAAAATCTAAATAAAAAATCGTGGGTAGGTAAATATTTCGAAATGTAAAGGAGTAAATTAAAAAGTATAAAATCGCATAATTTTTTTTTTTTTTTATATTATTTTCACATTAACGTCTAATAAATAAGTATTGTATATATATATATATATATTTTAAATAATTAAACAGGCGACATGCAATTGTATCGATCCATCGCGTAAAGGTCAGTTCTACGTATGACGCAACGTCCCTTAGGCGCGTTGCGCAACAAGCTGCAATACATACACACTCACACACACGCATACATACAAACAAACGCACCCACACCAGCGGCACGCTGTATAGGTAATCTCGCATTCATTTCTATAAACTCGTATGAATCAACGTTTCTGCGACTTACAACCTTCATTTAAACCGTATTAAAATAGTAACATATAAAATTCAATTTTCACTCCACTTAATACAACAAAAAATTAATTAAAACTGACACAAATCCTCATTAAATCCTGTAATGAAATCATCATCATCATCATCTCGTCAAGACATTTAAACAACACAAGAAAAATAATATAACGGAGCGCGTTAAGGTTATATGAGATCAGTCACCTTTTAACGTTACATTGTGTTATATTCATAAATTAAACAGTCGTTACCCTATGTCACTTGAGAAAACCTAAAAAAGTTAAGTTAGTACTAAATTTATAGTCGACTAAAACCTAACAAGCCGAGATAACGAATAAAGAACAAAGTGTTGTATAAAGCATAGATAATGGATGTAATACCGTATGCACTATCTGTACTTATGACGTAATACAGGAACTAAGGCGCAAGGTTGTCCGGAAGGTGTTAAACGCTAAGGTCGAGTCTGCATGCATGCATTCGGTTAATCGTGCATCATGACTCGCCATTACATGGGCATGAATTTTAATGGCCGTTACATGAACAATTGGAGGTTGGAGGCCCTTGTTTCAACTCCACTAATAACACCTGTGTAATGACTGCAACAACAAAAATAATAATTATACCAACACATCGAAAAATTACGAGTTACGGTTTAAAGGGCGCTGCGGATAGCGAAAACGCTGAGGTCAACACAACGTTGTGTTTATAGTCGGACGGTATCATTTACCATGAGTTGACCGTATCGTTGGTCGCTTCGAGGAATTAGATATATCAAAAACGTTAATACAAATGGCGTTTGAAACACACCGGCGTATCTCTCACACACACATCCACACGTACACATATAAATGTGTAAGGAAAGCAATAAAATGTACTACAACACGCTCGCGTTCGTTACGTAAACGATTTTTTTTTTCGACGCGCAACAACGCCGCCGATAATTTCATTGGACCGAGGACAAGCAAAGATAACTTGACCTATTTTTTTTTTATCTCGAACACTCGCGTAACTGTAACCCAGTTAGTGATGCGCACGTGAGTGTACACGGCCAATTGCGACAATGTAGATCAATGCTTGAAGCTCCGTGCCCATGATGGTGATCGAAATGTTTCGATGACGCAACCGCACTGGAAATCATAAATCACTGGTATTATAAAGCCAAGGTTGCGAATACTCGTCCAGAGTAAAATCTCACGACACGTCCGACAACTGTATCTCTGCTGTATCGATCGATATCACTGTCGATCGGAGGAAGATGTCGTAGTGGCTTCCTGAAAAGCAGTACATTGCGTAAGAAGTATTGTATGCGGCTAATTCCGTCGAATCTGGCGCAAGGAAATAGGTTAAGCGTTTCTTAATAACGAGCTATTAGTCTCGGCGAGCGAGCTGTACGAACAGGCCTGCGCATTTAACGGCTGATAATCCTGTGATAGGTAAATCCCTAACCGGAAAAGTTGGTAGGCCTTGACATATTTTAAACGTTTATCGCTCAGCAGTTACGAAACTCGACCTTGACACGGAAACCGTTATCGCGGGTGTAAAAGGCCACCCCGAAATACAACGTGGATCCCGTTGTTTCGTTACGCGAACACTCGTCTGCGAATATCGGTCAAGTATAAAAAGTAATGAAATGTAACGGGTTCCTCCCAACGTTTTACGGAGCCTTCTGACCACCTACCAACCTGCTGTAAGGGGATGGAAGAAGGTAATAGAATGGAGAATTACAGAGATAAACAGAATGAAAGATGGGTATGAGTAAAATAGTAAATGGAACAATAAAGGCCCTGACTCCAACACACGCGGGGGGACAATAAAAAAAAACTGCACTAGGACTCTGGAGACCTCTGGAGAAAGGCGTATCGGTTAATGATGGTAAAAGTAACGTATGGGAAAAATTTCAACTAATCCATATTCGGCGGACTTCCAAAAATCCAAGAACATCGAGTTAAAATAATGCCAACAGTCAAACTACCGACGGATGTGATGAACAAATGTTTTATAAACATCAAACTCTTACTTGATATGATTTATGTACTCTGTGCCGATGTTTACCGTTACGGCGCACTATCATTCACTTAGCGGTGAGATTGTGTATAATTAAACATCTAAGTAAACCCAAAAGACTTTTATTTATGTAACTTAATTAAAAAATATATATAAATGTGGTAATCGTTGCATTACTATCGCAGCGCGCCGGTAAAATGTCAAATCAAAGATGGCGACCGTCCTACTTTTCCCGCGCAATAACCGGCGGGCGTGTGGAAAGTTACTGTTGTACTACTTTCTCTACTTTTTCCAAGATGGCCGATATTGTCTATGAGCTTAAAAGGAGGATTATAACGTTTAATTTTTTTTTTTTTTAAATATTGATATAATTAGTTTGATCAATAAATTCTTTTTAACTTACGTCACGCTCGTTTAGGCGCTTCGTTGTATATAAAAAAATGGTTGAACCGTTTTATGAGAAATCTTATGTATCTCAGCGTGCGACGTGACGGTCAAGGCTGAGCCGGCTGTTGTATTAAGAAAGCGATTAATTAAATTTCACGTTCTCGGATCACGTTGTCACGTTGCAGTTTATATAACGGTATAGTGAGGAGCGAGCGTGCTCGGTTGCGCAAGCGGCAACGTGAGGTTCAAGTGCGGGCACGTGCCGGGCGCCGCGTGACCGGCGTGCTTGCACGTGCACCGGTAGGACAATCTCGCCGGGTGAGGTCGCCGATCGGCGCCCGAAACCGCCCGCACCCAGGGCTGACACCGATCGAAAAGTCCAACCTTAACGGAAACTAGCGGAAACTGGACTAGTGACAACCCTACAGCCACAATAAACCAGCTCACTCTGTAATCTATACCAACAACTCGTTTCCAAAACATGTTAATAATATATCGAAGATTTTATGTATATCTAACACGGAAATAAATACCTTTTTTTTAAAAAAAAACAAGCTACTAGGCAAAGGTTATGATCACCTAATACTAAGTGATGCGCCTGCTCTTAACAATGTGGCGCTAGTTAAATACATATACAGCACCACATTGCACTCGTGATTTCAGACATCATATGTATCATTACCTCCGTAAATTCACTAGCTACAGCGCCCTTTAAACCGGAACACAGTAATGTTTGCACAATACTGTATATCTACAATTCAAATGTATTGAAAAAAAAATATCAATGTTACTATGTTCTGAACATTCAACGCTTTCGACGCAACTCCTATTGCAGCCGACAAACAGTACAATGCAAATATTACTGTATTCCGGTTTGAAGGACGCTGTGTCTAGTGTAATTGTAGTATCAAAAACATCTACATCATGTCCAGCGATGAGCGCAATGTGCTGCTGTGTATGGCTGTAATACTAGCGCCTTATGGGCAGGCGGTATCACTTAAGAACCTTTCATTAATCTCGTCGCTTGAATAAAAAAAAAAAAATATTATTAATGCGCTGTAGCTATAACTAAAATGGCGGCTAGATGTTGTTTTCATTATCAACGTCATTTAGCAGCTTGCGTAACAATTTAAAAATGCCTTATCCAAACAGCGTTATCAGCGTTTGTGAAATAGTTTCATGCGATGACTCACAATCGCGCCGTACAATTATTAATTCGATATAACTTAATAATTATTATAACAATGCTTAATATAACATAATTAAAAAAAAAAAAAAAAAAAAAAAAAAAAAAAAAAAAAAAAAAAAAAAAAAAAAAAACACCGGTGGTAAATCTTTATTGACCGTTGCCGTGTAAGATACCACCGCAGCAGCTATTACTGCCGACAAACTACTATCTAAACATCGCTGTGTTCCGGTTTGAAGGGCGCTGTAGTGAAATGTCTCAAGGCGACGAGCGCAATGTGGTGCTGTGTATACCATCATATGTAGCGCCATGTAGGCGTATAGCTTACTATCAGGCGATCGTCCGACTCGTCTCGGAGATTGATTGAAAAAAAAAAAAAAGAAACAGTAAAAATAGTTTATGGATAAAGCACGTGCATGTGTCGCGTTCCACCTCAACATCATGAAAATTGCACGTGCACATTCTTGAATTTACCCGCTCGTGCCGCGCCACGTGCGGTAAGAGAACTCTATTATCTATGCTCGAATTATTTAATATCATTTTAATATTTTTTTTTTTTTTATTCAACAAGGCGACGATACAGGCGGACGTTCACCTGATATTGAGTGATACGCCTTTACGCCGCCCATAACGAGGCGTTAGGACGGTATACACACCACATTGCTTTAATCGCCTCTAGACATAAGATTTATGTCTCATTCCCCAGTAATAACACTAGCTACAACTCCCTTCAAACCGGATTGCATTAGTTTGCACTATGGAGATCTATGTTCAGTAGTAGACGTCTATCGACGATGGAACGATAAATTTGAATGATATCGAGCGTTAGAGGGCTATGAAGTGAGTCCCCAATCCGGTTCGTAGTGTTCCCAACCTTGAATGGATTCTAAAAGCGGTGACGAAACCAGATAGCTGTTTCATAACAGTATTACGAGTTTGAGAGACCAGCGATGAGCACGGTAACCGTTCTCGCTGTACCGTACGGACCCAGTTTTTGGTTAACGGTGTCTTCACGAACTAAATGATTAGCTATATAACTGTCCGAGCCAAAGGCCGCTCGATTGTTGGCGGGAACGGTCGCCGTTAGGCATCGAGCGCACCGCGTTCGTTGTCTATGCCCATCGTGTTCATTCCCGCATATCTATATAATTAAAATATATCTAATACTTGCTCCGCATCACCAAAAGTTAGTGTAAGTAGGCATCACTGCAGCGTCTCGACAAACAGTAGTGTTCCGGTTTGAAGGACGCTGCAGCTATTGAAATTACTTAACCATCAGCTGAACATCTCGACACTCGACGAAAACAAAATGAACGTTTTCAAGCATCACTGTTGCTATGTAGTAATGCAACAGTAAATTATAATCATTGTAGAGTAAGCTAATTACGGACTGTCTAACTGTCTGTGGCTTACAGACCATTCGGTAACGGCTTAAGTTTTTTTTTTCTGTGACGTCACAACACTTTTGTACTCCCAAATCGCTATGAAAACGTATAACAAACCGTATCGCGGTTCATGTCTGCCATGACCATGACGCGCCATCTATTGATAAGCAGTGACTCACTTGCGAAGCCACTGCTGATAACAAATTAATTAATTGGGTCACTATTAAAGTAAACATTTTTTTTTTTACGCCTGTATAGTGTCGTAATGATTTATCGCTTTACTCTGTAATAATTGTTACGATATTTATAAATATTTTTATCGTCGAACGGCAAAGGCAACTAACTGCATAGAGACACTGATTTGGCTTTATGTTCGTTTAAAAAGAACATTATACAACATTTATGCAAAATCGACTTAAATTTATGCGATAATTTGAATAATAAATATTTAAGCGCGTAAATTAATACTATTGGCAGTGACAACAAAAAATTGTTGCCAGTTAAAAAAAAAAATCAGTTAAATTTTATGCATGTAATTAAAAATGTAGAGGTCTTCGAATGGGGTGCGGAGTCGATGGTGAATGACAACGCACGCGGCGATATCAACACTATATAAGATCTAGAGAGATCCAGTTGATGGATACCATAGTATACTCCATAACGCGTAGGCCGAAGGTAATTTACACAAAGATGTACGATCGTAATAACGATATGCGCTGTGACAAACGATAGCGTGATTTAATGTTCACTGTGGCGCCGTCTGTCGGTCCGTTTTAAAACGTCTTGTTACAAAATCCCATATCACCCATTGTGGATACAATGTTATAAAAAGTATCCATTCAAACGAGTCATCTAACTGTGTAGCACGGAAATAACCAAGTAACGGGCGCTACAAAAAAAAAATATGTCTGATTTAACTGTTATGTTTACTCGATCGATTCGTTAACACCTACTTGTTTATTCATATACGTTATAGGCTACAGGTTTTCTATACTACAATGATTTTCCTTATCAGCCGGCTAACGCCCATTGATGGGCATGGACATGCTTCAAGGATCTTAGTTGAGTTGGAATTTGGGCCTAGCTTCACCACACACCAGTGCCGGTTGGTGGGTGGTCAGAGGCTCGTATGTTCTTTAATATGATGCACTGGTAATGCTGACTTGGGCTCTATATAATATATAACACATTACATCTCATATTCTTCCTTAACAGTAAATTTTTTTTATTGCTTACTGTGAAATTAAAGCCGTAAGAAATTACGTCAGTCAAAGTATTGCTTTACGAGTTAAAATATTCGTTGAACCGTTTTAAAGATGCGTTAATTGTGGTATTAATTAAAAAAAAAAAAAGAAGGTAGCAGTGACATTTCGTTGTCCCGCCAATTAGGGTCGCGCCGCGAGCGATCGAACGGTCGAAAGTAACGGCGCGCGCGCGCATCTGGGGCGACCCAGTGACACCGAACGCTTTGCGCGGCAGCCATGATCCCAGTTAGGCATATTACCAACATTGCGGTAGATAGCGTGAACGGAGTTATTAATTCCTCTTTTTTTTTTTTTTTCTCTCTCTCTGTCTAAACGATGTTCGCTACGGCCGCCGAGTAACTGGCCGGAAAGTTATACCGTTGCCAACAGCTGCTACGCGTAACAGATAAAAAAGCATATGTATACTTCATATTAGACATAATTTTTATTACCACAGGTTAAAAATTTAGTAATTTTTTGTTTTGGAAACGGACGTTCACGTGCAAGTAAATGATAGTCCTGCTCATATCATTGCACTAGTTACCCCCAGTAATTACACTAGCCACAGCGCCCATCGAACCGGAACACAATTTTTGCACAATGTCGGCCGTTGTATCTATCTATACGGCCTCCGGAAATAACGATCTACCCTGGTGGTGGGTTTTACTTGCATATGGCGTAACAAACGTTAATACTATCCAACCATTTTTTTTTTTTTAAAAAGTCTTGGTGCCGTTTCCGATGAGATGTCGACGTTTACGTATGAAGGAGTTAATTTGGATTTAAAATTAATAGATACGAATGGGAAGAGGTTATGTAAAGCGCTCGATGCATTGAGATGGCTCGAAAACATCTTAAGATGCTGCAGAGGCGCGCTAATGGCGCTCCTTGGAATTTCATAAGGAGCGAAATATGTATAGAACTGTATAAATCAGCATGTTCACGTGCCCGGAGCCGCGGCATGCTCTCGAATGTATGCAAATGCTCGTGTAAAAGCATTAATTCGCTTTGAGAAAGAGCTATCACGTTGTCACCGCCGCCGCGTGCGCGGCAACGTGATCGCGGCTAGCCTTTTTTTCTATGCACTAGTCGGTACTAAGAAAAAGGTAGACCTAACCAGTTTATGGTTACACTACAATAGGTGATTAACGATTCTTTCATTGTTACACTATCCGATAGTTGTCGTTTACAATGGCGTTTCAAACACTTCCTGTGGTGCTCGAAGCCGATAGTTTCGAGACGAAACGGTTTTATATAAGTCGATTAGGTATTTAGATTTGCTGAGCTCTCGCCTGAAGGTGAACGACACCGGCTACCAACTGTTACAGTACTGTGAAACGGTCAACGTAAGCAGTGCGGCGGCCACGGGGAGAGCAACGTGAGCGTATTGCGAAACGTTTACGTGTAGAAAACGATTAGCCAACGATATCGCTTGCTTTTCGTCACATGGAGCGCGGCGTGGATGTCGCACAGCTCGACACAGCACGCCGCCGCACACCGCCGCAAGGCGCACGGGCCGTTTTATAAAGCGAACCGCAAGTGTGTAACACGAAGGAAACCGATTTAGTAACCGATGATGTCCGCAGCAACCTAATTTGTGTAACAAAGGTTAGGAAACAATTTGAAAATATTTCGTTAAAACGAAGGGTACAAAAAAAATTTGTTAATGTGCAACGCGATTACACAAAGAGATCCATCCACGTGCAAAGTTGCAGCGGCGCGGGAACTTGCGACACGCTTTTTGCAAGCGCTCGTTTTGTAACCTAGCAACGCGGACTTGGCACCTAAGTAATGTTACGTTTCAATTGTTGCAGAGCCACAGCGAGGATCCGTGCGGACAAGGCGTCGTCCGCCGAAACATGGTCGCCGAATTCATACTGAGCCAGCAGCAACTGCTGAGCGCCGGCGGGGGCCCAGCCCTAGGCCCGGCGCCCAGCCCCGCCCGCGTGCCGCCGCCGCCGCGCGCGCGCCTCTCCGTGTCACCGCACTTCCCGCTGGAGCAGCCCCCTTCCAACGGGCCGCCCGGGGACCCGCACGACTATCCCTCCAACTTCGACTTCAACAAGAGGAAAGAGTTCTTCGGGCAACGCAAGCAACGCGAGTTCATCCCCGACAGCAAGAAAGACGACGGCTACTGGGACCGCAGGCGAAGGAACAACGAGGCCGCCAAACGCTCGCGTGAGAAGCGCCGCTTCAACGACATGGTGCTCGAGCAGCGCGTGGTCGAACTCTCCAAGGAGAACCACGTGCTCAAGGCGCAACTCGACGCTATCAAGGAGAAATACGGCATATGCGGCGAGACACTCATCAGTATCGACCAAGTGCTCGCAACCCTGCCGACTTGCGACCAGGTCTTATGCGTCACAAAAAGGACTAAACTGTCCAGCAGCGCTCTGTTTCCGCCCGCGCCTCCGCCACCGCCACCAGTGCCGCCGGCGTCCCCGCCGTCGCCGCCGCCGCAGCGTGCACCGGAGCCGTACCAGGAGAGGCTTCCCGCACCGGAAGCGTACTACCCCCACCCAGCGCACTACGAGCCTCCCGGCTCCGTGCTGAATCTGTCCCGATCTCGCCGCGCCCTCTCGCCATATGAGTTGTCATCGCTCTCCGGTTCCGGGGACGAGACGACGGAGCCGTATGCCCCGGAGAACAACTGCCTCCCTCTTAAACTACGCCACAAAACTCACCTCGGCGACAAGGACGTCGCCAGCGCTCTGCTGTCACTCCAACACATCAAACAGGAGCCGGGCCCGCGCTCGTCGCCCTCTTGGGACGGTGAGGGCTCGAGCGACGAAAGGGATTCGGGCATCTCGCTCGGCGTGGACTACAGGCCACAGCGGCCGGACGACAGGCTCGTGGAGGAGGAGGATGCACACTTGAAGGCCGAGCTGGCGCGGCTCGCCACCGAGGTTGCGACGCTGAAAAACATGATGCACCAAAACAAGGCGCGCGCGCACGAGCACTGAGCGGGCGGGCGCGCCGCGAGCTGGCCGGCCCGCGCGAGCTGCCTCGGCCCCTCCCTAGTAGACGAAGTTACCACTTTGTAAAGAGATCATTTATATTTGTATGTTATGCGCAGCTGAACGCGACCAAGTCGCATCGCCCAACTCTAATCCTTCCTAGTAGTTTTATGTGTCGTGTAGTAGAGGCGGCAGCGGGAGCGGGAGCGGAATCGGAATCGGAAGCAGGCTCGCGTGTGAAATATTGGACTAACTGTTCGGTCCGCAGACTTTTCGAGCAGATAAAACTTATCTACTCAGTGATAGATATAAAAGAAAAATGCATTTTTAGTGGTGAGCTATGTATAATGTATATGTTATGTTGTAAGTAAGCGCGCAGTAGATCTGTTTCATCTATTCGAAGATTCGGTAGTGAAAATCGATGGCTAAAGACTAAGCTCTATCTAAGTGCTAGGTGTAAGTCGATGTAAGTAAACTTAAGTCCAACTTAGATTATTTAAAATTAAATCTTGATGTATAGTCTTTCTCGATCGGAATTCCCGTTATGATCCAAACCAAAAAAAAAAAAAAAAAAAACACCAATCTTCAGATCCTCCTATGCTGTCATGGAATCGCAAAATAGTTATAAGATCGATTAAATCCTACCTTGATGCAAGAGTATTGATCAGTTTAAGAATACCAGTGCCTTTGACAATACATACCTACCTTCTAAATAGCTATTTAATATGATATTTTTGTACATTTCTTAATGAAAAAAAAAAAAAAAAAATACGAATTCACTGTCTACCCGTATATTATACGTCAACGGGCCCCTTTCGTTCTCGGCATCTCTGTTCACTGATTCCTATGTGAGATATATACACAACAAAAGCGTTAAAACTGTCAACCTTCACGGTTCCAATTCAATGTGACCGACGAAGATTCAGCTCGGGCATGTTCAATCGGTTCCTGTGAAGGCTAGATCGGAAGTATTTCAGATTTAGTGTTAGTGTTTACACTCCTAGTGACGCCCTAAAGGGCCAGCGATCGGACTGATGGGGGGGTTATACTAAGTATTTATTTATTCGGACCGCGAAAGAGGATTTTACAATTTGTATCTTTGTATAAGAGACACTATACGATATGAATAAATTGTGTACATTACAATTAAAAATATGAATTTTATTTCTACCCTCCCACCTTTTTTTTTTTATTATTATAGAATAGACTAGCCCTTAACTACGATCCCAGCTGATACTAAGCGGCAATAGCCTTTATTGGTAAGGCACACTTGTATAGAAGCAGCTACGTTTAACCTTATAACAATAATAATATTAGAGCAGTAGAGAAAAGTACTCATCAGCTGATAGACGTCCACTGCTGGACATAAGAATCCCACATCGCTCGAGTAGAGATTCATATGGAGATCTTTAAGCCATTTCGCACCATGCTAGCTCAATTGGTTGGTGGGAGCCAGAGCCTCATTAGTTGATTGGCAAGCTGCACAACGAGCTGGTGAGCTTAGCTTGGGTCCTGTGAGTTGTGGGGGAACCCTTAATCCCAGCAAAATACATTAAAAGTATATAAATATACAACTACAACAAGTCAGAAAGGAGACATAGTAACTCATGGGTCATATTCAACAGTGGACAACAGTAATTTGAAAGTATGATGAATAACATATATTTATATATATATAGGAGAAATCCATTGACTCATCACGAGCTCTCCAAAAAATATATATATATATACATGAGATAATATTGAAATGCATACGTAAGTATTGAGTGCATTTGATGTAAATTAAGAATGCGCGTGCTCGCGTAAATACTTCGAGAAGGCAGTTCCTCCTTCAGATTTCAGCAGGTTGTTGGCACCGACACCAGGGCAACGGGCGCTGAAAGAAAAGTAACTAGCATACGTAAGCGGAATCTAAAATAGCCAGGAAATGTATTTGAGATACTTATGCGACTGAGTAACAGAATTAAGGAATATAGGATATACGTAATTAATTAAAAAAAAACATAATATCTGTTGTTCGTGGATGAGTTAAAGGAGAGGTTAACGACAAGATACCCTGATGAGTTTTTTATATGAAGAAGCGATGTGACGACCAAAAATTTCACTTGATAGTAAGTGATACTGATATACTATAATAAAGATATAAACATAGCACCACCTTTTGGTCGTCGCCTAGAGACATAAGATGATGTCTGTTTACTCCTGTAATTTCATTAGCTCCAGCACACAGAGCGGAACCAACGTTTGTATACTGTTTGTCGGCGGAAACAGGAGCTGCTGTGATACCTATTTAAACGGTTACCGGTAACAGAGACCTACCAGCAATAAAATATGGAGATTTACTCACCAAAATTGGTGACCTTAGAGTTTGAACAGGTAACGAGGTTTCCTTTTGGAATACTACCGCGACCTCTCTAAATCTATGCTGCTGTGGACATGTAATAAGGAAGATTTCGACTATAGTTATAAGTTAGTAGTGTTTCTTACTGGTAACTAAATGATTATGAAGACAACAGTATGTTGTACCGTTATACAACAAACCGTGTTATTTTACTGGGGGTATTAAATTGCAACGTCGAGAGTAAATATTTTTAAAATCGGGTATTTTTTTATTTGGAGACTATAAAATTTGTGAAAATATAGTGATAGATTCGCAGGGTTCGATACCTAATGAACTTGAATTCCACGTGGTGAAGAAAACGGAAATTGAAGGCAACATCTGGCAATCTGTAGCCAGAGTTTGTAATAGCTTTGACTATCTCTTTGTGAGAATGGCCTGAGTTAAAACAGTAAGAAAATTAAATAGACTGTTGGTTTAAATATTTTTAGCAATAAAAGCAAATAACATAATATAATTATTTATATATTATATAGAAACCGATAAATAGAATCCGGGTAGATCATTCCGTGAAGTCTAAAGAACATGCAAACGTAAGTGGATATGAACATTCATATGAGGCGGGTATTTATGTCAGGTGACCCGGTTACGGAATACATACACGGCTCAGGTATTCTGGCCGTGCCAAGAAAACATGTAAACATCTACCTATGCTAAATATTAAGTATTTATTTCGTAAGAACATGCGCCGGGATATTATGGTCGACCTTTCCACACCGAATCTATGATCAAGAGTCTGCATAGAGATTTCATTTAGGGTAAGCAAACCAAATTAGCATCAATGTAATAATAGTTAAAGCATAGTTGTGAACCTTTTGAGTAACTTAAGAAATTATTACTTAGTTTAGGGAGCCAGGGTATCCAGTGCTTTTGTTCTAGTATAAAGTGAATGCTTCTGCCAATGTCACGCCTTTTTCCCAGTAGGGGTAGGCAGAGGTGAATAAACACCCACATTTCGCCAGACGTGGTCAGATTAGGTCCCATGTAACAGGTGGCGAGCCTGTTGCCACTTTATTGGGGCCACCACACGCACACACACGAAGATGATTTCAGTGTGCGGGTTTCCTTACGATGTTTTCCTTCACCGTTTGTATCTCACAGTTGTAACTAAAGTTCACAAATGTACATAACTTAAATATTAAGTCATCGGTACATGCCGAGATTCGAACCCGCGACCTTCGGAATGAATGCCGCGCGCTCTAACCATTAGGCCAGCGAGCTACATTTCTTCTGCCAATGAAGCGTGTATTACTGTCGTCTGATGCTATACGTTATGCTTTCCTCGTGCTCGTAAACTTGTGGAATAGTTCGAACCTTGTTTTGTCTAGATAGGCCTCTTTGGGGGATAAAAAACAGTTTGCAAACATAAGGGTCTCAGTTTGAAAGACGTGGTGAAAACAAGCTACAGCGTCCTTCAAATGCACACGGAGCACAGTAACTTTCGCACATTACTGGATGTCGGCTGCAAATGTCGCTGCGGTGATACATACCACCGGTAAAGCTTTAGCCTATAGCTCGGAACTCTTCAATCGATCCCACCGGATTGGTGTCTTTCGAAGGAATTCCCCAAGTAAAAAAGAGGCGCCAAGGAGAATCTTCATCCTCTTTATAGTATTGCCTTGAACTGACGCGTTCGTCGCGTTGAAGTCACTTCAGTCGATAAGGAAGAGTAAGTACAGGGAAATGAATGATCAGCCACATAAAACTTTATTAATACATACAGATACACGTTGTGTTATAATTAAATGATAGAAATGTATGTTGTTAGATTTTACATAAAACAACATATATATACATATTATCGCCCGGTTAAACTCAGACAGAGATTTATAAACGATCCATTTAAATCTATGTAATCATCACACAAACGCTGAAAAGACAAAACGCACACAGATTTTAATTTTCTAGATAATAATTAAAGAAGAGGAAGAGAATGAGATATGTGTATACACTACATCAAAAAATACATAAGAGAAGTACTTATAACGATGACACTAGTTAGGAGAATACACTGCAACACATTGTGCTCGTCCTTAAACACTGTTACGTCTCGTTGCCGAAATTTTACTGCCTATAACGCCTTTCGAACTGGATCGCAGTAATATTTGCATATTGTTTAGCGGCAAAAATAGTACACACCGATGGAGGAAATCGGAACGAATATTTCGTTAATACCTACTTTAAATTTTTAATCTGTATTTCCCCAACCAATGGCGAATTTATTCGCCGATTGACAATATATTTTTTTTTTGCAACAAAGTCAAGGACATTTCATATCGCTTATTGTTTATTTTAATAAAACAACATTTTTGTGCACGCTATTATGATACCTATGTATATATGTTTATGGCTTGTGTTAGGATACTTAGTAATTTAGCATATTAAATACAGAACATTTATAACGATTTAATCGTTCATCAGACATTACATCACTTGTTTATAACTACAACTACATATATATAAAATAATAAACCTTTTACGTTTTTCTCAATTATAAACATTGCACGATTTATTTCAGAACTTTATAGAGGAAATTAATTATATAAAATTGCCATAATTAATCACCAAAGAATTGTGTTTAAAAACTATCCCTCCTCATTAGATTTTTGTTGATTAGAGAAAAAAAAAACACATTAGCTGCATGCTAATTAACCTTTTGCTTTTTTTTTCTAGAAAAAAAATAACTTGAATGTTAAATAAATAGAATACAAGAATAATAGCCATAAAATTAAGAAATAATTTATTTTGTACTGGCAATAATTAAAAGATGAAAGATGCATAAGTAAAGTAGAAAAAAATTTTTTTTTTGATAAAATAAAAATTAAATAATTTTAAACCGACGTCGCGACTTGTATATTGATAATATCGATTTTATGAGATAAATATATTTTTTTCTCATTATCGATTTTAACTGTCACAATATACAATCTGTGGTCTATCTACACAGTTTATCCTAATTAAAATAATATAGGACAAGACTAATACAACGTAGTCATGGCTGTTAGAGATTTAGTCCTTTGTCTACCGCTTTAGAAAAAATTAGCATAAACATTATTAATGCGTAGATATCTATTAATGATATGGAATTATATACACAAGATGGAAAAGAATTTACTAACAATAATTTTCGATACAGACTATAAACGGTTATAATTTTATACTCTATATATGTACAGCTACATTTTAAGGTACGTTCGCGCAACTCTGATCATATAAACTATTATTAATACTACGCAGCAGTTTCACATGGTTTTTTTTTTTTAAATTTTGATATTCCTTACATCAAAGTCTAAATACTATTAAATTATAAATAGATCAAAATAACAAAGCGTTATAATCATTAATATTGTATCTTAAAAAAAAATTAACACCAGTATTAAGAAAGGTGATAAAACATTTGCTCTTTACAAATATACTTTAAACGGATATGACAAGACAATGATTTGTTAAGATTACACATAAAGATTATATATAGTAATTAATTATCTATCTAAACGATGATTTTAAGCGATACCGTCGTTAACAATACAAGCGAATTTTATCACAAGCTTTTAAATTGCATACGAATAGCATTTTAAAAACGTCGATCTGATGGACGTCCGTCGACGTTGGGATCCGGTTAATGGTGTGACAGTAGCACTGCCCGAACTGCCCGCGGCGTGTTCCTCGTCGGCATCGCCTGTGATTACTTCACAACGCGCGAACGGGAACGCAGGTTTTCACTCGGACAGTGAGCCGAATCTCACTCAGTGGTCAGGCTGGGGACCATCTCGCCGCAGCTGAGGGGATGCGACGTGTGCATAATCGACTGAGGAATCAGCGGGGCCCGCAGTTTAGCGGAGCTGAGCTCGTTACTCTGCACCCAGAGCTCCAACTGGAAAGTAATATTTTAAATATACTCATCATATTATTTTCAATATATACGCACAATATATATATATATATATATATATAATAGGGGGACCGGAAAGTAATGTCGTTTCTGCGCATGCCAATACTTGATTGTCATTTGTCAGCTCATTGTTTTGTTCAGAGGCGTACCAAAGACATTGTGAGGTTATAGTGATTTCTTTACTTATAGACAATTGAATTACAATTTTTTTTTGTAATTTTGGGTAAAATGGCCAGCCAAATACCAGAAGAGGTACACATCCGGCATTGCATGCTCTTTGAGTTTCGCAAGGGAAATAACGCAACAGTTGCTACCAAAAACATTTGCGATGTTTATCCAAATGCACTGGACATTCGTAAATGCCAAAGGTGGTTTTCCAAGTTCAAATCGGGTAATTTTGATCTTTCCGACTCGTATCGATCAGGAAGACCATCAGCGTTAGACAACGACGTGTTAAGGGCGGAAGTGGAAGCAAATCCGTGTCAGACGATCGAGGAATTGTCAAACAGTCTCAACAAACCTTGGTCGACCATCCAAGAACATTTGAAGCAGATTGGAAAAGTAAGCAGAGCAGGTGTTTGGGTCCCGCATAATCTGTCCGAACAGAATAAGGCTAACCGATCAATCACATGCAACTTATTGCTTCAACGACACAACACAGAAGCGTTTTTTGATCGCTTGATCACAGGAGATGAGAAATGGGTCCTGTATGATAACCCAAAACGCAAAAGGCAGTGGCTCTCTCCAAATGAAATCCCTCGGAGTACTGCTAAGCCAGGTTTACACCCCAAAAAAGCGCTTTTGTGTGTTTGGTGGAGTATTCGCGGCATTGTTCATTTTGAATTACTGAAACCTGGAGAAACTGTTACTGCAGACCTCTACAGCGAACAATTGCAGCGAGTCAATCAATCTTTAATTGAAAAGTGGCCAGCGATTGTCAACCGAAAAGGCGTCATTCTCCAACATGACAATGCAAGACCGCACTGCGCAAGGCGAACTCTAGAAAAAATTAATGAATTGGGGTGGGAGGTGCTGCCTCATCCACCATATTCGCCCGATGTTGCACCATCGGATTTCCACTTATTCCGAGCGCTGCAACACTTTTTAAGTGGCAAAACATTTGCAAATTTGGATGATATCCAAAATGCCATCTCTAGATATTTTGCCGAAAAACCAATTAATTTTTATCGATCAGGGATTGAAAATTTACTCACTAGATGGCAAAAGGTTATTGACAATGATGGGGAATACATCATTGATTAAAAATAAAGACTCGTTAAAAATGTATGTGTTTGTATTTAGCGTAAGAAAACGACATTACTTTCCGGTCCCCCTAATATATAATAGGGGGACCGGAAAGTAATGTCGTTTCTGCGCATGCCAATACTTGATTGTCATTTGTCAGCTCATTGTTTTGTTCAGAGGCGTACCAAAGACATTGTGAGGTTATAGTGATTTCTTTACTTATAGACAATTGAATTACAATTTTTTTTTGTAATTTTGGGTAAAATGGCCAGCCAAATACCAGAAGAGGTACACATCCGGCATTGCATGCTCTTTGAGTTTCGCAAGGGAAATAACGCAACAGTTGCTACCAAAAACATTTGCGATGTTTATCCAAATGCACTGGACATTCGTAAATGCCAAAGGTGGTTTTCCAAGTTCAAATCGGGTAATTTTGATCTTTCCGACTCGTATCGATCAGGAAGACCATCAGCGTTAGACAACGACGTGTTAAGGGCGGAAGTGGAAGCAAATCCGTGTCAGACGATCGAGGAATTGTCAAACAGTCTCAACAAACCTTGGTCGACCATCCAAGAACATTTGAAGCAGATTGGAAAAGTAAGCAGAGCAGCTGTTTGGGTCCCGCATAATCTGTCCGAACAGAATAAGGCTAACCGATCAATCACATGCAACTTATTGCTTCAACGACACAACACAGAAGCGTTTTTTGATCGCTTGATCACAGGAGATGAGAAATGGGTCCTGTATGATAACCCAAAACGCAAAAGGCAGTGGCTCTCTCCAAATGAAATCCCTCGGAGTACTGCTAAGCCAGGTTTACACCCCAAAAAAGCGCTTTTGTGTGTTTGGTGGAGTATTCGCGGCATTGTTCATTTTGAATTACTGAAACCTGGAGAAACTGTTACTGCAGACCTCTACAGCGAACAATTGCAGCGAGTCAATCAATCTTTAATTGAAAAGTGGCCAGCGATTGTCAACCGAAAAGGCGTCATTCTCCAACATGACAATGCAAGACCGCACTGCGCAAGGCGAACTCTAGAAAAAATTAATGAATTGGGGTGGGAGGTGCTGCCTCATCCACCATATTCGCCCGATGTTGCACCATCGGATTTCCACTTATTCCGAGCGCTGCAACACTTTTTAAGTGGCAAAACATTTGCAAATTTGGATGATATCCAAAATGCCATCTCTAGATATTTTGCCGAAAAACCAATTAATTTTTATCGATCAGGGATTGAAAATTTACTCACTAGATGGCAAAAGGTTATTGACAATGATGGGGAATACATCATTGATTAAAAATAAAGACTCGTTAAAAATGTATGTGTTTGTATTTAGCGTAAGAAAACGACATTACTTTCCGGTCCACCTAAAATATATATATATATATATATTTGATTAGGCAACGAGAGGAGCAGGGCTTCATAGAAGTCTAAACTTAGTCTTGGTCTAAGACTGTATAGCAAACGGCGTGTGGAACTGCCGCTAGTATATTTTTTGTAAACTTACCTCGGGTGGCATCTTAGCAGGCGCAGGCTGGCATGCGCCGGCGCAGTGCAGCTGGAGGAGCAGCTCCGCGATGGCCGCTGCCGACGTGTCGATGACACGCTGCCGGCACACGGCCACCGCGTGCACAAAGCCGCCGGGGCCCACGAATTCGTGTTCCATGAACAGAGTCTTCTCATCCCAGTACACCGCCTGTGGGAGACACGAGAAGCGTCAAGTATTTTTTGAGCATCAAGGATCAAGATGAATTGGTTAAAAGTATTCTAAGCTTTAAATCAATATACTCTGTTTGAATATTATGAGTTTTAAGAGACTTTTTGTTCCCACAGCTGGACGTATATAGGTTCATGGCTTATACTAGATGGGCGGTTGACCTATGGATACTATATGAGCGCAACCGCTACTCAAGAACCTTGTTGATGGTCAGAGTATATAATTTTAAACCAATGCTCAGGCTACAGATGGTAAAAAAGAGGTCACTGTTTATATTAAGGGTAGTATTATTTTAAGGCTTACCTTCGACGTGATCTTGAAGCTGGTGAATGGCTTGAGGTAGCGGCGGTAGCGTATGGTGGCCGCGGCCTGCACCACCGCCCCGCCGGCCGCCTTGATGTTCGCGTAGAGGCCGGTGCGCTCGTAGAAGTCGGCGCGCGCGAAGTCCAGCTCGCGGAGGTAGCGGGCGTTGTTCATATGATAGAGCAGGGTGTCAATGTCGTTCAGGAGGCACCAAGCTGAAAATGTCAAATTCACATTTAATACGCGATGTGAAGAGACGTTTAATCTTAACGTCAGTTATTAACCTAGTCAGGTTTACTAGTTCTTCGTTGACCACAGATAGGTTTTAGTTCAGTTATTGTTTTACTTAGAGAAATGTTCATCATCCTATCATACTGATGACGCCGACAGCTGGGCATAGGCCTCTCTCGAGGATTCTAATTGAGAAATTGGGCCATAGTCCCACCACGCTGGTCCAGTGCGGGTTGGTGGGTAGTCAGAGCCTCGTCTGTTGTTCAGCAGGGTACACCGCGTGCAAGTGAAGTTGACTTTGATGTTGGATAGAACACCTTACACCCCGACATTCACCATTACCTCAATCAATTGAGATCGACTGTTGAATATTGATTTCTTCTTACGGATTCAACTCTACATAGTGTTGAGCTATTTAGAGTGTAGTGACTCACAGAGATTCTTTTACCTTAGTCTGGTAAGAATTATAGAATATGTATATGTTTATTTTATAGACTTTATAGAGTTAAATTAGTTTTTCATATACAGCAGTCTTCTCGATATAATGCCTGTTTGTAGAGTAGAATAGAATAGGAAACACTTTATAGCAGACTAAACAAAATAATATAACAATTAACAACAGACATTACATAACATTGATTGAACAATTGAAGGCGTTATAGCTAAAAGCGATCTCCTTCAGATAACCTTTGGATAGAAAAAATTTAAAAGAATAAATAAAATTTAGTTAGGGTTGATTGTATATATTATATATTAAATGAAATAAATATTAACAATATAGATAAATACCTTTGAAAATCTCTTAGCAGGATCTTCAGGTGCACACATCCAATTGTAGCAAAATTTGTGATGCAGTTCTTACTCTTGAGCTAAACTAAATCTGACTAAAAATCTGACTTTTTTCCAACGAGACGAGATGAGCGAGACGTTCGCCTGATAGTAAGTGACACGCCTGCTCATAACAAAGCTCTGGTGATGATTGTATACGCTGCATCATGTTGCACTCGTTCCCTTAAGACCGGATGTCAAGTCTCATCACCACACCGTCTCGCTGTTAGTCCGCCCCATTATATTTAATAGGTAACATTTATGGGTACTGCACTCACACTGGACTTCAGTTGTCTCCAGGATGCACGCCTTCTTCCTGAAGTACCTCGCCCGCGCTACGGTGTACATCATGCGCGCGAAGTACGCCACGTCGAGGCTCCCGTACAGCAGCAGTGTGCCGGCCACCACCGCGGCGCCCCATCCCGGCAGGCAGACCGTCCACATCATCAATGATCTAACTGTCAATGTATTAATTATATAATTTATTAATACTCATCATATATAGCTCGCTCCATCGCCCTCTCGGCCATCTTAAGCTTGCGGACAAGGCCCATAGTAAGCTCGGAGTTTCCCTGCGAGATCGAATCAGAAATGAGAAGATTTGCAGGAGAACCAAGGTCACCGACATAGCTCGAAGGGTCGCCCTCGCAGTGGCAATGGGCAGGGCACATAGCTCGCAGAACCGACGGCCGTTGGGGCAGAAAGGTTCTCGAGTGGCGGCCATGTACCGGAAGACGTAACGTGGGCAGACCCCCCACAAGGTGGACCGACGACCTGGTCAAGGTCGCTGGCAACCATTGGATGCGGGTGGTCCAGGACCGGTCTGAGTGGAAATCTTTGGGGGAGGCCTTTGTCCAGCATTGGACGTCATCCGGCTGATTGATTGACATCATATATATAGTATTTAAAGTGTAGTCGCTGAGGGTTGAATCACCTGGTGGTAGTTCTCTGTTACCGGAGACTGTCTACATAGGCACAACCGCAGCGCCTATTACTGTTTCGATTTGAAGGGTGCTGTAGCTATTGAAATTACTGGAGTAACGAGATATTACATCTCATGTCGAAGCGACGAGCACAATGTGGTGCTGTGTGAGTCACCAATTGCCATCAGGTGAAAGTCTTGCTCGCTCCGTCTCTTCGTAGACAAAAAAGTTAGGATGATATAAACAGCACTAACTCCTACTACTGTACTTCTCGCCTGGAGACGTAAGATGTTAAATCTCGTTACCATAGTAATTACACTAGCTACAGCTCCCTTCAAGTACAACATAGAAGTTTGTCGGCTGCAATAGGAGCTGCTGTGGTACCTAACTAGACGGTCTCCGGCAACAGAGACCTATCACCATTATAAAACCTATATTAAATAGATATATAGGTATTTAGGTATATAATATAATACTTGTATACATTTGTTGTAAAACTCTTGTTAAACATTTATAGCACGTTAAAAATAACGCCAATATGCTATTTAGATTTGTAAGGACTCTTAATTACGTTTAAGGCTATACCTAACCCTGAGTAATGTAGTTTTCTAGTATACCTGACTTTTTGAAGACTATTTCTTTATGCAACTGTTAGTTACTTGTAACACTGGTTGTGTCCAAAAGGTATTAAGCGCCTGTAACATTAGAATTGAAAAGTAATAGCGTAAATTGTTGCTATTTGTGATTGTAGGTTAGAACGGAACAGTATCAACTTTTACTTCCGTTCTGTTCTAAATTACAAACCTATAATATATAGTCTTCGGATCGAAATCTTTTATTTCTAGACTTTGTAAGTTACTTTTAACGAAGATGGCGATTTCCAGGACATTCACAATGACTCACCCATCAAGCTCTGCCGAATAATCATTTTTATTTCCTTAACAGTTTTTAGGCAATTTTTTTTATAATCTGTCTTACAGTTATAATGTTACCTTGTTCGTGTTTACTTTGAACATAATTGCTAGTATAAAATTTAATTTATGCACGTTGTAATTACATGTCTATGTTATACGTGTTAAAGTATTGATGTATACGATACATTGGTAATCAAATAAATAAAACAAGTATCTCTGTATGGAAGATCACCCCTACTCTACCCTCAGTTTATAATAAAGTTATTAAAAAGAAATAATTCCAAGATTGGTACAGCAGCTTTACCTACTTCCGTTACTGCACTACATACAATAGGGGAAGGGTGTGTTTAGTAATAAAACTTCAATATATCGTTGATATAATAATACTTTTCGAGATTTAAGCATTGACAGGTTATTCTTATATACAGATTATTAAAAGTATTTCATATCAATTAAAATTTATATTTATTTACGTTGATTTTAGTTGTTCTTTTAAGGTTAAAATTAAACGAGTAAATAGTATGTAACACAAGCTTTTTAACCACAGCCAGAAGCTTCTCAATACGAATCCTACATTATTTTATCTATGCAAATTTATATTAAATAAAGCATATCATTAAAATGAAAATTAATTCTATAATCAATATTGATACAGTAATTTCTACATTGATTCTAGCGATTAGGTCTCGTAAAATTAAAATTTACACCGGAAATTTTCGATTTGAACAAGTTTCCACTTGAATATAAATATTAATATAAAACGATTTTGTTATTAAGCTTTTGTCCTGGGTTTTTGGGAATCAGAATGTTCTATATAGAAATTATATCTTTAAATAGAGATTGATGAACGTTGACATTTTTGTACATAATTGTTTAACTATTTTGCGTATTGTATATTTTAATTATAAAGGTATTTATGTACACAGTGGGAGATGATTCTGCATTATAATTAATATGTACAACTATATATAATTGTAACTATTCCACGGTTTAAACTTTACTCACCTCTTCAAACCGGCAACTCAAACTTCCATAGTATACTGTGATTTGAACTGCTAACTATTAAAAACTTACTGTTGCATAAATTAAATTATATGTGATACATTTAAAACCAAACTATTAAGATATAACAGTTGAAATAACCTTGCTGCTATCGCAATGGATTTTTTCACTCACAAAATTTAAGTGACACGATTCCAGTGCGCGCGCAGTTCGATCCGTCTAATGGCTGACGTTTTCATACAGAAACTATCCTTTAAAAGAACTTAAACTTTATATCAATATATATAAGTCTTAAAATAGACTGTATTATAAACAATTGATTGTAGCAGTTTAAACCAAAAAAATATAATAAAATGATATAAAAACCGTCAAAGGTTATATTTACAATTTAATAATATTTATGCCATAATTAACTTAGATAAAGGATTGTCAATGAAAAGTATAATTTTTATAAGCTTATTGATACAGATAATCTAGTAATAGCCCTAATATATTTTTTTAGCAAAATGAAATTCGTACAAAAAAGTAGCTTTCTCCTTAAATATATTTTGAAAAGGAAAATTTTAGAGAAATTATTTCTTCATCATCAGTTATGTCTGTTATTACATAGATATTCTGACGAAAAACTCATTAGTAGAAATTTCTCAACTTCCAATACACCGCCATCGTATATATTTGAACATATATATATATAATCATGTAGTTGTACTCTTAAAAACTGGCTCCTTATCGGAATACAGTAATATAAATAATGATAATCCAAAAAATTTAATACATACATATATATCACGCAAAATGAAATACTAATATGAAATGCCTTAAAAGAGTATTTATACCTTTTTGCCTTTTCTGTCATTTTACAGCTAACTAGTTCTAACACCGTTTTGGATTTTGATTTTGCTTTACTCATTCTTGGTATAACTCTAAGTAGTAAAGTTAGCTTTTATTAGAAAACTCTAAGACACAATGACCTAAGTAGATCGGACTGGAAACTATAACATCGGGACATTTATCACATCCTATTCTGACTATAGATGTTGTAAAACTTTCGAAATATTTATATATTATACGCTTTAAAATCTGTAAAATTCACTTTTTATTAAATAATTACTACCATTACCATTTTATGAAAATCCTTTCTCAATAATTTATTAGATAACTCACACGTAAATACCAATGAACGTTAACCATTCCAATCAAGGTCCCATTATACTTCAGTACCGAGAAAGGTCTTTCTCATCGCCCAAGTAACTAGGAACCTAGAAAATGTCCTCTTCGTTCGTCACGATTTAAATATTTGAGGCGAAGAGACGTTCATCTTATATTGGTCGATTCATAACACGATACTCGCACACGAGACGGTCTTCGATGTCGGTGACCTTATGTGTATGTATCCGTCTCTGTCACACGCTACCAAGACGACAGAGAGGGTACTACCACATCCGATCCGACATAATGACGCTCGCTAGTGACGTGTCAGTTGGGGGAGTGTAAACAGTGAATTTTGTTTACGAACAATTCGTTATTTCTTTACAAATAAGTAACAATTAAATCAGGAAAATAACAGTGAACATGCCTAAAGAGTTTAAATATGATGTTATACAATTAATTAATAGCGTACGGGATCGACCGTGTCTTTGGGATAAATCATTGGAGAATTACAAAGATCGTATAGACAGGAGAGCAGCGTGGGAAGAGATATTTCGCATTCTCGATTCGACCTACGAACAAATGTCGCCGGACAAAAAAAGGATAACAGGTGATATTTTCATTAGAACTCGTGCCCATTTAAATACGATACGTCATCAAAACATTAGACAAGCGTACCACGAAAAAAAACTGCGATCCTTATGTAAAATATAAATTTCTTAGACGAATTGAGAAGAGATCTCTGTTGAGATTGTCTACGTACACTAGGTCCTTTTGCTGCTAATGAAATTACTGGGGTAATATGTCTTGATATCTTCTCGAACGACGCTCTGATTTTTACATCAAACTTCTGCTTTTCTTGGGCCTTTCTTATATGAAAAGAACTAATAAAATACGGTTCTACATATAAACCTATAAAAGCGATGTGTTTAGACGTTGCCTTAGAAACTAGGAAGACCTTCCTATTGAAACCATTATATTTAAGTTATGCGTTTACACAAATTCGACATTTGTTTGATACCTTTTCAAGTGTTTCTTTTTTGTTAACAGGCGAACTAATACTTAACAAATGGACAAACATTCGCGATACTTTCGTCAAGACTCTAAAAACAAAAATGGGGAAACCAAAGAAAAAGTATCTATTGTACGATCACTTAAAATTTCTTACGAAAATAACACCCGAAGCTGATATTAGCGTTGATTACAACTTTGACGTACCGTTGTCGTTTTTGAAAACTGAAAATCAAAAGGAAAAGGAAAAAACGAGCACCAGTAAGAAGAGAAATAAGGATATAGACGAATCCGAGGTAGTGTCTCCCAAGAGGTCCCCAGCCGAGGACTGCGATCCTAACATCGATTTATATCTGCAAAGTATAGACGACACGAATGATCCGAGAATAATGAACGAAGACGAAGCGTTTTTTGCTTCACTGCTGCCGACTGTTGTCAAATATAATGAAGATGAAAGACTCGAATTCAGAATTGAAGTCTTAGCTGTGATGAAAAACATAAAGGATAAGAGAAAATGAGTAATGTATCAATATAATTATAATTGCACTGGCGTAGAAGTTTGACGCAAAAGTCCGGTATTGAATATTATTACCAAAGAGAACTACGTGGGACAACCGCTTACCAGATATACCGACGACCTGATGAAGCTGAAGATCTTTGAATGCAGGTTTAGTTCAGTGGTGTAGGAAGAGACTGTGATGATATTTATTATAGAAGTTCGAATTCTGATGACGTTTCTTTTATACAAAGAAGCAACAAAATGTTCAGTGTTCATGTGGTGACAAATGATATACATGGCCTTTACAATGGAAGGTTATTAGAGAATATCACCCTTATTACCGTGAAATCTTGCTAAGTACACTACAATTCAAATATTTTGCACTGCACTAATAGAAGAGAATCCAGGATGAGTTTATTAAATATGTTAATTTTAAGCAGTTCCTTCTATCGCTGATTAAATCTCAATCATCAAGGAGCAGGTGTTTATAAACTAAAAGAGGTATCAGTGAAAATATTTCATAGATTCCTCATCACCGTTACCCAAAATGTAACAATGGCTGTATTCTTTCTGGAGCATAAATCTGGAAATATTTAACATTGTGAAAATATAGTTATAACCGGCATAGTAAAGATTTCTTTCTAATCAATTAAGTGACGAGACGAGTTGGATGTTCACTTGATGGTATGCCTATACGCTTGCCCACAGCAATGAGGCGCTAGTTATTATGATATACACTGCACTGCATTGCGCTCGTCGTCTGTGACATAAGACGTTGAGTCTCATTACATCAGTTATTCCATTAGTTACATCGCCATTTAAACCGGAACATAGTAATGTTTGCACACTATTGTTTGGAGGTAGAAATAGGCGCTGCGGTGGTACAGTCTTCGAAAATAGAAACCTACCACCAGTAAAAGATGGTTGTAGTCCATTGCAGTGTCACTATACAAGCCGTAAAGTCGGCTTGCTATACTAAATTCAATAAAATTTAGTAAATCTCTTAAACCTAAGAATTATACGAAATGTAAATCAAATTATATTACTGTATGTATTTAATTTACTTTCGTCCTATACCTTCGCCACATTCTGCCGTGGACGGTAACTTAAGCTTTAGTATTACAGCAGTTAAATGTTCATGGATCGTCTGATTAAGGTAAGATATATACAACTCGAAAGTGTTGAGACTGATTATATGTTTTAAAAGAATAATTCTATTTTAATACGCATCTAACCTTATAAGCTCTTTATATTGTTTGATCCTTTAAAAGTTGATATGATAATAAACGTATTTTTTTTGTTGGACAAAACCATGACACGAATGAGACAGCCTGGTGAGTGATACGCCTTCCCATAATAAATTTAAACTAATTAGAATGACATGCACTGCACCACATTATTCTCTTTGTTTTTATAAATAAAATATTAAGTCTCGTTACACCAGTAATTTCGTTAGCTACAACGCCTTTCAAAGTGGAACACAATAATGTTTGCATTGTACTGTTTGGCGGCAGAAATATGTGCTGCGGTGGTATATACTTAGTCTCCGACAACAGAGACCCACTAGTAAAATATTTATAAGTATTATGTTATTCATCACTCTCTCCCAGCTGAGTATTATAAACAGGTACAAGCAGATTACATGAGTTGTGATAAGTCATGTTTGTGTTGTTACACAGTGGCTTACAGGGAATATGCTGAGGCCTGATAGTTTCTGAATATTTCGTAGTATCTCTTATGGGTCTTCTAAATTATTTAAAGATATTCTTGTCCTAAACAATTCATTGAAGATTGTTTGAAGCTTAACGTGGTGTCAAGTATGACCATTTTTATCATACCCATTTCAACTCATAGTCGTCAAAATTATATGGAGCAGCTATCGCCATCACATTTTGAATGTTATTGTAACTGCGATATCTTACTGCTGGTGTCTGTCGCCGGGGACAGTCTAGGTAGGTACTACAGCATACTATTTCTACCGACAAACAATAGTATGCCAACATTACTGTGTTCCGGTGTAAAGGGCGTTTTCGCTAATGTAAATGGGAACTCAACATCGTATATACCAGATGAGCGTCATATAGAGCAGTGTATCGTCGATTAAACAGGTACAGGATACAGGCGTATCACTAACCGTCCTGCGATGATCCAGCTCGTCGTCACTTAATTGAAGAAAAAAAAAAACAACGGGGGACAATGAAATATTTTCATCGACACTGACAATATTTTATTTTAATAATCCAAAGCATTGAGACTCTTAGGACAGGTGAAGAATACATATACTTATACGGAACATGAAGATAGTGAAATTAAAATGCTCTCATTTAAAAGGTAAGTTTTAATGACCATTTTTTATTTGTAGCACTTTTTTAAGTAATGTTTACACAAGGATTAAAAAGAAAGTCGTTATAATTTTAAAATAAAAATGACGAGAACACCTAAAACATTAAATATTAGTTTGTCAATGTACACCTAATAAATTTAAACACTAAGTGAAAAATATAACAAAAAAACTTATCGGCAATACTATAGTTTGACAATAATATCGAAGGTAGTCGCTTCTACCCGCATTATTCGTAAACAATAACAAAGTATTGGATTATATTAAAAATTTTAACCTTACTTTTAGAAATGGCAGAAAAATTGTTTTTATCACCTTTAGAAGAAAAGAAAATGGGTTCGAAGAGAAAAGAAAGTCTTATAGAGAATTTTTAAACGGATTATGTTAGTGCTCCGAGTCTTATTGACTACTTATATAGCTTCACCACTGTGGACCCGCGGGCCCGCAACCCATCAGATAAATAATCAGGGTCCGTAATCCGCCCCGGGGAATCCCCGTGGTCGCGAATACGACTACGGCACTCGCCGGTTATCCGTGAACATTACCTAATATCTTTACCTTAAGTCTACAAATAACGTCTTGAACTATTTGTTTATACTGAACCAGACTTAAAAATTACACGAACATTATACAATTCATCTATAAATGCGTCCGCGCACAACCGTGCTCGCTGAATTCGCTAAACCTTAAACACACCCCGGACTCTCTATATACAATATCCGGCTATTGTTTTCCGGCGATGAGAGACATTACATTAAATTTCTTTTTCACACCATTATGAATTAGTAATATTTCTAATCGGCGATTTTATATACAGAAGCTAGTTGAATACTGCACGAATTGTTCGGCTCAAAGCCTTCCCAACCAGCGAACACGCTCATCGGGCCGAATACTATCTTCATACGTAGAATATAGTGACTAGACGCTTCCCGAAGCTTCAATTGGCGGGAAAACGAAACGTTATTTACAAGTTATAACACTACCGATATAATTCATGCTAACTTAACACCAAGTTTACTAATTAAAATACAGCTCGACGCACTGGAAAGTGAGCGACAACTGAAAGCGAGTGACCGTCGAGTTGGCGCGAATACTGTTCCAGATTTGAACCGAGAAATAAAAAAAATCTCAAAAAACACTTTAAAGCTCGCGTCTTCATATTCTTAACCATCAACCGATTTGTGCATCACCATGGAAGTAGTTTTAAACCTATGCGAATATAATACAGTATTAAAAAAAATTATTACAAAATAATGGCTCCGAATGAAAATGACAGACGCAACCGGAAGTAAATTCAGTCCAGCATCATCGAGAAGGGTCGCAATGAAACTCGTATCCGCTATCGCTAGGTATATATTAAATTCATGTCTGATTGTAATTTACTGTCTAAAGAAAAACACTTACACACTATAATGAAGGTAACCCTACAGACATCAAAATTTTTATACAATCACAATTTGATCATTATTGCATATATATGTGTATATATAATGGATATAATACAAGAATTATAAAAAATAACAATGAAACGCAATTTTTTTTTAACAATGACCTAACACCTGACCTCAATTTCATGGTGTTATAGTAACAATGAGGTCGTTGGTGGCGAAGCGCGTTCGCCCAGTATACTTCGGCTCTCATATACAATATAAAATTGGTAGCTGGCCGGGGTTCCGAAGACATCGGATCGGAGACCTCCGTGTTACAAAGCAAGCGCTTAACCACCGCGCCACGGACGCAATTAAAACTTTGGAACTGATTTGTGACATTAGCAACTTAGGAATTACAATTGTAACACCTTAAAGGAATCAGCTTAACGTAAGCTAATCAACAAAATGACATCCGCCGGAAGTGAGCTACGTAATATTTATATACAAAACAATTTTAACAACATTATCATTAACATTAAAAACTACAATTGAAACCTCATGAGTATGAGATCATCGTTCAGTCTGGACGACGATATAGCCTGGAGAATTTCCCGATGACTAAATCACGGACGTCACTCATTATCATCCGAAAAACGTCCACTGCTGAGCATAAAGTATAGATCTCCACAACGATCGGCTCTGGCTTCCCGCGACCTTCACTATGCGTCGATCCGCTTTGTGGGGAGCATGCACTTCGTCTACTGGTACATAACGGCCATTCAAGGACACCGCCTCATCTGTCCGTCTGTCTTTCAATGTGTGGAAAAGTCCATAGTTGGTTTCCGTTGCCTCGGTTTCTTCGGGCGCGGCGGGATCGGAGAACCGTTGCAGCAGTGACAGCAACGTTTCACCACTCCTCTGCCCGACGCACGCCGTCTGATCTCCAAACTGTCTGGTGACCGTTCGCCTGCTCTCGTCTTTCCGGTCAAACTCCTGCTCGTAGCCCCTTCCAGGGAATGGTACAGTCGCTTGGCCGGGTATGTGCGTAGCGGCGGGTGGATGTCGTCCGCGGAGGAGCCGTCCGCGCTGCCGCTGCGATCTATTCCTCTGGTGTCTTTGATCACGGAGTCCAATCTCATGTGCGCGCCGACGCCGCTGGAGTCGGTCGAGTTGGTTTCGTCGTATGACGGGCTTTTGCAGCACTTATCGCTGTCGCTGCTGAAGTCTAGCGGCCTCCGACTTTCAGAGCGCTCCGAAGTGGAATTCGACTCCCAATAGAGCTCCGTCTGGCGTTCTGGTGAAGATCTATAATCATCCACGTCGCCGGCAATCGATTCGAGCGTGGCATCTCTTGAGCTGTCTTCTGCATTCATTTTAGTGTCATCTCCGGCAATCAGCGCGTCCTGTTCATTCATAAGGTACCTCGACCCCCGTTTATCGTCATCATAGCATACTCTTCTGATCACTTGAGTTGCGTTATGGGAGTGGACTATCGCTGACGCGGTGTTGGAGAGGTGCAGCTCTCTGGAATCTGTTAGAATGCTGTCGAATCTTGTCAGGCCGTCATCTTTGACACGCACTGATGAGAGGTTAAGATTTGCCTGGTGAGTACTCGGCGTGTTGATGATGTTGTCAATATGTGAATATTTAATGTTATGTTGTATGGTCGGGTTGTCGTGTGTAGCTTGGGATATGACTGTGGTTTGAGGACCCATTAGAACTGTAGCTGGGGCTCGGTTTGCGTGAAATATTGTTGATGTTATGTGAGGGCCTTTAATTCCTGTTATTGTGTAAGGTTGCATCTGAAAAAATATTTTTTTTTTATAAGAAAAGTATATTCCACAATTTGCTGAGAAAGATTATGTAGTTTCAACAACATTAAAAACAAATAAATTTACTTATTTTGTTGTAATCTCTAAATTTTGATACCTATAGTTGTTACAGTATGAATACACCAATTGAAAACTTAGAAGCAGTAGACACAGTCTTTATAAGGTAATGTTAAGATTTTATTCACCGGGATAGCCAGTATTGAGCACTGGACATAGTGTCAGTACTGAATGCTGGCTTCCACAATCAAGAACACATCATAGGATATACTTCATATGCAGAATTGGAGTTGGTGATTAAAATTTTCCGATTCTCACCTCTCCATCATCAATTGGTTCTTCGCTATGAAACGTTGTATTGGGATGTGATCTCGCAAACTCCTCCTGATCTAATGTGATGGTAGCTCCGTTCTCGGTTACTGTCACGATTCCAACATCGTCCAGGCCAAGATTTACGTCCAGATCGTTATTTTCGTCGTGGATATCATTACGCTGTAGCAAGTGGTCGGTGGCTATCTGATCGTCTATGTCGGACCTAGGTACTACACCTTGGCTAAGTATAGTCGGTTGAGCTAAAAAAAAACAAATAATTCGTTAAATTATTTAATGCAATTGATAAAAACACTTAAATAGTAGCCTGGAACAGTTTTTGGTAAATGTTGAAATATGTTGTACCAATTATATGAGATTTGTATTCATTTTTAGTCTGGAACTTTATCCATCAAATTATCTCTTGAAAACGAAGAGTTCAAAATGATTTCAGACTTTTGAGATAATAGTAACCCTTTCAATTTTAGGCACTTTTTTCAAACTTTAACATTGGAGTATAAGATTTCACCGTATTGAAATTCATGTCTGTTAATCTACCTTCGAACTAAAAAAGTAAACCCTTACGAGTATGCGTACGGTGAGTGGTGTGGTCTTGCGTCTGCTCGTGGGCGGGTGAGCCGGCGAACAGGAGCTCAGCCTCGGGAAACAGTTCCGAGGCCGAAGGAGAATCCACGCCCAAGTCTTCGCATTCCTCGGACAGAGACTTCTACAAAAAAAAATTACTTCTCTTATATCATTGAAACGATAACATCAGAATATTCAACATAAATTCATTTAGTATTATTGCTAAATTAGATATATATAGGTTGGGGAAAAAGAAATCCATTATTTTTTCGGTAGATGGCTGTAGTGATAAATTTCTCGTAAAGTATCGATCAAACAGTTTCAGATTTATGCTCGTTGGAAAGGTGACGTTTCGCAGTAAAAAAATTCTTTTGCTGTTTTTTGTTTCATGCATTCAATTGTGAATTACAGGGTGTTAAAAATGGAAGTGAACAAAGAGAAAATTCGGTACATTTTACAGTTTTTCTTTGACAAAGGCGAAAATGCAAGCCAGGCGGGTAAAATTGTGAATGGTTTCGTAGATTCCGTTCAGGATTTTTTGATGTTAAAGATGCACCTCGTACAGGTAGGCCGGTCGCCGAAAATGTCGATAAAATCGGAGAAATGATCAAAGTTGACCGGCATGTTAACAGTCGTAACATCGCCCAGGAGCTAAAAATGGACCACAAAACAGTTTTAAACCATTTACACAAAGCTGGATTCAAAAAGAAGCTCGATGTTTGGGTGCCACACCAATTAACAGAAAAAAACATGATGGATCGAATTTCCATCTGCGAAGCATTGGCCAAACGGAATGAGATAGACCCATTTCTTAAACGGATGGTGACTGGAGATGAGGAATGGATCACATACGATAACCCTGTGCGAAAACGATCATGGTCAAAGAGCGGTGAAGCACCTCAAACGGTGGCCAAACCAGGACTAACGGCCAGGAAGGTTCTGCTGTGCATTTGGTGGGACTGGAAGGGGATTATTTATTATGAGTTGTTTTCATATGGCCAAGGACTAAATTCTTATCTCTACTGTCAACAACTGGACCGTTCGAAGATAGCAATTGACCAGAAACGGCCAGAATTGGCCAACAGGAGAGGTGTCGTGTTCCACCAGGACAACGCTAGGCCACACACGTCTACAGTGACTCGCCAGAAACTTCGGGAGCTTGGTTTGGAAGTTTTAATGCATCCGCCATACAGTCCGGACTTGGCACCAAGCGATTACCATCTTTTTCTTGCATTACAAAATTTCTTTAGTGATAAAAAATTGGCATCTAGGGAAGATTGTGAAAATCGACTACTAGAGTTTTTTGCAAATAGAGAGCAGGACTTCTACAAGAGAGGCATTATGAAGTTACCTTTAAAATGGCAACAAATCATACATAGAACAAAACGGTGCATATTTGACCCAAAACGGACAATCCGAAGCATGTTAAATAAAGTCCTGAAGTTCATATAAAAATAATGGATTTCTTTTTCCCCAACCTATTATTTTAACGTTTAAAGAGCAACATAACAAATAATGCTAAATTAGCAAATATAAGAAAAGATACGGGTACGACATGGGTCACATTGGCCCATTATCACAAGATCGCACTTGAAAACTGTCTTTGCCTTTCTCTTTAGAAATTGACAATGCAATCATTCGCATTATCTGGAGACATGTCATTCTGATATCTAAACTCACCTGCAGCCTCAGTTCATGCTCCAGAATAGCATATTTGTGGCGAAGTGCAGCCGCGGATACGTGAGTCAGCCGATGCTGACGTTGGGAAGAAATATTTTTCTGCACAACCTACACATAATATTCGATAAGTCATAACATATTTTTTTTTTATGAATAATCACTTCAGCACATTGACTTTTATATGATACTTATGTTCTGTATATTTTAGAGGCTAGGCTTTTAATTAATACATTTTAAGCGGGAAGCCGACAAAGTAATTAGTTTATACCATTTTTTTTAAACAACAAATAAATGCATACAGGTTCGGAAATAACGACTACGACAACGTCAAAGCCTAACGAATTTTATATGTCTTAACATACTTCCAAGTGAGTTTTATATCGATATGTTAATGAATTATTGTTTTTTTTTTTAAACGTTCAGTTTGAATGTATAGTGAAGAATGATGCAATTACATGCACAAAATAATGCAGGAATACTCGACAACGGGGAAGAGATAACGGACCGTTTCAAAACATGCAAAATTAAATAAAACACTTTTTAATTTCGCTAATTCTTATTAACATTTGAAAGGAAGCAGTTTTAAAATATTCCTTAGATAAATTAAGAAAACGTCAAATGTAAAAATGATACAACAACTATTCGAACGTAGACAGGAGGCAACATTTACTATGAGACGTAAACGTATGACCTGATTTTCATCTTCGTCGCCTGTGGAGGATGCCATGACCTATTAAACATAGAAGCGACATTTGTTTATGCTCATTCATGTCGATTTAAGAGACCGTATTTAAGTATAATAAATAATACGACATTGAATTAATAAATAATTTAGATTGAAACGTTATTGATAATGTCTGGTGACATACGCAAAGTATTTTTTTTTTTTTTAACACGTATTTCCCGAAGTAGAACCGTAGGACAGAAATGTCGCAACTATAGATGGCTTTTACGGCAAACCTTCACGGAACGCAGAGAAAAGCGAATAAAATAAATCGAGGCGTGCATGTCTACGTAAGAGGCGGTCTAAATCAGAAGGGGCAGCGACGTGTCTACGTAATGATCACCTGGTGGTAGCACTTATCGTCGCATTCGGACGCGTCTATATCGTAATCGCAACGCGGCGATTCGTCTTGCGAATCGATGAATGACTTTTTCGAGTCTACGTCGAACATCTTATCAAATATCCTTTGCGCCTCCATATCAGGACTGTATCGATTTGGGATCGGTTCCTGAAGTTTCAAAATGTTCGTCACATTCGTTTTACGATCGGTGGGAGTGTTGAAGGTACCATTGCGCCAATACTATACATACATTTTAATAATAGCATATATGTCATATTATAACAATATATTAGGGGGACCGGAAAGTAATGTCGTTTTCTTATGCTAAATACAAACACATACATTTTTAACGAGTCTTTATTTTTAATCAATGATGTATTCCCCATCATTGTCAATAACCTTTTGCCATCTAGTGAGTAAATTTTCAATCCCTGATCGATAAAAATTAATTGGTTTTTCGGCAAAATATCTAGAGATGGCATTTTGGATATCATCCAAATTTGCAAATGTTTTGCCACTTAAAAAGTGTTGCAGCGCTCGGAATAAGTGGAAATCCGATGGTGCAACATCGGGCGAATATGGTGGATGAGGCAGCACCTCCCACCCCAATTCATTAATTTTTTCTAGAGTTCGCCTTGCGCAGTGCGGTCTTGCATTGTCATGTTGGAGAATGACGCCTTTTCGGTTGACAATCGCTGGCCACTTTTCAATTAAAGATTGATTGACTCGCTGCAATTGTTCGCTGTAGAGGTCTGCAGTAACAGTTTCTCCAGGTTTCAGTAATTCAAAATGAACAATGCCGCGAATACTCCACCAAACACACAAAAGCGCTTTTTTGGGGTGTAAACCTGGCTTAGCAGTACTCCGAGGGATTTCATTTGGAGAGAGCCACTGCCTTTTGCGTTTTGGGTTATCATACAGGACCCATTTCTCATCTCCTGTGATCAAGCGATCAAAAAACGCTTCTGTGTTGTGTCGTTGAAGCAATAAGTTGCATGTGATTGATCGGTTAGCCTTATTCTGTTCGGACAGATTATGCGGGACCCAAACACCTGCTCTGCTTACTTTTCCAATCTGCTTCAAATGTTCTTGGATGGTCGACCAAGGTTTGTTGAGACTGTTTGACAATTCCTCGATCGTCTGACACGGATTTGCTTCCACTTCCGCCCTTAACACGTCGTTGTCTAACGCTGATGGTCTTCCTGATCGATACGAGTCGGAAAGATCAAAATTACCCGATTTGAACTTGGAAAACCACCTTTGGCATTTACGAATGTCCAGTGCATTTGGATAAACATCGCAAATGTTTTTGGTAGCAACTGTTGCGTTATTTCCCTTGCGAAACTCAAAGAGCATGCAATGCCGGATGTGTACCTCTTCTGGTATTTGGCTGGCCATTTTACCCAAAATTACAAAAAAAAATTGTAATTCAATTGTCTATAAGTAAAGAAATCACTATAACCTCACAATGTCTTTGGTACGCCTCTGAACAAAACAATGAGCTGACAAATGACAATCAAGTATTGGCATGCGCAGAAACGACATTACTTTCCGGTCCCCCTAATATTTAATATTTTTTACGCGTAAACATATTTTTATACTTACGAGAACAGTCCGATCCAAATTGTCGGTTCGCACGGTCTCTTCGTACGTGTAATCATGTACATTGGCCGAGGATGGAACATTCCACGGCTCGGATTCGTGCGGGCTCGCTTCGCGAACTGGCTTAATAACCTCTTGAGTTTCCTTTTCCGGCCACGGTGAAGCAGAAGCTTTTGTTTCGACAAGATCTGGGGGATTAGGCGGCGGTATGGAGGAGGCTGTACTATCAGGCGGTTGCACAGTTGTGGTAGTCGCTAGATTGAATGCTTGTAGGTTGTGTAACGACGCTGTCGGTAGTCGAACATGCCGAACGCCAGGACGGGCTAAAACTGGTTTCAATCCAGCAGGCCCAATTAGACGTTGTAACAATAGCGCATTAGTGGTTCCCCCTTCTGGGCCAGCAACTGTTAAGAGTTTTGGGCCCCGGTTAGTTACTATAGCAATTTGCTGGCCCCCCTTCACCACCGAAACTGGGAGTATATAATTACCGGGCATTAAAACAGCTGTTGTTGGTTTACCGGTCGTTCCCCGAGCAACAGTGATAGTTTGACCGTCTGCAACGATTACATTTCGTGGCGGTTGTGGTCGATGTTGAATGGGTGGTGTTTCCTGTTCAAAAGATAACTTCTTTACTACTTTCCGTGGACTATCCTGAGGGGAATGAACATCTAAGCAATTCTCATTACAATCTCCTTGGGATGTACCACAACTGCTATCCTCGGAACCCATGGTACGGCAAGTGTCGTCTCCATGTATGGGACTCATATCTCGTGCACCAGAACGTCGAGAATGGCCTTTCTTGCGTTTTGAAGAACCTGGAGTAGGCAGGTTTGTTCGTCTCCGTGGTGCGGGCTTATCCTTATCCGGAGAATTCTCAACTTGCTCTTTATATTCAGCTAATATATAAAGGATTCTTTGTGTAGTTTGTTCGTCTTCGAAAGGTTTTTGGGAAGAGGTCTTAGGTGGTACATTATTTAGTTTTAATGTATTATGTGTATTTGACGATGCTTTCGGTCGTGATCTGGATTTGGAAGAAATTTTGGGTTTTGGAGGATTTTGTTGAACTAGTGGTGTTTCATTAGATTTCGTATCAGTTGTAACTGTTTGTGGGAGTTGAACTTGCGTAGCACTAGTAGGTGTCTCAGTTATACCCGACGAGTCGGGAGATCGAACAAAAGTTGAATTGGCAGAAGTTGTAACGGTAGATTTTCTGTTAACATATGCAACGTTAAACTGTTGATTCTTTCCAATAGAATAAAGTACTTGAGTTGGTTCTGTTGATACACCTGTAGAACCACCATCGATTGCATCAGATGACGAAGTGTGGAGTTTTGAAGTAGTGTTGTTTGTTGTCGAATTAGGTTGCACTGTACTTCGTTCTTTCACTTGCTCTAAAACCATATCAAATTCTCTTAACTGTTCAAGAGTAGATGAACTCATTTGAGACTCGGAAGATTCCGTGGGAACTTTAACTTGTTTATTTATTTGAGCCTGTGGTAATCTTATTGTCTGTTGACCAAGTGGCGGTGCAGCTGTTAAGACGAGCTGTTGATAAACAGGTTGATTTGTGCCTCCTATAACATTTCTTTGGATTTGAAAAAAAGATGGTCTGACCACTCTTGCACCCGTAACCATTTGCGGCGTTTTACTCAACATTGGTAATTTAATTCGCATTTGAGTCAAAATTGGTTGCGGTTGTGTATTTTGCCCATTGTCACCAGCAGGTCTAGCGTTATTTCCTTCCTCATGTGACAATTCAGAGTTAGACGTCGATTGATTTGGTGGCACTATTTTTATTATTGAAGGCTCAACCATGTCACCATGATTTACAAACTTGATATCTGATTGTTTTTGATTTGAATCATCAATAAGCTCAGTAGTGGGAACCGTTATTAAATTAATTGTTTGTCCTCCACCAATATTCACCGGTATTTGTCTTGTATAAATTACTCCACCATGCATTGTCTGAATATTCATAGGAGTAATGGTCTGTTTAATTTGCTGAACTAAATCTGGTTGGGCTTGAGAGTTTTGTGGTGATTTTCTTAACAATAATGGAGGACTATTAATTTGTCCAATATGGTCAAGGTTCATAGCGTTATCACATGTTTCACACTCGGAATTATCAGAATTCACGGATGATAAATGAGGACTATTACTGTTTATTTCATTCTGTTTATCAGGTCCATCCTGAAACACAGGTTTACCAAAAGCTTGATTAAATTTTGGCAAACTAGTAGTACTTTCGGGACTAGAGTGGTGATTTGAGGTATTTTGAATAAATTTTGCATAATTTTCTTCATAGACGGATCTAGATTTGATTTCTTGTTGAGTTATAGCTGTTTCTATATCTTCGGAAGACTCTTGGTGAGTCGTTGTGGGCGTAGGACTATGATCATCGTTTTTTGATGGACTGCTTTGTATGTTTTGGCTCTCAATTGGCTGCAATCTCAAAACCATACCTCTCTGATGGGGTGCGTTTAATTGAATGGCTTTTCCGTCTGCTGATTTACATACAAATTGCAACATTTTTTGTTCATTAGATCCTTGAACGTTAGTTAGATTAGTCAATAAATTTACTCTTTTTAAAAATTGATTGGTGTTATTACTCTTTTGATTTCCCGTATTCACTATATGAAGAAGTTGATTAGTGCCTTGTTGTAATCCTGTATCTACTAAAGAAAATCCGCCGAAAGAATTGGTATGTTGCAAAGAACTTTCGTCAGAGTTTGTATTTGCAGTTGAACTTTTGTTTTGAACAATATGTAACACGGGTGTTGCACTTGTTGTATTAATAACAGATTGCTGACCACTGTCGACTACGCTACTTTCAACAAGAGTTATTTGGTTTCCTGAAGCATTTTTACCTTGTATAATATGCAAAACTTGCTGTGGAACTGATGAATCTTGTGTTTTTTGGTCAGATTCAATATTGTTCGTCTGATTTAATGGAGGAGGAGGAAGTATTTGGGCTAAAGCGTGCTGTAAAGCCAGGGCATTAATAGACGAGGTCTTTGCAAATTCTTCTTCTGAAGTTAGGGTAGTATTAACAACATTGTCATTTTGTTTAGGCGACAAAGTGTTAACTAATGAATTAGAAATTGAATCATTTTCTGCTGTGGGTATAATACCAGCAGCATTCATAGCATGAGCAATTTGATCAGTTTTTTCAAATGTACCGTTTTGTTCATTACTCGAATCATAGAAAAGCGCAGCAGATGCCGAAGATACCAGTTGTTCCGTATTAATATTTTCATTGTATGGATAATCAGAATTTCCTTCGTGATTATTACCCATCAATTGTAAATCTTTATTTTCCAGATGAACACCAGTCTCGTCGTCAGGTTCATACTTTTCTTCCTTAGGTTCTATTTTCGGAATGAATTCACTTTCAAATTGTATGGATATTTCGTTATTTGATACATATGTGTTTTCATCGGATTCGATTTTAATTTTATCTTCATGGTGTTCATACTCAGCAACTAATGGAATGGTAAGGTCAGCCGTTGTAAGCTCAGTATATTCAGTTTTTATAGCAGACTGCGAATCATCGTTCATACTATTATCCATTGAACATTGTGGAGGACTAGCATTTGAAACGTGAGTTACTCGAGGATCGCAAGTCATAGGATTTTGGGCAGCAGCACTTACAGGTAGCTGACCAACTTGGACTACTTGTACTACAGCCTCCAAAGGCATGGGTTCTATAAAATCTTGAACGTAAAAATCAAACGGATTATTTGTCGAATCACATTTTCCATTGAATTTCCACTTTAAATCATTGTCCTTTAGGTTATCTCTAATCCAACTATACTTTAATTCCAAAGTAGTTTTCTTAAAAAAAGAACGTACTTTATCTCTTAGCTGTATATATGTAATATAATGTTTTAATTTCTTTTTTTGATCCTCTTTTGTTGAATTGAAATCAGAAATCTCATAAGTATTTTCGCAGTCCGCGTAATCTTCGGACAGTAAAAACGGCTGAGATTGCTTTACGTCCGACAGAGTCGCAGCCGAAAATTTTGGATAAACATCCTTGTTTTCTAAATTTTGTATGACTCTGCCGGACTCTTCACCAAAACCCATATTGAATATGGTTTCATTAGATTCTAGTGGTTCCGATTGAATATCAGTATAATTTTCAGATAGCTCTTCTACTAATGTTTGCTTAGTAGGATCTGGGAAATATTTTAATTCGTAATTATCTTCAAAAATATTATCAATCTCTTCATTAGACGGTACAAATAAAGTATTTCGTACAGGCCAACATTTGATCATATTAGAAACATCAATATACTCTTTATGGAACGACCTTGAGAAAGAAAATTTTAATGTATTATAATAATTGCAAAGACGCTTAAATTCTTTACTATATGTTAAATTATTTTGAATTGACGCATTGTTGTTCAAATAGTCAATGTTTTTGCTTTTACGGTATCGCTTCTCGTGGGTATTAAAATCTTGGAAATTGCTCTTGCGTTTAATCGCTTTTTTACCCATATTTTCATAAGTATTTTTGTTTAGTTTGTAAAATCTAGAATATGTTCTTTTAGGTATCATTATGGAAAAGTTTTCGTCGTCTAAAGTATTGTCTTTGTTTTTATCTAAAATAGTTTCTGTGTGGTAATCGTTGTTACTCAACCCATCACAAATATTATCGCCGTCGTTAATTTTTTCCGAAAAGTCGGTATTTGTTTCTAAAGGAAACATGTAACACGTTCCTGCAATAGGGTCTTCATACTCTATACCTTTTAAAACAACTTCTGAATTGTCTTTACAAATGAGTGTCACGTTATGAAGAACATCGTATGTCGTTTTTTGTTCTTTTTGTACTGCTGGTTCTTCAATGGTATCCTTTTCGACATTGCTAATCGTTACGGAATGTTGAACGTTTATACATTCACCAGTCTTTGAAATTTCTTTACATTTGTTTTTACTTGTAATAAAATTCCTCCAGTAATTAAGATCAGAGAGAGTCGTAGTCTTGTCATAGTCGTGATCCAGATTCAAAGACATAGTTTCATTGACAGCAAAGTGTGCATTAGATAAAATGTTATTTAAAGGAGTATTGACTTTTTTATTTGTTTCTTTAAGAGTTTTGTTACCATTTTCTGATTTATTCTTGTCTAATTTTCCAGCTTCATCAATGAATTGACTAGTGGCCAATGAATTTATTTCGTTCATTATCTTAGTATTGCCATTTTTAACAGGCTTGTAAGGAACAGCTTTACTATCTTGCCTTTCAAATAACTCAGGAGTTAAATTAGAAGATTCTTTTATATTACAAAGGAAAAAGTTGTTTCTTTCTGAAGAAACGTTGTCTTGATTTAGATTTATTTCAGACTTGTTCTTATTTTTAGATTCAATTTCATTTTGACAATATTTAAAAGTGTTACCTTCTCTTCTAAAGTCTGCTAGGACAATATTATTTATGTTGTCCCCAGTAAAACTTTTTTCATTATTATTATCACCAACAAATAGTTCAAAGATATTTTGAAAATTGTTATGAAGAGTTTTTTTTTTAAATTGATTATTAACTGTTGGAATTGTATTTAAAAATTTCATTTGTAAGCTGGACAATCTGGTCTTTACTGGCTGCATAATGTTGTTATCAAATACTTTTACTACGTTTATTTTTATATTTGTAACACTATCATTTTTTATTAATCCTTGTGATCGAAAGTAACCATCTTCCAGATCATATTTTTCAACCTCATTGTACATTTTATTTACCGGTGTATTGCGTTGATAAACTTTTTCAACGTGGTTATAATCATTTTTTGATCTTAATGTTTCGTTGAAATAAATTGTATTTGAATATTCTCCTTTGAATTTAGTATCGAAATGGATGATTCGTTCTGGGAGTTTTGCAACATCGCATAACTCTCTTGTATTATTCTGTACTATATAATTCTTTTGATATTTCGAAGTTGGTAGTACAGCATCAAATATTTTATTGCTCGTTTTAACAAAATGCGCTGGAGAATTGGCTTGAGGTTTAGTTTCGTTGATTTTGCTTGACAAACTTTCATTTTTTAGTGGTAAATTACTATTAACTTTAAAAATTTTACAAGATGAGGGTAATACGTTTTCGTGACTAATCATTTTTCTCTTGAGAAAATGTGTTCTTTTTTGCATAATTAAAATGTTTTTACTAGAAATTGGTTGTAAAATATCTATTAAGTTTGTATTTTCGAAAAGTTTTAAAACCAGTTTTTTAAGACTTGGTACTTCAATTCCTGTTATAGTTTCTATTAAACATTTCTTTAAATCCTTGCACTTTTCAAAAGTACAACAATATTTATCTTTTTCAAAATTTGTTGAAGCATTGGTATCATTTTGATTATTACGTTGTACGGAAACTTTATCATTGTATTTACAATCGGCTGCTTGCTGTTTTGTCATTGTCCATTCGGCATCACATTTAATAAATACTAGTGTTTGAATCTTACTGGGATCAAAATCATTTTTGTGATTATGTTCATCTGTAGTCTTTTCGTAAGTGAAATCCGTAACATTACTATATACAGAAAAGTCATTTAATATTGAATACGAATCGCTTCTTACCAGACTCGATTCTGAACTGCAATTAAATGTTTCATTACTCTGTAAATAATTGCAATGAACATTATCGTTCCCCTCAATACGATAAACGTTTTGTGCTGAACTTTCGTCACTACTACTACTATCCAGATGTAACGCTGACATAGTGCTATTAACATTTTCATTAGAATTATTGTCACACCTAACAAGGTCTATAAAACATTCTTGCTTAAGTGCTTTCAATTTTTCGTATTTTTTAACTAAATTATCACATCTGGTTAATTTTAAGTAACATTGTACATTATTTGATTTCTGTTTGGATATTTCAATAGAATCAGTAACAAGCTGTTTATCTTTAGCAATTTCAATTCTTTCTTCATTATATTGATTATCTGCACGTAATGTCTCCGAAGCCAAATTTTCTAAATCTGGTGCATAACATTCTGTAATACTAATTTCCGTGGCCAATGGGGAAGAGCTGTTATCGTCTTTACAAGTGAACGAATTACAATTTTCCGTTTGTTTACTGTTCGAAATACCTTGATTAGAAAATGAACTATTAGCATATTCTTCAGTATTAACAGAGACTGCACTTATTGGTACTTTTAAATTATGGTGTTTCTCTAATTCTGTTGGTTCTCTATCTTTCTTTTTTTCTACTAAAGCCAACAACTGTTCTGGCGTATATCGTGCTAAAGACACCAAACAATTTCCGGATAATTTTTTCTGTCTTGTTGATGCTTCTTGGCCTAATAAAGATTTTACAATAACATGTTTTCCATCAGAACTTGACGCCGGATCGTCTTCATCATCACTAATCAAATTTATTGTTTCCATTTCCTCTTGAGTATTTATGCTCTTCTTTTTCTTGCTTGAATTTTGAGCAGCTTCTATGTCTAATACACAGCAATTAGCTCCAGGGATCTTTCTAAAAGTACATTTTCCGGATTTAAAAGAGTCATTTAGTAAAAATCTTTTTAAGTCTGGGTGTGAAAGTATATTATTTACATTATAATTATTGTTCCCTGTAATCGTGGCTCTAACATGTTTACCGTTAGGTAACTTAAGACGAAAAGTCTTATTATTTGGATTTTTAGTTTTTAGAGGAATTTCTTTAAAAGTTATTTTTTTTTTATTTGAACGAATATTTTTACTGGCAGAATTTTTTTCATTTAATTTGCATCTTACATTCTGTACACATTTTTTTACGGGCGAAAAATTTGTTATTAATTTACTTTGGTTAATCAGCTTTTTACGCATAACTCTTTTTTCAGTAATGATATCTTGCTCATTACTAACATTTGTATCAGCAGAATTTTTCAATGTGGAATTATTTGTGTAGTTAAACTGATCAATATTTTTGTCACTGTAATAAACTTCATGGTTTTGTGCATGTTCATTTAAATTATTTTGCAAACTCATTTCCTCTTTATGCTCGCGTATTTTGATATGACTTTGATCATTTCTGCTTGTCATATCTGTCTGAAATTTGTTTATCAGGTTTTCTTTTTCTTCGTTATTATCACTGGTTTTCATAATCATCGCGATATCTTCTAACGCGTGTAAATCGCTTATTGGCTTATTTAATTTTCGTATAACTGATGTAATCAATTTATCTTCTACATCGAAAAATTGTTTATCCTTCGAGGATTCTAAGTTGTTAACGGATATAACATTTTCAGCTTCTAAAACATTATCGTCTTTATTTATATCTTCACCGTTGTTTATAGCGGTTGTTGTTGTATCGTTTTTATTTTCTGTAAAGTGAATTGAATCATTTTTCTGTTGTATAACATCTTTAGAAATAGTATCTTTTATTGTAAGTGATTCTGCAAGCTCTGATTTAGTTTTGTTCATATTATTAGATAATACACTATCCTCCAATTTATTAGTGTCTTTCACAAATGATTTTTCAAATTTGAATTTGGATTTAATTTTACCTACCTTCTCTTGTATAACACTATTTTTGTTAAAGATAAATATATCATTTTCAAATTTGTTTGTAGATCTAAGACGTATGCGACGACAAAACGATTTGCTAGATTTAATTTCTGTGCATTCATCAGCAACTTTAGCGTCTAAAAGATTTGGTAACGGTTTCTCAATATTTTTGCTACAAGAGTTTTTACTATTTCTGGGAAAAATCTCTTCTTTAATATCTAGTTTAGTTTCAATTTTTATATTTCTTTGTTTCAACTGGTCATTATTAGTATTCACACTAGTATTTTCCGAAAATGCTGGTTTTAGTTTTATTACTTTTAGAGGCACATAAGTTAAAGGTATAGGTGAAATGCCGATTTTATGGCTTATTTTTCTATTCATTACATTCCAGCGTTTTTGTTTCAGTCTTTCTGATTCTTTGATAATTTGTATATCATCGCCATTATCTTCTACAGTCTGATCTAGTGTTGAACATAATCGCTTATTTATCTTTCCATATGAATTATGATATGATACTTGTGATATTATTTTTTGTTTACGATTAACGAATCGATCCAATTTACTTGCGTTGCTATTAACATTAAGCATTTTCATTTCGCAACTGTTTTCTTTCATTACAATATCCGAATTGTTTTTTAAATTAACATTACTTACATGTTGATGTTCTGGAATTGGTACTTGTTTTATTACGGATATACCTGATCGTTTGCTGTTATTAGTGTCCGGTTGATCAAAATTTACAGTTGAAGCTTTATCAATAATATTCGGCGTAACGACAGGAGTGGAAAAATGTGTTGATTGCAATACGTCAATATTTGTATTAACAATTTTATTAACAGCTACAGGATGATTATTGCGCAATCTCGTACTTAGTGTTGTTTCTGCTGGGGTAATGGCAAATTTGCCAGAATCTATTTCTGGTGCGACGACATTTTCTAATGATTTATCCGGTACTCTACTCTTACAAATAAAATTTGTATTTTCATGTTCCGAGTGAAAGCTGTTGTTAGTACTGAGTGTCTGCTGTATGTCTTTATTAGAAATTTTAGAATCCATAAGTTGAGTTTTAATAGACGATTCATTACTTTTATAACCGAGAACTTTATTCGGAGATTTGTATAGAATTTTATCTTGCACAGTTGACTGTCTGTATAATATCTTTGGAATTTCGGAAACGTTTATGTGTGAAGTTATCACAGTTTTATTTAGTGCACCATAAGCTGATACACTCGGTGTTTCAAAATTACCGTCGTTTTCAAAAGACTGTTGTATTGCACACATTGGAATTTCTGTATGTTTTTGTTTCTTCTCTAACGTTTTCGTGGTTTCGGTTTCCTGTGAATTTTGATTTTTTATACCTATGGTGCGTGCGTTTTGATATTCGAAAACTTTTGCTTCTTGCGTTGTTATGGTGTCGCTATAGTTATATTTTTGCAATGGTGTTGTTATTATTTTAGGTTTAGTTTCAATGTCAGATTCTTTTTCTTTCTTCAAACATACAGGGCTAACTGCTTCTTCATCAGATAACAATTCGCCAATTTCTTTTTTCAAGTCGTCATCCATAAGTTCTTCTAAGAGGTCATAATCGGAATTTTGTATGCCAGATATAAAAGGATCGTCGTTATTAATAACATTGTAAACAATGTCCTTAGATAGTTCTGGTGCATTCAGCTTAGGCAAATAATCAACGTCTGATTTATTTACAATAATTGGTTTTTGCAAAGATGTAACCGCATTTTTTCGTATGGATTTAAGTGAAATCGGTGTAGTAGAAAAATGTGATGCAATTTTTTGACATTTAACTTCATTGTTCCTCATTTCTCTCTCTTTATTATCGACATTAAGTAACGCACCTTTTTGGGAAGATACTTTTTCTTTTAATCGTTGCTCAAACGAGTCTTTATTTAAAGCTATTTCAAGAGCATTTAGTCCTCTACGCGGCGTTTTATGTTTTAAAATAGCGTCCATGACACTCTCCCAGTCCTGTTTCGTAGCATCATTTTCCATGGAAAATTTGTGTGTACCTGGCTCCTTTTTAACTGGTGTTTTACCTTCACCTTTAAGTTGCCGGTTTTTTTTACATGAAGATGTATGTGCTTTGTACATCACAAGTGAAGGTGAATTTATTTTTTTTCCACTTATTGACACTCCAGTAAGTTTTTCTTGATTAATCTCTAACAATGAACTATTCGACGAAGCAGAAGCCTCTGGAGGTTTACTCTTACATGCTTCGCTGCGAGATAATATTTTTAAACCAGTTAAACCTGAATCAGAGTACATATTACTGTTGTTTTCTGTATTAGACAGAAGAGAAACTTGAGCGATATGTCGTAGTTCAGACTGAGGTTTTACACCAGACTTTACGGCATTAAGCTTGCTCTGTTGTCGTAAGAGTAATAGCAAATCATGTTGATCCTTTTCTGCTAAAAAAGACGTCTGGGATACTACTTGTGGATACTTGCTGGTGTCATTGGTGAATTCTTTACTGCTTTGAGTTTTAGTCGTTATGTTGTGAGTTGTAACTTCTTTTGCTTGTGATATGTTTGACATACATGTAGGCTCCTTACTTACATTTTTGTGTATTGCTACATGACCATTAGGTTTTTTGTTTTGATGTGTGTTTCCTACTCTTGATATGGTTAAATTGCCTTTTGATTGCAGATAATTAAATTTATTCAAGTTGTGATCGGATACCAGTTGCTTAAATTCAGATGGAGGCTTTTCAGACTTTTTAGTTGGACATGTTGGTAGCTTAGGTCTCAAATCACTGTGTTTATTTCTATGCATATAGTTAAGACGTGCAAACGTATTAGGTACATCAGCTTTCTTTTGTTGTACTAAAGGTTTGGCACATTGGGACGCGAAAGCTGAATGAACCTTTAGATGCTTATCGCTAGGTGAAGCCATTATTTTATTGTCAGGGTTTGTTGGCTTATGTGATGTTTGCATTTTTGTTTTATCTTTTATCGCACCAGCATTTATTGTTTCTTTTAATTCTCTGAGAAAATCTTCGAAAATGCTATTTGTGTCATTGCTCACATTTTGATTATTATTAGACGTATTTCCAATAGACGCTTCTTTATCTTCAACAAGGCTTTCATTCTCCAAATTTTTTTTGCTGCTTAGTTTATAAGATTCAGTACATGATAATGGCTGCTTCTCATTAACCTTCTCTTTAATTTCATTAATCGAGTTAGTATATCGAGCCAGACCAGTTACGACTGCACCAACATAACTTCTTTCTGTAGGATGTGAAATCATATTACCCATGTGACTTTTATCTATGGAATTATTTCCTTCTCCTTTTAATGAAGTTAATTGTTTACAATTACTATTAATGAGAGAATGTTTTGAAGTATTAGGAATAATAACTGGATTTGGCTTTATGAGAACAGGATCTTTGACTTCTTTTACTATGGATCCTTGATGAGATGCTGTATTATTTTTAAATGAGCGTAAATTTTCACTATAACTATCTAATTCATGAACACTAGGTTTTTTATCAAAACCATACTTAAATTTTCTAAACTCTATCAATTTTTTAATATTTTGCTTCACATCTTCATTTAGCTGCTTGCCTTGGCTAACATTATTATCTAATTTGGTATCAGTAACAGAATGAATTGTATTTGATGATGATGAACTAAAGGTATTTTGTGAGTTATTTGTGTGTGGACTGTTTTGAACATTTGCTGAGTCTGTTTTTCGTGACTCATATTTGTCATGTAATTCCGCCTTAATTTCAGACACGCCAGTGAGAGGAAATAGAGCTGATTTATAGTTAGATTTTTCAAAACTTTGAAAACTTTTTTCAGGAGATTTAATTTCATCCATAGAGTATAAGCCATCAAATACTACATTCGTATCACTGCCATCGGAATTTAAAGATGCAATCGATAATTTTCTCTGGTTTGTATTATCAGTCTGTTCATTGCTTTGAGGTTCCTGTTTTTCTAGTTGTGCAGGCAAATTTTCCACTCTTGCCACTTTCATACCTATAAGTCTCGACAGAGAACCAACCTTCGGGTCATGGACTGTATAACCTTTGTCTCTTTTTTTACGTTCTTTCCTTGCTTTATTTTGCATCTTTTTATCAAACATTACACTTGTTGGCTCTTTTTCTTCTTTGGCAAATTCCGATTCTCCTGTCTGTAATAGTTCGTTACTTCTTTCCTTACTATGTGGTCTCTCTTTTTTCTTTTCATATTGCTGGTCGTCAATATAAGTACCAAGGGGGTCAATATCAGTATCAGATAAGATTTTAGCCTTTTTACCCCTCTTCTTTTTCCGACGGACTGGTGATGTAACTTCATCAAACCCACCACTCGAAAAAGTCTCTTCAGTTACCGAGTCATCAAATGCATTTTGCCATATATGTTCTGCCTCTTGAAATTCTACTAAGTGTTCGTAACCTAGATAGGACAAACAGCTTTGATATAAAATATATTTAATCATGCAATTGCAATAAACGTAATATAGATAATATAGAGGTAGACCTCTCGTATCAATGTATGCATAATATGTCGTCATTAATAATAGCTATTATGAATTATTTGACTATAATGCAGAAAATTTAATGACCCATATTTACGAGTGAGACTCATATTTATTTGTTTTATAAAATACTCTTAATTAAACAAATAAATAGAAATTAAGTAACTTAAGTTAATAACCGACTAAAATATTGATTTTCAATCTGAATGTTTATCTATAAAAAAATTTAGTTAATTGATTTATTTAATTTACTGATATTACACCATAATATCTCCTGATAATAACTGCAGATATAATGATGAAACTGATCATGTAGATTACATCTCTACTTAACAACAGAAAAATTATCTTACTATTACGCTTATATAACATTATTGCTTAGTGTAGTAATCGATGTAGCTAAAGCTTACAATAGAGTCATAACATACACCACAAGCGTAATATATAAGTAATATCCCGTAACTACTATGTGTTATTCAAATCTGCACTTGGCCATCATGATGAATCGTTTGAACATGAGAGAATACTCCAGCAGTAGACACATTAAGCAGGTCCTCTATGTCATGTTTTACCCATAACAGTGATATTTAATTGTTTTTTTTATTGAATATTATAAGCACTAATTTACTTCACATTATGAGTATAGTTATCTTTGGCCTCTTTTGCAATGGATGATGATAATAGATGAATAAAAGAAATTATACAACTAGAAAACTTTTTTAATTTTTATATAATCTGAAAAGGTTAGTCTAGTCTTACCTTTTTCAATGCCATAGTAAATATTATCTTCATCCTCCTCCTCTTCAGGTAAATGTTGGAATGAGCGGGGATCGAGGTTTAAATACTTGAGTTCAGTCGTCAAAGCACGAGTGCCGCCGTTCGTGCGTTCCATGTATATCCTACAGTTTTCTAATAGCAGGTCTCTGAAAATGTATATTTATGGATGCACTAAAGAAGTTATGTCACGACATAGGTTAGTGACAAAATCTTCTTCCTCCTGCCCTTTTCCCAGCTACTTGGGGTCAGCACAGTATGTACTTCTCTTCCATGTCTCTATCAGCCGTCATACCTAAATTTACACTCTTCTTATACATGTTATCAATAATATCTTTTGATTTATTTATTAATGTACATTTAAAATAAAAGATTTCACAATAAATGCAACTGAACCCCTTAAATGTTAGTTACTCATGATTGGTCTCTTGTACTAAAGATTATCTCAGTAGATTAAATTGCAGCGCTTATGCTGTCAAATATTATTATACATTAGGGCGTGCGCTCCATACGAGCAAATAAGCACTGCGTACTGCTCTTTAAACCCCTGTAAGTAATCATTTTATAACAACTATTTAAGGTACTTATACTTTAAATTAATTTGACATAATAAAAAGTGCGCACTCTATGTTTGGCAACGTAAACTACTCCGTGCATGTTCTCAGTACATTTTCTAACATATTGAATTGTTTATGTGCTGTAAAATATAGACGTGTGTCACATCAGGGAAGCAGTGCCCGCTCGCAGAATCTGATCGATATATAGAGCTGCGAAAAATAGTACAGATGTTGTTTATTAAGGAGCATATTTATTTTGTGGCATAATATTTCATATATTATGGAATTTAAAGATTTTTGTATAAAGTTAATGGTAAATTCAGTACATAAGTTGTATTATGAATTTGAGGAGTTTAAAGTTTAAGTTTAAAAGTTTAAACGTGGGTGGAGAATGGATCCTTTGATATTAAAATTAAAGTTGCAACTCAAAGTACTGGTAAGAACATTTTTTTATTATAAAATATTATGATAATTATAAATGGCAAGCAGGTCGTATACACACGAATGAATTATTTAGTTTTCCCTCGTATATTATTTTACTCCTATTTGTCTTTTATTTTTTTAAACATTTTTCATTGTACTTTATTTTAACCAATGAAATAGTTTTCGTTTAGATAAATTCTATTATAATTGTAAGTTGGTATCTGTCTAACTGCCCTGAGTTACTTCACTGTAGTCTTTTATCAATGTTTAGATCTGTAAATTATGATACATGTTAAAAATAATTTATATATTTTTTTAAATACAGGTGAGCAAAGAGATCTCGAGTAGAGTGAGCATATCATACCGAAACTATTGAGCACGCACCTGTATGCATTTGAAATTCGCTCCAGCGAGTGAATTACAAAGGTAGGCAAATTTCTTACCATAAGTATAATTAGAAGTATGTGGAGAGTACCTGTTCATATCCCAGGACAGCGTTTTATGCCTTGGCCCGGAGAGCAAAACAGCCAGGTCCTGACAAAGCTCAGCTTCTAAACCAATGCCTTCACCTTCTGACAACACTGCAGTTGACAGTATATTTGTCTGTAATAAATATAATGGCTCACTTTATACACACTCGTTATCAGATGAAGAAAAAATCTTCAGTTATTGAGGAAGCAAATACTACATAATCAAAACATCAATCTGTCTAAAAGTCACTCTTTTTTTTAACAGAAAAACATGTGCTTTCATTTATAATTTTAACTAATTCACTTTAATTGTGAAAATATACATTATAGTATGTTAAAATATTAGGTTGGGGAAAAAGAAATCCATTCTTTTTTCGGTAGATGGCTGTAGTGATAAATTTCTCGTAAAGTATCGATCAAACAGTTTCAGATTTATGCTCGTTGGAAAGGTGACATTTCGCAGTAAAAAAATTCTTTTGCTGTTTTTTGTTTGGTGCATTCAATTGTGAGTTACAGAGTGTTAAAAATGGAAGTGAACAAAGAGAAAATTCGGTACATTTTACAGTTTTTCTTTAACAAAGGCGACAATGCAAGCCAGGCGGCTAAAATTGTGAATGGTGTTTATGGACCCGATACTGTAACAGCCAATTATGTGCAATTTTGGTTTCGTAGATTCCATGTTAAAGATGCACCTCGCACAGGTAGGCCGGTCGCCGAAAATGTCGATAAAATCGGAGAAATGATCGAAGTTAACCGACATGTTAGCAGTAGTAACATCGCCCAGGAGCTAAAAATGGACCACAAAACAGTTTTAAACCATTTACACAAAGCTGGATTCAAAAAGAAGCTCGATGTTTGGGTGCCACACCAATTAACAGAAAAAAACATGATGGATCGAATTTCCATCTGCGAAGCCTTGGTCAAACGGAATGAGATAGACCCGTTTCTTAAACGGATGGTGACTGGAGATGAGAAATGGATCACATACGATAACCCTGTGCGAAAACGATCATGGTCAAAGAGCGGTGAAGCACCTCAAACGGTGGCCAAACCAGGACTAACGGCCAGGAAGGTTCTGCTGTGCATTTGGTCCCACCAAATGCACAGCAGAACCTGGAAGGGGATTATTTATTATGAGTTGTTTCCATATGGCCAAGCACTAAATTCTGATCTCTACTGTCAACAACTGGACCGTTTGAAGATAGCAATTGACCAGAAACGGCCAGAATTGGCCAACAGGAGAGGTGTCGTGTTCCACCAGGACAACGCTAGGCCACACACGTCTACAATGACTCGCCAGAAACTTCGGGAGCTTGGTTGGGAAGTTTTAATGCATCCGCCATACAGTCCGGACTTGGCACCAAGCGATTACCATGTTTTTCTTGCATTACAAAATTTCTTTAGTGATAAAAAATTGGCATCTAGGGAAGATTGTGAAAATCGGCTACTAGAGTTTTTGCAAATAGAGACCAGGACTTCTACGAGAGAGGCATTATGAAGTTACCTTTAAAATGGCAACAAATAGAACAAAACGGTGCATATTTGACCCAAATCGGACAATCCGAAGCATGTTAAATGAAGTCCTGAAGTTCATATAAAAATAATGGATTTCTTTTTCCCCAACCTATTAAATTATAACGAAAATATTGCAAGTTTGACTTGCATAAAAATGTTTCAAACCCCAACCATATACAGTCCTGAGGTATTGTATGTTCTAATATGTATCTCCACTTAAGGAACAAATTGAATGGTAGTTAGACACACCAACTAAAATTTTAAACAATCAATATATAAATATAAAGTGCTGAAAGGTGGACGATAAAAGGCAGTTAAGCTGATCTTAGCTAAGCTACATAGACAAGAGTTAACTTTTGGAACATTATAAAGTGTGGTTATTATAATATTTTTTTATTACAAGTAGATAAGAGCTTTCTTTCATATCTATTGTTATATAGAGGCACAGAAAAGTCTGTTTTTTATCTACAATGAACTAACGCTTTTTGTAGATTACAATACAGATTTTGTGAAATTGGGGTCTTCTAAACTTGTAAAAAGTAGCTCGCTGGCCTAATGGTTAGAGCGTGCGGCTTTCATTCCGAAGGTCGCGGGTTCAAATCTCGGCATGTACCGATGACTTAGCATTTAAGTTATGTACATTTGTGAACTTTAGTTACAACAGCGAAATACAAACGGTGAAGGAAAAAATCGTGAGGAAACCAGCACACTGACATCATCTTTGTGTATGTGTGTGGTGGCCCCAGTAAAGTGGCAACAGGTTCGCCCTATGTTACATGGAACCTAATCTGACCACATCTGGCGAAATGTGGGTGTTTATTTACCTCTGCCTACCCCTACGAGGAAAAAGGCGTGACAATATAAAAAAAAAAAATTAAAACATGTGCTGGTGTAGGTGACAATCGGGTAGTGGGTGACAAAGCATTTTTATGTAAATAGTAAATTGTTTTAATATTTTATCTTGAATAACTGTACTTACGTTATACTGAATCTGTTTGATATTCAATGTTTCAGATGTCTTAACAAAGTTCGTCATAGTACGACTGTCGGTTGCCCAGCTCCCAAAGTCTGATGTAGCCTCCGGTATTGACTCATATTTTTCCTATAAAAAAGATTATAGTCGGATATAATTATCAGTAATAAAAATATACATAATTACAAAACAGAATGATTTTAGCGCAGATTATTATATAAAAAACCATTCCATAAGATATGCAAGATGTTACCTTATTTGAAGAACAAAAAATATTTATGTACTTAAGTAACACACCAAACTGTTATCACAATGTGCAATGTCACACCATAAGAAATATTTCTTTTCTTAATTTGGACCACGTAACCGTAATATAACTTGGCGATATGGCGGCAAATTTCTAAAATGAACTGATAGCTAGCAAACTCCATAACATATAACCCCAAAATTATACCAGAGACCTCCCAAGTTATAAGACAAGCGCTTATCCATTGCACAACAGTGGCGGTTGAAAGAAAAGTATTTTACAACTTCATTTAATTTTCTTAAATTAAGAACTGCGTCATATGTGTAGTATTGCGAACAGGTGTGGTGTGATTTTGCAATAAATTGTAATACTCACTGCAGAAGTAGCCGGTGGCGGTAAAAGCGGTGCGGCAAGAATTCGCTCATACATAGCGGGAGAAGGGTGAACAGAAAATGCAGTGAGGGTACACTCGTAGTTCAAGCGGGTACTCTTAGACAACAGCGTTCCCAATTGCGTGAACCATGAGCTTAGCGTCTGTTCTGCGGAACGCGCCTCAGACTCCTAGAATAGAAAGAAAACTATTTAGAAAATCATTTGCCTTTGTTTAAAACCTCTTACTGGGCCTCTGGGAATGACTTGCAGTTAGAGTTTAAAGAAATTTTAAGTGAGCTGGACTGGGATAAGTAAAATAGTACATAATAATCCCAAAAACATCTTCTCGTATAGGTACATTAATTATTTGTAGCCTTTCACAGCTATATATAAAATATCTTTGTTGGTTAGCTCTGTAACACTCTCTGCCTCAATTGCGTTCTGATGTGATGATCCATGATTGGTTTCTGGGGTCAGACACTGTAGTTCAATAAATGGAGAGGTTTGTCTATCTAGTGATAACTAATGCTATCACTAGATAAAGTGCAACATTGCCACCATAACATCTTTCCTTTATTCATGTTGTCATCAACCATATGAGAGCCAAAGTACCTCCCATATTTCACAAATTTAAAAATAGTGAGTCATTTGTATATAAATTGCAATTGTCAAAGTCATAGTACCTTTTCAACCTTCAGTTTGAGCCTCTCCAATTCATTCATACCAGTTGTTATAGCTCGTACATAGAGCTCGCATACAAAAGGTTTCATTTGATTATTGCTCTGAAAAATTAAATAAAAAAAAAATAAAGCTCATGTTGAACAATAGACATGCTAAGAGATTAAGTGTGCTGCACTGCATTTTGGTTAAGCGTATACTAAGGAAGGATAACGCCCTTTAGCACTAACGTTGTACTACGGCATATACGAGATCACTTCGGCTTTGCTTTCTCCCTTGGAATTGCTTATCGACAGATAAAGGCACTCTCTTGCGATGCTTGCAATTGTAAAGTTTAGTCGCTTTCTATCAAAGATAGCAGTAGTAGAGTAAAAAAGCTTACTCTTAGTTCCATTATATTTAGGTTGAGATTATAAGGCTTTGCAAGATGCTTACCATCAGTAAATGTATACGTTTGCGTTAGCGCATGCGTACCTGTGCGTCTACCGCAGCGGCCAGCGTATGCAAGTGACGTGCAGTTGCTGCGGGCGCAGCGAGGGCGCTGGCGGCGGTTGGCAGCTGCTTGGGTGTCAACAAACGCACCAGCGAGCGCGTACAGCAGTAAAGTGCTGTGCGCGCAACGCCCGTGCACACAGGCACCACCATGCAACGTGCAATCACCACCTGCCCCATACATACGTGCATATTATAGTTAACACATTAAACATGGTTATTGCATTGATAAACATTAACTTTTATACGACGAAGTGACAAAATGAGCTGGACGTTCATCTCGTGGTAAGTGTTCCATCTGCCCATAACATTGTACTTGTTACCTTAAGACAACATATTAAGACACCTCAGGACAAAGTAATGTTTTAAAACCAATGTCGATGGTTTTTGTGGGGATATCTATTTAGATAGTTTGTCGCATGAGGCTCACCACTAACAAATTTACTTGATAATATAACGTATTCAGGTGTTCAGAGTGCCAAAGTGAAACACTAAAAATGTATCAGCATACAGCTGATGTATAAATGAACTTTTATGTGATAATGATGACAAATGGTCAGTGTCGAATTTATACCGTCTAAATAGATAGAACCCCAGTTCATATTTCTGGCGCCAAAAAGTGATGTGCAATCTTTACGGTCTTCCGGTTTGAAGGGAGCTGTAGCTAGTGTAATTACTGGGGTAATGAGACTCAACGTATTACGTTTCATATTACCAACGCCACACTGGGCAGGCGTATTACTAATCATCAGGTGAACGACCGGCTTATCTCAACGATTAATTAATAAAAAAATAAAAAAAATAAAATAAAGGAACATCTACAAATTTTGAAAGTTCTCACTAATTTTGTTATAGATAGTAGGACATTGTTGAAATATAATATATAAGAACCTGTGCGATAAGGGTAGCGACTTCTTTTGCATTCTTCCATAGCTTTTTTTCTCGCGGTGACGTCTCAAGTCGACTGTGTAACCTCTCCACAAGCTGATAACCGCTACGAAGTGGTGTTTGTTTGGCCTATAAAAGTAAACATTGTGCCAGTTGTCGATTATTGATAAATTACAAGAATAAAATTTTACTATAAATATTAATCTAACAAAATAATATAACTTTGTCATACCAACTCTATGCATCTCGATCGATTCTCCTCTTTAAATAGAAGTACAAACTCTAAATCTGTGAGAAGTTCCCAAACGTCCAGAGTGAAGCCAGCTTCTGTTTTCAATATATCGCCAAAAGTGGGCTCTTTTTTTCTAGAAGCTGCTGCTGTAAAATCAATTTTAACATGTTATAGGAACAGCACACTAGATTTTTTTAATTTATTGACTGATTTAGCGAACCACTCGACGTTAATTTCATTTAGTATTTATGGCTCGGATGGCAAAATGTATTTGCTGCGGTTTCTGCTGTCAGCTAAAATAAAACATCAATGTTGTTGCTGGTCGGGAATATTTAAAGTAACCCTAACTATACTGTATAATACCTAACTACTTCAAAATTCTTCTGGAGCAGTGGCTAAGGTTTCGCCGTGTTTTCGATGTTGCATATAAAAGCTCGAGTATTCTGGACAAATGAGTTTCACTATTCACAAGTTCATTATCACTTTACACCATTAAATTAAAATGTAGCTAAACCACTAAATTACATTATCTCCAACAGATGCTATAGTGATTAATCTTTCTTACAAGACCACCTGCACCCGTAATAGTCTTCCGTGACTTGGAACCCCTGTATCCTCAATCCAAATCCTGATTTAATGAATTCAATAAATAATCGAGCCTTACCAGTGTCTTCCTCGGTGTTGCCAACGGAAGCTCTGACGCGATCCATGACGGCTACAACTAAGGCACATGCGATGTCCACGCAGGTCTTAGCTGTAGCCAACTGACGTAGGCGGGTCACGAACATCACACCTCGCTCCTCTTTCAGCCATTCTAGAACTATAATATTAGCTATAATATACAGTACTTCACAAAACGAAATAATCATGCACCGGATGGTTGAGTGAATGGAAGGTAGTGGGTGGAAAAACAGTTTTTTTTATTAGTATTGAAGTAATACTTAATCACAATTTATCAAGATATTGAGACAATAGGGCCCTAGATAGTGAAGCGTGATCGTACAGACAACCCTGATTCTCATATTGTCGGTCGGAATTTATAACACGGAACAAGTAACATCCATGTGACAAATCAAGTAGTTAGCCTCTGTACCATGGAGGCAGTTAAAACTATTTCTATTTTTCTCCAATCCAATCCAATCAGCCGGAAGACGTCCACTGCTGGACAAAGGCCTCCCCCAAAGATTTCCACTCAGACCGGTCCTGGGCCACCCGCGTCCAATAGTTGCCAGCGACCTTGACTAGGTCGTCGGTCCACCTTGTGGGGAGTCTGCCCACGCTACGTCTTCCGGTACGTGGCGTGGGCAGTTTCTACTTTTCTAAATTACAATATTTAATATAAAAATTTTAAGATCTTGTAAAAATATTGCAGAAATAAATGTAATTAAATATAATATATAAAACTAGTGATACTTTATAAACTTTAATTTATGTATATATATTATGTAGCAGCTCGCTGGCCTAATGGTTAGAGCTCGCGGCTTTCATTTCGAACGTCGCAGGTTCGAACTTCGGCATGTACCAATGACTTATTTTTTAAGTTATGTACATTTGTGAACTTTAGTTACAACAGCGAGATACAAACGGTGAAGGAAAACATCGTGAAGAAACCCGCACACTAAAATCATCTTTGTGTGTGTGTGGTGGCCCCAATAAAGTGGCAACAGGCTCGCCCCCTGTCTGTTACATGGGACCTAATCTGACCATATCTGGCGAAAAGTGGGTGTTCATTCACCTCTGCCTACCCCTACTGGGAAAAAGGCGTGACAATATAAAATAAAAACAATTATGTATACAAGCGGGGTAGTACAGCAGTCTGCCCAAAAGCAGAACAACCCCCGGTTTAAAAATCGTAAAGCTGTATCTTTACGCTGAATAGTAAATAATAATAGTTGTTTAAACAAAAAGTCTGTCTCTTAGTTAAGGAAATTGCTCATTGACTTAAAAAAAAAGCTCAAGAGAAAAAATGCTTCGTAATTTTTTTTCTTGAAGAGATTTTTGTACTAATGTTTTATGTTTGTGAGTATATATAAGTATGATTCTAATAGACCAAATTGTGTGGAAACGATTGGAGCGGCCATGGTCAGCAGTGGATAAGTATAAAATGACAATGATGGTGAACATTCGTCACAACTGGAATGAATACCTTTTGTTATAACTATTGCTATTCCAGAATTTAAAATTATTATTACAATGCTTCCACATTTATTGAGGCATGTTTCATTATAAACGTTGTATTCAATACATCTTTTATAACAATAAATAGTACTTTCTTTAACACTTTCTTGTCAATTACGATATAGCGCCATGTGAGTAATGATCATGGAATGATATCTTACATTTACGCGAATATTATATACATTCGATAAAACTATTTCATTTATTTGATGAAGCAGAGGCGAGCAAAACATCACCTGATAGTAGGTGCTTCACCGGCCTATAATTTGTTCCTTGAAGGATGATACACAATGCACCACATATTGCTCTACATCTACAGATACAAGAAATTAACTCTGATGATGACGCCGTCGGTATCCAAAAAATTCTATTGGCTACAGCTCCGTTCAAATCACAACAAAGTAATATTAGTATACTACTGCCTATCAGTAGAAATAGAGGGCTCTGTTGGTGGACTCCCCGTTTTCCAACAATGGTAACTGTATTTTTATAAATTTAAATATGTTAACACCAACATTCGTTACATGCTTCAACGACTCTAAACGTGGGTCATAGTCATCAGGGTTTACTACAGTTTTAATTATTTACAGTAAGATTAAAGCCGAGTTTATATTGTCTTGAGGTTTAATATAATTCTTACCTTCTCTATCGCTCGGCTTTTCTCCTGTAGGGTTTGAGAGTAATCTGAGGATAGGATGGCCCCAGGGATTGGAGAGCACATTCTTGAACCACTCGGCCCTCTGTAACAACTGACTCTCCCAAGAAGGACCTGCTCCATTTCTGCCTGAGATCGCCTGCTGACTCTCCTCGATGAAAGCTTCGATCGCCTCGCTCAATTTGCCATGATGTGGCTTGCTCTCTGGCTTCTGCCATTCTGTCTATTAATTTAAAAATAAATTAATTATCTTATTCTATAATAAATTTTTTGACTATGATGAGTAGCAAAAACGTTAGATATAAAACATTTTAAATAAATATTTTCTTTGAATAATATAAAAGGAAAAACAGGTAATAATCACACCAATTAGTGTGATAAAGGCTGAGTTCGGATATCAATAACAATTATAAAATAAATAATATACCGATAATCACAGGCTCTAATAATAATAGTCAGGTGATAGGTAATTTAGTTATATTTTACTTGTAGTATTGTCCTTGCAGTATGCCTCTGCAGCCAGCTGAGTAGGTGAGGGTGGGTGGAGGGCGCGGAGTGCTGGCACAAGCTGTGGATGCGTCGCCACGCTTCGCAGAGGTGCTGTGTGCGGTCCCGCAAATCCCCCTCGCCGCTCAGCCGGCCGTCCAGGGACTGGGTGACGGACAACTCGATATACATCTATAACTGCATATCATGAAAGTACCCTCCAAAAAATTTTTTTTCAGCAAAACGAACAGGACATTCGACCGATGCGTAAGTATAGTAATAACTGAGACAGCAGTAAAGATGTGCACAGTATCACTTTGGGTTCACCGCCTTGAGGACATATGTTAAATCCTTTTACTCAACGTTTTAATGTAAAACATTTTCAAACTTATATCAAGAGACGTAAAGTCACATTTTTATATCTTGTAGGTGGATCTTAAACATAAAAAAATAGCTAATCCCTCAATATAATAATTATGCTCTTCACAGGCTAGTCATTTCAAGCTATTAAATAAAATCATTTTAGTGCCCTAAACTTTGCCGATCGACCGTCTTAAAGAACTAATCGCACCATTCGTGAAATGATGAATGATGTTGATCGTGTATTGTTTCTTTTACAACATTCAGAGTCATACATCCTGTTCATATGAAAACAATTATTGTGCGCTTCTAATAATCACGTCATAATAATATTTCTGCACGCGAAAATATGCTCTCACATAACAAAAACTAGAAGTTTCCCTCCCGCAACAGCCTTTGGGATCCGAAGCTTGTAAATTCCATTCTTAGTTAGTTTTTTTATTCAATTAAGCGACGAGACAAACGAGAAGTTTACTTGATGGTTAGTGATACGCCCACTCATAACAACGTGGCGATGCATAAGTTGTCGAGTCTTTTTACCCTAATAATTACACTAGCTATAACGCCCTATAAACAAGATTACAGTACTGTTTGGCGGCAGAAATAGGCGCTGCGGACCACCACGCAAATACCAACCTACCTAGACAGTCTCCAGCAACAGAGACCTACCACCTGTGAACACAATTTGGCGATTATTAACCAAACTCTAAGACAGTAAAAAGGTACATAACTCTGCATGTCAAAAATGTAATAACTTTAAATATATAATTGAAAAAAAAAAATAGTGAACGAAGTAACATCTTATCTCATTTCAATATGAAAACACTATCATAATGTTCTAAATTTGGAAACTAAAATGAAATACTGGGTGTAATAATTGGTGCAGAAGACTTAAAAGTAAACTATGACCACCTTGTAAATTATGTCTGCTTGATGAATGTTTTTATATATAACTAAGGTGGCAAACAGATACAGCCTGCCTGATGGTAAACAGTTCTATATTCTTGATGTAGATCGGGCTGCAAGCCACAGCGGCTCTTACAGCTAATCTGACACTGGGCTCGTGGACCCTGAGGTTTTAGAAACTAAAATGCGCTACGCGGGATGTAGCTATCTGGCGGATGATTCTGTATATTGTGTGTGTCTGGTTCTTGTTGTACTTTATCTGGCGATTCTACTCGGTCGTCGAGGCCGGGCGCGGGCCCGTTCCCCGACTACCTTCGCCTATATCGGAATCTCTGGGCGGCGAGGACCGCCCACGGTCGCGGGTGTACTTAGTGTACGCGGTGTGTGAGTAGCTGCGGCGCCGCGTTCTGAAGCGAGGGCGGCGTGACAGGTAAACAGTTCTGTAGACTACTAAAACTACTACTACCAAAAGCATCATGAGTGCATTGCTGATCCTGAAAAAACCTAATCAAGATCTTTTTAAAGGTACCCCATATTGTAGCTCTTTAAAAAAACTCAACAGAGAGTACATTCCATAGCTTGATGGTTCTTGGGAAAATCTTTCTCTTGAACCAAACCATATGTGCCATTGTGGATGTATGATTTGTTCCATCTTAGATATTTTTTTTAGATTGGATATTTTAATTCATGATTTTATTATAGGCAAAGTCATAAAACTTTTGCATTGAGACAATATTACTCTAGTCATATAGTTAATGCATTGCTAACTTACAACAACAAAAAACCAATATTAAACAAAATTAAAATGTAGGAATAAGTGCAGTCAGTATTTCGTTTTTCCCAGCTCTAAAGTATAAATTACTATAAAAAAACTTTTAGGTATACATTTCCAACAAAAAAAAATATTATCATCTATATCATACTAATCTTAGTAAAACCCTGTTAAGGTTAAATATAAAAATGAAAATTATATGTACATATGTATTCAAGACCGAAACTGGTGATTGTTGTTGGTTTAAAATGTTACATATTAAAGTTTTTTCCTAAAAATATTATGTATAATGTAAGCTTTAGATAATGTTTTAGTTTTTTATTTACAACACATAGAACAATACATGATAAAAGTAGATTACTTACAGTTATCTAATAACAATAAAATGTGTTTACAAATTATGAGGAGACATGAAGTGATGTCTGTGTGAGTGCCTCAAGCCAATGGATACTATAGATTAAGTTGCTTTGAGAAAAAAACAAATAGTTAACTTATTTCGCCTCAATATTGCCTCTATTATCTGTGTATCTAGGCATAAAATGTTAACAAATATTCATTTTTCTCATTTAATATTTGCGGTAAATAATAAATTATAATTAGGTGTTGAGTTTGGTTGTAGTTAAACCGAAAGGTTTATATTTATATATATAAGGTATAATTGAAATATTATAACTCCTATTTAGACTAAATACAAAGAAATAGCATTTATGGCTAATGAGTTTAAGTTATAAATAAGTTATTCAGATAAAATAATAACAATCTTTCTCCTGCCCTTTTCCCAGCTATGTGGGATCGGCACAGTATGTACTTCTCTTCCATATCTCTCTATCAGTCTCACACTCTTCTTGCACATATCGTCTTTTACACAATCCATCCACACTTTCTTAGGTCTTCCTCTAACCTTATAACCATCCACTTCATTTTATAAAATAATAACAATAATAAAAAAATTGTTTAATAGTCATCAAAAAAATTAAACAGTGGAAGTTCAAGTTCCAAAGGCACTATTTAAGGTCCATATGCTTTGCTTCTATCAATTTTTCATTTCAGTCAGAGCATTTAAAAAAGGACACAATCTAATTCCAGAATAGTTTTTCTAGAAAGCATTTGCTTCTATAATTAACAGGATTGTGTAGAATTATTAATTGGTGCTTAATGTTGCTAGAGGACTTAAAAAGAATTGCTGGGAGTCACTGGATTCAAACAGAGCAAGACTGTGCTTGGTGGAACACATTACAATATTCTATGTCCAGCAGTGGATGTCAATCGGTTGCAATAAAAATGATGATGTACAATCTTGGTGCTATGTATACCCTATATATACCAAACCTATGTGTACATATCCAGCTCATGTGTTTCTACACTGTAAGAAAAAATGGTACAAAATAGGTGTGGATGATTGATGTTCAAATGTTTGATGTAATTTGCTCCAATTTTCAATTCAATTATTTCTACATTTAATGATTGGAATAAAACTTTCAGTAGTAACTTATGTCACTCTACGGCTTAGAAGCAAAGGTATTTCTTGACTTATCTTATATAAATTCATATTAGAGTAAGAAACTTACTAAAAAATGTGGCAATAATGAGTACCGGCTAGACATAAATGAATCACTAATCATATCAAATATTTATCTTTACAGAAAATGTAATAATGTTCATTAGATAATTCAATGGTATATTATATATCTATAAAACAATATCTTTTTAATTTAAGAAATTATAATACTATTTAATAGAGAGGTGTGCTAGGATCGTAGCAGGTGGAGAGAGGTGGTCTCTGCCTACCCCACTGGGAACGAGGCTTGATATATATGTATGTATGTAATAGAAAAATAAATTATACTTTCACTAATCTCATACTACCATAAATGCAAGATTAAATGTAACTACTAATAGATTTTGAAATGTAAAAATTCCAGTGGTAGAATTGACAAAAACTACTGAATGTATAAACACACTCATTATATTTTGATCATATTTTTATAAAGGAAATAATTTACATTAAATTAAATAGGAATTTTTATACAAACAATGAAGCAGAATGTTGTTAATGGATCTGTACAGAATTTTTTTGATGAAGCAATAATACACAAATAAAAGAGAATCTTTTACCCTATTTTGTGAGAAGCAATAGGCCCTTTTTTAAGTGACGCTACCTATATTATAACAAAAAAAACATGTGATAAATGTTACATACTAAACTGATTAGATATCAGAATTAATAGGCACTGTTTTTGTGCTTATAAACAAACTATAAATTATTTAACAATTATTGTATCCAAACAATAACAACTAAAAAATATATATATAGAAAATAAATTATTAAGACAGTATTAAAGATATCAACACAATCAAGCATTACAGGTCCTGTTACTAAGAGTAATAAATTTAATTTTATAGTTTTTTAAGTTACCTAAGTAGCTCGCTGGCCTAATGCTGAGAGCGTGCGGCTTTCATTCCGAAGGTCGCGGGTTCGAACCTCGGCATGTACCGATGACTTAATATTTAAGTTATGTACATTTGTGGACTTTAGTTACAACAGCGAGATACAAACGGTGAAGGAAAACATCGTGAAGAAACCTGCACATGACTTAGAATTTATTCTAAGGTATGTGTGAAGTCAACAATCCGCATTGGGCCAGCGTGGTGACTATGGCCCAATCACCCTCATATTGAGGGTAGGCCTGTGCCCCAGCAGTGGGGATGTAAATGGGCTGTTATTATTATTATATATATTATTATTATAAGTTACCTAATGCCAGGTCTAAAAGAGCAAATTAATAAATTACATAGTAATTTATTTGATATACACGACTCAGCCTGTTTGTTGGTCCTAATGAGAGAGTGAGTGTTACATGCAAAGTCCCAGAAAGAGTAACAACAATATCAGTTTATATAATTTACTTTTGTTTTATAATTTTATTTTAGTAATATCAATACCATAGACTACGTCTGATGAATATGTATGGCATTTTCCATTTTAGCATTTTCTGTTAAACTTATTAGAAACAAAGTCTGCATAGTTATAATTTTATGAAGAAGAACTAAAATAATAACATAAAAAAATTTATTACATTTGTACTTTATTTTACGTATTTCTTATTTATTTATTAATAAACTGTACTTGTAAAAAGGTTCATATTATCAACCTATACCCTACCAGAAGTGCTTAAATATTGCAAATATCTGTTAATTGTTTTCACATAGATATTTTTTCTGTTTTCAGAAATTCCTTGGAATACGTGATTACAAAGAACGATAGAATGGCAGACTTCATCACATACTTTCAAGATGCCAGATACCTTTTCAAATGACAATTAAAATACGTAAAACAAACACGTAATATGCAAACCTTTCTAAAATATCGTGACAGTAAGTCATCTAATACACCTAGATAGCATATTTCATATAAAATAAATTGATATTTATAAAAAAATAGAAAAACAAGTGTCCGTAGATCGCAAATATGGCGGCCATAAAGTGAACTTACAATCACAACGGCGTCACACTTAATTCATATTTCTCTACAATTTACAAAACTTTACTTACCTTGTAAAGTTCAATGTAATATGATTTGCCTTTTGAGCTACTTGAATGATTACTTTTCACGTTTTTTTCATCATTTGTAGAAGTCATTTCTCAAGAAAATATCGCGGAGAGACATTTATACGCTTGTGTTTTCGTAATGGTGCTGTCAAACTCAGTGTTGCAATGTATAATAACAAAATATAATACGAAGAGTGTGTACTCGTAACTCAACATTTTTAGTTGTTTGTCTAATATTTTATATTATCTATTCCAAGGTATTATATGTAAGTGACTTTGAGACTTATATTCAGTTAATCAATTATTTGATAATCAAAACTTGTTTATGTTATATTTAACTTAATAAAGCAAATAAATTTTAGTTAAATATAACGTCTTCTTATAATTGTTATGATCTATTTTAATTCAGTCTTTTGCTTCATTTTGAATCGTTATTAGTTTAGTAAAAGAAAAATGGAAACTGTTAGCTTCAATTAAGATATATATATATATATATATATATAGTACAGACTGGAATTGGACTTCAACCTATCCGCCAAAATCGTGGCAGACTTAGACCTCAGTAGAACAAATACAAAGACTTGGCTTATATGTTAGGCACAGTAATTTAGAAATATAAAGTCCAGTTAATCATTACAGGTCATCTTTTATTCCAAAATTCTCGATTATGTATGCTAATTAAGGTAATAGTTACTATTTTCTTGAAGTCGGTAGTTATGTTGGCGATATACTTGTAGTGGTAAGATCCTTCAGGACGTCGGCTGGTTTCTGCTAAGTGGTTTGGAATTCAGTGGAGCCATTATTTCTTGATTACATCGTCATATACAAGACATAGGAACAGGTCTTTAAGTCCTTCGGTATACATTGCTCGCCTTGGCCTCTATGGGGCATTCTACAGGCGCTTGAAGTTCTTTTTCATTTGTGAAGGAATCCGTCCGTGTAATCCGGTGTTCAAATAGACTCCAAAGCTTTCCAAGGTGTTTCAAAAGTAGATCGTATATCATTTCGGCTGCGATTATAGAGTCGTCGTTTTAAATGGCTGATCTCTTGCAAAAGAGTATTGTGGGTAACAGTTCAGAGTTTGGAGCCATCCTTCTATAACTATGATGAATCTAGGACCGTACGTCGTAGTTTGAAAACGTCGAGTGCTTAGGAAGTTTAAGAATAAAGTGCTTAAGAAAGACCCTACTCTCAAATTGGCGTTTTTGATAAGTTCTATAATTTGCTGAGGTTACTACTGTAATTGTATGTCGGTGTTTTATTTAGTTAATTTCTTATTTGCCTATTAAAATAATTTTTTTTTGTAGATTATAATAATAGCATAAAAAATCTTGATTGAATAAATTTTCCTTAATTGGAAGATTTGATGTCAAAAACAGAAAAAATAAAAATATTTTTATAATAATTTTAGACTATTAGTGTAAAACATTGTAAAAAATAAGTATCTGTAGTTTATGGATGATTTATATTAATATGTTGGCTGTTCTGTTCAGTACAAAGCAACGCAAGTTGTGTCAGTGTAGAAAATTGCGTTTTCTTTTAGAAATTCAATCTTTTAGCGTATAAAAATGTGAATAGTAGCTTTTATGTTTCATTAACTGTGTAAGATGTTTTGAAATTTTAGTATTTATGCAATTTGACAAAGCGTTGGATTCGTCAAAAGTATTATAATTTGGTGTGTCAAGTGTAGGGCTACATACTGGACACAGTAAATTAATGATTACGTTTTACAGTGGATGATTTATTAAATGATTATTATCTTTTTATCCAAATAATTTTGTTCAAAAACTCTATTGTTTTTAAGTGATATCTGTAATAAAACTGGGCGTTAATAGAATGTCGGCACATCTGGCAATCATTGTGAACGCTATTCCCCTTTCTTTTCACTAATTAAGTTCACAGCTATAAATTTGTAATAGTCTGATTGCAATTTTCTTTATTTGGTATAATACAACTATTCATTTATCGTGTCGTCATAAGACGTATAATAACATAGTCCTCATTTTATTTAACGCGATTAAATTCACTTCAGAATCCGTATCTGTTTACATAATTATCAAATTCTGTACGATATTAAATGTGTAGAAAGTGTTGTGATGTTCGTAGTAAGTGATATTGCTGTTTTATCTCGTTATATCCTAATAGAGTGGTAAAATTGTGACAATGGCAAAAAAATCGGAGAATGTTGGTGGAAAGCTGGTTACGGTTTCAGTTGTCGGACTTTCTGGTAAGTATTAGTTTCACAATTAACTAATTACTTACAATAAAACATTTTATCACATATATCTAATACTTTCCTGAAAGTAAATTTTAGTTCCAATTGGACTTCAGTGACATGTTAAGCCCATAAGGTTATTCTGAAAGTTTTCGTTAAAAACAGATTAAAAAAAATAAATATGTTCTTGATTGATTAGGATGAACATATTAAAATGATACTTAATTTCAGTTGAGGTATAGTAGTTTGTTTAATATCTTTCTGCTATTAGGGTTTATTGTTTTTATGAAATTTAAAGAAAACCACTGAAGCCAATTCAATATTGTAACTATTCAAAGTATCTTATAATAAGGGTTGTTCAAGATTTTGTGCTAAGAGCAAGAAGGAAAACTTAAAGAAATAAGTACAGGTGCATAATTGCCAAAATTATGAAAGAACAAAAAAAAATAATCATCTGACTCTGATTATTTTACTTTGTGTTATATGATAATGTAATAATTAAAAAAACACTGAAGCTACAAAACTACTGTATTGTAATTATTTATACTCTAATAGTTTTTGTAAAAAACTATCTTTGCAGCTAACAAAAAAAGTATGAATTAATATATATACTAAATTACATGGTGTTTATATTATTTTGTACATTTTAAATAAAATATCTTATTACTAAATAACTTTCTTAAAAACATTTATATGTCCTTTATTTCTATCATTAAATATCTAGAAATATGTTATATTAATATTAAGGCTTGAATGAAGTAATGTAACATCTGTTACTTTTAACTGCACCTGTTTAAGTAGATGTTATATTAAATGGCTTTAAATAAGTAAATAGGTTATTTGAATAGTTTTTTTACTGGTTTAATTTTTTTCTACATTATTTTATAATTTTAAAACAATTGTATTAGTACATTTATTAATTGACATTTATTAATAAAAAAATTTCTCTTTTTATTTCATTTGTATGTATAGTTTTTCATTTACTTTACATGAAGTATAAATCTCAAGTAGTTTCTTGTGTTTTACAAGAGCCAATTATCAAATTATTTTCTGTGAAGCCGGTTATTTTTTTTATGTCATTAGGAGTTTAATTATATTAATATAGAAAATTTATTGTCTTTGTTTGGAATTGAAAAGAAAAAAATTAAAAAAAATCAAATATTGCAACAAAACAAATGAAAAATATAAATTTAGTCTTTCTCTATAGAACATAATAATGAGGCCACCGCTACAAAGTTATATTGTTTGTTTGAAGTATGTTACCATGTTTTAAAAAAAATATAATTCTATTGTGTACTACATGCATTTTATAACAATACAGTTAGCATGGTTTTCTAGTCTCTGACAATTTATTTATTTCTTTGAATGTAATATTAAAATGTTAAATTTCATAACATTTTTTTTTTTTCATTTCATAATTTTCACAACTTTAAACTGTTATCTGATATGTAAAATTTTAAATGCTTTATTATACTTACTCTAGTGCAATGAAACAAAGTTGGTCCAAAACAAAAGACCGCCGAAAGTGCCCCGCTATGTCAACAAAAATTAAATTAGTTATTTTTAAATGTACAGGTCAATGTTCTCATATTAATAAGTTATATCTGTAGAGGCTTATTTTAAATGGGGACTTTTAGAAAGGCTAATAAACATAAGTGCTTTCAAGTTTCATTATTTCAATTGCTTCCTATCTCTGTTGATGTATTTAGCAAATCTTCAATTTGCTTTAACAATTTGAAGTAGTTTGAATATAGATATTTCTAAGAAGAATGGCTCTAAAAAGAAGTTAAATTCATATTTAACTTCTTTATTTATTTTTATTTTAGAAAATTGAAAGAGTTTCATTTTTTTACTTTGAATAGTTTTTATCTAGTGAAAGAACGACTCCTGTAACACAAATATGAAATTTTTAAATATTGGTATATATGATTGTTGTAAAGGATAGATTTATATATAGTTTTTAATAGAGTATGTTAAAAACAAAATTCATATTGTAGAAGAATGCAACTCAATGTCGTCTTACATTGGTACCACTGTTTGCACAATTTGATCTCAATTGGCTTAATAACACTGTTAAATATAGTCATGTCAAACATTTGGCACATATTGTTACAAATAAGGGTTGAACCTTTGAATTACTAATAGGAATCTCAGTATGATATTTTGTTATTTGGTTTACTATTAAAATAAAATCTCATTTAATAATAATATAATTTTCTATATTTAGGTATAAACCCTACCTAAATATAAAAAATTATATTATTATTAAATGCTCTTAGCTCTCTTAAAAAACCCCTTAGCTCGCTAGCCTAATGGTTAGAGCGTGCGGCTTTCATTCCGAAGGTCGCGGGTTCGAACCTCGGCATGTACCGATGACATAATGTTTAAGTTATGTACATTTGTCGACTTTAGTTACAACAGCGAGATACAAACGGTGAAGGAAAACATCGTGAGGAAACCAGCACATGACTTAGAATTTATTCTAAGGTATGTGTGAAGTCACCAACCCGCATTGGGCCAGTGTGGTGACTATGGCCCAATCGCCCTCATATTGAGGGTAGGCCTGTGCCCCAGCAGTGGGGACATAAATGGGCTGTTATTATTATTTATTATAGGTATAAACCCATTACAAAAAATGAAGAGAACAAATCTTAGCTAAGAGTAAAAAATATAACTAAATCTTGAATACACAGCCAAACAGTAAGCCTAATAATATTAGGCTTGATACTGTTTTTATATTTAAAGTAAACAGCAATAATATTTTAGTAACAAAAAAGGCTAGTAATTAATCTTGACTAATCTAATATGGTTAATCTTTGAGTAACTAATCTTTTAATATATGTTTAGTAGAAATCTACTGTTTTCATAGTGTCATAGTAAAATGTTAGTGAATAAATTTTAGGTATATAATTATGTTCATTGTAATAATCTTAATATAGTATATCTTTTGATCTATAATTAATACAGCTATTTTAAAAATAAATAATATGTGTAGTATTTATATTATGTGCTTAGAGTATTATTAGAATATACATTTTGGCAGTATATGTGGAAAATTAAATAATTAATTGTTATTCCTATAATTCTGCCACCAAGCAAGAAGATATTACTGTGTTCCAGTTAAATTTTTTTTTTTTTTTTTTTTTTTTTTTTTTTTTTTTTTTTTTTTTTTTTTTTTTATAGTCACGCCTTTTTCCCAGTAGGGGTAGGCAGAGGTGAATAAACTACCCACATTTCGCCAGATGTGGTCAGATTAGATCCCATGTAACAGGGGGCGAGCCTGTTGCCACTTTATTGGGACCACCACACACACACACAAAGATGATATAAGTGTGCGGGTTTCCTCACGATGTTTTCCTTCACCGTTTTTGTATCTCGCTGTTGTAACTAAAGTTCACAAATGTACATAACTTAAATATTAAGTCATCGGTACATGCCGAGGTTTGAACCCGCGACCTTCGGAATGAAAGCCGCACGCTCTAACCATTAGGCCAGCGAGCTACTTTTCAGTTCCAGTTTAAAGATCTTTACATTTGGTGTATAAAAGGGAAGAGTACATTCTGCTGTAGTGTATAATGTTATAACTAGCTCCTATTACTATATGCACGCCATCCACTTGTCATCAAAGGAGTCTTGCACATCTCAATCTTACAATGAATAAAAAATCTGTTCAATTCATGATCAATTTAAACATGTGAGTCCTAAAATACCAGACTATGATCAATACAATATGAAGTGACAACTCAAATTGTTAACAAGTCATCTTCTATATCAGTGCTTATTATCTATTCTTCTACTTCCTGTGGCACTGTGTAGGTTTCCTTTAAACTGTTTATTGTGTAAGATAAGTGTGATGGTTTGTAATAGATGCTCGGCAATGATATTTGTATATATATTGTGACCTGTGCGAGTTCACAATTCAGTATTTATATTGATTTTTGATTAAATATAACTGATAGTTTGATATTTTCTATAAAGGTTTCAAACCTATTTACATTAATGTTATTATATAATAAATAATTTGTAAAAGACTAAGTTTTACAGAAATTATTAAAAGGTAAAAAATCAATTAGATTCTAGTTAAAAGATCAAGTTAGATTTTATTAAATTTTAATGCAATGTTAAGATATATAAATAATCAATAATCAAGAATTGCCTGCTGTATTTTATTCTTATACAGTTTTATCATAGTTATACACAAAGCTTATACACAATTATGAAAGTATTGATGTTCTCCAATTATATTTAAAATGATGGGACTTTTGGTAAGAATTTCTTAGATTTTATGATATTTTTTCTTTCATAAAATACAATCAATAAATACAATTTAAGACGTTATTAACAAATTGTAATTATCACGACCGCTTTAACGTGTACAATTAATTTTCTTTTTACACGAATTTTTTGGGAACATATCTATCGTGTATAAAGAAAATTAAGTGACTCTTGCTCCCGATTAAATATGCAATTAATAATAATACGACATAACTCTTAACTTATGTTTGTTGATATAAATTTTAAACCATGTACATAGAGAAACAATATTAGAAATGTTATGCAAAAAAAAAAAATGAAATAAATAATATGTGCATACAAAAATTGTTAGTATGTTCTTCATGTTCCTTGTTACTGTACAACATGTGCATTCTAATGAGAGATTTAAATATTGTCTCTTCGGTTCATAAGCGGAGGATTAAAGGGCGAAAGTCCTACTATAGGTGTATGAAGGTTAACCTCAACGAGGTATTATGTTGCTGTTAAAGGAGTGAGCCCGACGGTGACGGTATGCTTTTATAGCTATACCGTGCAGAACATGCGTCCGAGTATATTAGTTTGGGGAAAAAGTCTTTTCGCATTATAGTATGTATGAACTTGTAATAAAATTTCTTTGGCTATACCATTTGTGTCTGCTGCTGGTTTTGGTATCATTGAAAGTTGAAATTTTAAAGAACATAATTCCAAATTCAAATTGGGAATATTTGTGATTTTCATTTGTTTTTCGTACTGTGTCCAGATGAGTGAATTTAATGAAGAAATTCCATACATTTTAAAATTTTACTATAAAATAGGTAAAAATGCAACGCGAGCCGCGAAGAATTTGCGATGTTTATGGAGCTAGTGCAGTGTCTGAGAGAGTAGCACAAATTTGGTTTAATCGTTTTCAATCCGGAAATGTCGATGTAAAAGATGCACGTCGCTCTGGTCGCCCTATTACGGTTAAAATGGATGCCATTTTTGAAAAAGTGGAGCAAGATCAGCATATCAGTAGTTACGACGTAGCTGAAGAACTGGGAATTGACCACAAAATAGTTTTGGCGCATTTGAAAAAATCTGATTACACAAAAAAGCTCGATATTTGGGTATCTCATGAGCTCACCGAAAGAAACCTAATAATGAACCGTGTACTCTTTTGTGATTCGCTATTACGACGTAATGAAACCGAACCATTTTTGAAGAAGCTGATAACTGGTGATGAAAAGTGGATCACGTACGACAAGAACGTGCGAAAAAAGTCGTGGTCAAAGGCCGGTCAGACTGTGACGAAACCCGGGTTAACTCGCAACAAGGTGATGCTGTGTGTGGTGGGATTGGAAGGGCATTATTCATTATGAGCTGTTACCACTAGGCAGGACCATTGATTCTGAAATCTACTGCGAACAACTGATGAGATTAAAGCAAAAAGTTGAGAGATGGCGGCCGGAATTAATCAACAAAAGGGGTGTAGTTTTTATCATGATAACACTAGACCTCAGACATCTTTAGCGACTCAGCAAAAATTAAGAGTTTGGCTGGGAGGTGTTAATGCATCCGCTGTATAGTCCTGGCCTTCCGATTTCCACCACTCTTCAGAATTCTTTAGGCAGTGTCAGGTTAACATCGCGAGAGGACTGCCAAAACCACTTGTCGCGGTATTTTGATCAGAAGTCCCAAAATTTCTATAGCAATGGAATCGTGTCCCTAACTACAAGATGGCAAAAAGTTATCAAACGAAATGGTACCTAATTATTTTAGTTAAATATAAATAAACTATATTAAAATATGTCTTGAATTTTCTTAAAAAATGCGAAGAAACTTTTTCCCCAACCTAATATACACCGACAAACATCATCATTGGGTGCCCTCTTCGAAGTTTGGTGATCAGTAGGAAACTAATTCGGTCCATAGCTATTCTTTATAACTGATAGTATTTAAGCCTGGTCAACTTCTTTATGTCGTCATATCATTTCCGCTGTCTACGTGCACGTTTAAATACATATATACTTAATTTATTTACCCAAGAGAGAGACCGCCAGGAGTCGCCTAGCACATACTTACATACATATACATATATATCACGCCTCGTTCCCAGTGGGTTAGGCAGAGACCACCTCTCTCCACCTGCTACGATCCTGGCACACCTCTCTCGCTTCCTCCACTTTCATAAGCGTCTTCATGCACGCTCGTCGGTTGCGTGTGCTTTTGATCCGGCCTTTCTTTAGGACATCTCCGATTTGATCGGAATATGTCCGTCTAGGTCGACCTGCACCGATTTTTCCAATCATTCTTACCTTGTATATTTCTTTCGTTAATCTTCTTTCATCCATTCTTTCGATCTTAGCACAGGACTTCCTAATTTGCACTCCTGTCTCACATCAAAAATATAAATTAATGAAACACCCAATCTTTTGTTTGTGATATGCTGTGGATGAAGACTGTATGTAACTGACTGTATGATTTGTAATCCCACTATAATATACTTGTAAGTAATAATTTACAAATCAACTAATATAATTTAGTTGGAGTGCAATAAAGTCTACTTTACAGCAATGAACGACCTTACAAGAAACAAAGTTTTTTTTATATGACGAAGCTACACGAGATGGGTGGGACATTCACCTGATGGTAAGTGGTACGCCTGCCCATAACAATATGGTGCTAGGTAGGTAGTGAGCTCGTTGCATTGAGATATAGGAATATCCAGGATACAGTAAGGTTTGTACATTGTGTTCCGTGTACTGTTTACTAATAATAACATTTGGAGGTATAAATATATATAAAAAACTTGTTTGTTTAAAAAGCTTACTCGCGACCTGTTTTCTCGTTTCTCATTCATCAACCATCAAATTTAGGTCCAGTTTAAGTTTACATTACTGTTGATTCTTTATCAGGAACTGAGAAGGAGAAGGGCCAGCTGGGCGTAGGCAAATCATGCCTGTGCAATCGCTTCGTACGCACAAACGCCGACGATTACAACGTCGATCACATTTCCGTCTTGAGTCAGGTAAGCGGAAATAGTCTTTGCTTTATAGTAAACATCTATTTCCCATTTAAACACTCCGTACGTTTGACTACTTCATCGTACAATAAAATCACTTTGTTGTCGCTTTTCATCAACATCATAAATTGTTTAAACATTTTAACAATTGTACTGAAAATTGACTTCAACCATCGACCAATACAAATGATAAGTTCTTAAATGAAACGAATCTGACATATTCATATTGTACTAAACTGAATTTTTGTTTTTTTGCGATCATTAATACTAGGCACTAATATTCCGTGATGTTAAGTGACGATGAGGATGTAGATGGTTAGCGTGGTTCGCTCAGAACACTTCTCATATGTGTGACTACTATTACATAGTAATAGTTAATAGTATTACTATGTACAGGTTGTCGTCGTTCATCATAATTGACGGCAGCTTGAGGACTTTAATTTGAATAATCTATATCACCACCTAAACCTCTCATAGGTATTTTGGCATCGAACCTGTTTATTGGCAAGGTAAGCAATACACCCTTGCGCTACGGTGTCACAATTAGGCAAATCCATAATTATTTTGTAAGCACTAACCCAATACGTCTGTTGTTTTTTAAGGAAAACAGAATTACACATTGTCGATATGAGAGTTAATAGTATATAACAACACAATGTATGTATGTTAATTATTAATTATTATAATATAATAACAATGTATGGATGTAAATTAATCATCATAATCAACGTTTCAGCCTATTGTTGTCTACTGTTGAACATTTGCCTCGCTAATTGAATATTGCACGTCAATAAATGCCGTTAAGTATTATAAACATAATATAGTATATATCCAGGTTAGGTCTCAAACAAAGCTATAATCTTTATTAATTGCCAGAGAGACAGTTTGTTCCAACTTCAATCGTTATTAAAATATATCAATGTTAAATTTTGGTTTTAGTTTAATGTAGTTCTTAGATAAGATCAGTTTAATTTTGAAAACTAAAGTAAAGGAGGCAAATGTGCTACTGTCATATGTTGAATAAAAATCACACGTCGCTAAAAAGTAGGTTTTCAATATTTTTGTTATACAAGGTGTCTGGTGGCAGATTTATGTTTTCAAATTTAAATAAAAAATAATATGTTTGACATATAATTTTACTAAAAGTATTAAAAGACAGAGTACAAATGCGGAATTCATTTTTTAAAGATAATGTCATCCAAATGTCTTCCATCCTATTGCATACACTGTTCGAAACGGTGCCTCGTATTCCGTGCCACACGCTGCAGTAAACTTGTTTCAATTGCGCTGATTTCTCGCCGAATATTTTCTTTTAAGTCCACAACAGTTCACGGATTGTTGGCGTAAACTCTCTCTTTGAGGTAGCCCCAAAAAAAAAAAATCCATTGGAGTTAGATCGGGTGACCTCGGTGGCCACGGGATGTCCCCAAAGCGACTAATCAGTTTTTGAGGGAGATTTTCTCGCAACAAATCCATCGAAGCTCTGGCCGTGTGTGCGGTCGCACCATCCTGTTGAAACCACGTGTGTGATGAGAATGTTGAATGAGCTCGCAGGTTCGGCAAAAAGAAATTCGAAATCATGAGCCGATAATTCTCACCATTGACATTCGTCGCCAATTTTGCTTGTTTACGTGTCCGTTTAAATGAAATGAGCCTCGTCGCTCCAAAAAATGGAATTCACAGTGCGAAAACGCTCCAACATGTCATTTTTTTTCAATTCTTGAATTATTTGAATTTTAAAAGGATGAAACTTCATATCTTTTTTCAAAATTTCATGCACAATTGCTCTTGGAAGTCCCAGTGAAGCTACCCTTTTCCGTATCGAAAGTCGTGCATTTTCACGTAAACTGCGTTCAACCAGTTCAACGCGCGATGCTCACCCGACCACTGCGACATCGTGACTAAGAAATCCGCACGATCGGTGATTCTAATGACATCACCTTCCCCCCGCACTGTTTATAACTTATTGAGATATTCGTTTTTTAAAATATAAATCTGCCGCCAGGCACCCTTTATTACCTATAATTTTAAATGTTTATTCAATTTTATTGTTTCTTTTGTCAGAAAGGAAAACTGTAGGTCTTTGTTAGCTCTTCACATGTCTACACCTTTAAAATTTTAATAATTTTTTCATTTCCTTAGATGGATAAATCGGTACAGATTGATTTGTGGAATTTCTATTAGATTTATCGCCTGTTCAATTTAATAGTGTTTTTCCCTTACAAAGGTAACATAAAAAATGTTTATAGCAAAAGGGAAAATAAAGCTGACTTAGAAGTTCTGCTACCGGTATCGATTGTGCTTTAGTCAGCACTTCAGAAAATGTCATCAGTTCTGAGAGCTCTTGACCAATTGTAGAGCCGAGCTGAAATGGTGAAATTATTTCGAAGTTTTTCGCTGACCGCTTTTTATTGATTGTTACCTTACGTTTCAAAGTGTTTGATACTAGCGTCTTTCTATGCTTAATTTTTTTAAAGAGAACCCAACAAAGATACCTGTAGCAACCTATTGCCAATTAGAATGATGGACACCGCATTAAGCTCCTCGCGTCTAGAGAAAATATGTTCTCATTACTCCAGTAATTTCAATAACTGTGTTCCGATTTGAAGTGAGTAGCTACCCTTCAAATTGAAACAGTATTTTCACATTACTGTTTGGTGGCAGAAATAGGAGTTGCAGGTAACTACCTAGACAATCTTAGCAATAAAGTACTACCACCAGTATGATAGCAGTAATAGTGTAAAGTAGACCAATGTCAAGTAGTCTATAGTTTCTTAAAACAAAGGTATATTATAAAAGTATATTTACTGTGGTTACTGTGAAATGGTTAAAATATAGTTACTATGTTTAGATAGCTATCTACAGTTACCTCGTCTAGTTTTTATATTGAGTATAGATTATTGCGGAGTTTGAAAATTTGTTACTCAAAACAAGTAATTGATTTATTTGATACCTTGTCTCGTCAATAGTATAAAATAACGTCATGAAATTGAGAATCAAATTTAATATTAACTGTGAAATATTAAAAATCTGTAATTATTAACTTATTGTCCTTAGTCGGACTTCAGCGGTCGAGTAGTCAACAACGACCACTTCTTGTATTGGGGCGGAGTGCAGAAGGAGAATGATGAGCAGGAGTATCGCTTCGAGGTGATAGAACAAACTGAGTTCGTCGATGACGCTTGCTTCCAACCATTTAAAGGTACATTAAAAATATTAATATGTATATTTTACTAAGGAAATAGTACACTTTTTATACATACAACAATAATAATATATATGTACAGTGGGAAAAACAGAGCCATATGTGAAGCGATGCGTCGCCACGAAGATACAGTCGGCAGAGAAGTTTATGTACGTGTGCAAGAACCAGCTGGGAATTGAGAAGGAGTACGAACAGCGGCTGATGGCTGATGGGAAGCTGACGGTGGACGGCTTCCTATGCGTATACGACGTCAGCCTAGTCCCGGGCAGAACGTGGGAGAAGCAGGTAATAATTCATTTGGCGGTAACATTTACATTGAACAGATACTTAGAATCATAATATTTCAATCTAAAAGTAATTTAAAAAAAAATCTTTATATAGAACGAAATAACAGCCGCAATACTCCAGAACATTCTGAAACTTAAGAAGCCGGTTGTACTCGTCACCTCCAAGAATGACGAAGCCTGCGAGCAGGGCGTGCGGGAGGCTGAGAGGCTTGTGCAAAGGAAGGAGTTCAAAGGAAGTATACCTATCGTGGAAACGTCCAGTCATGATAACGTCAACGTTGATCAGGCCTTCTTCCTGTTGGCCCAGATGATTGACAAGGCTAAGGCCAGGATAAAGGTGTGTAATATTGAAATTTAAATTCTAGCATATAGCATATATAACATAGCCGCCGCCAGTGTGCAAACATTACTATGTTCCGGTTTGAAGGACGCTGTAGATATAGACAGTACCAAGGTAATGGGACCTAATATACTGTTTCTGTTATGCGCAGGTGTGTAACACTTAGCAACAGGTGAACGTCACGCTTGTCACGTTGCTCGTTTCGCAGAGTTTTTAGTCGCCTTTTTTTACTCATCGTTGATAAAGTTGATATTAGATTTAAAGTTTTTTATTTAATCTCCTATTATCGCTACTACCGTCAGAAGTAAAACGACCACAGTTGATAATAAACCTCTTCTAAGGTCCCTCACACCGGACAACGTGGTGGATAAATGGTAACCAGTCTTTTCTTGTGAAGGCATCGAACCACAACAGTAGGATTATTAATAGTACTGAACTTCAGTAGAACTATTTTCTTAAAGAAATATAATAATATAAATAACAAACATTACTTTGAAGGTGGCGAACTATGCGGAAGCGTTGAGAATAAGAAGAGAGACGTTAGACTTTGTTACGGAAGCATTCACACAGCTGATACGGATACATGTACAAGATCATAAGTACGTTTTTTTAATATTCACTAGAATTTACGTGATGCCTACGTTGACTAGTAACACCCTAATCGCTCTTTACTTGGAGACACCCGCGTTATACACATGGATAAGAATACTGATGCTTTTAGTATTAAATCGACAATACAACTGATGTTATGTGGTGATGTAAACTGGTGGTAAGGCGCAATTTTTTTTTTCTCATATTTATCTTTTTCTGGAAGACAAGTATTTGGACAAGAATACCGAAGCCAGTAAGATGTTGTACTTCTTTGCTGATGATTTCAAGAATTAATGGCTGAATCTGTCCGTTCGTGAAGTAGGCATGGGTATAATATGGGCATGGGGTAGATTTGTTCATATTGAAACAAATTCATGTTTCTGTTTCAGCCGAATGTCGGTCCACTGCTGAATATAATGTTCCCTAATCGATTTCCGGCAAGACCGGTTCGATGTGATATGTATCTATTGAAACATTCCCTGCGATCATCATCATGTCGTTGTCCACGTGACATGTGAGCTCAGATTTACTTTTAGTATATAAAAATGATAATATACAACTGTTGTTAACAGGGAAATGTGGTCGGCGGCGAGTAAACGGTTAAGCCACTTCCCGGAGTGGATTAAGTTTGTGCAGCAATTTGGAAATGATGGGACACAGGTATAGTTGATTATACTATTCCGTATAATATGCTACTGACAAATAGCGTAGTGATGTTCCCTGCATTATATATATACATTACTCGAGTTTAGGCTGAGGGCCATTGCCATGAGCCTCAGACGTGATGTTTTATATAGGTATATAGATTACCTATATAATATAAAGCTTATAATTAATTGTCTTATCTGAGTGAAAGAAACTTTCATACAGATAATTATTTATATATAAGATTCATACATTGGTATCAAGAGTTTAAAACACTAATACACAGATTTTTTCGAACTCGCCTGGCATGCTGCAACCTTCACATTGTAAATCTATTATAAAAACAGCTATAACAGCATTACTGTTTTCTGGTTGTGAACATATATGAGCTAGAGTATTTTGAGCGTACACGCTTCGTCATCTACGGACTCATTGTCTCTTAACAACGTGTGAAATGGATATTTTTAGAACCAGATTTAAACCCACTTGTAACTTAGAGCCTCAGTTGCAAATGATGATAAAGTAAGGAAGAAAGGAAATCGAGATCGGAATGTTTTTTTTTTATTTATATTCTATCCTTCATGGTTATAATAACTAATTGGTCTCAATATACAGGTGGTGTATCGCCGCCACATCCGACGTCTGAAAGAGGAACGCTCAGCAAAGAAACTACGGAAACAATTAGCGAAGTTACCACAAGCACTCTCACGAATGAATTTACCTACGGAAGATCTGCAAGAAAAGTAACACACCCTTTCTTATATAACACACCATACCCATAAAAATGAGGCATTAGTTAGTAAACAACACAATGCACTGAATTAGTCGTCTTGAGACATAAGATGTTAAATATCGTTAGCTCATCAATTGCATACTAGTTACAGCGCTCTTCAAATCAAAAAAAGTAGTTTCAACACTATTGTTAGATAGCCAAAAAAGTACTCCAGTAAAATCTGCCTAGACGGTTTTCAGCAACAGAGATCAATTGAGGCGATTGAGTAGTAACAAAGATGGTGAAATGTGGTCGCCTAAATTGATTCGGCTCCCATATTTGGACAGCTGTTGTAATATAACAGCGGCAGACTTCAAATATGGGTGATAGCAAAAATTCATAATAACTTCTAAATTTGTCACATACACGTATCACTGACAGGTATCATTATCATACTTTACATGTATCACTGATTATATTACATATACACAGTACATATATCACTGACATCAAACCAGGACCTCCGCTTTCTAACGCATTCGGGTAGCAATGGCGCGGCGGAGGCAAATATAGAAAATAAGAAAAAAAAAAAAGAAAATATAGAAAATAAGAATCCTGCGTTACACTTGCTCAATTTACAGCAAAGAAATAATTCCTACTATCCGATCCATCCAGAACCATTAGATCCATCCACCTACCATTAAGTGAAGTTAAAAAAGGTGCAAGAAATTAAAAAAAAAGAATTTTAAAAAAGATTTATTTTTATTAATGATGATATACAGCGATTGGCCCATGGTGGTGAGGCAGTTGCGCGCTCATCGCGACTTTCCGGTGTACTTCAGCGAGGGCCGTAGTCGAGATTCAGCCTCCGGCTCGGGCTCAGACTTGGACAGCCCACTTAACACTGACACCACTTTGCGACTAGGCGAGCGTGCGCGTTATCAGGTATGAACTAGGAACTGCAAAAGTTTATTTACTTTTAATTTTCTTCAACGGAGCTAGGAAATCTGCGGTATAATAACCTAGTTGACGGTTAAGGATATACCTACCATAATGAGGGGATAGTTAGTATTATTAACGCCGTACCACATTGCTCGTTGCCTTGAAATATAAGATGTTAAATCTCTTTATCTCAATAATTTCACACACATTTCAGTAATCTTTATGGCACTTATCTAGATAGTCTTTCATCATAGTGATCTACCCACTAGTAAAATTTACAAACATGTAAATAAAGAGAAAGAACATAGATAATATATTAAAAGTTACATAATTTAAAACAATAAAAAAATATTGGTTTTTGCTTGCAGACTTTGGGACAATCACAGAAGATTCCTTACGAGATATTGGAAACAAATGAAGCAGCTTCGGTGTTCAAGACATTCCTTCACGAGGCTCAAGAAGAGCAGAGGAATTACGAGTTAGTTTTTGCAAAATAAGCGAAGAAAATTTGTTTCTATTTTATATGTAATTCGTCATAATCCGTTAGTGCGTTTTATTTATTTTAATATCCACAAATCACTCGTAAGTAAAATGTTAAATGTTCCTCACTTTCCCATAATGATAAGGACATCACTCGTTCTTAAATGTTTTAACAGGTTACTTCAGGCACTGCTTTCTAGTTTCTGAGATTTCATCTAATGTGAAAAATGTTAACAGACCATGGAAGCTTAAATATTTATTTTTGCAGATGGTGTCAACAGTTCAAGCGTTTACTAGAAGAGACCGGCTACGTGACTCCTGGCAAGCAACTGTCGGAGGTGCGAGTTCTGCTGATGGGCCGCGAATGTTACGAGGCTCTCACGGAAGAGCAACAGCAGAGGGTGTACGATCAGCATCAGAGACATATACAGCGGCGCGCTAAACATAACCTACAGGTAACCCTGTGAATTGTATATGTAATATTATTTACAATTCTTACAAGCCCACTACTAAAGCATAAAAAATATATAGAAATTTCTTAACATTTTCCTTCAGGTCAGAGGCTATTTATATTTCTAATTAGTCAAGTGCTGGTTGGCAAATTTTACTGGAAGCTCATACTCGGTGGGGAACAAACCGTATAAATCATTCTATTGTGGTTTCTAACTACTGTATGTTTTAAAAAATCAAATTGCATACTAAAACTATTTGATATTGTTCTAGGAGCTTCTGTTAGAACATGCAGACCTGTTCTATCACTTTAAGAGCATATCACCCACTGGTACGATTACGCAAGAAGACATCAAAGAGATAACCGATGTGCTGCAAGATGATTTCAGGTAAATTTGTGTTCGATATGATTATAATACTAGCGACAAAGCACGAACATTGAACAGCGGAAGAGACAGAAAGATCTTTTAGTAGATACCATATTTGGGATTGACTGGTGGGTCAGGACTTAGTGATGATTTCTGAGGACTTACTATGCACATGACATTGGATTAGTTGCTTTAAAAATTTGTGTTTTTTCACCTCTGCCTACCCCTACTGGGAAAAAGGCGTGATTATATAAAAAAAAATCTATAAGGAAATTTTATGTTTAGCAGTGTACAGCATTAAACTGAAATGAAGATGATTCTTTTTACAGTCATGTAATAGAAATTGAAGTTGTTATCATGAACGTTATTTTTTTATAGAGACAATGAATTAAATGCCAGAGTAATAATACTTCAAATATAAGTAATTCGTCATCATGCGGCACCCTGAAAAAATTTGTGTTTGTTATCGTAGGTATAAAATGCTTGACCGTATGGAGCAAGACAGAAAACTGATGCTGTTCCAACACTTGGGCTTCGTACACTGTCCAATGCGGGAGCATTGTCCAGCTGGATCAAATTGTTTGGATGCTACATTACCCGTGATACTTAACACTAGGGTTGGGTAGGTATAACTGTATTAATAATTGGTTATTGCAGTTTTACTTTAAGTTTTGCAAAACAAGCAATCTCTCAACCGTTGAAAAAAAAGTCTCGTAACTTCAGTACTTTCATTAGCTATAATGCCCTTCAGAGCAGAAATGTTTGCACACTACTGTTTGATACGACAAATACAATACTAACCATGTTGGTATCCACCTAGATGATCTCTGGAAATAGATACCTACCCCCAGTACAACATTTGCCATCTAAATTAATTAAAATAATTGAATTTTCAAAGCTGCAAAGCTTTAAATTTATAAGTAAAAAGAATGTTTTTTTTTTATTGATAATAAAAATTGTCATTAATTATATTTATGTTATTAATTAATAATATTTATTTATAAATAAAATGTGTAAAAGTGTGAATTAACTGTGGTCTCCAGATCGTTGACTTCAGGGAGCGAGTCACAGTGTCAAGCCGGACCACCTGCTGCACCTTGGGCTCTTACCACCGATTCAAACCAGATTAACGTCATCATATTGGGGGTTAGTACAAATATATGAGTAGAAATTTGTTACTACAGATATTTTATTTTTATCTTAGTCACTATTGTATTAAATGCTACCTGTTTACATAGGTACGATTATTCCAACTATGTTATTCGTGTGACCAAAAGGACATAATAAACAGCCATTTTAATATACCCACTGAAGGGACTCAGGACTATATTTACGATTTATCCACCGCGGTTGTTAAGTGCGGGTTGGAGGATATCATATATTCAGGAAAGATGTTTTTATTGGAATATATAGGTTTGCTTACGATGTTGTTTCTTCACTGGAAACTCAAGTTTAGTGAGAATCGAATTTAGATCTATTCGTAGGTATAGAGCACAAGATCGCTTTATAAACTGAACTGTCTCGGCTTTAGCACAGTAAGATGTAATTGTACAATGCGTTTTAAAAACGTTTGGATCGTCGTCAAGATGGAGGGAGTGGCGGGCGAATTCGGGTCGCGTCTGCTGGCGGGATGCGATGCGGCGCGGCGTGTTTGCGTGCAGGGCCAGCCCTGGCGTGTGCAACAGCGTCTACGCCTCGCCGATGCGGACACGGCCGACACCGACTCAGACGAACACTTCGCTCCTAACGGTACGTAAATATACAAACATGTTTTTTGATATGGAAGAACAACTTGACGGATATTGGTACTTTTTGATGTTAAGTTACGTAATTAAACAGCAGAAATACTGGAGCTAGGGAAACTTTTTGATTTACTGGCGGTAGGACTCATGGCAATCTATTATTGTCCATGAAACAGTAGTGTTCTGACATTACTTTTGTTTGAAGTGTTGTAGCCAATGAATTACTGGGGTAAATATTCTTAATGTCATGTTTTAAGAGGACAAGCATATGATGCGGTGCAATATAAATATTCTAACCAGCGCTATATTGTTACGGGCAGAGGCGTTGTACGTGCCCTTAGGTGAATATCCCACCTGAACTTTCTCTGTCAAAAAAAAAAAACACCTCTGAAAGTTTATGATTCTTAAGGAAGTTGGTTCTTAGTACGTTCGTTGGAAGTTCATTCTTTTGTTTAATACGTTTTTGTATATAACAATGATGAGATTAATAAAATAAGTAATAATATAAAATTGTTTTTTTTTTAGGTTATTTCTGTGTTTATCAAGACCAGGAGTCATTCGAGTTCATTCGAAACTGCGCCGAGAAAACGCTTCTGTCAAGTTTAGAGCAAGAGGATAAATTGCCCTTTCAAGTAATTACTTAAAATAAAACTTAGTTCCTGCTGCTGGGGCTTAGCGTCTTTCCTCATTTGGAAAATAATATTTATTTCACTACAAATGTAGAGACATTGTGTCTTGAGTATCGTATCGTATCAAAAATACAATTCAATTGGTGAGAAATGCTCAATGGTGGTGAAAAAAAGAGTTGCTATAATTGTTTAAAAGCAGGTGAAGAGGCTGCATTAACTACCACTGTAGTGCAGTGACTAATCACTCTTTCTGAGAAGCTTTGATAGCTCAATGAGTAAGGTGATCGAAAATGTTTTACGTTCCAAATTGGCTCGAATTCGATCTTCGTAGAGATTGAGCTTTCGACGAAGGACAACATGATGATACCGTTAAGTTTCATGGTTAACAGCATTTATAGTCGCATAAAATTCAACAAATTGTACCTGATCAAAAGTCTAGTCCCAGTAGTAGCAACATTAAGACCCTGTTTATTTTTCCATTTGTTATAGTATATATTAAAGACTATGAATATGTATTGATTAGATTTTATATAAATAAAGGAATTATAAAAATTAATAATTTATAGTTTTTATGATATGCATTTGACAAGATGAAAAAGTTATTTAAAATATTCTTAATCCTTCGAAATAATTTACATTGTGTTTCTAGGGTCTTCCATTAGTCGTGATGTTTGTTCAAGATGAAGGTATGGATAAGAAGGAATTGGCCAGGCTACAGGAGGAGGGACAAAATCTAGCAGACAAGTAAGTTTTTAATCTTTAGGTTATGATCATCGATGATAATAAGTTCTATGCGAATTTTTATTTTATGTCTATTAAAGATCATTTAACCATCAAGACCTGAAGTGATGACCATGACAGCTCTGTAAAGAGTGATACCGAAGAAGAAAAAGTATAAAAGATTTTATTTCGTACGCTGGATATGTGTGTTAGTGGTCAATGGATAATGAAAGCTGTTATTCTTGAAAAAGTCCATTTCCTCATAGTGTTTTCCTACATAAAAAGTTTAAGCTTAGCGGGATTGGAATCCGCACCTCTTTGAGACGTTTTTTTGTGTTTAGGTTAAGAATAATGTTTATCGTTTATTAGTACTTACTTTATTTCAAATACATTGTTTAAATATAGTACAGAAATATGTAATGGATCGTTCTATTGCTAGTCTGCACTGTTCGTACATGGAGGCTTCGGTGAGCGAGCTCGGCACGGAGGCTTTGACGGCGGATGCGATACAAGAGTTGATTCGGACCAACAGGGAGAAAGCCAGCTATGCACACCTATATAGAGATCTAATCGTTTGTTTTGACTCCGATATACGGTGAGAGTACATTTATATTTATTAAAAAAGACTATTTATTTCTGTAATTGGAATATAAACAATGTTAAACAAATATTAACTGTCTTAGAAAAAGAATATTGTATTTACCAGTAAAGTGGACAATAAGATAATTAATTCGTGAATACATATATAATATAAATTAAAATTAATTACCTGACAGTCTTAGGTTATAGGTAACAGTTATACATATATGAATAAATTGAGTTATTTGATGATAGGCCTCCCTTGTCGGAGATTATCTAGATAAATTTCACCACAGCACTTATTTCTGTTACCAAACAGTGCATTAGATTATATTTTTATAGAACTATCGTTATGTGCTTGTGTTGACGAGACTGTTTTTTTTGTTATTCTAGGATAATGGTGTGCATGTTTTGTGATGATCCCTATTCTCCGGAGCGAGTTCTCAGTCCACTGCTACTGCATAGAGCTTGCTTTCTCACTGGGGATAGGTCCATAGTGATAGAGACATTTTTAGGAGACTCTAAGAGAAAAGTCGAAGTGAGTTCAAAATTATCTTTTATTTAAAATATAATATGTTATTACAAGAGACTTGTGTTTGAGTCATCAGTTAATGTTATGATGCATACTTTATTAATATTGAATGTTTGTTACAAATTTATCTACTTGTAAACTTATTTCATATACATAATACAAGCATGTTGTACTGTACTGTAAATGGCTCATTATTATTATTATTATTAATGTTGATAGGTTTCTGTTGCCGTATCCTGTTTGGGTAGGTTCTCACCTTAGCTGCCGTTTCTGTTGCCAACTTTATGGAGTTTTTATCATTGTTATGGATTTCAAACTGGATTACGTTATTAATTTTTCCTCTAATGTCCAATAAAAAAAAAGACACACACAACACACAAGATTTATTAGAAAGACTTAAAACTGATCCATAATTGCAGGTGATCATATCAAGTTTTCACGGCGCCAGTCAGTTCAGAGAGGAGTTAATACACGGCTTCATACTGATATATTCCGCAAAAAGGAAAGCTAGTTTGGCTACTCTCAAGTAAGTTTCATGTTTTTTTTTTTAACTTGTTTTTGTACTTTATGCTACAATAATTTAATAAATATGACAAAATTGTAATTTTCTAATTTTATTATAATTCGATATTTCTACGTGCTTCTTGTGCGTGACCATGTTAGTCCCATCGCATCATAAAAATAATTACAAGCAAACTTTGTAATTGTACTTAATATGTAAAAAAAAAATAATAATATTGCATTTATAAAAATTAAATATAAAATTTTTATAAATATTATTTCAAATGTTAATAAAATATAATATTAGATTTTTTTTTCTACAATAATTGTCTATCTATATATAGCGTTTTTTTCTGTTGCTAAGTTGTTCAAATATTAATTTAGTTTTGTTTTGAAAGTTATAATTTTTTAAATTACTGCCGTGAAGAGATTTAATATCCTACATTATCGTGATTTAGTGAGGATAGATCTTCTTAATACGTAATGACCCTGTGTTAAGTAAACATCTTCACTAGTGCTACATTATTATAGCCGTCACGTTGCTTACCATGATCTCATATTGTGGTTATTATTAACCTATAAAAAGCCCCTCTATCTTTTAAACATGATTCGTAATTCGTAATCCCGTTATTTTCTAGCGCATTTTCCATGAACATCCCGAACCTGCCGATACAAATGGTAGCTGTAACGGACGGCGGCGGGTCCGCGGCGAGCGCGTTCTTCGGCACGGACCTTGGGCACGCGCTTATCACGGAGGGCAACGCGACCGCCGACAGGCTGGGCGCGCATTTCACTACTTACACCTCCAGCGCTGAGAGCAAATGTTAGTCGAAATTTGAATCACACATGGTTAAAAAAACACAATAAGATCTCATTAGAATTACTTAAATATAAAGCTTTTATGCGGGAAGTAGCTGGATGCAAACAGCGCAGTATCGATTGATGTGGGGATTTATGGGGAAGGTCTACGTCCAGCAGTAGACGTCTATCGGCTGATAATGATGATGATGACGATGAATCTTTTATGATAAATATTATCCTTGTTACTTTTTTATCTACCATGGAAATGTATGTCATTATAAAGTTTTTTTCTTTATCTTCTAGCCGCGTTCTACACGCCGTTCTTCAAGGAAGTATGGGAGCGTAAAGGGGAGATCGAGCGAGCCTTCCGTATGGAACAGCCCCACAACCTACCGGACGTAGCTGCCGCTCGCCCCGCGCCGCCCCCTCGACTTCACTCACATCACCTTAATCATAAGTATGTTAATTTTTTAACCTGCGAATCATAAGGGTTTCTTTAATATTTAAGTTCTTTATTGAATCGGAAGTAAAAGTATATTTTAAAAATTGAGTTCCTGTTTCTGTCGCTAAACGGTAATGTGCAAATGTTATTATGTTCCGGTTTGAAAATGATTGTGGTTTCATAATGTGTAAATCTTCTTAATTACAGCCACAATGTTAATCGTAAACACCAATTAATTGCAGATGAACATACACCTTCATTACTTTGATAATTAAAATAAGAAAAATTATGTTTTTTAAATAAACACTATGTGATTTTTTGGTATCCTTTTGTTTAGAATGGAACACAAACTCACAAACTCTCTCGATCTACTCATTGGTCCGGATTCAAGAGCTGACATCGACTCGGAGTACAGTGATACATTAAATAATTCCAAGAATAGAGGATTCCTTAAAGGTTGGATATTACTTATTTTTTACTAATTCAGATTAAAAAAGTAGCACTAAAAATATTTTCATTTGTTGAGTGAATGTTATGATTTAAAGTATATATAGATATAAAATGAATGAGTTTTAAAATATAATGCTAATAAAATTTAATATAAGTAAATTTTAAGAACTTTTTTGGTATTTATTTTATTATTTATTACTACAACTTTTAATATAAAAGGTGGTTGGGTACTAACCTATGGTACCCTATGGAAGTCTATACTTCAGGATCCTATTATTATTTAAATTAAATACCCACATGTACCACAAGATCACTTCAAAGCATATTCTGTGTCGATCGGATTGTAAACAATAATTGAAAAGCTGAAGGTACTCTGTAATGACTATGATGTCAGGACGTTTGTCACCACAGTTTTATGTGACCATAAATGATATAAAGGTCTCATAATGTTTTAATACTTTTCATCCTAATTGTATTTGGAATATTTTAAATGTTTTGTTATTTTCAAAGGTTTCAGTGTGTACCCTCCGCCGAGCACGCCACCCGAGCCGGCGCCGCCCGACCACAGGATGCATGCGGACCTATCCCGTAAGATTTACAGAACAAACTTACATACTTAACCCTTTGACCTGTCTATTGTTGCCGCCAAACAGTAGGAGAGCAAACAAAGCGATGAGGATAATGTATTAAAGTAATCACTATCACACGTGCATTATTCGTTTTAGCGATCTCGGTGGTATAAAATTGTCCCACAAAATTAAGATTATTGAATGATAGGCACTATAGTTAGATAAAGTATAATGGTTCAATAGTTAAATGAGATGTAACTTTATAACGCAGCCGATCTCAACTGCTCCGAGGATTCGCTGAGTACGCACGAGTCAGGTGATTGCACAACAAGCGAGTATAGTTCATATTTATATATTGGAGAGATTTGTTTCTTGTGTAGATAGATTTGCCTTGATTGTTTTTTTATTTTTTTTAAAAAGAAAGAGTTCTGTTGTCATTTAGTGCAGAGTTTATGTAGATAGTTTTGTCTTGTTCTATACTTTTACTTAAAAAAAAAGAATGTGATTGTGTTCTATTATTATGATTTAATTTTGCATGAATTAATGTAGAATAGATATATGTTTGAACTATTAGTTTTTATATATCTGTAGTGTATTTTAAGAATACATATAATATAAAAGTTTAAAACAGTCTCATTGTTTTTACGTCAATATTTCAGCTGGAACTTTTAATTTTTTTTAAAAATATTATTTTTCATTTGAAGGCATTGCCGTAAAAAAAATTAAGTAATAGAAGTAGACACTAGGAGTGTGAATGATCCTCTACAACATTAAAAATATGCCTGTGTAGTAATAATGGGTTTAGTTAAGGTATTTTTGTTGTAATCTTAAGAATAATGAGTTGATTATACTTGCTGAATATGAAAGTCTTACCGTTATATATATATATATATATATATATATATATATATATTTTATCTTTGGGAGTTCCCTTAGCGTACTCATGATGAACACGGAAATTAGTTTTAACCATGTAGTCATTTAGCTGGAAACCTAAGTTTTGCTGTCTGATATAATTGTAATATCCATTACATATATCAGTATTTACGCTTCACAAACTCTTGAAGCTATTTTTAATTTATTGGTTGGTATAAATTTGTTAACTATACCTTTTACAACCGTGTCTACGTATTAAATGTAGTATACCTGTTGCACTGAAATGGGATACATACTAATTATCGTCTTGGTTAAATTATTACAACTTTACACATAGTAAGCCATGGGTGGCGAGTTAGAATAATGTAAATTTACTTAAATGTAAACTATATCTTTAAATATTTTTAAATTTTAAAATATCATGCGACATATTTCCTCTATCCGCTCACTAATAATCACTTGACCCGCGTAATTATCAATCGTTTTGACTCTCCTCGTGAGAAAAAGTTCCAGCAGTAGGAGATTTAGGAACGCTTTCTACTTTAGTTATACTGTAGTAACACATGTATATCTTTTCGTAACCAGACGGGGGTGGTCTCTGGCAACCGGCAGGGTACGGGCACCGCGCGTTCACTACGGGTCGCACGCGTCCGCAGCCGCCGCCTCAGCGCCCGCGCCACTCGCAAACTCTCAAGGTAAATACTTAACATAACTAGTATTCCATGATAATAACGATGAACTACCATTAAACTAAACCGGTCATAAAATTGTTACTGAAATATAAAAAAAAATCTAAAAGTTCTTTGCGTTAATATAAGGTGTTGTTACATTATATTAATATTATCTTTAGAATCTTTTATTTCTTTTTAAGCAACCGGGCAAATTGGATATGAACAATTATACAATGGTCAGCGATGCATTGCAGCACATCTCCATCGGACCGCCCCACTCCAGGGAAAGGAAGGTATGTGTTCACAACCTTCATCTTTATCAACCGTTAGACATCTACTGCACGTGTACAACATTAAAGAGTTTATAGGTCTTGTCTTATAATTGATTAATTAAAATAAATTAATTTATTATTCATTCTTCATTAATTCTAAATAATGTTCAAACGCATTTGTTAATGCCATTTTGTGAATAACATAACATGTTCCATTCATACTAACAATTGTTATAACGTGAATATTAATATCAGTTTGTCGTTGTATAAGGTAAGATTCTAGATAAATGTAAGTTTAGGTCATACCAGCTAATAATATAAATATTTTATTATGGATGAGTAGTATTACAAGAATGGATATTGTAAAAGGAATCAAGGAAGAGGAGTAGGAATAGGTGTGCATATTCATTGGGTGCGGAGAGAAGTAAACGATAAATATCTATATAGATTCGCGGAAAAGTAAAGAAAGACTAAAACCAAATGGATGGGTTGTGTGAAAGAGGATATGTTTGTAATAGGAGTGGATTGTGCAGTTCACTATTTATAGAAATGAGTGGAAGAGGAAATGTTGAGTCGACTCTACTTTGAGTGAGAACAAAACAAAGATAATGATTTAAATTGGTTAATGAGAAACGACCTATTGATGTTTTGTCCTGGTGTATATCATGTTATGTCCTGGTGTTAATGCGAAACCGTACAAATGATCTTTCGAGCCGGACGCGGTTATAGCACACATTGGTCTTGTTATTAACGTAAGTGCAGGCTTACCGTCTTACCACTCACGTCAGTTACGGACTTACTATCCGCCAAGCCGGACTCGGTACCAGTTAGTGTGTCGCACAGTCCGGGCGCTCCGGCTGGGCGCACGCGAGCGCGGCCGCGGCGCACCACCACCACCCGTCCGGCGTCAGCTCCGAGACGGAGCTCGACGCGCAGTACGCGCAGGTACTAAGTCGTATTGTCTCTTGTGTCGCTTCTGTTACGGTACATTTTTGTATGTAGCGTTTATGTATTATATTATACAGTGTTTTAAATACAACTTAGATGATATGTTATGTATATGCTATGTCATCTATGCAATATTGCATACCAACCCATACTTGGCCAGAGTAGTGAATAAATAGATTTCTACTCTTTCCTTATTAGAAAACATCTCGAATTCCTATGGTGGAAATATTAAGAGGGTTGTTGTTTGTTATTCAATATCGAAAGCGATTATTTTTCACTGTTATTTAAAACTTAGTATTATTTACAAGATTTTGTCATACGATGAGAAAAAATTGTTTCGACTTTCAATTTCATCCCTAACATACATTTAACATGCATGGTTTGTGTACAGCTTGTACTGGCTTCGTTACTTGCTATTTCAAATGATTATATATGCTTATACAAAATAGTCGTTGTTTATAAATACAGACAGCTGCTTAAATATGTATTTATGCTTTAAAAACGTTTTGTGTTTGTCTTAAAATACGTTATTGTATACTTATTTTAAGTTATTAAATTGTATGTATGCTATGTTTAACTATATATAATATTAAGACAGCGACGTTCATATAAGTGGATTTCTCGTTTATATATACTTTGTCAAAAGAAATTCTGCGTTAATTTTACATTACAATTATAAATATTATCAACTGTCAAGTTTTAATTTTGTTTATATCTTATAATGTGTATGCTAAATACATTGCATGCAGGTTTTTTTACAATTTGTGGAAATCGCTAACTGAGACTGACTCATTACAGATCAAGGAGACCAACGAGTACATGGAGGCACCGTCAATGACGAGATTAAGGAGACATCGGAGACATGAAAAAACGCCTTTGCATCAACCATGTAAGTCCTTTTATATAATTTAATTTTATCAATGTATACATTACCTCAAAAGTAACGAAAAACTATAATGCTAAGAGTCGCTTGTAATTAAATTATATCTTAACGCGACGAGTGTAATGTGATGTGTGTATCACCTAAACTAACCAACAAAAAAAACTTATCATACATTTAATCTTTACTGCAAACTGTTTATTCGTTTTTAAACTATCTTTTAATTTAATTTAATTTAAATTTGCAGCATTCTCTGAAACGGATAGCTCGGGCTCTAGTGAGGCGTCAGGCGGCGCGGCGCGGATACACGCTCGCCGGCGACACAACGCTCATCATGCACCACGTCACTACAAGAAAAGGTAAATATTCCATTATATTACATTTTTCGTACAAGGGGACAAGCTAGGCATTTCGCTAGAAGAAAGCCATACACATGCTCATAACTATGTCAAGTTGCTTGGTCAAGATATAATATATATAAAATATAAAAAGTTTAAGATTGGTATTATCTCTAGAGAGATTTAAAATCGCTTATGACAAATACAATGTTTTAAAATTTTGAAGCAAAAGAGCAGTAGAGCAGAGAACAGAAGAACTACAGTCAGTGCAATCACTAATAAATAAGGGTCCTTCTTATAGAATATGGCACGGTTTTCCTTGTATTTCGTAATGATGTTTTTTTATCACACAAAATTCACTAAATACATCTGCCTACAAATTAGATTTTAAAAATTTATATTTTTTTAGGACTAGAATATAAATATTGTTTGGGTTTCAGGTCATTAGGGAACCTCGTGGCGGTACAAAGTCCAAGAGTACCGAAGCTAGGGATGTTCGTCGGCCCACCAGAGCTACCCACTGGATATAGAGCAAGACCACAAGAGGATAAGGGTAAATATTATATTTATACATTTTATTTAATTGCTGTTTTTTTAGTGTCAAAAAAATTTGATAATGCAGCTTTCCGTATCACGTATTAAATCGGAACATAAAATATTCTATATGTGTCTTGTATGTAGAAGTCCGATTAAAGAACTATTTATGTGGTAACACAAAGATCGCAATTTCAAGACCAAAGCCATATCTGGAATTTTATTATAATTGCTTAACTAGCCATCAACATCAAGTAAAGCCACTTAATGCTTTGTTTCACTATAGCGGCAGCAAGTGACTCCAGTGACGGCAGTTCAGACGGGGAGGCACGCCGACCTCGCCCGCTACCACCTCCACCTCACCACGAACCTACGCACAAGGTACAGTACCCCTTTTCCTACGGAAGGTATCTGCAAAGCAACATTGAATTTTCAAAATTTTATATTAATATGACAAATATTAATTATTTTCATGCTTCAGGATCGAATGCCGTACGAGGTTAGCATGCTTCTATTAATTTTTCGACAACTGAGACTTGCCACCGCTTGATAAGTTATTTAATGTAAATAAATTTAAATGATACAGTTGCTATCTGGAGAGTATCCATCGTCAGCACAGGACAACTCATCGTCAAGCGCGGCAGATTCGCGACGCAGGGCGGCGCCCTTCAGCAAGCACGACCGCAGGCATAAGGTCACATCTATTGTTACAATAGTTTTCCCGATTTTTATAATTATTATAAAACATTAGCATTTCATAAATGGATCAACGAGGAGCATCCACTTGTTCGATAAACGAATGATCTAGCCTCACGGCGTTGCAGACTTGTACCAATTTGTAGTTTACTTACATTATTTAAATCGTCAATAATCATATCTAAGCATTATAATCATTTCAAGCAAGGAAGTGTACAAAGATTTTTCGATCATGTCAACTATGTCGTAATTAACTAATAGATAGTCTATATTAATGGATTTTATTACCGTCAACTGTTCTACTAACTTTTATGGTGATAATAGCAAAACATTAGCAACCCATTCTGTGAACAGAATAAATTAACACTGGCAGTCTTCTTTGGAAATAGTGCAGTAAGTACATCACCAAACACAAAATCAATTGAATATTGAAATTTTAATTTTACAGGAGTTTTCCAAAAGCAAAGACTCGAAGAAAAATTCTTCACAAGTAACGAACACTCAATCAGTACAAAATTGGGGTCCTCAGGTAACAGTTACCTTTTCATGTATTTAGCAAAACTACAACCTGTACAGGTTGTTCACCTGATGGTAAGTGATATGTCTGCCCATAGCAACATAGTACTGGCTAGGATGTCTATACCATCCTCATATTGGTGCAGCAGGGTGCAATCAATTAACGAGACTCTGGCTCTCAGTAACCTGCATTGGGTCAGAGTGGTGGGAAATTGCCCAAATCCCCCTATAAGACGACAAACGACAGCTCCTAGTTTTCGGCGATGCGGCAGCGTAGGATCGATCGATATGGGGATCTTTTGGGGAGGCCTATGTCTAGCAGTGGACGTCAATCGGCTGGTGATAATAATGAAATGATGGCAAGACTTTTCTGGACAGGCACGTTTTGCTGTCTATAGCTTTATTATCATCTAATATATTTATAAGTAAACAATTTAGGTTGTGTTCTACCATTGTAGATAAAAAAAACTACTATAATAGAATATTTGTAAAATTGCCTTTTAAATACCACTGAAACTTCAGGGCGCTCACGGAGTTCCACTTTTTGTGGAGAAGTGTGTGGAATTCATTGAGAGAGAGGGTCTCGCTTCGGAGGGGCTTTACCGGGTACCTGGCAACCGAGCGCATGTCGACATGCTCTTCAGCAAGTTCTATGAAGGTTAGTGAGAGTATTACTAAAATAAACTCAATCTGTAGTTTTAGCTTTATGAATGCGATATGAAGCAGTATAAGAGTCTTTATATTTAGTCAATATCATATTTCATGTTACAGATCCCAACATAGACTTAGATTCGTTAGACATACCAGTGAACGCTGTTGCCACTGCGCTCAAGGACTTTTTCTCCAAAAAAATGCCACCGCTGTTAGATGAGGCTAGCATGTCTCAGTTGGAGGATATTGCCGGTGAGTTTATTGATTTGATTTAACTGTTGATGCTAAACGATAAATGGAAATTGTTGTAAACATAATTAATTATATTGTTTAAATATAAGAAAGATTTGTATTTAAATAACTTTTCTCTCGTCTGTAAACATTGTACAGATGAAAAGTAGCGTCGAGACGGATAGAATAAATTAACAACTTTTTGTAATTTTATTTTCAAATAAACTTACACATAAAATTAATATTAGAAGAGTGTGAAATCAGATGTGACGGCTAATATCGGGATATGGAAGAGAAGTACTTACTGTGCCAACCCCACATTAGCTGGGAAAACGGCAGTAGGAAGATTTTCAAATAAACTTGTTTTACGTTTATAATCAGTTTTTAAATATTATTTTAAATCTATTTCATTTTCTGATTATAAGTATGGGTCCAACAATTATTAGTTATAAAAAGGCTGAAAGTCACCTAAAGGATAATGGAGAGAGCTATACTCGGAGTTTTTCTGCGTGATTGAATCAGAAATGTGGAAGTCCGTGCAAGAACTAAGGTCGCCGACGTAGCTCAAAAGATTGCTAGACTTAATGACAGGGGCAAGGCACATTGCGCGAAGGACCGACAGCCGATGGGGCAGTAAGGTTCTCGAGTGACGCCCGCGTACCGGTAGATGTAGTGATGGGAGGCCTCCCACTAGGTGGACCGACGATCTGGTGAGAATCGCGGGAATCTACTGGATGCGAGCAACGTGGAGATATTTGGGGGAGGCCTATGTCCAGCTGTAGGCATCTATCGGCTGATGAAGATGAATTATAATACTATTTGTTTATAAACCTGAAAACGTACGTGCATTAATTAAATAAAATATGTACTTGTGCGCAGCGATGCGTGGGTGCATAGCCGGCGGGGTGGAGTTGAAGGATCGCAGTTGGAGGTTGTTAGCGTTGCGCGCGCTGCTTAATACAGCGCTCACACCTGTCGCGCGCGCCACGCTCGACTATGTACTGCACCACTTCGCAAGGTACTGTGTTACATATTAAAAGGGTGGTAGATGTCTGATCCAAGCGACCGTCTAGATCCGCAGCGCCTGTTTCCGCCATAAAGCAGTATTGTGTACTTAGCTGTGTCCTAGTTTAAAAGGTGTTGTAGGTAGTATAATGATAGAGATACAAGGTAAAAAGCACAATGTGGTGTTATGTATATCATTCTAACTAGCGATATATTCAGCAGCTATATCACATGTCATGTAAATGTCTCTCTTATTTCATAGAAGGTATAGAAATAGTTAAAAAAAATATCATTGATAAAATAATTGTCAAAGAAAGAAACGAAGTGGAAAGTGAAAACGAATTATTTCCGTTAAAAGTGATTTTATTTAAGCCTAAAAATAAAAGCTTCTAGCGGTAGTGTGAAATAACCCTTACCATACAGGGTTGCCGACAACTCCAAGTTGAACTCGATGGACAGCAAGAATCTCGCCATCTGCTGGTGGCCGACGCTGCTGCCGGTGCAGTTCTCCGACATGGGCCGTTTCGAGATGACGCGGCCGTACCTCGAGGACATCGTACAGACCATGATCGACCAGCACCCTTTCCTCTTCCGCGGGCAAGAGGCCTTTGTTATGGTGTGAGGAACGTGTGTGAGTTAAATTTAACATTTTTTTAACATGTGATCCTATCCGGCATCCATATGACGAGAAGTTTGCATACTACATTAGCAGTTGTATACTACAATGCTTTTATGGCAGTAGCTTTACAATAATAAAGTAGTAAGCCAGGCAACAGACAACACCCTGGTTTGTGGAACACATTACAAGAGACCTATGTCCAGCAGTGGACATCCATTGGTTGAAATGATGATGAACTAGCCAGGTCGGTCTGCAAAAGCCTATCGAATTTATGTGTTACTAGGCAAGTATTTAGCCATTATCATCATCCGGCCCTGGCAGACCACTGCTGGACATAGGAGATTCTGCCAAGGATCTTCATTTAGCTGTACCAGTTGTTCATATGTTTGGAAAATAATAGAATTATTCTGGTTCGTTAACCAATTAATTACTTTTAACTAAACGTTCTAGTAATACCTGAAATAAAAATATAAAGAATAGTGGCAATAACTAATCGTTTATTATCTATGATAGGAACCCACAATGCAGGTTGCATTCGTGATGGACGGCGTCTGACGTCTGCTGACCGTGGTGACGTCGTCGGGCGAGCGCATTGGCGGCTCCTGATCCCACGACACTGACCGCCATTTGTGACGTTCACGCGGTGACATGTCCTAGTGCGTAAGTTCGGCTGTCTTGTGTACTGACTGCTGTCGTACAACTGACACCTGTCAAACTGTCAGCAGCGGTTTGGGCAAAGGAGTCGGAAACGTTCTGCCGACAGAACTCACACTTCAATTGCTATCGTTGTTCTAAAGTAGGTTTTATGGAATAAAAAAAAGCGAACGCCGGTGGTCCCAGTGACGTTGTTAGAGGGAGGCGGTTTATTTTTTACAAGTGTTGTCATATCATAACGTGCTTAGTGGTACTGCGGTGTAACGGGATGCTTGCATATTGATGTTTAGCGCTTTCTTAAAAAAAAAAAAACGAATTTCGTTCAGAAGTGTGATTGTTTCGAGTCCGGTTCGTGCGTATTTTTAACGTATAAGGCGTTATTCGTAACCACATCGCGTTTCTGATAGATTTAAGGTCGAAATTCGTGCACAAAACTTATTTAACGTGAATAATTAAAATTAAGTACTTTATGTATAACTAAGCATTATGTATGTGTAATCAATTAATGGCAACACCATGTACGAGCACATTCCGTTCAGTCGTGAAGTAATTATTATTGTTAATATTATAGTGATATTTGTGTAACATTTTTTTAATATATATATATATATATGCAAAAAAAGTATACTTTAAGAGCTTGTAATTTATTATTTAAAAATTGTTTTATTTATATATTCGCTTGATAACATATAGCTTCGCATTACGTCGTATTATGTATTTGTATAATATGAGACTAGTATGCGGAACCCTTGCGAAAGGCCCAGAGAAAACGACGAATATATATATATACACACCTTTTAAAATTTTAGTGCGTACATTATACTATCTGTATATAAATGTCCCACTTAATGTTCCCACCGCTGGGACACTGGGTTTCCTCTCGCAAGGATAAAGTCGAAGCCACTTATATTATTGCTATGTATGATCTGTAATAATGTTGCATTGAAATAACACTGGCCGCATATATGGCCAATATTTGATCAAACGTTTGCAAATGATATTCTCTTACGTTGTGTGTCGAAGATATATGATTAAATGTTGGACGATAATTTTCACCGGTTTTTCACGTAGACGATATATATATGCACAGTCTTGCCACAGACTAAAAATGCCATTCTAGCCTAGATGTCGACCAGATAAATCGCTAGATAGTTAATGTTGATACATAATAGTGTGATGTCGTGTATTTGCATCGGAAGTACATTGGTACAGAGTGTGGTGTGAAATTATTCGCTAATATTTTTTTAATCTGTATTTGGGAACTAATGGCAGCACTGAGGCATTTAGTAATTTTTACAAAAACTTTTTTTATATGACTTTTTTTTCTGTAATAGACACAGGAGTGTATTAGTATGGATTGTATTGTGAACTTCGCATTTTTTTTTTTTGATATAATTGAGAAAGCAATGGCAACACCGGATGCATTTAGTAATTTCTACACAGCGGTATATAAACACGAACGTCCCGTTTTATAATAATGATATTATTATATTTTTAATATATTTTTTTTTATTATCAATCTGCTGAAGTTGTATGAAGTATAACTTGCTCGAGGTTTTAGAAGACTTGTCGGGAGAAATGTGACTTATTTTGTTTTTTTTTTTTTTTTTTTTACAGATCTTTTAATTATGAAATTTTAGTCATATTACTCAAAATATAGATTTATTTTTTTACAAAATTTTTTTTTTTTTTTGATGATATTTATATCTCATACGAATGCGATATAATTACTTTGATATTTTAAATATTTACAAATTTCTTCCACAATATTAAGATGAAGAGGTTGTTGAATTTTTATTTTTTTTATGCATATTTTTTTTTTTTAATTTGACTTAAAATCTCAGGCAGCTTGTGATGTTAAATTATTTTTTGATAATTTTATTTTTTATACAATTTATATAATGTTTTTCATAACATTAGACATTCGTCTCCGTGAGTATATTTACTTAATTTTCAATGTTTTTAATTTAGGTATTTAGAGGGGGTAGGGTGGGGGTGTTTGTAGTCTCAATAGCAGGTTGCAACCGGTTCGTGCAGTGAATGGCCTATTATAAGTAATTTATAGATAGACTGAGATTAGTACTTGATTTTGGTTCACGAGAAACGTTCTTTCCACCATTTTTTTTTTTTTTTTTAATACACTAAATATAAACTTCCATACACAACAGCATAACGCTTTATTTGTATTGTATATCTCGCATCAATTTTGTATATGTTTCTATTTATAACATACGTATGATTCGGTAAGTGCAATATTCCGCGTGGTTATGTATGTTTACCTTTTTTTTTTTTTTTTTAATACGGTCTCTTAGATATATGTCGACGCAATACGATATGTGAAAATCAATGTAACTATATATAAGTATTTATATTTATTAATATAATATACTAGGTGTCTCCATTAAGCATAGTTAAGGTGGATTTACACGTAAGTTTTTATCGATACGATGTTCGTCATTACAGTCCGTCCCTCTAGCGGGGACGCAGCCGTGTCCAACGGGGGGAATGAAGCGTCGTCTGGTGGGGGAGGGTGATTTTTTATATTTTACTATGAATCGAAAAAGACATAGCCTCCCTTAGTTTTTGTTTTTTCTTCATTTGTTTAAAATTACTATAGCATCGCTTTTCGTAGATCTCGTGTAAAGAGAACAAAATCAATGTCCGCGATCTCCCCTAATGATTTCTTTAATGCAAATTTCTATATAAATAATTGATGTAAATATTGTACATTCATTAATTATTTTTTTTTTTTTTTTTGGTAATTTATTTATTTGAGATTATTTTTTTTTTTATATAAAAGAGTTTTAAAAGCCATATGTTTGTTACACTTATGCAATATAATTTTTTTTTTAAAGTTTTTTTTTCTATTCGCACAGTCGCTTCCTTTTTTTTTTTTTACGTTGTTAGAGTTTCGTGCCATTTTGTTTGATGTATGGTGATTTGAGCGATTCCTATGAAATTATGGTTTGATGTTTTTTTTCCATTTGATTGTTTCGCGTCTAAATTATTTTGCTTGTAGGTTCTCGAATGTTCTAAATGTAGAATCAATGTACGCTTAGCCGCACTGAAGCCGCATCACTTGCATTCTACGTAACATTGGAGTCATCGACACTATATTTGTCTAGCGATTGTTATTTCCGGTCAAATATGATATTGCTAAAGGAAAGTATGTTTTTCTTTACTATTAAAATTAGTCAAATCTTGTGCAATAATATGTGCTCATGATAACTTTCCAATATTTTATGTGTCCTATAAAATTTAAATGCTTTATAAATATATTTTTCTATTATCAACAAAGCGACGAGACGAAGATCTTCACCGGATGTTAATTGATACATCCGGTCATTACAACGTGGCATTACTTAGGGGTGATATATACAGCAGCACCACATTGTGCTCCTCGCCTTAAGATATAATGTTACTGTCGTTAAGACGGATGTCTTATTACCGTAGCAATTACACTAGCTACAACGCGCTTTAAACCGGCACATGGAATTTTTGCGTACTACTGTTTGGCGGAAATAAATGCCTTCGTAGTTCCTAACTAGACAGTCTTCAGCAATAAAAATTTTACTTCCTCTTAGCTATTATACCATATGGTTGGACAGTCATAATAGAAACCTGTAATATATAATATATGTTGTAATTTTAGTTTCAAGAATTTATCAAACATGATGCTATACAATTTTTTTTTACTATATCATAGTACGAGAGTACACCGTCCTGTTTTCCTTTCATGGTATATCCGCTAGTTTATTTTAGCGAATCATTAAATAGAGAAAACATATATTAATTATGAACATGACAAGTAAAATCTTATCATACTACATCAGTGTGTGTAGTAAATCATTTTTGTTCATCGGGATTTGTCTTTGAAGATCACTAAAGAAATATTCAAAATCTTTTAAGCAGCTAGTGGTGCGGTTCAGGCGGTAAATAAATTTTGCTATGTGCGTCTCAATTAACTGTAAAAGCACAGTTCAAAGGAATGTGTCATAACTATTTTATAATAAATAACCATCTATGTAATAAACTCGGTAGTTTTTTCTTTCACCCTAATCCTTTAATATTTTTTTTTCACTTTATTAAAGTCGCCTGTGTCTTCGAACGCCTTCATTGATGTATCGACTAGTCTCCATCGCTGCTGCGTCTGACTTGTTCCGGGGCAGTCGGAGTAATTATAAATAAGCCTAATTAATATTCCCACTATTGGAATTTGAGGCATTTAAGGAGAGAATCAAGGCATCTAATACATATTGAGCTGGAGCTGGAAGAGATATTCTTAGAGCATGAGGGGGTTTGAACCTCCTCGGGGCAATCGCCTGTATAGAGATGGCTATCTTTATATAAACAAAAACTACGTTTATAATATAATTTATTTGTGTTCCGAACAGGGGTGTATCTACAAATGACGTCACAGAACAATAGTTTTATTTACAGCTTTTCACAACTAAGAATTTTACACAAAACTTACAAATATCCCAAAGCATACACAATTGATTGTTGGAAAATAAACTGGCACTAAATTATTAGACCAGACTAAAGACCGCAAGAGTTGGTACACGTACAAATCTGATATCATTACAAAAATTGCTATAACTCCCCTTGGTGCAGCAACAAACTGCTTGAGTTGGTGATTCGAGATTCGATTCTGGTACTACATTTAGACGGATATAGAGTATTCTTGAAACCTCCACACTAATTACAAACTTCATACATGGTAACTATTTCCATATGCTATCAAGTAATATAGTAATAGCGGAAATAGCACATAAGCTTTTAAACGTCTAATTCGTATTATGGTATTGGTGAATACTGAGTGACAGTAAAATGGCTTTTTTTTACTTGTGTTGCGAAAAGATCTGAAGAAAAATTAACGACTACTTTCACAATACTCTTGTGTATATATTCATACTAATCTTATGTCGAATATCTAAGATTTGAGGTTTTTTAGAGAACAGGTTTAATTTATATCAGTTTAGAACTTCCAATGAATTTTTTTTTTATTTAAAACGTAGAGAATCTATTATTCATTTGCGTAAGCTTTGGGTGTATTCTTATAACACATCTATTAGTTATAATCGACTCTTAATTGACAACGTTTATTAAAAAATATAATACCGACAGAATCCATCTTTTATTGGTGGTAGGTCTCTTGGTGGGGACTCTTCAGGTATTATGTGGTATACCATCGCATTTTCTATTTTTGCCACCAAACGCTAGTGTGTCAATATTACTGTTTTCCGGTTCGAAGAGCGTTGTAGCTAGAGAAGTTGACTAGATATCACAAAGTGATGATCACAATGTCGTGTTGTGTATATCATTCTACGGTATATCAACCAGTGCCCCGTCGTGGGCATCATTTAGTCGATATGTCCAGTAAAAAAAATATTTTTATTGGTATACTCTTTGGTGCAGAAATAATGTCCACATTCTTTTTGATACTAAATTAAAATCTAAATGTACAGTTAGATATTCTTAGATCTTTACACTTTCTGATAGATTTCGTTCGGAATATAATGTATCTCATATACAATTAAAATCTATGTGCACCACTTTCTACTCTCTATGTATATAACTACATTTATAGATATATTGTTTTTACAAAACTAAACTATACCACTTCACTAATTAATGTCCAGTAATTTAGGAAGAGTTCACAGAAAATCCATGCACTCGTGCTTTGGATATACAAGTATGCAACATCGTTTGAATCCTTTTTTCTTCCGGATAAAATTGGGACTGTTAACGTTATTGACGACTTCAGTTTCATCAAAATCGGGGCTCGCAGATCCGGAGCCCGCGAGCTCTAATTTGAAGGAGTAACCAGTTTTCGCGACCATCTCCTTTTCAACTGCGAAGAACAGTTACAACAGACTTCGTCCCGCCCGCCGAAAACTGCTTGAGATAAAATGAATATCCGTCACATTTCCATTGATCGTTCTAGATGTGTCTAGACGCATCCGGCGCCCCAACATCCGCACCACGGTATGGATCCGTCTTGCGGGGCCGCGGAGAGTTTTCGCGATTTGTGCGTACACGCGGACCCCAAAGAGTTCATCGACGAGCACACGCTGTTGGTGCGCTCGTGCTCCGAATGCGATGTGGTCATCTCCTGCAAAAAAATAACTAATTTTTAACCGTCCTCAGTGCTTGCAGTATTTAAGAGCTTCGTAGGGATCCTGGTCAAGTTTTGCACCCATTTAACTACTCTCTTCGTATTGTAGATGTGCCACCAGCATAAATATAAAAACTAAGATACGAGTAGGGTGTACTACTTGTAGTCTTGGGAAGTGTGACATGGAAAATGGTCACTAGTAGTTTTTCATACCTACATGTCATTTTACAACTTAAAATAAAAGAGCATAACAAATAGCGTTGCGAAACAGTAAGTACAGCTTTAATTAAGAATTAAAATTATTTAAAACTAATGAATTACTTAGTCCTAACCTAAGTTCAGTTACCTAAGAAATTATATAAGCAATTTTTATTCCAAAATGATATGTAACTTTTTTCAATCAGGACGTTGATTTGATGATAAATCACACCCTACCTTTAACAATTGAGGTCTAGTTAGAATGTTTACTTTGCATTCATTTGTGTTCATCGCTTTGAGACATAAGGTGGTACTAGAACCTGTTATCCTAATATCATCATCATCGCCCTGTAAAACGTCATCATCATCAGCATTTACTCACCCACTGCTGGTCGTCCTCAGCTTTTTGCTTCAATTGTGTATAATTTACTTTAATGAAAATATTACGATATTACGAAATGAAATATGAATGGCTTAGTCATGTTCTGTATTGATTTATAAATAAAACTTAAGTATGTATAATAAATAAGTAGATACTTAAACTGTCATAAAGAAGGGAGACTATATGTTAAGGTTTTTGCGGTAATTTTCTAGAAAATTCGCTTCATACAGATCCATACATCTTCGTATATACGCCTATGTATTACTTTCTAATGTATCATGAGCGTGTATTGACTGATTTGTTTGTATGTAAGTTTTCTTTTGTAAGTATGATAATAGCTTTAACTTATCCCATGTGTTCAGTACGTGTTATACCTGGTAGCTATCCCGCTTATATCGCGGGCCAGAGCTAGAAGAGGAGAGCGTGTTCCGCGGCCGGTGCCGGTTGCAGTGTCTGTGCTTCCCCATCTCCTGACCTTCACCGTCTATCAGCCTTTCGTTATCACTCTCCACTTGTACCGGTACTCCGTTCTTGGGCGCACCATTTTTAACCTCCTTCTTCTTATCCCTTCTTTTCCTCTCTCTCTTTTTAAAGGTCAAAGAGAAACGCTTTCGTTTCTTCGCCTTCGGTGATTCGGGTCGCTGTGGCGCTGTGGATTTCTCCCTTTCCGATCTACTGGTGTCATCGTCAGGCGGTGGCAGTTGGGACTCGGAGTCGGTTTTAAGCGTCATTTCAGTTCTGACCGAAGAGTCCGGCTCGCCAGATTTATATGCTACCTCTTTCTCAAGATTGGCCAGCTCCATGCGACGTAACCGTTTTGGTAGTTTGTTGACAGTGGCATATATTGGCTCCTCGTTTTCTCCAACGGGCGCAGATCGCGATCGAAAAAAGAAATCAAACTTCTTAGGTCTCACCGGGATTCGTCTTTCGACGAAGACGACGGTGCTAGCCACTTCCGTTGTTGTCGTTAGCTCTTCTCCAGATTTTGGACTTGGACTACTCGGTACAGGCGTCGATCTTGGATAATCGTAAGTTAATTCTATATTCTTCTCAGTGACATAGGATTTTTGCGGTTGTTCCTCAACTGGCTGCGGTTCTGGTTTGGAAACTGGATTTTCCTTTTGGCAACAACATTGCCTTTGCAATATTTGCCTAGTGTTGCACATGAAGACAGAGTTTTGTTGTATATATGTAGTGTGTATCGACGGAGACCCCTGTACGTCTCCGAGGAGTTCCTCCACATTGCCACCAGTGGGGAACCGTGTGGTTTGGTATGGTGCAATGACGAAACCGGGCGGCGGTGGTGTTACGACATGACAGGGGGGCGACGTCACCGACTGGAAGAACCTGGGCATGTCGGGAGCGTCGTGAATGATCACATCAACTGTCCGCTCGTGCCCATCGTCTTCCAATTTCCCTTCCGTTTTGATATTGTTACGCTGCTCCATATTTTGTGATGTTACTACTTCCTCACTGTCCTGTTTATTTACCGGCGGTTCCGATGTCGCATCATTCTGACATCCCTCACAAGTGCACGGAGTTTCGACGCCACTCTGAAATTGAAGAAAAATAATACTTCTTAACATAAAATTCATTTATCATATTAATATCATTAAAAGCTTTTGTACATTATTATGCGTAAGTAATAAGAGGATTATAATCATGTTTATAATAACATCACCGCTTGTCGGATTTACAACACTTAGCGATAATATTATACCTTGCACAATAAGATCAGTATAATGAGCTAATAGGAAAGCATGTGCATATTCATTCATAAATTTACATGTATTTTCGCAGATATGACGTACTGATTTATATTCTGTTTAAGTTTATGAGGGTAACATAAATATTTACAAATATTGTTATAAATAAACAGCCCTCTTAATTTTCTTAATGTGACTAGGAGCATATTTTAGAAAGAAGAGTATCAAGGTTTTTGGATGATACAAGTCTAAAAAAGCTGTTGTTTCGGGAAAATATCGGTGTCTTTATATTTTTCTTCATTGGAAGCTCAAGATCGCTAGGAATTGAATACGATCTTCGAGAGGTATAGCGGTTACGACCTCCTTACAAACTCAATTATCACTTTTGTATAATAATATATATTTTTTTATATTGTAAAGATTTTTTATTAAAGATATAAATATATGTTTTATATAATTATGACGGTTTTTATAAACAAGCTCTGTGACGTTTTGAATACCAAAGTTCCCGTCCAGCTGTCATTTTAAAATTACGAGTTAACGTCAGCCGCCAGATTTGTCACGGCGGCCTTTAAAACTGAACTCGATATGTGCTTGAAAACGTTAGTTATTATACTCAAATATCGTGTTTCAACACTTAAATAATGTCCAATAATTATCGAGAGATCGATATTACAATAGGGTGTGCAATTATAAAGTCTAGTTATCATTATTAGTTATAATTCTCACATGAAAAGAAATCACTGCAACAAACGATAGCTTATAGATAGCATTACATGCGTTCTTGTGTAAATATAATGAGAAAACTTGTGTCGATTTACTGTAAAATAAATATATTGCAGCCATCATACAATCGTACAGATAATTTTTGAGTTATTATTTATATGAGTTAATGTGTAAAAATAAATCACAACAAAACGCTTGTAAATTTTGTTTTAGACCAAAAACATGCAAACGCTCACATGTCCCCAAAGCTTTATTTACACAGTCACATTTAAATGTATTTACACAAATTGCACTTTTATATTAATAAATAAAGAACACCTTCACTGTAACGAGGAGTCGATGGTGAACACATTGCTTTCATCAGTCCCTCACAATCCGCCAGCACGGGCACCGCTCGGGACTCAACTGAGTTTATTTATAAAGTTTTAACACTAGGTGTTACATTATTTTCATACACACTCCGTGGCCGGCCTTGACTTATTTTCTCCAGTCGAATCTGCTCGCTCCCAGTTGTTCTCCATCCACTAACTCTCACTATCAACTAACTGCAAGTCCTCGTCACCATTCAGCAGCAGCTTCGTGTGTACCGTCGATTGGATTGCTTTGTCTTGTGCTATTTTTGTTGCGATGATCCTACCACTTCGCACCGTCGGAGGTGTACACAAATTGATACGTCAAATGCGCTCAACGTTTCCTGCTTCGTTTTAACGCGAGTTTAATTTCGATCTTGACGAATCGACCGTTTTTTTTCTCCACTTTCTGTTTATTTCCATTGGCAACTCGAACATCAAAGACGTCAAACGATCCGATGCGTTCATTACCTTCGACCAGCGTACAAAGTTACGCTCTTTTAATTCTCTATTTTCATTGTTCTGTTGTACGTAAAGCGGTTTTGAAGTTTCCAAGTAAACTTGTGTTGTTCATCGTCGTAAGGAAACAGCAGTGTTTTAGTTTATACGAAATTAAAATACTATGAAATTATGTATGATACTAAAACTAAATCTACTATACGAAACGATAATATAACAAGCTACAGCATCCTTTATATGAATACAGTAACACTAGTGTTTAACAATAAATATAGGCTCAGCATTTGTATGTCAAATAAAGCAGACTGAATTAAAGGTAGATTGCTGTTGTCAGAGATCGTCTAGGTCAGCTCTTATTTCTGCCGCCGAACAGTAATATGGAAATGTTATCAAATTCCGGATTGTGGGACGTTGTGGCTAGTGAAATTACTGGAGTAACAAGACTTAGTCTTATGTTTCAAGGCGACGAGCACAGTGAGATTTATATGATTGTATAACATATTAACTTTCGACGCATTATTATGGAAGAGCGTATCATTTACTATCAGATGATCTCGTTCGTCACGTCGAATAAAAAAGTAAAGTGACGGATGTTTAGCCTCACCTTGTTCCCCTCTTCTCCCTCCTCAGGGACCACACTGAGGTCGTGGAAGGCGACAGCGCGGGCAGACCCGTCCACACTGATGCACTCCGGGCACACGCTGCACACCGACGCGCTGTCCTGCCAAGCGATACTGTGCTTTATTCACAAAACTTTAACGGTGGCTTTTGCCTGACGGATCATTCTACTACATCACGACCAGGACGTTCAACTGATAGTAAGTGATACGCCTGCTCATTACAACGTAAAGCTAGTTAGAATGGTATACAGTGCACCATATTTAGCTCGACGCCTTTGGACATAAGATATTGAGTCTTGTTACCCAAGTAATTACACTAGCTACAGCACCCTTCAAACCGAAACACAGTAATGTCTACACACTACTCTTTGGCAGTAGAAATACGCGCTGTGGTGGTCTCCATCAAAAGAGACCTACCTCCAGCAAATGACCATTGCTCTTGCGGTTTTGAGACATAAGCTAGTTCTTAATATACCAGTAATTTATGTGAAGAAGATAAAGCACCACGGAATTCAGAAGACTGTATTCATCATCACAGCCTGCTGATGATATAGGTCCTTATTGCTATAGGAAGCTCGGTGCAAGTAATTTGCAATACCTTTACTTATTAATAGTCTCCGGCAAGAGAGATCTACCACCAGTTATAATATATCATTGATTTTGTAGTATCGCTGGAATGCGTCGTTAACTAACCGTCGCGGCCTTTGTTTTATTTTTAGGCATATTACGTTGAACAGCCTCACTATCGCTGAATGTAAGCCTCTCTGCTTGTAAATAGTTAATCCCCCCTCCACCCTATAGGTAGAGAGGGGGGGAGATTATAGACATTCCTGTCACATGTAAGTCCTATGGCAACTGAGGCTGTCATGTATTTTTTTTGACATAACAAACAGACTATCGTTGGAGGTTAGAATTATCTGAAAGATCATTTGATGTTACTTTTTATATGAATGGGAGGTCACGGTGTTAATAAAATAATATATGATAATTTCTTCCAATTTTGTAATAATCATCATCATCAGCTTCTCCCATCCACCCACTTCCGACTGTCCTGATGATGTCGTCGGTCCATTTGGAGGGAGGACGTTCCTATACTTCTGGGACCTGTACGCGGCCTTCATTCCAAGACTTTTCTCCCTCATCGGCCGTCACTGACACGATAGACATTTGCATGATGACTAGTGTATAGCTTGTAGATTAAATGATGGCTATATTTAACACAATCATTGTTTAAAGATATATATAATTATAGTGAGAAAGTAAACCGCATCGTACAGATCAAAACCAGGTAACCATTGTTATTAATAAATTTAAATAACTGATATTTTCATTAAAATACCTAAATTTACTCGTCAAATGACAAATAAGTAATATATTCTCATGAAAAATTATCCTAACCTATTACGAACAGATGAAAAATATATTTACCCCATCATCCTACCAATTTTGTTGATGTGCATTGTTTACTCTGTCTTTTTCTAAAGGATAATTAAAATGTGAATTTCTTTCTCTTGAAACTGTATGGCACAAAGTTTCGAGAGGAATTCACGTGCATCAAAACTAGGGATCAACATTGAGGTGAACATATTCTAATTTAAAAAAAATATATAGAAATTAGACCAAGTAAAATAGCGAGATAGAAAACTAGCTGTTCCCTACGCACTTTCCAGGTTGTAATTTCTCCTTTAGAGGAGAAATTTTGTAAAATGCATTCCTAACTGACCTATAAGTAGCAGCAGCAAAATCTCTACCAAATTTTTAGTCTCTGTCTAGTATATTCGGAGATTTCGAGTTGAGTCGATGAGTTTCTGGTTATCTCCTATATATATATCGAAGACAAAAATATACGTTGATTTAAAAAACAAATTACCTAACTTTAGGTAAAAGTGTAATAAAATATTATTACGTAAAGAGATACTCAAAAAGATTTTATTGACCGGACTATTCAATAAAATCTTTAGAGCCAACAAATGTCAGTGTAAACTTGTTAACATGTAAACATCAAATAAAAAAAAAACCCGTTGACATTTGCTTACAGTACTTTAGTATCCATTTTATCATTTTGGAAAAGCATTTTATATAATTTTTTGGTTTAACATACACTTAGATGTTTTTTTTGGATCTACCGATCGAAATATGCGGACTTGTTATTGATTATCTCGACGAAGTATCGAAAATTAACGTCTACAATGCTTCTAAGAGTTTGAGAAAAGTTTTTACACCATGCCACGTGAGGAGATTAGTTCTGTCGAGAAGTTCTATAGCCACTGCGAAAACTCTACAAGAAGAGCTTTGTCAGCATTTTGGTCACCACATTCAAGATTTAAATCTGAGCGGAGTACAAGATTTAACAGCGGACATTTTAGTGTCTTTTATTCCTAAATTAACGAGTTTGAAAACTCTAGATGTTACATTTACAAATATATATCTATCGCACATATGTAAAATTTGCCCTGACACATTAAAAAATATATACATAAACTTCTTCAAGGACACAAGTAAATGTAAACGAGACGGCACGTGGAATGACTGTACGGAAGTGTTCAGAAAGCAAGAATTCTGTAAGATTCATTTTATAGTATTTGAATTACAGGATAGGGACACTCCGTTGATGTTTTTGAAAGATATACCTAACGTTCGGGATTTGATAATAACGATTGCTGATAATTACGAGGATTATAATAGTTCAGTTAACGAAACGTCCGATGAAGACACGATTGAAATCAACTTCGATACATTGTCTTACTACATAAGAGACTGTCGCGTTACACACAAGACTTCGCATTATCTAAAAGGAATAAGAAATCTGGATTTCGAAAAGATTGAATATATTTTTATAATGTATTTAGAACGCATACGTGTGTACGTTTCACCAATTTTCTCTAAATTGTTTCATGATATTTGCAGTGATATACATGTGAAAGTTTGCCCGGTGCTGCCGCAAGATTTTATGTTAGACCTAAATATAGTTTTCAGAGCTTGGAACAAATCTAATACCGATTTCAATGAGAAATTTTTTAAAATTCTTCTAAAGGAGCTGAAAGATTACTTCCCAACATACATTTGTATGCAAAGTAAGGTTAATATGAGAGTAATAAATGTGGTGAACGACTGGTACTGTATAGACTCTTGTAAAGATTTTGAGCAAAACTTAGAAATTTGTCCAACGAAACTAACTCTCACAGACTTTTGTAGGAGAAACGGTTCGGTGTTTAGACGTAGTCGTCCAATCGGTTTACTTACCGGAGTAAAGACGTTGTCAAAACTCGTGTTCTTAAGACTTAGTAATGTTTGTATTAAAGAAGATTTTTTTCTGATATTATTTTCGGAATGTCCCCAACTTCAAACTTTAGATATTTATGTTGAAAATTACAGTAGATTAAGTACATTCCGATCGTACATAAATTCGATAGCGAGGAGTGGAAGTATTGCTAAAAATTTGAAGAATATCAAACTGACTTCGGAGGATGTGGATTATGAGACTTTGTTTGCAAAATTTTGCAACATTCCCAATTTGGAGAACATTCATATTTGCGAATATGAAAGGAACAGCCGTAGCGTTATTGCTGATAACATAATTATGTTTATAGAGAAGTCCGTTAATTTGTACAGTCTATTTATCGAAGCAGACATGCCACCGGAAGCGTTGACACTGCTTATGGCTCCTTTGAGAGAGGCCGCGCAGAGGCTGGATCGCTCTTACCTTTGCATAGAGGTGTGCGATTGTTACCGCGGCTGGAATCCATTCGTCGATGTTTTTAATCCAAGTCCTTTACACATTCAAGATTGATTTGTGTACAAATTTTGAAGTTTGTACAATTAAGTTTACCTTTTTTAATTATATTTTAATGCTTGGTTCTTACATTAAACAGCTTTATACTTAGTTTATATTGTTAAGAGAATATAACTCTTCGAAAAGTACAAGTCGAAATATTGTTTTTGGTTATATTTTATTTTCTTTATAAAATCAGTTATGAAATATTTTTTTTATTATCAACTCAAGTTTTAGTCTAAATATCCTCTACGAAAAAAAAGCTCCATTGTAGAAATGCATTTATATGTTTTTTTTTATACTATAGTACCTAAGTTAGAATAGGGGTTCGATAGGAATAATTCACCCAATGGACTATTATCGGAGCTTTTCTGCACGAATCCGAAATGAGATTTTTACAAGTAATCAACATAGCCCCAAAGGTTGCTAGACTTAAGTGGCAATGGGCAGGGCATATGGCAAGGTTGTCTATGTACTTTTTTTATATTATCACGCCTTATTCCCAGTAGGGGTAGGCAGAGGTGAATAAACACCCACTTTTCGCCAGATGTGGTCAGATTAGGTCCCACGTAACAGGGAGCGAGCCTGTTGCCACTTTATTGGGACCACCACACACACACACACAAAGATGATTTCAGTGTGCGGGTTTCCTCGCGATGTTTTCCTTCACCGTTTGTATCTCGCTGTTGTAACTAAAGTTCACAAATGTACATTACTTAAATATTAAGTCATCGGTACATGCCGAGATTCGAACCCGCGACCTTCGGAATGAAAGCCGCACGCTCTGACCATTAGGCCAGCGAGCTATTCTCTATGTACTACTATCTCTATGGCGAGCCCGCACTGTAAACGTAGTGCTAGGAGGTATCCTATAACTTATATGATCTGGTGAAGGTCGCTAGGAAGCGCTAAATATGGGCAGAGCAAGAGCGATCAGTATGGAGATTTATGGAAGGGACCTATGTCCAGTAATGGGCGTTTGTCGGCTGGTGATGATGATGATGAACTTCGAAAGGTGAAAATGCTTGAATAATACATCAAAAATCTATCAATTTCATAACATTAAAAATAATTTCGAAATGCTTTAGGAGTCATGTGTCAAGTAAATAATTTGATGACGTCCACATTGAGAAACCCCATAAATTTATATCAGCTTTTTTTGGGACGGTGGTTAAAAATGGAACTTTTATAGAAAGATGTTACAACAGGACCTACCACCAGGTAGATCTCTGTTGCCGAACATTGTCTAAGTTGGTTCTTCCGCCGTAATGTGCAAACATTACTGTGTTCTGATTTTAGTGAAATTATTGGGGTAACAAGACTTTATCTTATGTCTCATGGCGACGAGCGCAATGTGGTGCGATGTATATACTGATACCATCTTAACTAGCGCTACGTTATTATGACCAGGCGTATCGCTTATCATCAGGTGAGTGTTTAGCTCGTTTCGTCACTTTGTATAATAAAAAAAATGTTTATATATATATTGTCCGTACGTCCGAGTGTTCGGGCGAGGAGCGTCTCTCCCTCAGCATGCTGTCGAGGCGGTCGTACTCGTACCGGAGCGCCGATATCTCGCGCTTCAGCTGCTCGTTCTCACGCTTCAGCTTCTTAATATCTGATTGACCTGCTCCGAAAATAGTGAATTAAACATACATTGAATACATAATTATAAATATTACAATATTTTTTTTTTTATATATTATAACGGAGGCAAATGAGCTAGCGGGTCACCTGGTGGTAGGTGAATTCGCCGCTGCCCACAGACGCAAATAACAACAAAAGTGTTACTAGGCCGTTACCATCTCATAACATTTAAAAGAAGGGAGGGGTAAAATATAGGATACGTTTCGGAGGAACAGGAGTAGGAATAAAAGGGGACGGACCACAAGACACTAGTTAGTATCTAACCAAATGCAACATCACAGCTCCTAGAACACTGCAACGTCGCACCGGTCCAACTAACAAACGTCAAAATTCGGGTGGTCTGAAGGAAAGGAAAAGGAATGGGCATCCGGCTCTCTCACTCACCAGACAAAACATGGCAGCCACTAGGAAGCCAGCCATTTCACGCTGATTTTCAGTGAGAGGGTAGTGTCGCACCGGCCGATCCTGCCCAATTATGTGCTACAGTGAACTGCAGACGTGGATCTACTACCATAGATTGTGTGGCATACAGATTTGAATATCTATAACAAAACTCTACCCGTAGTGTGTGGTTAAAAGCGAATAAGTAGAAAATAATTTCAACGAGCTATTCCTGCTATAACTATAAGTATATTGCAGTCTCTAATTTACATACCAAGGGTAGATATGATAAAACCTCTTTTTGGGAAGGGAGGACTATAATCAGCAGTGAAAATTAATGTGCTGAAATTGGGAATCACCATACTTACTCTTGAGATTCTCTGGAGATTCGGAGACTGTTGTAAAAGAGATTTCTAATGCTATTAATGGAGACTATTTTGGGTGATGCTATCATATTTCTATCACCAAACAGTAGAGTGCAAACCTTACTGTGAAGTTTGTAGTGGAATTACTGCGCTATTGCAATATACAATCGTATCTAAGCTTCTCGTTGTTACGTTTCATCAACCCTCCCTGAATGTTGTTGTAGTGTCATTCAATTCCGTGGATTTAAAAAAAAATAGTGTACTAATACTATGTTTGTAAATTTCATATACCTCTTTCGACCTCTGCATTTATGTTGATTGTGCGTAGCCGTAGCTCCTCGTTTTCGTAGAGCATGCCCCGGGACGACTTCCGGTCCAACCTATAGGAGAAAGTACAGATAAATGAGACTGAGTGTAAATATTCAATGATTTTTGATGTTAAGTACTAAATAGAACTTTAAAGAGGATATTATAGACTAAAAACTCTACATGTTTTATTGCCGTTTGTTTTCATATTGATACAAATTAAAGTATCTGTTTGTAATATTGAAGTAAAAGCTTTTATCTAAAGTTTACACATTTTTAAACAATATTAATATAATAATTTGTAGAGAGCTACTAAACATATAATCCATTTTTTTTCTTTGTCGCTATATAGCAGGAGAAAGTAAGGGCTAGGTATTTGTTTCATTCAGAGCCTTTATATTAACATGTGTTTGCCCATGAGCTGGCTGTCTTTGCGTACGGATGATATTAAGTAAAACGTGTATATATTTAAATCCTATAATACAATAAGATATCTATTATTATCACTCTTCGTAAAATACTTGTCCGGTTGCTCTGCTCTACATTGTTCGCGCTTCGCAGTTGATAGGATTAATTCCAAGAGCTTCGGATCCGATTTCTGTATACTAGACTGGAAAGGGATCAAAATTAGTCTCTATTCTTAAAAGGTATACTTTAGGTTAATAACTAAAATATATAGAAATAGTCTAATGATGTAAATATGTAATATATACATTTGTCTATTCTAAAACATTCAATAGACAACACCAGTAATGAGTGACCTAAAGTCGTAAAAGAATTCCAATATAGTAGCAGTTTCTTCTTTTATGAATCTTTTTTCCCGATATAGTAGGACGGAATTTTCATAATTTGCTACTATAAATTTTTCTTCATATTACCCTCTTCCATTCCAGTTCTCCCTTCATCACTTTTTCTCTTTCATGTTATATGTTATTCATTCCATTTCCTTTTTTCACCCATCGTCTCAATGATTGGACTCGTCGTTTTTTATATTGCTTGCAATTTCTTACTCTACTTTACATTTTCTTCACTATCATCATAATCTGTTTATTTTGTCACATTTCTTCGATATTTTGTTACATTTATTTTGAATGTACTATACTATATAATTATTTTATAATGTAACGCTGGCGTTCTCTTGTGTCCGAGGTCAAGATTCACTTTGAGCCGTAGCGCCAGAGGAATAAGTAAGAGTAAGTAATATAAATTTATAATCTACTAAATTGTATTGTATTACTTTTTTTTTTTGTATTTCTAGCCTCTCACCCCTGTGGGTAGTTTACCAGATCTCACCAGATCGTCTGTTTATCACAGGGTGATCTGATGAGAATCGCGAGAGTGATATGGAGATCTTTAGAGGAGACCGATGTCCAGCAATGGACGTCGATAATGATTGTTTCATTTCCTTTACTCAGTGCAATATTTTAGAAAATCCTTGCGCCTCGTGTCATCACCTATCGATGGTGGCAGTTTGCATTGCGGTATACTTACTTCCCGCCAATGTTCGCAATTCGGTGATTCGATTATAAAAAGATACTCACTTCCGGTTCGGTTTGACGTTGACATCCTTGCGGCGCGTGCGCAGCATGCTCGCTCCCGTCATGCCCGACATGATGCTGCGTTGTCGCCATGCGTCGAACAGCAACTGTAACAATGATTTTTTTTCTTCTTTAACTTCACATACAACACTACTATATACACGACTACAAAGTCGACTTACTGTGGGAAAGAGACTCATCTTATTTTCAATGAGTACAATTAGGTGCTGTGTAAATATTAACTAGCACTTTAATGCGTACGACAGTATCCCTTACTATCTGGTGATCTTTACCCGTCTCGTTGTTTTGTTGAAAAAAAAAAATCATTACGAATGTACTCTTAAATTAAGTCAAAGTTAAATTGGACTATACTAATAGTGGTGAAAAATCTTGAAGTGAATGTCGTGTTCCGGATGTAGAGAGCCTTTTGTTCAGATAGATCGACGATCACATAACAGCTTGAAGTAGGTGGATGTTACAAACTGAGGACTATATTTGAAGGAAGACATTGAGAAAGGTTTATATCCAGTGAATAAATGAATAGTGATGAAGATCATGTACTAAAAAAGGTTTTTTGTATTAATGTACCATAGTAGCGATTACGTGTATGAAGAAATATATAAAACAAATAAAAATATACGCAAAACCCTCAGAGATATTGACGGGCAAGTTTACAGGTATGCAGCGAGCTGTGTAGAAGGTTTCAGTCGAGGTTGCATAGATGATCCAAGAGCGAGGTGATTTGTTACCGGAACGAATATATAGAAATAGTTTACTGGATTACTAATATCATTAAAAATCCGTATTAATTACTTTTTGGAGTTTTGAGCGTGAAACAATTTTTTAGGGTTAAGATTGCTTATGTATGGTGCGTATGTGCTTTAAACAAATTTTATATATGATTTTATTATGAATAACGTATATATTTTCACTTGAACATATATATTTATTTAAGGAGTATTTAATTGTCTACTAAACACAATTTATTTCATTAAGCTAGCATTCTTAGTTTCCGAGATTTATAGGTTTTTTTAAATCAACCGGATGCATTGCTCACAAGTGTATATTGTAACTAAGGTTCAATTTGTTTACAGTATCCAATTGAATAAGTCATGATTTAATTATGAAATAATTTCTTATATGGAATTAGGTATGATTAGTGTGATTCTTTATTTTCAACTGTATTAGTTAATAATGTAATATATGCTTTTATTCTGACAAGATCCAAAAATAGGCTTTGTAAAAATAATGAAACTTAGATTCATATAAGAAATTGTAATTAGAATAATACAAGCAGTTTGTGACTTGATCAATAATCTATTTTAGCTTAGTGGTCCACGGCTGGATAAATGCTTTCCCAATGGTGGGGATAATCGCCATATTCATAGTGTATGGCATCCAGTTAGCCAGTGGTTTAAGTTGATGAAAGTCGTAGAAAATTCAGATATTTTTGTCTTAACCAGTTTTTGCGATGCGCCGAATGTACAATTTAATTCACCCTTGTGGGTAAAAAAATACCCTATAATGCGTTTATCTTGTAAAACGAAGGTATTGAGTTAGATTCTAAGACCATATGTTATGGAGTCTGTTCAGCAGTGGAGTTTTTAGAACCCGCCTACCTGTCGCCGAGAGCAGAGCTCTAGACGTGTACGACTCACTATCTACTGCCTCTTTGTGACTTAAAACTAAATTTAATGCAATCCATTAAGAAGGAGGCGGAAATAGTAAAAGGTTTTCGATCAATGGTACGTCACATTTAATAGGATAATGTCAATTGTATGTATAAAGGCTGTGCCTACGCCATTCACCATTTCCGCAAGCGATGTGAAACCTTATGTTTGTATGTTTCCAATAACGCGCTTAGTTCTACATCTATACGTCATATGTTCAATATTTTGAATCTACGATATGGTACAGGATCATAATTTAAAGCGTATGTGATAAATGAATGTATGACCTATCTAATAATAATAAGTTGCCTAAGATACATCTAGTTTAAAGGTTATTAATAAGCTTGAGATTAGAAAATTTTTAATGAATGGAAACAGTATTTCATGTTTTCAAGTTCTGTGTAATTTCTTGTATGACATTATAATGCAAATATTTCTAGAGCAAAATGATGTTCGGAGATCAATAGTCCGTTCAATAGTAGAATTACAAACTCGCGATGGAAACACTTGGCCGATTTTTTTTTATTATCTATCAGAACGGAAGCGAGGCCACAAGTCTCCAGTTCTCGGCGGCGTACTCTATATAAAAATCACTTCAGCTTCTTAAGGGGATAAAGTTTTGATAAAGCCGAAGATATTGGCACGGAACAAGGTTTTTATCGACACTTCATATTTTGTATCAACGAACTTTAACCTTTTACGAGATTAACCCTTAGTTAAATAGAAGTTAAAACTAATTTTATAATATAATTGAACCAATATTGTTTTTTATAAGAAATAGTTATTAGTTAATAGTAATTATTGGCAGTTAAAAATCACTTTAATTACACTCCCGTCTTTCAATGAAGTACTTGTGTATTGCTTAGACCAAGTTCTTGAAAATACCATCCACATTCTAGTAATATACAAAATATAAACATAGTATTAGCCTTTATGTAAAAGAAAATCAACTTATTTATTTAACAGGCAATAAAAAAATAGCAGTTTTCCTAGAAAGATATTTAGATTCAGTATGGAGAAACTGAAACGTAGGATGGCATTGGAAAATTGAGATGGACAGAGGTTACAAGAAACTAGAGAAAAATGGACGAGTGGAATGGAACCAGATGTAGCTAAAGGAGCAAAGAGATATATAATAGACGATGGAAAGACGATAAAACGGAAGTTGCTGGTCTAGAATTGATTTTGAATAGTCAAACAAAGAGACGCGTGTGGAATTCTTTAGACGCCTTTTAGGAAGACAGGCGAATTATTAACAGTTTACACAAACATATAGAGTTATTGTCTAAATAAAAAAAAAGAAGTACTACAAGAACAAATAAGTAAAAGCCGTCGCTTTTGCTGTTTGATTTAAAAGCTATCTTGTTTGAATTATATAATAGATTAGAAGTTTGTACTAATTCTAACGGAAGGGACGGTAATCCTGTGTCTAACAAGTGTTGGATTACAGGATAATTGTCTAGTAGATAGTTCGAAATAATTTAATCTACTTCATATGTTTATATATATTATAAAAAACGATTTTTTCTTGTGTAAAAATAAAAGATCGAGAACAAAAATCATTACTAGTCCTTACAATCATTTATTTACAATGACTAAAACTTATTAATTAAGCTTAGAATTTTAGTCATATTCTGTTACTTGTAGGTCTCTATTGCCGGAAGTCGTCTAGCAAGTTTTGCCGCGAAACAGTAGCGTGGAAAGATTACAATATTCCGGTTTGAAAGGCATTGTAGCTGGTGAAATTACTGAGGTAAGGAAACTTAACATCTAATATCTGAAGGCGATGAATACAATGTAGCGAGTATAATTCTAATAAGCGCTATGTTGTAGACAGGAGTATCATTTATCATCAGGTGATCGTCGGTTCTTTACCAGAATATTCTGGCTTTGAATTGTTGATGAATGGAAACAGAAATGCTGTCATGATGATCTAAAGACATCTGTGTTCCGGCAAGCGTTTAGTCGCTGTGCCACTGTAAACAAATATTTGTGAAATTCAGATAGTTTATGTAATGTATATAGCGCGGTAAACTTTTAATATGCGCCTGCGAGAATTGGGTCATAGCTAGGTCCAAGTTAAGTTGCAACTATTGAAGTTTAAGCACAAAGAAGTTAAGCGTGCCAACTTTTTCTCTGACGTGATGATATTGGCGGCTTTATCCGATATCGGCCGCGTCGCAGCGGATGATGCGCCGTAATCTATTCACCACACAGTACCTACTTTGTTCTGTCGAATAATGGCATACAATCGGCGCCATTAAGCTGATCGGGATTCAGGGACGACTTTTGTTATAAGAAACGTTTCAGTACAATCTCGCCAATGTTTAATTAAAACTATGCCGGCCGACTGTACCTTCAGCATATGTACATTTGAACATACTCATACATATATCCATCGGAACTGTCTTTGGGGGTTACTGTAGCTAAGAACGTTTAAGTACAGTTTCACAGAATTTGTATTAAATATTGTTCGGCGGTCGACTGTACTTAAAGATATATGTATATCTTACGTACAGTCTCACGTATTTTGAATAGAATGATGTTTGATATTTGCTACACTTAAGACTAAGAGATGTAAGAGGTCCAGCACAACTCATGGGACCCAAACCTACCCCACCTGCTCGTGGTGCACCCTGCTAATCAACAAACGAGGCTCTGGCTATCGGCTGATGATGACTATACTTAAAGCTGTATACGTTCAAGTACAGTCTAACAGTTTTGAATTGAATATTGTTTGGCGGTCGACTGTACCTTCAGCATATATATGTTAAGTATAATATTACGAATTTTTATCGCAACTATCTTTTAGTGTTTACCAATTTTAAGGCTCTAGTTGTTTAAGTACAGTCTCACGCATTTTGAATAGAATCGTGTTTGGAAGTCGAGTGTACTTAAGGCTATATGTTTGTGCACAGACCTTTTGATTAGAACGATGTTTGGCAGAGGACTGTACTCAAGGGTTTATATGTTTGTGAACAGGCGCTTTGATTAGAACGATATTTGCCGTTAGAGTATAACTAAATATATACGTTTAAGTACAGTCGCACGTATTTAAACCTATGATTTTACTGTTATAGAGGGTTAAAGTGATAAAGTTATCTTTAATATAAAAGAAAACTTAATTTTTTATATCAAACAGATTTGAAATGTTTTTTAAAAACAGTTTAAATAAGGCGATAAGAGCCTTTCGCTTTAGTTAAGAAATGGACTAAGATTACTCATTGCGTCATAGATATGTTCATAGAAGTTTTAGATTTGTCGTTTATGAAGATGGGGAACTTGTTAATCATTAAATGGACCTTGAAGATGACGTCAAAGACGATGGTGTTTCAGACCGGAATACAGTAATGTTTGAATTCAGTTAGGTGGCGGCATAGACAAACCTTCCTTAATAATCATTGAGCAAACTTTCGTCAGAAAGAAATACTGCACTACCCTTAAACGAGCACGTTTCAATACACCCTGTATTGTAAAAAAAGCATTAAGATCTAGGTGTCTCTACCCTAAGGCTTGACTTTGACTTGGAGAACACATTGTTACTAGTATTCCTTAACAAAGTATCTCTCTATTGTCTTAAAATATTCTTTTCTCTTTTGTTCTTACATCTGTCATGACCTTCCTATTGTTTTCTTTGTAGCTTTATTGTTTTTTTTTAATTAATTAGAGCAAAGACTTAGGTAAGCTATAATATAACTTATATAGAACAATGATTTTTTTATAATTTTACCCATTTCAATCAATAATTATATAACCTGATGTCATAAGGATCGAAACATAAAACATGATGTAATGGTATGCGATGAACTAAATGATCTAGATGAGAATATTCGATGTATACTTGTCAGTTTTGTTTTGTTAATATCTGATCTTTTTTTTTTGTTATAGTAGGACATTTTACATATTTAACAACTGTAAAATAAATACAAAATTTTAATGGGCCTAGTATTGTAAGACTACAGTTATACTATTAACTTCAGAAATGCGCATATTAGAACTCTACGAAAGCATTTAGAGTTTATTTCTTGAACTTCAAGTAAGGAGGTTTTATATCTAGATAATTTTATACCCGTTGATGTACTCTCTTTCTATATTCTAATCTAGTATGTTTACGTAAAGGTATTCAATACATACATACATATCTTCGCGCGTGTGATTCCGTATAGGAGTATAAGCCCACGACGGACTGCGTCTAGCAAAAGAGATGAATTATTCTTATTAATGTCATCATTCTATTAACTAGATATAAATGATATATCCTTAGGAGTTTGAAATACTATCAGGAAAAATTCAAGAGAGAACAAAGAAATCTTTCTTTAATTATAGTAATGAAGTACTTTCAAGTGTTACCACAGTTATATTGATCAAGCGCAAAACAAAAACGATCGTAGAAAATATCCGTCATTAGTATTAAAATTCAATATAATTACCGGTTTATCTTAAATTTATATAGATTTTTGTATGATAAACATACAGTTAATAAATTTTTTGATTTAATCAGTATGATTAATAAACGAAATCTATACAACAATAAATAATATGCAACAATGTATACAAAAAACAATGTTGTGAGAAGGATGGATGATTGTTTCTCATTGGAAATGAATATGAAAATAATGAGAGAAACTATATAATGAAAATATGAATGCTGAACATATAAAATATTATATGAAATCTTAAATAATACGTTTTAGATATGTAGATCATTGATATAAAGTAAAAATATTACAAGTGCAAGTTTTGAACCCACTACATGCCTCTGTACTACGGTCGTACTATTAATACTTAGCGTACCAATAAATATATGTATTTATACTTAAAAAAGTTTTTAAGAAAATAACTTAATATAACCTCAAAATATAAATCAAAAATACTAAATTTTTTATACACCAATATGTATGAAATAATATTTTCATAGTACTATTAATATGTACATATAAATCGAAGTTAAAAGTAACTTCAAAGTTATAGATCGATCAAAATATTAATAAGGTAGTCCCTTGTTACTAAATAATGTATGAGAGGAATTGTTTAGTTCCTTTAATATATAGGAAATGTTTGTTTTGAAATTTAACATATAGTTTAATGAAACAATCTAAAACATCGTAGATAGGAATTAAGATTTAAACTGATTGGAAATTATTTAGAAGTAGTGATGGTTTTTATAAATGGCAGGCTAAACTTACAATTATTCGCACATAAATCGGCCCTGGCAGCAAATAGCGATCCGAAGTGTCCGATAATTGGATCAGGCGAGATGCTGACTCGGAACGCTTGAAGAACACACTGAGCGCGAACGGGTGATGACCCTCGAGTGGCTCTCCATTTGACTCATGCGCAGTAACGCTGTCTTGGCTGCGAACAGTTTTCTTTATGGCTATGTGTGGAGCTGCTGAGCAGGGACCGGAGACGTGACTCTACATTGCTTATTGAATCTGATACTCGCTTGTACTCGAGAGGATTTTAACGCCTTGCAGAGATGGTGCTCGATTCTTTTATGTCAAGTTTTGTTTTACGAGGAAAAGAGAGAAAAACTAAAAAATTGAGTACGAAAGAGGGAAAGAGAGAAATGAAATGATGAAAGGAAATGGAAAGAAGGAGTTAATGTAGCATATATCAAGAAAATTATCTATAAAATATGCCACGAGGAACGATAAAAAAAAGATGGTTAACGCTAAGCGTTGTAACACTAACATTCCCGATATGACTCCGGCGGCTCTATATTTTTTTCCTTATACGAAGCAATGAGACCGGAAAGACTTTCACTTGATGATAAAAATGTGGCATTAATTAGGATCATATACACTGAACCTCATTGTATTCATGTCTTTATGAGTGTTCGAATGGTGGCCCGGTATTTATTAACTTACCTGTACTCCAGTTATAGACTTATGATGGCCAGAAAATTCTAGGCGCTTCTCCATCTTTGACCCCAAATTCACGCACACATATATACTTATATTATGAGAGATTTCCACTCATATATAACATATATATATTAGATTGGATTATTGTATAAAAAGTAATAGTAACATATTTTTTTTAAATAATAATAGCAATATTACTTCTCTCTCATTCTCTGCTCGTTGCTTAAGTCCATGACTCTCCTAATAGACGACTTTATGTGGCGTTTTTGTGGTTTAACGTCCTCTATGGTCTGCTAGTAGATTTAAACAAACATACGAGTTTGTTTTGCTAGCGCACAGTAGATGTCGTTAGCATCTAGGATATACTATCGTTAGATTAGCAAGTTTTTTAATATTTACCTAGATTTTTTGTCAAACGCCATCTTTGGAGGATAGTTCACATTTCATTCATTTAAACTACTACCTGGCTTTCTTTAATATCTGACACAAAACAAAACATTGTATGCCATTCCCGAACCGTTTTTTTTGACTTCGCTAGCACAAACGATCCCTATCGGTTCAGTTGTTAAAACTTTGTATGCTATGTTTGATTATGGAGTTGTCAACTAATCTAAGGAATCGAACCAGGGACTCCCGTGTAATAAAGCAAGTTATTGACCGTCCGCCACAGTAGTTAGATGAACTTTCGTCATTCCTTGCTTCAAATGAATTATGAAGTATAAAGCATGTTAGAGCAAGCACAGTCACAAAAAAGCTTAAAAAGCTCTTAATTAATTGAAAAAAAGTTATGTTGCAATTAACAGTAATATTTTTATTTATAATAGGACACGAGATGAAAGTGAAGGTTACTTGATAGTGATACGGTTGACTACATAATGATTGTCAATTGCGTATACATGGTATGATGTCCCGTATAATTACAATGTCAATAATTTTACTACAATTGTCTACAACACATATATATACACTTACTGCTTTAAGGTTATTTAAAACATTTGTTTTCATAAGACCAACAAGACGAGACAAGATTAGCATAATAACACGAGTGAAGTATTCCCGCTATTTTCCAAATATTTACCAAAATCAGTGTTTCTGTTTTAAATATTATCTTTGTAGAACTTCAATCATAGAAATAAATTAACACAATAAATAACAGATTTAATGCTTTTATCTGTTATCAAAAGTATTGATTTGCAATATATAATATATGTGTTTATATAGTATAGCATAATTTGATATTGGTACCAAAAACGCTATATCGAGTTTCAATTGTACCATATCCGAAGTCATCATTCGATACATCAAATTTTGATTATTTAGGGAAATGAATTTATCTTAGTATTTTAAAGTGTGACCAAAATTATAAATATCGTCATTATGCAAATTGTAAAGATTTAACATCTTAAATTCTTTATATAAGAGATAATTATATTTTTTAATAAGACAGTATTAATAAGAACAAGTAATGATTAAAACGTAGTTAGAAATAACACACACTTTAATATTAGTTAGGATAGATAATAGGAAAGATAGTCCTTTTCTAGTATTATACGATTACGCGGACAGTGCTAGTGAATGGCGTCCGCTTCCACTGCGACTATTGTTACTACCTGATCCGACCTAAATGTAAATATATTAAAAGTATACAGTATCGTATCGCTTCAGTAATAATACATTACTGATACAGTACGTGAACGTAAACAGTATTTACCAGACAAGCCGTCGATGGAATATACGATATGCAGCCAGTCAATATGCGATAGCGTTGTATGGTAGGGCAGCGGCGTACGAGGCGTGTCTACGGGCGAAGAGGACGGCGATACGGTCGAGCGGGAGCGGGAGCGAGTCGGTGAGCGGTAGCGGGGCGCGGGCGGAAGTATCGCGTTCAGTGCAACGCCGCGCGTCGCTCGCAGCGCCTGTCTCCGCTCCCGCCTGCGCAACCGCTCCGCTATGAAGTCGAAAGTCAAAGGCGTGAGGTCCAAGAACATGGACAAGCTCATAGCGGCTGTACAGGCCAGGGAATGTTTGTGGGACAAAAGCTATAGGGGACATAGGAATCGCTTCAAATTGGAGAGGTATTGGAACGAGGTCGCCGCGGAAGTCGGGACGACCAGTGAGTGTTACAGCGTATTCGCTTCGCTTGTGAAGGTGAACGTGAGCGTCCGCCGGGTCGGCCATATTGTTTACGCTTTGTTTTCACCCCGCGCAGACTCGTTCGACGCACTCGCTTAGCACTAACTGAATGATTGATAGACGGCATTCTACAACAAGTCATTTATATTCTAAAATGTTTTTAATTAATTAACATATAAATTAAAGAATTTCGTTAGACTGATAAACAGTATACACTTGCTTAAACGAAATATACTCTATTATCACGATAATAAAAGCAAGTACAATACATAAAAAAACACAAAATATACATGTAACACTCAAGCGTGAAGCGATAATACAGACGTACTAGTTGAAATTATGTATGTAAAATAGTTTCACTTAATTGAAGTCTTAATTTATGGGTGATTTACAACTTAATTGTACAACTTAACAACTGTATATTTAAGAAAAAAATGTATGAAATGTTAATGAACTACTAAACGATTTTTGTTTAAACTTTTGAAAGTTCTCTTGAACTGAAGTAGAATAAAATGTGTTTTAAAATTTTGTTGTTATTGAATAAGAAAAATTATACCCGTGAAGTTGTTTATTAAAAATAAATCTTAAAGCTCTTTTTTATAAACTGAAAGCGTATAGGAGCGGGCAACACAGGCGTTATCTATTTTACTTCGCGTCTCTGCCAGGAATCTTCGTACAATGAGATAGCTTAATTATCCTGTTTTATTAGTACAGAAAATAAGAGTAAAAAACATATAAAAGAAAATTTATTTTTATAGGTCTAAACTGTAGAAAAAGATGGAAGAACCTTAAAGATCAGTGCAGGAAAGAAATGAAGAAGAACCCAAACGAATCAGAATGGCCGCACTTTAAGAAGCTGAGCTTTATTCACCACCAGTTCTTGGCTGAGGACGGGGACGGCGACGAGGATACGACTGACGAAGTCTTCAACTCTCTGGACGACTCGATAAAAAGGCCAAAATTGGGATATACTATGAGAAAAAAACTCTTGATGAATAAACGGCGAACGATAGACGTTGATATGAATAAACTGATAGATCTGGTGAGGCCGAGGGATTTGATATGGAACCGGCAGCTGAAGGGGCATCACAATTGGTACAAACTTGACGAGAGCTGGAAGGAGATTGCTACGGAGTTGGGGGTCACTCGTAAGTTTCAATATTCTGTATCATCTAGGAGAGAAATAGAATCTTTTATTTAGTTCATCCAATCAGCCGGAAGACGTCCACTGCTGGACAAAGGCCTCCCCCAAAGATTTCCACTCAGATTTCTTTTATTTAATTAATTTGTTAATAAATATATTTAAATGTCTACATGAATATGAATGCTATAACAAAGATTATTTAGAACATACTTTCGGATATAAATAGTATTAGATATATTAGAAAACTATGTATTTATATAATTTTGCATCCAATAATGTAATGAGAACCACCAAAAATTAACCTGTCCTGGGTGTCTCATTAATTCTTCTTTGTAGTTGTCGGTTTCTTATAAATTCCATGAATCAAGGCAATAATTATAGTTTAAATTAAATGACCAAACAGTTAAACCTTCGAGAAGTAATCTATACTCATATGTGAGATTTGAAGAGATGCTGTTTATTAGCACACGAGGTTTATCCTATAATTTTCTGAATACCATTACAGCGGTTATTCTTAATTAATTACTAGAAGATATTAACTGAAAAGAGTTTTTTTTATTACGGAATATGTAATGTAAATATGAAGACAAAATAATTTATTGAGCTTTTAATGTTTCCTTTGGGATCTACTATCACGAGGTGATTCTAGATCATTTATTGATCACGCTAGACAAATGCGATTTGATGGATGTCACATGTCTAACTTATTGTAACATGTTTGTTTTTTATGCAACTAAACGATGAGACGAGCGGGACGTTCATCTGATGGTAAGTGATACGCCTGCCCATAACAACGTGGCGCTAGATAGGATATTTTACACTGCACCACATTGTGCTCGTCGCCCGAGACATAAGATATCGCCTCTAGCTACCTACTATACTAGTAATTATACAAGGCTACAATGCCATTCAAACCGGAATACAGTAATGTTTGCACACTACTGTCTGTCGGCTGCAATAAGCGTTGTAGTGGTACCCACGTAGGCGGTTTCCGATAACAGAGACCTACCACCTGCAAATAATCGATTACTTCAAGATGTTGTCCTTACTCGTGAACTATATCCTATAGGACGACTTTTGACTGTATTACTAACTTTTTCATGAACATGTAATTTGTAGTGATTACTCAATCATCGCTCAATAGTGACGTCCATACATTATTTTTTTTTTTTAAAAAAACATTTGATAACGTTGGTCTATTGGTAGTGACTAATAACATAAATTCAAATATTTCAGGCGATGAAGCACGGTTAAAGTGGAAATACCTAAGAGACCAAGCGAGGAAGGAAGTACGCAAGCAGGGTTCCGAATGGGAGTACCTGGCCAAGCTCCAGTTCCTCACGAACCAGTTCAACGATTACGAGAGCAACGAGAACACCGAAGAGCACTATCCGCCGGAGTTCAACTCGATTGATCCAACTGCGTCGTACTACGAGGAACCGCCGAGCGAAGTCCACGCCAATGACGATGACTTCGACGAGTTCGATACAAAACCGATTATAATGGAGACAGATTTCTATGACGACGATGACGAAGCTCAAAGAAGCGCGACGGGCACTGAGAACACTGAACCGGCGAAAGACGAAGACATTGGATTCTTTAACAGCTTATTGCCTCACGTAAGAAAGTTAGTGCCCGCGAAGAAGTTGATGTTAAGAATGAAGATCCAAGAACTGGTGTATAATACGGTTTACAGTGAGAACTAACAGAGTGCGTAGTGTACGGTTTTTTTGCACAAGCTTCCTTCGAGCCTGTGTTAGGCTCAATATGGAATACAAGAGTATCAGAGAGCACTGAACATGAAGGTAGTTAAAAAAAGTCGTTTGTACTAGCGTGCTGTTTCGGGTAGAACTTAGTTTTATGAAGAATTTCTACCCACCTTAAACTCTGTCGAAGATCTTTTTCCAAGCGTTTGGGGGAGACTCCATTTGGATAATGTAATACCATCCCAAGGAAGGGTAGGACAGTTTTTCACACCCTCGCTGTATTACGGCAAATAGACTAATTCTTATTTGTCATCCCTTTCAGACTCGATTATTGAGCGGTAAGAAGTTTTTAGTCGCCTTCTGCTGATTTTTATGGCTTACCCGAGCCCTATTCTTACTGGTTTGAGACTGCAGACCTAATGTGAGCGTAAAATGCCGCTGAAGATAGTATTGTCGTAGTGTTATCATTCAGCTGTACATTCTGGGACGTTAGAACGCTCTTTGATAAAGTCTGAAACCTGAATCTGAAACCTACATAGAAATGTCAAAACCGTAATATAGGCAAGATTAGATCTTTTATCCTTTACGTATGAGTACAAAGAGACGAGACGAATAGTGTTCCCGCTGTTCCTGCAGTCTCTCTAATCTAATCGTGTGTAGTTTGTGATAATCTCTTATTGCGTATTCACATTGTATATAGACATTTTTTTTTATTGTTATTGAGTATAATGTTTTGTTTTTTACTTTGTACGTTTATACACTTAAATGTAAATATGATTGTTTTTCGGATACGTTGAAGTTACAACTGAATACTATTTCATTCAGTCATGTGAAGAGAAAATAGTGTAAAAGCCGTATTAGTCACTTCGTAAAGAGCTTCACGCGTTGTATATCTCAAAGAGCTGCGAATTCAATTCCCACTGATTTTCAGCTTGTGAAGGAAAACATCGTGAGGAAACCGAAATGTTCCTAGAACAGTTTTCGTGGACGCATGATTTGAACTTGGCCATCGTGATATGGTAATAACGAGTGGAAATAATACGCACTGACTCTCAAACAGAATGTTACTGGGCATGTAAGACATAGATATGAATGAAGGTAAAGTTAGTGTACGTAACCCAGGTCGTGAAACCCAGTATCAGATACGCTATATAACTCATACAGTTATAATGCCAAGTGCTATACTTCATTGCTCGAAGGATTGTCAGTCGATGACGCACTAAGGTCCTCCAATGGCGGCCGCGTATAAGTAGACTTATTGTTGGCAGGCCACTTACCAGGTGGTACGACGATCTAGTGAAGGTTGCGGGAAGCATTTGGATGCGGGCAGCGCAGGATCAATATATGTGGAGATCTTTGGCGGAGGCCTATGTCCAGCAATGGACGTCTGTCGGCTGATAATGATGCTGACTTCATCAGAGAGTAGATTTGCGCCCGATCGTATCAGGTCCGAGGCATTTCCTTTGCGAATGGCTGGTAGATCTTGAGGTTCAATGAGTGAACGAATTTTCCAACGTTGAATAAAAATTTTGTCTTTGACTTTAACTTTCAGTAGTGGGAACAATGTTGAAGGCTGTTTTTAATCAAAATGTCTTCGCGGAAGTGAATGTAAATTTTACAGGTTCTGTTACGTTGCAATGATGGATTATGACTGAAGTATATATAAGTTGTATGTTAAATAATATAGCTGTATATGTTCACTTGTAGGGCACATTAATTAGGAAAGTTAAATCGTTTATGTGTGTGTTTGGTTTATAAGTTTATAGGTAACCAATCCACATTTGAAAATGTGATCAATACAAAAGCTCTACATTCATTGGGATATGTGCAATGGTTTCTAATCTCCCAACAGTTATATCCTAGTACATGCATTGAGCTAATACTTAACTACAATTTACCATTCTATTAAGCGTTAAAAATACTCTAGCTTTCCTATATTGATTACCGGAATACAGTAACACAGTAATACTGTTGTGACGTCAGATTTGCTATACGAATATTGAACAACACATTGCTCAGGAATTGAACCTGGTGCTTCCGTGTTATGCCGTAGTCGTTGCGCGATGGAGGCAGATAAATGTTATTGATAAAATATTAACAAGAGGTTAGCGTGGTACGGGCATGTTAGGCTGAGGGATGAAGGACATAAGAAAGAAAGTGATGAGAATAACGTGGATGGTTATAAGGGTGGGTGAGGAAACCGAAGAAAGTGTGGATTGTGTGAAATATGACATGCGTAAGAGTGCGAATTTAGATGTGAAGGCTGATGGGGGGTATGGAAGAGAAGCACATACCGTGCCGACCCCACAGCTGGGAGAAGGGCAGTAGGAAGGAGTATTCAAATATTATCAACGTACCCACTATTTAAAACTGACTAGACTAAGTTGAGTTTTTTTTATGTTTTACTTATTTGTTTTACTAAACGAAGAAATAAGCAGGATATTGATACACACACATATTATATTATAGCTCATAGTGATGTAGCCCTAGTTCACCATATCGTGCTAGTCTTAAGAAAGAATGTTTACTAACCCAGTGATTTTAGTACCTATTACGATTTTAAAACTTGAAGACAGTAATTACACATTACTGTTTGTCGGCAGTAATAGGCGCACCAGTGGTATAGACGGTCTCCGGGAACAGATTTTTTTTTGTCGGGAGAGAAATCTTGAAAAAATACACTGCTTTTGAAGTGGAAGACGAGGTTATGTAGAATTTGTGCTTACTAAAACCTCGGTGGTTATTATTATATCTTTGCAAGAGGCTCTAGAATCTCCTAAAGAAGACACCCCTGTCTCAACACTGCACCCAAGGATGTTTCGTTAAATACCGTAACCCACTCCAGCACCCTGTCTACGATAAGCACGAGATCATCCCGTACTTATCATCCATCCCGGACTGTCTCAGTGGGATCGATCCTCCTGGTCATTCTTCTAAATCTATCTCTATTTTGTGTCACAGCTTCTTTCAATTTGTTACTCTTCAGATCTTTATTGATCATCGTCAACCAAGTAGTCGTGAATCTCCTAGGGCCTCTTAATTAAAGCTACTAAAATTTCCATTGCAAATATTTTTTTTTTATGTTTTTTACTTGACACAAGTAAAGCTTTGATTATTTATATAAATTTTCTATGTAGTATTAAAATAGCACCTATAGCGTCTCGTATTATATGGAGAAGTTTGTCACTAACTATTGGGTCCTCATCCTCAATCCTAAGAGGATCTCAATAAAAAAAGGATAATCATTAAAGGAGGAACAATAATATACGATATTTAATCTATTTTTATTACGCACATTTTCTCAATCACCTAGTTGTTATAATAAACCTAAGTTATTAACTTTTATATGTAACTGTTCTGTAATTACTCAGGTATTTTTAAGTGTAATATAACTTAACATTTATAATAAAAATACGCTTTTTGTAATTATTGCAACAATAATGATTATAATTGTAATTATTACATGTAATTGTAATGATTTTTTTGTAATTCTATAGTTTAATCAAGTCTACTGTAATGAATGCACAAATTGTAAACGGATATCAGATCTTTCATATTCTGGTTTATTAAAACAATTGCATACTGATTTCTAAACAAAGTTATTTTGTTTTTTTTTTTTTTTTTTTTTTTACTTTACATACGTTTATTTACTTTTATAAAAAAATATATTTAAATTAATTGGCTGGTGAAGGAATATATGAGGAAACTGGTAAGTCAAAAGCTTTTACGCTGTGATAGTCAACTTGTATATGGTCAGCATCAATTATGATCTTGACTCTTGTCAGACGAAGTCCTAGTAGGGAATTGAAAACAGCTAGTTTTTTTTTATTCGACGAGACGCGGGATGTTCACGTGGTGTTATGTGTGATACGTCTACTCGTAATACCGTGGCTCTTTAGGACGTTATACTGATGATATGTGGAGTATTATTACCTCAGTATTATTATCAAATCGGAGATGTCCTAAAGAAAGGCCGGATCAAAAGCACACGCAACCGACGAGCGTGCATGAAGACGCTTATGAAAGTGGAGGAAGCGAGAGAGGTGTGCCAGGATCGTAGTAGGTGGAGAGAGGTGGTCTCTTCCTACCCCGCTGGGAACGAAGCGTGATATATATGTATGTATTATTATTACACTAGCTTCAGCGCCCTTCATATTGGAACGCAGTAATGTTTGCACACTATTGTTAGGCGGCAGAAATGAGCTTTGATGAGCCATGATGAAGTATTGGCGGTAGGCCCCCGTCATCGGAAACCGTCTTGGTAAGTACCATCGCAGCTCCTATTGCAGCCGCTTTATAGTAGCAAACGTTACTACTACTACAGTGTTCAGGTTTGAATGGCGTGGTATAGGTAAATTACAAGGGTAATGAAACTTCTCTCGAAGGGACGAGCCAAAATATGTTGCAATGTAGGTTCATAATCCTTACTAACACTACGAAGTTAAAGGCAAAGTTATCGTTCGTCTTGAGTATAGTAAAATAAAAATAACGAAAAATTGACACCATTAGGGTGATACCTAGCGTACCCAAAATCTCTGTTATGTTATAGTTGGAAATAAAATTACCAATTACAATTTTTTTTATACAATTAAGCGACGAGATGAAAAGGATGTTCACCTGATGGTAGATACGGCCCGCCTATTATAACATGGCGCTAGTTCAGATGGATATACTGCTTCACATTTCGCTCGTCGCATGAGACATAAGATGTTGAGTCTCGTTAATCCAGTAATTACTAGCTACAGCTCCTTTTAAACCGGAACGCAGTAATATTTGCATACTATCTGTCGGTAACAACAGGCGCTGCGGTAATACCTGCCTAGACAGTCAGATTTTGAGTTACTAAAGAGATTATTATTTAGATAAGTAAAGGGAGCTTACGATTGAGGAGTGCTTCTGCTTACCACCTCTAGTGGTGGTAGGCAGGACACCTCAATCTTTTTAACTACATTGCAATTTATTACGCAGTGCAAATATAACTGCATTTCCGATATAATCGAAATATTGATTCATTGTTACAACCAATGGCGTTGAGATAAATATGTATTTCTGTTGCCCGAGCTTCCAGAAGTAATCTGTATGTATGTTACGATGAAAGAGAACTTCGATTGAGATATGTAAATCCGGAGGTGGAAGTATTTATGGAGCAGTGATTAAATAACCAGCTCGTGAGTAATGCAACTGTACCTTTATTTAATTAACAGTATATATGTAGGAGGCATCCAGAGATTCATTGGCTCTCCACGAGATCTTCGGAACTATTACCGAAACACTCAAAACGTAGTAAAGACATAGCTTCTGCTGTTTTGAGGTCAGTTCTGAATGTATTTCACAAAATTTCTAGTCCTAAGGGAGTTGCAGGGGTGTTGCAGCAAGCGGGGAATAACAAGTAATAGGTGTACCGGAAAGTAATGTCGTTTCTGCGCATGCCAATACTTGATTGTCATTTGTCAGCTCATTGTTTTGTTCAGAGGCGTACCAAAGACATTGTGAGGTTATAGTGATTTCTTTACTTATAGACAATTGAATTACAATTTTTTTTTGTAATTTTGGGTAAAATGGCCAGCCAAATACCAGAAGAGGTACACATCCGGCATTGCATGCTCTTTGAGTTTCGCAAGGGAAATAACGCAACAGTTGCTACCAAAAACATTTGCGATGTTTATCCAAATGCACTGGACATTCGTAAATGCCAAAGGTGGTTTTCCAAGTTCAAATCGGGTAATTTTGATCTTTCCGACTCGTATCGATCAGGAAGACCATCAGCGTTAGACAACGACGTGTTAAGGGCGGAAGTGGAAGCAAATCCGTGTCAGACGATCGAGGAATTGTCAAACAGTCTCAACAAACCTTGGTCGACCATCCAAGAACATTTGAAGCAGATTGGAAAAGTAAGCAGAGCAGGTGTTTGGGTCCCGCATAATCTGTCCGAACAGAATAAGGCTAACCGATCAATCACATGCAACTTATTGCTTCAACGACACAACACAGAAGCGTTTTTTGATCGCTTGATCACAGGAGATGAGAAATGGGTCCTGTATGATAACCCAAAACGCAAAAGGCAGTGGCTCTCTCCAAATGAAATCCCTCGGAGTACTGCTAAGCCAGGTTTACACCCCAAAAAAGCGCTTTTGTGTGTTTGGTGGAGTATTCGCGGCATTGTTCATTTTGAATTACTGAAACCTGGAGAAACTGTTACTGCAGACCTCTACAGCGAACAATTGCAGCGAGTCAATCAATCTTTAATTGAAAAGTGGCCAGCGATTGTCAACCGAAAAGGCGTCATTCTCCAACATGACAATGCAAGACCGCACTGCGCAAGGCGAACTCTAGAAAAAATTAATGAATTGGGGTGGGAGGTGCTGCCTCATCCACCATATTCGCCCGATGTTGCACCATCGGATTTCCACTTATTCCGAGCGCTGCAACACTTTTTAAGTGGCAAAACATTTGCAAATTTGGATGATATCCAAAATGCCATCTCTAGATATTTTGCCGAAAAACCAATTAATTTTTATCGATCAGGGATTGAAAATTTACTCACTAGATGGCAAAAGGTTATTGACAATGATGGGGAATACATCATTGATTAAAAATAAAGACTCGTTAAAAATGTATGTGTTTGTATTTAGCGTAAGAAAACGATATTACTTTCCGGTCCCCCTAATATATATAAATACTCTTCAAGTATGTAAGTTCTTTGTGTACAAGTATTTCTACTAGTTTCAATATTATACGTAGTAATGGTATACTAATGTTATTATTGTGATATTCTTTTTTTTATTTATATATATTATCTAACTTTTACATAGAATTATGTAACAATGATATCCTGGACAGAGAAGATTGCTCCACCATAATAATCTATGATATGTATCTTTAGGCTCAAAGAGCGTAAGTCCTGTTATGGTATTAATGACTTAAAAATGTAGTATATACTAATTTTCTCAAGTTGTATGCATTTGTATTACTAAAATGAAATTAGCATGAACTTTTTTTTTTATTTTCATGTTTTTTCTGTACTGTAACAATGTATAGATATGTTTTTAAGGAGAGGTACAAGTTTTTTAAACTGAGTTAAGAAAGCCTTAAGAATTTAGATTTTTATAATAGTTATTTAAAGCTTTTTGTTAACTCTTATCAAGTATAAAACGATTAGTTTGACGTAAATAGGTAATTAACTGGGGAACGAGATTATTATCTCCAGGTTACAAACAAAATGTGGTGTAATGTATATAGTCCTCACTAGCACTACGAGGTTATAGGTGAAGATATTGTTCGTCTCGAGTCGTCTCGTAGAATAAAAAAAACGAGAAACGAAGACCTACTATCAGGGAGGTGGTACGTATGGTACTTGAAATTTTGGTGCTAATCTATAATTAGGAATAAACTAACCAATTAATTTATTTTTTTATTCAATACGGTCATGCGATGAGCAAGACGTGCTCCTGATCGTAAGTGATACGCCCGCCCATAACAATGTGGATCTAGTAAGGATGGTGTACAACAGCACCTCATTGCGGTCGTCGTTTCGATATATATAATGTTAAGTGTCTTTACATCAGTAATTTAACTAGTTACAACGCCTTTCAAACCGGAATACAGTAATATTTGTAAGTAATATTTGCAAACTACTAATCGGCGGTTGCGGTGGTACTTACGTAGACGGTCTCTAACATTGACATACCACCAATTATTTATAATAAAGTTAAAGTACAGTCTCTAGCCTCTAACTACGTCTCATACACTTAACTAACTACAGTAATTGCACTTTTACATTTTTTTTTCTGTTTAACCTCAAGGCAGAATGAGATTACCTGTTGAGTCTGCCTTAAGAAACATTCATTTTAAACTGATAATTACTAGATTTTTTAATAATTACTAGGACTTACGAAGAATTCACATCCAAGGTTAGACATTATCGTCTGTTATACAAACAAATATGATTTATTAACAATTTATATATAGATCTTACGTTACAAATATCAAAGTTTTCGACGGCGTGTTAAATCTTCACCGGCCGTCTCTCTAATCAACAGACTCCTGGCTTCCTGTTTGTTTGCCAAAATTTTACGAGTGCACATTTACGTACGATTTATATAATGATTATATTTATTAATACATCTTATTATAAACTAGTAGTATGTGTTTGTGTGAATGAACATTCTTGCATACACGCGCTCTCATAAACCTGTTAGATCGTCTCTGGATGTGTTGTTTAAATATTATTTCCGTCTAACTTTAACCGGTTGATTGTTTAAGAAAATAGCTTACACTATAAAATATAGATCAAGAACATAGTTTAAAACCTTGATTTACATCTTTATTTTGTATTTTACTACTAGAGGATCGTATACAAATTAATATAATGTTAACTTTTAATACTGATCTATTCAATTGTTCTAGAGATGTCTTTTGTATGTATGAGCAGGGATGTTTAAGAATTAATTTTATAAGTATTACTTGTGTAACATCTATATGATATATAATGCTTTATTTGAGGATTCTATTAACGCCGATTGGTAGTCGTAACTATTATATCTTATGCCGTGTATCCGTTTCCTGTATTTAGAGTGTGGGCGGTCTCGTATTCGTGAGATCGTACCAAACATCGCACAATCATCAACGTATAACTGAGGTTAAGTAAACTAATTCATGACCAATGTATTTTAGGTGCTGCCGCAAACAAAACACGGTACGACTGAAATCATAACATTCAGTAATTACGTATTGAGCTAGAAGTCTGTATTATACGTTGAGTTTTTTTTTTTATTAACAACGATTGACAAGAAACAACACGTTCACCTAACGTTGAATGATATGTTTTGCTGTAAACTATTTAGTATTTATAAATACAAGTCGTGCATCAGATTCGAAGGCAGTCCTACAAATTCAATGAAATCATCTGTTATATCTCTTTTATAAATTAGATGATAAAACTGTAGTACTATCCTATTTTTAGTTGGTTAATGCAATTTCTCTCGTTAGCATAGAATAAAGTGCAACTACCATGCGATCAACGAAGTATAATTCACGATCGTTTTAATCTTTCTGTTATCTCAATCGATCTTCGGACTTCCGGGTTTGATAAATGTTTATATAATGAACCTTCGTTGAAGTTGCAATAAATTTCGTTTTAGTATTTATATGTATTTAAATGCAGTCTGGACTGATAAGGAACTCGCATTCGCCAAGCTTTAGTTCCGTTTTGTGAGGCGTTAAATTTACGACTACTTCCTGCTTTTGTGCATTAAACCTAAGTGTTATTGTGCTCATATATAAAATGATAGATCTCAAAGCAGTTATATTGTTTACTATCATTTGTATTCAGTATAACAAACATAGGTTTTAACTAAATTAATGCCATCAAGCAAAACAGCGTTAAATGATGCATGGTTGCAAGATAATGTCGCAGAAAGAGATTGCCAAAGAATTGTTACAGCAAAATGTATGAAAAATAAAAACATATACAGTTATAATATTATATTTGTATAAAAATTATGATTTCTTACATTTAACCGTAATAAAATTTATTAATAATATATTAAGTATGTTCACTTTAAATTTTCAGCTTCTTCAAAAGTGTCTGGTATTTTTCTCCCTCGCGTCTCTGGTTGTGTGAGAATGAGAAAAGCTGTAATCGTTGATATACCGCCAAACAAAATGGATGGTATACCTATCCAGTATATCATAAGAGGTGGAGTTAGTGGAGCTATCACAGACCCAATTCTACCTATCATCGAAGATAAACCTAAGAATGAGTGCCGATGTCTCGTAGGGTATAACTCAGTGGTATATAAATAGAGCGATGTGAAAATAAGACCTGTACAGTATTTACCTAATAAATATAAAAATAACGACAGTCCGTAGAAAGTTTTCGGTGTGAAAGCAAACGCTAAACAGCATATTCCACACAACATATATCCAGAGAACAAGGTAACCTTTCGGCCAACTCTGTCTAAAACAAGAACTGCCGTCCAATATCCAGGTATTTCTATGAGAGTTGACAGAATATAATTTAGATAAATGTTACCAGATAGATTAACAGCATTTATTGAAAGACCGTAATAAATAAAGGTAGTTGTGATCCAATAGAAAGGAGTCGTGCAACATCGTCGTAACATCACGCGAGATTTTAAAACTCGGTAAAATAGATTAGTATTATCAATCTTCTTATCACTAGTTTTAGGAATGGCGGTTAGAAGAAATTCAATTGATGTACCCGATATCTCCTTTCCGTTTAATTTGGCACCTCGCTGTAAAATCTTTTTAGCTTCTACTGTTTTATGTTTACTGAGCAACCATCGGTGACTCTCCATGAGTATCCAATAATAGGAAACGGTTATAAATACCGGAATGAATAGTGTTAGAGTCAATTTACGCCACTCCAAAACATATGAGGCGATAACACCTAACAAAGCCTGTCCCAGTGCAAAGGTTGAAGACATCGATGCGCTCGCGTATATACGATATTTCGAGCCGACGATCTCTGTGACAAGTATATAAGCAGCACTGTAAAGACCACCGCCGAGTGCCGTTTGCATGAACTGTAAAGTAGCGTACATTGTGTAATTGATGGAAAAGGCTCGAACACAGCCGGTGAGAGCAACGTTGAATCCGAAAAACACAATAGAAATTCGTCTACCGAAGTTGTCGGACACGAAACCGGCTATAGGAAGAGCTATCATTGCACCCATACTGTTCAAAGTCCCTGATAACGCACGCAGCCATTCTTGGCATTCTAATCCGAAATCATACACAACGGTATTAGTCCTATCGTATACGTAACTTTCGCAATTTGTGATATTGTTCTTATCAAACAGTATAGAAGGACACGTGCCGTTCAAAGGTCCTGCAATTGTTGTTATATTTTGATAACGGAAACAGTTATCGAAGCCTGTCGAAGTTTTCGGAATAGCGTTTAAAATCCACTCCGGTGCGTATTCCTCTTCGATATCATCGCAAAGCACTTTGCATCTGTGTGGAAGTCTACCGGCGGTGAAAATGTAATCCCCGGCCATAAAACCCGAAAATATGACAGGTAGTAGCGCAAGCAAAATGCTTCTCAATTGATACTGTCCAAACTGTCCCAGTTCTTCGTTTAAAACCTTCTCGAATTTATTTTTGACTTCATTCTCATTATTCAGGTTCTCCATGTTTCTTAATTTTACTAAAGTAACATTTCTTGTGCCAAGGCGGTGGAAAGTTACACTATTAAATTATTCTCGTACCTGTAAAAAAAACTGTCACTATAATAACTTTTATATGATGAAACGTGAATTTTACAATTTATTTATATAATTCAGACGTAAACACAGGAATATATACGTTTATTATATTAGAAACTCTAATACTAAACATTTATTACTCATACACTGACTTCCGCATTTGAAATTCGGTTTATTAAAAGTTAAGTTGTAAGAATTCGTAACATATATACAATATTATTTATTAATTGTATGAAAAACTTGATAAAACATATAAATTAATTAATAAACTATGAGTAGTACATGAGAACGTCTGAATGGCTGCGATACATTCGCTTTTATGTACATATCTTATCTATCTTTACTACCTCTTCTGTTTCCAGAGATTTGTCTTCACACATATTTATCAACATAATCTTATCTTTATAATCTTCTTGAATCTTTATATTTTTTTTGTTATATATATTTTTACACCATTATCATATTAGATATCAAATATAATTGTCTTAGACAAAATAAAGTTTTAAATTGTTTACAACAATCGACTTCAGCTCAACAACAATTACTTCAGCTCTGTAGTCTGAGGCAAGTAAGAATAGGACTAAGGTAAACCCCTATTGTAGAAGGTAGTTAAAAGGGTCTAGGAGTTTTGCGGGCCATGAGGGTGGGTGCCCTTATCACTCAATAAGCGAACCTGCGTGAAACAGGGTATGGCTCAGCGATGGTGCCTAGAAGGGTTTGGTCCTTACTCAGAGTTACATAAGAGATCCCGCGGCCTCTCCGGACGTAGATTAAGCTTAGTGCTTTAAGTTGTAAAAGGAAGAAAAACCTAATACAGAGTTGTCTAAGTTGTTGTTGGACTTTATATGTTAGTCTTTAAAATTTATTGTGTGTAAAATAATTGTAAAAATAAATTTGAAACGTTTAAACAAATTTCTGACACGGGAGCTTGTCGATTGAAAATTGGCAACGATCCCATTGTTCCGATTTCCTGCCAATTTAGTTTATATCCGTATCATAATACGCGTAATACTTAATGGTCTATTACAACTGAGATGAAAGAAGTCGAACGAGAGTATCTCGGATTCGTCACGTGGTTGAACTGGAGCCAAAACATTAAGCTTCCAATAATCAAACTACTGAATGGTTGAGCACAGATTTTTTTTAACTCGATGATATTATTAGACACACGGAAAGCTCTCCTGAAAGTACTCTCTTACCTACCCTGTAATATTAAAAAAGGCGTTGGTTAGGATGATAAACACTGCAACAGATTTTTCATGGCATTGACACATGAAATGTTTTGATACTTCAATATTTTCATTAATGATTCTAACTTCAACTGAGAACTAAACGTAGGTCTAGACTAGATCCGCCGCCGGGAATTGAGAGAGTTTTCTCCTTTAGGTTCTTTCTGGTTTGGTTCTCTTATGACCTCTGGGTGACAGATTTAAGCCAAAGTAACGATAAGAGACCGAGAGGAAGGCGCGCTGTATGTTCTAGCGCGCCCTTACAGAGGTGGAATGGAGGAGTCTCTCTAGCCGAGATCGAGCTGCGTGATGCAACCTGTGCTGCAGGGGTTGCCTAGGTGTGCTATAGCGTTCCCGTGGCCTCACCGTAAAGAGACGACAGTGGAGCATCGTGACGGTTTTAGTCGGTGCAAGTTCCACATAAGCTTGCTAAGGATGGGAGACAATTGTTGAGTCAAAAAGGCGTTTCTCGGTACCCGGATTGGACGCTGACCTGTCGGCCGGCTTAGATACTACTGGAAGGATGCCCAAGAGCATGATCTACACGTGCTTCAAGCAGTGGACTGGCAAGAGGCAATACAGGCCAGACAACGTTGGCGCTCCCTTGTTTTGGAGGTTAGGTCTCACTTTGGGTCGCTGCGCTAGACGAATAAGTAAATTCCACATAACCAGTCTTCACCCCCGCGAAGACACTTCCCTTACGTAAAATAAAAAAGGCTTCGGTTGCCAGAAGACACAAAACAACGTAGTACAATGTAAAGCAGTGTACATCAACCTAACCAGCGCCACATTATCAGCGATATTATCAGAACACATTACCATCAGGCGAACATTCCGCTCATTACATCGCTTCGTCAAATACAAATAACAAATATAGTTTTGAATTAATTCTATGATGAGCAAACTATTTATATATTCTAGGGCTTATCCATTAAGACCTATTAAGGTCTCTATGGTGTTATATAAGTGATCTGGACATTGATACCGTGTAATTAGCTCGCAAGCTTTCTGCGTTTGTTTTGAAATATGTATATTTTCAGTGCAGTGCCGGTCTCAAGTCATAACATCGGATAATGATGTAATGCACTAAAAACGTCTACATTGAGGTCAACGATTATCGATATTTTGGTTCTTAGTCGATTTTACAACAGGACCAGGTTCATTTAATTATAAGAGATACGCACGGTTTAAAAAAAAAAACTTTACTATCATCATCATCATTTCGACGGACCTAGATACGCTGTTGGACATCGGTCTCTTTTAAAGCAAGGTCTTGCATTGTTTGAGGTCACCGACTCCCAAGGATTTTTTTATGTCTTCTGTCCACCTAGTGGGGGGTCTACCAAAGCTGCGCTTTCTAGTACATGATCGCCATTCCTGCACATTTAGACCCCAACGTCCATTAATTCTACGAGCTGTGTGCGCCGCCCATTGCCACTTCAGCTTCGCGACTCGTAGGGATATGGCGGTGATTCTGGCTCTTCTGCGGATCTCCTCATTTCTGATTTCATCATGCAGAGATACTAGAAGCATGGACTTCTCCATCGCCCGCTGTGTGCCTCTGAGCTTTCTTATGAGGCTCATAGTTAGCGACTAAGTTTCAGAGCCGTAGGTCATCACAAGCAACACGCACTGTTCGAAGACTTTGATCTAAAGGTACTAAGGGTTTTAGGACTAAAAGACCATACTGTATAAAAAATTAAAACTTTACTATATACAAAATGCATTATTTCATTTACTAGAAAGGTATATACAATTAGATCATACATACATATATACATTATAATTAATTCAACGTTTATACTTTTTTGTTGCGTAAACAAGATGGCGGACATATAGTCATTATGTATCCTTTTCCAGTCAATCTTTTACCAAGTTTACTTACTGGTGGTAAGTCTATGTTGCTGGAGACGGTCTACATAACTACCATCGCTACTACTATTTCTAGCACATATATAAGGTTGTCAAATATCTCCCTTCCGCTTTTTTGCTCTTTATTCAATGCTTTATAAAAAGTGTTACAGTGATCGGATTTAGTTCAAATATGCGCCGTTTTGTTCGATAATCTGTTTCCATCTAGACGGCAACTTCATAATACCTCCCTCGTAGAAGCCCCCCTCCTTATTTGCGAAGAACTCGGACAGCCACTTTTCACAAGCCTCTTTTGAGTTCAACTTTACACCACCAAGGGCGTTCACCATGGACAGGAACAGGTGGTAATCACTTGGCGCTATGTCCGGGCTTTATGGTGGATGTGATAAAACGTCCCATCCGAGCTCCCGTAGCTTCTGACGAGTCATCAACGAAGTGTGTGGTCTGGCGTTGTCCTGGTGGAACACTACACCCTTCCTGTTGGCCAATTCTGGACGCTTCCGCACGCACCGGCCTTCGACCACGACCGTTTTCGCTTGATATTGTCGTATGTGATCCATTTTTGGTCGCCAGTCACCATCCGCTTCAAGAATGGGTCGAGTTCGTTCCGTTTCAGCAGCATATCGCAGACGTTGATTCGGTCCAGAAGGTTTTTTTGCGTCAAACCATGCGGCACCCAAACATCAAGCTTTTTTTTGTATCCAGCCTTCTGCAGATGGTTTAAAATGGTTTGGTGACTAACTCCCATCTCCTGGGCGATGTCACGAGATGCCACATGCCGGTCTAACTCGATGTAGTCCATGATTTGATCGGTATTTGTCGTGACAGATCTTCCGCCGGCTGGCTTATCCATGGTGTCGTTTTCACCGGCTCTGAATCGTCGAAACCATTCCTCCGCGGTTCGAAGTGATAGAGTACCATCCCCCAAAACACCATTAATCTCACGGAACGTTTCTCTAGCGGATTTGCCTTTAACGAAGGAAAACTTTAAAATAGCGCGAATTTCGGCGTTAGTGAACTATATGTTTACACGTCTATAACTGTTAAACGCAATATCCAAACTAATTATGCATAGCGTCGTTTTGTAGGTTATGTCAAGACCTTTCAAATTATGTATAGTATTGCCAGATACGAGCTCTGTAGCGCTTTGTACATAGCCGCGAAATTCAAAAGACAAAAAGGCGGAAGGGAGATATTTGACAACCTATTACATACAGTACGTTACAAATATTATTGTGTTCGGGATTGAAAGGCGTTGCAGTTAGTGTATGATGAGCGTAGTGGTGCAGTGTTTAACATCTTAACGGAAAGTGAACGACCCTCTCGTCTCCTTCGGGTATCGGGTAATGATAATGATAATGATGATGATAATGATGATGATTTAGATTAATGTATGATATTGAATATGCAGTTGATATAAATATACTTGGCACGTCCATTTAAAAATAATCATTTTATGATAATGATATGCGTTGCTTCGTTTATAGCACGTAGTATATAAAATTTATTTGTTTTTTTTTTTACTTTCAAGACCGATGCGAAAGTACTTCGTATATTACGATAATGAAGACGGACATTTATTTTGTCGGGACGGTCACCTGCGGCGAGTTTTTATTTCTGTCCCCGTGGACATACTTCCACAACTGGAACGCGATGTACTATCACAGATCTTATGGTTCCGTGAGCTTCTGCAGAATATATGTACACACGTTACAATTGTTTCGACGTTACATTTAATCTTAATATTGGAGACACCGAAATGGTAAGGTTCTGATGGCAGGTCACTGTTGTCGGAGACCGTCTAGGTAGGTAACATTACACTGTCTTTCTGCCGCCAAATAGTAGTGCGCAAACATTCCTGTGTTCCGATGTCAAAGGTGCTGTAGCTAGTGTAATTACTGAGGTAACGAGATTCAACATCATGCATATTAGGCAACAAGCGCAATGTAGTGTAATGTATATCATCCTAATTTTAGCCACGTAAAGATACTAACCCATAGTATCTATGTAATTCTGTCTTTGTTGTTCTTCGAACATTTTTTATTGTTACTATTATACAAAGCTAGGAGACGAATAGGACATTAACCTGATGGTAAGTGATATGCCTGGTCATTATAAAGTGGGTCAAGCTTTGTGAATAAATAGCCTGGATTCTTTCTCTGTAAGAGAAGATGCAGAGCTGAGGCAACGAGAAGACTACGTTTTATTTAAAAAAAATTCTAAGCTGATTTCATATGTTTAATAATAGTGCAAGTATCCGAATTATATATAGGTCAAAAAACTGAGAGTTAGGGCTTTTTAGAATAATATAAAAAGTTTAATTATTTCATCAACTTTTTACCATCGGACGACCAGACGCCGATTCTTCATCCTTAAGTTATGACAATCTCCAGGTTGCAAACAAGGAGGTTCAGCTCTTTCATAAGAACAGCACAGGAGTGCCACAACTTACCGGAGTCGGTGTTCCCGTCAAAATATGTCGCGGGTGTCTTCAAGAAGAGTGAAGAGTTTGTTACCAGGTTAGTGCGCATTATGACTACAGACTACATCACTTACCATCAGGTGGGATCGTAGATAAACACTAACCTAGTCGACTTTAAACATATAACTTGTTCTGTCTCTTCGATTATATAGTAGACGTTTGATATATTATTCATTTCTAAACAGATCCATGTCTAATTGTGGATGTAGATTGCTGGAGATGGTGAAGAAGATATTCCCAAAATCCACATACCCACATTCGCATTCCACCTTATTTACATACGGAACCCTTTGAACGTCTGTACAAATTAGTTTTATTTTGGTACAGCTAAAATATATGAGTAGAATTTGTGTTACAGTACGAAATGCTGCGACAGCCGTTGACATGGGCCAGACGTTGAATCACAACGAGGTGTGAAATTATAAATAAATTAGTCCAAAATAAACTTAATTTGTCTGAATCTATTGTGACGTGATATAAATAAAAAGCTTCTACAGTAACTGGTTAGGTATGTTCTGATTTGAAGGGTGTTGTAACCAGTAAAAGTACTGGGGATAACGTAGTCTAACATCATATCAATCAAAGAGATACGCAAGATCTCAATCTCAAAGAAAGTGATGTTCCAAATAGAGCGAAGTGGGGTGAGAGAAATAAGAAAGCAGACCCTGTCTTAAGACGGGACAAATGCTAAGAAGAAGAAGATGAAGAAAGAGATACGCAAGATGGAGGTATCCATTGCCGGAAACTGTTTAAGCTCGTACAACTATAGTGTTTATTTCTACCCCCCAATAGTAGTGTGCAAACTTTATAGTGTTTTTAAGTGGAAGGTGAACTATAGCCAAGGTAATTGCTGGGTAACGAATCTTAATATATGTCTTAAGGCGAGAAGCACAATGCATATATATATTTATATATATATATATTCACTGAACTGATGATACAAGCGGAACGTTTATCTGATGGTAAGGGATAGCAACGTGGCGTTAGTCAGGATGATACATGTTACCCACACAGCCACCTGACATATAAAATATTTCGTTACCTTAGTAGTTTTACTAGCTACAGTAGCCTTTAAACCGGAACCCAGCAATGTTTGTATACTACTGTTTAAAGGTAGAAATAGGCACGGCGTTGATATCTACCTAAATGATCTCCGGCAGCAGAAATCTACCAGTAACTAGGTTCTGCTTTGAAGGTTGTATACAGTTGAATTACTGGAGTAATCAAACATTATGAATCACAAAGAGATAGGCAAGATCTATGTGTTAATCTGTTGTTATCTATTCGTGATTTTCTGGAATTTTGGATCGTTTTCATTAACACAACGCGCGGCGGTAACACCGGTTTTAGATTCCGACCGCTATCTATCGGCGGCCGAGTCGTTAACGACGCGAAATATACACAGAGCAGATTATAAACCGATGCGAATGTTGAAAAACGACTCGAACACACACACAGACATACACACTTGAAAAAATCTTTGCGCAATGCGAGAACATTACGCTGGTAAATTCCTGTGGAGGTTTTATAGGTTTTTTCAGACGTGTTAATTGCGGTGTTATATCGAACTGTTAGATAAGAATCTTTGAGAAGCTTTCTGATGGGAGAAAACATTGTAACCAAACTATTTTTACTATCTAACCAAAGCAACGAGGAGCAGGATGTTCACCTGATGGTAAATGATACACCCGTTCATAACAACAGCGCAAGTTAGGATATGTTGCACCACATTACGCTCGTCACATGAACGCAAGATGCTGTCACCTTACCTCAGTAATTTCACTATCTACAGCGTATTTTGAACCTGAACGCTAATGCTTGCACAGTACTGTTTATCGGCAGAAATATTAAGTGCGGTGGTACCTATATAGATGGTCTACAGTAACAGAAACCTACCATCAGTAAGCTGGTATGTCTCGAGAACAGCTTTCGTAGATATGCGACATCCGTTGAGATGTTTGGTCAGCTCCTGCTGAGAGATAGCTACAAATTTTTAGTATGTACATGAAATGGGCTGTATGTATATCCTTTGCTTAACATTTTAGCTTTAATTTGGACCTGAGATGTGTGAGAGCACAGCGTGATGGAAGTCGGTAAGTTCCGAAGCAAGATTCCTCGACTCGACCTAACACTAAAGACTGCTGCTTGAGAGCTCTTTAATACTTCTCAAAGCAGTAACGTTTATACACTTCACCAATAATTTTTTATTATTTACGATACATTTTAAAAAAAACTGTCTTTTCGTTCTACTATTATAATAAGTAAAAATGTTAAAATTAAGCAACACCACTAAGTTATTATAATACATGAAAAACTTGAGAATTATCAAACAGAAGTAATGGAGCACAATGATATAATAGCTTTTGCTTAAAGGTATCGGAGAACGTTCAAATATCAACAAACTTTCTATTTCTGTCGCTAAATAAGTCCGGATTGAAGGGCGTTTTAGTTAGTCATATTACTGGAGTAACGAGATTTGACAACTCGCCTCTCCAAGCGACTAACACAACGTCATACTATTTTAGACCCTAAGTAATATGTATTAATTATCTTACATATCAACTGTTATGCCAAATATGCGATGTGAGCTGTAGTTACGTTAGCTGTAGTTATAATATGTTAGCTGTAGCTATATTAGCTGCTTAATGTTCTATTATTAACAGCTTCAGTTTTGTCTATTCTAGGTCGGATATTTCGCCGAGTGTACCGACGGTTCGCCCGACGCCCGTCTGTCCAGATTTACTAAACGGATTACAGAATTTCATATGCGCTATGTTTGCTTGGAACATTTATTGTATAAGAGGAATTCTAGTTAGTTTACATAAAATTAATAAATAAACCTTTTCACATACACAAAAGGATTTTTTTATAAAGAATGGTTAAAGTATGCTGATGCGTCGATTTCTGCTGCCAAACATATGCAAATATTACTGCGTTCCGGTTTGAACGGTGCTGTAGCTAGTGTAATTAGGAATAGTGAGATTCAATATCTCATGTGTCAGGCGACGATCCGAATATGGTGCTATACTAACTAGCGCTATGTTATTATGACCGGGCGTATCATTTACCACCAGGTGAACGACCCGCTCGTCTCTCGCTTAATTGTATAAAAAAATAAAAAATCTGTTAGTAGTATTAAAAGTGATATTCGCTGTTTGTATTGAATATAAAATGAGGTTTTAATATACCTTCTCCTGTCCGCTTTGGTCTAATAGAGAGAGAGATAGAAATCCGGCCTTAATACGACTTTAAATATTTTAATACTTACCATACATAATTGGAAAATAAAACCTTATTGTAAAAAATCATCAGCACTTAAATAAAAATATTCTTGAGCCGTACTTATTATCGATATTCTCGGATCTGATTGGAGTATTATGTAAATTGAACTTATTGACGTACACTGCTATGTCAACTAAGTCAACTCATCAACTATGTCACAAACCGTCGTGTGTTGTAAGTGTATAAAAATAATACTTGAAAGTATTTTGCACGGTCTATTGGTAAGTATAGGACTGTCAAGCAAATACCTGGTATTAAAACCTGGTATCTTAAATACATTGTAAAAAGTTAATACTTGAATTAATGTTTCTAAAATTACTACTTGAAAAACTATTCTCCGGTGATGTGTAGCGATTGGTAGTCGTTTGGACATGAACAGCTCATCTGATACTGAGCTCGTGGACTCGACTCCATGGCCTGCTAATACTTGAAAATTATTTGCTAGGGCACTAAGTATACGTCATCATCATCAGCTGATAGACATCCTTTTCCGGACATAGACCGTAGAACTCCACATCGATTGGTCTAGCATTGCCCGCAAGTTCGCGTAGTTCGAAGAGATATTAGGTTTCAGAACTTCGTTTAAAAACGTAGTAATAAACTAGTATTTGGAATAATAACACTTCAATTAATGATTTAAAAAGCATGTCACTTGAAAGTATTTAGCTCGTGAATCTGGTGTCAATACTAGTAAACAATATATTAGGTTTTAAAACCAGGTCGCGTAAATTGTATATGTTATCCCTAATAGTTTATAGACATAGTTTGACGACTATCTGTATTATGAAGACATACTTGACAGGTTTGCTCGCAACAAAACCATTAGCGAATGAAAATTTATATTGTATAGTGTCAAACAGTTTTAAACCTGATTTCGAATGAGCTATTAAGACTTAAAGTGCTATAAGATTGTTTATTGCGGCGTTAAATTGATGAAAATCGGGCAATGTGCTTGTTATAAAAGCATTCGGTTAATATTGTTGACCGCGATACTATCGGACGGTTACTTGTCCTTCGATTTGATGTTCTTGCTTACGTAATGTATTCTACTGTATAATAGTATGTTTTATTATATTATAGTTTGGTTCCGTTTCGCTATAAAACTTAGTCTAACATTACATATATTCGTATGATTTACCGCAGACTCGTCAAGATTGGTAACGTTTCTGTTCTCTGCAAACGTCTTGAAAACTTTATTACATATTATCTTGCATACGAAAGGAAAAAGATATTTTACATATGATCATGTTTTGATTAAATCATATAAGAATATACTCGTATGTGATTATACAAGTTCATATATTAACGTTGAATAATTTGATCTTCAACTCTCTAACCCAAACATTTTAGTTAACTTATATCAATTCAAACTATTGTATAGAAATTTTATATTACACAACTACCGCCGTATTTTAATCAGTTTTAAAGCATATGGTAACTAAATACCGAAGCTAACTATTAAAACTCATAGTTGATCTTTTAGGTCTAACTTTATTCACTTAATTATTTGATACTTACGTTTCTCAACAATACTTTGATAATGAAATTACAGTTTAGTATGAAATATAGTTCGAAAATTCTACTTTGATTCAGGTATTATCGTAAACCAAACCAGTAATTTTGATTAGAAGAAACGTGAATGAGAATTTTTTTAAAATAATACTCTTCAATATTCTTTACTTGTATTTTTATACATGTAACCTTTTTTTTTTTTTTTTTTTTTTTTACATACATAGTTTGGCAAATATCTCCCTTCCGCCTTTTTGTCTTTTGAATTTCGCGGCTATGTACAAAGCGCTACAGAGCTCGTATCTGGCAATACTATACATAATTTGAAAGGTCTTGACATAACCTACAAAACGACGCTATGCATAATTAGTTTTGATATTGCGTTCAACAGTTATAGACGTGTAAACATATAGTTCACTAACGCCGAAATTCGCGCTGTTTTAAAGTTTTCCTTCGTTAAAGGCAAATCCGCTAGAGAAACGTTCCGTGAGATTAATGGTGTTTTGGGGGATGGTACTCTATCACTTCGGACCGCGGAGGAATGGTTTCGACGATTCAGAGCCGGTGAAAACGACACCATGGATAAGCCAGCCGGCGGAAGACCTGTGACGACAAATACCGATGAAATCATGGACTACATCGAGTTAGACCGGCATGTGGCATCTCGTGATATCGCCCAGGAGATGGGAGTTAGTCACCAAACCATTTTAAACCATCCGCAGAAGGCTGGATACAAAAAAAAGCTTGATGTTTGGGTGCCGCATGATTTGACGCAAAAAAACCTTCTGAACCGAATCAACGCCTGCGATATGCTGCTGAAACGGAACGAACTCGACCCATTCTTGAAGCGCTTGGTGACTGGCGACGAAAAATGGATCACATACGACAATATCAAGCGAAAACGGTCGTGGCCGAAGACCAGTGAATCGTCCCAAACAGTGGCCAAGCCGGGATTGACGGCCAGGAAGGTTTTGCTGTGTGTTTGGTGGGATTGGAAGGGAATCATTCACTATGAGCTGCTCCCATACGGCCAGACGCTTAATTCTACCATCTACTGCGAACAACTGGACCGCTTGAAGCAGGCGATCGACCAGAAGCGTCCAGAATTGGCCAACAGGAAGGGTGTAGTGTTCCACCAGGACAACGCCAGACCACACACTTCGTTGATGACTCGTCAGAAGCTACGGGAGCTCGGATGGGAGGTTTTATCGCATCCACCATATAGCCCGGACATAGCGCCAAGTGATTACCACCTGTTCCTGTCTATGGTGAACGCCCTTGGTGGTGTAAAGTTGAACTCAAAAGAGGCTTGTGAAAAGTGGCTGTCCGAGTTCTTCGCAAATAAGGAGGAGGGGGGCTTCTACGAGGGAGGTATTATGAAGTTGCCGTCTAGATGGAAACAGATTATCGAACAAAACGGCGCACATTTGAACTAAATCCGATCACTGTAACACTTTTTATAAAGCATTGAATAAAGAGCAAAAAAGCGGAAGGGAGATATTTGCCAAACTTATATATCACGCCTCGTTCCCAGTGGAGTAGGCAGAGACCACCTGTCTCCACTTGCTACGATTCTGGCACACCTCTCTCACTTCCTCCACTTTCATGACCGTCTTCATGCATGCTCGTCGATTGCGAGTACTCTTGACCCAGCCTTCCTTTAGGACATCTTCGATTTGATCGGAATATGTCCGCCTAGGTCGACCTGCACCGATTTATCCAATCATTCTTACCTTGTATACCTCTTTCGTTAATCTTCTATCATCCATTCTTTCAACATGACCGAACCATCTAAGCGTCCCTTCCTCTATCTTTGTCACTCACTACATCTACTGTTCCTCACTTTGTCCATCAGCTTACAGCTTACCTCTTTACATAGTTATATATCTGTTTTTATATATATATCCTTCCTGCGGCTGGTTAAGAATTGTAACTATTCTCACTGTGTACTGTATCGCAGGAAGAAGTTCGTACGTAACGTGTTGCACTAGAATAACATATATTTATTTATAATGGGCAATGTTTATGTTATGTAGCATTAATGGTTTCGGCAGATGTGTTTAGAGCAAGTTTAATGTGAAGAAATATATATTTTTTTTCGTATTCATATTCATTATCATATTTATTATCTGTACCGTTTAATTAAAGCGTCTATAATGTTTTTAGTTAGTTAATGGATCGTTAATTAAAATAATATGTATAGGGTAGTGAGACATTTGATGTGAATTCAAAAGATCAAAGACAAAAAAGTATGTCACGGTATCCTTGTTAAAGAACCGAAAATATGTGATGATGTAAGGAATACAGAATTTGAGGATCTGATGAATTTGTATAAATAAATACTCTAACATAGTTAATGGTAATGAAGCTTCCTTTCTTGCAGAGAGGAGATAGTCAAAGCTCTTTATCCACCTCTATGGTCAAGTATGTGTTGGCGGATGCGACAATTCCACTAAATCTTGTTCTTAGAATATGTTTGCTAATTGATGTCCTCCTAGCGGAAGTTCAAGGCCATTGAGTATCAAACCTACGCTTCATTGCATTGCATACCGGATTCGTTATTTACAAACTGAATTATCAATGCTTCAGTCAAGACACAGGTGAACATATAAACATAGAAAATATACTATAACAACGGGAGATATTAAGTAGATTTGTTGCTTGATCGTAAATCGTTTCGTAAACTAATACCAGGTGAGTTATGATGACGGTTTACCGCAGCAATTATTGCCAACATCGGATCTAGTTCAGATACACATGCATTGTTACTATTTCTAGAATACAACACATCAATGATAAACCCAGTCTGTGATGTTTTATCTATATATATATACAGGGAAACTATCGATAAATGATCTAACAGCTAGATCTGAGTCATGCTGGAGGTATAAAGTTATATAACTTTGCGATTTACCGGTAACTTATCAATTGAATTGAAACGTATCGAGAATTTCCATTGTATCTGTATAACTATTAAATATTCTGATCAAATATATTCCTCTGCCTTTCATTTCCACTAGCACCTATTAAGAGCTGCTTCATCTATCTGAAAGCCTCAAAAATTCATTCACTTTCAACTATCTGCCGTATTTGGTAGAAGGCTTTGGGTATTAGGAGTCAGTGGAAAGGTTGATGATGATGATGATATATATGGCGATGCAGTAATCGAATTACAATATCTTCGTAACGTTATTGAACTTTGTAATTATTTGTATAAAACCAATTTTATATGAGGTTAGTTAACAATTCGTAGTCATGATGAAAGTGGTAATAGTGACAGGAATGATTAAAGATCAATGTATCGATAAAGATTATTCAAAGGGTTTCAATGGGGAGAAATTAGTTTTAAGAGCCTTTGTGAGAATTATTTTCAAGGTTATCCTTTGATACTTAATAAAGTGAACTCATTGTGAAAACATCACCATTTCTCTAAGAAGATATCTGTAGGTAGTGTAATTATCTGGGTATGAGAGTATTATTTTCTACAGCAATTCCATTAAGATTTTTTTTTTAATTAAAAATAGGTTAGGACTTCACTATCATTCCGCCTCGTGTTGCACAATACAATGTAGTGTATATATTCCCAAGTAGAGTTACATTGTTATAGGTAGACGTATCTTAACGCCATGGTACTTTGAATAATTTGGAAATGAAGTATAGTTAAAGTAAGATAAAAATCTGAAGTAATCCGATACATCATGAGATTACCCTCTTCATCTCTAAAATAACCTTCAACTAACCTTTTAGTAGTGAAAATTTTAATACATGAATCAAATGTACTGTTGAGTTAAAATTTTCTTTAAATATCTCCCCCCCACATCCGACGCAAGGTATCGTGTAATATACACTATTTCGGATTGTGTTTACACTACACATCAATTTGAAATCTCCAACGTTAAATACTACAGACACGCGCCATGATAAATAAGAGCAAATGTTTTCATCACAACTATCGCTACAAAATGGATGCTGTGTATATTTTTATTCTACAACTATAGGCGACGTTCACACGTTTTAATCAGTAATTTTATCTTCTATACTTATTGACTATTCAATAAGGGTCCTGCACATTAACTTACGGAACCCAAGTCAACCTCACTTCCTCGTGGTGCAACCTGCTAATCAACAAACGAGACTGGCTTTCACAAACCAGCACTGGCGTAGTTCAAGAAATAGCCCAAATCCCTCCATACGATTCCCTACCTGATCGATGGAGTCTTTGGATGAGTCCGCTGTCGTCAGTTGACGTCTATAGTCTGATGAAGATAATCATGAGCGCAATTTGGTGTAGTGGATATCACCCTTACTAGCGCCACGTTGTTATGAGCAGGCATATTACTTATCATCAGGTCTTGTAGCTTCATTGTATATAAAAACATTTAAGCTTCTTTAATGCATGTTCCGTTGTGATCTCGTTTTGACAGAACCTGCTTCTCCATTCCACAGTTTGAGACGTTTATGAAGCATTTTCTCATCACTAACAGACAGTGGTGGTAAATAGCACCAGATGTGAAAATATTTTGCTTGCACCGAAATAAAAGTTCATAATAGCAAAAGTAGCGAACATTAAATAGCAATTCTAAAAATATAACCATCGGATTGTTGGCAAGTGCCGCTTTCATACGATATCTATATAACAGTCGCTAAAGGAACACCACGACAAAATAAAATAAAAAAAATTGCTACTTTAGATATAAAACAAATGGAAAACTGATAACATCAAGTAGTAAAGGAAGTTAATAAGTTTGATGTAAAACAGTTCATCAAAAACAAAATATATTTGAAACGTATACATAAGATACTATGAGAAAAGGTTTTTTTTTTTTCAATGAAGCGGAAATACGAAGGGCCGTTCACCTGATGTTTAGTGATACGTCCGCTCATAAAAATGTGGGTCTAATTGAGATTGTATTCATAAGACCACATAGCGTTCATCGCTTTGAGACAAGATGTTAAGTCTCACAACACCAGTAATTTTACTAGCTACAGCGCCCTTCAAACTGGAACAGTATGTTTTATATTCTATGCAGTGACGAGACGAGCGGGACATTCAACTTATGGTAAGTGATACGCTCTCCCATAAAAATGTGGCTCTCATATAGAGCTCGTCAATTCCAGACATAAGATGTTGCCTTTTAACCTCAGTAACTACACCAGCTACAGCGCCCTTCATACCGGAACACAGTACTGTTTAGCTGCAGAAATAAGCGCTGTGGACCACCGCGGTAGTTACCAAACTACGTAGACCGTCTCCAGCATCAGAGACCTACCACCAGAGAAGTATACAAATGTATACAATTTTATTCATACTGCTTTACAATATTCCTTTATCTTCATCATCTAAGTCTGTTTTTTTAATGGTAATGATTAATGATATTGATGATGTATTGTTGTGACCAGCTATCATCGGGCGATGTCTTCACCGGAACACATGAAGATATTGTTGTGATAGTTGTTGTTGTTAATGGTTTTACTTTTCAGCAAAGATATATATATGCATTTTATTTTGTTGATGACAACATTCTTATAACTTTGTCAACAACATTAATATATGTTACTGATTGTCTCTGTTGCCGGAGACGACAGCAGAGCCTATTGCATCCGACAAACAGTACTATGTTCCGGTTTGAAGGCTGTTAAAGCTAGTAAGTATATCTAGGGAAATAAATTGGGGCAATGATACTCAACATCTCATGTCTCAGAGGACATGTGTTGCAGTATATGTCAATATAACTAATCAGGTGAAAATCCAGCTTGTCTCCTCGCTTAATAAAAAAAAAATGGAATTGGTTTATTGATTAACTCTTTATGGTTTACAATAAAGATACAATCAACTGAATTTCTTCAGGCAACCCTGTAGGCGAAGAGGGGTAAAATAAACAGATAACAGAGTAGCAAGATAAGTAATCAAAATATACAAAAATACAATCTTACATATTGAAAACATAGTTACATTATACATAAATATAATTATACATATTTAAATAAGAGAAATAAGTAATAAGCCAATACATATGTTTACTAATTAGTAGTGTAAAGGTTTTCGTATAACAGCTCACAGGACCCAAGCCATTGGGTCAACGTGGCATGAACTAGCCCAAATTTCCCCATATGAATCTAGGCCTATGTCCAGCAGTGGACGGCCATCTGATGATGATGATCATGATATATCTAACACATCTTAAAACGTCTAAAGAAAATTAGTGGATTAAACACAGATTGTGGTTGGCTAATCGCGTATTATATAGGTTTTTTCCATCCGCGAATAAAACACGTAAATAATAGTGTCGTTAAGATTTTTGTCGTAAAAACATATTTAAGAATCACAAATGTTACAACATCTAATAAATTCATCATCATCATCAGCTGATAGACGTCCACTACTGGACGTAGACCTCCTTTAAATATATCTACGTTTGTTTTGGTTCATATGGAGGGATTCAGGCTATTTCCTACCACGCTGGCTGAAGGTTAGTAGGAGCTAGAAGCTCGTTTTTTGATTAGCAGGGCGCACCATGAGCGAGTGAGGTTGGTTTAGGTTCCCTTACACCCCTTATTAATAAATATACAGTAAATATTATAAACAATATAACTTCAAATGTTAACGTGTTGTAGATAAGTAGATCAACGAGAACGTGAACATAAAAGAGTACCGACGTACAGTATGATAAACGGACTCATCACTGATTAAAGCTCTTATTATAATTTTGTCGGACTACCCGCGAGATCTTTTACGAGCCAAATAAATAACCTTAAAGACTACATCAATCGCTCCACACTAACGCACAGACGCCATATCGTTATATAAAAATACAATAAGCAATATTCGCAGTTATATCGCTTTGTGTGAAAGATGCGAGTTGAGTACTTAATCGTTTAGTCGCTTGCTGCGGTACTAGCGAAAAAAAAATCTATAAATTTTATCTATATAATATATATAATCATCATTAGGTTACCTAATACGGGCATGTTATGCGGAGGGATGAAGGACATAACATAGAAAGTAATGAGAATGAAAGTGTGGATGGATTGCGTGAAAGATGACATGTGGAAGAAGAGTGTGAATTCAGATGACGGTTGATAGAGGGATATGGAAGAGAGTACATACTGTGCGGACCCCACATAGCTGGGAAAAGGACATGAGGAACAAGATGTAATCATCATTATCAGTAGATAGACGACCACTGCTAGACATAAGCCACCCTTAAAGATCTCCACATCGATCGTTCCGCGCCGTCCGCATTCAATTGCTGACCTTCACCAAACCGTCGGACCACTTTGCGGCGAGGCTGCGAACACCGCGTCTTCCGGTATGCGGTTGCCATTCGAAGACCTTATAAATATCAACATTATATATAATGTTCGCCAATCACGTGAAAAGTAGTGAACGTATCGACATTATTTATTTTTTTAATTCATAGATCCTTCGTCGTCATTATTTTTTAATTTCATAGATCCTTCGTCATTTTATTTCCAATTATCCTCTATAAATATTTCCATTTAGCCTTATTTGTGCGGTTGCTATAGCAACAGTTGCAATAGAAAGTCATTTGCGGTTGCGGTTGCTCTGAAGGAATATTTCAGATAAATTTCAAGTCTATTTTTATAATAGGTTAGCAAATATCTCCCTTCCGCCTTTTTGTCTTTTGAATTTCGCGGCTATGTACAAAGCGCTACAGAGCTCGTATCTGGCAATACTATACATAATTTGAAAGGTCTTGACATAACCTACAAAACGACGCTATGCATAATTAGTTTGGATATTGCGTTCAACAGTTATAGACGTGTAAACATGCGAGTTCACTAACGCCGAATTTGCGCTATTTTAAAGTTTTCCTTCGTTAAAGGCAAATCCGCTAGAGAAACGTTCCGTGAGATTAATGGTGTTTTGGGGGATGGTACTCTATCACTTCGAACCGCGGAGGAATGGTTTCGACGATTCAGAGCCGGTGAAAACGACACCATGGATAAGCCAGCCGGCGGAAGACCTGTGACGACAAATACCGATCAAATCATGGACTACATCGAGTTAGACCGGCATGTGGCATCTCGTGACATCGTCCAGGAGTTGGGAGTTAGTCACCAAACCATTTTAAACCATCTGCAGAAGGCTGGATACAAAAAAAAGCTTGATGTTTGGGTGCCGCATGATTTGACGCAAAAAAACCTTCTGGACCGAATCAACGCCTGCGATATGCTGCTGAAACGGAACGAACTCGACCCATTCTTGAAGCGGATGGTGACTGGCGACGAAAAATGGATCACATACGACAATATCAAGCGAAAACGGTCGTGGTCGAAGGCCGGTGAATCGTCCCAAATAGTGGCCAAGCCGGGATTGACGGCCAGGAAGGTTTTGCTGTGTGTTTGGTGGGATTGGAAGGGAATCATCCACTATGAGCTGCTCCCATATGGCCAGACGCTTAATTCTACCATCTACTGCGAACAACTGGACCGCTTGAAGCAGGCGATCGACCAGAAGCGTCCAGAATTGGCCAACAGGAAGGGTGTAGTGTTCCACCAGGACAACGCCAGACCACACACTTCGTTGATGACTCGTCAGAAGCTACGGGAGCTCGGATGGGAGGTTTTATCGCATCCACCATATAGCCCGGACATAGCGCCAAGTGATTACCACCTGTTCCTGTCCATGGTGAACGCCCTTGGTGGTGTAAAGTTGAACTCAAAAGAGGCTTGTGAAAAGTGGCTGTCCGAGTTCTTCGCAAATAAGGAGGGGGGCTTCTACGAGGGAGGTATTATGAAGTTGCCGTCTAGATGGAAACAGATTATCGAACAAAACGGCGCATATTTGAACTAAATCCGATCACTGTAACACTTTTTATAAAGCATTGACGAAAGAGCAAAAAAGCGGAAGGGAGATATTTGGCAACCTTATATAACGGCTAGCAAAATGGATGGGGAACTTAGTTTATGTATAATACTATATATTAAAAAATACATCATCACCATTGTAACTATCATCTAATATTATTACCATTTGACCTTTTTTTTAGTGATTATGTGTGAATGTTGAATAAAATTTCTTTCTTTCTTTATTATCATCATCGTCAAAACCATCGTCCATTATTAATATACTATTGTGTTACCTTTTATAGCAATTCTATCAATGTTGAATAAAAGTTTCCTTCTTTTTTCATAATCATCATCATCATCATCATCATCGTCTACTTTTGTACATAAGTCTTTACCAATGTATTTCACAAAACACGGTCTTTCGCCGTTTGAATCCATTGGCTCTTATATTGTAGATACATGTATAACCCTACAAAATTCAAAATGCCTGACGGAATGTAGTACGTACTCCCAAAGCGCCGTATCTGGAACTCGGCCTATTTGTAATGGATAAACAACGAGTAAATAATATATGTGTATGCAGAAAGAAACTGTGCGAGGTGCCAAGGTGGATTATCAGATGCCTATTTACGATACCGTGTGTTTATTTAATCTTTTTTTTTTCTCCTATTCAAATGTTCCCCCGCCGATGTAGTGTGTCGAAAATGTTTCTTTAATGAAATATGGCATGTTTATGTAGCGAAAACATGAGATCAGTTTTAGTTTCTACTTCGTACATTGTCTCTTTCTGTTTCAAAGCGTGATCTTTTTACTGTTTTATTACACTGTCTGAAAACCAGAGTAAATTTAGAGTCTAAATTTTAGATCCTCCACAGTGTAATTATTTGTTAAGGTATCTACAGTTAGGTTTATTTTGTTAATAACTATATGTATAAGTTGTTAACTATATGTTTAATATACGTATCAGGAAAGTAACTAGCTTTCTCAGGTAAAATGTTGTTTCTTTAATAAATTTCAAAACATCTAAAATAACTAAAGAAGCTATGAAAATTAGTACTTAATCCAGAAACATTAACTTATCCGTTTAGCAGTTATCCAAGAAGATATTTGTAATAGTTTTGTTATAAATAAAATTCGTCAAGGTGAACATTGAGTTGAATATTCTACTGTGACAGCTGTTGAGTATTCAAACATTGAAGCACACGATCGCTTCCGGCCAAACGAATAAGAAATCAAATGATGTCATTACAGACGAAACCGGAAAAGAATACATCATCATTGTCTAGCGCAATGACTTTTATACAATGAATACTACATATTGGGACTGTTGATGCCAATTGGAACTGTTGCTATGTTACAGCCCGTTACTTATTACTACCGATAACGTCCTAACTTAATTATCTTCCTGTATTATGATGATGATAATGATTATAGATAATGTTGAATGATGTTAAGAGACTATGGAGATGAAGACGATGTAGCTTGGTCGCCGGAAATACTCTGGCTTTCCTGTGTAAACAGAAAGGCAATGCTTCTATGGCAGAAGATTTACAATATGATTGTGGTAATTAAAAAGGCAATGAAAAAACCTTCTAACACCTAAACTTATGACCCAGGATTAGAACTAGAGGCTGTCGTGTTGAAGGATAATAGCTGCATTTATAAACTATCGTCTAATATCTAGAAACGAGACTGTATTGTTTTGTAAACATTTTGATAGATATGATCTTGTTGAAATCTTATTTCTTTTATATTCTACGAAGTGTCGAGACAAGCTATATGTTTACTAGATGGTAAGTAATACAACTGCCCATAACAACGTAACACTAGTTAGGATGATACAGAGAACAACATTATGCTCGTCTTCTGGAAACCTAGATATTGCCTCCTTACTGCAGCACTTTCACTAGCTGCAACGTCCTTCAAATTAGAACACAGGTATGTCTATACACTACTGCTTAGCGGTAGAAATAGGAGCTATAGGGTAACTACCTAGATGGTCTCCGGCAACAGAGACCTACTAATAGACAGCTAAAAAGTTTTTTCCATTTATAATATCAATAATAACATGAATGAGATAAGCTTTTTAAGTTATAAAAAACTAACAATAAAATAGACTAAACTTATATATGAACGATAAAAGAAAAAACCTAGGACTACCTCGACTTCTAGAGTCCAAGTAAATTAATAGTATTACCGCGCTGGATGGCTAGGCTTATTCTTTGTGCCATATGATTGCCGACTTTGGAGTCCTGGGTGGCTTCCGTTAGCTTTCTTGATTAATCTCTAAAAAGTTTAAGCACACCCTTATATTACCACTCATTTTTCAATGTTTTTGTAAATTTCTATTTAATTTATAAAGGTAACTTCACCTTGGAGAAAATCTTAGTTTTGTTTAATAAACTATTAAACGGATACAAGCAGATTATTTTAGTTTCCAACGAACCGTTATTATATTAGTCCATTTAAATATAGATAACGGATATAACAGTCGTCTATATAAATATAGTAACTACGTAATCAAGCGTCTATAAAAAAGATGGTAAAAAAAAAGCTAAACGCTCCCACGAAAGTTCTTTACCTCGATCCGTTAAAAAAATCATCCGACATCCCATAACTCATTTTTTTTTATTTCAGTCGTAATGTATCTTTCCATCTATTCGACTATATTTCTGTTTAGATTTATTTCGACTCTAGATATGAAACTGTATTTTGTCCTGTAGTCTAAGGCTATTTATAATACGACTAAGGTAAGACCTGCCTGTTGTAGAAGGTGACTAAGAGGGTGCTTTAGCTCTTGTACCACAGCGAGGGTGTCGAGGAGGGTTACAGTTCTCCTTAGGCGTAGTGCCAGAAAATACCGATGCGTTTCGTAGGAGATCTTGGGACCTCACAAAACACTGAGGATGACCAACGGAGGGATTTTAGTCGGTAAAAATTGTACATGCCTTCTCCCTAGAACCCAGAAGCTGAGTACCTTTCAATAAAATTTCTTCCCTATAATAAAAAAAAGCTACAAAACCGTGTTAAGATTTTTCTTATATACGATGATGGTACGTGATACGGTTGTCCATAACACTGAGGTCAGTGTAATTGTAATTATTCTAGTTATTTCACTAGCTACAACGCCTTTCAAACACGAACACACCAATGTTTGCATACTACTGTTTGGCGGCAAAAGTAGGCGCAGCGGTGGTACTTACTCAGACGGTCTTCAGCAAGAGAGACGTGTCACCAGTATCTAGACAAAATTTTTTTAAGTATAAAAAAATCTCTGATGTTGCAGATAGTCCAGTTCCAGATATTCTTGATTTATCTTCCGCCAAACAATAGTACGCAAACATTACTGTGTTCCGAATTGAAGGGCACTATAGCTAGTGAAACTAATGACGTGATGGGACTTAAAACCTTATTTTACACGACGACAAACATAATGTGGTGCAGTATATATCATCTTAATTTGTGCCACTATTTATAGAGAAGCTACATTACCAATTATTAGCACAAATTTCTCTTCTTCTCTTTTACTTTAAACATTTCTAGTTTCTCTTCATAACCTAAAAATAGATTGGAAGAGAATGTTTTGTTGTTCACCGTCCGCCATTTTGATTTACTTTTAAGTGCAAAGGTAGTTTAGGTTATTAAATAAATAACTTCATTAATAAAGAACGGTTTTAAATGATTTAGTAATTAATTCATGGTTAATGAATACATGTACATTATTTTTTTTTATTTCTTTCGAATATTTATTGAAACACTTCAATTAGGGTTATAATAGTCGCTAAGTGCCTATGGGTATTCTCTACCAGTCAACCTAGGTAAGAAAAGCTATGGCAGGTGAGGAGAAATATTAATATATGTAACTAAAGACAAATAAACAAATACATATAAGATTGATAATGAAGAACTAATCTCGTATACAGATAATATCCGTTCATCAATTTCCCGAAAAGTTGTTTGGAGTTGTTTGGAGCTGTTCTAATATCATCGGGCAAGGAGTTCCACAGTCTCGTTTCCTGAATTATAAAAGAGTTACTGACAAAGTTTAATCTTGTATATAGGTAACTTTAACAGGTATTTCTTATTCGGTCAGTATCTGACCCTATATTTAACGACTTCTCAGAGATTTATACCCGTTGCGTACGCGGCGGGGTGTCGCAATCCGCACGTCAAGGATGTTACAAATAGTACGTAGCGATGATTGGTTCGAAACTATTGTCGTATCGCCTCTTAAGGTTTATATAATATATCCTATCACGATCCGTAAATATATATAACAGATACATTTTCATCTGATTCCGCGTAGATCCGGAAACAATAATTGATAGTAGCTAGTCTGTGATGACTATGAGGTTAGGACATCAATCCACCTAATCCTTCCGCTGACCGTGGTTACTGTAAATCACCTTTGATATAATAAATATAATAATATCAGTAGGTTTTCCTATTAAACGTGTAATATTTAGTTAAACATATAAAACAGAAATATGGTAACGATTATGATGAATACTACCCTAACAGATTTAGTTTTAATATTACCACTTTGCGAAAGGGTTAACAAACGAAACTCACAGTGATTATACGTTTCTATGACGTCACTCCGCTCCATGAATTCAAGATCCAGTTTTATTGCCCCCACATTGCCTACGTTTCCATCTTACACCGGTAATGAGTTCAAAGCCGAGACATAAATACTTTAAGGAGTACGCTTGTTGAATTCTAGGTTAACAGTTAACACCCACTTTTGTTTTCCATTGTTTTTATCTTTCCAAAGTTCTGTAATCATTTAATTATATAAACAGAACTCAATGTAAATAAATACTACGCCCCTGCTTGTATATAGTCTTTGAAATAATCACACTGTAGTCAGCTTACTAGGAAGATTAACTTCAATAATAGCCGGAATACTTTTTTAACTTATTATTAAGAAACCAGCGTTATTGTTTAACAAATTTACAAGTATTTAAAGCTTATGTGTAAAGCTAAAGTAAAGGTTTGTTTGTACATCAAGTTAGTATGTCAGTATGCGCAGATAGATCGTTAAAAGGAAAGGAGACGACCATTTATGAATTCAATTGATGAAGGCTACAACTGTAAAGGTGGAAAGTTTGTGCCAGTAAAAATATCTGGGTAAAGAAGACGAGTAACAATATACAAACAGATATGTCTGTTATTTCTATTTTCTGCAAATAATCGTCAAATTCCAGATAAACGAAGAAACCTCATGAAAATGATGAACAGATTAAAGTTAAAACAAACTTCCTTCTATTAAGCTCCATGTATTCTCTCTTCTCTTATTACCTTTTGGTCTATCATATCCTATTTAAAGTAAAATAGGATAGACATGGGTCTTATCTATATCAAGAAAATCAGGATGTCGTGATGTTCGCTTAAATGCATGAGCTTCCTACATCGGTAGAAATTGTTTGCTATTATATTGAAAGAAAATATTGAGTAGTGAATATGCCACCGGTTGCTGTGTATAAATCCGACTACGATTCAAAATATGGTACGTCGTAATTTAAGATCAAAAGTAAGGAAGACTTGTTTGTGTTATGAAGTGCCGGGTTCCGAGAACGAAACATGAAAGGGTTGGAATTTTTTTTTTAAACATGATTACAGTTTTTCTGTGTGTTGTTTGTTACGATTTGTACTGAGCAACATTTGTGTTGAGATTTGAAATCGAACTGTTACTAAGCTTCGATTTTACTGCGAATTGATCTAAATGAAAGCAAAGATTTTACTGCTGGTACGTACCATCGCAACTTGTATATCTACCGCTAAACAGTAGTGCCAACATTATTGTGTTCCGGATTGAAAGGTGCTGTAGCTAGTGACATGACTGGCGTTACTTAACATCTTATGTGTCAAGGAGATGAGCATAATTTGGCGCTGTGTATATCATTTTGTTTGATTTGATTTTTATTGATATAATATATACACTGACTACATAAATAGATATGTATATATATGTATATCTAGCACCTTTCAATCCGGAAATGGTCTGTTTAATGCTTCTCCTGTTGAGACTCGCGAAGTGATAGACAATATAACGACTAGTACGATGCCATGAATAATAGATTAACTAAGGTTCTGTTTATGTTTCTAGGTGCTATATAACATTTATTGCATATATGCAACATGATGATAGATGAACTATAGTTCATCTATCAATATCTAGATACGAGTATAAACAGATATAAAGAGCTGATGAAAAAGATAATCCAATAACATAAAGAGAGAAAGCGTGCGAGTATTGGAGGAAGCGTAATCAAGCTCCAACAATGAAGTACATTCGCGTACGAAATCAAATTACCGGATATCCTTTAGAATAGTAATCGTTAGATCTGTATTAAGTTACGAATTACTTTATATACCATGTGAAATAACTTACATTTAACTACTTTAAAGATGATAATAAGCTTCATGGAGTTTATCGTATATGAACTGCCTTTAAGCAGGTAAAGTGTGTAACGGCTTCCGCGCAACAACTGATAGGACCCAAGCCGACCTCACTTGCTCCCACCCCCGCAATGGGCCAACGTGGTGGGAAATGGCCCATTTCCCCCCATATGAACCTCTACAAATGTGGAGGATATTTGTGGCAGGCATATGTCCAGCAGTAGACTTTTATAGGTTCATGATGATGAAATGGGTAGCTTTGTATTGAGACAATGCAGTGACTTATTTTTTTATTCGATGAAGTCTTGGGACGAGTGAGACATTCACTTGATGGTAAGTGATTCGCCTGCCCATAACGTGGCCCAATCAGGATAATGCGGCGATAGTTAAGATGTTCTATACTGCAGCACTCTGTGCTTGTCACCTTGAGAAAAGATATTCTATTGATAAGTTTCGTTACCCCTGTATACTAACCGGCTACAATACCCTTCAAACCGGAGCACGTTAATGTGTGCACGTTAATCTTTGGCGGCAGAAATAAGAGATGTAGTGGCACCTGCTTATACAGTATCCGGCAACAAAGACTTTATAATATAAATCTATCCTGTCAAGATATGAGAAGCACAGGATTCTAAGCGAGCATTCGTCACTATCCACAGACATTGTCACATGACCGTCAAGTTTAAGGAAAAAAAATTTTTTTTTGGACTATCTATATACAAATCTGAGTACATAACAATATTTATACAATTCTGTATATTGTAGAATTAGTTTTTTTTTTTTTCTAATAACGTAAGCCACTGTACTCGTAGCAGATCGCGACTATGTGATCGTCCGATAACAGAGAACAGATGCTGTTCTTTTATTAGTCTATATGCGGAGCTCTGGGTCAGTGCTGTACATCGTTAAATACAGTTCGCCGGTGTAAATAGAGGCTAGATTACTTTGCGATGAGTTATAAATCAGTTTCTTAAATGCAACCGCATCAGGGAATGGGAATGAGGAAGTAGTAAGGAGATAGTATTGCCGCAATCATAGTATGAAAGCTGCCAAGCATCTGAATTCTAAACGATGTATTGTTATACTACGATTGGTTAAACTGATAATATATTTATGCTCGTTTCAAGCTATTAACTGCTACAGTAGTTCAGCAGTTAATCGCTTTATTACAGTCAAGTTTATTCAATTTTAGTCATGAAGAATTTAGATAGTACTATGATTTTATCGAATAACTCTGTTTACATAGTATCAATACATGAGATCCTCATTGAGACTCAAGAGTTAGCTCAATATCTAAAAAACTTAAAACTATAATAATATAATATATAATTAGCTTAATAAACTATTAGGTATATATCATATAATATACTTTATAACTATTATAACTTAGTCTAGAACTGTTGTTTATTATCTTCGGTTGATAATTTTGAGGATTGACAAATATCCATCGACCATTTTCATTACTGTAGCAAATTTACTTGGCTTTTATAAATTGTTTTCATCATTATCATCAGCCGATAGTTGTCAACTGGACATAGGCTTCCACCAAAGATTTCCAGATAGATCGAGTAGGGATTCATATGGAGGGATTTGGTCTATTTCTTGCCGCGCTGGCCCAATGCGGGTTGGTGGGATGGAGCCAAGAGATTTGTTTGTGGATCAGCAGGGCCCACCACGATCTAGTGAGGTTGGCTTGGATCCCGTGACTTGTTATACGAAAACCCTTACCCTTAAATATTTGTATTAATAACTTAAAATCACAATACCAGGACGTAAAGTACCATCTTTACTTTTTCCAACTTATGCCCTGTTCTTACTTCTCTGGTAATTTACTTGCAGATCAATCTTTTGTTCTCTACTCATTTATTTGTTTGATAATTATTTTATCATAGTCTAACATTCTCCTTTACTTCTTTTATTGCTTTTATCTCCTTCTTAATGATTAAAATAATGAAATCCGTTTCAGCAGTCTAGGTTTTGAATAATACAAACAAACAAAGCCGAATTCCATCATCAACATCCGGACCATTTGCGATCGTTCACAACTCATTAATTCCATACTAAGTAGTTTTTACTTTTTGCCTTTATAACACTGTAATGATATGAAGTTCTTAAAGAGTCACGTCAGAACCTTTCGCGAAGATCTGACATGTAGAGGCGATTTCCTCGAGGTGTTTTTATGGAATCCCTACATTAAATTCTCTCCTTTGTCTCGAAGTCTTTTAGGATCAAGGTCACCTATGTTTCATACATTCAGATATGTTTTCTTTAGTAATTTGTTTCTACATTTAAGTGTATGTGAAGATTGAGAAACAAATGAAAAAAGGTTCGACAGATATGATTGAATCTTTATGAAATCCCGACAATATGTCACAACGGGAACTGGGAGCAACTTAAGTCCCAAATTTAGTTTAAGTTTAACCAAAGTTGATGTAATATATTATAAGCGTGGGTGATGATAAAGTTAAATTGACATTTTGATGTCAAGTAACTTTATTGTATGAGAGCAGATCTTATCGTCACAGCACTGTAGTCTCGGGCTAGTAAGTATAGGACTTAGGTAATCCCTGCCTGTCGTAGAAAGCGACTAAAAGCGTCTAGGAGTTTCACAGGCCTCGAGGGTGGGCGCTAGAATTGCTCAACAGGCGAATCTGTATGGGACAACGTATGGCTCAGCGATGGTGCCTAGGAGTGTTTGAACCATCCTCAGAGACGTGTTAACACAAAGTATAAAGAGGCACCGGTGTGTTCTATAAGAGATTCCGGAGCCTCTCCGAATGCACTGACGCAAACCACCGAGGGGGTTTAACGAGTAAGAATCTCACATAACTCTGACTTCACTCCAGAAGCATGGTAACTTTAGAAGATTTCCCCCTCGAAGCAAAAAAAGGTCTTGTCGACAACGTCTAGATAGGTATAGATTGGACTATCTCAGCTCCTGTTTCCGGCGTCGAACAGCAAGGTGCAAACATTACTGTGTTCCAGTTTAAAGGGCGGTGTAGCTAGTTAAATTACTAGTGTAACGATATTTAACATCTTTTGCCTTAAGCCGATGAGATTATATGTTATTTATATACATTTAAGCAAATCTGAATAAAGCATTTTTATTTTCTTTCTTCTTCTTTGTATATAAGAGAAGGTGTACTTACCGCCAGGTCTCGTCCCGATTGTTGAATAAAATGTAATGTGGGAGAAAAGGCTGGAATAATCAAATGTATTAACGATGAACGTGATCAGAAATGATAAAGAAGAGGGACTATAAATAAATAACTCCAGTGTGGAGGATGAGCAGGTTGTATCAAATATCATTCTACCCTCGGCTTATCAAGAAAAAGCTCCGGCTTTTTCTGTGACTATCAAAGGTGAATACAGTTTTGAGGTTAGTGGATATCAATAAGCTCTAATTATGATTATAATCATAATCACGCATTTATTAGTGGAACACTTATCGATGTTATTTAAACTGCTATCGATTTTAATTTAGATTAGTATCGGAATAGTTAACTACAAATATTATTACCTCCTGAAGATAAAGGATCAAGAACACTTTTCTTCTATTTAAATGACCACCAAAAAACTATAAAATTTTTCACTTTGTTATGAAGACTTGTTAAATGTTAGGTATTATTTGAAAATGCTTAAAAACTATAAAACCTAATATTTAACCACAAGTTTAAAAAGATATTTAGCGTATAGAATTTACCTTAAATATTTTTGTGTCCAAATTTTCAAAGTGAAAACAATTCGTTCCTACACAATCACATACACACAAACAATAACAACTAACTTCGTTTCCTATAACATGTTAAAGTCGAACTGAATCTTTGTGTGATCTTTTAAGTTGTCTGTTTCCTCTCCGCGAAGGTCCAGTGCGGAGACCAAGACCGGGTTTTCATTCAGAGCGAGTCCGGACCCGGCTTCCGCGGAGGGAAGCGGTACGCTGCGCTTGACATCACGGTTTCGACTGGCTAAATTTAACTGTGTTGATTTGAGTGCGCGGATGCAGCTTTTGGTTTGAGCCTGGCCAGGGCTGGCACCTGATTTAATCCGCAACATTAAAGGAATAGAAAGAAGAAAGAATCTAGACGATTAAAACTTGGTGAAGTTTCTAGAAATTACAACTTTTTTTCATCTACAAATGAGCTGACAAATTTCTCATACGTTAAAAATTGTCTCTTATATGTTTAAATAACTATATCTATCAATTTTATTCTAAATCTGTTATCATATCATCATACAGATAACTAACATTGTCTTTAATTAGTAAAATTAATATTTTTTTATATGTAATTGTCATACGTTATATTATATCTTACACGATATTTATATCAAAAAAACTATTATAAGAGTCTGTCTTTGAGTTTGAGGTAATCTTCAAAACAGCTGTACTGATCTAGACTTTATAAGGTCTTGCTTCAAATATCATAGTTATGGACATGTGGGATTTCCAAACAATAACCTCTTTGGTATCAGAATGTTAGAGGGATATGGTAGTTGCTGGGTGTGGTAACATTTTATCAAATTAGACAAAATCATTAAAATCAAATATATATATATATATAGCTTACTCATGTTTTGGAACAGGGTTAGGATAATAATATGTTAATTTATATTTAAAGAATCTTGCTTACGAGACGACAGCCTCCTTTACTTTTTTTAGCCAGAGCTCAGCACTTGTCTCCTCAAGTCTCAGAGTAATGATGTCCGTCGACCTTGTAAATAAATAAACCAAAGAAAGGAGACACTTTGTCCTCTTTGCTCCAGGGATGGCTCAACAAGAGACACTCAAAACTTGTCTTCGGTGTACAAAGATGATTTGAGAGTCAATTTATCCACCAGGCCAAGTGCTGGTTAGCGGATGTCACAACTTCGCAAAAGTTGTACTTGGAACATGTTTTTCTCGTAATGATGTTTCAACGAAAAAAAAATTGTATGCTGACAATAAGAGGTATATTATAGAAAGTAAAGAAAAATATAAAATATGTTTAGTAACAACCCTATTGATCTCATTTAGGCTAAATGCGCACGAGTTGAACGCTGCTCGCGATTGAACGATCGTCCGATAACATACCGCAGAGGTTTCCTTTTAAATCGGCATGCGGAACCCTCGGTCATTGATGTATCTTCAGTATTGACTGCATTATTGCAGTTAAAGATAACCCCTAGGATGTTTAAGCGAGTAATTTATAGCCAAAACACTCGAGCGGAGAGTTAATAAAAGGATTATTTTTAAGTGCCTGCATAGCGCAGAGATAAGGTATCCCACAATTACTCACGAGACCCAAGCCACCCTCACCTGCTCGTGGTGCACCCTGGTACTCAACAAACGAGGCTCTGGTTCCCACCAACCCGCATAAGCTAGCATGGTAGGAAATGGCCTCAATCTTCCCATAGAACCCCTATAAATGTGAAGATCTCGGGGCAGGGCCTATGTCCAGTACTGGACGTGTATCGGTTGAAGATGATGATCATGTAGCGTCTTAGAATCACAAACAAGGTTTGATTTAAAGCTACACGTTGAGGATTTTAGTTGTTGGCAGGGTTTCCTCGAGCCTGCCTATCTTCAGATATCATATTTACATTTTTAAATCTGCCACCATCGCCGGCTTCCGGTTATTAACAAAGTAAAACGAGAGGTATCTAGATGAGCATCCTTTATCAATGACGACCTGATTATCACTTAACATCATGTGAAATTGAGCTCTTAGATCATTTTAGATGCAAATAGGTTTTGCTGCAATTTTACTGGAAACATTTATTTTTAAAGGAAGTGTGGGCAAACGAGGGAACAGATCACCTGGTGGAAAGTGATCACTGACGCCCATGGATAGTCGCAATATCAGAGGGTTCGCTGCTGTGTTGCCGATTGTTGTTGACCGACGTTGCTTACTGGTGGCAGGTGTCTGTTCCTGGAGACGGTCTCGCTCGTCTAGATAGGTACCAGCGCAGCGCCTCCTCCTGTCGTCAAACAGTAGTGTACCTATATCATCAGCAGGCTGAAATGATGATGATGAACACAGTCTTCTGAATTCCTTGGCTCTTTATCTACGTCACAAATATTACTGGTATAATAAGAACTAGCTTCTGTCTCAAAACTGGAAGAGCAATGGTATGGTCTCTTTTGATGGAGACCACCACAGCGCCTATTTCTGCCGCCAAATAGTAGTGTGCAAACATTACTGTATTCCGGTTTGAAAGGCGTTGTAGCTAGTGGACTTACTGCGGTAACGAGACTCAACATATGTCTCAGGCGACGAGCGCAATTTTGTTCTGTATATATCATCCTAAATAGCGCCATGTTGTTATGGGCAAGTGTATCACTTAACATAAGGTGAACATCTCGCTTGTCTTGACGCTTAATCGAATAAAAAAAACCTTTAAAACCTGATTTGCCTCATAATGTACAGCTTTTTTCAATATAATGTGTACGTTATAAGATTGGATCAATTTTTAAAGGGTTATATATGTACTGATCATCATCATCAGCCGACAGATGTCTACTGCTAGATATAGGCCTCCTTCAAAGATCTTCACATTGATCGGTTTTCATCAGTTATTGTATATGTATCAGCTACAAGGAATTGATCGTGTGTCTCTTTCCGGCTGTTAGATGATAATAACCCCTGATTTACTTCACCTCATCGCTACGAGAAACTTCAGGTTTTTTGTTTTATGTCATAACACTGTAAACTTGAAAAAAAAAATTTTTTTTGGTTACTATGCAATATGAAAGACTTCCGCAATTAGGTCAAAATTCAAACCTCTTCAGAAAAGTTTTGAGTATATTTTTTTTTTATAGCAAAGTAATACTATGAACTATTTAGTGATGATAGACAATCTTAATACTTATATTTTCATTCTAAAATTACCTGGCAATTGTCTTTCCCTAGCAACACACTATTTTTCATGTATAACATTATTTACGTTCATTTCAGTATTGAATACCTTGAATTTTGCTTATCATAATTAGATACTATACTTATTACTACTTCGATTTTATCACAGAACAATGTTTCAAGGAGCAGATTTATTGGTACATAGAAATCTTCCTAAAATGCTTCTCCAACTAGTGAAGGTAGGCGATCAGAGTGGTACAGTCTTCATCAATAAACGAGGCTCTCGTCAACCCGCATTGAACCCCTCGTGGAGGGAAATAGCTAAATAGCTTTATACGAACCCTTACATAAGACAGCCCTTAATGTCCAGCAGTACTAGAGGCTGTGCTGACTGTATGTGGAGATCTTTGAGGGAGACCTGTCTAGCAGTGAACGTTTTCCGGCTGATGATGATGATCGCTTCATCATTGTCCTCATTATCACTTAACATCATGTGTAATCGAGGTTTTATTTATATGAATTTAATTACAGCTGTTTGTAGCCAAATCAATCTAGCTAGGTTATTTTTAGATGTACCGGGCTTAAAACCCAAGGTACTGTTAAAGTAGGTTATTACAACGTATCTGTTATTAGAGCGGTTTCTTTAATTAGTGAGCTATTTTAAAACTTTGGTGAAAATGTTAGAGTTTATATGCAAAATTAATCCGAAATAGGACTACTGTTGTTTTAATTAAAAATTATTAAGACAAAAGCGCAACTTTTAAGAGCAATGGAGGATCTGTACTCCCTCTCTGTCTACCCCGACATCATGTCTGACGTTTCCTAACATCTGAGCGGTGTCCGTTATCGATTGTATTTGTGAATAGATACCAAGGAACGGAGAGCTCTCTTACCCGATAAAACTACCCCTCGTAGGGCGTAATTTGCAGTTGAGAAAAGGGAGGTTGAGGTCAATTTATATTTGTCGCTTTCGTAGCATACACGCAAATTACGCACACAAAGAGACTCCAACGCGCAGTCGCAGAACCGCCACCCCACCCAGCGGCTAGCTCGCGAGGGCCCAAAGCCGGCAAAATCCTTCACCCTAGCGGTGACGTCCCAAGCGCAACAACTAGTTCGAAGGAATATTAAAGAAATATATTAAAATAAAAAAAAAAAACTTATTTAATATAGCTAATGTCTATGTATCGCTTTAATTGTTGCTTAGTGTAAATAGAGTAGATAAAGTGCAATAAGGACCTCGTAGATGCCGAAAGGAAAATGGCGGAGGTGAATACGCGATTTTCATTTCGTTTTATGAACTGATTCCCCTTTTCGATTCTAAATTTAATGAGCCTTAAATTAATCCGTTTATACTCGTGTGTTAGTAGTGAATCGGAAATCCGGACGTTTGAATCGTTTCGCTAGTGCAAGGACACGTTAGGATCGATATCCGGCGCGATGTTCGCCGTTTGAGTCCCGCGTTTGGCTGGGGGTAGTTCGGGCCGTCGGGTTGCCGCGACGGCCGTACATGTCAGCGTTGGTGCAGTAGACGGGCGTCTTCAGCCGAGATGACTACTGAAACCGCGACGCCGAACCAGGTATGTGTAAACCACAAGGTTTCTATTTCAGCGACGTTTGGCAATTCGTCTGTGTCAAGGCCAGCCCCTGAAATTTCGGCCTTTGTTATATAACGCGGCTGAAGGCTTTCAATTCCTCCTAGCAGCTGAGCAACCACCATTACCAAGATATAACATTGTTGCTGAATTTTTTATATAATTTTTCCACATGTTATACATTATTAATAGTGATAAAGGAAGACCTAGTTAATCTATATTATAAGCATCAGTAGACGTCTATCGACTGATAATGATGGTGATGATTAAGTATTAAATATGTAACAGGGATGTGGAGATCTTTGGGGGAGGCCTATGTCCAGCAGTGGACGTCTATCGGCTGATGATGATGTACCGAGTAATAGAGATAGAAGATTTTTCAAACAAACAGGTTTTATATAGCTCGTGAAAGTCTATTATGAATATAATCTAGTTTTTTAAAAATACTTATAGCATTAGCATTTATAACATTAGCTTTATTTACTTATGGATTTTATATGTAAAGGTCATGTAAGAAAGGAGATCTACTGTAATAATCCAAAACATAATAGTAAGAAGGTACACATTGAAATTAGCAAAAAGCTATATGTAAAGCTTTTTTCTAAATAAAGCTAAAGGCTTTATTATCTGTTAAATTAAATAGGCTTTAATATACATTGCTATGTCAGATTTTTGCTGTGAATTTAGTATATATATCTTAGTACTTCTTGTAAAGGTTAGTATGATTTTTCACTGCGGACGGCCGTTCACCAACGCAATGCGCAAATACAACACTTCAAGCAAAATATCTATGAAAACATTTATTCATCGACTTGAAGCGTATAAACATGGTCATGGTTGACGTCATCGGCCACTATCCTGAATCTTCCTGAAAGAAAATCTATATCGAATGGGGATTGAAAATGGCCAACGCCGTCGGAAGTATTCCTCCAGTACAAATTGCTATAGTTCTGCTCAAAGGCGTTGGAGACGTCGAAGTTTTAATACTCTGTAGTTGTCTTCGCAGAACAGAGATCATTAAAATCTTCAACTCTATTCTTTTGGTTTCTTAAGTTTCATCTTCTACTTAAGTCCTCGACAATAATCTAGGACACTGGAAGAAAATTTTGCAGATGGACCACCCAAAGCGGCTTTCAACCGGCATAATATTGTATTGATTTGTGTAAACCCTTCCCCCACCATTTGTGTAATTAATGATACCTCAGAAATTTCCTACATTATCTACATCAACAATGATGATGATGATCAGCATTAATTGAGTCTGTTTAAAATTAACTAAGTTCCATAAATTGTCACTAATTAGGATGTTCATTAGGATATGAGATGTTTGAATCTCATTACCTCAGTAAATTTACTAGCTACAAGATCGTTCAAAGCGGAACATGGTAAATATTTGTTTGATCAACCAAGCGATGAAATGGGCGAGTCGTTCAGTTGATAGCAAGTGCTTCTCATAACACCGTGAAGCTAGTTAGGATGCTATATAACTTATACACAGCATCACATTGCGCTCATCGCATTGAGATATATGATGTCAATCATCATTACCACTGTCATTTCAGTACTTACAACCCCCTAAATCGGAACACGCTAAGCTTCCCTCCCACCTTGCTGTTTGGCGGCTGAAGTAGGTGCTGCTGTGGTATCTACCTAGACGGTCTCCAACAATACGGACTTAGCTGCATTGGAGGATAAGCCTAAAATGATATACCGTATCATCATCATCCGATAGACGTCCAATGCTAGACATAGGCCTAACCCAAAGACCTCCACATCGACCGATCCTGAGCTGCCCACATCCAGCTGCTTCCCACAACCTTCACCAGATCGTCGCACCACCTGGTAGGAGGCCGGACGACACTACGTCTTCTAGTACGTGGTCGCCATTCGAGGACTTTAGTAGCCCATCGCTTATCAGTCCTTGGAGCGATGTGTCCTGCCCATTGCCACTTGAGGCTAGCAATCCTTTTGGACTATGTCAGTAACCTTAGTTCTCCTACAGATCTCCTCATTTCTGATTCTGCTAGACATAGCTCTCCAAAGATACCCACGTTTGTAGGGGTTTACATCCCCGTATTTACCGTATATGTTAGCATAGCGTCAGTGATATATATACGTGAATACACAATTTGTCGTTCCATTAGCGCTCGCCCTTGACACCAGGTTAATATCATATTGCCTGTACGGCTTCCGACGAGCCGGTAAACCTTGGCTTAGAGCTCCAACCACAGAGCGAATGAGAACAAAGGGATTACACTTCGCCAATACCATCATAGAGAACAACCTTCAAGGAAATTTAATTAATTCAGTCTTCAAATAGCTTGGAGATAGGAGCCGGATGTTTAGACGGTGATAAGATACTGATAATATATAAAGAAGGCAGTTAGGATGTTTACAGAACATCATGTTACGCTTGTCTTTAAGACCTCCTGTACATGGTGGTAGGTCTCTGTTGCTACTCCAGCTCCTATTTCTACTGTCGAACAGTAGCGGGCAAATACTGCTGTGTTTCGGTTTCAAGGGCGTTGTAGCCAGTGAAATTATTGCAGTGTATCAAAGTGACGAGCATATCATCATCAGCCGACAGACGTCCACTGCTGGACATAGGCCTCCTCCAGAGATCTTCACATCGATCGATCCAGCTGCTTCCCGCGACCTTCACTCTATCGTCTAGGTATATAATATAGAATCGAAAGGTGTCATGTATTCCAAAACACAGTGTAGGTATATATTATATATATATTTTAACTCATCACGTTGTTTTCTTATCCCAGTAAATGCCCTAGTTACAGGACCCTTAAAACCGGACCACAGTGATGATTTTACACTACTGTTTGACAGCAGAAATAGAGACCTTCCACCAGTATATACTCCGGATGTTGTTTAAGTAAAGGAATTTGGTCTGAGTTTTTTTTTTGCCTTTTTTATATACATGCGATTTACATTATTTATATAGTCGACTATATTATAATAAAAAAATTAAATAGCCGTTTCTATCATCAGCAGAGAGATGTCCACTGCTGGACATAGGTCTTCCCATAGATTTTCATATCCATTCTGCACTGCTGCATCCAGCGGCTTCTCGCGCCCTTAACCAGACAGGTTGATGTCCGGTACCGCCAGGCTCTAGGGGTTTATATAAGGGACTACAACTTCTACCTTGCGGGACTAATGCAGATTTGTTGGAGCCGGAGTCCACCAGTTGATTAGCAGAGTACCACGAGCAGGTGAGGTTGGCTTAGGTCCTGTGAGTTTTAACACAGGACCCATACACTCCTATTTCGCAGTCATATCGCTGTTTGGGAATTTACAAATACTGACTAAAGGGTGGTGTGGTTAGTGTAAATGTGCCCCAATTGTTTTCATGTCATACTAATATTAAACCCCGTGTCCCTGACACACCCTCGGCACAGTAACTACACCTAACTTTCCATTCGTCACTTGGTGATGGAATTTAATTAATTATGTGTTTATATTATTGAGTACACAAAAGTAGTACAAAATAAAATTAGGTTAATATATATATTTTACCATAAGCTAATCCCCGCTTCGTTTTACTAGCTATAACACCCCTGTAATTCTTTTTGGGGATGGAGTTTCGCAAAATCTATTATCAGCTTACCTTTAAATAGCAGAAGCAATATTTCTACCATAGTTTCAATGTTTACGTCTAATTCGAAGATCTTGTGATCAGACAATCAATCCCTGGATATATTCCATATATTTATGTATATGTACATATATAGATAGTTTATATAAACCAGCATTAGTCTTCGATTCCACTTAATGGTAGGCAATGTAGTCTTTAATAGTATCACTCTAGTCTAGAAAAAGTCTCTACTCTGCTCTTGAAGTCTCCCACATCACGTTTAATTGGTTAATACAGACTATATACTTCGAAGTAAAGATCGCATTTGTATATTTGGCGAATAAGCGCAATGTGGTGCTTTAATAAATTTATAATAGTTTTAACTAGCGCTAATTTATCAAGAGCTAAGATTACAGCCAAGTAAAATGTATACTCATCAATTCTCGTATTTCTTCTAAGTACATAGACTAATATTATTATAAAATATATGTGGGGTTGAATAATATAAAACTTAGAATTACTATCAATCTCTACGGAGTAGTTTAAGTATTTAACGTTAATTCCCTTTAGCACTAATAATAGAAATAAATTAATAGCATCAATAAACCCAGAACGACAGTCAAGGGAGTTTTAATGGTTGAAAGTTTTAACATATCTTCTCCCGTAAAGATTTAGTGTCTTTCAGAAAATACCCTTCATACATACAACCCCTAAATATCGTATGTTTAAACCAGTGGCTTCATATGCTAAATACACTAAATATATAGTAACTTATACTTATTCGTTGCTGTTGGATTACTTCGGCTGTGAATATAGTTAAATTGCGCGTAGTTCATCTTGCAGGCGGATAAACGAGAGGAAATGTTCATTTGTGTAATGAAAAGAGGGGAACTGCGTACCTACCGTAGGCACTAGGTACACGTCGAATGTCTGGAGGCCTTAGATCTTTTTTTATTTATCTGATAGAAACTAAGGCAGACTTTATTATGATTGATCAATTTGAAATAAATAGAAAGGGGAGCAACTATTTACATTAACTAGTATGCTTTATAAGAACCGCTGTAATGGATTAAAAGAAAATCATGTCAGTATATATAATATATATATACAGAGTATAAATATATATAAAAAATATAACATAGTATAATGAATATTAATAAAAGTATATGATACTAATTTTCACACTAGAACTTTTTGTTTTTTCATAAGATCAAATTTAAGACAAAGTTCATACAAAATAATAGAAATTAATCAATAACAAGAAAAGACATAATTACAAAGTATTTTTTTTAAATAAATATGTTGTAGCAATAGGGGTGAAAGGGTGTAATCTAGGGGAGTCAAGGGTTCACGCGCAACAACTCGTGGGATTCAAGCCAACCACACCAGCTCGTGGTGCAGCCTGCTAATCAACAAACGAAGCTCTGGCTCCAACCAACTCGCATTGGGCCAGAGTAATGAATGGCCCAAATCTCTCTTATGAATCCCTACTTGATCGATGTGGGAATCTTCTGACAAGGCCTGTGCCCAGCATGAAGCATTACGGTTCCCTACTATCTGGTGATAGCAACAAACATCTTTGATGATAAAATAATTGAGAATCTCTTTGTTCTTCGTCGGTTAAAAAGAGGTGTGTAGGGAAGGGGTGGAATGGGGTGTTACAATAATTTGGTCAGGTCGTTGCACTTGCAATGCGTACTTTTAGTTAAATTCGCTTTATCGTGGTTAGGGTACAGCCCTTCCGACAGCGAAGCGGAATGAATATTCAATGTGCAATGTTGTACGTATCCTCTGTTTTGTCGTTCATGTTTAAAACTCAACATATATATATATATATACATTTTTCTATATATATATCCAACTCTTAAGTTATTTGATTAGTAAATTTTTATCTTGTATGTATACATTTTTATTTAAATAATTACAGTGTCAATAGTAACTCTTTGTTTCTATTCAAATGATGTGAAGGCAATCGGTAAGACATAAGTAAAATATACATAAACCGTTTCCCCTCCACTACTTCTGCAATTCCCTATGGAGAAGGAATTATGTGAAATCAATTCTTAGCTAACATCTAAACGGTAGAAGAAATATCTCTACTAAATTTTGAGTCTTATAGCATTGGAGATCTAGTGAAGAGTCAATAAAGATCTCGGTATCCGCTATAGACTATATATCATCTTACAATTAATCATTATTCTCGTGTATGTTTCCATTACATTAACAAGTTAGTTTCGATATAGACGTATCCCTTTTAATCATAGAAAGTCAAACGGGAAGCTATTCCCATTCGATCAGTACCTTGACCTTTCAATATTCGATTCCCATTTGAACTTCACATGACCGTGACGTTTGACCTTAAAGAAAATATCTTTATAGGACTGCTGGATTCATTTCAAATCCGTCACAAACTGAAAATAACATAACTATTATAAAAGATATTAATACAATTGTGAGTCTTAGTATTCCCACTACTGGGATTCGGGACGTTCTTTCAGAATAAAGCCAAATAACACTAGACAAGTGCTTGTTGAGGAATGTCACATATCAACGAAACCTATTGTTCTTATAACATATAAGTTTCCTTGCAAAGTTTTACTTAACTGGAAGCCGGCGTCTCTTGGACGAAGTCCTTACAAGCTGAGCTATTACAGCTTCCTCTGTAATTTATTATATTATACGAATTAGATTGAAAACTCTTTACTAAAATTTAATGAGGTTTTTGAAACCAAAAAAATGGTATTATCCGTTTAGAGATATAAGTGATAAATAACATAAGCTATATCGCACTATCTCGCTTAATAACTTTATTAATATTATATCCGCTACATTCCACGCTAACGCTTGTAAAATATACACACCCATTTCATACCAAGGGGTGAATTAATGACTTTCCTTTTTTTCCTAACATCAAAATGAATTTTCTTTTCGATGTAAATAATTCAGAACAAAATTATATTTTGTGGGGTATAAATGTACTGAATAAATAAAGGCGAGACAGGGAGTGATAAGTCTACTGAGGGGGTAGGTTCACCGCAACTCTTACTTCCGCAGCCTAACAGTTGTGAGCACACATTACTGTGTTCCGAATTTGAGGGTGCTAGTGTGAACGAGGTTCAATATCTTATGTCTCAGGCGACGAGAGGTATATGTTGTAACATATATTATCGTAACTGGCACCATGTTGAAAGAATGGATGAAAGAAGATTAACGAAAGAGGTATACGAGGTAAGAATGATTGGACAAATCGGTGCAGGTTGACCTCGGCGGACATATTCCGATCAAATCGAATATGTCCTAAAGAAAGGCCGGATCAAGAGTACTCGCAACCGATGAGCATGCATGAAGACGCCCATGAAAGTGGAGGAAGCGAGAGAGGTGTGCCAGGATCGTAGCAGGTGGAGAGAGGTGGTCTCTGCCTACTCCACTGGGAACGAGGCGTGATATATACGTATGTGGCGCCTTGTTATTACAGGCAGGTTTATCACTTATCATCAGGTGAACATCTCACTCGTCTCGCCGTTTAATTGGATAATATTTTATGGGTAAAGAGACACGCAAAAACTTTTTAATTAACATAAAGCCTTTTTCTTTTTTAAAGCGCATTCGTTCAAGAGGCATGTTTCATTCAAACAAGAGCAATAGAAACATTTCGCAGCATCAGAGTTTCAGTTTGGCTCTTTTCGCTCAGACATCCGACTCGCGCTTTTCCATTTCATACTTGCTTTTCCTGTTTATTTTCTTTATGATTTTTTCATGCGGCGTATCATCTGTTTTTCCTTTTTTTTCTTTCTTTCGACGAACCGACCAGACGAGGAGAACGTTCACCTGAAGTTCAGCCGCCGAACAGTACTGAGCAAATGTTATAATGTTCCGAATCAAAGAAGTACTATTCAGTGAAATTACCGAAGTAATGATACTTAACATCTTTTGTGTTAAGGCGAGGAGCGCAATGTGATGCAGTGTATATCATCCTAACTAGCCCATATTGTTATATAAACACGTCACTTACTGGATACTCAGTAGAATAAGAAATGAAATGCTATGCCTACCTATAAAACATTGATGATAGTTTGGATGATTTACACAGCATCACATTGTGCTCTTCGCTTTAAGACCTAAGGTCCGTTACCCCAGTAATTATACATTCTAGTTCGAATGTAAAAAGAACAAATATTTTATTATAAACATACTTTAGTAAGAGATATGTTTCAAACAACTGGAACCTATTACCGTCACATATATTTACCGCCGTAACAACATTCCTCTTCTGGCTACTAACATATAGGAGCAGGGTTATATGGAGAAGCTGTGTTCATACTTATCATACCATATGAATTTTAGTCAAGTATCAGCTCATCGCAGAAAAAAAAAAACAAATGTAAGGTACTTGTTTTCTTTCCTTCACAACTACTTAACATTTACGTAGCGATACACGCAGCGAATAGCGGTGCAGAGATAGCAATTAGCACATCATTATCAAGCGATAGTAACCACAATCAGCTGAACAATAGAGCATCTTTTAGCAGAAGAACGCTGGAGCACCCGTGTGAAAAGCCTTGGCTTCCACAAAGGGGGCTAGACGTAGTGGGTCCCGCTGTTCGTCGCTCGTTTGTCCCTTTGAATGTACTTAAGTTTTGTGGAGACCACGGGTATCTTCACCTTTGTATTCACATAAAAACTGAAGGCTTATACTTGATCTAAACCTTATTTAATATTAAGTATATAACATATGTATAATTTGTAATTGTAAGTGTAATATATAATATTTAATTCATCTAATCACAAAGTAACTCAAAGTGTAGATACATTGTTTAAGTTTAGATGATTTTTTCTAGATTGTGATGATGTTGCACAAGTCCATATATCCATCATCAGTAGCTATATCATATATAAAGATAAGATTTCTTAAAGATCTCCACACAAACATATCAGAGTATAAGTTCTATATGAAGTAGATGAAGCTATTATTATATAGAAAATTTCAAATCCAAAAAATCTACTTCCTGTTACGCTCCATGTGTGTTATTTGTGTCATAACTATTCAAGATCAACGGTGATCGTTTATCATCACCTGCTTACTTCTCTTCTAAAAGAAAATATTTTATTACTACAGTACAGCAGCAGCAATGGTAACTATTGACTTGATGATGAACAGAAAAATAATATTCGTCTGATTTTCATACGTAGACAACATATAACTTGACAACGGCCAATTCCCGAGCTTGGAATGGGTAATCCAGACAACCCCTCGTCGGCCCGACAGGATGACGTCACAGGGATGACGTTCACAATCAATGCGACAATTGGGGGTGGCTTATCTACTTCGATGTATCACATACACCCTCGCTATCAGACATTTAAAAATTTAGGGGAAAGTATAAAAGAAACACACGTTCTTATAATGATACAATATTGAAATTAATATTGCGAAAAAGATTTTAAACATACAATTTTTTTTTTTTCTGATTTATAAGGGTAAAATGTATATACTAATAAGAACCCTTCAGTTATCTTTATCAATTACACGGAGTAATAAGATATTTTTTACATAAGTCTTCCATACTCATCTTATCTATAATTCTAGCTACTACCCTCCCGCTTTGCTGACCGTGGCACCCCTGCAATTCTGTTAGGGGAAAGAATTTTGTAAAATTTACCCTCAGCTGGCTTTCAAATGGCAGAAGCAATGTCTCTATCCAATTTGAATATTTAGATGTAGTTTTTTCGGAGATCTTATTATGAGTCAATGAATTCTGATACTGACTATATAATTATATATACATATATATATAAAGTATGCTATCAAAATATTTGGACAAATAAAACATAGATATGTCGTTATTCTATTAAAATGAGAGAAGTATCCTGTTAAGTGACTACTGAAATATCACACCACATCCAAACTTCATCATACTTGACTCTTTGTTAGGAAGCAAGTGATTAACTGCTATTTGTTCAATACGGCATTAATACGGAGATATAGTCAGTTATATATATATATATATATATATATACACATATAAATGTATATAATATATATATATGTATATATATATATATATGTACCATTTCATTTGCAAGGTGAATGAAAATTTCATCTTCATCATCACTGCAGTTTTTCTTCTTGAATAAATATCATTCTGAAAAAATACATATAAATATCGTTATTTCATATATATATATATATATTATATAAAGGCATTAAAAGACTACACTATTCTCTTTTCCCCGGAAAAGTTTAATAAGACATGTCTGCAGCCCGGAAGCCTATGTAGGGGTTAGGAATTAGAAAATCTGGCTGGTCGCCAGCGTCGGAACGATAACTGAGGGTTTATGCCCTAAAATGGGTAATATATTTAACATGCTTAAAGTTTAACTACATGATACCTTTTATATTTAATATCAGGTTAGGGAAAAAGAAATCCATTATTTTTTCGGTAGATGGCTGTAGTGATAAATTTCTCGTAAAATATCGATCAAACAGTTTCAGATTTATGCTCGTTGGAAAGGTGACATTTCGCAGTAAAAAAATTCTTTTGCTGTTTTTTGTTTGGTGCATTCAATTGTGAGGTACAGGGTGTTAAAAATGGAAGTGAACAAAGAGAAAATTCGGTACATTTTACAGTTTTTCTTTGACAAAGGCGAAAATGCAATCCAGGCGGCTAAAATTGTGAATGGTGTCTATGGACCCGATACTGTAACAGCCAATTATGTGCAATTTTGGTTTCGTAGATTCCGTTCAGGAATTTTTGATGTTAAAGATGCACCTCGCACAGGTAGGCCGGTCGCCGAAAATGTCGATAAAATCGGAGAAATGATCGAAGTTGACCGACATGTTAGCAGTCGTAACATCGCCCAGGAGCTAAAAATGGACCACAAAACAGTTTTAAACCATTTACACAAAGCTGGATTCAAATAGAAGCTCGATGTTTGGGTGCCACACCAATTAACAGAAAAAAACATGATGGATCGAATTTCCATCTGCGAAGCCTTGGCCAAACGGAATGAGATAGACCCATTTCTTAAACGGATGGTGACTGGAGATGAGAAATGGATCACATACGATAACCCTGTGCGAAAACGATCATGGTCAAAGAGCGGTGAAGCACCTCAAACGGTGGCCAAACCAGGACTAACGGCCAGGAAGGTTCTGTTGTGCATTTGGTGGGACTGGAAGGGGATTATTTATTATGAGTGGTTTCCATATGGCCAAGCACTGGACCGTTTGAAGATAGCAATTGACCAGAAACGGTCAGAATTGGCCAATAGGAGAGGTGTTGTGTTCCACCAGGACAACGCTAGGCCACACACGTCTACAGTGACTCGCCAGAAACTTCGGGAGCTTGGTTGGGAAGTTTTAATGCATCCGCCATACAGTCCGGACTTGGCACCAAGCGATTACCATCTTGTTCTTGCATTACAAAATTTCTTTAGTGATAAAAATTTGGCATCTAGGGAAGATTGTGAAAATCGGCTACTAGAGTTTTTTGCAAATAGAGACCAGGACTTCTACGAGAGAGGCATTATGAAGTTACCTTTAAAATGGCAACAAATCATAGAACAAAACGGTGCATATTTGACCCAAATCGGACAATCCGAAGCATGTTAAATAAAGTCCTGAAGTTCATATAAAAATAATGGATTTCTTTTTCCCCAACCTATTATTTAAGATGATTATGTTTTTTTTTCCTTTAAAATAAGTCTTAAATTAGACAGAAGTTTGTTATTACAATTATTAAGTTACCACCTATCACACCATCTGCGAAGGTTTGCTGGTAAAAAATGGTAACAGGCATTAAGCCTGTCTTTTGTATACTTTGCTGTAACATTTAATAGTAAAAAAAAAAATTGATTAGATAGAATACTTTTCTTATCAATACTGATATTTTTATAACATATATATATATAATTATCATCATTGTCAGCCTGTAGACGTCCACTGCTAGACATAGTTCTCCAAAGATCCCCACAACGGGTGAAGATTCATGAGGGGATTTGGGTCATTTCTCACGACGCTGGCCCAATAGCGGGTTGGTGGAAAGTCATTTACAATGCTGTTTCCTAAATTGTTTATAATGTCTTTTATAAAGAACCAATGAAAACAATGAAAAGAACTGGAGAAAGTATAACAAGTACTGTTATAAAAAGCTTCAATAGAAGTGAGAACGAAGCTGATGTTTTTGATTTTTGAGCAATTTGCAGATTCTTTGTAATGAGAATCTGTTAGAAGTCTTGATTTATTCTTTCCTTGTTACTAAAACGTTACTTTTTTAAAATTATCATTGCTCAGCTTTTATATAATAATTTCTACAAAGTAATATGAAACAAAAAATCGTTTAATATAACGCAATATATTTCTATGAATTGAATCGTAACTTGCTTTGGACAAATGTTCTCATTTCCATAAATCACCACCAAATCCAAAACTACCCTTACATAAATATTCACCTAACTACCATGAGTATAATGTCGGAGGGTGAGTCCACCCCTCGGTAGGGGTGTGAAATAATTGTCCGCGTGCACTGCACCGACTGTGAATATGCAAGCACTTTATAACAGTCTGCCGCTGGGAAGGATAATATAATGTAGTAGTTAAATAAAAATTAATCATACCCGTTGTCTAAAAAACAAATTAAACTTAACTTACATTAATTAGAAAGTAAAAAAAAAAACAATACACTAATTAATCATCAGCCGATAGTCAACACTGTTGTAAATAGGCTTCCAGAGAAGATCACTCCAATTGATTATGCGCTGCTTCCATCTAGCGGTTTCCTGCGATCTTTACCAGATCGCTGGTCCTCCGTATGGAGGGTCTTCTAGTATTAGGACCACAGTCATGACTCTAGGACCTTACTGCTCCATCAGCCATTAGTCATTCTAGCAATATGACCATTGCCGCATAAGTTTAGCAATCTTTAGCGCTACTATGATGACTTTAATTGTTCTACAGATGTCTTTATTTCTACATTTACTTCTTATAAAGAACCAGTTTCTTTGAAAAAAATCTTATTAAGTTGAAAGTTTGTTATTAATTTCTTGGGAGAGCTAACTTTTCTAATTTGTTTAGGTTTCTTTGTTAGTGTCAGTATAATGGACAAAGTTTCGCGTCTCCGAAGTAAGAACATTAAATAGGCCGTTTAAGTATTAAGTTTATGATATCTGATAGTCTTCACACGTTTCTCTACTAGTTTTTTTTTTATAATATCTATTTCAAAATGATTAACTGCTTTGTAACATTGATGAAGCAGATATATCTGCACAGGCCGTACAAATTAGTATAAAATTTCTTCGTTTCCTTTCAACTTGACAACTTGTTCATTTATCGATCGTCCTAAAGTGTCACGAGTTCTATTCAATCGCCCTATAGGCTGACGAGGATATCACCATTGTTCGACCGGAACCCTAAAATTGGAGACTTGTTGAAAACAAGTGGCTAGGTTCTTTACTTCAGTACGCGGGGGTGAACAATGATAGTATTGGATCGGTTATAAGAGCTGAACTCAGTTGTAGACGTCCTATCATTAAAAATTATGATATTTTGTTCTTTTTAAATGTCTGGTATTCCGCTGCATCGAATAAAAAAAAAATATGGAATAAAACACACTGATTTCCTGTCTGAAGACAATCAGTTTATCAAGGTATTTTGTTAATCATATCCGACAGGCATTGACGCATTTGTCGGCATGCTGTGTGCCAGGGACTAAATGAAAACTAACATTTCCAACAAAATTCCCTGTGTTTACACAGTTAAAATTCAACTTTTAATGGTGTAATAGTAGTAATAAGTTTTTTTTTTTAAAAAAAGTTTAATAAATCAGCGTGGAAAAGAACAGCTGACGACCAAAATAGTTTTGCCAAACTGTCGACCAAACATCAGTTTGAAGAATATCTCATGACGACGATGATGAATATAAGTATAACCAAATTAAGTTATTACTAGGATGATCATTCAAATGTGATTGTATTATTACAAAAGCTTAATTTTACTGCTATAATTAATATCTTATGTAAATAAATTCGTATATATATGTACATATATACCAACATGAACGGATCGTGTCAATACGCCATCAAGTGACCTATGTTCTAGTTACATACATTCTATATAGGCTTATGTTATTTACTCACACACGCACACATAAATCTATAATAAATATATAGTACGCTTTGTAAATACGATAAATTAAAGCCGTGGTGCCGTTTGACCGCAATCCAGTGGAAAGCTGTTAGGTTATTAAGTGCAGCAGACATATTTGCACCACAGAAGCCTGTAAAGAGCAGTCTTTGATGGCACTCCAGTTATTTATTACAACCTGAATACATATCGAGCGCAGTTGGCAGTAAGTACCTAGTAATAATATTCTTTATCGACATAGATCACAGAAAACTATTACCAGAATGAGGAAATCTGCAGGAGATCTAAAGTCACGGATATAGTCCCAAATATAGTTAGCCTCAAGTCGCAATGGGCTGGACACATCGCTTGAAGGACTGACAGCCGATGGGACATCAAATTCCTTCGATGGTGACCGCGTACCAGAAGACGTAGTATTAGCAGGCCCTTCACGAGGTGGTCCGATGATCTGGTGAAGAATGCGACCAGAGCAGGATCAATCGATATGTTGGATGAGGATTTTTGAAGGAGGTTTATGTCCAGCAGTGGACGTTGGTCGGCTTATATGATAATGATGATTATATATTATATGAAACTAATTAGTGGTAACACAAAGTAATATTGTCAATATAATTCTAAGACAAAAATATACTTTAAGAGGCTATCCTCACAGATAATTCAATATAATAGGCAGGACATGACCTTAGTAGATAGTTCATAGCTTACTTCATATCACTGTTCCTAATACCAATCATCAGCCGATAGACACTTACTGCTAGATGTAGACCTCCCCTATAGTTCTCCACATCGATCAGTCTACTGCATTTAGTGGCTTCTTCACCACAGACAGCTAGTCCATCTAGTGTCGGGCCTCCTAACACTAAATCTGTCCTAATACGCACAAAATATCCATTTGAACTGATATGAAGATATCTTTTCCATTAGTCTCTCATGTAAGAGATTGTCCTTTTATAATCTCCAATGGACATACATATATATCACGCCTCGTTCCTAGTGGGGTAGACAGAGACCACCTCTCTCCACTTGCTATGATCCTGGCACACCTCTCTTGCTTCCTCCACTTTCATGAGCGTCTTCATGCATGCTCATCGGTTGCGAGTACTCTTAACCCAGCCTTTCTTTAGGACATCTTCGATTTGATCGGTATATGTCCGCCTAGGTTTACCAGCACCGATTTTTCCAATCATTCTTACCTTGTATATGTCTTTCGTTAATCTTCTTTCAACATGGCCGAACAATCTAAGCATCTCTATCTTTCACACTACATCTTCAACCAGGCCGCACCGCTTCTTTATCACACTGTTCCTCACTTTGTCCACCGGCTTCACCTCACTTATACTTCTCAGGCTTTTCATCTCCACAGCATTAATCCTACTTCCATGTTTCTTATGCCATATCATTCACTACCATACATCAGTTATATATATCATCAATAGTATCTTCTTCTTCTTAAGGTGCCTCTCTGTGTTTCGTTTTGATTGCCATTGTGAAATTGGGCAGAACAGTGTTTTGTGGTATAAATTACTAGAGACCTATTTCCAGTAGTGGACCAATTTATTAAAATGATAATGATAACTTAATACATGCAGATATTAAAAATATACATTTTTTAATTTCCCATATGACCTATTATATTTTATAACTATTACTTATAATCAGGTCTTTGCTGAACACTGCTGGACATAGGCTAAACTCTCAACAAATTTAGCGTGATCAGGGTCTTAAAAGTGTAGGGTCTAAAGCGGGTGAAGGGTCCCGTACAACTCACGGAACCCAAAGCCAACTTTACCTGCTCGTGGAGCATCACGCTAATCAACAAACGAGGTTCTGGTTCCCACCAACCCGTATTGGGCCAGAGTGGTGGGAAATGGCCATATCCTTCCTATATGAAAGAGTGTCGCAGGAAGCCGCTCCATATACGCAGTGCAGGTCGATGAAGAGATCTTTGAAGTAGGCCTATGTCCAGCAGTGGACGTCTACGATGATGAGGATCTAAAAATAATGTATTAGCTATTAACTAAATCAGTAACTAGTTATATATTTAATAGTTAAAAATTGAGTTTTCTTATAAAAGTGTATAATGTGAGAGCGCATAAATCATTTCTTTACTTGAAACTACTTCAGTGTTGATGGCTGTTCACGTGATTGCTTAATTTCCGGTCAATTAAATACTTCATAATATATTATAACATTTTATTATACATTTGCATAATATAACATAACAATTATGGAAGTTTTTAACTTGTTATTGAATGAAATTGTTAACTTTTTGAACAGATTGAATTATCTTACTTAAGTTTTGTTTAATAACTTAGCGATTTTAATTTTATAGATATTAAAGTTTAGTAGTTTTTATATTAGATAGTATAGTCGTTTTTAGTCATGTAATACATTTTAATATGTACAACAGAGGACAACACAGGATGTCGTACGTATATATATATATAAGTTTGGCAAATATCTCCCTTCCGCTTTTTTGCTCTTTATTCAATGCTTTATAAAAAGTGTTACAGTAATCGGATCTAGTTCAAATATGCGCCGTTTTGATCGATAATCTGTTTCCATCTAGACGGCAACTTCATAATACCTCCCTCGTAGAAGCCCTCCTCCTTATTTGCGAAGAACTAGGACAGCCACTTTTCACAAGCCTCTTTTGAGTTCAACTTTACACCACCAAGGGCGTTCACCATGGACAGGAACAGGTGGTAATCACTTGGCGCTATGTCCGGGCTATATGGTGGATGCGATAAAACCTCCCATCCGAGCTCCCGTAGCTTCTGACGAGTCATCAACGAAATGTGTGGTCTGGGGTTGTCCTGGTGGAACACTACACCCTTCCTATTGGCCAATTCTGGACGCTTCTGGTCGATCGCCTGCTTCAAGCGGTCCAGTTGTTCGCAGTAGATGGTAGAATTAAGCGTCTGGCCATATGGGAGCAGCTCATAGTGGATGATTCCCTTCCAATCCCACCAAACACACAGCAAAACCTTCCTGGCGGTCAATCCCGGCTTGGCCACTGTTTGGGACGATTCACCGGCCTTCGACCACGACCGTTTTCGCTTGATATTGTCGTATGTAATCCATTTTTGGTCGCCAGTCACCATCCGCTTCAAGAATGGGTCGAGTTCGTTCCGTTTCAGCAGCATATCGCAGGCGTTGATTCGGTCCAGAAGGTTTTTTTGCGTCAAATCATGCGGCACCCAAACATCAAGTTTTTTTTTGTATCCAGCCTTCTGCAGATGGTTTAAAATGGTTTGGTGACTAACTCCCATCTCCTGGGCGATGTCACGAGATGCCACATGCCGGTCTAACTCGATGTAGTCCATGATTTGATCGGTATTTGTCGTCACAGGTCTTCCGCCGGCTGGCTTATCCATGGTGTCGTTTTCACCGGCTCTGAATCGTCGAAACCATTCCTCCGCGGTTCGAAGTGATAGAGTACCATCCCCCAAAACACCATTAATCTCACGGAACGGTTCTCTAGCGGATTTTTAACGAAGGAAAACTTTACAATAGCGCGAATTTCGGAGTTAGTGAACTATATGTTTACACGTCTATAACTGTTGAACGCAATATCCAAACTAATTATGCATAGCGTCGTTTTGTAGGTTATGTTAAGACCTTTCAAATTATGTATAGTATTGCCAGATACGAGCTCTGTAGCGCTTTGTACATAGCCGCGAAATTCAAAAGACAAAAAGGCGGAAGGGAGATATTTGCCAAACTAATATATATATATATGAAACATCATCATCAGCTGACAGACTGAGACTGATAGACATAGAAATATATATTTGAAACCTAATATATATATATTATATTATTGAAAATAAAATAGAATAATAATATGGATGATAAATATAGTTATAAGTTTACTGGACAGTGATAGGCTGAAACGATGATGATGATGTAGTTTATAGGCACTATGAAAATACTAATTAAACCAATACTAAAGTTTTTAAATCACTGTTAAATCATAAAAATATTTTAAGTCTCTAAATTAGTATCTAGAAAGTATCTAAATTAGTATTCAATATAGTCCATATTAATAATATTCAAATGATATTATCTCTTAGTATGTCTTAAGCTTTGATAGTCAAACTTTGACCTTAACGTATGTTATAGCTGAAGGATATGTTAGATTGAAATATATTTCGCAGGCAATATTTCTGGACTGTTAGTGCTCAAAAGAATACTACCTCTTTTGAGTCGTCTAAGAGTCGATTGTTTTAGGTTGGTTCATCGTCTCACATTAGGCCTTCAGTTTGAAGCACCCTCTTGTTTAATAGGTCATGGAAATTCAATAGCATCTTGTCCTACTAAATCGAGACCTGATCTCACCTGTATTAGAGAGACTCTTAAGATATTTAGGTTTATAGAGTACTGAATAACTCTTTATTTATAGGGGAAAAGAACGATGCTGTTACAGCTTTAAATTTGCTATATGGAGGTAATAGCTACTTTTTAACCAACTCAACAATATATGGTCTCACAATTGTACTGGGGACCATTTATTGTTACTGTATTGCGTACAGTAAAAACCTATTTTTAGTAAAGAATAAGAATCTATTCTAGCAGCTGTTCATCAAGTTAGAATCTTTTGATTAAAGCAGAAATAGTAACAAAAGACAACTTAACTCGAAGTAGAACTTCTCTAAATGGAGAAACTTCCCTTGGAGAAGCTATTTCTTCGATATTAGTCTTAAGAAAACAAGATGATTCTGTTACACGCATACATCTGATCGATAAGAGTGTTATTTTCTGACAGAAAAAAAAGAACACCCAGATATCTACCCCTTTTAGTCGGGGGTAAGAAAAAGTATTGATGTTTTGTTCATAAAGAAAGGATAGATAATTAAATTAACATCTTTTTTCTTTAGAGATACAATATAGAAATGAAATTTGCGTTTTACTATTTGATAGTAAATGAGTATAGGAATTGTATTTAAATTTACTTTACTACTATTTAGTATCATCATCATCAAGTCCACTGCTAGACTTAAGCCTCCGCCTCCGTTATCGCCGGGTACTAGAGGACGTCGTTTGTAGGGGTTCATATAGGGGGATTTGGGCTATTGCCTACCATGAAGACTTATGCGGGTTGGTGAGAGCCAGGAGCAGGTGAGGTTGGCTTGAGTCCCATGAGTTGTTGTGCAGGGACTCTTATAGCTCATGTAATATTATTTAATCGAGTTAACTTGTTTCTCTGTTGAAACACTACTCTATGTAATAGAGTGTTCCCTTTGCGAATAAGTTTCGCAATGATGTAGGCAACATAAAGCGGAGCTATTTCTAGGAACAAAACCCATTCCGGTGGCTACGCCGTAGACATAATTTATCGCGCCCGTGCCGTAGACACTACTTAGACTATAAAGCTTGGTACGGTTGAGTTCAACTTGGCACGAGCTTACGTAAGTCCCGTCTGATGCTTAAACACGCTCGATTTCATCGTTCAAACGAACCTACTTCGCCTCTGACTTGCAGTAAAGGGATTGTTTATAACTTTGAATATATATATACTACGAAGCGACGAGACGAGCTCGACGTTCACCTGATGGTAAGTGATACGCGCCTACATAACAATGTAGCGCTAGATAGGACGTTATACATAGTACCGCATTGCGCTTGTCACCTTTATACTAAAACGGTAAGTCCCGTGACTCTAGTAAATTCACTAGCTACAGCGTCTTTTAAACCGGAACAGAGCAATGTTTGTACAATACTTAGCGGTAGAAATAGGCGCTGCGGTGGATGTACCTAGAGATCTGCAGAGACCTACCATTAGTAAAGATCTCTGCACTTGTTTTTTTTTTCGTATAGAGAAAAAGTAATATATATGTATATATATAATATGTGTAAGTGTATAATAGTGTAGTAAATATATTAGTATGAATAGAAAACTGACAATATTTAATACAATGATTTTTGGTCAACTACCACTATATTTCACTTCCTAACTTGACTGGCAGATAATGACTATAGGCATTAAGTCCACCTATTGTCACCTAATTTAACCTATACACCTTAAATGTACTAAATTCATAACGATATATTTTTCACTATTAATACACTTCACATTCTAGTCATAACAATTATTACTGCATTCAAGTTTTTAAGGTAATTCTAGGTAGTACATAAATAAATTAATTAGACCTATAATATTTATGTATTAGAGGAAGTCTGAAAGTTGCTCCAGTGACAGAGAAATTGAGGAGCAAGAGGTTAGCGTGGTACGGGCATGTGCGGAGGGATGAAAGACAACAAAGAAAGTAATGAGAATTGACGTGGATGGTTATAAGGGTAGAGGAAAACCGAAGAAAGTGTGGATGGATTGTGTGAAAGATGACATGTGTGAGAAGAGTGTGAATACAGATGTGACGGCTGATAGAGGGATATGGAAGAGAAGTACGTACTATGCCGACCGCACATAGCTGGGAGAAGGGCAGGATAAAAAGAAGAATATCATGATATTTTATGTTATATGTGTAAATATATTAAAAGAAGAGTAGAAAAAAGGGTCGATTGACATAAGAAAGTAAGAGAGAGCATGTTATTTGTTACAATGCATAAGGATATATAAAACAGAGACCGAAGTAATTCGTTCGCGTGATTCACAAACATTAGTGTAGATTGGAAATTGAACCTATAGGTATAACGTGTACTAAAACTTCTAGACTAGACCACAATTTGGTAAAGCTTCCTACGATCGTATCTATTTAATGTTATACAAAAAGAAACAAATCGAAAATCGTGTTCGCATTCATTCCACGCGTACGTCGTTGTATCTGTCGTCTGTCTCTTTCTCTCTGTCTGATAGTACTTCATATTTCTGTATGCAATATTATAATAAATATAGTTTAATATAGAATTATATTTAAAATTTAGACTTGAATTTAATCAGAAATATTCCTGATCGAAGGTATCTTGCACATCTAGCCCTTCTCTTTATTAAGACCCTCGCCTCCTTTGGGGTAGGAGTTTTCTAAAATCCAATCTCAACTGCAAAAGCAATTTCTCTACCAAATTTTAGTGTTCATGTCTAATACTTTCAGAGATCTGGTGAGGAGTCAAAGAATCTCTGGATATCAGCTATATACATACATACATATGTCATAACCAGCCTGCAGTCCAATGTTAGAAATGGTCCTCTCCGACTCACTTAGCTCTATAATCGATTATACTCATACGTGACGGCCTTTTATTGGTGCAACAGTTCTTGATAAATTTACCAGCTATGACCATATCCAAGGAATCCCTGGATCTTTAAATACCCTCCTTGATATCGCTGGCAACATTGTGGTTATTGTTGAAGCTCTCAGATGTATGATTGAGTTGATTTATCTAAGAAAATCAACTTACCAATGAGAAGTACTATTAAACTAATATGGGAAACTGTTCTTCAAGTTATATCTATGGTTATTTTCATCAATTTCTACATTTTTTTTTTTAATTTTTCTTTAATATTTACCTTGGTTTTTTATGTATTTTTTACGTATTAACCTAACCTAGTTTTAATCTAATTAATGTATGCCTATTAAAGGAAGCATATATTATATATAAAGTACATGATATACATTTAAATATATATCCTTTTTTATATTTAGCTGTTGTACGTAATAGACAAAAATACTGATTTGGTTTTTAAATTTAACACTAAAATTATTCCTACGGCAATATTTCTAGACCTAGAATAAAAAAATATATTATTAGCAGTTAAAGTTTACGACAGAAGTTAAACGAAGAATAATCAATGCTTCGTTTGTAATGTCTAAAGCTGACGATAAGATTGTCTAGGTCTTTAAAGGATTAGGTACAATCTAGTTTAGTCCTTAAGGTTGTTAATGTATGTGTCTTTTGTAGGCGGACGCCAGCACTGCGTTCCTGCGTGCTGCTCGCGCTGGCCAGATAGAGAAGATCATCAATCTTCTAGAACAAGGGGTCGACATCAACGTCAGCAATGCCGTAAGTGATTTACAATTATTTTTAATGGTCAGGGTTAAATTCTTATCAACCCTGGAGCAACGAGCTAGTAACAATAGGATTAAGGTAAGCCCAGCTTTCGCGGGATCCGTGTGCCATGAGGGCGGGAGCATTTTTTGGGGTTCTTTTTTAAGAGATCTCAGGGTCACTCCTAATGTACTAAAAGAGATCAATGACGGAGTTATAGTGGGTAGAAATCTCACGTAACTCTGACTTCCCTCTCCCAAGGAGAAATGATTAGAAGATATCTCGGCCCCAAATAAAAAAGGATTAATTCTAACAGATGTATTAATTAGTTTAATTGTGTATGAGATATAATCTCCAAATAAATCTACTTATCCTGCTTACTGTTACTCGTGGGTAGTACAGAGACCTGATAAGGGAGTTGGCCGTAGCTAGTATTATGTTAACATCACTGTATTCCGATTCGAAAGTAGGGTTGATAGAGAAACTACTAAGGTAGACGATAAACACTACTAATATGATGAAGATTGTTTAGTTACGTCTGGACTTAGCGTCTCTTTTTACTACCATGCGGTAGTTCGAGTTTGAAGGGCGCTGTAATTAGAATACGGAGACATACTTAAGTCTCAAGAAGCTGAGCGCGTGATGCTGTATAAACATCATAACTAACGGCTTTGTTCAGTAAGGATGCTCACACGAGAACATCCTGCTAGTCTCGTCCTTGTTTTGTACGTATTTTTTGTATTTTAATAAAAATTGTCGTGAAGAAGTCTTTACAATACACTTTTTTTATAGCTACAAAATTTCTTGGGTGATCGCCATCAGTGGTCTATGAGGGTATGGAATATTTGAACAGCTCTGGTATCCACCAAGAGCATAAAAGAGATTTTTTTTTACATCACAGATAAAAGTAGAAAACAGCAATATTGGCACTATATAAGTAAGTATCAAGAGTTGAGAGTTACCTGGTACTCGAAGACAAGATTATTCAGAAGACAACGCAGAAAGTAGTTCAATGAAATAAGAGGGTAGATATGTTTTAATTGTCCACAAACTGACAACCTAACTTAAAATTTACAATGGCACTCAATGGTGATCACTGAGTAGTGGATATCCTAGTTCTATACTTAGTGCTTCCTGCAGCTGGTATGAGAGGAGAGTATAAATAGAATTCCAATGATTCTTGATATTTAACGGCAATAGTACATTACAAAGGAACGCGACAATTTCCTTTTCCGAATAACATCCGTTTGCTCTGCAATCTCGTTTTTCTGTATTTATTCATAACATCATGAATTCGTATAATTGTTTATAAGTTCATTCTTGTTATGTAAATATATCTGTAAATATCTACAACATATTTACAACCGGCGAAAGAGATTGGACCAAGGTACGATAAACTTTATACGTATCAGACCATTACACTAGAACGGAAAGGATATTGCGTACGGTCTACGGGGAGCAATATAAGGAGGGAACTTTGTGTCCTCCCACCTCCCTACTCTCTATCCTCAACATAAAGTCGACGTGTTTGTTTAGTAGCCTCCGTCCTCGTTGTTTTTAGTACTGTGTACACTGAAGATATCACTTGTCGTGCAAGTATATTTACTCTTGTCTGACGATGGAATATACGAGAACCTTTAGTGCTGTTCCATTGTTTTCTCTACTTTTACGATATCTTAATCCAATTTTGTTTCTACTGTTGATAAATTATGAAATCTTCAATGTTTTGGGCTAGTATTTAATACAGAAAGTCTTGTAGACTAAAACAGAATAAATATATATAGATAATACAAAGAGTATTGTTTATATTGTGTTATAGAACGTCTACATTTCAACTGATGGACGTCCACTGCTGGACTTAGTTAACATTTATACAGTTTAAACTGAGTTTAAGAGATAAGATTTTATACTAATCTTAACTATTATTAAACTTTTATACGGTAAAGATCTGTCAATGATTTCAAATGCTTCAATGACTATGGCATTGAAGATCTTTAACGATTTTTAGATTCAAAAGCATATAACCTAAAGATTTTTCTTACGCATTGAAAGTAGAAAAATGTTCAGGACTTTCTAACACCTAGATGACCTAGATTTATCAGGCCTTTTTTAATTTCTGAAGAATTTTGTGTATCATTAAAGATGTAGGTTCATCAGTTCACATCGTTAGTTGTTTGACATATCAATAGTGAAGTATTAGATCATGACGAATTTATTTCTCAAGTAGTAGGAAGTTGGTTTAAAAGAAATTGTGATACACTTCTTTTTTCTTTCTCCTGCTCTTTACCCAGCTATATAGGGTCGGCACAGTATGTACTTCTCTTCCATATCCCTCTATCAGCCGGCATATCTGAATTCACATTCTTCTTGCATATGTCGTCTTTCACACAATCCATCCACACTTTCTTAGGTCTTGTTCTACCCTTATAACCATCCACTTTCATTCTCATTACTTTCTTTGTTACATGTCCTTCATCCCTCCGCACAATATGGCCGTACCATGCTAACCTCTTTCTCCTCAATTTCTCTGTCATTGAAGCGACTTTGAGACTTCCTCTAATACTCATTCTTAATATTATCCATCCTCGTCACACCCCACATCCATCTTAACATTCGCATCTCAACCACATGTAATCTCCTTTCATCCGAACCCTTGGTGTATTGTATGATACACATTTCCGGTATATATTTTCCAACAATAGTACACTAGGTAGTGAAATTACTAGCGTACCAAAGCGCTGTTTTATTTTAAAGGTGACCTTAAGTGGAGCTACGAAGTAGTCATAAATTTAGAATTCAGCGTAGTAAAGTTATGGGTAGGGTAATGCTGTGTAATAAAAGTTAAAGCGTATAACCTTCCAAAAGCACTATTTTTTTTTTTTAATAAATGAATTAGTAGATGATAATGTTTTTTTTATTCCACGAAGGCACTATATGGGCGAGACGTACAGCCGTCCGTAACAATGTGGGACTAGTTAGGATGATATTTACAGCACCACATTGCGCTTTCCTTGAGAGTTGAGATGTTAAGTCTCCTTGCTACAATAATTTCCCTAGCTACAACGCCTTTCAAACCGGAACTCAGTGATATTTTACACATTACTGTTCGGAGGTTGAAATTGTAGCTGCAGTGGTCCTTACCTAGATGGTCTCCGGTAACAGATATCTACCAGCACTATATATCCCTTTAGTTATAAATATATAATATATAAAAAAGAAGGGTAAATCTATGATAATAAATTAATTACAGTATCATCATTACGGAGTTAATTATTGGGTTAAAATTCAATTGTTAAACAATATTGCTGATAGATTTGCAAAATATTCTAGATTGTGTACATCACTATGGGGCGTTTTTCTTCTCCTTTAAGAGTAAGGGTTTGTTTAAACCGCCCCCATAATGTTCTGTTGTGTACATTAACTGCTATCTCTTTCTACAAAAATAATGGTTATATACATGGTTTTAAATAGTTTTACTTGCCTCCGTGGCATGGAGGTGAAGCAACTTGTCTTGCAGCAGGTCTCCGTTTCCAATACTAGCTTTATGGCTTTGGGTATTACTTCAAAAGTGAAAAAACTGTTCATTTAAACTTTAATGAAAATATATATCTACCCACTCTCTTTCTTTTTTCTTTTCTTGTCTTTTTTTTTAATATTGTAAAACCTTAAAGCGAGGTATACTAAAGGCGGGCTTAACGCCTGTTGGCATTCTCTACCAGCTAACCTTCGTGAGATGTTGTGGTAGGTGGTAACTTAATAATTGACTTATCTATTAATGACAGTAACAACATATATTAGGGGGACCGGAAAGTAATGTCGTTTTCTTACGCTAAATACAAACACATACATTTTTAACGAGTCTTTATTTTTAATCAATGGGATGGGAATACACCCCATCACTGTCAATAACCTTTTGCCATCTAGTGAGTAAATTTTCAATCCCTGATCGATAAAAATTAATTGGTTTTTCGGCAAAATATCTAGAGATGGCATTTTGGATATCATCCAAATTTGCAAATGTTTTGCCACTTAAAAAGTGTTGCAGCGCTCGGAATAAGTGGAAATCCGATGGTGCAACATCGGGCGAATATGGTGGATGAGGCAGCACCTCCCACCCCAATTCATTAATTTTTTCTAGAGTTCGCCTTGCGCAGTGCGGTCTTGCATTGTCATGTTGGAGAATGACGCCTTTTCGGTTGACAATCGCTGGCCACTTTTCAATTAAAGATTGATTGACTCGCTGCAATTGTTCGCTGTAGAGGTCTGCAGTAACAGTTTCTCCAGGTTTCAGTAATTCAAAATGAACAATGCCGCGAATACTCCACCAAACACACAAAAGCGCTTTTTTGGGGTGTAAACCTGGCTTAGCAGTACTCCGAGGGATTTCATTTGGAGAGAGCCACTGCCTTTTGCGTTTTGGGTTATCATACAGGACCCATTTCTCATCTCCTGTGATCAAGCGATCAAAAAACGCTTCTGTGTTGTGTCGTTGAAGCAATAAGTTGCATGTGATTGATCGGTTAGCCTTATTCTGTTCGGACAGATTATGCGGGACCCAAACACCTGCTCTGCTTACTTTTCCAATCTGCTTCAAATGTTCTTGGATGGTCGACCAAGGTTTGTTGAGACTGTTTGACAATTCCTCGATCGTCTGACACGGATTTGCTTCCACTTCCGCCCTTAACACGTCGTTGTCTAACGCTCATGGTCTTCCTGATCGATACGAGTCGGAAAGATCAAAATTACCCGATTTGAACTTGGAAAACCACCTTTGGCATTTACGAATGTCCAGTGCATTTGGATAAACATCGCAAATGTTTTTGGTAGCAACTGTTGCGTTATTTCCCTTGCGAAACTCAAAGAGCATGCAATGCCGGATGTGTACCTCTTCTGGTATTTGGCTGGCCATTTTACCCAAAATTACAAAAAAAAATTGTAATTCAATTGTCTATAAGTAAAGAAATCACTATAACCTCACAATGTCTTTGGTACGCCTCTGAACAAAACAATGAGCTGACAAATGACAATCAAGTATTGGCATGCGCAGAAACGACATTACTTTCCGGTCCCCCTAATATATACATATAAATAGATAAATAGATATATAAATAACACTAAGATGTCGATATTTGCTTAAAGTGTTTTTCCAGTACAGTATGAGATTCTATAGAATCATTCTTTAATGTCTTTTCTAGATAAATACTGGTGAAAGATCTTTGTTGTTGTAAACGTCTAGGTAATAGCGTCCGCCAAATAATAGTGTGAAAGCGTTACTTTGTTCTGGTTAGAAGGGCGTTGTAGCTAGAGAAATAAATGAGGTAAGGAGATTAACATCTAATTTTTAAAGCAGTGAATGTTTATAGCAGGTATACCATTTTCGGTTCTTCCTACTCTGCTTCTTCATCTCATCGCCTTTTATGTTATATATAATCAATCATCAGCCAAATGCTGGAGATAGACTTCCTCCCAAAGATCTCCATATCCAGTCCTACAGTCCTGAGCTGCCTGCATCCAGCAGCTTCGGCGGCGGCTTTTTATAACCATTTTTATATATAATATATAATACATCAATACCATATTACAACGCAATATAGTATCATCCGGATATGGTAGTAGACTTCATAACTTCTAGTGTCAAAAAGTTTTTTTTTATGGAATATACCACACAAGCGGGACGTTCATCTGATGGTAAGTTATACGCCTGCCCATAACGTGGCGCTAGTTAAGATGGTAAGCACTGCGTCACATTACGCTCGTGACCTGAGACATGAGATGTCAAGTCTCCGTTACCCAGTAACACACTAGTTACAGCGCCTTTCAAACCGGAACACATATGTTTGTACATGTTGGTCTGCAGAAATAGGCTGCGGTCATACCTACACGGTCTCCGGCAACAGAGACCTATCACCAGTAGATTAAAATCGACATTATCTTAGCAATTTGTACTAAAGCTTTTTATTGCAGTCATTTGTATAATGACTATTCGCGTGAAGTAAAACCAATCGTATCACCTTAGAAATAAAGTTCATTTCAGCGTGATATTGACGAAGGTGCACGCTTATGCTGGAAATTATCGCTTGCCACGCGAAAATAGTCACGTCACAGCACTGCAGCTATATCTGCATTCAATCAAAAAAATAAGGCCGTACGTTTGCTATAACGTTATTATTTACTATGGATGAAAACGGTTAATTACTATGGATTTTTTATTCGAGAACATACTGTATAATTTATTAAGTTATAAATGATATATTAGACATGTAAATGATTACTTACTGATACATTATCAGTCATAGAATCTGTTACCATTGGGATCCATAGATCCTCAAAGTTTAGTAATAAATAAAATATAATTTTACTGTATAATTTTTTTTTTTTAATTCACGATAAAGGACGAGTGGGACGTTCATCTGATAGTAAGTTATACACCTGTCCATAACCTGGTTAGGATGATATACAAAGCCATCAGCACCACATTGTGCTAGACCAGTGGTTCTCAACCTTTTTTCACCTGCGGCACATTTTTAACTATTCTGAAATCTGGCGGCACATAAAGAAAAAAAACCAACAGAAGTTTTTTTGTTGGCATAACAAACTGAATAAAAAGAACCATAAAAATTGTATTATATGTAAATAATCTAAAAATACAACAAAATGGCCAGTTTTCTTAACGATATAAAATTAAAAGCTAATTAACTAAACTACTTTAATGAGAAATTTGAGCTTGATGTTTTTCGATAATTTCATTTATATTTGGTCGTAAAAATGACAATGCTACTCTCATATCGTCTTCTACATTTAACAACCTTGATCTTTTTTTAGTTTTAATATTGGCTAATGCTGAAAATCCGAATTCGCACAAATAAGATGTGGAAAATTGTAATAGAATATTCAAAGCTTTTCTAGATAAAAGTGGATAAATGCATCTGATTTTTATCCAAAATGTATTAAGTGATTCTTCAGAATGTTTTAAAATTAAATCTCGATTAGTTGAAAGCAAAATAAGCTCTTCTTCTTCATTTAAAGTTAACTCAAATACAGCAGTGTCCGTAATTAGAAATGGGTTACGAACCCAATCAAACTTATTAATATCCAATTCCGGGAAATAATAATCAATTCTCTCCTCTAATGTTGTCAAATGATCAAGAACAATTTGTTTAATAATTTTATACCCGTCTTTAGGAACTGATTCAAACTTTTCTAAATTGCCTTCTTGGGCTTTCTTTTTCCATAAAGAAATTTGTCTTTTTAACCCCACCAACTTATCAGTTGAATTTAAAATATTTTCATTTGAACCTTGCATACTTGAATTAATACTGTTAAAAATGACAAAAATATCTGACAAATAAGCAAGTTTCGTTGTCCATGTTAAATCTTCTAATATTTCAACAAATTCAATATTATTATTTTGTTCAAAAAAAGCTTTCATTTCCTTTTTTAATTTTAAAAACCGAGATAAGACTTTTCCTCTGGATAGCCATCTTACTTCAGTATGGAGTAGCAAAGATTCATACTTGGACTCCATTGCTTTACATAGTTCTTTGAATAATCTGTTTTTCAATGGTCTTGATTTTATGTAATTTACCATTTTAACACATTGCTCCAAAACTATCTTTAAATCTGGTGACAGGAACTTTGTTATAAGAGCTTCTCTATGCAAAAAACAATGTGTAACTATTATATTTTGATTCAATTCTTTGACATAAGATACAAATCCTTTAATATGCCCGGTCATTGAGGGTGCACCATCTGTGCAAATTCCAATACAATTATTCCAAGAGACTTTTACCTTTTCTAGATATGAATTAATTACTTCAAAAATATTTTTCCCGGTTGTAAAATTTGAAAGCTCCCGACAACATAAAAATTGATTTATAATATCATCTTCATAGATAAATCTAACAAATGCAATTAACTGAGAATTTCCTGTGATGTCGGTGGTTTCATCTATTTGTATTGCAAAAAAGGAATTTTGAAGATTTTTTGTAGTATTCTGCTCGATATTTTCTGATAGATCTTTTATCCTGCGATGTATAGTGTCATTAGAAAGGGGTATTTTGGAAATTTCAACATCGGCTGATTCACCAATCATCGTTTTGACTATTTTACGGCAAGCAGGTAATATAATTTCTTCTGCTAAATTATGGGGCTTCAATTTTACTGCGATCAATTCCGCAATTTCATAAGAAGCAAACTGAGCTTTTTCGGACACACAAAATTGTTTTTTAAAATTTTTTCCTTGTTTTACTTTTGTTGAAAGATACGTTTTAAAATAGTTCTTATCTTTGGTTGATAAAGAGGGATGATTGGTAACCAAGTGACGAAGAAGTTTGCTAGGAACCATAGCACTATTTGATAATTTTAAATTGCATATAATACATTCTGGGACTACTATGTTATTTTCTAACGATGAGGTGAATCCAAATCTTAAAAAATCGTCGTTATATTTTCTAGGAATTATATACTTTTTTAAAATAGAACTATTTTCACTTAAAACAGAGGAACACTCATTACTTTGGTCGTATATGTCATCATTATTGTTACTTGCATCATCATCATCATCATTATTCTTCTTTTTCTTTATCCATTTGTCCATTTTTAAGGGGTCTGAAAAAAACAAAAAAAATACTGTCAAAAAAATCGAAGAATATATAAATTTAAAATTATAAATATACAAATTCTGTAACCATTTGTAATTTATGAAAATGAAAAATATAACCCTTATGAAGTTATATAACTTTCACACAAATACAATTTTTAATGCATAAAATCGAATTTTATTTAAATAATTGCTGCCATTGTATTCGTGAAACAATTTAGCAGCAAACCTCGGGATTTTTTTAGATATAAACAGCAAACTTTTTTAATTACAGAAATATTCATCGAATGGAATAAAATCTGAAAAGTCTTAGATATTGTAAATCAAAGAATTCGTGCATTGCAAAGTCAATATACCTCCTATTTTTTTATCGAAACTACATGCCAACAAATTAATAAGGATACGAATCAAATACTTTTCTAATTTTACAAAGGGTAGATTAGTATTACAATGGAAAATCATGTAAATTTAAAATATCACACAAACAACATGCTCATTTGGAAAAAGACAAGTGTGGTAGACTTGAGACAATTTTTAATACATAAACATGACTTTATCATAATTTGGGATTGATAAAAGCGTTTGCAAATTAAATTAAAAATAATTAGCTGGTTCAATATATAAATATTTACGTTGAATATTTTTTTTTTTGTATATGTGTTATATATATTTTAAATTTTTCGCGGCACATTTTTAAAATCTCGCGGCACACAAAAGTGCCGCGGCACATGGGTTGAGAATCACTGTGCTAGACACTAGACATTAGGTCTCGTTAGCTTTACTCCGTAGTCTCAGGCTATTATGAGTAGGAACAAGGTAAGGTCTGCGTGTCCTGGAAGGCGACGTAAGGGTGTCTGGTTCTTGGGCTTGGAATTTGGGGGCCCTCGTTAACCACAAAACGAGACCGAGATGAAAACAAGTGCGAAGAGGTGTGATGGTTATCCTCTCGCAACGCACGGAGGTTAACTATTAAGGGTGTTTTAGTGAGTAAAAATCCTGTATAAATTTATCTTCCCCCCTACACGAAGGTAACTGTTTAGAAAGTTTCTCCCTCGATAAAAAAAATTAGTAAACAGGTTATGATTTTTTTTGACTAATGTATAAGTAGAATTTTAACTGTTAAGGTTTCCTTTCAAGCATCGATCCCGGTTAAAACAATTTGCGTTATAAGTAACAAAGGTTTCTAAAGGCATTTTGTTTATGCATAACAACCCCTTGGCGTGATAAAGGTCTTTCACTTCGTAAAGCACCGAGTTACATCATTAACCTTTAATCAATGTGAAATGCGTACACGCAAACAATACTGTACATGACGTGAAGGTCAAAGTAATAAAAATAGAATTAAGAATAAAGAAGTCAAAATTATTACAAAAACACAATACCTTAATAAAGATCCTGTCACTTCTCCAAACGCTGAGGAAGATCACCAACAGGATCATAAAGGAACAAACATTTTACACAATCCTAGTTCTTCTTTGTAGTAATACAGAGTAGTGCTAATCTCTTAATACTTAAAAAGTCAATAATATGGGTATTTGAACGCAATTACCAATATTAACAGCTGACTTTAGACCAGTCCGATAAACACCTACTGCATCATCAGCCGATCGACTTCCACTAGTGGACATAGATCCTCCTCAAAGATTCCAACATTGATCGGCTAAGAATTCATATAGGATAATTTGCGCTACTTTCCACCACGCTGGACCAATTGGATCCTGTGAGTTGTTGTCCGGGACCCCTTGAAACCCTGCTGCTCGTGGTGCATCCTGCTAATTAACAAACGGAGCTCTTGCTATCAACCAGTATTCGGCCAGCGTGGTGGGAAATGGCCCAAATCCTTCCATATGAACCCCTACCAACGGCAGAGCTAAGCCGATCAATGTGGTGACTGTTAGGGTAAGCCTATATCCGAAAGTGGACGTCTATCCTCTGATGATGATTACAAGCAGATGAGGTTGGCATGGATCTCGTGAATTGTAATACGGGAACCCTAACACCCTGAAGGTATACCTTCTTTTAACTATATAATCACAAATCAATTGAACGCTGCAGTATTGCCGTCCTTTCAGGTCATTATGGCTGCTTTAATATACACTAACACTCATATATCACTTCTTGCAAAATTATTAATATTAGTTACTGGTGGTAGATCTCAGTGACCTTAGACCATCTAGGTAGGTACCACTGCTAACTACCTCCAAATATTACAGTGAAAACCTTACTATGCTCCGGATTGAATGGAGTTATAACTAGGCGGCGATCATAATGTGGTGCGGTGTCGCTCATGTAATGGGTCCGCTCGTCTCGTCGGTTCATCGAATAAAAAAAAACATCCTTAACTGATATATAATTTCAGTGAAAGTTGATAACAGTAGGCAGCCATTAAACAATATGTTTTGTTCTCAGAACGGACTCAATGCTATTCATCTAGCTTCGAAGGACGGTCATGTGGAAGTGGTGCGTGAGTTGCTTCAGCGCGGCGCTGCAATCGATGCTGCAACTAAAAAGGGAAACACTGCACTCCACATCGCTTCCCTGGCAGGACAGGAAGCGGTCGTCAAGCTCCTAGTGCAGAATGGAGCTCAGGTATTACAAATTTAATAAACCCAACAGAGTTTACTAAAGAGCGGAACGAAATATGATGGAAATATCCTAACTTCAGTGTTGGTATAGTTGCTTTATATCTTTCTAAATTTGGAAAATAAATTCTAGTGGTTAGTCTCTCTCCTTATGACTTATGTCCAGCTGTGGACGTCTATTAGCTAATGATAATGATGAAGTGACCTTTGCCCAAAGCTATGCCGTTCAGGTAAATTATCATCGTTTATCATTGTCATATCATCATGCTTTGAGCGTAATGTAGTGTAAGCGAAACTTCAGTATGGATATATTGTTTTGAGAAAGAATTAAAAAAAAGTGGGTCTTCCGTACAACAGACATTAGTGTAGAAAGTCTAAGCTAATATAACCCCTACGCTAATTTTTTTGCACATTATGGTACTTTTTTAGGGTTCCTAAATATGAAAGGTTTTTTAATTTAATAACTGGAAGTAGTTACCTAACAGCTATTAATAAAAATTGTAAGGTTTTCTTTAAGGTTTAAGTTTAGATTCTATTATTGGTACAAAGAAAAAAACATTATAGAAATTAAAATTTAAAGTAGCTAACAAGGGGCACAATATGTGGGTATCTTGAACTATTTGACTAACGACAGAATAGTAAAAATTAAAAAATTTTTTTTTTTTTTTACCTATAAAAACGCAGTATTAGAGAATTTTTTACTCTTATCTTTAACTATGATATCCTTGAGATAGATGTAATATTGTTTATATTTTAGTTGTGTATATTTATAAAAATAATTTGGGTTTTGCACGAAGTTTCATTACGTTTTTAGCTTCATCGAGTTATTTTAGGTTTTATATATTAACCTAAATAATAAAATAACGATAACAATAAAGCGTTAAAACATAAGAAAACATCGTTTTACAACCATAAAGTAATAGGTAATATAAATCGGAGAAACTTAACGATCCATCAACTTTATGCGCAAAGCAAATTGCTTCCGAGAATAAAAATGGCGTCAAATCGTTATTTATATTGATCGACAATCGTCGTGCTGTTGACCCCTCGCTTTCGCTGAAAGCTAATAATAGAAGAGAAAATAAATACTTGGAGCATTGATTTTCTTTCTTTTAATTATAAAATTTAGGAATTAAATTGAATAATTCGGTTTATAGAGCAGAAGTAAATGTATTGTTTATTTAAAATGATTTAGCATTAATTTATTATAACACCATCTATTGGCAGAACTTTAAAACTACTATTTAAAATAATCTGTACTCGTATAATTTAAATGTTAATCTTGTCTACAAATATGTTATATATGTAATTGCGTCTGTCGTTAGATGTATGTAATTAAAATGTGTGTGTCAACATGTCATTAACCTTATTTTACATACAAAGTAATATCCTCTTTGCTGCGCTACTTTGCAGTTACCACTAACCCATATCTTTATTTTAGGTTAACATCCAATCTCAAAATGGCTTCACGCCTTTGTACATGGCCGCCCAAGAGAACCACGACGGTGTTGTCAAGTTTTTACTTGCAAATGGCGCCAACCAGAGTCTCGCCACTGAGGTACATATATATTAAACTAATGAATATTTCATAGATAGGCTATCGAATTGATCTGTGGCATCATAGCTCGCAAAAAGTTAAATGATTTATGACGACGATTTAGTCACTATAAAACATTGAATCTATGATTTATCTACTCTAATTTTCTTAAATAGCGTACTATTATAAAATAAGACAAAATATTACGTCTATCACTGGAGACTTCAAAGTTTAGTTAGCAATGCATATGTTACATTCTACTTGGGTGAAGAACGCGCCAAAGGAAGAACAGTTTCTCAACTAACGACTTCTTGGCCATGCATGACTTAGTTCCGTTTTACTGACTTTAATAAACACTGTGTCGTTAGGATGGTTTCACACCACTGGCAGTGGCGATGCAGCAAGGCCACGAGAAAGTGGTCGCGGTGCTGCTGGAGGCAGACACCCGAGGCAGAGTGCGTCTCCCAGCCCTGCACATCGCCGCGAAGAAGGACGATGTGAAAGCCGCTAATTTATTACTCGAGGTATAGTATTCTTTCATTAATAGCAACCAAGGGGCTACTCCACAAATGTTGCAGCTTCCCATTGGCGACGGTGACCACATACCATTCATGAGCCACTCGAATGTTCAGTTATTATGCTTGAAAAGGAATAGCACAATTGTTTATTCATATATATTTGAAGTCTTGAAGTACCGAGTTTTTTCTATATGTTCTCGGTTCAAAATATGCATTTTCCAACTCTTATTATATTAGACGTTCGTTACCTTTAGAAGTAAGTCTTTTATATGGTCTATGTTTTATAATTGATTATTTTAACGAACTGTTATCACCTAATCATAATCCTAACTGATGTTAAACTTAAAGTGAGATTACCAATCTTGTATTGAATATCGGACAATATAGACGACTTTCAGAAAATATATTGATTGATGATTAAAGGGTAAAAATTATTGTATTTTAAATAATGTATTTTCAGCTCTTCTATTTTATCAGAATCTTGACTTTTCTTCAGAATGAACACAACCCTGATGTGACTTCAAAGTCTGGCTTCACGCCGCTTCATATAGCTGCACATTACGGTAACGAGGCCGTAGCTAGGTTGCTGCTGGCGAAAGGCGCCGACGTCAACTGCGCGGCTAAACACAACATATGTCCACTCCACGTTGCCGCCAAGTGGGGTTAGTAAAAATTGTTACCACTGAAATTACATCATCATTATTATCGCATTCAATAGACGCCTACTGCTGAAGATAAAACTCTCAGAGATTTCCACGCGGAAACTGTAAAGCAATATATATGTATATCAGAATTACTTGGGTTACTAATGTTCTCTTTTTTAGATGTGGTTAATCTGTAACAAATAATAGGTTGTCAAATATCTCCCTTCCGCCTTTTTGTCTTTTGAATTTCGCGGCTATGTACAAAGCGCTACAGAGCTCGTATCTGGCAATACTATACATAATTTGAAAGGTCTTGACAAACCTACAAAACGACGCTATGCATAATTAGTTTGGATATTGCGTTCAACAGTTATAGACGTGTAAACATGGAGTTCACTAACGCCGAAATTCGCGCTATTTTAAAGTTTTCCTTCGTTAAAGGCAAATCCGCTAGAGAAACGTTCCGTGAGATTAATGGTGTTTTGGGGGATGGTACTCTATCACTTCGAACCGCGGAGGAATGGTTTCGACGATTTAGAGCCGGTGAAAACGACACCATGGATAAGCCAGCCGGCGGAAGACCTGTGACGACAAATACCGATCAAATCATGGACTACATCGAGTTAGACCGGCATGTGGCATCTCGTGACATCGCCCAGGAGATGGGAGTTAGTCACCAAACCATTTTAAACCATCTCCAGAAGGCTGGATACAAAAAAAAGCTTGATGTTTGGGTGCCGCATGATTTGACGCAAAAAAACCTTCTGGACCGAATCAACGCCTGCGATATGCTGCTGAAACGGAACGAACTCGACCCATTCTTGAAGCGGATGGTGACTGGCGACGAAAAATGGATCACATACGACAATATCAAGCGAAAACGGTCGTGGTCGAAGGCCGGTGAATCGTCCCAAACAGTGGCCAAGCCGGGATTGACGGCCAGGAAGGTTTTGCTGTGTGTTTGGTGGGATTGGAAAGGAATCATCCACTATGAGCTGCTCCCATATGGCCAGACGCTTAATTCTACCATCTACTGCGAACAACTGGACCGCTTGAAGCAGGCGATCGACCAGAAGCGTCCAGAATTGGCCAACAGGAAGGGTGTAGTGTTCCGCCAGGACAACGCCAGACCACACACTTCGTTGATGACTCGTCAGAAGCTACGGGAGCTCGGATGGGAGGTTTTATCGCATCCACCATATAGCCCGGACATAGCGCCAAGTGATTACCACCTGTTCCTGTCCATGGTGAACGCCCTTGGTGGTGTAAAGTTGAACTCAAAAGAGGCTTGTGAAAAGTGGCTGTCCAAGTTCTTCGCAAATAAGGAGGGGGGCTTCTACGAGGGAGGTATTATGAAGTTGCCGTCTAGATGGAAACAGATTATCGAACAAAACGGCGCATATTTGAACTAAATCCGATCACTGTAACACTTTTTATAAAGCATTGAATAAAGAGCAAAAAAGCGGAATGGAGATATTTGACAACCTTATATTTATATTTGTCAAGTCTTTAAAAAAAATTCGGACTTGCCTGTTTAACTACCACTGTGATACTTATTCATTTTTACATCATTGTCATCTCCATGTTTTAAACATCAAAAATTTCCAGCAAGCGAATACGACTTATGATTTTCGGACCCATTGTTAATAAAGATCTTATGAAATTGAGGTCAAGTGGTACCCATGATCACCATAGATGTAAAAGCTAAAAAATAAAAGATTTTCTATGCTCCTATATATTGTGAAAAAAAAAGAATATTCTAGTTTGATGTAAGAGTTAGGGGGATCGGCGACAAACTATCAACCTACTTATGCCCCATTCGCTCCAACCCTTTGTTTAACTTTGTATAAGCTCATAATAGGGTTCTACCCCTTTTTCTTTATCAACCTAGCGTTAATTTCCATTCAAATGAAACAGGCATTTTTTTTACAACTTTAATGCTAATTATAATAAATGAACAGAAAAAATTATATGATGTGTTTTAGTAGGGAAAAAAATTTACCCACTTTTATAAACCATTTTTCAATGGTTTATAAATGTCTTCAGCAATGAATATAATATCTAATTTATATATAAATAAATTTTGTGTAGTATCGCTATAATATTTAATAAAGTTTATTTACTATATCAACAAGGTTTTAAAATTTGTAGGGAAAGAAAATATGGTGTCGCTGCTGTGCGACAATGGCGCGAATGTAGAGGCGCGCACTAGGGACGGGCTGACACCTCTACATTGTGCGGCTCGGTCCGGACACGAACGCGTTGTCGAAACGCTGCTCGAAAGGGGCGCGCCCATCACTAGCAAGAGCAAGGTAAACCTTTAATTAGCTCTAAAAAGTAACTAATATATCGATTTAATTTTAGAGTAATTTAATGGCTGTTAAATATGTCAGCGAAATTTTATAAAACTTATGCTACGAATAAATTACATAAACTGTTTTTTCTTAATTAATACTGAAATGAAATATGCGATTTAAAGATCACTAATAACAGTTATTGATATCTCAATCTCTCATAACATTATGGTAGAAGATATGAAGAGTTTTCCTGCTTGAACACGGAAAATAAAATTATTATAATACCGTATTTGATATTCTTTATAATAGAACGGATTAGCTCCTCTCCATATGGCGGCGCAAGGAGACCACGCCGAGGCTGCTAGAGTGCTGTTATCCAGGCGTGCACCAGTCGATGACGTCACCGTAGATTACCTCACAGCACTGCACGTCGCTGCCCACTGCGGGCACGCTAAAGTAGCAAAGTTGCTACTAGATAGGTGAGTATACTTATGGCCTAAGTAGCGATCCTTGGGAGACCTTTTCTTTCAGAAATAGACTCCTGTAGACTGGTGATGATAAAAACTTGGTATACTTTTTAATATATAAAAGTTTTCTATCTATATCACTGTGAAAGATTATGTTTTGTAATTTTCGATTAAACAAAATTAAATCTCAGGTTATTGAAATAACGTTATTGTTATCTGTAGCTATCAAACAATCAAAAAGTTTCAATTTGCAAAAGTTATATCTTTGTTCATATATGTTAGTTTTATTTATTTCATTTTTCTAATATTACACGATGTTGAATTTTTTATGATTCAATCGTTTGAAAAAGTGAATATATTCGCTACCCCGATATTTCTTCAATATATAGACATCTTGTTTTATCTGATATCTTTTCTCCTTAGTTTTCCTACTCCGCACTAGAGATGCATAATTTTGTGTTTTTATCTAAGGAGTGCCGATCCCAACGCACGGGCGTTAAACGGATTCACTCCCTTGCACATTGCCTGTAAGAAGAATCGAATCAAAGTCGTGGAGTTGCTCCTTAAATACGGTGCAAGTAAGTGGCTTCATTGTATTAATGTAAAGCTGTAAACTGAAGATATCAAACAAGACAGATATAATGACTGTACTAATTATTGAGCACAGCACTCATGCCTTTTATGAGTTCTTTATGAGATCTATTAAATAATGGATAATGATATGAGATGCTTGCTCGTTTAATGATGTTATGCCTGCCTATAATAATGAACTGCTAATTAATTTGTTCACACAAGGCCTCAAAGCGCTCAATGCTTTGAAACAGTGTGGTATTAATGTGGTAAGAGCATCGTAGCACAGTAATGGTGTACATCATATTGCATAGTGGTAGAAAGAGAGGCTAAAGTAGCGTCTAGGAAGATTTACTGCGACTAAAGTGTAAAGATTCCTAATCAATCGAATGAAAATTAGATAAATGAAATGTTTTAAACGTAGGTATCCAAGCGACCACTGAGTCCGGACTGACCCCACTACACGTAGCAGCATTCATGGGTTGTATGAACATAGTCATATACCTGCTGCAACATGAAGCGAACCCCGACGTGCCGACGGTTCGAGGCGAGACTCCTCTCCACTTGGCTGCGAGGGCTAACCAGGTATCCACTCCTGTATTAGAAAATTTTCTCTATGTATATATTATAAATATATTTTTTCAAAGCTGTCTAGATCCGTGGTTGAGCATACACCTTTTTTTTAGACGGACATAATCCGCATCTTGCTCCGCAACGGTGCTGCTGTAGAAGCTAAGGCCCGCGAGAGGCAGACGCCGCTGCATATCGCCTCGCGCCTCGGCAACGTCGACATCGCGGTCCTGCTGCTGCAGCACGGAGCAGACGTGAGGGCAATGACCGCTGATCACTACAACGCCCTTCATATAGCGGCTAAGCAGCACAATCATGACGTGAGTAATGATGATATAAGTATTATTAGCCAAAAAGTTATTTTTTTATTTATATATTAGGTTGGGGAAAAAGAAATCCATTATTTTTTCGGCAGATGGCTGTAGTGATAAATTTTTCGTAAAGTATCGATCAAACAGTTTCAGATTGATGCTCGTTGGAAAGGTGACATTTCGCAGTAAAAAAATTCTTTTACTGTTTTTTGTTTGGTGCATTCAATTGTGAGTTACAGGGTGTTAAAAATGGAAGTGAACAAAGAGAAAATTCGGTACATTTTACAGTTTTTCTTTGACAAAGGCGAAAATGCAAACCAGGCGGCTAAAATTGTGAATGGTGTTTATGGACCCGATACTGTAACAGCCAATTATGTGCAATTTTGGTTTCGTAGATTCCGTTCAGGAATTTTTGATATTAAAGATGCACCTCGCACAGGTAGGCCGGTAGCCGAAAATGTCCATACAATCGGAGAAATGATCGAAGTTGACCGGCATGTTAGTAGTCGTAACATCGCCCAGGAGCTAAAAATGGACCACAAAACAGTTTTAAACCATTTACACAAAGCTGGATTCAAAAAGAAGCTCGATGTTTGGGTGCCACACCAATTAACAGAAAAAAACATGATGGATCGAATTTCCATCTGCGAAGCCTTGGCCAAACGGAATGAGATAGACCCATTTCTTAAACGGATGGTGACTGGAGATGAGAAATGGATCACATACGATAACCCTGTGCGAAAACGATCATGGTCAAAGAGCGGTGAAGCACCTCAAACGGTGGCCAAACCAGGACTAACGACCAGGAAGGTTCTGCTGTGCATTTGGTGAGACTGGAAGGGGATTATTTATTATGAGTTGTTTCCATATGGCCAAGCACTAAATTCTGATCTCTACTGTCAACAACTGGACCGTTTGAAGATAGCAATTGACCAGAAACGGCCAGAATTGGCCAACAGGAGAGGTGTCGTGTTCCACTAGGACAACGCTAGGCCACACACGTCTACAGTGACTCGCCAGAAACTTCGGGAGCTTGGTTGGGAAGTTTTAATGCATCCGCCATACAGTCCGGACTTGGCACCAAGCGATTACCATCTTTTTCTTGCATTACAAAATTTCTTTAGTGATAAAAAATTGGCATCTAGGGAAGATTGTGAAAATCGGCTACTAGAGTTTTTTGCAAATAGATACCAGGACTTCTACGAGAGAGGCATTATGAAGTTACCTTTAAAATGGCAACAAATCATAGAACAAAACGGTGCATATTTAACCCAAATCGGACAATCCGAAGCATGTTAAATAAAGTCCTGAAGTTCATATAAAAATAATGGATTTCTTTTTCCCCAACCTATTACATTGTCTGCTTTTGATTCCTTTCTTCATTCAATAAACTAATCTATACTTTGGATATTATATCAATAAAACCGTACGCGGTGTGTGTTATATATCTTAGCCTTGCTATCTTCTTTCTTTTTTTCTTGTTTGCTTTCTCTGGCCTTTCACCTCTAGTCTCTTTTAGTTGTTTTAGATTACAGTAATTAAATAGGGTATTATATAAGTAAATTTGTGTCTGTACTGTAACTACAGCCACGTTAACACATCCTTTCCAAATAACAGTTTTGTTATGTATATTAGAGTCGCATGGAATTTCCTAAGAAAAAATTGCTGTATATTTCATTGTAGGGTTACTTGCAATTGTTAAGGTATTTAAAGTAGGTAATATCGTAAATATGTTATGCCTTTTTCCTATCTTATCTATAATATACATCCTAATGATCCTATTTTAAGACTAAACGATGCTGATTTTAGATTATTATTGGTAGTTTAACGTGTTATCGTTATAATAGGTCGCGGCTGCACTCATTGAACATAACGCTCCTTTGACGGCAACTACTAAGAAAGGATTCACAGCTCTGCACCTCGCCGCGAAATATGGAAATTTGAAGGTAAAATATTCCTCACAAATTTTATCTCAACTTTTTTTTTATTTATATAGGTAATGGTTTACAACAGATACACAATTAGATATGTGTCCAAACTAAAGAATATTTTGATGATGAAAATATACTCAATATATTAATTAACCTATTATATATACATATGTATTGTTAAATATATGATGCTGCTACACAATCAATGATCACTTCTTAGTCAGTTTATGCCATTGAATAGCTTTGGCACTAAATAATTACAACAGTTTTCCCTGTAATAAGTATTTGTAATAAATATTATTTAAAATCATCTTTCAATACATCTGTTGGGCGTATGTAAATTTGGTATCTATTTTAAAGTGCAACTGTTAAGTAATATATTACTTTTATAAACAATAGTATCGTGTATTTAGTACTCATGTTTAGCTTTATATATCTTTAACATTGCTATTTATTATTACAACATATTAGGGGGACCGGAAAGTAATGTCGTTTTCTTACGCTAAATACAAACACATACATTTTTAACGAGTCTTTATTTTTAATCAATGATGTATTCCCCATCATTGTCAATAACCTTTTGCCATCTAGTGAGTAAATTTTCAATCCCTGATCGATAAAAATTAATTGGTTTTTCGGCAAAATATCTAGAGATGGCATTTTGGATATCATCCAAATTTGCAAATGTTTTGCCACTTAAAAAGTGTTGCAGCGCTCGGAATAAGTGGAAATCCGATGGTGCAACATCGGGCGAATATGGTGGATGAGGCAGCACCTCCCACCCCAATTCATTAATTTTTTCTAGAGTTCGCCTTGCGCAGTGCGGTCTTGCATTGTCATGTTGGAGAATGACGCCTTTTCGGTTGACAATCGCTGGCCACTTTTCAATTAAAGATTGATTGACTCGCTGCAATTGTTCGCTGTAGAGGTCTGCAGTAACAGTTTCTCCAGGTTTCAGTAATTCAAAATGAACAATGCCGCGAATACTCCACCAAACACACAAAAGCGCTTTTTTGGGGTGTAAACCTGGCTTAGCAGTACTCCGAGGGATTTCATTTGGAGAGAGCCACTGCCTTTTGCGTTTTGGGTTATCATACAGGACCCATTTCTCATCTCCTGTGATCAAGCGATCAAAAAACGCTTCTGTGTTGTGTCGTTGAAGCAATAAGTTGCATGTGATTGATCGGTTAGCCTTATTCTGTTCGGACAGATTATGCGGGACCCAAACACCTGCTCTGCTTACTTTTCCAATCTGCTTCAAATGTTCTTGGATGGTCGACCAAGGTTTGTTGAGACTGTTTGACAATTCCTCGATCGTCTGACACGGATTTGCTTCCACTTCCGCCCTTAACACGTCGTTGTCTAACGCTGATGGTCTTCCTGATCGATACGAGTCGGAAAGATCAAAATTACCCGATTTGAACTTGGAAAACCACCTTTGGCATTTACGAATGTCCAGTGCATTTGGATAAACATCGCAAATGTTTTTGGTAGCAACTGTTGCGTTATTTCCCTTGCGAAACTCAAAGAGCATGCAATGCCGGATGTGTACCTCTTCTGGTATTTGGCTGGCCATTTTACCCAAAATTACAAAAAAAAATTGTAATTCAATTGTCTATAAGTAAAGAAATCACTATAACCTCACAATGTCTTTGGTACGCCTCTGAACAAAACAATGAGCTGACAAATGACAATCAAGTATTGGCATGCGCAGAAACGACATTACTTTCCGGTCCCCCTATTAGAATGAAAATAATAGTTTATTATATAATTGTTATAATTATTACTTCAATGACATTTTTTTAACAAATTCTTCGCCATACTTTACGATTGATTTACTTATTACCTGTGATTATTTTTTGTGTTAAAATATTAGGTGGCTAATCTGCTGTTGGCTCATGGTGCATCACCAGACCAGGCGGGCAAGAATGGCATGACGCCGCTTCACGTGGCCGCACAGTATGACCAGCAGGCTGTTGCCACCACGCTCCTGGAGAAAGGCGCTGATGCAAAGGTTAAATAGATGATATTATATAAAAAAAAGTACACTATGATATTTAACAAATTGAATGGACTTCTCAATGGAAGCACAATGAAATAAAAAACGTTTAAAGTATGTGAGATATTTATGCGACCAGGTTTTAATAACTGGTATTTACTTGTAAGTACGCATACGTGAAAAAACTTGTCAATTATTCCATACTTTAAAGTATTTACTTACTATTTAACATGACAGAATCATTTGTGGACGGTTATTATGATATTTTATACATTGTGTACTTTTTACTATGCATATAATCATTGCCGTTGTAATAGCTCTTAAAGTCCGCCAATGGAGATAAATATTTTCAAGAAAAATTGACAAAATGGCAATAATAGTGTCAGAAGGTATATTCGTTTGTACAAATCAATCTACCCTATATAGAATTTAGATAAGGTATATTTATCTTAGTTTTGTACGGCTCATATTAAAAATACTCTAACGTATTATAAAACCTAGTTTGTACCTTTGGTATTAAAAAATATTCTAGTCTGGCTGTATGTTGACCTCTCCTTTTATTACAGCTTCATAGTATTCACGACCGGATTCGGTTTAAAAAATATTTTGAACGTAGTCTAAGACATTAAAAATAAAGTATAAACAGCAAATTATTAAATTTTACTATGACTACTGAAATCTTCAAGGATGTATTTATATATAATGAGTTTATCCTTACTTTTATAGTTTATATATAATAATACTGAGAATATATTTTGATTTAGGCAATAGCTAAAAACGGACATACGCCGCTTCATATAGCGGCAAGAAAAAACCAAATGGAGACCGCAGCCACCCTCTTAGAGTACGGAGCCCTTACCAATGCGGAGTCCAAGGCTGGGTTCACACCTTTGCATCTTGCTGCACAACAGGCAAGTACCCTTTTATTAACTGAGCGAAAAAGAGCATAAGTATTTGTCTAATGTATTCTTAGCTATAAATTCATTCATCCGCTTGAAAATTAATGAATTTTTTGTATTTGTGCGAAAAAAACTACTTGCCTCCGTAGCAAGTCGCTTACCTTGAAACGTATTAAGACCTTAGGGTCTTAACACTTGTCTAAGCTACCATTCTCTTAACGTAAACCTGGTGGCATTACAGCTATGTATCGAGGCTGTCAATACGTAAGAGTAAGAGTATTCTTAACGATAACTAAAGTCACCAGACCCAGAATACTCTTCTTTTTCTTTTTCCTACTAGACCTTGTCCCATCTTTAGTTGGGGTCGGTTCTTCTTGTCATTCTTCTAAATCTATCTCTATTTTGTGTCATGGTTTCTGTCAATTTGTTATTCTTTAGATCTTTATTGATCATCGTCAACCAAGTAAGTTCCGAGATCCAGAGCTACCGTGACCATATGCGATGTTAGTCTTCGCACAACATGACCGTACCAGCGCAGGCGTCTCTCTACCAATTTCTCCTACTACCAATACTTACTCTGAATAAAGATAATTATCTTCCGCCTTATTATCACTTAATATAATGTAAGATTGAGGTCAAAGGGTAACTTAGTGGATAAAAACAATCAATCGAAAAATACTAAAAATCTGATGTTGGTTAAGTTTACTTTAAGTTATTACAAAGATCATACGCCTTGAATTAAATATATATACTTTGTATAGTAATTCTAAAATTTTTAGAAAGATCAGGTTTAAAGTTTATTAAAATAAGGATTAAGGTTCATGATTCATTTTACTTATCATCATTAGGGTCATGCGGAAATGTGCGCTCTATTACTTGAGCACGGTGCTGAAGTGGACCACCAAGCAAAGAACGGGCTGGCGGCGATTCATCTTGCAGCCCAAGAAGACAGAGTTCCTGTGGCACAGTTGCTAGTCAAGAATGGAGGACTGGTGCGAATCTTTTTATGGTACTTCTAGAAATCCCAAAAAGCACAGTCAGAGCTGGATTAGACGAGATCGAGACTTAATATCCAACTTATGAATAAAACAAATTGTTTTATAACTTACTACAATAATAAAGTTATTTAGAGTACTCTATATTAAACCTTGGGTTATAAGGTTGATGCCACATAGGATCCATGGTTTGAAAGAACAGACTTTTAAAACTGGTGAAAGGAATTTCTTAAATCTTTTCAATTGTATATGAATTCCTGGTACTCATTGGTATTCTTTTACTATTTTACTTTTACAGGTGGATATTTGTACTAAAGGAGGGTATACACCACTCCACATCGCCAGCCACTACGGACAGGCCAACATGGTCCGTTACCTGCTCGAAAACGGTGCCTCCGTGAAAGCTCAAACGAATCATGGGTTTGTAATATTTAGTGCTGATAAATATGTGTATTTAACTGTACTTGAAAATACAAATTAAATTATCATTATCAGCCGAAAGACATCCACTACTAGACATATGCCGGCCCCCAAAGATCCCTAAGTTTGTAGGGATTCATATGAGGGGATATGGGCCATTTTCCACCACGCTGGCCCAATGTAGGTTGGTAGGGGCAAGACTCTCATTGATTAGCAAGGTAAACCATGAGCGGGTGAGGTTGGATTTGGTCCCTTGAGTTGTTGGAACACTTTGTTCCGCACACCCCCGAATAAATCTAGAATTGTCGATTTAAATCATAGCAAAAGATACAATTTTGTTTTAGATAAAGTTACAAGAGTTATATAATAATATGTGACTATGCAGTTCATTAAAAATTAAACCAAGCTTTGATGTGATTGTTATTTTATTGAGACTTAAAGAATAGACAGTGAAGGCTGATGGCGACTTTTCTTCTTCTATTTAGATTAGGAGAGTAAATACGAGAAGAATCTTCGAATATAAAGAGTTATTAACATATTTATTATATTAAATGTGAGCAGGTACACGGCGTTGCATCACGCTGCCCAGCAGGGCCACATCAACATAGTGAACATTCTTTTAGAACACAAGGCAGACCCAAATGCTATTACCGTCGTAAGTATTGCTCCTTTTATATATTTATAGTATACATAAATTTGTGCTTAATCTGGAGTTAAGGGATGATGCGTTTTGACTATATACTAAATATATAATGTAATATTTTCACGCCCAAAAGAATGGTCAAACACCATTAGACATCGCATCCAAGCTGGGCTATGTGACAGTAATGGAGACCCTTAAGGAAGTCTCCGACCCGTCGATATCAGCTGCCTCTCTGGAGAAGTATAAAGTCGTCGCACCGGAAACGATGCTCGAGACGTTTATGTCCGACTCCGAAGAAGAAGGAGGTCAGTATAAACAAGTATCGGAATATTGAAATAATAATGGGGTCTTAAAGCACCCTCATGATCAAACCTGGTTTATGTTATTCAACTCTACTTTATCCTTTTATTTCTTTATATGATTTAACACAGAGTAATTAATTAATAAGTTGTATTTTGTAGTTAATAAATATTTAATAAATAGTAAGAAATATGTTCTAAGTAATAAAAAAATCTTGTTCAAATAACTAATATGTAAGAAAGAAAATTTTAAGAAATTTGTTTAGCTAAAGCAATTACTAATTTTATTAGCCCTGGTCAACACTGAAAGTATAGAGACTTAGACTGCAAGAAAGATCAGAACTCATAGTGCATATATCATTTTAACAAATTAAATCCTAGGAGAAGATACAATCCTCAATGATCAACCATATCGCTACCTGACTGCTGATGATATGAAGTCGCTAGGAGATGATTCGTTGCCCATTGATGTGACGAAAGACGAACGTACAGAATCTGCCATGAGTCACAAGAATATTATGGAGATATCTCAAGGTAAATATTATACTTCACTTAAATGTTACTTTTTATAAATGTTGAGACTTTTACTTAGTGTAACAGAAGTTTGTAATGCTCTGCTCTATCAGATCGAAGGACCTGGATGCACTACTAATCCAGGTAACGGTACTAACAGGAGTTGCGGTGGTGTTTACATTATAGTTGTAGCAGAAGATAATTTCTATCAGATTTCAATTCGGTGCATTTTTGTTATAATTAAACAGACATATAAATAGATATATAGCGCTCTTATTTATGACAGGATCTGTAAACGGTATCCCATACCAGCCGCAACAGGAAGTGGTCGTGAAGAGTATCAGCCGGTACAGCACTGCGCAGGCGCCGAAGGGTTATTGCTACAACGTGGACCCTACGCAGCCGAAGTCAGTACTTAATATACATACTTATGCTACATTATATATAATATATTGTTATACCTACAATTTGTAAGTATATTTCATGTATACTTTCTTACTGTAGTTTACAGTTTAGTTTACTCGGGAAAAAATACAGTAAGTAACTGACCATGGCAACGAATCTGAACAGACTGAGAACAGGTGTACAGTCTGATGGAGTTCTTGGATTACGGGATGCAGGCTGGTTATAGGAAGATGATTGATGGGAAAATCGGCAGTGGAAATTTGTCGCCTTATGTTGATAACATTTCCTTTGTCCACCTAGTGGAGGGTCTATGGGTTCTGCGTGCCATGTGCCACTTCAGCTTCGCTATCAGTAGGACTATATGGATAGAGGACATAAAAAGAATCGCTGGGAGCCACTGGATTCAAACAGCACTAGACCGTGCTATGTGGAACACTACAAGAGACCTATATTCAGCAGTGGACATCCATCGGTTGAAATGACGATGATGGTGATGTTGATAATATATACAAACTTATATCCCTCCCATAATAATGATCATAACTCATAATGTCGGGGGTGGGTTCCGCACAACAACTCACGGAACCCGAACCAACCGCACCTGTTTGTAGTGGATCCTGCTAATCAACAGAGGCTCTCGCTCCCACTCACCGACCCGTATTGGGCCATCGTAGTCGGAAATGGCCCAAAAACCTCTCAAATGAACCCCCACTAACAATGGGTACTAGAGGCCATGACGACTGTGAAGATCGCGGGTAGTCGCTGGATATAGGCAGCGCAGAACCGATTGTTGTGAAGATCTTTGGGAGATACTTATGTTCAGTAGTAGACGTCTACTGGCTGATGATGATGATGTCTCTCTCATCATTTTATTATTTTTTAATGTCATAAAATGCCTTGGCAACAATTATACTTGCTTCGTTTGTATGCATACTTTATAGGGTATATATTAGTTATTATACTTTATATATATTTAGGTTTAATTTTTACATACATAATTTCCTAATAGTAAAAATATTTCAGATTGTTATATTATTAAAAAATAAATAATTCATGCACACTCTCCCTGGGATATGAAACAAACAGGAAGAAACTACAGTGGAAGAAGTAAGTAGGAATTGATTTCATATCTTCAATGGCATTTTTATACAGAAACTGATTTGAAGCATAAATCGTTAATACCCACATGTGTGAGTATTAAGTGACTGACGATGATGCCGAAGGCAGAGCGAAGCAAAGAGGGAAAATAAGGAAAGCTGACCCCACCACCATACGGGATAATAGAGAGAGATAAACCCACACAATAGCAAGGATTATTAATATAATCCTTTATAATAACGTAGTTATAACTATATACGTTGCGAATTCCTTTAACAATATCCTGAGTAAACAGATGATAAATTTCATCTCGAGCTATATAAATAGAAGTAATATAGATAGTACAAGTGGAATGATGAGTTATCGCGAAACCAGAATATTTTAATAGGAAACAAGGGAAATCTTCTGTTTGCCAAATTACGCTTGCCAAACTGTTTGCCAAACATGGCCAATCCTCGCCTTTATTTTGTGTGGACCCCAATATGCTAAAGTCATGTAGGCGATGAAACTAACTAAACATCCTTATACCTAAAATGCAGTTTATTTTTTATCTAAAGACAGTAAACTTTTCTAAGATAATGCGATGAGAAAAAAAATATTGGTTTTGGTTTCTACTCCATAATATCTACCACTACATCCAGTGTGAATTTTCAGTTTCCTGGTCTCGTTCCTGGTGGATGCTCGCGGAGGAGCGATGCGTGGCTGTCGCGGTGGTGGTGTTCGCGTCATAGTGCCACCACTGTCAGCGCAGCAACCCACAAGGATCACATGCAGGTCAGATCTTTTCTTATTTATCGAAGCTATAGAACAAGCAGCAACTACCGGAATAGTATTCAGCAATACCTGCTCATAACTACCTGAAGCTATTAATACTGAGCACATCGCCACTAAACAAGATTATGTCTTGCTTCCGCAGTAATTTCACAAGCTACAGCGCCATTCAAACCAGAACAATATACTACAACATCACTATCGCAAAGCAGGGGTGAATAAATAAAGTATTTTAAGGCTTCTTCCTAAACATTAATTAATTGATATTCCTGAACAGATATTTGAAACCGTCTCGCATTAACCATATGCCGCCGCTGATGGAAGGAGAAGCCCTAGCCGCAAGGGTATTGGAGATGGGTCCAGTTGCCGCTAAGTTCTTGGGGTAAAGTTATTAAGTTTTTATTAAATATATTAAGTTTATAAACAATCGTTCAATGCATGGAAATCTATTGGAAGTAGTTCAGTTCGGCCGTGGTTTAAATTTTGAAGTTGAGTTAATTTCTTTGTTATATTAAGTATTCTCTGATGCGCCATTAAGCAAATAGTATATAGATACAAAATTAGATATACATGTTATGTAACCTTTGGCATGATCCAATAAATAAATAAAAGTATAAAGCTTTAAAACAACAAACTTATTATGTTTATTTATATGCAAACTTGATACAGATAGACAAACAGATTCACAGATAGGGAAGTTAAACTAAAAAAAACACTGTTTTTGTATTGGTGATTAATAAATTAAATGTTCATCTCAAGGCCGGTGATTCTGGAGGTGCCGCATTATGCATCCCTGCGTGGTAAAGAGCGCGAGATAGTCATCCTGCGCTCGGACAACGGCAGCAGTTGGCGAGAGCACAACGCGGACGCGACAGACGACGTGGTGCAAGACATCCTGCATGAGACCCTCGAAATAGAAGGTACTGGAAGAGACAAATAAATTGATCGTCTACCACTGTATCCGTTAACAAAGTTAGCTGACTTTAATAAACGCCATCAATATGAAGAAGTTGATTTTAACTTTGATACTAACTCTGGACTAAACCCCGTTTTCATTCGATTTCAATATCGATTTATTTAAGATCATTGAAATAAATCGTGTATCAGAATTATGTTAAAACAAACTTGTTAACCACAAAATCTATAATTGCATAAATATAATATTAAAAAAATCATTGTCATGTTTTATAAGAAACAAACGATGAGGATAAAGGCTGGGACGCTCCTCGTGTGACCCGCATCCTCACACACGACTTCCCGCAGTACTTCGCGGTGATATCTCGCATCCGTCAAGAGGTTCATGCTATAGGACCTGAAGGTATGATATATATAATAGCTTTATTAGAGCCATTAAAGTCAAGAGTCGAACAGAACATTCAACTTCTTTCGATGTCGTAGTTTGTTTTTATTTACTAGTTAAGGTATGAAATACGCAATTGCATTCTGCTCGCCATCTTGAAACATATGGTATAGTATGGTATGATCTAATTATTCCTGTAATCGGCTGTAGCACACCTTAAACTGAAATATTGTACTGTTTACACTATACCAATTATCCAAGAAATTGGGAAGAGGTATCTACATAAGGTTTATTTATGAAGGTTTATTGGCTTGATTATACACAACAAGAATTCAGTCCTTGATTCTTTGACTCTACTGGTTACAGTTTCATTAAAACTGAAACACGATAAAAAAACTTCTTCAGTTAATCTTATTTCGTCAGTGTATTAATCGTTTTGTTTGAAAATGGTTATAATACATTCCAGGTGGTATGGTTTCAAGCTCCGTGGTGCCGCAAGTCCAAGCAGTCTTCCCACAAGGAGCACTAACCAAGAAGATTAAAGTCGGCCTACAGGTAAACCTATTCAAACCGCGCAAAGGCGTTAAAGATATGAATTTAAAAAAGATCACCGTCAACAATGTGTCTAAGAAGAAAAGGTTCTCTTTGATTTGGTAGTATAAATTAAATGGCGAATATATTAAAAACAGCTTGTCTTCGATAAGGTGACCTTTTTAAATTTGAAACAGATATTACCAATAATACGACATTTTGTTTTAATTGATTAACGTTAGCAAGAAATATTTCAATAGTTCACCAATTATTAAGTGAAGACAGAAAATACATAGATATTTAAACAATATACTTTACGTCATAAAAGGGGCGAAGATTTTGAGACAATCTGAAGTAATCTTATATAAGAGTAATGAAAGTATCTTAAACATCAAAAGGTAAATCTTTGAATGAAACGTTATAATAAAATTATATTAACAGTCCTCATTGATATACTCTATTTGTTTATTGAATTAAGTGATGAGACAAGCGGGACGTTCACTTGATACTAAGTGAACACGCCCGTCAATAACGAGACGCTAGTTAAGATGTTATCTACTGCTGAGGATGATATAGCATTCGCCGCTTGAGACATAAGATGTTGAGACCCCCTACCCTAGAAATTACTCTCGCTACAGCGCCTTTTAAACCGGAACTGTTTGTCGGTTGCAATAAGCGCTTCAGTGGTATAAACGGTCCCTCAGAAACCTACCACCAGTAAAAAGAAAGTCGGTTTTATATATATACATAATTAAAATATACAGATGGGTTGCGAAGTTAGAAAGGGTTGAAGTCTCTATACTCCAGTAATTTTAGTAGTTACAGCCCTCTTTCGATCAAAACACAGTAATGTTTGCATACTGGTAGCAGCAATAGACACTGCAGTGGTACCTGCATAGATGGTTTCCAGCATGATAATCTACCACCAGTAAACACATGTGTTTAATTAAATTATTTACTTATTGATTTCCTTTGAGGCGTGGGCTTAGTTTTGTTTCACCGGAAACAAAGCGAAAAGATCATTGCTTCCTATGTTTATATATAAACTAGTTGAAAACGATTTCGATATCCATCTAAGGGTAGTTTAGAAGAGATTGCTTTCAGCAATTGACTTACTACGTAAATATTACTAAGTAACTTTTTACTGATACAATTACAACCTATATTTGTTGTAAAAATCCTCTAGGTAGGTACCGCAGCAGCGCTTTTTTCTGCCAATTAATAGTACTGTTCAAACATTACTGTGTTCCGGTATGAAAGGCGCTATAGCTAGTGAAATTACTGGGATAATGAGACAACATCTTCTCTCAAGTCGTCGAGCACAATGTGATGCTGTGGTACTTACCATCAGGTGAACATCTCGCTTGTTTCACATATGAGAGTCAAAGTATTCTGAATAAACATCCTTCAACATCTTCGTTGTCATGGTAAATAAATACCATGAGTTCAAGTATTAGTTTGTAATTAATAAAAAAAACTTGATATTCTCATATTACTATTGATTTTGACTAATATTTCTTCAACTTGTATACTTAAGTATATTGTCTACGATTAATGTGATTTATTACGCCATATTTTGTTTCATGTGTTATAAAAATATCTTAATTATTAATTGAATTTGTTTGGAAAGAAATTTTTAGAAAGAAAAATCAACATCTAGATTATTTGATAAATGAAATTAATACATACTAATTTTAATAATTTTCTTTGAAATACTTATTAAGTGAATAAATATTTTTATCCGAATTGCTTTATAAAATGTCCATATAAATGTGATCATTTGTAGATATTTTTATAGAATATCAATCAATTGTACAAAGGAAGATGCCAAATTTTATTTTAGCATATTTAGTACATTTTAGTTTTATTTCATACTTGAATTGATAGATCTTCGGCAAGTATTAATCTAAGTCTCGAATGTACTATCACTGATTTTGGAGATAGTTTTTAATATGTGGTTGCATTGTTTTTACTCTTCTAAAAGACATCTTGAATATTTCGATTAAATAAGTAATGTTTATGCAGTCTCGATTTAGTAGCTAATTATAAACTGTAGCTATTGTATTATGATCAGCCAATAAGAGGTCCACAGCTGGACATAAGCCTCCCCCAAAGATCCCCACATCGATCGGTGCTTCGTTACCTGCACCAGGGGCCCTCGTTTGTGGGGATTCATATGGAGGGACTTGGGCCATTTCCCATCACGCTGACCCAATGCGGTGGGAACTGGTGTTTACTAACAAGTCATATATGCAAGGTTTAGCGGTTGAATGTTTAGAGTAACTTGAAAGATTATTAAAGTTATTACAAATAGGTATATATGTATTGATGTATATGTGATACAATACACATTTCTAATATATTCGACAATATATAATCGGTATTATAAGGTTTAAACTATTGCTACAATTAGAGAGTAGACACTTTTTGTAATATGTATATCATGTGAAAATCACACTCAAAATATATGAATAATTGCTTGTGAAGCGAAATTGATTAATCTCAATATAAACTTGTTTTTTTAAATGTTTAAAAAACAAGACTAAGTTCTTATGGAGTCTAAATAAATTATTTTCTGGAAAACCAATATTATCATCATTGGATGATTGCTACTGACGGTATAACATCGAAGTTTAAAAAAAAATTAGTTTTTAGTAAATGGTATACAAAGATTTAATATAATCATTAATAAGGCATATCTTTAGGATATGTAATAGTTATAGCTGATAATTGTTCAACATATAGTTACCAGTGTGCTAGTGAAATTATACTTACGTTTATATTATTGTTATTTGTATGCATATAATGGCTTTTTATCGTATATAGTTTCATATTTACATGGTCCGATCCATTCTCAAAAACTTACGTAAAATATTGTTAAAAAAAAATTAAAAACCTTTTATTTACCAACACTTGCATTATTTTTTTTTTTAATGATAGACTAAAACTTGACTTCAATGGAAATTAAACAAAACTTAATTAAAAAATTGAAATTTGAAATATTATATTTCCTAATAATTTCACTAATGTGATGTGAATTGAAACTGAATTTAAGTAGAAAAAAATTATATTTCTTAATTATTTCATTCAAGTTATTTCTATTGATATTTGAATTAAAATTTAATTTAATTTGAAAAAATAACATTTTCTTGTAATTGTGTAAGTCATTGCTTATGTGATGTGAATTGAATCTGAATCTTATTAATCAATATAATATTTCCTAATAATTTCACTAAAGTAAGGATATTTAAAATGAAAATTAATTTTATAAGAGATATTTTTTGTGTTTCTCTATAATTTCATCTCATTGATTGTGAATTTTTAAATAGAACTTGAAAAAATAAAATTTTTCTGTCAAATATTTATAAGCTTGAAATACATTTATATTAGTGAATAGCTTTTTTTTTCTCATCAATGTCACAATTACTATCTATAAAGAAATTGCGATCTCGCTGCTAATTCCTGTGGTTATAAAATTTGCTCAATACAGGATCGGATCGATTATAACAATAATAATGTGTATTTCTAGATTATAAGTGTATTCGCAAATATGCGTTACTCCTATAGGGATGATGTCATACCCAATAAATTTAGAATTATCTTGAAACCTAGAGTCGATGTGAGTTAATTAAAATACTTTCCAAAACGAATACAATTTGTTTTTAATCAAAGTGAATTTGCAATGTATGAAATCACTTGTGACTTTCTCACACAGCGTTTTGACGCGTAATTTTGTGTCGATGATATGTTATAGTAATGATATATATTATCTCTAGTTGGTCTTTAGGGTTAATTCAGCATGTTTGTAATAACTTTAAAAATAAGCTTGTCGTTCGAAATTGTATTTTATGTGTATAGTGTTAAGTGTCAAATTTGTGCTCTTAGTGAAAGAGTTTTGGAGTGACGTATGTTGTCAATATCTTCCAGTGTAATGTGTATTACGAGATTGCTAAATTTATTGGGTAATCATAATTTGTGCTTTTGTCTTGATAAAAAGCGTTTTTTCTTTATATATATATATAAATAAAATTTGTTCCTAAAGACCAAACGTGAGAGTTGCATGATGTAATTATTTTTTTCGCTAAGTTTTTGTGTGTTTCGAGCTTTCCTTTTATTTTTTTGGTTTTCTTTTTTGAAGCGCATGTGTGAGAAAAATGATGTAAGCTTGAGTTTAAGACGTATGGTGTTTAAAAAATTGTTCCTTTTTAAATGCTTTTCCCGTGATTTCATATGTTCATATTTGCTTTGCACAACCCATTTTTTTCGTCCTAATGAGTCATACACATTAGGGATTTGTTATTTTTGTTTATGAAAGAAGTAAGGGAAGAATACTTTATGACACTGCAAAGGTAAGTTTATTTTTATTTTTTATGCACTCATATTTTGCCTAGCACTCGACAATCTCCCTCAAACCGCGTTTGGTCTTATGGACATCTTATTTTCAGTGTAGATAAAATTCTTTACAAAACCTTTCATAGCCATCTTCAAAACTATTAGTTAATTATTGATAAACTAGAAATTATCATTCAGAGAGCACATTTTATGAGTAATTCTAATGAATCGACTTTACCTGTTTTCTTGAATCTGAAAAACGAGAAATCATTAACGGAAACAACTTGTCTTATTTCCTTTTAGTAATGATTTTGAAGCTGCTAAAATATTTTAGTAATAATTCTTTTCTATACATCTTTAGCTTGGCAGCGGAATCCTAGCTCAATCTATTTATGATTTACAAAATCATGATATATTTATTCATTGTTCAGTATTTCAGCTTTAATATCCTTCCTTTTTGATTGGAGTTGATATATTGAAATATTATTAATATCATAAATGTTACAGTTTATTAAAGGATTTATGTTCAATCCACAGGCCCAAATCATAGATTCAGAATTGACAGCGAAACTCCTTGGTCGTGGTGTGGCTGTATCTCCCGTGGTGACCGTGGAGCCTAGGCGCAGAAAATTCCACAAGGCCATCACCCTGAGTATGCCAGCACCGCGCCCGCATACCCAGGGCATGACCAACCAGTATAGCACCTCATCGGCACCAACTCTCCGCCTACTTTGCTCCATATCAGGTGCGAATGCGTCGTTTTACTTTTACTTTACTTGCAAATCATTGAGGATATTGGAGAGGAAAGGATAACGTCCAATTTAACCACGTTATAATCGCTTAATATATCCCTCACTTTCATTTCCAATATCCAAATGGTACTTGAAGTGTTGCAATGGATTATGGCTTATATTCGCTAATATGAGATAGCTTTGCTGAAAGGTAAGTGAGCCTAAAGTAGGAAGAATCAGGCTTATAAGTAACTAGGCTTATATCTTATCAAAACACTACCTTGTTAACCACTGTATAACCTATATTCCATTACAACACGATAGTGTAGAAGATGCTCTTTTAACCTTCATCCTCAGTCTATTGTTCTACTGGTATATCGTTTAGTTACAACAACTGACATCATCGGTAGACGATAGTTATTTTAATCTATAACTAGTGTAATTATAGATTGACGACATCTCTATATAATAGTTATTAATCATGTTTAATAGATAATTTTTAACCTTTGTAAAACATAGTGTAGTTAAATAAAGTTGATGAAAAGAAATTATAGAAAATATTTCCCGTTTCCATAGATAAAAGGATGAGCATGTGGATCAGATAATACTTAGCCGTAGTTTCTCATCATACAATCCAATGATCTACAAAGTTATACTGGAGCAATTTTATTTTTATTAAAAACACAAACGATATATATCTATACCTATATATATATATGATACGCTTATAGCAAATACACTGACAGCTGACGGGCTGTGTCCCTGTGTGTGCGTTATGTTCGTGTCTACATTGTCTTTGTTCTCGTGTGTTTGTGTGTGTTGCACGCTCACCGTTTACGGAACTAAATTAAACGCGGCCCACGTAATGGACGCACACCAACAGGGGTTTTTCGCAAACGATCTCTCGAAGGTAAAAAAAAAAAACAAATAGCATTATACAAGTAAACTTACAGACAGGGTTGTTCTCGATTTTTAGTTTCACATTAAATTTTATTTTAACCTCTGTTAAGTTTGTTTTACTCACGACATTACTTTTAGATGTTAATACGAACGCGCTTTCTATTCTGATTCCAATAGTCATGTTTATACGATTTTATTTTAACGTTATTTGGATGCTTTATACCATTTTTCGCTTCTCATACATTCTTATTCTGTGCACGGGCTGAATTTTTTACGCTTTGTCAACACACTGTCACCATTTAAAATTAAATAATGTAACATTCCTTGGGGCATCCAAAATGCACTGTGATGTACACCGGTAAATGTTGATTTAGAAAACGATTTTAAAACAATCTACTAGATGAACCGACATATAATGGCACTTCACCGACAATTTAATCACATAACACGAATGGTTTCCTCTAAGCATCACCAGATTAAGGATTTATTTGCGGTGTCACATTGTTACCATTCTCATTTCATATCTCTGCGTCGACGTTCTCAAAGTTCTGTTAATTTGCTTGTACTAATTAAAGTTTATTTCCAAAACGGCCTATCAATTCTAATTTCTTCACATCATCCTTTTATTTTTCCTTTTCAATCACCGTCTAGGACTTTTGTACTGTTTTGTTGTTTCAGTGAATGTCCTTCGAGAGATCTGTTTTTTGGAAAAACCAGACCTGCAGTTTCGTAAAATCGTTGAAAAAAAAAAAAATATATTTTCAAATCATTGTTTTAGTTTCTCAAATACAGCACTTACTTTAAGATATCAGGTATTTGTAACATAATGTGCCACGACATCACATTTCCTGTTAATTGATTAATAAACGTTTTCTTTTTGTTTCTCGTTTTCTTGTGTAATGTGTTGTCTTTGCTTGCTGTGTGTTTGCTATAGGCCGTTTTGGAAACACTTTGTTTTATTGTTTATCCTGTTTAATTTTTTTTATAACCGTTCACATAAATGTTGCCACTGTTAAAAGAACAATATTAAATAGAATAATCTATATTCTACTTTTGCATATGTATGTTTAATTCTTTCCATCTTAAACAAGTCTATTTGAAGTAATTTAGAGATATTATGTAGATTTACTTCTAATTAAGTTTACTCAGCCTGCTTTTAGCATGCATAGAAGTAAAGAGTTTCTTAGCGGTTGGAACAGCAGGAGACTGCATACTGCAACTGATAACAGTTAAAGCTTTTCTGATAACTTTCGCGATTCCTTTAGAAGCGTTTTTTTTTTGCGTAGCTAACGTGCTTTATGTTAGATGAATGTTGTTACATTTGTAAATATGAATGCATCAGGTGGTACGAACCGCGCTCATTGGGAGGACGTCACCGAGAACACGCCACTGACGTTTGTCAACGACTGCGTGTCCTTCACCACTACAGTCTCCGCTCGATACTGGCTGATCGACTGTCGCCATATAGAAGATGCTACAAAGATGGCTACGGAGCTGTATAGGTGAGAAGATATCGTGACATTCAAGAGAAGGCACTTTCCTAACAATTCTGTATAAATTTTTTATAGCAGTAATACATTGTGGATTCTTAAAAGAATTTGCCTACACGTATAGATCTCTATTGAAATCGCAGTTTCTGATTTGTAGGGAGGCGATCCACGTGCCGTTCATGGCACGCTTTGTTGTGTACGCAAAACGTACGGACGAGTGCCAAGCTCATCTGCGCATGTTCTGCGTTACTGATGACAAGGAGGATAAGGCTTTGGAGCGCATCGAAAGATTCATACAAGTCGCCAAGAGCCGAGACGTCGAGGTAACTCTCATAACTATAAGTTTATTATCAGTGGTCGTGTAGCTCAATAAACTAGATCGATGAGATCGACAAGGATGAAGCGGTCGTGTTAGCGCCGGTGCACTCCGTAAGCTATGGATGATGGATGTGATGAAGAAATCTCCATAAAGAACTAAAGGTGACTTCTGCAAAAAGAGTAGCTACGGTAGATAAATGTAGTACTCTTTTATGTATAAACATTACTTAATTTCTTTTTCCAGGTTATGTATGGAAGTGATGAAAAACAATGCGCTACTATATAACTGTGATGTATTGGAATTAATAATAAGACATACATATTGGAACAAAGTTATTTATTTAACTGAGAAACTGACATTTACTCACATACATTCTAGCATATTAGATCATGAATAACATTAAACTTAAACCTTCAGGTACACGAAGGAAAACCAGTTTACTTGGAGTTTGGTGGCAACTTAGTACCGGTTGCTAAGTCGGGAGAGCAGCTTTCAATTCCATTCCGTGCGTTCCGCGAGAACCGAGTCGCTTTTCCGGTGATGATCAAGACCCAGGATCTGGAGCCGATCTGCCGTTGCCAGTTCATGAGGGACCCCAAGGTTCCCAAGGGAGAACCTTCGCCGTCACCGGTGAGAAATATTATTAAAAATTTTGATAATTCATAGAATTTTTTATAAGCTTTTATATGACACCGAGATTATCTATCTTCTGTAAAATTATTTATCATATCACTCATACAACATAAATTAAAACAATTTACTCTTAAAAACAAAAATCAGAATCGAAAGTCCTTTTGTCTTTCAGTAACTTTTTTTTAAAAAGTTAACGATGTTATATTCCTTCAAAGGATATATTATACAGGGTGAAAGGTAACAAGGATAAAAGATCTGGAGGGGCTAAAGTATAGCTCGTATCCTATCTATATATGTATGGAATAGCTCATACAAAAACAATGGTTCTAGAGTTATTAATTTTTTTCAAAAAAATCCCGATTTACTAGGAAAAAATTCGTTAATTTTATATCTTACTTATTTCTACACAAATTTTAATATAATAATTATTATTTAATCATTGTTTTATTAAATTAAATTTATAATTATCTCTTAGAAGCTAAAACCTTTCAATTAGGTTCTTTGAAAGTCGTGATAGTAAAAAATAAGGCGTCTTACTTACATTTTTGTCTAATCTTAAAACAAAATTTTATTTAAAAATAAATCGTATAAAGGACATAAATAAGTACCTAACTTCAATACCTATCCGACAAGGTATAAGAAAGTACATAACGTTAAAAAATTTAAAAAAGAAAACGATTGTAATATAATATAATCAAGTACTATGAAATATCAAACTGCATAGACTCATAAAAGTAGACGCCGCGCCGGCCCTTACTTTGACCCTTTTGTTTTTGTTGTAACACGCGCGAGCTTGTTGTTGTCGTTTTAGATATTGAGTTCATTGTAAAACATATGGTTTTCTTACAAGTGTTTTTTCGTGACTTTTCTTCACAATACGCTTTTCCTTACAGTGGGCTTTTCCTCACAGTAGACTTTTTCTCGCCGAAGACTTTTTTTCGCAGTAGACTTTTCCACACAGTAAACTTTCCCCCCCAGTAGACTTCCTCGCAATAGACTTTTCCTCGCAGTAAACTTTTCTTCCCAGTAGTCTTTTCCTCGCAGTAGTCTTTTCCTCACAGTAGACTTTTCCTCGCCGAAAACTTTTCTTCGCAGTAGACTTTTCCACGCAGTAAAATTTCCTCCCCAGTAGACTTCCTCGCAGTAGACTTCCTCGCAGTAGAATTTTCCTCGCAGTAAACTTTTCTTCCCAGTAGTCTTTTCCTCGCAATAGTCTTTTCCTCACAGTGGACTTTTCCTCGCAATAGGCTTTTCCTCACAGTGGACTTTTCCTCGCAATAGGCTTTTCCTCACAGTAAACTTTTACTAACATAAACACAAGTATATTTCAACCATTATTCTAAGTAATATTAAAACTATTTATTTGCATTCTTAATAGTGGTATATTATCAAATTATTAATTATTATAGTCATGACACTCTGGGTATAAACTTCCCTGAAGAATCATAACCAGATCTGCCCTGCCCGTAACCTGCGGTTTCCCGGAAAGGCGAACCTCTCCAGATCGTCGGTCTGTCATACTATTTTGTAACGTTTAATACATATTTCAGATCGCCGTGCTAAATATTATGGTACCGGATGATATCCCGGCTGAGAGAACGTCTCCGGTGCAAACGGATGCTGTACCATGGCGAACTGAGGAGCAGGAACTTATATGGCAGCAGAGACTCAGTGATCCACGGTGAGACATATGTTTATTTATATATATACATATAGATTTTTACTAGTTGTAAGTCTCCGTTGCCGGGGACTGCCTAGATAGGTACTACCGCTGTTCTTGGTTTTATCGCCAAACAGTAGTGTGCAAACATTACTATGTTCCGGTTTGAAGGGTGCCGTAGTTAGTGTAAATACTGGGGTAGCGGGGCTAAACATCCTATCTCAAGGCAACAAGCGCAATGTGGTGCTATCAATACCATTCTAGCTAGCACCACGTTGTTATGGACGGGCATATCACTTATCATCGGATAAACCACCCGCTCGTCTCGTCGCTTAATCAAATAAAAAAATACTATACACATACGTATAAATATACTTAAATTTTACAAAGATGCATTCATTTCATCGTTACTGTATTATTTTGGACGATATTTTATTGAATACGTAATCTTGCTGTTTTAGTATGTATGCAAGTATAAATATATTACTAAGGACTGCAAAAATTTTGTCTCTCTTGCAATTGATGTATGTTAGTCGTTAAAGTAAAAAAGATATGTTTACTTTAAAGATTGGAAGACATCTGCAATCTTCTGGGCAAAGATTGGGTGGCGTTAGCGTACGAACTAGGCGTTAGTATAGCTACAGTCAACCAGATCCAAGCCAAACGGATAACAGCAGCCGAACAGGCGCAACTCATGTTGAAACTGTGGAAGACTCAATCTGGAACTAAAGCATTGGGTAGGTCTGATACGAAGTACCAACATAATTGTCCGTCAAGTTACATTCAATAACAAAATTGGTACTATAGGCCTGTAAGGTCCCCTCAACAAAGTTTAATCTTACAAATGTTCGAAATGTATTCTTAGGAATTGGAAACGAATTTTCTAATTACCAATTAAATTTAACTCTTTGACATTGCAACATTTAAATCTACGTCACGTAGTTGCTTTAAAAAACAAGAATACATCCAAACTTGTAAATCAAACTATAGTTTACCGTAGATTCCTGGCATTTTTATAACAGTTTTGCACATGCTACAAAAATTTACTATATATTTTGTTGTACAGATATCATTACAACGTTTTAAATTTTCAGATAACGCGTTAGAGTTAGCTTTGTGCCGTATTGGCAGAGATGACATTATAGCATCACAATCTGAAGTGACCAATGAAAGACGAATTCAACGAAACATATATCAAGAAAGACAGGCTTCTGAAGAAATTGAAGCATATAAAGGTACCAAGGCATTATCTAATAATAACAATAACAATAATTATCTAACATGACTGTTAGTTAAAACAAAAATAATTTGCCTTAATATAATTCTTTTTAACACAGCCGAAGAGGACAATAAATTAAAAGACAAAAATTATGATGACAACCAGATAGCTGAAAGAATGCGTAACGAATCAGAAGTTGATCAAGACGAAGCAAAATATTCACCCGAAGAAAAATCAGTCGTTGATAAAAGCGAAGTTGAGAGAACTCCTACTCCCAGTGAAGACAGTGAAGATGAAGGTAAATAACGATATTCATACCGGATAACTGAGACTGTCCATCAAAACTATTGTCCAATTCAGATTAGGTTTGTGAAAAACATAAAGATAAGACAACAATAAAGTGTATCAGATGATTTGTATCTATTATTCTATTCATTTTTAGATTTAAAACGCAGTGTAGCTGAAAGGAAAGAGCAAATTACTAAAAAACTATCCTCAAGTAAAATACCTGCCTCAAAGCAAAAGAAAGAAATTCGTGAAGAGATTATTGAAATTAAAACTCAAATTAAACCCGATATAAAAAAATTCCACGATATCGAACAACAGGTTTGAGTGTTTTTCTATATTTTCTTTAATTGAAATAATGTAATTTATTTTTCATTATAATCTTATCACATTATTCAGGTAAAAGAAAAAGAGCCTAAATTAGAAAAATCTCGTTCTAAAACGTCTCCGGACACGGCGGATGATCAAAAACATACAGAAGAGTTTAAAGAAGACATAGAAAATGTAACAGAAGAAATTAAAAAAGAAAAGCCCATTGAACAGTTTAGAAAATTTGATCCGTCTTCACCAGCAAAACCCACTCCTAAACACTTACAGAGACACATGAGAAATGAATCCATGAGATTTCCATCGGGAGATTTTTCAAACATAACCATCACACCCAGAAAATCTATTATTGCAGAAACAATTGATACTAAGCCCGATATATTAACAAAAGATATAATGTCTCAAAAAGAAATAGATAGTGCAAGAGTTGAAGAAAAATTAGATGATGGTGATAAATCGCCAGAATTGGTGATAGACACAGAAAAAGACATAGCGGAAGCAACTTTAAAGGATAAAATCAGCTCGTTTGAATCGAAAATATTAAAGGAACCATCATTAGATTTAACCAAAACTGTAAAATTAACAAAAGAGGCATTAAAAAAGCACACACTAGAACAAGATCAAAGTGTAGAATATACACAAGAATTTGTTAGAGAGCAATCAAGACAAATATCAAGTACAGAGACGCAGGAACAGTTAACTCACAAAATTATTTTTGAATCTGAAAGACATATTGAAACTGTTAAATCAGTCAAAGAAACTATTCAACATTTTGATTCAAAAACAAAACTGGATGACAAAATAAAGCCAATTCCTAAAGCCATTAGAACAGATTCTACACTCGTACAGGTTTCATCTGAAGAAGACAGTGAGTTTTTAAAGAAGTCGACAGACTCTGAGACGGAAACTGAATCTCAAACAACAGTAAAAGTAGAAAAAGACAAAATGAAATCAAAAATTTATGTTGATAAACAAACAATTGGAGGAATTCCTGACAGTATACATACATACGAAACAAAACTTGTTAAGGAGGAGGTTCGGGAAGAACATCGATCGCAAAAAGCAGATGAAGATGGTGATACAAAAAAGGATAGCAAACCTGTCCAAATTCAAACCAAAGTGGAAGAACAGGTGACACAAGAATTAAGAAGAAAAGTTAGTGAAGAAGAAATTTCAGAGAACATTGAACAAAAAGATGTTTTAGTAAGCAACAGATTTAAAGAAAAGGTATTTAATTTTGTTTCACTAAAAACAAACGTTCAAAAATCACACATGTTTTGTAAGTGTAATGATTTTGTAGAACTACTTATTTCATAAAAACATACTACGCAAGCCCTTCTCTAGTCAAAAATAAACTTAATCCTTCATAATTAGTTATTAATAATGTCAATCAAATTTAGTAGCTAGTAGCTTGCTGGCCTAATGGTTAGAGCGTGCGGCTTTCATTCCGAAGGTTGCGGGTTCGAATCTCGGCATGTACCGATGACTTAATATTTAAGTTATGTACATTTGTGAACTTTAGTTACAACAGCGAGATACAAACGGTGCAGGAAAACATTGTGAGGAAACCCGCACACTGAAATCATCTTTGTGTGTGTGTGTGTAGTGGCCCCAATAAAGTGGCAACAGGCTCGCCCCCGTTACATGGGACCTAATCTGACCACATCTGGCGAAATGTGGGTGTTTATTCACCTCAGCCTACCCCTACTGGGAAAAAGGCGTGACAATCAAATTTAGGAATTATGCTAAACTTGACTGTCGCATACCTACAATACAATTACACCAACTACAATAAAATTTTAATTTGCGTCTCATTAGCGGTGAACGATGTTTTTATATTAGCGTTTTATTAAATTTATTTTCACTATCGTAATTTTTTAAGGTCGAAACACAACATTCTTTAACAAGCACCAAATCTGATATAAGCAAACATACTAAAACAGACTCAATGGGATCAGAAATTCACGATTTAATAGGCCATAAGATTTCTCAAGATTCTCCAATACAATCTGGAATAGATAAAGCTGATTCTTTAGTGGATTTGCAACAAAGTACTGAAAAAGACGTTAGTTTTATTTCACAAACAGAGTCTAAGGTATTTTTTTCCTTATTGGTGTCAGTAGAATCATGGTATAAACATAAATTTTCTTTTAATAATTTTTTACACTTCGTTTAGTCACACATTAATATTAAATTTGTAGGTATATTCAAAACATCGAAGTGATTCTCTTGATGAAGCGTCCCAGTTTTCGGATTTAGAAGATCAAATTGGTACAAGTCCTGCACATCGACCAGTTTTAGACAGAGAAATAAAGGACTCGTCGCCAAAAGCAGAAGACAAGGTTATTCTGGGTTTTACTAAAATTTCTGACTCTTTAAACAAAGAAAAGACTCTAGAATTTTTAAAATCAGAAAAAGAATTTAGTACACAGTTAGAAAGCTCGTCTTCCACGATTAATGAAAAAGATAAGGTATGCAAAATTGGGTTTCGAGCTAACTTTTGATCATCTTAATTTTTAAGAAAATTTGGTTTCAACAATGTTTAATTTTATTCTAGGTACCACTTAAAGAATCGCCGGTGATAAGTTCAAAAGCGAGACAATTTATTGAAACTGTTCCAGAAGATGATTCCGTACAAGAGTGTTTCTTTTCAAAACGGATTTATTCGGACTCTTTAGAAGATTCGGAACATACAGATTCAAGGAGGCATTCCGAAGCAGAGTCTTTGAAGTCAGATCAATCCGACTTTAAAGCCAAAATTTCAACTTCTGACTTTGATGAACGCGCAGAGTACGAAGAAACTGCGGATTCGGGTAGTGGATTTGGAGATGAAAAGTTTGAAGAAAGTATTGGATTTACTTCCATAAAAATTGATCCAAAAGCTCTTGATAGAGAAAGACAGGATTCTGATTCAGACAAAGTTGAAGAAACCGACGTTTTATTTAAAAAGGTAATACCTAAACGTCACTCCAGAACCGAGTCTATTTCAATAACCAAATTCAGTGACATACAATTAGATGTCGAATTGCCTAAGCCAAAACAAGAGTTCCAAATATTTGTGACGGAAGCTGAAGATATGGACAAGTCATTCGAAAAAGACGAAGCTTCAGAAAAAATATCATCTGAAAGTAGTAGAGACGTGGAAGTGTCTGAAAGAAAATCATCTGAAGGCATTTCGGACAGAATTACATCTGAAGATGCTGTTACTGATAAAAAAACGTCCTCTGAAGAAGAAGCTTTAAAGGAAGGTGAAAAGTTATTAGAACATGACTATGACAAAGAATTACCAAAAAGATCAGAAAAAATTGGTGTTCAAATCAATGAAGAGATTATAGGAAAAGGTGAGTAAAAATAGTTGTTTTAGCATAGCTAAATATATCAAATTATAACAATATACCAAATTTTTTAATTACTATCATTATATAAATTAATAATATATTAAATTGATGCATAAATTTCAGTAAAAATTGGTCATAACAATGTTTCGAGCAAAATTAAATACTCCAACTTGGTTATGAGTTTATTTATAAGTTGTATTTACAGTATACAACATTGATAACAAAAAACATATCTTATAGCTAATTACTACTTATATGTATATGTATAACAAATACACACAACATTAAAGCATAATAACAGACATATAAGAGAACAAAAATGAAAATGACAAAAATTAAATAAACATCAAAAATTAAAAACAACTTAAAAAACCATTTAAAAAAACCGTAATAACATAAAAGAAAAAAAAAATTAATTCAATTGTTTTGAGAGATCTAGGACAACTTAAAATTTTATAAACTTATCATTAAACGTGTACACTTGAACCTTTGCAGTTAATAAAATTATGTATTACTTATCCTATTGAATGGGGAATGTTTACCAAGGATAGTTCGATTGTGTCGTTAGTGGAAATTATTTGAAATGAGAGTTACGGGCAGAACATCGAAAATATCATCTAAGGCCGGCTCATTTACTTCGCAATCCCGAAAATCTAAATGAAATTGTAGGAGAGACAAGGTCAAACAAAAACGAACTCGTCGAATAAATACAAAAATTACTTCTAGTTTTGTGATAGTTGTTAGTTTTAAAAAAATGTGCAAAGAACCAAAAAAAATAATAATAATAATTTCCTCTAAACTAATTTCTGATTAAAATAAATAAGAAATATTTGTAATAAGTAACAAAAGTTGTGTTTTACCTCATTAATCCTAACAATAATTTCATATTAACCCGTTAAGGCACTCTAACGTCAAAATAACGGCGTTGACCTATTTAGGTAAAAGCGAATGTCTTTCCAGTGTTAAAATGGCTTTAGGGCTTTATCTGAGTAAAAACTAATAAGTTATGGTTACATTCTATGACATACACTCAACTAACTTATCTTTTCAACCTTGCCTAACATGATATCATATTAAAAGTAGTTTTTCTATAACCTTTTTTGTTATAGTAGATGAAAAGCGACAATCAGTAACATCAGCTGGATCTGGTTCCGTTAGTGAATTACGCTTAGAAGAGAAAAGATTATCTGATGCACACAGTTTAACAGAATCAAGAGATTATACATTTGAAGAATCAGAAGACGATATTGCAACACAGGGAACTCATGTGGATGTAGCGAAAGGAAAAATAGATATTAAAGAAATTGACAACAGAGAACAGTTAGGTAAGTAAAAGAAGGTGAAACAAGACAAACTATTGTTTCAATATTTAATTTATCATACATTTCAGTCAAATTGTGTGAAACACCTAAACAACCAAAACTGACTCACGGAGACTCTCTTGATGATGTTGAAGGATTTCCTGAAGATCATACTGAATACGTTCATAAATTACCACACATTTTAGAAACAAGGTAAAGTTTCGTTTATATAGAACGAAAATAATTAATACTTATTTTACAATAAATAAATTTTTATTCTGCAGAATAGTAACGGATAAAACAATTGCTCAAGATTTTCTAATCAAAGAACGTGAAGAAAAAGTAATCCATGAGAGTAAACAAGTTTCTTCTTTTACTAGTGTTGTCAAAGTGGTTGATCCCGCGAAAGAAGTCACAAGTACTAAAATTATAAAACAATCATTTAAAGAAGTCCCGATGTCGGATGTGACTTATGATTCCACAAATGAGAATTTGGCCTCTGAATACACAGAAGTCAAACCATCTGTAAGTGAATCCAAGTTTGATGTAAGTAAAATAAGAACTGATACACTCGGAAAATTTGAAATTTTGTGTGAAAGCAAAGATACTAAAGAAGAAAAAGATGCCTCGACCGATTCTGTAAGTTTCGATGAAGAAATAGAAATAACAAAAGGTCAAGTCAAACCTGTAATCGACGATATATTGCAAAAGAGTTCAGTTGTTGCTTCAGCTAAAAGTTCGGTTATTGAAAAAGATGTCAAGATAATTACTAAAGAAGTAATAGAAACGGAGAAACGGTCTTATGATGCAAAAGTTCCACAAAAGGAGGAAAGAAGACATTCGTGTATTAGTCCAGCACTTTCACTTGAACGAATAGCAGAGTCTGAAGTTGAAATGGAAGACGAATTACCGAAGCCATACAGCAGCAGTAATGAAATTCTGAAAGAAGATTACGTCACACCTGGGATTAAAAAATCGGACTCTGCTATGAAACAAATGGCAGATAATATAGAAATTATCATTAAACAAGCCTCTGAAGATGTAGATCTTTCTGCTGAAGAACCTGAATTGGAAGTTCACGATGTCGTAAAGTCTGAGTCGCAAGATTTTGGTGGAAAAGTTTCTGTAGATTCTATTATAGAAGAAGCAGTAACAACAGTGGAGGGTTATCTAGAATCTGCTCAAGAGAAAGTGACTATAGACGAAACAACAACGAAAGATTTATCGGAAGAAATGAAAAAGGTGGTCAAAGACCGTCCAAATTTAATGAAATCTCTATCTAGAGACAGCGGTGAAATCGCAATTATGCCAAAAAAGAAACAAACTAGAACTTTTTCTGTTCAAAGTTCTCCAGAAGAAGTTGAAGAACAGATCTACACTGATTCCGAGTCAGGTAATTTGTTTTCAAATACTAAATAAAAAGTCTCATTCATTGTCAAAAAGTATAAAATTTTACTTTGTTCTAGATATGGATAAAGCAAAAGTTTTAGAAATTATTGAACCCGTTTATGACGCTGATGGTAAAGTACCATCCTCTAGTTATGATGCAAAGAAACTCAGAACTGATTCACTGGATGATGCTGATGACATTCCAGAGAAAGAGGTACTTAAAAGGCATGAGGTATTAATCATTTGTCTATTTTAAAATACTGATGCGACTAGTGCATATACTATTTTTTTTTTCAGACTGAATATTTTGCTGACGACGATAAATGCATAGAACAAATATCTGATTCAATAGATTCAGTTAAAGACGAAACTAAAGTCGTGATTCCAGAGACCAGTACATCTAGTAGCAGTACTATGCATTTTGTCGAAGATGATAAATTATTAGGAAAAGTTTTTAAGAAAACACAGTTTGTTGATAGTGTTTTGCGATCTGAAATTGTATCCAAATCGACAACTGAATCGTCAGTGACTACAGTCGTATCAACTCTAACTAAGTCATCCGATGAAGATCAAAAATCTGTGGTGGAAGATGCGACATCAGCTGACTTCTCTAAAATCAGCGGTACAGATCTCATTAAAGATTCATCTAAAACTTCGTTAGAAGCTAAGGAAGATGAACATATAGATGAAAGAGTATATACGCCTGATTTATCAAAAAAATCAATAGACTTAACAAAAGATTACTCGAAATCATCTATCGACAGTAAAGATACATCAAGAGATATTGCTACAAACGAACTATCTAAAGACTCTACTGCAGACTTAACAAAAGATTTTTCTAAAGCGTCTATCGAAAGTGTTAAAGAATCTTCCAAATCCATCGATGAAAAGACATTTTCTGAAGACCATTCCTCGTTTGATGTTTCGAAAACTCTGGCATCAGATGCATCAGAAGCAATCACAATGAGTAAAGAATTCTTAGAGGAAGAAAGATCAGTTTCAAAAATAATAAAAATTTCAACTAGTTCTTCTCAAAGTACTTCAGTATTAACAGAAAGTAAGTTGTTGAGTGAACAAGAACCTTTGGATATTACAAAACCCGTAGATGTCATATCAAAAACTGATCTTGAACACGTTGACGGAGACGATAACCAACATATTAAAACTAAAGTACAGAGTGACAAAGAAATAATTAAAAAGACGGATACAATTACAAAACTTGCCAAGGACTTAGGAGATAGTGTAATTATTCAAGATGGTGATACAAAAGATCTCGATGAAGAATCTATAAAAAAAGATGAGGATGGTTTTGAAATGAAAGAACTGAATCGACGATGTTCTAATCTTTTGGAAGACATATCTTCCCAAGGAGCCCTGATAAGAATAGATTCCAGTCACGTAACACACGGTAGGTAAACCACAATGTTTAATGTAAAACACATACTCGTTATTGCTTTTTAAAAAAGATCAGATCAGAGAAGACTAGATGTGTTTCTAAGGTCTCTACAGCTGTTTTCTCTCTTCTTCTTCACTCTTGAGCCTAAATAGCTAATTTTACTAGTTTTACATTTGCGATTTCAATAATATTAACGATAATAACTGGCAAAAGCATTAATAGCCTCAAGACTACAATGTGTGTTATTATTGACAAAATAATACAAAATTTTCAGCATTTTACTACCTTCTAGAGAGATTTGTGATGCTATGTTTGTTGAAAAAGCTAGTTTATTTTACTTTTAATTCTATGTATTAATAAATTTTCAGAACTTATATCAAAATTCTCCAAAACCCCACCACCGTCTCCAGTCGATTTAATTTTAAAAGATAAAACTAAAACGGATGATAGCACTGGCGATAAGCAACCCGGGATGCATCTAAAAGGTTTTTAATTATTTCTATTCACATCGTAAAATTTAACGTAATAATATTTTTAGAATCCATACTTTAATAAGCACGCTAAAGGCTTGAGTCTCGTAAGATATAAATTGATAATTTTTAAGATATTGAACAATTAATCGGTCACAAAAAATAAGGGTATAAATAAGAAAATTAAAGAATGTGTTTCTGTATTATTTATACCTACGATTTCGTATAAACAGGTTCCGAAACTTCATTATTGGACGCGAATAGACAGTCTCCTCGAGCTTCTTCTGCGGGAGATAGTTTACTGAGTGAAACAGAAGCACATCAAAGTGGTCAGTATCATAAATCTCTTTAAAATAAAGGTTACCAGTACCTTTTTAACTTAAAACTATGATACTTTTATCAATATATTTAATTATATTAGCATATTATTGGGTATTTCCTGTATTTGTTATATTATTTATACCTTTAAAAGAGAATACACATGAATTTGTAACTTTTAACATTCTACCGGAAAATATAAATTTTAAGCTTAATTCAATAAAGTAGTGGCAAGTAGAGTCATAGCGAAACTTTACTCTTTGTTTTTTCATACATATTAAGAAAAAACCTCATTTGCCACAGTGTTTCTTTTGTGCCAAATTTTAGCATGTTCCATCGCATACACGTAGTAAAAAGAATATATATACTCATAATAACATAATTAAAAAATTACTGCCCAATAATGCTAAATATTCGTTTATTTGAATTGAGAACCTAGACTTTTTTTGCAAATATCACGACAGATTTGCCAAAATATATCAGCACAGTAAACTTTACTTTGTTTCTTGCGGAGCCTTTTCGTTGCTTTAGGTAAGTGAACCTACAGCAGAAACAATGCATCATCTTCTTATTGTTGCTTTCAACTTTTTTACAAGATTAACATAATTCACTGCGCTGTTTTTCATTTAAAAGTTTTCTTGTTATTCACTTTTGGGTAATGTTTCGCTTTGATTCTACATACTTCTTCATTTCATCATTTTGTTATACGTAAGCTTAAACCACTTTATCTCATTGTATCTATATCATTTATACGATATCCATATATATAAATTTGTAATAAATTACGCTTATAATAGTCAATCACAAAAAAAAACTAAAATTTGCGTTTACTTAAGTATAATTTTTATTAAAATTTTAACAATTTATTTATTTGTGTATACATTATAACTACATAGTCTAGCCATAAATACTGTTACATGAAAACTTTTCTTTTATTTTAACGTTTTAATTATTTTGTATTTGGGACACATATTAGTTTAAAAACTTCTTTCTATTTTGCGCCATTTTACATATTTTTTCGTGTTCATTATCAATTTACAATATGGAAAGGGGTGTTAAAGAAATCAGCATTGCAGTGATCGCCTTGCACAAAGTGAGTATGGAGCCGTCGGTCATATTCCATAAACTTCAAAAGCTTGGCAGCAGCCATATGTTCGTATATCGTACTATCAACAGATACAACAATACTTCCTCTGTCGAAGACCAGAAAAGATCGTGGCTGTTAGAACTACAAATACTGTTAAACCCAGAATTCGTCAAAAGCCCATTAGGAAGCAAAAATCTTGTCACGAGAAATGAAGATTCCCGCTATGACTTTGTCGCGTATTATAAAACAAGACCTGAACCTCGGTGATTATCGTTGACATACAGGACATGCCCTAATTTAATCTTTACTATTAAAGAGAGTGGATCAATCGCCTTATGTTGCGCGAAGCATGTGAAAGGCACAGAAATATCCTCTTTACCGATGGAAAAATTTCACGATTGAAGAACATTACTATTAACAAAATGATAAAATGTACGCTCACAGTTCTAAAGAAGCTGCTCAAGTGGTCGGAAAGGCACAACGTGTTCATCATCCTGCGTCAATGATGGTTTGGTGGGGCTTGTCTTATTAAGGAGTCACAAAACTACATTTTTGTGAATAAGGAGTGAAAACTTCAGCCAAAGTATATCAAGATACAGTCTTAGATCATGTAGTACTACCTCTCAGCAATACACTTTTTAAAAATATATCGTGGACTTTCCAGCAGGATTCTGCTAGCCACAAGGCACGAACTACTTCCGGACTTGACGAATTTTAGAGCTGAAGACTGGCTCTGCCCCCCCTCCAGCTCAACCCTTTAGACTTCAAATTATGGTCTGTTTTAAAGGACATGGCCTGCCCTAAACGACACGGCGATATTGAATCTCTTAAAAAAACTTTGGAGCAAGCAGTGGTGAAATTTCTCTTGGAGACAGTGCGTAAATCCATAGATTCGTGGCCAAACAAATTAAAGGCCTGTATAAAAGCCAAAGATGGCCGTTTTGAATAAACTATTTTTTTATTTATTTTTTGTTGACACTAATATGTAGGTGTAAATTTTAATAACACTGTTTTTTTTTAAAAAAAAAATGCATTTTCATTTGTAACAGAACTTATGGCAGGACTAGGTACATTTAATGTATGTAATTGTATAACAGTTTTTAGAATTTAGATTTATATTTCAGAAATATTAACCGAGGCGTCGAAAGTACTAAGTGAAGCCGCCAGACCTAAATCTCCAGTTAAGCACTTAGCAGACAACCTATCATTTGTGAATGTTGACCAACCTACCATTACCAGCGGAGCAATTGAGCTTGTTGATCGTACTATCGAAAAAAGTATGAATGTCATAGACCAGATAAAGAAGGAACAACTTGCTGTAAAAATGGAAGATATGCAGAAAACAATGCCGAGTGACAATTTTTATTCACAATCAATTATTGAAACATCCACTTCTTCTTCATCCATTCATAAAACTGTTAAAGATAAGGAACTTAAATTTCAAAATATTGACCCGAAAGCTGTTATGTCAGATATGGTCGCTAAGCTTGGTTCAGTGCAAAAAGAATTTAGCACTATATTAACTCATAAAGAAACTGAAACACGAAAAATATCAGGACAGGAATTTTATTCGGAAACTAAACATGTATCTTCTTCCGATGATGATTCACTAGTAATAAAAACTGAAAAAACACATGAATTGCGAGGCCAAGAGCACGAATTAAAGGAAAAATCTATTGTAAGAAAGGACGGTGATCAAACTGAAACATCGGAAAAAAAATTGGAAAAGGCACATGAAGCCTCTGCCAAAAGATCTGACATAGAAACAAAAACTGTAATTAAAAGCACGGACGATGCTGATGTTATAAAGGTAGAAAGAGAATTTACAGAACAAGGTCTGTACACAGGACGACAAACAAAATCAGAAGAGAAGATGACTTCTATTAGAGATGAAACTGTGAAGAAACACCAAGAAGTAAAAATTTCCGAACGAGAAATGTCACATGATCAATGGGGTAAAGAGTATTTTACCGAACCTGGCGAATTGGAAGATATGAAGGAAACTGATGATAAGCCAAAGGCAGCATTTGTTGATTCATCGTTAAAAATAGTAGAAAAAGATGAAGTTGTTTCCACTACGGAGATTTCAGAAAAAGGAAAGATAGTGAGTACAAAAGTTGAACATCACAAAGAAGAATCAGTAATCGAAAGTAAAGAGCATGATGATCTTAGCTCTGACGCCTCTCATGCACCTAGTTTTAAGACTGATTCAGCTGAAAGAAAAGATCCGTCTGAAGCAAGTCCTAAAAGTAAAACAAAATCGTTTAAGAAAAATGACGAAGTGTACGAAGTAGACTTTATAAAAGAAATTAAAGTATCTACTTCACCTGTCAAAAGTTCATTTAGTCGAACAGGAAGTCAAGACACTCATTCAGAGTCAGAAATAGTACCTGACTTACCACACGATGACAAAACTAGTGAAACGCCCAAAAAAGATAAACCTTGTAAATCTCCTGTAAAATTACAACAAAGCCAAATACAGGATCAAATATTAGAAGTATCATTACACAAAGTAGACTCATTCGTTATGGGTGAAATTGAGCCACATTCTATTAAAGTGAAGCAAATAAGTGATGAATCAAGTTCTATTGATAGACCTAAGAGTTACACTACAATTGAAATCAAGTCGACTGAAGCAGAAATTGAGAGTGAATTATCAATGAAAGCTGTAAAGATGGATTTATCACCAAATATTATTGAAACAGAAAAGAATGAATGGGAAGATTCGGCAGCTACCTCTAAAGATTTAATGGTTAAATCCAGTGAAAGCGTAGACACTGAATATATGATTAAGTCTCTCGAGTCACATGAAGGCGAAATATTACAGAAATCGATGGATTCCACTGTTAGCGCAGAAACATTACAACCTTCCGAGTTTTCTACAGAAGCTGATTCTGCGTTTTTAACTGCAACAGGTACTGATCATAAGAAAGAGGAAGTCAAATTGGTAAAAGAAAAAAGTCTTGAAGATATTTGTAGTAGTGGATATGATACTGATCTCTCTTCTGCCGAGTTTCATGGCATGAAACTTGATACAGAAAAAGTTGATTTTGATACTTTAATGTCTGCTCAACCACTAGCTGACTTATCAGTTTTAGAAAAAACCATTGATGAAGTTAAGCAGTCTCTTGAAGCGGCACAAGTAGAAATTTTAAGCGAGAAAAGTGATGGAAGTAGCAAATATAAACAATCTCCCTCCGAATTTCAATTCAAAATACTTATAAGCCCTGAAAGGCCTGAAATTATTACTGAGGAACCCCAACATGCAGATGAACACATAAATAAACTAGCAACGGCCTTTGATATTGACGATAAATTATTAGACAGTCAACAATCAGATATTACATCTCAAAAATTGAACTCGCAAGAAGAAGTCACAACCTCCGAAGAAGAAAAAGATACTGTTCAGATTAGAGAACCAAGTCCCCCTTTAGATACTGGTGATTTATCAAATAAATCAGACAGTGGGCCACATTCAATTCTAGAAACAGAAAATGAAGGTTGTTTCTCAGACCGTGACGGATCATCTAAAGGCAGTCCTGAAGTTAAACTACGGGTTCACAAACAAATTGCGAGTAAATTAGGTATTGTTGAAAGACGCTCAGCATCTGAACTTGAAGGTTGGTCTAGCTCTGGTGAAAGTCATTATCAAAGTTTTGAACATTCGGAAAGTAGACCTTTGTCTTCAGATATTGAAGTTATGTTAACAGCTCAAAGTGGAACTGAGTTCGACACAGCACTTACAAGTCACGATATTTCTTCTCATTCACTAAGGACTTCAAAAGATTATTTCACAGCCGGAAGTTCGCTTGCTTCAAGAGACAGCATGAAAAGTTTAGATTCAGATGGCTCTAGTCATGTAGCTAGTATTGACATCTCTGATGCTTCTGAGACTCTAGTACCATCAGCTAATGAACTTAAGGAAGAACTGATGGAGAGCAGTACTTACGTTGAGCAATTTCTTCATGAAGCAGAGAAAGAACAAGTTTCTAGATCGAAAGAAGTAAGTGATGACGACATATCATGCGATGAAGAAAATAAGCTTGATGACGTTGAACCACTTGGAAAAATGAAAAGATCACATGAGATGAGATTTCAGCCTAAAGAAATGATTCCAGAACATTTTCCTTTAGAAGGAACTTCTGCAAGTATTGAATTCGACGATGACTCATTTAAAGATAAAGAAGGCTCTGATACTACAATTTCTAGTCAACTTAAAACTGACGAAATATTATCTTCTTCAATATCTAAACTAGATGCATCTTCATTAAAGTCACAACCCGAAATTGACAAAGAAATTGTAAATGAAGATCACATAATACCCAAGGAAACAGGCCCGAAGTCAGAAGCTGTGCCTTTTGCTGTGACTAAAATTGATAAACCTCAACGAGAGTTAATCGATGTTGATAACCAAATCATACCAGTTGGTTCATCACAATATGAAGATATTAAAGAATTCGGTTTTATTACAACACAAGTGGAACATAGCGCAGACGAAGAAATTATACACAAAAACATAACTCACACAGAAGAAAGCTTACCCAAAGAAAAATGCGAAGTAACTGAAGCATGCATCAAAAAAACTGTCTCTGATATTAGCGCAATACCTTTTCCAATTGTAGAAAGACCACCAAGTCAAAGAGGATTAGTCGATGTGGAATCTGAAATAATACCAATTGGCACAAAGCAATATGAAGAAATATTAAAATCGAAAAGTGATTCGTCGGTACCTAAAACAAAAGAGGAAAAATCGAGTGAAATGATATCTGAAAGTCACCTAGAAAGTAAACAAGGATCCACTTCAAGCTTAAAAACTCACGAACACTTATCCACACCTCATACACCTTTGTCTATTCCAAGTCAAAGTTCTCTGTCGACAGAAAATGGACGAGAGTATGTTTTAGATGACATTTATGATATCTCTGAAACACCTGAATTAAAATCTGATTTGGCAACTGAAAGTAGTCGTTCAGAGCTAGTCGTTTCAACTGAAGAGAAAACTTTGCGAACTTATGAAAAAGAACAAGAATCACCAACTAGTGATGAATTCGAAATGGTTGATAAACCAAGCGAAATGGATGACTTTGTAGTAATAGAAGAAGTTGCGAAAGAAGCACAAGAAACAGATCCTGAGGGGAAAAGTGTCAAAATAGTAACTAGAAAATATGTTAAAAGACACGATGTAGAAGTTGAAGAGTATTTATCAAAAACTTCAAAAAAACAAGATAGTAGTAGTGCATCTGGGTCATTATCTGATGAAGAGTTGCTACAATATGAGATAGAGCAAAAAAAACAACAAGCTCAAGAGTTGGCTGAAATAGAAGCTGGAAAACGATGGATACAAATGCAATTCGAAGGAGACCCAAGGTATGATTACGAAAGGATACCACTGGAAGATATTAAAGAGGAAGAAATGACTGATTTTGATGCCAGTAGGATAGGTAGTTTGAGTTCACAAAAAGAGTCAATAGGGAGTTACGGTAGTTTTAGAAACTCCTATGGAAGTTTGTCAGAGTCAGAGATTGCGTCTCGAATACGGTTTAGAGTGCGTGGGGAAAACGATGACATATCAATCAGTTCATTACAAGAATTTGAAAATCTTGAAAAAGCTCTTATGGAACAATATCAACAACATTCTTCTTCATCTCAAGATTCTTTAAATGGTTCTTTGCCACGAAGATATATTCTTAGCAGAAGCCAAGGCGATGATATTTCCGTTTCTAGTCTTAAAGAGTTTGAGGGATTAGAATCGGCTTGTTTAGAAGCATTAAAAGCTGAAATTTTGGCTAAACAAAAAGAAGCATTATTACATGCTGATCCAAAAGTAGCCACTGGCAGCTTTTTGGAACAAGAAAAACGTTCTTATAGCAGTAGTTCAGATAGCAGTCCCCCATTAAAAGGCGGAAGCCCAGGCCAAAAATCTGGAAGTCCGTCACAAAAAGGTGGGAGTCCGTCGCAAAAAATAGGTAGTTATGGTAGTCCTTCCCAGCGTCTTTTATCCGATTCAGCTGCAATCAGAAAACTAATAGACCAACAAATGGCATTAGAGCAAAGAATTCAGGAACAAATAACTCCAAAAATTGTTACAGTAAAGAAATATGATGACCGTGGCGCATTTTTTGTGCCAGAACCAGAGCCGGATACTACAGATGTAAAAACAGAGGCGGATGAAGAATGTAAGAAAACTTCTGCCTTTGCTTGTGCTGCACCTCCCAGTGATGGTTCAGCGGAATCTATACCTGGAGATTGCGAAGAGATGATGAAAATTTTAGATCAAGAGGAAAAAGCGAAACGTCAACAACAACAACTTCAAGCTATTTCTAAAACATTTTCGGGAAGTGGTGGTGTCATTGAAGTAGTGAGAACAACAACAGTTATACAACAGAGATTTGTCGATGGAAAGAAAGTATCCGAAACAGTATCTAGTACGGATAGCGATGGTGCTGTTGATATACCTACAAGACCAACGCAATACGATGATAGCTGCATGTCTTTAGGATCAGAAATGTCTTCGTCATTGGCCTCTCAACCTTCTGAAATGGATAGTTTGATGACTGTTATGGAGAGACATTCCGATGGCGAACTCGTTACGGTAACACAACAAACAATCGTAACATCTTTAGATAAACCAGAAGATTTGGATTTCTCCCGCGAAGGAAGTGCTATACGTGAACTGTCGCCCTCCTCCGGGAGGTCGGTTGCTCACAGCGTTACCTCGTTTTCTGGTAAACACTTTACAGATCCTGCTAGCGGGTCATGGAGCTGTCAAGATGAGGAATTGAGTTCGTCGGGGAGTTTTAGTAGGTCTGTATAAAAAGTATTACCGTTTTGTTAAAAATACCATACAGGCAATGAATTTTTTAGGTAGTATGTTTTTAAAATATATGTGGTCATTTCTCAAACAATATTCATCACTTTAATAACAAGTTAACTTTATAATTATTAATATTTATGTACAGGTAAATTATCTTCTAAATTTTATTATCCTTTATATTTCCAATTGCAAGCTTTGTGATTTCTTTACTATTAGATAGTTAAAAATTTCTAGAGGAGCACGTGCAGACTTAATGCTGGGCAGTACCGACAGCTTGGAAGCAACTAGCTCGAACGCCACAAGGGCTACGTTTAATTACGAAGTTGATACACCCATGACAGGAAGTCTCACTTCTGGAGGTAAGAAATCACGAGTGAATATTTAGACACCACGAACTTTTTAGACCAGATGTTTTTATTACCTAACATAATACTCGAAAACGTTTATTTGAACTTTTTTAGTAATTTGATTAGTTTTTTTGGGAAAATATTTTATTATTATTTTACGTTTTTGCTTTTTCTTCTGTTCTGGTAGTTAATACTGTTTATCAAAGAAAACATTATTAAAAATTGATAGACGTAGAAACTTCAATAATGAACTGTTTGAATACGATTCATCAGTAAAGCTTACTTAAACATTTCGAAAATGACTTAATCAATATCACCTTAAGTTTTATCTGAATCGGTACTTGAACCTGTAAAATCACGGATTAGAATAAATTAGTTTTAAATTGATCACAGCTTGTACATTATTTGATAAACCTTTTGAGCTTGCTACCATCCTTGCTTTTTACTTACATTACATTACTATTGTATAGTAACAGAACATGTCCACAGAATTATCTAGTGTAATATATTCTATACTCAAGTCTAGTGGAATATTTATAGCACTTGACTTATTTTAACACACACTTTAACGAATCATAACTTAAACTATTTATCGTTATGGTGGATACATGTATCTGCGAAAAGTTTATATACAAATTCTATTTTTCATATCTACATATTGCTACCCCACCGAGCTTGATACTAATCACAAAGATAACAGCGGTACGCCCTCCAGGATCGAACACCATGGTCTCGTCTCTGGATACTCTTGATCCTATCACGGCTGTGCAATTGGAGAGTTTCGAGCATCGGTCCAGCGAGCAACATTCTCGTGAATATGAAGTACAAGAACCGGATACTGATACAGATAAAGTGGTTAGTGTTAGTGGATAGGACTTAAATTATTTTCTATGGCTAATCGCCATTGTATAAGCAAATTTAACATGATCAGTGTTATCCATAATTTAATTTAAACTTTTGGGATATTTTATAAATCTGATACTTTTTATATACCATATTTTCTTTTATTAAGAAAAGATACTGATATCGATTTCTATCTACCAATAACCTTTTAGACAAAGTTTTTAGGACGACGTTTTAACTTATCAGAGATAACTGAGCGCATTTTGTAAAATAAATTATGTGATCGTATAGAGTTTAAAATCCTAGCAATAATTACTACAATTACTGTCTTAAAGTAGTTATTTTACTTTTTACTTTACTTCCCTTCCCTAAAGGAGTAATTCGCAACAGATCAACTGTTTTACTTATCCGATTTATTTTCTTTGTGATAAAACTCGGTGTCTGTATGATTTTTCAATATAATAGGACGGCGACGGCCGTGTCCCAAAAGCAAAGGAACGTACGATAATGTTCGACAGTACTGACACCCTCAGTGCTGTAAGTGGGGATAGTTCGGTGAGAGAGGCTGCCGTCGAAGCGCCGGCACCGACCTTCTATATCGGAGACACACCTATTGTTAGAGGTAAGAAATAATCTCATTAAGGATGGATGAGAGGCTTCACTTCCTAGAGGTCTCCGCCTCATGATCAATCAAAAATACGTAGTGATCAACGCCTCTTTGATTTTAACAGTAGTGTCCACACAATTTCGAATGAAATATTAACTCAATTAATTATTTTGTCGTAAGAAATAAAATCCACCGATCAGCTGATCGTTTAGAGAGTTTAGTAAATTTACCACTTCAGTAATACAGAGACTAACCCGCTTTCTCTGCAACACAGAGTTTGCACTCTAATTTGATTACATTGCTAAATCATTGGAGTAAAAATGGGAAGAATTTTAGAATCTACCTGATCAGATACCATTATCTCTCTAAGCCTTTCTTCCAACAGCATATGCATAGTATTATACTAAGCGAGCATGTCCATCATCTACTCTATTAACTTTTAATATTATTTTAATTTGATCTCAAGATTTATGTACAATAAAAAATCTTTAATATGAATACATTATCCATATTAGGGTGTAAGGGGTCTCGCGTACTCACTGTACTCAAGCCAACGTCACCTCCTCGTGGTGCACCCTGATAATCAATAAACGAGACTCTAGCTCCCAACAATCCGCATTGAGCCAGGGTGGTGGGAGATGGACCAAATACAACCCCCACAAACAATAGCCCGTAGTACCAGTGGTACCGGAGGTCATTCTGACAGTGACGGACATTGGTATGGCGCCGGAACCAGAGCAGCGCAGAATCGATCGTTGGGAGGCCTGGTGATGATGATGTCGATGAATCCGTATTTGATTTTTTAACATGACTGAAGATCAAAATTACAGGAGAAAAAAAAGATGACGACGACCCACAACCCACTCTGTCGGGAAGCTGTCCCGCGTCATTGCCACCGACTACACAAGCTTCCCCACCAATACCTGCGCAGAGAAGGTAATTCATCACATCGTAACTTCTATATGTCAACATCATCACGATCAGCTTCTATTTGTTTAACTTAACGATATATTTTTATCCTTTCATAACAATTTGTTTTATCGCTTCTTAATTCGTTATTTCTTTTGAATGTTAATATTTAAAAACTGATATCATCTAAAAGTATAATGTTGTTATTGCAGCTGCTATTGTCTAAGTCACTCTCAAGACCAGACCGACAAATAGGTACACATTTACATAGTAATGCTTTGTTTCTTATTTTTTGCGATTATATAAATATATCGTATACATTATTTCGCTTCTTATTACATTATATATAGTCTTTAAATGGTTTTGAGTGAATTTACTTTTGTACTATGAAAATTGCTGATTTTTCTCTTAACGGCATGAAAACGGCCTGTGTGGATTTCTAAAACGTGGAAATTTTGTTGAAATCGTTTTTATATATTGTGTTAGTAAAGACATTTATAAAATGTTGCGGTAGAATTTTTCTGCACATTCATTAACTCAAACCTTTGAAATTTTGGAAGCACAGAATTTTTTTCTCTTAACCTTGATCACTTTGATTTGGTGAAAAAAGATAATACGATAAAGTAAGGTGGTTGTCTACTTGAACATAATTTAAATCTTTAAATGTAACGTCTAATCAACAAACTAAAACTATTTATTATAATACATAGTTTTTGATATTTTGTTTATAGGAAGTAGAAAAATTTAAACATGATTTAAGCTATTTACAATTCAATGTTTCTATGTTTGTAACTGGAACATCACGGATAATGTATGGTGCTAACATGTTAGTATCGCAACATAATATAAATGACGTCAGATATAAATAATAATCAAAAACTTTATTTCCACGTTAAAATAAATCAATTAGTTATTATCTCAATTAGATTTTAAAACATTTTTTTTTATTTCAGATCCCTCACAATGATTGCTAAAGCACCTCTCTCAAGTCTCGACGAGATGGCAAAGAAGTAAATTTTGCCTCAAAATCATCATCCACCGTATCTCTTACTTTAAAATCTTCAAATGTTATCTGTTCTATCGCATTTCCGTTCGTGAAGTCGACTTTTAAAGCTTTAAGCCATAGCGATAGCACGTTTTGCTGTTAGATTAGTACTCCGAAGGAAAATTCTTATAAATAAAGATCTATGAATCTAATATACATCAAAAATTTTATCTCAACGTTTATGTGATCTACGTTGTGTTTTATAAAATCTACAAAATATTTTAAACGATGATGATGATTAATTTAATTTGTATGATTGTAATATGAAACATTTTTCAACAAACTAAACACTTGTGAAATTGTTCTACGATTGACAAACGTTGGCGCATATTGCTAACTAGCAACATTGGCTTCTTTGATAGTTAGCCATTGCGCAATTATTGGCTGGTATTTTGGTACTCGTTTTTCTACTGTGCCGTCGTCTTTCATACGACGCTATGTCCATGTCACTTCGACCTATTAAACTTTTAGATAGACGCTTAGCTTGATAGTTTTAAAGTGGGGGCTTACTGAAAATGTCTATAACACTGTAGAACGACTGTTTGATAAAAAAAAATGAGTGAGTAGATAAATTTAGAGATTTTGATATTGAAATCATAGATTACGAAATTGTTTTCGGATTACATCTCATCATGCTTATTTGTATTGAAATCTGATGGAGGGGGATGACGGGCCGGATTTAGGTTTTGCACAATTTCTCATATAAGTAGCTAGGTAGACTTAAAAATGGATAGATTAAGGCGACATGAACGCTACGGCCAACGTTTTTTAGATGAATACAAACAGACTGCTTGCTATTTTATATATCAGTGGTAGTTAGTAAGTTTGCCCGTCTCTAAAATTATGCACATACGCAGTTTCTACCCTCTGCTCCACGCGGCGGCCTCTGGTGAACTTTAAGCCAAAATTTCTATTTCCTTTAAATTTTTTTTATAAAATATCTATTGATCGGTGAAATATATTTTTTTCTTACATGAAAGGTTTGGCAAGTTTTTCAATGATCACATTTTTAAATTTCTTCGTAAATGATTTATAGAACTTTTATAATAAAGAATCGCCATTATAGCCTATAAGCTTAATTAAATTGGGCGTCCAAATAGTTGGTCGTAGACGGATCTAAGAGATGTTTTGTGCTCAATCACCACTATTCGTGGTATAAGGGGATCTAACTCTTATCTAAGTGGCAACGATGTGGTCGAAGTTGGATTGGATCTAGGCACAAGTGTTGGAAACGGTTATTTTCCGGTTCGAGACTGAAGACGGTATGATAAAAAATGAATCGTATTGGAGGAAGGCGCTGGTGACCCTTAACTATCGCTCCCCATATTTAAGTATGTATTTAATACCATTGCTAGTATATTTATAAATATAGTTTATGTTTTAAGAGTCGATGTGCTTGATATCGGTGTTAACTTTACGCCAGTCTGCGGACTTCGCTGCGATGTATTAAGTTTAATGTTCAGTTAAGTTGCTCTATACGATTGTTTCACGTTGTATTTGTAATATTGCTGAATATTCTATCAATAAAACTAAATTACTATTGAATATTGAATAAAAACGCTATGTCTCATATTTATACTCGCTGTTTTCTTTAACAAACCATTTAAAACGTTATTTGTTCTATATTCACACAAATAATAATGGTACAGGTGAAGGCTGCCTCATTTTGTAGACCTCGTAAACTGTCATAATACGATAAAACTAAGAGCGAATGCGTTTTAATTAGTAAAAAAGAAGCCCACAATTATCTCTATCACAGGGTTTCTCAAACTTTTGGCTACACAAACCCATATACCTGTCTAATTAACAGAGACAGAGAGAAGGTAATTTCCCCAAAAAATAAAATTGGTTGTTGAAGAAAATATTTTTATATAAATCAAAGGTAACAAACAAAGTTAGCTGATCAAAGAACACTTCTGGATTTGTGCTTATTACAAAAAAATTATAAACCGTAAATTGAACTCCACAATACTTGTAAACAGAGTATCCTATGTCATTCCTATGTCCAATTTAAGAAACAAAAGCTATAATCTTCTTAAAACTAATACTCCAATAAATTGAAACATGAAAAATGACAAGATTTGTTTCAACTGAAGCAGTTCCAGCTAAAATCGACAAGGCGGCTGTCATCACTGCGAGAGGTATGAAAGAAGAAACTGGAATGGAGAATGAAAAAAAAGAGGTGGAGATTTATAAAGGAAGAAAGATAAGTTTTGAGTGAAAGATATGAGAGTGTGAAAGAAGGGAAAGAAGGAAAATTGTAATAAAATAAGTAGATGATAAGTGAATCGAAATAAAGGCCCTGATCCGCCATACGCATGAGCATGACTGTAAAAAAAACTAAAAAAAAGGGCTCCAATAAATATAATATCGAAACAATACAATACAATATCTAAATTGGTTAATATCGACATACAAAAAGACTCGTTTCAAATGTTCAAGAACAAGATCAAATAACACTTTTGCTCTAATATAACCTTATCTGTGCAATCACCTCATGCTTTATGGTTTAAGTAATATATATTTATTGTTTAATTGTTTTTAAATTACTTTAACGGATTCATTTAATTGTACTCTAAACAAGATGAGTTAGTCTTTAAGTATGATTTGTACTAAAACTATTTTTTATAATTATATTGTCATTATATTTTAATGTACATATCATGTTGGCTTCCTATTAAATTTATTACTGTTACTGTTACGCAATAATAACAGGTACCAATTTCTGGTATTAAATAACAAATGTTATTTTATTACAATTTTTTTTTTCGGTAATAATACTAGGTGCAACTTGTTTTAGCAACAGTGGGTGTGAATGAGAAGAGAAAATGAGTGGAAGAAAGGTTTGTAACATGTGTTTCTGTTATTTTTATAGCAATATCTGAAAAAGTTTGCATTTTATTTAAAAAATACTATATAACAGAATTTTATATTACTGCAGTTACTTATCTCCTAGTATATGGGAAAAAATATTTTTACTAATTTTTTATTATTTGATATTATTTTAGAAACCCCTAGATGAGAAGGAAATCAAAGCTTATTTGACTCAGCTGGAAGACGGCTGTCTATCAGAAGATAGTTGGAGACATTCTCCTCTTGTTTAAGAGGAGGTAATTGATCAGCAATTTAATTATTGGGTCAGTTATCCCTTTGATAAAAGAAAGTTGATATGGAAAAAAAGGAACATGGTATATGTTATGAACAAAACTACTTTCTTGGGTAATGATGCGTTTCACTTAATTTATTGCAAAGCATTTTGTCAATAGATTAGTGGAACAAACAAACATATATAATACAAGATAACCCCAGCTCATCTACATATTTTACTGAATCTGACATACACTAGTACTTTGGCATCCTTTTATACCTGTCAGTGCAGAAATTGTTCGGCACTAGATCATACTAGGGCACATCCCTAATGTTTAGATATGAATCAATTGCTTCAACAATTCCATTGAATAAATTTGAAAAAATTAAGTTATAGTTACATTTCAATAATAATGATCTTAAACCCGTAGGACACCTAGAACATAGCAGACTCTATAAACTTTTTTTTTACTTACTGGATCTAGCAGTAATAAATGCGTCGGTAATTTATAGAAGAAATGCCATGGAAATAAACCACTATACGAAAATACTACTTACAATTAGCCAATTCAAAAATGAATTAGCCTTTGTTCTTTGTAATAAAAGAACCAGTAAATAAAAAAATGAGGTTGTCTAACTAAACGCCAGCACCCTTGAGGATGAATTGGAATTAAAAAGAAAAAAGGCTTCTCCAGCTCCTCCACCTTCAAAAGATATCAGAACAGATGGTGCTGAACATTGGCCAACAGGGGGCGGGTCACTTCGGTGCAAACATCCTAAATGTAAAGGATATTCTACAATTTCTTGTAGTAAATTTGGAGTAAATTTGTGTCTAAATAGTAATAATAATTGGTTTGTGAATTATCATAAAGCGTAACAACGTATCTAATGATATCCTCTTTTATTTCTATTTAGTACTAAGCTAATGACTTGCTGTTGCTGTTGTTGTTTTTTTGCTAAATTCATACCATAAATGTACACTAAGATTCATTTAACCATTTCTCCTTTAATTTTAAACATGAATTACATTACCTCGATGTAGAAAAAATCATGCAAAGAAGGTTCAAGGCAAGTTGTTTCGAGGATAATTAACTTCTTTCACGATTATAATTTCCGCTTCTCGGGTTAGAATACTAGGTGCTTCCCATTTCAACAACAGTCCAAATAGGTGTGAGCGAGATAGATTAATCAACCAAATAACGGATAAGACAATCTAATTAATAATTCGGTTTTCAAAGAGGATTTCTTTTAATGAAACAACCTACTAAAATTTTGGTCTATTTTAAATAAATACTAAGTGTGTCTCGTTTTAGCTCATGACAATATTACACAAAGACAAAGACAAGAACAGTTGTTTAATTTTTTATTGCCTCAACTGTTATTTCAAGCTATGTTACAGTTATTGACCGGCTGTTATTGAATACTGAAAATATTGATTGTTGATAGTGATTGAATAACTTCAGCGTGGTGAATTATAAATGATATTAACAGATATAACGATATCGCAAGAACAACTGTTATCTGTTATCTTCGAATACTTGTGATTTATATATGTTATAATAAATACGTTTCACCCCTCACTAGGGTTGAAACAATAACAGAGACAGACATCATCAGTAGAGATGATGTCAATTAAAAACTTTAAATTAAAATTCTTTAATTTTAATGTTATTACCTCTATTTATAATAAAACAACAAATATTTTCAAACACAATTTTACTTACATAAAATTTAAATCACATCACACAATACAAATCAGTCATAAATCATTCTAAACATCTACCGGATATAATGTTATGACCAAAACACATGTTTAGAACCAAAAAGAAAGATCTGAATTGAAATATGTACTCATAATATAAGTATAAAAGAGGGAGGAAATAAAATACATATGTACACAAACAAAAAAATATTCATACTTTTGTGAGTACTACGCATGACTAGTAAGCTACTTTAATATGAACAACATACGTAACATACTATTTTATTAATTATATGAAAAATTAATACTGAGTGTGTTTCATTATTGGTGGCATGCAACTATAATTTGTATACAACAAAGATTTATAATTACCAATCTGTAGGACGACGACAAAAACCATTTGACAAAATTTTTATTGTTCATAGTACGACGTGGGGATCATTAAAAGAAGAGTGAATAGACTACTTCTAGACTAGACCGCTTTACCACCCAAGACTACATCACCGCTTACCATCAGGTAGGATCGTAATCAAGCGGTAGTCTATACAATAAAAAATAAAAACATTAAATTATAACACTTGTCCAAATTCCAGTAGTCCGTTGTTCATCGAGGGTTGAATTAATACTAACATTACTATACCAAAATACCAGAACATGAATAGGCGAGAAACAAGTAAGAAAGCTTTAACAATTTGGTGCTGAATCCTGTTTCATTATAACATTGAGATTTTATAACATTTATGAAAGTGAGAGTAGTATGAATACACAAATATAAATTAATGTCCGTATGGAACCGTTATATTGCCGATGTATAAGCACCTTATAATTATTACGAACTCTTATAATCAGTAAGGAGATATTAACTGTTCCGCCTCGGAAGAGACCGGGCGAAACATGGTGTACTGACCGCCAACCATCGCTAGTCGGATAGGCACTTTAAGAAGAAGAAAACTGATCACAATATCTCTGAAACAACTGAAATTTGGTAAGATTAAAAACAGCTAAATGATATGTCACCACCAACTTTTGAACTTCATATTTGCCCGCCAAAGTGGTACGAAGAATCGCACTTTAATACTTTAAAAGTCGCAGAGGAGTAGCTTGTCCACGTGGGAGCTCGACCAGCTTTAATCGTAAGCTAAAGTTTAAAGTCTCAAAGGATCGTGGATATTGACAGAATTTGCTAAGCTTGGGGCACTGCTGTGACGCTCAAAGACTAAATTAATAATCATTAAAAGGTAATTGGAATGATTGGTACTGGTAGTAGATCTGTTTTCGGAGACCATCTAGGTAGATACCACTGCCGTACCTATTTCTGTGGCCAAACAGTAATGTTCAAACACTGTGTTCCGGTTTTAAGGGCGTTGTAATTAATAATTACTGGGGTAACGAGACTCGACATCTTATGTCACAGGCGACGAGCGCAATGTGGTGCAACGTATATCATCGCCACTAGCGCCACGTTGTTATAGACCAGCATATCACTTACCATCAGGTGAACGTCCTGCTCGACTAGGCGCTTAATAGAAAAGAAAAAATTTCTTTTTTATTTTTATTTACTAATTTAAAAATAATCTAAAATGTATCGAAGGACTGAATAGAGTTCGTAATGATTATATTGTGCCCTTACAACAGTACAATTATATATATATAAATTACTTCATAAATAATAATTTAAATAGAAATTACAAATGGAAACCTTCTTACATTATAAAAACGATTTTTTTATGTTCCGATTAGTAAAAATCGATATGGATCAAAAGTTTACAATGACGAACGTGAAATGTGACATTCTTAAATATGACAAGACAGAGAATTATTGTCTGCTCTTGGAACGTATTACTTCTAACATACATTTGATATTATTCATGATTTAATTTGGTTGTTTAATGATTGTAGCATACAACATTGGTTATAGGATTTCTGATAAATAAATTTTACCATTAAGTGAACATGAAAGCGACAAGAGCGTGCAAATTTTATATTAAAACATACGTTAAGGCAGAAATATGAAAACGAGATTTAATAAAGGTAATTAGCGTAGATAATTTTATGTTTAATAATTATTTCTGCTACTATACTTCATCAGTTTACACTTGGCAGCTCTTACAACGGCTAAAGCTCACTGGCGCACGGTACATTAGAAGAATAAAAAATCCTCTTATTATTAATGAGGTTAAAAATGTCCTAGTGAACGTATTACGCTAAATATTATGCATTATTGATAAAATGTTTTGTCATTAAAAATATGAAAATACTGCTATGATTATAATTTATATAAAACATTTAATATAGCAATATCACACAAACATCTACCTAGCTATATAGCTCGCTATACAACAAACATTTACTAAGTTATAATTATATTTAAGAGTTCTTTCTCTTTCAATTATGTGATAAAAAAACTCAAATTGAGAACTGATAACTTATTTCATGAGGGTATTCAACTTATTAATGTTATTTCAAGAACAGTTTAAATAATCTTTAAATAAGTTAAACAACCATAAAATAAACTTATCAATGGTCAGTTGGCATAACATTGTTATATGTTTCAATATTATATAACATAGAACTAACTTTATATGTGCATTATAAACTATATATTCTTAAACTTATCATTCCATCTTTGTATCTATCAGGAAATGTATCATTTTTGTATATGGTAACATTAATTTAAATTAAGTACTTTAAAAATAATATATTGCACACATTTGTATAAAAAAAAAAATACCTTAATCTTTCTCTTTTGGTGTTTTAGCTATTTATTTTAGGTGAACAGAATAATTATAACAAACATAATTACCCTTTGATCAAAGACTCATAATACAACATGTTAGATTATGATAGATTCATAATAGAAACAGATCTTTAATGTCTTATTGTATATGCTTTAAGTAACTCTACATTATAAAATAAAATATAATTGTTAATATTCCTTTCCATAGGTTGATTAATATATATTTTGATTATAGTTGCATAAATGGAGTAAAAATATATTTGTAACAAAAATAAAACCAAATCATTAGACTATAAGGTTTAACCCAATAGCTTCAAAAGTATTAAAAAAGTATCATATAAATATACTTTTGTATCGGTATTTTTTTATATATAAAGGAAGTTTTTGATTAAATATTTATTTTTGGAAAATGAACATAAAAAAATTTCACAACAGTACAAATAATACCCGTTTATAAAGTTTTACCGTTTATAAAGTTTTACCGGTTTACCGTTTATACACTAAGCTAAAATAAAATATGATAGAAAAAAATTGATCTTGTTTTGCTCTCACTGGACAATAATGAAATAAATAAAATACTTTTAAAGTGTCAAGTATGTGTCATCATTATTATCATTATCATCATCATTTCAAGCAATGGATGTACACAGCTGAACGAAGGTCTCTTATAATATGTTTCACAAAACATGTGTACTATGATATTGTGATTTTTAATGTCAATTAATACTATTACACATTTCACACATTTTTAATGTGAACAGGGTAAAAATTTCACATAGTGTTTTGGAGACAAATTTTAATGTAAGAGTGGTAACTAGCAAAGCAGACTAAAAAAAATCCTATCACCAACCAAACTCAACAACATTGACTCTTATCAAATTAAGATGCACCATGGTTCCTATGGCTTAATCATGGAGCCTCTGACACTGTTGAATATAAAATTATATCAATTGTTTCACATGTACATAAATAGCACAACATAATACATAAATAAAAATAAAATCTACATATATACATATATATATTTATGTAGATTTTGTTTGTTCGGTAATCACGTGAAAACTAGCGAATGTATCGACTTAGGAACATAAGCATTCAACGCAGAACCACTCGTAGATTGGCTATTTATTTTTTGAATTTCATAGATCGCTCTTCATTTTATCTCTAACTTTTATAAACATTTTCATTTCATATTATTTATACGGTTACTATAGTAACAGTTGTTATAGAAAGTCATTGGCGGTTGCGGTTTCTCTCTCAAGGAATATTTCAGACAAAGTTCAAGTCTAATTTTATATTATGGCCAGCAAAGTGGGCAGAAAAAAGTTATGTAGCTATAGATATATACCTACATAGTTTTTTTTCTGCCTCATATGATGAATATATATGGATAATCAATAAATTCATTTATATCATTAGTGTCCATATTGTCTATAATGTTCTTATATGAAGTAAGTAATGTGGTAATATATCGCAGCGCAGGCGAAGCTCGTCAGCGATGTTTGCACGAAATTATTAGTTTTTCGTTTACCATACCTCGCATTTATGCTTGGGGTTCATATTAGAGTCAACGGGGCAGTCGAATTCTTCCGAGAATTCCCTTAAGTTAGATATAGGTCCGATAACTCTGTACTTAGCGACGGTATGATCGTCTTTTTCTATTTGAATTTTAGTTGATTCTTTGGTCATCGCCGAGCACCACACCTGGAAACATATATTTCATATACATCTTTACACAAATTTGGTACAATTTAATAAATATAATATAGGAGGTTTACCTGAGCGAAAGATATAAAGAAGAGTTGTCTATGGTTGTACTTGAGGCCGGGCAGAGTGTAGTTAACTTTGGCAGTTTTACTGTAATCCAAGTAAGCGTGGAAGGATGCCTTCAGTCCGCCATTGTCTGCTATATTTTCACCTGTATCAAGTAATATTTTTATTAGAAATGTAAATATAAATGTTATTAAAAAAGTAACTCGCTGGCCTAATGGTTAGAGCGTGCGGCTTTCATTCCGAAGGTCGCGGGTTCAAACCTCGGCATGTACCAATGACTTAATATTTAAGTTATGTACATTTGTGAACTTTAGTTACAGCAGCGAGTTACAAAAACGGTGAAGGAAAACATCGTGAGGAAACCCGCACACTGATATCATCTTTGTGTGTGTGTGTGTGTGTGGTGGTCCCAATAAAGTGGCAACAGGCTCGCCCCCTGTTACATGGGACCTAATCTGACCACATCTGGCGAAACGTGGGTGGTTTATTCACCTCTGCCTACCCCTACTGGGAAAAAGGCGTGACAATATAAAAAAAAATAAAAAATAAAAAAAAAATTAAATTCAGTAATTATAATTGCCTCTGTAAACCGCTTGCTTGAATAGTAACGGGAAGGACCCTAATTCATGAATTAATATTCAGATTTAATTTCATTGCATTCATTCCGAGACAACATCAGAAAGCTAGCCACAAAAATGACGACAACGATTATAATGATGATGATGGCAACGATGATAACAAAGACGACGACGATTATAATGATGATACTAATTATAATTCTAACGATGATGACGATGGTGTTGACGATAATAAATGTTTTGAAAGCAATAAAACATAAATTACGACTATAATACTTGTGTTCTAAATCACGAAAATAATACTTGTTTATAACAAATCTACAATCATGACTGACATTCCTTTGTCTTGTAATATAGAAATTACTAATTTAAATCGGGCCTTCATAAGTAGTAAAGTTTGAACGATAATAAAATTTTTGAACCTCGTAACTCTAGTCACTACTTTAGACAACAGGCAATTTGCTATGACAGTAATATTGTTGTGTTTTACACTGAGACTGCTTATTAGATCCAAAATATTTTTAGCAAGCACCTTTCACCATTATTGATTTTATTGACCACGTAACCTCAGTGCCACCACCTATAGATATAATTGTTAAAAGTAATAGAAAAGAATATATACCAAGAGTCTGTTTTCCATTTAAATTCAGCCCTTCCATTGTGTAGTTTGCGTACTGTCTCTGAATACACTGTGCGCGTTTTTTGAAACGACCGATGGTGGCGTTGTTCCACCACTGGTTGAGATTTCCAAACCTAAAGGATACAAAATTACGTTTAGAACTTTTTATATTTTAAATAAACCCACCATTACACCATACCCATTCTACCAACAAGTTGGATCGACGACTTCTCGACTGACAGAGAGTAGTATCAACTGGGTATAATTCACTCCCGTTTTGAGTTTCGAAGCAGAATTTATACCAGTTACATGAGCTGTATAAGTTCCAACATTAATACCAACTACATTATTGTTTGAGTTTAATATTTTTTTTTATCCTGTGTTATCGGTTTATTTAAAGCTTTACGATTTAGAACATAATATAAAATAGAATCAAAATCAGTGACATCAAAATTACCGACATCATTGAATTCAGTATCGGATTTGTTATCTAAAGAAAAACTGAGTTCCAATTACAGCCATGAAAACTTACCTATCATACTCTCGTCCCTGGTCATCGAACGCGTGAGTCAATTCGTGACCCATGACCACACCCATGGCGCCGTAGTTCACGCTCTTAGGGTTATCGCCATCGTAGAATGGTAGTTGTAGAATTCCAGCGGGAAACACGATTTGATTCTTTGTAGGGGTGTAATACGCGTTTACAGTAGACGGAGTCATACCTACGATTAAGGACATCATGAAGATTTTGTTCATAATAATAATAAAAAAAATTAAGGGACATTTTCATAATGAAATCTTGATAAATTTCTGAGATTCATGACTGCTAAAAACCCTAATAATGAACTTGGATACAACTTTCTAAATCAGATCCACCGAAGAGGTATCCCAAATAACAAGGCTGATATTAAGTTATAAAAAATTGCTATCTTTAATTAAGGTCAATCATTTAAGTTTGCACTTACCCCATTTGGTTCTGTTGACCGGTTGGTCCAACTTCTTCAGGTCATGCCGTAAACTGAAGAGATTAAAAGCAATGTTGTTTTGGAAGTATTTGTTCGGCTTTACTTCTAGATCTTCATACTGCTTGTCCAGTTCCTCCCTGTCCAGAATGTAGTCGGGGAAACCTGTGATACAGATATATGAGTATTCAATAAAATATTCAAGTTTTAAAAGTTTAAGAGTTGGGTTCACAAACTCAAAATTTCTACATTTGTACAGTTAATCTTCTATTTACTTTTAACCGTAAATCGTTTTCTATTACAATCAATGTATCCTCTACGAGTTGCTGATAAGAACCACAGCGAAGTTTTTCATTCTTTGTGTTCGTCCACATAATACGTAAATATTCGCCGTAGAAACTAAACGTAAACAGAAAAAGAGCGAAGAGAAGAACCAAAAGAATAAGAAGACGAAATATTTAAGAATTGTGTCTACATCAATCGTAAAGAGAAATTACTTGATGTATTAACTTTACATTGAAAGCTCTAAAAAGTTATTGCTACTAAAATTGTACTCATCTAAATACCAAGACTAATAGTGGAAACTTTGAAATAACGAGGGTTCGCCAGTGGCAGACATTTTCATTACTTAGTTTTGTGGTAAATATTCTAGACTATTAAAATAAATTTTGTTCTTTAAGAATAAGTGTACATAAATATATTCACCTATCATATCAGTGATAGCGTCGGCTTTAGTTTCGGCCGCCTTGCGAGTCTCCGCGTCCATCCAGTCCAAGTTCTTCAGGTTCTCCTTGAAGGCGGTGCGTATGTTATCTATCATTATCTCGCCTTGGGTCTTAGCTTCTCCGTGGAATACCTCACGAACGAACATAGCTCCCACTGCGAATCCTGGAAGAGGCAGAAATCATCATTATTTTAATATGAAGAAAAAAATCATCATTGTAATCAAGTGCGGGGTCAATTGATTTCCAGGACAACCACTCTTATTTCATGTACATCGAGCATCACGCGAACTTCGTTAAGCACAATTCGGGGCACTGCTTTCTTGTTATAATTAAAACTTCGATATGACCACCGATGGAGACACCATTTATCATTTAACTACCATAACACAGAAATGAATCGTGGAACCAGGATGTATTACTATGTTATTTGGTGTTTGCACGATGGTGTGGTTTTTCGATCCAGCCACCATATCTGCCGTCATAAATGCATCTGGCGGTTCCCACTATTAATATGTTACAGCTAAATAATTCTACGAGCGTAATTCGTCATTCATGACCACGTTAGCACTTAGCACCTAAATAATAAAAAAAAAATAAGGTAAATCGAGAAAATACTCCAAAAACTGTATAGTCTTTAAAGAATTGTACATTTTAATTTGTTATTATGGTTGTGGTGATCTTTTTGCTCGTCAAGGATTTAAAAGACGCAGCAAACTCACCCACAGCATTGTTGGTATCTGTGACGCAGTACCTCCAGGACTCTTCCGTGCCTTCAGAACCGAACAGAGCCTTCCTCAAAATCTTGGTAGCATCACGGAACGACTTAGACAGGTATGTGGACAACGAACGAGACACTTGCCACATCATGTAACTGGTTATAGTCCTGAAAATAATGCTATATCATAATCGATCCTTGCAAAGTGCAGACTGTTAAGTGCTTAACCAACTATTTAAGTTGTAATTAGTAATATTTAGGAATAAAAGTTTCTATCATTATTTAGATAGGTATACAACTTCAATCGAAATTGTCGAACTGGAATTTACAGCGCAGAGGTTCCCGTCGTAAACCTGGTCTGCAAAAAGCTTACTTAAAATAGGGAAACATCGTGAGGATTTAAGTGTAAATTTGGCCTCTCTCAAGCCGTTTGGATTCTCTGATATTCCAATTTCCGGTCTTTACAAAGTGAATATTAATGTTCTAACCTTTGGTCTTCTTCGGTCCTGCTATACTTCCTGATCACACGTGTCAGATTCTTAAAATAGTCCGGAGCGTAGACTACTAATCTCTCGTTATCTGATATCTGAAACATAATATTGAGAAAGTAATGGCACATGTAATTAATTCTCTATACAATTATAGTTCTTAATTTCAACCAAGAGTCTTCTTAGGTGACGGAAAAATATATTGACAGATTTCAACGTTAATAGATCAACACCTTTAAACCTTTCAACAACCTTTCGATCAGAATCGTAATGTTACAAACATAGGAGGATAAAGCTATAAATCACGCGGAAATGATAACAGAGGGAAAGAAGAATTCAAACCACATATTTAATCCGCAATATTCTAAAATTTGATTTAAATTTTCCATAGTATTGAAGACAATGGCCTGTAGATGGTGAAACATGCTTTCCCAGAGGTAGAAATTCTAGCTCTATATATAGACAATCGTAAAGTAACAATACTATTATAGCAGCAGATTAGAACAAAAGCTAGAAAGAAGTGTACAAAACTATTCCTCAAATCAAACTTAATAACTTGTCGCACCTTAATTAAACTAACTTCCGTATTTTTAGAGAAGTAGTTAGTTACTAAGCGACAAAGGCAGTTTACTAGAATTAGTCTTATATTATATATGGGTGCGTGTGCAAATAAATTAAATTTGTATCACTAAAACAAAGTAACAATTACTTACAGTTCTATTAACCAATTTAAAGGCATCGTTGAAGAACATGGACCAGTTCAAAAACGGTGCAACCTTCTGCCACTCTTTCACTGTGTATGGATTGTATAGCCCTTCTTCGTCTCGCCTATCTTCCGATGGGGTGGTTATATTAGCCAGCTCAGTCTCGAATTGGATGACCCGGCTCATTTGGATTCTGGCCTCAGATTTGTTTGCGCCGAGCAGCACGCAGATCCTCGTCATATAATCTAGATAGGCATCAAGTACTTTCTTATGAGCGGTCTTGTTGAGGTAGTTGTCGCGAGTCGGTAGATTAAGTCCACCTTGGTCCAACTGTAATTTAATAAAGAAATGTATTTATTTCAGATCTCTTATAAGAAACCTTTGATAAAGCTATCACTGTAGCGCTTATTTCAGCCGCTAAGCGGAGAGACTTTCATTTGACGCATTAGACTTTTCTACACAACAGTTAGGCACTAATTTTAACGATAATATTAAACATAGATTTGGTTTAGTGTTATTGCAGTAATACTCTAGCTTCTAGCTCTTTAAACAATAACACAAATATATTTATTCAGTTCTGCTTGCACTGGGCAGTATCTATCAAGATAGTCTCCGGCATGAGTGATCAACTACAGACTTTAAATCTATGATTCCCAAGGTAAACACACTTCAACCTAAATACGGTACATGATTTAAAACGACTTTTCCTTCTGTTATAATAAATATAACGAAACTCACAACTATGACGTGTTTTGAAGAATTCCTATCATCTTCAGTCACCGCCCAATTGAAAAGGCCGCCCAAATTGTATCTGTAAAGACAGTTATGAGGTCTTGATTAAAAAATTGTTATAAGAGTTCCACCAATCTACTTATTCATTGGATATGCTAGAGTTGCTAATTAAATAATACGGATTATACTTACAAATTCTGTACATCCTGTGTCAGCTTTTGAAGGTCCCACTTCTGCTGCTTGTTCAACGTATTAGGTAGTAAGTGCCATCCACCTAACTTCGTAATGACGTTAATCAGAGGTTTCTCGCCTTCTTTCTCTATTGTCTCATTGGTATCTATGCAAGAGTCGTAATATATCCGCGCCTTCGCCTCCGCACGGGACGCACCGGAAATGTTGACTTTTTCTGTAATTTTCACTTGTAATAAATGCACTAAATTCATCTTTTTTCATAAGCAAATTCCCAAGAGTTATGCCTGATTCATATTGGCTACATCTTTAGGGTATTGCTTCTTAGTTATGGGTAAATAATACAAAAATGGCCACCTAATGTCTCCACTACTTCTTAACATCCTTTAAAACAGGATGATTACTTAATAAGTCAATATATTGGGGTTTTATCTTCACTAATCAGCCTGGATAACTACAACACATAAAAATCTACCATCATATAAGCATTGCTTTGTTCCGGCGTTCAAGATATGAGAACAAGAGTATTCCGAGCAAGCATACTTGACCATTCACGCCTTCATTGTGACTCAACACCATGGGAAAATGGGATCAAGTGTCAACCTTATATTGCAATAAAAAAATTTCATACAGGAAAAATAAAAATCTATAATCTTAAAGTATATGTTTGACAAAGTACAATTTCCTAAAGCATTCATTTGGTCTTATTTAGTGTTTATTGCAATTTGATGTTGTTACAATAGAACAGTTCCAAATCTTCAAGCAATCAGTGCCCACTGCTAGGCATTCCATAACAGCCTATTTACATCCCCACTGTTGGGGCACAGGCCTACGCTCAATATGAGGGAGATGGGACCATAGTATATTGGTACCATACCAATGCAGATTGGTGACCTCACACACAGAATAAATTCTGCGTCAAGTGAGGGTTACCTCGCAATGTTTTCCTTCGCCGTTTGTAATTCGCTATTGTAACTAAAGTTCAAGTCATTGGTATATGCCGAGATTCGAACCTGCAACCTGCGGAATGAAGGCCCCATCCTCTAACCTTTGGACCCACGGGCTACTTTACTGGACATTAGCGACCTCTTATAATCTTTAAACAGATTAATCATGCGCTCGTCATATATATCGTTTTCCCGCACATTTTGTTAGTTTAAATCCCTTCAACAAACATATTACTATTTGACTTTAATTCATACAACTAGTCTGGCCATAAAAAACCTCTTTTTTCCAACTTTTTAATAATTTTAAATTTGGAATATGCATGTATATTATTTTAAAAACTTTTTTCGATTTCGCCCCATTTCACAAATTTTATGTGTTCATTATCGAATCACAATATGGAATGGGATGTTAAAGAAAATACTATTGCTGTGATCGCGTTGCACAAAGTGGGTATGAAGCCGGTTCGGTCGCTCATATTCCAGACACTTCAAAAGCTTGATATCAGCCGTATGTTCGTATATCGTACTATCAACAGATACAACAACACTTCCTCTGTCGAAGACCAGGATAGATCGAGGTGGCCGCGTGCTGTTAGAACTACAAAGGCTGTTAATGTTGTTAAAGTCAGAATATGTCGAAACTACATTAGGAAGTAAAAAACTTATTGCGGGAAATGGAGAATCTGGTAGGCTTCTCTCGCATATTATATAATAAAACAAGATCTGAAGCTCGGTGGTTATCGTCGATATACAGGACATGTCCTCAATGGCTATGGCCGGACTAGGTATTTAAATATAACTGCATTATGAACATTAAAACAGGAAGAGTATAAGTTTTATTATATATTCATATATAAAAAAAAATAAAAAAAATTTTTCTTTGTCCAAAACCTGTTTTCTTTTTTATACATATACAATAATTTATACAATTTAACTGGACAAAGGACTACGCTCAATCTTCATGTGCGCCGGGGGGACCCACAAAACTGATTTTCATCGCAGCCATTTGATTGTGCACGTACACACTACCCTAACTTAATACAGTGCTGAATGCAAGAGGTACCACCAAAGTGGAAATAAATAAACACAAAGGACACATACGCCAGCGGAAACTGCTGGAATAAATCCTGAGGACAGTTGGATTTAAACTTAAACTATAAAATTGATACACATGTGATAAAAGCTTTGTAGTTCTACCACGTAGTGTATTGTCGCTAATTGTATGTTTATTTTAATAACACGTAAGAATAAGTGAAAATGATCTCCAAAATCGTCGTTCAAATTGTTCAAACAAACATAAATCCGACACACAAAGTACTACGTATATTGAATTTACAATACAACGTTAATTTCAGATAAGTACAACGCCATGATCTTCAATTTGGTTATAGTGTTGTGCGTAAAATAGCCTGTTATTTTTAACATGATAGTTTTAAATAACGTTAACGAAATAAAAAGAATACATTTAAAAAGGTTACAATTTAATAAAATAAATTAAAACATACACAATGATTGTGTCTTTCTTAATTTATGATATTAAAAAAATTTCATATCATATACAGTTTATTGATTACAAGTGTCTGTTGCTGGAGACGTTCTGGTAACACTGCAGTTGCTATTTCTACCGCCGAGGAGTAGTGCGCGAATAATACTATGTTCCGGTTAGAAAGGCGCTGTAACTAATGAAATTATCGAGACGACGAGACCTAACTTGTCTCCGTCATACACAATGTGGTGCAGTGTACAACATCCTAACTAGTGCGTCATTTTTATTAATAGGCGTTTTCAAAAATATAACTGAATAGGCTGTTAATATATCAGTACGTTTTACTACTACAAACTGTGGTCACCACTTAACATTAGGTGGGATCCTGGTCAAGCGCGAACCTCGTTGATTTTAAAAAAATGTTACTTTTTCAAAGGTCTACAATACGAAGTGGTATGTAGCGAAAGTGATTAAAAAAAAACTCGGCATATAAACTCCACAACGAGTATCGTCGGAAATGAACCAAAAAAGCCATAAGAGCAATAAATTATTATGTAACAATCCCGATAACGTCAACTATTCTATTGAATAAGCTCATTGGTGTGATTTGATTTTTACTTTGAATGCATATGTGATAACGTTATCAACAAATATTATATTTGACGAAACTCCCTGCTTTATATGGAATAATTAGAATTCACTTGAAAATTTGAGGTTCTGAATCTGTATTGACATCATAGAAATAACAAAAAAAACCACAAGAGACATATTGAAATAACAAAAACACTGGTTTTTCAGTCGTAGGGGTAACGAGACTTGACATCTTAAGGTTTTAGCGCAATGTAGTGCAGTACATATCATCTTAACCAGCGCCACGGTATGGGCGCATATCACTTATCAGATGAATATCCCACTAATCTAGTCTCTTAATTGTATAAAAAAATAATATGTAAGGGATCAATGTAGTTGTATGTATTGCCTTTTTTTTGTAAGCGAGGGAAAAATCTTATAAAAAGAGACCATTCTTCTGGGGCAAAGGCAAGATTATATGGGATTTATATCCACTAAAACTCCTTTGGTGGTCATCCATAGTGCATTACGGGAGGCCCCAGAATCTCCTTCGCCTCAAAGCAATACGAATAAAGCACGTCCCAGGAAAGGCCAAAGCCTCCTTGGCACCATTGCTTTGGTAACTGAGCGCTAGACCAGTAGTTGTCGTTTATCCCGGGCTCGCTTGGTAGACAATGAAGGCCACCACCTTCAAAGCCCACGAATCCTAAAACCCTTTTAGTCGCCTTCTACGACAGACAGGAATAACCCAAGTCCTATTCTTAATAGCCCGAGACTTTGAACATTCTCTGAAATTTGTTTGTCAGTCTACTTGTTCCAGGTTATCATTAAAAAGTCTAGACATATTTCCATGCTATTGCCACTAGTATATATATACGTCTGTTAAATATGTGCTGGTTCGACATAAAATGGCGGATTGAAAAAATTCTTTTTGCATCACGTTATCCATTTAATTGCATTATTGCATTGGTATTCAAATGAAGCCGTATCGACGGTTCACCTATTCAGATATCATTAAGTTTTGTTGTAAATATAAGAAAATTCCAGTTCCCTACGTATGTTGTGGACATGCCCAGTTTGCGAACGAAGAGGTCCAGTTCCTCGTTCTCATAAGAACAGCAAAGGAGTGGGATAACTTACCGGCATCGATGTACCTGTCGATATACGACGTGGATGTATACAAGAAAATAATGAACAGGTCGTTACTAGGTTAGTGCGGTTAATCACCACACAGACCACATCACCACTTAGCATCAGGTAGAATAGTGGTCAAACACTAACGTTGTTGATACAAAAAAAATATGTTTTTATAAATCCACGTGACAGGCCACCCCCATATTTCAACCTGATGTCACAGCATTGTTGTATTCCTACAGTTAAAGTATGAGAGCCAGAATTATTCTTGATCTTCAATAATGTTGTCACTTAACATCAGATGTTGAGGTCAAATGTTAGCCTATTGTGAGCACAAAACTAATACATGAGTAACTTTATTAGTAACAAGATAACTATCGGCTGTTGATGATGATGAAGATAACTAGACTTCTTAGTCTTTTTCGAGTACTATGAAGAAATCTACGAGTCGAGCATTTCTAGACATTAAAAACCTTTCGATGCTCCTAAGCCTTAGAAGTAATGTCATTAGATCTGAGGAATACACCGCCGCTACCGCCTTCTACATACTCATCTTGCCCGAGATGGACTGCGTGAAGAAGTACAAAAGATTCTAGAAGGTGACCCCGTCCAACTTCTTTGCGTTACAACACATTAGCTTACTAATAGGTATTTAGGTAAAACGAAAACTTAGACTTAAATAGTATCCTTACTAAAATTGCATGTCTTTTGAAGAAACTCTGGTCATTGTATTTGATTAGGTAAATCTAAAGGTACGGTACAAAACTGATGGTACTCTAGAAGGTTATACTTAATAGTATACTATCTTCGAGCAATGTACATGGGACAATACAGTAATAAATTACTAGTAAATGCATCCGGAATTAGAAATAAGTGGTCAAAGAGGCCTTAAAGATTTTCTTAAAGAATATTAGAAAATATTGAAATGTTTCTTATATTCTATAGCTATTTCAATTTATAAGAAAACTTACTAAAAAGTATTATTAAGTTTGTTTTAAAGATAAAGCTCCTTATCGTTTCTTTAGTGTTTATGATTTCAATGAGCGTCATCGTCAAGTATACTATTTGTAAGTAATCAATAGATTAAATTCCACCCCGTCCCGCACATCCAACGGGACCCAGGCCAACCTCACCCGCTCGTGGTGCACCCTGCTAATCAACAAACAAGGCTTTGACTCCCACCAGCCCGCATTGGGCCAGCGTGGTCGGAAATAATCCAAATCCGTCCAACATGAACCCCTACAAACGCTGGGATCTTTGGAAAAGGCCTGTCTTGCAGTGGACTTCTATTGTCTGATAATGATAAGATTAAAGTCGAATTAACTTACCCAATGCATATCTGATAGTCAACTGATTTTGGAGCTCAATTTTGCTGAATATGCCCCAGCTGGCTTTCCCTTCAGGTATCGGATTGTTCTTGATCCAACCTCCGCAAGCGAACTCGTAGAAATCATCGCACGGGTTCTGCCTCTCGTCTATAGCTCGAATCACCTCGCTTGCAGTGTAAATACAAGAACTTGATAGACATACGCCCGTATCATCTGTGGATAAGTAGAGTTACTTATATAACATAGTAGGAACTACAAACACAAATAGCCAACATAGTGGAAGGAGACACTATGGAGAGATCAATATTGAAAATTATTTAAAAAAAAACTAAGTGATGAAACCGGAAGAATGATCGATTGACAATAAGTGGTACGGTTGGCCATAACATTTAAAACCTAGTGAAGATCTTCAGACAAACTTACATTGAGACTCATCCTGTTACCTCAGTAATTTTTACACGAAACGCAGTTATATTTAGACTATAGCTTTAAATATGAAATGTCAGTAGTAGTTAAGAATGAGATTCTATTTTTTTTTATTCAATTAAGCGACGAGACGAGCAGAAGGCTCACTTGATGGTAAGTGATACACGCCTGCCTATAACAGCATGGCAACTAGTCAGGATGATATATACAGCGCCACATTGCGCTCGTCGCCTGAGACATAAGATATTGAGTCTCGTTACCCCAGTAATTACACTAACTACAACGCCCTTCAAACCGGTACACAGTAGTGTTTGCACACTACTGTTTGTCGGCAGAAATAAGCGCTGCGGTGGTACCTAGACGGTCTCCGGCAACAAAGACCTTACCACCAGTACAACAATGAGGTGCAGAGAGAAATATCTGCAATCAGACTTTTTCATAAGATGAAAATTGTTTTATTTAATGAAATTATTTGGTTAATTAATGTTAGTAATTACTTTTTATAGATGCATTTCTTCCATGAAGACAATTCATTTCAATCCTGGCCATGGCTACATGACTGGACTCTGTTGAAAATCAGTAAAATGCAATAGCATATGCTGTAAGCAGTCTCTAATTTTGGCTTAACGATACGACACTCATAATACTTTTTTTTATAAGGATACACAGAAAGAGTAATGAAAATGAAAGGAGTTGGTTATAAGGGTAGAGGAAGACCGAAGAAAGTGAGGACGGAATGTGTGAAAGGTGACATGTGTGAGAAGAGTGTGAATTCAGATATGACGGCTGATAGAGGGATGTGGAAGAGGAGTACATACTGTGCCGACCCCACACAGCTGGGAAAAGGGCAAGAGGAAGATAGGAAAAGTGGGCAGACGAGCGAACAGTTCACCTGGTGGAAAGTGATCACTGACCCCCATGGACAGTCGCAACACTAGAAGAAACGCGGCTAAGTTTTTTTTTACTGAGAGTGCTATTTTATGAGAAACGTTTTGTAGAGCAAAACGTTTAACTGATGGTAAATGATACGCATGACAATAACAATGAAGTACTTAAGTAGTTCATTCAAAATACGCTCATCGTACTGCTACTTAAGATGTAAGTATCTTTATTCTAGTAATTTCACTAATCACCAATCAGCAGGCAACAAAGACCCAACAGCAGTAAGTATGTGTAATATGTATGTACTATACATTTTATGAGGATTGCAGTGAAATTTGAAGTCAGTTAAAATGACTCACCAGATGGCTCCGGACGGTAACAAGGCGGGACAGGCAAATAGGAGGGGCCCCGCATGAGCATCAGGAGCGAGATGGTCAGCAGCGTAGCCACCAGAAGAACGGCACAGGAAACGAGCAGCACCCTCTCCAACTTGGTACGCTGATGCCATCCTATAAACGACACCCCCTGGAAATTAAGAAAATTCTATAATCATACATTTTATAAGGTTGCTGTCATTACTGATTCAGTCAAGCTGTTAATGTCCACTGCTAAATAAAGGTCTTCTCAAACCTTTATTCCCTATCTGTACCAGGTTGTCGATCAATTTAGACGTGATTGTACTACAATGAGCTAGCCAAAATGTGGTCTCCGCTTTGGGATGCTCCTGCCATCTGATATTCGCGGTATGTGATGCTGCCATTGATATTTCAGCTAACAAAGCTAGCTCCTTAAGAATATCTGACTGACCTATGCCAGCTCGGATATAGCAATGCTGTAATATTCATAAATTTAAAGGACGAGGATAATTGCTCGTTATGATAGCCAAGCTGTTCCGGAAATCATACCAACAGCTAATATCTCACAACTGTGTACCACAGCACCAAAGAATAATATGAAAACCATTAAGGTTCTACAGTTTGAAGAGTTCAGTAGTTAATAGACTTATTGGAATAAAGAGACATACTATTTTAAGTGTCAAGGTTAGCTTAATACCAAATCAACTGCTACTTTAATAAGGTAACTGTTTTAACTAGCGCTTCATTGTTTCAAGTTTAACACTAAGTTAGAGTGCTTCTCATTTTTTATATAACCTAATTTCAAATCCTCGTTAAAGTAACCAATGAAAGTTACATCCTTAATATAATCAATGCATTCATGAGATACTCTTCCATTTTATCGTTCATATATATTAACGTAGTACATATATGATTTTAATAAAAAAAATTAAGTATATTTCAGTACCAATGCTAAACTATTACTTCATCATCATCAGACGATAGACGACGAAACTTGCATGGTATTAAACAAGAATAAAGGCATCAATGCATTTAGTCTAACGTAAAACAAATGGTGTACAGTAATAAAAAAAAAAAAAACAATGTGACACGTACAAATTTATGGATCAATGTTAAGATTAAATGTTGTGGTGGTAACATGGAGTTATTGGATCATAAATTCTAATAAACGCTTTAGATCATGTGTATATTGGATGTTCGTGGTTTGTAGGTAAAATCATAACCCACTTGATATATCTTACGAGATACGTATATATATATAAATATATATAAATTAATATATTAAACTAGCAGATACACTAGTCGTTGTCCTTGGCGGGTTAATTTATTATGTATATCTGTAAACTAATGTTTAATACATATCGATTATCCTTATGAAAATTTATTGATAGCTACAGACGTTGATACACCGCAACATAGTAATTCTTGGTATAAAGTTAACGGACATAGGTGATCTCATATAATTTAAACTGTTTATTTTTATACACATCAAAATATTAGTTATATGAAAGTGAGTTAAATTGCATATTATCACAAAAGGTACTAGCATAGGTAAGGTTCATAAAAATCAGTTTAACATTTTCAATAATAGATGGCATAGATCACTGTGACGACTTGTGATCCACGAATGCCCCATAAACTTAAGGAACAGATCTACAAGTCGGTTGTTAGACCTGTACTATTGTATGGAGCTGAATGTTGGGCTACCAAGGGTTCGGATGAAAGGGGATTACATGTGACTGATATGCGAATGTTAAGATGGATGTGCGGTGTGACAAGAATGGATAAAATTAACAATCAGTCCATTAGAGGAAGAGCAAGAAGTTAGCAATGTACTTGCATGTTATGCGGGAGAATTGAGGACATATAACAAAGAAAGTAATGAGAATGAAAGTGGACGGTTATATAGGTAGAGGAAGACCAAAGAAAGTGTGAATGGATTGTGTAAGAAGAGTGTGAATTCCGATATGACGGCTGATAGAGGGATATGGAAGAGAAGTACAAACTGTGGCGACCCCACATAGCTGGGAAAAGTGCAGGAGGAAGAAGAAGATGGCATAACAAACCTTTAATCAATGAAGACAAAATATAAAGCGTTGTTTTTGTTTATCATTGATAAACTAAACAATGTTCACTATATATATGTATTATCACGTCCTTTGATTAAAATCTATCGTCACCATTATTATATTAATCTATTGTTATCCACTGCTGAACAAAGATCAATACCCAATCAATTTCCAACGCAATAAATCCGAGTCCCACTTTTATTTCAATTACCTGCAATGGAACACAAAATCCAAAAAAATTACAGCCTTTATAGTGTTCCCAATATTGGGACTGCAGTAATTCTTCTACAAAGAAAGAATTAGGTTATTTATCCACAACATAGACCAATTGCACGCTGGCGGAAGTAAGATTATAGAATTAAGGTTTCTTGCATTTGATTAAAAGATTATTTTAAAATCTCTTTTAAGATGATAATAACAAAGGAAGATAAGGGATGTTTCTAGATATAGAATATAATATGATAAAGTATTTAAATGTAATCCACATGAACACCATAAAATTTGCATATATTAAAGTAACTCGATTGTAACTTGATGCAAGCGTAAGGAATGACGTTATGTACCGCAGTAGCTTCATTCGATTTATTATCACTATAATATAATATTAATTATTATTACATATACATAAAAAAAGAATAATCTTCATATATAAATTAATCAAATACGCTAATCACCAGGAAATGGCCCAAATCTCACTACAAACTCCTACAAAATAAGATCACGGGAAGCCGCTAGATACGGGCAGCATAGGACTGATTGATATGAAAATCTTTGTGGGAGGCCTATGTCCAGCAGTGGACATCTATCGGCTGGTGATGATGCTAATCATCAGTACCTTGAATAAATTATTATAGTTACCAGAAACATTTAATTGTCTTCGTGGTGCAGTGAGTAAGTTAACCTGATTCGATTATGGGACTACTGGTGTTGGAGTTTGGTTGGTGATAGGGTTCTGTAAAACCCATTACTCCAACTATAACCTTTATATAGTGCCAGCACGACAGCGTGGCTGCGTTCTTGCAGCATATGAAATTCAAAATATGTATTTTAGGTGTGCAAGCTACACCATCCTCGGCATCGTTCAGGCAAGCATTAAATTGGAAGCCAGTTGCAGATAAGTAACCGGTTTCTGAATCTAGTTAAGTAACTGAATTCTTTTTGTATTTTAAAAACCAACACCATATTGTACAGGTATACAGTTTACCATGTTTATATTGAACAAAGTATGTAATGTCTTCTTCATAAGATGCCTCTTCTACTAGCGAAGGTGGGTTGTCAGTTCACCAAATTTCGCCTAGTCTCTTGCGAGGCGGAACAGTTCTCTTCAGCGGTACTCGCAATCCCGGTCCACTCCCTGATATTATGCAGCCACGACTTACTCCAACGACCAACACATTTTTTACCCTCCACTTTGCCCATCAGGACGAGTTAAAGCAGTTCGTACCTATTGTGCTTAAGCACAAAATAATGACTATCACCGCCAAAACAGTAGTGTTCAAACATTACTGTATTCTGGATTAAAGCTCGTTGTAGCAAGCGATAAACACGATGTGGTGTAGTGTATATCATCCTAATTAGAGCTATATCTTATTGACAAACGCTTTACCATCAGATCAATATCTTTGATCCCTCAAATAATAGTCTCATTTGAAAGAAAATAAAAAAACTCTCACTCATGAAACCCTGACAGCGAAAACTGTCTAGGTTCCACGCAGTTCCTATTTCTGCAGCCAGTCAGTAGTTAGCAAATATTATTGTGTTCCGGTTTGGCAGACGCTGTGGCTAATCAAATTATTAGGGTAAGGAGACCTAAGTCTCAAGACGATGGGCATAATGTCGTGCTGTGTATATCATCATAATTAATGCTGTGTTTTTTAAACAGGTGTCTCACTCATTATTAAGTGGACATCTGGCTCGTCTGGTCGATTAGTAGAATAAAAAAAAAATACATACGAAGCTCTTCATCGTAGTTTTCGCTTGGATCACCGCACAGCCGCGCCTTAAGGTATATCACAACATGTCACTTCTACACCGGACCATCGAATACGTCAATTGGCTGACAATGAAGTGGGCATGCACACGCTACTTTAAGTACAAGTTGTATGTGACATTCGGATTTAATGGGCCATCTCACCATTAACAGGCACGTATTATAGCTGCCACAATCTAGCTGTTACGTATGCCACTAGGCTCAGACGCGCTTATAGGATAACCGTTGAATAGTCTCACTGCAGAGCATACAAGTTTGATTCCCACCGCTATCTTAACCAGCAGATTAATGTAAAAGTAAAGTACTAAAATAACTGAGATTATTAACTAAAATTTATTTATTCCTAATCTTTATAGAAATACCTAAAATTAGGTTATAATAGAAAAACTTAATGCCTTGCCATTCTCTACTAATTCAACTAGGAAGTGGGACAATGTTGTAGTCACCTATATCGGAATATTTTTCATTTTTAACATAAATTAGCCATGTATTTATATAAATAAATACATAGTAAATATAAATGACCTGATTTTTATCTATATATGCAAATAAATATATTGAAATTTTAGGTTTAATAATAAGATTCCTAAAAGAAAAAGCGTTAGTAAACGTTAATAGACTGATCAGTATTTTTTCTTTTAGGTACTACGGTTGGAAATGGTTTAGTATAATTATATTTAAGACTATTATAAGCTTATATTATCAACCTCAAGGTTCTATATATATATATATATATATTCAGGAATTAATTAATTTATTATAAAACTAGAGGGGACTTAGTCCTAATGAAATTGGTTCCACTGCGTGAGGTGAAGAATTGTCTCATAGCGATCAGATTTTTATGATTCGTTTATTTTGTTAGAAACAGTACATCCCAAATGTTAGTGACAGAAAAAATCCCAAAGACAAAAAAGAAGATTGTGAACAAATATATTTGCAATCGTATTTCTATATTAATAAGTAAAAAGACTAACAATCGTCGGCTTAGTAAGATGAAGTAGCAATGAACCAAGCATATGAATGAATTGCAATGAAAGGATGCGAGGGAACAAGATTCTAGGGAGTAGACCCTTGGCGTGAGCAATGTGGAATCTGGTGAAGACTGTAAAGAATTATATGAAGAGATCGGACCGATCGCGATGGAAATACATTGAAGAAGACTATGCTCTTTGACGTCAACAAGTAAAAATGATGACGATTATAGTAATCATCAAAAACATCGGTTTTTTAACAAAGTACTTACGAATCTCACAGAATTAAACAATACCGAAATATATTAAATAATTACGTTTACATTATGAGGAAGGTAAATTGAGAAATTCCTTTTTTTTTTTTTCAGTAACAAAGAGATATTGTTGAGCTTTATTTTAAGTGGAAACTCGTGAAAATTCCTTTTTTCAAGAGCCTTAATCTCCTACTTAACATAGTACTATCAAATTTTATCGAGCGCTTCTAAAGAGGTTGAGATATTTCCTAAAGCCTTTTCAAAGTGGACTCCCTATCCTTAAACGATCCTTGTTAATGCTTGACATCAAAATTCAGTACAGGGATGCTCAATATTTTTAAGTACCTTTCATTGAAGATTTTCTACAAGTAGACATTTTTAACAGATCAAAGGTACTTGAGATGAAATGTAAATTTCCATTTTAACTACCTCTGTTTCTGACTGCTTGTCTTTTCCCTTTGGTCTTTTTTTTTAACTGTCATTTTTCTTGTCTTATCTTATTTTGTCCCTGGTCCAACTGACATCTAGTCAAGGGACTAATGTTGCGAGATGTTTGTAGAACTTATTCTAGCCTGCTTAGGTATCTACCAGGCTCATATCGTAAATCTGCTGTCATTATATTGCTGTGTTTCAACTATTAACATTTTAGAGGCAATTAAGATCGCTTTACTTTCATTATAGTTTTAATACCATTTGAAATTCAGTTATAGAGTTAACCTATATAAGAGGAAAAAAAATTTAATATAACTTTTTAATGGGACGGTTTTAGTCATACTTTTTATTCAAAAATTACAGGACAAGTTGCTTTCATATAAACTAATATAAATAACGACTAAATGTAGTATGTATGTAGAGATAATATAATAGAATATGTAATTTTTTTTATTAAACCAATCGACGAGACGAGGCAAACGTTCATATGCCTGTTCGTCACTGCGTGGCGCTAGTATGATGTACAAGGCACAACATTGTGCTCGTCGCCTTGAGACATTAGATTTTAAGTTTCATTACCCCCAATAATTTCACTAGTTACGATATCCTTAAAATCGGAACACAGTAACGTCTTCACTCTACTGTTATCTGGCAGTTATATGAGCATAAGCAATAAACTTAAATAATTATTCTTATATTGATATTATAATTATTATCTATGAAAGAAAACTGACACAATTATGTCTGCTGGGTTTTAGTAATATAACTGCTGTCTTCAAACGCTGAGATTGATCACCGAGAAGGATTTACTGGGTAAAAACTACATTTGTCCTACAGTCTCGGGTTATTAAGAATAGGACTAATGTAACCCCTGCCTGTTTGGGTTCGTGGGCTTTGAAGATGGGAGGCCCCTCATAGTACACTAAGCGAGCCCGAGATGAACGACAAGTACTAGGTAGTCTAGTGTTTGTCGTACCAAAGCGGGAGTGCGAAGGAAGGCCACAACCCTCCCTAGGACGTGCTTTAGAAGTTATGCCAGGAGGCATCAGAACCGTAGATCCAGGGACCATCCGAAACGCACTGAAGATGACCACCCGAGAGGGTTTTAGAGGGTAGAACTCCCACATAACTGTCTTCCCTCCAGAAGCAAGCTATTTTTTTAAAGGATTTTACCTCGAGATAAAAATAAGTAAAAACTAAATAAAACTTTCTTTTTTTAAGAAAGTAGGGTATTTTACAAATGTATTACGTTTCAGTAACAAAAAAAAAAATTGTCACAAAAACATATTTCATACATTTACTTAAACAATCGCTGCATACGTCACCGGTGAATACTGAATGGAAGTAGGAGCCGTGTGCCGCGATGAGAAGAAAGGCGACTTGTTTGTTAAATTATTCATACTCTTATTTTATATATATGCGAACAATAAAACAAGAGCACGAGCATGCTGTTTCCTCAATAGCTTGTTACTGTTTCTATATGCTTGTTATATATTATTAAAGACAAGATTATATTACATTTACAATTATAATCACAATATGAACCGTCGATCTGGTTTAGGTCGTGTGAAACCGATCGATGTGGAGATTTTTATGAGAGGCCTATGTAGCAGTAGACGTCTACCGGCTGACGATGTTTTTTTTTTATTCAATTAAGAGACTAGACAAGCAAGACATTTCCCTGATGGTAAGTGATACATCCGTCTATGACACGGCGCTAGTTAGGACGTTATACACTCCTCCACATTACGCTCGTCGCTTGAGACATCTCACAATCACGTTTGTATGTTATAATTTCGACTGAAACTTTTATATATAAATTTGTGTAAGTATATAAACATACATAATTTTTTTTATAGATCCAGATAACAGATCTGCAAGCGTTGATTCCGATGAAGCTGCTATGGTTGTCAAACATACCAGCGGCTTCCCAGATCTTAGAAAGAAATCATAGAACTCTGTACATCGTTTTCGTGAAAGATATTTGCTTTAGTTTTGTTTGAATGCGATCTCCATTTTCTAATAACTTTTCGATTAAGTTGATTTAGACATAGCTTAACACAATTATCTAGATTCTGATTTAGTATTAAAAATATTTGAGTATATCATTTGTTTTCTTATTAGTTCATATACATAGAAAATATAAACGTTGGGAGTGATATGTATAGTCATCAGATACGGTAGCAAGCAAATAGTCATTAGCTTCAAGTTATATATGTTCGCGTTCCAACAGTAGGTTAATAACCTCATTACACTATCCAAAAATAAATATCACTTATTTGTTAGTAACTACCGTCCTGCTGTTTTATCATATCACTTGGACAGTGTTTCTCAAAGTCACAATGAAAAAAATTGGTCTAAACTAATCTCTGATGTAAACCTTCCTACCTTCATGAATGCTAAAAACAGATGTTAGATGTGTTAAAGCCTCTCGAGTCCCAGCAGTGGGAAAAATATGAGCGTTGTTCATTTATATATCTATTATTAAATATGGCTGAATAAAGATATACTGTTATAGCACATTAATGTCTTTATTAATAGAAACGAACATCTGTTTTATATCACAAACGTCCATTGTACACGATCAATGAGTAAGAGCGAGAGGTCCGATTATCTTTTGTATGAAGTTTCACTGGTGTTAGGTCTCTGTTGCTATAGACCGTCTAGGTACCACCGCAGCGCCTATATCTGCCAAACAGTGTGCAAATATTACTGTGTTCCAGTTCGAAGGGCGCTGTAGCTAGTGAAGTTATTGGAGTAACGAGAGTCGATACGTTTCAGACGAGCGCAATGTGGTGCAGTGTATATCATCCTAACGCCATGAGTTCTATATAACCTATTTGTATTTTGAGCGTAGTATGTATATTACAATGATCCGGCTCATAGGATGTATGGTTTAACGAGCGTATCTGACCGTCGGACGTTTCAAGGCTATGGGCACGGTATGGTGCTGTGTAAATATCGCAACTAGCGCCACCTTGCCGTAGGTTTGTTACTAGTGAACTGAACGTTATGTATCTCTTCTATAGGACACGGAAAGCAACAACAGGCAAGCCATGGGTAATAAAGCTTGTTCATAGTATTAATTGTTGTTGGTCGTAAACGACAGTAGATATTTCTGGAGGGGCAAATAAGGGCGCGCCCTTAAGGCGGCGTGGTTAGGGCGTGGCTGTCGCCATTTGTCTTCATAGTCGATAAACTCCCATACTACAGTGGAAAGTTTTTTTTTTATTCTACGAATCGAAAAGACGAGCCAGACGTTCACCTGATGGTAATACGCCCGCCGATAACGACGTGCCGCTAGTTGATGATTGAATGATCTGCACTATACCATAATTTGCTCGTTGCCTTCAAACATAAGATATTAAATCTCGTTAACCCAGTAATTTATATAACTATAACTACAGCGCCCTTCAAGCTGGATCACAGTAATGTCTACATACAACTGTTAAGCGGAAGCAATACGCGTTACGATGGTACCTACCTAGGCGGTCTTCAACAACAGAGACCTACCCAGCAGTTGTGAAGAAAGTAAAAGTAAAAAACCAAAGAAACTGGTGGTAGTTGTCCGCTACCAGAGAACGCCTATTTCCGTTCTATATTCTTGATGTAGATCGGGCTGCAAGCCACAGCGGCTCTTACAGCTCATCTGACACTGGGCTCGTGGACCCGGATCCACGGCCTGAACCTATTTCCGTTGCCAAACAGTACTGTCCTAACATTACTATGTTCCGGTTTAGAGGGTGTTGTAGCTAGTGTAATCACTGGGGTAACGAACCCCAACATCATACGTCTCAGGCGAGGATCACAACGTGATGCAGTATATAATATCCTAACCAGCGTTACGTTATTATGTGCGTATCTCTTACCATCAAGTGAATGTCTCGTTCTTCTCCACGTTTAATTACAAAAAAAAAAAACAAAAACGTTTACACACAGCGTTTGTCAATTTTATGGTTGCAGTTCTAGCTGGGGAAAAATGTCCAGCAGTGGGCAACATTGGGTTAAAACGATAAAACTATTTAAATAATAAACGCCGCTAACTACTTAATTTTAATAATACTTGCAAACTCAAATTAGCCGTAGTTAGAGTCGTTAAAATAATTTATGGCCGTGTATAATTACTGACAACAGTAATAATTATATTACAGAACAGATAGACACAACATATACTATATGTATATATAAATATGTATGTATCCCTACAAGTCACGTTTATACATAATATTTACATATATTATTATTACTTCAACTTGTTATACTGACTAGATTTCAGTAATGAGAATGAGCGTGGATGGTTATAAGGGTAGAGGAAGACCGAAGGAAGTGTGGATGGATTGTGTGAAAGATGACATGTGTGAGAAGAGTGTGAATTCAGATATGACGGCTGATAGAGGGATGTGGAAGAGAAGTACATACTGTGCCGATCTCACATGGCTGGGAAAAGGGAAGAAGGAAGGAAAGAAGGGTCAACAAATGAGCACGGGTTTGAATGATGTTAACTGAAACTGTTCACCCGGATATCCTCGGCCTCATCCGGGACACTAATGCTATCATAGTAGATTTAAGGAATCGAACCGGGAACCTTTTTTATTCAATTAAGCGACGAGATGAGGAGGATGTTCACTCGATGGTAAATGATACGCCTACCCATAACGTGGCGCTAGTTAGAATAGTACGCACATCAATTTACGCTCGTCGCCTAATACATAAGATATTGAGTCTCATTACCGCAGTAATTTCACTAGCTACGACTCCCTTCAAACCGGAACAGAGTAACGATCGCACACTAAGATTGGGGGCAGAAAAAGCACCTGCGACTCCTACCTAGACGGAAATAGACAGGCACAGTGGTATAGTTCTATATACATGTATAGCCGGAATCTTACCAGAGACTTCCGGTTATCAGCTGTTAATCGCTGAGCTATAGATCTAGACAAAATGTAGACTTTCCTGATCTCTTTATTTCAGTCTCATCAATGTCCTACTACTCTTTACAGATTTATCTCAGTAATAAACAAGATACTATTTTCATGCGTTGACCTTAGCTGAACTGAACGAGACTGTCCGACCTCCGCGAAAGGTTCTGGCCATGCGAAAGGAAGCAGGGTTAAGGTCATAACGCATCGCACACCTTCATCTTCTCTTCCGGTTGTATCTTTGAAATAAATAAACATCTCTCTTCGTCGATATATTTATATTATATCAGGCTTAAAGACATAACTAAGTTGAAAATAAAACAAATTTTCTAATATAACTTACAAAGTTCATTTTAAGTATTTACTTCAAAATGCAGTGAGTGTCCAGTTTACTAATACACAGTTAAGTGGAGAGAAACAGATCTTTTGACTAACTTATTTCGACTCTCTTTATACTATATATATGTTCATATTATGGTAAGTAATACGCATGCCCATAATAACGTGGCTCTAGTTAGGATGATATACACAGCGCCGCGTTATGATCATGATGAGACATATGTTAATTATCGTCACCTCAGTAGTATACTAACTACAACGCCATTCAAACTACAGCACAGTAATGTTTACACTACTCTTCGGTATATGGAATAGTAGCAGTACGTAACTAGAAGGGTTTTTTTTTTATTAAATTAAGCGATTAGATGAGGGAGAGGTTCATTTGATGGTAAGTGATACGCTCGCTCATAACGTGGCGGTATTTAGGATGGTATACTGCATCATATTGAGCTCGTCGCCTTGAGATATAAAATGGTTAAGTATCGTTACCCCAGTACTTTCATTAGCTTCAATCCCCTCCAACCGATGCTCAGGTTCCCACACTGCTGTTTGAGGGCAGAAGTAGTCGCTGTGGTGGTACCTACCTAGACGTGGTCTGGTAAGAGAGACACTATATAGCAGTGTAAAATTTGGATCCGCCGACGAACTCAATAAAGGTCATATAATTCAATGAAAGCTGAAAAACATTGTGCTGAAATAACCCATGTGGTACAAAAATAGCACGGCGTGATCCGTCTCGCCACGATCATGTTGGAGCTAACTGAGCGGGTAATTGACCAATTTATCCCGATACTACGCACTAATATTTAAAAACCCTTGTGTATACCATGAAGTAACCACACGAGCGAGCCGTTCACCTGATGGTAAGTGATACACACTTGCCTATAACATGGCTACTAGTCAGGATGATATATATAACACCACATTGCGCTCGTCGTCTTAAGACATAAGTTGACTCGATACCTCAACAATTACACTAGCTACAGCGCCTTTCAAACCGGAATACAGTAATGTATACACTACTGTTTAGCGTTAGAATAAGGCGTTGTGATGACACCTATTTACTAATCATTGATACAGATCGAAATAACCATCATCAGCCGATAGACGTACACTGCTGGACATTAGCCTCCCTCAAAGATCTCCCCATCGATGCTTCTACAATCAGCATGACCTCCGGTACCGCCTGGCAGGAGGCCACTATTTATAGGGGTTCATATGGAACTATTGGATTTGGACCATTTACCCCGCCGGTCAGGTGACTGGGCGCCAGAGCCTCGTTCGTTGGTTATCAAGATTCACCACGAGCAGATGTTGGCATGTCATGTGAGTTATTATACGGACCCTTTACATCCCCTCGATAACTATCAAAATAAGCTTAGCAACAGTATACTTTAGAAAGTAATATGTCAGTCACTGATAAGTTCAGGAGACGATCGATGACGTCATTATAAAGTTAATTAAGCAACAGCAATCTCCTTAATCCGAAGTTTAAACTGTCAGGAAGTTGGTATACAATTTATAATACATCAGAGTTAGTTTGTCTGATGCTTGATGTCTTCTCATTGAAATAATGTGGTTAGGAGTTCAATTAATTTGTGCTCTTTTCATTGTTATGGATATGACTCATTTTAATTATCCTTTTACCGTTGGGCTGATGATTAAGGATTTAATAGTAGTTCCGAATCTTAACTCAGTAATGTTTTCAGACTACTGTTTGTCAGCAGAAATAGAAGCTGCAGCGGTACCAACCTAGACGACCTCCGCAAGAAACCAAGCACCATTTGATTTACTATTGATATCACAGCGAATAAATTACATTGAATTCTTTTCATAAAACAAAAATTTATTACGGAAAGAAATGCTTTGGTTTGAAGGAAATACAGCATTTTTTATAAACAGTATAATATCTTCATCAAAACATTAAAAGCATTATAAAAACCTTGCGATGCCAAATCAATGATGTCAGGGTGTTAGGTTTCATGTGGTATGTATGCTCTGTTACTTCCGACAGATATGGAATTTCATGTGTAAGCATGATAAATATAACTATCCAAATCGAATATTATACGAATAGACTAAATGAAACATTTGATGAACTATAACAAAAAATCTGGATGTAACAAGACTTTAGTTAGGCTTTATTTAGTTAACTAAAGCCTTCAAATACGAGCTACATCATCAAATCGAGCTGTCTTCTCTAAACTATTCCGTTCTTCAACTAATCTTTTAATTTAGTGGCATTTAAACCAGGTATTACACCTGTACACCAAACCATTTCTTTGATTGTCTACAAGATGAACGTTTTTCAGGATTTTTATCCTCCAAATTCATCTATTAGAATTCTCAAAGAGATCCTCTTTCGGACGAAGCGACACTCGTAAAATTGCAACTGTTGTTGTTAGGTTTTTTAAGGACTTGAAGCATTTCAGACTGTTCCCAAATGATCTTAAACATTCGACGGAACCCATATTTCAAATGCTTGTAATAAACAGAATTCCCTCCTTAATTCTCTAATTTTAATACCATCCAAAGAATGGACATGACACTTTACAATGGTATCTTAGGACCGCGTAATTCTAACTAAACAGTTATGTCAAATATGGGAACAGAGATTTATATAGTCAACCACAGTATAATGTATAAAGAAAGACATTTAGTCTGAGCTTTGTAACATATCTTCGTTTATAAATTTTAGCTTGGCTGCCAAGTTAATCAGAAATTAGTTCAAATCGAGCAGCTTGGGGGTGTAAGGGGTCCCTCACAATAACTCACAGGACCCCAGCCAACCTCAACTGCTCGCGATGCACCCAGCTAATATACAAACGAGGCTCTGGCTCCCACCAACCCGCATTGAGCCAGCGTGGTGGAAACTGGTCTAAATCCTCCCATATGAAACCCCTACAAACGATGGTCCCAGGTGCAGGTGGCACAGGAACGACCGATGTCAGCCTTGTAGTCTCGAGCTAATAAGAATATGAGTAAGGTAAGCCATGCCTGTCGCAGAAGTCGACTAAAAGGGTCTAGGGAATTCGCAGGCCTTGAGGGTGGGGGCTCTTATTGCTCAACAAACGAACCTGTGTGGGACAGTTTAGGAGAGTTAAGCTCCTCCTCAGAGACGCACCGGTGCGTTCTATGAGACACACAGCGCCTCTCTGAATGCACTGATGGGGAGCACCGTGGGCGTTTTAGTGAGTAAAAATCTCACATAACCCTGACTTCCCCCAAAAGCAGGGTATCTTTCGAAAGTCTCCTCCTCACCCCCAAAGAAAAAAAAAAAGGATCAATCGATATGGCGATCTTTGGAGAGGCCTATGTCCAGCTGTGGACTTCGGAGCAGTTTGAGCTTAGGCTTCTTAGCAAAAGTATAACTAAAGAAAAACAATCAAATAACACATAATACATCTGGTCAAATTATAACATCAAACTAGCAATGGCTAACCTTTTTGTATCCTTGCGAAGCTTCCGGTTTCGGTGCTGTATCGAAAAGATTTAATCTGGAGTTCTGAAAGAAGTCCTGACTAGAATTCTCTCTAGAGAACAGTTCAGCAGATGAACTTTCCCTGGTCAGAGACGGCCGAGGCTTCACGAACGGATTGTTCCTGGCGTTCCTCGCGTTCTTCGCTTGTTTCAGCCAATTAAATTTATTTATAACATCCGGCGCGGGGGAGGGAGATGGGGTATCATCAGAGGTGTCCGTTGAAGGAGACGGTGGTTCACGGGGTACCGATGTCATGTTTCTTCTTAATTTTAACTTAACGTAATTGAATTACAGTTCAATGTTCCAAAGATGTTTATCACTAAAAAATTTGAATTTTTATCAATATCTTGATAAAATATCAATTGATATATAACACGATTTCAATAGATAATATATCACTTATTTATCATTGTATCCAATTACACTATTATATATAATGTGTTAGATGTAACGCGAAGTTTTGAAGAAATTCATTTCCCGCCGAACGTTATCACATTGCAATTCCTCGTCATCATTGAAGGTACGAAGTGCAAGGTCGTGTAAGCGACACAGATTGTCTACTGCGAATCAGTATACAATACAACACTTATAGTAATGCCGCGCCTAAATAATTTATTTTTGGTCCGCCGGCGAATACGATACACGACCGCTCGCACACGTTGCCGAGACAGAACTGAAATGTTTTAGGTGTTTACATCGGCGCGTGCGCATGTAGCGTGGAACCTAGCCGTATATAGGGTGACCAATTTTTTTTTTTTAATTCTACGATTGAGATCACGTACACAGCACTTAACACATCAGAAATGGGGAGATCAGCAAGAGAACTAAAGTGACCGACATAACCCAAAAGATTGCTCTGTTGCCGCAGACCTAAGTAAATACCATCGCAGCTCCTATTTCCGCAGCCAAGTGACTGCAGCCACATGCGGAACACAGTAGTGTTTGCACACTACTGTGTTCCACATATACATATTACTCGAAGGATATACGATCGAAGCTCAATAGGGCAGTAAGATTGTCGAGTGGTGGCAGCGTACTGTTAGTCTTAGTCCTGAAAGGCAAGTTTAACCAATGATTGGTGAAGGTAACATAAAACTGCTGGATTCAAGCAGAGGAGCGTGAGAGAAACAAATCCAGCAGTAAACATCTATTAGCTGATAGTGCTGATGGTAATACGTGCAAGATACTCATTTCATGGTAAGCATACTCTTACCCTGTTTAACATTACATACACTGCATTAGATTGTGCTTGTCGCCTTCAAACATAAAATTTCAAGTATCATTACCATAGTAATTGCATGGTACAGCGCCCCATCAAACTGGAAAACGGTTATATTATATTTGCAGACTACTGTTTCATGGCATATGTAGGAGCAGCGATGATACTTACATAGAACGATCCTTCACCGGTAGAAATGGTAATTCTCCTGATCGATCATTACTAACGCACGAAGATATTAATAGTTGTATAGTTTAAGAGATAGGCTATTTGTTAAATATATTATATATCGTAAATCAACCAACAGACTATCGAAAGGCGTAATTTGTTCTCCAATCACGTGAAAACAAGTGAGCGTATCGACGTGGGAATATTACTACCCCACCAATTAGAATTATTTGTAGATGGTTGTAGGCTATATAGTTTTAGGATTTCATAGATCCTTCATCATTTTGTTTCTATTAACATTTTTATTTTGTATTATTTATGCGGTTGCTATAGTAACGGTTGTTATAGAAAGTCAACTGCGGTTGTTTCCAAGGAATATTTGAGACAATTTCCTAATCTAATTTTATATTACAGCCACCAAGGTGTCCGGTAAACAGCTAGTATTTTATATAAGTAGTAATTGTATAATTAAATAACAAGTAGTTTCATCTTTATATTAAAGCTGCCGTCCTGTATATTAACCATGTTTATGGTTACTATAGTTAGATAAGTAAGTTCAGCTTTTGTCTACCATGTCTACTATTTACGTATCTGTTACGGCTGGCCCACGAGTCTGCCTGGGGCCATGCTGGGATGATATGTGTAAGCGCCAGCGTATACTAGCATTCTGTCATTCCGATCAAAGAGTATGAAATTAGATTTCTTTTTATTTAACGAAGCGATGAGCGATACATATACCTCATGGTAAGTGGTAAGGCCTATAACAACGTACCGCTAATTAGGATGTTCCACACAGCACCACATTGTATTCGCTGACTTGAGACGTGAGATGTTAAGTCTTGTTACTCCAGTAATTTCGCTAGCTATAATTTCAATAGCATATTCAAACCGGAACATAATATATTCAGGCGTTACTATTTCTCTGCAGAAAAACTCATATTGAGGAAGAAACTTGGTAAAATCCATTTTTAACTGATCTCTAAACCGCAGAAGCAATTTCTGTATAAAATTTTAAGTCTACATATAATTGCTTAAGAGAAATCGTGATTAGTCAACTAATCTATGAATATCTCCTATATCATCATCATCAGCCGATAGACGTCCACTGCTGAACATAGATTTCCCTCAAAGATCTCCACATCAATCGGTATCGGGTTGCTCACTTCCAGTGGGTTCCCGTGATTCTCACCAGATCTTCGGACCACCTTGTGAAAGCCCTTCATCCTTCCTTCCAACACTACGTCTATCTCCTATGTACAGATGTATAGATTAACTTATTTACTTTAGTCAACACAAAACTCAATACATTTTTATTGTAACATCAAGCAACGTGCTTAAGAATGAATGATGACTACTTTAAAAATCTAGACTTCTACAATATTGAGTGAACTTGACGTACGAATGCTTACGTGTTTCTTGTTGAGAGTTCTGTCTTGAATTGTTTTTGTATCAAACTAAACGAATATACATTTTCTATTCCAATCAAATAACCTTAACAATAACTTGAAACATTTCAAAGCGATCTACGAGACGGATGGCTATTAATAATATAAATATTACAATAGGAAATTCTCAGCATTTTAGAAAATTAAACAAAGGCAAAGGTATTTCTTATGTACGAATGTAATACAATGGGTAATCCTTTTAAGTTTGTAAGTACAAAAAACAGGAGTCATAACAGTTTTTTTCGTACAAAATATAGGTTAATATGCTTGAGAAGAAACAAAATATGAAAGTGACAGTGTCTGTAGTGATATCAACTTAAAATTTACAGCTTTTGAATCTGTAGGCGAAGCGACACGATAATGTTCGGCGGCAGGAAGAGCTGCGGAATAACCTAGACGGCATAAAACTCCAATAACAAAAGACCTTACCACCATCATCTACAAATTGGCAGCTTTTACATTAATGAAATTAGAGGAGTAACGAGACCTGCGTTACTTAGTTAAAATTCTAGGTGTCGAGTGTTGATGATCGTATTCCTAACTAGCGCCATTATGTTGTAGATGGGAGTATCACTTACTATTAGGATGTCTGTTTGCCTATCGCTTCTTCTCTTCTGTATATCACTATCTTTGTACAAAACAAAAGGATCTGTTTCAAGACATTTATCTAAAATTGGCTTGCAATTGTACCTGGTATTAAATGACAATGAAACTGTACATGGTTAAGCGATCTAGTTCAGAATATTCCAGCTCTTATAAATTGACAGCTGGAATACAGAAATACTAATACTATTGGTAAAATAATAACTACGATTAACAACGAACTCCAACACATTTGTCTTAACAAGGAAACAATCGAGTACATCTATATCCGCACGCTTCCTACCTTTGTTAATGTTTTGCAAATTATAGCCGCGATTATCACAATTCACTATCATGAATCATCGTCCACATCACATGTAAAGGTTGACTTAGCAAAAAAAAATAGTAACTACTGCACAGTTTGTTATAATAAGTACTTAGTTTGTACTCTTCGTTATAATTATGCTGATCGTGTCACAATTATCGCTCAACGAAATTATGTCACTGTAACTAAGAGGCTTCCCAAAGTTCTGTGAATTTAGCTATAATTTTATTACTTTGCTAACTTTCGTCGGTTACAATGTAGTTTTTCATTTCCATTTAACTTACGACATTCATCACAACGAGAAAACAATTTTTTAAGGCGTCCTCAAAGAACTTGAGGACGCCTCGATGTTTTCTCAAACCATTTATAGCAAGATTTACGTCAGTAAACCTTTCAAATCGAACACACTTCGTAAAGTTATTATCATATGGAAACATGATAATCAGTGGATTCAAGGTCCAGGGAATAATATGGGTGCGGAATCAATTCCCATTGTAAATCGTTCAAAACATCCTTTGTTTTTCTTGCCGTATGATCTTGCATAATCCTATTGCAATAACAGATGCTCGTGCAGCTTTCCAGGCCGCTTTTTCACAAGTATCTCTTCCTATGATCAGGATAATGAATTCGAATATAATTCTGCATTAATTATAGTACTTTTCGCCAGATAATCTAATAAAAATATCCTTTTACAATGTCAAAAATCCTAAATTAATCATTTCCAACTACTTTGAAAACATACTTTGCATAACAGATTACATTTTGACGAATTTAACTAACAGTTTGTGTAACACTATTCTCTTCTGGAATGCTTCACTCCTACATGCCAAGTGTAAAACGAGCAGGCATTAATGCCTATATATGGCATGTATAATAAAGCATATACATATAGATATATATCTTTCTTATTCGAAGATCCGATAAGATACAAGAAAATGCCTCTATTACATTAAGTCCACCCTCTTATCTTAGCTTTAGCTGTTACTTAAAGTATCTCTCTTCTCTCTAAGTCGGTTCCTCAATGCTGAGGGTCGTGCCTCCTTATCGAAAACCTGTTGTTATCTTAAAAAGCCTTAAAGTATAAATTAATACAATTCTAACAGGTTATTAGTTATTTTTGTTAGTTCTTTCTAAATTTACTTATCGTTTACCCCGATGCCTATTACATTGAGACGTACACCCCTCCAAAAGCGTGAAACATTAAAAAAATTAAGAACTTCTAAACGAACCAGGTTTAGTGTTGTTAATTTTCCATTCATCAAGTCATTTCAATAAATTTTTAATTTCATCAAGCATTTCCTAGCGAAGTAATAAAAAAGCTTCCATATAAATGTCGCTGTGAACATAAAAGAGACTTTTTTCTTCCACTATATTTTTATGATGTTTTCTTCACTTCATACCCTTTTCTATTGCTTTTGTATTTAACGTTTTTCACATAATAAAATCCATAAAAAATTCTATAGTATAATTATATTTTCTTTAGCGGTAAGCTCTTTTAAGCTTGATAATAAAGATAACCGAAACTATCGAAGCATTAAGCTGCAAGTCTGTTTATCTCATATACCACGTATAACGGCTAAATCTATTTCTATCTAGATTTTCAACTTTTAAAGGTGTTGCCATGGCATTAATCTTTTATCACATGAGCATACTGTATATATACTCTACTACATGTGGCTACATCATGTACAAGAAGTATTAGTATTGTATTATCTACTATTTATAGATTCCTTGCTGATGCGGGCTCTAACGTTCAATCCTTCTTTATTTATGTACCAGATGCTCGCTGATCGTCCGTGAGAAACTGATATATAAAGGAAATCTCCGAATTATATCTCGGCGAAGTATAGCACTTTAATATATATATCAACATAACTATATTCACTTCCCGTTGACGTTTTCAATACGCACTGTCAGTATAACTCAAATATACAAAGTGTTTGACATCATTGCGTGCGTCCGTTGGGCGCCTGTTTGAGGCCTCGTGTTTTCGTTCAAATACACGCCGCATTTGTTTATTAATCACTATAAAATATTTAATACAACATTACCTTGTAAATAACCGACGGTCATTGGCCCTGCAATGGCATTTACTCTAACAGAAATAGAAAATTGAACAGGGTGAGAAAATACAACCTATGTGATACATGACTTTGGCGAACTCCAGTAATAAAGAAACGTCTCAGAATACATTAAATTAATAATGTTTGCAACATTACACAGTTAATAATCCATCACTGGACGTCACGTAAAGTTTAGTATAACCCAAAATCTCACTTATCAAATGTTTTTTGTGGTGGTTGATCCCTGTTGCTGGAGACCAACTAATTTAGGTAACACAACAGCGCCTATTTCTGCCACCAAACAGTAGTATAAAAATATTACTGTGTTCCAATTTGAAAGGCGTTGTACCTAGTGAAATTATCGATATCACTCAACATCTTATGTCTCAAAGTGACAAGCAAAATGTAATCCTTACAAGCCCCACGTTGTGTGAGCAGACGCATCCTTCCCAATAAGTAAAATAAGAAAGGATATATCGTTGCAATGATAGCTATGTACTGAGTATATTCTTAGCCATATAGAAAGACCTTTTTAAAATGGACGAAACTTAAAATAAGATGCAAAAATTGTCCACAAACATAAAACAAACTTTCTGTAATCATTAAACATCAATATTTTCTTTGGTGCTGAAATTTATATAGCTACCTTTGTTTTTTTTATAAGAAGGACAAATAAGTAAACAGTCCACCTGGTGTAAAGTGGTCACCGACAACAAAGAGGTCAGGGCTGCATTGCTAACCTTCAAGGGAATAATATGCTCTCTCCTTGAAGGCCCATGTCGAATTGGTTCGTAAATACCACTGGCAACAACTGATTCCACATAGTGGTAGCTGCGTTTGAAACTCACAGTGAAAGATCGCCAGTCATCCAGGTGGTGAGGATGGACCTTGGCATTGAGTACTGAGCTGGTGGAAGATAGCGGCAGCCCGGACCACTCTCCGTAGTACATTGTATAAAGAATGCAAAGAGATGCGATCTCTTCGCCAGGCCAGTGGGACAAGGTTGTTCTTACATACTTCATCAGACCTGTACGGGGCTTTTGTGATAATGGAAACAGGATAATTATATATACAATGCACACTGTATACACGTTGCAATTGGTTCAAGATCGACATGGCACCTTCATTTCCTATTCGCGCGTCACGGATCTGACGTCACACATTTGCCCACCTTATGGAAATGTACCAAAGAACAATATAACGCTGAATACAGTACTAAACCGTAAAATAAATAGCTCGCTCGCTAATGGGACGGCTGCGAGCCTGTCTGACTGTGGCTACAATGACTTTTGTAAATAAAACGTGTGCGAATACAATATTATTAAGTAAATAAGTAAATTTAACAAAATCGTTTAAAATTTAAAAAAAAAAAGTTTAAACGTCTTCACTAACGTATAATTTAAATGATACAATATTAAGTACATCCCTCTGTGTGTCTTCTAACATACCTTGCAATACAAAGGTACATAGGTATAGTAGTAAAATAATTTCATACTCATTTGATAAACGATTCACTTGATTTTATTTGACAAAGCGACACGGCGTTCACCTAATAGCAAGTGATACGCCTCTCCATAATATATTGTAGTATTTAAGACGGTATATGCCACATTGTGGTCGTCACGTTGAAACATAAGATATTATGTTTCATTACCCCAGCAATTACACTAACTAGAACACCCTTCAAACAAGAGCACAGTAATGTTTGAATACTGTTTGACGGCAGAAGTAGGAGCTGCTGTGGTGTCTACCTAGACGATCTCCTACCACAGGCTATTGAATTATCAGTTTACCCTTTAAGATATTATCTAGCAATTATGAGAGATATCAAAAAATAATAAAATGTACTAATTGCGTATGCGCTGCTTTTATTAAAGACTGTTAAATAATTTTTTTTAAATATTACGATGTCTATTATAACGCCATTTTAAGCATGAATATTATGTTCGCCTGATATGATCTGCGATAATGGACTACAATGTTGGCGTTGTACTAATATATTTATTTTTTTAATAATCACTATAAATATACTGAGAGTACTCGTGAGAGACGGCGCCATCCAAAATCAATGAAATGAAATAACGTAATTCACACAAAACATACAATAAAGAAATGGAAACCTAAGAAACACAACTCGTAATTATTTTTGTAAAAAAAAATATATCGATTACAGAGCAAAATATAAGATACTAGTAAAAACTAGTAAGATACTGCTTATTAAGTTAAAAACAAAACAACTTAAATGAATGAACTGGTTGCTTTATGAAGAATAAGATAGTTTAAGAAAAACTAAAAGACAGGACATAATTTTTTTTTTTTTTTTTCACATTCTCAATTTCACATATTTTCTATAATTGATAATTATCAGAGCAACGAGAGCGATCTGATATATACTTTTTTGCTATTGTCACTTAAAATCAAGTAAATGACTCGTCGCTTTATTTTATATAAAAAAGCAATTTAATTCACAGTATACATTTGTTTCAATAAATGTATGTCTACCAATATATAATTTCATGCCTGTCATGTCATAAAGCAATTAATCATACCCTCGATATTGCCTATCGAATTATAACAGGCGCTGTTATTATTTCAACAGCGCCAAAGCAACGAAATTATTTTAGTTAAGCTAACCGGTCGACTATCCAATATATCGACTACATCAGAAGTTCTTCTCCTTTGTCCTGCCCTTTTCCCAGCTATGTAGGGTCGGCCGTGCTGTTCCCATCTTAAGAATAGGGCAGCTCCATCTCATCCCGTGGAAGTCGAATGAGCGGAGTAAAGGAAGTCGCGGATTGTGCAGCGGTATTCTATGGAAAATTATCAATACTGTTGCACAACGCGCGATCATAAGGGGGTTTGTGCATTTTATCCCCCTAGCTGTAATGCGGCTATTCCACCAACAATAATTCCCGAGGAAGGTTGGTGTCAGGCAGGCGGCCGGCTGTAAAATCTCTAGCCAAAACTTTTGCAGTATGGACTACATCGGAAGTTAAATTTCAGTATAACAATTATCTTTGAACGATATCTGGCTGAGGCTATAAATTTAAAGCCTGAGAAGATACAGCTTAGCAGACATATTAGGGGGACCGGAAAGTAATGTCGTTTTCTTACGCTAAATACAAACACAAACATTTTTAACGAGTCTTTATTTTTAATCAATGATGTATTCCCCATCATTGTCAATAACCTTTTGCCATCTAGTGAGTAAATTTTCAATCCCTGATCGATAAAAATTAATTGGTTTTTCGGCAAAATATCTAGAGATGGCATTTTGGATATCATCCAAATTTGCAAATGTTTTGCCACTTAAAAAGTGTTGCAGCGCTCGGAATAAGTGGAAATCCGATGGTGCAACATCGGGCGAATATGGTGGATGAGGCAGCACTTCCCACCCCAATTCATTAATTTTTTCTAGAGTTCGCCTTGCGCAGTGCGGTCTTGCATTGTCATGTTGGAGAATGACGCCTTTTCGGTTGACAATCGCTGGCCACTTTTCAATTAAAGATTGATTGACTCGCTGCAATTGTTCGCTGTAGAGGTCTGCAGTAACAGTTTCTCCAGGTTTCAGTAATTCAAAATGAACAATGCCGCGAATACTCCACCAAACACACAAAAGCGCTTTTTTGGGGTGTAAACCTGGCTTAGCAGTACTCCGAGGGATTTCATTTGGAGAGAGCCACTGCCTTTTGCGTTTTGGGTTATCATACAGGACCCATTTCTCATCTCCTGTGATCAAGCGATCAAAAAACGCTTCTGTGTTGTGTCGTTGAAGCAATAAGTTGCATGTGATTGATCGGTTAGCCTTATTCTGTTCGGACAGATTATGCGGGACCCAAACACCTGCTCTGCTTACTTTTCCAATCTGCTTCAAATGTTCTTGGATGGTCGACCAAGGTTTGTTGAGACTGTTTGACAATTCCTCGATCGTCTGACACGGATTTGCTTCCACTTCCGCCCTTAACACGTCGTTGTCTAACGCTGATGGTCTTCCTGATCGATACGAGTCGGAAAGATCAAAATTACCCGATTTGAACTTGGAAAACCACCTTTGGCATTTACGAATGTCCAGTGCATTTGGATAAACATCGCAAATGTTTTTGGTAGCAACTGTTGCGTTATTTCCCTTGCGAAACTCAAAGAGCATGCAATGCCGGATGTGTACCTCTTCTGGTATTTGGCTGGCCATTTTACCCAAAATTACAAAAAAAAATTGTAATTCAATTGTCTATAAGTAAAGAAATCACTATAACCTCACAATGTCTTTGGTACGCCTCTGAACAAAACAATGAGCTGACAAATGACAATCAAGTATTGGCATGCGCAGAAACGACATTACTTTCCGGTCCCCCTATTATTATTATCTTAGGAAGATTATGTATATTTCGATTTCTTATAGATAATATCGTACAATAAAATTAACAGCCACTTTATTTGGACTCAAAGCTTCCTCTAATAAGGGAATAGTCAATGGCATTCATCTACCATGCTGGTCAAGTACAGGATGTTGTCTCCACGAAAGTTATTGTTCTTGAAATTTCGTTATTCACTAAAAGATTTCTCTCACCGGAACATCAATCCTATCCTAAATCTATATGTTGTACACTCACCATATGATATCGGATGTGGGTGCCACCAGAGCGGACGCCTTCGTTGAGTTGAATCGAGCTGACACTACCCGCATCGTCATCCATGAAACCAGTTTTCTTGTAACGCGCCATCTACAACAAAATTTTTATGATTAGTTCTTTACACAATAATTTATAAGAAACTTAAAACTTTAAAACTGGTGATAGGTCTCTTTTGCCAGAGACTGTCTAGGTTCTACCACAGCATGTATTCCCAATCGTAGTATATACACATTACTATCGTCTCGTGCTGACATAAAATCTCATGTTGTCCTTCTGGTTTCCCAAAATCATCGCTTCATTTAAAGCATTTTTTGTTTTCCGTTTTAATAATGATCAATGTGTGATAATGAGAAACTTCCGCTGATCAAATTAAAGAGTACTTTATCTAGTACATTCTGCTTAATTACCAATATACTGTTAAAATTAAAATGTTCGTTTACTGTGACAAAGTATAGTTTATTCAGAAATTATAAGAACTATTTTATCGTTGTTTCCTTTACTCCTTTAAAAAGAGAAAATTTATATCCTTTAATATTTATTACTATCAATGACGTAAAAGTCTATATAGTATTGAGTATACCTCAAGAATTGAGTATACCTCTTGAATATATTCAAGAGTAAGTATCCTCAAGAAACTTACAATGCCATCAATTTTATCATTTAAGTTGAATAGTGGTACTGATGCTAGGTCTAGGTACAACTGGAAATCCTATTTCTGCCGCCAAACAGCAATGTGCAACCATTAATATGTTCTGGTTTGAATTGCGTTATGTCTAGTGAATACAGGGATAAAGAGTGGGATATGAATGGTATATAAAACTTAGTATAATATGAACAGCGCTATGTTGTTATGGGATGTCGTATTACGTACGTACGTCTAATACAAAAAAAGTTGTTTATTTCATTTTAAGCATTTAAAGAAGTAAACCAGTGTAATAACATAAAAGCAATGAAATCAAGAGTAAAATGAAAGTAATATAAAGTATAGACGTACTAACAGTCAGCAGTTTAAGACATTTTTGTATACATGTAAACTAAAACGGTTTTAAGACAACTTTTTGTCAACAGAAACAATACAAACCAAGGTTTCAATCCAAGTTTGTTTTTTAGTATTCCAATGTTAAGTATTCCTCTTTAGACAATAAAGTCTGTCCCTGAGATAGAACTATACTGGTAATGAACAACGATTACCTATCTTATAATAATTTCTGTTGAAGCTTTCTCTCTTTACTAAGTTAATTCTAAGTCAGTTCGTTTTTTATTATGAAAAACAACAAAAAAGCTTAATTCTATAAGTTATCTTTATACATAACGTGCAATAAACAATAACTCTTTTAAATAAGTTACCGTAACAGAAAGCTTCAACTTGACATAACAATGAAGTATTGGATTGAAATTTATATTAAAGTTCAACAAGAGCTTTTCAATAAGTTAGAAAACAACGTCAGCAGTCGTACAATGCAATTTAAGTTAGAATTGCATCGCATCCCGCCGATAGAGCCAATATCCGGTCGAAGTAATTTTACTTTACAGCGGACGTACCGTTTCCTGTATGGGTTATGAAGTACTGACTATAGCTAAGCTTTAAAACTTATACGGAGTAACAGGATTTAACTTAAGTTTCCAAGGAGTATATGGCCATAGAAATTACCTTTTTTTTATTCGATTAAGGGACGAAACGAACGGGACTTTCACCTGGTAAGTGATACCTGCCTATAACAACGTGGTGCTTGTTAGGATAATGTTATGTATGTTGAGTATGTTAAATGATATACTGCATCATATTACGCTCGCATGAGACATTTTGAGTCTCGTTACCCCAGTAATTACAGTACCCTTCAAATCTGAACACGGTAATATATGCACAGTAGTTCGTCAGCTGTAATAAGCGCTGCGGTGGTATCGACTTAAACCGTCTTCGTCAGCAAAGACCTACCATCATATAATACAACCTCATGTATCAAGTATCCATTAGCTATAGTTTTCATTGTCAGAACATTAAAAAAAAACACTATATGTAGACCGTTTTTAATATCTCAAACGAAAATTAGAGCTGCAGATAAATCTTCATCAGCATCATCTAAAAGTTACTAATGACAACTATCCACAGCAAGAGTCCGTCTAAGTACCACTTCAGCTTCCATTTCCGCCGATAAACAGTAGTGTGCAAACATTACTATAAACCGGTATTAAAGGCTTGTTACCGAGTGAAATTACTGAGGTAACTAAACGTATATCTTATTGCCACCAGCAGCACGGTGCTGTGTATATAGCAGCAGGTGTTATGGGTAAGCGCATCACTGACCATCAGCTGAATGTTTTCCTAGTCTAGTATCTACAAAATCTCACCATATCTCATAACCTTCGAATGCTCTCTACGTTCCTCGCCCAACATTGTTTGCTATCGATATTTATGTTGTCTTTTCGTTTTTACGCATGCGTAGATGCATGTTTGCATTGTAGCTGTACTTATCTATATAAGTCCTTATATCTAGACATATAAGTTCTTATAACTAGGCAACGTTCTGCTATATACCTAGTTCGGCCTTAAGTTTTTTAATGAACTAACGTAATATTAAAATTTATACCTACATACTTATTAATCTCAGCAAAACATAAAAATATATTCTATTAGAAATGGCCACCTTTGGCTTTTATACATGCTTTTAATCTGTTTGGCCACGTATCACGAATCTATGGATTTACTCACTGTCTCCAAAGGAAATTTCCACCACCTCCACTGCTTGCTTCAAAGATTAAGAGACTCAATGGCGCCGTCTCGTTTAGAGCAGACCATCTCCTATATCCACGACTGTACCTTGATATACTTCGGTTGAAGTTTTCACTCGTTTTTCACAAAAATGTAGTTTTGCGAGCCCTTGATAAGACAAGTTCGCCCAAACCATCACTGAAGCAGGATGATGACCACGTTATACCTTTCCAACCACTTAAGCAGTTTATAACTGTGAGGGTACATTTTGTCAGTTGTTTCGACGAATTCTGGCTTTAACAGCCTTTGTAGTTCTAACAGCACGCGGCCGCCCCAATCTTTTCTGGTCTTCGACAGAGGAAGTGTTGTTGCATATGTTGATAGTACGATATACGAACATACGGCTATCAAGCTTTTGAAGTGTCTGGAATATGACCGATGGCTTCATTTCCACTTTGTGCAAGGGGATCACTGCAATACTACTTTCTTCAACTACTACTTTTTAAAATAATATACGTGTTCCAAATTCAAAATAATTAAAAAGTTGAAACTAAGAAAAGTTTTTATGTAACAGTATCTATGACCAGACTAGTTATATAAATAAAAAAATTACAGTAAAGCCCAGTTAAATCAATAGTAAGTAACCAAGACTGAACGACGACAGAAATAAGCTTCACCGTTATACCATAAACAATCAAAATTTATTAAAAAAAAAAAAGAACAGAATGGCAAACTTTATTACAAGCCTAAATAAAGATTAAAGAGAAGATATATTTCTTCAGGATACCATATTTTTTAAATTCAAATATACAGGACATTCTCATACTTAAAGCTTGTGAGGATGATTAATACTACAATTTGTAGCTTTGAAGCACAAGCTTTTACCTCAGTAATTTAACTAGCTACAACACTCTTCTAACCGGATAGCAGTAACGTAAGGAGTAGTGATGAACAAAGTAAGAACAAGAACAGGACTTGGACAATCTGGATATTGGTTTTGATCTAGTCTGTTCGGTCTTGGTCTTGGTATTAGTATTACTCTTTTGAGGTTGGTTTTGGTCTTGCTTTGAGCCGGACGAAGACTAATTTCACTGATCACTATTACTGTTTTATAAGAGTGCTTGATTGGAGAAAACCTTTAAAAAGTCATCAAATGAAAGAGAATTATAATGACTATTATGTATATGTTAAGTTTTTGAACTTGTCAATCAATCTTTGTCCAGTGATCTATCTTAACGTGGTTTATAACAAGTAAAATATAAACTTTTACTTTGTTCCGTTTATTGAATAATCCTTCACTCTAACGTTAGACAAACAATTGATAAAATGATAAAGCAGATATTAGCTTGCGAACTAAAACGGGTATATTTGCTATACGTTATCGACCATTAATCCGCCGTACATGGTCGCTATCTGTATTAAAACAAATATTTGTTTCAGAGACAAGTAATAACGTAACATAATATAGGTACGTAAACATAATCGATGCTTTCGGATATCAGCAACCCTTCTTCTTTATTGTTTTGTATTCTTCCAGAGTATAGCAAAAAGGATATCGTAATATACGTTATTTATTTCTTTTATACGTCCAAACCATTGGACGAACAAAATGTTCACTTTAGTTAATATGATATTCACATCACCTCATTGTGATCGTAGTTTTGCGATAAGATATTTATACTTATGTCACAAAACTACGACATAGATATTACTGGGATAACAAGATATTAAGTCTTGTTATCCCAGTAATTTCACTAGCTACAATTCCTACAACCTGGAACTCTGTTTGAACAGTATGCCAGCAGAAATAGGAGCTGTGGTGGTACCTACCTAAACAGTCTACAGCAACAGACACCTACGACCTGTATTTATTTATATATTTAGTGATATACATTAATGTATATATGTACCTTTTAGTTTCAACATATACGAGAGTAAACAAGGAAATATTGAAAATGTATTAATGTGTCTAAAAAGTTATAAATGAATGAATACTTGGTTATAAACATTAAACTTTTTGATGTTCTTAGTCATGGTTACCTACAAAATAATATTACATGTAATAATATGATCATTCATATGTATATAAGAACATATTTGGATATTAGTATGTTTAAATATTAATAAATTACTTAAACAGAGGCATTCAGTTTTCCCTACATCGAATGTGACGGTTGCTAGGCGTTGACCGAGACGTAACCCAGTGAAAAATCAATCAGGGCCAAGAACGTCCGTGGCCGTTCAAGGGCAAGAGTAGCGATGCCTTTAACCATGCAACAGGTTCAAAGCAAATTGATGAATAAATAAACAGTTTATTTTAGGAATTAAACATATTAGTAAAAACCGAAAAAACTCTTGACTTCATTGCCTCCTGGTCTCTTAATGCGCAAGAGGACCTCACGGAAAATGGAATATCCGTGGACATCGTGTCTTTACAGACACATAGAAAGGCTAAATTAAAACAAATCGTCTTTACTGCCCCCATCATCTTCCTTTCTTCCTATAATTGACACGATGACGACAGAAGTCTTTTATGAGAACCCATTAAGTATAAAAATGAGGAAGTCGACTTTAAGCGTCAAACAGAATCCTCCATCAAAAACCTGTACTTGCTCGATGTGAAGGTTTTCAATCCTTTATTTACGGAAGATCTAGATTACCTATACATTATAATTTTCCAATACATTGTTTAAATAAATTACTAAAAACCTTATCCGCTTCTAACTTCAACAATTTTCTCGCCTATGGTTTACCATCACATCAATGCTTTTGTTTCTTCTTTGATATCTAAAAAAAAATCCTAGTCCTCGTCCAATAACAAACAATAATAATAAATATTCTTTGCAATAATACTGAGTAGGGTATACAGAAAATTTTTAACTATTTGATGATAGAAAATCGTAATCTACTAGTTTACTGACGATAGGTCACCGTCGCCGAAAACCGTCTACGTTAGTCGACGCTCCATTATATAAAAAAAAATCTAATCAGCTATTCATGGCCAATGAGTGAACCTGCGAGGAAACCTGCACTAGAATCAGAAATTATTCTAAGGTGTGTATGAAGTCACCAATCCGCATTGGGCCCGCGTGGTCACTATGGCTCATCGCCTAATATTGAGGGTAGGTCTGTGTCCCAACAGTAAGGCTGTAAATTTGGTGTTATGAGTAAACCCCCACAAATATTTTATCACTAGTTATCAGTTTTTCGTACTGTATCTATTCGCAGATAATTTTAATTCCTACAAAAGGACTAGTAAAACAAAGAATGTTATTTATAACTAGATTTGTGTACTATTTAATATCAAACATATTTGAAGAGACGACAAATTGTGCAACTGAATAGAGACTTATTTCCGGTTCTTGCTTTGGACTATATTGATAAAATGAAACAATATGAATTACAGAATACATGCAAGTTATGGTTATACGACAATGTTCGCGTTTCATAAACTAATTTACGTTTTTCTGTTAATTTTTCAACGATAAGTTATACAGTAAATTCTTATAAAAGTAAGAAACTGAATAAAAACACATGTATTTTTCAACTTTATTACCACCGTAATCTACTTTACTATTTATTGGTAGGTCTCTTTTGTCGGAGGTCGCATAGGTACGTACCACGGCCTATTTATTTCACTTAACAATAGTCTGCAAACATTACTGTATTGCAGTTTGAAAACTGTTGTAGTTTCTGAAATTGTACTAGATTCCGAAACTTAAACTCTTGTATCAAATAAAGGAGCTTAATGCGATGCAGTGTATTCGTTACAACTAGCTTCGGGTTAACGATTTGATAAACAATCCGGTTATATAAAAAAGGTAAATGTAAACATATTTTGCAAATATACTATCACTGCTAAATCTAGTACGAAGTAAAGCATCAATAGAAGAGACCAGAGAACAAAAATCATATACTACAAGCAAAAATTTGAAAAACAATGTAAACAGATGTGCCCTTGGATAGTAGAACAGTGTTATCAACTTGTTCAGATAGAAGTGTACTTAAAATGTCAGATAAGATCTAAAATGCAAAAACTAATTATAGGCGTCCTAGATAGAAAAATATTTTCGATATTTTATGTACCTATGTAAATGAAAAAATGGTTTTTCCTTGTGTTTAGGACGATTTTTTTGTGGACCAGTTACATAAACGTATCTAAAATTTGGTGAAAACCGAAATTTCTTCCAAAGTATTTCTAGATATATCACATAGGATTAATCTAAGACAATGAAAAGGAAACTATGGTTTGAAGTATATATTTGAATAGTATATGTATCTTACGTTAAATCTTGCTAACCAAATTCATTATATTCTATTTTTATAACAGCTTCCAATATGTTGGGTAAAAATGTTTATCATAAATAATACTTTACCGTAATTCCTGGCTTCAGATGTAACGAGGGCATGGGTGTATTTGTTAAAGGTTGAAAATGGTTTCTCCACTACACATTGAATGTTTTGTTAATTATACAGTCTTTAATATTATTATTCGCGTATAATAAAACGGGCGCGAAAAATCGGTATCACCCGACGCATGGCCCGATTGAATGTTTTGATCTGGACTCGGTTCGGCTCTGTGGGTTCCCTTAATGTAATGATCGATTTTGTGTATCTGCAATGGTGCCATCTTGCGGTGACTGTAAATATTGCAAACCTTCTACAGTTCAAGTAACGATGAAATTTCAAAAACTATTAGAAATGTTTAATCAAAGAAAAAATTTCAAAATTTTGTGCATTAATAAAAAAATTAGTAATAACGAAAAACTAAAAAGAGATACTTAAAATATATTATATTAAATTCAATAAAAATGTTGACATTAATTGATTTCAGCGACATCTTTACGGTTTTTTAAATAATGAGATTTATTTTAACATAAATTTTGATTTAAGCGCCATCTATGAATAGTTTTGCTAACAAAATTGTTACAGTTGACAGGGCTTCCAACGAGGTCTGTCCGTCCAATGGGACTAAACGAGTTGTACACATGCGCAAAGGAGGGGAGCTCTGTCAATGAAAATAATCAGTAACTATACGTTTGCCGGTATTGTGTGTAGTGCACTCGTCGCTGAAACGTGAAAAGCGCAGTTTCGTTACCGCCTACACTTAACTATAAAAATTGTCTGGTTTTGTGAGTGAATAGACATTACAAAAATGACCAACGCTCCCGTGAAAAAAGTTCCGATACATTTACAGGTAAGACGTTAAAATCCGCTGATTTGAATGATATAGAACACACAAGTAACAAGTAGATAACTAATAAATAAATAAACAGGTGTAGTAGCAATTAAACATTAAAGAATATATTGCTCCACGTGGTTCAGAATTAGTGTATATTTTGTACACGCGAAAAATGACCTAAATGCGGCCGGCGAAATTAGGTTGCCGGCTCTTGCGAAACAATTTACAAATAGACATCGTATTTGAAGTGTTCCCACGATCTCTTGATTCCCAAGTCTCGATGTTTATACAACCAGAGTAATAAAATATTCTACAATATTAAAAATATACAATTTGTTTCCTTAAAAGTAATAAAAGCATAAAATAACAGGATTTTCACGCCATAACATATTGGATAACTGAATATCTCAGTTAAAAATAGATTACTGTATTTTATTGAGGGTAGTTTCTTTAAAAAACTTAACATTTAAGGATTTAATTTATCTTAAAAGCCATTATAATCTTGTAATATTTTTCACAACCTCAAATATTCGTAAAAGAACTCTTGCTTTAGTCGCATTATTCGCTATGTTTAGCGATGTAACTAGTAATGCTAGTAAATGATATTCAGTAGGTACATTGTCCGTGTTCCTAATATCCAGTGAATGACCCTAAAGTATATCGCCATCTAAGGTCCGTGTTTGATAACCGAACGTGACATGCGCAATAGAACTCGGGATCAGAAGATGGGATTGGGGTCCATGCGAGGCTTTGGGCGTAGTCGTTACTACACGTTAATCTTACCATTTCAAACTGGTTCCGACTTACAATTGAAAAAATATGTGTTAATAATACAGCCTTAAACTATAATTATTCAAATGTTATATGTATGTATATATTCATATATATATATATAGATTTCAGCGAATTTAATTAACTATAAACTGCAAATATTTTCCGTATAAAAATACTAAATACAAAAGGAAACGTTTATTGAAGAAGAAAGCACCGATGCGATGAAATATTTATAATTTATTTTAATAAACCGGATGTCCCTATATAGTTCGATAAAAATAACGGATGTCGTAATTTAAATATACTTCTTCGAATAAGTATATCCACGTTACAGAGATTAAAAGATAGTAATACTCTATATTACTTTACGAATTCATGTTAATTAGGTGCGTGTATGAAAAAGAAATTATTTAGTATAAAAAAAGAAATTTTTTCATGAAACACAAATGAAAGAGACAAATTATAGTTTACAATCTAGTTTTAAATTAAAATCTAGATTACGTCTCTCGTATACGCTGTGAATATATGAACAATATAACAATACAAGTTCTGACATCATGGCCGAGGAATAATTAATCTTTAGTATATTTTTTTATTACTTATTTAGTTGGCTTGGGGTTTAAAACACTAACATAAAACTTGACCACCTGTCGGTCAGACCTTCCCCTATACACTTCATGGAAGCGATGTTTATGTTTATAAACCGAAGTAGCTAATGTCGATTAAAAAAACCGGTTTTATTGGAAAGGGGGTGAGCGGTATGTGTATACGCCACTTCATGGTGGTTCCTGCACCGCATTTTAAATCTATAGACAGGATATTTTACAGACAGGATCTATCTATTAATTAACAGCTTGGTACTTGTACTGATCACGTTTGGCTTTTTCGTTGGTAAAAGCTACAAGCAAAAGCTGCTGTTCCTCTCTTAGTCGCTTACGACGAGCCGAATATAACGACGCTGATGGCAACCTAACCTAACTATGAAACCTAACCTAAGCCTTTATTTATAAGGAAAAAAAACTTCGCTTCATTCAAGCCAACTGACTTTCCATCTTAATTTACATAACCGTCGAAAGTTAAAAGGTCACACTTCCGTTTGTTTACATTTTTTACATTCACGTTATTATTAGCACATAACGTTATGAACTTGTTTTAGAACGAACATAATATGGTATAATGGTCGTTTTGATAAGATATATGTTACATATATGTATATATAATATTAAATTTTGGAAAGAGGAATGAAAAGATCATATTGTAGCCATAACAGTGTAGTTATAAAATTTTTAACCGTATATTAAGCTTTTGAAGTCATCTTCTGATGAGATGGACCCTATAGTTAACTTTACTATAAAAAAATAATTAAAATTGTACTTCATGAACTGGAAAACAGTATTTCCATCATGATGATGGATGATGTTAACCGTACCTGTAGATGTAGTATTGGGAAGCCTCCCACAAGGGGGACTGACGGTCTAGTGAGAATCTTGGGAACCCACTGGATGCGATCAACCCGATACCGATCGATGTGGAGAGCTTTGGGCGAGGCCTGTCCAGTTATGGACGTCTATCGGCTGATGATGATGATGATCGAAGGACACACAGATAATAAAAGACCTAATAGTTAAAGCACATTTGAAGTTTAAATTTATAATGAAAGTGAAATGAATTCAAAACATTTTTGTCATTTTTTATGGTATTTTCAAGCAAACACTCCTTTCTTTATATGGCAACATTAATAACAATTTTTGTTTTTACTTACGCCAATATATTATTATCAAAATACTTTGAATATACACTTACGCACTTTTATTTCTTTCAATCTACAGTATATCCATTACTCATGGTATAAAATTTCTTTGAAACGAATATTTTTGAAATAACTTCACCACAAGTCAATCTATTTTCGCCTCCATGTCGCCATGGGGTCTTCTTCCCCTCACAAAGGGTCGTAAATAATGATTTATGTATGAGTTAAAACCCGCCGTCATTTAGAAGTTGTGGTCGATGTCCTATGCAGTATTCTATCTATATAGATATAAATTTGCAGCTCAGTAGACAGTTTTTTTTATTTACTTAGGTACCTATTGCCTAAATCTGTAGACGTCGCCTTATCAGTATATCTGTATATATTCGAATAGGTATGAGATTCATTGAAAATCTTGAATGTATCTTATAAGAGACCTAGATCTACTCGATCTGATGATCTCAGAGATAATTATTTGCATAATTTCTAATATTAAGGATCTATATATCAGTTAATTGTATGTACTTGATATAAACGAATACAACACAGTAATATAATACAATGTTTCTGTAAATATGATCCCGTCGCTGCTAATGTTTTATCAGAACTTATTTATAGCATAGATTTCTAAACTCTTACTTAAGTTATTTATATAACTTACTAGTATATTGCACACCAAAAATAAAGGCATTGGAATTAAGTGTAACGGTATAGAACTTGATATGCCGCAGCACCATCTGGTGACCATCTATAACTGAGCAATAATAGTGTTCACCATGTATCGTATAACATTTGGTAGACCATAGACATCATTTAAAAATAAATTTTGTAGATAATTAATATCTCAAATGTTATATACTTAATATATCTATTTACATTTTTTTTTTTTTTTATATTGTCACGCCTTTTTCCCAGTAGGGGTAGGCAGAGGTGAATAAACCACCCACGTTTCGCCAGATGTGGTCAGATTAGGTCCCGTGTAACAGGCGGCGAGCCTGTTGCCACTTTATTGGGACCACCACACACACACACACACACACACAAAGATGATATCAGTGTGCGGGTTTCCTCACGATGTTTTCCTTCACCGTTTTTGTATCTCGCTGTTGTAACTAAAGTCCACAAATGTACATAACTTAAATATTAAGTCATCGGTACATGCCGAGGTTTGAACCCGCGACCTTCGGAATGAAAACCGCACGCTCTAACCATTAGGCCAGCGAGATACTTACTCTATTTACATATATCTATATATTAAAGTTAATTAGGAATAAACTGATGAAGGATCTATGAAATTCATTAAATAAATATCGTATAGCTATCTTCAAATCATTTCGCCTCGAATGCTCATGTTGCCATGACGATAGTGTTGCCATGTTCACTAGTTTTCACGTGATCGGCGAATAATAGAAACCCATTTCCATTACATACAATTATTACTTTCACTGTACTGTTTTAATTATATATCTCATTAATGAAAACAATTCTATCACCACTTCGTCTATTTCTACGGTCAGTTTTGTAGACACATCACTCCGGTTTGAAGAGCGCTGTAGCTAGTGAAACTACTGCGATAATGATTTGACACATAGTCTCAGAGCTATTAGCACTACATGGTACAGTGTTCACGACCACATTGTTGTAGGCGAATGTGCTACTAGCCATCAGTCCTGCACGGCACGACGGTTGTAAAACATCACTCCCGCTGTACATTACAAAGTTAAAAGGAAACGTACCATACAAAAAGTAAGAGAAGTAACACAAGGCATCTGACCATTTTACTTACCGTATACTTACCGTTTACTTACCGCTATGTTGAAATGACCAATCATTTACTTAGCACAAAGCGTTGTTATCATTTGTCTCGCAAACGTTTCTCTGCACGTTGGAGCTTATTTGTAAGAAATAATACTAAGTAATAGGTTTTCTGTTTTTTTTTTATTCAACAAAGCTACAAGACGAGCAAGGCGTTGACCTCATAGTATATACACTTCCCTATGACTACATGGCTCTAGTTAAGATGGTGTTCATAACACCATCGCGCTCGTCGCCTCAAAGCAACAACTCTCAATATAAGATGTCTCGTTACCCCAGTAATTTCACTAGCTATATCGCCCTTCAATCCGAAACATACTAATGTTTGCTTACTACTGTTTGGCGACAGAGATAGGAGCTGCGGTGGTACCTAATAGTCTAGGTTCTATTGCGTTCTACTTAGTGACTTACAAGGATAACAGGTTTTATCATCTTATGTCTAAAGGTGATGAGCGCAATGTGGTGCTGTGTATCCTTATCACGGTGTTATGGGCAAACCTATCACTTATCATCAGGTGAACTTCAATTTCATATAAAGTTAAGCAATAATGATGCTGTGGATAGTAAAAGGTCCTCGTCCATATTATTATGACTCATATATTAACAATAAAATGTTCTGAAAACGTATTCAAGGGGTTATTAATGAAGTCTATTACCATCAAAATACCATAAAATATGGTCATGAACACTGTGAGGATTATACAGACAAGATGTTAAGTCTTATTACTTCGGTAATTCCACTAGCTACAACGCTATTTAAAACGGAATACAGTGATATATGTATATTGCTGTGTGGCGGCAGAAATGAGAGCTCTGGTGGTCAACCTACGGTCTTCGGCAGTAGAGATCCACCACCACCCCTGTTGACAACAATCGTAAGGTCCTACCAAAATTATTATATGAAAAAAAAACATCCTTATGTTAAAGTCGGATGCATTACGAGGATGTGTCACGCAGTACTGTCTCACAATGAGGAGAACAATGCTTAGTGCTCAAGTGACGATGTTGTCTAGACCAGGTACCGCGAGACATTCTATGCTATTAAATTATTAAAGTACTACGACGTATCTTCCGGTTGCTGCGTCGTATACGCATTGGAGTATGTCTTTTTTTTTTTTCTGTACTTGGTTATAAAACTTGACTTCAGTGTCGTATGGTGTTAACGAATACGTAGATTGTAGTCTCCAAAATGATGGACCGCGTGATAATTATCCAGGTCCAAAGAAAAATCTGGAATGTACTTACTCATCATATTAAGGTATATATTAAGATGCATAGAAACATATTTTTTTATTTCATTTTTAGTATATTAACTATATATTTTATGTGTTGTTAGATCACAATTCACAGTGAGGTCAAAAAGGCGACCGCTGGTCTAGAATACTCCAGCTTTCTTATATTGACTGTCGGAACACAGCAAGTCTATTACGGAAGCAGATGAGGGTGGTCTTCATCCTTCGTCCAAACCCCAATAGGTGATGATATTGATGATAACCACTGCGCAACGGATGCAGTTGTATCACTTTGTAAGTGAAGAATCGAATCATACTACTCATGAGTCTACTCATTTTATTTTGACAAATATACTCGTATATTTACCTAGACCTTGTATCTGCTATAATATACTATGATACAGTAAATAAAATGTTATACTTCTGATTAGTTATCTATCAGATGACACAACTTATTATGATAAATGGCTTAAGTGATAACTTGTAATAAAAGGCACTACAGTTGATAGATTAAACGTTATTCGCTTTGGTGATGTCATAGTGAGTGCAGTGTAAAGACTATTTCAGTTTGTCTGAATGTTTTAAATAGAGCAACATTCTAAGTATCAATTCCTGAAACATGGTCTGAATATTTGGGTTTAGTGGTCTTCAATCTCCATTATACAATATTCAATCGTCTTTGTCTATATAAGAAATGAACTCTCTTCGTGTTGACAGTTTTAAATACTCATTGAGTTCTACTGAACTTAGTTCATCTGAAGTCTTGACTTGTGAAGCTGATTGATGATGATCCCCGATATGGTCAGGTTTATATGGTGTTATTTTTTAACTGACCATCACACATAGTCCGTCTGTCGCCATGACGACAGGGTGGTGATTTTTAACTTACGAAATCTGCAATATTCTAGGCGAAGAGATAAACCATCTTTAGCCTCACGCTACTTGACCTCAATTTTACATAACACGGAAACGAGGACAAGTATTTACAAGTTCAAGTGGTACAGCAGTTAAATAGTTACCTGACTTCATTTATTATATTATAATATATAGTTGTATTAGAGAGCAATGCAACTGAGCCAATTTGCGGGCATTTGTAATTTGCATGACTTGATGCAATTGCGTTTATTACTTTGTTCTGTATTAATATTTCCGGGATGCGTAACACAATGTCGACAAGGATGTACACAGCACTCCGGCACTATAGATAATTAGCTACTTCCGTTCTTGCGTATAACTGTATGTCATTCACCATCGCGAGTTCCGCTTTCAATAGAAGTAAAGGTGTAAGTGATAGATCGGAAATTATAAGCAAATCAGCATTTTATGTAATCTCACTTGAAAATTACTTAATTATTACATAATTACTTAATTTATCAGCTTTATTATCAATATATCTCTATGATAGAACCACCCTGTCAACAACAATCCGAAGCATTATCTGGACGAACCTGACATGCCAACTATTTATGGTCATTTCTATAAGATGTGACCAGCTTATTGAACTACAGTTTTATTACTGGAAAGACCATCTCTTTGACTTAGGTATCCTAGCGAAGTCTTCATTGTTTATCAAAGAAATACCACGCATATAGAATTATTTATTTGCTCATATATGGTATAGATGACGGACTAAAAGCCTGGGTGGCATTTTGTGCCTGTAAACCCTGGAAGATGAAGAAATTTTAACGGTCGATATAGTGAAAACATAGATAATACATAGACATACAAAAATGTAAATAATTAATATGAATTATTTACGTATATATTTACATATATAAACAATGTATCTCTCTCCGACGCACGGAGATCTAACTATAGTAACTAATATTTAGGACTAATTTTTAAGTACGATAACAGAAAGAAAGACATAACCTATAAGATTCATGTAAGTTCCTTCCTTCCTTGACATTAAAAGTGTCCTTTAATCTACGAAGCGACGACACTAGCAAGACGTTCACCTGATGGTATTAGTACGCCAGTTCATAACATTGTGATGCTATTTAATATGGACAATACCAATGTACTCATCACCTTGAGACATAACTCCTCTCATTACCGCGGTAATTTCACTAGCTACGGCTCCCTTCAAGCCGAAACAGTAATGTTTTGACTGCAGAAGTAGAATCTACCGTGGTGACTAGACGGTCTCCGGACAGAGACCACTAGTCAACTAAGACACGAATCGAATTTGTATCTTGGTGTATATTAAAGTGAATCTTGCATCATCCATCACCTACTCAACCGCAGTGTCATTGTAAATAGTGTTATTGCTATGTTATTACTTAACCATTTAGCCGATGGCTTAAACAAACTTGTGACACACTCGCACACTGTTAACCCGGTTATCGGTGAACAGCTAGAGACTGCTAGATGTGAAGAGATAAGATTATACTAAGTGTTCAAAGATTACACAGCAACCACTTGTCGATTCTCTTCATACAATCTCATCAAAGATATTTCCATTGTACATCAGAATAAATGTTATTCATTGCACCATATTCTGCTCGTCGCTTTGAGACAAGATGTCGTGTTACCCCAGTAATTACACGAGCCACAGCGCCTTTCAAACCGGTGCACAGTAATATTTGCAATTTGCAACTACTGTTTTGCGACTGAGATAGGCGCTGCAGTAGTTTACATAGACTGTCTCCGGCAATAGAGACCTAACACTAGTACACCTATTTCTACCGCTATAAGGTAGTGTAATAACATTGCTGTATTCCTGTTTGAAGGCCGTTGTAGCTAATGAAATTACAAAGGTAACAAGCCGTGTCCTTTGTTGAGACATTCTATAATATCTCTTTATTATATTATGTTAGTGTTGTTCTATTTCTATCTATATAAAAACGAGAACAGGACGTTCATCTCAGTGGTATATACATAAGAATAAAAAGCTAGGCTTGTTCATATATATACACAGCATCCCGGTACATACTCTAACATACAATCATTCTAATAGCTACTACATCTTAAATAACGCTGATTATAACATCACTATCATTGGGAGCCACTGGATTCAAAGAGACCAAGACCGTGGTTCGTGGACACACGAGAGACGTATGTCCACTGCTGGACTTACATCAGTTGAAATGACGATGATGATGATGAACTGATAATAAAAATAGTATATATACCAATTAATCTTAAACCTTTTATGCTTTTGTATGTGCGTTGTTAACTGATAAGTTATCATACAAAGTGAAGTGCTTCAGTTAACTTCGCTTCGCTAAGTCAAACGGACGTAATTTTACATTATGGTAAGTTTTTTTTAATCTGCATATAAGTATATTTACGCAAATATACTACGTTCCGGTTTGAAGGGTGTTATAGTTAGTGATATAAATCGGGTAATGAGAGGTAACTTGTCTTTAGACGACTACCGTGTAGTGCTGTGTATACCATCCTTAGTGCTATAGCCTTAGTTTAGTAGTATAGTATAGCCCCACGATGTTAGAAACAGGCGTATCACTTACTAACAGGTGATTGACTCGTGCCTTAGATTCTAAGAAAAAAAAATCACACTATGTAAAATATCTTCTGTCAGTTTTTCAAAAAAAATATACATTTACTGGTCTAGGTCTCTGTTGCCGCAGACTGTCTAGGTAGGTACAACACCAGCACCTATTTCTGCCGCAAAGCAATAGTATGCACATTACTGTGTTCCGGTTTGAAAGGCGCTGTAGCCAGTGTAATTACTAAAGTAACGAGGCTCGACTTATGTCTCAAAGCGGCAAGCACGACACGGTCCACTGTATAACATTATAGCGCGATGTTATGGTTAGGTGTATAACTTAACATCAGGTAAACATTTCACTACTTTCGCCCCTTCGTTGAATAAAAAAAAAATTGTAAATCTTTAATCATTCCGCCATTTTGTAAATGAATGATTATCTGAGTATATTCTGTGTGAGACCGCCATAACATCTACAGCAAATTTTAGTCTATAATCGTTAAAAATAACATTACTTGGGTAACGAACAAAAAAAAAACGCTACAAACATACAAACAAATAAATAATATATACATATATATGTCTGTATGTTCGACTATTATATTTTATAGATAGTTTTGTTCATTTGCTGTGAAAGCATAATAAATAATGTCCGTATTGTATATATTGTTTACGCGGCAATTTTCTTTTCCTTTCGTAAATTACTTCTTATGGTCATTATAAGGTTAACGACACGCAAATGAAAGTGAAATCCACTTCGAAGATAAGTTTCTAACTTATTTATGACTTATAATTAATAAGTATTTGTTACGGTTTTCATATTATGAAATAAGTAAAGTTGTGAAAATATACATTCGTTTGGCTTTGATACTACATCGTTGACTTTGTTACTATATAAGATGTATTAAAATTGTTATTATTTATAAGAAAATATAACATATGTAAGACCAATAAGATAATTAGTTATATATATATGTAAATGACAGTTACGACTGTTAAAAGTTAATATAGAAATGTGATAAAATTCAACATAGTCTTTCTAACCGCCAATGCTTGCACACTACATTAAAGGCGATGATACCTTCCATCATCACCACCAACAGATACTTACCAACAAGTAAAGTATAAAGTATAATAAGTATAAATATACTATTCAACGTAAATAATTAAAAAAAAAAATTGTCCGGCTCGTATTGAGTTACTCCATTATTTGTACGAATAAAACTTCCTTTTAGTATGCTGTATACTCTCCTCAATGTAGACTCAGTACCTCTAGTATCTAATAGTACACAGATACTAGAGGTTAGTATGTTATTGTTTTTATTAATTAAATAGGTTAATACTTAATTACAATTCTACTATGTGGAAAGCTTATTTGATATTCAATTAGGAAATCCTTAACCTTTGATAGTATTTAAAAAAATCTACTTTAAGTGATAGCTCTGGCGGTGAAGACCGTTTAGATAGTTACCGCGGTACCTATTTCTGTCGCCTAACATTAGTGTGAAAACTCTATCGTGCTGCGGTTTGAAGGGCTTTGTAACGTATGTTAAAAAAAACCTCAAGAACTGCTATATAGGATTTGTTGTTTTCGTAACTTAGATTTTGATATCTTCTGAAGCTTTAGCAATGTTTAGCGCTAAGTAAACACAACTCAATTACAGGATATTCTGATTAGGTCGCCTCTATATATCTTCGAGTAAAAAGAAAACTAGAATATACTTATACTGTATAAATTATTAAAGGACACGGATCCTTTACATTCTTCTTAAAGTGCCTCTCGGACTGGTGAAGGTTGGCGATCAGCGTGGTACAGTCCTTTCTGTCTCTGGACTGGCGGAACAATTATTACGCTGGAAATACCAGTCCATTCCCTGATATTCCTCAACCATGACTTTTACCACAGGATCTCATATCTTGATAGAACAAAAGGGATTTTTTTTCTCCGCTAATATGACTGTACTATGTATGTGACACTAGTATGATCTCTATTCGCATCAAAAGAATAAACGTAAACATCCTGAATTTTTTTTTATACCTTTCCCATCGTTACAATGGTAACAGCCTAATTCACTATTCATGTATTCGTATTTGTATCCGCTGAATAAAAGAAATCTGTTAAACATGTTAATTACGTATACTAATTTGAAATTTTAACAGGTCCCATCATGAACTCTGGTTACTGAGATATAGTACTTAAAGCGTAAGCGTAAGTAATAAATTAGCATATCACGGTGCAAGTAGAGGAAAGTAACTCTAACTTGTAAATCGTTTTGATGTTTTGATCTAAGTATAGAAACTTCAAATTTGTTCGATCATATTAGAAAGTAGTGTGGGCTTGATAATGGAGTTGCTGGTTAGCTAACATCGTATATGGTCTTTATGGAAGACGTTATTGATATGGTATATACAAACACTGTAGTTTCCGGTACTATTATTCTTCTTACTCTGGTATGGACGATAACTGATATATCTTCAAGTTTTCACTTTTAGGGTTTGTACTACTTAATAAAAATTCACCCTTTTCAAGTAAATCATCTCAATATCACTGAGTTATACTCATTTTATATAATATAAGCTCATCGGCGGGATTATTATGTATAGAAAATAGCATCATCGCACAGTGATCCCAAGTGAAGAGCGATCGATCGTTTTAAGGGAAGAAATCCGTCTGCAAACTCCTTTATTCGTGGTAGGTCTCTTTTGCCGGAGACTGTCTATGTTGGCACCAGTGCAACTCCTATTTCTGTTGTCAAACAGTAGTGTGCATACATTACTGCGTTCCAGTTCGAAGGGCGTTGTGGCTAGTTTAATTACTGGTGTAACGAGACTCATCTCAAGATCTTATGTATCAGACGACGAGCGCAGCGCCTCGTTATAGGCGAGTGTATCACAAGTGAAGGTCCCGGTCGTCTCGTCGCTTAATAGTATAAAAAAAAAAAAATTCCAATTTGCCGATACACAATACGAAGCGATTGTGATACGAGTTCGCTTTGGCAATCGTTCGCAAGATATGTAATAACCCCGACATGTCTGGAGATGTCTGGGAATTATCGATTTACGTCTACGATAGGATGCTGCCAAGTCTCACCCTTAGTTTAATTCAAAGCGAATACACTATACATCTAACTCGTAGCTAAGTTATTTATAAGGTTGTTTTCATTATTATATACTATATAGTCAAATGTGATTATTATTATAAATAATACTTATTAGTTTCAACTTAAAACAGTATAATACCTTTATAACCTATTTTCCACTCCATAGTATAAAAATCTAATTGGTCTATTGATTATAATAATCATTTAAAAACAACTTTTATTTGTGAAAGTTGCCTGGAAAATGCTCTAGATTGTAATAAGGACATAGGCAATATTGATTCTAGTAATTGTATTATATATAATTCTGCAACACCAGATGGCAAACGACGTCGGTTTCCCATGCTTGATAGTATAAAGGCAAGAACATCAGCTGCAGTTCTTCTCAAGTACATTGAATGAAGCTTGTAGCATTAAATCTCTTAAATGTTGAATATCGTATGCCTGGTCATCAAAATGGTATATAATGTAGCAGAATAAGAGAGGAAGTGCTTCCATCAGATCCAGCATCTCTCGATACATCACAAGTTAAAAATAGGAGGATAGTCTTTAATCGAGAATAAAACCCAAGTACCTAATAGTAAAACTACCCTATTGTTTTTTATGTGACTAATCATTTTTTTTTTATACGACGAAGGGATGAGACGGGCAAGACGTTCACCTGATGGTAAGTGATACTTTGCTAGCAACATGGCGTTATATTGATATATACAACACTATATTGTGCTCATAGCCTTGAGATGTAAAATCTTAAGGTTCGTTACTCCAGTTATTTCACTAGGATTAGCGCCCTTCAAACCGTAATACTGCTATAATTTTTGCACATTACTATATGTCGGCTATACCTAAACGGTCTGTAGCAACAGAGACCTATCACCAGTATACATATAATACCGTTAAGCAATTCCTAACTGAATATATGGGAAGACATAAATCATTAGACGACGGTATTCTCACTTACGCCTTAATAATATAGTTTCTGCAAACGTTTGCGATGTGAGGGTGGGAAACAACTGATGGATGGGCAACAAATGAGACTATGGCTTTTACCAATCCGCATTGGGCTAGCGTGGTGGAAAACAGCCCAAATCTCTCCCCAATATGGATCTTTGCGAAGGCCTACGTTCAGCGATGGACGTCTATCAGCTGATTGATTGTTTGATTAATATTCGGCAAACGTATAGTAGTCTTTCTTTCTACATAATAATGAGAACACAAAATATCAAAATTTTGCTTAAAAGACAAGATTCGACTCTTTCTTTATCAAAAAAGAGTCAAATCTTTACACAATCTCGAAATCATAACATTATTTTCAGCTATGAAAACATCATCTCGCTGAATCATTTTTGCTTCTCCCACGTGGCTTTCTATATATATAGGAGACATCCAGAGATTCATTGATTCATCATGAGATTAAAACTGTGATTACGTCTAACACTCAAAATTTGGTATAGATATTCCTTCGGCCATTTAAAGGTCACCTAAGAATAGACTACAAAATTCCTCCTCGAAGAGTTGTGGGGGTGTTACGATCAGCAAAGCAACGGGGAACAGCTAGTATTGATATATATGGAAGTGACAACACTGGTCAAGGTTCCTAAACAGGAAATGAAAAACATATTTTTTTTATTTTAATTTTTTTTTCTCTTAAACCTTAAAAAATCAGTTCATAAGAATCCAGTATTGATGGTAAGTGGTACGACCACCACCAATGTGACGTTAGAATTACCATTCTCGACGAGCTCAATGTGGTGTAGGCTATACCTAGCCTACACCACATTGAGCTCGTCGCCTTGAGATCTAGGATTCAAGTCTCATTACCCCAGTAATTTCAAACCGGAACACAGTAATGTATGCACATTACTTTTTAGTAGTAGAAAGGCGCTGTGATTGTACCTACCCAGACGGTCTTTGGTAAGGTCTACCACCAGTGAACCTTTATATCATTATAGTTTGTTTGGTGTAAGTAATATTAAGTTGAACGATTCATTCTTAATTACATAATACTTAACATTAAACTTTAATCATAAACTTGAAAACGTGTTATCATCAGCCGCGAGACGTCCATTTGCAAAATATAGTTATTTATATGCCAACCATGTCAACGTTTGGCTGCGGGAGTAAAATATTCAAAACACCACTTGCGCTAATAATAAACATATGTTCAGTTATAAAAAAAAAACCCGTTTAATAACTGACCACACGTGATGGTAAGTTTTTCATTCTACCCACAGCAATACCATCGTAAACCATTCGAACATAGTTCTAGTAGGTCTTTACTATATCTTTCTTAGACATTGACTTGTGGTAGGTCTCTGTTGCCGGAGACCATTTAAAAAGGTACCATTGTAGTGTCTATTTCTGCCGCTAAACAGAACTGTGGTCCGGTTTGAAGGGCGCTGTAGTTAGTGAAATAACTGAGGATTTTATGGACATTGAATATCTTGTCTAATGAGCTTAATGGAGTGCTGTATAACACCGTAACTAACGTCGTTTTTATGGACGGGTGTATCACTTATTACCAGGTGAAAGTCACCCTCGTCTCGTTTATAACGTGTACAAAATTAACAATTGTAATACAAACTCTGGAATATTCGTATAGTTAAATAAAACAAATTTATCAAATCGTGGGAATCTCATTACCAAGGTCAAGCGATATCGGGCGGCGCCATTTTGAACAATAACGTAATCATCAACACAATGAGTAAGGCAAAGGAGTTAAATTGTTTTCACATCTGATTATGTACTGTTTAACATTTATTACGATTATTATTGGAAAAAGAAAATCTGTTTAAACTCATTATATATATATATATGAGTTTTCTACAATCACGTAAAAACTAATGAACATATCGATGTGGGAATATGAGCATTAGACATGATATAATTTCATAGATCTTTCATCGTTTTATTTTCGAATAACTTTTATAAATATTTTCACATTGCATTATTTATGTGGTTGCTATGGCAACGGTTGTTATTGAAAGTGATTTAGTGTTGCGATTGTTCTCAAGAAATATTTCACTTCCAATTTTATATTACAACCAGGAAAGCGAACAGAACAGCTATTTTATATATACCACAAGAGATTTCCTATGTAAAGACTCATCACGATATCTCGCCAAGCTTAAGGCCTGCAGACTTGGTAGGAATATTTACTTTACCGAGTACAGAAATGTTACCCACCAAAAGGGATTGCGATGGTGTTACGGCTAACAACGCAAGTGAAGAACAGCTATTATTATTATACGTATATGAATTGACTTTAGCTTATTTAAATGGTCCTCTCATGATAAATCTCATATTCATTGATATAACAGTAAAGTTCTAACGAATACAATTGAATCAAAAATTTATTCGTGTGATGAAATCTATGTAATTTTTCTATATACAATGAAGCAAGGAAACTAAGCTGGATATTCATCCGATAGTAAAAGATATGTGATATGCTTGGTCGTTAGTGTGATGCTAATTAGGACCTTTCTACAAGCACCATATGGGGCTCGTCGCTTTAAGACACGAGGTGTTAAATCTCATTAGTTTCGTAATTTCACTAGCTACAACGCCCTTCATATTTCAACACTGAATCGCACACTAGCGTTTGATAACAGGAACTATAATATTTTCCGTGGTGGAGCCTATGTAGATGAATAAAATGATATTTTAAGAGCGACTGGAAACGACTTAAAGATATACTTATTAATATGAATAGTACTGTAAGGTTTATTCAAAAATGTCGCATATAATAACTACCACTAGATACCAGCACCAGCGAGAACTAACGAGAACTTCACAACGTCAAACGCGAGGAGTGATAAAAGATGAATGCGTTAAAGCAAAGATCGAGTTCAATGACCTCGAGGCATTTTTTTGTTCTCGCGTAGTTTTTCAATAGCCTCGTCTGTCAGTGAGAAATAGTTACAGCATAAATCGTTCAGTTGATGTTGTATTGAATGGGAAATTCGTAATAAGACATCAGTTTTCACTTGCACCAGTTTTTCTCGATTCGCAACTTTAACTTACGGGATCTGCTTTTACTGTCTCATCGATTCTGTTTTTTAAAGGCGAAATGCATTCAAGTTAAAGCTGATAGCGCCATTTACGAAGAAGCCATTTTTAATTAAGTATTTACCAAGTTGTCTTGAAGATAGGTTTAAGACAACTTTCATCTAAGTAAAAGTCTAAGCGACTAGTTAACGCCTGAAGTTAAAACATACCAGCTACCTAACAGCAAGTCAACTTAGTAAAAGTTTAGTATATGTAGCAAAAATGTAATATCAACTATGTAATACGTTTTTTTCTTACAATTTTTTTTATTTCGATTACAGACAGATGAGATTTTTTTTATTCTATGAAGCGATGATCCGAGCGGGACGTTCATCTGATGGTATATGATACATCTGCCCATAACAACGTGGAGCCAGTTAGAATTATATATACACCACTTTGTTGTCACCTTGAGACATGATAAGTCTCGTTACTTACACTAGATGGTAACCAGCAATAAACTTACCACCAGTAAATAGTATTTTAAATCAGAACAAGCAACTGTTTCTGAGATACAAGGTTTCAATGTATTCGGTCTATTTATCAATGTTGTGGTATAACGTTATAGGGTGGGGTTGTAAGAATCTCATTCTTGAAAGTATTATTAAGAAATCACTTATGAGAGATAACTTTGAAAATAAAGAAGTTCTCTTCGCGGTAAGTTATGTCTTCTTCATGATATTCAACTTACCGTTCTTGTCTCCAAAGCCCTTATATGATTAATTGATTTGTTTTCACAAGTTTCCAAATTAAATATAACTTAGTGATGATCAACATTGTTCTTTTAATAATTATTGTAGTACTACTCATCACTGCTTTCGGGACTTTCCCTTAATTTATACCGCACGCAACCTCACCACTAATGGAAATATATTAGGAACCCCTTTCTTGGTATTCCCCCACAAAATTTATTTAATGTTTGCGTACATGGGGTTGCGAGGAATTAGTCATTATAACAAAATACCTGACTTAGACGTTAGGTTACTTATAACAAGTACGTACATAACGAACGTTTATATCGAGATATTGTTTTAAACTACTGATTAGAATGAAATGGCGTGTTATTTGTCGCATCTTTTATCACTTTCTAACGCCACTGAAAACATAACTACACGTTCACACTGTAAGCGAGGGGAGTGTACCTTCTATTTTCGGCGACGCACTTTAGTTTCAGTGTAAACCCCGCTTGAGGGCGCGACGGTCGCGGAACGAAAAATCGCGCTGTTTCCTCGCCGTTTTCGGTATAAATCCCATTAGAAATAACGAATGGCTTGTAATAAAATGACAGTGGATATCACACCAACATCAGTGTCAGGAGTGAACATAAAAGTAAGTAGTTTTTTGTCACGAATTCGCGAAATTCTTGACGCACACATAAATGCGTTTCCCTTTGGCGACATTGCACTGAGCAAGTCGCTATTATATCGAGTTGTATCGTTCATTCCTGTTTTAGTATATCAACGCTATACATCGAAAATTATATATAAATATAACATATTATATATTTCATGTCGTCCTTTAAAATATATTTCTACCTGCCGTTGAGGTAAAGTTGAGAAAAACAAACAAAATCTGTTAGTACGTCTGCCCGTAAGCTCTTGAATTTGCATATGCTATTTGCATAGATTATAAATAGATGCATCACGACTATCTTAGTCGACGTTTTATAAAATTAAACTGATGTAGGTATATTTACATTTTTATTTTGAATAGACTAATTCAAGCTAGACCTGAATCATAATGTTTAAACACTAATATAAAAATTACTAAAGTAATATTGAACTTTAGATCTAAATCATAACCTTTTTATAATACTAACATTCAGAAGGGTTTTGAGAGATCTTATTTTGCGATCTTATCCTTCATGGATGTACTGACTTCATCTATTTTCTATCAACACTATACTATCAGATACTTCCAGTATTAGTAGTCTCTCTCAAAGTATCTCAAAAACGAATCTGTGATAGTTATTATTGAAATTCAGGTTATTTTATAGTAAGAATTCACCTGCAATGTTTTATAGTCAGCACGGTGGAATCTGGATGTTTCTAGATTAAATCCTACACGAGTTTGTGTAATACTTTGCCGAAGCTGGTACGAGATATTTCTAAGGATATCTTCAGAAAACGTTACGGTGAAGTATTTTCATGTCTGTGAGATATTAAAACAATTCGATCGCTATCAAATCGAAGTCTTTTCAATTTTGAACATGTTCACACTTATCCAATAGCGAACGATTAGATGTTCCGTTTGTCGATGTGAATGGAGAAAGTGCACATGTTTTCTATTCGTTCATTTTTGTAGTCTAACACATGTCTTCAATATCGTACTGAGTTAAGTGATAATAAGTACGAGGTTATGGATATAGTAATAGCCGGGAAATAGCAGTTCTATTACAGCAACTGATTGACTGATAACACTATCACAATTAGTGAGATGAAAGCTAAAATTTACTATTCAAACTTTACATCTGGAGGTTCGATCCGAGCCACATGGTTCGAACCTCCTTGGAAAAAGGCAAGTGTAACTAATGCAATAAAAATAACAACAAGTAAAAGGTTACTTTACAATAGTATTTATGATGAGGTTTTATTTAATGCTAACATTAAAGCGACGTCCAGTCAATAGCTTTATATATCCATGTCTGAGCTTTACTCGTTCATTTTTCTTTTCAGGGTTATACTGGCAAATTTCCAACGCTCCATCGTAAAAATCTCTCTACTATCCCTCCATATATAAACTCGTTTAATAAGTATTGAGATTCATTATTTCACATCTATTATATGAAAGTACTGTACGTAATTTATATGTGTGCCATAGAATCATTGATTTTCGGGTCAGGTTTGCACGGCGAATTTCCCGTGCCAATGACACCACGTCCTCCTCCGATACTATCTAACCAATTCGTTGTAAATGGATGAAGTGTTTATGAGAAATTTCGTATACGATATACTTTGCATAGTTTATTACATTATAATTAGTATTCCACAAAAAGTAAACTGGTAAACTTTTCCTTTTGAAGCTTATCAACAATTTTTATATCTCCAATACTTGGCAAACAGTATACTATGGTTTGATAGTAAACAGTAAATTAGCAATTATTTGTGATAATTTGTTTACTTAAAAAAAGATTGATCTGTTATATATTAAATTGTGCTCATGTTTTAATATCAAAGTATCATGCTTTAGTTCCTAAGATAGATACAAATCGTCCGAATCTTCCCTCGTCGTGGATTCATTTGCACAAATCTTCTTTATATCATCATGCATACATTTTTTTTATTTGCAGAGTTCACAAAACCGTCTATTGATCAAGAATGGTCGGGTCGTTAATGATGATGGCATGGAGGACGCTGACGTCTACGTCGAGGACGGAATCATCAAGTGAGTACTTCAAAAATGATTCACGCTACATAGCGAGTATGCGAAAACGTTTCTAACTTGTAAATGATAAAGTTTATTTCACTAAATGTACAAATTTACGTCTAGTGTCCAAATGTATTACCTAGGTGCAGGGTTTTAAATAGACCACTTGGCACTGTATACTTTTATTACCGAACTATTTTTGCTTTTCTAATATATATTAGTTGCAGTAGGTATTATAGAGGGTTGAAGGAGATTGATGGAAATTTTTGCCGTGGTACACAATAAAAAAAAATTTGAACTGTTCAAAGATGACTATGGTATTTCAATGAATTCGTTTTAACCGATGAAGTTTATATGAAAAAAAAAATCTGCAGACAAATCTTCACCAGGCATTCGCGCCAGTCAATATTAGACCTTATTGCCTAGAGATAAAGACGAATTTAGATAAAAGTAAAAATGCGAAATGGAGTTGCGTCTGCGTACACGTTTTACGCAGATATTGATTCCTTGGTTTGTACTCGACGGATGGAAGCAATGCGGAAGCGTTTCATGGCATCTATATCGTGGATTAAAACGAAAGTAGTAACGATCTTATATTCCAGCGATAAGTAGTCATAAGTCTTATTAAGTTGGCGGTCACTAGTAATAGGTCTACTGCAGAGGCTGTCTCAGTAGTTAGATAGACGCATATTTCTACCGCCATCAATATAAGTTGAATTAAATTGAAAGTTAATATAAATAAATGGGCTGATCAGTCTCTACACCAAGTATATTAGAGCAAAGCAACGTGGTGTTGTGTAAATATCTTAACTTGAGAAGGCCTTTGTCCAGCAGTGGAGGTCTATCTGATGATATTAACATGTGAGTCTCGTCGAGCCGAAATGCTTACAGTTAAAGGTCGCCGTTTGTATTGAAGAAGTTTGTGGGAGTTTCAATGATCTCAGTCTCCCAAAATACACCAGCTCACCTGTTTCGTTTTGAATCTCATCCGAAATTAGCTGATGCAAACATATTTTTTCATATAATACGGTTCGAAGGTTGTAGTGGCTATCAAATGTCTACTCAATTGCATTTATTTATTGGTAGTAGATCTCTGTTGACCGATACCGTCTAGGTAGGTACAACCGCAGCTATTTCCGTCGCCAAACAATTGTGTGGAAACATTAGTGTTCCTGTTTGAAGGGCGCTGTAGCTAGTGTAATTACTAGGGTAACGGGACTCAATATGCTGTCAGTTTATAACATCCTAAAGCCACGTTGCTATAGACGAGCGTATCTCATACAAACAGGTGATCTTCCAGCTCGTCTCGTCGTTTAATTGTATAAAAAAAAAATTACAATCTTATCTTTTACAGGCGTTTTATTTCCGTTACGATTATAACGTTTCGTTATTTCATTGTAAACAAATAGCACGCGATAATTAGCTTGCTATTTCTATTCACTTTCATCTTTTGACACGCTATTACATCGCGCGTAATCGACGGCGCGTTACTCACGTGTGTGTGTAATTTTTTTTTAATAGCCTGAAAAGCAAAGATCGTTTGTTCATGAAGCCTGTGATGACATATTGCATGAAGCCATATCGAGTAATCTATTAATATCGATTAATCACCTTATAGGATGCATTTTTCAATACAATACACACTCGGACGTCAATAACGACTTCTAATCAATAATTGTGAATTATTACCGGTAATTTAATTACTATTGTCTATTGTAAATCATGTATCATCATCAGCCGATATGCGTCCACTGCTGGACATAGGGCTCCCCCAAAGATTCCCACACCTATCGGGTAGGGACGCTGGCCCAATGCTGGTAAGTGGGAACAAAAAATATACTATTTAAAAAAAAATGGCGGTATATATTAAGTTCACTGGTGGTAGGCCTCTATTGTTGAAGACCGTCTAGGTAGATACCACCGCCGCAGCGTCTATTTCTACCGTCGAACAGTAGTGTGCAAGTATTACTGTGGTCCTGTTTGAGGGACCTTGTATCCAGTGTTATTACTGGGGTAAATCAACATCTAATCTGAGGCGACAAGCACAATGTGATGCATAACTAGCACCACTTTGTTATAGTTGTATTACCATCAGGTGAATGTCGCGCCCGTCCCGTTGCATAATTGAAAAAAAAAAAATTCGGTGTTCAGAGGTAATTGAACCGGATAACATGGTTTCTACAGTTGTTGTTCATAAATTAAAAATGTAGTGATTTTTTTTTATTGATATGTTAATACTGTTTTTTTATAATTTATTATTGCATAATGAGATGGTAATTAAAAAAAATAATTAAGGTATAATTAATAATATTCATTTTAGTGTGAAACAGAATAATTATTAGAAATTCTCATTGTTATTAACTTCATTGTATATATAATATATGTATGTATGAGTGTTCCGTGTTATCGCAAAAGGCGTTTCCAGAATCAGCGGCCATGACGGCACGCTTGGAGTCACTGACGTAAGCAGGTGCGCGGGAAAATTAGCACGACCGGAGTTATATCGGCATAAGGTGGACACCGATATAAAACACCAGGGTCGTTGAGATACCAGCGACCCATTACACGCGACATTAGTAACTAAGTACCTATTAGATATTGTATAAACATCCTTATTGTATAAACATCCTAATTATATTAAGATAAGAAAACCATGTAATCGTACAGTATAAAAATGTAATCTTTAAACTGAATAAAGTAGTCTATAGTAGCTTCTCAAGCCGAGAACACCTCGTGTTCCTTTTTAAAAAGCCTGCTACCGTCACCCGCAACCTAACTGGCGCAGTCGGTATCTCGTGAAGAAGTCTGGTTGAAAATATTCGGTAGTCATCTCCGAGCTTCGATCAACGACACGAGTAAAGAACCTCAGCGGGCCTGACACCACCAGCAGCGGCAAGAGCAAGCAAGACTCAAAACTCTTTCAAGCCTAAACTTCGGCAATGCTCGTGGGGTAAGCATACACTTTGTTGATTCCCGAGTTTCCTCTCTTTTTTCCTTTTCACAAATTGTATTTTTGTGTACTGTTTAGCGTATTCATTAGAGAATTTTTCCGTTTAGTTAGATAAAATGGCTACTGATAAGAAAATTTCCCTAGAATCACCTAAACCAGTTGTAATTGACTTCAGTACGTTGTCATTGTTGTTACCTAGTTACGACGGGAACAAAAAGACACTCGCATTTTATATTGAGGGTGTCGAAAATATCTTAGATTCTATTACGTGCAGTGATGAAACAAGCATCGCTAGCCTAATTAGAAACAAATTAGAAGGAAAAGCGGTTGAAGCGCTTTCAGAAAGTAGTGGAGCAAAAACATGGCCCGAAATAAAGGCCATCCTCCAAAACAGATTTGGTGAGTTTAGGAACGAAATACAGTTAGTGCAAGAATTGATACTCTGCGAAAGAGACAATTCTTCGGTAGAGTTCTTTGGAGAAAAGATACGACATCTCTGTTGTGCTTTGATTCAGATTGACTTATCTAAAAAAGAATACTATGAGCAAATGGCACTAAATACATTCCTAGACAAATTAAACCCGATTACATCAATTATAATTAAACTTAAAAATATCACAAACCTAGAACAAGCAATAACTATTGCAAAACAAGAGGAAAATAAACTAAAAATTAAAAGAATACGTGATAAAAACACAAATACGATCAATAGATCAAACGTCTCAGGTCAAAGACCCAATTCAAAGTTTACAAAAAAGAAAGCTATTCATTATCAGGATGATATCATCCATGAGGAAATAGATCAATCTCAAACGGATACAAACGATGAAACTCCGTTGGAGGAAGATATACAGGAAAATTTTCTCACGGATTTAGAAAATATAATAAAAATATAGTTTTTGTGAACAACACACAAAACTATAGTCGTCTACCTTATATTTTTATTAATGAATTAGGCGGTCGATTATTAATTGACACAGGAGCCTCTCAGTCCCTAATAAATTCAGAGACTTTAAAAAATAAAAGTGTTAACTTTCAAATAAAAAAGGAAGTACACTATATAAAAACAGCACATGCTACTACCAAACATAACAAGGTAGCATTCGTAGAATTACCAAAACATTTATTTAAAAAGAAAATCACTCATAAATTTTTAATTTTTGACTTTGATCCAGACTTCGTAGGTTTAATAGGATTAGACCTATTAGTCCCATTGAATTGTAAAATAGACATAAAAAATATGATGCTTCATACGGACGAAGCACAAATTCCAATAAGAGACGATATTAAGTCATATACAAAAATAAAACCAAAACACGAACAACTTATAAATCTATTATGTAATTATAGTGAAGGTGATTATTTCCTAGAAAGTAAATCAGTAGATGGTCTCATCTTCCCAGCATCATTAATTTCGGTAAAAAACGGAAATGCTTTGACAACGGTGATAAACACAACGGACAAAGAAATACAAATAAAAAATAGTAATAAATTAAAATTGCACAAAATTGAAAGTTCTAAAGGAAAAAATTCAACACCAACTGTATCATTAAATTCAATAAAAAGTAATGCAAAATTAGATAGAATACTTAAAGATAACTTATCAAAATTAAGAACGGAACATTTAAATAACGAAGAAAAACGCGAAATAGATAGACTATGTTATAACTACCGTGACATATTTCATAGTGATGAAATCCCACTCACCTTTACTCATAAAATAAGACATAAACTCAGAATAACGGACGACAAACCCATCTTTGTAAGAAACTATAGACAAGCACCAAAACAAACGGAGGAGATTAAAAAACAAATAAATCAATTACTCGAACAAAACATCATTCAAGAGAGTAATTCTCCTTGGTCCTGTCCAGTACACATAGTACCAAAAAAGTTAGATGCATCCGGTGAAAAGAAATGGCGACTAGTCATTGACTATAGGAAACTAAACGAAAAAACAATAGAAGATAAATACCCATTACCCAATATTGACGATATTCTAGACAAATTAGGTAGAGCTCAGTATTTCACCACATTAGATTTAGCTTCAGGATACCATCAGGTTGAGATGGATGCAAAAGATATAGAAAAAACAGCCTTCAGCGTAGATAGAGGACACTATGAGTTCTTAAGAATGCCTTTCGGTCTGAAAAATGCACCTAGCACCTTTCAGAGATTAATGGACGTAGTATTACGCGGCATCAGTAACGTATTGACGTATTTAGATGACGTCATAATATATTCAACTTCCCTTCAGGAACACATAGAAAAATGTAAATTAGTTTTTGACAGGTTTAGAACACACAACTTAAAAATACAATTAAATAAATCAGAATTCTTAATGAAACAAGTAAAATTTTTAGGACACACTCTAACAGATAAAGGCCTTAAGCCAAATGAAGACAAAATTCGAGCAGTAAAAAAATTTCCAATTCCTAAAATACAAAAAGAAATAAAATCCTTTTTAGGACTAGTAGGATATTATAGAAAATTTATACAAGATTTCGCGAAACTTACTAAACCATTAACAAAATGCTTAAAGAAAGGAAGTAAAGTGAATTTTGAATCACCCGACTTCATCGAATCATTCAATAAGTGTAAAGAAATACTAACGAATGCCCCCATATTACAATACCCAGATTTCGACAAACCATTTATCCTCACTACAGACGCTTCAGACTTTGCAATAGGCGCAGTGCTATCGCAGGGAAAAATAGGATCGGATAAACCAGTAGCATACGCCTCACGCACACTTTCAGACACTGAACAAAGATACTCAACAGTAGAAAAAGAACTGTTAAGTATCATGTGGGCAACAAAATACTTTAGACCGTATTTATATGGAAAAAAGTTCACTATTTATACAGATCATAGACCATTAACTTACATCATGTCTATGAAAGATCCATCATCAAAACTTACACGTTGGCGCTTAAAGTTAGCTGAATATGATTTCGATGTTCAATATAAAAAAGGTAAAGCAAATACAAACGCAGACGCATTATCTAGAATACAGATATTATATCACAATAGCTTAGATCCACAAATACAACCTGGTACTTCTCATGACAATATTGACATCAGCAATATTGACATCCGGACATTATTAGATATACCATTAACACCTGAAAACATAAGCCAACAAGTAAATATAGAACAACCCCTAACACCCACTGAAACAAATAAAATACCTGAAATAGACGATGCAATAGATCGTCAATTAAAACAATTCCATATCAGAAAAACCCCTGGCGAAACTTATAGAGTAGAAGATAGGTCAAAAGGAAAAATTACAATAAAAGACGTTTGGATACCAATAAATAAAACAAGAGAACAAATAATACAATTTCTAAAAGAGCACACCATTCCCGATAGAATATTTTATTGTTATTTTCATTATGAAGATTTTTATACCATATTTTCAGAAGTATACAAAAACATATTTAGCAATCGCGGTCCAAAATTAGTTAGATGCAAAAATAGAGTAACTTTAATTGAAAATATTACAGAACAAATAGATTTAATCAGAAAATATCATGAAGGGAAAACAATACACAGAGGTATTCAAGAAACATACAAACATATACACAGAAATTATCATTGGCCAAACATGTTGAACACAATACAAAAATTCATTAACAAATGCGACACATGCCTAAAGAGTAAATATGTAAGAAACCCCTTAAAATTGCCTTTATCACTAACTGACACACCACATAAACCTATGGAACATATGTTTATGGATCTATATAGCAGCGGAGGCACAACTTTCCTCACTATAATAGATAACTTTACAAAATACGCGCAAGCCATACCACTGACAGCATCAACTAGTGTACATATAGCAGAAGCACTACTCAATATATTTTCAATAATAGGAATTCCCAACAAAATAACAACAGACTCGGATTCAAAATTTGATAATGAGGTCATGACAGAAATATGTGCAATGCACAATATTAATATACACTTCACAACACCTTACAACCCCAATTCAAATTCACCTATAGAAAGACTTCATTCCACACTAGCAGAATTAATTAGAATTCAAGGAATTACTGATAGGGATGAACCAAGTAACTTAATGAAATACGCAATTATAGCATACAATAACACCATACATTCAGCCACCGGATTTACACCTTTTGAATTGTTATATGGACACACAAATAGCAGAATACCCACTGGAATTACATTTTCCAAAGGAATTTTATCAAGAATATGTAATTAAACATAAACAAATTATGGAAAATGTACAAAAATTAATTAACAACAAATTAGTAACAGAAAAACAACAAGTAATAGAAAAAGTTAATAGAGATACTAAGTCCACACCTTTCAGAGTAGGGGATATAGTATATAAACAAGTTGCCAAAACAGCTAGAAGTAACAAATTAGAACCAAGATATTTAGGACCTTACACCATCATTCATTTACACCCTGAACAAATTGCAGAAATAGTAGGAAAACACGTGAACGCTAAAACAATTAGAGTTCACTTTCGTTTATTAAGGCGCCCTGAAAATGTTTCAGGAACGCCATCGCCTGCCTCGCAGTGCTCCGGCTCGCCACAGCCACAGCAATCATACAGCCAATAGACAATCATAACGGAATTCTAGTAACAACTGAAGCAAAAGCAAAATATCAAACGGACAGTTATCAACTAGCTATTATATATAACACATCACTTATCCGAGAAGTATATTTAGACATATGTAGCACTTATTTTACATTTAGACTAAAAAATTCTTCTATTAACTCAGTACTATTATACCAAATCAAATATTTAATAGATATAATAGAAAGCAAAATAGCATACCTAGGATTAGAAACAACAGGTTTCAGATTTACAAATAGACAAAAAAGAGGGTTGATCAATGGACTAGGGTCAGTAATAAAAGCCATAACAGGGAATTTAGACGCAGAAGATGCAGTAAAAATTGAAAAAGAAATTAAAGAATTACAAACATCTTCACATAACTCAGCATTAAATAACAAAAAGACATTAACAATCATGAAAGAATTCATGAATCAATATCAGAAAAATTTAGAACAGATCAATAATAATCAAAAACAGATAGAGATGTCTATAAACCAAATTACAACACAATTATCGGTACAAAACTCATTAAATCTGTTAAATGAAATCGGACGATCGCTTCAACAACTTTACGATAAATTAGCATCACTAGAAACAGCTATTACATTCGCACATCTAGGAAAAATGCATCCCAGTATATTAGATCCCAGTTATTTAATTGAAGAGCTCAAGTTTTTAGAAAAAGAAATCACAGGAAATTTTCCATTTGAACTTAACTTAAAAAATATCCATTTGTGGGAAAAAGCTATAACTGTTAAAGCTTACGGAACTAATGAAACGCTAAATTTTATACTCGAAATACCTTTAGTTTCCTTACATTCCTATAAATTATTACACCTGTATCCCATTCCTAACGAAAATAATGTAATGCTGATATCCAAAAATCCATACCTAATACTCGGCAACAAGGAGTTTGCATATCCTCAGGAGCCCTGCATCAAAATCACAGAAGACGAAGTCATATGTAATCATTTAAGTTGGGAGCAATTACAGAATTCAAATGATTGTATTGCACAGCTCATACAGCATCAAGATCCACACAATTGCACATACATAACAGCATCTTACGAAAATATAATAATACAACAAATCAAGGACAACAACTGGATAATCTTTACAAAACAAGAACAAATATTTAAAACTAGTTGCGGCGATGAAGTCCAATACAAGAGAAACAAAGGAGTTGCCCTTATAACTTTAGATAACAATTGTATTATACAAATAGGAGATAAAATGTTAAAAACACATAAAAAATTTATTTACATGAAAGAAACTATCCCCTTACCCCGAGTACATGAAACACCTAGTTCATTACCAATAAAAATAAAATTGGAAAACATCAATTTGGATAAAATCAAGGATATGATAGAAAAAACCACAAATATGGAGCAACAACCACAAGAGAAGTATAAGTTAATATCAACAACACCGAGCTGGTCATCAGTGCTATTATATTGTATAATTATAGCAGTAATATCCGGAACCGCCTTATACAAACTCTGGTGGAAAAGAAGAACAGCGACACGCGCAGCCTTACAGCAGCCTGCTGAAGAAACTCATCATCAACTACAGCAGTCTTCGGTGCGCCTTTCTCTTAGGGGGGGAGGAGTTATATCGGCATAAGGTGGACACCGATATAAAACACCAGGGTCGTTGAGATACCAGCGACCCATTACACGCGACATTAGTAACTAAGTACCTATTAGATATTGTATAAACATCCTTATTGTATAAACATCCTAATTATATTAAGATAAGAAAACCATGTAATCGTACAGTATAAAAATGTAATCTTTAAACTGAATAAAGTAGTCTATAGTAGCTTCTCAAGCCGAGAACACCTCGTGTTCCTTTTTAAAAAGCCTGCTACCGTCACCCGCAACCTAACTCCGGCAGCCATCTTTTTTTCTTTTTTAATTTAAATAGCGACCAAACGAACGGGACGTTCACCTGATAGTAAGTGATACGCTCGCCCATAACATTGCACTAGATGTACACTACAGAAATTGGAGCTGCGGTGGTACCAACCTAGATGGTCTCCGGCAACAAGGATCTAGCACTAGTACTAAAGATAATTGCCATGATCATCATTTCATGATATTGATCCCCATTGTTGATCACAGGTCTTCACAATAATAAAGTATTTCCCGTGCGATAGTCACAATGAAATTTCCTGCCTGATTGTTATGTTCAGTCACCTTGATGACACATCATCATGAGCCGATAGACGTCCACTGCTGGACAGGCCTCTCCCAAAGATCTCCACATACATGCAGCACGGCATCCGGTACCGCTGGGCACTAAGGGTTAATATGGAGGGATTTGAGCCATTTCCTACCACGCCGGCCCATTGCGAGTTGGTGAGAGCCAGAGCTTCGTCTGTTGATTAACAGGGGGCACCAGGAGCTGGTGAGGTTGGCTTGGAACCCGTGAGTTGTTGTGAAGGAACCCTTACACCCCTTTTAATGACACATAGAAGTTAATGTGTCTCTTTTCATTTGTACAGCAAACGAATATGCTAAATGTTTCTGTGTGACTTTCTTAAATACTTTGCTTCCAGAAGATAGGCATATGTTCAAATTATGATAAATATGTTAACTGATCATCTCAACAGAATTTTTAATTTTTAATCATGGTCTTATATAAAAGGTCTGTCTTTGTCATTCAGTCTTGGTCTTCCAAAAAGATTTTCCCCATCACTAAACTTAACCCACTTGAAAAATGTGAAGTGAAATTGACCTTCGTGTGACCTACACTTAAAGAATTAACCTTGACTCAACAAGTTCGACGTGCTATACATAACCTCTTTATCTAGAATTAGCCCAAACAACTCTGACCTATGTCTATTCATTCTAATACTCGCGAACATTTTATCAACATCAGTCGATAGACGTCCACAGCTGGACATATGCCTCCTGCAAAGATTCCCACATTGATCAGGTGAGGATTGGTTGGTGAGAACATTGTAAACCTATACGTTATTCAACAAGCCTTTTTATTTATTTACTTATTGTATTTGTTTGTTTTATTCTTTTAGGGATGTAAGAGGATCCAAGCTAACCTCATTTGCTTGTGATGCACCCTGATTATCAACAAATGAGGCTCTGGCTCCCACCAAACTGCATTTGGCCAGCGTGGTGGGAAAAAGTCTAAATCCTTCCATATCAACCTTTACAGATGATGGTCGCGGGACGCCGCTGATGTGAAAGTCTTTGGGGGAAGCCTATGTTCAGCAGTGACCCCTACCGGCTGATGATGATGATTAGTTATATATCGATTAGTTTTATATCAAGATTTATTTAAGAAATGAATACTATCGTTATTGAAGTAATTTTATTGCTCTTAGATCTCTGTTGGCTGAGTCTAGATCAGCGCCATCGCAGGTAGTGTATCCGTCGATAAACAGTATTGTGCAAATACTATTGTATTCCGGTTTGAAGCGCGTTATAGCTAGCAAAATAACAGGGATAACTGTTCCTAATATCCTTATGTCTCAAGATGACCAGATAATATGGTCCGGTTTATATCATGTTAACCAGCGCCAAAGCGGCGGCGCTAGCGGATTTAATCATAACAAATATCAATAAACAGATATAATAACCGATTTACTTCACTCTAAATATTATGCTACTTTTATGGTCGAAAATAGCATATATAGTGCCCAGCGCTGGGACTCGAGGCGTTCTCTCATAAAATGATTGCTCTGGCAAGTCAATACTACGGACTAAGTACACAGGCGGAGTAGCGATTTAATTATATGAAAATTTTGGTTGAATCGGCTTAACCTTTTATAGGTTAAGCCGACTCAACAAATATGGCTTAATATAGACTTTTTTTTTAGTAAAATTTAATATTGTTTCATTAGAGTATTTCGGTCTTTCAACGTTCGGCACCCCATTCGGTTTAATTAAAATTCTTACGCAACTGTACTTCGTGAGGGTATTTCAATGTTAAACTTCCTCCTTAGTCCCCTTGCGTGTTTATAAATCAATTTTCGTTCCCCCACCGATGTTATCTTTGCCAGTCGCAGACATTTTATAAAAAAAAAAACGTCAATTCGTTCGTACAAATTTCCCAATCTTTTAGTATTGTCATAAAATTTGTTAAGGCAATATTTGTAAATACAAACTCTTTTTTATTTCTATGGAGGAAGCGACAAGTCGAACGATACGTTCTTCTTATCAGCCGGATAACGCCCACTGCTGGGCATAGGCCTTCATCAAGGATCCTCATTGGGGAATGGGGTCTTAGCCCCACACAACCCTGACCCGGTGCGAATTGGTAGGTGGAATACGTTCACCTGATAGTAATTAATGCCCGCTCATGACAACGTGGCAGTTAAAATCATATATACTATACCACGTTGCGATCGTCGCCTCGAGTCATAACACGTTAAATCCTGTTCACATAAATTTTAGTACCTACAACGCCCGTCGAACCGGAAAACAGTAAACATTGCATACTACACTTTGGCGGCAGAAATAAGAGCTGCGTTGGTATCCTATCTAGACGGTCTCCAGCAACAGGAATTGTATAGGACCTTACATAAATTTTAATAGAGAAATTTTTACATGATCCTCGAAATGAAGGCCTATGTGTCCAGCAGCTGATATAAAAGAATCCTCGAAGATGCAAAAATAAAAACAGGAAACATCGATTTTAGACGTAAACAGTTCAGTCGGAATATTCTCCGCGAGTTACAGTTTAACGACAGTAAAATTAACTACGGTATGTTTTTACTTTCCACTGCCATATTTTTCATGGTCACTGACAGATGAAAAAGTTCATGGACGTTAGTGAAAGGATCCGTTTATTATTTTATAATAGCACTGAATAGTTTTGTAAAATTATTTGAGGAACAGAAGATATTTCGTGAAATAGATGAGAATATTGACGATCAAATATATGTACTTTAGTAGACTTGTATAGTAAGTACAGTTTCTGTGAAGAGAGGTGAATAAGTTCTTCCTTTGGCATAGAAAATACTACACAAATATACTCATCATATTTCGTATTTTCCGTGTATGTTAATTACATTTATAGTATTAATATATTTCGATGTTTTTCTCGAAATACTAAAATCTATTAACTGTTATATCCACAGTATTCATCACGAGCATGTACCAAGCGCAATTAGTTTATAAGATATCTTCCTATAAAAATTATCACGATACTTAATACTAATGAAATAATACAGCAAGTATCAAAAATTCAAATTTTTTGCATATTGATATAAATTTATTATTAGTACTAAATGATATTTAACCTGTTTCTAACAAATTCAAACTGAATCTGTTCATATGAAATTAAAGTATACTATGTATTACATCTTCAGCTATTTTCTAAAGTAACTTCCTTCAATCCTGTCGAGGATTACCTGGAAATGGATAAGGAGGACTATCTCAAAGTGACGAACGTAATATATTAGTAAATTAATATACCAGTTAGCACTATATTGACTTACTTAACATTAAGAATGCTCTGTTAGTCTTGTCGCTTAGTTAATTAAAAGAAGATGATAAAACAAACTGATTAATGAGGGAGATATGTGTTTAACATACCCTCCTTTATTAGTCGGTAGATAATCTTTTGACATAAAATCCTTCAAATTTAGATATCACCGTCACAAGTAATACTTTGCAAATATTCCATTACGTTGCACAATGGGATTTATACAAAGTAACATGAAACGTGAATTAAAAAGAACCATTTAGTTTATTTGTTTACATTTAAGTTCAAGTATGTTTTAATTAGCATTTCATTAATTTTAGTAAACAGGACTTTAATAACAATTATCTTAAGTACATTTCCTTATTAACTTGATTTTAAAATTCCTGAGCGATGAACTTATAAGGTAGCCTTTCATTGAAAGCAGCGTTTAGAGATTTCTTCTATAATATTACGTAGTAGTTACTGTATATAACAATTGATTGATTAATAAAAGAAACATCATCATCATCATCATCATCATCACCGTCATCATCAATAAAAGAATACTGTTGGCTAATTGTCAAGTAGTAGGTCTTCATCGCCGGAGATCAACTAGGTAGATACAATCACAGATATGTCTGTCGCCAAACAACTGTGTGCAGTTGGCGTTCCTGCTTGAAGGGTGCTTTAGCTAGTGTAATTACTGGGGTAATGAGACTGAAGATTGACTTGTCTCGCAGACGAGCGTTATGTGGTGCAGTGTATAACATCGTAACCAGCGCCACGATGTTATATGCGGCCGTATCCTCCTCCTCTCGTCGCTTATTTGAATTAAAGATAAATCAAATGCATAGCCTAAATATACTGAACCCGTAATACTAGTGATATGAATCTACTTAACCAATGCACCAGTGGATCTCTCTTCTCTTCATTGCCTCAAAACACGGTCTTGCGCCATTAACATCATTTGTTGTTACTTTTTTTTAATGCAACTAAAGTATTCAATTAGCAATTAGTTCACGCTCCCAAAGAGCGACACGACGACCGTGTCAAGTGTGCCAATTGAGTGGTCCAATTCGGTAACGGTACACGACGGTCACTCAAACAATGAGAGGACGATTTTTTTTATTCAAAAAAAGCGACGAGACTAGCGAGATTATTACCTGGTAGTATATACGCTGTCTATAACAACGTGGCGCTAGTAGGGATGGTATACACGTCACCATTTTGCGCTCGTCGTCTGATACATAAGATGTTGAATGCCATTACCCCAGTAATTTCACTGGCTACAAATCCCTTCAAACCGGAATACAGTAATGATCGCACACAGAAGGCAGCAGAAAAAGTAGCTGCGACTCCTACCAAGACGGAATAGACACTTACCCTTGGTAGACCACCAGATATTCGTCTTACTCGTAGCGCTTGTCATAAATTTTGATGGTGATATACTTCTATATACATGTATAGCCGGAATCTTACCAGAGACTTCCGTCTTAAGACATAAGATGTCAACTGTCGCTATCTCCGGTAATTTCATTATCTACAGCGTCCTTCGAACCGAAACATAGTATTTACACATTACGCTATAGTGGCAGATATAGGAGCTGCAGTGGTAACAACTTTAACGATCTCCGGCAACACAAATCTATTACCAGTAAACCCTCCCTTTATCTTTGGATATAGAAGAGTTATAGTTTAATTTGTATATGAATAAACAATTAATCTATAACTCTGAAAACACCGGTTTTTATTCAAGCAACGAGACGAGCATGACGTTCACCTGATGGCGCTGGTCAGAATGATATATACAGTACCACGTGTTCTCGTCAGACATAAGATGTTGAGTCTGATTACCCCACTAATTACACCAATTACAACGCTCTTTAGAGACCTACCACCGTTAAGTATAGGAAGTAAACAAACACTAAAATAAAATGTAATACTAATATACAAGTACTCTCATAAGTTTAAAACTAGCGAAGGTTTAGATTACTATTGACCGATTTAAAGCGATATTTTAATAAGAGCAAGGTTGCTTATGTACGGCCTCATCGATCCAGGTCAGGCGGTAATGCACACAGTTAACCCACTTAAACTGAACCGCGGTTAGGTTAACCGCCGCCCGAGACACCGATACGTCATAACGGATCCCACAGAGGTCCCTATTTACTTCCGTTACATTGTATATGAAGTTTCACTTAAATAATAACTTTCAACTTGCGACCCTGGAACATGATTACATAGTTGAGATTAACTCAAGCTTCTTACTGCGTTTATATGCTCACTTTGCTTTAGTTCTCCTTGCTGTATGTATTAACATACACACCTAACATATATATATATATAATTAAAATAAAAACTTAACCTATCACCTCCTTCAATTGCAAAAACAATAGTAGTTTGATGAGAATACTACTTTTTTTTTATTCAATTAAGCGACGAGACGAGCAAGTCGTTCACCTAATAGAAAGTGATACGCCTGCCTATAACAAAGTTGCGCTACTTAGGATGATGTATACCGCACCACATTGCGCTCATCGCCTGAGACAAAATATATTTAGTCTCGTTACCCCAGTAATTACGCTAGCAACAGCGCCTTTCAATCAGGAATACAGTAATGTATGACGGAAGAAATAAGCACTGAGGTGGTGCCTACCTTTTTTTTTTTTTTTTTTTTTTTTTCTCGCGGGGGAAATCTTAAAAGATACCTTGCTTCTGGGGGGAAGACAAGGTTATGTGGGGCTTGTACCCACTAAAACCCCCTCGGTGGTCTACCTCAGTGCATTAGGAGGGGCTCCGGGATCTCCTACGGAACGCACCGGCGCCCCACTGCACTCTCGATTAACATTCCACGGAAGGGCAAAGCCCTCCTAGACCTCACGCTTTGCTACGGCAAATACAAGACCACAATGTATTTGCCGTCCTCCTAAGGCTCGCTTATTAAGCTCTGAGGGCCCCCACCCTCAAAGCCTACGAAACCGAGGACCCTTTTAGTCGCCTTGTACGACAGGCAGAGAATACCTTAGTCCTATTCTTAATGGCCCGGCACTACAGGGCTGACGGGTTAGGGCGTCCGTTGCCAACGCCCCGACGTCCTCGTCTATGGACGGAGTCGGCCCTCTCCCGACTTCGCTCGGCGGACTCCTTCTGCATCATAACGGTTTCACAGAAGGAAACCAACGCTATCCACCCATTTTTCTTTGCCAGTGCAGTTGATATCGCTACTGGCAAAGAAAGGTCATGCCCGATTTTGTGGATGAGAATTCTCCGTTCAGGCTCCCACGTAGGGCATTCTGCGAGCGTATGCTGAGCGGAATCCAGCTCTCCACCACAATGGTGGCATTGCGTGGTTGGTTCACGTCCAATCCTATTCAGGTACTCACCAAAACACCCGTGTCCTGTGAGTACCTGAGTCAGCCTGAACGTGACATGCGCCCCTTCGCCCGATCTAAGCCAGGCTTCGAGGTTCGGCAGAAATGCGCTTACTATACGCTGCCGTGAGTTCCGCGGCTCAGCTAGCCTCTCTCTCCACACCTCCAAAGCGCGGCAGCGCTCTTGCCTGTGCACTTCCACCACATCCAGGGGTTCGGCTTCTTCTCGATGAGAACGTAGACGCGTATAAATCCGCGCGTCCCTTTCCGCCAGAATGTCCAGAGGTGGGAACCGGGCCAGGATAGTGGCCGCCTCAAACGATATCGTCCGATATCCCCGTGCGATACGAATGGCTATCTTCCGTTGCAGACTGTTGACTTTAGCCCGGCAACGTCGGCTGCTCGTCAACCGATCTGACCAAACCGGAGCGCCATAGAGAGCCATCGATCGCACAACACCCGAATAGAGGCGGCGGACTCCTTCTCCGGGACCTCCAAGATTGGGCATTAGTCTATGCAGAGCACCTACTACCTTCTCAACCCTAGAGATCAGGCGGTTGAAGTGTTCCTCGAATCTCCATCGACTGTCTAGAGTGAGACCGAGATATTTCATTACCGATCCCACCTCAACAGGCACGTCACCTACGCGAACCGAAAAGCTGGGAGGTTCCCTTGTTTTAGGGAGCTTGTGAAACCATATCGCCTCGGACTTATGAGGCGTTATCCGGAGACCCAGCTCTTGGATTTTGTCCACAACGCAAGCTACTCCAATTTCGGCAAGTCGGATGGTGTCCTCGAAACTGTCTCCATTTGCCAATACTAATGTGTCATCCGCGTAACATACAACACATACTCCAGCGGGGAGATCGACTCTAAGGACTGCGTCATATGCAATGTTCCATAATAGAGGGCCCAATACAGAACCCTGTGGAACTCCGCAATTTACCTCTCTCCTATGTAATATGGCATCCCGACCCACATATTGGACGCATCTGTCTTTTAAGTAGGACCCGATAATGCGCTGTAAGTAGGGAGGCATGCGATGGTACGCCAGAGCTTCCCATATTACTCCCCATGGTAGTGAGTTAAAGGCGTTCACTACATCAAGGCTAACTGCCAATGCCACACCGCCTTGATCCACTGTTCGTTGCGACTGTTCCCGAATGCGAAGGATCGCATCCATGGTTGAGCGCGCTCTTCGGAAACCAAACTGGCCATCCGACAGATCGGGGCCTTCTTGGTGGAGATGCAGATTGATGCGATCGGCAATTATTCTTTCGAACAATTTACCGGCCTCATCCAACAGGCATATGGGTCGGTATGCAGAAGGAGTGTCCGCGGTCCTACCATCTTTCTTTAACAGCACCATCCGTGCTTCCTTCCAGCCCTGAGGGAATAGGCCAGCACTGAAGCAGCAGGTAAACAGGTTCCTCAGTCTATCTCCTAGTCCGGCGGCTATTGCTAGTACCCACGCGCGTCCGGGAATTCCGTCAGGACCTGGTGCAGTATTCCGGGCTTTGAGACGCTTAATGGCTCGTTCTAACTCTTCGTTGGTCACACCCCATTCGTCGGACCAGACGAGCTGATTCAACGACTCCGTAGAAGGTGGTACTGGGCATTGTTGACTCCTTGGGAAGAGAGTGTCCATCACTGTTTCCATAAATAAAGGATCCAAGGTCTCTGTTAGTGGAGGAATCCAAGGTCTGAGTTTGCCCAATACCATCTTGTATGGGCGTCCCCACGGATCCCTCTCCAGTTCCTCGAGCAGTTCGTTCCAAGCCCGAGATCTAGCTGATTTAATAGCCAGTTGGAGCGATTTAGTAGCGTCTCTGTACATCCTGTAGGCACGAGTCGTTTCGTCCACTGTGGCTCGTCGTCTCCTTCGGGTTCTTGTGTACTGACGTCGAGCGCGCAAGCAAACCTCGCGCAGTTGCGCTATAGCTGGCGACCACCAGTAAACCGCCTTCGACTTAATAAGCTTTGTTCGGGGCATTGAGACATCACAAATGTATGTCATCGATTCCCGAAACCAAGTCGCTCCACTTACAGGATCGGACAACATTCCTTCGGCTATGCTTTCTGGCCAGGCCATGACGATGGCTGCTGCTTCGAGCATATCTGCATCGAGTCTCTTGAGGGACCACCGCCGCGGTAGGCTGCTGCTGTGGTTGCGAGCAGCATGTTGTGAGGAGCCAAGCGTTAAATTAATCAAAATATAGCGGTGATCAGAAAGCGTGACCGCTTCCTCCGCTACTCTCCAGCCTGTCACCATGCGCAAAGCAGAAGAGTTTGCCCATGATAGATCAACGATCGACTCTCCCTGCCATCGCACACAGGTGCTGACGGATCCATGATTTAGGAGCCGAAGGTCAAGCCCAGCCGCCCACACTTGCAAAGTCTCCCCCCTAGTGCTGTTCCGAGAGGATCCCCACACTTTGGAGTGTGCATTGAAATCACCTAGAACAAGGACCGGACGTGGCTGACATCTGCGAATGCATTTGGCTACAGAGTCCAAGTACACTTCGTAGGCGGCGCGTGTGCAGTTGGGAGAGACATAGCAGCCCACAACTGCAAGAGGCCCCCATTCGACAGCAACAAAACCTTGCCCGCTAAAAATTGTAGAACAGTGTCGGTCCCCTGTATTCCCATTCCAATAGATAGCGACCTTGCCATCTTCGCTACCAAACCAGCGAGGATGGTCTGGTACTCGGTAAGGTTCGGCCGTTACGGTCAAAGCTACCGACCACTCCGCGAGGTGTTGCAGTAGCAGGTCCTGCGCCCCGCGGCAGTGATTCAGGTTAGCTTGGAGTATCTTTATCCTTCGATCGAAGGTGATACTTCCATGTGCTCCTCTGCACTTTGGGGTGGCTCAGGAGCAGGAGCCTGCTTTCTCCCTGTTCCTGTTCTCCTCCGCTTAGGTGCACATGCCTTAGCCCCCAGTCGGTGATTAGCTGGGCGTCCGAGATCCACGCACAGTGGACATTTTAGCACTCCAGTAGTACATTGACTAGCCCTATGGTCTGGCTCACTGCAAGCGTAGCACTGCGTGCTACGATCCTTTTCATTAGGGCATCTATTACGAACGTGCCCCAATTCCAGACATCGGTAACACTGCAAGGGTCGTTTCGCTAGAACCTCAACCCTTGCTAATGTCCACCCTACGCGGACACGTTTTGCTATCGCCAGCTTTCTTACTGTGCTTATAGGACAACGTACCCAGGCAGATCCCATTCGCAGAGGAGATCGGCGAATATCGCCCACTTTAACATCAGCGAGTGAACAGCCTCCTGCTTCCGCAACTGCCTCTGCGACTTCCGCTGTAGTGACGGACTCGTCCAAATCCATCACTCTTATTTCGCCTCTTTTGGAGGGTCGCGCTATGTATACATCGGTATCGGCCAGCGCTTCTTTCATTTTTCCCGCCAGCATATCAGCTTTCGATGCACAGTCAGGGCCAGTCACCTCCAATATTAGTGCCCCCGTTACTGCTCTCCTTGGTCGAACGGTTTCAATACCGCAGTCTGCCAACTTAACCTTCTGTTTTACCGCGGTCATGACCGCGGCGTACGAAAGTTCTCCATTCGCTGGTACGGTGACTGTAATGGCCGCTGCACGAGGAAGTCTACCCGGTTTTACCTTTTCGGTAGGTTTTGGAGTCACCTTTACAGCCTTCCTGACTGATGGAAGAACCTGTTTTGCCGTCAGTCTCCTAGCTTTACGGCTCACTACAGCCGACCAGGTATCCGCTGCTGACCTGAGCTCCGCGGCAATTGGCTCAGAAGCCAGAACAGGTGCACGCGGTATCAAAGATTGATCAGCGTCAGCCGCTACTGGCGCCCGACCACTTGGGAGTCTCGGATTGTTCGACAACCTTTGCCTTAGAGCTCTGTCAGGAAAAATTCTGGTCTCAAAGGCAGCAAGCTTTTCATCTACAAGACAACCTATTTGCAGCATGAGGCCTTCTTCTCCTCTCCTGGTAACGCCTTCTTTACCTAATGTACGCAGAGCAGACGCAGGCTTTGCCTTCCCAGACTCCGTCGAGCCAATCGTCTGCTTCCGGAGTAGCTTCATTTCTTCAGTGAGCTTATCCAACTTGGTTGCAAGATCCTTTACGAGTGATCGAAGCTCTCCATTCTCCTTTTCAAGTCTTACAACTTTATGGATGCTTGCTGCTCTCCGTGTAAGTTCTCCTGCCGCCGCTTTTAGGTTGCGAACTCCCAATCTCAAGTGACGGACGTAATCGCCTTTGAGATTACGGGAACGCTCTGCAACATTCCCTATTTCTTGAAGGTGTTGATCAATGAGCTCTTCCAGTTGGATATCCGCATAAGATTGCATTTCCAGGGCCAAGTTATCAACCTCTGGGAGATTAGTATTCGTCCCAGTTTTAGTTGGCGGTGGAGCACCTTCGCTCTCTTCGCTTGCAGAGGCAGTAACCGCTTGGTACTTAGCAGCGACCTCCATGCATTTGGCTTTAGATCTTCTCTTCCGTGCGTTGCTTGAGACCTCGGAAGCTACCGAAGTTAACGACATATGTGAGCCGTCTGACTCGCACGCATCGCTGTCCCCTGCCGTATTTTTTTGTCGGTCTAAGCGTATAGCGCGTCTTCGCCGCCCACTTGGCCGACCCTTTTGTTGCCCCGCAACATCTCCCTCTTTCCTAATTTTGTCCCCTGGTGGTAGAGGAACCGCCCACGGTTCAGATACATCACCAACTTGGGTTAAGTTTTCTTCCCCACGTGTTATGCAATCGTCCAGGCAAGGCCCGGAGTTTGACTTTCCCTCAGCTTCTCCATTTTTGGTATTTAATTGGTTCATTTCTGTTCCCACGAAACTGGCATGAAATATTCATTTGCTCGGGCAGAGCATCCTTACCCGAACAAGCCTACATACACCCAGGGGTCGGCAGGTACCTGGGGTGGATAGCAGTAGCGGTTGACAACCCCTCAACCATGCATCACCTCGCGCTGCTTCCGCCGCTTGTGATTAGGGTATTTTTTTTATAGAGGTTTTCTCCTCTTGGCCCGGCCAGTTAAGGCAAGACCCCCGTTCCCGATAGGAGCCGCGAGACGTGACCACGACACTCCAACCGGGGTTACGGGTTCCACGCGCGTTTCCGCGATGTGGCCGACGGTGGCAACAAAACAAAATTAAATCGCCCGCGCGGAGTCAGAGTCAATGAACACCGCGCCCGTCCTTGCCTCTCCAATATGCCTTCTGCTGATCAGAGGGACACCCGGAGAGACGCCTTCTCGGCAGATTATTCGCTACCAGTCCGCAACCATGAAGGCCGCGGACTGGCCCCAGGGTGCACCACGAGGAGGTTATCTGCCATAGCACCCCAAGTGCCTACCTAGACTGCCATTATTTAACTGGTGGTAGATATGAGCTGCTGAACACCGTCTAGGATCCACTGCGGCTCCTATTTCTGCTGCCAAACAGTAGTCTGCAAACGTGATTGTTTCGCTCTGAAGGGCACTGCAGCTACTGTAATTACTGTGGTAACAAGACTTAACATCTTAAGTTACCATCAGGTGAACGTCTCGATCATACAGTCGTTTCGTCGAAATAAACGGCGGCAAATCAGATTATTGGAGTAATCTACCATTTTACTTCCTGTGGTTGTCAGAAATAGCGACTTGGTATAAAGGTGGTAGGAAGGAGTGAACTGTATAATCGAAGGTAGCTGTTCCACCAACAGCATCACTGCAAGAAAGTTTAATGTCATGTAAAAAATATGGAACCTTTTAATACAATGTGAGAGGAGACGTGGTAGCGGGCACATGATGATGATGATAAAGTATTGAAGGTTGACAGGCATACGCTAAAATATAACGTAAACAATTTGTGTCAATATTGAAGATTCACTCCTAAACTTCACGCTTTCTCCGATATTTCATTTAAATCGAGAGGGAGAGGCCTAGTAAGTAATAAGAGGCGCAGTAAAATAAACTTTAACTGTTATATACAACAAAGTGGCTCTACTCATGGTTTATTCCGCGCCATTTTCATTTCAAAATGGCGGCGGGTCAAGCACCTGCCCGCTCTAATTAGTGACGTCTTCATTGTTTCCCGCAAACTGTTATACTTTTCGCGCCAATAAATTTATTCGTATTCAACAAAATTGAATACTCGTTTATGTTAAAGATAAATTATTTTATGGATGATGGAATTACACGGTAATTCCCCCATCTCCTTATCACCACCGTACGACCAGACGCACCGTAAGTCTCAATCCTTGTGTTATGGATATTCGCAGTTTGCACACAAAGTGGTTCAGCTCCACGTTTTTCATGAGAAAAGCAAAGGAGTGGAACAGCTTGCCGGTGATTTTCCCTTCCAAATACTATGTCAATAAAAGAGGGAATAGACTGTTACTAGGTTCGTGCGCTTTACTATCACATCATCACTTAACATTAGATGGGATCGTGGTTAAACGATAACCTTGTCAATTTGAAAAAATATATATTTTCACCCACTTAAACCTCTTCAGTGCTCATACTCAGTAGGTTGCGAGAGGCTCCGGGATCTTTAACGGAACGCACCGGTGCTTCCAATCAGTACACTTAAAATACTTCCCAAGGTGAGCTATAGCCTTATTTAGTACCCTCGCTTTAGTACTTTATTCTTGTCGTTCATCTCGACTCGCTTAATGGAAAATGAGGAATCCCACCTTCAAAGCCCGCGAACACGAAAACTTTTCCTGTCGCCTTCTACGACAGGCAGAGCTTTGTTTAGTTAACAGCCCGAGATTACAGGGCAATAGCAATAGAGACCTACCACCAATGAGTGTACTGTATCTTTATTAGCATTATTCGTTAAAAAAAAAACTTAAAGCGTTTAAGTACAGTAAATGTTACGGGGAGCTCCGTTATCGTTAGCCGGAGTTTCCGTGACATTCGCTACCCTACATTACGTCAACTGCAGTGGGCACGCGATGTCAATTATCTATCAGAGCATTAACTACCTTCGGCGAGCAGCATACAGACATTTTTACCACAACCATATAACCGTGGGCTCATTATGATAAGATAGAGGCATATGACTACAAGTTCAAATGTGCTTGCAATAAAACATTGATGAATTGGTGCTCGTGTAGTTCTACTATTACAATTCTTCCACATACGTTAGGAAACGTAATCAGCAGGTTAGAGTTGGTAGTATGGACGCATCTGCCTGATTAACTAACATCCTCATATTGTGAATCTATCAACATAACAGCTGTCTTTCGACTGACAATAAATTAAAGAAGTGAGGTATACTACTTAACGTCTCAAAGCGATGGATGTTCACTGCTGGACGTGTGTCTCATGTAATAAGTTTCTCAAAGCACGGACTTGCGCTGTTTGAATCCAGGGGCCATTGCCACTTTAGCCTCGCGACTTGTAGGACTATGTCGGTGACCCTGGCTCTTCTGCAGATCTCCTCATTTCTGATTTGATCACGCACAGATAAAAGTATGATGCAATGATCGTTTTTGAACGGAGTGTATATCAACCTAATTAGCACCACGTTGTTTATAGGTTGTATTAATAATACATCCTATAACTATGGCTAGTAATAACTAGCCATCAGCTGAAGAGCTTGGCCTTTTTATTGCTTCACTCAATATAAATATATATTTATCCTAGAGTATTCTAGGCAAGAACGCTTTACCAGATGGGGCGTCAGAGTCAATTAACACCGTGAAATTTAGGTCAAGTTCTGGCCTATCGTTGATAAAAAAATTAGTAGTAGTTGTACTTACAAATAGAATTCAAATAAAGCTAATTAACTACCCAACAGTTACATTACAATACTATTTGGATGCATGGAAAGTTAATATGCGTTATACCGTAACCCAGATCCTCAAGTCAGACCAATATCGAACGTGAACATCAATCTGGAATATTTCCTTTTTTACCTTTAATCTTCGATCAGATATTCTTTACCATTGGCTCTGTTTTTCAATTATACTACTATACGATTGTATTTCAGTGGCTTTATGTTATATCTATCAACATCATCCTGAGGCGCACCCTTCATACTGAAGTTTAGCGATCAGACTGACAAAACTAATTCATTCCTCAGCTATCCTTTATAACTTCAAACCATTTCTTACATTACAACTGTTTTATAACCATAGCAGATATATATACCTTTAAAAATGTTGTACAATTAGTTAGTATAAACTGGTGCGTTAGAGTGAACTTTACGACTCACTAAATTGATCATGCAGCTCCGGAATTGAAGCGAGGAACTGAGTGTTACAAGACAAGCCACTGCGCCACGTTGACAGTAGTACATTGAGGAACTACAGCGGATATATTTACAAATTTTGTATCGTTTTTGTATCTAACAATAGAAAAAGCTGTACATATCTGTGATAAAGAAAATTTTATGTTTGACCTACTACTACTTATCTGCCGGATAACGTCAACTGCTGGACATAGGCCTTTCTCAAGGATCTCCATTCCGATCGGTCCTGCGTTGTCCGCATCTCGCGGCTTTCTGTGACCTTCATGAGACTCGGACCACCCACTTCTTTTACCAGCGCCTTGACGACTTCCGTTATGATCGGCACGTTCACTGATCCCACGGGCACTTGAGGCCGCCTTTTGTTAGTGTTCTTTAGGGGGAATTGGGTCCTAGCCCACCATGCTGGCCCAGTGTTCAGAGCCTCGTCTGTTATCCAACAGGGTGCACCGCGTGCAGATAAGGTTGACTTGAGCTCCGTAAGATGTTTAGCGGAACCACTTACACCTTTTAAAAATTATTACATATTGCTAAATAATAACATAGTAACCTTCAACAATAAAGGTCTCGGGTCAAAAGAGAATTAAACTAATTTATGGACTTCTATACCTATAAAGGCTCTGCGAGCAGTGATCACATACTGAATGCCGTCACCGTCTGTAGGCGTTATGTTAAACATATTTGTAGATCTTTGCAATGATGATGCATGTTTATATATGATAAATATCGATTGAATAGTACTTAAGATTTACGTGAATATATACAGGCAAACTACCTCACCTTACTAAAGTTATAGTAACTACCATTACACAACTACCACCACAGTTATAACCTTGTAGTCAATAATCTATTTCATGTCGTCTCTAAGTGAACATTGGGTAAGGTTTCCTTCTATCAGCTTCTGTTGTATCAGATTAACGAAAGAAATATACAAGGTAAGAATGATTGGAAAAATCGGTGCAGGTCGACCTAGGCGGACATATTCCGATCAAATCGGAGATGTCCTAAAGAAAGGCCGGATCAAAAGCACACGCAACCGGCGAGCATGCATGAAGACGCTTATGAAAGTGGAGGAAGCGAGAGAGGTGTGCCAGGATCGAAGCAGGTGGAGAGAGGTGGTCTCTGCCCACCCCACTGGGAACGAGGCGTGATATATGTATGTATGTAGCTTCTGTTGTATCAGATTAACGAAAGAAATATACAAGGTAAGAATGATTGGAAAAATCAGTGCAGGTCGACCTAGGCGGACATATTCCGATCAAATCGGAGATATCTTAAAGAAAGGCCGGGTCAAAAGCACACGCAACCGGCGAGCATGCATGAAGACGCTTATGAAAGTGGAGGAAGCGAGAGAGGTGTGCCAGGATCGAAGCAGGTGGAGAGAGGTGGTCTCTGCCCACCCCACTGGGAACGAGGCGTGATATATATGTATGTATGTAGCTTCTGTTGTCACTCTAATACTAGTCTATGTACTTGGGATTAAGGGCTCGGAACTATTTTTGTTAATTTTATTTAATTCTAATCTGCTAGAGTTATAGTACTGGAAGAGAATACTTGGAATATCGTGTACTGAATTCTGTACCAACGAGTCTATAGTTGGAGAATTCTACATCAAACAGCGTTTATCTTTGGTCCAGTCTCGTATCCTCACCTTTTTTGATTACATATTCCGCTGAGAGAAGGTGACTAATGCGATAGGCCACGAGGAAGATCGCCTAGGACCTAGACTGACTAGATAAAGTTGGCAGTAAATGACTCAACATCACTACATGAATGGAAGGCGGTCATAAGAGAAAAGTGGCATGTTGTGAAGCTTGCCACGAATTCCTGAAATGATGACCACGACCAAGAGTGTTACTGACGGAGAAGAAGAACCTGCTTCTATATCTCTACATGGTATATATAAAAAAGTTGTTATTGTTGCGGTTTCTTCTGACGCGTTATTGTCATGTTTGTGGAATACGCGCTAGGAAGTTATCAACTGCCGTTACATGTCATTACATATGATTTCCCATGTCGTTTCACTGAACATTGTGATGGAGGGAAAAAAAATATCCACACCACAAGCGGAAGTCTGTTTTCTTTGGCGACAATGTAGTGCAAAAAATTAAGAATACACCTTAATACAATACACCCACGAAACCTCTTATTCAATGTGTATCTATTTCATGTGTATGGAATAAACGTTTTGGCCTATGAGGGCAATTTATAAATGTACGGACCCCACCTACTCACCGCGCCCTAATTTTTGTCACCATTGTGTGTTGCCAGACAATTAACCTAATTGCGAATATTATGCTGACAGTAAAACCTTTTTTTTTATTTATTGTATTTGACCTCAATTACTCATGGTGTTGTGACAATGAGACTATGGAGAGATATGATAGGGAAGTAAAACAAAAAATACATGAAGACCGAAAAGCAAGAAATGTGTAAACACCAGCCTTGTCTCATTCCACGCAGGAGGAATGTAAAAAAAAATGCGACAGGATGATGGAGCGCCATCATCATCATCTTCAGCTGATAGACGTCTACCGCTGGCCATAGGCCACTCCTAAAGGTTCCCATGTTTGTAGCGCTTCATAAAGGAGGATTTGAGCTATGTCCTACCACGCTGGCCTAATGCTGGGTTTGTGGAAGCCAGAGCCTCGTCTGTTGATTAGCAGGGTGCACCACGAGCAGGCGAGGTTGGATTGTGTCCCATGAGTGGTTGTCCGGAACCTCTTAAACCTCGTGGTTACGACGGTGCGTGCTCATTCATAATAGTCCGTTTCTCATATATTGATATCAGGAACAGCAACGCTGCTATGGCTGCAGATTTATTATGTAAAGATGGTATGGAACCAGGATTCATAGTGTCATAAGTCAAGCGCTCAACAACTACACCACAGTGGCATTGGTTATTTTTTTTACTCAACTAAATCACGAGGAGAGCGAGATGACAGCTTCATGGTAACTGGTACACATGGTGCTCGTCGCCTTGAGATAAATTGTTACGTTCCGTTACCACTGTACTTTCACTAGTTACAGCGCCCTTTAAACCGGAACAGTGATGTTTGCACATTACTATTTGATGGCAAGGCAAGGCAACGAAGTGGTTCACCATTGTTATATAAAATATATATTTTTTTAAAGAATGTAAGAAATCTTGCACATCAACTCCTGGGATCCAGGCCAACTTCATCTGCTCCTGATGCCTACTAATCAACAAATGAACCTCTGGCTCCCACTAACCCGCAATGACCGAGTGTGGTGGGAAATGGCCCAAATCACTTATATAAATCACTTTTGCATGGTCCCACTGCTGTATTCCCACTTTTCAAAGCAGTGTCTTCTATCTACCACGTAGGTCAAGTGCGAGTCGGCAAATCAGTATATATTTATGTTAACATTTGTAACACCTAAAGAAACTTAGATTTGTTTTCTTTAATACTGCTTACTCTATTCTTAAATACTAGTAACCCACATTTTGTTAGGGTGGAAGGGGTCCAGCACAATAGCTCACGGGATCCAAGCCAACCTCATCTGCTCGTGGTGCACCCTGCTAATCAATAAACGAAACTCTGGCTCTGGCTTCCACCAACCCACATTCAGCGAATGTGGTCGGAAATGGCCCAAATCCCTACTCGATTAAGGGGGAAATTTTTGAGGGAGACCTATGTCCGTCTATCGGCTGATAATGATAATTGTCTTAAAACGATGTTTTCATTGACTTTCATCTTTAATAATATTTTTTTATATATTCTTGTAAAAGTTTTTTTTTAATCGCATCTTTGTTTTTTTTTAAATCTCTCAGAAGAAAGTATGTTTGTTTGTTTCTCCGGCTTGCTTGTTATTGCCACATCTTTCGTTATTGTGCGTCCGAGATAACATCTCATCTTGTTTACTCTCCATTTGTAAATACACGATTGTCTTTCTGTTTACAACGGATTTCGAGGAGAGTAAAGACGTCACTATTAGGTTTACATTTTTGTATACAAATCACATTTTTAGTTAGTCGTTATCTTCTATTCTCTAATATCAATACAGATTTCATATATCATCATTCTCTAATATCTTTTACAAAGTCTCAAGATATTTAAACTGCTTTATCATCACACTAATATATATAATAATATTATACCTTAAAATGTACACTTTTAATTAACCAGTGTAATATTGTATAGTAAACATAACTGAATCATGATTAATGATGAAATGACCCGTTCTGAATGATTAATGAATTCACTACCGTCCTATACAAGGAGCTTTTGAAATACTTGTTACTGCTTGTAGGTCCCTGATCTAGACAGGTGATACGCCTGCCCATAACAACGAGGCGGTGCTTAAGATGGTATACACTACATCACGTTGCGCTGGTCGCCTTGAGACATACTAGCTACAACGCCCTTTAAATCAGAACACTGTAACGTTGCACATTACTGTTTGTTGGCAGAAATAGGAGCTGCGGTGGTACCCACCTACACGGTCTCCAGCAACAGAGACCTACCACCAGTAAATTAGGTCCTAACACTATACATGATATATTGTGTTAGGATCTAACTCTTGAGTTTTGAAGTCATTTATGTAGTTATTAATTGTAATAGTTATTAGCATAGAAATAATAAGGTTAATAAAAATAAATAGATTGACTACTGAGATCTGTCCATGAAAATTTAAAGACATAAGACTGCTTAATATGTTTGTTGTAAATGATTCAGCATTTTTTTTGAAGATTTTATGGCCTAGTGAGACCTTGAAACCAGCTTATATAACGATAATGGGTGTCCTTTTCCGGTGTTCATCAATCACTTGAAAACTGGTGAACGTATCGACATGGGAGCATGAGGATTCGACGCGGAATGATTTGTAGATTGTTATACGATATTTATTTTTTCATAGATCCTACATTATTTTATTTTAATTCATATTATTTTTTCGGTTGCCATAGTAACGGTTGCTATAGAGTCTCAAAGAATATTTCAGACATATTTTATATTACGGCCAGCCACACGCGGCGTAAATTAAAAAAATTGCTCAGTTCCAAATTCAAACTATTCAAATTGAGAACGCAGACGCGTTCCGTTCGATCAAGCGTTTGGATGCGAACCGCGTGTCGCGACCGGAAGCGGCTAATGCGGCAGCGGGCGTCCGTCACCATAACTGTCACTGTCATAAACGCCCGCCATTTTTAATTACCAATACGTTGTTTATCATAGGCACCTGATACGACTTCTGCAGTGTAAACATTCTCAGACGTTTCAATTTATTAAATACATAGCTTAAAGAAGCGCGGACAAAACCAAGTAATTTTCTTTACTACACATTAACGATTTTTTTTTATTATTTTGTACTATTTTGTTCTTATCTACGAAGCGACGACGCGACCGGGATGATCACCTGATGACTATAACAAGATGGCGCTAGTTAATTTTTTACCCATTGCGCCAAATCGCCTGACATAAGCTGTTAAGTCTCGTTGCACCAGTAATTACACTAGCTACAACGCCTTTCAAACCGGAACACAGTAATGTTTGCACTTTGAGGTGTTACCTAACTAGACAGTCATCATGGTTTTGGTTATTTAAATATACAAGAATATGTTAATAATGTTTATAATTTATTGTTTAAATAAAAACTGACTATTGCTGGAGACCGTTTAAGTACCACCGCAGCTCCTATTACTGCCACCAAACAGTACAGTGCAAATAATACTGTAGTCCGGTTTGAAGGGCGTTGTAGCTAGTGTAATAGCTGAGGTAAGGAGACTCAACATCTTAAATTTTAGACGATGAGTGCAATTTGGTGCATCATATATTCTAACTAACCTCGCGTTTTTATGAGCAGGCGTATCACTTACTATCAAGTGAACGTCCCGTTCGTATCGACGGTTAATTGAAATAAAAAAAAAATTAATAAACATGTAAATATTTTCTCATTTCATAGTTATTAACTTCATTTGTTATATAGTTAACTAGGCCCCTATAGCTTCGTTATATTTTTTATGCTCAATAGATCCCTATTGACTCCAATTTACTTCGTTTTTGTGAAGGAATGCTGTTCAATTGGATTAATTGGATTGCTTTGTTGATTGCATAATATATCACACAGCGGGAAGTGGGAATGAGTCAGCGTGATTTACACAGCAGAAAAAGCTCACTTTTCTTATAATAGATCCCCAAAACATATCGAACAGAGCAGCTTAATAGATCATTCATTATTTTGTTTCAAATCACAAAGATGAACTCTATGATTCTATATATATATGTACAACATATTTTTTTATTGTTTTTATGTTATCAATATTTACTAGAAATATTAGAAAATAATGATTCATAATTCAAATTGTTGTAATCGCATTCATCATCATCATCAGTGGACAGACGTCTACTACTAGATATAGGCCTCCCCATAGATTCCCACTTCTATCGTTTGTATTCTTATGGGAAGAGTTTCCGGCATTGTTACTGAAGATCGTTGAAGAAGAAAATATCTCTAAGAAATATTTTCATATTTAATACATGATATAAAGAGGAATTTCTTCTCATCATCTTAATTATGGAAAGTTAATCAATAGGACTGTAAAATATATTTTTCATACTTAGTATATCGCATCTAAAAGTAAGTAAACATTTATTGTAACGGAATGTATTAAAAGTTGTGTTAGTTCAGTTGGCACCCGACGCCGAGAGATGGCGCTGGCTGTATATTAATTCGTGGTTTGGTTCTGTCGTCCGGTGTACAGTAGGTAAAGTCGTGAAGTCTGTTCACTTAGAGTTAGACGTTCTCTTATCATAGAAACAAGATTTTTCACGAAAGGGTTTTGATTGGCTAATGGACTGGTCAAAACCTACCTTAAAAACTTAAACAATGAACCTAAACATATATTGTTTTAGGGCACATGTTATTTACTTAATAGCTTGAGTAATATAATATCTATAGTTTAAATTTATATGGAAAGAAAATACATTCTTTTTTTCTATATGTTACTTAAAGAATTTTCTAGTTTTTGGTAAAAGGTCATGAAATAGGAAGGGAAACCTAAGAAAATCTAGACATCTGTCAAGCTTACTTCTGTTTGATAATCAACTAAAAGATTAGTTCAAATTAAGCAAAGGTCGTACATATAAGACCCCAGTAACCAGGAAACTAGGTCTGAAAATACTTTTAAGCTTCTTTTTGAAAATTAAACCTTAATCAAAAGGGTTACAGTGCAAATTCAATTGTAAGTGTAAAGAGTATGAATAAAAAAAAGATATTTTTCTTCAGGCAAATGGGCCGCAACCTCATCATTCCTGGAGGTACACGGGTGATCGATGCGACCGGCAAGCTGGTGATGCCCGGCGGTATCGACCCCCACACTCACTTAGAGTTGGAGATGATGGGTGCGAAGACAGCTGATGACTTCTACACGGGGACAAGGGCAGCAGTCGCCGGCGGTACCACTACTGTCAGTGAGTAGCAACGTATCTTAACTTACTACATACCATACAACTGTATTTTTTTCCTTTAACAAATGTGAGGTTCCAAATAGTTTGTACACCATTTTTGGTAGAAGTATTATACATTCATTGTTCAAACATGTCAATGGCATTTGTAAATCCAAGGCCGAACCTTTGTATGGGCACAATATCCTGAAGCCCATACAAATCTCTAATCCATTCTCAGTCCAATAGTCTATTTACATATCAATATACTAAATTGTAATGATAAAGCATTGCTCCATTTAACCAGTTGTAGATATATAACAACCATATATAAATTACATATAAAGTCATTTAAACCACATGCTGTATACTTATGTTTGTCTTTTTTTTTTTTAATTACAGACAGTGTTTAATTTATTTTAGACAGTATTTTATGAATTCATTACCATAGACCTTATGTTCATTAGTTGAGATGTTTATGATGATGGTTATAAAGGAAACTGATAATTTTTAACTATTGTATTATTCTATACTTGTAATTTAAGTATTAATAAGTATAATATATTGGTACATTCATAGTTTTAACTTTGGTTTCAATTAATATATATATATATATAAATACCCTTTTTATCTTTTACATGTCCTCTTATTAATATTTCCTTTGTACACCAAGATTAAATGGCTTTATTAGGAACGGCATAATCAAACGTGTAGATTTGAGTTATGCCTATGTCAACCAGCTGATGATAAAGATAAAATATATAGTTTAAATATATATTAATCTGAATGATAATCAAGCAATAGTATAGATTTATTAAAACAACAGTAATAATGTTACTTTTTCTTTTCAGTTGACTTTGTGCTGCCCGAGAAGGGTCAGTCTCTTATCGATGCTTACAACCATTGGAGGGAAAAGGCTGACAATAAGGTAATGCTGATGCGAGTCTGTGCAGCAAATAAATTTGTATAAAACTGTCATCCTAACTTTTGGTAAATGACATTGGAACAATTTTATACTGTGCTTGATAAGTTTTTCAATTACAGAGTTACTTTAATACTTATCAGATTAGCTCATTTCAAAATTATAAACACTATTATGCTGATACTTCATATATACTGATACTTTAATATATTTATAAACTAAAATATATGTAGTATGTTCCTAATGTATTCTTAAAGATGTACAAAAATGCATGTTTATATAAGATTATTGATGAACTACAGATGATGTTATCACCTCAAAGTTTTAACTGTTATGAATCATTTATGAACTTATGTAATGATCTGTAATAACAAAATTATCAAAGTTTTGAAAGAAATAAATGATAAGAATATTTATTATTTTAAGACTTCAAAAATGATGAGAAATTATCGTTGAAATGCATAAATCTTCACTTCCAGGTTTGCTGCGACTACGCTCTTCACGTAGGCGTCACTTGGTGGTCACCTGCCGTCGCTAAAGAGATGGAGCGACTCTGCACCGACGATTATGGTGTGAACTCTTTTAAGATGTTTATGGCTTACAAGGACGCCTGGATGCTGGATGACTACCATCTCTACCTCGCTATAGAGACCTGCAAACAATTGGGAGCTTTGCCACAGGTAAATTTGATCTTAAAATATGGTTTCATTACGAAGATAATTAGATACGTTATAATTGTCTTTAACCCTCTCCTTGTTAGGAAAAATCTGAAGTTCCACTTTTGAGAATCCTAAAAGTGGTCATTGTTTATGTTAATTGATTAATAACTATAGTTATTATTTATTAATATAAGTAGGAAAATAAAAAAGGTTTATTTCATCTGTCCGTCTTCTAAAATGTAGAATTGTACGGGGATTTATATCCTATAGGAAGTAATAATATTAAGTTTTTTTTTTTTCCATCCTCCTGTGAAGGTCCACGCGGAAAATGGGCACATTGTCGCCCGAAATACGGAAAAGCTTCTAGAGGCTGGCAAAACAGATCCAGAAGGCCACTTCCTCTCCCGGGACGAGGAGGTGGAAGCCGAAGCGGTTAACAGAGCTTGCGTCATCGCCAACCAGGTGGGTTTTTTATTGCCAAATTATCTAGGTATGCTATTTTTATAAGATCAATGGTTTACACATATTATATATATAGTGAGAATGGACTGGTGGGGGTCAAATAAATTTCAATAGTCCTGAAAAATTATTTGAACTGAATTTTGGGGACAGTTCATTCCTGTCTCGTCAACCCAGTTACACGATCAATCGTTCAGCCATGGACTGCGTTAATATTGAGGTTTACGGTTCCACTGCTGATATCCATGGTACGTGCTTTATTGGAGAACAAGTATTGCCATTTTATAGTTATTTTATTACCTATATCAAAGGTTTAGTTAGGATGATATACAGCATCACATTGTGCTCGTCGCCGTGAGATATAACATGTTAAATGTTTGTTACCTTAGTAACATCACCAGCTATACCGTCCTTAAAACTGACACAGTAATATTTGCACGTTACTATTTGACAACAGAAATAAGAACTACAGTGATTACTATTGTGGCGGTCTCCGGCAGTAGGATCCTACCACCAGTAAACTGATGCAAAACACAGTTACGTAGTTAAGTCCTCATGTAATGATTACCATCATCTCAACCGATGACTGTCCATTACTGGATAGTAATTATTATTAACGACTATTTTTAGGCCAACGCTCCACTATATATAGTCCATATGATGTCCAAGAGCGCGGTGAAGGCGTTGGAGATTGCACGGTGCAGGCAAAAGCAGCCTGTCTATGGAGAGACCCTCGCGGCGACCGTCGGGACTGATGGTGAGTCTGTTAATAAATTTGATACTTAAGAACTTAAAAAGCAATTACAAGTAATTAACGTAAACCTATTTAATAAATTATGGATATATTACCCTTTTTAAATGACTGGCAAGCAGAGGTGTAAGGGGTACTGTCCAACATCTTACGGAGCTCAAGTCAAACTCACCTGCACGCGGTGCACCCTGCTGAATAATAGACGAGGCTCTGACAACCCACCAACCCGCACTGGGCCAGCGTTGGGGGTACAGCCCAGTCCCTCTCAATGAACTCCCAATCATGATGTGATCTTTGGGGTGGCCTATGTCCAGCAGTGGATGCCTATCGGCTGATAATAATGATGATATGCAGCAAAGGTTAGCCGTTTATCTGGTAAAAGGAAAGTGTCCGATTAGATTTAGAGGTGACATCAAGAGTTTGGTTGATGGTGAGGATTTTTCGAAACAGCCTTACTATCACTAGCGTATTTTAAATCTACCGCTATAACATTCAACATATAAGAGAGAGTATTCTGCACGTGAGCATCCTCCATCCTCATTGTTTCTTAACACCAGGTGAAATCAAGGTCTAGTGTTAGACCGATGCAGAACAATAACCCTTTTTCGGTATGTTTGTTACGCAAAAGTTTGATGCACAAATAACGCAGTCATTAAGGTTATCAAAGATCGCAATTAGGATATCTTAATGGACTATAAGGGTTAGACAATTACTCATAAACGTTATGCGGCAAGTCCTATAAAGATCTAGATCTAGTTTCATGGAAGTCTGTGAACACTTGATTCCTTAAGCAGGATAATTGTTCGATACTTTAAATAGAAATCAAGTAAAGTATATATTATGGAATTGTTATATTAATATCATAGTAATTGCAAATATATATATATATATATAAACTATCTGTTCCCCACCCTCTGCTCCCTCAACTCCTTTTGTGAAAGGAATTTTCTAAAATCCATTTTCAGCAGACCTCTAAATGGCAGATGTTTGAGTAAAGAATTATCAATGGTTACCCCTAATACTTTCTAATATCTCATGTAATATACAAATGACAGGTTTTTAAGGAATGTCATATAAATATTTTTGTGGTGCTTAAACAAAAGTTATATATATTTTTTGACTCTGTAACCATCTCTGAAAATACCGAAAACGTCCGGACCTATTATAACGAAACGATTAGAGAGAAACAGTCTACATTGGTTTTTTACTATATTTATTTATCTACCCATATTCATTTGTTAAATGATACAATAATATGTATAAAATAAATATATATGTAATGACATACAATCTGGATTTAAAGTAACAATTTTATTTTAAAATCTCTATGAAGGAAGCAGTCTACAATAGACAAAAGAAAAAACTATATTAAAAAGAGTGAAAAGATCTGTTATTTAAAAAAAATATTGCCGAATTATAGCAACAAGCTCAATTAGTCGTGCTTCACTAAAAAAAAAACGTAAATGTATAATAATCATGTGGAATGGTATAAATTCTTCCCAGGTACGCACTGCCGCAACGCGTGCTACCGTCACGCCGCCGGTCACGTGATGTCGCCACCGCTGCGCCCCGACCCCACCACACCCCAAGCAATGGTGGAGGCCCTTGCCGAGTAAGCAAACACAATGTGTGACAATATACAGCCTGGTCCACCCTACCTCTTATCTTGATAGTTGCCACACACTAATTTCGTCTACAAATCGGCACCTTCCGCTTTGAAGGGCGCTGCAGCGTTTGACGTTTATTTCGACATGACGATGGGACTACCAGCGTTACAATGTGGCGTTGTTATAATGATGTACCAGCACCACATTGTGCTTATCGCCTGGAGACAAGATTTTAAGTTTTGTAACTTCACTAGCTATACTGCCATTATAACTGAAACACAGTAAGGTTTGCATATTACAGTTCTACAGAATAAATAGGTGCGGGACGGTATCTGGCAACAGAGACCTACCATCAGAAAACTAGCAAACACAGTACTGATACAGTTTATATGGTAATGGTAGATTTAAATGATAGTCCAACCGATTGAGATCCACTGCTGGACAAATGACTATACATAGTCCACATGGTGTTGAAGAGCGCGATAAAGGCGTTAGAGATTGCACGGAGCAGGCAAAAGCAACTTGTCCACGGACATGACTTGAGACATAAAATATTTAGAAGGCTCATTACCCCAGTAATTTAACTAGCTAATAGGCCCTTCAAATTGGACCACAGTAATGTTCAGGGAATACCAGCAATATTGAACCTACCACCAGTGAAGTATGTTACTGGTGACGAGATGTAACCTTTACCTACCAGCGGTACTTGTCATTGTTGTAGGCAGACGACATATATGATTACAGGATGGGTCTGCTGAAGTCCTTTGTATAAAATATCCACCCTAAAGTAGGAGTTGCTTCAAATCTACCACTTTTAATTAATATACGTCTTCAAATTGAATTTTATAGCGACCAGCTGCAGCTGATTGGTAGCGACAACTGCACCTTCCACGAGAAGGACAAGGCTTTAGGACGGGACAACTTCTCCAAGATACCCAACGGTGTCAACGGAGTCGAGGACCGCATGGCCATACTGTGGCAGAAGGGCGTCAACACCGGTGAGTTTTATCTACCCATAGAGTTAAGAGCTGAAGAGATAGGACTAGAAGTAATTCTTTTTACTCGACGACTATGTAAACGTCACTGCAATCAAACTGGAAAACATATCTCGGAATCGAACCGGAACCTTTTAGATATAAAGCAGATCCTTAGTGCGCAACCAAGAAAGTTTACTGATTTCCAAGTAGTAGTTCAGATAATGGTATCAAGGATCTGGAATTGAACCGACAACCTTCCTGTTAATGCCTAAATTATTGCAGAATAAAGTTCCATTTAAGTAAGTAGGCAAATATATATACTAACAGATATATATATCTGTAGCGAAGTAGCTCGCTGGCCTAATGGTTAGAGCGTGCGGCTTTCATTCCGAAGGTCGCGGGTTCAAACCTCGGCATGTACCAATGACTTAATATTTAAGTTATGTACATTTGTGAACTTTAGTTACAACAGCGAGATACAAAAAACGGTGAAGGAAAACATCGTGAGGAAACCCGCACACTGATATCATCTTTGTGTGTGTGTGTGGTGGTCCCAACAAAGTGGCAACAGGCTCGCCCCCTGTTACATGGGATCTAATCTAACCACATCTGGCGAAATGTGGGTAGTTTATTCACCTCTGCCTACCCCTACTGGGAAAAAGGCGTGACTATATAAAAAAAAAAAAAAAAAAAAAAATATATCTGTCTACTCCGCAAATATTTTTTTTTTAACGAAGTGAAAAGACGACATGTTCAGCTCAATAACTTGGCACCACATTGTTCTCATCGCGTTGAGATGTAAGCGGTAAAGACTTCGTTACTACAGTAATGTTTCTCTACTACTGTTTGAGGGAATAGGTGCTGTGTGTGAAACTTAAACGGTCTAAGAAATCAAAGATTTATCACTTGTTAAGATAATTACAATCCGTGTGCAGGTATAATGGATCCGTGTCGATTCGTCGCGGTTACCAGCGCGTGCGCCGCTCGCGTGTTCAACCTGTGGCCCCGCAAAGGCCGGGTGGCGGTCGGCGGCGACGCGGATCTCCTCGTGTGGGACCCTCGGCTACAGCGGACCATCACCGCAGCGACGCACGCGCACGCCGTTGATTTCAACATCTTCGAGGTAAAAACTTCTTAAAGTGCCTCTCGAACTAGTGAAGGTTAGCTATCAGCGCGGTACAGTCCTATCTGTCTTTGTTTCGGCGGAACTATTCGGACGCCCCAGATGTGCCAGTCCATTTCTTAATATTCCTCAACCATAAATTTTTCCTTCTCCTCACCTTTCGTTTTCCAGGTACAAACAATCACATACCTTGTACATACTCCTCGAGTCTTGATACTATCACCTTATATCAGCTTCACCACAAAGGTTTTTATTAGCTTCATCTATAGTGGCCACCATACCACGGCATGTTTACGAATCATTAATTCTAAACCACAGATAAACAAAAAAACTATTAGTTAGTAGTAGGGCTTTTTCGAACCCATGTGGCTAGCTACCACCATCTTGTAAATCAACTGTCATGACAGAATTGATTTCCGCCTGCAAGAGGACAAGAGTGTTCTGAACGAGAACCTTTACTTTACCCTCATTGTGGTTTAACACCGTTTGAAACTGAAGTCATGTGTTAGACGAAGTTAAAAACATCATTGTAAACTTTTACTATAAAATAATAATTTGTATATAAACATAACATAAAAGCTATATAATAAAACCAAGAAACGATTAGAAAGATTGTATGAGGAACTTAATATCATCATAGGGTCAGAACGTGGTGGGCAGCCCACAGTACGTGATTGTGAACGGGCGTGTCTGCTTGGATGACGGAGACCTCAGGGTTGTCGAAGGTAAGCACTTATACGTATACTTAAAAAAATCACTCTTATTAATTATTAACCTATTAAATATAATTAGTACAACATATATCAAAAATTTTAATCGAAATGAACTGTATAAAAATATACTGAAATTCAGCGGAACCTTCTCTCAAAAGAAACGTCACGGCTGTATATCCACTCTGTTGGCAAAGAACATACGGAACGATGGAAGTCCTTTGTCTGCGGAAGCTTATGTTCTTGGAACTTTTCAGTTTTCTTATAGTAGTATTTCCTTCACCGGATCCACAACGGGCATTGAACCCGCTTTTCTTCAATAAATCTCGACTTTACAGCGCCCGAGACCGCATAACAAACTAAGTTATTACCCACTTAATTCGTCTCTTGATGTTACCCAGGTTTTGGTAAATTCTTGAAGACGCCGGCGTTCAGCCCTTACGTTTATGGGGGCGAAACACCTAAACTGCAAACTCCGGAGCCCTACGCTGAATCCCCGCAGCTGCAGTCACCGTCGGGGGTCACCAACGGCACCCCTACTCATGGTAAATTACAGTTAAAAATAAAATATTACACATTGGTTATAGTGGGTGCCTTCAAAAGAGAAGTAGGAAATGAGTCGACTAAATAGTTATTTCCATACTTTATAGAATTGAACTTGGTGAGCAAGCAGTTGTCGGAGACGGCGCTGTCTTCCGGTTGCAGCACTCCTACTGGCCGCAAGATGCGCGAGCCTGGTCAGCGCGATCTACAAAACTCTACCTTCTCCATCAGCAGTTAGTAATTTATATATCCTGATCACCCAGGGGAGTTTCCGTTTCCTAAATGATGAGCAGTCACTGTCTCACATTTCTGAAGCTTCTTCCTAAAAGACATAGAGAAAGAATGTCTGAGAAGATTTTGTAAAAATAGTATTCATATATTATATATTTATTTGGGGGGTGTAAGGGGTTCCTCCCAACATCTTCCGGAGCTCAAGCGAAGCTCACCAGCACGCAGTGCACTCTGCTAAACAACAGATGAGGCTGTGACCACCCATCAATCCGCAAACGGCCAACGTGGGCTACGGCCCAATTCTCCTCCTTTGAAGTGGCCAAAGAAGGTCCCCGCCTTTAACTTATTACATTATTTTAACGTTACAGAGGAACTGGAGGGGCTGGATACTAAGACATCAGTGCGCGTGCGAAACCCGCCGGGCGGCAAGTCTTCCGGCCTCTGGTAAAATACCAGATCAGACCGGTTACGTCCGGACCAAAGCGGCTTAATGGACGCCGGAGGAGCTTACAGCGCTGCGAATGCTTTTGCTTGTGAGGAAACGTGTCGGAGAATAACTTTCAGTTTATTATTTGTTTTAAATAATTGAACGCAATTCGATGTTATTTTATTGATTTTTTTTTATAAAACAATATATGTTCTCCATATAATTCACATATACGCAGTTATATTACTATAATATGAATACTTCATATGCTAAATATATTAACTACATATGTTATTAGACCTGTGCAAAGAGTAATACCTATTATTATTTAAAGTCATGTTGTAAGTCTCCAATGCAGGAGACTGTGTAACCTGTATTTATTGTTATACATTTTTCTTTTTTTAATCAATACAATCGCCACTTGGCCAGAGTGGGTCAAAGGAAAAGGAAGAATTAGGCTGTTCATTTATTAATACAAAAACAAATATTTTTAGCAAGTGCAGCATCCATATGATAGTGTTAATATTATATGTTATTGATCTACCTGCAAACCCCTTATTATAATAATTATTGTGCGTAGTAAATAATTTATAACAATTTTTCTCATAAAAACAAAGCTATGGTCGTATGCTCAGGCGCATCGCGTAATCAATTTTAATTCATCTGTCACAGTCACTAACACCTTATAGAGTCTGTCAAAGATTTACACAAGTTTATAATCTTTTTAAACGAATGTCCTTGATCATGATCTAACCTGGTACTAGAGGTTTGATCCGCGGCTCTTCCACTTCTGATCAAAAATATGTTGTAGACTAGGAAAGTTTGACATAATGGATACTCGCCTGTGATCGCTTCTGTCAGTGGATAATCGTATTCGATCGCAATGGCGTCGATATCCGTTTCCACCTTTGGTAGATTCGATAAGGTTTTGAATTGAGACTCATCATGACTTATTATTTAGCGCATAACATTTAAACAAACGGGCTGGTGATGATTTAGTGAGTGGGTTACGAGGCAAATGTTCATTCGGTTCGACAGACTGATTAAAAAAAATGTTGATTTTCATATTAGCAGGATAGAGTTAATATATGTTAGATAATCGATTGAATAATGTGATGTGTAAAATCCGTGTTTTATAGGGGAAATGACGATAGTTTTTGAAAAACTTTGTGTGTGTGGTGAAATAAATCGGAAGTAATTTTTTTAATGAACCATGGTACCAAATTATTGGAAACTAGTTCCATTTAACAGTTTTCATTAACGAATTTAGTTTTAGATTAGTTTATTTAGTTTTCGGAACAATATTAGTGTAGCGTAAAATGTTTAATCTTATATAGCCACTCGTTTCTATCTCACCTTTAATAAATGTTTAGGTGTAGATTTTTTAATCTCTCTTACCAATTTATACATTTTACCATTATCACCACAAAACAGGTGTTATTTAAAGAAGTAACTTTTTGTAATTTTTTACACAAAAACACCGAACAATTTCACAAAGACTAGTAAAATTAAAACTAATGTTTCGTGACGCGCATTTATTATCTGTATTCTAGCTAACTCTTTCTCTGTTTAATCTATGCGCTATACTAAAAGGCGCCAAATGATTTAATTTTTTTTTAGAAATTGTGCTTATTAATTATGAATATTGTTTCTAATAGAATATTATTGAAAAATAATTGAAGAAGAAATATTTTAGTTTATATTGTAATACATGTTTTTGTTAATATTATTGATAATTACAAAATACATATAAATGTTGAAGATGATAACTTTTTGGTAAAGTGCATGCTGAATCATTTGATTATCTTTCGCTGAATATTTTTTTTTCCAGTGTTAATCGCTTACAAGCTGTCACTTGTATATATATAAGCGTGTATTAATTATACAATAATACAAATATGCAATAGTGTTGTTTATGTTTATTTCATTTAATGTGTGTATTAATGTTTTTAATCAATTATTAATTTAATTATTGCCTAATTTTAAATTTCTTAACGCCAGATAAAATAATGAACAATTTGAAACTACTGATTAATTTTCGAAATAATTGAAGTGAATAAATACTTGTTAATGTTACGTATGTGCTTTGACCCCTGCGTGTTATATCCATGACTGGAAATGATTTTGTAGTGGTAAAAATCATTGACCATGATACTTTTGTATTTAAAATTGTAGTAGTGACCCTCCAGTACAAATTTCGTGTAGCGTATATACACCCAAACTAGTCTCGATACTGAATCACAATTGTACACTACTTCTTATCTTGTCTGTTCTTTATTATACATTGTCACAAAATAAACAATGTACTCTTAAAAGTAGTTTTATTTTTTTTATCAACCGGAAACGTCTTTTATATACAAACAATATAGCCAACAATTTACAGCTGAAGCATTTCCGCTGTAAGAATTCTTTCCTTGGAGGCTCCAAATAAAATTATACGCCTGCAGGTGACATAAGAGCCGTCTTCGAAAGCTGTTTGTGCGTGGATGAAGCTTTATGGGTGATGTCCGTTGAATATAATCAGGATCTTCAAATATCCACTGGATACGGTACTAACTCTGGACGGTACACCAATCACATATAATTTGAAAGTACCGAAGAACTATGAAACATGATTAATGTTTTCTATTAACTTTCAAGAAATCTAGTTTTCGTAATATTCATTAAATAAATTGGTTGTTGATGTTTATAGGCAGACGATCACTTATCATCAGGTGAATTCTGTGTGATCACTTACCATTAGCTCCGTTAAATAACAAATTAATGAATGTGTTTGTAGTAAGTTAAATTACTGGACTAAAAATACTTGCATCTTGTACCTTAAATTAGCGCAATTCGGTGATGCAACGATCTTATCCTGCGCCACATCGTTATGGTGGCGTTATCATATCATCGTCAAATAAAAAAACCCCCTAGAGTAAAAGAGATGGAAGAGTACAATAAAATAATACGAAGTACAATTTTCAAGTTGTTTATTAAAATAATATTCCTTCAACTGAACACAGAAATCGGTCCAGACCTAATAATTGAGTTCTCTAATCTGACAAAATTTTCCCTACATAAAAAAAAAACACGTAGTCGACTCTGCGCAGGAGCCGCTCGTCTTTGCCTCCTTAACAATAAAAACAACCTATAAAATCTATCAACATAAAAAGACCTTTCAGAGGTATCGGGTATTGACGGTACCCGCAGTTTTATACAGTTAAATTTGGCACTGATATATATATATGTATAGTAAGAAATGTTTACTGCCCATCCGCTAATCCCTGACCAGTTCAGCTCCAAATGGTTTTGGCACGCGATCGCTCATACACCGCTCCGGAAGCGGAGATAGATGGAAAAAGAAAACAGGGTGAAGAACAAAACAATTACTTTCCAAAAACATAATTCAAATAACTCCGTGTAATTTATATAAATTCAGAAATAGTTCTTATAATATTATATTACAAATGAAAAGAGTTTATTACAAATCGATAACTACACAATACCCATATAGATCAATATTGCACAGGATTTATACGTCATGCGAAATCATTGCGTACGCGGATCATACCAAACTGATGTTTCATTTGAAACAAATGTAATGATAATAAAAAATCATTAACGATTTATTCTCGTCATTAGTTATATTGTTTATCATTGAAATATTTAAAACACAATCTTTGTCTGTTTCTTTTGAATTTATCATAGAAATCATTAAAACATAGTCTTCATTTGTTTCTTTTGAATTTATCATAGAAATCATTAAAACATAATCTTCGTTTGTTTCTTTTAATTTTATCATTGAAATAATGAAAACATAATCTTCGTTTGTTTCTTTTAATTTTATCATTGAAACAATGAAAACATAAACTACGATTGTTTCTTTTGGATTTATCATTAAAATCATTAACGCATAATCCTCGTTTGTCATTTTTAATTTATCATTTCGATCATCGAGAGAACAATTAGCTGATCGTGTTCGCGATATTGCATTTAACAACGTTTAAAAAATCTTAATAATAACAATAAAAAAAAAAAAAAAAATTATCAATCAACAAAATGGTTGCGTTAGACAAACCATCCGAGAGCGTTCCGAGTTGTCACATTTGTTACGGTTATAATAATAAATGCAATCATCATCATCATCATCATCACTATCATGATCGTCTCAGCCTATTGTCGTCCACTGCCGATCGCATATAAATGCAATAATTGTTTTTTAAAACCAAAACTGTTTCGAATAGTATATTTACAAGCTTCATGCCCAGCGCTGGGTTAACGGTACGATCCCAGTTGTGAAATATATACACTCGTGTGTTACGTGGGTAAATATTCAACTAATTTTTTTTTTTAATTAAACTCCTTTTTATAGCAATAATGTATATATAGGTAAGTAGAATAGTTACACTTATAGTCTAATATGACACAGTTAGATTAGAACCTAAGTTTTTTTTATACATTTACACCGTTTTCTGTGTGTACTGTACTTACACATATACAGGGTGTGGCGCGTTGCCTTTTGGATGTACGGGGGATTCGATTTGGAATACAAAAAAAGTCACGGATTATAAGAAACGATTAAACACCATCATGATTCATTATTATACCATTGCTATTATTTATTTGGTCGTATATAAGATCAGCTTTTAATGCTCCCAATGCCTTGCCTCTCTCATAGGGAGAGAATGTAGTCTATTTCCATGGTGGTGATAAAAGTAGGTTGATTTGTCAATTTCCTCAAAATGATTTCTATCATCAGAGCCTTAAGCTCATTGGGGATCGAACCTGCTTCTTAAAGACGTTGGCCCTACGACAGCCTTACTGATCTATCACTGCTTCGAGTCATGTTATAATAATGAAATTCAGTTTGATAGGAAGTCATAATGTATAAATAGTTAACTAGTAATTGATCGAAAGTCATAATAAAATACCATGCAACAGTTTAACATTGAAACCATATTAAAAAAAAAAACATAATAATTATAATAAAAGGAATTATTAATAAAGAAATATAAACAATCAAATTGTAACGTACATAAATCATTGATCTCCCAACCATCATGCAATAGATCCAAAAGGCAACTGACACAACAACTCCTCGACCGCACGACCCGCCTACTCTACACTACGACAGTCTAACAATTCCGCACAACGGAAAAAAAAAACAGTTTCCCCCCCCCGGGGCTTATTCAACTTAAATCTGTACATAAGTTCAACCCCAAGGGAGCCAATTAAAAACTAAACCTCAAATAAAAAATTAAAACTACATGGAACCTGGTGCGAGCCGTTTCATAATTAACATGTGAAGAGAGCAATAGAGTCGAATTTGGCTTGAACGGTTTAAGTAGTCTCGAGGCGACGAGCAACGTGATGCAGTGTATATCATCCTAACTAGCTCTACGTTATGAGCGAGCGTATCGCTTACCATTAAAACGCATCGCTCGTCTCGTCAAATGATAACATTTACGCCCTTGTCAATGTCATTCGGTCACTCGTGTAAATACTTTAACAATAAACGACGTTTTCACGTTTGTCAATCGATTAATAATATAAAGCCTTACATTATCCGTATAAATATTTCAGTGTTGACGTTTAAATGCATTGTATTCTGTGTTGCCATGCGTGTTAATCGAGTTGCGACTTTTTTTTTTTTTGTATATTATCATTTTACTGTACGTCCATTAATTTATGAGTAACAATTTTTTTTTTTTAATTACATTATTAATATTATTATTTCTTTATGTTAAAAATGGTGATTAATTAAAACTCTTGACTGGTATATATGTGCTAATTAGGTTATTTTATGGATTCATGAAAAACATGTTCTTAAACCTCAAACGCCGCACACCGACAAGAAAGTGTGGTCTATCAAGTGTGGGTAGATGTAAAAAAATAATAATGTATGAAAAAGTGCGTAATTGAAATATTTCTTTAATAGAATTGCTTTTAAGAGCTACAGTTTTGGTTGTGTAGCTATAACTGTTAAGCTATATGCTAACATAGCGCCGCTAAAGGATTCTATAGTTAGTTGGATATTATAACTGAAATGGCACAGTCATCGCGACTAGTCATTAAGCAGTCCAATGATGGATTTACGAAATGCATTAACGTCCTGGTTAAGGTCAACACCTGAGATCATGGTTAGTGACTGGAAATGGGGGGGTAGGAGGTGACAAAAATGTACATGTGTATGTGTGTTTTGGTAAATATTGTTTTACATACTTCCAGGTAGTTTGACGTAATTTACATTATAACTTTTCATGTACATTGCATTCGTATGGCGTAGTGAAATATCGCACTTATGGTGAAGAAAATAAAAATTTAGGCCTCTTCCGGTTGTTTGCGAACTACGACATCAGATGAAGGAGTCGTTGATGGAAATGTATTAGTTGTGTTGTACACATAATGTCGATATTTCCATACGTCATACGATCAAACCCGTGTTATTTAGCACCCGATGAGAAAAATAAAAACATGAACGTGTAAATCACAATGTCGTTGAGTTTCTGTACAGTATCCGAACGCGTCCCGTAGCGTCACAACACTGGTTAGTTCTCTGAGCCGCTGCTAGGTGGCGCTGCCCGTTCAGTTGCAATGCTTCACCGACAGGTGGCGCAGAACAAAAATTGTTACTTTCAAATTTTGTATTTTTAAAGTCATTAGGAAAATTTAAAGTGTTATTTGTACAAAACTTTAAACTAACAATTTTTATTTGGGATTCATATAGGTCTTGAGTAAAGTCCCCGTTCAATTATATTATTTACACAAAACTTTTTTAATTGAACAAAGCTATATCGTATAAAACTGATTCGATCGAGGCCTGCACCAAATAGCAGCACAGTACACAAGTCACAAGGTAACACCGGCCGCCCGTCACACCGCACCAACCCGGCGCCGGCAGCCGGCCGTACCGGCCGCCGCCATCACAATGTCACTGTCACGCAGCCGTCACTACGACACCGATATGACCTCGTGGCCGGGCCGGGTCTGCGCGGCGCGCGGCCACGACTGCGACGTCAGCTGCCCGACGGACAGGGGGTTGTTAGCGTCCCGGGGGTTCGTGCCGACCGGGTGCCGGGGCGGATTGGGCGGAGGGTCGGAGGCAGGCGACGCAAGGGACGACAGTGCGCTCAAGCCGCCGGGACTCGAAGCCGAGTTCAGGGGCGTGTCGGCCTCGCCGTCGCTGGACGCGTCCGACAGCTCCTCCAGCTTGACGTCCTCCTCAGAGCAGGGGGACTGGGGGGTCGCGATCGGCAGGGGCACGGTCCCCGAAGCGACCGCTAGGGCTTCCATGTAGCGAACGCACTTCTTCTTCCGCCTGAAAACATATTTTTAATATTTAATAGAGGTTATTATGACATAGTATAATTCAAGTCGATTTCTCACCGACTGAAATTCTTAACGAATATCTAACAACCATGTGCCGTATGGATTGTATTGATTTTTAGGCCACTCATTAATTGTAGACCTTGAAAGTTTATGACCTCGAAGTCTGCAAAACATAATATTTATCAGATTACAAATGAATGCTAAACTGTAATGTGATAACATTATTGTATTAACCAAGGTCAGTTTAATGTTAATTAATTCATGTTGCTTTGTAGATATCTTGAGAACCTCACCAAGCGAACATGATATACGTCTTCAAGAGCATATGTTAAAAAATATCTGGTACAGACCTTATAAAACACGTAAGAAGACAATGTATCGTTATGGCTTACGTTCAGTAACGAACAACTGGAACTATGATGCCATTATTGGAAGTCAATGTATTTTTAATGACATTAATAAGAGTACGACATCGATAAAAAAAAATCATTGGAAGCCACAGCGTCTTGTTAAAAGACGTGAATATTACAAATGTTAAAACTAAACATGCTGAAAATGTTACAAAAGGAAATTAAAAAAAAAAAAAAATAGAAACAACACTGCAGCACTTAAGGCACACTGTACAACAACGAACACGCATGCGGTACTATCGTATAGTGGATCAAAGAAGTAAAAAAAAAAAAAAAACACTTAAAGACTACAACTATTCAGACGTCGACAAAATAAGCTCTAAACATGATAGACAAGGCATTTTTTTCTAGACAAAAATCCTGTAATTCATTCTGCCTGGGTAAGATAGAAGCATCATTACCTAGGTTATCTGTGCTATTCTTTCTCAGCTTAGATTATAAATTTGTGAAGGTCAAGGCTTAGATTTACTTTCATACAAAACTACAATCCAATAGATAAGATAATAAAATCTGGTTTATATAGTATTTATATGGTCCATTCAGAAAAGAGATCAGTGTTATTAATTTATGGTACACTAGTTGCCCGCTCGCTTTGCTGGCCGTAACACACCCCCACCCCAACTCCCTTTGGGAAGTATAAAATTCTTATAAATGACAGAAGCAATATCTGTACCAAATGTTGAGTGTTCAATTCTAGTAGTTTCGAAGATCTCGTGATGAATGTATCTCTGGTGGATATCTCCATTTTTTTAATACAACTAAAGCGACCGGACGAGCGGAACGTTCACCTGATGGTAAGTGATACGCCTGTTAATAACAACGTTAGTAGCGCTAGTTAGGATGATATACACTGCACCACATTGCGCTTATCGCCTGAGACAAGATGTTGAGTGTTACTCCAGTAGTTACACTATGTCCAGCGCCCTTCAAACAGTAACACAGTAATGTTTGCACACTGCTGTTCGGTGGATGAAATAGGAGCTCTGGTGGTACCTAACCTAGACGGTCTCTGGCAACAGGCTTGTACCAGCAGTAAATATATACTGATTGATCAAGTATTTTTTTTATATATCAATAATTAAAAAATTAACATGGGTACCATTTTGTAGGTGATAATGGATTTGTTTTGGTATTTCAATTTTAATGAATCTTCTGGATACTTGATTTTTTTATCTACTCAGTATTTATGAACAAAAGTATTTATGATACAATTTATTTTATATAGTTCTGACATTAGTATATCCTATATTGACAACACTATAAATGTATGAAATTATATATATGAAAACCATTCATCAGGTGTAATGACGGCTACGTTTAGAAAACCTCATGCATCTGAAGTCCTACTGAACAATATAAAAAAAAACTTATAACAACGTAAACTGATTGTTAATAACGCAAATCAAAACATCTAACCTGCGCAATCTATGTTACAGACGAACTTAAAAAAAACAATCGCAAAACAAGAACACAGCTAAACTCATGCTGAAAGAGACAGCAACTCGTCTGATCAACTGACCGTGGTACGTCCTTCGGCGGTGGTGGACCGGCACTAGAGGTTCACATAGGTCGGTTCCTGTGGGGGGCTCCCGACAAGGCTAGCGGGCGGCAGCGGAGTAGCCGCCTCGGGCCGTAGGAGCCCTAACCCGCCCGACACCATAACGCTACTTGACTCGGGGCTGTTACCCACCATCGACAGTTAAAACGGAAGTTGTGGTACAGTAGAAACGGATGGACAGGAAAATGAATACGTCATTGCAGTAACGGCAGAAGGTAAGGATAAAGAAAAACAAATCATGAAGATTAATGTAGATTATATGTAAACAAAAAAAAAATTAACGAGAGTAACATATAGCGACATACAAAAAACAGAATAATGATATAGAAGGAAAAAAAAAATGTCACAGATAAGAGAATGAAGAATTGTAGTGATAGAGATGGAAATGTTAGAGTCGAGTCAAGCGGAGTTTTGGTGCGGGTATTTAATGATCGGTACAATACACGCGATAGTTTTTTTTTTTTTTTTTTTTACCAATAGTGCCAGCGGATTCCAGCATCGATCCATGAGAAGCGGCAATCATGAGTGGAAAAAAACATTTCGATGAGTACATTACTTAATTTCACACTAAGTATCATGATCAATTACAAAGTAATCGATAAATCATAGCGAGCGTAATTCAGAAAATGTGTCAAGATTTTTTTGAAAGTTCTCTTCGACAAATGATTGCCTTTCCCTCTGACGAACTCTTGCGCATCTATGTAATCGTCTAATTCCTATTGATCCACTACCACACTCTTGTCTACTTTCAAAAAAATCTATTCCGTGTGCTTTCTACAACTGTATCATAGTTATTTCTTTGTGAAAAGACACATTTTCTGAATTATCTCCTGCATCGCTGCGCTACCGATGTGTGATCGGTCGTATTCGACCAGACCCGATTCGAGTTCGATCAACCGAAACGTAGAAAAGGTAGTGTGAACATTGTCCAAACATAAAAACAACATCAACTACAGATTTTTTTGAATTACAACAAAAACTGATAAGAAAATAAAATACAACTGTTAACGACCGGGCTCCTCTTGCCATGACAGGTAAAGACGAAAAGATAAGCCAAGTCTTTCCACATAGAAACAATATAATTTATTTGAAATCACCGCGACACGCTGTTATAGTGTAGTTACAACTTCATTGAACAAATCCGAATTGTTTTCAAGCGAATAATAAGTACAAAATATGCTTGCTCCAGTCCAAGTACCCACCTGCAAGGTTTGCACCATTGGTTTTGTTGGTCGAGGCCATACCTCGCCCGGCATTTCTTCAAATTATTTCCTGGAAGTGCCACAGGAAGTTCGTTAGAATACATCAAACAAGAATTTCACAGGTTATCGGCGAATGTCTACAAGATTTTACTTTAGAATCAATTAAAGTCGGATTTTATAGCAAATTAAAAATTCAACGGCAAATTAATGGTTCCACTGTGTTGTGGGAATAGTGACTTTCTAAAATAATGTTAATCAAATCATCTGGTTCGGAAAGCGGCTTTATCAGAATACAAATCAAGTGGTCTCTCATCAGTTCGATTAGCAGAAACAAATTTACAGGAAATCATACGTGGAAGCCTCCTAAAATACCTTTTGCTAATACATCTAGAACTACGAAATAAGCATGCATGCAACAAACCCCTTCAAACATGTTAGTGTCATGCGAGGTGAGGAACGGGACAAATAAAAGGGATGTAACGGATAAAAAAACATTGGTTTTAAAAATAGCGCCACTACTCGTTTTTACGCTGTCAACAAAAAGTTCTAACTACGCTATACGGTAAAACAAAACAGTCACAAATAAACATGACGCTTATAAGCAAATTGAAGCAGAATAGGTTCTCCGGAATCAAAATAAATATTTGTATTCATTTGGCCAATATCATTATATATTATATAGACACCGCAGAAGCATCGGCAGCTTTATGTTTGGGTCAAGTGTGGAGCCGCTCCAGGGAGCTCCGGGAGAGAGTCCGATATAGAACCGCCCGGATAGTGCCGTCCTGCCGAGAGCTCTTCATGCATACAATATCACTCTACACCTTTGCACGATTGGCACAGCGAGTATCACAAGAAGGCTGTCCCAGCCCGCACGGACTACTACTGTCCCTGCAAAGCAATTACTCAAATGTTCAAATGTTGACGCATCATGACATGCACGCTCCCCGAACTGGTACCATGGCCACCTCGGAGCAGAACGGAATATCAAAAACCGGGACAACCTTCGAAGGAGTGCCACTTACTCAGGGTGTCTCATGTAATATAGCATTTGTAATAAAAGTAATAAATAGGTTATATATATGTATATAAATAAATAAATGCGGTAAATAGTATATAATATGAAATGCTGATATAAGTCTACAACCTGGACCCCTTCAACCAAAGACATTCGGCAGTAACTACTTCGCATGTTTAGAACGAAGTTCAAAGTAATTGAACTCTCGCGGGCTGAGGAGGAGGCCGGAGGGAATGAGTGGGGGGTAGGAGAGGAGGGCAGCCGACGTCTCCGAGTTAATCCTTCATTAATTGACCTCATTTTTTTAATGAGACGTTGCTTGCATATCTCAGCCGCTGTGAGACGTCCGCCGTTCGAGACCACGCGTCGGACTTGTTCGGTTATGAAGCAAGATATTAACTTTAGCTTGCATTTCAGCACAGCTAAGTGACATCATGGTTTCAGCGATTGGATGGGAGTATCAGGATGTGTGGTGGTGGAGGTTAGGGAGCGAGGAGTTCGACGCAGCGAAAGGCAATACCTCCATCGGTTGTCTCCTGTTTTCGTTTCCTCTTCTTGCCCCTTTGCGTATTAGCCCTAGACGACCAATCGGGATAGAGTTGCATGTGTAGCTGGCGTTCCCGACGCGCCAACTCGTAATACTTGGCTTGTTCCTCCCGGCCGAGTGCGTGCCACTGTACCGTCAACGGTCAGCAATATGGAAAGAAAAGAGAAATGCACTTCGACGCGGCCCTTGTGGCTCGTCGTCCTAAGCTGGTGCTAGAAAAACAGCCCGCTGTTCGCGCCCCCACGGCAATTTTGAGCCTAACCAGAATGAGAATGGCCAATTGTGTTCCTTTCAGAACCTATTCTGCGGTCGATCGACGCGCCTATACATAGAACAAACCAATGTTTCCGGGGGTGTAAGGTAAGTACGGTCACTCGACGTCTACAGTACACAACACGCAACAGCCGGCCGGCGACGGTTCCGGCCGCTTTTCTAGCACAGGTACCGGTGGCGAAGGAGAGTACACACGTACACACGCAAACACGCACACTCACATACAGGGGAGAGGGGCTAACGGACTCGTCGGTGTGGACGCAAGCTGGGCGTTAGTTTGTGTTAGAAACGGGAGGAAGATTGTGAGCGAGAGTCTTTCGTTTGATGGAAGAATCTCGCTCGGGCATCAGCGGGATGGGGTCGGGGACGAGGGATGATGAAGCGAGTGTACACAAGCGTCGACGTGACCCAGCCCCTTTCACAGGTTACAGTTCCTAAGGTCCAATACCTCCCAGTTCAGCGGGACCTCGGTCCTTTTTCCGCTTTTTCTTTTTGGAACCGTAACCGTAGTTGTCCCTCGCGCTCCACCCGGGGTATAGCTGCATATGGAGCTGTCTCTCTTGCCTCGCTTTCTCATAGTACTTTGCCTGCTCCTCGCGGCTCAATGAATGCCACTGCGTATTGACACGGGTATAGCACATTACGGGGTGTCCACAACGGCACCGAGGATTTCACATCGCCTCGTAACCATTCAATGCGCCCGCGGCGATTGAATGTTCACGAGTAAACAAGATTAAACACTGCTTGCTACTCTTGTGAGGAATGAGATTGCGTTCCGTGAAACGGGTAACGGATTCGATTCTCGGTAGCCGGCCGCGTTACGGTCGAACTTATTTATTATTCAATGCATCTTGCATAGATCGGCGATACGTCGGCGCCTTGGGCACGTCATTGTCTTGCAACACGACCGATATGTTTACACGAATACGCCCGCGAACCGTATTCCTTACAAGATTAACAATGACAACATCGCTTCTATACGAAACAAAACATAGAGTCAAGGGTAAATCAAAATTAATTTAGCTGTATGTTTTGAATGCTAAATGGCCACAGTACGTAGTTTTAATTGGTCATTTATAGGTACGTATGGTCAAAAATTAAGGAGGAACTTAAATAGAACCAAAACGGAAGTTGAATTGTGCAATACGAACTCACCCGTCTGCCGAGGATTTGGTTGATCGCCGCGGACTCCTTAAGAGTGCATTCGGCAACAACTTTGGCCCTCATCTCCTTCATGTATAACATGAACGCGTTGAGAGGTTTCTTTATGTGCGGTTTCTTGTTCTGTTCCTTACTGTTCGCGTTGCCGGAGCCCTCGTTCGGCTTATCGCTCGCACTACCGCCGCTGCTCTTCTCCACCTGCGACCTGTAAATAATATTCAAACATTTTACATTCCTGCACAGTTCAAATTTTCTTTTCAACATTATAAGGTAGAGATAAGATAATCGTTCACCTAGAAACGAGTAAAAGTAAAGTAATCTTAAGAGATTAATGTCGTGAACATTCTCAATAATGGCTCAGTATTCTGACTAGTTCCAGCAGTTTTCAAACCAGAATCTAAAAATATTTGCAATAATTTAACTCCACTACAGAACTATAAATATATACAAAAACGGAGCGCAAGTCGATAAATAAATAGACCGCTACTATTATTACCATTTTCTGAACATAACATGTACCATTATCCCAAGACCCTCTTTTTTTAATGAGGAGCTACCATTTTTTGTCGTATTCATTAAATGTGACGTACACCAATAGAATATCGATCTATCAAGTTTATCGGCGTCGATATCGATATGTTAATAACAAGTTTACGTGTTAACGACACGCAGACGAGCGAGACAGTAAACAAGCGAGCATCCGGTTGGAAATAGACGCGGCGTTTCCGGCGGCGCGCGCGCACCCGTGTGCAGACACGGACGGCGGATCTAGTAAGCTTCGAGCGTATGTCCGCCGATATATGCGGATGTTGGAAGTGGATTTTATGGGATATCAATTTTTAATGAACTAATTAAAATTTTACTTGAAATTCCTTAATATGTCATTAATTATAACTTTTTTTTTTAATACAACGAAACGATAAGACCAGCGATTACTTGATGGTAAGCGTTAACGCCAGTCTATAACAATGCGCTAGTTAAGGTGATAATACACTGCACCACTGCGCTCGTCGTCTTGAGACATAAGTTGTTATCTTGTTATCTCAGTAATTACACTAGTAACAGCTCCCTTCAAACCGGAATGCAGTAATCTTTTCACAGTACTGTTTGGCATCAGAAATAGGAAAGCTGTATTAAAAAGATGCTGGTTTTCGTATATTTAGTACGAACACATATAAACTATATTACTTCTCCATCGCATTTTGATTGTATTTAACAGTTGAATGTATAAAAAAAAAATCTAGTTAAGAGTATATGATCTAAATCTTTGCTGCTTTCTACATACTGCCATCACTCATGTTGTACAGAACCATATTTTATTTGAATGTTTAGAAAATTCATTTCGATGTGATCAATTTATTCAACATCAGTGTTTAGTATCAACAGAACAAAATATTAAATAATCGTTAATCTCTCGCTGGAAATAAACATGAACTAAACCCAGAACGAATAACCAAGTATGCGGCATCGAGTTCGATGCAAAAAGAAAATGATTCGCTTATAGTTATCAAAATATCTCCGTACCCCGATCCGTGAAGAAATTAATAATCACACAATGTTTGAAAAATAAACGAAAACGCCTGAAAAACGACTTCCTGCCGGCGAGATGTACGGAACAGAAATAGAACCAATAAAATATATTGTCAGAGACATACATACGTACACACCCGATACGTCTAATATAGAGTTTTATTCAGTAAATTAGTTCGGGGAACGTTCGTGGTTCGGTCAAATATACGACTTCCTTAATGCGCGATGGCGAGCCGGTTTAAAAATGGGTAAAAGGTTAAAAAAGAAAAGGAGAAACGAAAATCCCGGGCACAATGCGCATGCTCTTCCAAATGAGGTATTCAGCGGCGCGCGCGCACTCGTTACGTCGGACGTACTGTCGCGGCCAAGTGCGACCCGACGCACCACTCGACGTTTATTTAATTAAAAACTGTTTATTCAACAAAGAAACAATGCATTTAATTACAAAATATATAATTTAGAAATAATAAAGAAATATTATATTAAAGCATATATACTAGAATACTAACGATCTTAAATAATCAGCCGCTGTCTGTATACTACATATATATAACTTAAACCGGAAAGTGCTTAAACCAAAAATTAACCATAAAATCACTTAAACAAAGGGTTATTTTAAGCACTAGACGAGTTAGTCTCAAACCTTATGGTAAGTGATTCGCTTGACCGTGATAAATAAGCGCTAGTTGGGACGATATACACAGCACCCTATTCTCCTCGTCTTAAGGACATAGGAAGTTTTTATTACTTTAGTAATTTCACTAGCTACGTCCCCCTACAAACCGGAGTAGAGTAATATTTGCACACTTGTATGACAGCAGAAATAGCAGCTGCGATGGTACTTAGTCTGGGGTCAGAGACCACCAATGAATGTTATATACCATTTAAAATTTTATAATGCAACAGCAACTGCACAGTAATTTATGACCTCACGTAACCCGAAGGCGTATCGTTTGCATATAATTTTCAGTCCTCAGTTTATGCCCGATGTGTCACATAAAAAATCTTTATCTCGTGACGAGGATCTCCAGCGGGTCCCGCTTGACGCGCCGAATGTACCTCAAAAGTAACAGTGGCCCGTTAACCCGAGGCGTCTCATATATCATCTTAATTAAATTTCTCCTCAAGCAGCCTTATTTACATGATTGTAGCTGGACTTTTATGTTCGTCTGAATGTACGGTCCACTTGTTAGCGGCGGCCCGAACTTGTTTCCAATGAGGTATAAGTTAGTAAATGTCTTCCGAATGATTTAGACGATAGACGATACATTACAACTAGTTACGAGTTACAGTTGAAATATTAAGATAATAAAGATTTAAGTATGACTAATGAAGCTAAATTAACGGAAACTATCTTTAAGTAAATCTAAAAGATTAACAAATACAGCTCGAACATTAATCTGTTAAACGTTATAGATATTTTTTTGAAGCAATGATCAATCCCGCCGTCAGTGTGACCATACACCGTCCGCGTGATTACGTATTTTTGACTGATGCACCTCGTACGAGCCGTCGACGCGCTGAAAGGTGTAAGATTACAAATTCCATTCTTCGTTTCCAGTTAATCATCATACACCAACTTTGTAAAATTGGGAATGGACATAACGATTAAAGTTTAAATAAGGTAACCTGCAATCTCAGTACGATAAAAGCGGAATGTTTATGTATTAAATGAACGCAAACTTAATGTAAACATTCATATATACTCTGTAACTCTGATTAAACTAACGTTTGATGAACTCATCGTATAAATATTTCTCTGTACGTCCTTCCTATATAATCTTTAAAAATAAAAATTTGATATTTAATACAAAGAACGATTCAATCTTGTATATTTACAATTATCGGGTTCATCATCATAATCATCATGAGACACTGAAAATAGGACTCTTCAAGAGATCTACACACCGATCGCTCCAGCAAACAGCGGTCTCCATGACCCTCACCACCCTTACTCAAGGAACTTACTACCCCATCAGCCATCAGCCGTTCGATGAACGCATCCTCCCCAATGCCACTTAACTCTATCCATCCTAATTAAGTATAAAAATTTTCGCTTTTAAAAGCGCTAGGAATATTTCGCAGACATTTTAAATTAAAATGGTTATATAAGTGTTTTAATATAAAAAACATAGTACTATATATAATAATAAAGTGAGAACGTTATTAATAAGCACCCTAATACGATTTTCGAAAACGCATCTGTCAATCCGTCGCCCCTGCGCGGCTTATCTTCAATCTGCTGATAAGCGGGGGCTCGGCAGGGTTGATCCGTGTAATATTCGTGCGATAAGATCGCGCAATGATACCTTGCGGGGGGTGTAGCTGGAGGGTGGTGGGTGGCTGGTGGGGGCGAGTGTTGCGACAATGCCGTTTACTGTCGCGCATTGATTCCGATCGGGGCGTTTAAACTAAACGTTGTTATTACCGTGCGGCGTGCGCGCGCGCATGCGCCGGCTCGTTTCGCGCCGTGTTATTAATGGCGCGTGCGCGGAATCCGGCGATATGAACACGGAAATAGGAACATCGACGCCACAAGTCATTTTATGCGACGACGTGACGAGATGAGCTCGCCAAGTCTGAATATAAACAAATACTCCTCGATCGGTAAAGCTTTGGAATGAGCTTCCACCTGACATATGAACACTTAGCAGTCGAGCTTCCTTAAAGCCAATGTTGTGTGAATACTACAAGTCACTATGAAATACCTGCAGCAGCTCCTGTCAGCAATCATTAATATGTATATATATACATATGATAATATATATTAAGCCTCTCATACAGAATATGTGCTAATCATATTTATTGTGATTTATATCTTGTGCCTAAATATCTAATTTCGTTTCTCCGTTTAGCACTAAGCTCGCCTTTTTGTATCCATTTGTATGTTTGCATAAACTTCATCCGTTTATATATGATTTGGTTAATTTAAACTTAATAAGATTTGGTCACTTTGAGACTAGCTAGAATTAGGATACAGCTAACCTGATAGCTTGTTTATCGATAGACTTAACTGCCATTGAAACCGTCGAGCTGAATATCAACTGGAAAGATTCATGTCTAACATTGAACGACAAGAGGCTGAAATGATAATAATATTAACCAAAAATAGGTACTAGATAGATCATTAATGTACTTAGTTTTGTGTTTTTTTTTTTAATGACAAGATCAGTGCTTCACCATGACCCAACTGGTATTAGGTGATGATATAGTTTGCGGTTGTGCACTAACCTAGTAACAGCCTATTCATTCTATTCTGGATATCACCCACATCCTATTTGATCAGGCGATAGTTACTATGATATACAGAGCATCAGATATATATTATAGTGGAGGAAGCGAGAGAGGTGTGCCAGGATCGTAGCAGGTGGAGAGAGGTGGTCTCTGCCTACCCCGCTGGGAACGAGGCGTGATATATATGTATGTATGTACTACAGTAATGTTTGCACACTTGTTCGGCAGTAAAAATGGGAGCTGCAGTGGTACTTGTCTAGACGGTCTCTGGAACCTTTGCTGCCTACCTGCTACTAATAAACATCATAATAAAACATAGTAATCGATTAATTTAGTTGTATGAATTGATTGCGTGCCGCATTAGCATACACACAAAGCGGCAGTTCCTACCCCGGGCGCGCCCGCATCCGTGCGTATGCTCACGAATGCGGCGTATGTCCTCAGATTGGCTCCATACCATCGGCATCGTGATCGACGTGATAAACTTCGTGAGAACTAACCTCCACCGCTTCTACGAACTTATTCGTTTCTAATAAATACCGCTGACGTCACGGCTAGTTTATAATTGCTACGTGACACAGAGGCTAATACATTTTAGTGCCAGCTAAATGTATGTAAACAGATGACCGCTGATGGTATTGTTCCCTTGCGTGCTCCCGTGCAGGCGGCTTACGTGGAACGAATAAATCAATTACCCCGTCAAGGGTACGGTCGGCAGATTTTTTTTTATCCGACGAGATGAGCGAAACGTTCAACTGATGGTTAGTGATACGCACGAGCATAACTACGTGGCGCTAACTAGAATTATATACACTAAACCACATTGCGCTTATCGCCTTGAGACTTAAGATATTAAGTCTCATTACCCTACTAATTTTACCAGCTGTTACGCCCTTCAAACCAGAACTTACCACCACTAACATTGCAGGTTCAAAAATCAATCAAATTGCAGTCTGGAGCATATTTGTATTATATAGCTGTACAAGAATACTTCTTTATAAAAATTATAAAGTATAACTATAGAAGAACGAATAGGATGTCTTCTAATAGGTGGACCGGAAAGTAATGTCGTTTCTGCGCATGCCAATACTTGATTGTCATTTGTCAGCTCATTGTTTTGTTCAGAGGCGTACCAAAGACATTGTGAGGTTATAGTGATTTCTTTACTTATAGACAATTGAATTACAATTTTTTTTTGTAATTTTGGGTAAAATGGCCAGCCAAATACCAGAAGAGGTACACATCCGGCATTGCATGCTCTTTGAGTTTCGCAAGGGAAATAACGCAACAGTTGCTACCAAAAACATTTGCGATGTTTATCCAAATGCACTGGACATTCGTAAATGCCAAAGGTGGTTTTCCAAGTTCAAATCGGGTAATTTTGATCTTTCCGACTCGTATCGATCAGGAAGACCATCAGCGTTAGACAACGACGTGTTAAGGGCGGAAGTGGAAGCAAATCCGTGTCAGACGATCGAGGAATTGTCAAACAGTCTCAACAAACCTTGGTCGACCATCCAAGAACATTTGAAGCAGATTGGAAAAGTAAGCAGAGCAGGTGTTTGGGTCCCGCATAATCTGTCCGAACAGAATAAGGCTAACCGATCAATCACATGCAACTTATTGCTTCAACGACACAACACAGAAGCGTTTTTTGATCGCTTGATCACAGGAGATGAGAAATGGGTCCTGTATGATAACCCAAAACGCAAAAGGCAGTGGCTCTCTCCAAATGAAATCCCTCGGAGTACTGCTAAGCCAGGTTTACACCCCAAAAAAGCGCTTTTGTGTGTTTGGTGGAGTATTCGCGGCATTGTTCATTTTGAATTACTGAAACCTGGAGAAACTGTTACTGCAGACCTCTACAGCGAACAATTGCAGCGAGTCAATCAATCTTTAATTGAAAAGTGGCCAGCGATTGTCAACCGAAAAGGCGTCATTCTCCAACATGACAATGCAAGACCGCACTGCGCAAGGCGAACTCTAGAAAAAATTAATGAATTGGGGTGGGAGGTGCTGCCTCATCCACCATATTCGCCCGATGTTGCACCATCGGATTTCCACTTATTCCGAGCGCTGCAACACTTTTTAAGTGGCAAAACATTTGCAAATTTGGATGATATCCAAAATGCCATCTCTAGATATTTTGCCGAAAAACCAATTAATTTTTATCGATCAGGGATTGAAAATTTACTCACTAGATGGCAAAAGGTTATTGACAATGATGGGGAATACATCATTGATTAAAAATAAAGACTCGTTAAAAATGTATGTGTTTGTATTTAGCGTAAGAAAACGACATTACTTTCCGGTCCCCCTAATAGATTCCACTTATCATCAGGTTTGACGGTACTCGAGGACTAGCAAAAGACGTTTAACAAAAGACATGTAATGTTAATATTGTATTAAAACTACATAACATCGGAGTTGCTCTATATTTGCTCCTTAGATTTATATCAATTCATATAAAAAAAAAAAAATGCTCTTACCTCGAATGATGTGAAAAGATGTCCACTTTAGACGGCGGCGCTGGTACCAGCGCTGGACTCAACCCGAGTCCCAGCCCTCCACCCAATGTTGGCGAGAACCGATATAACTCACTGTTAACAATGAAAGTTGTTCCTAGTATTAAACATTCTAGTCTTGGACTCAGATTCTAGATATTAGTCTCCGGTCTATTTACTATCTTCATTAGTATTTAATTCTTATATAAATAAGTCCCTATATGTCCCTATAGTTATGCGACTATAAAAATTTGTATTGTTCATATGTTGGTGATCATCACAGCTTTAGATATATATGTGTATATATACAATATTAATCAAAGTATATAAAAATAATACTTTCCTACTATAACAGTCACACAATATCAAGTGATATAAAAATGTAGCGAGCGGACAGTTAACGGATAAAATATGTTAGCTGCATTGAGATTGTGTATGTTACGTTATAAAGAGGCTATTGTTTGCAAGAGAAAAAAATAATAGGAAGTAGGTTGTGTATTGTTGTGTATATACACTATGTTGTTGTTCAAGTATGACGGTGACGTTTTTTTTTAAACGATTTCATCTGACTTTAGAATGATAATTAGATAACTAACATATCTAAATGATGTTTGTTAGTGTCCGTTTTACTCGACTGTCTAATCAATTTTGTTAAAAAAAAAATAAAAAATTATTGATAATGACAATCATTATATTATTATAAAGACCTTAATAATAATTAGTTTTTATCGTATTAGTACTTTTGGTGCAATAACTGTCCGTCGATTCGGTCCCATATAAAGAGTTAAAAACAGCACCAAATCAAACCCCTTTCTCTTCCCTCATAGCACTGTCCTACTCTTCAACCCTTCCACATCCAATATCTTCTCATCTTTCTCCTCCCCCTCATACACACTACTTTACCTACATATATGTGTATATCAAATTTATTTAGTTTAGCTCGCGGATACCGGATCCGCGAGCCCTGAGTCCGATGAAGCCGCTATAGTTGTCAATAAAACTGCGGCGAGAACATGACCATAAAAAAAAAAAAAAAAAAACCAAATCAAACTAACTAATCCTAGTTTGAATAAGAAAATAACTAACAGTTAGTTATTATAATATAGTGATTAACTTAAAAGTTAACAACTATGTTATTCATGAAACTTGAAATATAACATAAACAGTCTTCATGATGTTCTCACTAGGATTACCTTTTCTTATAAAGTTAACCGTGCTGGTCAAGTATAGGTATCCTGATGTCATCTCCACGGTAGCTAGTTCATTGGGGTTCGAACCCGAGAATTCAAGTCGTACAATGAACAAACAATACTACTACTACTGCTACTTAATATTACTTACCTCGATAGACTAGAACTGCTGATCGGCAGCGAGGTGGGGTAAGGGCTTCGGAAACCGCTGGCCGCCGAAGAAATTGGATACATGCTCGGTGTGTGCCTGGGATCAAAAATATACAATACTTAATATCATTGGTCTGATAATATTAAAACAGTTCCAAACATTATCTGGATATCAAGACCAGTTCCTCGTTTTATGTGTTGCATGTACTCATACATGTTTGTTTATTTATACATAGTATGTACCTAACCACAGCTTCTCCTCACTTGCTGCTACCCATAACAAGGTGGCGCTAGTAAGGATGATATACACAGCACCACATCATGCTCTTCACCTTAAGACATATAATTCAGTAGTGTGGAAACATTACTGTGTTCCAGATTAAAGGTAGTTGTAGCTAATGAAATTACTAGGGTAACGAGACAACATTTTACGTCTGAAGGCGAGTACATGTTGTTATAGGCAAGCGTATCACTTTCCATCAGGTGATAATCCCGCTCGTCTCTTCGCTTCGTAGAATAAAAAAAAATCAGATGTTAAATCATGTTACCCCAGTAATTTTACTAGCCACAACGCCTTTCAAACTGGAACAGTAATTTCTGCACGAAACTGTTCGTCAGCAGTAATAGGAGCTGCGGTGATGACCTACTCAAACAGTCTCCGCCAATAGAGACCTACTAGCAGTAATGCCCATAGGCATTATGACTTGTTACCTAAAATTAAGTGCTTGTTTATTTTAAATAATGTAATTCATTAGTATGTTTATAAGACATAAAACAGTGTAATTTTTCTCTTCAATGTAATGATCCTCATATTTTCATTCTCGCATGTAATTTGATATATACATACAAAGTGTAACGAGAATACTCAGTAGATTATGCTACTATGAAACGCAGTTAAAATTCTCTGTTATACAAACTACAATTATATCTTACTATACTGCGGTTTACCAATTACACTAACTAGACAGTTAATGTATAATAAATTGTTGACACAAACTATAGCAAATGTTTTCTGATCGAGTACTTTGTAAATTGTGGTATTTTAAATGAAATCGTCATGATTTCACTAGTGCTAGGTCTCTGATGCTGGAGATCGTCTAAATAGGTACCACCGCAGCGCTTATTTATGGCACCAAACGGTAGTGTGCAAAACATTACTGTGTCCTAGTCGAAGGGCGTTGTAGCTAATGAAAGTACTGAGTGTAACTAACAGTGTGATACTGAGTATACCATCGTTGCGCCCTATGGTTAAGGGTTGACGTATAACTTACTATCTAGTGAACGTCCCGTTAGTCCTGTCTCTTGTTTGTATTTATTTGACAAAGCGTTAAGCATTGTTAGAGGTAGGCGACAGTCGATAAAACTAAGAAAAAACCTTTATTATATAATTATATTTTAGTATGATGATAATGAAATATATATTATAACTATCATAATACACAGCGATATCATCAAAATTTTCTTAAAGGTGATGGTGAACGGCAAGCGATGCCCGTCCATAAAAACATAGCGCTAGTTAGAATGATATACGCAGCTCCACATTGTTCTCGTCGCCTTGAGACATATCTAAGTCTCGTTACACTCGTAATTTCCCTAGCAACAACGTCCTTCAAACCGAAACACATTATTGTTTACGACGGCTGGTGGGCGGTAGAAATAGATGCTGAGATCCACCACCAATACACTAACTTCTCAATAAATGATCATAAGAATATAATCTTAAATAAAGACGAGTTCATTGGATCACACTAACATAGAATGCTGCTGAAAGGAATTGAGTCGACGTTTTCCTGCTTATATCAAAGTGATATGCTGATATATTATAGGCACTCTCTGAGATACACACCCGCCTCCCACCTACGGATATGGGGTAGTGTATCTCAGACGCATTCGAAGACGTCACCGGTACATTTCACTGGGGATGAAAAAAGCTACGTACAAATTGGCACACTTGTCGCGGCCCTCAGTCACAAGCGCACTACACTACACGGGACGGGATGTAAGCGCTCGTTGCATTCTCGAGAGATACAATGCACTTCGCGAAAGAAGTCACACAAGAAGTTCTAAAGCCTCTTCCGAATTAGTATAGCATATCTTCATCCGTTTATGCAAGCGGAAGTTGTTTACTGAACAGATGTTCAGTCGTTAGTGACCTTATTCTTCGTAACATATCCTTTTGTATTAAAGATAACAATTAACGTCATTGATGAAACGGAAACTTCGATCGATTAAAAGGAAACTTTTGTTTTAGTTTTCATTTAAACTTTATTTTATAAATCTATAGCAAACGTACATAAAATGGGGGCCCGTCGGAACCGGAGGGGTATACTGTTTGTACAGCTAACCTATGTAACTAAAACACGTTGCTACTCGTCAGGGTCCCTGTTTCATATCAGCTTCGTGTCGCTGATTTTGGGACTCATGTGCATTTACCGAAAAGGTAGACTAATGTCTAAGAGCGGTTGCTCTTAGACCTTACCGTTACCTTACAACTTACCATCTTAAATAAGCTGGATCTTCAGAAACAAAACCATTGTACGACGCTCAATATATAATATGTTTGTATAATATACTTGAATTATTCATAAGGCACTGTTTCGAAGTTAAAGATAATATATCTTCTGCTATGTTATCAGTTACACATTTTTTTCTGTTGTAACATTGTCGTTATCAATACATAATAGTGTTATTTTAGTTGTAAGTTAAACATCTGTTATGTCCTTTTAGAGTAGTTTAGAAATGTATAAGACAAGTAGTTATAAGACAAGACAATGTATAGTTTTAATGAACTATAGCAGTAATTTGATTAAAGACACGATATATGATTTACACATACATTAATAGACAATGAACTCCGTCTCCATATTATTTATAACTAACGAAACATTAACGATGTTATAGAGAATTATTCGTTTCACTTATATAGCTTCGTATAAAATAGAGCAATTTAACTAACATGTTAAATAACTAAATAGCTTTACTTACCACGACGCCGCTACCTGCGACATCTCCGGGCTGAGCATGGGGTAAGGGTAGGTACCCCCTGGGAAGGGGTACATGGGGGTCCGCGCTAAACCCGCTGCTGAAGCAAAGTACACACGAGTTTTAGTATTTATTCGATTATGACTAACTAATATTATGAGACTAACCTGGCTGTGCGGTGCCAGGTTTCGTGAAGATTGGGTTAGACCGAGCCGGTTACTTGTTACGTCGTTACGGTAACATTATTATATACCCAAGTTTATTTATAAGCAAGCAACATTTAGAGAAGACCGCTGTGTATCCGAGAGATGTTACACATAACAATAAAATCCGTAAAAAGATAGCCCACTTAATGTTTTCATTGTTGGGACTGAGGGTCCCTTCTGAGAGAGAGTCAAAGGAGAACATTTATTTACCACGCCGGTTAAGTGAGGGCTGTCGGACCTTACATGTCTATGATACCAACGGGGATACGTCGCTTTCCTCTCGATTTTTCCCTTTACCGGAAGCTCAAGCAGAGTGGATATCGAACCCGCGCGCCTAAGAGTGCACTTACAAACTTCTACAATCATCGCTTCAAAGGTATAGTTTGCAAATACTCCACTAGCAACAATCCAAATCTTATATCGGCTGTATAAACATGACTTATGTTATATTATAATAATATCTTTCTCGTTACCAATTGTAAGTGAAAAAAGAACTTAATCATACGCTAATTGTATGGTTGTAATGTGAGAGGTTCGATTCTGTGGTTCCGTTAAAACCTAAGTTAATTAATAAAGACGGGTTCATTGGTTTCCAGTGTAACAGACATACGGAACCTACCACAACATGGACGACACGAAACCAATACCTATTGTTTATAATACACGTATTAAATTACAAAAAGGATTTAAAAAAAAAAAAAAAAACAATGTAAATTACTTATTATAAATTTGTTGTGGAAAAAATATATAACAGATTACTTACCCAGTTTAGAATCCAGTTGGTAGGGTGGAGGGATGCCCATATGCGCGGGGGGTGGCTGCCCTAAGTCTCCACCGGGGCAGAATAAAGAGAGGCTGCCGCCTGCAGGGAGGCCCATCTTGCCTGTCTGTAACAAAGAAAATCATTATTAAATACAATTTAAACGCACAAGGGTTATAGTTTCAAAGGGTATGTAAGAACTAAATCTATCACATACTGAAAAATAATATTAATAATTTATTAAAATTAGACAGATTAAGTAACTTACATATTTAATAAAAAAAAGATATAATGAAGATCACTTCAGTAAATCTATAACAGCCAATTTACGTCCCCACTGCTGGGACACAGGCCTACCCCCAATATGAAGGCGATTCGGGCATAGTCACCACGCTGGCCCAATGTGGGTTGGTGACTTCACAGACACCTTAGAATAAATTCTAAGTTATGTGCGGATTTCCTCACGATGTTGTCCTTCACCGTTTGTATCTCGCTGTTGTAACTAAAGTTCGCAAATGTACATAACTTAAATATTAAAGTCATCGGTACATGCAGAGATTCGAACCCGCGACCTGCGGAAAGAAGGCCGCACTCTCTAACCATTACGCCAGCGAGCTATAGTATATAAATATAGTGACATACAAAAAGTGGTGAAAAAATATAAGAGAGTATACAAATTTTTTTTTTTAAAAAGAAAAAATGAGCATCGAAAACGGGTTAAAAGTATAATAAAATGTGTAATGAGTTATCCTGGTTAATATTGTGAAAATGTTTTTCGCGAACAAAACGCGAGCGACAAAAAAAATCAAAAAAAAAAAAAGTCATCCGGGTCAAAACAAAAAGCCCTCATAGAAATATAGCGTGGCGCGAACAAAACCCCGCCAGCCTGTCTATGGGAAGACGACGCGTCATTAGCAAGTAAATTGGCGCGGCGCCGTATAAATTTCGTCCTACCCTCCGTCGCCCAATTATGCAAAATGGCGTCCGACGAGTGCCATTCAGCCGCGCGCTTCCGAGCCCGAGTGTCTCACCTCTAATTAAACTGGGACTTCTTTTCAGCACTTTATTATGCGAAATAAACGACAGGATCGCGAGCGACACGTAGGCTAAATTAATTGTGGCGGTTCACGTTCAGCCCCGAAAAGGATGCCGGGCCCAAGGACGCGCGAGGCTTTTGTTTCCTTGCACTCATTTCAACGTTCATAATTCACGGCTATACGTTACTGGAAGCACTTGGGCATTATTCCATTAAAAATATGCGACAGTGTATAAGCGGGCGAAGTAAATCTTCCATCCATAACAATAACAGAGTAAAAGGCCAGTAATGAATAAATGAGGATATTCCCAACATTATTGAGAGCAAGGAGAAAATAATATGATTTATAACAAATTCACTATCTCAATTCAGGAAAATACAGGAAATAGCAGAAAAGCAAAGTTACAGTTTCAAGATTAAATGTTAATGGTGGTCGGAGATAAAAATCCCAAAAATTTGCAATAAAAGGTTAAATAATACTTCTTAAAGTCTTAGTAAAATCTATTTGAATAACACCAGTAAATTTTATCAATATGCAATGGGAACAGAAATAAACTAGCTGTTTGCGCTAGTGTAATTCCAACGGAGGACAACATTGCAACGGAATGGAACGAAACATTCTTATTCTCACTTACAATAAAAGCAAATAACAAAAGTTGTTGAAGCCATTAACCAAAAAACCAGTTACGAAGACCCTTATCACTACCAGTCATTTAAAATCCAAAGCGTTGACAATTCCTCCCGCGCTCGCTCGCATTCGGGGAGCAGGAACCGCTTATTAAGACGAATAATTACCACGAACAAAGGATCCCCACTAATTAATAATAAAACACGAACAAACAAAGCCCACCATTCACGCTCGGGACAGCTCGAAAAAATATAAACAAAAAGAGAATAAAAAAAAATAATACCGAAACGGTGGTCGAAAAACCTCGACATGCGAGGACGAACAAAAAGAAGCTAGACAATGATGACAGCCGAGACGCATAATGCGGGAGTGGAGCGCGTTCTTAATTTGAAAATATTTCCATAATAAGATTTGTCTATGGCGCGGCCGGCCAGAGACAAAAGACAGCGAACGCGCTTTGTCCCGACCACGACTCGCACCAGTAAATAGTTTAAGGAAAAATTATAACGCATTATCGCGGTGGCAATGTGGGAGTTAGCTCGCTATTAGCTAAGCAACTTTACTCGTTAAAACTTGTATTTTTTTAAATTAGTAGATCCCGTCGCCTTTTCAGCTCGGCGTATACATTGAGGTCCCTAATGAAGGCCAGGTGGAGTGGCCGGCTATTGAAGGAGTCGTGGAGAGGGTAGTTATTGAAACCGCATGAAAGCGCCGCGTGACGTCACCGCCACTCAAGCGACAAGCCCCAGTCGCTAATTGGAACTCGCGGCGGTAGGACGCGAGAAATGTTGCCTCAATCGACTAATACTTCAAAATTGAATAGGTTTGTTAACGAGCGGCCGGTGAATGTAGCGAATGGAGTCGAGTGCTTGGTTAGCATTCGTTACGTACCTATATTTTTTTTTTCTCTATTCAAAAAAAGACAAGCTCTTCCATGCAATTCTCTCATTCGAAAAATGTATGAGTTTGCAAAGAATCTAAAAACTCGTCTTAATTTAACATTGCAGTAATAGCTATGGTTTGATACTGCTGATGCAGAAACCTGGTTTCATAAAACAAGTTTAACTTATATTTTATTCAGTTCATTAGATGGGTTTACTTTAGAAATTAAAAGACTTTTTTTTTTCTTCTCGTCTTTTAAGAATTGCCTTGAGTAATTCGCTACAGTACAGAGCGACGAGCATCTGGCACGAAATTTGGTTGGAAAATGAAATTGGCGTATTTCGCCAGACTAACCGCTCTAAGCGCACTCACACAAACGCAACCTCACTACACCCCTTTGGTTCGCCAATACGAGCGAAGTAGGGCGTAATATCTTGAGAGTTCGCCCCCGGAGTTGTGGGCGTGGAGTGATGCTGCGTTGCCTTGACAACCATATGTAGGGGAGAGCGTACACGTGCTCGGGACGGTGTGGGTACGGGGTGGGCAGTTGCGTATGTGTGAGTCAGTCTGCGACCTTGGAAGCTCCAGTCTAGTTCTAGAAATGTAACTCCTTTCAGAGAAGACTCTCATGATACACCTGACCTTGTAACATGTTTTTTTTCTTTGCAAATTCTTATTACAATGGACAACAGATAGAATGTAAGTTAACAAGGGATGTTATTGTTCTTGTAGAGGGTTGTTTGATCGGTACAACAGTTTGTAAATCATTAAAGTGTTTTACGCAACAATGGTTATAAAGACATCTTCCATTTTGAAAAGAAAGCAGATGAAACTTGCGTCAAGTGTTTGAGTTCATTAATTCTTGCGTATTGTTTTATGTAACAATTAAAAAAAAAAAAAACAAAACAAAACAAACATTTGCAAGTCGGGTCGTTGCTGAGAGATATGAAATGTAAATAAGAAATCTAGACGCTGTGAGTGACTTAATTATTATGCTCGCTAAACTGACGGCGTACTTAAAAAAAGAACTTTCTACCCCCCTCCTTGAGGTTATTCCGGATCATTTCTTATCCATTTCCGCCATTGGCCCTTCAAGCCGGATACGAGCGCCGGATCTTTATAACGAGGAAAAGCGTTTTGTTAACGCTATATTTACGATGGAGTATGAATAAGAAAATTTCATATTGTACTTAATGATTTTGTGAGGAAAATGGATTTTGTCACAATGAAGAACTTTGTTGGTCGCAGCCATTAATATTTTCGGTTGGATATTTGTTAATGTAATAATTATATATATTTGTATATAATAATTACATATTTTTTTTTTATATTTTTCATGCTAAATACATACACTATAACATATTTGTTTGTCTATGTACTAAAAACATATATTGAATGATATAATAGGGGGACCGGAAAGTAATGTCGTTTCTGCGCATGCCAATACTTGATTGTCATTTGTCAGCTCATTGTTTTGTTCAGAGGCGTACCAAAGACATTGTGAGGTTATAGTGATTTCTTTACTTATAGACAATTGAATTACAATTTTTTTTTGTAATTTTGGGTAAAATGGCCAGCCAAATACCAGAAGAGGTACACATCCGGCATTGCATGCTCTTTGAGTTTCGCAAGGGAAATAACGCAACAGTTGCTACCAAAAACATTTGCGATGTTTATCCAAATGCACTGGACATTCGTAAATGCCAAAGGTGGTTTTCCAAGTTCAAATCGGGTAATTTTGATCTTTCCGACTCGTATCGATCAAGAAGACCATCAGCGTTAGACAACGACGTGTTAAGGGCGGAAGTGGAAGCAAATCCGTGTCAGACGATCGAGGAATTGTCAAACAGTCTCAACAAACCTTGGTCGACCATCCAAGAACATTTGAAGCAGATTGGAAAAGTAAGCAGAGCAGGTGTTTGGGTCCCGCATAATCTGTCCGAACAGAATAAGGCTAACCGATCAATCACATGCAACTTATTGCTTCAACGACACAACACAGAAGCGTTTTTTGATCGCTTGATCACAGGAGATGAGAAATGGGTCCTGTATGATAACCCAAAACGCAAAAGGCAGTGGCTCTCTCCAAATGAAATCCCTCGGAGTACTGCTAAGCCAGGTTTACACCCCAAAAAAGCGCTTTTGTGTGTTTGGTGGAGTATTCGCGGCATTGTTCATTTTGAATTACTGAAACCTGGAGAAACTGTTACTGCAGACCTCTACAGCGAACAATTGCAGCGAGTCAATCAATCTTTAATTGAAAAGTGGCCAGCGATTGTCAACCGAAAAGGCGTCATTCTCCAACATGACAATGCAAGACCGCACTGCGCAAGGCGAACTCTAGAAAAAATTAATGAATTGGGGTGGGAGGTGCTGCCTCATCCACCATATTCGCCCGATGTTGCACCATCGGATTTCCACTTATTCCGAGCGCTGCAACACTTTTTAAGTGGCAAAACATTTGCAAATTTGGATGATATCCAAAATGCCATCTCTAGATATTTTGCCGAAAAACCAATTAATTTTTATCGATCAGGGATTGAAAATTTACTCACTAGATGGCAAAAGGTTATTGACAATGATGGGGAATACATCATTGATTAAAAATAAAGACTCGTTAAAAATGTATGTGTTTATATTTAGCGTAAGAAAACGACATTACTTTCCGGTCCCCCTAATATATCTTACAGTAACTTTTACTACAGTATCAATATTAAAATAATTTGATGTAGTGAATTGTACCTCGGTAGGAGAACTCATGACTGGTGGTAGGTCTCTGTTGCCGGAGACCATATAGGTAGGCACAACCGGTGCTCTTATTGCTGCCGACATATAGTATGAAGATATTACTGTTCCGATTTAAAGGGCGCTGTAGCTAATATGTCTTAAGGCGACGAGCACAATGTGATGCGATGGATACCTAAGCGGTGCCACGTTATGGGTGGGCGTATCACTTACCATCCTTCAACCTCACCTACCAACTTCATTGAATAAAAAATATGTATTTTATGGTAGGAATTTAAATTAAAATTAGTAAAAAGTATGTGAATGTTTATTAGTTATTTTAATTCAATCATATTTCATGTAGAGAAGCATACTGTACTATAGTTTGCGATGAATATGTGCGTTTTATATAGTTAAGTAACTCCCCGTTCAACTTAACTACTTTTCTACTTACATAACACTTTTTATCCGACTATATTACGATTAAACTATTAAACTATTTTTGTATCTGATATTAGTTAAACAATAACTTTATACATAAGCAAACAAAATTTTCGATTTAAAGCGTATCGGACGTGTATTCCACGTTAGAGCCTCAATGTAAACAAACTTGCGAACACAAGGGGATGGATTTTGCGGAAAAATCTAATGCTTAAAAACGGGAGGGTGGAATATTCAAATTGACGAATATCGAGAGGTACCGAGGGAGGGAGGTTGTTGACCTTTTTCCGGAGGCTGTATATATCTATGTGTGCGTAGGTTTAGAAATACGTTTAATGGAAGTGACAGGTTTAAAATTTTCTAAACCTTATTTGCTCTAACTAAAATTGTAGGTATATTAAACACATTTCTTCTATTAATGTGTAAGACGATAAATATGGATTGATATGGACATTGACGCAAAGGAAACAAAGGAATCTTGGGGTAGTTTTTATATAAGATTGAACAAATTCATATTTTTGGTGAAATACGTGAGAATATGAACGTTGCGAAGAAGCGAGTCATTTCATATTAACAGTTTGTATGTTTCTGATATGTATGTAAATAAAGGAAAACCATAAAAATTACTATTAAAGGTAAGGACATTTATATTCCATTTATAATTTGTATGGGTGATTTTTTTTATTCCATTAAGCGACGAGAGGAGCGGAACGTTCACATGATGGCAACAATAAAGTGGCACTAGTTAGATTGGTATACACGGCACCACATTGCGCTCGTCTCCTTGAGACGTAATATGTTGAGTGTCGTTCTCACAGTAATTACATTAGCTACAGCGCCCTTCAATACGGAACACAGTAATGTTTGCAAACTGCTGTTCGGCGGCAGAAACAGACTAGTAGCTATTTAGACGGTCTCCTGCAACCGACATACCACCAGTAAAGGAATTAAATAATTAATTCCATGAGTCATAATATAAAAAAAACTACTGTCTTCTATAGTATAGTACATAGTATGCGATTATACTCGTATTCAGGAGGCGAAGTGTAAATACGTGGTATAGGGCCGACGTAAGGGTACGCCAATTATGTTTTTGACGGCGGGTGGCAGGCGGCAGGCGGCGGGTTGCGGCGGGTTGCGACGGGAAATTGGAATAGCGGATACACCGCTTCGGGCATTTACCACAGCTTTTTACCACCTTATATACTATACGGTGAAGGAAAACATCGTGAGGAAACCCGCACACTGAAATCATCTTTGTATGTGTGGTGACCCAATAAAGTGGCAACAGGCTGGCCCCCTGTTACATGGGACCTAATCTGACTACATCTGGCGAAATGTGGGTGTTTATTCACCTCTACCTACCCCTACTGGAAAAAAGGCGTGATAATTTAAAAGAAATATATATACTATACTATAGATGATTTTTTATCCTTCCAATTAACGATATATCATTTCATAATCATAATTTCAAATACTTTAGTTTCAATAGATCTACCAAGAGTCCATATATAGACGATTTATATTAATACATCGATCAAATGTATAAAATAGGCCTCAAAATGTTCTTCCTGATAGATTTATGTAAATTTTTGTTACTCTTTCTCATTATCGTGTTTTTTTTTGTTCTCATTTAAATGTCTAAAATTTTGTCGTACGTATGATTTGTGTTTCACTTTGTTCATTGTTAATACTTCTAAGATAAAGCCACTGTTTGACTAAAAATTTATTGTTGCACTACATTATGTTTAATCTAGCCCACGTCTCATACCATGCTCTATTGTTATGGATAATGTAAAAACGAGAAGTTAGATTAAAAATCTGTTTAAAACAGGGCAAATAACTCGCCTTTCTTGCCGTTCAATTTGTAATTGCAAGTGGAGCACAAATAGCTGAACAAACGAGCGAATAACAAAAAGGCAAAGGGAATTGTGAAATCCTTACAAATGCGTTCGCGAGCCGCCGGCGTGCCGCTGTAAGGCATACAAATACCAAACCCTTAAACAAAAATAAACTGTCCCCGGCTTAATGCCCGGGCCGAGTCCCCGCATCAATCTCAATCAGCCAGCGTTAACTTGTAACCACTGAGTCACAGTGACTCACCGCGGATTGTTGAATCCACTGCGGTTATATTAAACAATTTAATAATAATACATTCACAACTCACTACTAATACAGACTGTAAAAAAGTTGACCAATTTACACTGATTAATACTGAAAAGAGAAGGGAAGATCAATAAATCTAGAAGTATAGAAGAGCCGATGAAATATTCTATCGACATCATCATTGTCAGCCGACAGACGTCTTCTACTGGACATAGGCCTCCCATAAAGATCTGCAGGTTACTAAGATTCTCACCAGATCGCCGGTCCACCTTGTGGGAGGCCCAACACTAAATCTACTGGCACGCGGACGTCACTCGAGGATCTTACTGTCCCATCAGCCTTCAGTTACTCTATATTTTTGTTTATTATAATCAATCTGTATACAATACAAGGTACAGAAAGGACCCTTAATGAAACAAGCGTTACTGCAGTCTCCACCCACCACAGCTCCCATTGAAGCCTACAAGCTTTATAGCTTATGAAATTACTGGGGTAACGAGACTTTACTTATTATTTAAGGTGCAAAATGATGTGCAGTGTATATCAATATAAGAAGAGCCAAATTGTAATGATCAGGTGAACGTCTCCCTCGTCACGTTGCTTCATCAAATAAAAAAAGGCAATTATATTGTTTTATCAGCCTCATACGATAGTGCAATATTTAATTAATATGTTGTAATAGCTATATGTTGTAGTAATATCTAATTAATAATAATTATGAAATAGCATAGATAAGACTGAATTGAATGCGCACGATGAGTGAACTACGGCGCGTTTGGTTGTTACTCATAAGTGATTGTTGACTTTCAAGTTCACATTTGTTAGTATTCAAAGTGCGTTCCAGTATAAAATTTTCCTTTAGTACTGATAAATAAGGATATGACTCATTCTCTAATCTAAATAACAACATATATCCAGAACAACAGTAATAATATAATAGTATATGATAAAGGTACCAGTTATTAAGACATCTCTACATTGGTTCTGTCGTTAAGTAACATATTAAAGGGCTCATGATATATGTTGGATTGTGCCATACATGGAGTACAATCCAGGAGACAGTGAAAAAGATGGGTCAGAGACGCCTCCTCCATCTTCTTAATTTTATTGCCCAGCTTTCTTCATGTAATACATCACGACCGCTTGCAAATATCACATACTGAACTGTAGCCCCCATCTCCAGCAAGCCGGGACTGCTTCGTAAGAAACTTCCAGAAATAAATGTTGCCATAAAAAAATGTACTTTAAGTGGTTAAAGTAAAGCTTCAAATCCCATTAAGGAGTATAGTTTCAAATTAAATCCGTCTGCGATTGTCTCCTTGGCTAATCGTAAAATTTTTCATTGCGCGACTTCGTATACCCACGAGCGTGGGCTGTTGTTGCGTGCGGCAGGGTTGTCACCACGGTTGATAACTTATGATCCTGAAAAGCTATATCACGGCTTATTGGTTTATACCAATAAGCTGTGATAGAGCTTTTTAAGGTTTGAAGGGCATTGTAGCTAATGAAATTACTGGGCTAACGAAACTTCATTTTATGTCTCAAAGGCGACGAGCGCAATGTGTGTATATACCACCCTAACTAGCGCCACGTTATCATGGCAGGCGTATCACTTACCAGGTGAAAGTCCAAAAAAAAAATAGAAATGGTATACGTCTCAAAGAGGCACAGGTTCGAATCCCACTATGCTTGACCCTGACTGTCTATCCTTGTGAAACACAACCCATATATACATAGCATTGGTAATAATAAGAGGGTTGTTAGATTGAAAAAATATAGATCGATAGAATTATTTCAAATATATTTAATACAATTAATAACTTAAGTTAATTTTTTTTTATTAATGGAAGTGAAGAGGCGAATGGGACGTTCACCTGATGTTAAGTGACATGTCTGCCTATAACAACGTGGCGCTTTTTGGGATGTCATACACTGCACCACGTTGCGTTCATCGCCTTGAAACATAAGATGTTAGGGTTCGTTTCTCCAGTAAATACACTAGCTATAGCGACCTTCAAACCAGAATACAGTAATGTTTGCACACTATTGTTTGGCTGCAGAATGCAGCAATTGAGACCTACCACCAAATTTTTGAATTTGAATACCAGTAATGAGTAGTACCGAAATTTTCGAATGAACACTACATTTAATATAAGTAGCACTCATCGTACCAATTTCTATCAAATTCAAATACTGAATACATTGGTTTAGATGTTATTGGAAATGGAAACTGTTGTTACACACGAACCGACGTGACGACTCATTGTTACAAACGCGTATACGCTTCAGAGATCGGATTCTCCAGATAGATGATATCACATAAAGGTGGAACAGCCGCATTGGCATGCCGTATAGGTACAGAACACTTCCTAATGGATCACTTAATCATTTATTAATAATACATTTAAAAATTAATTTATAAATATTAATTCATTAATCATAAATAACCTTGACTACTTAACTGTAACTTACTGAGACTGTGACTTAAAGGGGTGTGTCAACCTCACCTGCTCGTGGTGCGCCCTGCTGATCAACAACCAAGGCTCTGGCTCCCACCAACGCGCATCGGGCAAGTGTGGTGGGAAATGGCCTAAATCCCCCTACAAAAATGGAGATCTTTAGGGGAGGCCTATGGACGTCTATCGCTTGATGATGATGAACCTTGACTACCGCTTTGTAAGGTAAAACATACTGGTGGTAAGTATCTGTTGCTAGAGACCGTCTAGGAACCAGCTGCTGCTATTTCTTCCGTCGAGTAGTAGTCTGTAAAATATACTTAGTTCCGGTTTGCAGAGCGTCATAGATAATGAAATAACTGAAGTAAGGATTCGTATGTCTCAAGTCGACGAGCTCAAGGTGGTCCAGCGTATACCATCCTCCACAATGTGACGGAAGTATTCATCCATCCATCCATCCAATCAGCCGGAAGACGTCCACTGCTGGACAAAGACCTCCTCCAAAGATTTTCACTCAGACCGGTCCTGGGCCACCCGCATCCAATGGTTGCCAGCGACCTTGACCAGGTCGTCGGTCCACCTTGTGGGGGGTGTGCCACGGAAGTATTACTTTTTTTTATTTAACACAGCTACAAGACGAGCAGAATGTTCACCCAATGTTAAGTGTTAAGCCCATCTTCATCTCCAAATTTCGCTCGTCTCCTAAGACATGATGCTGTCTAGTTATCCTTATAATTTCAATAGTACGATGTCCTTCATACCGGAACACAGTAATGTTTGCGGAGTACTGTTTGACGGCAAAAATAGAAGCTCAACCTACCTGGACTATCTCCGATTGCTTGTTAGGTCTTAAAATAAAAAAAAGAGGAACGGACAAAATTACTATATTACAGTAAAAAACTAGACGACTTTGAATTTAAAAGTAATATATAAAAGGAGCCGTAGAAAATTTCGACAGCCTTAAATAAGATATATGTGAGAGACAGTTCAATGCTGAAAAACACATGATGGGGTGCAGTATCTCTTTCTTTCTTTAACGCTGACACATGTGATCCTCTCGCTCTAGCAGACGCCGGGGCATTTCCGCCGCGGGTGCGATCTCGACACGCTGATTTTCGGAGTAAGTGATAATACGATCGCATTGCTCACATTAGCGAACTACCTGCTGAGGCAATATAATAGGGGGACCGGAAAGTAATGTCGTTTCTGCGCATGCCAATACTTGATTGTCATTTGTCAGCTCATTGTTTTGTTCAGAGGCGTACCAAAGACATTGTGAGGTTATAGTGATTTCTTTACTTATAGACAATTGAATTACAATTTTTTTTGTAATTTTGGGTAAAATGGCCAGCCAAATACCAGAAGAGGTACACATCCGGCATTGCATGCTCTTTGAGTTTCGCAAGGGAAATAACGCAACAGTTGCTACCAAAAACATTTGCGATGTTTATCCAAATGCACTGGACATTCGTAAATGCCAAAGGTGGTTTTCCAAGTTCAAATCGGGTAATTTTGATCTTTCCGACTCGTATCGATCAGGAAGACCATCAGCGTTAGACAACGACGTGTTAAGGGCGGAAGTGGAAGCAAATCCGTGTCAGACGATCGAGGAATTGTCAAACAGTCTCAACAAACCTTGGTCGACCATCCAAGAACATTTGAAGCAGATTGGAAAAGTAAGCAGAGCAGGTGTTTGGGTCCCGCATAATCTGTCCGAACAGAATAAGGCTAACCGATCAATCACATGCAACTTATTGCTTCAACGACACAACACAGAAGCGTTTTTTGATCGCTTGATCACAGGAGATGAGAAATGGGTCCTGTATGATAACCCAAAACGCAAAAGGCAGTGGCTCTCTCCAAATGAAATCCCTCGGAGTACTGCTAAGCCAGGTTTACACCCCAAAAAAGCGCTTTTGTGTGTTTGGTGGAGTATTCGCGGCATTGTTCATTTTGAATTACTGAAACCTGGAGAAACTGTTACTGCAGACCTCTACAGCGAACAATTGCAGCGAGTCAATCAATCTTTAATTGAAAAGTGGCCAGCGATTGTCAACCGAAAAGGCGTCATTCTCCAACATGACAATGCAAGACCGCACTGCGCAAGGCGAACTCTAGAAAAAATTAATGAATTGGGGTGGGAGGTGCTGCCTCATCCACCATATTCGCCCGATGTTGCACCATCGGATTTCCACTTATTCCGAGCGCTGCAACACTTTTTAAGTGGCAAAACATTTGCAAATTTGGATGATATCCAAAATGCCATCTCTAGATATTTTGCCGAAAAACCAATAAATTTTTATCGATCAGGGATTGAAAATTTACTCACTAGATGGCAAAAGGTTATTGACAATGATGGGGAATACATCATTGATTAAAAATAAAGACTCGTTAAAAATGTATGTGTTTGTATTTAGCATAAGAAAACGACATTACTTTCCGGTCCCCCTAATATATATATTATATATAGAAAAAAACTTATAACGTCTGTGTGTTTTTTTTTTTTTATTCAATTAAGCTTTCAGCTGATGGTAAGTAACCTAGCCTTGTCTTTTTATTAAATATAACAACAATAATGATGTTTCACTGATGGTAATGAAGACCGTCTAGATACCAACGCAGGGCCGCATTGCAGTGCAAACAGCACTGTGTTCCGGATTGAACGGAGTTGCAGCTATTAACGAGACTAGTTTTATGTTTGATGACAAGCGTTATATGGTGCAGTGTATATCATATCACTTGCGCAACGTCATGGGCAGGCGTATCACTTACCATGAGATGAAAGTCAAAATCATCTCGTAGTATAAAAAAAGTATATTAATTATCTCTAAAATAGAAGCCAAATGTTTACTTCGATGTTGAACTGAATACGACGCTTAGACCTTAATTAGTAACAAATGAAAAATACTTAGTACTAGTTTTTCAATTACTTTTGCTCTTTCAGTTCATACAATATAAAAAAAAAATAATACTAATGTCAAGTTACTTCCAACGTTGAACATACGATATGTAAAGCAAAATGAGACAGTTTCACAAATATTAAAATATAAGCTGTGTTGTATGTTGAACAATATGAACTATGTTACTGTGAAGTTATTAGTAATGAGACCATTATACAACTATATTACGAGACAATACTATGATAAAAGACCTGCATGGAGTACTAGTTGAGATGTTTACACAACCACCATATTGAGGTCGTAATCGTGGGATAGTACTTTGAGTATTATTACCAAAGCAATTTGATTAGCCTCATATTAATAATTTTTTATATAATTAAGTGATGAGACGAGTGGGATTATCACCTGATGGTAAGTGATACGCCAGCTCATAACGTGGCGCTAGTTCGAGCGCCCTTCAATCCAGAACACAGTAATGTTTGCATACTACAGTTTGATGGTACCTAGAAGGTCTCCAGCAATAGAGACGTTTTGGTATCAGTGGAAGGTTTCTTTTAAATATATCCGACTTCTGTGGGGAAGTTAAGATTATATGGAACTTCCGCTTACTAAAGCCCTTCCGGTGTTATCAGTGCTTTGGGAGGGACTCCGGGATCTTCTGTAAAAAGGACCTGTGTCCCTTTGCACTCTGACTAAACTCACAAACTCTGGCAAATACAAACCAACTTTGCAATTGCTGATCTTTTCCGGCTCGTTTATAGAGTTGATAGGATAATCTCGAAGACCCTTTTAGTCGCCTTCTACGACAGGCAGGGCTTACCTTAGTTCTATTCTTAATAGCCTGAGACTAAAGGGCTGGAAAAGAGAGACATATCACTAGGGTTACAATAAATTATAACATTATTTCCTACTCATCGTACCTATGTCATTAGAGGTCGCATTTTCTTTGTCAAGTCGTACACGGCAATGGCATAAATACCGCGTGAATATTGCATGAGACGGTCCAATGAAGAGGTTACAATTATAGAGGGTAGTTGTATTTAATAACAGCGGGCCAGAGGTTAATTTTATAGTGGGTTAATCGTGGACGGCATGGTAGTTTAAACGCGGTGTCTGATTATGATGAAGAGTGTCGCCGTCGAAGACCTAAAGGGCATATTCTGATAAGAAAATTAATATTTATCATTTACGAATTGAATACCAGCCGGCCCTGGATATTTAGAAGTTTATAATGTTTACTCTTGCTAGATAAAATGTTTAGACTAGATAGGGTAACTATTTCATTAACTACACCACCCTAGAAATCTGAGCAGAGTAATGTTTTCGTGATAGTAAAGGAGCTGCGGTAGTACTTAACTGACTCCGGCTACAACGATCCACTATAGCACAATTGTGATTATACAGCTGTTCGTATAAATATCTAGAATATACCTGTGGGAACTCGGTAACGTGACAAATAGTGCCGCGGCCGAGACATCGTTTAATAAACAAAGAGAGGGCAATTAATGTACACGACACGTCAAAGGGTTAATGCCGGCCCGCCCGCTCGTTACCCAGCTCGGTTTGACCCCCGCCACCATTGCCATCGACACTACGTTCAAAACCCTCAATCAAAACACTAGAACAGTCTTTTAAAACACTAACACAAAGTCGAAACACATACAAAACGAGAAATCATTATAATTATATTAACGTAATCGTATTCTATAGTGTACCTTACATCAGACCACTGAGATTATGATGATGATGGATTGTAGTTTGCCATATAAAGAATAATATTTGTATGTGTATAAATATATATGTAGTTTATAGTCAAAAACAGGTAATTATTTATCTGTCTGTCATAATTGAAAAACTAAATTAATGAAAATGGTATATAACCTTGTGACTATCGTAAGATTGATTCAGTCGGTATATTATATATGTATAAAGACTACATCGCTACTTACCGTTAGGTAGGAACGTAATAAAGCTTCAGTCTATATAATTATAAAAAAAAATTAAGTTTTAAGTGAGCCGCTGCATTTTAAGTTATGTCTTCATAAACCTGTCTCAGTTTCCCTAACTAGTAATTAGTCATTCAAATGATGATTAAATATTTGATTTATTGATCAGGTTATGTCGAAATCTTTATCAACATTTTAATCATCCTCACCGGACACGCCCACAGCTGGAGAAAAAACATATCTAACGAAAATTATCTAAAAATCACAATTTACGAGATATATATATTTATATTAGCTGTTCCCCCCACCCTCTTTACCAGCCGTAATATACAATTAGACCGCTGATGACTCTATACAACCGTTACTATACAACCGCATATATAATACGAAATGAAAATGTTTATGACAATTAATTAGAAACAAAAGGATGAAGGATCCATAAAATTAAAAAAATAATTATCCTATAACCATCTACATATCATTCATCGTCGAATACTCATGTTCCTATATTGATATGTTCACTAGTTTTCACGTGATTACCGAATAAACAAAATCCATTATCATAATATATTTATATATTATATAAAGATTGGGGTGTAAGGGGTTCTACACAACTAACAGGATCCAAGCGAACCGCATCTGCTAGTGATGCATCTTACTAATCAAAAAACGAGGCTCTAGCTCCTACCAACCCGTATTGGGCCAGCGTAGTGGGAAATGGCCCAAATCCTACAACTCTTGTGAACCACAACCCCTGGTGCCAGGAAGTATTAGAGGGTATACTGAATGAGAAGTTGGCAATGCGCCGGAATAAGAGTAGCGCAGTACCGATCGGTGTAGAGATTTTTGGGTTAGGCCTATGTGATATATAGATTATCCGTACGAAAATAAAATGCAATGATTATACATTGGTATTGGAAAAAATATATAAGTGTATATATACATGTGAAGTAAAGTATGGGAAGATTAATTTTAAATGAATGCAATATCGTAACTCAATTTTCCGCGTGTAATGTTCAGGTCGGGCCGGGGCTTAACCCTGCAGTTGACGCGGCGCCCGCGGCGTCACTTCAAAGGAAATATAAATGTATGAATTGTTTAGCGCAAACCTACCCGCTGGCATTGGGGTCCTTTGGACCTTAGGTGCGGGGGTTTATATAAAATTTGTTACTGTAATCCCTACAAAGTATGCGTACGTATAAATGTGAATTACACTTTAGGTGAAGGCTGAAATAAAACTTTTCAAATTCGCGAGTTTATTTAATGGGCTAAAGCTGTTTAGGTTGTACGTATTTATTAGTGTTTTGGTCTCTGTTGCTGGAGACCGTCTGGGGAGGAACCACTGCAGCTCTTACTTCCGCCGCCAAATAATAGAGTGCAAAGATTACAGTGTTAAGGTATGAAACACTTTAATCTTTGAGTACGTACTTTACTCATTTGAAAGCTATGTTTATAGGTTTTCTACTTTCATTGCTAATGGTACTTTAATAGAGACTACAGTACACCTTATATATTCTTTTAAAAAAAATTGAGCGACGAGAGAGACCCTCCTCTGATGGCAAGCGATACGACTGATAATACGACTAGCTATAAATTGGGCCTTGGTCAGAATGATATACACTGCACCAAATTGCGCACCTCATCTGAGACATAAGATATTGGATCTCATTACCTCTGTTATTACACTAGCTACAGCGCCCTTCAAACCGAAACAGTAATGTTTGCATGCAACGTACGATCTTATTTACAAACGAAGAAAGAAAAGGGCAAGTGTATTAATAGAATAAGAATTCTATAGACAAAACTTTGAGTATAACACGTATTTGGAATATCTTTATTAATAACATTAAATCACATACTGAATATACCAATGAACAACCTCTTTAGTGTAGCTACCGTCCTTGAGCATCAGTGATAACTTTCCACCTGATGTATTGTTTACTCGTTTCCTCACATTTCCTATAAAAAAAGATTTCAAGGCACAGTAAGTTTATTCAGCGTAGATCTGACTGCAAACAGTAATACTAAAGTATATATTCCTGGTGATTATTAGGTAAGGATACCTGTGAGTTCTCTTCCTGTGAGCATCTATGCTTTAAATCACTTAATATATCAGGTTAAATAAACGCGATAGAATCCAGAAAATATGGTTTTATTAAAAGTATATTGATCCATGTACCTTCCAATCCAATCATCAGCCAATCGAAGCCTCCACTGCAGGGGTTGGTGGGTATGGAAATAAAAAGGTAACACCAGCAAGCTGAGGAACATCAAAAGGAAAAACTAATGCGCGCGGGCGACATCGTTTCCGCGTAAAATATTAACGGGGGTCGGTGCGACCGCACCCTGTCATTTCAGGGTTAATACCGGTTAATGCCGGTATTCTCTTTATTCTAGTACGATTGCTCAGAATTATCCGCCTTAACGAGCTGCTTCCTTTTCGATTTGTTTTACCATTTTTTTTTCTTTTCCATACCTCTGTAATTGTATCGTGGGTGTTTCGTTCGGCTTTTTGCCGTTCAACGTTTTTACAGTTAATAACGTGAAATTTCTTTCATGTTAGAAAATGTGTTTTTCCGTTTTATATGATTAAACCCCATCCGGAGCGGAATTGCGACGAAAAATCAATGTACTAGAACTACTATAGCAAAGTATATATTTTTTTAACTGAACGAATTTGGGATTTACTTTACAATTATAATTTAGATCTCCACACTATGAAGATTAATAAGATTAACTGATGGTAGGTATCTGTTGCCGGAGACTGTGCGCCTTTTTCTACTGCCGAACAGTAGTGTGCAAATTTTACTATGTTCAGGTTTGAAAGGCGCTATAGCTAGTGAAATTACTGATGAAGCGACACCCAATGTCCATCCACCCAAGGCGGATGTGGTTACCATCAGGTAACCGTTCCACTCTCCTCGCCGTTTCGTAGAATAAAAATAGAAACAATAAAAGTAGTAAAAAAAAATACAGTGACTAAAATTTTAGAGTGTCTATTTTTGTACTCAGAATAACGAGACGCGAAATGATCACCTGATAGTAAGTGATACACAACACCTTACAATGGTCGCCCTTCTAACCGGAACATAAAAAGTTTCCGTTGACGCTATCTTAACGGTCATCAGTAACGAAGACCTACCATCAATCTAATCTTATCAAGTCTTCTAGATGACCTAAGCGTAGTTTTTAATTACTCAATCTAGTCACAGGTACGGTGACTCAAGTAATTATACTTCTTAATTTGAGTTCATAGTTCACAGACAAGTAACTCTTTTTTTTTTGTAGAAGCGACGAGACGAACATGGCCTGATGGTAAGTGAATCGACTGCCTATAACAACATAGGTCTAGTTATGATGATGTTCTAACTCTCGTTACCGCAGTAATTTTACTAGCTACTCCCTTCGCACCGAAACATGATAATATTTGCACATTACTTCGGCAGACCTACCTAGACGGTCTATGGTAACAAAGACCTTTGTTTGTTTGAAATCTGTACGCTGCAGCACATTCTGCTTATCACCATGAGACATAAAATGATAAATCTCTTTAATGTACTAATTTTACTAGACACAGCGCCATTCTTACCGGAATGGAGTAATGCTAGTACGCTGCCGTTCAGCGGTAGAAATAGGAACTGTTGGTACTATTTTTTATCTGGTGAAATTTAAGTAGATACTCTGCTTCTAGGGGGAAGTATAAGTTAGATTTTAACTAAGACCCTGTTAATAGTCATCTTCAGTGCCTCCTACCTACGTCCAGGATCTTCGATAGAACGCCCCGGTGCCTCCCGGTACCTAAAGCACATCTCAGGGAGGGCTATAGCCCTCCTCGGCACCTTCGCTTTGGTACGACAAGCACTAGACTACCTCGTTTGTCGTTCATCCCGAGCTTTTGACAATAATGACTTCCACTTTCAAAGTCAAAAGCTTTATGATAAGCAAGGATTATCCCTATTAACTGATGTTTCTAGAGCTATAGTAAGGTGGTTCGACAGTTTAATTTGATTAAAAGCCAAGTGGAAATGTTTCGCATAGAAAGTATCATAAGTGGCCGTTGGAATGTTGGTATCTAGGAGCAGTGTCCGTGGTTTCCCATAAGCCGCGGCCGCACAGAAAAAACCCCACCCGTTACGTTCCCATAGCGTACCTATACGGTATGACTCAAACGCAATAAGTCTATTTTAATTACCAGCATCGATATCGGCAGATTCCTGTCTTGCCTACTCTGGGAGCTGTGCTCTATTTTTAGTGCTGTCGTCCAACAAGTCCGCACACCAAAACGTTATCGATACCTTTATATTGTTTAATTAAAAGTCTGATTCCTGATCCCAATTTTGTTTTTCTAAAATATTGTTGAATCATCATCATCATCGTTATCAGCTGATAGACGTCCACTGCTGGACATAGGCCTCCCCAAAGATCTCCACATCGATCGATTGTGCCCTGCCCGCACCCTTCACCAGATCGTCGAATATTGTTGAATGTTAGTTGTTATATATTTAATCTGTGAATATTGTCTATATCTGTTAGTGGGATGCGTGTAGATCTAAGGGTATGGTTGCTGTTGGTATAACTCGTTAAAAATCTTTGTCTCATCACCAGCTGATAGATGTCCACTATTGGTCATACGACTCCCCTAAAGATGTGGATATTGATCGGTTCTGACTTAAAGTCAGCATGACTCCGGTACTGCCAGGCAGGGGATCGCCGTTTATATGGGGGTTTGGTCCATTTCCTACTACGCTTGTCCAATGCAGATTGGTGGGAGCCAGAATCTCGTTTGTTGATTAGCAAGGTGGTTACGAACAGGTGTGGTTGGTTTGGGTCCCGTGAGTTGTTGTTCCGGACCCCTTAAACCCAACTTAGTAATAAGTATTATTTTTCTTATGTACTAGCTAACTGATTAATTTAAGCTAAAGCTTAATATACTTCACTATAAATATCTTGGTGCTCCTGTCGCAATATTAATATAACGCTTTGCCGAGTTTGAAAAATTAGTAAAAATGATAACTTTGTTAAAGCCCTAATTAAATGGACAATGCGAAAAGGAAACATCGATATCGATAATCCTAATTCAATCATGTCGCGTAACACTATCTAACACAAACAAGGCTCGATAACGAGGTGAAATATTCACGAGTGAGGCAACACAATCGGTGTTATAGCCGTCCCGCTCGCACGCGCTGCTCAAGGCGCCGTCGCGGGGAGAAAGGAAAAAGACGGCACGCGCCTGCGGCATACACAAAGGGGTCGAGCTCTCTTTGATCTTGCCGACGCGCGTGCGTACGTACTGTTTATCAATGTGTGCCTCTATGCAGATGAGCCGCGACTGAGAATTTGATAATTGCAAAGATTTATGTGTGCTTCTCAAAGGTCCAATATGCAAATTAATGGCGTGTTACTTACAGAGTGGTATAGAATTAATTGATTGGTATTTTATGTTCCAATAATGCGATGTCGCAATATTGTAACATTTTTTTGTCTTCGCTATAAACTAATAGTTGACCTCAATTTTTCACGGCTTTAAGCAACAATGAAGCCGTGTGTTGTCAGTAGATAATTTATTATTATGTAGAATTATATATAGCATTATGTAGAATACGAGATAGAGAAATAGAGACGAGCGGGACGTTCACCTGATCGTAAGTGACACCCCCACTCATAACAAAATGGCACCAATTAGAATGTATCGCTGCACCACGCTGCGCTCGTTGCCTGGATCATAACATGTTGTCTCTACCCCGGTAATTCCACACTACAATGCCTTTCAAACTGGAAAACAGTAATGTCTACTTACTACTGTTTGGTACCTACTTAAACGGTCTCACGGTGAGTTCTAAGTGGTGAGGCAGGTTTACAACTGAACTTCACTTGTAGCTCGGGAATCGAATCGGAAACCTCCATGATACTAGGTGCAATTTAAGGTAATTAAATATATGGGAAGTAAAATTTAATTTCAATGATGCCTTTATTGAAATTGTACTTAGACGTCAGTCAAAATTTATTTTCATTGTGATTATGGTACAGAAAACAAAACAACTGCTAAGATGCTACTGTTGCAACATTATTTTACTACTGTTTGGGAGCAGAAATAGGCACTGCGGTAGTACCGACCTAGACGGTCTCCGGCAACAGATACCTATCACCAGTACCACCAGTTTATATTTTAATATATTGTTCCATATTTGATTTCTTTTAATAATACTATGGGTTATTTGATTACTAGTTACGATGGGACGATAAAGAATGTTTTACGAAGAGAATTATCATATTACATTATCCAAGATTTATTTGGTCGTGGCACGTAGCCCGTAGAACCGATGGACCCCAACGTGCTAAAAGTGCTGGAATAGCAACCCTGCACCGAAAGACGAAGCGTTGGCAAGCACCCCACTAAGTGGACAGAGGACATAAAAAAAATCGCTGGGAGCCACTGGTTTCAAACAGCACAAGACCATACTTTGTGGAACACATTACAAGAGACCGATGCCCAGCAGTGAACGTCCATCGATCGAAATGATGATGATGATACCTATACTGATGAGATTTGATTTATACATATCATTTATCCAATACAAAATACCAAAGATGAATCGTGAAGGTGTGATAGCTTTAATGCATTACACCTTCACGCTTACCTGTGCCACTTAACCGCGTTTAGGAATATTAACTGGGTAGATTAACTGATAACAGCTGATAAGATGGTGTAATCCACCTGGCCGGACGCTAAACGGTTTACCCGTCTGAACTAGTTTAAATCAAAAACTTAATCACAGATAATGTAGTGTACATCCGCTTAATATTCTGTATGGCCACCATGAGAGCGTTGCCGTCTTATTAAACACGCTTTAACCAGATTATTGCACAAGAATGTCATCTCTATTTTCCCAATAGTCACTTTTTATCTCTCTTTAAGAGACCGTCACTTCATCATTCCAGAGGACTTTCCAGTGCTATATATACGACACGGATCCATGACCATGATTGCTCCATCGGCTGTCATCCTTTAGACTGTGAAAGATCGATGTGTATCAATTACAAAAAACGACAAGATAATAATAAAAGTGTGATCCTAACAGTTTTCGAAGTGTTACCCATGGCTGCAATGATTGCCGTAAAAAATGCTTCCATCCTTTTGTTTAATCGCGCGTCAAAAGATCGAAACGCAAACTACCCCCGCGCGCTCCACAGCAAATAGAATGTAATTCTCGCGCGCGAAACTAAAAAAAAAAAAGGAGCAAAGGAAACGAGAAAATTCGAAAGGCCCCGATTTTCCTGTCCATTGTCGTTTCTATTTTTTTTTTCATCTTATTTAGCGCTTTGTCGGCGAGCCCTTTGAAGTCGCTCTCCTTCCCCCCGCCAGCCCCTGAGTAGGGGGTGTTACAAATTGCGCTACGCCGTATTTTGAAGCGTAAACAGCCGCTACTATTTGTTCATTACTCAATTTTGCACCGTTAAATTAATTGACAAAGCAAGCCGTTTGCGCTGAGGTAACTGGAAATATTACGAAATTCGTACTTTCGATACGACACGTAGCTTGTTATAAAGAAACAAACCAAGCTTCATAATAATAGTAAACAGCCCTCATATTGTTCCCATAGCTAGGATTCATGGCTTACTACGGTTGTGTGCGAAAGCGTTTCCATAGTTCTGGCCAGAAGCGATGTGTGGGACACAGTGGAATTTTAGCCGATATGAATCCATCATAACTCTTCACTGACCACCAATCTTCAATTTGATAAAGGCACTTCATGATAACTCTTTTGCAGCACCCGCAGCGGAAGGGTAGCCCTCGCAGGATTTTGCCATTAAAGCAAATAGACTTCAGAGTGTTCTCCTATGAGGAGAGAGCCACGCCGATTAACTAACATCCATCTTTATCTATGTATAATCGTAAGATTCTTCATATCGTATCTATAATAATACACAGACGTAGCGTTTAATATTAACTGACAAAAAATCGTTTACACATGAGAATATCGAGAACAGCCAGTTGGGTGCTTCGTAATCTACGCGAATTTAGTGTAAACCGGCCGCTGTGAGATTTGACAAGTTGGAATGTCAACAACCACTGACACGGCAGGTGGATCTTTATCACGTCATCTGCCCGTGGAAAATATCTGCTGTGTTCACTACAAAAACTGTTGGATTTGTGTATTTGTTCAATAAGGATCTTCAAAGAATATATCTTATGTAATATGTAACTATACGATAAAAGATATTGACAACATCTGTCTATTTACTTACAGTCATTATTATAGACAAGAATTTATTGTACAGCATGAAAAATATATATATACAGACTTACGATTTTAAAGGATATATAGTTGATGGACTTGTCATTAAAACTTAAGTCATTCAACTCTCATGTAACACTTGGATATCATCTGAGGAACAGGTGATAAGATGGCAGTATGGTATACCTTGATGATTTGTGAGAGACAATTCGGAAAGCAGCTTCTATTTCCGCCGCAAAACAGTAGTCTGCAAATATTACTATATTCCAGATTCAAGGGCGTTGTAGCTAGTGAATTTACTGGGGTTAGAGAGGGTAGATAAAACATCTTGTGTCAAAGCAATGATCTCGATGTGATGCTGTGTATGTCATGTTGATGTGATGCTGTGTTGCGTATCATCAGGGAATGTCTTGCCCGTCCAGTCGCTTCCTTAACAGTACAACTTTATAACATTTATGAGTTTTTCTTATTCTTAGAGTATTATCCACAATCCACATTAACATACTTTAGATAGCTTTCTGATAAATAGGAGAATAGTTATCAAGAGAGCCGTCATCATAAACCGAGCGTGCTTTATATTACAAGCGGCGGTGTTGAATAAAGATCAACTGAACTGGACACATTTAGAAAGCGGTCAACTTTGATATTTCGACAGATCAATAATCAGTACAAAACAATATATTAAAAGACCGAAATTCAGTTCAGAATTAATGAATCTCAGTCTATTAACATTTTTTTAATTACTATATCGAATATTAATAAGATTGAAGCTCGCTATTTGGAGGCTGCAGCTCTCGAAGCGTGAATATTCATTTGGAACTTTAAAGTTTGTAAACAAGTGTGGATTTTAACTTACTGATTCTCTATTTATATTAACCAAGTTATGCTGTTGCGTAAGATGAACATGGATTCCTTATCCACTGGAATACCAATCTAATGAATACATTAATCGAAACGTCTCAATCTGAAGTGATTTTAATTAAAAAAAAATTTTACATCTTCAAGACGCCGGCTGATGAACTAAATGTATTGTGTTACAATTTGTTAAGAGGTTAACCTGTGTAACATCGGCGGATATGAGTATCAGTTTAGTAATTCGCTCGCAGATTCACTACAGCCGGCACCAGCTTTAAAGTATACCATAAATCATACTCCTCACTGTTCCGCCCACCATTGGTTTTATATAAACGAGATTATTAGATTGAGCAAAAATATACTGTTACTTGGCATTGCCTGATAGTGTCGCGTTTTCATAAATCATAAGGCACTTCGAAACTAACTTCTGACATACAGACATTAAGAATGAAAAGCAGAATTTTTTTTTCATTGTTAAATATAATCGTGTACAGATAATTTAACTATTCGAATAGTGGTAGAGATTACTAATTACTTCATTAGTATTCAATTTTTTTTTAATTTGACAAATCGTCAAGACAAATAAGTCATAAATGATATATGTGACCATAACAGCATGGCATTAGTTAAGATGATACAGCATCACGTCATGCTTATCGCCATGTGGCATATAGGAGCTGCGGTGGTGTACTTAGACAGTCTGAGGTCACAGAGATCTATCACCAATCTGGATGTCAACAAATGAGAAGCAGATTATCAAAGAACCCTCCATTATCTTTGGTCTCCTTCTCATTTAATATAGTATTTGAAATACTATATTAATACTCATACAGAATTGTATTATTAAGTATATCAGTGGCACCGCCAAACGAAATGTTTTTTTTTTAAGTTACTTTAAGTTTTTAGTAACAAAGCAATAAAACGTTTTTAATTGAAGTTGCATAATTTTGTTTATGTGTTATTTTAATAACAATTACACTGTAAATATAATTTTCGATTACGTTGACGTTTATGGCTTTTAAATATTTATAAACAAAGTATTCATAAAAGTCATATATAAATTTGAATTATGATAACATATAAACTTCGTTATGAAAAGATGTAAATCCTTTAGGTTATGAACACAGAGTTCATTTGGCTTTGAAGAATTTAGAGATTGAACGTTATAAATTCTAATGGTGGTCATCGACCTTTGGCATAAGTAAATTTCACAAAGCTAAGATTTAACATATTTTCTTAAATTCAACATTTACCGCGTTAAGCAGTAATCACCGGATGGAGTCGTTATAAAATGTATGAGGTAATAACGCTTATACGACCACATCATTATAAGGCACTTACGCAGATCGGTGCAATGAAATTGATGACCTACTGTTTAAAGACGCCATTCTATTTATCACCAGTGGTCCACTTAAGGGACTAAGAAATATTTTACCAGCAGAAAGGTACATGAATTTCTACTAAAATTATACGCTTTTTTATTTAACGAAAGTAACAAGACGAGCACGATTCTGCCAATAACAATGTGGCGTTAGTTAGGACACTGTATCGCGGATTGCTCGTTACCTTAAATGGCAAAAAGATAAGTTTCGATACCTTAGTAATTACAGTTATAGTCTCCTTTAAAACGGAACACAGCAATGTTTGCAAACTACTGTTTCTCAGCAGAAACAGGAGCTGCGGTCATTACCTATCTTAACCGTTTCCGCTGTTAGAGATCTTCCAGATAAATACGATGGTATAATGTACAATTCAAATCTCAGTGCATCTTCCTTCAAGTTTTACGTAAGAGCAGTAACAGTTTCAAATGCTGCCTAAATTTACTCAAGCTCCATGTCATAACTTTGCCAATGAAGTTCGCTGAGGAACAAAAGCAGAGCGAGATGCTTCCCATCCACGAGCGGCGGTACGTCTCGCGTAGACAATAAATCTAGCGAGCAACTCTTCAAAGCGAAATTTTAAATATGCATAAAAATGTCAAATGATGAAAATGATGGCACCGTACCACGCCGCCCGAAATGAATTTTAACGAATGATATATTCACAAAAGACGACCGAGCGATTTGTAAAAATAAAATGTGGGAACAGCTTCCGCCGGTTATATCTCGCTGCTTAGACAAAAGTCATTCACAGACCCAACACATCTATATCTGTTAGATATACGTATACCCTACATAAACTCAGCTGTGCCACCAAAGTTCTAAGTGGACTAGTCCCAGGAATCAGCTTCATCTACAGAAGCTCTGTAACTCTAGCTCTCTAAACCTTTTTTTGTAAGGAAATTCTGCAATGGATGCCGGGGTTGGCTATAAGGACAACGTAGGAGTTAGACCAGACTCTTACATGGTAGAATCCTTGGTTTCTCACTCATCACATTTGACCGGAAACACGGAGACGCTTTCGCACACAAACCGAGGTTCCGAGAGCCAGAGGCCTTGATGGGACATCTCAGGGTTACTGTTCCCTTTAAAACTAAGTAGTTAAACGAAAGTACTGCATGCACCACTTCGATATCTATCATATTTGGTGATAGATTACCCCCGAATTCCCTACTATGGCATCTGTTATAGGGGTTGGAAGGCGTAAAGCATCCTCATTCGACGCTGCGGTCTCTGCCTACGGATTCAGAGATGGGTGTTTATTTCTCACTGCTTTCTGCCACATTACCTCCTAGCAGAAGCCCACCTTAGTCACTACTGACTATGGCTTTGATAAAGCCAAGCTCCCTAAGCCTACCTAATAAATAACTACACACTAAATGACTAAGTGATTCCTTTATCAACCTCTTAGTCATTTTTGGTGTTTTAAGAAAGCTGATCTAATACGTTGTCAGCTGGAACACAATGATAGTATTACAGCAGTATTTTCACTAAATACTAATAACAGTAGCTACAATAAAATACCATCTACATACTCAAATGGTTGATGGTATTAATATAGGCATGGAGTTTAAAAATATTAACGATGTTCTTAACATAACGCATTATTACGGTCGTTTATGAAATTATGCTTTAAATGAAACATATTATACAAAGATATGTTCTACATATAACGACAAAAGTAAATATAGTATACGTATAAAATATCGATTTGTATGTTTTTCACACGTTTTAGCGGTAGTGTTGTCACATACCAAATATTATTTTATGAGCGTTAACTCCAATACTACACATCTACTGTACGAATGCTGTTATAACCGTAGTTGGTCTGTAGAATGTTTCATATAAAAAAAACTGATAGTGACAACAGTAAATATCTTAAACAGCAATATGGAAGATAAGCTTTGAACGTTAGTTAACGTATACATTAATTCCTTATGCGCGCTTTACTTGGTAATGTATTGTAATCCTATACATCATGTACTTAATTTGTAATTGCCGGTCAACACAAGAAGAGCGTAGTGTAAAAACTACACATTTAAATGCGCATCACGCATTATTAAGTGGGAATTTCGCAGCGGGGTATGTACATAAAACTTGAGACCGTGTCGCCGTAAAAGGATGGTGGGAGAAGGGGAGGACCACACATGTCCAGCGACAACTCAATAAAGCATGCGACACGACGTATTCCGCACTTTGCCTCCTTGAGGCAAATGGCGATGAGCAATAAACTAAGACTCTACAGGGTTACTTGTTGGAAAAAAAAAGGTTTAGAGATACTGAACATAAAGATACAGCATCATAATGAGCGTATAAATACAAATGGGAGCCAATATCTGTCACGAGGTAAGGAGCGATCTAATAGATGATATGCTCCTGCATCACGCTTCTTATATATGACTGGTGAGGAGTAAACAGATTTATAGGCATTAAAATTCACAAATAGCCCAATCTGTCCCAGATTTGATGGGCGGCTGTAAAGAGTTGCATGGGAATAGAAACTTTTCGTTTCACAGCTCGATAACGAGCACTTATACTTTTTTTTTATGAAGACGTTATAAAATCTAAAAGTGTGAAGTTTTTATGAATTTGAACTGTTGTATATTAATACGCGAAACAAAGTATATAAAACTGTTCGAAAAACGGGAAAGGTTTTTTATTACACAAACGACAAAACTAGGGAGCAGTTCGCAAATGATACATAACAAGAAAAATATTCCAGCCTCATCACCTGGATGCACTCACAATCTTCCACTGTGCATTCTAAGCACAACTTTGTGGAATCGGATGTTGTCAGCGATATTCCTGAACTAATACATCACAGGAGCCTTAAAGAAAGGAGCATACCATTTCCTTAACGATCAGCAACGCGACTCCTCAAGTATTGCGATCGTTCAATAGCCTCAGTGATCACTTTCCATCGAATGACATATTCTCAGCTCAGTTTCACTACAAAAATATGCATTACCCATAACGAGGTGTTAGAGTGATATACACTGCACCACATTCCGCTCGTCGCTTTGAGACGTAAGATATTATATCGTTAGCAGTAATTTCATTAGCTAGTTCTATTAGTTTGTTGGCAGTAAGTAGGAAATGCCGCGATACTTAGACTGTCTTTAGTACTATAGACAGTCTAAGTGGCAGTAGTGTGTAATGAGCGATTTTATTGAAATTAAATCAATATAAAGAAATATAAATGTGCGTTAGTGGGCTGTAAATGCAAGTGGTTGGTCTGCCGACTTCTTTCGGGAGTACCACAAGGCACCACACAAATTAGACCATTTTTATTCCTTTCATATTGACGCAATAAAAAGCTAAAATGATCGCGACGTTCCCGTTTCGATTTTGGACTCGTATAATTTACTAATTGGTCATTATTCTTCCATGTAACGACCCAATTAGACCCAATCAATCCCTGGTATAGGCGTTTAACGTTTTAGAAGCATAATATAGTATTGATATATGACAGAATGGAGGAATTTACAGCCGTTCGGAGTTAATGGAAATAGAAAACTTGATTTTTGAAGTAGTTAAATTGAAAAGTGGTATAAGTAAAATTACTACCGATAAATTGGACCTCAAAGTAGTTTTACATTTAGACGGGGCATCGTAAACGTAGCCGTAACAGGGTTCCGAGCATTATCGGGAAATGGATTTAAGGATTATTTATATGATTGTTCGTTGATCGATACAATATCGTCTACATAGATTACATCTAATGAGCGTTGTTAAACAATATTACTTTTCTTAAAGGTTTATATGCTAATGTTGTCTCTACTGGGATTTAGAATTAGTACACAGGCCCTGAGACTTTAAGACCGGCGTCTTAACACAATGGAGTAAGCATTAAGGAGGCATGTAGTTTGATTTTGATTGCAGAAATCACTTAACACTTAGCACTACGTGAAAATTCTTCTCGTCTCTTTGTTGTACAAAAAAAACTTTAGAACAAAGCGGTTTCTAAACAGGGCGGTTCAGTTAGCATTGTGTAAACAATTACACAACAAACCAGCGAATGATACCCCACTGGACACTTCTCGCTCATCCCGCACGCACGCACACAACACAACAGATACATCATAACATAGAACGGCTGCGCACACGCCGGCTCGGGCATAAATCTGTTCTTTCCAACCATTCTGTGGCAAAATTAGTCTGTCTTATAAAAGCTAAGAGAGGAAATAAATGTTACCTTTCAATGTATTTAAAACATTCGAAATTTATGTCTAACGATATATTAACAAAGCTCCATTTCGATGGAATCATTTAAAAGTTGTAAATCATAAACTTTCAAACGTTGTATTCCTCCAATTTAGTGTCTTGTTGATTTTTTTATGTTTTCTAGAAATTTAACAGCGCTGTGAAACCTTTTAAGGAAATTTCATAGTTACGAAATAGGAAAAAAATAAATGTTTTTGGCATAATTGGCGTTTTAGTTTTAGTTTTAGCTAACGCGTTTGTCAGATCTATAACATATTCAGATATTTAATATTCTATAGTCATACGTGTGGCTATCATGGAGACCATGAGCAAATATTCTACGCAAACGGCCGTATCAAAAATGCTATGTGGTCCCATATCCCGTAACAACTGATTTAAAGTCAATCCGTGTCTACCGTCGCATAGGTCTACGCAGCGCGCGTATTTCGGAATCGTTTGATCTTGCCGCAAGCTTTAATGAGGCGCGCGGTATAGACGGTAACTAGTTCGAATTGTGATCTACTGTCCAGCTGTATGCGCATAATTTTTTTTTTAATGGCAGCGAAATTTTGAGTTATTTTAAGTAAATATTGTAGAGTAAATTTTTGTTTTACGACAATTTTTTTTTTTTTTTATTTTGGTTTCAATAAACGGTCGTAATGCCTATAGGCATTTTTTACCAGTCGACCAAGGATGCGAGAGGTAAAGTGGTAAGTGAGGTAGAATTACAATGTCAGATATTGTCATCTGAAGAAGAGAAAAAAAAAAAAATCAAGTGTTTTTTTATAACATATAACAGTAACAAATAGTACTCCTTGTAGTGCTTTTAGTGGAATTCGTATATTGTTATTTCATAATGTAATCATTTTATTTCTGTTTTCTGAAGATGTTAAGCGCTTGAATGTCATATCGTGGACTCGGATCCACGGCCTGTTAAATCTTTTTGTACTTATTGATGCTATACAAGCATTAATGATGGAAGTGTTATTGTGTAGATGAGACACAAAAACTATTTAGTTTATAAACTTCCATCATAAAACGTATATAGAAGTTTTACGTTTTGAAGGTAGTTAAAAATTACTTTAGTGATATCGCGCGCCTGGTTACGGCTTGCCTCACCCACACATGCAACTATGACGCAAGTGCCCCACGTAAATCTAAATACATGTCAAAGGTACGTTACACTTGTGCCATATTTTCAACGTTAGCAGCGGTTTTTTTCCGAAAATAAAACGGATTAAAAATAAGTCAATCAGACCTTTTGTACGTACGTTCGCTGTCAAAATTGGGAACAGAACTCAACAGTGAGAAAAGCGCGCCCGCAAAAATACAAAACATTTCGCAATACTGCACTCCGCAGCGGGTGAACCGTAACATTTTCCGAAAAGGAAAAAAAAAAAAATAAATAAATAAAAATGGAAGCCGACTTTTCATTTTGTTGTGCGGGAAAGGCGAACAATAGGCGGGAAAATTGCGCGTCACTCTCGCGTTCCAATTTGTCAAACGGTCGCCGCAAGATGGCGGCGGCGGATGCGCTGCAACATGGCGGCTTCCGGTGGGGTTTAATTAAAAATGCGTCTCATTTGAAGCTCGGGATGTGGCCGGAGTGAACGAAAATTGTTAATCGTTTACTTAATTGCTTCATCAAAAACACGGCCACGTCCAAGACATCCAGGTTTTAACTAACTAGATGTTAAATTTAGATTACTGGTAACTAACAACTGCCGAACACCATCTAGGGGCGTACCACCGCAGCGTATATTTCTACCGCCAAACCCAATACCGGTTTGAAGGGCGTACGTATATTTGTAGCTAGTACAATTACTGGGGTAACGATACTCAACATATATGGTCTTAAAGCGATTAACACAATGTGATACTGTATTTAACTAGCTCTACATTGTTGTGGACTGACGTATCATTAACCATCGTACATTAAAAAAAAAATGGACGGTATCGCCTAGATCTTTTTACACTTATTCCTTCTCCTTCCTCCAGCCCTTTTTCCCAGCTATCGGTGTCTAAAGCGAGGTCGGAACAATATGTACTGTTCCATATCTCTTTATCAGCCGTCATACATTTATTAGATTTAAAAAGGCTTAATGCCTAGAAATTAGGATTAATAGACTGATCCTTATAATACGTAAGTATACAACGCAATTGTAAATCATCATTCATACTGCGCAATCACTTACTAATGCACGGTTTACGGATTCAAACCCACACCGCGCATTATGTAAAGCTGCAAGGATATGAGCGGGCGATCCGTTGTATGCTGAATTCCTTGCTGGCGTCTGTTGGGAGCAATAACTATTATTTAAACGGCAATAGGCCTTAGTTTTACTAATAACCTACAGTTTAACGTCTCAGAAGCATTTTGTTATAAGAAATGTACATATATGCCTTCATCATCATCATTATTTGCCGATGGATTTCCACTGCTGTCATAGCCTCCCTCAAAGACCTCCACATCTATCGATCCTGCGCTAGCCGCATCCAGTTCCTTCCCGCAACCTTTCATCAGATCGTCGGCACACCTGGTGGGGGGCCTGTCAACACTACGTCTACCGGTACGAGGTCGTCATTCAAGGACATTAGCGCCCCATCGGCTGTCAGTCCTTCCAGCGATGTGTCCTGTCCATTGCCAATTGAGGCGAGCAATTTTTTAGACTATGACGGTGACCTTAGTTCTCCTACGGATCTCCTCACTATATATGCCTTATTAGATATGTATATACCTTATCAGATAAGTAGAGCAGAGAGTAATAGAGAAGTAGAATAAGTTTAGTACTTTAATGCGATATAAGTGATAGGTCTCTGTTGTTGCAGACTATTTGCTTAGGCACCACCGCAGGGTCTACTTCTGCTGGCAAACAGTAGTGAGTAAATATTAATTTGTTCTAATTTGAAGAGCTTTGTAGCTATTGAAATTACCGAGGTAACGAGACTGAACATCTGATGTTTTCAGATGATGAACATGATGTGGTACTGTATCATCATCATCAGTCGATAGATGTCCATTGCTGGACATAGGCCTCCTTCAAAGATTCCCACACGATGGGGTAGGGATTCATATCACGGGGATTTGAGCTTTTCCAACCACGCTGGCCCAATGCGGGTTAGTGGGAGCCAGTGCCTCGTTTGGTGATTAGTAGGGTGCACCACGAGCAGGTGAGGATGGCTTGGATCCCATGAGTTGTTATTTAGGTACCGGTACACCTCTGGTTGATGCTGTGTATCGTAATTACTGGAATGTTTTTATAGGTTAGGTGCATCACTTACCATCAGGTTCAAAGGCTAACTTGTTTCGTTGCATTATCAAAAAACAATTGTTTATAATTGAGATATCAAATTTTTAAAAAGAAAGTTCCAGAAGATTTGTACATTCATACTAAATCAAGCTACGTATAGCAATTGAATAATAATATAATATCATTAATCAAAGATTCGTCAAGCTGTCAATAAAAACATACCACTTGACCTCAACGAATGACGCAAAAGAATTAATGATCCAAAATGTCCCATGAAGCCATCGCCCCATCCCCCGGACCCCAAATGCGAATCCCGACAATAGTCGAGTGCATGTCAACGTACGAAAACAGCGTGTAAGTACAATAAGAAATAATGGAAACTACCCTCCTCGGCCCGGTATTAAACAACAAGTGGGAATTGGTACACAATAGGTATCGGAGCTCGGACCCTTGTGCCGTAACCACTTCACCGGCGATAGGGCTGCGCGTGACTGGAATTTAAAAGGGCGTTTATTTTTTTATTTTTTTTTTGGCAAATTTACTTTTCGCTTAGACTGCCGTTAGCTGGTTCTGAATGGAGATCCTTGTGCATTCTCCAAACGTGAATAATCATCGAGGAAGTTTTAGTGAGTGAAAGTAGCTATATACACTTGAATTTAGATGATAGGGTCTTAACACATAACTTCGTTCGGTCTACAGAAACCGGAAGCTGTTAAGGATCTCCATCTTTGGGGATGACATATCCAGCAATCTATCGGCTGATGATAATGATGACATCTGTTCGATTCTTTGGAGAGGATATCGCAAAGAATATTTGTTTGAGTAATAATGAAACGAATACATCTAACCGATTACTATTCTCAGTAGTTTTTATTATGGATGACATAGTCCAAAAGTGGCGAAGTCGTAAAAAATTAACAAAGCGAAGATCAACGGTGACCAGTCGTTAAATGTTGATAATGGGATAGTTTTAATTAATCGAATTCATTAAAAACCGCCGGGGCTAAATACCAATATCATGTTTATTAATTAGGCTGTAGCGAGTTGGAAAAAGGTAGCTTCTATATAGGGTGGAATATTCAAGTGCACATTTCAAGTATTTACTCCGTTCAAACTTTTTTTTTAATCTAAATTTCTATCGAAATCAAATATATAGCTAAAATGTTAAATGTCAAATGGTTTCTTTTCTCCTATAATATTAAAATTATATACTGTCGTTAGTATGTCAGAAGGAATAAGATCACAATGTCATTTCATCTTCCTCTTAGTATTTGTCCCGTGTTATGACAGGGTCTGATTTCTTACTTCTTTCACTCCTTCTTAAAGTGCCTCTCCAACTAGTGAAGGTTGGCGATCAGCGTGGTACAGTCCTTTGCTTCTTCTCACCTTTCGTTTTCTATATACCTTACCCATTATAATTAGCTGCAGAAGATCATATCTTTCACTGCACTCCGCTTTATTTGGGACATCGCTTTCTTTACGATCACAACTTATCATATCCTTTGTTACAACACTCCGCCATCACGAACCATCATCGGATCATCTCATTTAAAGTAAATATGGATATTGAAGGATCTACCATTTTTTATTGAATACTTGATAAATTTTACGGTTCAATCTTAGATAAACTTATAATTTTATACTTATATAATACAGTGGCAGGTCTCTGTTGCTAGACGACGTCTTGGTAGGTAACACCACAGCACCTATTTCTGCCGCGAGACAGTAGTGTGCAAACATTACTGTATTCCGGTTTGAAAGGCGTTATAACTAGTGGAATTACTGGGATAACGAGACAACATCTTATATCTTAGGCAACGAGCGCAATGTGGTGCTGTATTAAACATTGTAGCTAACTACCTTGTCATGTGTGGGCATATCACATACCACCAGGTGAATGTCCCGCTCGTCTCATCGCTTAATTGTATAAAAACTATAAAGAATGTAATCTTAACTTCTATAATAATATCATTATTGTGACGGTTACTAGCAAAAAAAAGAAAATTTCAGATATAACAATTTCATTGGCAATTAAAGTCGAAACAGCTTCAAATGATCTACTGATCTTTACCATCACTCTACATCGCCGCGTGCCATCTAACTATTTTTATATTCAAACTATTTTTTTTTTTAAATTATTCACTTTTCAACTGTTAAAGATGATTACAGTTATAATCGATCGCTGTAGAGATGTTTGAAGAAACGTTATGTCCAAGAGTGGCTGTCTATCGGCTGATGGTGATAATCATTCATCGACCGACAGACATCCACTGCTGGATATAGGCTTCCACCAAAGATCCCCACATCGATGGGTAAAGCGCGCCCGCATCCAGTAGCTTCCAGTCGCATAGCCTTCGGTACCGCCAGGTACTAGGGTTCATCGTTTGTAAGGGTTCCTTTGAGAGGGATTGGGCCATTTTCCAACACGTTGGATCAATGCGGGTTGGTGGAAGTCAGAGCCTCGTTTATTGATTAGCAGGGTGCACCATGAGCAGGAAAGTCGTTATACGGGGCCCATTACACCCCGATGACTGACAGTTATATCAGTTTATTATACATGTGTTAGACTAAATTATATAGTAAATTTGAAACAAAAATTTACAAAAATAGTATGTGGCAACCCTAGGTCCCCATTCGCGCCAGTCGCAGGCTAAGCATTGAGGGTATCAATAATAGTTGGATTTGTTTGAAGTCGCTTTTATTAATTAACCGAATAAGTGAACGTAGTGTCACCAACTTGATAAGGATTTTTATGGCTTCGTTAGTATTGTACAAGTTCTAACATTTAGAAGAGAGTATACCCGTAGGCATTATCTACCACTTTATGACCAACCGACGAGAATAGGAAGAAAATGGTAATGATAAGACTGTCCGAACATTGTAGCGCTGGTTAGGATGATACGTACTGCAATACAATGTGCTTGTCGTGTTGATATTAAAGATGTTATCTCATTAGGTAATCTAATTAGTTATAGCGCTTTTCGAACATAGTAATATTTGCTCGCTACTCAGGCGGTAGAAATAACGATTGCAACCTATCTAGTCTGTCCCCGGCAACAGGGACTGTGTAAACTTTAAAAGGAAAAAGCATACAAAAAAACAATGATATTTTAGCGAGGGTAAAACTAGGAACTGTAACGAATGGCGATGAAAGCGACCGCACACTGCGAGAGTGGTAATCCGTTGCGACGACGTCCAATTACTCGTAACCACCAATTAGAGGCGCGTGCTGCGCAGGCGCGGGGCCCGCGCGTGCTGCGGAATGCACCGCGTTTATTATAATAAACGAGCCCAAAACTACGAATATATTTAGACATAGCGGAAATGCAATATATTCATAATTAATACCCGTCCAATTATAACTTGCATGCTTTATATGGGTAGCGGGAGAACAAGCAAGCTGCCAACGAGGTGGTGTCACTGCCGCACAATGACCATAATCGAACCAGGACAGTCGCAACTACGTTCATTCCTTTGAATAAGGTCTTTTTCCATACAGAGACATTCCTCTGATGATGGTAAGCAATGCCTATAACAACGGTAAATACTATACCACATTGTGCTCGTTGCCTTCATATTTCAAGCTTCATTTAGCAAGCTACAGCACCCTCCAATCAGGAACACGGTAATATTTGCATACTAATGTCTGATAGCAGAAGTAAGAGCTGCTCTGGTGAAACTTACTTCAACGGTTTTCGGCAACGGAAACCTAGAACTTTTTGATAAAAACGTTTTCAACGAGAGATCCCTAGTTTGATTCCTAGGTCATATTAATAGTGTGTAGTAGGGCTTTATGAAATTTATAGGGGTTAGCTCTTAAGTTATAAGTCTGCCGTCTCTTTTAAGCGAACGCTTTAGTCTTATGAGTGGTGGACTAGTGTCGATAAATGTGGTAGGTAGGTTACTGTCTAATATGTGGTATTGTATGTGTCATCATCTTTAGCCAACAGACGTCTACAGCTGGACATAGGTCTCTCCCAAAGATCCCCACATCGGTTCTAAGCTGCTCGCATCGCAAGGAACCATGGGTTATCGTTTGTAGTGTCTATCCATCATTCTGATCCAATGCGCGTTGGTGGAAGCCAGAGCCGCGTTTGTTGATGGGTGTACCGCGAGGAGGTTGACTTGGATCCCGTGAGTTGTGCGGGATCCCTCACACCTCTAAATCCAGTAAACAATTAAGTATCATAACATACTTTAACTAATGAGTTTTAACTTTAGAAGTACTGGATAAAATTCAAGAGTTGTTTATGATGATGGTAATGAAGAACGTGGTTTTAGCAACGAGAAGGGTATTTACAGCGCAGAGCATTTACGAATACAGTACTTTAGTTCATCGAGAGAAATTAAAAATTTTCGTATGATGACGAAGTTATAGTACTTTCATCGTCATAATGCGCCAAAAACAAATTTCCAACGTTCGTCTGAGTACCGAAATGCGGCAAGTCGGTTGTCGGATCTTTTTATATTAAAAAAAAAACTGTCGGAATCGATATCGCATTGAATTTTGTTTCGCAGCGATTTCGACTTTATTAAATTTCATATAAGTTTTGATTTCCAGAAAGAGACTTAATAGTAATTAGATTTCAACAAAGTGCTAATCAGTTGATTTAATTTCACACGATTACTGGCCGTGGATGAGGAGTAATTGACTATCTAATGCGGAGCGAAGAAAACCATGAACTGGAGGAATAACTGGTGGTAAGTCCCTGTCGCTGGAGATCACCTAGGTGGGTACCACCGCAGCGTCAGCGTATTTCACCGCCAAACAGTAACAGTGCAAATGTAACTGTGCTCAGATTTGAAGGGTGCTGTAGCTAGTGTAATTGTGGTGCAGTGTATATTATTCTAACTAGCGCCTTATTGTTATGGAAAAGCGTGTTATTTACCATCATAAAAAACGTATTTATTTGTCTAGGCATAGGAATAGAGTAGGATAAAAGATGAATGCAACATGAAGATGTATGGATTGTATCAAAGAGGATATGTTTGTTAAGTTGCTTATAAATTGATGGTTGATAGAAGAGGGTGGAAGTAGCCGGCGTGGTGTGATGACACCTGGGAGAGCCCACCAGCGATGCAAAGAAACCCCTGTACAAACTTTTAAAATCTTTAAATAGAAAAAAAAAATTGAAATGACAATATCCGTAGCATTCGTCAAACAATGAACAGGAGCGTGCATTCGAATTTTAAATGGAGACAGGACGCTCCCAACGAGATTGTTTCGAAATTAAAAAGTGTGAGTGAGCGAGAGGGGGGCAGACTACGTGAATACACCCCTCCTATTCTTTCCGGCACGTGGCGATCTAGTCTATGAATATTGATATGTCTCATTACATGTCGGATGCTTGGTTATGGATCGACTGTTTTAGATGCGGCGTGCTTTAAATTTTAAAATAACTTGATGATTTTCACATTATCATGGTGTTTTATTATCTATAAGATACAGAATTGGCATATAGTTCGTATGTGAAAAAACTATTTCAATTAAAAATTACTAAATTAGTACAGCCATAAGTTAATCATGTACTTTGATGGGAATCGTAACTGCTCAAGTATTTGTTGATCTTTAAAATCGATGATCTGTCTTACGAGATAGTTTAAGTACTTGACTAGGACTCCGGAAGTGATGAAGTTATTATATTCGCAATGAGAGCCCAGTAAGTCTACAAATGTTTTATACTTCTATTACTCTTCTGATGGTAACAAGTTTTGAAATTTTCCCGAATTGACAAATTATTTCTTGATACATAAGTACGTTTAACAAGATTTACTACAGTAGCAATTTAGTTCACTTCAAGTTAGGCATGGGCATTATCACCTACAGGCGAAGCTGCGAGAGGTAAACACATAGTGATCGGTTCTCCAAATACATGGCGCTACCGCAATGAACAAACGCTCGTCAACCGAACGCCCGAGGCTTGGGGGTAGGACGGGCGAGGGAGTGCGGTTGCCCTCCCTTTGAAGTTGCCGCCGCCGGCGTCTGCGAACGAAAGCTGGCAAACCGACGCTTAGCTTTGTTTTCCAGTTAAATGATAGACGTTTCCATGAATTACCAGCTGCGGGTGACAAGCTTTAAGGACCCTGGTCCTCCGAGCGGGATTTATAGGTTATTAATATTATAACGAGTTAAGAATTTACAAGTGTCAAATATAGGCACTAATTTTAAATTACCAAAACTAATTCAACTGGGGTTTCTTAGACATGGTGAAGGACTATGGCGCAGACTGGTAACAGAAGGCTCGGTCAACGTCCATCCTTTGAAATGCTAATATGGCAGTTAAATTTTCCCTTTTTTGTCTACACGCTTCTCTACAATATGTATAGAGATACGTAAATTGTTTTTCAAAAGGAACCTTGTTTAAAGAAGGAATCGGTAAACAATATGTAACCACTATGTTGCTTACTGATGATACTCCAGGTATTATTATAAAGAGGTCAAGAATAATTATATCTAAATAAGTCATATCATATCAGATAGTCCGATGTTATTCTCCCTCGTAAAAAGCGCCCTGCCCCTGTGTCACATTAACTCACTGAACCCCACGTCTCCGTATAAATAATACATACATTGCCATGTACGCCATATTACTTTGTTATCTTACAATTTGCATTTCACTAATCTATTCAAATTACAATTTCCTTTGATGTCTTTAGTTATATGAAAATGTTTAACCTCTGACCCCATTACGACGTTTTTGCATGTTAAATGTTTTATTTAGAAGGTATAATTTGTAATGCATGATAAAAATAAAGCTACAACCTGTTTAAAGCTCAAGGGTTAACTAGTTACCTTGTATCACTCAGATTCATGATTAGGTTACAGGATTGAATTTTGGTTGGTGGTAAGGTACTTTTCGAACTTCCGGTTAACCTCATTGAGAGTCAGTATTCTGTCGAGCACGCTACATCATCCACGGCCTTATTATGATTTATACTATGAACGTATTAGCTGATTATAGATGAAAAATTGGGAGGAAGCCTGACATCATCGTATATTTCTACAATATTCTTGTAACTGGTACGATAAACAGTTAAGAATCATATCTGCATAATCGGTATATATAATAATGTATTAAGTTTAATTAACAATACTATTTTAATTATGTAATAAACATGTTTCACTCCACTTTCCTCTCCACATTATGGATGATTAATGTTAAAGACTCTGTTGTTACTAATGATTTCAATTGATCTATAAAGTTAAGGTAAATACAAGTAATACTGATATTCACTTTGTATACATAATCTCAGGGGTTATATTATTCATATTTATAAACTAAAACTTTTATATAGTAGATGTGGTTCTTTATAGGAATGCTTTGTAATCTCTAGCACTGCGTATTGAGAAAGCAATAATGAATGAACGCAATGTTTCCACAACTGCAAAGTATAGAGCGGAAGTTAAAAACAAGTCGAATGAGAGTAAACATAGTTTGCACTTGAAAATATAAACCTACATTGTAGTGTTTGTGTATCCTTAAAATCCACGGTCGGTTGCTGGGATTGCGTCTCGCGAGCGCCCTCTACGGCGGCAGGAAAACGTCACGTATAATGGATGCGGGGCGAATCGTAATGTGGCATTAGCGCGCCTCTTTACACCGGCCCGACACGGATACGACACGACATAGAGACGTTTTTTTTAACTGATACACTAGTTAAGGAATTACTCTGGACAAGGCTCATTGGTGTTAGGTCTCTGTTGTCGGAGACCGTGTAGGTACAACAGCAGCGCCTATTGCCGCCGCGAATCAGTGAGCAAACATCAATGTGTATCGGTTTAAAGGGCGCTGTAGCTAGTATAATTACTGGGGTAACGAGACTCAATATCTTGTCTCAGCCGATGAGCGTAATGTGGTGCAGTATATGTCATGCTATTTTGTATGTGTATCCCAAGAGTGGAGTAAGTTTTAGATTGGCTAAGAGAAGGAGGTATCTGGGATAATGTTGGGGGTGGCATATATAAATAATGAAATTAGAAAAGTTATTTAATATTAAAAACAGTAAATTTTGAGAAATTTACATATTTAGAAGGACTTACCATGGGAATATAACTGAAATATAAATTATAGTTTTCTTACCTGAAACAAAAACAAGAACATTTTAATATGAAGAAAATATGTCTAATATGTACATGAAAAGATTAAAAAAAAATATTTATTTCAAAAGCCATTTCAATATTATATATATTTATAGGAATGCCAATCTAATGGACGTTGAAATATAATACAACTGGAAACTAAAAAAAAATTGAAATATAATAACAGAGTACAATACGTATCCAACTTTTAAACAAAACACTGAAAGCTTAAAGCTCATCGTTGAAATTATTGTTTCTCGACGCTATGACAAATACATTTTTAGATCCGAAGCTTTTATCGCGCCATCTTTTTTTTTCCGGCCGCCTCACTAAGCTCCGTCTAGAGGTTTAAGGATAAAACCCAAGATAAGGAGATACTGCAGCACACCGTGTTTTTTGAATGAACCTTTACAAATACGTAGCGATTTGTATACAATATCAAAATTAAAAAAAAAATTATATACGCTCCATGTCAATAAAGAAAATATTGTGAATATTTCAATATACTTCAAGGGGTGTGAGGGTTCCTGCACAACAACTCATAGGATCCAAGCCCGCTCGTGGTGAACCCTGATAATCAACAAACGAGGCTGTGTATCGCACCAACCCACATTGGACCAGCATGGTGAAAAATAGCCCAAATCAAATATGAAAACCTACCCTATCGATGTGGGATTCTTCGGGGGAGGCCTATGTCCAACAGTGGACGTCTATCGGCTGATGGTTACTTCAATGTTATCATTATCAGGCCTGAGACGTCCAATGCTGGATACAGGCCTTCCCCAAAAGATCCTATCCAATCGGTTCACCACATCGCCGGTGCGGTGAAACCATTCTAGGATCTTAATGCTCTATCAGCCGTTAGTTCTTTGAGCAATTAATGTATTCTGTCCATTTCCACTTAAGTCTAGCAATCCTTTGGATCTTATCAGTATATTTAATTCTTCTACGGAACTTTTTATCTCTGATTGGATCGAGTAGAGAAACTCCGAGCATAGGTCTCTTCACTACCCTTTGGGTGACTTTATTGTACAATGTCCACTACAGTAATGATTGCTTATTAATATTTGACGGCAGAGAGAAGCGATTTGGTAGAACCTATCTAGACTATCTTCGGCAACAGACCTTTTATTTTTGATTTCATGGGTGTTTTCGAAAGATACCCTGCTTCGCGAGAGAAGGGTTATATGCTTGCTTACTAATAACCCCTTGGTGGTTTGCATCAGTGCATTCGGAGAGGCTCCGGGATCTCCTATAGAACGCACCGGTGTCCCTCTACACACTTTCTGTTACACGCCTCTGAGGAGTCTATCCCTTCACGCAGGTTTGTTTATTAAACGATAAGGGACCTCATACCCAAGGCCCGCAAAACTCCTAGACCGTTTTAGTCGCCTTCTACGACAGGCAGGGCTTATTTTGGTCCTTACTAGCCGGAGAGTAGACGCTGTCGGCAACAGACCAGACCTACCAGTAAAATTGACGAAGTAGAAATTATTAATATTTAAAAGTATTGAATGATTAATGACATAAGAAACATAAGATTTCAGATGTGAGATTATACAGTATATTAAAGTGGTATAATTCACTGGCCTAATGTGCAAAATCGAGCCAGGCGCAGTCCAGGGCACACGAGGCGGCCCGGGCGAGATCACTATCTGCCGGGTGCAACGGCTCTTAGCCAGGAGATAAAGTTATTTATTCATGCTTGTGAGGCTTCAAGTTTTTACTAAAAATTCTCAAGCACCGTTCGCGCTCCAGCGTCCCTCAAAGTGCAACTTGTATGTAAATCACCATAACCTTAGTGACTCGTACGGTTTTGTTAAATATTTTTTAATTAATTAAAAAAAAATACGTTGTGAAGTAATTAATGTGTTAAACTCGTTCAAATATCTTTATATACATATAGAGTCTAGATAGTAAAGAGACACGTTAATTGTGACCGCTTACTAGTAAGTCTCTGTTAGATACCGTCAGATAGGTAAACAGCTAAAATTTCCGTTATCGGACATTCGCTAATATTACTTTGGTCCAGTTTGAAGGGCGATGTGCTACCGAAATTACTGTGGTAACGAGGCTTAACATCTCGTCTCACGCATCATTGTGGTTGTGGTATTATTGTGTTGCTGGCGTCTGTGTATCAGCCGAGATAGATAAAGTTCGTTGAGGGTAATTGAGTGTTACTCCTGGCCCGGCGTAGGCTGGTGGTTGGTCAGATTCGTCTATTATTCAGCAAGGTGCACTGCCTGCATATGAGTTTGACTTGCACCCAGTAAGATGTTAGGCGGAACCTCTTATACCCCCATTGTTTGTATCATCCTAACTAGCACCATGTTATCATAGTCAAGCGTACACGTGTACCATCAGCTGTCTCGTTCACCTCGTTGATTCGTAGAAAAAAAAAAGATGGTGGTAAATCTGCTATATATAATAGTATTCGTGTTTCTATATGAGTATTCTATTTCTCTAGTCTTCTTAAAGACTATTCTATAGTCTATTTCGTAAGAACCAGAGGATTCTGTGTGAGCTTTGTCATCTTTGGCCTTCGAGCCACTTAACATACTGTGAAACTGATATCACATGTTAGCCCATTGTAGATAAAAAATTGTATATAAATACTGGAAAAAAGGGACACAAGTTTGAGGGGCTGTGTTTAAGCAAACACAGTGCGATTAACTTGACAAGTGTGAAAGTGCACGTAATGTAACACGAGAACAGCCGACGGAATGAGCAATCACAGCTACGGAGCACTCCACGCTCTAGACTACTCTCCTCAATTGCACTCATGAAACGCAAAGAGATGACCAGGCTCGACACAAAAGCAGCTTGCCCCATTCTTCAATAGCTAATGAGGTAGTAGGAGATAAGCTGTAGCTGCACTTAACCTTCCTCCTCCTTCCGTGAGGGTCAGCGTTCATATCTACCAGTGGACATTACTGTAATTAAATGCTGACGGCGGTAGGAATAGCAAGTTATAATAACATACAATTATAATATGGTTTTGATATATTTCAATTGTATGGTATATGGAATTTTTTTTATAAAGCTAATTCGACATTTAAGAAAAGTAAAATATTATTTATTAAAAAAAAAAAAAAATATCATGTTTTCGTATCATAATATATAACTTCTTTATTGTTTATTTCTCTAGGAATTCTGTCAGTAAGAAAATAGCAATAGCATATAGTATAATGATATTTACTCAATTGTTACAAAAATTTTATCATCATCATCATCAGCCGACAGATGTCAACTGCAGGAAACCTCCCCCAAAAAGCTCCACGTCGATCGATCCTGCGCTGCCCGCATCCAGCATCCCCATCTAGATTTTATCGCGATTATTTAATTAGTTTATTACCCCTACTTTTTAGGTTTTACATCAGCCGTAGTTACAGGGCTAAGCTGCTTGATGTCCTGACATCATAATCATTACAGAGTACTTGCAGCTGTTCAATTGTTGTTCACAGTTCGATCTATGATGAACTCACTGTGTCTTGGAGTCATCTAGTTGTATTACTCTACTATAATGTACATAAATATATGTCTTTTTTACTACCTCAGTCTAGACTACTAAAAAACTGAAAAAGAAAAAAGTATTTTTGTTAACTTCCTGTTGTAAAAGACGCATCTGCCGTGTACGCCTCATCTAGTTCTCTCCATTGGTATTCGTTCCTCGCACTTTGCATCAATTCCGGTCCATGTCTATACTCTGTCTTTAACCATTCATTTGCTTTCCTTGTCCACCTGGTTAGTTGTTATTGCTTGATGTACAGACGTGGACTGCCCTTGACCATTTCAGGACACGCGCGTTTTGGAGTACGTCGAGAAGTTAGAAATATCTGTTTTTTCTTCATCTCGTTTACGTAGTGACCATGTTTAATATATAACCACATAATACACCTAAATGAGATTGTTATCCCGTCCGGTGGTATTTCTCCACCAGCTGCATTATAAAGCACCAGCCTCCTGTGGTTTTTTATAACTTAAGTTTCACATTTCATCAGATAAGTGTGCAAGCTCGATTAGGCGAGGCGCGCGCGCATACCTTCGCCGCGTAATGTACGTCATAATATTTCCAAAGGATAATGTATACGCTCCATATAAAAAAATTAAGAAAAAAAATAACTATTAGGTGAACGACTTTACTGTAACTTAACCACCTGTCTTAAATCTAAATTTTTTTTTTTAATATTCTAATAATAATCGATATACGGTACATTCTTAAGCTGACATTTGAATAGTGAAATACTTTTGTATTTCACTATTCATTTGTACTAACTTAAATCTAACTTAAGTAAAATATCATTCAATTCTATTGAAGCCATAGTTAAGTAGCAAAATCGTGTCATTACTTTTGTCATTGATCTTTTGCAGTAAACATATAGAAAACTGGTTATTGTTACTGCGACTGTATACTTTTCATCAGCCAATTTGTATACAATTAAGTTAAACATTTATATCCTAAAGTTAAGTATTAAGAATATTAATACAGTCCAGTAGAGTCGGCGGTAAAAACTGTTGATTACATCAGTATTATATATATCAGTCCGATCTAAAATGCAATTTATAAACATAACTTGGTAAGGTAAAAACGTAATTAGCACAAACGCTAACTTATTCAAATAAACTTAGCTTCTTATGTCGACCGTGTCAACATTATTAAAGTTACCGCTACAGACGTTTACGAATGAGCTAAGTTTAAATATGTTAGTCTGTTAAACACTAATAAGGCTAAAGTTATATTTAGTTACAGTATATAAACCCATTTATGTATAAAACATTAGTTATCATTACACCGGTGCTTAGGTCTCTACTGCCGGATAATACCTAGGTACTGTAACACTTCTATATTACCGTTTCAATATGAAGGATGCTGTAACTAATGATTTTACTATAGTAACGATATAACGTATTGACTCAGGGCGATGTTATAGGTCGCTGTATAATTGTAACTAGGACTTCGTTATATATATAATATATATATATATATATATATATATTACATATCAGTAAAAAGGTCTGTTCATCTCCTTCTTTAATTGTATAATAAAGAGATAGTGTTTTTTATCCTATATATGTTATACTATACTTAACGACCATCCGCTAGTAATGTAAAGACGCTTTAAGTACTTATTCGTAATAATATTTGTGAGAAACTTTCCTTTTAAACATTCTGATGGAATATGGGAAGTTTTAATTCCATACCAGGACAAATGTATATAATATATACTATATAAGAGCATATTTGTTGAATGATTTAGTTGTGGATGATCTAGTGATAATGAAACTTTTATCAGGTTCAAATCTCTCTCATCTTTTCTATTATGATGGATAGATAGAAAGTGTTTTGGTATGTTGTAATAACTAATTAAATTATTTCATTGCACACTAATGCATCGTGTGTAACCACCTCAAGGTGGGATGTATCCATTAGGAGAGCAATTTTCACAGTTCTATATGGAATTAAGGCGTGGCCACACTACTGCGATACGCAACGCGCACCCTTGTGAATATTAATCGCAGTCATTTATCGAGCAGTGAGCCGTTCGCGCAACAGAAGCTTTAATCGGAAACATTTAAGTAACCCAGTAAGTATTAATTAATAAGTTTTATTGTATTACATGTATCTATTATATAATAATAAATCTGTCATACTATATTATTTTATTTAAATGTACTAAGAATGAAGGCAGCGACGATATAAAAATGAAACGACAATACCTGTAGCGATCTCAACATCGAAGTGAATATTACAATCCGCATATCAATCAAGTTCGGACAGGAAATCCTCTTAAGCAAGAAAACTTTAAGATATTGCAGTAACAATTAAAAAAAAAACTTTTTTTTTTATTCTACAAAGAGACGAAAGGAATAAGATGTCCATCTGATGGGAAGTTAGTCATTCGCATAACAATGTGGTGGCAGTTAGGATAATATACACTGCACAACTTTATACTTATCGCCTACCCCACTGGGAACGAGGCGAGATATATATGTATGTATGTATATAAAACATCAGTTACTAAGTCATGTTACTATTTTTTTTTTAACTACACTCTTCAAAGCAGAACAGTTGTTTAGTTAGAAATTAGCAAGTTTAGTTACAAAGCGGTGCGGTGGTGGTGGTACTTAAACATTCTGGGGCTGCAGAAACCGACCACACTAATTAATGCAAAATTTACACAAGATATTGTTATCCTCTTGATAAAGTATTATATTTTAGTGGACTAAATTGCTTCGAGCTGGTTATCAACTGAAACCATTTACCGCCTTTAAATACATATCGTGTTAAGATCTCTTAAAGCGGAGCCATTTAATATGTAATCTTGTAAGTAAGTTAAGTTATTGTGATAAACATGGAAAAGCAAATTTTTTTTTATATTATCACGCCTTTTTACCAGTAAGGGTAGGCAGAGGTGAATAAACACCCACATTTCGCCAGATGTAGTCAGATTGAGTCCCATGTAACAGGGGGCGAGCCTGTTGCCACTTTACTGGGTCCACCACACACACACAAAGATGATGTCAGTGTGCGGGTTTCCTCGCGATGTTTTCCTTCACCGTTTGTATCTCGCTGTTGTAACTAAAGTTCACAAATGTACATAACTTAAATATTAAAGTCATCGGTACATGCCGAGATTCGAACCCGCGAATTTCGGAATGAAAGCCGCACGCTCTAACCATTAGGTCAGCGAGCTACTTGGCAAATGCTTTCTTATATCAGCACATTTGAGAGGAGATGAATTTTTAAAAGGCAGGCGTTTAGCCAAAACTGTTACCCCGGTGGCGGCAGACGGCAGACGCTTTCTTTAAAAGCTCGCGTTCGTCGCGCATAAAAAATTCACCGCTCCCGTCTGCTGAGGTCCCGAATGCGGGCTCCAAGTGTGGATTTAGGTGAGAAGGCTAAGGTTTATCGTTCGAATGGAACTGGGTGATGCTTTATGCTAAGTAGGCGACCGGGTCTTGCAGCTCGCGGGTCGCCACTTCGTCGCCGCACCGAGTGCTTGGGAATATGAAATTTCACTTCCGCGCACTTGGTAAATGTGTCAGGAGTAACTTGTGGGCTTAGATATATTATAATGCAAATATTTTGCTTAAGAACTTGTGAAGTTATTAAATGGATCTTAGTCTGTTGATTTATTTGATATTTTTAAATAACGCATTATTTCCTATATGAAATATATGTTGATTGTGGTTTGTCCAATCCGATAAACGAATGCAATGACAACAGGTGTGACAATCATTTTATATAGGTATAGTTAAGTAGGTAAGGTATGATATATACTCTGTCGTTAAGGATCGATTTGGTCTAAAATATTTTTTTTATAGTAAAAGTCGTCCTAAATACAAAAGATTTTTATTTAGTTACTGGTAGTAAGGATTCTGTTATCGAAAACGATCTATACATTAGTTAGGTCGTCCATTACAGTTTCTTTTTGTCACTTAACTATAGCACACAAAAGTTTCTATTTCGGTTTGAAGAGAGCTGTAGTTAATAAAGATAATCTGTATAATAATTGTATTCTAGTTACAATCAGTGAATGGAATCTCGATTAAACGTTTGATAAACGGCTTAATGCACCATGTCCTTGAGGGGCGGTATGTTCAATAAAACTGTGTGCAGTAATAAAGTAACAAATTAAAAAAAAAATGCTGAAGTCAGATCGTAGAACAATATAAAATAAATTAGTAGATGTCAAAAGGAAAAATTGCTATGTAAGAATACAACATGGATATGTTTCAATTCCTGAACGATCGAGTCGAAGTTTTTTAGTCGAAGATTTTCATAATTAGGTGCTCTCTTCAATATAAAGAGTTCACCTAATGATCATGATGATGATGTAGTTAATTAATTACTCTAGTAAAATAACATCTTCAAGGCGTTGAGCACAATGTGGTGTAGTGTTTATCATCCTAACTAGCGTCATTATTATGGGCAATCGTCTCATTTTCTAGCAAACGAACGGGTTCCTCCTTTGTAGTAGCCTAATAAGTACTTAAATTTTGAAATTATTACATAATTAACTTAAGATCGAATAAAAACTATATCTATCTTACCAAAGGAAACGGCTATGGCAGTGTAACATAGTTAAGTTAACGGTTATCGATTTCATATATAGGAATCGATTCGGAAGTGGTTGATTGACATTCGACATAGGCGAGACGGCGTCGCCTTGTCTAATGCTAGACAGATCCATATCTGGATAAAGCTAGCTGATTAATTGATAGGTCTTAGTAATGAGCTAGGAATCATGATTATTACTAAATATATTCTTTTTAAGTTTTAGATTACGTTTTATATAACTAAGCTATGAGATGAGCATAACTTTTGAAATTTGGAGCTTTCTTTAATAATGAGATTAAACTTTTATAGACTTGAAATAGGCTTTACCTTTAGTAATTATTTAAAGTAAAATACACTAGAAGTCGCAGGCAGAGTTATAATTGCTGATGATGAACCTTCCTAATCGATTTCCGGTATTAATAAAAGTACAATCCAACATAAAACATAAAATAGATAATTTCTGAAGAGTTAAATCGCAATTACTCCAAAAATAGTGGAGGTCTTTAGTGAACAGTGCTGAAATTATGATCATCAGGCAATAGACGTCCACTGCTGGGCATAGGTCTTCTCCAAAGATTTTCTCATCAATTGGTCTTTCCTGCCCTTATCCGTGCGAGCCAGAGTATGATTTGTTGATTAGCAGGATTCACCACGAACATGTGAGGTTGACTTGAGTCCTGTGAGTTGTTACGCCGAGCTCCTTATACCCCAAAACTATGATAATAAAGCCATAAATTTACTCTTTTTTATTATTTCAGTGCAAAATAGCGAAGAACATACGTTCTTCGCTATTTTGCACTGAAACGATAGACAAGAGAGAAAAACTATCTAAGAATACTTAAGTTAAAACATAATTTTCAGTTGTAGTTAACTTTCATAACTTGAGTAGTAAATGCTTTCTTTATGGGAAGCACCCTCACCTGACAACGTGCCCTAAGGATGACATACAATGCACTGTAAGATTTGAAGTCTCATTACCCCAGTAATTTCTTCAGCTATAGCGCTTTTAAACTGGAATATAGTAATATTTGCACACTATTGTTTTGCGGCGGAAATAGGTCTTGTGATGTTTTGTACCTAGGTCTACGGCGAACATTCACGAACTTCTATTACTAAGGTGTCCGTCTGGTCAACGCCATTGTGCAGACAAAATAGATATATATCTTATCAGATGATCAACGGATATAAGTCCGTAAGCCTTACAAATCAAACGAGGCGTCGGGCGGAAGTTATCAGTATGCGGACAGTGGATAGCGGATAGTTTTCGACTAGCCGGAAGCTAAGTAACAGGCACGCTACGTCTATATTTAGAACCTAGATGCAGACAGATTTTTGGAAGTTTGCTCGCTACAGTATATCTGTGCTTAGAGAAGTTCAAATGAAATAATAGAATTTTGCTGTCAAACAGTAGTGTGCAAACATTACTGTGTTCCAGTTTGAAGGGCGTTGTGGGTAATGAAGTTATTGAGGTAACGAGATTCAACATCTTGTTTTCATGGCGAGTGCCATGTATAGTGCGGTGTATGTTAACTTTATAACTTATATTAACTTAAATGCTTTTTCGATGTTGCAAGTTTTGTCAATTTTTTTTATTCAATTCACCGAGGAGACGGGCGCGATGTTCACCTGATGGTAAGTAATACGCCCGCCCATAACAATGTGGCTTCATATTGCGCTCATCGTCTGAGACATAAGGTGTTGAGATTACCCCAGTAATTACTAGCTACAGCGCCTTTCAAATCCGAACACAGTAATGTTTTTACAATACTTTTTGGTTGAAGAAACAAGCGCTGCGGTGATACCTAGACGGTATCCAAGCAACAGAGGCCTGAGGCGTTGAAACGTAGAACCAATATAATAATTATATTAACGTCATTATGAGCCAAATTTAAATTTGTGTTGTAGGAATCGAATCCTACTCAGCGTGTGCCACTCCGATCTCATTACTGGCGATGAGCACACGCCCATCGGGCCGTCATCAGCGGCCGGAGCCGGCGAACCGAAATAAGCGCGCGTCACGCTCCTAACTGGAAATGAACTTTTTACGATTTATTCACGCATAACGATGAGGGTAGTTATAAAAATTAATACGAGATTCGAAAGACAAAAAATTTAACTGTTTTTGCAACAGCCTTATATATATTATTGTTTTTAAATATTATCTGTGTATGTATTTACATGAATGATTTACTTTTTCCTTTGGTTCATGTTACTTTCCTATATCCTTACTCTTTAACTAAAGTTAGCTGGTAGAAAACTCATTGAGAGTCAATCTCGCCAATATTCCATTTCCGGTAAGTAAAAATAATAAGTAAGACTAAAGTTAATTCAACAAATACCCAAGCTCAAGCTAGTAATGGTTTATCTAAAAATCAGTATTGAACTGACGAAATCTGATATTGAAAACTTTTGATTATCATTTCAATCACTTGCTTAGTTAAAGCGACGAATAAAAAAAACATCGTCATACACATTTGCAATTAGGGTTCACCGTACCGTGGTCGTCACCTGAAGATGTCGGGCGCGTGTCTCCATTGAAACAGCTAATAAATTTTTTATTAGCCCCACGTACCGAACCCGCCACCCCTCGCTGCTGACACTGACATGTGAACCGCTGCGCCGTATGAATAAGACGTCAAAAAGACCAATTCATCGGCGCGCGACAGTTATGTGAATTTTATTAAGCGTTTCATATTTGGGGCGGTTATTATGTATCGGGGGTAGAGCTCTCAACATATTTTAATTTGTAATTTTGGGGTTAGAGCTTTTGTGAGAGTATCTGCAGCAGTAATGACACTTTCAGACCAATTTTTTTTAATATATCGGCTTCTCGCTCAATTGAATCCCAATTAAAAGTAATCAAAAAGAAAACTGAACATTAAATATGATATACATATATATACAAACATACAGACAAAGGCATAGACTTTTTATAAATTTTTTTTTTAATTTATAATATTGTAAGTCCTATATTTTTACATATTGAATTTCCGTAAACGTAAACCTGAGAGAGGGTACTGTTACTTGAGGCACAAGTTTAATTCCTCGCTCAGGAACCGAGAGCTTTAAGTGTCGAAGATATAAAATAATGCAATAGGTTATCTTCTATAATGGTATTAAAAAAAAACCTGAATAAAGTTTTTTTTTTATTCTAATACGTTTGTCTATAACATCGTTGCATCAGTTCCTATTGTAGTAGATATTAATTTTATCTATCTATGGGATTCCTTCGGTCAGAATTATAAAAATTTAATCAAGGTTTATTAAGCTTATGACTGTACTTAAAGATTTTCAGTTCGTAACTGAAATACAGAAGAAAAAAGTCACGGTTGAGGAATATCAGGAGATGGACTCGCATACCTGGAGCGTACAAATTGCTCCGCCGAACCAGACACAGACAGGACTGTATCACGCTGACCGCCAACCTTCACTAGTTGGTGAGGCACTTCAAGAAGAAGAACCAAAAGACAGATGTGTACAATAATTTGTGAAAATTTTAAATTTCTGCTTCTTCTTATCCAATGAAGTGGGTGCATTTTGGAGTCTATTGTCCTAACAGTAATAGCAGCAAATTGAATTGCGTCCCATCCGACAGATGGGCCCGTCCCGGCCCGCTCGCCGGCCCGACGACAAATTTGCGATATTACATGCGGATTAATGTCGATGCACCATTTTTTAGGGTTAAATTGTCTTTCGAGGATCACCCTCGCAGTTTTACTACAACACGATTTGGACCTTACCGCTATCAGTTTAAAGTTCCTACATTCGTGGGTTATAGGATGCTGTTATTTTCCGTATAGTTCCGAAGTTGATGTTCAGATCGCAAAGGGTGATTCCCCAAGCTAGATGGCATCCGTACGATGGTTATCATAATCCCTCCATTGACATGATGTGATGACACATGTCGTGTACTCGCATTCTAAAACGTCTCTTTGTTAAATCTACAGTCCACCAACTGGTCCACGAGGGATGCTTACACCTTATCCCTTTATATTTAAAGTTTGAAATACTGACGTTTTGATGTAAAATAACCCTTGCAAAGCCTGGGAAGATATAGTACAGGGAGTTCACAATGTGAAATGTTTGTATATGAAGATCACTGTGTTTGGATTCAATTCTGGTTTCATTTCATTGCTGTTTGTTTAGTAGATATCAAGAGAGAATCTATTTGTTTATTCGAATGATGTCCGATTCGTGTATGTCATACGTAAAGTCTAGTTTAATAACATTTTGTTTGATAGCATTTATGATTTGTCTATCGGTATTACCTCCAAAAGATAATGTTAACTGGATTCAAAATCTAGATATGTTCAGTAAACCGATCCATATTTATTTCACGAGGAACTTATTGAAGTGTTGTTTATATCATGCTGAATAGATTTAATGTTAGTGAAGATTAAAACCGTGCAACAAAAGGCTGGAAAGGGAGTTAGTAATTCAGAATTAATATGTCGGGGCCCTATGCGCAATTACGGTGCCTAACCGGGGCAAACTGCAGAATCATAGAAAATTACAGGATTCCAAACAAATGGCACAAAAGCGCCCCTCGTTGCGAAATACTTCATAGCACAACTAATGGGGACAATTTTTTAATATGGGGTGTCCCGCAACCCTCCAACAATTAGAAAAGATCGTACTAATGCGGAGCGAGGACGGCTGTACCCACTGCACAGGTTGAGTTCCATAAAAAAATGTTTCATTCATCGCGTTGCATATTTGGCTTCTGTTTGCTGTACTCTTAGTTTGATTTAGGTTTTTACTTTAATATCCTTTTCAATTTATGTACCAAATATACATTGAAGTTAGATACATGTAGTATTGAAGTTAAGAAATTGTTAACATTATAATAAAGACGATTATTTCAATGCCATGTCAGTTAACAAATGTTCCTTCGTTGAAAGTGTATCGGAATGTTTCATATGTTATGTATAAAACTTGAAAATTATATAATTGATACTTGATTTGAGAGTTTCGTTAAAATCTTCTAATAAATTTTAAACTCTCCCAAGTTAACTCGTTAAAATCTATCATCTGTGGAAATCGGTATATGAATAAAGTTATGCTCTGTTAATTAACATTAGGTAAACAACAGTCGTAACTCCAATCCAATCCAATCCAATCAGCCGGAAGACGTCCACTGCTGGACAAAGGCCTCCCCCAAAGATTGTGACAGTTGTAACTAACATAAATGATATTTGGTGTTCATCAAGGACCTTGGACTCCGGTTAATCTACAAGTATTCCGTATATTCAGTAAAAATTCTTTATATTAGAGTAAGAATTGACTCGAAATAAAAATGTAACAGTAAGTATACTTTGATATAACAATACGTTACCCAAATTACGATCTACCTACTTAAGGTAACTCATTGTGTTCCTGAACCAATGATTGCAAGAAAAGCAAAGATTAGAAATGAGTCGGTCCCGAGGACTCGTGCGGTGCTCGAATCTCGAATGCTACATGGGAGTAAAAATGGGAAAATAATCGTAGGCAAAACCCTCGCGACAAATGAACATCGGGAGCTCGAGAGGTCATTAAAACGAGGCTCGATCTAAAAACGGGGAGAAGGGTAGAGCGCGCCGCGGCGGCGGCGGCGGCGGCGGTGGAGGGTGGACTTTTGAGAACCCTGTAATTGGACCAGGGAGGGGTCTCAAATCCTATTCGGAGCAGCGGAGGCGGAAAGACGGCTCAACCGACTATAATTAACAACAAATATGGGTGAATCGATTTTTGCTACGTGCGGAGTCCGCCCATTAGGTTAGTCCGTGGGGCGCGCATTCGCGGCAACAATAAACCCTTAAATATTAACGTTAAAAACACGTTTTTGTGGGAAACGCGGGCTCGTTTAGCAAGTGCGCCGGTAATGGCCCGTTGTTTTCGTTTACAATGTTGTCGGGTTAAGCGGCGAGGGGTATTTTTTTTTTATTTAATTTTTCTTTTATTTTCTTTTCCTTGTTTACGTAATTGTGTATTTTGTGAGTAAACTGAGGGTAGACGCTAATCGTCGTAATTTCAATGACGCGGTATGAAGCTTCGCCGTACAAGAGCTTTGTGTTTAGTAAATAAAGAGGTAATTTGTATGGTAAACTAATTTTCTTGAACTTGTAGTAAACGTTGTGGTAGCGAACAGGTAATGAATGTGTAGCGATCCTTTTCCTCAAACTGTAGGGTAATGAATGCTTATGAAGTTTTCATATTCACTGGAAATTATAATACAAACATTCGATTTTATAAAGGCAAGGTTTTAGTATGTAAATATGAGAATCGTATTATCACTAAATAATATGAGATATATAGTCACATTAATTAGTGAGTCGTAGGAAAAAATCATGGATCGGTAACATCAAGGACTGGACCGAAGTTATGAGTGCCACCCAACTGTTCCGCCTCGTAAGTGTTAGGGCCTATATATGGTTAACTGACCATTAACCGTCGCTAGTCTGATAAGTACTATCTCTTATGACATAAGGATCTTACCGCGTTATCTAATATAAACAAAAATCTACAGTTATTTATGTGCGAAATATAAATATACTCGTACACATAGACTTAATGATTGAGTATTAGTAAGAGAAAAAAATCCATTTTCGTTTTATTTTAATTTCCTTTCTCTCCTATGTAAATAACCAAACGATCGCTTGAATACCAAAAAACAATAAAATAACAACAAATGCAACGTTTTTATTATTCCTCACAAATATAAAGCGGAGTTCCTTCGAAAGAAACTTTAAAATGCTCGTAACCTATAAGGTTTCCATTAGACCGCACACAGAGATGGGAGCGTGAAAACATCGGACACAAAAAAAAAAAGGACAGTGACAAGGGAATCACGTCACCGCATTATGTTAATAGGGCCGAGATATGACAACATCGAAATAATCCGCTTTGTCCGGCGAATGGGCACATTAAGGACGCTCGGCCTCCTGGGAATTTTTCCTTTGATTTCCGATCTCATGGAAATTAATTCAGTGTCATGCTCCTGGGATATATATTTATGTATATACAAATCCTGCCGCATGTCACATATGTTCAAATAGTGAAGAACTTGATTAATCTATAAATATAATAGTTATTTAATATACAGTCCACTTCATATCCTCACCGGTACTCAGGATCTTCTCTAGTAAGGAGAGAATCAAAGCCATTGATCCGGCATTTTTGGTAAGTGTGAGTTGATAGACATAGCTATAAAAACACTTAAAAAAATCAAGTACTTCTACATACTTATAACTATATTTTAAATGATTACTTATCCTTAAAGTACATTGTTCTAGTTTTTATCGCCGTGTAGCCGCCGTGCTTATAACAATAAATTATTACGAGCAAAGGACCGTTAAAAAACAAGATATTTGTTACACATTGAAATGTACTGTACATGTATTTATTTAACTTATAAAATTACTCACTAATCGAATAATTACACGACTTCCTTCAAAGGCATTACACCTTTGGAAGCAGTGGCGCAATTAAAACAAGATGAACATTAAACCTTGTAATTTATATGCGCCGAAAAAGTTGCAGGGATTTAAAAAATCCCAGAGGTCGGATGGGGTGGCAAAAAGCAAAGCACTGGTTGTCGTCATAACTCACCTGTCGGGAAAACAAACATTTATTAAAGTCCTTAAACGGCGAGATAAGTCGTAATTACAGGTTATCCCCGCACAAGCGCGCCCGCGACGCGCACGCGATGCCGGGAGGCGTCAAATACCTCGTTAACTGCCCCTCGCAAACACAAATATAACATAACTTAATCCCCCACCACTTATAATAGATTTAACCTGCCATAAAATCATATTCTCTTTTTTTTTGCGGCGAAATAAGCGGGGTCGGTATTTACAACAAATTGACTACGCTGCACAATGGATTGGAGAGCTTATAATAGTCATAATTCATGTTTTTTTTTTTTTTATACAGTCGTGCTGATGATCGAGGGGTAATGTATGGGGTAAGCTTGTAAATTGGATTTAATATTTTCATTTATGGCAACACTTGTGTGAAATTGAACGCTCGCTTAAGGGTTATACCGCGTAATACGGATAGGGTTAATCTGTTACTCTCAAGTAGTTTATAATAGGGGCGTTATTGTATCGATAGTTTCTCTTATTGTGCGGTTAGGGTTTCATTTAATTTTTTTTTTTTAAACATTAAAGTGAAAGATATTACAAATATTATTAATTCAGTTTCAATTATAACGGTTGGAGAATATATGATAATAAACAATAGAAATAAGGATACGTAAATGTACTTCATACATATGGAGACAATAATATTCTGTGTATTTCTATAAATATTAGATACTTAGCATATAGAAAACGTGAATTAAATAAATAAAGGAAATATATATATATATATAAATTAGTAGAGAATATGTTGTAAGTAAATTGTGAAAATGTAAATGATAAGATAACGTAAAGTCCTGAAAAATAATATCGAAGGAAACTAAAAAAAAAAAAAAACGGTTGGAGAATTAATATTATGATTATCATATATTTAAGTGTATATTAAGATACATAAATATTTTACAGGATTTAATACTAATATTAAAAATAATCAATAGTACAATCGAGTAAACTGTAGAAAATATAGGTATTAAACTACCCTACTGTTATCTGAATGTAGATGAGAACTTTCCGCCCTGTGGGGGTGTCACGGGGCAAAGGTGTGGGTGGGGGCGATGGGGGGCATCGAAATAGGACTTTCTAGGCAATTACCATGTGCAGCGACGAGGATGGACCTGGTGCGAACTTATTCAGAATGATTCAGTGAGACCGGAATGGAGATGCTGCGAAACTGCTTTTGTGGAATACTTGGTTGCGGGTTATATTATACGAGACGACAGTTTGTCTGCACAAACAATTACTTTATAAACTTTAATATACACGAAATATATGTTTAATATAACTATCAATCTTCAACAAGCATATAGATAACATAAGAATAATCATGTTTGAATGAATAAGGTTTTCAACTGTAAGGAGGTGATAATGATTATAGAAGTCGTAATCACTGAATTAGGGGTTGTCGTTTGATTATTGTTAAATTAGTATTTTCTAACTTATAATACATAGTTTCATATTTTATTAACGATTTACAAGAACAAATAAGAATGTCAATAGTATGGGATTTTGTTGTTTTATTCTTGTAAATAACTCCAAATCCAATCCAATCTGCTGGACAAAGGCCTCCCCCAAAGATTTCCACTCAGACCGGAAATAAATAAATAAAGTAAATAACTCACGTGTGGTTCAAACAGTATCCATATATTCTCTTAGAATTTACATACAATCAATAAAAGAAAATTAACATTAGCATGTACAGTCAACTCCGCTGTCTAGGCGATTTTAGGTGATTACTTCATGACACCCCATCTTTAGTTAATAGATTTTTATGAAAGCACCACACGACTTCGCAATCTGGTTTCCTTCGACATATTGAGTGTTTAAACTAATTAATAGTACTATATTTGTTTATAAATATAGGCAATCAATTCGGTTGTTTTAGTTTTCGAGTGTCAAGTGAGAGGAGGACAATGGAATAATAATGAACGTCTGTCCACAGCGGTATTCGCGACTGAACCCTTGTGATGCTGGATACACGCCACAATAGAAACTATTGCGTATTTGAGTATATCTTCTATGTGATTTGCTTTACCATCAAATACAATTTTCGTGTACGAAAATATAAAATAAAAGCTCAATGTCTACATTAAAAAGTAACGTAACCCTCTCACTAGTACCACGATGCGAGTACGCAAAGCATTAACGAAAAACAACAGACAAAACATAAGGAGATTTCATAGGAATGCATCTCCCCATTCAAGCTCTTGCATCCCGACGTATCAAAGTACGGGAAAACACAATTTTTCTTAATTTCGCAAAACGACTTTTCCCGTCTACTGTACGCACAATGAGATCCCGCACAAAGCCCTCTGAAGGGAGCCGACTGCTATGACGCTTTTAAAAGTATTACTGCTCCTCCCCTCCACGCTCCGCGATGCCATGACACCCCAACCCTTACGGGGCTTGATTATTTATATGCGGGTAGGTGATGTTATGAAAGGCGACTAGATTAAGCTATAGATACAAAAAATTCAAAAGTTTCAGTCGGTTTAAGTTCACTGACTATATTACCACTGGTCATTCATGTTCATAGTTAAAGAATGTGCAAGAATATTTTAGCTTTGGCAGACACTTTCCTACTGCAGCTTTTTTTTTATTCACAGAAGCAACGAGACAAGAAAGACTTGATGGTAATTGATACTCTTGCTCTCATAATAATATGCCGTGAGTTAGGGTGTATACACCGCACTACATTACGCTCATCGCCTGAGATATAAGACGTCGAGTCTCGTTAGCCCAGTAATGTTTGTACTATCTGTATGTTGATTGTAATAGGTGCTGCGGTGATACCTACCTAGACGGTACCCAGTCTAGACCTGCCACTGGTTGCTTAACAGTTACACTATAACAAATAACTGCATGCTTTTGTACAATAATTAATAATAATGCGATGCTTCCTAGACAGTCTTCGGCAACAAACACCTGTTACTAGTATAACTGTTATTACTACGTTTTATTCAATGAGTGATATATATTTAGATCGCGGATACCAGATCCGTGAACCCTGAGTCGGATGAAGCTGCTATAATTGCCAAAAAAAAAATAGCAAACCGCCAAATTATGCTTATCACGTTGAGACAGAAGTTGTCAAAACTTGTTTCCCAGTCATTACACCAACTACAACGCCCTTCTAAATCTGGAGCACAGAAATGTTTGCACACTACTTTTTGGCGGTAGAAATAGGCGCTGCGGGGGTACCCACCCCAATTGATGACAGTCAAACATCTAAAAGAAGAGGCCACATGTGAATTAATTTGTTGTAGATAGTAAATATATTAAAATGCAGACTATAATCTCGCACCATATTCTCGTCCCAACGACTGCAGTGTCTAAAAGCAAATGAGGAGATCTGCGGGAGAACTAAGGTCACCGAAATAGTCGAAAAAATAGTTAGTCTCAAGTGGCTTTGTGCAGATATATCGCTCGAAGGATTGAGAGCCGATGGGGCACCAAGGTCTTCGAATGGCGGCCGAGTACCGGAAGACGCAGTGTTGGCAGGCCACCCATCAGATGAAGGTTGCGGTAAGCAGCTGAATGCGGGTAGCGCAGGATCGATCGATATCAAGATCTTTTTGGAAGCCTATGTCCAACAGTCGACGTCCGTCGACTGGTGATGATGACAGCCTATTCCCAGCAGTCTATCGACCAGTGATAATAAGTGAATATATCGACTGTCAGTAAAGTTAAACACCTTCGATAACAGGTGGTGGAGGTGTTAATTATTCTCGTTACGCTGTGCCCCATCCGCGCGGCGAACAATACACAATTACATCGATATGAATCACGTCGGCGACGGCGCGGGCGGCCGCAAGTTCGATCCCTAAATGTGCCGACGGTGGGCCTTTAATAACGACATTCCAACTTCCGATTTAGCGAATCTAACCAATCTGCAAAGCCGTGCTGAAGCGATTCTTGAAATGACCACATTTGCTGATAAAGCAGATATAGAATATACTACTTTTGTACTAAAAACAAATGATCACGAAGTTTGAATGAAGAAGCCATTGTTTTTCAAAGTACAGAGAGATTCTTAAAATTTTCTTATAGATTTTCTTTAAGATACTTCCGAGAGGTTAATTTGTGTGGTAAGTAATACGCCTGCCTGATGATATGTATATCATCAACATCCATCCACCTTTAAAGGTCGGCAAAGCAGTCACGCCTCGTCTGGTGTTGCGACTGTCCATGGTCATCAGTGATCACTTTCCACCAGGTGAACTGTTCGCTCGGTTGACTAGCCTTCCTATAAAAAAATCCTGTGTACAGTAATAGTATATAATAGTGTATAGTAATAGTTATCGTCGCCCTTAGACACAAGATTGTATGTTTTGCCACTCTTGTAATTTTACTAACGACACCGCCCTTCAAACAAGAATACAGTAAAGTTAGCACGCTACCTTTTTTTGGAAAAAGTCTCTATCAATAGTGACCACGACTACTTCGTGTTTTTTTTTCCAAGTCAGATTTTCACTAATACCCGCAATAAACAATAAATTAAAACTAAAATATCGATCATTAATTATTTGAACTATCAACCGCTAAAGCGTATGTCTTATACCACGTCATTTATCGCCATTGTTAGAGGCCGGTTCAAGGGCAGGCTTCGCCGGGGAATGTAGCCTAGCTTCCGGCACCGGAGCTACCGAAGGCTCTCATCACTGCAAGCGGAATAATCATTAGCCCAAGTCGACAGGTTGAGAGATTAGCTCTCGTGCGGATGACGCGCGGAGTCGATTGTGATTCTCGGAATGTGTGAATGAATAGGAATAAGTTTACCGCGTAGGTACAAAACGCTTTTTGCTATTCACGAAGCGATTAATCGTATGCTAAGTAGGTATCTCGATCCTCCGTGTAATAATTTATGCCATAGTTACTCGTAACTCCATTTGAAATACTCATTCAATGGAATTTAATAGGTCAAAATATGTTTAACCGTATTAACACAATTTACAGCAAGTTTAAACATTTGTTAGTAATAATGAGTAACAAAGTTATTCTCAAAACTTTTAACTTAGTTAAACGCATATTTTTTAATTTTTTTTTTGTTCCAAGTAAACGAAGAGACAAGCAGGACGTGTACCTGATAGTAAGGTAGGTCTCCGTTGCAGGAAACCGTCTAGGTAGGTACTATCGCAGCGCCTATTTCTTCCGCCAAGCAGTATGTGCAAACATTACTGTGTTCCGGATTGAAGGGCGCTGTAGTTAGTGTATTGGGGTGATGTGAGTCGATAATTTGTCTCAAGGCGACGAGCGCAATGTGGTGTAATACCATTTTGACTAACACTTTGTTGTGGGCAGGGGTATCATTTACTATCAAATGAATGTCCTACTTGTTTCACAATGTGGCGTTAGTTAGGATGTTATATACTGCATCACATTATGCTCGTCGCTCTGAGACGTAAGATTTTCAGTCTCATTACCTCAGTAATTTCATTACCTACAGCGCATTTCAAACTGGAACATAGTAATATTTGCAGACCGCTGTTTGAAATTGGCCAGCTAAACTAAAATTGCGAAACTGGACTAATATTTATACTAGCTAGTATTTACTACTTGTTATAAGAGATAGTCCGAAACAAAAAAGTCGAAATTGAATGCTGTCTACTCCTTAACAATCGTGTAGTAAGAATTCTTTGTATATTTTAGTGAATGTATTAGTGTACTTTTTATTATAGACCTAATCAGTAAATAAATCATATCAAATATACTTTGATTCTTTAGGCTTTAAATTAATAAACATTTAAGTACAATAATAAATAAAAAAACAACTTAAGATAACGCTTCAGATTGAGTATACAATGGAAATACTTAAGGTAGTTTTTCTACCAAGTAAGAAATGTTACAATGAATTATTAATAATGTAATAACTTGGGTGGTTTAGCGTAAAATATGTGCTCGTTTATATTCTACTATTGTACGCAGGCGAACACAGTTCTCAATAGTAACGGATGAACTCATCTCAGTATTACATTAACTTACCTGCTATATAGTAATTGGTTCGTAGATTAACAATTACAGTTAAAATTATTGTCTATTAGTTTATTAATGAATGTATAACGTTTCAATTTAGACAATTTAACAGATGGAGCTTTAAAGGAAGCTTAATACCGTGTCATGTTAATGCTAGGACAGGTCAAACGTCCATTATTTGAAAAAGTTGACATGAAGCAAAAAGACGGTGATTACGACGCGCCCGCGGCTGACAAAACAGCAGCGGATAAAAAAAGAAATCTCCTAAAACGTCATTACTGGCGCGGAGCCGGTGTCCCCGAGATACATCCGCCATAGAAAATACTTTAAGCGGAAACCCCACACGCATCAAGACTCCCAACAATAGGGTATCTCTCGCAATCGCGAGTAATAAAGGCTGCGAGCGCCCACATTAAAATCTTATCCCTTTCTTAAATAAAAAATTCACGAAAAAATAAGAGAGGAAATCTCCCCTATATTATTCAGTGGAAAGCGCTCCCCTACCCTCCCGTGTAGTTACAGTCCAAATCCGGGCAGCGCTGCCGAAGAAAGCTCAAAGAAATTCTAACTTTACTACTAACAGTACAAAGTTACAAATGGTATGCTCGTGTTCCGCCGGAAACAATCAGATATAGGCTATATTCCGATAGCGGTAGGGTTCATTTTGGCGCACACCGCCGGCGATTGGTGGTATAGGAAACGGGGCTCAGCCGTTAGTATAGTATTTGAAAATGAGATGCAGCGTGGAAGGTAGAGGAGGGTGGGCCGAGTAGGGTAGGGTAGTGGGTTGGGTAGCGGGCCTCTCGAAATTCGAATTACCGGGGCGTGTGTAATGATTTTCCCGGACGGAATTATGCCCGGTATCGGAGACGAATTGGAGACGGGAATTGAACGCTCTTTTTAAGGGTGCACTGTACGGCGATGGAAATCGATAAGGACTTCCCGTAATTCCTGAACGATGCCAATTATATCTTTGTTTAAATAGCGGAACAGACGTGGAGACGACGTTTATTATTTTAAATATATAAAGAAAACACATATTGTTTTAGTACAAAATACATAAAGTTCTGTTACTATTTGCAAATACTTCTTTCCTCCTGCTCTTTTCCCAGCAATGTGGGATCGGGACAATATGAACTTCTCTTCCATATCCCTCTACATATAATACATACATATATATAGAGAGACTACTAATCCATACTATTTGCAAATATGTTATGTGGAAATTGATATAATGAGGTCCATTAATAACAGAAATATTTTCGAATAAAAAAAAAGGCATCAGCGACTCTACTTCTATCTAGACTAAATGAAATGGATGTCAATAATACAGACAACACGAGATGCACTATTTAGACAAGATCCTATTTTTTTTTAAAAGTCAAGTATTTCAATGTTTGAAAACCTACTCTACTTAAGGGAGGTTGTCCGGGAATTTTTTGGTTTGTGTTAGGAACATGATTTCGATAGGATTAGTCTATGTGACGACTAAGGATGCTAAAACGGCGTGAATTTTTGTGACTAGATTAGAAACCTTTTGTAACTAGTGCAAACAGAACAGTACTACTGAGGTATTTTTTTTCTATGATGGAACGAGTCAAATGTTTATCTGATGGTAAAAGACCATGACAACCTGACGCTAGTTAAGATGACATACATTGGACTACGTTGCCTACTACCTTACAGTACTATTCAAACCGGGACCCGGTTATGTTTGGCAATACTGTTTCACGGCAGAATTAGGAACTGCTGGTACTTGTACAGTATCCGACAAGAGGGACTTACCACCAGTAAAAACTTGGTGCAAATAAAGAGTTACACAGTCAGAAGTACTAACAAATCAATTCCCTTTGCATTGTTTTTCAATTATAAGTTTTTCTTATCAAAATATATTACTGCCCTAAAACATAGCCTATGTATTGCTTTTCCATATGTTAGCTAACGTTTAATGTCTAGACAGATTTATAATAGTATTTGAATCTAACAGAAATCTATCTAGACGTTAAGCTATTAAAAAATGTTTATGTATACAAAGCCACGATCACGGCCGCCGGGTCCCCAGACTGGTGCTCACGATGTACCGAAACACCATAGCAATAACAACGCCCATAACGTCTAGATAAACCGTTACACGTACCGACTCACCCGGCTGTGGGTGATCACGGAGCTACGTGCCGGTGATGAGGCGTGATGATACAGCGACGGCACACATCGGCGCTTTTGAATTCGCAAACCGAAAATACGAATGTTCCTGTATGGAGATGAGATATTCTTACTTTGATCTGGCACAGCTGGAAGAAACTTGCGGATGAATTTTTTTTTTTATTACACGCAGCGATGGGACGAGTGAGATGCTCACCTGATGTTTAGTGATACGCCTGCTTATAACATCGTGACGATAATTACGATGATATACACAGCACTACCTACTACTATTCTAATCAAGTACCAAGTACTGACCCACCAAGTATCTACTAATCCATCCAATTACTATCTTGTGCTCCTCGCTTTGATACATAGGATGTTAAGTCGCCTTACCTCAGTAATTTTACTGGCTGCAAGACCCTTTAAACCGGAATCTTTTATAGCGAACAACAACAAATTAAAAGAAGAAAATGCTTTATTTTTCAATAGCGTTGGTAGTTTGGTGACCCTATTGATGTTAAGAAATATATCATCATTATTATGAGATGTGTATTTCCAAACTGAAGTATGATGAAAACTAATCCGATCTTCAGCAATACAAAAAAATTATAACATACTATAAACATAGATGTTTTCAACTTGGTAAGTTTATTGCAACAAGCAATACATATGTAAGAAGCGCCCATTGTCGGACAGTCAATTGTTACCATTGTTTCACAACAACCCTCCATAATCGTTTACGCAAGTAAACCCCCTGTAAAATTAAAACCAGTATTAGACGGAACTACTTCATAAGCGACTCCCATCAAATGTTTCTTCAGCATGAATTCATTTGGAGAATCATAGTTAAAGTTAACATATACTTTAAAAGGTTATATAAATGAATTGAACTAAATCCTCAATAGCAATCAACTGATGAACTTCATTAAAAGTAACTTAAACGAAGTTTGAATAGTTACAACAGCCAGAGTTCAATGAACTTTGTGTTAACAAATTAGAGGGTACACCCGCAGAGACTGAATGAAATGCTTTAGAGTTGAAAGCTGCAAGTTTACATCAATTCCGCATCACCCTTGACACCGATGCCGGCTCTGCGTCAGATAGCCTGTTTACCTCATTAGCTTCCTTTGACACACTGATACAGGATATTCCATTGTACCCCCAGTGCATGAGAAACTTTGAGCAGAGACTCTTTCCGGCGTATTACTAGTTTCCATAAAATGAATTAGTTTTACATATATGTATATTTTCCTTCGTGGAGATATCTCGTCAGATCCAAGTCATACCTTTATACCGTTGTAGATCTATTCAGTTAATAAATTTTAAGTTAACAAGGAATATAATACTTCCGTCGGCGATAGTACTAGAATGTACTATTGAACTTAATCACAGCTTTAACTCCTAAGTGAAGAAGTTAATCTCAGAATTTTTTGTTTAAGAAGCATTTCTGTGACGCTTATCATATATCAATAACCTGAAAGTATAATAATGCAGTGTTAATATAGAAACATCGAAGTGATTAATACGTAATGATCACAGAATTTTCTCAACATTACGGCAAGGCGGCGATATTTTTTTTTTTTTTTTTGAAAAGAAATAAACCATTCGATCCTGAGTCCCACGGCGGAGCGAAAGCAAGCGACCCCGAAATTGCCGTCCGCATTCACCCAGACAAAAGCTCTAAAACACACCCCGCGAGCAAAAAGAAAAGCGTTTTCATCCCATCCCCTCCTTTAAATTTCCCGCCCCAGAGCGGGGGCGGCGACCGTAGGGGTGGCTTCCGTACAACAGAGAACAAGCCTAGAGTCGCGTAGAAAAGAATGAGACAGGCGTATGTCCACCTGTTGCGTCAAAGTTTCATATTTTCGCCGGAGGATCTTTTTTTCGTTTCTTACGTCTTTCTAAAGGATTTGAATGGCGAACGCCGTGCATGCGTACTCGCTTGCTTAGGGTTAGGTATTGAACGGGTCGCGTTACAGCGCAGCCCGTTCGATTCTCAGGGGTCGAAGTGCCCTTTATTAAATTTGTATTTTATAAATCTCAACTTGTTATACACTGCACCACATTGCGCTCGTCGCCTCGAGACATAGGATGTTAAGTATCGTTATCTAACTAATTTCACTAGCCGGAACATAATAATATGTGCTCACACCTACCTAGGCGGTAAATGTAAACATTTCCAGTATTAGAAGCACTTCAACGTCTTCATAATAAGAAACGCCATTTAATACTTGTTATATAATAGAAACTTAAAATATTCCTATTGGTGATTAAATGTATGGGAAAATTTTTGAAACGACATAATTAATAGAATTATTAATAATTATAATGTTATTAACATGTTGGTATGAGGTGAACCGAAGATCTGATAAGGGTAGAAGCCATTGGCAAGCAACGAGTGAATAATCGATGTAGAGATCTTTGAGGGCAGTCTATATCCAGCAGTGGACGTCTATCGGCTGATGATGATGATGTTGAAATGAATAAAAATCGCAGCTGTATAGTAAAAATTAGTAAACTATAGCATATTATACTTAGAAATTAGTTCGTAACCTTTAAATTTAAGCTATTTAATTTTTTTTTTCTCAAGTATTACTAAAATAATAATGTAAGAGGGTGCAATTAACTATCTAGGTAAATCCACCACAGCAGCGTATATTTCTGCCGTAAAATAAGACCGTATGGATATTCCTGTGTTCTGGTTTGAAGGGTGTCGTATCTAGTGAAATTATAGTGGTAAAGAGATTTAATATCTAGTCGCAAAGCGATGATAATGGACACCAGACACCTAGCGCTACACTCATGCGTATCACTTACCATCAGGTTAAATTCGGGGGATTAATAAATATGACATCTAGACTTAAGAAGTGATGAAAGTTTGACACCTAATAATTTTTTGTTAGGTACGTCTTCCAATTTGCTTACTTTTGGAATTTATAGCGATTCTGACATCCGCCTAACAGTGGCGTATTGCACAAGGCCTGGAAAGTCTTTAATGGAAATGCCAGACAATAAACCCATTAGCATGTTACACTGAGGAATAAAATCGTCAAAAATAAGTCATACGATGGGGTGATTCCAGCGTGCGTTTGGATGCAGGATGAAGACAGAAATAAAAACTGTTTGGGTAACCATTTCCGGCGGGTCCGTGGTTCGAAGACGACGCAACACGTGCTGCGGTTATTACAGAGAAATAATCAAATGAAAATAGCTCGTCGACTATTAAAACACTATGAAAACCATACTTCTAGATATATTATAGATATAGGACGTTTAGTATATGTTTATATATTATTAAGTTTGTACTTTAGTGTCTTAATGTACTGGATAAATATTTAGAATTTAAGTTGTAAAGCTTTTAGGGTAAAACTTAATATAAAAATACTGCATAAAGATATTTTTTTATATGACAATGTGATGAGATGAGTAAGAAGTTCACTGTAAGTGATGCGCAAGCGCATCCGTTAAATGATTGTTAGCTTCAAGTGGCAATGGGGAGGATACATCGCTCGAAGGACTGACAGCCGATGCGGCACTAAGGTCCTCGAATGGCGACCGTGTACCGGTAGACGTAGTGCTGGCAGAACCTCTACCAGATGGTCCGATGATCTAGGTTGCGGGAAGCAATTGGACACGAGCAGCGAAAAATCGATCGATGTGGAGATCTTTGAGGGAGGTCTATCTATGTCCAGCAGTCGACGTCTATCGGCTGATGATGTCCATAACAATGTGGCGTTACTTAAGATAATATACACTACACCAAATTGCGCTTGTGTGTGTTATATTTAATATACTTTGAGCTGGTTATTTTTTGTGATGCAAAAGGAAATCAGGTGGCCACAAACTGGTGCGGGACACTTCACAGAAGTGACGTATCGAAAGTGCATAATCGGCGTGTTTCACAGTCGGACATGACAGATAATTGAGATAAGATATAATATAAGATATATAATATCTCCAAGTGTTTGTTGCGCGCGTCAGAAATACCTGGTGATAAATGATTTACTTGCACGCTATTACATCATTATGTTTGCTATAATGTTGTTCAATAATTCATTATTACGTATTTGAAGAGTTATTAACAATAGTTCACTCTTACGGTTATCACTCTCTATCTCTCTCTTTATCATCTAGCCTCTGTCATCGGAGATCATCTAAGTAGGTACAACCGCAGCCCTCTATTTCTACCGCCAAACAGTAATGTGCATACATTACTGTGTTCCGTTTTGAAGGTCCTTTAGCTAGTGAAATTACTAAGATAACGACACTTTTTGTGACTCAAGGTGATGAGCACAATGTGGTGTAGTGTATGATAAACAGGAGGATGATACGAACTAGAGCCACGTTGTTTTGAGCAGGCATATTAGTTATTACGTACAGGTCGCAGAAGTTTAGGACGCCTTTCCTTTAGATATACCGACGCATCACCAAGACGGTCGGAAGTGAGTGGATGCGAGAACCCGTGGATCCCATTTGGTGGAAGACATCGGTGGCCTACATCCAGTAGTGGTTAAACATAAGCTGATGATGATGTTATCTTTTACTATCATATAAACATCTTACGTCTCGTTTCTTCATAGGATAAAAAAAATCAGTTTAAGTAGTGTAGTGGCTAAACGCTTGCTTTGTAACTGAGGTTACTAGTTCGATATCTCGGTTATTTGTTAGGAACTTTGGTGGATGGTAGGTTTTATTCCCAACCCGTCTGACTAGCTAGCAACCACCCTCATAATGTAAATATGTCGCTATAACAGCATTGCTTAGGACTACATATATATTTATAAAGTAGAATTTACTTACATGCTTTTAAGTGATATTAAAGTAGCTTTGGTTTTATATACACAACCATTTAGCTTGTGAGATATGATAGCGGTAGTTACGGGAACGTTATTTTCGCTATCATATCTTAATTCTTCAGGGTCTAACCATCAATACCTGGTGTTATTAGTCTTTATAGGCTACATTGACTGTCAAACATCAGACGAGCTGTATGGTTATTTCCCTGTGCAATTGCGTAAAGAAATAGGAGCTGAAGTTATAATATAGAAACTGAAGGTATATATCAAGTGGTAAGAAGGTGAAGCTCTAGGTAGACTTTTAAAGAGTGTTCCCTAGCAAGTTGACTTATACCTGATTACTGCGATAACAGTAAGAAACCATCAAACCGAAATAAAATACTTTTTCTTCACTGCATATTACACTTGGAAGAAAATATGAATGCTGCGGATGAAACCTAAAAAATATGTACTATAGGATTTCCGTTAAAATAATTATACTCTTGGATGAATATAGGACTTACCATAGAGACCGGCAGTGGATGCGCCCCACCGTTGGGGTAAGGGTACGGTGTTACAAGGTAGCCCATGTTGAAGCTTGCAGCTGGATGCGGTTCAAATTTACCTGTTGACAATAAAACGTAAATTAAGTAAATTAATACAAGTACCAAGAGACAGTAAATTCAATATCACCACCTCAGCCTGTTGATGTTCACCATTGGACAAAGGGTAGTTTCAAATTCCTTAGGTTTGATGTTCGGTTCTAGGAACGCAAGGTAGTGGTAAATCCTGTAGTTTATTTATTTTTGCAAAAATATAGATCTAATCCAAAACTAAAGATTTAAAAGCTACTGCATATGGGCGTCAAGGATCATTTTCCACAAGGTGGACTGATTGCTCCTTTTCCACTCTTCCTATGAAAAAAATAGCTAAACCCCGAAGCTATTTAAAAGCTACTCACACACTAGATTTTTGGTATCGATTGCTTCTAGTCCCTGAAACGGTTTTGATGGAACCGACCTAAAACAATTTGAATAAAATATAAGGGTGGTATTAAAGTATATTCGAAAAATCCTTTCCACCGATCATATTTATGGAGTAATTTTTCCGGCTTGAAAGACTTGTAGCTGTTGAACTTAGTAGGGTAATAAGGCTTAACGACTTATCTCGTAAGATGAGCGTAATGTGGTGTAAATCATCCTAAGTACTTTGGTTTGACCAGACGTACGTACCATCAGGTGAACGTATTGCTAGTCTCGTCACTATGACGATTAAAAATTAAAAAAAAAAAAACGTGGCATGAGAATCTATTGTGCCTCAGAGGCGGATGGAAGTTAATTCGTTTTAGAAGACATGTGCCATAAAACATGGACACTTCAAGTCACTATGTGAGAATCAATTATGTACGTTTGAGGTCCATTTACCGATTGCAGATGATTAAATTTGTTTTTGAACGAAGACAAAAGAATCTTAAGCGTAATCTAATTAAGAACCTTCGAATTATATAGCAGTCGTGAAAGTGAATGAATGCAGACCTGAGAAAGGCGAGGGGTGGGGACCTGACGAGCAAATTATACCTAGACGTGGAGCCGTTTAGCTTAATTGTTCACGACTGTACTCCGCGATGGTCCGCCTCGCCGAGTTCCTGAAGTGCTCATTGTCTTCAATTTCACCGACTCCAATGTTATTGGAATGCTTTAAAACTATTTATATTAACTGGCTCGACTTACGTACTTGCCTTCTTGGAAGTTTAATCAGGCAAAAATAACAAACATTACACCATGCATCCTCCAAGAAATACATTACGACATCAACCTAACGAAACGACAGAGACAGAAGTATAATATACTCACTAGTACAAAATACTATTACAGAAGATACCAAGTAATAAATTAATTAATAATTCAACTTTTTTTAACAAAACAAAGCCTCTTTGTTAATTATTATTAATAATACACAAGATTTACTAAACGCCTTAAAGCCAGTATATATCTAATACCAGTTTATAATCTGTTGCACACAGATTACAAACGAACAGGATGTTCATATAAGGATGATAAGGACTAGGGTTATGTTAGAATAGAAATTAATGAGAAGGGTGCTAGTTAGAATAATTATTATTTATTTATTAATTTAATGATTTTATCATATTCATTGGTATAAGAGCTGTAGATTATCAGTATTGTGATGACGTTAGGGCTATATCAGCTTTTGTAGGGGATGATCTCACGCTGCTTGTTCTTATTGAAGCCATGATCAGTAGTGTCGTCGTGGGACGCTGGCTTGACCTTCTGCGAGAAAGTAATGTCGCAGAAGGAGATTGCAGAGAGGGAGCGAGAGAAAAACACCCATCTCTCAATCCATACGAAGGTACCTGGGCGTCGTAGGAGGATGTTCCACGCCTTACAACCTCCATAACGGAGGCCATGGTGGCGGATTCGGGGAACCCGTTACCAAGTACGTTAGGCCTCGAGATGGAGCGCGCGGTACTTCCGCCTATTACTGGTAAATGGGGTGGAGAGTTCCAGTTTCACCCCGAGATGCGGCCTCATTATGGCCTTTCGACGTCGAGACCACGGTTGTGTGCGAAAGCGTTCCTGTGGTTTTGGCTAAAAGCGGTGAGACGTACACCGTGGGGTTTTAGCCGGTACGAGTCCGGCATAACCCCTCTGTTGCCCCCACAGCAGAAGGGTATCCAATATAGAATTTCCCCACGAAAAAAAAAAAAAAAAACGCTATATCAGCTTGGTCATCATATGACCATGGCTACTTTAATACACTATAAAAATGGGTGATAATAAATGAAAGCTTACTATTGTTTTTTCAACAGCCAATATACGTCCCTACTGTTGGGCCATAAGCCTCTATGAGGGCAATGGGCTATAGTCCTCACACGGACCCAATGCGGGTTGGTGACTTCACACACAGCTTAGAATAAATTCTAATTCATGTGTAGCTTTCCTCAGGATGTTTTCCTTCATCATTTGTATTTCGCTGTTACTATTATTACTAAATGCTAATTAAAATGTTTACTCAGCAACACTTTTAACTTGAAGCATGTATCGTGTAGCTTAGTAACTTTAAAAGCTGCAGCGTCTTATCACCTTAATAATTGTAAGCTAAGTAACTGCGGAGTAGAACTTTGAGAAGGTTACAAATAATCTTCTTAATCAAAATATATCTGAATAAAGACACTTAAGATATTTTGATTCACCTTTTAACTTAGTTTACATTCATAACAGTGTAAAAGCTTTAGATTTAACATCTTCAGTTAATGGGGTTCGAGTAATTAAAATGATAAAAACGAAAAAAAAAAGCTCATTGAAATATTAATGCAAAGTTTACGAACTGTGTCGTAAGTTTATGAGTTTCAATATAAATTTGTGTGAGTAATTCAACGAGTTTATAACCACTTAGATGATATTTATAGTACTAATGTTTTGGGTTAGTTTAAAAGTTCCGCACTGGGATGATCAGAAAGAGTTCATATATTAGTAACGATTAATTTATTTTTATAGATAAAAATATATACGAATCTTATATATATTACTGTCTTCTTATATTTATGTAGATTTTAATGAGGAAACAGGCAAACGATCAGGCTTACACGTTGATGAAAGACCTATCGTCGCCTATCGAAAATCGCAAACCAGGGAGCTGGCGCCTTCAATAAATATGCTATTTCCTGTTTTTGATGGTTCTTATAACAAAGGGTTCAAAAACCGATGAAGATTACAGATTGTACAAATTGTACTAGTGATAACGGTGTATTGACAAATTTCGTCTAGGTAGGTAAGACGCAGATCCTGTTTTGTTGCTAAACAGTACTGTGTAAACATTACTATGTTCCGGTTTGAAATGCGCTGTACGTAGTGAAATTAGACTTTATATCTCGTCTAATACTGACAAGCATAATGTGGTGTTATGTATGTATTATATCATCCTAACTGGTGCCAAGTTGTTGACAGCAGGGCAACTTTTGGTTCGTATTGTCGCTTGGACAAACAAAATGATCAACAGTGGCAAAAGTATATTAATACCTTTAATAACAATAATGATTTCTTTCATATTTGTTTTATCATCACAAGGAAACTATTGACCAGTTGATTTCTGATCTCCTGCGACTTGGTGAAAATAATTGAGAAATTGTAGACACGCAGCGTAGCACTGTTGCACGTGCTGCAAATCGATAGAGAAGAGAGAAGGTTTGAATGATGATGATGAACTTTGTTAGAGAAAAGACGGTTAAACTTTTAAAGAATTAAAAGGCGTTATATTTTCGAAAAGCAGCTTTACGTTTTTTCGCTTTAGATCGTTAACATGTTAGAGTATTTCACAATAGGCAGAGTAAGCGGAATACTTTTACAACTTGTCAGCAATTCAACCGCCAGCATAGAATTACTGTAATGAGTGTCACTCGCTTCACTTATCTAACTATAATGACCGCCTACAATTTATTTGAGTCATTACGCCGCACAGTAATGAACGAGCACAGAATTGAATATTTTATGTTTGAACACTAATAAAAACTAACAACTAACATGTATTCAATTACGCTATAATAGCTATAATATGACAGGAACGTTTCATGCTCATCGAAATTATTTTCATATAGCTGTTTCTGTTATAGATAGTGAAATTATATTAGCTATGATCGACTATTCAAGTCTTAAAATATCAATTTATTACTAACTTTATCGAATGTTTTCGTATACTCATTTTTAAGAAAATATATACAGTAGTAAACGTCAATATGTATATAATAACGATAACGTATTTAGCCATAGCGTATATAGAAAACATCTTGTCAGGAGTCACGACTCTTTGGTTAATCTATATCATCATATTAAAGCTTCGGTGAAAGCTATCTTCTACCTAGCAAATCTCTACATTTATGATAGGTTAACATAAATTACCTTCCTGAACAAATTCCATTAACATGTTAACGCCTGTTAGATTTGTGTATATAATTGTGATTGTGTAACTGTTACCGTGTAGTTCAACTGTCTTCATTTACAGCTTGTTTAGATCTTCGAATTCGCGGATGTGAAATATCATCTTATGTACCATAAATGTAAGATCTTTAGTATAAAAATATCATACCGGATATTCCGGTTTAGAATTGAATCAACGAACCAAACAATATATCGGTGTATATACATTAAAACAAAGTTCAAACCAAGATTCCTTTATGTGATGTTTTGATGAATAACTTTAGAACCGCTGAGTTTAAAAGTTAACTTTAACTATGGTTTTGTTCTATAATTAATGTACAGTTATAGGTTTTAGTTGTATGCTACTTAAGTATTAGTAACCAAATATTTATGAACTCCAGACTTATAGATGGAAACTACGACCACTGCGCTACGGAGCCATATAATACGATGTGAATATGATAACCGCGAAGCGCATAAGAGTTTATCGTGAAGATAAAACCTTTATTTAATTTATTCCGATATGATATGGATAATTAATGATAAATATTTCTAGTGTTTGTTCCCAGAAATAGAGTTTCACTTGATGTCCGTGGCAGGCGGCGTTTGTTAATAACGTTGATAAAGCGGCCTTGATGTTCGAAACATTGTCAAGACGTTTCGTCATCATATAGCTGACGAATAGTCGACTTCTTGCGACTGGAGTAACAAATATAATAAGTTTACCTTGATACCTTAAGATTACCTTGCAAATAATTATATTTTTCTGTTCATATCTAGCCTATAACGAGCTATCAAAGAGTATTTATTATACTATATACAGAAGCGATGAATATTCTATATACATTTCAATATAAAACAAAGCAACTAATAAGACCTCCTGATAATAATATAACAATGAGATGTTAGGAAGTTTTCACATCACCATATTCGCTTTCGCACAGTAAAATATCTATTTAATAATGAAACTATTTATTTAAATAAGTCAAGATGCTATTGGTAATAGTAATCATTCATTGTCTAAATATGAGCTGATCCATGTCAAGTGAAATAGAGAAATAAAAGACCCACTGTGGATATACACTTGTAGTTCCCGAACTGTATTTCATTGAAATTCACAAGATATACTAGCAAAATAGGAAAGTGTCAAACACCACCAAGACCAGACTCGTGCAAGCTTTGATTTTCTCAATATTCCTGTACGGTTGCGAATCATGGTCAATCCGCGCAGACGACCGAATGGTTGCATCCAGAGGTTTCCTGCTCGGCGATGCTAATAGCCGCACCAGCCCGACAGCCCTGTAGTCTCGGGCTATTAAGAATAAGACTAAGATAAGCCCTGCCTGTCGTAGAAGACGACTTAAAAGGTATAGGGGTGTAGAGTAAAGTTTTGGAGGCTTTGAGGGTGGGAGGATCGCTCGACAAGAGAACTTGCGTGGGACAGCGTATGGCTCAGCGATGGTGCCTAGAAGAGTTAGACTCTTCCTCTGAGATGTGTAACAGAAAGTGTGGAGAGGCACCGGTGCATTCTATAAGAGATCCCGGGACCTCTCCGAATGCACTGATACAGACCATCAAGGAAGTTTTAGTAAGAATCTCACATAATCTTGACTTCTCTCCAGAAGAAGGGTATCTTTTGAAGATACCCACGCAAACAAAAAAAAAGGTTTCCTGCTCATTAATTCATTCCGTTACTAAGATAAGAACATCTGTAGATTATGTATTATATTTACTCTCTTAAAGTAAGTGGATTGTAAGAGTGGTTTGTATTAGACGTAAAAGCCTTATTGCTGATAGTGAATTTGATTAGAATACTTTGAAATATCGATGCGCTACATTTGAAATACTGTAGTGACATAGTGTTAAATGAAATGGTCCGTGAGTAAGGAATCGCTCGGCGCGTCAAACATGAGCCACCTCCCCCATAAAATCGTACACCATGATTCAATAAGATCCACGCTACCCGTTCTCGGAACCGATGCCGCGGTAGGTCTGAAACCTAAACAAATATTGACGGGGTCCGAGCGCGCTGTGTAATATGTATTAAACACAACCGTACACACGCTTTTCTGTGTGTACCCACGTACGGTTGTATAGTGAAAGTCACACCGTACCACGATTACAGAACGAGCTACCGGTTATCTTTTTTTTTTTCCAAATGTAAACTAACATGAACGAGGTGTATGTTTAACTGTTAAATATATCATCGCTGTTGCGATTTTAACTGTATACTGGTTAGCTGGTTTTCGGTTCAATGGATCATCATCTGCAGCTAATAGACTTCCAATGCTGAACATAGGCCTTCCCCAAAGACCTTCACGTCGATCGGTCTACGCCTGCATCGCGGAGCATCAAGGGCCGTCGTTTGTAGGGGTCCATATGGAGGGATTTGGGCCATTTCTCACCATGCTAGACCAATGCGAGTTGGTGAGAGCCAGAGCCTCTTTTGTTGATTAGCATGGTACACCACGAGCAAGTCAGGTTGGCTGACTTGGGTCCTGTAAGTTGTACAGATCCCTTACATCCCTCGTTTCAATGGATCATATGTTATAAATATGATTGTAGGTAAGGTTTCTTTTGGGCTAAATGACAGTTCCTTGTGAGAGGTTTATATTCAGAAGTGGATATTTCCACGTCGTTGGTGAAGATGAAGGATTTTTGAATCCCGCTTGTTTAGTTATATCCCCTTCGTTTAATAAATCTGCTGCTATAACAGCATTGTTGTGTTTATGATGTCAACATGGCAGTTCCAGTATTCTGGACGAGCACATTTTTCTCAACCTCGTTTCCACTTAATGCTGATGAAATTATAGATAAAATGTAAACAGAAACAAACTATAACGTAGTAATATTCGTTCAGTATTGTTTGCGGCAAAAACAGGTGCTGCTTATCGAAAGGAAATTTTCTACAGATATCCTGATTCTAATAGAGAGACTTATGTCAAATTTGTATCCATTGAAATTATCTCGGTGATCATCCCCATTGTGCTTCGAGGCGCCTCTGGATCTATGAAATGCACCGGTCCTTGCCTGCACTACATCTATCCACGTCACAGGGAGTGCCGTACTCCTCTCGAGCGTCATGATCAGCTCGTACTTCTCTTCCACCTTGGGTTCGTTTAGTAGGCATTATGAACCCAGCCTTTCAAGCCCACGAACCGAAAGTACTTTTAGTTGCCTTCTTCGACAGGCAAAGCTTACCTGAGTTCTATTCTTAATAGCTTGAGACTACAGGGCATACGGTGAACTAGACGGTCTCCAGCAACAGAGACCTGTCACCCATTTTTTATATTTTCTCGGACAAAAAAAATAATATAATGCGGACGTGTTTAGTCTTTACGCCACGGTTCCTATTTTCTTTGGGACGGGCACGTAGTAGAAAAGGTGAATCAGGGGATCGAGCTTTAAGTACATCGGATAAGCATCTTATCTTGCGCATCACGGAGCACGTATTCTCGTCAAGATTACACTAGTTCCTGGTACCTCATACCCGTACCCTCATAGTTGTTATGAATAAAAGGTTTTGGTGTAATGTGAATATGTCGTGCTTATATACATAACAATAGTTTATCAAAGCAATATTTATTTTTTTCATACACAAGGTTAACACCGGGTCTAAATTATACGTAATGTATTATTACAACAGCATATAAAACAAACACTGGTAGGTCTCTGTTGCCAGAAACCATCTAGGTACCAACGCAACGCCTATTACAGCCGCCGAAGTCGTGTATGAATATTTATATTTATTGTACGTTGTTCCGTTTTGGAGTTCAGTTCCGTGAAATTATAGCGGTAATGCGACTTAACGTCTTGTTTCATGTTGATGAGCACAGCCCAGCACAAAATGAGGTGCTATGCATCATCATCGGCCAATAGACGTCCACAGGTCTCACCCAGAGACCTTCACATCGATCGGTCTTGTATTTGCCACATCCAGCACCCAACTTTAACCATAACGCGACCTACGTTTTCAGGGGTTTATATGGCGGGAAATGGAGCATTGGTGGTCCAATGCGGATTGGTGGAATCCAGAGTCTCGTTTGTTGATTAGCAGGGTGCACCACAAGCGAGCTTAGCTTGGGTCATTCTAATGCAATAACGGGCAAGGAACATCTAGTACGACACATATATGTATGTACTAGTTGTTCCTCGTCTGATTTGCTGGCCGTAATATAAAATTAGACTTTACATACAAGAGGGAACGGTTTACAAAAGTTGATTAGAAATAAAATGATTAAGGATCTATGAAAATCAAAAAACAAACAGCCTATAACCATCTACAAATCATTCCGCATCTAATGGTCATATTTTCGTCTCGATACGTTCACTATTTTCTACGTGATTGGCGAACAAAGGAAACTCATTTTCATTGTATATATATATATATCGGAAATAGATTCACTTCATACGTTAGTTATATACCAATAAAACTTATTACGAATGAATATATATGAGATCATTACAACCACTCAATAAATAAACCGAGTCACAACATTGAAAGGGACTTTAGATAAGGCGGTATAAAAATCACTACCTGGGCGGGCGGAGTTCGAACCCGGGCCGGACATGGACACACGTTTACGTGTTTGCGGTCTCATAAAGTTTTTTTGCGGTTTGCGGATGGAAATCATTATTTGTTCTGTAAATGATAAAATCCGATATCGCATACACAGGCTTACCGAAATTGTGGTGAATTATTGCTAGTATTGAAGTTATAGTCTCTATATTAAGTTACATAGGAAAAGCTTTTTTGCCTCTATTCATACGTGAATACAGAATATACAGTAAAATTGAAAGTATTATATGAAAAACATTTTGTACGATGCAACCGTCGTTATATGAGTTTTTGTTTGTTTCGTTTAAAATTATAGCATTTTTTTTTATTTCCATTTCACTATAGCAGCTCAAGGTTAGATGTGAAATTTCTATCTAGATCGTTCAACATTATTCATGTTCACAGTACGGTTTAAAGAAACCACAAATAATCTCATGGCGGGGCTCATATTGTCCTTATAAATGTCAGGACACGTTAGCGTGAGTCCGTACGTATGAGATTACTATAATTTAAACAAAAAAAAGAACGGAGAAGGCTTTTTAGAGCCCGGAGTGATTGATGACCCGCAGAGCTCCAAACACTTGACAGGTACACCCTGCAAAGCAATTACCATCTTTATCGCCTACAAAAACCACCGTCCGGCCGCCGGAACCTGTTTTACTTGTATACTCGCTTATATCGTCTATACTGATGTAGTGGTTCCGTGGGAAGCTTTAATTTTGCATTAATGAAATATTAAATCATTTAAATAGTAATACTCAAAAATATATATTTTTTTTATAGAAGATAGTCCTTAAAGCCTTTATCGCAAATCTGTGTTGGTCAGTCGTCAATATAAACTTACCTTGAAAGCTTTAAATAAGCTTCAAACTAACTCTAAATGTGAATACAGTTGTATATATATAAAAATACATATTGATCGAGAGATAATATTACTGATTATTGACTAATAAAGATTTTCAGCTATTTACATACTACGGAACCCTAATATCTATAGACAATAGATAATGCGATAGTAAAAGTTGGAAGATGAAGCGTTATAATATTATTAACAGAAAAGATATTTTCCAACTACATACATAAACGTCTTCCGGTATAATTTTGGCAAATCGTTAATATTAAAAATCAAAAGCTGTCCTTTATATTTCTAGAAAAAGAAGTGAATCCTTTTTTTCTTGTATCTGTATAAATCAAGCTGGTTATTTATTTAGCACTGTAGAGTTCACGGTCAGAACGAAAAGGACAAAGGCAAAAAATTTATTAGACAGATGGGTATCTCACGTGATTTAGCGGTGAAAAACGGCCGCAGCGCAATATACTAATGCGCATGCACAACACAAAAACTTTATTAACCTTCACTATATGTTTTGCACCGAAATATATTATGCGTTAACACATACTTTGATAGTTCAAATTTTATTAGACTGCTGATTACTTTGCGTACGCAAATAGTTTCTGAGGATCATTACTAAGAACATGATTGGGTATTTATAAAATAACTAGCCGTTCCCCATTCGCTTTACTGGCCTTAAAACATCCGCAACTACTTTTCAAAGGCAGAAGCAATATCTCTACCAAATTTTAAGAGTATGTAATAGTTTCGAATATTTTGGGAGGAGACAACGAATTTCTGGATATCTCCTAGACAGCATAAGCTCCTTACGCTTCTTTTGTCCGCGGTTTCACTATTCGCTGATTAAAGCCTCAATTCCTATATTCGCTGCTAAAATTTCTTTATTCACGGACCTAATAAGTACATACATAATATTAAATAGATTCCAATAGGTATCCAACCCAATATCTTATGTAAATGACGTCAAATAGACTAATAAACAAGTACGTTTCGTATTCGTGGTATATTTATAGAACATATACCTTAGAGCTTTTACTGTATATGTGTTAGTACCTTTATTGAGGACATGTTATTAAGTATTTTGTATGTATTAATATTAAAGCAAATTTTTAATAATGAATGCAAAATAATCATGAGATTATTAAGCGTGATAAAATAGACAACAGTAGATGCGCTAAGCTCTCGGACGCCATTCACACCGTACTCTCGTAACTTGTGCCAGCTCACGGCGTAAGTGTAAAAAGCTCGTTAATCTCCTAACGACGACGGTCTAATTGTGAACGCATATCAAGTTCCAATTAGATGCTGGATATAATGACATAAAACAGCGTGCATCGCGACAGGTAGGCCGGGACTGGTTGTGGAGTCGCGAATTGTGAGAGCGAGCGAGACGGGGATACAGTCTACGCGTAGGTGGGAGAGGGACGACACGAGCGATACTTCTGTATAGACTCAATTATGCACCATTTCGGTTAAAACTTTTAAAGTTGCTTTAAAAGAAATTACTTTGATTAGATTAATAGATTAGAATGTTTTCAAGGAATGAGATATAATTTACAATTCCATTGGAAAAATCCATATGAGATAATCTTGATGATAATCTAAATCAGATATCGGAACCACTAAAAAATCCTTATGAAATGTTAATATGTGGAATGTATGGATCATTTCGTCAGAAGCGAATTGACTTTTAAAAAGGTTCTACATATATATACATGTAGATATATATGTGTTATAATTAGCGAGAGTGCCTCTTTACTAAATAATAAATACGACATAATACAGAACATATAGTAATATAAAAAGTTTCTCTAGTTATATCTATAGTAAACTGCTTTACTGATGATTGTATGGTTAACGAAGCTTTTTCTGCCGATGAACAGACTACTGTTACTACTGTGTGCACACTAGTGCATATGTTACTGTGTCCCAGTTTAAACAGTACTGTAGCCCTTTCTTGCTTAACGAAGCGAAGAGACGAGCGATAAATTCACCTGCTAGTAAGTTATACGCCTCCCTATAACATAATAGAACTTGTTAGAATAATATTCACTGCACAATATTAACCTCGTTGTCTTAAGACATAAGATGTTGATTCTCAATCTCCTAATAATTTCTAAAACTAGCCACATCTTTCAAACCGGTAAACAATAATGTTTTCACACTAAAGTTTGAGTACAGAAATCTACGACCAGTACAGCAATATAGCAACTATTGAAATTAATGAGGTACTAATACTCAATGCTAACGTCTCAGAGTAACAAGAATAACATAGCATAGTTAAATTTATAGTAGGAATATATATAAATATATGGTCGATAACCCTATTGCATCATCCGCTGAAATCATATGATTGATGGGCGAAATAGTTCGCATTAATTTTTAATATAACACTCGGATAATGGTTTAAATTTATAGAGTCGCTGCGATATGCAATAGCTTATTATATATTCTATAGCTGGTCTAAAACCAATGGAAATATATCATTAAATGAGGTCAAAGGACTACCTTTTAGTATGTTTCTTTTTATAGAAAAACTAATACTTGACCTCAAGTTCACGTGATGTTATGTTACAATGAGGCTATGGATAAATCAAGTGTGCTTACCCAGAATGCTCTGGCTCTCATATGCTGATAGCTTAACACAATACTATTATTTTATAACAATATGAGAGTGGAGACCAGAACAGTTCGGAAAATCCTAACACCATTCAAACTCCACATCATGTAGCACCGGAATCGAACCAAGTACATTCGTGTTACATGTCATGCGGTTAACTGCTGTTTTATGTAGGCACGAAGGTAAGTGGCCCCGCACAACTCACGGGTCCCAAGCCAACCTCACTTACTCGCGGTGCGCCCTACTAATCGATAAACGCGCTTCTGGCTTCCACCACCGCGCATTGGCCCAGCATAGTGAGATGTGGCCCAAAACCCCCATATGAAACTCTAAAACGACGGCCCCTGGTTCCCGGTGATGCGGGCGGCACAGGACCGACCGAGGTGGATATCTTTGGGGGAAACCTATGTCCAGCAGTGGACGTCTATCGGCTGATGGTAGTGGTTCAATAATGTAACACTAGTTAAGATATTTACTCCACATTTTATCTATCGCAATACAATATTTATACACTACCATTTAACAGAAGACTGCGGTGCTTTCTACTTTAATGCCATTCTTCTTAGTGATTTTAATATATAGATGAACACTTCCTAGCTGACGTATTACCTTCTTCAGACGATATACACAGAAAACCTGAGCTAGGATTTTTACACAACATATATCAATAACACACGTATATCGGTATTGTTTTTTTCTTAATGATGAACTGAGGAGTCGATCAAAACGTTCACTTGATGGGGAGTTTTACACCTGCCCATAACAAGGTGGTGCTAGTCGAGGTGATATACAGCACCATGTCGTGCGCGTCACCTTGAAACATAAGATGTTAAGTCCTTCCAAAGTCGAAATCCTTGCCAGAGTACGACAGCCACACCGGGATAGCTTTGACCCTGTATAAACCCCAGGTCCGATCGTGTGTGGAGTACTACTGCCATATATGGGCACGTGCCGCCAATTATCAACTGGCAGTTCTAGACTCTTTGTAAAGGCACGCCGGAAGGATAGCCGTTGACCTGCAGTTTTAAAGCTTAAAACTAGATAGCTTAAGTCACCAACGGAAGATAGATAGTCTCCTGATGTTGTATAGAATTGACTTCGGTGAGTGACCAGGAATTACATCAAATAACTCCTCCATCGCCCTTTTACTATCAGACATTCATCTCTTCGTTGTCGATGTTCCACGCTGCTGGACAAAAAGTTCCGCGTCATCCTTATGCCAACAGCAAAGGACTGGAACAGTCTGCCGGCATCAGTCTATCCGCCCAGCTATGACGTAGGAGTCTTCAAGAGAAGTGTCAATAGACTTTTTATAGACTAGTGCGCTTACTACCTAGATTACATCTCCGCTTTCCATCAGGTGGGATCATAGTGAAGCTCTAGACTATATAACATAAAAAAAAGTTTCGATACCACCGTATAACGTCGCTACAGTGCCCTTCAAACAGGAATACTCTGATGGACAGGAAGGACCCAGAAATGGGAGCTGCGGTGGTAGCTGCCCTCACGGTCTCCAAAAACAGAGACATACCATCAGTATTCAGCTCTTTTTTAACACTTCCGGTTATGACAATTCGTTGAATACGTCCCCTAAATTAAGTCTAATATTACATTTTGTTCACAAAGAAAAAATTTTCTTAAAGAGTAAATGTCATAGACGGATGAAACATATCAGCGGTTATAATTATTCGATACTAATCACGGGAAATTAATCGATTCACGAATTAAGTATCAAATTATTAAAATTTCAGTTGCCGATCGCATAATATAGTTATAAATTAATAATATGATATTATTAACCTTCGTGATTATTAAATATATATCATTGGACGAAGCGGCGAGAGGTGCAAGCCATTCACCACATTGTGGTACGCTTACCCATGTTAACACGGTGCTAGTTAGTAAGATATACACCACACTGCATTGTGTTTCAGATATAAGATTTCAAGTGTCCTATCTAAGTAATTTCACTAACTATAAATCACTTCAAACCGGAACACAGTAATGTTTGCACAGTTCTATTTGGGAGCGGAAGGAGCTGCGGTACCTACTTAGAGTCTCTAGTAACAGAGACCTACAATTGGCAACATATATTTATTAAGTTTTTAGTTTAGTCTAGGCATTAAAAATTATTGATCATTAAGTATCGGGACCGTGTTAGTGTACATGTAAGTAGATATCCTCACCAATGAAATCTCAAGATTATCAATATTTTATTACTTAACAGGATATACTTTAGCGCTGTTGTTCCCTATTATGTGATAAAAACGTTATAAGGCCACGGAACCATTTGCTAAGTGAATGTTGATACAATTAAGATTTTTATAATCATTGTAATCACAACAATTTAAAAACGCACTTAACCACAATATTAACCTCGAAAATATTTAACTGAATCCACTTACTAATAATACGTTAAAACGAACGAGATTAAGTATGCGAAATAAATTCAATGTTATAGTATTGAAATTCCATGAATCTTTACGAGTGCAGCCCAATATCGAACCTTGAACCCACAATCACACAGGCAAAGGATACACATCCTTCAAACAAAGGTTTTTAAGGACAGAGTAGAATACGGGGCATAGTTGCTGACTGTATCGGTTGCGTTATTTTTTTTTCCCTCCAACCCAGTACCAAGGCGCGGGTCGTGGTGAACTGATCAGATTAGACTCCGTAACCGGTTCTCAAAAACATCCCGAGGAGAGAAGTAAGAAAAAAAAAACGACACTAATAACAACAAATAACGAGGCGTTCGGCCGTGGTCCCGTAGTGGTGGGCGATAGTCGATAAAACTAACTCCAACTTATTATTATTTAAGTATATTTTAGTATGATAATCAACGTGGACGTCCATCGACTGATGATGATGAAACATACAATTGATAATACTAAGTGATATCATCAAAATCTTAAACTTGATGGTAGATGGCTTGGAAGACGGTTAGTGACGCCCATAACAAACATAGCGCTAGGTAGAATGATGTACGCAACACTATTTTATTACAACGTCCTTTATACCGGAAGTTTACTGGTGGTACTCTCTTACTAGAGACCGTCAAACTAGGTATCACCGCAACTCCTATTGGAGGCGACAGTACTGTACGATTATTGTGTACTTAAAGGGTGATAGAGCTAGAGTCATTACTGGGGTAACGACACTCAATGTGTTGTCGCAGGCGATGAGCGCAATGTGGAGCAGTATTACTCTCTTAACTACCGCCTCGTTGTTATGAGCAGGCGTATCACTTTACATCGGGTGAGCGGTACGTATGGCGAGGTGGGAAATGGCCCAAATCCCCCCGTATGAATCCCTCATACTCACATCATCAACATATGATTCAAGCGTGTGTGGATCTTTGGGAGAGGCTATATCCAGCAGTAAATGATGATGATGATGATGGTGAGTGGTACATTCGTCTCATCGTTTCTTTAAATAAAAAAAACATAGTACTGTTTGAAGACTATTTGTTGGCGCTGGTACTCGGTCTCCAGCAACACAGACCTATTACCAGCAAAATATTTTAATACAACAAAGACCGACAAACAACAGGATTGTTCACTTCTTGGTAAGACATGAAAGCTGTAGTAAGGATGTAATTTTTTTCTTTAACTACCATTTCCTCAATGACAAGTCAAAGTCTTTGAGTATCTAAATCATTATAATCTTAATTATTTGTTTCTATTTTCTAAGACTCTTATATACTTGTGTTTAAGATTAGAATGTTTATATAACACCTAGAGTCGGTGGTAGAGGGATAGATATGAAAGTATATCTAGTTCCTATATATATTAATTCTACTTTCTATCGTATTAGAATAAAATTACTTCAGCACAGAAAAATATATTATTTATCAAAAGACTTCTTACTGTTACAAATGATTGATATCTTTGTCTTTCCGAAGCAGTGTTGTTTTACGATGAAGTAGTTAAGTTAAAAGATCTATCGATATTTAACTGAAACGATAACATCACTAGGCGGAGGTGGAGCCAGATGAAATTATACGAAAATATTGTAACGATAGTGACAGATGATTATAAGCTGGCGATAAAACACACATAATTCTCACGTAATGGCCGCGGTCCGAGCCCCGGCATTAAGGCCCGGTGATAATTCCCGGCTTGTCGTAGTTCTACAGAAATCAATTCCACATCCGCGTCAGTGTAGCGAACGATTTATGTACACTACATAAATTGTAGCCCTACCGGACGAAAGTCAAGTTTGCTAACATTAAATGGTGATAATTCATTTTTTAAATGCGGATGCACTATGCTTTAATTGGTTCCGCGGCGCGATGGTTAAACACTTGATTATATAGGGGTGTCCCTGGTTCGACTCCGTACCTACATTTTATTGGGTTAGTGATGTGTTTGTTGTGTGGGTTTGTTATACCAATATTGTGCATCTAGCCTGTCACTATTATAGCTCTACTTTACTCCAGTTGTCTATATAAAACAGTTAAAAGTATTCTCGGTGTATATCAACTAACTTCGCTTAATACTCAGCTCATGATAGATTAAAAAGCTGGATAAGATTGGAAGTCACACAGGTTCAATCTTGACAGTTTGAGGTTACTCTGAACATCTTAAAAGAAACTACGTTTGATCAACAACTTGACGACCGTTGTATCGCCATATTACTATGAACTTCCTTAATGAGGGAAGATTGACTCCCAACAGCGAGAATATTACACGAGCTGTTAGATATATTACTGTGTTCCAGTTTGAAGGACGTAGCTAGTGATATTGCAAGGTTACTCTCAAGACAAAGAGCATGTGACGCTGTGTGTATCATTCTAATTAGGGAATATTATAAGCCAGTCTATCACTTATCATCAGGTGACCATCATGCTAAGGTTCCTACATTTAATTCTTTTTTTCTTTGATAAAGAGTTTATTAGGAGATGAGTATCGATTACTTTTAATCTATTACTTAACACTTTAACAATCATAAAAGGATATAAAAAATGTTAAGGATAGTATAGAAGATAATTGTATAGTACATTTGCTTTATGATTTATTAGTAAATATTGACATCGACATTGAACCAGACACAAAAACCAGTAGTGGACGTACCAGCTGAAACTGGTCGCGCGACTGGTCATACCAGATTGGTTATTGGGCATTCGAGTATGAACTATTCCTGTCATATCCGATTTGAGTGGCACAGTTCAATAGATAATATTAGTTGTCGCAACATACAATATTATGTTGCCGGCCCATAGTGACAGGTTTATCTTACGATACGTACACTTCACCACGTGCTTGCAGTGAAGCAAGACTTGTAACGTAAAAAAAAACTTAGTATCCTTATATCTGGCGCCAAACAGTGTCTCCTAGCATGACTGTGTTTGTATTTGTAGCTACTGTAATTACTGAGGTAATGAGAATCAACACTTATGTCTTAAGGCGACGAGCGCAATGTGGTGAAGTATATATCAACCTAATTAACGCCACGTTGTTATGAGCGTAATACTTACTGTCAGGTGAACGTTCCGCTCATACCCTCGCTTAATTAAATAAAAAAAAAAATCAGTGATTAGTCTGTGGCTGAATGATGTATATATATTGAAACATTACACTTACCGAAAACTGGGCTTAAATCGGATTTCACCGATAACTTTCCGGAATAAGGTTCGCCCGACTTCTCCTGAAACAAGTTGAATAATTATTAACATCACAGCATAAATTATTAACATAGTAAACAATTAACTAAAAATTATCTTCAAATAATACAGGATATTTATACAACCAACTGAAAAGTCATGAGGGATGTCGCCAATCTATGACAGTTGTTGCTCTTGATCATCATTATCATTATAATCCGATAGACGTCCACTACTAGACATTGGCCTCCCCCAAAGATCTCCACATCGATCGATCCTACGCTGCCCGCATCCAGCTGCTTCCGGCAATCTTCACCAGATCGTTGGACCACCTGGTGGGGAGCCTTACTTCTCATACACATGTCGATTTCATGAACACATCTTATCTATACGGAGGCTTAAGTCCATACGGAATCGAAGTCATACCTCCTCTATTGACAGCGAGCATATTACTATCTAAGCTATCACCTCTCCAACTGAATAACTTAACGTAGTACAGCCTAAAATCGGACGGGCGTATCGATTTGTTTTTTTACGAGGTTTTTTTTTTTGACCCGAACAATATCAACTACGGTAATGGACATAACAAATCGAAATGTTTCCGCTTTCATTAATCCCAATAACCGAGTTTCCTGTATCAACAATGTTACGCAGCCAATGACCCGTTCGAAATCTCGACGCCTTAACGATATCGGAGGGGGCTATTCTGTGAAGCACGATGTTTGTAGTAATATTGAAATATAACTATATCTAAATAAAAATATACTTAGGTTTAAGGCCATTGAGGTATTCTAGAATATATGATATATTTATAAATTACGTCAACAGAATTAGTTAACTGCGAGAAGTATGAAGTAAATAGGAAAATTTTTTTTAGTAAATAAGTCAAATTACTATAATTTTTTTCCTGTTTCCGGCATATTACATTATAGTAATTGAGTTGGAGAAAAACAAATTTTAGTATTTACTTTAGTTTATACTTAAAAAATCTAGTAATATTGCTATTTCAATAACAAAAATTAACCTAGGAGTATTAGATATACGATGATATTAAGGCCCGTTATCCTAACAATTTCACTAGGTACAGTGCTCTTCAGACTGAAAACCTAAGATTAGTACAATAGCTGTCTGAACCTGTGGAGATACCAACATAAATAGTATCCGTTAACATATTACAATTGAAAATTTAATAACATTGAAATTAATGAAGTAACTCAAGCACAATCGTTAGCTATATCTCAATATAATCCATTATTATCGATACGCAAACACCCACCTTCAAGCATTTAGGTATACCTATTCCATTAAGGTGGAACAGAACATATGCGTAATCCGTTCAAATCCTTCGCAGAGTCTGTATCGATCAGGATGAATTTACATTGAATAGAGCCACGGCTGCCAGGAGGCTTACGTTATAAGGAGACAACTAAAATGTTAAGTTCACATAAGAAATTTCAAGCAAAATCCGTTTTATAAAATAAGTGAACTTAATTCTCAATGTACATTGAAAATAAACGCTTGAAGAGTAAAGTAAAACGAGATAAACTAATAAACTTTGTGTTGTTCCTGTTTTGGATTGGCTAAAAGTAAAGGATGTATAGTGGGTTCAATCCCTGGATAGCTATCACCTCAGTATTAATCATACTGCTGTAATAGCCTATGTTTCAGCGGTCATAAATATGAGAGCTGTTTTAAGCTAGCCTGATTATATCTTAACATCATCAGATCACCTGTAGATTTACTTCTTACATTTTAGAAGTGATAACTGACCGTAATAAAAAAAAATTACCCTCATTGCCTTTAGATTGTTGCGTGTGATATGTTAAGAGTAGACCCCCACAACGAAGCAGCTACTCCAGAGAGGGAGTCGTAATTGGATGATTCGGAATCAGTTTACCCCACTCGGACACTTATAGCAAATCAAGGATAACGAGTATCCCCTATGTATTAGTGGATCCACCTGTCTGGGACTTTTGATAGGGAGGAGAAATTTGTTTTTTTTTTTAAATGCAATTGGCTAACACTGCAATTTTACATGGTGTTAAGTAACAATGCCGTAGATGATGAAATATTGGAAAACAGATGGATCAACGTTATGTAGATATAAAATGCATTCATTAATACAGGGGAATTTTATATAGGATATAGAATAGTAATAAGCAAACGGTAAGCAGTGCTGGTCTTCAGACCTGCCCCCGTCATTTGTCTCATATATCCTGAGAGGGGATGAAAGTAATGTAACGAGAAGTCTTTATTGTACGATTGGACGGATATTAAGGTAAAACAGGACGAAAAAAAGGACCGAATGTGTGGGAAATGTTGATAAAAAATATGTAATGTATACCTAATTAAAAAAAAAGAAAGAAAGACTAGACTAGGACCAGCTAGGATATAGTCGAACTAAAGCTAGATGATGAAAGAGAAGAGTTTGCGGGAACGAATAGTTTATACAGTCAAGGTTAATCTCATGTATAGTTGTACTTTAAATACGTTTAATTTAAAATGGACACATTTGAATAATTAAAGTATCAATTTTATCACCGTATAGTGCAAGTTGTGACTAATGTAGACAAGATAATGCGATAATTAAGTACAAAGTTGAACGTGTGCGGCGCAACTTGTTCTTGACGCGGTGTACAATTATCTCAACGACAGCAACAATGTAAACTGTAACGCCGTCCGTACATGTATTGGTTTGTTTTTGATCTTATCAACGGAGCCGAAGATGACAGGTGTAGCCTTTTTTTAAAGTATTTTTACTAGTAGTAAGTCTCTGTTGCCGGAGACAGGCTATGTAGAAACCACTGCGGCGCCTACTTCTGCCGCTAAATACAAGTGTGCAAAGCATTATTGTGTTCCAGTTTGATAGGAATTGCACCCAGCGTAATTACTGAGGTAACGAGATTCGACATCTTACATCTCATCGTTAATATCCTAACTGGTGCCATGTTGTTATAGATAATAAATAAAAAAAAACCTTATACACCGCCTTTCAGCATTATGTCTACGCTCAAGACTACTCAGTAGTAGTACGCTGATGATGATGGTGATATATTTGTTCCCACCAGTCTTAACTATATATTCTTTTCCTCTTCATTTGTCCCGCCTTCATTACATATAATATTATATAATACAACTCGAGTTAAACATTGAAAATATAAAGGCACATCCAATGTGGTGTAAGGGGTCCCGTAGAATAACTCACGGGATCTAACAAAAGCTCACCTGGTCGTGACGCACCCTGATAATCAACAAACGAAGCTCTGGTTCCCACCAACCCGCATTAAACCAGCGTGGTGGGATATATCCCAAATACCTCATATCTACCCCTACAAATGACTGAAATTGCTGGTTGTGAGCAGCGCAGGACAGATCGATGTAGGAATCTTAGGGGAAGGCCTATGTCCAACAGTGATAGTCTATCAGAATACAATGAAAGGCCTAATCTATAAGATATTTAAATATTTTGGAGTTACTAGCAACCCTTCATTTTTTTTTTTAATTCTTAAGAAATACTTTAAGCTAAATATACAGTGGGTGGATTTAAAATCACAGAGACATTTTCTGACAGTCAACTGAGGGAAGAAATTTTGGTTTGGAGGTTTTCAAGATTAAAATAGAGGAAGTACAAACATTTACGTTATTACAACTTATGTGATTTATGTAAGAAAAGTATTTCACGGTTAATTTTCGTTAACAAAAATCCAGTGACGTGGAAGTTAGGTACTTAAAGATAATAGTTAACGGTGGTAGTTGATACCGGCCCGTGCCCGGCGCCGGCTTTGATTAAATTCCTGCTGCGGGGCAAATTTTTTCAGCATGACACCGATCCGATGGGACGTAACAAAGAGGAACTATTTAATCGCCTCGTTTCCAAATTAATTTTCCAAATAACTCTCAACATTTTGCTGTCGGTCAGAGTATCTTTGTTAAATGCAATTTTCTTATGATCTATAAAGACTGAATGCTAGCATAAAATACCTTGCATGTAGTAGGCAATAGCACAGCGCCTAATCCTGCCGCCAAACAGTAAACATTCCATAAACACGCTTACGCAAAGATATTACTATGGTAATGACACTTATACTGATGGTAGGTCTGCTGCTGGAGACCGTCTAGGTACAACCGAAACTCCTAGATCTGCCTCTAAATAGTAGTGTGAAAATATTACTGTTCCGAATTGAACAGCGCGGTGACAGCTAGTAAAATTACTGAAGGTTTTTTTTATGAAGCAACGATACGAAAACGTTCACCTGATGGTAAAGGATGATAAATACTATTTCGCTGTCACCGCTGTCATCGTTACCACTTTCTAATGTTCAGAGATACGCTCAACTATAACAATGTGGTGCTAGTTAAGATGATAAAGGCTGCGGTACTTTGTGCTCGTCGCCTTGAGAAACATGTATACGTTAAATATCGTTACACAAGTAATTAATAAGACGTTTATTCATACTACAAATACAATAGTATAAACATATTACATATAAATAAAAAAAAGTACAGTAAATGTGTGTGAAAAGGTAAAGGTCTCAGCACATGATGCTGCTTTTCAGACCCGCCTATTAGTCCTCGTAGTCGTTCCTATAATTTAATAAATTTAATCAAAGCCACAATAATATTGCACTAGATACGACGCCCTTCAAATCGGAACGTACAAATATTTATATATATTGAGGCAGCGGAAATAAGCGCTGTGGTTACGCGCCTAGACGATACCTTTCACCAGTAAAAAGTTGGTAAGTTATAAACCCCATTCGCGCGCAAGTAATCCTATACATATATGTTTTTACTGCGCGAAACGTAAAAAATTAAGGTCGACTACCATTAAAACGAACATTAAAATAAACATGCAACTGAAATTAATATCACGGTCGCTGCGTCTTTTGTTCTAAACAATAGTTCTTTTACATTAATAACGCGCTGTAATTTTCTTCCATTGTTTTAATTTTCGCGCCGAAAGGATTTCTATATAGAAATACTAGCCTGCTTTATTGTTAACACGAATGAGAAATAGTTTATTTTACCTTATAACAATAACGAGGCTTTCAACCTTTTTAAGGTTATCATAAAACTGATATTTTCGGTATAACGTATACCTCTAACAAGCGTGTACTTCTCATCGGTCAAAGAGCGTAGCGCTCATTTCTAAATATAATACATTTACTTTATACTTACTCCCATATCTTGTACATTTCCTCTCATCCTATTCTCTCTCCTCATTTGGAAATTATGTATAAACATCTACATATATTGCTTTATTTTTTTACTAATCGATTCCGGATTCGCTGGCTCTTATAGAACTTCATCAGAAAAAAGGATACATGGTACATAAAGTGCTTAGTTTAGTTTAACGGCGATGTGACGACAGACTACATTAGTATACGAAATAAATAAAAATCAAGATAAAAAAATATATCATCGCGTCGTCTGTGGGACATCCTTGTCACTGCTCAAAAGATTTTTTTTAATCTCATCTGTCTCAATGCTCAACTGGAATGGCAGGTCTTCGCAATGTAGATACTTTTTATCGATAAATACATACAGTAGATATACGAAACTCATACCGTGCAATTAAAAACACTTTGCAGTGCGATCATTATAATACGAAACGTAAATACTATAATGAGTTGGCGTGAATTTTTTTGATAAGCAAAATATCAAAAACGTAAGCGCAAACAGGAATGTAGTTTTAATTGAATAAACGTGTAGATCAAGAGATATCAGATCTTATCAGATAAACGCTGGGCACTGACGATTATTGTTTACTCACACTAGAGTTCCGCTTATATAATTTCAGTTTCTTAATGAAAAGTAATTAACCACTGTAATTAAACATTACATGTTTTTATTTGAAACAAAAAAAAAATGACAACCACAGTCGTGAAGACACGCGAACAGTACACAACAGACATTAGGAGCAAGGTTTCATTTATTACTGTAGTTATTCGAAGTACTATTAAAGATATGATGATCCTAGGACATATATATCACCTATAAACATACTCCATCTTGTCGATTTGTTCGCTTTATGAGTAGTCTGTAAAACTAATACTAATTATACTGTTGGTAGTTCTCTGTAGCCGGAGAGCACCTAGGTACGTACCACCGCATCGCTTACTTCTCCAAACAGTAGTATGCAAACATTACTGTGTTCCCATTTGAAATTAGTATATTTACTGAGATAACGAGACTCAATATATTATGTTCAAGACGACGAGCGCAATGTGGTGTATATAATCCTAAATAGCGCCACATTGTTATGTGCAGACATATACTTTACCAACAGGCGAACGGTCCGCTCATCTTGTCGCTCAATTGGATAAGAAAGATATCACTAGATATTTCATCACTACATACAAAACATACTGCTAATATGTTTCTTTATGACCTCATGTTGTAGACACGATCCTGATTAAAGTACGCTCGTCAATTTCTCATACTGATGATGAATCTATTACTTAGTTCAATCGCATATCCAAGCGAACGATTAAACGTACCTCAGCTATCTTTAACGAATGCTATCTAGTGCATTATTTACTGCTATTTTTTTTTTGCCACTAATAGCACGTGTATTCCAGTGTATGTAATAAGCAATTAAGTTGCGTCTAAATGTCACATTTAATTATTCGCAAGTTATCTAAACGATTTCCTAGGATATCTGAAAGGTGGAGCGTTCTTGACACCGGTCATCGATCAATTCGATAAGTGCGAGTTAAGTTACTTTTTTCAGTGGATCATTCGTGACTCCCTTATGCACTAGTGTAAATAAACTATGCCTTAAAAAGGTAGTATAGGGCTATTGAAATTGCATCCCCCTTGATCGACATATGCTCGTCTTTACCTAGAACTATGTTAACTGCCTTTCATTTATGGTATGTTACAATGTACAGTTTTTTTGTTTTTATAAAAAATAGTGTAGATTAAAACGTTGCATCGGGAATAGCAAGAACGATACCTTATAGAAGTTTTCTTTTTTAAATGCAATAAAAATGTATTGCCTTCATAAAGGCTACAACAGTACAAATGTCAAACGGAAGTTAAAAAAATTAACGCGTGATTGAAGTAGGAAACGATTATAAAGTTAAGTATAGATGTTATCGATTGAAAAAGTGCAATTTTATTGTGCTTAAGACGGGGTGTGGCATACTTAAACAGGTGCTGTTAACATTTCCTAGTTGCTAAGTAGCATATTGTTTTTATTTACCTCTTTATAGTGATATATAGTTGTGCTTTACCTATAAATTAATCAACTTATAAAGAGCTTTGCATATTATATATTCCAATAATGAACAAGAGAATATCTTGTCTGGCAATTTGTGAAGATTAATATCATTCTATTATAGTCACACACCTTTAGGTGATTCAATATTGTAGTTCAATTGTCTTAAAAGAAGTTTTAAATGTTATAAGTTACGGACGAAAAAGCTTAGGGATTTTTTTTTACTTAACATGCTCGACTGAGGGCCTGTGATACTTCAGTACACTCGTGCAGCTCTCAAATAATAGCCTAACTAGCCCAGTCTTCTATTTTTGTCGACGTGAAAAAAGTTAAGAAACCCACTTAAGTTCATGGTCACACTTAAAGATTAAAGTAGAATGTTATAGCGAAAAAATTATTTTAAAATCTTAATAGCAACGTGAAACAACGTGAAAACTTCCGCTGAATATTTGTAACGTTATTATTAAAAAAAAAAAGTCTATGTAACTTGGTAGAACTGTTTACACAAAATTATCCTCAAAGATATCTATTTTGGGATTGATAAGATTTAAATTTTGTTTTAGTACATTACAGCTTCTTTTTCTGCTGCTTAACAGTAGTGTGAAAATATTACTGCGTTCCTGATTGAAGAGAGTTCTATAGCTAGTGAAATTACTATGTCTCTCAAGACGACGAGTTTAGAGAATTACGTGTCTCAAGACGACGAGTATAATATCGTGGAATATATTATATATTATAACTGACACCACGTTGTTATTAGCAGGCGTATCAAGGCCATCGGAATGTTGAGTCTTAATATAGCTTATAGAGGACTGTTGAGTGGGATCAACAATTATTACTTGCTTAAATACCAGCGTCATTTATACTGTGAGGAACCCTAAACGGGATCCAGCTAATCTCACCAAATCTCGCTATCATAATCCACGGACGACGGTGATCGATGTCGCGATACACTCGGTTTACACAAATAGTCCATTTGATGCCGATTACTTATCGGTACGCGACTGAAGGTAACTTAATGCATTTTGTACCAAACACAGCTTAAGCTACAATTGCAAGCAAATATTTCGTTAAGCGATTAACTGACCTACGATTAATCATGAAAAACAATAACATATAAAAAATATTGCTTAATAAAATATATAAATAGTGCCGTCTATACTTGCTATATTTTAAAGTTAATACCTAAATTAATAAAGCCTTTAAGAGGCTCAATAATAAATAATTTGTTTATGATTTTCTTTCACGAACATCCCTTTACATTAGGTTTATATACAATTGGAGTAAATTTCATTTTAGTGCACCGTTTTTTTTTTAATAATTATATTATACAATAATGATAAATAATGCACATAATACATAAGGCTATGTAACATAATAACTATAACTTGTAACTTAAATGTAATGGAATCAGATTTAGTTATAAATATCAAGAATTCGAAGTAACGCAGGTTCAACTCCCGAGCTTCAACTTTAGACATTTTGGGGAAATCGATATGTTACAAGAACGAGCTTACGATGTGATCCAGTACCACTAATCAGGTGATGTACTTTGACTTTTACAGTTAAAAATCGATAATAAATTTGCGAGCCTTTAGTTTTTTTTTAATTAATGAAGCGATGAGACGAGCGGGATGTTCAACTGATGGTAAATGATACCCCGCTCATAACAACCTGGCTACAGTTCGGATGATATACATCATCATCATGCCAAACGATGTACGTCCACGGCTGGACATGTCAGACTCTTGTAATGCACCAAAAAGCACGATCTAGCTGTTTGAATCCAGTGGCTTCCAGCGATTCCTATTGTCCTCTCTCCGCCTAGTAGAGGGTTAGTCAATGCTGCTCTTTCCGGAGCGGGTGGTATACACTGCATCATATTCCGCTCGTCGCCTTAAGGAATAGAACGTCGCCTCATTACTCGAGTAATTTCACTAACTCTGCACACTACTGTATACCAGTAAAGTCCTTCCAAAATTCCAACACTCTATGTAGACTACATTTAATAGTAAACGAATGTTATTGTTAACCAATACATGACACAATCTTATCTCGGAAACGGGTACGTCGATACGAGCACTCTACTGAAAAAAAAAAATATACGACCGAATAAAATCGAGAAATCAGATAGTGCGGTCAATTATAAAATCGATAAAAAAAAAGGTACATTCGTGTTGAATTCCGAGCGGAATGCGAATGAAACTAATTACACATGATAAAATAATTAATCGAATATGCTATAACATAACGAAGACCGGAACGCTTCTTGATAACCTGGATTCGAGGGATTATTACGAATAAAAAAAAAGTGTTGGGGTTTAAATTAACATCAAACGTATTCCTGATTAACAAAATATTTTTTTTTTCTTTAACATAACTATAAAATAAGTTATATAAGATAATAAAACATTATCTTGAGTTGTGTACAAAGAACTGCTATAGTAGGTGGTGTTATAGGTTCATTAGTTCTTTACTACAAAAACATTATTATTAGAAAAAAAAAAAAAAAACACTACCTTGAAGTCAATTTGAATATTCTTATTACAAACAGACGCTACAATTTTATTTATTTTTATTGTTGTTCTGAAATTATATTTATCCTAACTGTTCCCCGATCGCCTTGTTGACCGTCACACCCCATGGGAAATAAAATTTCGTAAAATCTATTCTCTATATCCTGTCCTTACACACACATATATATATATGTGAAAGTACCTAGCCGTCTATTGAAAAGATAGATAAATGGTAGTAGAACACGAGGACAACCTAAGTTGAGATGACTAGATGTCGAATAACTTAATATGATCCACGACAACAAAAGCCCAAAGCAGAAGTGGACAAATATACTGGACCATGACCACCGGTGGGTGAGGAGCCTCAGATGATGAAGGTGGTGAAAATAAGATTTATTGGTAGGTCTCTGTTTAAACGATCTAGGTACCATCGCAACTTATTTCCGCCGCCGTAGTGAGCAAATATAACCGTGTTCCGGTTTGAGGAGCGCTGTAGCTTGTTTAATTACTGGGACGACGTTTAACATCTTTTGTCTTAAGTCGACGAGCGTTATGTGGAGCTGTCTACACGGTCACAGGCTCGCTCGTCTCGTCGATTAGTATAATAAAAATAATATTTATATATTCATTCAACTTCATAAATAATAAAATATGTAAACAGGCAACCGTATTGACTAATGACCGCGAATCAAACCATATCCGGTTATAACTAATAAGTAATGCCATTATAATAAAGTACCATAACTGAAAACTTGTAAAGTGAACTTGGATAAAAAAAAAAATTAATGAATGCGTATTAAAAACAAAAAAATATTTAACGCTTGCTACCTTGCACCAATTACAGTAATCGCACGCTGTAAATTTTGGTAATAAGAGAAAAAAAAAATCGAGTCAACTCGAGTGTTACCATTAAAAAAAATTAACACAGCTTTAATTCGTATATGTACTGGTGATAGGTATCTGTTGCCGGAGAGTCTCTATATAGGTATCACCGCAGTGACTACTTCTGCTGCACTATGTAACGTGGAAAAATTACTGTGTTCTGGTTTGAACGGTGTTGTAGCTAGTGAAATTACTGGGCTAACGAGACTATATTTCAATGCGACGAGCGCAAAGTGTATATATGATACTGACTAGCTCCACGTTGTTATGGGTGTAAGTATCACTTACTAATAGGAGAATAGCCCACTCGTTTTTTCGTTCTATATATATATATATAAACATACATACATACAAAAGAAACATGAAAGTAGGATTAATGCTGTGGAGATGAGAAGCCTGAGAAGTATAACTGGAGTGAAGCGGATGAACAAAGTGAGGAACAGTGTGATAAGGAAGCGGTGCGGCGTGGTTGAAGATGTAGTGACAAGGATAGAGAAAGGGATGCTTAGATGGTTCGGCCATGTCGAAAGAATGGATGAAAGAAGATTAACGAAAGAAATATACAAGGCAAGAATGATTGGAAAAATCGGTGCAGGTCGACCTAGACGGACATACTCCGATCAAATCGGAGATGTCCTAAAGAAAGGCCGGATCAAAAGCACACGCAATCGACGAGTGTGCATGAAGACGCTTATGAAAGTGGAGGAAACGAGAGAGGTGTGCCAGGATCGTAGCAGGTGGAGAGAGGTGATCTCTGCCTACCTCACTGGGAACGAGGCGTGATATATATGTATAATATATGTGTACGAGAATTGATATATATCACGTCTCGTTTCCAGTAGGGTAGGCAGAGACCAACTCTATCCACTTGCTACGATCCTGGCACACCTCTCTCGCTTCCTCCATATATATGTACAAATATATATATATATATATATATATATATATATATATATGTATATGTCGTTTCGCAGAGAAATGCAAATAATTGATTTTTCATTTTCGGTGCCATTTAATAACGCGAGGGCCTGTTACCCGCGGTGTAATAAATGGTGATACTAACAAGTTCACTTCTGAGAACGGACGGACGGGTCTCGGGCATTTTTTTTTATATACTTTTTTTGGTATCCCCGGTTTTTGGTGGTCACGAATCGTTCCGAAAGATAAATAGTGGAAGTTGACGTTTTATTGTTGCGTCATTGGGCAAATATTCCGTACCGGATTTAACGCGGACCGACTGTATTATCTTTAGCGAAAGTAGAGTTATGTTTCATTTATGATTCAATCAATCGTTGGTTAAGTATAGGTATTATCGGTTCGTTTGTGCTTTCACACGCAATTAGAACCCCCCCCTTACTGTCTCATTAGCATTGTGTCGAAGGTTTAACCTCGAGAACTGCGTGCGTTTCGCTCCCACTTATAGACTCCAATCCGACTGGTTAAGCATCTGAAAAGTTTGCGCTGTTACTTTTGCACTGCCATCAAATGCTTAATGGCTTCTGTAGTCTTCGTTTTTAAATACAATAAGGAATTAGTAAGAAAATGTCGCCGTTGAAGTATCATAATATATCCGGTTATTCATTCTATTATCTACTTATCTGTAAATATACTAAACAGTTAATAAATAGTTATAAGATGCTTTTTCATCGGTCGATGGGTCTGACTTGGAATTATTGCTGATGCCAATACCTTGGCTTTGACTTCTGACATCAAGCAGTCATGTGCAAATATTACCGAGTCGAAGTTTATACATAAAGTTATAGTTAATCTGTAAAACAAAGCTGCGATGGTAGTAAAACAGATTGCGTTTCATCTATGAATACAGATTTCTTTAATTCCTCTATAAAGAGTTAGCATTAGTAAGTTTTTTTTATATTTTTTGTTGTGACACAAACTCCATTACTAGATTTAGTAACGAACCGTAAAATAATAATACAACACCAGGCAAAGAATGTTAAAAGAAATATTACAACATCCAAATGTCACTTCCCCGAAACATTACACAGAAATATAACAGCAGTTCCTTTTGTAGGCTAAAGGCTAGACTTTAGTACAATGGTAATGAATTCTCGCCCGACAAGAGTGGCAATAAAACAGTGGAGTAGTGTTGCCAGTTCTTTGTTCCGGAGCTGCCTCGGAGGGGTCCGAAACGAGGCTTATTCGCACCTACGTTGTAACTATACGCTAAACTGCGACTGATTCAATTTTCTCAGTAAAATTTGAAACCAAGATAAATTAATGATATTAGATTCTTCTCTTAATTACTTAATTAAAATTATTTACGTAATATAAGATACTATAAGTGTATACATGATACTATAGATTTTGATTCAAAACAATATAATATTCAATGATGAACTTGTTACAAGTAATCACGTAAGTAGTAGCAGTCAATAGGTAATTTACTTTATATAATCTAATAATCGTAACTCAATCTTCTCTAAGATACGTACAATATCTATATTTATTTACGAATTTCGTTATCATTATAGTTTTATCGATATAGTGTCCTCTTTTGACCCTTTTACTTCAAATCGTTTCGATTGAAGAATAACTTGTTGCCAACTGGTTATATTTCATTCATAAGGATAAATAATTTTATATGTAGTGCAATGATCGTATCGGCAGACGGTCGGGTGCATTAAACTTGTGCGGCAATATAAAAATGTGCGACAATAAAAGTCTCCCATTAGAACGCGTCCGGGCGAATTTCAATAAACTCAAAGAGGATAATTTACAGTTATTACCTCGCTGACCCCGCAAAACACCCACCGTAGCGCGTCTGGTCAACTCGCTGTCACACAAAAAAAAAAAAAACCTAAAAGAACCACCAAAATCTGGTATGACGGGAAAAAACTACAGCCCGACTCCCATATCAAATTACAACCTAAACTCCACCCGCGCAAGGTTTAAATTCGAGAAGCTATCTTGTAAGAAGTCACAGGGCTATGACATAAAAGGAGCTTTATTTCAGAAGCGCGAAAGCACAAAGTGTAGTATGTAAATTACTCATCCCTATTGTCATTGCATTTTAGACTTTAACATGTTCAAGTTAAAGTCAATAATAAAACCAAAGAATTGATTGTTTTTTTTGTAAAATAACTATCTCGTTTGGCGTACCTACCTGCGCGGGCGCAGACGAGGCCTGTATTTATGGCGCCTAGCCTGTGCACCGTTCGGAGTCGCACCACGTGGTACACCAGCGCGTTGCTTGTTAGGGTAACCGTTGGTCATTAGTCGGTTTAAATTTACAAGCTCACCGAAAAACTACCGCATACGATCTCATAAAATGTTCCGACCTAGCATATCGAGTTAATTATTATTCACCAATGGACTAATGATCGACGATATGCTAATTTCCTTCGACGAAACAATAGTGTACGAAAAACGGTGGACACTTTGTGTTGTCTTTATCGTATATTGTTAGTTGAATTTTAATTGTAAACTTTTAATGAATCAAAAGCGCAATAATACAAAGACAAAGTAAGTATTACAATAACAATATAATATACTTAGTAAACTCTTATTTTGTCTGTTCTCTAATAGTAAACTGTTTAAAATATATAACTTTATGTATCAGTGAATAACACGAAGCCCAATGTAACGCTGATCCGGATTATTGATCAGCACAACATTGTCAATGGACAATTTAATGGAAGATAAGACTTAATATATTAATTCGGGCATAATTAAAGTAACAATGCGATCGATGATACTCTGCCTTTTATATTTTAATATCCGGAACACAGCTATACATATACGACGATTGATTTGTAATATGGTGGAAGTCAGTTTCGAAGAAAGCCTATGAAACAAGAAGCTTCGGAAACGAACCAGGTATCTTTACGTTACGGCGTAGCCTTTGAGGCAAGCGCTCATTCATTGCGTTAGAGACAATTGAATAATTTACAATTGCTTGAGATAAATAAATAAAAACAAGTATTTGGTTACTCGTAATACTGTTACATATATAAAATATTACACGTAATGACACGTAGCTTCAAGTTCATGACGCATTGTCTGGCAAAAAACGGTCAGGAGGGGACGAGCATAGTTTGCGAGATGATTTACAAGGCCGGCGCGGATCACAGCCTCAGGCATCCGGCCAAATTATTTTATTTAATTAGTTGTACGCCTCACCCAATGATATATCACGTAGCAGTTATCACTTCATACTTGTCGCTTTTTTTGTGTGTTCTTTTTATACATTTCTTAAATACACAAAGGACATATATTTGCTTCACAAGTTAAGTGACACCGTGGAGGATGAAGAAGCGTATTCACCCCGCTTACTCCGTCTCTCATATGTTGAAATCGAGGGTGAAGAAGGGGTGCGCTTTATATAAGCTAATAAGCATTGCATACTTATCTCCCTAAACCTACATAAATATTTATCTCAAAATCCATTCAAAAGATACGCAACTGTGTCGTACTAAAATCAGTAATATTTCTTGAATATCAGAGTTCGCTGGTGGTAGGTCTCTTTTGTAGTAACTATAGGTACTACTGCAAGTTCTTTTTCTGCCGTCAAACAGTAGTATGTAAATATTACTGTGTTACAGTACGAGAGAGGTTCTAGCTAGCATAACTGGGGTAACGGAATTAACATCCTACGTCTCAGGCGACGAGCCTTCTTATGGATAGTTCTTCTTCTATTAAGTGTACGTATCGCTCGTCTCATCGCTTAATAGAATAAAAAAAAGACTACAGTACAAAACATTTAACAGAAATACCTGTTTTCTTGGGGATGATAAAATTGAGCTCCGAAAATCCTTGCCACCAACCTAACAATGATATTCTTCCAAATCGTACTTCGGACTTCCGTATTACAAGATAGCAGCTCAGCCAGAGCTACATAGAAAATAAAACTTTATCCTACTCTCCACTCTCATAGACATTTGATCTAGAGATAATATGAAGTAATAAGTAATAATACAGGCACAGCCTGTTTGATTGCGTCAAAGCGTTCAGTAATTAGATTGTCTAATGCAACCTAGTACATACGCAGAATGTCTGTAATTAATATCAGATTCGGCTACATCGTATTTGTCTTACTCCACATGTACTTCACTCTCACGTTAATTGCATATATATTTCTTTTAATTGTTTATAAACTCGAAATTATTAACTCTAGTATGAAGTAGTTGGTAGTTCATAATAGCCATTGTAGTTCTAGAGAGAACTATAAAAAAAAAGAATTAAAAACTAATCACAGGAAACGGATCGGAATAGAGGTATAAGGATTGAAAGACAATCTTTTGCTTTCAAGGATCTTTAAGTGACGAATTCGTGGTACAGTGTTTTCACCACAAAAGACACCGGATGGGTTTGCCGTGTGTTTTGTTTGACTTAAAGGTCGATGGCAAAAAATATGCAAAGCTGATCTGCTGATAACGAGATACAGGGACAATATGTATAAAGGAATAAAATACACGATCTGTGTTTCGGGAAGTTTCTTTTTTTTTACACTTTACTTAAACGAAAGGAAATAGTACAAACATTTAACAAACCCTTAACTTAAAGACTATGTTTTCATACTACTTAGTAAATCTTCTTCATTATTTTTTAATCTACGAAGCGAGAAAATGAGCGAGAGAACGTGGTGCTAGTTAGGATGATATACACATCATCACATAGGGTGTTAGGACTCATTGCTCAGTAATTTCACTAGCTATAGAATCGTCTTCAAACCGGAAGTACAATTTTTTTATATAAATATAAGAAACAACATAACTACTGTATATATTTTTGTATAGAATATCTCAGTAAAACCTAAAAAGTATTTCTATTGTATAGTTATACATAACGGTTAAACTTAACTGGATATTACACAAGCAATTTTAAAAGTTAGCTGTCTATTAACTTCATGGTTTAAAAAAAAATCCTGTAGTACCCAAATATTATGCTTTTGGGAGATAACGGGTACAAGCGCGGGTGTACCGCAGATAAGAAATATTGCCTCTAGACTTCGACCCGGTGAAATACATGTCCTTTTTAATCCTCGACTTCAGATAGTGGCTAGTACGAAAGCGGATACAAAAAAAAACAACTTCCTTCGGTGAACCGATTGAATTGTTTCCTTGTATTAAAATTCAAGGGACGATTATTTTTTTTATTATAAGGTTATAACCAATCGTCCCTTTTTCTGGGGTTCGTATACGAGTACATATCTAAGGTATAAAATGGATTAAATATCTAATATAGATTATCTAGTCCTATTTTCGCAAAATCGGCTATGGTATTAAGTAACAGTGTAATATACTTTAAGCGTCCTCAAATCTTGTAAAGTCGGGTTAAAAATGTATCTGATAATGGATAAAAAAAAAAGTTAAAATATAACCCCCCTCGTGTGTTCAATTGGTTACAAGTGGGCGTTTAAGCAATTTTACCAACAGTCCTTAACCGCTGAGTTACTTGGATAGAGGTACTAAAGGAAAGGTCGTGAGACTCTAATGGAGTTTAAGTGATTTGTAGACTGTGGAGGATTGCAATTAGCATGTGGCACTAAGTACCCGATTAGGTGAAATAAAGAACAGGAAAAGAAATAAGTATATAAGTAAGTATATTTCATTATTTAAGATAGATACTCACACTTATAGCTTAATTGTGGTAACAGTGTGCATACATAAATGAAATTAATTTCAGGCTTTTCTATATAAAAGGAAACAACGAGATAGGCGAGCTGTTCACCAGTGGTAAGTGATACGCGTTGCTATAACGACGTGGATGGTTATGAGGGAGAGGAAGACCGAAGAAAGTGTGGATGGATTGTGTAAAAGATTACATTTGTTAGAAGAGTGTGAATTCAGATATGACGGCTGATAGAGGGATATGGAAGAGAAGTACATACTGTGCCGACCCTACATAGCTGGGAAAAGGGCAGGAAGAAGAGTGTATTACGCCTGTCGCCTTCAGACATAGAGGTGGTACTTGCCTCGACAGTCTCTAGAAAAAGAGACTAACTACTAATAAAACAGTACGGCAATGTAAAATAAATTTGATTTCCAAAGCAATTATAATGATAGCTTCAGTAATAATAAATCGTTCTCATTTATTCAAAGGGAACCTTCATAAAGGGATACCTGTAAAGCACTACCAAAACACAACAACAATAGGTCGTAGCAAAACAAATAAAAGTAAAGCCCGAATGGTATATAGAGAGGTAGGAATAAAAAAAAAACGAGCCTGGTTCGTTAGGGCGCATGACTGGCAATCGGATAACATCACGTCATTGAGGCGGCTGAGAGAGAAGAGTTGCCATGTGGATGCGGCATAATTATATGACTTTGACCTTGAACACTTTATTACCGTGTAATTTAATAAGATTTCCCTTGTTTCTCTTGACCCTCTTACTCTATAAGATTTTATTTACAAATATACGAATTCTCGCCTTTATATATGCAGACATATATTTAGGGATTTAATATAAAATTCATAAAATGGACGTTGTCTATATGTATAATAGATTTTCTCCCAAGTAGAGTTCATCACGATGTCTTTAGAAATGTAAAGTCTTGAGGTTTTAACTTTGGTAGGAATATTACTTATACCGAGTATAGGTCAGCTATGGACTAATCTTACTAAATAAAAATATTACTTATATTTATTAGATACTACCAATAGTAGAAATTCTTTAGATACCATTCTCATATATAACAGCCACTTGTTTTATAACCCGCTATTGCTGCTTACATAATAATAGTTAAAACAAACATATTTTATATATGGTATTTATGTATATGTTAAACACTATAACGAGTGAAAGGCCTATAGATAGAATTACTGAAATAGGTTTCTTAATCTGTGTCTATTTACGCCTACTACCTGTCTATAAACAAACTCGAAGGGCGTTGTAACTTTAAAATGTGATATTAGGTATTGCGAGAAAATATTCGTAAACTAAAATTAGTTTCTAGACTACTTAGGAATATAGTTTTTATTTGCGTGAAAAAAAAATATTAACAAAGCGACTAAACCTGCAGGACTTTTACCTAATGATAAATGATACTCCTGCCCACACGATAAAAATATTGTGCGGGTGTATCATTTAAACCAATAATGTATTTTGCTACAACACCCTTCAAACCGAAACACAGTAATTTTTATGTACGTTTAGGGTGGGCATGGTATAGGCGGTCTACGGCAGTAAATCAATCAGTAGTGATATCTTTATATATAATGAAAATAGGTTCTTTTTAGTCGCCTACCACATGAAAACTAGTGGACGTATCGAAATGGGAACATGAGCATTGGATGCGGGATGATTTGTAGATGGGTATAAGCTATTTATTTTTTGATTTTCATAGATCATTATTTAATTTCCAATCAACTTTTACCAAATGTTAATTTAGTATTATTTATGCGGTTGCTATAGTAACGGTTGCTATAGAAAGTCATCAGCGTTCTAATTTTATATTACGGCTAGCAAAGCGAGACGGGAACAAGTAGTAAGAGTATAAATACAATCAAATCCACAATGCAGTTATTTTCCAAAGTGTTAAAACGACTAATTCGATTCACAATTAAGATAATAATGTGTATTTTCGTAAAGATAAACAAATAACGTAAACATAGGGCCGGCTAAAAACTAAATTAGACCCACTAAAAACTCCGTCACGCGTCGCGATACGGAATGCAGGTAGCCGCGCGAGTACGATCAGCAAACACGGGAATTCTTCTGCAGGGGAGGTGATGGGGGTTCAGGGGTTCGGTCAACAGTAGTATTTGCTCAGGCTACTGGTGTTGGCCACACGCGTTCGCTCCGTCGCTCGCGACGCTCTCCGAACAAACAAAACCATTCTTCTCCGGCGTTTTTTGGGTTACGGCCAGCAAACAAATAAATCCTTTTTAACTAATCCTTTCACTGCCTACATATACCCGTAATAGCTAGCAACGAGGGTCCTTCCTTCAATTCTGAACGCACGAATGAAAATTGGATCAGAGTAGCATTTTTCGAAACTTGCTCCTGCTCACATATTTTTTTTATTTAAGCAGTCGCTATCACCAGCAAGACTTTCACCTGATGGTAAGTGCATCTGTCTTGAATAGTGTGACGTTAGTTAGGATGATATATACTGTACAACATTATGCTCATTACCTGGAGACTAAAAAATTTGAGTTTGGTTACACTTGCTATAAACCGGATCACAGTAATGTTTGCACACTATTATTTGGCCGCAGAAATAGAAGCTGCGGTGGAGCCTAAATAGACGCCCTCCAGCAACAGAGGCCTACCAATAGGTGCCCATAATGTGAATAAACTTTTCTCCGATGAAGTGTATCGTTTGGTGGTCATTTTGATTCTTACAGCTCATCTGATACCAGGCTCATTGACCCGGGATCACAGCTTGTTAGTCATAACAGACATCGCTGTTAGTATAATCACCATTTTCTTCATCATCATCAGTCGATAGACGTTCACTGTTGGGCATAGGTTTTCACCAAAGATCAATCAATATCCTGCGCTGCCCGCATCTAACGGCTATCTGCGACCTTCAACAGTCAGCATGTAGTCCGGTACCTCCGGGCGTTAGTGGCCGTCGTTTGTAGGGGTTCATTCATATCTAGGGAATGGTGGGAGTCAGAGTCTCGTTTGTTGATTAGCAGGGTGCACCAAGAACAGGTCAGGATGGCTTGGGTTCCGTGAGTTGTTGTGCGGGACCCCTTACATCCTTGTTAATGTTAACTTTTGAGAGAGTATTTAGGCTTTCGTTTTACCATCCGACCCCTCATCGCTATTTAACATTATGTATAAATGAAGGTCGTTATGTTTTAAAAAATACATGTTAGATGGTTTTTCATATATTAAAACTTGTTTAAACTAGTCTATTATATTATTTTTTAAACAAATACTTTGCGCTCTGACGCTACATGCCCGTGCGCATCTATCCGCGGGCGTTGTGTGCATCACGCACAGCTTTTTATTCTCACGTGTTAGCGCTTGCCTTGTTAGCTGCTTACACTGTTCGAAGCTAAGGCTTGTTAGCTTGGACCCCCCCTTTTATCACGTGTTAACAAAATTTTTGTAGTAACAGTATCTTATATAATGATTATTAGTAATTAACGTCCCACCGCTAGTCGAAGTCAAACATTTTTTATTTAATATAAGAAGATACGTTTACTTATTCAAAGTCAAAATCTATCAGCCATTCACAAAGGAAATGCTCAAGAATAGCCCAAGAAATTCAGTGGTTTGTATGTACAATTTTTTTTTTTTATTTAATTCTAACATGTCTGTCTAGCAGAGTAACATACTGCTTGAGATATACTCTTCAATACTGTAGTATCCTTTGTCAATTAATACATTTTCTATTTCTTTTGTTTCTAGTTTCTGAGAACTTCCTCTAAAGATCTCAACATCTATATGTTTATACATATATAATTTTAAAAATTGCTATCAGGTAATAGTAATTAAAATACGTATGGAGGATTTAATGCAGAGAAGTAAACGGTAATTCTAGTTTAAAATTCCCGCCTGGGTAGTAACGTAGTATTTTTAATTACTCAAGTATTTTTATAACACACCTTGTCGTTTATATTCCCGTCTCACTTAAGTGGTAATTATTGCTAAGTTAAAAATATCACTACTAAAAAGCTATCGAGTAAACGCGGGTGGTCCAAATAATAGTGACAGAATAAGTAAACCAGCCATAAAGTATTTAAAAACCCTCATCAACACTAAATTATTTATAATATATAGCCACTGTTCAAGGGTTAAGCTAGACTTGACGTGAATTAGTAACCTAGAACAAATTCTAATAGGCTTTAATAAACGACGTTAATACGTTCAGTCAAAGCAGAAATTGCCTCGTTACGTAGGCTATTAGTTTACTCAAGGTAGAGATAAATTGCAATTTAATCCTTATGGGCTGTTATCAGGGTTCAATTTAGATTAGCGTATCTTCATAACGACAAATAACCAACATTCCAGATGCAGTTTATGTGACTGCTCTCCGACTTGAAGTATCGGATTCAAATCTCGAGTTCAACGGTTTGTTTGCAGTAACTTGTGCGAACAGTAAGCTGCAGCGTTTCAAACTGATAACGTAATACATCTCGAATTAAAAGTTTGAATCGATTTTTTTTTTTTTTATTATATAGAATCTTTCAGTAGAGTATTATACATTATCATACCTACAAAATTTTTGGAAGATAACCTAAAATTCGGATACCAAATTTACAGGTAACAAACGGGTATAAGGTTTTGTGTTTCATTCCCCAGTTTAAGATTGAAGTAGAATAATGTTTCTCATCTCTCAAACAATTACAGTAATAAACTATTGCAACGATCTATATAATAAATCAACAACAAAAGTTAAATGTAAGTTGTTATACAGTACTACAATTATTATAAAAAAAAAAGGGTTTAAATGTAATCACCAATAAAGCATCTAAACTTTTAGTTGTGCCCAACAGAACTAATTTATACAACATCTACGATAAAACGTCAAAACGAGACAATAAAGACGGAAAATAATGTAAATTATAATAACAAAAACCACCCCACTTAAAAGCTGACCCTCGAACGTGGCAACACCCCGGCTATTATTACTAAAGTATTATCCTTAACTGGCAACACTAATCGCTCATTAACGAGTTCCGGCCTCGCGCCGAATGGGGTTACCCACTCGTATTATAATCTCAACTAATACTAAATCTTTGTGGGAATAATTAGTTATTTGACGGAGCTCTTATTGCTTGCTATAATGGATGCGATAGGACGTTTTGATTGAAGGGGAAAATATACTTAGACAATACTAAAGCTGAGATGAAATAGATGAAACTATTCAAATGTGTGAAAGAGGTCCTGCACCTGCTAGTGGTGCATTCTGATTATCAATAAACGAAGCTCTAGTCTCCACCAACCCGCATTGGGCCAGCGTGGTGGAAAATGGCACAGATTCCCATCAATCTCTACAAATAACTGCCCCTAGTACCCGGCGGTACCGGAGGCTGCGCCGACTGTAAGGTCGAGGGAAGAGGCTGGACGTAGCAGCGTAGGGATGATCGATATGGAGACTGTTGGGGGAGGCGTGTATGTGTGTCTATTTAAATATATTTATGTGTTTTTGTATTTGTATAATTGTGTACTATATATTATATTGTATTTATTTGATGCATCCACCTCATCATCTCTTACCAGGTAGACTGGACATTACCCAAGGTAGACTGAATGCCTATAGCATTAAACCCTTTACACGAGGTGTATATAGTTAAAATATGTAAATAAATATATCGCCTGATGATATAATGATTCAAATGCGTATCACGTAAACGGAGGGAATAATGTATATTTTTAAACTATCAAAGGATTTTTAGACGTGATCTATATTCAAACAATCTATTTTATAAATATGTAGACATTACTTGTGTTAGGTCTTTGGTGCCTCAGTGCTAGTCTCGGGTAAGTAAGATAAGTCATGCCTGTTGTATAAGGCGATTAAAAAGGTCTATAAGTTTCGCGGGACTCTTAAATATGTGTTATCACAGTGTGTAGATAGTCACCGGTGCGTTCTGTAAAAGATTCCGAGGCCTCTCTGAATGCATTGATGCAGACTACTGGAGGGGGTTTTAATGAATAAAAATCCCACTGATCCATCCCTAACTTCGCCCCGGAAGCAGAGTATAATTCGAAGAATTCCGAAACCAAAAAAAAGGTCTTTAGTGCTTGAGACTGTATAGCTGCCACCGTAGATCTTATTTCCCTCGCCAGACAGTATTGAACAAATATTATTGTTTTCCGGTTTGAAGGGTGTGGTAGCTACTGAAATTACTGATTTAATGACATACGATATTGTATCTCGAGGCGACTAACAAAATGTGATTGGCAGACGTATCACTTACTGTCTTATGATCGTCTCGCTAGTCTCGGCGCTTCGCAAAAAAAAAACATAGATAAAGAGATATAGAAAAAGATTTAAATATACTTCCGTTTATAAACCTTAGTTAAGTTAGAACTTTTTTATTTATACAATTAAGCGACGAGACGAGCGTGAAGTGATACGCCTGCCCACAACAACACAACGAGCTCGTCGCCTGAGACGTAAGATGTCGAGTCTCGTTACCCTAATAATTACAATATCCACAACGCCTTTCAAGCCGGAACATGGTAATTTTTGCACACAACTGGCGATAGAAATAGGCGCTGCGATGATATCTAGACGGTCTTGCAATAGAGACCTACCTTTGTATTATCTGTAAAGTTATGAATTGTCAATAACTTTAAAAGCTTTCTTAACATCAAGTACTGAATTTAAGGACTCCTTATATATAGTATTAGCATATAAGTGAATAATTACGTATGATTAATATATCTCGATAATTGAACTCTAGAAGGGTTGTAAGGGGTTCCGTTCAATATCTTACGGAGCCCAAGTCAACTGCACCTGCACGCAGTGCACCCTGCTGAATAATAGACTAGACTTTGACCACCTACCAACCCAACTGGGCTAGCGTGGTGGGTTACTCAATGAAATCTAACGATGTGGATATCTTTGGGGGAGACCTATGTCCAGCGGTGGACGTCGGTCGGCTGTTGATGATAATAGTGGTGAAACTCTTTAGCGAAGAGCCTTAAAAAACGTAGTTACTCACTAATGTAGATTCTACTGGTATTTCAACAGGGTTGGACAGTTAAAATTTAACCAGAAATAAATTAGTATTTAATCAGTATAGTTTTGTTTTTAGATTGACTTCTTCGAAAAGATGCTCTGCTCTCTAAAGGAAGTCAGAGTTATGTGGAGGTTTTTACCAACTAAAACTCCCTCAGTGGTCATCTACGGCGTTTGGAAGTAACGGGATAACCGCGGATTTAATCACTAACATGTTGTTACTGGCGGTAGTGTCTGTTGCCGGAAACCGTCTAGGAAGATACCACCATATCTCCTATTTCTGCCGCCAAACATTGCTTTGCAAATATTACCGTGTACCGGTTTGATGAGTGCTGTAGCTAGTGTAATTACCGGGGTAACGAGACTCGACATCTTGTCTCAGGCGACGAGCGCATTGTGATACTGTGTGTACCATCCTAATTAGCGCTACGTTGCGAGCAAGTGTATCACTTACCGATCAGGTGAAGATATAAAGGAAAAAAAAATTTTTTTTTTTTTCTAACAGAATGCGAATAATTCTAAGTTCCGATCATCAGAAGGCATTTCATTCGTAACAAAACACCTGCCATTAATGTACGAAATAGTGTTGAAACAAAAAACACGAACGAAAGATTCGAGTAGTGATGTACCGACGCTGCATTATATTTTTTGTGTAGACAATTTTTTTTTATATTCCTCTAAGTGAGGAGACGAACGGAACGTTCACCTAATAGTAAGCCCGCCCATAACAACGTGGCGCTAGTTAGGATATTACACACATTGCCCTTCAACCCCGAACACAGTAGTATTTGACGGCACAGATAGGAGCTGCGGTGGCACCTACTTAAATGGTCTCCCGCGACAGAAACCTAACACCAATTTAAAAACCTGCCACCAGCATCCAATTTAAAGCATTTAAGACGCCGACCTTGAGACCTTTGAAGAGGAAGGGCGGGAGGAGAGACTAGGTTTAATAGTGGTTCACGTTTATCAGCCGATCATGACTCTAACTCCTTAAAAATTGAGAAAGCTTTTGAACTTGGAATCAACAACAATGGATTCTTTATCATATAGTCTTTATTACTTAGTTTACTACTAAGTAAACAGCTGGAACGTAGGAATTTTAATTAATATAATAAATTATTAATTGCTTGGGAACTATTTTTATTAATGTGTAATTAATAATTATGTTAATTGAAAGCTTTTTTATGTTGTAAAGGCGCGGCGACAGTCCCTATTAATTGTTAGCTTCCATTGAAGAAAAACATGTGGAATCCAAGATGTATCAAAAACAGTTCCATGGATACGTGGAATACTCCTGCCATCATTGAGCCAGCGTGGTAATACATGATTTCTCTTCGTGATCATCGGGAACGTTAGAGAAAGTAGTTTATATAAGTAGCTTTTGGGATACTCAAAGTTCTTTCAAAAATTATTCCAAATCTATACCATACTTCATCATCAGGTGTTAGACGTTTACTGCTCGATATAGGCTACCCCCAAAGGTCCTATTGATCGGTCCTGCCCAGCCCACATCCAGTGGCTTATCACTACCCTCATTGTTTGTAGTTCATATGGAAGAATTTAAGCCATTTCCCACATCGCTGGTGCAGTGTGGGTCGATGGGAGCCAGAGTCTCTTTTGTGGATTAGCAGGGTGCACCACAAGCAGACGAGGGTCGTGTAAGTTGTTCTACGGGAGTCATTACACCCCCTTACCATATTTCGGGCAGCAGTAAATATTTGTGGTAGCAGTGAACTTCACTACAGTGGACCAACAGTGATTCTCGGGTGGTAATTGGTAATATTATTAAATGAAACGAGCGTTTTTACAACTAAAACGATAGAGGTTTAAAAAACTGGTTCCGATTCACTTTATGCTTGTTTAATTTTGTTGTATTTAACTCGAAATTTTATACTTGTGTATATTATTGCTACGCGTTTATTAACCTCTCCTTCGACATATGAGAGAAGTGCCTTAAAGCTACGGCGTTTAAGAAACTTTAAGCTAAGTGTAAGTAATACTTGTGCAAGGCCGTAGAAACAATAAGTCATTTTCACAGTAAAGAGTCGTAATGAGTTTCCGAATGCACCGCGCTCTCCCGACCTAATGGAGCTGACCGAGGTCGACGCGTAGAGTTAAAAAAAAACTATTATTTAAAAGCTATGGCAGTCCGCCGTAAAATTAAAAAGACAAATTATTGGACGTCTTCGTGGAAGTCAGCCTTTGTTATCTCACAAGTGTTTTTCAAGAGCACTGTTTGCCTCGCGTCCTTCTCTCGCTACTGAGGAGCGTATCGGACCATCCCTTTCATTCTAGTTAACGGGAAGGGCGGTATGGTAGGGCGTAACTCGCGCTTCCGCCGTTACGTAACTCTGACACTTTCAGCTTTCATAACAAGGTCTGTTATTGTATCTAAAGGGCTCGTAAGGTAACATGCGGACGGATCCTTTAAAGGGCGTAACGATTGGGCGTCGGGTAGCGTGATATCGATTTACGACACACGGATATAAGTGTTAATTTCGTTTAATTGACGACCGCTCGGTACCTCGTTCGCTTTGATACGGTTCGATTTTTTCACTCTGCTACAATAGCCCTCGAACGAGTTTGATATAAAAGTTATAGGCGATAAGGGCGATTATCGCGCGAATGCAGCGTCTCCGATTCGTAGCAGCATTAACATAATGATCACGGGCCGCGTTTGACGGAGCAGGTGTTGTGTATATCGGTTTATTCTCGGTTTTTACGATAAAATCTCGTTATATTACAAAAGCGAAACATCTCGTGAGTTTATGAGATTACGCACGAGACTGAATATATTTATTCCATTTAATTAGAGTGCACACATTCCGTGACAAATTATCGACGGATATGAGCGGCGTGGAATTTCGTTTTTACAAGTAGGAAGAGTGCATATAAACGACATTTTATTATGTGCCCACGTCGGCTTTTGACTTTATTGATAGAATCAATTCGATAGCGTTTAACGTTTTCGTATTTCATTTGTTAAATTAGGTTAGCTTTTTACATTAACATACCGAGAGGGAAAAAAGGCGTGAGGTGAGCTTTCGGAGACGTAACGCTTTCGTAAGAATACATTTGTGTATTAAACTCAGTTAAAATAACGTTAACGAGTTCAAATGTAAAAAGGAATACAGTTGAAATCCTTGTGCTACTAACTATAGAATATAACTGAGCTCTAACTTTTAATAATTGAAATATTTACTTGATAATTTATGGTCTAATAATTACTTTTTACTAGTGATAAGTGTCTGTTGAGACCGTTTAAATAGGCACCACCGCAGTGCCTATCACAGCTAAAGACTTCTGTGCAAACTTCACTGTGTGCCGGATTATAGGACGCTGTAGCTACTGTAATTACTGGGGTAACGAGATAAAACTAAGACAATGTGATACAGTGTGTAACATACTAGCGCCACGTTATGAGCCAGCGTATCATTTAGCACTAGGTGAACGTCCCATTCGTCTCGTCGCTTCGTAGAATAAAAAACATATAACAATTTATCAAGGAAAAGGCTATCATTGATATCATCTTTAAAACTATACTATTTATTTTTTAAACTAAATTACATTAATATGCAAAGTACCATCAGCATATATTCGAGTATGCATCATACGTTAACTTCTATCCTCGAGCTGTCAGTCCACTCGAAAACTTATTAATTTTTATCTTGTATCTTTCGTAATTTGCTCGTACTAAAGCAAAAAATTACTTATATTTTAGTTAGACAGACGGAATGGACTTTATATCTTACTGTGTAGTAGAGATGAGTAGTGTTCCCCGCTTGTGCGGTATTTTTATATCAAAAGAAATAAACAAAATCATGCTGCTAACATAAAATATTTATTACTTGAAAATGTTTACGGTATGAAAGCGTTGAAGCAATTTTATAAACCATTAACTTACTAGGAGAGCCCTTGTTTATTTATAGACAGCATTAATAACTTTAATGATTATTAACAATAGTTTGTAAGTAGATTAATTAAGAAGAAGAAATTGGTTATTAAATATACTGTTGTATATAAAAATATATCGAGCACAAGTGTGTTTTACACATATTATAACATTTTCAGTCCACAACTTGTCGATTATTTTAGAGAATGGGCTACATAAGCTGTGGTCTCAAAGACCTTAAAATATCCCGAAAGTTTCACTTCATATTTTTATTTGCTTATATATATATCGAATTTGAAAGTAGATATAAAAAAATATTCTTATTAACAGAAACTTACTTAACACGAGCATAGTTCGTATTTGTTACGATAAAGTTACTACTACAACTGTTACCCTTTGAAGGCACTATTAAACTTCACAAGTTGAAAAAACTTGTTAAAAGCGTTTAACTTAGAAATTAATACTAAAGGATGGGTGTTTTTTTGTAGTGGATTGTTGGAGCCTGATGACGATGAAGGTTTTTTAATGTGAAGATACCATTTCCAATATTCAATAAGCGTGTTGAAGGGTAGTTACATCGTTTATATTATATTTCAAACTAATCAGGTAATGGGATTCAATATATTATCTCAAGACGGGAAGTATGATGCGGTGTAGTGTATATCATCCTCTGTAGCATCACGATGGTATGGACAGGATTATTGTATACCATTTATTCATCATGAACGTCTCACTGGTATCGTCACCCGAAGTATCTCTAGTATGGTCACTGATGTTAAACTATTAAAACTATACATAAAAGGAGACATTAGAAAAAGAATAATACAAATCACTATTCCATCATCACATCCTCGCTCTGTTACACTGGAGTTAGGTTGCTTCACCGAAATATATTCAAATGCTGAATATATCCTACATAGACAAATGAGTAGAATCAATCTTCGTTGGGTCGGCTTTCATCGAGCTGCTCGACAGCCGAGCTGGCCGCGTGACCTTAGAGATTTGTTACTCTTCACTGATGTTTTAATACTTACAATGATTGCCAATAAATCTTGGACAGTTGTTAAAATTTTATGATTCGGAATGCTTTTGTGGTAAACATGGTCCGACCCATGATAGCAAGGTTGTAAGCTAAAATAAAAGCCGGTTTTTATTAAGCTAAATAACTAAAAGGAGGCCATAGGGTTTAAGTAAACCAATACATATAATACTATTCGTAGTTCAAGTAACTACTACTACTATAACAAAGTTGGTTTCTGGTAAAGTATCATTTTGAATTAACTATTTCCTTTTCAATAGTTTTCAGGTATATCCTTGTAGAAACTTCGTAGTATATTAACTAACAACTTTCCTCAGTAGTCTCGTAACTGCGACAAGTTATGCACTTAACCACAAAGTGAATTCAACGTTCTTCCGGTTAACGCGAAGTTTCTGTATGTAGTATACTATACTCGTAGGTCTATCATTTATTATTAGATAAACTGCTAGTTAGTATGACATGACAGAGACATGCGATGTTAGTTCTCGTTGCGATAGTAAATTCAGTAGCTACTGCATCTTGAAACTAACACAGTAGTTTAAGCATAGGACTATTTGGCGGTAAGAATAACCCCTTTCTTTGACCCTCTTTCTAGAGTCTCCGGAGACTGACCTACCATTAGTTACTAAGGCAAACATGTTTACTAAATCGAAATAAATAAAGAGCATGTTAGATAAAAATACTCAGTGGCAGTCATGCGTCGGCCACAAAGGAGTCACATTTATGCGCTATCGCGGTTAAAATTGATAATTTATATTTGACCCTGTTTATATTTAAACAACGCGACCACTGTTCCGACTCGAAACTTTTAACAGTTGAAGTTAAACCGACGCACGTTTTTAACTGGCGGAAACGCGAGATCGAGTTCTAGCTGGCTCTATTGACATTTAAGTTCTATATCGCTTGTTAAATATGAATACATGTAACATTAAGTCATACATAGACATATATACATGTCTATTTGATATATATTTGATAAGTTTATCTACATATACATACGTACAGGTAAGTTATTAAAAAAAATACAATCATAGAAGAGCGGCGAATTCAGTTACAAGCAAGTGTTTTGCTTAAAGGGATACGTTCATTAACTTGATTATTATGTATTTCTTAAACGTGCAATAAAATTGCTTTTTTTTATTTATTTATTATATATTAATAAGCATGAAATGACTAAACGATAGCATATACTTTTGCATGGTTTATTTCTTTTCAGCCTTTTCATGAGCTCAGTTAAACCGAGGCTTCTGTAAGGAAGAGCGCAAGTATATAATCGTATTGTCCAACACAAAAAAAAAATATTCACTTAGTTATATACCAAATTTAAATTCGTTTTATATACTTTCCAGATTTGGAACAATTAATTAACCACATGCTAGCCCCTTTACTCCCGTGCCATATGATAAGTGACCATGAGACCGCCGGAGATGAAACTTAACCCAGAATACTTGCATATGTTGATAGCTGAAACATAGGGATGCTATTATTATTATTATTAATGTCTTATAACTTATCTCTGAATAATTTTGGATTAAAATAAACTCAGGTTTAAACTAACTTTTTAATGAATCTAAAGAGAATTGCTTAAGTACGAAGCTAATGCAAGTATAATAGTAAAAGTTTGCTCACGATTACTCATCAAGATTCATTTGCTATTCGTCTCATCGAAATATAGCCTCTATACTAAATAGACAGAGAGGTTATTTTCGCTCGCATTGCAAAGCCAATTCACCGGCGACTGGATCCGAGAGGTTCGTTAACATTTTTTTTTTAATAGTTAGGAGCAGATTAATACACTGCAACCATTCGGTTGGTTGGATTTTAATCTAGCACGTTTTACAGGCAAAAATATAGAGCTTTAGATTGAACGGATTTATGCTTTATCTAAGTGTTGTGTTGCAAATCTTATCAGATTTAGTATTGCCTGTAAGATATATAAGTATGAAGATTACAATGATCTATAGACAACTTTATTATATTTCAATTGGGACTTAGATAACTTTAACTTGCTGTTGTCAGTGATCTATTCCAAATAGATCGTTGTGTTTTACCACCGCAGAATATATCATCTTTATAAAGAAAAAAAAATCGTCACAATGAATCAAATTAAATATGCTATATCGGCTTTTCTTACTTTACTACATACAAGTTGGAAACGCCGTTAATAAGTAAAGGTATTGTTTTTTTTTTAAGTCTAAATTGGAAAACATATTTTTCAGGCTGTGTTTAATGTATATTACTTTTCATTTCATTGAGTTTCAAGTTCTAGTAAATAAAGTCGGCTACAGTAAACATCTGTCAACGCTTACTACATCTTTCCTCCACCTTTTAAAGTTTATTTATAACATAGCAACAATAGTCATCTTATACATTGTTACGTTACGAAATAAATCCATCATCTACCCCATTTGTAAATGTAAATACGTTTACAAATATCTAAATCAAACTAACACCAACACACGTGAAGGTACAACATGAAAGCGCAATTCATAAAAGAAATCATACATCCAAAACAACATACTTATGATTTAAATAAGAACATAGGAGACGATGACTAGTTTACGCGGACCCCCGCAATGTTAACGGATTCCGTTCGTAAGGCCGAACAGCGGAGGATCAGGTCGGCTGGTCGTTCATTCGGCTCCCCGGCCGAATGATACTACAAACAAACAAAAGGAGAGAGATAACATTTGTTCGAGAATATGAGTCAACGTGCTCGTTTGTTTGCTTGCGCGAGGCACGGTCTCGAATCTAAAACATTTCGAGGCGTGTTTGGTGATTTAAGTTTTGACTTGGGGATTACTTGGGTGCGATAACTTACATTTAAAAAAGCTAGTTATGGATGCGATGCCTGTTTTACGTTCGTTATATAATGATAATAAAAGCACATAAACAATAACTAATAACAATAACGTTGAAGGTATCTTTGTTGTAATGGACATTAATTATTAAGTCGTCCATAGTCTCCTATACAGGCGGTGATCGAAGAACAGACCCGATCCCGCCGTTGACGACCGAGTAGATTCTCCAGAAAGGTCAAATCTAGACACACAATACTCAAATCCGCCGTCGAAACTATACTACAATTAGTACACTTTTTTAAACATGCCATGAAGCTGCATCAGCTGAAGAGCAGTAAGAGTCAATAACTTAAGAAAACAGGATTCAGTAGGAAATTTATGAAGACTTAAATGTTACTAGCGGTAGGTCTCCCGGAAACCGTCTTGCCGTGCTGCCAAACAAATTACTGGGTTATAAAGATTCAGTATCTTAGGTCTCAGACTACGAGCGCATGTGCAGAGTATATTATCCTAACTAGCACCACGTTATAGACAGGCGTATTATTTACCATCAGGTGAACGTCCGGCTCGCATCGTCTCTTAATTGAATATAAACACTTTATAATTGAACTTCACGTTTACTAAATTTGACATAGGACTTAATGGATTCCGTCATTATATACACATTATTACTAAAGTCAGATAAAAAGGATTCCTCTCTTCTAACTAAGAAGATTTTTTTGTATTCTACGACACGAGCAAGACGTTCCACCTGATGGTAAGTGATACGCATACCAGCGTGGCTAGTTAGGATGTTATACACTAGACTATGGTGTTCTCGTCGTTTCGAGACATAAGTTGTTAAGTCTCATTATCCCAGTAATTACATTAGTTACAACTCCCTTCAAACCGAATCAAAATAATGTTTGCACACTACTGTCTGGCGGCAGAAATAGACACTGGTACCTATGTAAACTGTCTTCGACTATAGAGACCTATTTCCAGTACTTTATCCTTTTTTCGATAGTAAAAGAAATTAGCAGAATAGGTAAAGATTTGTATGAGGTTCAATTGACGAATAAAAAAAATGATACTTAATACATCCCTGTGAATATATAATGTAGTTAAACATGACTATGCGCCCTGACCGTTGCAACACGTTGACACAATGAGCTGGAGGTGGATTTACAGCACGAGAGCGGAGACAGCCGCATATTTACCGACGATAACTCGGGCATTAGTGATTACACCGTGTCACTTAAGACTACCGCCCTAAAACAAGCACAGTGATTACAGCAGCTAAATATTTAAACAATCTCATGTATACAACATGAGATAAATATTATAGTTTAGTTAAAAAAATCACAAAAAGTCGGCTACTTCTGTAGCTTGACATTCTTCTTCTACTTGTGCCTCTCCACTACTGAATGTTAGCCATCAGCTCAGCGAACTTCTCTTTATCTTGTGCCATGCGAAAAGGATATGCTACCCTGGCAATATTTGTCCATTCCCGGATGTTAGCTTGACATTAAAATATCTAATATAAAAAATTCATGTTCAGCACGATATTGTCATAGATAACCCACAAATTGTTAAAGCTCAAACTTTGATCAGGCACCAATTGATTTCCTGTCTATCCAAAGGACAGTATGAGGAGTTATATGAAATAGTTTAAAAAACATTTTCAGGTATACTAAGTTTATCTAATTTTCTAATTATAATAATCTAGTCGTGTAAGATGTCCACAACAATTCACAGGATACGGACCTGCACCTGCTCATGGTGAACCTTGCTAATCAACAAATGAAGCTCTGGTACCTACCAATCCGTATTGGGCCAGCGTGGTGGGGATTGGCCCAAATCCTCACCGTATGAACCCCTACAAAGTGAAGTCGCGAGAAGCCGCTGGATGCGGGCAGCGGAGGACCGATCGATGTGGAGATCTTTGGAGGAGATCTATGTCCAGCAGTGGACATTCGCTGATGATGATGAGGAATAATTTAGTTAGATGAAGTACATTACCCCACGTTGCAATAATCGCTTTGAGACTTGTGATGTTGTCTCTTTACTGCAGTAATTTTACTAACTGTGCCTTTCAAACTGGAACACGGTACCTGCACACCATGCCTATATTCTTGATGTAGATCGGTCTGCAAGCCACAGCGGCTCTTACAGCTCATCTGACACTGGGCTCGTGGACCCGGATCCACGGCCTGAGCGGATCCACGGCCTGAGGCACACCATGTTTTGTCGCCTAGAGGTTCTTCAGCAATAGATTATAGAATTGGTGATATAGTATAAAATAATAATACCTCGGTATTGACTTTAAAAAGCTCTCAACCACGTTTTCACGATCGCCCTCCGCCGCGTACGGGCTGGGCAATTAAACGTACCGAAATAGCCGTAGTACGGGTAATTGACGAGCACGAGCGATTTATGTGAGCCGCGAGCCGGCACCAGCTCATGCTGCTGCTCCACAAACTCCACGTCACTACCTTATCTATGTATTCATACAAATATAATAAACACTATACAGAAGCTTTGATGGATTTGTTGAAATCAAAACCTCAACGAAAACAATCCAATATACGTAGACTTTAGACAAATAAAAGGCTTATTATTATGATAAAACAGCTGTTTTTATTGACCTTAACCTGTGTCTAATATTTTATTAGTCGCAGGTTTCTATTACAGGCGATCGTCTAGGAATTACTCCAGAAGCTTCTATTTCTACCGTCTTAAAAAGCGTGGTCGCTAGTGAAATTACTGGAGTATCGAGATTTAAAGTATTATATGTTTGAGATGAATGTAATTCAGTATTTATCATCCTAACTAGCGCCACGTTGTTATAGGCAGGTGTATCACTTATCAGCGCGTGATGTGACCTTCGGTTATTAAATTTTCATTGACGGTTATATTTAACACTAACCAAATATCCGAGCGATACGTATTTCCATAAATTACTTCAACACTTCAGCGACACATATCCGTACATTCAAGAGGTTAGCTATAAAACTCCGGATTTACTTTCAGCAGTCACATTAAACGGTATATAAACGTAAAAAAAAAGTTTAGGACGTAATCAACGTATAAACGAAGTAAAAATTTCGCCGTGAACGCGATGAACAGGCGCCGTCGATAAAATCGTCAAAAACAACATAGACGCGGTCGATACGTCGATTTAGTTATAAAATCGATTATCGCGTAGTAATCGAGACTATATCCGAAACTAAAAATCGTTAGCGCGCACGTTTAAACATCGGTTGTTTTCATACGAACTTTTACTGTTCATTGGTCGAGTTAACGATTGGTCAGTAACTGCGGTTAAATACTGTACCGCACGTAAAAGTAATCAAATAATAAACACGTAGCGTAACAATCAGAGCACTGGTCTCCAGTCGGAAGATCGTGATCATCATTACAAGCCAGTAGACGTCTACTGCTGGACTGCCTCTCAAAAACCCCTCCAACGAGTACCGATTTATATGGGAGGATTTGGGATGTTTCCCACCACGCTGGCACATTTCAAGTTGGTGGGAGCCATAGCCTCGTTTGTTGATTAGCAGGGTACACCACGAGCAGGTAAGGATGACTTGGATCCTGTGAGTTGTTATGCAAGAACCCTTAGACTGTGATGCGTGAAATTAAGTACAAGAAAGAAATATTTTAATCATCGAAAATATTTTTTTTAATATAACATTACCATATACATATATAGTAGACTAATGTTCAGTAATGGAGGTCCAGCTATATAGATGATAAAGACTGGTGGTAAGTCTCTCTTGCTGGAGATCGTTCAGGTAGTTATTACCGCAGCGCCTTTTTCCGTCGGCAAATAGTATGCTAAAATTACTCTGTTCCGGTTTTGAGGGCTCCTAGTCTCTCTGTTTCAAATCATGTTTTGTTTCTTATTCAATTAAGCGACTAGAAGAGCCAAACGTTCTCCTGATGGTAAGTGATACGCTCGCTCATAACAATATGGTGCTAGTTATGATGATATACCACATCATATTGAGCTGGTCGCTTGAGAGGTAAGATGTTGAGTCTCGTTACCCAAGTTACACTAGCTACAGCGCTCTTCAAACCGGAACGCAGTAATATTTGCACGCTACTGTTTAGCAGTATAGATAGGCGTTGCGGTAGTAACTATCTAGACGGTTTCTGGTACGAGACCTACCACCAGTAAAAGTATTCTGTATACATACCACATTTATACCTACTGTTACTTTAGTTAATTCAGAGTTTTGCTAGGAGAATATACCTTTAAGGTTAAACTAAAAGTATGTAAGTAAGTATATACTAAAAGTGGATGGTTATAAGGGTAGAGGAAGACCGAAGATAGTGTGGATGGATTGTGTGAGATATGACATGTGTAAGAAGAGTGTGAATTTATATACGACGGCTGATAGAGGGATGTGGAAGAGAAGTACATACTGTGACAACCCCCTAATAGGACAGGAGAAAAGGAAGCTTAAACTCACTTATGTACTTTCTGTCTCACTTATGTATTTATATATTGTATACTTATGTACAATTGAGAATAGAGAAACTTTTATATGATTATTCAATGGATATTGAATTAATGGCGTTAGATTATACAGACCGTGAAAACAATTACAGTTAATGAAGAAATGCTTCCGGATGCTGTAAGTAACGAAAGGACGAACAGCATAATCTTCTACGTATTAGTAAAATTATATCAATGTATTAGAAACCTCGATATCTAGTCGTTACGGTGCAACGACCTCTAATAACCTTTCCCTATTAAAAAAAAAAACAACGATCATCTGAAGCACATTTAAATTCATTCCCAGTGATCTAACAGTGATGACGCAGATTTAAACTTAATTGTTAACTATAATGAAGTTTTTAACCGATTTAATGTTGTTTTAGTTAAAATTTAGCTTGCAAAAAACTTTATTAGTCTCACAGTTAACAACGCGTGTCGGTATAAATTTCATGTTTATTCTAATTATACAATTAAGTTACTAAGTAAATAAGTCGCTTGAGACAACGAGTGAGCATTTGAAGATGGCTTGATAATCTTTGTAACAAGACTTAACGATGTTAATTTAAAGTTCGGTCAAAATAATGAGGTTTCATTTAAATCATAAACTTTTATTGTTTCCTTTAACTCTTAGCATATATAAAGGATGTGGAAATCTTGTGTGATACTTAAATGTAAATAGTTTTATGGCAAAAACATCAATTCTTTATAAATTATGTATAGTTCCCATCATCATTATTAACTGGACTCCCACCGCTTAACTTAGTCTCCCCTAAAGATCTCGTAGCTCGCTGGTCTAATGGTTAGAGCATGCCCTTCATTCCGATGGTCTAATCTCGGCATGTACTGATGACTTTAATATTTAAGTTATGTACATTTGTGAACTTAAGTAACAACAGCGAAATACAAACGGCGAAGGAAAACATCGTGAGAAAACCTGCACATGACTTAGAATTTATTCTAAGGTGTGTGTGAAGTCACCAACCCGCATTGGGCCAGCGTGGTGACTGGCCCAATCGCGCTCATATTGAGGGTAGGATTATGCCCCAACAGTGGACACGTAAACTGGCTGTTGAAAACAAAAATCTCTTCTCCAGTTGTTCAACTATATCTCTTTAAGTCGGTTCCTCAATGCTGAGGGTCGTGACTTCTTATTGAATATCTGTTCTTAATGATGTTCAACTATAAATGCTCATAAATATAATATTTAAGTCATCAATACTTTAGTTGCGCTTATATTTATGATAATTAAGGATTGTTTTTATCTGTGTTATATACATATTCCGATCAAATCGGAGATGTCCTAAAGAAAGGCCGGATGAAAAGCACTCGCAACCGACGAGCGTGCATGAAGACGCTTATGAAAGTGGAGGAAGCGAGAGAGGTGTGCCAGGACCGTAGCAGGTGGAGAGAGGTGGTCTCTGCCTACCCCGCTGGGAACGAGGCGTGATATATATGTATGTATGTTATCCGATATTATCATATGAATGTTTTTATAGATTATTGATTGGTAGGTCTTTCGCCGGAGATCATCTAAGTAACACTAGCGAAAGCACCAAGGTATGGAGGCTTAGTATGTCTTAAAACGACAAGCACAATGTGATTGATGACTAGGACCACGCAAAAGGGTATAAGAAAAGTATAAAAGATACTCCTTCTAATAAAATATGAGCAGGAGTATCTCTTACCATCATGTGAACATCTCGCTTATGATGTTGCTTCGTAGAGTTGAAAAGATCTATGTTCATTATTTAACGCCCTCCGGATTCCCTCGTCCTGGGCCGAACCCTCCCATCGGCTCTATTTTTGTAAATCAATCTTTCGTGGAATCCATGCGCCTCATTCGACAGTATAAACCTCTTTTAGACGACAATAAAAGCCGTTTTACAAGTTTTACTAATGCAATGTTCTGAATTTTACGACGCACCTACACTAGAGTGAGGTATACGACTTTTTTAAAAATAGCACGAATAACTAACAATGGGGAATACAGTGTACGTTCATTAACTAGCACTGATTTATCTTTACTGCCGGTTTGACTACTAAAATGTTACAGTATCGATATCGCTAAGGTTTTTAATTCCCCGCTTTGAACCTGGGAAAAACAAACACTAGCCGGTCCCAATAAAGCGTTTCACGACTGCCGTTTAACTGTTTTAAATAGCGATAGTGATGCTGCAAACGTTCGCTAGGTATCTAGACTTTATTATATATAAAAAAATACTAACTAAATCATTATTATGAAGATATTATTTGTTTCTGTAACTGTAAAAATAAACACTTTCCTCATTTTATATACATAGTATTAGAATAACAGATTTCATATACATTAAAGTACATTTGATCAAAACTTACACAAGTTTCTCATAACTTGAAATATTTCTTCAATTAAATAAAAGTTATAAACATTAAGTTAATAATAAGCAGAGACATTTCTATTATCTATGAGATTTTTTTTTTTTTTAGGATTCTCCATATTTTCATTCCATCTTATTTTTAAGTTTACTTAAATATAAACAAGTTATTTCATTACAGATGAATGTTTTAATATTATAACATAATTTTCTAGTGACAATAGTACGCTTGAGATGTAAAACAATAACAATTTTCTTAAAAAAAAAAAAAAATAAGTAAATCAAGCTACAATTGAGCGAGATGTTAAAGGAAAACTGCAAGTAGTTGAATACGCTAATCTAGGAAAACAGCTTATTACGTGGAAGCCTATTCAGTCCCGCCTTGAAAGAAGCACGCTGTGGTCGGGGAACATAGGGCCTATAGAATTCCTCTCCTTAGATGTGCGCTTTAAAAGGGGGAAAACAAACGCTTTGTGCGAACGCGCGGGTTAGTAACAATGGTGGCTTCTTGAAACAAACTTTTGGAATTAACGTTTAAATACCTTTCTTTTTAATATACCAAGTGCATTAAAACGCTGAAAGGGTAAAAGGAAGTGCAATCCGGATACACTTTGAAAAGGAGTTGGCGATATCAATATATCCTTTACATCTAGTTTCTATTTCTAATAGTCGAAGTAAAAATTTATGCCGATACTAAAGATACTTTTTTTAAACTGGTAAACATTCGTCGTAACTTAAAATATATGTAAACTAACTGGTGGTAGGTCTTGAAGACTCGAGACCGCCTTGGAGATACCACCGCCAGAGGATTGGTACTAAGGTATTACCTGCCTAAAAGGGTCTTCGGGTTCGTGGGCTTTGAGGGTGGGGGCCCTCAGAGCTCAATAAGCGAGCCTTAGGAGGACGGCAAATGCATGGTGGTCTTGTATTAGCCGTAGCACAGCGTGGAGATACCGGAGCCCCTCCTAAAGCACTGGGAGAGACTACCGAAGGGGTGTTAGTGGGTAGAAACCCCACATAACCTTGTCTCCTCTCCCAGAAGCTGGGTATCTTTTAAAATTTCCCTTACGATACAAAAAAAGTAGGTACCACAACAGCGCCTATTTCTGCCTCTAAACAATAGTGTCCAAACATTACTGTGTTCCGGTTTGATGGGCGCTGTAGCTAGTGTTATTACTGGGGTAACGGGCACAACACGCGACGAGCGCAATTTGGTGCAGTGTATACGATTCTAACTACACTTACGCCTACGCCTGCTCATATAACAAGGTGGCGCTATTTACCATGATATATGCTGCGGCACATTACACTAGCTACAGAGTCCTTCAAAACGGACCACCAGGTGCTGCGGCGGTATCTACCGAGAATGTCTTAAACAACAGACCTACCCTACTTACCACCAGTAAAATAAAACGCAATCTGTTTTAGACAAGTTTTTCATATAACAATTATAATGAAAAATGTAATCAAAAATCCATTGACTGATTAGACAAGTATTATTAACCTTCTGACAGCGCCATTTATCAATATTAACATGGAGGTTATTATCCCACCTAATCCTAAGGCTGTCGAGGTAGAAAGATAACACTAATTCTAATCCACAGGGCTACCAAAAAAAAAAATGTATATTAAGTTTCCTTGGCGACTTAACTATATATATTAGAATTTAATGACTAACTGATCCTTTAAATCTCTGTATTTGAATCATTAAGTCGACTATCAGAATAAAGTTGAAAATAAAGGGAAGATTATCACCTAGGAAGTACTTTAACTGCCTATTAAATAAATCATCCCTTCTAAAATACAAACACTATTGACAACTCAACTGCTTGTGGTGCATCCTGGTAATCAACAAACGAAGTCCCTTGCTTCCACCAACCGGCATTGGACTAGCGTGGTGGGAAATGGCCCAAATCCCCACATATGGTTCCCTAGAAACAACCGCCCCTGGTGTTCGTCAGGTCGCGTGAAGATGATGGATACAGGCAGCCCAGGACCGATCCATGTGGGGATCTTTGGGGAGGCCTGTCCAGCGGTGGACTTGTATTGGCTGATAATGATTAAATTATTACTTTTACTAGTGACAGGTCTCTGTTGCAGGAGACTGTCTAGGTATGTAGCAGCGCAGCGCCTATTTCTGTCACCAAATAATAGAGTGTAAACATTACTGTGTTCTGGTTTGAAAGGCGCTATAGCTAGAGTAATTACTAGGTTAACAAGACTAGTCTTTTGTCTCAGGCGAAAAGCGCAATACAGTGTATAACATCCTAACTAGCGCCACGTTGTTATGTGACGTATCACTTACCTTGTGGTGAATGTCTCGCTCGTCTTGCTTAAATATAAAGAAAATTCAAGCTGAGCTTGCAGTTTTAAAGTATGCTTATTTTTATTTTTCCATGAGTTATTTTAGTGGCAACCCTGCCGTCGAATATTCCGGAGTGATAGATGTAAATAAAACGTCACACACAAAACATTCGGTGTCCACAGTTGTCGGGGCAGTTCGCGCTGTGATACTTCACTCTGTGACTCCTTTCAGGTACACAGCGGTGGCGATAACTTATCGCCGCTATTGGATAGGACATTATTGATTCGTTGATAACACCCGACTTTCTAATGTACTGATTTTCAGTTCAGGCTTAAAACGTAAACATTTAATATATCTTGCGTCGAGTTTAAAACGAAGCCTTAAAGAAACACTATTCGCGATATTCCTCTATTGCGTTTAAATTGTATATAAAGCGATAAAACTCTATTATCATTCTTCCTAATTATTATCGAAATCATAATTATCAAATATTATCTATTTAAATAAATATAACAAGTAGATATCTAGAGATTGATTGACTGATCACGAGATCTCCGAAACTATACTCTACTAGACGTATACACTTAAAAATTGGCAGAGATATAGCTTCTGCTATTTAGAAGTCAGCGAAGAATAGATTATACAAATTCCATCACCAAATAGAGCTATGTAGTAGTCAATGATGGGAAGAGGCCCAGAAGACAGTTGCCACCAGGAGGGAATATTTCTGACAAAATTCAAATCTAGCAACCTAGGGAGGTTATTAAATAATTATAAACAAATATGGGACAATGTAGGACCGATCGACGTGCAGATCTTTGGGGAAGGCCTATATCCAACAGTGGATGTCTATCGGATGATGATGGGATAACAATTAGATCCTAAGTTCACATGATGCTATATGTTAAAAAGGCTGAAGTTGGTCAGGCATTCTCGCTCTGAATGTTTAGAATTATGTACTCGGTACGACTGAGAGAATATAATTAGGCTACTCAACACGATAGTATTATTAATAAGTAGGACATCATATTTGAGAATTTGTGCTTGTCGTGAACCAAATGGAACAGTTGCCCAACATGGTGATACCAGTCTACTCCTATGTTTCGCAGCCAAGATTTCTATAGGCATCCAACTTGTTTGGCCTTCAACTTAAACGAAAAATCGTTACCACCTAACTAAACCACTAACCACTAAAAACTTGTCAATCTACTAAGATAATAAAAAAACCTACTTCAATAATATAACGTCGTTAAGTAATTTGTAATAATAAAAAGGTTTATCTTTTAATAAAGTAGATTGCCTTGGATTAACATTATCTTATCTTCGTGAGTTACAAAGGAATTTACTGTCTTTACTGTAAAAAACAAAGTTTAACAAAAATTTACTCCTACGTAATACTACGGGCTCGTGCATATATTTAAACAAATATATGATAAAATACTGACAATCGTATTTCTTACCGTCGTTTGGGTAATTCCTTACTATATTACATAAGATAACAAGTGTCTTAATGTCCTGTCAATAAAACGTCTTATATATTGACTATTATATGAAAATTTTAAATTACCGTTAAACCTAGAATTCTAGAATTTTCTCTAGAAAGTTATTGCATGAGTAATGTATTAATTATAAGTTGAACCTCTTCATGAATGAGGATTTCCTATGGGCGTTAGCCAGTGAAAATCTTAGAGTTGATTACCAAGATTCTAGTAACGTGGAGATCGTAACAAAAATTAGTTTTTTAGTAATAGTTGAATGATATTTAAATCATTACTTTCTAAAAATCTTTAAGTTTCAAGTAACATATTTAAAACTGTAATTAAGCTAATACAGATTGTCTTTAACTTACTATCCGAAGGTTCATCAAAACATGTTCTCTACATCAACCTCTCTTCTCTTTACGTTCAATAGCATAATTGTTTACTTAACTATGTCCATATTAATCGTTAATTATGTGTATATATTCTAGGTAGGCAATATTTATATCAAACTATACCTTATTATTATAATATGTTGCTTATATGTGGATGCACTTCAAGAGAAAAATGCATTTATATGAAATTATAATATAAAAACTAGTTTCGCATAGTAAATAATTTGATTTCCTATCATCAAGCGATATAGCAAAGAGAAAACAACCCATACCTTGATTATAAAGGAATAGAGATTACCAGTAGCACCATCTACCGCCGAAACTTGAGAACCTAAGCATCTTTTATTTCCATATTCAATGTGAAACGTAAACGGAAACAAAGCAAGCATAACGACAACAAATGACTGCACACAGACGCACTAAACTTGCATACCTAATGCATTCGCGAAGGTTGCACGAAGATATCGATTTGCATAATTACTGGAAGTGAGCACAGTCGGATATGCGAGGATATAGCATCAGTCTGCCCCTTCGTCTCAGGCTATTAAGAATAGGACTAAGAAGAGCCCAGCTTGTCGGAGATGGAAAAGGATTCTCGGGTTCACTGGCTTTGAAGTTGTAGGCCCTTCTTGCTCACTGAACAAGGTTGGCGATAAACGACAAGAACAAAATGGTCTCGTATTTGTCATAGCAAGGCGAACTACCGCTGCTTTCCGTAGGAGATCCCATAGTCCCCCGCAAAACACTCATATCGCCCATCGAAAGGGGTTTTTGTGTGCGCAAATCCCAGATAACCCTGTCTTCCTCTAGAAGCAGGATATCTATCAAAAACATCTTTCGAAGAAAGATAATCGTCGATATTTTTTATTCGACGAAGCGACGGTAGAAGCGAAAAACAAACCTCCGAAGTACTAATCATTTCGATCTGGATGTAATTTTAATTTTGCACAAGACTGTACATTTGCGAAATCGGCAAAAGCAATCTCGTTTTCATCACTGTAATTCGTAATTTTGCTGCCTAAAAATAGAGTTTAGTGGTCTTCATAGTTAGGCACGATGAGCTATCGATAGTATGATTTGAAGTCAATAACCGGCAGACATTTAAAAACCATGGTTTAAGCCGATCACAATGTTGCGACGCATTTGCGAAACGCAAAAAAAAATCCATTTCGAAATCCGCTCTACAACAATAGAAAAAGCAACGCCGGGTGCACTTGGCGGTACATCAACGTAATTACAATGCCATTTCCAGACTCCCTATAGCACTAAATACAAAAGCTATGCAGGCCAATGCGACTCTACCTACGTTCAAACAAACAACTTCTATCCGTGGATCGTAATTAGGAAGTATATGTTGTATGCCCCCACGCACACCAGGTACGGTTCTGGGAAATTAATAACACCGTATAATACCTGATACGCTCTTTAATAGGTTATTGTTTACTTGCGACTTCGCAAAAATTGAAGGGCCTTAGTACTTAGTATTAATGACGTGCGAAATAAATCAATATCTATATTACATTATGAATATTTTAATCAATATCAGTTCAGCTAACCTACCCGCTGATGATTGCAGGCCTCCCTAACCAGGGTCCACGTAAATTCCAGGTAAACTATGCATATCCGAAATCTCTGTTTGAGTTCCTTTACCTGAGATATTATTTCACGGGACCCAGGCCAACCTCAACTGCTCGTAATGCATTTTGCTAAACAACAAACAAGGCTCTGGCATTCCACCAACCTACATTGGGTTAGTTAGGAAATGGCCCAAATTCCCCCATGTGAACAAATAACGACGTCTGGTCCCTGGCGGTACTGGAGACCAAGCTGTCTAATGACGGACATTGGCAAGGCCCGGAAGGACCGGTTGATGTGGAGATTTTAAGGGAGGCCTATTTCCAACAGTGGACGTTCTGATGATGAGATAGGTTTAGGGAGCTATGGTATCCGGTGCTAATTTGCCTATAGAGGGCAACACCCCTGTCCCTAGTCAACTTTCACAATGACTAATCTTGATATAAGATCCGAACGATTACTTATTTCTTTGACTAGGTCTCTTAACCATCAGACAAACGTCTAACACTGTGTTTGCCATTCACTGATCTCCACTCTGAGTTCATTCAGGCAAATCCATTTTCTGATCTTTGGGCTATATGGTCTTATCATAACAACTGTCTAATATTTGTCACGAATCAATTGTAGTATTATTTATCTATTTGAATTTAACGAATAAACTACATTTATCGCTATGTATCACTACATATTAACTCCAGGTTTGATTCCGGAAGTATGTAGTTTGGATTGTGGTAGAATATGTTCGAACCCGCGGGACTAGCTACCATCCTCATATTGTAAACCTGCGTCATAACACTTCCGTCTTCCGATTTTCAACATATAAGAGCCAGATTATTCTGAATGATGCATCACTGTCTTCGGACGGAGATCAAACGTTCCCACTGGACGTAAATAATTTTTTTTAACGCTTATTAAATCGAGAATTGGTCAATCTTACAGTTTAGTTCGATAGAGGAAGCAAGTAATATATAGTTCTCGTTACATGTACTGGAAACGTAATATCATTAAATGTTTTACATTCAGAAAATGCAAACTGTTGAAGTATCTCATCGCATACACAAATATCTCAAGTTACAAACATCTATCATAAACAAGTAGAATGCCGGATTGAATGAAGACCCTCACAAGCTGCGAGCGGCGACATAAAATTTTACAGCTACTAGTTTGTACACGCGAACTGGCCCCCGGGGGCGAGTGTAAACGCCCCCTCGGAGCCGATCATTCAAACCACGTTACGATAGTTATGCTCAATTATGTAGCGTGGTAGCGACGGCGATGTCAGATTTGCTCAACGTCGATATATTAATACGTATAATTACATCCTCTAAGCGAATAACAAGCGGTAATCATATTCCCACATTATTTCCTTTACTGCTAATTATTACTACTGAACACAAATCATTAATATTTATAACAGAAACTATTCAAAAATACTATAATGATAATCGTAGTATGTTTAAATATGAGACTTAAGAATCGCTCGCTCGAAAAGAAAGTAGCTCGCTGGCCTGATGCGGCTGAGCGTGCGGCTTTCATTCCGAAGATCGCGGGTTCGAATCTCGGCATGTACCGATGACTTAATATTCAAGGTGAAGGAAAACATCGTGAGGAAACCCGCACACTGAAATCATCTTTGCGTGTGTGTGATGGTCCCAGTAAAGTGGCAACAGGCTTGCCCCCTGTTACATGGGACCTAATCTGACCACGTCTGGCGAAAGGTGGATGTTTATTCACCTCCGCCTACCCCTACTGGGAAAAAGACGTGATAATATATATAAAAAAAAAGAATAGAAAATCTTTTTTTTGGTAGAATTTGTTAAGTAGAATTATTCGCAATTGACTATGGAACAATAATTATTGTAGAGGAGTTATTTGAAATGTTACTACAGATCAGTAATTAAACGTAAAACGTTATATAATACATGTTTTTAAATGGACAGATTAAGCATAGCCACCGAAAGGAAGATGTCGGATGTCGGTATGCAATAAATACTAATTAACCAAATGTACGCCAAGGCCGAATTAATATGGGGATTTGTTCACTAAGGAGCTATCCAACTCTTTATAGAGTTATAAATTACTTGCGGCCACTCTTGCGCCACAACATGCACATTGGCGATTCGAAGCTTAAATTATCACAACTGTGCAATATTATGAAGGAAATGTACTCGGAAAACGATAAAAAAAAATAATAAGAAGTCTACGTAACTCATTAATAGTTAATTCATAACTCTAAGTAATACTTATTCGTATATGCAGTTTAAAACATTTGTGAAGGTGAAATCAGCATGCGACTAAAATCACTCACTTGCGGTGTCAAATTTCATCCATCTGACAGCAGCGCCCTCTACCGAGAAGCCGGGGTTTCAATATGGCGGACGGAAGTGGATGGGCGCGGACAACACCGCGTTGTTCTCTATATATAGAAGTGATTTTAGACGCGTGCGGTACACAGACTAAACAAACACAGCAGTCCAATGATGGAATAATGTAACTGTGTCAACAACAACCATTAAAACTTAAAAGTTCTCAACGGATATATTTATTCTATAGTATTTTACAACGAAAGTAGTTTAAAGAGTTTCCGGAAAAAGAGGATATCGGTTAAGATAAAGTAATAGAAAGTTTTCGGTGATGTTTTGTAACAATTCGAGCTACTTAAGCATTGTTATCCTTTCGATGTATTAAACATTAGTAGACTGGAGCAGGTATCATAAAAAAAATACTTGGACGTTGTCATTTCATAATTACCACGAGATATCTTGTTCCTGAGTCAGTTTGATACCGGATGTGAACTTACACCCTGACAGACGTCGCTCTTATACGAACCAAGATATTGACTTTGTTCAAATCTTTTGTACTTCTTAGCACACAACTTGTTCACAGATGTATAATGCGTGAAATTGTTCGTGGTGATAAGTTATATGGAAATTTCGTTACGGGAAATTATGACTGTGATATTAAAATTATTTGAAAGTAAAGGTAAATGGATTGGCATCCAGAAGATCAGCGTCAACCTGATCTAACATAGAACGAAGATTATGACAGAGTGAATTATGTCTTGAAAGTATGAAATTTGCAAAGGTTTTTGAAGGAATTGGAAAAAGTAATTTTAATATATATAATTAAAAGAAACCACCACTCTAGGGGTATGATTAAAGGTGATTAGAAAGGAAATAATTCCATTCGAGAGCCGCAGCTTTCTGCGTGACAGATACTAATGCATCCCTTTCATAAGGCCTACTTTCATCAGAAGACATATGTGAAATTGATGATGAATTGACAACACAAATGTAATGTAAATCTCTATTAAAATCTTTCACATGTTCATAAGCTATTTTTCAAGTAAACGCTACGTAAAACCGTATCAGAGAAATATATTTACGCCAGCAAAATCACATTCTGCCAGTATAAGAGGCATCTCATATGATTATTGATACCGCGACCGCAGCGGATATCGCTCGAGGCATTCACTTTTTCTAGACCGCAGCGAAACGCATTTTGATATTCTGCTAAAGCAGTGCTTCCAGGATAAAAAGCGACATAATAAAGACCAACTTGACAGTATAAACTTTTTTGTATGAATACATGCAATACTGAACAAAAATCTTACGTAGAATAAGACGTACATGAAAGATGTTTATACAGATGATTATAAATGTTTAATATCTAATAGTTATGTTGTTTGCCAAAAAAACAATGGTCAGATAAAAATAACTTGATCACCGATAAATAAACCTTTCGGTTTTCTATCTAATGCTTCGCGGATAGAAGACAACAATATTATCATTTGATTCAACCATTATCCATCTACTATCAGATATATAGCAGCCGTTTCATTATTCATAATTTAGACAGCCATGAATTGGAATAGTATGCCGGCATCAGTGTTTTCGTTAAGACATTTAAAGAGTGAATCTCCTAGGAGTCTTCTAGATTAGTGCGCTGTCCTATCAAAGGCTAAATCGTCGCTAAATTCAAGTAACATAGTCAAGTGCCAGTTCATGTAAACACATATAAATAGCTTCTTTAAAAAAGGACGTAGAAATTCTAAAAGCATGTTTTTTGGCTTTGTAATGCAATTATAAAATTAGTAAACAAACCCGCCCATGTACGATAACGTTGAAGAAATGAAAACATCTACAGCGTGGCGGAACAAGTGGCCTGAACAAATATAACAAAATGGTCGCGGTCGTTACGAATGCGTTTCCGAAAATCAAGCAGGCGTAAAGATCTCGAGCACGAAACGAATCCAATCCACGGCGGGGCGAGAGGCTGTAATCTAAAAAAGAAATCAATCGCAGGGAATGGTGCTCACAATGCGCATTGTAATAGCATCACGTACTATAATCGATACCATTATGACATACAAAACAGAATTGCACCTAAGTATAATCCAATATTTATACGATCCGTGACTGCAACGCTTCGGATTCCAGTAGAAGGCATTCCTTCATCCTTACCACACGGCCGGACTACAGCGGGTGGGGAATAGGGACGGTTGTTTGTGGTACTTCTGTCCGCCGTGCTCGTGTTTGCACTGCCTCGCCTCTCGCGACAGGTAAATTCGTCGACAAAAGCGGTGGGGGTCCGTGTTTATTATAAGGAATACCGAACTGCAGGTAGACGGCTCATTGTATCCGCGCCCCCGTCTAGCGAATAATAGAGTTTTAGGAAATAGCACAATGAGCGAGTAATTTATGTAGACGTCCATACAATATTTAACACAGATTTCGGGAAAGGTGCCCGTGGATGCTTTTTTTTTCAACGGCGCCGCCAAATCTATGTTTTGGTTGACATTCGTCACGGCGTTTGCGGTTGTTTTTGTTTGTTTCACGGCAATCTGCGATTTAAAGAAACACTCTTATCTCAATCTGCGATGCTATCACCCATTATTTGTGGTAGACATTCGGAGATAATTAAGAGCTTTATTCATTATAGTTATAACAGTCATGATGTTAATCTAAGCGTAGAATTGGACATAATGAGGTCGACTACCGCGTCTACTTATGAATATTAAATTCTAAGGTAGAGCGTGTAAAAATTTGATGCTGTCATAAACTAAGCTTTATCTAAATTCTTGACATCAAATGGCTATCAAATGAGGCACACCTTGTGCAGTAAACATAACTAATTGATCCGTTCAGTGATGTGCGGCGCACAAAAAATGTGGAGGAGCATTGAACCTGATAAAGCTGTGACATCAAATTCTATTGAATGTAAAATTGTAACGCAACGTAAACGAAAAAGTTAATCTAACTTGAAAGCATATGTACTTAAAGCAGTAAGTATAAAAGTTGCGTGGCGTTCTGCAAGTATATCAGTGTTACATTGAATAAATAGTGATGCTGTTCACTGGTGATGTAGTATAATACCGGGAACAACCTCAATAGTGACCTACCTGGGACGACACCTGCTGGGACGCAGCAATGTATTACGCAGCACGCCCATCGCAAGCGCCGCGTGAACTTTGTTCAAGTTGCAACTTTATTGCAAGACGAAACAATTAATCTGGTAACACTATTGTAAAGAATATGCTATTTTGAAATTATTTCGACCACCCGTACTGTATGTTGTTACTAAGCCATCTTCTTCTTGATACTCTTTTCGCAGCTATGTGGGGTCGGCACAGTATTTACTTCTCTTCCATATCTCTATCAGCAGTCATATCTGAATTCACACTATTACTAACCCATATATTGTTAAAATTCAATTACTCTTACCTCACTTTCGGTCCAATCGATAAGACTAGACTTTTCTTCTAGAAGGTTCTCGGAGCTCCGTTTTTCGTCTTCTCCGTCGCCCTCGTCCTTGAACACCTTAACCTCATCCGTGGAGCCCAGGTCGTCGCCGCCCGAGCTCGCCGCTGAACTCGAGTGCGCATGAGGCATTTTCAAGAACCCAGCGCCCCAACTTCCATTATCCCATCCTTCAACAGCTATTCGTTACCACTATCTGTTATCCATGACCAATCACGATTCCATTGTGTTCGTATTACGAATTCATAAACTCACTATATCTGGTCCTCCGAGCCGTGTACTAGTTGCGAACATGAGCTAGTGTTTTGATTGTTTTTCACTTATCTAAATTAGGCAACTGTAATTTTAAACTAAACTAAAATGAGATCACAGATAACTTTTGTCAGGTTGAACTTAATCTAAGCTTGGAGAGTCCCGTTCGATTCTGTTCCGAGTTGCACCTGGAAGAAAAGAAAAAGACATCGTTAGACATATTTCTTCATACTTATATTGCAAAGATAGTAAGTTCGCCATTTTACGCAGTTATGTTTTGCCGTCCGCGTATTTCGGGTCAAGAAGCTTGTCAAGTGACGTCGACAGCCACTCTTGGCTTCGGGCCAAGTATTGCTGAGAAAACCCCTCACGAATAACGTATTGACTATAGAAAAAAAAAGCGAGTACGTATGTTTTAATTACCTTAACACTGATTGAAGCTCAATACTATTTAGGATATGGCCATTAATTAAAAGGCAATGAACAAAATGGCTCCACTTGATATATATGTATTTTAAGTATAATTATAAAATATAGTATCGTTTTCTATTGCCGTAGACCGGCTAGTTGATATGCGTATATTACTGTAATCCAGTTTGAAGGGCGTTATAACTAGTGAAGTTACACCTTAGTTCTTGAAGTGACGAGCACAATGTGATGAACATCATCCTAATCAGCGTTACGGTGACCAAGTACTGCTCGTATTCTCTATGATTAAATACCATTTTTGCTTATTACATAAATGACAAAAAAACTAATTAAGTTAATTAATTATTATTAATTCGTTAAAGTATTTGTGGAGACAGCTTAAAAGTTTAAGATATGATATGTATGTGTTGGATGCGGACAGCGCAGGACCGATCGATGTGGGGATGGTTGGGAGAGGCTTATGTCCAGCAGTGGACGTTTATCATCAGCTATGATGACGATGAAAATTATTGCTCCTACTAGTGGTAGGTTTCTTTTGTCGGAGACTGTCTAGGTAGGTACCACTACTAATCTGTCACCAAACATGAAAGGCCTCGAGGTGGTGTGTGCGGTACTTCCGCCTAATACTTGTATTGGGGGTGGAGAGCAGTAGCTCCACCCCGAGATCTGGTCATATGAAGGCCCCTCGCTGTAGGAGCCACGGTAGTGTGCGAAAGCGTTCCCATGGTTCCGGCCACATGCGATGAGCGAGAAACCGTGGGGTTTTAGCCGGTAAGAGTCCGGCATAACTATTTTGTTGCCCCGACAGCAGAAGGGTATCCAATGCAGGATTTCCCCACAGAAGAAAAAAAAAAGGTACCACTCCTATTTCCACCAAACAGTAGTGTGCAAACTAGTGTAGCTAGTGTCATTATTGGTGTAATGAGACTTAATATCTTATGTTTTAAGGCGACGAGCACAATGTGGTGCTGTGTATATCATCCTAACTAGCGCCACGTTTTTATGGGCAGGCGCATCACTTATCACGAGGTAAACGTCTCGCTTGCCTCATCGCTTCCTTGATTTAAAAAAATCATAACTTCTTAGGTCCTGTGTTTGTAGTATGTAGTGACTAGTATATAGTCATCATGGGAGGATGTTTGTGATGTTATCTGTTATCGACGCATACAGATCGATTTAAATACAGAGATTTGTTCGTTAGACATGTGACAAAAGCACACGCACAGAGGCGGCAGCGCTGCGCACACGCAATCGCCGTCCGCGTAGAATGCATTTGTCATAGTTGGTATGTACTCGTAGTAGAGGTTTGGTGCAATATGAATAATGTCGACCGACACGCCCGGGGAGAGTTATGCATGTCAATGATGCCGTGTTGAGTTACGAAGAGCTAGAGCTCTTTGTTTTAATAGGCCTGCTTTAATGAGCCGCGCGGTTGGCAACGTACGGAAAGGATATCGCTCGGGGGAGCATAATTTCATATTTTCCGATGAAAAAAACCTTTTTCAAGGAACGCGGTGCAGTGTTTCATTTAGCGCGAGGTAATTCATTGGATTTTTTCGTATGAAAGAAAATTCACGTGATGACGTAACTGGAACGCACTTCAACTGGATAGTAAGAGCGTAAACTAAAGCTTTCCATTTGCTACATTAAATATTATGTTTGTAATTGACATCACTCTATATATATGTAATTACAGCGTATAATTCTCGTGGTTTTATAAATTAACTACAGACTACAAACTGTTGTCTTCATGCTGTAGTTGTAGTCTCTATATGTAAACTATAAAACTGTTTTGTATGAAAACATGTCGATAGATATGTACTACAATATCTGCATTATAGCCAAACGAAACTATTGGATAGATCACTATAGAAGCTAGTACGATTGTTTAGTTTTTTGAGTATCAGATCTTGCAAGAAAACTTCTAGACCGTAAAACCTACTTTGCAGCAATAGGTGATACGTACTTATTCATCTGTTCTTATCATCTAGCTCCAATGGATAGTCTGCATTATATCTGCCGGTTTAAACTATGTGAATATAAAAAGGTTATTACACTCAGGAAAATAAAAAAAATCACACAATGCCGCTTTGTAGTATGTCTGTGTCGTGTTTACCCAGCGCATCTCCCATTTCCATACCACAAATCAGCACGGAGTAAGTTCCTTATAAAAAAAGTAATCAGATTCATTTGCATGAAATTAACTCTAAAAATAAAAATTTATAAAATAGCATAGAAGCAAGTTAATCAGTTTTAAACACTATTATTTTTATACTAATGTTAGGTTACATATAAAGTGACTGTTTCACGCTTTGCTGGTCTTAACATCCTTTGAACTCCTTTTGGAGGAGGAATTTTGTAAAATCCAATCTTAGTTGACCTCTAAATGGGAGAAGCAATATCTTTACCAAATTTTAAGTGTCTACGTTTAATAGTTTCGGAGATATCATGGTGAGCCAATGAATGTCATGATATCTCCTATATATCTTCCTCCTGCCCTTTTCCCAGCTGTATGGGTTCGGCACCGCATGGTCTTCTGTATATATACTAAAATATCTATAGGTAAAAGATTATAACGAAGCTCATTATTTTTTAACAGTATTTTATATACTGCTTCCCTGGACCCCATGGGCGTTATTAAATCCAAAGGTCTCACCGGTACGAATCATCTCCATAGAATGTCCAATCCAAACATCAGCTTTGATAGAATAACTTCCTGTTTTCTGTACCTTCCAATTCTACATATATAGAAAGTATAGGTTGACCAAAGATTGTGCAACATCCGCTTTTATGTATATAAAAAAGACTATTCTTATTTAAGTTATTTATCTAGAAACAAGTTTACAGCATGAGATAAAATTTCAAACAACGCCCACATAGAAGTTACGATTTATGAACAGGGCCAAAGAAACTGTCTTATAGCCTAGTTAATGCTGATTAATGTTATCTAGTAATGGTATATTTTATACTAGAAATAATAACCATCTTTTTATAGTCTTGTTATTGTCGCTTAAAATAAACAATATATAATATAAAGCATAACATAAAGAAAGCAACTTACTTTCTATAAAGCTCTACAATTTTTAACTTAGTATCTAAAAAAATATTATCAAACGTTACAGATGTGACAACTTTTTGTATTAGTAATGTTTTTTTCAATTATCTTCAGCTTGACCAATCTATGCTTTTCTTAGGACACTAGCAATCATAATAGTTAGACAGCCAACGCAACATTAGCATCAAGGAACTGTCTCGTGCATGCATACATTGCATACAATGCAAACAGATTACGTACATGTCGACACCTATAAGTGCGTATTTTATGTACAACGTGCAGACAAATTATGCAGCTTGAGTTGTACTTAGATAGCTTTAAATCTAGATATTTATTCACCGTCCTTTCAGACCAAAAGAATGAAGCGTTTTTCATATTAACTAGCTATTTATTGGGATGGGCAGCTATTACCTACTAGGAGACGAACGTTCTGCTAGTCTTCTTATAATGTGTACTAAAAAAAACATTTGTGGTCTTTTGGCAATATTTCACAATGTCGGTTTAAAGCTAACTTGTCAATTTATCTGTAAAAACAATAATATTGTTTTAAAACAGATACAGTTGCCACAAAAGAAGTGATCGAATGATTAAACCTTAATACATCTACAGCATACAAAAAATATGTCCTTCTCAATCTTAGTAATTATGAGTAGACTTTTCAAGATCCTTATTTATAAAACGAATCTATTATTTGAAATAAATTAACTATGCAAATAAAAATACATTAAGTACTCTAACAACAGGTCCTCGAGGCCCCTCACAAGGTGGACCGACGATCTGGTGAGAGTCGCCGGAAGCCACTGGATACGAGCAACGCAGGGACCGGTCGATGTTGAGATCTTTAGTAGGAAGCCTATGTCCAGCAATGGACATCTACCAGCTGACGATGATAATCATAGCTTTATTTACATCAATGGCTACAGTGATACTTGTCTAATTAAAAAAGTAGACTGAAGTAATTAAACGCTGTGTATATAACCAACTTTTTAATTTTTACTCCTAATGATATATGTCTTACAAAGAAGTTTATTTCATTCATTATATTATTAGGTAGAGAAAAATCAATAGCGTTATCACTCCGTATCTTACCTCAGGCGAAACTAAGGTAAGATTTATTACGTGTTCCTGCTCTATACATCTCGCTGCAGATAAGCAGTTAGCAATAACCACACCCGACCTGTTTCCACCCTCGGGGTTCAGTTCCAATATATGGAACCAGTTACCGAGAGTGATAGCGTGTTACTAAACGCACTAACCGGCGTAACTCACAACTGTTAATCGTTGTTATAACCTACTTAAACACTATGCTTAATGCGACTTAACGAGATGTTTTGTATTACATAACAAGAAAAAAGTTTTTTAATATATAACTTAACTTATATACTTGATGAAATGGTACAAATTAAAAATACTTGCCACTGGTTTTAATGAATTAATTCTCAGTAAGAATGAAACAAAACGATTAGCTAATGATAAATACGTTATCCAAAGCAACCTTCAATAGGGTGTGGGAAGGAGGGGCTTAAAAATATACCCTGCCCTCTTGCTCCTCGCTCTCTCTCAGAAGACAAAGTTACACTCTTCAACCTACTGTCTAGACTTGTGTTCCAAGGTACATTATAATACTAGTAACAAAAACTTTGGTGATGTGTATGTAATTTTGATGGTATTACCAAAACGGCCGGACGAGTCATCCTTTTAATAACGTGAACTAAATATATAACAGTAAAGTTACTTAATACAATAAATATATAAGCTTCTATTATGTATGTATATATGTATAACATAAACTGAATACTCTACCTAACTAAAGCTATCTAAATAGTAAATAATAATAATATCTTACTACTTGTTCAAAGAGTCGAAACTATGTTGAATATTGTGTTTTCTTACGTATAGGTAATCATAGATATTTCGGGTACAGTAAAGCCTTATCCGAGCTTTCTTTATACGTAAGGCTTTCATGGAAGTCCTGTCATTACCAAAACCAACGAATGAGTAAAACAAGTTTCTGTCGAACATGAAACGCCTATATAAATTGCTCACCCGGATGAAAAATATTCTACGTGTATGACGCCATTTGCATCCATCCATTTGGCAACGTAAGTGTACTATATAATTTTTTTTTTTCCAGCAAAAAACATTTTTCAACACGAGCAGCTTGGTTATTTCAAGGCATTTATTATTATAGCTAGATTGAATGCTGTGGCAGTTTTCCAGAACATCCGATTAATGATATCGGTCGAAGCACTTTGCCTTAAAGCAACTAATGCATTTATATACAATTATAATATATCATACTGCCATCATAACGTTTCACGTAAATCGCCGGAAATATAATTTGTTATTAAATATAGATTTTATTGCATGTTTCAGTTTTCTAAATATAATGTATCAATGAAATTATGACACGTTTAATACTTTCAAACCATTACCTCACTCCGGACCTAAGAGGTGATAAATATCAGAGTGTGTTTATGTACGTTTTATAAAGTAAATGTATGTTTTTAACATTGTTAATTACTGTATATAAATATAATGGTTTTATTACCATTAATATGGAGTTTATGAAAGTCGTTAAAACTGAAAGAACCCCCCATTTTCCTCATAGTCTATAGTCTAAATCTTCTTTTCATTGACTTGAGTAGAATGTTCAACTTAACTTACCTTTATATCACAACTAAACCACGGTTACGTATATTAGTTAAGTATTCTATAGTTAAAAAAAAATGTTTTTTTTTATACCATAAGCGACGAGACGAGCCTGTTATTATACGTCTACCCTTAACAAAGCACTAGTTTAGATGATATATACTGCACCACATTGCGGTCGTCGCCTGAAACAAGATTGAATCCTAGCCTAGTAATTTCACTAGTTACAATTCCCTTTAAACCGAAATACAGTTAAGTTTGCACGTTACTATTTGGCAGTAGAAATAGGCGCTGTGGTAACTATACAGTCTCCAGCAATACAGACCTACCTACCAGTCAATTTGAAGTATCTCCCAGTGCTCGTTTACATTATGAGGTAGACGGGAGGTTAGTCTTGCTGAATGGTTCTTGCGTTATTATTGTATGATTCATGTCTGTGTAGAAACGCGATAGAAACGATTTAGAATTAATTTATTGTAATCGCACCGCACAGATATTTAATTGTGAAGTAACACGATGCTATTGTAATACTGGCGAACAATTTAGAGTATTCGCAAATAGGATATAACACCGAGCAGTAAACAGACTCTCAAACAGTAAAATTGTAAATGGCAATACTTTGGCCGTGGCTCTCGTAATGGGATCTTGCTTAGGTATCGGTTTTATGGTTGATTTTACGATTGCGCTGTGCGAAACCATCGGCCGGGCGCATCGCGCGACGTGTGGTCGACTTTACCTCTTTTTTATTCACCTCCGATATACATTTTTTTATTTTTAGTCATCTGTGTGATATAATTAAAAACTTAACAATAACATAAACAATATCAATGTTAAAACCAAATAACTTTTACTTATATAAGCGTCTATTTCTACCGTCAGTCAATACTAGCCCTGAGTCCGATGAAGCTGCTATGTTTGTCGAATAACCTACCGGCGCAATCTAGATCATAAAAAAAAGCCAGTCAATAGTGTACAAATATTACTGTTTTTAGGTTTAAAAGCAACTAGGATCTATATATATCTTAAGAATAGGAGTCAAGACGGCGGTCGCAATATAGTGCAGTGTATATCATCGAAAGCACTAATTATTTTGTGTAGGCACTTTTTGGTGGTCCCTGTTGCCGGAGATAGTCTAGAGAGGTACCATCGCAGCGTTTATATTCGCCGCTAAACAGTAGTATGGAAACATTACTGTGTTCCAGTTTGAAGGGCGCTGTAGCTAGTGTAAATTGTGGAGTATAGAGACAACATCTTGTGTCTTTAGGTGGCGAGCGCGACATGGTGCAGTCTATAACATCAGAACTAGCCCCACTTTCTAATAGGCGAGTGTATCACTTACTATCAAGTGAACGTCTCGCTTATATCGTCGCTCTGACGAATAAAAATTGTAACCTTTATATGTACAATTGTCATGCCAACATACAAGCTCATTGAGAAAATCTGAGGGGTTTGACATTTGCCAAGAACCCATGGCATAATTATTGGGGTAAAATAAGTCATAGAAAATATGAAACTACTTATTAGTTTGTAAGGAGTTTCTTTATAAGGTTTTCTTAGCAAAAATGGTAGGAGTTTTATCACACCTAAACACTTTTTACTTCGACGGGGATAATGAATACTAAAGCTTAAGTTGAAAATTGTAAACATAGGTTATGACATTAGCCAACTTAACAGTGGGTAGATGAGTAAAACATGACAAAGAATATTACTAACTTAAGAGTTCTTCAGTACTTTGAAACGGTTATTTTATATCTTTAACGCTTAATAGATTTTGTAATGTATGAACTATTCAATGTTACACATCATCAACATCAGCCGATAGATTTCCACGATGTTACCTATGCCATATGATATTAAACTTTAATTTGCTTAAATCAGAAGAAACCAGTTTAAGTTATATAAATGTACCGGGATATAACTATCATTAAGTTAATGTTAGTTTATGACTCGAGAATCATCTTTGGGTGGGGTTACCACAAATACAATAGATCGGTTTCATTTCGCACTTAAATTTCTTAAAACTTGTACAAAACCATATAAAACCAGTATAAACTATAGTATAAGAACATGATGAGGTCATAAATGATGGTCTGGCTCTCATGTGTCTACATATACTATGAGGGTAGTAGCTTTGCAGTTTCAACAAAACCTTTACCATCAACCAAATTTCTACGACCGTATTATTTTATCCAACGAAGAGACGAGATTACCGAACCATCTGATGGTAAATAATACGCCTGTCCGTAACAACGTGGTATTGGTTAGAATGGTATACAATGAAGCACGTGTTCGGCCTCTTGGGAAATATGATATTAAGTCCCGGAACGTAGTATTATTTGCATACTACTGTTTGGCGACAGAAATAGGAGCTGCGGGGGTTCAAACCTAGAGTGGCTTCGGCAACAGAAACCTACCCCTATTTTTTGTACGTGGGTGAAAAGTTTTTGCATACCTGCTCTCGCAGGGTCAAAGATTAGTTATGTCGGACTTACACCGACTAAAACCACCACGATGTTTCATCTTAGACGCTTTACGGCAGGACCATAGAACGCATTCTCACACTTCCACGACCCAACCAGCGCCCGTTGCAACTTGCAGCCCCATTTCAGGGGCGCGAGTCATTCTATCTTTCCCCTACATTTTTACATATTTATTAAGTGTCCGCAAAGTGGAAGCAATGCGTTGTTACCCTAGTCGTGTAATACGCGCTAGCGAGTGCTTTTAAATAAGCGTCTAATGCATTTACATTATAACATAAGGATAGCTTAGAAAATAACTGCCGGCTCTGACGCTGGTGATGAAATGTAAGTACCGGATATACTTTAAAAACTATTCTTTAAATTAATGCAACTGCTGAGTATAGTATTTACGCATAATACATACCTTAAGTATTTAACGTACTTGTGCAAGTACATCTCTAACCGAAGTATATTCATACTTAAGTCAAAGCTCAAATTATCATTAGTGTTAATTAAACGACGGCACGTTCACTTCTGATAGTAAGTGATAACACCTGCCCACCAGAATACAGTAATGTTAGCTCACTATTATTTATCGGCAGACATAGGTCCTATCTAGATCGTCTCCGGCAACAGACACCTACCACCAATGTAATTATCTGTCTCTTACACCAATCTATTTATCATCGTCGGAAGTGACTAAGTCACTTCGCAGTATTCAGACTATTCACGGTTAAACTGAAGTGATTATAAATAGTCAAGTACAAAAAAAAAAAAAAAATTAAACCTAATACAGGAACTAAAAAACACGGGTGGTTAAAAATTATTATTCCCCATTTATATATATATATATTATATTTATATGTGTGTGACAGCATACATATTGTAATATGAATTATTGTAAACTATATGTTGAATATTTTTTTATTAAATTTAAGTATAAATAGCACTGACGGTAGATCTCTGTTACCAGAGACCGTCTAGGTAGATACCACCGCAGCGCCTATATCTCCTGCCAAAGAGTAGTTTGCCAACGTTACTGTATTCCGGCTCGAAGGACGCAGTAGTTAGTGTAATTACTGAGTATGGAGACTCGACATCTTATGTCTAACGCGACGAGCGCAATATGGTACAGTGTACTTCGGACACTACCAACACGCTCCGAATATCAGCATCACGCCGCCCTCGTTTCAGAACGCGGCGCCGCAGCTACTCACACACCGCGTACACTAAGTACACCCGCGACCGTGGGCGGTCCTCACCGCCCAGAGATTCCGATACAGGCGAAGGTAGTCGGGGAACGGGCCCGCGCCCGGCCTCGACGTCCGAGTAGAATCGCCAGATAAAGCACAACAAGAACCAGACACACACAATATACAGAATCATCCGCCAGATAGCTACATCCCGCGTAGCACTTTTTAGTTTCTAAAACCTCAGGCCGTGGATCCGGGTCTACGAGCCCAGTGTCAGATGAGCTGTAAGAGCCGCTGTGGCTTCCAGCCCGATCTACATCAAGAATATAGAGTTGGTACAGTGTTTACCATCCTAACTAGCGCCACGTTGTTACGGCTGGGCGTATCGCTCATCATCAGGTGAACAGCTTGCCCGTCTCGTTGCTTAACTGTATAAAAAATTTTTTTTCAGATTATTTAAAGTACTAATAATCATTCAATTATAATGTCTTGAACAATATGATATTATTGAGAAAATAATATGCCATTTACCGCACAGACACACTTAGATAGCCACCAGTGAATTAATATTAAGTACTAATTATATTAGTACTTACCAAGTTACGGTAATATTGTTAGGCAATTCATATTCGTAATACATTAATACCTTTCATAATGACGAACTAACATGCATTCATTGGTGGTAAGTCTTCGTTGCTAGAGACTGTCTAGGTAGTTACCGCCAAACAGTAGTGCAAACATTACTGGAGTAACGAGAGTTAAGGTGTTGATCTTACCTCTCAAGACGACGAGCGCAATGTGGTCCAGTGAACAACTTCCTAACATTATTAGGCGTACCACTTACCATTAAGTGAACGTCCCGCTCATCTAGTGGCTTTGTTGAATAAAAAAAATTAATAACTAAGTGCTTAAACACAGACCATGTTAAGTGACCATCAGCCGTAGGTGAAGGTGTGTCAGCGATGAAAACTCAACGAACACTCTAGAACTACCCTGTTGTTTACTGGTTCACAGTGATGCTTTTATGGCCACAATATGAGGGTGGTACCTAGATAAAATATTTAGAAGATCGACTAATCAAACTCCGCTATATGTGGCTCAGAATCAAACCAGAGACCTCCCTATCACAAGGTTCCCTATTTTAATAACAAAAAGCAATGAAGCGGGTATTTCAAATACTTATGATGAGTTTAATTGGTAAGGAATTATTACCAATCACATCTCTTTCATTCAAATATATTTTCAATGTTCTTTGTATTAAGATAATCATCTCTGAGAAGTGCAGCATCTTAATGCTTTGTACTAGCCGCAAATTACACCACACTGTTTAGTGGCAGAAATAGTCGATGAGGTCATGCTTAGGTACGGTCTTCGCCGGTGAAGTTCTGCTATCAATTCCTGACATTTATATGTATTTATATATTTTCCCTTAACTATAAAATCTATTAGTAAATTCACAACTTATCCATGTTCCGCTCAGAAGCGGTTTTCTCCGTTTCGAAACTTTTACTCCTAAAGCACTAAACGGTTAACTGTTGAACATCGAACAGAGGACTTATGCTAAACACCGTGACAAGTGAGATCGAGCCAACGGTAGAAATCGTATGGTTAATATTCAAGTAGCCATTATTCCACTGTAGGGCTGCCGTATGTTGTGTGCAATTTTTATAATACAACAACTCTAGCAATTAGATTCTTCACGATCAGCGCCGATAGACGTCCACGACTGGACAAAGGCCTCCCCGTAAGATTCCCATCTCAATCGGGTAAGGATATAATGCTTCCAGTCACATAGTCTCCGGTACCGCCATGTTCTAGAGGTTGTCCTTTGTAGAGGTTCGTATGGGGGTATTTGTCCCATTTCCCATCACGCTGATCCTATACTGGATGGTGTTGATTAGCAGTGTGCACCACAAGCAGATAAGGTTGACTTAGAGCTCGTGAGTTGTGCGGGAACCCACACATACAATTAGATTGTTATATTATTAAAATTACTGTAATAAGTATAAGTTATTATGCAAATTTCCTACCGTTAATGTTGGAAGTGTTATACGTAACGTTTTTTATCTACACTCTCAGGTATCTCTTGTCAGAGGTCTCCCAGGTGAGAATACGCTGTATCTGCAACTAACAAGTTTTGCTTTAAAAAATAAACATTAGAAGACATCTCTTATTTGAGATCAAACGTCTTAAACAAGACCTCATTGTCAAATAAACTTTCTTCGCTTCCTGTTTCTTCATTCAAGAAACATTGGTTCTCTTATTCTCCACTGAGTAGCAGCCCTAGTATAGGAACATAGTCGTGGTGTATTTTATCTATTCGTGTACCAAGGTCCAACCTAAAAGCTGTTAGTATGCAAATTTTAACATCGCCAGTTGCATAGGAACGAAATGATGCGAATCCAATATCTCCACATAATGGAGTTTTGTACTTGAAATAGGATTTGAATTCGATAAAAAGAAATTTTAGAGTTAAGTCAGTCAACTGCTACGGTCAGACACCTTTAACTTAATTAGGCCAAGTTAGATTAAAAACTAAGATATCTGTATTCCGGAAGCTTTCATGCTATTACTGCTTTAAGACAGCAATGTTTCCGGCTCAACGATAGTGTTAATTTATAACGGATTTTTTATATTATAATAAAATTTATATGATGTAGGCCTCCAAAGTTGTAACGCATTTGCAACTCAAGATAAATGAATAAACACTTGTCATATTTACGTACGTACTATAAAAATTATCTTTACAGAGGCAATATAGAAATAAATTCTGTGATAAAGATAATTGATAGACTTTATTGTATCCTTTAAAAGTGAGTCAGATACTCAAAAACAATTACTAATAAAACAATACAGTTATTAGATTAAAAGTAACAAATACATAATTTATATCTGATAAAGGTGGAAGCGAGAGAGGTGGGGCAGGATCGTAGCAAGTGGAGAGAGGTGGTCTCTGCTTACCCCACTGGGAAAGAGGCGTGATATATATGCATGTATATCTGATAAAAGAATTCAGGCTTGTAAGAGGCTCCGCACAACTGGCACCCAAGCAAACCTCACCTGCTCGTGGTGTATCCTGCTAATCAACAAACGAAGCTCTAGCTCCTACCAACCCGCATTGCGTCAGCATGGTGAAAAATGGCCCAAATCTCTCCATACAAGATCCAAGATCCATACAAGTCTTTACAAACGTCGCAAGCAGCGGCTAGATGCAAGCAGCGCAAGACCAATCGATGTTGAGATCTTTGGAGGTCTATATCTAGTATCTAGTCTGTATCAGTGGAGGTCTATCAGCTGATGATGATGGATGGGAATTGAATACACGATAACATGTACTTGCGACATTTATGTATGCATGTATATTGCTTTTTACCGGATGTTCATAATCATAAATTTTTCAAGGGCTGATTAATATGTAGACATTCATGTAGTAGTAATAAGTATAATTTTTCTTATTTAGTACATGCGACCACATGTATGTGTGTATTACATTAACATATTTATGGTGGCGGTATAATATAATAATGATTGTTTTGTCCAGGTGAACGCGATTGATATAATTTAAAGTACCTTGGCGATAACATCGACACCTGGCTTAAAGCCCCTCATGCGAAGGAAGTCTTATATCTTCTTAACAGTCTTATAACACGAACTTTAAATTGTGGTAGTTTTATTTTAATACCTGTCTAGCTAGATATCAGCATTTTTTGTTCAATGAAACATCGGGAGCAGGACTTTAAACCTGATGGTAAGTGATACGCCTGCCCATAACATCATGGCGTTAATTAGTATTATATATATACTTCACCGCATTCTGTTCGGCACCTTGAGACATATGATGTGAAGTCTCGTTACCCAGTAATTACATTAGCTACAGCACCCTTCATTCCGGAACACGGCTATGAGATAATCAAGAATTAGAATATTCTAAACGATCACGCTTTACCATCTATGGCCTCACTTTTAAATCATACCATGACAGGTCAAGGTCAAGTGCGAGCTGAAGGACTTCTAATCTAGTTGTATTATGAAAGAACTCATTATACCTGCGAAAGACGGATTTTTATAATACCCTCTGTCGGTTTTAAAGTTAACCATGATGACAAAATTTACGAAATGGACAAATGGGGAGGGTGGATGATTAATCTGATTTAACTTGAAGGTAAACAATAAGCGCGTGTTTCACAGTGTACTAAAAGGGATCAATTATTACAGTTTCATACTATAGCTTACGATTTCTTAAAAAAAATCATTAGCTATAGCAGTGTAGTTATACTAAGTAACATTTATAATTATGGATTTCCGCGCTTAGGATGTTGTCCTGATGATAAGAGAACCGAGCCGATGTAAGCTTATCATGAGATGAGAACTAAACTACATTGTGGCCGTCACTTGGATAGGCAAAATATTAAGTCTCGTTACCGCAGTAATATCTCTAGCTCTGTCTTCTAAACCGGTAAGGAAATGTTTACAGGACTGTTGTATTTACTTAGACGGTTTTCGGTTACAGAGACCTACTGCTAGTAAAACAGACGAAGAAATCTACTGCGGTCTATGTAACAAATAATTACGGAATAATATTCCTTGGTCACATTAGCAAGTAATAATCAATACTCATTCCTAATACTATACTCCTACTTTGATCACAAAACTGGGCAGGTGAAAGCAATATTCAACACCGATATAAACCGAGCAATGGATGGTAAGCTTTAGCAATGTACCGTTAATGTTTTACAACAGTGTATTACGAGACGTGTCGTTACCATTCAAACTGTGGGTACTTCCTGTACTCGACAGTTAAGTGTAGTTTTACTGACTTCACACTAGCTGGGATTATGTTCGAGTCGCGCCGGGGCACCGTGTGGTCCGAGTCACTAACGCGGCCACTACTACAGCGCTAACACGGCAAATAACCTCTTATCATTATAATAACAGCTAAATAGTGTCCTAATTAAAATGGTATGTGAACATTTATAATGGATCAGTAAGTTTTTAAAATCCAAACTTTGAAGAGATTTATTAAGGGTAATTCTTAAATGAGGGTACAATGAAATTACCACTGCAATAAGTATCGCTATGACCTATTTCTATATATATCGCCTTCCTCATTGATTTCCGTCACAGATTTATCTCAGAAGCAATAAAAAATTATCATTGTCTATATTTTACACAATTTCTGTATGTTTGGTAAAAACCATTCTCCGAGATCCACGTCCAGTAGTGGACGTCTATCAATCGAGAGAATGATAACCTGACCGGTCATTTGGAGGACCATAGCCAGAGACCTATTAGAGAAATATTTTTCCCCTAGGTAGGAAGTATTATGGCATCGTCTCATTGGTACCATCACCGCAGGTACCATTGTACCATCTATTTCTATCGCCAAAAAGTTGTGCTGTGTCGCTTTCAGTGGCACGGTAGCTAATGGAAATTACTGAGGTAACGAAACTTAATTCAAACGACGAGGAGCGCAATGTGGTGCTGTGTATATCATCTAAATCAGCATTATGTTATGGACTTGCGTATCCCTTACCATCAGATGATAGTCCCGCAAGTCTCGTTACTTCGTCGAATGAAAATACCACTCGCATACCATTCGCTACAATTCGAAGTAATCCAGTCCGGACAAGTTCCGCTTCGGAGAAATAAAAAAATTTACAGCGTGACCCTTTAAGGGATAGCCAGAGATAATATTGAAACTGTTGGAATGTTGCGAGCACGTGTTAAAATATTGTGAAATGGTTCTATCACAATTTCTGTGTGATCATCACTACCGCCTTGAACATATATTTTTTTAACAAGAAATCAGTGACGAAGGATCGTTTAGTGTCAGATTACGAATTCGTCACATGCCTAAGAAGGCAAGCATTAACTAGTGTATGCTGTTGTGACGTTTATTAGCAGGTAGGTAAGGTTCAATTTTGTATTTCTGAAAGGTAGCCATGGAAGACCCAATTTCGAAAGAAGACAGTAGCATGTGGTGGTGTCGGGTTGCGCGATGGAATGGCAGTGATATAATGCATTATTTAAATGATAAATACATTAAATTCAGGGGGTGTAATTGATTTAATTTCCGCCGTGAGCATTTAACCATTTAAATGAAACCTGTTGGGACAATGTAGCAGAAGAAAGTACTTTCATCTCCGCGGGTCTAATTAATCGCCGAGTAATGAGACGCATAAGAAAGAGACTGGTTCATCTTCATTGCTCGCGCATTTAGTTTAAACGTTCAAATTTCTTTGTTTTACGATTTAACGTTATTAAAGATTCGTAGTTTATTATTATCTAATAGAGTATTTCAACTAGTTATTTAATATTATAAAATATTACTACTATCCTTACAAAAAAAGGTGTACAAGATGTATTGTACATCTAGCAGGCGATGATTTAATTATGTATTGCATCCGACTTGACGTGAACAGCCGTCATAGGTACCGTGTATGAAGTGTAAAAAACATCATTCGAACAGTCGAAATATAAAAAGATCATTACCTGTGCGATAACCAAAAACAAATGAATATATTATCATCATCAGATGACGTCTTACTCAAACAGAAGTTTAACAGTAATAGGAGAAAACTATCCATATTTTTAGCTAGTCAAAAGTGGTGGCCCCAATAAAGTGGCAACAGGCTCGCCCCCTGTTACAGGGGACCTAATCTGACCACATCTGGCGAAAATTGGGTGTTTATCCATCTCTGCCTACCCCTACTGAGAAAAAGGCGTGATAAAATAAAAAAAAAAATTTCGGCAAATCATTACATCCTATTAGAGATAATTTCTATTAAAGACCGATCCACTCATTAACGACGATAAAGGAATATATAGAATGACGATCGTAATTGTCATATTATATTAGGTTATATATAACAATAAAGACAAACTAAATATTATTTATTACATATTTTCATACAAAAAATAAGGGATACAAAACCCTCACAACTCACGGGATACAAGTCAACCTCACCTGCTAGTGGTGCACCCTGTTAATCAACAAACGAGACTGGCTCGCACCAACCCGCATTGGGCCGTGGCGGGAAATGCCCCAAATCCCCCATAGGAACTCCTACCCGATTAATGTGAGAACCTTTGGGGAAGGTCTATATCCAGCATTAGAGATATATCGGCCGTTGATTATGATTTCATACAAACAATACAAATTTGTTTTCACAACAGGTGATTTAGGAAACTAATGGAGAACACTTCCGTCTTAAGACACCTTGAGTGACACGAACTACTTTTCTATTTTAATAAGAAACTTGGATATTAATTACCTTGCTGTGGTTAGGGTAGTGAATTTTATATAGCGCATATCATCTGATGGCTTTTGTGGTATGTTCCCAAAATGATACCGGCGCAAAAAACATACCGCCTGGCGAGTGTGGTATCCGAGGTACCTTGGCACAACCATCGCTGGTGGTCAATTTCAGAAGGGAGGTTTGCTTTTATCATAGAGCACATAAATTATTATAGTCTAAAGATTTTTTAAAAGCCCTTTTCCCAGCTATATGGGGTCGGCACAGTATGTACTTCTCTTCCATATCCCTCTTAAGAGAAATCACTTTTTAAAGTATATTAAATTTTTTTTTCTAATGGTGGAATTGTTTAAAATATATCCAAAGATACTGTTTAACACTAGACGAATGCATAATTTGATATGGTTTTTTACAAAATAGAATATCATATAAATGACTATAGACTAGACTAGACTAGACTTGATCCCATTAATAAAACCAAGCAGTACTAAAATGTTTCCTACCTATTTAAGGATAGTCTATCCATTAATAGATCTAGGGTTAATAATACTGGAATAAAAAATATTGTGATAGGACAAAGTCACTTAATTATAAATGCACTGTTGTTTTGTTTACACTTTAATGGTACATTACGTACCACAACGTGTTTGGTATTTTTATAAAAAAAAAAAAAAAAAATAATATTTCGCGAGTACGGGGACTGTTTATGAATTCTACTTGACGGGCACTTAGCAGGTACTGCTTAGTGGAAAATGTTATTTTCGGAATACAGTCGTAAACGAAATGGCATTCAAGAAAAACTACTAAAACATACAAGGAATCTAAGAATCCATAAACAAAATGGGGTCGTCGACACAGGCTTTGTTTTTGCTCATTAAAATTACCATATTTAATATCAAAACCAATTTTTTTTATATTAATTAAATTATAACCAATTCATGTGAATATGGAAACGCTAAATTAACATCAGAACTTAATTAAAATCTTACTTGAACGTAGTAAATTTGATGACATAATTAAATAGAGCTTCAGCAGTACGAAGCTTTTTTTAGCCTGGTTCTTATGTAAAGTAAATAACTCTAAATTCATTAAGGACAAAAATGTAAGACCAGGACACCTTGCTTATCGATGCCATTGATGGTCAATCATTCCATTATACAAGGCAGTTAACGTGTTTGCAAAAAAAAATGTTATACTAACAATAACAGGTTACGTCCAAAAGCTTAATTGTTTTAAAGTAGAATAGCGTGTCCTCACATAATTGGAACAAAGGACAAAAACTTATAGTCGCAAACAATGAGCACATTTACCGATACTTTTTTTGTTTCGTCCTTGAGGCTATTATTAAGTCAGGTAGGCAGGAGATTAAGCAAACGTTAGAACTTTGAAACTCGAAGTAACTCGAAACTTTTATTACTCCACCGAGTTTCAAATATTTTATTTACTCGTATAACTTATTTTTTAACTTAGGTCCGAACAAATATTGCTTTATCGTGAACGTCCATGACTAAATAAACTTTGCTAGTGAAACTTTCTAGCTTTATGTTGGTTTTTTTTTTTTATTTAATTAAGCGAAGAGACGAGCTGGAAGATCACCTGATGGTAAGTGATACGACTGTCTAAATAGCACTCGTCGCCTAAGATATAAGATTTTGAGTCTCGTTACCCCAGTAATGTATTAAATGAACAGTTTATCTACTCCTTAAATTATACCTTACTTTATATGATGGTGAAGAATTTTTTTAACGACGTGAGGAGACTAGCGAGCGGTTCACCTGATAGTAACTCATACTCCTGCTCAAAAATTTGGCGCTAGTTAGAATAAGATACACAACACCTCACGCTGCTCACCTTGACGCATAAGAAGCCTCGCTGCCTAAGTAGTGAAATAGCTACAGTGCCGTTCAAACCAGAATACAGTAATATTTGCACATTACTGTTTGACGGCAGAAGGAATGGCGGAAGTACCTACTAGATGATTACAGAGACATCATCAGGATATTGATCGATTTTAATCTTCGATAATATACTCTTTTGTCAATCTTCTACAGCATGCAGCAGCATTTCTACAGCATTATGGTAGTAGATCCACGCCTACAGTTCACTGTAGCACATAATTGGGCAGGATCGACCGGTGCGACACTACCCTCTCACAGAAAATCAGCGTGAAATGGCTGGCTTCCTAGTGGCTGCCATGTTTCGTCTGGTGAGTGAGAGAGCCGGATGCCCATTCCTTTTCCTTTCCTTCAGACCACCCGAACTTTGACGTTTGTTAGATGGACCGGTGCGACGTTGCAGTGTTCTAGGAGCTGTGATGTTGCATTTGGTTAGAAACTAACTAGTGTCTGGTGGTCCGTCCCCTTTTATTCCTACTCCTGTTCCTCCGAAACCTATCCTATATTTTACCCCTCCTTTTAAATATGAGATGTCAACGGCCTAGTAACACTTTTGTTGTTATCTGCGTCTGTGGGCAGCGGCGAATTCACCTACCACCAGGTGACCCGCAAGCTCGTTTCCCTCCGTTATAATTAAAAAAAAAAAAATGCGGATAGATCACAGAATTGCAGTTCAGTACAAGGCAGGGGTAATCTTCAAGTAATACATTTTCGTGTGAAAGCCAAAATCTAAATAATCGTGCGACTTCAGCAATTTGCACCACATTTGTTAGCATCCTATTATGACCAGTAGCAGCCGCCAATTATGGGTTTCAGCTTACGCCGACCATATACGTTAGTCGAGAAACTGCTAAATAGCGTTTCGATATAGCTGTGCTATTTCACGATCTTTGTAACTTGGCATAATATATTAGATTAATATCTAACGAGCTCAGCTTTCATTTAATTATATACTTTAATTATTATGACATTTTATATATCTTTTCGAGTACTAGTTAAAAGAATCACTATATATTTATGACTATGTAGGATCTCTCGCTAGTCTATATTCTATGATTGTTTGTATTAATATCTAAGCATATTAATTAGACATAGTTACTATTATAACATATTATTCATAATAAGGGTTTCACTTGTTTATAGAATATTTTAAATCTTAAAGATTGTGGGGAAGAAGAAACAATAATCAGATACAATTATATTAAAATCTTCGCATATTATTCTCGTTTGAAAAGTTTCAAGATCTTGTCCATGATAAAATCTCATTTTCCGAACAAAAGAGACAATTTCAAAGTAAACATTATTATAAACTAAATGAAATATACTTAGTTTATGATATCGTATAAAGAAAATTTGATACTTAAACTAACACAAGAAACAAACTTCTTTGCTTTATCTTATACTACTTTGTATTAATATGTATTTGCTATACACAAATACAAAATTTTGTTAATTAATAGTATGAGTAGAGACGTTTAGTAATATTTCGCTTTTTCCGTTAATTTTTATTAGTCGAACGCGAAGTTAAATTTTAATCAGCCCAGCCCTAGTCCGACACTTGAGCAGGCCTAACCTGGCAGAAATTAAAGAGGGGCCTTTAAGACTACGTTACCACGAACACGATCATTCCATTCAGTTCTTAAAGGCTAAACTAATATTAGCCCCGACGATGCTTCATAATTTTTTAAAAACTAAAGCTTTATAAAGGAGATTACAGATTATAAATGTTATTTTCTATGTTGTCTCGTTTCAAAATAGTGCCTCAATGAGAACATGTTGATATTAGTCCGAAATTATATCTGTTGCGCTGCTTAATTATCTGTAATGAATTCACATTTGTTCGCGTCAAAATGACAAAACCATTTAAACGTAATAAATTTGGTTAAAACATAATAAATGCGGTATTATCATTACATCAAGTCCACTACAATATTTTATATCGACATACTGTTTAACATCATTTCCAATCCATTGTTTTATTCATACAAATGTACTTACGTACATTCGTGTTTACTTAATCGTAAAGTCTGACACTTTCGCTAGCTGAAAATAATCTAAACCACTATAAGATGACTTGACAAGTCACGCTCCGCATAAAAAAAAAAAAAGACAACAAACATACCAACAAATTTTTATATTAAAAAGTACACAACGCTACCACACAGTTTGTATTACGGGGTGTGGATCTTATATCCGTGTGATTACGATCGGTTTTCGGTCAGTCCCGGTTGAGCCGGTCGTGGACGACCCGGCACGCCAGGAACCGGTCGAGAGGTGCGTGAGCTTGTTGGGAAAACGATTATTATTATACGTTGGTGCGGAGCTTCGGAGCACGAAGGGTTGTCCGCGCCTACGTAATCTTTCGAAAGCTCGTTTCGAAACCTTATAGCAGTAGCGGGCCAACAGTTTAACACTTTAAAGATTTTGCGAACTTTTTTTCCGTATGTTATAAATAAAAAAACAAATTTTAAACACAGCAAACCATTGAAGAAGAAGGCATTGGAATAATGGTAAATTCAACATCATTTCAGCCCGTTGGTGCCCACTCCTTGAACAAGGCGTATCCAGTTTAGGGTACTTAGCTCAGTATGTTAGTAAAGGATAAAAGAAGAGCTGATGCCTTTTTCCTGCTGTTGTTCTTACAGTCATCATATCCCGCGCCACAGATAGTGGCTGTGGAGATATACTACCAGTGATTTTTTTCAATTCATCTAATAACAAACGTGTTTGCTAAGTTAACATTTGAACAGTATTGTTATAGAAATGTGACGAACATGAACAGAAAAGCAATAATTTTTTACACAGTACAAAACTTCATATAAAAATACGCTTAATATGTAAGAGGCAAGTGTAATATGAACAACTATGTAGCTAAGAGCAAGTGTTGCTAAATACATATCTATCGGTCCACACCCTCTTAACAATAACCAATGAACATTCGGTACGTTTGTAGGAAGGGTCAGATGCGAAAATCACCTACATCCTCGCAACAAATCGTTCACTTATTATTTTATACTAAAAATATTAAAGAATCACAAGCATTTATAAAATAAAACATAGTTAATTAATTTGATTAGTGGTATAACTAAAATTAGTTTTTATATATCACCTTACAAGCAATAATCAAAGTTAGTACAAAGGTTTACATAGGTATAGGTATAAATGATAAAGATAATAGTTTATTAAAAATTATGAAAAACTTTAATTAAAAGATCTAGTACTCTAATTATCCTGATAATAATTAACGTGGATGACATGTGGATTTAAGTAATTATTTGAAATGCAGTGGAAGCATCAGCACAAAGTGGGAGACGGAGAAGTGCAGTGGGCTCGATTGCTGAAGTGTAATGAGCGCTTGGTTTAAGTTAAATCTAAAGTTATAATTTAATATAATTAAAGGGACAATTGATTGTATAATGAAACACTGACTACTATACTATTTAACGACATCATTATAAATATATTATAATTAGTATATTTATAGGATACGGATAATAAATTTAAGACGCTCTTTATCTGTGACACTGCAGCTCCTATTCCTGCCACCAAGCTATATTCCTAGTTTTTAAGATGATGTAAGAACTAGGGCTTTAAAGTAACAAAATTATACAACTGCAAAATAAAAAACAAACTTAAAATTCATACATTACATATGTACTTTTCAATTATAGATAACTTCCAGTAATTTTTTATGTAACACTTATTGGAATAGGCATTTGGTACCGCAGACCATCTAGGTAGCTATCACTACTTTTGTTACTAAGCTGTAGTGTGCAAACGTTACGGAGTTCCGGTTTGAAGGCGATGTAAATGATGAAACTACTAAACTAACGAGACTAATAATTTTATGTATTAAAGCGAGGACAATGCGGTGCAATGTTCATCATCCTAACTAGTGCCACATTGATATGAGCGAAAGTATTAATTACCATCAAAGGAATCTTGAGCTTGTTTCATAGAAGTAAAAATCAATTCATTCGTTCATTAGTAACTACACAAAACATATCTCTTCTTGAGTTGGATGTTAGAAAAAGCGATCCGCCAATTATTTAATTGGCAGCTGAAACGCTTGCATCTTGCACCACGCGTCACTATCCGGCTGCAGTGTCGTCTCACTGCACACCATCGCTAATTATTATTATCGTGCCATGTGGGATTCTGTTCAATATTTCCACAGTTTTAGAGACGACTACTCTAATAATAGCTTCCGATACCGTTCCACCGTCTGTTTAACCCGTCTACATTTAGATGCAAGTACGGAGGGTTTATATATAAGGACAAACTTACCTATTACGTTAAATAGTAATTGAAAATACGTTTGATAATATGAAGCTTTTATAGAGATAATATTTGGCCTTATACACAGTGAAATACTGAAGATATGAAGTAATTACACAGATTACTCTTTCGTTTATATACATGATAGTCGAAACAAGGCACAGCTCTTTTGTAGGTGATACTTTGTCCAGAGGATTAGTAACACCTTACCATTAGGGAAACTACCTAATATAAAACCAAACATAAAAGAAGTATTTAAAAATGTTATTACAGTCAAACAAAGGTTAGTCTATAATACATTCGTTTGAACCTACTGTAGTAGTAGTGCTTCTTAACGATCAACTAATAAAATCTATTCCTCTACCTAAAATCGTATTTTCTATGTAGGGTTCAGATGGGAGGTAACGGCTAAAAGCTATTAAACAAACGAAAATTCTATATGAAGTCAAAGACAATATTGAAGTAGTATTCATGAATAAAATTTCAATGAAGTATATTAACCGGATAACGAATTTCATAACACTTAAGTGCATTCGCGAATTAAGATATCGTGGCGGCTATTTACGTCCTCGTCAATCATCACGCGAGTGATTACTCATTATTTTTACAACGACAAAAGCAGTGTGCAGTGTGTCAGGATGACAAGTCATTGTTACAGTGACCAATAGCTTGGTGTTTGGGAAAACCCCATTAACCCAACAATATGCAATTGAACGACGTAACTTCATATTTAATTAAACAACAGAGAAAAGCACTTTGTTCTAGTTATCATTCCAGTGAATGAATGTTCCTCAACAAACCTTCGAAAGCTATCGGATATCTACCGGATATTAAAAGTAATTATCATCGTTATAATCATATATCGTCTGTAGGATTACTATGCCCGTTCCAAAGGGTAAGAGTATAGGAAGTAATCAGTAGTTAAACATTTATTACAGTACTTCAAAGTAGTATTTTGAAGTTATTTAGGAGCTTGTCCACGTAATAACAGGTTCATGGTGAGCTTAGTCATGCCCTTGCCGAAAAAAAAGTTATAAAAAAGTTGGCGCGGGTCTTCGATACTTCCAAAGATTTATTTTGCCGCTCCCCAGCATAACCAAATCGCATTTTAAACCCAACATCATCAGTAATAAGTAGCATAATGATTAATATACGAATAACGTATAGCAAAACGAAAGTTTGTTTTTAATTTTTGTAGACATTTTCGGATGCAGTGTAGACATTCGTTCCTGTCTTTTCTAGGAACGCCTCATTATACCGTCGGGTGAAAGAAATTTATAACGCTGCGGTCCGAATCGCCGGTTATGTTGGATTTACCAATTAAAAAAAAAACTAGGGTTACCCGCACAAATAAAACCAAATAAAAAAAAACAAATACTTCTATAAATATAATTTTTTTTTTACAATACAACAGAACATATATAATTAACATAAACTGTTTAAGCAAGTGTTTTGTGTGGTTAATGCTTATTTAACTTAACGGCTGCTGTGATGTACGAAATATTAGTATGCATAAAATTTAAATAAACTTAACATAAGTACATAGAATTATTTAATAAAATCTTAAGTGCAATCTTATCATAATGGGATTCTGATGATTAGAAGAACAGAGTTTATAGAAATTTTACTATTTGATCAGTTAGACTGACTGATTAGTAGATTTTATTAGCTGACTATTTCATAGAAATTTTATAACGAAGGTTTTGTCTATGCATCCCGTCCCTCTGAATAGTTAATAATATAAAAAATAGTACATTTAAGGTAGTGTAAATAGCTACAAATTTTAAATTATAAAGAGATTTACATGTCTTTATACTTTAATATATAAAGTAAGGAAACAAAGTAATATATGGAGATCTGAAATCTCTGTGATCAATTGTATTAAATAGTTACAATACTTACTATTAACCTTTTCTTCACACAGTTATCTCATAGTTTAGATAAGCTTTTAGACATGTAGTAAGAAAAACTGATTTTGTAGTACAGTTAAAATTAAAATTAGGATATTACAAAGCACCATATTGCGCTCATCGCCTTGTGATATAAGATCTAACTACATCAATCATACAATGAAACTTCATTACCGCAATAACTTCACTGTCTACAACTCCCTTCAATCCGGAAAGCAGTAATGTATGTACTGCGGTGTTACCTACTAGTAGAACTAACAGTAAATAACGATTTCTAGAGTTTGTGCCATTGATAAATTTTTTTATATAACGAAGCGACGAGAGCAGCGCGACGTTTACGCGATGGTTAATCATACGCCCACCCATAACAATATGACGCTAGTTAGGATATTATACACAGTACCACATTGCAGTCGTCGTTTTGAGGCAAGAAGTTGATTCTCGTTACCCCAGTAATTTCACTAACTACAGCGCCCTTCAAAACAGTAATGTTTGCACACTAGTCTTTAGCGGCAAAAATAGGGGCTGCGGTTGAAGCTACTTAGACGGCCTCCGACAACAGAGACCTACCACCAGTACATATAGAAATTAAAGTTTTTTTTTTATTTATTGTTAATCAAGTTATCTTTTTTTTTCTCTTATTGCTGAAATTTACAGCGTGCGATTACCGTAATTGGTGCGAGGTAGCAAGAGTTAAATATTTTTAGTTCCATTAATCCACATAAACGGAACTACGTATACATGCTTTAGAATTTCTAAGTGTCTAAATAAAGAACAGCAGGTGGGACAAACCACAACAACCAGACATTACAGTTATCGGACCAGTGACAGAAGGGACTGTATCACGCTGATCGCCAATCTTCACTAGTTGGAGAGGTACTTTAAGAAGAAGATGGGACAAACTAAAAAGGATAGCGGGCCACAGGTTGCTGTATGGCCAATTGAAAATACCTAATTCCATCAACATCTACAATCGCTATTCGAGTTTGGAGCACAAGTCCCGATTAAGTGTGAAACTGGTGCTATATAGCAGTGATGGCGATGGACATTGGGTATGCTCCGGGTGCGCGGGGCGCAACACGAGCGCATTAGCATTCCCCGCTCTCGCGCCGGTTCTCATAGCGTGCCGCACGCGTTTATACGCGCCTACGTAAAGCGGACTACTTTGTTACTAGAACGCTATTTTGGATTCTTAACACTTTTACATAGATTTAAACTTCAACAGCTCTCACTCCGTTTATCCATCACCGTGCAAACGTGCCCGACACGCGTGCTCAGCCTCATCTAATCAGTTAAAGGACTGGGACTTAATTAATGAAATCAGACGTAAAAGTACATCCGCGTTCAAATGAGATGGATAGGTTATTGGCATAATAAAACGTTTCAATCGGTACCACTGCAGCTCTTACTTTAGCCGCCACACAGTAGTGTGTGAAAGAGGTTACGGAAGTTAACATCTTATGTGTCAAAACGAGCATATTGCGGTGCTGAGTATATCCTAACCAGGTATTTGCCATCTCACCATATAGGCAGGCGTATTTGCCATCTCACTCGTCTCCTTTCTCTGATAAAAACCTTGGACAAAAATCCTTCATGAAGATAACTGTTCGTCTAGTATTTTTGCTGATCGCTTTCAGATATAAGTTAAGTCTTATTACCTCAGTAATTTCAAATGTTCGCATACTACTGTTTGGTGGTATAAGCAGAAGTTGCGATGGTACCTACCTAGACGGTCTCTAACAACATACAAGTAAGCACAGTATAACTTCATATTTATCAATAACAATAATATTATAGCTTTTTTATACTTGTACAAATAGTGCTGTTACATATTAAGCATATAACAATCCTTTGCTTATCAGTTAGTAAGACGCTGATGCATCAATGTTGACTAGACTGTTGATACATTTCTCCTTACTACTAAACGGTGGTGTTGCGGTTCGAATTTACTGTAAACACTGTTCCCATCTTTATCTGCAAAATGTTGAATAAAATATAAACTACTATATATATACAATATTATCTATGTTATACAACGGAAAAAAACTATAAGCTTTCTTCTTCACACAGATGTTTTTTTATACAATTAAACAATCAGACAAGCGAATTCACCTGATGGTAAATGATATACCCGCCCATGACAACGTGGCGCTAGTTAGATTGTGATGAGATATAAAGATGTTGTCTCGTTACCCTAGTAATAACACTAGCTACAATGCCTTTCTAACTAAAACACAGTAATGTTTCCATAGTACTCCTATACTAGACGGTCTCCGGCGACTGAGACCTACCACCACACCATCGTTATTACCATTAATTTCAACATTCAAATGCTGATAACATTGGACCTTTCATAGTATTGTCACTGTCCTTTGGCATGATTACTTACCATCACGTTAAAGTCCCTTACAAAAAAAGGTACTTTCTAGAAATGAATGAGGAACGAGGAAAATATTATCTTATGCAACCGGTTTGTAGTTTCATAATCCTTATCAATTGAAAGTGACGAGGTGTGATGAACAAATGGACGTACTGAGTGTATCTGTAGTTTAATTAGCCACCTTGGTAGCCGTTCAGCTCGTAGGAAATGCGATTAAATGAATAATTCATTGTAGATAACAGCCGAAATAAGACGAGCGGCCGGGCCGGCTTCTTAGAACGAACCGCGCGCAGTACAAGTGCAGGTTTACGGTTAGGTATAAGCTTTTGATAATACGATCGCATACATTAAATGAAATATAGGTATAAAACTTTATACAATACTAAACAAAAAAAATACTTTGAAGACAACAGCGGAGTGGAACAACTTGCCGGTATCATTCATCATCTGATGGACGTCCACAGCTGGACATAAGCTTTCCCCCAAAAAATCTCCACATCGATCGGTCGCTCATATCCAGTGGGTTCCCGCGATCCTCACCAGATAGTCGATCCACCTTGTGGGAGACTTCTCATCAACACATCTACAAGTACGCTGGTGCCACTCGAAGACCTTACTGCCCCATCGACCGTCGGTGCTTTGAACAATGTGCTCTGCCAACTGCCACTGAAGTCTAGAAATCTTTTGAGCTATATCGGTGACCGTAGTTCTCCGGCGGATCTGCACATATCAGATCAGAGAAATTCCGAGCATAGCACTCACTATTGCTCTTTGGGTAACTTTCAGCCTTTTCATAATGCTAATAGTAAGGGTATCATTGTTCCTGTCTGAATACGATGTAGGTGTGATCAACAAAAGGTGGTAGGTTTCCGTCGCCGGAGACCGTCTAAGTAGGTACCAACGCAACTAATCTTTCTACCGCTAAACAGTAGTGTGCAATTATTACCGAGTTCCAGTTTGAAAGGGGTTGTAGCTAATTAAATTACTGAGGTAACGAGACAACAATTTATGGCTTAAAGCGAGGAGCACAATGTGTATCATCCTAATTAGCGCCGTGTTGCTATGGGCTTATCGCATACCATCAGGTGAGCGTCCTGCTAGTCTTTCATTAGTGTACTTCACCGCCATAGACCACATCACCACAACACCAGATGGTATTATGGTCAAGCACTATTTTAAATTAGAAAAATATAGCAGACTTTTTTTTATTTAGACGAAACGAGGAACTCAGTATGTCCACTTGATAATAAGCTATACTCCCGCTGGGAACACGGAAGGGGTTGTTAAGATGATATACACTGCTCCAAATCGTGATCATCTGTTAGACATATTAAGGCTCGTTACTCCAGTAATTTCATTACTACACTTACCTACCATTTTAAACTTTACAACTTAAAATTGTTATACTTACGCAATTTAAAGTGTTTCGTTGTATACACAATGTCATCTACATCCTTTAATTATGTAATTAAAGTCATTTACTACGTTTGAAAATATATTCAATCGTATATTTTCGAATCGTATGAAAATTATCAACGTTCAACTTGTTACACGGTTTTTAAAGTGTCCAGTATCGAGGCTGCCCTTCGCTTTTTACTGCGGGTCATAAAACAATATATAAAAAAGCTCACCGAACTATATATTTGTTAAAAAGTTAAAAGGAGTTATAAATAACCTGCGATATTTTTGTCTCTGGCAAGGTTATGTTGAATTTTAAGGAAAAAGATAAAAATACCAGGCGCTGGGTATTTAATATTCTTTTTTTAACAAGGTCCCGTTAAGCGGATACTATTTATATATATACAGGTTATCTTATCGATAACATAAGCTAATCGATTTAAGAGTAATCTGACATCTACTAGACGACAGTACATATTATATACAACAACAAACTTCAACAGATACAGTAATCTGTTTGTTAGAGGATTATTGGAATCTGATAGAAAATAATCCCAGCATCCGTGACATCTATTCTCTTGTTAATGGGGCCATACAACATCGGTAATAAGTTTCACCAGAAATGAAATATATGTCTATAGAAATAACATAAGTTTTAATATAGTGTTGCTATAAAAAAAACTATGTAATCAATTCAATAATAAGTTATTTTCTTATTCTACGAAACGGAATGAGTGAGAGGTTCACCTGATGACGCGCTAGTTAGGATAATACACACAAAACCACATTGTGCTTGTAGCCTTAAGATATAAGATGTTATGGTTTGTTACCATAGTAATTTCACTAGGGGCAACTCCCTATCAAACGGGAACACGCTGTTTGGCGGCAGAAGTAGAAGCAGCGGTGGTGTCTATATAAACGGTCACCGGGAACTAAGACCTATTACCAGAAGATTCGTTGCTGTTAGAATTTTTCGCATTACTTTAATTAATCTTTACCTATATTTACACGAGTATTAAATTACTTAATTTGGAAGAAAAATCATCATGATTTTCAAGTTTAATTAGCTTAATAAATTAAATGATACATCATTAAATTATAACGTCGGAGTAAGCACACTTTAAGGGCGAAGCACCTTTTTATAAAGCAGGTGCTTTCGTACAACGCATATATATACTTAGTTATCGAGTTAATAGTATGAGAAAAAAATATATATCATCATAATTATCGATTGTTTCATGATTTTAAGTTTTTTCAATCGTTATTTGTAACAACAGATTTTTTTTACTATCAATGAGATAATTTGTTACAATATGAATTAAAGCTTTTATTAAATAATTAACAAATAAAGTATGTAAATGTATTGATGAGATTTGTAACATTTGATAATATATAATAATGATAATTCTGATACCAAATGATATATATATTAAATATACCATGAGCCCTACAATATTCATATCATATGATTTATAGAAGAGCTTTCATATGGAGTAACTCCTTATCAGATTATTTAAAACACTAAATAAGTATAATTTTACTGTTTTTTTTTTATAAATATAAAAACATGGATTCGTCGAAATATTTTTAATTCAAGTATAAACGTTATTGTTTTTTTTATATGTATATTAAGGACAATTTTTATGACCACAATAAAGTAATGCAATTCTGTTGTGAAACTCGAACCATTTAAAAAACTTTCCTCAAGTTTATAGTCGATTTTAAATGAAAACGTTTACAAAGATATCGTTCGTTTTATAGGATTATATTTACTAATAATATGATACATATACTTATCAAATAAACTTTTTTATAAATACATTTACAACAAAACACATTGACTTATTAATCTCAACGATAAACTTATTTTTTTTTAATTCCAGAAATATCTGTTGCTGGAGATCGTCATGGTATCACTGCAGCGCCTATTGCAGCCGACAAATACTCCGCAAATATTAATGTACTCCGGTTTGAAAGCAAGCTAGTATAATTACCTGGGTAACAACCGAATGTCATATGTCTCAGGCGATGAGGACAACGAGGTGCTGTACACCATTCTAACTAGCTCGATGTTATTATGAGCGGCCGTATCATTTACCATCAGGTGAATATCCCGCTCGTCTCGTAGCTCAATTTAATAAAAAAATATATAAAAAAAAACGAGTAGTTTAATCAATAAAATTAAAAAAAAGTTTTACTTTCCGCCGAACGTTCATTTTCACCGTTCACGTACAATAGAAGCCGTCGAATATTTTGGCGGGAATATTTATATAACACGGTTTGTTTGAAAAATTACTTTTAGTGTGACGGAATCGTTTGAATTTGATGAAATTGTTATATTAAATTGTTTTATTTTCAATTTAATAAAAAAAAAAGATCTGCTGTAACACTAAAGTGTTATAATATTTATATTTTTTTATAAACTAGATAGCGATGACTGTAGAGCATTTAAATACAGCCACGTGGAAAATACTAAATATGTCAGACATAAAAATATTTAAACACATTTTTGTTTTGTTTAAATTTTTTTGAATGTTTCTTTATACGTAGGTAAAATTCTTTTTCTGCCGTTTTGCGGGTTTACGGCGATGAGTACAGTTTTTACTTTGATGGCAAACGCATTGGTCACAAATAGATGCAAAGTTCACCGTTCACGCGGCACGATCAGTTCACCGGGTGCGATAACGTATTTTAATTACATTATAAATTACCCGACACACTTCTAGAGACTGATAACACGCCGACGGCGCCGAATGCACATAAAATTAAGTGAAACGACGGATGTGTAGAATCCGAACCGGCGTTCGCTTTCGAGTCGCCCTTTTCTCTCACAAACATAGTAACAAACGGGCCAGCGACCCCTGAAACGCTGATGAGCCATAATTAATCGGCACATACCTAAACACAACAGGCATGGCGCTGTCCACGCGCCGCGAACTCCAAAAAACACGTTCAAAAAACGCACTGAGGTTTAACACAACACGCACGTTACATTCTCGTTATCACACACTGCGGTCGCTTGTTGCACTCGCGATGCACGTTATGTACTACACACATTATTTTGTTTATCGCCGGCAGTTTTGTACGGATCGGGCGGCGGGCGGCGGGCGCGGTGCGAGCCACATCCGTCCGAGCGCCGCGGGTCTACTGCAAACAACAATGGTGCGACGCGCGCGAGAACGAGCCGACACGCACACACCGGCGCGCCCGCTCACGCACACCAGCGCGCCGCCGTGCACCGACGTGCGCATATAAAAAACCAACGATCGGTATGCAGACGTTCGGTTTGAGCAGGTCCTCGGCTTGACGCTGTTTTCGTCTGCGGTTCGGGGTGGCCAGGTGCAAATCACAATTCACAGATTTCTTCAAGATTTTAAATTGTTCAACTTAAAAATACTTTCTTGTTATCGATTTAATAATTTTAACCTATTTATCCGATATAATTTCGTTGAATGTAACATTCTCAAGAATTATTAATACGAAATTGTACTGAAGATAATACATATAGATATTCAGAAAATTGATTATTAATATTGTGTTATATACCAGTATGATTAGTAAGGAAAATATTTTTTAAAATTATGAGTAATATTTTAAATTATCTAAAAGTTCTAAATTCTGTTAATTATAAACAGAAAACAACAAAAATATTCATAAATAACAGTTCCGCTGATTTTTAATATGTACTTATATTAATCTGTGTTGTAAATAACGGATTTTTTTTTACCAATTTTACAATTAATCTCAACATTTAGATATAATGTATTAAAGTTTAATATAATAACCATACATCAATAAAGTGGTTTCTATTGTTAAAATAGATTTGTATTCGTTATTGAACATGAAAGTCCTGTTAATTTACTTTAATTTTCAGGAAAATTCTTGTACGTGGCAACATTAAAAACAAAAGAACGGCAGTCAGCGAACCTTGAGTGGGCAGGCGATACGATTCGAGCCTGCGCCCGAGTCAGCGCGCCATGTTGCCAGCGGCGGGAGTGGGACGGCGCGCTACAATCGGTAGTGCGTCCCGCTCGCTCGCTTGTTAGCGTTATTGCGTGCCGTAACTATACTCGTCAGCGACTGTACCACACACCCACACGCGCATATTGTTATCTTACACAAAATTTATAACGAGCAGCTCGGATTTGGTCTCAGGCGCGGACACTCCTAAATTCTTTGCGGAAGGATCTCTTTTTTTTCCAATCTTACGCCTTTTGGCCCAGCTTCGGGCAATATTAAATTATAATGGTGGCTAATGCGTAGTTTGTTTATCCTTTGCTACGTTATTTTGGCGGAACTGAATCATTTGCTTCGGAGACGGGTCCGCGCTAATAAACTTTAATTAATGCGATTTGACTGCCCCTGTGGCCGAGTGGCTAACCGCTTGCCTTGTAATAAGGATATACCTGGTTTAATTCTGGGGCTAAAAGGCGTCATTGTCATTTAACACCACGATAAATTAAGGTCAAAAGTATTGCAGGTGAATAAAAAAAAGGGACTTCAAATTATAAATTTACAAAATATATTACGATATATATCGTTTATGTTCTCGTAACTTTTCATTCTTTTAATTTTTAAGGTTTAATTGTTATGAATAATCTGACAATTTGCTTTTTTTATTGACATGCATTTCTTGTTAAGACATTATGGTTGTTGATACGCCGTGTGGTACTCATCAAAAAATCTCGGGTAACAGAGAGCTACCACCAAAATAAAAATACTAATTGTTAATGCCTTGCTAGCCGGTTTCAAGTCCATATTAATCACAGGAAATGCCGATATATAAGAAGGTTTTATTTATTATTAGTGATTTATTTAGAAACAAATCTCCAGGAGTAAAAAAAACACCTCGAAAACTTTCATAGTTCTTTTTCTTGTTTCTCTGATGTAAAGGGTCAAGGACATTAATTATCATCCATTCGTATTGAAATTAAGACATCTCAATTACCTCGTATACGCTTCATTATACCGTTGAATTAGTCTTCTCTGTTAAGTTAGGCTGTATTTCACTTCGTCCTTTGCCTTTCTTTATTTAAAGAATACAATAAAAAAAAACATTATATATTTAAACTGGAGATAGGTTAACTCTACTGGCATATACACATAATAACATTGCCATTAAATAAAGTATTGAATTAAAAAAAAAAACAATTTATTCATTTTCCCGCCTAACGAATTTAGAGCGGGCTACGTGAATGGATTTACAAAAGAGATAGAGATACTTCGATGTTGTGAAAATGAAATAAAAACTCAGAACGGAAACAGGATCGAGAGGTGTTGCCATCGTTTAAAAAATGAGATTTGGTTTGATAACACCATTTATATATTAGTATCATTAAAATTTAATTTTTAATTAATAAAATTACTGTTACATATTATTAATAATCTTTAACTATTTTATTGATTACGGTCGGAGTTTTGTTGAAACTATATTTTAAACAAGTACTGTTGCGTTCAAAAACATCAAAATAAAAAAAAAACTTTTTTTTTTATATCGACATGGTTGGCGCTTGACTACGATCTCACCTGATGTGATGTGATCTGTGGTGGTAAGGCGCACTATCCTAGTATCAGATTAAGACTAAGACTAAGACTAAGATTAAGACTTTTCCTTAAGACAAACCACATAGTAAATTATATCGTGTAATTATCTTCACCTGACGACGACGCCATATGTTCGTCGCTTGGAGATTTAGCTAATAATTTCATTAGCAACAACACCCTTTAAACAGGAACACGGTATTTGCACACTACTGTTTGACCGCGCAAATATATGCGTTGCGGCGTTACCATACTTAATATCCGGAAACAGGAACCACAAATAACAGCGGTATATATTTGCAGCACACAAAATAAAATTTAACTTAATTAGTAAATAATTTGGTTAGCAGAATAATTATGATTAATTAATGTTATTTTCAGTAAATTACAGTAAAGTGGAATTAATTATCCGCGGTGGTGTTAAATTCGGGTTTTATATACATAGTGGCACTAATATTAATTTTATAGAGAGGATCATACTTATTCTGGATTTTTTTAATCGACAAAGCGACGATACTATTGGGACCTTCACCTTATAGTAAGTTATCCGCCTGCCCATAACAATGTGGCGCTAGTTAGGATGATATACACAGCACCACATTGCGCTCGTCACTTTGAAACATTCACAATTTATTACCCCAGTAATTAAACAAGCTACAGCGCCCTTCCAACCGGAACGGAGTAATCTTTGCACACTATTGTTTGTCGGCTGCAATAGGCGCTGTGGTGGTACCTAGCTAGACGGTCTCCGGTAACAGAGACCTATCATCAGTGAACTTATCTAGGATTTTTTTTTATTACACTATAGACGAAAGGAGCGAGAACTTCACCTGATGGTATAAGTGATACGTCTCTCCATAAAAAGTCACGTTAGTTAGGATGGTATACACAGACCTTCGCTGGCGGTAGGTCTCTACTGCTGGAGACCGTCTTGGTAAGTATCACCGTAGCTTCTATTTCTACCGCCAAACGTTACTGTGTACCGGTTTGAACGTCACCATAGCCAGTGAGATTACTGGGGTAACGAGACTTAACATCTTGTTTTAAGGCGACAAGCATACTGTGGTGCAGATCCAGCGCGACGTTGTTACGGGCAGGGCTTATACCATCAGGTGATTGTCCCGATCATCTCGTCGTTTCGAAGAATAAAAAAAAGGCCACATTGCGCTCATCGCTTTGAGACATAAGATCTTGTCTCGTTACCTCAGTAATTTCACCAGCTATAACACTCCTTAAGCCAAATTACTAATGTTTGCACAATACTGTTCATCGTCAGGAATAACAGGTCCTGTACACCAGTACATTATTCTTATAACAAGCATTTATTCTCTCAAGATTATAAATTTCTCTGAAAAAAAAAACATGCTTCCGTTTCCGGTGCTGAATTTTTCAATAACTACTAACAAACAAACCTTGAAAACAAAATGGTTATTATTTAATGCCTTCAAGAGCCTACCCTTAAAGGTTGGCAATGTAGCCGCGACCCCTCTGATGTTGCCATTGTCCATGGTCAGTGATCATTTACCATCAGGTGAAGTGCTAGCTCGTTTGCCCACCCTTCCCATAAAAAAAATACTTTTCTGTTTATTTGGATTTCGTGGCCGAATCAAACTAGAGACCTTCGTTAACTTAGTGGATCAATGATGGTAGGATTTTATTGTATTTACTTAGCTTATGTTATGAACCTACCCTCACAACAGCATACTATATTCTTGTTTTTGATCGGGCTGGAAGCCACAGGGGCTCTTACAGCTCATCTGACACTGGGCTCGTGGATCCGGATCCACGGCCTGAAAACAGCATACTATTAAGCTGCGGACTCCTGGTCTGCGACCACAGTATCAAATGGACAGTATAAGTCTAAAGTGACTAGCAAGCGGTGGTGTATATACCACCAGAGAGTACAGCATTTCCAAAGTACTGCCGACGTAAGAGCTAGTGAATTTTGGACGAGTACATTTCACCGTTTCGACTTCATTGTCACTTAATGTCAAATGGTTTACAAATGTTAGTCGACTGTAAAAAAAAAATGAACACTCATAGCTCCATATTTGGATAATTTAATATACAATGAAGCGACGTGACGAGCGGGACGCTTACGTGATGGTAAATGATACGCGTGTCTATATCAACATGGCGCTAGCTAGGTTGGTGTCTGCATCATATTGTCCTGCTTGCCTGAGATATAAGATGTTTAGTCTCACTACCCCAGTAATAACTCTAGCTACTTCTTCTTCTTAAAGTGCCTCTCCAACTAGTGAAGGTTGGTGTTCAGCGTGACACAGTCCCTTCTGTTTCTGGTGCGGCGCAATAATTCAGACGCCTCAGATAGGCCAGTCCATTACCTGATATTCCTCAACCATGACTTTTTCCTTCTCTACACAATAGACTCTAGCTACAGCGCCCCTCGATCCGGAACACAGTACTGTTTGGCGGCAGAAGTAGGCGCTGCGGTGATACTATAGTATGTTGGCCAGTCTCCGGCAAGAGACCTAACCTAATTTGGATAAATATGAATACCAATTCTTTCTTCTTTTGTGTTTATCTGTACGTATAATCATAAATGTCTGGAGTGGTGAATTATACCTTATTTTTATCATGAGATCACACGGAGTGGGCGGAACCAAACATTATATCACATAAATCAAAGAAACGAGGGGGTTTTGTTTGGACAAACACTTGCCGTTGGATATACAAAGGCTCTCGATATTTCTATTATTCACACCCGGAGAGTTATGTTCTAACCAGATCTCGATCCCACATATACATTCTGCTGGTGGTGGTCACCACCGCTGCACCTTTCGGAGCCGACAAATATTACTGTGTTCCGGTAATGAGACTCAACATGTTGTCTTAAGCTGCGAGCGTAAGGCTGTGTAATGTCCTGATTAGCGCTACGTTGTTATAAGTGTGCGTATCATATACCACCAGGTGAACGTTCCGCTCGGCTCGTCGTTTATTTGTATAAAAAAAGTATAAAACTACACGTAAGGGTTAGATTTTAATTAAAATGATTATTAGTGCGTTTTTAGTTATATAACTTTGTATTAAGGATCTCATTTCTTTCTATACTAGGAATCAATAAGGCGTCTAATAGAACATTGAGCTTTTTTCTTCTTGGAGATAAATCTTTTAAAGGTTCTTTGCTTTTGGAAGCAAGATAAGGTTATATAGGAATTGTATCAAATTCCTCCCCTGATGTTATATCAATCCTCGGTACCTTCGCTATGTCACGACATGGATGAGACCACCTCGTCTTTGTCGTTTTTTTTTTACGAAGTGACGAGACGAGCGTGTTGTTCACATGAGTAACACGCCAGCCCAAGACAACGTGGCGCTAGTTACGATGATATACAACATCACATTGCGATCGCCCGAGACATAAGATGTTGAGTCTCGTTACACCAGTAATTACATTAGCTACAGCGCCTTTCAAGGGCGAAGGTCTCGGGCAACGGAGACCTACCATCTGTACAGCAGAGATGGTTCCCAGACTCGTTTAATGGGCAACACTCCTTAGACAGGCAGAGCCTACGTTAGTCCTATTCTTAATATCCCGTCCCTACCGTTCAGAAGAACGTCCTGTTATAAGTCCTGAAACATAGATGTTGAAAGGATGATAAACACATAGTTTATTAAAGAAATTATTATTAAGTTATCAGGTATTTTTTTTTTAAATTTTCATCGCAGTACACGTACTTAGTCCAACGGTTCAGGTGTTAGGTGACACAGTGATTATGACAAATTGCGCGCGGCGGACTGGCTTCGCGTTACATCTGCGACGCCTTGGCAACGCGTCGACTTACATTGCAACGCGTAAGCAAATTTATTCTGGAAAGTTACCCACTATACCTACAGTAAAGCTTTTTTTTTATTAAACAACGAAAGGAGTAACACGTTCACCTGGTCGTAATTCATCGGCTTACCAATAAAAACGTGGCACTAGATATGACATAGCATCACATTGTGCTCCTCGTTTTGAGACATGATATTTATTCTCGTTGCACCAGTAAATACATTAGCTACAGCGCCAAACCGGATCATAGTAATATTCGCACACTACTGGAGATTAAAATTATTTCATAATTAAAACATTCGTAACGATCACACACCTTTAATTTTTTTTTATTTAAGTAAATGACGAGACGAGAGGGAAGTTCCCCTGATGATAAATGATCCGCCAATAACAACGTTGCACTAGTTACAATTATATAAACTGCACCACATTGCGCTCATCGCCTGACACGTAATATGTTGCGTCTCGTTACCCCAGTAATTGCACTAGCTACAGCTCCATTCAAACCAGAACATAATAATATTTGCACAGTAGTCTTGCAGCATAAATGGGCGTTGCGGTGGTACCTGTCTAGACGGACTCCAGCAAGAGAGAGCTGTCACCAGTAAATAGTAATATAATATTACTCGTCAAGAAATGTACAATTTAATATAAATAATAGTTTAAATATATACTTTAAAATCGTACAAATTGTAGAGTCCATACATTTGTAATGAATTTGCATTGTAGTGTTTATGCCCATTTTAATATGAATATTATAGCTTTAGGCATCCACGTGGTGGGCGGACCAGGTCAGAGTGGCAATGGACGTCCCTTTACATGAATGTGCGCAAACAGAATTAGTTACAGATGACGAGGCGTTTAGTGAAACTAGTCACTACAATAACTTGAAGAGCTTTGCTTTTAGCTTTTCAAAAATAGCGATTGAGAGAAAGAAAAGTAATATAGTATTATCATGATCGTAACATTTGTACCAGTCAACCTGTTAAGCGATTAAACTCGCCTGTAATAAAGTGATAGTTAAAAAGATGTCTTGTTTATGACCGATTACGACAGTTGTGGTTTATAACACATATTCTAACTCAATTTTAAAAGGTTGCAAAACATTTTCTACCTGTCGGTGTCGCCATCTATACTTGATAATAAGTAAATTTATATTTTTATAAAGACGCAATTGATATTTTATTGTTACGGTTATGATATATACCTAATAGATGGCGCTTTTATTAAAATAAATGTTAATACATTTTTACCGTTTAATTAATAGAAGTTATTAATAGTTTATACCGCATTTATAAGCCAACGTTAATAAATTTATTACATTTTTTCTTAATTATATTCTGATCGATAAAGGTATAAAAAGATCTATTTCAAAAGTAAATAAGTTTCAACTTTTAGATACTTTCTCAACTCTAGGTAAGATGTTTGTGTTCACAATTAATATTACTACACTAAAAACTTATTTTAGCAATTTCTGTTTTATTAAATTAATTAAATTATTAATGTAATTAATTAATTACTATCGTAAAAAGTACTTAATATTACCTAAATTGTTTTAATAGTAGCGCCATCTATCTAAATTTGATGAAATTATTTGACATTACTACATGTACGTACTATGTTATTAAGACAACAGATATCACTGTACTTAAAATTTAAAATAATTATTTCTTTAGAAATATTTGTCTTAATCATCATTATTTTTAATGAATAAAGCAAAGAATAGTAATTTTTGTATAATTAATTTCATTCATTTTCATCATAATTTTCAAAGACCATACGTAAAAAAAAATTGATATCTGTAAGCATTACATTACATCTTATCACTGAGTTTGGTTAGTTTTTTACTGGTGATAAGTCTCTGCTGTCGGCATACGATTCCTGTCTTGGGTTTCCTATATTATATTGGAACCTTTATTAGGCTAACGTTACCGGAACTGCGGGAGTGTGCGAAAGCGTTCCTGCAGGCTCGACCAAAGGCGCAACAAAGAAACCGTGGGATTTTATCCAGTAAGAGTCTGGCATAACTTTTTCTTTGCCGCCGCCACGAATAAGGATCTAGGCAGGATTTCCCTATGAAAAAAAAGGTCTATGTTGCCGGAGTTTAGGTAGGTGTCACCGCAGCCAAATTGTAACGGCAAACATTGCTGCGTTTCGGGTTGAAGGGCGCTGTAGTTGGAAAAATAACTGAGGCACATAACATTATGTTTCAAGGTGACGAGCACAATGTGGTACTGCGGATATCATCCCCGTTGTTATGGGTCGTCGTATCACTTACCATGAGTTACTTCGTGGAATAAAAAAACAGTTTTTCCGACTTTGCAATACTTATAGAATCGTAATAAATATTTTGGCAGTCGTTTGTATATATGATATGATATTTGTTTTGTTAAAGAACAGTGAACTGAAAATAAATTTACCTGTGAATTTGTTAAGTATTTATAGTATTCATTCAATATATTTATATATGTGGCGAGGTATATAAAATTTAAATAACAAAGTGCAACGTTAACATAATACAAGGAGGACTGGTGAGTTAATGAATACTAGGCAGAAACTTGTCTTGAATTTCTGTTGACTTTCGACCTTTTTAGTAAATAGCGGTCTCGGACTATACCTGTTACCCTTTCCTGAGTATTTAAATATGAGTTAACACGTTAACGAAACACGCTATTTTGTATATAATTTAAATTCTTTTTTACTATCACTTTTTTTTTAGATTATCCATACTAAAATTATCATCATCATTATTTTTCGTTCAATTAAGTAACGAAACGAGCTGGATAGTTACTTGATGATAAGTGATACGCCTGCATATAACATGGCTCTACCTAGGATATACCACATTGTGCTTCTCATCTGAGACATAATATGTTGATAATGCCGGTAATTACACTACATACAATGCCCTTCAAACCGGAACACAATAATGTTTTCAAGGTACTATTCGGCGGTACAGTTATGCGTTGTGTAAATTATCTAGACGGTTTCTAGAAATGGAAACCTACTATTAGTAAATTAGCCTACGTTAAGGGTAGTTTGTCAAGAGAAGGTAAGTGAGTTTCGTTACTGTAGTTATAATTTGAAATAGTAGCTATTTTATTAAAATCTTTTATAAGCGATTAGCTGGTCCTTGCCCACCTTGCTGGTCGTAACTCCCCCATAAGTCCCTTTGGGGAAGGAATTATTAAAAATCTATTCTTAGCTGACCTCTAAATGGGAGAAGCCACATCTCTACCAAATTTTGAGTGTTCACGTCTAATAGTTTCGGAGATCTCTTGATGAGTCAATGAATCTTGGACATCTTTATATATCGATGAGCTAAGCAGAATGTTATTTTGGATGTATGTGGTCAAGTCCATGACGGAGATGCTGATAAGGAAGAGAATCACATTACGCTCGTTGTCTTGAGAAGTTAATCTTACTGGCGATAGATTTCTGCTACCGGATATCGTCTAGGTAGGTACTAAACAACCCCTATTTCTGCCGCATTTCTATGGGCATCCGTATCACTCATCAGGTGAACGTTCTGCTTGTTTTATTGCTTAGTCAAATAAAAAAAAAATTTAGGATGGGTTGTTTATGTCGGTAGGTGTGTTTAACTAAATTGGGGTTAACAGTACAAACTGACGGAAGGAATTGTCTTAAGCATATATATTAATTATCATCTGGTGATAATTAATGTATCTGCTGAAGACAATTTTGGAGCTACTTACGTTGTTTACACTGCACCACCTTGACACACTGGACGTACTAAACTTTTATTGCGTATGTTTTTTAACAACTAAAATATTTATTAGTTATTACTCTTTAATATTTATTACCTGTCAATCCAATCTAATCCAATCAGCCGGAAGACGTCCACTGCTGGACAAAGACCTCCCCCAAAGATTTCCACTCAGACCGGTCCTTATTAAAACTAAATCTACTTAGTAGTCATTTGCAGTTATAAAGGATATTAGTATGTTTATGTCTCTAGTTGTTATTAATTTCTAATATTTATTATATCACCTATTGTAATAAGTTAAGGTAAGGCTGTTTTTTTTTTAATCTTTGTAATATATATAGTTTTTTTTTTTTTATGGTGGTGTTCTCGCCGCAGTTTTTACAACCATAGCGGCTTCATCGGACTCAGGGCTAAAACAATAAAAATTAAATATATACATATATATGTAGATAAAGTAGTATGTATGAGGGGTGGAGAAAGTTGAGAAGATATTGGATGTGGAAAGGTTGAAGAGTTGGATAGTGCTATGAGGGAAGAGAAAGGGCTGTATTTAAATATATACATAGATAAATATATATATGAATTTACGACGCGCACGGTGCGCCTCGGATGGCGGTAATCCTACGAGGTCATCGGAGGGGGTGTAATGTATATAAATAGCTCTTCACCGCTCGCTACGCTGAACGTTTTATAAAATGAGACTTGAAAATTTTAAGAAATATTTCTTGAGGAAAACCGCAACAGTAAATGACTTTCTAGAGTAACCGTTACTATAGCAACCGCATAAATAGTACGAAATAAAAATGTTTATAAAAGTTATTATAAAAAGTTTACTATCTTCAAATTGTGTAGACGTAAATTTGGTAAAGATATTGCTGTTGCTAACTACCTGCTGTTGATAACTAACCCTAAAGGGGTTAGTTATGGCTGACAAAACAGGCAGGTAATAGCTGGCTTTGCCCTGTAGCTTCGGGCTAGTAAGAATAGGAATAAGGTAAGCCCTGCCTGTCGTAGCAGGCGACTGAAAGAGTCTAGGAGTTACTCGGGCCTTGAGGGTGGGAACCCTAATCGCTCAACAAGCGAACCTACGTAGGACAGCATAGGGTCAGCGATGGTGCCTAGGAGGGTTAGGCTCCTCCTCCGAGACGTGTAACAGAAAGTGTAGAGGGGCACTGATGCGTTTCATCACAGATTCAGGAGTCTCTTGGAATGCCCTGGTACAGACCACCGAAGGGGTTTTAGTGAGTAAGAATTTCACATAACCCTAACTTCCCCCCAGAAGCAGAGTGTCTTTCGAAGATTACCCCCCAAAACCAGAAGAAAAGGTAACAGCTAGTTTAAACATGTTTGAAATATATCAAACTCCTTTATAATTTTGGGTGTTAATTTTTCCCTTACAAAATCTAAGGCTTTTTTTACTTCAGCTCATATTATGTCTTAAAGTATCCACCATACACTAACGAAAGCCTTGTCATAATCTCTTGCTGACCGGATATCACCCGGAAAGAGACTGACAAGTTTTTTTGTATAAACATCTAAATATCCATAGAGTTACAAATCTTTATCTATCGGTCTAGAGCTGTCAGCTTTGGAATTACTATTTTCTTATCTTAATACTACAGACATATGACTTTTAACAATGATATCTATTGTATAATATATAAAATAATATACATTGCTTTAAGAATTTCACCTAAAACCCCACGACGCAAACTGCAACATTAAAGCCTAGGCGCAAATATAGACCTAACAAAATAGAATAGCTTTTAACTACTTGAAAGTAAAGAACAAGTATTTTAGTTGGATTATTTTGTGATACAGCATTTGTACTTATTTTTGGATATTTTCCGTTTTAAAAAATAGCTTAAAGTTCTAACTAAACTGTTAAGTGTAAAGTATTATTGCTTATTAAATAATATGGACATTTTGTATTCAAGGAAATCCTCTATGACATAATCTCTCGTCGGAACGGAAGCTTATACAAGAAGTTACTCTTTAGTATCCGCTTTAAATTATACTAAAGTGCTTTAATTTAAATATGGAAGTTTCATTAAATAAAATAAAGAACTAAACAGCTTTCAGTTAAGACCTTGAATAGTTTTGTGAAGTGGTGCCAAGTGCTTATAAATAGCCTGTCATCATTTTGTAAACCGGTTTATATCTTTTAAGTTACTCTTCTCATTATGGAACTCGTTATTATATTTTGTTTCATTAGTATGAGAATTTTAAGATATTTTAATTAAAAACATTTTAATACATTAGTTAGATATTTGAAATTTTTTTTTTAATTTTTTTCTTTATAATACTCTTCATTTACCATTTCTTGAAGTTTAAATTGATACTGTATTGTTCTAGAGAAATTTTTATCCTTTGTGTATCACCTCAAAATATATGTATGTACTTATATAGAGAAATATATTCGTATTAAAAAGTAATGAGTACCTTTTTAATACGAATGGCTATTACCTTCTTAATGTATTTTTTTCGCTATATACAGGGTGTCTGGTGGCAGATTTATATTTTCAAATTTCAATAAAAAATAATATGTTTGACATATAATTTTACTAAAAATATTAAAAGATAGAGTATAAATGCGGATTTTATTTTTTAAAGATAATGTCATCCAAATGTCTTCCATCTTGTTGCACACACACACACTGTTCGAAACGGAGCCTCGTATTCCGTGCCACACGCTGCAGTAAACTTGGTTCAATTGCGCTGATTTCTCGCCGAATATTTTCTTTTAAGTCCACAACAGTTTGCGGATTGTTGGCGTAAACTCTCTCTTTGAGGTAGCCCCACAAAAAAAATCCATTGAAGTTAGGTCGGGTGACCTCGGTGGCCACGGGATGTCCCCAAAGCGACTAATCAGTTTTTGAGGGAGATTTTCTCGCAACAAATCCATCGAAGCTCTGGCCGTGTGTGCGGTCGCACCATCCTGTTGAAACCACGTGTGTGATGAGAATGATGAATGAGCTCGCAGGTTCGGCAAAAAGAAATTCGAAATAATGAGCCGATAATTCTCACCATTGACATTCGTCGCTTGGCCCCGTGCATTTTCAAAAAAAAAATGGTCCGATTATCCCATTCGTGGATAAAGCGCACCAAACAGTTACCCTTGGGCAATGTAATGGTTTTTGGTGCTTCAGTCGAGGATTGCGAGTTCTTAGAGCCCAGTAACGGCAATTTCGCTTGTTTACGTGTCCGTTTAAATGATAATGAGTCTCGTCGCTCCAAAAAATGGAGTTCGCAGTGCGAAAACGCTCCAACATGGTTTCACAAAAAAATTTGCGTGACGCAAAGTCATTTTTTTTCACCATGTTCCGGCTGTGGTTGAAACCGTTTAATCATCCCCAACCTTTTGACCAGTTGATACAGTGTTAGCTTAATATACTATAGATGAAATAGAAAAAAGGATCAAAAATTCCGATAAATATACAGGATATTACATTCGAGTGGTGTATTTAAAACGTACAAATGTGGATTGTGCATAATTTGATATAATTTTCATATTTTAAATAATATTGTTGATAAAACTCGCAGCCAGACAGACAAGAGGGCAAGCGGCATTGTACATACAAGCATTACAAGGTGACCTGTAACGCGCTGCGTAAAGCTCGCTCTGCGTACGCGCTCGAGTTTGAAAGTGGCGGGACAGAGCTTACAAACTTTCGGAACATTTTACATCTGTAAATACTTTATAAGATTTTTAATGATAATATCACTCGTCCACCAAAAATGAATACAGCTAAAGTGTAAAAAGTACAACAATACGACTATTGATATGTTGATAAAGTAATATAATTTTTCATTAAAGACAAGATTGTGAAATTGCCGATAGAATTACTAATATGTCTAGGTTTAGTTTATCCTTGAAAACAGCCATAGTCTTAGTGTAAGGTACTTTGAAAATCCTATATTTGAAAGTGTGTAGACAAAAAGTGAGTAGAAATTGCGTATTAGTTGAATTATAAATTAATGTAATATGTTTTCTTCACATTCATTTTATTATCATTATCAAAGATTTATTAGTTTTTACTTCGTGTAATATGAAACTGATCTTTTTAGAGTAAATTAGTTTGAAAACAAAAATGATGCAAGTCAAGTGTATAACCTCATATTTAGCAGTGGACAATAAAAAGTGACTAAAATAATGATGATGTGTAAACATTGTGAGACTTCTCTTATCAAAAACCGTTGCATACATCACAATCATTAATTTTATATTTGTAATTAAACTAAAGTGTGATTGTTGTGTTCCAGTTAGATGAAGGCTGCAACAAGAGAAATTACCGAGCTTGTGTAATCGTCCTAATTATAGTTATTATAATTATACATATATTTTTTAAACATGTTAAAAATGTTGTGTGCTTCTTCTACTGACAAGGAGGTGAGAGACAGAGGTGGTTGTTTAACCACCTCTCTCTCTTTTGCGTTTGCTCTGCTCTCAGTCGACCGTCAGCCGCGCGAACGTACGAACGACTCTCACTTACCACCACATACCCCGCCACAGTACGAACACAACGACATGCATCGAAAATAAAATAATATACACAAGTGTTAGTGTTGTGATACATACATTTAATATTTTTTAAATATATTGAACGATTATGAAATAGTGTCCTAAGATGCTTCAGCCTAGATTAATCACTCCCGGATGTGTTAGTGACAAAATGGGATACGAGTACTTTTTCGTGAGGAGCCCTAGATATTGGACGATCTTGTGTGTAGCAATCCTTCTAAGCGCAAATCTAGTGACATGTCAAGGTAAGGCTCTTTACACTGTGCGATATATCACGATTTTAAAAGGTCTCATTGATTTGATCTATTTATTATAAATATAATTCTAATTTATCATTCTTTACCAATATGTTAGTAAGAAGCGATCTTTAAAACAATCTATATAGAAAAAATGGTAAAGCAAATTATTGAATGATAAAATATACATTTTAATATGTACAACTTGATATATTAATATTTAATTTATCGAGTTATTGAAAAGTCGAGCTTTTGCGAGTTGTAGTTGCAAAAGACATCAACGCGTTCATACAAATTATTTAAATGAATTATACAGAAGCTTCTAGAGCTTTCTAAAATTTTTTTTATTATTTTTATTTGGTGCTACGAGAAAGTGAATAAATTATAATTAAACATAATTAACCACAATCTGTGACATGTATTATATATTTATACTTTTTACTTTATTATTAGCTGCTTCAACCATTGACCCAAATCTTAATATTATAAAGTCCGGAGTATGTTGCTTTTATATATTATGTTGCACTTACCTAACTTATATGAGATTTTTATTAACTTAATGGCCCTTGACTATCTTATACTGTTCATTATAAAATTCTTTTTTAAATATGTGGTAATATGTATGAAAATTTAACTTATATAACAAACGAATGCACTCGTAATGAAATTTCAGTGTTGAAAACAGATTTTTCCCGTAATCTTTTGCAACTTGGACGTTTCATTATCGCATGGCAAGTTAGCTTAAGTGGCGAAACTTCAGCCGTGTTCATAATAATATGTTAATGACGAGGAGATGTGTTTAATACAATACGCAATAATGTCAAGGCGTTAGCTTACGGAAAGATGAGCACCGCGTTGCTTCACGCGGAAAATAATACGAAATTTTATTACGAAAAAAAAAAAGTTAATGCTGCTTTTAAAATTCGCTGCAATATAACATTTGAAACAATCTCAGTACAAATTTCAGCATCGCAAAATTTCAAGAGATTACTGTTATTAGTACATACATACATATATATCACGCCTCGTTCCCAGTGGGGTAGGCAGAGACCACCTCTCTCCACCTGCTACGATCCTGGCACACCTCTCTCGCTTCCTCCACTTTCATAAGCGTCTTCATGCACGCTCGTCGGTTGCGTGTGCTTTTGATCCGGCCGTTCTTTAGGACATCTCCGATTTGATCGGAGTATGTCCGTCTAGGTCGACCTGCACCGATTTTTCCAATCATTCTTACCTTGTATATTTCTTTCGTTAATCTTCTTTCATCCATTCTTTCGACATGGCCGAACCATCTAAGCATCCCTTTCTCTATCCTTGTCACTACATCTTCAACCACGCCGCACCGCTTCCTTATCACACTGTTCCTCACTTTGTCCATCTGTTATTAGTGTTTGTTAGAAACAAATCTCTTTCAAATTTCTAACTTCATAGGATAATGTGACTAAGTAGTTAAAGTGTAAGTAACAGAAGTAATAGTAAGTGTAATAAAATATTTAAGTTTCAGTTTGATATGAAAGTGAAGCTTAGTGACAGATAGATATATTTCTGCTAAATCTAAGTCAGGTTCGGTGTGACACTATATGTAAATGAAACTTTCATCAATGCTTTCGTTTCCTTCTCAAAAATCGCTTCGACTCGAAATCTAGGCCAATTTGAATCCCAAAACTTTATCATAAATTTCTAAATTCTGATGCCTGATAACAGATATTTTTTATCATTATACATTTCCTTATAAATCTTGATAGCGCTCAAGCTGCTAACTTGATTGTGACTTCGTCGTTTTATTGTACAATTGTTGATAACTTGATATGTATAAATGCAGCATGCGTCGCATGCATGTTTGTCTTTATCGAACAAATAGAAAAACGCGGCCCCGGATTTTAAACAAATACGCAGTATTTTCCGTGAAACAAGTTTGACGACTTAGTAAAGTTTAGTATAAAGTATATTAAATAGGTCGTTTTTTTTTTAAATATTTTTCCACTATTTATATGTCAAACTATAGTTCTTCTATATACAGTAGAAAAGATGCCGACTTAATTGCGCCCGGAAGTCCTCGGCACTGACAGTAGGTCTCTGTTCCTGGTGACCGTTTTGGAAGGTACCATCAGCTCCTATTTCCGCTGACAAACAGTAGTATGCAGTTATTATAATGTTCCGGTTTTGAAGGCGCTGTGGCTAGTAAAATTATTGTTGTAAACTAACATCTCATGTCTTATAGCGACGTGTACGAAGCGGTGTGGTGTATACTATCTTAACTAGCACTGCGTTGTTATGGACAGTATTACTTATCATCAGGTGAAGCCCATCGTTTCCTTTCTTCGTTGAATAAAAAAAAAAAAGAGTTCAAACGTCAGAGGTTGGCACCACGTGTGCATAACATGAGCTTTGGATCTTTTCGTTCAACTTAATTGTTTTACTTAATTTCCTTATATGTGTACATTGCTTTAAGTGTTTTAGACATATAATATATATAATATAAGTATCTTTATCAATATTTGTATCTCTTTTTTTTGCTGTACGCTTTTAATATTACTTGATTCTTATTTGTTAATCATTGTAATAGTTCTATTCAATGATTGCTGACCGATAAGCTATTCTTTAGGTGAGTAATTTGCAACGTACTAAAAACCTGAATATAGTAATAGTAGTAATGTTTGGACGATTAGGCCCAAATGTAAAGTAAGTAAACCTACTTACACACACACTAAGTACATGTTAAATGCGATGGGAATGCCAAGTGTATACCCTGTCCTTTTTAAACGTCGAGTATTGAACTCGTTTGGCATCAGAGTGAGGTGGTGAGGTTCGTGACCATTCGTGTCGATTCATTAAGTCGTTTAGGTATCAATTATCGGCAGAGGTTTCGAATGGGCATGTAACTCCATTTGACCCCTGCCTCGTAAGTTCTTGCGCAACGCTGGTGAGTGGTCAGGACGGCAAATGTCACCTGCGGTTGTATACCGTCCGTAGTTACACACGGCGACTGCAGAGAGCTGCTATACGAGTACTTGTACTGTGAGAGGAATACTTTGTATAATGAAAAAGGTTTTTCTTTCTATTGAATCCATAGCATATGAAATACATTATTAGTCTGTTAAAAAATATGTTTTCTTTGTTCTAAGTATTACTTTTTGAAAGAATGTAATATTAGGGTTGATGTTACAGTGAAAATATCTCTAGAATGTCTTCCGTTTATTACCAAAGAGTTAATAATATCTTTGGTAAAAGCATTATTATCATGTTATTTATCACGGCGTGATAATCTGTAAGCATCTAAGTTCTATATTGTTAAGGATCCTCTTCATCGAATATTCGGGTTGTCTTAACTATATTTCAAGTAATGTTAAGCAGTAGTGACTGCAGATGGCAAAGCGTGATCTGGAACAATCTGACTTATAATCTAACAGTTAAAAATAGTCAACCTGTTACGGTGAACATAAGAAGCCACTATATATATTTATAATAAACGGCGCCGAATTTGAATCAAGGACTGACAAGGCAAGCGCTCATCATTGATCAACTAAATTCAAGGTTTTCTGTATATGATAAACGTTACAGTGAATGTACTATAACGGTCTGCACGGAGATCCAACTTGGTCCGTCTGACGGAGCAGCTCACCAGCGTCACGTCACCAGTCAAAAGTGAAATGTTCGTTGCGTCAACGCCGATAGAACTTTGTTCATTTTTTGATTGCATACACCGCCGATGTAATCGCATATTGCGGACAGAGCAATAACTTGTTAAAGGAAAACTTTTGCCTGTTAAATTACACTTAATGATCTGTAAATTGCAATGAAAACATGTTAAACTTGACAATAATTATGATTACCATAATATAATAATATTCATCTATCTATATAGAAGAATACCTTGTTGCCCGAAACCGCTAAGTAGCTACCAAAAGAGCTCCTATTTCTGTTAACAAACAGTACTGTGTAAACTATTGAATATGAAAATAACCGTGTTCCGGTTTGAAAGGCGTTGTAGCTAATGAAATTGCTGAGGTAACAGTTAGTATTACGATGAGCACAATGTGGTGCAGTGCATATCATCCTAAGTAGCGCCACCATCTCGCGAACGTCTGATCGGCTGATCTCATTGTCGAATAACAAAATGTTCTAAACTAATATATAATAAGTACGAAGATATATATATATATATATATACACACAATATTTATTTATTTACGAGAATATATATGGATTACGAGGATATCAATGTATAGATAAAATTTTATGTACGTTTTTGTTATTGCATTAATGGCAACCAGTGTCAAAATGAAATGAAGCAAGTGGTTTTACTTTCATCACCATCAGACATATTCACTACGGCGTTTCGTAAAGAAAAATAAAATACTACCGCTTTGAAAATAACACTACGTTTATACTATACGTAACGTATACGAACGATGAAGCAACTTCACGATTGGGATGTTTACCTGATGGAAAGTAAGATGATATGAGCTGGACCACAACCGGCTTTGGTACTGGATCTTTTGTCCCAATAACTTTACTATACTCTATTACAATGCAGCGCCAGTTTACACAGCACCACATTACGAAGGTAGCAATGCTTGAAGGGCGTTGTAGCGATGTATAATAATATGATGTATTCGTACCTTACCTCAATGTTAAAAAAAATTAACGAAGCGATAAGACGAGAGAAGCGTTCGTAATATAAAGCACAACATTGTTTTTATCGCTTTGAGATGAAAGATTTCAAGTCTCGTTACTCTAGTAATTTCACTAGCTACAAGTTCCCTCGGAACAGAACACAGCAATGACGACACATTACTTTAGGGCAGGAGAAGTGGGAGATACGGTGGTACCTACCTAAATGGTTTTTAGAAAGACTTACCATCAGTAGGTGATTCTGTTAATCTCAACATAAGAGATATTATATTTAAAATTGCTTAAAAATTTCTTGTAAATATTCATAGAATCAATATGTCGATTAGTTACATGGTAAGTTACCGTTCATCGTGTTGTTGGCTTCATTGCTTACTAATGAACTGCGTGAGACATGTTCAACGGCTCGCCACTTTGTCGAAGTTGGAGTCAACCGATTGACTTACATTCAACATCATAAATAACTGTAAATAATGAAGAAAACAGTAATAAATCAAATAAAGATTTACGTGTCTGAGTACTTCCGTTTTTGTTCTGGTTAATTATTATTTAAACAAAATTGGGCGTGGTAATAGTAAATCATATAATGCCATGTATATACACGACATCTGATATTACTACTACTGGATAAGTTGACTTATATTTTACCTAAAATACTTAACCTCTACTTGATATAGAGTTAGGTAACAAAGTGATAATGTAATTGTGAAGTGTGTTTGTTCAAAATACTTCAACTCTTATAGGTTAATAGCCGGAAAACACTACTACTATGGTAGTAGATTTACAATATGATGGTGGTAGCTAGACAGGCGGGTCTAGAAGAAACCTCACTGCCCACCACTTTACACGTGGCTAAGGAATCAAAAGCAAGTTGTGAAGTAGAGGGAAAAAAGTTTACTAGACGGTTCTGATCTACATCATCAACGTCAGCATCTGTACTTGGTAGCTGGTAGTCTCTTTCAAGAAATATCCCTTAGCTCGATTTTCAGTTAAGCATATCTATTCGCTGCTTTATATAATGAAAATCAGTTTATTTAGGTCTAACAGAGCATTTACATACCTAGGCCAAAATATATCTAAGTATATATATTTGTGAGCATAAAATGATTTGTTTCATCGATCATTGAAACTTCGTAGTCGAAAAAACTCCAATGCTAACTTACTAGCATATTAAGCGCTTTTAAGGTGTTTTAACTTAATATGGAGCGTCATACTATAAATTATAAATATTTTATATGTCGTAGTGTAGTGTAGGAGATATAAAAATGTAGTGTATCGGCTCGCAGCGCTATGAATGGGAGCGCACCATTTCTCGCGACACAAAAACCTGCACCTCACTGGGTCAGTCGACTGGGTGGGGCCCGTGATGAGCATTCATACGGATGTCTATACAGGTTGATAGGTTTCTTTTTTAAACTGTGAATTAGTACAGTAACGTGAATTGATACATTAGATGTATTATTAGTAATATTAATTATATGAAAACTTAAGATAATTATATATTTTTACATGTACAACAAGGGAGTGTTATAATTTAATTGAAAATCTCTAAATAGTAAGACTGTGCTCATGCTAATTACGATGTATGTACCTAGTAAATTAGTAAAATTACCTAGGAAACCCGCACACTGAAATCATCTTTGTGTGTGTGTGTGGTGGTCCCAATAAAGTGGCAACGGGCTCGCCCCCTGTTACATAGGACCAAATCTGACCACATCTGGCGAAAGGTGGGTGTTTGTTCACCTCTGCCTACCCCTACTGGGAAAATGGCGTGATAATATAAAAAAAGTAAATTAGTAAATTATTACAACTTATTGAATCTATATATATACATATTCTAACTGTTTTCCTCTTTGATAGATATAATATAGAAAGAAATATTCCTGCCGGGGACAACCCGTCACTCCCTGGATCCTTTTCCGTTATTAATACCCCGCAACTCTCTTTGAGTAAATTGTGATATATACATTCCTAGTTGATCTCTAAATGGCAGAAGCAATATCTCTACCAAATTTTGAGTGTCTACATCTTATAGTTTCGGAGATCACCTAATCAGTAAATGAATCTTCTATATACATACATATATAGAGCTTGCGATATACAGATATGATAGAATGGTAATCCTTTTCATTCTAAGCTCTTGATTCTATATGGAAAGGATCGCTCTAAAATTGTGATTAGTCGAAAATGAGTCATGGTAATAACCTTAACTCTTTGGCGCAGTTGTTAACCGTTTGGTTAAAACTAGGATGTCGGAAGTTTGATCGGTGGTAGGACTTTTTCACGTGCGATTGGTTAGTTATCACCCCACGTCGTATATATCTGCCTTTGTAAAAGAATCACTGTTTTCGCTGTCTTCATATGATAGTTGGAGTATCCTGGTTGAACTTTACCATCCACGGCTTGATTTTCAATTAAATCTAGAAATGAAGGTCTAGTTAAATTTTTAAGGATATGAAAACAAATTAAACCCTTGCGGTATTAATTATTAAAGCTTTAGTTAAGTAACGACTAAAGTATAAACATTACATCCGTACCTTCTTTGAGTTCGCAACATCTATAACTATAGTTATATATGTTTCTTTATATGCGTGTCGGATCAAATATATTTCATATTAAACATACATAACACAGTTCTAAGTTAAATGTAGAGTACGAGGTTAACAGTTATTATTAACAATTTCACGGTTTGTTTAAAATTCATATCGGATTTCAATAACAATCACTATTGAAGTACACGTCATATAAATATATGTGGTGGATAATAGAATAATTTCGTATATTTCATAATAAGGGAGTATGAAACATTTCAAAATAATACAAAATTGGTATACATTTAGATATTGTTCATATCTAAAAGCTTTACCTTTTAGTCTATATGAAGTTTACGATATAATGCAATATTTGTTTATAGTATTGAAGCTACTTTTTTTGTGAATGAGTAAAGAGGGACGATTTATATTAGAACCTAGTTAAAAACATATGTATTGGGAAATATTTTTAGCTCTTTTTATTCTATAGTTTAATGTGTAATTATAATTTCATTAGGTGTCGAATGATAAAGAGAAACACGCTCGTACAGAATACCCAGTCTCTCATATACTGACAGCCGCAATATAGCGATGTTGCTATGGCGGCAGATATATTATATATTAATGTGATTGCTAGAGGATGTCCAAGTCTTGCTAATGGAGTGTCTGAAATACCAGAGCAAAAGAGAGGAGTTGATATGTAAACATAACATCAATACTTTGGATTTGGGCACCTTACACATGGCTGTGTGAACCAGAGTTTGGAACAGCTCAATATTATTTAGATATATTGTATCTGTAGGTTAAGTTTTTTTTTGAGCCAATGAGGCTGACATATCCCTAAGAGATAATAGCCCCCTCCCTAAAAAAATATTAGCAAAAATCGTGGTAGCTAGTTAAGTTTACAAAGACCAAGCCAACTCCAAAAGTGGCTTAGGAACCGAACGGGGGACCTATTTGTTACTAAGCAAGCCGTTACTACGCCACGTAGGCAGTTAAATTTCATTACTTATAAAATTTGACTTAAGTAATTTTCTATATATAACATAGTACGTATTTTTTTTTATTTTATATGACAAAGAGACCAAAGGAGCAAAACGATCACCTGATGGTTAGCGATATGCTTGCCCATAATAATGTAGCATTAGGTTGATATCTGCACCATATTGTGCTGGTCGCCTGTTTGTTGAGCCTCGTTACCCCAATAATTACATAGCTATAGCGCCCTTCAAACTGGAACACCGTTTACTACTTACTATACGGTCTCCGGCAACAGAGACCTACCACAAGTTTATAGAATATGTTACAAAAAATATAAGAAAGAGCATGTATAATGTCAAAGAGTATTTCCTTCCGGTTAGTTCCGTGTGTATAAACTAATATTACTTTATATGTAAATAATACTTTTTTCTTTCAAGTGAATGTAATGAGAATTTGAAAGAAAAGTATTAAATATTAAAAAAAAACTTGTTGTCGTACTTTGAGAGTTGAACGTTATTTGATATGTTATATATAAAATAGTAAATAGTACATTACTGTATATATAATACGTTAAGCCCTATCAAATAACTGTCAGTACGTTCACCTCTTATCTAGATCATATCTTGGTACCTACTGATTTATTAGTATTTATTGTGAGGATATTTATGTTTATCATATACATTTGTATGTAATAATTTCTAGTACATTACTCAGTATTATATTTATACTGTTTTTCCAACCTAAATTTCGTTTGAAGCTTTTCTGCTCTCTCTACGTGTTTTTGTCGAACTTCACAACAAATTCAAAATTATGGTTATATTCATATAATATTGTTTATAACAAATATATAAACAAAACAATGTCGACTAGTGTATTTGTGATTGTTTTGCTTTATTAACCTTATTGTTCCCCTCACTTTAGTTTACGATAATAGATGTATTTGATGAGATTGCAATTGTGGTCATGTTCAGAAGCCATGTCTTCTTCTTCTTCTTAAAGTGTCTGTCGAACTAATGAAGGTTAGCGATCAGCGTGGGATAGTCCTTTCTGTGTCTGGTCCGGCGGAACAATTCGGACTCGACAGATATGCCAATCCATTCCCCGATATTCATCATGATCAGAAGTCTATTTCTTCTTCTTCTTCTTAAAGTGCGTCTCTAACTAGTGAAGGTTGGCGATCAGCGTGGTACAGTCCTTTCTGTCTCTGGTTCGGCGGAAGAATTCGGACTCGACAGATATGCCAGTCCATTCTATAATATTCATCATAATCAGAAGTCATGGCTTCTTCTTCTTCTTCTTAAAGTGCCTCTCTAACTAGTGAAGGTTGGCGATCAGTGTGGGATAGTCATTTCTGTGTCTGGTCCGGCGGAACAATTCGGACTCGACAGATATGCCAATCCATTCCCCGATATTCATCACGATCAGAAGCCAAGTCTATTTCTTCTTCTTCTTCTTAAACTCTCTTCTTAGACTCGACAGATATGCTGTCTATTCCCTGATATTCATAATGAGCAGGAGACATGTCTTGGATTTTAAAGCTATTAGCGCTTTTTTGTAGGTCAACATTTTTGACTTTTTAATGTTACATCAATGTTTCTAAGTTAAGTACTTAATGTTAGTTGAATTAAGAATCATATGAATGGTGATTAACAGATATACAAACGGCATAACTATTGTGATAGCAGGTTTTGACGAAACTTTCACAATCGGCGATGGAGAGGTCAAACGGGCCCGCCGCTGTGTGGGTCCGGCTCGCGCGTGTGCGTGAATGGGTCTGCGCACGATGAGCGCCAGTGATCCAATGCTATCGACTTTCTAATTTTTCGGTTTACCCAGTATACACAGCGGCTATTTGCTATCGTGTTAGCATTAACTTTGCTTTATTACCGAATATAATTAAAGTAATTAATTGTTTTGAAACTCAACGTGTTGAATGTAGAAAATTAATCAGTGTTCACGGATGTATGAGTCTAAATCTTTATAGAGAGAAGTATCAATAAATAGCTTAATACTTACAAATGGTGTCGCGGAAGTTATATACTGATCAATAATGATATTTGAAGATCGCTCTCAGCGATGATGAATAAATAACGATTCTTCAAAAATTTTATTAAAAAAAAAAAAAACTTTTGTTTACATAATCATAGGTTAGGTTATAAGTGATTTTATAAAGAGTATTGTGATTATTATTTAATAAAGAAAGGGGTAATAACTTGTTAAAAATATATATAAAAGGATAGGAACAATGCTTATTGATGTATAAACCCCAAAATACCTTAAAATTGTATTCGAATGAAATTACTCTTGAAATTTCTGAAGATTTTCTTTGTATATATAAATCTGAAATTTAGTTAGCAAAAGATAATTTTAGTAATAAAAAAATGACTATGTCTTCAAAGTGAATCAGGTTGAAACGTTCGTTCGGAAGAATCCGTGTCACACTAACAGCTGTATCATGATTCGAACAGACAGCAATTGTTGTCTACAGACGGACACCGGCAAGTGGGTGTTAGGAAGTGTTATTGTGACGCAACATCAATCCGTCAGGTACTTACTTCCTGTTGTTATATCACCTGTTTGAACAGGTTGTAATGATAACGCCAATTTTAACTTGTGTTTCGCTCATGTCGCCATTTCGCCAACGCTGACACATTACGGAAATTCGTTATTTTCCTTGTTATTGAATAACTGTAGTTAAGTTTTATTATTTTCTGCCTTTCATCGGATATCTAACTTGCGATCTACTCTTTTTACTCTTTATCATTCCGTATATGAAAGGTACTGCAGTTTTTAATCAACACAATAGCTCTACCTGTTGATCTATAACTTTTAAAATTGGCCCGGTATAGGAACTCTTATCACAGAGTTAAGTTAAGATATAATTTTTAACTATTTTCTTAGCTTATTACTTTATCTAAATTTCATACAGTGTTAAGAGATAATGAGACTGTGGATGTTGGAGCTGTATATACACCCAACAGCCGGAATACTCCTGCTCTATATTGCCAGCTGAAACACAGTGTATTATGGCGACACATTCACAATATGAAGATGGTACTTACCCAGGCAGGACCTAAAGAGCTTTACCATTAAATAGACTCTATGGTATGTGGCCATGGAATCGTACAACAGACCTGAGTGTTATTAGGCAAGAGGTTAGCCACTTCATCGTTTAAGCAATACAAAATAATCTTGTTAGACGTTCTAACAGAATTTTTGGGTTCTCATCTACAAGGTTCTCATATATATAATTGATTATGTTCAATAGTTTATCTATTATTTGTCTATATATATATCTTTGTATTAATAAAATGTTTTATTTGTATATATTTGTATGGTAAAAATTTTGTAGAACTCAGACTTGATTCTTTGGAGATTTTCAGTACATCCTGTTAGAGGTCTCTCTACTCTGGTATAACAGTACAATAATTAAAGTTTAAGGTAAATGGATATATAAACAATACAGAATTATGTTTATTTTCTGGTGACTTTTGAGGCCTTGATAAGAGGTTATTATTATATTTCTTTCTAGAATGCCGTGGTATAATTCATATTCAACAATGTCAAAATATAATTAAGGAGATCGGGAAGTGCATGACCAGCGGTAATTTACCTACGGCGGTAACCGAATAACCGATCATGGTCATATAAAGGTCGTTGTGACTTTACGAGTATCAAAACGGGTTTCCTGTTCAATCAATTCGTTTAATTGTATAAAAAAATTAACAAATTTCATTAAATTTATGTCGCATTCAATGAAATGGTTAGTTGTGATCGGATTGAAATAGTTTCGATGTTTTTTTTTTTGAACCATTTATGCTTTACTGAGCATTTATCAACAGGACAAATTATATGACAGCGAAAGTGATTGACTGTTCGCGTCGGTATGAAATGTTTGTAAATTATCTTAATTTTTAACTACCGTCACAAAAAGATTGATGGTTGTCTCTGCATAAATATAACAAAAAAATAGTGTCTGTGTATGTATCTTTTGTGACTAAGGAAATGATGAAATGAGAAAGACGTGGTATCGGTTAGGATGTTTCTACAAAATTACTCGTTAACTCAAGAATTTCACAGGTTACAGCTTCTGTCAAATCATCACGGATTACAATCTTAAAACTATAGTAAAATGTACACACTGCTGTCTACCGAAAGATATAGTCTATGGTAGAACCCATTCACCCATTTCACTCACCCATTCACCATTTAATTTTATACAGCAGTGTCTCAAGACAAAAGTCTTTCACCAGTGTGTGTTGCTAGTGATGACATACGGAGCAGAGACGTGGCCGCTTACTGTGGGCCTTGTCCGCAAGCTTAAGATTGCTGAGAGGGCGATGGAGCGAGCTATGCTCGGAGTTTCCCTGCGAGATCGAATCAGAAATGAGGAGATCCGCAGGATAACCAAGGTCACCGACATAGCTCGAAGGGTCGCCGTCGCAAAGTGGCAATGGGCAGGGCACATAGCTCGCAGAACCGACGGCCATTGGGGCAGAAAGGTTCTCGAGTGGCGGCCACGTACCGGAAGACGTAGCGTGGGCAGACCCCCCACAAGGTGGACCGACGACCTGGTCAAGGTCGCTGGCAACCATTGGATGCGGGTGGCCCAGGACCGGTCTGAGTGGAAATCTTTGGGTGGAGGCCTTTGTCCAGCAGTGGACGTCTTCCGGCTGATTGGATTGGATTGGATTGGAGAACCCATTCTGATAGGTCCATTGAAACCTGATACTTGCAAAATTATGTATTTTTCTTAAATAATGTTAAATTGATCATCTTTTCAAAAGTCGATGATGTATTATTCCAAAACTGATATAGAGATTTTGATCGTCTCAAATAAATTATAATGAACAGTATATACTATACATTTACCTAATAAATAAGTACAATGATAGACAAACGTACTGAAGCTAGTATATACATATATATCTATTTATGTGTATTTCACAAAAACGCGTTGCACAAATCACGAGATGTGTGGAAATTATTCAGATAAAAACAATAATTAGAAACATACGTTTCGAAAAAACTAACAACGAAAGAAAAAACAATTTTCACGCAATACGTGTAATAGTTAACGGAGAGTAGTTAGGTAACAGCCGTGCAGTTAAAGCGCGTTAACAATATGGTTAATGACCTTGTTCTTGTTAAACGTTACAGTTAACGCGGATTCGCTTATCGGTTTACTTGATTAACTTAGTGCTTTACTAGACTTTATAAAGCACCTTTGATATTATATCATCTTCCTCATGATAAGTATTGTCTTGTTATATATTTATCATTTGTCTATGATATTGTAACGGAAACTGATTCCCGAAATACAAGTAATATTCTTAATTCGGGAATCATGGAGAATGACTATTCTGTACATAGCTGTGACTTTTATAAGGAAATAAATAAATAAGGAACTGATTTAGACTGAGCTTTGGCGGTTAAATTGAGGAAAACAATCAGGTGTTCAGCTATTCCTTTAACTGATAGTATTTTAGTTCGGCCTGCTGCATTATGTCGTCACGCTTATTCCACTTGTTTGATAGGAGCAGGTTTTGACTAAATTTGAGCTTCAAGGTAATCCTGGGAACTCACAAAGGGATCCTATTAGCAGGTCCGGAAAATACATGCTTTGTTTGTATGATTGTCGTTACCGTACGAGAAGAGAAGTTGAGAAGTTTAGGTTTATAAAATCATACGATCTAAGGTTTAAAATCAGGTTATAGATTATAAAAGTAATTGAAATTGTTTATATATATATGATATTTTTATATCATAAATAAATTAAATAAGTCTATAGAGTATAAATTACCACATAATGCTACATAAAGATTATATACCTTAGAATCGATAGTACAGTACTGAATTGCACCCTCGAACACGTTTCCGAGTTGTCGTGTCAGTAGAGCTCAGTAGCCGTGGATTGGTCACCAATGGTGAAGCTGAGAGGAACCTACACGCCCGGTCCGAGACGTAGGGCCAGCTCCAGGTGAGCTCTGTTCTTTGCAATCGTTATGCACTGGCAGGGGGAGAGAAGTATAGGTATTAAATTTCGCCGCTCTGTTTATCTTCTGCGGCCGTATAACGGTTTTCGACGGAGCCTACGACCAGATCCGCCATAGGGAGCCCGGAGAATTATCTCTCTTGACTCACAAGGCCACTAGGTGATAGATTCGAGGGGATTCGTTGTCTAAGTGACGATAAGAGACTAAGAGGATAGGGTGCTATATGTTTCGGCGCACCTTTACAGAGTTGGAAAAAGGAGGATGGTTTCTCCCCTCTGAGCTGTTGTTGCGTGTGCCGGTGGTGTCGCAGAGTTCTGTCAAAGCGTTCTCGTGCCACCGGCGTATAGCGACGAAAGTGGAACAAGGCATAACCAATCCTTGCCCATTGAAAGCATGTATACGAAGGCATTTTCCCCACGTAAAACAAAAAAGCACCAAATTGCATTTGTCATCTTTATATTCGCTATATAGACACTAACTATAAAATAGGATAATCTATTAAGACATAAGTGAGCAAGTGGAGAGAGCTGGTCTCTGCCTACCCCACTGGGAACGAGGCGTGATATATATGTATAAAATAAAGCATTTCCACTAATGATTGCTCTCAGTTTCCGGATTGTTCAGCAGCGTTGCAATCTATATAGAAATATTAATGTTATTGTTATGATTTGAAGAGTACTGAAGTATTGAGACATACTATATTGCATAGTGATTAGTGCAAAGTGACGATATGAACATTTGAACAAGTACATAATTTTTAAGAGCCAGAAGTAATATTTACAATTAGGTGAATGTCTTGCTGCTCTCGTCGCTATGTTGAATGGAGAAGGTTTATAATTTCATGTATTATGTCAGTTGTGTATGATTGTGTATGTAATCGAAAAGAAAATATAGTTGCGGTAATCTTTAAGCGTTATTTAACAGATTGTGAAGTGGAAGATGTAATTGTGAGCGATCTTGCGGCATAGCATTCCGTTCGGGCGGCGCGCGCGCAGCCGGCCGTGCCGCTCGATCCACGCGCGTGGGAAACATGCAAGCGCTGTCGCAACGCTGCACCATTCTGTCTAACTACCGAAAATAAAAACTTTATCGGCTTTTGATACTTCAACTTATTCATCATCATCATCAATATTAACTTTTATTAATCCACTGTTGGAATAGGTCTTCCCTAATGTCGTCCAACAAATGCTGTGCTTAGCTTTTCGCAATCCACTTCCGATCACGCTGACGATACCGTCGGTCCACTTGGAGAGACACACCTTCTAATCCAAGACTCTCCTTCCTCATCAGCCATCATTGACACGACAGATTTAACCAGCCCATTTCCACTTCAGCATTTTGAGACTTATATTGACGACTTTAGTTCTAAGTCAATTTTCTTTGTTCAAGATTTTGTCCCTAAGAGAAAGCAAAGGAGCGTTGTTTCTACTCCGCAAGTGAGGGTAAAGAGGACACACTGGTTAAAGACCTTCGTTTTGAGTCATTGGGGTGATTGCGAGGTGAGGATGTGGTAGAGTCTCCCAAACTTTACCCAACCAAGCTGAATACGTGTATTGATATCTTATTTTTTTTATTATCGATTACTTTGTTAAACATATTCAAACCCGTAGTGGATTACTATTTACATAACCCAAAAAGTCTCTGGTGATCAGTGGCCACATATTATGAAGTTTAATTAGTGGTAAGCTTTTTTCAAACTTGCCACGATAAGTACCATTATCATGTTGTAAATCGGTTCTTATAACAGCATTGCTTTGCTTCCTTTGTTAACTTATCAGAGCTGGTTTACAGGAGCAACATGCTGCACCATCCACAGCTTAATTAACACTTAAGATCGTGAGAAATTAAGGTTAAGTAGTAATTTGATAATCCATTGAAAATTTGAATATTGTTCATAGCAAAAAGTCAAAATTTTACTTTTATATTGTAGTTACACATATTGAGAGACAATATACTTCTTCTTCTTCTTCATAATGAATATTATGGTAAGTTTTATTAATAATAAGTTGGTGATGGTATACCCATTAGCTGCGATTATCGTTTATCATCAGGATTGAAAACCTTCATTTTGTATTATATATGATTATTTTAAATATGCACTACGGACGGGCCTCTCCGAGATCGCATATCGGTTTTTTATAAGTCGACGAACGAGGTACCGTGGTAATCTGGTGAAAGTGAATTCCACCTGACTGCGTGGTGAGGCGGTAAGTAGGCCCTTGCGAATTCAGTCGCTGATAAATCCAACGCGATAGAGCGAAGTAAAGATAGTTAAGTTTAAAGGGGTTAAGGCAAGTTTTCTTAAAGTTTTTATGAACACACATTTGCATTGACTAGTGACATTTAAGCTTGAAACAGACCACAAGTTATCTGAACTTTGTTTATTGTCTTAATGCATTAGTATAAATAATTAAAATATCTGATAAACCATCTGTTCGTCGTCTACTTAGCTGGCCGTAACACCACCTTGCCCCCCCTAGGGAAGGAATTTTGTAACAACCGTTCTTAAATGAACTATACTCGGTTAAAGGAATATTCCTACAAAGACTCTAGGCCTTATAGTTATAAAGATTTTCTTTATCAACATACAGATTAGATTTAGAAGGTTTTACTTATATACTAATAACATTAGAGCTTTTGTTTAATATAATGATTTCTTCTAAGACATATGTTTCATACATAATAAGACTGAATTATACGAATGAAGTCGTAACTATTTTATTATTTGTTACCCCTTCGTTTTGAGTGTTTTGCACCAACTGTAGTTACAAGAGGACTGTGGATATGTCCTGACTTCATAGTCATCATGGAGTACTTACAATTTCGTTATTATTGCTCACAATCCGATCTATTCAGATAGTTTACTGTATCCTGAAGTCTTCTAGTTACATGCTTTTATAACAATAGATAACACTTTTCATAAGAAGTAACTGGTGAAGAACCTTTGAATTCATAGTATTAAAGTTTTTCTTATTGGTTCAATTTCTTTGAAGTATTCTCTCTTTATCCGTTCATTTTTAAACACTGCTCTGGAAGTTTCTAGATAAATATTTACAATGTGTATGTTAATAACAATAATATATATGTAGGCAGATACAGCTAAAGCTTCGAAAACCAAAATGAAATTATCATTTTTAGTTCCAGTTTTATTTAGTCTTCTTCTGTATGTAAAGTAATTGGAATAACTGGTGGTAGGTCTCAGTTGCAGGAGACTGTCTAGGTGGGTTAGTATATACAGCTAATGTTGCGGTAGTCCGCAGCGCCTATTACTGCCCCCAAACAATACAGTGCAAGCATTATTGTGTCCGGTTTGAAAGGAGTTGTAGCTAGTGTAATTACTGAGATAACGAGACATAATATTTTATGCCTTAAGGCGATGATCACAATGTGGGACACTTTATCATTCTAATTAGCGCCACATTGTTATGGGTAGGGATATAACGCCCTGCCCTCTTTGTCGCTTCATAGAATAAAAAACTTAGCTCTATCACATCCGGTCGCCTCATGTTACTTCTGTACGAAATGTAAGAGGCAGTAAGGTACTTAAGTATCGGTAGTGTATCGAAGTAGTGTTGGGAAGCTACAAGATGGACCGACGATCTGATGAGTATCGAAGGAATCCACTGGATACGAGCAACGCGGGACCGATTGATGTGGAGACCTTTGGTGGAGGTCCAGCAGTGGACGTCTATCAGCTGATGATGATGACGGAATGTAAATTTACATTACATTTAAAAGCAACCATTTATTTCACGTAAGTTTCGAACAAAATGAATAAACTGGGTATGTAGGTTGTAAAATGAGGAATTGACACCAATTTGCTTTTAACTGAGAGAATTATGTAAGTTCAAACTGAAATTGACATTACTTTGGACTGGAGACGAGGTATATTATATCATTGTGACAAAGCATTAAGTCTCTTGCGCAAACTGAGATACAGGAAATGACTCGAAGTTCAATGATTCGTGAACGTTAAGGCTTTTCAATACAAGAGGCTTGACTTCGCGTTGCCGAGTTCGTTTATTAATATGATAATTGTTGAACTTGAATAGAAGTTATAATTTATATAACCTGTAATACTTATTGCAGGATAACAAAAGGAGATTGATAATTAATAGAATAATTAACGGTTGATGTTTATATTTGACATTTTTATATATTTTCTTTTGAAATCTTTGTAGTCATGAGATGAGTGAGATTTTAACTTTAAGTTATACTCTTGCTTTTAACAACGTGATGTTAGTTAAAATGATATACACATCACCACATTGTATGCTTTGATATATGTTATGTCCCGTTACCACAGTAATTTCCCTGGTTACAACCCTTTTCAAAGGCGAAAGGAATAGAAGCTACGGTGGTGTTTACCTAGACGGTCTTCAGAAGCAGAGACCTATTACCTGAAAGTAAAGCAGGATAATAAAGGAATAAGGCGATAAATACTAGAGTAAATAATATCTGAAGATGTAGAGTGTAGTGTGATGCTGTTAATGCCTTTACTCAACGCCTCATTGTTGTATCATTCATCATCACATGAATGGAATAGGAAAAAAAATATCAATATGAAACGGTCTTCATGACTCAATACCCTAATCAGGTTATAATTAATATGATGATAGCGTTGTGAAGAATTATATTTATGATCTAACGGCAATGAATTCAACAGCAACTTGACATTGTAAACAAATTTCCGTTTCCGTATAATTAATTAAGTATCATGCAAGTAAGTTAGGTGTGATAGCTTAATTCTAATGCGTTTTATACATATTATATCTAGTAAGCGTATTTTTACTCTAAACGTTAACTGCAGCGTCCTTTAAACCTGAAAAAAGTTTCAGAATATTCCAAAGAAATTATTTATATATTAATTATGAATGTATCGAAGCTTTTAACTTTATTATAATCTGTTTCATCTATTTTTCAGGTAAGTTTCTTCACTGGACCAAAGCGGCTACATTTGGGAATAAAAAAGGTATTTAAGCAGACCTGTCAGAGGACAAGAGAGACTTACCATTAGATCTTCTAGGTCTAGATCGGCTGACCGTCTAGGTAAGTATCACTGCAGCGCCTATTTCTGCCGGCAAACAGTAATGTCCAAATATTATTGAGTTGCGGTTTGAAAGGCATTGTAGCTAATGGAATTACTGAGCACAGTGTGGTGCTGTGCATAGAATCCTAACTAGCGCCACGTTGTTAAGGGCAAGTTTATCACTTACAATCATGTTAACATTTCACTCGTTTCGAATAAGAAAAAGTAGTAGTTATAATATTCTGAAAATAGTTAAATTTAACATAAAACGTGTCTTTTAACTGTAGATATTAATATGCTTTTATATATTGTTGAAATTATTTCAGTGCGGTGTCATGCCATATTGACCTTTATTCATTGATTGCATAAGGTTATTGTTTGAACTTTGAGAAATGTTTTGTTATGCGTCATTGTGTTGAAATTTACAGTAATCACTCCATGAAATCTCTATATTCTCTTTTGTTATTATACTGAGGTATTCCAGGATAATGTTTAGATGTAAATAAAATAAAATATTTGAGTGGTTGTCTATGTTAAAGCTCGTGTTGTCATATTATATATATGAAATTTTGGTTCAGGAACGTTGCTCAACAATTGTATTGTATAGAGCTGATCAAAGGACGGCGGCTGCATGTCCAATGAAATGACCGTATTACAACCTTGTACTGTCTATAAAAAAAAAGTCGAAAACCGCCCGCGGCGCACCATCGGGCCCGTTTACTTTCACGGCGGGTGAAAGCAGTGTATTTCGTCATCACGACGGTGTTTCCTCACTGTTTGTTTTGTGCGGCCTCACTATCAGAAAAGAAATTTTCGAATCAAGCAACCTCCTATAAATGAATGGTAAGTTCCGCGCTGTAATAACAATCAATCCGCTATGATAATTGATGATGGAATAATGTGAAGATCTTGTACATTTTCAAATCCTCAGTCACTGTAGGAGACTAGTAATAATATCTCCATCTTATCTTTGGCGTGTTGAAAAAGCGACTAACAAGTTACTCTAGGAAAAGTCTAGATGATTTCCTTTACCACTAACCGCTTGATGACAGTTTTTTTTTATAAGAAGGATCGATAAACGTGGTTTCCCTGGTGGAACGTGATCACTAACGCCCACGGGCAGTCGCAACTACAGAGGAATCACGATTGCGTTACCGTCCTTTAAAGGAATAACACGTTCATTCCTTGAAGGAACTGTTCCATAAAGCGCTTGAAACGCACAGTGGAGGATCGCCAGTCTGGTGCTGGTCTATTGCGCTGGTGGAAAATAGTGTCAGGAATAAATCCGAATAGCTGGTCGGAACACTCCTCGTGGTACATTACATTTATACGTATACACCTAAAGTGATGATCGCGACCTCCATGTCTCTTGACACCTTCTTGTGATACCGACTAAGAAGAAGACATGTACTTATATATGTTCTAACTATACCAAACTATGTTCATGTTCTTGGCAATTACTCTTAAAGATGAGGAGGCTACTGAGGAGGATACTGAACCGTAGATATCTGTTGGCTAAAATAATCATGAGTTAGTTAAAGTACAAGTTTAAGTATTGAAATAACTTCACAAGTTTTTATACTTGTACTTAGATTAGGATTCTTTTACAGCGACGTAATCTAAGCTAACTAATAGTTAACTCACATAGTTCTTGCTTACGGGTATGATAAGTTAGATTGAAGTATGAATGATTTAATTGGGTATAATAATTTCTTGTATATAATAGTATGTTAGTTGTATACTTAACGATTGTCGACATGTTACGCAAAGCTATTCCATTACGCGCTACCTTACCCAAGTAAGACGGAAGTTTTAGAAGATTACCACCGCCGTTCATTCACCATGTAGATTATCTTAATGATATGGTTTATCTAATTGCACTGGAAGTGTCTTAGCGTGACACTCGTGCGCAAGTGTGAGCGGTGGGCGCACTGTAACAACGATTATCACGCCTTCGTAACACAATTGTAAGTTAAACAAGTAAACATTTTGAAATTAAAAGTACCACTTGAAATTACTGGGGTAATGAGGTTCAATATTTTATGTCTCAAGGCGACAATAATGTTGTGTAAATATCTTAATTATCACATTATTATAGGTGAGCGTATTATATATTATCAGGATCAGGTTTCGCATGTATTGTAGTTATTATTAAGTTATTGATGAACATGAATAATTTTTTTTATCTATTGTTAATTTTTTTTTAATTTTTTTTGTTTATTTCTGTCTATTCTAACATATTTATTTGAAAATAACATATATATATATATATATATATATATATACTAGCTGTTCCCCGACCGCTTCGCTAGCCGTAATTAGATATGAAATTTGTCTGAAATATTCCTTGAAAGCAACCGCAACCGTTACTATAGCAACCGAGTAAATAACAAGAAATGAAGATGTTTGTGAAATAAAATGATGAAGGATCTATGATCCAAAAAATAAATGGCCTATAACTATCTATAAATCATTCCGCGTCGAATGCTCCTCTTCCCATGCCGATGCGTTCACTACTTTTCACGTGATCTAGAAACAAAGAAAATCCATTTTCATTATGAATAGATAGGCAGAAGATATTCATAGATATTATAGATTCATCATAAGATATCAGAAACTAACAGTAGTAAATATTCAAAATTTTGTAAAGGTATTGCCTTTCTAAGTAGAGGTCAACTAATAATGGATTAGCTTAAAAACAAATCGTCATCAGACAGGAATGGCGACTTGTTGTTAAGGTTGCGACCAACCTAAAGTGATGATCACGACCTATCAAGTGTGATACCTACGAAGAAGGAGAATGATAGATTTCACAAAATTCCTTCCCTAAAGGGAGTTACGGGGATGCTACAGCCAGAAAAACTGGCAAGGAACAGCTAGTTGTATAAAATCTCTTACGAACCAGGACTTTAAGTTTTCTCTTCATATATATCTTCTCTTATCCTACTTCTGACTTACATAGTCGTATATTCTTATACATAGATAAATTAGAAGTTTTTGACCATACTGTTAAATAGTACAAACATATACTCAAACTTATATCTTATTTATTACTTATAGAGTAAACAGTACCATGTAAAAGACTGAATTTTCAGTAACAAGTTATTTTATCAATAGCTTGAAATTTATTATTACGAAAGATCAGTCAAGGGTGCCTTCGATATGAGATGAAAGAGAACAAAGCGATTCCCATATAACAAAGATTGTTGCGGTGAGAAAAAAAAAGCTATTGAATATAACTCAGTAATCGTGTGTGTATTTTAATTAATTTAATTAGTTAAATAGCTTTTATCTCGCTGGTGGTAAGACCCTGTTGCTGGAGACTAAGTTATCCCCGCAGCTTTTATCTCTGCCGACAAACAGTACTGTGCAAACATTAATGTATTTCGGTCTGAATTGCGTTGTAGCTAATGATATTACTGGAGTAATTATACTTAATATCGATATTTCAAGGCGACGTAGATAATCATAATCATAATCATAGTAACTGGCGCCTCCTTGCTATGAACAGGTTTCTACTGAAAGCTACTAGCTACTGCTACCTAGATAACTACTATAGTTTGGATGTTCTGATTGTCTTGTTCTTTAGTAAAAAAAAGGTATTAGTATTAAGTATCATACAGTAGTATACTAAATGAAATAGCTATTATTAAAACATGGTAGTAGATCCACGCCTACAGTTCACTGTAGCACATAATTGGGCAGGATCGACCGGTGCGACACTACCCTCTCACAGAAAATCAGCGTGAAATGGCTGGCTTCCTAGTGGCTGCCATGTTTCGTCTGGTGAGTGAGAGAGCCGGATGCCCATTCCTTTTCCTTTCCTTCAGACCACCCGAACTTTGACGTTTGTTAGATGGACCGGTGCGACGTTGCAGTGTTCTAGGAGCTGTGATGTTGCATTTGGTTAGAAACTAACTAGTATCTGGTGGGTCTGAGCCCACGTTCGACACCTATCGGGGCGGAAAGCGATATTCCAGTTGCGTCGACGTTACTGCTTGCTCGACCACTCTGCTCGATCGAGTGGAGGGCTGGCGATTCGCGGACGGGTTATCCTCGTCGGACCACAGGGCGATCCTGTTCGAGTTGAATCTTGTGAGGTCCGTCGGTACGGACATCAGGCGAACCACACGGAAGTACAGTACCTACAGAGCAGACTGGGACGAGTTCAAAGGAACTTTCGCCCAGCTGCTCTCGGACCGCTGTCTGACGCCAGCCGAGGTGACCGAGGTCACCGATAAGGGGGCGTTAGACAGCATCGTCGGAAGGTACTTGGAAACCGTGGGGGACGCCTGCGATTCGGTCCTGCCGAAGGCCTCCGGGAGGAAGAGGACAGAGTTGCCCTGGTGGTCCGAACAGCTCTCTCTCCTCAAGGCGGACGTCTTGAGGAAGAAGAGGCGGATCCCGAACGCGCGGCCGGCCCGTAAGGAGATGGTCCTGCGCGAGTACGTCGACGCGAAGGAAGCTTACCGCCTCGAGGTGAGGCGTGCTCAGACCTCAAGTTGGAAGCGGTTCTGCGAGAGGCAGGAGCGCGAGACCATGTGGGACGGCATCTATCGAGTGATGCGTCGCACGGAGGTTAGGCGTGAAGACGTCCCCCTCGTCCAGGGAGGGAAGGTGCTGGACGCAGCGGGATCGGCCAAGTTGCTTGCGGAGGTTTTCTTCCCGGGGGATGACCCCGGGGAGGACAATGCGGACCACTGTACTGTAAGAGCCCAGTCCGATGAAGTCAACGAGGGGGGACATGGTGATCCATGTGAACCCCCCTTCACGATGGAGGAGCTCCGATGGTCCGTGTCAACCTTTAACGCGAAAAAGGCACCTGGCTTCGACGGATTCACTGCCGACATCTGCCGGGCGGCCATCGCCGTGGATGCCGAACTATTTCTCGCGCTCTCCAACCGGTGTCTCGCTCTTGCCCACTTCCCCACGAGATGGAAGGAGGCAGCGGTTGTGGTGTTGCGGAAGCCCGGTAAGGACAACTACACGCACCCGAAATCTTACCGGCCCATCGGACTCTTGCCCGTCATGGGCAAGGTCCTAGAAAAGATGATGGTCCGGAGGATACGGTGGTACACTGCACCGTATATCAGTAGCCACCAATACGGCTTCATGCCGCAAAGGTGTACCGAAGACTCCCTGTATGACCTGATCCAGCACATACGCTCTCGCTTGAAGGAGAAGGAGATCGTTGTGCTGGTATCATTGGACATAGAGGGAGCCTTCGATAACGCCTGGTGGCCTGCTATACGGTGCAGACTGGCCGAGACTCGCTGCCCCGTCGACCTACGACGCCTTGTCGATAGCTATTTTAGCGATCGCAAGGTGTCCGTCAGGTACGCGGGGGCGGAGTGTGCCAGGGATACCACCAAGGGGTGCGTGCAGGGGTCCGTGGGCGGCCCAACATTCTGGACCCTACTCCTAAATCCACTCCTGGAGATGGTGGTCAAGAGCGGAACACACTGCCAGGCGTTCGCAGACGACGTCGTGCTGATCTTCTCCGGGCAAGAGACCGGGGACATCACGAGGAAGGCAAATGCGGTGCTCGCCGATATTCACGATTGGGGGGTCCGAAATAAGTTGAGGTTTGCACCACACAAAACCAATGTGATGGTGCTCACCAATAAACTTAAGTACGACAACCCAATATTGAATATGGGCGGAGAGCCACTTTGTCGAACTCGTGAAGTTCGGATACTCGGCCTGACAATTGACGATAGGCTCACGTTCAACACGCACGTGAAGAACGTGAGCAGCAAGGCCCAAGGCCTCTATCGTCAATTGTGCAGGGCCGCGAAAGTATCATGGGGGTTGAACTCGGAGGTGATCAGAGCGATGTATCTGGCGGTGTTGGAGCCGATCATTTTGTATGCAGCGAGTGCATGGGCGCCGGCGGCTAAGAAGCTGCTGGTCCGAAGGCAGCTCGATGTGGTTCAGCGTGGTTTCGCGCAAAAAATTGCGCGAACTCACCGAACCGCGTCGCTGCATTCGGCCCTAGTACTTGCCGGGCTGCTTCCTCTGGACCTTCGGGTCCAAGAAGCGGCCACTTTATTTGAGGTAAAGCGCGGCCACACCCGGCAAGTACTGGGTGACCGAGAGCTGGAGGTTCCGGTCAGCTACTTGAGACTCCCACACCCGTCTGTGCAGCTTGGTGTGGAATTCTCCTGTCTGGGCGAAAGTGCGGAAGAGGTCCAACTTGCCACCTCGGCTGCCGACTCGGTGATTTACACCGACGGCAGCCGCATCGACGACAAGGTGGGTGCGGCGTTCTGCGTTCTGCGGGACGCCGCAGAGGTTTCCAACAAAAAACTCAAGTTGGGCAACTTCTGCACCGTATACCAGGCAGAGCTGCTGGCTTTAGCGAAAGCGACAGGGTACGCGGCCAGCGGGTCGGCGCATTCGTGCGCCGTATTCAGCGATTCGAGGTCCGCCCTGGAGACCGTCGCAAAACCTGACACCCTCCATCCCCTGGCGATCGCAGTAAAAGAGAATATAACGAAAGCGCGTGAGAAAGGGACGAATGTAAGGTTGTATTGGGTGAAGGCGCATGTGGGGCTGGAGGGGAATGAAAGGGCGGACCAACTGGCCAAGGAAGCGGCCCTGAAGAGCAAAAGAAGACCTGAATACGAGGATTGCCCCGTTTCATTCGTCAAGCGTCAGCTAAGGCTGGAGACGCTCGACGAATGGAACAGGAGGTATGTGCAAGGTACGACGGCTTCAACAACGAGGATGTTTTTCCCGAGCGTCAAGTCAGCGTATCGCGTAATTCGCCAGATCGAGCTCGACACGGTCTTGGCCCAGATGTTCACCGGGCACGGGGGATTCTCCGAGTACCTCCACAGGTTCAAACTCAAGGAGAGTCCCGCGTGCCCCTGTGATCCGGAGGTGGACCAGACCGTGGTGCACATCCTGCTCTCCTGTCCCTTATTTGGGCGGGAGAGGGTGGAATTTGAAATGAGAATGGGTATAAAACTAGATATGGAGTCGGTAGCCTCTCTGATGAGTGACGACGACGGTCGGAAAGTATTTCTGGGGTACAGCAGGAAAATATTAACGAAGGTGATAGATAAAAACAAAGTATAGTAAAATAAACTAAATTAGGAAAATAAAAGAAATAAAGAAGAGAAAAATGCTAAAAATGCTAGAGGGATGATTTTTTACAGGCTCTCCCCCTACAATCCAGTTACACTAAATCAAGTACAATCAAGTCCGATACGAGTACGACGAGGTCGTCGCTCCAAGCAGAGAGGAATGAAAGAAAGAAAAAGTATGCGGAATGAAAGATAGGATAAGAACGAAAGACGAAAAGAATGATTGACGATAATTAATAAATTGAGAACTAGAGAACATATATATAAATGTAATAAACAACAAATGTAAGAGACTGATGATAAATAAAAAATGCGATGGTAAATGAAAAGATTAATAAAGGCCCTGACCCGCCATACGCAGGGGAATGAATAAAAAAAAAAAAAAAAAAAAAAAAAAAAAAAAAAAAAAAAAAAAAAAAAAAAAAAAAAAAAAAAAAAAACTAGTATCTGGTGGTCCGTCCCCTTTTATTCCTATTCCTGTTCTTCCGAAACCTATCCTATATTTTACCCCTCCCTTCTATTAAATGTTATGAGATGTCAACGGCCTAGTAACACTTTTGTTGTTATTTGCGTCTGTGGGTAGCGGCGAATTCACCTTCCACCAGGTGACCCGCTAGCTCGTTTACCTCCGTTATAATATAAAAAAAAAAGTTTCAAAATGATGGTATGGTAGAATGTGAAGATCCGAACTTTTGTGATATCACTTACCATCATTTGAACTTCATGCTCCTTTCGCTGTATATTACAAATTGTTGTTACTTAAGTTTATACTTAATTTAAATAGATTTTCAGAGATTGTATTAATTAAAAGATTAAGTATTAAACAAGATATTTAAAGTCATTTTATTGATGGTAGGTGTTTACTGTTAGAGACCGTCTGAACAAAACTACCTCACTGTACCTTTCTATCAATTGAATATAAACATTATATAGTATTGATTTCAATGTCGCTGAAGCTAGTGAACTAATTATTTAATAATAGGTTGGGGAAAAAGAAATCCATTATTTTTATATGAACTTCAGGACTTTATTTAACATGCTTCGGATTGTCCGATTTGGGTCAAATATGCACCGTTTTGTTCTATGATTTTTTGCCATTTTAAAGGTAACTTCATAATGCCTCTCTCGTAGAAGTTCTGCTCTCTATTTGCAAAAAACTCTAGTAGCCGATTTTCACAATCTTCCCTAGATGCCAATTTTTTATCACTAAAGAAATTTTGTAATGCAAGAAAAAGATGGTAATCGCTTGGTGCCAAGTTCCGACTGTATGGCGGATGCATTAAAACTTCCCAACCAAGCTCCCGAAGTTTTTGGCGAGTCACTGTAGACGTGTGTGGCCTAGCGTTGTCCTGGTGGAACACGACACCTCTCCTGTTGGCCAATTTTGGCCGTTTCTGGTCAATTGCTATCTTGAAACGGTCCAGTTGTTGACAGTAGAGATCAGAATTTAGTGCTTGGCCATATGGAAACAACTCATAATAAATAATCCCCTTCCAGTCCCACCAAATGCATAGCAGAACCTTCCTGGCCGATAGTCCTGGTTTGGCCACCGTTTGAGGTGCTTCACCGCTCTTTAACCATGATCGTTTTCGCACAGGGTTATCGTATGTGATCCACATCTCATCTCCAGTCACCATTCGTTTAAGAAATGGGTCTATCTCATTCCGTTTGGCCAAGGCATCGCAGATGGAAATTCGATCCATCATGTTTTTTTCTGTTAATTGGTGTGGCACCCAAACATCGAGCTTCTTTTTGAATCCAGCTTTGTGTAAATGGTTTAAAACTGTTTTGTGGTCCATTTTTAGCTCCTGGGCGATGTTACGACTGCTAACATGCCGGTCAACTTCGATCATTTCTCAGATTTTATCGACATTTTCAGCGACCGGCCTACCTGTGCGAGGTGCATCTTTAACATCAAAAATTCCTGAACGGAATCTACGAAACCAAAATTGCACATAATTGGCTGTTACAGTATCGGGTCCATAAACACCATTCACAATTTTAGCCGCATGGCTTGCATTTTCGCCTTTGTCAAAGAAAAACTGTAAAATGTACCGAATTTTCTCTTTGTTCACTTCCATTTTTAACACCCTGTAACTCACAATTGAATGCACCAAACAAAAAACAGCAAAAGAATTTTTTTACTGCGAAATGTCACCTTTCCAACGAGCATCAATTTGAAACTGTTTGATCGATACTTTACGAGAAATTTATCACTACAGCCATCTACCGAAAAAATAATGGATTTCTTTTTCCCCAACCTAATATATAATATAATACTTTAGTTTTGAACATGATGTTGCTACGTGTAAATATCCTAATAAGACAAACGTCCTACTCGTTTCGTAGCTTCATCGTATAACGAATCACTGGAGCAGTAATGTGATCATACATCTTTAAAGGCAACATATTAAAATTCATTAAATTCTCGTAAACGAAATGATTCAAGTTGGAAAATGTGGTTAATGTCGGATTGATTACCATTTCTAATTAGGTGGTGTAAGTTATAAACACCGTCGTTGGTAAAACGGCAAGCCGTCGTAGTTAACGTCAATACAAGTAAGGATAGTGAATCGATTCTTAAAAATGTGATCAGATGTTATTTGAAACGTATATTTGTATATGTTGTAATAGTTTTAAATGTTTACACAACAGTATAGACACGACATATTAAACAATATAATAGCTGAGATCTCAGTTTTGGAGAGAATTGACAATCTATCATATACTTTGGCTACTGAACTTAATACATTTTAATAGAGATTAGTCTCCTAATGAAACCCTGTTTCTGGAGAGAGCAAAAAGGTAAAAGGTTCATATAATGTTTTATCTTTTTGTTGGAATTGTACCCCTTCAGTGGCAATTTCCACCGCATTGGCACTTTTTATATCTAAACCAATCCCGGGGATGGCTGTTAAAGCTAGCAATTTAATTTGTATTTTAAAAATACCTAGAATCTTAACCTCTTTGCTTAACACTTCTGCAACTGCCTTTGGGGAAGAAATTTTGTAAAATCATAGCTAAGGTATAGATTACCTAAGATTTTACAATATTTATCCCTACTCCTACAACGGACTCTTTATTAAACGTGTAACGATTATGTATATGTAAGCTGTAAGTTTTAAATAAGCTTTAAATAAATAAACTTAGAAAGTTAGTAGAGTTCAAAGTTATATAATGTCTGTACAGTACAAGTTGACTGAAATAAGCCTTATTAGTTCTTGGAAATTCTTTCAAAGCAATAAAGTAAAATAAGGGTAAGTATTAAAGTTACGACAGCAGGGCCTTGGACCATAATTGAGCGTCAGATCTGTTATTAAAAGCCGCCGTGTGCATGTCCCACTTTTACCTTCACCTGTTTACATCAGTGCGAACGATCAATTCGGTGTATGTTAACTGAGAGCTTGGCTTCATTTGCATTGAATTAAAATAATATTACTTTGAAACAGGTGAAACAAAAGAGAGAGAGAGAGAGACATAACAGTTTATAGAAAAGTTGTACTTTGTTATTAATATAGAAACCACGAAAGGAAAACAGGTTCAAGTAATAGTAAATGATTTGCTTGCCCATAACATTAAAGATCTAGTTAAGACGTTTACATGAGAATTTATCGCTTTTTAACTTTAGATATGAGATGTTAATTATAATTATGTTAACCCCATCTACTTATAATACTAAAAAAAATCCTTTAGTACTAAAAGTAAACGGAACTCCTGGAAAAAATCATTTAAGAAGAAATTTGTGATGCTGTAACCAAATGAGTTTGGCTTTAAAGATATTTTTAAAACGATCGGTGAAGAGATTTTTGGGGGAAGCCTATGTCTGGCAGTGGATGTCTATCGACTGATGATGATGATTAACATCTGTATTTGTATTTAGAAACTATATAACAAGAAAAAATTAATACTAAACCGTATTCTCTCTTTGTCTATCACAGAGTTGAGCGGAGAAACAAGGTAAGGGTTTAGTGTTACGACTTTGACGCAATGTCTTTACCACATTTTGAGTGTCTACGTCTAATAGTTTCAGGATATCTCTTAATACTAACTCTGGATATATCTTATATATTCTATAGTTACTGTACTTTAACAGTGTAATGTATATATTATACTTTTATATCAAAACAATACAACATACGAAGGACAGCTGAAACCTTGGGATAGTTTTACACCACGTGTCGGACCTGTAAGATCCTCTTCCCTTTATCATAGATCATCAAATATAAATAATTCCATGTCCAATACCTGTGTTGATTCGTTTACATATTTTCACGTGATTGGTAAACAAATAAAACCCTTTTTCATTACATATTTAGATAAGTTTACATGTTAATAATAGCTGACGCGAACTAGGAAAGGGAAAGAGCATGAAGGTGTTTCATACTGACATGACTGATGAAGTGGTATCGAGAGGGAGATAAAGTTATTAATTTATTAAGTATCAAAACATTTATTTATCTAAATAGAAAAAAATATGAGCAATAAGATCTAAACTTTGATATGGTTACAGTGATTCAGTGTTAAATTTTAAGTATGTTAGTATATCATAAGATTATAGATGATTCGTTCACATTAATATATATCGAAGAATCTAATACCTGTAGTGGATGATTCTCATTAGAAGTAAGAGGGCCTGGTCGTGTTACATTACTCCTTAACCACAGGACCCAATATTACGAAGGTCCGTGTGGTGCACTCTAGATGTGACTGGTTGTACTTGTGTACAGTTACCAATATAGTAAAACGTTTTCGTTGTAATATAAATTTAGATGAAAAATGACTTTCTATGCAACCCTTACCGTAGTAACCGCATAAATAAAACAAAATGACAATGTCTGTAAAAGTTAAATATAATGATGAAGGATCTATGAATTTCAAAAATTTGTTGCCTATAACCATCAACAAATCACTTCGCGTCGAATGCTCATGTTTCTATGTCGATATATTCACTAGTTTTCACGTGATTGGCGAACAAAGACAACCCTATATATATATTTGTATACCCATTTCCATCTTCGTCAGTCTTATGCTGTTCTACTAAAGCAGTGTGATTAATGGTATTTTTATGTTTACATATAATAAGAATTAAAAAAATAAATATGTAATTTAACTTAACACTAAGTATCAAGACAACGAGCGCAATGTGGTGCAGTATATCTTTCTTACTAGCGCTATACGGTTATGAGTAAGCTTTACTTACAGGTCGAATATCGACTGAAAAATAAACATCTATATTCCTTTCTACTTTAAGTTATGTTTGGAACTTTATTGAAGTTAAGTTCGCCTTTGTATGTATTCTAAAATCACTGTTTTCCATAAGTAAACAATAACTTAAAGTAAATGATTAAAGATTCTTAGTTTTATTTTATATCATGTGGTATACCACACTGTATACTGCATATGCGTTGGTATTGTACAGTTCTAACGTAACATTTCCTAGAAAGGTGAAAGCCCGTTTGCACGTCCGTCAAATGTTGCACTAGGCTGCATCATAGTGCACTAGCGAAAGGGGTCACTTTCTACCTGCAACGACTTTCGTGCCCTTCCCCACCCACCTTCGAGGTGACCCTAGTAAATGTCTAGTTTCTTACTTATTACACGATATTTTATAAACGATACTAACAAGTATCATGTGTTACTTAAAAGGTGATTTTTTAGCATGACCCTAGTATAGACTAGGGATGTTAGCATTGATTCAAAGACTAATAAAAGTTCCTCGTATTCTTCTTCCTCCTGCCCTTTTCCCAGCTATGTAGGAACGGCACAGTATGTACTTCTCTTTCACATCCCTCTGTCAGCCGTCATATCTGAATTCCCACTCTTCTTACACATGTCATCTTTCACACAATCCATCCACACTTTCTTAGGTCTTCCTCTACCCTTATAACCATCCACTTTCATTCTCATTAAAAGTTTCTCGTATTCATGAAAAAATATTGATGAATGGAATAATTTCGTAAATAATGCTTTCTGCTGTCAAATCATTATTTTTTTTAATTTATTTATACTAATATCTTCTGACTCGGGTCAGAATTCTTGTCTACATACATAATTAGTGCTTTAATGAATTTACACGCTTATTTAAAATCACTTATTTCTATTTACAGTTCTCTGTGCGACGTATTTACAGTATTCTAGAAACTTGTTCCTAATTTCCTTATTGCTAATTAGATAACTCAGCTTTCTTATATCTATTTTTGTGTTTAACTCTATTTATAAGTCAGTTCGCTTTCTTCCAAACACCGGGCACTCTACAATCAGGTGTACGATCGTTTCCTCTTGTAAGGGGTCGCAGAGACATGCCGCAGTCCCATCTCCTTGATGCGCGCTTTGAAAGATTCTCGCTCGTCTATACTTTTTTATACATTTAATTGCACCAACGTATGGCTCCTGGAGCAATGCTAGAGCTGCTGTTGTCTTTTCAGCTTCTATCATTAATTCCGTGATTGCCAGCTATTTCCTCTGTAGATTTGCCTGTAGCACTTGATGTAGCTTTGTGTTGTTTCTAGTGGCGATATTGGTTCCTTGTTGATTGCATGCGGTGCCTTCAGCAATACGTTGTAGTAGCTCGTGCTAACGAATCGTTTGCGTCTGATAGGACATTCCTGATCAAAGGCGTTGTGATTCGTCGCCTCTAATTTTGCATTGGTGCAGTTACAGCACCTTGCAACATTACAGGCAAGGCGAGCTTGACACTGAGCCCATTTGTGTGGGCCCCCGCAGTGACTGCAGTTCTCGACGATCTCTTTGCAGAGCTGCTTGCTGTGTCTATAAGTATACCCTAAACACAAACAACATTGCACTAATGGCGACTGATCTTCTACATGTAGTCTTTGCAGGTCTATATATACACGACCTACCGCAGTGAGACGTTGCAATATTTTGGGTGACACCTGCATAACTACGTGTACGGTATGCGGATTTCTTGCTCTCCGCCTATATTTAATAGAGACTCTGGTTTCTCCCTCTTTAATGTCCGCCAAGAGATGTCTATAATATATGGAAAGTATATCTATAATATAAATAGAGTGATACACATCTATATATATATATAGCGATGTCCAATCCAATCCAATCAGCCGGAAGACGTCCACTGCTGGACAAAGGCCTCCTCTCCAAAGATTTCCACTCAGACCGGTCCTGGGCCACCCGCATCCAATGGTTGCCAGCGACCTTGACCAGGTCGTCGGTCCACCTTGTGGGGGGTCTGCCCACGCTACGTCTTCCGGTACGTGGCCGCCACTCGAGAACCTTTCTGCCCCAACGGCCGTCGGTTCTGCGAGCTATGTGCCCTGCCCATTGCCACTTTGCGACGGCGACCCTTCGAGCTATGTCGGTGACCTTGGTTATCCTGCGGATCTCCTCATTTCTGATTCGATCTCGCAGGGAAACTCCGAGCATAGCTCGCTCCATCGCCCTCTCAGCAATCTTAAGCTTGCGGACAAGGCCCACAGTATAGCGATGTATTTGTTATTATTAACAAGAAAATTCAATGGATTGTTGTAGTAAGTCTACAAAGTAATTAATAGCATTTATTGTAATGATTGCATTGTTTATTATACTATCAACTACATATGATTTGATAGAAAAGAGGAAGGTGTGGTTTTTTAAGTGTTTTCTTATTAAAGTATCATTGTAAAAACAATTTACATTTAAGCTGTAAGTACAGTCGTTATTATTTAACGTCGCTCCATACTGATAAAGCGGCAGTGAGAGTTGCAAGGGAGGGCTGGTTACTTTTCCTGTTCCAGTATTGCAGCTTCCTGTTTAGCGGACGCAAAAGGAAATATTAATGGACATGATTTTTCTATGAAAATGAATCTTTACAGAGATCACTTTCACTATTATGCGTGTAATAAAAAATGTATATAAATTACATAGAGACTGGTAATGTCGTCTTACGAATCTAACTAGAGGTAGTTCCTCTAGTTAGGCGTTGGCGCAGATAGCGAATCTTAAACAGTATGTCTTCGTAGAATATACTTACTCCTTTAATGAGCATATCCTTACCAAATTATTTGGTTTGTCTTGCTGAAGACTGGTTCTATACTGTTGATCTTAATACCAAGAGTAGGTAGAAGTGTGAACAAGAGTGAGGTACCGTGTATAATAAATATTTTAACTATTACCCACAGCAGTATCGTACGTCTTTAAGTTACTTTAAGTAAGTTAAGTTCATTAAACATGAAAAAAAAAAACTCACCGATAATTATTTCTGTTTGAATTAAAGTAGTTACGAACGAAGGTAAACGTGCAGTAAAAAAACTTTTGCTGACAATTTGATCTAGTATTTAATATTAGGTCCAAGGTCAGACGTTAGTGAATAGTTGAACTGGAATACGTAATTATACGTTGGAGATTAATTTTTATTATTTATTGCTAGTAATTTATGTATTCATTAGGAAATCTAAACGTAATTAGTTTCTTAATCGATGTCAAATACGTTTCTAACATATTTCGATGGAGGGACCTCATCAAGCATTCAAAATTAATATTTCATAATGTTATATATGAGGACGTTATCGAGAGAGCGCGACGTATAGTGAATAGTAATATCAATTTTATAGGTACCAGTTAGGATTTTTTTTATTCAATGAGGCGTCGAAATGAGCTTGACGTCCATCAGATAGTAAGTGATGGTGACTGTCCGTGATAACTTAGCGCTAGTTAGGATGTCCACCACATTGTGCTGGTCGCTTGAGACATAAGATGTTAAGCCTCGTTATCCCAATAATTTCACTAACTATAATGCTTTTCAAATAGGAATATAGTAATGCTTGCAAACTACTTTTTGACGACAGAAATAGGACCTGCGATGGCACTTATCTAGGTGATCTCCAGCAACAGAAGTCTATCACCAATGAATATACTTACACAGTATAAATTTTTGATATACGACCACAATGTGTTCTGAGCTTTGAGACTATAAGGCTGATTACGTTAGAGAAAATAGCTACTATTACTTTTTAGTAAAATTTTATTACTGTGGGTAACTTTAAACATATTTTTAAGTTATGATATAGAAGTAAAATGTATTCATTTTTTACCTAGAATCAGGTTTCCCAAGAGACCGGCTGCTCCTAGTTTTGACTATATTTGTATGCGTCATTCTTTACAATAGATGAATCTTTTATTTTCATGTCTATTATTGATGCGGAATCCTACTGAAACTTGTTTAAAAATTTTAAACAGACAATAATTTTTAAAGGCTTAAAATTACACTATTACCTTAAACAGTCCGTAATTATAACTGAAAAAGAGTTATTAGGTTATAAAGTTCACAGTAATAGTAAAGTATTCTTTAAACTTTTAAAACTCATAGAAAACAAAGCGGGTTAGTAAACTGTTCAGATTTTATCTAGCAATAACCTTGTATGATAACTTCGTATCTCACGTTTCAGCTGTCTACATATGAGAGGTGAAATATTCTGGGCGAGCATTCACTATTTTCAGCCCCATTGTCATTTAAATTGAAGTAAAATTTAGGTCACAAGTCACATCGTCGTACATTGTAGATGAAAATAAACGTTTCGTTAAATTTACTGAGTAATTTCGCTAGTGATTTAACTTTCAGTTTTCTCAGCTGCAGCAGTGAGTCATTATTCTGTATAAACTATTAAAGTAACACGATTGATTCATATAGTGTTTGTGATAAATATTTAGGGTTTGTATCTTAACAATTATGTTAAATAACATATGTTAAATGCTTAACTAAATCAAAGTTAAATAAATAACGGGTACATCGAATTACGACAAAATATAAAGAGTATACTAAATCATAAAATATTATAGTAAGTATTATGTACGAGGTATATATTAATATCTTGACTAGTCTTAGGTAGGCACATTGTGATATTTATAAGTAAAAGAATGCGGAAGGATTAGAGTTCAACGCGTTTTATATATAACGTAAGAGGAGACTAAGTAACTAAGTGCACATTGATCGATTGCGAAGAATAAACAGTTAAATAGAGATATGAGTATGAAAATAGTAAAAGCCTATTACGGAAACTTAAATTATGTTGAATACAGGACAGTAGTTTATATTGTAATTTGCTCTTTGTTCACTTTACGATCTATGAAGTAATAATTAACCGTGATTGCTTTACATTTCAAGTAGTTAAATAAAATGTGATTTGAACTGATCTAAATAAGTTTGCATTGACACAAATACTTAGAATTTATGTTGCCATTAGTAATTACTCATACACTTAAAGTTATTTTTAAACGATGCCTATAACATTTAGTCAAGCAATTGAACAAAATCCTTTTGTATTATATACATTCCTACACTCTCATTATCTATACAAATTATATTAGCAGGCAACTCGTACAATGCAACTATGAAATATCTTTTTTCCATACTTTTTCTGAGCTCAAGTTAGTTTTATACATATATACTTAAAAAATCTATTTTATTATTCTCTCTTATAGTATACACTTATATATATACTTATTACTTTTGTATGCACTATATTTATAATGATATTTGTTATTACCCACTTTTGTTCATTACCCAAAATCATGGTAGACCGGTCTGAGTGGAAATCTTTGGGGGAGGCCTTTGTCCAGCAGTGGACGTCTTCCGGCTGATTGGAATGGAAAAAAAAATGGTAGACAGAATACTCTTCAGCTTTAAGTCCACCTCTTTGTAAATTTTGTTTATGTAATAATAATAATAAGCCATTTAATTGTCAAAACAAAGAGCCTAAGTCTATGTATAATAGATTACAACACAACAAATATAAAAAAAATTAAACAAAAAGGTCTAACATTCAGTACATTGGCACCTGGTGCCAGGTCCTAGTATTCTGTCCTAGCCTGACATTATAGATATGTGTGCAAATAAAGTATTCACGTCAATGAAAATATCATCCGGAGAATGTTTCAGGATCATTTGTTGTTTAGATGTTAAAAAAAATATAGCAAAAATGCTAATCAACACCTTGACCAAGCGCGCCAATGGTTCGGCGGTAATGAAACGATACGGCAACGGGGTCATTGAGCCGCTTTCGTAGCAAGTGGTGCGTGTTCGGTTCCGGTCGCCGCTTACAATGATCACAATCGGTAATTTGTCAATTGGTGTAAAGTTTCCTTCGTCACTCTCATTATACATGTTATATACGACATAGTGATGAGACAGGACGCTCATATGTTAGTAAGCTAAACGGTTGCTTATTACAAAGAGCTATTTAACTAACATAGTACGATATTCTTCTCAATGAGTTAAGCGTCATAATCTCAATAATATGATTATTATTATTACGACTAAAGAATTGATTTTATGATTGTTATCCTAGATAAAGGAAAAATTACACTATTCGTACTAGATATCTGTTACTATATTTCGGTTCTGAAGGCTCTGTAGTTAGTTAAATCACTTGGTTAAAGAGAATCTAAATACATCTGGATTTATAGGCGTAACTACTATCTGATTTTGAATAGCAAAATACTGAACAAAGGAGATGTTTCCTGACATATCCTTTTTGTTTTAATCTTTATAATTAATCACATAAACAAGTTCTTTTTAATTCTTCTGGACTTTTCTATCATTTTGGATTTCAACGACATGAAAAAGTAAGCTGTAGATTAAAGTTGATGGTGGGTGGGTGTGTAGATAAAAAGTAGGTATTCGACATATTTTTTTGCGAATTTCAAAACAATAAATATACCAATCGATAGTGCCTGAAGAACTGAAAAAGACTGCATCAAAAAGTCACTTTCGCCATAGTATCGTTTACGCCCATTAAGTCCAGATGTATAGACATATTACGTTTCAAAACGAAGAGCACATTGTGGTGTTTATTACTTTAACTAGACCTAACGTTTTGTTCGTCTCGCCGCTTTAAGGAATAAAAAAAAAAACATCAGTGCAGCTTACGCAAGAGCTCGTGTCGGAAGATCGTGCTAATTGAGTCGCCCGCTTTAGAAACCGAAAGTTTTTCGTACAACACAATGGGAATACATTTTTTGTTGGGTCAACTCGTTTGCACGCCAAGTGTACAAGACATTTTGATAATAGTAACCTCCTTTTATTAATATGGCTGTATACAATTATTAAAAGATATCGTATAGTAGCTACGACTCTGACGGTATCGTTACACATATCTCTCTGTTATAGAATAACATTATAAGCTATATTTTAGTTGTTACCTCTAAATTTTCACAACTATGATAAGAGTGTAATATCAGTGCGACTTTATAAGTACGATAAGAAAATAATAGTTTATAACCCAAACTTTTTTTAATTATCCGAAGCAACTAAACGACCTAAACGTTCACTTTATTGTAAGTGATACTAGTAATTTCACTATCTACAACGTCTTAGTGTTAGGCTTTAGAAACAGAAGATACAGCGGTACCTACCTAGAGAGTCCACCTAGGCAGTAGATAGATATTTTACTTTTGTTTATGCGTTTTAATTATCAACTCGTAATGTATAATTATATCAATTAGAGATATATTGTAGTTCAGTATATATGATTTTATTATAAATCTATCATTTTTCAATAATCTTTCTAGTAAGTCTAGTCTTCTAGTAAGTCTGATTGTATAAGAAATGTTCTTTACATTACATAAGCACTACGTTTGCCTTTAGCGGAGTAACCTTTAGATAGAACCATTCTGTTCCGGGGTTACGATAGAATGCATCTATTGATAGTCTATTTGAAAACGTTAGGTATGCTAAGATAGCTCCTATTATATTGTTTTTATTAATATCTTAAAAGTCTGTAAAATGTTGAAAATGTTTTGGTATAATTATTGCTTGAAGGTTATGCACGAGACTATTATAACGATGTCGTTATGTGGACAAGAGTAAATCTGACGTAGTTTGAATATTCAGAGATAAAGAGATATATAGTCTTCTTCTTCTTGTTAGGCTTTGTCCCAACTTTACTTCGGGTCGGCCCACCTGGCCATTCTTCTAAATGTTCTTCTACTATTTCTCTATTTTGTGTCATAGCTTCTGTCAATTTGTTATTCTTTAGATCTTTAGATCATCGTCAACCAAGTATTCGATGGTCTCCCAAGGCCTCTCTTTTCAGTTTCAAGATCCAACGCTACCCTAATCAATTGCTTTGTTGGTCTTCGCATAACATGCCCATACAGCGAAGGCGTATCTCTAGCATTTTCTCTTGAACCAGTTGAACCAAGGAACCTCTGACATGTATGTTTTTGTCTCCTCTTTGTTTTATTGTATGTTAAATAATGCTATCATTTACCTTACCATCTAAACATGTACTAAGACAATTTTCGCACTAGTAGATCATCGATGTAGTAGAATAGATAGAGACTGAACTCCGTTACCCGTCAACCCGTTATAGAGCTAGCGGTGTTACTATGGACTCCTTACTACCATGATACTCAGATATATTAATATATAACTAGCTATAATTATTGATTTTTTTTTATATTGTCACGCCTTTTTCCCAGTAGGGGTAGGCAGAGGTGAATAAAACACCAACACTTCGTCAGATGTGGTCAGATTAGGTCTCATGTAACAGGGGGCGAGCCTGTTGCCACTTTATTGGGGCCACCACACACACACACAAAGATGATTTCAGTGTGCGGGTTTCCTCACGATGTTATCCTTCACCGTTTGTATCTCGCTGTTGTAACTAAAGTTCACAAATGTACATAACTTAAATATTAAGTCATTGGTACATGCCGAGGTTCGAACCCGCGACCTTCGGAATGAAAGCCGCACGCTCTAACCATTAGGCCAGCGAGCTACTTCTAATTATTGAGCAGTGTTATATATCAAATTCTTAATATTCCTCTAACTCATTGTGTATTTATTTTTTTAACTATTATATAAGTAGCGTAAATAACTAAAAGGCAGGACTATATATAGCACTGTTAAGATCTTTTTGTTTCTATGACAAAGCGTAGACACGAACGAGAACTTCACCTGGTTGAGAGTAATAACTGACTCTTTGACTGGTGCCGAAAGTTTCACTCAGAGCCGTGAGATTTCGGAACAACTTATAAGAATCTCACGTGTCTAACATTTGTCTAGAATCTACTTACAAGGTCATTACCAACTTTCTTGCGCATAACTTCTGGTTAGTTGACTACAATGTGAACATCATGACCTAAAGACGTATCACGTTTAAACACTTGCAATAGAATAATGAGCCTCAAATGTGCAATCGCGTTGAAAAAGCTTTGTTATTATCAACATTTATGTTGCATACCCTTTATTATAAGGCAGTAAGAGAATAATTTTGTTTGCATGTTAAATATTAGTTTAAGACTGCAACTTATATGTATATGTTGACTATACAAGTAAAGTACATCTAAGGAGATATGTAATTCAAAGTTCACAAACATTAGTCATTATCAAAGTTGAAAAAAATCTCTGTAGTAATTAACTAGCGAATAAAACATACGTCAATTGGAGAAGGGCTCGTTAAAGGCCAAAAGAAGACATTGGGGAAGGTCTATATCGAGCAGTGGACAAATTAAGGCATTTTTCACATACCAATATATGTATTATGATCCAAATTTGCACTGTACCATCCCCTGTTTAGATTAGAATTAAGTTTAATGATCTTACTCAAGTATAAACTTTAAATACATTGAAAGATAACAGTACAAGATGTCGGCCACATTACTCTTGAAATCTTTTAATATATAAAAGCCTGCATATATTGTTTACAAGTATATGCTTTATATATTATATACTTCATGGAACTACTGAAATTTGTATCATACTTATATTAAAAATACACAATGCTTTATATAAAGATCTTAGAAAGGAAGTAATAGGGGGACCGGAAAGTAATGTCGTTTCTGCGCATGCCAATACTTGATTGTCATTTGTCAGCTCATTGTTTTGTTCAGAGGCGTACCAAAGACATTGTGAGGTTATAGTGATTTCTTTACTTATAGACAATTGAATTACAATTTTTTTTTGTAATTTTGGGTAAAATGGCCAGCCAAATACCAGAAGAGGTACACATCCGGCATTGCATGCTCTTTGAGTTTCGCAAGGGAAATAACGCAACAGTTGCTACCAAAAACATTTGCGATGTTTATCCAAATGCACTGGACATTCGTAAATGCCAAAGGTGGTTTTCCAAGTTCAAATCGGGTAATTTTGATCTTTCCGACTCGTATCGATCAGGAAGACCATCAGCGTTAGACAACGACGTGTTAAGGGCGGAAGTGGAAGCAAATCCGTGTCAGACGATCGAGGAATTGTCAAACAGTCTCAACAAACCTTGGTCGACCATCCAAGAACATTTGAAGCAGATTGGAAAAGTAAGCAGAGCAGGTGTTTGGGTCCCGCATAATCTGTCCGAACAGAATAAGGCTAACCGATCAATCACATGCAACTTATTGCTTCAACGACACAACACAGAAGCGTTTTTCGATCGCTTGATCACAGGAGATGAGAAATGGGTCCTGTATGATAACCCAAAACGCAAAAGGAATTACTGAAACCTGGAGAAACTGTTACTGCAGACCTCTACAGCGAACAATTGCAGCGAGTCAATCAATCTTTAATTGAAAAGTGGCCAGCGATTGTCAACCGAAAAGGCGTCATTCTCCAACATGACAATGCAAGACCGCACTGCGCAAGGCGAACTCTAGAAAAAATTAATGAATTGGGGTGGGAGGTGCTGCCTCATCCACCATATTCGCCCGATGTTGCACCATCGGATTTCCACTTATTCCGAGCGCTGCAACACTTTTTAAGTGGCAAAACATTTGCAAATTTGGATGATATCCAAAATGCCATCTCTAGATATTTTGCCGAAAAACCAATTAATTTTTATCGATCAGGGATTGAAAATTTACTCACTAGATGGCAAAAGGTTATTGACAATGATGGGGAATACATCATTGATTAAAAATAAAGACTCGTTAAAAATGTATGTGTTTGTATTTAGCGTAAGAAAACGACATTACTTTCCGGTCCCCCAAATATATATATTTCGTATTTATTTCCTTTATATCCTGTTTGATCGATTTGGATGATATTTATGATAATTATTGTTATATATATATATATTTTTCTCTTTTGTACATGTGACTATTGTGTATAGACCTACTCTCATAAAGTTTAGCTGGTAGAAAACTCGATGTGAGTTAAGCTTGTTTTTGCTTTATTTGATAATGACAAATGATAAAACAAAGTAAATTACTTCAATGTAACTTTAAGGGAACAATTTATATCAGTATATAGTCTATTGTATGAGAAATCATCGTCCGAACTTCAGTTTGTCCACCGACGCACCTCGCACTGTTGTAGGTGCGTAAAATTTCTACCACTTGACCTTGATTCGCGAATCGAAAGTAGACGCAACCGGACCCGACGTGGCCACGTGCCTGGTCACCGGTAAACTGTGCCTCTTTTGCGGCATAATGGGTACAAGTTTTTAACAAACCCGACCCTAGTGAGACAACATAGTACTCCGTCGAATAAACAACATACATTATTCCTGACATGTTTATCACCTTTTCGAAAAAGAAACTTTTTATTTGACAGTTTTCATTAATGATAAATATAGAAAAGTTAACAAATATTGTTACTGTTATTTAAAAAGACGTATTTTCATATCTTTAGTTACCTTCGCAACTTCATAGAGCTATATCATCGTTCAACTTGAACTTAGAACTTATTTATATAAAACAAACGTAGTGATCGTTATCATTGTTTCATTATAACAATGTCCACTGTGAAGAAAGACCTCCTCAATTCTAACTACTGTAATGAACTATTATCTTTCTAAAAGCTTCTGGAAAGAAAAGCTTCTGTCGCGCTCCTGAAGTAGTTTCCTCTTAGATGATTTTTACAGGAGTGTTCTTCAATCTTTAATTTATATGAAGTAGTAATAAGTATGGACTGTTATATTATTTTGAAAGTTTTCTCAAATCAATTTGTAGTGTAAATAAAGTTCTTACCTCATCTATAGAACAAGGATCTGTAGACTGAAGGTTATAAAGTTCGAACGCCGGTATTTACACGACTACCTGTCGAAAGGTATTTAAAGGCCGTTACAGTAACAATCATTTTAATATAAAAACGATTTTTTTTCTTCATTTTTATAAACGTATTACCCTCCGAATACAATTAACATAAATAATCGATTTCAAATTTTAATAAAGCCTTAAATTTTTTGTATTCAACTTCGATGTAGGGTTATCGTCCTACATTATCCTTTCTGATACTAAATAACTCATGGTATTTCTTTTTAGTATGGATTTTAAAATAAGTAATAATTAATACGATTCCAAGTGTAATTTATTACAAACTTAATAAATAATTATATTTAAGATAACAATCTTTCATTTTGTTCATATCTTGCGAACTGGTAAATATAAACTAATAAAGATTAAGAGGCATTCCTTGGAGGCTACTTTTCGGTTGAGTATCTTCAGGGTTCTTTTTTGTAAAAGCAGGAAGATGGGAAGACAATAGGGCAGAATAATCTTTGAGTGGAGATCAGCGTAGGATGATTGTGGAGGGTGAATTTGTGGTGTAGATCGCTGGGAAGGAAACTTAATTGGTCTGTAGTGAGCGCCAGCGACAGCGATTTACTGAAATGATGTTGAACTTACTTATAATCCACGTAATGTAAACAATTTACATTCACTAGGTTTTTATGGATAATTACAGAAGCTAAAAAAAAAGTAAATTTAATGTTATTGCTGATGAAAGTGGGCAAGAGCTTCCTTGGTGCGTTGGAATGCAACAAGTATACATTCACTCGCCAAACAAACTTGTCTCTTTTTGTGAAATCTGCGGGAAACCATCGCGCGTCTCGCTTCCGCCCGGTACCAGCGTCCAATACAAGAGAAGCTGATAGAAAGCGAGCCTTGCTGAAAAGTAACCTTACGCTATGATTTCATGTCTATTCAGTTATTCTCTTTAATATTTCATAAACAACGAGTCGGATGAAGAATACTTCATCTTACGTAGTCATTTCACTATCTATGAGTAATTTTCACTACGAATTGGTACTAACGTATCGGTATGAGAGGATACCCTATTAGGTTAAAAACAGGGTTATATATGAGTTATTACCAACTGAAACTCCGTAGTTGGTAGTCTCCATATTCATAGAAGTATATTGGTTAAAAACTTTATCTGATCATATGCTATTTGTTTTCATTTTCACATGTTATATAACAAGAACATGATACTCTCTTGTGTCGGATATTCCGGCAGTTATCATTTAAACTTCCGGATGATAAAGTAGATAACTTAAAAAATGATTTAAGTATAGTAGATATGTTAAATTCGGGACTGTTTAGACGATGTGGACGCGAAGGTGACGACGGTGATTCGCGAAGGCACTGACCGTTTGATTTACTGTGTAATCAGTATGCATAACCCGCGGCGGCCCACTGAACAAACAGAAGAAAGTTATCGGCACACCCGACTTCGATATATATATATATATATTAACATTGCTAATGTCGCGTCCGTCTGTGCCCGCTCAACCACGTTCCGCAACTAAAAAAGGATTTAGAAAGTTATATAGGAACGCGACATCCGGAGAGATTTCCTATGTTTCAACTTAACAGCTGAGTGAATTACTCTCTATGTAATATACTGACTATTTAATATATGTAACTTGAACTTTATAGCGTAGATGTACGTATCGAAGCTTTAAAGATGTGGACATATAGATGCATGTATTATATTTTATGCCTTCCCTAGTTACGTCAGCTGGGGCCCTGTCCTTTCATTTATTTATATCCGGTTTATTTAATCATCAGATTTTATAGATGCATAGACTATAGACTCCAAGTAACTGGGAATAAGGCATAGATAGAGGAAGAAGATTTTATAGACGCATGTAGTCTATTAGCTGGATTCAGAGAGTGATCAATATCACTGTTCTTCATGCTAACGGTTAAGAGACTTAAAATCTCCTACCTCTAAACATTTAACTCTTATACATAAAGACAATTTATTCATACTTTCTATAGATGTTAAATTTTTCGTTAAGTGAATTATGAGTTAATGTAAAAATATAGTTTCTTTGAACCCAAGTTATTGTTTTAGTCGTGCTTTAGGGTATAACTATTTGGCAGCAGAAGTAGGAGCTCTCATGGTACCTATCTAGACGATCGCTTGCAAAAGAGACTAATAGTTTATTTTGTTTTAACATAATTATTAAATAATATGTTAAGGGGAAGTAACAACATTAACTACTTCCGCAATGCAATGGTTAACTGCTTCTATAGTAAGGTGATAGTTCGATTTCAGAAGCATATGATGAGTTTGATTGGTGATGAGGTTTTTCTAATCAGTCTGGCTTTCTACAATTCTTGTATTGTAAATCTGCTGATATAGTACTATGTCTGTATTTTGACTGTCAATATATGAGAGCGAGAGTATTATGAATAAGCATGCTATAGTTAACCTATCCATGGCATTACAGTTACTTAACCCCGTGTGAAATTGAGGTTAAGTGATAGTCTATTGAAAAAAGTATATGAAAATATTCTAACCTTATCCTTGTTTTTGTTTCTACATTGTAGTCATAATAATTTTTTAATTTCACTTTAGTAGTTATTATGGCAAGCAGATCGCATAAACGTGTGTGGTGACACTGTCACTATTTCGGGGTCTAATAAAAGTCATGACACATCCGGCACCCTACTCCGGTAATCTACAAAGCGAGTACGTTTAAAAAAGGGTTTCCATCCGTCCGACTATAAACTGGTTAAAACCATTTCATTTTAAATCCGGTTATTGATACTTTAATAATGTGTTTATAGTTCTATTATCTTATACAAACGATTAATATTACTTCTCTATAAATCTCATAAGGACAAAGAGAGATGTTGGGAGTATATCAAATTTAAAGGAAAATGGGTTTGATTCAATCTTGAAGTAGATATTTTGTATCAGTTAGACAGCAGGAATATTATAGTAGATGGCTTCAAATAAAAGACTTACTACCGTAATAGTCCTAAAAATCAGGTAATATTGTGACTAATAAATTTTTAAATTTTTCAGGTAAGATCACAGCTGATGTGGAGTTTAATGAACTTTGCGATTGTAAGTAAAACGATAACAACGCGGCGAACCACTTGCCTTTAGAGACTCCTTACTCTATTCTGGAAACATATGTGGTTATGTTTGAATGGTGGTTGGACTCTTAAACAGGTGGTTTAACTATCGATATTATTATATATAAATATAATACATGAATAACGGAATTATTGTGTTCTTGTTATCCTTATATGAGAGCCTGAGTATTATGTAAGCTTCACTATCTTTAGTCTTAATATTAAATGATATTAAGTATTAGCCCAAAGCTCTCGACTTAAAAAAAACTTTGTTAATACCTCATTTTTATCTCCTCTATATTATTATTTCTAGTAATAGTTTTACTACAGTTTTAATATATTTAACTCGTAGACAGTTTTATTCATACGCACGTATAACGGTGGTTCACTAAAGAAAACCATATGGGATGTTTTTTGACTTATACTGCTGATGACGTACGTCTTACATTCGCTAGGTTTGTCGATAGATTAAAATGAGAAAAAAAGATCTTAGTCTCCACTTAAGTTACGCAATGTAATCATTGTGTTAAGTTAATAGATCAAGTGTGACCTTGTAACGTTTCGTGGCCGTCGTCGATTTCAAATCTTTTGTTTGCATTACATAAAGAAAACTTTCAAGTTATTCGCTTTGTTGTAAAGTATTTACATCGATGTTATTGATAAATAATTGTACCATTTTTTAAGTAAATAACCGATTGGGTTAACCAAAATTAAGTATAGTTCTTGGGTATTTGCAAAGTATAGACAATGACCACCGAAGAGTTGAAATTCCATCACCTATAACCTTATTACTTCCTCAGAAGCAGGCTGTCTTTCTGATAATTTTCTCTGATAACAAAAATATATCATACTACAATAATAATCAACACTTTCACCCTATTTGTTAAGACTATTAAGTATACAATATTTTCACTATATCAAAATTTATGTAGGTACTATAGATCTTAGTGATCTATAAGCACTAGTTATTGTTATAAGATGGGATGTTTGATTTTCTAAGTTGGTTGAACTTAATGAAATATTAAACAGGTATCGATAAAGTCGAATGGAACAGTGAAGTCACTAAATGCACTAAGAACAATGGATGATCGCAAGCTCCGGAGCGTGTCGAGGCATGCCGTCCGAACTTGGTACGAGATGGTGACCACACGACCGTCAAATGAACACATTAACACCCACAATGCGTACGTCGGACCGATTTAATTATACACATAAGGTATATTTGATAGTGCCTGTTTCTGTCGCCAAACAGTAGTGTACAAATATTACTATGTTCCGGTTTGAAAGGCGTTGTAGCCAGTGAAATTGGTCGTGTAACAATACTCAATATCTTGTGTCTTAGAGCGATCAGCATAATATAGTATATATCATTCTAACTAGCGCAACGTTGTGAAGAGCATTGTTCTTCTCAAGATATTATATGGGGATTTACATGAAGGGAGTTGTTAGGGTCATTTGTGTATTAACCGACGCCATTTTGAATCTACGAATAGACTATTAAAGTTAACTTTCTCTTACTTAAAATAGTCCTCATTCAATTTCCTTAACTAGTAAGAACTGTGAGGTACATACATTTTTTTTATTCAACGAAGAAACGAGATTGTGAAGAAGTTCACCGTCTTAAAGTATAAAATATAAAGTCTCGTTAACCTAGTAATTTTACGTGGCTGCAGCACCCTCGAAACCGGAACATATTAATATTTGCGTACGTTTGATGGCGGAAAGAGACCATTGTTAATAATGTTGTCATTTCTCTAGTTAGATTTTAAGTCATAGTTAGTTACTGTTCTAAGGTACTGATTGTAAGTGTACTATTATTGTCACCCTACAGCAGTAAAGAAGCTCTGTGTGTTACGCGGTCGCTCCCATGACCCAATGTAGTCGAATATAAAAAGTCGTAAACATCTTCCAGTCGACTTAAAGTCAGCTTACGGTAGTATCACATCCAATTATAATTGTGGCAACATCATTTACATACTTCAACCGTTTTACTCGTAAACTACTTTTTTTTTTACTTAAGTTATTTTGTTGAAACAAAGTTAATAGGTTAAGTATGTAAGAGAATAAGTTATCTAGTTTTCTATGTAGTATTGTAGTTATAAAATCATGTTATTCGTTAAAAGGTAACATCAAATCTCGCGGGTCTATAACCTTGTATAATATGAACAGTCAAGATAACGTACCCTTTTGGGTAGTACCGTGAAGAAGGAGGTCTAGACCTCCTTCTTTAACGAGACAGTCAAGTTCAAATATCCACGAAAGTAGCCAAGTGTGATAGCGATTGTCGCATATCTTTCTGCTGTCTGTATCGGCTTCTTCTCAATGTTTTTCTATACAGGAAGTTCGAGTTTAGTGGGAATCGAACCCGCAACAATCGACGACCGCCTTACTTATTATTACTTCTTTGAACATATATATTAGAATGAATCATTCATGAGCAACATCTTCATACTAGGGTCTCCTATGATTAATGTAGACTGGAAGCTACCGTCATATAAAGTTTCAAAGGTAACGCTTCATTCTGCCATCATACTAGTGATGTGATAGAGTGTGAAAACATCTAGACTACCTCCTCATTGCTGAGGACAGATATCATAATTTGTTACAAATCTATATATGTATCGATTAATTGAATAATATCGAGGACGAACAGTTAGGAATTAGTCAGTTTTGGTAAATGGCGGGCGTATTATATGGACATTGCGGTCAGAGATACAGTTTTATGGAATGATGAGTTATATCGTTTTGATTACGTTATCAATTGGAATAAGGCTGGTGGTAAGTTTCAGTTGCCGGAGACAGTCTAGATAGGTCTATAGTACCTATTGTCTTTAGTGTATAATGGGACTTAACATCTTATGACTTAAAGCGGCGCCACGTTGTTACGGACAGAAGTATCAGTTACTATCAAGTGAATGTTTCGCTGGTCTAGTTGCTTCATGAATAAAAAAAATGTGACATCTACCAACCTGATAGTGCTGAATAATTGACCTTGACTTTCTATTTGTGATAGGAAGCCCAGAAACCCAACAGTGAGAACGTTGAGCTGTTCATTTATTAACATATATGTCACATACAGTCTTAAGGAAAGGATATTTTTAACAATAAGATATCGTTTAAACACTTTATATATTTTTTTTATATCTTGTATACATTTCAGAAACAACTATTAACGATTCATTCTGCAATTGATTCATGTTAACAAAGTGAGCTGGACAGGTTCTAATCAACTTTTACAAGACCTTGAACCTGTTTACAAATAAGTAGACGGGTTGTCTTTGTACTGCGCCCACATTTTATTCGAGCCTTTTGATTACTTAATAACTTATTACAAGTACACTGTTGATAGTAAACTTAGAGAAGAATGTTAGTAATGAAATATATAAAACAAAATAATATTTGTTTTTTTACTTTCACTGTTTATTTTTAAGTACTACTGTTAATAAACGAAATAGTCTGTGAATGTATATTTTTTGGATACCCGTGTGAATAATACTGTATACGGTCAAAAATTACTTCACAACCTTCAAAATTCAAAACATGTATATACTTAATATATTTTTTTTTTTTTTATATAGTCACGCCTTTTTCCCAGTAGGGGTAGGCAGAGGTGAATAAACACCCACATTTCGCCAGATGTGGTCAGATTAAGTCCAGTGTAACAGGGGGCGAGCCTGTTGCCACTTTATTGGGACCACCGCACACACACACACAAAGATGATATCAGTGTGCGGGTTTCCTCACGATGTTTTCCTTCACCGTTTGTATCTCGCTGTTGTAACTAAAGTTCACAAATGTACATAACTTAAATATTAAGTCATTGGTACATGCCGAGGTTTGAACCCGCGACCTTCGGAATGAAAGCCGCACGCTCTAACCATTAGGCCAGCGAGATACTTAATAAATACTATTAATTACTTATATTATTTCGAAATGACTTTGAATAAACATAAAAAAATAACTAGAAACGAAGGTTTCGTCCAATGTCGCTCTTTTAACGATCAAAGATCTTTATTAAGTTTTCAAGTGTATATTAAAAGGAAACTAGTTTAACTTGATTTATAAGTCAAGAGCGTATTTTTGTGATAGCAATTCCCACACAGATTAAAATAAAAGCTCTGATTTAATATGTTAAAGCCAATGGTACGACAGTTGAGATTGTTCCAAGTGACCAGTTAGAGGGGTTCGAAAAATCCTAACACCAATCAAACTAAGTATATAGCTCCGGATTCGAACCTGGAACCTATACATTAGACAAACGGTTAGTCACTAAAGCTTGCAATAATTGATAAGCGGTATTCACAATACTAACTGCCGATTGCTGCTGCCTTTCCATCCATAATCGTCTTCCAAGACACGAGCAGAATAAAAAACGGTGAGGATAATCCAAATCGTCTTTTACACGGATATAAAAGATCACTAAACGAAAACTAATTACCAGCGAACCGATTGTATTAATTTGTATGTTTAAACTATTTTCTTCCGCCACGCTAACACTATGACCACACCTCGTTACATGTTACATAGAAATTATACGTTGTCACATTACATAACGGTATTGGTAACGTTGAATTGCAAATCGCGTTTAGGTTAACGCTTTATTACTTCCGCATTGCTATCGTTAAACCTTACTTGATGAGCTTTAACTTAACCGAAGATTACCCCTTTTGTTTATACGGTTAAACTATTGCATAAGTTATCTATTAATTACGGCAGCAGTTATACAATCTAAGACTTAAAGGTTATATATCTTTTTTTATCCGATGATGCAATGAGTAGGACGTTGACTTGATGAAGATACTGCGATGGTACTAACTTAAATTATTTAAGGCTGTAAACATCTACTAAGAGATTTTAGTGATTTAGTTTATCGATCAATCATTCTGTAATTACTTGATAAAATTTTAAGTTAAGCTCCAAAAGTTAGTACGAAATTAATCATTGGTATAGATCATGCAAAAGTTTAGTATGCTACCTAATGTTTATATAAGTACATTAATATATTTTTAAAATAAACAATGAGACGAGGTGGACGTTCATCTGATGGTAAGTGATACGCCAGTCGATAATAACGAGGCGCTGGTTAGGATGATGTACACTGCACCACATTGTGCTCGTCGCCTTGGGATATAAGATATTAAGTCTCGTGTACCCAGTAATTACACTAGCTACAGCTTGCTTCAAATTGAAATGTAGTACTTTTTGTCAGCGGAAATAAGCGCTGCTGTGGTCCCTATCTAGACTGTCTCTGGCAATAGAGACCTTTTTTTATTATCGCGAGGAAATCTTCTTAAAAGATACCTTGCTTCTGGAGGGAGGACAAAGTTATGTGGGAGCTTCTACCCATTAAAACACCATCGGTGGTCTGCGTCAGTGCATTAGGAGGGGCTATGGGATCTCCTGTAGAAAGGACCAGTCCCTCTGCACTCTAGTTACAACATTCCACGGAAGGGCAAAACCCTTCTCAGCACTCCCGCTGTGCTTCGGCAAATACATGACCACCATGCATTTGCCGTCCTTCTAAAGCTCGCATGTCGAGCACTGAAGGGCCCTGCTCTCAAAGCTCACTAACTCGAGGTCCATTTTAATCGGCTTGTACGACGGGCAGGGAATAGCTTAGTCCTATTCCTAATAGCTCAAGACTACAGGGCTGCGGCAATACAGACCCACCACTAGTAAAGTGTAAGTGTATGCACATTTAATTTGACAGTCAAGATGTGTAGTAAAAGTTAAAAATACTTTTATATGATCTATATATAGTTCAATAATTAACAACATTACTAAAGGAACTAGGTTATATTAAAAGTTTTATTAAACTTTTTAAGATATTTATACAAACAGATTGTATTAACAAGACCTTTACAATTGTCACGGACAAACCTCACGCGGAGTGGGAGAGGAGCCGACAGATAGTTGCGATGATGACGAGTAAGATCAACATCAATTTGTAGAAATCATCGTCATCAGCTGATAAACCTTCACCGCTGGACATAGGCCTCCACCAACGATTCCCACATCGATCGGTGCTGTGCTGCTCGTATCGCAGAGCACTAAGGGCTGTCGTTTGTAGGGGTTCATATAATCCCCTAATTAAGGTTATTTCCAACCACGGTGGCCCAATACGGATTGGTGGGAGCCAGAGCCTTTGTTTCTTGATTAGCAGGGTGCAACACGAGGTGAGGTCGGCTTGGGTCCTGTTGCTGTGCGGTACCCCTTACACTCCAAGTTGGACGAATAAATATTCATAACGATGTATTTAACTAGAGCAAAGGTCACGGTTGGAATTGCAGTGAATCGCTTCTAGAATTAAATTCTCTTCACAGCAAGCTTTCACTTTTGACCGTAACATTCTTGAACGGATAGATCTGATCGTAAATTTGTTTGGACTTCAATATAGACAATAGAAAAGCTTGTTCTATGTTGCTAAAGACCATCTAATTAAGTATTACCATAGCACTGATTTTGGTTGTAAAGCAGTATATACAAATACTACTGTAGTATATGCAAAGCTGTGATGTATACGAAAAGCAATGTGGTGGTAAATCTTTCTTTTTAGTTAAATTCGGATGGTCATTACGTTGTTTCCGTCTGACCATTTCAAAGTAGCGGAAGTACTTCTATACTGAGAGCTGTTTCAATAACAGTCGAGCTTATTTTGAACGTTGGTGTTTATAATCGTAAAACATAAATTCAAATTAACGATTCGTTTTGTCTCCAGTGATGACAAAAATAGTATACTTGAACCATAATTCAAAGAAACTCAAGTTGAATACCTTTGCAATGACGCGTTTTTTGTCAAGGTCAACACATAAACATCTTTTTAAGGATCAAACAATCGATTCACATCTGAGGATTTTTTTATTTGGTTTAAAAAAAGATTTGATCCTTGAAATCTCGAATCGATTAACTTTGAGTCGGATGAATTGATCTCGTATACACTATGGCTATAAATAATAAGCGGAGAGTTTTACGGATTTAAACAGTTTTTTTTTGCTAACAAAATTGCTTGTTTCTTTGTTTATCTCAGTGAAAGTACAGTCAAAACCGGTCACACCATTTTAGATTACAGACAGACAGAACTTTTCTAAATTGTCTCTGGTTATTAATATAGATATTGAATCAAGTAAAAGAAACCGTTATATTGTTATTGCAACCATACATTTAATTCTTTATTATTCACACAGTTGAAACGGAAAGTTAAACAAATATGAATAAGGCGGAACTGACAGCTGATTGTTTTTTTTTTTTTTAACTAAAGACTCGTGACTCGTCTGAAGACGGAGCTTTTGGTCATGCCTTTAATTGTCTACAAGGAGTTTTTACAATAATTTTTTTTTTTTCATTCCTATAACCAATAACTAAATTATATAGGTTTTTATAATTTATAGGATGTTTTCATATACATAATTGTTTTGGAAGTTATTTGCAAGTCCGAATAGTTAACATATATTTGTAAAAACACTGATATTTGTTATGGTTTGTACAAAAAAAAATTGTTTGTTTCATCAACATCTTAACTAATGGACGTCCACTGCTGGACATAGACCTTGTACTATATTTTACAATACTGTTTCAGTCCATTGGCTCCCTATGATTCTTTTAATGCTGCCTGTCCAGAATAGTTTTGTTAAATACTTATAAAAAGACATTAGTATGTGATAAACACCTTTATCTATGGATTAATGAAATAAAACTTCAGATTTAATCTTCACTTGCTCGTGCAATGAAACTAAACGGTCCGTTCGTTTATCATGATTCTCATAGTTTTCATGCTCAGCGACTCACACGATGCCGATGACCGATCTACTGCTTTGTTATGAATAAAGATCTATTACAGTATGATTAATTTGTTTATATCTTTCAACCGAATATATATTTTGCATACTCAATAGCTATTGACTTATTAATGATGTAATGGTTTCATACAAATAAGGGTTTTTATTATAAATCAATGAGATCTTCGTCAAAAATTTGGTACTAGTTAGAATATTGACACTACCAAATAATCTAGTTCATCGCTTTAAAACCTTTAATAAGTCTCCTTACATCAGTAAGTTTTGATTTATACTAAGTGCCCGAAGTTCTGCGTTTAATGAAGCCTTTATTGCTAATGCTAAATATATATATATATATATATATCCTTTTTTACGTTTTCAAACTTTTAATAGATTCCCTGTTTATTGATTAGACTCTGGTCTCTTCCAGATGTGTCCATTCTTTTCGATTATTAGCCTTTCTTTGTTCTGATTGCCTCTTGAATAAACCTGATGTAAGTCCACCATTTTGACTTTACCTTTCTCTGTGATCGTAATCCCGATATGATTTTAGTCCATTTTCATCTGTAGTCGCTAGTAATTGTGTCCAAACCATTGCCTTATTTTCTTTAGAACGTCTACTATTTTAGTCGCTGAGATCTATTGCGCTAGTGAGTACGGAGTATTTAGAAACATAAGAAATAAAACAAATACTTACAAGTGATGTGTATAATATTCTTTTAATGTGTTAATATATAAATAATTACAATGCTTTATGTTATTACTACAAAATCCACTGTCGGTGCCGACCTTGCGGATTCCTGTTTAACGACATTTTCTTACATAGTAATCGCTGAGGTTAAATATTCAATATATTAAAGATTTATTGACACAGCCCATTTGTAACTCTATTGCCTATTATTAAATAAAATGAGTATAAAGGAATATTAATTTTATGAATATAACCCATGTATGTATATGTATATATAAACATACGTGTATACATGTAACTTCATACACATCTCGATTCTAATTATATATATTAATTACAAACTATTTTTGATAAGTAACTAACAACAGAGCAAACTATGATAAATTTACTTCTTATCGTATTACAGTAAATTACTCAATAATCATTGTTAAAATGTTAGAGACAATACTTTGTTATCGAACACTCAGTCAAGCTTTAGTATGATACTATTATGAATTAATAATTACCTTACTCTTATACCAATTTTTTCAATAAAAGTGATAATGATGATAGTAATTTTTAACGTCATGAGTAATAGTTTACTACCCCAATATTATAGTATCGACAGCTACAAATGACAGCTACAGCTGCTTAGCAATGGTGGGTGTATTCTCTAAGTTAGGGGTAAATTAAATTATAATAAATCTTCCAATTAACGCAGAGCTTGTTAGCTTGTATCGTTTATCAAGTGGAACGTGCTTACTATTGTACTTTAAGTAATATTTAAGTTAATCAGGTACGTCCGTATGTTCTAGAAACGTGAAATACCAAGGCCGCGCGCGACTACCAGGCTGTCCTGCACCGATGCAGTTATATGGTACAAGCTCGGTACAGTCGCCTCCAAAACTTTTTGTCCAGAATTTTTCGCGCTTGCTGTAGATTTTCAATAGTTCCTACTGTACAACTTTACTTGTATTCGCACGAGACTGTACAGTTCCGTTAAAACAGCTCTACATTTGCGTAGCGCGGTAATATGTGAAGCTATTTACTTGGAACGGTTGATGTGCGTTTTCATCAGGTAATATTCTGTAATTTCGAGAATTTCTTTCTGCAATGTAATCCGGAGATGAGAGCGCTAGAGGAATTCAACCTTATCTCTCCAATCTGGCTTCACGTCTTGGCGCGGCGAATACGAAGGAAAACGTCGGCTATAATTTTACCTGTTAATGTTGTTATTCTTACGTTTTTGTTTCTTACAGGGAAACAATTATATTTAAGCAATCAGCGGCTTTTACAGCTACAATTTATACCAAGACACGTCCAAAGTAAAATGACATTTAAAACAATCGTTTTACAACTGTATATAATAATTTGCATTGTTTCAATATACTTAGGCTGGCCGCGGCTATAACTTAAAGTAGGATACGATACTCATAATTATAAGGCTTAATAACTAAATCGATTTTGTTGAAATGGGTATATAATTTCATCGAAATCAGTCGAAAGAATGGATGAAAGAAGATTAACGAAAGAAATATACAAGGTAAGAATGATTGGAAAAATCGGTGCAGGTCGACCTAGACGGACATATTCCGATCAAATCGGAGATGTCCTAAAGAAAGGCCGGATCAAAAGCACACGCAACCGACGAGCGTGCATGAAGACGCTTATGAAAGTGGAGGAAGCGAGAGAGGTGTGCCAGGATCGTAGCAGGTGGAGAGAGGTGGTCTTTGCCTACCCCGCTGGGAACGAGGCGTGATATATAATATATGTATGTATGTATGGGTATATAAAAACTGTGATTTAATGATTGGAAAATAATTAACAAAATCCTTAATCAAGCAGAACGGATGATATCTTAAAATTCCTAGGTATTTGGAATAGCATGGAAACTAATTTCTACTGATTGAATCTTATCACATTGAATTAGTTTGGTTCATTTATTACGTTACTTGATGATAAGTGACAAACCCCTGTTGGGTACAAATTACAATAACGCTTAAGAGCACAAACAGACAATTTTTTTATTTTCTAAATCATACCCTTTTAGTTTTGTAAACTTTAAGAAGATATGATGAAGATTTAACTTTTCAAATTTTTTTGTCGAGTTCCTTTTAAAACTTTCCTTCCTTAGAGGTTATTGTAATAGGTATTTTAGCTTATTAGCTTATTTTACAGTAGTATTGTAGTGATTATGCGATATTCTGTTAGTCAATATATACGGTGTAATAAGAGGACAGTTAGGCGGAATGAGAGCCATCTGACTTCTGTCAACGCGTGCCGAACGGTACCGGACCGCAATTTGCCACGACACAGGTGTCTTCGAAGAAAATGACCAGCTAAATACAGCATATATTTTATATGTATGAGATTTTCTTACAGATAAGTAAGAAGAATTTATCTTTATGAAGTGATACTAATTTTTGAGGTGTGAATTGAACTGTATGAAACGAAAAGGTGTAACGAAAAAGAAATAACTATAAATGTATCTATAGAGTTTAGGCTTTGAATGAATGAGATAAAAAGCGTTTCTATATACTTTATTACTATTGTCTGTACTCTCCCCATTATTTTACGATGATGATGTTGTGAAATGTATAATAAACAAATATATTTATATCGAACCGAATATTTTGTACTTCCTACCTAGTAGTAGTCTCCGTTGCCGTAGACCGTCTAGGTTACCACCGCACGTCTCTCTGCCGCCAAACAGTAGTATACAAACATTACTCTATTCCGGTGAAGGGGTTGTACCCAGTGTAATTACTGAGGTAAAGGGGACTCTATAGTTTATGTCTCAGGCGACGAGCGCAATGTGGTGCAGTATAAATTATCCTGACTGCGCCACGTTAAGAGCCGGCGCTACTATCAGGTAAACATTGCTCTCGTGTCGTCAGTTAGTTAAATAATAAAAAAAAAAACCTTTACGAAAATCATATATTTCGTGCTCCAGTTTATCTCTGTATCTCGTGTGAACACCCACTTTTTTCGTAATGTTAACCAATTTTGTTCGTGGGGCCAGGGTTAAATATATTTCATATAAGCTGTCTATTAATGCAATGGTTTAAGTCATATATATATTATAAAGACAATTTATATTAAAAACGTGATTGTTTTTACTTGTACATTTTACTTTTAAACAAAGGAATATACAATTGTTTTTTTTAATAACTAAAACAATGTTTAGATAGCAGGTAAATGAATAACACTCAGTATGTGATTGATTGATAATTTTTATTTCTACTTGTACGTACTTGTACTTCCAAATATCATATATCACGAATTTTTTTCTACAAAGCAAGGACACGACCGGGACGTTCACCTGATCATGAGTGATACATCCACCCATAACAACGTGGCACTAGTGTACTAGTGACTTAAGATGTTAGCTACGGTGGAAGACCTAGACAGTTTGCGACAACAGAGACCTTTTACCAGTTGGTATAACTATTAAAGATGAACAGGTACATGATTAAAATTTAGTTTTTAAATAATATTATTGTTGTTATAAACAAGAGTTATTAATCCTAATTAAGTATTGTTTTATATTTAATTAACGCTAATTATAACTGAGGGTACCGTTGGGTAATATCGTGATCTGTAAAGCTACGACCCTGAACTGAACAAATTTATCTTTGGCCGCACTTCACAAAGAAGAAATTACTCAATATATAAATTTTCACAGATATTTTAACACTTGGCGAAGAAAGTATTAAGTACAGATGGGAAAACGTGGATAATTTTTGCGGAATGTCCTTTGAAAGTAGGCACACTCTTACGAGATCACACAGAGGAATTCCAGAGACAGTTCTGATGGAGTTTTAATGATGCAAAGATAATGATTCTTTAGGTGAAGAAAATTACAGCCAACGGCTAATATTAACCGATATTAAAAACCGATCTGATGATTTTTAAGTATTTACTTCAATTACTTATAAATACCACAAGTAAATGTATGTTACGAAGAGACCTCTTTTTGCTTATAATCATATGTCATAAATATTATAAATAGATTTTAAACACAATAAGTGTGTTAGACAAAGCCTAGTGACCTTAAACTATTAAAAGTACAGACGGCTCAAAACATTCGAGTAACAAAGCGATTAGACAAAGTTAACGGCACGTAACGGTAACGCGACGTAACTGACCAGCGTTGCGGTATTGTGACGCGTTATGGATTACGTCCGGTTACAGCGAATCTAAATACTTTAACCGGTGTCCGTTTCCGATTATAGGAAGCATGAAACATAAACAATGTATGAAGCATTAACTCGTGTACAACATTCTCATAGTATACGTTCGAAATGAATACTCGAAGAATTTAATATAAACAAAGGATGCAATATCGGACTGTCTAAAGCTACTATTCGCATTACATACCTTTTAACATTTTAGTAATTTTAGCAAATTTACCTTCTATCCTTATTAATAATGTCCTAAGATTTATAGTATAATCAGTAAATATAAAGGAAGGATAAGATTATAGAGAAGAGAGACCTTCCCTAGCATAGAGTCAGGACATCTGCTTAAAACAATATTTGAAGCCATATTAGTTAACAACAATGATAATAAATAAATCTAAGTTAAACTTAAGTTAAAACGAGACTATTGATGGTGAAGGGTGCTCGCATAGAATGTTCAGGCTCTCATAACCTTACAATCGGAAACTGCAATGCTGTTATGTTTAAGTTACAACTTGAGAGAGGCAGCTATCGAAAGTACTCAATCGTATAAACGTATATTGTTCTGAAATCGAACCTGGGATTTCCAACTTTCACGGAAGCCTGTACATCGTTTATGTATTGTTTGTGTTATTATCATCCAGAGTTAAAAAGAAGGTATTATGATAACCTTTTATAGAGAGATACATCGCTGAAAATCGATTGCAGAGATCCATAAAGTGACCCTAATAACTTATTACGTTTATTAAGTATTCAAACATAATAACTTAATTTACATGTTTAATGTAACAATACATAACTTAATAATTAAGTTGTGTAAAGGTGCGGTGAAGGGTAGTGTTGCTTAAGCTACCGACTGGCTTTACAACTTTTCCAAATGTAAACCAACTAAGCGACACATTCATACGTAATAAATAAATAAACCACCACCAGCGGCGAAGGCAGCCGTGCTGATGCGGAAGTAGCCTAATATATTAAATACTACGAATTCCTTTCATGCTTTAATGTGAGCAATATATGTTTTATTACTTTATCATATATGTACAGCTCCTGTATTATTGAAATATAACTTTACTATACATATACAAAAACATAAATAAAAAAAGTCAGACTAAATGCTGTGTTTCCGAAGCTATATGAAAGCAGAAACAAAAGTAATGTAGTTTGCAGTAAATATATATGTTATATAATATTATAAAGAACAAGATATATAAAGTGAGTAGTAGATATACGATGACCACATACTGAAAAATTTACTTATATAGTAACATTACTGGTGGTAGGTATCTGTTGCCGGATGTCCATCTGGTTACTACTGCAGCTGCAAATTCTGCCGCCAAACAGTAGTGTTTATACTTTACCGTGTTCCGATTTGAAGGGCTCTGTAGCTAGTGCGATTAGTGGGTAATAAGACTTAAAATTATTTTCTCAATGCGACGAACATACCATTCCAACTAGCGTCATATTGTTACTTACCATCAGGTTAAAATCCCTATCATATCGTTTAGTCTAATAAAAATACTTATATAGATTAATCTAAGTACATAATAATCATCATTAATATGTACTCAGATTAATCTATAAAAGTTTTTTAAGCTATCGCTTACTAGAGGTCAGAAAAAAGAAAGAGAAACATGATGTTTCGTAGTAACATGGCGTATTGCTGTAATAAATCGATTCACTGTGCACACAAGTTACAACATCTTATTTAATTCGACGAGGCCAAAAGACGAGTAGGGCATTAATATAAATAAACATAATTAATTCTACGTGATGTATATTCATATATATTCGTATATATATTCGTCGTTAACAGTTTACTTGTTAAATAGATCGAGTGGTTCGACCGAAAGCCGCGGCGGTTTGTATTGTAAATAGCATTACGTTCAATACTGACCTCGTGGCGGCCTTACTTTCTATTTGAACTGGTCTCGGCAATGTTTCCTGCTCAAAAGAGGCTGTGTATTAATATTATACAATATATAAACATATATGTACGAGGCTCTACCTGTGTTTTATAATTTGTGACAATCATTTAAGCTATTATTAGTGTCATTAACATTTTTGGTTAGGCGAGTGTCTTGGTAAAGATCACTGGAAAGATTTCCTGAGAAAAACTTGTTTTTAGTCTGTATTCTTATTTATTATATATAGTATTATTATTATTAGTATATAATCCAAACTCGGAGTATTATAACCCTTCTTCCCTAAAATATAATGTATTATATTCTAGTATAAATGTTTTTTCTCATCACTGTATAATGAGCGTTAGCCCTCATATTGAGGGTAGGTCTGTGCCCCAACAAGACCTAAATAGGATGTTAAAAAAAAATAAAACAGTATAATGACTTCAAAATAATTTTTACTATATTGTGAATGTCTATTTATAAACTTAAGTTATTTTAAGTATCAATAAAACTTTCTCTTAGATGTTTTATTAATGAAGACTTCTAGATATGGACTAGATTTTTTGAAATATGTTGAGAATCGATATATTGTTTCAACAGATCGATGTAGGAGTTAATTAGAAATATAAAAACAGTAAGTTAAGTGATTTTTGATGATATTGATATTAGAGAGTTGAGAGAAAGAGACGGATGAGTGGTAAACGACACCGTATATTTAAGACGGAGATTCAAAAGCTCATTTTCATAATAAGTATTAGGTTGGGTAAAAAGAAATCCATTATTTTTCGGTAGATGGCTGCAGTGACAAATTTCTCGTAAAGTATCGATCAAACAGTTTCAGATTTATGCTCGTTGGAAAGGTGACATTTCGCAGTAAAAAAAATATTTTGTTGTTTTTTGTTTGGTGCATTCAATTGTGAGTTACAGGGTGTTAAAAATGGAAGTGAACAAAGAGAAAATTCGGTACATTTTACAGTTTTTCTTTGACAAAGGCGAAAATGCAAGCCAGGCGGCTAAAATTGTGAATGGTGTTTATGGACCCGATACTGTAACAGCCAATTATGTGCAATTTTGGTTTCGTAGATTCCGTTCAAGAATTTTTGATGTTAAAGATGCACCTCGCACAGGTAGGCCGGTCGCCGAAAATGTCGATAAAATTGGAGAAATGATCGAAGTTGACCGGCATGTTAGCAGTCGTAACATCGCCCAGGACCACAAAACAGTTTTAAACCATTTACACAAAGCTGGATTCCAAAAGAAGCTCGATGTTTGGGTGCCACACCAATTAACAGAAAAAAACATGATGGATCGAATTTCCATCTGCGAAGCCTTGGCCAAACGGAATGAGATAGACCCATTTCTTAAACGGATAGTGACTGGAGATGAGAAATGGATCACATACGATAACCCGGTGCGAAAACGATTATGGTCAAAGAGCGGTGAAGCACCTCAAACGGTGGCCAAACCAGGACTAACGGCCAGGAAGGTTCTGCTGTGCATTTGGTGGGACTGGAAGGGGATTATTTATTATGAGTTGTTTCCATATGGCCAAGCACTAAATTCTGATCTGTACTGTCAACAACTGGACCGTTTGAAGATAGCAATTGACCAGAAACGGCCAGAATTGGCCAACAGGAGAGATGTCGTGTTCCACCAGGACAACGCTAGGCCACACACGTCTACAGTGACTCGCCAGAAACTTCGGGAGCTTGGTTGGGAAGTTTTAATGCATCCACCATTCAGTCCGGACTTGGCACCAAGCGATTACCATCTTTTTCTAGCATTACAAAATTTCTTTAGTGATAAAAAATTGGCATCTAGGGAAGACTGTAAAAATCGGCTACTAGAGTTTTTTGCAAATAGAGACCAGGACTTCTACGAGAGAGGCATTATGAAGTTACCTTTAAAATGGCAATAAATCATAGAACAAAACGGTGCATATTTGACCCAAATCGGACAATCCGAAGCATGTTAAATAAAGTCCTGAAGTTCTTATAAAAATAATGGATTTCTTTTTCCCCAACCTATTATTTTTTTTACGAACCCGACACAAGTAAATTTTTCTCTCTCTTCTTGGGCCTCTCCTCTAATGGAGCTCAGTGAACTTCTCTCGATCTTCATCATTATCAGCCGACAGACGTCCACTGTTGGACATAGTCCTTATCTTGTGCCAAGCGAAATAAATCTTGTTTTTGTTATTATAATCTTAAGTTTATTTATATGCCAATAAATAAACTTGAATGGAATCTGCAAGGAAAACCGCAAGTGCGTTCGTCCCAGATAGACCTGGCGCCGCATAGCAGAAGACGAGGCGAAGAAGATCGGGAAGACATGGAATGAGATTGAGGGTGTAGCCTCGAACGCGATGGAGAATCCCTATGGAGTCTTGCCCCATTTTGGGGTCATAGGATGTTAAGGAATTAATTTCTATAACAGAGGATTGTTTTATTTCAAAACACAGCTTATTCTGAGTAGATCGGATTGTCAACAATCATTAAAGCTTTAAGTACTTCGTGATCACTATGACATGAAGATATTCTTTGCCTTCCTGTGATCGTAGACGCAGTAAAGTATTTGAAATGTAGTTGTAACTAATAGTTAAATAAACTCTATCAAATCCGTTTGACATAAGTATAGCCTGTTAATAACCTCGAGGCGGTAGAAAACGACCTGTTCGAAATTTATAAAACCCGATACCTGTTCCGCGCTAACATTTTCACCCGGCCCCGTTTCACTTGCGAGACCTTTTTACCGAAATCGCGGTTCACTTTCGATTTTGACGTATCACCAGCTCTGGCCCTCTTTCTGAATGAACGGCGCTCCGTACGTTTCATTACATAACGAATCGAACAATTGATATTGAACCTAACCAATCAGTATTAAGGTCGCATTTACTACGTAGCTATGTTACTTTAACACGCGAAGCTAGAACTAGAATAGATTTATCTAGAAATAAACGATTGAACTCGTAGATAATTTTAATGGATACAAGTTAAGAGATACAAAGATCTCGTTTGATATTTAAATTGGTAGAAGTATTCAAACATTGTTTTGTTACATACATTTGTTTGCTTAATGTTTTTTAACCAAAGCGAAGGTTTGTATGTCTTAAAAAGATGCCGGTTCGATTCCCAAAAAGAAACGGATACATCCTTAGAACAAAAGCTTTGGTGGAGTTTGGATATTACACAACCGGCGCTTTATCAGCGTAGTGGATAAACGACCTTGACTCTCTCCTTGTGAAAGAAAGCTCTATCCCAGTCTACCAAGTCCCAGTAAAGTTCACATTAAATGTGCTTTTTGGCTATATGTTTTTAAAGTAATAAGTTTCTTCAATGCAAGAACCACCCTTTGGTAATACCAAACGGTTTTTATTTATACCAATGGCCTAGAATGTTCGACGAGCCTATAATTGGGTGTCGCCGTTAGCTACGTGAGTTTATTTTTCAGCATTGTATTCTAAAGTATTTCATATTATTTTAGCTTTTTATTTTACTGTCCGACAGTTCTTTCAGCATCTGCCGCAGAGCTTATTCTTGCCGGAAGTAGTGTGGAGTATTCAACATTTTCCCGATGGAAGGAAGCAATAGCTAGAAAAAAATTACTAGGGGTAATGGCATATACCGCGTTGTATCCTAAGGCATCAAATTCTCGGCACTTATCGGCTGCTCTCTATAGTGAATTTCTTGCTTTTTTTTATCGCTTTACCACTGCATTTATAGTCTAGTGAAACTTAGATGGAAAAACTTCATGAAAATAGTATCCTTATATATTGCTTTTACTAACACACTACGTCTTACCAACCTTCAAGCTAAGCGCGCCGAGTTACCTCCTAGAGCATATGAATAAGATGAAATGATGATGATGATGATAATTCACCTAATATTATACTTAGGTATTCGATTATATTCCCTAGTATTAGCAGTGGAGTTATATATTTAATTTGTGATGTAATATAAGTTACTTCTAATGTTACTTTGTTGTAATATAGGTTCTGTAGCTTTAATGGTTTTTGTTTATTCGATATGGGTATCCCCAAGAGATGAGTCAATAGACTAGTACTAGGCATTACGGCTTACTACATCACCTCTTAATGATACTATAAAAAAGACTGGAGGCACAAACACAAAAATAAGTATCATTTTTGTGTTAGTCTCATTTGATACTAATTATTAATGACTTTACAAATTGCTTATGTTGATTAATTTAACTTACATTGAATATTTAACTATAAGAGAAAGGTTGTTAAATAGTAACTTGAGCTTTAAAGAAACATTTTGGTATTGCTATCGTTATTACGTTTAATAAAAAAAAACAATGGGTTTTTTATTTATATATAAAGAGATGTATTAAAGTAAGTGCCATATCAATATGCTAATATGATTTCCAATGTTCGTTTTGTAAATCGTTATATATATCACCTTGTATATATAAAAATGCTAACGATCTTTCACCGATTCAATCGGCCCCAGTTCGAAAGTGTCCTAAAAATTAGCAAAACGATTCTCCCATAATCGATTTCATGTACTTGACATTCACGTCACCTGCCTTTTGTCTATTGGTACAATTAAAAGCGAACCATAACAGTAGGTGATAGAGTTTAAATTGGGTGTTACGCTGATGTTGACCAAGCAACCTGCTTCTTAAGTATCAGCGCATTCGGTATTGTACCTTATACAGTTGGAATAGGGTATATATTCAGTTGTTGTATATGTATAAAAAATTCATTATGCGACATCAATCGCCAAGCTATAATAAATTGTTTGATCTTCTTTCTCGGTGTTTGCATTTGAAAAACGCGTAAAGCTGTGACTGGATTTTTTAAATTGAACGATTTCTTTTTTCCTTGCGAACACTGCACTTTCTTTGGCCTTGAATGTTTCGTCAACAACTTTTACTCTGTTGTTATGAGATACAGTAAAGATTGTAAAAAAAAAGTGCTTTTTTATACTCTCCATTGCATATACGATAAGTTTTATCTAGCGACGGAAGATGGTTATAGTGATGAACTTTGAAACTCCGAGATCAACGTTGTACTATGGCAAGTTCACAAGGTAGAAGGAACAAGTTGTAATAAGATTATTTATGTAATTTTTCCAAAGAAACTATTGTATAAATACAAGAGATTAATTTCTAGTTATTCTAGAATTATTATTACTAGAAATAGTGTATGAAGTATCGATTTTTATGATTTAGATCAATATCAATTGAATCTTTACCTTTTCTATATCTGATTACTATTGAAACTTATGCTAAATCTTCTGCTCATTATCCATAGATTTACTTTAGACGATTTTTGTGTTGTTTGTAATCATTTGTGTATGATATTTTCATACTTTAATTTAATTAAACATGAAATTGTATACTAGCTTTATATTTGGAATATTCATCATTGATGGCCTGCTTGTACCTGTTTTGTTGGATCAGATAATTGCTATACAGATTTACGATCATAAATCATAACGTCGAAATAACTTTAAATATCAAAATCGTTTCCTTTGATAAATCCGATGAGTTTTTTTTTTTTTTTTTTTTTAAATATATACACTAAATTGATAGAAGTAACACTAGAAAGAAATTCATAAGTACGTCGATGACCGAGTTATTTTATTATAAAGGAAGGAAGGGGGTTTAAAAAGAATATGTATATATTTCATTTATATATATTATACTTTGATATTTGAGAGATATACAAAATGCATATACTATTCACAGTTCAATGTATTATTTATATATCAGTTCTGTATATAGGTTATGAATATGATACCATTAGAGGAGAATAGGATTGGTAATAGCTCTATTCCTAATAAAACTTTAACTATCCTTTTTAAATATAGCATAAAGTAGTTTAAAATTATCTACATAACATAGGTTTATTACTATAACGAACTTAACCTTAATGTATTGTATTTTTAGTTATTAGTTATTTATATAATAACATAAATAATGGCAATCATAAGTTTAGATTTAGTTTGATCATTATTGATGGACCTGTATCATTATTTTAGTAGAATAATATTTTAGGGTTAATTTGCTTAATAACGGTTATAGCTATTTATATAATTACTGTGGTTTGCGAATCTGTGGTTTAATGCTATAAATTATACGAGTTTAAATTTTCTATATATGTGTCATATATATCGCAACTCGTTTCACCATTAGTGAACTCATATTGAAAGAGAACTTTCTAAAATACTTTCAAAAAAATTAAGTGACGGTCCTGAAATATGAAGAAAATAAATATCTTTAAAAGCAGTTTTTTAAGTTACTTAAATCCTAAGTTAGATCGTCGTTTGATTAGTTACGGATATACATAAAAAATTACTTTCATCGTCAACTTATATATGCCCACAGCAGAGCAGATATTCTTCTCAAAGGTATTGGATAAGTACTGTTCTGTATACTCTTCTCTCTACTTCTGTAACTTCTCACAATGCTCACACCATACTTGTTCATATCGAGAGATTTTTTTTATCATTTAGAACCTTTCTTCTGAAAGCCTGCATAGATTACGTGAGATTTATGCATGTTGACACCTCGGTGGTCATCCACAGTGCGATACACGTGTAGCGCAGGATCTCTTACGGAATCTTCTACCTTGTGGCATCCTAGCAGTACCACATCTACTGGAAAACCTTACTACATTATTAGGCGTTAGTCAGACCAAAAAAAAAACATCAAAATGTAAACTAAAAATTCACCATTGGAATTTCCACCTACAATGAATTAATGAGAACTAAACATACAGCCTTCAGGCTCCGGAAGAAATCTATCAGCTGATGATGATGATATATTCGGCCATTTTTCTATATCTGTGACATATATTTCTCGCATACAACATATAAGTATTTGTCTCTGTATCAGTAAAAGACGTTTCTCATGTTTCCTTCGAACTCATATATAGTTTATATCACAAAGCGATAACATAGTTGAAATATTTCTATATGAAAAATTTCTCTTGCCGTATAGGCCGATGAAAGAAGAATTTATTGACTATATAAAATATCTTACGAGACGTTTGTAACTAATTCAAACTCGTTTGTAACACCACAAAGGCTGCGAATTGACCCCGTAGAAAGTGATATTCAGTGAAAGTCTATGGTGAAATATTTGAAGAAACTTACATTTGTACAGATTTTATTTCTTCATTCGCGCGACTAATGTGTTAATTTCTTTATGTCTACACATTGTTGTTTATTGTATGTATACCTGTATATATATAGTTATGTAGTGTGTAATTTAAGACCGAAAGTGATCCCAGTTATAGCTTAGTTTTCTTTATTAGAAGAAGCATTGAAGCGAGTAGTCCTGATGACAAGTGATATGCCTGCTCATAACAACGTCGTTACATTAGAATGATATACAGAACCATATCGTGTTCATCACCTCGTGACAAGATGTGAAGACTCGTTACCCTAGTAATTTCATTAGCTATAACACTTTCAAACGGGAACACACTAATGCTAGAACTTTATTGTTTGATGGTAGAAATTGGTGCTGCGGTACCTACCTAATTGGTCTCCGGCTATAGAAGCCTTAAAGGAATTTAGGTGATAAGATAGAATGTTAAGAGATACTAGATCACGCTAACATTCCACCTGATCTAACTTTTTAATTCTTGAAACATTAGTTAAGTTATCAAGTTAAGTAACTCGATCTTAAAGCAAGATTTTTTTGGTATAATTCGTATACATCGACGATGGTCCTCTTTTCGTTTTGTTTCTTTGTTTTCTTGTGTTATGATATTAGTTAGTTTAAGTAACTTGATCCTGACGGAGTCCATATATCCTTGAGGATTGTTGATAAAAACATTGAAAGTGTAACTTTTAAAACCGCACCAATAGAGCATAATGATTATACTGAATATGTATATAATAGAATTAATGTTAAGACATATACATAGAAGTTTCGGACTCTATCCTATATACCTTATTGTTATAAAGTTGAATATTTTATTTATTTTCCAAGTAGATATTAAAGTTATGTGGAACTTAAAAGTATAATTGTATGAAAATAACAATAATAATGTTAATTTTAAAGGTAGCAGAAGTGAACGGAAACTGAAAGCTTCCGCATCGAACAATTGTTGTTGGAATAATAATCTCGCAACTGTAGCGACAAATATACGCACTGGTATGAAATCGAAAGTAAGAGTTTTGTATTCACTTCACGTACTGTATTTAACTCATTTATCTTTTTTTTTTTTATATACAACGTAGCGACGAGGCTAACGAGACGTTCACCTAAGTAAGTACGTGATACGCTTGCCTATAACAAATTAGCTCTACTTACGATGATTTACACAGCACCGCATTACTCGTCTTGAGACTTTATATACTTAATCGTTACCCCAGTAATTTCATTAGCTACAACACCTTTCAAACTAGAATACAGTAACGCTTGCACACTATTAGTTAGTGGTAGAAATTAGAGCTGCGGTGGTACCTACTTAAAGGGTCCCCGGCAATAGAGATCTACCACCGATGTATTCATACAAATAGAAAATAAACTATAATTTCCATAATTATATAGTATTGAAAACTATACTTAAACAGTTTTAGTATACATATGTTAATATTTTAAATACAAATATATACAAGAAATATACACTTTACTAGTAGTAGACCTATAAGCAGAGACCATCCAGGTAGTCACCACTGCAGCGACTTTTTCTGCCATCAAACAATAATGTGCAAACATTAACACAAACAACAGTGTGTTCCGGTTTAAAGGGCGCTGTAGTTAGTGTAATTAGTAGGGGTAATGAGACTCAACATCTTGCGTCTCATACGAGCACAGTGTTTAACTAGCCCCTGGTTATAGGCGGCCGTATCATTAAGCGTCAGGTGAACGTTCCGCTCGTCTCCTGGCTTCTTTGAATAATAATAAGTTATTAGTTAATAACTATAATAAGTTCGTATGGAGATCGTATGGTGTAAAAATTCCATATTTGTTAAAGGCTTTTTAAACAGGACCTGTCCACTGGATGATGTCAGCGTTAGTCATCAAACGCGAGATTCGGTTAAACCGAAACATAATCAACTTGGAACTTGACATCCTTGACGGAATTTGCTCACAAATCAACTTATTAGAGGCTAAGTTGTCTTATGTGATGACCGTGGGATGATATTAAGTTTTACATTATTCACATTTTATTTATAAACCAAAATTCTATGGAGTGTTAATTTGGTTATACAGTTTTTATCTCAATATTATTACGACTAGGACGATTAGGTCTTCATCAAACCGTAATAACAGCAACTTATAAAAAATAACAACAACCGGACAGATGTCGGAGAATAGAACTTTTATGAATATGCCCAGCGGTGGATCTCTACCGATTGGGGAAGATAATAAACATGTCAACAGATAACTACATAAGCTAAACATTGCTATTTTAAACCTACAGTAAACATTTCGTATATAACCTTTACCGGATGTTTTAGTAACAATATTTTAAAACATCAGTACTATTTTTATCAATGTAGTACTACAAACGAATAGAAACGAAAGTGTATTTATTTAAATCGAGATCAGTAGTCGAGATAACTTCGTCATGTCTACCGGCAAATAGTTTTCGGTTACAAAATAGGGTTCGCTGTTTTGCAAGCGGTCTAGCTCGTACCGGTTTTCTATACCGATAGGCTTTCTAGTGTACGCGGTATTATTTAACGACCTTGTTACAGAAAGAGGGTGATTAGTGACATATATAAGTCATGCTTTATTGTGAGCTTACGCAAAGTTTAATTGTTGTATAATTAATGTACCAACTGTCTTTCTTTGAGCACGACATTGCGTTTGACATCTTAAATATATATAAGTGCTTTTGGCTTGAAGGTTATGTTAAAAGTTTAACAGATATAAGCTTAGAAACGAGGAGTACGTTTACCTGGTGGTATATGGTAAGCGTTAGAAGCAGTCATAATAATATGGTGTTAGCTGGAATAATGTACACTGCATCGCATTATATCTATGTAGCTTCAAAACAGAATAGAACTTCTTACTAGACTGTCCCATCTTTACTTGGGATCAGCCCTCCTGATCATTCTTCTAATCTATCACTATTTTGTGTCATAGCTTCTGTCGATTTGTTTTTCTTTAGATCTTTGTTGATCATTATCAACCAAGTAGTTGGAGCGTCTCCCAGAGTCTCTCTTTTTAGTTTCGAGATCCAGCGCTACTCTGACCATATGCGTTGTTGGTCTTAGTATAACATGGCCGTACCAGCGCAGGCGTCTATACCATTTCATCTCTTGAATCAGTTTTACTTCAATAGAACACAACATTTGTAAATATTTAGTAGAAGAAATAAACTAGATTCGAAGAAGCAACAAGACGAGAGAAACGTTCACGTGATGCTAAGTATACGCCTGCCTGCAACGTGGTCCTAGTTAAGATGAAATACACTACACCATGTTATGCTCGTGGCCTTGAGATACGATACCTGTCTAGTTATCTTACTCATTTTATTTAAACTGGAACACAGTAACGTTTGTACACTGTTGTTCGCCGGCGGAAATAGGATCTGTGGGTGTACCTAGCTAGACCGTCTCCGGCAACAGAGACTTATCACCAGTGATAAGTGTTGATATATGCAAATTGGGTTCTGTAAGGTATGTTTCTATTGATGTATTCAATAAATATCTGCATATCTGTATCTTTATTGAATTATTTTGTTAACTTTCAATAATGTGAAATCTCGCAACGGAACGTCCGAAATCCATCATGTCGTAAGGAGGTGTCATCAGCTAAGCCGTATTGTGTAAATAATTGCGGCCGACTCCATTATACTATCGTTTCAACTGTGAGAATAATGTTTTGAAACTATAAAAAAAAATGTTTGGGTATATCACATAGTAGTCGTTACTGCTAGGGTGTAATTCTTATTGCTGGGACGTAAGCTTTATCGCCTCCTAAAAGCTTTAATCTTTAAACTTATAAAGTCGCAAACTCGAAGACCGAGAATATCTATAACTTTCTTTTTACCTTATTCCTTAATATAGATAAAAAAGTAACGGATTTAACTATAGATCTATGATTTACACATATCGACCTTAACTTATATTGCAATAGGATACATTTAAGAACCACAGTGGAATAGCATTTTTTTTTATAGGAAAAGATTCAATCAGATCGATGTAAGATAAATCGAATTTCTCTTTCCCAGGACAGCTAAAGTGAATTCATTGGATCTTTGTCTAACCTGATAAGGGTTATTACAAATATCTTATCAATGAATGTTTAGCAATTTCATATATCTAGTTAAGATATTTTATTATTCTAGATACTATATTATTCATTTATTAATAATAAATAAATGAAATCGGTGAACGAAAACATTGTGTTGAAACGGATATCTTCCAAGAGCAACCGCCTATCACGCCCATACGATAAATGACCTCGACTCTTTCCTTTTGGGAGAAAGGCCTTTGTCCCAGCAGTGGAGACGTTTAGTGGGCTCAAAAAGTAAAGTTTACTACTAGGTTAACTATATAATATATAAAGTTAGAGATTTTAAATTACAAAGATGACATTTGCAAATATAGTTGCAGACAATTGGAAAGGTTAAGAGATGGCGATGAAGTGTTCTGTCAAATAACTTAGCAATAGTCAACTTAACTTAAAGTGCATTCACAGTCACCAAGCTACAGTAAGTACCGCGGACAGTCTTTTATTTCGTATCTTACATTTCATAATGTTATTGAATATAAACATTACTCAATCAGTTAACCACACATCACACAAATACACATCCAAAAGGGACCTCATTAAGCTTTTACCTTTGATGAAAGAAAACCACATGTTCCAAGAACAATATCATCAGAGAAAAGTGGCATGTGATATCCGACCTCTAGCCCGGCTCAAAGCATTCTATCCCAGCAGTGGGAATGTGACCTGGATCGTTTATATAATGTAAGTACAATAGTTCTGGCATACTAGTGGTAGGTCTCGTTTCCGGAGACTGAGTAGTACCACAGTAGAGCCTATTTCCGTTCCCAAACACAATTGCGCAAACATTGCTGTGTTCCGCTTTGAAGGGCCCTATAGCTAGTGTAATTACTGGGATAACGAGACTCAACATCTCCTGACTCATGCATTCAACATAATTTCTGCAGTATAACATCATCCTAACCAGCTCCATGTTGTTAAGGGCGTGCGTATAACTTACCATAAGATTAACTTCTCGCTAGTCACTCCTCTTAATAGAAAAAAAACATGTGTTATACATAACTATATGTAGAGAAAAATCTATTATTTATTTTTAACAATTAAATATTGATTAATATATTTATATAGCAACACTGCGCTTAGATTTGAGAAATCTAAAAGTCTTTTAAATCAGTACGTAGTATGGTCTAAAATAGTATTTGTATGACTACTTAGACAATTTCCGAATAGAGAAAAACCTGTCATAAAGAATTTCTTCTTCAACATTTTTTGAATGTATCAGCATCTGAACTGATGGACGTCCACTGCTGGACATAGGTCTCTTATAATATATCTAACAAAGCACGGTCTTGAGCTATTTGAATCCAGTGGTTCCCAGCGATTCTTTTTATATCCTCTGTCTGAGTAGTCTGTTAACACAGCGCTTTTAGGTGCGGGATCTTCATTCAGCACTTTAAGACTCCAACTTCCATCGGTTCTACGAGGGTTATGTCGGTGAATCTGGTTCTGCAGCAGACTCCAAGCATCGCCCTCTCCATCGCTTGCTGCATCGATATCGCACAATACATAATATATTATATATTTATTATGCCACATTTACACAACTGATGCACATATTATTATAAAATTATCGTATTCCTTGGTTTTGTTGAAAAAACATGGTATTGCAATATGTATTGCGGAGCTTAGTGCATTGACTCTCTCCGCCTCACCCACTGACTCAGTGACACCTAATTTCTGTCTCACTCGCACCAAGGCGTGCTAGTATCGTTCTCTTTCGCACCGACTTTTTACTCGACACTTTTCCAGTTGCGAGCCGCTAACCGGTTACGAAAAGGCCTAAGAGTTACATTAAACAGTTTGTATTTCTAAATGTTCTCTTGATAACTACGTATATCCTGGTTAAAAAAATATATTATAAACAGGACAAAATAAAATTTTATTTAATTGTATTCGTTGTCTTTATATATTTAATCCTTAAAAGCAATCTTTCTACTGAACTAAAATCGAAAGTTATTGAGGCCTGTCACCATGCTTAATATACGCCTGCAAAACGTATGTGATTTCAACTGGAATATAAAAATAAAAAAAACAACGGAAGCTAAGGATGTAATTCGACAAGTGATGAGACTGATGTTTGAAATGGACAGGACATTTACAGAGTAATAGATGAAAGATGGACTAGAGTAATGATAAACTGGTAATCAATACATAAGAAACGAAGATCAGATGGATGGCATAGGCGATGGAGTAATGATATAACAGAAATGGTTGGAAAAATTAGATACATTCGAAAGATATTAATATAGAGAGCAAGAAAAATTATTCAGTCTATCAGACATTTAAATAGAGAATCGAACTAGGGACCGTGTCGTAAAGTAAACGGTTAACCACTGCGCAAAGGAGACTATTATTTTGCTTATACATCGTATACACCTAACAAGTATTATGAAGCAAAAATTACTTTTACCTCTGTGTTCCTGTAAGCTGGTTAAATTTTAATTGGTGAAACAATACGAGCGTTAAAAACTGCGTATACTTTCCTTAACACAACAATAGGTAATAAAAGTAAAAGTTAATGACATTGCTAATTAAGTTTAAGTAATAAAAACCAAGTCGGAAATGAGATGGGTTACCGCAATTAGTCTGCTGTACATGTCGTATGCATGTTACATTACGCTAACTGTGAAATCTTATTGTTTTATATTATAATACAGTTCTGGTTAACATTCTCATGATGATGACAGGGTCCCATGAAGTCAATTCGTAGTCAGGTGGTCGGTTATCATCAGTAATTACCGTTTTAGATAGATTAGTTAAAAGAGTAGGCGAGCGTAGTTAAAGTTACATCTAAAGTTTTGCAGATGGTTCTCTTTATCCACTTTCTACGATACACCAAAGGAAAAGTGATAAAATAGAGGAGGAGAATATTTATGAATATACCATGAATAATATAAGTAATGATAAACAAATATGAATTTGTATATAAATAAATTAGTACAAAACAAAGCCCTTTAACTCACATACAAATTGTTGTAAGGAAGTAGATTCTAAAGTCTACTTATACGGAAATGGATTACAAATAAGAGAAGAATAGAGAACCTAATTAAAGAAGAGTTGTTATGTAAAGTTTAAAAAATATAACATATCTTGGACTTTAAAATTAAGTATATAAAAGTGTAACGTGAGAATAACTTTTCTTTGGCATTCGTACGTTTAATTAACTATATGGATGTTAACGAGTTATTTGAACTTTATTATAACTTACATTTAGGTACAGTATTGAATGAACCTTACTGTAATGCTGCTATTTAAAGAGATGAATGTCGTCTAGATTTAAACAATTTACCGGATTTAGCAGGAAGTCATCAGTAACGGGAAATTAAAGAATCTCTACAATTTAAAAGAACTGCTATGAACATTTTCCTCTTAGAAACCGTACAGAGAAAGGATCAAGATTTGTTGTTTTTTTATATAACCGCATAAATACGGGTAAATAACTTAAGTGAAGAGTATATATATAATCTTAAGTAAGACTATCATCAACCGATAGACGTCCACAGCTGGACATAGGCTGTCCCTAAAGATGTCCACGTTTGCAGCAGTTTGTATGGGGCGAATTGACTAATTTCCTACCACGCTGGCCCAATCCACGTTGGTGGGAGCCAGAGCTTCGTTTGCTGACTAGCATGGTGTACCACGAGGCGGTGATGTTGGCTTACCCCACCCTCATGATCCCAATTAATGAATAGACGATGTTATTACATACATCTCAATCATCTTATTTCACCAATGATTGGATACAGAATACCTTTAGGCGGTTAGTCCGACTTTTGTATATCTCTAAATAAAGTTTTCCAAAGAAATAATAAACAAAGCTTCTTATCATGATCATGATCCTTCATGATTGAGGGTTAGCTATTCTGAAAATATCCAAGTTACTTGGGACAGATGCAAAGTTCTTCCGAGGATGTAGTGCTGATCCACTCCTATATGTTACAGCCATTGAATCAAATCAATTTAATATATTACAAGTAAATTTAACCGACAGGTATAGTGATGTTTAAGCAGGTCTATGCCCAGCAGTGGACGTTAATCGGCTGACGATGATAGTGACGAAATTAACGACTATTATTGCACTAGTTGGTATTTTAATACTCGGTTTCAACTGTCGAGGAAACCTTTAAAGAAATGTACTGTGATGAAAGCAAAGTTAAAATTTAACTAGCATTTAGAATCACTTACAGTTCTATAATTTTCTTAATTAATTATCTAGGTTTTGACGAAGAATTTGAGTATATATGTGGCAGTGTGCCCATAACTCTTTTCCCATAAAAAGAAAACTCGACCGGCCTACTGCTGTCGCGACCATGGTGTTCCTAATGAATAACTTAAGTTAAATTAACCTCTATAGCGGTAACATTTTGTGTTAGTGTGTCGCCATTAAATATTGGTATAGCGGACCCCCCCATGCTTGACACGAATTAGTGCTTGTATGATCTAAGTAAACTAGTATAGTTTTCTTTAGACTAAGTGCGATATATGGACAGACGATGGAACTTGGGTCTGCTATACTAAAGTATCAGAGAAAGATTTTTGTTTGAGACTTGAGCAAAGGAAGGGGGGTTATATAAATGTAGATATTTGTTGATATTATGATTACAGCTTCTATGTAATGTATACTTTTTCTGGATTTGTTGCTTCTTTAACAATTTTTTACGGCATTCTGCGGATGGAGGCGTGTTAAGAATATCCTATTCCGAGAGGAGATAGTTCATCCAACAGTATACGAAACTCCTGTTTCTAATTCTCACTGAAATATAACGAAATCAATGTCCATATTCGGCTGATATCTGTTGAATAATATTAAGATATCTTCATAGATATTAATAATTTTATATTCCTCTTAATAACTATAATAAAGACGTTTATATCATTACGAACGCGTTGATTTTATTAAACCAGTTCGTTAGTTTATAGAGTGAAGAATGGTCATATCCAAACGCTCCTATAGTTTTATTGTTCTTAATATTCAGCTCTCAGATAATTTTACCTTTTAAGGACATCTTAAGGAGTGAGTCATAACAAAATTATTTTATATTTATTAAGGAAACTCAAAAGTTTATAATTATTAGTCGTGTATTATATTAATATGTTTTTCTACTAAACTTGATCACACCATATGCAGTGATACTTAATGGAGATTTTTTCTGTTCATTACTATAAAGGTCAAATTATTGTATGTTATTTCATATATATATTATATGTAGGAGTTTACTTTTAACAAATATTGTTCTTATAGTGTTTATTATCGAATGCTCTTATTGGTATATATAATAATTTAAACACATACATATATATTTATATTTATAGTGTATGGTTAAAATTTAAAGTTGAGAATATGTACTAATATTAACTATAGTATAAGACGAAAGTGTTTATCAGTAGAAATCCGCAGATTTGTTAAAATCGGCAAATTTTATACGTCATGCTCGTGTAAGTTTATTTTCTCATGATTTTTGGTTAGATAAACAGTCATATAAACGTACAGACAGAATGATGAAATAATATGTATGTCTTTTGGTGTAGTGATCTAATAAACATTCATACAAATTGATTACAAAGCTCTCTTCCTAACATACATTGCAATTATATTTAATTGTATCGCTCTTCTCTATTATTTTCTTAAACATGATATTTATTATCAAGGAGTAAAAGAAAATTTCTAATAACTTTTGGCAATACTACAGTAATACTAATCAGTGTTAAAATTTTCTAGATCGGACTTCTTGTAACCTATTTCTTTGTGTACATCAGTTTCTATGTACTCGCTTCTTCAAAACAAATACATGAAAATATGCCATCTACTTTTTCCCTAACAGGAACTCCTTGTACGTCCGCCGCTTCTTCAGTAGGTCAGCAAGCCACAAGCATCCGGGGCCTAAGCACACTGGCACAATTACCCCCTACTGGTCGTCGTACTGATTGCACTTTAAATGAAAATGCGAATTGAATGATCTATAACACAATTTTCAATCTAGTTCGTTAATATGAAATTGGGTAATTTATTCTTAATCCAAACCCAAAGGTAAACTTTCCTGAATCGTGTTTTGATACATCATCATCCTATAGATGTCTTGATGAAGTTCAAACCTATATACCTACCAGACCTTTAATGGATCCTTGCTTTATTTTATGGAGGGTCCATAGCAATACGACGACCACTTAAAAACCTGACTTGCAGTCAATCCTTAGAGCAATTCTCTGCCTATTGGAAGCCATAAGTTTAGCAATCCTATAGGGTTTGTCACTGTCATGTATTTATAAGCTATTGCATTACCCAAGGGCAATGATTCAAAACGTGATCTTTAGAGATCACGTCGAGAGTACTAAAAGTGCACATATTGTTAAAAGTCACCGGAAAAGCTGTAACTCTTTTCATTAAGTTGTTTCCTCTTTAATCAGCCTTTGCGATATGCCGAAGGTGAAGTGGTGGTGGGGATATTTTAAACTGTCTTTCATAAGCCGTTTCTTAGAAGTGTCTAAAATAGTGACACATACACTTGCAAATATAATTTTACATTAAGGAAAGTACTTTAATAAGACTAAAAGTCTGGAACAAGTGTACTTTTAGGTTTATTCAGCAGTCCTCACGAGTGTTCTTTCATCAGTGGAATAAGTGCATCAAATGTTTGAAAAAAAAAACACTTGCGTAAAAACCATCGTAACAATGACACCAATGTACTGGTTTATTAATAGGGTTGGCGATTTTATTTTCTTAACTTTATAACAGTGATTCAATTCCTTGTCAAGGATCTGATACAATGAAAAAGCACATGATTTCATATCTACAGAACGACTTGCAGCGACCTTGCAACGACTGCTTTCGCGATATCTGGGTTGACGTAACGATTACGACACGATATCGATTCAACGATCGTGATACAGTTTCGACCGCTTTTTTTAATTTTAGAAGATTTCGTGATGAAAGAGTTGATATGATATGCTCATATATTTATTTATTCGTTAATTAATATATTATATTGAAATAATTAAGCTCAATGGTGTTAATATACGATGAACTGTACTGTTCGTAAATGAAAGGTTTGGCGTAATACATCCATACATACGTATATATAACGCCTCGTTCCTAGTGGGGTAGCCAGAGACCACCTCTCCCCACTTGCTGTGATCCTCGCACACCTCTCTTGCTTCGTCGTCTTCATGCATGCTGCGAGTATGTCCGCCTAGATCGACCTGCACCGATTTTCCAATCATTCTTACCTTGTATACCTCTTTCTTTCTTTTGCGTAATACCTATTTTAATCAATCATCAACTGATAGACGTCCACTGCTTGCTTCCCCTAAAGATCTCCACATCGTTCAGTCCTGCGTTGCTCGCATCCAGCGGTATCCCGCGATCTTCACAATTACCATGGTGTCCGGCACCTGCGATTACTAGAGGCCGTCATTTGTAAGGATTCATATGGGAGGATTTAGGCCATTGCCTACCACGCTGGCCCAATGCGGGTAGGCGGAAGCCAGAGCCTCGTTTGTTGAATACCAAGATGCACCACGAGTAATTGAGTGTGGCTTGGGTTCCGTGAGTTGTTATGCGGGATAATACATGATTGATAATTTATCAACTGATAGACTATCGATCTACACTACAACTTTTGATAATATTTTTAAAGATGATATCAGACAAAACATTTACAACGAAAAAATACTTTGTTACAGAAATAAATGAAAATGAATACAATGAAGGATCGAGATTGAAACGAGAAGGGATCCCGGAAAACAGGGGTGAGTAATTGAACAGATGCAAACAAATTTTCTGTAAAATAATTCTGCTATGCTTGTGTTTAAAACCCTTTGAATGTTTCCTTTATACTTTATCTCTTATCCATTTCTCTTTCTCAGCATTAACATTCGATGTCTCTTTGCGCATAATACTTTTAACTTTCTTTGTTTTTTATATCTGCCCAAATTTTACGTATTTTTTTTTATTAAGGTAGAAACAAATGGGTGTGCAAATAAAATACAGATCTACTAACTTTGTTGGCTATAGTTCCAATTTGTGTATCATAATAGAGACAATAAAGTTCGTTTTGCCATTTTGTCTTTTTAGAAGCGAAAGTTATGATAAAAACTCAAAGTTATGAAACCACAAACTTTTATACGTATTTTCAATATATATAAAGTACTAAGAACTTAGTTTTATAATTCTTGTTAGATAGTTAATTAGTTTATTCATAATTATAAATATAATTGAATACAATATTATAATATACATAGTCTTTAAATTGTTAACACCCAGTATGTTTTTACCTTGACAGTGATGAAACGTATATTCTATCGAAAAACTTAGACTTTTGAAGTATATGGACTTTATTTGCAAGATTGAACTAACTAAATATATAAATAGAGAAGATGTACGTTTCTAAATATTGTATAAATTAGTGCTAACGGATTTTTATTAAACTGCATCATATTCTATTAGTTTCTTTATAATATATTCTATTTATATTGCAATATTAATTGTATGTTTTTTCTTTTTCTTTCAAATCTAATCCCCGGTCGTGGTCAACGTTTGAACTCAAATGGACCTTGTAAAATAAAAACGCACCCTAAACGATTTGTTTCCTATCCACGACACGACATTACGTTGACGATTGACGACACAGACCTGACAGTGCTGCTCGTGAATGACCAGAAACGTGACTATAATACGAAGATCGGAAGATATCACAGCGTCAAACCCCTTATTGGTTTGTTGACTTCTACGGCAAGGACCTTCATCCAAGATGGCGTTACAACCGAATATGCAACTCAGATATTAGGCACTACGTTAGACAATGGCCGTATATACGCGCAACTTCTAACAAAATCCTCACTTGTTCTTTATAACAAGCCGTCTAATGTAGATGATCCCTTTATTGTACGACCCACTCGTGTACATTCTGCTTTCGATGGACAATGGAACGTCAAGCAAGATTTAGGTATTATAGATCCTGATAAATTCATTTTAAAAAATACTGATTATCTAGCACCAAGTAGTAAAATGGATATTGTTTATGCTAGTAAACTTGCTAAAGAACCATTTAAAGTTTGGAATTCACCTAGTGTCACTGAAAGTCAATTTGATAATCAAATTGTTGAGGAGCCGACAGCGCGTAGGGTTGCAGCTTATAATGAAATTCCGAGATACGAAGTTTACAATTACCTTGACGGTCCAGTCATCGAACGCGAGAAAAAGTTTGAATTCATTGTTGAACCATCCATTGTAGATAATAAAAACTATCGACGAAATAAAGCTTACGAACCAATTCTTGAATCAGAAAAGGTAGATAAGATCGAAAAAGAAGACGTTATTAACGAATCAAATATTGTAAAAGTGAAACCTGATTATGATTTACCTACTTTTACCATTAAGAACGAGTTTTCACCAATATTTTACTATATTGATAATGTTGAATCTCGTCAATCTCCTCAACATTCTACTCAACAAACTAAAACACCTAAAAAGTTATTTGGACAAAAGAGTGAACCAAGACCTAAAAAGACATTTACTTATGAAGGTTTTGCTGATTTTACAACTGTAGTAGGTGATACTGTTATAATTTTTACCCCTAACACAGAAACAAGCAAGCCTCCTAATCCGGATGAGGTAAATGTTTTTCCTTCTGCGAAACCAGTTGATAAGTTAGCAACAAAAATAACGTTTCTATCCGCTGATATACCAGTAGCTACGGCCACTTACAATGCTCACGAAATTATCGATTCTACTAAGACCACTTCAATGTTAAACAGTGATGAGAGTATAACGGAACAGCCAGTTTATAATGACGAAGAAAGCTTAAAAAAAGTTTTATATGAAGTAGATGACCAAAAGTCTGCCACTGTTAGCGTTCAGTACAATAATGGATTTGATTTTAATTTGGATGTAATACAACCATCTGAAATTTCTTACACAACGACGGAAAGCACACGACCTATGGAGGAATTGGAAAAAATGCCAATTGAAGAATATAACTCTCAAGCCACTGAGCCATTAACAACTATACAACCATCTACCATAATCCCTGAACCGCCTAAAGAATCTGTTGTTACAGAGAGTAACATGGAAGAGATTTTCACAAATTCTGAAGAAGAAACAGAAAACACAGCAGCTGAAGTAACGGAGAAAATAGACGAAGCTGAAGATTTAGATGAAAATGAAGACGAAGAGGGTACAACAGAAGCACAAGATTTTGTTACTACTACAGAAAGTGGCCACAGTGACGAGTCTTTTGAAGATATTGAGACTACAACAGAAACAAAGCATGATAGACATGAAGAAATATATTGTACAGATGGCTTGGAAACTCAATCAACTATGACAACAGCCTACAAAACATTAACCTATTTGACAACATATTTTATACCATTAGAAAATACTGAAACAACAACATCTATAGAATCCAACATAATAGTTACAAGCGACATGGGCTATCTCACTAACATAGTTTGTAAAACAAATATTAATATTGAGCCAACCTCTGTAGTTTCTGTAGAAGCAATATCAAGTGAAGAACCAAGTTTAGAGATACCAGAAGTATATTCTCAATCTAATGACCTGCCTCCAACACAGTTGGATGTAATAACCGAAAATCCTTTAAAAACAACAGCAATGGAAAAAGAAATTTTAACAACAACACAAAACGAGGATGCTGAAACTGATATTGATGATACAAAAAGTCATGTAACTAATAATATAATCAATGAACAGTCTTCAACATCAACAACGGAAAAGATAACAACTAATCATATTGAAGTATCTGTTAGTACTGAAAGTAGTCCAACAGAAAAACCTGTCTCGGAACAATATGAAGACGATAAAATATCTGAAAATGAAATTGATCTTATTTATAAGACATTGTATACCACGTATACTTATTTCACTACTTTCTTCGGAGACCATACTTCAAGTGTAGCTAGTCATAAATCAGTTGTAACAAATATCATAACCTCTACAGTTGACCTAACAAATTTAGATCCAGCATTACTTGGTGCTTTTGGCGAAGACAATATTGTTCCCACAAGTGTAGGAGAGGATCAATCTACCCAAACATTAGCAATAAATAGTATTATTGACCTCGTTAAAAATAAAGATGTAATAGAATCAGTAGAAAACGATGGTATTTATAATTCTCAGACTCCAACACCATCTCTAGGTGATGATATTATTAATAGTATTAAACCAGATTCTGTTAAAACATATTTTACAACTTATACTTTCTTTACAACTATTTATGTAGGTTCTGACGCAAATGTCTGCAGTAGAAGTGAAGTGTATACTAATTACGTCGGTCCCGATGAACTAATACCCACGAAAAGTAATCCATTGTTAGCCGAAAATACGCGGGCTCAATTTGATTTCAGGAATTGTAAACAGATTAAGAGAGATCAAGAGTCATTAACGCAAGATGTTTCCAGAGAAACTACAAATATAAAAGAGGATAATTCTCAAGCATTAGACGATTTGAGGAAAGATTCCATACAACCGTCTCCTATTGAAGTAGATATGTTACTTAGTATAGAATCAAATCCACTGGAATCTGATAATATATTTGTTACAGATGTTAAATCGTCTTCTTCTAAGGGCGATAGAAAAATAATAGATAATAATAACTTTATTTTAGATGATCAAATAAGTTCTGAGAGTAACATTGACGAGATACTGCCCTCTCCAACTCTTTTATTACAAACGAGTTACACAACGTTTACGTATTTTACAACTATGTATATAGGAAAAGATTCGAGTAATATAAAAAGTCGTTTAGAAACAATAACTAACGTAGTAACAGAAACTATAACACCAAAAGCAGAAGCAGAGGAAGAGAACAATTTACCTATAACATATTACACAACATTTACTTATTGGACCACATTATGTAAAGATAAATCGACAACTATTACAAGCAGAGAAGAAATCGTTTCAAATGTTGTAACTCCTTCGGTGCAATCCTTCCCGACTATAAGTCCTATAGATACAACACCTATAGACATTGATAGTATTATACCGCAAAAGGAATTAGAGGTAGGATTAAAACCTTCGGTAGTTGGCGAAAATCTGGAGCAAGATGACGGGAAAGCCACGTTTTACACTACTTATACATACTTTACGACTTTCTATGCAGGTAACATTTCGCAAATCAGAAGTAGTTTAAAAACTGTAACTAATATTGTAGAAAATTCTCAAGTTATTGAAGATAATCAATTAGGTCGAAAAGTAGGTGCTGTTCCCGCTGACAAAAATCTTATTCAAGATAATGGTGGTAAAATAAATATTCAACCGTCTATAGTCAAAGAAGAAATTCAACCAACTAAGATTCCTGATATTTCAACAGTTTCATCTACACTTCTTTTAGGAACTTATATTGACAACTTGTATGCTGAAGTAAAACCACCGGAAAATAGTAAGCTACCAGAAGAAAAGAAAATTTTGTTTTCACAAGTTGCTGTTATTTCTGGTGATTCAACTATTGTGACCAGCGACAATAAAACTTTAGACGAAAACACTACTCCAGGTTCAACGACAACATCCACATCTACGACTACAACTACGGAGGAATCAATAATTAGTCCTACATCAGATGTTTTAGAAAGCTCTGTAGCAGAAACTACTACCGAGTCTAAGCTTGAACAGGAAGAAGAAGATGATGAAAGTAATCCACGAAAGAAAGGTCGTCTTACTTTTACAACCAAAAAACCTTCTTTCACGCCAGTTATTATACCTTTCGCGTCTAGAAACAGACCAACATTTAGTCCTAAGCGAGTACCTTTACTTAGCAGCGCTACTACAATAACGCGTGCCGATTCGACACCTACTATCACTGCAACTCCTACATTAAAATCAGTCCGGCCTTCAGGTTTTGGTGGTATCAATAGAAAACAATCTGCATTACCTGTGTCTTCTGGCCCTGGGAGAAGATTTTCTGGTCGTAGCAGTAGTATAAATTTATCCGCCAATGTGCCATCGGCATCTAGATCTGGTGGTTTTGCAAGAGCAAGTATCCAACCTTCTTCAAGAAGAACTGGATTTAGATCTAGTTCTTTAAAAAGTAATAGTTTAGATTACGCTAGCCGGTCTGCAATACCAAGAATCAGACCGACAGCTTCATCTAGATTAAGAAATAGTAGACAATCTTCCACACTCTTTTTCCCTCCTAATGAACAGACTGATTCCGAAACATCTATCACCCAAATTGAAGAAAATATCACGGAGTCTTTAGATGAAGTCACCGAAACTTTACTTAGGACTACACCTAATCCCTTATTGAAGTTTAGGAGACCTCCAATAGCAAGACAGCCAGGCACAGCAATCTTACCACGATCATCTACGCCGACAGTAAAAAGAAGTGGAAATCTCCGTGGTAGAACAACAACAACCACCACTAAGCGTACTACGAGACGATCAACGCCGAATCCTTTATTAGCTTTACGTAGAGAACGACCGAATTCTCTATTTCCACGAAGAAACCTCTTCAAGCAACCAGAACCTGAACCTGAAAAAGAAATTAAAGAAAACGATCAGAAAGTAGAAGACGAGGAAGAGTTACTTGAAGAAGAAGAGTTCGAAGAAGATAACGATTATGAATCATCGGACAGAAAGGAGCAACAAGTTGCTACCCCATCAACACTTATTGCAAAGAAAAATAATGTTGTGCAAATTAGGCCTTTTGCGTTTCGCAGACGGACGAAGCGTCAAGTAGATTATGGAAATCGAAAGTTGATTAATTTTAGAAGACCCGGCCTTAAGCCTCCTTCAACTCGTAAACCTGAACCTGAACCAGAAACGGAAGCTCCTGCTCCAGTAACACAAAAACAGAAAATTAGTCGTTACAATGGCCGTAATTCTAAAACTACTACGGTAACTGCTCCTAAATCATCATCCAGACAATCTTTTATAGTACGTGGTGAAAGCAGAACTTCAAGTACCACATCTTCTCCAGCTTATAGAAGAGGAAAAGCTAGAACGTCATCTAGGACTACTACTACGCATTCATCCAGACCGAAAGCTCCTAGACTATCTAATAAAAATTCTGACAGGCCCAGAACAGGTACTGCACGTAGTTCTACAAGTAGATCTCGAACTCGCACGACTACTAGCCGAGGATCAAGTAGACAAAAAAGTTCGTTTGAAAACTTTAGTGCTGAAAGACATAGGCAGGAGACCTATAATAATTTACTTCATGATGGAAAAATAACTATTACCCACCAAATCCCAGTTGAAGTTACAATTCCTATAGTGAATGGAAAAATAACCGAGTATAAAAATCTTTTATCAGCTAAGCCCAGCACGGAAACGTTGTTGTTAAATCAAGTATCGACCTCGATAGGGCCGTTGGGGAATCAACAACTTGTTCTTGCTATTGAATCTACAGAATTAGCTGATAACGGCGCTACTAAAATAACTAAATACGTTTTGCATGAAACTCCAACGACTACTGTTATTTTTACGCCTACTACCATAAGAGGAAGGAAAACTTCTTATTCACATGTGTTACCAAGTACAGTCTACAACGTTGAACCTGTAGTTCAAACTATTAGCCCTGAAATTAATGCTAACGTTCCTCTTGCCAATCTATTACTTTCACAACTTTTGTTGGGTAATCAACAACCAGCGATTAATCCGCTCCTAGCATTACAAGGGCAAGGCTTGTTACCACAACAACCCATAGTTCAAACACCTGTTACTGAATATAAAACTAGAACCACTACTTTTGTAACAACAGTCACCGATGCTAGAGAAACGGTTCTACCTATTACTTTTAGAGGTAAAGCGATATTGACTACAATTGTAGACCCCACCACTAACGTGATTACTGCAACAGAATTTGTTACAGACACTGTTGTAACTACTCCAACTGTACTGGCACCTCCGCCGCAGTTAAACTCATTGCTGCTTCCATTACTACTCCAACAACAGCAGCAGCAGCAGCAACAACAACAACAAATTTTTTCATTACCAACAGCTAATCCTCTTCTTGGTTTAGCACAGCCCGATCTTAATCTTTTACCTAATAATAATTTGAACCTGAACAACGACATTTATAGCAATAGTCCAAAACCAAATATATTATCAGATCTAAACAGTAATGAAGATTTTTCGGAAGACATCGAAGATAGTGGTGAAGACACACTTCCTCCTCCACCGCCCCCACCCCCATCTTCGCATACCCGAAAGAGACAAAGAACACCGAAACCCAGTCCACCGAAAATGACAAGTGTAGTGACATTGTATGTGTCAGGAAAATTTCCCGGTGAATTTAGTACGGTTCTTTCAACAGTAGTGTCAGATGATACACAAACGGTTCGAAAACGAGAAGTAATGTATTATGAAGACGTACAAGTAATGCCCAGTCTTCTACCTTCTTTCGATCATCTTCTTAGTTCTCAGTCGGATATCTTGGAGAACGTCGTTTCTTACAGTGCACCTGATTCAACGCAAGAAGCCCAAAGCGAAACGCAAAGTCTGGAAAGTATAGTTGGTAAAATTAGTGACCACATTCATTATGATGCATCACCTACTTATGTCGTAAAATTAGCAAATCCGTCCGCAACCAGGGAAAAGGAACAAAAATCTTTAGGCGACGTCTCTTGAACTCCGAGCAACTGGTTAGGTGTGTAAAATAATGGATTAGTTATTTATTTACAATGTATCATAGTAAGTTAACTATGAATAGTGCCTTATAGTTTTAGTTATTTGTAAAACGTTCAATATCAAATACTCTTTTGTAATTGTTTAATTTACCTATAGTATGTGTATGATAAATATTAAATTTTTCCCTTTACTTACCAAAAAAGAATTACGAATTCGTGTGGCGTTACCAGGTTTCAGTTAACATTACTTTGGGAATTGATTGTATAGTTTACAATATTGTTTAATCACTGCCCAAAACTAATTAAGTACACTAAATTTAAATATTACATAATACTCGTACGTGTTTCGCTTTATAACTGTAAATTGCAAATTACGACTTAAAGTGTTAATTAATAAAACATGATTAAGATTTACATGGTTTGTTTCATTTATCAATATTTTTCATAAACATAATGATGTTTATCTGTGACAACTAGCAAAACGTGAGACCGTTTACCATAGCGTATTATCTATTTTTTTTTTTATAAAATAAAATCGTTATCCTTTGTCTGAAGTTTAAACATGAAACATTTAATTCTTTATTGCTAATAAAAAAAAAAAAAAAAATTTATATTATCACGCGTTTTTCCCACTTTTCGCCAGATGTGGTCAGATTAGGTCCCATGTAACAGGGGGCGAGCCTGTTGCCACTTTATTGGGGCCACCACACACACACACAAAGATGATTTCAGTGTGCGGGTTTCCTCACGATGTTTTCCTTCACCGTTTGTATCTCGCTGTTGTAACTAAAGTTCACAAATGTACATAACTTAAATATTAAGTCATTGGTACATGCCGAGGTTCGAACCCGCGTCCTTCGGAATGAAAGCCGCACGCTCTAACCATTAGGCCAGCGAGCTACTTTTTTTTTAATTCTTTATTAAATATATTTGTATTATTACTATAACAACAATAATTTATAGTTACTTTCGAAGATTTAGAGTTAAAACGGCAAATACAACAGCCTAAGTACTAGCTGGATTATATATACTATAGCAAATGTTAGGACACAAACCAGCCGGTTGATTTTATAAATCGATGAATTGAATGTTAAACAATATAATAATGATTAGACTTTGGACATAGTTCGGTTCGCAATTTGTTTTATAAAATAGACATGACAGAACTTAACTGACGTGAAAACTTGACTGCGAACGGATCAAGACTCCCGATGACCTCTTTATACGAATGGCTCCAAATCCACATCCCGTGATGATCCAAGTGCCTCTGAAGGTGAGTTTTAATTAAATGTTTTATTAATACTAGCAATTTCATTATGGATGTTATTAAAAGCCATTGTCGAATACAATATAGATGAACAAATATAAAAAAATCAGACAGAGAAATCTTTTAAAAACATCCACATTTAGATAAATATTGCTTTTGGAACACACAAATGGAGTAGTACTAGAAGAAGTATGTATTAAAGAAAAACAATTGCATGTTGTATAGAATGTTTTGAGAATATTTTCTTACTGTACACATGAATTTGTCGTCGCACGAACATTAACCATTAAAGTAATGCATGAACGTTTACGAGTAAATTAATCAAATATTATGTAATATTAATAATGTAAATATATAGTGAAAACAACTATGTATAACAAGACGGTAAGTTTTACTTCTATTATATATATATTTTTTATATGTAAACATGGTGTAACTATAAAGTATGCTATAGTAGATCATTGTTACGTTCGTACTTTATTTTATTTGTATACTATAGTTTTAGATACAGACACAAAGAAGAAATAAAAATTAACAGTGTTTAAATATTAATAATTTTCGGTAATAATTAACAATTGATTTTCCAGCCTTTAATACGAATGGTATTGTATTTGATAATTCTCCATGGAGACCAGGAAGAGATATACCAATAGAACATCGAGAAATATCTGAAGATAATGAAAGGAAACTAAAAAATGTTGCTACAAGGATCATGTCTAATGGTGTTGAGGTTTTGGTGAGAGACAAGGGCTCAGACGGAAAGCAAGATCAGGTAATGCAAGTTTTTATAACAATGTTCATAAAAAATAACTTATGCACAACAGTATTCTCTTAATTTTTTTTATGTTAGTATTTATGCTTTGAATATAACTTTTTACTAATTGATCTTTCATAAATATTAATTCATAAAATTTTGTTTCTTGTTCTTTTCTCAGCGAAAATTTAAGTTCATTCACATAACATCTATGAAACCACCAAACTTTCACGCCAGCACATCACTATCGCCTAACAAGTCATTAATATCATCAGCCGTAGCGACTGTTACTGATCATCAGCAGATGAACACTATGTTCCCTATAAAACAGCTCATGCGACATAATTACATAATCAAGACATGTATGACTACTTACACATACCTAACAACGGTAGTTCAAAACAAGCGAAGTGCTATATCTACCTTCGAGACCATAGTTTCTGTAATCACTACAGAATCATTGACGAATCTGTTCGCGTCAGATATATTAGGAGAATTAAAGCCAACAAAAGTAAGATTGTCACCAGTTTGGGAACCCTGGTAAAAGAATTAGTACCCCAAATTCCAAAACCTAGAAATTGAAAACCTTTCATTTTTGAAAACCGACTCAACTAAAACGCTTTTTTTTTAGTAACGCACTAATGTTGTTTTTTATTAATTAACTAAAAAAAAATATTTTATATTTCACAAAAAATATAACAATCATTATGTAATAGCAGCACTAATAATAAATAATTCTATTTGGATAACATAAATTGTGCTTTAACCAATACATGCTTATTTTATCCTTTCTATTACTGCATGTTTAAAGCTCCCAGAAGACACAGGGTAATGATTTCCGAATGTTGAATGATGTAATTTTAATAATAATTTTTGTACCCAAACGAATACTTACGATGCATGTTCACTTTTTTGTTTGAAATAAGTTATAATCGTGAAATATATTCATGGTATAAAAGATGAGTGTGTGTATATTGTATTAAAGTAACTTGACATTCAAAGAAGCTCAATTCTCTCACATTTCATCGTGTGTTGTAAACGGAAAAACTCAATAAAATAAAAGTTTTTTATAGCGAACCATCTTATTCAATTTATACAACTGTATAATATTATAACTACAAAAATGTGTTTCAGGTAAATTTTATGGAAATTAAAACCATACAGCCATCCCTTCCAAGTAATATGTTTGTTACAAATTTTCCTAAAATCGATAAAAGAATTGACCAAGAAGAAAGTATTCATAGCTTTGATTTAATTCAACCGTCTGAAGTAAGTCAACCGCCGTGTTCAACGTCATGCTCCTGTAGCAATACTAAAACAGAAAGTTTGAAAACGAAGTACGCTAGTTCATTATTATCTTCAGAAAAGTACAATACAAAAACTTCTAATGTAGGTTTTGTTAAGATAGATGTTCGTCCAACGCAAAAAGAATCGCTAGATAAAAATAGTCAATATAACCCTTATGGGTCTGAAAATAATGTCCATTCAGCTCCAACTGATAAAATAGTGGAAAAGTATACTGAAGTTATTAACGATTATTCGGACGAGAAAGATTCAAACACTATTAAAGAAAGTGATTTACTTACAAATGAACAAGCTCCCATACCATCAATCACAAATAAATTACCTAACATAGTCACAGATAAAACTAAACCAGAAAAAGTAGTAAAAATAAATAAAAACAAATTTGTTGTGGCTGATCTTCTAAAATTAGGATCATTAAGTATTAAAGGTTTATCCCAATTAGCACCAGTAATAGAGAAAATGACCGACACGTTTATGAAGAGACAGGAATACAATAATGGAAATAAAACATTGTCAACGACAACGACGACAACAACAACAACAACAACAACCATGAAACCAGTCAAGAAATTGACATCATATACTGCTAATAAAAGAATTGATAGTGATTTCGCTATAAAACATAATAAATTTCCTATTTATATTCCCATTGATGAAATGGAAACATCAGAATCGCAGATTGCGTTTACAAATGCTACGTTACATCAAAATTTTGCTTGGGCAACAGAATTTAAACAACCAAAGGGTAATAATATACCTCCACCAAAAATTATTCATGAAAGTCCTTTGGTGAATGGTGGCATACCAATTAGCCCCGGTGAAATTATTACAGCGAACTCTGATGTAATAGTTGGGAAGCCTGCCGTAGGCAGGCCTTTAACTTTAGCTGCAAGTGGAATTAAATTACAAAATCCGATCAACCATCCGCCAATTGATAATTATATGTCAAACAGTGAATCTTTTGCAGTGCAAGAAAATACACCTAAAAGTGATCAACCATTGTTACCTTCACAACTTGACGATTCGTTTGATTTAAGACCGCCGGATTTACCTAGAATAAAACAAAAGCCAAATCGGGATCAACACCAGTCGCCAAATACAAATAATATGTTTTTAAACAATAAGAAGTACCAAACGTCATTCTCTACACCACCTAAAGAAATAACTATTGAAAATCATGGGCGACCGATGTTTTTGGACTACATTCCAGCATTTACGAAACCTGCTAATAAGTTTCCACTAGAGAATCATGTCGACTTTCAATTAAGCAATAAAGGCAATAAAAAAGATGAAATGCTTGATAACAGTCCTAGTTCCTCAGAAGTAATAAGCACAAGCGTTACAACCAATGGCGAATATGCTGTGCCTGTAAGTTCAGATTCACTTAACAAACCATTTTTAGTTGACATTCAGCCTTCACGTGTGGCAAATGTAATTATACCTCACGGAAGTTCAACAGCTTTAGTTTTTGCTGGATCATCAGAACCTCATAAAACAGGAGAATATATTGATGATCCTCTTCCATACCCTGAACCAGGTTATTTTGGAAGTTTTAGCATAGATGCTCCTCAAATGACTAATGTGCATAACGTTGTACCTAACAATAAACAATTTCTGATAAAATCTAGTAATTTATCATTAAATCCTATGAAGCATACTTCACCTATTCGTCAAGAACATCAAATCAGAAATGATATGAAGATAAAATGGAATAATAATAATAAGGGACCTATCGGTCTAAATAAATTATCCCCGCCTGTTAGTAATCAAGAAACATTTATGCAAATGGGCCCGGAAGTCATTTATAATACAGACAGATATAAATTAGACAATCAAAAACAAACGACAACAGAAAATGATAAGTCTAAAAGCGGCAAGGAGATTATTGATAAAGAGTATGAAAACTACTTAGCCGTTCCACCTCCTCCGCCCTTGCCAAAGAACCATTTCAACCATGAAAACCGTTTTGATAAAAATAAACCATATAGTCAGCGACCTGTTATTCATACTCAACCGATGCAGGATATGAATGTTTTTTTAAATGCACAACGTCCAACAACAAAAGTCACAACGCATGAACATATGCCCCCAAAGATAACTTCTGAAATTTATTTCGCCGCTCAATCTCCAAACACTAAACCTACATCTATCTATACTGTTCATTTACCACCTACGCCGTCTGTGTATGGAAATACTCAAATAAAAATCACTGCTAATAGTAACACACAATCCAGTAATAATGCCTATCCAAATATTGGTCAAAGCGTTTTCAACGTGATACCTATGCCTAACACAGAAGAAAATCAGACATATATACATGGCGACAGGAAAAATACAAGGCTTTCTATGTCAAGCGATAATGTTCCTATTGGAGCAAATAATGAAGAAACTATTCATGGTTTAAGCTATACTTCATCTAGTCCAGTAAACACACTTTCGCAGTTAGGACAACTCAATACCGACATACCTATTGGAACGAATATCGCAATAAAAGTTGAGGATGATCCTACTAGGTTTGAAAGTTCAGCAATACATAGCAATGCTAAGCCCGAAGTATCTTATGGTGATTTTGGAAATAGACCTACGAAAGTTATGGTACATAATAATCAATGGAATAAGACAGTATCGCATGGATATGAATCGCTGTACAATAAAAATGACAACATTGTTCATAATCAATATATAAAAGAAGTATATCCATCTATAGGACCATCTTTAAATAGTCATGCAAATTTCCCAATGATAAACGATTACGCTGTATCCAACACACAAGATTTTAATATAAAAAATAATAACATAGTTGACGGTGTTAAGATGACCGGTGAGGAAAAAAGACCTGCAAAATTAATGCCAAATGTATCAACAAATTCTCATGGTTGGTATTCAAGTGTAGTTTTCAATGAAAATAATTTAAAAAATATTAATAATATTCAAGTTGAAGCAACAACTAGAAAAATCATACCTATTTCATATGATTATAACAGTGATAAAATGCCAGAGTTTGGACAAAAAATGACCAGTATCGGTAAACCACCAGTTTGGCAAAATGTTTCAGTTTATACAAGTAGCTTAAATATAGGAAAACCTTTTACCAAGACGCAAGAACACGAGAGCCAAAGTACTAGCGCTCCAAAGGTATTAATTAATACAAATTATAGGCCTAATTATTTGCCTTCTAATTCAAGAACTAAACAACCAGTATATGATATACCGTTAAGAAATCCTAATCAAGAGACTACTACGATTAATATTATTAAAATGGAAGCAAATAAAAATAAGCCAGTTTATGAAAACTCAGAAGAAATATATGATGGAGAAGAAGAAGGTGAAAATGTAAGTGCAGATACAGAAGTAAGCATGGAATCTATGAAAGTACCTGTTGTGACATCGTCTAGTGAGAATGACAGTAATTCTCAAATATCGGGAATATTAAAACACCGAGGGCATGGATTTGTACCACAAAAAAGTACACTGAGTACATCGTCGAGTAACAATACAAAGTCATATTTAAATCACAATACTCAAACAGAAAAACCTTTCACTCCTTATAATGGTAGTGAAGTAATTCAAACGAATGAAATAAGACAAATCGGTTATGATAAAATTAACTATATGAAACCTAGACCTTTCACAGTTAATACTATAGTACCTCTAGATCATCAGTTGCAACAACCTCACTGGCAAATAAATCAGTTAATGGAAAACTCTAGTAATATGTCGTATGAAGAAAATCTAGACTTAAACATAGGTGAAGGTTTTAGTACAACTCTAAAACCTGTTAGGCATGGAATAAATTCTAATGTTATGAAAGAAAATCATCATATTGAAAAGTTAAATATGAAACATTCTATAAATACGATACGCTATAACAAAACTCAAATAGCCAACGAAACTGCAAATATTATTACGTCTACCGTGCATATTAAAGATAAGAAACCTTTAGTGGTGGAAGTTACAGAAAAGTCTACTTTGCCCTCATTTACCATTACCAACAATTTAAATAATACCCAACCACATGATATACTTAACCTGTCTCCGCCTCCCCCGGTGTTTGATTTTAATTTCAAACCATCTACTAAAGATGAGTTCATAATGGGAATGAGTCCACCGCCTCAGAAAAAGCCAGCTACAATGAGACTTACACCTAGACCATTAGTGACTCGACCAATTTTGCCTCCACGGACACCACCTCCTCTCAGAACCTTACCACCAAGAACTTTACCACCCAGAACTCAACGGCCCAATCCGAAACCTTACAGCAAAGATGAAATATCTACTTATAGACCAACTTATGACATTGTTAATAAGTTAATCCAGTCAAACATTAAACTCAGTCAACCTTCTTCACAATTGCTACCGCCACCAATAGCCACTGAAATTGACATGCAGCTGCCGTTGACCACTATCTCCTCTTTGATTCCAAATGTTGTTTTTCCTACGCCTTTATCTTCAAGTTGGATGACGTCTGCGGGAATTGATTTTTCGTCAAAATTCAATTTTGCACCAACTTCAATAAAATTCCCGCATATTACCAAACCATCAAAGGTAATGGAAATATCTGAAATACTTACATCTGAAAAACCTGATTATTCTTACGAAAGTGAGTATTCTGGAGAAATATTTAATGGCCCTGGATTTATTAAATCTGATAACAATTCAGATTCAAAAGAAATTATCTATGAAATGAGTAAAGAGTCTTCTAAGGAGGAATTGGAAATCCCTGGAAAAGGCAAACTAAATATAACCAAAGGAATTAGTAATGAATCATCAGAAAAAGTAAAAGTCATTCCTTTGGTAAATAAGAATAGAACTCGTAAACCTTATCCCGTTCGTAATGATGATAAGAGGACAAGTACCACTGGTACCAAATTAAAATTGCCGTCAATTAATATAACTCCGAGCAAAATTGTACATCGCCCAGAAGTTGTATATCCGCCTAGAGTATCTAGTATTCGAAATAATGTTAGACCAACACCTTCTAAATCAATAGTAACTTTAACGACTCCTATTTTAGAAAGTTCAGAGTCTTCAATAATAGATGATTTCACAGAACTATCAGAAGTATTAGAACAAACTGATTTACCAACAATGGTACTTTCAGATATAAACACTTCAATTGAAAATATTAACACTGCTACCCCTTTCATCTATAAGGTCCCTAATACTTTAACCAATCAACCCATACACCATGCAGGCAATGAAATTAAAATATCAGATGACATAATTCCGACAAAAACTGAATTTAAAACAACCGTTATTACTTTGACGAAGACTCTATCCGAGCCTCCTAAGACAGTTTCTAGCATTGGTTATGTCAATTTGACACACACTCTTACCGTTACTCATACAGAAACTAGTCTGGTAAGTCAATCGGAAGGCGCTGTTACGCAAACATTAGTCGTTACTAATACCCAGACGTCTACTATGGTCGATGTTGTGACAAAAATACAAACACAAGTGCAACCAACAACAATTGTTGAGACAGTAACTAAACATATACCCGTTTTACAAGTTCGACCTAGTACTGTCCAAGAGGTAACAAAGACAAAAGGTGCCCTTGATGATATTTCTATGTCTTCTGAAGAGAGCGATAATTTCATAATGAAAGAAAATGACACCACAGAGAATATTCAAAAAATTGAACATGATGGCGACAATGACAACGACACTTTCTTTGTGGTAATGAATAAATCACAAAACGGGGGTAAATCACCTCCTTTGAATACAGATATCGAAACTGGTGATTACGACGGTATAACGAGAAATGAGCAAGTAAACAGTAATGGTGTATCACAAGTTCTTTTCGGTGAAATATTACTAGCTGGTACACCATATTTGGAAACAACTAATGTCGTGCATCCGCCTGGTAAGGCTTTTTGTTCTGTTTTTTAATTAAGAAGTATGAACGTGACTTAAAGAAAATCTTTTAAACGTAATCTTCAAAATGTCTACTGTGTTTATTGCAACCTCAAAATCACCACGATTACTTAATATTTTAGGATATGGAAAAGAATGTCATCCGGATTGTAAAGCTTCTAGGAATGAAAGGTGTCAAAGGATTGACAGCATGATGAAGTGTGTATGCAGGCCAGGTTTCGCCAGAATGTTCCCTGATAGACCTTGTAAACGTAAGTAAAATAAACAAAAGACTGAAATTTTTTTTAATTTGTAAAATTATATTGACGTTGTTTTTTTATTCTCCAGCCACATATACATACTCTGTGAACTTGGCGCTAAGTTCACAAGGTCATGAACGCCTTCAATTCCATGAAAGCTTATCAGATAATTCGAGCAAGGAGTATCACACCCTAGCCGTTGCAACTCATGAAGGTATAAACAGAATGATAATGCAGTCTGATTTGAGAGATGTTTATCACGGCATCCATATAACAGGATTTCACTCAGTCGAAATGACAAACACGAAAGGAGAAAAATACCATGGTGTCATCAATAACTTCTATGTTCAGGTAATAAAAAGAAGACATAAATTGTGAGGTTATAAAAATAATTCCAGTAAAGCTGAAATCATCGGTCCATCCATCGTGAAATCTATTTAAACCTTTGCCACTTTGATTTATGGTATGATCATGATTAACAAGCGGCATATACCACTCTCTTTACTTAGCTTGATTTTCGGCTTTACTGTTTAGTATTATTTCTTCATATATTCTTACTGGAACTTTTTCATCACGGTACACATTCTGTAAAAGTTTCCTTGATTTAAGCTCTCGGATAATGCACACGAGAATAGATTGAAAGAAGTCATAGAAAAATATCTGAGGAATAACAACTACAGCCTTGGCGGTACAGATGTGTACGCGGCTGGCGAATTAATGGATAAACTGGATGTGAGCGGTAAGGTTTTTAACTTGCATTATAATGTATTAATATTCATAAAAAAATTTAGAATAACACGATCCAATTCAGTTTTACAATAATTTTATATACACTAATATTCTAAGATAACATATATTCACTCTCATGGCAAAGACAAGCTAGTCACATTCATCAGGTGAAAAGTGAAACACTAGTCAATACAATAGACAATGCTTGTTTTTACGTCAATGCAAAACATTTTCTACCTTATTTTTTTACAAACACTGTTACACAAATCATGTCTCAAATATAGATAAATAAAAATTGTGATGCTTTACATATTTCAGATTTCGACGAATGTGTCAGTCCACAGTTCCACGACTGTTCCGAATACTCCCAGTGCTTCAACCTGCGAGGTACCTATACGTGCAGCTGTTTAGAAGGCTACGCCGACCTTAGTGTCAATCCACAATATCCCGGCAGGATTTGCTCAGGTCTGTTACTTGTACAAACCAAGGTCAAATTATAAATTTATATTTCTCCCGCATGTAGATAGAATAGAATTCTACGATGTATTTCTCACGTGCTGTAAAAGGCGAGATGAGAAAAAAATCCAATGAAACGTCGTTAGCTTTAACTGAAAATATTTATCATGCGCATGCCATGCAAAGGCATTAATATTGATTCTTATTGAACGACGTATTGGCTCACATAAGTTTAAAAGTTTTATTGGATAAAATGAACTAATTCCTTCCAAGACTGCTTCGAGCAGAGCTTACTGAATGTTGGATAAGTTCTTATCATTTGATACATATTCACTTCATATAATTTCCAGCTGAACCAGTTGGCTGTGAACGCTGCAACTACCACGGTGCCTGCTACTCAAGAGACGATCACCGCGTACTCTGCGAATGCTTCCAGTGGTATGCCGGCAGTAGCTGTCAAATAAATCTGAAAGGTTAGCATACTTTTATATCATACGAATGTATCATTAAAGTATCTATGTATATACATATTAATTTCTATAGAGAAAACATTTGGGATTTAGTATTAAGCACAAAGTTATGTCTCTACATGTTATAAAATAAAGTATTTAATGTTTACATTCAAAAACAATGTTTCTGGATTATTAAGGATGGGTAAAATAGCTCACTGGACTAATGGTTAGAGTGTGCGGTCTTCATTCCAAAGGTTACGGGTTTGGAACTCGGCATATAGCAATGACTTTAATACTTAAGTTATGTAGATTTGTGAACTTTCGTTACAACAGCGAAATACAAACGGTGAAGGATAACATCGTGAGGAAACCTGCACATGAATTAGAATTTATTCTAAGGTGGTGGATTATGGCCCAAACGCTCTCATATTGATGGTAGGCCTGTGCCCCAACATTAGAGACGTAAATTAGCTGTTATGAAAAATAAACTACGTGATTTTGGAGATTAAGTGAGCCAAATGGTGAGCGACTCCGCGCGCTATCGGTTAGTGTGCGAGACTATGAAAAGTGCGGGTAGATTGCCACCGTACTAAGTACGAGGTACCTGTTGCCGCGGTGTTTTGTATACAGACCTTACTAAAAGTAAACCTTGTAGTCGGAAATACGTAGTCTCTGATGATATTTAAAAGTAAAATAAAAAATTTCGATTACTAAACCACAGAATAGATAGTTTATCTGGTTAAGGAAAGATGCTTCTATTAGTTTATAATAGTTTTTTAATAAAAGAGTTACGCAAATCTGAACTACGATCCATTTTAATACTACATGTTACAAAAACCTTTTCTGTTATTTTTCATTATTAATTATAATTTCTTGCAGTGGTACTAATTTCGCTGGTGGTGATCGGTGCGCTGCTGACTGTGGTGCTGGCGGTGTGCGCTGTGGTAGCGTGCTCCCGTCGTCCAAGACCTCAGCAACGTTCAATTGTCGCTTGTATACAAGGCATGCCCAGTTTGCACCAGGTTAGTATATAGTTGTACAATGTTCAAGTTCTTCGAAAAACAGCATTCCTTGTTGTTAATAACCGAGTCCTACAATTCACAAATTTTACATAAATATTGTGTAAATAAAATTATAACCGATTGTAATGGCGTGGTTGAAGATGTAGTGACAAAGATAGAAAAAGGGATGCATAGATGGTTCAGCCATGTTGTAAGAAGGGATGAGTAAAGTTTAACGAAAGAGGTATACAAGGCAAGAATGATTGGAAAAATCACACACAACACATGATCAGAAAGACATATTCCGATCAAATCGAAGATAACCTGAAGAAAGTTCGAGTCAAGAGTACACGCAACCGACGAGCATGTATGAAGACGCTCATGAAAGTGGAGGAAGCGAGAGAGGTGTGCCACGATCGTAGCAAGTGGAGAAAGCTGGTCTCTGCCTATCGCTCTGTTAAACGATGCGTGATATATGTATGTAATATATGACCTCAGGCCCTGAAAATTAGTCACATATACTTACCATCAATATAGAACATGGATTTCGATTGGATGCGGGTGGCCCAGGACCGGTCTGAGTGGAAATCTTTGGGGGAGGCCTTTGTCCAGCAGTGGACGTCTTCCGGCTGATTGGAGAGAGAGAGAGAGATATAGAACAACTTAATATCTCCGTTTGGTTACACTTCGGTTTTCACAACTATTTGTTCCGTTTGAATCACTGATAAATCTGATTAGAATAACCTAAATAATAAGTTTGTTGATCTCATTCTCATACTAGAAATAAACACATATTATTCTAAAGAAATGAGATGAGAGATTATCTCACGGGCTATTTGTTTAGATTTATTAACACAAACAATTTCAACGATCAGAAATATTACCTGCACGAGTTCAAAAAGCGCAGCAATGCGTTTATGTACTTTTTTGATAATCAACCGCCATTTTAATGTATCACAGTGAAGCTTTGGAAAATCAACTAAATTTGCAAGATGGATGTATAACGGTAAAAATATGCGCTGCCGTGGTACAATCTAGATTAGAAGACAAAGCTTCCACTAGTGATAACTATCAAAAATATTAAAGAGGAAAAAAGAACTATATAGATGAAGATAAATTATTTGTCGCTTATAAGATGGAAGTTATACCTTCGACCATAACAATGTGAGGCTTGTTAAGATCATATATATTGTACAAGAGATTTACTTAGACTGTGTAGATAAATACATATATATTACACCTCGTTCCCAGTGAGGTAGGCAGAGACCATCTCTCTCCACTATCAAAAGCACAAAGCTCACAGAGCCCTTCAAATCGTGAAACGGTAATGTTTGTACATTAGGGAACTAGAGTAAGGAGCTGCTATGGTATTTATTATTTTACCTAGGATGTCTCCGGAAAACGAGGAAGAGAAAGGAAATTTTCTATGGACAAATGTATTTTATAAGTTTTAATAAACCTTTTTTTATTAAACTTCAGGGGGCTGCTCCATCGAAGCAGAGGGCAGACCGCCGTGCGCTGATAAATGATCGGACAGAGAATGGTGACGCGTCTAGCGTACAGAATGCATCATTGCCCTATTTGCCTTCAAAGGTAGGCTTCTTATTTATAAAGAAATTCAGGAAGGAATATTTTAATTATATATTATTCGTTCCATCGAATGAAGTCTTCCATACTTCGGATGGGTAAAGGTTTTGAATACACTAGGTGTGGTGTCGTGGTTATTTAACGGACTTTGACTGATCTTTAGAGTTGTAGACTGGTAAGAAACTTTATAGTCGTCACCACAACTCGGTATAGAATGGTTTAAGTAACTTCCAGCCATTAATAAAGTAGTGCTAGGCTGCGGTTGTTTCCTAACCGACATTTCTCCCGAAAACTCTAAACGATGAAAACGACCACTCAGCTTATTTTAGTGAGTAAAAATCCACATATAATCCTTCTGATTAAAGGTATTGGTTAAATTTTAAGGTAAAGTATAGTTAAAGACAATTTTCTCTCATAGCGGCCGTCGTCAAGTAAGAAGTGTGTGGCAATGTCAATCTCAGAACCGCCTGCGCATGCGCCGCCGCCGCCTCCTCCAGCGCCAGCAGTGATCATACCCAGGGCTCGGCTACACCCTCACCATTCAGACAGGTACCTACAAATTCGAATGACAATCTAAAGAGAGTTGGGTTCAAATTCAAACCGGATTACGGTAATGTTTGCATACTACTACTAACATTTATTATATTTTTCATTAATAATATATTCAAGAACTATGACGAAGCATATCATCACTGTGCTCTCTCGCTCTTTTTTTCTATCTTGCGCTCTTTCCCTCTCTCTAAATGATAATCTCACTCGTATTAATAAGTTATTCTTTGCAGTCGTGATAATCTAGCGAGGAAGAGGAGCTTAGAGCTAATCAGCGAAGCGAAGCTTATCAGTTACCTAGAGTCTGGTGCCACCATAAATAACGATGAGGTATGTCATGACTAAAAAACAATATATATTTTATGTAAGACATATTAGAAATAAAGTTGGACATATAACAATATATATTCAAAATTGTTAAAAAAATTGTCACATTCTGTGGAAGTGTGCTGTACCTAAAGTTTTTGCCTATCTGATAGACGAATGGTGAATTTGAAATAATGACTACAGCTTCTCAACCGCAACCTAAATAGACTTTCGGTTATCTACTTCATTGTTTGTATGAAGCTTTTATTAACATTCATTCTTTTTACAGATGAGAAGAAAGCATAGTATAGAATCCTCATACAGTACGCAAAAAGATCGACACAATAAACAAGGTAATTATCTAAATCTCTGTATAATGCACAAATATAATGATGTGCATTATACAACAGATAAAATTAAACTAAACGTAAAACCAAAAAGAACTCAATCCATCAAATAGAAACAGTAAAATAGCTAAAACTATGAGATGTACTTTTTTTTTGCATAAACAGAAGTATATTGTTATAGATAGTAAAATAAGCTTAACACGAATAAAATCTTCTATCTCCGAAGTATGATCTCATGATGCTGCGGTCAATGTCTTTATTAATTTGGTAATAGTAACTCCTTATTGCTTTTAGTCTTCTACATTATATGAACCCTATAACTGTATATACAATTAAAATTTTTATTTAACTATATTTAATCTGTGTGGTTAAGATTTTCTTGCTTCGAATTCCTTACGACTTTATTATCTGTCTTATAGGAGCATTAGTATCAGCCGGCTTCAAAGTGTCGACTACAATCCGTCCAGATGAGACGGCAATGGACAGGGACCGCAAGGAGGACAGGGAAGACCTATCGTCGATCAACAAAACCGACACAGAGGGAGAGCTTTCCAGATTCAACACGTTAAGGAAGTCATATAGGTATTGATTATGAATTCAGGTAATGTCGTGAACTAATACGGAATACTGGAAAGTACTACGTTCATCTCATATTTTTGTTTCCGGAAAATATACTTGTGGTGCCGATTTTAAGGATTTCTTCAATAGAACTTTGGTTTTTTTATCTGAATTAGAGAATATAGTATCACTTAACTTCGGTGTTAACTAATAAGTCTCTTGTTCTACGGATTCATAAATCAGAAAGCTTTAAAAACTTTTTGTTTGAATTAATTTGCGTAATAGTGTAGTTAATGTTTGTTTCTCTTTGATAGGTCGACAAGATTATAAATCTAATTAAATATTCAATATTAACTTGGCTTTACTATTTAAGCTTTATTTAATGTGTTTTAAATTGCTTTCAATTTTAACTAAAGTGGATACGCCTCAACAAACTAACAACTAACATGATGATGAATATTTATAATATTTTCTTTTAATATTCAGTCAAGAAGATATGTCCGAATGGACTGATGCCGAAAGAAGAATCGGAGAGTTGTGAGTATTAATAGTTTGTTAGCTTATGTTTAAAATATGTTTTTGTGAATGTTGTATGTTGTAGAAAGAATTTTAATGACGTATTTCCCATAGATTAGTAAATTTAAAGATTGATCAGGTATACAAATATAAAATATTAATTTAAACAACAGGCTTTTGAAAGAAATGTTTGAGATATATACTTTTAAAGGTAATATGTTAAAATCATAGTAACTTTCCAAAGCGATGGCTAACCCATTCGGGTGAATTAATAATATAATAATACGTGCGAACCCTTTGCAATATCATGGGCCTCGTGGGTGCTTAATCATGAGCTCATTTGTTAAATTATCCTTTAGGACCCTTTCGGAGGCGAGGTCTGTAGGTGGGACGCTCCCGGCGAGCACAGGTCGTGCTGCCTCCTCCACGCGCTTGACACATCAGGTAATTATACTTAGGTATACTTAACAGTTACCTGCATGATTCCTTCGTATGTATCATTTAGTTCTATTACTACTATTTGTTGTTATAACTAAATAGTTATTTTAAAGAATAAACGATAATATTACTTTGATAACCTTTTAGTACATATATTATAATCAACTGAGCATTAAATCCACTGTTCTCACGTTATGTCTGCTGTTATCCAGGAGGCAAACACGATGGCTGAACGGGACCTGGGCTCCACCTTCCTCTTACCGCACGTGCATCTCTATAAACCTGACCTTGTGGGTATTGCTGCACGACATACTTTTTGCACACTATTCTTTAAGTCCTAACATTAACTGTCTTTAAATCTCATTATACTAACAATCAGAAAAGTACTAAAATATTCACTTAACTTGAAATTTATTTCACGTGGTGATAAGTGAAAATAAGGCTGTGGCAAATGATGGCAAAGCATATTTATCTAGAATGCTATAACTGTGATATGTGGATAATCGAAAGACATCGATGGTATCATAACGGCAGGTTTACAATATGTATGAATCAAACTAAACAAATTAGCTTGAAATCGAACCAGAAACGTTCTAGTTACCACGCAAGCTCTTAATTGTTGCGTCAGTTTAATATTTATAGACACACCAGTTAAACCTTGTCTTATATAACTTTATTTTATGTAACTAATTATTACCAGTCGTATTACCTAATCGGAGTAACTAAACTAGAACAAAATGGATACAGGGAATCCATTCTACGAGTTGAAATTACTGCGTATGATACTTATGATGATCATTCAATGACTGTTAAAATTGTGTTTATCGTTATCATCATCAACCTCTATTTGTATTATCAAATAAGATTTCTACAATTAGATCGCCGATCGTTTATTATCAAAATTAGTTCACTACGAAGACCCATTGAGAAGAACTGACAAGACTCTTGGAGGGTTTGTCTTTTTTTCCTTTTAACACAATAATACATAGAGTAACTTATTGCCATTTTTCATCCTCTTTCAAATACTTTCTAGATGTATATGCTTTTTGTGGAAAATCTATATCAAATGTGTATGCAATAATTATCATTAGCGATGATTAGCTCTCTTTTTTATTACAGGTAAATGGTAATATGGAATTAGATATTTTGGTATTTTTAAATACTACAAATACTGTTGTTACCTAGTTTTTTTAAAGTACAATAAAACAAATTAATCCACTGTCGTATATATGCATGGAATTACTTGTATGTAGAGTGGTACATATTTTTTAAGACTAACTTTCATTCCTCCTTCCCCCCTAGTTTATAATAATAACTAAATTAAATAATCACCGCATTATGTTTCATACAAGTATTTTCTTCAAAAAGTATTTGTTTTTTTTTTTAATTTTATCATATTTTTTTTCAGACGAGCGACGTGTCGGAGTTTGATTCCCTTTAAATATTAAGCTCAGACGAAGTAGTATTTATATATTATTAAAAGTATTTTACTGGAACTAGGTACATTTTTTGGTTTGTTTATAGTACGCATTGGAAAAGGTCTTTTTGTTTGTCTATTGTTGTATTAGAAAACTTAATGTGCCTATCGTTGATTTTAAATGGTTTATCAATTATAAATACATTTATCAGTCTTAGTTTGTATGTGTAACCACCAACATATTTGTCACAATGTTCATAAATTTTTGTCATTCAAGTACAACAAAAAAGAAGTTTATGAATGCCATAATACGCGTAAGAGTTGTAGATTGTAAGTTCGTGAAAATAATTTAAATGGGAAATCGACTTTAATGTAAATTTTATAATAAAAAACGTTCGTACGATTTCTTATTTGAAGTGTTTTCATATACGGTCGTTTGTATTATATATATACGACACATATATGTATTTATAAGTTAAAATGTAACTAAATAAAGTATTACGTAGGGTTGTTTAAACATTTATACAAGTGATTTAACAGAGGCTTATAATGCATTTATTATTCCCGAGTCAATCAAAGATGTGTTAGAAATATGGTTCAACTTTAATCTATTAAGTAAGTCATTGTTAGAAAGAGAAATTAAATTTTGCAGATGTTATAACATACTTAATATTGTGGTGCTGTATTTATGAAAAGTAATATTAAGATATAATATTTTTCTACAAATAACTTGAAACGTATTTTTTAGAATAGATAGAACATTTGCTATACTGCTTTCCACCAATCCGCATTGGACTAGCGTGGTTGGAAATGGCCCAAATCCCCCCATATGAACCCCTACAAACGGCCGCTAGTGCCCGTCGGTTTTGCGGGCAGCTCAGAAGTGATCGATGTAGGGATTTTCGTGGGAGGACTGCGACCAGCTGTAGACCTCTATCGGCTGATGATATACAATATTAATATAACTTGAATATCAGCTCTTATTATCATAGATTTTTTAATTCGATAAAGTGACGAGAAGAACACGATAAAAATCTGATGGTATGTGATATGCCTGACCGTAACAAATTGGGGTTACTTATGATGGTACATTACACTGCTCGTTGCCTTGACACAAGATGTTGTCTCTTAACTCCAGTAACTACACCAGTTATAGCAACCTTCAAACTGCAATACAGTAATATATTCACACTACTGTTTGATAATACGTACATTATACGGACGCATATAGATGTGCATGTGCAAATTTAGTGCCAATATTTTTTATACTTAAAAAGTATGAAAGAGACTTTGTCTAACAGAAATTGAGAATAATTTTTTTATAAATTATTGTTTATAAACATGTCTTGTACAAAATATTATTTATTTTATTAATAGTTTGTATTAGTTTATTATAAGGAAAATTATTTGTCTTATGCATAAATAAAATTTTGTTATAAATTGTTTTGTTTTCATTCTGATGATACCTCGATGTAGTTTAGATTGAAGTTTAGAGACTTTGGAAAAGCAATCAACCTTCTATATCACGTTTTTCTCGGTTTGCTTCAAAAGGTATTCAAACTTTAATACTTTCAATGTCACTATGATTTTCCCGTTGTATTCACACCCCGCGACTTATCGGTATTGGGTTAAAATTAAGAAGGACTTGCCAGGTGAGTCAGCGGCACTGTCAAGGTTTTTTACTGTAGTACTGGGTCTCTATTGCCGAAGACTGCCTTTTTTTTCGTGGGGAAATCCTGCGTTGGATACCCTTCTGCTGTGGGGGCAACAGAGGGGTTATGCCGGACTCGTACCGGCTAAAACCCCACGGTGTACGTCTCAACGCTTTTAGCCAAAACCACAGGAACGCTTTCGCACACAACCGTGGTCTCGACGACGAGAGACCATAATGAGGCCGCGTCTCGGGGTGGAACTGGAACTCTCCACCCCATTTACCAGTAATAGGCGGAAGTACCGCGCGCTCCATCTCGAGGCCTAACGTACTTGGTAACGGATTCCCCCGAATCCGCCACCGGAGGTTGGAAGGCGTGGAACATCCTCCTACGATGCCCAGGTACCTTCGTACGGATTGAGATATGGGTGTTTTTCTCTCGCTTCCTCTCTGCAATCTCCTTCTGCGACATTACTTTCTCGCAGAAGGTCAAGCCAACGTTCCACAACGATTCACTACTGATCATGGCTTTAAAAAGACCAAGCAGCGTGAGGTCATCCCCTACAATAGCGACGAGGTCTTGGCGCTGAGCAATCCATGCTGAACAAAGCTCCAGGGTGTGCTGCGCAGTATCTTCGTCGCATACACAACGATGACACTTAGTTGTCGGCTCTTTTCTGGCTATACAGCACAGGTACTTACCAAAGCACCCATGACCTGTTAGTACCTGCACCAACCGGAAGGTCAGTGACCCGTACCGCCTGTCTATCCACTTATCCAAAAGGTGACGTATAGCTTCTAAAACCCCTGATACCTGCTCTAGGGTTGGTTAATCGCTCTTTCCACTTTACAAGTCGCTCTTTCCACTTTACAAGTCGCTCTTTCCACTTTACAAGTAGCTCTTTCCACTTTACAAGTCGCTCTTTCCACTTTACAAGTCACTCTTTCCACTTTACAAGTCGCTCTTTCCACTTTACAAGTAGCTCTTTCCACTTTACAAGTAGCTCTTTCCACTTTACAACTAGCTCTTTCCACTTTACAAGTCGCTCTTTCCACTTTACAATTGCCGAAGGCTGTCTAGGTAGGTACCACCGCGCCGCCAATTTCTGTCGCCAAACAATAACTAAACAAAAATTACTCCGGTATTAATGGCGCTCTAGCTAGTAAAATTACTGGGGTAATGAGACCTAACATCTTATGTCTCAAGACGTCGAGCGCAATGTACTGCCGTGTACATTATCCTAACTAGCACTACAATGTTATGGGCAGGCGTATCATTTGCCATCAGGTGAACGTCCCGCTTGACTTGTTACTTTGTAGAATAAAAATTCGAGTCCGAAAGTTCGATATTTTTGTAGTTTCATCAAACATCTTAAATTTTGATTAGTTGAGTGAGGACGAAAGTTGCAAATCATTTCTGGATTACTGTAGGGGAGCTATTAAAAGCATCGTAAAAACATCGCAAAAATAAATAAAACTGAAAAATAGTAAAAATTGTAAAGGAAAAAATAAAAAATGTATGAAACAAAAGTAAGAATAAAGTTGAAAACAGGATTGGAAGAGAAATGGTGCGAGTTAAGAAGAAAGATGGTACAGGGGATGCATTATTTCAGGCCCTCCCTTCCTTTTTTTTCCAGAAATGGACAAAAGGAGACTTTGGAAACGGAGAGTGAGAAATGACAGAAGGAAATGGAATGCAGAAAGATAGAGATGAGAAGTATAAGAGAAAGAACTGAGTATGAAAGAGGATTAGTATGAGAGACGAGAATGTGGAAATTATAAGAAGAAAAATGACGGTACATGTAAAAATGGTAAATATAAATGTAATAGTAAAATAAAGGCTCTGACCCTACACGCAAGGGGAATTATAAAAAAAATTGGTTAATACGTTTCAACTCAAAAACATAACTTTTTTTTTTTTTTATGTACTATAACTAAACTTATGTAACAAATTTTTAAGTACTGTGCGAACTAGATCCTTTGGCATTTGGGTGACGTTGATAAAAAAGCGTGGGAGTGTTCTTTGGGTTACTAGTTTTCTCTACAACTTTGTAGGTTTTATTTTCTCTATTTTTTTTTTTTTTTTTATTACCACGTACTTAATATGTACTTATTTATTAGTAGCTGCACATCACGGCTTACTCGTATGTACAAAATTTTATGAATGCTCGATTATAATGTTATCCTTTTCCAGTGTATGTTTAGTGCGTGAACAAAAGGTTATAAATAAATAAACCACGTCAACTAAGACTACATCAGTTCTACTTTACCAGGGAATGAAATCGTGATTCAAGAAACTGAAAAGAACAAGAAATATAAAACAATTGTTTATTATCCGTAATTTTTATTGGTGAATTGAAATAGACATTGGTAGCTATGAAAACAGAAGTAAATTATGATTTTCCTGATTTCCCTGAATTGAATAAACTCTACCGTTAAACAAAAAAAACTCTCCGTTATATAATATTGTATTTATAAACTTTTTCTTATATTTTTTTTCAAATAATAAGTCATGCACCTTTTCTTTATAGTCTGTTTTCAACATGACATGACCAGATTATAAATTTCATACTGAAAGACTTTTAGTAGTAAAATATATTCAGATAAAATTAAGTAATAATTTGTTTCTACAGAGATAACTTAAATAGAATTTGTTGTTAAAATTACTATCACTCTTGCATTTTTTAGTTAATTGTCCAAAGCTTTATTGTGATTCATTAAAATGGCGGCCGTTTGTCAAAAAAGTACATAAACGCATTGCTGCGCTTTTTGAACTCGTGCAGGTAATATTTCTGATCGTCGAAACTGTTTGTGTCAAAAAATCAAAACAAATAGCCCGTGAGATTATATCAAAATTTCAAAGGAATTTGCATCTATTCTTTATAAACTGAAACAATATGTATATTTAATATGATAAAAGTACTTCCACAATTTATTGTTATGTATCGCATTATTTTGTTGCTTGAATAAACATCATGTTTCGCACAATTGTTGGTAAAAGTTCTGTAGAATAATATGTGTATTTATTTTTAGTATAAGAATGAGAGAAACCAACTTATTTTTTAAGTTAATCTAATCAGATTTATCAGTGATTAAAATGGAACAAATAGTTGTGAAAACCGAAGTGCAACCAAATGGAGATATTTTGTTGTTCTATGTTGATGGTAAGTATATCTAACAAATTTTTATGCTCTAAGGTCAAACATTATAATCGGTTATAATTTAATTTAAACAATATTTATGTGACAATTGCAAATTGTTAATAAATGATGTAATGACAATGACAGTATGTCATTATTCATTATTTTATTTATTAGTAATGGTGGTAGTAGGTCTCTGTTACTGAAGACTGTCTAGGTAGGTACTTCAGCAGCACATAATTCTGCCGGCAAAGAGTAGGGTGCAAACATTGTGATTAAATTTAAAGATGCTGTAGTTAGTGTAATTACTGGGGTAATGAGGCTCATCATCTTAAGTCTCGGGTGATGAGTGCAATGTGATGTATATCATCCTAACTAGCGTCACATTGCTAAGGGTATCACCTATTATTAGTCCCACCTGTCTGCTTAAATGAATACACAAAGATAAATTATATGACTATCATACAAAACCAGAAACATATTTGAAAAATTTATAATAATCTTTTGTTATATTCTGTACTTTTTATTGATTTTTTATATTGCAACAGTTTTTTGTTGTTTTAGAAAGCCAAAATACTATAGCAACAGAATATACAAAAGTGGAAAGTGTACCAGAACATGAAGTACAAGAGATAGATGAAAGTGAATTTGTTTTAACAAATGCGGAAGGATCTATAGAAGACTATAGTTCATTACAAAATTTACAAACAGATGAAAATAATGAAATAAATGATGAGTGGAAAGAAGAGGATGTTGAAAAATTACTGGTATTTTATATTGATAATAAAGATAACTTTACAGGCAATGATGCATTAAAAAAACATCTTTGGTCAGTTGCTTGTAAAACAATGCTTTATGATAAGAATGTAACACTCTGCGAGACAGAATTCAATAACCTTAAACAAAAATATACTGAAATATTTTATATAAAGCAACAAGGTGCAAATGTGAAATGGCCTTTCTATGATTTGTGTCATCAAGCTTTCCATGATGATTATTTTATAAAAATGTTTATGGATGAAAGTAAGAGGCAGAAGAACACAGTTAATCAACAATTCATTTCTAATGAGGGTATATTGGTAATGAAAAAAGATAGTAGTGGACGCTCTTCAACTGATAGAAAAGTTGAGCATATGTTAAAATTGTTCTTAAAATATAAAGATAGTTATAAAAAGTCAAACTCATTTCGCAGTATTTGGGATACTATTGCTTTGGAAGTAGGTGTAGAAGATGCAGATTATTGGCATAAGCGATTCCTTAACTTTAAACAACATTATATAAGAATGGTGTACAAACGTTATGAAAGTGGACCTGAAAAAATAAACTGGCCATACATGAAACTATTTGACAAAATATTTGAAGATGATGAGGAGTTTAAGAGAAAGTATTGTAAAAAACAAGAACCAAGTGAGAATGTTGAAAATCTTGAAGAAGAAAACATTTTTAATGAGACTGAAAGGACTGTTTTAGTGAAGTATTGTATTGATTGCTTTCATGAATTTCAAGATCCAACAATACCTAAGAAATTTTTATGGCATGAAATTGGTCGATTGATAGATAAGAAACCAGAGAGTTGTAAGCAGAAATATAAGGAAATGAAAATGGAGCATGTTAATATGTTAATGAAAGGAGAGTATGACCTTACTAACAGGATACCAACAGCAATCATACTTGATAATATAATAGCACGGGAAACTGAGATAGAATTAACTAAATCACATAACTTGTTTGATCAGTATGAAAACTGGAGTAACAGAGAAATAGATGAACTTGTTAAATTTTTTTACGATAACATAGAATGTTTTAAAGATACAATTTGTTACTATGTTTGTTGGCATATAATTGCTAAGAAGTTGAAAAAGAATATTCATAGTTGTAAAAAGCAATGGCAGGATTTGATTTCACTTTACAAATCTATATTGGAGGATAAAAAAGAAAACCCTGATATGCAAATTAATTGGAAATATATAGACTTATTTGATAGAATTTTTGACTATGGTATGGATGCTAATTTGCTGGAGGGATATGAAAATATTAAAGTTCGAACTGTGAAAGAAATATCTGATAAAGTTGGAGGTAAGTATAATTTTTTACAGTGAGTTCTTACTTCTAATAGGTAAATATATTACAAAAGTAAGTGAACAGCTGCTTGAGTTTGAAGGCCACTGTATTTACGAAGATATTAGGGTAACAATTAACATCTTATGTCCTAATTAGCACCACATTGTTATGAGTTGGAGTACCTAACATCCATTCTCTGTAAAGCTATTCTTCACTAATTAACTAGGCTCCATGAAAATTTATGTAAATGGCATGGAAAATGATAGCTTGCATCCTGATACAAATGCTGCAAGATAATTAAAATATACATTAATTGAACATCTGCTCTATTCATCAGTTGTAATAACATTCTTTTTTCTATTGCAGTGAAAAAAGTGAATATAAAGGATGAGATGAATGAAATCTATTCTGAAGATGAGGAAAGCTATGACGAGAGGGGTTTTATGAAGAGATCTAAACGCCACACTGGGGACTCCAAAGCATTCAAAATACTTGATTACTATTTGAAAAACAAAGAAAAGTTTTCTTGTTCATTGAGAAAGAAACTGTCCCTATGGGAAATACTAGCAAAACAACTAGATATAACTGCATACCAGTGTGCACACAGGTTTAGAAATTTGAAGCAAGTGTACATAGGGTATGTACAAAGGGAGATCAACAAACCTGATATGCCAATTCTTTGGCCATATTATGCATTATGCAAAAAGGTATTTGGGTACAGGGCAATAAAATCTAAACTGAAAAACGGAAAAATGGACTCCGATGATGCAGAAGATTGGGTTGCCAGAGAAATCAAACAGTTGATAAATTATTTCTCAAACAATTATGAAGAACTGCACAATAACGTTGAAGATTTAAGTAAATGGTCAGACTTGTCACGTGCAATTGGGAAAACCGAGAGGGCATGTAGTGAGAAATTTCTAGAACTTCGCAAATCTTATAGAAAGTTAAAGACCATGAAGGCAAGGAATTCGGAAGTTAAAGTGTCATGGAAATATTTCAACATGCTAGATGATATATTTACTGCAAGAGAATCTGAAAATATAAACAAGTATACAGAGGCTATAGAGATCAGCGATATTAGCGAAAGAATGGATGTTGATGACATTAAAACAGAATTGACTGAAGGTAATTATAACTTTTATTCAACTAAATCATTACTTTAAGCTATAAGTTTATATATGGTGATAATGACACTATAATAAAGGGGTCCATGTGATACAGTGGTAGTTCACTACTGATATAAGTATTAAGCAATATGGTTCAGTGTCTTCTCATAAGAAATTTTTTGTATCTATAATGGTATAAATATTTACTCTATTTTTCACTGTTAAGTAGTTATTAGGTTGTAGATAATGAAACATGTTCACTTAGAATACTCTGACTCCCATATGTTAACAGCCTGAACATAGCTATGATATAGCATAGATTTACTATAAGAAGGTGGGTAGTTAGTCAAGTAGATCAATAAAAAACAATTCAAACTGCATAACATTTGCCTTTGGAATCAAACCAGGTATCTTGTCACAAGGTAAAAGTTTGGCTGCATTAGCTTTTTAAAAAATCTCATTTTTAGTATTAACTACTTAAAATTTTTGGATTAATTATGAATATCTTATAATATAGGTTTATTTTTCCCAGATGACGACTTCCAGTACATAATAGTTATACCAGAAGAACAGGAAATATCAGAGAACATTGATATTCAAGATATTATACAGGAAAGTGAAGATACCAAAAATGTAATCGAAGATACAACCCAGGTGACACCTCAAGTTAACAAATGGAACAGGAGAATTAAGAAGCTACTATTGTTGCATTATTTGAAATATTTGCGTTCGCATAAAGGGAAAGAGATAGATCCAAGTGAAATGTGGAAGGAAATATCATCAAAGTTGATGAAATCGCCACTGTCATGCAGAAAAATATTGATCAAACTGAAAAATCAGCACAGACTTTCTGCATCAGATGAAGATTTTAAATCAAAGTCACCGTATTATAAATTAATTGAGAAGATATTGCAGTTAAAGCCGAAGTTTGCTAAAATCAACCAAGACAGATCTTTGAAAGAAAAGAAAACTTACAAAGATGTTGCCATGTCAGATGAGAAGGTGGAACAGGCTTTGCAATATTATCTTGAAAACCTAGAAGAGTTTGTCAGTCCTAAATTCGAGAAAAAATATGTTTGGATGGAGTTAGCTAACTTTTTAAAGGAGCCGGTATCAAAAGTTTTCAATAAGATCAATTACTTGAAAAAATCGTTTAGCACTGAAACAAGTGAAATGCCTTTTGGTTCTATAATACAAGAGATTACAGCAAAGGAAATACTTCTAAAGGATCTATTGTTAACAGATGTGAAACCTGTAATGAAGGATGGTAGTCTGGAGGAGTTTTGGACTGATGATGAGGTTGAACAGTTATTGACATGGTACTTAATCAATTTGGACAAATTCAAGAATCCGAAATACGTGCGTAGTTACTTATGGATGGATGCTGCGGAAATGTTAAAGAAAAGCCCATTGATATGTTCGAAGAGAATGTCGGAGATAAGGTCTCAGTACAGGAATATGGTGAGGGAAGCACCTGAAGAGTTGAACGATTGGAAATTCTTTGATCTCTGTCAGAAGATCTATGGCACGGGGAAGAAATCTACTAATGCAACATAAGTAATTTTTTAGTGTTTAATACTTAAATATATTTATGGTACAGTCTAAGCAGGTACCACCGCAGCTGCCAAACAGTAGCAAGCAAACATTACTGTGTTATATAAATATAACGAGCATTGAAATAGTTGTAATGAAATTATGGTAGAATTTATTTTTTTGTGTGAATACATACAGCGAGAAGAAAGATAAAACGCCTTAAATATTTTCAATTTAATATTTATAAGGTTGACTATAACAATTGAATTATTGTATGTATTTTTCATTAAATTGGTTTATTTTTGTCAAAACATTGTATTGTTGTATGTTTAATATTAATGTAAAAAAGGGTTTCCTTTTAAACTAATAATAAGAATAAAAAACGTAAACGAAATATTTGTCTTTAATCAAGTATGTCTACATCAAGAGTTATTATTTTATCTATTTGATGTTACAATTGGGTCTTTCTAATTCTGTGCTTTCATAACCCTTTCTTGGGACTACAAACGGTTCCTTGTAGCCCCGCAGGGCACTATTATGCAGGTCGGAGATTATGTCCAATTATCATCCCGCTATGGGTCATTGTGAGAACAATAAAGACACTAATCGCTCACAATGTGGAAGGTCCTCTTAAGATAGAGGAACAGTACTCATTCAAGGGTAGTGAACACGCTTATTAGAACCAGAATGGCTTTATTCAAGGGTGATTTCATTTCCTAATTTCACCCAGTAACCTCCAATGTATCGTAAGTCTCATAAAAGATCTTTAAACTGATGTGACGTACCAACTCGCACTTAGCCAGCGTGGTGAATAAATAGCCATGATTTTAAGAGGAGGCCCGAAGTGAGAACATTGATAGGGCAGATTTTCTATTGATAACTATACTTTTTAATAACTCGCTGGCCTAATGGTTAAGAGCGTAGGGCTTTTATTTCGAAGGTCGCGGGTACAAATCTCGGCATGTACCGATGACTTAATATTTATGTAAATTTGTGAACTTTGATGATATCAGCATAATACAAACGGTGAAGGATAACATCGAGGAAACTTGCACATGACTTAGAATTTATTCTAAGGTGTGTGTGAAGTCACCAATCCGCATTGGGTCCGCGTGGTGACTATAGCCCACATATTGTGGATAGGCCTGTACCCCAACAGTTGGGACGTAAATACGCTGTAAAAAAAAATTCTCCAATACCAATTCTTGTCTGATCACCGTACAAAGATTACCACCGCAGGACGTATTTCTTTTCTTACATAAAAGAATAAAAACTAGGGTTTTAAAAACCGCTGTAATAATCAAATTTATTTCGGTACGGAGACTAATGTCAAGGTACAAGCATAATGTGGTGCAGTGTATATCATTCTAATTAGCTCTATGTGATTATGTAATTGCGTATTACTATCAAGTGAACGTCCAACACGTCTAATAACCTCGTCTAGTAGAAGTATGAGGACTGATTTAATATAATAATAATAATAACAGCCTTGTTAATGTTGCTACTGTTGGGTTACGGCCTTCTCTCATAAGGAAAGACAATTTATCAACCATGCTGGCCAAATGATATGTCTAAGAAAAATGTTCTTGAAGTATGTTGATTTCTTGGCAACGTGTCACTACTTGGCTGGACACAAAGGATGCTCTGTCTTACAGGCACGGGTTCGTAATCGAACCAACACCTGGAAGATACAGACGGTGCGGCCTACATACTGATCCATCACGGCTTCCAGTATTGATTTACAGAAGATTATTTTCACGTCGACTTCAGTGTAGCAACTATGCCAATATCCTTCACTATCAAATAGCTCAAGGTCCCACCCGGCTCACTTCACATGGCACACCGTCTAATCCGATTACGTCGATACCCATCTATTTTATTAGTGCAAAGTTAATGTAATGGCACGTCTAGAGTACTATATGTCGACTTCATAAGAAAGCAATATTCAAAAGAATATTTTTTATTTAATTGACGAGTCTACTCTTAATTCCACGAGGTGTTAAACTTGCGATGAGGCGGTGGATGGTGAAGCGTTTTCACTTAGAATTCTCTGGCTGTCAAACATAGGGTGATACGTCAGTCAGACCAGCGGTCAAGCGATCTGATCAGAATAACCTACCATTGTTAAAGTTCCACCTGTGGTCTTCCAATTGTATCAGGAAATTTGTGTGATAAGGCAATTTTGGCAACATTGAATTTATTGGTCCAAAAAAGATGTATCCTGATTCAGACTATTGTATGACCATATTAGATTTTGTAAGGTTTGATATTAAATATAAATTGTTTTAATACTTTATAGAAGTACAATGAAAAATCATACAATTTACTATAAACCATTAAATTTATCAGGGTATTGGCTTACTATTGTAAATTCTCAGAATTTCATATAATAATAGTAATTTTAAAACTACAAACTGTTTTAAAACTTGGTGCTTAATACATGAAAAATGTAACATTTTTTGTCGATCCTCATATACTAAATAACTTAAAAATGTTTTGTTATAAAATGATAAATATGTTTATACAAGAACTAGTAACCAAAATCAGGATCAACTAATAACTTATCAGTATATTCATTATGTAATATTGAGCAATTTTAATCTGCAAATAACATATCTAATCATCATCATTTCATTCTAATGACGATTTACTGAATACAGGCTTTTCTGAGACGAGGAGTTGCTATGCTCTCTTACACCAACCGGACACAATATCTTGGTTAAGATCACAAGAAAAGCTGCTGCTCTTGTCTTAGAATTAGTCCCTTTTAATAGCCTCTTAAAACGCGAAGGTTAGAGTGATGGTGGAGGTTAAATTATTTGTATTTATGTCTATCTAAACCTCCAACTTGTCTCTCTAATAGATACGTATCTATACATGATATAAACGCTAACAGTGTTTTCCGCTGTGTCATGCACTTTTCAATCCCGCTCCGCTTATAACTAAATGAGCTACCTTACGTTAAGGCTAATTTATTTAGTGTTTCACTATTACTATCATCAGACGTACAGTGCTACATTGTGTTGTGTATAAATATAATAATGATACCATTGTGCAGACAATATTTACTCGATCATTCCTTTAAAGAAATTTTGTGACGTAATTAGTTTAACGATGTTAGTAAAGTGTTAAAGTTTTTAATATTAACGGTAGACATATTTGTTTTTTTTATGTATTTAACTATCTATAACTATAGTTAATAACACTCGATTTGTGTAATTGTTATTTGAGTGATTATCAACTGTTTGAGGTATTATGAACTAATTATTTAGATTTATAAGAAGAGAAATAATTTTTTGTTTTTTTATTATCCATAGATATTCTTTTTAATATTCAAACCTAATTATATATGTTTTTGTTAATGCCTTGTTGCAAAGAGTTTGATTTCTCTTTCTCTCTTTAAATGTTCTGCGAAGAGTTCGCATACATCTTTAAACGCTTCCTATGATATATTTGTATTATATTGAGAAAAAATATCGCCATTAGGTTTGAAATTTATTGTTTTTCTAAACAAATGTTTCATATTTCCATTCGATAGTTTGATATTATAATACAGTTATTATTAATGTATAAAAATTTATATATATTTAAAAAAAAAATTGCTGTCACTTGCCTTTAAACAGGTTACTCTACAACCTTCTGGTACACAAGTGTATCAATGATTTGTATAAAGGTATGTCCAAAGAAACTGAAGAAAAGAAATATTGAATATCAATATTTCTTTTGAAGAATTTATTCTTCATCTTCAGCTCAATAACAAGATACAAGTTACAAATTATATATACTATATAAAGATTTGCATATGTATGTGTGATTTCTAGTTTCTTTCTAAGAAATGCTTGAATGCATAAAGGTAATGGAAAAGCTATAAGATTGTCTCCTCCTATATTATTGGGAGATGAAGCCATATAGTTGATTTCCAGTGGTACAGTACATTATTATAAATAGGATCATACTATTTTAGATTCTTTAAATATTTTTTTTCTGTAACGTACTAACACCACTTTTATTTCATACAGTTATGAGATGGCTGGGCATGATGAGGCTCCTCAACTAGTATACTCTGGCTCTCATATGTCACACAAAAGTAAAGTACAATATATATATAGATAGATATCTATATATGTTGTGTATAGAGATAGATAGTATCTAGGCTAGGTGGATTTTAAAAAACTTCCATTAACTAAACTGTAAGATATGTCCCCGGGTTCGAACTTGTGATCTCTGCATTCAACCTGGTCCTATATAAAGATTTAGTAAATAGGTATTGTTGCATAAATAGAGCTATTTAAAACCCAATTTACGGTGGACAGCTTTTACTTCCATATAAAGTATGGGTATCGTTTACTCCTGCTGCCAAACAGTTGTGTGCAAACATTGGGTTTCGGTTTGAAGGTCGTTGTACACGATTAATGTGGTTGCGGTAATGAGGTTTAGCTTTGTTCTCAAGGTTAGGAGCACGGTGGAAATCTTAAAAACCGTTACATTGTTCCTGATGTTTACTCTGCTCATTTCAATGAAAAAAATAGACATTGTGTGAGTGTTCTCCAAAGAAAGTATAGAAGTAGTACTTCGTTATATTTTTAGTATTTAAAGATTGTTAGTAACTTCAAAGTAATTTATTTTTTTTACTTGAAAGACTCGTACGTGCGACTTCGGAGGGTCTTCATTTATCTTTTCCGCATGAAGACGATTAAGCCTAACAAATATCGGACTCTATAGACTAAATATCGATCAAAACATATATATTTATTATATCGTGTAGCCGTAGCCATAAATTCTTTTTAATATCCTTTTATATATACATGGACAAGACAAACGAGACGTTTCCTGATTATAACATAAACAAACTGCATTACATTGAGCTCGTCTTGAGATATAAAATGTTAAGTCTCGTTACCGGCCTTCAAACCGGAACACGGTAATATTTGCACACTACTGTTTGGCGGCAGAAATGGGGCTACAATAGTACTTACCTAAACAACCTCCGGCAATAGATACTTACCACCAGTATACATAATATTCACAGTATCTATGCGGATTTAGTATAGATCAATAGTTAATAGGCCTACCTTGTAGCGTGGGGCATTATGAAGAGCATCTTGTCTAGTTTTTAAAGAAATATACAATAGCAGATTGTCGCACATACATACAATCACAACACACGGACAAATCGATACGTATAACTAAATTTATTTACCCCCATGTATTTATAAACCCTTTAAGGGGATTATTTATGTAAGGCGTTGAGAGCTCGACCAACCTTTAACACTTGCAGTTTTGCGTTTTCACTGAAGTTATAACAAATTGATAAAGTGAAATCGAAGTGAAAAATGAAATACACCATTCGATGATAGTGAGTCGATAAGTGAAGTGACCCAATGACTCAATGATTGTGACAATGATCGTATTTGTGCGCCGGTTGTTGCTGTCCGTTGTTTTTCTAACACTACAACACGATATGGAGGCGAGCAGAGTACAAGCGGCAGTTAGTTTTTTGTAAGTCTTATTAAATATATTTTTTACTTTAGTTTCTTTGGAGAATCTCCAATTTTTGTCTTTTGAAAGGGAGAGGGATAAAGCTACTTGGGATTTCTATACCATTCAAATAACCACTATTGAAATTCTACCACTTAAGGTCTAGTTATCGAATCAAGGATTTGTTTTTTACTTTACTAACATGTTATAAAGTGATCAGTATGATGGCAGTTAAAGGTAATATAATTATATTTACCTACCTGCAAATTGAATTTATAAGCTTGTGGTATGATGTGTATTTTCAAATAATTTTTATACCGGTATATAGTAATGTTTGCATATTGCATCTTAGCCGTGGGAAACCGTCCTTACCTATATTTTATATCCGGTAAACAAATCGTATTGTTAACTAGCTGAATCCACAGAAAATGGTGCTGCTGCTTAGTCTGAAGATTTCAGTCTGTGCTGGGCTTATGTCAGTATACGGTAAACGAGATTCGCCTTTAACAGAAATATGTTTTACATATATAGATTATCTTTAAAAACTAACAAACTTCTAACGATCGGTATTTCGATAATTTCAGAGCAAACGCATCATATCAAGAGATGGAGCTGAAGTCAGAGTCGAGCCTCTCACTGCGCGACATCCTTCCGGTGAAGGCGAAGTACTATGACAAGAACAGAGCGCCTAAGCTTTTAGGGCAACCCACCATTGTGTATTTTCACGTCACAGTTTTGTCTTTAGATTCAATAAACGAAGAAAGTATGGTAAGTAGATATTTTGCTGAAAATTCACTTTTAATGAATTAATATACACATTAAGTTATTCAAAGTTTTAATTTTGCTTGAAAAATAATTATATTAGAGACAATATAAAGTAGCTAGTCTAAATGATTCATTTGTATCGGTTGATAGATTCACCCCGAGATAGAAGTGCGTATGGTTCACGGTCAGACAGCAATGTACAAACGTTTCTGTATTAAGGTTTGAAGGGCGTAGTAGTTAAAAAATTACCTGGGTAACGATATTAAACATCCTTTGTCTCAAGACGACCAGCATACGTGGTCCAGTGTATACTCTAAGCAGCGTTACTTTGTTATAACTGTATATACCACTTCTAATTAAGTGACTATCCTGTTTGTTTTGAAGCTTCTTCGAATAAAAAAGGTCTTATAAAAAACTGGAAAAATGATGAATTAATTAAAAGAATAACTAGAAAATATTAAACATGTTCAATTAACCTAATTAACACTAATAAGATTTGTCTGTTGGTGTTTGCAGACTTACGTTGCCGACATATTCCTAGCGCAGTCGTGGAGGGATCCCAGACTCCGTCTCCCAGAGAACATGCACGAGGAGTACCGCATCCTGGACGTGGCCTGGCTGAACAACATATGGAGGCCGGATTGTTTCTTCAAGAATGCGAAGAAAGTCACCTTCCACGAGATGAGCATACCAAACCATTATCTATGGTTATATCACGATAAGACTTTACTGTATATGTCAAAGTAAGCTCTTTGCTATGTTAAAAATTGTTCCCTGCTTCTTTTGCTGACTGTAGCACCACTGCAACTTCCTTTGGAGAAGAGATTTTGTAAAATTCTTAGTTTACCTGTAAATGGCAGAAACTATAAATCTACCAAATTTTAAGTCTTTACGTTTAAATAGTTTCGAAGATATCGTGATGACTTAATCTTTGGATATCCCCTATATATATAGAATTAGAAATTAGTTGAAGTTATTAGTATTAAGAAACCTTTCTTTATCAATGAGATCCGAAATTATTATACTGTGCGATAATGACTTAAGCGCGAGTAAACTGTGATAAGTTTTTCTATGGTTATTAAACTTCCACTTAACGTCCATTGTTAGTAATAGAATTTTCTTTACAAGAAATAATATAAGAAAATTACACAAATTCTATTTCTTTATATCCTGGTGAAATTTCACTGTGTGCTAATACAGTATGTATAAAACAAAGTGATAGTTTACATTTGTTAAAACAGTTAAGTATATTTAGATATATACTGTGTGACGGTAAAATTAGAAGTATCAGTAAACCCCAACCAGATTAAGGTTCATTATAAGATAACTTAATATACTTGCAGGTTGACTCTTGTGTTATCTTGTGCTATGAAGTTCGAATCCTATCCGCACGACACCCAGAGCTGTTCAATGATGATAGAGAGCTGTAAGTTTAATTTTTTTGAGTGAAACTTCGTTTGCGACTATGTGAAGTAGATTTTATGAAACGAAAAAGTGTAACGAAAAATAGACAACTATATAGAAGTTTATACGGTTATGACTGGGAAAATATCAGCCAAAGCGTTTTTCATATAGTATTCCTTCTTCTTCTCTTTGTGCTATTATTATCAGCGCCTGTATTCTATATCTTTACATGGAGTCTCTATGCTATAAACTTTGAACGTACTTCAGAAATATGATGAAAAAACTGAGGAAGAGAAACGTTGTAATCTTTAGTACATAAATTTTCTCTTGTTTCTTTGTTTTCCTTCATTAATCATAAAACAAATTTTTGATAAATCGCCTCTCTTTCTTCCCCTCTCTGTTTATCACGTCCATTGTGTATCCGTCTCTTTTTCTCAAAAAATTCATTCGTAGATAAAATTCTATAGCATCTCATTCTACGTTATAAAAGGGTTGGTGCGTAATCAAATCTGAAATATGAGTCTGATAAAATGTTACATTAATTCCAGTGTCTCACACAGTCCACGACTTGGTCTTCATATGGAACTTAACGGACCCGCTGGTGGTCAACCCGGACATTGAACTGCCGCAGCTCGACATCTCGAATAATTACACCAGCGACTGCACTATAGAATATTCTACAGGTAAACTACTCTGAAAGATAACAAATTTAGTTTTTTTACTGCTGGAAAAAAGGAGGAAGTAAATAATTATTTGCTTGTATGTCTGTTAAGGATATTAAATGTATTATCTATCTTTTCCATAGTAAGTTCTCCATGTCAATAATAGATGGCGTTAGTTGTATTGCTTATACAAAGTGATGTTTTATGCATTATTAATATATATTAGACACTAATTACCATAGAATTTATTTATGATAGCATTCCTTCTCTATACGTCAAACCTTAGAGCTTCAACGTCGTTTTTGAATGAAAAATGACAGAAAACTCAACAACAGCGATTTGGGATCACATATCAAAACGACGGAGATGGAAAGCTGTGACAGCTCTTTGGGAAATGTAGTAGATTTTCACGAGTTGGTTTAAACATTAAGGAACTAGAGCATTAATGAAGAAAAAAATCGTGGAAATCGATTTCAAACAACTTACGCCATTCATCTTTTTAATGTGAGGAAAATCCAGTACTGGAAATTCTGCTGAAGGGACAAAAGGTCCTTACTGAGTAAAATACACGAGATTTCTTTATTACACTTTGAATGCTTTTATTTATTACTGTAGGATAAATAACCTGTGCTTCTCCAGTATAGCAAATTTTAGTTTTGATTCTCTTATTCTTTCCCAAGCACCAGCAGTGCGGACATATAGTGCTTGTACTAATATCACTTCTTCATGAACACTATGTTCCGCAGGTAATTTCACTTGTTTGGCCGTGGTGTTTAACTTGCGTCGACGTCTCGGCTACCACTTGTTTCACACTTACATACCCTCGGCGCTGATCGTGGTCATGTCTTGGATTTCATTCTGGATCAAGCCGGAAGCTATCCCAGCGAGAGTCACATTGGGTGTCACTTCGTTACTAACTTTAGGTGAGTTTTAATATTACAGTACTTTAGTAACTATTAAGTTTGGCTAAAAACTAAGTTACAAAAACAGTAGAGATGTATGTAAATAATCTAAATTGCAAAAAAAATAGAGTTACTGATAAGTTACTAGTGCAGCAAGTAGTGTAAAAACTTTAATGTGTTGTAGGTAAAATGGTGGTACTTAGGTTATTATTTGTTTGACAAGGCAACGAAACAGCAGGATCTGTAATATCATAATCTGTGATCTGATTGTAAGATATATAATATATTATATATTATATACATATATATGGGTATCTACCCAGAACAGTGTGGTACTAGTAAAGATGATAATCATCGGATATTGATGATTATCTCGATACCTCAGTAATTTCATTAGCTATAGCACTGTTCTAGGCAGTAATAGCTGCTGTGGTTATCAAGATAGTCTACGGCAGTTTTGACCTTGTTACTAAGTAGGTGTACCACCATCAGATAGACATTTATAACATCTATTCCGTATGTTACCTTTCGTTTAACTTTTACAACAGACTGTATCTTTTCAGCAACACAAAACACTCAGTCGCAACAAAGCCTGCCGCCGGTGTCTTACGTGAAGGCCATAGACGTGTGGATGTCTTCCTGCTCCGTTTTCGTTTTCCTCTCGCTGTTCGAGTTCGCTGTTGTAAACAACTACATGGGCCCGGTCGCCACCAAAGCCATGAAAGGATACTCCGACGAAGACCTGTCTCGAGATCTGGATGCGTTCAAGGTCCTCTTTAAACAGTTCTCAAAGTTTTAACATTTTCAATGGTAGCAGTTATCTTTTAGAAATCGTCTTAGTAGTTATCATGACTTTCTTTATTGCATTAAGCTACAGCTCTGTGTTTAAACTACAGCGGCCTTCACTAGTAATATTCTTTATGAGACTTGATATACAATATCTATTATACGATTGCTGGTGCTCCGTATTAGGAGCCGGAAACTGTCTAGGTAGGCACCCACCCAGCATCTTAACCTCTTGCTTAGCAGCAGTGAAAACCTTACCGTGTTGAGGTTTGAAAGGCGTTGTATTTAATGAAATTCCTGGGGTGCCTAGACTTTACATCTTAAGTCTCACTGCGTCAAGCACCACAATACAGTGCAGTGTATATCCTAACTAGTGTCTGTTATCCGTAGGTGTATCACTATTACGTGAGCGTTGTATTTTGTTTTATCTAAAAGAAATTATTTCAATTTTCAGCACATCTTCCCAAACTCGGTGGACCCTCGCGCCAGTACGTCCGCCTCACTCCCCCAGTACGAGACCTTCTGCAACGGGAGGGAGACGGCGGTATACATCGATCGCTTCTCCCGCTTCTTCTTCCCATTCTCATTCTTCATTTTAAACGTAGTCTACTGGTCCACATTTCTTTGAGATTGTTAGTACATATAAAAGTAAGTTACTTAACTAAGAATTACTTTCTAACAGAAAATACTTTAAGTTTAATATGTGGGGGGTACTGTCATATTTTTTATTGAGTTCAAACGCAGTGTTTTTTTTTTTTTTTTAGTTTGGGGCAAAGATAATTCATGTTATCTACAAACACAAAATATAAGAATATAATAGTTTTTTTTTTTTTAATCGTATTTTTAATGCCAACAATACTCATATTTAAAGTTTGACGACAATCATGAAGGAAACCCTGGCTCGACTCCAGGAGCAAATTGATAGTTTGGTAATGGTAGGGTTTTTTGTATTTTTTTTTTTTTTTTGATGGTGATGTTTTCGCCGCAGTTTTATTGACAACTATAGCGGCTTCATCGGACTCAGGGCTCGCGGATCCGGTATCCGCGAGCTAAACTAAATAAATTGATATATACACATATATGTAGATAAAGTAACGTGTATGAGGGGAAGGAGAAAGATGAGAAGATATTGGATGTGGAAGGGTTGAAGAGTAGGACAGTGCTATGAGGGAAGAGAGAGGGGTGTGGGGTTTTTTGTACTGGCAAGCAACCATTCTTATATCGTCAAGCTGATGCTACTACAGCATTGCTGTGTTCCAGTTGTCAATATTCAAGAATCAGGATATCCATGGCGAGCATGCTTCAACATCCTCATTGTCGCATACCATCAGTGTAAGTATTAAACTTAGTACTTGTTTATGTATATATGATTTTAGTATTCAAGCTACGACAGGGTGTATTTTTCGTTATTTTGTTTTCTGGTTAAAAAAATAACAAAACATGAATTTTAGCTATGTTATAAACTAAACCAACAGAAATAACCAAAGATAGTCGTACTTTCGTTTTTTTTATTATTGTTTAGTAACAAATTGCTTCTGTTTATTACATTTACACGTTTAATAAGTATGATCTTATTGTGAAAGGTTGATTTGTTTTAACATCTATAAGATATTAATTAATATACAAAAAAAAGGGAAATGAACACCTTTGGTTGATCAGATTTTGTTTTATTTTTTATATGTAATACGTAATGATTAGGAATGACGATCTGATGAGAGTCGCGCGACACTGGAAGCAAGCAACACAGGAGTGATTGAAGTGAAGATCTTTGGGGAAAGCCTTTGTTCAGCAGTCGACGTAATGTTTAACAGATTTTTTTTAGCGAAATTATGTGATACAATGCGATATCATTATCCACAGAAGTCCACTGCTGAACATGAGAATGGGCAATGACAATGTGACGTGGAATCTATTAATAGATTTCACTAGAAAATAATTATATTCGGCAAGACAAGCTAATAGTTATCACAGGGACTAATTGTTTGTAGGCTTGAGAGGGTGTAAGGGGTTCCGCACAGTAACTCACGGGACCCAAGCTAACCTCACCTGCTCGTGGTGCACCCTGGTAATCAACAAACGAGGCTCTGGCTGGGCCAGCGTGGTGGGAAATTGCCCAAATCCTCCCATATGAATCCCTATAAACAGTAGCCCCTAGAGCCAGCTATCAGGATCCATGCCAAGTACTTGGTGTAGGTCGCTGAAAGCTGCTGATCGATGTGGAGATCTTTGAAGGAGAGGCCTATGTCTATCAGTGGACGTCTATCACCTGATGATGATGATGATGTTTGAGACATCAAACCTTTAACCTCGGCATTTCAATAATTTAACTAGTTGTTTTGTGTACATAAAGATTAGTACATGCAAAAATATAATACCTGAAATGACTCGTCAGGTCCATTCTTCAGCTACAGATAGCTTCTGTTACTACTAAACATAGGTTCACATTTTAATAAAAAAAACTACGATTTTTTTTTATTCTATTAAGCAACTAGACGAGCGGGACGTTCACCTGGTGGTAAGTGATACGCCCGCCCATAACAACGCAGCGTTAGCTAGAGTAGTAGACACTGCACCACACTGCGCTTGTCGCCCTGAGACATAAGATGTTGAGTCTCGCTACCACAGTAATTACACTAGCTACATCGCACTTCAAACCGGAACACAGTAATGTTTGCCCACTACTATTTGGCGGCAGATATAAGCGGACGGTCTCCGGGAGGAGACCTACCACCAGCTCATTCACTTGTTAAATAACCGTTAGCATAACAATTAAGCACCAGTTAGGATGTTTATACTATTATTATACACAGCTTACAGTAGATTAAAGATTATATTTTGATATTAATATAATCATTAATGTATGGTAAGCTAAGTTACTATTCATCATCATCATCATTAGGTGCCCTCTTCAAACTGAAGTTTGGCGATCAGATTGGGAAAACAAATCCGATGCTCAGTTGTTCTATTAAGTTACTATTACATAGTAACAAAATTTATAGGCGCAGCACTGTTTAACTGCTTGCCTTTTAACACGGAAGTCCCAGCTTCTATTCCAGCGCATTTGTTGCTATTGTGTCATTGCTGTGTTCCGGTTGACATTTAAAAGTCAGAGTTACCTAGGAAACAAGCCTTTAACCCTGTAGTCTTTAGCTAGTAAGAGTAGGACTAAAGTAAGTTCTGCACGTCGTAGAAGGCGACTAAAGGGGTCTAGGAGTTTCGCTAGCCTTCAGAGTGGGGGCCCTAATCGCTCAACAAACTGATACAGACCACTGAGGGGGTTTTAGTAAATAAGAATCTTACACAGGGTTATGTGAGATTCTTATTCACTTCCCCCCAGAAGCAGGGTATCTTTCGAAGATTTCCTTTCCGAAAACATAAAAGAAGACAATACATTTTGCCACCAATAGTACTGGTTGTAGGTCTTTATTACCGGAGACCGTCTAGATAGGTACCATCGCATATCCTATATCTGCAGCCAAATAATAGTGCAAACATTACCGTGTTCCGGATTAAAGGGAGTTAGTTGTAGCTAGTGTAATTACTGGGGGCAATGAGCTTTAACATCCTGTCTTATAGAGGCGCGCGTCACTTACCATCAATGAAATAAAAAAAATAGTCGCTTATTCTGAAGTAAAAGTAAGGTTCCGTGACAGATAAAAAAAAACTCTCTGAGACAAAGACCTTTGTCCAGGGTTAGGTACGTAAAAAAAAAATCAACGCATAAGATATGCAAATATGCAACAATGCTTTTAACAATTGTACATTGCAAACGCAGTGTTGTCCGCCGGCGCAGACTTTTAAAAAGGTTATCTAGACATTACAATGGTCTAGACGCTAAAATTAGGTATGCAATTGAATTCTTTATTATTTAAGCTCTATACTTTAACTTTTGGTGCGTTAAAGGGAAGTTCGTTATGTTATTAATAAATTGTTTTCTATTACAATAAAATTGTATAGGTTATAATAAAGAGTATCTTACGATCTTTAGAGAATTTGTAAAATAAATGTTTTTAATGTATTTTGTGTTGCCATTACATTGAATTTATCTCCGTCATTATAAAACCGAGAAATCAATACTAAGGATATTAATTATATCCTGTAATAAAAGAATTGAAATAAAGCTTTTCTCTGCCCGCTTTGCTTTAGCTTGCAGCGCTTACATCATCAAGAATCTAGGTTTACTAAATTTTGAGTCCCAACATCTAATAGTTTCAGAGATCTCGTGATAAGTATATCTCTGTTTTTTTCATACTTCTGTATTTTCATCATGTACATGTACAATGTCTCGTTCAAATCGATCCAGCCCTTTCAGAGTTTAACAAACATATACAGCTAGACATACAGGCAATTATCTTAAATATTACTATTAAGTTATTTTGACGTTAAAGAACACTTCAACTATATCTGTAATATTTTATTCTGTAAAGCGACGAGATCCTCTGAAGATCCACTTGATGATATGTGATGTTAGGAATAGTTATCTCAACTATTTCACTAGCTACAACACCCTTCTAAACGGATCAGTAATGTTTGCACACTGCTCTTAATATCTATATAACTATAAACATCTTCCCCTTAAGTTGATATTCAATTAGAGAATACCAAACGGATCGCCGAAAACCACGTCACAATTGTTTTTATTTGCATACAACACAACCGTCTAGACTCTACGTGATGTGAATGTATGTCTGTGCGGTTTTATGTATGCACACAACACCCTCACCTGTAACTACATGCAGCGAAAAATGTATTAATATACATATTTATATTATCATCTGAACCTTTCAATTGACGGCTGAAGAATTGTGTGAAAATAGGATTTGAATGGACCACCCACTAGGTAGACTATTTTGTGGAATACCTTACAAAAAGAGCTTTATGCAGAAGTGAACTTCCATTGGTTGTGATAATGATTTTTTTCATAACTACCTACTACACGGTATATAAGCAGAAGGTAAAGAAAGTATCTCCAACATCACAACCACAATTCCTTAAGCAGATCGTTGTAGCTGAGAACGAGAACAAAATTACCCGCGCTCTGGCAGACCTTCAATGATTAGGGGATGTAAAAAGAAGATAAGTATTAGAATAAAAGTATTGAACATCATCTAAATTTACACACACAATAAACACATATACACAAATATATGATAATACATATATAAATGCAGAAAAACACAAAAGTACTCCAACATTTTTAAATTTTATTGTATTCTGGTTGTAACATGGTTTGTCCTTATTTATTCCTTTCCATCAATATCTGCTGCAAGATGACTACCTGATGCAGGTATCTTGTTACCTATTAGGCTCGTCACCAATGTGTACTCACTGTACAGTTTGGTGATTACTGATTTTGATTTAAAAGGAGAGGAGTATACGATCTTTGGCTGAGGCGTTAAACAACAGACTAGATTTGTTTTTAATTTATTGTCAAGATTCCCTGATATTATTCATTGCTTTACCATATCCTAATATTTACAACATATACAATACTATGCTATTTACATTTTTTCTAATATTATATCTATTCTTAAGCCTATCTCTAGCTCAAAATCATACCTCCAGCATCTATGTATAGGACACTCCGTCAGCAAATGAGGGACTGTTTCCTACACGGCGTCATCACATTTGCACGAGTGGGCCTTTCGAAACTTGACACGGTTCAAGTATTGGGAGAATCCGCCTTAACCAGTGAATATCTGGGTTAACTGTCCAGTTGGCCAGATCTTCCTTAATATCTGATATGCTTCTGCTGCGTTTGGAAAAAATAACTTGGTGATGGACGAGGTGCTGCCCTCGCTATATCGGGCACTCTATATCGCAACTGAGGCATCTCGAAGCAAACGTTTAACATACGATATCGGGCACTGGTCATAATCTGGCTTCCTTCTGCTGTTAAGGTCAGCTCGGTTGATTAATCAGCACGCTCATTACCAGGAATGCCCGCGTGGGCCTTGACCCAGAACAAAAACACATCTTTGCTCTGCGTAGAGGCCCTCCGCAAATTCTTCCTGTCCACCGCGCGGCTTTTGAGTCACTATATAGACCATAGCTCACTCCGGCCCTCCTGAGAACCATTTTGGTTTCCTTATATATTGCCAGAGGTTCCGCCTGGTAAATTGTGCAGAACGCGGACAGACATAGCTTACGGTTTTGGACCTCGTCTTCGCCTTTCCATATGGGAAGCGATGCTCCAACCTTGCTTTCAAGCTTACTTTACTTAGTTGCACATATACACTTAAAAATCATTTGCGAAACAGTGTGAAGAGTCTCTGAAAATCCTACGACATGCTCTACTTCCCTATGGCCTAGACGTGTCTGGGACAAGCTTCTCCTAGTCTCATACAGATCGAACATCTGAATTCTAAGGTCGAGAGGTAGTATACCCGACAAAAACAGATCCGAATGTTGACAAGCTTAGAATTTTAGATTTAATAAGTATTTATAACTAAGCTAATAGAACAAGTTAAATAATAGATGAAGAAAGAGAGAGAATGGAGGAAATATGAATGGGTGTATTGTATATGTCATAGAAAGAAGTTTCGAAGCAGCAAGAATATGAGAAAAGTTAAAGAGTAATGGACTTGTGATGAGAAGGGTTGAGAGCCAAGGGAAATTTTGATGACGATGATAAAATACATGAAGCAATAGATATGAATTAAGGATATAAATGTTTCAAAAATACTAAAGGTAAAAAGGATTTCGTATTGTTTCCTAAAGTTCTCTTTTGAAAGATCTATCGATCTAACGATAATCAAAGATCGAAATTAGCTGTTATTTCGACTAAAATTCATTTCATATCGAATTTTATCTAATTGATACTAATTAACGTTTATCTCCGGCTGTCTGTCGGACTGTCTGTATTGAAATTAACGCACATATCTCGCTCTGACAGTCGCCGTCAATATACACTGATAGCGCAATAACACATCATTGTATTAATTATTAATAACTTGAATTGATAAAATGCTAATTGTGGATTGCAATGACTTTATAGTTTATTTTAAATTGTACTTAATTTGTATAGAAACTCATAAATATACAAGAGAAAAAAAAAATTATGATTAATTTATCATAGTACCTATTATATAATAAACAAACCTCGTAGGTAAGACTATATTGTGCTTAATGCTGTAAGACTTCAGATGTAAAGTCTAGGTACTCCAGGAATGTCATTAAGCATTAAACGCCTTTCGAACCTGAACACGGTAAAGTTTTCACACTGCTGCTAAGCAACAGAATAATATGCTGGGAGAGTGCTTACCTAGACAGCTCCTAAAATGGATACTAGCAGTCGTAGGTGATTTTGTAGAATAGTCATAACTCTATAGCAGTTTACTTTTTCTTGCTCGTTCCCCTCGTGCATTTTTGGGCTTGGACTTATAATGCTATCCTTTTATATATTATTTCTTTCTATGTTATCTTCATTACCTTCTTTCTTTCCTTTCTTCTTTCTTTCTGTTCTTGTCTTTCATTCTACTCTTGTTTCTCTTTCTTTCTCCTTTTGTTTTCCTTTCATACTTCGCGCTCAAATAAGGGAGATAGATAGTGCTTTATTTATTACACTATTACAGTTTCTCTTATTCTATTACAATATCTTCTTTATTTTATTATGCCCATTTTATTTATTTCTAATACATTAATTCTGCTTCTTCTTTATTTGTGTTACGTTTCTCTTTTTCTAATTACTTTCATTTATTTAATTTTTTTTTTTAATTTTGAGTCTTGTTTTCATTTATCGTTTTTTGTATGATCTATTTGCAATACTGCAAAAATTTGCTGCGCTCCGTATACGGGGCAGTCGGCGATTAGGCCGACGGGGTTAGGGTTAGATTAGGGTTTGCACGGTCTGGTCCTAGCTCGAGTCGCAGGTATACGAGGGACTTGAGTTTAAACCTGTAAAACTACTCCAAGAATCCCCCGTGTCCTGCGAGCATCTGGACTATGTACGGCTCTTGCTGGGTCGTTCGGAGCACTCTGTGGGCTGACCTGACGTACGGGAAGAAACTCCACGTGGTGGATGCCGTACTGTATTCTACATAGCGCTTGTTCCATTCGTCCAGCGTAACTAACCTAAACTGCCGCTTCACGAATGAAACAGGGCGTGCCTTGTAGCAGTATACTGGTGGTAGGTCTCTTGTGTTGAATACCGTCTAGGTAGATACACCCGCAGATCTTATCCTTGCCTTATATCATCATCATCAACCAATAGACGTCCATTACTGGACACTGACCTCCGAAGTTCCACACCCACACGATCGGGTAGAAATTCGTTTGGGGAGATTTGGACCATTTCCCACCACGCTGGTCCAATACCGGTTGGTGGGAGTCAGAGCCCAGTTTATTAATTAGGTTGGCTTGGAGTCCCTGAGTCGTTATGCGGGTGCCCTTACACCCCCATCTATATAGATCCTACATTATGACTTGGATAATAAAAGAATAGCGATTCGGCTGGCCTCTGAAGTTTGCAGTGTTTTTATTTATTTATATTTACTTAGTAAAGTTAGTATAGGTTGAGTTATCTACCTGAGGGTAGTGATATTATAGAATAAGTTTAACTGCAAGTAAATGCGGCTGTATGTGGACACGAATAACCGATCAGTGTGTAGATCTATGGGTAAGGCATTTGTCCAGCTCTGGACATTTATAAACAGAGGATGATGATGGTGTAAATGGCTATGACAGACTCGTGGTAAGATGTTTATAAAACATCTTATCACGTTTAACGCCTTGAGGATTAGAATAGCACTACACCTTTATTTTTGTTAGATACATGTATCGCCTTCTAGTGATCTACTTAGTCCTTATTCACACTATTACTTTAAAAGGTACCTACCTTAACTTTGAATCAAGTAGTATAAGTAGACGTATGGTTTGCAATTTACTTATACTTTTATTGTTAAAGATAGAATTATTACTTAAGCTACAATTTTCGTCTTTTCACTTGTCTTCTATGTTTTCTTTACTTCTCTCAATATCAAATACTAGTAAAAGTTCGTCAGTCAACAGAATTGACAGCTGTTCTAGTACTTGTTGCGGAAATTGAATTAATATCTTATAATTTTTACTAATTGTTGTAGAAACCAGTCAAAATATATGTGTGGAAATAAACAGCTGTTTTACTTTAAAATCTTCTAATCAGTATCAATTTTAATTGTTATGGAAATTGACTTTAACAATGATGATTGGGTATATGGACTATTTGAATTCCGTGGTAACTTTACTCCATTGGCTGATACGTAAGAAACCTTCGAACCAAAGGAAGCTATAGGCGACAAACTGACACACACTTAAGCTACATATGAAGAAGAAGATTGTAGCTATATTTAAATCTAGTGATGGCCTTTATTTCATCTCTTTGTTAACGAGAATCAGTACTAAGCTAGGGTGACGGTTAAAAACCCTTGATATTCTATGTGAGGATGTCAAGTGTCCACTAATGGGGATATTGGGTGAGGTTTTCTTTTACTTAACGTTTATTCTAGCTGGTTTCAAGCGTATCAATATCTGTAAGCTAATTCTGTGAGGTGAAATGTGAACCATATTCACAGTTTACGCAGAAATATCGCACATTAAATATCTAACCCCCATCTCTTTGCGGAGCCGTTGTACTCATAAAACTCGCCCGCGGGATTATTACGTATCGTCCGAACGATTAGCAGTAGCGTCAACTGCAATTTTAGTTAGTAAACTACTAAAGAATTCGTTACTTTCACACGTGAAACCTTATGATGGTGCCGGTGGTAGGATTGTAAGGTGGTAGCAGGCGACTGTCTACGTCGGAACTAAAGTAGGACCTATGTAGGCCGCCAAACAGTACTGTGTTCAGGATTGAAAGGAGTTGTAGCTAGTGAAATTACTGGGGTAACGAGACATGTTAAACCTGAAGGTGATGAGCGCAATGTGGTGCTGTGTATACTATCCTAACTAGTGCAACCTCTCGCTCTTGTCATGGCTTTGATGTTTAAAGAAAATCTTTAATAATGAATATTATCTGTATCTCAATAAGCTCCAAGTCTCTTCTAGTATTGCAAAAACTTAAAGCAAAACTTTTTCAATACAGTCTTAAGCATTATGCTTAAGACTGTATTGAAAATGTTAGTGTATGTGTGCTTATGTTTTTTTATCTGTGTTTGATTAAACTACGACTATTATTAGAAAGTAATTGAGTCGTTAATTGTAATGAATATTAGGAATCAGCGATAATTGAACAAACAAACCAATCCAATCCAATCAGCCGGAAGACGTCCACTGCTGGACAAAGGCCTCCCCCAAAGATTTCCACTCAGACCGGTCCTGGGCCACCCGCATCCAATGGTTGCCAGCGACCTTGACCAGGTCGTCGGTCCACCTTGTGGGGGGTCTGCCCACGCTACGTCTTCCGGTACGTGGCCGCCGCTCGAGAACCTTTCTGCCCCAACGGCCGTCGGTTCTGCGAGCTATGTGCCCTGCCCATTGCCACTTTGCGACGGCGACCGTTCGAGCTATGTCGGTGACTTTGGTTCTCCTGCGGATCTCCTCATTTCTGATTCGATCTCGCAAGGAAACTCCGAGCATAGCTCGCTCCATCGCCCTCTCAGCAATCTTAAGCTTGCGGACAAGGCCCACAGTAAGTGGGCCTTGTCCATAAGTATTTGCTGAAGTGTATATGACTATTGAGTACATTTACACTTCATCAAATGCAATCAGTCAACCGAACGATGGCGGTATATCCATCCAAGGAAGCGGAGGGAAATCCCGGACGTGGGACGGGCAGCAGCGTTTCACGATAGGGCCTCCGTAACTGCGATTGCCAAGCCGCCTGCCAAGCGTGGCGGTTATGGCAATTCCCCCCTTATGATGAACAAACAAACAAGAAGCTTTTTTTGCTATCCTGTGTACTAGTGAATCTTGTGATATGCAAACAGTTGTCAGTGATAACGATGAGTTATTTTCCCTTATATTAATTTTTTACATGATAATACCACAAGTTCTCGTACTTGACGATGACCAAGTTTTACAGCCGGTAGTAATATATATCATGCTATTTGTTTTAAGTTATATTTGGCAAGAGTTTCACGCATATAAGACGCAATGAAGATAGTTTCTTAAGTCTTATTCACAAAATATTAACTATTACTAAGCGAGGATATTAAAGCTTTTTAAAGCTAAAGCTTTGACATTGGGATTTGTATGAGATTTACCACTAATTTAATTGTGATAGATCTCTGTTGATGGAGATCATCGAGGTAGGTACCACCGCAGCTCTTATTTCTGCCGCTAAACAGTAGCGTTCAATCATTGTTGTGTTCCGGTTTGAAAGACATTGTAGCTAGTAAATTAGTATCGATTAGTATCAAGACTTAACCATCACATGTCTTTAGGATACAAGTTTATTATGGTGCAGTGTCATTCTAACACCGGTTCGTTGAGGTCACAAGTTTAACAAATGGTACAGACATAACTATGACTTTCAACTTAGTTATAGTTTCTATGGAGCGATTGTATATTCGCATAGTCATCCAGTATGGTGACGTAAGTGACATATAAGTCTAAGCACCAACCGAAAACACTGTCTGCGCGACGTCTGGCCGAGCAGGAATACACACAAAAAAAAGAGTTCGCGCTTGGCCTTGAGACTGAAATTTGCATTGAACGGACTTACTTGAACCGTCGACATTGTCTTTGCATATATTAAACCGTTGCATATAATCATAGTTATATATTACACTTATATTAGACGACCTGTATATTCTCATCCTCTTTCTTTGTACTGTGGCATATAAATATTCTCTCTTTCTCTTCTTCTTTTTAACGCCCAGCTCTTTACATTCCTTTCAAGTTTCTTCCTGTTAGTATTACAACAATAAACTACGCTGGTAATTATTTATATAACAAACGAAAATATATGTAATTATAATTAAATAAACTACTGTATGTATTTCTTAATATACTCGTACACGGAATTACATACAAATTAAAAAAAAAACTGGATGTATGGAACAAAAGAGAAGCTTCAAGAAAAAAGAGATTTCTTCCGTCAAACACTGGCAAAGGAATAACAATTATAACTAAGTGTGTAAGAAGTATGTATATAGAAGAAAATAGGTAACATATATATAGTTATATATGTAATATATATATGTAACTAGAGATTGAATATAATAATCCTTTACTATCTTATTAAAGATAACTAAATCGGGACAGGAACAGATATCAATAGAGAAATCATTTCAGAGTTTCACTGCTTTTTCAGTAAAAGAATCATTTATATATATTATATATATAAACGTCAAGAATAATGTGTTAGTGATATAAAAAGTGAAGATATATATGTATATTTTATAAAGAAATATTTCTTTTGTATTTTAGTATGTTTTGTTTCGATTTATATACAATAAAACGTATGCTATCATATGCTTATAGATAACACTTATATCACAAAAGAAGTATGTTAATGTATTCAATATGTATGTTGAATTATAATTATATGTTTGTTTAAATACTAGTAAAAAAAAATCTCGTTTTTAATTAATATTTGTTTTTACTCACCCCTTCTATATCTCACTAGTTCTTATATAGTTATAACAATAATATTATTGAGATGCCATCCGGTGTCTCTTATGTTATTCTATAATTACTTACCTGCTATGAAAAAACTATATAATACTATATAAAATAAACTATATGTAGTAGTATGTATATAGTATTATATATAAACTATATAATACTAACTATATATTTATAGCAGCATTTTTAAAAATCTAGTTTGAGTTAGAGCTTAATCTCAATTGCAAATCATATTAAGTATTAAACAATAAGGCAGGGTTGGTGTAGTATGCTCGCCCAGGACATTCTGGCTCCTCTTCATATCCGGCACACGACGATGCTGTTGTGGAGGTGGATTTATTGACCCGATCGCTTGTAGTTCATTGGGTTCAGTGACGTAAAGAGGAGCGCGGGTAAACGGAAGTTAGTCCGCGTGGGGTCGCCCGCATAGTCATCACAATTTCCGCGTACACAATAGGGGTTGAGAAATAAAGACCTCCGTGGTTGTTGGCCGTTGTACCTCAGGGTTAACGACATACGTTTTTTATTTATTTTTTTATTTGCAAAGGACATTAACTCTTCGCCCTTACTACACAATTACTTGAATATATTTAGAAATTACACATTCCATGCTATGTAAACATCTTAACTCTCTCGCAGTTGTTCTTCTCTCGAGTAGCTTGCTAGTCTAATGGTTAGTGTGCGGCCTTCATTCCAAAGGTCGCGGGTTTGAATCTCGGCATATGCCGACTTATATTTAAGTTATGTAGATTTATGAAGTTTAGTTACAACAGCGAAATACAAACGATGATGGAAAAGATCGCGAGGAAACCTGCACATGAATTAGAATTTACTGTTTAAGGGTAAGAATAAGAGAGTAAACATTCATATCCCTTTGTTCAACGATGAGATTGGAAGTCTGTGAATGCCGATATCATGGCGGTTGTTCGGATGATACACACTGTATTTATCTCTATATATAAGATATTAACTCTCATTACCACAGTAATTTCTGATGAGCTCGTGAGCTCACTGATCGATCTGGTGAGATTGCATTACTACCTTTACGTACCTTTTTTAATACAGTTAAAAGATCATAAGGATATTTCGCAAGATGATTATTAATGTTCATATCGAGTAATCTGTATGTAGGATATCCTACACCACCTGGGTATCTACCCAGAGAATCGTTGACTCATTACGGGATCTTAGAGACTATTAGACGTAAAGACACAAAATTTATTAAAGTCATTGTTTTTTCCATTTAGAGATCACCTCAAAACGGATTTAACAAAATTACTTCCCCCAATGAGAGTTACGGGGATGTTAAGGCCAGCAAAGTAGGCGGGGAACAGCTGATGTATTACGAATAATCAAAAAAAAAATCATTGAGAAATATATAAAGGGATACTAAATCTGTGGTCACATCTAGTGCACTGTATACAGTTTTATAAATCTCTATATATATAACTGTCTAAGACCAAACAATTAGTCTGACTAAAGACGGAAGTAAATGGCTCATCAGGTTATCGCTATATGAATGCACTATGAAGACGGCCATCAGAGAGGAATGGCGAGGTGTTGTTAGGCTTGCGACTAACACCTAAAGCGATAACCACGACCACTCTGTCAAGAGTGATACCGACGAAGAACTGAACTGAAGCAAAACGGTCATGAGTAAAACCAAAGGCGAGGACTAAATCTTTATCACTCAAAGCATTATTCATATTTTATCAACAGGATGTTATATATTTATTTCTACTTGACAACGTATTTCTCTACCATCAAAACACCTTTATATTAAACATCCCCCTCCAATACATTATTTACACCCCACGTTGGATTTGTTCATCTATAAATATCTATTACTGGTGGTAGATCTCTATCGCCGGAGAACTCAAACAGTAGTGAGAAAACATTACTGTGTTTCGGCTTGAAGGTCGTTGTACCTGGTGAAGTTAGAGGGGTTTATAGGTAACATCTTACGTGTTAAAACGTCGAGGGTGTGGTGGTGTGTGTCATCCTAACTAAATGACAGGACCAACAATCGTAACAACTTGAATTAACACGAACTGCCCGTTAGTAAATATATAGTGAACAGTTAATCATTACAGAGGAAACTAAGCTTTTTTTTATTACTTAAACCGAATATTAGTATTATGTATATCATGAAGGTATTCATTACGATGTATAGAAGAAATACCAATATTTCTATTGTGTGAAATCAATAATAAATGTCGTCCCATTAACTCTGAATTAGTTCTATTATTTCCTTCCCCTTTCTCCTGTAGTGATGGCAGTACGAAAAACTTTTCGTACAAATGTATGCCATATTGGTACTGATGGTTACGCGACAAAGAGCTGTAAGTTGTTGTGATAAGGTTAAAATTACGTTAATAGTTCGGTTGCAAGTCGTGAGATTGGGCCGTGTAGTGTACACTCAGCATCGGACGGGAACATTGTCCTTCGGTAGCCTTGGCTCCTTTTATCGCGCTGATTGTAATCAATCAGGGCTGTCATGCGGGCACATTCATACTTTTCTACGTGAAATTGAAATTTATTAACAACGCCAATTCGTATATTATCTACAAATTAGCAAAGAAACTTTCTTTGAATTAAATTGTTTATATACTACTCATAACAGTTTTTATATAAACTGTTTAACTTGTTTGTTAGTTATTAAAGTATTTTCTATTGACTCTCTCTTTGCGAAAGATAGCCCAAGTCCCAACAGTAGATAGAACCTAAAGGGCACACAATTATTACCCTTCTAAAACTGTACACATGTTAATGGGATACTAAAAAAAAAATTGCAATTTTCTAAACGCTTATTAACGTCCCACATATTTTGATATAAATAAATTACACGCGAAATTCGTATGACCCAAATCCGATGTACATTCGGAAATTTCTCTTGACCCATTTCTTGAAGAATGACCGCATCCTGCTCTCCTTTGAGTCGTTCGCGAAAAAAAAAATTAAACAAGGAGGTCGAAGACCGTGCATCTCCCGCTACTATTGGTCAGCGACAACTGGGCGGCCATTTGCATTATTGTTTAACAGGTTATGATGGAAGGAAAGAAGAACACGCACATAATTAAAAATGATTTGTTACACGAGGGTGAGTGACCCTATTTTTTAATAGTAAGGTCAAAGTGTCGATAAATATTTGCAAGACACTAAATTTTCGCAAATCTACTCGAAGTAATTAATTTTTACTTACGACCGTCTAGGTCGTAATAGTCATAGCCTCTATTCCTTCAGCAGAATAGTAGTGTGTTCCGGTTTTAATGGCGTTGTACCCCGCGAAATTAAGGAGGTAAAGAAACTGAACATCTCATGTATCAGAGTAACGATCGAGTGATGTAGTAAATCATTCTAATTATCGGCTCATTATTATGGGCGGGTGTAACATTTACCATTTCCTTCATAAAATATGGTTATATTAGAAAATTAATATGAAATTAGTAACGGAGTATTGCAAAGGAAATGTTCAATAGCCATTCGACATATGTATTGGAAATTGGTTCACAATAAAGCTTTACTGAACCCTCATCAAAATTAAAATTATCTTCAGTGAATAGTGTAATTTGTTATATTTAAGTATTAGCTGTTCTTCACCCGCTTTCTTGGGTATAATGCCTTCAACAACCTCCTTTGGGGAAAGAATTACGTAAAATCCATTTTTAGCTGACCTTTGAATGGTAGAAGTAATATCTCTACCTAACGTTTCAATGCTCGCTTCTAAAAGTTTCGGAGATCTCGTGATGAGTATTATATCGTCAATGAATAGCATATTTATCTATACAGACATATATGTATTGTTACAATAATATAGATTCTCAGTAATTTTACGTATAACTTTCATGGTATTGAATATAACAGAGAGCATCTTCTTATTCTATCTTAGGTCGGAGGATTTCATCATATATACATATATATATATTGATATATAGAACGAGGCGTCATCGCCTCGTTCTCAGTGAACTAGATAGAGACCACCTTTTTCCACTTGCTATAATCCTGGCACACCTCTCGGATTTCATCATCAGAATGTTTAATATACGGATTGAATAAAAATCGATGATAACTGTTGTGCTTTAGCATATAAACATTTCATCTATACTTCCAGAAGGTTATTCTAGGTTTCTAACAGTGAAGGAGTCAAGAATCATTTGTTATTCATCACGTTGGACAAGAGTAGACTAATACAGATGAAGCTCATATGGTAGATATATTACAATATATTTTAATATATGTACCATATGAGTATCATACAATATATCTACGATGGGATCAATTTGTGAATATATAACGTAGTCCATCGTTAGGTGGTAATGTCGATATCGATTGTAATCCATCACTACTGCGCCACACTGCACTGGTAGTGACCTCCGCATCCGCCCGCCGGCCGTGGGAATGGAGCCGATTCCCCCGACACAGAAGACTCCTCTCATATCTAGGCAACTAGTTCTTTCTCGGGCACTAGGGTTCCCCACCGTCAATAAAGATATAGTTAAACTATTCAAGATAATATTTTTATTACTCTCAATATACCCTACCAGGAAAATTGTTATAGGTTTTGTATTTCAATTTAACATAAGTAAAAATACATATGAATTGTGACATTTAATGAGGAAAGGGAAGGATAAGGATGAAGGAGCACACACATAGCTATCAGACAAGCATAGTAGATATGCCTTTGATAGCGAAAATAATTTTTTTTCGGACGGAAATTTAAAAATGTCTATACTTGGTAACTGTTCTGTATCTCTCTCTCTTTCTATAAGTAGCTTCTGTGCCAACTCTTTAGTGATAAGCGGCTTCTTATGATTTTAATGTTAGCTTTATCTCTTCGAAAGATACCCTGCTTATGAAGGGAAGTCAGAGATGTGAGATTTTTACTCACTAAAACCCTTTCGGAGCATTCAGAGAGGCTCAGGGATCTCTTACAGAACGCACCGGTGCCTCTCTACACTTTCTTTGAACACGTCTCTGAGGAAAGGGCCCCCAAGGCTTGCGAAACTCATAAATCCTTTTATTCGCCGTCTACGATAGACAGGGCTTTTGATATGTTCTCTGACCTATGTAATAAAATTTTATTTATTTGCTTATCTACAGTCTAAAAACTACTTTAAAGAGACTGAATGTCCCAGTACTGTAATTGTAACGACTGATACAGTAATAATAAAAATCTTCTAAATATCAAAAAGCTCCAGCTTCGAAGTCGAAATTCACATCTTCTTAAAGTGCCTCTCCAACTAGTGAAGGTTGGCGATCAGCGTGGTACAGTCCCTTCTGTCTCTGGTTCGGCGGAACAATTCAGACGAAGCTCGCATGGAGGAGGGCTAAACATAGACTGAGGAGGACCAGAAAGCGTCGTGATCACACTAACAATGCTTACATACATAACACAAACAACGAACCCACAATTGTTCACTTCAATCATTGTTAGCCTAAATTTAACTGATTTGGTGACAACATCATCACAGCTAGGTGTAAATTGACGTCACCAAATCATTTTTTATTCAGTATTACGTACCGCAGCGGTGACTTTGAACTTTAGTCATAAACAATAACAAATATCTTTATACATCCAACAAAACGCATCTACCCCCATATTATGATCACATAAAGTCGAGTATTGTTCGATTGGTACATTACCATATGGGATGTGTAGTGGCAATTTTGCATGTGCGGTTCGCAATATTGGCCGTAATTGTTTAATGTAGCCGACATTTTGGTGTTCGGCGGCAGGTCAGCGGTGGCCGGGTATTAGGCGCTATTAGGTACGGACATAGCCTTACGGTCATCATTGATCTAATCATCACGAGAGGTTTGTTGTGTGAAATAAGTCTTAAGGAGGATGCTACTTGCTTCCGTTGAACACCTATCGCTGATTAGTTAAATGATTGAATAAGATTTATATAGTCTATTAAAGTTCACAAATTGTGGTAGATTTTGCGTTGATCCGTGTGCCGGTACCAAATCTTGATCTCCCCCAACAGTGGGATAATATTTGCATTCTGTATTAATGATAGTAATGATGTAGTCTGAAATATTTACTTCCTCTAATAGTTCTTTTCTGTTTCTCATTCCCTTATTAAAACGCGTCAGGATGTCTGTGTCATAATCATTGTCTTCATCACTTGATAAACATTCTGGATATAGTCTTCGTCCAAAGATCTAATCGGTCTAGCACTATCAGCTTCCAGCACTTATCTGAAATCTTCACCAGATTGTTGGCCCACATCTCATTATTTTTTATTAATTTAAGTAAAGTTAATTTTTTAGACTTAGTCATTGTACTTCAGTGCTTACATCAGATTAACATGTTCTTGAATATTTTCTTGTCCTTGAAAAATAACGATAATTTTGATTTGTTGATTGAACTTTAATATTTTCTTTATATATATGTAATTGAGATTTAATAGTACATTATATATATTTAGATATCTTTTTAATGATCAGATTTACTGTATTTTTTGTTTGTAATAGTCATCTTTTAGGTTATTTACTACAGCTTTCAAATTATAAAGCTTTAGATATGTAATATTTTGAAATTAATCAATTTTAGTTGTTTGTAATGATGTTGATTCTCACAAAGGTATTAATTGCAGTTTCAGAGTACCAAGGTGCCATGGTTGCAGAAGCTGATCTTGATATTACTACGAACGTTATGAAAGGACTCAACCGCGGGGTTTACTTCCAAACAAATTACTGAGGCACCTCTTCGCAGAATGAAAAGTGACCATTGAGTCGAGTTAGCGATCGTTGTCCCTGATTGTGTCATTTGGCAAGGTTTGTGACCTCCGCCTGCCGAAAACTAGCGGTCATTGAGGATCGACGGGTGGAAGAAAAATCGAAGTTTTACTCATCCAGTTTACTATTAAAGCAATCCTTCAAATATTCTGTCATTCTTTTAATAACAATTAAATACCCTTAAGTTTCAAATTAATAAGAATAATCAATTTATCTTCACTACTCATTATGAGTTAGTATATAGTCATGTGATGTTAAGAGATGTACTGAATACTAGAAAAAAGTCATTTTTAAATATAGTAAAACATATATTATAATATATATTAAGGTTAGCTAACATTTATGATATTTTGCCTGTCCAATAATGTTTTATGGTCAAGGTCCTTCTGAACCTTAAATGAAAACAAGATATAACAATAAACTAACTGTTGGGTTCTCACAAATAGTAATCTATTAAGTTATTGAGAATAGAGCAATCTAGGATAATTATTTGAGAGGAGAAAATATGCCCCAGGCTGAGGTCAATGCCGGCCAGCACTGCCAGGGTTCCTGGGTCCAGTAGTGAATGACCCCAGGATCAAAACATGCGCAGTATGCACACAGTATAGAGTTGTCCTTCAAGTGCGCGCTAATGTGACCATACGTTACTTGTGAAGAGTTTTTCTAAAAGCATTTTTTTTTATTTAAATAAGTTTCTGTTTTTCCTATTTCATATTAATCTTATCTATTTTTAATTTTATTCTACAAAGCGAAAGACGAGAGGGATGTTCACCTGATCGTAAGTGACACACCCACCTGTAATACCGTGGCGCTAGTTAGAGTGCTATACAGAGCAACCATTGTGTTCGTCGCCTTGAGACATAAGAAGTCGCGTTACCCAAGTAATTTCAGTAGCTACAGCACCTTTCAAACCGGTACAGAAGATTGCACACTACCATTTGCATCTACTTAAACGATCTCCGGCTTTAGATATTTACCACAAGTGAAACCAAGTGAAACATTGTATTACTTTTTTTTTGGACAAAAAGAGATGAAATGGACTAAACCAAAGTTTGTGTTACATTAAAAGAAGTAATTAATAATTAAGTTTATTATTGGTGTTGTTGTTTGTAATTTTTATTAACCTATTGGTTATTAATTAATAATTTAATTGATGATGGTCACCCCATGCGCGTACGCAAAGCGTCGTATGTGTGTGTGCGTGTGGCGACGCGTTGTCTCACAGTGACAGCGGAACAGTCCGCCAAGTGCGGGTGCATGCTTACCGCTGACATGGTGGCCGCGCAATTTCCGTTGTCCAAATGCAAACAATAAATATAAAAAGAAAATATAGTAATTAAACTAATTGTGTATATAAGTATCTCTCACTAACTAAGCTGCTTCCGGTGGTGTTTGAGACCGTCTGTGTTGGTAATACCGCAGCTTCTATTTCCGTTGCAAAACTGGTAGTGTACAAACATTACTGTGGTAACGAGACTTAAACTATGTCTAACGTGATGGGGATATGTGCAGTGTGCATCATCTTAACCAGCGCTACGTCGTTATGAGATATATAAAAAAATAAGTTATAAAACTCATAACTGTGGTCTAGGACCAGGACGTGCAGGACTTGTACGAATCCAGCTTATGATAGAAGGCATCTCATAAGGTCTTAAGAGTAGAGAGTGGGATACTAAGGAGTGTTGTGTTCCTTCTCGTGATGTGCTGTTATATTGCTGAGTGGCTCTAGTTATTGTAGTAAAGAAGACCACCAATGGAGTTTCAGTGGATGGAAATATCCCTGACTTTCCCCCAGAAAGAAAGTAACTTTTGAAGATTTACTCCGTAGCCCAAAAAATAAGTGTAAATCGTTTTCACAAGATATTTAATCAGTCAGTCAGAGTATTACATAATGCTGTGTAGTGTGTATCATCCCAATTATGATATGGGTATGGGTTATGTTACCATGCCAGGTGAACGTCTCGCTGGTGTCATCGCTCATTTGATTAGTAATAAAAAAAAAATTCTATTACCAAATAATTAGCGTCATTTGCAATTTTGTTGCACGGGCGAAACGACGTTACGTTTAAGTGGATAAGTATAAAAAAGTAAGCAGATAAGTAATAAAAGATAGTATTTATAACTACAATTAAAAGAGGCAGATAAAATGAAAAGAGTTGCTGTGTGCCGTTGTGATTTGCGATAATTTGGCTCTTATCTGGACGTGGTGTAGGGTTCAAATTGTTGCGGTCCGCGGTTTGCGAATACAATGATCCAATCTCCTTTGGAGCGAACGTAAACCCACGCGTTTCAGTCGGCGACGGGCGCGGGCCGGCTCCCGGAGCCATCAGTTCGGCGCAGGCGGCTACCGGCTGCGCGCGCGCACCGCACTCTAACCGCACCGGCCCGATTCATACGCAAACACATAAGCGGGCATGTCGGGAACTCGTGTCGGACAACGGCCGACGCGTTTCAATCCGTGAAACTACTATGTGACTTTTTTTTTTTAATCCCTTTCTGAAAACAAACCGTTTCCTTTGTTTGATCGAGCTCATGGTTTGTATAACGATTTATTATTATTTTTTTTTTATTGTCTATCGAAATAATTCATGTTATGTACAGTTTATGTATTAAGACTAGACCTTATTCTCTCTGTTTAAAATTTTTATTAATTGTAAAACTAAACGTATATATACAATACATTTATATATAGTTACTATATTAACAAAATAGATGAAATAAAAAAAAAAAAATATTATACTTTCAAGCACAGGTATCAAGAGATTCATAAAATAGCTTTAAATGTTCTATTGTTATTATAAGTTGCACATAATGATGATGATGATGAGGATATCCTAATTTTCACAATCCATTTCTTTTGAACTTTTTACCACCGTCGGCATTGAATTAGGAGATCATTCTTTTGTTTAGGAGCTTTCGCCCTTAAACTTTAATATAAACATTATTACATCTTTAAGTAGATTTAAATAACTAACAATTTTTATTATAAAAAGGATAAAAATGAGAGTTTTTATATAAATATATATATGACCTATTAATTGCATTATTGCTTTTAAAGTTAATTTAAGGAAAATCGTGTAAATCATATGTTCATACATAACATTGAAAAGACTAAGTAATCCTTTCATAAAATAGCTAGTACATTAACAATGTAGGAATTATTAGTATAGCATACTAATAGTATAAGCACTAATATATGGTAAAGTACAACGCAAGCTTGTAAGTTAAACTTGAAGTCTTTTGATTTAACATTGCCGTTAAAACTTTTTTTCTACTAAACTAGGAAAAGGATAAAAATTCCATTGCTGATCAATATTAAAAACATTGCATATATACAAAGAGCTTTTATTCTGCTCAACATTTCCAAGTTCAGACCATGCTGATCTCTAAGTCAGATAATGCTGTAGAAAGGTATCAAGTCTGTTAAATTGTATTGAGTGAATATTGCGGTAACGATACAAATAATTTAAAAGTTTATATCAATATCGATAAAAACAAATACAGGAAGCGCTGATAAAGGAAAAGTTATGTAAACGAGATTTCAACTTGCTATGTATATACAAACAAATTCAGTCTTCTTTATTCTCTCATCTTATATATATTAGATTACATGAAGCCTTTCTCAACTGCCTGAGTATGAGTATGCTTCCGTGGCACAGTAACCATTTGTCTATAAACATGTGTGATGGATCGTAGCGTTTCCATTTTAAAAAAGCTGTGCTGTGCTATAAAAGCACTGGTTCCGACTATCACAACATACAAGAGTCAAAACAGGAGAACATTTCCCCATTCAAGGTCTCATTGTCACGTTGAATGGAGATGAAAAATCTCTTTAGCTGATAGTTGATAACCAAACTTAGATATAGATATATTATTCCGAACAATATCCTGAAGGACTTTAGTAGTTATCGTATTAAAATTAGGCGAGGTAACTGTATCTCTGTTAGCACTGTGACTGGCGATGGTGATCCCTTACCACCAGGTGAGTTGCTTGCCTACTATCTTTCTGTGGTAAAGAATACCTACAATCTATGCCTAAAACTTATTTCTATTCACTTTCCTAGGACGATTCGAAGATAACTTCAACATCGTTAGATCTCTAGTGCTTATAGTAAGCTTCGTTAGATCTTTCTCTCTTCCTCCCTTATTATAAATGAATTGAGGAAATGAACGAATATTGATAAAATATATTTTAGTATATTTATTCGCATATATGTTTGGAGGTAAAAGCACAACAACCCACGAGACCCAAGCTAACTTCACCTGCTCATGGTGCAGCCTACTAATAAACAAAAGAGGCTCTGGCTCCCACCAACTCGCATTGGGTCAGCGTGGTGGGAAATGGCCCAAATCCCTCCATATGAACCGCTACATACGACAGGTAGTGCCCAGCGGTACCGGAAGCCATGGTGACTGTATATGGAGATCTTTGGGGGAAGCCTACGTCTAGCATGGACGTTTATCGACTGATGATGATGATTCGTATATTTTTATTTTCGCCTTAAGACGATCCGATTTACTTACCATTTTTTTTAATCAAAAATTTTTTTCAAACAGGGCTTTTAACTTATAATAAGTTAGGATGTTTACAACGTAACTCGGAACTACTTATTTCAAAAACTTTTTTTTCGTTAAAAACTTTTAATGTTTTACATTTATTTCTTTATAAATACTTGATAGCAGGTTTACATCGTTGTCTATTTGTATTCTAATGACAAGAAATGTTGATCTTGTTGATGTTGATCTCTAATTAAAGGAATATATTATAAATTTAAAAATGAAATTAGGATAATAACTGCCATTCACTACTTACCAAAAAGATACATACTTTTTTGTTAAGTAAAATAGTCGTTTTTTTTTGGGAAGGCTAGCTTCTATCAGCCGATGATGATGGCGATGAAGTAGACAAAAAACAAAACCATTATATTCATCTAAACAGACGCCCAGTGCTGGAAAAGCAGCTATTAAAAAACTCTGTCTTACAAAACACAAAGACGAACATAATGCTTTGGATAATTGAAAATTTTTAGTGCACTCTCTCCTAGTCAACTTTCGGGATATTAAACGAAACAAACTATATCAAAATCAAAAGTAAAATACAATATAACAATATATATGACATACAATATAACAATTTCCTATACTATATACAAATATTAACATATATAAAAAATATAATGCATTAATTTATTTGACAGTCTTGGTATATAATTTGTAGCTGTTAAGTATATTTGGGTACACATATATTATAAATGGACTTAAATATTTTTTAAAAATATTATTATCAGCCGACAGACGTCCACTGCTGGACATAGGCCTTCCCCAGAGATCTCCACATCGATCGATCCTGCACTGCCCGCATACAGCTGCTTCCCGCAACTTTCACCAGATCGTCGGATTACTTACTGCCTACATTGGGTCTTCCGGTACGCGGTCGCTATTCGAGGACTTTAGTGCCCCATCGGCTGTCAGTCCTTCGAGCGATTTGTCTTGCCCATTGCCACTTGAGGCAAGCAATTTTTTGGATTATGTCGGTGACAGTTCTCCTACGGATCTCCTCATTTCCGATTCGATCACGCAGGGAAACGCCGAACATAGCCTTTTCCATTGCTCTCTGTGCGACTGGAAGCCTTTTCACGCGGCTCACTGTAAGCGACCACGTCTCGGTGCCATAAGTCATCATTGGCAACACGCACGAATTAAAGACCTTTGTCTTTAGACACCGCGGTAGTTGAGACGAGAATATGCTGCGTAGTCTCCCGAACGCTGCCCAGCCGAGTTGGAGTCGTCGATTGACCTCATTGTGCAAGTTGAACTTACCAAGTTGAAATATTTGTCCCAGGTACATATATTCCTCAACAACTTTCAGTGTAGAGCTTGCATTCAAAACTGGCATGGGTACAATATGGGCATTTGACATAATTTTTGTCTTCTCCATATTGATATTAAGGCTCACGCGTTGAGATGTTTTCAGACGTCATCAAGCATTTTGCCAAGATCTTCCAGGGTCTCAGCCATGACTACGATATCATCGGCGAATCGAAGGTGAGTCATGTACTCGCCGTTTATATTGATACCAAGTCCTTCCTAGTCCAAAATCTGGAACACGTCTTCCAGCGCAACTGTGAACAGTTTCGGCGATATGACGTTGCCTTGCCTGACACCTCGCTGCAGCTGGATGGGTTTCGAAAAACGGTAGACGGACTGTCATAGTGTCTTTTTCGAACAGCGACTGCAACACTTGCATGCATCGATAGTCTATTTGGCACCTCTGGAGTGACTAGCACTGCTCAAGTCTCGATTGAGTCAAAGGCTTCTCAATAGTCTACAAACGCTAAGCATAGAGGCAAGTTGTACTTTTCTGTGTTCTTTATGACTTGCCGCAGCGTTTGGATGTGGTCTATAATGTTGAAGCCTTCTCTGAATCCGGTCTGTTCGGGAGGCTTGAAGTCGTCCAGGCTGCGTTCGAGACGATTTGTTATGACTCTTGAAAACAGTCAAACAGTGTGATGGGTCGATAGTTCTTTAATTGGGTCCCATGACCCTTTTTAAAGAAGTGTTTTACCAAACCCTTGTGCCACGCTTTTGGCATTTTGCTTTCGAGTATGACAAAATTAAATAGCTTCTGAAAGACCACCAGCCTTGGTCGTCCGCTTGCTTTCAGAAGCTCAGCCGTAATTCCATCATCACTCGGTGCCTTATTGTTCTTCAGCTGTTTTAGAGCCACACTAATTTCGTACAGGCTGACATCCGGAGTATCTTCGGTATAGTGTTGGCTTAATTGGCTCTTGGATCGGTGGCCTGTTTGTTTACAGGTGCTTGTGATCTCGTGTAAAGTTGTCCGTAGAAGTCTTCTATCTCAGCCAGAAGCTCAGGGCGGGAAGTAATTATTTTGCTATCCCAAGTCTTCAGCTTAGTCACTAGGGTCTGCCCAACAGCAGAAACTGTAGTGAAAACTTTGGAGCCTTGGTTACGCTCGATAGCGAATATAATTTGTATTAAATTAGCGCAGTTTTATTTCTACCAGTTCGTACCGATTCAATTGTACCGATGTACGTAAACTGCTTGATACAGGTTCCTTTGTTTCTTGGTCTCTCCAAATTTCAGGTTTTTTTTTTTAAATATGTGCTTTACTGTTCAATGATCATTTGCACATTGTACGATGGTCAACCTTCGAATAATCACTATCAAATCTTAAAATATTTCTTTCCGTTTATTGGTTCTCTTCCGTTAATCTACACTACCTAATCAAGCTCCTATACTGCCATCAGATCTATTTACTTCTATTTTCCAGAGAGAGATGTGAAAATATTGTTATTTGTTACAAGATAATGTTACAAGCAAAAACAAAATGATACATTAGTTACAAAATTTTCTAAATGAGATGTTTAATTCCATTGCTCTCAGAAGCTTTATTAGCTAGCTATAGCACCCAAAAAACCGATGTACAGTCGGCAGCTGTATCCGTGATCGTACCTATCGACATGTAGCTGAGTTGTTACTCATATTTTACAAAAAAATTGCCAAGATCTGTAGTTACGTCACAGCAGCCCAATCTCGCTCTCTCGCGTCTCTTTATCCGTCACTCAGCGTCCACTACGGCCTTGTATTCCTTCCTCATACTTCTTAATAAATTCTTCCCGAATGTCCGAGCCAACGGATGTTATTTTCAGATTGAAAAAGTTGCTCAATTGTATCAAACGTGCATATTCTTAGTCATTTTATGCGATACGGTTATAAAAATAATGCAATTGTAGCGAGCTTTAATTGAACAATGCTCTCTACCCCCTTATTCATCAATAAACTGTTTCCAGGATAGTATTGGAAATGTTTTCTGCTAATATTATTGATGTTTGAAGTTAAGCGGTGGTTCCTTCAAGTTATCATTTAGGAACTTTTGAGGTAAGGATGAATAAGCTTCTTCTAGACCATCTACTTCACCATCTAAGTCTATTATCGCTTATCAGCAGTTGATGTCGTCATCAATGATTAATCAACATAATGGTAAGAAATCACTTAAATATTGGTGTTGCACTGAGTCTAAAGTATTCTCGTCGACCATGTCAATACTACATAGACGAATGTTAAGTCATCAGGGATTTATTATAATACAACAAGAACAACGCGCTTTATTGTTTGTAGCTTTCCTACGTTTATCCCGCTATAGATTTTAACTTTCTAGACTCTTATAAATATTAAACCTAAGACTTTTTCTTGGTAATAATATTTTATTACCTTACTCTTCTATCAAAATTTTTATATCCACGTTACAAACTCAATTCTGCTATCTCTTTAATACTTTTAGCTCTTATATACATATAATTAGAAATCTAAACATAATGTACTGAGTTAATACTAGTCTAAAACACAGCTTTTCTGTACGAAAACATTATAACAAATAACTGAATAGATATGTAGAAAAAATATAAGTAAATAAAAAAATTTGATTCTCATACAGTATATAATAATGCATAATACAAGATTTGTATGCTTTCATGTAAATAATATATACAAATACTTTACAAGATTTATCGTTACAAAAATAAAGTATAACAAGAAAGATCTAGATTCAATGTAATAGGGATATAACAATTGGATTTGAAATCTGAACGACTAAGACCAAAACCCTTAAATGGTTCTACAACGGAAATAATACTTGGTATATATCATATGTATGTATAAGGTGAGAATTTACATATGTATAGAAGATATCTAGAGATTCATTGACGTAAAGACTCGAAGTTTGGTGAAATGATTGCTTCTACGGTCTAGAGATGAGCTAACCATGGATTTTTAAAATTCCTTCCTTTAAGTTGCTGGGGTGTTAGAGCCAGCAAGGCGGGCACGGAACCGCCAGTTACTATATAAAAGTTTTAAAGATTAGTACAATATGATATCTTATCGCTAAGTATGAGTGCGAGGTGTATACAATAAAGCAATATCTAGAATATTATTATGAGTGCCGGTGCACCGAGCAGTTAAAGAAATAAAGATACAACCATCAATAAAATCAATCGGCCATAGACACGGAGACGGTAAACAAGCGCGAAACAAGTCAACATTGTAATTCCGTCGGTGTGTTTATTTGTTTATCGTTATATAGTTATACGAAACACTTCATCGGGCCGGTGCAGTGTGACATCACCCGCAATGATAACACAGCCCAATTCACTTACCTACCTTCGCATATCGTTATTGTTCGTACGTAGGTCATGTCCATTTGCGAATTTCGCGACCAACATTTGTTTTAATACCAAGGTCCTTCATTGCTTATATATATACATGAATATATATAGCTCTTGGGGAATAGCTTAGCTAAGAGTAATATAGAATTTGATTTGAAGTTTATACTTGAAATTTGTCTCAAATATTATATTTCTTGAGAGCAATCGCAACCGCACACATCTTCATATATTAATACCTCGCAACTCCCTTTCAGGAAGGATTTTTTTAAAATCCTTTATTAGCTGATATCTAAATAACCGAAACAGTATCTCTATAAAATCCTGAGTGTCTACGTCTAATAGTTTCGGAGTTGTGATGGGTCAATGAAACTCTGGATGTCTCCTACATACATATTTAGTTATATACATTTAGTCATATTACAGTTACAGTTACATAAAATAATAGGAAAAACAGCACAAACGCCAAACCACCTTGGGCCAGTTTTACACCATGTGTCGGACCTGTAAAGTGTTCCCTTTACCATAAGTCATCAAAGGACTAAGCCTTTCTGCCCCATCAATATGGCTAGCAAAATTTTAAGCAAAATATAGCTATGTCCGTTTTACCCATTTGGGTTAATTAAATAATATCCACGCTACCGGAACTTCTGGTCTTCTCTTTCTCAAAGAGAGAAATGAAAGAACATATCCTAATGCGAGTCGGTGTATGTCCAATTTTCCATTTTCCGCTGCCCACTGCTCCGCTCCCACCTCCGGCCCAAGTTACTCGCGTAAAATCCATTCTTAGCTGACCTATACTCAGTAAAAGGAATACTCTTATTAAATTTCAATTCTCCATACCTTACAGTTCTAGGTATATCGCAACGTACATAATCGGAAATCTCTTACTAGCTGTTTCTCTCTCGCATTGTTGGCCGTAATATAAAATTAGACCTGAAATTTGTTTGAAATATTCCTTGAGAGCAAACGCAACCGAAAATGACATTCTGTAGCAATCGTTACCATAGCAACCACATAAAAAACGAAATAGAAATGTTTATAAAGGCTGTATGAAATTCGAAAAGTAAATAGCCTGTAACTATCTTCAAATCATTCCGCGACTAATGTTCCCATATCGATACGGTCACTAGTTTTCACGTGACAGACGAATAAACAAAAGCCATATTCATTATATATGTTATGTACAATATATATATATTATATATATGTACATACTATATTTAAGTACTGTTTCCGAATATCTTCACACCATAGTGTAAAAGTTCAATAATAGTTACTTATCCACAAAGGATGAACTGCAAACTTAGTATCTAGTGGTCTCTCCTGCTGTGGTCTCTTCTATTTTGTTTCATTCTCTTCTTTTCTGTTACATTCTCTGCTGTTCTATTCCCTATATTGTATTTTGTTGTTCTTATATATTCTCTTTTATTTACGACAACCGTGACGTTCATCCGATCGTAAGTGATACGCCTGCCCATAATGACCTGCCGCCGGTATATACTGCACTACGTGTTCGTGGCGTATAAACATAGGATGCTGTCTTGTTACCTCAGTAATTTTACTAACTACAGCTCCCTTCAATCCGGAACACAGTAGCGTTTGCACACTACTTCATTTCAGATTAGAATAGAATGTTATATATTATTTAGATAGGTTTAGGGAGCTAGGGTATGCAGTGATTATTTGCATGCCTATGATCCTCCTGACTCCTGCTTTTATCAACAACCTTTTTCATTTATTTCACATTTGATGTTTATATAGATTTTGATTAACTTTTATATTAGTGAAATATCTCTTCAAAGCTTACGAGTCCCACAATCCAAGGTGTGATGAGGTTACCACCTGGGAAGTTCGTTTTAATATCATTTGAACGAAACAAAATGTTTGAGTGTATTTTCATTGAGTTACAAAGTCCAAGAATGAAGCTTTGATACACCTACACGAATGTATAATAGTAGTCTAAAAATTTTTGGGAGCTAGATAAATCTAGGTCCAGTACGCTGAAGCGAACAATAACCAGAGCACGTTTCTGCGCTGTACCAACAAACGTTTCGGTATTTAATTGTAAACAGTCGACGAAGGATCTGTATACACGCTGTCAACTCCCAACGGGATTCATATGCGGTACGTAAGATTTTCTAAATAGTTTCGCGCGAAAGAAATTGCTTCTCCAATCAGGTGGGTGGCGATCGACCTTCCCAGTTGGATGAACGGACCTGTTATTTTTAAACATCTCAAACACCTGCCCGGTTCGCGAACTTTTGTATTTCGATATTTGACGCGTTTTTGTGTTGTTGAAGTGTTGATCTTCGCGATCTCCGACTCTATGATGAATAGATACGATCCTCACTGCGCATAAGCTCCTGGAGAAGCTTTTGTGTATATACAACATCCATCCGTCAGTGTACTTGGTAAATGATTATGACTTTCTCCTTATCAAAGAAGGCACCAAATCCTAGTAGGGATAATATTGGTTTTGTCCTATTTATTCTTTATGTACACTGAATTAAGTATATTATGTAAGAATACTCATATATGTAGAAAAGACAATTTTTATTTTGAGAGAAATTTGGTGTTGTGGGCTATATATCGTCATCTTCAAATTGAAGTTTGCCAATTCTCCTTCAGTTTTCTGAAGATGTTCAGCGCTTGAAAGTCATATTGACTCTTACAGCTCATCTGATATTGGCTCGTGGACTCAGATCCACGGCCTGATAAAGGTTGGTCAGTTGGAGAAATCTTTTTCAATCATAAAACGCTTTATATGTTTATATGTTATTTTACGAGTTTATAATATATGTTTTAAATAAGAGAGGAAAACTGTTGAATAGACGAACTAAAACGTTCCCGTAAAGATTTAATTAAAAGTACGAAAAGTAGTCGAAAACGAAACATCTAACAAAATGAAAGTTCTATGCACTAATACTGACGAAGTTTATTTACAAAGTTAGTATACTGCAATTGTTTAAACATAAAGGAAGCTTATAAACGTCACGACTATTTAAGATTAATTCCTTAAGGCTAATCACTTCCGATTTCCTGTTTCATTTAAACTTACGTTCCAATAAACATGTATTTGTTATTGAAGAGTTCATAATCTACGCAATTGCAGCGAATTGCCTAAAGTTACCCAGGTATACTAACTATATAACCTATATAACCTGAGTCGTACGTGTGTACTCACACAAATAGTGCGTAATTAATTAAAGGACAATAAGCTACGCGTTCAGGTCCGACTCTACATCAGTAAACACGCGCCCTGCGTAGTCAGGTGACGGACACGGTAAACACAAGTAGTTATTGTGTTGCTATCGCAATAAATAAAAAAAAAACAACAACATTTGTTAAAAGTATTGCTTTGTAATAGTTATTAAATGCGCAGTGAGGAAAGATACTAAGTTTTACCAAAATAACATTCCTGGATAGCCTTAAGGATAATAAAAGGATTATGCATTGTTGGTTCAAGTTGGCTGTTCATATCAGCTCTATTAAAGACTGGAACTCTATTAAAGGGCGGTGCCTGTGCTAAAGACCAGAGCTTTATTAAAGAGCGGTGCCTATGCTAAAGACCGGAACTCTATTAAAGGGCAGTTCCTATGCTAGAGACCAGAACTTTATTAAAGGGTAGTTCCTATGCTAGAGACTGGAACTCTATGAAAGGTCGGTACCTATGCTAAAGACCGGAACTCTATTAAAGGGCAGTACCTATGCTAGAGACTGGAACTCTATTAAAGGTCGGTACCTATTCTAAAGACCGGAACTCTCTTAAAGTGCGGTGCCTATGCTAAAGACCGGAACTCTTTTAAAGTGCGGTGCCTATGCTAAAGACCGGAACTCTTTTAAAGTGCGGTGCCTATGCTAAAGACCGGAACTCTCTTAAAGTGCGATGCCTATGCTAAAGACCGGAACTCTATGAAAGGTCGGTGCCTATGCTAAAGACCGGAACTCTCTTAAAGTGCGGTGCCTATGCTAAAGACCGGAACTCTAAGAAAGGTCAGTGCCTATGCTAAACACCGGAAGTATATTAAGGGTCGGTGCCTGTGCTAAAGACCGGAAGTCTATTAAAGGGCAGTGTCAAAAATATTACAATTGAATCATTGTTGAGGCTAAAGACTAAGGTGACTGCATCGACATAGTCCAAAGAATAGCTAGAGCTCTGCAGCAAAGACAGATCTGGTTCGAAGGATTGAAGCCCGATGGGACAGTGTAGTTTTAGCCGCTTACTGTTATCGAAGGTCCTCCGTAAGGTGGACCGATGCTCTGGTGGAAGAAGTAGAAAACCGTTGGATGTTGGAAGGAGATCTTTATTGGAAGCGTATAGGTTACAGTGAAAGTCAGCTGATTATGATCTGCGAAGTTAGGAGACGATCGAGACGTTCACCTGATAGCAAGTGATACACCCTCCCATAACAACATGGCGCTACTTAGAATGCTCAGCGTTACAATGTGCTCGATCGCATGAGATGTAAAATGTTAAGTCTCATTTACCCAGTAATTTTACTGGTTATAACACCCTCCAAACCAGAACAATAGCTTCACTTATATAATTATTTTATGTATATATTTAATTATTTCATTTTTGGCAATAGAAATAAGACCTACGGTAGTATCAACCGAAATACACTCCGACAAGCGAGAGACTGATACTACCAGTGATCATGATAAAAGGCATTAAAGATTTAGATATAGCCTATAGAACATTGTTATGAAATATTAATTAAAAGTACTAAATAATTAATTAGTGAAAAACTCTAATTAATTTTGTTTAAGCTCTATTTCCGTTGAGTTAGGTCTGAATTTTTATTTAGACAATGACTAAATTACTTCATTAGTACGTTGTCTCCTTATTTCTTGATAACCTTTGTGTGTGAAACAGATAAACGTACTCTCTCGATTGATGAGAGGTCTCAGGTGTAAGATGATGATGATGATGATGATGATGATGATGATGATGATCATGATCCGTACTGTTGTATGTAACTGTCCTATGTTATCTAAGTTTACGAATGTAACGTACTGAACGCATTTTTTTGTCTTTTCAGATCTTTCCGCCTGCGGGGGATCAACGCTGTTTTTAGGAAGTTTTGAATAATTGATCACATCATCTGTCAGCACTACGGAGGATGATATATCTCGCCAGATGCTCGAATGCTATTAACTCAATTGTATTACTGTAAAAAGTTGAAAGACACTGCGCTGACAATTTTTTTGTTCTGCTGTCTATAAAAAAGTAACAAATGTCGGCATATTTATAATCTTTGACGAGAGATCAAAATTAAGCAGTTGTCACTAAAGTATGAGAAAAATACTAAAATTTATTTAGCACATTCGTTGCTGTATATTTAGCTTCGAAGCATATGGATTAAAAGTATTTATGTATTGAAGTTTTAGTATTTTGGCAACATGTTGCATGAATATAAAAAAGTCGGCTCGGCATTGCATATATTTGTCTGTGGTTATTTCAACGAAACAGTGAATTGTATTATATTGTCTAATAATATACAAATTGATCAATGATTATTATTGTTATAGTAAACAATGATATTAATTATCATTTCCAAATTTATCAACTTTGATCGCATCACTGATAAGTATGAAAGATGGTGTTTGGTGTGGGGTATAGTTACTGAAGTGGCGGCTTCGGTTGATCATACTCCCAAATGTATGTGTGATGACTTTTAAAGATGATCAGATGATGTTTTTAAAAATGTTAAATTTTGATTTGGTAATGATGTCGTTGAAGCGTCGTTATGTTTGAGTACGGCTTCACTCTGCTTAACGATAGTTTTAGGATATTCAACTAAGCTATATAAATAATTGATTGAGGTTCAAAACCCGCGCAAAGATTCGTTATAATAAAAATTTGCAATGTATACGGATTCGGCAAATCGCTATCAGTTCATACGTAAGCTTAGCCCGCTATATCGCCCGCTGTCGCTTGTATTTAGGTCACGGCCAGAAATTGCGCGTGCTTCTTTACACGTTACTTCCCGATAGAAACAGTTTGTTGTAACGATTAGGACAGTTTGTGAACTTGAAAAAAATATATATCGTATCTTAAAAAAAAAAACTATTTAGATCATTTATGGTCTAAATCTTTTGTAGGTTCAAGTATTATTCTTTCAGAACCTGGCTCTACAGTCTTTTAATGACCATGTCTATTGTTCTAAACACAAATTTAATACTTTTTGCATATACATATTCACAGATACGCGGCGCCACAGTCACTTCAAAGGTTTGAAGGTGATCAACTTCAGGTTCACGAGCAAGGTACTCCAGAATGAGGTCGACGAGGCCTTCCTCAACATCCACGTGCAGGAGTTGGAGCAGAGACTGAACGTGACTCTAGGCCCCGAGGAGTTTTTCTCCATCGGCCTCCAAGTCAACAGGGTGACGAGGAACAGTCAGGGGAGCAAAGCGTCCGTTCCATACACGGAGAGTTCCGTGAAGATGTCCAGGAAGGAGCTGAAGATCGGGAAATGGGTCAAGATTAACGTGACCAATATGGTGGCGGAGTTCTTCAGGCTACCGAGGGAGAATCTAGCAATAGTTGTGAGAGTACAAGACTCGAAGAATAGAATGAGCTTAGTTGTTCCACATCCGAGCTCTGAATCAAATAATGCATTGGTAAGTATACTACTGCGCAGTAATGACGAGATAAAAAATACAGTACCATCTAAGTATAAGAACATAGGATAAAGAGAGGGCAAGTTTTTTTTACGTTTCAATGTAATAGTGCAGTCTAACTATATATATAGTTAAAAAAATTACTGTTTCACCCTAGTTAATCAAACTAATTAACAAATCGATATCATTTATAAATAAGGAAGAGAATTCTTATCAACACTGGCAACCCCCATTAACCCTATTCAATAATTATAAGATTATTTAAAAAATTATTGAATTTTACGGGAAATCTATCATCATATATGACGTCCTCCGATGTCTTTCACACGCTGTAGGCCTCTCTAACCAGTTATCCTGCCGCGAAGCTGGACCGGAAATCAACGTGTTATAAGGCAAATGGTTAGACAGTTACGCGGGTAGTTAAGTAAATATTAAATGTTCATGTGAATTAAGTTAAAAGCTTTTCTATTAATATTAGAAATACACTTAATTTTTATATATTAGTATAAATGTAATGACTGACTTAATACAAACTATGTCTACATTTAAAGATTTCTTGCAGACACAAAGTGACAACATAATTCAAACCGCTTGGTTCCGTATACTTACAATCTTCTTGCCAGAATTTCTCTTTTGCCGGAAACTGCCGTTGAATAGGATCTTTAAAAGTACTCCTCACTGCCACTCGAGATTAAGCATTTATTTTGACTATACGATTTAACCTTTCCACCTCTATAAAATATGAATTGATACAAAAAAGATTGATAACATTATTCAGTAGATATCGTTTTGTACGTTATACCAAATTTCGGTAAATTATTTCGTTTTAGTGTAACCAAAAAATCGGAAAGAGGACAGATCGTTCAGTGACGCCAAAGACAATCCCCGGCACAAACTTGTCAAAACTGTAGGTTGTCCTTGCTGGAGAACTTTAGAGGAAAAAAATCAGTAGATTTTTGTAGTGATTCTTCTTCTTCCTACTGCCCTTTTCCCAGCTATGTGCTGTCGGCACTGTATGTACTTCTCTTCCATATCCCTCTATCAGCCGTCATATCTGAATTCACATTCTTCTTACACATGTCATCTTTCACACAATCCATCTACACATTCTTCACTCTTCCTCTACCCTTGTAATCATCCACTTTCATTCTAATTACTATCTTTGTTATATGTCCTTCATCCCTCCGCATAACATGCTCATACCACGCCAACCTCTTGCTCCTCAATTTCCCTATCACTGGAGGAACTGTTATGATTTTGTAGTGATGAAGGGTAAGACAAGGTTGATGTATTAGACAAAATTATTTTAGGGCGTAGGTTTTAGAAAGCGATTGGGAAGTAGTCTTAAGATTAGATAAAAATAATACTAATTCGTGTATCATTATGATGATATATTTTTTTGAGACGATTGTCGCAAAACTCCTGCACAGTTAACTACGATCTAGTATTGTTCACGATCTGACGTTTCCTTACAGATGCCATATATAGAAGTAAGTCTTAGAGACAATTCGCACAAACGTACGCGGAGGACGATCGGCATGGACTGCACAGAGAATTCCAAGGAGGTCCGCTGCTGTCGTTATCCTTTAGCAGTCAACTTCGAGGAGTTCGGTTGGGACTGGATCATCGCGCCGAAGCAGTACGACGCAAACTACTGCAGCGGCGAATGCCCTTACAGCTTCCTCCAGAAGTACCCCCATACCCATATAGTCCATTTAGTGGCGCCACAAGGCAGCGGCGGCCCGTGCTGCGCTCCTAGGCGGATGAGCAGCATCTCTATGTTGTACTTCGATCACGACCTGAACATCATCTACGGCACCATACCGGGGATGGTCGTGGAAAGTTGCGGGTGCTCATAGCGACTCCCCATTACAGCTCCAAGTGGCCCTATATTTGATATCCTTTTACTTTGACGTCCTGTTCTGTTTTCAGTTAAAACTGATAATTTATAAAGGAAATTTCATATGTAATCTTGCAACACTGTAGTTTATTTAAAACTAACTGTAGTAAAAAAACCTATAAGCTTTAAAATTAACGGATTAATTAACAAATAACTTTTATCAGCCTGCGATAGGTCGCCGTTTTGTCTGCTTTTAACCACTTGGAGCAGCGTGTTGTGTGTTGCCAATGTAATATATTCGGTTGAAGACTGCGAACCCTTTGTGATGTGTGCCGTGAGTGTATATTTTATACGTTTTGTACATCTAGATATAATTGAACACTATGCGACTGTTCTGTAGATTTAAAACACGATTATCGACAAGTTATCGATAGATCGTCCTTAAAACTCACAGATCCCGTCGCTTCGTACCAAATAAATTTCTCATCAAATTCATATCAATTTGTGTATGGTACTTATATACCATCTCCATTCTGTGCTGACTTTTGGCTGATAATCATTTTAAGTTCGGAGGTCCTTTCATTCATACTACACATAGAACACAGTGAAAAAAGAAAATTATTCAATATCAAGTAATTGTAGGAAAAAGAGTTTAATTAAATTTCAAGATAAATATATCTAAACTTAGTAAACCGTTTTTATCGACCGTATGATATGATTCTATTTTACTTTATATCATATTTAACACTAGAAATATGAAAATATTGTTTCTACTGTACACTAGGTAGGTATTTAAAATCAATCAACTGGACTTTAATAGGTATTTGACCTCCGACTCCATTGTGCCCCGATAAAAATGAAATTAAACTTGACTTGATAATGCACTATCAATCTTTTTATGCAACAATAACAATTGTAACTCGCTTCTGGAACGATGTAACTAAAACGACTTGTATCTCAATATGGCATTTATACTTTCAAAAATAAGTCTTAAATTCTAAGGTTTTAGGTATCCATTACGGTTTATAAATAAGTGATATTGTAATTTCATAGGCACAAATAAACTTTTATTTTAATTACACTGATCATTTTGTAATCGGTTATTTATATACTGATATTTTTAAAGATATTGATAGAGACTTTATAATTTATGTCATTGCTATCAATTTGGCGGCAAAAGTTAATGTCAAAAGTGACTGCTTTTGGGTTTACCGTTATATATGCCTTAGTATACAATTTAAAAATAAATATTTACTAATTAATACTAATAAAAAGTCTTAAAGTTATTATTATAATTAATAAAATGGAGAAAATTGTGATTAATTCTTCACAGATTTATTGGCTCTATGGCTTTACAACCTATTATTTATTTTTGTTGTTGTTTTAAAAAAATATTTAGCAGTTCAACTCAAAGTTTAATTGACTCGTAAAGTTTATGTTTTATTTGTGCCTAGGAAAAAATGTGTCAGTGGTTTAAATATTTCTTTTACCTTCTGGCATTCTATACAAGATAAAGAGTACGCGCCATCATCATGTGTAATTCTAAGTAGCAAGTTAGTTTATGTAATTCGACGTATTTACTTTAACAACGTACTTTTGAGGTTTCCTTTAGATACAATTTTGAGATCTCGATCAAAATTATGCTTTGTTGTGCAAAGAAAATCCTTTTCGATAGCTCTTTTAGCGGGTGGTGCTTAACATAGGTCTTTTAATTATAAAAAAAGCAAAAGTTATCGACTCAGTACCTACCCATTATATTATGTTAGGAATATAAATAACGTATTATTTGAAAGTGATTGTTTTTTTTTTTAATGTTTCGTAATTTAAGGTTTAGAAAAATTTTCGTCGGTTATAGAATTTTCAAAAAATTAGATCTCATTTACGGGCAACTGTTTGTTTGTATGCCTTACAAAGATCTCCCTTTGCTTTTGGATGTCAATTTTTTTTTTATATAAATTTTTTTAGCATTAAGTGATTTGTTCTCTATGGATAATGGTCAAAATTTTTAAACTAACAATCACATGTCATTAAGGTGTATGAAATAAATTTTCAATTCATGATTTGTTCTGTTTCTTTTATATTATTGTAATAATAATACCTATATTTTAACTAGGCCTATAAGGAGTCCCTCACAACAGCTCATGGGTCCCAATCCAACCTCACTTGCTCGTGGTGCACGTTGCTAACTAACAAATGAGCCTCTTGCTTCCACCAACTTGCATTGGGCAAGCGCGGTAGGAAAAGGCCCAAATCCCTCTATATGAACGTCTACAAACGGCAGCCCTTGGTGCTCAGCGGAACTACAGATCATGGAGTAGAGTGTGAGATCGCGGAAAGCCGTAGGATTCGGGCAGCGCGGGAACGATTGATGTGGGAATCTTTAGAGCAGGCCTACGTCTGATCTACGATGAGGGTATTTTAATTACAATGATCTTCAGCTCTTAAGTCACTGTTTAATTTTCTTTAGTGGTTCCCCTGGTACCAACTGACGTTTTGTTTTCTTTGTAAATTAAATAAACTTTTTTTATTTGACACAGCGACTATATAAGCAAGAAATTATTCTTTAAGTGACTAGCCTTTTTATTTTCGTGGGGAAATCCAGCATTGGAGTGTCTCTTAACGCTTTTATTCGAAACTATATGACCACTTTCGCACAAACCGTGGTTGCAACAGCGAGAGGCCTTGGTGACGGATTATCCCGAATTCGCCACTATGGCCTCAGTTAGGGGGTCGGATGGCGTGAAACATTCTCTTACGACTCTCGATTATCCCAGCGGATTGAGAGATGGGTGTTCTTTTCTCGCTCGACTTCTCACTACTGATAATGGTTGAAGTGACCAACTATCCTATAACACTATGGCGCTCATTACGATGGTATCTACAGTGCCACGTTGTACTATTTGCTATGAGACGTGAAATACTAAGTTTCATTATATCAGTAATTCCACTAGCTACAGTGTTCTTCCAACCCTAGCACAATAGTTTTTGCATTCTATAGAGTGGCTGTAGAAATAGGCGCTACGGGGGTATCTACATAAAAGGTCACCTGTGGGCTACGCAGATATGTAAGTTATGATTAAAGTTCGGTGTTGCCATCATTGATAACAACAGCAAAATAAAATAAGAACTAATGTGCGGATGTCCTCACAGGACAGCCCACTCTTTATTTATATAAACTTTAAATTATTTACACATTTTGTTTGTCCTACTTTACATTAATATACTCGTCAACGTTCTTTAAAAATACAATCAAAACAAAAAAAAAGAGTTTTGTAACATAAATACACGAGACGTAGTTAATGTACAGATTACATTATATTTAGACAGTGGGAGAGGAGGTCAGACTAGTATATACCGATTACGAAAAATAAACCGTCCCACGACATTAATTTATTTTTTAAATTTCTCTTTAACCTCAATATAGAAAGTATTACATAAATTTTGGCCTGGCTGAACCGATACAAACATACAAAAGGCCAACAATTTATCAAATACTTCAGTCTAACATATTGCTTCGCCGATCCAAAACATTCATGAAAAAAAAATGCATAGTTATTGTACTCGTATCAATTCTAAGAAACAATTCCTTATATATGTAAGTTATATAAAATTAACAGTTTATCCACGGCATTATAATTAAATCTACATGGCGTAGACTTTTTTTGAAGTTTTTTTTTTACATTTTCACAAGGTTTTCAGAAAAAAGTTTTTTTTTTAAACACTAAGTCCTAAAGTACAGGAAAGTGCACAACATCAAATGGTGTCAGTCTATAATAAGGTTGGATGGATTTCTTTAAGACGCTTACAAAAAAAAACCGTAAAGCTGCGCAACAAACCCGCCGGCCGGGGGGCCCACAAGAGAACACCTTAAACGCCCAGCTTAGGTACAAGTCTATGGCAGTGTTAGAAAGAGCATCAACAAAAGTCTAGACTAAAGCAATAAATGATACATCACAGATCATTAAACACTAAGATAACGAGATGACGCGGTACACCGTGGTGATGCCGTGATAGTACGAAGAGGGTCCGTCAGTAGAAGTAGTAAGGTCACACCGGAAGTACATTCACTAGTCACTAACGCTAAGTATGTACAAAAACATGGTGACGCGACGCGCACTGAAACTTGAGCCGTTACATTTAAATAGGATCACAGTGGAAAAAGTGATTTAGATTTACGCTTTATCATCTAACCGTCTATAAATATAATATTTTAAAGTCCGCGTTATGGCAAGTTTCTACGTAAAATACTATCACTTAAACGTGTCACTAAATCTTCAGCTACGTCCATAGAAAAACTTGATATATCTGTACAATGTCTTCGATTATAGAAACGCCGCGACTTCACTCGCGGCCCCGCGTCGCGCATCGCGCATCGCGCAGTGCGTCAGGCGGCTCTAGAAACTGGGCTGGGAGACAGTCCTCGGGTTCCCGCTCTGCGGTTGGTACACGTCGTAAGAGTTGTGCGGCTCCAGGTGGCAGACGACGTTGTTCTCACCGTTAAGAACAGCCGCCAGCGCTCTCACGTTGCTCTCCTGCGGCTGATGGTACGGGTGCACCAGCCTGCCGCTCTCGTACGCGTGCCTGTCGTACGCTCGGTCGAGGGTATCCCATTTGCCGTATTTGCCGTAGTGCTCCTGTTCGTGATGGTGCCGGTCCCCGGGGCTGTACGATATCAGAGGGCGGTGATCGCCGAAGAATTTGGAGCTCGACGAGCCGTGGTGTCCGGGGTTTTGTCGACAGTTATCGGGCCCCGAGTTGTCATCGGACATGTCGGACATGAGCGTCTCGTTACGTTCGATCTCCTCGTACACCGGATCGTCTTGTATAACCCGGAACTCCTGCTCGGATCCCCGCCGGTACATCCGGCCTTGCTGGGATGCGATCTCAGAGTATGTGTGGTTGACGTTCTGACTACCATGGTGGTGATGATGTTTGCGCCGGTCGTCCTTGTAATGCTTGCGGAAGATCATCTCCTGGCTGCCTGGGGAATGTTGCGACATGTATACGTGTGGGTTCCTGAAGTCCTGGTTGTAGCTCCTCGTAGTTTGGTAACCTTGGGGGTGGTGAAGAGGACTCTCCTCGTCTTTGATGTGACGCGGCGAGCCCGGCGCGAGCGGTGCGTCGCATTCGTACGGGCTGTGGATGTGGTTTTGTTGGAGTTGCCTTGTTAAGGTGTCGTGATGGGGTAGAGTCGACGTGTTCACTGCGTGGTGCTTAGAAGAAGTGTTCTGAAAATTATACATTTCAAGTAAGTTGTCAGTTACTAATTTATTTATTTGGTCACAAATCTTTATTGCTATGGAATCATGTTATTGATGGAATACTATCATTAGGTAATACATATGCTGACTTTCAATATAATTTACTTAACGGTGGTGTTAGAGCTATGACTAAAGAATTTTAAATACACGCACATTTCTCATATGAGACAGCTCATTTCATACGACTCTGATAAGAGTAAGAGATTTATATGATAATTATCATGTATCATTTGATGTATAATCAATTAGATAATAGTTAAAAAATTTTTGGAGAATAATCGATTTCATCTTTCAATTACAATGTATATTTCTAAAGAGTAAAATTTGTTTGTAAACATTAACATTATTGAAGAATGTTAGAGTTGTCACTATTTAGTAGTGAATGAAAACTTCAAATTACTCAATAAAAAAGTGTGAATGAAGTATTATATTAGAACTTTAGTACTGTGAACAATTTGCTTCAGACTAACGTAATATTTTTATTAGCAAAACCGTTGGTTAAGAAGAATATCAAACATAAAAAGATTTATCCTTTATTCTATCTGCTCGTTAGTGTCTAATACTTTTGATAGTTGGACACAAAATAGTTTAACAACTTATATTAATATCAATTTTTAATGGCGACAAAGCTTAAATACTTTAAAATTGCAGATATTCCTTCTCGAAGCAAAGCTTCAGTTAATATGATTGTAAATAACTTCTCTCCATTCTATTAGCATGCTTGCTATGAAGACTGAAACTATGAGTGAAGAGTTGTATACAGAAGGAGGTGGGACGGGCTAATGATGTATGTACAGATTAAAGTGCGATTTAGGAATGAATCATGCATTATTATATAATGATCAGGTCTCATGCAGTTATGAATTTACCATCACCTCGGTAAGATCTCTAACGCACATAGCCATCACCTAATAGGATAATACAAAGGTATACATTATTGTTGTCATACAATAAAACACTATGGTTGCATACTTAAGGTATAGTAATCAATATGGATCATCTACAGGATTAGGTTATATAATATAGTAATACATATAATAATGTCTTTTTATTTATTTCATTAATACATTGATATATCAACCAAAACGTTGAAATTAAAAGCAATATACAGAATTTGTTAATTTTACTTGTAAGGTTCTAAACTAAATTGGAAAAACATTAGCAGTTACACAAACGATCTTAAAAAATATAAAAACGCATTTTGGTCACTTCCGGTATGTCTATGTGGAAGAGGTTTAAGTTACTTTCGTACTGTAGATTTCGTCTGAATATAAAAATATTATATTTGGACGTTTGAATATTTCACAAATTTTTAAAAATTGTCTATGACTGGAATAAACTCGCTGGCGGCTGGCTATATTTATGAAAACCTTAGCTTTACGAGATCTTACCAAAGCAGCTATGTAAAAGTGAACGTCACTCTAATAGTGCCCACACAAGCCACAAAGCCCTCCCCTCACCTTCCAAACATTGCCACCGATCGTGTTCGCCATTAATGCCCAGTCGTTCGCGCCAATCGACGCCGCCATCTTGTTGGAGAAACAAGATGGCGAACGCGATCTCAGATTCTGGTATTCGTTGGGTACTTCGATATTATTCCTGTAGCTATGCATTGACGCTATGCTTTGCGTGTGCGATGAGCTGTGTGGTATGTTTTGTGGCGTCGGTGCGCGGACTGATCTCGTATCGTCACTCGGTACATATATCGGTGCCGTCGGTCGGACATTCCACCTTGATGACTCCGGTTGAATGTTGTAACTCTGTTCGTATAGTTAGAAAATTTGTATACAAGCATATATTACATACATATATCTACATAAATATATTTATACTCCTAAATATAGCAGACCCAACCATGGACAACCTGAAATAATGGAAATTCGTCGAAAGTGATAGATACAGTAGAAGTAAATATTATGATTAATTTTGGAAATTCACTACTTGTATAGAAAAAAAATACGCATCACATTAACTAGAGATAGGATTTTTGTATTGCCATGTTCGATGTAAGTTGTAATTTTGTTAGAACATAAGAACAGACATGGACTCTGATTGGATGCAATACAACTACATTGTAACCACCACACCACCAATTGTGAAAATTATATTAAGTAATTATGTTAGTATTACAGGAAGTAAAGCGTTAGTTGTATTATGTTGAAAACAGAAGGAAAAGAGTAGATAAAAAAAAGTCAAACTTACCGTTAAAATACAATTCATTAACATTTTCTCCGGGTATATAAAAACTACTGTTAGTTACACAGCGGACATAGACACAAAATAAAATAGTTAAAAAATATATAGACGAATGAACTGAGCTGTCGACAAGGCCAATTAGTTACAACGAATAAAGCTTAAAGTGGTGTATTTTGGTGGTATTACGAACGATTTTTTTTAATCTTTCTTTTTTATACAAATCCTATCTCTATAAATGCGACACGTACCTTGTTGGACATTTTGCCGGTATCCTTGTGGGTATCTACCACTTCCGGGATTAATGGGGCTCCTTAAATGTGTCATGGCAGCGGGCGGTTCTCTTTCGGGGATGTTGTGAGCAAAGTTAGCCGCCGAGGCATTGAGAGTGGGACCAAAGTTGGACGAGGGACCGAAACTCTGATTCTCTTGAGAATTCCTTCTGTTTCTATGGGGATGGTAGTTGTGAGCGGCTGCAGCGGCGGCTAGAGAGGCCACCGCTGCATTGTTGATGACGTTATTATTGTTGTGATTGTTGTTGTTGACGACAACGTTCAGTGTGTTGATGACGAGGTTGTTTGTCGTTGATGCTGCCACCGAAGTGTTTGTTGAACTCTGTTACAACGCAATTTACACATTTTCATCTACGAAACCTCTTTTGTTACTCAATGTATGAAAAATTTGACCTTTCTGGTATATTTAATGGTTATTGAGCTCTAAAATGTATTTGTGTCCTATCGACAAGAGTTTTGTAGAATATCTTCAAAAATATAAAATATAAATATAAAAGCAAACCGATTGAATTATCAGAAGCGTTGTTGATGTTCCCATAAAAATGATGTACTGGGGCAATATACAGCGATGTATATAGGTTAACAAGCAAGAGACATACTAGGGTTGAAAATGTTTAAACACCCTCCACCTTTGTATAAACATACAAACAATAACGTCGGAAGGCAAGTTGTGCCATTAGTAAGGAAATTTATAAACCAGTATTCTTTAATGTAACTTATGTATAAATTAGAAAAAAAAACTGAGTAATGCATAGTAAGAACTAAAATTACTCATAACAATAAAAAAAAAAAACAAAATATACTTTTAGTAATACGTGTTTGGTCTAACTAGTAATGATAAATTAAATAATAACAAAATATTTTTTCCGCAAACAATGGGGAGTGAGAACCAGGTTTAATAAATATAAATTTTAGTGTGATACAGTTTGGTTTGAGTAATAACCAATCAGAACTTTCTTATCTTAAGCTTCTTAGGAAGATCTTACCGTCACGTCTCTAGGATCAACGACGTCTTCATCAGCCGCCGTGCTCTGATGATATCTTCGACTTTTCACTGAGCCCTGGCGTGTGTCGACGTGGTTGGAGGATGAGGCCGTGGCCGGCATGTTGTGAGGCAGGGGCTGCGACGACTGCGTCGCGAAGTACAAGCAACAGGAGAGCCACGGGTGCCTGCGGCCGAGACGCGCGCACTCCTTCTGGAACTGTTTTATAACAAAGCTGATAATATTTTTTTTTATTTGACGATTAAGTTTGTTACTTAACAGATGGATTCGTTTGACATCATTCCTCAACATCAGCTTAGCGTAAAATATAAACAAAAATGAAATACAAAAATTTCAATTAGATTCAAAACATTTCATATCCTTTACTTTTAATTCGAAAATCTAAATTATAATCTGTATATATATATAAAATCTATATAAAAAACAGGTGGTGTGTCTCTATTCTTGGATAGGCACCACGGCAGACTTTTTTTTGCTGCCAAATAGTAGTGTGCATGTATTACAGTTTTCTGGTCTGAAGAACTTTATAAGTTAGAAAATACTATTTATTCGACCTTGTGATGTAAGATGTTAATTTGTTACTAGAAAGTAACATTGTATATATCACAAGGCGTCGTGGGAAATGTGGCGTTGTGTATGTCACTTTAAATAACGCCCAATTGCTATGGGCAGACGTATCATTTCACATTAGATGAACGTCCCGTTGGTCTGTTGCCTTCATTACTTAACGAAAACTTAAAAAACAAATTTGTCAATAAATTGTATAATTTCGTGTAAGCTCTAACGATAACATAAAAGGATAATACTTACGATCTCGTTAAGCAAACAGTGGAACACGAAGATGAACAGCCCTTGGAATGAGTTTAATATGGTGAACGCGTACGCCATGCCGACGGTCTGTTCGTTGAGATACAACACGCCGAATGTCCAAGTCAGTCCTAATAGAACCGCCAGCACTATCGATGTGTTCAACCAAACCCTGAAAAGATTGTTGTCACTTTCGTAACACTTTTTTTTTTGTTATCGGCGTAAGAATTTAACTTCCGGGAGAACTCAGTGATGAAAAGAGAGTTATCTTCAGCGTGTGGACATGTCATGGGAATTCCCTTCAAAACCCTTTCGCGGTTTCTCTAAACTCTCTTGTAAGTTAATTATAAGGACAATAATAATTCACATACTTAAGACAGGTAAAATTGTATGTCCATCTAAATATTTAATTTAGTTATGACTAGAAGCTTAAGAGAACTAGTATTGAACTAAATCAACTATAGCTGTTTCCCTAGTTAGACTAAAACCTTTTGAAAAGGACCACATCTGACTACTGACAGCCATTATATGATTTTATGTAGTATGAGATTTATTTATTGATTACTTACTTAATTTTGTACAACTTGGAATTTTCTTTGGCTTTGATTGACACGCTGGTATGATGACACATCATGAATACCACCATACCCAAACAGATCCAGTTGGCCTGAAAAATAATAAGTCTCATTGCAGTTGTGTGATCGTCTACAATAGATAAAGCTTGCACCTTAATTTCGCACGGTATTAAGTGAGAATGTGAATTGACGGTAAACCGTGCTCATTTTCATTATTGTGCCCTTTATATGATAATAGCTAAAAATCAACAATACCTTTACTGCCGCAGATTTGCCTTATGAAGATGGTATCTGGACAGACTAGTTTTTAAAAACCAAATCACTAACCAAAGCCTACATGTTTCTTCAGAATAGAACTAGAAATCTTTAGGTCTAGCCAATGTGTCACGAGGCAAATATTGGTTGATTAGAAATTAAAAACTTACTTTTAATATATTTCACCAAAAAAGTGTATCTTACATAAAACTTTGATTTGCTCAGTAATAAAAACTATTTTAAAAAAATTGCAGGGAAACTTTTATAAACTAACTAACTTTGTAGTTTAATGTCTAGTAAGTACTATTAAATTATTTAACATAAAAAGTCAACATTTAAATATAAATCGTTTCCCTAATAGTACTTGTTAACAGAACAGTAAATAAATGTAAAAACTAAAAATCTAACTAACCGCAATGACAATTGCGACGGGCCCGACGAAGCTCATGATGAAGAGGTGGTCCGTGGAGAGCCAGCAGCTGTGGGGCGTGCCGTAGCCGGCAGGGTGCGCGGCCGCAGACGCGAGTACAGTCAACGCCGGCGCAAGGTACGCGCCTGCGCAGTACCAACGCGCACGCGGCCGCTCCGGCTCGAACACCTCCACCAGCATCGTGTACAAATGGAATCCTATAAATCAAATCATCATCATTATAGTCATTTCAGGCTTTTCGTATCCAGCGCTAAACTATTTCTAAATAAAAACTGCAGTATGCTAGTAACGACCACAGGAAATAGGCCTTTTTATAGGAACTATTACTTTCTTAGTACTTTAACGATTCGATACTCTAGTAATATAACTACAACGTCTTTTGAACCAGGACATAGTAATTATTACACACTAGTGTTTGAACCTAGTTTTACCACCAGAAAAAATATTTCATTAGTTTAGTGAAATAAATTATGAAATTATTCTGTCTGCAGATAACTATTAGATTCATTATCTCACCTTCCAAGAACATCCAAGCGAATGCCGCCAAGAAGAAGTAATGCAGTAAACCAGCGATGATGCCGCACAGGATCCGGTCCTGTGTCTGGTCTATTCCGACCATGAATATGACTTCCGCTATCAGGAGGCACCAGCATAGATGTTTGTGTATTAACACGCGGTCCGACTGGAATTGAAAAAAATTTGGTTTATTTACTCATCCTTAGCCATACGACACTGCTGGATATAGGTTTTGTATACAAATCTTTTCACCGATCACTCCGAATATTGATTTTTTGTTGTTTTATGAAAAGCTACGTTTTCGAGCCATGAATTGTGCTTTTGGTCAAAGAAAGTATCGTGATTGAAGATGTAGTGACAAGGATAGAGAAAGGGATGCATAGATGGTTCGGCCATGTCAAAAGAATGGATGAAAGAAGATTAACGAAAGAAATATACAAGGTAAGAATGATTGGAAAAATCGGTGCAGGTCGACCTAGGCGGATATATTCCGATCAAATCGGAGATGTCCTAAAGAAAAGCCGGATTAAAAGCACTCGCAACCGACGAGCATGAATGAAGACGCTTATGAAAGTGGAGGAAGCGAGAGAGGTGTGCCAGGATCGTAGCAGGTGGAGAGAGGTGATCTCTGCCTACCCCACTGGAAATGAGGCGTGATATATAATATATGTATGTATGTGATGTAAGTATCGTGAGAGAAGCGACACGTTTCAAGAACACCTTCATTGTTTTAACTCATTTGATCTTGTGAGAGAAGAGACCGAGGTTTAGTGGGGGAAAGAATAAGAAAGTTGTTTTTAATATTTCAAGGGTGAATCAACGCAAGCTGTTGATTATTTATTTTAAAATGAAACTACTCACCTTCATGTTCCTGCAGCATTGGAACACGATGATGGCGGCGACCAGGGCGACTGATGAAATGCCGCAGCCGATCAACGTTATGAGACGCAGCGCCATCTCGTGAGCGTGGCTCAGCGCAACGCCGTGCACGTCCATAAGTATAGCGAAATTCGTAAGGTGGGAGCAGGCGCACCCAGTGTGGGTTAGATTCGACCACTCCACCTGACAACCTTCTGGTGACCAGCCGCTGTGACAAATTGATAATTGAAATTAAAGTATAAGTAAAATAATACCTTTATGTTAATATATCAGTTCATGAATTAAGTTGCAAATCAAGTTTATGGTACAATAAAAAAATTTATGGTATAGTAGATTTGACTGTTGGTGTATTTTCATCTAGATTATGCAGATGATAACTTACTGCAGTGTGTAATCCCAAAACACGCAGACGGGATTGGTGACGTTTTCAACCTTCAAATGCTTCATGGTGAGGTGAACCATCTGTGACAGTTGGATGTGACGACCGTTGCCTAAACTCGCTGATATCACCTGAAATTTTTTAATTAAGTCTCAATTAGCTAACTAGACTCTGTTTCAAATATCAATACTAATTTATCTAATTTGCATCATTTTTTATCAATGTTAACTGATAATGATGCCCTGATACTGAGCATACCATGGCATTCTCATGACTTATTTTAAATAATGCATTTACACAGACCTTAGAATTTAAAACTCTGGAAATGTTCCTCTTTTCTCTCTCAGAGTTGATACTTGTTGCAGAGGAGGAAGCAGGCTCGGCGGCGTAAGCTGCGAACTGCGGGCTCTTGCCGAAGGTGGGCGGCAGGATTTGCTCGAGGCGGTCGAACGCGAAGAACACGATTCGCACCAGGTCGTTCTGGCGGTTATCTGTAAATGCGTTTATAGCTATAACGATCTTTGCACCAATCGTGTGGGGGTAATAATACCAAAAAGCTGCATGTAGATCAAAAATGTAGCAATCTTCAAATGTACATAACTTTTTCAAACCTTAACTGAACCTGAGTGAAATGAAAATATATAATTAGTTTTAGTTTTTCTTGAGATAATTAAGGTCTGTAAAAAAAATACAATAGAATATTCCTTTGAATTGCAGCATAGTCTACACTTACCTAACAAAGCGGCTTTAGGTATGGTGATGGTGTCCTCCGAGGCTTTCCATTGTTCCTGAGCAATAATCGACGGGAACGTTTCGTCTTCCACACTTTTCACCTCCAGAACTCTAACGGAGAGACCTGCCAATACAAATACATGTTTATTTAATATATTTAATTATAACAGCTTTTCTACAGAGAACGATTTAACGGCCTCTGTTGGGTAGTTTATTTGGTGATAGGATCTTTGCGAATCATTTTGGCTCGCAGCTACCATCCTCACATTCGTTAAAAGCTAACTACTATCAACTGTAAAGCGAAAGAAACTTTTTGCCAGTAAATAAAATATATCACTTATTTAAAAAAAAATGTTCACTTACATATATTCTTAACGATTTGTAATATGGTCTTCTCTTTAGTAACAGCATCTGCTAGAAGGAACGCGTTCTCTTCTAACTGCGTAAGTAGGGCGCTTGCTACACGATTCTGTGCTTCCGTGCTCAGATCCGACCAGGACGCGCGTTGACTCTCCTCTAAAAGATTTGAACCTGTGTAAGAAAAAAATGGTATTGTTTAATAGTCTGAGACTACATAATGACTCATTCCATTTAGAAGAAGCTTCCGATTAAAGACCTACATAATACCATATGATGACTCCAGTATTTTATTAGCTTACCAGTTTTGATGACCCCCAACAGCATGTCGGCAACGAAAGTCTCCCTCTGCCGGGGGTCGGGAAACGTCTGCATGTTTTGAGACATGCGTTGCGCCAGTTTCTTCATTATGCTCGTGGTTGTCATCATGTCGCCTCCGTAAAGGGTTTTCGATGAGGTGACCTAGGATAGGACAAATTTAAATGTTGAATCTAATTTAACATAATTTTTGCTGACCATATTTTTATTTACCATATGGTAAGTAATACGCTTGACTAATAATGGCATTAGTATTACACACACTAGTGCATTCTATCTCTCTCCTTCCAGTGTGATATCTCTAAAAAAAATTGATTTTGGGTCAGATGAACTTTAAGGTGACCAATATTAATTAAAGTCTCACCTGCGCTAGATCGTTGCTTATACTGAGGAGTGACTCGCCCTCTCTCACTCGCGCCTCCAAACTATTCAACCACACAGATCTGCACTCGCTGAGGTCCGGAGTAGCCCCGTGCCATTCGGGGATCACGTCCGCTGTAGAGAATATGATATTAAATAATATTCGGAGGCGTAATAATTTTCGGGACAGCTTGGTAAAACGACAGGATGTCCAGTTTTGGAAAACCTTATTTAGAGGCACAGGTTTGATTCCCACTAAAATTGTATTCCAATGAAGAGAGACATTTTAAGAATGAATCGATTGCAATGAAAAATAAGTATATATATGTGCAGGTTTTAAAAACATTGGACATATTTGTAGATGTAACTTACTATAGCCGACGTCACCATTTGAAATCACACTTAAGCCCGATGCCTGCGCATCCGGAATGCTAGAACTGCCACGGTAGTCGATCAAGTGCTCTGGAGTGTCACCATCTCGACCTACAGTTATATACAATAGATTTTGCTTAATTGTTTAATTAGTTAAACTCGTGTAGTCTAATACAATGTAAGTCTGTGTGGAACCTTGTGAAACTGTTTCATTATCTTCTCTACAAAAAGAAGATAGCTGTTGACCGGACGCAGATATTGATCAAAACGTAAAAATATTTTATACTGTAGATACATACCTTTCAATAAAGCGTCCGAGCCGAGCCTCCTTATAATTTGCAGTTGTCTATCGTTAGGCTGATCAAGTCCCAAATCGTGATAATTCTCACCCGATTGTAAACCCACGCTGCGTCTTTTTGACCGGTCGTCTTCTACTAGATGATCTTTTGATGTCATTGTACATCTGAAAGTTTGTAACTTGATTAAAGTAGACTAAAATAAATAACGTCTGTATTTAATTACCGGTATATAGAAGGTAACAGTGCTCTGGCTCTTGTATGTGACACCCGGTACACTGAAATGCTATTATTTGTAATATAAAAGAAGTAAACAAGGCAAGTTAGTTCGAAAAACCCTGCTACTGAATAAACTCTAAAATATGTTGTCGCAGAATCGAAACCGACACTATCACCAGTAATGGTTATTGGTCCTTCAAATCGGATCATAGTAATGTCCGCACAGTACTGTGTATCGGTTGCAAAAGGCACCGCAGTGGTACCTAGACGGTCTCCGGAGTCGTCTTTGTTAAAAGGCAAAAGCTTGGCCATTGTGCAAGAAAGCCAGGTATAGTTTAAAATTATCCAATTATTGCGTTATAAAAAACTATTAACAATTTCCCAAACACTAAAACACTTAATTTAGCATTAGATATTTATAGAAACACAGTTGATATAAAAAAAATTGCTAATGTGGTTCTATATAATACAAAGTACTACTTACGTCCATCTTGCTAAGCCAGTCGCGCCTCCTGGACAAGGCTGGACAGCGTACTGACCAGCTAAAGTCCAGTTCCAATGTAACCCGCGAGCGTTCACTTGTGGGCAATAGGCAGCCCGTCTGCCCGAGTTTGGTGTTGAGCTCGTTGCTGAAAAAAATTACGTTATTTTTGATGAAACCAGTAGGCTGAGACAATTTTATACTGAAATAGGAAGAGGCGAAGGATTGCTATTTTACTTCAGTAATACTGACGCCATATCGAAATACTATTGCTTGGTGGCTTGGTGGCTAAGTGGCCGACAGTCTTCGGAACGCGACAGGAGTTTTTGAAAAATTCATTAAACAATTTACTTACAATAAATCTTAGTGTCGTAAGCACTGCCTCCATCCATCTCTGGTGCACGGTTTTCCTTTGGCGGCATGTGTACTGGTGAAGTAGAGTCCGAGTCTTCGTCTTTTGCCGGCCATTGCATGGTCTCCTCCGTTACCGGAGCTACAAAAGCACATTTGTATTATTTTCTTTGGGTTATTTAGTTTAGGTCGTGATTTTGATTTGGAACTATTTGCTCGATAATTAGCGATCACGGTATTCAAGAAAGGATACAAAAAAGTGAAAGATAGCCATGTTTACCCCAAAAGTTGAATCCACTGTAGGATCTAAACTATCATCGTGTAGATTCATAGTGTACGTGTCTCTACAGACTATGATTATCACCGTTCCATGCTCTTGACTGTGGAGAATTTCCAACTATTTGGAATGATCTTTGTTGACACAGATAATATTCCTTCTTAGATCAATAGACTAACTTCTACTAGTTTGTAAAAGTAATTGAAGATGACTTACCAATTCCATCATCTCGTTCTTTGTTAGATTTATCATTTGTAGGTATATTCTCCGGTTCGGGTACTTTAGCAGTTTCTTCTTTAACTTCAGGTATATTGTCTCGTGGATTTTGTGGTGGTTCCCTTTCTGAAGATGAATCCGGTTGACGTGTAGTAGTTTTCTGAAAGAATAATTTTATTTACAAATGTTTTCTTTCTTTGGTTTTACTAGAAAAGAATTTCGAAGAAATTTAGTCAATGTTTGAAATCAGCATATTCCTTGGGCATTTTAACAATATCTACAAGAAGTAGTTATAATTAACTTACTTTGGTTCCGATGTCTCCAAGTTTCACTTCCGGTGGCAGTGTGATATGGGGCCGGAACGTTGGTGGCGTGATAACAGTGGGCTTCTTCCTCTCTGTCTGTTGGGTTTGTATCGGGCTCTTAGGTATCGGGGGAAGAGTTGACCTCCATACAGTCGGCTGTGAGGTGATCAGCCAGGGCGGCGACGGTCGGTTTGTTGTACTAGTTGTCGATGCTGAAATACGATAACAGTAAATTAAAATTTAAAGCAGATATTAAGACAACTAAAGTGAGGAGAACACACATATTGCATCTCGAATTGAGGGGCACAATTCGATGCAGTGTGTAACACCTAACAAGCACTATGTTTTTATGTGTAGGTGTATCACTTACTATTAGGTGTATCTAGCTAGTATCGTCGCTTTGTAAAAAACAGTCTGACATCTAATTAGCAAAAGGGAAGTTAGAAGAATGTTTAGCGTTGCATAAGGAATTGTAACAAGAAATTAGTAAATAGAAAGAAAAGCGGTTCTTCATATACGTTGGTATTAAATTCCTCAAGTGATAATGAAATATATGTATTGATAAAAATTTATATGATTTTAAATAAACAAATGAAAATGTTAATAAGAGAAAAACAAATACTTTTGACGGTACTGTCATTAAAAAAAAATATATATTGACAATGTTACCTGGTACGCATTGATAATGTGCCTCGAGGTATTTGAGTGTGTTCGGACAGGGGTCGCCGAACATATTTGTGCTGGCCAATATGCTGCAGTTCTGGTGCATGCTGCATCTGTAAGGAGATCGGGGTTAATTGGGTCAGTCGGGCGTGCGATCGTCTCCTAAGCGTATAGATTGAACCCACACCTCTAATGAATGTACCGTTTGTCCAAACTTTAATTGGTAGTTTGCGTTCGGAACAAATTAACTGCAGCTTTCGTACGTACAAAAAGTTTTTGGTATTTGATAGGTGAATTTGAGTTCGGAGATCTTTATATAAGACTTAGCCTAATTATATACATTGTAATAACTATACGCTCTTCAGATGGTAAATGGTACGCCTGCTCTTGACGTCGCTTTAGTAAGAATGACATGTGAGGTATCGTTACTCCAGTAATTTCAATAGCTACAACGCCGTTCACACAGTTATGTTTGCACACTAATATTTAGAGGCAAAAATAGGTGCGGTGGCACCTACACAATCTCCAGAAATAGACGTTTCTTTTTGTTTTGGGGGTGAAATCTTCGAAAGATACCCTGCTTCTTGGAGAAAGTCGGGTTTACTCACTAAAACCCAATCAATGGTCTGCATCAGTGCTTTCGAAGAGACTCCAGGAACTGTTATAGAACTCACTGGTGCCTTTCTACACTTTGTATTAACACATCTCTGAGGAAGAGCAAAACCCTCCTAGGTACCATCGCTGAGCCATACGTGTCCCACGCAGGTTCTCTTGTTGAGGGATAAGGGATCCCCACCCTCAAGGATTTTAGGCAAACCCTTTTAGTCGCCTTCTACAAAAGGCAGGGCTTACTTTAGTCCCATTCTTGCTAGCCCGAGACAACATGGCTAGAAACAGATATCTACCATCAGTGATATATTTTCGATTAATGAGTATGTTACATAGAACAACACAAACATTCCACTTTATATTATTACTTGATAAGACTTAAGACCATTTAAAGAAAGATAGACAGAGCTACAATCTATAGCATATTGGAAGCTGGTGTCTGTTAGGGTTCGAATTCCACTCATTTTCATATCGTCTAGATTATATTCATATAACAACTGAGGTATCACTGTTTTACTTAATGTAATAGTACATTATGTACTATCGGTAATCAAATACCTTAGTAATAACAGCCCATTTACGTCCCCACTGCTGGGGCACAGGCCTACCCTCAATATGAGGGCGATTGGGCCATAGTCACCACGCTGGCCCAATGCGGGTTGGTGACTTCACACATACCTAAGAATAAATTCTAAGTCATGTGCGGGTATCCTCACGATGTTTTCCTTCACCTTTTGTATCTCGCTGTTGTAACTAAAGTTCACAAATGTACATAACTTAAATATTAAGTCATCGGTACATGCCGAGATTCGAACCCGCGACCTTCGGAATGGAAGCCGCACGCTCTAACCATTAGGCCAGCGAGCTACTCCAAATACCTTATATAACATTAATTTCTAATTCGTAAGGAGTGGAAGATCCTTAAATATAAGTATCATGGGTTATATTTATAAGTTCAAATATTGTGTTAAATCCATTGATGTTAAATAAACATGAAATTGGATTTTGTGTGAATGTGTGTTAGGTCTTAGCTCAAACGTCGAGCTTTGAAACGCGTTACAAATTGAAATCGCATCACGGTAAATGTCGACAATGAACTTTATTTCTGTACGTTGATGGCGAATGTGCACCTTAAGTTATAGAAGGCAAGAGGGTAATGTAAAATATATGTAACTGTAAAAGTATATTAACTGTAATTAGTATATGCTTCTCCGTTTCAGCCGCTAGGTTATATAGAAGATTATTTGTAATACATAACGATTTCTTACTTTCCAAAGGAATAATTTAAGTTAGTAAAGTGTGTAAATCTTAAATTATGTCTCATACATTTTACAGGAATTAAAAGGACACGACTTAATATCTCTTTCGATGATCTTTTTAGAATCTAGATGTAAGTAATAGTAATATCAGAGCAAGTAAACCGATTGTAAAAAACAAAGTAGAACAAAGATTTAATATGTTAAATTTTACTTTACCGAAGAATATGTTCCGGTACTTAACATATTCAGATGCGGCATACATCCAACTTAACATAGTTAAAGTTGATTTAAACAAAGACGCAAAACAGTAACTATTACTATTAAAAGTATTAGTATCGTCAATTAATTTCATATGTTTATTGTGTTTGTTTTCACCCTTCCCGCGAGTAAACAATCAATTGTAGCTGTAGTAGAGGTTGTTGTTATGGCGTATTACTATTAAGTTTTTATTAAATAGTTTTTATATCAATTTATGGTTAACTTTTCAAAGTTTTTAGATAATTAAAAACTGAAACGTTTAAGCTCATCGCTTGTCCCGCGCGTACGGTCCACGCACTTAGGCCGGGCGTGGGTCCCACTTTATTGGCAATCTCGCGGGTCTAACGCGATAAACTTGGGCGTTGAGAATATTTAATTTTCCTCAATTTTCGACACACCCCCCAAGGCCCGGGATAATGATGGCAGATTATAATTGAAGGACACATTCACACGGCAAGGGGTGGTATAGGTAACGCGTGTGTTACACGCTGATCTTCAATTAATGGTAGTTATGAACAAACATTAATACTTTAGGGTTGTGATAAATCGATGCGGGGAAGAGGTTATTTTTAATGATTATCGTTATGAAATTATGTTTAATTACATATTTTCACATTGTAGCTAACGTAATTACTTTGGTGAAGAGATATAGAATCTTATGTTTCATTACGAACAAAATATAGTGCTGTATATATCATCTTAAGTAAAATCATAGTGTTATATACAGATGAATCGGTTACTATCAGAAGAATTACTTACTTGTCGAGTTATCGTACAAAAAAGTGTATAAACTTCGTTTAATAATTTTAAAGGGAAATTATTTATGTAATCGTTATTGGGGTAAATATATATTAGGACTGACTAGGGGCAGATTTGATGTAAGTGATATTATCTAGAATTAAATAACTATTCTAGAAGTTATTTAACTCTGGTTGCAAATGATAATTACAATCATTTACTTATAGAACTAAGTAGTTAAGTTAAACTTAAGGAATTCGCATGAAAATTTGAATATTACTAGCATCAATTGAGTAATTTCTAGCTGATTAATACTTAGCTATAATATTACAGTTACTATGATATATTTAGTAAAAAATGCAATTCTTTTAAAAGCTATGAAGAATCCTTTTGTCCTGTCACGTTTTGGACGTTATAAGCTCCGTACAACTTGAACATCATGTTATCCTCTTTCCCTCCCTAGCACAGCGTCCGTCCTTACTTACTTATACGAAGAAATAAGATTATTTTCTAAGGATAAGGTAAACCGTAAGTGCATTTTTAATGTATTCACTTATACATAATAAACATAAAAAATTACAGTATTAAAGTTTTACAACAGTTTATAGGCGCTACTTATTTCATATGAAATGATAGATATATAAGGTAGCTCGCTGGCCTAATGGTTAGAGCGTGCGGCTTTAATTCCGAAGGTCGCGGGTTCAAACCTAGGCATGTACCAATGACTTAACATTTAAGTTATGTACATTTGTGAACTTTAGTTACAACAGCGAGATACAAAAACGGTGAAGGAAAACGTCTTGAGGTAACCCGCACACTGATATCATCTTTGTGTGTGTGTGTGGGGTGGTCCCAATAAAGTGGCAACAGGCTCGCCCCCTGTTACACTGGACCTAATCTGACCACATCTGGCGAAATGTGAGTGTTTATTCACCTCTGCCTACCCCTACTGGGAAAAAGGCGTGACTATATATAAAAAAAAAAAGATAGATATAAATTTAACATTTTTCTGTATGTAAATGTATATAATCAATTTTAGTATCGTACTCTGCTTCATAGAGGAAGTTAGGTGAGATTAGTGCTTACTATAACTCAGTTATCTGGTGAGAATCGCGGGAACCATTTGGGTGAGAGCAACGCGAGACTAATCGATGTGGGGATCTTTGGAGGAGGCCTATGTCCAGCAGTGGACGTCTATCGGCTGATGATAATGATAAATCAGTCGATGTTCCCCTTAAATATGAAAGAACAGGCTCCGCGATCTCTAAAGTTATCTACTTCTATATCACATGTAGTTTTCCTATTATCTACGATACGATACAAATTACGATGTAAATAAAGCGATGTTGTGGTAAATCATGTAGTGGACGATTACTATATTTATGTTAGTAATAATATTGTATACAATTTAATTTAGATTATAGTAATATTTGTAGATTACTACGAGCACAAACAAACGGTAGTGTTTTTTAATAACCTCCTGATGCATTGTCAGTTGTTAGCGTATGAAAATACTACAGAAGAAATTTGTAATGGAAAGAACTCGGTCCCTAATAAATGTACGCAAACGTTATTTCTTTATAGTTAAATATCTCCTCGGTAAAGTGGACAAATCAATTATTGCTCAGAGCCAAGTGGAGGGTCCCGGGGATATAATTTCTCGCTTTATTTGTACAAGAATGGCCCGAACGACGTTAACGAGCGTTCCGAGGTCAATAATCGTTTATTAGTATTTTTATCATCTCAATTCAAAATTATCAAATAAAAAACGTATTACGTTTTGCTTCTTCCTGGCCACGTAATAAATAATACTAAAGCTAATTTTAAGTCTGATATGGCTTAAAAATAGCTTAATTGGTCCCCAGACAAAGAATAGCTCTGTCGTATTCTCAGTAGAATGGAATATGTATAGTCTTTTCAGTAATTTTCAAAGGTCCAAAGGTAACACAGTGAAAATTTTATTAAATTTATAATGAAGAATTAGGTAATGCTATATCATTGACAAATTTAGACTTTTTCGCTATTGAAGTACTATGAACATAGATCAGGATGGAAATCTTTAAAGGCATACGTTTTTTTATAAGGAAAACTCTAGATTTTGCAAATATCTTTAGACTAAATTATTTTGCTTATCTCCATAGCAAAGAGAACCGCCGCAAGCCTAGTAAGACTAGAGATCGCTTATTCAATTCTGAATACGTAAATGTGGTGATGTTTGGATGGTGGTAGAATAATTACGAGTTTAGCCAACCACCACCCTCGGTACCACTCTCTATGTATATCCGTTGCTGTTTCAGCAGGCGTACATATGAGAGCTTTGTGAGCACTTTTCTAGATATAATCTCTTAATATCATGTTAGGTTTGGTTCAATTATAAATCTATGTTTGTTTCACGTTTGATCTGCAATCAGTTTTCAAAACTTCATGCAGTGGAAAGTTTAATTTTGCAGAACGATTTCATCGAGTAACTTTTCCCTTAAAAAATCTATTGATTCAAGCCTTCTGATAATAGTATATATATATATAGTATCTATTACTCTATACCTTCGAAACCCGTTAACCAAACTTACCAATTAGCTCGAATAACAATTTTACGGCGACAAATTAAAACCGCACCCCTGCAATACGCGCTCGTTAGTTTCAGCTGATATTATTTTAGCTAATATTGCAATTTAGCTAAGCGCAGATAATCAGTATAGAGATAATCCTATCGATATAATTTAGTAACACCATGCTTAATTGTATTAAACGACTCAAAACACTTAGCATTGTTAGTATACAATTCACTAAAAATTTATATTTGAGACTGTAGCCTAAATAAGTCCACATAAACGTAGTATCTAAAGAACTAAAGACTGATGAGAAAGAGATCAGATCAGATCTCTTTACATGTGAAGTATTAATAGTTTACTTTCTACTTAACTAGCTCGTAGTAGGAGCACAGGTCTTAGTAAATTCACAGGCTTATATGAGCAAATGTCTTGAAGCGATGCGATGGTTTGAGTCCTGTGGTTTATACTGGGGCAACGGTTCTCCCGATTGCGACGTACCTGCTATGAAGAACCCGCAAGCTCCTAGTCGACATACAGTTGACACTCCAGTCGGTGTTGCCATGGTCGTTGCAGATGGTGATCGAGAACCTGCCGTAGTTGGCCCTGATGAGATGGATCACGGAACCTTCCGCGCAGCCAATCTTCAACGTTTTCCCCTCACACGCGTACGCCGTCTCATATCTTGGTTCTGAAACAATTATTAAATATTAACAAACTGTTTTATAATTTCATCGAAGTTAAAATATGTTTAATGAGCAGTCTCTTACTGGATACCTTCTAGGTATGTTGGTTAGGTAGGTACCTTCTAGGTATTCCGGCAGCTTCTATTCTTGCCACCAAACAGTAGTGTGCAAACATTACAGTGTTCTGGTAGGAAGGGAGCTGTAGCTAGTGTAATTACTGGAGCAGGAGCCTTATTTTGTCTCAATGCGACGAGCAATATTTTGTAGTGTAGATATCCTAACTAGTTTCAAATTATTGTAGGGTAGCATATAGTCTCTTTTTCTGAAGCGAGAGAAGAAACAAGTGAGACGTCATATTACAGTAAGTGATGGGTCTGTTGATAACAATGTAGCTCTAGTTAGGATAATAAATACATCACCACATTATGCTCATCGCATAGAAATAGTAGGTGTTGGGATACATTCCTAAACAGTCTTCAATTATAGAGATCTACCACTATTAGTTGACAAGCTTTCTGCTCGTCTCGTTAGACTATAATAAAAATTCAATAGTTCTAGTCACCCAGCAAAGTCAAAGTTAGTTCAAATTCGTTGTATGATTTCTAGTGTATAGGGTCGGTATTAACAACAGCTGGCACATCCGACGGCATACTAAAGTATTCCTTCCTGCCAATCCGCATCCGCAGAGTCGAAAAACAAGCCCGATATCGGCTCTCACAAATAAATCCAATCAAACCGAACCCGATATTGTTCGAGCGATCGTTACTTTCAGAAACCATTTATCCGTCCAAAAGCAAACATCGTCCGAAGACAAAACGAAAAACCGTCGACTCAACGTTTCATAATCAATTCCTGAAAGTTTCATCGGCCGGCTCAGCTAACGTTATCCAACTTTCCGATACATCGATTCGTGTCGATGCGAATTAAAGGAGCCCGAAGAATGTTCAGGAGTGCATCGCGGGCGAAGATTTATCGTGGTAAGTTCCTCAGCAAAGGGGTGTTAGGTGTGCATATTCCGCGGCTCCGGTATAATAAATCTGGGCAAATTAATGGCGGCACGGACAGACCGTTTAACTCGTTTTCGCTACGTCATACCGTAAAATGAGGGGTTTCGCACAGTATATAATATACTAAAGTAAATCCCCGCGCACAGATGGTAACGAGAAAAATAATGATTTACAACTTGAAAACAACTTAATGCAGCACACTATAAAGGTTGCTGTTTTAAGTATAATAACCCAGTATATATTTCTTCTAGCGTATAAACCTGATTGCATGGCGAAGTGGCTAACCGTTTACTTTGTAACACGTCTTAGGTTCAATTACTTAACCATATAACGGATGAAGTTTAGACGGTGTAAGGGTTTTTTCTAAATCCTTCGTATTACTTACTGCACTCTCCTAGTCAATATACCGTTATCAGACTAGAAATTAAATAGGTTAACAGTTAACATCAATCCAACCAGATGTTAAGTGGTTATATAGTTTGAGGAACACACTATCCTAGTAACAGCTTATTCATTCTACTCTAGGTGACATCTTTGATCTTATCAAGAAGGAGCTGCTTTAACAAACAAACTGGGGATGTTAACAACATACCATCACCATCTATAGCCTCATTATCACTTAATACCGGATGAAATTGAAATCAAGTAGCAGCCTATTGTAGGCATGAAAATGCTAATGAATTTCACGAGGAATTTCTGTAAGGTAGCGTCGGTGTAACGTTTTATAGATTCCCGCTACCGTTATTTTTTTTTTACCTTCAACTCGACGTACGTACGGAAACGTAGCTATTAATCAAAAATTCGAGAGCGATTTAACGTTGCTACAGATTAACGATAAGCCTCCCGCCCTCGCAATAAATTATTCTGGCCTTTAAACATTGGTTTAACACGCGCTATACGAAACATCGTCATAGAATATGCCAGTTAACCGACACTACTCTATTTATATTTACCACTGTCATAAATGCTATTAATATACAAAAACAAATATATTAAAAATCTTGATAAATTTCTTTACATAACATGATTATTTTCAATTTATATGGATAAGGTATATAATAGATATATAAGTTTGAATATCGCAACAGTAACAGAAGTAATGGGAGAGGTAAGAATTTGTTACTAGAAGATTTATATCAACCGACGTCTAAAAGACCAGAGGTTAAAAATATGAATTGTAGGTTTACGAATGATAGAAGGGAATAGAAATAGAATTGTTATGCCGACCGTACATGAAGAGAGAATAGGATAGATGCTTTACACTAAAAAAGAATGGCACAGGACAGAATAAGTTTCTTCCGACTCTCCGTCCATTTGAAGATAGCAGTTAATGGTGATGATGATTATTTGGGAAGGGACGACGTCCTGCAGTAAACGTTTACCATTTGATGTTGAAGGCGATGATGATGAAGATACCATATATAATCATATCATACATAAAAAGTAAAAATTTATGACTCATTAGTTATAACTTTTAATGGTTTTAATAAGTTTAATAACTGTTGAGTAGAAATTTGTTTATGATTACCAGTTAAATTACTGTAAGCTATTAAGCTATATAGCAGCGCTTGCATGTTAAGTCGTGCAACGAAAAAAGATCGTTAAGGAAACTCCTTGGTGTAAAACCACTAAGGCGTGATCTAATTTATTTAAAATAAAAGTTATCGATGTTTCTACGGCACAACACTTTAGGCACGCGAAAGTGCAGTTTGTATCGATATTCGCGATAGCATCGATATGTTAAAAAAAAAAAAACTTATTTACTAAATCCCACGAATATAACACCTCGGGTTAGGGGTGTTATTGGCCAGTCACCTCCTTTGAGGGTCGGAGGGTGGGATGGTAATAAAAATGATTTATAGAAGATGTCCGGTGGTACTCGTTATGAAGGGTCGAAAACAATTTACGAGGCACTTCTCAAAGGGATAGGGTAATTATTTGTGCGCTGTATCAACCGCCCGTAATTATCGAATTTCGTTTAAATTGTATGAGAAAATTTACGTATATCTCATTGTGTTAGAGGAATTAAATATACTATGAAACATTTATACAAGCATCAGACAGCATGCGATGTTTTAGAGAACAATATCCAGGATACAGCGCAGAAGGAGAAAAGCCGGGGAGCAGCCTTCGTTGCAAGTTAGGATCAATGCTAAGACGAACGAAAACAACTAACACCGAGATATTGTTATTTATCATGAAAAACACTTGTCGAAAAGACAATCTACTTAACTCTTGCTGGAAAGCAATGTGTATTTAGATATATGTTATATTGCAAAAGATACATACATACATTAATAAAAAAAAACACAACTAAAATGATAAGCAATGATTCACCAAATTGATTGACTAATGACCTATCGCATAATTTCAAATAGTTGTTCAGAAAACAAAGTATTATATACATATGAATATATATATTACAACGAGAATATATCTAACCCAAACATCTCTATACTTCATACTTTAGTTGACTTTTAACAGCAGGCCTAAATGATTGTTTTTTATTAAAAAATTTGATTAAAATGATTGTCGATTCATATAACAATATTTCAAATACATGTAATTTAACTGTCACGTTAAACTAACGGACAGTTAAATTGAAAAACTAACACATCGGATGACATATTAAATATCTAATATTACCTTCACACTTTATATGACTAGCAACATTTAAGGTTTTGACAAGGACTTATTATTACCTTTGCCTTCTATTATAATTATACTATTAAACTCCTAATGTGAGTTTTAAATAATATAACAATACGTCTACGTTTACTTTTGAAATAGATTTTGTTTATTCAAGCGATGAGACGAGCGGGACGTTAACCTGATGGTAGATGACACGCGTGCTCATAACAACGTGGCGCTAGGTGGGATTGTATCAGCCCTGTAGTCTCGGGCTAGTAAGAATAGGACTAAGGTAAGTCGTAGAAGACAACTAAAAGGGTCTATGAGTTTCGCGAGCCTTGATGGTGGGGATCCTTATCGTTCAACAAGCGAACCTGCTTGAGACAGCGGTTGGCTCAGCGATGATGGCTAGGACAGTTAGGCCTCTCCTCAGAGACGTGTTAACACAAACTGTAGAAGGCCATCGGTGTGTTCTATAAGTGATCCTCGTGCGTCTTCGAATGCACTGATGCAGACCACCGAGGGGTTTTAGTAAATAAGAATCTCACATAACACTGGTTACCTCCGAGAAGCAGGGTATCTTTCGAATATTTCTCTCCGAAACCAAAAAAAAAAGTGGGATGGTATACACTACACATTACGCTCGTTGCCCGAGACATGAGATGTTCAGTTTCGTTACGTCAGTAATTTCACACAAGTACAACACAGTAATATATACACACTACTAGTAATTAACAGAAATAGGAACTGCGGTGATACCTACCAAGACAGTCTCCGATAATGGAGCCCTACCACTAACAATAGATCATGAGAAGTGTATATATTTTATTCTATGCTCAATATTCTAGTACTTTCTACGGCGAGATTTAGTAGGTATAACAGTTTGCATTATTAAAAACAAATATATAAAGGTATGCGCAGACCTCCCTATTATAAAACGCTGAAACTGCAGGAGGGGAGTGCAAACAACTTCACTTACGACCAGCACGTTGTAAAACTGTAATTATTTCGCCAAAGTACTAAACAATTCCTTTTCAAATGCTTTAACAATCCCCGCCATGCTGGAAATGAAATTACACACAGGGTGTTGCAACTGTCATACGCTTAAAATAAAGTATGATAGAGCTTAAATCCGCTTGCGCCAGCTTAATTGCACAAATTGGTGCTATCATGGAAGCTCGTTAGTGTATGTGACTGTCATTTGATATCCCACCGGCGAATGGTAGCGGCGAGTGCGGCGTTCAAACTAAAATAAGTTGTAAGTTGTTAATAATAAGGTTTAAATTGTACTTAAGTTATCAAATAATGCCGCAGATGTATAAATGGTGAATTTAATTTTGTGTACCATTAATCGGCGTCAGGCATGGTGGTACCGGTTCGAGGATTAGAGCAGATTTAACTGTGGGAATCTATTGTGCCGTTACTAGTGATGGCGTTGTGCGGCCCTGATCTGCCCAGGGCGATGCATCAGCTGATTAGTTCAGAAGTTTTTGTGACCACCATTTTTTTTCAATTCAATGAAACGACGAAATTAGCGATAAGGTCACCTGATAGTAAGCGATACGCCTGTCTATAACGTGACGTTGGTTACGATGGTATTCACTGCAACATATTGCGCTTGTTGTCTTGAGACAGGATGTTAATTCTCTTTTACCCCAATACGGTCCCCCGGCAATAGAAACCTACAGACAGCGAACTTACTAAAACAATGACCATGAATTCGACCATCAGTTAAAATCCCACATAAACTTGTTTTACACCTAAAAGCAAGGTATCTTTAGAAGATTTCCTACCAGCTAATTTACGTCTCCATTGCTAGGGCACAAGCCTACTCTCAATATGAAGGCGATAGATCCATAGTCACCACGCTAGATTTATCCCCTATTAAAAAATCGACCGTTCCCAAGAAACGTTTCTAGTTTATTGATTACAATATATATATATATGTCTATATATATATCTATATATATATCTATATATATATATATATATATATATACATTTAATATTATACATGAGTATGTAACATATATTAAAAAAATTTTTTTAACTAATTTTGTAACTTCATGATGTTTTTTTTACTTCAGCTGAGTACACTGATATTATAGAAACATGATACTTGTACTCCGTAATTTACTTTATATACTTGAACGTTAGTTGATATGAAATATATAGACCTCAAAGTATACATTTTTGGATTTCTGTATATAAAACAGTTTAAAGTATAGAGCGAATTGGTATTCGATATTAAAATGTGGAGCAAAGTAGATTGCTTGTCCCGGACGTCAGTTCAAATTGGAGCAGAAGAACCAATTCTGTTTTTGTCAGGAGCGAGCGGGCCGTACATATTTAAGACGTTCCCAGCAAGCAATGTATGCTTTAATATCCGGTGTTGCTTTCGAAATAGCACACATTTTTTTTAAACTCAACCCCAACTTTGATTTAACATGTTCATTTCAAACAGCAGATAATTAGATAATTGTTAAGTAAAACATAAGCTTGTCTCTGTTGCCGGAGACGATATAGATAGATACCGCCGCAGCTTCTATTTCTGCTGTCAAACTGTACTTTATAAATATCAGCGTGTTCCGGTTTGATCGGCGTTGTGCTTTGTGAAATTACTGGGGTAACGAGATTTAACAACGCATGTTTCAAAGCGACAAACACAGTGTAGCGCGGTACGTCATCCCAACTAGCGGCACGTAGTATAGGTAAACGTATCACTTACCCACAGATGAACGTCGGGCTTATATCGTCATTTCAAAGAATATATAAAATCATCATCATTTTGAAATGATGCCCTCTTTAGTCGACTTTTACGAATTACAAAGGAGATTATTCTAATCCGTCTTCCACTAGCAATAAGGTTAACCTCAAAACGCAAAGAAATATTCTTTGGTTGCAAATAGGACATGATGTATATATACGCAGTATATTTATTCATTCAGTTATTTAATACAGTTATATAAATAAATACATGCAAATTGTGTTATACTACAAAATCTCTTTCAATTCTGAAACGTCGCAAACTCACCGGGGTTGAGAAATTATAACTTCGTCACTTGCTTACGTAAGACCAGTTAAACTTTCATTACTACAACATTCTATTGAAGAATAATGTCTTTATATAAAACGTACTCTTATATATATATATATTCCATTAATCAATTGATTAATCTCTGAATATGGTTAAGAACTTTCGACTTTTTCGTTGTATATATTTGTAGTGGATTTCGCCACCTAGGTATAAAATTACTAAAAATCAAAGAAGTAGTGTAAATCTTCATTTTGAACAATGCGATAAATTTATGTTGTCCACTACTAATCAAATAGGTATCAATATTTCTAAACCCATCTGCTTATTCATTATAAAAAACGTAGAGGAAAACAATTAAAAAATGTACTGGAGAACTTGAAATATGGACGTCCGGTAATACCGTTTCGCACCAGCCCTACAGGAAACCATCGAAAGGTAAAGTGACAAATTGAAAAAGCTCTTTTATAGTGTATTTTACGAGCTGCCTCAGGATACGCGCCGGTTGACGACCGGGAGGTTTCCCCGCAGCCAGGAGGCGCCACTTTAATGGACTCCCAGCTTCCTATCTCAGACATTCCCCTTCAAGTGGATAGAAAATATCTTGAGGGGACACGTAGTTATAGGAAAACAAATAAAAATGAAGTGATATGAAATCCATGACTGAAAGCTAAATGCAAATAACTGTATCAATTACATATATTGATTACATGCATATGTATGCAGTGACGGTCTAACTTGTATCATCCCCATCAGGACAAAGTTCTGCTCTAAGGCTCACCGCAGTGATCGGTCCTGCATTGGTTACATTCTGCGGTTTTGCGACTTTAACCAGATTATCGGTTAACCTTGAAGGATGTCCATCAGCACGGGAAGTCCTACTACTCCATCGGCCATCCTTTCTAACAACTTTGCCGTTTTAACTCTACTTGTAATATATTACATCACCAGTCGATAGGCGGCCACTGCTGGACATGAATATTATACTTGTATAATATTCATTTATATTTCTAATATATACAATGATAAATATTCTCATTAAATAAAAAAAAAAACAGTGTGATTGTGACCATTTCTAATGTAGTTTAAGTGAAAGAGAAGTAAGTAAGCAAGTTGACAAGTCAAATAAGTAATAGTAACTGTTTCTATTGTGGGTAGAGACGTTTTTTTTTTATTTGTTTTATTTTATTAAGATTTTCAAGTTTTTTTTCTTGCCTTGAAAATGTTTTGAAACTTTTAATAATATTTTAAGAATCTTTTAAAATTCTTCTAAAGTATGCACGACGTGGGATCGTCTGAATCCTTACATTTCTTTTGTATTATTAAATCTCTACTTTCGATAGAATTACAATCGATTGGGTATCGAATAAAATATCGAGTTGATATTACGGTAAGGATTCAGTGCAGAGTCTGGGCTCCAAGGTGCATTTGAAATTTAAAAGATTCTGGGGAACGTTAAATTCGGAGCGAATAGGGAACGCCGGCCGGCCTGACGTTATACACTTCGCGATCGATTCCGAATCGAAGGAGACGTTTCACTGCTTACTTTACGAGCTAACACGGCGGCGTGAGTGATAGAAGTATTGTAAAATACCAGCTAACACCAAGCTGTGTGAAGATCTTAACAAAATAATGCTTTTAACGGAAAGCTTGATCACAAATGAACTGAAAGCAGCAGTGTAAACAATTGCTGTATTAGAAATAATATATTTGTAACATATATAAGTGTGTTGTTATGAGTGATACAGACGAAAGTGAAGAACATATATTAATCACCCGCTTTAAGTATGTTAAGTAACTTATTTTTCAACTATAATGTACTGACTCTTAACTTTAATTACATATATACTAAATAAAGCAGAATATTCCCTCATTTGTTATACACGGCAATGTTGTTGTGGAAGCAAACTATATAAGGGTTAGCTACAAGAATTTGAAAACATCCTACAATTTAAGACCCTTGTCTATATGGTGATAGAATTGGACCTAGTTCTTAGCGTTGCTAGGAAAGCTAGATCAGATATTACACTACGTAAGTTCTTCCTTTTGATTTTGTTATAAGATATACGAAAGCGATTAATATCGTTCTTAAGGTATATATCAAGGCATTCTTAAACATAAAGACTTCAAGGATATAAGCGACTATATAGCGTTATAGTGTATTGACGGATGTCCGGTCGTGTCGGTTATATCGCGATATTTTCTTTATCCGGGCAAATGATTCATAATATTGAATAAATGAAATAAAGCTTGTTTGTTAAAGTTTCTCGTCAATAAACTTCCGCCACCGCTACCTCCTGTTACTCGCGCAACAAAGAATCGCCGCACAAATTGTCGGCAGGGAAATTCCGAAGTTGCAAAGCACTGATAAAATAAGCCCATTGGGGTTTGTAAGGAGAGGTACGAACTAACTGTGCGTTCAGGGGCCTTCGGACGGGGGAACTATGATTGTAACTATTTCGAATGCAGTTTAAGTAACAGTGAAACTAAGTTAGCAAGTTGACAACTCGTCCAATAACTGATAGTAACTGTTTTTGCTTTTGCTTGTTGTTATAATTTATCATTTCATACTTCACTTTAAATTACTTCAGTAGTAAGTTTTTCTTCTTGTCGTATTCGTATCTTCTTGTCGTCGTCGAGAATGTTGATATGCATATTAAAGAGGAGAAAGAAGAAGAAAGTAAAGAAGTTATGTACAGATGAGTGGGACGTACACCCGATGTTAAGTGATACTATAACAACGTGGCGCTAGTTAAAACGATATACACTACTCTATTGTGCTCGTCGCCTTGATACATTAGGATATTAAATCTCATTAGCTAGAAAGCCGTTCAAACAGGAACACACGGTTAATAGGAGGTAGGTGCTGTGGTGGTACGTACCTGAAAGGTCTCCGATAACAGCGTCCTACCACCAATAATGAATATGTAGTGAATATGAACAATTAAAATTTTATATACAACATACTCTTTGAGGGAGGCCTATGTCCAGCAGTGGACGTCTATCGGCTGATGATGAAAGAAAATAAAAGTAATATAAAAAATTTAATAGTATTAACAAATTTTTAGTCCATATCTCATCTTCCCAATGTTTACCAACTCAATTTCCAAGTGCCTTCATATTTTAACGTCGCACTTCGCCAAACAGGATTATTTCGCTTGGACAACTGAATCTAATTGAGACATCACATGTGACGCTGGAGCCGGTGCCGTGCACGCGAATGTAGCCACTCCTGACCACGCATTAAAGGATAAAATACAAAAGCATATCTTTGATTGAAGTGAGGTGGCATATATCGTCACGCAGCAACAATGAGGGCTCGGGGGTTGGCGGAAGAGAGCCCTTAGGGGTTTTTTAACAGTTTTCGAACGATATATGCACCCCCGGGTCACGTATCGTATGAAGTAGCTTCCAGGATAAGCGGTTTCATTTTTCTTGTAGGGGGTCCTTGAGATTTTTTTCGGCGATCATCGAATTTTATTACGGGGTCCGAATAGTTGATTTATATCTATGTACAGATACCTAACGACTGCTGCCTTGTTTACATTAAAAAAATAAACATCTCGTTTTGAGTACACATATAAAAGTAACATGTGTAAATTTTTGTATGGCAATATCTTAAATAGTGGATTAAATTTAGGTTTACTACATCCGGTATAGATATACGTCCTAGTACTTACTGACTAACCATTTATATAACTATTTATTTTACGCCTGTATATTAGAATATTTATAGTTAATGACCGTTTTACCTTTGGTAGGTCCCCCTTGCTAGCGAGGGTCTAGGTAGGTACCACCGCAACACCATTTTCGCCGCCTAACAGTAGTATGCAAACATTACTTTTTTCCGGTCTCTAGAACATTGTCGGTAGTCAAAAATCTAATGTCTCAAGGTACAATGTGGTGCTGTGTACATCACCCTAACTAGCAAGTAAATGTTCGTCCGTCTTTGCACCCCTATTATTAAAAATGTAATAAAGTTTTTTGAACGTTATAGACTTTTAAAACCTATCTAATACCCTAACTATACCAGTATAATCTATTTCTGGTGATGAGTTATAATAAAAGAGATAGTATTTATATTAAGCTTTATGGTTTCTTCGTAAAATAGCATTGAAACAAATAATTTATATCAACAACATATATACATATAAAGGTGAAATGCATCTCGGCGTCCCTTTCTCAAAGCAAGCACTCCCATTGCACATGATTTACGCACTCCCGCACGTGAAGGCGTGAGGAAAGGAAACCTCTGGGGAGGAGAGGACTGTGGGGTGGTTGTCAAATAAGATTTTTTTCTCAATCGAGGGCCAAAGGAAGCCGGAGGGGCTTTTTCACGTCCGGTTATACAATTTGTGATGCAGACGTTTGGTCGAAGTTAAAGGAAATGACGTAGTTTCGAGTTGACAGGCAATTCCGATCCGTCATGCGATTTCACAAGTATCTAGAGCGGAGTTATGTAATTTTGCATATATTTTAATAAAAAAAAAACAAGTATATGTTTACTGTGTTTTAGATGTAATGGTAAATAGACAGAGAGACAGCATTTTATATTTTATATTGATTGTGGTAGGAATGAACAAAAGAAAGAGAAAGATGGATATGGATTTAAAAGTTACAAATTGGTGGATTCTATGTAAAATTAATATGTCAATTTTTTTTTATATATGGGTTCATATGTCTATGTGTTGCCTCCCATTTAGTGTTAGAGTAGTCCCACTACTCTAAGACTACATGGGCATTACAAATCATACCAAAAAGAGGAGAAAAGGAAGCTACATACAAATAAATCTTATATCGTTCTCTCGGAGTATCTTTCGTTACACTTTTTCGTTTCATAAAATCCAATACGCACCGTCCGAAAGGAAGATTCATATAAAAAAAACAACTTACACCATACTGAGTACATTTCGTTGGCTTGAATTATCTTTTAAGTGTTAAAGGTTCTTGGAGGGGGGTCCCCCCGAAAGCGGTAATAAATAAGGCAAGGCCTCCGCTGTTTTGTTGTACATCGTTGCTAGCTATATTTCAGGCCGCGGGTTTTCCATTCAGCTCCGGCGCGAGAATTCTGACCTTTCGCCGTTTCGCGCTGTGAGTGGCTTTTGTGTGTGAAAATAGCCTTTTTAAATGTTATTTTTCATAGGCTACCACTAGATTATGAAGCTTACTGCATTTTCATAAAGATTTCATTAGCCTAGTGGCTCTAACAAAAGTAAATTAACTGTCTGTTATCGTCCTTTTATCATATATTATATAAAAAAATGTATTCCTTTTAATGTATTTCCATATTATTATGTAATTTCGGAGGCATTTTTTTATATTTTTTTTTTTATATAGTCACGCCTTTTTCCCAGTAGGGGTAGGCAGAGGTGAATAAACACCCACATTTCGCCAGATGTGGTCAGATTAGGTCCAGTGTAACAGGGGGCGAGCCTGTTGCCACTTTATTGGGACCACCACACACACACACACACAAAGATGATATCAGTGTGCGGGTTTCCTCACGATGTTTTCCTTCACCGTTTTTGTATCTCGCTGTTGTAACTAAAGTTCACAAATGTACATAACTTAAATATTAAGTCATTGGTACATGCCGAGGTTTGAACCCGCGACCTTCAGAATGAAAGCCGCACGCTCTAACCATTAGGCCAGCGAGCTATTTCGGAGGCAACCGTTTCATATTATATAGTAGATGGATAATATGTTAATAAACAATGCCCTCATTGAAATTTGTGTTGACTTAAATTGATTATTTACTCACAATGAGATTGTATCGATAATACATTGTAAAATAGGCTACGCGATCGCCACACGAATAAACTGTGTAATGCTAAAACAAGCACTACTACAAACCTTGTAAATTGAAAACCAAAGTAATAAATTACCGGATAACAAAGAGGAACGGGCCTTTTATTTGTATTACTGCGAAATTAATCAACCGTTATGGGGCGGATGAAATGAAAATGGAAACCCTTCAAAGAAACTTTCAACATTACAATCGTGTACATTGAATATCCGAGGCTAGACGATAATGCAAATACTACAGACGATTTAAAATGTAAAATTTCGCGAGTATCATTATATATAAGTATAAAAGCTTATAATTTTTGAATAATGTGTAAATAAAAAAAAACATCTTGTTATCATGACATTATAGTCATACTTAAGCTGATAGTAGGTCTCTGTTACTGGGTTCTAGGTAGGTACTAATGCATCTCCTACTTCTGTCGACAAACAATAGCGTGCACACATTACTGATAAGGGTGTAAGTGGTTCCACCCAACATCTTACGGAGCCCAAGTCAACCTCACCTGAACGCGGTTCACCCTGCTGAATAACAGACGAGGGTCTGAACACCCACCAATCCGAACTGGACCAGCGTGATGGGTTACGGCTTAATTCTCCTCAATGAACTCCAACAGACGACTTAGAGGTCTTTGGGGGAGGCATCCAGCAGTGGACGGCTGTCGGCTGATGATGATTACTGATTTCTTATATCTTAAAGCTTCAAGCTCAATGTAGTGCTGTCTATATAATTCTAACCACTGCTACGTTTTTATGGGCTGGTACATAACATACCATCTCGTGGTCGTCTAGCTCATCTCGTCGCTTCGTAGAATAAAAAAAAAACACCGCACAAGTTATATTTGCAGCTTAAAAATATAAAAAAAGAATGTGTGTATTTTATGTATTCTGAACATAAAAAAGCTTCGAGGTTAGCAAAGCTCTCACTTGCGTAAATACCCTCCAATGTAACAAAATAAGGACAGTGTTGGTATTTAAGAAGCCAAATAAGGGTCTCAATGACCGCAGGTAAGTGTCCGAGATCGGGTTGCTGGGTTCGCTGTTACGTTTTTTTTGCGTGCCTCTGTAAGCGAGTGCGAAAAAAGATATTGTTTGTCATTCGGAAACAAACGGGACTTTTGCATTTAATAAAATACAAGCTTAAACGAAATATTCAAACGAAACAACAACAGCGCTCTATATGTGTTTTTAAAGTTAAACTTTAGTTATTACTTTAACAAATATATGCTTAATCTTCCAGCATACATTATAGAATACGAAATGTGCTTTTGGGATATTCTGTTGATTTCTATACTTTTTATACATACTAGGTCCAGAGAAATACTATCTACATTGAAAACTAGCGACTAGAAATAGCACTAAATAGACTGGAGTATTTCACATTTGTATATATATATAAAAAAACAGAAAGTTTTGATAATTTTCATAAGGTAGCTTGATTGACGGTAAATTTAATATTTTTGGTTTTCTTCATTTCTATCTACCCTCTGCATGTACTGATGATAATTATATATTTTTATATTCTCGTATCATTTTGTTTCTATTCCGTATTTAATCTTAATTAACTTCATCATAAGCCGATAGATGTCCACAACTGGGCATAGGCCAACCCCAATCCATAACCTACAACTGTTTAATGTTGACTGAATATTTTTGTCGGGTTTAACTTAGTTCACATCGATATCACACAGTCTCAAAGGATCCTAGAGAAAAGTAAACTGTAAAAAAGGATAATCGTACGATCATAAGGTACCTTTAAGCTGTTATGTCAGAAAATAGTGAAAAAAGTTTTTATTTGTTTTATTTAATAACCTTAAAAGAATTACAATAGGTGAATTTAATGCCTATCAGTCAACCTAGGAAGTCGGACTATACTGTGGTAGGTGAAGAGGAACATTTTATCTCTTAACAGAAATTAACTGCCCATTGTACACATACTAATAAACTACACATAAATAAATACATATGCAAATTAATACATATATGTATATAAATATATATAGTTATTTTTAAACAAATAACCATAAATAAAGACTAAGCCAGGGTGGTTCGAAATGACCTAAATACTCTGACGAACTCCTCCAAACAACGGCCGACGGTACCGAACGCCATGCTGACTGTGGACAGATCAATATGGAGATCTTTAGAAAAGGCCCCAAGTCCAGCAGTGGTCTATCGGCTGATGATGATGATGAATAAAGACATAGTAGATAATTACATGCATACATAAAATACATAAGAAGCAAGTAATATGTGCCCCGATTACATTCATTCACCATTCTTTGAAAAACTTCTTTATTTGGATCTCTCCTAATATCATTTTATCTTCTTAATATCAAAATTGTCTTAAAGCTTTAGAAGACGAACTTAAAAGCTTGCTTTTTTATTCAAGGAAGTGATGAGACGAGCAGGACGTTCTGATGGTAAATGATACGTATACATAACGACGTGTTGCTAGTTAGAATTATACACACTGCACCATAATGTGTTCGATGCCTTGTGATTTTGGTAATTTGACTAGCCACAGCGCCCTTTAAACCGGAATACAATAATATTTGCACCCTGCTATTTGGTGGCTTCAATATGAGCTGCGTTGGTATCTAACTACGCGGTCTCTGACAACAGAGAACTATCACCGGTGCTTCTAAAGAGATTACGTCAAAATGCACTGTAGATTCCTTCAAGCTTTTGATTAGAAGCTAATGGTTTGCGTAGGAGAAAGGAATAAATAGCGATAAATTCGAAATAAGCGGCTCCATTGTTTTTTTAGTCGGTTATATGTAAATTCGGCCCAACGGCGGGCCGTAAGGTGTCGTATGACGTGCGGTGGTAATACAATAGCCGGCCGGAATTATGCGGTCGAATGTACGCAGGTACGGGACCCGCTTTGTCTCACGTAATGCCGGCTTACCGGCTCGGTACGCCGTACCAATTGACGACGAATCAGTCCAGTATTATTTTTAGATGATAATGGTGCTGGTTTCTTAAAACTTCAGCAGTTGTGGTTCTGGTAAATAACGACACTAGCAAGACGATGGGAAAAATACACGTGATCATGAGAATGAGCAACTAGATATTATGACTGCGTTTTCTTAGTAATAACATATTAAACGTCGTTACCGCAGTAATTTCACTAAGTGAGCTTCAAACTGTAATACAGCTTTGTTATAGTACCACTGCTAATAGAAATAGGATCTGAGTTGATGTATTCCTTGATGGATATTAGTATTATCGCTGTAGACTGTCGCCGCCAAACAGTACAGTGAAAACATTACTATGTTCTCGTTTGAAAAGCATGGTACCTGATGTAGTTACTGAGGTAACGAGACTTAAAAATCTTAAGTGTCAAGGTGACGAGCGTAATGTGGTGCTGTGTATATCATCCTTACTAAAGCCAAGCTGTTATGGACGGGCATATCAATTACCCTTAACTGAAGGTCCCGTTCGTCTCGTCGCTTCGATGAATAAAAAAAGCCCTAGTCTTTCGGTTAACGACCTAGAAACATCCATATTTTCTTATTCGAGCCAGCGGCGAAACGAGCGAAAGGATAGGCTAGTTAGGATGATATAGACTGAATTACATTGTGATCATCGCCTTGAGGTAAAAGTCGTATTAACTCAATAACTTTTAAAACTACAACGCCCTTCCAAATCGAGCACAATAATATCTGCAACTTAGACGGTTTCCGGCAATAGGAACAGATAACTTTAAAACGTCTAAATCGGTACAAAATTCCACCTCACCTTTTGCATATTAGTCTTCACTTTTTAATGTGTGAGTAGGGTAAAGTAGAAGCAGCATCCTTGCGTCTGTTCGTGTGTGTGCCCCGGTTTGTAAACTAGACGGCTCCTCCAGCCAAGTTAGGTAATAAGTTTTGCAGCGAAATTGTCTTTCCCCGTATTCGGCGATGCGATTAAAATATTGCATCTATTGTTTTCGTAGAGAAAAATGCAAAACAAAATAAAGGAAGTTACTTACATCCTTTTTGATTCTTAATGTAAAATTAAGCAAACTAACTAATCTATTGGTCGATACACGAACTGTAATAAAAACGAAGATAAATTCACAATACTTTTGCTTACACAATTTTCTTTTGCTGGAGATGATCTAGGTAGGTACCATTGCAGCAACAATTTCTGCCGCCAAACAGTCGTGTGCAAACATTATAGTGTACTTGTTTGAAGGGCGTTGTAGCTAGTGAAATTACGGGGATAAGCAGACATAACATCTTATGTTTGAAGGCGACGAGCGCAACGCGGTGCTGTGTATACCATCCTAACTTGCGATAAGTTGTTATAGACAGACGTGTCACTTGTCATCAGGTGAACATGTCGCACATCTTGGAGCTTTGTAAAAATAAAAATATTTTTTTTATATATTAGATTATAACATATTACTATTTACAAGAAAGGGCTTCACAAAGTGTATAGTGTTATTTGCCTTGTTTGTTTTAAAAAAGTATATTATTTGATGTTTTATATGCTTTTGCTTAAAAAAACTTATACGGATTAAGTAGGAAATTATTGATATTAAACATTGTTATATTATGAATATATCATTGCCAAACAGATTAAGTTACAATTGTGTTTAAATAGACAGATTTACATACGCTCTGTAATATTTGACAATAAAACGGGCACACGCACAGTAAATTTATACGTTAACTTAATTCACGGAATAAAACGTGAAAACGGAAATGAAATGCAATGCGAATGGATGAAAAGAAGCCAAGTACGTTTCCGAGTAGGGTTGCCCACTTTATAATTTCAACTTTTAACATTACCCACAACAGAGTCATCGCATACAATAAGTAACGATAAGTAGCTATTGTATATACTTACTATTTAAACCCAACATATAATATATTAATTTTTTCAAATATATATATGTAAATAGTATTTACAGCATCATTTCATACCACAATAAATATAAAAAGATCATTAATTTAACTTTTTTTTTATTCGACGAAGCGACAAGATTAACTAGACGTCCACTTGTTGGTATGGGATACGCCTGCACCTAAGTGGGGTTAGGTTAGTACACAGCATCACATTGTGCTCGTCACCCTGCGACGTGAGATGTTGTCTTGTTACTCTAGTAACAGCACATCTACCTCGGCATACAAACCGGAATACAGTAATGTTCGCACACTGCTGTTTGGCGGAAGAAATACCTAAACGATCTCCGGCAACAAAGGCCACTTGTCTATTTCTGAACATAGTCCTCTACAATTTTTTTTATATTATATAACAATACTACAAACTAACAACTATTTTCGTAATGACAAAAAAAAAACTATATTATAAACAATTACTTATTTTTCTTCGATATAATGATAATAGATACATACTTAGATGCTTTCATAACTTAGAAGAGTATACCTATTGAGATAATACGATTTCTATTCAAATAATCTCCTAGATTTTTGGTATTGAGCTAACATTAATAAACAAATGTAATAAATACGTAAAAGCTTACAAAGTATAGAATATGATAATATAAAATATATCACATAAGTATGACATAAATATATATTACGTAGATTCAAAGCAACGTAATATATGTAGCTGGAGACGCTAAAAGTAGAAAGTAGTAAACTTGAAGTTATTGCTTATATCAAAACTGAACTGAATTTTCTTTTCAAGTCTGATATGAATTCAACTGGATTGTAACACGGTGTTTCGAGTGAAATTAAAATTTTTATAGTTTTCCGATATTAATAAGTCTTATACTTAAATCTAAGCTTATGAAGGACTTTATAGGCGTACAATAGAATTGTAGGTTATATAGTAAAGTATAATTTATCGAGCATTGTGATAATATCATATATTATTCAGATAATATAACAAATCGTTTGAGATGTTGTTAATTATATTTTAAAGTTAACTTAATGATAAGCAACTGCTGATAACGCGGTACTTAGTTTTCTCCTTCACCTGATAATTGAGCAATATCGATATAGAGTAAAATGAAGTAGTGTTTTAAAAATAAAAATATCTGTAGCTATTCGTGGCATCCTGTTATTTGATTACCCTATCCACGCCACCGTTACGCCCCCGGAGTAATATAGTGGTCACCATTAAAAAATAACGAGTTCGTTCACTATAAACAACCTAAAGCTATTAGAATTATGGCGAACGAAATTTCCCTTATCGCGGCCATATTTCACCAGAGAGCCTAGCATTAAACAGGAATAGAAAACATCGCTTTAAGGAAAATGTTTTAAATACCAAAAAAAGAAAAAAACAACTCCTAACAAATTACGTCCCTTCACCCCAATTAAGTGATCATTAGAGCAGTAAACACCATTTATAATCGAGGGTAGAGATGATGGTGTTGTCGAGAAATGGTGTAAAATTTTTCATAAAGACTACCCTTGAGAGCGAAAGAATTTATATGGGATATGATTTTATCACTTTGATTTAATCCTGTCTGTGATATATTAAAATAAATAGTCCATTTATCCTTTCCAATATTTGGGACTAGAACATAAATTAAAAATATTAAAAAAAATGTATAGTTCCTTCAATGTTTGCTTCTCTGATGCCGGAGACCGTCTGGATACTCACCACCGCAGGTCCTATTTCCGCAGCCAAACAACAGTGTTAGAACATTACTGTGTTCCGGATTGAAGGAAGTTGTAACTAGTGATTTTTTTTTATTCTCGTCGCTTCGTTAAACAAAAAAGGAAACTCTAAATCCATCACGCTGAATCAACGTTAACAAGTAACATTTTTTTTTGTATACAATTTAGCGATGATACGTAAGTGATACGCCTGCCCGTAACAACGTCGCTCTTGTTAGGATGGATATACTGCAACACTATGTTGAGTCACGTTATTCCAGCAATTAAACTAGATACAGCTCCCTTCAAACCGGAACACAGCACTGTTTGCATACGACTATGTCGGCAGAAATAGGTGCTGCGGCTCTATCTAGACGGTCTAAGAAAGATACCTTGCTTCTGGGGGGAAGACAAGGTTATGTGCGGCTTCTACCCACTAAAACCCCCTCGGTAGTCTCCTTTAGTGCATTAGGAGGGGCTCCGGGATCTCCTACGGAACGCAACGGTGCATCCCTGCACTCTGGCTAAAATATGGGTAATGCCCTACTTAGCATCCATGCTTTGCTACGGCAAATACAAGACCATCATATATTTGCCGTCCTCCTATGGGGCAACAGAAACCTGCCGCCAGTAAATGTGATAATGAAAGCTCGTTAAAAGAAGAAGTTAAAATGTTTAATAGGGTTCAAACCCGTGGCTTTTGTAGAAGTATTGCTGTTTCAAAAAGAGCTATCGCGGCATGCTGAGACATTAAAAAAGTCCTTAAAGTCGTGAGGAAGTTTGGACTATAAAAAGCAGCGGCAGTACGTTTGACGTGCCGCGTCCGCCATCTTGAATCATCTTCTGTCAAGTGCCGGCGCTAAGTCGATTGAGTCACGTATTTTCAGGTTCTTTCAGCGAATCTCGCTTGAATTTCTCGCTTTAGCATTCAATTTTTTTTTTTTCACAATTTCTCTACAGAGCTCGTGGAACGGTGATTGTTTTCGCTCCTACATCGTAATGCTGACGTGTCGGCGTTTGTTTCGCGAATAGCTAACAATGTACATTGTTTAATCAGACAACGATTCTGCGAGACGAAAAGCTTCATACTATTCGCGGAAAACGAGGAGATATGTTTGGAAAGCTTCCTCAACAATTTTCAGTACTGTATTATTTCATTTCATATAATAAAAATAGCATCAGAGTAAGTTAAAATTCATTTAACTGATGGTTAAGATGTAGCTGAAGTTTAACATTAACATTACTTGAATATATAAAATGATGATTATTTTATATCGCTGATGTTAGACATTTTTTTTATTTAAATCAATTCCTTTGTCGTACTCATTACAAGATGATATGGTAGTGTATCAACTTCTATATTATTAAACAAATTTTCATGGTCATAAAGATTAAGACAAAACAAATCAATTTTTATCAGTTTCGAATTAAATCAACGGATTTTAGGGTTTTTGGAATGCTATTGAAAATATTCTAGGAAATTTAAAATCCTGTAATCTTTTAGTAAGCACTAGCACTCGCTGTTACTAAACAAGTACTATCCAACAAGATAACTTTGTAAAGATCACTAATTTATTACTCTAAGAGCTAGACAAGTTTAATAAGAAAGTAGTAGCGAGCTAAAGCTTTAACTAGTACTTTGCTTAGGGGAAACTAAGTAAGGTTGGTATGTTGAAATACTGTATATACTAGGGGTAGGTCTCTTGCCGGAGATTATCCAGATAGATATAACAACAGTTCTTATTTCTGCAGCTAAACAGTAGTAAGCGAGCATAATTATTATCCGGTTCTAAGGACTAAATATCTAGTGAAGCTATTAGGGTTACGATTCTCAATATTTTATATATTAATGAGATGAGCACAATGTGACGCTATGTATACCATCCTTACTATCGCTACGTTGTTATGGACAGGTGTGTCACTTAATAACAGGTGAAATAATTATGAGGGTAATCAAAAAGTAATGATTATCGAATGTTTTGAATTAATCGAAGCGCAAAAGTAAAAGCGAGATGATATTTCGAGACTCAATATGTTTGTAAGGCTGATCAAGAATTTTTTGACTCGTTTTATAATCAAGGAGATGTAGATGTCAAGGATATGAAGGAGACCTTCTTCACCTCCATCATTATCAGCAGAAAGACGTCCACTACTTGACATAGGTATCCACCAAAAATCTCCTCATCGCTTTTTTCACCCACTCCAAAGAAATTCGAAGTTAAAAGCTCCGTGAGCAATCGGATATATGTTATTGTTAGTCAATTAAAGCAAAACATTAGGAGAAATCTAATAATATCCGCTGTATTGCTTTACTAAACAAAACTAAACCAATATATATATAACTGCGGTGGCCATTCAGGGAAAAATAAACTTCCGGTGTAATAAAAAAAAAAATCGGAATTATTTCCTTCAGAGGTAGTCAACATCACGTCCTAATGTGCGAAATAATATTTCTCCCCCGTGAAAGAGGGCGCCGCGGGCGCTTGTCATGAGTGTTCGACGTTTAACAGGGTTGTCGACTTTCACAAATTATAATAATACAGATTATTATAAAAAAAATTAACGATTCCATATATTTTTAATTCCTCGAAGGGACTAAACAAAATGTTCATCTCATGCTTGAGGTATAATGATAAAAACTAAAACACATGTCCATCGTCTTTATACACTAGACGTTAATAGTTCTAACCCTTGTAATTATACTAGTTACTATTATAATTTATTCCACCTCAAGTTTTCAGCGAGGATATAATAATGTTGAAGTTATAAGAGCAATGTAACTTAACATTTCAAGTTTTGAGCACAATAAGTTGCAATGTATGTTATCCTATGGTCGATAATAGTTTCACTGTACAAAGATAATATGATCTTTAGATGATTTTTTTTTATTCGATGAAGTGATAAGATAAGCGAAACTTTCAAATGATGGTAAGTAATACGCCTGTAAGTTACCAATTCGCATCAGGCCCGCGTGGTGACTATGGCCCATCGCCCTCATATTGATGGTAAGCCTTTACCCAACAGTGGGGGCGTAAATTGGCTGTTAAAAAGAAGAGAAGTAAAAGAATACGCCTGCCTACAGCAATGTGGCACTAGTTATGATGTACACTACACAATGTTCGTCGCCTTGACATATGAGATGTTACATTTCGTTAATCCAGTGATTTTACTAGCTACCAGCGGTCTTCAAACCAGAATACAGTTATGTTAGCGTGGTAATGTTTGGCGGTACTAAAAGGAGCTGTTGTGGTATCTAAATAGACGATCTCCGGAAATATAAACTTTACCCGAAAATTATGATAAAAAAATATTTGATAATTTTGATGTCCGCGTGGCAACCCTGTGCGATGCGCAGACACAATCCAGCGATCGGGTAATTCAATCCGCGATATTGCCGCGAGGCGCGACGAAAAGTAAAGGTAAGCCTTCGATAACAGCGGTACCCACTTATTGAGCTCGTTCGTATACTGATAAATCAATTATTACTTGCTAATATCCTGTTACTCTTCCTTCTAGGGTCCGGAGATGGTTTATTCCATATCATGTGACAGCCTCCACGACGCAGCAGCTAAGCACGGTATCGATTATAAAGATATATGTTTTACTTCTGTTAGGCCTGTCTTGCAGGATATCGTCTAGGTACTTACCACCGCAGCTCCTATTTCTGCCGCCAAATAGTACTTTATACATTACTATATACTGATTTGAGGGATTTGAAGAGATATGACTTCTATTATATATATAGGCGACGAGTACAACATAGATTTCTAACAATAGTGTTAGAAATCCATAGGTCATACATAGGTCTATCACCACCACTTACTTTATTACCCCGTCCGCCGTTAGTTCCTCGAGCGATATACTCTGCCAATTGCCACTTAGTCGAGCAATCCTTTGGGCTATGTCTGACGACCTCAGTTCTTACTAAGGTAGTGTGGTTATTAAATTCAATAAGCGAATATGTTGAATAAAAACTTTTACTTTGACTTTTTCAAGGATCTCATTTCTGAACCGAAGAGAACAAAACAAATTTTTAACATGTAAAGCACCTTAAGTGTTAGCCGTATTGCACCGCAGGAGATTCGAATAAATGCAATACCCACCGCCGTTCGGGCATTTGAACAATTTATTGCACAATCCTGTACAATGATTGCGAGATTAGCTTGTCCTAGCGCATTGGAATACGTTATTCAGGATATATCCGGCTTGGCGCAGAGGAATCTTGACGCGTAACTCTAACCAAACGATTGGAAATCGAAACTTCGCTCCTACGACGCTTCCGCTTTAAACCATCCGCCATTACTCCACTAAACAGCACACTATCGCAACACTTTTTTTTAATACTTACTATATAATAGATTCTCCAAGTTTTTTTTTATAATAAAACAATCTATTAATTCCTAAGGATAATAAGCTTTAAGTTAAACAATAGAACTACCCGATTTACATCCCCAATTGCACCAGTTCATAAAGTAGTTTCTTGATAAATTTTTTTTTTTTGTATGATACATATAGTAGTGTTTATTGGATGGATGTCTAAGTAAATTCTTAATCTATATTACATGTAGTCGTAAATAAATGTAACTATAAAGATCTATATCACAATCTAGATTAATTTTAAGTATTTATTTAGAGATCTCTATGAATATTACTTTAGCAAAAACATAAGTAAAAACTTCTTTATTTCCTAATTCAATGAAGACTGCATATAATAGAGTATATATGAAAAAGGATATCGAGGATCAAATACTTAATGATAAATTTCGTTTCTCCTTTCGGTGCGGTAATACGAAAATGTGAAATGAAATTAAAAAAATTAAGGACGTTAAAAAATTGACAGCCGTTGTAAATTACCCCACGTTACAAATTTTTGATGCGTTATTTTATAATCTGTGACGACGATCGCTGAGTAAAGCGGTCAAGTGCGAGTCGCGTTGTAATTAGCCGGTTCTTTAAGTGCAAAAATAAATACATCAAATGGAAACTCTAATCACAATCGAGATAGAACAAGTAGTAATGAAGATTTCGAAAGAAGAAGATTTGGGAGACAAGCATTCAAGACTCGGTTACATATCTTCTTCTTCTTCTTCTTGACGTGCCTCTCCAAATAGCGAAGGTTGGCGATCAGCGTAGTACAGTCCTTTCTATCTCTGGTTCGGCGGAACAATCCGTACGCCCCAGATATGCCAGTTCATTCCCTGATATCCCTCAACCATGACTTTTTCCTTCTCCCCCTTATTCCTATAGAAAACATAAGTTTTTGCCTATCAACAGTTTACAGACTTCTCGATATTAATCTCATAATAAGACAATAAACAAGATAACAGTATACTGTAAGAGATTATAACTGCGTGTAAGTAAATACAGTTAGATAAAAATCTATTGTAGCATTTATATGTGACCGGGGTAAACTGAAATATTCACAAAGGAACCCAAAAAGCGAATAATTAATGCAACCCGTGGCATAACAGGATTCCAGGGTCGTGTTACACGTTCGCGTGATTTGACGGAATAAAAAAAAAAACAGCGCTGCAAGCAAATTTGATACACCGAATACTTAACTCTTGGAAATCTTTATCTAAATCGAACTATAAATAACTTGAACTTTAAGTTTTGGTTTTCGTGACACGGGCATACATTATTAACAAAGTTCTTTTAGAAAAAAAAATATATTTGTCATAACGATGAGACAAGCGAGACGTCCACTTGATGGAAAATGAATCACCTGCCCATAACGTGGCGCTGGTTAGGATGGTATCCACAACAACACTTACGGAACCCAAACCAACCTCACTTGCTAGTGGTGCACCCTGCTACTCAACAAACGAGGCTCTGGCTCCCATCAACTCGCCTTGGGCCAGCGTGGTGGAAAATGTGATATGAAAAATCCTTACCTGAAGGGTAGGCAACGCACTGGCATCGTTGGTGACCGTGGGCGGCGGTGAATCACTTACCATCAGGTGACCCGTCTTGCTCGTTTGCCTACTAGATCTTATAAAAAAAAAAAAAAAAAAACAAAATGCCCTCATATGAACGACAACCCCTAGTACCCAGCGATGCGAGCAGCGCAGGACTAATCGATGTGGGGATCTTTGAGGGAGGCCTATGTCCAGCAGTGGACGTCTATTGGCTGAGGATGATGATATTGAAATAAGGACATTTTCTTTGATAGATTGGCGAATAGGCAAGCAGGAATCGTTATCTTCTTCAAGTATTTCTAGTTAATCAAACGTCGTGTATTGGTTGGAATGTTATAAAAACATGGTTACAGATTACACATTAAAATATGTATAATTGTTGTACAAAATTCGCGATATCGAAAATACAATAAAAAGGATATATACACGAACGACATTTGTGTATATTTTATCGGTAAGTATTTTATTTCGTCGGCAAACAAAGCAACGTCTGAAGTGAACTCGGCCGCAAAACCAATTCACGAAATATCAGATCCGACTGATGGCTGCTTTTATTGGATTCCTACGTAAATTCCCCTTTTGTTGAGCTCATTTGTCGGATTATGGATGCTAATGTCCGCTTCGGATGGAAGCTCCATTTAAATGTACCGATAACAAGTCGCCGTGACACTTCGCCTCGCTGAAGTATGCCATAACAGCCAACATACGTCCCCACTGCTGGGGCTAAGGCCTACCCTCAACATGAAGGCGATTGGGCCATCACGCTGTCCCAATGCGGGTTGATGTCTTAGCTAGTAAGTATGCCGTGGTATATTTTGTTATTAACGGGAAAGCGTTAATATCTTTATTGTGTTACGTCGCTTTGTTGCAATATATTACAGGTAATGAGCCGATACAGGAGAATTACGCAGAGGTAAGGCGAATCCGAAATTAAGGTAATATTGCTACGATTTTGTAGGCAGCAAAATTATTTATCGGGCGTGAAGGGAAGTTTTCATTGAATAATTCAGTATACGATATAAATACGTTTGTGATTCAACGATAGCGAATTTGTGAAACATATTTACTGAAGTGCTTTATTACATCGAATCGATATAGATATTGAAAATACTTTTTTTTATTTATTTATCGTTTCATTTATCGATCAGTACAACAAAAAATTATATAGATAGCATTGAAAAGCCTTGAAGGTTTGTCAACAATGTTACGGTTAGAATCGGTTATCGAGACCCTTAACTGACGTATATATATCATCATATAATAATCTATAGGAGACAAGACTTAGGTTAACATAATACACTATGATTCAGGATAATTAGGTTTGAAGAAAATCCGATTTTAGCCTATACTTAATGTTTAGATGGGTTAGTGTATTTTTTACTGTAGGGGGTAGTTGGCTTATAAGCCGAGGTATCAAATAATGAGTAGAATAATACTGGGTTTTGTTTAATTCGTGTAAAATAGTATTCGAAGGAGGGAGGTGTCGATAATAAAGGCTTTGTTGTCAACCCTCCACTGTACAGTTGTCTCTGGTCACGAATATCGTAACGCCTTAAGCCTTGCCCATGCCCGGGCTCCGTTTTGGTGTGAAAATGGGGATATAATTTTGGTAGGAATAATCAAAAACCGGTTCGCGTGCCCACCGGGCATTAGCTCGACCATGGGTAGGGCATGTTAATGTTGCCTGGTACATATAAAGCGGTGTGTACGTAATGAGCCGGAGAAAATTGTGTTACCATAAAAATAATTGCGTTTCTCTCCCCCTCGGCCCTCCTCACCAGCCGGCTCGGTTCTTATACGTCACTCGATTAGCTCCCGGGGTCGGAGGTACCCTTGGCGAACTTTATGTACGTACAAAACTCTTGTTCAGCTTTTTTTTGTTCCTCTTTTATACGCAGGAAGGTAAAATGAAGTTTCATTTGCAGATGGTTTTTGATGTGTATGCGAATATTTTGCATTAACGTACAAATAAAAATATTAGTAACATACACCAGGTTTTTTTAAGGATTGAAAATATATTAAAGGATATTAGTTAGTTAATAACACGTTGACAATAATCTATATTAATAAATTACTTGAAAGAGTAAGGTATGGATTACAAAATTAATATTATAAAATATCTTTATATGAAAGATATAGAGGATAGTATGACCGGATGATGATGAAGATAGTGTATAGTATCGTAAGTAGAAATGCTTGTTCGTTATGAAAAAAAAAAAAACCTAACTAGATAATTTACATATTCCACTAGAAGCGGATAAAAGGAAAAAATGTCTTTCGTTTAAAGTTAAGAAAACTTTAAACTGTTTCGAAGAGAGCTTTTGCCGCCGACTTTGTCTAAAGTCGATTTTTCTTACCTCGAAGTATTAGAAGCTTTTAATGCCAATGAAAATATTAAAAGCTCAGTTCCTTATTTTTAGTACTGATGCCGCCTTCTATGGGTAGTCAGGGTTGTTTGTCATCAGTGATCTGATGAAAGCCTATTCAGAATACAACCGCAGGAAACAAACTGGCTTAAGGAGATGAGCGCAAATGATACATAACATTATAACGCTGGTTAGGATGGTTCACACTGCATCACACTCTGCTTTGAGATATGAATTGAATGTTATTACCAGTAATTTGTCCATCCTCAGTATTGATGAAGTACTTAGGTCTTTAACAGACACCTACCCCCAGTAATTTGATATAGTAATTATGAAACTTAAATGTAATTTTATATATACATATATCTTTGTTTCTCTCTTGTGTGTTGGTTACATTATTTTGTCATAGACAAAATTTATAACAATATTGTTTATATTTTTACTAAGTACTTAATTTCAATAGAATTATTTACTTTGTATATAATAATTACAAAAGGTGAGAAGTGTATATTATAAGCTAATAATATTTATTCCAGTTGTGTATAATATAGATTGATACAGTCTAGTTTTGGGAGCAGTAGTAATATTATTCTCCATATTCCTTTCAAATAACAAAGATTTCTATGAAGAGTTTTAACCATGTCCGAGCTATATTAAATCTAAGAAGGGGCAGTAACAGGAACGGTATAGCAGCCTCGATTTACTTCGATTTACGAGACCGGTCACCGGGCTGACTTTTATAGTTCCAACCATACTTAGTGCTGTCAAGAACAAACGAAAGGCGTGTTTTTTTTTCTAGAGTTATTTCCGGTGGTGCCTCACGGTAGTACGGACTCAACTATTTATGTTTCAGATTGTTTGGACGCGACTGTTTGACGACCGGAATATCTGGCAAGCTTCATGGCAAATGAGAATTGTTAGTGTATTTATTTAAAAGTAGTGTTTGGTGTTTAAAATAAAACTTTTTAGTATCGATCAAACAAACTCATGACGTTATTCTTCTACAGAATGGTTACTTGAAATGAACAGGATTCAAAAGCTTTACTAGAAACATTTACTGTTAAGAATGAAGACTGGCTGAACTACTTGATAACTTGACACAAATTGTTATGAACGCGAAAAATTTTCATTTTTAAGTACATGTATAAAAATGCACATTTATATACGGTTATGGTTTTAATTGAGAGAATCTCTCTATAAGATCTCTAGGTCAATTTATCATATACTAACTTTGATGTTTCTTGTAGTATGGAATTGCAACGCTGTTGTAGTGATTAACATGGGTGGAAGAAATTCCTTGAAACATTTGACTAAGTGTCGACCGAATGTTATGACTATATTTTTACTTGATATATATAGCAAATAGGTGTTGAAGCTTAACATATTACGAATGTTTCCCGCCAATTAAACCGATCAATTGGCCGCGCTCGCAGCAACAATGGCTAACACAAGTCCGATAACGCAATAATAATCCTAACGAACAATCGAAATTAATTTCATGCGATTCGGTCAACCCTGTAATTCCGGCGCTCTCCTAACGACCCCGTCCACCAAAACTTAGTATAACCGTAATAAATTACCATCCAATCCAAGTTGCTCTAATAAGATGCCCTGGGAGGATTTCATTGGCTGCGCAACTCCTGCTGCCGTGGAATGTAAGATAATCATTAATTTAATTGACTTTGGATACACTTTAGGAAACATTAATTGGAATTATGTCCCCCTAGTTTGATAAAGTTATGAATAGGACGTAAGAATTCGTCGGCCTCGGGTCTCGATTAAAGGAGGCGATAGTTGATTGAATTTGCACTATAAGGATACGTAAATGGATTTTCGACTGATATATGTATGTAAAAACCACATGAAAATCATATTCCACTATTATCCTCCTTAACAAAATAAATTACATAGTATTTAAAGTTGCGAAAGCTTTTGGATGCGTCACGAATTTATTGATCATTGTACCACAATTATTAAAACTGTGATCGTTACTTCCGGTGATTATTTACTATTATCGACAATAGAATTAAGCTTGCTATTCTTGTAGAACAAACTTCTGTTTAGTACATATCAACATTGCAAGATCATAACATAAATATCTGTTGAACACACTTCTACCTAATATTTGAGATAATGTTCTTAATACTAGGCTCGACGAGTACAGTGTACCAGTAAGTTTCTCTGGAGTTGTCTTCTTATTGCTTAGTTTTACTACATGGTTAGAATGGCGGTAAAACTATAAGAATACATAAAATAACAGAGTTTCATATTCGTATTTTCCTCATAAATTACTCGGTATAAAACTATTTTAAGGAGTTTCCATTTGATTGTCTTAACAGCATTTAGAATAACTAACGTCTACAAATGTAATGTTAGAAAATAACGTTTTATAGTATAAGGTCTAAATTTGCTCTTTACGTACAACACAAAACGGAAACAAAATGTATACACATAACGGATAATTATATTTTCTCTTCAAACTAAGCGGAAAAGCTAAATAACGGACCGATCCGAGTTCTCGAACAAAGGGAAAACACTCAAAACACAATTACACTAAAATTATTCACGAAAAAACTCTCATCATCAGACGAGAAATTATGGCTCTAAAAACCATTACCACACATACAACGGTGCATTGAAGCAAACTGAAGTATGGGGGTGGGTTGTGAAGTGGATCGGGGCAGGGAAGTGGAGGGAACAGACGTATGGGGGGAATAATCTCGTAATTATCGGCTTAACTCCAGACGACATTTGCAGGTGGATACTGTAACGTACAAGCGCACAGTGGAAAGGAGTTCCAGGATCAGTTTGTCAAGCTGGAAACTGATAATTGATTTAGACGGGCGGTGACGAGATTAGGTCTGCGAATCGGATAAATTCAGGGAATTTTAAGGGTTAAGGCGGTTAAACGAACGCGTTGAATAGAGGGAGAGGGAATTTGAGAGGACACTTTGACTGTAGGTGCAGAGAGGGTGGTGATTAAAATTAAGGAAAAATAAACAGTGTAGGTAAGTGCCACCACAGCTATTTCTGCCGCCTAACAATAGCAGACTGTTCTCGTTGCTGTGTAGAATAACAAAACTAAACACTGTAGTGGTATTTAGATAGTTGTGAATACTGTTCACCAATAGAAACAAAATTAGATACAAAAAAAACATTTCATACAAAAATTCGGGTTTTAGCAAAAAAAATATTTGATTAAAAAAGTCGAAAGCACTATCACGAAGGTTGGAAAATAAATTGTAGCAAACGCATAAGTTCGCAGACGTATCTGACAGCGAGGATCCTCGCTGAAGTCTGCTGAGAGCTCGCCGTGTTGAAACGCTCCCGGTTTATATACGATCATGTACCAAACTACACGGTAAATTAAGTTAAACGTTTTTGTTTCGCAGAACGCTGCCTCGACGCTTAATAACATGGAAACGGATACGTGAAATGAAATGACGTGATACAGACAACTGGTAATGTTTGCAAAAGTTTCTGATGGAAATAAATAAAGCTTGATAAATAGACAACAGTCGGAATAAACGGACTACGAATTAAATAATCAATATATTCCTATCATTATCCTTACTCTTCTCTTAGAGTCTCTAGTCATTAAAGAAGGTAAAACTTCAGGGAAAAGGCAGCAGGTTTCATGTGATCTTCAAAACCTTACAGCGGTTATTAACCCGAAAGACAATTCTGATGGGAACGATAACTCTCAAAATTAGATAACCAGAAGTTCATTTGTAGACATCAGTAAGTTGAAATTACAATGATTTTTGTGCGATATACTTAAGTATAGTATATTTTACTTACATCTGTAGGTAGCTGACCTTTCTCCCAACTTGCCTAATACGCTTACAATGGTAGCTAACCAAACTATCAATCAACGACACTATGAGGAGCGACCGCCGGCCGTACCGTAAAATAATCCAATCAGATCCGAATCAAATTTACCGAGTCCACAGCTAAAACGATTCCTGTGTAGCAGCGCTTGGATAACGTATGGTCGATCGAATTTTAATACCGGATTTACCTACTCCATGGTAATATCAATCTAGGTATTAATGGCGGTGATTTTAAGCTATGAATTGATGGCAAGAGGGGTGTTATTTGAGTGCATCCGTCTTGATTATATCCGGAGTCTGCACTGCGTACCTTACCTATTCAGCGAAACAATGCAAGAGTTGGAAATTGTTATCATATTATTCTCTGGGACATAGTTACGCATTGTGAGCCAACCGTACCTGTAACAATGAACAGAATACATTAAAAATAAGAATAATTTACATGAATAGATACAGTTCAGTAATACATCAATAAAATTAAGGAATGTTTCTCTACGAAGGGAGTATAAAAGAAAAGTTCGTCCTAACTTCCTAATATTGAGCATAAGTTTAGATTTATACAGGTTTGTTCCGGGTTATATTCAAATTTTATTTTCTATCTCATTACCTAAACTTTTACGTATCTGTCGTAAGGATTATATGAAAGAAAACAAGGGTCCGATAAGAGAACAAATAAAAACATTCAGAAATGTGACATCGAAACTTACTTCCGGTTATATTTAAATGTGTTTAGTAATCCCAATATGGTTAATGATGTATTGACTTAACAGTTCAATTATAAAGTTATGTACAATGCTTAATATCAAATACAGAGCAGATTAATTGAGGAGATCTTATAAACTTACTAAAAGACAGTCCCACCAAAATTTTGTACCGGAAACAAGAACTCATTTGTCAACAAATATAAATATATGCGCAATAAATCATACGCCTTTATCCATATTAATGGTTTCTCCAAACGTATCATTAATTAAATATAAGATGTAATGAATTTTTTGGCCGTGCGATACGGTCTCCGGCTCCACATCACGATGAGAAAGCATCTCCGCAATTATCATATGTTATTAATCGCAACGTCTGAGAGTAGGTAGCAGGTAATTAATAAATGGACGGAGAAGATGGAAGATTATATTCAACTGAATACTATCCCGTGCTGCTTTATTTGGACATAAACTAAGAATTTTAAATTTAAAACTACCTAGAATTGAAGATGAAGAATGGACATAATAAAGACTATATAATGATGAATGTCATTATTTGCTTATATATAAACTAGCACTAGAATACAATCTTGTGTCAATATTTCGTCGTAAAGCGTACTAGTCTAGAAGAAGCTTAATTATTCTTCTCATAAATCTTTCCTAGATTTCAAAACTCATCTTTGGCAGAACTTCCATGTAGATAGATTATATAACAAGAACTAGCTTGTGGACTCAAACAGAGTGAGACTGTATTTTGTTGAAAGAAGCCTACGTCCAAAAGTTCTTTGGATGAGATGAGGATATAACTTACAAGCTAAGTAATCTCATTATCAAAGCACTTGTAAAATTAAATGATAAATGTTATAGGTACAATATCTTAAGATGATAAAGTTACATTTGTTATGTGCAGTTAAGTATTGGAGCCCGACTTGTGGGGACTCTAGACCAGATCTTTGCAAGACGCCAATCTCCTGTGATAGGTCGGCGTAGTGTTACGTATTATTTAAAACATTTGCATGTTTATTGTAATATTTATTGGACCCTTAAAACCGTCAGCGCAGTAAAACGCGACCGTCTTTGTTCACAACATTGTACCGCGTACAGAATTGCTTTTCGCATTGATCGTTTTATGGTTATGCGTTTTTCGATTTAATTTCATGTGGCCATTTCATATGTACCCACGAACTGGCTTCGAACAATGTAACGGACGGTGAGTTGGAACTGCATGTAAAGTCGGCTGGGCTAAGAGAAGTTGAATACTCTACATGAGTTGAAGAAGAATAGCACATCGACGCTCTATCACTAAAAATGTTTATAACAACAAAAAACCTATAGACGGTTACAAACAATGCTCAATATGTAATAAGAACCTTTTCTCTCAAATACAAAAGTACTACAAATGATGACAAGCGTCACTCAGACGTAGGTAGGATATTTCGACCACATACAGAAGGATCTCTTTATCATTTTCTTATGCTGCTTCTAGAAGGAAAACAACGGAGAAAGTGATTCGGTGACATAACGTTTTAATTACTTAACATTTAGAAGAATGGCACAGGTTCGGATGAGAGTTCTACGATTGATCGCCTCAATTTGAAGATGGCACTCAATGATAATGATGATGACTTAATACCGGAGTGTGCTACACAATTTTAAAGGAACTAGTGTAAACTTTATCGTTTAAAGTTAAAAGAGTTCTGCAGCTAATGAAATAGCATACCTATTTTGACAACCTGCATGTTAATGCACGCAAATTGAGTCTTATTAAAATGCCGGAAAGAGGAAATGGTGAATAATTAAGCCTTAATCGTGTTAATCAAACTCTTATCATTATTACAATTCAATATTTAATCTATGTTTGTTCGTATTGAACTATAAAACAAAACAAAAAAAACTAAAACAATTCTTCAGAAACAGCACTAAGTTACTGATTTAATGTGGCAATATTTTAGCCTTAAAACAATACAACGCTAAGAATAGAGTAAAAATACGCTGGGAGCGTTAAAACGAAGGCTTTATAGCAACTGGGAAGTGGGTTAAGCGTTGAGCTAATGAAAAGTAATGTTTTCTTTGTAAGGCTCTAAATAAACGTTAGCGACCGAACGAAAAACATCTCAGCTATATAGCTCAGGTGCTGTTATATAGCTTCATTTGTACCGCTGTGATACTATCCACATACATTTAGTATGTGGATAGTATCTAACAAAAATCTCATGCGTTTCAATCAATCTCAGGAATGGTTATCTGCTGATTTTATTTCTAAAGTTCTTTCATTCAATTACATAAAAAAAGGCCGAGATCCGTGTAAAGAAATTAAAACTAGAAGAAATCGTGTTTAAGTTCAATGTCTCTGCCAAGATGGTGACAGAACCTCCGCTCCAGATAACAACCCTAGCGCTGATCACAATCTTCAGACACGAGACGTCTCTAAAGAGATGTTTGCCAGATTCAACCAATTAGGGCACAGTTCTCCTTATACCTAACATATACACTGAATTTCCGTAATAGATGGTATATCATTTTTATTTGTAATTTCGCTTGATTAGTAATAGAAAAAATCTAGTAGAAAATTTTTAATTTTTTATATGATTTTATTAGAAACTACTGACTAATATGAACATATTGACTGTTTGACGGCAGAAATAGGCGCTGCGGTGGTACCTACCTCGTGGCTCCGACTACAGACCTCCACCAGTAAATGTTTATTAGTTTTTATTATATTTAACATTTAACCGATAGTAACTGGAATAGTTTTCCAAGATGAAAGTTCGTTGCTAACTGAGACAGTCAGTGCACGCTGTCGGCGCGGTTTCAAGTGACGCGCGGCGCGACGCTCGTGTTATACAATTACATTGGATTCTAAGTTCTGAGGATGCAGAACTGGTGCCGCTAATTCAATATGAACTAGATTTATACGCCCGACGAATAATAGATGTGCGAGCACGCGTTATATTGTCACTTAATTTATAGTGATAATAAATTGTTAACAGCAGTAGGATTACATCAGTTGATGATAGTATTCTAGAGATTATAATCGTAATATGGTTTCGATTAAGTATTCATTGTGATAAACTTAATATAATACTACTGTAGTTATAACTATATACAACTACAATTCCAATTTTCTTTTCTGTGATACAAACTTCGAACCTTGTGGACAGAAAGTACCGGAAATAACTAAGAGAACTAATAAACTAATATTTTATGCTACTCCCGTTGTTAACTTCGATCTTTACTTCTAAATACTAAATCCTTAGTATTTAACTACTGTCATTCGTTAAGTCAATTCTACTTTTCATTTAAGCAATAGAACTATTTTAATATTATTTTAGATCTTTCATTTTAAAGAAAGAAAAGTTATTTTAGAAACCTAACAAATTTAAACTTTCATATCATTTTAAACTGTTCAGATAAAAATATTTAACTTTGGGTTCTCTTTATCCTTTGGCTGCAAATCGTAGTGAAAATTTCGAGTTATAAATAGTATTCATACAGACTAAAGGTTACTTTAACAAAATAATGTCGGACGTTTTCAAGGGATGTTTCACAGGCGACCTATTTCAAACCCTGTGCGGGAAGGGTTCGATGGGGTTGAAATAGAGCGCGGTGCTGCTCGGACGAGGCCCGTAAACGTTTCGAACACACCATGCGTGATATGGGGCTACAACTTTATGGGTTTTATAGCGTTATAATAATTCATTTCCATAAGCGACACCTTAAACCACCCCAACTTGTTACGGCAGCTTTTGCTTGTTAAATTTTAGTAATTTGTATGATACTAACTATATATACCAAAATTTATTACACTCATAAAAAAATTTTGAAACTCTATAAATGAATATTAACCTAAATTGAACTAGAAACCTAAGTGTTTATCAAAGATATTGTTATCAAAAAAAAAAAACATTCCGATTGTAAATTTATATGAAAAATTTGAGAGTACAGTAATTTAATAACAGATGATTGAACTAGAAATAATAATATAACCTAAATACTCCACATAGGCATATATTTACGACTTCAAATATATCCAAAGTCTACGAATTCCGACTAACAGTTACCAGAACAACAGTATGTCATTGTTTAGATGCCTGTATGTACACATATATTAGTAGTGTCTATGTAAATATATATATATATATGAAAAAGTTTAAATTTAAATATCTACAACAAGATTTAGCATACGGTTAGAAGTGGGATGCAGTTTTATAATCGATTATAAAACTAACTATTATTAACTAAGATAAAGAATTAAAACTGAACAAACAAGGTACAGTGTATTGTATTTAATTTGGAAGTCATAATATATCAATTTATATATGGAAATAAACCCCACGCATAGATCTTTAAGAGATCACTTGAACGTATCACAAAGAGCGTGAAAAGCTCGACACAGCAAACGCATTAACGGTACGCGATCGGACCGAGGTGAGCGGCATTATTCATAAATGCACTTAATACGGCTAATTTACATAAACATCGGGAGTCAGCTTTCGCTGCTGCCGTGCCATAGATCATCGAGGCCCCTGCCCGACCGGTCCGACCTGGGATGAGCGATGATCGGCCCCGATGCTGCGCGGGTTACCATTCTGATTTACTGGAGTTAAAGCGCGCCGCATAGTTTAACACGAGTGACACACGGACGCGACCAAACTAAAGCTTTTACATAAATTAACCATAACATGAAGTACATGAAAATATATATTAAAAATTTCCAGTCAGTACACGTGAAATAAAAATATTATTGTTAAGAAAATAGAACTAGAAAAGAGGAATATAAAAATAACCTATAGCTGTTATAGTCACTAGTATATAGCAGTTATAGTTCGTAGTAGTACAATTATAGTTTATACTATAACAAATTTGCTATAATTTTAGCTAATTCGTAGTAAAATTAAAGTTTGTTCTGATTAAATCATACAGGAGTAGATCGACATCACATCAGCGGATGAACTTTTTCACCTTCCGCAAAAAAAACCGACTACTTTCGAAGTCAATACCCAACCTCTGGGCATGAGAAGGCTTAAGAAGAAGAAGGTATCTGTTGATTATTAAATATACGGTTCAAGTTATATATGGTTGATGATAAGTAAAAAATGTAATTAGACATTTTCTCAACTTCAACATTTAAGTATAAAGCATAAATCACATAAATAATATTACTTTATACATGTCCTAAAATGTAAATTTGCTGTAGATTTAGTATTATTAAAATAAGAACTAATATTGATAAGAAATTGTGGTATCATAAATTTATAAGCTGAAACCAGTATAACGTTACGATCATTGACTAACATGTGAAAAGAACATCTTACTAATACATATATCATATAATATATAAATATATGAAACAACCATTTCTCTTGTAATCTAAAACCGTTGTTAAGGAAGTAATTAACTTTAAAGAGACTTAGTTAAATGTAAATTTCAATAATGATCCTGTTTCATAATATAGTATATTTATATGGACGTGTGGTGCCCAGTTTTAAAGATATGATATATCATACAAGAAGTGTAATAAACAGTTGGTGGTGTCGTATAAAAGTTTTTATTATCGCAGTAGTAGTGTTTGCGTTAGCGCTCCTCCGCCTTTACGACCGTATGTATAATTTTAAGACGAGTCTAACGACCTTCGCAGTGATGTCACGGGTTCGCTTCTAAACGTAAGTGTATTGGTAAATCATACGCCATTGTTGTTGTTGTCTATTGTTAATAACTTTATGTACATTTTATTTACATGCCCGAGCTTTGACGGTGTGCTGTAAATATTCAAAGTGTGCTCGATGAACGCAAACTGTAAACGTTCGTTGACTGCAGTTGCCGCCTACGCATTGGCCATTAGTTCAGGTTCGATTTTCTACGGTTCTGTGCAGTCGTCGTATTTAAGGTCTAAGAAGGCAAAGCTTTGCCTATTACTTTTTATGCATGGGATATTTATAACATATTCGTATATTATTGTTATAAATAAATATCCGTTTTAATGTTTCTTCTCTGTTGGATTTCAGTCCTTTCTCCAACACGGAGATCGTCAACGCTATCCACCTCGATATAATACGTGAATGTACGTGGTTCAAGTGAGTGAATAACAAATGTTGGTTTCTTTACCTTTTTCTACACCGGAATCTGAAACTCAGTGGGAATCAAACGCGAAACTCTTCGAATTACCAACCAAGGGCATCATTTCCATCTTTTTATACTTATAAGTAATCATCTATTCCTCCTACCAAAGTTTAAAGACATTTTGCTACATATACATAAATTATAGACAAAAAAGGAAACAGTCTAAAATATAAGAGCTTTTATATACACTGCTACTAATTTCTTTTCTTTTTATATGTAGTGAATACGAGAGATATTGTATACAAAATATAACGTTATACGTATCCAACAGAGTTACCTAAAGTACTAGGTTTAAACCTAATAGATATTATAGACACATAGATATAGATAAACTTATACTGGATAATACTGCTTATGGAATATCTTATTGCCAGCATAAAACCCATATTTAGTTAAACTGGATCACTATACAAACCACAGAGGTCCTTTAAATCGATGGCAAATGATACGGAGGTCTACCTTTAATACTAGCTAATTAGGATGATAGACACTAAATGACTGCTCATTGTCTTGAGACATAAAACGTTAGGATTTGTTACCGTAGTAATTTTATCTGCTACAGCGCACTTTAAACGAGAACATTAGTGTTTGCAGTAGTGGGCTGGCCGTAAAAAAAATGAGTTGCGGTGGTGCTTGCCCAGAAGGTTTCCGGTAAAGGAGACAGAAGGTTCTTGTTCTAATTATAGATATATAAGTTTAAAGAAATTTACTGTAACTTTCTACTTATTTCACATAAATGATAAATAATTACTGTGGTATATAATCTGAAGTGTAATTCATCATTATTATTATCAGCCCTTAGACATCAACTGGTGGACATAGGCCTCCCCTAAAGATGTCCACGTCTGTAGAGGTTCATATGGGTGGATTTGGGCCACCAAGAGCAGGTGAGGTTGGCTTAGGTCCCGTAAGTTATTGTGAGGGACCGTAAGACTAAGTTATATAAGTAAAATCCATTACCTTTTAGTAATAACAGGTTGGGGAAAAAGAAATCCATTATTTTTATATGAACTTCAGGACTTTATTTAACATGCTTCGGATTGTCCGATTTCGGTTAAATATGCACCGTTTTGTTCTATGATTTGTTGCCATTTTAAAGGTAACTTCATAATGCCTCTCTCGTAGAAGTCCTGGTCTCTATTTGCAAAAAACTCTAGTAGCCGATTTTCACAATCTTCCCTAGATGCCAATTTTTTATCACTAAAGAAATTTTGTAATGCAAGAAAAAGATGGTAATCGCTTGGTGCCAAGTCCGGACTGTATGGCGGATGCATTAAAACTTCCCAACCAAGCTCCCGAAGTTTCTGGCGAGTCACTGTAGACGTGTGTGGCCTAGCGTTGTCCTGGTGGAACACGACACCTCTCCTGTTGGCCAATTCTGGCCGTTTCTGGTCAATTGCTATCTTCAAACGGTCCAGTTGTTGACAGTAGAGATTAGAATTTAGTGCTTGGCCATATGGAAACAATTCATAATAAATAATCCCCTTCCAGTCCCACCAAATGCACAGCAGAACCTTCCTGGCCGTTAGTCCTGGTTTGGCCACCGTTTGAGGTGCTTCACCGCTCTTTGACCATGATCGTTTTCGCACAGGGTTATCGTAAAATGTACCGAATTTTCTCTTTGTTCACTTCCATTTTTAACACCCTGTAACTCACAATTGAATGCACCAAACAAAAAACAGCAAAAGAATTTTTTTACTGTGAAATGTCACCTTTCCAACGAGCATAAATCTGAAACTGTTTGATCGATACTTTACGAGAAATTTATCACTACAGCCATCTATCGAAAAAGTAATGGATTTCTTTTTCCCCGACCTAATATTATATGACAGTTAAAATCAATGCGTTTGCAAACCGTAATGGCATCTTACATGTTCATGACGTTAATTGAGCGTATTAATTATTAAAATAATAGAGCCTACATTAATTAGCTGCGGTAACGTTCACCTTGGAGCTCCCCGCGGCCTTAAGAAAGGAAAGTTGAGGCGACAAAGGATGACTATTGAGCCAATCCAAATGGCGGTGGCAAGAAGAATTTATGGTCGCGTTGAACAAAAGGGGATAGGGAGCGCCCGCCCACCAACTTTCGTTGAATACCTTAATTTCCTGCAGCATTCACACTCGAGACTGGTACCGACAAAGATTTGTTCCCGCCCGCGGCTCGCTAGGACCAAAACCTCGCTGAATAATGACCTCGTTTTGGGAACGCGAGGTATTCAACGTTTCACGGTTACTTTACACAAAACGAACTAGCATAAGGCAAAGGAGTTTTCATATTTCGCAGCTACAATATTTTTCTTTATTCACTAGAATAGAGGTGATATGTGACTCCATAACAAAAATGCTGGAGGTAGGTCTCTGTTTGTAGACCGTCTAGGTAATTACCACCGCAGCTCCTATTTTTGCTGCCATACAGCAGTGTTCAAACGTTATTGTGTTCTTGTTTGAAGGGTGTTAGTAATTAAATTAATGGCACTGTAGACGTAACATATGTTGTCGCAAGATGATCACAATATGGTGCAGTGTATATCATCTTAACCTTTGCCACATAGTTGTCTGTCTGTCTTTCATATCATCAGTTTGTGGAATGATATATTACATTCGACGCCTGAAGACGAATCATGTTAAGAATAAGGCTAAGTATGAATTATATTCTAATTCAGAAAAAGTATAATAATATATATATAGTACTTCCTGAAACTTCTCTCTCTTTTATCAGCCGGACGTCCACTGCTGGTCATAGGCCTCTCTCAAGGATTCTCATTGAAGAGGACACTTACTTAAACGAAATAATTTCTTGACTAATGAAGTAAATGTAAACTTGAACGTTTTTTTTTTAACTTGTCAACGTTATTTTAATTACTGCGTGGTTAAAATGAGTTCTTACAACTTTTCCATTGACGGTGGGCGAGTGGTAGCGATGGATGGACGTAACGAATTGAATCAAATTAAGTTTCAAGCTGGTTTAATATAACAAACGACCTTAATGTGTGTACGACACGACCGTTGGTCATCCACTCTTGTACGACCTTCACTGATTTAAAGGTCATATAAAATAACACTTAAAGATAACTTATAACATATATAAAGTTTTAGATGATATATGTTTTAAAACTATGTAAAAATATGTAGAGCGTGTTATTAATGTAAACCGAGTAACTATTCCATATTTTAGATAGGATTAGTAGTTATCGCTAGAAGACTAGACAAATTTTAATATATCATAGTAATATTTACTATATAATAGTATAATTTTGAGTTAATAACTGATATACATGTATATAAGCATTATGCCAGCCGATAACCTAATTCTAGTTAGGATGATATACACAGCACCGCATTGTAGTCGCCGCGTTAAAGTATAACATGTTAAATCTTGTTACCCCTTAACTTTATTAGCTATACCATCCTCTAAACCGGAACCCAGTACTCTTTAGTGGCAGAAATAGAAGCTAATGCCGACTTAGATAGTCCTTCCTCTTCGTACTAGTAAGATCCATGTTAAAACTTTAAGATGGTTGTCACTTCCAGATCCCTACTACCTGCTATTTTATACGACTGAACTGGATATTATCATAATAAGTACGTTTTCTTAACTATTAAATAAACCTTTTAGAGCCCAAAACAAAAAAACTTTACATGTATTCAAGGCTAAGATTTATATTCTGAAGTCGAAACCACAGAACGGTTACGGCTTCACACTTCACTAATGCAAGAACAAAGAGAAATTAATAACGGGGCTGGACCATTTTTCATTTTCCATTACCACCCTTTCAAATAAACGTCGTTTAAACTTCAAATATCCAATATGGCTGCGAGCAAGACAATCAATCAACGTTCCGTCTCATTAAGAAGTTTGGGGAACAAACGAAATGCATCTTCCACCAATTAATCCCCCAATCTGCAGAAACACGCGGATATCGGGTGAACGACCGCATTCAGGTGCTTCTAAAAGGGTAGCAAAAAGATGAGTTTTCTTATAAACAACCCTTAAACTGTATTGTACTTTGAATATTTCAAAAGTTTATTGAACTGTATAATCATTCTATTTCATTCCAACCCTTTTATAAAAGTATCTTCATCAAACAATTGTTAAATCTATTTTCATAAGATAATACTGTATAAAGACAAAGCTTTAAGCTAAGAACTTAAATCTCATATAAAAAACAAAAAAAAATCAATTAGTACCAGTATCACGTTCACCAATTATTCCTTACTGGTGGCAAGTCTCCGTTGCCGGAGACCGTCTAGGTACAACCGCAGCTATTTCTGCCTTTGAACAGTAGTGTATAAACATTACTGTGGTCAGATTCGAAGGACGTCATAACTAGTCATTTTACAGTACGGAGATCTCTTAAGTCGGCGAGCACAATGGTGCAGTGTATATCATCCTAATTGGCGCCATGTTATAGGCAAATTTATTACTTACCATCAGGTGATTGTCCCGCACGTCTAGTCCTTTCGTTGGATAACATAAATAGTTTTGCTTTAATTGTAATAAATTTTTGTAGCTCGCTGGCCTAATGGTTAGAGCGTGCGGCTTTCATTCCGAAGGTCGCGGGTACAAATCTCGGCATGTACCAATGACTTAATATTTAAGTTATGTACGTTTGTGAACTTTAGTTACAACAGCGAGATACAAACGGTGAAGGAAAAACATCGTGAGGAAACCCGCACACTGATATCATCTTTGTGTGTGTGTGTGTGGTGGTCCCAATAAAGTGGCAACAGGCTCGCCCCCTGTTACATGGGACCTAATCTGACCACATCTGGCGAAACGTGGGTGGTTTATTCACCTCTGCCTACCCCTACTGGGAAAAAGGCGTGACAATATATATATATATATATAATAAATTTTTAAATATATGAAGATTACACAACAATTCTACCTATACAATTTCAATATATATGGAAAGTTTTAAGATATATATTATTAAGTATAATATGAAAATTAGATTCCATATTTCTGTATTATTAAAACTATTGAATTGAATTAGTATTAGCAGGATGTTAGTGAGTAAAAATCCTTATTGACGCTGAAAAATAAAACGGCCTAAATAACTTGCCTATACTATTAAATTCTTTGCAAACAAATAATTTTATAAATATGGACGAATTTTAATTAAACTTTTTAAATAAAAAAAAAAAACACCCTAACAACACCAGTGGAGGAACTCATAGAAACCTGAAAACTGAAGCCGTATAAAACTAAATTGGACAGTGAAACTTTCTCCTAATCAAACGGTTGTGAAAGTAAGTTATCTAAGTTCAAATCATCCCACCCCGGGCTCCGGATACCCGGATAGCGGATACCCGGCTGATTTATCGAGCGGAGACACGGCCGGTTGTTCAGGTGTGATAGATTTACAACCGGGTACGCCGCTAAACAATTAAGACCGTTGCCGGCCCAGCGGTTGTTTTTTAACCGGACAAGTTGCTAGAACGGGTGAACTGGGAAATTAAACGCCGGTGTCACTTGTTTCCGTGTATATAGGTTCTGATGCTGAACAGCATTTTATTTTAGATATATAATTCATCAATTTCTTAAGCAAATGTAAGTATATATAAAAAAATCTGACTTAGTCTCATTTTAGAGAAAAAGTCAAAGATACAATTCAACCGTTATTGCAAGTGTGTGTGTCTTAGAAAAATGTTATCATAATACATAAGTTTCCATCGTTCCACCTCGATCGGAAGCTCATATCATATATGGGTCAATAGATGACACGTGCTTGTCCAGAATACTTTAACCCTCATTTGTTGGCAACAGGAACACAGGAAAGTGGCAGAAACAGATTCCATTCCATTCCTTTCCAGAGTATAACAAGAGTAGTATCTCACTTGTCATGTAATAAAAAAAATTAAACAAAAGCCAGTGTTCACGACTCGCATGAAAATTACGTATTTACTTACATAAGTTACAAGTGCAAAAAAAAAAAAATACACTGTAAACAAATTTGAAATATCGCGCAAAAACAGTACCGCTATTTCCAGCTGTGCGTGTATAAGGAGTATTCAGCGGACTTATATACGAAGCGGCTGAGCAATTATGACGAGTGACCATTGACCCGGTTGAGGACGGCAATGCCTCGTTTACATTGTCGCAGTAACTCAGTCCACTTACAAAATAACTACACAAGTAGCCCGAGAGCTGCGAGCTAAAATAACCCTTGCGAACTACCGCGCCTTCGCTGATTCGAATCCGCGTCGTTCAATTTTTAAACCAACTGCAAGTCCTTCGCTCCCTGTATACTTTAACTTGTAACCTAGCAAGTGGTTGATTATTAATTTATTCAAAATGCTAATAAAACGACTTTTTCGTATCGTGTTCATAAACTGGAGATATATTAAAAATCCGTAGAACTAAAGTCACCAACATAGTTAAAAAGATTGCTATCTTCAAGTGGTCAGGACACATCGATCGAACTGACAGCCGATGGGGCACTAAGGTCCTCGGATAGCGACCCCGGGCCGGTAGACGTAATGTTGGTAGGTCCTCCACCAGGTGGGCTGACGATCTGGTGAAGGTTGCAAGAAGCAGCTGGATGCGGGCAGCGCAGGATCGATCGATGTAGATATCTTTGGGAAAGGCCTATGTCCAGCAGACGTCTATCGGGTAATAATGACGATGACGTGAAAAATAAGACACCAGCGAAATATACAAAAGCACCATTAATTAGAATCTCACTCTCTCTCTCTCTCTACAAATCGGCTCCTCAATGCTCAGGGTCGTGACTCCTTATCGATAACCTACCTGCTCTTAATAATGTTACGCCAGATACTTCTATTTGATGCTTTCTGTATAGCGTCATATTCAGGTGTTTCAAAGGTCTTCTTCACCTGATCAGTCCAACGTATTGGGCTCCGTCCTCGCGGCCTCTTACCATCAACCTCGACAGTAACCAGTTTCACCAAGTCATTACCATTTTTTCAAAATCATTAAAGTGCCACAAAGAAAATTTTGAGGAGAATCGATAAACAAGTTGATACAAAATCGAAAAAAGGATAAAGAGAGAGAGAGAGAGAGAGAAGATTTTCACAATTTGCAAGTGGTAGAAATTAGGCACATTGGTTGTTAATAAGACATGATGGTCATTGAAACAGGTTTACCCATTTCTGGGCTATGGCAGATACCAAGACACAAATACACTCTCTCTACATCTTTCTCTCACTCTCTTCTCAGCTGTATATCTCTATACTGTTTCTACGTCATCTTTCTATCTCTCTTCTCTACTTCGCTCTATCTCTACTTCGTCATCAGCCACAAGGCATCCATCCACCATCCCTTAACACTATACTTCTCGGTCTTCATTTGGGTTTACTGAACGGTTGTTGAGGACTGCAGTGCCATATTACCACCGCGGTGAAGCAGTATTCATTGGAATTTGTTACAAATATTGCAAGAATCGATATACTCCGAAATTTCATAGTTCCGGAAACATTCACATACATAAATCACACTTTACTATACACTTTAGGGCAAAATTGATATCACTGTAGCTTTGTTTACTGGCCACCGTTTCGAAATACAAGGCACTGAATATCTTCTAGATTGTTCGCTGCGATAGAGTTATTGCGGCCGCAGTCAATGCAAAACTGTAGTGTTGGGTTATTTATGAATATTCTCCAATGGATATATGAGTTTCCTGTTACAACGCACTAAACCGTGTACATTATGTATGTTACTTCGCTTTACACAACACTTACTGTAGCATTCTCCGTGGCGCAGTGGATGACCGTTTACCTAATTACACAGAAGTCCTTAGTTAGATTCCGATGCCACACGTGAACTTAGGTATTGGCTTGGGTTTTTTTAAACGGTCTAATTAACTACTACTCCTTTATAATAAATCTTACCGTCATCATTCATCATCGACAAATTTTCCTTACTGTCCACACCTTCATTGGTGTTAAAACCACAAAATAAGCATAAGCGACGACAGTTTGGAAAAACTGATTTTAGTCGAAATCGCCAACAAGTTAGACCTAGCAAGTAAAACATTCTTAGTCTACCAAATTTTACACAGTTAAAAGAGACCTCCTAGATAGGAATCTGGTGGAGACTGATATTCAGAAATGTGAAGCCGGTCATATGGAAGAGTAAGTCTATTACCGATAAAAAAGCAAGTCTTGTTAGATGTTTACAGATACATACATTAACAAATAACGGAGACAGAGCTTTTTTTTATTCTTATGTAAGATTTAAATTACACATCAGTGTTAATGACATTACACTTATAGTAATGCAGAGCTTTTTGGTCCTCCTCCACTTTTACATCTATCATTTTAAAGTCGAACTAACTATATAAAAAAATGAGTTAAATTAACAGTTCCAAAAGAAGCAAGTATGCCAAAGGCCGAAAGCTTTTATTTTTGTATAAACAGCTTAATTGGATAGTTAAAACAGGAACATTGAAATAAGACCGTATTGATAAAAGGATTCAAACGGTACGGATTTATCTTTAGTATTTGTAAATCCTTTGAGTGTGAGTAGTAAAAAAATATGAATGTCTAAAAATTAATTAACTATTTCCTGACTAATGAAAAATGCGTTAACACCTTATGAGTGCCTAGGTTTACACTTATATTAAAACTATAGATTTCATTATAACATGCTTACAATGAATTTTATAGTTAGAGAAATCAAGACGGAAAATTCTAATGATCCTTTTATATACAGGGGAGTATAAACTAAATTTTAAGGATTATACAATGTTCATTAATTCATCATCCAATAATAAGCACATTTGCGTAGATCGGATATTAATGATATTTAAAAACTGTAGATACTAGGGATACAATATGCTAGTTATTCCTCGCTCGCTTTGCTGGACGTAACACCTCCGCAACTGATATTGAGGGTAACATTTTTTAAAATCCATTTTTAGCTGACCTAAACTCGGTAGAAGGAATACTCTTATCAGATTTGTAGTCCCAGGCCTTATAGTTTCAGAGATATCGTGATGAATTTGTACATAGGTGGATATCTCTTATGTATATAGATAACATCAGAGCAGTAACCTACAAAGCCAGATAAAAATTATTAAATTAAATCTCAAAAACTTCTTCTGGGAAAAAAACATGAAGCCATTAAATGTTTTATTTATCGCATCCTTTGAGTATTTTAGAATTATGTCCTTTAAGAATTATAACGGTAACACTATGTCAAAGCACCTTCCAACTTAACCCTTCAATGTATAATTGAGTTGTAACTGAATCCTTGGATATATCACAAGAGACCAATTCCCCGTTATCTAAATAACAATAACCAAGTACCAATCTAGTTAAAATCTTAACTGTAGTACGTGCACCGAATGAGCTTCATCTCGACTTAGGTTCACTTGACTAATTAAGGTTCCCACTCACCACCTTATCCGCAATCAGTTCTGCGTTTCTACCTTGTCCCACTGAATTACGTTTGATACAACCGTAGCAGCATAAATTACGAGCGAAGGCGGATGTTGAATTTAAAATATAACATTACTTTATAAACCTAAGAATACTAACTTCTGTTTGTACTTCTTCTGTTTTAATAACTACTGTTATAAACCTAAGAAATTTAGTAGTAAACATATAATAAAATGAAAAAGGCAAAAGAATATATGAGTATGATATGTGGTCATAGTTTTTACTTAAATGTCGCATTGTAGTTATTAGCTTAAATAATGTTAATAATTAAATAAAGCTAGATAATAAACAGGAAACAAATTTTAGAGCCTATGCACTAGAAAGATTCTTATTTTTGGCTTTTGACGTGAACCATCTCTTTTTAAGCCAAAGGTTAATAAAAAATATTCAGAGATCTGTGTTATCTTCTATTGATAATAAGTAATGGCACCTTGAACATTATTGATAACATTTACTGGTAGGTCTCTGATGCTTGAAACTTTAAGTACCAATACAACTACTATTTCTACTGTTAAATAGAAGTGTATAAACATTACTGTGGTCCAGTTTGAAAGGCATTGTAGCTAGTGATATTACTGGGGTGAAAAACTTAACAACTTGTATCTCAAAGCGAGCACAATGACATGAAATGCATATCATCCAATGTTTAGGTAATAACAAAGGTAAAGGTTGGCACAATGACCATTAGGTGAGCGACTGGTTCGTCTGATCAATAAAAAATTTCAAAGGGTAGTATGTAACGCAAAGATCACTTATAAACTACAAATTCTTTCGCAACTTTTTGTTCACACAGTTTCAGATAATAGAGATTTCAATTCGGTGTATCGTAGTAAAATTTATTTCATGCCTCCATACAAAGCGCGCGAGGCATTCAACTAACAAATTCACTATCATATTCCCGAAAATAACGTCCCCGCTAACCTGTTATTATTCACACCACGTAGCCCCATCTCCCTAACAGACGCCGAGACGGAAATATAACTGTCCAAATAGACAAGAGCCCCGGCTGCGTGGAGCGCGCGCGGCCGCGGAGGCACAAATAAAACGGACAAGGTGTATCTTTGATTATCGACGTGGATTCAAATCCGGGCGGGTTCTGAAATCCATCTCGTTACGGCGGTGTTCGCGGCGTGTCGATTAAATTATGTAAGGCTCGAGCTGAAATTACATAAGCGTTAGATAAACAAATGTCATACGGCGGTGAAACCGCGAGCCGAGTTCCACAGCTCCTGATGCTGCAAATTGCTGAGCTGTTTCGCGTATAAATAATCAATTTAATATCGTCACTAATTTTATATCTTAAACATCCTCACTATACAATACTTCATGCGTTAACAAGTCAAGCGGTTATTAATTTCTCCCGAGTTACTGTTGACAAATTTGTATAGAATCTAACGTGCCAATTATTGTTCCGTAGTTTCGCGCACAAACTCCATTCAAGCAAGATTAATTGTACTTTACCACAGACGTTAATAACACGACAATTTTATTATTATTTAATACTGTAAATAATATTTTAAATAAACAGTAAAGTTGGTAGATATAGTAGTAAATGAGACGTTATTTTTCTTAATAATTGTAGGAATGAGACGAGTCGGACGTTCACTTAACGGTAAGTGATACAACTGCTCCTAACATGTTAGGATGATATACATTTCACCACATTACGGTCGTCGCCTTGAGATATAGGATGTTGTCTCGTTACCCCAGTAATACTAGCTACAGCGCCCTCAAACCGGAACACAATATTTGCACACGACTGCTTGGTGGCAATAGGAACTGCAGGGCTACCCAAACGGTCTCTAACAACAGAGACCTTCCATCAGTAAATATAAGTTTAACTTAATATGATAGAGTATTAACGTTGTATGGAATATAAATATATTGAATAGCTAGTTTTCAATAGAAAATCTAATAAATAGCAGTACTCTCTAACAGTTATACAGTTATAAGAACATATAATATCTTGAAGTACATCCAAAGAGATTTACAAAGGTGAACATAATAAAATTATCTGTGATCTAAATAATCTCGAATGAACATGCTTAATGCAAAAGACATTTTTTTTTATAGATATCATGCCATAGATATAGGTTACAACCATTGATCATTACTAAGACGTTATCGACCTATCGAATGTAAACCTTCTTTCTTCTTAAGCTGGCAGTAATTATTTCATGCCTAAGAGCTGTCTAGACTTGGCCATTAAATGTAAGATGGATTACGATGTACACCGATCTGTTACTCCCGCATTACAGATGACATCCAAGATAATTATAAAAACCTCACCGTTTAAAAGCAATGTCAGTTTAAACTGTGAGATAAGTAATATCAACCGTTGGAGTATTGAGTAAATTGTATTTATACTGTATTTTATATCCTTTAAATAAACACAAAGGATTTTTGTTAAAAGCCTAATTTTTACTTCAAGAAGTTAAATGAAAGCAAAGTAAATAAATGGAAATAGTATTAGAGACATCCAGGGACTAATTAATGATGGAGCAACCTATTTGTTGTTGGTCTGCTTAGGTAATGAAGAAGAAAGCGAATGGAATCACGAAAGTAAAAAGAAACTTAGAACTTATAAAAAGTAGTTACAGAAAATAAGTTTTTTTAAACAGTTCTCTTTATGGAGATGCTGGTATACTCTATAAGTATCAACAGTTGTAAAAGTCTAACAAAAATTTGGAAAGCAACTGACTATATAAAGATAAATGTTTCAATGATGATGAATTTAAGAAACCTAAAGAGAGGTGAAAACAAATATTTGCCACTCACAATTTTACAATGTTATCCTATTTAGTAATTTTACTTTCTCGTTCTAGTATAGAATAATCGTTAGAATTTGATATTAAAGTGAGGGTATAGCAAGCGATGTTTTCCAGTACTTTTAAATTCTCGTGTTTACCGAAGTTACCTAAACCCAAATTTTCCACGCCTGCGAATGTCTACCGTTTATCTGTTAAGGTCTCTCTGAACCTTTCAAAATGTCGGTTACACGTGTGACGTGGCGAAAATGTCACGATATTTGAAAATAGGTTGCTCGGTACATTATTTGGTGCCGAGTCACTGCTTTCGGCCATAAGAGCACCCGGTGACAAAGTCTCCGGTTTTATTACCAATCGGGAATATAACGGCTAGTTTAGGAACGTTGATACTATAATAAACATTTTCTATTGCATAAGCTTGTAATGGAGGATTTAGAACTGTAAAATACTTCTCTTTTCATCACAACAAATAATTTATAATTATGAAGTCAGTACTATCCCCACAAGGTGGACCGACGACCTGGTCAAGGTCGCTGGCAACCATTGGATGCGGGTGGCCCAGGACCGGTCTGAGTGGAAATCTTTGGGGGAGGCCTTTGTCCAGCAGTGGACGTCTTCCGGCTGATTGGATTAGATTGTATTGATACTATTAAATATATAAACCAACTCACCCTTTGTCGAACTATATTTTGTTGCTTGTATGCTTCTTCCTATTTCTATGTCATTTGTTAATAATTAATGGATATTAATATTAAGTAATAAGTAATATTAAGTAATAGTAGAAGAAAATGAAGACCAATTCGTACGCCGTAAAGCCACTTACCCTCATACCAAATAATGCTAATAAGTATACTAAATACTCAACACTCTAGATTTGCTTATACCTAGTATTGGATATCAATAAGTAGTAAAGATAATGTGAAAATATCTCTGCTTATCATTCTATATGAATAAGTTAATTTTAAAATAGAGAAATTTGAAAGAAAACAGTTTGAAAAGTTAACGAGAATTTCGTTAATGTAATCACCGTTACAAATATTCTGTGATGTTTTTTATTAATGGTAGACCTCTCTTGAAGACATGGAGGTGACATCACGACGCCTACTCTCATCGTCAAGCCGCAAACTGTAAACAATGCCGAATTCCGCCTCGATGAGCCCCGTATCTATTAAAATTACAGCTGAAGTGAGACGTTGACACGTTTTACTCATGTTCTTAAGTACACAGTGTGGTAAAGTAGGCAAATGTCGAGTGCCACCACATCGTTATAAGCAGAGTGTCAGTTACCACCCTATAAGTAAATACTTTTTACTGATTACTATTCACTGGTGGTAGGTCTATTGCCGACGACTGCCTAAGTAGGTACCACCGCAATCGATCTATGAATTTCTGTCGTGAAACAGTAGTGTGCAAATATTAATGTTCCAGTTTAAAGGGCGTTGTAGCTAGTGAAATTACAGACAACAACAAGTCTCAACGCAACGAAGACAACGTGGTGTTGTGTATATCATTCTTATGTCGCGTTGTTATGGGTGAGAGGGAGAAGGGGTTTCACTTACTATCAAGTGAATGTCTAGTTCGTCTCGTCTCTTCGCTGAATAAAAAAAGCTGTCCCCGTCGTACGTGCACTAAAATAACATTTTTCCCATTTTCGATACTGTTATTCGCAACTAGTGAAAATGAATCTCGTTAAGTAAAAACACGATTTTCGATTTGCGCAAACTTCGACGTTGTTTTTTTTTTTTTCCTACCCGCCGCTGAAACTATAATAATTGGAGAAGTTTACTCATTATTTTTTCGGCTGAGTTTCACGAGGACACGTGCGGGTAGGATATATCAGTTTTATTTTCTGCAATTATACCTTTAACGCGCAATTTCGCAATCGATTTATTACCAATGTGTCTTTAAGAGAGGGGCGGTTGACAGTAGGGAACGAAAGATGATGTGCTGTGCTGACCTAACATGAAGTTAGGATGATAATAGATATTTTTTAAAGAAATAGCGATTATTGTAGCTGCTCCGTTTAATGCTCAAATTGCGACCTATTGATTACGACGCCTTTTTGTATAATATATTACAATTGTCTGACACTATTTAATCGGTATAAAGGTCGCTGTAGCCATAAATTTGTACACTAATAATTTCATCATCATCATCATCATCATTATCAGCCAACAGACGTGCATCACTAATAATTTAAATAAATTTATAACAATAACTTAAAACCAATTTGAAGATATAGTATTATATTCTAGCTTTACCTCTAGCACTAGCATTATGAGTTATAATATATTATGTATATTAATATACTGTATTAAATACACTTGAATTCATTTTTAAAACTAATTAGTATAATAAAATCATAAACAAATAAATAAATTATTGATATTTTACGCTATTTATCACTTGATGCAGTAAACACCTCCCTGAGAGACATTTATAATGGGACACTGGGTACGAGGCGTGATGTATATGAATGTATGTACAATAGGTTCATCCGTCACTAATATATTATAGTACAAAAGAGCACTAATTATAAAATATAATTCATTTAGGGTTAATAAAAATAATAATTGCCTTCCCCACTGGGAACGAGGCGTGATGTATGTAAAAATAAAACTACTGAACATGAAAAGGATTTAGGGTAATTCGAGTATATACGCTTAGGTCAGGAGCGATCTGTAGAGTCCATCGGCTGATGTTGATTATGTACATACACGAAACAATATAAATAACTAGATAGCTTTTAATTATGTCGTACAGTTAACATTTAAATTTAACCTAATAGGGGGACCGGAAAGTAATGTCGTTTCTGCGCATGCCAATACTTGATTGTCATTTGTCAGCTCATTGTTTTGTTCAGAGGCGTACCAAAGACATTGTGAGGTTATAGTGATTTCTTTACTTATAGACAATTGAATTACAATTTTTTTTTGTAATTTTGGGTAAAATGGCCAGCCAAATACCAGAAGAGGTACACATCCGGCATTGCATGCTCTTTGAGTTTCGCAAGGGAAATAACGCAACAGTTGCTACCAAAAACATTTGCGATGTTTATCCAAATGCACTGGACATTCGTAAATGCCAAAGGTGGTTTTCCAAGTTCAAATCGGGTAAATTTGATCTTTCCGACTCGTATCGATCAGGAAGACCATCAGCGTTAGACAACGACGTGTTAAGGGCGGAAGTGGAAGCAAATCCGTGTCAGACGATCGAGGAATTGTCAAACAGTCTCAACAAACCTTGGTCGACCATCCAAGAACATTTGAAGCAGATTGGAAAAGTAAGCAGAGCAGGTGTTTGGGTCCCGCATAATCTGTCCGAACAGAATAAGGCTAACCGATCAATCACATGCAACTTATTGCTTCAACGACACAACACAGAAGCGTTTTTTGATCGCTTGGTCACAGGAGATGAGAAATGGGTCCTGTATGATAACCCAAAACGCAAAAGGCAGTGGCTCTCTCCAAATGAAATCCCTCGGAGTACTGCTAAGCCAGGTTTACACCCCAAAAAAGCGCTTTTGTGTGTTTGGTGGAGTATTCGCGGCATTGTTCATTTTGAATTACTGAAACCTGGAGAAACTGTTACTGCAGACCTCTACAGCGAACAATTGCAGCGAGTCAATCAATCTTTAATTGAAAAGTGGCCAGCGATTGTCAACCGAAAAGGCGTCATTCTCCAACATGACAATGCAAGACCGCACTGCGCAAGGCGAACTCTAGAAAAAATTAATGAATTGGGGTGGGAGGTGCTGCCTCATCCACCATATTCGCCCGATGTTGCACCATCGGATTTCCACTTATTCCGAGCGCTGCAACACTTTTTAAGTGGCAAAACATTTGCAAATTTGGATGATATCCAAAATGCCATCTCTAGATATTTTGCCGAAAAACCAATTAATTTTTATCGATCAGGGATTGAAAATTTACTCACTAGATGGCAAAAGGTTATTGACAATGATGGGGAATACATCATTGATTAAAAATAAAGACTCGTTAAAAATGTATGTGTTTGTATTTAGCGTAAGAAAACGACATTACTTTCCGGTCCACCTAATATTTTTCCATTGTTTGTAAAATTGCTGTAACATGTCATAGTGTGCTATAAGAGATTACTGTACTCGCCTGTAACTGGCTTACATACCAGTAATTCATTTTATATTTGTTACTTTTAAGCTTGAACATGTTGTGTGTATTGCTGTTGGTGTGTCCAAATAAATAAATAGTATTCAGAACTTTCGCGCGTATTGTTGACAAGAGAAATTAATATAAATACGCTTGAGCGGTGGGATTTTGCCGGCCGCAATTTGTGTTTCAAATGCATTTGATTAAATTTGGCATGCCCGAGAGACAAAGCGAATTACGAGCCGGCGACTCGATGTGTCAAAGTATCCATTTTATTCGGTACATCCATCCGTATAGAGTTCAAAATAGTACACTGTTTGCGCAAACGGTTTATTACAGGGAAAAACACGGGGAGAGCTAGTTCGGGCTTGTAACACAATTAATATCAATTTGGCGCTGGAGGGCGCACGCTCATACACATACTGATAGTACGTTTCTTTTTTTATGTAGAACACATTAATAATGCGTATCAAAACATTAAAAAGTTATAATTGCTTTTAAAAGCTTGCTTCTTATAAAAGTTTTACATTTTCTTACAAAAATAGCTGATATTCGAAAAGAGAAGATATAGCTGCTGTAAACGGTACGAACAGGAAATAAAAGCATTCCTTGAAGATTTTCGTTAATATTACAAAGAAACAATGTCGCCGCCGCCGCCGCCGCCGCCGCCGCCGCCGCGTCTGTTTAGCGATACTTAACATAACAAAAGCGCACCTCGAAGAAATAACAACAAGCAAAAACGCGTAAGATCCGTGTCATTCGCGAAGAAATAATTAACAAAACATACAGAAATGAACCGAGAAGTACGTCGGCGAAATCTAATTATTTTCGCCGCCATGTCAGCGAGCTTCCCGCGCTTTGGCCCTAGCAAAATGGCGGCCAAAAATGGCGGCGCGGTGTCAACAACGCGGCGATATTATGAAGCGAGGACACGACGGTCGACAGCCGCTAAGCCTTCAAGCTTCTCTTATTTATATTTAGAAACAAGAAATGTGACGGTAACAGGAAATTAATTTTCATTTTTTTTTTACATTTACCCTTGTTTGAGTTTGAAGCCTCTTTGTCTCAATATTTGCATACTTTAATTTATGGTACGGCTCGGAAATTATCTTAGCGTTTTGATCGTTCAATCTCCAGTCTTTTTGATTGACTTACAATTTTATTCAGCATCATATCGATTAGTGCTGGTCCGTAATCTCTCCTTTTGAAATCTGCGACGGTAAAGTATAGTATTCTAGACAACAAATAATGTTAGTGAAAGACTGTTTAAATGAAATCCACTATTTGGGAACTGGAACACTAACGACGGTAACTTGTTTTACTCTTTCGCTGTATGTATTATAATTGATGAAGCGAACCTTTTCATACGAAAGCAAGCAAGTATAATGCAATTCCCATGTTTAAGATAGATAAAGAGTTTATTTCATGAGTATTCCTGCAAATGTATCCGATAGAATACTGTGAAATCAGAATCATTGTGTGACTAGCTGAGTGGTAATCTAATAGTAAACTTTCTGAATTAGAAAAACTAGACAATAAAAAACATCATAAAGTTATTTTTTTGTAACTGTACTATATGAATAATCATAATACACTTGAAATTCTGTAGCGATCAATAAATAATCTTTGTCAGTAGTAGATGATGAAGATCGAATGTACTGTTCATACCTCCAAATGTTTTTGAGTAAACCGTAATTTTCCTAATAAACAGGTAAACCTTTTTAGTAGTCAAACTGTTCAGTTAGTTTAATGAAAGCTTTAGTATAGTTTTCCCCGTTCGTGCCACTCACTCATATGAGAGTGCATCGGGCGCAGTAAATAAACACAGGGTATACCGAAACCCGGCGAGAGTCATTCAATGCGTCACCGCGTCACCGGCCACATTAATATGTATGAGCATCACAACCGATTGTTGTAAATGTGCCAACTTTATACCAGGGCGCTTTTATTGCGCTCGGCGGCCGGATAACTTATGAATTGTAAATTAATCAACGGCAACTGCGACGGTAATAAGGAAACGTGATAAAATCTCTTACGAAACTCACAACTCGCATTTAATAACATCTTTTCTATCAATCACTATACAACACGTGAATGGAAACGAAATCTTCGCGAATTTCATTTCTAGTGAACATGAGCTTCCGCTGAAGAAAAATATCGTATACAATTGATGTTCAAAAAAAAAATTGGTTTTGAAATATATTCGCCAACCTGCACTTTGACAGTATAGTGGAATTGGGTTTGTTTCTGTGATATCTCTGTGTTCCAGCAGTGGGAATACACAAAAGTCTATTCCATAGAGTTAATAGTATAAATAATCAATTGGAAAATTTGCATTTTTTTTTTCTTTTTATATATTTACTATGATGATAGATGAAATTTAAGGAATGTTTCGATAACTACGTTTATTCTGTATTCAACCTAGAAGAACCTGTGTATAGGACATATTTTTTAAAAAACCTCTGTTTCGTTCTTAAAGGCTTTCTGGGCAATCGAGATACGATAAATAGGTAAGTCACAAAGTGATGAGAGCAAAGGTATTAATCATTAAAGAGTCGAAATTAGTATAGCAGGTAAGGCTTCTGTGTAGAAAATTGAACGTTCATAGCCTTGAATTATGATGATGTAATGAAAGCTCTGCAAAACTTTTCATTAATAATATAATAATGAAAAGCTAAAAATATATAATAACAACAAATTCAACTGTCTCCGAGGCGCAGTAACTAAACATTATTTACCTTACCAGAATTCCATGTTATGATTCCAGAGCCACATGATGTGATAATTGGTTGCTTCTGCGGTTTAAATATGTATTTACGATGTTACTTAAATCGGTTAAATGGAGCACAGCATGTCTAGGATCCGGCTGTTAAGCCATTAGTGCGAGAGTATTCTAGGAGAAAGCCTCTCTATTCTTGACTTCATTATCACTTGAACATGTGAAATTTGATATAAAATAAGATAAAAAACAAACGAGTTGTTATATACAATAACATCTCTCTTTATACCATTAGGGTTAAAAGCGAGAAATATCAATAAAAGCTCTAGGATCTGCCGCACACCATTGCGAAACAAAATCTCTTTCTAGAATAATCTAATAAAGCGAGTCAGCGGTAATCATTGATAGACGTAAGTGAGCAAAGAGCATCGCCCATCCACATCACCCCCGTTGCACTTAATTACTGCAGCATAAAGGCATTCCGAACTAATGTGCCAATGCAAACCCATTTATTCAGCCTAACTCGGATATAACGGAATTCTATTTAGGTTCCTACGTGTATGTACGTTAGACCGTTTAGACGGATAGCGGTTATAGCATTAGCTTTTGGATTTAGTGACATTGAATAATTAAACAATAAAGTAACTACACCTGAAGTAACCATTAGTTGACTTTTGAAAGGTTTATTAAGATTTCACATAGCAAAAGAACCGATAATATATAATAAAGATTCAATCGAAGTTACTTACCTAATTTTTCCAATTTTTATATAAACTAAAAGGATTTTATTATTCAAAATATACATAGATTTTACTTAAGCACTTTAACAAAAAAAGGGACTAAAGTAGAACAAGATACAACAAAAACAATAAATCTAAAATTAGTCTTCCCTACTGTCTCATTCTTTGAAGTCAAATATTTTGCCCAAAAATTCTATAGGACCTGAGACAAGCGTCTCTAGTAAAGTTATAGAGATGAAACAAAAACACAGGCATCGTACTGTAGTACTGTGTTTACTTAAAATAAATTTTCACGATCATAACTCAGACGAGAAAAGCATATAAGGAATACATATAATAGACAATCCTAAATTTATGTATAATATAACAAGAAACATTCCAGTGATGGTAACGTAAATTTTCAAAGCAACAATTATATACAGATGAGTAAGGTATAAGGTAAAGGAATGTACGACACTAATAGAAACATATTCAACTATTATTCCATAAAATCCATTGTGAATGTTTACTCAGAAATCTAACGTCTAAAATCCATTACGCTCGAGTATCAAAGCATTAATAACCAACAAAGTAACACCTATTTGATACGGGATCGGGACAAAAGAAATCAGCGCTCTCTCCCCGAAACTTACCTTGCACTCACCCCTCTCTATAATTAGCCGTTGGTATAAATGCATTCGGCTGCTAATGGACGTTTTGAACCACCCCCCACACTGCCACTGAGTGACCCGGGCCTTTCATTATAGTATTCACTCCACCGTTCCACTTTGCACGAGCTGTATTAGGGTCTGCGTGAAACAATTGTGTACATGATATACTACCAGTGCACATTTTTTATATCACACTGCTTCTATAAATTTTGTTCCAAGTAACCTAAATTAACAATAATAATAGATGCGGTTTTGTAACTATAATGAAGTATTTAAGTCTTTCCTCGTCTATGTAGTTAAAATAACAATGTTCCAGTTCCAAGTCGTTTCGCTGCTCGCTTGGATGTGTAGTCTTAAAACTACTACTAATATAATAGCAGATATCCGTTGTAATAATCCTGCAAACCCTTTTCAAATTGATACATTGGTTTGTGAGTCGAAATCTATCATTGTATCCAACAATTCTTTAAGATTTTAACCTTTAGTAGTTAAGTTAAATCAATGGTATATTTTGGAATGTTCCAAAAAGCCACAAAAAGGACCAGAGTGGTGGTCTTGTCTATTTCCTTGCGAATATAGCTCCAAGTACAGGAAACATAAGGAGGACCATTTCAGCATCATCATTATCAGCCGATAGACGTATATGGACCATTTATGTTTAAGTAATAGTAAATAACTTTATTACCTTTACGTATATAGAATAGATAATGTACTAACTTTACACATTTAATTAGTAAAATAAGTGCTCGAGATATTTTAAGAGAAGTTGTGTTATAAATATAACAAAGTTATTATTATTCTTACTTAAATACTCAAACGGAATTGAATCATATAAATCGTCGGCAAACGCCAGCTTGGGCCAGGCAGCAAGGGGGTCATTCGATAAACCGATAGGCCTAAATAAACAGGGAATCCTAATTTAATTAACCTTTGTGAGCAATCAGGGATTTGCAAAGGCATTGTTATTAGAGAATCATTAGTTCTACGATCTTTTGACGGTCAATTGAACGTTTCTCCGGGATACTTTAGCTTGTCCAGATTGATTTGCTAAATTAAATTTATCTTGATAAAATTAATACTACTACCCACAAATTTAGTTTTATTACATGATTAGACAAGAGGTAAAAAGGCGTAATTAATATTAAATAATTCTATTAATCAACATTTTAAATCGATGAATTTACAATTCATAACATAATGTGTTTTACTAATGAGTGGAGGGTTTTGCTATATAATGAGTTCTGGTATAAATAGCAAGGGCTTGGGATATGGGATTATTTTATGTAATAATTTAGAATAATAAATGAGTGAAGGAAAGTGAATTTCATTCTGCTTTAGTTAATGAATTATTGTACTAGAAAAAAATATTTACTGACATTCAGTCGTCGTTTTGTGAACTTTAGTTACAACAGTGAAATACAAACGGTGAAGGAAAACATCGTGAGGAAACCTGCACATGAATTAGAATTTATTCTAAGGCTAGTGTGAAATCACCAATCCGCATTGGGCCTGGTGACAATGGCCTATCGCCTTCAAATTGAGGGTAGGCCTGTGCCCCAGCAGTGGGGACGTAAATTGGCTGCTATGGACATTCAGTCGAAACTTCCTATCAAATGTCTTATAAAGATAGGTATATTAGTAAAGATTCTAATTGTATATTTAATGTTAATTAAAACAGAGTAAAAATATTACATAAATGACCCTCGCAGAGCTGGTGAAACTCGGAAACAATCACGAGATAGAGTAACCAAACAACTGTAAGTAATGGGGTATAATCTACAGTGGAGCATGTGGCGTACTCATGAACTGTCACTCACTTGATTAATGAATAAACCTCCCCTCCCGACCTTCGCCACCACCGTATCAGATTGTAACAAGCGAGGTTCAGTCTCCCATTTGATGTTGGTTTTCAAATTTCCTTAATTATAAGGCGGAATCGTTTAGACACCCTACTTCGTGTCTATGACTCGTGTGTGGGTGGGTGAAAGTTCATTTGCGTTAATTGTGTTTGATTTCGGTTCAGATTTAATGTTGTACTCAGTTTTGTGTTGTCTTAGTACTCGTATACATTTATCTAAATTAAGATCAATATCCAAACGACATTATAACAAAGCACTTAGTAAGAGATGACGTAAATATCTCTTAGAATCAAATGAAATTTCTTATTCACAGGTTAATTGCAATTTTTGTGCTGAATAAGATTCGAAATTAAGTCATCAGCCAGAGACCTAAGGTCAACTAAAAAAACACTCGAGTATGCAAACTGAAATATCAGAAGACCGGTAGATAAGAACAGTCTTAGAGTAATAATTAGATACGTATATTCATGAATCACGTTAAGTAGTGATCTCTTGGAAAGGCCTATTTCAAGCACTGGACTATCAAGTGCTGATGATGACGAAGTTAATAGCAATCACATCCCAAAAAAAAATAATCCAAGTCCAGTTATAATATTACCTAAATGACTAAAAATAAGGGAACAAAATATCCCCTAACCATACTAACAATCGCCCGGTAATCTATAATAACTTTTTAAATCCAGTTCAAAACATCCCAGTTAATACCCCCCTACCCTCCATTATCTACTATTGCAATCACGGTCGCTATCACTGAAAACTGCTGCTGATTTATACGTCTGTGCAGTTTCACCGGTTATAAACGGTTTCAGACCGTGCGATGTGATTATCCCAGTAATAACTACGTACGACGGAGGACTTTATTAGGGCTTTTGCTGATGTTAGGTTGCAATCTCTGTGATTCGCGTATTTCGAGGGTACTGATATGTTACACTGCCGAAATTAGAGAACAGAGATATACTTAATACATTTATATCTGATTCATATGATTTGGTTATCAGCGGAGCTATTTATATATGTTGTTAATGATTATCGATAAGGAAAATAGCAGACTCACCATCCTTAATATGTTTCACGTTGTGCTTCACAACTCCCTCAATATTCCTTTACACAGTATGATAAATCGATATCACTGCTTTATAATATAAAGGTACTTACTATAAATAATTAAATCAATACTTCTTTAAACTGAATGCAGTACTGTTTTGTAATTACCTGTAACAAAAAACAATAATCATTAGCAAATGCAATACATACATAGTTTTCAATGATAATACATATTTGTAGTGATCATTTGGGAACAGAATTACCGACGTAGTATTTTCATTATATCCTAGATAAATCTTTCTTATTTTAAGACAATAGTGCATTACCGCAGGTGAATATTACACGAAATCAGTGAAGTTTTAAAGTATAGTCATTACATCTAACGTGCATATTTACTCTTTAAAGGACCTATGAGGAAGCTAAATCATTTGAAAAATTATTCATTCTAAACCAAATAAAAAAGTAATAGATATACAAAAGCTATTCTTTTAATTAAAATATAGAAATAGAAATAATATAAGTTTCATTACTGAAAGTCAACTAGTGTACTGTTAGTAGCTCCTAAAGAATTGTGGAAAAATTCAGATAATAGATGACCTAAATCGTATAATGGTCCGTATACAATATGACTGTTTATTGCAGACGAATAAAAAAAAAGGGAACGAATGTAAGTGAAATATTACTGAACAAAATGGCGACGTATCCGGCCGGTCGCCGGATATTGGAGAGAGGAATCGAATATTCTATTTTATATCTACCTTAATTATCTTTGGCGAGTTTCGCGCCATTGCTCGTGGCTTTAATATTTCGCCTAGTTTTTATTTTTGTGCACTCGTAGTTCTCGTACTGCTTCATTTCGGTCCTTGAAAATGGGACGTCGATTGTATATTTTTATTTCCATTTGTCCTCTGTCATTGAAAAAACATCAAATTTTAAATAGAACTGCCTCGCTGGTTTTAGGCGCTAGAATGATAGAAAATTTTGTTTTGATAAATGTTGCGCTCGTTTTGCCGTTTTTATCCCGCGTCGCACCATTAACGGATCGAAACTCTATATTATGTCTATCATAGATATCTTATTTATTAATATTTTGCTTTGTCTTTTGTACGATATTTTCCCTTTAAGTAATATATAGAAAAAAACAATTGATTTTCATAAAGCTTCCGCTACTGGCCTATACATCATTCATGTCGTGTCTGATGTTCTCGATTACAAATATCTATTGTAATTTTAATACAATTGACTTACTGCCCATAAATATCAAATTATTACAATATTCTCTTTTTAAATTGACTTATTACTCGTATGCTTACAACAGAAATTTTGTCTAAAAATTCATCTTCCGCTATACATAAGTGTATCACGAGCATAACGAGTACTTGCTTAAAGATTTCCCCGGAGGCCGGATGATATTTTTAATCATCTCTCTTTACTTTTTGAGTATATCTGTAGTATATACGTCGGCGTATACATATCGTAACCTTTACTTTTAAATTCATATAAATTTAAAGTACTTATGTAAAATTTTAGATCATTTAGATGAGAGTCAGGATTTAAAACAGTTCTATGAATTAAATATGTAATATACACCTGTGCAAAAAAAGGCATTAAGTATGGAGAGCTGTAAGAACAAAAAGATCAAGGTGCTCCCTGCAAAATGAATTCAAAGGAAGCAAGAAGGCAGCATGCATTGTCCTAACACAATGCAAGAATTTCGTGGTATGCCTTAATGGCCCCGCTTTACCGCTTGATGAACAATGTCTCCTGTAGCTGCGCTTCCACATTCTTAGCGACGACGGGTTTTTGCTTCAAAATTATAAATTACCAGCAACGCCCGGTTTAATATAAACGGCCAATTATAATTACCTGTTATTAAGTTCTTAGTCCTTATCAATGGGTTTGTACACATAAGGCAAATTCCAACAGTGAATTAACGGACATTGAGGAAGTAATCCAGACAAGCTTATCTTACGTTGAATTTTCAGCTAACTTGATTCAAAGTGTGAGGAGAAATATTAGAGCATCATAAAGAAAAGAAAAGCTGTTTCACTATAACAATTGGTTTCGATGTATACGGTGAGTCTTCATAATATAATTACCCAAATTAAATTTTAGAAACATAAACCTACCCAAAAGAATCACCTCAGATCTCGTCAACGAATATACGTAAAACTCATTCCCGTGATATAATAAAATTAAATATGGCCGAGATAACACGATATCCGGCGGAAATCATACGAATACGCCGGCAAATGGAATACGATATGTTAAACGGGATTGTGAAGATGTAAAAATGCAGTCGAGTTGCCCGACGTCTGACGTACGATTACCCGATTCAATCTAAACAGGGGGAGTCGGTTTGTTTGTATGCTAATAACTTATGTAGAGGCGTCATTTTTGATTTGACATATGTACGAGAAACTTCATTAGAATTGTAACATAAAATACACTTTTAGAGAAAACAAAAAGTTATTGGGTATAGATGTGGGAGACGGATTACAATATTCCGATTGCTATCTTAATTTCGTCTCACAGTCTCTGAGGACGTAACACGTAAAAATAATTCCAAAGAGCGATTAAAAATCCAGTGAAGAATTACGCATTAAGGACTACTTCGTGCATTACCAACACAATGGTCTAACAACCTAAAATCACCCACTAAAATTTCAACCACATGTCCACAATCACACACCACATCAAATCAACAACATGTCCACAATAAATGTAAAAGAGAATAGTGGAAAGAAATTGTAGAAACAGGCAATATTCTATGATCTGTCTATCGAAGCGTGTATTAAAAGACAATAAGAGAACCTTTAGAAGAAGAGCAGCAAACTTTTCTACTTCAACTGCGTTTGAAGACCCGAACATAGGCGTAACGAGAACGACAATTGCCTCCAAAATTAGAGGAGGTCTGTTTAGCTTGGATCATAGTATAGATCTATAATAAGCAGAAATGATGAATATACTTGTACATAAGTTATAATTGTAATCCTATCCCTGGAACCCGTTGGGATCGATTATAAATAACGCTACGAAAAATTAGGACGACGAAGAAAGGTATAAAAAGAAAACAAAAATATTCCTTACCTCCCTTTTAAAGAGTTCCTTTTTAGGTGATGAAATTACAATACTTATAAATATGAAGAGGTTATTCTCTCATTGTTTTGTCTGTTATAATGTCTCCATTTTTCACTAATCGTAATCTATAGAGCAGTTCGAACCAACGATAGCGATTTAAGCAACGCCACAAACACACACGAACACATGTTACTAATATTTAATTATTTTCGGTTCACAACTAAAATTCTTAATAACCAACACATGTGATCGCCGAACAGTTGTGATACTAATATCTGAGCCGCATGCGAATCAAATTGGTACATTTCGGGGGGCATTTACGATGATATCTTCAAATAAAACTAGCTCGTGTACAGCACAAAATAGCGGCCATAATCCCTGATCTCCTATAAAATCTGCCGTTAACGAAATAATTACACACTAAACGCACTTAATGTGTTTTAAGTTAGTGCAGACGATATGTATGTAATAGGCGAAAATTAACACAATTAATTTCTATCTAGTTTCCGAACGTGGCAAAGGAAGGAGTATAGAAATATACGTGTTAGAAAGAGACGGAAGTGACATAAAATATGTGTAAAGCACACTTGTTCGCAGATAACGCGTCTAGTCGACTTGTTATGGTGCTATCAGCGCATTCATTATCGTAAAAGTCGAGGGAGAAACGAATTGGTGTGTCTGGACCATAGTGCAGCTAACGCGATGTTTCGGATAAATCTATGGATTAAGTTTACAACGCAACTACACCGACAAACTTTATTGGATTAAGCAGACAAGATTTACTGATGTTGAATCTCCCAAGCAGATGGCGGGTACCACTTATACCTCTGCAGTCCAGATATAGTTTGCACACGTTACTTTTTCCTACATACATCCATTTCTGAATATACATAGAACAGATGTTAGATTCACAATATTTTAAAAAGATTTATAATACAGATCTACAGCATACAGTGACTCCTGTACTGCTTTATCAGTAAAGTCCCTACTAAGCTCATTAGCTTAAGCTAATTCTAGTAGAGACTTAACGAGTTAACTTTTGAAGTATCAAATTTCATCGCCAAATACGAATTCATTGTAACTTAACAAGATTTGAAAGCGAGGCCAAATGGATTTTGAAGTATGTAATGATGAATACTTTACCATTAAAGACCGACCTCATTGTCATTTAACATCAGGTTAAAGCACTGCAGACAAAATCATTGTACGGTATGATATCATGATCGTTATGAGCTACTAGTTCCTCCGAACCGCTATTTCTCTTATAATGGTTCATCTGTGACATTTACTCTGCGTCGTCGCCAACAATGTCACCTCAGCAGTTTCGCTCAGCAGAAAATTACATATTTCAAAGGACTCGGCTGTAATCCCCGCATTATACATTTTATCACGAAGTCGAATAAGAACGATCACAAGCAGCGATAGCAGTGAATTAACTGGACTTAGACTTGATGCTAGCTGATATGTTTTTTAAAAAGGACCTCTTTTAAGTTATTCTCGCGAACTACTTTAATGATTTATAAAATATTCATTGATCCATTTATTTACATAATTTAGTTATAAGTGCATACCTAACCTTATTCTGGGGTTAGAATTCAGATTGGAAAAATAGGTGCAGGTCGACCTAGGCGGACATATTCCGATCAAATCGGAGATGTCCTAAAGAAAGGCCGGATCAAAAGCACTCGCAACCGACAAACATGCATGAAGACGCTTATGAAAGTGGAGAAAGCGAGAGAGGTGTGCCAGGATCGTAGCAGGTGGAGAGAGGTGGTCTCTGCCTACCCCACTGGGAACGAGGCGTGATATATTTGTATGTATGTATACCTAACGCAGTATTTCAGACGCAGAAATTTCACCGATGTTAGGCTCCTCTTTCTTCTGACAAATAGTAGTGTTAAGACGTTAGTGTATTTAGGTTTGAATAGGGCAGCAATTTAAATTATTGAGGTACCTATACTTAAACATCTTGCGTTTTAAGGTGACTAACATGATGTGGTGACAGCACCACATCATGTTAGTCACGCTCATAACCATCTAGCGCTGGTTAGGGTGATATACACAGGTATTTCACCCTAACCAGCGCTAGATGGTTATGAGCAAAAGTATCAGTTTACAGTCGGTTGAACGAGTCGCCTGTCTCATCACTTTATCGAATAAAAAAAAGATGAAACCATATTTCACATTCCGATTGTGAGTAAATATTTTACTTACCAACACGGCAATATGTTTTAAACAAGATCGAAAACAATCCCGGCATTTAGAATTCTGAATTAGGACCACAGTTTTAAGATTATGAGAAAGTGGTTTTGTTGTATCCCTAAAATGTTTGTTCTAGGGTATGATATCATGATCATCATGATGGGTAATATAAGAGCAAATGATGTCAGAAAGTGGTTATATAAATAACTTTAACATAAGACCCAGCATAACATCTATCGAGAAACTTTTCTCTCCTGCTAGTGGTACCTGACTTTTTCTGATTATCTCCAACTTTTAGAAATGAAGAAACACAAGAAGAAGATCAATAAAACAAATATTTATGTCATTTTGAACTCATGTAGTTTGTTTTATGGTTGCCCGTACCATAGTTGCCACCGTTACGGAATTAAACATTAACAAAGTGAAACGTTTTGCCGACATCACAGAATGTCAACATTGAAATAACAAAGGACATCAAATCGAGCCGTACAAAAACGGCTATCGTTCGCTAAATTACGTTTAAAATTACAATGTACATATCCACTGATGTCTTTGTACGCGACGATGTAGAAATAGCATTGTTAATGCGAACCGAAAGCGACATGTGTCATACACCGCCTTGTTTACCGCTAACTAGGTTACACCGCTTCGCTGCTAGCTAAGATTCTCTTCCGGCTTCTCTAAGCAAAGCGATAATATAGCAAAACGCAAGCTCCTCACTTTTAATATACTTAAAGAAGATAAATTTAAATAAGTTAAAATTAATATATAAATGCTAAAAACGATTATTAAAGTAAAACACAAAGTAATCATTTACCAAAGTCATACAACAAATTTCCAGAAACTTATGACTTAGAAAATAACCTATTTTCTAGTGTATATCTGTAGCTATGTGTCTGTGTGTATATGTTTGTATGCCTCTATGTTTAAGATGTTAATCATTGCTTGGATTCTATACTTCTCATAGTATACTTACCGAACTTTCATATTTCGAGCAAAAACTATAAACAATTTTGTAGGTTTAATTCTCTAGATATGTCTTTGAATATGGGAAAAATGAAGATTATTTCAAATTTGTTTTCAGATCATTAAATAGATTATTGTCATCATTATTAGATACATTGTTGTTATAAGATCATAACCAACACAAACAGACAAACAAGCATTATTTATCTGTGTACATTTGGTGCGCTGAATTGTTAATAGCTATGTTGGAGGCGGTACGAAATTGTCTGGAAAACGTATTTTTGAGGTTGTTCACCCACAATCCGTATGAATTAGATATTAACTGCTTTTTTTATACTTATAACTCAATATGCTTAACTATATACTGTTCCAGCGTATACATATATTATTTTACATAAAGGACCTTGGTAACAGTGCCAAATATTAAAACTTCCTGTAACTCTCTGGCTTTGATTTGTACCAAATCGAATTATTTGGTAAGATTATCAATATTATCTTCATCCTGCGAAAGAACACTATTAAACAAATTCGGTTAAAAAACTATAGAGTATACTCTAACGACTGTCCACGATCCTACCTGATGTTAAGTAGTTAAGCTACTGGATTAAAAAAATCTTTTGACTAGTCTAGCCTAGTCTTAAAACCTCCCACATTTTGATGTGGGTATGCCTCGAGTATGCTTATGTAGTCGACTTTATTAGGAACTAATAATTTGTTCGGCCTACCTGAATTACTCGACTGCTGATAACTTTGATATCCATTAAATTACTGCCAGACCGACGGTTTTAAATAAAGCGATCGTTTCCGGGGAGCCGGGCCAAGTTATTAAAGGTTTTTTTTTTACAGAAAAATAATTTCAGATGCGAATTGAATTGAATTCAATAATGTCTTTTCTATAATGTTACTTTGAGTTAGTATTTTCAATGCAATGGAATAATTGTAATTTAAAAAAAATTTGAGACACTTGAAAACGAACGCTTAACAAAATAAGCGTAATAACTTCCTGAATATATATACTCTTATAGATTTATCCCTGTCTACATACTTCATCCAATCTTCGTATTCTTATATCCATGCAAAGGTATATAGATAACAACAACAAAACATTTAGATAACTATTATTTCTGGTAAAAGGTTCTACTTGCTGTGGACTATTTGGGAAGAAGACATTTATTCTTCTGTATATATAATAGTAATGACACCATATTATGATTTTTAAAGCGTCAAAATACATTTATATATAACGAAATAACTTTACGTAAAACAAATTGTATATTAACGTGGGGGATGGAATTTTCATTTTATATCCGCCAAAAAAAAAACCAGTTGGTACGAAACAACAGCAAAAGAAGGTATGTCTAAGTGTAATTGATAAATTCTGCCAAGTTGCTATATCTTTATGAAAATTTTCAAATTCACTGACTGTCGAAAATATGATAGAATATGAGATCAATAAAATAATATTAAATTCATTTCTGCCGGCGATGTATATTTCAGAACGAGGAAATTGAACGTCGAGGAGACAAGGTTTTACATCAAGGAGCTAACTTGGCGTTCCCACGCCTCTGTTTGCCACCTCCGAGCATTACTATTGAACGGTAATCTTTATGAGAAAATTCTATTGCAATGGATGTCAATAAATTTCACTGTAGATATGAAAAGATAAAATTAAAATTAGTTCTTCAAATCTTGAAGACCAATTTGTGTTTTGAGAAATTTCACTTTTAGATTGGATACAGAAATTTAGAAGCTATAGTTGTAGTAGACATTATAATTTTAAAATACACTTTATACAAATAAATAGTAGTATATGCAAAAAAAAGATCGACTGGATTTGATGGAACGTTCGAGACAAGACGGAAAAAATTGAGAAGAGGAAGAAATGGGCTGGGTAGTTTGCTCGAACAGATTAGTCGTTCGAGATAGAGATGGCGACCCCGCGTAAATATCCTGGAAAAAGAAACACCACCCAAAATGTAGAAGAGTGACATGTGCCGACTGGCAGGTACAGAATAGATACAGATAGCAAAGGGTTGACTGGCTTGGAAAAATAGTCTAAGCCTAGATTCAGACATGGTGGACCTGATATAGTTGCTTTAATTTGGACGTATGGAAGTTTGCAAAGTATTAACTAAAAACTCTCAGGTGGAATGTCTCTGGGCAGATTAATGTCAAACGATACTTTGCAAACGTTACTGTGTTTCGGGTTAAAGGGTATTGTAGCTAGTAGCAGTGGTAGGTAGATAAATAGTAGGATGTAGTTTCCAGGTAATGAGACAACATCTTATATCTCAATGCGACGAGCGCAATATAGTCCTGTGTATATTTTCCTAAATAGCTCTACATTGTTATGGGCAAGCGTATCACTTATCAGGTAAACGTCCCGTTTGTCCCCTCGCTTGATTGGATAAAATAAAAATTATTATGGTTCTTCATTGTTATTGAACAAATTATTAATATACTAATATACATAATAAACATATTTAACTATACCCTCATTAATGAGTTGGCCATACTACGCCGTGAACTCTTTACGTACTAGTCTTCTGTCTTTTGGCTACACCAGCCGCGAAAGCAATCTTTGGGTTTGTCTAATAATTTGTTCTTGATTCGATTCCCAAGCCACATGTTATAGTTAATAGAAGATTTTTACTCATCCTGCTATCTATCATCCTCATATTATTAATATGACCTCTTATAATACTAAAATACTAATATCTTAAAATAATATGTTATCTTCTATCTTCGCCCTCATTGTCACTTATATTAAGTTAACGTCGTGTCAAACTTAGCTGATTGCCTGTAATCAATAAAAATATACTGTTTTTAGAACTTAATATAGTCAACCTAATGTTTTCTAATATCTTAACTACAATACTATGTATGCCAACACTATTTCGAATTCTAATACTAAACGATATGCGAATGAAAAAGAATTAAATCGAGATTTCCGATTTTTGTTGTTATAGTCAATGATTAAGTATTTGCCATATAAGTTTCTAAAGAATATTTCCCTTCTCTTACAGGCTAATATTAAAGCGTGAATAGACAGATGTTTAATGGTCTATCAAATATACATTTCCAACAAAAATCTTTATGTATAAATAAACAACATTCACTATGACATTTCAAAATATAATGTAATAGAACTTACTTCAGCCAGATATTACCAACAATAACAAAGACCTGATTCTTACTATTTTTGAAGGCAAGTTTCACAGCTGAGTAATTACAATAATAGTTAAATATACTACTACAAATAACAGTTCAATGTAGTCACTTTCTATGTCACAAACGCTTAAGTAAATTATGCTCTGTACCCTTTAATCAGGGGTTGTTATTATAAATTCGCGACGAATAAAAAGTGCCTCCCCTACAATATTAGCCAGTCTTCGGTGCTATAATTTCAAATGCAAATGACATTAATGAAAAGAGTGGGTGTTTTAGAAATGTCCATACAGACTGAACGATTATATATAAGTTTCAGCGAAACAATTTTTTTATATAGTGCTTTAACAGTCACAGATTTACAATCAGACATATAATTTAGATGTATGTAGAGTCTATGTATTCAGGCGCATTTGTCTAATATATTCCAACTTCTTTTAAAGACTCGACATCATACTTGAAACAAGATTTAAGATATTAAAACGATATAAAAAAGTATTGAATGAATGAAATGAATTGAATGATATTAGAAATATTGAGAAGCCTGAGAAGCCTGAGAAGTATAACTGGAGTGAAACGGATGGACAAAGTGAGGAACAATGTGATAAGGAAGCGGTGCGGCGTGGTTGAAGATGTAGTGACAAAGATAGAGAAAGGGATGCTTAGATGGTTCGGCCATGTCGAAAGAATGGATGAAAGAAGATTAACGAAAGAAATATACAAGGTAAGAATGATTGGAAAAATCGGTGCAGGTCGACCTAGACGGACATATTCCGATCAAATCAGAGATGTCCTAAAGAAAGGCCGGATCAAAAGCACACGCAACCGGCGAGCATGCATGAAGACGCTTATGAAAGTGGAGGAAGCGAGAGAGGTGTGCAAGGATCGTAGCAGGTGGAGAGAGGTGGTCTCTGCCTACCCACTGGGAACGAGGCGTGATATATATGTATGTATGTAAAAAAGTATTCATTGATGAACTTTGTTACCGAATAAGACTAGATTTTATTTATTCTAACTTTAGGTGATTGCGTTATAGAGTCCACAACATATTTAAGAATCGAACTAGGGATCTCGGTATAAGACAATGTGTCACGATAGTAGTTATGCTTATAATGTTGGTATGAAACATAAAGTAGGATAGGTATGCGCGAAAATATTCCATATCCAATCTCAATCCGGGACTACATCTGGGCTGTGCGTAAAAAATGCAAAACATCCCGACGCCGGCCACCGATCACAGGGTGTTTAAAATAAATATTGCATTACCATTTTCTTAGCGGCGACTTTAAGGAGAACGACTTTATAAGCTCGAAGCTTTTGTGTTTTTTCTTACATATACAAAATATACATTTTTTCATCTGAAGTGAATATAAAATAACATTATCGTATTCAGTACTCGTTTCATAAATACAATACAGAACTGGAATAAACTTTGCTGCTGAATCGATACTTTCAAACTAACATAAACTATATACTATAGTAAAGAGTGAGATTACTAAAAAGAGGCTAAATATACAGACCTTTTTTTTATCTGAGTACCCTTTTGTAGTATCACCAGAATTCGTTCCAATATACATGTTAAAGATACAAACTTGTTCTTTACTTAATAACACTCACATGGCAGCAGAAATAACTTGTAATTAAGTTAATGTACCACAATTTCATTTACATTATAACTATATCATTGATAAACTACATGTAAAAGTATATTTTATATCATATTTTGCATAACTTATGTTTTCAACGAACATTCATCTTCCGGTTATGTGACAATCAAGAAAACCGGAAGATGATGACCGGAGATTTTTCATTAATATTTCTCTTCAGTAATCATCAGTTTATAAAAAAATATTTTATCTTCTGATACATATGATATATATCTTCTATTTGGTAAGACTAAATGACATCAATAGTATAGATTTAGAGATGTTACCTATAGTGTTCGCTCTGATCTGTATAGGCTACAAACTTAATACTTGCTGGATTCGAATGAAACCTTTTCGGGCTCCGCAATTTGGATATGGTCAAAACAAAACAATAAATTTGATTATTCATTTATGCGCGCTCCGCACCAACGTTTCCGCTAAGGGATGGAAGCAAAAACGAAACAGCGGAAGCATAAATTGAACTCAGCACTGTGACACGGCACGGGCGGTCGCAGTTCGAAGCATCCATTTGCCCATCAATCAAAATCGTCTGCTGCTAACATTCATCTTCTTTTTAAATTGATTCGACTGCCGATTTTTTGGGGATTACCCTTTCATTATTCGTTTTAACATTCAGAAGCGCAAAAACGTTCACGTTTTATACATATATTTGAGTTTCTTTTACTGACAAAGCGCCAAAAGAAAAAAGACATTCACTTGATAGGATGAACTCTTATTTACAACAATATTAGTATCCTCTCCCTGTTTATCTATATTCTTAGTTTGTTAAAAATTGGATACAGCAGTAATAATACAATTCCATTCTCATGGTACCGCAGGATTTACATGATCTATATTAAAAGTCCATAATGAAATAAGGAGAAAAATAATATTTTAATGTTGGTTAAATGATAAACATTGCATCACAACGTGCTCGTCTCCTTATAACACAAGTGATTTGAAGATAGAATATTTTTTTTTTATTTTTTTTTTTATTTTTTTTTTATTTTTTATTTTTTATTTTTTTTTTATATAGTCACGCCTTTTTCCCAGTAGGGGTAGGCAGAGGTGAATAAACTACCCACATTTCGCCAGATGTGGTCAGATTAGATCCCATGTAACAGGGGGCGAGCCTGTTGCCACTTTATTGGGACCACCACACACACACACACAAAGATGATATCAGTGTGCGGGTTTCCTCACGAAGTTTTCCTTCACCGTTTTTGTATCTCGCTGTTGTAACTAAAGTTTACAAATGTATTATACATAACTTAAATATTAAGTCATCGGTACATGCCGAGGTTTGAACCCGCGACCTTCAGAATGAAAGCCGCACGCTCTAACCATTAGGCCAGCGAGCTACTAAGATATAATATAAGCAGGAAAATTCTAAAGAAACTACTCTTTGTCCATTTATAAAGTAAATAATATATTATGTATCTTGTGACTTGATCCATTTGGCAAATTAGTATTATATTAGTATTTAGTTTATCAGTTTTATGCTTCCAGGTATTATAATAATTATAAGTCTAAAATATGTTAAAGGTACGATGGAATTTTTTGGATTTACGCCCCCACTCAGGCATACCCTCAATATGAAGGCGATAGGCCATAGTCACCACGCGGGCCCAATGCGGATTGGTGACTTCACACACACCTTGGAATAAATTCTAATTTATGTGCAGGTTTCCTCACGATGTTTTCCTTCACCGTTTGTATTTCGCTGTTGTTACTTAAATTCACAAATGTATATAACTTAAATATTAAAGTCATCGGTACATGCCAAGATTGGAACCCTCAACTGTAGGCTCGTACTCGTACTGAAGGCTGCTTGCTCTAACCATTAGATCAGCGAGCTACTACGGTGGAGTTGATATGACCCAAACAAGCAAAAATCCCAAATACAACAAAATGTTAAATATCGTTATGCTTGTCTAATGTTTGTTAGCTACTGTTCGGCGGAAATAGACGATGTGGTGAGTACCTACAAAGACGGTTTCTGACAACAGGGTCTTACCACCTGTAGAATTAAAACATGAATATATTATTCCATTGAAGTGTGGGCACTAGTCAGTTTAGACTGATTCATATTGTATATCGTAGGTCGTATTTGTTAGAACGTATAACATCGTCACTAACAAGTCTTACTTGTCTCTCCACTTTATTTTACAAACATTATTTAACCACAAGTTAAACAGGTGTATTCAAATAACAAAGATGCATAATCCAGCCTCTGTTCATAGAACTTCTTCAACTTTGTAAACATTGATTACCTCGTTTCCTCAAAGGTTATTTCATCTTAAGAGATATTGTTAGCTTAAAGTACATTAAGTTTGTTAGGTAATGTTATTACACTGTTCCAAGGTTTAAAACGGAGTTGTTTCCAACTAAGCTAAAAGGATTTGGAGTCCACAATTTCTAAGGATCATGATTCTCATATTCTCTGTACTTCCAAATGCACCATACTTATACATACAGTTTTAGATTAATATTTACAATAGTAATGTATGGTATTGTATGTATTTTTCCATTTTAGAAGTTATCATTGGTTTGAATACGACTACCATTTGCGTGTTTTTGTTTTCGTATTGTAAACATATCGATCGGTAGCTCAACTGTACTCTATCCGAATGGAGAATGGGATATCGGAATTATTTATGTCGACAGCGACGAAGGTACAAAACGGACATCTAGTTGATCCATTGACTAAATTGAATGACGTCCTGTTATAGTAAACGTTAAATTAATACGAGATTGTTTGTAACGGACAGTTTATAATTTATTACAGTTTAAATTCAATGACTGAAATGAAAGTCGCTTTTGAGCCTTTTATTAGTTAAGAATTTTAAGAGTGTAGTAGGAAGAAGACGTGTCAACGAAAGAAACGATAGCAAATGGAAGAAGAACGCAAGCGCCACATCACTCTGAGTGGAGCCCTGCTACACTTAGAATACCAGTGGGAACAATGAGCTTATGAAAGTCTCAATTATACTTATTGACTTAAAGTGTAGTTAATTCACAACTGAATTATTTGTACCAAAACATTCGGTACAAATAAGTACTGAAACGACTTGCAGCTTGGTTCGGTTTGTTCTTGCTATTGAGTAGTAAAGTTGGTGTATAAAACTACTTGAATTACTTAAAATAAGACAAACATAAATGCAACTTTAAGCTTCAGTGACATCAGCGTAACTTGAAACGAAGTTTTGCACTTTAATTCTTAGTAATGTAAATTGAAATAAAGTCGGGGGCAGCCAGTATTGCAAACTTTGTAACTTCATCAAAGACGAAGCTTTATCAAAGCTGACCTAAACACATTTGTATACAGGAAACAAGTTTTGGATGATTCATGTCATGTGTAATATATATAAATGTATAGGAAGGTACTTTTTTAGCCGTCAGATTGAGAAAACTATTTTACTATACTATTTAAATATACTGTAGTATCTATATGGAAATAAGTATTCGGTTCTAAACTTGCGAATGCAACCACACTTGCATATTCAACTTGCATACTTAGTGATTGTTTTGCATACCATTATAGTTTATTTATGTAGATGTTAAGATTTGCAGAAGAATTACGAATATATATTATAAATATATATGTGAAGAAAAATTATAAGATACAGGCTTTTGGAAGCAAAGCCAGAATGAATGCAGTAAGAATATAAACATATTAAGTTAGTATATTTTTTTTTTTTTTATACAGTCACGCCTTTTTCCCAGTAGGGGTAGGCAGAGGTGAATAAACCACCCACGTTTCGCCAGATGTGGTCAGATTAGATCCCATGTAACAGGGCGCGAGCCTGTTGCCACTTTATTGGGACCACCACACACACACACAAAGATGATATCAGTCTGCGGGTTTCCTCACGATGTTTTCCTTCACCGTTTTTGTATCTCGCTGTTGTAACTAAAGTTCACAAATGTACATAACTTAAATATTAAGTCATTGGTACATGCCGAGGTTTGCACCCGCGACCTTCGGAATGAAAGCCGCACGCTCTAACCATTAGGCCAGCGAGCTACTTAAGTTAGTATATACGAACCTAATTCATTAATCCTTCCGTCTAAACAAATCCTAACAGTACGGTATAATGATTTAGCATTAGAAAAGTTTGTTTAATAAGAGACGTGCAGAGATTTTCTTTAAGAATTTCGGCAAGGAGTGGGAGTTTTCATATTTTTCACAGCTCCACAACTAAGACCATATATCTGAAGTGCAGACAATTCATTTTTCAAATGGCGGACCAGAACGGTCCTCGGAGTTGGCGCGACTTGCGAACTTTGTGGAAAGTTGTTCGTAAACTTTTGATATTCGCATCCGCTCGACCGATACGACTTCACGTTAAATTCTATAATTCGACCCCCGGAGCTTCAATGCGGTATCTTCGTATATCTTAGTAGTTACAAAGGTATTATATCCAAACGGTAAATATATCTAAAATATTCGTACCAAACTCAATGTTAAGTAGGATGTGATGTTTGAATAACAAATTTTGTAGTACACTTGACGGTAAACAATCAAATAATAGAGATGAAATAGACTAGTAGACAGCAATTGATCGAGGTGAACAAATTAATCTACAAATAAGATAGATTTGGCGACCTTCCTATATGGTAAGGATAATCACCAAAAAAGTTTTAGTTGTTTAAAAGCCATAAATAACCTTGTTTTCCTAAAAGCTGCTTTTTGTTTCGAAGATGTTGTCATCGTCTCACGACAAAAAATAACAAAGTGGTTCACGATAAAGTACAAAAATAGAGAAATCAATCAAAGAGGTTATGTTATTATTAAACCAAAAAACATATAATAATAGTCATATTACTAATGTTCTAGATATGTTCAAAATATTGAATTTTCCATCTATTATATTTTTACTGACTTTCAATAAATAAAAAAAAATGATTTTTTTAAAGCGTCATACTTTCTTCGAACAGCGGCCGGTAACGTCGGAGACTGTAATTTGATTCTCCGGAATGTTTCATACAACCGCCGTGGAAACGGAAGTGGGAGGGGGCGAACAAGCGGCTGCTGGTTGTGGTGTACCTCAAGGAGGTATTCCAGGTTGCGACTTATACGTTTATACTATATTACATTTTATAAGTAATTGTAGATAATCGAATATTCTTAATAGAAGAGAGCTTTTGAACATAATTTATAATACCAAAAAAACATGGTTTTATATTGCTTATTGTATGTTCTTGTTTTATTTATATAGAAATCGCCTGAAGGTAAATTTTGATACTTGATGTAAAGCTACTGGTTTTGAATAATAATGGCTTCTTGTTTTCTCTCAATACTATATTGATTTTATGTAGGCTTAACCGAGTGCATATATTTGCTAAAGCCTTACTTAAAGTTTTCATGTTGGCACTTGTCGCAAACATTAAAAAAAGGTAAAACAATTCCATTTACTGTAATCCATAAATCGTAGAGTTACTCTCCAATACTCTCTCTTTTAGTAGTTTTTATACAAATCTATAACAAAAAATCGTTGGGATATTTATACAGCATCACATAGCATTCTGGGTCTTGTGACTTAATTTGAAGTTTGATAAAGCAAGTAATTTAACTAATAACGAAACAGGTATTCGTACCTAGTTAACGTTTTAATATTAACTAAGATGGTCACAAACAAATACTATTTTAATTATGACTAACATATTCGTCACAACCAGTTAAGGAGGTAAAACCGCAATAACTAAATGTGTATTTAAATTAGACATATCAAACATATAAATTCATATGGGTACGGGATGTGGGTCTAAGTTACAAAAGAGCCGTCACAAGTTACAGAACACATTAGTTAAGTTGTACAGTTTCTTTGAGTATCACACGTCTAATTACTGTATATGCAATTACTTAACGCTCTAACGTCTTTCCATAGCTTCATGTATCGCTATCGAATTCACCATCAAGTCATCGAGTAATACCATTCGTTATCAGCTTATATTAGTCCATCCCGTATTTTTTTTTTAACCCAAAAGATTAGTGCTTAACCAAGAACCCGCCTCGTCGTAAGTTGTGATGTGGTAGGTAGAAGTAAACCGCACTAACCTAGTAACAGTCTATTCACTGTAATCTTCGATGGGAAGCTATTCCACTCCATTTGTTCTTATCAAAAGCTAGTTGATAAACCTCTTTGCTAGCAAATCGGGAATATTTAGTCTGTATGACTCTTCTGATGGTAAACCATTACTAATACGTTTACTGGCAAATAGTGTAATAAATGCTTATTTATTTTAGTGAGTTTCTGTTTTTCAGCAGTAGGCTTCTATCGGCTGATGATTTGTTCTGTTTCAAACTCTATCTTATGTAATATATTGCTATTTCTATGAATCCTTTAATAATTAAGGTCATTGCACTTGTAAAACATTGGTAGGATAGACAGATACTGATAGGTCTCTGTTGCCCAAACCGTCTACGTAGGCGCAGTAACAACTTCTATTTCTACAGAATAATAGTGTGAACACCATAGTGTGTTTCAGTTAACGAGGCTCAACATGTTATGTATCATGACGACGACTACAATATGGTGCAGTGTACATATACTGAATGGCCCGCTCGTCTCGTCGCTTCGTAAAGTATGTTATATTTTTGTCGTTAGAAAAAAATATTTCACACTACCCTAAAAGAGTTCATAAATAGCTATACGGTAAGGGGCATAAAAGCTGTGCCCTGCGTATCCCATTTTAGTCAACGTCCGTTCACTTTATTTCACATTTAATTTACGTACAGATTAAAGAAACCCTCGTCTGATTTCGGACTACAAGTGAAATTGCTAAATTAAATAATTTAAATCCCAAGTGATACGACCCTCGCGATTGATAAATCTACTTAGTCCTAATGTGCTTTGAAATTTTCATTATGTACATATTTAAAAACAACAATAATTTAAATTACATTTGAAAACATTCCCATGTGATCAATACTTACAACTGATTTACACAAAACACAGAAACATGAAAAATATTTTTCATTTTTTTTTTTTTTTTTTTTTATATAGTCACGCCTTTTTCCCAGTAGGGGTAGGCAGAGGTGAATAAACACCCACATTTCGCCAGATGTGGTCAGATTAGGTCCAGTGTAACAGGGGGCGAGCCTGTTGCCACTTTATTGGGACCACCACACACACACACAAAGATGATATCAGTGTGCGGGTTTCCTCACGATGTTTTCCTTCACCGTTTTGTATCTCGCTGTTGTAACTAAAGTTCACAAATGTACATAACTTAAATATTAAGTCATCGGTACATGCCGAGGTTTGAACCCGCGACCTTCAGAATGAAAGCCGCACGCTCTAACCATTAGGCCAGCGAACTACTGCTTTTTCATGCTCTGTCATAAATCTATCTGTTAAAACTACGAAACTAATATGTAAACTTTGTTACATACATTATTTCTATATTGAATTTACTATTATGTACATATAAACTTTAAGTATATCTTTATACCCGTAAATTTGTGTTGCGTTAATGAGAAAATTTATATATTGAAACTTGTTATAAACTGTGTTATCTGGAATTAGTTTCCTTTAAATTCACAAAGTGCCCTCAATAGAACACTCTCTGGCCAATATCTCAAGGAACAAACAAGAACAAGTTTCTAAATCAGCGTAACCATGCGCACAACTTTACCGGACTAATCCGGTTTCTATTCCAGTCCGCGCCGGTTGTAATCCAGTTCGCAGCGGTTTTGTCCGGCCTTCGCCGGTTCGCTCCAGTTCTATCTGATTTAAAATTATAAACAAGCATTCAAATTTAGGATGTACGGCCACAAAGTAGCATTAAAATTATATGGCTTAATGTATTAGAACATACAAAAATGTAAACTGATAACGTTCAAAACAATGGGAAGATATTAATCGCAAATCTACATGCAATATACCAACACAGTCGTTTAGGGACAAAAATTGTTTGTAGGTCATAGTAAGGCTCGTATGATCGAGTACACAAAAAGTTATTATAAAGAATCTTTCAAAATACTTATTGATGAGACTCCATTGTTTGGCATTATATCTATAGATATACAAATACAAACTTTGCGAGTTTAAATTAGTGTTTTAACAGAACAAAAGTAAAAAAAGAAATATATATATAAATATATACATATAAAGAAAAAATAATAAAGTATCCTAAATCGTTTAATACCATCGCCATAATCGACGATTCATGTGAACGGAATAAGACAGCTCAAAATTTACAGATTGCTCACTTTTCTAATTCGCTCAAAGCTACTCCATCAGAAGAAATAAATTAAAAAGCTCTTTTTATAAAAATACGCCATTGAAAAATAATCTGCAGCTCCTCAGTTATACAGTTTAAATTGTATCAACAATACCACCGCAGGATTATTTTTAGTTGTCACATAAAATTGTTTGACCCCATAAAAATTCGCAGGTCAACTGAAAAATGTGGTTTATGTGAAAGATTTAATGGTTTAAAACGATCAGTATCGTAAATTTTCTAGGTAAATAAAAAGTTAAGCTCACGACGGACGCGCATAAATTTTATTGCTTCTTCAAAATAAGTTTTAAAAACAGTCTCTTCGGTTGTAAGGAAATAACAATATGAATGTTTCCAGCGAATGCCATCACTACATTTCATGAAAATAACCTGAAAACCTAAGCCATACAGCGCGTTCCTTCGGCAGTGACAATAGATAGGTCGCAAGAGAATACTTGCTCTATTCAGATCGTCTGAATGAACTTTTTTAGCAACAGTTTTAATAAAGATAATGTATCTTAAAAAAATTACCAAGTTCATCATCGCATTAAACGTGACGAGTAGTTAGTACTGTGTAAACATCCAAACTAATGAGAATGAACGTGGATGGTTATATGGGTAGAGGAAGACCGAAGAAAATGTGCGTGGATTATGTGAAGGATGACATGTTTAAGAAGAGTGTGAATTCAGATGTGACGGCTGATAGTGGGATATGGAAGAGAAGTACATACTGTGCTGACCCCAAATAGCTGGGAAAACGATAGGAGGAAGAAAACATCCAAGCTAAGGCTTCATTGTTATGCACATGCGTATCATGTATATCCAGTTAAATCCCCTTCTTGACCTTTGCTGTATATACAGATATGCGTAATGATTAAAGAAACAGACTACGAAAAAAGTATCGCTTCAAACTTTGGAAATGTTTACCTTGACTATTTAATAAACAAGTGTGATAAATATGTAAGAGTGGAAGGAGTGTAAGAGGTCCTGCATAACATTTCACAGGAATCAAGACAACCTTGCCTGCTTGTGGTGCACCCTGATAATCAACAAACGAGGCTCTGGCTCTCACCAACCCGCATTGGGTCTGTGAAATGGGAGATGGCCAAAATCCCCCCATTTTACCCTTATAAACGACGTCCTTGATGCCACACGAAACCAGTGGTGATGCTGAATGAGAGACGTTGGTAAGATGTCGGAACCAAGGCAACGCAGGACAGATCGATATGGAGATCTTTGGGGAAGGCTTATTTCCAGCAGTGGACGTTTATCGGCCGATGATGATAATAATAATTTACAAATGTCTACGCCAGGCTTTCTCTTCCACTTGGGTCAGCTAGCTATTTTATTTCAATTAGATCACTTTGTATAAGAAATTGAAATAGGTAGAGACGAAATCACGGAGAAATTCAAAGCAGATGTAATCAGGTCAAGCGACAACACTATGAGCGGAGTTGAACAAAGTCCGTTTACATCTGGTGAAACGTAAACCGTTACACAACCGGGAATCACATTTAGCTAACAGTCGTCTGCGAACGATAAATTTAATTCGGGCAACACGCGAACCGGGTTAATCCCACCCGTGATAGAATGCGGGCGCTCCCGGGGGATCTGCGAGACCCATTGTTGTTCTAAATCATTGCATACTGAGGACGCCGAGGACGAACAGCGACACTACTGCGGTTATTTGTCAAAATACTATACACTAACAATTATTTAATAATGCTAATTGATGAATATTGCCAAAACTGTATTTCCGTTAGTCGAATTCCAAAATTTACAGAGATAGCTTTATATTCTTAATATCATCATTATCTCAATAACGTATTGCCTTATTGTTGAGAATCTACTCGTATTATAATAGGACAAATGGAAACAATCTATGTAAGAAAATCCATTAGTTAAAGGATTTATTATTTAAGGGATCGAGATAGGATATACAAAAGATAAAATAAAATACCGAGTCAGTGAACTCTCTCTGAGTTACGAAACCTTAACAATTGTATCTCAAATATTCTAAATACCACTCTCAGCTTGTTCATAGATTTATTAGTAATAAATACTTGTTGTGACCTTTACGTTACAAACCCAAACATTTTATATATGTTACGAGGTAATATTTGTACCCGTGCTATAAATAAAATGTCGAGAAGGAAAAAAATATATTTCCAATTAACCGCGGACATGTTCGCAAAGCAACAAATACTGAAAAATACTACAACATATTTGGGAAAGGCAAAAGTCAAGCTAAATAAAACTAGAGAGAAAAAATCAAAGGTTAAGCCAAATAAAACTAGATTCAGGAACATATTAATATACTTCGTCAATAACACTGAACTCTGTAAGAATTATTTCAGTTAGAGAATTTTATTTGAGACACTCTTGATTGATAAACCTATTGATAGCTAGCAAAAGTTGCAAATATAACGTACAGTAAGAAGACAAAAAACAAAAAAAAAAACAAAACATCTGTGACTAGTTACGACGAACGATATCTCCCATCTGACATCGCTGAGAAATATAACAGCTGATCGTAAAATTAATATTTTAGTGATTTAATAAACGTCTGGCACCAAAAAATATACTATCGTATAGAAAGATAAATGCTTTACAGTAAAAAATCTATACGTTTGTTAATAGACTGAAGAGAATATCTAAATGTAATACAATTGGATATTTATAAATGCAAAGATCTTTAGTATTATAACACAGGGCTGGATTATTTTTTACTTTTTATGGGACCAACTTCTGATTTATATATATATATGAATACATAATGTTTCTCTCCAATTGAAAACGTCTTCTTTATCGTTGGTTAAAAAGGCCATGGAGTGATACTTTAAGAAGAAAAGGGTAATATAAAAGTAAATGAGCAAAACGTGTGATTATTATGTTCCTTCAAAGTGCTGAACTCGTCAACTTTAGGTAATCAAAACAAACAGGATACAGGAGTGTAATAATGTGCTAACGCAATCTAAATAGATAATGCAAGCAGTAGAGTAGAACAATTCGTGATAACATTTGAACCTGACGGAAACGAGAGGGCAATAGCTCACGGTAAAAGTCCATAATGTTCTCTCACTCTAGCGCAACAAAGTAAATGATTGCCTCTTCGAAGCAACAACCGCATCTTAGAGAGAAATTCAAAAGAGACTCGTATGTAGGGAAATTCAGAGAAATAAACTGTGAGCGAATCTACAACTATGTTGAAAGTCTTTGAGTCAATATGGAAAATACTGGAAACTGAATAAGAATTGTGAACCATCTGAGGGAATAAAATAAGAATAAACTTTTAAAAATTTTACATAATGAAATGTATTTGGAATTCTTTCGAGAAAAATTTATAGTTCATTCAATTGTATTATCCTATTTGATATTCGTATTAATACAAGCAAGGTTAAAAACTACTTCTTTTATTCTACATAACAATACCAAAAATGTGGTTTTTTAATTGATTTTTGTTCTATATTATCACGCCTTTTTCCCAATAGGGGTAGGCAGAGGTGAATAAACACCCACTTTTCGCCAGATGTGGTCAGATTAGGTCCCATGTAACAAGGGGCGAGCGTGTTGCCACTTTATTGAGCCCATCACACACACACAAAGATGATGTCGGTGTGCGAGTTTCCTCACGATGTTTCCCTTCACCGTTTGTATCTGGCTGTTGTAACTAAAGTTCACAAATGTACATAACTTGAATATTAAGTCATCGGTACATGTGGAGATTCGAACTCGCGACCTTCGGAATGAAAGCCCCACGCTCTAATCATTAGGCCAGCGAGCTACTATGCAAAAGACAAAGAGAATATAATCTTCACAGATAATCCGGTTTAAATAGTGAGTGACTGAAACAGTGAAAGAGTACTGTACTTCAGTAAGTATCCGATTGTGAAGGTTGAAGTCGTACTGTCAACGTCATTATGATTTTCAGCAATGAGGTAGAAATTAGGAAGGAATAGAAGATATCAGTTATTCGAACAATGTTTGAGAAAGGGAATTATATCGTAGTAACAGTAAACTCTAAAGAAGTTAAATCAATAACGTTAATTGTCAAGATTGACTTAACGATTATTCACGATAACATTGTACTTTATGTGACCTTTGACATTTAGATAAAGCAGAAATGTAAAGCGTTCACAAAGATCATTCTGGAGAAACACCGAGTTTTAAACATATAATAAAGCAAAAACAACGAAGCAATAAATCAAATGGGCCATCAACAGAAGGTACCGTATCCGCGGGCAGAGAGCGACGACTTAAAGAGGCATTCTGATGCTAAGCCGTTGAAGTCTTGCTGGAAATATTATTCCCTTAGCAATTCCCCGTAAATCGCGACCCGACGTGCCGCTATTTCAACAAAATCAATAGGAGACACATATAAGCTACGACGCAACTTGAGATCCAATACGGATAAGGCATTCCCATTGTCTTAACTCCAATAGATAAACCTAGAGATAAAATTCAAACGGTAATTGGATTTCATTTTTATGTCAAAACATTTGTACGTTATGTGTAAATTTAGCTTAAACTTTATTGCGAACAGACTCTTGTAAATAAAGACCTTTTCATTATTACTGATATTGTTACAACAGCAGAATTATGGTTACGATTAACACTTATTTTGTTCCAAACGTTGATTTTATTTATAGTATTAATAGGATATCAGCGGCACAGAGACTAACCGCTTACGTCGAAATACAGAGATCATTGGATCACTCGAGCCGGTTTGGTGAAGTCAAGATAGTGACAGGATGCTTTCTAACCGGCATCCAGCATCCAAATCTAGCGCAATAATAATAAAGATGATACGGATAATAACATATGTCCTTCACTATCTTTATTGTCACTTTTGTTTTATTGCGCAAATTAAAAAGCACTATCTAGGTTCTATGTTACATAAGAAGTTGCCTGCTCCTGTATAGGTTCTCTATTTTCATGGCTCCGAAACCACATTTCTCTTCACTACTGCTCGGGTAGCAAAGTAAATCCAACACTAGCAAATATAGACTTGAATTTCCCGTCTGAGATCCGATTGACAATATAATGATGTTATTTCGCCGTACAAATATTGTGGTATAGATTCATTTGTAACAAATCTAATGATTTTTAAAATATTTAAGGATGTAAAAGATAAAACAATGGTATGATAACTTTATGATAAGGAATAAAAAATATTACTTTATGTGATGAAATGAACGAAGCGACGAGTGAGACGTTCAACTGGCGATGATACGTCTACACGTTATAACGGGGGCTAAGTTAAGACGGTATACAAAGAATCGCATTGTGCTCTTCGCCTTGAGACCCTAAGCGTGTAAGTTTCGTTACCTCAGTAGTATCCAGAATCCCCGAACAAGTTCTCATGGATTGGTCCACCCATGGTTAAGCCAAGAGAAACCTATTCGGCCGACCCGATATGGCTGCTTTAGATGAGCTCCGTGAGCACGAAAATAAAACAGCTCATAGTTCTCTTTACTTAACGTCATTTTAATCAATGAAAACTGAAATGTAGTAGGCAATAGCCATGAGATTATTTTTCACATTGTACATCATGAAGGGCATTGTTTATCATCTTAACTGATCCCACATTTTTCGCTTACCGTTAAGTGGAATTTTCGCTCGGCTCGTAATTTATAAAAAATATCCAACAGACAGTTAGGTTTTATTACAGAGCAATACATACAGTTCACCTTTACCATGTGCAATGATAATGGTGATGAAAGTTTGTCTGCGTTGTTTCCCTAGCGTCGTACAAATTAAAATATTAACTCATGCCCGCTTCTGCAGCCGTTCGGACCTACACAACGAGGTGGAAATAAATTTCATATGCATTGCACTAATTTTCTTTTTCACTTAAATTTATGAATATAAATAATAACTATGTTTCATAGCAAATGTACATAATTACTAACACATTAATACAATATCTGTACATTTACATCACAGATGAAAATCCTGTTAAAATGTCTTAAGAGGAAACTTTTAATCTTATATCCCTACAAATTAAAATGAAGAGACTTAAAACTAAGGGGAAGAGTATCATATTAGAAATTGAATAATGGATAATGTTCAAAAAAATGTATCTAAATAAACGCATAGCGAAGTAGATGAGGAATACAAAGCTGAATCTACAACAATACCAGATAAGAGATGGAATGAGATAAGGATCGATGGACGTACACATAAGGGTATGCAACTATAAAGCATCATAGCACACCCTAGAGCTTTTAAAATACATTATTTAAAATCGGTTGACATTACATGCAACATCACTATCATCATCAGCCGATACACATCCACTGCTGGACATAGGTCTCCCCCAAAAATCTCCACATTATATCTATGTGGAGATATGTCATACATATCTATATGTACATGTCAGAGTAAATACACGATCAAAGAAGCGCTACACGTAAGTTGAAAAAGCTACTAAATAAGAATAATATCACAAGAAGAAGACCTAGTAATACAAAAAATAATCTTATATGCTATATTTTAATATATTATCCAAGTTAGTGTGAAATTAAATATTCACACTATGAGGACGTTGAAGTGAACTGTGAAAATATTTTTGTTCTAGCGGATTTAACGTAGGCAATGGACCCCGGTGAGGTTTCGGGCAGAAATAGCTAATGCGTTTAGTTGGTATTACCGAAAAGGTTTGAATTCGTAATGGCGTTAATTGAATAGTAGAAGAGTGGAGCGTAATTAAGGATACAGGGATACGTAAATATTTTAATACGTATTGGCATTTTGAGTAAGAGATCGCCGAGTTCATATATTCAAATAACTAACGATCTGTTACTCAGAATACTAGATAATGATCTATGGTATAGAGGGACAACAACTCACGGGACCCAAGCCAACCTCATCTATTCTTGGTGCATCCAGCTAATCGATAAATAAGTCATTGGTTCCCATCAACCCAACCCGAATTGGGCCAGCGTAGTGGGAAATGGCTCAAATCCCTTCATTTGAACGCGGGCAGAGCAGAGTTGATTGATGTGGTGTTTGGGGAAGGCCTACGACCAGCATTGAACGTCTATCGGCATGATGGTGATGATGACGAGGGTAGTATTATTAGGAATAGTCTAGTATTTAGAGAATATAAGATAGAATAAATAGTACTGAGACTGGTTTGTGCGAAATAATTGTAAACTATTTTTGAAGATTGCCTTTAGTACAGTACTCCAGTATCTTTGAAGATGAGAAATAACATTATCTTATACTCTTTGCTCCAAGGTCAACGCGCTGGATAGTACAGAGTACAATTGCTTACCTTGTGACCATTTTAATACTATAAAAAAGACCAACAATTTATCTACTTTAGACAAATATATTATTTACCTACTTGTTTGTTCATATCGATATTTTAATTGCTTGTAAAGATGTTTTAAATTGTTCATACTTTAAAATAAATATATAAAATTTGATCAACTTTTATCATCAGATTTTTTGTAACACAAGCTTTGTTTTTCCACAGAGCAGCGTAACCGAAATTATTTAGATCTCTATCAGGGAATAACCTTACAAATAACCGTATTCACAATTTATTACGACCCGATTACAATATCCCCTTAACGACTGTCTTATTCCCAGTTGTTAGACTAAAGCGATAGAAACAAAAGGTCTTTATTTAGTTTCTTTAGAATTTATCGACCTATATATCAATTAATATCGTCAAAAAGTAAATGAAGCCTTCAGAATTTAAGTAGTTTATAAACGATATAATATAAACGGAGAGTTACATTATAAAGTAGTTATTTGTATCATTGTCATCGTCAGCTCGCTGCAGTCCATTGGTCGTAGGTCTCCATCGCTGAAGAAAGTCTGGATGAGAACCATAGCAGCTCCTATTTCTGTTGCCAAATATTAGTGTAGCTGTATTGCTGTGTTCCGGTTTGAAGAGCATTGTGACTAGTGAAATCACTGGAGTAACGAAGCACAATATCATGCAGCTTGTATCATCGCAATTAGCTGTAGTATAGTGGGCATGCGTATAACTTACCACTAAACTTAACTGTCGTCTACTAAAAAATGTTGTAATATAAATAAATTTAGAAAAAAAAATCTTGATTATCGTTAATACTATTAATGAGTGTTGTCATAAAATAAACGCTGGTCTCTCCTCACTTGCGCCGCACCATAAATTCTTTACTAACTTTTAATATTAATGTGCATTTGGCGTGCTGCCGAAGTAGGTTTAAGCATAGATTAAGCGAAAAACAACATAAATACGTTAATTCTGAGGATATTTAATACGACTTATGCGGACTACTGCGACCAACGCTGGCGAAACGCCGCTGAAGGCGTTTATTTAAGGTAACATTTTATTATTGCGCTTTGCATGTTACGCTAACTTTGTTAAGTTAAGCGAAAATAATAGCAAACTGTATATTAGCTTTACCAATAGGAAGTATGGAAATATTGTTGTATGAACAATGTTTCAAAGAAATTCACGATTTAAAGTTACAGTCGCAATAATATTTATACGAACGGAAGAAAACAAAATGTGTTTGTTAAATACAAATTAACGAATATTCTTCAAACAAGATATTTACACCTCTGGCGCCTCTAGGCAAAGTGAATCTTGGGCTCCGACACAAGAGAGAGTCAGTCCACTGCTCGAAGCTCGCGTAAGTGATTTACAGTATCCTTCCAACGATATCTGGACCGGCCGAGAGGACGGCTTCCAATTGGGGTTACAAGAAACTCTTTTTTGAAGCCACGATCGTCTCCCATCCTTACCAAGTGGCCCATCCAGCGAAGTCTGTGGGTTTTGTCTTCTCCCATAATGATCCCTTCGCCAACCAGCCTCTTGATTTTATTATTACCGGTTTAAACGAAACACCCGAATAATAGAAAAATTGCCGTGGTTTTCTTCTTCCTAATCATTACAGTTTAGACAGATTGGTCGTGGTAATCAAATGATACCTACCTGCTGATTTTTTCAGACATTCTTACAATGGGTATTCTTTCATCACTCTCACATGGATTCTCCACCTATAAACGCTCACCTTCTTACCTTAACACCTCCATACATAAAAATTTCACTTTAACAACACACAACAATATACAAAGTGCGGGTTTGTATGGGAGCAGTTGTTTTCGCGCAAACCTGTATGTTATGCATGGAGTAGGTAAGTGTGCGTTGTTTTTACGGACACCCTTCTACCCCGATGTAAATCACACCCCCGGCATAAATGTCTGAGATTTTTCTGACAGGTCCAGTAGTAAATCTCCCTTTTGGCAACAGATTATGCGCGGAACGAACGCCTGTTTCGTGTTCGCCGTATATTTACGGCACGCGTGACACCAGCCCGTGGGTGGTTTTCCTTGTTACCCTGAGTGCTGTTTTACCTTTGTTACACTTTGATGGCGTTTAGATTCTAATTATCATGAAGTCACTGTACATGTCAGGGACACAGACGGCGCCGCTGTAACAACAGCTTTTAATTACTATAACATATTAACATTTACTTAACACATTATAATCAATGTCGCTATACTACTAGGCAGTAATATCGTTTGATATTTAATTACTATTGTACAGTTAAAGAGCTGTAACGATGGATATTGTAACTGCTAGTAATTCTCTATTGCCCGATACGTTTTAGGTACCACCGCAGCTCCTATTTCTACCAACAAACAGTAGTATACATACATTACTGTGTTAACGTTTGAAGGCCGGTTTAGCTAGTGAAATTACTGGGATAACGAGACTCTATATTCTTCATGTCTTATACATTGTGGTGCTATGATTATCATTAACTAGCGCCATGTTATAACCAGGCGTATCTCTTACCATTAGCAGAAGCCCTCAATGTCCTCACGTCTACACCACTATATCGCTTCTAGACAAAATAAAAACTACAGCTTCTTTTGATCAATGTAATGTCTGTGTACTACTCTTTAACTCGATGATTATCAGCAAGAGTAATTAAAGGATTAGTGTAGTTACTATACTGTTAAGTAATTAATGGTATTAAGTATTTATCGTTTGTATTACTTAAAGAGCTAATGAAACCTTATTCGTGTAATGTCGACAACCGGAACACTACAATGCGGTTATGGCGGCAAATTTACTACATAATTATAATATGGAAGTGGCAGGGTTTTTTGTACCAGCCCAGCTAGCTATTGCCTTCATATTGTAAATCAGTACTTATGAGAGTATTGCTGTTCCGGTTATCAATGGATAATAGCTATGGATTATTTTCAGTTAATACCATTAAGGTTAACAGCTAGGCCAATATTTTATTTATATCTATGAAGACAGAAGTCGTTTCAGTTCTGTCTTCGTTCACCTGGTAAAAAGTGATATACCTGCCAATAACGTGGCGCTAGTTAGGATGATATACACAGCTACACATTGTGCTCATCGCCTTAAGAAATGAGATATTAAGTGTCATTATGCCAATAATTTCAACAGTTACAACACTCTCTAAATCGGAATAGGGTAATGTTTGTATACTACAGTATATCGGTCGCTCTAGGAGCTGCGGTGGGTGCCTAACTAGACGGTCTCCGGAAACTACCAGTGAAGGTATAACTTAGGTAATAAATATTTATAAATATGGTCAGAAAGTCTTAAGAACAAGACGTTAAAACAGCTTTTGTGCAGATTAATCATTTCGTAGTAAACACTTAAGACACCGTCCACGACAGTCTCGGGCGCTCTATTTTAATAAACAAGTGTTAATTTAAATCAAAACCAATCCTGATACTTCTTAATTACAACTTATAACCGTCCCCCAGAGCGCCTGAGGGTAGATAATACAAATTTTAATTGCCACTCCGCTGCTATCTCCCCTACAGTTGAAACCCCTTTTCCTGCGGAACTCTAATGGTGGTGACGAAATTGTCTTGTTTGCTTGTAAATTGATGTCTGGATCACGAGGAATTACTTTCAAGGGGGTATTGTTTAATTGTCTATGTCTTACATAATGATGGCTCTTAAAAGAAAACTTGTACAACGTATCCTTTAAAGCAATGCTTCCGGTCGTCCACTGATGGACATAGGTCTCTTGTAATGTGTTCCTCAAAGCATGTTCTTGCGCTGTTTTAATCCGGTGTCTCCCAGCGTTTTTATTTATGTCCTCTCTCCATCTAGAGGGGTTGCTAACGCCATGCCTTCCGGTGCTGGGTTGCCATTCCAGCAATTTAAGACCCCAACGTCCATTGGTTCTACAAGCTATCTGCCTCGCCCATTACCACTTCAGCCTCGCGATTCGTAGGGTTGTATCGGTGACCCGGGTTCTTCTGCGGATCTCTTCATTTCTGACTTGATCACGCAGAGATATTCCATACAACGTCCTCGCCATCGTCCGCTATGTGTCTCTGCGCCTTGAGATATCGTGAGTATACTATTACTGCCTGGCTCTGGCAGTCATAGTAAACTCCTGGAAAATTATATCAGGTACTACTTACTAGTAATAGTAGCTCCAATTATCGATGTTACAAACCACGCCTTATATTACCTTTTAGGGAACGAATTTAAAAAAATCCATAGCTGACCCCTAAATGGCAGCAGCATTCTCTACCAAATTTTGAGTGTCAAATAGAGAGTATAAGATGAAATAAGAGAAAGAATATAATAATAAGTCAATAGTAGTGACAAAAAGAGAGAGTCAAATAGTTTCCGAGATCTTGTGATGAGTCAATGAAACTCTGGCTATCTTCTATACATATATATAGATAGTTATATCTTATAAAATGATTTATTGTATATTATTCATTTCATAGAATTCGATATATGAGTATAGTTGTTAAAATGATTGGTGCGTATTATAACGGTCATATTGAAATGCGAGGACGGCAGTGGAGTACAATGGCTTTGTTGTTATATATTTAAAAGTAGACTAGTGTCCGATTAATTACATTAACGCGAGTTGTGAATAGGGGCAGGGGGGGCTCAAAGCTCTGGCTTCCAGCGACCCGCATTGGGTCACCGTGATGGGAAATGGCATAAATCCCTCGTATGAACCCCTACAAACGACAGCCCAGACAACCTGGCACTACCGTTGGCCATCCTAACTGGAAAGCCGCTGGTTACGAGCAGCGAAGGACCGATTGGTGTGGGAATATTTGTGGTTTGTGTCCAGCAGTGGACGTCTACGACTGATGATGACGATTTGTCAATAAAAGTATGTTACCACCGCAGGGCTTATTTCTGTTGCCTTACACAGGAGTATGCAAACATTACTGTGTTCTGGATTGAAGGTCTTGAAATTACTGGCGTATCAAATCTGAACATATTAGAAGATGAGGAACACAATATCGTCCATTATTCATCGTTCTAACTCATGCCAAATTATCGTAGACCCTCAAGAGAAGATTATCATATGTTCCTAAACCTGATTAATCATTTTACTTATACAAGAATACTCTTTAAAGGATTCGATTAATTGTTTAGTTAAATATTATAAGGCAATAGAAAAAAAACTTGTCGACAATATGAAAGTAGAGAACAGAATAAGTTGAGAAGAAATATAAATCACAGACTGAAATTAAGAGTGTTCGAAGAAAATACACGTTGGTTCATCTCGATCGGAATGAAAAATGCAAGTCTCAGATTGCAGGCCGCTGTCAGATGCTGGAACTGTGTAGCCAGAGCCTGAAGCGGCTGAAAAATAATGTAGATGGAGAAACGGAAAAAAAAAAAACAGAATACTGGGGGTATAATTTAAAATATAACCATTAATCTGGCTCGCGTACGATGCTGTGACATCGCTGTGGAGCGTCGGCAAAACAGGGAATTAAAGAGATGGATGCTTCGAGATTTATTACTAGATGTTTATAAAACAGATAAGAAGGACATTTAATGTTGCGTTAGGATTATATACACTACAACACTACACTATGCTCGACGCATTGTAACAGAAAATTACCAACATCTGACAAACTATAACACAGTAAAGTTTGCACACTACTGACAGCTAAAATAAATAAAGAAGATTGATATCAACTATGGTAGAGTTTTATAGCAGAATTGTATAGTTAAATGTTTAATGTGGTTTATAAACGTAGGTTTAAATATAACTGTAGCGTTCATACGACGTCTTACACTATGTAATAAAATATTCTTATTATGAGATAGTAAAGTCGAGTATTAAATGTTCTCACTAATTAATATAAGCAATAATAATTACGGCAGAAATACATAATGAAGTCGAAACCCGAAATAGGAATAATTAACCAAATTACAGTTACAAATGTAGCACTATAAAATCGTTTCGTTTTATTGTGTTATAAAAGCCGTACTAATGTAGGAAATGGAGCAATATTGAAGTTAGTATATATACAACATACTAATATAATTTTGAATTTAAAGTAATGTCTTAACGTGTCTATACACCATGAGCATTGTTGAGATTTGTCTATTACATGGTAAGTCTTTACACTATCCATAATAACAGTAGAATATAGCAATGCTTTGGAATAGTCGAAGAGAGCACGCTTGACCATCTTCAGCCTCATCGGTAGTGCGTAAACATTACATCGTCTTCAAAGGGCTTTGTAGCTATAATAATTAATTAAGGAGACTAATTTCTAAATGTGTAGTGCACAATGCGGTGCAATGTATATCATCCTCACTAGCGTATTATTAAAGGCAAGACTAACACAGTCAGGTCAACGTCTTATTCATCTCGTCATTTCAGTAATATAGAAAAATGTTCACTGCTTTGGTTATGCGCAAAGTTTTTCTATGCAATCGAATTAGAAATATGAAGATCCGCAGAAGTAAGGTCACCGACATAGCCCAAAAGATTACTAACTGAAGGACTGACTGCCGATGGGGTAGTCAGATTCTTAAGAGGCTGCCGCGTACCGGTAGACGTAGTGTTGGGAGGCTCTCCACAAGGTGGACCGACAATGTGGTGAGAGTCGCGGGATAATTGCAATGCGAGACGATCGATATGGAGATCTTTGGAGGTCTGTGTCCAGCAGAGAACATCTATCAGCTGTTGATGATATGTTTATAACAAGATTACTGCTAAATGATAAGATAATTAAAATGCTACACAGTGACTCAATGAGAAACTACGTGAAAGAGACTTCATCGAACTCCAACAAAGTTAATTAAAACTTCATAGCTTTTTTTTTTACAATTTTCCCTCGCTCTTTTTTGCCGACCGTACCAGCGCCTCCGAAACTGACTTATTAATAGATCGGAGATACGTCGCCGTTGTCTTTCCGTACACTTATCACGAATTTAATAGAAAATTTACACAAGACACGCGGCACCGTGCGTCCTGATTAATACGACTGCGTATCAGCTGACGCCTGGTAAATTAAAACCAAGTGCTCGGTTCAGCCGCTGCGGTATACAGTCGCGTAAGTCTACGGGCGGTTTAATTAGGTTTCTGTTCACGGTTTGAAGGCGAAACGATTGTGTCGCGTAGTTAATTATGGTACAAATCTTAGTTTGTAGTTACCGAGTTAGTTAAACGGCGCGCCAATGTAGACAGTTTGCCTTGACGTACTAATTGTGTATTAAATTTTTGTGCAAGACACACGAAACTATGAAAATATATATTTTTTAATTAATGAAATTATTAATTCAACATCCCATGGTTTTATTAATGAGTTCATGTACAGTAAAGCGTGTTTGTCTTGAATGTTATGGCTACATTATATTGACAATGTCTGTCAGTAGTTTATCGTTGCAGATGATCTTCTGAGTAAAAACAACCGTTACTTCTATTTTTACCACCAAACAATAGCAAGCAATTATTACTGTCTCCCGGCTTGAGGGCGTTGTAGCTAGTAAAATTACTATGGTAATGATACTAAACATCTTGTCTCAAGGCGAAGGGCACGATGCGTTGTTGTTTATACCATCATACTAGCACCACAATAATATGGAAAGGAGCAATATTTATCATCAGATGATTCACTCGTTATAATTGCTTCGCGACAAATTTACAAAACGATGGTCTCATCAGAGACAAAGCAAGCAGTTAGTACTAATTGTCTAAAAAAATAGATGTTTAAGTATCTTTAATCTTTTCACATTTATATGAAAACATCCCAAAAGATTATTTAAAGAAAAATCACTTACACAACATATCATACCATAGCATGTTATCTTACAACTTAAACTTATACTTACCATAAACTCAATTATAGAAAACACCGTCTTAACTCTCAAGGGTACCATCTAATCTACATCATTTCCTAACAAAGTGACGGATGGTAGAGGTAAGTTACCGTCATGCATACTGAGTGATCCAATTCCATACAATAGATCACTAAATAATCAATATTAATGATTACTTTTTCGAAGTTAAAAGCTTACATGTTCTTTTACGTGGCGGATGTGAGTTAAATCTTTAACTTACCTGTAACAAACAAACAAAAATTAATAGAAGGATTGAAAACTTTCTAACCCCAAAGTACATTTTTTACACAGGTAAGTGCTTTTTTTCTCTTTATTGTAAAACCTTACAGCGAGATATACAAAAGGCGGGCTTAATGCTTGATGGCATTCTCTACCAGCCAACCTTCGGTGAGGTGAGATGTTGTGGTAGGTGATCACTGCTAACTTAAACTATGTAACATCGTATATATATATATATATATCTCTTCCGCTCTAATTATTATCAATTTTATGTTACAAACATACTCTCTCTCCCTCTTTTTATTGTCTAGTACCTTAGTCACTAATTAAAGTTTTTTTTTTATTTGAAGGATAGTCTATACGGGCTAGACGTTCACCTGATGATATCTGCCCATACCAACGTGGCGCTACGATGATATGTAAAGCACTATATTGTACCCAACGCTTTGAGGTATAAGAATTTCAGTATCGTTACACTAGCTACAAGCTCTTCAAACCGGAACACAGTAATGTTCGCAGAGTACTATTCTTCCCTCTTCTATCACCCTGCATTGGACAGTAATTATGAAATAATTACAAATACCGTTAAATGAGGTTTGAGAATATTCTTTTAAAGCTTTACCAAAGTGAAGGAGTACAGATCCTCCAAATGATCCGTTATTAAACGAGCCGGTACTCAAAATAACGAAGCTCACCCTTGCCCGGCGGAGTCGTGCTCAAAAACTCGGACAATTAATAAACCATTAAACTGCACCCACTTGACGTTGCGACAACAAAGGGTTGTAAGGTCAAGTAGCCAGGGGTCGTCAACGTTTGTTGCGTAACATTTAAACGTTCTTGATATTATAACGCAGTACTTTTATATTTTAAAGTTATGGTCTCGTTTATACATAAATAGATTATAAAACAACTTTAAACATACATTATATAAAATTTCGAACTGTTGTCAGTTATATCTGTGTTCAAATTTGAAGGGCGATGTAGCTAGTGAAAATACTAAGATAAGGAAACTGTGTAAATTACTAGAAAGTTTTGGGATGACTTAAAACAACTAGGTAATTCTAGTGGCAGGATTCCGTTGCCATAAACCGTCTAGGTAAGTACCACCGCAGCTTCTATATCCGCCCCTAAACAGCAGCCCCTAATATTGCTGTGTTTCAGTTTGTAAGCCGTTGTAGCTAGAGAAAATACTGGAGTAACGAAACTTAACCATCTTATATTTATCATCCTAACTAGCGGCACGTTGCTAGGGGCTGGTTTTATCACTAACCATCAGGTGAACAATTCGTTTATCTCTTCAAATAAAAATATTCAAGTTCTGAGTTTAATTTGATAAAAAAATCAGCTGTTAATTAATTGAAATTAAAAGTTTAATTAAGCTTTCAAAGTTGAATAATTATTGCCTACTTAATAATAACATCGGGGATATGATTAATCATTCTGACCTTTCTTTCTCCACCCAACAAATTAAAAAATAAACAAACTTTGTCAAACTTAAAGTAATTGAGAAAGTAAAAGTGATAAACTCCAATTAAACGTAGATTAATTTGGCTTTTGCAAAATTTTATATTACGTTTTGTTTGAAACTAATAAAAAGCAAAAGTTCGGAAGGTATTCTTTGATGACATAAATACGCTCGTCGGTTTTTCATTGTCTTAGTTACAGTTTTATATATTTTGGTATTAATCGCGTGTCCTTTGTGAACCTAGCTAGCTCCAGCTCCTGTCATCACATTGAAGAACAGCCGTTACAACAAAACTGTTAGGTTCTGGTTATCAACACATGAGGGTCCTAAAAGAGAACGCTTTACCATCTTCGCTCTATACAAGGTTCAATATAAGTGTTACTGTTGTGGTGGTAGGTCTCTGTTGCCGCTGACCGTTTAAGTACCACAGCAGCTCCTATTTTTACCACCGAACAGTAGTATGCAAATATTACTCCCAATATAGTTCCGGATTGAAGAGGGGTATAATCTTAATGATGATAAAAATCTTGATTTAACATCTTGTTTCCTGGTGATGAGCACAATGTGTAGGACATAGTAACTACCGCCACGTTGTTATAGACGTCTATTTCGTCTCATCGCTTTGTGGAATAAAAGAAAATATTCAACAGTGTTAATATTCTTAACATTGTTTCTTGGAGGTGTTGCCATAACATAATCTTCGCATCACATAACAGCGCTTCTTCGAGTCATCAATTTCCCATATGAATGTATTAAATCCCGCTTGCGCTATAGAAAGCAATATTGTAAAAATATCGCAATCTCCAGCGAGGTTGATGATATACGATCTTCAGAGTAAAAAAATTGAGAGTGGCTTACGAAGGTGCTTGTGACCTTGAAATATGGTTTCTATTGTACCTCATAAGCCGCGCGCCGAAATCCACGTACCTTAGATATTTTCTGTCGTAAATTATAAATGATGCACAGTCAGTGAAACGACTGGCTGAAAGTCAGTGTCTTTTGCTTACTTTTAACTTGTAAAGGTATAGTATATCATTGCTACGGGAAATATTTTACTATGCCTCAGTAATAGCAGAAATATTTGGCAGTCACTGTGGAAAATAAATCAAAACCAACATCTTCAAATCTATCTATCACCAATTTTAACGATATACAGACTGGTATTTAAATTAGGTTTCAGTATATGTAATTTTTTTGAATTTTAAACACTAAGATTACTAAAAACTTTGTTAATATAATTATTAGATGTTCAGCTCAAAACCAATATGCTTATGTCCATCTAATTTGGCTTCAAATTCGTGTGAAGAATAAACATGTTTCTTTGCTTCTTGTGATGAATTGGTTCAAAATCGCTTTCGTAGCATGAAGAAACGACTTCAACTTATTTTTTTTCTGTATATCCAAAACTAACAAACTGACAGGAAACTAAACTTTTGCCAACGCAGTAAAGATATATAAACAGCATAAAAATAAAATAGCACCTAAACAGGTTTTGCTTTATTCTTATCAATATTAGCTACAAGCTAGAAAACATGAATACAATAAGGTATCGGAGTAGACCACCGCCGTCAGCTATGACAGTAAATATAGGTTAAAATTACTCCTTTAAGTCACAGTAAATATTTAACTTAGTATTAACTCGAAGGAGGGTGGAGCACACTCCACGTGGACCCTGCATGTTTCGCAGACCTGGTACAAGTCATGAGAGCGGCGTATATATCAGTATTATAAATTTTTAATATTACTTATAGTGATGTGAAGATTGAGGCATTAATAATTAACATTAGGTTAATATCATTCCGAAGTTTAAAAGCTTTGTCTATTCATAAATGATAAGGCACCGGAGCATAGTAAATAAAAAAAAAATCGTTACATAGGCATTTTTAAATAAATCTTGACTATTTTCCAAACCTATAACATATGTATATTAGAGGTTTAACTTTAAGGTATAATCTTGTAGCTAACAAGAAACATCGAAAGGTTTTACAAGTAAAGGACAAAAACAAATTACTTTTCTATGAAAGATTTTTAGTTCAGATACTTCCGTGGTAGAGTCTAACCTTCAAACAGAGAGAGACCTTAGTTACCTGCTTGACCAGCCCCTACCATATTGTAAAGTTATCGTCATAACAGTTCGTTTCGACAGCCAATATGTACGCCATAGTATTATGAAAGAATATTGCTACTTCAACACTTTGAAAAGTTTCGACCATATAACTTATTGTAGATAAAAATAGTTACTTTTTCAATTATCAAAGCGCACTTTAGAAATCTATAAATTGCTTTCTTTAAACATCTTGAACGTTATACATTTGAAAGTACGTGGAGCTGTAATATGTAGTGGCGCGTCCATTTACAGGATTGCTCCCGTGTCCAGCACTCATAACTTGCAGTAACGGGGGAGAGAACGGCCGGTAAAAGACACGCGTTTAAATATTTAGAGCGGCCGCCCCGTAAAAGCGAGTGTACCTGACAGTGATTCCCATAACAATTTATAGAAAAACCTCGCTTGTTTCCCAATGATATGTACACGCTCTGTTTGCTATTGAATTGTTTATCGTCTGCCGGAGACGTTTGTGGTGAAGCCGTTTCCATTAAAAATATATCATTCGTCGTTTACATTTGATACTGATGTCTTGTTTTAATTAACTATTCCTTAGAGCACAACGTCAGTTATTATCTCTCTTATATATTAAACTAACGATATATTTATTACGATTTACTTACTATTATTATTTTAATCATTTGAATCTACTATCACTTGACTTCGTTTCTCTTATCTAAGTCTCTTATATATACTTTCCCTTAAATACTTATTTATTCTTTAACGCTATCTATTCTCCTTACAAACTTTTACGGCTTTATTTAAAAAGATTTCTCTAGTATTCTTATTTTCTACTATTGTGTCAGTAAAATTAAGAATCGTTAAGTTTCAGTACAATACGTCTTCCACACACTTATAGATGTTTTTATGAGCTCATCAGTAACTCTTCGTCTTGGAGTACCTCGTCATTATTAGAAAACATAAAGGACTAAATAAGGCTAAATATAAAAAAAGCTGTCGCCGAAGCTTTCTGATGTAAATCTGTTTCTCTAAATAAAATATTTAACCCTAGTTTCACAGTGCGCTTATGAGTATACTTAACGCTATTAACTTTACTGTTACCATATTTGTTCGAAGTAAATTTTGTATAACAGCATATTACAGATTAATTGCAAACATTTTGTCTATGTTAATATATGTTTACTATGCTATCATTTAATGGACAATTAATTTCAATTCACTAAAGTTCGCGTGGAGTTATTAATGAAAATAGGTTAACGTAGCAACAATTTGTATTGAATAAAATGTTTACTGTTGTAATATAACTGATGTACCTTGTATTAAGTGTTTTGTTATCATCAGTAAATTTATGCTTAGTGTCTAGCATATTTTTAATTTAAGAAAAAGGTAGATCGCATCATACACAATGAGTGATACGTTTGACTGAAATAAAGTTTTCTTAGTAAGTCCAAAAGAATGCTAGCCACAAGTGGCAATGAACATAACACATCGCTCGAAGAACTGACTGCCGATGGGGCAGTAAGTTACTCGAATAGCGACCGAGTGCCAGTAGACGTAGTTTTGGCAGACCCCATACCAGGTGGTCCGACGATCTGGTGAAAGTTGCGGGAAGCAACTGCATGCGGGCAGGGCAGGGTAGATCGATGTGGGGATCTTTGAGTAAGGCCTATATCCAGTAGCGGACGTCTATCGACTGATAATGATTAAGCCACAGTATTAATAGTACTCGTCAACTTGATACTTAAGATTTCTCTTCAGCCTAGTGAAATGTGTATAAAGTCGCTACACTACAGTATAAAGGCAGATTTAATAACTACAGCTGTAGCATCCTAAACAGTATCTATCAGCAGTGCATAAGAGTATCAATGTAGTAGGTCTCTGTTGTCGGAAATCATCTAGGTACCATCGCATATAATCCTATTTCTGCTGCCAATTAGTGGTGTGCAAATATTACTGGTGAAACGAGACTACATCTTATGTCTCATGGCGTCGATCAATACATGTAGTGCAAACCATTATAGCTTTTGATTTGTTTTTTTCGGGGGGGAAATGCCTGCGCATACCTGCCCTCGCCCGGGCAAAGACATTATGTAGCCCACCGGCACATATACGAGGTGAGCTCACCTGGAGCGGCCACTTCGGGCCAACCAAAGCCACGGCTACTAAGCCCCACAGAGACGACAAGACGGGTACTTGTTCGGGGGGAAACTATCCTTGCTTGCGCCACGTAGTTATAAGTATGCGTATCCAGATACCGCGAAGAGAACGTTACGTCCCTCTCAACGCTTGGCTAAATATATTTTTAATTATCTAATAAATACATTTTTTAAATAGCCTGGATTTTCTATGACAGTCTTGCGTGTAATACCTGACACAATTCCCCGTACGGACTTGAATTCATGTCAGCCACACCTCCGCTGGGCTATGTGGCGCAAATAGCTCGAGGGGTGAAGATGCTAGGGATACTTCAATCAGGCGTCTAATGAAATTTTCCATTTATTAAGGCATTAAAATAGTGTGGCAACAATTCTTGGATAAAATTAAATTAGACCTAGACAAAAAAGGTGAGATACTTTAACTAGGTACGATAATACAAACTGATACACATTCTATCGAAAAATCCACAACATACCATCAAAACTCTATGTAGTCGGTTGTTAAAGATTTATATAAAGTAAGGTATTTCAAAAAGTTTTTTTTTATTTTAATTGTTTTAAATAAAAATGTTGAAAGAATAATTCTTAAAATCAAAACCTTGCAATTAAAATCCGCACCAATATAGAATAATCTTTAAGTCTAGATTTTGTAGTTATAGTATATAAATGCTACTAATGCGTTAATTAGTTTTTAAGAGTGTAATTACTTTAACTTATTATAATGCAAAATACAGAGATATTAGAATTTTAACCTAATTTTTTTTAATTTTTTTTTTTATATTGTCACACCTTTTTCCCAGTAGGGGTAGGCAGACGTGAATTAACACACACATTTCGCCAGATGTGGTCAGATTAGGTCCCATGTAACAGGCGAGCAGCGACAGCGAGATAACAGCAAGCCTATTGCCACTTTATTGGGGCCAACACACACACAAAGATGTTTGTATCTAGCTGTTGTAACTAAAGTTCGCAAATGTACATAACTTAAGTCATTGGTACATGCCGAGATTCGAACCCGCGACCTTCGGAATGAAAGCCGCACGCTCTTACCATTAGACCAGCGAGCTTTTTAACCTAATACCATTTTAAAAATAATTAAAATCCCCTTTCTTACGTTTATCAAAGGGAACAAAGCGCTCACGAGACAAAACCCGTCTCTCCGTTTCCACAAAGATATTAACGTCGTGTAAAATACTGCTAAAGTAATAACCGTCTGGATACGTTTTCTAAATTTTTGCTCTTATGTGCCATAAAAAAACGACGGAGCTAACTTTCGCCCAACTTTATTGGCTGGCAATAGAAAATCCTGAAAGAGACACTCCGGACAGTCTAACTGGATATCAAAAAGAGATAACGTTCGGCTTAGACTGTTCGCTTGTCTTTTTTATATTAAAGAGCAGATAATGACGTATATTACGTATAATAACTATGTTGGCCTTTAAAGAATAAATTCACGAGGGCCGCATTATGACGTAGCGTATTTTATGAAGGTAAAAGAGGCTGCCATTACGCCGCAGGAAGATAATCATTTTTGGGGCGAAATTTCTTTGGGACACATGCTGCACACGGCGGCTGTGACACTTTGTTATTCCACTGATCACCATCGTTAGCGCGTGCAAATACATATTTATAAAATAATTGCGGTACAGCAACGCCGTTCGTTGTTCCGCCGAGATCTCATTCTAGATTAATAAAAATTTTATCGTTCGTCACTTCGCGGTTAGACGCCATTTTGTTTGGTGCGGAATTAATTCAAAATGGCGGCCATAAAACCGCGTGGTTACGCGCAGCGATGTGCTTAATGAGCGACGATTAAAATTGCGTCTGGAGTGACGATAGGAATGCAAATTTTTTTGGATTAATATTATCGGCCATTTGTTTGGGACGCTTTCAAAGTAATGGTTAAAATAATAACAACATTACCGAGTACATTAACGTACTGATGCAATCTTAATTTGATTTCTACAATAGCTCAACATTTGAATACAATTTCACAAGCTGTTTATTGAGAGTGAGGCTTTAGATGGTCAAGCATGCTCGCCCAGAGTACTCTCGCATGTTTGTGCAAATGGCGAGAGAAAAAACCTTCCTATCAACCAACTCTACGCTCAAACTTTCCACATTTGCCTGTAGAATTGAACGAGAGACCGTGTTACAAAGCAAGCGCTTAGCCGCAACGCCCAGAATAAATAGATAACAAACTTTAAAAATTAAATACAGTTTGGAAAGTTTGAATGATAAATCATTTTTTTTTAAACAATTACAACTCATACTTTCTAATCCGAGCGCAATTTACATAATACCTGTTACGACGTTTGAGACAATAAATCATGAAGGCTGCCCGCGTATAATGTATTAAATTAAATAAACTCATCAGGGATGAGTATTAAAATTTGAATAAAAATGAAAAGTGCCGCGGCGTCGTGTAAATCTCCCGGTTCGCGGCGTGGGCGGGAGATTGATCGCTCAATATGAAATATGTACGCTCTCCACTGATGTTAATGTATCACCGGAGACTTTCGGATGCGGTATTCTGTACTGCCGTCGGACAATATATTGTCTGTCTATACTCTCCGACGTAATAAAACTCCCCCGTGTGTCATATTATCATTCGTGTATTGACTATATTTGAATTTAAGAAAGTTACTTAACGGGTACATGTGAATTGTTTTTCAAACGCCAACATAAATGTTTACTTGAACTTTGTTATAAATTCTAAACAACTAAATAAACGAGGAATACGTTTCAATAATAAATATGTTAATATGATAATTTCCGAGTTTAGTATACTATATATGTTTTTTATTAAACCATTTATTGATGATACATACAATATCTACATATAGAACTGTAAACATGACTAAGTTAATAATCAATGTTTGTCTCTGATTGATTTGAGCTTAATTAGGTAAATAGGATGTATAATCAGTTTCGTCAATATGTTTTCTAAACGTATACTATATATGTATATTTACTATATAGTTTAACTTACTTCCTCCGGTTTAAGATGGGCGCCATTTCTGTAACTTGGATATTGTATTTGTACATGTGATGTTTCTTTATGAAGTTTTTTTAAACCTTTCAATTTCAATGAGAACATACCAATTTGAGGTAAGACAAAATCGGCAGCTCAAGATTGAACAGACAATTCTTCAAGTGATATTGTGGATACAACTGCATTAAAACAAACTAAGCTATCACCGCTTTTTGGTATAAAAACCCCTGCATAGTAGTCTAGTTAATTCTATGACTACAACTGAATACTACTTGGGTGTTGCTTTTTCTTCTGCGGTGGTGCTGAAAGAGAAACCTATTGACAATGATATATCCCAATGATTACGCCTGTATAACTCCATTGAGATATTAATTAAACACCGCATCCATTGATCCCGAGTGCATTCATCGCCGCAGTGTATAAAACTGTCGCCCAACCGCCCATAAATCCGATTCCCCACTAATGAGTTAGATTATGACGTGGTTTTTAAGAATCTATTAATTCAAGCCCACTCTGGTGGTCCTAAATGATCGATGTTTGTACATTAAAGAGCTGGTGCTGCGTTTTATTATGTATCATTTCGATATTAGTATGGCTTTCGAGAACAACAATTAAACATTTGGTCGATTTAGTTTCATGTGTAACATTAAAAAAATAACTCTTCAGATATGTTATTATAGAAAATCTGAATAATTTTATAAACTATATATCTAGATTAAAATCAGTAACTATTTCAAAAGGAATCGAAAAGATTATTCAATCGTAGAAATACTTTGTACTGATTTAGGGTTCTTAACACAAAAAAACTGACATCTGTGATGTTGACAGTTTCAGTAGTTCAGTAGTTTTGTATCAAAAATTAACAAAGAGTTTAACTTCTAAACTTTTTAATTTACAAAATGGAAATTGTATATAATAAAAAAAAAGGAGAGATATCTTGTTACATTGAAAACCAAAACGTGGGCGATGTTGATGTAACAATTTGATCTGATTACTGAAGTTATTATCTGTGTACATTGAATAACAGTTAAAATATATTCTTAGATAGGATGTAATATGACTATATTACTTTTTCCATTATCCCATATGGTTAGGTCAAGTTTATTTTTCTCCTCCATTTCTCTCAGTCATGTATATCATCGGGATTTAATACAACTAACTTCTTTAATATCACTTTCAAAAAAATCATTTAATGTACTTAAATATATGTTGTTTTGAATCTGAAAGCTTTCACTAATTTTATAATAGATGATTACAAAATTGTGGAAAAGTCCTCTACTAACCAAAATTGAAAAATAGGGACAAACCCCACAAACATTAACAGAATACATAAAAAATTAACATATCAAGTAACTCCTGCCATAGACAAATATTTCACGCCATTTGAGTTTTTGGTATGTTCGTGTATTAAAAACGAGTCATAAGAGATTTGACTGTATACATACTAAGAGATAATAGATTTCTTAATATCTCCATTAATATCTAAAATTACTGTACATTATTTGACCCTTATAAATCTGGATTGTAATCCGAATGAATCACATTACGGGTACATTTCAAAGGAACGCGAATTAAGGTTAACATCAGGCTGGGACCCTTTGTAGCCAAACTTAATGCGGTAACAAGACTAATGATCTGAAATTTAGTTCGCTACAAAGAAATCGTATTACGGTACCTCCGTGTAGCCGAGCCCGTGTATAACGACTCCATCATTTTCGTACCACTGCGTTCTTGGTCCTACGCATTTAAAGTGTACCCCACTATCAGAGACTTGGATATTGTAATTGATGTTTTTAAAATTCAAATAAACAACCTGATGAGCAGGATTTTTATTTGATAGTGCGAATCAACCTAAAACAATCTAGCTTTAGTTAGGGTGTGTACAGTACATCAAGTTGTGGTCTTCGCTTTGTTTAAAATTTTGTTCATCTCAACCTAATGATTTCTCAAGCCAAATTGCCATTCAGATCAGAACACAGACGATGTCATTGTTAGAAGAACACTAGTAGATAGGTCTTTATAACCGTCCTGGTAAGATAAACCATAGCGTGCCTAGATCTATGCACTGGTGTACAAACGTTACTGATTATAAGACAATATATATGATTCTATATAATTCTAACTACTATTATATATCACAATTTTGGCAGGTTTATAACAGATTCAATTTTCATAGACTAATGATTTTTTATGGACGTGTTACACCAATCAGTACTAATTCAGCATGATCGATGTATATCTTTGAGGTTATCCTTATATAAGTAGGTCCAGAGTTCTATCACTGGGAACTGTTTGTTATATATATGAAATATTGTGTAGCTAAACACCTTTATTACTCCCGTACATTAACAGCGACAGCTTACTTTATTAACGTAATTAACATATTTATTAAACAACATAATAATCATTATTGTTATTGATAGATCGATTATGTTAATGTGTGTCAACCTGTCCGTGGTAATTACGTTACTGGAATTAGTGGGCAAATATAATTTGACCCGCCCAACATGATAATAACAGAACAAATTACAAAGGTGTTCGGTATTAGATTTATATATGTTTTTAGGTTCTGAATTAAACATATATTATATTATACTAGAAGTAAAAAATCGTCGGGAGTCATTAGATTCAAACAGCGCAAGACCGTGGTTTGTGGAACATATTACAAGAGACCAATGACCAGCAGTGGACGTCCATTGGTTGAAATGATGATACTAGAAGTTGAAAGCAAAAAGGCGTTGAATTAAAAAAAAAAAAAAAAAAACTTAGTTTTGACGTGTAAGGAAATGGAATGGATCCTTTAGAGAGCAGCAACTGGTTTCTGGTAGATCTCCGCAACTCCTATTTTCGCCACTAAACAGTACTGTACAAATATTACTGTGTTACAGTTTAAAAGGCGTTGTAGTTAGTGATAGTATATGGGCAACGATACTGCTGTATTGTTATGGGCAGATGTATCCCTAGCATATAAATATCTCGATCATAATATAAAAAAAACCTATTCATATGGTTCAAGAGAGAAGTCCAGTCAATCTCTAATAATGGAAAAGCACTAAAAGATATAGGGAACCATCACATTATCTTATAGTGTTAATGCTGTGGTTTTAACCAGTATAACAAAAACCTAGAAGCAGACTCGCTTTACTTTTGAACGACTAATTTTACAAAATTTTAGTCGGCACAGTGTATTTAGCTAAACATGAGCTTTCACGGCTGACGTCGTTAACGTGATACGCCATCTGGGATTCATGAACATAAATACACTTGACGTTTACTCATTTAGTTTAGGCGACTAAAATATTTACATTACTTTAAAAATTTAAAGGAATTTCTCATCAATATCAACTAGAGAAAATTCGCAATATAACCTCTATCAGTTTTATGTTTCTTTTTCTTCGTGTTAAGTCTTGCGAAGTCTTTATAAAAGCATCATACAACTTTTACCAATTACCTTAGGATTTTTTTATCATTTTAGTAATTAGTTGTGTATATCGTAAAATGTACTACATTATAGCTATATTGAAAGCTTAATTTTTTTGTTTAATATAACCATAAGTTTCAATTATTTTGTTCGTTTGAAATAAGTACTTATGCAGGTAAAGCATCAGTTTAAAAACTGAAGAAAGAATCAAAGCAGAAGTAGATTCGAAGAAAATTTTACTTATTAACTGTATTAGCAGTTTTCTATACAGTTTTAAATGTTAGAATATTTAACAATTTGTCATTGGTCAATAAATAGATTAAAACTGTAACTCTGGGATACCTTACACAGTATCATTTCACATAAACTTCTACAACAATGGATATCAGAAGATGGTAAAAAAAATCGTCGTGATTTTGTGCTTTGTTAGCATATTCTTTTGTACGTTTTCTGTCTGGAAAAACAAAGGTCCTACCCTAAGCTCTTGTTAAATTCAAATCATACGTACCTTTAAAGAAGAAAATAAAAGATGCATATTCAATGCAACATGCAATTTTAGCCTTAGTCAGCATGCGCATAGAAGCGGGATTTTAGTGCATTTAGTGTTCATCAAGATGTCTGACGTCGAGATAAGACGAAGATATATTCTAAATATTACCTTTTGTGTTCTAAGGATAGTTCATCTACTCGTAACTCATGATATTTTTTTACTTGGAGGAGAAATCTTTAAAATATACTACGAGTCTTAGAACCAAGGTTTCGCGAGATCCACTTAAACTACCGTGGGGGTCATTTCCATCACACACCCACAGAACCCACTAATGCCTCCCCATACTAAGTGTAAGTATGTTCTAAGGAGGACTGAAACCCTCCTCAGCACCTTTTGTATTTGTCATTTAACCCTAGCTTGGCTTAGTGGTCTGTAAAGATCTTCGATTCTAAAGGCAGCAAATTTGAAGACTGATTGTAGTCTTTTATGAGAGTCAGGAATTACTTTAGTTCTTTTATTGATATGCTGAGACTATAGTACAGGCTCTTTGGTACTTGAAGAAGTATTGACCATCCTAACTAGTGGTCATTTAGTACAATGGTATATAAGTAGTTGTACTGTAAATAGTACGTTTGATTAATAGGTGTCTTCTATGAGACATTACATATAGTAAAAAAAAACCTATGACATGCTTAAAAGATGCAATGTAAACATTCTAAACTAATATCTTTTAATTAATAGTAACTCTGGCATTGTTTTATAAAATTGGTTTTCTCTTGTACGAGGCCTAGCCAGGGAAGTACCAGTCCGTGTTCCAACCTACCGAGTTGTATTGTGTAAACATTATTTCCGGTTTGAACAGCGCTGTAGCTAATGAAGTTATTGAACTAATGAAACGTAACATCTCACGCTTCAAAGTTAACAAGTGCAAATGTTGAACAAAAGGGATTTCTCTTAGTATTTTAACATTATCGATGACAGGCATTGTCAACTTCTACTAATTCCGTTAGAAGTGTATTGATGAATGAACAGAGACCACTTCCATAGTTTAGTTCTTTTCCACATTTTTTATAACCTTAGTGATATCAAGGATTGGAGTAAAAATAGACACTATGAAATACTTATTAATTGTCTAGATAAAGAACTTATCTTCTCTTCCTTCTAATCTTTATTGTATCACTTCTATTAAAAATACCTTCTTGTGTAACAGTTGACAGATATAACAAATGAAAATTCTAGATACAAATCCGAAAGCCCTAATTACCAATCAGAAAGCCCGAATTAGCTATCAGACTTTTCTAAAATTAAAGGAGACGAAAAGAAGTAAAAATAACGTTGATCGCTAAGTAAATTAAAATTTACTCTCTCAAATTCAAATTGCGATAGTCGTTAAAGAATTTAAGACGGTTTTCCTTGTACTAATTAAGAAATCAAATAATTTGCTAGAAAATAGCAAGGGAGCTGAAATAAGGATTACCAATTTATCTTCATTAATCCATCCAAATTAAATATGTCTTACACCGGAATATTTAAATTGTAACGACTTTAAAAATTTAGATTCGCTTAGAGTTTCTACAAATTTCTAGAGTATTTTTGGTACAATTACTTTCAGTAGTAGATCACCACCACACAGCACCACAGCTTTTTTTTCAGTGAAATTGTTCCTATTGTTTCATAAAGGTTACTGTATTCAGATCAATTACAGGGAGCAACTTGTATTTGTGTTATGGATTATGTGCGACGATCTAGTAATAAAACAAAGCACTAAATTGATATAGGCAAGTGTATCTTACCATCAGGCGAACATAAAAATATACAGGAAGATATGATAAATCTCGTATCCTCAGTGATAAAGTAATTGTTTATTATATTTATACTACGTGCGAATGATAAACAGGAAGTAGTAACGAGGATCCGTACGAACTTCGATCAAAACAAAACAATAATAGTAATCATTAATGAAAAAAACAGCTGTTCATATAATCATAGAACAGTCATTGTTGAGCAGAGTAGTTTTCTGTTCGACGAGTAAGACGCTCAACTGGAGAAGAGTGATACACATCTGATGAGATGAGATGATATACAGTGCATGACATTGTGCTCGTTGCCTTCATAAGTCTCATTACCCCGAATAATTTGACTAGTTACTTCGGCCTTGATATTGAAACACAGTAATGTTTGTATGCTATTGTTTGATTGCAGAAATAGTAGCTTCGGTAATATGTACTTAGTCTCCGTCAATAGAGATCTACAACCAGGGAGCAGCTAACAAAATTGTAGAGGTAAACTGTCTGTTTCTATAGCACAGCTGTTAAGCGATTTCGGGGCTACAGGTGGTAGAGTTTGGATGTTGGTAAATTTTTTTTCACGAGGATAACTACTATCTTTATATAGGAAATCAGCCATAACAGCATCCTTGTTCCGACAGTGAAAATATAAGGTCCAGAGTATTTTAAGCAAAGAAAGTTTCTCTGTTTGCGGTATCATTGTCTTGTGAAATGTTAGCCCATTGTCCGCCAAGAGTATCCAAAGTCCAACAATCGTAGATCTCCGAAGATATAAAACATAATCGCAGTCTCTGCCGCAGGGCTGCTCTATAGCTGAAGTTATTACACAGCGGAGGGTCATAACACCGGCGTGAGAACGGGCGAGTGGCAGTGACTCAGCGCAAAACAAATTAAAACCTTATTACAAGGCAAACATTAGCGCTCGTGATCTGAAGCTTTCAGGCGCAGGTGCTGTTTGTGCGGGTAGAAAGAAATTTTTGTAATTAAATGTTACATAGTTTAATCGTTTTCTTGAAGGTCGCGTTAGAAATTAAACATGAGCTTTGGTAAGATCTAACCGATTAAAAGACAGGCAAAATAGTAGACATTGAAACTTTCAGTGTTCTTGAATAACTGTCGAAACAGCAATAAACTCTGTCATTTCAACTTGATGGTGTCCACTACTAAACATGGGGCTACTCTGAACTACTGAACATAGGTCTATTTTGAGGGTAGTCGGCGTATTTCGCTAATCTTGGAATGTGGATAGGAGAGGGCAATATATGAGTAATGGACAAGGAAAGCTGTCCTTTTTCAGACGGTCTTTTATTGGTCGCTTTGATTGACTGAGAAAATTCTAAAGCATCCAAACTTAGATAACTCACAAAGATAAATTGTAATACATCCATATCATAGTAAATACGATAATTTATTAAGTCTTCTAATTCAATACGAACACAAAGAAATTTTAGTCATGTTCACATAATTATGATAGTATATATACTACATTGTTTGAAGATTTATTCTTGGTATATCATTAAAGTATATGCAGTAGTATCACTTTTGTTTCTTTCATTAACAAGTCTTAAATAAACATTTGCTGATTAAATAATAAAGCTGAAAATGAAATAACCGAACTGCATTATTCGCCAGATGCGACTGGATTTTTAGCAAATTAATACCCAGAATTACAAAACGATAAAATAGCAGCTTAGTTGTGAGGAGATAGGGTATAAATTGGAGCCAGCATCCCGTCTAGCTCGACTCATCATTCCACTTTTGCTGGCGTGTACCGATGTTACTCCCTGGTGGGTTGTTCGCTTTCGAGCGGGAGCATTTGGCCAGGACGGATGTATTCAGAGTAAGGGCCACCTTGATTGTATTGGATAAGTTTTATTTTATGGTTACTGACTATGTTTATACTTTGCCGATGTATTTTTCGTACATTTTATGGGACGGAAAGGTACTTAGATATATCACTACTTCTTTATAAGGTATGGAAATTTCGTCCGAACATTATTTTTATGCGTTACTCGTTTATATCAGAGCGATACGAGTAAGATATTTTGTATTTAGCAAAAGAACTATAATATATTTGTGATTAATCTAATGATAGTTGTAGGAAACTGTTATGATAGGGCAGACAGGCAGAGAATGCCACCTAGTCATCTGCATCTTATATCATGTAATGCAAAGAAACAAATAAAATAAGAAGTAACAGATTGTGAGAAGTTTGCCTGGTGATAATTGATACGACTGCCCATAACAATGTGGTGCTAGTTAGGATGCTGTAAACAAGACCACATTGGACTCATCATCCCTTTGAGACATAAGATGTTAGGTCTAGCTAGCCCAAATTTCTTGCCAACTGGAACCTGTGTTCCGTTAAAGTATAATGCACGCTAATGTTCGGCGTCAGGAATAAGAGCTGCGGTGGTACCACTAAACTTCCAAGTTAATGGTTTGCATGTACGTTGTATTTTCTTGCTTCCAACATTTACTATGCTGTTTTATAAATCGACGAACAAAGAGCCGGCCGATTTGTTTTTATCGGCGAACGAAAACATCGCTTAAACGCAAGACGAATCGCCGGCCGTGGGAGGGAGAGGGTACCAATGAAACGACTTTCTCCGATGTCTACCAATACATTAGCGGCATTCATTGGAAAAATAAATGATTCCACTTAACCGAGCTCAATGTAGCGCGAGGAAAAATCACATTGTAATCTCACCTCGATGAAAGGAATACCTATTAATATTATTCCCTTTGAGAGTTTCTAATTTGCGATTTTCATAATTGAATGTTATCAAAATGAATGTCCGTTGAGTTTTCCACCTTAAAAAAAAAATTTATGCTCCAAACGAGAAAACGACTCTTTTTCCCTTTAAATTGCTTGTTTTGTTCGCTGCTGCGAATGAAAATGGCTCTTAAGCGTTTAACATTAAGTTGGGAATGCGCTCCGTGAGAGATATTTTTAATGTGATTGTCTCTTAAAGGAGCGTTTTTTATTATCCTTCATTATTTTTCGCGTGACGGTTGTGCCAAGCACGAGCCGGGGTACGGAAGGCGTGGAAATAAATTGTTAAATACTATTTAGTTAGGATTTAAAAGCTGACCTTTTTGGATTCAGCGTGGATATCTTTTAAGTAGCTCGTGAATTGCTGAGAGTCATCTAGATTTAGTTTGGAAGGGACGATTACCATCTTGTTTAATTACTTTTCTTCGTTAAGTTTCGAATGGAGCTGAATTGGTTAACTTTTACTAGCTATTTTGTTGTAAAGTGTACTTAAAACGGCTACGCAGCTATAATATATAAGTACTAGTAGTAAAACATAAGTAATAAAGTTCTATCATCAGCCTGCAATTTTGACGATTATAACGAAGACCACGGTGATTTCAAAGTAGTGTATTAGTTTTAAGTTAAATAATGATCTATGGTCGTACATCCTCACATCATACATATATCATGCTCTATACAGAAGTCGGTATGTAAATCATTCGGCCTACTGTTTTACAAAGCGCAGACTAAGATTAGAGATAGAGAAACAGCAAAAAGATAGACCTGAAAATATATTTTATGCTACCTTATATAGTAAATTAAATTATCAAGATTAGACCCTAAAGTAAAACATATGTATCGAATGGAAAACATCATTCCTCTCATTGGTTAAGTATAAGTCGATTAAGTGGATAACATAGTAAAATAATTATTTTTACGATTCACGTAGAGCATAGCGCGAGTTATATCACCTATCTATTTAAAAAATTTACCGCTGATAGAATTACAAATGGGAAAGCAAAAACGACCACTTAATAACCATAAGCAAGCCGTCATCGCAACCCTTTGTCTGTACCTTGAATCACAAAAGACTTTATCTTACACAAAACCTATTGTCCTGCACATCAACCAGCTATATATCCGATAAATTGTCCACAAAGCTCACCAGCAAATTAGCAACTTATGTTACAAAGCATAAGGACTAAGTTCGTCTGCTTTAAGCTTGAATCATTACCGACAATTTTCAATTACAGATCCCGAAGAGCTTGCACGGTGTTGTCATCTATAAAATTATATCTTAGTTTTCTTTACATTTAACAGCAAAATGGAAGCTCGATAAGTTGAGAGTGCGTTCACTTAGAGACATAAAGTACCTAAAGTAGTAATACTATTTAAGAAGACTGTAAGAGGTTTACTTTTGCCGTCACCCATCTGTACTCAGATAGTGCGTCATTAAGGCTGACTCTGAAATGACATTATCCTTTATAATATGTCCACGACCACATCGCGGTTGTAGCAAGGATTTTCCATATTACCCAACTTTTCTTACATTTATTATTCCTATATTACTTTCAGTTTAAAAAAATGGAATGAGTATTTTGAACCGAATTATAGATACGTGAAAATGATGTAGTAGTTGGACGTCCTTCGCAACAATTTGTACAGAAAAAGGTAGACATTAAGATATGATATTGTAATATGAAATTATTTAAAAAGATGATACAAAGCACAAATCCTCAATGCGTTATATTTTCACTATATCAACGTCACAAGTAATGTTTATTTTTGGAAATAAATGAAAGACACCGGATCTATCGCGTATGAAGGCTCTCGTAAAAAGGTAGCATCGAATGACCATTTCAATTCTTACTGCGAAACAATAAGAGCCTATAAGCCAGCCTATAAAAGTAACGTACAAATAAACGTAGGAATGTTTCGGGAAAAAATGCTTTATCTTGCGAACTGCAACTTCCATATTTCATAGCGGAGCCCATACCAGCATCTGTGAAGCGACGTGGGCAATACCGATATATTTTTTATCCGCGCCATAAAATGTCTATAGTCGGATCCGTGGTATTGTTGCAAATACATCGGTAACAAAAAGTTTTCGGAGAGATATACGACGGGTCAATAGATACGCATAACTCTCACTGCCTATTATCATCTGGGTAAGAGAATGGTCAATCATGAAGCTGAAAATGTAGTCGTAATTAAAGTATTGATATCAACTGTTTGAAATAGAAAGATTCTATCAAATACCTTAACCTCAATATCACAAGACTTAAATAGACAATGAGACCATAGTCGACCGTTCTCGTCACAAATATTCTCACTTTCATGTGATGACAACCAGAATATAGCATTTTCTATACCTAAAATATTTTACTTTATAAATAGCCGGAACGTATCACAAAGAGCACAACTGGCTGTGCATAGAGGCGTGTTGGTCCCCACACTGATGTATGGTAGTGAATGTTGGGTATGGCAGAAGAAACATGAAAGTAGGAATAATGCTGTGGAGATGAGAAGCCTGAGAAGTATAACTGGAGTGAAACGGATGGACAAAGTGGGAACAGTGTGATAAGGAAGCGGTGCGGTGTGGTTGAAGATGTAGTGACAAGGATAGAGAAAGGGATGCTTAGATGGTTCGGCCAGGTCGGAAGAATGGATGAAAGAAGATTAACGAAAGAGATATACAAGGTAAGAATGATTGGAAAAATCGGTGCAGGTCGACCTAGGCGGACATATTCCGATGATAATCGGAGATGTCCTAAAGAAAGGCCGAGTCAAAAGCACTCGCAACCGACGAGCATGCATGAAGACGCTTATGAAAGTGGAGGAAGCGAGAGAGGTGTGCCAGGATCGTAGCAGGTGGAGAGAGGTGGTCTCTGGCTACCCCACTGGGAACGAGGCGTGGTATGTGTATGTAAAATATTTTAGTCGAGCGAACCAAGTAGCAGATTTAAATCTCAAAATCCATTGGAGCTTCATAGTATAAGTCTCGGAGATACGTGAGTTGGCTTCACTGATAATGAACTTGTGCTTTCGGTGGAAGAAAACATTTATATTTACAATCTTTGATCTAAAGGCACAGTCCAGAATTAGCTTATTCACTCCTGTTTTAGAGATTCCCACGTTGACAAAAATACTGACACAAACTGACTGTTTCGATTCTTCATTATGACGAAGCGAAACATCATGAGAAAACCGACATATTCTCAAAACAACTGCTTCTGAGGATATTCGGTTTGTTCAGTATTTTAAGGCTTTGGATTCTTTCTTTGTTAGAGAAGAGAATTTCTACACTGGACCACAAAAAGTATGTCGTTTAAAGTTTATATTCAGATTTTAGTGATCATTTTACACTTTCCCACATGAGTTATATGTTCTGAGGTAAGTGGTCGTTACTTCAGGGTATGTAAGGTAGAATATTCGGCGCTTTAATATATAATTGTGAGTTAATGTAGTAGCGAGTAACATGCATTGTTAACGACGAAACTTTACACAGACCTGTCCCCGGTCCAACTGAGACTCATCAGCGATTCGAAACTGTAAATGCGTTTCGTCTGTACTTGTTCCAACTTTTTTTTTAGTTAATTCGCCTGTGACAGACCGACGGACGGCCGGTCCCCGCGTTCATTAGCGCTGATTGCAACTCGGCCCTGATAAAAGAGGCCGTTTTTGATTGTAACCTTTTATTTGACTTTTACGAGGGCTAATAAGTTGAGGAAACATTTGAATGCGGGCCTTCCGTTGATTTTCTTTTAAATACGGTTCAACTTTCATTTCCCTTGTTTTTAAGTAGTTTATCAGTATCAACGCGAAAAGGTAATTTAACTGAAGCAAATTGCATATGTTGGTAAAAGCTAACAAAAAAAAGGAGTGTAATTTCATATGTTGGTAAAAGCTAACAAAAAAAAGGAGTGTAATTTCTATATCAAAAGCAAATCCAACTATGTAGCGAAAATAGTCATCTTCTTACCCATGTAACAATATTATTAATATAAAAATATATAAATCAACAAAAAAGAACAGAAATGAAAATATTTTTGATCTTAAAGACGCGGAACCAGGACCTTTAGGAAAATTTACATATTTTCAATGTATTTTGTAAATTACAGCAAAATAGCTTTTTACCCAGACGTCGTTTATTATCTACGTTAAAATTAGAAATGTCTATAACAGTGTTTGTTTTTACGTTCTTAGATGTTTTTATTTTGTTTGATATTTCATTAAGTAAACAATACAAATCTAATGGTTAAGAATTAAGAAAAGCGTAAAGAGAAATTGCCATCAAATTTAAAACAAAAGGAATCTAACCAGTCAGCTGCTTACGAAAGCTGTTGTAATCAATTTCCTGCTTCGCATTCCGTTAATTTTCTTCCTATCCATCAGTTATATTCCAAGTAGTTACTAAAGCGACAGTGGTACATCCGTGGTACACAGTTGTGGGAAGAAGTTCAAAGCATTTTATGCTAATGTAAACTGAAAAGACGCGCGACCTGCATCGCAACCAATAGCTAAATGACTGTAAGAATCCATTCCACTTTCAATTTATCACCGAGAGATGGCATTGAATGTATGAATGAATTGAAAGTTAGATTACACAATTTAAATTCCCCCTTCATGCAAAATAGGGACGGAAAGATGAGGTCTGAGGGGGCGGCGTGGAATACATTACAGCACGGACTGGTGGTGGTGGTGGTGGTGGGTGGGGAGAGGTTGAAATATTTACTTCGCGGGAGTTTGGAAGTGCGTTCGTCGGAGCGGCGCAAAATCTTAATGGATTATGTTATGATTACACCGGTTAGTTTACCTGCGGATATTTCGCACGTTTTCCGTACGCGAGCCGTAATAGTGGCCACGACCTCGCTGTATCATGAAACAACAAGCAATCAAGTATATCAAATAGGGAATGATATAGTATCAGTGATTTGATATCGTTTTCTAAACCGTTGCTATTATCAATAACCAAGTTAACTGAATTGGTTATGACTGCTGCTTTCATATCACATTGCTTAGTCAAACGTCTTAATTTTTAATCTATAATTAGGGTTTGTTTATTAAGCGACAAACTAAAATCATTCTTTCTACTCTTGAAACAGTTAAGCATTAAACAAATTCTGTAGTTATTGAGAAAACAGCTGTAAGATTGAAAATATAAAACAAATCCATTATTCTCTGATTAAGTAATGCGTCGAAATCTATATATCCTTTAATTTAGTTAATATACTTTTCGCTTTGCAGAATTTCCAATAAAGCAGAATCAAAGCAAGAAAGCAGAATTTTCAACAAAGTATAAATTCATGTTACATTCAGATATCTGTAGCGTCTCCAATTCCCAATGACGAAAAGCATCTCTCATGCTAGTTTAGTATATTCTAACCTTCACACCTATAACTCAATGATCTACATAAGTACAAATTGTCAATATGAACGCGAAATCTGAACAGGCGTCTATAAAAGCCAATGCACCTGAGGCCTCTTGTATTTACTTTTAATCTTTAACTGTGATGGTATGGAAATTAAAAGTTAATAACAAACCAAAGCATTCATTAGAGTTAGTGTTGAACTAGATTCTCCAGCGCTCCTAACTCCCCAATAATCAAAGTGCGAACTAAGCTTAATGGTGAAAAAACGGGTAACTTTGTTCGGCCGTTCGTTAGCATACTTCCGATAACTTCCACGGTTTTGGCGCGGCTTTCCAACTAATTTGTGTGTGCATTTTAAAGGTATCTGGGTCAAATGGAAACTGCACAGTGGGTAGAAAATAAAATATCCAGTTATCCAGTACCTTTTCATAGATAAACTCTTTCCTCTTGTAACTATTACCATGTCCTAATTGATTGCTTTTGTTTTAGTTTAAGATAGTACAATTCTTCTATTAGTTAGTAGTATGTAAAATTTACGATGGTATTGTTGAACCTGTTTGTTGTGTTACTGTTACAAAGTACGTATATCTATGACTTATATTTAGATTGTAACTATAAAGAGTCTATTACACAATTTTTTATATGGTGTTCGTGTTTGTAGTAATTGAGAACAAAGACGCTGGCTCGCTTTTAATTCTCTGATTATCATATGTTTACATTTGTAATTCAATAGTACAGTTATGGCGAAGAATTGATAAGATGATGGATAATAATTACCCACGATATTTATGATTTTAGTTTTAATTGCTTCCATGGTTAATAGACATCTAACACGGAGAAACCAAGTTCGATCGGAGTCCACATGTAATGGAATTTGGCTAACTTGGCTATCTACCAATTTTATATAGTAAATGTGCCTTCATAACAATGTAGCTGTGTGACTGTCAACATATGAGACCAATAGTATTCTCGGCGACCTTCACAGTCCAAGGCCTCATTGTCAAAACACCGAGTAAAATTAGGATCAAATGGATTACTTTTGTACATAAATAGTTTTTTTCTATTTCATGAAACGGTAAGGATAGACGTTCACGTGATGGTAAATAGCAAGCTTGCTCATTACAACGTGGCGCTGGTTAGGATGTTATTCATATCATTACATTGTGTTTATCCCGTTGAGACATAAGGTATATCGCCTTATTACCTCAGTAATTTCAATAACTACAGTACCCTTTTAACCGGAACATAAAAATGTGAGCACAATACTTGGCGAGAAAAATATGAGCTGCGGTTGCACTTAGATTGTCTCCGAAACAGAGACAAAACCAGTAAAGTAGGTGTAATAAATAGTAATATAAGTAATATATGATATTTATAGTTACTTATAATAAAAGTAAGGTCTGAATTCTATGTATGTAACTTAAAAAAACTAAGAGCTGCAAGTGATAGCGGCTAGCTAAACAAAAGGCGGGTGAGAGGAGCGCGAACTTTGTTTCGCAGTAGTTTCTTTGTATGCACAATGGTAGGAAGTATATTTGGTAAGTGTGCTCGAGTCTTAAGTGGGATTTTAAGCTCTCGTCGAGCTCGCGACCTGATTTATGGCGCTTACACACTAGGGTGTAACGTTGAAACATTTTTGTAGTAGCGAGCAAGGAGTTTAATGCGTTTACAGGTAACCATTTAAGGCGGCAAACAACTTGTGCAATGGGCGAATGCTTAAAGTACCTTGCGGTCTCAGAATTTATTTTCATTTAGCAGTGTAAGCAACAGCTGTCCGCTCTAAAGTATTATCTTCAATACTTAAACTTTTCAACAACTAATTTTACTTTGTGTTATAGTGCTAATTAAATAACGTTATTGATTGTATTACAAAGAGCGAGTTAACGTTATTTAATCACCACGCTACTCAATTCGATGTTGGCGGATGTCATATGCACAAGAAAGCTGTCGTTGTAAGGAAGCTCAAGTTCAAGTGCTGAACTTCCGTACTATACCTCTCCGAGACGTATAGCGTATAAGTAATACTAAGATATTTCTTCTGAAGCTTTTTATTATTAATATCTTAATAACAGAGAATAATGAGTTACGTCCATTGTTGTGTTTTATAAGAAAACTACATAGTAAACAAATGTTTACAATAAATACGTTACAAGTAGTATCTATTAAATGAAAAGAAGAATCTATTTTTTTTTTATAGAAGTTGGAAGGCTGTTTGTAAGAAACATTGATGATTTTTAGATATGGAATTGAAGTAACAGTTCACAAAAGGATATCAGCGAGTTTATTAAGTAAAAAATGTAATGTGCACATGATGGATGGTAAGTATGAAGCGCTATCTAACGCCGCCTTAAACGGAACAACGTCCGTACAATTTCCTGCACTGTGCGCTTGTTTCGAATTATTTTTATTCCGAGACGTGTAAAAGCTTGCGGAGACGCGGCGCGGGCTATTCGTTACAAACGGACAGCTCCACATCGCGCCGCCTCCGGGGATATGCAATATTACTCAGCGGGTTTACCGCTAAGCTTTTTGTTTTGGAAAATGGAACGAAATAGCATTGCTACACATACAGCATTGTTTCTTTTTTTTGTAAAACCAGAACGAGCAGGACTTTCACCTGCTGATAAGTGATACGCCTGCCCATAACAATGGCTTTATTTCGCATCGTAGAATCCGATGAGTACTAAAAATTGGAAGAACTCAATCTAACTCTCGCTGGCCTAATGGTTAGAGCGTACGACCTTCATTCCGAAGTTCTCAAGTCCGAATCTCGGCATATACCGATGACTAATATTTAAGTTGTGTACATTTGTGAACTTTAGTGACAACAGCAAGATACAAACGGTGAAGGAAAACATCAAGAGGAAGCCTGCATATGAATTAAAATTTATTCTAAGGTATGTGTGAAGTCACCAATACGCATTGGGTCCACGTGCTTCGCCCTCATATTAAGGGTAAGCCTGTGCCTCAACAATAGGGACGTAAATTGGGTGTTGAAAAAAAAATCTAAACTCATCTGTACGTTTTTAACCCTCTTAATATTACATTAGAACCTATTAAGTTATTTATTTAACAATAACTAAATAAGAAATGTTATGGTTATCTAAACATTCTGTCATCTTGATTTAAAACCCAAAAGAACTCTGTGAGAAAGGAGTTAATAAGAATCCGGTAAGAGAGATATTATTCAGATATACATCCCTACAGAAAAAAACATTTCCAAAACCTTAAACTAGAATCTATTTGAATCTAATTATTAAATGAGTTTAAATCCTTTAAAAATGCTTAAAACCGCATTTGAGGTTTAAAGATAAAGGTTACCGCTAACCACGAATTGAAGTCTATTCAAATCAAAATAAGCTTTCCGCCTTTGTTTATTAAACAATGTGTATGATCTTAGTCATAAAAATTCCCTTCTTAGTCATTAGAGGTAAAATGTTAAAAAATCTTAAGTATGTATCATCTATTTACTTAACCTAGCTACCTCTTTCCGTAAGTAAATTTGTACATGTTAATTAACACCCACGATTTCCAATGAGTAAGTCCGAGATGAGTAACCTAAGATTACGAATTAAACTAACAATAGAAATTAAACTGTTCTTCTGACCATCTATTCATATGTCTTAACTTTACTATGAAACAAACTTTCACCAGAGCTTTGTTTTATCTGATAACAAAAGGTTTGGATATGTTTAAACAATGGTTAATGGCTTCTTCATAGATAGAAAGGATGGAAAAAATTTGCACATTCTCTGTTGTCCTCAATATTAATTAAAACGAATTGTAATATACAATAAGAGAGTAATCACTGACCTGAACTCCTCGCTTCAGCCTGCAGCCTCGTGTCAACAAATATCACCACTAATAACAAGAACATTAGAGTCTTTATTCTACTAAAGCACCACCTCCCCTTCTCGTACCTCCCTTCACATGTTTCTCTATCACCATTTTCACTCACAGTTGTTTCACCAATACTAACTTTATTATTTAAGCGATACAATCTATTATTGCTAGTTACATTAGTGTAAGTAGCTTCGACACATTCTTTATTATCTTCTATAGTGCCCCCTCTGTCTTCTAAAAGTGATTTGAGATCTAAAAGACTCCTTCTTTTACTCAGTACTTTCTTCTCTAATGGTTTTAGTACATGATATTGTATCCCCATCATTGCTGTCTGGCGACTGGGTGTTGTGTTGGTTATGTGCATTTGTGCTCTTTCGGTCAAATTACCGCTTCATCTTGTTTTAACATCTGTGAACAAAAACAAATTTCATTAGTAATATAAGAAAAAAAATATATCTTTTTGTATGGTAATGGAATAACAACAATTTTAATAAGAATACATTAATCCAAAATATTCTAACAACGCTTTAAAGTCTAGATTACTCAGCTTAGTTACAAGCTATTACTTATAAGTTAATGGTGATTACAATAAATCTTTAAATCCTTCTAAATAACTTCATAACCGAAACAAAACTAAATTTACTTAGGTACCAATAGGGACCCTATCACTCCCGCAAAATACTATTGTGCAAGCATTACCCTGGTCTATGTGCTGTGTACTTGCTATCGAGTGAACGTCTCGTTTCTTAGTTTGCGAAATAAAAAAAAAAAAAATGTAACTACTAAATCTTGTATCGTTGAAACGACGTTTAGGAAAGCACGTAACAGCTTAATAAGGCTACATAAATTTATCCAGGCAAAAAGCTCACCAGAATTGGTTGGTGTACAAGTGCAAAACACGAGACAATCCCGCGGGCAATTCATCAAGAGATGTGACGGTATATGTTATCGTTGTGTGCTCGCGGACACTGGAGGGAATGGAAGGGGGAGGGAAAACGGAGGGCTTGCACCGAAGACACCTGCGTCCCACTGACGGAGATAAAAGAGGCGAGTAGGATGAACTTGTTTTAAAGCCGCAATAACGATCAGGTCTAGACTTGTACTAATGAGTTTTTGTTAAGTGCTCGTTATTTTTGATCGATCGATGTGTCTGTGAGCTGTTACATGGGGGATGGCTAGCGTAATTAAAAGGTGCATACTTACTGACGATAAAGATATTACTGCTGCCGGAGTCATACTAGTCATGCGGAGACCTTATCGGAGATTTCATATATAAATCTTTTGTTATAGAAGTTGAAGTGTTTTGCACGACATATACTTATATAAAGGACTATACATAAACAATATGTTCAATAGTAAATATTACTGTTGTTATGAGATTTTTAAAAATGATATTTTGTACTTTACATGTCGTTGTACCAGTATCCCTTATTGTTTATTCAAAACGAATGATTGAACGTTTCGTTCTTTTAAAACCAATCTATAAGAACTTTCTAAAGTAAAACAATAAATCTTACATTGTAGTAAAGTTTGTAATATTAAGGTCTAGTATTAAAACTATTAATTAGTTCAACTCTATGAGCCCAATCAGTTAATTAAAAAGTAATACCAAAGCCGATATCTGTTTTCTTGTTGTAGCTTTTAAAAAACAATTATTAGAAACCATTGACTTTTCTAATGAATATTGCACTGTGATGATGTACTGTATTCCTAATGAAATATAGTAAATTGAACTAAAAACCAATCCAACTTCCGGTTTTATCGGGTACTGTAAATAAACAAAAACTGAAATCGAGAGAAGTCGAGCTCTTTCAAAAAAGGTCAGCGCTCCAAACGCTAAAAGAAATCAATCAAACAGATTGTTCCGCCTTACAGGCGATAGGGAAGCGAACGGTGTAATTTTTTACAGGCGACCGACCAATGGGGGACTCGAGTTCGAATTGCAGGTCCAGCTCCAGCATCAGAGACCAGGTGCGATGGCCCCAGCGCTCAAAACTGTCTCATTAATCTTCCCGGGAAAACCATTCTTACCCGTACATTAGCTACCTGCGCTGCGAACGGGAAAACACAATTCTTATATCTCTTGTATTTAATTTTTACACGGCACAGTGTAATATATTGCAGCTGCACCACCTCATACGTTACGCTCCGTAAACTGCACGGAGGAAATTATGTTTAGTCTGTGGTTTGTGTCCGCCGCCATTTACAAATGCATTTCCTTTATTGGTCACTCTTATGTGTCTATTTTAAATGCATAATAATACGGAAGGCTTTAGTTTAATCCAAGGAACATGCCTACCTATGCAGTTAAGATGATATACACAGCACCATATTGTACTCATCACTTTTTACTCTACTACTTCCACTGGCTACAACGTCTTTCAAACCGGAATACAGAAAAGTTGTCACACTACTGATTTGTGGCAGAAACTGGAGGTGTCGTAATACCTACATAGAATATCGTTGGCAACGGAGACCAGCTACAACCTTCTTATTATAAATCTACCGATCTAAAACTGTTAATCTTTGTTTCTGTCAAACTATTATCATAAGCTAGTATTGGCTATAATTTTATCTAATATTTTGACTGGAGCTTTAATAAATTGAAATATGAATTCAATAACCTTCTCACTTTTAATAACAACGAGGTATGAATGACAAGTAAGTCGTAGAGATCTATACATATTTCAGAAAAAGGTCTTGAAGGGAGAGAAGTAAAATCTTGTGTCAATCACGTTTGTGCATGAATAAAAGGAAATTAAGTGTAATATTACTTAGTTAAAACTTGCATAATCAACTCATTAAACCATTTATCCATTCCAGGTAGGAGTACTTAATATTTCTCTAGTCATAAATATTTAATGTGAGGTAATTTCAGAGCGCGTAGTTAAGCTTTGAGTGAGGCTGAAAATTTGCAAAATACGATTTAAAAGTTTATCTCTTTTCTGTTTGAACTGATACTTTTATAAGATTTCGTATATAAATGAAATATTTCAATATAAAGTCATTCATTTGCCAATGGAAGAATAAAACCTCTAATAGATAAAAGCTCTTTCAAGCACTAATAAAATAGTCAAGATTATTATATATTATATTTCCTTTCTAAGTTTATACAACGTTTATTTCTGCTTCATTAGTTACTGAAATAACCCGGGTAATAAGACCTAACTTTTTGCTTTTCAAAGTGATGAGTATAACGAGGTGCTGTGTTCATCCTAACTAGAACCTACCATCAAGTTAAAGTTCTCGTTCCATCGGTTTGTCGTTTCTAACAAAAAATAGTATATTTCCGAAATATGTATTAAATAGAACAGCGAACGACACTTCAACCGGATGCGATTATCGAAAATAACTTACAAGTTATTACTTAAAGGAGCGCAAATATCGTTAAAGCGGAGCATCGACGTGAAACAAAACGTGTTCAACTATTTGCGAAGATCAGACTCACGTCGGAACAATATTTTCATTGCTAACGACTAAAGGAAATTCGTTCGCACTTGTCACGGCAAAGTAAGGGGTCCGGTAAGAGATCGTAACTGAAAATTGTTTCTATTCTCCGGGGCATCGGAAACTTCAGGTGGGGGCCCCCAACTTGCTCACCCTGAGATCTTTCGCAGGTGTCGTGAGTTACCGCGCCGACGGCTGCAGTTTTATTGGCCGTGAAAATATAGTTATGAATTCATATCCGCTGCTCCCTAAAAACATTTAAAATACGATATGCCTTCGGGTATATTCTCACGAAAGTATGTAACACGCGTCACGTAAATATTTTTTGTAGTGGTATCAAATGCTGGGGTGCGTCGGTATTTGAATAATAAATAAAATCCTTTCTTCGGAGAATAAGGTAATTTTCTTTATATATACAGCTCTTTATATTCGCCGTATTGTTAAAATCTCTTCTTGAGTAATATACAATCATAAATAATTTGAAAAGTAAATAACAGTCGAATGTTAGGCGAGATTATACAAAATCGAATTAAATTTGAATAAGTGGCTGCAGACAGCTCAGTAAGGAGCTGAGAAGAAATATAAACAGTCATTTATCGTCACAATCCGGCTCCGGGTCCATTCCTCTTTAGCCCTCATTGGGGCGGGAGGACTGGGCACAGGTGTAAGTTCCTCCCACCCCGGCTGCTTGACGGATTGTTTGTTTTGCCTTTCCCAGTTTACTAGCTTGTTTCGTGTGGAATTTTCAATTGCGACTTTGTTAAGAGCTGAATAGAAAAACTGCCATCAGTTTGAAACTAAAGCTTGCGTCTGTTGCATCCGATACTTTGTTAACAGGAGAACTAAACTTATTGGGGTAGTTTTATTTAAAGACGTAGCACATCCATGTTTTGTACAAAATAAATATACAATAAAATCCTTGCAAGAATTGTATATCTACTCAATGTTTAGTGTACTACTACTAGTGTATATAAATATAAAAAAAAGACTCCTTTGACATTAAAGACTAAGTGTAATGACTTTTGTATTGATTTGATTCAATGTCCTTAGTACGAGAATGTATTATATTTCAACGTAAGACCGTTTTAAGTTCATCGCCACCGTAACATAAATGCCACCACTAACTAACACAACCACGACGAGGATCCGCATGTTTTTATTGGTCTCATTAAGCCTCAATGCGTAATACTAGTTGTGTATAGCAAGTTCTTAAAAGGTAACGTGGGCAGCACCAGCTAAATTTAGATATGGCGCTGCAGTAAGACCAACGTATATCTCTTAAGGGCTGGCGTAAGTTATCAACGTCACTTATGATGACCATACATTTCCTTACAAGACGTCGACAGATATATGATCGCGACATGAACCCTTGTATGTTGGGAAGCGGAGGGAAAAAAATCTACTGTTAATAATGTCCATTGTTAATTCCTAGATCCTTGAAGATTAGATCAATAATGATAAAGTACACTGTATTATCAATACCACTTCTTTTAACAGACTCTAATGATAGTCTATATATATCGATATTAAATAATGTTTCTTGACGTTTTAAATAATCGATACTATAAGTTTACTTAATAATTTTTTTTTGCATTATTTCGTTACTTAAGAAAAAAAATATTTTCATTCTCTCTTACATTGTTTTCTCAATTTTTAAGAGAAAGAAAAAATTAATGAAAACTGACTCTATCATCACATTGTATATATATAGGTAAAAGAGAGTGATACTTAACATAAATTATATTCTGTGACGTGGAAGCTGAAGATGATGTAACTTACTTCCAGAATACTCTAGCTTTCATATGGTTACAAACGGAATATAATAGTTAACGATAATACAGTATGAAGCAGAATTACTTGAAAATATGGATTTTTTTTCAGTTAAAATTAACAAAACTATCAATCGATCAAAATACTAAAGTCAGACTTACAGTGGTGATTTAAAGACTTCACGTAAAAATGCACGACGTTGACAAACAAGGTTGTTAGATGATATCAAAAGAATGACTGGAAGCCACTTAGCAGCGCAGGACTTGGGGAATAACGAACAAAAGATCTATGTCTGGCACCATCATCGGTCGAGACGATGATAGCCGTATTACTATGCAAAAGAATGTAACGAGTTCAGACGAGTGAGAAATAATTTTATAAATGAAGATATTAGGCGCGAGGGTGAACGCAAATTTGAAGACCGCCCCTTCCATGTTGTATATCATGGGAGGTGTTTAAACACGACGCCTCAGGGCCCGTGGATCCCGCCGCTAATCGCTGCCGCGCCTTCCTTAATACTCACGGCTCTAAGTAGTCGTGTTTTCTTGCGACGCCGGCGGTTGGGTTTAAAATTTCATGTCCTTTAACGGCACAGTGTACACCCGGCCGATGTGTGCAGGCCTCGAATGTTTTTACCCTAACATATACTCGTATTTTCTCGTTACATTTGTAGAATTTCATTAATATTTACACGCAAACATAAGTAGTGTTCGGAATATCATCTTCATCAGCAGATAGGCGCTTACTACTGGGCACGGGGCTCTCAAAAAGATCTCTACTCTTTAGTAAGTAATGTAACTAAATATGTGTATACATGTCATTAGCTTTATTAATATTCCACATATTTTATTGGACGTATATAAACTTTTACTTATAATATAGGCTAAAAGATACGAAGGAATGCTACAATTTGACCCACATGGAACATATGACCACAGGGTGTAAAAGTTTCTGCTCAACTTTCTTACGGAGTCCAAGTCAACCTAACCTGCACGCGGTGCACCCTGCTGAGTAAGAGACGAGGTTTTCACTCCAGCGACCCACACTAGGCCAGCGTGGTGGGCTAAGGCCAAATTCTCCCCAATGAACTGTAAGACAAACCCTTCCCTTCTGCAACAAGAAGGCTGTCATTATGAAAAACCTATATCCTGCTATAGACAAATGAGGATATTTTTGTCATAAGACATTTTTTTTTATTTACGTAATTTATGTACGTGAATAAAGTAATAAATAGATTTGAATATTCGTAGCAAATAGTAGAAGAAATATAATAAACTTGCTCACGTAATCTTCTAAGTTTCTTTTACGAAAAGTAAGGTATGTGTAACCATTACTATAAAATTTCTAGAAAGTTCAATAGGGTACGTAATAATTTTGAATGGAAATCTAGATACGGAGTGAATTCTAAAATTTTCGAATGCACGAGCAACTAAAAGATCCGATAAGGTCTCTATTAAAATTGTTCGTTACATTCAAATGGGTGCACTAAGGCCGATAGCGTGGTTCATGATGTCCGTAGTCCGATAAGCATCTATAGATTCTAGACCATTTCCCACTGGAGCTAGACTGCACTGCAGTTCGAAAGAGTTGCGAAAGATTTAGAACAAGCGAAGACTTATTACAAAGGAGTATTATCGCTCTCCACGGTAACTCAATACTCAACTCTTTATACCTTTTGGAGAGTTTAATATAATGGAATTAAAGTTCTGCAAATCTATCTGACTTGAAGTCTTCTAGATTTTCAAATGATAGTGACCTTAATATCTTAAGTAGAAGTTTGTTCAGGCAATGATTTAAAGAACTTTTTTTAAATCATAGGGTCTTTAAACGCTATTATTATTTATAACAACGTTTGAAGCTATGAAAGCTCAGTTATCAACGAGAGCATTTCGCAATGTATAGCACGATGATACATAGTGTAGATTCCATATATACATAGTATAGAATCCATATTGAGCTGAATTTATATCTGAAGAAGTTTAAAAAAATATCAACAATGAATATTAAAGAGAAATACCTTAAATCAACCATTGAGTTGAAACAGAAGACGTAGGTGCTTCACCTGTCGGCGCCGTAACCTCAAGTGGTGCACAATTTTGCGAATGCATTCACCCCCACTAAATCGCCGTTCGACTATCGAATGGTGCCGTGAAATTTTCATACGCTAAGTGCCCCCCATTTGCCGGACTCGTTAAACATACGATGAATAGTGGCGATCCTAAAACCGCACCCACATCGCTTTATTGCCTCTCCGAATGACGCCTTCACAGAGATCTACTGTGCTTTAAACTACGTATAATATAGACTTGAAATCTTACTTCTAAAGTTATTGACAGCAATGAGCGCTGCAAATTACTGGAGTGGTAATAAAATGTTTTATTGCTTACACATTTGCTTTTTATTCAAATGTATGAATTAACGGCATGTTAATAGTTATTTGTATAACGACTCTCTCTGGTTCTATTTAACTTTGAACAATAGAAACTTTTGCTGCTTCATTTCTACCACAGCTATGATGCGAGATTATTTAGCTAGCAGAAGATTTCTCATTTAAATAGATATATTTTTTTTTTATATATTATAACGGAGGCAAACGAGCTAGCAGGTCACCTGGTGGTAGGTGAATTCGCTGCTGCCCACAGACTCAAATAACAACAAAAGTGTTACTAGGCCGTTGCCATCTCATAACATTTAATAGAAGGGATGGGTAAAATATAGGATATGTTTCGGAGGAACAGGAGTAGGAATAAAAGGGGACGGACCACCAGACACTAGTTAGTTTCTAACCAAATGCAACATCACAGCTCCTAGAACACTGCAACGTCGCACCGGTCCATCTAACAAACGTCAAAATTCAGGTGGTCTCAAGGAAAGGAAAAGGAATGGGCATCCGGCTCTCTCACTCACCAGACGAAACATGGCAGCCACTAGGAAGCCAGCCATTTCACGCTGATTTTCTGTGAGAGGGTAGTGTCGCACCGGTCGATCCTGCCCAATTATGAGCTACAGTGAACTGTAGGCGTGGATCTACTACCATAAAAGATAGAAGACTCAATATGAATTATTTCAAGTTCTCATCTGTTATTAATAATGAATTATTTCAAGCTCAAGACGTTTGGCAGGTCGGACGGAAGTGAAATCTAAAATGGTAAATATCGCTCATCACACTGGTGGAGACAAGGTTTTAGTCCAGCCACCGTCCATAAATTCCGTTTCCGTTTAGAGACGTCGCATTCAAATTATTGACGGCGATATTTCAAAAACTACGTCGGGTGTTATCGCAATTTCGCTTCGCCTCGAAACGGCAAACATTAATCGCTTCGCACGGTATACGAATTAATTCGGGTTTTTTTTTTTTCCTATCTTGATAACGACTGTGTGAAATTGGCTCTCCCGGAGAATTATTAGAATGATCACTCATATTTATAGCTGGTGTACTTCTGTAATTAAAAGTAATATTTTAAAACATGATTCATCAGAGCTTTTTACTATATAGTCTGCTATAGATGATGATGATAATGAATTGTATAACAATTAGAATTGTTTCAATTCTATGACTTTTGTTATTAATTCAATAGAATTAAACTTCGATTGATACACTATTAATGTACTATAACATATTTATTGTATTATATAATAAAGCAACTTTATGCCGAAGATCTATATAGGTACCACTGCAGCTCTTATTTCTGCCCTCCAATATTAATATGCAAACTTTACGATGTCTTAGGTTAAAAGTTAGGTTTTAGTCAAATAGCTGACGAGGGTTAGCTAGTGATATTACTAACGCAACTAACTAAACTTTATATCTTATGTCTCAGAGAGACTTAGACTAAAAACAGGTAGCTCGCTGGCCTAATGGTTAGAGCGTGCGGCTTTCATTCCGAAGCTCGCGGGTTCGAATCTCGGCATGTACCAATGACTTAATGTTTAAGTTATGTACATTTGTGAACTTTAGTTACAACAGCGAAATACAAACGGTGAAGGAAAACCGCACACTGAAATCATCTTTGTGTGTGTGTGGTGGCCCCAATAAAGTGGCAACAGGCTCGTCGGCGCCTGTTACATGGGACCAATCTGACCACATCTGGCGTAAAGTGGGTGTTCATTCACCTCTGCCTACCCCTACTGAGAAAAAGGCGTGATAATATAAAAAAAAACAAAGAGCCTTGCATATTAAGTGCAGTGTATGTCATCTTAACTAACGCCACGTTGTAACGGGCAGGCGTAATCACTTACCATCAGGTGAACATCTGCCTTTTCTTGTCGCTTTATAGAATAAAGGAAAAAGCTGAGGATTTTTTTAAAAAAATTACTCATTACTATACTACTACCGGGGTTTAAGTGGTCCTACACAACAACTCACGAGACCCAAGCCAACCTCACCTGCTCGTGGTGCACCCTGCTAATCAACAAAGGAGGCTATGGCACCTACCAACCCGCATTTGGCCAGCGTAGTGGGAAATGGCCCAAATCCCCCCATATGAATCCTTACAAACGCCGGCCTTATATGTTCGGCATGTCGCGAGTATATCCCAGTTCCTATAGAGCTGGGGATCTTTGGGAGAGGCCTATGTCCAGCAGTGATCATGTATCGACTGATGATGACTTAGAATATTTTTTTATGGAATAAGAACTTTAAAACAATTATTTAATTTATCATTAGCACGAATAATGGATACAGTTGTAGTAAGCAACAGGAACATTTCATCATCATCCTCATCATTTCAACAGATGGTCGTCCACTGTTGGATATAAGACTGTAATATTAATTTCAGTGTAAATGTTAAACATCTACAAGCATGCACTAAGTCAAAAGACTGAAATTAATTCCACCGGCGGGACTGCTCGCCGCGGACGACAGGTGCCGTTTAAAACAACACTTCGCCAAGAGCACAGCAAAGGAATTCCGTCCACGCAGCGACGTCGGCTATAATTACGCGTAATTGCCTCGAAAGCGAGCGAAAACCTAGAACAACACAAATGTTAAACTCATTAACCGAGCTGAACTAATGGGATTTGATGGAAGCGCGGGCAAAAACGCGCGCGGGCCCCGGGGGCGCGGTTAAGCATGATTTATGGTGCCCGTACTGCTGCAGCGGAAACAGCGTCCTACGTATACCAGGAAAAACCTGGCTTTCCGTCGCCCGTAGCCGTAAGTAAAGCTAAGTTACTCATACTAATCTACATTAACATTACAATGGTTTAGCTTTTGTTATTAGATTATGAATAGTGCGTTAACTCTTTTTATATAACAATGCTGCGAGAATGTGAAACAAAGTTCATTTACTGCTGTAACTTAGCAACCGTTTGGTTACTACCAGTGTCCATATCTTGCGGTATAGCTGCTAAGAAACGAAATTCATCTTTTGGTTCAAGCTTAAGAACAATATTCTGTGCAGTGTTCATAATCTTAACTACCTTTCTTAGCAGGCGTATCACTTACTACATGTACTAGCACAATGATTTGAGAGTATTTAATATTCCAATACTTTTATAAACTAAAGCTCTATTCAAACTGAGACCTATATGTATATTAGTAGTAATAATTCTTGTCTATTTGAAGTATTTCCTTATGAGGACGTTGCTAAATAAACATTTGCTTCAAATTCAGTTGAGATTTTAATACTTACATAACCTTACGTTACACTGACGCGAAAATTCCTGTGTACGTTTCAACGTTGTAAATTTATTTATTAAACTCCACGTATTGTATGAAATGTGAACGCTTGTTACGTTGCAGAATAGAATTTGCAAAGTCTCGCAGCCGAGCCACCAGGTCGGAAGAGGACACTTTGTTTCCCCACCAACAAACGTCCAACGTTTTGTCAAATATTTTACATATATACCGCGAAAGCTCCCAACGGGACACCAACAAATGTTACTTGGCATTAGCTCCAATTGTTCTAAGGCGCACAGGTGCTTCCCCACCAGCGAGCATTTCTCCCTGTCGAGGGTGTACCTGTTTTTCTTTTGCAACCCTGTTGCGGTACGTGACACAGTTTTAGTGCAGCGCTTAAAGCGGATACAAGAATATAAATTTGCTGTTTTCTTCTTACCATCGCTGCACAACAAGCTGTTCAGTAGTACTACAGCAACATTCCTAGATGTATCGCTACTTTTTTTATTCAACAAAGCAACTAAATGAGCAGGATGTTTACCTGACGGTAAGTCATACTACCCACCCATAACGTGGCGCTAGTTAGGATGATATATGCTACTCATCATTGTGCTTATCGCCTTACGTTATTTAATGTTGTCTTGTTACCTCAGTAATTACACTAGCTAAAGCGCCCTTCCAACAGAAACTCAATAATGTTTGCATACTACTAGTCATCGGCTGTAATAAAAGCTGCGGTGGTGGTACAGAAACCTACCACCAGAAAAAAATATTTATAATAATAGAACTTCTTTTCTCTCTCTCTCTCCCCCTCTCTCTCTATATATATATATATATTAAATGCAAGTATTTGATCCGTTGTAATGATTAAAACTACTACTACTATCTCTGTTCGAGCCGGAATAACTCAACGCATATAGAAGTACGCTTTTTTTAATGCAACGATAGCTACTCGTCTATATTATTATCTAACTCTTTTATTATTTTCATGATTTATTTTGTAAAACGTGGGCTAGAAATACTGATCAACGCTTAATGAAAAATATACACAATGACATGATAAATCATAGTGTGAAATATTACAATAGCGTAAAGTTATTAATCCTCGATTCATTCTAGTTTCTTACAAGTCAATAGAATTACTATTTTTCTAACAATATTTATCACCACAACTATTTTTCCTATCAATAATTTTCTTAAACCGTAGTGTTTATTAGATTTTTTTGTAATTTATATGTTATACAAATTTCAACTAGACTTGATTATATACTTGTTATAGTCCGGTCTTTTATTACCTAGATATCTTTTATATTGAAAATCTACCGACTCAATAACATTGCTGGTTTCCTGTTTTCAACATAAGTAACCATCTTCGGTCTAGTTTTCATTTAGGTTTATGTAAAAAAAAAATATATAAAACCCTTTACAGCTAAAAATATCTTATAAACAATATAACCATTTTGTTATAGATATTGTTTACATACATACATATATATCACGCCTCGTTCCCAGTGGGGTAGGCAGAGACCACCTCTCTACACCTGCTACGATCCTCTCGCTTCCTCCACTTTCATAAGCGTCTTCATGCATGCTCGTCTGTTGCGTGTGCTTTTGACCCGGCCTTTCTTTAGGACATCTCCGATTTGATCGAAATATGACCGCCTAGGTCGACCTGCACCAATTTTTCCAATCATTCTTACCTTGTATAATTCTTTCATCTATTCTTTCGACATGGCCGAACCATCTAAGCATGCCTTTCTCTATCCTTGTCACTACATCATAGATATTGTTTATCTAGTACCAAACTAGTACGCAATGAGGTTAATATAATATAATTATTTTTCTATTCTATATTAAACCTTATAGGTTAAGTTGACTACTACGTAACTAACCATTAACTAGAAAAGCTGTAAAGAAAATATCAATATTTCAAAACAACCTCAAAAGTACTAAATACCTCATGATTTAGACAGCACTTTGAATTGTAAATCTTATACTGTTCATTGTATGCATATAACTTATAGATTATGTATACACATGTTAACATGACTTAGTGATTTTTTAACTTAACCTTTGCCAAGCAAATTTAGTGTCTGTCCTTTGGAAGCAGGTTTCATTTTAGAGGAAACGGATAATTTTTAAAAATTACAAACACAGTAGTAAAATGAAATCATCATGATTGCTGACATAAACAGGAATATGACACGTTATTTGATAACCTAAACGTTTTATATTAGAAGTCTAATCTATATACTATATAAAAATCCAGTTAATTCCTGTACAGAGAAAATTATTAAAAAAACAATCATCCCTGGTATTTTCTATAATATGTTATAAGATTCAAATCCTTTAAGTTTGTAAACATCGGAATGGGTTTGAACATTTTGAAACATTAAATGTACATAAACTTCAATAAAGTGACAAATAGGTGTATATGTATATGTAGCATTCAAGTTAAAATAGGATCACTTAATTTCTGTTATGGTGGAATACCAAAAAATTGTTTTTCCATCACTTTTGTACTAACGAAAACTTTTGTCGCAGAACATTTTCAAAAACGCATATGAAGGTACACGTAAAATACTTCGTATGTAATATCCAACGTGGCGCTGCTAGTTAGGATATACACTGCAGCACATTGTGCTCGTCGCTTTGAGACATAAGCCTCGTTACTCCTGTAATTTCACTAGCTACATCGCTCTTAGAAGCGGAAACCAGTATTGTTTACACACCACTATTTGCCAGTAGAAATGAGAGCGGCGGTGGTACCTACCTAAACAGTCACTAGTTAGACAGATCTACCATCAATCAAACGGCTTTATGTCCCAAAAATGTTTTTTTTTATAAATATCACACCTACTTTATAATAATCAGGCGATAGATCTCCACTGCTGGATATAAGGTCTCCCTCAAAGGTCTACTTAGATCGGTCGGGCTCTGCGTCAGGCCCCAGATGCGTTCGTTTGTAGGGGTTAATATGGAAGGATTTGGGCCGATTCACACCACGCTCGACCAATTTGTGTTGGCGGGAAAAAAAATGAAAACAGATGTTTAAATTATAATAACGTTCTCTAAAGTTTCGCAGGTTTCAAGCAGTGGAGAATACGAAAGAGAAACGAACTACAATCGTATAAAACGTAGAGTAGTAAAGTAATCCTCTTACAGACGATAACACTTGAAGTCTACTTGTGAAATATTTAGCCTCTGTGAATGGAAAAACGGAAATTCGCATAAACAAAAATATATATTATTTTCCGGCGACGGGCGAATGTTTCGGATGGGGAAATATCTGATTCATTTAAATATGTATAAAGCCACATCAAACAGATATCATTTTTAGGGATCGAAGCTCACTCGAAGGGGCATCGGGAAGGTAAAGTCGATATTGGGATCAAGTCCCTAACTGATTTGGGTCCCTTGCCTGTGAATTGTTGACGGCATCAGCTTCCTTTAGACATCACATTGTATTTGAATAATGCGATCGCAAATAAGAGAATATCGCGCAAATATTTTGTATCTACGTTAAACGATATGACATAAACAAAAAGACATACCTTTAGATCGCTAAGACTCTTACATCTCTCGTCCGCGTAATGACAATAATGTGGACACAAAAGAAAATAGTAGCTCGCTGGCCTAATGGTTAGAGCGTGCGGCTTTCATTCCGAAGGTCGCGGGTGCAAACCTCGGCATGTACCAATGACTTAATATTTAAGTTATGTACATTTGTGAACTTTAATTGTGTGAAACATCGTGAGGAAACCCGCACACTGATATCATCTTTGTGTGTGTGTGTGTGTGTGTGTGTGGTGGTCCCAATAAAGTGGCAACAGGCTCGCCCCCTGTTACATGGGACCTAATCTGACCACATCTGGCGAAACGTGGGTGGTTTATTCACCTCTGCCTACCCCTACTGGGAAAAAGGCGTGACTATATAAAAAAAAAAAAAAAAATGTTTTTAACTTTCCCTTGAGTATTATAATAGTTAAAGGTAAAGAAAAATTATGTGATTTATCAGTTTTTTTATAATAGAAGATCATAAACATTCAATAAAGTTCAAATCATATATTTCTTCTCTTTCCAGCGTCAGTGAGTAGAATTAACATAGTTTTTCTTCACAATCTATTAGATTTAAGGCTGTCTTTGTAAAACCAATACTTAAAAAGTTTAAATGTACATAAATGAACATTAATAAATCTAGATATTAAAATTGAGCTATAATTATACCAAAGTTATAGCAATACTAAACCACTTAAAATACAGGCTAATGTTAGTCTCATGCGGTCAGGTTTAAGAGATGTTTTCTCTCCAGAAAATTTACCGGAAACAGATTGAGCTACTTGCTGATTTACTTCCTGAAATAACTGTGAAAGTTTTTGCAAAAGTCTTGAAAAAAAAAATCTACGTCATCGGCAACACTTCAGAAATATTTTTGATGTTGCTGACATTTAGGAGTACATACACAACAACAAGTGAAACTCAAACGTTAGTTATCTTAAAAGAGTTTAGATACATTTTCGATGTACAACTAGTTCATAATGCTATTTTCTATAGTATTTAAAGTACAAATAATTAAGAAAACAATAATAATATGGCATCAAATGAAATCTAAAGAACGATTACTCCCTCGTAAAATAACTACCATTCACGTGAATGCATTCCCAGTTACCGCGCTACCAGTACAACTAATTCCCTACAATTGGATGATTAAAAGATAAATATTCTATCCTTTAGTTACCACATCCTTATTACCATAGAATATTCTAGACCGTAATGCGGTATCATTAGTCAATGACGGCATTGTGGCAATCGAACAATTCCAATGACAGAGAGTCAATATGGTTGTTTGTTCGTTGGAAAAATAACATTTCTGTTTACCACCACTCGTGGCAAACAAACGGAATTGAACCCTGAACTCAATCGTCTTATACTATGCTGTTTGTTATTCCCTTTATTGGAACGATATATAACTTGATATTATTTAAAGTTATGCGCATGTTATATGGTTTAGTTATAATAAATTCTCTGTAGTGTCTCTGTTGCTGGAAACCGTCTAGGTAGGTAGGTCACCGCAGTACAGTAGTATGCAAACATTACTGTTGGCTATAGCTAGTATAATTAGCTGAGGAACGAGACTGAACATCTTACGTCTCAGACGACGGGCGATGCAGTATATATCATCCTAACTAGCTCCACATTGTTATAGGAATGCGTGTGTTACCATTAAATGACAATCACGCTCGTATCGCCGAATGAAATAAAAAAAAAATTGAATATAACCGTAATACTTGCCTATATCCAACAGTAGACATCTCATCTGATGATGATGATAATGGCGAATACTTCCGGAAAAACTCATTAGAAAAAAAAAAAGGTAACAATATATGACTGGCTTTTTTTAGTTGGTTAAGATGTAAAGCAGTAAGCAGCGCAGGACAAGCTGCAGTGTGCGAAGAATGGCGACAGTTTATAAAGTTTGTTACATGACGTACAGCATCACTCTGCCAAGAGTGCAACGTGGAAAAAAAAGTAAAGATAAAATTGCTTCAGCTCGATTCGATTTTAAGAGGCCGTGCGATATTTCAGCGGCGCTGAAACCGAATATTAGGTTGGAAGTATTTTCTGTTAGGTGAACTCACCGGCCACAGCGGGCCGTAACTCTGCGGAGGACTATATTTCTAGACGCACCGCTATCAGGTAATGTATGCGCATTCGGAGTGTAAGGAATGCGAGGATGTTGGGGCCACTTTACACTGATCCATACTTTAAGTCAACCTTACCATGAGATGACATACAGAGACGAAAATATATACATTTGTAGATTGACTTCATATAGTCTAGGTTACTAGCCTACTTATGTCGCCAAACAGTAGTGTGAAAATATTACTGTATTCTTGTTTGATGGACTCTGTAGGTAATGAAATTACTAATCAGGGATCTTCCATTCATCATTTTTGTCCTTACGAGATAACGTCACGGCCGACTAAGTGCTAAGACTCTGTTAACAGTTCCAGTACGTACCACCACATCTCATTTCTGCCGCCAAACAGTAGTGTGCAAATATTACCGTGTTCCGGTTTGAAAGGCGTTGTAGCTAGTGACATTACCTGACATCTGGTTATGATACTCAACATCTCTCTCAAGGCGACGAGCGAAATGTGGGTCGGTGTATATTATCCTAACTAGCGTCACGTTGTTAAGGTTAAGCGGATCATTTATCTTCAGGTGAACGTTGTTTCAGTTATCATCGCTTCGTATAGTAAAAAAAAGTATTATTCGAAATATAATACAAGCTAGTGTGAAAGCTCCTTAACCTGATGTATCGGTTAAGGCGAGTATCAGGTAGCCGATGTCTGTTAGTTGCAGTGGGTGGATGAATTTACATGAACATTACTTTGCCGCTACGAAAGGATTCTTTAAGTGCAAACTTAAATGTAATAAGTGACGAAGTAAAAAGGAATTTTGCTTTCGAGCTTCGTTCACATATTGAATTTATTTAAAGAAGAAAAATTTCTATGTAAATAGAAATCCTTTCAACATATTTAATTCCGTTGTTTTTGTAAATGAAACCCAGTTGATATACACTTTTACATTAGGCTTTTGCAATAACATGATAACTATCGATCTCGTAAGAAAGATCTGAGCCACACAGCGAGCGATGGAGACGGCGACTCTCGGAGTATCTCTTCATAATCAAATCAAAAATGAGGAGATCCGCAGAAGTACTAGAGCCACCGATATAGTCCTACGAATCGCGATGCTTAAGTGATGTGCAGGGTTCATAGCTCGTAGAACTGATAGACGTTAGAAACTTAAAACTTTGGAATGACGACTCCGCACCGGAAACAACAGCATTGTCAGACCACACACTAAGCGAACAGACGACACTAAAAATATTGTTTCGTGTATACATTACAAGAGATCTATATCCAGTAATAGTCGCCCATTGGTCGAGACATATTTTTAATTTATTAGAAGCAAACAGCTACATCAATAGCTTACAATATATTAACTTATTTATAACTTAACACTACCAACGACGTAACAGATCAATTATACATAAACCGCTTCACTAATATTATGTAAATAGTTTACATTAAATTACTAAACTATTACAAGTGAATTCATTATTTACTTTAAACAGTACCTTCAAGTACAATTTAAGCTCGATACACAACTCATATCAAAATAATACCTTAATGCTATATTAAAAGTAAATTACAAGACATTAAAAATGATCACATGGTAATACATTTTATGAAGCGACATTCAGAGGCTATATTTAAGGTCTATTATTATGCGATCAAGTGAAATTATTATTTGGGAAACTTTTACTTGAAGCTTTAAATTTTGATTTGCCTCAATGATTAAAAGTAGCTTTATAAAATTCTTCATTGGGAAGTTTATCACCGCAGCTTTTATTTCTGCCGTCGAACAGTTATGTGCTATTATTGTGTATAGTGAAAGGGGTTGTAGCTAGTGAAATTACTGGGGTAACGTAACTTAACATCTTGTGTCAAAACGAGTACAATATGATGCTTTGTATATCGCCCTAACTGGTTACGCTGTTACGTGCATTGCTATTACTGTTAGGTGAACGATTCGCAAACACCGTTTGTATATATTAAAAAAAAATCTGTGGGTACGCTTAAAATAATAACAGATTCGCGTTGGTTCAATAAAAAAGTTTCGCTCGTATACACTAACAACTAGTTTCCGATTCAAAACAATAACAATTTTCTAATAAATTTTGCACGATCATGGATACTCTCTTTTTCTAAAAATTATAAACTTATGTAAATGTTATGTTAATTATAAGTAGCACTAGTTGTTAAGCTAATTATAATTAAACTTATCAAAGCTAAAGTTTTTTTTTTTTCAGCATTCGTTCACTTAATGAACTTTAAAATCTATCAACCATTCACAAAAGAAATGTCTCGAACCTGGTAAGAATAGGCGCGGGCAATCCACAGGCTATGTACGATGCTCGTATATATATATATATATATATATATATATATATATATATATATATATATATATATATATATATATATATATATATATATATATATATGCAGGATCGATCGATGTGGGAGATCTTTGGAAGAGGCCTTTGTCTAACAGTAGACGTCTGTAGGCTGAATGATATGTATATATAAACAGATACATATTAAGGAAAAGTTTGTTGTTATTCGTACCGGGACTATGTACTTTCATAAGTTAGGGTCTTGAGGTACAAGCTGTGCTTAGTCCGGGACCCGAGAGATATCATGTGTTAGAATGTTTGTAAGTTTGTATGAATAAACATATGTTTGAAATGCCATAACATTCTGAATATCACATTGCTTGATAGTAAAGGCGTTTAGTTTATCATCATTCAAATACTCTCGACGCTATGTATTCCTTGCTAATTTAATTTTTTTTCACTTGATTCAGAAATTACCGAGATGAATATATCGGTGAGATATTTCGATGTGGTTTGAAATAACTTGAAGGCTGCGGTAATGGAATCGAACCCAAAGTCAAATAACTTTGGCGTTGCCAAAGCGTGGTTTCTTAGAAATTTCAATAGAAGCGCAGACGAGTCACGACCGGGGGGACGTTGGCCTTTATCGCGCACTTTTCTGCGGAGATTATTTCTTTGAAATTATGTATATTACTACTATCTATTATATAAAAAAAAGGCTTTTTACAAACACTATTACACAATTATTTTTTTTTATAATACTTTAGAGTATTTAATAATATCAATCATTGTCTGGAAGAAATCGCTTTGAACGATAAAACCGCTTTTTGTTGCCTTCATTGTATCTTATGTCTTTGCCTTTTTTAGTGATGTGCTATTAAGAAAATTAATATCAATTAATATAACAGTCCTTTCAAAAGCTCTTCTCTTGAGCGCTCTGCTCTTGAGATGGATTTATGGTACTCTATGGCAGATTTCGCTGAGTGGTTGGCCGCGGACCTCAAGCGGTGACCCAATGAAAATTTCACAGGTCCACAGTAAAGTTTGGATTATACTTACCACGTTAACTTATTATTTATGATGCAACTTAGTTCGTGAAAAGCTATAAAAATCAGTTCACAGATAAAAATCTTTTAATACATTTATCACAAAAAATCCTGTTAGTGGTCTTCCGGACTTAAATTATTAATTTCCGAGTCCGAAACTGGGTCCAGGTCAAAACTGGCTCCATAGAGCACCATTCGCCAGTTTTTACCTGGCAATCACCATAGTGATTGGAGATCTACACATACTGATGGTTTATTATACTGGAGGCAGGTCTTTGTGTTTGAAGATCATTTTAATCATGACAGCGCCAATTTCCAGCTAAACTACCAATAAGCAGATTGTAGCGCTTTATAAACATCCTGATGTATCGTTGCTGTTGACTTTAATATCACTTACCATCACGTAAAAGCCACTTTAATTATATTCAAGTTATATTTATCCAGAAAAGTATTCCTGGTCCTATGAAATAAGTTTTAAAGTTAGTAATAAGTATTAAATAACTTTATTAACTTTTAACTCATCATCCCCTTATCGTTTCAAACTTTGCCGTGTATGTGGCGAAGACTTGATATATTTTGTTTAGCTTATAAATTTAATAAACAAAAAAAAAAAATTATTCTACGAAGGGTTTCATCCCTACGAGACGTTCACCTGCTGTTAAGTGATTCGCCTGTCCATAACAACGAGGCGCCAGATAGAATAGTATTCACAGCTACGTTCTGCTCGCCCCTTGAGACACAAGATGTTGTCTCGTTACCTCAATAATTTCACCTAGCTACAGCGCCCTTCAAACCGGAACGCGGTAATGTTTGCACAGAACTGTTTGTCGGCAGAAAAAGGGTGTTGCGGTAGTACCTATCAACACGGTGTCCGGCAACAGAGTACTCCAGTACATACTAAATAGTTAGTGCTTTAAAGAATTAGGTATTAACTATGTATCAAGTAATAGGATAATCATAATTTTTTTAAACGAATTCTATATAAGGTTTCGTATAGAAAAAGGAAGGAGGAGTACGAGCAATAGCGCAGCTAATTTGATAGCTGTGACAATGTGTACAGACCTAGTCGAATGAAAGCAAAAATAACATTCCCATTTTAGTCGTAACCTCGTCGCGGAATAACGACGGAACCTAACACGAGAATTCCATTCACATGGAGCTGTCACTCATTAGCATATGTACATAAAGAGACGCTCATTGGCCAAGCGCGCCGCGCTTCAATTGCAGACATTTTGCGACGCCATTTTTATTAATTAAACCACCGCGGTTGTTTTTTTATTGTACCCTCAACACGATTGTTTCGAAAGTTATCTTAATGTAGCGCTACACGGGATTTAACGGGCTGACAATTTTGCGGGACATTTGAGGGGGGAACCACCGACGCAGATAATTCGTGCGAAAAAATCGCGTTATCTGGTCATTTCAAGGTCCGAATCGGAAAAACAGTTTTAAAACATTCAAAAGAATATTTTCTGTACCATATATAAACACATGTAAGTTACTAGTAGTACCTAGTGATAATATTTTATTATCGTAGGCCGTCTAGATAGGAATCGCTACAATTCAAATATGCAATCAATTACTGTTCTCCGGTTTAAAAAGCGTTATAGCTACTAAATTTAATAGCGTAACAGCACTTAACATCTTGTCTCAAGAAACGATCACAAAATGGTGTAGTGTATATCACTCAACATCAGGAGAACGCTAATCTCCAAGCTTTGTGTTAAAAAGTTAATAATTATTATTCCAAAGCATACAAATGAAAGAGAATTATCCTTATATTACATTTTATGCAGTGTCCTTAATCTTTTAAAATCGTAAAGTTTTATTCACTTTAAAATTTAAGCGATATTAACTAAAGTAGTTAAAAAACTGAAAAATCCCTATTGTGTAAAATTTAATGAAATATATTCCGGCACGGATCTGTTACTGCCGGATCGGTTTCGCCTTACGGCGCAGTCGGAACGGATCCACCATAATACTACCACGACCCAAGTGCCTAAAGCCATTAAGCCATTAGATCTGAAAGGGGTACAAACTTTTAACTGATGGGAAATGGAAAAACACGTAATGATATAGATTTTATATATTATGAGAAACGTTCAGATGATAATATCGTCAGTCTAGATACTGTTATAAACATGTTACACAGCTTCCATTGATTTTGTATAACCTTTCTAAGACTCTCGCATAAAATCCGATCGTGGGTTTATAGGGTCGCTTAAACCATGAGTAAGCTTTCTTTAAGTTAGTATAAACCACTCGAATGCAACATAAAGGGCAATCCCGGAGCTATTAGCCGCACAGTGTCCCCGCTTGCGATGTGAAAGAGTCCGTAAACAAACGGAACGGTAATATCGAACGTTCTAAAGACCGCTGAGTAAGCGCAGATTTGACAAAATAAAGTATTCCGCACCCGTTTCCCGGCCGCGACACAAAGCGGGTAGCCTGAGCGAAAAGCCTCTCCTTACGAATAAATAAAAATACTCGAATATATTGAAAGCCCAAGGGATGGCCGGGCCCTCTGGCTGGATTTGTCTACGGTTACCGCCCGAGGTAAAGCTGCGGAGAATTTCCTACAGCGATACGTCTTAAAACCAAAACAACATCAAGTATTTTATAGTTTTTCTTTGCACAAAAGTTAAAAAATTATCAGAAAATAAACGATGAAACTATGGTAAACAATCTTATTGTTCTTTGTTTTGAAATAACTGCCTTAATTGGTCTGACGGTATAATATTCTGTAAAACTTCTAACTATAAAGGACAATTACATTTTCTTCTTCAAGTCCTTTAATAATTTACTTTATAAAGATTAGATTATGGACGTTTTAAGTTTATAATTTAATACGATCCAAATGCAGCTGAAGAGTAAAATTAAACCCCATTTTATTTAAGTATAAAAGAATCTAATCTGCATTTTAAAGACCACAACGATTATCGTCAAATCAATGATGCAACAATTTCCCTCTCGATGTTACAATTTTCTCTATCGATAAAAATGCTAATGTCCCATCCCTCGGAGGCAAAAGAGGGGTGGTAAGGAATGATTGCATTGGATGCTCCGGCCTCGCCTCGGGACTGTAAGTGGATTCAGGTACTGGTTGCTTGCACAATAGAGCTTTTTCCTCTTGACTCCCCCAGGTTCAAGTAAATTTGGAATTTAAAACTATAGCCTAAATTCTAAGAACCGATGAGAATTGCTAAGCCGGTGAGGGAAGATATTCAAATAATTCTAACATCCCATTCAAATATCAAACATCTTGATGAATTAATGTTTAGCGATGATCAAAGAATTGGATATAAAATCAATATTTCATCATGATCATCGTCTGCACAAATGGATGTAAGTTATAAATATTTCATATGCTAATGTAAAGTAATATTAAACAAACTTTTAATAGGAAAATAGGTTGATTTCATAGTGTTAAGATTTTCCTTTTATGGTCTAATGAAATACATTTGATAGAAACAGTTCGACCGTGTATTTGGAAGAGTATTGGGGAACGGTGACGGTGGTGTTGATAATATCAATACAAAGTATTACTTGGACGGTGGAGTTGCATCCATTAACTGTGCCCTGCATCGGTAAGCGATAAAAGACGAAATTAACAAGACATAAAACTTTAACGTCTTCATAAACATAAATTGTGTCATTATTGGCTCGGATCGGACCGTTCGGTGCCGACACAGCGTCAGATCTTTCATTAATTTCTGTCATAACTTACGCATTATATTCGGAATTTAATCAGGCATCGGGCCGATAGAATCGTTAAATCATCGGTAAAATCATCGTCATACCGCCATCACCGGTGTGATTCGATCGTGAATCGAAATCATATAATCTCCTGCAGTTTGATTTGTGTTACTTTTATCACTTATTTTATGCCTTCGTATGAGATCGGGTGACTTAAGTTAGGGGGATAATTATGATCGTGATTCATAACACATATTTTATTATTTTGTATTTGAAGACGGTTAAGTTTACTTTCTAATCGAGTGTAGAGTCTGGCTAAATATCTCCGGTGGCAAGCAGTATCTTATTAAACATTTAAACTCTTTATAACAGCACTACACTGTTTTAATTATAAGATGTTAAGTTTTGTGACTTAAGTAATTTCTACAAGCTGAAGTGCTCTTCAAAGAAAAACGCAATAATGTTTATGCGCTAGAATTTGATAGCGCTCTGATACTAGTAAAACTAATATTGCTTTATAAACCTAGCGGAGTAGAAGCACTACTTTCCACAATTAATATTGATTGGAAACTTATACTGGATTAGAGGTTGCAATTACTACTTTTATCTGTTTTTCCATTATTTCGAGACCACGTTAAACTCCACAGGGACAAAAAGACTAAAGCAATGTGCTAAATGGCGTCATAAAAGCGGTAGCGTGTTGGAAATTGTAGTTTTACGAACAATTATCTTGATTGAAGCAGAACTTTAAAGTTCCATGTGTATTTCTGAGAAAATATGTGCGGCAGAACTGATTATAATTGATGCTGAGTACTCTAAAAACAAGGAATTTAAATCTTTATCGATTTCCTTATTACGTAGCTAGAATACTACAGGTTAGTTTTACATCCAAAGGTTAAATTATGAAACCTATTTTTGTGATTAAAAGTTTCCCCAATTTGCAGGTAGGTGCCTCTCTATATCCATTGCGGGTAAAATGTATTTGAAAAGGCAGACGTTAAGAGAAAATTAAACAGTTAAATTATTTAAGTAAAACCTTGGGTCCTTATGGTCGTGCACCATTTCGTCGGGTGCCGTACAACCTAGGATTACGTTCGGCTTACCTGGTGTACCGGATGAAACTTATGATAATGTGGACCCTTCGCGGGCGTAACGGGTTTAAAGCCGGATTTCGGATTTACGAAATCCAGGTGGCGATGCAAAGTTTGGCAATACATACAAACAATGGACGCAGAGTTTGTCCCCACTTTTATGGCTTTGTTTTCGGTGAGGGCCCAAAGTCGATGCTAGTTTCGACCGGTTTCAAAATATTTCACCAAATTTCACGCTAAATAGAAACCTACACACTCTGTATTGAAGGACTACGTTAATTGATTGTAGGTGAACCATTTAAATTATATAATTCCCCCTTTTACTATCGGACGAGAAAACACAAGCAGAGTCACTATATTTCGTAGTAAATATCCCCAATTTACAAACAAAGAAATTCAACTCTACATTTTTAATAAGAACAGCAAAGGAGTAGAACAATTTGCCATTGTCAGGGTTGTTTAAAGGTAACGTGGGTGTCTTTTAAAAAAAATATGGCACATTGTTAGGTTAGTTACCATTTAGAGTACCTATGACACAGTGAATACATACTTTTTTTAGTGAAATGCTTAAGACGAGCACTAAAAGTTACGATACCCTTACTTTTTTGTAAAAGAGAAATCCAGTCGCTGGATGCGATCTAGATATACAAGCACAGGGTCTAAATATTGTCTGAATGTTATGGGCATATAATTTTCCACCGTTATAACTTTATGTCCGATGTTCAACAGTGGACGTCCATCGGTTGAAATAATGAAGATAACTCTATGCATATCTCGTTGAATAGTTCATAAGAATTTTGAAATGTTACTGTCTATGGAGATAACTTTATAACTCCTTTTAAGTAATTAGTAACAGACTTCTGTTCCTTGAGACTGTATCACTTATCATTACGAATCATTAAGAATGTCCTGTTTCTCTCGTCCCTTAAATAAATTTACTGTTTAATTCAAGAAAAAAAAAATTATTTAAATTACACAAGGTAGGTTTCTTGAAAGCTTTTCCAGTTTATAATTTGTGAACTTAATTCAAGTTATAATATTAAACTGACATGTATAGCTGCCGCCATTTACAACAGCACAGGGCTTTATACATAAACACCGTTAAGTCAGTAACAGCGGAATATGCATACCAATACTTAACGTATGCAAAATAGTAAAAGCAAGATAAGTACAGCGTGTCACGCGATTCCGACATTTTGTTAGCATTTATATAAGCCGGGAATCAACTGAAGGAACAGTCTACATGGACTATTGTACTCAAGGCTAGAAAAAGAAAAATATACTTTGTAATCAGCGGCATAAGGTAGAGATTTACATGACAGAAAGCTACTCATAAGCCGCTCTTGAATTAAACAGGAGGTGACTAATAATAACAAATGATGGGTCAAGGGTGAACGGCGATGAAAATCAAAAAGAAAAAATTAGAAGTCTACGTAGCGAATTCGCTGGGTATTACAGCTGTAAGTTCCAAAACAGCCATTCTTTAGATTTCCTGGGCGTGTCCTTCCGCTGTTTCGAGATTGGAGCAATAAATCTGTATGAAGGCGGCGATTTATTCTTTGAGGTTATTTATATAATTTGGGACACGATCAAGGCAACGGCGGTGGCGTTTGTTGCTCTTAACGGAAAACGGCTTAATTACAAAATTCTTGGCGAACAACACGATTTTTTGGGGTGTTTTATTTAAGTAACAGTCGTTTAAGTTTTACGCAATTTGTTGTAATTTGCAATATGTCTTATAAATTACCGAGGTTAGGAGGATTTATATCACCAAACAATTACAACCATACATACTAAAATTATCTTCAAAACCAGTGGTCTAGAGAGAGATGTTGCTAGTAAAAGTGCTGGGATAAAGAATTCTAGAATTTTATCTCAATGACGAGTTATTACGTTGCAAAGTATATCATCTTAACTAGCGCCACCTTGTTATAGACAGGCATATCACTTACCAATAGGTAAACGATTCGTCCGTTTACCTTTACCTATTAAAAAAGCAGTAAATCTATTTTCTACGTTTTAATTAATCATTAACAAGTACATACATACATATATATCACGCCTCGTTCCCAGTGGGATAGGCAGAGACCACCTCTCTCCACCTGCTACGATCCTGGCACACCTCTCTCGCAAATGACAAAACAAACAAATGATAGCAGTTAACAGCTTCTATCAACTGTATGTTTTTTTTTTTAATACTGAAAAATAGCATTTACTGTCGCAAATATCATAGGGAATGAACAATAACCCTACTAGGGTCATATTGTTCATTCTTTAAACTAATAGACCTAACAAGTCATAAAGCACAGTAAGTGTTAAATTATCTAAAATGTTAGAAACTTTTTTGCTATTCGAAGTGTTAAAGCGTAATAATAGAAAGGAGATATTACGATATATAATCAATATGTAGTAATAAATTATTTTACATATCTAAATAGATCTTTACCAGATTGTCGGACTACCTAGTCTTAGTCCTATCAGTACTACGTCTGCCGGTACGCAGCCACCACTTGTGGACCTTACAACCCCATCGAGAGTCAGTCCTTCAAGTGACGGGTCTTCCCCATTGCCATTAGGATACAGGCAGCACAGAACCGATCGGAATGGAGATCCTTGAGAGACCTATACTGAGCAGTGAGCGTTTTCTGACTGTTAATGTTAAAAAGGTTGAAATGTATACAGCAACTTTTAAAGCTTTCGCCTAAACTTTACCGCAGTGAGCAATAGATCAATTTCAATATAATGAAATAGAATAGACAGCAATGTAACTGAATATTCGCTGAAATATCGTTGATCGATTAATTCGGAGGCTTCGTATCATCTCAACTTTTTCTAATAACATCGGTAAATCGACACCGACGAAGTTCAGTATTCGAATCCACTTTAGCTTAGACGGACACTTAATTAACTTAATATTACGTTACAATCTCGTAAATTGACTAAAACGTTTGTTTAGTAATGTGATACTAATCGGATTACATCTGTCTAAATTGGTGCTCTAAGTTTACTTTCAAATTTAAGTTACTTAAATACTAATTTCTCCCCCACAAGTACATGAATTAAGTAATATAAAGTCAATGAAGTGGTAATAAGTCAACTTGTAAGACATTCGATAGTACTATACGTCTCTCCCGCTCCGCCCAAGTCAAACTCACCTGCACGCGGTGGAGCCTGCTGAATAACAGACGAGGATCTGAGCACCCACCAACCAGCACTGGGCCAATTCCCCTCAATGAACTCTGTGGGGATCTTTGGGAGAGTCCCATGTCTAGCAGTGGACGTCAATCGGCTGATGATGATACGTCTTGATGATCCCACTGAACTAACCCTTTTTCTTGAAGCCTAATTGCTTGAGTATCTAGAAGTGGAAAACCTTGGTAAGAACCCGATATGTTCTAAGAACAATAAGTGTAGAGAACATGTAACATCCACTCGTGTATCTTGATTGATAAATATATTGTCTCGATTCTCTTCTAGCGACAAAAGGCTCCTAGTCTCAGCAGTGGGTAGATTAATATTTATAACTTTCTTCAATATGATACATGTACAATTTTTCACGAGGACAGTTAACTTTATCTGTTATAATATTAGATTGTATTAAATTTATGTTAAGTAATAACATGACTTGTAATTAATATAATCGGAAGTGAATTAACTAATAGATTTAGGTAAACCCAAGTTGAATAATTCGATAGCATATCCTTTAATACACCTCTACATAACAGAAGTTTCTCAGTCAACTTGAGAGAAACTTGGTCACACTTGCCAACTAATACGCATAATCACCAGGTCACGGATCCGTTAGGGTTGCGTTGTTGTGTGGTACAAGTTGAAGTGTGTTACATTACAAATTAAAAAAAAAAAAGATATGATATTGATTAGGAACACTTTCAGGAACGTCTTTAAATAACCAAATATAAATCAGCGAAAAACCAAAAAAAAAAATTTAAATGTCAACAGATAAAAGAAACGCTCCAGAGGTCATCCTTACCCGACATAAAAGTTATTAAAATGGCCATCAAAAGCTTTTTCTTTCTTTTATGTAAACGATAGTGAAAACGTTTAAACAATTCTATGGCTTTTATGTTCGTCAAACTTAAGCAGATTTTAAATATTTTGTGGAATCTCGATACTTATCGACTTTGGGACTATGAAAATACTGAAATATATCGGAACTTCTATAAGATGATAAAGGTCCCAGGGTCATTCATTATATAAAATTCATATTTTCTTTACTTGAAGTTATTTCATTATTCTATATACAACTCGCCCGGTGTTCTAGTGTTACTAGTGCCTCTAGTATTACTTGCGGTTATAGGCTGGGGTTACCGCTCAACAAGCGGACCGCAAGATCCCCTGCTACCTAATTGGTATAAAGAAAATACAAACCCCTCTCTTCAGCGTTGGAATAACCAGACTTAATTAACATCATGTATCTCAAAACAACCCCATTTTATTGTTTATATCATCCCAACTAGCGGCAAATTGTTATGTACAGTATTATCACATATCAGTTCAATATCTCGCCCGATGCAACCCTTCATTGAATAAACAGATAAAATTAAAAACTAACACAGCTACAGATATTTTATCTCCGTGTTAGAGATAAGTAGAAATAAAAAAAAATTGTAAAAAATTAAAAGTAAAGAAACAAAAAGGTTAACTTTAGTTCGCCATTTTAGTTTTAAAGTTAATGTACTTAAAGTTTTAAATATAATAAATCCGTAAGTACATAAATTGGACCACACGTAGGAATTCACAAATTTGCATACGAGATTTACTCAGCCCTTACAGTTGACATTAAGTTTAGGTAAGTATCAGGATATTTTAGCCTATTTCACTTAATGCTGACTTGGTAAGATATTATACGAATTGACTTATACACCAGCTGTTACCAGTATCCCTTATTTGGACAACAGGGAGCCAATATTAGAAGATATGAACATAGTCGGAATGTTTTTTATTTTTTGAAGCAACACAAGAGAAAGTAATGAGAATGAACGTAATGAATATAGTGTGGAAGATGACATGTGTAAGAAGAATGTGAATTTTGATATGACTGATAGAAGGATATGGAAGAGAAGTACATACTGTGCGGACCCCACATAGCTGGGAAAAGGGCAGGAGAAAGAAGAAGAAGCAACAAAAGAAGAAACACTTTTGGCGAATATTAAGTTATACACAAAACAACGTGACGTTAGTAGGACGACGTCTTAAGCAAAGCTCTACTGGAGTTGGCTCTCTGTTGTAGGAGACCTTCCGAAACAGGAATGTGCAAATATTGCTGTTCCGGTTCGAAGGTCGACGTAAGCTAATAAAATTACCGAGTTAACGAGACAACATGTTTCAAGACGAGCAAAATATAGTGCAGTGTATATCCTAACTAGCTCCTCGTTTTTATGGGCAGGAGGCGTATATATTACCATCAGGTGAACATCTCGCTACTATCGTCAAAAAAAAACATATTTGTATGCCTCATTATCTCAGTATTTACCCTATGCTGTTCGGTGGTAGACATAAGACCTGCTGTGGTACCTAGACGGTCTTAGACCTATCACCAGTATTATCAGAATCGATGACAAATAACAAATAATCAAGAAAACTAACAGAGACAATGGTTTTATTTTTCTAAGCTTAAGAGAATACTTCTTTTATTCTTAGCTATACTTCAAAGAAAGACGTAAACATAGGTAATACAAAAATGTTAAAATTAACATATACTTCCTTTTAAATCTATGGTTAACATTCAACGTTAATTAAACCTTTTGTTTTAACGAGAAAACAAACAATTAGAAGTAATTGATCTACAACCGTGTTGCTGAAAGTAATACAGCTTATTGCATTAGGTAACAGTGGTCATATACATCATTAATTATTCACCTAATTTCACGTGAGCTGTGTCAAATGAATATATAATGGTGTTATTAAGTATCATCCATATCGCAGGGAAATTATCCGCGATAGTTATTTAATTAAAGTGAACGTATTTATAACATTTATGAAGCATTAAAGGGTTGATGCATTTTTAAAATCCCCAGCGGAACCCCCAACCAACCGCAAGTCGTGTATTGTCTGTTAATATTTTATTTGCATTGTAATACCTCTATTTTTTATGAGGGTAAATAAAAAAAAATATCGATAGTAGTATATAAACTTAATGACTAATAATCACCTTAATCTATTTCAAGGAGCGAGGATCTATTATAATGGTACATTTATATTGCTGGAGACAGTCATAGGTATCCTGTCGTGGGAGCTTCAATTTCTAACGCCAAATAGTAGTGTGCAAATATTACCATGGTTCATTTTCATGAGTGCTATAGCTAGTGAAATTACTGTAGTAATGAAGCTTATCATCATGTCTGCAGGCGCCGATGTGGAGCAGTGAATATCATCCTAACTAACGCTACATTGTTATAAGGAGACGTATTACTAGTATAAACGTTTTACTAGTCTACTAGTCTTCTCGTTTCTAAGAATATATTACTGTGTTCTGGTTTGAAGGGCATTGTACATAGTGAAATTAATGGAGTAAAATAATCTATCTAGAGCTAGCTCTAAGTTGTTATGAGCAGACGTATCATTATCAGATGAACGTTGTTCTGGTTTCGTCTTAAGAGCTCAGTCAATGGACGCTACAGGCCATGTTTAAGTTACTAATTAGTATATTCTCTAAGCTGATGTTTTTGTAATACTCCATTTAACTAAACAGTAAAACTATACAGAAGTAAATCCGCTGCTGAAATTCACGTTTAACACAAAGGACGTTACGTGCTCTTCAGTTATCGCAGCACGTTAACCCAAACATCGAAAGCCTTTCTCTAAAATGTAGGTTACCTGGATTCACACGGGCAGATAGCGTTGACGCCAGCGCGGGCCCGGGGTACTGAACATTTGTATGTAGATAAGCGGCGAGTTTAGACATTTCAGACGTGTAACGGTGTTGGACTTAGAAAAAGGATTGCTTTATTACAATGGGTTATATAAAAGTTAATGTAACGGTGTAAATTTCTTAAGGTTACGAAACGAAACCTCTGAGATCTATACTCGTTAACATACATAGTATGCTTAACTGGCTGATCTCTATTGCTTAAACCGTCCAGGTTTCAACTTCCTCACACTAAATTATTGGGGTAGCAGGACAAGTTAATTAAAGTCTAAATTCGACTACATATGCAGTGTAAATGTTACTATAATATAGACATATATGTCTAGATACATAATAGAACCGAAATGGTATAGCTGGCATTTACTATCAGATGAATGTCTTGTTTGTTCAGGACCGGTTCGAGTGGAGATCCCTGGGGAAGGACACGTCCAGCAATGAGTGTCTATCGGCTGATGATAATGATGAACCTGTTCATTTCAGGCCTTTTTTTAATTAACGACAAAAATGGCTAGAGGTATGTGTAAAATACACAACTTATTAATATATAGATAATCTTATATTTATAGCCGTATTACTTAGTACTATGTAAAAGTGAAGTTTCTCTCATCCCTTTGTTTTATAAAAATATATTTTTTTTTTTTTATTTTTTTTTTATATAGTCACGCCTTTTTCCCAGTAGGGGTAGGCAGAGGTGAATAAACCACCCACGTTTCGCCAGATGTGGTCAGATTAGGTCCCATGTAACAGGGGGCGAGCCTGTTGCCACTTTATTGGGACCACCACACCATCCAATCAATCCAATCCAATCAGCCGGAAGACGTCCACTGCTGGACAAAGGCCTCCCCCAAAGATTTCCACTCAGACCGGTCCTGGGCCACCCGCATCCAATGGTTGGACCACCACACACACACACGCACAAAGATGATATCAGTGTGCGGGTTTCCTCACGATGTTTTCCTTCACCGTTTTTGTATCTCGCTGTTGTAACTAATGTTCACAAATGTACATAACTTAAATATTAAGTCATTGGTACATGCCGAGGTTTGAACCCGCGACCTTCGGAATGAAAGCCGCACGCTCTAACCATTAGGCCAGCGAGCTACTTTAAAAATATATTTCAATACAAATAATGGACGGTCAGTGACGTGTAATGATTTTTTTTCATTTAATATAAGATAAGCATTAAATTAAGCATCTCTTGCCTGTGTTTGTATCTTATGAATAAACTTTCTTTCACTGTAGTCTGTACGCGAAGTGATGCAGTCATACAGACGTGCTAACCGTTCACAAAGGCACTTAAAATCATGCCGGAAACATCAATTTGTACCATAAACAACTTTTAAAGAGCCCCTAAAGCGTTCGTAGTCCCGACTATTTTTCATTTTAAAATAAAAAAAAAAACTATGTACTTATTTGCAGTTGAAATGCGACAACTTCTTTTTTCCTCTTTTACACCTCGCGGGGAAGTTTACGCGAGACACTCAGCTTTAATCCGATCTACATAAATTTAAATTACTAATTGAGACACTACCTTTAAATCTTGCGGCTGCGAGTATCGGGTTTCGGAAATGCATTTGTATATAAATAAAGAAAATATACAAGTTTTTAATTCAAAGTGTTTTCATTATACTTTAATGGAAACTAATGCAATACCTAGCTAACAAACCGGTAATGTACTTTGCAAATATCATCTGATCACCGCAGCTTCTATTTCTGCCACCAAACACTACTGTACAAACATTGTGTTCCGATTTGAAGGGAGTCGTGGCTAGTAAAATTGTTGGGATAACGAGACTTAACATCCTATGCCTCAAGGCGGCGAGTGCAATGTGATGCTGTGTATATAATCCTAACTAGCGGCATGCTATTATGAACAGGCGTATCACTTACCATCAGGTGATCGTTCCGCTCTTCTCGTAGCTTCCTTAAATATAAACGACGGATGATTACGTGAAACATTGCATTGATATGGAAGATCGTAATAGCTTAATCTGTTAAACCAGATTGAAGAAGATATTTCATAATAATATGTATTAGGGTTCATAGCAAGTAATAGAAGACACTGTCAACTTCATATGAATGTATGATTAAGACACAGAATTATAATATATGACATATTTAGCTTACAAGTTAATAATAGTCAACATGACGGGTCCCGTACAACAGCTCACATGACCCAAGTCAACCTCACCTGTTCGTAATGCACTCTGCTAACCAAAAAACGAAGTTCATGCAACTACTAACCCGCATTAGGCTAGCGTGGAGGGAAACGGCCCTAGTCCCACCATGTCAACAAGTGACGGCCCCTTGTGCCCGGCGGTACCAGAGGTTATAGTGACTGTGTGAAGGTCGCGAATAGTCGCTGGATGTGGGCGGCAAAGGACCGATGAATGTGGAGATATTGGCGGAGGCCTATGTCCAGCAGTAGACTCTAATCGGCTGATGATTAATCCATGATGTTATGTAAGTAAAACCTAGATGTACCAATGTTGACACTCGCCGTTGACAGTTTTCCACAAATGCGTACCTGTAAAAAAAAAATATAATTAAAAAAAAAACTACTGGCTGGCAACAGAGAGCTTAAAAATTCATCTACCCTCCATGCTTGTATTCAATGTTCAAATATTTGAACGAACTTACGATTCGAACGTACGCCAAATGTGTAATTAAAAAGTTCATGAGCTTTTTTTAAAAAGCAAACAATTAAATAGATAGCCGGTGACAGTCACAAAGGGAAAGTTCTCGAGCAAACAGTGCGATAAAGAGTTAAAAGCTCTGCTATGATTTTTGTTTATATTAAATAAAAGAGCCTATAGCTTTTCATAGATAACTAGCTGTTCCCCGCCCGTTTTGCTGGCCGAGATATAATATTAAACCGCACCTTTCTATAGCAGCTAAAATTAAAATTAAAATGTTAATTAAAAATAAAGTAATTACAGATCTTTGAAATTAAAAAAAAGTCAAAAGCTCATGTTCGCATATCGAAACATTCACTACTTTTCACATGATTGGCTAACGAAGAAACCCGTTTTCATTATATATATATATGGTCTAACTTATATCAAATTGTGGTAACTTTTTATTAAATAAACACATTTTAGTATCAGAAATGAAATTAAACTTTAAATGCAAATTGAAAGTCAATTTTCTTTTTTTTTTTTCTGTTAACAAACGTGTAGGTAGAAGTTCATGAACATTGCAGTATGATATGGATGAAAAATTACCATTATATTTAAATATTCATTCGGAAATTCACAAAATAGAAATACGTTAGTTTCACAGTCAATATTCAAATTGTGGAATGGCTGCTGAATTATACTAAATTAAAAATTCAAATTAGTTTCGAAGAAAACCAGTGAGTATCCATTTCCAATTCTTATTACATTTACACATTACGTCACGTGTACGTACAGTCCGCGAAACGAACTCAGAGAAAGAACTTGAAACGAAGCAGAAGCGTGACATAATCGGACCGGTAATAACCCTCGGAGCACTATCATTAAATTCATGAGGCCTTTAATCCGAAAAGAAATCCACCGAAATCCCAGATTGGGGGGCCTTTTGAACAACTTCAAAGTCAATCGACCCCCCGCTTCCGACGAGAAAAAAGTTGAACCTAAAGAGCGGCGACACTAAAACCGATTTTCAAATCCCGCATTCAGCAATCCAAGAAACAAATGCTCACCCGTGCAATTTGGACTGTATTTCCGGCAACACGGGTTACATTTTAAGTTAACAAATATTTAAATTTATTCATTGAACTTGACAATAGAAAAGGAACTTTAAAACGATAACGCGTGAGTTGGAGTCGGCGAGCTGTCGGCGCGTGCGCGCCGGGGGGTGCTCCAGCAATGCGATTTTTCAACGCGGCTCGCTGAATGACGTCTGTATATTTTAGTAGTTAAGTGACAGATGGGTGAGGGCTGCAAACTATTTATTGTGCCATTACAGTTTGGTTGGCAAATGCCTCAGTGCGAGTGCTCGGGGCCGACAGTCGAAAATCGCCCTGTAGCTCACAAGGTGCCCCCGCTTTGTCGCGGATTATAATACAATTGTACGTTGTTCGTGTATCAGTTCGTAAAGTTATCGGGCCGGGTTATTGCCATTTTATTTGTTGCGCATTGACGGATAATAAAACGGAACCGAAAGGCAATTTATTTTTATTGTCTCGCTCGCGATATAAATTTCAATCTGTTTATGATTGATGCGGACGTAAAATGTTCTCGACTTGCTAACGTACGCATATCCGGTCCACCCACTAAATAAGCAAAATATTTTATACCCTATTGTTTACATTGACGTCCCATTTTTTTCCACTGGACACTAACAATACATTTTAATGTGAAACTAGCTTGATTCTTTCTTTTAGTTATAGTAAGATGCTTAGTTTAATTAATTTTCTAACGGAAACTACTACACTGCTTTTTATTAACAAATAAAAAAAACTAGCTGTATAACTACTATGCTAAAGTCATTACTAAAGTAGTCACAGCGATGACTTATCAGTAGTGTGACCCATTTATAATAAATTTATATTGTAAGCAGACATTTGATTATACAGGGAAAATATAATACAAACCCTGCGTTTTTTTTATGTAGCCATACAGTATAATAGAAACGAAATACATAATAACCGCGTTATTAACACTAAACTGCTGTTTAAAACCGCTGAGTCGGTTCATTGTTATTATTAGATCAATTTAACGTTTCCAACAATACAGATAAACGTACAGAAGACAATAACTCACTGTAATAAATCAGTAGTCATTATTTAACGATACCTCGGCCAGCATCTATCAATTTTACGACATTTAATAAACGTCACATAACTATGCGGGCGCTGGGGAATCACCGTTGCTTTATTCGATACACGAACAGAATGTGACATGTTAATTTGGTGACGAGAAAACATAAGTTTTGTGAAAAAAGGATAGCGATTCAAAAAAAATTAAGAATAAGAAGGTGATCTTGAATATGAAGAGAAGAGAGACGTCGAATGTGACCACAAAAGGGGTTTTAATGGGTTAAAATCACCACATAACTCTTACTTCCCCCAAGAAAGTAGTTTGCGAAGAGTTTAACCACGAAACAAAAAAAAAGGTGATCTTGTGGTTACATGACCAGATAATGCTACTGTATATTGATAATAGAAGGTTCTATTATAATATATATATTATATAATAGGTTCATTATGGTGAAGGAATGGAAAGAAGGAAAACGAAGCCATCATGATGTGTGCTATATTTGTTAAGAGCGGAGAATTTTAGACAAGGAAACCCAGAATTCTTTTACTATCAGTGGATAATAATGTAGATATATCAATTCAATCAAAAATCGTCAAAATCTAATCAGGAAATAATTTTTAATAGTAACTTGCCGGAAATTGTGTAAAAACAGACACTATTTACGTGTTTTCACACAGATATGTCTCTTGGTAAAACTTAATCATGAACATGAATGATACATATTTGTAGGACATTGGTCATTTCATTCATCATAGAAATGTAATATAACATATTTTATCAAATATAAATACTACAGGTTATGAAACTAGTGCTTATAAAGTTATTAATGCATAAACTCAGGTATTTTACATGTAATACCTATGTTCAAGTAAATATCATTGTAGCTAGAGAAATAACGCTTTTAAGGAAACTCAAAATTTGTAACACGAGCCCATCAGTGAAACTCCTTATCTGGTGATTTTGGTGAAACAATAATCAGTCGAAGTAGCATCATCATTCTCTGACGTTCAATTCTGTTTGTCGTTTCATTGACTCACACAGATCATCGGACCCAGGGTCCGCTTCCTAAAGGAAAGTGTAACGATAAATATTTATAAAACATTAAACACTGACATTCGCTCCGAAAGCTATCATTACGCGTTTCCAAAGCTATAAAGCAAGCAGCAGCATCAACAGACGATAATGTTAACGAGCTAACGATAATAATAAAACGATAGCATAGTAGCTGCTGCGTTTGCACTACGAAGTGATATCCGCAAATAGTATTTAAACTGATCTACCTAATCTACATAAACTACAGATACTTTTACTATACATTCTATATCTATTCTTATTCAACTTAAAAATGAGTTGTATATATCCTGATTTAAGGGCATAGAGAACAATGCTAGTAAGCTTACTAGATAAACAAAACTTCGTACTGTGCTCGTCGCTCTCAGACACGAGATGTTAAGTTTCATCCCTTAATTAACTTTACTGCCTGTATTACCCTTTAAAATAGTAATGTGTGCATACTACTGTTTCGACAGCACAAGTAGGAGCCGCGGTGGTTTCTATATGATATTCAATTCAATGATATTAGACGATATAGATATTTTTATCTATAACAATTCGATTCAATTTCATCAAATAGATGTGAAGTGATACTATTGCCCATAACAACGTGGCACTAGTTTGATATGAGATATGAAGTCTCGTTACCGCAGTTATGTTACAAGCTACAACGCCTATAAAACCGGAACACAGTAACGTTTGCACACTGCTGTTTGGCGGCAGAAAGAGGAACTGTGGTGGTAAATACCGAGACGGTCTCCAGCGACAGAGACCTACCACTAGTAGGGCTTGGTAAAGCGTTCTAGCGCATAATATTACAGTAAACGTGTTCATGAAAATAAGTTTTGTTGTAAGCTCAACTTACAAAACTTAAATCATTAATATGAGGAATATCGTCGGTACACTTCTTAATCACTGTTCTCGACGATTATGTTCGTCATAATGAAATTGCGTAACTGTATTATAACGACTATATTCTTCATGAGTAATAAACTGTCACAACAGCTTATACGTTATAACAACCTGCTTTCATATTACTTATACATCATGTTGAATGAGTACATGAGAAAATGGTTAATGGAAATCAGTAAAGATTTATTTTTCTTTATGTTAAAATATCAAAAAACCATTATCTGAATAATTCATGCATTCATTATCTGCATCTAAGACGACGATCAGGCTTAGAGAGAGGAGGGCTCCTAAATCTTTAAATCAAAGTAACACGGAAGACTGCAATAAAGCCTTGAGCTCACCCAGAATCTATTCAAACAACGGTAAGCAAATTTCCCTTTTGTGAGGGCCCGGGTTAATGCAAATACTTACGAAAAAGAAACGTATTCCCAAAGAATCAGTAGGATATTGCTTCTTAAAGACCAAATCAAATGCAGGCCCCTAAAGGACCTGATACTTTGGCAGACAATTACTGACTGTATCCTTTGCGCTATAGAAGTGAAAATTGTTTAAAAGCTTATTATTTAAGCTTACTATCAGTTCCGGGAGAGTGAGCTACAGAGTCGTTACTATTGCGATATTGACAGTCATTAGTTTGACAGTGACTTTGACAATAGCGTTAGATTATTCCGTTGTTAATGATCACGGTATACTTAATTATTTCTACACCATTTAAGAAGTGCGAAGCGAAAATGTAAGATAGTGGAAGATAGATTTTGGTTATTTCTTGTTTTGTTTTGTCGCGTTTGTTATTGAGACCATTTATAATCGATTAACTTTCTATCTCCGGCGTTCCCGCTCAGTGATGATTTGTTGTGACTTAAATTTATTGTACCTCGTATTTGGGTACAAGCAAATACTTTTCAAAAACAAAATATAACCAAATTAGGCAGTGTTCAAAATCTATGCAAAAATTTATTTAAAAACGAGGAACTGTAGATATACAAACAAATATATACGATAACTATTCGTAATCAATAAAAAGGCCGGAGGAAATATGACAGTAATATCAAACTGACAAAATCATCAAATAAATTAGATATCAAAACTGGAAATTAAACCACATTCAATGGAACTAACAGATCGGACAACCATTCACGTCATATCAAAATACTTCGTTTGAAAGCTTTACCTAGGCATTAACTGAAACAACCATAGAGGGAAAGACTAAATGGAAGTTAAGTTAGTTTCGGACTCAGAATTGTGAAAACAGGACCATTTATTAAAAGAATATACAAAGAAAAAAGTTACCCTATTTGTAGTGTCCTTTTTTTGCTCCTTTATGTTGATGTGACTGATGATGATGATAATCTTTATTCTATAAGTGAGACCATAGTTAACGATTACAAGCGTATCACTTACCTTATATCATCCATGTAAGTGAACAAAAATTTCGTAGATAACATAGAAAAGCGATATGAAATAATATACTAACGAATAATAAACCCTAACAGGTGGTTATGTGATTATCATTAAAGCCTTATTACACCATAAATATCTATTAAATTATAAATTCCGTCGTCTTCAGAACGGGAACTTTCGTTACGGGTCTCCCGCGACATCGCCGAGACTTCATTAAATTTTTATCGCCTTATAAATTATTTTCTGTAAGTGACCGCTACCGACGGATCCGACAATTATCATACTAAATTAAGTCATACGTTATTCATTACGATTTAAAAATGTTTTTAAGAGAGAATTTACTTAAATCATTGAATAAGTTCAGATGTAAAGTTGAATTTATTTCTAAACCCGTAAAGAAAAAGATTAAGTTAAAGCTTGAGGTACAATCAAAGACTGATTAAAGTTTGAATAGTGATAATACTTCAAATACTACAGTCTAAATTTTCAATGTAGAGGCATATGGAGGAAAAGTGCATACTGTGCCGACCTCACATAACTGGGAAAATGGCCGGAGGAAGAAGAAGTCTAAATTTTCAATGTATTAAAAATAAGGCTAAAAAATAGTGACAAAAGTGATTCATAAATTCAATCATATAATGAGCAATATTAACCGACTACCTGCTCTCGCCGTGTCAACAATTTCAGTCCCAATTAAATTGATTTTCAGGAATTATTATAAAAGAAACATTATTGAACGAAATGGCTAAGTCAACATTTAAGTAAGTTCATAACAAGCCACCGTTTTGACCCGAAGTGAAATTAAGGAAACTTTTAACAATTTCTGCCAGCTAAATGATGGGATTACTGGATTATTGAAGGCATTGAATGTTTAAAGATCTGATTGGTTAATAAATTATTATTTGTCGGTCACAAAATATAAGTAAATACTTCTCATGTAAGTATAAATAGAATTAAAAACATTTAATTTAATAGAAACAAGGACATATGTGAAAAAAATCATTTTTGGCAATGTTTATATAGTACCTGTGTCATGTTTTAATAGTATTATGTATATTCATCATCAAGTTTAAATATCAATTTCTTTCACTTGCCTTTTTGACATTAATTTAAGATGATATCTAATGATGATGAGGTTATAGATGATGGAGCAAAATTGCTCCGAAAACTATACATGTAACGCCTATGAAACAATATTGCAGCAGATTGGGAACTGAGAGTTAGCCAAGACATCATATTTCAAACTCCATTTATGTGCTCGGAAATTAGGTATATCCACTGCTTCAGCCATGTAATTGATAGTAGTTAGTCATTAAATGATATTATTTGGGCAGTAGAACGATCGATGATGATTAAGAGCAAATACTTCATACATTGATACCACTGCCAATGAATCTCTATCCATTGATAGACGCCATTCAAACCTCAATACATTAAAGTCTGCATACTACTGTTTCACTACAGAAATAGGCGCTGCTCTGATCCTCAAACTGACTCCTGCAAGGAGTTACCACCAGTAATAACAGAGTTTTATACGTATATGAAAACATGAAATGTGATAATAAATTGTTTCAATATTTGTTCAATAAACAAAATATCCCTTCGAGCCATCAACTGGAAAAGTTCAGTGAAATTTGTTATAATGATATGTAAAAAATTGTGTGAAATAAGATAACTATGTCTAGCAGCGGACAGCTTTTGGTTGAAATGATGATCACAATTTTGGCCTTCCTAAATTGCTATACATATCCCAATCGATTTCCTGCGGGTTTGATGCCAAACTGATCATCATTCAAAAGCATCTTGCTGCGTGATCATTTGTTAGTCCAACTAGCAGATACGCGTAGAGTTTAACATAACGTTCTCTCTATTCCAAGATATTTCTGGCACAGAGATGATGATGAAGTAATATCAATAAATTTGTGATCCGTATTCAATGTACACGAACACTGAAATGCTTTCAGATTAAACGTGAATCGAGCCGTTGGTGCGTAATGTTGGAGCGAAAATCTTAACCTCCAGCCGTCACCCTTCCCTGAACGTACAACCAATCAGCCGCTCCGAACAGTCTACGCATATAGATTAATGCAAACACCAATTTCCAGCCGCTCACATCTTACTCCGTGTGCATAAGGTTCAAACTCGTGCGACACAAGCACTTTGTTACTTAGTTATTGTAACGTAGATTAAGTGGGCGAAGAGGCAACTTTTGGTATTAAGACTTAGAAAACAGAACAAAGTTGCGGAACGGAAAGCTTATTTCAAAAGTTTCCTAGTTTATAATTACATGCGTGCGTGTTTTCTTTTATATTTAACGTTTAACCAGTTTCGCAAACTAAGTACATCTTATCAATACTTACAAAATTATTATCGCTAAAGTTAATATAAATCAATTAAAGGCTTGTATCTAACTATAGTTCTGATCCTGTAAAGTATTGATTCATTTTACACTAATTTAAAGTTAAATATGTGACGAAACCTTGCACTTACTTTAGATTAAAAGATCTCTAGTAAAAGTGACAATAAACTTTGTTATCATAATGAAACAGAGTCGAAATAAAAAAGGATAACGGACTATATTTGAAATGGAAATTTTACCGAAATACTAACAAATAATACCGAAAAATTTTACTTTTTTCAATACCGAATAAAACTATGAAAACTTATCCCTTTTGTGAAAATCTAGGCAGGTAACGCTGTAAAGCCTATCTATTACTCCAGTGAAGTAACTTAAATTACGCACTTTAAAAATAATTGGGGTACTGTACGTACTTCAGTGATAGAGCAATGCGGTTTAGTTGTAAACGTTGCCTCATTACTCGCCTTCAAGAACAGAGTGAAACTACACTAGTGCATTTTATCATTAAAGACTTTATTACCATTTACCACCAGGTACGATAGTAGTAAAGGCTATTCTAAGGCTAATCTATATGATTAAAGAAATAAACGTTATCGTAGACTGGAGTATTGTTTTTCACCAGAAAGCCTGTCTTATCTAATTGTTAAATCGATCCTCCCCAATCGATTTCCAGTGCAACCGGTCCGATACCACTTACATCCATCGATTCTCTGCGATCTTCAGCAGATCACCGTCGCACGCTGCGCTTGCACAAACACGGTTAATATATAAATAAAAGACTATATATTCATTTCATTCTGCTCTATGCCATCTTTGTGATCGCATCCCCCGAGATTCCGTACAAAGTGGGGTGCGTAGTTTGGCGGAGGGGCAATCGTTCCGTGCTTATGTTTTTAATGGCTCATACCGCCTTGAATGGAAATATTACTGAGCATTGTATTCGGAGCAGACAATGCTTTATCTGCTCCCGTCTGGATTGGGGACGGGATTCTAGTTTACCGTTTCGATTGTATACTTTTGAGTAAGTTGAAAGAAATATTTCATGTTTGAAGTAACTCATTTTTATACAATGCATTTCGTTTGTATATATTGAATTCTACGGGATTTCATAGAGGAATCGCCATCAGATTACACCAGCTGCTAGACATTTGTATCGATGCGCAATACGAAACCAACAACTTAAAATTTAATCGATGCATGTGTCTTATAATACAACTCGGTGAATTAACTAAAACACAAGGTAATTTTTTTGTATGACATCATGTTTTACAATTTTAGTCCAGTCCAGTGACTGACACAGCCATAGGGAAAGTTCAATGTCAGAGATAAGGTACCCAACGTGGTAAAGACTGCCTTAAATGGTACCACCGCATATCATACATAGCAGGTCAAATAAAAGAATCTAACTATTACCGGGGTTACAGTGAGGTGATGTACGTCCTGTTTGTTTACATAATCAAAAACAATAATCCATAAAAGAAAAGTAAACTATGAACAAATAGGGCTGTAAAAAGTACTATCTACGTCACTATTTCCACATCCTTGCATTGTAAGGATGTGGAAATAGTGACGGTGACAATACTTATCGCGTAATGATGTCTCTATCAAGTTGTCTAAAGTTTATTGAATGAACGGAACCCTATATCACAGGCCGTGGTTCCGGACCCACGAGCCCAGTGTCAATGAGCTATGAGAGTCGCAATAGCTTCCAGTGCGAACATCACCACGAATCTAGGAACCCTATATTTAAATAAGTACAAACTGGAGCGTCACTCGCACATCGTACAGTCCTTTCTAGGCGCGATGTTTCACCAGTTCACTACGTACGTGAATTCTTTCCATCCGCTTCCGGTTCCACAGCTTTCTAAAAAGCGGGTATGTATAAAATTTTTGGATGTAACAAACATCCAAAATTTTCAAAATTATCTACTTGACCAAAGAAATTTACTAAACGACACTTCAAACATTCAGTTACATAAAAGTAAATTATATACTTATGTAGATGATATACACGGAAATGATGACATTTTAAATTATGGCTAGTGGTGGAGGATCTCTATTGCCGGAGAAAGTTTGGGTAGAAACCACCACAGCTCCTGTACCTGCTGCCAAGCACCAGTGTGTAGGCTTTACTGTTTCGATTTGAAGTGAATTCTAGCCGATTGATGTTACAGAGGTTGCGAGACTTAACATCTTGTAACATAAGGTACATAACGGTGTAGTGTATATCATCCTAACTGACGTCAAGTGATCACTTTAAGAGTGATACCGACGAAGTAGAAGCGTCATGCTGTTATGGGAAGTAATAGATAAGAACTTTGTTGAATAGAAAAAAAACAGTTCCTACAAAGTCACTATGACCAAGATATTATATCTTACCTTTTTTTTTATTATCTAGATTTGATTGTTGTGGATATTCAATAAGCAAAATATCTAAATAACTTTCTAGTATTTAATCATTGATAATTTGAGAAAATCATACGTCCATGAATATAGCCAAATGCGTCAAAGATGAAGAGTATCAGATTCTTTGTTCATATATTATTCCTTCGTCTCAGAAAAATATTTAGGGCGAAAGCGCGAAGAAATATCTACTCAGCCGCTTGAGGAGTGATTTACGGGTGAAGTCGCGAGCTGAAAATGAAAATATGGCGGTTGTCAGGCGCGTGCTTGCTTATCTTACGTGCTCGTGAAGAGCGGCACGGGGAAGCCCATTAACATGATGTGATGATAACCCGTCCACAATTTGGGAGTTACTGATAAACGAATGTATGTAAACAACGCAGTATAGTTAACTAATGGCCATAAAGCCTTGAATGCAATAGTTTTTGGAAATTTCATTATCGATTCCCTGAACAAATAGCCTCGCATTCCTGAGGTATCTTCTACCAGTTGGTGTTTACTGGTGGTGATCTCTGTTGCCACAGAAGTAGCTACCAAATTGTTGTATATCTACTATCAGGAGAATACCTTGATTCTCTCGAAACTGTATTGATTATAATAAAAACTGTGTTATCTTGCTTTGGATTAATTAAGTACGAATCAGATTGTTTGTGAAGGTCGTCTCTTATTATAATTCTATTGTAAGTCAGATTTTGTTGTTTTGTGATATAAATACATAGTAAATTTGCTCTTTAATCCTAAAACCTAGATTTTCTTATTTCTTTTAAAGAACTTGAAAATATTTAGTAAAATTGTCAACACATTTGCATTTGTTTCAATGTTATCATCTGAATCTAGACAATCCATGATATTGTGATCTTACATCTGAAAATCCTGCTTAGCATCACGACGGATTATTCCCTGTACCGGTAAAATTAAGGATCTGCTTATGACAAGCTCATGCTTGAGATTTCGAACAATTCATACCAAATTTCTATTATACAAATGTAAAACGTAAACCAGTGAAATGCAACAGTCGCCGTATCTCTTAATGTTATGCTAATGTTAGGATCAATCTCGCTAGGTTCCTTGAAGACGTCTACGTCTAGACTAGACTTAGTGTCAGACAATCTGACTGTTACAAATAGAGCTGGGACGGTTCCCGCTTAAGTAACTGGAGACGGATTGCATTATGCTTAGTTTAATCTTTATCAATCTTAAGTTGATCTGAAGCGTCAGGTGACTGGGTTTCTAGTTGAGTACTTTCCGTAATTTGTTCAGATTTGTTAAGCTGTGCTTTTTCTTTAGGAAAATGACAGTTTATGAATAAATATCTCACCCGCTTATTAGTTATATTTAGTTCTTTCTTTCCAATTTGATTTGTCTAGATTTTTACTAGTACTTTTAGATTTTTTGTATTTATAGTTTCTTAAACAAAAGTAGTGGAATTCGCTTCAAATATTGACACACAGAGCGTTAAATAAAAATAGCGATGTAATTCGATTTTAGAAGTACCCGCAGAAGCTTACCAACAAAAGGGCCCCAGCGCTGAGCTGATCCAATAATGGGACCCGTGACAGGTTGCAAGCGGAAAAGCGTTTTTAATTGCAGACGAGCGGCCGACAGCGGGAGATTAAATAGCTCGAGTTATTTTTACTTATTAACTCAACAATGACTTTAATGAATGTGTGAATTTCGCGTATTAGCCCCTTTATAAAAGGCCTTTACAAAATATTAGTGAGCCCGACGCCTGAACCGATTAAAGGCCAGGGACTACTCAATTAAACAGGTTTCATTTGTGAGGCTCACGACACCTGCTCCACCGCCGGCCATCTTCTCACAAACTACACCTTATTGTGCATTTAGCGTATTTAAATCGATATGTAACAATAATTACAAGGTATGCCGGAGGAGCAGCACCCCACCTTTCGATCAGGCAGGTGTGATGGTCACCTTTAGCACGAATTTAGGAGTTACATCGTTTCATTACAAGTACACTTGCATTCCGTATAATCGATTTAACATTCAATTTCGGATGGAAATACAGTCTTTGGTACCGGTCAATTACCGGTAATCATATAAGTGTTTTATACGTGTAACTTAATTTGTAACATCACATTACATTTATGTTTGATACTGAAAATGTTTCATCATTATATTCTCATAATAACGAAAGAAAAAATTGTTTTTTTATTACTTTGATTTATATTTCTTTGTGATGATTTTTATCATCATTTGAGATGATAAAAATCATTACAAAGAAATTAAGACATACAGTGAAATGCAGTAATATATTTAAATAAGTTTGAGGTTTGTAAGTAACTCAATTGTTTAACCTTCGTATATTAATACATAAAACAATAAAGAAAACTAATTTTGGAGAAAAATCCAAGCAGACTTAATGTAGTATCCTAATGGATTTAGTGTGCGCCAATAAAATTGATGACCTGGCCTATGTCCAGCAGTGAACGTGAACGTTTATCGCTAGGTCTCTGTTGCTCGAGATCGTCTAAGTGGGTACCACCGCAGCGCCTATTTCTGCCATCAAACAATAGTGTGGTAAACTTAACTGTGTTCCGGTTTGAAAGGAGCTGTAGCTAGTGAGATTACTAGGGTAACGAGGCGTAATATCTTATGTTTCAAGCACGCAACTTTGTACATGCGGACTTACAATCAGATAAACGACCTGTTCGTCGTGTCATCAAATTACATAAAAAAAAATGATATATAAAATGGTTATTTCAATATGGACTGTTTCCTGTTTGAAATTTTGAACATTTATTGATTATATTGTGTTAGATTACTTTAATTTTCTAATTGAAAATTCCCAAAATAGTGCCCAATGTGTAATCCCAACGTTTGTACAAGCTCGGCTTACCACCGGCGGGTGCAACGACCTGGTGCCCCCACAATGGGGTGACACGCCATTGTTTGAGGATTCCAATATTTGTTAGGTGTTAAAGTTTATGTCGTGTAGCGAATTTTAACGCTACAAATTAACATCCAGTTGTAAACTCAGCAGTGATTATCACCCTTCCTTTCTTGAATCCTTGGCAGTAGGAAATAGGTTTTCCGTTAATATTATTCTTGTTCTTGCCGTACGTTAATATCTGATAGGTGGATGTCAACTCTGAAAATAGTCGGGCCTCTCGTTTAAGGTGCAATAATTAACATTTTCATGTTATTATATAGTTTACCGACGATCTGGTGAATATAGTGGGAACCCACTGGATTCAAGCAACGCGGGACCGATTGATGTGGACATCTTTGAGGGATGCCTATGTCCAGCAGTAGACGTGTATCGGCTGAGGATGATATATTTAAAAAAAAACTCTCATACTCTGAATAAAAAAAATATCACGTTATCACATCTACTGTCATACAGTTCAAGATCATTGTAATAGTTTGTCGTCAATCAATATTTTGACTTCATACAATTCCGTATTATCAAAGCCACGGAAACTGGATGATGCAAATGGACCCATTGTAAATAGAAATGCACATCATGATCAGTACATCCGTTCGTTTAAAGGCCCGATATTGATTCTGGCAGTGGCCCCTTACAGCCAGTAATCACACTCAGCGGCGGCCCCGTGCCCGGGGGCTCAATTACGTGTATCTAAGGCAAATTTCCTTTACCCTGACCCACGGTCAGTTATTCTAATGCGGTAGCTGAACAGTTATGGAGGCAAATTAAGTAATATCATGCTATTTGCTGCTAGTATTTGCAGTTGCTCTGCCCTGTGGGCCTCTCTATTGACCATAATTGTTCAATTGTAAAAACTAATAAAATATATATGTCTTTATATAGAAACATACAATTTTGTTATCTCAAGTTAACGTGTGCGTACCATTTCATAGTATGTTAAAATAAAAAGAAACGGAAGATGAAAAAGAGTAGATTAATATGATGATGGTTTCTCGCCAGTCAGGTGTTAGAAAACCGTACCCTTATCAAGCTCGATCACATACGGCCTTAGAATCGAAAGGACATCTATGTTTGTGAGCAAGATGATGGAAGGGTAGGAAGGGTACCAAAGATTTCGAATAGGTTAAAAGTATTTACATTATAGTATAGTTCCTCTAAAATCTAAATATGTTATTCAATAAATAAACTAAATTTATACGCAGTCTTCGTTTATTCTATTCGACTTTCATATAACAATATCTGATGCTCGCAGGCAGGCAGGCAGGCATTTATTGAAAAGCCCGATCCTTGGGACTAATAATGCAATATGAAACCAAATTACGATATACCAGACCGCAAAATCCATTGAATACGCTTTCACGAATCTAGAATCAGTATTGAATGGCGTCGAATGCGACTGAGTGTTGGAATTTAGCAAAATATTTGTCACCACCCAGACAGGCAGAGCGCGTGCCTTCGGTTTACGCTGGATCGATTATTGCTGACTCAGGAATCCTAATTAGTACTATCATAAACGTTTCGACTCTACCCGGGAATCGAATGTGCGCTTTCAGATCTGCATTCATACGTACCTTTTGTGTAAAGTATTTAGCTCATCTAACATTTTGAAATTGATTGTGAATAAATGATTCATCTAGTATGTGTAGCTGTTCTGTGGTTTTATTTGATTTTAGTAACCTTAACTTTAACCAACACCATTTAATTATATTTATTTAACACTTAATCTTTGACGTGTGGTCAAAATAACTAGAAGTTTTATATTTAACTCAATGGATTCGCTATGTTCGTACTACTCATTGGAAATTATTTCATATCAATAACGTAGTAATTAAGTTACTTTTATTGTAATTACCTAATGAAGAATGTTAGTTATTTAGTACAAATGCTTTACTGGCTGCATTATGTTTTAGTGGGGTTGCGCTATAAAAAAATTGTTAATGGAAAATTTATCATCATCTTCACCAATGGACGTCCACGGTTGGATACAGATTACTTGTAAGGTATAAAAAAATTTATATATAACTATTTTTAATATGTCTCAAGATAAAATGCTAATTCGGAGTGTCCTCAGTTCAGAGTCGGGGCCACTTTTTATTTGTGCTCGTGAGTATCAAAGGCCTTGTTAGAATCAAAGGAGCGCGTGGATCGCGAGAGGGCGGGCGCGTGTCTATCATTTACATATATTAAGAATCAGAGCTTATTCAAGAATGAAGACGTCTCCTTCGCGATTATCATTTTGTTTGGGAGTGTTTTACAATTGAAATGACGGAAAGCGGGCGCCGGGAACTTCAGATTTCACATTAAACTTGCGTGTTACGCGTGTACCGTGTTAACACCGGGCTGAATCAGTATTATAATTTATGCGGCCTTTTACTATTCCGAGACTCGAGAATATTTTTAATTTCTTTATAAATAATGTTTCAGGACATTTTTTAAAGATTCAGCAACATATTTTTATAATTTTTTAGTGCGAGACGGACTGATGATCTGGTAAAAGTCACCGCAAACCGCTGGATGTGAGTAGTGCGAGACAGACCGGTGTAGAGATCTCTAGAGGAGCCTTGTATCCAGCAGTGGACCTTTATCTATATTTATCGGCTGAGGACAACAATGTATAAAATTTAAGAGCTTCACTATAGTCTCACTTTCTATCTATGCTAATAGTCATCTCTTTTGATTTACTATTACTTTTATCTTTGTCTCCCTCTTTTTCTCCTTCGTTCTATCTTTACTTTCAATATGTTCTTCATACAGTCGTAATATCCTTACATCTTTCCTCATGTATTTCTAATGTTTCTCCTACATTTTTGTTGTATTTTCTATTTAGGATTAACCATAGGAAATTTTCGAAATGTTAAACAGTAATTGTAGATAAAAAAAAAAATTATCATGATAACATACATTTGGATCGAAATTATGTGAGAGGGAATATGTTTCATTGTAAGTTATGTGATACGATATGTTTCGTTAATAAAAGAATATATTTCAAGGTTGGTCGAAAGTGACTCTAACATACTGTAGCCGCCGTGAATAAGTAGGAGACAGCCCTATCGTTTGGCGACGACGAGGCGGCGGCTTAGAAGTTGTCAGGGGTGGCAACTTCTAGACTTTTAGTATGGTCCTAAGACAAAGAGAAACCTTTCTTACCTCCTATATATATATATCTTTTAGATTCTCATTATTTTGATATTGATATCATAATTTAATTTTTGCTAGAAACAATCGACATAATACTATTATAGAACAAAAGTTTTATCATTCTGATGTATGTTACGAATTGTAAACATAAATTTTGTGAATACTGAAGAATGAGTGCTATATAAAAGCGGAGGTTTTTATTCCACAAAGCGACGAGACTATCAGAGGGATCATTTGATGATTGTGTATTTATAACAATGTCATGTTTTTAGGTATACAATGCGGTTTAAAACTAAATCACATGTTCACATTCTACTGACTGCAGAAATGGGAGCTGCGGTGGTATCTACATAGGTTTATAGCAAGAAATACCTAACTCTAGAAAAGCATCTTCTGTAATTATGTTCATTACAGAATGATATTAAAAGTTATATTTGAGACAATTTTTTTTGTAGTTTTGTTAATTTATTGCCATCCCTATCAAAACCTATGGCCGGCGCCAAACGGCTCCGGCCAGGACTAACACATAGATATTTATTCAAACATGTTTATTTTTATGTACTAAGTTGATTGGGGAATAGAAATAAACTTTTATAGTGTTCGTTTTTAAGCTACGACAAATAATGTTATGTCTTATACATACCAAGATGTTATGATTGGGAACGGTCCAAGTTCGATTCTCGGCTATAACCTATATAAGAATTATAAAAAATTTATGTTCAGCAGTGGACTTCCATCGGCAGATGATAATGATGATGATGAAGTTATAATAATCAATTGACTTTATGCGTACTATTAGTTGAAGAGGAGCCCGATGTAGTATAAAAGCGAAGACCGAATAGAAATATATATAAATAGATATACATATCACAAATATACGTTAGTAAGTTGAATAATATATACCACATGAAAGTAGTTCAACTGACTATACTATTTGTAAGTTTATTATACAGTAATTACTACGCGAACACGTTACACGAAAGTTGAATAACAAAAAAAGCACTAAATCACTTCTTTCATAACACGAGACAAAAGATTAATTACTTTTTTTATGACAATCGCTGTAAAATATTATGTCCCACAGATAAAATCTAATTTATTATAGTACAGGAAAAAAAGGAATGGAGAAAATAAAACATACTCAGTCCGTACGACAATTAAAACTGTTTTTTTTTTTTTTATACTAGTTTCCATTTCGAAATAACTCATGTTGAAGGGACGTCTGGTCTAGCTATTAAAAAAAAAATCAGTTTTTATTTTTAGTTTATCCGACATTGAGCTTTCTGTCTGTGCTTTAAATTAGCCGCGACGTTCACTGTTCGAGCGCATAATTTACAATTCTCTCATTGATTCACAACGCGAATCGATTTTAAACTTTAACAACTTAAAACTTAAAGTCACCTTTAAGTTATTACTAGCTGCCTTTCTTGCGTAGGACAAAAAGATCGACATATGGTGATTTTTTTTATTTTTTTTTCATCGTTTTTCATCGAGTCAATCTCGGAGCTGCAGTCTATATTTTGCCAGAGATAATGAGGGGATCAAAAAGGTACGTCCGCGGACTGATTGTTTCTTGTTGGGATTTTCGATTTGAATACAATTGAGTGATAGTTTCGTATATTTTTCTTATTGGACCGCGACCCTTTTTTTTGGATTGATAAAGAAACTTTCTACAGAAACCTTCTTTACAGAACGTCGAAATAGATTTCTGAAAAAAGTTCGTGATATCGGAATGTTAATAGTTTTAGTTATCTTAAATAATTTACTATTACTACTGCTATTTAATATAATTAACTTATCATATATTAGTATAAATATACAATAGTACGTCTTAGTAAATATTGTTCTTTTGTTTAAGTAACGAATCAAAGAGACGATCACCTGATGCTAGTGGTTCTTAACAACGTGGCGCTGCTTATGATGATATCTATAACACTACATTATGCTCTTCGCCTTCAAATATAAGACTTGTTAATCGACTAATTTCACCTACTACAACATCCTTTAAACCGGAACGCAGTAATGATAGTGCACTACTGTTTGTCGGCTCAATAGACGCTGCGGACCTACCAAGATGGTCTCAAAGGCAACAGATGTACTATCAATAAATGTATCAAGTTATAAAAGTAAAAAAGTATTTTAGTATGAGTAATATGTAAATAGGTTTTTATATTTTAATTTCATGTATATATGATAACGTTTTAGTACATAAAAGTAAAAGTATTAATTATTAGTATATGTCAAGAAATAAAGTAAATCATTATCATAAGAACAGAATTCGCGAAATCTGTCTTCTGTATAGAACTTTGTTGATGCCGAGCATTTTGTAACTTTCCGTTGAAATTATTAATCATCCCGTCGCTAATTAGTAAGATAATATCGTCACTAATTATACATTAAAGCGTACATATAAAAGGGCTGATATAAAAGATACAACGTCAGAAAGTACCTGTTATAATACTCATCAAACTGCTAATAATCGACGGATGTAACGTTTGATATCCGATACTTGAGCTACGTCAACTCAGCTTTTATTAATTAAATGATTAAACATACGCCTATAACATAATGAGACTGATATGCTGGCTAAGGGATGTTCATAGCTTACTGAATTTACTATAAAAAAAATAATGAACTTTCTTTATACGGAAGTTAAGTAAACGTGGATAAATGATGGTAAGAGTCTCTTTAAATAGTATTTAAAATGGTCAGAAATCTGACTTAGGCGAATATGAATGACATTAGATTTTGATTTTTTTGTTTAGGTGGTAGTTAAATATATTAGTAAAATAGAAAAGGTATGTTGGGGTTGATGCATTTGAAGGCAAAACATAAAAGAATCTATTTCAATGTTGAAATCTATGTTTACGTGTTTTTAATAAAACTTTTTCAATACTGAAACAAAGAAAATTTTAAATTTTTTATGGATTTCTGCATATATATATACCCGTTCGCTTATATGTCAACAATAAATATGTATGTAACCCAAAAATTAGTAAGAACTCATACTTTTGTTCAACTAAAGCGCATCACTATTAACATGAAGCGAGACATGGCGGCGTGAAAATACTTAACAAGTAGAACTAATTGTCAGGATGACTTTGTTAAGGCGGCACCAAACAGAAATAATATTGTAAGAGGCACTGTCAGCTGTCAGTTACATTGCAATAATCTTGCCTTTAGTAACTGAAGCCTTTGAATATCGGATTTATTCAATCTGCGTCGTTCGGAAACGTTTTTCGCGACGTCGATATTGTTTTATTACAATGTGAGAGTAACTTTTGTATTAAACCTACACGGTATTTCATATAAACATATACGTAAGTTAAATAGAGATTACTAGATTTTTTTATTACATATTAATAATATAAACTTATAAGAAAAAAACAATTAAAACCCTGAATAGTGTGAGAGCAAGGTCATGCGCTCCATACAGGCAAATAAGCAATGAGTACCCTAGCTTCCCTAAACTTGTCTAATAGATACACACAACTATGCTTTGATTAATGCTAAGTTGATGCTAAATAACTAAGTTGTTGAGTTTTTTTATGTATAGAGATTTTGAGTGTAGTTTGCATCACACCCAACCTGAAATTTCTGTGTACGTCCGTCCCTGTTGTGAGGGTTACATCACACAAAGCTTTCTACTACTGCGGGGATATGAGATCTAAACAATTATTTATTTAGTAAACAAAAATTATCTAAACAAAATTCTAAAAAGATTGATTAAAGAATTTTAAGTATTGTTGGCAATTAGATAGGGGGTGAAAAAAGAGGGGTCCTCATGAAAGCGTGAGCCATGGCGGTCCCGATTAAGAAATATGACCGTCGGCGTGTCGAATCCGTGGGCATAATTGATACAAATGCTTTGACACAATTCTCACTGAGTGGAGGGACCGAATGCTTAATGCTTTTAACTGTACTTAGGAATATATATGAAATAAATTAACTGTCTAAATAAAAGGCGCTGTATCGAGAAAGCTATACGAATTTTGGAAAAAGAAAGTTAATCTACAACTTATATACTTTTCTGAAAAAAAATCTGGTAGTAGATCCCACTGACGCTACTATTTCTGCAGCCAAATAGTACATAAACAAACAATTAGAAAGTGTTGTAGCTAATGTAAATACTGGAGAAACAGACATCTCAAGGCGACGAGCACAATATGATGCAGTGTATAACATGCTAACTAGAGCCACGTTTTTATAGACAGATGTAATACATGCCATCAGGCGAACGTAAAGCTCTTACCGTCGCCTTGTCGCATAAAAAAAACACTAAGTCATTGATGATTTATCACATAATAGCAAACTAATTCAAGTTAACTGTATCCAGGACATCGAAACGGTAACCACAGCAAATAGTTTATAATTCGAAGTATTTTTAGTTAAGAGAATATATATAGCTCTATTAAGTGAGAGAAAGTGCTTGAGAGAGATCTTTGTCCAGCTGAGGATTGCTACAGGCTAATGATGATAATATATCTCTTAAGGCCAGGAGTGTGCACAGAGATTTTATGTACAGTAAGTATACCCCAGCCGAAATCTTTGTTCTTATCTTTAGTAAAAAATAATCTTATTTTGATTCAGCTTAGTTGCCACACCTTTTGAGAAACTGGAGAGACTATTATGATAAGTTTAGGTAATTAATATTTGCTATGCCTATTTGTCTATATGAAGCCGAAGCAGAAGCACGTCCCTGCTTAACGTTTGTATTGATTAATGAAGAAAACGTTAATAATCGCTAGTAATATTTCACCTGACAAATCTGTTGACAAAGCCAGTTGGAATGGATATAAATCATAGCAAAACAAAATTTCTCATGTCCCCGGGCAGAGTAATTAATGTATTGTACAAAGAAAGTATTTATTGGGCAACAGCCTTCAACAATGGTTCTTCCTGCGACACCGTTGTCGCCTTTCAGCTAAAAATTAATAGGCGTTCGTCATTCGTCGAACAATCAGCGTCGGCGGCGGCCAATCTTTGTCCCCGGTACAATATTAAATTAATGTAATAATAAAGTTTAATTTCGCACCTGTCAGTCTGTCACCGCTCTGACAACGGGGAACGTTTCCATTTCCGAAAATATTCCGGGAACGTTAGACTTGGACGAGCTTTTTGATGTAACAAAATTGATTTTGCGTTGTTAAAATTAATATCGAATTAAAGCTCCGCGACAACAAAGATGGTGCTGATGTTTCGCTCTTGTTCCTGTCGTTACGGTATCGCTCGACCTTTACCTGAAACAAACGATAATACCGTCAAAGGGAGCATTCAAATGCTATAAAGTTATTCCGCCGATTGTATTTCTACCGCTTAGCTATAGTATGCAAATTTACCTGTGCTCTGGTTTAAAAGGCGTTGCAGTTAGTGAATTTTCTGGTGCGACGAGACGTAATATTTCGTGTCTCAAGGCACAATGTGGTGCTGTTCATATCATCTTAACCAACGACATATTGTTATAAGCAAACCTATGACTTACCATCAGGTACGACAGCCTTACTGCGTTCATCCTCCGTCGATTAAAATATATACTTAGGGAACGGGTTATTTTAATAGCTTAATTACTTTAGGGTAAATTCATATCATACTTCTGAATGTGATGAGCGCAGTTTGTTGTCAGTGATCGTTCTAAATAGCGCCTTATTGATGTATTACATGTGTGACGTATCACGTATCATCGAACTGCCATCGTTCATCCATTATAGTCTTGGATTATATAGAGTAAGACTAAGTTAACTCATGCTTATAGAAGAAGGCCGACAAAAAGCGTCTGTTGGTTTGTGGGTCTTGAGGTTGTTCATGAAGCAACAGTAAATAGTCTCACGTCTACCGCATAACAGCGACAGTACTGAGGAGGATGTTAGGCCTTCATAGGTCCGTCCAGTGCCTCTCCAGAAAATTCTTTACTATCATCTAACCTCTACAAATTATTATACAGATAGAATTTATCTTCTCTAACATTTCATTTACAAAGATATAAAGTTTCATATAGAAAAATTAATATTTTATTGAGTAAGTTGTACCGTAATTGGCGTGTCTTACAAGACTCGAGAGTATACACGAGTGGTACCGCTGCTGCCGTCTGCTCTGTGACTTATCTCGCAATTCCACGCCAGATGCGTACATAAAGCTTTTTAACAAAAGAATCAAGTAATACTAACAAGCTTGATAAAATTGAAACGGTGTATGCACGGTACTCGTGTAACGTGGAGCGTTAGAGAAGGAAATGTAATTTTGTTAAATAATAAGATTTAAAATATGAAAGGAAGACGTAGAGTAATGGTAGAACGGAAAATACTTTTACGCTTACGCTGAATGTTTATTCATTCTCGGGTTTCATGAAACCACTCTCCTGCTGATGTTTTACTCCTAGTTGCGTCGCACAGTGTTTTTTCTATAAAACAACTATATGATGAAAACGATTCGTTCATTATACGTGAAATACGCCATTGTGTTTAAATTCACCACCATGATTTGACTTATTTCAAAAGCACCACGTCTTTCAAACCAAAACATGATTAACTATATTTTCCCATGCTATTGTACGTAAATAGGCTTCAGCTAAGTAAAATTCATAACTAGGAAAGTATAAATTTTGCTCTAAAAACGACTATGACTTTATAAATACCGAACTTAGATCAAACCACACCAAATCATTACATTATCCAAGTGTCCAAGTCGCGAAGATATATCATTTTAAATTCAATGCAGCAGTGTACAACATTTAACTAGACGGTGATAACAACAACGCTGCAGAGTAAACGTTCATAATCGCTCTTATTCTGTTATACTTCAAGTATAAATCTAAGTTAAACACGATGAAGTTCCGCCGACAGTGGGGACGCCTACGCGGGGACCCCGTCGCCACTTCCGCCGCTTACTCTGAACTAAGTTTAATTGTAATCCACACGGTTAAAGCTTGCGGGGTTACGCCTCGAGCAGCACGCCTATGTATCACTAACATTTGCTTAGACAATTTGGACGGAGCAGTATTTTGTGTAATAGGCAGAACGGCATCTAGAAATATACTTGTATGTTAGATTAGAACACTCCTAACCCAATACGCTTTATCATAATATCATCAGAAGACATATTCTACTTAATTCAAAAGGAATGCTAATATGTATACAATACTGAAATATCCATTATGAGCTTCATTAAAACTTTTGGCTGTTTTAGAAAATGGATCATGTAGTAGTCGAATAGCAGATTTGAAGCACAACTGTAGCTTGTATTTCAATAGTAATGTTTTAAAGTATTGGCGTTATAACATACAATTTCAAAACATTGAAAGTAACAGTTTTTATTCTACTTCTATAAAATATATCTTTAGATATGAATAGATTGCTTAAAGTTTATTGGTTTAGACATACTTTTTTCTTCTTCTTCTTCTTAAAATGCCTCTCCAACTAGTGAAGGTTGGCGATCAGCGTGATACAGTCTTTTCTGTCTCTGGTTTAGCAGAACAACTTTATATTAAAAGATAAACTAGTATACTATATATACTTTGTTATTAGCTGTGAAATAGTATTAAGATCCACCAAAAGGCACCTGGTGGCAGATGACATTGGGGAAGGCCTATATCCAGTAGTAGATAAGCAAAATGATAATGATGATGAAGATGAGTATTAAGATATCTTAATGAAAACGTTTTTAGATGTTATTAGTTATAATTAAATATTTAAACTAATAATGTTAAACTATATAATATACTATATATAAGTGATATACTCGAGTAGATAATAGATATTGTTATTGCAGTAAATGGCGAACAATAACGTTGGGTCGGCTAGTGCCTGAAACGGACAGCGATGCCGGCGACTACCGGTAAGTTCCGGCTATCCATCATTGGTACACGGTTCCTGAACGTAATCGGTAATGAAGGGGAGGTGGGAGGGTTGGCTAATACCGATCAATGCGGGTCGGGGCGGCTGGGGGGTGCGCTTGTATCTACAGCAGGAAGTGTAATATCGTTTGAATTTTAAGTCGTGTTGTTCTGAACCCTCGTCTTACATACAAATCTACCGGTATTTCCTAATCAGGACGTGCGATGAGAGTTTAATAGCAGGCACCTGTGCGAAGGAGCTTCGGCTATAACAATATTTAGTTTAGGAATTTTTTGTGTCTTAATTATATATATAGACCATTACAACCAAGAAGATGGTGTACCGCGTTGTACAATGTCTTACAGGATCTCTCCTCATATATTTTTATCCACGAAACGATGAGTCGTTTACATGATGGTAAGTAATCCATCCGTCTATAAAAAAATGGTGCTAATCAATATGATATACACACTACATCGCGCCCATATCCATGTCACATAAAATACCTCTTGCTACCACAGTAATTTCATTCGCTACAATGCCCTTTAAATCGGAACACAGCAATGTTTCACCCTACAGTTTGGCGACGAACCTGAACTGTTTCCGGTGATAGAGACCTATACCAGCACAGTGATCATCAGATAGACGTCCAATGCAGCGCAGGTCGTCCTAACAACATCTTCACACCGAAAGGCAGTTTTATACTAAAACAACAAAAGATGTAATGTGGTGACTAAAGCTTCCTTCGCTTGTCCTAAATTACCTTTTTTGCGGAAACAAAATATACCAGCAAGTGAATTAGACCTCTTTGTATATTATATAATAGATTGTATACCAGTTCGCCAACGCAACACCAAAGGTCATCAGGTTAAGATTTATGCGGCTCACATCCGCGAATATTACCGTATAATTAGCATACGATCCGCTCTTTGTTCTGGCGGAAGTCGATTCGGTTGTGCTTTGCCTCGATGCCTCAATTGTTTCACAGTTGATTGTTTTTAAATAACTATAGAAATTGATTTCGTAACGGGCATAGAATCCACTAATTATATTTTCTATCAAGACGATTCATCATTAAGGAATGACCGTGGAGGATTGTTCAAATAAGCGACGAAGGAGCAGAGAGCATGATGTCACCTAATGGTAATTCTGCTTATAACACTTAACTGGACGCTCTTTGGCAGCAGAGATCTACCACCATTTAATCCACTGAGTAACTGAATATTAGTGAAGACTTTGTTATAGTTAAAATCATGTTATCTTTAAATAAATTTTTGTTATCATTTATGAATTGGCAACCACAACTGTTTTAGTTTATTATAGCAGAAAACTATGCAATGATGATAAGTAACACGCCTGCTCATAACAATGTGGCGCTGATTAGGATGACTAGGATGATACACAGCAACACATTATACTAAACAAACTTCAAACTGGAATAACATTTGCAAATTACTGTTTGGTGGCAAAAATAGAAGCCGCTGTGCGACATAGATGGTCTCCGGCAATGGAAACCTACCACCACTGAACTGAAGTCTACTTTGATTTTGATTGTATCACAGTAAACACGCGAATTAATACAATACAAACAAATTACAACGCTTTAGAAACCGGATGAGGGTTTGAGAAATTTGTCATGTTACATCCAATTATAATTCTCCTGCTTGAAACCATAACTCAAACCGGAATTGATGCTCTACCGGGTATATTACAATTAGTTGCTTGGCAACGATTTTAAAGCAATTATTAGTTTTCATTACTATTAAAAGAAAACTCTACAATAAATACGTTTGAAGAGATCGCATTACAAAGCGATCTAACCGTTTGTAAAGCAATGATTTCATTTTGTAATCAATTCGAGAGAATAGAGCTTAAGTGATGATACTCATTCTCTTATATCAATGTCGGATTGTATTACAATGCAACGTTACTATGCATTTTCATAATCAAAGAGATATTACCGATTATTTGTTAAGGTTCTTTAACTCTTGTATTATTAGGCAATTTTCAAATTAAGTATTTAATAATATACCTGTACAAGCTTTTATGGTCTAGGTATTCAGATCCTATAGCCTTCATTTAAATTATGGCCTATCTGTAGTGCTTCGTTTAATCAACGAATTGACGAAAGTAAGACGTTCCTCTGTTGGTAAATATACACTGCACCACATAACGCTCATATTCTTGAGATATTAAGTCTCCGCTACCTCAGTAATTTCACTAGCTACTGCCCATCAAATCGAAGCACAGAAATGTATGCTCACTACTGTTAAGTGGTAGCAATAGGAGCTGCGGTGGTACCTAGACGGTTTCCGGCAAGAGACCTACCACCAGTAAATATTTTACTTAAACTTAGTTCACCGTATGATTGGAAGCGAACATTTTTACTAACTCATTATTCGCATTTACGTTAATTAAGCATAGTAAGCATTGAAATTATCAGGGTCGAAAGCGAATTTAGGCGGCATAACTGGATCGCGGAGCAATTATCTTCCCCTTAATCGAGTTCCCCCGGATGATTTGCCGCAATTATGAAAAGATTTTGATTGCACGAATCTCAAATGATATTTATGTAATTACGTTTCATTATGAAGTCGCATCAGAGCCTTAATGGAATGTGGCTAATTGGGGTATCATTAGATCGCTCTTTGCTTTATTCCGATGACTAAGGCCAACTCTTAATAGAGCCTTATAGTTATTTAATATTCAATTGTTAACAGTCGAAAGCGATACTATTACGTACGAGCTTTTGATTGGAGTACAGGAGCTTTTTTTTCAATAATACTTTTTTTTAGCGATAATCATTATAATTTATGATATTTAGTGAATTCAAACGGAACTTTTTTATCAATATATTAGTGCCTTTTTTTGACTAATTTTCAAATATCGTAGAACTAAATTCTCATAGCAATAAACCTAGGTATAGGTAAAGACTACTCAGCTTCTGTTTCTAGCGCCAAGTTGTAGTGTGCAAACATTATTCAAGTTTAAAAGCGATGAGTGAAATATGGTGCAGTGTATAACATTATAACTAGCTCCATATTGTTATGGACAGATGTTGCACATATCATCAGATCCAAATTTTCCTCATATCGAAATAGTTAATAGAATACGAAATCGTTAATAAAATTTCAAACAGTTACAAGGCTATAGACTCTGTATATAAGGACGGATCTAAGGCTAGAGGAAGACCTAAGAAAGTATGGAAGGATTGTGTCAAAGACGATATGTGCAAGAAGAGTCTGAATTCGGATATGCCGGCTGATAGAGGGTATTGAAGAGAAGTACATACTGTGCCAACCCTACATAACTGGAAAAAGGGCAGAAGAAAGAAGAAGAAACGGTTTATAATATATGTTGTGTTATTGCATCGTACTAACATTGCTTGGTATGTTAGACAGGGTACGGTATCAAAGCTGAAAAGATGTCGTCCTTATTACCTTCAAAGAAAATTCCGGAAAAGTCAGAGAAGAACCTTATTTAGTCATTCGCATGCTTTTTATGCCTTACATCTAATGTGAATACAGATAGCATACATGTTTATATAATTACATATATCGCTGGTCTAATGGTTAGAGCGTGCGGCGTTCATTCAGAAGGTCGCAGGTTTGAATCTCGGCATGTACCGATCACTTTAATATTTATGTACATTTGTGAACTTTAGTTACAACAGCGAAATACAGACAGTGAAGGAAAACATCGCGAGGAAACCTGCACATGAATTAGAATTTAGTCTAAGGGGTGTATGAAATCACCAATCTGCATTGAGCCCGCGTGGTGACTATGGCCCATCGCCTTAATATTGAGAGTATGCCTGTGCCCCAATAGTAGGGACGTAAATTGGCTGTAAGTAGACGTTTTTGATATAAACATATGTGTTTTAGTTATATTTTATCTGTCGTATATAATAAAAGAATACATAAAGACTTGAAGTTTAGGAAGGCATTATCTAACAGCCAACCTAAAGGTATTTTTTTATGGGAATGGGGAGCAAACCAGCGGACAGTTTCACCTGGTGGAAAGTGTTGACGCCTATGGACAGTCGCTACACTAGAGGGGTCGCTGCCGCGTTATTGACCTTTAAGGAAATGATACGCTCCTTTCTTGAAGGTCATTTCGTACCGTCCACGGTGACCATAGTAATAATATAAAAATGTATTTCTTAATTATAGCTTGAGTCGTTCCATAAAAGACCTATAAAATGAAAGTATTATATTTCATAAGTTACATGTAGTTTCATTTGACCAGCTTCTGTACAAAAGCAGGCGGTCCTATTATATTAATATGTATGCACGTAAGGATACAATGTATAGGTACGTATGTGACCTAAGTGCGGTCCCCGATGTCACCTGGGACCCCTGCCGTTCTGTAACAAGTGCTACTTCATACTATACGAAACGGTGAACAATTTACCCTGCCGTATTAACTAAAAGGCCTCATTGTGGTATAATTAAATTATGCTCCTTTATATATTAAATTAAACGTATTCCATTAGCCTTCAACTTTTTTTATTGACATCACCTGAGTGTAAATAACACGTCTGCTCATTACAACGTGGAGCTGGTGACAATGATACACATGGCACCATGTGCTTGTCGTCTTGAGATATATGTTATTACAGTAATGTTTATATACTACGTATATGTGTACCTTTACAACAACTAACGGGATCCAAGTCTCAGCTGCTCGCGGTATACCCTGATAATCAACAAATGAGGCTTTAGTTCCCACCAACCAGTATTGGGCCAACGTGGTGGGAAATGGCCCAAGTCTCCACATATGAATTTCTACCTGATCGATGTGGGAATCTTGAGGGGAAGGAGGACTTACGTCTAGCAATAGGCGACTGTCTGCTGATGATGTGATGGTAGACCGCAGAAATAGGCGCTGCAATTTACCTAGACAAGTTTCAGCACGAGAGATCCACCACCAAAAATGTATTTGATTTTTATTTATAAAGCTCGTTCAGACCATGGCAAATCATCAAGCGAGCTATATCATATTCCAATGGGTAATCACTATTAATAGTAACAATATTCCAAGCCATTGAATCCGTTGGAAAGTAATCGATAAGTTGAAGGCTTTGAATATATCTTTAAGTAAAAGAAATATGGACGATACTATTATTTTATATCGATTTGCTGAATATAACAAATAATTAATCGATTTATAAGTACCAATGAAGACTGAACCAATAGTGGTGTGTTTCTGTTCTACCCTCCTAGATATGTAGATATCACCGCAGCTCCTCTTTCTGACGCCAAATAGTTGTATGTAAACATTACTGTGTTTCAGTTAGAAGAGCGTTGTAGCTAGTGAAATTACTGGGCTGACGAGACTTACATACATCTTAAGGTGACGAGCACAATGTGATACTATGTACATCATCATGGCAAGCGCCACATTGTTATGGACAGGCGGCTGTCTTACTTTATGCCTAACAGTGGACGTCCATCGGTTGAAATAATGATGATGATGTATTCTCTAAGTGATTTTACATTAGTTAAGTAAGCAAATCTGACGAGTAATTTAACGTAGATTAGTTAAATGACTGCGAAAATTTTTTGGAGTTAATTATGAAGAAGCTTAAAAGTTGGGGTAATTAGAAGTTTTAAGACTTCTAAAACAAATCCTAAATTTGAATATAATTACAATGGAATAGTAAAAGTATAAGTCAGAATATTTTTTTTATCCCACGGAGCGACGAGACAAGACAATCATTCACCTGACGGAACGCTTTTTTTTTTTTCGCGGGGGAAATCTTCTTAAAAGATACCTTGCTTCTGGAGGGAAGACAAGGTTATGTGGGGCTTCTACCCACTAAAACCCCCTCGGTGGTCTCCCTCAGTGCATTAGGAGGGGCTCCGGGATCTCCTACGGAACGCACCGGTGCCCCCCTGCACTCTCGCTAAAACTTTCCATGGAAGGGCAAAGCCCTCCTAGACCCCACGCTTTGCTACGGCAAATACAAGACCACAATGTATTTGCCGTCCTCCTAAGGCTCGCTTATTAAGCTCTGAGGGCCCCCACCCTCAAAACCCACGAAACCGAGGACCCTTTTAGTCGCCTTGTACGACAGGCAGACAATACCTTAGTCCTATTCTTAATGGCCCGGCACTACAGGGCTGACGGGTAGAGGCGTTCATTGCCATCGCCCCGACGTCTTTGTCTATGGACGGAGTCGGCCTTCTCCCGACTTCGCTCGGCGGACTCCCTCTGCATCATAACGGTTTCACAGAAGGAAACCAACGCTATCCACCCATTTTTCTTTGCCAGTGCAGTTGATATCGCTACTGGCAAAGAAAGGTCATGCCCGATTTTGTGGATCAGAGTTTGCCGTTCAGACTCCCACGTAGGGCATTCTGCGAGCGTATGCTGAGCGGAATCCAGCTCTCCACCACAATGGTGGCATTGCGTGGTTGGTTCACGTCCAATCCTATTCAGGTAAAACATCTGTGTCCTGTGAGTACCTGAGTCAGCTTGAAGGTGACATGCGCCACTCCGCCCGATCTAAGCCAGACTTCAAGGTTCGGCAGAAAAGCGCTTACTATACGCTGCCGTGAGTTCCGCGGCTCAGCAAGCCTCTCTCTCCACACCTCCAAAGCGCGGCGGCGCTCATGCCTGTGCACTTCCACCACATCCAGGGGTTCGGCTTCTTCTCGATGAGAACGTAGACGCGTATAAATCCGTGCGTCCCTGTCCGCCAGAATGTCTAGAGGTGGGAACCGGGCCAAGATAGTGGCCGCCTCAAAAGATATCGTTCGATATCCCCGTGCGATACGAAGTTATCTTTCGCTGCATTTTTAAAAACGTCAATCATTAATAAAAACGTTGTGCTAGTTAGGATATACACAGCACCCCATTGTATTTGAGACCTTGTGACATGAGATGTTGTCTCGTTATCATAGTTATTTCGCTAGCTACAACGCCCTTCAAACCTGAACCCTGTAGCGTTTGTGCACTACTACTTGGCGGCTGAAATAGGAGCTGCGATGATGCCTTCCTCGACAGTCTATATAACCGGTTATCTACTACTGTTATATTATCGACCTATTGCTGTAATTCCATTATCAAAATTTGAGAGTTAATATTCAGAGCAAACACAGTTCTCTATCTTCGGCATCCAAATTAATTAATACTACGTAATATTCAAGCTTGGATTATCTCTGCATGATCAAATTAAAAATGAGGATATCCGCAGAAGAACTAGAATCACCGACGTAGCTCTAAGAGTCGAGAGGCTGAAAGGGCAATGGGAAGGGCACATAGCTCGTAGAACCGATGGACGTTGTGTCTTAAAGTGCTGGAATGACTACCCAGCATCGGAAAGCGCAGCGTTGGCAGACCCCTCACTGTGGACAGAGGACATAAAAAAAAAAAACGTTCGGAGCCACTGGATTCAAATAACACAAGACCGTGGTTTGTAGAACACATTACAAGAGACCTAAGTCCAGCAGTGGACTTCCATCGGTTGAAATGATGATGATGAATATTCAAGCAAATTTTTAGCTGCCTGTTGATACAAAATTTACTTTTCTACGCTGCAAAGGTTTGTTCCTAAATTCTTAATTCAGCAGAGCTTTGGAGGCGCTCACGAAATATATCAAATACACAATAAGAGTCCGAACAACCTTGGTGTAACTTTTATTGCGAAATTTAAACAGCCATTGGAAGTAATAGCCAAAGTTCTCACACTCCTCCTATCCGGCCTAAGAAGAACAAGGAACGAACTCCTGAAGATCAATCCAACGTTATTGAAATAAGGTTCAAGTTTATCCTCCTTTCCGCGATTGAAATATTGTAGTAGTGTTTCAATGATGTGTTTAAATTAAACTGACATTTGAAATTTTATTCAAAGTAAGGTCGTTTGGAGTCTTTGAACATTTATAACGTTCGTTTCATTTGCGAAAAAGCGAAATTAAGGAGGAAAAATTTGTCAAATGAAATAACGTACTTTGCAACTTTTCATCTGTGCAGTAACGATTGTGGTTAGCGAATGCTTTGTATTAAAGGAATGTTGAACATTCAAAAGTGACGACGCTTAAAACTCAGTGTAGATAAATTAAAGCAATTTACGACAGAGATGGTATTAAAGTGGATGCCCTTCTTTCGCCCCCTTGTGGAAAAGTTTATTGAATGTCTAGATATTGAAGCTCATTTGCAACGAATCTCTTACTTGAAATTTTATATTTGTTCAGTCTGTTACACAAGGCTGTAGATTGTACATACACTTTATTACTTTGGAATGTACGGACTATGATGTCTGTAGATTATTATATAACTTTATTGTTTTATTGAGCAGAACTTTAGCGAATAGTATAGTTACTTACAGCAGTCCAGCTTGGCCTATGTCAGCAGTGGACGTCTATCGGCTGATAATAATGATGATGATAGTTACTTCCTTACAACATATGAGAAGCTCAAAAGCCAATGATATTAAGTCCATTTTTGACATATTTCAGTTTTAGTCAATTTGAAGGAATAAATATTCCTTCTTGGTTATTACAGGATTTACTCATTCCCTGCCGCCGGCCGGGACACGGTGGAGGCCATCAGGCCCCACCTGTCCCGGTGGATGAGCCGGCGGTACGGGGCCTTGACGTTCCACCTGGTGCAGGTGCTGACAGGCCATGGATGTTTCGGCAAGTACTTGCACCAGGTGGCTCGTAGAGAGATGACGCAGGAATGCGTCGAGTGTGGTGCGCCGATTGACACGGCGCACCACACTCTGGCGGAGTGCCCGGCATGGGAGCCGCAACGCCACTCCCTCGTCGCGCAAGTCGGCAGTGACCTCTCGCTGCCGACTGTAATCGATCGTATGTTGAGCAGCGAGAGGTCTTGGAGGGCGGTGGCCTCCTTCTGCGGCGCAGTGATGCGTCAGAAGGAGGCCGCCGAGCGCACGAGGGAGGCCGACGCCGCTGCCGCACCTTGCAGGCGGCGGCGGGCCGGCGGGAGAGCGCGGCGGCAGAACCACGCCGTCCGCTTCCTCCCGCCGTGAGCGATGGGCCCCTAGCCGGGCACGGTGTGAGGGGGCGTTCGGGCCGTTGGTCGTGGCCCTTTGGGCCTTTTGTCGTGTTTCCCCTGGGGGTGCGTCCCCCGGGGGAGTCTTGGTTTTTGTCCCCCCCCTCCCACTTCGACGAGGGGGGGGAGTCTGGAGGGAGGAGGCCGCCGCCCAATTCCTTCACGGGAGGGCGGCGGCCGGGCATGCGCTCCGTCGTGGGCGCGCGCGGTCGTCTGTGGGGTCGGGGGGCCCCAACGTGCCGGTCCCGCGAGGGGCCGGTACGGGACGGCAGGTGGGTGCCTTTGCTCCCCGCGGGCACCCACCAAGAGGAGTTTTATACGCGGAGGCGCCCGGAGAGTTGCTTGGCTGAAACCCGGGCGTCTCCAGTATGCGTGTGGCGGGACAAGCGGTGGTGGTTTTAGTGGGTATGGGGGTCACGCACAACATCTCAGTGGCCCCGAGCCCCACATAACCCGGCGTCCCCCCCCTTGAAAAGGACGCTGGGTATGCGTTAACAGCATTTCCACCACCGATATCAAAAAAAAAAAAAAAAAAAGGATTTACTCATTGCTTTGTTTTTATACGCCGTTCTTCTGAACTTCAAATATATCTTTATATATAAATATATTGGAAATACTCAGAGATTCATCAGGATATCAGCTAAGAATTAATTTTACTAAATTCATTCTCAAATTGTATTTGTCAGGGTATTACAACCAGCACGGTGGGTGGTGAACAGCTAGTTGTGTAATAATTTGAAAGCCTTGGGAAATAAGTCCACTATTTTTTACATAAACTTTGTAATAAAAGTCAAAATTTACTTTTCAAGTATGTGGTAAAGAAGATATTTGTTAAGATGAATAAACAGGACATGACAACAAATATTATTAAGGCGTAAGACCTTGCCCTTCGTAATGGGCGGTATCACATACCATCAAGTGAACGTCCCGTTCATCTCATCGCTTAATAGAATAAATCTAAATTTTTGTTTCTTATGTACATTTTGAGTACGACTCTTATATAATAATGTCAAGTTTCGACACGAGTTCGCATGGAGATGTAATGTTATAGACAGTAGAAAAAATAATAGAATCCAGATTGTATTCAGAGAGTCAACAAATAAAAGTTTCACAATAAACATTACGATTAAATCCAGACGAACGACTCAACTCCGCGCGATGTTTGCACAGATTTATGTGAAAGTGAAGTGAATTTATATATAAGTGAAGATATTTTATACACAGGCGGAGACGGGTGAACTCTTCGGCCTCAGCTTCGGAAGTTTCAACACAATATTTTTTAGCTCCACAGTTTCATTCACACGAATAGAGAGAGTTTTGTTTCTGTCATTTGTCTTGTTTGGGAATTTTTTCACATTGTTTCTACCAAAAAGAAACGTAAGGTATTATCATTATTTTTCTAATTTATATAGATTTAGATTTTAACTGGTGGTAGGTGTTTGTGATGACGTGTCTTTGGAGGCAGCGAGAGAGGTTTGCCAGGATCGTAGCAAGTGGAGAGAGGTAGTCTCTACCTACCCCACGGGGAACGAGGCGTGATATATATATATATAGATAGCAGCATGCAGCGCTTATTTCTGTCGCCAAACAGCAGTGTGCAAACATTACTGTCTTCCGGTTTGAAGGTATTTCTAACTAGTAAGATTACCGGGTTATAGAAATCTATCATATTACGTCTCTTATTTGGCAAGCATATCAGTTACTACCACGTGAATAAAAAATTCAAATAGATTTAGTTCCTCCTTATTCATGAGAACAGCGAGAGTTCAATGACCTTCCGGCGTTGATGTTCCCGTCCAAATAATTCAAGAAAAGTGTTACTGGGTTAGTTCGCTTTCTTATCACAGATCATATCACGTAACATCAGGTGAGATCATGATCAAGCGCTGACCTAGCAAATTTAAAAAATATAAAAGTGCATGCGTAATCTAGGAGTACAAGCGTATTAGTATAGAAGAAGCTTATATAAGAAATTTGTTTATTTATATATAAAACTGTAGACGTAGTGTTGCGAGGCTTTCCACAAGGACCGACGATCTAGTGAGAATCGTAAGAAACCATTAGATACAAGCGACGTGAGACCGATCGATGTATAGATCTATTGAGGAGGCTTATGTACAGCTGTGGGCGGCTATCGTCTGATGATGATGACGATATATAAAACTAGTAAAAGACCGGAATTCAACAGATTTGACTGCTGTTCTAGTTACATTAATATGTAATTATTATCAATTTTAATTGCATCAGCGTATATGGATTATTTGTCTTCCGTGCCAACTTCACTGTATTGGCTGGCACTGATACGCAAGAAACCAATAAGCTATCGGCGACAAACTGACACACACTTAAGCTGAATATGAATAAAATGTAATCCGTTTTCCACGAAAAGTTTCTTCACAAGACTCCAATTCAAAATTCGTGTAATCTAGAGACTTTTAAGGCAATGGGTGTCCTACAATGAGAAAGGTAGGTTTTAAGAATGAAGTTACTTTTATGTACAAACGAGATTATGTAAAAATGTTCAGTAGTTTCGGAATGGGTCCCCCGTCCTTGTAGACTCCCGATGTGAGTGAATTTTAGCTTTTATTTACAACTTTTTTTTTTCGGAACGTGTACGTGGAATTACCTTTGCAACTGTATTTACATATAGTTTCTACTTTGCAACTATTTCTTTTTTATAGTGTATGTATTCGTTAGAAAACACAAACGAATAACACACAGGATTGAATTTTACGTCTATATTCATCATAATAAGGAAATAAATTCACTTAACACTTAAAATTTGGTAAAAGGTTTAAAAAGTGGTTATATGCTAATATAGCTTCCAGCAATACTGTTCGAAGAGATCGTTCACCATAAACTCGACCTTTTAATAGTGAAGTAAGTTTTCAAAAACTTCATCGAAAGCTTACTCAGGTATTATTATATCATTAGATACATTCATTGCCAAAACAATAACGCAATTAAGCGGTGAAAAAAGCTTAGCGTTCACCTGATATGTTATACTACATCACACTCGTAGAGACATAAAAGGTTAAGCCTCGTTAACCCAGTAATTTCACTAGCTACACCCTTCACAACGGAAATACAGTAATAATTGCATACTACAGTTTTTTGTTAAAAATAGGAGCAGTGTGGGTACTTAATTAAACGGTATCCGGCAATAGAGATCTACTACCGTTCTGTTAATCCCCTTATATCAACACCAAAACATTGAATACCACGAGGAGCCTCGAAACATGAAATAATAATAGCAAAAGTTATGATTAATTCCAATTATTCAATTCTAAACAACCTTGAAATCAAACAAGTCTCGTAGCGGTTGCGCCGCGTCTGAGCTAACAAGATATCCGGCGAACGCTAAAATCACAATGTCTCACCACCGTGACGGCAACTTATAATTGTCACGAGCTCAACTTAGATTGACTCATTGACATCAAGTAGAAAACATCTAGAACCATTACTTAAGCAAATGAAAACAACCATTGTTAGCATGCGAGTATTTTCACATCATTCATATCAATATAATTGATTTTGTTATTCATACGTAAGGCGACTAGGTAAAAAAACTACATCTACTACTACTTACAACATTAATGATACTACATAATTAGGTAACGATTCCCAAGCGAAAGGTCATAAGATAGAAAAGCTCAAAAAACCTATCGTTAAGCTTATTATTAAAGCACTTGTGATATCCCTGAGAACTTTCTTAATTTTGATTTCCATAAGAAAATAAACAGAAAAAATATTAACGGATATAGCCCCCCTCTTCTAAATTAATTCTAATTAATAAATATTTGTAAAATACTGATCACCATCATCACCATGACAATCCATCGAATATAAGATAAGACGAAAGTCGATAAGAGAATTTAGAACTTAGGACCATGTACACTGCATCGTTTGTGTTCGTTGCCTAGAGACATGAGATTTTAAGTAGTTTTACTGCAGTAATTTCATTAGCTACAGCTTCTTTCATACCGGAACACATTTAATATTTGCAAAGTACTGTTTGGCGGTAGGAATAGGACCTGCGGTGGCTTACCTAGACAGAGTAGGTCTCCAGAAAGAGATCTCTTCTATCAACAAATCAGTAAGTGTAAAGTAAATTATAAAGAATATTTAATAAAAATCATACGATTTATTAGGTTTTTAATATAAAATATGGTTTAGTCTGTTATAGCGGGAAGTCTACTTGATAATTCGAGCCGTCTCCTCGCGATCTCGTGACGGATGCGACCACAACCTCAGCTTTCTGTACGTCTTGCACCATTGTATGTAAGGATATCCGATTACGCCCTCCGTCACGTATTAAAGCGACAAATAACAAAAATAAACCCAATTGCCACCGCGTTAAAGTATAAAAAGGAACCGCTGAACTGAATTGAGGCATGCCGGTCATTTGTCACTGCCCAACGGAGTTTCCACGACGGCAAAAAGCCATTCCCCGGCACAGAGCACAATCGAAACGAACACCAAAGTTGGCGGACTGTATATCTAATCTATTTCAAAAGTAAAGGTAAAAAACCCCTGCTATCTTTAATACCGGCTATAACTGTCCGACAAGTGTTGAACAAGGTGGTGGATGTAAAACTCCGTGTCGACAAGTTTTATTCGAAATTAATTCAATTATATTCAAAGTTGCCCATTCTTGTTGCTAACGTTTCGTAAGAGCATCCAATACTGTTAATGTTTTGTCCAGCCCGTGAAATACGTTCCGTGGGTTGCGAGGTGACGCCCGGCGCAGTGGAAAAGGCTCGTGTATTTGTAATGTTGAGGTTAGGGTTCAATGATTTACAATGTACCATTTAAACCTCTGAAATCTTATAGCTACTTTTCTCTCTTTTACGTATTCATTAAACTATAAAGAAAATCATGAATATTTTATGTTCATATACCTTTAACAATTTATATCTGTTTTAGGGGATATTAAGTGAAAATAACCCTGAAAACATTTAAGTGTGATCAACCACAAGTGGGGTGTAAGGGGTCCCGAACAACAACTTACGAGATAAAATCCATCTCACCTGTTCATGGTATATCCTGCTAATCAACAAACAAAAATCTGGCTCGCACCAACCCGCATGGAGCCAGTGTGGTGACAAATAGGCCAAGTCCTCTCTGATGAACCCCCACAAACGACGGCCTCTGGTGCCAGGCGGGCAGAGCAGGATCGATCGATGAGGGAATCTTTGGAGAAGACCTATGTCCAGCAGTGGACGTCTATTGACTTGGGATGATGAACCAGAACACTAGTTCTCATATTCATGACTAAAGGTATGTAGATACTATGTTAGAGCGGTACATGGTAATATGATGCCATCTAAGTAACATATGAGTACATTGACTAACTTTAATTAGCGAGTACATGCTACTTTTAATTATAATATAACACATTATTACCGAAAGTAATATATACACATTGCCATAAACTAAAATTATTATACACTACATTTTTTTGGTTTCTTTTTGGTTATATCTTAGCTTGGTTGTCAAGTTAATACAAAGAAGCCTTCTTTCCTGCAGATTATGTGAGATTTTTCTCCCCTCTTTAATATCTATTATAGCCACCCATATTGATATAGGAGCGTTCTTATTGAAACATAATTCAGTGAAGAGTTCTTTTTAAAGGACCTCAAAGGTCGAACTTTAATTACGAGTGCATTACGTAATGCAATATAAAGCTCAGGGTCTGCATTGTTACGTCTCCGCGGTGCGATATTGCATTTCAAATTTGCTGCGCAAACAAAAGGAACAGCGGATTCCCAGCGGCCATAATTCAATGTGCAACCGAGTTATTTCTAATTATATACTGTCTATATAAATTCAACGAGACTAAGGTAATTACTTGGGGCGTTTCGCTAATTAAATTAAACTTGTATCACAGCTCCTCGCTGGACTTGGAAAAACAAACGCGACCGCTTGAATTAAAGCAACGGCCGACTGCAGCGCATATGTCTCATTATAATTTCTTTTCAATGATATTATGTTCTTTTGTTACATAGTTAAATGGAAATATATAATACTACCTGCTCCTGGCTGTAATATAAAAAAACACCCTCCACTCAGCAACTTCCTTTGAGGAAGCAATTTTGTAAAATCTATTCTTGGCTGAACTTTAAAAGGCATATGCAATATCTTTACCAAATTTTGAGTCTTTACGTTTAATAGTTTCAATCTCTCGCGATCAGTCAATAAATCTCTGAATATCTTCTATAGATGAAGAAGCATATATAGATGGATATACTTGTTCAGAGGAGTGGGACACCGTTATCTCCAGATAAACCAATGACATCAAAAGAGCAGACGGAACAGAGTGGATGCGAAAAGCAGCGGACCTCATTTGGTGGAAGGTATTAAGTAAGACATACTGGATGTGAAGAGAAGATCAATAAAAGCTGATCACAATGCTTGTTAAAATACATATATAAAAATGACACCTAATCATCTCAGAAGCTGGGAACTTACTCATAAAGACATCCCAGAACGCTGGCCTGGTGTGGGATTACAGAAGTTGAATATTACTTGAAAATTTTTACTTCTTACTGAATAGTTATTTTTAACAAAAATTATTACTACATAATTGTTCCAAAGATCTAGTCTAAAAAAGAAGTAATATTGCGATTATAATAATAAAATATGTGTAAAGGAGTACCTAAGTGTAGTCTTTAGGAGAGATCTACATCCAGTAGTGGACCACTGCGAGCTGATGATTGTACACGTGCGAATAGAATATTTCCTGATCTTATTTAACCAGAAGCCATTGGTTGTATAAGTACTTGTTTCAACTTTTTCTAAAATATTATCTGTTATTATTATTTGGTTTAAAATATATTGTACCGCAGTAACAAGAAACAAGTTCAATCGAAATAGCCATTTGCCGGTAAACCAAGTTCCCAGTTCTGATTAAAGTTATTCAAGCGTCAATTTTGAATGAAATGACGCGTCTGTCAAAATTCATACTCTATGACAGCCGCCCAACAAACTATCGTTGGTTCGTTACGAAGCAGATTAATATTTCGTCGCAGTAAATACGTTATGCGCCGGACAGTGGGTGGAAGTTGCACGGGCAAATTGTCGAAGTTAGCAGCCCTGGGGGTTGCGCCGCTCCAGGGTTGTCGCTTAACGAAATTCTTTTAATCGCCCGCATATAAATTTACTGGTTGGTCTAATTTATTCCGCAGTTTTACTTGAACAACAATTTTGGCTGAGTTAAAACAACCCTGTAGTCCCGTTCTAGTAGAAATAGAAATCAGATAAGCTTTGCCTGTTGTAAAAGGCGACTAAAAGGTTGTCGAGTTCTTGGGCTTCAGAATCAGACCAACAATTTTAGTGGGTAGGAAATTAAGTAACACTCCTTCATAGAAATATTCAGACTTTCATTCCTAATAAGATATAAAGAAGATCCGATGCTTTTGTATAGAAAACCATTAGTTCTCCAACTTAAGTGCTCTTTAATTTGCTTAAAATTAGAAAGCAATAGATGACAAGGATTTATTTTCAAAAGAAATAATAAATTACTTGTTTATTAGTAAACAACAATATTTTTAATCCAGAAAAATAAATCGAAAAGCATACTTAATACCTTAGAAGAGTTCAGTTTTACTGGTGGTAGGTCACTGTTGCCGGAGACCGTCTAGGTAGTGTGCAAACTTCACTGTGGTCCAGTTTAAAGGCGCTATAGCTTATGAAACTACTGGGATAGCTAAACGTATCGTCATGTCGTAAAGCGACGAGCTCAATGTGGTGCTGTGTATACCATCCTAACTAGTTTCACGATGTTATGGGCGGGCGTATCACTTAACATCTGGTAGCTTCGATGAATAAAGTAATTTTTTTAAAAATTAACTCAATCTACTGTGTGGATCTACGATACATAACGCTTAATAAATTGGGTGGCCATAGATTACATATTCATATACAATTTTTTAATACAAGTGTTACCAGTTATCAAGCTTCTTTGTAGGTATATGAATATATAATAGCTATATAGCATATAATTTAAAAAATACGGTTACATGTGTTCAAAGAACACGCAATAGCACTTACCAGCAACAAAGTATATTAAGATAACATTTTGATCCAACCAATATATTCTATAGAGACCAGTTTAGTGTATTCCAACCTTATTTACAGAGTCATTTAAATATATCACTTTGGTATAGCTTAGATTATATTTTAAGTATTAGACTGCATTTGTTACAAAACGCTACAAGACGAGGACCAGGATTCGCTTGAACACAATGAGATTTTAATTAGAATGTTTACACAGCAACGTTGCCATCGCTTTAAGGGAGTTATTAAATTAGATTACCAATCAAAAAGTAATATGATGAATGCACAGTTGTTTAGCTGTAAAAATGTGTGGTACCGTCCAAAAGGAAACTTACCACCAGTGGTCTAAAATATGATAATTGTATTAAAGACCTGTTATAATATGTACTTGCGATGATAGTTGTGAGTCCGATGCCAGCCTGCTAGTCTTTTTGAGTCATATGTCTCTCCCAAGCAACCGTCAGTCATCTATTTATTTAATATTACCCTACTAATGATATAATTAATGTTCGTCATTATCAGCCGATAGATGTCAACTGCTGGACATAGGCCTCCCCTAAAGATCTCCACGTCGATCGGTCCCACTTTGCTCGCATCCAGTGGATTCCCGCGATTCTCACCAGATCGTCGGTCCACCTTGTTGGAGGCCTCCCAACACTATACATCGAATGTTCGGTTCCAGATAATCCCGAATCCGAATTCGCCCTCGAACATTCGCTTCCACATTGATACTGAATATAATAAAAAGCAATATATGTCCGAGGATTTTAGATCTGTACTCAAAAACTACTGTACTTCATAATCACACAGGATTTAATTTAATCAGACATCAAGTATTTAATAAAGTGGATGGCTGTCCAAATACGGTTGGGGTTGGTTGGTTGTTGGCATTAACAGGGTTGCCACATGAAGACTTTCATCCGGAAAAATAAAATGCATCTGTAACTGCTACTTTATGAAAGGCTACAGGTCCCAGATATGAGGACATTAGGTGGGCTGATTACAAGCTATTTCATGTTCCACCGAAATGACATCTTTCAATAATGACAACGAGCGAGGGACATCTTTGGTGGATGTTCTTCCACATTTAAACTCAGCACACCAACATGCAATTGTAGGATACGTGGGTGCATTATCTACTGAAATAGTAAGTCTTCTATTGACATCTTCTGCAATAAAATATTTCAAGCACATATTCTTATTAACCGTGCCCAATTCAGTAGCGACCTATTTCAAGATAATGCAACTAGAGACTGCCAACAAATGTCTTGAATTTTCAAAAAACCTTATTAACATATACATTTTAATGTTTTTTTTTTTTTATTTAATCAATAATATACCTCATTCTTATTGATCGCCCTTCATATGTATATTAATACTAGCTATTCCCTGTCTGCTTTGTTGTAAAGCCATCGCGACTCACTTTGGAGAAATCTTGTAAAATTCATTCTTAACTGACCTTTACTTGGTAAATGAAATATTCTTACTAAATTTAAAGTCTTCAGGCCTTATGGTTCCAGATTTATTTGGAAGAGTCTCTCACATTAGAAATCTCATGTATATAAATTTGATTCATTATAATTGTAGAGTAATCCTTTAATATAAAATGTGCAGTAGCCCTATATGCTCAGTAGTCATCATATGCCACGAGTTCGCTAATTTCGGCATACAGTCATTATATCGAATAACGTTTGAAATTCAGATTTTAATTAAGTTGAAAATATTTCCCGCATTCAATACGCGAACTATACCGACATTTGCTGTGATGTGTGATATATCTAGGTAATAGCGATAGGTAGCCTACAAAAGCTGAATATCTTTGTATGCTACCATGATTCTTGCTCTTTGTCGGTTCCTGAGTGCTAAATGTCGTGACTCCTTATCGATAACCTGTCCTTAAAGATGCTACGCCAGTTCTATTTGATGCTTCCTGTATAGCGCCATATAGACTCTTACCATCAATCTCTTTAGTAACGAGATAGAATAAAGCAAATAGGTGTTACTTAGTATGTTAACACGGCATTCGGGCTATTAATCAAGGTAGATCATTGTTGCAGAAGATTGTCTAGGACATAGGTTCCCAACAGAGAGGGTATCATAAGAGAGAATAATACATTTTTATTAGTATAATTGGCTATTTTATAACAGGGAGCGTTGTAAGTTTTATTTCCTATAAAAGCATCGGTAGTTCATGAAAGGTTGATATGTTATGGTCCAGAAACATATAACCGCGGATCCTATTTTTGACCCTAAGCCCAAATATTACTGTGTTCTGGTTTTAAGGCGAATGTTAATGTTTTAAAGCGACGATCAAAATATATACCATCCTAACTATCGCCATCTAATAGTATGTTGTACTCACTAACCATCAGATAGTGATCGCGCCTGAACGTTTCTCTAAAGGAAATGTGTACTTTGTTTATATATTTTCTTCCAACATATAGTGAATATTCAAAATCAATAACTAAGTCTTCATCCAAATGGATGTAGTAATCCTCAAACACAAACCATGGTTAATATTTTAACTACAAAGGCTTTGTATTTTCACCGCTCGGAGCAATGGTATTAAAAACCAAAAGTTTTAAAACTGAAGTAGCTTTTTTTTTTTAATTTGTACATAAAACAATTGGAGCATCGAAACACATTTCATGCAAATGTTTAAAAATCAAAGCATGATAACTATTTTTTATTAAAAACAAGTAAGCCCGATCCATCTAGCCCATACTAGGCCATAGCAGATATTATGTTACAGTGAAAAATAACAGGAAATATTATATATACGGGAAAACGGAAACTCACATTGTGAATGTACTGCACCATTTCAATAGTTTTTAGATTTTTTTTATAGAATACGAAGTAGTATGAAGTATTTTATTGTATAACATTATTGTTGTTCAGACAATAGTATAAATATACTACTAAGTATTTATAAAAATATTTCTTCATCACTTTTGGATTTAACTTAACATGAAGATGAAGAGTATTTGTTTAATTAAATAGATTTATATTTCTCTTGAAGTTAAGTGGTGAAGAGGTCTGTGATGGTAAAATGCAGGAACCACAGTCATACTCTTCGTGTGTGTTGTATTAATAACCTAACTTCACTTACATAGTTTCGTGCAACCGTATTATATATCAGTTGAACGACCTACTTGTCTCGTCAATATAAAAACAGATGGTTTTTTTAACAAACCTTTAAAAAACCTGTATATATGAAACTTCCAAACAAGTTTCAGGAATCGTTTTTATCATACAAGTGGAATATTTTTTTAAACATGAAGCATTCGCCGATAAAAAGGGAGCTATAAATAAAATCATCGCACTGCAAAAACGCCGCTGCTTTGTAATCAGGCAAGAAAAAAAAAAGAGGGGAACGAGTCCAACAAAATGACCATCAGAAACGTTATCAAGCGGTGAGTGAGACAGTACCACACACGAGCGATATTTTTTTTTCACGTTCGCGGAATGGCGACATCTTGAACGTTTGAAAGACGACTCCGTCTCAAGTACCGGGAATCGTTAAGCGTTGTGTTTCGCAATTAAATGCATTGCATTCGCATTACTCTCGGCCACCCATCGCTTACCGTTGCGCAACAATCACGTTTACCGTTGTAATTGTAAAAACATATAGCGCGATTAACTCACGAGTTCAGTAGGATTTATTTAAACACATCTCAACGATATTTAAAGCTAAAGTAACCAATTCAACAATTCACTTTGAAGCAATGGAAAACGGAAACTATACCAAAAAACGATCGACTTTTTTTATTTTATGTACTTACGAGTCAAGTGGGACGATGGGTGGTAAGTGTTTCTCCTGCCCATAACACTGTGGCGCTAGTTAGGACGATATACTTCACCACATTGCTCTCATCGACTGAGACATAAAATACTGAGTCTCGTTACCCCAAAAATTACAATAGCTAGAACATCCTTTACAGTAATGTTTGCATACTACTGCTTGGCGGCAGAAATAGGCTCTACAGTACTACCTATCTAGACGGTCTCTGACAACATAGACCTACCACCAGTAAAGGTCTCTTGTTAGGTTTCAATATATATATCCATAGCGTTTGTTGTACCTTGCCTGATTGCCCTGACCTATTGTCAGTAACTGGTGATAAGTCTCTGTTGCCGGTGACCGTCTAAATATTACCGTAGCGAGTATTTCTGCAAGAATAGTAGTATGCAAACATTACTTTGTTTCCGTTTGAAAGGTGCTGTAGTTATTATAACTACTGAGACTGTAATGAAACTTAACATCTTATGTCTCAGGAGACGAACGCCATAATGTTATAAAGTAGGAGTGTTACTAAGTACTAGAAGAATATCTCACGTATGCCATCACTTCGTCTAACAAAAAACTGAGTTTAAAGTAGATAAATAAAACAGTTAAAATTATGTAGGAAAGGTTAAGAATAGCTATATTTTAACCGTATTAGCGAAATGGTTTAATTATGTTCCCGCATCTATTTTATTCAATTTCTTAATTGGCAAACGTTGTAAGGAACCCTCCGCTCCTACAATGGAATGAATCCTCGCTTAGCAGCCTCACACGTAGCTGTACGGATTACAGTTTCAATTTACTAATTCCCAATCAAATTTCTTTCAACAAAAGCCTTCACACAAAGACGGCTACCCGGCACATCGCTTCTCTCTTAATGACTGTCTACCATTGGGAATTGTAATTTCATTTGGTATTGAAATCATTTCAAATCGAATTCCACTTTGAGTTACTTAATACTTAGGTTCTTTAAATTAACAACATGTAAATGTGCTCTTCTTCTCCTTTGTATATTTTACTTAACGATTTTAGTTTAATATGAAAATTGAATATTTCCTCTGTGACCACCAGCACAGCGCCCCCCAAGCTACCATATAAATATATATATAGCAATGAAGTTCACTCTCTTCTACTTTGTTCTGTCCTCTGAATTACCATAATTTTATTAACACTTCTACTAATTAGCTTCAAGATTTAAATAGACGCGTTTCCTTTACTGTATCTTAAATTTTACGGTTATCTAGTACAGGCGTAGTTGAATGAATTATACTAAAGGAACCTATCTAGTGGTAAGTGACGATAGAGATGATAATCAAAACTTGAGCAGACGAATGATCCCAAAGACATGACTTATGCTATTCTGTTTGTACCATACCATTTCAGTATGCCACCGCACAAATGTTGGTAATATAAGGCAAATCATTTTATAAGTTTCGTCGTCTAGGTACGACAATTTCACATTTGTTATGGGCGACTTAAAGCAATTCAGCTCTACACGGAAATCTTGGCGCCGTTTCAAAAACACAGTCCAATAATTTCGCTCAGAACACCAAGGGTCGTTGAAAATATTTCCTAATGGACTACAAAGTTTTAATGTTCTCATCATATTATTAGTCTTACCGAAGAAACCTAAGCAAAAAGTTATAAATCAAAAAACTTTAGCGTAAGTTTTGATCAGAGATAGACTCAAGGAAATTTGGAATCATCGTTTTACCTTTAGAAGACAAGTAGTACAAGTATAGAGATTTTTATAAAAAAATTCTGTATCAAAATAGTATCAAAACACCATACATCATAGTATTTGAGAAAAAAATATTTAATCAACACATGAAAATGTAAAAACAAAAATATTCACTGTTCTATTGTATCGATCTATGTAGTAGACTTTTTCTCTTATTAGGGACACTATAGAAACTTTGCTATAACAATAAAAAAAAGGGTTAAGGTCAGATGGAAATAGTATATATACAAGATCTAATAGAAAATAAATTAGTAAGTAATAAGTTTACCAAATAATATTTAAAGGATAAAGCGTAGTGAACAATAGAAATAAGGAGTGCTGTAAGTAATAACAAGTATCAAGATACTATAAGAAAAAGAATAGATATAAACTATTGTAAATAAAAATATAGTGTAATTCTATAATATGTTTACATATACAGGTCTCTAGAGATTCATGACTTATTACGAAATCTCTGTAACTATCAGACGTTAACACTCAAAATTTGGTAGAGATTTTGCTTCTGCCATTTAGAGGTCAGCTAAGAATAGATTTTACAAAATTCCTTCCCTAAAGGAAGTTGCAAGGGTGTTACCAGGCAGCAAAGAGGGTAGGGAGTTAGTTATGTATAGTGTAAATAATAGGATAAGAATAATAAAGCCCCTGAACGACGTCAAAGCGATACTGATAGAGAAAAAAACACTACAAATAAACACAAATTCTCAGGAATGTTACCTAAGATTTTTGGTACTTCTAGAATATTCTATAATTTATGACGTATCTGACGCGATATCCACGTTCAGTACTAAAATGTAATGAAACGTCATTTATAACACCTAGACAAAGCTAGTCAACACTATCCAAACAGTGTACAAGATAAATTGTTAGCATCCGCACTTTAACAGATCTAAGTAACTTGTAAGTTATGGGCTAACCTTTACACCATGCAACAACAGGCTGCACTGAAAGTGCAGGCAAATACATTGATGTTGTGCAAGAAGTTGTCAGGAAACGTAAATTTTAACCGTCTAGTAACAAGTTGGTTAAACGTTTACTTAAGTTTAAGTTTACAGGTAAATACGTATCAAAATCGCAACGTTATTCACAACTAAGTTATTTTCCTTACAAATAAATAACGCGATCGCCTTCGAAGTTTTTTCAATCAAAGATACAATTGGATTACGGAGGAGCACAAAAACGTAATGCTAGTGCTCGTTTTGTAGTTTAATTGCTTTTGTAGCCCAGTAGCTTAGCTTTGTAATACGAAGGTTCGATTCCAGTGCCGCTAATGGAGTTTGATGATAAACAACCCGCTAGGCTATGAGTATTGCTCACACATTGCACATACAGGCTGTCAACATGAGAGCCAGAGGTTAGTGGTCCATGGATCCATTGTCACTTAATACCGTATGAAATTTAGATTTTATGTTAGCTCTGTAATAGATAATACATTTGTTATTTTTCAATAAAGCCTACCTAGCGTAGAGCATAAAGGTCTAATGCCTTTGCAAGAGAAGACTTCAAAGCCTAGTAACGAGATCGTTAAATGAGCTGTTTATATATGCTATAAAGAAGAATTATCAGAGCAATGAATTATTATATTTATTATTAAACCTTATGAGATATGTTGTATATGCAGAAATGTGTTTGAAAACAGATTAAACGTTTTAACATCTAGCACTAAAAATCCAAAAATAAACATTGATTGAAGATGTTATCCAGTAGATCTTGATTTTTGATCAATTTAACTTGTAGAAAACACTGCAGTTTGTTTTTTAATACTCCAAGTATTGAATAAGATCATTGAATCTGTTAAGTCAAGAAATCAAATAAACCAATGGAACTTAAGTTGATATCAACCACTGGGATGGTATCGATATCACGCGATGAAAAGCTCTTATCTATTGCGAATCTTCCTTTGTAGGCACGAAACCATTATTTATGAATTATATAAATAGCTTCATAACAAAAGTACACATGCGCGCATTAAGTCGACTATCTCCGCATCGCGCTGTGTAGCCGTGCTATTAGATTTATGTGTGAACCGACAGTCGCGTATTACGTTGGAGCGAAAGCGAAAAGCAATCGAGTGGAAGGTGTACAATGCGAATGCGAAGGTGGAGGTGGAGGTGGAACGCGAACACGGAAGCGAAGGAGAGGCAGAAACAAACATGCAGACGTACCTCGGTTTACATTAGCGATAAAATTATGAAATATTGCAGCGGTTAGAAGCCGACGGTGGAAGCCGGGTATGAATCATGAGCAGTTTTTGCACGGTAATGTTCGGCGAGCTTCACGCCGGAGCAGGGGGCGAGCTTCGAGATTTTACACAGCTTTTTATAATCAATGATGAAGGTGAGGTAAGCATTAGGAAACACGAGCGAGAAAAACGAAATTAAACCATAATCCACATCAATATAAAAAATATGAAAAATTACCGCTCCATAATGGTTTCTACGCCATAACCAATTTAGTTAAAGGTCTTTACCCAACTTAAAATGTGTAGAGACTTTATTGAAATATCATAAATACCCTCAAAGAGTGTTTTAGTAGTTTAAAGTGGTGACTATCAGGTAGTAAATCTATGTAGTCGGATACTGGTAGGTTCCACCGCAGCTTCTATTTCTGCTGATGAACAGTAGTATGCAAACATCACTGTGTGCCGGTTGTTGTCTCATCGCTTCTTAGAATACAAAAAATTTAGGAAGTTAAGTAAGCAAGAAAGCATAAGTGGCAGTTCTCACCATTAATTCATCATTCATTGGTGGTCCTTAAGATGAACGGATGAAGCAAAATTATTATTAACAAGCATTAACTGATCTATAATCATCCATAACAAGCCAAAACAAGTTTTTATTATAGTAATGTTAATTAGTGAAAAATTTGTTTTATGAGATATTACCTATTAAGAATTATCTCTTACATACATTACCACTTATCTACCATTAGTATACCTAAATAATAGGTCTCCTATCGGTAACGAACAGGGTTGCCATATTCTCGAATTCCTTTAAAGCACGGATCTTATTCCTTTATCTGTAATTGCTTTATTTTACAACCTTGCTTAGTATCTTTGATTTGTTTATGGATACAATTTTATACTTGACTTGTCCAGATAAATTTTCCCGTGAGACGCCGTTTAAATTTATTTAATGCGGTAACATATTTATGTGACTATAAAAATAAAAGCAAAGATAGAGTAATCGATCGATTTTTAATTTCTAATTTGAATATTAAGTTTAAAAAAAAAAAAACATATAACTTTATAGTTAAAGGAACAAAGTGATAAGAGCAACTGATAAGAAATGAATGTGTTAATAAAGGTCATGAGTCTCTGTTGACAGAGAGCGTCTAAGTAGGTACTATCACAATGCTTATTTCTGCCGCCAAATAGTACTGTGCAAACGTTATTGTGTTCTGGTTTGAAAGGCGTTGTAGCTAGTGAAATTACTAGAGTAAGGAGACTAAACATCTCATGTCTGAAGGCAACGAGCACGTAGTATGGACATCTTACAGATGATGATGAATTTGATTATCAAGTTACTAATCTTAACTGTTACGATTTAATTTTTTTTTTTTTTTGTTTTACAGTGAACAAATCATTGCTTGTTAAATATCGGTTACAGTAATGTAATTTTGATTGGATTTCAAAACACAAAGGCCGCGAAACAATGCGATTGTAAGGCAAAACCGTTTCGTTCTAATTAGACAGAGCCTTTTATTGCTCCTGCGGTCATTACTTAATGCAATTTATAACTTCGTAAGTTAACTAAATGAGCAATAAATTCTATTTATATCAGATTATAATACATCGATGTAATACATATAAATTTGATAGAATAATAAAGTTTACTGCTACAGAAACTTATTCAAAGACGGTATAGATTAGGAAAAGAAGAGGACCCACAATACCCAAAGAGCTCGTCGTAGCTTAGACCTCTATTATCTACATAAAAAGAGAATAATTTTAATGTAAAAAAAACAATATATATGTTGTAAGATTTTATATGACAATATCTAATTAAGTTTTATTTCTGTAACATATATATGAAGATAAAGCTTCAGGTAACAGCAATGCTGATACCGCCCACATAGGAATCGGATTTTGTTTATCACTATTAATAGTCCAAAATTTTCCACTAACCCATCGTGCAAACATAGTCTCCATGGTAACTAACCCATCATAGAAAAGCAATAATATCAATATAGTTAAATTAACTAACCTATTGTACGGTTAAATAAATATAAGCAGTTCTTATCACAAATCGTCCGCATCGGGTTCGTATAGGAAAGTGGTTGATTGCAAAATCGATTATACTTTTATATCGTAAAATTCGATACTTGGATTTATCGCAAATAACCGGTTATCGATAAAGTCTCGCGAGTCATAAAATCGGAATTAAATCGATATACTCGGTTATTAACTGTTGAATACGTAACTAAGTGAAATTAGCATTTTGCGAGCTGTAAGTGGATACATTTGAGGATGTGGTAGGATGGAGGACCGATTATACCGCCGCCATTATCTTTACGATGCGCTAAAAGTTTTTATTGATCTGAATAAAATGAGATTCGCATATATAAATCGAAAGTTAATTGTTAAAGACTTCAATAAGATTGATATCGACTTCAGTGATGGCTCAGTGAGTGCGGTGGAATTCGGAGAGTCGCGGGTTAGGTCCTTATTGAGCTTTAGCTCTTCTAGATGAAAAACATTGTGAAGAAACCATCATATTCTATACTACAGTACTTTATATAAACATTTACATACTAATAACAAAACTACTATTTATTTTCGTAACAAATTGTCTAATAAAATAACAATAGGAGAACTATAATAATAGTATTATGGTCAGTTAATTACACATATGAGTTTTACCTAAGGCTTCCGTTGCGAGACCTGACAACCCAAATGGAATCGAATACATATAATCCGACCAAATAAAACCGTATTAGTGTTCCAGTATTAATGCATTGACCTATACGCCTATTAGAGTCGGTTTCATTATTTTTCTATAGTATGTCATTACAATACTGAAGTGACTTTAATAAATAAAATTAATTTGTATGTAATGGGTGTAATCGTTAACTTTGTTGTTGGTTGGTTTCCGTTGCTTGAGACTTAATATTACTATCTATCGGAACTATTTTTTCTTCAATGTCGTTACTAATAATACTGTGATCCAGTATGAAAGTGACTGATGATGAGATAATATCGTCTAGTGTACGTCATAGCGCCGTATTTATATGGACTTATACTTAAGATCAGCTGAAACGTTTTGCTCGTCTTATCGCTTGTTGAAGTAAGATAAAATGTTGATTGATGTGGAGAACGTTAGGGATGCTCGTGGTGACAGCTGTCACACAAACCGTTGAATTCATTTACATGGTAGCGCCACAACAGTGTTACAAATCGTAATACCAATGGAAAAATTAAGAATCAGAGACGCTAATAGAGCTAATGTGTCAACACATTTACATCGAGCGCCCCCGCACGGTGTATCTTTAACGCTACCGGTACAATCACTATACGTTACACGAAAATGATAAATGAAATTCGACGTACAACCATAAATTGTGACGGCGAATAATAAAAGATTATCTGTCCCCGGAATAAATACAGGGGGGAGGACAATAGGTTCTTTATTACGGGAACACTCTATGATCAAAGTTTTGTTTCCCCAATGTGGGACGAGCTCAAAAGGGGAGAGCCGGTGTTTTGTGAATCACGCGACGCGACGCCTAAATAGCGAATGTAAAAATTCCACCCTTGGAGAAGACAGAAAATATTGTTTCAGTGAAATTTTAAAACTTCGATTTTAATAAAGAACAAAATCATTGTAAGTCTCTGTCGTAGATTTGATTAAAAATGTATGGAATTCATTTCGACTAGACAGTACAGGCTTAATTAAATTTCCAAAATGTGCATTACTACGAGAGAATTCATTGTTGTAATAGTGTTTTACAGATAATTTACAAATACTTACCGAGATTAGAATACATTGCACCCCCTCTATTCATTAAATGTAAATAGAATAAATATACAACTCTTCTAATATTACTATTGCTGCGATACAGAATTTTCTCTGAGAAAAAGAAAGTCAATACTGTCTTAAATTGGTATATACCAGGCTGATCAAGTGCTAGTTGGTAAATGGTATATGCTGGTTGATAAATCTATGAAAGCTGTTATTCTTAAAACGTGTCGGTATCATGACAATGGTTCATGCTTAATAAGAATTGAACCTGCGCTTCGATCTATCAAACTGGTAGGTCTCTTTTGCCGGAGACTGTCTAGATAGGTACCACCATAGCTTTATTTCTGTCGCGACTTGTCTTATCTCAGCATAATCGACGATGCGACTGTCTTCACTTGCGAGAGGTATGAAAGAAGGAAACGTAATGCAGTATGAACGAGAACAGAAGTGTGGAAGATAAGTAGAGGATGATAGATGAGACAGAATGAAAGAGGAATATGAAAGATAAAGTAAAATGTATAGAAATAAGTAATAATGGTAAATCAACATGTATACAGGGCAGTGACCCAAAACACGCAGAGGTACTTTAAAAAAAAACAGACGTGTGAAAACACTATTGAGTTCCAGTTTAATGTAGCTGGTGAAATTATTGGGGTAACAAGTCTTAATATCTCGTCTCAAGCTGACAAGCATATTGCAGTGCAGTGTATATAACCCTAACTGGCGCTATTGTTATGAGCAGGCGTTTGACTTATGTGAGTCTCACTCGTCTCGTCGCTGATCATCTCTCGTTTAATCTATATACATTGTTCCCTCTGTATGAAATTACACTGTGCATGTACAGAACTGTCCAATGGTAGAGCACAGATAAAACAATATTCGCGTATAGCATCTCATGTCGTACGCGTGACGTGACGCGTGTCGGACCCCACCCGCTCGATAAAGCATTTTATTTCGATTGTAAGTCCGTGGGGCGATTATGAGTGGTGTCGCGTGCTGGCCGTTAGCGAGCCTCGCCGCTATTAAACGTCCTCTGCGGTTCCAATTTCAAATTCGGACGAGAACGTTCTATAAACTAATAAAGTTTAATTTTGAATTTCGAACGCGCTTTTCTCGTACGGCATTCGCGATCAAGAACACAAGCTTTATTTAATACTAATAGTGTATAAAATTGCTTGCTCCTTTCTGCAGGTGCATCAATAGAAAACGTTCGTGTTTCAATTGATCTGCAAAGGATTTCGATGTATTGGTTGACTAGGCTGGACTTTATTTCTTCAAGAAGCCGCACATATTGAAATCTTTATTAAATAAGCACTTGTTAGATAAAAAATAATATTGCGCATACGAATAAGTCCAACCTTGAGATATAGATGTGAAAACGTATAAGTGGGACTTAGTCTTTATGTACCATAATTATGGGCCGATTGACGTCCACTGCTGATCAAAGACCTTCCCCATAGATCTTCAGAGTTCCTTGACGGGTTTTTATATATAGATTCTTATAATTATTTTATAAGCCACTGCCAGTGTTAAAAAAACAATAATGTTAACTATTATCGTTGTCGCAGATGTTTGCGAAAGCGTTCCCGTGACCCTGCCATCAGGAGACGAGATGGAACATCGTGAGGGTTTTAGTCGGTGGCAGTCCGACGTAACCCGTCCTTGCCTCCGCGAAGACGGGTATAACTAGTAGTAGTACAAATGCCTGCGCGCATTTCCCCCCATATTAAACAAAGAAAAAAAAAACATCTTCCGTTTGTGATGCTCTCCCACCTAATCTGTATCCCACCTGAATCTGTAATGATGAACTTTAGTGCTGACATACATGGGGCCATAGAGACGGTCATATAATAATTTTTCTCGCTAAAGTTTATAGAAGTATAAAGTTTGAATGATACTATTCATTGCGTTCTCCAATTAGCTTTAAACTTTGAAGAATTATCATTGAGTCACAAATGAATATGTACTTATTAGTGAACATATAACGAAAAACAATATCCTACAATCAAGAAGAAACAGGAAAACAATACAGAATGTATAAAAAATATAAACAATAATTCAGTATTGTATCCGCGCTGTAACATCCACTTAGGTGATTAAAAGAATTAATACGGCGTTAGGGTGAATGGAGGGGTGTATACGGTGTATATGGGCGCCGTCGTAAAAAATATAATATTAACGAGATATATGAACAGATAGATTATCGGATTTGACGTTATTGACGCTTACGTACGGGTGGCTGCGCCTTAATGCCTAACGAAATCTTTATTACGAGAGATTTATGACGGCCGTATTGTGTATTCGATCTTTTGTAGATGGCTCTTCGCTTTATGATGAGAGGCGGAGTGGATTATGAGATTATTGAATTATACGCTAAATTAAAGCGCGCCGCGCGAAACCCAAGTATTTGCTTCATCCATAATGAATACACAATACTGTAATAATGTTCATCCCTTTTAACTTTCCCACTGCTGAGATTCGGGGCCTTCTCTTATAGGAGATCCACGATTATTTCACCATACTGGCGACGTACAGATTCATGTTTCTCTTTACCGGAGGTTTAAACTCAGTGGGAATAGAACTTTCTACGCCGATACTGCCGCCTTACGATTATCCTTCTATCTGAGCTATCAAGGTTTTGGTCAATGCTTCAAATTATGATTAATATCATTAATAGTGTACTTTTCTTGTGCAAACACTTGCCCGTTTTATTATACATAAGGCTTTTAAGTGTAAATTAACTTTGTATAACATTTTTGAACGAAAGATGTCCTCTCCTGAGCATAACTAGTCCTTAAGGATCTTTTCACTAATCAGTCCTGTTATGCTGTAGGTTCAACTTTTAATATTTTGAATTCAATGTATCATCCTCAGGAAATAGACGTCCACTGCTGGACATACGCCTCCTCTAAAGATCCGCACAACGATCGTCCTGCGTTGCCCACATTGCCGGGCACTAGAGGTTGTCGTTCATAGAGGTTCATATTAAGGGATTTGGGTCATTCCCCACCACGCTGGCCAAATACGGGTTGGTGGAAGCCAGAGCTTCGTTTGTTGATTAGCAGGGTGCACCACGAGGAGCTGAGGTTGGCTTGGGCCTTGTGAGTTGTCGTTCGGGACTCCTTACACCCCAAGTCAATGTATACATACAAAAAGAAAATTTTTGTAGTTTATAATAATAGTTTGGCAAATATCTCCCTTCCGCCTTTTTGTCTTTTGAATTTCGCGGCTATGTACAAAGCGCTACAGAGCTCGTATCTGGCAATACTATACATAATTTGAAAGGTCTTGACATAACCTACAAAACGACGCTATGCATAATTAGTTTGGATATTGCGTTCAACAGTTATAGACGTGTAAACATATAGTTCACTAACGCCGAAATTCGCGCTATTTTAAAGTTTTCCTTCGTTAAAGGCAAATCCGCTAGAGAAACGTTCCGTGAGATTAATGGTGTTTTGGGGGATGGTACTCTATCACTTCGAACCGCGGAGGAATGGTTTCGACGAATCAGAGCCGGTGAAAACGACACCATGGATAAGCCAGCCGGCGGAAGACCTGTGACGACAAATACCGATCAAATCATGGACTACATCGAGTTAGACCGGCATGTGGCATCTCGTGACATCGCCCAGGAGATGGGAGTTAGTCACCAAACCATTTTAAACCATCTGCAGAAGGCTGGATACAAAAAAAAGCTTGATTTTTGGGTGCTGCATGATTTGACGCAAAAAAACCTTCTGGACCGAATCAACGCCTGCGATATGCTGCTGAAACGGAACGAACTCGACCCATTCTTGAAGCGGATGGTGACTGGCGACCAAAAATGGATCACATACGACAATATCAAGCGAAAACGGTCGTGGTCGAAGGCCGGTGAATCGTCCCAAACAGTGGCCAAGCCGGGATTGACGGCCAGGAAGGTTTTGCTGTGTGTTTGGTGGGATTGGAAGGGAATCATCCACTATGAGCTGCTCCCATATGGCCAGACGCTTAATTCTACCATCTACTGCGAACAACTGGACCGCCTGAAGCAGGCGATCGACCAGAAGCGTCCAGAATTGGCCAACAGGAAGGGTGTAGTGTTCCACCAGGACAACGCCAGACCACACACTTCGTTGATGACTCGTCAGAAGCTACGGGAGCTCGGATGGGAGGTTTTATCGCATCCACCATATAGCCCGAACATAGCGCCAAGTGATTACCACCTGTTCCTGTCCATGGTGAACGCCCTTGGTGGTGTAAAGTTGAACTCAAAAGAGGCTTGTGAAAAGTGGCTGTCCGAGTTCTTCGCAAATAAGGAGGGGGGCTTCTACGAGGGAGGTATTATGAAGTTGCCGTCTAGATGGAAACAGATTATCGAACAAAACGGCGCATATTTGAACTAAATCCGATCACTGTAACACTTTTTATAAAGCATTGAATAAAGAGCAAAAAAGCGGAAGGGAGATATTTGCCAAATTTATATATTTCAATGACTTCTTTGTAGACAAACTATTAACAGTTTTTTTTAATAATATTTATACACATAACAGTAAATATTTAAACAATGTAAATAGCTTAATACTAAAGCGTTTGTATAACCAAGAGAGAGCAAAGAGTTTTGAAGGAGACATTAACTATGGCCCGCTCCAGTTTTTGTCAAACTCAAAGCGGGTCCCGGAGACCATTCCAGTTGGAACTGGAGCAGGTAACCGCCGCTGAGCGACGTCTTTTAACACAAACTTGCAACATTCGCCCAGATTTTAAAGGCTTTAAATAAATAAAATTCTCTCATTACACTCAGTACTTCAGCAAACCGTAATTACTAAAACATATTCAAAAATTTACAGATAATGAATATGTGAAACGGTAATACGTCTGCTCATAACGTAGGCTTAATTAGGGTGATATACACAACACTTCTTTCTGCTTCGCCTTGATATTCTTCTTCTTCTTGTGCCCTTCCAATTAAAGAAGATTGGACACTAGTTCTACGAATCTATTCCTGTCACGCGCTAGGTGGATCAGCTGCGCGGTGTTCTTGATATGTAAGATATTAAATCTCATTGTCATCGACGCCGTTCAAACCGGAACACAGTAATTTTTATACACTACTGTTTGTCGGCAGAAATAGGAGCTGCTTTAATACCCACCTAAACGGTCTACAGCAACCTATCACCAGTAGAAGTGATCTTCTTATAGAGTATTATCTCTACTCACCTCGCTTATATCATTCAGCTTCACTGATACCGGTCAAAGCGATCCCTTCACCTGAAGTTATTGCCTTTTGGCCGCTTTTTAAGATATGCCACATAAAAGTAGAAGTGGAGACAGTAACCTGTTTTTTATACGGTGGCAAGACTGTAATATGCTAATTATACTGCATTCTACTTTGAATGGCGCTTTAACTATTAAAATTACTTTTTTTTGTTTCGGGGAGGAAATCTTCGAAAAGATACTGTCTTCTGAGGACAAGTTAGAGTTATATGGAGATTTTTATCCACTAAACCCCCCTCGGTGGTCATCTTCAGCATTAGAAAGATCCTATAACCATAGGGTCCCATCGGAACGTAACAGCGTCCTCTCTAACACTAAGCTAGGATAGCTCATCCTGGAGTCTGTTTTATACAGCTCCTGTCATCCTCGCAAGTAGTACCTCATTAGCGGAAGACCACGTCTAGCCTTTGTCCTTCTCCGAGTCGTTTATAGGGCGATGAGAACCCTTACCCTGATTGCCAACAACCTCAAAGGCTAACACCATTCAGCGTTGCGCGGTGACGCCGAGCGTCAGCGTAACAACGGATTCGTCTCCGAGCTGGATCTGTCCTCACTCGACTCCGATCAGCAGCCTCCATTTATACCATTACAGCTTCACAACAGGTAGCTAAATTAGTAAGATTATTAAGGTAACATAACATCTTGTCTCTAAAGTTAGACGTACTTCTAGTAGCTTGATTGAATATAAACAAAAGTTCCACTTGAAGTTAGTTCGTACCCAAACCTTGACAAATTTTTGTTCCAGTTTTTCAAAACTTGCGCGAAATACGTACACTAGTTATATTAGTGAAAAAAACATTTGCTTTAATGAACTAACCGAAACTTCTACTTCTCAAAATGTTATATTTTCATAGAGCAATGTTTTTTTTTTCATAAGTAGTAAAGTTTAAACAATGAAATGTTTATTTCAAGTTTATTACTGTAACAAACCTTCGACCTTTTCGTTTGTCACGCGATAATCTATTTGTGTTTTTTCCTACTAATAATCAGTTTTCTAACTATAGCCGTTGTTAGTAACGCAATAGAAATAGACTCACGGGGTTATAATCAATATAAAACAATCTTATAATGTGATTGTTTAGTATTTTTAATAAATAACGTATTAGTCTTTTAAAAGAAAATAGTGTACTATTTTCGTGAAAGTTAATTTAACACCAGATATCATAAATGGGGATCATATGGTCAAAGGGTGTAAGGGGGGACCCCTTCAAATTCAAATACATGACTGACGATCCACTATACTCAGAATACTAAATTAATAGTCTATAGTGTGTAAGGAACTTTACAATAACTCACGGGACTCAAACTACCCTCATCTGCTCGTCAACAAATGAGGCTCTGACTCCCATCAATTCACATTGGTCCAGTGTGGTGGGATATAGCCTAAATCCCTTCATATGAAGCCCATTAAACGACAGCCCGTAGTGTCTGGCGGTACCGGATGCCTTGGTGACTGTTGACAGTCGAGGAAGCCTCTGGACGCTAGTACTGCAGAACTATATGGAGATCTTTGGGTGAGGCCTATGTCCAACAGTGGACGGCTATCGACTGATGATATCATAAACCAATCGATTATATTGATTTTGATTTAAGCAGTATATTCTCAAACAAAACTGTCTGTTAACGTATATTCTACTGATCTATGCAAGTTAGAGCGATATATATAGATATACATATATATATAACACTAAGTAGTTGACCTGGTGGTAAATGTTGCACCTGTCCATAACAATGTGATGGCAGTTAGGATGATATACACAGCACGACATTGTTCTCGTCGCTTTTAGACATAAGGTGTTAATTTTCGTTACGTCAGTAATTTCACTAGCTACAACACCTTTCAAACCGGAACACCTCATCATGTTTGGCGGTCGAAATACGAGCTGCCTTTATTACCTACTAAGACAGTCTCTAGAAACAGAGACATCCATTAAAATTTCATTCACATAATGTTTCTCAATTCATAGATGCCTATATATGACCAAGACCTTATCATGGTCAGAGTAAGGGTCTCTTTTTCTTTATTTTCAATACATTAAGCTGTCGTTTATAGCTATTACAAATAACAACAATAATGGTTGCGGAATTGGGAATATAATAGCGGGCCATTTGCCATTCTTTAGCGTACTTCATTGTACTCGAACGCAAGCACTCACTCCTCGTACAATGGACGCTGATACAATTGAAACTCATATAACCTGAGAACAGTTTGAAACATTTATATATTTTTTTATCCCAATATATAGTTTATAAAAATATTGCTAATCGAATGAAACCAGATTAAATGTAGAGTTAATCACAAACTATCTATCAGTATCTGAACTTTGTTTACTGTAGCCAGAGACCATATAGGTATCATTGCAACGCTTATCATTGCTGCTAAACAGAAGTGGGCAAAAACTAATGCATCGATTTGAATGGTGGTAACTAATAAAATTACTGTAGTAACGATACATGTCTCAAAGCAACGAACACAATGTGGTGTAGTGTATATTAACCTAACTAGCGCCACGTTATTATAAGCAGGCGGATCACTTCATCAGTTGAATGCTTCCTTCGTGTCATCGCTTCGCAGTACATATCTTTAGTTCGTCATTTCGCCTAGTAAATTTAAATACTTTCGTATTATTATACAATAATTTAAATAATCTATAATATATCAATCAATGTAATATAATATTATATATAATTATAATATGAAACAACAGAGAAAAAGTTATGAACACGAAGGCATCATTACCATCATAGGTTTTATCACGCGATTAGTTTCCATTAATGTTATATACGTCTTCAGTATTCATTTATACGTACTACTTGACTTTTTCTTTATACAGCGAACAAAGAAATATTGAAATAACTTACAAGCTAGACTTTCCGTCTAAGTACTAAGTAGGTCCTCAAAAGTAGAGGTTAGTTTAAGTACATCATCACGGATCATCTTTTAAAAGAACTCGGAGTATGTTAACGAACGAATAGGTATATTACAAATATATATATAATAGGATGAAAGAAGATTAACGAAAGAAATATACAAGGTAAGAATGATTGGAAAAATAGGTGCAGGTCGACCTAGGCGGACATATTCCGATCAAATCGGAGATGTCCTAAAGAAAGGCCGGATCAAAAGCACACGCAACAGACGAGCGTGCATGAAGACGTTTATGAAAGTGGAGGAAGCGAGAGAGGTGAGCCAGGATCGTAGCAGGTGGAGAGAGGTGGTCTCTGCCTACCCCACTGGGAACGAGGCGTGATATATATGTATGTATGTATATATAATAGGTTAAAGCTTAAATTAAATTTCACTTGATATCATGTGATAATGTAGTGGAACGTATAAATAACGAAATAGCCACTCGTATATTAACAACCGGAAGCAGCAGATTTATAATATGAAGATGACGGCACTCCTGGAACGTAATCTATCGTTAACTGTATTCCTCTGCTTGTAGATATGGAATCGAACCAGGAACCTATCTCTCCGCCGTTGTAGCAGCTGAGCAATAAAGACTATCTTTATATAAAGTGTCCGCAAAAATTATTGGCTCGTTTTATTTATTATACTATTGACTTATCTACTGCTTATTTTTAATAAGCTACGATAAAAATGGCTGCGCCCTCCGTGGAGTGCATCACGGTGGCACAATGAGCTCCCCCTGGCTCCTGACCTAGTTACCAGCGTCATTGTAAAGCAAAGCGTTCCCGAGGGTTGTCGGGTTATAGTAAACATTCGTCGTAACTACCAATGAGTTATCAATATTGTTAATGCTCGTAATAAATAAGATAAGGAAACGAAGTTTATTTGCTTATATTATCAGTATATGATTTAAATGCTGTCGACGAAGACAAGAGATTTATACCCAGCAATATTGGGTTATCAGTTGGGATTATATTGTCCAAGTAATTGCAAACATATGTTATTGACATTTGAATCCCAGATATAGTATTTTTATTAGAGAGATTTTGTGTGAGAAGACTTTCTCTATATATAGGACGGATTGAAATAGTAGATTTTAGTATGTTGCTACCATAAACCAAACTTTTTTTTATAGAAATTTTCTTAAATATATATTTCTGTAAAAACTGGATATAGTTCAGAAGTCTCAAAGTTATAAATGTATTTAATGTAAAGATACAAACATGTATATTTTCCTTTTAGATTTTTACTTCTACTTTCACTTTAGTTTTACATTTAAAATTGGTAAGTCTGTAGAGGAACTGAAATAATTAAAACTTCATATAATTAATATTTACTTATGCGTTTAGAAACCCTAATCGGAGTGATGTTGTTCAGGACCTGTTCCATTGCGTGCTGCTATTGTTTTCGCAAGGAAAAACCTAATGAATTTGCAATGTAACGGGAGCGAACTAATTACGTACTCCATTCATGGGAAAGTCAAAATATTAATCCATTAAACTGTTTCAGTAAAAAAGTGGTTATGAGTGTTAAACTATGCAATAGGTTTACATCGATCAAGACCATTCAAAAATTAGTTTCAACACTGTCATGTGCATTACTTAACCTCAATCAAATGTCTAGTAAATGACAAGTTTTAGCTGCTATTATGAAGCAGCGGTTGGGATACGTTGGTACAGACTTATTCGTTAATGATGCCATGTCATCCATAACAGCCAATTTACGTCCCCACTGCTGGGGCCATAGGCCTACACACAAAATGAGGCCCAATGCGGATTGGAGACTTAACACGCCCCTTAGAATAAATTCTAATTCATGTGCAAGTTTCCTCAGGATGTTTCCCCTCACCGTATGTATTTCGCCATTGTAACTAAAGTTCATATATGTACAAAACTTATATTTTAAAGTCATTGGTACATGCCAAGATCCGAACCTGCGACCTTCGGAATGAAGGCCGCACGTTCCAACCATTAGGCCAGCGAGCTAGTTGCCAAGTAACTAGAGTTAAAAAAAAACTAGGCGAACTGTTACTGTATACGGTGCACTGAACTATCACAATTTATCATCATTATCATTTTGTTTATCCACTGCTAGATATAGGCCTTTCCCAACGTCTTCCATCATCTTCAGCGTGGTGACTTATGGACAATACTCCTCAATGGACAGCAACTGAGGATATTTTTTTTTATTAACAACTTATTCATGTTTACTTTATCTTATGCAAATTCAAGAACAATGCAAGTACGCATCTTCATCAATTCAGTGTTTGATGAGAATCTGCGATTGACGTAGTAATAAAAAAAAAAAAAATCAATATGGCTATGTTATTCTAGACATAAAAATGTGTATGTAACACATGTGATATATTTATGTAGTACGAATATGTGTGAGCTAAAACAATTTCAATAATTCACCGGACGGCCGCTAGTGTAACGCGGAGGTCCCGGGCGCAGGTCCCTCGCACAATAAACTTCCTACAGTAATAAAAGACGTGTGAGGTCAATTTGCACGATATATTTAGTTAAACAAAACACCAGTGTGTAAATTCGCGCAGTATGCACCAACAATGACCCACTCTGCGGCAGTTTGTGCTGGCGCGAACAAAGCAATGCAATCCCATTAACATATGCGGTTTGTCTTTATCATGGAGCGATGTTTGTTGTTGAAATTTATATATATATATATATATATATATATATAACTATAGTTTAGTCCTGATAAGAGAATGTTTTTTGTTTAATTAAAGTACTTGGTAATAAGTTTTGTGATATGATTTGATATATCTTCGCCGTCAGTATTTGTAGCTATAGGTTTCATCTCACGTCACGTTTTCTAGACCTTCTTCATCTTGTCTAAATTAATGTGGCACTGACAATTTTATCCCCTGCCCGATACAGGAAATACTACTCAACTATAATGCATTTACAAATTTATATCACCGCTGAATATATTTCTTCCTAATAGATATTTGACAAACTCGCGCATTATCTACTATCGGTAGGTCACTTTTACATGTACGAATAGATAGGACCAATCGTCTATAATCTCTGGCTATTAAGTTTAACACAGGTATGCTCTGCCTGTTGTAGAAGGCAACCAAAATTAGGCTTTAAAGGCCTTCATTGTCCTTTAAGTGACCCCGGCGTACACGACAAAGCACAAAAAAAAAATAGGTACCATCGTACCTCTTATTTCCGTTATCAAACAGTAGTGTGGAAATTGTATTATGGTCTTTCAATTGTGTTGTTCCTAGTGAAAGTACTAGGAAAATTTTAACATCTAAGGTCTCAAGGCGACGAACAGAATTTGATGGTGTATATCATTCTAATTAGCATCATATTGCAATGGGCAGACGTATCATGTCAATCATGTTAACGACACAATTGTCGAATAAAACATAGGATGTTAAGTCGAATTTGTGTTTGTTTTAGTATTTGTATCATCATCATCATCATCAGCCGATAGACGTCCACTGAATAGGCCTCCCCCAAAGATTTCCACATCGATCGGTCCTATATATGTGCAGTAACACGTTCAAATAGACATATGCTTGTAAACCTTCTAATATCGCGAAACGAGTAACAAGAATTGCAATGTAAGCTGCAGCTTATTTTAAGCTGGATAAAAAATGAGATGTATTTTATATATGGGTTCGGCGTGAGAGCCTCGCTGCACGTCCACAATAGATTGGCACGTCAATACAACGCAGCTAGGTTGCGGACTAATGCATCGGTCACGTATGAGATACGACGTCGCGGTGCTGTTGCGAATAAACGTTTGTCTAGTCGTCTGTCGCATTTACAATGGAATCGTGCACAACTCTAACAAAGCGCCGTCATATGAGATCTGAACCTACTCCCTCTATCTATGATACTATAAAGTCATTAAAAACTGCATATTGCTCGCAAACCACCATATCTCTCTCCGCATTAAAATTTCTTCTTATTGGACAAAATGAGTAGATAAGTCTTTTTTATTTTGGTTCCGGTGACGAAATCTTGGAACAGATACTCTGCTTTCTGGGGGGAAGTCAAAGTTAGGTCACCTTCGCCGATGGACGAGGTCATGGGATTTCCACACACAACCACGGCTTCGCTAACGCTATGCTGGGATAGCCCGTCCCAGGGTCTGCTTCATGCAGGCTCTACCAGTGTCGTGAGTACCACTTCAATGACCGGAGACCACGTCCAGCCATTGTCCTCCTCAGGGTCGTATAGAAGGCGATGAGATCCCCAATCCTCACCACCAACGACTCCAAATTACATCTGTCTATAACAACCTGGCAAAAACTAGTGTGATATATCCAGCACTACGTTGTGCTCGTGTTTGCATCAAGACCCTAGTAATTTCACTAAATATAATGCTGGAACCGGAACACGATTTTAGCACACTGCTGTTTGACAGCAGAAATAGAAGTTGCAGTGTTAGTTACCCAGACGGTATTCGGCAACAGACACCTACCACCAAGGAAGCGGATAATAACCCCCTGTTATTGTTCCCACTACTGGTTCTCATCACGCTGATCATGTGCGGGTTGGTGGATATCATATGTTCACGATAGCAGTAATTTTTCAAAGAACTCGATTTCCTCACGATGTATTCCTTCACCAGAAGCTCAAACCTAAATGGATAGAACACTCGCCTCTTCGAAGCGTAGAGATTTGCTTTCCAAACAGCTATCGCAGCTTCACTGTTGTTAAATTCGCCTTTAAACTAAAATTGTTGATAACCGTCTAACATCTAAAAGGATTTTTAACTATCCTCCAGTAAATATAAACAATAACTACTATAATTTTGGAATAGGGATCTCTAATACATTTAATACTATTACTTATCAACCGATAGGTCTCTGTTGACGGTGACCATCTAAGTAAGTACTATAGTAGTGAATTACCGAGGTAACGATACAACATATTATTGTCTCGAGGCGACGAGTACAATGTTGTGTAGTGCATATTACCTCAGCTAGCGCTACATTGTTATAGACGTATCATCATCTCGTCTCATCGCTTCGTCTAATAAAAGATAAAACTATCCTTCTGTAAGTAAAACGAAAGAACCTGATAGCGAAATAGAACATGTCAGGTTTATTACAACTTGTTTAAGTAGTTTATAAATCTGTTGTAAAATTACACGACGTTACAGTTTCTTTGAAATAATATATCTGCAATAAACCTGACGTAGAAACAATCGATACTAATCATATACCAGTAAATGTGCGATAGTATATATTAGTGAAATACTAGATGCAATTAATCACGGCGCTCCACTCTCAGTGGACTGGGGAACGGGAGTTAGAAGTTTTAAAAGAAGTTTCCTTCTGCAAGATATTAGCAGCAGCTACTGAATGGAAATATCGATAAAGAGAAATGTTGCGTGAGTTAAGCCATCGGGTTCGACGGCTGACACGCGAACGGAAAGGTTCCGCGATAAGTTCTCTTTGCACAGAAAGAGGAATTTTAATACCCTTATTTTCATGCGATTTTAAATTAGAGACACGGTGTCAATAGCTGATAACCCGTACACGGGAAACTTTGATAGCTCAGCTGGTACGGTGGCGGGATATATCCCAACGGAGCTTTGAAAATCTACATATACATAACTGATACAGTAGCTAAGCACTGATCTAGTAACACGAAAGCTCCAGCTTCTTTTCCGGAATAAATTTAGAAGAGATAAGTACGTGGTTAAGTTTTTCATGGCTTACGTATCTTCGTCGTATTGTAAATCTACCGCCATAACAATATTGCTGTTTTATATTAGAACTGGAATATACTGGGCGAGCAGGTTTCACCATCCAAGTACTTGTTACTTAACACTATGAGATTTTGAACAGCACGAAATTGAAAGCAATTCGTTTTCGAAGCTCGTGCTTTAGAATATCGGCTATTACAGATTCATAATTTACAAGGGGATAATATAGATAGAGATGTTAATTATCCTTATTATATAAACGAATCCACCATTATATTTAAATTTAATTCATCTCAAAGAACCAACTTATAACTTACAAGTTTCAGCGAGCGACGGTGGCAGCCCGCTGTGAACTTTCTTTGTGGCAATTGTGAAACTTGCTGGATGCATTTTATACCGGAAACAAGTTGTAACGTGTTGATTACACTTCTCGAAAGTGGTATTTTGGATACATACCTGAAAAGAAAGCGTTTATTTAAACTTTAACATTCTATTCTTAAAAGTAACTTATTAATGCTGAACTGTGTAATGAATTACCTAAGTGACCAGCGGGAAACATATATTCTAAATGGACATTTTCACCATTCATGGCCTGATACTACACGAAGTCGAGTTTGAGTAATTCCCACGTGTATGTACATAAAAAAAATATCTTGTATCAGATGACCTATTACCAATAATTACGTATGTAATAGCATTGTTTCTTGAAAGTAATCACTCAATAGAAACCAAGATAAAAAAGAAATAACTCTAATAACAAAAAAAATCTCCTATGAAATGCTTCTTCTCTTAAAAAAATTCTTTCAGCAGTTATTGAAAGATTCGAGCATCTTAAATAATTTCTCTTTTTGATCATTACGTTAAAATCTAATGAAAAAGAATGATCATCATCCTTATCACCAGCCGATAAATGCCCACAGCTGGACATAGGTTTCCCCTAAACATCTCCATACCAGTTGGTCTGTGCCGCCCACGTCTATCGTTCGCAAGGAAAATGATAATACAATTAAAATTATTGAACACAGTCAAGAAAATTTATGTTGCACGCCTCACCAGTGCTATAGCATATATGTAGGCCTACATGCGGTCTAGACGCCTAGATTCTATCGCTAGATCGTATCAGCTAGGCAACACTGAACAGGCACGAAGAACAAATGCAATGTTGGAAAGCGAACATTATTTGTAATGCAAAAGCAATAAATGAAAGAGGTCTTATAGGATAGGAAACTAGATGAGGCTTTTTTTTTAATCAACCGTACAATTATGTATTGTGAATGATCTCTTATCGAGATAACATGCTTAAAACACTCCTTAGACCAAAATCAGTTTAGGGGTATAGAATAATTTTCATCCTTATCCCAAGGAAGACTGACTTTGTATCAAGTTCATCTGATTCAATTGAAGCTTTAAGATAAGTTAAATCAGGTACTAAGGTAATATCCAAATGTTGTGTAAATGAATAAACGTTAAATATTAATATATTTTCACATTTATTGTAGTTGTTACGAACTGTTGTTAAGGTAGAGTTAAATATGATCAGTAAAAGTTTTCATTCGGTACTAAGTGTAGTATGTAAATTTCAAATTGATCTCAACGCACGCATCGATCACCGGGCTCCATTTAATTTTAAAATAAAAGAAGGGACGGACTTCGCGACGTCTAGTCCGCCCCCGGGACATCCCCGGACTACACTCCCAGTTATTAAATGCCACCTGAATAATTCATAACATGAGGGTAGATCGCAATAACTTCGCAAATTTTAGTACGGAGCGCAACGACAAATTGTAAACTCTATTTCGGGATCCGAAAGTCTCGTTCAGTGCCGTTACAAACAATAGTGAGCTTTCAAACATTTCCTGAAAGCTTTGTTGGCCAATCATATTTTCATTAGTCTTGGAAATATAAAATTTTTAATGACATCTATTTGTGTGTCTGTTGGAGGAATTTACTTCATCTACCATTTAAGTTAAAAAGTTTCAGAGGTTACTTAATATCTATCTGAAAATACATTCCCTTTCTTACTAAAATTCAAGAAATTTTCTCTTCGTTTGAGAGAATACCCCGAGACCCAATAGTGGGAACATATGATGTCCATACATACATACATATATATCACGGCTCGTTCCCAGTGGGGTAGGCAGAGACCACCTCTCTCCACCTGCTACGGTCCTGGCACACCTCTCTCGCTTCCTCCACTTTCATAAGCGTCTTCATGCACGCTCGTCTGTTGCGTGCGCTTTTGATGTCCACTGCTGGACATAGGTTTCTTGGAACATGTTCCACAAAGCACGGTCTTATGATGTTTGAATCCAGTGACTCCAAGCAATTATTTCAACATCCTCTGTCCACCTCGTGGGGAACATTTAGTCGGTGGTTTATTTATTTATAGTACATACTAAACACGGTATAAAACTTGACTTGGGAGACTATAAATTCGTTTTATAAAATTACACAGTAAAAATGCACGAAGGCGAACAATTAGAGCTAAGTAGTGCAACAGGTAAAGTTAATGTATAAGTAAAGTATTAAGTAACGCGGCGCGGCTCGCAACTTTGTTGAAGGAGTTCGCGGCGACCCAGTTTTTGCTTTCTAAGACATGTTTTAATAACAAAAGTAGTGAAACGTTGAGCCTGAGTTCTAGACTTGTATGAAATCATTATCTAGAAGCCGTGGCTAAGAATTTGTTTTTTTTTTTTTATAAAAATATCACACAGTTTTTACTAGACGAGAGACACTCACATAATGGTAAGCAATACACCTCTTCATAACAATATGGTGTTAGCTAGGATAATAGACACAGCAACACCACACTATGCTCGACGCCTTGAGACCTATGATGTTTAGTCTCGTTACCTCAGTAATTTCTCTAGTTACAGTATCCTTCAAACCGGAGCACAGTAAGTTTTTACAATACTGTTTGTCGACATAAATAGAAATCGAGGTGGTGTACCTAGACGGTTTCCGACAACATAGATCTATCACTTCTAAACATCATCATGCTCTTTAATATTTTAGTCAAATCGAAGATAAATATAATCATCGTAATGATTATATAACTATACTGCATCATACATATGTCGTACTTATTAATCTCCATATTAAGTTGGTTATATTAGTCGACTTTTACAACTTTATTGCACACAGGGTCGACGCATCCGTAAGCTTAATAAATAAGCTGATTTATTTTTATTTGTATATATATATTATTTTATTATCTACCTTTATTACAGGAAACCCTCTGGTACCAAGACAGCGCTTTCACCGGAAAACATTGTGCAAATATTGTTCTGGTTTGAATGGCTTTGTTGCTAGTGAAATTATTGGCAATGTCGAGATATATCTTATTTCACAACTCGATGAGCACAATGTAGCAGTGTATATCATCCTAACTACTATCAGATGGTTTTATTGTATATTGATTATACTTTCGCTTTGATCACAATAGCGCGTAACGTAACGATTCCTGGTTCCGCTGGAAGTGTCACGGAGAACCCAAGAGTAATTAAGCTTAAACGCCATAATTCAAATGAAGTTAGAAAAGATTCCGGCCAAAGAATTAGGGACAAAGGCCTTTACGGCCGGTTTACATAATAAAACAATGAGTGGGGAGGAAACGGGGGAAGTCGGCGGAGCGGACGGGGGAGGCCCTTCCGCAACACTTTCGCGATAATACGTCATTTGACGTGAATAATGTGAATTATTCGCGTTAAAGCGACTCTAACCGCGAAATTTTAATAATGAATTAAAACATCCTTTCAAAATGTAAATTTTTAATTAGGACAGCGATGCGGTGGCCCTCACCCCCGCCCATACAGCCAGCCCACCCCTCAACAGAGCCCCGGATATATATTTACTATCGTTTCACAATAAATTCAGTGATCTTTTTAGTAACGTGTCTGTTACCGACTATTAAATTTTGCTACCGGTGCATTCATTAATAATTTACTATTGCGTCAGAACTATTAACTAATATTACTATTGACAAATTCACAAAGGCAATGCTAAAAATATATAGAATACGTATATGAAATCACTTGCATGTGATCCTGATACTAAAAATCTGTAAAAAACCTTATGGTGGCATAGTAAAGTGTAGTGTGTTTACTGTTTGAATAGAACTAGATTTTTTTTAAAGGTTCCAACTGATAGATAAATAAAATTGTAAACAGTTCTATGACCATGGATATGTTAGTAAGTATAGGATATTAGTAAGTTGCCTATGTCCATGTCGAGAGATATTGATGATGATGAAACCTTATCTGTTGTTGAAGGCAACAAAAAGAGTCCACAAGTGTCGTTAGCCTTGAAGTAAGCGAATCCGTAGGAGGAAGCAAAAGCGACGTCGTTCCGTACCTCCTATAGCTCAGCGATGATGCTGAAGAAAGTTTAGCTCTTACTTGAGATTTGCTAAGCCAAAGAAATCCTCTGACTGCACTGAAGAAGACCACCAAGAGAGCTTTAGTGGACAGAAATATCATATAATTCAGACTGCCCCTTAGCAACGGGGTTTTGTTTCAAAGATTTCCTACCCGACATAAAACAAAAAATAGCCCTATTTCCTTAATCATATTCCGCTAAGTTCAGGTGTTTAGGTGCGATTGACTAATTTAGTCAGTCCAGTTCATAGCTGCAGCAGGGCATCTACAGTGAGGTTACTAAGGATAAAGAAGTTGACCTCCAAGTTACATCAAAACCAATCCATTGTACGTTTCATGTTCAACCGTATCCGAATCCAAATCATTAAGCACTCTCTGAAAATTAAATAAGACCCGATTTAAGTTGCTCTTACTAAATTAAGTAATTTAGAAAATGGCCGCGCTTGTTAAATGAGTTCAATTACAGAATTATCAACGGAGCGTTGCCAGCGTAATCTCCTGTGAGAACTACCGACCTCGCCGAAGGAGTATGTATAATAAACAAGTTGAATGGGCGGAAGAAACAATTGCATAAATTATACAACTCCATTACAAGTGTATGTTTAAATCGGTTATCATTTTGTTTTAAAAAGTTATTAAGTTGTTATGGCTCTTTGTAACATTGTTAGCGATGGAAGATAAGCCGTTACGAATAATAACAAAACAACGGATATTAAGAACCTCCAAGAGATTTCTTTTATGTTTTAGAAATGAATTAAAGATTTTTTTCCACTCGTCAAAGGGACGGGTAGATCGGTCCGTTCACCTGATAGCAAGTGATTCGTCCGTCCATGACGTGACGATAGTTAGGATGATATACAAAGCATCACCTTGTGTAAGTCGCCTTGAAGCAAGATGTTAAGTATTTCTTAACTGTAATATACTACGGTTAGACAGTACAAGTACATGCTACGATGGTTTCCCATATGATTAAGGACCACCACCATAAAATATACAGCGAACATAATTTTTGTTATGATTGCTGAAACATATATAGAACAGTTGTTTGTAAAGTAGATCACGATGTCCAACTCAAAATTGTTTCGGACCAAACTTGAATCTGATGAAGGAAGACTGAAGAAACATGTTCTAAGATTTAATATCAATCTTCATTCTGCTACATGGGTCATTTCGTCTTGCAGCTTTCCTTCTTAAAACAGGCAAGTATCAACTGTGGCAACAAAGTGGTGACATTTGTTAAGTGGCATGCTGAAGTAGTTACCAGATGTTTACAATTCTGCATTTTTTTGTTTCACATGAGCATTATTACTAGTATTTTTTTTTTATTTGGACCTTTAGTACCAATTATAGACAGTAATAAATATTTTCGTTAGTAATTAATGTATGTCTGTGTTAAAGGGCAATTACGATTTATAAATAAGCAACCAGAGAGTAACTTGCTTTAGTATTATATTGCCAAGTTAATACAACTGCTTATTGTTAACAAATTATGTCGTTTGTTTAATAAATTGTTGAACAAACGGTAATAAATACGGACAGGCTTGTACCGAGGGACGGTGAGAGCAATTACATTGTCTACCTACATTAATAAATTAAACAAAACTCATTCAAATTTGTTTCATAAAAGGGATGTAATGAAAATCAAAATTAATATAATATAAACATTATAATAGGAGGAAAGTTTGTTGAGATCACAGACAATAAATTTGAAGAACCTAATGACGAAAATGTGTCAACAAACAAAGGTCTTTTCAAAGCAAACAACTTTTAAAAGCAAATTGAAAGACTGCCCGACATCCCTTTGTTTCCACAAAGCTGCAGAAAATCGATTCCCCATCATTTAATAATATTTCTATAAGAAAATTACCCTTTCCTCATTCAAGGCAACGTTTTAAGTCCTTTGTTCTTTAAAAGGGACAACACTGGGTCCTCGCGAAAGTTTTCGTAATTAAATTTTTATATCCCCTTTTGGGGCCTCTCGTGTATTTAATGGGGCGAAATATTCTATCCCACATTTTTAGTGACACAAATCGTTGTTAAATTAGAACAGACGAACGGTTATGTTAATGTAAGTAGCCCGTGAGGAATTAATTAGGAGAAAAGTGGCTTTTCTATTCGTCTGACTTACTTTTTGTGTTACGTATAACAAAGGGATATATACATAGGGATATATTACGTATAACATAGGTTTATATACACTTCAATATATTAATTACAGTTTAGATATCTTTAGGATACATTTTTAATTTTAAAAGGAATAATCAGTAACCCAATTGCTTATATTAACATCGTCACAAGTTCTTTCTAAAGAAACCGTCTAAATAGGTAACCACTTCTAGATATATTTCTGTATATAGCTTTACTGTGTCCCGGTTTAACCGAGCTGTATCTAGTGAAATTACTAAAGTAACGAATTTGATCATGTGAGTCAAGGCCATGTAAACAACGTGGTGTAGAGATTATCGTCTTAACTAATATCACCTTACGGGCAGGAGTATTATTTAACATCAGGTGAACTTACTCGTACCGTTGTTCCGTGGAATGATTAAAACTATAAAATGTGGACTTCACTGGATGGGCTACTTAGTAACGATGGGAGACGATTGTGGACTCAAAAAGGCATTTCTCGGTACCCCTATTGGGCGCCGACCTATCGGCCGGCCCACATACCACCCACACACCTACACGAGCTTCAAGCAGTGGATTGGCAAGAGGTAGTGCAGGAGAGATAACGCTGGCATTATCTTCTTTCGAAGGCCGAGAGTCACATTAGGTCGCTGCGCCAGAGAAGTAAGTATAAAATGTAAAGCAACCCTTGCTTGAAGTTATATTAAAATCTTTAGCAAATATAAAGAGGTATGCACACCGGGAGTAAATATATTATTTGAACACTTCCCGACCGTCCCCGCAGGCAACTTTCTTAAATATTGCAGATTTATGTTAAACGCCCGCCGCCGACTCCGGTTTCTTTATAGCGGCATAAAAAGTTAATTCAAATTAACTCTCGGTGTAACTCCGTCTTACTTTAGCCCTTCTTGAGCGGAATTATTGTTCTTTTAATAGCTTACATGAACAATAAAAATTAAAGTTTCAAAGGATTTATGTTGAAAGCTTTATTAATACTTAGCCTTTCATTCAGAGCGACCTCGTTGCAGTACTTTCATAAACACTGTGGTCGCTGCTGTGTTTATGTCGTGTTGTCGCCTGACCATTGCTTTTAGGTGAAAGTAATGTGGAAACCTCTGTATGACTACAATATTTTTATGATCCAAAGAACTTTTTCACCTCCCGTACCACGAAGACAGCATAAGCGCCAAGCTAAAGTTTACTGCATAGCATAAGCTCTTAACATAAATTAATTGCTCAATATTGTTTATCCGTGTTAGAATATAGTTTAGGTGATATTCATTGTACGAAATGTTGTTTTTTTTTAACGATCAAACACAACTTATAAAATTGGATTGAAAGGAGAAATACTGATAGTACTTTTACTTAATTTAAACTTACGAATATAACCTCGGGGTTTAAAAACCGCTAGATCAAAAGTAGTTTTATGAACATAGAACAAACCTGTGCTATTTTCTTATAAATTAGTTCATTACTATTAGCCGAAGTAAAAATATATAATGCCAGCAATTAAAATTCTAATTATAGTAATAACTCTTCAAAGTACAATACAATACAATTCTTCCTAAGAAACACGAAGTAAATCTAGTCAGGCCTATAGAAAGAAATAAAGAAGACTAAAAATAAAAGAACGATTTACTGAAAGAGTGAAAACTTTACCTTCAACTGCATTCGTAGCATAGGGGCTAATCGGTTCAGCCCTGTAGTCCCGGGCTAGCAAAAATAGGAATAAGGTAAGCCCTGCCTGTCGCAGAAAGCGACTAAAAGGGTATAGGACTTTCGCGGGCCTTGAGCGTAGGAGCCCTTATTGCTCAACAAGCGAACCTGTGTGGGATAGCCTAGGAGGGTTAAGTCCCTCCTCAGAGACGTGTTAAACAAAGTGTAGAGAGGCACCGGTGCGTTCTATAAGAGATCCTGGAGCCTCTCCGAACGCACTGATGCAGAGCACCGAAGAGTTTTAGTGAGTAAAAATCTCACATAACCCTGACTTCCCCCTAGCAGCAGGATATCTTTCGAAGATTTCCCACACCCCGAAGCCAAAAAAAGGAGCTAATCGATTGCCTTGTAAAATTGAGGTCTCTTCCACCTTCACAATGTAAAACTACCGACATTACAATATTGCTATATCACCTGTTAATGTGTGATGATGACGCTTCACTATCTACCGCTTGACATTTAACATCACTTAAAATTCAGGTGAAGTTGGCAACCCATTGGCGATAAAAAAAAACAAATTGAAATGCGTATGCTCAAGCCAAACAGTGTCAACGTCCGACGGGAGACATTACCTATAGAAAATGTCGAAAAAAAAAAAACATTTCAATGAAAGGCGACTCTATGGTAAGCGGAATAAAACTCATCGGCATGTACCTAGAGACCGGGGAATATTAATATTGAAATGAGAACTCGGCGGTATTATTTCGAAAGCCTTCATTGTAATATCGCATGCGAAATTTTTCGCACGGTTTACCTGCTTTTTTTATATCAAATGCATAATCTCAAAATGTGTTCACGGGTTGTTGGACATTTAAATTTAAAAAAAAAATACAATATTTATAATGAACACATAGACAATAGAAGAAAGACAGATCTATGCCGATTGTTTGAATTGCAAATGATGTTATGATAACATATTTAAAATATGAGGGTGGATGGTAGCCAGAGGGTTTTAATAACTCTGTCTGTTCTGCCACCTACCCTCGGAATCAAAATAGGTACGTCCGTTTTACAAGGCAAGCGGTTATCCACTGCGTCATAGCAGTTAAAAGCTAGTTACATCATTGCAATAGACACAAGGATATATTTTTAGAAGAAAAGTAGAAAAAGGAGAGTGATCGTTGGTACCTAGAGACTGTCGCAAATCCTTGGGAAGTCGCAACTGCATTATCGACCTTGAAGAAAATGGTATGTTTTTTTCTTGAAAGTTCTCAAGAAGTAATAGTTTGAAAATACCGCTGAAAACAACTGATTCTACAAATATCCATCAGATCTATAAATAAACGATATCAGGTCTGTAGTGCCGGAGACCTAGCACCAGTACTAGGTAGGTACAGCCGCGGTTCCAATTTCAGCCGTTAAATAGTAGTAAGCAAACATAACTTTTTTCTGGTTTCAAAGGCGTTATAGCCAGTAAAATTACTGCGGTAACGAAAAATAACACCTGTTCTCTAGGCAATGAGCATAATTGGTGCAGTGTAGGTCTTCCTAACTAGTGCCACATGATCAGGAAGGAGTGTATTACTGACAGGTGGAACATCTCCCTCTTCAGGTGGCTTCATCAATTAAAAAAATAACTGTTTAATATAGAAATTCAGCAACAAATACATTAGCGTGTAATAAAATTTTTAATATTTGTTTGTTTATGTTTAAATATAAATGGTACGATAGCATCTATGACGAAATAAATAAAGAGCGACTTGGAGAGTAGTAATCGTGAAGCTTACTCCCCACTTGTTAGGGATTAAGGTATCCTTTTGTGGAAAATATTGCAGAATGTGCGTTTAATCTGGACCGGGAGAGGGCCCCGCTATGCTTGCTTTTTTTTTGTTACGGGAAATTTTTATTTTTATTCGGGATAATCTCGCAGCAATTCCGCCGGCGATTGCTAGGCACCTCTTGCGCTTAACGGCGTTACGATCTGCAATTTGTCCGTTTGTAATATCTAATAAGCGGATAAATTAATACGTATAACTGTTCAAATTATGTCCGTTAAGTAGTACGTGACGGTAATCCATGAAAATAGGATTTTTTTTATCATTCTTCGGAGGCTGTTTGGTAACGTGACTATTAACAGCAGCAATGCGAAGAATTGAATTGTCAAGCTCATTATTGCGACTTTAGCAAATGCTAAAGTTCGTAATTCAGCCTCGGAAGAGATAGAGTGAGGACATGGTGACACTGCCATGACAGATTGCCATCCTTCACTAATCGGGGAATCACTTTAGTAAAGCTTTACTGGTGATAGATCTCTATTGCCTAATAGCATCAAGATAGGCCACCGCAGCTCCTACTTCTGCCGCCAAACAATCGTGTGCGAAAATCACTGTGTTCCGGTTTGAAAGGCTCTCTTACTAGTGAAATTACTGAGCCAACAGGACTTAACATCTTATGTTTTAAGGCAACGAGCACAATGCGGCGCTGTGTATGTCATACTAACGAGCACTACTTTGTTTAATCAGACTTATTACATCACGTCGTCTGGATCGTGTCGCTTCATAAAATAAAAAAAAGGTATAAACAATCATCAGAATTCTCCAAAAAGGTTGTACACGTGTTAAAAGAAAAATAGCTTTATACATACATATATATCACGCCTCGTTCCCAGTGGGGTAGGCAAAATAACTTTATATAGGGATTTATTTGCAGTTAAAAAAGCCGTGCATTTATCGAAACAAACTGCTAACGCGGTTCATCATAAGCGTAAAGATTGATCGAAATATGGTATAAAAGAGTCAGAAACAATGTTATAAAATCCACATATACCCCCGCATTAAATTAATGTGTACAATTGTATCGGGGTAATTCAGAAATAACATAAAACAGTGAGGAGTGAGCGGCGGGCTCGTTACGTATGCGGATGGAGCTGAACGCAGTGCCCCTACAGCCCGATTCGACTTTTTATTGTCTTTTGATTTGTTTCTCTTCGTTTTATGGCGAATGTAAAATATTAATACGATACGTCTTGTCTTCATTTGCCAATACAACTTTACTCTCATTCGTAAATATGGTAATCTCTGAACATATCTACTCTTTTCTTATCAGAAGTCTGTTGACGACATTGTATTTGATATTAAGTATAGGACTAGAATGACCAATACTTATAGAAGACGAGAGAAAAGATCTGTCGGTTTTGTGGATAGCAGCTCTTTTTGCACATTAATCGTAAAAGAAGACGACAAATAAGTCGTACATAAAACAAATAGCGAGTGTGTTAAGTTAAGCTACGTCCTTCCCCAGGACGTACGTAATAATATCGAGAATAGATACGTTTCGTAGGACATCCCATAACAAATATCTAATTTGAAGGGCGCTATAGCTATTGAAATAATTTTTGATAACGAGATTTGATATCTGATGTCTCAAGGTCCTTAATAACATTGCATTCTTATATACAACCGACAAAAGTTATGCTAAAATATCACTTTTCTATCTTTTAACCTATAAAAGATAGAAAACTAAGTCATTGAAGTAGATATTCACTTATTAATGTATCTGTCACGCGATACTATTAGACAATACAAAGAGATAAAAGTACAATACATTAATATGAATGAAAAATGGTTATAGAAGCATAGAGAGAACCATCTAAAATTTCATTTAATTTAGCTGAAGACAGAAGAAATGATTGCATTACTAATCGTGCAATAGACGTTAGGAAAACCTTTTACTAACTTTATATTGTTAAAAACATTAACAACAAGTCCTAGTAGAACAAAGTCAAAACAAATCCCGTTAAAAGAAATTGAATAACAACTCCATTCCGATAGGGGAAGTGGAAAATAAACAAAAATGTTTCAGTGTCCAACTTTCGGAACAGTAATAATTCTACTTCAACATTGTTACTAGAATAAAATCCGAAACTAAAACTCACAACCGCAATACATTTGTGTTATATTCCACCTGAGGGTTTACTGCACTGCTGCAAAGTAATATCACAAATAAACGCTTTGTTTCTGACGAAATGAAGAGACTGGGAAGAGGTTCATCTGATGGTAAGTGATAATACACCTGCTCATAACAATGCGGCGTTAGGGTTTCGGCAGGTTATGGAGGGAAACATTACACATAACTTCATCTATATGAAAAGCTGATAAAAAATGATTTCCACCTCACTTCAATATAGTACAAGAATACAACAGCGATTAAGTTATAGTTATTTTTTTTTTATTTACTCCTTATGAAGAATTCTATTGATTATTAGCAACGAAAATATTTTTTTTAAGTCACAAAGCTACTAGACAGTCGTAAGATTCGCAACTTGTACTGACGTTCAACATACCGACATTATATAGACGCAAGCATCATCACAAATCAGGTAGATCATCCCAGTTATGGCGTGCTCGATATAACAGTTAAGATAGGGCGTATTAATTCGTGTAATTTATCTCGAATACCTCCATATCTCATCGCAGCAGTCACCTTAATCACCACGGTACGTCGGGATACGTCGAGATATTGCGCTTCCAACACAAATATAATAGTCGTACAGAAAAATATATTACTACCGATGCAGCGAATAACGTACCATATTTGTACAGAGAATAAAATATATTATTATGTACAACGTCTTTCACATAGTTTCAGTATTTCATGGACTATGTCCTCACCAATATTACAATGAAATGTAATAGTTGTTGTTGTTACAAATACGAGGATTTAATATAATAATGGAGATAGAAAAGTAAGGATAAATCAATTTCCTATCAACTTCATGAAATAAAGAACATTATACAATACAGATACAAGGAAGGAGACAGAGGAACTAACTTACACAAACGAGAAATATTAATTAACCAATATAAAAAAAGAGGATAGAGATTTCTCAAGATTTGTAAAGGAAATATAATGACTTACAGAAAAAAGTGAGTATTTAGTTTACAATGAGAATGTTTTTTTGTACACTAAAGTGACGATAGGAAGTGACGTATATCTGATATTATCATCAGCCGATAGATGTTCACTGCTGGATATGGGCCTTCCCTAAAGTTCTATCAGCATGGCTTTTGCTACCGCCGGGCACTAGGGGCCATCGTTGGTAAGGATTCATTTGGGGGGATTGGAGTCAATTCCCACCACGTTGTTCTAATGCGGGTTGGTGGAAGCCAGAGCCTCGTTTGTATGATACATTAGCAGGGTGCACCACGAGCAGTAAGTAGTTGTGCGGGGCCACTTAGCCTTACATATCTGATATACCAGCCCATAACAACGTGGCATTAATTAAGATGATATTCATAGCAACATATTTTTCGTCACTTTACACACAAGATGATGTCTCATTACCCCAGTACTTTCAGCAGCTACTACGATCTTTAAACCTGAACACAGTAATATCTGCACCTAGACGGTCTCTGGCAACAGAAACTTACCTCCAGGTTATAGGTTGTACAACTAATAAATAAGTTTATTAAAGAAGAACCTCGAATGGAGATCATGTCATGGTAAACTCAGCGTGGGGCGACCTGGTCTAAGGGAAGCTGTTGGAATCGAATCGATAACGATGGATATTGATAGGATAGACGTATGTTCTGAAGCGGTGAATTATGAGGACTTCGTTGTTTCTTGCGTATTTGTCACGTAGTCAATTTCCAGACAATCTAGATAATAGTCTGAATAGTAATTGTGGTGGTTATTAAATATAGATCTTAACATATTTACTACTAGAGTTAGTATCAACAATAAAAATAGTATTGTAGTAAAGTGGTTAATGCGATGTTATCTGTGATTTATGGGCGGCCGCGGCCAAGATCTTATCGACTACGTTTTGACAAATTAATTGGTATCATAAAATGTAACGTGATACATTTTCTTAAATAAAAATACATACGTACGAGACGTGTTGACCAATTTATCGCGGCTCAGCTAAACGGCAAGGGAACGGTCCTGGGTTCGAATGCGAACACAACATTACAAGGTAAGGTCGTTTGTTAGTTAACAATTATCTCATTTGATTTAGGACATTTGAACAAAATACTAAAGTTTCTTTTTTCGATTATAAATTAAGTTTAATTCAAATTATTAGGTTATTAGGCCATATACCCTAAAGGGTAGTTAAACGCTTCGTTACCAACTTGGAAATTGAGATTGATCTAGACCTACGTCTTGTGCAGTTTGGGTTGGTGACAGGGTATTTGTCTAGTCATCATCATCATTATCAGTTGACAGATATCCACTGCTAGACATATCGATAGATCCTCGCTGCCCGCATCCGGCTGTTTTACGCAACCTTCACCAGGTCGTCGGACTACTTAGTGGCGGAAATGCGAATCAACGTATTCCGGTGCGCGGAGGACCTTAGTGCCCCATCGGCTGTCAGTCCTTCGAGCGATGTGTCCTGGTCATTGCCACTTGAGGCTAGCTATTTTTTGAACTATGTTAATATATTGCTTTGTTACATTGCTTGTCTGTTAATGTTAGTTTGAGATATTTCGAAGCATGTTTTTTACAAAGCAACGTATTAGGGGGACCGGAAAGTAATGTCGTTTTCTTACGCTAAATACAAACACATACATTTTTAACGAGTCTTTATTTTTAATCAATGATGTATTCCCCATCATTGTCAATAACCTTTTGCCATCTAGTGAGTAAATTTTCAATCCCTGATCGATAAAAATTAATTGGTTTTTCGGCAAAATATCTAGAGATGGCATTTTGGATATCATCCAAATTTGCAAATGTTTTGCCACTTAAAAAGTGTTGCAGCGCTCGGAATAAGTGGAAATCCGATGGTGCAACATCGGGCGAATATGGTGGATGAGGCAGCACCTCCCACCCCAATTCATTAATTTTTTCTAGAGTTCGCCTTGCGCAGTGCGGTCTTGCATTGTCATGTTGGAGAATGACGCCTTTTCGGTTGACAATCGCTGGCCACTTTTCAATTAAAGATTGATTGACTCGCTGCAAGTGTTCGCTGTAGAGGTCTGCAGTAACAGTTTCTCCAGGTTTCAGTAATTCAAAATGAACAATGCCGCGAATACTCCACCAAACACACAAAAGCGCTTTTTTGGGGTGTAAACCTGGCTTAGCAGTACTCCGAGGGATTTCATTTGGAGAGAGCCACTGCCTTTTGCGTTTTGGGTTATCATACAGGACCCATTTCTCATCTCCTGTGATCAAGCGATCAAAAAACGCTTCTGTGTTGTGTCGTTGAAGCAATAAGTTGCATGTGATTGATCGGTTAGCCTTATTCTGTTCGGACAGATTATGCGCGACCCAAACACCTGCTCTGCTTACTTTTCCAATCTGCTTCAAATGTTCTTGGATGGTCGACCAAGGTTTGTTGAGACTGTTTGACAATTCCTCGATCGTCTGACACGGATTTGCTTCCACTTCCGCCCTTAACACGTCGTTGTCTAACGCTGATGGTCTTCCTGATCGATACGAGTCGGAAAGATCAAAATTACCCGATTTGAACTTGGAAAACCACCTTTGGCATTTACGAATGTCCAGTGCATTTGGATAAACATCGCAAATGTTTTTGGTAGCAACTGTTGCGTTATTTCCCTTGCGAAACTCAAAGAGCATGCAATGCCGGTGTACCTCTTCTGGTATTTGGCTGGCCATTTTACCCAAAATTACAAAAAAAAATTGTAATTCAATTGTCTATAAGTAAAGAAATCACTATAACCTCACAATGTCTTTGGTACGCCTCTGAACAAAACAATGAGCTGACAAATGACAATCAAGTATTGGCATGCGCAGAAACGACATTACTTTCCGGTCCCCCTATTACATATAGCAACGTTGCTTTGTAAAAAACATTTTTTGTTATATCTCAATTGCTATATCTCAATTCACTTAAGATAACTTAACACATATATCCGATAGATCTGAATCTGAATTTATTTCACTTTGCGGAACGGCACCGTCTATAACGTAATAAGTAAAAGAAATAAATTCAAGGAGTCGCACAAAAGTCGCTTATAAAAAGATATGTAAATCCGTGTATAAGCTATGTATATAAGGCTGGGGGCACACTGGCGCGACTTACACGCGACACGAGCCGAGCTATAGATTCCCGTCTATTGACGCAGCGCCGTCAAGCGTGCCTCTTGCCGAGATAAGAAGCGGGTAGGGTTGACACTGACAAATTTATTTATAGGTAATTAAGTATTTTTATAATAAAAAGTAAAAGAAGTTTAATGGGGGGAAATTAATACGAAATTATGCTGAAGCAATCTGGGCTTGGCAGACGGGAAAAGCGATGAAGAGATCACATTAACCTAGAGAGACACCATCCAGTTCTCAAGTTAAGCTCTATATGATGCAGCTTAAACAAGTATCAATCTTCTTATCCCGGCGTTTTCAGTTGTTCAAAAATATTCACTTTAGCATACGTCACACGTTAAAATAATGATATTGTTATTCTCGGCAATAGGTAAGGGTAGATTTTAAATTTTGTATCGTGCAATGTAAAAATTCTAAGAAATCTCACAATGGCCATTGTATGTATATGAATGTGCCAAACGATTGCAAATTAGAATGTCATTTAAATATACAAGGCGCACGCGCACGCGCACGCGCACGCGCACGCGCTATATTGAAAATGACTATATTACAATAAAAAATGATGTTATTACTTTTCTACTGGAGTTTTGTTTTAATTGAAAAATATTAAGTAACCTAACCTATAAAGAAAACCATAAAAAAAAACAGAACACTGCAAGCCTGATTTTGTTCCTGTTATGAGAATATTCTGTGCTTTAGTATATTTAAGTTTAAACATTCTAGATTTAACCTTTAGTATATCAAATTAAGTAAAGGGTTGTCATAAAAAATCATCAACATAAAATGGTAGCCAGGCAGCCGAATTTTAAAAAAACCTTAACGCCAATTGCCAAGGAACAAAGATCAAGGATTTCCGCCTCTGTGCTATGAACGTTGATGAAATCGTATTATTAATTAAGCATATTTACTAAAATTAAGATCTTTGAGGGAGACTTATGTCTCGCAGTGGACGTCTGTTGGATGATGATGATTTATTGAAGTGATAGATTATTTCTGCTAAGTGGCAACCCTGACTGGCAATCTAGGCAACCGTGCGGGATCCAGAGCCCCTGTACGAGCGTAGTGCACACGCTCATATTTTGAACTTGCTACAGCGCAGTGAAATCATAAGTTGGGATATAGGGCCTCATACATTTATATGAAATTTTGGACGTCCTACTTTGCAGCTAGCGTATTCATGGACTCTGGTTACCGTGCTCTGCCACATCAAACTCGCCTTCTATATCTTAAATATAAACAAATATACCATAATGATATACCATAACTTTCTTCGATAGCTCTAAACCAAATTAACTTAGAAAAATTGACTATCTTATGTCTCAAGGATAGTGTATCAAATCCTAACCACGTTGTTATGGACGGGCGTATCACTTACCATTACGTGAACGTCCCCCTAGTCTCGTCGCTTCATTGTATGAAAAAAAAATTAAAAACTGAGTTATAATTTTAAACTTTAGCGTGAACAATCATAAAACGGAAGCTGTAAAAACATATAAAAAATTTTTGCTATGCAATCGTATGTAAAAGAGATAAAAAAACCTATTTATATAAATGAACAAACAGCAGATTCATAGGAAACTGTTAAATTCGGATTTTATATTCTTGAGTATTTACTGGAGTTACGTCACTGTTGCTGGAGACCGTAGCTCCTAAATCTGCTGTCAAGCAATAGTGTGTAAACATTATAGTGTTCCGGTTTGAAGGGTGTTGAAAGGTATAAAATTACTGGGGTAATGAGACTCTATATCTTATGTATCAAGGTGATGAGCACAATGATGTGCGGTATCCATCATCCTAACAAGCGTCACGTTTTTATCTGCAGGGTACTTACCATCAGGTGAATGTTCCGCTTGTCTCGTTGCTTCGTATAATAAAAAAAGCTAAAAATGGATTCGTCATTTATCTATTAGGTATCGCTAAAGAAAATAAACTAACTCGAAACATGAAAAACCTATCAACTGAGCTTTGACTACTGAAACGTCGGTGGGGGGAATCGTTTATAAAAATAAACTCTTGCTACATCGGAGTTTACAGACGTCTCCTCTCGGTGCATACAGAAAGATGTTATCTCACTGTATATATGCAAATATAAATAGTTATGAATAATAGCACGATTGATTGCAACGAATACATAAATTGTATGAGATTGCTTCAGCTGCAAGCAGGAGTTATTCTATCCCTCTTGATGTTTATTTTATACCGTATCTAGTAAAACATTTTTTTTTAACAGTCAATTTGGTCAAATGAGCGAACAGTTCCCGTGATGAAAAGTGGTCACTGTCGTTCATAGACAGCCGTAGTATCTGAGGGATCGCCGTTTAAGATAAGAATCTTGAAGGTCTCCAAGTCGTTTTGGTTTGAAAATAATATGTGAACTATATACTACTATAGCTCTTTTAATCTAGATCCTAAAGAAGATAAAGGCGATGAAGATATTGAGCTACTTTTTGGATACTTATTTCCAAGAAGAAAACATATCTTAAATAGTAAAAAGATAGCTGATGATATTATTGTATATGACCATTGAAAGATTCAATAGCGAGACGAGTATTGATGAAAGAAACGTAAGTCTCGACTCGACTCATATTACATCGATAAACCGTAAAATATTAGATGTATGGGGGGGAATAAAGTTCGAGAAAAAGTAGTTAGGCCAACTCATATATTCTAATATCTCGACGTCTCCCGGAAATCGCCTACGTCATGTCAAAAGCTTTGAATGTGAGGGCTCATGAGAGCGGACTAAAGCTCCCACTTACGACCTAACGGACGGGAGCCGGGCGCTGATTTCGGCTGCTCATCTCCCGGCTCGAGATGGATCACATTATATTGACATATGTTGAAATGCTGATACTGTATCAGGAGGGTTCATCTGTATTAAATGGATTCGTCGATTTGAATTAATATACATTTTTTTAACGGAGAGTTATTTTTCGTGGCTTAAAACTATGCAAATATTTAAAGTATTGAGCACAATATAGTAAACTGCAAATTATACTAATGATAAATTTACTGGTAATTTAAGGCAGACAGTAGTGTGCCAACATTACAGTGTTCCGGTTTGAAAGGCGCTGTAGCTAATGTAATTACTGAGGTAACGAGACTCAAGATATGTCCTCAAAGCGACGAGTGCAATGTGGTGTAGTGATTACCATCTTAACTAGCGCCACGTTGCTATGGGCGGACATATCACACATATTATATAAATCCTCATTGCGGAGCGCGCTTGAATTTATTATACGGATAAATTGAGGAAGAAAATTTAATATTCGACATCAAAAAGGCCACTTACCTTCCCAATAGCTCTCAAACGGCAACATCATAACAATTCATACCGTATTAATTATAATCACATATACCAAAATAAATCGAAGTCGAGTCCCAATTTGTTGCGAAACAAGGGACTCGGGGGGTTCCCCCACCAGCGGAACAATATCCGGGTGGTGACATTCCACAAGAATTGAGAGTGACGCCCGCTCGTAATGAGCGCTCGGACGCTTGTTATAAAGCCTCTTTGTTCGCTTCCGTCTACGTGGCACTCTTTAAACCCCTCCACTGCTACACCACTTTTGCAACAAGTATATGGCTGCGTGGCTGAATTGTTCTTCGTAACATTATATCAAATTAAACCACTGATATTTTTAACAAATCACATCAGTAGGTGGAGTAACGTCCTTAGAGGACGACTCACGAGTTAAAGTTGTAACAAAGTGATAAATAAACAAAATATATAAACAATTCCGAGGGGGAGAGAAGGAAGCATTTAATTTTTATCTCCATCAAATACATAAGGGAAAGGAAACTGCGACAATTGATCAGGAGACGTCGCAAACAATCTTCAACTACGGGGCCAATATTTTCTTACCAAAAATTATATTTACCGAAGTTCCAAGCGCCGTCACCCCTATTAAATCACCCTATGTAAGGAGGGGGCGAGGACAGAGTGAGGGGGTAGGGGAGGTTATTGGCGCAAATGATTTCCGCCTAGATCTAGCCGAAGATGTGTCGAGTGCTCGGCCATTGGGAACGAATTTATTTCATCTATATAGAGTTGAGTTTCATTCGTATTTTATTACCGACCCAATATAGCCGCGCGTCTTCGTAACAAAAGCACTGTGGAATATTTATCATTTTTTTTATATATATATATATATAGGAAGTACTCCTGAATATTTTGTATAGATCTTCAATATCAGGAGTTATACCATCAGTTAAAAGTTCATAAAATATTTATATTAGTTATGATATTCTGAACGTTTCTATAAATGTAAATGTTGGTCCTAGAGAAGTTCCTGTTGATATTGGAAATTGACAACGATGATTCAAAGGAGCAGAAATCTGCATCGTTTTATTTGTTTCTTTTCCTGTATGATATTACTGTGAAAATCTTAATAGGATATTAATGAAAACTCTCTAAATATATTCTGAAACAATCATGGTTGGGATATATGTTTTATAGATTTAATCATAGGATCATAATACGGACTAATCAGGATTTTAGGGTATGTATCACTTATGCCGCTGTCAGCTATAATGCATAAACAATTGTTTCTGCCTGAAGGACACTAGTAAAGATAGATTATCATTTCTATATGGACTTTCTACTTAGTAGTTAAAGTATACTTTTATGAGTGAATTGTATTCCTCAATAATTGTCTGTCATGAATAGACTTATTTCTATGTCGATCATATTTTTTGTAAAGCCTGCAAACGGAACCTTCATCATTGGCTATATTTTTATTTGTGGTAGCGAGCGTTCATAACGCAGGTCCGGAGTTACCAGTTTTACACAACCGCTGTTTACCGACTAAAAATAGAGGGAATACACCGCGAACTAGATATTAAAAAAAACACCCACCACCCAGTCAATCACCGCGGTAAAGTGACGCGGCGTAAACCCGAGAGCACAATAATTGGCATCCAACGTCCACGCTCCATTTCAGCATGTTCCCAGTCACTTTTTTTTTTTCGTTAAAACCCGATATACATACGCGCGTTTGAAGTCGCACGAACAAAGGCTAAATTGGTCAGTATCTATAAAACTCATCGGGCGCAGACGGCTCGTATGCAAATCGCACAGATTAAAGATTTTATATATCCGAATAATGGGATACTTTTCGTTTTCAACGCCTAATGTACGTTATTATTTTATTCTGTGACGATGCGACACATGCGGGCTTTTGTATTCGCGTAAAGATACATTCGCGAGCACAGTTGCAATACATCAATGGGGACGCGTGAATGCTGTGTTGCTATCTAAAATCAAACAACTGTTTATTTCACTACCGTTACAACACTACTGCATAGACTGACGTAAATAGAGAAAGAGAATATATAAGTTGTAGCTTAAAAGCAAAGTTTTAAGCTTAAAGAAGCCATTAACAGTCCCTAATAAATGTAGACACTTATTTCTTATAGTAAGTTATGTATCTTAACATTTGATAAGTTATTAAGTATAAACTTAGGAACTTGCGTCTGCAAAAAAGAGTTTTTCATTGTACAAGAATCATATGTATCATTTTGAACCGTATTACTTTTCCTATTAAGATCAAAGAATGTTTTCCGATAGCACATTATCAGCCGGAAGAGGCCCAATGCTGAGCTCAGGCCTTCAATATATCGGCGTGGATTCTCAAGGATCTGCACAGATAATAAAATGCAATATTTACAAAACTATCATTTAAACGGTACAAATAAAAACGCTAGTTGATATTGTCAAGTCGCGACCCACATAACGGAGGTATTTTTATTCGGTAGTCACCTAGCCTATTTCTGTACAGGCTTTAGATTCGATACGACACCTGCCGAACTAAATAAAAAAAAAAATAGGTGCAGTTCACAAAGGGTCGGGGCGCAATTTCCACGTACGCCACGCCCACGCCTGAGTTCCGAGTCGCGATTGTTCACGCTACGTTCTGTAGTCGATGGGCTTTCGGCTCGGATTTTTGGGTCAAAGCTTTTGCTTTTGTTCCGCGCGATTTGTTAGCCCCGCTTGACATGTTTCATTTGGAAATACGATGTGAAACAACACTATGTACTTTTTTTTTTGGCTCACGTGTGCACTTACCGTTAGCGTTAGGCTGACGCGCGAAATTGAAATGGCGCTGGTGACCTCAAGTTTACATTCGCTCATCACTTATGAGCGGAACGAATTTAATGCAGCGAGTTTCAGTGATGTCAGATTTCACTTCAATACTACATTGTCCACGCGTTGAAATTTTTTTTTCGATGAAGCGATGACTATAAACAACAGTCACAGTATCACAGTAAGTTACTTTTACCTATAACAACGTGGCGCCAGTTATTATGATATCGCACCACATTGCGCTCGTTGCTTCGAGGCTTAAGATGTTGAATCTCGTTACTCCTCACATTACACTAGCTACAGCTCCCTTCAAACAGGAACACGGTAATATTTGTACATTACTGTGAGACGACAGAAACAGGTGTGCTACAGTGGTACTTATCTAGATGGTCGCCAGCAAAGTAAAGTTGGGGTAAAGTATTTTTGAATTAAGGTTAACTATTTCTCATTAACTATAGATAAATTAACTATAGATTCATTGCAGTGATATTAATTATATTCAATAACATTGTATTTATTAATTTATATTGATTTCGAATAAATGTTTGATATAGAAATTCTATTGTACAGTACACATGAATTCTCCATCCGTAGGTTATTCAACGCTCCCTAAACCGGACATCAAATTCTCCGTGGGTTAATTTTAACCCATCCAATGCACTGATAGTTAATAAAGCGGGCACGTGCGCGCCATGTGCGAAATATGCCGCTGGATATGCTAAGCAGTTGCGTTCAGGGACCAGCTCACTTTAAACTGGTCCCATTATTTAATACATTCAAACAATGCAGTTACAGCTCACTAATATAACGGAAATTATTAAAACAAAACGTATGACTATATAAAATAAATAAGACATATAATTGAAGTAAGTTATTTGTTCGAAACATTTTTTTTTCTTACGAGATTCTCCCGATCGCTTCGAGACATTCCCCGCATACTTGCTCCGTTTACCGGATGTGAGTTGTGAAAACTCAATACTGAATCCATTATCGGTTATTTAATCAAATGAAATCCTCAGAAAAGGAAAAGTCGACATGAGCTTACATAGAATATTCTGTTGATATTATGTTTTGTTTGATGGTAAGTAAGTAGGAAGTACTTAGGTACCATCGCAGTGCCTATATCTATCGCTAAATAGTATTATAGTTTGCATACATAACTGTGTTCCTGCCGTGTCTTAGCTAGCCCTAGCTCGCTGGCTTAATGATTAGAGCGATTGGCTTTCATTCTGAAGGACGCGGGTTCATATCTCTGCATGTACCAATTACTTTAATATTTAAGTTATGTACAGTTATGTAGTTAAATAACAACAGCGAAATACAAACGGCGAAGAAAAACATCGTGAGGAAACCTGCACTTGAATTAGAATTGATACTAAGGTGTCTGTGAAGTCACCAATCCGCATTGGGCCCCCTTGGTGACTATCGCCCATCGCCGTCATATTGACGGTAGGCCTGTGCTCCAACATATACATAATTAAGCTGTAAAGTATCAAGATCTTAGATTAAATCAGAATAGGACTTAATCTGATCTGAGATTTACGAGTCGTCAGCATATTTCTATTATCCGGCTATACAGCAACTTTCGAAAATAAGTTGGCTATGTTTCAGTTAAGTAAAGTTTAACTGTAACGCTGTTTTAGCAGATTGACGATACAGCTATATATGTAGTATTAACCTGTGCATTATTAGATTAACTATATGTAACAATTATGTAGAACAAGTCTGGTTATGATGGACGAAAATTTACCAAGGGTATGTTCATAACTCTGAACTGTCTTAATAACTCTGTTAGGATGGTTCAACTTGAATGCCCCGATTACCTCTGTACCCAGGTGAGCTAACATGTTCAAACAGGTTTTCTCTACATACATAAGATAGTTTGTCTCGCCCCGGGTTGTTCTAACGATCATAGTATATCTTCTACTATAAGATCTGTTACATTTCACCTTAAGTTATTTCCATATTCGACGAAGCGACGATACGAGCAATACGCTCAGTTGTTAGGATGATACACACAGCACCTGATTGTGCTCGTTGCTTTGACACATGTCGTTGATGTGACACAGGTAATAGCTACAACGCCCTTCAAACGGGAAGATAGTAAAGTTTTTACGCTACTGTTTGACAGCAGAAATAGCTGTGGCAGTAGTTATTTAGATGATCTCTGGCAACAGTTCTACTAGTAAAAGCAAATAAAATGAAAAAGTCTATTCATTACTTGATAGTTGTAGTTGTAAGAACAGCCGTTTGCGCCCCTAAATACTGGCTCGGCGATGCACATAATACAACGATAATACGTCCGCTCTCGCCGGCGGCTATAGCGTTACTGACGTACTAACATTGTTCGTACGCGCTGTGTGTTCCCACATACACTATTTTGTGATGTACCCACACATAGAACAGTATTGATGTTTAGTAAAATGATAAGAAATAAATTAGCCAGTAATTTATGTGGTACAATGCATATGTCTAATTTTCACTTAATGTTCTTAAGTTATAACAAGTATTTTTTTATTCAACGAAACGACAAGACGAGCAAGTAACAACATGAGAAACTTAGAAAGGATTATAAAAAAATCATCATTCTTTGTTTCATATATATATAGATTAAAATGCTCGATTTCCAATTATAAATGGTGGGACTTATCTTTCCGGGCTAAGTGCCACAGTGGACGCTACGCGCTAAAGCAAATGTGTCGCAGACTATATCGAGTAGGAAGGCGACAGGAAACGCTTATAAATATTCACACTAAGTCCTTAAGCGACAGCCTTTCGAGGATTTATTAACTCATTGTATCCCAATGGAATATGTAATCGAAATGTGCAAGTTTAAACAGCCACATAGCGCAGTTGCCTCCTGCTAGACTTCTCAGTTCAGTAACATCGCACCGTCCTGAATGCTAATATTAATTATGAACAACCTGAACAAGTTCTATAATACAAATGTATTAAACTATATGCAGTTTGATTTTAATTCTCTAACGCGAAGGATGTGTTAGAGTTTATCGCTTATTTATCTGCAATCGTAATTCCCAAACTACATTCATCTTGACAGTTTTTTTTCTTTCTACCCACAACATTAACTTGTGATAAATAAACCACTGTGTCATTAAAAATAAAGACACAGTTACAAAATTGTGTATACGAGTAGTAGTAAGATAAGTTCAAGATTATTTCGCTGAGTTGTATTTTTTTTGTAAAATACTGGTTAATGTTTAACTATAATCTCACTTCTTACTGAGTGGAGATGTGGTCTGTTTACTTGTAAGTTATAATTTCAAATCTTCACCAACTCAAATTTGATCAGTGTATGGTGGATAAATGGAATCGACTCTCCTTTGGTTAACCAGAAAAAATATTTCCTATTACCTTTAACTTTTTTTTTTTTTTTTTTTTGTTTATATTGTCACGCCTTTTTCCCAGTAGGGGTAGGCAGAGGTGAATAAACCACCCACATTTCGCCAGATGTGGTCATATTAGGTCCCATGTAACAGGGGGCGAGCCTGTTGCCACTTTATTGGGACCACCACACGCACACACACAAAGATGATATCAGTGTGCGGGTTTCCTCACGATGTTTTCCTTCACCGTTTTTGTATCTCGCTGTTGTAACTAAAGTTCACAAATGTACATAACTTAAATATTAAGTCATTGGTACATGCCGAGGTTTGAACCCGCGACCTCCGGAATGAAAGCCGCACGCTCTAACCATTAGGCCAGCGAGCTACCTTTAACATAATGTAGAAAAGCTTTTATGTTTTATATGGGTTTAATCAACACAGAGAATATGTCTCCGTCTAATGATACACTTTATACTAAATTATTTGTATCTAGTATTAAGACCTTCTGAATCTGAATAGTATATATTTACAAAATATTGAACAGGCGTTTAATATTATAAAAAATTAATACATAATATAAACATTTTATTCAATAGTTTATTATAAAACATTTGTCCTCAAGAATGTAACGAATTAATCCTTAAAAAGCTTCCTAACGGTAGTAGGTAAGCGCTTGCTTTGTAACACTGACGTCTCCATTAGATTCTGATGCCACCATTGGAGTGTGGCTGGTCCTTGGGTATATAATAATACTCTTGATTAGCTAACACCTTAATATCGCAAATCTGTTGCTGTAAAAGCATTACTGTGTTCCGGATGTCATATGAGATCCAGATATTCTGAGCGACAAAGCATCATCAAAATTGATATAATTTGTTAAAAAATCGTTGAGGATTTAATTGAGAAAAGATCAAATAGGTAAGATACGTAAAAAAACACACACACGTTCCTTTTCAGGAGTGTCAAAAAAACACAGCCGCTCCCCTCTCAAACAATGACAGGCAGCGCTGTGTGGTGCGCGCAAAAAGGACACGATATTTGCACAGGACCCCCCGGTGTATTTGTTCTGCCACGAATCCCCGTTGTTCAGTACATTGCGGTTAATAGGAGAAGGGTTGTGAATAAACTCGTCCGCAGTTCAGTTTTCATTACGAACGCCAACGCTTGTGTAGTAAACCTTCCTCGCTTCCGATATTGCAACGAACTTTGTATGTTAATCTAGTTTCATATTAAATTAATGTTAGTATTCGTCAGTTTTATTTTTAGTAAATATCGCTTTAACTCAATGTTACATTGCAGAGGAGATATAAACGTCCGTTTGCATCGGAAAGAGTACTTCGATTTTGTAGCAACATAACTAGTAATATCTATATGGTAATAGGTTTTTGGTAAAACATTGTTAGCTACCCATAAACAATACGAGTTTCAGTTTATTTTTGGCAAGAAATCTATCGTTGTTGATACTACTGTAAGACCATATCCTATTTCAATATAGATACATATCAGACTAATAAAGAAATCTCCAAGGCAACTTTTGCCTATACTAACAAAATCTTTAACGGATATATTACGGTTAAACAACTATGTAATTTTCTTTATACAGTATTTAGCGTTAAGTATAGCTTTAACATGAATTTTGACTCGAAAGGAAATTGAAGGAAACACGAAAAAAAACCACGTCCACGAAGCTGTAATTAGTTTCGTACTGTCCTTTGAAAACAATACGCTTGTAACGAAACATCAAATATTTACACGTGAAACCTTGTTCAGCGTTAACGTATTTACATTTTCTCTACGAAAGTATGAAAATTTAAAAATCGCAACGCATAAACATCGCTTGTTTATTTACATGCTAAGAGACCTTTTCTTGACCCTTCCTAATTTAATACAAGGGGGATGGATAACAGTAAATAGAAGGTCAATCAATCCAAACTCGAAGGTCTTTAATTATAGTTTATATCAGATTATCTTTCCGTATAACTTTGTTATAAAAGTCGTAAATATGTATCTAGTTTACTTTTGGGTTCATTTGTTTGATGGTAGGTCTTTGTTGCAGGTGACTGTCTATGTACCACCGCAATTAATATTTCTGTAGCCAAACAGCAGTGTCCAAACATTAATGTGTTCTAGTTTTAAGATCTTTGACAAAGCGACCATTACAATGTGGAGTTGTGTATATCATCCTAAGTAGCGCCACGTTGTTATGAGTTCGCTGGTCTCGTTGCTTCGTAGAATGATACCACAGAGGCTTTGACTTAATTCTAGAGAGAGGTCCCAATATTGAGAACATTAAGTGAGTTATATAATTATGTTATAGAACATAGAATTATAAATGCTGTAAACCAACCAAGTTAATATGGAAAGTTGAATAAAACCTCTCTTACTCCCAATGGGCAAATGAAAATAAACCGGCCGGTATACTCCGACAACGTCATACATTTCCTATAATTCCCGTGGAGTGAAATACGATGGGAATGGACCACGTAAAGCTAACAAGTTTAGGTGCTAAACGGGGACGGGCCCGGTGGCCATCATTACCGAACGGAAAGGGTGCTCGCAGCGAATTTAATAAATTCCCCGATTCGACGACTGCTGAAAACTGAATTCGAAATTACGTTGGAAATCATTTCACAAATGAAGTAGACACTGCTGAAAAATCGGAGCCGTTACGTTTCCGGCGATGCATGATCACAGACAAAAATAATTACACAACTTAATCATTGCCAGAATAGTTTTAAGCTAGAATCCCGGTCTCAGTTTCACATGGTATCATCGGAGGCCGTTGTTAATAAAACCTGATCTTCCCGAAAACTAACTCTCATATGTTCACATTTAAACACAGTAATGCCGTTATGGAGACAGATTTACAATATGAGGAGCAACCAACCATTCTTCACAATCGGACTAGAAACTTCGGTGTTTCAATAATGTTTGTATACAGCATCACAGAAGGTTAGGAACTATAAATTGTAAAAAACCTGTTTTAAGAATATTTTATATACGGATAATAAATAGACTAGACTAATGGGCTGTGCACTTGATGGTACACTTACTATTGCCCGTAATAAAGCGGTGCCAGTCTATACATTCACACTGCACGTATTTGCAACCATTAATTTCGCCATAGTGTGGTGGTCTAGTATTGATTTGATTTTTAATTAAACTTTTATATATATCATAACATATATATCACGCCTCGTTCCTTAATTTGCTTTTATAATATATTGCTCAACTATTAACTGTATATATAAACAAACCGTACTTAACTATGCATATATACCGTAACCGTAGGGTTACGGTATATAGTATATATGGTACGTTAAGGACAACTATATATACATATAATAGAACTAGAAATGTTAATTTTGACGTTTGTTTAATATTGATATTTTTAAATACAGTATTATTATTTTCAAGCGAGATGTTCATCTGATGGTAAGTGATGACAATATGGCGTTAGAAAGTTTTGCACAGTACCATGTTGTGCTCGTCGCCTTGAGACATAAAATGCTATGTTTCCTTACCCCATTAATCATACCAGCTACACTGCCTTTCAAACGGGAATAAAGTAATGATTGCACATTACTATTTGGAGGATTAGGTGCAGTGGTGGGATCTAATCAGACGGTAACAGAGACCTACCAGTGAATGTATGCGTATAAGTTAATAGGAATTAGTTTGAGTTTACATTATACTAATCCTACTTAGTTAGGTAAATTAATATTCTGACAAATATTGGATATAAAAGTATATTTAGATATGTATGTAAGTTACACAACTATTCACGGGACCCAAGCCAAACTCTCCTGCTTGCCATCAAACGAAGCTCTGACTTCCTCCAAACTGCGTTAGGCCAGGCTGGTGGGAAATGACCCAAATCCTTTTATATAAACCTCTACATACGACAGGCTCTAGTGCCCAGTGATACCGCAGGCCATAACTGTATGTGGAGATCTTTGGTACCTGTGTCCAGCAGAGGAAGTATATCGGCTGACGATGGTGTAATTTAACTTTTGTTTAACCTTAAGCTCCTACCTTAATAATCCCACACAGATTGTAATAAACGAAAAGAAAGTGAGGAGAATACAAAAATAAACAATGACAGTGGACAATCGCCTCTGAATATCTTAAATACATAGATTAATGAGTTTTTTGTTCGTACGTTGGTCCGTTTTTAATTTCAAGCTTGTTTTCGGGCTTGATACGCGCGGGAACATTGTTTAACGATGAGCCCGGTGACGTCAGTTCCCGTTATAAAAGATCACCAGTATCAGTACACTTCCTAAACTACATCTATTGGAGAAGCATCATATTGTAATAATGCACTGGGAATATTTAAGAGTTATTATAGGAAATCTCATATTAAATCAGATAGCTCAAAAGTTACTTATATGTTTAACCTCCTACCAAAAAAAAGTTTTTTTATTAACTATCTCTACCTTCAAACAGTATTGTGCAAATATTACTGTGTTCTAGTTTGAAGGGGGCTGTAGCTATCGTAATTACTATGTCTCAATTAAAACTAATCTCTTAAGATTGGCTCTCCGTCTTGAGACTTATCTCAAGACGGAGAGCATAATGTGGTGCAGTGTATAACATCTTAACGTGGTTTTTTTTCAGTATGTTTTGTATTTTGTGGCGATATTTGTAAGCTTTGTCCTAAGTAATTCATTTTCTATTACCTCGTGGATATTATCTTCTGCAAATTAAAGTTTAGCAGTCAGATAGGTATATTATCTCTATCTATCCTTAACCTTATCCCTTGTTTAAAATCCTACTTAGACTTTCTATGTATGGTACCATCTATTAATGATATTATTCAGATACAAGTTATGTCAAAATCAATCTAAAAAATGCACCATAGCTGCTGCAGTACGTAGTACTGTAAGTATACTTTATGAGAGTAATGTCTAAAACCGTTCGGGCGTTTGTAATTACTATGAATTTAATTCGACATAAATCTCCATAATAAGTAGCGTTTAGAGATCGTCACCTAGTACTTCCGCGGGCTTTCCGTCTATACGTATAAGTTTGAATAAGCCATCGACCCGCCCAACGCGCCCTATAGAGGTGATTTGGCCTTTGACAAATATTGGTTGAATAGAATGTCGGGGGAACGCAATATTGGCTGTAAGACGGGCTCTCCTCGCCGTTTTATTGGAATTTCGAATTTACGTCCTCGTCCAACCAATGGTTGCGTTAAATTTTAAGAGCAAGGATGATATATCTAATAATTATATCCGGTGACTAGCTGTACCCCGGCGGTTTTAATAATAAAGCTCTCACAGCCCAAGTCGAAAGATCGAATCTACCATTACAATCTAGTTATGAATCTTATATAAGAATATATATAAATATCGATTTATTCCAATTATTCGTGATCTTCCAGACTACATTAGGTGATGAAAAATAAGATCGAATGATCGTAATAACATACGAAAGGCACTGACGCTTATTAATAATAGTTACTAGAACTTATTACTAAGCCTAAGGGACTGAGACATTTAGTATAAAAAAATATTTCCTTTAGAGCACCGACATCAAGATAAAATAGATTTGGACATTGCAAGAGATGACCTATGAATTTTTTTTTTTTATACATAAGGGTGGGCAAACGAGCGAACAGTTCACCTAGTGGAAAGTGATCCCTGACGCCTGAGGATAGACGCAATATAAATTATGATGGTCACCATCAATAGCTGAATGTATATTAGAATATTCGATTTGTAGTCATTACCCTTACTCATTACGTTATTAGAGCTCCATTTTTCTATATCGAAGTAATATTTTTAAGGTCAGATGAACGGTAGAAATAAAAACACTCAACAAACTGGAACGAGCATTGTTCTCCAAAAAAAAAAAAAAAAAAAACGATGTCGCACTTATTAAGAACAATAGGAAGAAGTCGGGAATGTTTTACCTTATATTTAAGAGTTCGACGAGTGTTCAAGTCGAAATAAGACTCATTTCTTATCGGCGTTGGGGGGGATACCAAAGGTGGGGGAGTGGGGGGCATATTATCACGTAACAAATTGGTTTCTGCTACCTTTGTTCGACGTTCGTCCCAGGCCCTTTGGTGGGACGAAATACGTTGTACAGCTGAGGCGATAAAGCAAGTACATTTATATTCACAAAACCTATTCGCTTAATATAATAATTATAAGTAAAATATATATAAAAATACTATACCACAGGTAGATCTTTGTATTAGATCACAACTTATAGGTTCATTAAAACATGCCGTGGATCCGATTCTAAGAGTCTATCAGATGAGCTGTGAGAGACAAAATGACTACCAGCGCTCAACATCCATCAGAGAACAAAGATGTTCATTACCTTCCTTCTAAGAACTACAGCTTCTATTTCTGCGAAGTAATTATGTTTAAACTAAGTGTTATGATTTAGAGAGTGCTCTTTCCAGTAAATGGAATTGAAGCTTCAAATCTAAGAGCAAATTAATAGTATTAACACAGTAAAACATTTCACTTATCATAGGTAAGATGTTCTAACAATTACTTTTGTTTTAATTAATGTGTTAGATAACAATAAAATTTCTAATTAATAGCATCTTGTTACAACATAGGTCGTTTTAATTATTGTTAATTTGTAGTTAATCTTACCGTCTAGTTACTAAGTTGACCCGGATCATCTAATATGAAAAATTTACCTGTAACAAAAAACAATTCAGAGATTAGTTAAATGTTATTCAACATATGTTCAAAATTAAGAGAATGATAAGTTGTAATAACTTAACAGCGTATATAAACCAGCCTTTGAAATATCAGTAGCAAGTAAAAAAGGATCAAAAAGGACTCTCCCAAAGATCTCCACATCGATCAGTACCGCGTTGCTCGCATATCCAGTGGGTTCCTGCGTTTCTCACCAGATCGTCGGTCTACCTTGTAGGAGGCCTCCTAATACTACGTCTACCGGTTCCCGAGCACCACTCGAGGACCTTACTGTCCCATCAGCCATTGGTTTCTCGAATCCAATGTGCCCTGCCCACTGCCACTTCCACCTCTTCTGCGGATCTCCACATATATGATTGGATCGCGCAGAGAGACTCATTTGTGTGACTTTAAGCTTTAGATAATTAATTCAAAATTGATTAATTTATTATATGAATTAATTATTAATTAAATTATTTTGTCTATCAGCTGATAATGATAATGATGAATCATTAATTTGTTACATAAGTTATTTTTAGTATCAACCTATATTAGTATGACTTAAAACACTAAATATCTCAAGGACTAAGTTGAAACGTCGTTTCCATTTGCCATTGCGACTGTACCAAGCTAAAAACCGTCTCTACTTAACATGGAAAAGAAAAAGATTCTTTTGTTAGGCGCATTTGAAGAGTAAAGCCTATCGGGACACAATGCTGACTGTATTTACCTTTTTTGTACATCCCACTTATACCATTGAACCGTGTTTAGGCTTGTATTGTTTAATACATCCCCGCGAACGGCGACAATTTGAATATGTCTTTGTTTTATACTACATTGTCCCTAAAACGGAATGAAAGTGCCTTAAATTAAATTGTTAATTAAACGTAATACACATACAAATAATTCATACATTAGGTTGAATGAAAACCATTATTATAATATCGATCTTCATTACTCTACTCATTCATCTTTAAGAAATTCGTTGTCATTGACAGTGTATACTATTAGGGTAAAATTTATTTGATCTGAAAAAGACGTATTAGTCTATACAGATATTTTTATGCACTAGTTTCTCTTATTAGCTAAAAATACTATCCTTCGCTTATAAAGCAATGATAATAGTTTTAATTAACAACTCATTATTGACATAATTTTAACGTAAGTCGTGAAGAACAAGGTTTAAAAAATGTAAGTTATGTAAGTGTTTAGTCCAGCAGTGGACGTCTAACTACTGATGATGATGAAGTATTTAGTAAGGAGCTGTAAAATCATCGAATAGTCTAGTAGTATCTGCTACAGCAGTTTTCTTTACCCATATGTTATGAGGGCTACAAATGCACTTTAGCTATAGTGTCATACATCAGTTGATAGACGTCCACTGCTGGACATAACTCTACCCCAACGATACCAACATCGATCGATTCTTCGCTGCCTGTATCGCCGGGTACCATAGTCGTCATATGGGAGGATTTGGTAAATTCCCCACCACGTTAGCCCAATGCGGGTTGGTGGGAGCCAGAGCCTCGTATGTTGTTTAACAGGAGGAACAGGTGAGGCTAGCTTGGGTCCCATGAGTTGTTTCACGGGACCCTTTACACATCTTGGTTATAGCTAAGGCCATGGTATCGCAAGCCGTGAAACAAAATTAAGTGACGAATTTCTTCTACCCTTTCGCGATTGTTTCAGATTGTCTCAAACAATTTTTAATAAGGTCAACTTTATTAGGCATGAGATTCAAAATGGTTTAAAATAAAGTAACATAGGATAAGCCAACTCCAACTGTCCAGCAGACCGTTGGGTCATATTTAGAAATAAGTGCCATATTCTCTTTTTTGCAATTTTCACAAATTTGTTAAAGGATACTTAACAAGGTGCTAATGGAAAATTATATAGAAAAATAACAATGTTAGGACGTCGGTCCGTTCAAGTGTATTTGACCATTCTAAATAAGTGGACGGTCAAAGCTTTGTCGGGGGTCCGACGGGCCCGTGTAACCATTCCGTAGGGATCGGCGCGGACAAATAAATCAGCCGTTCATTCGTTCATTCGTTTACTAGTTCACAGGTTACTCGGCTTGCACAACCTCTTTCAACGCTAAAGGGATTAATTATGAACTTAAATATTTAACAAGCTTTAAACTAAAAAGTCACTAAAATGAGAAAAATGCCTTAATTATTTTAATTTTATTCGACAAGACCTTCACCCGTTGATAAGTGATACGCCTACCCATTAAAACGTGGTACTTGTTACCATTTTATACATACTCGTTTTCTTGATACATAAGATATTCAGTCTCATTACCACTCAGTAATTTTACTGGCTACAGCGCCCTTCGAACCGAAATATAGTATAATATAATGTAATGCACACTACTGTTTGTCAGCGGAAGTAGGAGCTACAGTGGAGCTTACATAGACCGTCTCCAGAAACAAAGACCTACCACCATTACAAGTTTTTAATGTTGTTATATTGATTGCATGAATATGCTATAGTTAACAAAAATGTTGTAAAAAAAAAATTGTTTCTATGTAAAATATATTGTTTATTATATATTACTTATTATGGTATAGATTGTATAAGTAAGAATTTACTTATTGGAAGATCTATGCTTATTTTTGTTATTAAACTAGCATCAAGATATATAAACAATTTTTTTCTCAGAACATATTTGTTAAGTATAGTTTTGTCGTTGATTATTATTCTAGATAGTTCTTAAATTGAAATTAATAATATACAAAAAGACAGCTGATATAAGTACCTGTCAATCTCTATTGAAATATTAAGATTTAATTTCAACATCGCTATTATTTTCTTGTGATAAACTATTATAATTGAATTACAATTTTTTTTTGTAATTTTGGGTAAAATGGCCAGCCAAATACCAGAAGAGGTACACATCCGGCATTGCATGCTCTTTGAGTTTCGCAAGGGAAATAACGCAACAGTTGCTACCAAAAACATTTGCGATGTTTATCCAAATGCACTGGACATTCGTAAATGCCAAAGGTGGTTTTCCAAGTTCAAATCGGGTAATTTTGATCTTTCCGACTCGTATCGATCAGGAAGACCATCAGCGTTAGACAACGACGTGTTAAGGGCGGAAGTGGAAGCAAATCCGTGTCAGACGATCGAGGAATTGTCAAACAGTCTCAACAAACCTTGGTCGACCATCCAAGAACATTTGAAGCAGATTGGAAAAGTAAGCAGAGCAGGTGTTTGGGTCCCGCATAATCTGTCCGAACAGAATAAGGCTAACCGATCAATCACATGCAACTTATTGCTTCAACGACACAACACAGAAGCGTTTTTTGATCGCTTGATCACAGGAGATGAGAAATGGGTCCTGTATGATAACCCAAAACGCAAAAGGCAGTGGCTCTCTCCAAATGAAATCCCTCGGAGTACTGCTAAGCCAGGTTTACACCCCAAAAAAGCGCTTTTGTGTGTTTGGTGGAGTATTCGCGGCATTGTTCATTTTGAATTACTGAAACCTGGAGAAACTGTTACTGCAGACCTCTACAGCGAACAATTGCAGCGAGTCAATCAATCTTTAATTGAAAAGTGGCCAGCGATTGTCAACCGAAAAGGCGTCATTCTCCAACATGACAATGCAAGACCGCACTGCGCAAGGCGAACTCTAGAAAAAATTAATGAATTGGGGTGGGAGGTGCTGCCTCATCCACCATATTCGCCCGATGTTGCACCATCGGATTTCCACTTATTCCGAGCGCTGCAACACTTTTTAAGTGGCAAAACATTTGCAAATTTGGATGATATCCAAAATGCCATCTCTAGATATTTTGCCGAAAAACCAATTAATTTTTATCGATCAGGGATTGAAAATTTACTCACTAGATGGCAAAAGGTTATTGACAATGATGGGGAATACATCATTGATTAAAAATAAAGACTCGTTAAAAATGTATGTGTTTGTATTTAGCGTAAGAAAACGACATTACTTTCCGGTCCACCTAATATAACAGGCAAATAGTGTTAATTTGTTCAAATGGAGCCAGAGGTCTCATCTCCAAGCTGTCGTGATCATAATTGACATAAATTCACTTAGCGAAGCAAGACTTTAATGACTCAATACACGAAGGCTCGCCACCAAAGCGCATTCCGAGCCAATCCCAATGGGTTCACGGCACAATTACAAAACCACATTATTTCTCATAAACAAATCGTTTTAAATGTCAACTGGCAACACGCTGAATTAGCCTTTATCTACCCACTGATACTAATGTAAGGCGCAGCTAAAGTATTAGCTGCCGTCGAAGATATATTTGACACGGAGCTATATAAATCTTACACTTCCCTTTGAGATTTACTCAATATACTCTATAACGGTACTGGTGGTAGGTCTATTGCCGGAGACAGTCTAGACAGGTACCATAGGACCCTACTTCTGTCAACCAGTACTATGCAAGTGTAAGGGTTCTCGCATAACAACTCGGGGGTTCCAAGCCAACCTCACCTGCTCGTGGTGCACCCTGCTAATCAACAAACGAAGCTCTGGCTCCTAACTAACCCGCATTGGGTCAGCGTTTTGGGAAATGGCCCAAATCACCCCATATAAAATTCCTATCCTTTGGTTGGACTTTTGGTAGATGCTTAGTCTAACAGTGGACGTCAAAAATTACTGTGTTGCAGTTTGAAGAGTTGAGTAGATAATCTAATTACTGGGGTAACGAGACTTCTATGTATCAAGACGATATAGGCAATGTTTTGCTGTGTATATCATCGTAACTAGCGCCAAGTCGCGAGCTTACACTTACAATCAGGTTAACGTCCCGCCTCTAACTTACTAGGTTGAATAAAAAAAAAAAATGTATGTATCCCAAAATATAAACCAGACGAAAATAAATTTAGTTTAAATGCATTAATCATAGTTTAAATCTTCTTAAAAAATTTGATTATAATTTAAACTAATTAAAAGTTCTAATTGAACCAGCGGAATGAGATAGAAAAAGGTAAGAAAGTTTAATTTTGAAAATGTTTCATGAAATTTTTTGTAAAAATGTACGTAAAACGTATTTAATTAAGTAGAAGTAAATATTCATTGAAATTACAGAAACTAAAATTCCTTATTTATATCAACGTTATAATTAACTTAATTCTTAGGTCTAGGTAGGTGGTACTGTCCTGTAGTCTCGGGTTATTAAGAGTAGGACTAAGGTATTTCTCTGTTGTACAACGCGACTAAAGGGTCCTCGGGTTTGTAGGCTTTGAGGGTGGGGACCCCCAGAGCTCAATAACCGAGCCTTAGGGGGAAGGCAAATGAATAGTGGTCTTGTATTTGCCATAGCACAGCATGAGTGCTAAGGTGGGCTTTGGACTTCCGTGGAATGTTTTAGCCAGAGTACAGGGAGGCATCAGTGCGTTCCGTAGAGATCCCGGAGCCCCTCCTAATGCACTGACAGAGAACACCGAGGGGATTTTAGTGGGTAGAAGCGCCACAACCTTGTCTTCACTTCAAAAGCAAGGTATCTTTTAAGGAGTTTTCCACCGTGATAAAAAAAACGAAGATAGTACTGCCGCCCAACAGTAGAGTGCAAACATAACGATGTTCCAGTTTGAAGGGTGTTGTGGCTAGTGAAAATACAGAGATAACAATACTTAACGTTTTATTAAAGGCGACGAATACATTATGGTGCTATATATATCATTCTTAGAAGAGCTTGTATGTATTATACTATAGTAACCCAGTAACTTAACTAAACTGTTTGTATGATTGTTTTTTATAATTATTACTATTGAATCCACAAGACAAACTCTATGATTTGTAACACTAGTTATACATCAAATATTTTGTTTTTAGTGTTTGAGAACTACCGACAGTAGATACCTAAATACATTAAAAGTTAGGTAGCCTTGATACAGTATTAATGTAACTTTCACATAAGTACTACTTGTTACGGCTACAGATTATGAAGTGAAAGGATTATCGAGTCCTTAAAATAATGAACTTCCGGTGAAAGTGTTATTTAAGCTAATATGTTATGATGATTCCACATGGTCAAGTGTTAGACGTCGTCAATGCCACTACTAATGACTTAAGTGTTTAGGTTCGAACCTTTCAATGTACTGTGCTCAAATAATTCATATAAATAAAGAATATATTTGTATGTAAATATAAAACAAATAGGACGTGTTTTCTGGTGATGGCTGCTTCCGTGGTACAGAGGCTTGACCTTGAGAGACCTTGTAACACGGTGGTCCCTGGTTCGATTCTAAAGCTACAAAAATGTTTGGATAGCGGTAAAGGTTTTTTGTAACTGCCAGTCTAGACTTCTATCGTTGTATTGCATATCAGTCGTTACAGTATAGCTGTGTTTGGCTTGTCAACATATATATATATATATATGTGTGTGTGTGTATTTCCAAGCAAATACTCTTCTATCCTTTTGTTCTCGTTATCACTAAACTACAAGTAAAATTAGTGCCGCGATCGAGTCTATCACTAAAATTATAACTACATAATACTTAATAGTTCATTTTTATGAAAACACTGTAATAAAAGAAATCACTTAATTTAAAGTGAAAAATTTATATGAAAGATACAACTATGATACAAATTTAACAAATTGCCAGTCTCATAAATTATGTATGAATACAGAAGTACCAACGATCTCACTAGCGCTGGCCTTCGTCCAATTACGCCTAAGGATACTCTTCTTTTTTTATTGAACGTAAAAATAATAAACAATAAACTTTTTATTAGTAAGAATCTTACTGTGGAGCAGTAGCTCACCGCTTGCTTTGTAACACAAAGGGCTCCAGTACGATTCTAGTAGCACATAAGAGTTTGATAGTAGTACTTTTGAAACCGTCCTGTTAGCTACCAGGCTTTGTAAATTTGCAACTGTAACTGAAATGCTGTTTCCAGTTAGTATATGAGTGATAGGGTATTGTGGATGAGCTTTACCATCCATGGTCTCATTGTCACCTAAAACCATGTGACACTTTTTAAGAGTCAATGCAACTTAATTGAAAAAAATATGACAAGACGAGCGACACATTGACTTGAGCAGCACTTGTTGGGACGATATACACAGCACCAATGTGCTCGTTACAAAGAAACATAAGTTGTTCAGTCTTGTTTGTTACCCAAGTAATTTTACTAACTACAATGCCCTTCAAAACTAACCACCGTACTGTTCGGCGGTAGAAATAGAAGATGCGGTGGTACCTACCTAGACCGTCTCCGGCAACAAAGAATTACCGGTTAAGAAACCAATCAGTAGTAGTTTTAGCTAAGTGTTAAGTTCAAAATATCCTTTGATCTTTTGACCTTCATCGCCTTGGCTACAAAGCATAAGGCGTTGATTAGCAAGGCGAATGTCGGTTTAGCGAAAACCTCCACCGGAGATAAAGGGGTCCATTTAATTAAGAAATTTGTATTCACGCTTACGTGTGCTATGAAAGGAACTAAAATCCTCCTCTTAATGAACCTGTTGGAGATGGAGGTCTCTTTCTAAGAATACGTATTTTCGGTAACGTTTTTCGCAAAAGAAAATTTAAGGTCGAACATAAATTGAAAATTCTATGAAACATTTAAAGAAAAGCAACTTTTTCTTTTTCAATAAACAGAAATTACAAATTTTGAAGAGTCTAAAAAGAAATTAAAGTAGACTATGGAAGGAATTTTTAAAGGGAATTTGTTCAGCACCAGACAGCCCTAGTTGCTGTGATTAAATATTTTTTATATATATTATATACAAGTTCTAATATCTCAAGTATATACAGCGCGTCACTGGATGCACTACTTCTGTTTTGCAGCTGGATATAGGAACACTAAATATCAGTGGCTTGACATTTAGTACTCTTTTAAATCGATGAAACGATGAGACTTACAAACCGTTTATCTAATTTTAAACAATACGCCCGTCCATAATAATGTGGCGCTGGTAAACATGACATACACTGCACAATTCTGTGCTCATCGTCTTGAGTAACTATAAACCACAGTAATTTTATCAGCAACACCAATCTTTTTAATCCCACATATAGAAATTCACATTACAGTTTAGTAGTAGAAAGTAAGCTGCGGTGGTACCTAAGTAGTCTCCGATGACAGGGACCTAGCACCTAGAATTTCATGAAATCCATTCTTGATTGATCTCTAAATGGCTGAAGTAATATTTTTTCCAAATTTTGAGTCTTTACGTCCAATACTTTTGGAGATCTCCTGATGAATCAATGAACTTCTAGTTATCTCCTATAATATTGTTGTTTGTCGACCAAAATATCGATCCATTGACAACAGTCGCATCTAACTAAAATTTCATTCCAACGAGGGTTAAACAGAGAGATGGTAGGGTAAAGGATATAAACAGCGGATCCATTGCATTAGATACATCAGCTTCTTGCTTTGCTGTAGTGTGATTTAGTTGCATTGTAAATACTCTTACCATGACGCCGTCCCTGAGAGCATCTTACGTCAGCCGTAGTTAATTCGATACAGTGCTCAACTACGTAAGTGAATGAACGCACTTATCCCGGTCAGTTTCAGCGAGCCGAGCGGAAGCAGTCACCCGGCGAAACGTTCACTCGCTGCCCCGATCGTCCACTTTGATGTGACGCTTTGCACGCACTTCACACTCATTGGACAGTGTTGTAACGCATTATGGATGTTTTACGCTTTTTGTTTTTAAAACGAGCTTAATAGAGTAAGCCGGCGGCAACAGTTTTTTAACGCAGCTTTTAAATATTTTAACTTAAATTGTACATCAGAAATACATCAAAATATGACCTCAATTTCATAGTAAAATATTCTTGTTTAGAGCACTCCGGCTTTCACATTCCATAACAGCCAATTTACGTCCCCACTGCTTGGGCACAGACCTACCCTCATTATGAAGGCGATGGGGCCATAGTCACCACGCGGGCCCAATGAGGATTGGTGACTTCACACATACCTTAGAATAAAACCTAATTCATATGTAGGTTTCCTCGCGTTAGTCCAGCGAGCTACTCTCTCTCTACTCTCGGCTTTCACATGTTAATAGTCAAAAGTCTGAACTTAACAATGCTGTTATGGCTGTCAATATAGAATGCGAGGATCGTAGCTAGACAGGCGAATTCAAAAGCACCTTGCACCCAAACAAACTGCAGAACATGTGGCTCCGGAATCGAATCGGAGACGTCTATGTTACAAAGCGGTAAGCCACTCTACTACAGAGATGATTGAAATTTATTTAACCTTTTTTGGTCACAAAAGTCGTTATAAATACCTAGGTCGCACTCCCGTTCTGTCAATCACGGCGGTGGTGAAAATAGAAATTAGACTGAATATATATATATAGAGAATTAAAATACAAACATTACACGTATATGTATATAAATATTTCTCATCATCATCGTCATCATCACAGGCCTGCTACATAGACTACCACATCGAAACCACTGCCTGTGTCCAACGACCTTCACCGGATCGATATATAAATGTAAGTAGAAAGAATAAAAAATGTTCCAGATTTTTAGTAATTTTTTTTTTAATACAACCATATATTAAAGAAAATACCTGTTACTACGTTACCATAAGTATATATTACTACATCTTTTTTTCTATTTAAGGAAGCGGCGCACAGCGTCACGTTCACCCAGTGGTAAGCGATACGCCTGCGCTTGTTAGAGTGAAATACACTCCATCAAATGTGTTCGACGCCTTGAGACGTAAGACAATAAGTCTCGTTACCGCAGTAATTTTACTAGCTACCACTCCCTTCAATCTGGAACACAGTAATGTTTGCACACCTGTTTGGCGGTAGAAAGAGGCGCTGCGGTGGTATCTTACCTAGACTGTCTCGGAGACCTACTAGTGAATATGTTACATATATTATGCTTCGTTCCCAGTGGGGTAGGCAGAGACCACCTTTCCCCACTTGCTATGATCCTGGCAAACCTCTATCGCTCCCTCCACTTTCATGAGCGTCTTCATGCATGCTCGTTGGTTGCGAGTACTCTTTACCTTTCTTTAGGACATCCTCGATTTGAGCGGAATATGTCCGCCTAGGTCGATCTACACCGTATTTTCCCATCATTCTTACCTTGTAAACCTTTTTCGTTAATCTTCTTCCAACATGGCCGAACCATCTAAGCATCCGATTCTCTATCTTTGCCACTACTGCTTCTATCACGCCGTACCGCTCCCTTATCACACTGTTCATCTCTCTATCCATCAGTGAATATGTGAATAAATAAACACATGAAAAAGTTTCACTGAATATTTAGATTAAAGACTTTTTACAGAACGTTCATGAAAAAAATAGCTTTCAGGCAAAGGAAGTAAATCTAGACGTGACATAATCTATTTTACTGCCAATAGAGTCATGTTTCATTTGGTACACGCAAAAGCAATCTTTGATACTTGTACGTATGAATTCAATTCGCGTGCGGGCTGAATGTAAACGTAGTCTGATTCATCACGAATACGTGAGATGTATTTTTATTTGTGATGTAGTGTTTCTAGTTGAAGGAAGTCATAATATTTGTGCAAACCGTTGAATTATAGAACACGAGGACGTTAGTTTAAAACACTTTGTAAATACACGCCATCGAGGTTTAATCAGATATTTTATTTTATTATACGAAACCAGATCTTTTAACCGATTATATACTACCTACCTATACCCCTGTCCATAGCGATGTGGCGCTAGGATATACACTACACATGGTGCTCGACGCCTTAAGACTCGTTACCCTAGTAACATCACTAGCTATAAAACCCTTCAATTAGGATCAAAGTAATATTTGTACGTTGCTGTTTATCGACAAAGGTAGAAGCTTCGTTCCTACTTACCTAGACGGTCTCCGATCAGAGACCTACCACCAGGTAAGTAGTTAATATATTAAAGTTAGTACATTACCACTTTTATAATTTTCTATTATTGTCGACTATTATACTATTTAATTACTATTTAATTTTAAGCGGTTTACGTCTAATAGTTTCAAAGATCAGATAAATCTCTGGATATCTCCTCTATATATTCTGTAAATGCCGTGTTCACTTTTAAAAATCACGTACTTAGACTTAGTTTCTCTCATTAGTTCTTAGTATATTTTAGGTAATGTAATAGTGTATAATTAATTAAAGACCTAGAAGATGGAATAAAATGTAATTCAACAAAAAAAACTGTGTATTGCATGAACAAACAAATCAAAATCAATCTATACATTTTCATAGTTAAAGATTATCTGTAATAGTTACCAATTGGAACAGTTAACTTATTCGGTATTAAAAATGGCATATAGACAATTTTATATTTGGTAACCGTTAGTTCGTTTGGTATTGCTATGATAAATTGCAAAAAATACACGAGAACAAATTAGACAAGGTTGAAAAAAAAAAAAAAACAAGTCCGACCAATTTGTTAGTCGTGTTCCAATACTCGATACCGGCTTCATTATGTTCTGTACCGGTTCTCTCGCGATGCGCAAATAAATTTTTATACCGGCAACACTAGACATCAAAAGGCAAAATAAACTATAATTGAGCGAGGCCTATAACACATTATTTTTTTTTTTTTTAAATCGTTTCTTTTAAAACCATTAACTGATGTAATCGTGTGGGCAGCGCTGGACCGAGAGATGTGGAAATCTTTCGGAGAGGTCTAAGTTCAGCAATGTCTCAATAGACCAATGCTGATGATGAAAATTATATGATGCTGTTAATCTAAAATCAAGTCCTGTTATCACTTGTGATGAACATTCATTAATGTAACAAGGAGAAATTTAGTCACGTCTAGACCTAAATTGAATGTTAAGGTTTATATAAGTAGTAGCATTATCAAAATACATATCCGCAAAAGGCAGGTTTGTACTAATGAAATAATTATAAAAGCCTAAATAAATTATTAATGGGGGTGTAAGGGTTCCTGCACAACCACTCACGGAAGCCAAACGAACCTCATCTGCTCGTGGTGCACCCTGCTAATCAACATACGAGGCCCTGGCTCTCACCGACCCGCATTGGGCCAGCATGGTGGGAAATGGCCCAAATGGTCTGAAATGAACCATGTGAAGGTAGCGGACAACTGTTGGATGCAGACAGCGGATTTTTGAGAGAGTTTTATGTCCAGTAGAGAATAGGCTGATGATGATGATGATGAAATTATTAACTACATAGATAATATGATATATATATAAAGATGAAAAAATTCAGAACTTTATGTATATTTTTTTTTAATTCCAATATGATTCTCCAAGAGTTCATCAAATAAACATTTCTAATAAAAAGTTGATATATATGTCTTCCAATTAAAGGAATATATAGCACATACAGTTGTAAGAACTAATATACTAACAATTGTACGGGTAGGTGATATAAATAATGTAAAAAATTAAATTAAATTGTTGTATATGTAAAGGCATGTCCCATGGCTATAGTCCTACGACTTATAAAACTCGATATTCATATAATAATCGTCTATTACACAGCACCCAAAAACCCTATCACAAATCATGCGTCCACAACACTTTGCTCCCCATAAATCTTAACTCGCCCGTACAAAATTATCAGACATAAATAACATATATACGAGCCGAATACGCCGCGGCCATTTCGTAAAATAACAATAGACGATTAATAATTTATAAGTAATTATAATGGAAAATTGCCGCTAAACGTTTCCGGTAAAGGTTTCTGGATATATATCTAATAATTATTTAATGGATGGTTATAAGGTAACGCTGTAATTGGGCGTTCAGTACAACGATACACCCGGGAAGTCGATATCCGTTGTATTCCCGAAGCACTGGGCCGTGTTTAAAATATGCCTGTAAGTATTATGTTAAATGGCTCGTTACTTTCGTTTGTTACAAACAAATTTATATAGTATAAAGTTTTTAAATGACAAACATGTTATACGATCGTGATGATAAGGTACGATTTTAATACTGAAAATAGTAGGAATTTACTCTTAGACGAAATGAGGCAATAAGGATTTGCTCGGGAAAGTACAGGATACGCAACAAGATAAATATAATATTGTAAACATAGAAAACCAAGAAAACACTAACTTTATAAATATAAGAACAGCAAGAATGCTGAATAAGGTTTATAATGAAATTATGTTTAACGGAAATTAGTTATCAAAGGAAATGAGCGTGCAAGTTCGCCGTGATGCCTATAAAATGCAAGAGCAGCCTTTGTCAGCGTCGACAAGGAACAGTAATTTGTTATCTAACATATTAATTTATAAACAATTGCTCATACTCATGCCTATCATCATCATTATCATCATCATCACCCGATAGACGTCCACAACTGGACATAGACTGATAGACTACCCTAAAGATCTCCACAGGCCTATAACCTATAACATATTAACAACAGAATATATCTATACTATACCTTTGTTTTTAAAACGAGTGGTAGTGAAGCTTTTTCAAGCTCTATCGTGTTAAAATTATTATAACACGTTAAAAGGAACTTGTTTGAACTTAATTTACAAAATAAGTTTTTTTCAAACTTTGTTAAGTAATTTAGTTTAACTGTGAAGAAACTTCTATTTCCTATAAAGTTTAAAGTGTCAAGCTTTACAAATTAGTAACGTTCGTATAATATTTCAGACAGAACTTTTCTAGGTAACTAAATAGAGTAATATAGATTGTATGAGAGTGATTTTTTTTTTTTAAATACCTCCGTAACAATTATTAAGCAATTAAATTCATAAAACTGTAAATAGTTTATATCGATTGTTCGCCGAGTTATCGAAACGAGAATCTATATCCTTATCGTGTAAACCTCTTAAGCAAGTCGATACTCCGAAAGCCGTCGCAGCCTCCTTGACCTCCGATTCCCCGTCTAATTGGCTCCGAATGGGCCAAGATGGGCACAGAGATAGGTGTAATTAATACGTACCAATTCCATCATGCAAACCTTGTCTCGTACGTACGCGGCGACGTCTATGCGATTATAACCCTACGCATTGTCTGCATCAGTGTTGGTAAAATAGACCTTATGTGAATAACACAGAGTATATATTTGTATAAAATATAAATTTCTTTTGTATTTAATAGCTAATACATTTTCATTATAACAGGTTCATTTATTGTAAATCTATAGAAACAATCATAACAACTTGATTACCGATAGAAATTGAAAACGTCAAACTGTACAGAAAGTATTATTAGCTCATAAAGTTTTTCAACTGAACGTCAACCTTCTCTATTTTTGAATAGAAGAACATACATATATGTTTAAAATGATTCGATTACTATGTTTGATCACTGCTGGTCGTAAACATGTGATTTAAAGGGTCCCCGAAAAACAACTCACGAGAACCAAGCCAACTTCGCTTGCTAAACAACACACAAGACTCCGACACTCCCCCAATCCGCACTGAGCTAGCATAGGGGCTAAAATCTAAATACCTTTTGACGAGGATCCTTGAGGGAGGCCTATGCCCAGCAGTGGGCGCTATGATAAGAAGAAATAAATCATCAACATATTTACTTGTTCCTGTATCTTCCAAATTGTATGATTATTATTAATTTATACAGTACGATATATCTTTTATGTATAGATCATATATATCCTTATTCTGGAACAGATATATATAAATTAAGGAGGTTTTGTAAGTTTAATCATGTTTTTTTTTTTAATTTTTGAAGCCGCGTACGATAGAGAAAATCTAGATAAAGACAACAGGGAAGGTTCAAATGATTTTGTAGTAATGTCTAAGATAAAACCTTTGAATAAGTTAAAGAAGTACTTTTTGTTTTTGTTTCTGTTATATATAAATAAATTAATATACAGTCACTTCTAGAATATGTGTAGGAATACAATATGAAAAGGAAAAGTTACTCCATTACCCATGATAGAAAAAAGTGAGCATTGCTGAAACCAATTTCAATATTGTGTGTTCAGGTGTTGGGGGGATGATGTCATGCCATTATGAAACAGCACCGGCTGGGCTGCGTTGAATCGATTGCGGTAAATCGTTAGACGGTTTATTGCTGTGACCAATCGACAACGCCCAGCAATGCAACGATAATGTACTAGAAACACTAAGATTTCAAAATACACAGACACTGTACCCGCGAGAGTACAGTAACCTATGCCCCTACTGAATCTGTCCAGTACTTTCAGGCTATTAAAAATAGTACTAAGGTAAGCCCTGGCTGTGTGTGAAAGCGAAGAAGGGCTTTCGGGTGCGCGGACATTGAAAGGGACCCTCATTAACCTAAGCGAGCCCAGGGTAGACAAGTACAAGGTGGTGTCTTGTTTGTCGTAGCAAAGATACGGTATTGACAAGGGTTACGGAACTCCCCGGATATGCTTAGTGCAGTGCAGGGAGGCACCGTTTTGTTTAGTAGGAGCTCCTGGGGTTTACGTTATGCTCTAAGGATTATCTCCGAAGGAATTTTAATAGACGCAAATTCAAAAGTTATTTATTTAGTTTTCCTTTTAGAAGCAGGGTTTATTTTGAAGATTTCACCCCTGATAAAAAAAATCTACAGGCCTGCTTGTAGTCGTGATTATACCACTACTACATAGTACTAAGTAGTAGCATAGTAGTAAGTAGGTCTATAATAATAAGGTAATATACCATACTTAATGATACTAAATGAAAAGATGTTTTTTTTAGTACCTGTTAATAATAATGAGGTGGTAGTTAGTTTGATAGACCGCATTGTGCTATATCGCCCTTCAAACTGGAACACGATCTGTGGTAATTTGTCTAGCTAATATTTTCTCCAAGAAGGTATTTATATTTCTTAGACTTACTGTGTCGATGAGCATAGATCAATCAGCTCTTGAAAATAAAATGGTGTAGATGATCAAATTGAATGTAACACTATATTTTTTTTAACGAATTGTTAAACGTTCCACCATCCCATAAGAACACGACGTTTGTTAGGATGATACTCATCACCGCATTGTATGTTTTCATACTACTGTTTGACGACAGGATCAGGCTCTGCGGTGGTACCTACCTACCTTGAAGGTATCTGGCAAGAGAGATCTACCACCATTACTAGTATCCATTGTAGTGTAGCAGGTAGTGTTTATAACAGGTAGACCATAAAATTGTTCTTCTTAGGTATTCGAGTTCCGATGTCTCAACTGTACCAACCACTAAGCCCATGCGGCTATACAGAAGGGCAACATTATAAACTCGTAAACTTTATAATTACATAAACGTTCACAATCTTATCTCCGTAATAACGGGTAATTATCCAAGGAATTAATTATTATACTATGAATTTTAATATATGAAGTTGTTTAATTTTATAATTAAGTTTCTCAGCGAGGGAACGTAGTGCAGTAGTTAACATAAGTAATAAAATATTTTAATGAGGACCGCGTGAAATGTTGGTAAAGGAATGAACGAATGTAGAGTTCATTGTGAAATTAATATTATAATTTAATAAACCCGAAATATCTGCCAAATTTTATATGTTTGCGGTACATGACAACAGAACCGCAAATAAATAAGAAACGAGCAATATGTAATGAAAGGTAAAAAATAATCAATTAGAAACCAATGTATGAATACTTAAAGAAACACAAAAATGATACAGACAACATCATCTGCTGATAAACGTCTACTATTAGACGTTGGTTTGCCCAAAAGATTTTCATACATAAATATAAAATAAGAAATCTAGTATTTTTATATATTTATAGAGTAAGCCAACCTCACCTGCTCGTGGGTGCACACTGCTAATCAACAAACGAGGCTCTGGCTCCGGCCTACTCTCATTGAGCCCAAATCCCCCATCTATATCTCTACCTGATCGGTGTAGGAATCTTTAGGGGAGGCCTAAGTCAAGCAGTGTACGTCTAACTGCTGATGATGATCTCTACGCGACATATATCAGAAAGGATGTTTTTAAGCAACGGCATCCTCTGAAACGCAAATTTATGATAATTATCTGTAATATATTCTAATCATAATTCAAATCGGTAAGCTAAGTTATCATAATATAACTTTGAATCCTTCGTTATCTTAGAAAGTACATCAAGAAGTGTTGTTACGTGAAGCTGCGTATATATTCACTTTAAATAGTAGACTGAATCCTGAAAACAGTGTCCTTTAGATAACTTTTGATTGCAGATATTATATTTAAGAGTAGAGTAGTATTGGAGTTAAAATATACAAACGTATAACTTAGGAAGAATCTGTGTCATAATAGCGCTTGAAACTTATATTTACGGCCTCCTGAATGAACAAGTGAAAGAAAGTGTCTCATGATAATCAACATACGTTAGAGGGAGTCGAGGTTTTTAACTTGAAAATCTCATTATGACGAGGTCGGAAGGGAAAAAAGGCGTTTCCAGTCCTTCGCATGCGCTCACGTCTGTTCATAACGCGAGGAAATGGCACTCCTCGGGTCCTTCCTCAACCTAGTGGAGTTAATTAAACGTCTGAGAGACGTCAAGAGGTTTTTACAGGAGATATTAAAGCGATGGATGCCGCAGTACGGTGTAAAGACGATCTGTTACTTTGTAGTTTCGATGCTTTACTTTGTTATCTTATCAAGCATTTACTAGATTATATTGTGGTTATATTTGAATACATAATTTAATGAAAAATGTATGAAATCTATATTTACAATGGGATTTTTTTTTTGTATTTTTGTTATATCAACTGCCTTACTAGCTGCTATCGCTGCATCACTAAAAGTAAATAGGGACATTATCACAAAGACCTTAAGACCATCTTATATCGGGGCGATGGTAATGGACTCACCAACCCGTCAGCTCTATAGCCTCGGACTAGGAGGAATAGAACTAAGGTAAGTCTTGCCTGTCGTAGGAGGCGACTAAAAGGATCTACGACTTTCGCTGGCCTTGAGTATGGGGGCCCTTATTCCTCAACAAGCGAACTTGTGTGGGGCAGCCTGGGAGGGTTAAGCCCCTCCTCAGAGACGTGTTCAAAGAAAGTGTGGAGAGGCACCGATGCGTTCCATAAGAGATCCCGGAGCCTCTCCGAATGCACTGATGCAGAGCACCGAGGGGGTTTTAGTGAGTAACAACTTCCAATTAATATACATAACACTGATTTCCCCTTAGAAATAGGGTATCTTTCGAAGATTTCCCCCTGAAACCAAAAAAAAGGACCATGCTATCTCAAAACCTAAATAAGTAAATGATGTATAAATAAAGCTATACAATTATTCAAATCTCCATACCTAAAAAACAACTGCTATTATTTGTGAGGCTATTTTTATTATCCATTGGTCTATGTACAACCTATCAATATTTATTTGAAACAAGTAGTGTGGACTAGACTTGTTTATCAAAATAAGTTGACATCTTTACTGTAGTTATCAACATAGGCACTAAAGCAGTCCCTGGTAACTTAGTTTTAAGGTTCACAGTAAAGAAATAATAAATGTACATGTAAATAAGGATACCGATAGCGCTAGACCCATCGAAGTAGAGATCTGTGTGGGAGGCATCAAAGGAGTTTATCACTGCTTGACGGCCATCTGATGATAATGATGATGGTGAAATAATCATTATCAAAATATGAGATATAAAAAAATTAACAAATTATTTTTAGTTGTTCTCTTCAATACTTTTGACACTAAGTACACTCTGTAGTTCCGAATGAAAGGCGACAGCGGCTTTCATTAATTTGGGTTAAAGGCTACAAGGATTGCTTAAAAAGGCCTGACAGCGAGGATTCATCCTTTTTACTCAAATTCAACTTAATTATGTGGGAAGTAGGTTGCGTGGCATCGTCCCAGGAAAAACGGGAAAACAGTTTTAAAAAAAAAACGTTAAAGGTCGCGTTTTATCTCTATTAGGCAATGGACAAATATCAGGCGCGATGTAAGAACATGATTTCATCATAAATTTCTATAAAAAATCCCTTTCAGGACGATATTTGGATTATTAATCAATGAGTTGTTACATTAAATTAGCGATAGCAATGACCAGTTAAAATGAAAATTATCCGCCAGTATATAGATGCAAGCTCGTAACATCAGATCTTCCCAGAGGTCTAGATTCAATAGGCTGAAATGATGGTAGTCTTGGATATTTTTTATAATCATCAAAACTTGATGCAACTCCAATATAAAGTTACAAAGCACTCAAAGCTTATTACTTATTCTTCATAACTTGGAATACAACATTTGGAGGACTAATTAGTTAAACTTGACATCACAGGTTAACTTATAAACCGGCTAAATTCGGCACTTCGTGAGGCTGAGGCGACGCCGGATTAGCTTCTTTAATAACCGCCGGGACAATTTCAGATTAAGAGATAACGTTAAAAAGAAAAGTTATTTTTTGCGAGAGCGATGAAACATAAATTTGATTCGCCAAGTTTAAGGAGCACCCAAAAAATTACTCTTTGCTCTTAATTCGTAGTCATATCTTTTGTGCTTATTTCATTTGGACTTGAGCGATACTCTTGCAATTCTAGTCATAATTTCTTTTCCTTAATATCAAAAAGGATATCAACAATTTATAAGAAAATAGGAGAAATTCTATAATTTAGAAGAGGAAAACCGAAGAAAGTGTTGATGGATTGTGTGAAAGATGGTATCTGTAAGAAGAGTGTGAATTCAGATATGACAGGTGATAGAGGGATGTTGAAGAGAAGTCCATACTGTGCCGACCCCACATAGCTTGAAAAGGGGCAGGAGGAAGAAGAAGAAGAGGAGAAATTCTATAATTTATTATATACCCAAAATTTATGTGACTTTTGCTTCTTTTCATAACGACTACAGTCTAACAAAAACTCAAATTAACATCCGGGTAAGTGGCAAAGTTAAAGTAAAGTGCACTCACACAGTAGTGTTTGATTCTCATACTACTCCCAAAAATTGTTACAACTATCCAAACTCTACATGTGTTCTTGAAACCGAAATAGAGACCTAGAAGGCATGCGATTACCCCCAAAACACCATGAAATCAGTTTTTCGCTTAAGAAGACTTCTAAAGTACAATTATTTAATAAAACTTTAATTACGAAAGTAAATATTTTTCTGTTTACTTTTACAGAATTCTTTATTTTTATATCCAGGACCATGAGCCCATACAAAACCACTTGAAGACGGATATAAAAATAATTTGGGTCAAAGTAATTAAAAGTACGAGACCTACAGAAATATAACTGACTATCAGAAGCATCGATATAGATTCAATAATAATGGTCTAGTAGACATTTGAAGTTAATAGTCCTGAAATTGTTTTCATTAAAAGTCGTAGTGTACTTAGTGACCAAGTTTGGGACATGATTAAGTACCTGGACGTCATAAACAAGCCAAGTTTCAATAACAGTCGCTTCAATGATTAATATCTAGTACGAAAAGTCCTCCCACTTCAGTTCAATGGCGATATAAGTTCTAAGAACGAATTATATTCGGAGCTTAATTACGAAAAAAATATTTACGTGGGCCAAAAGAGCATATCCAAAGTAACATGTAAAGACGAAAAAATTACTAAATGTTAGTAGAAAGTAAAAATGAAACTATATGTAGATACAAAATCAATGGTTTCTAATTTATCAACTCTATGGTTTATTTTTTTATGAAAACGACCATAGAGACTTATGGGGGTCCACGAGCCCAGTATCAGATGAGCTGTAAGAGTCAATACGACTTTCAAGCGCTTAACATCTTCAGAAAACAGAAGACATACATAAAAGGTATATATATACAAGATAATTTTTTTTTCACTATGAGCTCATGCAGTTAGAAATTCAAACGTAGAGTTAACATTCATATTAACAAGGATATTATTTGCTTTTCGAAGGAGCAACAAAATTAATGGGTCGAACAGTTGATGGGAAGTTGTATTACTGACAAGTGCTCGTAGTTTACATATATGTTGTATTACCCTAGTAATTTTACAAGCTATAACGTTATAATGTTTGTGCACTGCTGTTTGGCGGTAAAAACGAGTTGAGACTGTCTAAGCAACTATAGTAGCAAATTAGGTCTCCGGCAACAGAGACCTCCAGTAAAGGAAAGAATTCAGTTAAATTTAATAATCTGATAATCAGTACAGGTGAAACTAATGAGTATATTCCCAAACCAGAACATCACCATCACCACGTGTAAAATAAACATCAGGACGTGTAAATTAAACATGAGATTTGAGAAAGTTCCATTTCGAAAAAACGTTTTTACGATTGTAAATGAGATCTTACTTTGGTGCTTTTATTAAATTTCCTCAGCGCCGACTCTTCCTCTTGCCTCACCCTCTTTTCCCCGCATACTCCCTTTGTGCTAAACACAATAAACGTAATTCCGAATGTGGGAATTAACTTTACCGGCTAATATTTTTTTTTTTCTTCGTTACACCGAAGTTGAACCGTCACGTTCGAACTTAACAACAGTCTTTGCTTAATACAATTCAACAATATTTACATCGACAGATGGAATAAGGAAAATACGATGCCGAAAAATATATTCCCAAGGCTTTGTTATGATCTAATGGGTTTGGGTAGAGGGAAAACCATCTACAGGACTTAAATTATCTCTGTCAAATGTTATCAATGCCTTATTTTAGAATTTAATTTATTTAATACATACAAAATAAGTAAATTTTTGACTTGTTTACTTGTTATCGTCAGGATCGGCGCGATCAATCGACCAATCATAATACGAGCTTGGTTTTAGGAGAGGGAAATAAAATGGTGGGAGAAATACTGCCTGGTACGATCGACCTATTCCTGACAGTCTGTTGACGGCGATTGAAGTGAAAGGCTAACCTTCAATTTTTTTTTTTTTTTGGAAAATGAACACCCACGTGTAGTCCAGAGTCCGGAGAAATATTAAGGTTTGTTCCTACACAATATTACCCAAAATTTGAACATTAAAGAGAGTATGAGAAGATTGTAAAACCAGTAGACAGAGAAAAAATTTAGATGATTAATTCTTAAGTACATTAAACATTTATCAAATAAACAAACTGATGATCAGAAGAAAAATCAAGGATTAAACTCTTAAAGAAATGGGTACAAAGAGTTTACCTTAGTAATAATAATTAGCTGCTATTATGAGTTTGATCGCTGGGAGTCGCTGAGTTAAAAAAGCTCAAAATATTGTTTTATGGAATACATTACAAGAGGTCTGTCCTGTCTTCAAGTAAAAAGCTTTGCCACCCCTTAATATCTGGTGTAATCGTGGTCAAGCAGCAGAGGACGTCTATAGGTTGAGATGATGATGAAGGGCTTGATGACGAAAATGTATAATGGTAGTTCGTCGCAGAAAGCAAGTAATTTTTCTACACGACTGAGTAATGAGATTGACTAAATAATGAGTAACCATCATCATCATCTAGTAAATTAACTAATTAAAAGCAGTATTATTACGAACCACCGAAGTTCCTATTTCTGTTGCAGAATAGTAGTGTGAAATCATTACTGTGTTCCAGTTTAAAAGTAGCTGTAATTCACTAGTTAAAGTTTCACTAAATTACGACGGTAACGAGACATAATCGAATTGATACTGGTATAAACACCTTAACTAGCTCCACTTTGTTATGGGCAGACGTATCACTTAACATCAGGTAGACGTCTCGTTCGTTTAATTTGTTAAAAAAATTGACAAAGTGAGAGCAAATTGGATGGAACAGTATTCCGTGAAAGTAGTTTGATATGTTTATTGGTGGCAATCTGTTGTTATGGTTTATGGTCAATAATTCGCGTTGAGCACATATTCATGGGGGTATATTAAAAATTGGAAGGACCATATACGCCGTTCTCCCTTAACACCGGTATCGAGAGCCCATACGCATTCACTCACGTACATCGTAAAACTCCTTCCCTGGACAAACGTCTCAGCTTCGCTAATTAAGCCTGTAATTGCACCATTAGTCTTTATGCTCAAATTTTATGACCGGCCCCACTTGCGGCCGCCATGAATCACCGTGTCCGAGTGGCAGACAGGGGTCACAAACTTCGGCTTTTTAGAGCTAACTCGATCAATTGTGATACTCGCTTTGTTATTTATCTATGACGGTAGCTCTATATTGCGTCTATATCCTTACATTTATTTATAAACGGCATTCTTCATGTCTCCCACTGCTGGGACTCCAGAGGAAAAAAGCTCTTAATCAGATTGATAAAATCTGTTCTTAACCCGTTAACCGGAGTATTCCGAGGATTTTTTTTATTTAAGCTTAAAATAATTTAAACATATTTCTAGGACGTATTTATATGTCCTACCCGTATTCGCTATGACGTATTTATACGTTCTGCTCGATTAACAGGTTAAGAACAGATTTTATTAATGTAAGAGCTTTTTTTTAATCGATGAAGCGATGAGATGAGCGAGAGCTCCTTGACCTAATGTTAAGTGATATGCCTGACAACGTGGCGCTACTTAAGATATTATACACTACTGTTTTGTTCATCGCCTCGAGACGATAAGATGTTGAGTCTCGTCACCCTTGTAATTACACTAACTACAGCGCCCTTCAAATCGGAACATTATTGTCTGCACACCACTGTTTGTTGGCAGGAATAGGAACTGCGGTGTTATGTACCTATACGGTCTCCGGCAACAGAGACCTATAATCAGTAAATAATTATCCTTTTTACTTATAAACGTAATGTAATATAAAAACCTTTTTGCTTTTCTTCCTCTATTTACTCTTTCAGTACTATATCCCTCGAGTTACAGATATCTAATCATCTGTACATTCAGTTACCTGTAACAAATAATGTTTAATATTAAAAAGAGTCATAAGTAATACAGAGATTTTTGTCATGTTTATATATCTTTTCTTTTATTATATTATTACATACATACATATGTATCACATCTCGCTGCCAATGGCATAGGCAGAGACCAGCTCTCTCCACTTGCTACGATCCTGGCACACCTCTCTCGCTTCCTCCACTTTCATGAGCGTCTTCATGCATGCTCGTCGGTTGCGAGTACTCTTGACCCGGCCTTTCTTTAGGACATCCTCGATTTGATCGGAATATATCCGCCTAGGTCGACCTGCACCGATTTTTCCAATCATTCTTACCTTGTATACTTCTTTCATCTATTCTTTCAAGGCAGAACCATCTAAGCATTCCTATATATTTTTATGTACAGGATCCTATCAATACATAGACTATAAAAGGAATCTAATTAATTCAGGCGCTGGCTACATACTCGTATTATCAAAAGTAAGAGAGAAGCCATTTAATTCGAGAGCGTGTTAGTAACTGCGATGCAAAAACACACGTCAGTGCGGCAAGATCGAAATCTATTCGAGTGTTGCCAGCAGAACGCCACTTGCGATTTTTTTTTCAAGACCATTTTCCACGTAAGATGCAATGATAGATAGCCGGTTGGCGTGTGAACAGGGATGCCGCTGCTCCTTAACCGTACCCTACGATAGTTAATAATAAAAAAAAATTAAATACCTTTAGCACTGAGTGAAATAATAGATGTTAAGTGGCGCTAATGGCGACGTAGACATATATAAATAAATTATAAACAACATCAACCGTTTTTATCTAGTTCCATCAATATTTAAACTATATCCTAATGAAAGTAAAATATTTATCAAGAGTAATAACGTGGCGCTAATGAGGATGATACCACGTTGAGCTCGTCACCTTGAGACATTAAACGTTAAGGCATTTTACCTCAGTAATTCCACTAGTTACAACGCCCTGCAAACCGGAACAATGTAATGTTTGCTCACTTCTTCGGCGGTGGTAATAGATGCTGTGGTATTTAAACGGGTCTCCGATAACAGAGACTTATCACCGGTATACACTTGTATATGGGCAATCGGTGTGCAGATCTTTGTGGGAAGTCTATGTCCAGCAGTGGATGTCTATAAGCTAATGATAACACGAAGGATGATCAGCTTAAAGAGCCTTATGATATCGATATATCTTAAATATCTCTTATACTGTAAACAACCTTTTTTTTATTTTTATTCCACAGAGGGAAGAAACTATTAGAACGTTCACCTGATAGTAGTTTTACCTCTGCACATACCTAGCCAGGATGAAATGCATACTATTTTACTAATCTAGATATAAGATTTCAAGTTAGGTTTCTACAGTAATTTGACTAGATATAACGGCTTTATTTTACCAAATATACTAATTACTACTGTCTATGGAAACTGAAATTTGCTACGATTGAACTATATAGGTTGTTGATAATTGCAGACTGGTTTTATGGTTATGTACCAGAACTATAAGTTATTTACTACTGTATATATGTATTGTATCTGTATTTGGCATTGCAGCTCTCCCTCTGTCGTTGAAGACCCACAAACAGACCCAAAACAAGGTGAAAAAATGTATTGTCAAGTGACGATGACGTCGAGGTGAGAGAAGTGGAGAGGAAACAAAAAGGAAACCTAACTTTACCACCATATAGGGAGCTAGGCACCTAGGAAGTCAGAAATACAGTACTGTATATAATGTATAATAAGTAAGGGTGACAAATTGGACGGTTATTTCTTAAGGATTCGCTTTAACTGGCAACCCTGGTAGCGAACGGACACCTATCCCGTCTCGCCATCGCTCCGAAGCGCTAATACCCCCTCCAACTTAATATTTTTATTTTGCCTCCTTGGTTATTATTGAGGCGAAGTATTATAATATCGGTTTATTATCGTCCGACAGGCGCTCATTAAATTCTTTTGTGTTAATAACCAAGTGTATGCGTGCTCGAAAGTCGACTATTACGACCGCCGTACCTTTTTCTAGGCGTTAAAAGTAAATTTTACATATTAAAGCGATTCTCATACCGACCGGGTTCTTGTAAAGTGTTGTCATAAAACCGCTTTTAGTATTAACAAGCACCCCTTTAAGTTCAGAGTGCTTATATGTTTTGACATGAGTTTTTATGTCTGAATATTAAAAGCGGAGAATGCTTCAATTGTGAGTGTGCGAAAATATTTTTAATGATTTCATTACGACTTCAAGACCACGAGATGAAAGCGTGGCAAAGTGCTGTTCTAAATAACAAAAAAAGCACAGACTTTGATTAGGTTTAAAAGAAAATGCAAATTAACTGTTTACTCCATCACCGTTACTCCACAGACCAGTATATGTTTATTATAGGAAACCATAAACACGTGTTAATCATGGCGTCGTGAACTGCAACAAATTAGGTAATGATTTGGCAAGTTTTTGTGAATTTTTTTTCAACTACCCACAAACCAAACGGAATCAATATATGATATTTTAACGATTAATATGATTTTTGAAGTAATATCAGATGGATCAAACACAAAAGTTCCAAGCTGAGTTATAGTTGTTATATACAGTTATCAGGCATACAGTGGCATCTTAATTCTTTAGCAAAATTATTACACTTCTCATGTTTTTCCTTTATAATGAAGGTAAAAAGCAATTTTAATGAATACATAAAGTTTGCTTTGAATGTGATAGAGATAAGCATTAACGACAAGTTTATATTTACACCGCGACGCGCAAACATTTCAATATCAGCTGCACCCATTATATAAAATGGAGGAATGATACAAGTATATTTATTTAGCTAATTTATTTTTACACGGCCGAGAGCGGAGTTTTACAATATCATCGTATGCATAAATAATAAAGACATTTCTCAACGTTTATTGGTAGGGGGCCCTATGCACGCGCGGCTCTACGGTCCGTCCGTTTGTTTCCCCGGGTGTCAAGTTACACGGGTTTTAAAAAGTTGATGGCGCATAATAAATGTTTTTGGCTGCACCGATCTTGTCTCGGGGCCACTGGGCCGTGGCGGTAAGGCTCCCTACACACGAGCAAACGTATTACTGCAATTTATAATTTTTTTAACACGCTTATCTTTTCGTCCAAATATGTCATGGATGTCTCCGAGATAAAAGCGAATAAGCTGTTACTGTAACCCAGTAACAGCCTAACACAGTGTGTGATGGAATATCATATCAGATTCATAACAGCCAATATACGTCCCCACTTCTTGGGCACTGGCCTACCCTCAATATGAAAGCGATTGGGCCATAGTCACCACGCTGGCCCAATACGGGTTGGTGATTCTACATACCACCTTAGAATAAAAACTAAGTCATGGGCAGGTTTCCTCGCGATGTTTTCCTTCACCGTTTGTATTTCGCTGTTACTTAAGTTCACAAATGTACATAACTTAAATATTAAAGTCATCGGTACATGCCAAGATTCGAACCCGCGACCTTCGGAATGAAAGCCGCACACAGCTCTAACCTTTAAGCTAGCGAGCTACTGCGATGGAATTACACGATATAATGACCCTATTCCCCCTTTTAACGCTGGACTACCAGACGCAAAATCACCAATATCATATGGATAGTCCCAAATTGTGAACAAAGAAGTTCAGTTCCTCGTTAATCATAAGGACGACAAAGGAGTGGAACAACTTGCCAGCGTGGGTGTCCACACCCAAATGTGCCACAGGCGTTTTCGAGATAGAAGTGAATAGGTTGTTACTAGAGTAGTTCGCTTTACCGCCACCATATCACTTAACCAGGTTAGTTCTTAGACTTCTTACATCCCTATATATATATAATTTACGTTAATGAGTTTATATAAAAATGCAATATTTTCATGTGTTTAAAATGTTTTCAATAGCATTGCCGATGTAAGTTTTTTAGTGTTTAAAACGACGCGTGCAATCACATTTCGGAAGGCGGCTGAGTATTTATTACGTTTTTAATGCTCGCGTCGATTTGTATTACAGGAACGCTGAGTACAATGGTATAATAAAACAGCAAATACAATGTATTGGTTACGGCACCGGCTTGCGGTTCAGCTCGTGCAGACCACTTCAGCATTTGTCGTTACGAAGCACTTGATAATGCAACGTGACACCTTGTACAAGTAAATATTATTGCTAAAATTTATCGAGCGCTTAATACTTACAGTAAACCTTTGTTTTGCTTTACAACTTTTATCTGACCGGAAGTGCGGATTGTAATGTCTCATTTTAATGCAAGACTTGTAACTTGTTACTGTGCATATATCGAAGTAGCTCGCTGGCCTAATGGTTAGAGCGTGCGGCTTTCATTCCGAAGGTCGCGGGTTCGAATCTCGGCATGTACCAATGACTTTCATATTTAAGTTATGTACATTTGTGGACTTTAGTTACAACAGCGAGATACAAACGGTGAAGGAAAACATCGTGAGGAAACCCGCACATGACTTAGAATTTATTCTAAGGTGTGTGTGAAGTCACCAACCCGCATCGGGCCAGCGTGGTGACTATGGCCCAATCGCCCTCATATTGAGGGTAGGCCTGTGCCCCAGCAGTGGGGACGTAAATGGGCTGTTATTACTACTACTACTACTACTACTACATATATCGCCTTGTCAATATTGCTTGTGTAAATATTTCATTTCGCGTATCAAAGACGGAAGAAAAATTCAATGTAATTTAAACGAAAAATGCTTACGAAACTACAAAACTACTATTACTTGAATAGTTTGAAAATTACAATTCAGGAAGAACAGACTTGAAAACATCTCTGAAGCTACTGCTGTTTGGTACATTTCAGGAGTATTTTGCAGAGTCGACATTTATCTGTCTGGATTTATATTTTTTTTATTATATATATGTATATTTGATTTTACGGACTGCTTAACATACTATTGAAATATAATTCCATTCGATATAAACGATTCAATTCAGTTCAAATTCTGAGAGACCGATCAGTGATATTTTTTACAGTTATTTATAATGGGTAGCGCTTCACTGATGGTTAAAACGCACTAGTATAGAAAGCCTGATATAGAATGATAAAAACACAGTCAAACTTTTTCATAAATCTAGGACAATATTTGTTTTCCTCTAAATGAAGCACAGTTAGTATTTTTCAAACAATACAATACGCAAATTACGCTTTCCATAGCGAACTAGTCGATAAATACAACAGAGGTAACAATTTGAAGTTTTCGCCAACTTCGCAGTACAATGCTGCGAATGAATGCCGTTTCATAGTTGGCGTCGTAAGCAAACAACAATGGACTATAAACAGGACGATATCAATCAGGAGTAGTGACGCATTGTAGTTTGGAGTTCGAGGACACGTTGAACGCTTTAGAACAAACTAAGCAATCCGCTTGAAAACGACAATTTTATGTTTCGTTTCTATGCTGTTGGGCTACTCCACCAAAATTTATCTTCTTTCTTATCAGCCCTTAACACCCTATAATAGGCATACGCCGTCTTCAAGGATCCACAAAGAGAGAATTGGATCTTAGGTCAGCGTGGTAGGGCCACGCTGACCCAGTGCGGGTTGATGGGTGATCAAACCCACGTCTGTTGTATAGCAAGTTAGACCATGTGCAGGTATAATTGACTAGAACTCCGTAAGAAGTTAGGCTCAATTCCTTACACTCCACAATTTCACATGGAGTTGAATAACTGAGCTAAAAGATGATGAAGGACAGCTGACACCAATACTGTTATGGCAGCAGATTTATAGCGATTTCTGTCGCTGAACAGTGATGTGCAAATATTACTGTGTTCCAGTTTGTAAAGCATTGTAATCTGGTTATTAGTGAAGTATCGAAACTTAAAATCTTGTCTCAATGCGACGACTACAATGTAGTGCTGTGTATCATCGTAACTAGCACCACGTTGTTATGGGCAGAAGTATCATTTACCATCACGCGAACCTCCCGTTGTCTCGTGGGGTACAAAATGTGGTCTTATTACATATATATATAACGGCGTGATTATGAAGAGCTATTTTTATTTAAACATTTTTTTTTAAATAGTAAAGCTACTTCTACCCCTGTAAATTGTAATGGTCCTAGACCTATACTTCTTTTCTTAGTGTTTGACAATAACACAAATGTTCTAGATATTGACATATCTGACTGACAATAAACTGAAAACGTAATTCTCATTGTTTACTGTTATTTTAGTAGTTTAGTTCGCCAGGAGTTCAGTTCCCTCATCTTTGAGTGAGGCCTATGTCCAGCGGTGGACGTCTATCGGTTCAGTTTGTTTAAAATCTGATTTTTGTTCTATCTACCACTATGATTAAATCAACACAACCAGTTCATGTTAACGCTTGTAATTTAAATACAACATACAGGAACGTCAGTCTGTCAGGATGCTCATAGTGCATGCACAACGTCAGAGCTTCGAAATAAGCAACGTGTGAATATTTAACACGAGAACAATGGTTTCCGCATAGCAGACTGCTTTGAATTCTTTATTAGGATACAAGTAAATTATACATTATTACATCATCATCATCATCAGTCTATAATGATTATTAATATACAGAAATATTCTCAGGAATATGTACTAACAGATGTAGTAAAGTGAGTTTTACTACATCTGTCCGTTTCATTAAACAAGAAGCTAGTTTTCATTTTGATGCTTTTTCATAACCTATTTACAGAGTGTTTAGTTAGATGATATTAATTTTTTTCTATAAGAAAACCTTTAATTTAACATATAACTAAGTAAATTATCGTGTCATAAATGTATAGATAAATAGATATATAAGTAATACATTAGATTCGCTCCATTTGATTTTCATTGCTCTTTTATCAGATTCTAGTTTTGTTTACATTACTCTAGTTCTAGTTTTGGTTACATACTATTATATAATAATAAACGTATAGACAAGTAGAATAAAATAGTTTTGTGTACATAACCCAAGAAATTTCTTGTACCGACATATTTTTAACCACTGGTTGAACGTCTTGTCGCCGCTCTATGATTTTAGAGTATTATAAGATTATAGAAGGTATAATCTTATTCTTTATCTAAACACTAGAGCCGCAACAATAGGGATTTGGTAGCGCTGATGTCATTACAACACTAATGCGGTAACGTTAAATTGTATTAAGCGGCACAAGGAAACAAGGACAACAGGATGTCAGTAATGAGACGCAGCGGGCAAGGACGACGTATTCGTATATTACGAACGTCTAAACGTGTTAAAAATTGTAAACATATACTTAGTATAATCTGGGTTTTGTAAGCACTGGTACGTTTATTTTATTTTAATATATGCGGAATATTTACATCTAGTACAGGTCTAGAATATATATAAGACGAAAAGCTAATTACAAGTGAACATTAATACAATAAGGAATAGTATTGATTGATTGATAAGTGAGTAAGAAAACATGACTATTATACCTAGGTATAATTCTGATCTTTGAAACAATGTATTCAGTTTGTTTTTGATTTGCGACGCTGATGTGTTAATGAAACCAATTTCATCTACCGGCTTTAGATGGATTATTTGAACTCGTTATCTGAACCAGTAACATATAACCGGTCGTATAACCGATAGATGATGCTTCAAAGTATTCTATTTTAAAATCTAAAGATTTAACGCCATAAATACACTTATCATTTAACACACGCGCACGCAATTTTTCAAACCCCAACGGCGTCTAAGTGTGGTCAATTTATTCACATCCCAGCTAAAGACCCCGCCGGCGCATAAATCGTGGGCAACGTAACAGGGCTAGCAGCGTCTAGTACCAACCCGGGATGCCACACAAATCACAATAAGCACTCTTCATTATCCACATTTCTCCCCGACAGTGAGCGTATCTATCGGAATGCGCCCACAAAGGAGTACGGAGTTACTAAGTCGCCACACCAGCAACCGGCTCACTCGGAACCAGTCCGCCCGTGCCGCCGCACGAAAGGACCTAACAGCCAGTTGACTGACACACGCGCTGTGCCTTCAAATTTTTAAACATTAATAAGTAGCCCACTCGAGCTTTTTGTCCGAACACAATGCCTGCTAACCTTTACATTTTAAAAGGGTTTCGTTGATAAAACATCGTTTCGGGCGCGAGAGTTGACCGCAATTTGTATTATTTCAAAAATTGATTTCCATGCCATTAGGGGGTATAATGGCGTGCATTAGCGGCGCATTCACGCTCCGGACCTGTTATAATTTGAAATTAACAGCAGGGTATTTTAGGTCTTGTATGCGCCATAATTACAGTTGCGCCATCGAGGTAAATACCCTCGCCAGCCTGCGTGGAAGACCGGCGTCTTTGCTGTCATTGGTTAGTCGGGGAGCAGTATATTGCAGTTCTCTTTCTATCCGAGCCAATTAAGACACTTAATTGGAACAAGTAGCGATCGTATGAACAATTGCGGTGGCAAAAAACCAGCACCTCGGAGATTCATCGGGAAAACAAAATCGATTCGTAAAAAAACTTGAGTTATACGACGTTGTCCTATATGCAATTTAATTACGCTGTTTTTGTTTTAACTAAATTATTATAAAACTACCCTTATGCGATCATGTTTGTTTAATATATCTTTAACTGCATTAACAATTACTTTAATTGCTCCATATTCGCATAAAGTTAAGCTTAATTGTTTATTATTGTAGATCAACAACAAAAACTGAGTATTATGGTTTGTCTGATTCTCGCATATAGAGAGATTGAAATCTTATAGATATCTACTTCAATTTATTTAAAAAAAAAATACTAAGTAGTGAAAGTGACAACTTGAATATGAATCTTAGTTTACTACTTAGTTACTTTTGATTTGATACCTATGTAAACTTGAGACCTCTAGACTATAGTTATTAACTGAAAGGAAATTATTAAATCGATATAAGGAGTGGTCATAATTGCAGTTAAATAAACGTCAATGCAACAATTCCAGACATCTCGAGTTATAGCATAAGCTGGTGATATGAAAAGTTCAACAAAAGGCGTCGTATATTCCATTTTGTGAAAAATATACCCAATGAAAAGGCGCCGGTAGGAAAATAGTAATTACAACTCCTGCTCAGAGCGGTGGCCCATTGTGCCCGCTTCACAATGCACGGGAATCTTTTTGTCCCACGCTATCGACTGTTTGCACCGATGTGCTCTTGTTGGCTGTAAGGAAACATTTATTTAGATGTAGCCAGCTCTCGGCCTTTACCAGCGCCTCCTGAATTTTCACTTAATTTCAACTCAAGTGGCTTGCGCGCACGCGATAACAGTTGAGGCACGGGGGCATGTTTAAACATTAACAAGCGACTAAAAATCGCAAACGAATATTTGTTTTTGAACACACACACAAACCACATTCATTTGTGTTTCCTTTATAGCTAATATAAACATCTTCAGTTTGATTTTTTTATTATTTTACGAAGCCACGAGACAAGCAGGACGATTCACATGGAGGTAAGTATACGGCCATAACAACGCGGCGCTTGTTAGGATGACACATTGAGCTCATCGCCTTGAGACATAAAATATTGAGTCTCATTAACCCAGTAATTACACTAGCTACAGCACCCTTTCCACCAGAATTCAATAATGTTTGTAAAGGATTGTTTAGCGGCAGAGATAGATGCTGCGGTGGTAACTACTTAGACTATCTGCACTGGAGACCTACAAGTGAATACACCATAACTTTAACTATTTCATGGTTGATCTTTAACAGTGTATAATAAAATTTCACAGTCACTAAATTAATAATGAAAGGCTACGGTCCGCGGTTTGTAGTCAATAACTAAAGTAAATATGAAATATTGTTATTCATCATTCATATCAGTGACAGGTTGGAAATTGCACAGAAAATTGCTGACGAAAAATTGTTTTTTGTTTGCATCACTCGCAGTATCAACTATATTATACATTATGTCAACGGTACATAGTTATTTGTTGTTTGAAAATTTAAACTGTGCAAAAATGTTGACGTTTAACCGATTGTAACGGTTAACGAGTGAAGCCTACGAAAATGAAGTTAAAAATGAACTGCTTGATTTCTGCCCGGTGGTGATCTGGTTCTCGAAATATAAGGAAAATTTCTAGTTCGGGATTCACAGATCACGACAACTCTGTACATAGCTGTAAGTTATATAAAGAAAATAGTAATGTGCGATCATTACTGTGTTCTAGTTAGACTTCTAACTTCTTCTTCTTCTTTTGTAGCTTGTATCCTGTGAAATTAGTAGGGTATCGAAACTTCGCATCTCATGTCTGATGGCGACGAACACAATGTGGTCCAGTGTTTATTATCCTAACTACCATCAGGTTAATGTCCTGTACATCTCGTCGCTTCATCGAATAAAGAAACTGTTTCCTCACTTTTCATAGGAATTTGGATCTAAAGTAGATGGACAGTACTACGTTGGTATATTTCAATGATAAATGAATGCGTATTGAACAAAAGTGGTTATGATGTTATGTTACCAGTAACGTCATCGGTTGGCACATAAGTACATTGCTGATAAGTGGAGACAATGGAAAGCCATTATCTATTTATCGAGGTGCTCATGATTCATTAACTCGAGACAGTTTATATTTGTTCGAGACCTTCGCTCTGAATGAATGAATAAATGAATGCTTTAAAAGTTCTTTATCAACGTATGAGAGAGGTATATAATATACCTTTAGAAGTAAATAATACAATAGGCACTTTGAAGATATCCTTAATATATAACGTAGCGATATTATAATACTATTATGTAATTATATATAAGTAAGATTAATTAGTGAATAAAATTGGTGTTAAAGAGAGAGAGTTGAGAGAAAGGGACGGAAGACAGAAAAGATGATTTACATAATAATTATTTTATAACCACCTCCACATATATAAAACGTTCATTTTAAAAGAGGGTAGTCAAAGCAGTTTCGGTTTAAAGGGTGTTTGTAATTGGTAAAGTTATTGGTATATCTAGGAGACAATCCTGTCTCAAGGCAATGAATACAATGTGCAATATGTCATCCTAACTAGAGCGGTATTGTTATAAGCAGGTCTATCATCAGGTTAACTTCCGTAAGTTAAATAAATCTGTAAAAACATTACATCTCCCCAGCTACAACAAACTTTAACAGTTATATTTGCAAGATGCTGATTCGAGACAGAAATATACTACACTGAATGTAACACTACTAGTTAAGACACGATCAAAAATTAACAGATATTCTATAAAGTTCAAAGCGTAAACATTTACATAAAAGATTACTTTTAGACAAAGCATTCACCCTCAGTAGATTATTCATTTTATCCAATCACGCAGGGAACCCTAAATTAAGCAACTCCACTTTAAACAAACTCATTATTACTCCTAAACAAAGAGAGGACTTCTATTATGTTGGTACACCGTAGTTGGGTTGAGGCCTGTATAAACTCGATTGAGTTTTATCCTATATATTTACCTTTGTATCCAATTGTTTATTAAAGGAAATAAAAAAAAATCTATGCTTTCCATAATTAAAAATTCCAAAATTATAAGTAAGTTCCGGTTTGACCAATCTTACTACAAAATGTATAAGTTTATAAGAAACAGATTCTTTGTCACCAATAACATCGATATGGGAAGTACTTCGTCTGGGACTCTACATAATTTCGTTCAAGAGTCACTAAAGTGGATTCGTTTAACGCCTCGGTACAATTTACATCTTCTTATCTACCAAGGAGCAGGTTGGGGTAGTTTTTTATCCACGTTCAAGCATCCTGAAGCTGGCGTGACAGATTCGTCGGCGTCTAATATGAAACCTGAATCATGTCGGTGCCTCGATCGGCGATTTTTCAACTGAAATTATCATATTTTGAAGCAGCGTTACTGAAATTATGGTAAGTAATTGCCTTTTTAACATTTTCTAAGGGTAGTTATTATAATATTTTAAAAATCCTGATATTTTATTCACTGGTAGTAGTTCTTGCAAGGATACTTCAGGCAACGACTATGTTCTTCCAACCCGGTGCGATTATTATTGTATTCTTGTTTGAAAGGTGTTGTAGCTGGTGAAATTACCGAGGTAATAAGACTTAATATTTTGTCTCTAGACGATGTATAATTTGATTCAGTGTATAACTAGCTAAACGCCCCATTTTTATGAGCTGGACGTATCACTTCCCACCGGGTCCTATTCGCCTTGTCGAAAAAATGGTCGCTGATGAGTTTTTAAATTATATAAGTATAGTTCAAGTGCATAACGAAACTAACTTTATGCAACTTGTTAATTTTAGGTCATTTGAAATACGGCAGAAAGCTTCAATAGTGACCAATAAAATTTGCTGTTAATCAGTGTTGAAATATCATCATTCATATTTTTTAACTCGATACTTAACTATGGGACGATGACCTTATTGCATTGTCAATTTCTTGCCGCGTGGAAAAGAACCTGTTTTCGTTTATCTGTCCAAAGAATTTACCAATGTTCGTTATATACATTCAAACGAAACACGATTAATCATACGGACACACGGATTGAATGAATCATGACAATGCTATTAGTTGTGTGAAAAAAAATCAGCCTCTATTAATTTTTTTACGGTAAGTTACATCTAAAAAGACGTTTACAGTCGTTATTAACAAATAATGTCCAAAGACACAAAGTTAAGGGTCTTAAAAGGTAGCATAATAATACGAAAGTCGAGTGTTGTTATCGAGTTTGTCGAAACCGCCAGGTTATCACAAACATATTGTAAACTAGCTACTATAACAGCTTTACCAAGTTTCAGCTGTCAACATATGACGGACGGCGCTTTCATATATTTACAGAATACTTTTCTAAGCTCCGTTATCTACAGCCTTATTGTTACTTAAGACTATATGAAATTTAGGTCGAGTGTTTACAGAATATCATCATCATCATCATGTCGATAAACGTCCACTGTTGTATATAGGCCTGTCTCAAAGATTCTCAGGTCGATATAATGGGATTACGCCAGAGGGTTGGTGGGTGGAATAGATCGTAGTATAAAATATATCTATTTCAGCGATCCGACTAATGGTGAGAAAACTATTGTATTGGTGGTAAGAGCTTTGCCCGAGACTAGTTAAGGGCCACTACTACTGCTGTTTCTGCTGAATAATATTGTGCATTACTGTGTTCCAGTTTGAAGTTAGGTAAAGATTCTAGTTATGTCAGGCAGCAAGCATAACGTGGTGCTGTGCATATAACCGTGACGTCGAGTTGTCGGCGTGTCACTTACTATCGAATTAGAAGAGTACTTTGCGTGATCGCATCAGAAATGTGAAGAACTAAAGTAACCGACATAGCCCAAAAGATTTCTAGATTCTAATGGCAGGGGGTGGGGCACAATGCTCGATGGACTGACGGCCGTTGGGGCAGTAAGGACCTCGAGTGGCGGCCGCGTAATGGTAGACGCGAGACCGATCAATGTGGAGATCTATCGGTTATCGGCTGATGATAATCACTTACTTTTAGGTGAACGTCTCTCTCGTCTCGTCCAATAAAATAATTTAATGCTGTAAGGTATAAAATGTCCATAAAACGCGGCAAAGAAGCACCGGTCTTACGATTAACATACACAAATGAGAAGGCACGAAGTCGAGCACACGGCCGAAACGTGCGGTTGAATTATAATTTTGTCATCTGCATAATATATGACTTAGAACATATAGTGCAGGCACATATTTTATGCGGGACGGTACAAGACGCGAATGTACCTAGGTTTTTAGACTGGAATTTAAAAACTTAAACCATATTTTCTCACAAATATTTCTCTAAAAGAATGCTTTTATTGTCGTAGTTGCATCTACTCCTTGTTATTATCTTTTTTTTTATTATTTATTCAACTAAGCGAAGAAACGAGCGCGACGTACACCAGATAACAAGTGATATTAAAGCTCGTTACCCCAGTAATTTTACTAGCTATAGCACCCTTCAAATCGGAGCTGCGGTGGTACCTACCTAGACGGTCTCCTGCAAAAGACACCACCAGTAAACCGGTGTCTCCTTTGATGTGTAACCTTGACAACTTATTTCCAATAGTCCAACCATACTTCTATTATAAGGTTAATGATTAAAAACGGAGGGTATACAGATTTTATGACGAAATTTTTATTTGAATTATCCTCATACGAGACGATCGTTCAAAAAAGTTATGTTTATAGTATGTGATGGCAAATTCAATAGAATTCGTGTTATATTTTAGATAGACAAAATAACTACCGGGTAAATTATAAACTAATACTGTTTATACAAATATTATTATTTCGATTACAGTTCAGTTCCGGTGCATAAAATATGAAGAAACCGATAAGTTCTAAGAACATGCTTCCTTGAACGATATCGGTGAACCCGAAGAAGGCCAGCATGATAGACAATTGGTCTTGACTGTCGCTATTAGAGAAGGCTTCGAGTCTCTACAGTGGTATTATTAAGATAACTGTTTTTTTTATGTAAGGAGTTAACACGTTTCTACACATAACTAAGATGAAGGATCTTAAACGAACGTAATTTATTCAAAATTTCACAAGCGTGCAAGATGTTGCCAGTGTGTCGGCAGCTTTATATTCTTAGGGTACACTGTGTATTTGTCTTGTCTCTGCCGTGGTGAACTAAACGACTGCATTCGCAGAATCGTTCCCCGTCCGAGCGTTCGCATTTGCATATCAGAATTTTGTACGGCGCTGACACAGAACGAAGTTAACAACAGTTTTGTAATAACATATATAAATATATACAAGAAATATATTATAAATAATAATTACATGGATAGTATGTCTCAATTAACAAACTCTCGAGTTCAAACGAAGCGTATATTTCATCCGCCGCCAAATAGTATACTATTTAATGTTGTAATTAAAGATATGTGGAGCTCAATATGATGCTGCGTAAATTTCCTAATCATTGACTGATTCAATGTTACGAGCTAGAGTTGCACTTACAGACGAATATCCAGTGTCTCCCGCACCCCTGACAAAGAAGTTAAATTTTAAATTTGTATGAATATCTAACATTATTTACTTTGAATAAAACATCAAGAATGGAATGTCGGAAGTACGACACGCCCTCATCCCTCAAAGTATAACAGATTATAAAGAGAAATATTTAACGTAACCTCCCCGCCGACAAATCGGAAATTCCAGTAGTAAAGAACGCCGTTGCCGATGTTCGCCCCTTCATGATCAGGAGAGTTAAAAATATAACTTGAACTTAAAAATAAATTCGATATATTTCTTAATCAGTAGCTATGCCAGTGAAATGGCTTGTTTGTTCGTGTTTTGACATCGCAGTTGGCATATTAATGGAATGCCCACCAAACTTGAATGAATGCTTCTTAACCTATATTAATCTTTTTAGGACTTACTATTACCAAAACTAATATCTCTTCAGTACAACTTTGCACTAAAGTTATAAGATTTGCGTTAGCAATAGGCTATAATAAAAATAATATATAATAAGACGTTAAGATGATATACACAAATCTTGCTTACACGTAATCGTGGTGCTATTGTTGATAATTATGCATTATCACTTTATGCTAGATATACAGGTCTCATTAACTCATCAATCACATCACACTACAATTACATCATTACAGAGAAAGTACAACTAAGTTACTACATATAATTTATACATTTAAATTTAAACTAATATTTATACAATACTAAAACTAATCGCTGTAAATGAAGGCCTGTAAACAGTTTTATAACTGAGTAATATAAATGGAAATTCCGTTAATACGGGCCCTGTGTATAGTTTCGTTGTTATGGTTCAATTTAAAAACGGACGCCGACCGAAGCACATAAACAAGGATCGCTTCTCACTCCGTAAAACCATTATACGTTTAATAATCTTCAAGTTAGAACTTTAATCTTTATATATGAAGACGTAAAAACAGGGAAATTCGCATCGCGCTGTACCTTAGCATTAATGCTATATTAGCATAATAAACTGTCAACTGTAGCTACGACTGAATAAATAAAATGTATTATAAACTTAAGATTAAGCGTTAGATGTAATTATTTTTGGCTTATCTGTAAAGTATTAGACGTAATCGGCATTCATTGGCGAGATGTGGGCGTTTAATAGTTCATAAGAGCCATGAATACTTTTAGATAATCATAGGATATATTATGATGGAGTAATAAATTAATGGAACGTATCAATCAACTCGAATAACTTAACCTTTATTATTCTTAAAGTTTTTAATCCTATATTAAATTACTTTTATAAATATATACGAAAACTTGTATAAGAACAGCCTCCGTGGTCCAGTTAGATAAACGCCTGCCTCGTTATACGAGAGACCCGGGTTTGATTCCGAAGTGAGTTTGCAAATAGTTTATTTAAGTAATTCATTCTACTGTCAACATATGGGAAGTAACTTTTACTTAATTGACGGCCTTTTTGTCACTTAACATCATGTGAAATACTAACTAAATTTCATGTCGTGTAGATAAAGAAAAATGTATTTTATATGTAGATGGTTATTAAACACTTCAGTACGAAAGTCGACTATAGCCGGTAGTTAATAACTATTACCTTATCACTGCAATTATGATGTATATGTTTATGTTATAAGTTACTTAGAATTATTACTTATCAAAATATATATACAAAGTTCGTATTTATGTTCTTTAGCAGCATTGCCGTCTTCTTGAGAACAGCACTATTTTTAAGTAAAGAAAAAAATTACTTAAGCATTGATATACCTGGAATGTATAGTACTTAATAAATGCTTATTAGAATTAATAACATGGGTAAGAATATCAAGTGGCCGATGAGCGTAGTCAAAGTGAAGGAGATCATATTAAGTTAGGTAAAATATCATATTTCTGAAGCGACTTTTGAAGTTGATTTAATCAATGTTTAATCGCCCATTCAATGCTAGTTTCAATTCGTCATATTACAATACAAAATAACAGTTAAATAAAAAGTTATAACGTTATGTTATAAAAAAAGTAGCGTTAAAATTGAAATGTCAACAACAAAACAGTATCAAATATTGCTTGTGTTTTGTACCCATGCCTAACGCCATACTCGTACAGCCTCCGTCGAACGCTGAAGGCCGTATCTAATTCGATACAACAGATTTATAGATTAGCACAGTAATTTATACGGACAGACGTCCGCTTTTTTCTCGCATTCAATAAAACTTGCCAATAATTCAGTTTCATTAGCGTTATACCGAACCCATCAATCACTTTCGATGGGCTCTTCAATATTTAAATAATTTAATTTCGATTCGAAATTTTCAATTTACAACTTCTCTAAGTGGTCTTGAGGGTTAATGAAAAAATATTAGAAGCTTTATTGCTTTCATTATAACCGAGGCTATCTCCGAAATCGCATTACGAATATATATACTCTTTTGTTGAATTAATTGCAAACATTTTGATATATCGATATTATAGTAAATTTTTTAAACTTTTACTACACCCCGATCCAAATCGTCGCTCCAACAGCTAAATATTCAAACGGCTCGAATGGCACACATCTGTCACAGATCGGGGTCGGATAAATTAAAGCAAAACATACGATGGTAAAACGCTCGGGCAATATTTGATCTGCACTTAGCGGACTCACAAAAAAAGGTGAAAAAAAAAACACACGCACACACATACAACTAAACATCCGGCAAGTTCGCGCCTGAACCGCACGCAACCGAAAATGCAGTCGGAGATCCAAACCAAACAGCCCAGGCACAAACATGTAAACACATTGAAACGACGGAGCCACTACACTTCCTGGCTGTGGGGTGAACATAAAAAACAACCCAATCCCATATCAACAAATTCCTTCGGTTGGAGCGGACAGAATTGCACCACAACACAGCAATACAAAAAAAAAAAAATAATTGAAATTTTACGGACAAACTAACAGAACAAGACGAGAACTAAAAGCTCTTAATTGAATAACACAAATACATTTAAAGTTAATATATACATGAGTTATATAAATTATACTGATTTTTGTTTATAAATATTTACAGGTGATCGGTTTCTATTGCGGGAGACCATCTCGATACCACTGCAGCTCCTACTTCTATCGTCATATAGTACTGTGAAAACTTTACCGAGTTCCAGTATAAAAGGCTGGTGAATTTACTACAATATCAAAACATCATTTAAGTTTTAATTGACCTCTTAAAAAAAAAAAAGGTTAATATATTTTTAAACGACAATAGCCTTTTTTTATTCGACTAAGTCACAAGACGAGCAAGATCTATCTGATTGTATACGTGTGCCCATAATAAAGTGGCGCTGGTAAGGACTATGTATACACCACATTATTCTCGTTACCCTGAGTAGAGATGTTAAGTTAAGACTTGTTACCTCAGTAATTTCACTTGATACAATTCTCTACAACAGTATGCACAATACTGTCTCAAATAGGAACTGCGGTGGTACGTACATGGACGGTCTCCGGCAACAGGCACCTATCAGTATCAAAGTAAAGCCTTTTCTTTATTGCTCTATTTTTTCTAAAATATGTTAGAATTTTTATGTACTTAGTTAATTACTACACACTTAACAATTTTATATGCTTGTTTAAAATGACGTAAGTTTTTATAATAACAGTACATAACAATCGATTGCAAAAATACTGCGAAATTGCACAAAGAACCATTTTTCTTTCCTTTTACTTATTCCTTTGCAGTTCTTTAACATATTTATTAATTTGTCTGAAGTTCTAATTTTCTAATTACTAATTAGATACTTCAATTTACCTAAATCTATTTTAAGTCTCTTGATTTAAAGTCTGTATACGACGAAGAGTTCAGTTGATTTCCTGATTCCGTAACCGGGCCGCATACGATCGTATAATTTAGCAGTAACAGGTGACGACGATTTGGAGTTGGAAAAAAATTGTGAAGCATTATTTTTTTTTTCGCTGAAATTAAAACCGTATTAGAGTCCAATCGTTGGGTTGACCGCAATTGTGTTTTATGGCCCGATTTCGTTTTGTTTTCGTCCCGATGCGATCTGGTCATTACCGATTTAATGTCGGCCACGTTGAATATCTGTTGGCGTTGTTACATCGCAATTGATGTTATTACGCATTGAATATTCAATTTTCGTGTGAAATTCCGCTGTGTAACGTTTGTGTAGTGCGACTCCGTGCCGCAGCAGAATTTTAATATTGCGATACGTATAACGAAAGCATTAAAATAAAATGCTATTGCATCACATCCACACATGCACCAAATATATATCTACTAGAGGCAACTCTACTGTCAGAGACCGTCCAGGTAGATGCAACTCCAGCTCATATTCCTGCCGCGGAAAAGTAAGCTAATTTTAATTATTGGCATAACGAGACAACATTTTCTGTCTGAAACGACGAGCATAAAGTGGTACTAGTGTCAAGTTCTTAAGACAAGGATATCACTTACCATAAGATGAACGTCTCGCTCGTCTAGTCACTTCGTTGAGTAGAGAATGCACAGGCGGTCCTATGCGTTCTCTAGTTGAAAGTTGAAATGGAGACCTTTGGGTGAAGCCTTGGTCCAGTAGAAACAGCTATTGGCTGATGATGATAATGACGAAGATAAAATAACCAAGCATAGTGAAACACCACCGCCAATGAAGACTACAACAACGAAGAACAAAATTCTTGAACTTGCTATCACTTCTTTTTCATTCTATACAATTGTTTTTGTTTTAGTTATATTTACAATGTTTTCTTTAAACTTCATAATACTTAGTTGAAAACTTGAATGTTTACATTTGATTATATTATTTAAATGTTGGACAACGTATCACAATCATTCCATTGATACCTGACATTGTTCATTGAAATCGATTGTTTATTTAAATTTGGTTCATCCAAACGATTATATTACTACGCTCATGTGGAATTTCAATTTACAATTTCATATAATATTTTAACGCAATAATACATCGAAATGTAATAAACGTATCAGTCTATTGTTCTATTATTGCTAGGTTTGCTTTATTTTACCAACTCTCATTTGATTAACATTGTGGATAAATGATCTAGACTCGCGTCTTGTGAGAGGATGCTACACAGTCCCTACAAAGAGAACATCAAGAGGATTGTTTATTTAATTAGTACAGCCAGCGTGGTACTTTGATTTTTTTCAAGACAACTTTAGATCAATAAACGTACCTAATCTTCAATAAAACAAATTCAAATATTTAAATTTTTAAAAAGCTTCAAACTTTGATTCTAAGGCCTTGTTCGTGAGTAACACGAATAGGCCTTAACACAAATTGAAACACACAGAAAGGTCGTGACATACCTTCATCCATCCATCCAATCAGCCGGAAGTCGTGACATACCTTACTGTTTTAAAATCAAGACACTTTTATCTTCTGCGCTACATTATTTATATGTAAAATTTAAAGGAATAACGAAACTAAACGATATTTAATTGTGAAAAGAAACCGGTGAACACAAACAAACAATAATAGCCGTCCAGGCGCCTTGAGTTTTTCCGATAGTTTCCAATTAGAACAGGAGAAGGGACAAAGAAATCTTAAAGAATAGTTAATGAAGAGCCGGCACAATGGTCAAAGAGTACCGACAATTTTTTGGTTTAAAAACGATTCATTAAAAAGTTAGCGGGAGCTTCGCATTGTAACTACCAATTGGAGTGTTAAAGTCTAGAAGTCAGGAGAATAACCGTTATCGAATGAAACCATACAATTCTCTTAGATTTTTCTATTTTTTTATACTCTATCTAAGACTTCAGTCTGTTATGATTAAGGGGTCTATATTAGCACCAAAAATAGGAACAGAATTCAAACTTTTAGAAAGCTGATAAAACTCAGTTTAACGTGAATCGTGCTTAAATTTAATAGACGACAGAGTTAATTACAGTTTACGGTTTCGACGGAGATATTTACTAAATAAAATTTTGCATGAGAAGGACGATTCTATCAAGGATGTTTTGCGAGGTTATTAGAATAAAAAAAAACTTATTTCATTAAAGGAGATGTTTTGAGTATTACGATAAGCTTGGGATCCCATTGTTGATAGGATTAAATAAAGTACCTAGCATATCACTACAAGAGTTTAAGATGTTAAAGTTAATTTTACATAGATCAATAATTAAAAAACTGTAGGTGCTACGGGAGAAAAGAAGAAAAGAATGATGGGTGGAGGTAGTGAAGACCCTCAAACATGAGGAATATAATTTGAGAAGCAAGAGGAGGTACTACCTGATAACTGACATCAAGACATCTGTTACAATTATGTCCTTTAATGATCATAGATGCTGCAAAACAATCGAAACGTAACAACTGAAAAGACATAAACTTTATTAATGTAAGTTTTGTTTAAATACAAAATTTGAAAGTATTCGGCAATACAATACGTCGTGCTAAATCAAAAACGTAATATAACAAAACGGAATCACGTAGTCGTGCATTAATATCGTTTATCACCGAAATATACGAATTCCGGCGCAAATACCTAAGGAAAACATTGCTAACAGAAGCCGGGACGCCGGGGCAACAAAAAGCTTTCTGCGATATTATCCCGCCCGGTTGCCGTCTATCGTATATCATTCTAATCGCGTTAACTCTTCTTGTATTAAAAGAGCATATTTTATATTTGTCACTGCTGGCAAACGTCCAGGACTTACTGCCAGGGATGAGTGAATATGATAATACAGTCTCCTACTACGGATTAATACTTACACAAGTTAAAATATATACAGAGCTATTAACGTTCCCACCTCTCTGGCGAAGTCTGCGAAAGCTGTCGTTCTTGGAACACGTCGGATTCATCACAATGATTTCCTTCACCGGAAACTCAATACAATGATTTATGACACCCACGTTTCATGGAGACATAGTCATATAGTCCACACTACCGCCGTTTAAACTGTGATATCACAAGCTTCACTTAAGTTTATCATAGTGCAACATTGATTCAGGTTTAAAAGATCTTAAAGTGATAAATAGTAGTCTGTTTAATTGTAAAATCTGATCATTGAAATAAATAAGGGCTGTGATGAACGAGGGTTGATATGGCTATTACGGGTACGAACAGCACTTTCCAATTATTTTTTTTTGTGTTATAACAAACAAGTTTTTTCTTTATTAGATCCTAGCTTTAACCCGCCCGCTTTGCTTGCCGTAACTCCTACGCAACTTCCTTTGGGGAAAAGATTTTATAAAATTCCTATACATATTTAAATGGTGACAAATATAACACTACTTTGCCTAATTTATAGATAGTTATAATTAATTTTGATCACATGATAAATTTCATAAATCAAATTGAAGTTAGGCATATTTGTCCACATCGAAGAAAATATCGAGACATTGATTCTTATTAGTGTTGGTCATAAAAAAGTATTAATCTAATAAAATGTAAATAAATATATCGCCTACACCAACATTTCTAACTGATTAGAAAGTTTCAAAGAAAATATACTTCACAACTAAAAAAAAAATACCAGTTAACAGTAATGTAGTCTATCGATTCGCCCGCGTGTTTGCACAGTAAAACGTTCCGAGTACAAAATTGATTCGTGTTAGGTAACACAATTACCACCCGTGGTAAGGGTCGTCGGGCATGCTGGTGAATCACTCCGGTGATTACGACGAATGCGACGGTCTAGTAATTAAATTACAACACTCGAAACTTGAAGAGAGGCCGTGGGAGGTAGACGCGAAAGCGCGTCCTCCGCACTCTCCCGGCGGCGGTGCAAGTGAAAAGCGTACAGCTATTAATTAATGTGAGAGCATTTATTGATAAAGCGAGTGCAATTACATCCTCTCTCTCAATTACATTTGAGTATGTCATATAAAAGATGAAAAATCTGGTGAAGGAAGAAAGTCATTATTACTAATCGATAACCAGGTCTAATGTTACAAGAAGACAATAGGACCAATTTCCTTAATTTTTCATTTAAAGTATAACTACATAACAATTAGAAAACAACAATATGTATTTACAAAAGATTAATTTTGATCCTATCGTTTCTTTATGAATTCATTATTTTTCTTAATGCTCCTATTTATTACTATTTTCTTACATTTAACTTTGCAAGTCGATTAAGAAACTTATCTGATTGAGCTTGTTTATTTCCTGACGATATTTTTGACTATATTATCATATAACTTATATTACTATCTATCTTAGTATTGAAAAAATAATAAAACAAAATGTTATTGCATTACATATTGTTCCTGGTAATAATAAAGACGTTGAAAATATATACAATTTGCCGAAGTCCCATTATGTATTTCAACCCGAAAGTAATATCCAACGAAACGCTTAGTCCACCGCTGTATAACCAAATCATGGGCCTCATATATACTATCAACAAAATTAAACGTTCCTAAACCTACCACTCATCATAACATGCATGAAAACAGGACGCGATATTATTCCTTTACCATTTAGTACTTGGAAAGTAAAATAAATAAACATACTTTATATACTAAATAAACACTAAACCGGACAAATACCTTAAGGACCCTTTTCATTCAATGTTTTGAGTTGTGAAGAGAAAAAGTTAAAAGGATAAAAACATTAACATTTAATATATTATTGTCCATTATTAATAAATTCCGCGATTAATGTCCTTGTAAATAGGGTAAAAGCTGGAAGATGGAGAGAGTATAGCTTATATTAACTTATTAGGTCTAAATTTCTCTGCACTTCCAAAATTGACTGTAAGAAAATTCCATTTGATCATAAAGTTTGTCTTTAGTCCTTGTCTCTCCATTACCAAATAAATAAAACATGAAATGAATTATTGAAGATAGTGATGTTGTTAACTAACATAGCAAAGAGTAATAGAACTAAGCTGAATACGTATTCATTTTTAATCTGGCACTCTAGCTCATTGTAATGACTAAAACTACACTACTAAGATCCGTCCGAGCCAGAATGACTCAACGTGTACAGAAGTCCGCTTTTATCTTTCAAATAATCAACATAACTCCTTCATTATTTTCATTATTAATTTTGTATAACTTTTGAATATTTCATTCACCAAATATAAAAATGCTTTATGAAATATATTCACAATGATTTAATACATTAGTATGAGAAATATAACAAAAGCATGAAGCTATTAATTCTCGATCCATTCTTGTTTCTTACAAGTCAATACAATTACTATTTCTCCACCAAAATATTTATCACTATAATTATTTTTCCTAATAATATCCAACAAGAGCGAGATGTACAATTCGTCGTTGACTAAAACTAATATTATGAGCAGAATATGTAACTTATCACAATTTCATATCGTTGTTTTTTTGTTTTAAGAAAAAGCATATATTACAAATAAAGTACCAGATAAACACTACATTCCCGTAAATGATACCAACAAACATAGTGTTTGGATAAAATTATTGGGCTATGTTTTGAAACAGCGCCAAGATTTCCTGTTAGAGCTGAATTGCTCTAAGTCGTCCATAACAAACGTAAGATTGTTTGTTAGTCGATATAATATAAAAATATTGGCGCGATGTCATCAATAGTTTGCCAATAGCAAATTGTAAAAGCTTAATCCTTTTTTTTTTAACAGCAACTGAGCTTTATCATTGTTTTTAAATGACAGATTGAACGCTTTTCAAATTTTTTATGACATTTTTTAATTCTTAATGCAAAGACAAATCGGGTTTTAATTACTAAAAAAAAAGTTATAGAAAAATTATCTATACATATCATAATATCTTAATCTATGGCATAGAAACCTACAGGACATGAGTTAATACTAGGAATGTTGTTTATGTAAGGGGAAGTGTCAAAGTAATTTAAAGAAACAGCTGTCTTGCCAATCATAAACCTTTGCAAAAATAATAATTAGCTCAGAATTAAGATTTAAACAGAAAAACAGAAAATGCAGCGCAATCTTTATAAAAAAACTTGCTTAAAAGGACATAAAATACTAAAAGAAATTATACTAAGTTGGTCTTCTCCGTGTTTCTCAATTATACCGCCATTTAAACTTTATAATTTCAATAAAAGAATGTAAGTTTTAATGAGTCTCATAAACAAACAAATTTATTGAGAGTTGGTAATTCGACCGTAATGACGCGATCGCACTGGATTCGTAAGGTCCGGATCATGGAAGTAATTTACATTGGGACCCGCTTTTTCTTAAACACGTACCCAGCACGCGACGAATGATTAATAAAGTATGCTTAATCACATTACCTTTCTCCTATTCCGCTTTAATTATTAATTAAGTAATGTTCAGATAGAATCTCAGACATTTAATTATATCATAATATAAATCAAGTATTTAAACTTATTTTTCTATGTCGAATTAAAACCGCATGTCTAAGAATAAAACTTTGTATGTTATAAGTCGTTTTTAACATAACTGAACATGTCTATTGATGATTCCAGATAAGAATTAAGTAACTAATTTAAAAACCATACTCAAACATAAAATTATAAGCTGTTCTGTAAGTTATGTCACTATGGCATTATGTGCTGAATGATCCATCATGTTCCAGGTTAATAACAGAATTGCTTGTAGTAATAAAAGAATAGATAATTAATTTTTCTTTGCATTTGTTGTGCATCTGAAAATAATGAGCTCCAGCAAATCCTATTACGACCCGACGCTTACATGGAAATTCTTTTTGCACAGTCTCGAATAAACAATGCAAGCAAGGCACGACGCTGGGGCCGCTACTGTTCACAACGTATGGTTTCGTTCCGCGCATAACTTTCATCCATAAACAATGATTTTAAAGCGTACAACCTACTTGATATACTTTAACATATTTATTGTTTTGTCCTTCCGTGTATTTCTATACTTATCTATATTTTAGTTTCAGTATTTAACAGCAAGGAAACAGCGATTACACCATGATCAAATTGAGGAGTTATTAATAAGAACTCTGAAATTATATATGAGAAAATCAATTAATTGAAGTAGCTACTGTGTAATAATGTGATGGTTTTCATTTCACATGTTGTAGCATCAGATGAAAAGTTTAAATTATCAATGCATACACATAACATGCATGCGTACCATAATTTTTTATGGTTAATTGCTTTGCTTGTTATTTGTAATATTCCAGTTGTGTCATAATATACAAAGTATACCGTTAACACTAGTAACCAAACGCATTTATTATAGAAATATCAAATAATTAAAAAAAAACTTAAGACGTTATTAGTCTTTACAGAAATTTATAAAAGCATATATGCCCAATGTACTAAAGTCAAAAAGTAAGTACTGTATTTAATAAAGAGTTTACTTAGAAATAAAGCACTAAACTACCATTTAAAACAGAAAAATACCATGCAAAAACAGCACCACTCGCTGAAGGTGAGCACAAACACTAAAAAAGAAGAAGCGAGTGTTAAGCTAGGTTTAACGAGAGTTTAATGCGCTAAACTGCTTTCTATACGTTCGAGAGGTTTCTGGTGAGATGTAATGGCACATTTCCATTAAACGTACGAATACGGGAAACGATTTATTAGAGCAGCTCAACTTCCTCTAACGACTTTGTTTACCTATTTTTTACACACAAGTGACATTTATATATTTGCGGACACATTCGTACTTGAATTAGTCTTACCCGAATTGTCTATCTACTTTCAGACGTTAACGATATATAAATAATTATAAACATTGATTAAGGATGGCCCAGACGGTACTAAGGTTTTCTATGTGCGGCCGCCTACCGAATGAAGCTGTATTGAGAGACTGATCACAAGGTGGACCAACAATCTGATTGAGGTTGTAATTCCTATTACTAGATGCAACGCGGGACCGATCGACAAGGATATTTTTGAAGGAAGTGGATGTTTGATAATAAGCAGTAATTGAATAAAACATTTATAATATTCAGTGTGATAAGGAAGCGGTGCGGCGTGGTTGAAGATGTAGTGACAAGAATAGAGAAAGGGATGCTTAGATGGTTCGGCCATGTCGAAAGAAGATTAACGAAAGAAATATACAAGGTAAGAATGATTGGAAAAATCGGTGCAGGTCGATCTAGGCGGACATATTCCGATCAAATCGCAGGTGTCCTAAAGAAAGGCCGGGTCAAAAGCACACGCAACCGACGAGCATGCATGAAGACGGTTATGAAAGTGGAGAAAGCGAGAGAGGTGTGCCAGGATCGTAGCAGGTGGAGAGGGGTGGTCTCTACCTACCCCACTGGGAACGAGGCGTGATATATATGCATGTGTATATTATTTTAAAGCAAATGCACAATTCCTTTTCGTTACTTTTTCTTAAAAAATCATGAAGTGGGATGAATTGGTGAAGTTAATACAAAGTCTATTCATGTAATCTTGGATTATTAGATAAACGATTTTCGTTAAAACATGCTCTACCGTAAAACTTAAGCAACCACAAAGTAAAAGCAAAACAATAGAAACTGCACTTACGTCTCAGCGAAGTGAAGACGAAAAATTTTCAACTAATAAAAAACCGCAAGTGGATGCTAGACCACGTTTCGTTAATTCGAACTTGGTGCTGCAGGGTGCTCCAAGTTTCTCTGTGCCGATTAGTTGTTGAATTTCACCGGAACCCCCTCGAGTCTAAACAGTTTCGGAACTAACGTGGTGGGTGTAGTTACTGTCTAGTTGCAATGTGAGAGGCATGACTTGCTGTTAAAAAATCTTATGGAAAATAAATCCATCAAGTTATCAAGTGATATACAACGTATCTGATTTAAATAGCCCTCACAAATTAGAAGAACATTTTTTGAAAGCGAATGCGTCGCAAGCTTAAAATAGTAATCATGAATTAATAGGTAGTAGTAGGTTAGATAAACATAGAGAATAGGATAAGATATAAAATAATTCATTACTTTCGACAGTGACTATAATGATACTGACGTTATGATCTAGAAGTACAGGAATTGGATTGAGGATCTTTTATATCAATATTTTAAATGTTGATCATACGGCCACATGTCCCAAACTAGTACTACGAACATAGTACATAGGACGGATTGTATTATAATTGGATATGATGCCGACATATTACTAAAACCAAGATAACATTTACAAGACACACAAAAACCGCACCAACAAAATAAAATCTAATTAATATCAAACAGTTTGTCAGAAACGATTAACTTCAGCAGGAAACGTGATGTAAAAACTTGTTTCGGATTCGAATTTATTATCAAACTACCATATTAAGTTACACTTGTTTATTGATACTAATAATATTCTGTCTCGATTTTTGTAAGGTAGTAATACACGTGTAGAATTTATATAAAAGCTGTGTATGAAAGCTTTTATAAATTTTTATTTAGCAACAATTAATAAAATCGTTGTCTCTCACTCCAGCTTTGAAGTAAGTATTTACTAAGATAAATATTTTTGTTTTATTATTATCCTGCCAAAGATAGACATAGCCCTTCCCAAAACTACCCCCAGTTTCATCACGAGGTCATTGCCATTGTTTGTTAGGGAAGCTTATCGACAATACCATTACAAGTTTGCGACTGCCAATTAAAAAAACTTAGCTCTGATTTAATATCTTTAGATATGTTTAGTTTTGCTCATGTAAGTTTCCTGGCGAAATTCTTAATTTGTAGAAGAGAATTATAGTAAACATCACATAATAACAGAATAAAAACCAAAATGATGAATAGAGAATACGGAATAAAGAGATGAGTTTATTAAAATTATAAGTACTGAAACACCACAGAATGATTCTCCAACACTCCTAAGGTTTTAAAGATAAAACGTTAATACAAGTTAAAATGGAGTAGAAGAAAAGGAAGTCGTAAGACTGGTCGTTATTGTGCAACAATGCTTAATAAAAACTGCTCTAAACTTTTTTAAACAGCAGTGCATTTGTTAGCTTTCCTGGTAACGCTGATTATTTTCTGGCGGGATTCTTTATTGTTATTGTCTTTCCAGATAGTTACTTAAGACAACGACGTTTTCGCAAAAAAAAAAACCAAGTTTTGATTATGTTTTAACAACAGACCTCGCAGCTATGAAATACGTTAGAACAAATTTTGTATTGTTTAGTAAGGGCAAAATAGAACGGAATTTCTTACTGATCTTTATATAGACAAATAGACAAGGTATCCTAGGATGCTCATTAGACTGCAAACATACATTATATTCATGAACGTTTACACGAAGTGCCACAATAAACGATTAACGGAAAACCGGTAAACGTGAACGGACAAGAAAGACCCAGCCCTTGGGAGTAGTTGCCGTAAAACTTGGCGCAACACTATTAGCTCTCTTTGAATGTTCTTTTCGAGTCAGAATGGTTACTATCCGTGTATCTAATGTTAGAAAGTTTTCCCAATAAGCATTTTTTTTCTCTATTCGTTAACTAACGTATCTTGTGGATATGTTTAATACAGACTTTCCTGATCACTCACAAAAGAGATATCTTAGTTAGAATTTTACTACAAACTCTAGTTACTATTTTGTGTATGTCTCCCCTTGGTCCTTATCTAAAAATTAACAATATAAATATAGGTAATGGCAGTAATATGCAATGCTGACAATAAAGACCTACCACGTAAGCAAATCACCTCTAAGCTCTATACATACATCGTTAATCCAAAAGCACCAGTTAATAAATAAATTAAAATCGATCCGTATCGCAAGATCGAACCGATTACATGACAAAAATTAATTTACTACGAACACGGAGCCATTAAAACGACGATGAATTTCCCCCCAGGCATATTAAATACAATTTTAATACGTCACGAAATAGGATTTACATTTTGTCCTATCATTCCTTTGATGGCGATCGTAGGACAATTGCTCCAGAAATAAGTACTTATCCATTCTTATGAATAGTTTTCAATGAAACAAAAACAATTCACTTGTTATTTATAGAATTAATGATACTATGGTTTTATGTGAATATATATAGAGCAAGATAGACAAAGATTTGATTGTTAAATGATGATTTTAAAAGGTGACTGAGATATAAGTTTACCTTTTGTATTATCTGCAATGATGAACATATTTGATCTCAATTTCACAGTGTTAAGTGGCAATCAGGCCGTTGATGATGAAGGTCCTTGTCCAAAATATTCTGCGTCTAATATTCTGACAAACAGAATAGCAATGTTGTGTCAGCCCGGCAGGGTTTTAAAAACCGAAACACTAGCACTACAATATGAGGCTTCGGAGCAAAACCTGTGTTACCAAGTAAGAAATTGGCCACTGTATCACAGAGAAAAATAAATTATCGCTAAATTCATTGAATGGGATAAAAGTGACGGAGATAAAACGAATTATAAAATATGAAGGTCATGTTCTGTAATATTAGAATTACTTAAAACTACACAACAATTAAGTTTAATATCCTCAGTCACTTGAAAACATTAAGTTCACTGTATAATCACATCGGTACGTCTGAAGTTGTTGGTTGTTAAAGATCTCTAACTACGTTCAGGGAATGCGGAAGTGTCATGGCGTAAGCGTCATGTCATTTTGAGTGACGTGGGCATTGTCGAGTGCATCGGGTTTTAACTGTCTACGGTCTCAGCGCCATTTTCACTTCCAACAAATTAATTTCTAATTTCGTCCGATTTAAATATTGCACCGGTAAAACTCATTACCATCGTAATGTATTATAAAACTTTGTTTATGGTTTGTTAGGCGACTAAAACGGAAACTTTTTTTTTTAAATAACAGAAGCCACAAAATTATATGAATGTTTTCGGAGTACCTGTAATATTATTCTGCAATACAGCAGTTACAGTACAAGAAAACTCACGCTTGGAAGATTTTTTTCATCTGAATAATCATTCAGAAGTATAATAAAGGCTATAGCTAATTTGCTGTTTACATATTTGAAAATAACTAATATTAAACTATATAGCAATAATAAATAAAGTACGGAAATGAAGAGTTGTGAAGATTCTGCCTACCCCACTGGGAACGACGCGCGATATGTATGTATGTGAAGATTCACATCCAATCTATTAAAGCATGTATTTGTTTTTTTTTTTTTTTATATAGTCACGCCTTTTTCCCAGTAGGGGTAGGCAGAGGTGAATAAACTACCCACATTTCGCCAGATGTGGTCAGATTAGATCCCATGTAACAGGGGGCGAGCCTGTTGCCACTTTATTGGGACCACCACACACACACACAAAGATGATATAAGTGTGCGGGTTTCCTCACGATGTTTTCCTTCACCGTTTTTGTATCTCGCTGTTGTAACTAAAGTTCACAAATGTACATAACTTAAATATTAAGTCATCGGTACATGCCGAGGTTTGAACCCGCGACCTTCGGAATGAAAGCCGCACGCTCTAACCATTAGGCCAGCGAGCTACTGTTGTATTTGAAAAAATTGTCGTAAAACCTTAAATGTTCATACATTTCATATATTATTCTCATTATTTATGTAATAAATGGTGTATGTTCTCCTTCCAGGAGCGTTACTTCTACTGTCACACTTAGCGTTAGCAAAAAGAAATTGATCATAGACTTTTTCGGGAAGTGTATACGTATGTTGTTAGGAAGAAAACGCGTAAATGTACTATCATTACTCAACTCCAGAACATGTCTAAAATTATGACTCTTAGTAATTTTTCGTTTCCATATAGATCACGCGAACAATTTCCTGCGATAAATAAGCGACAGGCAGACCAGAAAATCCTTTGCTAACCCAATTTGTGCACTCATAGTGTACACGTTCGCGGCCGCAGCGTCGTTATATATTCCTTATTTCTTCACCGCACAAGTCCTTTTTTTGATAAAAAGGGCCTCGGGTGGCCTATTTGCCGAATAAATGGCCTGGGTTTAATTGAATATATGATTGGGCGCTTAGAAAACTTCGCCTCTTGATTTAAAGGCATCGATTTATTCACACGGAACCTGCGTAATTTACTCCGTGGCTGTATAAACAAAAAGCAACCTTAGCTCAATTCATTTAGGTGGAGAATTGTTCACTTGCGCCCGTAAGATATTCGGATTCGTTTGGTTTATAGAAGAAGAGTGATGGTTTCCCTAAAAATATAAAAGCACAAGAAGTTTATGTGAAAACTTTGTTTGCTCCTTTCAAATCAAATAAAGCCAATCCTAAAATTTACGAAGTAGTAAAATCTACATTATAGTATACACAAAAACGTGTTGACTAACAATTATCAAGCCTGCGAATAAAAATTGATTTACATACAAATTTACATAATATATCCATTTTATATATTACTACCGACTGGGCTAAATAATACTTAACAATATGATCAGATAGATGATAGGTTTCCGTTGGTTCAATATTATTGATTCATTTAGTTGATGTATTGCAGGTAGAAAGAGTACCTATCGATAGTCCTTTATTTTAAGCAAACCTTTAATAGATTATAAATAAAAACAAACAGCTCACTTAAAGGTACCACATGTGGGAATGGAGGGCCTTTCCTTACAAGTAGAGAGTCAAGGTTATCTATCCACCACGCTGAGCAAGGTCGGGTAAGTGGTTTATTAGATTACTTGTTACAATTTATTTGTCATAATTATACAAGAATAACTATAATAAATATCTAATGTACACATAATATAACAAAAATATGACCATGTAATAACCATAAGGCGGAAACTTCTAAATTAGGATAACAGCCCTAGTGAGATAAAATATTGGAGGGGCATCCCTTCCAGCGAAGCAACGAAAATGGCGGAGCTGGCCGAGACCCCGCGTTGAATGTGAGCCGAACAGCGCCCAACGATGTTTTTCCACGATTTAATTTATGGCAACACTTAGGAGCTTTCTTGCTTTATTCGTGAACACTTAAAATTTTCGCCGAGAGCGCGTTGCGAATGCCGGCGATTACTTACACTACAGCTAATTGATAACTTTCAAAATTCTTTCACAACATTTATGCTATAAACTTTATTCCGTTTCCGGATTTTGATACTTATTGCGAGGGAGTGGATCAATTGTTCCACTTGATAGCGGTGCTACTTTTCAATACGTATTTTTTTTTGTAATTGAATTAGATTAGTTTTTGAACACTTGACCAAAAATCCATACGTTCAGTGATATGATATACAGTAGTACAATCACTAGTCTAATTACCGCTTATATACTCTTATCTTGAAGATACCTTCTTATTTGGATGAGAACACTAACGCCAGCTTTTTTTCCACTCCTAAGCTGCGTGTCTTCGAGAGAGTAGAAAAGAGTTACTAAGTTAGTGCGCATAGTGGTATTGTATTTGTGGTTATGGACACCGAGTCTACGACCCCAATATCAGATGATCTGTGCAAGTAAGACATGACTAACAAGCCACTATGTATATAATCTGATAATAGAGTAATTAAATACTAACGTCTAGCCAATATGTATTAAGTAATAACTGTCTCGACAAACTATTGCTCCTAAGAATCTGAATAACCATTGATTGTGCATTATAATTAAATTTTAATTAGTAAACAGCAAAAAACACTAAAAAAATCCCAGATTACCCAATTAATAATTCACTATTGGAAAACTTTGAGACAACTAAAAAAAATGATAAAAAAAAATACCGTAATGAATAGGTGTAGCCTATTTTAGTGTTTGGACCTATAGACTACAATATAGCTTAGTTTGATACTAAAAAAAGTTAAAAATAACGCATGTTTGTAAACTTTAGTTCAAGCTTGATAATGATAGCAGCTTATAAGCTCATATATATTCTTGATGTAGATCGGGCTGCAAGCCACAGCGGCTCTTACAGCTCATCTGACACTGGGGATAAGCTCATATACTAACCGCTACCCGCCAGCACTTGGACCGGACACCAAAGCAAACCTGCATTACCTCGCACAGTTCTTTTGTTTATACAACCGTTGTTTTGAAAGAATCCTGGCTAAATTTCAAACTCGCAAAAAGCGCTTAGGTGTTTTAATTAATTTAAAAGCTTTGTGCTAGAAAATGGAGGAGTGACTCCGGAACACAATGCTGTGTACATTTTTTTTTTTGCGTATCTTTAGAGGAAAATCCCGGAATTTCTTCTTCATTAAATATCTCCCGCGAGTCGTTCTACCCGAGTACCGAAGTTGTAAGTAGCGATTTACTTATGTATTATATTTACGTCTCTTGACGTTTATTAAGTTTTATTCAATATTTCTTGAGATTGTATTAAAGGTTGTCCTTATAATGGAGAAAGTTTTGCGGAACGTGTAAAAGATAAGCACAAGTAATTGAACTGGTTAACATTACTGTTACTTACATTTTTAATGATTCTTTTTCGTTGGTAAGTGTATACGACAAAGTTAGAATCTAAACGTTAAAAAAATTAAGCCCTAGGGGCGGGAAAACAGGCTAAATTGATTTTGCAAGTGTTTGTGATGAAAGTTTGTGTAATTTTTAGTCTGTAAATAATATCTATTCAAGTTTTCATAAAGGAATAATACTGTTTGTTATCAAATATAATATTTTTTTATGTTACGACGATACTACCTTTATCTTGGGATCCTTGTATTATGTATATCATGGAAAAATTATATAAATCATTACACATTTACAACTATTTCCATTGGAACACAGTCAAAAGTCGATCATTGGTTCAATCCCAGGGTCAAATATTGTGTTGTTTGATTTTGGCAAACCAGCATGGCTACCACCGTCTCATAAACCTGTATTTTATCCTAGTAAACATCACGCTTAGATGTTCACCTGATGGTAAGTGATATTCCTGCTCATAAACATGTGGCGCTATCTAGGATGATATACACAGCATCACATCGTGCTCGTCGCTTTGAGACAGTTAAGTCAGTCGCCGTGTTAAGTCTAGGCACCTACGTAAATTACTAGCTACAACAGCATTAAACCAGAATACAGTAAAGTTTACTCACTACTGTTTAGTGACGGAAATAGAAGTTGTGGTGATACAACAGTAAAAAGAATCTGGCGCCGTAACAACCTTGATATATACCGGGGGTCACCATTGAGACAGCCAGGGTCTTCAGGGTGAGTATACATCGGCATACGTTCGGTTGGTATAAATACGTAGAAATATGTAGCCGTCAAGAGAAAGCTGGCTCTTTAATCGGCACTTACAAAACATCTATTGCCTCAGAAAGGAATTCTTAACATAGGAGAATTCAGTGAAAAAAAATATGTTCTTAAAAATCGTTTACTATCATTATACATTCTCTAAACAAGAAAGACTATTAGCGAAGCGATATAAAAAAAACACTCGTACTTATGCAAATGATTGCTTTTACTGGACTCGCATACATATGCATGGGACAAGATGTTATGTTAATCTAACGTAAGTGTATTTTAATGTATCGATAAATAAAATCACAAGTAAAGGTTACAACATAAAATGTAACATATCAGCCGATTATATTTAGTATTAACTGATTAGCTTTTCACAAGATTTTTTTAAAATATACTGAGTACCCTCATCTGGTCTAAAGATAAACGTATGCTTATAACAATGTAAGACTGGTCACGATATTAACAAAATACATAATGTTCATCGCCTGAAGCCATGATGTATTATATCTCCTTACCATAATAATCCTGGTTTTTATATGACTACAATTCATCACGTTACGATATTTACTAGGTTACTATCTAGGTGGTCTCTGCACTGCGTCTAAGCACACCCACGAAAGATGGAAGCCCCACCTAAAATCCTCACTTTGCTTCAAAAAACATGAAGCCACCGCGTACTTGTCTTCAGACAGAAAATTGGTTCAGTCATTTACTATAACAAGCAAGGCTTACCTTAGTCTTATTCATAATGGCCAGAGACTACAGAGAAAATCTTCTCACTTCCTGGAATGCCTGGTAGAGAAACAACGTAAAGATTGATACATAGAATACTTATTGTTTTCTCACTTGGGGATGTTTCAGGAACGGTTCTTTTTTAAATAAATATATAAAGTATGTAATAAAGCTAGAATGGTCTAAACGGAAACGATAAGACGTAAGGAGTGTAACTAGCTTTTGTGATGGGTTCCATAAAGCCAGAGCAATAATGAACATTACACGACAAAATACAAACGCGCGGTGGTCTATACAAAGTAAAGCGAGCTCGGTTCTTGTCAAACAGGTCGTATAAATTCAAAGCTCTCATCCAACGAATGGTACGTAAAGTTGGACCGGGGAACATAGACAGCGTAAGATTGCGCGGTGACGACGCTTCTGATGTAAAAACTAAAGACAATGGGCAGCTCCTGTCGCTTCCGTTTTCCTTGTGTTATTTGTAAAAGAGCACGCGATATTACAGAGCGGATGTTTTTCGTTATACCTGCTTATATTTCTGAAGAGCAATCCATTAACATGCGATGAATGTACAACAGTTTTAAACTCCAATGTTGTGACATATTTCTTATTATACGTGTGAAAACATATAAAGATGTAAAACGTAGAAGAAATTACATTTGCCTGTCCTAGTAATTTTTGACCACAAAGAAATTAGCTATAACTCGATATCTATTTCATTATATCTACACTACTTAATAAACAAACCAATGAAGAGGTATATACGTAAAAAAAAAAAAATTAAGAAATGTCCCATCATCATGAGCCTATGGAAGTCCACTGCTGGACACGGGTCTTGCCTAATAATCCCTTTCATCGATTGGTCCTGCGCTGCAGTCATCGCCGGGCATTAGTGGCCCTCATTTGTAGAGGTCTATTTTTGGGCCATATCCAACCACACTGGCCCAATGCGGGTTCATGGACGCTAGCCTCGATTGTTGATTAGCAGGGTATATGGGCAGGTGAGGTTGTCTGGGGTCCCGTGAGTTGTTGCTCGAGATCTCTTACACCACTACTAGGAATATCTATTGTTCTGGATTCATAAGTAATGTAATAGTATATTAATTAAATTTATGACATCAGGAAAATCCATATTGCATAAACTGTATGGTCGTAACATCGACTAAGAAAACTCATGAAGGCAAGATGAGCAAAGTTACCGGCACGTCAACTGAACGTCAGCGTATTGTTGTTTCGTTGCGAAAAATAAACGGTAACTTTAAGCTATTAAATACTTTGTGATGCTTTGTAAGCGATGTTGGTTATGCGTTTATATAATAAACTCATCGTTATAACGTTATTCTCATCCATTTAAAACGTTTCTCTGTGGGGAAATTGTGATTGACGGATCTATTATCTCTTAGTGATCACCGCAAACAACGTGTAAAGAAGTGAAGTAATGACAAACATAGATGGTCAAGGAACCCGAATATACAAATATATGAATTCACTGATATGTACCGAGGTTTAACATCTTAAGCGTCAAAACAATCGATACAGTGTAGTGCAGTGATCATCATCATATTTAGCGCCACTGTTAAGTTTCCTAAAAAAAGAGATATCTACTCATCTATTAGCAATGAGACCATAATAGGGTCTAATTTTAAGTAAATGTGTATAGCATACATTCAAATATGCAGTGATATTATTATTTAATGAACCATACCGTCGATACGGGGAGTCGATGTTAAATCGGACTATCCAAACTCGAAAGGGAATCCTATAAAACAAACGTAAATCTCTCCTTTTGAACTCGCCAGCCGACGAGGAAAAAAACCACTTCCCTACTGCACCTCCGGCCGCCACAATCTAATTTCGACCCCATTTAACAAAGAATTAGATTGAAACTCGGATGCGACTGCACTGCTAGGAGAAAGGCTGCGTCTGCACTCAATGCACTCGCACCGCTAAGATGGTTAAGATTAAGATTAAATTCGTTCACACGACGCATGAAAGGCTCCGCCGCGCGTGTGGCTGGGGGTGTTACTTGTAATACATTTGTGATGACTTTTTAATTCGAAACCTGTGTGAACCGGACCTAAGTGCCGCTCAACGATAGACACATTATTATTGTTGTTAAATTGGTGATTACCCATTTTGTTGAGTTGACACGAGGTCGACAATGCGATGCCGCCATCATTAACGTTGTTTGTGACAATGGAGGCATGGCATGGACAACATAATAAAAGTTGCCCATGTTACGCTTACAACTTACTTTACGCATAATAAGACCGTCTAATTTATGTATTTAAGTAGCTCGCTGGCCTAATGGTTAGAGCGTGCGGCTTTCATTCCGAAGGTCGCGGTTCGTATCTCGGCATGTACCGATAACTTAAAGTTATGTACATTTGTGAACTTTATTTACAACAGCGAGATACAAACGGTGAAGGAAAACATCGTGAGGAAACCCGCACACTGAAATCAACTTTGTTTGTGTGTGGTGGTCCCAGTAAAGTGGCAACAGGCTCGCTCCGTTACACGGGACCTAATCTGACCGCATCTGACGAAATGTCGGTGTTTATTCACCTCTGCCTAGCCCTACTGGGAAATGATGTGATAATATAAAAAAAATCATCATCATTATCAACTATAAACTATAATTTTAATACATACATACATATATATCACGCCCAGTGGGGTAGGCAGAGACCACCTCTCTCCACCTGCTACGATCCTGGCACACCTCTATCGCTTCCTCCACTTTCATAAGCGTCTTCATGCACGCTCGTCTGTTGCGTGTGCTTTTGATCCGGCCTTTCTTTAGGACATCTCCGATTTGATCGGAATATGTCCGTCTAGGTCGACCTACACCGATTTTTCCAATCATTCTTACCTTGTATATTTCTTTCGCTAATCTTCTTTCATCCATTCTTTCGACATGGCCGAACCATCTAAGCATCCCTTTCTCTATCCTTGTCACTACATCTTCAACCACGCCGCACCGCTTCCTTATCATTATATATATTATATAATTTTAATAATATTCAATATTTGCAAAATACTGTGCAGAAAGAACTAAATGTATGTGGACGTTATCTGCCAAGAGAAAATCATTAAAACTTATTATATTTCTTGCTTAGTTTCGTGGGGATTTTTTGGTCTTAAGTATGTGTACGAGCAGTGTTAACGGTCTAAAAGTTTTCGATAAATTTATGTTTCCGGTTGTTTTCTCCGTATGAGGAGCTCGGACTGCTTACTTTCGCTCTATTTAACACGAGCTGCAATGCGGGTAACGTAAAGGAAATTTCGGTGCACATTACTCTACAGATAATATTATAGCTTTTAATACCATACCGGATACGCTTACGACATGTTAAGTATCGATAATTGATTGATACTACAGGTGATGCTGGCTTCTTCCGATGAAATAGTACATTCAATTGATGCAACTTGACTTTGGGTTACCTTGGTTTATAATATTCCGTGCACTGGAACCATTCCTCTGGATTTGTTGTTACCTATAAAAATAAAAACCATGAATAAGATTTATAGTACAAACAAGTAAAGCAAGTAATTATTTAGATATTATGTTTTTATGATCAGAAATGTATTAGTGTAAATAATCCAAAGAAAAACCGTTTTCAACTTCTCTTATGAATTAAGCACATAACAGTACCAGTTAACTTTGGAGATTAACTGAATTTTTATATATTAATAAAAAATCGTAGAACATTACAAATTATAGAAAACAAAGAAGATGATGTATATATAACGGTTTTCTTTCTCGATCGCTTATGTAAGCAGATAAACAATACTAGCAATGGAAGTATACAAATATACATATGTAAAAATCTAGGGTAGGATTTACGATGGTACAGGAAAATTGAAAGGCTGGAAGAGGAACGAGCAAAGCCGGGTCAGGTACGTACCGTCGATTGAGTGTTCAATAAACAAACATTGTTTGCTCACTAGATTGGGAGATTATGGTTCACTATCCTCCTTTCGATAGTGACAATGGGGGGTTTTGAAACAATTGTTTTATTGCTGCAATTTCTAATAATTGCATGTGTTGAAAGCTATATGTATATCTAACTAACCTGCGCCTTCTTTCAAAGGGAGAGTTTAGCCCACTTATTTAGCACCCTGACCAAATACTAGTCGATGTCATAGGACCGCAAAGGCTGTTGATTTATGAACATGTGCGTTTCCTCACAATGTTTTTCTGTGTTCCTACCATTGTTTCATCTACACAGTTACGTAGAACATATACAATATATAATTACTTATATCAAATTATCATGATGCTCCAATATATCGAATTATTTACGTATGTAATAACCTTTCTTCTATTAACGGAATCCATTTACTATATATTAATGAATTCTACCCAAAACGTATATATGTTAAATAACTTCATGAGACTATTATGTAATAATTACAAAGAGAATCATTCCTTAATTAATTCACTTTGTAGTTTTTCGTAGATACAAACAGGAAGTAAAATTCAAAGCACAATTCAAACAGGCATCAGCCTTTTAAAAAATTTAAGTATTAATACAGATTGATTTTCATTTGCATTTAATCATAGTTTTTATATCAAGTTACTGATAGATAATAACTTGAACCTCCCCATTACTTCAATAAGTAAGTAACAATTTGTTTAAAGTTTAGCTCCACATTAATGATAGGAACAACACAAGTATAAATATGTGAGTGTCTTCAAAAGTGAATAGGCTGTAACTAGATTTTAGATTTATGCCTTCTACCATCGCTGACCTCATCACCACTTATTACCAGTTGGAATCGCAGTCAGGCACTAACCTTTTTTCTTATTCGACGAAGCGGCGGTAACATCCACCTGATGGTAATAAACTTGCCTATAACAACGTGGCGTTAGGATGATATAAATTGCATCACATTGCGCTTGAAGTCTTGAGGTATAGGATGCAAGGTCTCGTTACCCCAGTAACAATATAATGTTTCCGCATTATGTTCGATGGCGGAAGACGGTCTCCGACAAGAGAGGTCTACCAGCAGTGACCTATACGATTTAGTAAATACATATTTATTTAAGGGTAGCATAACATCAGCAACACGTGTTCACTGTACCGCGCTGTGTATATATTTTACTTTGCGCGTTTCAAAACTCAAACGAACAAACTTTTCGCATTTCCCCGCGAACTTTGGTTATCTCGGTGTGAATCAAAACGCTCGGCTTACTGAAACATCGAAACAAGCAACAAAGAAGTATTCGCGGAATAATTTTTCCGTTATTATAATACGATTCCCGGGGTAAGTTTACTTAGAACTGTGCAGTAATTATATGAAAAGATGGAATACGGCGCGGTGTGTTGCAAACTTTGCAACTCGCTTAAAATTTACTCACTAATTCAAGTATTATTCTTAAGTAATCTATTAAAAAGGTACATTAACATAAAATCTATATACTAAACTTTGATCATGTATACTGTTACCATTAAATCTATTAGAAATTATGTGATTAACATTAAGTTAAATATAACTACTGTTTAATTTTAACACCTTGTAGGAAAATAATATAAAGACTCGATCATTCCAAAACAAGGCAAAGATATATGTTTATTGTAATTCCTATTACATACATATTTTATAATTTTTGGCAGCGATAGCAACAACTGTGAACTATTGATTTCTTAATTGATTATTATAACTAAATACATATAGCAGTATAGAAAAACTGTCATGGTAGTCACATACAATATACTGTATATCCGGCATTATACATCCAAATGATAAAATATACATACTGTTGCACTAATATCTCTCTCTTGAAACATTTTCTTGCTTTTTCTATGCTATTTAACTTATCCATTCAATAATGCCGGTTCACGATTAAATAGTATAAAAAGATCTAAAAAACAGAGGGTATAAAACACAAAGCAACTCGACGCGCAAACAAACAACGTCGCCTCGTAAAAGTCAATAAAGAAATTGATATAGTACGATCAATCGCTCGGAAATCTCTTAGTAAACATTTAGAACCTACGGGCGCTGAAGTTAAAAGCTGCCTGATAGGTTCTGACACATTTCCACGCTAATATCAGAGTGTTTTTAAGGTGTTTTATCGCTCCCATTACGGATGGCGTCTCTCCCGATCAACGTGACGCTATTGACGATAGCAGGTTCACTTTGTTGGCAAACTTGTCTCTTGGCTTCTCGTCTCGACGCGTTCCAGTTATCTCCCGTCGTAAATAAATATGTGAGGTAGATGTTAGTTGTTTCCTTATCCTATATACTAATGGGCCGTATATAAACTTCATTTATTTAATTGTTAAATCTATGTGTGCCGATACAACCCCATTTTAAGTTTAAAAAACAAACGGCTCTCTTATTGTTCCCAAAACTGAACCCGAGGGATTCTTCGGCAACGAGATAATTGTGGCTATTTATCCACTATGCATGATTGCAGACAGTGGATGTCAAATATCTACGAGGACGTAAAAAGAACCTATCCAGCTCAATGAGAATCAAACCTCCTCCCCATCAAGACAACTAGGGATTACATACTAAGTTAACATAGCGAATTGAAATCAAGTGTATGGAGTGTAATTAATTTTCATTTTACGACCTAGTCATCATTATTGTCCACCTGCCGATAGACGCCTACTGTTGGAGTTAGGCTTACCCCAAAAGATATCCACTCTAATCTGTCCATTTGCCTCTAATCTTAGTATGTCCGTATATCATAAAAGTAAAATTTACTTACTACCCACATGGTGTTTTTAAAAACTATTAGTTCTTGTTAGAACAAAAATAGTGTACTTATAGCAACTCAAGTTATATTTATATTAGTACAAAAACTTTAGCAGTAGCTAACTGGCCTAATGGTTAGAGCGTGCGGCTTTCATTCCGAAGGTCGCGGGTTCGAATCTCGGCATGTACCAATGACTTGATATTTAAGTTATGTACATTTGTGAACTTTAGTTACAACAGCGAGATACAAACGGTGAAGGAAAACATCGTGACGGAACCCGCACACTAAAATCATTTTTGTGTGTGCGTGGTGGCCCCAATAAAGTGGCAACAGGCTCGCCCCCTGTTACATGGGACCTAATCTGACCACATCCGGCGAAATGTGGGTGTTTATTCACCTCTGCCTACCCCTACTGGGAAAAAGGCGTGATAATATAAAAAAAAAATATATTAATTCATCTGTACAAAATAAATAACACTGAAACAAATCTGGCAACCCTAAAACCGTCCAACTAAACGTAAAGACTGGAATGTAGGTTTTCTTAAAATGGGTCAGTTAACAGAGACAAGTTATCTAACGCCCGAGTGTGGATCTTATGAGAGATGATGAGAAAGTATATCAAGATCGCGCTGAAGCGAAGTTTTAACACACTTTTTTTTCCCTCTTTATTTTTTTTTAGCTACATTTTCGCACTAAAATCTTTCTTATTGCAGCATTCTTGTTATCAAGCGTTTAACAAAACTGTGAAAAAGTAGAGTTTCTAATAAGTAATGCCCTTATCTATTCATTTACAGCTAAACAAGAAACATAGGTTAATATAGTATTAAGTAAAAAGAGGAAAATGTATAAGTAAGAAATATAAGCAACAAAAATTGATTAGTAGAAGTGGTGTCCAATCTTCACCAGTTAGAAGGATACAAGAAGAAAAATAAGAAGAAATATTATGATTTAGGTCTTTTATATTGCATTCCAATATACACTGTCTTGCGACGTTCATCGAATTTACAAGATAGGCCATCGACTAGTGACCCAGGATATCAACATGTTGTTGAACGTAGATCATCAGTCCAATTGGTCATTAAAAAATCTCTTCTTTTTAATTAATGGTAAGTGATTTATTCGTTCAAAATCATGGACGAAGATAAACTCTGGACCATATCGTGCGTATACTGATTCGTGGTAGCAATAGGCACTTTCCTAGCAATTTTCTCAGACTGTACTATTGCAGTGCCGATAAGAGAGACATATCAACAGAAAAAAGTATACATCGACACATTAACAATATTAGCGTGCCAGTAAGCTAAACACTAGATCATCCAGAGATTTTCTCTTGTGTTTGAGATGAAAGTAATTTACAGTTCCAATAAAGTAATCTGTATATTATCAACTTTTACATTGACTGTACGTTAAAAAATATATATTGCAAGGAAATGGAGCAGACGGGCGTAGAAACATAAATCCTCGTCGCAAAAAAGAAGTATTTGCGACCGCAGCACATTTTATCTAATAGCATTGTAAGCGAATGCTTATTTCCCATGATTCAAAGACCGATCCTCGATAGTTATTGTTCAGAAAAATCGAAAGCGCCAACAATGTACGGCATTGTGTAGGGACAAAGTAATTTGCTGAAGTGGTAACACCTCCCTTCCCCTCCCCACCCCACCCTGTACTTCCCCACTCGATAAGGCACATCCACTTTATAAACTGATGGAGACTTATGAGGAGTTTTTTCGGGTACTTGATAATATTCGGCAAGTGAAGCCGCAGCTGTCGCGTAATGTCGAATGGTCTTTTGGCATCCGTTACAAGTTTTAGTTGAGGTAGTAATTAATTGGAGATATTCGAAACAGCGTGGACAAAAATAATAAACAGTACTTTACATGTGCAGAATTCGTTTTCGATATTGAATAAAACAACCTCGCAGATAAATTATGGATTTCAATTGTTGAAGATACGACAAATACACTTGAGACTGAGATGAGAAATTTATAGCTAAGAATGTTGGTTATGTCTTTTCAAAAAATTGTTTCAACAATAAATGGTAGACATTCATAAATAGCAATGGGCAGAGGATGTCGCGCAAAGGACCGTCAGTCGTTCGGGTGGTAAGGTGTACACCTAAAGGATAGTTGTTAGTAGTAACAACTACCCTTTATAGATAGACCAATATTGGTAGAGAAGTTGTTGGATGCGAACAATGCATCAACGATGCCCTATCCTCATCAGTGGGCGTTCTCTAGCTGACCTTGATAATAGTTATAAATAAAATACTAAGCTTTCAATTATCGCTGTTGAAAATAGAAATATGATGAAAACAAACTTCGTGATCGTAATAATACTAAGTGATAATCAAAACAAAATCATGTCCCCTAAGAGTTCAAATGAGTCAATGATCAATTCATTCTATCGCCGTAATAATATCATTAGAGCCACTCCACGGTGCCACCAAAAAGAGAATGGCGTGACGATAAAGTCTAAACGTCAATTTATTCATACCATTGGACGTCTCAATAGTGAAAGAAAAAAACTTCACGGGGCGAAAACACCATGATAGCAACGTCTACCGGATGCCATAAAATGGGAACGACGCACCGTAACACATAAGTTTTCCCTTAAAACAACGAGCAAGGGGCGCCGACACACCAAGCTTAGAAAGCTAGACGGAAGGACGCCAACTTAGAAAAATATTTAAGTAAGCTTTAAGTAATCAAAGGTTTTTAAATTCATTTTTTATACTGAAAACCTCTTTTAGGTTATAATACTTAATCTTCTTTATTTTTTATTCTAAGCTGCAGTCTGTCTAGCTTGCTTAGCGTCGGTGTCTTATCAAAAAGGATCATATTAAACAGATATTGTAGTCAGTGTCTTTGATTTTAATAAAGTCATATATTATTATCTAGTAATAGACAGACAGATAGACTATCTAGTAATTATACATTACATGAATATTGTTTGTTAAATTTGTAAGTCTTTTCTAGATTCCTGTACGTTGCAAATTCCTCCTCTCAGAGGACATAGTAAAGTAACGAGAATTAATTATTTTTTTTACTTCATCATTAAGTATATGTATCCTTATTTTTATTCGCCAAAGCGATGAGATGTGCAAGACGTTCTCACGGTGGAGTGATACGCCTGCCCACAACAATTTGGTGCAATATGGTGTATACACAGCATCACAATGTACTCGTCGTCTTGAGACATAAATTTTAGGTCTCATTACCCCGGTAATTTCATGTTTGCACTCTACTGTTTGGAGGCAGCAATAGTTGCTGTGGTACCTATATAAGAGACATACAACGCTGGCGCTCTCTTGTGTCAGAGAAGTAAGGTACCTGTATAAATACTCTCTGGCAACACATTTACTACGTTTTAAGTCTTGTCTTTTAGTTAAAACATATTGAAAATCAATTAAAGGTTTACCTTAGGGAATCTAATCCAAACAATTCATCATATTTTTAGCACCGGCGATGACTATGTGTTATAAACTTATCTCTAGTATAAGCTCTTAAATTCAGGCGTAGTGTAAGGCAATGGAAAATATTCATAAACTTAAATGTTTTATAAAAGACGTGTTAACCTTAATTCGAAGGCTTCGCTGATGGTACAGGGATACTTAAATTGTGGTAGTTTTCTGCATTTCTTCGCTTCAGGCGTGCTCTATCCGCGTGTTCAACTATTCGCTTCGCACTAATGTGATAGCAGCCCAAGTTGGCAGCGCCTCGTACTCAAGCACGCGCAGGGGGACGCAAAGGGCGAGACGTAAGCGATTTGAAAGAGCCGATGAAAGCCCTCCAAATATCGAGCGTCAGGGTTGTCAACGTTAATGGAAACAACGGGGAGCAGCAAGACTAAATACTTTAAAAGTATGTCCTATATTACATGCATATATTATGCTGTCGTTATACATCATGGGTGTGACCACATTTTAGCTTCACATAATCCTTAACAAGCATTGCCTACTTTAGGACTTTCCCGTTGGTTACAATGTGATGTACGGAACACGTCGCTTTGAGATAAAATGATGAATCTCATTACTACAGTATTTTCCCTAGCTACGGACGTAATATGTTATTAGAAATGGACGGTGTTGTGGTATCTACTGGAACGATCTCCGGCAACAGAGACTTACAGTAAATACATTTCTATATCTGCTCTGATCTACTCCGCCGTTTATCTTGAGCTCCATTTAAATTCCTATACAATTTTAATTTACTTAAAGATAGATATTGAATAACAACAAATATAAATCATTTAATTCAGTAAAGCATAAGCGAGCTTAATCACATACAGAAACCGTTACCACGACGCTTAGGTTCGTCACTTAAATAGCCGCCGTTTGTTAAGTGGCAGGGATTAGGTTTTTTTCCCGCGCCGATTGCGTGAAGGTTCGTGTTTATTGTGGATCAAATGGGATAATTGGTTCGATCGGCGTTGATTGTTCTATGATCTTGTTTAATGCCGGGATCCTGGAGTTTGTTTGTTTGTTCGTCGTTTTAACGCGTCGCGGACGTGTTGACTTAACCTTCCCGAATAGAACATGCCGTTACAAATAATTCGATATATTTAGTTACACTTCAAAGTTATCTCCTATACTATTTGTATTCAAAGAATCGAAAATAAGTATGCATATTTTATCCTTTAGATCGGATGTGATTAATAAATAACCTGTTAAACCAGAACTAAGCTAGTCTAAGAGTTGGAAAGGTATCGTGAAAGCGTCAACCCTGTCGTAAGACAAGAGCTGAAGAGAGACCAGGAGGAGCGGCGCACTCATGTCTACTGCGGTTGCAAAAATTTACTCTCCAGACGTCACCCACCCCATTCATTAGGCGACAATTTCATTCATGTGACAGAAATGAAGGTTACAAGTACTTTAACGCAATGCAACATTCGCGTAATGAGCGCGGGAAATAATTGTAGCAAGGGTGAAACCAAGAAGCGATTTTGGGTACGCACTTAGATTACTTAGTAAGAAGAAAAATTTTTATGAATTTTCTTGCGCGATTGAATGAGAAATGAGGAGTAGGTAGAACTAAAGTCACTGAAATAGCCTAGGAAAGATACTAACCTTAAGTGGCAATGGGCAGGAAACATCACTCGATGTACTAGCGATTGATAAGATGTTAAGGTATTCAAGAGGCCGTTACACGCAAGTAGAGACAGTGTTAAAAATATATTAAAGTTAGTTTTTATTTATAATTTTGATAATTCGCTTTGAAATGTAATGAACTTTTTGACACCGATGGAAAAAGGAACTAATTTTAACCATACAGACAGACGACCTATATTCGTGTAAGGGGATATTTCATAAGAAACAAAAGCTCTCATGTAATAGCCAAGACGAAAAACCGGATACACGATAGTAAAAGTCACTCGAAATTATCATTTTCATATCACATTATAAAATTAATTGACTCAACAGCAGCGATGAGTATAAAACCGTTCACAAGCAATTAAAACTATCTAAAACTTAATACGCCCTACTACATCATCCGCAGCTGAAAGTATGAGTAACGGCCTTTCATAATAACGAACTAATGAGTGACTGACAAATAGACTCGATCGTAAACAGGAGCGTGAAAAAAAGAAATGAAACCGTCTACATGTCACTACCGTTATATTTAAACCGGACGTATTTCAAAAGAGTCGACTGGTGTAATTTTTACGGGCATACGGGCAGCTTCGTCGGGTATTAATTACTGAGTTTAGCGCACCACGCGTGGGCCAACAACTGTGAAACTATTAACAGGGTAGTCCAAATAGTTTGGAATAGTTTCGTTGGCCGGCCGCCAGGGGCGCCGCGCTCGCGCTTCTACATCGCGGTGGCTTGCTTTTGACACGCTTGTAAACAAAAATAATAAATAAGAAGTTCTCGCTGCGAACCCGGCATATTTCGGTTGTGTACGGATTTTATTACAGCTTACTGCTCCCGACCAAGTTTTATTGCTTTTACGTAACATTAGAAACGGCAGGATATACTGGGCGACAGGATCGGACACCCCTCTTAACTCGTTGCAACTATTTATGGAGGTTTTTATTCGTCGTAAATATATTTTTTAGGAAGAAGATATAGCGTTTATGAATGTCTTGTATGAAATCGAGTACCAAATCATTTTTAAATTCAGTTCAGTTCAATTTCTTAATCAAGGAGACGATGATGTCTTGAACTATAAATAAATTTGTGATGGCAGGGTTTTGTCATAGATAAAATTAAGTCTAAATAAATAGTAATAGAAAATTCTATCTAATAAGAGTATACACACATAAGATACAATTTACGAGTAATGCGCAGTAAAACATTTGTTTTGCCTCCAGAGTGTTCTTGTTTGTGGACCTATCCCTGTTGACTAAGTAAATGTTAGCATGTTTGAACCGCTCTCATGTACAATAACTAACAACTAAAGTGCCGAGTGTTATAATGCAAGCAAAATCGCAACTACCCACATCAGAGCGACTAAGAAAATTCTAATTAAAACTTGTACTATAAAGACTAACGCCTCTCCCTCAAACTTAACGTTGGGCGTCTGATCTTATTTTTCGCAAGTGTACACCGAGTTTAATACAACCTTATTCCTGAGTACAAGCCAACACATCTACAGGCCCTTCAGGGAAATAAGTTCTTTACTGGAGCGTCCTTCAAAGCTCCCGTTTAGTAGATGCCTTTCGTCTAGCGGTAATTACAAACCTTTCCTTTTATTACCCCGAGTGCCTGTCCAAAAATGAACAAAGGCACTTAATTATAAATAATTCGTGGTACACATACACGGCTCGTTCCGATTCGGTTTCACTTTGGGAAGCCGCAGTATACAGTGATTAAATACAATTTGGGCCTCTACCGAGAGCCCTCTAGCGCTTCCGGGAAGTCTAGCAACTTCCGCCGCTCGACATCCGGTAGGATACCGCGCGTATTTTATACTTTTTTTTTTAGTTGAGATACAAGCGATCTTTTACATAACAAAATTTTCAGGACAAATATTATTTTATGTAGCACAACAGTTATTTAACAATTGACATAGTATTTTGCAATTGATAAAAACTACTTTAGCTTGTCAAGGAGTCCATCGTCTGCCATTTCACCTACGCCGGTTCCCATAATCTAGGAAATAAAACACAAAAGAAAAACTATGAAAAACAAGTTTTTCACTTAAGAAGTTATTAACTTAAAACTCCACCTCTTTGGATTTAATATTTTTTTTCGATTCATGCCCAAAAAGGTGACAAACATACACTGATATTTATTTTTATTCAATATCTCTAAATTGGATCCCCATTGCTGAGGGTTGTGACTCCTTATCGATAACCTGTTCTTAATCATGTTACGCCATGTACTTCTATTTAAAGCTTTCTGTATAGCGTTATATACAAGCGTTTTAATGGTCTTCACCTGGTCAGTCCAACGTTTTGAGCTACGTCCACGCGGTCTCTTAAACCAATCATCATACACTAACCATACATTATCCTTTAGTAACGTAAAGTATGTAAAAACATCGTAAATCTTGAATTGTGTTTCTGGTATCATTCTTCTAAATAAGTTACTTTAGTGTCATCAGACAATCATCTGTGTCATAGATATTTAAGTTGAAACGTTGAAATTATAGTTTTTCCGCTTTGTCCTAGCATTAAGATAATGATAGTCGATTTCTGCCTTACGTATACAATTAGTTATTAGTTCGTGTTAGTGAAAGTTATTTTTATGTAAGTCCTTCGTCAACAACTTACATACACGATCCGGTAACAGTGCCACCAATACGAACATTCTCAAGTGAAGACAAACACACGGCCACAAATAATTGATTTATGGACCGAAAATCATAATCAAACATCGGTATTGTTTACGTCAGCTGCTCTTTGTCTGTTCAAACATAAACTCGGACACGGACAAACGTTAACATATAAACAAGATTAACAATGCATCCAATGATCACCCCACCATGCCCATTAAACCGGGAAACTCAGTTGAAACTTTTACACAACCCTTCAATTTAGTCGCAAATAAAAAATTGTAAGGCACAGTTTATTTGACTAACGCATCAAACCAATTTCGACTCTAAAACAATAGTTAACAAAGTGGTTATCTTGTTAATTTTGTGAACGAGTAGTTAACATAATATATGAAGACGGCTTAAAAAACAAGCCGATGACAGACGTTAAGTACGGGCCATCTTCGACGCGCTGAAAAGGAGAGGGCGTTTTCATTTCAATGTGGACCTCTTTCAGGGCTATTTTGAGACTTAACACAAATAAATCGGGATTGTTTATAAAACAAAATGGTCCTCGGAGAGATCACCATTCCATAGTATACTTGAAAAATCATTTTGCGTACTTAGACAGTTTGTACGGAGCTAATCAGATAGATGAAATCCACAACAGAGTAAAGTGTGATTTAAATAATAATATGGCAACAAATCATAGAACAAAACGGTGTATATTTGACCCAAATCGGACAATCCGAAGCATGTTAAATAAAGTCCTGAAGTTCATATAAAAATAATGGATTTCTTTTTCCCCAACCTATTATAAAGTGTTTATTAGAAATACCAGATTTTTTTTTATTAGACTTAGAAGATAGTAAGTACATAATAACATGGCGCTAGTCAGTATGATATACACAGCTCCAGTGCTATACACAGCTCCAGTGCTAATCACCTTGATAATAACATGTTTAGTCTCGTCAACCCAGTAACTTCACTAACTACAACGCCATTTAAACCAAAACAGTAATCTTTTAACATTACTCATTGATAGTAGAAATAGGAGTTGCATTGGTACTAACACTGTTTCCAGGAGAGAAGCCATACCTGTAAAAGAGATTAGGTAAGTAATATCCTTGTTCATAAGACGTTCGTTAGGATGATATATACTACCCCACGTTGGTCTCCCCGTCTTAAGGCATAAGATGTTCTTTTCATCCAAATACGACACCGGAACATTTAAGTTTGAATAGACTATTCCTAGACTACTACGCTTGTTTACAAAAAACTGCGTTTCCGCTTATACTACTACTATGCTACAGGTGCGAATGTAGTCAAGCGCTCTGAAAACCGGAAGATAGTACATATAGGTATCTTCAATAACAAACTACGAACCAAATAATGGCGAATACGTTTTCATCATTATATTTTACATTGGACAAATGCAACCTTTTATATTTGATAACATATTGAACCTATGAAATATTTTCCTTATGAATTTATTCATAATATTGCAAGGGGAAAATTAAGATACTAAGTTAGATTTAACTTTATATAGCACTAATAAAAATAACTGATTTATCATTATCAGCTGACAGACGTCCACTGCTGGATATAGGCCTTCCTAAAGATCTCTACATCGATCGATCCTGCTCCCATCTAGCTGCTAATTGATTTATATCCGTCCAAATTATTACACTTCATTATTTACAGTTAAACTGTAAGATTAAAACAAAAACTTGTCTGAGAATTGCAGTATAACTAAATAAAATCAAATATTAAAGAACGGAATATCCAAGCTTATAATAGTTGGTCTAAAGCAAGTAACCTGCTAAGCTATAATAGCAGTTATGAACGCTGATTAAACAGTTTTAAAACGCAAACTGAAACTGTTAAAGCTACACAGCTACAATATGAAATAGCTAAGCTATACACAGTAGAGTTGAACGTAACCACAGACATCGGCGCTAGTTGGAAAGCCAGCGCGGTAGTGAGCGAAATAGCTAATAAGCGAAATAAACTAACGCGAACTGGAAATAATTCTAGTCTCGCAGGTAGTAATTTTAGTTATATATAGGCTACGTTAGATTACGTAGAATTACAACGAAATGTACTTTTTTTAATTTTTTATAACACCACTCTATTTGATGAGGTTATTAGCAAAATTATCATAAAGTAATATCAAAGCCTTGAGTGGGAAAAGGATCAGGATATCCCCACCGCAACACGAATGAGAACGGAATAATTTGATGTAAAGTGTAATAGTTTTCTCTCTAAGTTCAGGAGGCTGCACTCGACAGAAACCAACATAGTGAATACTGCAGCACCTGGATAGTTTAAAGCAAAAGTGGGTATCAAACAGATGATATAATAAGAATGACTGTTAAGTGATTTTAAGCAGAAGACATGATTAATATTATATCGAGTTAGTATACGCGAGGAATAGGTTAGAAAAGTTTATCAAATAATGCCTAAAAATATGTGACATATTGAGCAATAGAAATAATGACAAGTACATAACATATCACATATTTATACAATAGTATTTTAAGTTATGATTAATAAGATAATAGAAGCAAAAACAGATATAAGTAATGTTTAAGTAAACGTAGAAAGTTCAAATTAGTAATGAACATATAAATGATGTTAGTAATAGGATGAGAAAAATAAATCCCTGAACAATAATATCGAGGAGAAACAAGAAATAAAAATTACTGATATATACCAAAATTAAAGTTTACAACAGAAACACTTTAAAAGAAAGCTTTAAACGTCTAAGCAGATTTTTCAAAAGCTACTCAGAAACAAAAAGCTTAGATGATATTGAGGTACATTTAAAGTTACAATATCTCTTAAATTCAATCCTATACAAGAGCTTTAAAACCAACATAAAATCTAGTTTATAGTGTATTTCATCGATTATACATATAACTATTCAGCCGAAATAAGTAAAAAATTAAAAGCTTCACATATAATACTGCTTCTGTTTCTGTTGTTATTTTCTAAATTTACGAATAACGTAAACAATAACCAGAGTAATGTCATCCATGCTGTCCAATGTTTATATATTTAACCATAAAAAGTAAACTAAGTAGGTACACGCTGCATCGGGTGTAGTGTAAACAATACAAATTACTAACACGCCATACCATACGCGCATTGTTTAGAAATAACAAGGGATGTGAAGGATGCATTGTTATCGTTTCAAAAGTAACCTTCAGACTGATAGATGCGTTTATTAAATAGAAAATCTGATGTAGGGTGCTGGTGATGAAGACTATAAGGGTTTCATAGCAAAACCTATGACAGCCGCCAAACAGTAGTGTAATATGGATTGAAGGTCGTTGTAGTTACAGGTATAACGAAAAGTAACATTTAATATTTCAAGGCGACGAGTTTAATGTGGAGCTGTGTATATCATTCTAACTAGCATCAGCAGCTAACCTCACCAGATAGTGGTACATTATGTTTATCAATAAACGAACCTCTGGCTCCCACCATCCCGCATTAGGTCACCATGGTTAGAAATGGCCCAAATCCTCCCATATATAACCCCATAAATGTGAAGATCTTTAGGAGAGGCCTATGTCCAGAAGAGGACGTTTATCGGCTAATGATGATGGTGACTCTTTCATCGACAATTTTGCATCTTTGGTTTGATCAGTCTCACACATATGACATATGTTAGTACAGAAAAAATATATTTGTCTATACGTTTCGTATAGCCTGGACTGATTTTTATGTTAGGATAAACCTTATTTGCAATAATAGGATTACAAGTTCAGAAATTCCTTCCCAACTTGTGACAAAATTCCGATTCAAGGATCAGATTTCATAACGAGTTCTTTAATGTGGATAATACTTGTTTCCTTTGGTACCGAAAATAATATAATTTACTATATAATATATACTCCGGATGTAGTATACTAAATACACATTGACACAGACATAATAATAGAATAAACCACACAGAAGACTTTTAATCGTGCGATATTAAAATATACACGACAATAAAACAGACATTTTAACATCGAGAAAGGATTGTAGTCTAAACCTATTCAACGTCAAGATTGAATATCGCTCGCGAGGCCAACGATCTAGAATTCTAGATAGATAGAATACTTATGCAAATGGATTCTGGTGGAGTGCGGGATAGAGAACGGGGAAATATCGCCGGGGTAGATTAGGGCTGCTGACTGCGGATTTAACTTCGCCGACGTATATCAATAGAGCTGTTGCTTGTGGCGTAACTTTGTTATAGGATAAATGTAGTGGAAGCTCTGAACAATCCCGTTTTATTTGTTTTGATTGTATGTTGAGTTTATGCACTGTGATTTACAGTAAATACTACACCTGTACAGTACTAATGTTTATGTTTGACAATGTTGATTTTATAACAATGAAAAGCCATTGCTTTAACTATATTTTTCATTGTTAATTGGACCAACTCAAAATTGCTATGTTGAATAAGACAGTTTTCTTCGTTTGTAGTTTCCGAGCGATTTATAGCAAGCATTATATATATCTCATCTATATTTTTAGACCTTAAAGTCAATAGCATCTTAAAGCAGTTGGATGGGGGCAGTGCAGGGTCGATCGATGTGGAAATCTTTAGGAGAGGGTTATTTCTAACAGTGGACGTCTATCAGCTGATAATGATGATGATGATGAAAGTCAGACAAAACTGTATGTATCATGAAATAATCTGGAAACTGAATAAACATATCTGTAAGAATGCAAGAAGTTTTGTTACTTTGACATTAATGAGAAACACATTTTTCAATCGTTTTATATCACTTATACATTCTTCTTAGCATTCTTCCCGTCTTATGATGGGTTCTGCTTTCTTTTCCCCTTCGCCTGTATCACCTATACTTTATTGTTACTTAATGTTGTGTAGATAGTGGTTGAAGCAGGGTGTTACCGCTGTCTATGTTGGAACCAACGCAGCTCCTACACCTACCGATAATAGTAGAGTACAAATATTACTGTGTTCCTGTTTGAAGAGCGTTGTAGCTAATGAAAAAAACTGGGGTAACAAAAGAGAACATCTTATGGTTGAAAGCAACAAGCATGATGTGGTATAGTGTATATCATTCTACCTAACACCACATCTTCATAAATCTACGGGAATTGGGAGATGATACTTTTTTTAGCGTTGTCCTTTTTTTATATATAAAACAAATAAATGATTTACATATATAAATAAATAAATAAAAATAAATTTACCTAAAAGCGAAAGAAAACAATACCAATATTCAGATCCCGCACCTAGCTCACCTGATGATCTAAATAAACGAAAGCAAATTTTCAATCCGGAAGACTCAGTCGACCCTCCGCGCTGGGTCTGAGTGGGATCTTTAAGTAAATCCCACTTTGATCGACTTCCCAAGACCCCGTTCAAGTGATTGCATATAGTTTTGTAGGTTTAGGTATTCCAAACGCAGCCCGACCTTGGCGTGGCAAACACAGAAGTTTTTTTTCGCTTTGAACATCCTTTAAGTTGCCCAAGTTTTCTTTAACAACTGTGAAATAGGCCTTATATCGGGAAACTATAAACTTTGTAATATCAAACTGTTCCGAAAAGGATATATCGATAAGCATAATTCGAAACACATTTTTTATACATATAAAACGTTTGTATATGACATTTTAAAAATCATAGAATTACTTACTATACTTCAATACGTATCTTTAATATATTTAGTATCTTAAAAAATACGATAGGCGTACATTAGACTTGATGATACTTTCTATGCGCCAAGGACCACCAACAAAGATAAATGATTAAACAGTGGGTACGGTAAATACCCGATTTCTCCCACTTATCGTGCCTTTAGGGGCTTAAATAGTTCCGAGATAAATTACGCTGAAGCGGTCACAAATCCAGAAGACCTCACACATCGTTCTATTATAAAAGGAACCAGAAATCCATGAAACCAGAACATCATTTTGTGTTTCGTAGATATAATACGGAATAAAGTGGCGATGAGGGACTCTATGTCAGAGGTGACTGAGTATTCAAGTATCATTTATAAACCATCGAATAGCAAACCTCGACTAATTTTACTTCAAAGCACAATATGTTAACTATATGAAATAATATAAAACTGTATTTTTAACTCTAAATAATACCAAAACTTTTTTTTTTAATGGTAACAATACTTATTTGTATTCTACATCGCGACGAGGAAAACAGGGGAAAAGCATGATGATTATCCGAGGAGGTCCAGATCCAAACACTAGATAACTATATATAATAGCTGATTTATAAAACAAAAGATTAGTAATAAATGTCATTACCATCTGAGGTAGCCATTATTGTATAGTCAACTTCATCGAATTCCGGTTTGATGTAGTAATATTTAGACAGGTTGAAGGCAGTAGGTGCTGCGGTGGCACCGGCTCGTCGGCAAGCACAACGATACCTAATAAGAAACTAAATAGGGAAGTATTACAGCAAAAACCTTTTAAAATAAGATATTAAACGTTCGGCAGGTAAGTTTGTGAAATCAGGACATCAGTTGTAAAACTTAATACCCACCTACATATCGATAACCGAACCGTGAACAGAACGAAACGGCTCATAAAAAGCGTAGCGGTGCCTAGCGCTTGCTATAAAATACCCTCCGTATTGGATATCGGACGAATAAATGGGCTCCTCGTAAAATTGTGGCGTTGTATAAAAATAATTACCTTCGCGGGATTGGTTAGAAAACGACAGGTTGAGCGATAAATGCTGAAATAACTCACGCATTATCCGTGAAATTTTGTTAATAAACGGTAATAATAACGATGTATAGACAACACCTACCATACATGAATCGTTCACACATCGTTACAAACGTTTGTTAAGAAAACGACTCATACTAGGAAATCTTACAATTTCTAATTTTACTATGAGTACAACTTATACATTTAAAAACAAAAAACTGAATTATTAAGTCACTTACAATGAGGTATTGCCATGCCACATATCCATGGTGTCGTTTTCACCGGCTCTGAATCGTCGAAACCATTCCTCCGCGGTTCGAAGTGATAGAGTACCATCCCCCAAAACACCATTAATCTCACGGAACGTTTCTCTAGCGGATTTGCCTTTAACGAAGGAAAACTTTAAAATAGCGCGAATTTCGGCGTTAGTGAACTCCATGTTTACACGTCTATAACTGTTGAACGCAATATCCAAACTAATTATGCATAGCGTCGTTTTGTAGGTTATGTCAAGACCTTTCAAATTATGTATAGTATTGCCAGATACGAGCTCTGTAGTGCTTTGTACATAGTCGCGAAATTCAAAAGACAAAAAGGCGGAAGGGAGATATTTGACAACCTTATAGAAAGCACATTGGAATTCACTTAACACAAATACCTGTGAAATCAGAAGTCAGGAATATTTGAAAAGCAATGAACAATTGCTTTGCAAAATTTACAATCTTAGTTAATCTTATTCATTCTATGGATATTATCATTTAAGCAGTAAGAGATTTCTCTCAAAATTTTTAGAAATGTCCTTAAGATAAAGAACGTAAATTCGAGACGGTAAGTAATAAAAGTACCCCTTCTAATTATCTCTCAAGAAAATTACCTCAAAGCTCATCCAACAAGAATTTGTTTAACAAAACGAATGGTACCCACTGCGGCGGTGTCGATTAAAAACTTGATCGCAGTTTTATACTTTTTATCGTTGTTTTCTCTTTGTTCAAGGTCGTAAAGTTTTGTAAATTGCGCTAGATCGTTAGGTGGCCGCGGCGGCGGCGGCGGCGGCGGTGGTGGCGGTGGTGGCGGTGGTGTCGGCCGAACGAGGTCGCAACGCCGCCTCAATGTTTCGGATCATTAATTTGACACTTGAAATAGCTCAGAAGTGTTACAATGGCGCTACGGAACCCGCCCACAGAGCGTCTGCGGGTTAAAGGTTAGCCATCCTCTTAAATGCTACAGCATAATTGTGCAACATTGCTTTTGTTAATGGATTTGTAATGAGCACGAGAGAAGAGAGTGCGTCAAACCTGCTGAGAAACATTTTATATATTTTTTTTCTCTTTGCGAACACTGCATCCGTCGCGTGTAACTCTACGTACGCGTTTAATTTGAAACGTTATCACAACAGTACTGACGACTTATTCATGAAAGTATAGTATCTTGAAGATTACATCCTTGTAAAGAATGAAGGAAGTCCTGCTGTAATGAGTCTTAAGAAACACAGAGCTACTACCAGTCACATACAAGTAACGTCAAGCTTTAAGCTAAGTTTCTGTACCTCTGTATTCTTTAACATACCTAATGGAAACACTTTAATGTTATTTAGAGCATTTTTCATTCAAATATTGTAAACATAAAACAATATTTAATATATTCTTAGATATATGCAAATATAATTGTGTGATTAAGACAACTTCAACAACAACAACGATGAAGTAAAAATCAAGTTACCATTAAAAAAAAGTATGATTAAATTAGTTCGAAGTAGAAGTAAAAACCATTTTGTATATATAAATGTTATAGCCACTGATATACAGTATTAAAAGCAATTAAATATTAATGATTCTAATTAAACAATAGACGGCACAGTGTTGTTGTTTCATTAAAATAAATCATGCAATCTCCTACGTAGAAATACAACCGAATATTAAGTAGGGAAAACGTTTAAGATAATTAAAACGGTGAGACTGTCTGAGTTGCTCCGTTGCCAAACTTTAAGAGTTTCGCGGAAATTTACGTAAAGCCTTTGCAGTTGTTGCTAAGTACTCGGGCAATTTAGAGACAAGGGTATCTGGTGACGGTCAGGAGATATAAGACCTCTAATTTCGTAAATCCGGATAGGACGGCCACGAGTGATGTACCCCGAATACGAATTGCCGGATCTCGAAAGATATTTTTTTTTCTGTAAAGTATTTACTTAAATAACATAATTATTATTCCGCGGGAAGCTTGATACTTGTTGGATACTGAAGACAGTTTTAAATGTGTTATTCAATCTGTGAATAAATTTAACGTTATAAACCATACAGTCGCGCATACCGCTCGTTTTTTGGTTAACATTATAAAGTTATTTAACTTTGAATTCATTCTTCAGTTAAACTCATCAAAAAGTATTGAAATTACTATTCTACAGAGTTTTACAACTATACATAATACAAACAGTATATACGTTAAATTTGAAGGACTCTAATATATTCAAAACAAGACGTGAGTGTTGAGTTTGCAAGTTCCTTGTACTGCAAATTTATCTTTGACTTCTATGTATATATTTCGTAATGTAAAAAAAACCCACTAACCTTTACAATACGATTTTTCGGTTCGAATCCATATCGATAGAATTTATGTAAAATTACCGACATAACCGATTTATGTTATATGTTAATATTCATTGGATTGAATATGACAAATCTAGTAGATATATAAAACATATTTATAGAAGTCCCTCTGATCTATCAAGGATGTGGTCGATGTACAATATGTTATGTAAATGTAAGCATTATTATAAGGTAAGTATGTACCCCCATGCTGGGCAGGCAAATGTTAAACGTCTAAGCGTTACAATAAAAGTATAATTTACATTATAGATTCAGTTATGTCTTCTAATCTGTACGGCAGTAAAGTTAATAGTTTAAATGTTACTCGCAAACTTTTTAAAATGGCCGCCTCCATGATATGAATATAAAGTATTTATCAACGTTTCAAACTGACGAGACACCCAGTAAAAGGTAACTATTGCGTTCCTATTGTAATAATATTATTCTTTAGAAATAAAACATTACTGTATTTTAGTTTGTAAGGCGCTGTACGTTGTGAAATTACTGGAGTAACGAGACAATATGCTATGTCTCAAGGTGACGAGTTTAATGTGAAGCAATATATATCTTAATAAGCACCACGTGCTTTTGTTCTAGCGTATCTCTAATCAACAGGTGAACAACGTCTAGTTATTTTCCCTTATTGATTATAAATAAAAAGGACTTTAATTTGATATATTTTTAACATTTGAAAATCTAACCTTACGGTTAAATATAAATGGAATATGTTAACTATTTACGTTAACTCTCTAGACGAGCACACTCGACTACCTGATTCCAGAACCGAGTCCCAGCGCACCGATAACCGTATTTGTTTCTGCCATTCCCCATTGTTTTATCTTTCCCTTATCTGTTTATTTGTCGAACCCCTAGAATATTTCTTTTACTAATAGCGCGTTAACACAAAAAAAAACATGTTAAACGTTGAATACAAGCACGGTATAAATGTTAATACAATAGAACACAAAGCCTAGTAAAGCTTTAACAGGTATTGTACATGGAAATTATCGTAAAGTTTATAAGTTAAAATTTCATATGTATATCGAAATAAATATAACTTAAACAGTTATAAATCATAATTTATTAACCCTTCGAGAACTTATTGAAAAATACTGTGTAACAGATTTTTCTTATAATTCGTATATCTGTGATAATTCAGTTTGTAAAATGGGATACATCTCGAAGGGGCACAGGTTCAATCTTCATCGAGTTTAATACTTCCAATGAAGATTGACTAATTATAAAAAAACTAATATATCCAGTACAGCTTCCGTGGACATGTTAAATCCACTAACTTACACCACTTGGTCACCATAATGAATAAACAGCCTAACTCTCCCTGAAAGAAGGATTTAAATCCCAGGATTGGGACAATTAAGAGATTTATAATACAAAATATCCTTTAATTATATATCAAAGTTTATTGACCCAATAAAATTATCGAAGAAGGACTTAAGTAACAAATTGTTTTTCTTAAAGATTTTCATCTAGTATAACTATGTATATGTTATCTTCTAGAAGATACTATCTCAATAGGATTAATCACTGTTTCTTAAACTGTGCCCCTTATTTAAAAAAGTTTTACGTATGTCAAAGATGGTTAAAATAAAATGAAGGCTATGCCCTATTTTTTTTGGTCCACTCCTTTTAATCTGTCGTCTTCGGAACTTGTCACTTGGTGTAAATTAGTTGTTAAATGGGATACGTTACGTTTATTTTGTAAAGCATTATAAATAGGGGTTAAGATTACTTTTTATATATTCGGCGCCAAAAAAGAATACAAAGATACGACCCCAGGTAACAACCCCGGCATTTCATTGCAATGGGGACAATGGAGACTGGACGCCATCAACGTCGCTGAGTCAGCTGCGTCTGTGTCCGCCATTTTGAATTTTTTTTTTGTTTTAATAATGAATACTGACAAGGACATCTTCAAGTCTAAGCAGTATCGTGTTCAGAATAGCTTTTGGAACTCTCGATGAAAATAATATACTAAGAAATGGTAAAAGTAATCCTAAGGTAAATTAAATATCTAAGTACATAATGTTTTGATGATAACGATTTCAACTAAAATATAAAGTGTAATTGAAAGCAGTTTAGCGGAAATAGTATTTTTTTAGTATTTTCGTTTGGATCACGACTCTATAATGATATGTCCAAAATATTTTTATATCACTGTAATGTATTTGTATACTTTTCTGGTATATACTAAAGTATTGTTTTTGTTATGGCTAGTGTTAACTATGGCTTTATATAGTTAAATACTCATTGTCTAAAAATATACATTACACTTACTCTATTTCGTGTCTTTTTTGGTAGATGAAAGAACGAATCATTGAGACTTCGTTTTGCCTATAATTAGAGTTGAATACTTTCTGTTCTTGTCTTTTTTAAGATCGTTACATATTTTAAAAGCAAAAATTATATAAAAAATATATAAATATCTATAACAAAATGTTCGACAAACTGATAACGCAAAGTATAACATGAAGTGAGAGCGCCACAGGCTCGTCAATCAAACAGCAGGATACTTCGGCCGCTGTGGTTGGCTTTCGTCCAAATTCCGTTCCTGGAAGCACTTACATTTTTACAATATCTAGTTCATTCATTCATTCGAGTACTATTTCAATTTGCGATTCCAGTAATATCTAACATTCTGCAATTTTTAATGACGTTATCTCCATTTTATAATTTTCAATACTCGCAGCAAAAATGTGGCTCAACTTGCTCTGTTATACTAATTATTGCATATAAACAAACGGAACGGAAAAAAAACGGAAACGGAATTCTGTCTGCATGCATTCTGTAATAGTTCACATCATATTTTATTATATACAATAATATTTTATTAATAACTCACCTTAATTCAGTTTAACGAAGACCTGCCTACTCTTTATTACACAATCAAATTAGTAGTACACCGTAATGTTCGCTACATTGCTAAGATATTCGCACCTCAATATGGCCGCATAATACCCACTAATCATTTTAACAACTACTCATACGTCGTTTCTTACGAAATGAATAATTGAGAAATTTACGTTATTAGTAAACACATCAAGATTTATTATATAATAACTAATTTGAATAAAATTTATGACAAGCTTGCTAACAATAAGTGGGGAGATAAAGCAAATTTAATACATAAACAGAAAATAAAATTATTGAAATAAATTCCATATACCATTATCGATTTATCAACATCAATATCAGTTGTAAATCTAAACAAAAATTGCCAAGTCCGATAATTCGCTAAAAATTCGCCGCCGACCAGTGAAATCGCCGCGAGAATTACACAGAGAAACTTTTTTAATAACGCTCCCCGAATCAATCTCAATTGAGAAATCCCTAGCAGAAAAAACCCCCACACAACGGTAAGAAAAATGTATAAACATGTCAGGGGACCGGTTCAGGTACTATTTTTTTATTCAATCGGACGCGCCTATGCGCGAAGGGGACGGAAGATACCACGCGTTCCCAAATGTTCCACACGACCGGCGGCATTAACTATTCTGATATAATCTGTTAAAACGGAATTATTTTCTCTGTACAATTTATTAGCTTGAACCAAATAATTTATATGTATTTATTACCTACATTTTGCAGGTTAATCTATACGTTTTAGATTACTATAAATCAATGAAACATTGATGATAATTTTTTATCGGACAAAGCTACGAAACCAGCGACACGTCCAAATCATACACCGACCCATAAAAATCTCGGGTTTTTTAAGATATATACTGCATTACATTGTTCTCGTGGGACGTAATATGTTGTCATATCACTCCAGTATTATAACTGCAACGCCGTTCATACTAAAATAATGTTACCGCACTGCTGTATAGCGGCAATTTGACATTGTGATGGTACTAAGACGGTCTCCGACAACAGATTTCTGCCACCAATAAAATCACAGTAAATTCCTCCACAAATAACTTCCCTAGTAGTGGCATAATGAATAAATCTTATTATTTCAAAAAAGACCGAAGTGAAACATTAAATTCCATACAATATATTAAATGTGATTTAACTAAGTGGACAATGGAATTAAAATTTATATCGGCACCCTTGCAGCTAGAACTTAGGAGCGGGACGCAATCATATTTTATCCCTTTCGCACGACCGCTGCATTCATGAGGACAAAGAATAAGTAGTAATAAAGACGTGACACTCGTGCAGATGGTTGATAAAACTTAATACTTGGCAGTTTGTTCGCTCTTCGGCTATTAAAAGGCAGGAACAGATACGTTGTTACACGCTCTTCAGTTCTCGAGACTCATGAAAACATTAAAGGAAACGGTTCTGCCGGGCGAGATCGTATATTGCCTTCCATGTTGGTGGTATCGGGGCTTTTTTTACTTTCGCTACCGGCGCGGAATTGGAAGAAAAAGAAAATGGCCGAACATTCAACGTCTCAATTTAATTCGGAAAGCGGCTAACTTGATTGCGTTTAAAGTATTTCAGCGGTATTCGAATAAAGCGAATGCATTTTTGTATTAGAACTGGTTTGTTTTTTCGGTAATTTATTTGTCAAACAGGACGTTTATGCTGATTTTAAGTTCGACTTCCATTTTATTTATTTGGATGGAGGTGGTACTTTTTATCCCGCGAAATGTCGGGGTAGACAGGACGTTTATCTGATGATAAGTTGTGCAAACAGGACCACCACGTTTTGCTCATCGCTTTGAGACAAAATAATTAAATCTCATTATTACACTAATTGTGATAAGTGGTGTAAGTCGATCTTACCTGCACGCGGGTCATCCTGCTGAATAACTGACGAGGTTCTCACCACCCACTATCCCGCACTGGGTCATCGTGGTGGGTTATGGTTCAATGCCCTCAATGAATTCCAAGGATGTGGAGATTTTCAGGGGAGTCCTATATACAGCATTGGACACAGCCCTTCAAATATTTTTTTAATATACAAATAATCAAGGAGAAAAGCGAGACGTTCACCTGATGGTAGGTAATACGCCTGCCCATAATTAATTGGTGCTAGTTAGAATGATATACACTGCACAATTTGTGCTCGCTGAGACATAATATGTAGTCTCGTTAGCCCAGTAATTACCACAGCTAAACAATACACTGTAATATTTGTACCCTATTGTTTGCCGTCAGAAATAGGCGCTTCAACGTTCTTAGACATAGAAAAAAGATTATATGCGGGGTAAAAATATATAGTACTATAGTTTGTACATTATTTGTTACGAAAATACCTTAACAATATACCAAATAACTTTAACATACCGAGTTACTCCATTAAGTATATCGCAATTTTATTTCACTCTAATTTCGAGGTTTAGTTGTGTCCTTATTTAAGGCCAATTAATGAAAGAGACGAACAACCCCTACCGAATGAATAGGGGACAAGTTTAGGATCAAAATTTTTACCTGATGTTTATTACGAACGTTAACATTTGTATTACAAGGGAAACCAGAACTCAAATATTACGATTTTAGATTCCCTGGGTAATTTAATAAAATTTAATTAACATACAAAACATAGTAAATGGAACTTTATCTTAGTCATAGTGAAGTTTCTTATATTATTGTATCACTTTATTTCTCTGATCAAACCAATGTGTTTAGTTAATTTAGGTCGTTAGTATGCAATTAATATGATATAATTGTCTAAAATGAATTACAGATTACACTAGATATTCCCCACCCGTTTTGTTAGTTGTCACACCCCCACAAATTCCTTAGGGGAGAAGTTTTGTAAACACCGTTCCTAGATGACCTATACTCGTCGGAAAGAGGAATATTCCTATCAAATTTCAAGTCTGTGGACCTTATGGTTCTAGAGATATCGTTACGAGTCTCTACATATGTGAAAATCTCTCACACTCTCACACATATATAGAAAAAAAAATATAACGTTTTAAATAATTTGCATTAATATAATGATGCTACTTTATATAATAGAGATCAAAATGTAAATGGGAATAGTTTTCGCTTTATTGTAAAACGGGATATCGTTTTTGATGAGTCGAAAGTTCTAAAATGAGTTCCCGGATATAACCTTTAAGCCGATTTCGGAGTCATACGAAACTCGTAAAACCCTGCCAGCAAGACGTTCGAGTCGACAATTTAACGACCCTGTCACTACGCTACGTTACATTTCTCCTTTCATTCGCAAATCTGACCGAGTTCGCGAAGAAAGGGGCCGATATGTCGCGCGATTTAGAAGTATCGAAAATGTCACAGGGATAGATGAATCGTTATGGGGAGACTCGTAAACTAAAGTTTCTGGAATCGATCATTCGCTCAAATGATTATTGGATTGAAGTATCTTTATGTATCTCCCCAGAATTATCGGCTCTTTTTACGGAGAAAGCAAGGGACAAGCAAAAAGTTTCGATTATGTGAACCCCAACACATAGATTTAATTTTTTTAACAAATATAGCGACGAGAGGAATGGGACGTGGTTCTGGTAATTGATCCGCCTGTTTAATAGGTCGAACTGGTTGGAATGTTTCTATAGCACTACGTCTTCGTTACCAGACATTATATGTTAAGTCTCTCTTCTCCAGTAATGTTAGTAGCTGCAGCACCATGCTAATCGAATATTAATAATGCTAATATTGTTTGGCGGCAGAATAGGAGCAGCTTCGGTTGGAGAACATACAATATTCAGCACAGCCAATGATTATATATTTACTAATTGATAAATTACCAATTATAACATATATAGTCATCTGCCTTAATCGCTAAAAAAATCTCTCAATAGGTTTAAATTTTCAAAATTCGACTTAATGTAAACTGAATTAGATACCTACAGTTCATAGCACCGCCTGAACAATAGACCTTATTATTTCAAAACAATATGTAACCCCAATAAAATCTTAATATTCCGGAGGCACCCTAAATAAACTTCAATGTGAACCGTCGAGGCAATAAAGTAGTTTTCTTATATCACCCCCGTCTGGGTAAATGTTATCTAGTAATGTTAGTCGCGCATTCGGACAGAGAAAAGATTAAAACCCTTCCAACTTTATTGTGGAGGATGGAGACCTTTCAGGATTGTAAGTTGTTATAATTCACTACGTAATAAATTATACAATTATCATCGAAAACACGTAATATTTATATAAAATTACGTTTCTTTGCGTAACAAGCGAGATGTGATTGCAGCAGTTTATACAAATATTTATTTCTTTAAGTTTTCAAAGTCTAAAGCTTCCTATCTCATACCTATCTACCGATTGGGTTCTGCTCTGAAGATGTCTCGAAGTAGCGAAATTTTTAAGGTAATTCATATGTACATAGGTGAAGATTTATTGACTCATCAGGAAATCTCCGAAACTACTAGACGTAAACGCTTCTGCCATTTAGAGGCGAGCTAAAAAAAGATTTCACAAAATTCTTTCCCCAAAACGAGTTGCAGGGGTGTTATTAACAGGAAGAGGCCAGGGAAGCGGCGGGTTGCTACTGGACAGGAATATTCCTGATAAATTCCATATTAGGGCTAACAAAGCGGGCAGAGAACAACCAGTACTTTACAATGGTGACTATTGCTTCATTGTTTCGAAGAAACTAACACCAGTTAGCAGACGTCTTACTCCTGTCATCTCTTTATCAAGTAACAACGATTACAAAATTATTCCTGTACAATATCCTATTACTAAAATACAAGAAGCGAATCGAATGAAACCTGTTACCAGGAACGCGAAGCTTACAACAAAACGAATGAATCGGTGAAATTACGTTTAAACAAAAGGTAAAGGTGGGAAGTGTTTGCACAATGACCATTCGCGGTTTAACTCCAGGAATAGATTACGTAGCCCGATAAGGCCGTGTCTTAGGTACAGCTTGTTAGAATGCACTAACTAAAGTGCCTACGTACTGGCGATGGTCCGGAGATACTAGGAGACGGGGAACGACCACTAAAGGATTTTATGTTTGACTTCTCATACGTTTAAAAACACGTAATGATTGTTTTTTTTAACTGGACACCTAATAAGAATAATTCAATATTTCCTTGACTACCCTCATTTATTTAAACATTTCTGTTAGCTTCTTTATTAAGAGTAGTAGTAACCATAGAACAAAGACTACTGTTGGCTCTTTAGCTTAAATTAAAACTACCCATATTTTCTTTTTGGTAATTACTATGTATAATATTCCAAGTCGAAGCTACTCCTATTGACTATTTAAAAAGATTTGTGACAGCATCATTACTTGAACCAGTTTTATCTCGCACTTAAACACAGTGTACATGCCACCTAGAAGTTCCATCAATTTTCTACTATAGAACTATTACATGTATGTACAAGATATCTACGTTATGCATGTTTTTAAACTAAAAAAAAAAAATTCTTTACATTCTCAATATATCTACATGGCTTAATAAATAGTTGTAAAGGCACTTTACCCACTCCGAATGACGCACGTCTGCCCTTCTCCACAAATTTACTCTATGACACATAAAACCAAGGTAGCTCTTATGTCCATGACAATAAGGTTCAAAATGGTATAAAATTGGATAAATGAGAAGAATTTCATGAAGTTTTTCCATGCAGTCATTCCGTGCTTTTAAGAATCCGCTTCTTAAGTAATATTTTGACTGAACGCTGATAGTTATTTCCGACAGTTTTTTTTTTTATGTGCTGAGTAAATTTTGAAAGTTCCCTTTTTATTATTAACTGACAAGATAAATATGAAGTTGTGTAAGCATGTTTTGGTGTATCAAGAACCAAAATGTGTTACTTTATGTTTGTGTTGATTACGCAATTGCTCATCAGTTTTAATGTACCCAGTATTATTGATATTAGTCACGAACACTTTTTTTAAGTGTTGTGTTTATACGGATTGTATAGAAGCTTTAGATTACCTTATGAATCCGATTAGATTATATGAATATATTAGCGCTGATTAAAACTCAGATGTAACTAATAACTAATCGAAGTAAGAGTTACTCTCCCTTTTTTTATCCTACGAAGCAATGAGACAAATGAGACGTTCTACATATACTAAGTGTTACACCAGCCCCTGGTTAGGATGATATGCACAGCACTCCATTGTGCTCGTCTTGGGATATAAAATGTCGACTCATAACCACTGCAATTTCACTAGTTACAACGCCTTTCAAACCGGAACATAATACTGTTTGCAGAATACTATTTGCCGACAGATCTATCTCGATTTAGACAGTCTCCAGCAATAAGACATCAGTAAACCCTTTACTCTTCCATTCTCTTTATTTTGATTTAAAAATAGCTTCCCTTACAATATTGTGTATTTATAAATAACGGTAATCCTTCAAGTAACAAATTACCTTCACAAATGGCGATCCTGAATCATTCCCACTACTCGGCCGTATAAACGGCAACTCGCATCCAATTATGCGCACACGCACGACCACAGTTTTGTCACAGTGCCAAGAGTCCAATTTAATTAAATGATACAACTCTTAAACCGAGACAGGCTAAAACAACAAGATTTTCTGTAAGTGCTTAGACTAGGGTTCGCATGAGCTTTTTAAGTTTAACGGACGTTTGTCTGTCTTTGGTATATACCTTGTAACATTGAAACTACTGGGTGCACGAAGAGCATTACACGGTGCAGTGTATATCATCCTAACTAGCGCCTAGTTGTTACCAAGCGTATCGTTTATCAGGTAAACATTCTGCTTATTTCTCGTTTAATTATTAATAGTTTTAATAAACTTTGATTAGTACAGAGAATACGATGTAAGTTTATTATTGTAAAATCTAGATTATACAGTATAGTATATTTTATTGTATTAATATTGATTCATTACATCACATATATACATAATTCTGAATTGTATATGTTTTGTTTATTAAGTTTATCAAATATCCGTTAGTCATGAGGCAAATACTATTATTTGCCTCATGACTAACGGATATTTGATAAACTTATAAAACTCTAGTAGTATCCCTTGTTGTGTTGTGATCTCATGTATTGTATTTGTAAGTTTGTATAAAAATAGAGTTTCTCCATGTCATTGTAGCAACAAATCTATATCGGACCTCAACTTTTCATGTATCGACTTATATAGCTTTCAGATATCAGAATTCATATAGATTAATCAAGATAGCTGGCCTTGACTCTCATGTGAGAGAAGGCCGTCCCGAGTTGCAGCAGTTAGAAAATCGAGAGGGTAGTTTATATGTGTATACTTGTCAATAACTTTAACTCAAAATGAACTAGTGTTAAAACACAAAAACTATACATTAAGATGGAAAGATTTATTCGTTGCTGTCGTCGAAAATTTCTGTTATCGTGTCTCTGTGATTTATAACTTACGTAATTAAATTTGGTTACGCCCTGCCCGCCGGAGAAGGGGGACGTGTGTTCTAATTTTGGAAGATTATCAATCAATGAGACAACTATTAATATTTTCTTGTTCAACTCAAAACTGATGGTAGGTCTCAGCCGTAGAGGTAAGTACCACCGAATTTCTACTGCCAATTCGTTGTGTACAAACATTACTGTATTGCGGCTTAATAGGCGTAGTTAATGGATTACTGGGATAACGAGAATTGATACGTGATGTAAAAAGATCAGTACAAAGTGATGCTGTATTGTGAAAATAAATTATAAACCTTAGAATAATATGATTTTTTTTACCTTATGAAAATTAAAAAAAAACTAAGAACAAACACCCTAAAAGTTGTAAACAATGCAGTGACAGTATAAAGGAGGCACTCGCACTACAGAAAGCAGTATTTTTAGATAATTTTCGGAAGACCATGTTAGGACAGAGTATGGTGTGGGAGTATAGATAGATAGATAGTAATAAAATTGAAGAAAAAATGTTTAAAATGTAATCGTGAAAGGAAATATCATACATAGATGTAAATACAGAGAAATACGGACATAATCTTACTTAGTTTATTTTCATTGAAATTATATATGACAAAATTTTTTAGAAGTAATATAATCAGAAAACGATAACGATATTAATGAGATCAATTGTTTTAATAACAAACAAAATAACACAAAAAAAAAATGAAGGGCGTGAAATACCAATAGTGTGGTCACTGCATTCATAACTGACCGTTTGAATAACGGTGCAGCGATGATCCAGTATTTTTGTACTGTTAAATGCCGTTGTATGATAAATCGATGGCTTGCATCTTCAGCTTAAATAACTATTAGTGTAAGCCGTTAAACAATGCCCACTAGAATGAATACAACGCCCAGTGATAAATCTCTTTGCTTAGTGTACGGTACCCAATGAAGATAATGATACTAGGAAATAATTCTTCGCATTTACAGCATCCGAGACGATTGTGAAATATGTGTATTCAATGGACCTGTAGATATGCCACAGATTTAGGAACATCACATAGTTTGGATGGTGCATGAGTTTTGAAACGTAACCAGTTACATATTGAAAATATACCGCGATAATAGCATTTCTCTGTTGCTGTTGGCAACGATAACAAATCTAGATTAATGTAGGCACAGATTACCATCTTCGGCTTCATTCACACCTCCTTCTACCTTCAAACAGTAGTGGGCACAAAACACTGCTGCTAGTGAACCTAAGTCTGTCATAACACATCTTTTCCAAATACCTTAAAGACACGCGATGAAACTATCAAAAAAATTTCAGCTATAATCTATAAGTTTCTTCCTTATTATTGAGTGACCCTTATAATCTGATATATTTTGAGATTATTCCAGCTGTTACTGTAATCCGCCTTATATACGGCGACGGATTTCAACAGAACAACATCAATTTCCTTTTTAGTTGAGTGACTTAGCGTCCACGAGTGCGTTGTCAATTTACAGCAATAAATACGTTCGGCGCGCACCCACTTTTTCCTAGTCAATTAGCCCATGGCACCATACCACGACACATGTCGACATCTGTTCGACAACTACCGATGGGACACGTTTCCGGGAGCGTTCGTGGTTTTTTACGCGCCAAATTAACGCCCGCGGCAACGTTCAAAAATCCATGACACGTGCGCGCCGCACTCGTGCATCGTAAAATGAACAATTTAACGTTTATTTTACTTCTAAATAATTCCTGAACGCAACCTTTACCTTTTTTTTACGTGTTGGCCAAAAATTATTTTTAAATTTCAAACCTACGGCTCTCAGTCGCCAGTAATAGGTTTTATTCCAATTTTATTTTAACTACATTTAATTCGATTTTCGTTCAACCCTAGACGTAATAAACATTTTGACAAACCCTATTGTATGTTATTAATTTATTACTCCAACAAGCGAGTGATCAACAGGCTGATGTCTGATAAGAGTGGTCAAGGATACACATCAAAGCTGTCGTGTATTACAAATAACATATTATTAATAGAATTATATGCTGCGTTATAGAAACACATTAGTATAATTTTTTTTTATTTCACGAAGCAATGCGACGAGCAAGACAGTTCACTTGATCACTAATTAGGATGATATACACTGCACCACATTACGCTGGTTACCTTCAGACAAGATGTTAAGTCTTTATACCTAATTTATGTCATTATTTATAGCGCTCTTTAAACCGGAACAGAGTAATGTTTGCACACTACTGTTTGGCGGCAGAAATAGGTGATACGATGGTATCTACCTAAACGGTCTCCGGCAACAGAGACCTACTATCAGTAGCATTTCAGTCACAGTACTTTAATTTTTACCGGCTACAAAAAGAGCGATTATAACAAGGCGGATGTCTAATTATCTCCGGGTCATATGTCACAAGCGATATGTATTCATATGTTATATATAACATAAACAGCTCAATTTATATTCCTATAGCTAGGTCGCGAGGAATTCTCTCACAAGGAGACAGTCGAGGCGTTATATCCACTACGGTGACCTTTTATTTATTGGAACAAAGCTTTGGTTATTGGGAACAGGTCATTTTTCTTCACCTTCGATAATTCACTGGGAATAGGGAATTAAAAACTATACTTTCATCACTTTACGTATTATGTCTTCTTCTTGTACCCTCCAACTAGTGATGATTTGCAATTAAAGGCCCTGACCCGCCATACGCAGGGGAATGACTGTAAATAAAAAAAAAAAAAAAAAAAAAAACTAGTGATGATTGGACACCAGTTCTGCGAATCTCTTTCTTGTTGGTCTACTTCTTGATGTCTAGCCTGAATTTTTGCAACCGATCGTTCTCCGGCTACTTTCCCTTTCTTATTATACGTCCTTGATATGCTCTTTCCCCTTTTTGATGGTTAGGAAAATTTTCAGTTTCGCTTTCACTAGTCACAGAACTTTATACATTATTATTAGCAGGCTGCAATATGCTGATATTGCGAAGGTCTCTTATCAACTTCCGAACGTCTTCTTTGACTCTCTTTCTTGACAAACAATTTAATTATACTTTCATATATACCCGTATAAAATAACAATTTCAACATGACATTGGAAAGCGAATCGATATTAAAATGAGTACAAAGGCTTCATTAGTGATATCATTCTAACGATTGCTGGAGATGTTCGGATTAAAATGGCTTATTACAACGATTTATATACGCCTACAAACATATCTTTATTTAAATCCAAATCTTTATCACGGGCAACTGCCATCAATACAGACTTTACGGCAGGTTTTACGACTGAATCAATGGATTCGTCTTGTAGATGTACCGCTCAGACCGTCTACAGATAAAATTTAATATATATATATATATATACGATAAGAAATAGGTCTCTATTGCCAAAGACTGTATAGGTAGGTACCAGCACAGCTCCTATACATGCCGCCTAACAGCAGTGTGCAAACATTACCGTGTTCCGGTTTGAATGGCGCTGTAGCTAGTGATATTACTGGGTAACGATATTCGACATCTTATATCTCGGGCGATGAGCGCAATGTGATGCAGTATATGTCATCCTAACTGAACGTCCTACTCGTTCCATTCCTTAATTGAGTATAGGCAACCTGAAGATAATTATTCTTAACATTTAGTATAGCACTTTAGATTAAAAAAAAAATGAATTACTAGCAAAATGAGTAATCAGATATATATGTTTTTAAAACTTAACTTAAACGAATATTCCTTTAAGTGAGTAACTAAAGATTGCTTCAATTTGTAGATACAAAAACTGTGCTTAATTCGCAACATTAAATAAGTTAAAAATGGTTTCCATATAAAGACAGGAAAATTTTTACATATATGATATAATAATGTACTGTTTTTATCATTAAGTTAATTAGCATAATGGCATATAGAGGATTATGTTTATCGCGCCTGTATAATTAATATGTATAAATACGTATGGATGATAGCAAACACGCCTTTTATTTCCGTTTTAGAATAATCTGCGCTTTAACCACAAATTAACTGTAATATCCATTGAATTATACAGTAATTTAAATTTTACGAAAACCTTCTTGTTTGTAGCGAGATTACATAGATTATTCGTGCAACGTATTATTACGATTGTTTCGGTGAAATCGGTCTAATAAACCTATTCATTATGGCGTTGTGTATAATTAACGATGAAGATTCCCCTTCAAAGTGTACCATTGATGGGATTGTGAAGATCATTTGTTTTGCCACCAGTGATGCCATCTAACGAGGCAACTTCATCATCGTTCATTTCAAACTATCACAGTTGCGTTATAGCAAAAGTACTACACAATACTAGATAAACAACGTACGTATTGTATGAGTAAAATTATTGCAATCAAAATGTTTGGTGTAATTTATAACATTAACAATTATTGTATTATACGTATCAATGAAGAATGAAGAAAGTTATCTTATGTTTTTTTTATAAAAGCTTTAGGTTATCAAACTTTAACGAAAAGTGTAATATACGAGCTTAATGATATTAGGCATTTTCTACATGCCATCGTTTGAAACGGTGAGATGTTTAGACTATAGTGAAACTTAGATCAATAAACCATAATATATATTTACATATACAAGTAAACAAAATCTTGAAATATATACATTTCATAAATATATTAAATAAAAATATGAAACCTTATAATAATAACTGTTTTGGAGTTTCAAAATTGTACAAGCCGCCATCGTCAAAGATTTATCAGAAAAAGTGGAATAATGTATTAGAATGAAGATTAAGTAATAAGTTATTGTAAGAGCAGCGTTATGTATGTTAAGTAAATATAACTTGTTTCTTAAGTTAAGGAGAGCAAGTAGGATTATTATAAAACTAAACTTATAGTGGAATGAGTGATTGTTATTAAAAATCATATAAATTATGGACTTGTATACTTGAACTGATCTAGTCTTAATATTACGGTGTTGATAGACGAAAAAACAATTATAAAAAGTTTGAATTGTGAACTACTATTCGTTGCAACACGGTTGATATCGAGGGCCATAATAATAGTCGCCTATTCGCACCTCGGCTGGACTCGAAGCCGGTTCACTCCCAGACTGCGTTCAGTGCACACAACCACGCTGGGCGCATCCACATTGCGAATACACTAACACTATAAACAATCGGTTATTCATATCGACGCATTACGACGCTTTGGTTAACCTAAAAGCGGGACTATATCGTGTGTATCGATTCAACTGCACACGGGCCGCGGAAAGAGTTCCCCATTACAATGAGCCGGTGTAACAATAAATACCTTAATGATATCCCGAGATCGGAGAGAAAAGACGTCCGGCGGCGGCAGGCGGCAGGCGGCACCCGTCCCACACTTCTCAAAAAGCAATCCAACACTACAACATCTCATTCACGGAACATCACTTAAAATGGCACAATCTCACAACGGCACTACATATGAAATCCACGGCACTGGTTTGTATTTACTACAGGAGATGTTTTTTTCGTAACACGACGCGGCGGCAGCGCTCCTCCGACTGACCAACCGACGCGCACGGCAGCCGGGCACGGACTGAACTGGTTTGCCGGGCGAGAGGGCGGGGTTGCGCGGGGCCGACGGTGGGGCACGGGGTGGGTTCGGTTCGGTTTTATGAAAATATTTCGTGAGTAATGCACGTGTTATGAGTGCGTCGGCCTAGAGCGTCCTCGGGATCTTTGATTGTAGTGCAGTGTCGCGAATGATACAAAATTGAAAAAAAAAAAAAACACGTCGCGTGTACAGGTTGGGAGGGCGTTCGTCTTCCTACCCTTTCCATTGTATATATGCGAATGCACACATCGCACACAGCTGAATATATCTGCGATCAAATTTACAATGTATCGATATACGATGCAGACTGTGCTGCGTGCTGTATTTAATGCGGTGCGAAAGGCGCGGCATTTAACTAAACGTTTAATGCAAAGTTATTTACCCTTATTAATGTTTAAACGATGTAATGAAACCGTTTACAAACCTCTTTTTGTATAAAGTTACTTGTAGAACTAATAAAACGATTTATACCCAATTATAAATAAACAAAACTATTGTTTGTTTATATACAATAACGTAAACTATTTACAGTATTTCTCTGGTCAATATTTACTCCTCATAATAATTATAACCTTATGCAATAGATAGATATTTATGTTTAAGCGTTAAGTATTAATTAATACAATTAAAAACTTTGTAGTAATACCCAAGGTTAAAGATGCATTTAGATTCTAAACCAGGAAAGAAATGAGAACATTTTAACTTTCACCTTGGTGTAGTGGTTAAGCTGATTGCCTTTTAGCACTAAGATCCCCAGTGGTCTCTATTTCAAAACTGGGGTACCTCAAGTGGTGTAGTATTTTTGAACAAGTGTGGCAAGTTAAAATTTCAAAGTACTGGATCCAAGTTAATTAAGTATTACTTTTTAAGATGTTATCATTATCATCAGCCGATAGACGTCTACTGCTGGACATAGATTCCTACATTAATCGTGTAGGGATTCATAGCTCAATGTGAGTTGTTCGAAGCCAGAGCTTAGTTAGTTGATTAGCAGGATGCACCACGAGGATGTTAGGTTGGCTTGGTTCCCGTGAGTTTTCGTATGGGGGGTTATATTAAAACTAAATTTAATTTTTATTGTGTGAAGTATATCCTTTAAAATCTAATACACCGTCAATATTACAAGCATTAGTTAAATTTGAACGAAAATGTATTGTGAAAATAGAAAAAGTTTTTAATCTCCTTACAAGCTTCTGGCCATAAACAAGCAGTTTCGATATAGAGCGATAACATGCAAAAGATAATTCCGCTATACATTATCCGGTATTAAGTATATTGCGCATACAAGGGATTAAGAGGAAGCGGCCATTACTTAGCCGGTCTAGACTTCATGTAACATTTACGTACATAAACATTTATAAAACACTTTAGACTAATACTTTTGTTACATTTTTAAGCTAAATATATCACATTTGTTTCGTTACTGTGATTTATAATACGCTTCATCGTATAACCTAATATCTAGTACATATATTGAGATAAAAAAATTCTGATAAGAAAACACTGGTTAAAATTAACTTAAACAAACGGAAGGCAGTCGACCAAAAATAAATCATGTCGCCAATCGTATACCATAGCTAAACTCTTTTATCCGAGATCGTTGCCGCTAATTCTAAGTTATAACGGTTATATCCGTCCGATATTTTCGACCCGGATAGAATTGAAGTTTAAAAATAAAATGTCATAGATACGTTGCCCCGGGAGCCGGATGAAATCCTCCAAATGGATGGATAAAGTGCAACGGGGCGATGTATGACGGGTCCACTAAATTTCATCCGTGTTTGATTAGTGTTTAGTCGACGATTAAAATGCTATTTTATGGTACATGAACACTAAAATAAATACATGATGTTATAAATACTAGTTGCAAACAATGTTACAAGTATCCGATTGTGTTTGTCCTTCGCCACGTCCCTAATTAGCGTTAAGTGGTCATATGATCTGTGAAATACTTAAGTAATATGAAGTATTCTTCCTGTTAAGTTCCTTTCTGTTCCTTCCTGAAGAATCCTGTATTCCAATCCAATCCAATCCAATCAGCCGGAAGACGTCCACTGCTGGACAAAGGCCTCCCCCAAAGATTTCCACTCAGACCTGTATTAAATAGCAATTAATAATCGTTGACTTATTAGTTAAGTTTGACAAAAGTTATTTACAGGAAGATACAATATACCATATTTCTTAAAAATAAATCAGTTTAATACGATCATAGCATATCAAGTAGCTCGCTGGCCTAATGGTTAGAGCGTGCGGCTTTCATTCCGAAGGTCGCGGGTTCGAATTGCGGCATGTACCGATGACTTAATATTTAAGTTATGTACATTTGTGAACTTAAGTCACAACAGCGAGATACAAACGGTGAAGGAAAACATCGTGAGGAAACCCGCACACTGAAATCATCTTTGTGTGTGTGTGTGGTGGTACCAATAAAGTGGCAACAGGCTCGCCCCCTGTTACATGGGACCTAATCTGACCACATCTGGCGAAACGTGGGTGTTTATTCACCTCTGCCTACCCCTACTGGGAAAAAGGCGTGACGATATAAAAAAAAAATGAGTATATCTTGGTAAAGGTAGGCTTCAGCGGAGCCGTTTTATTATGATCGTTGCATCACTTGGAAGTAGGTAAATGATTTCTACATCACGTCTTTTATCTAATTAAACATGTAAAAGAAGTCGTTGGTTGTAAACCGCCTTAGTGCCGGACAAAAACACAATTCATAGAACAAATATATATTATTTTTGTCTAGGAATTTATGAAAGCTTTAGTGGGCTTTAAGCTTTATACAGTTTCTATGTGTGTTAGTTTTTTTTCTCTTAATAATTATTGCACTACGTTGTAATTATTAAATACAGTGCTTGCTCGAATGCACCGAGAGACACACTCGAACATTTAATACATTTCGTCTTGGTGAGTTCAAATACCGTTGACCTTTCCCACTGAGTTCCAGTCATTAGTAAATTAATTTCTATTTCATGTAATGCTTACTTATATAATATTTAATTTTCTGAACTACTTTTAATGTATGACTAACTGATGACTTGAGAAACAGAGATTGTCTAAATATATGTCTTCTAGAAAAGCTTAATATCTATCAGCAATGTATTAAATTATATCCTCTAGTTTTCCTAATAATCTAGTCAAAGTAAAGAGATTCGTTATTAAACAAAATTGTAGTGCCAATAGGCTAAATATGAAAGCACATCAATGAATTTAAGAAAACCAAAGTATCATTAGATACACGTGGTATTAAACATATCAAAACTTTGCGCTTAAAGCTAACATTCAACATCAAAAGTTTGAAATGATGATGATTGATGACACGTTGTTTAAAATGAAAATGCTAATATGTTTATTATTTAATGACAAAGTATCTACAATCTATCTTGACGATAGTAGGTGAATAAGGATATATTTTTAAACTACAGAAATGGGTTTAATAAGCCTGAAAGCGAGTCTGAACTTTTTACATGATGGAATATTAGTATAAACAGTTACAGGAGCTGTTAAAAGAACTGTTTTATTAAACCATTTCTCTTTGTGGTAACTAAATAAACGAACTAGAGTTTAATACAGTTTAAAACAAAGTGAAGAAATAAAATTTAAGTTTACAGAAATACTAGTGAGCAGCACCAACCGTAGCCCTTGTAAAACTAATCGAACTACAAGCGTCTATCTGTCAATATCTTCTAAGGCGTTAAGTTGTAGGTGGTAACTATGTGTACACACATACGTACAAACAGACACTACGGTGCGCCCCGGCCTGTCCGGAGACAAGGGCTGTTTCACATTGACCACTTGATTATTATTAATATATAGCGGCGAAGAAGACCTGATAAAAGCTAAGACATTCCTGGATAGCATTCATCAGCTTAAACAACACTGTACATCTCACGAGGCTATAAATTTCATAATAACTGACACTGTATAAGACTCAAAATATCTATATCGATATTCTTTACTTTTGAGTGTGATAAAAGTAATAATTCCAGGAAAAAGGATACAGCATCAGGTGTGATCCTTAACAATGTATTGCACTTGTTGTCTTCCATTTCGTGAGGTTTATCAGCAAAGTTCATAAAGAGGCTGAAATATATTAGGGGTAAGTATTTACAACCAAAACGAAGAAAAGAAAGCTGTTATTAAAACATTCATGTTAGTTATATGTAAATTTGCAGTTAATTGTATATCTGTTTTTTTCTAGACTAGAGATATACTTTAACTGTTTTATCAAAAATGGAGTAACACTCGATTTGAACTTCACATGATATAAAGTGATAATGAGGCCGGTCGTACTCGTTCAGAATAACTCTCATATGTTCGTAGTCAGTTGTAGAACAATTCTTGATACTTTATACTTTCTTGCTTCATACATTGATCAATCTGTCCCGTTATATATAATTCATCATTGTCAGCTGTTAGACGTCCACTGGTGGACTTAGGCTTCATTCAAAGATCCCCACATCGATCGATCCTGCTCTGCACAGCATCGAGCAGCTTCCGGCGATCTTCAGTCGTTTGCAGGGGTTCATATTTGGGCAATTTTCATCTACGCTGGCCCAATGAGGGTTGGTGGGAGTTATAGTTATTACTTGACAATCATATATAATCTGTTAAATTATTCTCTTCAAGAAGAATAATATTGAGGATCCTTTATAATACAGTTGTTCTTAGTTTAAATGTAATTGAGCGCGTTAACTATTTTATAGTTATGTGGAGGGGAACAGTTTTAAATATTCAATATGTGCATTAGTATTCCAGGAGTCGGGTGAGATATCATGGCGTTTCATGGATTTCTTGCCGGAGTCGGGCGCGGTGTGAATGGAATTTAAAAGCAGCATGGAAGCGAAGCGTATGGGAGACTAGTACATTTGTCAACAAACTCTTCCGGTTCGAATGGGACTCTTAATTTATAAGGTAATCGTGACGGCCGAGTGTTCTGGGTACACCAGCCGTGTAACACGTTAGAAGGTTCATAGGTCAGTATGTTAATAATATTGGTTCAACCGACCAGAGTTATGATACGTTATGACAGACACTGTTCAACAACTGACTCACAAAAACATATTTTTTTTAATTTATCCCTCTGTCACATCCTATATGATTAGTAACATTATTTTAAATTTACTAGTTGCTCTGTTGTCAGGGACTGTTTAGGTAGATACCACAGCAGCATCTATACCGATAAATACTAGTGTGCAAAGGTACTGTGTTCCGATTTGAAGAGCGTTGTAGTTAGTGAAATTATTGAGGTAATGAGACTTCATTTGATATTTGTGGTCAGTTACCATCAAGCGAATTACCAGTGAGTCTTGCTGCGTCAATGATTTTACCTTTTTCAATACGGAGAATGTATAAAGGGGTTGAACATCCAAACAAATTTAATCAGTATTTCAAAAGTTATTTAGTTTTTAATACACAACAACGAACTCAAAACTAAAGTATTAATGTAAAAATAAATGAAATCGTCTCGTGCTCAGCGGCTGTTCCGGATTGCTCTGGCACATCCAATTCCACTTAATTGGCGCAATATTATCTGTGTACGCCCCAGTTATATTAAATGCATAACCGGTTCGAAGTTAAAACCATTATTTGATATATTTCACTGGAGTATGAATGTGTCTTCGTTGGTATACATCCAATGTTTCGCTTTCAATATATAAATATGAAGCAATTATCGAAATATTACTTCAAAGAGATTGTATTGAAGATGCTTTTTTACAGGATTATAATCACGTAATTCAGATCTTCACTTACGTTTTGACCAAATGAAAAAAAAAAATGCATTAGTAAAAGCAATGACGGCTGATAGGGGGAAAATAGGTCTTTGAATAACGGCCACATACTATAGATGTGGTACTGGAGGAACGCCTTTAAAGTGGACTGTAGATTTGATGAAGATGGTTGAAAACAGCATCGAACGATATGGAAACTGTTACAAGGTCTAGTCCCGGAGACCATCTAAGTAGTTAGCATCGCAGCTCTTATTTCTGACATCCAATAGTAGTAAACGTTCCTGTTTGAAGGGTGTGTTAGCTAGTGTAACATCAAATGAGACAACATCGAATGTTCCAAGGCCACGAGCATAATATGGTGTTACATATATCATTCTATATTAACTGGCGCCACATTGTTATAGGCAGGTGTATCACATATTAATTAGTGAATATCTCTCCAGTCTCATTTGGGATTATCAATAAGCATATATTGGATGACGAACATTTTATCTCAGAATAGTTCCTTTATCACGGAAGTAAGAATTTTCCAAATAAAAATGTGAATTCCGGATGTCGAATGAACTGGTAAGCTTTACAGAAATCCTGTAGCCCTTGGAGTAGTATAAAAGGCGGTATTCAAAACATGCATCATTTTTTTTATCTGGAGTATTTGCGAATTTGAAAACAATGCTTTCGTCGAATGGCCCTCAACTGCAATATTGGAAACGGTTCTGTTGAATGTTCCTAAGTGCGGATTAAGCATGTGTTTTTGCAATTTCTGTGCGAAGCTTTTAGTGCAAAGTTGAGCCCGGCTTAGCCGGCAACTAACAGCGCTTGAACTGTTCAATTAAATATCTACAATTTTTTTTAAGCCTTACATTAATCGAGAATGTATCGATTTTGTTTTCTTTTATCGAGACCGTGTAAATCGTGCTTAAATTGGTGTAGTAACAGTAAAATTATAACTATCCGACGGCGAAAACGAGGTTATTAAGTCGACACGGTTAAGAGAATTAACCTCTAATAATTGAAAAAACATGAATTGATATGGTAACTTTTAACTAAATTGCGTTAAATATATTATGATTAGACTTAGCTTCAAATACTATACTTAAAATTAGTAGAAATCGCAGAACTTTAGAAATCATATACTTGATTCAATGTCTTATGATTCTTCAAACATTTAGACTTAGATATGACTCAAATAAAAAAAACCATTTAACGATCCGCTCTAGTAGGCTATTAACTAATAATTTTAGTTCATTTAGAGTACTATTGTTTGGTGAAACCTATACAACTAATAAATGATTGTTTACTAGTTCTAAAAGTGCACCATAAAACTTGGACCGCAAAAACAAGATTACCTTTCTTCAGTCATAAATGTCTAGCAGTCTTGTTAACTATTTAAGGTGTTTTTGTCATGTATATGAATGATTAATTATAAGACGATAATACTACTAATACTAGTTAAAAATAATGGTTATATAGGCTGGAATTTTTCATCAGACAATAGACGTCGCGACAAGCCGGCGTCACGTGTTCCACTTCCATAATTACATATCCCTTTATCATCCACGATTATCCGTACAAGTTTATTTATAAACAACAATGTATATTTACTATTTATTACATAGATTTTCAGTCAAATCTATGTACCTAATTAATTCTGATACTTACACTTTACACTTGCGAAATGATATTTAACCAAATGTAATGTATTGTAATAATAGCAATTCATGATAGTATTACAACACATGATATAAATAGATAAAATGCATAGAATATATATACATATATATATATATATACAAACATTAGAAGATACATTAAACTTTGTTTTTATATATATATAAATGTCCTTTCTCCTACGGAGAGTTTCATCACGATATCTATGAAACCATAAGGTTTGACATACTCGAAATTGAGCAGTAATATTCCTTTCGCCGACTATAGGTCAGGTAAGGACGGATTTTACAAAACTCTTACCCCTAAGGGAATTGCGAGGGTGTTGCGGCCAGCAAAGCGGGTGGAGAACATCTAGTTTTCTATACATATAAAAAAAAAATAGTTATTATATTATTATACAGCAGGTCTCTTATCGAAGACCGTTTAGGTAAGTACTACTGCAATTCCCGTTTCTCCGGCCAAGTAGTAGTGTGCATATATAACTGTAGTCCGATTTATAGGGCGCTGTGACTAGTGAAGATACTTGTGTAACGAGACATCATATGTCTCAAGGCGGAAAGCATAATGTGATGCTATGATGAGAACATCTCCCCCCGTATCGTCATTTCGACAAATAAAAAATGTAGAAAAGATAATGGTTATCACTATTGGTTATACAGATCAATGTTTGACTACGATACCACCTGATGGTAAGCGGATATCTCCGCTAATTTCTTATTCCAGAAGTAGCTTATCCACTGTTCTCTTAACATCCTAGCTGCGGGTCCATTTGTGGAGGACTTACAGCCAATGGGTTTTCGACCTGAACTATTCCAATTTTTTTACCTAACCTTTCAATCCAACTGAAATCAGTAAGCATGTATTTATATTTGTCTCTGGCAGACACGTATATATATAAAGAAATTACGGCTTCTCATACAAAAGAAACACTATTGGCGCCTCATCAGCTGTAGGACTCGTTAGAGATCCTTTGGATCTCATAACGCATTGCCACTTTTTAACTTAACGGAAGCACTAACGCCAGCAGACTGTTCCAATCCATGGCTGCTCACATTTTCTAGGTTATAATGAAACGCTTTGTCTTTGTAATTTTTTTGATAATTAGAGACTAAAACTATGAATTAAATATACAATAAAATCAAAAGCTAATACATATAACTGGTTTACAGGACTGATGATGAGATGATTTCTGCTTGGTAAACAGTAGAGTGTAAACATTACTGTGCTCCAGTTTCAAGAGCGTTGTAGCTAGACTAATTACAGGGGTATTGAGTCAAGATCTTATGTGTCGGGAGACTAATATAATGTGGTATAAAGTATAACATTCTGAATGGGTAAACGTTTCGATTATCCTTTCGATTAATTGATTAAAAAAAAAACTGAAATTTTTATTAAAAATTGACTATATTTGAGAAACAAGTGTATTGTCTATGTGTAGTTAGTCATTGGATGTATGTGAATGTTAATATTCACCGCCGCAGTTGCGCTAACATCGCATGGGAGCGAGGCCGTTGTTACAGGATCGACGTCCGCTCGACGCGACGACGTCAAGTGGACTATTAAAATTTGAAAATCGAATTGGTCCAACCGTTCCGTTTTACGTTCGGCCTGCGTTGAACCGATGATACGGAATGCGCGGTTGATTGTTTTGTCTGGCTACAATTGAATTCGGTTCAATTTTTTTTTTCCTATTCATATTATCTACAATAACTACTGTAGCTATCGTTTTTATTGACATCTGATAGATGGGATTTTACAAGCATCTGTTATTAATTTGGCAAGATTAATATAAACTTTAATATTAGTATGATTCATCGTGGGGCGTTAAAGGTCCCGCACAGCAACTCACGACATCAAACCTAACCTCACCTGTCCGTCGTCTATTCTGCTAATCAAAAAACGAGGCTCAGGCTACCACCAGCCCGTATTGAGTCAGCGTGGTAGGAAATGGCCTAAACCCCCAGTATGAACTCTTACAAAGGACAGCCCCTAATGCTAGTACCGGATGCTATGTTAACTGTAAGATCGTGGTAAGCCGCTGGATTGAGCAAACGTATATCGGCTGATGATTGATTGATGATTCATCGTTGTAGTTTTAACTGGCTTATCACAATTACTTCTTTTACTGTCTTCTTCTTTTTATTCTTCTCTTAAAAGGATTCCACCAACTTCGTGTCAGTAACCACTCGCAGTACTCTATATTAATTTAATATGTAACTGTTGATATTTTGAATTTACGAACACTTGCTGATCGTAGAACATCACATCATACCCGCAATACTATACTATTTCATAAATTCCTTGTCTATGGTTATATTTTCAATGTAATTAATTACATATGTTTATGTTTACTTTAGTGTGTATCAATAAATCCTCACCCTCTTTTTTTGTTGCGCGGGTCTACGCCGTTGTCTGGGACAAACACCATCATAGTATCCCAAGATCCAAAATGTTTCTTCTCAATGTAAACACCTGTTTCGGGATAGACCAGCAAAAGTCACATAACACTTAACGCCTAGTAGAATCAGTTACTTATACTGCTCGAAGAAATAAACTGTTTCATTTAAAGCTCAGCACTATTCACATTTTGATTCAATATCAAAAAGTTCTATTATTCTTGTAAATGTGTTTAAATCAATAACAAACTCATTGAATTCAATGAACGGATCATTGAAAAAAAAGGAGAAATCGAGGTTTTATTAAAGTTATTACTCCCTAGGTCATATAATAACAGTGAAGCGTTATAAGGCGATGCATAATTAAAAAGGAAAGTAACGGTAGTGTCATTTATATAGAATCGATGTTAAGGCCTATGCCCAACAATGGACGTCTATCGGCTGATGATGATGATGTTAAGACTCGTTATTTAAATAACAATTATAATATAATATAATCTTCAATCGAGATTCACTGTCATAAAGTTTTATCTTCGGTTAAACAAACCAAAACATGTCATTGATTAAACAAAGATTGTTATTATAGAAGTATTTCAGTTACAGACGATGCTTTCTGCTGTGTTGACTAGAATCTTTTAGTCGTCTTTCTTTCTCCTGCCCTTTTCCCAGCTATGCGGGGTCGACACAGTATGTATTTCTCTTCCATATCCCTCTATCAGCCGTCATATCCGAATTCCCACTCTTCTTACACATGTCATCTTTCACACAATCCATTCACACTTTCTTAGGTCTTCCTCTAGCCTTATAACCATCTACTTTCATTCTCATTACTTTCTTATGTACGTAATCCATCTTAATGATTAACTTCAAATCTATTCGTTTTCTATAATTTCTATAATTTTCCTACTAATATATGGCAATACCTAAACTTTAAACTGTCAAATATCTGTCGTTAGAGATATTTATTATCTGTCATATTTGCTATATATAACTGTAGTTATTAACTATTGTTTTACCTACTTGATAGTCAGTTATCGATAGTCTATACCATCAGGAGAAATGTAAACATCGTGTTAACAATCTCGAAGAAACTTTTTGAAGTATATTTTGTTCGTATGTAATAAGATGCTATACATTGTTAGTAAAAAGCGTTGAAATTTATACGGGGGTAAGTGTTTAATTATGTAGATGTATGTCGTGTCGTATATGTTTACTCCACACATCACTCCACAACGCTGATGGTATGTAACAGCTTGTTGGATTAGCAGCACGATTAGTTCTGCACCTGCGACGCTTTTACCCCGCCAACTGTGTAAACTAACGACGGCATGTGAATTGTTAGTTTGCTATAAAGTTTTAATCTACTATGTTAGGGGATAAAGTATTAAAACGACTACTTAAACATCCTAATGGGGTAGAAAGACAGCAGACACAGTGCTAATACAATCAAAAGTAACCACAACAATGAAATCAAAGTAGATAACGAAACAAAAGTATTTTCAAATTTACTGGTGGTAGGTTTCTATTGAAGAATATTATATAGGTAGGTCGAAGCTCCTATTTCTGTCTCCCAGCTTGAAAGGCGTTGTACCTGCTGGGGTAATGAGACATCTTAATTATCAAAGTGATGAGCTCTACACTGTTATGAACAGCCATATTACCAACGACGTCCGCTCCATACAGGCAAATACTCTCAAGTTACTCAAGAGGTACAAAAGTATATTTTGACTATAGTTAAAGTGTATTTTTAAGTAGAGATAAGTACAGATATTATAGGTTTGGTTTCCATGCCTTACTTGAAATGCCTGTGCACGTCCTTACATATTACTTACTATCAAGTGAACGTCTCACTTGTGTTATCGCTTCGTCGAATTAAAGACATACCTAAATATCTATTTCGATATTTCTAAATAGATTTGAATACGTCAAAGTTATGTTCGCAAGTAGGAATGGGACATGGGTTACTTGGAGTAAGATATAACACAAAGTAAATTAAAAAAATTAGATTTCCCTTAATACAATTAATAAGTTTTTTTTAATTAGACGAAGCGAGGTGACTAGTGAGACGTTCTTTCTATGGTAAGTCTTACAAGTACAAAGTAAGCCTTGACAAGGTCGAGACAGCAAGACATAAACATAGGTAGCTAAATTAGCTTAGACTTCTATCTAATTCTTAAGTGATGCCCCTACCTATAACAACGTGGCGCTAGTTAGGATGATACACACGGCACCGCATTGCGCTCGTCGTCTTATGAGATAATAAGTTTCGTCACTCCAATAACTTCACCAGCATCACCTTTCGAACTGGAACATAGTAAAATTTGCACAATACTAAACAAGTAGCTCGCTGGCCTAATGGTTAGAGCGTGCGGCTTTCATTCCGAAGGTCGCGGGTTCAAACCTCGGCATGTACCAATGACTTAATATTTAAGTTATGTACATTTGTGAACTTTAGTTACAACAGTGAGATACAAAAACGGTGAAGGAAAACATCGTGAGGAAACCCGCACACTGATATCATCTTTGTGTGTGTGTGTGTGGTGGTCCCAATAAAGTGGCAACAGGCTCGCCCCCTGTTACATGGGACCTAATCTGACCACATCTGGCGAAATGTGGGTAGTTTATTCACCTCTGCCTACCCCTACTGGGAAAAAGGCGTGACAATATAAAAAAAAAAAAATAACTAAACTGTATTTGCGTACAGAAATAGGATTTACGGTGACACCTATCTAGACCGTCTTCGGCAACAGAAACCTACCATTCCTAAACCTAGATTAGTTATGAATTCGATTACGTAATCTGAAAGGAAATAGAAAAAGAATGCCGTTTAACGTTAAATTGTAATAAACGTTTGACGTTATTGGATATGGATATTGCAAACACGTAAAAACCTGAAATACAGCTGAATTACAAACCGAATAGGACTGAGCCCTTAAAATTCCATCCCCGAAATTTCGTCAACGGATACATTCCCGTAAGAACATTTCTATTAAAGCCTATTTTCAAAATCGTTGCGGACCTTTGAAGTTAATCCGCGGATTTGGATCAACTTCTTTTATTCTCGAGTTTTTGTATAAACTTCCAACCTCAATTTATTTCCTTTCCCGATAGCCGATTTAAATGTTAGAAATGTTTTATCTTCATTATCCGTTATCAAAAGGATAACACGACACCGACACACTATCAAAAGCTAAACTAAAAGTATCTAGATCTTTTATTTATGTGGAAAACTTACAAGGAGAAAAAGAAAATATAATTTTTTTTATATAACTAAGCGGCCAGACGAGCGGGACGTTCGTCTGATGGTAAGTGATACGTCAATCCATAACCACGTAGCTCTAGTTACGATCATATGTACTGCACCACATTGCGCTCGACGCCTCAGATTACTCCGGTAATTTCCCTAGCTGCGACGCCTTTCAAACTGGAACACAGTAACGTTTGCACATTCCTGCATAGCATAGCAAACGACTATACTATCATGAGTAAAAGTTACAAGTGCTAACCCTACAGAGCTGTTAATGCTGTTCAATTGTTTGAATTTGCTTACTTACAGAAATGTTTTATGTATTTCATATGGCTTTGTTCAGAGGGAGAGATATAGATGATAGGGTTGGATATCTGTATCTCAACAGCCAATTTACGTCCCCACTGCTGGGGCACAGTCCTACCTTCATTATGAAGGCAATGGGCCATAGTCACCACGCGGACCCAAAGCGGATTGGTGACTTCACACACACCTTAGAATTAATTTTAATTTATGTGCAGGTTTCCTCGTGATATTTTCCTTCACTGTTGTTACTTAAGTTTAGTAAGTACGTAACTTGAATATTGAAGTCATCGGTACATGCCGAGATTGAAACCCGAGGGTTGGAGGGCGCTTGCTCTAACCATTAGACCAGCGAGCTACTTTACTACTAACATTATCTGTATGAATGTTAGTATAACGTTATGGACACTTTCTAGGTTATATAGTACATAGGATGTTGATTAAAAGTAATTTGAATTAGATTACATTTTCACCATCATATCAGCTCGTTCAATAGCTGTACCGCAAGCTCCTCTAAAGGGGATGTATCATTACAAATATTTAAGCAACATTACGTTAATCAACGATAGCTTCAAACTAGCTATTGCCGTCAATAGATATATGCGTGTTCAGTACACAAACGCGAATTGCTCTGTTCCTGATTGTTTGTCTGCATCGTGCTTTTTGATGTAAGCTTAGTCCGCCACTGAAAGCTTCAGCACAAATTAAGTCAACAAACGATCATACTGGGAAGTTTCGGCGAAACGTTTTCAATACGTCTATATTGTCGATTTGACGTTAAGCTTTATTTGATTTCTAAAAATGTTATATTGTGATAACCTGACAAACGATTTGATCGGTACAATTTTGTTGGTACTTTCCTAATAGACGAAGTATTCATGGTCTGATTCCAGTAGTGAACGTAAATCGACTAGCGATTGATGTAGAATTTACTGGGAGAAGTGATAGTATCCACACTACGTTCACTTATAGCTTATATTAGATTATTTGAATATTATTGTAACCGACTTTAGTATATATCTGTTTTGTCTGATATTATTTTTATATGAATTATGTGGAAATAAAAACATGAAGAGTACATTTCAAATTTCCAGATAAGAACATCACCACATATAGAAAAGCTTCCATTAACATATAATAGGTTGGGGAAAAAGAAATCCATTATTTTTTCGGTAGATGGCTGTAGTGATAAATTTCTCGTAAAGTATCGATCAAACAGTTTCAGATATATGCTCGTTGGAAAGGTGACATTTCGCAGTAAAAAAATTCTTTTGCTGTTTTTTGTTTGATGCATTCAGTTGTGAGTTACAGGGTGTTAAAAATGGTAGTGAACGAAGAGAAAATTCGGTACATTTTACAGTTTTTCTTTGACAAAGGCGAAAATGCAAGCTAGGCGGCTAAAATTTTGAATAGTGTTTATGGACCCAATACTGTAACAGCCAATTATGTGCAATTTTGGTTTCGTAGATTCCCTTCAGGAATGTTTGATGTTAAAGATGCACCTCGCACAGGTAGGCCGGTCGCCGAAAATGTCGATAAAATCGGAGAAATGATCGAAGTTGACCGGCATTTTAGCAGTCGTAACATCGCCCAGGAGCTAAAAATGTACCACAAAACATTTACACAAAGCTGGATTCAAAAAGAAGCTCGATGTTTGGGTGCCACACCAATTAACAGAAAAAAACATGATGGATCGAATTTCCATCTGCGAAGCCTTGGCCAAACGGAATGAGATAGACCCATTTCTTAAATGGATGGTGACTGGAGATGAGAAATGGATCACATACTGTCAACAACTGGACCGTTTGAAGATAGCAATTGACCAGAAACGGCCAGAATTGGCCAACAGGAGAGGTGTCGTGTTCCACCAGGACAACGCTAGGCCACACACGTCTACAATGACTTCGGGAGCTTGGTTGGGAAGTTTTAATGCATCCGCCATACAGTCCGGACTTGGCACCAAGCGATTACCATCTATTTCTTGCATTACAAAATTTCTTTAGTGATAAAAAATTGGCATCTAGGGAAGATTGTGAAAATCGGCTACTAGAGTTTTTTGCAAATAGAGACCAGGACTGCTACGAGAGAGGCATTATGAAGTTACCTTTAAAATGGCAACAAATCATAGAACAAAACGGTGCATATTTGACCCAAATCGGACAATCCTAAGCATGTTAAATAAAGTCCTAAAGTTCATATAAAAATAATGGATTTCTTTTTCCCCAACCTATTATTTCTTAGTTAAAAAGTTAAGTTTCTTTGTACTTGATCCACGACCATTACATCTATTTCACAATCACATATATTTTTGATAATGAAAATATAGTCATCATCACCATAATCCGCTGATAGACGTCCATTGCTGGATATAGGCCTCCTCCAAAGATCCCCACATTGACCGGTCCTGCGCGGACACCAGGCGTATTGCTTTGTAGGGGTTAATTTAAGGGGATTTGGGCTATTTCTTACGACTCTTACCCAATGCGGGTTGGTGGGAAGGATAGCTCCGTTTGATGATTAATAGGGTGCACCACTAGCATGTGAGGTTGGCTTGGGTCCCATGAGTTGTTGTTCGGCACCTTTACACACTAAATGTTATATTAATACTAAATTTGTATTTTTAATATAACTAAAGTATCTCCTTAAAAATCTAATATATCGTAAATTTAATTTTGTTGATTGTATATATATTGTGTATTATAGGTATAAGTATACATTAAAGTATCACAGGTTACAAAGGAGACCTTAAGTCGTTTATGTTTACGGTTATTGTCTCTCTGTAAAGTCGGTGCTTCGTATCTGATGACCGTGGTCAGCGTTAGGGTTGAATCTGCATTTGAGAAACCGCATCCACTGATTCCTGTCCATCGCGACTCCTAAAATCATGTAAAATTTAAAGTACGAGTCTTTCACTTGATCAGTCCACTGAATTAAGCTTTTCCCAATCATAACCAATTACTCGAAATTTTCATACCGTCACCTATTGTATGGGTGTTGGCATAATTGTTGTAAACAAGTGCATTAAATATTTGTTTTTTTTTTTGCTGCGACCATGTAAAGTTAAATGAACAAAGCTAAAGGCAAGCTCAAGTAACAAAGTAACAGTTTGCGTTTATTTAAACTTTTTGATATGAAATCGTTAGTGGCCCCCGAGTGCCGTTTACTTGGGTGCCGGCAGGTTTAACTGTCCCAGGTGCGGTCCGCGAATGTAGATTGAATCTCGGAATGTGTTTGCTGCTAACAATGCATTTAGAAATCCTGCAACACTGTTGCGGCTCACCCAGAGAGATCCTATAGCTATGAAAGTGTAAGTCTTGCCATAATTATATATCAAAACGTCGATTATCCATCCAAGTTGTAATTATTTTTATATACATATATATCACGTCTCGCTCCCAATGGGATAGGCAGAGACCACCTCTCTCCACTTGCTACGATCCTGGCACACCTCTCTCGCTTCCTCCACTTTCATGAAAGCTCTACTATTACTTATACACAGTATATTTTAAGGATAGCTACTAGAGATGCTGCTATTTAAAAGAAGATACAATTGTTACATGTAAGATGACGGTAGTTATAAAAATACTGTTACAAAAAGATGTATGGCGGTGGACGAAGAATGAATCGGTGTTGAACGAGCGAGTGGTTTCATTACAACAATATGAGTAGGACGTGATGACCTGATGGTTATTTACTGGTGGTAGGTCTCTATTGCTAGAGACAGTCTAAGTCGACGTCTGCAGCTATTTACCATTCACATTGAAATTAGGGTCCAGGGTTAGCCTATCCGATTCAAGAAGGTAACAGTCATATTGGTAAAATATGAAATGAAATTCATTAACTGTGCTTTACTAGAAATAACTGTTTTACATTGTAATAAAACTTAGATTTGTTTTAATACTATTTATGTATTTATTGCTAGACGTTACTATTGTTTCATTTTACATTAACCTGATTTACATTTTTCCTTCTCCTCTGCCCTCTAAAAGTCTTTTCGATTCTCCTTAATTATAAGCTTTTCTTCCTCAGAATGTATGTTCAATAAAGATGATATCATCAAGCTTTTAATATGTGTGCCACTTTTTTGCTATCTCTTACTTACCTTTGTCTGTTCACGTCCTGATATGATTTTAGTCCATTTTGAACTGATGTGTTGTACACGCTTTAACATATATGATATTAAAACTATCCTTTTGTATATCAATATTCTAATGATCAATATATATGTTGGATGTTAATGCTTTTATTTGTTGGCCTTATTATAAAAAATGGGGACATATACCGTTTACAGATAAATTGAAACGGCGCCACTAATTCCTGTGTACTATTCTGCAATGTCTGTGTACTTCTTACGTGACTCCACGGACGGAAACCTTTGGAATGATACGTACCGTGGTAATCCAGGAAGCTGAACCTATTCATAATGAGCTTACATCTAATTCCATTGTATTTCACGCGACCGTCAACAACTGGACTGAAGTATTTGTTTAATTCCTCCAGCCGTTATTTGGGTTACGAGGTAATGAAGGTAAGAATAAAATTATATCTGTTAACGTTCCTTTTGTTTTTATTTAAAAGAGACAAAAGCATAACTTTTTTAATATCTATCACGCTTATATATAATCATCGCTTTCTTATTTGTATATACACGTTATTAGATTTCGCAGTAAATGATGGTATGAGTATGCGCTTGGTGGTAGGAAACATGATGAAGCAATATCAATATTGATTGTCTCTCCAAGCTTTTAAGCTTTTGATCTTCTACAACTTCGTCTGAGCGTTGTTAGAATCCACTGGCTATTAATAAAAAAAATCAACAACTAACTTGGTTACTGCTTTAGCGTTATCTGAACACTGTTTCAAACATACATCCATTTTACTGCACATTCTACTGCCTTAGATGATGTTCATCAACATGTGGTGCTATGCTTAAACAGATGTTATAATCAAGTGCTTAATTAAAAAAAAATATCTTTAGATAATATATGGGAAATTAATGCATTAGGTCTGTTTCCGGAGACCGACTAAGTAGTTACTACTGCAGCTCCTGTTTCTGCTGTCATTATTGACTTCCGGTTAAAGGGGTAAATCTAGTGATGTTATTGGGATAACACATAAGTATCAAGGCGGTTAGCAAACGGATGTATATCTTTTAACTAGCGCTATGTTGTAGGCGAGCTTATAGCTTACCATCAGGTGAACGCCTCGTTCGTCCCCTCACTTCGCGGAAAATAATTACCATTAAAGCTTAATATAAGTTTTTTTTTAAGTTTCCTATAAAAATTAAAATATCGTATAGAAGTCTACTTTAATCTCGTCTATGCACTTAAATCGAGAAGCGCTTGACCGATTGACATGAATTTTAAAATTCTCGTCTATCTTCCCCAGTTAAGATACTGCGTAAGATTGGATTAATTAAATAGATAATTCATGTAAAAAAGAACTACTTGAATGTTTACCTCATAGGTTACGTCATACCATAACAGCATGGTTGTCGGAAGGTATCAACTAGTACCACCTTGAGTGACAAATATTAAGTATTAGGTGGACCGGAAAGTAATGTCGTTTTTTTACGCTAAATACAAACACATACATTTTTAACGAGTCTTTATTTTTAATCAATGATGTATTCCCCATCATTGTCAATAACCTTTTGCCATCTAGTGAGTAAATTTTCAATCCCTGATCGATAAAAATTAATTGGTTTTTCGGCAAAATATCTAGAGATGGCATTTTGGATATCATCCAAATTTGCAAATGTTTTGCCACTTAAAAAGTGTTGCAGCGCTCGGAATAAGTGGAAATCCGATGGTGCAACATCGGGCGAATATGGTGGATGAGGCAGCACCTCCCACCCCAATTCATTAATTTTTTCTAGAGTTCGCCTTGCGCAGTGCGGTCTTGCATTGTCATGTTGGAGAATGACGCCTTTTCGGTTGACAATCGCTGGCCACTTTTCAATTAAAGATTGATTGACTCGCTGCAATTGTTCGCTGTAGAGGTCTGCAGTAACAGTTTCTCCAGGTTTCAGTAATTCAAAATGAACAATGCCGCGAATACTCCACCAAACACACAAAAGCGCTTTTTTGGGGTGTAAACCTGGCTTAGCAGTACTCCGAGGGATTTCATTTGGAGAGAGCCACTGCCTTTTGCGTTTTGGGTTATCATACAGGACCCATTTCTCATCTCCTGTGATCAAGCGATCAAAAAACGCTTCTGTGTTGTGTCGTTGAAGCAATAAGTTGCATGTGATTGATCGGTTAGCCTTATTCTGTTCGGACAGATTATGCGGGACCCAAACACCTGCTCTGCTTACTTTTCCAATCTGCTTCAAATGTTCTTGGATGGTCGACCAAGGTTTGTTGAGACTGTTTGACAATTCCTCGATCGTCTGACACGGATTTGCTTCCACTTCCGCCCTTAACACGTCGTTGTCTAACGCTGATGGTCTTCCTGATCGATACGAGTCGGAAAGATCAAAATTACCCGATTTGAACTTGGAAAACCACCTTTGGCATTTACGAATGTCCAGTGCATTTGGATAAACATCGCAAATGTTTTTGGTAGCAACTGTTGCGTTATTTCCCTTGCGAAACTCAAAGAGCATGCAATGCCGGATGTGTACCTCTTCTGGTATTTGGCTGGCCATTTTACCCAAAATTACAAAAAAAAATTGTAATTCAATTGTCTATAAGTAAAGAAATCACTATAACCTCACAATGTCTTTGGTACGCCTCTGAACAAAACAATGAGCTGACAAATGACAATCAAGTATTGGCATGCGCAGAAACGACATTACTTTCCGGTCCCCCTATTATCATTACACCGGTTTCTTTAGTAATATTTGCTTACGGTGAAAATAGTCATGAGGATGTAGACATCCAATCCAATCCAATCAGCCGGAAGACATCCACTGCTGGACAAAGGCCTCCCCCAAAGATTTCCACTCCGACCGGTCCTGGGCCACCCGCTTCCAATGGTTGCCAGCGACCTTGACCAGGTCGTCGGTCCACCTTGTGCCCACTTCTGCCCACGCTACGTCTTCCGGTACGTGGCCGCCACTCGAGAACCTTTCTACCCCAACGGCCGTCGGTTCTGGGAGTTATGTGCCCTGCCCATTGTCACTTTGCGACGGCGACCCTTCGAGCTATGTCGGTGACCTTGGTTCTCCTGCGGATCTCCTCATTTCTGATTCGATCTCGCAGGGAAACTCCGAGCATAGCTCGCTCCATCGCCCTCTCAGCAATCTTAAGCTTGCGGACAAGGCCCACAGTAAGCACAGATGTAGACATAGTAGGTGTTAATTATGTGCTTTTATATTTGATATATATTATATGTAGGGTAATCATCCAGCACAGGTACACGTAGTGCTTGAAGACTTCCCATGAGGTGGACCGATAATCTGATGAATCCAACAGTTTGCTTCTATCGGCTGATACTGATATACTAGTGTTTACAGCTGCACTATTTCTATTTGTTCAGCTTATCTTTTTAGACTGAGAGAGAATGCCTTTGTTACTAAGTGCTTATAAACAAGTAATTAAAAAATAATCACTGTTTTAATATTTATAGTAAAGATATTCAATAAGTTATACTATAGTTCTTTTTTTTTTTTCGGGGGGCAATCTTCGAATAGATACTCCTCCTTCTGGGGGGAAGTCAGAGTTATGTGGAGATTTTTTTCCACTAAAACCCCCTCGGTGGTCACCCTCGGCGTTTGGCGAGGTCACAGGATCTCCGTTCGGAACACAATCGCGGCCTCGCTAACGCTATGCTGGAATAGTTCGGCCCGGGGTCTGTTTATACAGACCCCACCAGCCTCGTGAGTATTACTGCAATGACCGGAGACCACGTTCAGCCATTGTCCTTCTCAGGGTCGTTTATAAGGCGATGAGAACCCCTATCCTGATTGCCAACTACCCTAAAGGCCCCATTATTATAGGGGAGCACCATTCACCGGTGCGACGTGTTGACGCACGGTAGTGCCACGACGGTTTCTTCTCCGAGCGGGATCTGTCCTCTCTCTATCCCGCTCGGCAGCCTCCTTTTGTACCATTACAGTTTCGCAGAAGGAGGCTACGGCCCTCCATGCAACGTCTCCACCCAGCATCGCCGACACGATTGCTCGCAACACTATATATAATATAAAAATACTATAGTTTTTGTACTAACACTTTCTACGTCAAATTAGTATTATGTATTCTATTCAATGGAAAATTAAATTAAGACAAACAAGTCTCAATACTTTATTTTCAGCTACCTAATATTAGATTTCAGTATCAAAAGCACTAAAGTCTTGAATTTATAAATAATTAAACCTGTACTCATGATAATTGCTCAGACAATTTTGTAAAACGTTTGGTTAATTTATACCGCGTAATGTATGAATTAATAACTAAACGTATTACTAGATTATTAGACTGTATTATTATATCTTAAAAAGCTCTTTAACAGGCTCAAAGGTCCCATTGCGTAATAGGTTTAACTTCAAAGTACAAGTCTAATTATAGAGCCTAAAATGAAAAAGTCTTATCAGCCTCTTTAATATCATCTTCAATACACTCTTTTAAAGTCACCCAAATGGAGAGACCTATGAGTATTCTCGAAGTTTCTCTCCGCGATCTAGTCAGAAATGTGGTGACCCGTAGAAGAACTAAGGTCACCAACATAGCCTAAAAGGTTGCTAGTCTTAAGTGACATATTGCTCGAAGGACCCCAGGCCGATGGTAAGGTCCTGCATACCGGTAGACGTAGTGTTGGGAGGACTCCCACAAAGTGGACTGACGATGTGATGAGTATCATAGGAACCCACTGGATGCGAGCAATACGAGACCGATCGATGTGGAGATCCTTGGGGGAGGTCTATGTCCAGCAGTGGATGTCTATCGGCTGATGATGATGATGATGATACACATTTAAACTATTAACTGGCTAACCGTTTGAAACATAGGCGACTTTGGTTTAATTTCAGGGTTTATCCTGGACCCAGACTTCACAAATTTTTTTTTGTGGAGTATGCTTGGTGATCCAGTGTCATCCGAATATGAGCCGGGGACTTTCAAAGTATATCCGGCACTAGCTACTGCTGTTAATCCGATTTTGACGATACTTTTTTATCTTTGTTAGAAAAGCGCGTCTGTTTCTATTACTTGACGATTGTAAGTTATACTGCTGCTAATAACAACTTGACGCCAGTTAAGATAGTATACACAACATATAGGAGTAGCTCGCTGGTGTAATGATCAGAGCGTGCGAACTTCATTCCGAAGGTCGCGGGTTCGAATCTCGGCATGTACCGATGACTTTAATATTCAAGTTACGTACATTTTTGAACTTAAGTAACAACAGTGAAATACAAACGGTGAAAGAAAACATCGTGAGGAAACCCGCACATGAATTAGAATTTATTCTAAGTTATGTGTACACCGACGACCTGGTCAAGGTCGCTGGCAACCATTGGATGCGGGTGGCCCAGGACCGGTCTGAGTGGAAATCTTTGGGGGAGGCCTTTGTCCAGCAGTGAACGTCTTCCGGCTGATTGATTGATTTGATTGTATGTGTGAAGTCACCAACCCGCATTAGGCCCGCGTGGGACTATGGCCTATCGCTTTCATATTGAATGTAGGTCTGTGCCCCAGCAGTGGGAACGTAAATTGGCTGTTATGAGTACACAACATGTACTCTTCGCGTTGAGACATAATACGTTAGATTCTGTTTCTTCAGCAATTTCACTTGCTGCAGCGTTCTTCAAACCGGAATACAGTAATGTTTACACACTACTGCTTGGCGGCGGAAATAGCAGCTGCGTTGGAGAATAATTCGATTTTTCCCGGTTTCCTCAAAAATTTTGTGAGAATATCAAAAATATAAAATTTTTGTATGTTTATAGCTTCTGTACGGATATTGTGATATTATTCAACAGTTTGTTATTTAATTCTACATAACAATACATATAAAAAATCATAATACGGTTATAATTCATTCAGGGGTACCTATTGCTGAATTCAAGGAGATTAGTATGATTAATTATCGCACCTGCTAACTCACCAGCTCTTTATATATACAGTTACATGGTATAGTTTGGTGTTCTAGTAAAATACACCAGGTTTGTGTCAAGATACTAAACGAAAATAAAAAATTAATACAAAGATTAATCCAGTCTTTGTAATACATTAAGCAGAAGCAAACATAATTGAGTTTAGTTAGAAGAATCAGATTCGATATCTGCTGTTAATATGGACAATAGCTTCCATCGATATGTGATATTTAGTCAACTTACTTTGTCATAATGACGGATAAAAGACCTTAATTTTGTCCTTGATAGGAAAGGTCCTAAGACCTAAAAGTGGGAACATTAATACGGCTACAGGTCCGTTCTTAGCTGACGTATACTCGGCAAAAGGAATATTCTTACCAAATTTCAAGTCTCTAGGCGTCATGGTTCTAAAGATATCGTGATGTGTCTCTACATAAGAGGAACTCTCTTATATTCATTTGTCTATGTGACGCAAATCATACATCTGTAAATACTCTGTCTTATCGGAGAGAAGATCTAACGACAATGATTTCTAATGACAATGAAGGCCCACATCTTCAAAGGCCACGAACACGAAAACCATTACAGTCGCTTCCTACGACAGGCAGGGCCTACCTTAGTCCTATTCTTAATAGCCCGAGATTAGAGAGCAGATTTCTGTTATACCTACTGATATAATCACACAATTGGCTTACCCTAGTTAACAATCGTGTACTGGATAAAGTCGTGTAAAGCCGTCACAAACACGCTCGACTCCATTTTAAATTAGTAAAGACAAAAGGACACTACAAAGTTATCACACTAGACGCATATAATGAACTAGACTTGCATGTCTGAGGGCATCTGGAAGCGGTCCAGAAACTCCATTCAGCCCGCTGTACTTGAATTAATCAATTGTTTTAATCCACTCGCGGAGGCAGCTGTTGACCGAGCGCTAACTTTTAAGGGTGTGTTATAATGATCGGCGTTACGCGAGTTGAAAACTGTTACACAACAGCTTTCGGAAGATATTTGTTATAAACAACTGCGATTCTACTCCTCATATTGTCACGTCGCAAAGGTATCAACCTCTCTATAAATTTAACGATGATCCTATAACCATTCGCATTCGTGAGCAAAAGTTTGACTCTCAGTTATATCTCCAACTAATACAGAATAAAACATAGTAAAGTCACAAACATTTAACTCGTTTTAACTACTAGGGTCATTTAACAATCATCCTGACAAAGTATTGTTGACAATAATACAATAACGTTATCTACCCTTAAGTTTTTATCTCTTCTATCAACTATCAAATTTATTCAAATTTCGTTTGATATAAAAGAAGGATATTTTTGTCTACAAAACTGCTTTTACATCTTTTTCTAAAACTACTATCAAGTGAACTGTATATACATCAATAAGAACAATTCCGAAACAAAAGCCTTCATTGATAATGAAATTCTTCATTGATTCAAATGTACTGAGACAATTGTGTGATTCATGTATTAAAAACAATTAATCATCATCATCATCATGAGCCGACAGACGTTCACTGACATAGGCCTCCTCCAAAGATCACATCGATCGGTCCTGCGTTGCTAATTAATGCTAGGTTTTGATTTCTTCTTTTCTTTACTTAGTCTTTGTCCTTTGATTCATTCTTATCAATGTAACATCAATGAGAGTGAAGTTTAATAGCGAAATTAGTGATTTTTCAAGGAATATCACTATTAAAAAACAATGAATCGTTATTGCAATCCAACTTAGATTTTTAGATACTAATGTAAGGACTTACGACAATTTTTGTTGGTAAATCATCCTGTATGGTAACAAATAACAAATGTAAGTTCATTGGTAAATTGTATGCTATTTGATAAGAGATGAATAAAATTAAAATTGACTTAGACTTGCTTTGAAAGCAATACTTATTAATACTATGCTGTGAGGCTGTGAAACTTTGTTAGGTAAGCTAATCTTTAGTGAATCTTGGAACTTAAAATATAGTTAAGAGTCAGCGTTTCGCGAAAGCCGCTACAATAAAGCAGCGTCCTTCGATCGTCCCCCAGATCTATTTATTGTTGGTGCACGTGTTAGTCTATTTGACATAAAACGCATTCTAAATGCCTCGTTAGTTAGTACCGAGGCTGGTACATTTATTTAAGTGTACTTTGATCTATGGAATTCCACTCGGAGTGAACTGAAATCGGGTACGGCTATCTATTGTCCTTGCCTTGCCGGTAACTTACCTTCATAAATTTTGATTACTCGCTTTGAAGAAAGCTATATATGCAATATAAATTGTTCTTTGTTTCCGTTATGCTGTACTATTTCAAGATATGTTATATTTTACATTCATACTTAAAATTTCTATAATTTTTCTATCGTTACTATCATTATCATATCAATATCGGGGGTGTAGGGGACGAAAGCTAACCTCACCTGTTCGTGGTGTACCCTGCCAATCAACAAACGAGGCTCTGGATTCTATCAAGTCGCAATGGGCCAGCGTGGTGGGAAATGGCCTAAGTCCCCTCATATGAACCTCTACAAGCGACGGACACTAGTGCTCGGCGGTACCGGAGGCTAGGCTGACTGTCGATGTAGAGATCTTTGTGGACGTCTATCGGGTGATGATGACAACGACCATCATTATTAGCCGAAAAACACCCACTGCTGGACATAAGCCTTCATCAAAGTCATAATCATAACTCGTCTATTCTATTAATTAAGTTTTGAAGCGGTAAGTAATTATTGCTAGGATATGTTTTGATAGCAATAGTATGGATAGTTACTGTTTCGAGTCCTAAGTTGGTGTCATCGTCATCATCGGCCGATAGACGTCTATTGCTGGACACAGGCTTCCCCCAAAGATCATCACATCAATCAGTCCCGCGTTGCTCGCCAGTGGTCCACTAAAGTTTGTATACTTTTAGAAATAATAGAGTAGCGAAACATCATATGTTTCCTATACCATGAGCGTGGTGTGATGCTGTTTGAACATATTAATTAGAACACCTCGCACGAAGAACTGATGGCCGATGGGGCAACAAGATTCTCGAATGGCGACTGAGTACCGGAAGACACCGTGTTGGCAGGCTTCCCAATAGGTAGGATTCTACGGTCTGGTGAAGATCGAAGCAGCTGGTTGCGGGAACAGCAGGACTAATCGATGTGGTGATTTTTGAGGGAGGCAGGCGTCCATCAGTGGACGTCTGTCGGCTGATGATGAATTAATGCCTTATATCATAGTGTTTTTATCCGACATCAAACGGACAACGTTGGCGCTCTATTGTGTCGGAGGCCAAGACTCACTTTGGATCGCTGCGCCAGAGGAGTAAGTAAGTAAGTATCATAGTGTTATCAAACCAGACAAGCAGAGTTGTTTACTTTTCTTTCATCTTTAATAAGTTTATGTTGATGTTAAAAGATATCATAACATGAATCGTCCATCGCTTGACGTAGGTTAAGTTAAGACTGCCGTTCAACAATTTACTGGTGGTTGCTGAAACCATTTATGCTACTACCGCGACGCTTATTTCAATCATCGTTTGAAAGGCGTTGTAGTTAATAAAATTACTGAGGTAACGAGCCATAAAATCTTATATTTCAAGGCGACGAGCGCAATGTGGTGCGGTGTGTAATATTCTAACTAACGCTAGGTTGTTATGGGTAGGCGTGTCATTTACCATCAAGGTAACGTTCAGCTTCTCCCGTCGCTTCGTTGAATAGTAAAAATATATATTCTTTAGTTATATATAAACACAGTAATACAGGAAAGAATAATTATAATAAAATTGAATAACGGGCTAGGCATTACTAAACCTTAGAGAGTATCTTATTTTCTTGTTGCTGCCAGACTTCACCAAGTGAAACTCGATGGTAATATCGACTCGTTAAATGTAGATGTCGGAGTTAAATTTATTTTGAAGTGAATTTTAACGTTATAAAAATACAGATCGCAGCTTGTTAACATTATTCAGTGGCCCGTGATGAATCAGCGAGATCTGAATATATTCAGATACAGTCGGCTAGTTTGACGCTGTAAATTTGTTTGAATAAATAAACGCGTCCCGAATAAAGCTGCACGGGGTGGATTTGCGGCGGCGGCGGTAATTTTAAAACGATCAGACGGTACAATTATTTTGTTACCATCCACCGTATTAGTATCGTGATGGTGATAACATTTACTGTTACATACTACCTGTTTACACTAGACCGTGATCTCTACACTCTCAGTAATCACCAACTCGTACTGAACTAATCTGTGTAGAAGAAAGCTCTAAGCAAATGCTGTGGAGAGTTTAATTTCTAAGTTTGATATATAAACTAGCTGTTGTCTGTCCGGTTTACAGGTCTTAATATAATATAGAATTAGACTGAAATTTGTTAGAAATATCTCCCCGTCTGGTTGCAAACCGCCATCCCCTAGACCTGTTCCCGTTATTGACATCCCTACAACTACCGTTAGAGGAAGGAATTTTGTACAATCCATTCTTAGTTGAGCTCCAAATGGCAGAAGCAATATCTCTACCAAATTTATAAATACTAACGTCTAATAGTTTCGAATATCTCATGATGAGTCAATGAACCTCTAGATATCTTCTATATATAGAAGATATTCAGACATTAATAGTCGTAGGTTTCTATTTCTGGAAACTGTCTACGTAGGTACTACACTATAGACAAGTAACTTATATATACACGTAAAAGCTGTGTGCAAATATCACTGTGATTCGGTTTGAAAGGCGTTGAAGCTTACGGGGGTAATGACATTTGAGATGTTATGTATAAGCGACGAGCGTAATGCTGTAGTATATATCATCCTAACTAGCAACACGTTGTTATAGGCAGGCGTATCACATACCACCAGATAATCGTCTTGCTTCTTTCGCCGAATTAAAAATTATATGTCATATAACTACTTTATATATTATTATTAGTATATGATCTTCTTCCTCGTCAGTATCTTTATAGAGTGGTAATGGTCATCACTTCAGGTGTCGGTGGTAAGCTTCACAACACGGCGCCACTCATCTCTGATGGCTGAGCACGATGAGCTGAGCATACGATTACCTAAAACTGGGCTACAAACTCTATTGTATTAGTATTTTAGTATTCAAGTTATTCACTGACTCACCAAGTTTATGGTATGTTGAGGACTATAAATTACTTATTAAGTATATACTATGTGAGTCAAGTTACATGCGTGCATTACCGCGTTGGTATGCGAAACCCATTCCGTGGTATCTTACTCCCTAGTGGTGTACTATCAAATGCTTTTAATTGAGCAGAAATTATTATTAGACGTGTAACGCGAATCTTAAGATTACGACTGTTGATAATGTTGAGATGATACCTATTATCAAACGATTTTAAACCTTTAACACTAACCGTTAGTGTTTATAATCGTTTAATGATTACTTAAGAGTTAGGTTCAAACACAAGGTAATACTTAATACGCGTTTAAACGTCGTTGACATTTCTGTGTAGTGTTACCACTGGCACTTGAACTTTTAAGTTATGGCGATATAGGTTTATGTTTTTAAGTTTCATTGACTGTGTTATATAGTCTTTATTCTACAGTCAAATATGTAACCGCAATAATATATTATAAGTATATGAACTTGAATATTATATCTCTATGTCCAAAGCTGCAAGTTGAAAAGTTAATTTTATATCAAAGCTTTATGTTTAGATATATTTGCGAAGTTGCGTTTGTGTCCTAATTAAAGCTTAATGTATGTATGTGACTATTTATCTATAATGATTTAACCTCGATTTCATATAATGTTAAGTAATAATGTGGCCGAAGTTACCAAAGTGTGCTTGCCGAAAGTATTCTGATTGTAGAAGATGGAAATTCATCAATAATATAATATAAATAATAGTTCTAGTTACGCAGGATCAAAAAAATTCTTGGCCAAACTATATTTAATGCTTACTGCTGTGGAATCAAACACAAAGAAAGCTATAAACATATGTGCCAAGGAAGCTTTTTTCTTTACCTCTCACTTCTGTCTAATTGTTCATCCCTCTCTGTATACTATACTCTCTTTTCTTTCTCTTCTCTGTTTTTAGCAAAATTATCTATTCTTTCTAGTTTCCTTCTTTTAAGGACACAAAAAAAAACATATCTTCTTTTTTTGGGTAACGTTTATGTTGTTAGTCTCTTTAAGACCTATCTGTATATTGATATGATATATGCGTATCAAATTTTATAGCTTTTTAACTTGTGGATTCCAGATTCGAGAGCGCTAACTCCGGCGAAGCTGTAAAGGTCTTAAAGAGACTAACAACATAAACGTTACCCAAAAAAAGAAGATATGTTTATTTTGTTTCCTTAAAAAAGGAAACTGGAAAGAATCGATTTAACTCTATCAGTTACAGGTACAATATAATAGGAATAACTATATTGACTGATCGATTCAAGGATCTTTGGGGGATGCCTATGTCCTGCAGTGGACATCTGTCGGCAGAAGCTGATGATAATGATGATGAACCATAAATTATATAATTATGCTATGTACTATCTATATATCCTCTATGTTGATCTTCCAGTTTGATCTATTATAATTAATACGTTATAGAGGAATGTTTAGTCGTTCTTATCAAGTTTAATCTTCACAATGGTCAATGTTTATACTCCCGGATAAAACTTGGGGTTATCGGCTAAGTCACATGTAAGCACCGATAAGCATGTGAGTCCGCCACGCGACCTATTTCTTATCAATACTGATGCCCATGTGAACGGTGTGATTGACGTGAGAACCTACCAGTTAAAATATAAACTGATATGGTATAAAAAGGGATAATACTAGAGAAACTGCGGTTATTTTCATCTTCAGTTTTTAAATTTAAATGTACTGAAATGTGATTTAATGTAAAAAAAATTGTCCTACAAAGACTGTATTCAGTTCTTCTTAAAAGAGAGAGAGCTTTGCAAAATTGAGTATTTTCTTATAAAGCTTTACAATTGAAGTTTAGCCATGAGATTTGTGACTTGATTATAATCCATATTAACTGAAAGGTAAACATAAGTTTGAGTTTAAACAGTAACTATGAATAATATTAAAAGCAAATCACTTTTAATTATACCGTAGTCACTTGTGTAATTTCTTCAAAATTTACTTATAACATCCTGTAATTAATTACATATACCTTCAAAGACGTAGAGGATGCTTCCGTAGAACTTGGAGTGAACAACTTAATTCACATCGTTTCAATTACAAATTAATCGCATCTTGTTAGTTATATTACAGAAAAAGGCGTGTCGGCTTTGGCGCTGAAGGGTAAGATAATGCTAAATCATTCGCAAAGCTATATCTATTTAATATCGAAGATTTGGATTTTTTGTTCATCAAAGATTAGTAAAAGTGTGTATGGAAATAAATATTTTTCTGTCTCTAATTATATTCTCCCTCTAGTGATACAAATGAACACAACAATATATACTAGCTGTTACCCACCTGATTGGCTTTAGAATATATAGATTGGATATAGAATTGTTTGAAACTTGTAAAAAATACACTGGTCAGACGGCAACTCATCGCCCCCGTTACCTTCCCGTTATTAACAACCCCCAATTCCCTTTGGAGGAAGAATTTTGGAAAATCCGTTCGATATCTTATAAAATATTCTAAAAAAATTAGCTGACTTATACTACGAAAAGGGAATCAATCATCATCTGATAGATGTCCACCACTAAACAAAGGTCCACCCTAAGATCTTTACCTCGATCGATCCTTATTGCCCGCATACTGCTCCCAACAACTTGGTCGGCATGGTCTGCTGTTATGCCGTGCACCACAGGCTGTCGTTTTTAGGGGTGCATATGGAGAACTTATGTCATTTACCACCAAGCTGCTTCAATGCGGTTTGGAATATTGCTATCAAATTTCAAGTCAAGGCCTTATAGTTCCAGAAATATTGTGATGAGTCTCTACATAGACGGAAAACATATCAAGTCAAGACAGAATCCAAAACGTTGGAGTGACTGAAGGAGTCCTAGATTCTTGATGATGCTCGGGCCGCAAGCCATTGTAACCCTTACAGCTCATTTGGCAGTGGGTTCGTGGACCCGGATCTACGGCCTATGAGGAGTCAATAAACACCTGTATATGACGGTATACAGAAAGCATCAAATAGAAGTGATTGAAAGAACAGGTTATCGATAAGGAGTCGCGATCCTAAGCATTGAGGAATCGACTTAAAGATATATATATGACTATAAATTACTTTTAAAGTATTATAACAGACCGTATAATTTTACACAAATATATACATATAAACATATACTTTAGATAGGATCCATTAAAGATATGACTCACCTCGCAAAGGCTTGTATCTATTAAGTACTTTATCGACTAGAATCAGATTCTCGTGAGCTTCATAGTCGATGCCGAATCGTAGATTAGTTTTTTTTTAAAACCTCAGATAACATTCAGATAGTTTTTTGCTTACGTCATTAGGAATTATGTGTAGTGTAATTATTGTGAGGCCGAGATCCGATGTGTATCTCGCTATTATTACCTTAGTCGATTTTATTTAGATTCTTTAAGATATTTGATATCTGGTTAGGTTACGCCCGTTTTGCTCTTTGTTACAATTGAATACTTCATAGATATATACAAAACTAATTGAATGAAATAATATTATTTAGTACTGGTGCATTATTTATCATTATCATCATCAGCCGATAGAGGTGCATAGCTGGACATAGACATTCCCCAAAGACCTGCTTACCGATCAGTCCGCAATCATCACACCGGATCGTCGGACTATCTAATGGAAGTCCTGCCAAGACTGACTCGACGGGTACGCGGTCGCCATTCGAGGACCTTGCTGACTCATCACCCGTTAATCCCTCGAGCGATGTATCCTGCCCCTTGCCACTTGTAACAAACTTTTGGACTATGTCCGTGACCATAGTTCTCCTTCGGATTGCCTCATTTCTGATTCGATCACACAGGGAAAGCCTGAGCATAGTTGTTTCCAATGCTCTCTGCTGCAACTTGAAGTTAATCGCAAGGCCAACTATAAGCGATCAAGTCGCAGTTCCATAACGTGCATTATATACAGGAGATATCCAGAGATCCATTGATACATCACAATATCTCCGAAACTATTAAACGTAAAGACCCAATATTTGGTAGAGTTATTGCTTTTGCCAATTAGAGGTCAGTTAAGAATGGATTTCACAAAATTTCTTCAACAAAAAGATTTCAGTGTGTAATAAAGGGAGTGGACCGCGGCGGCGTATTGCCGCCGGGTATATTTCTAACAAATTTCAAGTCTAAATTTCAAATATAATTCCATACTACGGTCAGCAAATCAGATGAGGAACAGCTAGTAATACAACAGAAATTTCGAGACCTTGGATACGATAAATAAAGGAAGATGTATTTGTTTCAGTCTTGAACATATCAAGTCAAATTAAAGAAATGAAGGAATGACTTACTAATTCCTCATTGATCCACACAGGTTGATTTATGTATATATGTATATGTGTATAGACTACAGATAAATTTGTAAATAGTATCTCTACTAGTGAGAAATGTACGAGAAAAAATTTCCGTGTAGTTGTCGCCGCGATAGAATTTACCTAAATGGGCATAGTCATATTTAAGGTGAGCGTGATGTTCCTAATAAGGTTAAATGCACCCAATTCGAAGACGTGTGAATAGCCGTACCGTGTTCGATTCCGAGCGGGTTCCCGCTAATGGTGGTGTATATTTTACTTAAGGGTTTAATCGTGATGCGAGAACGAAAATCGGTACCGTTACCATAGATAAATAGACAAAGACGTGTAAATCATTATTTATAAAGTATAGCTTAGGTTATAAGTTATTGTATAAAATTTACCTGTGTGTATCAGGGACTAATTAGGTATTCAGTCAATATTTTCGTCGTTATGGCATGTAAGCAGTTATGATCCTTGACTACATTAATTTGACTTGATAAATACGTTCAAGACTAAAACAAATACATCTTCCTTTATTCATCTAATCCGAAGTCTCAAAATATCTGTTATTATATTACTAGCTATTCTCTATTCGCTTTGCTGACCGTAATATGGATTAGACTTGAAATTTGTCAGAAATATTCTCGATCGGCGGTAACCCGCCCTTTCCCGCTATTAACACCCCCGCATCTCCGTTCAGAGAAAGACTCCTGAAATCCATTTTTAGCTGAGCTCTAAATGGCAAAAGCAATATCTCGACTAATATTTAAGTGTTTACGTCTAATAGTTTCGGTGACCTAGTGATGAGTCAATGGATCTCTGGATATCTCCTATATATATATATAGAAAATATCCATGCAGTGTGTACTCTAGATATAGTATAGCGAAATGATTGGACTTGAGACACGAGGCGATGAGCATGAGATGAACGTTGTGGTGTTATGTCCTACCCAATCCCAGGGTCACATTGTTATAGTTATTTGTATCACTTCAACGCTATATCTCTAGTTAGTAAGAATAAATACACTGACTAAAGTAAGTTTTGTCTGTTGCAAAAGGTCAGTAAAGGGATCTTGTATCTTGCGATCTTGCGTGGGCTTTGATGGTCGGCGCTCTTATCATCGACAGATGATAACACAGACAACAAATGATGGTCCCACACTTATCATATCTCAGCGAAGGTGTAAAGAAGTTTGGTTTTTCTTTGAGACGTGCTAAATTAAAGTATAGAGGGGCACCCGGTGGGTTCTATAAGACATCCCCGGGAACTTTCGAATGTACTGAAAAACACTACCGAGTTGGTGTTACTTGGCAAAAAGGTCAACAGTTAACTTCCATTCAGAAGCAGAAATTTTTTCGAACATTTCTCCTTTTCGACATAAAAAAGATGAAACTTACCATCAGATGAACGTCCTGCCGATCCCGTTTCTTCCTCGAAAATTATTAATTACTAATCAGTTATTATGTGTATTCAACATCAGCCGATAGACGTCCACAGCTGGACAAGAGCCTCCACTAAAAGATCTCCATATCGATCGATCCTGCTTTGCTTGCATTGAGCGGATTCGCGCGATCTTCAGTGGTATGTAGAGCTCAGATGGAGGGATTTGGGCTATTTCCCATAACGCTGGTCCAATGCGGGTTGGTGGAAGCCAGAGCCTCGTTTGTTTATTAGCAGGGTGCACCACGAGCGGGTGAGGTTGGCTTGAGTTCCGTGAGTTATTGTGCGGGACCTCTTATACACTGATGTGTATTACAGTTACTAAAATGTTAAGATGAGATTTATATACTGCGGGCAATAATAATAAAAAAAAACTTTATTTTATGTACACAGCTACAAGTTATTAGAATTCTTACTGCTACTAAATAGTGAGTAAAGCTCTTAACGCGCCTGTAACTAGTATTTAATCAAGCCATGTTTACTGCGGCCGTAACGCCGCCTAACGTAATTCCGCCACCCGTAAATACTGTAAGTGCCTATTAAATGTACTTTTTGTATCGGACCTAAATAAATTCTAATATCCACGCTGGTACACAACAAGTCCAGGCTCTGTGAGTCGCTCAGCGATTGCTCTTGTGACCTAGATGCTATGATAAAAGTGGTCCGCAGTTTGTCCGAGAGACCGGAGGTTGAAAGGGAATTGTAGAAAACACAATTCAATTGTAAAGCGTAATGTAACTAAGAGTAGAGACGGAGGGAGTTTTTTAATTAACGGACTTAAAATGTTATTTTTCTTAAGAAGAACTAATGTTTTGAGGTTCATCGTTGAAGTATTCTAGATTACGCTTTTAATGTCTTTACTTTAAATAGGAAAAAAAGGAAAACTAGTTAGTCTTTCTCTCCTTATTTATCTAAAATACCGTGATACTTTTATGTCGAAGTCGGTATATATGTTTATTCCTGCTTAAAAGGTCCTGTGGCTTCATTTGCTATCATTCCATCAGTTCAAAAGATGTAGTATCAATGGTATCACTTCAATGTCTTCTAACTCTTTACTACTTCATGCAATATAGAGGAAGTTTAAATAAAATGTCTCTTATGTTGCTAATTTATCTAATAATATACTTCAAGGTCGTTTCAATCTTTATTCTATACGAGGAATATGTTATATGACGGTATCACCATCACCAATGGACTGTCTCTACACCTAAAGACCCAAAACTACGTTGAGATATAAAAGACTTTAAAAACCAAAACATCTTTTAGCTTTTTTTGTATATACTTAACCAGTTTTTAGTTAGTTTACAGAACTCAAGACTAATACACAAACATTGTACAAGAAACATTAATAATTACAAACAACAAAGACTGATTGTCCATAAAAACTGCTATTAACGTTGTTAAAAACCGTTATTTATAATAACTTGAACGGGATAAAAAAAAAAAACTAGCGCGTAAGACAATGTAAATGATAGCGGCTTTAAAATAATAGCCTCTACCTCGCATTATATAGGTACCGCGGCTAATTCCTGCAGGTCATTTATTATAAGCCACCTTTGAAGCGGTGACGTCATCGGCGCTCTGACCAACCACGCTCTACAGCCACTGGATATGGCTTTTAGCTTAAAATATTTTTTTTTCACATTTTTTTTTGGACACTCGTCCTTTAGGAACATGTCTGTTCTATTGGCATGAAACAATATTAAACTTAAACTTTTTGATACAACCCAATAACAATCAAGGCGCCTAGGTCTCAGTCTATATTTGAGCATCAACGACTCTTCTTAAAGATTAAGATTCTTTAACCTATGGAAAGATCAATCAATAAACGTACTAGTAAGTTTAATACTAAAAACCGGATATTGCAATCTAGCAAGACGTTCACCTGATGGTTAACGCCTGCCCATAACAACGTGGCGCTAATTAGAATGTTATACACTGCACCACATTACGCTGGTCGCCTTGAGACATAATATATTGAGACTCGTTACCACAGTAATCACACTAACAGCAACGGCCATACAAGCCGGTACACAGTAAATTTAACTACTGTTTGGCGGTAGAAATAGATTCTGCTGTAGTACCTACCTAGACGGTCTACAGCAGCAGATACTACCAGTAAATAGTAAATAAAACCTAAGTTATCTAAATAGAGTCTCTCATTATAAAAAATATGTATATTAAATATTGGTGGTAGGTTTCTGTGGCAGGAGACGGTCTAGACACCACCGCAGCTCTCCGCCACCAAACTGCAGTATGCATACATTACTGTGTACCGGTTTGAAGGACATTATAGCTATGAAATTACTGAGGTAACGAAACTTAATCTTGTCTCAAAATAACGAGCGGAATGTGGTGCTGTGTATATCATTCTAGTTAGCGCCAGGTTGTCACAGGCTGATGATGATGAGGTCACAAGCGGAGCTCTTATCTTTAGATGACCCTCGTCTCGTCGGTTCGTTGAAAAATTATAGTTCAACTTTAAAATCGTAACTTATATATCATTATTATTAGCCGATAGATGCCCACTGCTGGACATAAGCCTCCCCCAAAAAATACTTATGTATATAACAGTTAAACTGATACTATTTTTTTGTTTATGAAAGTGGAGGAAGCGAGAGAGGTGTGCCAGGATCGTACCAAGTGGAGAGAGGTGGTCTCTGCCTACCCCGCTGGGAACGAGGCGTGATATATATGTATGTATGTATTTTTCCCGAACTTAACAGTACCATAAGACATCTAGACATTTGGTTAGTTTTTGTATGAAGATAAGTTTTTAAGTAAACTAAAAGAAATCGTATTAATTATCGACTTTCTATTTCCTTTCTAAGTTTTTGAGAATTTCTGCTGCCAATCTTCACCCTGAACTAATAACTTGTTGACTTCCTGTGTTAAAAGAACTTAGTATCTTACTCGGTGACGGTCACCTGATGGTAAGACATACGTCTGCCCATAACAAGGAAGTACTAGTTATAATAGTATACATAGTGTAACATAGTACTCGTCGCCTTGACACATAAGATGTTAGCTATAGCGCTCTTCAAACCGGAACACAGTGATGTTTGTACACTATTGTTTGGCAGTGGAAGTAGGCGCTGCGGCGATACCTACCTAGACGGTCTCCGGCAACAGACACCTACCACCATTAGAAGTCTAGTCTAAAGTCTATATCTCTTTTCATGAAAGTGTCTCTTTATTTCGTATCTTTTACACTATATCCTTAAATAAAGAAATGTTGGAAATTTGTAAAAAAGAAACAAAGTAAGTACAACGTAAAGGATACAATTTAAACTTAATGTTACACGGGACAAGGACGTGGCCATTGTCCGTCAAGTTGCAACAGAACAGCATAATGAACTTGATCCGGCCGGTGTAATTGTAAGACAGGATCTATACACAACACTGACACGAACCTTGAATTGGACGCACTTAAATTAACTATTGTTAGTGTGGCACATAAATCATTAAAGGAGATGGAATTTTATTATATACTGGGTGTTGGGATACCGCTTCCGGAAACGAAGACAGTCGATAGTACTAAAGACATCTTTGATGATGGGACGGAAAAGAAATCGATCCTGATTAAAAAAAAAAAAAAACAAATTATTATAACCTTTTATTAGCATTATTTACGCTCAATCATGTTAGTATAGCTAAATGTTAATAGTTTCATAAAAATACATTAGTTTACTAAAAAAAAAAACCAGCAATGAAACGCAAAATCAAAAACGGCTGATGCTCGGATCGAAGAACGCTCGGCCGCGGCGGGAACTCGAAATGTATTTGGTTCCAATTTGAACCTTATCTCATAGGGCCACGGAACATTTAGATTGGCGGGCGTTCGTTGATCCGAGCATCAGCTGTTTTTGATTTTGCGTTTCATTGCTGTTTTTTTTTTAGTAATGTATTTTATATGAAACTATTAACATTTAGCTATACTAATATGATGGAGCGTAATTAATGGTGATAAAACGTTTAAAATTTTTTTTTTTTTTAATTATTATCGATTTTTTTACCTTACCCTCATTAAAGGTGTCATTAGTACTATCGTATGTCTTCGTTTTCGGAAGCGGTCTCCTAACACATAGTATATTCATTCAACAAAGCGATGAGAAGTACAGGATGTTCGCCAGATGTTAAGTGATACGCCTGACAATAACAATATGGCGCTACTTAAGATGTCATACACTGCAACACATTCCGCTCGTCTTGAGACATAAGATATCTTTTTGTTTTTGTTGAATTGTTCCCCTGCGTGTTGTGGGTCAGGGCCTTTATTTAATCACTTATCATTATCTATTCCTTATGTCTAAATCCTCATTCTCTCCTTTCATCCATCTCATCTTACCAGTACTTATCTTCCATTCTTTTTTATTCGCCTCCTCTTTTCTATCATTCCCTATTCCATTCCTTCTTCCATACCTCTCGCTGAGTGAAGACCGAAGTCGCTGCATCTGAAACAATCATCCACTTTTTCTCTTCTTTTCCTTCCCGACATATCATATTGAGTCTGCATACCCCAAGTTGCTACCTGGTGGTAACTATTTGACAGTGATAGTAAGTCTCTGTTGCTAAACACCGTCTTAGGAGGAACCACCATAGCTCCTATTTCTGCCACCAAACAGTAGTGAGCAAACATTACTGCGTTTCCGCTTGAAGGTGTTTTAACTAGTGAAATTACTAGACTACCAAGGTACTAACTAACATTTTGTCTCAAGGCGACGAGCACAATGTGATGTTGTGTATATCATCCTAACTGTTACTACATTATTATGTCCGCCAGAGAGTAGTGCGCAATAATAAAGTACAGTGAATAATAATATTAAATATATCCACTGCTGGCCATAGGTCAATAACCATAATAAGTTAATTAAACATATTAATTATCAATCCCTTTCCCTTAACAGTGGGGATGTAAATTGGCTGTTTAAAAAAAATATATATTAATGTGTTTAATCCATAGATTTCTATATCGATGTATCGAGTTGCGCTCGTCACTGCGCAGCGATGATTTATCGATAATACGAGACACTGGCGATCATCGAATGGTCACGCTCCGCATCGAGAGATCGAGTACCTACTTTAATTCTATCACTTCTTCATACTATCTACATTTTATAACCGAATCGATTTATTATTCGGATAGCACATTTGAGTAACCATTACAATAATTTAAATAAGTATTAGAATATAAAAAAAACTATTTAGTACATTGTTATAAATAATTCTGTTAGAGATTTATTAGTGATAATGATAAATGGTCATCATCATCATCGTTTCAATCTATTGCTGTTTGCTGATAACTTAAGCAAATCCAAGCCACAGATTCAATGCTACTAGCATTCAATCGACTACGATTTTTTTTTATTATTCAATTAGTGATGGGACCAGCGGAAGGTTCACCTGATGATAAGTGATACGTCCGGCCATAACAACGCAGCGCCATTAAATACGGTATTTACTGCACCACATCGTGCTCATCACTTACGCCATAAAATATGAAGCCTCATCCCAGTAATTATACTAGTAACAACGCCGTTTAAACCGGATCACAGTAATGTTTCCACACTGTTTGGCGGCAGATATAGGAGCTGCGATGGTACCTATCTAGACGATCTCCGGCAACAGTACCACCAGAATATTTTGGTGATGATGATAGCGGTCTTGCTGGTGGGAGGCCTTTGTTGTCGAAGACCGTCTATGTAAGTTACTGTGTTCTAGCTTGTATGGTTTGCTTTTGTTCCGGTTTGTAGGGCGCGGTAGCTAGTGTAATTACTGGGTTAACGAGCATCAATATCATATGTCTCAAGGCGACTAACACAATGTGGAGTAGTATCAACACCTTAAATAGCGCTACATTGTTATGAGCAGATGTATCACTTACTATCAGGTGAACGTTCCGTTCGTCTCCTTGCTTCCTTGAATAAATTAAAAGCAGAAACTAGTGCTATTATCCTAGAGTTAGTACTTCTTATTACCTCTTTCCAACGTGTAGTGTGCTTAGAATATCTTAACCCGTCTCCTAAACCTTTTTCATTTATCTGCTATTATTTAATACAGCTTTATATCCATTTTTTCTAGTACATTTGAATTGAAATGTTTAGTGCCGCTGTCTAGTGCCGTTGGTAGTAAGACATTCTTACAGGAGCGAAATAAAGGAATCGAAAAAGCTGGAGCGCTCGGCGGAACAAATCTGTTTTGTATGTGTAACGACTGAGAAACGAGAAAGGATAAAAGGACGTATTCGTAGAAAAATCCGTTCACTTATTCATTTCCATATACACTTTAACAATTGGCCGTGTTAATACGAAAACGTATTTTTTTTTTATTCTCCTAATTCTTCTATTTCATCATTATTATCAGCCTTTGTTTATCCACCGCTGGATGCTTTACTCAATGTCTTCCAACAAATGCTTTCTCTCATCCTCTCTGATGATGTTGTTGGTCCATCCGCCATCTCCTATGTTATATATCCAAATCAGACTTAACGCTTTCCAACTTGCATACTATACGTTGCTAGTGTGATTAAAACAACACTTAATTTAGCGTGGACATCAAAGGACTGAAATGAATTAGAGAAATTCATGTCTTCTACTGATTTTAGTATCCAAAAAAAAGCAAAAAAAAGAGAGAGAAGAAGAAATAATCATGAAAAAGATCAGTGAAGCCATATTTGAACTACGTTACATAAAAACAAATATTTATAACTTTAAAAAAACAGGATACCTCAAAGACAAACAAAAATACTTGAAAAGTATTATAATACTAGAAAGGACTTGATGGTTGAACCGGTTAAACCGATTTTCTTGGAATATAGCCAATGATTTAGAATAAGTCGTCTTTCACGCAAAAAGTACTAGATTAAGGTTTCAAGGGAATGTGACGTCCGTCCTCGCATTTGGCTGTCATGGTAGTTTGATCCGGGACTTTTTCATGGAAGATAAGACCTAAAGTTCCAGCAGTTGAAGTAGTAAGTACTAAACAATAACTATTAGTAAGTATTATGTAGTAATTAATAAATAGTAAGAAGTATTGTAATAAGTATTAATTAAAGAAGGCTTCCCATGCATTATATATGTCGTAGACAGAAGGGCGTTAAATATATCACACTCTCTTTTGTTTACGTGGTTACTAAGGTTGATCAGACCTTTAGCTAAAAGCACAGATATACAGATAATGTACAGTAATGATATAAATTCTCCTGTACAAAACCATATAAATATCATCGCCGTCGACGTATCTAGGTGGGATCGTTAACAGGGACACCCCGTCAGGGCCCACGCGCCGCCCACGCGTGCGCCCAGACTTCATTCTAATGACCATAAGTATCAACTACTAACAGGCGCGCCTCGAATGGAATGATAATAGCGTTCGCTCAGGACCTGCATCAACTGTCCTCATATATGTTTTGTGCTTGAGTACTTTATGTACTTTCGATCTTTTTCTTCATTGATATCAATATTTATTTTATCGTCAATATAACTCTATATAGTCGTTAACAAGGAATTATACTTGAACAGAGTAATCAGTGGTTAACTGTCCTTGTTATAGTAAACTGGATGAAGCGTTGTTAGCTCAGTCACATCTGTATACTAAACAGACTATCAGTACCAGGAAACCTAAATTTATGAAAGAATGAGTAGTATGCAAGTATGGGAAGCAGCTGGATACCGGTAGCGCAGGATCGATCGATTTGGAAATCTTTGGGGACGTCTATATCCAGCAGTGGACGTCTATCGGCTGATGATGATGATGAAGTAAGTATATTTTCTGTTATGAACGGCTCAGTCGCTTATTTGAACTGCGAAGATGTCAAAAGGCTTCAGCGCGATCTAGTGTTAACAGGAAAGAGGAAAGTAATAGTAAATATAGTAATAGCAATCCGGTCTATAACTTCGGAGAGTGAGTTACTTACTAGACTATATTTATACAAATAATAACATAAAACTATATAATTGTACTAGTAATATAGTACTCAAAGACAGATATTTTATTGGCGGTAAGTCTTTCTTGGCCATTTCTACACAGAAATATTTTATGAATGTAAAACAGTGCATATACTTACTCCTCTGGCGCAGCGACTCAAAGCGAGTCTTGGCCTCCGACACAAGATATCGCCAGCGTTGTCTGTCTCAAGGCATTGCCTATACCACCATATATATACATCATAACAGCTGGACATAGGCTTCCCTCAAATGTCTTTACTTCTATCGGTCCATAGTTAGCAAGGCTATCGTTTGTAGGGGTTCAATTGGAGGCCTTTACTTACCACGCGGGATGATAGAAGCCAGAACCTTTGTAGATAAATATGATGCATTACTAGTAAGGTTGGCTTGACTCTCGTATGGTACCCTTTACACTGCTCATAATAATAAGTTAATGAAAATCATTGGTTTTTCTTTATTTGGATTTGAGAAGACATCTTTTTAAACATATTTTCCGCGTTAAAGAAGTAAGCATATTATAGAGCTTCAGCTCCTTTAGAGAGGTCGAAGGACTGTAATGTAGAACACTATATTGGCCTGTCTAAACACATGTGTGTTGTTGCTGCTGACATGATGTGTATGTTGATGGCATTATGTACTACTAAGCACCGTAAAAGTACCGTAGCTTAACATACATGCATACTAGAAAATAATAAATACAGCTTCAACCTCTTATTTGATTGGCTTTACATACTAGCACCAAATCATTATGAGCGTATTATCTTACTAACAGTTCAAGATCTTGATATACTGCTTTGTTTAAAAATCTACAATTTTATAGACTAATGGTTAAACTGTCTATGTCATCTAATGAAAGTGATACTGATCTCACAATGACAAGGAAACTCAGCCCCCTGCGTAACGCGATACTCGCCTCGGTGTAGCGTCTGGGAGGTTAACGGCCGGAAGTTCAACAGTTTTTTTTTCTATTGTTCACATCACGCGCCTTAATCATTATAGCGGACTATTTACGTCAATGAAATGTGTATAGGAGTGTGTATCAAATTTCTGGCAATAAATACAGAGTAGCAGCTTTCCCTGTAACCTTTGATATAGTTGACATCAATGGGCCGCAATGATTATGTTGATGATTTAATATTTTGATAAAGTAATACATTTTCATCAATTTCTTGTTGATAAGTTTAAAGTATAGGTACAATAACATCAGTCAGGAGATAATAAATTTCAATATATAAATAATTTATACAATTTAACATAACAAAGGCTGGAAAAAATTCCATTAGTTAGACACAATGATACATGTCAAGTTATATGGCGTCAAGGCCTTTGAATAATAATCAAAGGACGTCGGCGCGTCCTTCAGAGATTACGCTGTAATTAACCATTATATTCGACGCTGCCTGCGCTCCACCGGAAGCTGTATTAAGCTGTAAGCTTGAAAATAAGCACTAAATATGCGCAGAGCGTACGGGATGTAAATATTGTGACCACGTGTGTTTACGTGCGTTGAAATTTAGGCGTGCGCTGCTGTGTGTCGCTATGATATGCGAGCTAAATACTTATAATTATTATTAACTATGTAATAATAAAAAAAAATACTGTGGAAAACACACGACTTTATAATTCCATTGTAGTAAATGCAAAGTAGTAACAAAAAATATATAAACCATAGACGCACAAGTAAATACTAATATTTTACAGCATACATTCATCAAACATGTTCTCCGTAGCTCTTGGAGATAGATATATACTATATGAAATAACAATTGGGGCTATTGAAATAATTACGGACTAATAATAGTATGTTTTGATTCACAATCCATATATATAATATGTAGATCCGTTTATCCGACTTATCAGGAGAAATTATTAGATGTGAAGATCCAAAAGTTGAATAGAGATATCGCTTTTACCATTCAAATTTCAGCTGAGAATGGATTTTTCAAATATTCCTTCAAAGGGAGTTTCGGGGGTTGTTTCAACCAGCAAATCGACTGGGGAACAGCTAATAGTTAATATAATGATACATATTTTAAAAACTATAGGTAGTGCCATTTATCTTCTAGCAGTTTGCAGTATATATAGACACGTCTAGATAAAGAGGAAACTCAAATAATTGATTATAATCTAGTTATTAGTAGCCTTCTGTTACCAAGATTATTTAATGATTTTAAAAAGCCAGAAAGGAAGGAATTGGATGAGTACAATGTAGGATATATTGTAAAGATCTTAGGACTAGGTCTATATCTAGAAGGTAACGTCTGTTGCTGATGATTATAATGAATATTAAAAAATAAGTTCTTTGTAGGAAGCTTTGGTGATATTGATAGGATATAACGTCTGACAAGTGTGCTTCTGCAGTATTGTCGTCTGAAGTGCCGTTGTTATAGATATAACTGTCTAGAATGTTCTATGCTATAATATAATTAATCTTTAGCTCTTTGAAGTCTTTGACTCGCGTCAATTTAGTGATGGGAATCAAAAAAAAGTTACTTATGATCAGAAAAGGATCTCTCTTTAGTTTTCGGCAGTAAACATACGATATTGCATATGACTGACTGCAGTCCGTCTGGCTTGTTACTTGTACGAATTGTAAGGCATAGCTCACACTGTTGCGCAGCCCGGAAGCGGATATAATAAAGTTGTCGCGTCACGCGCACGCGGGGCCCGTCTCATTACGCCGGACTGTTTCTGTTAGCTTTAAATAAGCCGACTGCGGCACCGGGACGCCCGTGTGCACACCGCCTTAAATAAATATTAGAATGAGCCGAATGGTCCTTCGAGCCGGAATCGTTTACTCGGAAAGGTTATTCTGTGAATGTTTAAATGCGGTAATTAGGCTCGTTTGCTAACCCACGGCCGGAAAGAGGGGGTGTAATAAATTTAACGCTAATATCTGTCTACTGAACTTCGTACTGACGTTGGTTCTATTGCTTTTCAATTTGTTTGAAAGGTGTTTTGGTAAAAAAAGTCTTGATGGTTAAAGTCACAATAATACGAACAGAACGTTAATATAATATAATGTAATACTACTTAAGATGATATACACTGCATCTCAATTTCCTTGTCAGTATGAGATAGGATCCTAAATCATCCCTTACTATACTAATTTCTTTTTAGAAATGATATAATTTCATTATTCAATTGAATTGTTTACTTCCCTTCTATTACATTGGAAGGTAAGAAGACCTAATCTTTTATAGGAACGACTTTCAGTAATGAAGATACGACCTAAAAAAAATGAGAATACATGAAAAAAATATTTTTATTGTTGTTTACAAAAAAGTACAACAATAAGTATATTTATATACGTTCATACGTAAGGAGAATGGAGGGTAGAGGGGGAAGTTATCATTAAATGTACTTGATAGAAAAAATATATAAAATAGTCGTGTATTTGTAATCAGAAAACTATATAAAGTATATGAAAAGATAAGTAAAATGATATATGAAAAGGATATATGTTACTATAACCACCGGTTTCCTGTAAATCCTTAAATGAAACGTAAGGAGAATAAACCGGATTTATCTCATCGTCTCGCTTACATGTCTCCGTGCAATATCATTATAAGACACAGTGTCCTTGTTTGCCACGCTTTCCGTCCTCATTTCCACCTGACATTTTCCTGGCTGCATGTGGCGTCACAATGGCCAGGACAGAGTGGCCCACTCCTCACCGACCGTGTAAAAGGTATAGCGTGCCGACGCTCCTCGAGAATTTCGTTAACAACAGCTTTTTGAAATATCGCACCGCATTTTCTGAAGCACGACGTTTTTGTTCCTTTATAAGTAATTTAATTGAAAATTTAATCTTCAAAGATACACGAACAAGGATTCGAGAGTTATGGCACCTAATTTCTTTATATATATATATAGTCACGCCTTTTTCCCAGTAGGGGTAGGCAGAGGTGAATAAACACCCACATTTCGCCAGATGTGGTCAGATTAGGTCCCATGTAACAGGGGGCGAGCCTGTTGCCACTTTATTGGGACCACCACACACACACACACACAAAGATGATATCAGTGTGCGGGTTTCCTCACGATGTTTTCCTTCACCGTTTTGTATCTCGCTGCTGTAACTAAAGTTCACAAATGTACATAACTTAAATATTAAGTCATTGGTACATGCCGAGGTTTGAACCCGCGACCATCAGAATGAAAGCCGCACGCTCTAACCATTAGGCCAGCGAGCTACTTTATAAGAATATTAATATACCTTCTTTATAAGAATATTACATTTATATATGTATAGGAGATATCAAGGGATTCATTGACTCATCACGTGATCTCCGAAACTGTTACATGTAAGACTGAAAATTTGGTAGAGCTATTGCTTCTGCCATTTAGAGGTCAATTAAAAGTTTATTTTACATAACTACATCCCCAAAGGGACTTGCGGGGGTGTTACGAACAGCGAACTGCTGATATGTAATAAAGTTTTACATAAAGCGAATCCAGACTCAAAAGTGTCACAATAACATAATCATCATATAATTACTTTCAAGGGTACGTCATACAACAATAATCCTAGCCTTTAGAAATGAACTGATTTACATATTTATTACAAAATTTGACAATAATTGTTACATATTACATTATAATATAAACAATATGTGCAATGATCTCTTATTACTTTATAACATCAGTTGATTTTACGCATTTTATAAAGATATGTTTCTGTATGGAAAAACATCAAAGATTGAATATCACCTAATATATAAATAAAATTCATTTACATTATCACATAAATCTATATTTATCATCTATATATATACATATATAGATTTATAATATCTATTTATATCTGTATTGTTCGGATATAGTATATTGTACAAGTGCTGCCATCTAGTGACGTTCGTTTAAACCTCCAATGTGAGCTTTATAGATTTTGAATTGAGATGAAATGCCACCAGAGCGATCAGGATTTAAGCTTTCACGACAAATAGCCACCAGAGGATTTATGCAGTTGATAGATATTATATTGTCACCGGTTGTACAGTGATGAATATTTTATCTGCCTAGTATATCTAGTGTGCATTATTGCTATTATCTTTTTAGTTATACAGATTATTGTGGTGTTTGATTGTAGTCGCTGAGAAAAGGTCTTATATAATACAGTGCAGAACTGGAAAGCTTTCTTGGCGGCAGGTATTGGCACTGAAGTAGTATCTGCCTAGACGGTCTGCATTTAGTGTTTACCTCAAATAAAAGTTTGCATAATTAAATTACATCTTATGTAGTTTTAAAAGGATATATACTCAACATTAAAAACTCAAGAAAAACATCAAGGATGCAATGTTATTAATTCTAGACTAAGTGTAAAATCTAAAATGGGTATCTAGATTAACAACAGTTATATGCTCACTGAGATCTCTGTTGCCGGAGATGTCTAGATAGGTTTTGTTTTTAAACATGAGAGACTTTAGATCTATCCTGTGCTAAGTTTTTACAAACTGTAACAAGTTAGACTATATTTTTAGATCATTATATATATAGGAGTATATAGGGGTGTAAAGACATCAACTTACAGGATTCATCAATGGATCCCTAACCCATCGCGTGAAAATCTTTGAGGGAGGCCTATGTTCAGCAGTGGAGGTTTACGTGCTCATGATGATGATGATATACATATATGTTATTATATATAAAATATATTTACATTATAAAAAGACAAAGATAATATAAATAATATTCTTTTTGTTAAATTAACTATGGGTATGACTGCTATCGGAGATCATCTATATAGTTTGACCTACGGCAGCTTCTATTTCTACCGTCAAATAGGAGTGTGTAATTTTTACTGTGTTCTGATTTGAAGGGCTTTGTAGGTAGTGAAAATAGTGAGGTAAAGAAACAACATCTTACCTGTCAGTGCGACAAGCGCAATATGATGCTGTGTATATAATCCTATCTAGAGGCGCGTTGTTATAGGCGTGTGTATCGCTTACCATCAGGTTAATGTTTCATTCGTCCCGTCCCATCGTTCAATAAAAAAATAGATCGCCTTGCGTTAAAAAACTACCGCCTATTTTAACATGTTCGTATAAATAAAATTATGATAGTTTTTTTTCCAAACGTATTAAGATTGTAACCGAATTAACTCAAGGGGAGTGGACACGAACTGTCGTAAATTAATGTAAACAAGTCATAAAAGCTGATCACGGTGTTGTACGAGGGTGTAGAGGTCGTTGGCCCGAAGGAGCTTTCGTCGTAATGAATAAACATATTTTGGCAATAATAAAATGAGTGAACAGACTCGACTTTAATTAATAGTCATATAAAAGGACAGATTTTGAATTCAAAACAATACTATAGAAACAATCCATTTTCTCAAAACATCGTCAACAGCAGCCGATAGACGTCCACTGCTGGATAGTATTATGTACACAGCACCACATTGTACTCGTCGCACTCAGACGTAAGATTACTATCTCTCTCTCATTACCTAAGCAATTTTACTAGCTACAAAGCCTTTCAAACCAGAATACAGTAAAATTTTAGATACTACCATTTTGCCGTAAGAATAGAAGCTGCGATAGGTCCACTTATCTAGATGTACTCCGGTAACAGAGCCATACCACCAAGTTATTTAACAAAAATATTATGATTTATATTATATTTGTCTTTTTGTAATATAAATATGTTTTCGCTAAACTATCATACAGTAATATATAGTTACATCGTCATCATTATCATCATGATTCCTTAAATGTTCACAGCTGAACACAGGCCTCTCTCAGCGATTCTCACACGATCGGGTAGGGATTCATATGAGGGGAATTGGGCTATTTCTCACCTCGCTGGTCTATTGCGGGTTGGTAAGAGCCAGAGCTTCGTTTGTTGATAAGCAGGTTTCATCACTAGTAGGTCTGGTTGGCTTAGGTCCAGCGAGTTATTGTCCAGGATTCCGCAAACGTCTTTCAAAACGTTAAATAAAAAATTAAAGTTCTAATGATACAACAAAGAAATCAAATGGAAAACTGTGCGTACGTATTCAACCGCTTTTAATAATTACCTGAACAATTATGATAACAGTAGTAACGCTATTATTCATGAAAAAAAAAGACAGAGGTTAAAAATAATTTAAGGCTAGAAGAAGACCTAAGAAAGTGTGGATGGATTGTGTGCAAGAAGAGTGTGAATTCGGATATGACGGCTGATAGAGGGATATGGAAGAGAAGTACATACTGTGCCGAGCCCACATAGCTGGGAAAAGGGCAGGAGAAAGTAGAAAAAAAAAAAGATTTTATATGTATTTCATACTTGAGCCCCTGGTCTTTGAACTAGGAATTTAACCTGTACCCTAGGAAACAGTGCTCCCTCACAATTTCACCGTTACGTACATGCAATTTCCTAAAAATATAGAAATTACAATATCGACAAAATTTAAAAAAAAGAAGAAAAAAATTTTTAGAAAAGTTCTATGCGTTTGTCTGTATGTGTATTGTACATATGTTTCAGTGTATTTGATGTCCCCTGTGTGCATATATGTATGTAAATACGCGGGTGTGGGTGGGTTAGGGTACGTGTGGGTGTGTATTCATGAGGTGTCATGTACCTCATATACATTTAAATTTTTTGACAGTTATCATAAAAAAGCTGATAATAGAAAAAAAAAATAGTTTTATTGAAGATTATAACTTTTTAAGTTGTCAAGTAGCAAAGCTACGGGATTACCTGCGTGATTGCATCAGAAATGAGGAAAGCAAGCCTCAAGTAGCAATGGGTAGGACATATCTTTCGAAAAACTGATAGCCGATGGGGAACCAGGGTCCTCTAATGGCAACTGCGTACCGGAAGACGTAATGTTGGCAGTCTCCCAGGCGGTCCGACGATGCGGTGAAGGTTGCGGGAAGCAGATGGATGCGGAGAGCCAAGAATCGATCGATGTGGAGATCTTTGGGGGAGGCTTATGTCCAGCGGTGGACGTCTGTCGGCTGATGATGATGGACTCGTTATTAGTGATATTGGTACAGTAATGATACCTACTTAGACGGTCGTCAGTATTTACCTATATTTAAATAGAAATAAAAGAAGAAAAAAAAGACTAAGTAATATTACTGAGGTAACCTTTAATGAATTCTATGGTATCTCGTTACTTTTATGAAGTAGTAAATGTTAACTTCTGACATAAGAGAGAGCTAACGTTGTCTGTCCCAGAATGTCTTCTGCAGTTGCTGGTGTTAGGTCAATGTTGGCGGAGACCGTCAAAGTAACTGCCACCACAGCTCTGCTTTCTGCCACAAACAGTAGTGTTTTAACGCTTGAAGGAGGCTATAGCTAGTGAAATTACTGGGGTAATGAAACTTAACATTGACTGTCATGTCTCTAAGCGTTGACCATAATGTGATGCTCTGTACATCAGTGCTTAGTTATGGCAAGGTACATCATTTACCATCAGGTGATAGTCTCTCTCATCTTGTCGCGTTGTAGAATAAAAAAAAATTAATATATGCTTTATTTTTAAACAAATAAGCGACAAGACATTCACCTGATGATAAGTGATAATCATGCTTGCCTATAATGTGGCGCAAGGCTTAGTTTAAAACATAAGATGTTGAGTCTTGTTACCTCAGTAATTATATTAGCTACAACGCCCTACAAACCGGAATACAGTAATGTATGCACATTCCTGTTTGGTGGTAGAAATAGGCGCTGCAGTAGTACCCACCTAGATGGTACCCAGTATCAGAGAACTACCACCAGTAAATAAATATCTGTCGTCAACGAGGCCGAACAAATCCGTAGCACCAATAAACAGCATTAATAATGACATCGATAGATTCGTAGCGCGATCGCGTAGAGGTCGGTTCGTAGAGGCTGCGTATCTACGATCAGGGCCGCGTAGCTCGCATACCGCAGTCGCATAACTCGCGTATGTGATTCGCGGCGCGCGTGACATTCCCGGCCAGGTAACCAAACGATAATCAACAATCAACGCATGGCCTCGGCGGTTGCGGGTTCATTCCGCGGCGCACCGCCCCACAATCGGATACGTCGAGGAATCCGGTCTAGTTAGCCTAATACTAATGTCACCTTGATTAAATACTGCTTAATTAATACAGGATTGTTTGTTGTATTGTTTGTATATTAAATGTTTGTTTATTGTATTGCATATCGTTCGTAATCGGTCTCCATTGCCGGACACCCTCTAGATAAGTACCATGGCAGCGCATATTTCTGCTGTCGAATAGCAGAGTGCATTACTGCGTTCCGGTTTGAAGGTCGCTGAATCTAGTATAATTAATCATGAACATCTTATGTTTTAAAGCGACAAGCGCAATACGGTGTAATTTATATGAGCGTAACTAGCGTTTCGTTGTTACGGGATGATATATATATGAGTTAACACCGGGTAACGATCTCGTCCGTCGTTTCCATGAAAAAAAGAAGAATGTCGGAAATTATCTAGATCCATCGCAGAGCCATTTTCGACACCTAAAAGTAGTGTACAGATATTAGTGTGTCCTGGGATTTTTTTTATTATAGATAGACCATAATGCTGTACAGTGTAATCGCAACAAAGGTTTCATTGTTATGAGTGGCCGTGTGATTAACCACCAAACTTCCCCTTCGTTTCTTTGATATAACATTGGTCGCATATTGCTGGAGACCATTTAAGAGGGATCTATTTTTATTTACAGACCTTGTGAGAAGCAGAGACGGCTAAAAATTATTTTTAGCTAAGACGTATAGATGTGTTACTCCTTGCATGGTACTCAGACAATTCGCCTCACGTACGTAGAAAACACTTCAAATATTCACACCGTATAACTCATACAACATAAAGGTGTTTGTATTCGAACCTACTGTACAAACATCTCTCAATCGGGTATTCGTGGAAGACGACCGCCCTCCCCCGGGAGTATGGGATATTGATTGGAGTTTTCCCGCTGTTTTCAAGACTTTATTATACTTTCCCCATAGGCGGTGCGTCCATTGTCTTCCGAGATTTTTTTTTAGATTGTTACGCGGCTTCGATGATCAACTTTCCCTTTTTTTTTTGTTTCGCATCCTTTTGTTTGATATTTATATTGGGATTGATTTTTTTTTATCCTGTCCACAATGGGAGTTAGGTAGGAATGGGGGATAACGGTTGTTTGATCTGTCTGTTTATCTCATAATCTCAGTCTTTTGTTTCAGTCAAAGTACTTTACAGTTGTGTAGTATAAAAAAGTAATATCATGTTGAGATGCATATTATATGATATAAAGGAACGGTTAAATAGTAATTTTAGGGCTTATTTATTAGGTATACAAATAACTTGGAACGTTAGTAATATCCGCAAGTACATTTTCGTATTTTAATTTTCAACTTGAACGTTTCGTTGCGGCGGTTCGCTTTTTAATAACTCCACTCTCGGAGACCGTTGTAATTTAGTTGACGCGTTTCGCAATAAAAATGGCACAAATTACACGGAACCTTAATCGCCTGGCAGAAGATCCGCCAGATGGAGTGAGCAGATATGGCAAGTTATTGCCACACGTCTCTTGACGTATCGCCGCTGACGCCACATGGCTTTTGTTATCAACACTTTAATGTAACGTTATTTTGAACTGCCTTTACAAAGTAACATCCCGTTTATATAAATTAATTTATGTTTTCTTGTAAATAACATCATCATGCTAATGTTTACTCAGCTATAGTCAATTAGTTTTAACAGACATCATCAATATTAAAACAAACTTCGCGGATAAGCATTATGTATATCTTACTCTTTAAGTTGGTTCCTTAATGCTGAGCGTCGGAACTCCTTATCGATATCCTGTATGTCACTGTTACACCAGTTACTTCCTTTAGACGTTTTATGTGTCCTTTTACAGGTTTTTTAATGGCCTTCTTCACCTGGTCAGTCAAACTACTTGAGCCCCGTCCACGCGGCTGTTTCCCATCAATCTTGCTAGTAACGATAAGGTCCTTTTAGTCCTTTCTGTTTTTCTTGGTAATATGACGTACAAAACTCAAATACGACGCAAACAGACTATTGAAAAGCGTTTGGATTTGGAACTGTTTTAATATGGAGACGTCGGTACTTTCGATACGTTCAAAATCCGTCACCAGCACCATAATTCCGCATGTGGGGATGAAGGGGAATGAAAGGGCGGACTAACTGGCCAAGGAAGCAGCCCTAAAGAACAAAAAGACTGGAGTACGAGGACTGCCCCGTTTCTTTCGTCATGCGTCAGCTAAAGCTGAGGACGCTTAACGAATGGAACAGGAGGTATGTGGAAGGTGCAATGGCTTCAACAACGAGGGTATTCTTCCCCAGCGTCACGTCGGCATATCGGGTGCTTCGTCGGTTCGAGCTCGACACGGTCTTGGTCCAGATGTTCGCTGGGTACGAGGGATTCTCCGAGTACGTTCACAGGTTCTAACTCAAGGAGAGTCCCGCGTGCCTCTGTGACCCGGCGGTGGACCAGATCGTGGTGCACATCCTGGCTTCCTGTCCCTTATTTGGGAAGGAGAGAGTGGAATGCGAGATAGAGATCGGAAAAAAGATAGACAGTGGAATTGTCGCCTCTCTGATGAGTGAGGACGGGAGTCGAACCGTATTTCTGGAATACTGCAAGAAGGTAATAGATAAAATAATAAAAATAAATAAAGAAAATTAAATAAAAATAGTGAGTAACAAACAGTAGCTCGCTGGCCTAATGGTTAGAGCGTGCGGCTTTCATTCCGAAGGTCGCGGGTTCAAACCTCGGCATGTACCGATGACTTAATATTTAAGTTATGTACATTTGTAAACTTTAGTTACAACAGCGAGATACAAAAACGGTGAAGGAAAACATCGTGAGGAAACCCGCACACTGATATCATCTTTGTGTGTGTGTGTGTGGTGGTCCCAATAAAGTGGCAACAGGCTCGCCCCCTGTTACATGGGATCTAATCTGACCACATCTGGCGAAATGTGGGTAGTTTATTCACCTCTGCCTACCCCTACTGGGAAAAAGGCGTGACTATATAAAAAAAAAAAAAAAAAAAAAAAAAAAAGTAACAAACAAAACTGTGATAAAAGTGATAGAATAAAAATAAAAACAAAAAATTGAGTAGTAAAAATAAACAAACATAAAATAAAACAAACAAGCTGGAGAGCAGATGAACAAAGATGCTCCAGGGGATGCTTTCATTCTCAGATATTCCAGAAAGATGACTGTCTACACTTCGGAAGAGAGAAACGGTATGAAATATAGAATGATAGACAAGGGAGGTATGGATGAGGAGAGGAGTATGAAAGAGGGAAAAGAATGATAGATGAAAAATAAAAATAATGTGTAAGTAAAGAATAGAAAAATAAAGATGGTAAATGTAATGATGATGGTAAAAATAAATGTAATGATGGTAACTGTAAAGATAGATAATATAAGTAAAATAAAGGCTCTGACTCAACCTACGCATCAGAATTAAAAAAAAAAAAATACGTCTATCACCAACGCCATATTTCAATCGCGCCTATTCACTTGCGATCGATTTCCTTCATAGTCGAAGTGTCCGTTCCGTAAATGTATGGAAAGAATTAAGGTTAGTACGAGGCGGGTTTAGTTTTCAACGAGATGTTTCTGTCTTTCCATATTCTTGAGATTCATCTTAGCATTTTTTTATCTCATAAAAGTTACTCTAGCCTAAGAAAAATAGACAAAATAAATTTTGTCAAGACATATAAGATATAAGAGTAGCTTATATACAAAAGTTTATTTAATACCGTTCCTCGTCGTTTTCACTGTATACATATATATTGTGTAGTTCATTTGACATTTTATTGTAAGAAGCAGAAAAAAAATAGATTGAAGCCTTTACATCAGTAAATTAATTTATATTACAATATAGTAGTAAGTAGCTCGCTGGCGTAATGGTTAGAGCGTGCGGCTTTCATTCTGAAGGTCGCGGGTCCAAACCGCGGCATGTACCGATGACTTAATATTTAAGTTATGTACATTTGTGAACTTTAGTTACAACAGCGAGATACAAAACGGTGAAGGAAAACATCGTGAGGAAACCCGCACACTGATATCATCTTTGTGTGTGTGTGTGTGTGGTGGTCCCAATAAAGTGGCAACAGTCTCGCCCCCTGTTACATGGGACCTAATCTGACCACATCTGGCGAAATGTGGGTGTTTATTCACCTCTGCCTACCCCTACTGGGAAAAAGGCGTGACTATATAAAAAAATACAATATAGTAGTACTTCTATAAAAACAATGTATGAAGTATAATGTACATAAGAGCTTTTATATAGTAGAAAGATTGTTTGTAAAGAAATCCTTTATATACTTTGATTTTATACAACATAGTTCAGATCTTACTTTTTTGTATAGATATCTATCAATTGTTTGTTACAGGACAAAGTTTGATGATCAATATATTCGATTTCCACTTTTAAGCTCTCGGCTCTAAGTATCATTTTAGTTAAACTTTATTCAGTTAAAATTTTTCAAAGTGCCCAGCGTTTAAATTAGATGGAAGGTATTTATATCATTCGCCTAGCTCAGATGGCGAATAATTTCCTGTTTAATCAAATCGGGAGAGCGTGGAAGGATTTTATAGTTAGCAGCGACGAAGACGCTCGAAATAATTTCCGTAGTCGTCAATTTGTATTAGTGGACTGTATTTTTAACAGCGTCGCTGAAACGGAAGTGTTTGTTATTTTACCCAAGTATTTTAAGGTGACAAGTTTATTTCCTGCATCAGTTATTCTTTATCCCGTTATGCTTTTTGCATTTGCGAAATGATGTAAATATGAAATGAGTTGAAGTGAGAGCTTATTATATTTGCATTAAACACGCTCCGAAACTTATACTTAAGTGGAACTTTCCATACGAATTAAGCTTCTGCAACGTCCGACTTTAATTGAATAACTGATGACCGGCAAGTTACTATCTCGCTTTTAAAGGAGTCGCAGTTAACTTTTAACTCTATATCGCATACAAATTCGGAATTTTATTCATTTAATATACGATAGTTGAATTTATTTCATCTTTTCGTTATTGATATATAGTGTAATATGTTGTAATAAAAAGAGACAATAAGGCCGAAAACGGTCAAGCGTGCTCGTTCAACAAGCAAACATCGAGTTAATTATTACATGAAGTGTTAGGGACGATCATAGGCCGAAGAAAACAAGTATTTTAATATTTTTTTTATCAGTAATTTTGTTTATTTTGTACAATTAAAATACTACATCATTATGGTGTTATAGATAGTTGTGTTTTCTTTGTTGTAATACTATGTCGGTAGTACGAATAAATCTGATCTCCACGCCAGCTGCTTCATTGCGATCATAGTATGGTGACAGAGGTGGCATACAAATCTAACCCTCCGAAAATGTTGGTGACTAAAACCACATCTAAACTTCATTATACCCAAAACTAGAAAAAAATTAATGATTATACATATAGATATCGTTATGTCGAAAGAATGGATGAAAGAAGATTAACGAAAGAAATATACAAGGTAAGAATGATTGGAAAAATAGGTGCAGGTCGACCTAGACGGACATGTTCCGATGAAATCGGAGATGTCCTAAAGAAAGGCCGGGTCAAAAGCACACGCAACAGACGAGCGTGCATGAAGACGCTTATGAAAGTGGAGGAAGCGAGAGAGGTGTGCCAGGATCGTAGCATGTGGAGAGAGGTGGTCTCTACCTACCCCACTGGGAACGAGGCGTGATATATATGTATGTATGTATGTATATCGTTATATATATCAGTCTCTCTTATAAAAGTATTCTTTGGAGTGATTATCATAATCCAATCAACCCAATCCAATCAGCCGGAAGACGTCCACTGCTGGACAAAGGCCTCCCCCAAAGAATTAACATTGAATCAATAAGAATTGATTCTTTGGGGGATTATCATAACTTCTCAAGAATTCCTTTGAAATAATGCGAAAAACAAGAAAGCATTTTAATGATCAGTGCTTATTCGAAGCTTTGAAGTTATATTTGCACTTGGTTTAATTTGATTCACAACCTCCTACGCGACATTATCCAATATTTTCATTTGAACATCTGAATTTTATAATCTTTTTGCTATTCATAGAAGCGGCAATAGTTCATTTCTATGTTAATCAGAGAGTGAGAAAGATATTACAAGTTTATTACTTAGCCGCTACGAAATGCATAAAGCTCTAATCGCATTCAAACAAACCGATTTTGATTTGTTCTTTGCAATGAGAACAAAGAAGGAAATTACTTGGTTTCTATTCTTTTCTATCCCTATTATATGGACGTTTAAGGCAAAAAAATATGTTATTACTAGGTTATTTACTATACATATTTATGTTAATATAAATCGATAAATCGGCTCTTAGGAAAAAGATATAACGCTAAAATGGAAAGTTTAGAAGATACATTTGTTGAAGTTTTCACTTAAGAGTTTTAACTTCGTTTAACTCACAAATGCTTCGAAGTTACTATAATAATTACAACTTAATTATGACGTCGCTCAATTTGAATTAATTATTTTAATAAGCATTCATTATACTTTGTATATTTTGATTAAATTCACCAAAGCGCCGAATGATCGTTGCTTGCCCGCTCATAAACTTCAATTATTCATGTAATTGTTACGAACAAAATGAAATTTCGTTCAGACCCCTAAAACACCGTCGCGGCGCAACAGTTGAGGGGATGATTTCTTTTAAGTGTTATTTTATCAAGTTCGTTTTAAGTTATTACTTATAACTTTACTGGTTGTTTTTGTTGATAGGTCTCTTGCTGGATATTGTCTAAAGTAATCATCTGCCGCCAAAGAATAGCTGTGTACTGTGTATGCTCACTTGATGGCATTGTAGTGAAATTACTGCGGTAATGAGATTTAATGTCTTGTCCTAGCTTAATATAGTGTTGTCTTCTAACTTGATATCGCTTCTTAACTAGCGTTACGTTGCTGTGAGTAATTGTATATCACTTATCACCAGGATTGAAGGATTGAACATCTCACTCATCTCGTTGCTTCTATGTAATTCGGAAATGTTAATATCGAATACAGTATCTTAAGACAATTGTTGACTTAATTTAGATCCAAACTTATTATCTAAGTGTATGTCTTAGTTGTCTATATCATCAAATTTGTATGGATCTACATAGAGCGGTGAGGAGGTCAGCACCGCAACGGGTTCGCTCTGTCTCATTGCGAGACCGCAGCCACCTGAAGTTCTGATTATCTCATTGAGGCTTATCATAATCGATTCGAAAACCAGTTTCAAATGATTCCATCAAAACAACGATTAAGTAAATATATATGATATTAAATATAAGAAATATTGCTAGTGGAACCTTTTGTCCGATATTAACGAAAGTGTGCCACTATGAAAATCGATTGCTACAAGAATATGATATCAATTTTTCAGCGCTACGGAGCTATCGATTGCGTTTTGTCCTTGTTGCATTCGACACGAGAAATGTACTGTAACATACAACAGGAAATACATTTCAGACAGCTGTAAAGATGCTGATGAAACATCGTGAGATAATGTTACAAGCATGCTCACAAGTTCGACTCTTAATCTTTAATTACATATAACTTAAATCCGATATAGATAGAAAGATATTTGGAAAGTTGATACTAAGTTAAGAATTTGTTAATACTTTGTGTCATAATAACAGAGGTTATATTTAGGCTTTGTAGATCGGGAGTACGGTGTCTTTTTTAGTACTAAAGGCTATAAGACCTATCTATTAGACGGACAGTATGATTGTTATACATATACATATAATAGAATGATCTAAATTGTTTGAGAAAAATGTATAATTCTGGAGGTTATCTGTTGAAGAGCAGAGACAGTAACATAGTTGAAGGGAGCATAGGAGGCGACATAAGAGAAGATTTAACAGTGGAGAGGGTAGAAGGATTCTTGATTGGAGTTTACTTTGAGCACAATGTAGTACGACCGTTTCTCAGAGGGATCGACGACCTGATAATGGTCACAGGGAATCGTTGGATATACAGCATCGAACCTATGACTGAAAATCGATAGGAAAAACTTATGACGAGCAGTGAACACCGATAGACCGAAATGATCATAATCAGAACGTTAAACGGAACTATTAAAATTGTTTATTAGGTTCATTAAAAAAAATGAAGCACAAAGCAACACAGTAGTTATCTACGTCAATAAAAGTCGGAAGTAATAAAATCGCATTAAAAACTAGCGGGATGATGGCAGTAGAACAATAAATTTCCAACGTTAATGTTTATTCTGTGGCGCGGTAGTTACGAGGCGGCTTACATGCAGCGATATCTGTTGACGGTTCATTACCTGGCCGCAACTGGCTCGTAGTGACGTCATAAATAAATCCGCTTACAGCGCTTCAGAGCTGTCCGCGGTTAAGCGCCGGCGTGCTCCAGCAACAATCTGACCGTCCTGTTTGCAATGCCGGTCCGACCTCAGCGTATGGAGCAAACTAACGAGTTACAACAGCATCATCTAATCCAGCGCTCCTCGAACTTTTTGTCGATCGCGGACCAGTATATTCATAACTCATATCCCACGGACAACTTCAATAATGATACTATTACTTACAAGAAAATTATTACTTTATTAATAAACCGTAATAATATAAAGAATTTATTCATGTTCAATCAATCATCATCATCATCAGCCGATAGACCTCCACTGCTGTACACAGGCCTTCCCCAAGTATTCTCTGGGCCAGCGAAATTCTCATCACCACTTGACAACCGCTGCTCTAAGCACAATTCAACAATTAAGTTTTAATCAAAGAAAATTAGAGTAATTAATATAAACCAACGTTCCCACTGCTGGGAATCGGAGACTTTACTCAAAAGCACAGAATAAAGGTAAAGTCCTGATTGGGGGATGTTAGACATCTATGAGAGGTCTTATGAAACGTCAATTGCTTACGTTGTACTCCTTGATCGGATGCTGGAGATCAGTGAGGCTCGAACTCGAATCTCTTCGAGATGTATAGGGCGTAAGACCATTACAGACTGAGCTATCACGACTCCAATTTATGAGTTTATGTATTACCGCGATGTTTTCATAGAGTACAATTGAATTTCATTGGAAAACATGGTTGAAAGGGCTTGGGGTCCCATTATTAAGAGAATCATATGAAACACCAAGCACACTATAGATTGGAGGTAAGTCTCTGTTGCCGGAGATTATCTAGGTAGGTACAACCGCAGCGTCTATTTCTGCAGTCAAGCAGTACTGTGCTCCGGTTTGAAGGGCGTTGTAGCTATTGAAATTACAGGGGTAACTAGATTTTACACATTACGTCTCAAAGCGACCAGCGCATTTTGGTGCTGTGTATCATCTTAACTAGCGCCACGTTGTTCTAGGAAAGAGTATCACCTAGCAATAATCGCACCTCGGATTAACCTCATAAGTTACGATATTGCCTCTGCGCAAAGTTGACATAGCGCACTGACGTTCAGACTGGTGCAGGTGCTAACGGAGCATGGATGTTTCGGAAAGTACCTGCACCGTATAAGAAGAGAGCCAACGGCCATATGCCACCATTGTGGTAGCGGCGAGGATTCGGCGCAGCATGCCGTGGAGGTATGTCCGAGTTGGACAAAGCTGCGGCGAGACCTCGTCGCTATTGTTGGTAACGACCTTTTTCTTCCCGCATTTGTGAGGGCAATGGTGGAAAGCGAAGAGGCATGGAACGATTGTGTTGCCTTTTCTGAAAAAGTAATGTCGCAGAAGGAGGCTGCGGATCGGGTGAGGGAAAGTGCCTCTAATCTCGCCATTCGTAGACAGAGACCCGGGCGTCGGAGGAGAACGGATCATGCCCTCCTTCAACCCCCCTAACAAAGGCTTAAGTGGCGGATACGGGGAATTCCGCCACCCAGTAATGTAAGCCTCAAGAAGGCGCATGTATTTTCCGCGTAAAATCACTGTGTCTTGGGTTTCCACAAGAAACCCTATAGTATGTTGGGGCTATTACTAGGATGACGTTACCGGAACTGCGGTAGTATGCGAAAGCGTTCCCGCAGTTTTGGCCCAAAAAGTCAACGAAGAAACCGTGTGGTTTTAGCCAGTAAGAGTCTGGCATAACTTTTTCTTTGCCCCCGCAACGAGAAAGTATCCATGCAGGATTTCCACACATAAAAAAAAAGGCAAAAGTATCACTTACCATCGGGTGAACGTTTACTTGTCCCGTTATTTCGTGAATAAAAAAAAATCAATCGCTTAACCTGTTTCTTAACCATGGCTGATGCTAAGCTTATGAAACGACGGAATAACAAATGATTATATAAATGCGATACATATCTATATAATCTAATAAATATGTATTATATGTGTAATATTCAAGTATATAAGAAATCATGATATGTTAATATTATTTTTAATATATAAATTGTGTTATTTTGTCTAAATCTATACATATATATATATAATATGTTAAGCACAATGCGGATTGATCTACATTTGAGATATATGGATCAAAATAAGATAATAGTAAACGATTTATATATATATATGTGATATATTTAAACTAATTAGCATATCAATTGATATGTATTTTTTTTAAGTAATTAAATAACGAGACGAGCGGCACGTTCACCTGATGATAAGTGACACGCCCGCCCATGCCAACATGGCGCTACTTAAGATGGTATTCACAGCGCCACATTGCGCTCGTCGCCAGTGAGAGAAAGTGTTCACTCTCGTTACCCCAGTAAGAACATTAGCTATAGCAACCTTCAAACCGGAACACAGTAATGTTTGCAAACTACTGTTTTGCGATGGAAGTAGGAGATCCGGACAACAAAAGTGTTTGCTTATGGTAGTGATATATAATAGTTGATAAAGCAACAAATATCTTTTTGTTTACTGTATCTTGAATGAAGACAGGGAATCATTGTATCTTAGGTCTTAAGCCATGACAGGTTGTATCTTGGCAAAAATTCTCCTCGTGTATAAGATTAAGGTCGTGTGAAGCAGCTGGAGTCAGCCAGAGTAGGATCGATCGAAGTGGAGATCTTTGGAGGTGGACCGACGATCTGGTGAGAATCGCAGGAACCCACTGGATGCGAGCAACGTCGGACCGTTCGACGTATACGTCTATCGGCTGATGATGATGACGATGATGAATATCCAGCAGTGATCTGATAATGATGATAACATTAAGTAATAATTTCTAAGCATCCCAACATTTATATTTAGATCGCTTGGTAATCTATTGTCGTGACCTATTTACTGCCACGCTATGACATATATCAAACGGTTCACCACCACAGCATCACATTGCTAAAACAGCGGCTGACCCACAAAAGGGGACCCCGAGATACGTGAATTCGTCTTTTCTAATGCCCTATAAATAAACATACGAGCGCGAGATAAAGGGCCCTCACACCAGCGTAACTTATGGTGGCTGTATTAACATTAATGTGGGGCATTTGTTTTTATTTCCGTCCGTTCTGCGAGTGAACTTAAAGCCTTTACGCAGTGCTTGGGGGTTCGGTTTCTTTGTTATATTTGCAATTAGCATGATAATTACTTTTATGGGGGATACCTTGCATTGTGAATGACAACTGTGGGATATGGAGCAGCTAAAACGCCCACGATGACTTTAGTACTTTACTAGGTCTCGGGGATTTTCATCGAAAACAAACATTTGATTTCTTTTGTAGCTTAATGATAATATAATTGATATTGACGAGAATAATACAATATATGATATTTAAAGTGTCCTGTTTATATCAAATTAGTATCTTTTTTTTATATTATGAAGTATGCAACGCTAGTTATTTTGGAAACTATTCCAGCTTAATCGGACTCAGTCCTCGCGGATCTGGAGTGTTATAGTATTCTTATATATGTGAAAACATTACTGTGGTCCAGTTTGAAAAGCGTTGTAGCTTTTTTTCTTTAAAAAAAAAAGAAAGTAATGAGCTGTCTTAACATAAACAAAAACTCATTTTTGTTTAATTTTAAATTGTATACTTAAAAAAGTCTCCTATAAATAGTTGTGAACTTGTGATTCAGGGTCCTGAGATAAAAGCTTAGCTTCGTTCAAGACCAGCGGTTTCTCTGTGTATTAATTAGTGTAAATACTGCTAATAAACTATTATTATTATTATGAAAAGTATAGTATATGTTATCGGCAAATTGAGGTTAAAGTCTCGCTCGTCCTGTCCTGAAATAAAAAAAGAAATACATATAATAATGTAGGTATGTGTAAATTTGGCAAACCTTTGTACCATCTGTGACGTAAATCTGACCCACGTATTGAAGCGTCCAAATGTCAACGTTGATAACATTGACAATATTTCAAGGGTCAGCACAATTTGTTTGAGGTCATTGTGAAAGCTCCTTTACGGACCTTTCTTAGATGGCTTATTGATGTTGTGCGCCTTTAACAATGGCGCAGCTGTGGCGGAGTGTCTCTGTTGGAGTTGAAGGTATAAACATCTTACCCTCACGTACGTAAACGAGTTTTTTTTTAAAGTTTCGCCACAAGCGTATTGAAGCGATAGTTTACTGGTGGAATAAACCTACCACTCTGGGTTTGAATCCATACTTTTCTTCTTTTCTTCCTCCTGCCCTTTTCCCAGCTATGCGGGGTCGGCACAGTATGTACTTCTCTTCCATATCGCTCTATCAGCCGTCGTATCCGAATTCACACTCTTCTTGCACATATCGTCTTTCACACAATCCATCCACACTTTCTTAGTTCTTCCTCTACCCTTCTAACCATCCATTTTCATTCTCATTACTTTCTTTGTTATGTCTTTCATCCCTCCGCACAACATGCTCGTACCACGCTAACCTCTTCCTCCTCAATTTCTCTGCCACTGGAGCAAGTTTCGGACTTCCTCTAATGTTTAACTTCCGGGTTTGAATCCATACAATTATATGAATTGAATAACATAGACAATATTACATAAATTGTATAAGTTTATATAAAGCTTACTCTTTAACTGACAGTCAAAAAGTAGATGCTTGATTTGTGTATTTTTAAAGCTTTTTTTAGTAGTCCGATACCGGATATTTTTTTTAGTTTACCCTCTGTAATGGTCGCATAAAAGCAAATAATGTTGGACTCACTATTATATATAATTCTTCAACATCAGTTAACAGTAGTTTTAAAAATATTGCAAAGAGATTCAAGTCCAGGTAAAGATATGTTTAGCTTAAAGATACCGATCGCAGCATCTTGTGAGCTTATTAAAAATCTTAAGGTATTGGTTTTAACTAACCATTTGACCTTACTAATTGTGAATCACTTTGAATAATCAAGTAGTAACGGTTAAATAAAATTGATGAGAATTGTGGTAATATTAACGTTAATAAAAGATATGGGATAGAAAACAACTAGGCTTGACTTCCGGTCACATTAAAAGTCGTAAGTAATCCAATACGCTTCAAGTATAATATAATAGCCTTTGTAAACAACCGTCAATCTACACTTCGACGGCGTGAATTATAGATAGCCTTAACTTTGTCCTTGTGTAAGAAAACTCCAAGTTGCAATAGTGAGAACTTTAATCTGTTTATGTATATTAATGTTATATTAGCGCAATATGAATACAAAATAAGTATTGGTGAAAAGGATCCGATGTAACGATTACGCAATATTCAGTGCACCAAGCTTCATCTAGAGCGATCGGAAACAGATATCGAATATGTCCGCATTTTAATTAACGGCGCGTATGGATGCAACATTGGCTAACTGTTCGGTTAAATTAAACGAACCTCTTATTAGCTTCAACACCAACCCCACAAAAAAAAAAAAAAATTACTGTGTGGTTCGTAAGAAATAAAATATGGAGTTCCATTATCATCATCAGCCATAGAAAAATCACTTTCAATGATTTTGACGCTGAGTTCTGTACTGGTGATATACAGCGATTTCTTGCAGCCTTCACCAGATCGGTTAATCTAGGATCTATGATGACTACACTAAATATGGTCAATATATAACATTCACTTAACATTTGAAAAACTTCAAGCAGTGGTTTAATACAAATTTGGAGAAAAACAGCGGTTAAGTTCAATTAGTAATATTAATTACATAAGGTTAGTTAAAGAAGTGTAGCTTATTAGGATTCGGACTTGTTCTATAACCGAGGAATCTATCAGTCGAGTAAGGAATGGACTTCTTCACTGACTCATACATTACTATGATGACATCACCTCGCATATAAGACCCTGAGTAACATAAAATTCATCGCTGGAATATAGTAAAAGATATAGAAGAAAACTGTATTAAGAATCAGCCATTTCAAATTCAAAGATATATTAGAACTACGGCTGTGCTTTGGAAAAACTTTTTCCTGATGTATTTGTACTGTTTATAAAAAAAAATGCTTTGGTAGTTATAAAAAGGGTAACAGATTTGTTGATCTCTGTCTTAAATGTATCATATGAGAATGTTAAGACGACACTACAGAACACAATATGAGAATATATATGTTTGAAACTGAAAGAAACATTTCTTTGATCTAATGAGAAACTATTTCTATTAGGATAACTTAACTTTAATAATATAAAGTAAAACTAAGTATAGAAATAATAAATGGTTTTGAAAATCGTTTAAGTGACTTTAGTGTGTTTGTTTTTGGTTATTTTATTCAAGCTAATTACCATTGTCACATGTTAAAGCTCTTACCATAACAGCATTCGTATAATCCAGCTTGACATATTAGTCAGAGCACTATGGATGAGCTTGCTTCATAATATGAAACAAAGTTTTAACACATTTACAGTAAAAGAAAGGAAATCTATTGAGCTTTTTTGTTTAATTTAAACTAACCATTTTTGACAAAACCTTGATGATATGGTGTTATCATTACCATCTCTGCAGACTTCACCGTGCAGTAGGATAACAGTAAGATCTTCCTTTTTAAAAATGATGTATATGCTCCTTTGTCTTTTGTAATGTTTTTCAATTCGGGGTTGATACTGGGGGTATTCTTGTAATATATGTTTACACAAAAAAACATATTTTTTTTTGGTAGTACATGGTTCTGTCACGCGGTCTTACTTGAACCCGTTTCAATTTATGTTCTGAAATTGATTTCAGTTCATACTAAGTTGTTAATAGAAATGGGTCACCACAAGTTTTTGTTCATTGGTAAGAGAATTGTGAGTATATATATATTGGTTCCCGCACTACAACTTGGATATTTATTTTTTTTTGATTTCACGGGGGAAATCTTCGAAAAGATACTCTGCCTCCTGGGGGGAAGTCAGAGTTATGTGGAGATTTTTACCCACTAAAACCCCCTCGGTGATCACCTTCGGCGTTTGGCGAGGTCACGGGATCTCCGTTCGGAACACAACCGCGGCCTCGCTAACGCTATGCTGGGATAGCTCGTCCCGGGGTCTGCTTATACAGACCCTACCAGCCTCGTGAGTATTACTACAATGACCGGAGACCACGTCCAGCCATTGTCCTCCTCAGGGTCGTTTAGAAGGCGATGAGAACCCCCATCCTGATCGCCAACAAACCAAAGGCCCCATTATGGTAGGGGAGCACCATTCACCGGTGCGACGTGTTGACGCACGGTAGTGCCACGACGGTTTCTTCTCCGAGCGGGATCTGTCCTCTCTCTAGCTCGCTCAGCAGCCTCCTTTTGTACCATTACAGTTTCGCAAAAGGAGGCTACGGCCCTCCATGCAACGTCTCCTCCCAGCATCGCCGACACGGTTACTGGCAAGGAGAGGTTCTGTCCGATCCGGTTTATCAGGATCCGCCGCTCCGGTTTCCACGCCGGGACTCCTGGGATCTAAGCCAACCTTACCTGCTCGTGGTGTACCTCTATAATCACCAAACGCGGCTCCGGATCTCACCAACTCGCATTGGGCCTGGGTGGTGGTGGAAAATTACCTAAATCCCTCATATAAATCTTTATTCGACCGAGGTGGGACTTGTTAGGTGAGGCCTAGTTCCACTTGTGGACGTCTATCGACTGATGATATATATACATATATATGTATTCTTCCTCCTGCCCTTTTCCTAGCTATATAGGGTTGGCACAGTAGGTACTTCTCTTCCATATCCCTCTATCAGCTGTAATATCTGAATTCACACTCTTCTTACACATCTCATCTTTCATATAATCCATCCACAATATAAATGTATTGTTATTTTATGTACGTTCGTTTATTTTTTGAGATAGCGACCAGACGATGATGTTCACCTGATAAGTGATAACACTGCCCATAAGAATGAAATGTTATTTAGGATATAGGCTCATCTTGAAACAAGATGTTAAGTTTACTACCCTCAGTAGTATAACGTCAACGCCCCCAAATTGACAGTGACGTGGTTCTTACCGGCGGTCTCTCACAACAGAGACCTACCAATAACATTACATACTATCCCCCCGCTTTTTACATATATCCTTACTTATACATCATATATACACATATCATTACATATACCCCGTCGCTTTGATGCATATTACATCCCCTCAATTGCTTTTACGGAAGAATTTTTTAAAATCCACGGTTAGCTGACTTTCAAATGTGAGAAGCAATATCCTTATCTAATTTTGAGTGTTTACCTGTAATAGTTTCGAAGATATCGTGATGAATCAATGAATCTCTGAATGCCTCCTGTATATATATATATAATCTATCTTCCTCCTGTCCTGTCCTGCCCTTTTCCTAGCTATGTGGTGTCGGCACAGTATGTACTCCTCTTCCTTATCCCTCTATCAGCCGTCATATCTGAAATCACACTCTTCTTGCACATTCTTTCAAACAATCCATCCACACTTTCTTCGGTCTTCCTCTACCCTTATAACCATCCATATTATCTATCTATGTATATATGTATCTATATGTTATCTATCTATATACATAAATAACGAAATTCTTTGTTAGACAATAAACAAACAGCTGTCATTTTAAATTTCTAATTTAGTTTTTGTTGTCGACAATAGCTTGGAAAGTTTCTTTAGTAAAGACAACAGCGAAGTAGATCTAAACGCTAAGTATTATTGGTAAAATGATCTCTGATCAAGTAGTATTATACTTGTTGTAGGTCTCTGTAGTCGGAGACTGTCTAGGTAGATACCAACGCAGTCTCTATTTCCGCCGCCTAACAATAGTGTGCAAACATTACTGTGTTCCGGATTGAACAGCGCTATAGTTAGTGAAATTACTGAAGTAATGATAATTAATATTTTATGACTCAAGGCGACATGCACAATGTAGTGCTGTATTTGTAGCAGGAGTATGACTTACCATCAGGTCAACGTCTCAGTCGTCCTTTTGTCAGCTATTTCGGCCTTTGTATAGCAATATCGACCTTGTAAAGGTTTACTTGTTTGTTGTACTTATAAGACTTAAGGAGTCCTTTATAAATTATTAGAGAGCAACGCTCTATCACTTTTTTTTTTAAATATAGTCTCTATTAACTAAGATTCTGTCTGATGTTAAGGTGCGATGTAGTTTTTGTAAAGAGCGTTAGACTAGTAGTCTATTCACTGATCTCTAAAAGATGGCCATATATAACCTACAATTGAAGTAATAAATATAAAGATTAAAAGTTGATTTAACAGATCAACAACAAAAGAATTTAAAGTAGTAATAGTTATAGATGTAACAGACAATTTACTATCCCACTGCTGGGGTACAGATCTACCCTCAATATGAAGGCGATAGGGTCATAGTCACCACACTAGCCCAATGCGGATTGGTGACTTTAAACACACCTTAGAATAAGTTGTAATTCATGTGTATCTCGCTGCTGTTGCTAAAGTTCACAAATACATAACTTAAATATTAAGTCATCGGTACATATCAAGATTCAAATCGGAATGAAGGCCTCAAGCGAGCCTAATGGTTACAGGCCAGTGAGCTAACTCGAAGAATAGAAAGTTCTTCTTGACAAGCAAAACCCTTTTTCTCCATCTTCTTAAAGTGCCTCTCCAACTAGTGAAGGTTGGCGATCAGCATGTTATAGTCCTTTCTGTCTCTGGTCCTGCGGAACAATTCGGATGCCTCAGTAATGCCAGTCTATTCGCTGATATAAGCAAAACCTATAAGTTATTAAAAGTTCCCTTCCTCTGTGATAAAGTTAGTTTGAAAACTTTTGCATGATAATCAATTCGCATCCGTTCTACCTTTCCGCAACCTCTTTTTTTATTACAGTACTTCTCAAAATAAGAATTTTAGTCTGTCCATAAATGCTAGCTAAGACCTTATAAAAGGTTTTACTATCAATAAAAAATGTAATAGTGAAGGTTTGTCGTTTGCGGACACTTTAAGTATTTTACTATTAGATTTGACCTTTCGCCGAATCAATTTTGCTATACTAAATAACTAAAAGCTTTTCGCAAAATAACTAAAGGAACATTAAATTTACTTGAGTGTTATAATTTTTTTTTAAGTAGGAGAAACTATAGTAGAATGTCTAAGAGAAGGTAGTATTATATCGTATTCCTAGCCAAACCAAGCCATTTAGCGATCGCTTAGCCAAACAGCTCAGAGATCTAGTACTTCTGGATTCTTTAGATTGAAACGATTATCAGGTTTCCAATTTGTAAAATAACTGTAGAGTTATTTGAAGCTGACATCTTAAAAACTTTAATCTTTGACTTGAGAAAAGTCAAAGGGAAACGTCAGATGCAGTTAGTATGTACTGGTCACGCTGGAGATCGTTTAAAGAGGTATACTAAGGTTGGGGATCAGCGTGGTAGTCCTTTCTGTCTCTGATTCGGTAGAACAATTCGTCGCCCCAGATATGCCAGTCCATTACCTGATATTCCTCAACCATGACTTTTTCCTTCTCTCTTTATCTTATTATTTACAGTACTAAAACTACAAATATATGTAAATTTTTTTCTAAGTCTAAAATGACCTGTACCTTAGTCGAACATTGTGTGGAGAGAAAGTAAACCGGAACTTTGTGCAAATGTTTGTCGAATACGCAAACATTTGCCCAAATCAAACATTTGACAATTTGGCGTAACGCCTTTCTAAATGTGTTCTATATGAGCATTAGTATTAACATATTTTGTATCACTTATTAACAGGTGAACATATTACTTGTCTCGTCGCTTGATAAAAAAAAAATAAGCTATTACTTTTAAGAGATTTTGACCTAATTAAAGACTCATCATGATATCTCTGGAACCATAAGACCTGAAGACTTGAAATTTGGTAGGAATATTCTTTTTGTCAAGTACAGGTCAGTTAAGGAATTAAATGTTACCTTTAAAAAGGAGTTGAGGGGTGTTACAGTCATCCAAGCGAGCGGGAAACCACAACAGGAACCTGGTTAACATTGTTTCTGATTTGTGAGTGATTATTACTATTCTTTTGTCTCATAACATATCATCATAATGTAGAGTTTTGATCATTCTTTTTGATCATGATGATAATGATCTATGACATATTTCTAATAAGCGTCATCATTAGAAATCCTTTATAATCCTGTTTATTTGGTTTATACAGGCTTATGATTTTTGTATCTATTCTCCATTGTACCTTTTGTTCACTCGATTGCTCACAAACTGAATGTCAGTCGTTGACCGTCTGACATTGGCCGTGTACTCCGTTTTTTTTTTTCTATCTTTATTCCAGACAAAGCACTTAAATCGATTTATCAGATAATGCCTATGTTTCAGAACAACATATTCATTAGGTGTATCATGAATTTAAACGCTCTTCGATGAAATAAGAAATTATAAGGGCGTTTACAGGGAGGTGAATCTTAATATATCCATTATAGTTATTTGAACTAAGTTCAATGCACTTTGAGATAATTTTACGTTTTTTTTTTTTTATTAGGAATTACTTATGAAATTGGACACAATCTAAGCTAAAATTAATATATCTTGGTTTGACTTTTAAGCAGTTTCCTTAACGTTTACTATATGCTATGTATAATATATATGTACCCTGTACGTATACTATTCAGAGAGCAGAGACCAACAGATTTGTTTAAAGTTTGAATAGCTTGATTTATTAAGTAATTAAAGCGTTACTAATAATTAATATACTTTTGTAAATACAGTCTTTACATCATTTATGAGGTGGGTATGAGAGAATTGATTTTTTTAAGTTATTTTTTCTATACCAACATATGTTTAATAGTGAAAATATATACAATAGCATTTGCTACGTAGTATGATGAGAAGCAACGCGGGACTGATCGACGTGGAGATCTTTGGGAGAAGCCTATGTCCAGCAGTGGACGTTTATCGGCTGATGATGAATTGAATTGAATTAACATTAAGTAAATGTTGTTTTTCATTACCTTACCTGTAGTATTTTCAATTACTCATTAGTATAAATAACCATTTCAATACTAAGGTTAGTTCTCAGCTAAATACTGGAGGAAATTTTCGAAGCAATATGAGTAGTAAGTCGTAACGGAAATAACTTTACATAATTTAAAGGTTTTCTTGTTAATTCGTACGTGGTTACGGAATTTGACATCATGGGAATGTCCGCGTAGTCCAGTAGTACTCGTACTCAATGATATAAATAAACTACAAAGCCTATTAATAACAAGAGCTTGCGATCTTCTGGTTACTTAACATATCCATTTTATTTGCCATATATCGGATGGTAGGCTGTGTTACTGGAGACCGTTTAGGTAGATACGACCACAGCGCATATTTTTGCCAATATAGAGTAGTGTATAATTATTACTATGTTCCCCTTTGATGCTGTAGCTAATGAAACTACTGGGATAATAATACTTAAAATCTTATGGCTTAAAACGACAAGCACAATGCTGTGTGTATCATTCTAAAGCCACAGTGCTATTTTCAGGCTGTTCATTTACCATGAGGTAGACGCGTCACCTGTCTCGTCGTTACTTTGATACATCCACACTTAAACTGTAACAAAAATACTAAATACATATTTATACCTTGAATCAAACCTAGAAAGTTCATTTTATTAAATAAAAGAGAAGAAGATATATTCAGCTTTCATTTATAACATATACTTTTTAACTGTAGCGATGAAAAATATTTAAAACTACTGTAATACAAAACGATAGTAAAACTTATACTTTTTTTATGGAAACAGCACTAAAAATTTTACTGTCCCCTATGCATGTCTCATAAATATGATATCTCATAAGTGTAACCTCAAACCGCTCATGAGAGTTCGACGAACCCAACATTAAATATTTCAAGACGAATGGCCGTTGTTTCAGGCATTGACGTAGGTATGCTTTTCACGTTGCAGCTTATAACAAAATGATTAATTAATGACGATCTTCTTTTAATATGACCTCTATAACACAGGGGAATTACTGAACAGATTGTATAGTCCAAATTTGTAGAAATGGGATTCACATCGACCGGAAGTCTAACTGAAAATATACTCTATCACAATCATTCTATCACAGCACCTAATACAAAGAAAGTTTTATATTAGGTTGGGGAAAAAGAAATCCTGTGCGATACGATACGAATACGATAACCCTGTGCGAAAACGATCATGGTCAAAGAGCGGTGAAGCACCTCAAACGGTGGCCAAACCAGGACTAACGGCCAGGAAGGTTCTGCTGTGCATTTGGTGGGACTGGAAGGGGATTATTTATTATGAGTTGTTTCCATATGGCAAAGCACTAAATTCTGATCTCTACTGTCAACAACTGGACCGTTTGAAGATAGCAATTGACCAGAAACGGCCAGAATTGGCCAACAGGAGAGGTGTCGTGTTCCACCAGGACAACGCTAGGCCACACACGTCTACAGTGACTCGCTAGAAACTTCGGGAGCTTGGTTGGGAAGTTTTAATGCATCCGCCATACAGTCCGGACTTGGCACCAAGCGATTACCATCTTTTTCTTGCATTACAAAATTTCTTTAGTGATAAAAAATTGGAATCTAGGGAAGATTGTGAAAATCGGCTACTAGAGTTTTTTGCAAATAGAGACCAGGACTTCTACGAGAGAGGCATTATGAAGTTACCTTTAAAATGGCAACAAATCATAGAACAAAACGGTGCATATTTGACCCAAATCGGACAATCCGAAGCATGTTAAATAAAGTCCTGAAGTTCATATAAAAATAATGGATTTCTTTTTCCCCAATCTATTATCTTTCCTGTATCCAAAATACAGTCTTATAGCTATTGAATAAATTTTTAATACTTAAAACATTAACAAATATATTAATGTGTAGATCTTCAGGTTGTGTAGTAAATTTAGTAGATAAATAGGAATAAACAATTTAATCAAGTGTTTAAACAAAGTAGTGCTCGGTGTTTGTCTACGCACTAGTCTAACTTTGAGCAAAACCTTTCAATCAACATCAGATGAACATTGTATAGGTTTGTATTGGTTACATTACTAATAATTGATTAATGGACCCCAGGAGACATTCACTAACTCCTGGTGTTATTAACCTGTAATTTAACCGAGACGAGGCCCTTAGAGTGGGTCGCGTGAAAAGGATTCCAGTCGCACAGAGAGCAATGGGAAAGCCTAAACTCGAGGTTTCTCTATGTGATTGAATCAGAAATGAGAAGATCCGTAGAAGAACTACGGTCACAGACGTAGTCCAAAAAATCGCTAGCCTGAAGTGGCAATGGGCAGGACACATCGCTCGAAGGACTGACAGCCGAAGACACATCAAGGTCCTCGAATGACGATCGCGTAACGGAAGACGCAAAGGTGGTAGCACCTCCATAACTTGGTCCGTCGATCTGGTGACGGTTGCGGAAGCATCTTGATGAGAGCAGCGCAGGATCGATCGATGTGAAGATCTTAGGGAGCGGCCTATATCCAGCAGTAGACACCTGTCAGCTGATAATGATGATAGTTTAGCTTATAAACTAGTATTTAAATCAGTATCAAATGAATAATAAAAGTATTAAAAGCGTAAAACGTTTGTCTGATAGATGACCTACTTTTCAGTATTGTAATCATCGGCCTGTAGGTATTCGATTATAGTATACCTGTGGTATAAGGCGACTAAAATAGGTTCTCGGGCTTTAAGGATAGAGAACTCTTATAAACCACCAAGCCCAAGTTGGTTGCTTAGTACGAGGGTATCAGGTTTGTCGTAACATAATACCGAGGGTTACATCTTCCTTAGTATATTCTAGGTATGATGTTAGCACCGATAGGTTCCGTAAGAAATCTTACATCCTTCCGCAAGGTGTTTTTGTGGGTTTATATCCCACATAACCTTCTCCTTCTCGCCTATGTTCTAGGAGCAGGATATCTGATGAAAATTTCTGACACCAATAAAAAGGATAATTTGCTATTATGTAGACATATTTATATATATTTTACTACATGTAATAAAAGAAATTTTTGCATAGTAATTTTTTTTTTGGTATTTCTCTTAAGTAACCTTAACTGCTACTGAACACCTTTAATCAAAAAAGTACCTGTGTAACTTGCTAGTTAAGATAATATACACTACACCACATTGCCATCGTAGCCTTGCCATATATGTTAAGTATTATTACCGAAGTAATTACACTAGCTACAATTCCCATCAAACTGGAACACAGTAATGTTTGCACACTACTGTTTGTTGGTTGCATTATGAGCTGCGGTGGTACCTACCTAGGTTTTCGGTAACAGAAGTCTATCACCAGTAAAAAGTCTTTGCGTTAACGTTTCACCGCCATCTTTATATAAATTTTCATCGTCAACAATATTCAAATTCATTTAGTGACGTAATTATCTTCACCGGAAGCGGCCGGATTTTTTCAGCTGTCTAGACACAATTTCAGTTAATCGCCCACTTAACAAAAGTTCAATCGGGAGGATGTGACTAGCGCCGCATAAAATCATTTAACAAGCTTTCTGCCTCCTCCTCCCCCTTAACGCCAAACAAAAACATTAAAAACTTATGGCCCTTACTATTTTTCTTCGACGGGGCGACGAGACGAATAAGACGTTTCTCCTTGTAGGTGAGAAACCAGCCCAAAAATCGTTGACACAATCATAAATCTCGTTACTTTCATTTCAGACTACAACGTCCTTCATACCGGACACGATAATGTTTGCACACAACTGTTTGATGACAGAAATAGGTAACAAGTAGGAAATAGTAACCTACAATTAATAAGCTCCTGTAGCTTTTATATTTATAAAGTCGGAATACAGTGATGCTGTTATGACAACTAATATACAGTTTGAGGGGTAAAGCTGGTCTAACGAGGATAGGTTCAAAGGACCTGATTGATTGGGTTCAATGAACCTGTGCTTCTAATATCATCGCGGACTGGTAGATAGTTTAAACTTAAAACGATCGCGAACAAATGGTAGCGTTTGAATAGGGAGCAAGGCTGGCGTCTCGCCAGATACTATTCATCTCCATTAACGCTTCCAATGAATGAGATGAACGCGAAAAACTTTATTCGCGTGTAATGTATTTAAAATGCGTATAAATCCAATCACGCGAGGGGTGGACACCCTGATCCCCATGCTTTATTTACACAGTATCTGCAAACGTAAAAGAAAGCAACGTATTGAGAACTTGGACACACTCAGTATATATATATAGTACGATTGATCCATGCATTGTAAATATTAACTTCATTACTACAATAATTTAAAAAAAAAATATTTAAACATCTATCTATCATCTATATATCTATCTATCTAGGTGGACAGAGGACATAAAAAAATTCGCTGGGAGCCATTAGATTCAAACAGTTCAAAACTGTGGTTAGTGGAACACATTACAAGAGACCTAGGTCCAGCAATGGACTTCCATCGGTTGAAATGATGATCTATCATATGAAATTGCTAAAGTTAGACCTATGTCTTTACTCACATATGTATCTACCGTCAAACTATAACTGCCATTTTTATATGAAGAATTTATATATGAGTTACAACAAATTATATACTTATCGTCATCAGATAGAAGTCCACTACTGGACATAGACCAATCCCAAATATCTCCACATCGATTGATCTTGGGCTGCAGTGAGTACGGCTTCTGGCACCGCTGAGTACTAGAGGCCGTAGTTTATAGGGTTTAATATGGAGGGCTTTGGGCTGTTCCCCACCACGCTGGCCTAATGCAAGTTGGTGGAAGCCAGAGCCTCGTTTGTTGATTAGCACGATACACTGCTTAATACTGATATAATATTTTTTTTTAGTAATAACCGAACATAGGACTTAGTTACTAATCAAGTGCTTAACTTCAGCACGGGGGTAGTATGGTGCTTGTAATGTGGATGATCAAAATATAATCAAATTTCATCAAAAAATTATGGTATAATGAAATATAAAATGATTTATACAACCCCATTATGAGAAAGCTTTTCAATCGTTAAAACTAAAGCTTAAATAAAATTGCAATAACGCATATAAATTTCAACCTCCGTCACATAAATCTGACCCTAGTTCGCTCCCTAGGTCTTCGCTTTAAACTGACTGGCCTCCACTAATGGGGTTGCCAAATTACCCATCTATTTAATTTCCCGAACGGGTAAACGAATTAGGCTGGCAACTTTGAAACGAATTAAATTTTCGACGCTTGAATCATTGTATCATTGAGAGGGAGGCCGAGCGGACCTTTTATTTATTTTTTATTTTTCCCTTTTATTACATTGTCGGACTTTGTTAGCCGACATTAGGGTTGTTGGCAGAAAATTCACGAGGATTATATAATGTGAAAACAACAGGTTTAGAATAAATAGTACCGTGTTTATCATTTAAAGGTAATAAAGGCTTATTAGTATATAACTTTTTAGGGGTTGATTATGGGTGCGCGAAATAACTATTACTTATTGGTGGTAGGTTCCTGTTGCTGTTTCTGCTGCCAAACAAACTTAAGGCGACCAGTGCAATGTGGTGTAGTGTATAACATCCTAAATAGTGCCACGTTGTTATGACCCGGCGTTTCGCTTACTATCGGATGGATATCCCGTTCGTCGTCGCTTAATTTAATAAAAAAGTTATTTTTCTTTGTCTTATACGAATTGTGGTTCGCGAAATCTTTCAAAAAATATCTAACTTCTGGGGGGAAGGCAATGATATGTAGGATTTTTATCCACTAAAACCTCCTCAGTGCGTCGCGGGAGGCCTTGACATCTCCTAAATGCAACGGAGCCTCCTGTAGGCCCTCATCTTCGAAAACCACGAACGTGAAAAGCCTTTTAGTCGCCTTTTACGACAGGCAGAGCTTACCTTAGTACTCTTCTTAATAGTCTGAGTAAACGGAGATCAATCACCAATCCTATATAATATAATACTTTTACTCGTGAGAGAAAAGAATAGTTATAAGTTCACACCTAAATGGACGTGAAAGCATAATAAGAAGAGATGCGAAGTCAAATACCTTTTTTTATTTATTTATCATGTTTACAAAATAATCAGGTTCAACAAAAATAACATAGTTGCCATTGGTAAAACCATGAAGGTTTGTAAATAATCCTAGGATCAGAATCAGTCATCGAGACCATTAACTGATGCAGAGCATATACATACAATATATAATATCATATAAGTTTCTATAAGAGATGAGAGCTAGGTACTAAACTATATTAAAGAAAAAGTTGAAGGTATTTTGAAGAAAATACGATTTCAGTCTATATTTAATGTTTTGATAGGTGAGTATATTTTTTTCTGTAGGGGTAGTTGGTTTATATCAAACTAGGTAGGAGGAAATACGGTGAAAGGACTTCTCATTACTATTAAGTAAGAAGTAGTCCTTTCACCGTGCTTTAGTCACAGACTTGTTGAATACTACTTTAATATTTGTTTTTGTTGTTAATTATTATTACACACTTTTAGATACTCTTCATTCAAGGAATAATAATAATTGAAAACTGTATCGATCTATGAATAGTTTTATAAGAGCAAACAAAAAAAAAAGCTTAAATTATGAAGCTCTTATCGTTCATACAAAACTTATACCTTATATGTTACTGCTATCGTTTCTTATTAAAATTTACCGTTTTTTTTTTTTTTTCAACAAAATTAAATAAATGCGCGTAATGTTATTGGTATAAAATGATTCGACGCTTTCGACCCTCCGCCCTGTGCTACCCCAGTGGAGCGCGTTACGTTACGACGCGGTGTTGCCAACAGAAACAATTCAATTTGCACCCTGACATTTCGAAAATTCCAAATAAAAATTTCCTTCAAAATCGCACTTTAATCCTATTGCAATACACGAACGCTTGCTTTCTATGTTATTGCTAACGAAATTGGTTTTCATACTTTTTTTTTTACATCCCAGTTCAAATTCGTTTCTCTCATGAGTCGTAGGAAAGATTATGACAGAATTTTGATGTAGCTCTGTGATCACACAGCAGGATTGTTCATTTTCTTTTTATTCAATTAAGTGCCCAGACGAGCGGTACTTACACCTGAAGGTAAGTACCCGCCCAACGTGGCGCTAGTTACGACGATACTGAAGATCATTGATACTGCACCACATAACGCTCTTCGACTTGAGACATAAGATGTTATGTATCGTTACCCCAGTAATTTCAGTAGTTACAACTACCTTCAATATAGAACACGGTAACCTTTGCACATTGCTGTTTGGCTGCGGAAATAGGCGCTGTGGTAGTACCTACCTATACAATCTCCGGCAAGAGATACGATAGACGTCCACTGCTGGTCCTGCGCTTCGTGAGACTTTCACCAAATTATCAGATCACCTAGTGGAAGACCTGCTAAAAATGCTCTATATAATTTACAGTACGCAGTCGCCATTCGAGGACCTTGCAGCCCAGTCAGTTCGACCGACGTGTGCTGCCCACTGCCGCTTGAGATGAGCAATCCTTTGGACCCTATCGGTATATCCCACCCATATACGTGTCAAATAAAACAATGCAACATTTAATAGTTCGCTGCAACCGATGCAGCGGGCGGACGTCGATTCATCAGAATTAGCGTTGATTGGCGGCGAGAGTGATGACGTCATCAATATGCAACTAGCCCGTGTTGGCCGGCAGCGTAAACGTAGCGTAGGTTGCTCTGAATATTGTAATCGAGACAATTTAGGGCTCCGAAATTGGAATTTACAATTCATGAAAGTTTCAGCGAATGTAATAATTTATTTGATTGCTTTTTTTTTACAGTTATTATATCATAAAACGCTACGAGATGAGAATGTTACGTGACTCTCTATAGGTGGTAGGTCTCTGCTGCCGGAGACCGTCTAGGCCATTGTAACGCCTTTTTCTGTCTCCAAACAGTATTGTGTAAATATTGCTGTGTTCCGGTTACAAGGGTGTTATAGCCAGTGAAATTACAGTGGTAACGAGACATCTTATGTCTTGAGACGACGACCACAATATGGTGTATGTCACCTAATTAGCTACTACTACTACGACTACTACCTACGCTGTTATGGACAAGCGTTTATCTTACCATCAGGTGAACATCTTTCTCACCTCGTCGTTTAGTCGAAAAAAAAAAGTGATGAAAATCATTGTAAGTTGTTTTTTATTTCAGTATATGAATTTAACAGAAAACCTGAAAGTTTTTACTCATAGATCATCATTGTAAAGACTTTGTTTCTTAAAATAAGTTACTGTTGTATACGAATTATAAATAGGTATATCTCATTTGATGCTGAGAATCTAGACTCCTGGGTGATAAATTAAAAGATGTTAAACAGTTTTAATGCGAACAGCGAAGTCTGGTGTCTTCGTCTAGAAATGACGTGGGTATCTCTAAGAGAACAGTGAATAGGCTACTTATAAACTAGTGTACTTCACCACCAAATACTAAATCGCAGGTTACCATCAGGTGGGACAGTTAAGCAGCAGTCTATACCGCAGTTTAGCCTTAGGTGTTGTAAATAGGTGTTTTAACTATTTATGTAACTACCATCCACAACTACCACCAAATATATTAACAAACCTTGTCTGTGGTGATAGTTTAAGAATGTTGCTAACAATTAATACGTTTCAAAATGCCTCTACAAAGCTAGAAACTTTGAACAGTCACTTATAGTAGACTAAAACAAACGGCAGCTGGATATTAGTTTAAAATTCAGAAATACCTCGTCAGGTACTAGGAGGCGGTGTCGGGTACACTGCTGTACTGTGCGGTACGTGTTCGAATGTGTAACAAATTTGAATTTCGAACTATGCCGGAGCGGAGTTAAACTTCCGGCGCGTATTGGTCGGCTGAGTGATTACGTCATCATTCAATCGACAGCGTTGTTTTTTTTTATATTCATCTAAGCGACGATACGAGCGATACGTTCAGATGATGGTAAGCGATTCCGGTGTTTGCTTCCAATGATCAAGACCTTGAGAGAGCTAACTGCAAACGCAGTCAGATGACAACCGTCATGCAAAGAAAGGTTGCATTTTTCGGACACCATCAAAGAGGATCCATTTATGAGTTAACAAGGTTGATCCTGGAGGGCAAAACTCCTGGAAAACGTGCACCTGGTAGACAGCGCAAGAAATGGTTTGATGATATAAAGGAATGGACCGGGTTTAAATACCATCAGTGAAAAAGAATAGCTAAGGATCGAATTGGTATTCTCAATGTGATCGCCGAACCAGTTTGAAGAGGGCACCTAGTGATGATGATGATAAGCGATACGCTTACAAATACCGTGGCGCTGGTTAGGATGATATACGATACTACCCACCAGGACGGTTTCCTGCAGGGCCTTGACGTTCCACCTGGTGCAGGTGCTGACAGGCCATGGATGTTTCGGCAAGTACCTGCACCAGGTGGCTCGTAGAGAGATGACGCAAGAATGCGTCGAGTGTGGTGCGCCGATTGATACGGCGCACCACACTCTGGCGGAGTGCCCGGCATGGGGGCCGCAACGCCACTCCCTCGTCGTGCAAGTCGGCAGTGACCTCTCGCTGCCGACTGTAATCGATCGTATGTTGAGCAGCGAGAGGTCTTGGAAGGCGGTGGCCTCCTTCTGCGGCGCAGTGATGCGTCAGAAGGAGGCCGCCGAGCGCACGAGGGAGGCCGACGCCGCTGCCGCACCTTGCAGGCGGCGGCGGGCCGGCGGGAGAGCGCGGCGGCAGAACCACGCCGTCCGCTTCCTCCCGCCGTGAGCGACGGGCCCCTAGCGGGGCACGGTGTGAGGGGGCCTTCGGGCCGTTGGGCGTGGCCCTTTGAGCCTTTTGTCGTGTTTTCCCCTGGGGGTGCGTCCCCCGGGGGAGTCTTGGTTTTTGTCCCCCCTCCCTCGTCGAAGTGGGGGGGGAGTCTGGAGGGAGGAGGCCGCCGCCCAATTCCTTCACGGGAGGGCGGCGGCCGGGCATGCGCTCCGTCGTGGGCGCGCGCGGTCGTCTGTGGGGTCGGGGGGCCCCAACGTGCCGGTCCCGCGAGGGGCCGGTACGGGACGGCAGGTGGGTGCCTTTGCTCCCCGCGGGCACCCACCAGGAGGAGTTTCATACGCGGAGGCGCCCGGAGAGTTGCTTGACTGAAACCCGGGCGTCTCCAGTATGCGTATGGCGGGACAAGCGGTGGTGGTTTTAGTGGGTATGGGGGTCACGCACAACATCTCAGTGGCCCCGAGCCCCACATAACCCGGCGTCCCCCCCCTTTAAAAGGACGTTGGGTATGCGGTAACAGCATTTCCACCACCGATATCAAAAAAAAAAAAAAAGGACGGTCTCCTGCAGAGACCTATCACCAGTAAAATGTTTACATATAAGAATCTTATTAATACAGACTGTATCAGTCAGCAAATAGCCTTTTCTCTTTTTCTTAGTCAATTGTATACACGAAAGCAGAAGGAGTCATCTTATCAATAATCCTTGCCGTGGTCCTGCACCTTCACTGGCAGTAGGTCTATTACCGGAAACCGTCTAAGTAGATATCACCGCAACGCTTATCTCTGCTTGTAAACAAACATTACTGTGTTCCGAATTAAAAAGCACAGTAGCTAGTGTAGTTACTGGGGTAACGAGACTTAACATCTTATGTTTTAACGCGTTGATAATGTGGTGCAGTGTATATCTTCCTAACTAGCAATACGTTGTTACAGGCAGAAGTATCACTTACCATCATATTAACGTCTCGCACGTTTTTTCGCTTATTTGTACCAAAAAAATTTGGATATACGTGAGCGTCTACCGCAGCCTTCACTTGATGAATCATCTCATTAGTAATCCATGCTGAGGTTCCCTTGCAGACGATCCTAAGGAGATGGTTTCCAAGTACAGTCAGTTACCACCACACGTTGTGCTGTTAGCAAGAGCGTATCTACGCCTGCGTAATAAAATGTGATGTTATAGTTTAGACCTTTCATTCTCTTTATCTTAGTCCTCGTATACAGACCTAACAATCGTGATTGATAATTTTTGTAATCATTTCCTCCTCTTTGTAGAACAGGATCTTTCATTAATCATTCGAGATAAATTTGACATTGTATTGGCCATAATGTCGGGGATTGTGGAGCATGGTTCCAAGTGGATCCTAGCATCGATTCGTTATCAGGACACAGATTTTCTTGTAATTGCTGCATATTTACTATATGGAAGTCATAGCTAACTAGGCGGATTTAAAAATACTATCAGACCGGATATCCGTGTTACTAGCCGATCGTTCAGCCACTTTGCCATGGAGACAGTTAAAGGCTTAGAGCAGGTTAGGCTCTTTGGATTGTATGGTGATACCGCCAATACTAGTAAAGATTTCATTATCGATCAAATTATTATTTAGTATCATTCGATAATCCTTTATTATGTGGTTTTTGATCAAACTTAACATCACATAGTTTACTACGTTTTTTACATACTAATACATATAACATATAAACTAATGTAATAACTTTAGAAGGTATCCATCGAATGTAGACTTCAGATAGGTAAGAAATGAAAAAGTAAGACTTCATATAATTGTTATTTATATATGTATTCTTTATAGCATTTCACACAAAGATTATGAAAAAGGAAATGAATATAATGAAGGTAGTAAGATATCTTATCGCTTGAACCAATTGCTTCAGGAGTCGGCGGACTGAAGGCTAAATAAGATCATAAATATGACCTTAAATAACTATACTAAGATAAGATAAGTATGCGTAAGTATAACCATACTATCATTTAGTATGAAGGTTGTCGATTAAGGACCAGTGAGCGTGACTCGATGAGTGATAGGCCCGGGTAATAGGTTACAACCCCGGGGCTCGTATATTCTCGCAGGCCAGGGCCACAGTCTGAATACCTTGCGAATGTCTCAAAAACTAATTGCTTCCAGGCAACTAGTGTTTGAGCAGTGATGAATGGAAGTCACTATGATTTTGGCATCACTATAAATTGAGTGCTAGTAACGTGTACTGCTCGTATGGGAAATTTTCATTATATTAAACAGTTTAATGCCGCAGCTCATTTTAATTAAAATTTAACCGGCTAATGAAACGATATCCCCGACCGTGCGATTAAATTCAATAATCTGCTTAAGTGACCCTTAAAAACAAATCGAATTTCATTACAGCGCCTATATATTCAGTAGAAGAAATAAACAATTAAATAACATAAAAAAAAACAAAACAATACAGTGGGCATTGTGGTCAGTGGCCTTGGTACAGAAAAGGAAGTTTGATCATTTTAATTTTTTCCTTTAGGGAATGAATGATACGTGAGGCATTTATATGTAAGAACGAGACGTTTAACTATAACAATGAACAATTAATACACACAATACCTTATTGTGTTATTACCTCAGTAATTTGTCCATTAATAGTACTCTATAAGTAGTAACATGACGATTGTTCACTTCTATCTGGTAGTAGAAATAAACTTTACATAGACAGTTAAACATACCTAACTCCAAAACTACTTCAATTGTACATATATTCTTAGAGTTCATTAGTTTATTACATCATACGTGACAGGCTTCTGGTGGTAAATGAACAGATTTTGACTGTGAGAAAGAGAGAGAAACATAGAGACCTTTACTTGAACTTTGAGGAAAAAACATATATTACAGCATTCTTCCTTTTAACTATGATCTTCAAAGACAGATCAAAATAGAACAGAATAAACTTTACCTCACACTAGTATAGAACTATAAGAATAGTGTTTGGACCTACCAGATGGATTGATCAGGTTAAAGACTCATCGTCTAAATTATACACATTTGTAAGAGATGCGCTGGACAGGAACCAATCCTAGACAGCAGACCGCAATCCTAGTACTGACCACGATCAACAGATATGAAGGAACGACCTAGCAAGGATGAAGTATATAAAATTACTACATAAGAAGAATAATAATGTTAAAGAGTAAATAGACAGTGTTATTGCTGCAGTGTGTTTTAATGGTGGAAAGGAGGGTGCAAGGAGTCCCGGACAACTCACGGGACCACGTCAACCTCACCAGCTCGGGTTGCACCCTGCTAATCTATAAACCAGGCTCTGGCTCCCATCAACCCGCATAGTGGAAAGGACCCAAATCCCCTCTTTATGAAATTCTATTAACGTGGCGATTTTTCAGGAGTCCTATGTCCAGGAGTGGACGTTTATCGGCTGATGTAGTAGTAGCGTATTGTTAATTTCTGGATTTGGAGTAGAGTTGACCTGGTTACTTTAGAGATCGCCGGTGGTTAGCGATTTGACCTACCTGTTATTTATACTAGTTGTATTGTAACCGAAATCGATTAACAACACAAATAGTTACGGTTTGATCCGTTGATTAGCTGTCAACGCGTACGACGTTCAATTGGCTTCGTCACGTTGATCCTCGTTTAGATATTTATTGTAAAGATTACGATATTAAGAAGGAAACATCATCATTAATACAAATCCATATCAGTATACATTGTTCAAATACTCTTCGGTTGAAACTTAAGTCACTTATATCCAATTCGCACCTACCTAGATCATTGCTCTTCGCTAGACGAGTCGCTTTTTTAAATATTTGAATTTACTTTATCCAGTCTCATTACCTCAGTAATTTAACTAGCTACAGCGCCTTCGAACCAGAACAAAGTTATGATTGCACACTAATATAAGGTGTGGAGATACCTCCCTAGACGATCTTTGGGAACAGTGAGCTACCACCAGTAAACTTTCCCTACTTAAGAACTTGAAACAGTCTGTCAAGTCCAGCCCGGAAGAGGAAAGAGTAGAAGTATAGTCCAGGTAATAAATTATTTGTAGGGAGTCAAGAAAGTGTACGTGGTTGGAGGTTCGAGTGTTGTACCTTAGTAAGCTCGTTTACAGTATTAAAAAGGAATAGTGATTTAAACATATAAAACCTTCATCATCAGCTTTATTTCTGCGATCTAAAATATTTCATATACATACCAATAGATATTTCTAAAAGCATGTTCTTTCGCAATATCTATAGATCAAGTAATCTTTGAGTTTTCAAAAGTATTAACTGAACTAATATTTATCAAACCTTCAACGTCAAGCATTTTATAAATATCACTAGTTCTTCCCCGCCCGCGTTGCCGGCCATAACAAATGACCTATAGCATCCGTTACTATAGTAACCGCATAATACCAAATGAAAGAGTTCATTAGAAATAAAATTATTAAGGATCTATGAAATTCAAAACAATAAATAGCCTATAACTATATACAAATCATTTCGTGTCGAACGGTCGTTACCACGTCGATACGTTCACCGGTTTTCAGGTGATTGGTGACCAAATGAAGCCGATTTTCATTATGTATATAGAAGAAGATAGATGTAACATAGTCCTCTTAATTTTTTATATATTTTTGTTTGTGATTTACACGCATGCGGACATTTTTATTTATGAAGACGCGACTCCGCAATAAATTTGAACGCACAAGTGTCATCGGCAGCCATTGGAACGGTGATTGGATATGTCCGTAGTTTAATTAACATCGGATGAAAACAACATATAAGCGAACTGCTCGATTAAATCCAATAATCGTCTGACAAGCTTGAACCAGTTCAAAAACGATTCGTCGCTTTCATATCATTTTATCTTCAAAATCACGGAATAACAAGATACTTACCAGTGGCAGATCTCTATTTTGTCTTGCTGTATCAGACAACTAATGTAAGCCCTGTCTGTCGTAGAAGGGACTAAACTGTTTCCGGGTTCGTAGGCTTTGAAGGTGGAGACCCTCATTAACGGTCTCCGGCAACATAGGTTTCATAATACGTAACGAAGTATTATGAAATTTCTAGTTGCATTGTTGTTTCAAGTAAAGTCTTATCGGAAAAATTGGAAGAGTAACTCCTGATCAACTGAAAGGGCCTTGGACTCTATAATTGAACCAAAACATCCCACGATTTTATGGGTCAGTAGCTTTACTGCGGGTTTACGATGCAATGATACGTCCAAACAAGTTTGGTTTACTTTCGCGGTTAAAATATTAGCCATCTGCCCTTTTAGTTGATTGGAAACAGAATTTTATTATTTTAGTTGCTTCGCGCGTTTTGTATTTGTTTTTTGTTTATAGTATTCTTCATACTTAAACAAAGATACCTTGCTTTGGGGGGAAGGGAGAAGACTGGATTGTGTGGGTTATGTACTCACTAAAACCTCATGAGGTGATTGGAGCTTTTCCAGTGGGATTGTAAAGAAACACCGGTGTCATACAGTGCGCCTGAGCACGTCTTGACTGCTATATCCTTCTCCGGGCACGAGACCACTTCGTACTTGTTCATCCTGGGCTCGCTTTGTGGATAATTAAAGCCATCACTTACAAACCATTGAACTGAACCCTTTTAGTCGCCTTCTACGACAGGTGGGATTTACTTCTATTCCTAAAAGCCTGAGACTACAGGGTAAAGTTTATGTTTCTATTGTTTATGGTGTCAGAAAACTATGTGACGAAATAAGAGCTAGACCTACGATGAAGTCATCTAAGCTTATACTATTACAGCAGGTATTTCTGTGGTAAGACAGAAGTTTATTATTGGTGGTAGATCTCCATTGCAAGTACTACAAACAGTAATGTGCTAAGATTACTGTGGAACAGTTTAAAGGGTGTTACAGCAAGTGGAATTACTGGGGTAACGAGACTTAATATCTAATGTAGCTGTCGAGTATGTGGTGCTGTATATAATATCCTTACTAGCATCATCTTGTGCTGGGGCAGATGTATCATTTACCATCAGATAAGTCTCGTTCGTTTGATCTCTTCGTCAAATTAAAATACAGTATACAGTATAATAGTTAGCAAATAATTTCCTTTTTTTTATTAGAAGCAACGAGACGAGTAAAACATTCACTTGATGGTAAGTACCTACTATAACTATAGCGTTGGTTAGGATGATATACACAGCACCACATTGTGATTGTCTCGTGGAGACTTAGGATGTTAAGCTGCAATAGTTTTCAAATTGGAATACAGTAATGTTTGTGAACTACTGTTTTGCAGTAGAAATAGGAGCTGTAGTGGTGAACACCTAGTAGGTGTTTCCCAGAAGAGACCTCCTTACTGTTTCATTTAAACTTAGTGATGTTTCTCAGTAGAAATAGTAGGTGCTGTAGTTTTCAGTTACATATACATCGACCCCAATAAAAATGCGTATAGCCAACCCCATAAACGGCCCGGTCTGTATAATAATGATGAAGTACTCTTGTGTTACAGTGTTGTAAGATTTAGGTTAGATCAAAAAATTTCATAATTTAATCCCCTAACAACGTGTGAAAGGCCCTTTAATTATATTTCTCCTGACCTACATCTTTGATGGCTATCGTCCCACGTGTTCAGTTTCAGTTGCGTCACCCATTCTGCAGCGGCTACAGGCCCGTAAGTGTCTTACGACCTCATTTGTAGAAATCACTTCATTCATTCAAATTATAATGAAGTAAAGCCTTCATTTATTAATAACTTGGAAAAATCATTAATTTCCAACAAACAATCATTATAGTTGGTAAATAATTGATTAGAGACCTAGACGGTCAGTTAGAAACCGTCTAGGTACCACCGCAGCTCCATTTCTGCTGTAAAACTATAGTATATAATTATAACTGTGTTCCGGTTTGAAAGGCGCTGTAAGTGATAGCTGATCGTAGATATTTGCTACTATAATATATAGTTACTGTACTTCCAATATGAAGCAATAAGGTAAACTTTGAGATTTTTGGATGAAGTCTAAAAGAAAACTTTCGTTGCTTAAGCTTCCTTAGAACACACTGTAAGATTTCTTTATATATGAAATATGGTCACAAAATGGTCGGAATATTCTTACCATTCCAGCTTGTGACGCTGGTAAGGGTCACAAACAGGCAGTAAATGAAGGTAATTTTCTAACTTATCTCACAGTCTAAATATCTAATCGTTTAATACACTTGCTGAGGTTAAATGATTTCTAACGAATTGATGAAAAATATACAAAGCTCTCTGATCTTTGTTTTATCATCAATAATTGAACTCCACTTTTCAGGCATGTAAAAAAAAAGCACAGCCTAATAGACAGTTAATCCTATTTAATGTTAATCAGATTTTAATACAGATTAAGGAATAGTACAGACTCCTTGTACCACAAAGTAATTCCGTTAGCACGAATAAGTACAATTATAATTTACATTCTCGATTCCATCGTCTGCATTAGACGCTGTGTTTCATGTGTTTGACAGTACTTAAATGAACAAAACAAACATGTTTTTTATATATTTATAATATTCATAGATATGTTCTTTATCTATAAGCACTTTACTGATATAATTAAATGTTATTACTATATGTTTAATCCATAGTATACAATGCAATACAACAAGCACCCCCATGCAATTGTTATGAAATGTTTAGTTAAGTAAAATATATCATCAAGTATTTATTAATTACTAATATATCCTTAATAATATTTTAAATATATACATATATATAATATATATATATATATAATGACATGAGGTTTAAATACACTCATACTCATTCTCGCCGCACAAGATGATTAATCTTGGTCATAGCAAAACTTACCAGCTAATTACTTATTATGTAGTTGTATCTAACGTACAATGTACTAGAATTTCAGAATCAACATTATCATGATCATCATCAGTCGATAGACGTTCACTATTAGACATAGACCTTCTAGAAAGATCTCCATATCGAATTGTCTTCATTGGTTACGGTTCGTTGGTTCCGGCGCCTTGTCAACGTCTGTCATAGTCAGAAGGATCTACGATATCGCCGGGCACCAGAAGCCGTCGTTTATAAGGGTTCATAAGGGGGAATTTGGGCCATTTCCCACTACGCTAACTGATGAGAGCCAGAGCCTCGTTGATTGGCGGGGAGCACCAGGAGCAAGCGAGACTTCGGTCCCGTGAGTCGTTGTGTGGGACCCCTTAGTTACCAGATATTTTTTTTTTATTTTGCTTTAAATGAGACTAAGGATCTTCGTTTGGAAATATTTTTAAAACGATATTTTTCGTATTAACATTACGAAAAATAATAATTTAAATCAACTTAGAAGTCCTGTAACTTTATAAAGTATAAATAAATATCAGAAATTAAATGCAAAAGTGACTTAAGCAAGCTTTTTATTAAGTCTTGGATCTTTATCGCTGTTTGCTTGACAAGTTACAAGCTTAAGCGGAGAGAAATGCGTTGAAAGATAGAACGATTGATCTGTTGGTAGAATGAATGAATTTTTGACTAATGAATGAATGAATTAAATTATTGATTAATATATTAATCAATCTATACTTATTAAACATTCATACTTCAGGAACTGAAATATTATTATATGGTATAGATTTAGATTTTCTGAATAGCTCTACATGTAAGTCGATCATACTGAATTTGCGAGAAAAGGTGCGGGATTGATCCGCACTGTGCTTAAGTAAAAAAAAAAAAAAATCGTAAGGACACCAAAATATTCCATGAGCAACACTTAGATAATCTGGTGGATTAATAGGTTTGCCTACCTTCATTAGAGGAAAAGTTCCAAGTTCAGTAAATATGAACATGTTCTAGGTAGCTTAAGGTATCAACCACGTTTTTAAATATCAGAGGTCTTATATATCTCTCTTGGGTCGATCCCTAATATCTAAGGATCATGGTTGACGTTAGGGTTACTGTCTAAAGTATATATATCCTTACCTTAATATATATCCTAAGCCTGATGTTTTGTGTTATGTTAAACAGTAAACCACAGTTTATATTATATTGTACCATAACGTAATCAAATAGAAGAGTTTCCCATTCATTTGTCAAAGTCGAGTGAGATCTAGATCTTTAGTTACCGGCTATTTACGGTTAAAATTAACTGCTGACCCAAATTTTTACGCGGCCGAATATGTAATGAATTTCAAACCATCTTTTACCGGGCACCCGTTTCACGATTGCTTTTTGTGTCTCGACTTAATTAAGCGATCTTATCCGAAGAAATTTTACAAAGTATTAATGAATACCTTAAATTTATATTTTTAATTACTTATAAAGTCTTGTCAAATGTATACTTACTTTAGCTGGAAAATTTAATTCACGAAAACTACTACTTCCTGTTTTTATTTACATGCTAACTAGATATTTACTAGCTGTTACTCGCCCGCTTTGCTTGCCGTAATAATTAGTAATTAATTAGATGAAACTTGAAATTTTTCAGAAACATCCCTCCCGGCGGCGATCCGCAACCCCCCGACCCTTTCTCCATGTTAACAAGTAACTGCTTAGTTGACCTTTAAATGTCACAAGTAATATCTGCACCATATTTTAATTCTTCACGATTACACTTATAACCATTAGTAGTTCCGAAGATCTCGTGATGAGCTCGTAAATCTCTGGATATCTCCTATCTAAAATTAGACTTAATATTAGATTAGGGTCCTATAGCAACCGTTTCTATGGCAACTGAATTAATAATACGTAATGAATATGTCTATAAAAGTTGATTGGAAATAACATGATGAAGGATCTATGAAGTTCAAAAAATAAATACTCTATAACCATCTACAAATCATATAGCGTGGGATGCTTATATTCCCGTGTCGATACGTTCACTGGTTTTCACGTGATTGGCGAACAAATTAAACCCATTTTCATTATATATATAGATTAATATTAAAGTAGAGGCATATGTTTAGCAAAGAGAGCGAAGGTTTGTTTCTCAATATGTCGTTTAAGTTATCATTTAGAAAATATATCATGGAAGAGTAGTAATTTTTTATATGATCTTCATAAAAACTCTATGCTTAACAACATGGATGTTAAAGTAAGGTACCAAGTACTTCCGGCAACGTCTATTTTCAATCAAACTCAGTAGGTTGAAATGATGATGATACATAAAGTTTCAAGCACTAAATTATAGCAAACTATGTAGATAATATAGAGGAAATCGAATTTATGATTAATAACTGAATGATACTGTTCATCTGTTAATTTGGATCAATCAATAATTAAATAAAAAAAAAAAAAACCAGTATTAACTAACAGTACCTTTGTTGAACATATGTCACTGATACCGACAGCCAGTCGCCGGCACAAAGCTCTCGCTATTGTCGCGTTGTGTACGTTGAAAATACTGAAATACCAATTAGCTTTCGGGAAACAAAGGTTTGATAATGATTTAGTATTCAGCTTACCAGATAACCATTTGGGAATAAATTTCAAACATAGTTTTATATATATACCACATCCCATTTCCTTTATCGCTTCACCCTAAAGTACATATAAGACAGCATGATTAGAAAGTATGAGAAATTATTGACTAGGAGACAAAGTTTATTATATCCTTCATAATATTTAATTGGTGTTGGGTATAATATCCTTTATAGTATCCATTTGGTGGTAGATGCCTGTTCCTTTTGATCGTCTAGGTATATACTACATAATAGTATTCAGACATTACTGTGTTCCGGTTTGAAAAAGTATGTTTGAAACATAACTTAAGTATCAAGGTGGTCATGTGGTGCTGTGAATAGCATTGTAACTAACGCCACGTTGTTATGAGTAGGTGTATCACTTACCATCAGGTGAACGATGCTCTCATCGTGTGGCTTCGTACTGCAAAAGAATAATCAAAATTTTATTACTTTGACGATTTAAGCATATTTAGCATTACTTGAAAGTCTAAGGTTTATGGAAAACGAAAGGTGGGAAGAAGGAAAAAGTCATGGGTGAGATATCAGGGAATGGACTGGTATATGTGGAGCGTACGAATCGTTCCGCCGAACCAGAGGCAGAAGGGACTGTACCACGCTGATCGCCAACCTTCACCAGTTGGAGAGGAATTTTGAGAAGAAGGTAAAGCCTCTTTGGTCTAGTACAACTTGAAAGTGTAGTAAGAACTAGTCATGATTCATTACCAAGTTTTACATTTCTCTTCTTCTGTCTCATAAGGGTTAGTAAATAATCACTTTGAAGATGACGTTTAAACAAGTGTTTTTTTTTTCGCAACTTAATACAAAGTAGACGTTTAAGTATCGTAAAAATGTTTACGATACAAAATATGAGCACTAAAACAAAAAGTAATCCAATGACTTATTTATTCAGGAACGCAGACAATGTGCTTGTAAATATTATATTTACATTTTTTTCATAAGTACGTTTACAGCGAGTTTACACTAACTTAACTAAGTAACTACTAAGTATGACAAAGAGAAAGCAGTACATTATTGCTTCATTTGAATATTTTAAATTGGTATATTTTAGTAGTGGTAGTGGTAGCTCGCTGGCCTAATGTTTAGAGCGTGTGGATTCCGAAGGTCGCGGATTCGAATCTTGGCATGTACCGTTGACTTTAATATTTAAGTTATGTACATATGTGAACTTAAGTTACAACAGCGAGATACAAACGGTGGTGGAAAACATCGTGAGGAAACCTAAACATGACTTAGAATTTATTCTAAGGTGTGTGTGAAGTCACCAATCCGCATTGGGCCAGCGTAGTGACTACGGCCCCAATCGCCCTCATATTGAGGGTAGGCTTGTGCCCCAGCAGTGGGGACGTAAATTGGCTGTTACAGCAACTGAGTGTAATAGCATTGGTGTCTTGAGAGATGAGAATCTGATGAATACCGAGTTTGGAGGTGGTGAACAAAGACAGAGAGAGGAAGAGCGATTGGTTAACCATTACCTTATTGATTGTAAGAAAGAAGAGTGAAAGAGATAAACAGAAAAACTTAAAGTTACGTTAACATATTAATTGTTGAATTCACTATAAAAATATTTCATTGTATAGTAAGTAGCGTATCCTCGCTTACTTTGCTGGCTGTAACAGCCCACAACTAGTTCTGCTGATTATTCCGTAAAATCCATTCTCGCTGACCTATACTCGGTAAAACGTATATCACAAGGTAAACTGCTGGACATAGGCCTACTCCAAAAACTTTCTACATCATCTAGCATGGCTTCCAGCACCGCCGAGCACTAGAGCTCATCGCCTGCAGGGTTCATATGGATTTGGGTCATTTCCCACCACGCTGGCCTAACGTATTGAAATGATCCCCAGTGGTCTCTATTTCAAAACTGGGGTAACTCAAGTGCTGTGGTATTTTTGAACTAGTGTGGCAAGTTCAAACTTCAAAGTACTGAATGCAACTTAGTAGAAAACCACTATTTACGATGTTATCATCATCATCATCATCAGATTCATCTCCATAGGATCCTACATCGATCGTGTAGGGATTCATGGCTCAATGCGGATTGGTAGGAGCCAGAGTTTTGTTCATTAGCAGAGTGCACCATGAGCAGGTGAGGTTGGTTTAAGTCCCCACGTTGCTTCGTAGAATAAAAAAAAATATATTCATTTTGTCAAACGGATACTGATATAATATTTAAAATGTAGCGAAGTTTAATTAAATGTATTGATAAATAGAAAGTACTTAAAGTTATTGGTTGATGCAAATACATACAAGTTTAATGGTACCCGCATTTCGCATTTGTATATTGAACAAATGAATTTTCGAGCTTTTATACTGCGATCAAATAAATACACGTTACCATTAAAACTGACTTTTTTATATTTCCAGTAAGCGACGAGACAAGAGGGATGTTCACTTGATTTTAAGTGATACGCCTCATAACAACGTATCACTAATTAGGATGATATATACAGCACTATATTGCTCTTATCGCTCTGAGACATATTTCATCTCATTACCCCTGTAATTTAACTAGCTGCAGCGCCCTTCAAACTGGAACATAGTAATGTTCGCACAGTAACCTTATCGGTCTCCGTCTAAGACTTATCACCAGTAAAGTCTAAGTTGAAGACTAATCGCAATTTAACATGAAGTTAGACACATTTATAACTATGTAAGTACTGAACAAAAGGGAAACATTTAATCCTGGTGAGTACTTGGATGGCTGGTGGTATATTTTCAACACAATGCGGCTTTTGCACGTTGAGTAATAAAAACTGGAGCGTCGTGTATGGGTCTGGCCCATTTCCATCCATTTTCGAGAAAGACAATGCATCCCGTGGAAATAATACAAAGAGGCATCACAAGTCAATATAACGGACACTTGCTATACAAGTATTTAATATTAAATACTTTAGTTACTTATAATGATGCTTTTGTATCAGAAGGGTTGAAAATTCGATGGAAATTAAATTTGCTGGTGGTAGGTCTGTTGCCGGAGACCGTCTAGGTCCAGCTCAGTAGTCCAGTCCAGTCATAGATACATATTTTCTTAGTAGAAACAAGAATTAGACATAAAAGCTTGATCAGTTCTAAAAATGTTTAGGTAATTAAATAATATACCAGTGGTAGGTTTCTGTTACCGGAGACAATCTAGATACTATCGAGGTCTATTTATCAAGGTCTCTCGCTTTCGGAACTACGGGATTTTAGGCGGTAAGAGGATATCCAATACAGAATATCCACATCATTATAATCATTATCAGCCTTTGTTTATCTACTGCTGGATATAGGTCTTCCACCAAACTTAGCCACGAAAGAAAAGCTACTACCGCAGCTCCTATGACAGACCTGCATCCTGTATATCAAAACGACGAGCGCAATAAGGTGCTGTGTATACCATCCTAACTAACGCCACGTTGTTATAGACTGACGTATTATTTACTGTCACGTAAGCGTTTCGTTTGGTTACTTCGCTAAAATTCGTTTTAAACTGAGGTCTCTTATTCAAGCAGAGGTCAGATTTGTTTTTATTACTACTAAATAACTATGGGCGATGAAATTTTAAAAATTTAACCCATCAAATGCTACAATGGCAGCTGATGCATGGAATAAAACTGAGTGCCTGTCTCCGGTCGCATTGAGTCGTTGAATCATAATGACTCAATCATAAATAGACAGTAAAATGTTATCATAAGCTGAAGGATCCGCATGAGCGCTGAAAACTTTGCCTTTCATTGCTGTAATAAAATATCTAATTTATACTTCACGTGTTTTAGTAATCGGTGGGGATTTTTTTTAGTAATAATATGCAGACAATCTTATTAATTTGATGTCAGCTCTTAAAAATAGAGCCGAAAACTAATAGAGATGTATGAGTTCACTCTATAGTAAATGAATACTATAGAGTAACAGGTCGACCTAGGCGGACATATTCCGATCAAATCGGAGATGTCCTAAAGAAAGGCCAGATCAAAAGCACACGCAACAGACGAGCGCGCATGAAGACGCTTATGAAAGTGGAGGAAGCGAGAGAGGTGTACCAGGATCGTAGCAGGTGGAGAGAGGTGGTCTCTGCCTACCCCACTGGGAACGAGGCGTGATATATATGTATGTATGTACTATAGAGAGAACCATATCGTGCTCGTTCCCTTGAGACGTAAGATGTTGTCTCCTAATCCCAGTAATTTCACTAGCTATAACTTTCTTCTGATCACAACACAATAATGCTTGTATTGTATGGCGGCGGAAATAGGATTTGCGTTGGTAACTACTTAGATTATCTCCGGTAGTAGTGATCTACCACAAGATAAATAATAAATACACCATCATCATTATCAGCCTTTGTTTATCCACTGCTGGTTATAAGCCTTCTCCAATGTCGTCCATCAAATGCGATCCTCAGCTTATAGCACCCACTTCCTACAGCCCTGATGATATTGTCGGTCCATCTGTAAGAAGGGTGTCCTACACTTCTGCGACCTGGACGCGGCTTCTACTCCAAGACTTTTCACCCCCATCGGCCGTCACTGACATGGCAGACATATCCGACCCCCTGCCAATCAGCTTGCAAATTTTGAGATCTACACCGACAACTTTAGTTTTCCCTCGCATGCCTTCGTTCCCGATTTTGACCCTTAGAGAAATGCCAAGTATAACTCTCTCCATCTCTCGTTGTGCTACTTTGAATCGGTAGACCAGCTCGATGGCCATGTTTCAGTAATAAATACAGTAGTAAGAAAATGTGAAGATTTTGCGGACAGAAAATGTCTAAACATTAACGTTATTAGATAACTCACTAAAAAGAGTTTATGGATGAATACTTTAGTATTACATTTAAGGTTAGAAATAGGTCCTTTAACCATACAAACAGGGATCAAGATTTTTCGTTAGTACCAACAGTTTTTAAGAAACTTAATACTACAATAAATTTCCCAGTTTTACATAAGAGTCATCTCAAATTGGATTACTTAGTAGCTATGTTCAGAAATGTCTTATAACTTGAGTCTAACTTATTAAACGTAGAGAGAGAGAGAGCTTGGTGTAATCAATGTTGATTTATGCGATCTTTACGTTCAAGTAAACTACAAATTCATCTCCCGATTTAAAAGTTGCCCCGCCAGTTACACTGTTTATGAAAGTACTTAACAGAATCCGGGCCACAATCCATCTTTCGACTTCACCAACTGTCTGAACTTTCTCACGCAGTTTCGCCCTCGGAGAGTCAAAACTCGATGCTGAATTTAATGGGCCGAAACAATAGGTCACCTACATTTACGTAGTGTATATATACTTATAAAAAATCAATAACACACAGCTTTGATACTATGGGAACACATTTCTAATATTCAACAAAGCATCACATGAACTTTACTAGTAGGTGTTCAATGCTAGACAGTCTAGGTAGGTAGCTCAGCTCCTATCCCTGCCACTAAACAGCAGTGTACAAACATCACTGTGTCCCTGTTTGAAGGGCGCTGTAGCTAACGAAATGGATTAAACAGAGTTAACACCTTATGTCTTGAAGCGACTAGGATGAAGTGCCTTCTTCAGCTAGTTCCTGTTTGAAAATGAGAAATACTGTGTTTATGAAGGTTCATGAACAGATGACAACTTGGCTTCTTATCAGGTACTCATTGATAATATTATCTATGGCTTTAACATATGTCTTTACTTCTACTAATGCTATCATTAATTACAAAACACTGTTTTGAATATATGTAAAGTAATATATACTTCTTATTTCTGTTGCTTACTACGCTATATATTCTTAGGAAAAACATAGTAAATAAATAAAGAGACCACTTAATATAACTGTTACTTAGTAGTATTGGAACACGGAATCTTCTCACATAAGGAAAGAGTAAGTTTATTTATGAACCTAGCCAAGGGTAGGTACAACGTTATATGATCTAAGGATGTATTTTGAAAACCTACATTTTCCTTTATTGTAGAATGCTTGTTTGGGGTCGAACCTGTGCCTCCTCAAGATATAGAGTGCACAACTGCCTCACAAACAGACCTATCACAGCTTCATGGTTATAATTAATTCATATAATTTTGGTACAACTATTATGTATAGAAGACTTTTAAGGCATCCCCTAAAAGTATTAAAATATTTCAATCCATATAAGGATTTTATAATCAATTAACTTAGTATTTAAGTACAGTTTAATGTACTCCCAAAACATAACTTAATCTTATTTCAACAGAGAACTAAGTGGAAATAAAGGGTGGTGGTTAATCTTAATGCTGCACTGTTCACACAGACAGGTTTGTTTTGTCGAAACAACTTTACTTCCCTAAGTAATGTATTTAGAATCATGTTTTAATTTTTTTTTAATCTTTTTGTTAACCCTTTCCAATGTTAATCCGTTTGTAACCTATCTAGGTATTAGGTTAATATAACATTATACAACAAAGGAACATATTAACATATTACAGCAGTAAACTACTCGATGACTTTGACAAATGAATGTTCCACCCTAACCGTAATGACGGTGGTGTAAGTGTTGAGGGTTGAGAGGTCTTACTGATGGTAGAATTTTTTAATTATACTCCATCTATTGTTTGTGTTAAGCAGCAGTAAACTTACTTTACTACAGACTATTTAAACATCTGTGATTGGAGTAAGGAGGTTTAAATTATTACTTTATTAAGCTGGTGGTAGGTCTCTGTTGATAAACACTAGCTCATATTTCTACCGCTAAACTGTAGTGTGGAAATATTACTGTGTTCTAGTTTGAAAGGTACAGTAGCTAATGTAATTACTGAATTAATGAGATTTAACAACTGATACCTCAAGACAATGAGCACAATGTGATGTAGAACGTCATTCTAACTAGTATTATATTGTTAAGGGAGACTATCAGAAAAAAGTTCTGCACTTATCGTCACTTAGTCTAATAAAAGGAATCCTGTGTTATAGAGAGACTAAGGTTAATAAGTAATTATTTTACTAAATGACTATTTTGCTTGTCTTGAAGCTTTTTAAGTATACACATTCTTTAAAGATTTGTAAATTATGTAATATACAATATCTTACTTAGTAGCTCGCTGGCCTAATGGTTAGAGCGTGCGGCTTTCATTCCGAAGGTCGCAGGTTCAAACCTCGGCATGTACCGATGACTTACTATTTAAGTTATGTACATTTGTGAACTTTAGTTACAACAGCGAGATACAAAAACGGTGAAGGAAAACATCGTGAGGAAACCCGCACACTGATATCATCTTTGTGTGTGTGTGTGTGTGGTGGTCCCAATAAAGTGGCAACAGGCTCGCCCCCTGTTACATGGGATCTAATCTGACCACATCTGGCGAAACGTGGGTGGTTTATTCACCTCTGCCTACCCCTACTGGGAAAAAGGCGTGATAATATAATCATAATCAAAATACAATATCTTTGAAGGAGAGATACTTCTTGTTAGTATTTCATTATTGATTAGTTAGTTTTTTAATATGTAAGAACATATTAATATACTGAGGGTAAATATTCAGAAGCCTCTATTTCTTTTACTCTTATGCTTATGACTTAAAATGTCCTAAATAGTTGCGTTACACCTGTAGTAAAACTCTACTGGACTCATTGCGATGTTAAATGAAGTATTTTGTAGTTTTTGTTCCTTTCTATACTTTTTTCTCTAATCTGATGTTACTCGAATTTTATTCGATAAAGCGACTGAACTGTTATGTAGATAACTTAATAATATAAACGAATACAACGTTCATATGATGATAAATCTGAACTATGTATGATGATATCTAATATGATGGAAATCGTAACAGTGTTGCGCTAGATAGGATAATACACTGCCCCACATTGTGCTCATCGCTTTGAGGCATAAGTTGTCTCGTTATCCTAATAAATAACTATAACGATCTTCAATCTGGAATATAGTAATGTTTGACTATAGATATTGAAAATAGGAATTGCGGTGGTATCTACTTAGACGGTGTCCGGCAACAGAGACGTACAAGTACCACTAGCAAATATTACATTATATAATAACCAGTATTTTACTTAAGAAATAGAAGTTAGCTTTGAAAGCTTATATTACCTTTGTAATTTATTTCTACAGGAGCTTTTTAATAACACTATAGTATAGTTAATATTCTTTTTTTTGCGGTAGTAATAGACTGCGGTGGACCTTAACAACATTACAGTACATCGTCTACTCGCATGCTTCGTCTTCTATAGAAAGAAATGGAATCTAACATTATAAGCTAAAATTGTCTATATACATTGACTATTTTATGGAGAAAATAACATGAAGATATAGTACATAAATATCTATAATTCTCTTTATGTGTTTGTTATATGCATATATATATATATATGTACAGAAGTACATTTTTTCTTTTACAACCCGAAAGATTGACTAGAAGAGTATACCTTATGCCATTATGTTCGCTTTATTCTATGCCATTATGTTTCCTAGGGCCCCAAGATGGGGCATAGGGCATCCACAGTGGATCTCCATCACGTTCGGTCTTGAGCTTCACCCTTAATCTCCTCCCAAGTCTTCCCGATCTTTTCCACCTCCTCTGCTACTATGATTACTGCTGTCTGTCTCGGGCGACCACGCTTGCGTTTTCCATGCAGATTCTAATGAAGCGCCAGCTTGGGATATCTTGGTAGAGTATGGCTAATCAACGTCTTTTTACAATTTACATCATCATTATCATCATCAGCCGATAGACGTCCACTGCTAGACAATTTACATAGTCAAAATTATATAAATATTAGGTCGAACCAACTAACTTTCCTCAGGCCATAATGCTTTTAAGCACCTATGAAATTCGGAGCACATTTCCTAACATCAATGGTAAACAAACAAGTTAACTACATTTTATGATTGCTACTTTAGTGTGTAGATGTATAGTTTTATAAATAATAATGGTTTAATCAAAACTGGGTCGTAAAGCGAGCTCGTAAACTATCGCGAGTGACCCGCAAAACTGCGCTTAAAATTTTAAATTTTACTACAGCTCTAACGTTTATATGGCGTCGCTGGTGCGGAGTCTACCAAATAATGTACACAGAGGTCATAATTCTATCAACTAGGCAAGAGTATTCGTGATGAAGTATCTAAATTCTTTCATTGAAAAAAACAATAGCATGTGCGTGATGAACCGGTAGTAAGGAATAATGTGACGCTGGGAATAAATACACTTTACTTCATCGTGGTTCTCATGTTAAGACTTCTTCTTCCTCCTGCCCTTTTCCCAGCTATGTGAGATCGGCAAAGTACTTCTCTTCCATATCCCTCTATCAGCCGTCATATCTGAATTCACACTCTTCTTACACATGTCATCTTTCACACAATCCATCCACACTTTCTTCGGTCTTCCTCTAACCTTATAACAATCCACTTTCATTCTCATTACTTTCAGTGTTATATGTCCTTCATCCCTCCGCTCAAAATTCCCGTACCACGTTAACCTCTTGCTCTTCAATTTCTCTGTCACTAGAGCAACTTCGAGACTTCCTGTAATATACTTATTTTTAATTTTATCCATCCTAAGATCCACATGTAATCTCCTTTCATCCGAACCCTTGGTGGCCCAACATTCAGCTTCATACAACACGTTTTCATATTAGGACTTAATTTATCTTAATTTTCCTTGCCTTAGTAAATTTACTAAATATAAAGCTTTTCAAACACAACATAGTAATGTTTGAAAATTGTTATTTGATGGCGGAAATAAGAGCTACGGTGGTACCTGGACAGTCACAGGCGTAAGAGACATAGCAATAGATTTTCTTATAATAATGACGACAAATCAACTGTAAATAAAGCAGTTTCTTTTAACTTCTAAAAATTGACAAATAAAGATCACATTTCCCTTCACACGAATTCGCGAACATTTCTTAACAGCGTCATGAGCACAATCCATCTTATCAAGTTAACCAAGTGCCTGAACTTTGACAACGAGTTCAACCCTTACAAATTCAAAACTTGACGGCGGGGATGTATAGGCCGACAAGTCAATCAATCAATGCCGATTGATTATTTCAATGGGTAATACTAAATTTTATATCCTCCTTAAAAATTAGTTATTTCACATTAAAATATAGAAATTTACTCGTATGTACCTTTAGAAGTAAACTTTGGTTCACCAAAGTTTACTTAAATATGTATATGTATATATACTATAATATGTATATGAAATATAATAGGTTGGGGAAAAAGAAATCCATTATTTTTATATGAACTTCAGGACTTTATTTAACATGCTTCGGATTGTCCCATTTTGGGTCAAATATGCACCGTTTTGTTCTATGATTTGTTGCCATTTTAAAGTTAACTTCATAATGCCTCTCTCGTAGAAGTCCTGGTCTCTATTTGCAAAAAACTCTAGTAGCCGATTTTCACAATCTTCCCTAGATGCCAATTTTTTATCACTAAAGAAATTTTGTAATGCAAGAAAAAGATGGTAATCGCTTGGTGCCAAGTCCGGACTGTATGGCGGATGCATTAAAACTTCCCAACCAAGCTCCCGAAGTTTCTGGCGAGTCACTGTAGACGTGTGTGGCCTAGCGTTGTCCTGGTGGAATACGACACCTCTCCTGTTGGCCAATTCTGGCCGTTTCTGGTCAATTGCTATCTTCAGACGGTCCAGTTGTTGACAGTAGAGATCAGAATTTAGTGCTTGGCCATATGGAAACAACTCATAATAAATAATCCCCTTCCAGTCCCACCAAATGCACAGCAGAACCTTCCTGGCCGTTAGTCCTGGTTTGGCCACCGTTTGAGGTGCTTCACCGCTCTTTGACCATGATCGTTTTCGCACAGGGTTATCGTATGTGATCCATTTCTCATCTCCAGTCACCATCCGTTTAAGAAATGGGTCTATCTCATTCCGTTTGGCCAAGGCTTCGCAGATGGAAATTCGATCCATCATGTTTTTTTCTGTTAATTGGTGTGGCACCCAAACATCGAGCTTCTTTTTGAATCCAGCTTTGTGTAAATGGTTTAAAACTGTTTTGTGATCCATTTTTAGCTCCTGGGCGATGTTACGACTGCTAACATGCTAACATGCCGGTCAACTTCGATCATTTCTCCGATTTTATCGACATTTTCGGCGACCGGCCTACCTGTGCGAGGTGCATCTTTAACATCAAAAATTCCTGAACGGAATCTACGAAACCAAAATTGCACATAATTGGCTGTTACAGTATCGGGTCCATAAACACCATTCACAATTTTAGCCGCCTGGCTTGCATTTTCGCCTTTGTCGAAGAAAAACTGTAAAATGTACCGAATTTTCTCTTTGTTCATTTCCATTTTTAACACCCTGTAACTCACAATTGAATGCACCAAACAAAAAACAACAAAGGAATTTTTTTACTGCGAAATGTCACCTTTCCAACGAGCACAAATCTGAAACTGTTTGATCGATACTTTACGAGAAATTTATCACTACAGCCATCTACCGACAAAATAATGGATTTCTTTTTCCCCAACCTAATATATGTAGTGGTAGTAGAATACTCTAGTTCTCTTATATTGAGAGCTGAAAAATATCAATCCTGTTATAATGATCAGATCTAAAATACAAGCCCCGAAGTATAACAAACGATTTCCATCTAAAATAACTGATTAACTGCTAAACTATTCAGGCAGTTAAAACTTTACCATGACTTTACTTACAAAATCTACGTCAAATGTGAACTGAAAAGGGGACGATTTTTTTGAAAAAGGATCAAACTCCTGAGTGTGGCTATTGTCGCTTTACAGTCGGAAGTCAATCGGCTGAACTTTAAGAGTTTCCGCATTGAAAGTAAATAAAGTGTCAAATCAATCAATCAGTTCGGTTCAAGGGCGAGGGTCGTATTGACACGGCCTCTAAAGGGTCCGAATAACGCTAACTTACACTGAATAGAATTTATTAGTAAATTGTTATTTTTACTATATACATAACTATGTTTAATGTGTACTTTAGGGTGTGGTGAGTAGTTGAGTTTAATATAATATATCAAATTTAGTGTATTTCGAAATATTTAAATGCTAAAAGGACTCGTTTACTTGAAGTGCAAACAAATAATAACTTAAACCATTATCTTCTAGCAAACAGTACGATAATATGAAATAAAGTTGAAGAAACGGTATACAAAATTAAGTAGTATACTTACAAATGAATACTTATTATATTAAAATTATTCCCAATAAAAAATCTTGATAAAATCCTATCAAGCAAGGGTAGATTTTCTACCCTTTTATAAACCTTAAATCAAACTATTAAACAGGTAGAATACAGTTAAAAAGAAAACAGTAACTAAATTACAACGACCAATAGATAATCAAAAAACAAAAAAAAGGTTCAACGTAAACTTTAAAGCAATTAAGCTCTTAAGTCGGAACAAAGCTCGGAAATGAACTAACAACCAAATAAACAAGCTTTCAGCGGACAAATAAGTTAAAAACAACTGTTAATTGATTAAAATGTTACGTGTTTGTCTGCAGTTCGTTTTGCAGCGCAATTTACTGCAGACGAGTTAGGAACCGAAAGGTTACTGTACAATATTATATTTCCATTGTCTTTTCCAAAAAAAAAAAAAAAACAAAACTATGAGAGACTTCTCTTACACTTGATAAAAATGTACTACAATAGGACGGACGACGTACCCTTTGACGTTTCCACTTATCATCCCTCCAGGTATTATGATAGGTTTACTAATGCCGGAGACCGAATAAGTACATATCACAGCATCTTCTATTTCTACAAAATATTACTACGTTCCGGTTTGACGGACGTTGTAGTTAATAAAATTATTTCAGTAACGCGACTTAAAATCTGGTGTTTCGGGGAGACGACTACAATGTAGTGCTTGTTTATATCATTCTAACTAGTACTACGTTGTTATCGGCAAGCGTATCACTCACTATCAAGTGAATGTCTCATATATCTCTTTCTCTCTCTATTCTCTCTTCTTTTAGATTCTCTCTTCATATAGACTAGAGCGCTTTAATATCAAAGACTAAATCATCGTCTACCATCAGTTAGGATTGTAGACGTATAATCAAATAAAACACTTTCCATTCCTCCCATTCTTCTCCATTCGCCTTCGTACCAGATGACACGGTGCTCTTGTAAAGCAGCTTCTCAGGTTCGATTCCCGAGTCACAAACTTTGTATGATATACATAAAAGCTTTCTCCTTATTATCATGAACGTTACGGAACATGAATAGTTACATTCACAACGCAAAATTCGCACGGAATTTTAAGTCATTTGTCAAAGTCAAACAAGCACACACACAGCTTAAACTATGTACATATGTGAATGTAATTTCGTGAAACATGCTTCGGCTTATTACTATAATTCCCCGGACAGTAGGTTCATTCCCGAAATTTTATAATATTAATAAACGTACATTTGCCAAATTGAAGAAAAAAGGGACACGTACCATACTTGATATTATTCTCGTGAGAATATTAGCTATGATACTATCTGTATGTCTTCCTCTTCCTGCCCTTTTCCCAGGTATGATACTGTCTGTATATATAGATAATAAATGTATTCTCCACTTCATCTCCCACCAACGTGATGAGAAATAGCCCATTTCTACTCCATGAAAACCTACCCGATCAATGTGGGAATCATTGGGTTTGTGTCCAGCTGTAGACGTCTATTGGCTGATGATGATACGCATATACTAGCTATTGCTCGATCGCCTTTCGCTGTAACACATAAATCTCTTTGGAGAACGGATTTAATAAAATCCATTTTCATATGACCTTTAAATGGCAGAAGCAATCTTTACCAAATTTTGAGTGTTCACCTGTAATGTTTCCGATATTTCGCGACGAGTCACATGCACGTCTAATGGTCAGTCAATATCTGGATATCTCCTATATATATAGTAAAAATAGTCTACTTCTATATTACAGCTAGCAAAATAGGTGGGAACAGCTGGTGTATAAAGTACAGTTGTAAAATTAATAACTATGTCAAAGGATATAACGTATCCTTTTTTCGTTACAGTAATTCTATCACTGTAAAAGCTCTAATGCTCTTCATCATGATATCCATTCCTGTCCCCCCTTACTTATCTTCAAGGAGAGATTAAAGGATTATTGTCTTCGCTTCTAGTTGCATATTTTATATGTAACTATATACGTATTGCATAGTTTAGTTATTTTTCCTTTGACAGGGTTTGCTGAAAGAAAACTCTTTGTAGGGTTAAGCTCACCTTTGTTCAATACATCGCGATGTATTATATATCCTAAGATTTCTATATTTCTGTATGTTCATTAAGAAATAAATAAATATATATAAATATTATGTCAATATGAAATATGAGAATTGATCTGTACCATTTAATCTTAAGAGAACTTAGTAGACAGAGTTTGTTTAACAATAAACATGATTTATTAGTCCTTTACAACGTGGAGCAATATATAGATAGAACTAATGATATAGAGTTTACCGCAAAACGATGTTAGACTAAAGCCGGAATGCAGTACTGTGCAAAATACCAGTGTGTTCCGGTTTGAAGGTATCTATAGCTATTTAATCGATGGACTAAAATTATGAATATATTTTAATATACAATGTGTCTCTATTGCTGAAGACCATCTATGTAGGTACCATCGCAGCTCACGCCTTTCAGCCCCTATAACTGAAACCATGGGGTGAATTCAAGGGTTATCTGTTACCAAGTATGTTAGACCTCGAAGTGGTGCGCGTGATACTTCCGCCTATTACTGATAAATGAGGTAGAGAGTTCTAGTTCCGAGATGTGTCCTCATCAAGGCCTCTCGCTGTTAGAACCACGGTTTTGTGCCAAAGCGTTCCTGTAGTATCGACTAATAGCGTTGAGGTATACCGTAGGTTTTTAACCGATAAGGTTCCGGCATAACAATATATCTAATAATAACATATATAATAATATAATAGATATATTAATATATCCAATGGAGGATTGCCCTGTGGAAGAAAGTATCATCGCAGCTCGTATTTCTACTGCGAAACAGTAGAGTTCAAACATTACTGAGTTTTGGTTTGAAGGAATCTTGTGAAATTGGTGAAGTAACGATACTCTATATCTGCCTAAAGGCGACGAGGATAATGTGATGTTGGGTACATCATCCTAATTAGTGTTTAAGTTTAGCGACTAGGTGACCATCTTGTCGTCTCGTCGCTTCCCTGATTAAAAAAATCTTTATATTGATAACGTACTTAGGAAATATTTTTAGACATCTTAATATAATATATTAAATATAGTTTCTTAACCTTTGAAAAATCTATAAAACACAGTATTTATTATTTTTACGAATCCCCTATAAAGTAGTAAAGTCTCCAAGTGTATTAACCAATATGTTCACTGAGCAGAATACATCGCATAAACGTCTCAAACAAACGGAAGTTGTGAGTTCGAACTTTTTATGTTCACTGGTCGAACGTAAACGAAACCTTGTTATAAGCAATTTATGTCCTAGAAAAATCTACACGTTACTTCTATCCAAAAAAAAAAAAAAAAAGTTAGTATAATACTTCGAAATTATTGGACTAACTTAGATATAAGGAAAGTACTGCTAGCAGGCCTCTGTTGCCGGAGGCCGTCTAGATAGGTACCACTGCAGTCGCTATTTCAAACAGTACTGTGTTCCGATTTGAAGTGCGCTGTTACTAGTGTAATTACTAGGGTAACGAGACACTATAGCTTTTGACGCAGGCGACGAGCGAAATGTAATCAAGTATATATCATCCTGACTAGCGCCACGTTATGGGCGAACATGTCACTAACCCTCAGATGAACGTCCCGCTTATCTCGTCGCTTGATGAAATAAAAAAAATTACACTAACATATAAAGGGGTGTAAGGGTTCCGGCACAAGCAATCCAATCGAAACCAACCTCACCTGCTCTTGATGCATTCCGCTAATTGACAAACTAGACTCTGGCTACCACAAACCAGCATTTGCGGAAGAACTGCTCGATATCCCGTCACCCTCATGCACACTGTCGAAAGTAATTGGAATACCGTGTGAAGCTTTTAAGTCGGTTGGATTCCGACACTACCCCGTTGCCGGCCCTTAGTTCTGATAGCATTTTTTTACCACAAACCAGCATTGGGCAAGCGTGATGGGAAATTGCCCAACTCCCTCCATATGAGCGTCCCGCTCGTTTCGCCGCTAAATAGAATAAAAAGAGTACCGTATACTTAATAAAAGTAAAGTACCCATATATAGTATTAAACTATTTAAATTATGCGATAATAATATGAAATTTAAGTTTTAAGATTTTTCTACTAACGAAGCGACGAGATGAACAGGACTTACCTGTTAGTGTTTCGCCTGCACGTAACGGCGTGGCGCTAGTTAGGATGATACACACAGCCCCGCATTGTGCTCGTCGCTCGAGACATAATAAATTATCTCGTTACCTTGGCAATATCACTAGCTACAGCACCTGTTAAAAAGAAACACAGTAATATTTTCACACTATCTCCGACAATAGAAAACTACCAGTCTATCCACGTCTGTCCAAAATCCATTGACCTGCCGACCTACATTGCGCATAGCTGAACGACAGCGTGCCCACTGTAATCGTTGTGCGCACAGGTAATTACAGCGACTATTCCCTTTCGGCCTAATCATAAATAGCCTGAAAACATCATTAAAACAATTCGCCTCCCCCTGACGCGCCATCAATCGCGAGCATACCGGGGGCTCCGGGGGCTCCGCGGGCTGCGGAAGCCGCGGCAGGTCGGAACAGCTCAAGGGCACGAGTGCGGCCGACAGTTTTACAGCCCCGTTTAAAGAATAGCGCATTTATTATTTTTATGCGCGCGAAGGTTTTTTCGGTTCGCTGATATCTTGTATTGAGTATGAAAACGCCATTCGAGGGAAATATATGTCCGCAAATACTTGTTTACCGCCATTGTATTATTTACCGAGTCGCGTGGGAGAGAAGGTATAAAAGTATTTTATAACAGCCAGTTTAGGTCCCCACTGCTGGGGCATAGGCCTACCCTCAAGAAGAATGCGATGGGGCCATAATCACCACGCGGGCCCAATGCGGATTGGTGACTCCACATACCTTAGAATAAATTCTAACTCATGCGCAGATTTCCTCGCGATGATTTCCTTCACCGTTTGTATTTCGCTGTTGTAATTTAAGTTCACAAATGTACATAACTTAAATATTAAAGTCATCGGTACATGCCGAGCCTGCGACCTTAGGAATGAAGGCCGCATGCTCTAAACCATAGGCCAGCGAGCTGCCCAGTATACCCTATAAAAGTATACGTTTTTTCTATTTATTCGACGAAGCGATGAAACAACTCACCTGGTGATAAGTGATAACCCTACTCATAACAACGTGACGCTGGTTAGAATGATACAAACAATACATGGTAATCGTCACTTTGAGACATAAAATGTTAAATTTTGTTACCCCAGTAATGACGCTACTAAATACAAAACAGTAATGTTTATGACCGTAGAAATAGGTGCTGCAGTTCACTAATTGTAAGGCTATTTCGGAAACTGTCTAGATAGATACAATTGTTACCTCCTGTATCTGCCACCAAACAGTAGTAAGCAACAATTACTGTATTAAGCTTTGAAGTTACTAGTGGAAAGTAGTGAAATTACTGAAGTAACATGATTTAATATGTCTCAAAGCGACAACATTGTGTGATCTTAAACCACGTTATGAGCAGACTTATCTTACTATCAGTTGAAAGTCTCACTCGTCTGAAGTCTTCGTAAATAAAAAAAATGTTATTACATATGAATAATAACAGGTACGGTTAATAAGCTGTCTAGATTCAACCAATATAACTCATTTTCATATATATTTTAATAATTTAAGACTAAGATAAGATAAACGGTTCGCAGTGGACTCATTTGATATATAACATTGTTCGTAACAGCGTATCTAAGTACAGAATATAAAAGTTAAAATAAATCAGAGGAAAGGTTCCTATTTGTTCGGTAACAAACTTCGTTTTACAAAGAATTACACCGATTTCGCGAAGGGAAATATAGTTAACAGGGGGCCATCAACAATTCGGAGTTTTTCGGGAACGGCAGCCGGAGTGATCCCGGGGGGGAGTGGGATATGAGGAATGGAGGAGCATAAATCATTTACAGACCAACGCGCCTATTTAGCTGAGAGCCACTTCCCACTTGGATTCAAGGTTGTATGAATAATTTTCATCTAATATTTTGGCTGCTTCACATTGAGTTATAACTACCAATAGATAGGAGGGAGGGATCAACCACCAGTAGCTACCATCTATTGATCCCTTTTGCCGAAGACCGTCTAGGCAATACCACCGCAGCTACTATTTCTGCTGCCAAACGTATCTTTGTTCCTTTATAAAATGCCTTTATAGCGTATGGAATATCTAGAATGAGATAACATCTTATCTCTAGGCGACGAGCACCATATGATGCGGTGTATATCGTCTTAAATATCGCTACATTGAATAATGTGAACCTTGGTTAATGACTGAACTATACTACCTACATTAAATATCAGATAATATATTTAAACAGAGACAGAAAGGACTGTACCAAGCTGATCGCCAACCTTCACTAGTTGGAGAGGCATTTTAAGAAGAAGATTTTTAATGACAATCCATCCAATACCATCTTATGTCAATCAAGGGAAAAGATATATTTTTCATTGATAAACCACAGTCATATAATAAATACTAAGTTCTTACTTAGTATGATAACAAGCTACTTATATCTATTATTGTGTTTATAAGTGAAGTAATAACATAGCCATGACTTCATTTTAGTAAAGCAATGAGACGAGTGAGACGTTAACCTGATGGGAAGTGGCTATACCTGTTTATAACAAAGTTGCGTTAGGATGATACACTGGACAACATTATGCTCGTCGCTTAAGTAATTTCATTAACTACAACGCCTCTTAAACCTGAACACAGTAATGTTTGTACAATAATGTTTGACGGCAGAAAGAGGATCTGCAGTGGTATCTACCTAGGCGGTTTCCGGCGATATGTACCTACCACCAGCAACATAAATATTATTATTACCATCATCCTAGAGTAGTTGCCTAAATTTCTTTATCGACAAATACTTCTCATTCTCATGTGTTATTCATTTAAGTGGTAACGTGTACATGGTGAAATGTACTCGATCAAAATAGGCTTTCTTATATGGACAGTCGCAGCTGGTGGCTAACAAAGCGGGTACAAAAAACCCTGGCATTATTAAAATCACTAAATGTAGTCTAGGAATCGAATTAGGGTCCTTTGTTATTGGACTAGCTTTAGGCCGCTACGCCATGGAGGCATTTAAGTTATATATTTAACAAGGACAATACTCAATCAGTCCATCGGCTATCAACAATAATTATCATTAAAGTATTAACAAATAGTAATGAATGTGTTAGCTAGGATGTATGTTATATTTAATAGGATTTTTGCCGGAAACACCATAGATCATGCCCCTAAAAATAGCCGGAGATAGTCGTCTAGACAGGATACTAAATTCTGTTACCAACTTTTCCGCAACAATTTATGGCCTAGCTACATCGTAATGGAATTTTTTTTAACCACAGTTTTAGCGTAAATTCTATTGTCTATTTGACTGGATTATAGCTTAGTTCAATAATTAAGATTTTGATTAATATGTATTCCTAATTGTGTGTATCATCATCAGCTGATAGATATACGCTGATAGATATCCACTGCTGGACATACACTTCCCCCAAAGATCTGCACTTACAGTCAGCATGGCCTCCGGTACCACTGGCCACTAGGGGCTGTCGTATGTTTTTTTTTTTATTATTGTTTTATGTGGGGGAAATGCCTACGCATACTCGTCCTCGCGGGTGCAAAGACGGGTTATGTCGAACTTGCACCGAGTACAACCCCCACGATGTTCTCAACTGGTCGCCATATGGCAAGTGTCACGGGTACGGCTTGGTGCCTTCGTCCGCGACCGTCACCGGCGCTGGCCGCTTGCGCAGCCCAACTTCAGTAGGGAGGGTTAAATCCAGGGCATGCAGAGCGCGCCGGAACATGCAGCGCGCCCCCACCTCGGCCTCCTTTATGTGGACGACGAATTCCCCCGAACCCTTCGTCCAGAGGCTACGAGTGCCCTGGGAGATATCCTCTCCGGGCTCTCCGCGGCGGACAAATGTTGGGCCCGCCGCTACCCGTTAGCGGCCGCGGAGGATAGGGAGAGCGGCGCATCGTAATACCGACACTCCTCTTCCCCCGCGGCCCCACCGCCGCCGCATCGCCGGTTGGTCGCAGAGGATACGTCCTCCGCAACCCCACATCGGCTGCAGAGGCGGTATAAAACCGCCCTTGCAGCCGGCCGCAGGAGGCAGCATTAAGCTGCTCACGGGCCCCCGGCCGTTCCGGTGAGCTCCAGTTATCCCAACTCGAGCCCGGAGCGGCCGCTTCGGCCAGCACTTCGCCGCGGGCCGAACGGGAGGGTTCCGCTGAGCTTTACGGTGTTGGGCCCCAAGGTTATTAAGCCCCTCCGCCACGACCAGGAAGGAACCCGTTGGAGGGGGGCTGTCATATGTAGCGGTTTGTATATTAGGGCTTATGGCTATATTTGGGCTATTTCCTACCACGCTGGCCCAATATGGATTGGCCGGAGCCAGAGCCTTTTTTATCCCTCTTTTAATTGTGTATATATTAATATCTAATTAAAGATAGACTCAAAGGCAAAATTGATTTATCAGGGACCTTGTAAATGTGGTCCACATTAATCGAACACCGACGTTAACCTCAATTATTTACCTAATGCAGGCTGTAAGGCGAACTTAGCAACTAAACCATCTAAGCCAACAAATAAACCGACCTAGCTATCAAAGCTGAGACGTCGCGGTGGTTGAGCCAAAGGCTGCCTCCTGTCAATATTTGACGTAGCCAGTAAACAACAGTGCCTATATTAAGTACTTCAAAGGAACCGTAACGGTCTGGAAGTGAATTATTGGAGACTGTTCAGCAATTACTCTTATTACATACAAAACGAAGCTGTAGGACGGCAAATATTAATATTACATGCATGAAACTCGCCTGGAATTAAAAATCAGAAACCAAGAATATTTCCTATTTCTAATATAGGTTTGATGAATACAACAACCGTTATTACATCGTACCATCTTCATTATCAGCTGATAGACGTCCATTGCTGGACATAGGCCATTACATCGTATTAACCTTTTATAAATATACGAGCTGTCCCTCGATCTTTTTATTAATTAGACTTGGATTTTATCACAAATATTCCCGTCAGGTGATAACCTGCTGTCCCCGGCTCATCTCTCTTTATTAACGCCACCGCAAACTCTTTTAGGGTCACAGTTTGTTAAATCCATCTTAGCTGACCTAAACTCAGTAAAAGGTATATTCCTACCAGTCAAATCAAGTTCAAGTCCTTAGTTTCTCCAAGTTCAATGAATCCAAATCAAGTTCCTTATATCTATGGTTCCAGAGATATTGTATTGAATCTGTACAGAGGTAGAAATCTCTTATACATATAACCAAATTATGATTTGCCCAATATTTCTAACTCTATATCAAAATTGGTTAAATAATTTAAGTGTGATAACATAACTACATCATTTATTATACTGGGTATGGATTATGGAACTATTAATATATGACATATTTCAATAACATTTACCCTTGTATCAAGGTTAGACATTGTTATCGTCCTTAACTTTCTTATTAACAATGCCTAATCTAAATCTAAAGTAAGCTATATAAAATTTGTTAAATTCCTTTTATATCAGCAAACTTAATTTATTAACGTTTAATTGTTAAAGAATATTATTGTACATATATATATATATATATAATGTACTAAATAACTGATGTACAATAAAGGATAATTAAATTAATTAATATCTTTCTATATATTTAGCTATCTATCTACTTATCCAACTATCTTTCTTTCCATCTATTCAGTATATTCTTTCAAATAAATTCGAAATGGTTTCCATTATTTTAATGTCGATAAAAATATACGAGATCGGATATTTTTCCGCTCGTCATCACATTCAGGCGTTCGTACTTGGAGAAAAAATAAACAATTTTTCGGACGAAGACGCTTCTCCACGTTCCCGCCAAATCCTCTGTCAACTGTCAACGCGCTGGAGCCAATTCGTTTGCGCCGCCATATTGCTTTATGATCGGAACAATTGTTACACGTTGTATTATTTTACGCCCATTCGTTTTACATTAACGAGACGACAGTTGAATTTAACTGCTTACGTTCTCGTGGAAAATTTACAGGTTTATATTTAACCTACGATTAGGACGAGGTTGTCAATTAGATGTGTATATATCGTTAATTTCATCATCATTAGCTTTCAGAATCAAAAAGTCAAAGTCAAGGTAGTTGTTTTATTTAACTAAGAACTCATTTACTTAATAGTCAAAATTAAGAATCCTAAGAAAAATAGTCTACTGCTGGGCATAAGCCTCCCTCAAAGATCGTCATATACAATAGCATGACCTCCGGTACTGCTAGGTCCTAGAGGCTGTCGTATGTAGAGGTTTATATGGGGGATTTGGGTCATTTCCCACCACGCTGTCCTAATGCAAGTTGGCGGGAGTCAGAGCCTCGTTTGATAATTAGCAGGGTGCAGCATGAGCAGATGAAGTTAGCTTAGGTCCTGTGTGTTGTTTTGCCCCCTTACACCCCACGAGTAACAAACTGTTTGAGAATCAATGCGTTTAGTTCCGCACTACATTATCATTTAAATATTCATCAACGCAGCAGCGGGCATCTATCCGCTGATGATGATGATGATGTGGTAGAACGATTTGTTAATTAAAAATATAATAATCCCTTGTTAGATCTAGCCTTTCCCAAACCAATAAATAGATTCTATCTTCTATAATACGCCGTTAGCTTACATCGTCGATCCATTTGCTTAACACTTTCTGAACGACACTGATTCATCTATCCTTTCCATTCCTACACGATTTTATATACCTGGTCTTAAAACCATAACTATACCGATATTGAAATTATTAAACCCTGTGACTTTTATTAAAGTTATGATATATCGCATCATAGAGAAGTATACGCTTTTCTTATTTAGAATTTAAGCGAGGCATAGATAAAATATTTCAGATCTGGTTTTGCAAACATCTTTACCGCAGTCTATCTACTCTATCCTTCGGTCTTCTCCACAAGTGATCACTATAACAGATTTCACCATTACCACATCAATTTGCATAAACAAAATGCTATTTGGTTAAATAGGTTCTAGAGAGGATTACTTAATTCTAAATCTTATGTATGATAAGCATAACTTCTGAGTGATCTGATTTTTATGATGCTATTCTTATCATAAAGAGTAGCTTCAACTTGGTTTTTCAAAGGATGGCTAAAAGAAAATGTATAACTTAAATTTAGCTATTAACAATCTTTGGAAAATTTTGTATGTAACTTTTAACATTATCAAATACTGCTTCTAACAGTTAAACTGATACAGAATTTAATCTCTATGTACAAGCCACAGTTAAATTACTTAGTTAGTTTATATTCTAATTTCTCTGTTTTTACGTTACGGCATTTCTAGTTTAATCTGTAAGTTATTACAAAAATTGCAATTATCAAAGTAATACTTAAACTGTGCGTACTTAATTCTCTATACAAAATTATATGTTGCGACTGGTGACGGTTGAAAGATATAACAAAACAAAAAAAGCTTGCGTACATTGTCAAATTACTAAACAATTAATATGAAGCAAGGTCGGAGATAATAACTCATCTAAATCGCGTGCGGCGAGATCAAGGAACCAATAACACTAAATCATATTTCACAATGACAGTAGCGGGTCAACTGCAGTAATTATACTGCGAGAGGAATCCATTCCGCGAAATCATTTTATAATTACCCGCGCAACGATAAATCTACTCTGGATATTATTAATGTGCAGTAAAGTTTATAATGCATCGACAATACGCCGTACTGTTGAAAATATTCGACCGTACTTGATGTTATCCAGAGCGACGTCCGCTTACAACCAGTGTAAGTAGATCTGCAATTCGTGTAGAAATGTTCACGGTGGTGTGTCAAAAGAATTAGAATGTTGGAAGAGCCGAGCTCTAGAGCGCTGGTTGTCGTGTCTGACCACCCGTGGAGATCTCTCAGCTTGACTTCCAAACTGAGTCATCGATGGACGATTCCATTCCAACTGAGACGTCAATGGAAGTAATGCTGTGTGAATCATCACGTTAGCGAGTCCGTTGTAGGAGATACATGAAACAAAATTAATTTACCTATCACTATGATGACGTCATCACAGATCGTGTGGTGTTTTGACCATTTGTCTATATACACTTACATGGAGATATTCAGTGGTTTATTGACAGCACTAAATCTCCGATACTATTACATGTAAACACTCTAAAATTTTATAGAGATATTACTTCTGTCATCTAGAGGTCAGCTGACAATGAATTTTACAAAATTCTTTGCTGAAAGAGTGGTGTTAGTAATGTTAAAGTGAATATTTCTAACAAATTTCCAGTCTAAATTTCAAATCTAATTATATATTACAGCCAGAAAAGCAGGCGTGGAACAGCTAGTATATAAATAATAGGTATTTTTTTCATAACATTTAAAACCTAATATGGTGTTCAAGCGAAAAGTGAACACTGACTGTATAAAGTTTAGATACAATCGTTTTACAGTCACACTACATCAATACATAATTTGGTATTAATAAAATTATAGTCCAACACCCATTTGTATTTATTATACCAAATAGCAGACATCTCGATATACTCAAAAATACATTTCATATATTTTCCACTTAATGACTCTATATCATACAATTTGTCTGGCTGTTCAACATAAAAACATATAATTCAACTTGGTAATGCCATTAGTGTATAATACGTCTCACTATGAATTACCGAAATGACCGGTTTGTAATTCAGGGGAATTCAAATTTTATGGCACATATCGAGCTTTTGATAGTGCGATTAAAATGCAAGAGCAAGAAAGCGCCGGTGTTAAACTATTAAGGCAAGTCACGCCATCTTTTGGTCACTAGGAGTCACGCCACATAGCCCTTAATATATTCCTTGAAGCTCATATCGCATCTGTGTTTCTATTAATTTTTTTTCAATATTTCCTTTATACACCTATTCATACATACAAAACTTATAAAGATTATATTCATAGTCAGATATTACATCGTATTAGCTGCAGTAGCTATTTTACATTCAAACAGTCATAAAATATAAATAGTTAAGTTTATTTTCCCCTTCATAAGAATCGGAGTCTTGTTTTTCTCCCGAAAGCTTTTTTCACAGGAAACATGCGCTCATTGGGGATATAACCAATACTTCTTCGTATTATGTAGGAGGAGAAGTTCCACTTTATTTGGCTCTGAGCTATCACTGTTAAAATATTCACACTGAACCAAACTTCAGCTGAAATGGACTGATTAAGGTAATAACGCACGAAATCATCACAATACGACTTTAAAATGATGACGTGGCATCGCGAAATGAATGTTGAATGCGACATCGAACAATTATTGTGGGTAGTGTGATAATACGCATGTCAATAGTTCAGTTGCAATGCGTCCGTCGCGGCGTGCAGACGCGCCTTTCGGATCTACGTTTGTAAAAATATTTAAACTAAAGCAACGCGACATAACACTGTATATAAAAATAGATAAAATCGCTTTTGCATATATTCAAATAAAAAGCTCGCTGGCCTAATGGTTAGAGCGTGCGGCTTTCATTCCGAAGGTCGCGGGTTCGAACCTCGGCATGTACCAATGACTTTAATATTTAAGTTATGTACATTTGTGAACTTTAGTTACAACAGCGAGATACAAAACGGTGAAGGAACACATCGCGAGGAAACCCGCACACTGATATCATCTTTGTGTGTGTGGTGGTCCCAATAAAGTGGCAACAGACTCGCCCCCTGTTACATGGGACCTAATCTGACCACATCTGGCGAAACATGAGTGGTTTATTCACCTCTGCCTACCCCTACTGGGAAAAAGGAGTGACTATATATAAAAAAAAATATATATATTTTGTCGTTTATAAAAATATTGAAATGCTTATATATAGAAGATATCCAGAGAAATTATTAAATGTAAAGACTTAGAGATCAGCTAAGAATGGATTTTACAAAATTTTTCTTTAATGGGAAAGGGGGCCAGCAAAGTGGGCGGACAACAGTTAACAACTGTACAAAAATCTCAAATAACTTTTTTTCTTGAAAATTATAAACCTTGCAGTAAAAGCTACAAGCTATAACATTATTATTTCCGTACTATTTCAACAAGATTTCTCATTTGGGGCTGTAATTCGGATAGGATTTTCAAAGTAGTGCAGCATAAACTATAAAAAAGTTTCAAAAATGAGTTGATGACAGGATCGCCGTTGATGTACATCGGCGGCGATCCTGTCATCAAACATTCTTAGCTACTCATTTAATTCTTAGTTACAATCTGTGACCTTAGTATTATATACACTTGACATTGGCGAAACCTATAAGGAAACGCCATTAACCGAAGAGATAGTTAGATATAAAAAAGTTAATGATATCGAGTATGCGAATTTCGTCATCATCAGCCCAGAGCAATTCATTGTAGCACAGTCTCTACAGGAATCCTCTCAAGAAAGTTTTTTTCATCAATGACTAAAACTAACATACGGCAAAATTTATTGATAATGACAATGCTGATAAAAACCTTATTAGCTAAAAACTTTTTCAATGAATTTTTGATAGGGAGACGTTTGTATTCTCCGGGGTGTACCGAACAGTTCGAAAGGGGATGGTACAAGCTACAACACCACAATTGACTTGTTTCCCGGAATAGCGATTGAATCATTAAATTTTTAATTCAAACCTCTAACCGGGGTGCTGAATGCACTCGATTCTGTTTCCCTTGGCACGCGATGCCGCCGTTGGCAGGTCGGGAATAAACTAGTGGTTTGTAGGACACCGCCGCCATCCGCGCCCTGCTTTTTTAATTAATTTTTATTCACAGTTCGTGTCCTTTGAGCTTATTTTAAAAAGTTTTAATTGAATGCTGCAACATTTTTTTTTTTCTTTTACTTACAGAATTTTTTGAATACATAAATGTGATTAGGGTCGTTTATTTAACGTCCTAATACTCTACCGTGTCTAATAATAACACAGGTGTTTCTCAAGGGTGCTTACAATAAGGGTCTGTGAGCGCAGTGTGTTAGTAATTATTTCTTTTCGCCTTTAATGAATTGCTTAAGATATACCTCATTGTTTATTTATGAAGTTACTTATTCAATGGCGCTACAACTTTCAAACTTGGCTTCCCGTACAATTCTCCATCAGATTCGCTGTAAATTTACCCATTCTTCTAAAACCGTCCTCTACACCATCTATTCATCTCTTCTTTTTTAGCCCATCCCTCGGTCTCTTCTATTGACTTGTATACTTATTTATGGCACTTACATGTCTGGGTATATGCTGTACTTGTGAAGTATCCTGCCCGTCGGAATCGTTGCGACTTACAGAACCTGATGTATTAAGATTTCAAGTTAAAGATTTCAAGTTAATAGTTCATTAGAATGCAGTGAGAGTCATCTGCTACCCTCAACGTACCAAAAATTTTTCTGTGTAACGTATACTAACTGTAACGTACTAATGAAATTAGCAAGTGTCTCTTCATCCCTCTAGGTTATTGCCTCGCAAGCGTAAATCACAACAGTCTTTTTTTATACAATAATACATTTTCTAAAAAAGAAAGCATCTATACAAAAAAAATGAAGTATTAATTATCATCGTCAATCGACAGACGTCCACTGCTGGACATATATACCGTCCCCGTAGTCATCCATACCATACCTAGGCTACCTGCATCCCACATTCCCGTTTTATCGACTAAAGCCTAATAATCTTCTACTACTATCTACTTATTTAAAAAAATCTCTACGAGTTTGACTTTAAAGTAAATCCTTTAAATGAAATATTCATATAGCCTTACCTATATTTATGTAGCACTCAAGTCTTTTGAAATATAATCTTGTTAAGGTAAAAACTTGATAGAAACTGTATAGATACAGGGTCAAATAAAACCCCTCGTTAGGGTACACTGAGGTCATTAGCAGCACGGTTAGCTCTAACAGGTCCAGGGCGTCGAAGTTTTATGATTTCGAAATAGCCGCCCTAAAACTTGGCAACATTGATTTTTATAATCCAATAGTGAAGTGACCCATTCTATATTTATATCGATTATTATATATCCAGTATTCACTAATTTTGTATGATTATTATATAAAGACAATGAGGCTATAGTTTTATAACATTAAATACGACCTGTAGAATATGTCCTAAAAGGGATTTATTTTAAGCATGTTATAATTACCTACTAGTGATTATAATTATCTAATTAAAGTAGATATTTATACGATGTAGTGACTAAAAGGGAAGTATCCGAATTATGGATTTACGGAGTAATTAACGGACCCAATAATTTCAGTCTTAGAGAAAGAGTCTCACACAATTTCAGTCTTACATTTTCCACTCTATTTACATATATAAAATACTAGTTATCTTGTTATCGAAGACTTAAAGTAATAATAAATAAATAACAGAATATCGATATTTTATAAGAAAGCTGTTCCTCCACCAGTGAGCCGATAGAGTTATTAGTTTGTACGTCAAGTACTTACAGAGCACTATACTTTGCTGTTGTTATGAACAATTTCCGTGTAAAGCAATAAACTTACAGATTGCGTTGTGATATATATAAAGTGTATAAAAGTATGTGTAGTATATAATGTGCCCGTAAATTAACATAAACTGAGTCGCTTTAAATGGTCGTAATGTACATGAAACGATTCAAAACATTCTTACTCTATGCCGTTTGCTTAACTTTCTTCGAATTTTGAGGGTTATATTAAAAAAAAAATAAACGAAGACTTCGTATGGGGTGTCGAGGGAGAAGACAAAGATAATTTAATGCACATTTTACAAGTCTTCAAAACAGGAAACTGATGATTCTTATACTATATATATAAGCTGTTTCTCAAACTTGATCGCTCTCGCGCCATTTCATAGTAACATAAATATAATATTTAAAAATGTAAATATCAAAAGTTCTATATGTTGGTCTATGTTGGTGTATGTATGTGTGAGTGAAAAAAAAAAAAAGTAATTCTATAAAGACATTGCTTTATTTATGGTCTGTGAAAGAAAGCCAGTTGATGATTTTTTTTATTATACGATGCGACGTGATGAGCGGGACGTTCACCTGATGATAAGTGATAAGCTTGTCAATGACAACGCGGCGCGTTAGGTTAGTATACACAGCACCACATTGTGCTCGTCGTCTTGAGACATATGATGGTTGAGTCTCATTACCCCAGTAATTTCACTAGCTACAGCTCTTCAAACGTAATGTTTGCTCAGTACTGTTATTCAGCTGCTATAGGAGCTACAGTGTTACTTACCGATACAGGCTCCGGCTACAAAGAGTAGTAAGCCACCAGTAATTTTTTACGATAGGAAACTTTACTATACTTACTAGATTATTTAGCAGAAAAGGTGTGATTTTAAAAGACCACTTGGAAGTTGGTGGACGAGAAAGGCTGAAGACCTTATTTTGGAGTAAGATATTGCGGATAGTTCTCATCTATCCGGAAAGTTGAATACTTGATGATGATCTAGTTTCAGTGTTAGTCATCATTAACAATTTGAGGTATTAAAAATAGCATCGATATAATAATATTTGTCCCTCTCTAATGTTGTATTGACGCAATAAAGTGACGCAAACGACTTATTTAGGCATTGACTACAGGAACGTGGGCCGGGAATTCCTGCAGCCAGGGGAATGCTGTCAATATCCAGATCGTCGGCCTGAATAACAAGAGCACTGAACAAAGTTATTTGCATTTTTACGCCTCCTCCATCCAATGATGACCTATGTCCCAGTCCGACATGGGAATGTGACATCGAGATCTATATATTTATAAAAATACCAGATGTTCATCACTTGTTTTGCTGGCCGTCACACCCCTTATAGCTCACCTTGTAATAGCAGAAGCTCTTTAACAAATTTTGAGTGTCATGTCCAAGTTTCGGAGATCTAGTGACGAACCAACGAAGTTCTAGATATATATATATATATATATAGATACATATTCTACAGTTATTTTACTTTTATAATGTATGTATATATTATACTACACTTTTATAATAACATAGTACAATATATACACTCACGAAAGGCAGTACAAACTTTGAACCACTTTTCGCCAGTTTTGCACCATGTGTCGGATCCGTATCAACCTGTCCCCTTAATCGTTACTTTTTGTCAATAGGGTCAGCAAAATTTGGCATAAGTATAACTATGTACGTTTTACCCAGTTGATTAGTTGTAAATAAATATTTAATATCTCCTTTACTATGACTTGTCTATTATATTATATTTAGCTCGCTGGCCTAATAATATAATTAAGGCAGATTTCGAAATCACAGTAGGTAAACGATTGGATATGGTGACTGTTGCCTCTCTAATGAGTGAGGACGGAAGTCGCCAAACATTTTTTGAAATATGCAAAGGAAATAACAAAAAAGGTAATAGAAAGGTATCAAAAATGAGATAGGAAGATAAAAAATGAAAATAGGAATAAATTAAAAAGTGGAATTAAGAGCCAAAGATATTGTAATAAAGTATAGTAAAGTATAGAAATTAAATTAAAAATAAAAAGTAAGAAAACATATGGAAGAGAAGGAGAAGAATAAAAGAAAGAAAATTAGGATGACTGTTCCAGGTTGGTCCAGAAAAAATGGAATGCTTGTTTTAGGAGCAGCGACTTCGGTCTTCACTCAGCGGGACGTATGAAAGAAGGAATAGGATGGAGAATGGTAGAAAAGAGGTGGAGAAATAAAAGGCATGTTCCGGTAAGACAGATAAGATGAATGAAAGAAAGAGAATGAGGAACTTAGACGTAAGGATAGATAATTGATTGTAATACAATAATAACCTGCAAATAAAGGCCCTGACCCACAACACGCAGATGAGAAAATTAAAAAAAAATATACATAATTCAATGTAATGTATGTAACAGTAACCACCCCCACCCTCAATACAATTATATAAAAAATAAAAAGTTATTTCATTATGTATATCATAAAATGAGTAAGACTACATGTTATTACCTGTAGTCAATAAAAAAGCTAATATACGTTCAAGAAGATTCGATTAAAAAAAAAGTCTCTGTTGCAGGTGACTCTGTAGATAAGTGTCTGTCAAATAATAGTGTGCGAACGTTACTGTGTTCCGGTTTGAAAGACGCCATAGCTAGTGATATGAACGGGGTTATGGGATGGGTGCTGAGTGTACCACTAGTAGCACAACTATGATATGAGCTGGCATATCACATATCACTTATCATCAGGTGAAGGTCCCGTTCGTATCGTCGCTTCATTGCATAATAAAAAAAAAAAAAAAACAGAAAAGGTTTTAATGTAAAGAACCAATTGAGCCGATAAATTAGCTGCTCTCATTCGCAAGCGCGAATGGAATTAGACGTAGTGTTGCCACTTTTATATTTTCATTTGTAAAAATTCCATTGTAGCTCTTCCTGGCCAGACGATTTCAATTACAGGGGCGGGCGACGGCGGAGCCTGATAAGTGGGAGGAGGTGGGGGAGGGCTTTTGTAATACTTTTTTTTTAAAACACCCTATTAAGGTTTTTCAGGTTTAAATGTGAAAATGTAATCAAGCTAAGTAAGTTTTTGAATTAAATATTACTTAACACTTTCATGATGATAATTCGAAAGTGTATTTAAAAGTGTTGTTTTTTATATGACGCGATGGACGTTCACGTGATAGTGAGTGATACACCTGCCCATAACGAAGCGCAAGCATAATGAACACCCTGTGAAATAAAGAAGTGAGGAGACTTATTACTGGTGATAAGTTTATATTGTCGGAGGCTTAAGTAGGTTCTACCGCCGAGTTAATTGCAATGTGATGCAGTGTATACTATCCTAACTATCACAACGTTGTTATGGACAGGTGTATCACATTACCTTCAAGCAAAGTCCCGTTTGTCTCGTCGTTCGATAAATAAAAAACACAACAATTTTTGTCTCAAGGAGACTGTCATGTGATGCAGTGTATATCATCCTAACTAGCACAACGTTGTTATGGACAGGTGTATCATTACCTCCAAGCAAAGTCCCGTTTGACTGTCATGTGATGCAGTGTATACGAACCTAACTAGTACAACATTTTTATGGGCAGGCGTATCATTCAGCTAGCGTGGCGGGGTAAGGCCCAATTCTCCTCAAAGAACTCTGTGGAGATCTTTGGAACAGGTCTATATCCAGCAGTGGATCTATCAGCTGATGATGATGAATAGACGCTGTTGTAGTACTTACCTACACGGTCTAACAATAGAGACCTACTACAAACAAACATGTGATTCTGTTCCCAATAATCGATGTGGTAATGTCTATACTAGGACTTTAAGCAGTCTAGAACTGTTCTCGTCCAGGTCTCACCACAGGAGCAGTTACAGACCAAAGGAACGACGCTGTAATATAAAATATTTATCACCTTGTAACACCCGCAAACACGCAATAAAGCGTGCTCGACGGCTCCATCTAACCGCTCATTAATGACCTAAGCGATACGTGCGTAGAATTTTCACACAACCTCATACCTTAATTTGTTATTTTTATCATCACGTATATACCTTCACCAACTCGATTCCATATACGTGATATTTCAAACATCATGAAAAAGCTGCTTAACATGTGACAAATAACCATCATCATCATCATCATCATCACTCCAACCCATGGACTTGGGTCTCTTGTAATGTATTCCACCACGCACGATCTTGCGCTGTCAATAATCTTTACTACCATCTAATAACTGGTGGCAGGTCTCTGTTGTTCATAACCGTCTAGGAAGATAATGAACAGTAGTGTAACATTACTACGTTCCGATTTGAAGGACGCTGTAGCTAAATGAACTGGGGTAACGAGATATTGAGTCTCAACATCTTATGTCTCTGACGACGAACGCAATGAGTAGTATACATTATCCTAACTAGAGCTACATAGTTATGAGCAGGCGTATCACTAAACTAGACGCTACATTGAATAAAAAAAAATCCTATCACAAAGTATTTTAATCATATTAACTAAAAATAAAAATTAATCTTCATCAGAAATTATAATAAGAATCATTGGGTTGTTAGAAATACGACTAAAAGTCTCGGTCGTAAAAGGCGACTAAAAAAGTCTTCTGTCTCGGAAGCTTTGAAGCTGCACTATTAACCTCCACTAGTACGAAAAGCCTTAAGCGAATTCAGGATGATTGACACATTGGAACTGGTCTCGTAATGGTCATAGCACATACATAGATGCTAAAGTAGGGTCTAGACTTTCCTAGAACTTATTTGGAAGCTGTTAAGAAAGTATTTATGAGTTTCGTAGGATACCCTAGTGCTACCCATAGTGCCATAAAAATCGTCATCAAAGTATATACGTACCGGAAGACGTAGCGTGGGCAGACCCCCCACAAGGTGGACCGACGACCTGGTCAAGGTCGCTGGCAACCATTGGATGCGGGTGGCCCAGGACCGGTCTAAGTGGAAATCTTTGGGGGAGGCCTTTGTCCAGCAGTGGACGTCTTCCGGCTGATTGGATTGGATTGGATTGAAAGTATATATTTTTTTTTAAATAAGAGACGAGACAAGCGGGATGTTCACCTGATGGTAGCTAATAAGCTGGCTCTTAACAACTTGGTGCTAGTTAGGACAGTATACTCAGCACCACTTTACGCTCGTCGCCTGAAACGTAAGATGTTGTCTCGTCCCCATAACACTAACTACAGCTCCCTTCAAACAGGAACACAGTAATGTTTGCACACTGCTGTTTGGTGGTAGAAATAGGCCCTGCGGTGGTACCTACCTAGACGGTCTCCGGCGATAGAGACCTACCACCAGTCAAAGTCCTCAAGTCCGTACCAAACATCAAGTTAACGTTGCAAAGGCTCTATCAATGCGCGATTGATTAAATTCTAGAGCTCGCACTATAAAGAATTCATCCCCGAATGAGACTCGCAAATGTGCAATAAAGTGTGCCCCGGTACTTGTTAACAACCCCCGTATTACGTGGGGCTAGTATTAAATATCCATTTCTAATCTACGTATTTATTAACCTCTGGTAAAAAAAGGGGTGTTATCAGTTTCAAAGATGTATCATTTATTATTTGGTTTTCAATTACTATGACAATAGAGCAATGGTGAAGCTCTACCAGTATACTCTTGCCTTTATTAGCTGGTAACTGGAATACAGTAAGGCTGTGATTACACCAGATTTAAGATCAGACCCTCCACTACAACAATTACCAACTAAAGTACAAAATATATCAGTATCGGGTCAAGGACCCTTAGGTCTAAAAAAATTATTAGTTCATTTAATGGTTTTCTTTAGTTACTATAATACGTATAACAGTGATAGAGACCTAGTCGGGAATCTGTGACGATCCTTAGATAACTAATGATTACCACTTTATGCTGGCAAATTCTTATTACAGTTTTAATGCTGAAAATAGAGAAAAAATTTACTACCTATTATTACTACATATATATATATATTAAAATTATGAGAGCTAGTTTATCTGATGCTGATACGCCTATCCATAATAAAGTTACAATGATATACACATCACCACTTTGTGTTCGTTACTTTGTAATATCAGTAGTTAAGTCTCGTTACTCCAGTAATTTAACCGGCTGTACTACCTTTCAAACGGGTACACAGTAATATTTGCACACTACTGTTAGGCAGCAGGTATAGGAGCTATAGTAGATACCAACCAATTACGACTACCTCCAATAACAAAGCCATATCATCAGTTTATTTATTATATTACCCTTGTCCTTTTAATAAGTTTTTTGACTAAACTATCTATTATATACTATATTATATCTATGTATTTATTTTTACATATACATATAGATATGATCTATAAAATAACTTATTAAGCTCTCTAAAATTTCTCCCATATAAAAATAACACCAATGTAAAAGGTCTCTTTCGCTGTGCAGTTTTTCCCTACCGGAAACAATTTGTTACTAGCTTTCTGCGGCGTACGGAGGAAATTTGATTACAATAGACTCATGGAAGCTATTCGCCTTTAGACTTCCACCATGTTTATGATGAAAACACTCCCACTCTTGAAAGGAACATCATTCTATCAGATGATTTTCGTTTGTGATTTAATGAGAAGAATATTGCCGGTATAAACTTAAGGCTTTAGTAATACTATCTATAATAATGTAAGTTATGAAGATTTGATGGTGTAGATAATGTAAAGTAAAACTCTTGCCTCTCATTTTACTGTTGGTATTTTTAATAGATCTTCTAGATTGGTAATTTATATTTATTTCTGCAGCGGCTTCAAAGGAATAATGGCTAATGAAGTTGCTGTAGTATAGAGAACTTAACAACTTATCTCTCGAGGCGATGAACATAATATGGTTTTGTATACACGATCCTAACTTTGTTAGAATAGACGTATGACTTACCATCAGGTGAACGTCTCATTCATAACGATGATTCGTTAAATAAAGCTTCTATATTCACCTAGTTTACGTATTCTAGCCGAGTACGTCTATATATCTTCGGTCTCGTTTCCTTTTATCTTAAAGGAATTGAGTTTAATAAAGAACAGTGAATTGAACACAATAGTTCAGAAATATAGATATCTAGGATGTTGTTATATAAAATTATACAAAATACCTTAAATATTACGAGTAATATGGAAAGGAGAATGTAAAAGCTCGTGGAGCGAAACTCAATGCTGAGAGGAAGGAAAAAAGGAAAAATTAATGATGCAACCCGCAGGATTACAGACCAGGCCGCCTCTTAATTCCTTGGGATAGAAATCCAATGTCAATTGGATTTCTCTTTCCTTGGGAATGTTTAATTTGTTTAATTGATTTTTATCGGTATACGTATTAACAAGTTAATTCTAATGAATTGATTTATACTTGAACAAGTGAACACAAATTCTTTGTAACAATAATTGATTCATTCGTCTACTAATAAATGACTTATATGACATGTGTTTGAGAAGTTTGCTGAGTAGAAGATCAGTAAGAATAGTCCTAATATTATACGAAGCTATTAATAAAGTTATAGATACTACAGCTTCAATTCCAGTAAAAGGATAGCCGTCCATTACCTAGAATGTCCTGTGACATTTATCAGAATATTATGTCAGCTAACTCTCATTCAAGTGTTGACAATTTAGCAAACTTTCTTTTATAATGCTCTTACTCCATTGTAGGTCTTGTTCTTGTGCCTCTTTAACTAGTGGAGATTGGACACCTCTTTCTGCACGCTGGGTGGATCGGGTCTTGATGTTGGTCCGCTCCTGGATGTAGTTAAACTATGGCTTGTTTCTGCGATCAATCTTTCTTTTTCCTGCTACTTTCCTCATTATTTCTATATGGCGGTCATATGCAATAGGCTATACAAATAATGAAAAAAATGGGAGGAGCATTGTAGAATACTGTGTAATATCAGGAAGTAGGGATCAACATAACCTTAAGACTTATTTTTCTGTGAAATTGAACATTTTAAATAAAATGATATATCTATATACAGATTTCAGGGATTCTCTCTGTCTGCCATAGGTTTGTGAATCCCACATCTTGTGAGTACATAAAATATAAATTATATTAAATACAGAGCATATAAATATGATTACTACATATATTGTAAGAGAGGCTAAAATATATATTAACATAAATATAAACATACAATATTAATAGCTCAGAAAAGGAAAGAGAAAAAAGATATTTCATAGTGTAGTGTAATGTAGAGCATTATTATTGTTTTTCCTTTACCAGGGTTTGCTATAAGAAATATCTGTTGTAGCTTGCTTTTGTCTATATATTCAGATTTGTTTATATAAACTACACTTTTTGTTGTATATGTGTTAGTAAATATTTAATTTGTATTAGCCAACGTAAGCCTGTCTGCGTGGGGCAATATCGAAATGTATTGTCGGCGTCCGCCCGACGTGGGCCGGTTCACATCTTCAAAAACAAATCTGCATAAGAACAATAACCGGTCGAAACGCAGCGCAAAGGGCGATTTGAGTAACGAGCACCCGGGCACTCACGGATAAGTGAAAACAAAGCCGGGTATCGGGCGGGCATTGTTATCCGGGCGAAATCCGCAAACAACCGCCAACAATGGCGCCCCACACAACCGGGGGGGATACTTTTCACGCGTGAAAACGGATTTGCCTGTGTGTTTGCTCTCTAAGGCCTGCGAGGTTGAAGATTAAGTGTACTTGCGTTTCGTTTGTCTGAATACTGTAATAAGCTAGATTTAATATTTTTTTTTATTACAACAGACGACCAAGACTAGTGGTAAGTAAATTGCAAACCCAAACAAGGTATTAGTTGGAGCGAACATTACATCACATTATGCTCGTCTCTTACAGACATAGAATATTAAGCCTCGTTATCCTAGTAATTTCACTATCTTCAAATCGGAACATATCATTTTTAAAACAAGCACTATGGTAGTACCTTAATTGTCTCCGACAACGACTTACCAAGAATATCTTAAAATGACCTTCAACAGATTTGCGAGGTATATATATTGAATCGTTACTTTATTAACTAACTTTTAACTTCATGTTAACCGTATACCGGAAACACGACAACGATAATGACCTTTTTTTATACCAAAAAGCTACAAGACCAGCAAGACGTCAACCTAATGATAAGTGATACACCTGCACATAGAGTTAGGATGTTATACACAGCACCACATTGCGCTCGTTGCCTTGATTCATAAGGCATACAAACGTCCCCCGTTATTGCACTAGCTACAGAGCCCTTCAAACAGGTACACTGTAATTTTTGCACAGTACAGTTTGGCGATGGAAATAGATGCTGCGATAGTACCTATCTATACAGTGCTCCGCAATAGAAACCTACCATCAGAAGACCTAAAATAACATGAGACCTTATTTATCAAGAACAAACATGGCTATGAATGATATATATATACTCTATTCATCTTACTTTAATAGATTTTGACTTGTATATAATGAAAAGATTTATAGAGAGCTTTTTATAGGTAAAATTATTCTTCAGGTATTCAGTATACAGAAGTGAAAAATAAAAGTTTGAATGTTCAGCTCACAGCGTCCAACTTTCCCGTGATAATGGACCACCCTGGAGAATACTCGTTAGCCCGCTGAAAGATGGATAACTAGCGCTCCATCTAACATATATATCTCATACAAATAATAAACATATAATAAATTCTTATGTACTCCTATATATAATTATTTAACAGCCGCAGTGTCAAGTGTCTTACTGATGCTATGTTAACGGTGGTTTAACTTGTGTTGATCTTTCTGTCTTAGTCTAAATAGGTACCTCTGCACCGCCTATTTCTACTTACAAACAGTATTGTGTAAACATTACTGAGTTCCGGTTTGAAAGGTGTTTTTGCTACTGTAATTATTCAGTTAACTAGACTCGACACCTTATGTATCAAAATAAGTGCAATGCAGTACAGTACATATCATTCTAACTAGTATAGTCATCAGATAAAATAATTTTACTGGTGGGTAGGTCCGTTTCCGGATACCGTCCAAGTACCACCACAGCTTCCTATTTTTGCCGTCAAACAGTAGTGTAAGCATTACTTTGTTCCCGTTTGAAGGGCGCTGTAGCTAGTGAAGTTACTGGGATAATGGAGTAGACGTATTTGTCTGAGGCGACGAGAACAATGTGGTTGTGTATATCATCCTACTACCGCTATATTGTTGTAGGCAGGCGTATCACTTACCATCAGGTGAAACTTCTGCTCGTCTCTTCCTTGAACAAAAGAGGCCTAGCAAAGTATCGCTATATAACAACGGAAACCAGAAGATACTCTTCGATATAAGTCATAGAGTATCGTCTTCTTTCATTTACAGTTTTTGTTATTCTAATTCAGCTAATGAAGTTTTCTTACAGAAATATAGAATCACACTAATCCTACATATATTTTAGTTTATATATATTAAATAACTTAAATCTTTACATGAGATGAACGTCTATTACAATGCCTATATCTTCTGCCAAACGGAAGTTTATAAACACTACCGTGTTTCTATTTTAAAGATCATATAGGTAGTAAAATAAATAAGCTTACTACACTACATATATAAATCTATGAAGAATGTATAGGATAGTAATATAGTACAAACTTTTATATGGATTTCTAATTAAAAATATCTTACCATAGTTTCAGTGTTACTATTGCTTAGAGAAGTATTTGGTATATGTGAAGTTATTTAACTTTTTCCTTCAAAAATGGTTTTCTAATTCCATTCGCAAGATGAAATTATATATAAATATATATTATGCGTTATTGGTCTTGATAAATATATATGTTCTATATATGAGAATAGTTTAAACAAGCAACAGCTACTGTAAAAGCTTGTATTAATGTAACCGCCGAGTACTGGATTATAATTATAGTTTTTTTTTTTAATGGAAGCGCAGTGATGCTTTTCCGCTAAAAGCAGAGTACACTCTTTGTTACAGAGTATACTTTATTCTTTTCACTTTCTCAGCTTTTTTTATACCTGAAAATGAAAGTGGCGATGTTACCTTCACACCCCATTACACGCACACAAGCGCAATGCCTCCGCCGTAATTAAAGGCAAATGATGTAACATCACAGAACGGGACCCTTCAGACTGCCGTATTGAAATGATACGACACAAAGCAGTCTGCACTCTGCATTATTGCTATATACAGGCTGTTCGAAATATCTACAATATATTAAAGTAATATTTATCTTATTATAACTAACTGACAATTGACTTTGTTCATGGATTGGTTTATTTGTGAAAGCTCATTAGTCCCAACAGGTGAAAAGTGAAAGTGGGTTGTTTGATATATTAACAATTGTAGATTATTCTTTTATTCGACGAAGCAACAAGACAAGAACGACGTTCACTCGATAGTAAGTGATACGCCTGCTCATAACAATGCACCGGTAGTTGGGTGGTTGGGGGTGGAAACTGAACCAAATTGTGCTAGTCGCCTTGAGACATGAGATGTTAATTTTCGTAACCCCAGTAATTTCATTAGCTACAACGCCTTTCAAACTTAAACTTAGTAATGTATGCATACTACTGCTTGGCAGTAAAAAAAGGCTAATTTTTTGTACTTTTATTTTAAAATTAAAATATTGATAATGTTAACTAGTTTATTATTACTCATTCCTCTGACATAGTGACCTAAAGCGAGTCTTGGCCACACGATATGAAAGCGCTGGCGATTCCATTTTACTAGCTGTTCCCCGCCCGTTTCGTTGGCCGTAACACCCCTGCAACTCCTTTAGGAAAGGGATTTTGTATAATCCATACTCTGCTAAATAGCAAAAACAATATATTCATCAAGTTTTGTGTCTTTAGGTCTAATGGTTTCAGAGATCTTGTTATGAGTTTATGAATCTCTGGAAATCTCCTACATATATCAATATATTATTAATTTCTTGGAACTCCATGTCTGCAGCTATAAAACTACCCTAAAAGTCATCCATCTTTATCAACTGACAGACGCCCACTTCTGAACAAATGCCTCCCCTAAAGATCTCCACATCGATCGGTCCTGTGCTGCTTGCACCCAGCTGCTTCCCGTGACCTCCGTTTGTAAGGGTTCAAATGGGGGCGATTTAGGCCATTTTCCACTAAGCAGGCCCAATGGTGTAATGAAGGGGTGTAAAATATCCAGCACAACAATTTACGGGACTCAAGTCAGCATCACCTGCTCGTGATGCACCCTGCTAATCAACAAATGAGGCTCTGGCTCCCACCAACTCGCATTGGGCCAGCGTGGTGGGAAATGGCTCACATCTCCCCATATGAACCCTTTCAAACGTGATCTTTGGGAAAGACCTATGTCCAGCAGTGGACGTCAAACGGCTGATGATGTTTAGGCCAGCGTGGTGGAAAATTGCTCAAATCTCCCCATACAAACTCCTTCAAACGTAGAGATCTTTGAGGAAGGGATGCCTTTATTCAACAGTGGACGTCTATCGGCTGATGATGATGATGGTCCAATGTCTGTTGGTGAGAACCAGAGCCTGGAGTACACCACGAGCAGGTGAGATTGGCTTGTATCCCGTGAGTTGTTTTGCTGTTTATTCTACGATTTCAAACAGGTCTATAAATCATCATAAGGTAGAGTATGTTTTATTTTGCTTCACAAAATGTTCCTAATGAACAAAATACATATCTTTTATGAGTAGTATTTTGAACATGCTGTATATCTACGTTGTCTATCAGACGGAGATGGTAGGCTGTGCGATGCATGCCTTGTGGCTTTGTTGCACTTTTAAAAAAGGCATCGCGGGAACAATGGGCGGCGCTCAGGTACATGTCCCGTCTCAGACTGCGGCAATAACGTATTATGAGGGTTTCAGTGCCTTGCGGGACACACGGCACCATCTCCACGTAAACCACCAATATTTTGACGTTTAAAATTTAAATTAAAACCCCGTTAAACTGTAGGGACTATATAAAATATCTACCGTTCAAGAATCGATATCCAATAATATCTTTCAATCTTTATACCGCTCCTTTATACATAAAATACGTAAGCAAACCAGCAAGTGTTATAAGTTGTGGTAAGAGATCATCATCATACACAAGGTCTGAGTGGAGATATATGTAAATATCTGTGTAAACGTGGCGGCTGTATGTCTCACGCACAATCTCTCATCACGAACTTAACGCTGATTGTACTCAAGACGGCGACTTCGCGAGTGGTTACCGCTAAAATGCAGTTTTGCGATATGCCGAGGACATGGGCGCAGCATGAGCAGCGATCGGCGCTATGAGAAATGAATAGCTACCACAATAGCCACGAAGATGTTGTGAATATTTAATATCTCTCTATTTAGTAGTAATCGAACTCTGCAGACTTATTTGTGTATTTATTTGATATACCGGTGGTAGGTCTCCGTTGCCGGAAACCGTCTAAATACTACTGCAGCTTCATTTCGGTCGCCAAACAGTAGCGTGCAAAAATAACTGTGTTCCAGTTTAGAAGACGTTAAAACTACTGAAATTACTGGAGTAACGAGACTTGAACTCTTGAAACATGGCCACGAGCGTAATGTGATGTAGTGTATATCATCCTAACTAGCATCATGTTATTATAGGCAGGACGGAACATCTTGCCTGCAATCGTGTCGATGATGCTGGGAGGAGATATTACATGCAGATCAGTGGACTCCTTTTGTGAAACTGTTCTGGTACAGAAGGAGACTGCTGAGCCGGATTGAGAGAGGATAGATCCTGCTTGGAGACGAAGCCGTCGTGGCGATAACGTACAGCGTCGCGGCGCACTGGGAAATGGTGTTCCCATACTTTAATGTGGCCTTTGAGGTCGTTGGCGGTCAGGATGGGGGTTCTCATCGCCTTCTAAACGACCTTGAAGAGGTCGAGGTTGGTAGACACTGCACCACGCTGGCCCAGTGAATGTTTGTAGGTGGTCGGAGACTTTTCTGTTGTTTAGCAGGGTGCATCGCGTGCAGATGGAGTTGATTTGGGTTCCGTAAGATATTGAGCGGAACCCCTTACACCCCAATATTGTACACAACTTTCAATTAAAAGTGAATCGCAATTTGTTTATAACTTCATCTTATGTTGAATATTATGTCTCTTATAAGTCCAGTATTCTGGACGACCACGCTTCACCATCAACTACCTTATTGTCACCGAATCTCACGTGAAATAAGGTCGCGTATTAAAAACAAAATCTTTCAAGGACCCTAATCAAAAATAATGGTTAAAATTGTATATATGAAATTTTACTGGTGGTAGGTCTGTGTTACAGGAGACCGTCTAGGTAGGTACTACCGCAGCTCTTACTTCTGTCACCTCACAGCAATGTGCAAATATTACTATGTTCTGGTTTGATTGGCGATGTAGTTAGTGTAATTACTGTGGTAACGAGAACACGCCTATGTGTCGAGGCGACCACCACAACGTGGTGCGGTATAAATCATTCTAACTAGAGCCATGTTGTTATAGGCGCCGCGCTCGTCTCGTTGCTTTCTTGAATTAAAAAAAAATCATGATTTCACCCAAAGACTATAAGGAAAAAGTATATTTTACAGACGTAATGAAATTGTGTATTTCGTTTAATATTTATTGAATTAATAATGTCATAAAAGTAAAGCTCTGTTCGTAAGCTTTATTGAATGACGTAAACATGATTTTCCACTCGTATAAGATGGAGATATAGAAGGAAATATACCGGGCGAGATGCGAATCGTCTCACAATTTATTTCTTTAAAATGTATATAGAAATATTATGAGCATTAGTAAATAATACGGAATTGGATAAGTTAACTACATACATATTAAAAATGTATTAATTTCTTTTATTCGACAAAGCGACGATAACAAGTAAAAGCCGTAACCATGTGGCGGTAGTTGGAATGGTATACACAGCACTGTGCTCGCTTCAAGAACTAAGATATTATTAAGTCTCATTACCCCAGTTAATATTCTAGCTATAACGCTCTTCAAACTGGAACACAGTAATGTTTGCACATCACTGTTTGGCGAAAGAAATACCTACTTAGTCTGCGGCTATAGAAGCTTACTACCAGTAAATCTTATTAAGAGAGGAAAGATAGAGAAATATTTAAATATACTGCAAAATCCAAAAAATATACTATATGTATGGAACGATGATTTAAGATATAAAATATTAAAATAAACGTTTCTTAACAAATGTAAGTGAAATTTGAAATTTTCTTAAGAAATTGTATAATGTCATTGTCTTACGTCTCCAATGGGGGCAAAACAAAAAGATGTCCCCGAGCGAAGGTGAACTTTGTGAATATTTCACGTAATACTCGTGAAAGTTAACAATTGTACGGTATTGTTAGGGGTGTTAATTGTTAAAATATCACCGTACAAGAATGTTATTAGAAAGTACGTCGCTAATTCTAAGCTTTCGAGAAAGTTCCTCGCGTAAATCTTTTGTGTTTAACTCACCCGCTCGGCGACGGCTGGAGTTGATGTTTTTGTTTTTAAACTTATTGCGAAAGGCAACCGTTGCCTCTTGCGTTCGCTGGTTGAATTCAAAATGTGAAGAAATTTTTCATCTATACACACTAGCGGTTAAATAAAACAATTATCCTCATCATCTCCATCATAAACCGATAAACGACCACTGCCGACCATAATCCAGAGATTTCTGCCTGTTGCCTGCTGCCTGAGCTGTGAGGCCTTTCAACAAGACAGACTAGCTACCTTCTTTCAGCTCTAATTCTAGCTCTATACAGCTTTTATTATAACCTAGTCTTTCTAATTGATATCACAAAACTTAGAAATACTATGGTGAGACTATTACTACTCTGAGTTAACGATGTTAGCTATCAAAAGCAGTTTATACTTACAACTGTTCACTTAACTTGATGTAAGGAGTTCCAGTTAAGTTTAGTATGTGAAGAATTTTTTATTTACGTTAGTAGTTAAATGCAACAATTATCCTTATCATAATCATAACTTGATAGACGTCCACTACTGATCATAATCCAAATCTCCTAGACAGTAGAACCACTACGATTTTCACAAGATCGTCAGCCCAACTTGTTGAGTAATAATACCACTGTGATCATCACAGCATTAATAAATTCTAAGTTCGATGTTCTATGTACTGTGTGTTATATTGTAAGTGAATTCTATTCTTTAGAGAAATATATTCTACAAACTCAAATAATTGACTTAAGTTAACATGCAACCTTAAAAGGTTTCATTGAAAAATTCAAGTTTTCCTTTCAAATAATCCAATAATAAATATCATAAAACTTGCCCCGCTCCTAGAGAATTTATACAGACTGACAGATATCAGATTTACTACTCCAATGTGAAGTAATTTAAAAAGATATCTTTTAAAAAAAATATATATTACTTAAACAAACCAAATATATTTGTTTCATTTGAAACTAACCTCCTCAGTTAACACATGGGATCTTGGTTCGATTCCGGGGTCGTGCAAACGGTGAAGTATGAATGGTAGTGGGGTTTCTTACCGTGGCTAGTTATATTGTTAATCTACCTAATTGCTTTTTGTTGATACATAAGAGAGATTGGTAGTAGCTAGGCAGGTTGATACATAAGAGAGATTGGTAGTAGCTAGGCAGGTTGATACATAAGAGAGATTGGTAGTAGCTAGGCAGGTTGATACATAAGAGAGATTGGTAGTAGCTAGGCAGGTTGATACATAAGAGAGATTGGTAGTAGCTAGGCAGGTTGATACATAAGAGAGATTGGTAGTAGCTAGGTAGATTGATACATAAGAGAGATAGGTAGTAGCTAGGCAGGTTGATACATAAGAGAAATAGGTAGTAGCTAGGCAGGTTGATACATAAGAGAGATAGGTAGTAGCTAGGCAGGTTGATACATAAGAGAGATTGGTAGTAGCTAGATAGGTTGATACATGAGAGAGATTGGTAGTAGCTAGATAGGTTGATACATAAGAGAGATAAGTAGTAGCTAAGTAGGTTGATACATAAGAGAGATTGGTAGTAGCTAGGCAGGTTGATACATAAGAGAGATTGGTAGTAGCTAGGCAGGTTGATACATAAGAGAGATTGGTAGTAGCTAGGCAGGTTGATACATAAGAGAGATTGGTAGTAGCTAGGCAGGTTAATACATCAGAGAGATAAGTAGTAGCTAAGTAGGTTGATACATAAGAGAGATTGGTAGTAGCTAGGCAGGTTGATACATAAGAGAAATAGGTAGTAGCTAGGCAGGTTGATACATAAGAGAGATAGGTAGTTGCTAGGCAGGTTGATACATAAGAGAGATTGGTAGTAGCTAGGCAGGTTGATACATAAGAGAGATTGGTAGTAGCTAGGCAGGTTGATACATAAGAGAGATTGGTAGTAGCTAGGCAGGTTGATACATAAGAGAGATTGGTAGTAGCTAGGCAGGTTGATACATAAGAGAGATTGGTAGTAGCTAGGTAGATTGATACATAAGAGAGATAGGTAGTAGCTAGGCAGGTTGATACATAAGAGAAATAGGTAGTAGCTAGGCAGGTTGATACATAAGAGAGATAGGTAGTAGCTAGGCAGGTTGATACATAAGAGAGATTGGTAGTAGCTAGATAGGTTGATACATGAGAGAGATTGGTAGTAGCTAGATAGGTTGATACATAAGAGAGATAAGTAGTAGCTAAGTAGGTTGATACATAAGAGAGATTGGTAGTAGCTAGGCAGGTTGATACATAAGAGAGATTGGTAGTAGCTAGGCAGGTTGATACATAAGAGAGATTGGTAGTAGCTAGGCAGGTTGATACATAAGAGAGATTGGTAGTAGCTAGGCAGGTTGATACATAAGAGAGATTGGTAGTAGCTAGGCAGGTTAATACATCAGAGAGATAAGTAGTAGCTAAGTAGGTTGATACATAAGAGAGATTGGTAGTAGCTAGGCAGGTTGATACATAAGAGAAATAGGTAGTAGCTAGGCAGGTTGATACATAAGAGAGATAGGTAGTTGCTAGGCAGGTTGATACATAAGAGAGATTGGTAGTAGCTAGGTAGATTGATACATAAGAGAGATAGGTAGTAGCTAGATAGGTTGATACATAAGAGAGATTGGTAGTAGCTAGATAGGTTGATACATAAGAGAGATTGATAGTAGCTAGGTAGGTTGATACATAAGAGAGATAGGTAGTAGCTAGGTAGGTTGATACATAAGAGAGATAGGTGGTAGCGCTTTAAAAGAAATTGTGATCAAGCGGAGGGTCACGAAGCTTTCACAAATCATTGCAAAACTTTAAGATAGTAATATTTACGTAATGGACATAAATATAAAAAAACGTTATAAATACTCAACATTGCGTGTAATACGTTCATAATATAAAGGACTCAACATTTTCATAACAAAGTGGAGCACTTTGCGAGATTAGTCTAGGGTTACTAAAGAATTTTTCCTCTCCGAGATGAAGTTAAATGGCTAAAGTGAATATTTACGATATAGGCTCTATGCTTAGTAATAGGAAAATTTATATGCAAAATGTATTTATGTAATCAAATTCATATATTATTATTTCTGATAAAACATTAATGGGTTTGCTCAAAGGTTACCTAGGTTTATTTTAGGTAAGACACACAAATAGGAAACCGGCTCAGACTATGGTAAGTAACCTCCGACATTTAAGACCTTTGAGAAAAAAGCAGCCTCCTTTCTTAAACTGGCTGTTAATCACTACATTTCAATATACAGTTACAACAACTACAATTTCGTAGTGTGAATTAGAGACTCGAACCTCGGAAACTTACACTAGGCTATTGCCGTTGCACCCTCCAATCGGATAGAAAGCTAAAAGGTTATCTTCCGAGACTTATTTGCTGGAGGAAAAGTAATGTAGGGAGAGTGCCCAGTGCGACTGCCCACTTTAGCCATCGTTTTATTTCTTAGAGGAAACTACTTGAAACGAATGCATTGTGTAAAAATGTGGGTAGAGAAGATTTACAACGAAATCTACAAAATAAAAGGTTTTAATATCCCGTTATATAGTTATAACTGTGAGGGATGCTGGACTGCGAGATGGAAAAGTCAGAAGAAAGTTTAAAAATCAAATTTATTCGTAACAGAAATTTACACACAGTGTTAGAGTAAGCCATTGGTCCCTCACAACTCACGAGATCCAAGCCTGGTGGTGGTGCACTCTGCTAATCAACAACCGAGGCTGTGGCTCCCACCAACCCGCATTGGGCCAGTGTAGTAGAATATTGCCCAAATCTCCCCATATGAATCTCTACCCGATCTACTTGTATGTGGGAGTTTTTGGACTCTCCGCAAGCCTCCGTTTATGTCCAGCAGTAGACGTTTATCAGCTGATGATATGCTTGGGTTTTGTTCCTGCAGAGCTTTGCTTCCACATCTTCCACAACTCGGAACACAGTAATATTTGCACGCTGCTGGTTGGCGGCGGAAATAGGAGCAGCGGTGGTACCTATCTAGACAGTCTCCGGCAATATAGACCTATTACTAGTAAACGTGGGCACGAATTTGACTTGCCAACCCCTATCATTTAATTTTAATATAGCAACACTGGCGTTTTATATGTATAAAATATTTATAACTTAAACATAGTCAATGCGGTGGTCACTGGACGAAAGATTACACCTCCATATTCTCAAACCGAATTCTGAATTCTTCAGTTCATTGGGTCCCGTATTCATATTCAGCCCGTCTCGCCTGCGGTCGCTTTGTATGTGGGGTACTGCTGGGTTAAGGAGTGGTCCCACTGTCAGCGGTTAAGCCTTAACAGTATTTTTTTGACAATCAACTAAATGAAGAGAAGAGCTAAACAGTCACTGGTATATTAATGATAAGCTATACTTGTCCATAATAACGAGGTGCTGGTTAGAATGGTATACTGTTACTATATATATTAAGTAGTGTTACTTCACTTATTTATTTCACTAGCTACATCGCCGTTCAAACCGGATCATAGTAATGTTTGCACGCTACTGTTCAGAAGCAGATACTAGTAACATACATAGAAGTACTGTTTATGTATGACGGTGAAGTTTAACTACCCCCACGGCGCAATGGATAACCTCCTTGTAAGATGGAGGTCTCTGATTCGAGTTCCAGGCTGTATGTGGTGGCTGATAGAGTCTCTTCAAATAGCTTGGCTACTTACAAGCCATTGCTGTTTTAGAGCTATCAAGATAGAGTTAAAATATGCTAGGCGACCATTCTTCACCAATTTAGCTTTCATTTTAATTTAAGGTCATATAAACTTTAGGTCATAGAGAAACCTGGATAGGTTCCGATGTATAAAAAAATATTCAACAATATATAAGCTACGACCCTTAGTGAACCGGTTACAAGCAAAGTGAATATTTAACTTTTCTCATGACGTCATAACTTTCATCCCCCTCACAGTGAGGCCGCACATCATTGCTAGCTTTCCATCGCCTGTCTACACACGCCCGTGTGCCGTTTAACTCGATTGATGACGTCACTGGGTCCGTTTTACTGTTACACCTTAGAGGAGGACACTTTCCAGATGATCACATTAACCGATGTTAAAGCAATTTTAATAACCTTCAAAGAGTAGATAAATCTCCGAGACGAGCAAGACCTTCATCTGATGGTATTTGATATACCTGCCCATAACAATCTGGCGCTAGTTACAATGGTATACACTGCTCCTCTTTCCGCTTGTAGCCTTAATGTTAAGTCTCGTTACCTTGGTAACTTCTCTAGCGACAGCACCCTTCAAACCGTAACACAGTAATGATTAAACTCTACTGTTTAGCAAGAGCAATAAGAACTATAATTGTACCTATATAGACAGTCTTTGATAGAGACCTATCTCCAGCTTTTCCATGGCTACCACATCAATATTTCCTGCTTTAGGTCTCTGTTGCCGGAGACCGTGTAGGTACCACTGCATCGCCTATTCCTGCCGCCTACCAGTAGTGTGCATATATTACTGTGTCCCGGTTTGAAGAGCGCTGTAGCTCTTGTAATTACTAGTGTATCGAGACAACATCTTATGTTTCAGGTGACAAGTGTATGGTGCAGTATATATCATCCTAACTAGAGTCACTTTGTTATAGGGGTATACAGGGGTATCACTTACCATCAGGTGAACGTCCTACTCGTCTCTTGGCTTAGTTAAATAAAAAAAAAAATAATTAATATTTTTTTTTAGAATTTCTCTCTATCTTTGAGAGGTTTTCTGGGTAAGAGCAACATCAGTCATTTAACATCTAATAGTGGCTAGTTTACTAGTCGTAGGTCTCTGTCGGAGACGGTCTAGATAGGTACAACAGCAGCGCCTATTTCTATCGCTAAACAGTAGAATTCAAACATTACTGATTTCCGGTTTAAAAGGCGTTGTAGATACTGAAATTACTCATGTAACGAAAGTTAACATAAAAGCAACAAGCGTAAAGAGGTGCTGTGTATACTATTATAATTAGGGCCACATTGTTATGGGCAGGCGTATCACTTACCATCAGGTGAACGTACTACTCGTCTCGTCGCTTCTTTGAATAAAAAAATATTGATAGCATTGAGGGTAGCAACAAAACGAACTCGTATCTATGAGCTATTTTATAATCTCTTTATGTTTAATTGAATACAGTATCGTGTGATATTTTCAGAATCTACAGCTTCCGGAAATACATACAAATAATATAGATTTTTCTTTGTATTTCACAAATATGAAAGGTATTGTATATTCGATATCCGGAACGAGTATAATGCACCTGTTTTCAGAAAGCACCTTTGTTAAACCTGAATATTTGGCATTCCCGTAACAGAATGAAACAAAATTTCAACGTAACATAAAGTAATGATTGTTATTTATGTTTCGTAAATTCGTTTTACGTTTTAATTTCGCAATGGTTGCCGTTTAACGTCTCCACCTGGTTTTAAGTGACGCTGTGAATTCATGGGACAAATTGCATAAATCTAGATCCATTCACCGAGGGTCTAAATCTAGACTCTGTGGCCGGAGACCGTCTAGATACGTACACACCGCAGAGCCTATTTCTGCCGCCAATTAGTAGTATGCAAACATTAATATGTTCCGGTTTGAAGGGCGATGTATCTAGTGTTATTCCTAGAGCGACCGGGCTCAACATCTTATATCTCAAGGTAACGAGCTCAACGTATAACATCCTAAATAGCACCACGTTGTCATAAGAAAAGGGATGAACGAACAATGGTCTGTAATTCCAGCACAAACTCTTAACACAAAGTACCCATCAATCAGGTTCTGGTCATGATCAAGCCTCTTACTTCTACACCAAGACCATAGCTATCATATATATGTGTGAAAGTCGGACATAGGTCTCTTATAATATATTCCACAAAACATAATCTTGGGCTGTTTGAGTCCACTGGCTCCGATCTCGCTCTTAATGTAGTTACAATGATCCTCATCGGTTGACATGATGATGACGATGACATGAAAGATAAATTTCATGTCAAAACAGATCAGCTACAAGTGACTGTATACTCCTGAATAAACAGTCATGATAATCAAACAAGACAACAAATGCACAGTATACATCCTTATTCTGAGAGCTTTAAGGAATACTTGTCAATTATTTTTATAAACCGAAATTATGTATTTTGATCATCATCATGATTTCAGCGTATTAGTCCATTGCTACAAACCATCTCAATTGATTTCCATTCGTCATCCGTCTGATTCCACTTTGATCTGATTCCCAGCGATCTCCACCAAGTCAGTCCACCATTATCATCATCACGTTGCGTTTGTCATAATATTCGTTTGTTCAAAGATTTTTCTTGTCTCATGATTGTATGAACTTACATAAAATTTTCTGGGTGTTTCCAGTAGATTCGAAACCAAATCAAAATAGAAATGTGGTACACAAGCCAATATTACACTATGAATGCGGACCGGAAAAGGTCCAACACACACACATAGACGCAGCAAGCATTGATTTACGTGCGGCCATTCACTACGTAATTGTACAGAGAGTTAAAACGCTATCTGAACAGAACTACCGGCGTCGGGAATACGAACGAGCTGAAAGTGTCGAACCGGATCTGACCTGACACCTTTGTACATCTTTCATTTCGTTACGAATACAGAGCAGCCGTTGAAAGCAAATGGATCCAAACCTAAGTATTGTCATCAAATCGAAAAACTAAATTATTTATATATACATATATATCACGTGGACACAATTTGTCTACAATGCTCAAGACCTTGAGAGAGCTACCTGCAAACGCAGTCAGATGACAACCGTCATGCGAAGAAAGGTTGCATTTTTCGGACACCTTCAAAGAGGATCCCTTTATGAGTTACCAAAGTTGGTCCTGGAGGGCAAAAATCCTGGAAAACGTGTACCTGGTAGACAGCGCAAGAAATGGTTTGATGATATAAAGGAACGGACCGGGCTTAAATACCATCAGTTAAAAAGTATAGCTGAGGATCGAACTGGTTTTCTTAATCTGAACCTCAGTTTGAAGAGGGCACCTAATGATGATGATGATATATCCTAAGATTTTTGTTTATTTGTCGAAGTGAAGATACTATCAACATAATCACCATAAACGATAAGCTTGTTTATAACAATAAAGCGTTCGTTTGAATGATAATCTAACAGTGCTTATCGCATTTAGACGTAAGATGTTAAATATTGTTATCCCAATAATCTCACTAGCTACAAACATCCTTCAAACCAGGATTTAGTATTATTTTCACGCTACTGTTTCTCATAAGAAATAAGCGCTGCAGTAACGTTTCTATCCAATCTCATGACTCAAGGTCCGGATCTTTGATTATATTATGTATATATCCTGTTATAGACATTTGATCTGAATTGAAATGATAACTAAAAAATGGATTCTCATGTTAGTCTGCATCGTCAATATATTAAACATTTGTTTCAAAGTTTTAACCAAAGTTCTATATTAAACAAAGTCTGACTAGCTACGAAAAGCTCACGGAAACAAACATACAAAGAACTTAAAGAGTACATAGTTTTCCAAACATTTGTTTGTTTTTGTATACTTAAAGATGATATTTTTAGATGGAAATTAACTAACATTTGTTATAAAACATTACCTAATCCCCTCAGCGTTACCAAAACCTAGGATAGAGAATTGAGCTGGAAATACTTCGCGTATAATACTTTAATAATCTAAGATAAATGAGGAACGAATTCAAGAAACAAGACGCAGCACTTAGCAAGATTAGTCTTGGGCCGTCTCACAGCTTTTTCTCATTTTAGGTAAATTTAAGAGGCAAAAATAACTTGCCTCATCAAGCAACTTGGTGGCACCTTTGGGAATGGTAAGTAACATTGCAATTACTATAACGAACGAGACGTTCACCTGATGGTAAGTGATAAGCCTGCCTATGACGAGGCGTTGGTTAGGATGAGATAAACTACACCACGTAGTATTGTATTCCTCACTGTGAGACATAAGATGTTAAGTCGCATTCCCCAGTAATTTTACTCGCTACAACGCTATTCAAACCGGAATATAGTATCTATGCACACTACTGGTTAGTGATAGATATAAGAAACCATTTTTGTTTGGTTTCGGGAGGAAATCTTCAAAAGATGACCCTACTTCTGGACGGAAGTCAGAGTTATATGAGTTTCTTACTCAAACCCCCTCAATGGCCTGCATTACTGCATTCGGAGAGACTCCGAGATTCGGTGCCTCTCTACACTTTGTTTGAACACGTCTCTGTGGAGGAGTTTACCCCTCCTAGGTGGTCCCACACAGGTTCGCTTGTTGAGCAATAAGGGCCCCCACCCTCAAGGCCCGCGAAACACCTAGACCCTTGTAATCGCCATTTACGACAGGCAGGGAATACCTTAGTCCTATTCTTCTTAGCCCGAGACTACAAGACTGAGATATGAGACCTAACTGTAGTCAATACGGTTAAAAGATATAGTTAGTAAATATTATTGAACGTACTGTTGTCGTTTTATAATTTTTTTTATATATAACCTCCTTTTTGTGGATATATTTAATAGTCGATACTTTAAACTATGTTATGAGAGTCGTCTTAAAAGAAACTTGATAGATCTTTTGGAGAAAACCTAGTAAAGTATCTTTAAGAGTATATGAGTATCAGTATCGATCATAACACTATATTAGGGATGTCCAAAATATTTTGAATGAGAGAGAAACCTATCCCTAACTTTTTTCTTATTGATAATAATACTAATTTAACTAAATACTAAACTCTGCGGTTGGTTGGATAACTAATTTCAACCCCTTAAAGGGTCATCGATAACTACCTCTTTGAGAATCGCTGATCTATACTATGATTTAAAGTAAATCCAATCTGAACTTAACAAACAGAGAACGAAAGCGATGAAATCTTTTACAACTTGAATTGAACCAATGTTCAATGTATGAAACAAATTAATCTCAGGGCAAATGTTAAATAAAACGTAAATAACGTTATTTATTTGCTTGTATAACGAAACGAGAATAATATAAGCAGCTACATGGAAATTATATTACGCAAAGTTTTTATAAACAATGCCATTGCTAGGTTACTATTCAGTTTACGTAGACGCGAGGCGGCGGATGTGGGGGGAAACAAAACGGCCGCCCTCCAATGAAATAATTTTAAAACAAATTAACCTTGTCTGTCCCGAACCGGGGGAGGAAACGGAACAATGGATTTCCTTGGAAACTTTTTATGAAACCCGTACCGTGGACCCTTTGGAGTCCTCATTACTACGTACCTTCTTTTCGTACAATTGACTGAAAATGTAATGGCATTGTTAACTGAATAAAGTTTACGACGGCAAATACATACCACATGAATCACTTGCTTCATCATAATGATTTTATTGAAATCCTCTCCTGAACATGGTCATCTACATACCTATCGGAATCACCAACATCCACCAGCAATTCGCGCTCTTCATAACCAAGCAAGTTGTATACAAACATTAATATATTCCTATTTAAAGGATATTGTTTTTAATGAAATATCTGAAGTAATGAGACCGGATATATCTCTGAGTGATGAGCACAATGTTTTGTATATATCAACCTCACTAGCATATGTTATTAACAGATGAATGGAGTCGCTTCGTCGATAAAAGAAAATAAAATTCTTGACTTGATCAGTGCCTATGTCCAGTGGACATCTGCCGGCAGATGATGATGATCAGTCAAGAATTTTTCATTCATTACCTACCTGAAAATTATGAGCGAAATTTGCTACTGTGTAAATATTCTAACATCTCATTCTCACTTATCATTTATCATAGAGGTTTATCAGAATGCCCTTATCATTACAAATAAGTAGGCTTCCTTGCAAAAATTACGAAGTGTACCTAGAAAAAGTACACTATGGAGGGTGCTGTCGCGTCTTGCCGGTGAACATGGAGCTCGTGCGATATTTCACTCTCACAATGGACCGCCGACACATTGGTTGCAGCCGGCGTCGCGGGCTCGACTAATACATCACCGAAGGGCCAACTTCAACGCAAACTTTCCTTTGTGAAAACATCGCGGGGGAAAACTATCACATCAAGTTTACGAGCAGTTTATTTATATGAAAAACCAGCTTTTCCTTGCTCACTTCTTTGGTGTCTGTAAAACCCCCGCAAAGGTCTTTGGGGGAGGAATTTTGTAAAATCCATTCTAAGCTGACCTCTATGTGGCAGAAGAATCTTTACCGGATTTTGAGTCTTTACGTCTAATAGTTTGGGAGATCTTGTGATAAATCAATATATGGATACCTTCGCTACATATATATGTTTGAGATAACACATATATATTATTATGTCCACCTTGAATATTAATAAACGTGTGCTAGAAATCTTAAATCAAATCTAACATGTGAGTAATATTAAGAAGATTATTTCTTGTTTAAGACTTAGTAAAGGAAAAATCTAGATCGATATAAATGTACGTTCAAATACTAACCTCTCGTTTTACAGAGAAAGTTTAAAAATGTTTGTTAACTCTGTTCTTACTGATCTATGAACTTATTCTTAACGTGCTAACAGTGATGTCTTCTAAATATCATCATAACTTACAAAGTCGAAAAAAAACTTTTTAATTATGTTAGACTAAATGATGAATATGTCATAGGACAGGTCAAATGCCAAAGGAGAAGAAAAATAAATAAATTAGACTAAACTCTAATTCTTTGTTAATTTTTTTTTATGAAACAGGCAGTAACTTCACTTTAGGGCTCTTAGTTATATGGTGCTATATACCCATAACTATATGCTAGTATAATTAGTGCTAGTAAGAATGATTGACACAAGATGTTATCTCGTTACTTTAGTAATTTCATTACGTTTCTAATCCGAAGACACTAAAATTTCTATACTTGTTTTTGTTGGCGGAAATAGGCGATGCCGTGGTTCCTAGAAGGACGGTGTCTGACAACAAAGCCCTACGTACAGTAACGTTATTTGAATTTCAAACACCCACAACGCTGAGAGTACTTCAGAATACTTTTTACATATAAAACCAGCATCATTATCTTTTAGAGAAATTGCTATACATCTTCATTAGGACAAAGGAAAAAAGAAAAAGTTCTAAAACGTAGCAAGCGTAAAAGGAGCGGAGCTAATCTCAAAGCTCCGCATCGCAAATGCTCCGTATCTCTTCTCATTTCAACATTTACCACCGCGCTCTGCGTTTCAAAATGAAAAATATTCACTACATTTTTTTTATATTTATATCTGGGCCATTGTGAGGTACGCCGCGTGTAAAATGATGCTAGCGGCCCACTAAGTCCCGAGAACCGGACCTCAAAGCTATGCGCGAAACGCGAAGCCGGTAAAAAAAGCTCCATACTTTGGCACAGACATTCGACGCTCCGTAGAAAGTACCACGGCAATAATTAAAAAAAAAATACTATTACATTAATTGTTATATCATCATCATCGTCGATAGATGTCCACTGATGGATGGATGTTCCCGTGACCTTCAACAGCATGGCTTCCATTAGCGCCGTGCACCAGAGACCGTCGTTTGTACGGATTCGTATGGGGAGGATTTGAACCAACCATTATGCTGGCTCCATGAGAATCAGTGGGAGCCAGAGCCTTGTTTGTTAATTAAAGGGGTAGATCATAAGCAGATGAGGTTGCTTGGGACATGTGAGTTATTCTGGGGGACCCATTACACCCCATTTACTTACATATTATATATTAATTTAAAATTAATATTTATATATAACTATGTATAGTTCATGAATAAATATAGGTGTCTCTTGCCGGAGACCGTCTATAAACAGTAACAACAAAGAATACCTTGTTCCGGATTGAAGGTTGCTGTAATTTATGTAATAACTGAGGTAACAAAGTCTTATTACCCCCGTGTATAATGTAATATCCTGTTTCAAGGCGATGAGTGCAATGAAGTGTAGTATGTAAAGGGTGTCTGGCGGCAGATTTATATTTTAAAAAACGAATATCTCAATAAGTTATAAACAGTGCGGGGGGAAGGTGGTGTCATTAGAATCACCGATCGTGCGGATTTCTTAGTCACGATGTCGCAGTGGTGCAGTGGTGCAGTGGTCGGGTGAGCATCGCGCGTTCGCTATTGAAGCATTTTTCAAGAGTAACGATTCTTACGTACTCGCTCGCCGACAGTTTTGTTCACATTTCAATATTCGACGGATAGGCGATGGGCCGAGTGTGAATTTAATTTATTCGTGGGTGGAGAGGTTCCGCGCAACTGCTTCAGCTATGAATACACCACGGCCAGGACCTAGTCGATCGTCAAGGACCCCCGAAAACATTGAACTGGTTGAACGCAGTTTACGTGAAAATGCACGACTTTCGATACGGAAAAGGGCAGCTTCACTGAGACTTCCAAGAGCAATTGTGCATGAAATTTTGAAAAAAGATATGAAGTTTCATCCTTTTAAAATTCAAATAATTCAAGAATTGAAAAAAAATGACTGCGTCACGCAAATTTTTTTGTGAAACCATGTTGGAGCGTTTTCGCACTGTGAATTCCATTTTTTGGAGCGACGAGGCTCATTTTCATTTAAACGGACACGTAAACAAGCAAAATTGCCGTTACTGGGCTCTAAGAACTCGCAATCCTCGACTGAAGCACCAAAAACCATTACATTGCCCAAGGGTAACTGTTTGGTGCGCTTTATCCACGAATGGGATAATCGGACCAATTTTTTTTTGAAAATGCACGGGGCCAAGCGACGAATGTCAATGGTGAGAATTATCGGCTCATGATTTCGAATTTCTTTTTGCCGAACCTGCGAGCTCATTCATCATTCTCATCACACACGTGGTTTCAACAGGATGCGGTACAGGTGCGACCGCACACACGGCCAAAGCTTCGATGGATTTGTTGCGAGAAAATCTCCCTCAAAAACTGATTAGTCGCTTTGGGGATATCTCGTGGCCACCGAGGTCACCCGACCTAACTCCAATGGATTTTTTTTTTGTGGGGCTACCTCGAAGAGAGAGTTTACGCCAACAATCCGCGACCTGTTGTGGACTTAAAAGAAAATATTCGGCGAGAAATCAGCGCAATTGAACCAAGTTTACTGCAGCGTGTGGCACGGAATACGAGGCTCCGTTTCGAACAGTGTGTGTGTGCAACAGGATGGAAGACATTTGGATGACATTATCTTTAAAAAATGAAATCCGCATTTATACTCTATCTTTTAATACTTTTAGTAAAATTATATGTCAAACATATTATTTTTTATTTAAATTTGAAAACCTAAATCTGCCACCAGACTCCCTGTACCATCCTAACTAGCGTTATGAGCTGGCGTATCACTTACCATCAGGTGAACGTACCGCTCGTCTAGATGCTTCCTTGAATAAAGAAAAGGAAGTCTTTGATATATTTAAACGGATATGACATATCAATATGGTTTCATCATTACTTAAGTACGATTATATCTTTAAGTATGGATTTAAATGTATCTAGATTTTAAGGTTTTCATAGCGTTTTAGTTATTAGAACTTTCGAGTAAGCAGTTTACTTCATTGTCAATTCCTAAAATATTTATAATAGTGAAGAGATGTTCGTCATCAAGTTATTTGGTTAAACACACTGTTAAATTAACGTTAAGTGTTAGTTAAGTAAAATGCTTTAAAAGTCAAATGCCGTCTACTATATGATAGGTTTTAAAACTTTTTATACAACCAGGCGAGGTCATGAAAAGCTCGTCCACCTGATGAGAAGTGATATGCCTGCCCATAACAACGTTGCACTCGTCGCCTTGAGACGTATGATGTCAGGTATCGTTACCCCAGTAATTTCACTACTTGTAACTACATTCAAACTGGAACATAGTAATGTTTGCACAAAACTGTTTGGCGGTAGATATTAGTATTGCGTTGGTACCTAGATGGTCTCTGACAACAGAGACGTATAAGTACAGGAGCTGTAATAAATCAATTATAACTAAGCGCAATATGTATAAGTTGGTTACTTTAAATTTTAGGTAAATGGCGGCGAGGAGTTCTGATGAATTCACGAACTTTCTAATAGCCGTTAGTGAAATATTGGAATATAAACAAAACTTATTACATTTTTACCCGAACATTTTGTGTAGGCTCTCTTATAAATTTGCTGAAGTGCTCAAGTTACCCGACAGCAGTAATTAGAACTGAAAGTTGTTTCAAGTTGGTCGGTAGCTTTTATGAGTCATAAAATCCGGATTTTTCATTTTATTACAAAATGCTCAGTCTTTAAGGTTGAGCATCTCTTTGTGTTATAATACTCGTAGTGCTTACAGGGATATTACTTATTAATCATATTTCTTCTATTCTGCCACAAACGGACAATACAATAAATGTTTTACTTTAAGTAAATAATGCTTATTAATATTGAATCTAATTATTAATGTGAGTAGCGCTATATATACTACTATTAATACTACCAGCAGCTTGACTTCACAATATATGTATTAATATTTCTTATCCTGAGTTAACTGGTAGCAAATTACTCTGTGGTATTAAGTCCACTCTCCGTTCCCGTAGCTTAAAGTATAGAAAATAAATAAAGTAAACAATATGTGACCCTAAAATCGAAACAGGGACCTCTGTTTTATCAGGTAAGTAACCTTTTGCATGATAGTAACAGTTAAATCTGTTTTACACGATTGTGACGATAATACAGCCGAAGTCTGCTGGTGGTCTTATTAATTTTTTTTCTCGGATGTAGTGTTAAGGTGTGCGTTGCAAAAATGTATAGTATTGAAAAAAATCTTTATTAATATTTATGTATGGGTGAAGTGAATTATAGTAATTGACATAATAGTTTTATTACTTGACCGTCGGGCCGGCGTCGCGCGTAACCGATCGGTAATGTGCGGTCGGAGCGGAGCTATGAATACATTAGCATTTTTTTAATTAAATGGATATGGCAATATTTATAATAAAACTTTACCTTCACTTTACTACAAATGTTACCTGCGCATAGCATTATAACGTCGGTAACCATAAACACTGCATAAACTCGTTCATGTCGCCTCTAGAAATAAGACGTTATATCCCACACCTCAGTTATTTCACTAATTGTAATATAAGACACATCAAACCGGAAGAAGATATGTTTTTCACTACTATTTGCCAACAAGAATAGATTATGCAGTGCTGTACCTATCTAAACTGTCTCCAGCAGCAGAGATTCATTACTATGAAGGCGACTGTCTGTTCGAAAAAAAACCTCTATCACCCAAGCTTCTTATACAGAAACTCCATTACATTAAAGAATGAACAATGGAAAATAATGATAATGATACATCAATTGCTGTCTGACTTTCTATGCATCTATAAATAGCTCTCCCAATGGTCCCAGTTCTGGGACTCATGACCTACTCCTACAAAGAGGACAATAATTTATCGTGCTGATCTAATGCTATCCTTTTTAGCTGTTACTATCCTTGAAAGTTCTAGCTTCACGATATCTTCTATCACCAGGACGTCAAACACAGTAAGAATCGAACCCGGGCCTTTTCTAGATCACAGCATCAATTTTCAGATAAAATAGTTTGTTACTTATACATATTTCTTTGTGAGTATTTCGAAGTCTTACTTATGATACTCCTTTTGGGGATAACAGCAAGCGTTTAGCGATTGCTTTTACTGTTACTGGCTTGCTTTAGCGTTTGCCTTCTCCGAGGTGTCGATTATCGGCCGCTTCGTAGTTCTGAATGTGACCAATGTAGACTCTTACCGGTCGCGGACCGCCGCAATTCGTCACAAGCATTACCGATCGCACAGCGCGCGTCGTATTTCATCATTTACCGACATCAGGACACCTCCGCGTAATCTACGGCATTTGTTATTAATTCCAATAACGCTGTTACTGCCCGAGCTGAATATGAAAAATTTCAGCATTTTTTTTATTCTACGAACTGATCAGACGAGCTAAATGTCCACCTGATCATATCGAATGATAAAATTCCGATCTGTAGTTAACTTCCTTTTCGAAGTTCGTAGAAGCGTCGACTCGATCAAGACATTCACCAGGCGAAACGGAAACGTAGTAATGTTTGCACAATACCACTTACCATCGTCTACCACCACTAATTACTATGACAAAACTAGAAATCAATTCCAAAATATTAATTTTCAATCGTTTATTGCTAAAGTTAACAAGTTCTGTACTGAGATACTGAGTACTGAATGTTTCTCATACTGTATGAAATATACTCCAAGTAGCAGGATTTGGTATTTTCTCGTACACAAAAAAAGCTCTATTCACCATGCTAAGTATAGGTTGGTAGAAGTGAAAAGTTCATGAAAGCTGTTGTTTTAGAAACAGTTACATTACGATGCTTTACTTCACCGGATGCTCAATCTTAGTTGGTATCGAACTTGCACCTGATCGAACTGAACTCTTTCAATCTGTTTAACCAGACTCCATTACATACAGTAAAAATTGGTGGTGGGTCTCTGTCGCTGGAGACCAGCACCGCAGCTTCTATATCTACCGACAAGCAGTAATATGCAAACATTACTGTGTTCCAGATCGATATTTATGGCTAGAGGAATTACTGGTGCAACGAAACTTAATATCCTATGTCTGAGGCGATGAAGGCAATGTGGTGTTAATGTATACCATCCTAGCTAAAGCCACGTTAATATAGACGTATCACTTACCATCAGGTGACCGTCCCGTTCTCTTCGCTTTGCTGAATAATAAAAGAAGTTATTTAGTGGTTTATTAACAAAAAATTATTATATGCGTATTAATACCTCTCTCGTCCAACTCATATCTGATTCTTAGAAGGACAACTGATCGATCAGGAGGGTTTTTATTCTCATAAATTAATTACCAATGCAGCAAAGGCACGTTGAAATACATATATGTATACATATATATGTCAGTACCTGGTTAAAGAATTCAACAATGTTTTTCGATGGTACCAACGTGGTAGTCTGACATCTTTTTTTTTACATTCATTTACTATTTTTATTATTCTTATTGATTAAGATCCTTCTCTCACAAGGACAGTTAAGATCATTTACCCAACATCCAGTTGCGGGTTGCCGGATGTCAATCAAGACAGCTACCGTTATTGAAACTCGTTGGTTTCCTCGCCATGTAATTCTTCACCGGAAGCTCGAGATCAGTGGGTGATCGAACACGCAACTTACACACTAAGTCTATCTAGTCTTCCAATTGTCAGAACTAGAATTGTCATTTGATTACAAAAGTAATGATATGGTCTCACTGGTGGTAGATCTATATTAAAAGACTGTCTAGTTGCCACAGTCTCCTATTCCTTCCTGCAAACATTACCGTGTTCCGGTTTGAAGTAGCCAGTGAAATTACTAGAGTAATGCGACTTAACACCTTGTCTCAAGGCTTTGAGCGGAACGTGATACTGCATTCATCATTCTAATTAGTGCAAGGTTATTATGAGGTGTCTCTTACCATCAGATGAAGGTTTCACAGGTCTTTTCGCTTGATCGTATAAAAAAAAATCAACGTGCCATGCAAATGTACGGATCAAGATTTTTAAATACATTTCTCTTACATGTCGAAGCACAATTAAATTAGAAATGTGCAACGTACGAGCACAACAAAATGGCGTGCTGTCTCAACATTACAAAACGGCGAGTTTGAAAAATAAAAAATAATTATTTTCATTTAATCTTGTTTATTGTGATCTTAGCACGCGAGGATCGAACCCGCACCCGGCGGGAGCCGCCAAACCTGTTGCGATCCGGGCAAAGCAAGCGAACGCTGTCGCATGAATAAACATTTAATGAAACAAGGACCCTCTGATTTAATTGCTACAACACTTTAGAATCCTTAAAATTTAAAGTCACCACAATTGATATATTTGAGAATAACATCCTTTTTTTTTCTCCACAGAAAAGACGAGCTGAACATTCCCTTAATGGTGCATTGAGGATCTAATTAGTGTGATAAACACAACTGGTGGTAAGGTCCTTCTTGTCGGAGATCACTGCAGCTGTTATTTCTGCCGCTGAACACCTATATGTTTACATTACTTTGTTCCGGTTTGAAGGATCTGTAGTGAAACTACTAGAGTATAAAGAGTGACTACTATATATCATGTCTTAAAGCGACAAGTATAATACCATCATCATCATCAGGCGATAGACGTACTGGATATTGGTCTCCCCCAAAGATCTTCACGTTTTGAGGGGTTTACTAGGTACGATTAGAGCTAGTTCTCACCTCGCTGGCTTAATGCCGGTTGGTAGGAACAAAAGCCTCGTTTGTTGATTAGTAGGGTGCACCACGAGTAGGTGAGGTTGGCTTCCGACTCCCAAGTTGTTGTGCAAGACCCTTCACACCCCTATCACAATATGATGCTATATATATCATCCTTACTACAGCAATTCATCTCCTGTCTCTTTGACGAAAGAATTAAAATTATATTACGCTCGTCGTCTTAAGACGTTAGATACTAACTCTCGTTACCGCAGTAATTATAATAGCTACAACGCCTTTCAAACCGGAACAGTGTAATGATTTGCTGCCGTTTCTCGCCGGAAATCAACGCTGAAATCCATCTATTCAGCTTCTGTAAACAGACCTGACATTGCTTAAGTTTGTTAATTAGATAGTATTTTCAATAATAATAATAAGCAGGATAGGTTTTATTCTAAAACAAACAGACAACTTAAACGACATCCGGATACGGATATCAAAGTACATGTAAAAACTTTACATGTCTAGTAAAGTAATTCCCTTTAAAAGTTTCTGTGACGTGAACGTCGCGGAGGCTTTGGCGCGAGGCAAATACGCGGCGACGGTTACTTTAATAGTTAACAAATTACAACATTACAAAACGGTTAACTTTAAATGTATAACATGGATTCGGAGCATTCGATCATTCGTGGTTGAGGCTTCGCATTTAAAAATAGTATGAAAAAAAAGGGTTGAAAGTACAAGCGAGGACGAAGGTGTTAACGTATATATCTATTTTTAAAACATTCATTACACAATCGACTGGGGGTGTAAAGAGCCCCGCATAACTCACGAGACCTAAACCAACCTTACCTGTTTGTAGTCCATCCTGCTAATCAACAGACGAGGCTCTGGCGCCTAGCAATCATTGAGACTAGCATTGAGCCATTGGGGTGGGAAATCGCTTACCTTCCCCATAGGAACCCTTATAAACGACAGCCACTCTCGGAGGTACCGGTCATGAGATCATGCTGACTGACGGACGTTGGAAAGACACCGGTACCACAGCAATACCAATGGATATCTTTAGCAGAGTTATGTGTCCAGCTGATGATATCAAATTAACAGCCGGATATCGCCCACTGTTGGGCAAAAGCTTCACTCATATCTCTTTTGGAAATTCAATGAGCGGAATTGAGCCTTAACTGTCCACGCTGTACGAGTTGGTGTGTAGTCGGAACCTCATCTGTTGTTCAGCAGGGTGCTCGGGGTATTATAAGATGCTGAGCAGAAATAACTTCATCAGTAGTTTAATAACCAAGTCGAAGTTTAAACTATGTAGTAACAAATGCATAATTTAATAGTTAACATAATTATGATGTAGACCGCAGCTTTATAATTAACTCCTTAACCTTTTCGCAAGTAAAAGGTAATAGAAGTTAACTAATTATATTAGGTTAAAACAGTTATATATTTAACAGAACTTTCCAATTCACTTAGGAACGTTACAAAGGTCAGTAGTGAATGGAAATCGACTTAAGTGATAATGATTAAGCAGGAAATTAATACATATGTTACATTACTTTATCAGCTGAAAAGCGGTCACTGAGTATAGGCTTCTCTCAAGGATCTCCAAGGCGATCGGTGATGCGCTGCTTGCATCCAGCGGCTTCCCGCAACCTTCATAAAATACTAGATCCTAGAGAGGACTTGCCAGGTCGCCATTCGATAACCTTGCTACCCCATCAGCCGTCAGTCCTTCTAGTGATCTGTCCTGCCCTTCACCACTAAGGTTAGAAATCTTTAGAGTTATGTCGGTAATTTTAAATTATTGTTTATGGTAGTGGAAATCACCCCTTCTATACATTAATAAGAATTTATCGTATTATATTCCCATATAATCTTCATCAAAGGAAAAAAATCGAACTGGTTAAGGACTAATGGATTATTTAGTGTGCTGACTCTTATCTACATTAGCTGTTCACTGATCGTAACACTTTTGTAAGACCTTTTAGGGAAAGGATTCTGTAAATCTTCCGACCTCTAAATGGCAGAAGCAATATCTCTATCGAATTTTGAGTCTGTACGCCCAATAGTTTCCGAGATCTCAAAACAAGCTAATGAATCTCTTGATATCTTCTACATATAGATTACGTCGTTCTCGCTTCGGTCTTTATTCCTTTCCGTACTTATAATCATCAAATGATAAATATATATGTAAGTAAGATATAAGAAGATAAATAAGCTTAGTACTAATCCATTACCGCCGCCATTTGATATACGGTTCCGCTGCCATTAATAAATCATGGATAATAATAAAAACGGCAACCGTAAATAGTAATTTAGTTTTATTATTACACCAACTAATTTCCTTAGCGGGCTATAAACATCAACAATTACTCCGGAGGAGCATCGACCGGCTCCTGGAATGATACCGGTCATTAACGAGCGATAAAAATAAAATAAAAAACGCCCTAACCTCAAAAGGACTCTACCATACCAAAATTTACTATCCTGTAAATTATCAAATTAACAGTAAACCATTAATTGGGATCACACAATAGTAATCATCTAAAACTGTCCTACAAAGGAAACACTATATCACCAACCTAATGGCTTGATGAGACAATCTTTAGTACAAAGGATTTCAAGGTTCAACTACAGGAATATAATAGCTTTATCCTTCTTCATTTTGAATCACTGTAGCCCACTATAGAATATAAACCTCTTCTATTATTTAACCTTCTAATGAAACCGGTCCGCAATCTCCGCGATGGGATTGAAATAGATGCCTGCATCCAACTAAACGCTGTCAGCGATTAAGAGTTTGATCTTCTAGCTCTTTCTCATTTAAGGTTAATTGCCAATCTAGTCTGGCATGCGGAAACGCAAGCGCAGTCGTCCGATCACAGGAAAAGCTGCAGCCTAAAGTTCTTTGTTAGAAGTTTCTTCTCTCACTCGCCTAATTTACGAAACGGCATAATGGTGAAGGTATTCTATCCTTTATCCCACAGTATTAATATAACTTAACTACTACTTGCATGCATGGAGACGCTCATGAAAGTGGAGGAAGCGAGAGAGGTGTGCCAGGAACGTAGCAAGTGGAGAGAGGTGGTCTCTGCCTACCCCACTGTGATCGAGGCGTGATATATATCTATGTATGTACTTAACGATATTCCAAATAAATACAGGAAAAGCTTAAGCATGTATCTAAGCTCTAAAATAAATGTGATAGTTCGCCCCCTAAGCAACGTTAATACTCCCAAAACAAAAACAGCGCTGTTAGTAAACTTTGGCATAAATGGGTCCAAATGTGGGCCCCGCTACAGGATCCATAGAGAAAGAGTATAAATGAAGGAAGTTATGGGGGAGTAAACATAAGTATCCAGTGGAAATGGGCTAATCACTTTTCCACGCGAGCGCCGTCGCGTGCCAAGCACACATAAGGCTGTGTACACGCGAGTCTGATGTTTTACAGAGCTCTATATAAAAAAAAAAAACGACAAAGCGGGGCCCGAATTGATATTTTGTTCGGGCCACTACTGTTTTATACGCTTTATAAATGCGGTAGGCGAGGATTAATTTAATACAACCATATACATTTGTACGTCGGAGTAACGCATTCAATTATAAAGCACATTGTATCGAGATGTAACACGCATTGAAACAAACTACAAATACTCCAATGAATTATTCATAAAGATGCCTCAAAGAAAATAATAAAAAAAAGTTAACAAACACATCAGCATTTATTACTTATTACATCATCGACAAGACCAGTATATCGGTAAGTTACATATAGCACTAAACTTAGTTTACCCGTAGGTCTCTATTGGAAAAGACTGTTTAGATTGATATCACCGCAGGTCATATTTCCGCCACCTGAGATAGTCTGCAAATGTTACTGTGAAATATGAAATTACCGGGGTAAGAGGATTTAACATCTTATGTCTTAAGACGAAGAGCACAATGTGCAACAAAACCAAGTTAATGTCTCAACAATCTTAACGCATCGTAGAATAAGAAAATACAGGACTGTAAACACTGCATCAAATTCTTCTTGTCGCTTTGGAGTAATATAAGATTTTAAATCTCGTTACCACAGTAATTACCATAGCTACAGCGTCCTTAAAATGGGTATAGATTGCAGACTAGTCTTTGTCGGCAGAAATAAGTTCTGTGTTACTTACTTAGACGGTCTCCATCAATAGAGACTTGCTATCAGAAAATTTCGTCAAATTACTTCCAATATTTCTATCTACAATTCGCTAACACTTTCAAATCCAATCCAATCAGCCGGAAGACGTCCACTGCTGGACAAAGGCCTCCCCCAAAGATTTCCACTTAGACCGGTCCTGGGCCACCCGCATCCAATGGTTGCCAGCGACCTTGACCAGGTCAACACTTTATCTAAATGATATTGAGTGATAATAAGGATCATGAAGTAAACTCCCGCCAACCTGCATTGAGCCAGCTTGGTAGGAAATGGCCCAAACACCCCCATATGAATCCTTCATACGACAGCCCTTATTGCCCAGCGGTACCGGAGGCCATGCTGATTATATGTGAAGACCTTTGAGGGAGGTCTGCGTCCAGCTGTGCACGTATATCGGCTGATGATGATGATGTAAATAAATACTCAATCTCTATAATAGTCGAAACACGACAATGATGTTACAGAAGACTAGCAATGTTAATCAAACTACACATATAGCCGTAGAATCGAATCAGGGACTTCCGTGTTACAAAACAGGCTCCTATTGCATCAACGACGGAATGCTGCCTTTACTTAGGATGCTTTCTAGGCATACTACTTTCACTGTGTTCTAACACCTGATTATTGCGTACGCTAGCCATCGACATTGTGTAAGCTTATTATGTTTTCACACAATCATCTCAAACTGCGCTGTTGTTAAACCAGTTGATTACATCCCTGTCGGTGAATATAGTTGCCTTTCTACCACTATAAAATCACCATTGTAACGGTATCGAGAGTTTTTTAACCCCATTGTAACTTAACATTAAGTGAAATTGACGTCAAGTGCTAGCCCATCATCCTGTGTGAATGTTAATGGTTATATGATTTTTGCTATCGCTGGTTTAAGTTCAAAATATATTTGTTCATTATTATAATAAACTAGCTATCTCTCTTCTGCTTTGTCTGTTATAAGAAACAACTTCCTTTGAGGAAGGAATTTTATAACTATTCTAAGCTGACCTCTAAATCGCAGAAGCAATAGCTATACCAAATTTTTAGTTCTCACGTATAATGATTTCGGAGATCTTGTGATAAATCAATTAAATTCTGGATATCTCATATATATATATAACATCTCTGTAAAGTATAATGTACTTATTCTATTTAATGATTTTTTTTATATGCGGTATATTATGTATTAAATCATCATCATCGGTCTGCGGCGTTCACAGCTAGAATAGACCTCACTCATGGAATCTAGTGTCTAGTTAAATAACATATATATACAGATATAATAATAAAATTAGAAATATTCTCTGTTTTCGTTCTATTCACGTTTCGTTCTTATCCATTATCATATATTAAACAAGAAGAATAATTGAAAATATTTCATGAATTGAAGGAACTTTTGGAAACGAAACAATTAGTGTTCTATGCTGATTATTATTAAAGAGTCTCCATCTAGTGTTCCTAGTATATGTTATATATAGATGCAAAGATATTAAACGTTAATGTTAATATGCCTATCGGTTAAGATGACAATAATGATACGTATATAATAACTATAGAACTACGACTCCATAGATTCCAAGAGGTTTCTATTAAAGAACCAAAATAAGTATCAAATTCAGACAAATGTATTATTGACTTGAGAATCGAACCAGTGTAAAGTAATTTTACGCTTATTATTAAATCAAATAACACGTAGCAACACAATACATGGAAGGTGAAAAGCACAATAAAGCTCTGGAAGTAAGGTTCGCGCTCGAGTCAACATAATACAGGGCGAGCTTTCTTAATTACGACGATAAAACAATCGCAAGCGTCCAATGGCGTCTTAAACGCTCATTAAGAACTATTAATGGCGCGAAATGCTTCGGGCAAGCGATAAATGGCGGGAAAAAGCGAAGAATTGCGAATGATCAAAGCACTGGAGGGAGAGGTTTAGTTTGGTCACATCTGTTTCAATCTCCAGATCTCAGCTCGCCTCTATCAAAGTCACTGACCGCTATCTAGCGTTAAATCATGATTGCTTCTCGAAAGTTCCTCTCCCTTTAGACTTTTTTAAGGTTACAATTGCTGAACGTTATTACCGTTCCTAATTGAATTGAAGGCCTTCACTGAATTTTATTTATTGCAAAGCTCTCTGCGATTTGTGGTACTGAAAATGTTTTAAAATTTACCAATCAACTAAAACTACTGATAATGGTAAATAAAGAATACAGCAGATGTAATAATAAAGACTAGCTTAAGATGTACACTGCATCTGTACTTCTTTCTTTCAAATCCAAAATGTTAAGTAAGAAAGTTAACCAATAATTTAACCAGCTTTTAGACAGGAACAGAGTAATTTACCACCACTTAACGGTGGTAGAAATACACGCTGCTATTCCATTAATAATCATTTTAGTAAAGAATTAAAGGTGTTCCTGCCACAAAGCTAAAGAAATAAGGTGATAATTGATAGTAATGTTGTAAATAATACTATTCATAGACAAAGTTTTCGCAAATTAAAAGAAAAATAGTATCGGAAACAGCACAAAGTTTCAACAGCTATGAAAAGATTCAAAATGTATCCTATGTTTTTTTTTTATTTATTATTGGACCCCCTTTTATATAGATATTGTTTCAGAAAGACAAATTAGCACTAAAATTAGACCTCTTCTAAATTATGCTCGACCTATCAATAAAAGGACGAAAAGAGAAGAATCGTCCTTCTTATCTTCAGTAGAAAGACATTAAATTTGTAACAAAAACACACATTTACAAATATATACAAAATAAAACACACATATGCAGTGTGTGTATCTCTATTGAATAAGCTAACGTGTAACATTCGGAAACAGCGAATAAAAGCAGTTGGTCCTAAGTGATTTAACCAATTATTGCTTGTCCCCTACAGAGACGCTTGAGCCTGACATTAAAAGAACTCCGGTACAAAGATTTAGAGAAACTGGAAATCATTTATTTCCTATACACAAAGTAGCAATAATAAAAATAGAACTAAACTGCAACGTTATAAGTAAGGGGTCTAACTAACATTAAAGCAGATAGATCTACCATAACTTCAATACATTTAACATATTACTAAGCTATAAATGAAGGTAATATAATGAGATGATTATCGGCTGATGATGATGATGATTACTAAGAAAGAAACAGTGTTAATAGCGAGACGAGTACAATGTGGATAAAGTTCTAACTATCGTCATGTCTTTATACATACGTACATATTATATATCACGCCTCGTACCCAGTGGGTTAGGCAGTGACCACCTCTCTCCACTTATTACGATCCTGGCACACCTCTGTCGCTTCCTCCACTTTCATAAGCGTCTTCATATCTTTATAAGGAAGCGCTTCACTTACTATCACATATAAGTTCTGCTCGTTTCCTTTTTTTATTGTAAAACCTTCTAACAAGGTATACAAAAGACAGGCTTAATGCCTGTTGCCATTCTCTACCAGCCAACCTTTGGTAAGCTGCAATGTTGTAGCAGGTAATAACCATTAACTTAAACTATATTGGCAATACTAACAACATATATTTATAGCGCTTCGCTTAGTCCAGTGGTCGGCAAAGTTAAACTAAATTTCATAGTTTATAAATATTTATCAATGCGAACAATGTGCTTGAATCTTGGAAAATTTGAGTAATACATTTCTTATAATAAATATCTATAGCTATAAATATAAGAGCCGCACTTAACAAGCCAAAGAGCCACATGCACTTTGCCGACCCCTGACTTTAGTCCAATAAAAAAATTGCCAATAAATCACAAATCATAGGTCAAAATATAGTAGTAACTGACTACGGTGTGCAGTATGAAAAATTACAAAATATACCTTTTAAAGAATATAAAGATATCGATTTATATAAAATCGATATTTTTATTAAAATATATCAATTAATAAATCATCTTTTTCACATAGAAAGGAAATTAAATGTCTAGTAAAAATCATCCGTGTGTTGTTACTTCCATTGAATATGACATCGCGGTATTCATTCGTTCGTGTAACGAGCATTGTACGAACATTTGACAAAGTGATTACACTGTACGTAAACACAAGTGCTCGATAACGAGCCGTGTAATAAGGTGTTACATAAAATACTATTAACTTCGGCATTTTCAATTTTTTTTTTAGTTAACTACCTCATTCAAAGCGGAAGAGTAACTTGTAACTTTGTAAATACCGTTTAAATCGCCTTCTACGACAAACAACGCCTACCTTAGTCCTACTCTTACCGGCCTACAGGACTGTGGTTGTACTTGAGGATCTTCAGCTGCAGATACCTCCCACCAGAGTAGTCATGGAAGACGTACGATAGGAACCTTTCAAAGGAAATCTGTCATTGTGCGATTAAACGTATATTTAAAATTGATTCTTGTATAATACTTTAGATAAAGTAGCTATCAATCTTTCTTGACGTATATGTCAATAGGATACTTGTTTTTCCTTTTCATTTTGTGATCTGTTCTGCGATGTCCTTTTATATTTTTCTTATGAAAAGAAATAAGACAAAAGTGTGTAGTATTATAGCATTTATATATCACTTAATAATAAACGTTTTAAGTTAACAAAGCTTTGTTATAAGACAAAATATAGATAATATGTTAAGTTTACATCTTACTGTCTATCATTTATTTCATAGTTGAATTAGTAGATGTGTAACTACTTAATTCTTACTGCATAATACAGAAATAACAAGTCGGAATGAAACAATGAAAAAACCACTAGAATCCCATCGAGGAGTATCGGGTACCCCGCGCAACTTTGTAATCAAATCGGCCGTGAAAGCTTCGCGATAAAAATAATCTAATTATCAACAAAATGATTTACAACACACGGACGGAGGGAAGAGCTGGACGTGGTGTTATTAAGTACATGCAGATGGAGATGAAAAAGGGGCAATAAGGATGCAGCGGCGGGCTGGACCGGCCGGCCGATTCGTCGCGCGACCGGTCCGGCTGTTAGTCGTCCATTAAATTAGCCACAGGCTGCACTAAATTAGTTCAACGGCGAAATAAAATCGCTACACTGACACTTATCCAGCATCCATACATTATTATCTCATGATCGTAAACGCTCAACTCGTAAACCGTCTATATTGAAACGATAAATTTAATTAGATTACTATTCAAAATAGAAATTCCCCCCCATTTAAATTAAATCGTATTACTAGTACTAAAATTATGATTTCATAGGGAACAGTGCTATAAATTATTTTTTATTGTGCTATAGTATTAACGTACTGATGATCAATATAACAGAGATACCTTTCATTAATGTATTGGATCTGTTGTTAATTAACCGCAACAAACTAGAAATAATTTGATAAACATTTATAATATATATTTGACATATAAGAGATAGCAAATTTCATTATATTAATATAGTAAATTACCTAAAGAATATATGAAAGAAACCTTTATATATATATTGACTCATCACGACACCTCCGACAGTATTAGAAGTAAAGATTTAAAATTAGAGATATTGGTCAGCCGTGAATTGATTTTACTGAAATTCCTACCCCAAAAGGTAGTTGCGGGGATGATAAAACCAGTAAAGTACACAACTAATAGTTAATATCAAATCTTCAACGCTTAACCTCAATTGATAATAAGACCTTAGATATGTTTATAACTGAAACACCTGCAGTTTGTATCTGACTAGCGAGTGCAATGTTCTACTCGTTTCGTTTATTCATTAGTAATACTGTGACCTCTACCAACAGTCCAAATAAATAGGAAGATAAAAGGTATATACGAGCGTATAACATCAGATGTTTCGCCGATCTCGAACTGAAACAACGGATTAACCGTGATCTTATCAACGGGCATACCATAAACATTGCGGGGGCCCGAGAGCGTCCGCATTGAAGGCACGAAATTACGCGCACCGACAACACACAACAGCTCACATAAAATATTACGCAGAGCAAACACAACAAATCAAAACGAATAAACGAATACGCCGATAAGGATCAACACTCCTCCGGCGCAGTATAAAACTCCGAACCGGCGACCGTTAAGTAAATAAATCACTCGATAACTTACCTTCATTTCTTGATCGTTCGCACGTAAACGCGATTTATCGCTCGATCACTGTATAAAGTTCTGTATGATCGCAACATCGCTTCTTTCGTACATCGCTAAAGTTACTATCGCTAATAAGATAACTGACCGGCTGTTTTATCTAAAAAACGCGGCTAACTTCCGGCGGAAGTGTTAGCGAAATATACATATATATAATAATACATTATTACATACTTATATTATATGAGTTAAACAGTTCAACACAACAACTCATAGGATCCGAGCGAATCTCTCTAACTCGTAGTGCATCCTGCTAATCAACAATAGAGACTGTTTTTTTTTTTTTTTTGGTTTCGCGGGGGAAATCTTCGAAAAGATACTCTGCCTCCTGGGGGGAAGTCAGAGTTATGTGGAGATTTTTACCCACTAAAACCCCCTCGGTGGTCACCTTCGGCGTTTGGCGAGGTCACCGGATCTCCGTTCGGAACACAACCGCGGCCTCGCTAACGCTATGCTGGGATACCTCGTCCCGGGGTCTGCATATACAGACCCTACCAGCCTCGTGAGTAGTACTTCAATGACCGGAGACCACGTCCAGCCATTGTCCTCCTCAGGGTCGTTGAGAAGGCGATGAGAACCCCCATCCTGATCGCCAACAACCCAAAAGGCCCCATTAACAATAGAGACTCTTGCTCTAACCAATCCGCATTGGGCCGACGTGGTGGGATATGACCAAAATCCTCCCATAACGTGAAGATCTTTGGATGAGGGTTATGTCCAGGAATGAACATCTATCGGTGATGATGATAATAACTACATACTTATATAGAAATTACTAGCTATTCCCCGTCCGCTTTGCTGACCGTAATATAATTAGATTTCAAATGTATCAGAAATATTCTCATCCGGCAGCAACCAGCCACCTCCAGGACCCCTTCTAGTTATTAAAACCCCCACCACTCCCTTTGAAGGAGGAACTTAATAAAATCCATTCTTAACTTACCTCTGGATGGTAGAAGCAATATCTCTATCATATTTTGTGCTTTTACGTCTAATACCTTCGGAGATCTCGCGGTGAGTCAACGAAACTCAGGATATCCCCTATGTATGTAAATAAATTCATATTTATATATACTGCACAATATATATAACATATATAAGATGTACTAATCTAGAATTTCCAAAAAAGCTTTCTCTCTATTCCTTCAATATTTTTGTTTGGATCTCTTCTGATATCAACGTCGAAGGAGTTCCAGTCTTTTAACTACTATGGTAACTACACTCAACATATTACACTACTATAAAGTGTTGTTACACTTGTTTATAATCCTGATTTTTTTTTAACCCACGAAAGGATAAGACATGCGAGACGTTGGTATGATTTTAAGTGATAAACTTGAACAAGGTGACGCTATAGATGTACACAGCAGCATATTGTGCTCTAACGAAACATAAGACGTCTCCTTATCCCAATAATTTCACTAGCTTCAGCACCTTTAAAACCGGAACACAGTAATATTTGCGCACAACAAACAGGAGCTGTAGCAGTACATGATGGTCCAACTTAATTAAGAGTCTAATTTAGTGCAGTGTGAACATACTAAGTTGATTGTTACAGATAGGTTCGACCCACTGATCCATAGTATAAAAACTAAGCCTCGTTCTCTCGCATACTTTAAATAACTTAACTCGAATTAAGTTATTCAACCTTAACCTTTACGAACAATTAGAATAAATTTCTAAATTGTATCTTTTAGGTTATTTTAAGGTTTGTAACAGCGGCACAGGGTTCAAATTTAATCATTTTATATTGGGGGAGACTGTGGTGTGGAAATCATCACAGTCAATGAGCAATCAGCGGGCTCGTGAGCCATCGGACTTTCTATTTCATTTGTCTTGAATCTAACAGGATATTTATTAAGTATGCCAATACCGTTATTAATCATCACCTTTACACCATAAGCAATAAGGCACAAATTCGTTTAATAGTTATGAAACAAAACCTTTAATTTTGCCATTCATTACAAGACATTAAGTTTATTTGTATGTTGTAGTGCTTTTCCAAGTTATTACTTAAGAACATATCGTCAAAGTAGTAGTGTATTTAATATCGTTAATGAAAGATATAAAGAACGAAAGAAATATTTAATTTTTCCTATATATATAATATAATTATAATGTTACTGGAGACAGTACACCGGACAGTAGTATCAAAATATTACTGTATTTCGCTTCGAGGAGCACATGATGATAATGGTATAATACGGACAGGATGTACACTGATGTGAAGTGGTAATGTTTTATTGTTAAGATATATACAAAGCACCTTATTGGGCATCACTCGTTAACACTTCCAATACTATGATTTGAGTATTTTTAGCATATAATTAACACATTACACGATTACTTGTGTCTCTGTTGCAGGACACCGACGAGGTAACTACTATTGCAGCTTTTAAACAGTAGTATGCAAATATTACTATTTCCGTTTGAAGAGAGTTGTAGCTAGTGAAATTACTGTGATAACGATAACTTCCTATACCTCAAGACGATGAGCGTAATGTGGTGCAAGGTATACCATCCTAACTAGTGTGACGTTATGAGCGGGCGTATCACTTACTTGAACCTTGCGCACGTCTCATCGCTTCGATGAATAAAAAAAAAAGCCCAAATAAAACAGTACAATTGTATGACAATGTTTGAACCGAATAAGGGAGAAAAAAGGGTTTATTTATATTAGTAAATCAGTTAACAGAATATTCACGAATGGCGGTAACAAATTGAAATTTCCGCCGGCAACTTTCCGACCGACGGAGTATTTCATGCTCATTTCAAACAAAATACGAATACACGAGAGCGTGTTCGCATACAGAAAAAAAAATTTAACGCTTTGTTTACATTTAATGCTAACACGAGATTTTTATCACTCGGAAGGGCACTTAACATAAAAATTTCGGTTTTCGTACGAGCGACGACGAAATTAATGCTCCGGGTGACAAAACATAAAATGTCACCTGTCGCGGCGTACGTCTGCGGTGGATTTGCATATTTTTATTGCTTATTGGTAACTTGATATTTGAAGGGTGAACGTGGGCGGCGAAGGGGCCCATCTACATTGAAATTTTATGACGGGATATTTCCCGTGGCAGTTATGGATAGTGAAATTATAGTAACACGGCGACTTGTGTACGTGATTACTATTTCCAAGACGAAAGAATCTATTGGCAGTGACAAAGCGGCAGAGCTCCGTAACCTTTACAGCTAGCACGCGCGCCTCGTAACTGTACTTCCGTTTATAACATGGTTCTTATAATCTATATATATAGGAGATATCCAGAGCTTCATTAACTCATCACTAGATCTTCGAAACTCTTTTTTTTTTATTTTTTCTAATGTACCCCCTGCGTGTTGTGGGTCGGGGCCTTTATTGTCACAATCACTTACTATCTATTCTTATTCTATTACAATTCTTTCCTACTCTCTGTCCTTTCATACTTTCTTATCTATCTCTTCGAACTTTTCAGTTTTTGTTATCTCCTCTTTTCTTTCATGCTCCATTCCATTTCCTTCTTCCATACTTCTCGCTTGTGAGTGAAGATTGCAGCCGCCGCGTCACCTCCTCTGAAATAAATCATCCGAATTGTCATACTCTGGAAAAAAGCACTTCGAAACTAATAGATTTTGATAGAGATGTTGCCTTTGCCATTTAGATGGCAACTAAGAATGGATTTTAATTCCTTCCCTAAAGGGAATTGCGGGGGTGATAATAATCGGCGTGGCGGGTGGTTAAAGTTGTGGTTGCAAGGAATATTTAAACTAATTTCAAGTATAAATATCAAATGTTAAATTCTATATCGTGACCATCAAGGCAAGCGGGGAATAGCTACTATATTTGATATACAATGACCCACAGATAACACTTAAAAACCATAGATATTTTAAGTAAACATAGTATAGTAGTATCACGCCTTTTTCCCAGTAGGAGTAGGCAGAGGTGAATAAACCCCCACTTTTCCAGATGTGGTCAGTATAGTATGTTTAACAAAGTATGATATGTTGTGATTTCAAAGTAAGCGATGGCCCAAATAGAGCGAAGTGTAATGAAAGAAGTAAGACAGTAGACCCTGTCATAAAACGGGACAAATACTAAGATAGTATGTATAAAAAAACATTCTAACCACTACTAAAACTATTACATTTTAGCGTCACTTAAGTACAGTTTAAGTTTTTATATTAGCTAAGAGATTAGCTAGTTTTTTACTAATTTCAATATAACTAATTTTTATTCGACGAAGTGAAAAGACAAGTAAAACATTCACTTAATGATAAGTGAAACGCAAGCCGTGGACTTTGATTATGGGTACCCATAACCAAAGCCCACGGAGGCCAAGGTAGAAAATTCTCCAGCTCGCTGCTATAGATCTGGTCTTAGTCTCCGCCGTCAACCATTGTGCAACTCAGGCCTTGGGCCAGTTGCGTAGGTTCCTTTTACCTTCACTGTGGGTGACGAGGCCACGACTACTGACTCCCACCGCCACGGCAAGTCGGGAACCTGTTCGGGGTGCCGGCAACAGAAACCACAACCAATAACTATTGTATTCACTGATCAATTTTGTTATATCTTCAAGATGCTTACTGAGGATGTAATGGAATCCTTAAAGACCTTGGTTGTTCACACAGATGATGTCCTAAGCTTCACGTGGTACGTTACCTGCTCATAACCTAGCGCTAATTAAGAAAACATACACACCACATTGCACTCGTGGCCTTGAGACAAAATATGTTAAATCTAGGCACCTCAGTAATTTCACTAACTGCAACGCCTTTCAAACAGGAGCATAGTAATATTTTCACACTATAGTTTGACGGCTGTAACAGTTGTTTCGGTGGTAACTCTCGTAAGCATTTGATATGCTGATCGATGTTATGTTTTCATGGTTATTGAGTATGCAATGGATTCCATAAAGGCCATGGTTGATAGATGATCTTTAATCCTTTCCTCAGTACGCGATGGCGAAACTATATCACGATAGTTAGGAGCAGTTGAACACATTCTCAGGCGGTAGTTAGGTGTGAATCTTGGCTAATTCATTAGGAGCTATTTAAAACTGTTCGCCACCTCTGCGGAACCGGTTCATTCGTTCCGGACGCGGTTAATTGGCAACGGGCGTAAGCTGGACCGCATTCCGCGCACCTTCGAGACGATACGGCCGAGGACCAATCGGGACCTTCGCTGTTTAAAGCGTAATGATGAACGATAATAACATATCGGAGCCTAAACAACCCGACAGCAGCACAACCACGGTAATTACTGGTAATTATTTAATGTTTTCTAAATCAATGGACTAACATGGAGCGTAATTATAGCTTCGGTGTGAATTTCTCATGTCTTAACCGACGGGAAAAGGCGTGCTTTGGGTTTAACGGATGTACTACTCTGGTAGATCTCTGTTGCTGCAGCCATTTAGCTTCAGGCTATTAATAATAGGACTAAGGTATTCCCTACCTGTTATAGAAGACGACTGAAAAGGTCTAGGAGTTTTGCGGGCCTTGAGGATCGGGACCTTTAACGCTGAACAAGTAAACCTGCGTGGGACAGCGTATGGTTTAGCGTTGCCTAGGAAATTCAGGATCCTCCTTAGAGACGTGTAACACGCGTGGTAAGGCACCGGTGTGGACTATAAGAGATCTTGGAGCCTCTCCGAATGCACTGATGCAGACTACAGAGGTGGCTTTATTGAGTAAGAATCTAAACCCTGACTCCCCCACAGAAGTAGGGTATCTTTCGAAGATTTCCCCCCCGAAACCAAAAAAAAAAGGTCACTTGCTGAAGACCTTCCAGGTAGGCACTACCACTGCAGCGCCTATTTCTGCCGAACAGCAGTGTGTAAACTCTACTGTGTTCCGGTTTGAAGAGCGCTGTAGCCAGTGAAATTACTGGGGTAACGAGACTCAACATCTTATGTCAAGGCAACGAACGCAATGTGGTGTTATGTCACCTTAACTAGCGTCACGTTGTTATGAGTGGGCGTATCACTTACCATCGGGTTAACGTCCCGCTCGTCTGGTCGTTTAGTACAATAAAAATAAGTATCTGTGGAACTTCACAAAAAGCTTTACGTACTTAATTTTTTAGTCTGAAGCTCTGCAAATGAAGTAAACTTTCAGCTGTTTGAAGACTATCAGCTTTCTGTTTTTTTTTTTAATACCATTTTCAAAATTTATGTAAAAAACAAAAGCGCTGCAAATGATTTTTTAATAGTTCAAAAAGGTTCCTTCATATTGAGGGTAGACAGGTATAGAGGCTTGTGCCCCAACAGGAGATACGTAAATTAGCTGTTGAAAAAAAAAATTACTAAGATTAAGTATGAGCTTAATTTATAAGTGGTTTTAGCTATTTAATAAATAAAAAAAAATTGTAAATATCAAATAATAAGCGTACAACTAATGTATAGGAAAAATAGATAGAATACTGTAATCATTTATAAATCACCTTTCAAAGTGATGGGCACTATGTGGTGCAGTGTATACGATCCTAACTAGCGCCAAGTTATTTACCAATTCCCTAATGTAAACATCTCCATGGTCTTCGCTTTAAAAAAAAAGTATACACACAACTTTTCACAAAGCGGATATGAAATTAAGGACAAGTGCAACAAATACACTAAAGTTGTTTTTTTCATCGACGAAAGGAGCAAAACGAGCAAGACTTTCATCTAATGGTAAGGATAGTCATAACGTGGTGGTAGTTAAGATGATATACACTACACCACTCTGGTTAAACCGGAACACAGTAATGTCGCATTCTGCTATTTGACAGCAGATAGGAGCTGCAGTGGAACCTACCTAGACATTCTCCCACCAGTGTTGTGGTTAACATTCATCATCATCAGTTGATAGACGTCTACTGCTTTACATAGGCTTCTTCCAAAGATTTCCAGATCAATCGGGTCTAGATTCATATGGAGGGATTTGGGCCATTTCCGAGCGCTCTGGTCCAATGCGGGTAGACCCATTTTTTTTTTTTTTTTTCGGGGGGGAAATCTTCGAAATGATACTCTGCCTCCTGGGGGGAAGTCAGAGTTATGTGGAGATTTTTAAGTGCGGGTAGACCCATAGGCCATCCCAACCCTGTGGTAGCATTAATGGAATAATTTTCAAGTTTATCAATATCTTCTTTACAATTACTGTCTATGGTCTGTTTTTTTTTTATAGAAAAAGAATCGATGAAATCGATTGAAGTGACAAGCTTTGAATATTCAAAGCTGTATCAACCTCTTTGAATGCTTGTGTTCATTATTCCATGGTATCAGCTATCTCGCACTCCAAATAGCTCCTGGGTAACATTCGTATGAAGGCTGTGTTCAGCTCGTTCGCTTTTTAGGGTTACCATAAATGTAACAATTATAATATATTCCAAATTTCACATTTTTTTATAACAAATACATTAAATGGATATCTTATATGGTGAACTATAAGACAACTGTCTTAGATGATGAATCTGGCAAATATTCTAGAACATTTTATATACTATGAGGAAAAGACGATCAAGACTCTCAACTAATAATGCTACTCCTGCCTATAATAATATGGTGCTAGTTAGAATAATATACACAACAGCAGTGCTAGTTGAAATGTAAGATGTTGATGTGTAATTTCTCTAGGTATAACGTACTTCAAACCGATACACCACAATGTTTGCACACTATGGTTTGTCAGCAGGAAAAGGAACTGTAGTACAAGACGATCTCTTTTTTGTGAGAAGATCGCTTCTCTTCTGATTTTGTTCATCGCGTCATTTCTTCGATTAAAAAAAAAAAACATTACAATGAACATCCCAAAAGTATTATGGTCACCCTAACGTCATCCAATTATTTTGAATATTTTCGTAACTCGATACGTGATTGCACTTGGACGGTAAAAAAATTGAATTCATCCCATCAAATACACATACACGGAGCATAATGGTCCGTATGGTAAATACGGACCATTGTGGACACACGGACAGACCATTTCCAATGTACAATATTTGTGTTTGATACAACATCTCCCGGAAGCTGGAAGCTGTATAAAAATAGCCAGTTTACCTTTAATGGCTCGTTAATTTTTTTTTATATATATATGTATATGTACGAAATGTCAAAACGACCAAGACATTGACCTAATGGTAAGATAGCAGATTGCACATAACAATGCGGCGCTAGTTAGTATGATACACACATATTGTATTCATCGCCTTGAGACAGTATTTTAGGTCTCGTTACTTTAGTAATTTCACTAGCTACAGCGCCCTTCAAACCGAAACACAGTAATGTTTGCACAGTACTATTCAGCAGCAGAAATAGGCGCTGCGGTGTTATCTACTCGTTCTCCGACATCCATTCATTCGGACATTATCATTAGTACATATGTCTGATATAATAATATAAACATATATAAAAGATATAAAAAAATATTTATTAAGGATAATAAGTACCTTTTTATATAAAAAAAAAAAAAAAACTAAAGGACACTTCTGTCAAATCGCATAAAAGTGCCGACATGAAAAAACTAAACGCGGCTATAAGATAACGAATTTAAAACATTAATACACTTATCGTACACAATAAAGTTATCTTGTGCTTAAAGCTAACTTAACTTAATTAAGATGTCCGTTTTTATTATTTTAATGCTTCAATAAAATAAAGTTATTACTAATTAATGTTTTTTTGCAACTTATAAATAACTTGGTTATAAAATCTTCGTAATATCATTTCATATGTCGACCTTGTAAGTTGTTTGAATTATTCCACTCCTGGTAAACTAGTAGATGGTTTCATGGTGGTACATGGTATATACTCTTATGCCGACCCTTAACAATGATGATTAGGATACATATACTACACCTTGCGCCGGTTGTCTCGATAGGTAAGAAGTCCCATTTTATTCTACGAAATGACGAGACTTGCGACAAATTCACCAGATGGTGTTATACTCATAACCATACGCTCTGTACTTCTCTATGCGTTGATCTATACCACTTATCGATATGATTGGTATACACTGTACCACATTGTTCTCGTCCCCCAGTAATTACACTGGCTGCAGCGCCCTTCAACCCGGAATAACTCAATGTTTGTCAGGTGCAATAGGTGCTGCGGAGGTCTACCAGCAAAATCTTAATAAACCCCTGTAGCACTAAATACAGTATTTATTTTAAAAAATTTATTAGTATCAGAAATAGTATCTAGGGTAAGTATATCCTCAGGAGACCTATCATCAACTTGGCTCTACTATGCTATATGATTTATTTACAGGTTTTTTATTTTTTTCTTATTATATGATAAAAGTACGTACTATTATCCGCAACTAGTGAGTTATCTATTATCTAAGGAACCCTTACAAAATACTGAAGAGGGTTTTAGTAGGTAAAAATCACACATAACATTGTCTTCCCTCTAGAAGCATGGTATCTTCTAATCAATGACTTCATTATCCCGATCAGCTGACAGACGTCCACTGCTGGACATAGGCCTCCCTCAAAGATCTCCACATCGATCGATCCTGCGCTGCCCGCATCCAGCTGCTTCCCGCAACCTTCACCAGATCATCGAACCACCTTAACAGAGGTACTATAACCTGACTAAATAAAAATGACATACGTCTATTCTACACAGTATGGTCGTATATATACAACTTTCCGACGGTCATTTTCTGTTCTCGTGACATATGAGTTTCCTGTTCTTATCGGATGGTACCCAGCAGTGTTTTAGTATCATTTCTCTATAAAGATAAAAATAATAAACAAAAATGAAACCAGTATAAACTCGTATGACGCCGGTGTTTTATACGATTATGAGTTTAGGAAACTGTCCGGTTTCACACGGGTCGGCCGTTCAGTTGACGACTCGTTTCAATGGGTTGTGGTTACTCTTCGAAGTACATAGTTACTTCTATAGATCAAAATATATATGAGTGTGTGGGTTACAACGTGCAATTATTCATCGTCCGTAGAATCCGCATATATCGCTGCATGACGGTCCTTTGATGACAAACTATCTTCTTTCATTGAAGGTATCATAGTCCGGATAAATAGTAGATTTCCATTGTATCCACAAAGTAGTCATGAAGTAAGAAGTTGCATTATAACATTTTTAATCATTATAAGTGTTTGAATTACTTATTTAGATGAAAATCTTGTTAGATCTTAAAGATCTTACAAAAATTACAGCCTTCATATTAACAGGGGTTCAGTGATAGTGAGATATATATAGATTTCAATGGAAAGTAAATAATATATTTACATAAACTCAACATATGGTATTAAGTGACAATAAGGTCCATCATAATACTATGGCTTTCATACGCTTATAAGACGAACCCAGCTATTGAAACTTGAAGGATTAAAAAATTTTGTCCTTACAGAAAAATTATTAGGTATAATACTTGTTGCATCGCCTCATTGACAGCTTGAGAGATGCAAACCGGACCAGAAAACTGTTGATAACCTATGTGAATGTTTCTAATGGTTAAACTCTCATAAACGAAATGTCCAATTTCTGTCCTGATTAATATAAAAAAGTGTAAATGTCTTTTGTATTGAGGAAGTAAGAATTCTCTCAATACCGCCGTTTCCGTAAGACATTCACATGTTGTAAGAACCTTTGTTCGCTTACGATTCAAAGAGAGAGCTTACCTTCGATTTAAAAGCGGTATTTTAAGAAATATTAACAGTTTAATAGGTCATTTAACACGCAATCAATCAAACGTAAGAGAGGCCCGGTGGGGAGCGAACAATTTGTTAATTTACCACTCAACCATCAAGAACATCTGAGAACGTCGTATTATACAGTCTAACAGGCTTTAAGTGCGGGTCAGCTCGCGCAAAAAGGACGTTAAAAAGGGACAAAACAAGCGAACAAGGCCCAAGGAACAAGTTTCGAGCGCGTTGAAGGAAAAAAAACATGTGAGTACTCACACGCGGGAGGTGGGATTTGTCTGTCTTTCATTAAAGTTAATAATTATTATTTATTTTGTTTGATCATACATAAGTTAAAGAATATACCTTATTACATTATATTGTATATAATTTTATAATACATTACTCGAAGGACCAACGGCCGATGGAGCAGTAACGTCCTCGAGCAGCGCCCGCGTACCGGTAGACGTGGTGTTGGGAGACCTCTCACAAGGTGGACTGACGATCTGGTGAGAAGCGCAGGAATCCACTGGATGCGAGCAGCGCAGGACAATGAATGTGGAGATCTTTAGGGAGACCTGTCCAGCGGTGGACGTCTGTCGACTGATGATGAGTTAAAGAATGCAAACTTAAATGTGATCAACACTACAAAATTAAGAAATTAAATCTCATTGCTAGGTTTCTATTGCCGGAGGCAATCTAAATAGGTATCATCATCAGCCGACTGATGTCTACTGTTGGACATGTCTCCCTAAAGATCTCCACATCCATCGTCCTGCCCTGTCAGCAACCAGCTGCTAAATAAGTATCGGCTGTCGACAATGAGAGCTGGAGTATTCTTGACGAAAATGATTGACTATCCGCAGAATCAAAAGCAAAGTGTTAATCCGTATATAAAGGAACTTCTCTTTTTTCCTCGTGTATATGTTTCATCATTGTTATTAGTATTTTTATCGCGTTTCTCTATTTTCCTATTTATAATAAATTTCGCCGTGCGTCATATGCAATATTAAAGTAATTATTTATGCAGTTTGTAAATCATGTTTAATTACAATGTGTTAAAACGTGGCCGTGCCCACCACTAACCCGAGGGTACGTTGCGGGCTCCACCTCGTGAATTATCGCTTCCTTTGTATTTTTAACTCTCGAAGTAATTACTTACCAGTGATATATTTGGCGTATTCAGAATTATATTTATATGTCCTACATCGAAATGATGATACCTTGATAAACTTTCCAATGAAAGATAATGGAGACTTCAACCTGATGATAGAAGATGCGACTGCTCATAACATTAATCTATATGTATACACAACATATCGTTACAATATATAATAAGTTATTTTTTATTAATAACTCTTTGGTTAGTAACGTTGACTAAAAACAGTACTTTTACTGTATTTAGTCAACATTGATAAATTTTGAATGTTTATGTTTACATTTTAACAATACCCGAGTCATGTACCTTGCAACTACCCTCTGTTATTCACTTGAAAGAAATATTCATTTACTTATTTATAGGGTAAATCGTGTTTTACCAAAATCTATAACCATATAGAAGATATCCATATTTTCATTGACTCATCACGAGATCTCTGAAACTATTAGATGTAAACACTAAAAATATGGTAGAGATAATGCTTCTGCCATTTAGAGGGTTGATACGATCAGTAAAGCGGGGAACAGCAAGTATTTTATATGTACACTAGCTATAGGGGGTATATATACAATATATATTAGAGATAAGTTATTAACTAATAGTGTAGCGAATCTATTCTACCTACTAATTGGTCTGTTGATGAGTAATAAATTAAGTTATAAGTAATATCTTAACGCTTGATATTTATTCGTGTCGGCAGTGTGGAGTGCATCGCGCCAATATATTTCGGATTTCGGCGGTTGTCGAACCTGGATCGAATAATCGTTTGATCGCGTACATACGATCCCATCGGGTTATAACGGAAATTTTATGCATGAATTTGTAATTTAATTATGGTACCCCAAGATAACGTGGAGAGATTTCGGGAGGTGAGCATTTTTAAAAATTTCATAAAAACCCTTTAATGTATCTCTTCAATGTACTGGTGATAAAGGGCGGGAATTACTAAAAGCAAAGTACATCATAATGTCTTAGATGCAGCCTTCTCTTGCCTCTCTTCATCTAATCTATTCAACTTATAGTATGAAGCTCATCATCATCAGCATTTCAACTTATTAATATCGGTCTTCTCAAATCTATTTTTTCCTCTATGACTAATACCAAACAAAAGTCACTTACGAATAATACTTCCTCAGAAGTAATATTATCTTCATATCCCAAAACAAGGTCTTAATTGAAATATTTACACAGCAACAACACTTTCCATTAATTCCCTAAACACAGTAATAACATTCAAAACAACACTCTTACATCTTCTAATGAAGCAACTTTCTACAATGCTGATATAAAATAGGGGTTGTTTGAGAATAATGATTTCGTATGTTAAAGAATTTTTATCTTGTGTTAATTTACATGATTATACATATGTATGTCTTCCAAAATTCGCTAAGGGAACGTGTTGAAAAAAAAAAAGAAATCTCTGAAATTGCAAGCATTTTGTTGAAGATCCGTATCTCAGCACAATAAATTTGTCCTCCGGGCGATATTCATGAAAACGATGGAGATAAAGCGAAATAACGTCCGATGCGTCAAGTGTCTGATGCGACAAGCTGACGACTTGTTAAGGTATCTTGAAAAGGTACCAAATATATAGAAAGTACCATTCCATGGTTTGATGATGAAGTCATCTTATAAGGAGTCGTTCTAAGAGAATATCTAGAATTTTCTTCGAATAGTAACAAAGTAATTAGTTTTATAAATCTAATCTATATCTACTGGTAGGTCTCTATGGACAGCAGCACTTATTTCTGCCGTCAAACAGTAGTGTCTAAACATTACTGTTCCGGTTTGTATGGAGTTATACTAGAGAAATTACTGAAGTAACAAGACTTAACATCTTGTCTCTAGGCGAGCGCAAGGTGGTGCTGTGTATATGATTCTAACTAACCCCACGTTGTTATAGGCAAACGTAACATTTGCCATCAGGTGAACGTCCAGCTCGTCAATTCGCTTCGTTGAATATAAAAAAACAGAATTAAAGGTCTTGACAACCGGATAATAAATTTTAATTCTTTGGTCAGTAACAATGGGTCTACCTTATCTATGTTCTCGTTTGAAGGACGTTGTAGCAATAGAAATTACTGAAGTATGGATACTTATCATTCGTCTGAAGGAAACGAGCACAATGTGGCGCAGTGTATACCATTCTAAGTAACATCACATTCCTATAGGAAAGCATAAAATATATGTAACATTTACCACCAGAAGTATTGCTCTTCTTGTGGTTTCTTCGAATGAAAAATATCTCCATGATCACCAACTAGGTCTAGATAAAAACTAGGGCGTCGATGAAATTGATAATTTCAATAACCATCATGCACGTAGAAACCTCATCCCTTCTTACCTCCGTGAGAAATGAAACTATATTTAAGTATATACTAGATTAGTGTTGTTCATTCATCTATCGATATCGATAGACCTTTAATATATCATTATATTACCATCATCATCATTCTAACCTGAAGTCCAGAGATGAACCTAAGTGTCTTCAAAAATAAGGCCAATGTGAATGAACACGCACAAGCAATGCTTGGCGATATTGTATGTTAGTAAAGATCACAGGAAAAGTTGTGGACTTCAACGTGGAATTGTCCAGTTTTAGTCGACTTTTGCGATTAGATATAAATAGAATATCAATGAGTATTGTAATGAAGCCACACATCAGATCAAACTTTGCTTTATTAATACAATTTCTTTAGTATTTAGTGTACTATTACCTTTACCGCACATTACTACGCTACAGCGAATTTAGCTATCGCTAGTTCAATCATATTACTTTCTAGATATAACTTTTCAACAAATAGTAGTTTATGGCACTTTTTTTTTAAAACAAAATGTAGTATATCTATTACTACGTTTATCTATGAAAGCCGTTGTAGCTAGTATAATTGTTAAACTAACGATAATTGTTAATTGGAGATCTAAAATCATGAAGGCATTGTGCTGCTGTGTGAACTGATCTAAAATGACGATTGTAATGAATTAGGCAATACTTATCAGGTATAGATAATATAAAAAAAAATTTGTTATCATCGATATAGATTCGTGTGGAGTTAAACTCTAATCTACCGCCCCCTCTTCAATGATTTATTGTCTCATCAGCGATCTACGTATTTTATTCATATTCATATCGGTAGTGACGACGTTGACCTAATTGGATTGAGATAAGGCAAAAACGTTATTACTACGCAATCCACTCCACCCATGCAGGGCCAGGAATAATGGAGCTGATCATTTTCTTTCTTACTTCATATTAACACTGGTGTTAACATGTAATGAAATTAATCGCAATATGTATTTACTGTATCAGGGTACGTTTAAGAGCAAGAACCTTTATGATCATCATCTGACAATAAGCATGTACTGATATTCTAAAATCTTAATACTTATCGGTCTTACGCTGACCTGATCCATTACCTTCACCACATCGGTTTATTCTGCTGAGGATCTTTCAGCAGTAGTTTTATCGATAAGCAGCTACCACTAGAAAAAGTAAGAAAACGAATATGTAGAAACCAACCCTTTTAATGTCCTCCAGTGCTGATACACTGAATCTTCCTCTAGAGGAGAGAGAAGACCATTTGTCAACCACGCTGGCCAAAGTTACAATTTGACGGATACACGTTCATGAAATTGGTATAGTATCATGTCAGCTGTCTAACGATGTTCACGATCACCGGAAGTTCAATAACAGTTAGGATTTCAACTCTTTTCTTTAACAGTTTCATCAGTTTATAATAGTTAAACTTTTATCAATCTAAAGCAGATGGCTAGTACGTTTCCATAATCCTTATATAGTTTATTACCTAGATAGCTAGATTCGAGAGTTTAACTTGAAACTAACTTTAGCTTGTTAACTTAAATACGTTATAATCACACATATGTTAATGTTTATAGTATAATATTAAGAACATATCTCTTTCATAACTACAATGCTACTTTCAATGTGTTGTATGTTATGAAAGTTACTAAGCACTTATAAGATATATATATTTGTTAAAAAATAGTATGTTTATTTGATGATTTCATGCCCTTTTTTCATACAATTTGAAGAAAGCAGCTACTATTCTTCCCTCAGAGAATTTCTGATAACTTTCCGAATCGTGTATGTATGATGTATATAAAATATTAAAGGTAATGGCGTAACGATAGTCAAACTATTTCATTTGTGTGAGTGTTAATTAAACAATATTGCGGTTTAAGATTCTATAGGTTAATTAACGATATTGTATACAATATATTGTTATATTACATGTATGAATTTTGTAATGGAAATAGTTTCATGGATTACATCGTGTGCGTAACGTAATAGAAATAGTTCTTTACCGATATTTACACAATGAGAATACGAGGTGCGGGTACACTAATAAAATACTAAAACAACAATAATGTTTTTTTATTCGACGAACCGAAGAACGAGACGATCACCTGATGGTAAATTATACGCCTGCTCTGTTTGTTGGGAAAAATAGGAGCTACAGCCGTACCAGGATTGATAGGTTCTAATATAGTAACTGAGATGTACTACCAGTCAATATACTGCAGTGGATTAACATCTAGCTTCATTTCAGTGTGTTAAGAGATATTGAGGCTTTTGGATGGTGAAGCGTGCTTCCCGAGAATACCATAGCTCTTATTGATATCCAGAATACAACTGCTGTTACGACGATAACTACACAGGAAGGTTCGAAACTCAACCGTCAATAAAACTATAAAACATTTGACCCCGGAATCGAACCAAGGTTTTCGTGTTACACGAAAATGATTTGGGTACAGCGTCACGGAGACAGTGCGATTATTTTATTCACATTATCAGCCCACAGACGTCCACTGCTGGACGTAGGCCTCCCCCAAAGATCTCCATATCGATCGATCCTGAGCTGCCCGCATCCAGCTGCTTCTCGCAACCTTCACCAGACTCAATTTTTTTTAAATATACATATAAATAGGAAAAAACCAGGAGATTCATTGACTCATACAAATACAGCTTCTACTATTTAGGTTACCTAAGAATGGATTTTATTAAACACTTTCTCCAAAGGATTTTCGGCCAACGAAACAAACGGATAACAGCTAGTTTGTTTATATATACTTTACATATTAAATCGATTACATTATTAAATCAAACGTAATGATATAAACTATATCAAAGTGTAACAGGTTGTGAACACAATAGTTACAATGCCAAAAATATCATAATTTATATATATAACATATATATATAACAGTAATAAAATAATCTTTGGAAAAGTACCAAGATCATTCAGTAATACATGTTATATTAATCTAAGTATATGTTGCTAAGAAAAAATTTAAATATAATAAATAAAATAACAAGTCAATACAAAATAACTACCGTGAAATGATTTATATGTTTATAATAAGATTTCTTATACTCTCATAATTCAATGTATCCGAGGCTTTAAATTCACCCGTCTATCACTGATTGACTAGTGACGTACGTGACGGCGCACCACTACGCTTTGAATAAATATTGTTTATTAAAAAAAAAAAAGGTGTCGATGGTGAAAGCGATTAATGAGTTACTGCATTGCAATTAACCCGTATTTAAACTCTGTACACAATACTATCTTAATGGCGAATAGTAATCGATTGTGATGAGGAAATAATTTCTAACCTTAATAACAGATTGCTCCGTTTCAAATGAATGGAAGTAGTCTCTTATTAAGGTCAAATCAAACTACAAATTTTACCGCTAAAAGTCTCTGATGCCGGATACAATTTGTGTAGATATCACCGCTAAACGTATTTTTACCGCCAAACTACTATTTTAATAGTGTTGTAGCTAGTGATATGATCTATAGCTAATTATAATGGGTAAAGTTTATGGGAAACTAAAGGTGGGGAGAAGGAAAAAGTCATAGTTGGGGAATATCATTGAATGGACTGGCATATCTGAAACATCTGAATTGTTCCGCCGAACCAGAGACAACTGTACCAGAGACAACAAGGACTGTATCACGTTAATCGTCAACCTTCACTAGTTGGAGAGGAACTTTAAGAAGAAGGAGAAGTAGCTAGTAAGATTTCTAGGATAGCGAGTTAGCCTCTTATGTCATAAAGCGACTAGTATAATGTGGGGTTGTATATATCATCCTATCACCACAATGTTATGTCAGATCATACCATATATCATCATATCAGAAGGTCCTAGTTGTCTCATAGCTTCATGTAATAAAAAGTCGCTACGAGAACTTTATGGATACTGAAGAAAAGAAAAATCGTATAATCCAGAATCGTTATGTATTTATTGATACAGTAACAGCTTAACATATTATATATTAGCTTACGTACTAGGTATAGTATACAATATTAAATATATATACCTATTATAGGCGTAAACATCTTTGGTCATAGTTTGGACTTAAAAATGTCAAAGTGAAAAATGAAACTATGCTCTACAATTAATTATAATATACAATTAAATTTTGAACAAACAAACAGGCAGGTATACCATGGTGTCAGCCCTGTAGTCCCGGGCTATTAAGGATAGGACTAAGGTATTCTCTGCCTGTCGTACAAGGTGACTAAAAAGGTCCTCGGCTTCGAGGGTGGGGGCCGTCAGAGCTCAATAAGTGAACCTTAGGAGGACAGGAAATACATGATGGTATTGTCTTTGCCGTTGCAAAGCGTGGGTGCTAAGGAAGGCTTTACTCTTCCGTGGATGTTTTAGCCAGAGTACAGAGGCGCAACGATTCCGTAGGAGATCCCGAAGCCCATTCTAATGCACCGAGGAAGATCACCGAAGGGGTTTTAGTAAGTAGAATGCATGGTAATCTCACACTGATCATGAGGGAGAGAGTGAGATGAGACAAGATAGAAGGCAAAAGACTGATAGATAGAGGAAATGATCATTAAGTAACATACGGAAGAAAACCGGAGTGAAAGGGACTTATCCCGCAGAAGACGCATAGCAAGTAGACTGATCTAAAGAAAAACAAACATAGTTATCGCGCCGCAAACATTCCGCGTTAAAATTATTCGTAATCAGTTGTAATCTGAGCACAGAGTATACGACTGCCGTAAATAGTCAGTGAATTATGCTAATAGATGAAAAACCAATCGTTCGCCGCAACCACAAACCTGATTAAACTTAACCACCAAAGGCTCGACGTCTTCGGTTTCTTTTTATATATGTCTAAATCAATCGTTTTGGGTTAACATGATTAATTTAAAGTTTTCTACGGTTTGTTTCGTTGTTGCTTAACGACGTTACTTTTGTTATGCGTGAACTGTCCTATAGTTCTATGGTTCCTTATTATAGAACAGTAAGAAATTATATACAATGGGCTAACCCTTAACCTGAATTTTAGGTTGTGTCAATTGATAATGAGATCATAAATAGTAAAGTATACTCTGGCTCTTATATTTTGGCAACCAAAATACAGATATGTTGTTATGGCAGTAGATTTACAAGATTAGGAATGCAGCTCAAGCCAAGAGGATTAAAAAAAACAACTATACTCCACGAGGATGATCCTGGAATTGAAGTACGATCGCAATAGCTGTGTCTTCTTACCAGACATTTCTTGCAGGATCAGTTATCGTTGGATCTGTTTTCGAATCTTTACGAATTTGGGAACCACAACAAAAGATCCAAATCTTTCCTCAAAGATTGACTACTTGGATTAATTTCATACTACCTTCTATCTCTCAATCGTCTCCATCATTGGTAAAAAGAATATCTTGAACATTAAAATCATTATCAAAATCACCAATGACGGATACTGTCGTCATTGATTACATTGATAATTTTGATGTCGGAGATAATTTTTTCGACATATCCAAAAAAAAAAACTATTTAATTAAGAACCAATAAAGGGTTTATATAATGAGCGAGTGGAATTACAAAATCAAATATCATGAGAGGTCTGCACAAAAACTGGGGTCATTTAAATTAATTATTTGGAGAAAATGCTCGCGGGGGGTCACCATCGGACGATGGGAGAGATCGATACCCGATCGAGACGAGATAGCGGAACAGGAAATTTATATGGATGCGTCGCAATGCAGTTAACAAGGCAACTTTAACTGGGCTTAATGAAACTACACAATTATTACGATGATATCCATCGCTTCATTTTTCCGTTGTTTTACTACACACTACAGCGATAGTATAAATTCCGTTTAATTTAATAACTTGAATGCTTGTTAATTAGCTATTAACAAATCGTCTATACGATATCTATTCGATTCTTATGCATTATGTTAGAGATATTATTGGAATCGTCGATTGTTATATAATTATATACAAGACAAGCTAAGAGACAAACACACACCATACTTAAAGTTGTTTTGGGCTATGGTTGTGAAGTTTGGAAGACAATGACTCTTAGTAACTTCGTGTATTAAAAAACAAAAAAGTAAAAAAAAATATAGTACAAACCCATAGCTTCTTGTAAGTACTCAGCAAGATACATCGACGTCATAATCATCATTATCGTCAGTTGTTAGACGTCCACTGCTGGACATAGACGATCACATCGATCGTTCCTGCGCCGCTCGTATCGCCGGGGTACCAGAGGCATTGGGGTTTATATATGGGGATTGAGCCGTTTCCCACCACGCTGGCCCAATGCGGGTTGGTGGGAACCAGAGCCTCGTTTGTATATTATCAGGATGCACCATGAGTGAAGTTAGCTCGGATCCTGTGAGTTTTTGTGCGGGACCACTTACATCCCTATGTCAAGGTATTGTGGACTAATGTAAATATATATAGATTTCCACTTATATAAAGAAACATCATGATGATAATGCTCATCATATCATTCTAACCAGCGTCACGTTATTGTTGGAGGACTTACCATCAAGTGAACGTCTCGTCCCTTCGTAAAATAATAAAAAATACCAAGTGTTACTCTCACAATTGCATATTAAAAGTATCTTTATAACGTTGGTACTGTGAAATATGCTCATAGTGCTGTCAGCGTTCCAGGGTCTTGATATTTAATTTCGTCCAATGCACGAGGTCGCAAAAATACGAGCCGGTCAGTCTTGATACGTGGATTTATGACCTCCGGCGGGTCCGCGGCGATTCCGACGCGCGAACCGATAAAGTTTGGATTAATGTTGACATATAAAAGTATATTTAATGGAAATACACAACAAAAGTAAATAAATCAACACACGTACAAATAAGTACACGTTATGCAGTGATAAATATTTGCGTCACTAATTTAACGATTTATTGGGTATTTGGTACTTGTAAAGTATTGAATACTGTCTAAATAATATATGAAGTTAAATGTTTTTAGGGGTTCATTTGAGGGGATTCGGATCTTCTCTCTAGGGTCGTTCCATGTCTGAGGATCGTGGTCAGAGCTAGGACTGCTGTCTGGAGCAGACACTGATACCGGTTCCTGTCCAGCGCATCTTTAATGATTGTGTAGAATTTATAAGTCGACGAGTCCTTACTCTGATAGGCGTTATAAAAAGGCTGAAAGTCATCCAAAGAGCAATGGAGAGAGCTATGCACGAAGTTTCTCTGCGCGATCGAATCACAAATGTAGAGGTCCACTCAAGAACTGTGGTCACCGTCATAGCTTAAAAGATTGCTAGACTTAAGTGGCAGTGGCCGAGTGGCAGAGTATTAAGGTCCTCGTGTGGCGCCTGGGTACTGGTAGACCTTCTGTTGTGAGGTATTCCACAAAGTGGACCAACGATCTGGTGAGGATCGCGGGATCTTACTGGATGCGAGCAACGTGGGACCGACCGACGTGGAGATTTTTGGGAGAAGCCTGTCCAGGAGTGAACGTCTATCGGCTGATGATCAAGATGATGATGATGAAATGTTTTAAGGACAATTATTTACTAAGGTTGAGTGTTATAAATAATGATCGAATAGTATTTTGTAAATACATAAGATCATTGTCATAATTAATCGGTCTTCACACCGAAGGGTTCTGCGATATCTATCCAGCAGTTTCCCTCGACTACATGAGATCTTCGTTCCAGCTTGCCGATGGCCTACCAGCTCTACGTTTATCAACTAACAAGACTGGCTCTCACCGATAAAAATAGGGGCTGCGTGGCTGAAGATAGTCCAAATCATTAATATGAACCCCTACAATAGAAAAGTAATGAGATATAAAACATGTCATATATAATATTAAATCTTAGTCAATTATCAATATAGGATTATGAAAATTGTAGTATACTTCTATAAACGGTTATCTTCTTGGAAGGAAGAGAAATTCACTTAAAAACCTTAATGTATCAATATATTCCACAGATTGGTTCAACTCAATAGCACAATGGCCTAACTCTTACCTTGTAATACGGAAGTCCAAGCTTCGATGTATATTAGTTTCCACATTTGTAGTTTAGTTGGTAGTGAGGTTTTGCGAAGCTGTCTGGCTAGGTACTATTGTCATATCGTAAGTTTTCCGTGACGACAGCATCACTGTATCCGGCTGTCGAGATATGAGAAGTATTTTGGGCAAGCACGATTCACTATCCACGACTGCCTTTCCTCTTAATACATTGTAAAATTAAGGTGAAATGTAAGCCCATTATGAACAATTCAAAAAGATTAAACATGCACCGATCTTTAATCTTCCGAAAATTGAACAATAGCATTTCTCAAGCACCCGGCACCGGAGCCCGTGGGAGTGAGACCTCGGCTGACAGAAGGAGAAGGAAGAGTCACGTTCCGTAGTTTACCGCGCGTCGATTCAGACTTATAGTAATGAATATGATATAAATAAGATTTGTAAATGGCGGACAGAAATCTTTGGAGTATATCAAAACAAAAAAAAATTATCACAATACTGTGATCAATGAGGCCGTAGATAGAGAAGCATACTTACCCTAAAACTGAATTTCATATGACAACCAGGGCAAAAGAATCTAGCAGAGAATACGAGAAATCCTATCATCATCCGGAATTCACAACATGTGGGTCCGGTATTGAAGTAGCTACTTCCGTTTTAGGTTACCAGTTTGCCACTGCACCATGGAGAAAGTTGAACATGAAATTGAGACGAAACCTTTTGTTATTGTTTATCTATTTTTTTTATTCTTCCTCCTGCGTAGATTGAGTTAGGGTCTACTTTCTAGTGTCATTTACCATCTTATTTTTTCCCTAGTATCTATATCATTATCTGTCTTACCTTATTTCTACTTTATCTATCATCTCTCATTCTTTTCTTTTCCTCTTTCGCACTCTCTGAAGACTCCTCGCACTCGTCCCTGGGGGTGGGGACCTGAAAAGATCATCCCCTGTAGCATCTTTTCTCTTCTTCTCCTTCTTCTTTTCATTTTTCTTTTACATATTGTATATCTATTGGATGCATAAGAGAGAAAGTAATTTATTTATAAGAAACTAACACTAAAATAAATGAAACTTATCTTAATCTTATCAGCCCGATAACGCCCATAGCTGGGCATTGGTCTTACTTAAGGATCCTCATTGAGAGGAAATTGGGCTTTAGCCCCACCACACTGGCTAGTGCGGGTTTGTGGATAAAGCTTCGTCTGTTGTCTAGCAGGGTGCACCGCGTGCAGGTGAACTTGACTTGGGGTCCGTAAGAAGTTGCTACTCCAATTTAACCTATATAAAATTTATGTAGCTCGCTGGCCTAATGGTGAGAGCGTGCGGTTTTCATTCGGAACGTCGAGGATTCGAATATCGGCATGTACCGATGACTTAATAATTAAATTATGTACATTTGTGAACTTTAGTTACAACAGCGAGATACAAACGGTGAAGGGAAACAACGGTGAAGGGAAACATAGTGAGGAAACCCGCACACTGAAATGATCTTTGTGTGCGTGTGGTGGCCCCAATAAAGTGGCAACAGGCTTGCCCCCTGTTATATGGGACCTAATCTGACGACATCTGGCGAAAAGTGGGTGTTTATTCACCTCTGCCTACCCCTACTGGGAAAAAGGCGTGATAATATAAAAAAATAAAAAAATAAAATTTATGTTTGTATTGTTTTATTTATGATCCATTCAATTTGTTTTTGGGTATTAATGCATCCTTTTGTTTTAGGCCACACAATCCCACAGAGGCGGCAATAGATTGGAAAAAGGGACTGTGGTTGGAAATGCGGATAACAAAAGATTGTACGGTTACTCATAATCAGTGTTGACGAATCAAAAAAGAGACTCGTGGTCGACGGTTTCATGGTCATAAGACAAGCGCTGGATAGAAATCGACGGAGCCTATAGATTGAGATGGTAGAGAAAGATTAATATATTTTCATTTCTATTCAATATTTATTTTTCATTGCAATCGGCTCCAAGTATTCCATGCTCCGGACAACGAGAATGCAGCTTCGCGACTTCATTCGCTCCCGCGGGCCCCTTTGCTTTTCCCATTCACGGCAACATTCGAAAATACCACAGTATAAATAAATACTCTGGATTTTTGTTATACTCACAAACTGTAACGTCAGGCTTTCTTTTTACTACCAACTAAAGTAAATAACTTATGTAGTGTTTTATGGATAAAGCTTTTGCCTACAATTTCCAATTAAAATAAGAGATTCAGTTTAATTTTTTAACACAGCTTACAAAAATCATATATCACGAGAAAATGCCAAAGAGCGGTTCCATTCGTTTTCTTGACTTCCCATTGTCCCACTATTCTAGCTTTATACTCAGGTTTTCACACCGGAAAGCGCCATATAATGTTCACTAGGAAACTCCAAACAGTGATTCCTGCACATCTAAAGGTTGAGGATTGTTGTAAACTCAGTAATTATACATGGTTTTTCATCCGTTATACAATGCACAAGCTGTATTAATAAGCGAAAGATTTAAGTGTTGCAAGGATTAACTAGAACTAGCTAACAAGAAAACCTAAAGGTAGAAGCTAGCCAGACGGGAATGAAAAACCCTACCATCCATCAAACTTTACTTGTGGCTCTGGAATCGAAGTAAAAAATTCCGTGTTACCTCGGTAGTAATTAAGGAAATTATAGAGTGATATGATGGTAACAATTAATATTTGATAAGCTTATAAACGATATAGGGTGGTTTGATGAATAGCAAGCCTTACACAAAGCCAATATGGCGCGGTGGGTACGAGGCGCGGTGCGTTTGATTTGTTATAAGTAACATTAGCGTTAAATCGTATGCGGTTTATTGCCCTCTTTAAGTTATTAACTGGTTCCAATAATTACTTTGTCTAGCAGTTAAAGTACGGCATATTAGGTAACGTAAACCCATCTTCCGCGTAACAGGATATCGCTGTTATTGATGTCTCCTTACTAACAAGTTTTACTATACGGAAATAGTTTAACCATAGATTTTATCTGTTTTTTGTATAAAGGACGGAGACAGATACTATAATTATTTAAAGGACATTCCGTTTAATTATACAGGTTCAAACCCATCATAGGTTTTATCTAATACCATCAACTATATATATTCTTATAAACTTCCTTGCATTTTTTATTTTAGAGAAAATCGTAGAAAAGGCATCCTGCATTCTTATAAAGTTATACTACTAGAAGAATAACTTAGGCAATAGAACTCCTTCTCCTAATTTCCTTTGCCGTTTTGTTTGATATTCTCTATTTCTGTTATGTATTTCTTATTTTCATCTAAATTCATGTTAAAGGATAAATACTTGTACTAATTATGCTAAGCACAAAAGATCTAGTTAGGTTCACGCGATATAATTCGATAATGTATTTCAACAGACAAACGAGAAAATATTTTGTTACAGTTTTTTGATAGGACTATCTTTTTTCTTTCTCATAGATTAGATAAAACCTGTATGATAATATTAAAACCATTCGTTTCATTATCATCAGTTTATACAATAAACATTCGGCTTCTCAAAAAGTCTCTTCATTATCCGGTGTTCATCAGATCGTGGGACCACCTTGTGAATAACCTTCCAACACTACGTTTACATGTAAACAACTATTACCCGAATCACTACTTCACTATCAGTCTTGAGTCCTGCTCTTTGTTGCTCAAGATGCAGACGCTTTTTATTTTTCTGTATCGATATCATACATAAAATGTATGTATCGGAAATGATTAAGCAAAGCTTAGCTTGAATAATATTGAGGTGTGGCTGAAGTGCAATCGATTAGATCAAAAACACAAGCATCTATGAAACCAAGGTATTTGCAATAATAGGTGTGGTGAACGTAGATTTTAGGACATTAGGCGTGCCTGCGTACTAGTCGCAGTTTAAACAAATTTAGTTAAACATTCTATGATGGTAACTAGATAATTTGCATTATACTTTTAACTTGCTATAGCTGAATGTATTTACTTGTTTAAATAGAATCATAAACATATTTATTTCCTAACAACGGCTTTACAATTTACTGCAAAACAAAATGGTTCCACATACATTTTGTATCTGTTCTCCATGTACAACCATTTAAAAGTTTACTGTAAAGCTTTGTTTCTTACTTACAAATGTTATTTTATAACTACTGAATTGTTTACTGTTTACTACAATACCAAAAATATTATCATGTGACGGTATATCCTTCCCACAGGCAATGTTACAATAAAGAAACACCGATTCGATACATTAGCATGCAATAAAGATCGCAATCAGTCCGCACTATTCAGTAATTGAACGCACCTGCACGTTATCGTAAGGTACAAGGTTTGAAGCATTTCCTAACACTGTGTTCACGTGTACACTTTGTCACTTTCAGTCCAGACCAAGTTAGTGTATTGTAAGACTTCAAACTAACAGCATTCAAATGGTTTCTCCAACATAAACGATGTTGCGGCGGTAGATAGTTGCCTTTCGCTATAAACTCTTTGCTTGTTTAAACAAACATATTCCAAGGTTTTTAATAATGTAACAGTAGTAATATTTTTTGAATTAAGAATAATCCATTTTGAATCTGTTCAAAGTATAATAAATTCAGATCCCATAAAGTGGTGGGAGACTTAAGTAGTCTTCTGAACAGCTTTCCCAGTAATGAAGTGTCTCTCTTGCCTTATGTGAAACAATCACAATTTAAATTGAATTTTTTTTTTTTTTGGTTCAGCCATGTCGAAAGAATGGATGAAAGAAGATTAACGAAAAAAATATACAAGGTAAGAATGATTGGAAAAATCGGTGCAGGTCGACCTAGGCGGACATATTCCGATCAAATCGAGGATGTCCTAAAGAAAGGCCGGATCAAAAGCACACGCAACCGACGAGCGTGCATGAAGACGCTTATGAAAGTGAAGGAAGCGAGAGAGGTGTGCCAGGATCGTAGCAGGTGGAGAGAGGTGGTCTCTGCCTACCCCTCTGGGAACGAGGCGTGATATATATGTATGTATGTATGTATATCGTTATATATATCAGTCTCTCTTAAATTTGCACCTTATACTGCGAGTATATAATATTGAGAGACGTCGGTCGTTAGTACGTTGTTGTGTAAACGTATCTCACAATTAAATTATGTTAAACTAAAATGCCATAACGATTAGTTCATGGATTTGATAAATGATCACAATTTATTGGCGGTTTAATGGCAAATTGCAAGACATTTGTAACGTTCGACGCAGCCAGCGAATAGCTTGCCCCGAGAGCAATGTTATAAGTATTACGAACAATATTATCAACTAAACTATTTCCATTCGTATAATAAATATTCATTGGAGTGTGAATAAAATGATGGCTCGTTAATATGCAAGCATCATCATCAGCTGTTACACGTCCTTGATGTCTCACCCAAAGGTTTTCATATCGTTTTACTCTTACCATAAAAATAGGTAGGACAAAAAAGGTATCTTAAACCGTCAATGATTTTATGCTCTCAATATATCAATAATCATTATCATCATCATCTAAGCCAATTGTTATTCACTATTATAAGTCTATCCTATCGATTTCCGATATCGCCTGCATTAAAGGATTCTCTTCGAATCTCTCCGCGTTTTTACTTCACCTGGATGACAAACCTACAGACAGTCTGCTTGAAAATTCGAAAATATCTGATAATTTTCAGACGGTGAATAGTATTCTATATATGTAAAGGAAAGAGATGGTAGTCATGTTTTTAAAATATCCTGTTCGAACAACCTTGATATACCTGCCGTCTCTGAATACACGTGTGCGTGTCTAACAGAATTAATAATTGAAACAATAAACGTCGAGTCCTCACACTTTTCAAAATACCACTCGTTTCATAAAAAACTTTTTTTTTGTAGGATACCCTTCCAGTTCGATCGCCGCCAACAGACTGTCAGGAACGAGGCGATGTTTGTACCAGTCGGTGTGTCTCCCACCATTTTATTTCTCCCTCCTAAAACCAAGTTCGTATTGTAATCATCCGATTGATCGCGCCGAACCTGACAATAACAAGTAAACAAGTCAAAAATTTACTTATTTTATACATTTTTGTATACATTAAATAAATAGTATTCTGCATAGGCATTTGTTAATAATCCTTTTGCTTAGTAATAACTTCTGCTGAAGGAAAATTTTGATTAATTAATCAGTTCAACAAGAGCGATGCTCCTTTATTGTCATAAGGTAAAGTTATCAAATACCAATGTCTTATTAAATAACTTTAAAGAATACATTGGAGAATGATTCAGAGAATAAGCTTAAGAATCTAGGGTCACAAAATCCCGAAAGCAAATTTGGGACAAACGAAACAAACTAACGTAAAATAAACAGTATAGTATACTTTAATGAAGATAGCAATATAATTAACATCATTCTATTTGAAGGACAAGCAATGTACTCCTAACACTGAACCATGCAGCGGTTTTCTGCAACATGAACGCACGTGATATGTCCTATGTATCGAACCCGAACATCGTCCGAGTAAAAGCAAGTAATTACCTACATGTTATTAAATTATATCTTCTTTGATCCTGATGATATCCGCATGAAACAAACTGAACGACGATGTGCGGTCGCCCTTAATGATAAGGCCATCGGGTGCCTCCACACCTGTCTCAAGGCATTCGGGGTGTTGACACCTAACATAGCCTATATCTGGTCGGACGAGCGGGTAGGTGTTCGACCCCTTGACCTTTCCATCTACACCCAGTTTATCTAGACTCTCTGATTGTCTCCGGTCAATACAACCAAAGTAACTAAAGACACGTTGGTAACAAGGATTGTATTACCTATTAGTATTCTTAAGTTGTTCTAGAATAGATTTCTTTGGTCTTTTTGGTGTCTCCGTCCTGTCTTATTGTCGACCAATATCAATGTAATATTACGTTTTACTCACAACAATTCCTCCACAGCAACAATTTACAATATTTAACGAAAGTTTTGAATATGATTTGATAAACTAAACAAAAAGACAGCAGCGATATCGCTGTAATGAATTCATTGCATGGGTAACGGAACCGCTGCATCGAAGCAAAGACCACACCGGTGCAATATCACAGGGCTATCTGAGTAAGGAACACAATCGGGCCCCTGTCAGGACCCAGCCATTTGCGCCTGCGCGGGCGCACTTACCGTTCGCCCATATCAAAGGCACGCCAGGATCTGCTTCCGTTTGATTTATTAATATTTGAATAATAATTTATCCTTCTTAACTTTAACAATTAACCAGAACAAAGAGGAAATTAGTACTATTTTTATCGTATATCATCATCATCAGCCACCATCACTCGTTTATGTATATTATTATAATTTAATGACATACAGATATTCACCTCATGTTTCAGGATAATAACAATCATCATGAAGATTCTGATTGGTAGATGCTCTCTATTGGTGGAGTCCGTGTCTAAGGTAAGTAGCAAGGACATAAAATCTTAATGCGATGCAAAGGTTTTCGCACAACAACTCGCGGGATCCAAGCCAATCTCACCTGCTCATGATGCACCCTGCTAATCATCAAGGCTCTAGCTCCTTCCAGCCTGTATTGGTCCAGCGTGGTGGGAAATGGCCCAAATCCCTGCCCGATCTCAATATGGTGCAGGGTTTATCATTTAACTTGCCATAAAGAGAAAGTCCTACTCGTCTCGACGCTTCTTCGAATAAAAAAACTGCTTCTCCTGGAAGTGATTAGTATTGCATTCACATACTCATTGTTCCTTTATCTCTTGATCTAAAGGCGTGAAGAATCCCAAATATTCTTACCAGCAAAACCAATTTGAATATCTCAGATAGATAACCATGACCCGTCCTAATGCCTTTGTGAACCATATTTGGCGGAGCGTTAACTCCATATATCTTTATAGAATCAAAATCTTCAACTGTTCTAAGGGTAGTTATTCATTTACCATCTTATTATTTTATCATACATTTGATCAAATGTTTGTAACTCATTCTTTATATACAATAACGGATAAGTGAATCGAAGCTGTACTAAAGCAATTATAACCTCGTAATAGTTTAAGACTCAATACTTTTAGCCAAATCTAAAAAAAGTAAAAATTTTCCAAGTATTAAATTTTCTTGATGGTGTCTTATTCTCAAATTTTCTAGTGAAAAGTTTTTTAGTGGCATTACTTGGCATGATTAAGGACGAAATATGTAAATAAAGTATGAGATAGAGGAGTGCTTACCTGTATAATCCAGAAGGAAAAAACCTCACCTATCCAATGGTACATTAGGGCAACAGAGCTCTGTATTAAATCATGGCATAAATAAAAAAATCGTCTCATTGTTACCCACTATTAAGACTCGGAGCCTCCTCTCACAATCAGACTCAAAAGTCAATGCCATTTATTCACCACGCTGACCAAGGGCGAGTTGGTAGGTGTCATATGTCTACTGATATGCTAGCTGATATATATTTCTTTTCACCGGAAGCACAAGTTCTATGGGAACCCAACCCATAACTATTACTATGTGTATCGCGTACAGCAGCCTTACCAACAAAGTTATCTATTTATAAAAGAGAACTACAAGTTTTTAAAGAAAACAGTAGTTTATAACTAAATCCAAGTCAGGAGCTATTTATGAATTATCAATAAATCTTCAGAAAATCAATAAACGTTAGTAAAAAGATCATAAGAAATTGATACTAATCTAAGACAATCAAATACAGCCAACCAACAAGATACAGATAATAAAAATGATCTTAAAGAAAAGTATACCGTTATTATGCAGCTATCATAGAGTCGGCCTCAGTATGAAGTTATTTACATTATTACTTCCGTTTCCATATAGGAAACAACTTAGAATTATACATGTAACAATAAGTTAGATGTAGATGCATCAATAGATTTTTTTTTACGTTGCTAGACTGAGGTTCTGTGTTCACACCCGAAGCAATCGAACACTGTTGTATTCGCGTTGCGCGCGCGCAGTATAGTAGCGGACCTTTAAAGGCTAATGTCAGATTAGATTCCTCTCAATGCGTATAGACCTTATATAGACTATAATGGACCCGCTGCGAATTCAAATTGAACTGTGTAGATACTCTTCAGTAATGTACGAGCAGATAAATGTAAAAGTAGATTAAAAATAAAACTATAACATAAAAACAATGATGAAATGTAAAACGAAAAAATTATGATAATGATGATTGTGATGACTACGATGATGAAGACGGTAATCCAATGTTGACGGAAGTTGACTGTTGGTTAAGTGTTTAATCTTGCAGTGGTATTAGTAATGATGAGGATGATGGCGATGGTGATAAAGACGATGAAAATAACACTGCAGTCTGGAAATGGATCCCGAGTTGAGTCGGGTGTCGTTTCGGGAATTTAGACAACAGTCATAACGGAAGTTGAGTTGGACGTTAGGTCTGAAGTTGTGTACGCATCTATTGCGTCGGAAACACATCTACTTCCCCTGTAGTGTAGCTATCCGACGATAATCACTGATCATCACCTGAACCGCCTCTTGGCTAACATTTGCTACTAAAAATTTTAATAGGCATAGGACCCTTTGCATTTTATCTCAGAGTCATTAATTATACTAATTTCTATAAGAAGTAATTTCAAGTTAATTTGACAAGTTAAATAAAAGTATTACAAGTAATCCAAACGAGATTAAACACAGCATCGCAACTTAAAATGGCGTCCAGCGAAAACGACGCTTTATCAAAGTTGCGTAAACACGAAGGTCGCCCGGCCCGCTGCAGGATCCACTCCAGGTATAAACAAGGCTATTTACGGCCAAATTCTACAAGTGAACATTAATTACTAGCCACTAACGACTATCTACGTAACATTACCTAACCTTAATAGGTACCATCAGCAATATTATCTTAAAAGGAAAGTCGAGAAATTATTAATTTTTAATAGAAAATAAATCAACAGAAAGGATCTTTATATTCCATTTACTTGAAGTCAGTCTCTGTTTCCTTTCATCGTGTTACTGCGGATCTAACCTTTAAGGTTATCGACCATAGTCACACAGTAAGCTGGTCCATCAAGTAAGCATCTAGTTAAAAAATCTAAGGCTTCAGAATGAAATTTTTCTACATACATACATACATATATCACGCCTCGTTCCCAGTAGGGTACGCAGAGACCACCTCTCTCCACCAGCTACGATCCTGGCACACCTCTCTCGCTTCCTCCACTTTCATAAGCGTCTTCATGCACGCTCGTCGGTTGCGTGTGCTTTTGACCCGGCCTTTCTTTAGGACATCTCCGATTTCATCGGAATATGTCCGCCTAGGTCGACCTGCACCGATTTTTCCAATCATTCTTACCTTGTATATTCCTTTCGTTAATCTTTCCAAATTTTTCTAAATGACAGTTATTTTGTTTATAAATGTATTGTAGTCTTTCCATATTTTAATCAAAGCCTGGAAACTATCTGGACGGCTATCTAGATTGTGTGTTCATATTACTGTCTTCTGGTTTCAAAGGCACTGTACCTAGTGAAACTATTGTGATAAAGAAGAATAAACATCTTATGTATATATAAAGAAAATATTTCTAATAATAATAATACTTACCGATGTGGACATAGCAGTAAAGGAACAAAAAGCTGCAAATATCCGCCTAAGATGTAGTAATTGCCAACGCGACTGTTCTTGTTGCTGCAATAACTGCAGGCGAGTAAATCAACTAGCATTTACACCATCCCAGGTCGCAGTGTCAGAACGATATCATTTATCCGCTCCTGCGGCTATCGGAGATATTGTATATTATACGTTTAATATACAAGCATTAAGTATTTACTACTTCTACGTATGTTTGTTTATGTTACCATACTGAAACATAACACGGAAGTAATGAAGAAAGAATCCTTGAAGTAATGTTTTTAAACGCTTTGATGTATCATTGTGTTTTCAATGCATTTGTATTATTTAATTAACCAAAATCTAACTTCTTTCCAAATTATCCTAGAAAGGTTCTCTAGGTTCTCAATTCGTCCTGTACCAAGTGGTACTATTATAACAATATTTTTTTTTTTATATTGATTTCGGTTTCCTCAAACTTCAGAATCGTCGATTATCCTCTCTCATGTTTCTCTTAAATACGTTTTTCTTCCTTCTTTTATATACTACTGCGATATATAATATTTAGTATTTTATCGAATCTATCACCATGATACTCTTCTAGTTTTCTAATAATATACATATGTTATTAATAATTACCTCCTCTAATTCTACTTCTAAATGTTACCTCTCTCTCCTGATAGGGCATGTTATCTGATGTTAATACATCTTTGACTGCTTAGAGTTAACTATTATAACTACAATATTATCTCCTTACTTATTACTGACTTATCTTATTTTTGATAGGTTAGTTTTAAAAATCAAGATAATAGTTAAGGGTGAACTTGACATTTCTTCTTACGGCCACATATATTATATAAGATACAACACAACATGAATACAACAATCTTCAGCATGATACCAGCGCTGTGGCTGACGTGATTGACTTTGCTGAGGTTTTTACCTTGACTCCTGAGTTTATTGTGAATTCTTTTATTTTAAGATTCTTATAATAATAATTAGCCTACTTAATATTGTCAATTCGACTTTGAAAGTTCTTCCTAAGGGATAAAACCAGGGATGTTTATCCACCGTCTTGTACAGCAGCACAAACTGAGCTATCACCGCTTATATCAACTTTTGCAATAGTTCGTTTATTGTACTGCAGTTGCCAAATGAATATCAATCAGATCAACGTTGACAAATGTAACTTCGCATTGGTGTAATAATAGAGATGAAAATAATAATTAATCAGATAACGCACGAACTCAAATGATATAATGGATGGTACCGCGTTAATGTTTTTACACAACTCATAACGACGCCGCGTATACAACACGATGACCGATCGACGAACAGTTCGGGGTAAATTAAACTGTTTGATAGTGAAATATTATAGTGATTTATTTGATACTGAACATTTCATTTGTACGTAGAGATGATACTTTATAGGTATAGTTAGATAGTGCAGAAGAGACGGGAGGTAGATAAACTTTCGATAATTGATATCATCTTAAGTTAACTGATGTTTAAAAAATATCAGCTTTTGTTGATATGTGAAATAGCCTAGTCTTTGTCCTGGTAAAAGAAGACTAAGTCCTCAACAGTGATAATATTAAATGGGAAATTAGTGTATTTTATCTATCTAACACACTTGTAATCTTTTATTCAAATATTATCTGCGGGTACTTTATATTCTGTACGAATTGAGTAAAAACTGTCACAATCCTATTTCGTATAAGATTATTTGATGTGCCACTAGTTTCTGATTTTAATTGAATCGACGTAGCCTCCATAGCTCAGGGGTTAGAGCACTGGTCTTGTAAACCAGGGGTCGAGAGTTCAAATCTCTCTGGAGGCAAAATGCGACAAATTTTTGTTTGAATATCTATAGCTGTATTAATATGCATGAACAGAAGTTTTTCATACTGCAATTATCTGCCGTTTGATATTTCTTTTGTTATAAAATAATTACATGTAGAATTTAATGATTTATAAGATGGATTCCACCACAGCATCAAATTCTAAACTATTGTGTACCGTGACGTAAATATTAGGCCCTTACATATGAAATTAGTGTTTTGTCGTACTGACCACTTTGGTCTGAAATATCTCCTCTTTGGTTAAGAATTCCAAATTCAAATTTATAAATTCATTTAGCTGCTACATTTGAGTTTTAAAAACAGTCATTCATTTGATTTTTCCTCATTGTTTCTTTTCTTTGGCATCGCTTATTACCGCAGAATGGAAAACATGAAATATCGGTATATTTACGAGTACGTGTTCTACCGTGGCACCAGTACCAGTGCTGCAGAAACAGCTCGAAGGATTAATGATGTGTACGGCGCTGGCGTCGCAAAAGAAAGCAAGGTACGTTTTAGGTTTCAACGTTTTTGATCTGAAAATTTCGACCTTGAAAACCAACCCCGTGGACAGCCGGAGACGAAAGTAAAAAATGAAGAATTAAAGGATATTGTTGAAGCGGATCCATCACAAAGCACTTCAGAGATCGCTGCAAGCTTCGGGCTAATTGACAAAACTGTATTAATCCATTTGAAGCAAATCGGGGAAGTAAAAAAACTTGAACGATTGGTACTTCCATTGAGTGAATCGAACTTGCAAACACGCGTCGATTGCTGTTACTTTGCTCAACCGACACAATAATGATGAGATTTTAAATCGAATCATTACTTGTGATGAAAAGTAGATACTGTACGATAATCGGAAGTGCTCGTAGCAATGGCTGACCCGTGGGGACCCAGCCAAATCCTGCCCTAAACGAAAATTGACTCAGATTCTTGTGTATTTGGCCGGTGTCATTCACTACGCTTTCTAAAATCTAGCCAAACGATTACGGCAGATATCTATTGTCAGCAACTGCAAACCATGAAGGAAGAACTAGCTGCTAAACTACCGAGATTGGTCAATCACTCTAGGCTACTGCTGCTTCACGACAACGCAAGACCACACACTGCACAACAAACAAACACTAAGTTAGATGAGCTACAATTGGAATATCTGCGACGTCAACCGTACTTCCCGGACCTTGCTCCAACAGATAACCATTTTTTTCCGGAATTAGGACAACTTCTTACAAGAAAAAATTAGATTTTGATGCGGCAGTTCAAACAGCCTTCAAAGAGTTTATTGATTCTCGCCACCATGGTTTTATTAGTAAAGAAATCAATGAACTACCTATGAGATGGCAAAAGTGCATAGATAACAACAGTGCATACTTTGATTAGTTAAACATATTTAACAAAACAAAACTTACTTTATATTCCTATTATTTTATTTCAAACCGGATGGTTAAATGTGAACCTGTGATGTAAGTAATGCGATTGTCGAACGGTTAAACCATTAACCATTCGGTGATCGTCCAGCTAGTCTGAATACCATTTTGTAATTAACTGTGATTGATTTCCCAAACCTTTCGTCATTGCTATCTTCAAATTGAAGTTAGATAGCTACTAGAACTTATCTTTTAGAATTAAGCAGCATCCTTTTTACTTTACAGCTACAACATACAATCTTTTACTTCTACGAATAATTTCTTTCGTCTTCCGGATACCCGTCTGCTCGTTTAATAATTTTAAGCATTCTTCAAAGATCAATAGCAAAGAAAGGAAGAAGCAAACCACGAATAAAATTATATTACTAACATTTTTGTTCACTAATACATATATATATAACTCATAAATATCTCCCCCATCCAACCCTTCGCTCCACAATAAATCTTTCGCTTCACGTCCTTCTCCTTTTTTGAAAACTCCTTTACTATTAGTTTTTACTCGAATCGCCTACTATCTTTTTTCATTCAGGATCTTTAAGTGAAAACTTATCATAATGTTTAACTTTCATCCTATCGCTTGTTATATATGTTTTTCAATTATATGTAAATTATAGATATATTTGTTTTGAGTGCATTATGCAATTTCCTTTCACTGCGGCGGTGTGAAATAGGAAAATCACGTGCAGCATGTCGAATAGCCGCCGACCCGGCTCCTGACCTCACCCATCCGCGTTCATTGCTTTACCCAGGTTATGTACTCTAATGTTAGGAGGTTTCTGATAAATTAAACCGAAAATGGTTAACAATAATATAACAGTATTACATACATTAGGTAAACGACTGATTTACTTATTTACTTATTTAACACATCAGCGGTGATAGAAAATACATTAATCGAAGGACTGAAGTATTGATTGGTTTGAAGCAACCATTGTAGATGTGCACGGTACTCACGCTTATACGTTACATATTAAAAATAAAATAAATAAAAACAAAAATATCTATTACACTAGAGAATAACATAAGGTGAATTTCAGGATCAATTCCACAGATACTCTAAACAATAATAAAATCGATCGATAGATCTATTTCAATCAGGCCGAAGATGGTGAATCTTGCTCGCGTAAAATACTTTGTCTCTTATGTATTTATGATTAGAACTGTAACTTGATGGCATCAGATGAATAATTTGTTTGTTTATTTATTACAAAGTAGAAATGACGACTATTAGAGAAATCATTAGTTTGTAAATTTACAGCAAAAGAGCTATTCATGACCACCATTAGATGCGAATTTTAAGATGATAATGATAAGATCATAAATAATATCGCACACGAAACGTTTATTAAGCAGAAATGCAATATACGATCGACGCTCTAATTAAACTCGGTCGGATCTCCAATCTTCGACCACTGGGACAGTGGTGGTCACCCCAGTCGTCAGTAGCCGCAGATCGACCGGAGATTAGCGCCGCCTTGCGACATCGGATGCTGCGGCGAACTGCACTGATGCAGTAATCAACTGATGTTACGCGCGTGAAGTAAATTGCGTTGTATGTGTGTCACAGTCATTATTATTTAATGATTCTATCAAATTATTTCTTGTAACATCAAATTACGTGTTACAAAATTTTAGTTGGCACAGAATTTATTAATCAGAAATCAATTTAAAAACTAACTAACTAACACAAACTTTGTTAGTACATCTCTGTTATAGGAGACGTTCTAAGTAGGTACCACCGCAGCTCTTATTTATACCGCTAAACAGTATTATGCAAATATTACTGTGTTCCAGTTTGAAGGGCTCTGTAGCTAGAGAATTTCTACTGTATTAAGACATCTTGTTTAAAAGCGACAAGCAAATTTTGGAGATATATATATGACCCTAACTACTGTCTAGTTATTGGCGTAACACAAACGCGATATTCTCATCGATTCTTAAATTTTAAAAAAATAAGACTTTTCTCAATACTTCAGTATGAGTTCTGAATATATTATAGTATGTAATACGTGATGTTTTTTCTGGTAAGATCAGTTACTACACCATTTTCTGTTTATCTAACTATACTACAGTCATAAGTTTGCTGTCTCTACTCTAATACTATCACTAGGAAAACTCCTATAAATAATATATAAAACTAGTTAACAAACAATAATTTACATCTTCTACCAATTAGTATGGAATAAGAAATAACTAGAATCATTAAATAAGTTAAATGAAATATTGGTTAACTAATTTAACTATATAATATTTTAACTTGTATATATTAAACTGATCGTCGTATCGGGATCGTTCATATGTTTTATGAACTTGAATTTACACGAAAGTCTAGTATTTTAAAAAAAAACGTTAAGTCAGTACTTACCCTAGTTTTACGTTTTATAAACTAATTTTACATATAACTGCTGTATGGATATTTATGAATAAAAAAGCTTAATACTTGTATTACTACCAGACAATATTTATTGTTTCAAACATCATAGATGCAGATCATGTTACACAAATTTGATAGTTTCATGAATGAAGATCCTTCAAGCTCTGAAGATGGCCACAATAAATATTACTTGACTGATCATCTCTTTACAATATCATTAATTATTAAATTACTTAATACAACACATAATTAATAATCTCTCCGATTCATAATAATCATTGAAACCCAACCTAATTTCAATCCACCATTTCACACAGTATTTGTTATAGCATAGTGACACATCGTACCTGCTGCTGTTAAATCAGTTATCGGGCATCCCAAATACAGCACAGAGCTGATTCCGTTACCGTGGTAACTGGATGCATCAGCCTGCCACGTTTAATTAATAGAACAATAGAGTTAATTATATTGTTTCGTCCGCAGATCAGACAGGCTTTCGACGTTCAGATCATCTTACATGGATAGGATGGATGATAGAAACATCAAATGAAATACGAACATAAAAACATACGCATACATAAAATACACAATGTGTATGTGTGTGTATTTTATGTATGACATACTAGAAAATATACTTATTTAAATTTAATATTAAACAATTAGTATCCCCCTCCACATAAGGAAATTACCAGAGTATCTAAAACAAGAAAATGGTTATGTATTGGATTTTCATTCCGCAAAGCTACGTGACTACACTAAGACGATAATATAATATAAAGCTACATCACTACATTGAACTACAAACAAAACTCTTACAACGTTGGTCAGTAATTCATTAAACAAAAAATGTAGTAACAGCGAGGAGATCTACCTTTTTACCACCAGCAAAACTTTCATGATAAGGAAGACCTGAAACAAACAAAAAAGGCTCCTTAACTATATTGGATGTCTACTTTCTAAATTAACCTTCTTGATTAGATTATAATGTTGTCTCGTTACCGTTATAACAATAATTTCACTAGATACAACACCATTCAATCCGGAACATGTTAATGTTTGGCTTGTTAAACACTAGTTTGGCTGCAGAAATAGGAATGGTCTTACCTACCCTTTATTAGATAAGGGAAATGCCTTCCACATACCTGCCCTTGCAGGGGTAAAAACTGGTTATGTCGGACTTGCACCGTTTAAAACCCCTATGATAATTAACTAGAGTAAGGAAAAATTGTATGATAATGAAAATGTAGCTTAAAAAAGGGAATGTGTTAAATAAATAAAGGTTAAAAAATAATATGAGTTGTCCTCATTTATAAGAGAAGGTTGAAAGAAGGAAATAGGATGAAGAGTGAGAGATGGGAAATGAAGTGTGAAAAAAGAAAGGGAAGAAAGAAGGATGAAACAAAGAAGAGAAAGAAGGTTAGAATAAGGGAGAAGGTAAGAGTATTTATTCACTTACTTCTTTGGTCTCTATTTTATATTTATAAAATAGAGACTAAAGAAAGAAGGAAAGACAGGTCCTTAGCTGAAATTAACTATGGGGAACGCGGGTATAAAAAAAAAAGCCTATGATGTTCCACCGTCGTCGCTTTATGGTGGAACGACGGTAAACCTTTAGTACACCTCCGCTCATCTCCATCTCGGAGAGCTCTCCTTAAGGGCGAGCTGGAACATACAGCGCACCCTAGTCCCGGCCTCATATCATCACCTGTGCAACGGATCCTTCGGAACCCGTCACCCAGAGGCCAAGGGAGCCAAGAGAAAAAACTCTCCAAGGTCCGTGTGCGGATCTGCTTTTAGGCTCCACCACCAACAGTTCTAGGTCGCCGAGGACACGGAGAGCGGTCAAACGCAATACCGACACTCCTTTTCTACCGAGGCCCACCGCCGCTGCATCAGGGAGTGGGAAGAGAGGCTAACTGCAATACCGACACTCCTCTCCATCCGTAAATCTACTACAGCTGCGAAGAACAGTGCAATTCCGTCCCCGCAGCCAACTAGCACACATTCTAGGTGAGCTGAGCGTCATAACCTGGAGCGGCCAGCTCGGGCCGACACTACACCTCGGGCCGGCCGGATAGGTTCCTCTTAACATCACCTTGGGTAACCAAGCGTCGGCTACTAAACCTCACCGCCACGACGGAACAGAAACCTGTTCGAAGGAAGTGGTGATACCTATCTAAACAAACTTCCACATAATTATTTTATAACTATGTACACACCGCCTCCATAGCTCAGAGGTTAGAGCACTGGTCTTGTAAACCAGGGGTCGAGAGTTCAAATCTCTCTGGGGGCAATATGAGAATATCCTATATATCAATTTTATTGTTTCTCATTATAGTTATGATAAGGAAAACTAATTTCATAGACCATTTGACTATAGGCTACTGTTTGCAACCAAAAAACCAATTCATATTCTAACTTTTTTTTGTTTGGTTAAATATTTCAAAATTATTCTATACTAAGTATAGTTCTCTCGATTACATAATATTCAAATCTTACTTTTTCGATATTTCTATCAAACGTCTTTGAAACGGTAATCCTTTACTTTTATCGAGTAAATTGAACTTGTAATTTAAACCAGATATTGTTAACAGGTATATCAAGTATGTATACTCTATTCCAAAAGAAAAATCCAAATGAAACGACTCCTACAGTTCAATGTAAAAAAGATAGCTTTAGACTCACACTTCTTTAGTAAATGGTTAAAGGAATAAAAGACAATAAACCAAAAAGTGACTTCTCCCCGGCGGGGAATCGAACCCCGGTCTCCCGCGTGACAGGCGGGGATACTCACCACTATACTACCGAGGACTCGTTACATATGTCTTGATATATACAGTACTTTTGCCCAAAAATTTAACAAGTGTTTCTTAGAAATAGTATTCAGTAAAGGTTTAATTTTTGCTCAAATCAACTACATAGTTTCTTTCCAATGAAATTGAAATTATTGAAGGTATTATATGGAAAGAAAACTAGTAGGGAGAAAGAAACTTTAACATGTATAGTTTACTACCGATTGACTAGACGACTGAGAATAACGGCATGAAATTAAGAGGAAATCCTTTAACCACATAACATCCGGTCTTTTAGAATTTACAGTATAATAATGATGATATTCATATCAGGTATTTAATCATTCAAGCTTAATATCAATACTCACACCAGGAGCCGTAGAACAGCCAGCAAACTTACTAGATACCCAAGACCTTACTACCACCCATCTAAACAACTGTAACTATTATTAGCGTCGAAGGCTTATTTATATTGTTACTTACATAGAAGATATCCAGTGAGAGAGAAGTGTGTGAAGAGTGTTAGGGATCCCGCACAACACGGGGACCCAAGCCAATCTCACCTGCTCGTAGTGCACTCTGCTAATAAACAAACGAAGCTAGCTCTGGTCAACCGGCATTGGGCCAGCGTGGTGGGAAATGGCCCAAATCCTTATATAAGGTTGCCAAATATCTCTCTTCCGCTTTTTTGCTCTTTATTCAATGCTTTATAAAAAGTGTTACAGTGATCGGATTTAGTTCAAATATGCGCCGTTTTGTTCGATAATCTGTTTCCATCTAGACGGCAACTTCATAATACCTCCCTCGTAGAAGCCCCCCTCCTTATTTGCGAAGAACTCGGACAGCCACTTTTCACAAGCCTCTTTTGAGTTCAACTTTACACCACCAAGGGCGTTCACCATGGACAGGAACAGGTGGTAATCACTTGGCGCTATGTCCGGGCTATATGGTGGATGCGATAAAACCTCCCATCCGAGCTCCCGTAGCTTCTGACGAGTCATCAACGAAGTGTGTGGTCTGGCGTTGTCCTGGTGGAACACTACACCCTTCCTGTTGGCCAATTCTGGACGCTTCTGGTCGATCGCCTGCTTCAAGCGATCCAGTTGTTCGCAGTAGATGGTAGAATTAAGCGTCTGGCCATATGGGAGCAGCTCATAGTGGATGATTCCCTTCCAATCCCACCAAACACACAGCAAAACCTTCCTGGCCGTCAATCCCGGCTTGGCCGCTGTTTGGGACGATTCACCGGCCTTCGACCACGACCGTTTTCGCTTGATATTGTCGTATGTGATCCATTTTTGGTCGCCAGTCACCATCCGCTTCAAGAATGGGTCGAGTTCGTTCCGTTTCAGCAGCATATCGCAGGCGTTGATTCGGTCCAGAAGGTTTTTTTGCGTCAAATCATGCGGCACCCAAACATCAAGCTTTTTTTTGTATCCAGCCTTCTGCAGATGGTTTAAAATGGTTTGGTGACTAACTCCCATCTCCTGGGCGATGTCACGAGATGGCACATGCCGGTCTAACTCGATGTAGTCCATGATTTGATCGGTATTTGTCGTCACAGGTCTTCCGCCGGCTGACTTATCCATGGTGTCGTTTTCACCGGCTCTGAATCGTCGAAACCATTCCTCCGCGGTTCGAAGTGATAGAGTACCATCCCCCAAAACACCATTAATCTCACGGAACGTTTCTCTAGCGGATTTGCCTTTAACGAAGGAAAACTTTAAAATAGCGCAAATTCGGCGTTAGTGAACTCGCATGTTTACACGTCTATAACTGTTGAACGCAATATCCAAACTAATTATGCATAGCGTCGTTTTGTAGGTTATGTCAAGACCTTTCAAATTATGTATAGTATTGCCAAATACGAGCTCTTTAGCGCTTTGTACATAGCCGCGAAATTCAAAAGACAAAAAGGCAGAAGGGAGATATTTGCCAACCTATTATAAACCCCTATATACGATAGCCCCTAGAGCCTAGCGGTACCGGAGGTCATGCTGACTGTATGTAGAGACCTTTCGGCGACGTCTATGTCAGTGGATGTCTATCGGCTGAATGATTTAGAGATTCATTGATTCAACACGAGATTTCCAAACGATTACATGTAGAGATTCAGGATTTAGTAGAGATTTGACTTCTGTCATTTAGAGGTCAACTAAGAGTAGTTTTGCAAAATTCCTTTCCCAAAGAGAGTAGCGTGGGCGTTACGGCCGGCAAAGAAAAAGCTAGCAAAATTGTATATCCATATAAATAATACTTCGTTAATTATTTAAATATGTTATTAGCTATTATATACTCATTAGATCAAGTAGTTTTAAAATATATTTAGGTACTTATATTAATGTTGATAACAATCCATTTAGTTGTATTAATATTCTTAATGACCTTGGTGTAGTTTTTAACCTTAACAGCTTTGCTATGATCTTTAAATTTCATTATAATCAGTTTTTTAACATAATTTAATTACTAAACAATACCTGTGTTAGGAATATTGTTAAAGGCGAAAAGCTATAATTCCTATGGAAGAAAAATATTTGTTTGTTCTACTCTACTATTAGTGTAACAAGTACTCTTTGGGATAGACCATTTTTTTTTCTCGCGGGGCAAATCTTCTTAAAAGATACCTTGTTTCTGGGGGGAAGACAAGGTTATGTGGGGCTTCTACCCACTAAAACCCCCTCGGTGGTCACCTTCAGTGCATTAGGAGGGGCTCCGGGATCTCCTAAGGAACGCACCGGTGCCCCTCTGCACTCTGGCTAAAACATTCCACGGAAGGGCCAAGCCCTCCTTAACACCCACGCTGTGCTACGGCAAATACAACACCACAATGTATTTACCGTCCTCCTAAGGCTCGCTTATTAAGCTTTGAGGGCCCCACCCTCAAAGCCCACGAAACCAAGGACCCTTTTAGTCGTCTTGTACGACAGGCAGGGAATACCTTAGTCCTATTCTTAATGGCCCGGGACTACAGGGCTGCTTTGGGATAGACCTACATGCACCTATGCTTATTATAAGCTGATCAAGCTAATGAAAGGTAAATCGTTAACACAGTTCTATCCTATTTTATTATATGTAAGATCCTCTTAATATTTGCCGCAGGAAATAACATTTGCAGTGGAACAGAAGGAATATTTCAATTCAGTATATCAAGCAGTCAAAGTCAATTAAGTAAACTGTATCTCAATAGGAACGTTCGCGGCGGCGCATCAAAGCGGGGTTTATATTCATTTAATTAGGACGTAAAAGCGGAATTGCATCGCCATAGCACCGTTATACCTTCCTTTACATAAATTGTTAACGTAATATTCAATAAAATACCTTAGACTTATACGGTAAGGTTATGTTAATAAACAAAAAACTGTACAATCTAAAAGAAAACATCTTGCTCGTTTGACTCAAGCAAATACCGTTTCTTCATCACTAATTAAGACAGATTATTTAAATTATAAATACTACCTTTATATAATACGTACGTAGTTCTATGTACTTCGATATTTTTTTAATATATGAGACGGACATGGTATTTTATTGACAAAGGCGATAACCGGTTTTGTCTTTGTCATTGAAAAATACTCAGCAGCAGAAGACACGCTTATTTGGTATTTATAGTCAGTGATACTCAAATATAAAGCCAGATATCTATGGAATACTACGGTTCCCTTCATTACGTTTGTACACGTTCCAGGAAACCTATTACCGGATCCTATTATCCTCACTGCCTACAGAAAATGGAAATAAACCTTATTCCCGTATTTCTTCGATTCGCTTAATACGGAGCCTCAAACTTTTTTCTAGTCGAGAATATCTAAGAATTCTGATTAAGCTTCCAAGTCCTCGGTAGTATAGTGGTAAGTATCCCCGCCTGTCACGCGGGAGACCGGGGTTCGATTCCCCGCCGGGGAGATGACTTTTTTAACAGGTGATACATGTACGTTTTTCTTTATTTTTAAATCCGAAATAAATCGTATTATATATACTGAATATTAACATCTTAATTTTTTGCACGAATCCCCCTCTTCTTCCGTTTCCATAAATAAATTTGGAATAATCTCTCTCCTCCTCCTTCTCATATATGGGAATTTTATGAGGAAAGGTCTTGTCTTCATTCTAAGGACTTAATAATATTTTTGTTATGGTGTTATATATTTATAGTCGTGTTCCTCTCTCTCGTAACACATCCTCAACCTCATCCTCTTCCTAACTACTAATTCATCATCAATCTTAATTCTTTGTAATCAAATAGCAATTTCATATAAAAAGTCAATTGTAATATTTGTAAATAATATCTCTTCTTGTTGCTTAATTTCATCAACACTGTCTTTTGATTTGTACTAAAATAAAAAAATAGAGCCACTTACTCCAGATGCCCCCAGAGAGATTTGAACTCTCGACCCCTGGTTTACAAGACCAGTGCTCTAACCCCTGAGCTATGGAGGCGATGATACGTTGTTATAATAATTTCATAAGTAAAAATTGCCAATAGTCTTTTACAAAGTATTCAATTCCACTAATACTTTCTAAACAAAAATTGTTTCGTATGATAAAGAAAAGCAAAATACTTTTTACTAGCTATTGTTAACAGGTATACAAAGTATGTATACTCCATTCCAAAAGAGAAATCCAAATGAAACAACTCCACAGTTGAACGGGAAAAGATTGATTTAGACTTAATCTCCTTGCAAAATCGATAAAAAAATAAAACAAAGTAAGTCCTTTTAGTCCTTTTAAAAAAGAAAAGTTTTAACAGATAGGTAACAACGTTTCTAAATGTGGGTAGTATTTGATATCTAATACGAGCCACCATATAAATATGGAGATGATTTATTCATTGCGGAATACAGAATAATTTCACGATTGTTATTATACTATAGTAATGTTAGTAATTTACTGGAATTTAACTGCACATTAGTATAAAAAAAAGCATTTTTATTTGTACTTAATTTGGATAATATATGTCTTTGTTTGATGTGTATTATACTTGCAAGTTAAGATATCAATGCAGTACTTTTAACATATTAGGTTATATTTTGCCTTCTTAAGAATAGATATAGAGAAACATTACCCTGAATTATATGAAGATATATTTACTAATTGTAGTATTACGTACAAAATATTATCTACCATAATTAACTTACACCCTTTTAATTATAAATTAAAAATCTAGTAAAGCCTAATATATATTTTCTACTGATTAATTGAATGACCAAAAAGGTAATCCTCCCCGGCGGGGAATCGAACCCCGGTCTCCCGCGTGACAGGCGGGGATACTCACCACTATACTACCGAGGACTCACAAACTATTATTAACGAAGCGGTACTATTGAACTGAAAGCTGACATAATTGAAATCATTTTAAACAATACTCACATATACTTACACAGACTTCTTGATCTGTCATCATCAAGTAAAAGATCTAGGATGAGTTAGTCAAGTAATAATCCTGGCCTGTGAGCAACGCCTCCTTCCAGCTGTATCCTGTACGTGGAGCGCAGCTCTCTCCTTGTCGTCACAAAGACTTAATGAGTAGCAAAGAAGAGAAGAAGCATCAAATACCACCATGATTTATAAATCATCTGCCGTACAACACTGTATGTTTAGTAGCCTATTTATTCCAGTTAAAATGTAGGTAATGATCTAAATTAAGTCGGTATTGTGTTGTAAAAAGCAACGGCCATGAAATAGAGGGTAGTTTGAGTACATAAGTTGGGACGGACATTAAATAAATATCTAAAGACACAACAAATGTAGTATAAACACGTTAGTATGTGTAACGGTGCGTACGTCGGCACACAATGCAATCGATGCGCAGTGTTAGCGCACTTGATTATTCCAAAACTATTAACCTAACTCGGAATCTCTCGGCAGTGGGATGCGGAGCATTGATTACAGACTATGAGCCCATTAGAAACCGGAGCTCCGACCTCGTCTCACAATGCAACACTGCATCTATTCAAGATACGTCACGATCTCCAGACCGCGCCAGTAGACGTGCCAGAAATTCTAGGCTTCCTAACACGGGCCCGTAACACAAGTGATTTTTGTTTAGAAAGACGTTGCATATTTAGTATAGAATCATTATTTACTATTCTTTGTTTACTATTGCAGATTTCTTTAGTACACAAATTTATACGATTGTATTCTTTAGTAATAATATTGCAAATTTCGTACACGCGTTCAATATGCACGTGTATCAGAATTTGTAGTCATATTACTGTAAATAGTTAAATACATGTGCGCTCCTCGTGTGTTCTACTAAATAAATAAATATATATATGTAGCAACTGTTCCCTGTCCGCTTTGCTGGCTGTAATATAGTAATAGATTTGTAATTTATACTTGAAATTCGTCAGAAATTTCCCTACCCGGCGGCTACCCGGCGCTCTCAGGCTCCTTTCCGTTACACCCCTCAACTCCAATTGGAGATTTTTTTTTGTAAAATCCATTCCATTTTTTGTCTGACCTTTTAACAGCAGAAGCAATATCTCTATCAAATTTTGAGTGTTTGCGTCTAATACTTTCGGAGATCAAGAGATTAGTCAATGAATCTCTGAATAACTCCTACATACATTTACTGGTAGTTCTATATTCTTGATGTACATCGGGCTGCAAGCCACAGCGGCTCTTACAGCTCATCTGACACTGGGCTCGTGGACCCGGATCCACGGCCTGAGGTTTTAGAAACTAAAAACTGCTACGCGGGATGTAGCTATCTGGCGGATGATTCTGTATATTGTGTGTGTCTGGTTCTTGTTGTGCTTTATCTGGCGATTCTACTCGGTCGTCGAGGCCGGGAGCGGGCCCGTTCCTCGACTACCTTCGCCTGTATCGGAGTCTCTGGGCGGCGAGGACCGCCCACGATCGCGGGTGTACTTAGTGTGCGCGGTGTGTAAGTAGCTGCGGCGCCGCGTTCTGAAGCGAGGGCGGCGTGATGCTGATATTCGGAGCGTGTTGGTAGTGTCCGAAGTGTGTGTGGTGACGTCGGTGCTGTCGGTGACTGAGGGTAGGTGTGTGGTTTGCGGGACCCCTTGGGATGTCGTAATAAGCGCGTGCCGCGGTCTGCGCTTTTTCGTCCTGGGATTCGGAGGTAGCGCGTAGTTGGCCGCGCTGGCCACCAGAGGGTTGGGATGAGTTGCCGCCTTGGCGAAGTAGGTCACGGAGCACTCTCTGAAGTGCTCCTTGATACTGGAGGTATGTCTCTGTTGCACGCTAAACAGTAGTATACAAACATTACTGTGTTCCAGTTCGAATGGAGTTGTAGCTAGTGTAATTATTGCTTGTAAGTTAATATTGTGCAGTGATATAACAATAAAGGCAGGCGTATCGTTTACCATCAGGTGAACATCTTGCTTGTCTACTCATCGAATAAAAATAAAATATTAAGAACAGCTCTCAAGCGCTAAATCTTACATATAAGAGCGATTACTACAAGTGGTATTATATAAACATCTCAAGATTCGTCTTATCTCGAGCGACCTCGTTGTTTTATATATAAAAAAAAAATAACCTTATTAATTATCTTACGATTTCTAGCGAAATTTTGTAGTATTTTATGTAGTTTTCTTAGTCAGTTAAAACAAAGAAAAGGTGTAACAAAGATGACAGCAGCGATGGCGTCTCTTTATAAAAGTTTGCGAGTCCCGCAGGTAATAGCTTTTGTTGGATTTCGCTACGGCCATGGGAATAACGTGATTGTAATATGTAACGGGACATGCTCAATTCATACTAATTATCTAGATATGGATAACAGTTTAAATGAACCTTTTTTTAAAGTATAATAAGATAGATGTTTCACCGTCATGATTCAGTTTGATTATTTTCCATCATCATATTTATATTTTAATATTAATATGTGGAGACATCTATATCGCGAATATAAAATGTGTATTGTATATACTATTTGGGGTGTAAGGTGTCCCGAACAACAATTCACGGGACCCAAGTCAACCTGACCAGCTCGTGGTGCACCCTGCTAATCAACAAACGAGGCTCTGGCCCCCACCAACACCAGCGGTACCGGATGTCATGCTGACTGTATGTGGAGATCTTTGGAAGAGACCTATGTCCAGCTGTGGAAATCTATCAGCTGATGATGATGTTATATTATCCACATTGTATTTAGAAGCTAATCAACTTTTTCTTAAAGTAATAACAACTGTTAAAATCATCTTCGCTCGATAGACGTCCATTGTTGGACACAAGCACCTCGCAATCTCCACACCGATCAGTCCCGCGCTGCCAGCAACCAGCAGCTTCACACCATTTCTGATTTCATCGCGCAGAGAAGCTCCGAGCATAGCTCTATCCATTGATCATTAGGTAACTTTCAGGCTTTTAACAAGGCCCATAGTAAAGATGGCCCCGTCTCGTTTCCGTAAGGCAACATCGATAACACGCACGAATTGAAGTCTTTTGTCTTCAGACACTGCGGTATCTGAGACAAGAAGATGCTGCGTAGTAATGTAAGTTTATTCTTAATAGCCCAATACTCACAGAGTACCTTCAATTTTTTAATTATTGCTCACAGTCAGATCTGCGCAGAATGGCCTCACCGTGTCTTGAAGTCTTCTATAGGTATGCTAGGTGTTTGATTAAAAATTAATGATAATGGCAGCCCAGGTCAATGTCCCTTTTTTTTTTGTTTCGGCGGGAAATCTTCGAAAAGATACTCTGCCTTCTGGGGGGAAGTCAGAGTTATTGGGAAATTTTTACCCACTAAAACTCCCTCGGTGGTCACCCTCGGCGTTTGGCGAGGTCACGGGATCTCCGTTCGGAACACAACCGCGGCCTCGCTAACGCTATACTGGTATAAAGCCAATGTCTTTAACCCAACCATCTCCTCTAAAGAAAATATCATTTTTTTTTTTAATTTTAACAAGCTCACGAATAATTGCTTAGTTTTTTTTTATTCGATGAAGCGACGAGATCAGCAAATGGTACAACGGATGGTAAGTCACACGCATGTCTATAACAACGTGGCGCTAGTTAGAACGTCATCCCATCGAGATCGTCGCCTTAAGACTTAGGTATTAAGTGTCATTACCTTAGTAATTTCAGTAGCTACAGCGCCATTCAAACTGGAACACAATATGCAAAGTACTGTTTGGCGACAGAAGTAGTCGCTGCGGTGGAAACTAAAATTTCCGGCAACGGAGATCTACCCACAGTAAGATCATAGATATTTTGTTTAGTTACTTTCAGTTTTAACTTATCAAATGGACGATGGGCGCTGCTTATCAGATTATCATCATTATCATTATGTGCCCTCTTCAAACTGTAGTTTGGCGATCAGATTGAGAAAACCAATTCAATCCTCAGGTATTTTACTGGTGGTATTTAAACCCGGTCCACTTTATGTCGTCATACCGTTTCCTCCGCTGTCTGCCAGGTGCACGTTATCAGATTATACGAAACGCTTAATCGATGGGTTAAACTTAACTCGGCGCAGCGAAGTAACAAAAACGGCTGCAGTGGAACAGTTACTGGGAATGTTCGATTCGACGCGATTACGAAGTTTAAAAGACTTCGAAGCCGCAACCGCCGCATTACCTTATGCATTGAACAGCATCCATTCAACTTGATTTCTTTTCGGAAACTTTATGAAATTGCAAAACTGTTTTCTACAATGTTCGACAATCTAAGTTTGTACTCTATTGTCTGTGTTAAATCTGCTTCCGTTCCATCTGTTCCTTGTTATAACTTGAAATTTTTCTGGTTGTAGCTCTCTTACCGCTGACTGTCTAGGTACCACCGCAGCGCTTTCTCCAGCCGACAAACAGTACTGCGCAAACATTACTGTAACCTGGTTTTAAAGGCGCTGTAGCTAGTGTAACTACTGGGGTAAAGAGACTCAACATATGCCTCAAGTGACGAGCGTAATATGGTGCAGCATAACATCCTAGCTAGCACCACATTGTCATGGGCGGGAGTATCATTTACCATTAAGTGAACATCTCGCCCGTCTCGTCGCTTAATGAAATAAAAAAAAATTGTCTGTTCAAAAGAAAGAATTGCTAGTAGACAGCGGAGGAAATAGTTTAAGGATACCAAGAAGTGGACCGTGTTTAAATACCATCAATTGAGAAGAAGGGCCGTAGACCAGATAAGTTATTACTGATAGTAGACCCTCATTGCTAGAGACCGTGTGGGTAGATACTATCGTAGCGCCTATTTCCGTCGGTAAATAGTAATGTACAAATATTAGACTTTTCCGGTTTGAAAGGCGTTGTAGCTAACGAAGTTATATCATCGAGATTTAATATGTTATATTAATTACTACTTTACTCTACTCACCAAACATTAGTAAGAAGGCACTTCACGTCTATGATATGCGAAAATTGTAGTCTTGAATCTGTATCCTCGGTAGTATAGTGGTAAGTATCCCCGCCTGTCACGCGGGAGACCGGGGTTCGATTCCCCGCCGGGGAGACTTTTTTAGTTCTATTATACTTTGAAAACTATTTTATTATGAATATTTGCATATATTTTTTATTTTCAAAGTTACTGTTTTCTAATCTGGAAATGAATACATTTATTTATCATTATCATCAGACGACAGACGTCTACTGCTGGACAAAGACCTGCCAAAGATCTCCATATCGATCGGTACTACGCTACCCACATCCAGGATGCATATGGGGGGATTTGGGTCATTACCCACCACGCTCGCCCAATGCAGGTTAATGGGAGACAGAGCCTCGTCTATTGATTAGCAAGGTGTACCACGAGCAGTAATTTTTTTTTTTTTTATTTACGTGAGGGATATGCATGCGCATACCTGCCCTTGCGGGAACAAAGGCAGGTAGTGTCGGACTTGCATCGACTAAAACCCCCACGATGTTCCTTCGATGTGACCTTCGTCGCTTTATGACACGGGAACGCTATTGAACACATACGCAACCCCGCCAGCGCCGGCTGCACCAAGCAGCTCCATCTCGGAGGGAAGAACCCCTCTTTTCCACCACTGTAAGGGCGCAACAGAACATACTGCGCACCCACCTCAGGGTCTCTTATAGTCCTCTGGGCAACGGATCCCCCCGAATCCCTCCGGCGGATCTGGTCTTGGGTTCCATGAGTTGTGCGGGACGCTTACACCGCTTATATATTTTATATAGTACGTTAACTTAATCTCATTGAAGACGCTTATACAGCCTTCCGTTAGTTTTTGTTGCTTTAAATTAATCCTCGGAACCGCAGCCCCGAATGCCGCTGTCAGCGCCAACGGAAATGGAAAGCTATTTAGTCTCCTTATTTAACTATTCAGTTGCCTAAACAGTTTTGTAACAACAACATTGTATTTATTGTTTATAACGAGAAATAATTAAAACGTGTTCATTTGTCTAAATTTAATTATTTTCTTCAGTAATACGGATTTGTATGTCGCAGAGTCCGCAACATTTGCATTATATTATTTAAAACTATACTTTATATATATAAGAAAAAAATTGTTTTCTAATGATTGTACAAGCTTAACAAAAACTTAAACTTATATATGTTATATATCACAACTTTAAGGATAAAAATAATCTCTTTATGGAATTGTTGGAGGCAGGTGGATTCGGACCGGTCTCGCTAGAAATCGATTGGCAGGTCTGTGATCAGCAGTGGACATAATGATTCATCTTTTGTGTCATTGTTCTTACATCGCCGGCATTCTGTATCCCTATAAGACTAAATAATTAGTGGGAAAAAAAGTTAAAACGTATACACAATAGTTGTATCCCGTAACACATATTCCTCATAAATTAACTTTTTTTTATTCTATTTTAACCATACGCCTTATAGGTTAAACCGGTTAAATTTAACATTAAACAATGAAAAAATTGTTATTTCACCGTCGCGAATTGTAAATGAGGAACAGTTAACGGAATGGATTACTTACTGTCTTTTTTTATTCTACGAAGTGGTGAGATCAGCGGGGCGAACAACTGATGGTAAGTGCCTACCCATAAAATCATGGTGCTAGATAAAATTATAGCATACACAAGAAGACATTGCGTTCATCGCTTTAAGACCTAAGATGTTAAATCTCGTTACTCTAGTGACTTCATTTATTTAACAACGCCTTTCAAACTAGAACATAGTAATGTTTGCAAGCAGAAGCAAAAGTTAGTTAGCATAAGAGAGAGTACCTACACAGAACAGAGACCTACCACCAGTAGACTGCTCAATGTATTTTAAAATGAAACTAATTGTTTTTAAAGAATTTTAAAAGTTTTGACAATTACCTACTGTCGGTAGTATTACTGATCAGAAACAAAGAAAAGGTTCTTTGACGTATTTGTCGTGTTGCTTTCAAAATACCATACGATCCAGCAAACGATTTTGTAACCCATTGCCATCTTTAAACGTATTATTTTTCAGTTTAAACATAGCATTTATTCATGACAACAATACAACCGCACAACTAGAGCACGAAACCTCAAAGTATTCCGCGGTAACTGAAAACTAATGCGACGTTATTTTACTGAATCTTAAATGGGATTACTTTAAAGTCTTGCTTCGCTTAAACTGTTTAATTTTGCTCCTTTTAGTGCAATAAATTAAAGCGACGCGGCTAAATGCGCAGGGGTGAGCGGCGAATTAATTATTTTCTTTCTTGCGAGACGGAATTGACGATAGTTTCTTGTGTAAAAGATAAATGGACGTAAATAACGAACCGCTTTGAGAAACGTAAAAACTTACAACACATTAACGTATAAGAATGCTATATTAAATAGCCAATGGAAATATATTATATTGAGGATACTTCGTTATTATGATGAGAATACATCAATTAGTATAGATCGGCAATTACCCTAGTCTAGTTAGGCCATCGAGTGTAACTTCAAACCATTTCCATGTTACGGTAACTAGAGATATAAATATATTATATATGCTATAAAACCTTTCACTTTCCTTTAAGAAAATTTGAATCTAAATCTGAAACAATCGTGATAAGCTTAGAAAGAAATCAACACAGTTTTTTTGCAGCCCGAGACGCTTTCACTTCCTCCTGTTTGTGCTCTCTCCCAATGAAAAAAAAGTTAAGTACTACCGGTCTAGACCCACGATTTACGACCTTCCTGTTAGAGGACATGAAAATATACTGGTAATACCAAAAATACTAAGTTAAAATACTTAAGACATACAAATATCATTGTAATGTAATATTATGTTTAAATTGAGTAATTTGAAAGTAATCTTATTACTTATGAATTACTAAGGTGCTAGAAAATAGAGAGAGTATATTTTAAATTTAAGAAAAAGTTTCTCATAAAAGAAAATCCTCATAAAAGAAAAGTTTCAATCAGGAGTAGGAAACGAAACATATTTAGAAAGAATTGATCTAGACTTAGAGAAAAGAGTAAAAAATATAATAGATAAGTCGGCTATTATTACGTTATGTTGTCGATTTAAACTTTTTTTGTTTGTTAATAGGGCTAGGCAATACTCTCATATTGTAAACGGAATAATAATGAATTTATTGTGAGTATTTTAATATATTATTTACAGATGGTAGGTCTCCATTGCCAAAAGCTGTCTAGGTAGGTACCACCGCAGGGTCTATTTCTGCCGCCAAACAGTATTGTGCAAATATTCCTGTTTCCGTTTAAAACTAGTGAAATAACTGGGGTAACGAGACAACATATATCTCAAAGCGTCAGGCGCGATATGGTGCTAAACCTTCTTCACTAGCGCCACGTTGTTATGGGCTGGCGTATCGTCAGGTGAATGTCCCCTTGGTCTCGTCACTTCGGTGCATAAAAAAAAAGTTGCTGCCGTAACAATATTGCCTTGCTACGGCTCTCAATATACGAGAGCTACAATATTCATAGTAGAGCTCTATCGTCCACGGCTTCATTATCATTTAACACTTTGTAAATTGAAGTTCAAGTGTAACACTTAAACATGTTTCTATACAGGCAATTTACTAGTGAAAAAAATATTATGTTGATTGTTGTCTAAATAATATGTGAGATTTTCTTCCCTTTTATTTTACTTTAACAATCTGCTTAAGCAAATGATCTATATCATTCGGGATTAAATATATCTTCAAGTGTATATAACACAGACTCCTTTTAAGGTAAGCCGATCAGGTTAATTATACAATTCAATTATGTGAATTGTATCGATTATTGAATACAATTGAATAATTCATTTGGCTCGAATATAATTATCGACGTTTGCCGCATGTTTAGCGATAATCGACAACTATACTAATTATGCTTTGTTTTAGTTACATACAAATTTAATTTAATAAAATGACCACTCACACATTTAAGATTAATTTGTGTACATTATACTATATTTACTGCTGGTAGGCTGCTGCTGTTGCCGAAGATCATCCGTAGCACCGCAGCACTTATTTCTGCTGCCAAACAGTAGTACGCGAACATTACTCTATTCCGGTTTGAAAGGCGCTATAGCTAGTGAAATTACAGGGGTAACCGGACTTGACATCAAGGTAAGGAGCATAACGTAGTGTTGTGTATAGCATCCTAACTAGCACCACCTTATGATCAAGCATATTACTTACCATTAGGTGACGGTCCCGCTCGTCTCGTTGGTTCGTAGAATAAACAAGAAGTTTAGTGTAAAAAAATTCTCGAAAAATAAAACAATTGAAATGTTGTTTTGTATAAATCAATTAATTAACAAATAAAGTTAATCGTTGAATATCGATTTTGTTTTAAGAGATGTTCAATACTTTAGATGATAAAGGTTTAGGTGATTTTTAAAAACACCATGGTGATATTTCTCAAAATTGATACTTTCATAGTTGCGGTTCTAATCCGTTACTAATTACATTTAATCTAGGTAATTTTTAATAACGACCGTTAAATTGTAATTAATCTTTCTTCAAGTTTAAAAGGTGATATAGGAGTAATGTTATTAAATGGTGATTCTTCGTACTGATGATAGGAAAAAACTATGTATCCATAATTCATAACGTTTATTTGAATGGAAGAAAGGGCAGTGACTAGTAGTAAGACTTTTTCACTAGAAACTTTCTTGGTTCAGGGTTTACAAGCTTGCATTCGCTGGTTAATGCAACATCCTGCTCGTCTCATAGCATAGTCGTCATTAAAGTTAATTTGTTATGTGTAAAGGTTAGTAAATGAAACTCTCGTTTTATTTAAATGTAGTTAAGTGTATTAGCAACGTTGGTACATAAGATTACAGAGTAATACTGTTGTGGGATATCAATGTAACACCGCGGTGTCCACACGCAGAGCATCCGCAATAACAATTAGTATATAGTAAAAAAAGAACTCATCATTCCGCCATTAAAAACCCGTGCACTTACTATGATGCAACTTACAATATTTCAATACAACTTCAAATACGCGCCTATTACACCTATAAATTCAATAACCGATTAATTTTTAATGTAGTACGTTAAGGACACTACAGATTATATATAAAACGTGAGCATTCATACAAATAGGAGGTTTATTTTCACTTAACAATAACGCACACCATGGCATTTCACCAGTGCGACAGTAGTTCACGCGCTTGTATTCGCGCCGTGCGATGTTGATTGGCGGAAAAGAAATCTCGCCGCATTCGAAATTTAAACGGAGTTGTTGGTATCGAAACACCGCCCGCGTTCGATATTCAAACGCTGTTTACACTCGCTGATCAAACGGCGTTAGCGTTCAGTAACCGGATACATGTTAATTAGCCCTAATTGATGAAAAATGACTTCTACAGTAGTCAATAAAGTACTAAAAATATTACTAATATTTATCTAGTACCCAATTACATTTATTCGGTAAAAAACACTAACTAGTAAACTGCACGTGAAAGCTTATATTGAATCGCTTGAAACAAATAAATATATATATATATATAAAATAAATACAAATCGGGGGACCGTGATATAAAGCGTTACTATAGTTAATGATGGTAATTATCGATGTAGTTAAGGTAAAAATTTCCAAAAACTTTAATTCCATTTCAAGTCTTTTCACACTTTAAGCAAATCCATATTTCAAATATTCGCCTATTATTAAAAAGCATTAATATGTATAATAAAAACATCAATTTGTAAAGATAGGCCTTGATGCAGTATTAATCATTAAACCAAACCAACAGCAACAAACATAAAATGAAAGGAAAACATAGGAAACAAAAAAAAAGCAACATAAAGTCATTAAATTTATTCTCTGTGAAATGTATTATATAATTTCTTTATGCAAGAGAGAATATTTTATTTTCTATTAAAATCTACATACAACATGACAAAAGACAAACTATTTAATTATTTCTACATAATGTCGCAACGACAAACGAAGACGTGTTTATGTTAAATATTTGTAATTATAAAATTTTTAAATAAAATATAAATAATCGAGTATTACCGTTCCAACAAATCTATATTATCTATGGTTAACCATAGACATTAATATATTATATTTAAACCGTGACGCAACATTACATTAGATCTTCACAGGCGTGAAGCTACCAATCACTTAAGAATTACATCGAAATTTTTAGAGATCTGTGTATTGGAAGTAAAACGACGAGAATCGGTACATTATGAAAAAAATATTACTTTTAATATATACCTATACAAAACCCTACATAAACATGATTTATAAAAAGGTTACGTGATTAAAAAAAAAAGGATTCTAACAATGTCTACATTGTCTATGATTCACATAACGAATTGATTGTAAAGTTACAATGAACGATTATATATATCTCCTTAATTCTACTTAACTAAACAGCAATCATTTGTGGAATTAATATTATCAAATGGATCGCTTCATAGAAGCGACACTGCCCTGGCAAGCATGACCTAATCAAAACCTGTTCAAACACTTCGCTTACATTTGTTTTTTTTTGTAATAAAAAAATATACAAAACTTACAAGTACTTAAATCAATATAATGCACTGGATGAGGGTAGTTTTGTACCGGGTTAGCTCAGTCAACTTCGCTATACTGCCGCGGACGTATCGAAATGCATTAATTGTGCATAAAATATATCCAAAAAGAAAACATCATCACAAAGAACCCTTATTATTTATCCCTTACAGCTTATCTACGATGAACTAATATACGATACCTAAGTTACAGTGTCGATAAAAAAAATAAATAGTTACATGACTAATGATAAAACTAAATACAAAACATTTCAAACGGAGGGTAAACGTTCTAAGTAGATTCTTAGAGCTCGGCAACTTTAAGAATTTACTAAACCTATTTGTGAATGTCGGTACATTCACAAATAGTATTTTTTTCTTGCTTATAAGAACAACATCAAACCATTAAAATATTCAAAAACAACGGCATTACCAACTGGATGCGATTAAGTTACTCATACACTCTCATACAAACACACAGTCAAACAAAATACCCCCTCTGTGTTGTATCTCCTGTTGTGTATGTTTATATGCGAGTGTCCAAACGTGAGAGCTTTCAGACGTGAGTGTTTTTTATAACTTTATACACTTCACATATAATTTGTGGCGAACCAACTATTTCCAAGAGACTTAATAAATATAACATTACTGTAATCTTCGCCATTGTTTTTGAAATCCATAAGATATTAAAATTTTTAAAACCATTTAAATTAACAGTATAAATTGGTTTTCAATTCTTTTAAACATCCTTATGGTATATGAATATCATTACGACGTTTAATCTTTTCTATTTATTTTCGTTAATGCATCTTTCGCATTAAAACGTTTTAATAGGGAATAGGTAATGTGACAGATATTTATAAAGAAAAAAACAAAAAAAAATTGTAACATAAAAGTAATACATTATCTATTTCTCTAAATGTTATTATTCTGTACTAACAACATTGATATGATAATGAAATCAGATTAAAAAATCTTAATAAAGAAACTTTGTACAGAATAACTTAAAATTTATGAAACGCTGCCAAGTATTCCAATAAAGTGATATATTCGTACGGTATTAAAATGTTCACTATATGAAAGAGTGTATACACTACGACCAAAAATCATAAGCTCACGCAAAACTAATACACTTTCAATGAACCTTAATGCTATATACATAAAGACGGATATTCCTTAAGATATATCAAAGGACAATAGACACCTATATTACAATTAGTCATAGGGGGCCCGGGGAATGGATACAAAACATTACAAAATTGTATAATAAAGTTAATCTTTCTTTTTTGGTATTGGAATCTCCGCAAAGATACCCTGCCATTTCAGGGAAAATCAGCGTAATATGAAGTAATTTTACCACATTAAAACCCCCTCGGTGGTCGACCTCAACGTATGGAGGCGTCACGGGATCTTCGTCACACAACCGCGACCTATAATATACTAATTTTTTAGTTATATCAGGAGGAATGGCTTTCGAAAGATACCCTGCCTTCTGGGGGAAAGGTATGGTAATGTCAATATTTTTACGTAAAAAAAACCCTCAGGTTGTCATCCTCGGTGTTTGGGAGTGGTCACGACATCTCCGTTCGGAACACAAGTGAATGGATCTGGTATGAATAACTACACCAGTATCATTCTAGTAATCTTTTCGATATCGATTTGAGCTCGAATAAGACAGCGTACTACTCAATTAACTGCTTATAAGTAATAACAATGATCCGAACTACAAATAGTAAGAATGCAAATGTACAAGTACGGATATGGAAATAATTGTAAGACTCGATTTGACTTAAAATTCGGTGAGCCTCGTATATCCAAATACACAACATCTACATTATTTAAGATACTTTATTAATATAATAATGGCACGACTATGTACATGGGGAATTGACTTTTTTTTATAAAGAAGACATTATGAGATGAATAATGCAAGTATTATACTTTAATATATCATTGTGCGATGGGGCGTCACCTTGCTTTTACGTTCGAAGTTCGAAGGCCATAGGGATGAAGAAATGTAGAATCAACAAGAACTTCGTTGCATTGTTACAAGAGCATTACACAATTCGCTAGTCCGCCTCGGTAGTTAAAGCACTGTAGCATCTATTTTTACTGCAGAACAGTAATGTGTAAACATTATTCTATTACAGGTTATTTGTGAAATTAGAACGGTAATGACACTTAACGTCTCATGTAACAACGCCACGAGGGTAATTTGGTGCAGTGTATATCGTCCAATTTAATGCCCCGTTGTTATGGGCGGGTGTGTCAGTTACCATCAGATGAACGTCTCACAACCTCGCCGCGATTAAGAAAATTAAGAGGTTAAAATCATTACCATTATTCATTTTCAATAACTGCTTCTTAGTTCAGAATATCTGTCTAGTTACAAACATAATTGATACCGTGAATGGATCATGAATGAATGTTACTAGATCTGTCTAGTTCCAAAGGTGAATGGTTAATCATTAGTTTTTAACAATTTTACACTACTGTCCTTTATAATTTCTATATATGCTTCTCTCAAGAAGCTAATAGTTTTTGGATTTTAATTTTATTCGACACGGTACAAATCCATGATAAAAACCTATACTCAGCGTCTCTTATGAGCGTCTTTTGGTTGATAATAATATCCGTACAAAGCAAGAACCTCCCTTATAACATTAATAAGTTATAGATACTATTCTATGCTATTCTAAAAAGACTTCGTGAATATAAAAAGAGGTCAAGGTTATACATGGATAGATATTAAGACCGGATTACAAGATATAACAAATAAATGCATTGAGTTAAAAAAATTGTCACCGATGGACAAGAACTCTCTATTTGGTTACTAGAATTCTATAAAAATAACTCATTACACGTTACAAACTGTGCTATCATGGCTCTTAATAAATAATGTATTTCGAATGCTTTTGAAAAAAAAATTTACATAAGTATTTTGTCCATCGGTAACTTTTTTTTAATACGTAAGTTGCTCCCACGAAGTCACACTTTGATCGGAGGCTCACCGGAGATTTGTGTCGGCTAACGGCTGCTGGGCGGCATGGGCAACTGCGCTTGGACACCCTGCAAGTTCATGGGTCGCCCGTTCGGGTTACCCATGCCAAGGCCGTCTTGATAGTTGTTCACATCCACCGTTGGTATATCATCGCTCTGAAAAACGTATTAATTAAAAATTAAGTTCATATTTTTTCTTGAGAAGACGCATTGAAAGCAATTCAATACTTTAGCTGTGTATAAATTTTGTACAACCGTACATTGATATAAATGCAAAAAAAAAATACCGTAATTATTTATTCCTTTGTATCAACAAATTTGTTATCTCAACGTTTTCCAGAATATTACTGATTTTACAAATTATCTAAAATTATAATTATTGAAAGCTATTCTACAGTACTGAATAATACCACCATAACAGCCAATTTACGCTCTCACTGCTGAGGCACAGGCCTACCCACAATATGAAGGCGATTATAGAGAATTAACAAACTTCTAAATGTCGAACTCAATATCCAGCCTGAATAGGATAAATATGTCCAAATATTTACAATAAACAGAATGCGCTGTAAAATATCTAAAATATACAACTTTAAACGTCATATATAGAGATTATTAATAATATGTATTATAATTATTAATTCACGTCTTTTTTATTACTTTCTCCGCAGCAAATTATCATCTAAACCACACAAAATATTGAATAGATCGTTAAATCAATTCCAAATATAGTTAGATATTATACAATTATTAGTAAAAACTGACATGTTAATGTTGCAAAAGCTCGGTGTATATGAAATCGTCAGTGATTGAACATAATGCGTGTCGTCGTTAGTGGAACAAATCGACGCAAATTACAACAACACATTAGGCACTATGACATAAGCCGCGCGTGACCCGTTACCTCTCTGTGCCTGCGTATAGTGCGGTCCTCGTAGCGCGTGCCGCCGGTGGAGGCCATCGGCCGGCTCAGCGTGCTGTTCGCGTTGCTCGGCGAGTGCGGCGCGGTGCCCGCCGCCCCGGCCGGTGTGCCTTGACCTGTCCGCGGCATGCATCACCCATATGTACACAGCTCAATGTATATGGACAGTGAAAATGACTATCGGTGCGTTTTTATAGTTTAAACCTTATATACCCAGTGTGCGATCATAGGTAATAAATAAAATCTTTAGCGAAATTTAAAGCAAAATAATATAGCCAATATGTTCTATTAACAATAGTTTTTGTCGACATACGACATCTACCAACCCGAACTTGACCTGCATTGGTAAGTTGCTTTAATCCTTATTACAGAAGGCTCAGACTCCCAAAGCAGAGAACACTAATAAAGCTATTTATTTTTAAATGTTATATCTAATGAGAATATATGGAGCTTATAACGTTTCTTTGCATCAGCGTAATCATATTAAATAAAAAAAAACTGCGTAATAATAATTTTTTATAACAAAATTATAAGGTTCGAAGTATTTTGTAACTTTTACAATTTACAGTTGACGCGTGTTGTGCAACGTTTGTATTAATATATATTAGGTATATATAAAATCTTTTGGTCTCTGTACATATATACAAACTAGTTTATATCCAGAAAAAATTGAGGAAATTTTTCGTATCTAGTTAACTCTTTTGCATTCTTTGAAATTAATGTACCAAAACCAGAGACATATAGTCATTATTTTATATAGTCACGCCTTTTTCCCAGAGGGGGTAGGCAGAGGTGAATAAACCACCCACGTTTCGCCAGATGTGGTCAGATTAGGTCCCATGTAACAGGGGGCGAGCCTGTTGCCACTTTATTGGGACCACCACACACACACACACACACGAAGATGATATCAGTGTGCGGGTTTCCTCACGATGTTTTCCTTCACCGTTTTTGTATCTCGCTGTTGTAACTAAAGTTCACAAATGTACATAACTTAAATATTAAGTAATTGGTACATGCCGAGGTTTGAACCCGCGACCTTCGGAATGAAAGCCGCACGCTCTAACCATTAGGCCAGCGAGCTACTAAACTAGACCAGAGACATAGACTATGTATACTACAATACACACGATATCAAATGATAATGGGTGCATACCTATGCACAGATACCGATCTGTAATGCATTTATTATCATGATAATGAAACTTAGATAATCTAATGATATTATAGATTTTAATGTGTTTTCTTGTGAAAATGTTAAAGGCAACAGTAATTTGTATGCATGTTTTTTTTTATTCCACAAGGCAACGAAGCAAGTAAAACATTCACGTTGGCCCTTAACAATGTGGCGCTAGTTAGGATGATAAACACTACACCCCTTTGTGCTTGTTGCTTATACAGAAGATGTGAAAACTTGGTTAATGTGCAAGATTAACTTCATATGTATTAGAATATATGAAAGCTTTTTTTATACAAACAAAAAAAAAAACTGGTTCTATGACCATCACACTTCACAATATCTAAAACAGAAACTTCCACAGTACAGCATTCCTACACAAGACAAGACAACAGAGAATAGCTGCATAGCTTTGATTGCTAACTGCATAAAAAGTTTTTTTTATTAAATGCCCATAACACACTCTTACCAAGAAAGTGACTTTATTGATAAATTAATATTTAAAGCTAATAAAAGTCTTTAAGAAATTTTTCAAAATTTGCAGTGAACGGAATTGTATTTAAACCTCGTCCTATACAAAATAACAGAACAAAAAGAGAGAAAAGAAGTTAAGATAAAAAATTGTAGATATATTGAATCCGATCACTTTCATTCTAAGGATGTGATATGTGTATTGGCCACACTGAAAGTTCACACTTAACACATATGCGCCTACTAGATTTGAAAACTTGACTAGTTCATAGCTACATCGCTCACCGCTGCTGTTGGATGAGCCACGCGGTTGGGCTGCTCGTGCCGGCGTCAGGAAGTCTGCCTCGCGCCAACCGTGCTTGCGGTACACCTCGCGTAGCTCGGCGTGGGACCACATCGTCATAAGAACTTGTCCTGCGGTGATTTAATAAATAATTTAATATGCAAAACTAGTGATTGTATTTTATTATGCGTATACTTTTAATTACAACATTATATTAGAAAGATGTAAAAGAAATAAATTATTCTGATTGTTCAAAAAACTAACCAGCAAACTTAAGCACTCTGGGTGTGTGACGATGGCGTTGCTTAGTAAGGTTCAACAGCCGCTCGACTCCACCCGCTTCTAGCAGCGACCGGGAGAATTCACCACTTTTCTTTATTACTTCATTTAAAGTCGCTAGTACAGCCGCTATAGTGTCGTCCGATGTGCCCTACAAAGAGATATCATAAAACTAAAATATAATCAGTTCTTTTTATTCCACAATACGATGTGACGAGCAAGAAGTTTACCTGATGGTCATTGATATGTCTGTACTCAACAATTTGGGGCTGGCTGGGATAATGAACATTACATCTCATAGTCATTATCGCCTCGTTACTAGCTACAACATCCTTCAAACCAGAACTCAGTAATATTTTTATTTACTGTTTGACTACAGAAATAGATGCTACTGGATACCCAGATAATCTCTGGCGACATCTACCAGTGAAATACATATAGAAAACTAACTTGATCATGTTGCTGGTTCCCGCTGGGCAGTTTCTGCACGAGGTCCCTCATGGCGTACTTGCCGATCAATTCCTTATTACGCTGATCTATGGCCAGATTGCGAAGAGCCGTTGCCACCGCGCACACCACTCGGTCCACTTCCATTCGTAGCAGCTCCACCAAGATTGGTAACCCTGTAATAACAAATAAAATGTAGTAAAATATATCTTTTATAATATATTTTTTTTTATTTACAAAGCGACAGGACGAACATAAATTTTGCATAATGGTAAATGAAACACGTGTTCATAAGAACGTGGTGCTAATAAGTATGACATATCAGAGCATATGACTCTAACCATACCCTCTGAACCGTATTATGCTCGCTGTTTGACACAGTGTTAGGTCTTGTTACTCTCAGTAATTTTACTACTTACAACTCCCTTTCAAATCAGAACAAAATAATATTTACACAACGACCGTTTAATGGCGGAAATAGACACATCGGTAGTACCTTCCTAGGTAGTCTCCATCAACGTTTTTGCCATTAATTAATTTAAACTTAGAACACCGTCATGTGCTGTGTTTTGTATGATTAGACTGAAATAATATAGTTGCAAATAATAATAATAACAAAAATAATCCGCGCTCTTAATATTCTCACTATTGGGATTTAGTTTTCTTAAACAAATACAGCGAGGACAATTTATTCTGCACGCTGACCAAGTACAGGTTGATGAACCACATGTAAATCATAGCTGTTGTTCTCGTGTTTACGTCAATGGAGGCTAAAAGTCGAAGTGGATTGATCCCGAGCCCAATTTATACATAGCGCATAAAACCGCTTTATAAACTAAGCTTTTTCTTTTTTCCATTACCTTTTTCCTTACGAACGGCGGCGCGTATATCTATAGAAGGTTGCCAGTAGCAAGCAGCCAAGTTCTGCAGAGCACCCGCCGCTGCTTCAAGAGTCTCCGGATTTGAGCAAGTTTGCAATAGTACCATATACAGTGGCACTACCTGTAATTACAAATGCTCCTAAATGAAATGAAGCTAGCTAGTTCTTTAACTAAGAGGTCTTTTATGTGAATAAACAACTTTTCGTTGATCACATAAATGACCTTTTACTGTTCCCCGCTTCTGGACTGGAAGCCTTCTTTCTCAAGCAGGGAATGATGGTCATTTATCCACTACACTAGACTAGTACAGTTGGTGCAATATTATTTAATATCTTCAATCAATATTTTCAAGTACTACATACTAACCTAGCCTAACCCATAACCTAACTTCATATGAGATATAATGCATGCTTGTTTTTTTTTTCACCATTAAAAATAAACTTACCTCAGGTGACCACAGCATTTCTGTGCCTTTAGGTACGCTGTATCCTAGTTGTGTATTGGACCCAGTTTCACCGAGTGGTTGGGAATCGGTGTCACTCTTGCCGAGAGGGCTAGTGGAGTTAGATGACGACGAGCCCTCCTTTTTCTTTTTACTACCACCGAAACATCCTAGATTCTCGCCTAAAAAATAAGTAAATTAAGGCATATTATAAGGAATTAAAGTTTAATTTATCAATACACAATATGCATTATATAATATATGTATGATTGATAATTTTTATGAAATCTTGAAAGTAATTTCTATGATACAATTGTTATATTGATGAAACTGTGACAACTTATTAATAGAGATTAAAAGTAATAAGCTTTTTTAATGTACCTTTAGATGCGCTAGCTTGTATCCTGGCTTGCCCTGAAGATTGTGTCGGTGGCGCTCGAGTATCATATAAAGGATCTTCTATTTCCTGACACCTGTAAATATAATTTTCAATAAGTACGTTAAAATATTTGATTGAGGTGTCGATATAACAATGAAGATTCATACGTCATATAAAGCCAATAGTTGTTCCCCGCCCGCTTTGCTGACCATAATATAAAATTTGTCTCATATATTCCTTGAAAGCAGCAACCATAACCAAAAATTAAATGAAAATGTTAGTTTATGTTGAAAATATGAAAGATATATGAAATTCAAAAATTATAAAGGCTATAACCAAGCTATAACAAATTACAAATTATTTCACGTAGAATGGTCACATTCCCATGTCGATATATTCACTAGTTTTCGCGTGATTGGCGAACAAACAAAACCATTTTATAATATATATATATATCTCACAACATCAAGAACATTAGCTCTATGTATATATCTTATAAAGGCGCCTATTGTTATGCGCAAGCAGGATTTATCACTTGGTGATAATTCCACCATATGACGACGCTTTTTCGTTAAAACAATTTAATAATTATAAAATACGTAACGGACAAAACGTTCATCTAATGGTAAGTAACATGTCCGCCCATAACGTAAAATTAATGTGAAAAAAACATTACTATTCGCATACATTATTTGACGTCTGAAATTGACGCTACCTATCTGGACAGGGACAAGAGTAAATGTAACGAAGTATATAACATTGTAATATGTAATATGCATTATTCACCTATACGACAGATTGCGTAGCACGCATACACAGTTCTCCACGATTTTGGTACCGATCGCATTCGCGCGCACCGCGGCGCGTACAGTGTGCAGCAGCGCCTCCGAGAGCCCGGGCAGCGCGCGAAGCCGCCGCCGTGCGTACTCGCCCGCCGACGATGCGTTGCGGAGCACACCCGATGCGTTACGGAACACTGTAAGTTATAAATATGTTAATTTTAATTCAGAAATTCATTGAAAATAATAGTGAAAACATTGGTATCGTCAGACTGATAAGAATAGCACTAATATAGACCGAATTTGTACTAGGTGTCGTTTAGAAAGCTTAAGATAAAAAATAGGTTCTTCGGTTCACGCGCCAACGGAACCTACCAGGCAACCACTCAGCAATTTTACCATAAAAGCAGTTAGTCTTGAAATATATCAGTAATGCAAGGAATTAAAAAAAACATGCCGCTTTAGATCTTCTATTTTCTCCCATACTTCCATAAAATATACATTATATTATCTATTAACACACACCTGTGAACCAAAGAGTGTCGCCTGGATTGGTGGGATGCCAACCGGAGTAGGGTATGATGACCTTGTTGACTATTACTTGTGCCGCGTCGTCTATGATTGATTGCTTCAGGTCTTCACACGAGGACATGTTCCAAATGACACCCGTCACTAACTCCTTCACCTGTTCAGAATGATATTTATGTATTAACCTGAAGGATTTCATATAACATTCCGCAAAAATTACATCAGCAGTCATTTTTAGTGGAATTTAGCGATCTAAGGTGATTTTCTTAGACTTGCGTAAACAAATTATAGAGAGTATTCAGCAGTCAATCATTTAGATCTGATTAACATTACTTATTCCTCTTGTATCTAGTTATAATAAGCAAGTAAGAGCGGAAAATTAAAATTTCTTCTTACCTCCATATCGGTAGTGCGACACAGAAGCGCCATCAACGCCGGGATTCCTCCTGCGTCCCTGATGGCGCGTTTATTCTCGTCGTTCTGCCTCCCGTAGGACAGATTGCGCAACGCGCCGCATGCATTGCGGCATACCTCCGGGCTCTCGTGCGACACTAGGCGCACTAGAGGCGGAATACCACCTGTGAATCGAATGTAATTCATATATATCATGCATTATAGTCTAATAAAGTTTTTTTTTATTGTTTCAAAGGCTAATAAAACTTTTACCTAGCAATAAGCGTAACTTAAACCCATAATAGACATTCTTTACTAACGGCGTTTATTCAGCAAAGCATTACCTTTGTCGCCTTGCAAAATAAAATGTTAAATCTTGTTAACCTTACTATAGTACTGTTTAACATCAATCAAAAATTCAGCAAAGCATTACCTTTGTCGCCTTGCAAAATAAAATGTTAAATCTTGTTAACCTTACTATAGTACTGTTTAACAGAAATCAAAAGAGAGCTGCGGTGGTTTCTAAGTAGAGGGTCTTCGTCAGTAGATATCTACCACCAGTAAACAGCTCAATATATTTTACTTGAAACCTATATATTATTTAACTATTTTTAAAAGTTTTTATTATCTACTACCTGCCTAGACTGTCTTCGGCTATACATTCTACGAAACGTGAACATCAGGTATAAATTTATAAAAAGGTAAAAAAAATTAAAACCATACCCAAACTCCTGGTCTTCTGTTTGTTAGGGTCATCCATATACGTCAGATGTTGTAAATACGCCGCGGCGTTGGCTTTCACCACATCCGAGGGCGAGTTTAAGAATCCGATAACTTCTGGCAAATTCGGATCACGCCATTGGAGACCACCGCCCTCCTCTCGACCACCAACACTGGGATGCACTGTAGTTGAAAGTATTATTTTTATTCGACGTAGCGGTAAGGAGAACAAGACGTTCACTTGATGGTAAGTGTAACGGCCAATAATAAATGTAGCACTAGATAAAGTGATTCAGACTGTACCACATTGTGCCACCTAAATATATACATAATATATAATGTTAGCAAGTCTTATTACCACAATCTTTGAAGAAGGCCTATGTTCTATGCCTATGCAGTGGACGTCTGTCGGCTGATAATGATGATGATTACCACAGTAAATTCAATATTTACAGCGTGCTTCTGGATGTTTTTACAATACTGTTTGAAGACTTAACCAATTTGCGGTAGTAACTACTTCCAGTAATAGAGACTGTGGTAAACATTATTTATCCATTTACGTAAATATAGAAAAACTTACCTAATGCCATTCCAGCCATCTGCTTTTGTAATTCATCTTCATCACCGTACATTGATTGACCACCAGTACTTCCAAGACTTAACCCATTCTGTGAGTCCTGTAAATAGATAATAGACATTTAAAAAATTGAGCCGTCATCAAAGCATCGTCACCGTTATCATGAGCACTTAATGATCCACTACTGGATATCGACCTTCCCCAATGTCTCCCACTAAATAAGATCTTATGATATCATCGGTTCATCTGAAGAGAGGTCAAAGCATAAACATATCTCATGCAGCGTATTCTATGTCTTCTTTTATACTTTAAATAGGTTTGTGCTTGATCACGTGTAAAGTAGTTATGTGGTCTGCAATGGTAAAAACACTAGCTCAGCAATAGAGCATTCCCTTCTTTTTAAGTAAGACCCACGAAATATTTGAACTGGAACATTGACGCCAGAAACTAGTGCTAGTCCTTTGCTTTTTTATCTGGAACGTAGAGTTGAATCATTGTTTTTGTAAATCTCACTTTAAACTGTGGAGGCTGGTGTGGCGGCTGATCGTAAGCGGTAGGGTAGTGCTGGTAGCCGTACGCGTCGGCTGCGTAGTCGCCTCGTGGTGACGTCACACAATAGTGCCGGCCGAGTTGTTCCAACGATGCCGAATCATACCTAAAGAAATTTAATTTTGTCACCTATAAGCTAACAACTGATCTCAATTTAACACAATGTCAAATGATTACAAAGCCGTAATCAATAATTATTATGATATTAATATTGAGAGCTGGATCATAGCAGTTATGATAGCGGACTTATATCACATGTGGCTTCGGGATCACACGCTTTATGTTACAAAACATGCTCTTAGCAACTGCTTCGCAGTGGGAAGTAGAGTAGGAATAAAAAGATTGTCCTTAATTAGAAAAAAAAAAAACGGAAAAATTATTCAATGCTACGTATCTGATATGCCACGATGTAACAAGACTTTTGATCACTTGTTTCTTTACGTTGAAAGCTTCTATAACAAAAACTTGAAGTATAACAATATAACGAAATCGATACATGATAATATTATATACTATACATACCTCTGTTGCAAATGAAGATTATGTTGAGAAGGCAGGGCACCGGGAGACGCACTTCTTGGTGAAGCGCTGCCGCCACCTTCCACATACTCCTGCTACATTAAAAAATTAAAAATATATATATATTAATATTTAATGGAGTAGCCATACCTCTAAAATATTTTCTAGAATTTAGATGAGTTTCTTGTTTAAAAGTAACGAGTTTGTAAACGGAGCATTATTAAACATTCCTGTATTTGTCTGAATGACTATTGTATTATGAACTTAAAGTGATGGTCCATCATCATCAGCCAATCACTATCCTCAGTTAGAGATATGCTTTCCCCTAACAGATCTCCATATCGATCGGTCTTGTGCTTTCGGCATCCAGAGGTCTCTCGCGACCTTCACTAGTTCATCGATCCACTTAGTGAAGGATTTTCCTGCAGTATGTCTACCAAACAGTAGGTTGTTTATTTTTGTGAATATATGCTTGTTAAATCACCTGCGACATGTAAGTGGGAACTTGAGTCCCGGGCTCCACGAGATAAGCCGGCTGAGCCGGGTACGCGGCGCCGTAGTGCGCGTACGTTCCGTAGTGGGCAGCACCCGACCCGGTGCCGTACACGCCTCCGCTCACTGATACGGAATCCATCACCTAAGCACATGAAAACAATTATAAGTAAATTACACACATACTGAGAATAGGATAGCCAATATAAATATAAAAGTAAACAGTTTAACTTCACGTCTTTTTTAATTAAAAAATAGGATTTCTTTTTGATTTCACAATGTTCTTTACCCCTTCCGAGATTCGCGGTACACCGAATGTATCAGTTTATGTTTTACCACACTAAATGTTTTTAATGAGATTTAATTTGGTTCTCATCGATACCACCATAGTTTTATCGTCCTAAGATAATATAAACAAAGTAAACAAATATTTAAAAGATACATTTGACTTATAAATTAACTAGTTCCCCACCCACTATTCAGGCCGTAATATAAAATTAGACTTGAAATTTGTCTGAAATTATCCTTGATCTGAAATAACCACAACCGCTAATGACTTTCTGTAGCAACCGCATAAATAATACCACATGAAAATATTTACAAAAGCTAATTATAAATAAAACGATGAAGGGTCTATGCAATTCAAAAATTTAATAGCCTATAACCATAACCACCTATAAATCAGCGCATCGAATGGTCATGTTATGTTTCCATGTCGATACGTTCACTAGTTTTCACATTATTGGCGGATAAGGAAAATCCATTTTCATTGTATGTATTATATATTGATATCATAGGCTAAAAATAGTTTTTACTTCACAAAAAAAATTTACTTGAATGAGTTAACTAATTTTACTTTGTTATACACCTTAAGAGCTATTTACGCCATCAATAATGTACAGTTCACTTTAAACTTTCCGATTAAAGAATGAAAATCTAATACCCAGTAAATAATCATATTTGTATGCATAATACAATTTTTGTAGCATATTGTGGCACAGGTAATAAAAAAACTTTTAGTTATTTTACAATCTCTGGAGATAGGTATCCGTTGCCGGAGAAAGTAATTGATATAACTCACATGAGGGTACTTCTGCGACGGTGCCATGGTGAGGTGTCCCATATGGTTATAATGAGCTGCCGCCGGTGACGACACATACTGTCCGTAATCCGGTTCCACGCCCGATACCGGGTACTCCACAGCCTTTAATAAATAAAAATATAATTTTTAAAACTTTTTTGTTATACCTGATTGATATTAATATAAATATTTTACTGATGGTAAGGCTCTGTTTGCCGTCCAGGTGGGTAGCACTGCAACTCCTATCCGACAGTAGTGTGCAAACATAATCGTGTTCGGGATTGAAGGAAGTTATAGCTAGTGAAATTATTGAGGTAAAGCGACTTAACATCCTATATTTCAAGACGATGAGCACAATGTGGTGCAGTGTATGCTATCCTAACAACTATTAATTGAACGCCCACTCGTCTTCTAGCTTCGTTGAATAAAAATAATCTATTTATATAAAGTAATTTAATTCTTAAGCATTTACATAACAAAAACTAAGCAAACAGCGAAGAAAGGAGGAATATTCAAAGGAATTTCATTTAAGTTTCTTTATGTTATAAAAGAATATAAGAATAAATAAAAAAGGTTTCTTTGACCTCCTTTGACTTACTGTTACTACCTAACATTCCCCTGCTTAGAAAAAAAAAATTATAAGTACTATTGTTCATTTAAAGTTTTAGTTCAATTTTCATTTCTTTCATATTAATTTTATTTTCTCTTCTTTCTTTTTATTTTAGCTCCCGGATATCAGATCCGTCAGCTCTGAGTCCGATGAAGCTGCAATAGTTGTAATAAATAACGGAGTAAACTTCATCAAAAAAAAAAAAAAAAAGGACTGTTATCATTAAATCATATCGAAAAACAACTTTTTGTAATAGTGATAACAATACTTACGTATATATAACATAATACATACATGCTAGTATGTGAATGTATAGTACTTGTACAACAAAATATTCACAATTATAATAACTAAGACTAAATGACAAAATTTTAGAAAGGCCTATGTCCACAAGTGGACGTCTGTCGACTGCTGTGGATACTGAGTAAAATATCATGGTGTTTTAATAAAATATATTGATCTAGACTATAAAGTTACCTTCGAGTTAGCTCATTGAAGCAAATGGAAAGAAAATAATGTTAATCACAGTGTTCTATTCTTATCTCAGATATCACAAGCAGTATAAATTAAACCCGGTGCCTACAAGGGTACCACTTATCATCAGGTGAACGTTTCGCCCGTCTCGTCGCTTAATTGTATAAATATAAAAAAAAATAGTTTTTGTAGTAGTAGTTGCTACTACTTCTGCTGCTACTACTGCTGCTTAATAGCCGCAGTAGCAGTAATCGCAGCACGACTAGTAGCAGTTGCAGAAGTGAGAACAAGAGTAGTAGCATCACAAGTAGTAGCACCAGTGGTAGCAGCACCGAGAGTAGTAACAGTAGCAGCAGAAGCAGTAGTAATAATGGTAGTAGTGGAAATAGCAGTAGCAGTAATGGTAGTAACAGAATTAGTAGCAACAGCAAAAGAGCTACTACTCTTGCTGCTACTGCTATTAGCCTTCCCGCTACTAACACTATCGCTGCTGCTGCTACTACTGTTGCTGTTGGTACTTCTGCTATTCTTGCTACTGCTCCTGCTACTACCACTGCTACTATTGCGGCTACTACTGCTATTACTACTACAACTACTGCTACTATTTCTGCTGATACTGCTACTTCTATTAATCTTGCTGCTACTGTCACTACTCTTACTACTACTGTCACTACTCTTACTGCTGCTGTCACTACTGGTGCTGCTACTACCACTGCAACTACTACTCTATTACTACTGCTTCTGCTGATACTGCTACCACAACTGTTAATTACGATTTTTCTGCTACTTCTCTTGCTGCTGCTATCACTGCTGTTACTACTTCTGCCACTATTGCTACTGCTGATACAACTGCTATTGCTACTACTACTTCGGCTAAACGCGGGGTTTATTACAATTTCTTAGAGTAATAAACCCCCCGCCTATGAACTAGTATAAGTAATGTTCTGTAACACAAAGGACTCGAACAAAATTTAATGCCACTTTGTATTCAAGTGCAAACGCACACAATAGATAACGCCCAGCACAATGATACCTTTAAGCCGTTCTCGCTTATCATGATCCAAACAATAGATTAATACTTAGTTTGTACTTAAGTTGCGAGAAATGACAACGTATTATATATACAAATTATGTGACCTAAAAATAAGGTATTTATAATACATAGAAAAAATAACAGACAATAACGTAAATAAACTTAATGTTAATCGATACGTGTTTATCTATGACATTCAGAGTATACTCAGTTTTACTTCAAAACATTATATTTTAGTCCACAGCAAAAATTTACTTCAATGTAGAAGGGAAGGAGGATATAGAGAAAGAGAACCATTGGTAATGCGAGTGGACATTCTTCCTATCTTGGGAGCATATGTGTCTTGGGCCAATCAGCCTCTAAACTCCCATGGTCACCGTGCGATGGACTCGCGGAGTCTAATACGAAAGTTGACATTAGAAGTCAGGAAGGAACACGTAAGGGTAGTAACAGGTTCTGCACAACAACTCTATGAGTCCAAGCCAACCTCACTTGCTCGAGGTGCACCCAGCTAATCAACAAACGAGGCACTGGCTCCTACCAACGCGCATTGGGCCAGCGTGATGATTAATGGCGCGAATTCCCCTTTTTGAAACCCTACAAACGTGGGGATTTTTGGATGAGCGTGATGTCCAGCAGTGGACGGCTGATGATGATGATGAAGGAAGACGCGCTGAAGTATAAGAGGAATAGATGAGTGTTCCTCCAATTAGATCTGATTGTACTAGTCGTACCATACGGAAGAGTCACGGAGGTGTGATAAAGAATTTCCATGGCTTTTACATAAAACTACGAAAGTGGTATATCATGAAGATTTGGTGTGTGCAAGTTCGTTATAACAATCTGTTCTTATCCCAGAGCAGTTATATACAAAAAAATATAGACTTCGTTAGTTTTGACAATACATATTTTAATATACGTTATTTAAAAAGGAGCTATTGTAGAAACGACACAACTCTTGTACAGAAAGGTTATTTTTTTTTTATTAGGAATTACTTTAGATATCACCTTTTCACGGTATTCTTCACGAAGTTGCAATGAACCTTAATCAGTAATTGTATTAAAATTACTCAAATATACTCTATATCTATAATATATAACCTTTAGAGAGCTTCGGACGTTCCTTTATATTATATATTGAATTTTTCGATGACACCTATCAATGTTTCAAAGCTATGAGATTTATAACGAAATGATTTATAGCGCAATGTCAATTTCTAAAGCCATTTTAAATCTTTCATATTGTACTTTCAAATAGATTTACACGTTACACCTTTAAACCAAAATATTCCAATATTTACTACGGTTTTATTATAACAAAATATATTAACTAAGCTAGTAAAATTCTAAGTATCGTTAGGATTTTGCCTATAAAAAAATTAAAAAACCATAGGAAGGAAAATATAAATTTAAATGATAATGATGCTTTGGGTCTGATCTGGACTAATACAGCACATGTATTATAAATAAGCGATTATATATATAAATCATCAGTAAATTAACCTTATAATTCATATTAAAATTTCAAATACCCTTAATATTCACTTTGACCTATTTGTCTATCAACATAGTTTAGACAGACTAATCAAAAGTAAGTCTATTTAGAGATACCTTATTACAAACTTGGGTCTGATTTACTTTAACAATCAGAAGAAATGTAAATGGGTAAATTAAGATTAATAATGTCAGAGAGAAATCGGAAAAAAATTATAATTATGACAACTGTACTATCCAGATAAATCGTACTGGTTTTGGGATAATAATACATACTTCCTTAGATAATAATTTGATTCAGTTTTCTACCTGCATAGCTAGGTGGTGCTGGTGGGCGAGTGCTGCAGATAACTCCGCGTCCTCGGTGGAAGCGTCCGAGCGCGACACGGGGCTGTGCTGTGAACCATACGCGCCTTCCACCGGACCGTTGCTGCAATAGCACAAAAGAAAAACCTTAAATATTATTCAAATTTTCAAATGATTATTTAAAAAATATCAAAATCGTTCGTATATAAATAAACGGAAAGAGGCTGAAAGAAAAAATGTCGAGGATCAAATGAGCGCAGAAACAACGGCAGCCTAATTCTTTTGTTGTTCCTTCGAAAGCGCAAGAATAAAGATTTGTTCTGTATATACCGAAGTTTCTGAAAGGCACTTGACCTGACTCAAGACGAACAAATCTATTATATTTATATTTTCTACTTACTAAAGTCACCAACTTACTGTTGCCGCAATCTAAACATATTTACCTAAAGCTAGATGAGCATGTCATCACCCGGAGTAAGAATGATTTTAAACACATTAAGATAATAAGGTGATAATTGCATTCAAAATTCAGTCAAAGATGGCTCCCGATACCTTTACCGGATGATTTTGCCCAATGAACCTGAATAATAATCATATTAAAGCCTCTTAACTGCGTTACGGCGTAAGCAGTCTTCTCTAACCTCGTTAATGTAGAAATTACAACTAGGAAGATAACCGCAATGATTTTAAAGTGTAGACCATATGACCATGTGACCATAGCAATATATTAATATTCCTCAAACTGGGACTTCAGGCCTTCTTTCAGGAGAGTGGGTCAAGGCTATTCTGGATGTTACATGTCAACTAAAGCTGTTGTTCGTGAAAATGTAGGGTTTATAACAATTTCCCTTAACGGGCGCAGTAAGTGGCCCCCGTCACGTGCCTCAGAGGCGTATAGCTAGTACTTACAATATAGAAAATATTAATAGAGAAGACGAACATTAAACAAGGATTATTAATATAAAGCCTTGTACAGATAACTTTTATTAAACTCCTTTACAACTATTGCGAATCAAACTTCAATGCCTGTGGGTCTATATTTTAACTATTACATCACGTTACGGATAAAATAAGGACTTTTGGTTAGTTAATTATCTTTTAACGCTTAAAGCTGGGCAACAAAAACTTTACGGACGTGAGAACGTAACTTGAAAAGAAACTTTTAATTACAAAAAGTAAAGTTAACGAAAACTACTCAAATTTGTTGTTAGTATATATTGTTTCGGAACTGAAAAAAATTCTCTTATAACGCATTGTTTTTGCAAATTGGTTCAGACGGAAGGAAATAATTGGAGCCAGTCCGAAAACAGTCCATTTCTAATGTAGACTACGAAGCACAAGTTTATATCTAAAATACACGCGGACGGTTATCCTATATATAGTAGATATCATGAAATCGCTTAAATCGTGTATTCATTATATAAAAAGAACTTGACCTCCATATGCTACTGCATTATTAAAACCTGGAGCAGAATTTCACATCTCTCGTGTAAATACATACATTCCTATTTTAATTATTAAAATTATATTATTCATACACGATGTCAATATTAATCCAACTTAGTCGAATAACTAGACGATGGAGCGATGATCTGGTGGAAGTCGAAGGAAAACGCTGGATGCCAGTAGCGTAGCACAGCTCGGTTTCCTTGACTGAAACTTATATCTACCAGTGTACATATATCGCCTGATAATAGAATAACTTAGTCGAAGAATTGTTTTAATCTAAACAATTACTTATTCAATATCTGAATTGCATTTGGAAAAACTGGAACATCCAATAAACTAACTCGATCAATTAAAATCGATTCGCGTCAACAATTATTATACAGTCAATTATTCGGTCATCTGAATTCAATGTAGGGTTGCACAAACCTTTATTATTAGTACTCTCAATTTAATTTAGAGAAGAAAAAAATATATTGATGATGGTGGCAAAAAAGTTTTTATTAGGTATATACAATGGGGTTAACACTATAGCTCAATATCAAACGATGTTGAGAAGCAAAGTATTACTGCTGTAACCCTACTATCTAAATCAGGCAGCTGTGCTAGCTAGTATTAAAGACATCCTAAAGAATGTGATCCTTTTATAAGGATCTATATACACGTCTTCGTGGAGGTAGTTCTGCGTTGGTGGAGACCGTCTAGATAAGTACCAACGCAGAGCTTCTATCTGTCACTAAACAGTAGTGTACACACATTACTGTGTTTCTATTTGAAGGGCGTTGTAGCTGATGTAATTACTGGGGTAACGGTACTCGACATCTTATGTCTCAAGACGACGAGTGGAATGTGGTGTTGTGTATACCATTCTAACTAGCGCCTCGTTGTTACGGGCTGGCTTATCATTTACCATCAGGTGAACGCCTCGCTCGACTCGTCGCTTAATAGAATAAAAATATATATACATAATGCAAATGTGTTTTTTTTTTTTCGCCAATCTCTTGAAAACTAGTGAAAGTACGTCTTAGAAAGGACCATTAGATGTGGAATGATTTGCAGATGGTTATATAGCATATTATTTTTTAATTTCATAGGTACATTATTTTATTTCTAATTAACTTTTATAAACATTATAATTTCGTATTATTTATGCGGTTGCTATAGTAACGGTTGCTATAGAAAGTAATTTGCGGCTGCGGTTGCTCTCAAGGAATATTTTAGACACATTTCAAGTCTATGTTACGGGCAGCAAAGCAGACGGGTAACAGCTAGTTATAGATAAAAACTATTATAATTTACAGCTTATTTCATTATTTAGTTTATAGGAGATTTTATATACAGAGAACTTAACAGACAGAGGAATAAATAAATAGTCAGCTCAAAATGCTTTTTATTAAATCCTATACCATGATATTAAAACTTAAAATACATATGAACTGTTTATTTTGTACGTGGTGTAAGTTGCAGTCTGGGAATATACATTATTTTAGTTAAATTGGCCTAAAACAAATATATTTTAATTAAATATTGATAAATCAGTAGAACCATTAGATATAAGACTTGATATAATTAACCTAAATTTTTTAATTGACTAATGCTGACTTTAAATTTTCTCGATATAACGTGCAATGTACTTACACCACGTACAAAATAAACAGTCCATATAACTATTTAAATATCTTATCTATATCTTTAATCGGATTTTAAACTAAGAAGTTATTTTGAAGTCTAGGACCAAACTTCGCGTATTAAATTGAATGCAATATGTATGAAATCACCATACATAAATTTATATAATACATTAAGTAAAATTCTCAAAAATTTTAAATACTACTTCTTTTATCTAGTTTGAAGGTCGCTGTAGCTAGTGCAATTACTGGCAAAACAAGATAAAAAATCTCATGTCTTAAAGCTACGAAGAAAATATGGTAAAGTATATTACTTACCATCAGATGAACGTAGCTCGCTGGCCTAATGGTTAGAGCGTGCGGCTTTCATTCTGAAGGTCGCGGGTTCAAACCTCGGCATGTACCAATGACTTAATATTTAAGTTATGTACATTTGTGAACTTTGGTTACAACAGCGAGATACAAAACGGTGAAGGAAAATATCGTGAGGAAACCCGCACACTGATATCATCTTTGTGTGTGTGCGTGTGTGGTGGTCCCAATAAAGTGGCAACAGGCTCGCCCCCTGTTACACTGGACCTAGTCTGACCATATCTGGCGAAATGTGGGTGTTTATTCACTTCTGCCTACCCCTACTGGGAGAAAGGAGTGACTATATAAAAAAAAAAAACAGATGAACGTCATACTCGTGTCACCTTTTCGTGGAATAACAATAATTACACTGGTAGTAGATCTCTGTCTCCAGAGACCGTCTAGATAGTTAACTCCGCAGCGCCTATTTCTACCGCCATACTGTAGTACTTAAAGATTAATGTTCCGGGTTGAAAGGCGCTGTAGTTAGTCAAATTACTGGGGTAAGGAGACTCAACATCTCCGGCAACGGGCACAATGTGTAGTGTATACCATCTTAACTAGCGCCACGTTTTTATGTGAAGGCGTATCACTTACCATCAGGTGAACGTCGCGCTCGTCTCGTCAGTTAAATGAATAAAAAAAATAATAATAAATGGCTTAGTAAACTAGGATCATGATTCTTTCTTAAGCAACAACCCTAGCCACAACAATCATGTCGATGATAGAATAGCGCTGAATGTTGACGTGACACGCTACCGATTTATTAACACGTCTATCTGCACCGGAATAAACGATGCAGCTTCCGTGAAACTTTAATCGATTCAAAAATTTAAACGTTAAAAAAAAACTGAGTGCTATTATTATGACGCCATCGAAAATAATGAAGGATTTTTTTCTGTACTTTATTATTCGTGAAAAAAAAAACTTATAATACCGAGTATACTCAATGGATTCTTTGTTTAATATACATCTCAATATAAATCTATAGTTATTATTGTTAGTATAATATTAAAAAATTTAATAACTAGCTTTCAAAAAAATCTGTAAAAAATACAGCTGTCCTATTCTTCCTGCTACCAGGACTCACGGCTTCAACAGAATCAAAGCCACATATCAACCGAGCTGATGAAGGGCCTGTTGGTGCATAACTTATGTCCACGAAAGCTATTGTACTTGTAACATAACGGTTTAATCACCATATTTCCCTTCACCTGAAACTCAATTCCAGTGAGAATCAAAATCGTCTCTCTTTAACATATATAAACGTGTAAAATCGTTTTACAAATTGATCTATCGCGGTATCATAATACACCTGTTTACTTATATCGTAAGCAATTTAGAAAATCATTTGTTTTCATCACATGGTTCAGAAATTTAAGCACCTGCTGTGCGAATTTGATATGAATAATACAATAATGTTTCTAATATTATATTTCAGTGCTTATTTTATACTTTAACATATATAAAGATGTATACTTATATCGTTATACTGTAATCAATCATTAACATCCTTGTATTGTCAAACTTTTCATGGTTCCGAGTGTAGGTTTAATCGAAAAATTATAAAGTTCTCCTTGCAAATTACATTTCCCGCAAAAGTTTGTCGTGTGTTGGAGATTTACAACCGGGCTCCCTCCCCTACCTCCTCACAACGTGCCCACAAGGAACAAGTTGACTTTTATTTTTATACACATAATGCTTTCTGCCCACGATACTGCAACGGATCAATATCTTCCATTCCTTTGCGTCTTTTTAATGCTCTTTATGGAGTGGTTGTGAATTTTGTTCAAAAGCGTGACTATATCGTCGACAATGGACGTTTTACGTTAGGTTTCCATAGTTTGCCTTCTCTTACAAGAAAGGAATAAAAATAACACTCCACCACGTTTGCCAAAAGTTGATAGGTAGATGTCGATATCTTTGATCTTCAACAGGTTTTCAATTGCTAATCACAGCTAAGGAACTTGTTAACATTTTACAATTGCTATCTGAAGTTTAAGTAGAATATGACGTTGCCATAACTTTTAAAATAAATTGAAGATACTTTGAATTCAAAAGATTAAAACCAAAGTAAAAGATAAATAAATTATCAAGGAGTAACTTTTCTTTTTCAAAACTGCAAATTCAACGGAGCAATCCATCTTTGGAAATTTTCACGTACGTTGCAAAAGTTGAATTCCCAAAACGCATTACAGACGGTTTAACAAAGTTATCAATACTTTTCCCTCACTTGGTATTGATTTGTGGTGAATGGTATTTAGTGATTTTAGTCTATAAAATAATAAAAGCTATAACATAAATTTAAGCAGGCTGTGTCAGTATTAAAACTTGAAAATAAAAAGTATACTCAAACGAGTCCAGGGCAGGAATGGCGAAACGGAAGTCAGACTAAGATAGCACCTGTGTCTGACTCATATCCCGTATTAAAAACTCTGCGTAGGAGCATAAACCCTTGTGTATCCATGAAATTGTGATTATAATGATATATTTCAAGAAATGCTTCATATTCTCTGAGTTATAGTGCTGCTAAAAGTGAAACCTAGGTCCAGTAATCGACGTCTTCTGTTGAGACGATAACGATAGTGCTGTTAGTCGGGTGACCGACTGATACAGCTCATTTGATAATGGGCTCATAGACCTATAGTCCACGGCCTAAGAAATGGTCGAATATCTCTGAAAATAGACCACTTTATAATAATTTCAAACTGAATTTGTGAAAACTAATAGATATGGATTTCTTATACAAGATTTCTTCAATCAGCGTACAAATATCTATAACTCAGATTTAAAACAAAACGTGTACGATTTAACGATTAATAACAGGCGGTACAACATATCTGCACATTCAGAGGATATTAAAACGCTGTGTATTGAGAATTTTATATAAGGTATAGTTATTTTAAGAGCCGGCTAAGGTATAAAGGCGCTGGATTCGACGCATCCCATCGCAAAAATAAAACAAAGCACAGTAATGGTATGCGACTGAGCGCGAACCCGGGGCCGTCAGCGGAGCGCTGATTCATCAGTATTAATAATTACCTAATGCTCGCCTGGATTCCTCGGTGCGATCTGATCACTACAGTATCGCTATTGGAGGTTAATGTACTTTCGAAAACAATATATTTATGTATATCTCATATAATAATCGATTGAATAACAGCCAAATGCGCACAAGCCGCGTAAGAATCAAAAAATGATTTTATAGTAAGTGAAAAGGAAAATTAAAGATATCAGTAAATTTAAGGCCATTTCTATATTGTTGCTATATTGATATAATCTAAGCTATAGGTTTCAAACGGGGGTGATAACACTTCTTAGAGTAGGCGTTGAGCAACCACGGGGTGCACCTTTAGAGAGAGACAGAGAATTAATTCCTTAATTTAATAAGTAAGTATAAAATTGGTATATTACTATTTTATACAAGGAATCATTAGATTTTTTTTATGTAGGGCGGTATTTTATAAAAGTTTCAGAACTCGTAACTAAGGCTAACTTATAATTTGAGCCGAACTTAAACCGACTTTGCTACCAGGCTCCATCAAAACAATACTGATTTTTTTCATTAAGACTTAAAAAAAGTATAAACCACATTTTATTTAGCTATAACTTTGCGACATACGAACACATTGTGTATTAAGAAAAACTGTATTGTAATGTAATATGTAATACAGTCAACGTTTATATGTGTTTTGGTATTAATAATACAGTGGCGTCTATGCTGCAAACTTAGGAGGCGCAAAACTGAATTTGATGGAAATATTGGCTGGAGGCATTTCTAGATATCACTACCGTCTTGAATACATTAACAACTAAACCTGTTAACCGTTGACTGCTTTGTAACCACTGACCCGATTAAACAGCGTGTGACAGCGAAGATTGAATAATTGACGCGTTAATTCCCTACAGTTTCGATAGAAGCTTAGCGTTGTTAGGATTCTGTCGAGAGTGATGGACCTATACTAATGATTTAATATATTACTACTCAATTTGTGAGTAAAACAAATAAATCAGATAATTTCCTATTGTTTCATGATTTATATTACACACTTCAAAGTATTGATGTGTACGTATATTAGTCAGCACCATATTAACGAAGTGTTTGGCTTGTAAAAAGGTGCATATGTATTTTTGTTTTATTCCATGATGCGACGAGACATCCAAAATGACCTGATGGTGATACTCCTACCCATAATAAAATGGCGTTAGTTGTAATGACAAACACTGCACCACATTGTGCTCGTCGTCTCAAGATATATGTTAAAGTTCCATTACTTCTGAAATTTTATTAGCTACAACGCCTTTTAAATCGATACATCAATATTTGCACAATACTGACGGCAGAAATAGAAGTTCCAGTGATACCTTCTTCCACGGTCTCTAGCAAAAGAGACCTACCACTAGTATGGCTAGCAGTTTATCTCAGTATAAACCTTTCTCACTTCCAAAAACAGATCATATTTCTATATATCCGATATTTTCCGATGAAGTTAGAATATATATACTAACTAAAATATTTTCATCTGTCTCTATTTCATTCATGTCAGAAAACGGAGAGCGAGTTAAGCTTTCTATCGCAGTGCCTACCTATGTGTGATGATACTAGCAAAAAGTATATATTATCAAAGACAACGGTGACAAGATGATAAAAAGTAATTGACAATTACTTTAGCGACACAAGCCTGGGAACCGACGTTGTACGCGTAACTATCCTCTTGGGGCCCATTGATGTATATACGACACTTGAGTTATTATCGCCCGTACTCTAAGTGATGTCAAGATACAACGTAGCAAAAAATTTTACTCCACACGCTTAAAGGGATTAAAGGTATCAACTTAATTTTATATTAAAATTATTCATTTCACGGTAAGTCTGCATATGTTTTAAAGTAAAGAAATTCATACTTTTTTTTACATTTTATTCGAAGTGTATGGGAACTAAGACTAAGAAAAAACTAGAGGAAATGCTTAGAACGTCATTTAGTTTTTTATGATTATAACACTTGAAGTAATGTCTATAATGTTATAGAATGCAATAATTTTTTAAATATTTATTTTTATATTAATATTCATATTGTTTAAGTACGTTACTATAATATTGAAAATTTACAAAAAAAAATGCATAACATACAAACGCTAATTATACTTCCATGAATTCCAATATTCAAATCAGTAACACGAGATTCGATTACCGCTCTAAACTCAAGCTCCTAACGTCTGCACTTACCGTCTAACAAGTGGAAACTTGATTAAAATATCAAGAACATATACTGCATACTTAAGTCCCCGAGCAAGCAAATGCTGTGCTGAGACTTCGTGTAAATTCGATAAAGCCTGTCCAAGGCGATACGTTACACACAGTAAGGGATATATTATGAACTTAGCAGCAGTAAATTGCTTTCAAAGTAATTGCTTCTAAATGGTCCTTTGAAGTAATTAGCAAATATTCTTGGTACCATATACTAAGAATAATTACAACGTTGTGAAAAGCTGTGTTGTTAAAGAAAACTTAGAACCGGATAACAATATTATACAAAAGTCCAGTGGCTCCCAACGTTTTTTTTAACGTCGTCTATTTGTTAAGTTGGTCTGCCAACGCCACTTTGCGGCTCGTAAAGCTATGCCGGTAACCCTGATGCTTCCTCGTCCGCATACCATCCATACATCACCATTTTTTTAACTATCACAATTTTCGCAATCATTGAAGCCTTTAATATATTAAATTTTGTAACGAGTCTTGTTTACGTCGGCACGAAAACGTTACACAACATTATAACAGAAATCCAATATATCAATAATTGTGTAAATGAGAGGCTGATAGATAATAAATAGAAAACTTATAAAAAGTAGCTAATATTGTAATTAAAAAGTCCAACTAAGTCGAAAGGTAGATTTACGTATAAACAAACAGAATTTCACAAAGGACAAAGAAGACTTATAAAATTTTCTTTTCAACACTGAAAGATTAGACGGGAGATCGGATAAAATCTTTGATTAAAACGTGCAGAGTGTTATCTTACGAAACGATATCCAGACTTAATTAACTAGGCATTAAAATGGCGAGGGGAGTTCCCCGGGTGTTTATGAGAACAAAGCTTTATTAGGTTTCAACTGCTACGAGCAATATATTAAAACAATCCCCACTGAATACTTCTACCCAATTCAAAAACCACAAACATGATTACTTAGTTTAAATTTAGATGTTGTTATTAAATTTCAAGGTAATTTAATACAAATTGTAATAGATTTATTCAGAGTAAACATAGATAGTCTTTAAATAAAACATTTAGTCTGAACCTATCTAGCAACTTCCAAATTTGGTCTATTTCGTCTTTAAGGTCTGTATGTTTTGAACTTTTTTCTATAATGGCGTCTTGTATATTCAGCTCATTTAGTTTTACTTTGTCTATCAAAAAAGCTGTTACATTAATAATGTCTACTAAAGTATTTTCAGCGCTGTTGTAGTGAGTCGATCTATCATTTAGTATTGCCCCGTCAAAGTTACTTATTTATTAAAATACTTATAATAAGCGATCGTAAGTGATGGTAAAAGTTGGTACTTACCAACTTTTGAGATATTAATAGGTGTACCGGAAAGTAATGTCGTTTCTGCGCATGCCAATACTTGATTGTCATTTGTCAGCTCAATGTTTTGTTCAGAGGCGTACCAAAGACATTGTGAGGTTATAGTGATTTCTTTACTTATAGACAATTGAATTACAATTTTTTTTTGTAATTTTGGGTAAAATGGCCAGCCAAATACCAGAAGAGGTACACATCCGGCATTGCATGCTCTTTGAGTTTCGCAAGGGAAATAACGCAACAGTTGCTACCAAAAACATTTGCGATGTTTATCCAAATGCACTGGACATTCGTAAATGCCAAAGGTGGTTTTCCAAGTTCAAATCGGGTAATTTTGATCTTTCCGACTCGTATCGATCAGGAAGACCATCAGCGTTAGACAACGACGTGTTAAGGGCGGAAGTGGAAGCAAATCCGTGTCAGACGATCGAGGAATTGTCAAACAGTCTCAACAAACCTTGGTCGACCATCCAAGAACATTTGAAGCAGATTGGAAAAGTAAGCAGAGTAGGTGTTTGGGTCCCGCATAATCTGTCCGAACAGAATAAGGCTAACCGATCAATCACATGCAACTTATTGCTTCAACGACACAACACAGAAGCGTTTTTTGATCGCTTGATCACAGGAGATGAGAAATGGGTCCTGTATGATAACCCAAAACGCAAAAGGCAGTGGCTCTCTCCAAATGAAATCCCTCGGAGTACTGCTAAGCCAGGTTTACACCCCAAAAAAGCGCTTTTGTGTGTTTGGTGGAGTATTCGCGGCATTGTTCATTTTGAATTACTGAAACCTGGAGAAACTGTTACTGCAGACCTCTACAGCGAACAATTGCAGCGAGTCAATCAATCTTTAATTGAAAAGTGGCCAGCGATTGTCAACCGAAAAGGCGTCATTCTCCAACATGACAATGCAAGACCGCACTGCGCAAGGCGAACTCTAGAAAAAATTAATGAATTGGGGTGGGAGGTGCTGCCTCATCCACCATATTCGCCCGATGTTGCACCATCGGATTTCCACTTATTCCGAGCGCTGCAACACTTTTTAAGTGGCAAAACATTTGCAAATTTGGATGATATCCAAAATGCCATCTCTAGATATTTTGCCGAAAAACCAATTAATTTTTATCGATCAGGGATTGAAAATTTACTCACTAGATGGCAAAAGGTTATTGACAATGATGGGGAATACATCATTGATTAAAAATAAAGACTCGTTAAAAATGTATGTGTTTGTATTTAGCGTAAGAAAACGACATTACTTTCCGGTCCCCCTAATATATGATAATGACGATGGTTGTCTGATTGGTTTCTGGTGAACTATTGTATTTTCTACAAGTATCTAGAGTTCAACTGTATCTATGTTCTAGTTTGTTATGAATTTTTGATTTATTTCTTGTTCAAATAACCTTCTTCTTGGGTATAGATAATGAAGTCTTGTCTGATGAAATAGTTCAACATGATTGAGCCAGATTCGACGCCGTTTTGTCAAAATTAAACTGGCTTTAATCTACTGGTAAAACTGTACTAGTACTGGTAATTTCTACTAATAATAGTAGAAATTATTATTCTTTATCTTTCATCAGTAAAAATCTCTCTTTTTTATTTGTATTGACCTTTTAATTGGTCAACTGTGTTGTATTCTATTCCTGTTAGCGCTACGAGTCTCATGCTAAAGTATATATGTAAAATGTAAAAGTAAAATAAATATGAAGTAATATTTACGGTATCTAACATGAAAACATCATTAGGAAGACATCCAGTTAAATATTTCCATAAGCGTTAAACAGTTCGTCAGATCCTGCTTTGACACAGTAAAAACTAGTCTGTTACTTCAGCTTAGTCTAAGCTCGCCTAGTTGGACGTAACGGAAAATTGATGCGGATAAAAAGTTTCTATTAACATTTTATACAGTTGACGGCACAGGGATTTTAAAATAATACTTTTAACGAATTAATCAGACAAGTTATACCTAGTATCGAACTTAGTGCCAAAAAAAATAAATTTTAAATATTAAAAAGTACTTGCAGAATTAATCGGTGAGACTAAGGTATAACGTCTGAAACTAGATAAATATTTTTTTTTTAATTCGACGAAACGACGATGGAAAATGATATTAACTCCTTCCTATACGTGGGCGACTTACGATGACTTACACCAGCTACACATTCGTTTTTTTTTTTTTATTTATTTATTTCCAATTTTCCCTTATATTATTATTCAGGACTTCACCTAATGCTATTATTCACAAAATATTCACTACAAATTTAGGCTACTAACATTTTTGCCAAAATTATTTCTATAATTTTTTTTTCTTACATTATACTTATGCTAATATATACAGAAATAAACAGAATATTATTGTGTACGTATGTATAAAGTAATATTTAGTTATCCTGATATCTATTGTTTATACTCTGACATATTTTTAGGCAATAATATATGAAGTTACTTCTAACTAATTTATTTTCACAGCAACATATTGTTGCCGTCTTCAGATATATGTTAAGTTTCTCTACCATAGTAATGTTAGCACACTACTGACTATCGGATGCATTAGGAGCTGCGGTGGTAACTACCTAGATGGTGTCCAACAACAATAACCAATCCGTAAAAAATAGATAAAATGTACCTACTCAAAATAATTTGAATAACACTGCCGATAGTTGGTCTTTGTTGATTATTGATACTATAGATATTAGTATTAATATAGCCCCGTTTGTATTAATAATTGTAAAAGAGAATATGAGCGGTCTAGTAAAAAATTGCGTGGTGATAATCGCTGGCAATAAAACGGCAATTTTATTGCCTGTAATTATCACCACGTAAAACCCACTAACACCGGGCTTACACGTCGCTAAAGTAGAAAGAAAACTGTACGTAACATAAATTTACAACAAATTCAACGCAACTCTTAATTAGGTCGAGTAAATTAGCCTTTCGTATGTATTACGTAAACCGACGAAAAGTTTCTACGACGCTATTTACTACGTATACTGGTGGTAATGTTACACCTATTATGTATTTAATGAATACTCATTCATCATCATTAATTTTAATTACTACAGTCATGGACTTTTAAAAGTTATCGCAAAGTGGACTAACACAAAGCAATAGATTTCCAAAAAATTATGTTATTTACTTAATAATAGTTACTGGTGGTGTCTCTGTTGGCAGAGGCCGTCTAAGTACCACCGCAACCATTCTGCAAACATTACAACTGTTTGTTACATTGACATTGTTGTCCGGGTTGAACGGCGCTGCAGTTAGTGAAATTATTGGGGTAACGAGTCTTTACATCTCATGTATCAAGACAAGCATAATGCAGTGCTTGTTATCTTAACTAGCACCTTGTTATAGGAAGGCGTATAAGTATCAGGTGACCGTCTCGTTCGTCTCGTCGTTATGTTAAAAAAAAAGTTATTTGATATTCTTCTTTTTTTTAATACAATCACAAAATTGATTTGTGCTTGCGTATAAAAAATACTGCTTTATTGTAAAATTACTAAGGGTAGGTGTCCGTTGCTGGAGACAGTCAAAGTAGGTACCTCCTCAACTCCTATTTGTGTCGATAAATAGCAGTGTTCAAACACTGTGTCCGGGTTTGATGGGCGTTACAAGTAGTGTAAATAGTGGGGGTAATTAGACTTAACATCTATATCAAGACAAGGGCAATGTGGTGCTGTTTATATTTATCTCAATGCTTCGACGAATTAAAAAAACAATTCTTAACAACTTATATATTTATATTACTTGAATCGAAATGGACGACGATTTTTTATATAAAAGAACACTTTAAAGAGCTTTTATATAAAGTAGAAAAATAGAATGAATGTAAGAAACTTAAGTCGGTATTCAAAGCACATAGTTACTTTTAAGCTATGAAAAAAACTTGACAAAGGTAAACGTTAAAAAGCTTTTGATTGTCGTTTGATACAGAAATCTCCATTTCTCTTTTACTCTCGTATTTAATATTCTGTACTCTCAGCGCGTGATTTATCTTTATAATTTCATTTCGTATTATTGTAACGTTAAAGAAATTTTTAGGACGAGATACCTTGTATAGGTAAGAAAAAGAATTTTATTCTTAATAAATTTCAACAGAATAGGTATCATATAACCATCATAATTCATTGATAGTATAGATATGATAATATTCAAAGAATATTAGTTACCAAGGTTGACCCTGGAGGGTAAAATTTCTGAACATGGTAGATAGTGGAAGAAAATTTTGGCGCCGTAAACCGCCGACGGCTGGGCTTTAATACCATCAGTTAAAAATAATAGCTGAGGATAAAATTGGTTTTCTCAATATGATTGCCAAACTTCAATTTAAAGAGGGCACTTAATATGATGATAACATTGATTACTCATAACCGACAATCATGAAATGTAATTACAGAATATCTTTTATATATGCAACTTGCATAAAAATATAAGAATAATAATGCATGTTGCATATGGATAAGTCAAAGAATAGAAGAGTTGAAAAAAATATTGATGCATTGTTTCAAAGAGTATATTGAAATCAGCGACGAGACTAGCGGGACGTTCACCTGATGGTGATACGCCCGCCCATATCAAGGTGGCGCTAAAGTGATATACCGCACCACATTACGCTCGTCGCCTGAAACATGAGATGTAGAGTCTCGTTACCTCCGTAATTACACTAGCTACAGCGCCTATCAATCTAGAACACAGTAATGTTTGCACACTGCAGTTTGACTGCTGCAATAGGCACTGCAGTGGTACCTAACTAGACGGTCTTTGGCAATAGAGACCTACCACCTAGATATATAACAGTTTAAATGAACCATTGTTAAAGTATAAGAAGATAGATGTTTCTTCGTGATGATTCGTCAGTTAAAAGTCGTTAGAAGGGAATAGAAAAGCAATAATTTTGATGTAAAAGGAAGTGACAAAAGAGCTGAAAGATGAGTTTGTTTGATGATTATTATTGTTAATTACAACTTTGTAGCAAGACATTCAAAAGTATTTTATAAACCATTTAAATAAAACAAAATAGCCATCGCAAGTACATCATTCCACATTTAGATTTACCTTAGAACGTTACGGTACACCGTTAATAACCAACATACGGGTACCGTAAGTAGTTCGGAATTAGCCCTAGCGGTGGTGTCGCAGCCAATTAACCCACCGTCCACGTCACAGGTCAATTTAGCAGTTTATAACGAACTATCAACTGCCGTGAAACCGTATAAACCTACTGTACTGTCGATTTTGGTCATCAGCACTTAGAATGCTTCAATGAAGTTCTAAAATGTACGAGACCCGAAAACAATAAAACAAGTAATGTGTAAATAAGTAATATTTTTTTTTAATAATGAAAATTAAAAAAAAAAAGTAATCTGTATAGACTTAATTATTCAATGATTCTCATAACTTTTTCATAGATCTGAAAACGGATTATGTATACTATTATTTGTAATAATTTCTACTCCTAACTCTAACCTTACGTCGTTATCAAAGAACAAGGTAAATATTTTAGAGCTTTATTATCACACAACTCTATACAATATGACTAAGATGCAAAAAGCTTACTATTTGTTAGTTTACATAACAAAGTTCTTTATGAAGATACTTGAAAGTCGCACCATTTTAGTTAGAGATTGTATTTTAACTGTCCCAATAAACAGTTACATTTATTTTAAAGTCACAATGCACCTTGTTCTGTTTCAAGTAATATTTAGAGATAATAAAGCAACAATGACACTCTTTCTTTATCATATAAAATAAAGTCACCGTCTGAAAATGTGACGAGAGAGATAACAGATAAATAAATGATTCAACTTCATAATTTATTCGACAAACAATCCTTAAGTACTAAAGAAATGCACAAAATAGTGGTAGTAGTCAAGTTATTGAAGCAATATAAATGCCTCACTTCAGTCTGATCTTTGGTGCATGATAGTAGCTGGAAAAGAGGCAGCGGTCTGAATTTTCCTCGAAAATTTCCGTAATACAAAATTAAAGTTAGAATGAGTTTTTGATGTTATACGAAACGAGATAAAAAGACTGCAGGTAGGTGGTTCTTTACAAAAATTATTGCATAGACAAATTCAAATATGTTCTGAATAGGAACAGCTTTATGTAGATCTTTTTTGTATAGATCAATCTACGAGTTGTACAGAAAAGATAACAACGATGGTTTTAAAGGTAGACAAAACTGTCTAAAAATTATAAAAGTAACCGACATAGATCATGTGATCATTATCATCATCACCACAACCCGGACGTTAATTTATGGATTATTTGAACCCAAGTATCTTAGCGATTACTTCGATGTCAGTCCACTTGTAAGGTGCCTTCGCTACGCTTTTCGGTGGGAGGTTGCCATTCCAACACTAACTCCATAACATCAATCGATCATATAAATATAAAGAACTACTCCGTTTTAAACATTAGTAAAACTATGTATATTGTTATATAGATATATAAAATTTCGTCATGTCGCCGTATTGCGTTACTGCTTAGGAATGTTTGTGCTACTCTTGCATATTTTGCAAGAGTTTTCCAATCGACCAGTTATGAACAAGCTCGTCGATCGCGACAGGAAATACTTCATCATTTGATAGTGGTCAGAACTGGTGAGTAGGATCGAAGTGTTCAGTTAAAACGAAACGGAACTATCGGCCTACTTTTACGGATATGTTTGTCTAAAAATATCTAGTTTAATACCACAAATTAACGATGTATGTTAATCAATTTATTTTTTATAAGAATTCTTTCCTTTCTCTTCATAAGAAAAAATCGAGACAGTTGTCTTGTATTATATCATCGTTTAAATCCATCTAAACCAATGTTTATTGATACATTTCAGCCAGATCAACTGCAGTATCTACTTCATTGTACCTGCTTATGATAGTAACATGTGAAAATTTCTTTTTTTGGATTAAATAATAGTTAAGTAAGTAATGAAGACTGGATATTCCATAATTTCTTTCTAGTTTTTAGTGGATTAAAGTAATAAAACGACTGCGTACGTCGGAGTAAAACTCACGACTGAGGTAAATAAAATTTCAAAAGAGTTATTGAACTGAGTTAAACTAATCCGAACTGTGCAAATTCAAACTTTTCACAAGTAACTTTAGTAATACGGTGCGTCCATTCAAACTGCGCAATCTAATTCAGGGAGTGTCGCTAACATTCCCGTACGTCAAACTTGCAACGCTTGGATATTTTATGTGGGGGCGATTATTTCGTCCCCGTGTAGAAAAATTGTGAAATGCTATTATGAATTACATTTATTACAAGAAATTGTAGTGCAAATAAAATTTACCGCCTTTATCAGCATCATAAATGAATTTGGGGATCTGTGAACTCAACAGTACGTATAAGATCAATTGGAAGCGTTCTGTTTCCGATGCTGAAATTGTTGAGAAAGCTAACTGTAACAAACGTAGGCTGATGACAATCGTCACGAAAAGAAAGGTAACATTCTTCGGACACCCGCAAAGAAAACCTGTTTGTAGATTCCAAAGTTGATCTCGGAGAACATCCCCGGGAAATGTACTCCTAGTAGACAGCTAAGGAAATTATTAGATGATATAAAGGTAGGTCTTTGTTGCCGGGGATCGTCTTAGGTAGGTACCACCGCAGCACCAATTACTACCAACAAACAAAAGTGTGCTAACATTACTGTGTACTGAGTTTCGGTTTAAAGAGCGCTGTAGCTCGTGCCTCAAGGCTACGAGCGCTATGGTGCTGTGTATAACATCGTAACTAGCGCCACGTTGTTACGTAAGGGCGTATCACCATCAGATGAACGTTCTACTCGTCTCGTCGCTTCATAGAACTAAAAAAAAAAACACTATCAAGTCAAGCCAATAGGTAACTATAGTACCTTGTACAGACACGCATATAATAGCCATTTTAAATTGGTTTAAAGTATGTAGATAGTTTTAGCTGCCGACTAAAGTAAAATGATAACCACAAAATCGAAATAATATATCTCTACAGTAGTTAAAGTTATAGTATCGAGTTAGAAGGAAGTCTATTTGATAAAGAGTTATCAAAAGACATCATCATTAAGTTTTATACAGGAATTCACAGTAGCGCAAAATATAGGAACAGTTAGTAATGGAAGCAGTTGGTAGTAAGTGTTGATAGCAAAATTACAGCAGTCATTTGCAGGCCCAAATAAAAGTGAGAGAATCATTTGTAACATCGGCTAGGACTTTTAAAAGTGCCATTGACTTGATTGTACAACATTCGCTCGGATGATTATGTACTTCGAAAACATTCACAGAAACGGCACACATGTTACTCTATAGTCCCGATAAGTTATCTTTTTATTCATAGATAAAAATACAAGTTATCAGACTATCAGGACTTATTGTATTTTTGCAATATACACAAATTTATCCTCATATGTGTATATTGTACCTTATCTTTATAATAAAGTTATTATAGATGTGGAAGAGGGGTGAAAGTTCACTCTGATTTCTCTCCGACTTTTATACGAACTTTTAGATACTTTTCCTACCTAAGTTTGGTATTTTGAAGAAGATGTAGCACAGGTTATCTATACCAATGCTAGATATCTATAGTCCTCTGGTTTTGTGGATATTATCGGAAGGTCATGTCTTATTCTAGCTACGGCTATTCTTTAGTATCAGATAGTTGGTTTAAAATACCAATATTTAAAGTCATTACAAGGACTACCAAACAAAATTAGAACACATTCAATTATATTTGCATAGAAGTCTTTCTGTTCTTGTAAATAAATAAATTGTTGCAACATAACGCTTGCGGAATTCAGGTTTATAAGAAATATTTTGTGTTAAAGACATGAAGAGCTTAATATTTCTTTGTCACAATTACAAAGACGGTATCTTCAAAATCTCGTATCAATGTATGTGTACACAAAATTCAAAACAGACGTGTACGGAGTGCATGAGTTATTGGCAAAGATTAACGCGATATACGGAGGTGTAACTAACGCGATCGTACCGAAACTAATTGATAGATTCCGATAGCCCATTGACGGGCGTCATACATCTCCGACACGCGCTGCAGATACGGCACGCAGCAATGCTGCAGGGTTACTGACGCTGGCCGTAACACCAAAATTTTATTTACTAGTAGTACTGTTACTGCTACAATAATTTTGTTAACTTTTTTCATTATATGAAGCGACGAGATGAGCGAGACTTTCGCTTAATGCTAACCACATCTACCTATAACAACGTACTACTATGTTAGGTCGTTATACACAGCACCACATTGTGCTTAACGCCTAGAGATTTAAGATTAGATAAGAATCTCATAATCTTAGCAATTTCATTAGCTGCAGCTCCTTTAAAACTGGAACAGTAATGTTTGCACATCTACTGTTTAGCGGTAAAAATAAGCGCTGCGATCGTACCTACTAGACGATCACCCACAATAGAGACCTACCACGAGCAATAATCATAAACAAACACCAATAACACGACCACTTAATAATTACTGTAAAGAGCCAAAATGAATGAGAGAACCCATGGCTCATGAGAAGTAAGACATTAATCTCTCTTGATAAAAGAAGACTATCGTCATATTTGCAATTGTCAGGCAAGAAAACTCAATAGAGAGTCCATCCGCTAACTCATAGAATCATTAGATTCAACTGTAAACTAATGAATTTCATATAAAGCTATTTTAGACAATATCATCTAAGAAATCTTAATTCAACTAATTTTACAAATAATATCTTAAAGCCTTTCCACATTCAGTGCCACAAGACAACTTTGTGAATGCAGCGATTCAAACTTATAACCGCACGTTTGCCAACCCTATCCGTAACCCGGTTCTATTGTACAATGAGAGACACACATACATACATTACTACAGCAAACAATATGCGTATTTGGTATCGTCTGCGTCGCTTCAGAATACTAATACTGGAGACAATATAACCTATCTACAAATGCACTGCTGTTGCCAAGGTTCTTACTGCGCCTTCATCATACTCCTGTCTTACACATACAATAAAATCAATACCGAGTTAACACTATAAATATAGTAAACGATTTCTATGACATTATCATAGCATGAGTAAAAATACATTTATACTTTAAACATTCTTTTTATATAAAATTTTTAATATTAACAAAATATACTCCAGGTACTTGTAGAAGAATATGAATCGTCGAGGCAATAAAAGTTCGTAAAATTTTATTAGTAGTAGTAAATAAGTCTATAATTAAACAAATTCGCTATCTTCAGCACGGACCGTAGCCGAGTTATTGAGTTTCGCAAGACAAGGGATATTTTTGAGCGTATATTAAGCCCTTAAATCCAGGCGGGGCGCGGCTGGAACTAGCGTTTAGCACCAACGTCACGTTCCGGCGCCAAGTTTACACACAAAACGACTATAAAAGACAGCCCGCCTGATACCAAGATCCGGGTCTGTTGACTATACTCTATAACTTGTGTCTATCGGTCTAAGGAAAATGACGTATAGCATTATATAAAATGTTTATTATGTTTATTAAAAGCTTATCATATAATAAGCAGTTATGATAACAGTTTTATAAACTTCATTATAACGTAACTACTTTTAACAGTAACTAACCAACCCAACAAACCCATTGAATTTAGTTTTTTTGTCATTAGTTTAATATTTATGTAGGTAGTTTGTGCAGCGATGAGACCAACTCAAATGATATTCTGGCGTAAGTACAGGTGCTAAATACATAAAAAAAAAATGTGATATACCCCTCAATGGATTGTTTGAGCAGAGAAAAATTTGCTATACATTCTACTTTAATAATGTTAGGTAAAAAGAGTATCAAGACTAATTGCATCGCAGCGTAACAAAAAATATTATTTTCTAGAGATGACATTGAAGTTAACTAGAAAATAAAGTTATAATTTTTTTTTTTTTTATTTATATAATCACGCCTTTTTCCCAGTAGGGGTAGGCACAGGTGAATAAACCACCCACGTTTCGCCAGATGTGGTCATATTAGGTCCCATGTAACAGGGGGCGAGCCTGTTGCCACTTTATTGGGACCACCACACACACACACACAAAGATGATATCAGTGTGCGGGTTTCCTCACGATGTTTTCCTTCACCGTTTTTGTATTAACTTGTACTAACTTTTTATCAGCAAAATTGCTAAGTGAAAATACAATTTTGTACAAATTGTGCGTTTATAGAAATAATTACATGTAACAGCTTATTTAAATTTTATGAGCGACGTTAGCTTGTGACAAGTTGATGTTTTTATGTTAATGTCATTTGTATGTACGTTTATAGACCCTTAAATAAATAAATTAATAATACAATATTCTTGATATATGGAAAATTCTCAAGTTATATAATGTCTTTATAGTTAAAAGAACGTAAAATACAGTTTCCATTCTTCTAAATTACAACAGTGTAGCGCTCATTGCAAATTACATGTCCGTCGATCCCGGTATCCCGAGGAAAATCTCTAAATCCCGAGATTTTTACGTCACCCGTCCGATCTAATACGTGGATAATGCCATCGTCGGTGTTATCGGTAACCTTATAATTGTATTTTTACGAGAATCTCTCCGCCGCTATTTCCCCGCTTTTATTCCTTAAACGCGACCGAGTTTGATGTCTTAAAGCCGAGATTACGCTGTTATAGATGGGATTTTAAGGCGCTATCACCCCTTGACATTGAGGAGAGAACAGTGCATAAAATAATTTAATTTAAAGTTATGAATATTTTTTTTCTTTTCATCGAACAAAATGGTCCAGTCGAGAAACTTATTTAAGAGAGCAAATAATACCTTTTCTTCTTTTTCTTTTTTTACGTGGGGAAATACTACATTGGATACCCTTCTGCTGTGGGGATAACAGAGGGGTTATGCCGGACTCGTACCGGCTAAAACCCCACGGTGTACGTCTCAACGCTTTAGTCAAAACCACAGGAACGCTTTCGCACACAACCGTGGTCTCGACGGCGAAAGGCCATAATGAGGCCGCATCTCGGGGTGAAACTGGAACTCTCCACCCCATTTACCAGTAATAGGCGGAAGTACCGCGCTCTCCATCTCGAGGCCTAACGTACTTAGTAACGGGTTCCCCGAATCCGCCACCATGGCCTCCGTTATGGAGGTTGTAAGGCGTGGAACATCCTCCCTACGACGCCCAGGTACCTTCCTACGGATTGAGAGATGGGTGTTTTTCTCTTGCTCCCTCTCTGCAATCTCCTTCTGCGACATTACTTTCTCGCAGAAGGTCGAGCAACTGATACCTAACAATATTTTGACATGTCTACTGGAAAAAAGTTATGTCACATTATATGGTCATTAAAGTTACAAGAGTACTTGTGATAACAATCAAAAATTAATCTAATGAACGGTTAAAGCTACTATCGGCCGAGACTGAAGCTCGTAACATTAATGTAAAAAACATTGTTTCCCACATAACATTAATCATATATAATAAAATTCAACGACGATACTTTGAATAGAAATTATTCATCGCTCCGTCATCACAAACTTCTATACAAGAGGAATCAATAGATATTGGAGTTAGTAGTAAATTAACAACTGCGAAGCTTTACGTAACCACAAATCAATGAGCCAACGGAATCACAACTTTCTCATCGAGCACTTGGCAATTTCCGTTCATGTTGCTTGGAATGATGGCGCGAAATTGAATTTAGAAATTATTGGATAAAAAATTTTTTTTAATATTTTCCGTCATTCGTACTTTTAGAGCATGGGTTACCAGGTAAGAAAATAACAAAAAAAAAATAAGCTATAAACTGACAAAGCATGGGTGATAAGTACCTCCTACATACATGTCTTTCCTGTATTTTTTTTTAAATGTAGTTAAATAATGATAAGTTTAATTTTATGGATTCCAGTTCAAATTTAATTCACCGAAGTTTTACTGCCCTCGATCAAATTTCAATTAGCAAACAAGAAGCATTGACGATTCATTTGAAATTCACTTCCCCGCCTTGAATGAGATCTCGTAATGAAAACGCCGAGTTGCATAACCTCACAATTCCGATAAAAACTTCGACTTAACTTGCATTTTAATTACCACCTTTTTAATGTATTCCTCATGTTATTAAAAATAATTAATGAGCACCACACCATCAACGCAATTTGTTAGAAAAAAAATTACCTGAACCGAGAGAACTAAAGTAATATGTAATAATCACTGAAACTCCGGATGCCATTTAAGTTTATCCGCTCGTAAAATGAAAAGCGACAGTAAACTGTAAACTCGGCTTTGTTATGAATGGCCGTTTCTAAAACGGAAACAGTGAAACGGACAGGTAGATTAATGTGCAGAGGAATCAACGTTTAATGATTGCAAATAATACGCTAGCATGAACCGCCCTAAGCGAGAAGATCACAATTACAAAGGCTTACGTAAACGAACGCAAACTTTGTGCTACTGTGACACGATTTTACACTGGCGACTTCCGGTAGCTGATACTTCAAAGAGACTCTAATGATGCGCAAACCTTGTTATAATATTCACTGGTTAGTTACACACTTATATGATTCTACCAAGTAAATAAGTAAAACCATATAATTTTTCTAATAAAATCGACTAGTAATATATTATAGATGATGTAGGTCTCCGATTGAAGCCTTTAATATAAGCCAGTACAAAGCTAATGCAAATTAGCTGCTTTAGAGAATAATACGGGCCACCCAAATTACAAGGAAGGCCAGAACGGCACAGTGCCAATGCTCTTGTGTTCATAATTTTCAACCACCCCATCAATAGCAGTACGACCAATAGAAACATGTCCACAATAGGGTAATAAATAAGTTAATGTTTTAACTTACTTGACTAAACAACCAACACGAGCACGAGCGCGTTGTCAGTTGGGATAAAGTAAATGTCTATCCATAAAGATACGCTTGCCATGATTCTCTTTTTTTTTTGTAGTATATATGTAGCATTCACCGCTGAGAGATAATTAGGTAAGTCACATTAACTCATTAACTACAGGTCTGCATAAACCGAAACATAGAGATGTCTACACACTAATGCATGGGTAGCAGGAATGAATGTTATTGGTGTTCTACTACGATTACTTGTTGTCTACAAAAAGAATTTAAAAACAACTATTTAATACTATTGAAAATTATATTCTTATCATCATCTTACTGAATTCAGATAATCACTAATAACATCTACCTTTAAGGTACTTCTGCAACAACCACTTGATACGTTATATAAAGGAGCTTTAGACAACAAGGCGTTTGAGGAGTGGAAGTAATTCAACGAGTATTTACTTAGGTGTTTATAAACCCATTTCCTCTTAACGAAAGCGGAAATTCGCTAGATTCTATATTTCATAATAGCAGGAAAGACATATATACAATGACAGAGACGTCAAAAATTTTTTTCTTATGTAAGAAAATACCCGAATATCAATGTTAAATTATTTATACACAAGTGTGACATATTCATGAGTTGTATAGCATTTTGTTAACTTTCTCTTCATCTTCAGTACGTGACCAGGGCGTTAGGGATCCTATTAATCCTCTGTTATGGATATTCACGAGCTTCTGTCACTTCATATTCCTTCACACGCTTTATTTACATTGATGAGAATTTTCTTTGCGTACTTACGTTTTCACGGTCGACAAGGGTATTTTTAATCGACAGTGACCAAACACTTAACTTCAACTTCACGTCATGTTAAGTGCCGTGGATGGATGGTGAAGCGTGCTCGCCCAAAATACTCTAGCTCTTACAAGTTGACAGTCGGAACACAGCAATGCTAGCCAAATACATCAGAATATCGAAGCAGATTTACAACATGAAAGTAGTACCCAAGTGCCATGTAGCAGACATGTGTTCCCTAAACCTTAGGTCTCTGTAAAGCTTGTATCTAGACCTTACCACCATCTAAACTCTATAACCTAAGAACCTCTGTGTTGCAAGACAGGTGGTTAACCGCTGCGCCAAAGAAGCAGTAAAAAGGCTATTAAAATTTTATACACACACGTCTACTAGACTTAAAATGAATTGAAAGTTTAATAGAGTTGATTAAACCTGCGACCACAACAGCTAATTAAGAATTTTAAACAAAACAGTTGTGTTAGAGTATGCTTATTTCTTATAAGCTTGCTGCTAATTACCATAAAGAACAACATTATTACGTTCCTTAAGTTTATACTTGAGTCTCTTTTAGAGTAATCCTGCTTGTATACATATAATTAATATTAAGCTTAAAGTATATAGAATAGGATAGAGTAATAAAATGACTAGTTTATGGTTTACGTTTTATGATATTCATGAAATGTTTATTAAGCGTGTTAACAGCAACTATTAAAATCATTCTAATGATGTAATTACAAGCATTTAAGATACATTTTTAAAGACGGCAACTTAGGTTTCCTTTGTTACGTTTATTATAATTTGTTTAAAACAAATAACTCTGAGGATGTTACAAAAATTCTTTATAAAAAATTTCCACAAAGTGTTAGTGAAACAATTTTTCTTCAGAAATGTCTTGAAGAAATGAGAAATTGCGAGTGTAATTTATGTAGGAAACAACGGCTACCCACGACTACACTTCTTGACCTACTTATCACACTGACAATTTCTTAGCGGCTAAGATCAAGCTCGACAAACCTAAATTGAACCTAAAGAAGGGACACAGGAAAAATGTTTTCAACTTCCTCGACAAAGGCACGGACAACAAAAAACATGGCGCCAGACGGGTAAGGCAAGGGAAAAACATCCAACCGTCCGCTCGACTTCCCTTTAGTCTTTCATATGTTCTCCGTTGTCACATTGTGTTTCGAGTTAGCGTTTTATATAAAACCTGTTTTGCACTTGTTTTATACATGTTCATTACCTCCTATTATCTAAACATTCTAAATCATAATGATGAAATGGATTATCCGTACATACTATTCATGGAGATAAAGTATGGAAATAGGCAACCTCAAACTTCCACATTACATATTAAAAATGTTAACTATCCTATATAAAGCTGGGTCATCGGGTACAATAAAGGGCACTTAAAATCGCAATTAACAATTCAAATAGTGTAAGAGGTGGAGATAACGGAATTTAAGACAAAAGCCAAAACCGGGACCTCGTACGCCCGCTGTGACTTGCCGTACATTATCTGACATAAACCGTACTCATTATTCTCGGTCTTATTAATGTTCACAGTAATGTGGATCTTTATTATACTAGAACTAATGGCTTACCTAAAGTCTCTAATATAAAATAATAAAAATTAAGTAACAATTCAAATTTCCTTATAACCATAAGTGTCAAATTGGTTTAGTTCAACAATATATACATTTCTTTATTATGAAACAAGAATAAACTTCACACTGAAAAATTATAATACATTTTATATCGTAGTGGAGTTTAAAACCCATAATTTTACACATACATACATATATATGACGCCTGGTTCTCAATGGAGTAGGCAGACACCACCTCTCTCCACTTGCTACGATCCTGGCACGCCTCCCTCGCTTCCTCCACTTTCATAAGCGTCTTCATGCATACTCATCAGTTGCGAATTCAAACTACCCATAAATTAAATTAAAAAAAAATCAATCCTTGAAACACTTTTGGCTAAGTTATTGACCGTATAACTCATTATTAAACTTCTTTTAGACCTAGGCATTGACGAAACATGGAAAGTAATTTACATAAGGTACAACATACTGCGGCATACATAGATATTGAACATTTCGGGAAAACAAACCCAAACGGCATTGATTTAAGTAAGCGCATTAGAAATTTAAACTTTTTTTTTAGTTTATAGTTTATATTGTCACGCCTTTTTCCCAGTAGGGGTAGGCAGAGGTGAATAAACCACCCACGTTTCGCCAGAAGTGGTCAGATTAGGTCCCATGTAACAGGGGGCGAGCCTGTTGCCACTTTATTGGGACCACCACACACACACACACAAAGATGATATCAGTGTGCGAGTTTCCTCACGATGTTTTCCTTCACCGTTTTTGTATCTCGCTGTTGTAACTAAAGTTCACAAATGTACATAACTTAAATATTAAGTCATTGGTACATGCCGAGGTTTGAACCCGCGACCTTCGGAATGAAAGCCGCACGCTCTAACCATTAGGCCAGCGAGCTACTTCAATTAAGAAAATCAAATAAGAAATTTAAACTATTTGACGAAAAATCACCGTAGCAACAAGGTGTAGCAGATGAGCTTTACTGTGTTCGAGTTTATGCGTTATATAGCTAGTAAAATAATCTGGCATAGGTAACAAGACTACCATCTTTTGTAAATATCCACATAAACGTCATTATTATAGACAAGTGCATTGCTTAATACCAGATGAACAACCTATACTGCCAGATAGTATCATTTCTGCTGGTATTAGGCATTTAGCTTGATAAGCTTCTATTCACGAGATAACCATAAACAAGTTGTACGTACTATACGAAGGGTCATAGTTTCCCTAAGTCAACTAATCGTGGTAACAGAAGGCAGTGCGATGAAACATGATAAAAACATGAAAGCCAGTATTCAATTAAGTCGAGGAACGTAAACAAACAATAATGGAGGGCATAGGTCCGCAAACGAAACGGGGTTCAGAGGGATTTAGCAGGCCGTTCGTTGTATTCACGGAATAAATCATGGAAAGAGGAAGCTCCTGACAGCGCTGCGACCAATCAATTTTGAACAAAATTAATAGCTTTTGCCTACGACTCTCTAAATAGAGACAGGGATAAACGATCAAACAATTTTGAAAGTCGCCACAATATAACTCTTTCGCACTTGTGAGGATTAATAGCGACAAAAATAAACATAAAGACACAAGTATTATTTCCACCCACTAAATATAATACTACGAGTTAACTAAACTTTATACTAGGAGACAGACAGAGAGAGGTTTCAACTTTTCTATATACGAGAGAATGTTCACAAATGGACAATGATACATCTACCAATAACAACGGCATACTGGTTAAGATGATATACACTGCACCACTCGCTCGTCACTCTAACACTAGCTACAACCCTCTTCAAGTTGGAATACAATAATATTTGCCCCATTACAATTTGGCGGCTGAACTAAAAGCGGTTATGGTACCAATAAGTTTGAAGCTAATTTGTTCATATTGTAAGGAATGTAAACTCATTTTAACTAAATGATAAAAATTACACTTTCATATTAGTTAGTCGAGATAGTTTAGTAACAACCAACTAATAGGTTATCGCCTTGTCGTGGCGGTGGGGCTCAGTAGCCATGGCTTGGTCATCCACGAGGAAGCTAAGAACCTACCCAGCCGTACCGAAGTGTAATGCCAGCTCGCGGTAGCCACCCTAGATGAGCTCTGTAAGCTCACCACGGATGTGTGTCGATGGGATGCAGGGGCAGATTTACATTGCCCTTCGCAGCCGTGGTAGTCTCTAAGGGAGGAGAGGTATGTTGGTATTGCGTCCCGCCGCGCTCCTTGTCCTTTGCGACTGCATAACGATTAGTGGCGGAGCCCAATAACTAATCCGCCTCAGGGAGCTGCAAGAGTTTTCTCTCTTGGATTCCATGGCCTCTGGGTTACGAATTCGAGGGGATCCGTCGCACACGTGGCGATAACATACCGTAAAATGTACACTGCGCTTGACAATCTATCAAAAGCATAAATAAGTTTCTAGTTTAATTTGCTTACTCTTCTTGATTTACTGATTCACAAATAAGACGTGATGTAAATTAATAGCATTTATAATATAAATAACTTCACAAATTGAACAATAGTTTCAAAAAGATGAACCGCAAAATTTTCCTTATAATTACTCAATAGTAACACTTAACCGTCTTTGATTTCTAAAAGACCATTAAGTGTTACTATTTATTGTACTATTTACTATTTTTTTAAATTGTGTATAAATACTACGTCTAGTACAAAACAACATTCGTGAATTATAAAAGCTTTTACATGTATACACACACTGGTGCTAGGTCTCTGTGGCCAGAGACCGTTTAGGTAAGTATTGTGACGCAGCTCCTACTTCTGCCGCCAACCACCAGTAAGCAAACATTAATGTGTTCCGGTTTTAAGGGCGTAGTCTCAAGAGAAATCACCGGGGCTACCTACACTTAACATCTTGCCAACAATAGGATGAGCGCAATATGATGCGTATGTTATCCTAACTACCGCCATGTTGTCGAGGGTGAGCGTATGACTTACCATCAGATGAATTTCTTGCTCGTCTCGTCGTTTCGTTGAATAAAAAAAAATGTATATTGACAGACGAGGAAAGACTGAATATGTGACAATAGGTCGTGCATATACGGAAGATACATACTGCGCCATAATAAATATGCTTAATTCAAACTTGAAGTAAATTTGCATGAATATCAACATGAGTGAACGCCGTGACCCACATGTCAGAGTAGCGGAATGATAAATTTTTATAAATCCACCTTCGTATCGTTTAGCTCAGTTGTACTGGGGATTTGTTTGTATAATATCTTGGATAAATATGCCCGCTGTTTCCAAAAGGGTGGAGAAAAATAATTCTAGATAACGTACAATTTCTATGTTGTTTAAAATACCAAGCAAATCTTTTACGTTCTTTATGGGAATAAAGAAGGATAAAGTCTTTCCTTACAACAAAAATTTAAGGATATCGTTGAGCTTTTTTTTTATTTTTTAACAGTCAACATTTCGAGAAACTAGTGACAATACTTGGCGCTTTTAATAATGTTATAATTTCAAATTATTAAATATAACGAGGTCCGCGTATAAGGATAGAGGCGGTAGGAAAAAAATATGTATAGAAAATGGCCGCTGTTACCTAACTGAGAACAATGAACAAAAGCTCCGCTCTGCTCTTTATTCATTACAACAATAGCATCAGTAAAGTAGTGATGTAAAATTCCTTTAATATCGTATTTCTAGAGCATTCCAGCGAAATGGTCTGACACTCGCCGATGCGGCGACACTGAAATGTAGATTAGAACAGCGAACAATTCACGAGACGTACTCTACGTTGTGTTCACGGTGACCTCACCCGGAGTGAGATGGGTCAAGTGTACTGTTGCCAGACAAAAAAACATTGCTATGGACAGTCCAACTTATTTCGAAAGTACCAAATATAAAAATGTTAATTTTAATAGAGACTGAAAATCTGTTAACAACTCCTTAATACCTATGAAACATATTATTCATGTCTATATTACAAATCGTTTTCAATAGTTTTGAAAAAATAATCATTGATCAATTTGATGATTTCCTAATAAATAATTCTCAATACAATCCATATGTTATATTAAACTTTGTATCTCTTAATCACACGACTGTATGATAGTTTTTATATTGATTGCATGTAACAAATGTTTCACGTTCAATGTATTATGAAAAAGCATTATTGATAGTATCCAAGGGTGATATGATCTATTAATATAATTTTGTAAATAAGAAACTTACGGTTGAATTTCAACTACAGAATGAATAGTTAGTATATATGCTGATAACCTTCAAAATTTCATTAATTTTTAATTTGCAATTGGCTGAAACTTCAGCCCGATTTCACTTAATCTCAGTATATTGTATCAGTTTACAGGTAGCAGATTAACAACAACGATCATACCTAATCAGGCAAAGTTGCAAACGCTATGACTATCCTAAGATACGTTGCCTCGGAACCTAACCAGGGATCTTTACTAATGGTAGGTCTATGTTGCTGGAAACTGTCAAGGTAGGTACCACTTTAGAGCCTAATTCTGCCGCCAAACAGTAGTATGCAAACATTACTGTGTTCCGGATTGAAGGGTATTGTAGTTAGTGTAATTATATGCTTCAGTCGATAAGCGCAATGCGGTGCTGTTTATTATCCTAATTAGCGCCACATTCTGTTAGGCAGGTGTAACATTTACCATCAGGTAAAGGTCCCGCTGTTCTCGTCGATTAATTAAATAAAAAAAATTACGCGTGTATTAGATAAACGGTTAATCGCTGTATCATAAGGTACACACCTCTCTACCAATGTACGGTCCACAATAGTGGATGGAAATGTGGCTACCCCATCCACATGAAATGGAACACTGCCTATCTGTGCGGTCAGTTATTGTTTCACACACCTCTATACAAGCACAATGCGCGTTATCTTAGCGATGAACAGGTACGTCCGTCTGCACCGATGCTTGTTGTAAAACACTAAACAAAACAATAGACACGTTTATATATCACTGTATTATGGGTGTTTATTTGCATAGGATTAATGTTTTGTATACATTTATTAAACAACTTCTTCCTGTTTTTTTTTTAAGTTCAAACATAGGAAACAAGTTTTATACTATTTTATTTGTTGTGTCAAAAGCATTGTTGATACCAAGCGGTGGAAACGATTATGGTAAAGTTTTAATGAGAACTTCGTCTATTCCTACTAACAAACAGTGATGTGTAAATATTACTGTTTTGGTTTGCAAAGCGCTTTAGCTAAAGATATAACTCTGAATACATACATTAAATCTAATGCCTCAAAGCGACAAGTGTGGAGTAGTGCTGTAGAAATAACTTAAAACCATACTGTTATAAACAGACATACATCTGGTCGTTTCGTAGAATATTTTAAAAATATTGATTGATGTCTCACCAAAGTTAACTGTCTGATCATTTCACGATAAAGTTTAATATGACATATGTTTTCTTCTTTCATAATCTAACGATGTATCATTTAAACGAACTTCTTGTAAGAAATGCGATACTATTCAATATATTTATGTATATATTGTACTAGCGATACGAAGCCGGTGCTGTGACAATAATGCACGTAAAAGATAAGTATTATCGAAGCGGACGTGTCGTAAAAACAAATATTACAATTCCGATCACGCATCGCCACAGAATGTAACGGCACAAAGGAGATCATCCTTAATGCGACGGTAAATGTTCGACACGTAAAAACAACAGTAAATATGTCTTTTACACAGTAATATATTCAATTGACAGTAACGTTTAGCACAACCAATCAATCGTAGGACAACGAAGATAGTGAGACTAGTGACTAGAAGAGTGAATCGTTATTACTATTATTAACTGGAGACAACTGCTTTTCCAAACAGACTAGCTCTAAGAATCTCCACATCAATCATTGGACTATAACCATAACCAGATAGTCTGGGAAACATGACGCCTTTGGTCGACCTTACCGCTATCAATCCTTCATTCAATAGCCATCACTACTTACATTATTATCTATGTCGTTGAATAAATAAAAAACAATAACAAAAACTAAACACTCGTCTTAATTTCCCACAGCTGGGATATCGCTTTCTCTCATATAGAGAGAGTCAAAGCCATATGTTTAATACGTTAGCCAAGTGCAGTGTGTCAACTCGTTGCACGTCTTCGAAAGCTGTTGTTCTTAGAAAATGTCGGTTTCCTCACGGTGTTTTCACCGGAAGCTCAGGCCATCGCTACCCGCGGCTCTTCGTGTTGTTTAGCATGTCGAATTGTCATATAAAGGAATACTAACGACTTATATATATCGCAGTCGTTAATTTGTTACAAACAAAATAATATAATTAGCATGTACGTAACATGTAACAGTAGAGGTGCATGTGTATATTTCATATAACTGTACCAATGTGTGCATGTGTGCGACGTAGAAGAATGATTTCAGGTCAAAGGCGGTATCAAACCGTTTCTAATTGCATATTCATTTTGCAACTCGTATCACCTTTGAGATGGACAGCAGTGGCATATATAGCTAACAAGGTGATTATGCACATATTTATATGGTTAAAAACCTTAATGCACTTATATGGTAACAGATACAATCATATCAATTAAATGTATGGAATGAAAATAGATAAAGTAACAACCTTCTCTTGAAGCTACTAACGTAAATATGCCAACGTATTTCCATTTATCCAGTTTCCATCATTTAACGGTATGATTTTAAAAGTAGTAATAAAAGCCACCCTCAATACGTGTACAGTAAACTTGTGCTCTTATAAACGATTCAGGTTAGTCACAAACTTTGATATGAAAGCGCGCCGCAAAAGTCTATTCACTACATCATAAAGCAAGTTCTGAATGCATCTTAAACTTTAAAAAACTTCACCGTGCGCTAAACGAATAATTTATTGTTAAATATATACACTGATAACGTTTTGTAGTTCAGAGATGATTATTTATGAATCAATTTTAGTAACTTAAACATACTTCATGTAAGAATTGCACGGATTTGTTGAAAATCGAGTTACAGTATGTTGTAACAAGCCACATCACCTCGTGCTACTACACTACATCCTCTCACATTGCTGTACTGGCATTACGTATGAGAGACGAACACTACACCATCCATACCGTCATTATCACTAAACACCAAGAGGAGTAGTGTATGAGCCCTTGGAATCCGTGGAAATGAGAACCTCATCCTAGACTATTTGGAAACCATCACCGCGTCATCGCTTACCCCGGTTTTGATACGCCTGTCCAACATATACGTGTTTGATTTTGTATATAAAACAAACATACGCAATCGACATTCCCACAACTGGGACTCATAGCCTTTTTTCACAGGAAGTGAGTCAAAAGTGATATCTACAGTAACTGCGTGCAAGTTAACAGATAACTTACGAAAGACGTTGTTCTTGGAAGTTATAGATTTCCACATGATGTCATCTTTTACCAGAAATTCAAGTTCAATGGGGAACGAACCCTCTTGAAGACGGTCGTTTTAAGTTGCATTGTTAAAAACTGTTAATTGTTAATAACAGTTTCAATCAATATTAAAATTTACTCTTAATCAAATCTTTACATATTACCAAATCTCTACAAATAAGTAGGTTATTCAAGCATTTTTTTAATTTACTGATAAGACTATACGAGCATATATATATATATATATATGTTTATCTGATAGTATGCGATACATCGTAGTGTCAGTTAGTATAATATGCACTGCATCACCACAATGTGCTCGTCACATAGTGACTGAACATGTTATGTTTCGTACTTCAATATTCACCAGTTGTAGCACCCTTTAAACCGGAACACAGTACTGTTAGGCGGAATAAATAGAAGCGGTGATACGTTGATAAATACTTTAAAAAAGTTTATTAATGCAACGGCAAACGAACTGTCAAGAACGCCTTAAATAGAGTATCTTCTTAAGGTGCCTCTCCGACTAGCGGATACATAGAGTAGAATTAAGTTAAAAAAAATACACTCTCAAAAAACTATTCTATTGTATTATTATAATATAGATATACATCTAAACGGTAAATTGAAAGGTAAAGAAAACTCTTTAAAAGAAGATATAATTTTGGGTTTAGAAGTATGGTAATTAAACAAATTGAAATTTGAAGAAAAATCAATAACTTTTATGTTTTTTCTTTCTTTCAATCAAACCATTGACTACGAAATTATGTAAATATCAAGGTAATTTCTTACTCTTAACCTAAATTTACACAAATGCTACATAATAATCTGCTAACATTATTATGTAGCGAGAAAAGGTATGTGTATAAAACTCATCTCGTACATGGACCGTAGCGGAAGTTAAAAGTTTCTTAAGTACTAACACAACCTCTACTTGAACTGTTTTGAACATCTCTACTGAATACGTCCTCGAACGAACTAAGTTTGTGTAAAACTTAAAGCCGTGAGCTTGGCGTTTAGCTTTTATTATACATTATATAAAACTGATTTGCAGTTTTTAAACAAGGACAAAAAAACTACGTCTACCACGTGTATATGAAAATCTATTGAATTCCAGATTAATTAATCAATTGTTGTTAAAGTGAAGACAGGTCCGTGCGTTCCATAGGTCCCGAAGCCACCCACAACACACCGAGAATGACCATGGAGTCTGTTTTAGTGGGTACACATCCCATATAACCATGGTAAGACATCTCCACCAGAAAAAAGGTATCTTTTAGAACATTTCCTTTGATAACAAAAAAATTTAGACACCACCGCAGTTCGTATTTCTGCCGCCAAATAGTAACGTGCATACATTTCTGTAGCTAGTCAAATTACTGAGGCAATGAAACAACACCTAGTGACTCAGGACGACGAACATAATGAGGTAGTGTATTCAACAGCCAATTTACATCCCCACTATTGGGGCACAGTACACTACCATCAATATGACGGCTATGGGGCCATAGTCACCACGCGGGCCACACTCTTTAGAATATATTCTAATTCATGTGCAGGTTTTCTCACGATATTTTCCTTCGCCGTTTGTATTTCGCTGTCGTTACTAAAGTTCACAAATGTACATAAATATTTAAGTCATCAGTACATATCAAGATTCGCACCCGCGATCTTCGGAATGAAAGCCGCATGCTCTAAACATTAGGCCACCGAGATACAGTATGTAGCCAGGTGCTGTAGGTGTATATCATCTTAACTAGCGCCCTCCTTTTTTCATACTACTCTTTGTATACCCTCCATAAATCGTACGGTAGTTTAGAAAAAGTAATAAAAGTACAAAAAATTATTAATAAATCAATAGATAGATAACTTAGCCCTTTCTGTTATTTTTATCGGAGCAATTTATTTTACTACATATCAGTAGTTGCTATATTAAAACAAACCAAGCTATTCGACTTGTATTTAATGTTCCGGAGGACGTATGGAACATATTATAATCACGATTGCGCCAGGAGAGTTAACCGGACAATTTTCACATAAACATTGTGTACGTACATATATAAAAAAAAAATACTTTTTCAACGGTCCCACGACAAAAGAATTGATTACTCGCAAGCAAATAATATTAATGTACTCCCCGTACAATACAAATTCCACCGTTATCCCGCCGTGTATCGTATCAGAAAGCAATAAAGCCGCGGCGAGCAAACAACGCCACGCGCCGTTCAATTTGGAATCGTTTTTATTCCGAAACAAAACCACGCAATTTCCGTTACGGCTTGCTGCGAAAACAAAAAAACAGTTATTTTAAAATTCCCAATAGTTTTTAACGCAAGTACACCGGTGACAAAATTTATATAACGCTATTTCTTTCTAGGCAAACTTTAAACAACCATTCGTGATATATTACTGGAGGTGTGTCTCTGTTGCCGGTGACCTAGGTAGCTACCACCGCAGCTCCTATATCTCCCGATAAACTGTAGGTATTGTAGCTATTGAAATTATTGAGACAGAGACAACATCTTGTATCTCAAGGTGTCGAGAACGTGGTGCTTATGCATATTGTTAACTAGCACCATGTTATATGCAAGCGTACCAAGTAATAATCATCAGTTGAACACTTCTCGTATCGTCGATTTGTAGAATAAGAAACTATATTACATATTCGCAACGGTTGTCAAAACCAAAAAGTACTATTTGAAGATCTCTCAACTAAACGAGAACAAAGAGTAATCCCATTTTCTTTCATCTGTAAATCCTATACTTATCCGCGTCCCGCCTGCTTTTTAATAACTCCCCATATGTTATATAACAAAAAAGAAACCGATGTATTTATTATAAAAATGGTAATATTTATCGTAAACGATAAGCGTTACAAAAAGAAAAATCTTATCAGCTAATGTTATAACTTATCTGAAACTATAGTATTTATAGACGATGTATACTTTATTCTGTTTTTGTATGTCCTAACATATAAAAATATATTAAAAACAAATAGCACTGACCTTTCGGAATCGTTGCATTTTATATATTATTAAATAACACTAATATGAATCATATTGACAATATTGACATTTTTACCGTACATCAACATTGACAGTGTACGTTCGGTATTAGTATTAGATACAACTTAGAATATTTAAAGCTTGAATAAAAATAATACAAAACTATAACATTATATTGTTCTTAAAGCATTTAAGTTATTCGTAAAGAAATCATTTTGTAGTTGTATCAAAGCCATTGTCTATAATGAAACATCAACATATATTACAAGTGACAATCTATTCAGTAGAACAATAACAGAAAGTATATTTTGATATTATATGTTCTCCAATGTACTGTTCCGCTTCGCAAGAGACGGGGGAAATGTGGTGAACTGACCGCCAACCTCTAATCGGAGAGACATCTTAAGAAGATAAAGAAGTTATTCCCCAATTTCTAATTTAAACCAATGTATATAGGAGATATTCATTGACTCGTCACAAAACCTTCGAAATTATTATATTAGAAGTAACGACTCAAAATTTGGTAGAGACATTGGCTTTTGCCATTTGATAAAATCCATTCTTAGCTGGTTAGCTATAAATATATTCCCCAAAGGAAGTTGCAGAGATGTTAACAACGGGAAGGAGACGAGAGAGGTACCTTTAGGGGGAAATATTTCTGACAAATTTTCAAATATAATTCTATATTACAGATAGAAATGCGCCGATGGAGAGCAGATTTTGTATACACTTGTTTAGTCTCAAAGACCCATAGTACAATTAAAGTAATATATACCAAATCGTTAGTGAATATCGAAACATCAGACATCTTTATTGCATGAGATGTCTTCACACAGACAACTCCATAGTGTCATAGGAAGTAACAGCAGCAACGTCGTACGCCAGTTTAATACAGCACGATATGAAATACTGCAAATTCCTTAACATCGTGCTAAATTGATTGATTAAATTCTATAAGGATAATAAAATATTTAATAACGGTTTTAAAATATAACACAGCAATTACAAAGATTTACTATTAGCGTTAAGTTCTGTGATATCGTTTATATAGAGATCTATAATTGGTAATATAACAACGTCCAAATACAGTTAAAATGATACAAAATTCGATGGTGAGCGGAATATCAATACGCGTATTGGCATTCTGGTCGCTACTGGTTTTTATACCAAATGGTCTAATCCTGTGTGGTATAACAACCTTAAATATTGTGAAGTGATCGTTTCATCTGGGTACTAGAGTTAAAATAAAAAAGAACTCAATACATATACATATATATGTAGAAATTGTGTATTCGACGTAAATTTTCTAGTTATTAATATAAACTTTATACTTCACATAAACGTTATTTTAAATTAAAAAAAATAGTACAAAGCCTAAAATTATTTATTCTTGATAATAGAATACACAGGCGGAAATACTGTTTTGTAAAAATTTAAAATAGAGTCTACACCGGTTCCCAAATGCGAGTCGACATTACATATTCCTCTGTGCTGCCTTATATAATACATTCGAATTTACCTACGAAGCCTTCACATTCCGCTAAACTACATAAGTTTGCGTGGAACTAACGCAAAATATGTTGACCTAAATCAAATGAGTAATTTTAGTGGAATGAATATTTAACATGTATAACATCTGTGGAGATAAGTTAGAAGATTTTAAATTTACGTTTAAGCAAATTTGTTTTAAAAAGTCTGAAAGTTGCTCCAGCGACAGAGGAATTGAGTAGCAAGTGGTTAGGTACGAGCATGTTGTGCGGAGGAATGAAGGACATATAACAAAGAAAGTAATGAGAATGAAAGTGGATGGTTATAAGGGTAGGGGAAGACCTAAGAAACTGTGGATGGATTGTGTGAAAGATGACACGTGTAAGAAGACTGTGAATTCAGATATGACGGCTGATAGAGGGATATGGAAGAGAAATACATGCTGTGCCGACTCTACATAGCTGGGAAAAGGGCAGGAGGACGAAGAAGATTAAGTACTTATGTTCACTGATAAGCGACTAGTCAGGCAAGACAGCAGTGTGAAATTAGGATTTGTATACACCACGTCACGCTCATAAACACAAGACATTTTTTTCTACTTAATAAACCAACTTAGTTATCTGGAAGAGAATCGTTTTTAGCATTACAATCCGCTTTTCACTTGAATGGTTATGTAGTATTGTACTATTTATCAAAAAAAAAAGTTAAAATAAATCAATAAATATTATATTATATACTTAAAATATACAACACCAACAATATAATTTGGCGTCGAACAGATTCAACACTAGAGATAATCATAGTAATCGAGCTACGTCGACTAAAACAAGTATGTAATAAGTTAAACATTATGATTTACTTTGAATGGAAGAGGATAATATATAATGTATTACTAATTACTAATGTGACGAAACATGTTATCACACAGTAAGAAAGCTTTTTTAACCTTTCATCAACTAAGACGACACAGTTTCGCACTAAAATTTAACAATGCGATTGTTTCCACAGATTATTCAATCTATAATATTATCAAGCCATAAACTTAACTACATTAAACCTGTAGTAAAACATTATGTAATCGCACAAGAGTAACTTATTGTTGGATAGCGTTACACAACAGGCGAAGGTTTAACAAACAGTGTTTGAGTATCAGCACACACTTGTTAGCAAGTCCGATGTCCACACTTCAAGGGTATATTACGTACTTGACGAAATAGCGTTTTCAACGATACTTCGCTCGTGTATTTTCAAACATAATAGTCACTTGAGTTTCGGTACACCTTTAGGCTCTAACACAACTTTAACTATGTATAATGCTGGATCGAGATCACAATTGAACTATTGATAACAATTGATATTTAACACAATCGATAAAAGAATATTGAAAGTATTTGTTGGAGAGCTTTGAGTACCCTTTTTGTGAATTACTATATCACTGGTTTCAAGTATCGAGTGGCATAGACTGTCTGTAAATTACTGGAGTAACGAAAGACCGCCTTGCGTTTCCAGAGGACGTCAGTAAACAGAGCCTCATAACATAAACGTGATATAAACTTAACTACGTTGTTATAGGCGAGGGAGTGTCACATGAACATCTCGCTCTTGTTGCTTTGACTAATAAAAAAAATGCCTACTCAACTTTACAATTAAACTTCACAAGCAAAACAATATTATTAGACATCAACACATTCCATGCGATCTGTTTTCCATATAAAATTACAAGACAAAAAGAAACTTCATAACAAACTGTTTATGTATAGACAAATGCAAACATGTAACCCGACCACAAAGCGACCGCATAGCTACTCAGTGTTTGTGGACGGAATCAAATTAAGATATGAATACATGATAACACAACGTCTATATACTGTAACGAGATTAATCCACACTCGGACAGTATGAAGCTTATACTGTAGTCTCCATGTGGTTAGTCTCGGAAACAGACGATATTCAACAATGTCCAAACCTGGAGTAACTATAGCCAGCTCCAATAGTTAATTATTACTTTAAGATGTTAAAGGTAGTAAAAAAAAATTATTACTCAAAATATTTTGTTTCTGTTCCGCTACAAGAGTCATCCACTTACTTGTCTCTTGAGTCAATTGGAAAATTCTCTTTTTCATTATGTTAACGTCCTCTTCGTTTATCATAAGTTTTCAATCCCCTCTCAGAGTTTTCATGAAATTTTTATGTGTAAAACAACGTAGTTACTATAGAATAACATTTTAAAATACTAATGATCTAGCGCCAAAGTCATTATGATCAGCAGTTTTTTAATTATTGCTTCTGATCTACGCATAATGACCTTACTGTCTTGAAGGCTTCTAGTCATGCTTGATATTTGATATAATTTTATTAATAATGAAATCCCAAGCCAATGTCAGTACCCAATAATCTCTATTAAACATGATAGGTCAATTTGCTACCACCTTTTTTAAACCACCACCGCCGAACCTATTTCCGCTGCCGCTCAATAACGTCCAAACATTACTGTATTCCGGATTGAAGGTAGTCGTATATACAACTCCCGAAATTTAACATCCTGTCTCAGGGTGGCGAGTGGAACGTGGTTATGTATGTACATCCTAGCTGACACTACATTGTTATGAGCATGCGAATCACATACCACCAGGTGAACGTCCTACACATCTTATCGCTTAGTTGATATCGAGATGTACATAGAGACAAAAATTATTATTGTAAGAAATCTCAACACAAATATCTCACAATTAAAATATTATAATAAATGAGGTATATACTCAGCCTAAGCAAACTGTCAGCGAAGTAACTTAGTAATTATTACCACATGATATTGATATCATACAATGGTATTAGATCATGTTCACCACGAACTGATATAATACACACAAATGTATAAATGATTAACAGTTGCGTAAAATGAAACCAGATTGGTGGTATTATATGATTTTACTGGTGGTAGATACCTGCTGTCGGTGATCGCCTAGGTAGATATCAATACAACTGCTACTATTGCAAGCAACGATCGCAATGTGGTGTAGTGTACACCATCCTAGCTAGAGCCACGTTATAGACAAGCGTATCACTTACTCTCCGGTGAACATCCTGCTCGTCTCTTTACAACATTGAATAAAACAAAGATACATATTACATTTAGACCGTTGAGTAAATTTCTTTATTTCTTAGACATATATATTTAACATTATATTACATACAATAACAAATATATCTGTTTTGACTGTATAAACTAGTGTTAGACCACAATCCAACCTGATGTTAAACGGAGATGTATTAAGTAAAAAAAATAAATATATTATATAAATATGGAATAGAATAATTAATGCTATATCAGTTATATACAGACAAACATATTATTGTTTTTAGGAATGATAAGAGATAAGTGTATCCTATTATCAAGAATGGATGATCGTTACGTACCGAAGTAGAGTTACCTACGCGGTAGCAATGTTACTGTTATAATGCAAAACAACCGCTAACTGTTACGCTAGAAAATCCCTTTAAATAGAACTGTATAGTAATTATAAGAAGGAATTATACTTAGCAATTACACACGCTAAGTTTAATGCGATTACTATAAAAATCCTTAAATTAACATATCAATTACGCTTTGAATAAAAACACTTAATATTTTAATGGGGCTTTATAACAATTTTATAGCATAAAAGCTCTTAACAATTAAAGCCTGTTGTTAAATTTCCGTGCCTACTTCCTGTCTGTTTTTAAAGGGAAATATATAGACAACACATTAGTAATTAGTTCTTTAGACAAATTTTTAATTATTGCAAAAGCGCTTAACAACAGTTTTAACCTGCTTCTCCTTTTTTGAGTATTAGGTATAATAAAACGATTTTTTTGTTAAAACTACTATTCCTTTTCGATAGCAAGTTTTCATATTCTTTCTCATAGATAATTGTAAATTAAAACTAAAATTTTATTATAGTAATATACAACCTTGAACGAATATAGTATGAAATCGTAACAAAAAGTTTATACATAAAAATCCAGGACAAACCATGAACCGTCAAAACACTTGAATACAAAATAGAAACAAAATTCAAAGGCTTTCGTGTTGGCAGTTGATGAAGGACTGGTCAAGTGTTCTTTGAATTTATTCAAGATAAAGCATATTCTTTAGCGAAATCATAAAATATTATTATTTTACTGGTGATAAGGTTCCATTGCCAGAGAGCGTCTATGTAATATAGATACCATCGTAGCACCTATTTCCTCCGCCAGAAACTTCAAACTAAAACACAGTAATGTTTACAAACATTACTGTGTTTTAGTTTGAAGGGCACCATAGCTAATGAAATTACTGGGATAATGAGACTTCACACCTCGTCTTAAGGCGACGAGCACAATGTAATGCAGTGTATATCAATCTAACTAGCGCCACGTTGGTATAAGCCGTACTATCAGGTGGATATACCTAACAAAAAATATCTGACAAGGACTACCTTACCCCAAGAAATGTTTTTAAAGGTCATATATTTATCATTATTTTAATTGGCAATAATTTCAGGTGAATTTATTGCCCTACGAGCAATGAAAACATTGACATAATGACGATGATATAAATATAATATTTGGTAATTAAAGTGTAGTAATGTCTTCAGTCTTGTGTAGTAAGTAATTAGGGTGAATAATAAACTCCGTATAATTAAGCCACAGAAAACCACGAACCTTAATTGCGTGAATACAAAAACCCCCAAAGATTTGGGATAAAAATATGACCTCTTTTGCTGTTGTTTCTGACGTTGAAATAACATCCTGTCTTTCCATTACTGTTTTTAATTAAACAATGACTCAAAATATGTTTTCACGTTAACTACTAAGTATCATGTTAACTGTTAAGTTAAACCTAATTTGTAATAAAGAATCCTTCGTCGAAAATACTCTTTTTTTTTTTACATAAACTAAACCAAACAAACCTATAATTATGTTATGGTGGCAAATTTACATTATAAGGACCTTTTTTTTCGTTTTCAGGGGGAAATTATCCAAAAAGATACCTTGCTTCGTGGGAAAGAAAGGGTTATGTGTGATTTTTACCCTCTGAAACCACTTTGGTGTTTATTTTCAGTGCGATTCGGGAGGCCATGGTAATGCCTAGAGAATACACTAGTGCCTCCCGACACTATTCTAAGCACATCCCAGGGAAGGCTATAGCTCTGCAGACACCTTCACTTTTGAACGACAAACATTAGATCACCTCATATTTGTCACTCATCCCGGCTCGCTTAGTGAACAATGGGGACCACCAGCTACCTTAGGACCCGAAAACCGTTTTAGTCGTCCTCTACAACAGGCAAGGCTTACCTTAGGCCTATTCTTCATAGCCTGGGACTACAGAGCAATAAGAATGTTACCTAGGTAGGCGGAATTGAATGATCTTACCATCGATTTTAACAATTAATATAACAAATACTCAACAAAAAGTTTAAAATATACAGTGTTAGCGATATGAGGTGTGTGATATATATCTTACTATGAATTGCTAACTCTGTTATATATACATAAAAATACGATGGTACGATACGATGACGATAAATAACTAGCTGTACCCCGCGCGCGTCGCCTGCCATAACATGAAATTAGACTTGAAATTTGTCTGAAATATTACTTGAAAGCAACCACAACCTACTTTCTATAGCAACCGCATAAATATTTATAAAATTATTAAAAACGCTCATATTCCCATGTCGATACGTTCACTAGTTTTCACGTGATTGGCGATAGAACAAAAGCCATTTTCATTATATATATAGATACTATCGCAATATATCCTAGTTCATAACAAAAATTCGCATTCAGCTATACGGGGTACAAGTTTGATAATACGTCAGCCGATACAATAGGTTGGAACAGTCGAATCAACACAGCCACTGCAACTGCTGACACAAAGTTAAACGTACAGACGGACACCGGGACAATTGGAAACAGAAACAAGTAGAGCTTTGGCGTTCATTGAAAATGTCGGCGGAGTACGGAGCCGCTGACCGCTCAATGGAGACGACAGTGCCATAGTGCACCAAACGTATAACTACTTTCAGGCCCGCATTGTTATTAAACTTTACTGATATGGAATTTAATTGATTAACTAAAATTTTCCTTCGATTTTATATACAATCAATATTTATTTAATCCTTTGTATATACAGTATGAAAAACGGGATAACCATAAAATACAAGTCCAATGGTGCGCTGAACTCCAATAGAACTTTTTTCAAGGAAGAGCAGGACGTTCACCTGATGGTAAATGTTATGCGCGCCCAAAACAGTTTCGTGTTGGTTAGGATAGTATGCACAACTTCACCTTATGCTTGTCTACTTCAGACAAGAGATGGCTGAAACTCGTTACCGCAGTAATTTCACTAGCTGCAACGCTTTTCTAATCGGAACACAGTAATGTCTGCACGCTACTGTTTGGCTGCAGAAATAGGAGATGCGGTAGTATAAAGACGGTCTTCGGCAATAAGACACCAAACAGGCCGTGGACACGGGTCCACAAGCTCAGTATGAGATGACCTGTAAGTCAAAGTCACTTTCAAGCTCTGAAAACCTTCAGAAAAAAGAGAACATTTACCACTAGTAATATATACGATTACGCGATCGATTATTTGTAGAATTTTTTATCAAAGCATTTGTTTGTAAAATTTGGTGGTACCCACGACCCTCACACACGAGGAATACGGTTTGAGGAGTAGAAACATATATGTGCCAATGAGTTAGGAATGGCTAAATACATAAACACAACACAGTGTTTAAAACATTTGAAAGTAAAGGATTATTAAGGAATAATACAAAATTAAAAATGTAAGGACGCCAATTAGCGCGACATTCCGCCTCCAACCCATTCGCACCTAATAATTAAACATTCTCTGGACTGAGAAAATACGAAGCGCCGTCAAGTAAATTTGTTATACTACCCCCGTTTTCCGCTACCCTTATTATTTATATATTAACTCGTAAACGAGAAAATTAAAAAAAAAATTCTTGGAAGTAATTAAATAAATTAAAAGCCCTTTTAATGTTACGTCTATTAGAACTTGGAACCTTCTCTCAAAGTAGACCAAAAAACGAAAGTTATTTATCCTTCACGCCGGTAAAGTGCAGGTTGGTAATATCGCCACGAAAGTTATTACCTTTGTAATAAATAGCTTTCCTCAGTGAAGATTGAATCCGCGGCTTTACATTGGTACGAATGAACTATACAGACTGAGCTATCACGGTTTCTCGTTAGAACTTATTAATATACAGTAATTATTACCATATGTAAAAATTACCGACTTCTATGGAAACATCATATGTACTTTTCTAGATACAAGATCCTTTTTAACTTCTTGATCTTGTACACGAAAGCAAGGTTTAGTAAAAATAAGCGATATTTTATAGTTAACATAACAGGTTTTGAAGTAGGTCACATAGCTTAACACTAAGAGAGAAATTAAGGTTACGCATAAAAGTATTAAACGAAAAAAAAGCACATATTATTTAATAATAAAATACTTGATTTTTATTAACTTTACTTCAACATTCTGGAAAACGAATGGTAGGGAGAAGGAAAAAGTCATGATTGAGGAATATCGGGGAATGGATTGACATATCTGGAGCGTCTGAATTGTTCTGCCGAACCAGAGTCAGGAAGGCCTGTGCCACGCTGATCGCCAACCTTCACTATTTGGAGAGGCACTTTAAGAAGAAGACTAACATTACTACATACTACTTGATTTTATGTTACTTCATGAAACAGTCCATAAATAAAATACATAGAAAGGAGATAGAAGTCAACCTCCTATTTACATTTACTGTGAAAGATAATGAAGTAGAATACAATAGTTTTTTTTTTTTTTATTCTTTGAATCGGCAATTGAGACGAGCGAGACGTTCTGATAGAAAGTGATTCGCGCATTTAGTATAATATACACTACACGACATTGTGCTCTTTGCCTTGGCATGTAAGATTTTAATATAAATCATTTAATGTATATACAACGTACTATTACAATGTTAATAGAAATATTTAATTATCTCCATATTTTAAAAGTTTAACTCTTAGAAAAACAGTTTAATTGCAATTCAAAAATTCCCAAAATCCACATTTTACATTATATATAAGTATAAAGTGTTAGATTCGAATCCAGGTTACGTAGCATAATGTTCAAGTTGGCTACATCTATATTTTATGAGAGTTGAAGAATCCTAAATTCATAATCACCTAGCTTAACTTTCACATAGTCTTGCAAGTTAGCAGTAAGGATAGAACTTCTTACTTCTAAGATCAAAATATTTAACTTTAATTATCAAACATAATGGTTGTAGATCTCTCCTGACGAAGATTGCTAGGTAAGTGCTACCGCAGCGCTTATTTCTGCCGCCAAACAGTAGTGTGCAAATATTACTGTTTCGACTAGAAGGGTGTTGCAGCAATAAAATTATTGTGGTAACTAGACGTAAGATCTTATGTCTCAAGGCGACAAGCCAATATTTTGTGTAGATTACCCTAACATAGAGGTGTATTGGTCCCCACACTGATGTATGGTAGTGAATGTTGGGTATGGTAGAAGAAACATGAAAGTAGGATTAATGCTGTGGAGATGAGAAGCCTGAGAAGTATAACTGGAGTGAAACGGATGGACAAAGTGAGGAACAGTGTGATAAGGAAGCGGTGCGGCGTGGTTGAAGATGTAGTGACAAAGATAGAGAAAGGGATGCTTAGATGGTTCGGCCACGTCAAAAGAATGGATGAAAGAAGATTAACGAAAGAGATATACAAGGTAAGAATGATTGGAATAATCGGTGCAGGTCGACCTAGGCGGACATATTCCGATCAAATCGGAGATGTCCTAAAGAAAGGCCGGGTCAAAAGCACTCGCAACCGACGAGCATGCATGAAGACGCTTATGAAAGTGGAGGAAGCGAGAGAAGTGTGCCGGGATCGTAGCAGGTGGAGAGAGGTGGTCTCTGCCTACCCGACTGGAAACGAGGTGTGATATCTATGTATGTTACCCTAACTAACGCCACGTTGTTAGGGGTAGGCGTATCATTTACCATTGGGCAAGCATCAACAAACTCTATGTATTAATGACAAATGTCCAAGCTTAATGATTTCACTTTTGTCTTAAAAATTCTAGTGTTACCGGTTAATGATTCATCGAAACTAGAATCATCGGTGCTCAAAAAATTTGTCTCAATTACTACTCTGGCGCAGCGATCCAAAGTGAGTCTAGGCCTCTGACACAAGAGCACACCAACGTTGTCAAGCTCAATTAGTAAAAAAAAAATTCAATATTTATAAAAATGATTTCATGTGTATTTGCATAAGCTAATTGTAGTTAGGTTCACGGTTAAAAATAAAAACGGTTAAAATGGGTGACCTATTTTTACCACATCTGTCCATGTTCGCAAATAACGCCGCAATTGCCCCGGCCACCTACGTGGCGGTGAACGAGATAAGTTTAAGCCTAGGCACACACTAGAGAGCTTCGCACACAGCTCTTAGACACACAATCGATTGCGACTGTCCCGGACAGTTAAACTGAAACGCTTACGTGGAGGAAATACAAACGTTTGTTATTTGTACAAAGCTTTGAAGTATGAGAATATTCTGATGGCGATATTTGTACTGAACTAAGCATAATTTTTCTTAATCACATAGACTAGAGCTTGTCTATCTATCTACTTGCGGTAGGTTTTTGTTGACGGAGACCATGTAGGTAGGTTACCACCGCATGGCCTATTTCTACTGCCAAACAAAGTAGTCTGTAGACATGAAGTTCCAGGTCAAATGGCGCTGTAGCTAGTGTAATAACTGAGGTAACGAGACTCAACACCTTAAGTCTCAAGGAGACTAGCACAATATGCTGCAGCGTATACATGCTTACATCTTGCGCCGTTGTTTTTTTTTAACGTTCCCCCCAGTTATGTTAGGCTGGGTTTACTCTTTTCTTTTCTCTCTTTATTTATTTATCACTTTCGTATCCTATTCCTCATTCACTTCTTTTTCTCCTCATTCTATCATAACATTCTTTACGCAATCTTCCTTTCTTCTTCCATTCTATTTCCTTCTTCTGTCAATCTTCTTAAATAAAAACCACACACCCTTCTTTATTTTTTTCTGCTTACAATTTTCCTACACCACGTTGTTATGAGCGTCGCTTCATCGTTAGAATAAAAAAAAAGGACTACGACGTCATCTGATAGCGACAGTATAATCCATGTTAGTAAAGCGCACTAACCTATAAATAACTAATTTACTTGTCTTAAAGAATTCCAGATCCTACCTGGATCAAAATACTGACTGGAGCAAGACGTTCGCGTGATGATAAGTGACACGTCTGCTCATAACAATGCAGCGCTAATTAGGATATTATGCACTGCAGCACATTGTTCTCGTCGCCTTGAGACGAAATGTTAACTATCATGTACCCTGGTAATTTCACTAGTTACAGCACCCTTCAAACCATAACAGTAATATTTGCACACTACTGTTTGTCGGCAACAATAGGACCTGTAGTGGTATCTACCTAGACATTCTCCAGCAATAGAGACCTGCCATCTGTACCAGCGAAACAGTTCAATAGAACATGAAATAAATGATTTGATTAATGATTTTTTCTAATATCAATATGCTTTTTTAAAACCGTTATAATCATTTATAATAATTGTTATTTTTATTATAGTTAATAATGAACATTTTCAGAGATAATGTAAAAATAATGACCAATCGTCTCTACTCTAATACACCATCAACGTAATTGATTTCATATCAAGCTTCTGTTTGACGGGTTAATGCGATAGCGGTCATAATACCCAACTTGACGATAAACACCTTCATCACCGCACCTATCAAATATCAATTTAAAAATATATATATCTTTATTAGCCATAGACCTTATACTTGACTCCAATTTCACATTACAATTGATAATGAGGGGGCAAATTAACAGGTCAGATGCTAGTGGTAGGTCTCTGTTGTCGGAAACCGTCTAGATACCACCGCAGCACCTATTTCTGCCCCATACAGTAGTGTGCTAACATTAGTGTTCAAGTTTAAAGGGCGCTGTAGCTAGTGAAATTACTGGGGTAAATAAACTCAAAATTTGATGTTAACGACTTAAGGCGTCGAGCGGAATTTGGTGCTGTGTATAGCACCCTAACTAGCGCCGTATTGTTATGGAAAATCCTACCATCAGAACATCCCGCACATTTCGTCGCTTCGTAGAATAAAAACAGATACTTTAAGGAAGTAAAATTATATTTCAGTAACTAATAATTTTTTAAGTGATACGCCTGCCTATGACAATGTCGCTATACTTAAGATTATAGACACTGCACCGCGTTGTAAGACCAAAGGTTGTCTTTTTTTCTCCAGTAACATCTCGGCATTTATCACGGAACGCAATGGTGTCCAGGCGCACTTTGGACAACCATATCCCGAGAATTGGGCTAGGCTATCCATAACACGATATCATAGATATGTTTACGCCGCAGTGATAAGACATATGACATCATTTAAAAGATAGTTGTATTTATACAGTATTGTTTGACAGTAGAAATATGAGTTGCGGTGGTACCTTACCTACATGGTCGCCTACAACAAAGTCCTATCAACTGAATTGTATACATTCGTAGTTAAATTTATAATACATAATAAAGTGTAAAGAGAAATATAACTTACCGATACAGCGTCCCCGAGTGTAATTTCTTCACGCCGTCCATTGCTACTTTGGTGCGTTTATCATTTCTAAACTACCCACTCGATTGCCTAATTGCTTCTTAACGTATTCAAATATAATGACATCATGCGACCCTTCCGATAATACTCCAATTGACCTGAAACAATGATAACAAAATATAAGTCAAACAAATAAACGTCATTAGTATGCGTAATAACATTTACGATATTGATTCGTCTTGAGTTTATTTCTTCTAATTGCAGTATAACAAATTATATACTTTAAACTAAATAAGTTATGATACAGAGGTATTATATAGGTAATAGTAATATCTAATCCTGCTTATAAAAAGTGATAGGTAAAATTGGTTTTTAGTATGCAAGACAAAAACTACAAGTATTAAGCAAAACCTAGACCAAACACAAGACTAAGACCAATACTAAGGTTGTACAATCTTGGTATTGTTCTTACTTTGCTAATCCCTACTTATAGAAAGTAACATGTTTTCATATAGTTGAATCAAAAATTTCATTATAGTCATAAATTATATGGAATGAAGGGCTCTTCAACTAGACCACACATTTAAACTATATGTGGCAACATATAGTATATATCCAAATGCAGCTTAAGTGTGTGTCAGTTTGTAGCCGAGAGCGTATTGGTTTCTTGCGTAACAGTGCCATCCAATATAGTGAAGTTGCCACGGAATTCAAATAGTCCATATACACTGATACCATGCATGCAATTGTCATTGTTAAATTAAATTTTCATAACTATTAAAATTGATAACAATTAGAAGATTTTAATGTAACTAGAACAGCAGTTAATTCTATCGACTGCCGAGCTTTTACTAGTACATGTACAAACAAACAAGAAGCTATCTTATAAGTATTTTTTATTAACCATCTGCATCCATTTTGTGTTATAGAATAATACACAATCTATATTTTAAGTAAATAGATAAATACAAAAAAAATTGTATTCTTTAATGGTCTCTCCGAAAAAAAGTTACATTAACAAGAAGTCATATTATTTAATATTCAGATTTACACAGTTTATAAAAATACTAGCTGTTCCCCGCTCGCTTTGCTGCCGTAACAGCCCTTGGAGAAATAAATTTGTAAAACTATTCTTAATGCCTAAAATACTATAATCCTCAAAAAAATCCAATGCTTAAAATCCTCTAAATGGCAGAAGCAAAATCTCTATCAAATTATGTTTTTACGTATAATTATTTCCAAGATCTTGTGACGAGTCAATGAATCTCTAGATACCTCTTATATATAAAATGGACCTGTTACACCGAACCGATTTTAACATGACTTTCACTGATTGATTACTGAAGACTATAAATAAATAACTCGACTTCTTCCGACTTTGATAATATTATATAAATGAAATCACTTACCTAATATATTACTAATATAAATGATATCGTTTCTACAAGTCGCTTATATAATCAAATAATATTATTACGCCAAATACAACAAACACCACGGGCGGACATTTTGATTTGTAGCGTATATAGTTTGCGGTGCGCGGTTGACTACGGAACAAAAATAAAGCGTGAAACCGAATACCACCCTTATCACATACACAATAAAGTTATCTACCCGATAATCGACAGAGAATTAATTTCGCTAATTACGAACGATTCATTTGTTGAATTAACAGTGTAATGAGCAATGAAATGCGAACAAATATTATTACAATTGATTTTCAGAGTACGACCGCTTGCATTTTATCTATGTAGTTAAAGAGTTCACCGTTCACCTGTTGGTGATACGCCCGCCTACAACGGAACGCTAGTTAGGATGATATACATAACATCACATTGCGCTTGTCGCCTTGAGACAGGATTTCAAGACTCATTACCCCGGTAATTTCACTTACAACAACTCACTTTAACCCGATACACAATAACGATCTCAGGCCACAGAGACCTACCACTGGTAAGGGTTAGCATTTCATCTCACGCCAAATATTTACTCATCTATATTTTCTTACTTAGATCAACACTTAGTATATATATAAAACTAATTAATATTTCTTTCGCTTCCAATAGGAACATTTTAACATATATCAGACAAAAATATAATACAGACGGATTGATAAATCTATTCACCCTACTTTGTTTATAACGCTTTCCCGTCTACGTGTGAGGCACCTAAAGGGTTTTCAAGAGCAGAGGGTTGAGAGTATATATGAATAATTCCACATCTCTAACAACCCTGCCACTTGGAAATCACTCCTGTTAATAACAAGCGTCAAAGAAAAAGACACAGGTTTCTAACAATGTCTGTATAGAAAGAATTGTAAAGGAGTGTAATTTTTTTTTCAATCATAGTGACAATCGGACACCTACTTTACCTAGGGGTGAGGAATAATTTATGCATTAAATACTTCAAACCGAATTATAATGAAAATAAACAGGTCTTAAACAGAATAGATTTTGTAACCTAAGATTGATCAGACAAATATTTTTAAAAAGGGGTTATAAATTATAAACCTTACTTCAAGATACTAGATATTTTGTTAATACTCATATAATGATTTATTTAATATATAAGATATACACAACATAACTAGCAAAAAGCATAGTTTGTTGTTCAAAATGTTAAGACCTAAAAAAACCTTCGGGTTTCTTAATTTTCCCCTGGTTTTGTTTAAAAACTACCCTTAAATCATTATAATTGAACTTCATTATTTCAAAATGACAATATCTGTTAATTTTTATTGTATAGTGCAATAATGTTTAAGAGGACAAAGACATTCGGCTGTAGCTGCGCCAAGTATATTAAAGGTCGGCAACGTAGCCACGACCTCTCTGCTGTTGCGACTATCCATGAGCCTCAGTTACCACTTTCCAACAAGGGAACTGTTCGCTGATTTGTCCACCCTTCCTATAAAAAGAAATTATAACTGTAAAATATTTTATTTCAATTCACGTATATAGGTTAACTATAAAGCTGGAAAGGTTTATACTAGCACTGGTTGTAGTGCTAATACATTTTTAATTTGATCTTCGCCACTACTAGACTTTAGATATTTCGATCAATACTAATATTTATTAAATGACTTCTCATAAATTTTCACAATTTTTCAAGTAAATTGAACGAAGCTGGTAGCTCTTCATCACAGAGCTCATAAGGTACTTTTCTCTTTTGATTTTCATCTCAAAACATTACTCTCTTACTGGTGGTAGGTCTCGATTGCCGAAGACCGTCTAGATAGGTACCCCCGCAGAGCCTATTTCTGCCGCTAAACGATAGTATGCAAACATTACTGTGTACCGGATTGAAGGATGTTATAGTTACTGAGGTAACGAGACATCTTATGTCTCGGCGATGAGCGCTATACGGTGCAGCGTATATCATTCTAACTAGCGCCACGTTGTTATGGACAGGCGTATCACTTACCATCACGTTTACCTTCCGGCTCGTCTTGTCGTTTAATTGAATAAAAAAAAAACTTTTGTTCAATGAATATTCCATACCATATTGGATGTATCTAAAGATAGACTATTATTACCTAAGTTTTGTCATGTACAAATAACTTTTTTTACCTGTAAAATATATTGGATACTTAACTATATTTCAGAGGCTATATTGAAAGAAAAAATTATATTTCTCAACTTGCAGTATCTTAAATATTCATTTATTTTATGAGAGCAATAAAAAAGCGAAGTCACACGAATTGGAAATTGAATGAAAGGTGTCGTATATATTTTTTAGGTCGTAGAAAGTAAGATGGAAGGTCACACATATGCTGACTGCGCGATGTTATAAAATGCTAAAAGAGCACAAAAAATTATGCACATTATTCCACTGACCTTTCAAAATGAATACGTAGTAGAATAAATAATAGGAAGCCAAGTTATGCTTGTGATCCGCAATCAAAGGTGAAACTTTATACCAATGCATATTGACAAAAACATAAACTTTTAGTATTATTTTTGATAACACATTTCATATTTTTTTTTTTATTAAATTTTATAAACATAGTCTATATGGAAGGGGCATAAGTATCCGCACAACAACTCAAATAATCCAAGCCAATTTCACCTACTCATGGTTCACCATGCTAATCAACAAACAAGGCTTTGACTCCCACTATCCCACATTAGGCTAGCTTGGTGGAAAACGCCTCACCCCCCATTATGGTCCATACCTCATCTATGTGAGAATCTTTGAGGGAGGTCTAAATCCAGCAGCGGGAGTCTAGCAGCTGATGTTGATGTTTATGTAAACACATTCTATAAATTACATGATTGTTTCTATTGTTTAAATTCAACACATTACACAACAGGGGGACGAACCTAAGACTCGATTGACTATATTCAATTAACCCATTTGATAGCAACTTTAAATTAGATATTCTATTAAACTACTGGAGGCAGGTCTCTATTGCCGTAGCCGTTTAGGTAGGTACCATCGCAGGTCCTATTTTCACCGCTAAACTGTAGTGGGCAAACATTAATGTCGTCTGTTTTGTAGAGCGATGTATCTAATGTTAAATTACTGAGGTAACTAGACTCAGCATCATCTTAAGTCTCAAAGCGACGAGCACAACATGGTGCAGTATATGTCATTCTAACTAGTGCCATATCACGGGTAGGTGTATCACTTACCATCAGGCGAACGCCTCGTTCGTCTCATCGCTACGTTGAATAAGAAAATATTTTAATTCTTTAAAATATCATCATTGTTTTAACTCATGTACAACATGGTCTCAAACCCATCTTTTATAGAGTGCTAATCAAATAAACATGCGCAAAAATCAAACCATCGTATCGTTTCAAAAAAAAATTACACGGGATCCGCTACAGTATTGGCAGCGTACGCTTTTTGAATTTGAAATAGATGTGACGTTAACGGAATATTAAAACAATATCTTAACCCGGTGCAGTAGTTGGTACATCGGTGCTGGTACAATCGAGGCTAATTGCTGGAGCAATTAACTGAGAAATATGGAAGCGACGCTTATTATTTAGATGGCGACGCTGCGGCGGATTCCGTGCACACAGCGGAGGCCCTAGTATTTTCAGAGGTTAGCTTTAATTAAAACGAATAGCAGAGTTTCACGCCAAGCATAGATCATAGAAATACAACGGTTTTTTAGATAAAACTAAAACGTACATCTGTATCTCTTTTCTTGGACACAGTTTCAGTTATTTATTTTACGAAACGACCAGACGAGCGGGACGATAACTTAATGTTGATACGTCTACCCATGAGAACGTGGTGCTAGTTAGAATGATATACACAGCACCACTTTACGCTAACGTTCAGACATAAGACGTTAAATGGCATTACCACAGTAATTTCACTAGCTACTACTCTTCAAACCGGAACACCGTAATATATTTAAACTACTATTTGGCAGCAGAAATAGACGCTGCAGTAATATCTACCTAGTTAGTCTCCAGCAACAGAGACCTACTACTAGTAAAAGTCTCAATTTAAGTATATAAGTATGTTTTTGTTTTAATACTTTAATACCATTCGGTGAACTTTGATAAATCTGTATCTAAATAAACAGTTTTAGCAAAAAGTTCTAAAACAACTGATGAACTAATACAATATTAATATGTTAATGTTACTACTAAGTTCGAAAGTTTATATAATTATAGTAATCAACTTTGATAGTGGCAAAGAAGCATAACTTAATTAACGAAGGACACGATGTATAGGTTTGTATTAAATGCTTTATCTTTTGTATATTAAATTCATTTAATCAAACTAGTAGACGCCTTATACCGAGGAGCATAAACAAATCCATAAAACACATTTTTTCTCAGATATTCAGACACAGAGTTGCATCTAAGTTACGCGACATTAACCGGAAGAATAGCTGGAATGTGTCCAGGTTGTCTACTGGACTATTGTTCTGAAGTTGTCGCAGTCAATTTAACAAAGTAAAAATTCATCGTACATTTTAATGTATTTTAGAATTCCTAAGTACATATGTATGTAACACTAAATCGGACAGACAGACGTACGGAGTTGAATTTAAAACTCGTATGACTGGTAACTTTTTCTACTTAGCTCTTTTTGCGATATATAGAAATGAATACTCGTTTCATACACAGAACACACATACACCACTTTTGAATAGTGAGTCTATGTAATCACATATATTGTTCACATAACTATAAGATTAAATAACTATTGTTAAATATCGCAAATAGCAATGGTTTTGTAAGAAAATAGTAGAGCTTTCTATTTAAATAAACGAGGACAACGAGCCTTTGATAACGGGGGATGTTTCAAAGGATTCCGCCTGGGGAATGCTCAGTTCAGATTGGCTAAATGAATTAAACTCAATTTTATTGTACAATTGGGGCTAAGCCGAGCCAACCTTACCGTATTTTGATGTTGACTCTGTTTAAATCAAATTGTTCCAATGTAGTAATTAGATAAGGCCTCTGTAACGACTAGCTAACTGCTCACCTAGACACACGGAGTTCCCCGGTTCGATTCGGCCTCATGTCCTAGAGTTTAATATTATTAGCAAGTTTTTTTTCAATGTATAATACATGACTAACAACATTGTTTTATTCTAGAGTATTCTGAGCAAACCTACGTCTCTATTCAAAGCCTCATTGTCACTTAATCCCATATCAAATAGAGTGTAAAGTACTATTAGGTTGTCAAATATCTCCCTTCCGTCTTTTTGTCTTTTGAATTTCGCGGCTATATACAAAGCGCTACAGAGCTCGTATCTGGCAATACTATACATAATTTGAATGGTCTTGACATAACCTACAAAACAACGATGCATAATTAGTTTGGATATTGCGTTCAACAGTTATAGACGTGTAAACATGGAGTTCACTAACGCCGAAATTCGCGCTATTTTAAAGTTTTCCTTCGTTAAAGGCAAATCCGCTAGAGAAACGTTCCGTGAGATTAATGGTGTTTTGGGGGATGGTACTCTATCACTTCGAACCGCGGAGGAATGGTTTCGACGATTCAGAGCCGGTGAAAACGACACCATGGATAAGCCAGCCGGCGGAAGACCTGTGACGACAAATACCGATCAAATCATGGACTACATCGAGTTAGACCGGCATGTGGCATCTCGTGACATCGCCCAGGAGATGGGAGTTAGTCACCAAACCATTTTAAACCATCTGCAGAAGGCTGGATACAAAAAAAAGCTTGATGTTTGGGTGCCGCATGATTTGACGCAAAAAAACCTTCTGGACCGAATCAACGCCTGCGATATGCTGCTGAAACGGAACGAACTCGACCCATTCTTGAAGCGGATGGTGACTGGCGACGAAAAATGGATCACATACGACAATATCAAGCGAAAACGGTCGTGATCGAAGGCCGGTGAATCGTCCCAAACAGTGGCCAAGCCCGGATTGACGGCCAGGAAGGTTTTGCTGTGTGTTTGGTGGGATTGGAAGGGAATCATCCACTATGAGCTGCTCCCATATGACCAGACGCTTAATTCTACCATCTACTGCGAACAACTGGACCGCTTGAAGCAGGCGATCGACCAGAAGCGTCCAGAATTGGCCAACAGGAAGGGTGTAGTGTTCCACCAGGACAACGCCAGACCACACACTTCGTTGATGACTCGTCAGAAGCTACGGGAGCTCGGATGGGAGGTTTTATCGCATCCACCATATAGCCCGGACATAGCGCCAAGTGATTACCACCTGTTCCTGTCCATAGTGAACGCCCTTGGTGGTGTAAAGTTGAACTCAAAAGAGGCTTGTGAAAAGTGGCTGTCCGAGTTCTTCGCAAATAAGGAGGGCTTCTACGAGGGAGGTATTATGTAGTTGCCGTCTAGATGGAAACAGATTATCGAACAAAACGGCGCATATTTGAACTAAATCCGATCACTGTAACACTTTTTATAAAGCATTGAATAAAGAGCAAAAAAGCGGAAGGGAGATATTTGACAACCTTATATAAGCTCAAAAGATCCAGCGATGTTAGTGCTGCTGGTATCAGAGCCTGGATTTCAGCGAATTTAGAAAAGACTATTATTTTGCCTGTATGTAATGTTCGGATTGGAATATAACTAGCATTACTTATCAGATTAATAAGAGATATTACGTCACTAACCCGTTATCCTACAGTTCTTATAGAAGGCAATACAGTAAATTATTTCGAACCTCCGACAGCTGATCTCAGTATCGCATACGGTTATTTGAGATAACATAAGACCAGGTTAATGATCAGTGGCCGGTTTAATTACAAGATTACCTACTTACATATGATTAGAGAATGTTCCTTGTCATCAATACATTAATGTGATATGCGATTTATAAGAAAGTCATAATTAACTAACACAACTCAATAAAATAACTAAAGATATGTGAACTAAAAGCAAAAAGTACTATTTTATTATGGTTTATATTTAATTTTTAATTCTTATCACTCTTGAAAATGAACACCTTAACATACTACCAAGAGTGCTAATACCTCTATGGCTATAATTATTTCTTTTAAAACCCTGATGAATGTATTTAACTATTGGTTCATAACAGCTACAATGAGCTTTTAAAACGCAGAGCTTCATTATTCATAAAAATACAACTTGCCAATAATTTTCTTATTCCAAATAGAAAAGCTAAAAGTACAAATGAGTATCCATGTGAAAATATATTAATATCAAAGTTACCAACGTTGAATAAGTAGATTATTTGAATATATTGGCGAACTTCGAAAATCGACGTCTTTTATTACAAGCGAATGCTCAAACCTGGGTATTGAGGAAGCATTAATTCCAAGTGGATGAGCCTTATCCATAGCAACGACTATCGATCATGTATTGTATAATACTTGAAAGTACGAAATGATGCCGGCTGAGTATATCGTGGTTAGTACAAACCGCGGATAATCAAGCTGAAACGTAACGCTTCAGATAATTTTCAACAGACGTTTAGATAAAGAAATATAACGTCAGGTGAAATTGACGTAGTTTAAACACTTTACTAATGTTTAAACGTTATTTAAGGACAAAGAAAAACTTTGTCCTGGTAGCATAACAGAAATTGTTTGATATAATAAATAGCTGAAGACAGAAATATTCACCAAATCTGACCGTCAAATTTCAATACGAAGATGGCACCTCATGATGATAAGAAATAAGGGTACTAACTTCAAAATATCATTAGATGATCGTATTTAGAGATTAGTAATTATTTATACATGATCTATGCACGATTTCCTCCCATGTAGAGACTCATTACGACATCACTAGAACCATAAGACCTAGAGGCTAGAAATTTAGTAGGAATATTCCTTTTGCCGAGTAAGGTTCAGGTAAGAATGGATGTTACAAAAAATTTTACAAGGAGCGAGTTGAGGGAGAGTTACAGCAAGTAAAGCAATCGGGGAACAGCTGGTTTTTATATTATTTATAAGATATATCGTATATAATCGAAATTGAAAAATGGGGTACGTTTTTTCTTAATCTATAATGACAGAAATGGATAAAAGGATGAATAGGGTAGACTGAATATTATCCTCTACAAACCGCAACGATATTCCTTCCTCCTTTTCTCAAGTAATGTAGTAATTTATAAATTACTACATTTAATATAATCTTCAGAAGTATTCGACATATAATAGTAAATACAATGAATCTATTCAATTTTATAAATATGTTTAACTTGGCTCTACTTTGTTTTTTCTCTTGTGAAGATTACCACCCAATTTGATTGCTTATTAAAAAAAAAATTGTCAAGTTCAATTCAATGTATCTTTAAAACTGATAAATTATTCATTACTCTGTTGGTCTGAATATAACTACAAGTAAATAATTTTCATGCAAACTTCAGTGGTATAACATTGTAAGAAAGGAATCAAGTAAGAAATATTCCTTACTTAACTTCGCTATTCGAAACATTTTAAAGGAAAAAATAGTTGCATAAAAAGATATATTTTAAGAAACGAAGATGTATAACTAAAGGTCGTCTTAGTACTATAGTAAAAATTTAAAAAAGAATGAAAATTTTCTTGTAGATTGCTTTGAAAGTTAAGACCTATTGTAATGATTTACGACTCACCATATTATATTCCATTTAGCTTGGATAATAGTCGGAAGATATAACGTACCGAGTGTTCCTTCCGGATTCAAATTTCGTACCGGGAATAATAATTATTAGGGGTGAAGCCGTTATTCAGCAAGGGAAGTATACATTTTCATTTGCGGGTAGGTCGCTAATGCTAATATCAAAGTAGCTTAGTAATATTCTTATTAAACAAATTTACTATAACGCCATATAATAAACAAATCTTATGTCCCACAACTGGATCTCCAAACCTTCTGTGCAGATTGGCAGACGTCGAATTTTTCACGATTTTTTTTTTTCACCGGAAACCCAAGCTCAGTAGGGTTCGAAGAACGAATGACCATGTTATGTAACCATCACCGATTTATACTACGAATATATAGGAAACTATAATCTATCAACCCAATTTACATCTAATGATGAGCAATACGTCGATATAAGACAGAGGAAGAAAAATAGTTTATTATATAGATAAAATATGTTTATATAATTGAAAATAAATTATCAGTAAGTTCTGCAGTAACAGCATAAACAAGTACAAAAATTATTATATATACATATATATTTACATATTGTTATATAATAATTGCCTAGTTACGTTTTACTACATCCACAGGCCAATGTATCACGCGTCGAAGTCGAATTTCCTGAACATACAGGTACTCTAATTTTTTTTTTTCTAATCAAAGAAGTCATGAGACGATATTTCTACGTTCACCTGATGGTAAGTGATACGCCTACCCATAACGTCGCGCTAAGTAGCATGGTAAGTGATAACATTGTGACGCCTTGATACATGAGTTGTTACGATTTTACCCCAGGAATTTCACTAACTACAGCGCCTTTCAAATCGCAATACAGTAATGCTTGTACGTAACGTTTGACAGTATAAAATAAGAGCTGCCGTAGTACCTACTTAGACGATCTCCGATAACAGAGACCTACTACCAGTCCGTTGTCGGAGTATTGTGCAGATAACTATAAAAAAAAATTTATTAACGGAGCACGGATTCGCAGCTCGCGGATGAACTTATTTTTATTCAGCGGAAGCGATCCAACAAAACAAAAAAAGGTTCACAAAAGCGTTTACAATGGCGAACGGAATTACTCCTTTTCTTAATATACTGGAGGCAAAAAGGCATGTTCGTTCCAGTCTCCGTATCTGTCTTCTGATCACGTGCCTTAGGATTCGTAATGCTTTAAGTGTGGAGTTAATGCATTGTGTTCCCGATCTAAAGATATTCATGGAGCATTATTAATAGTTCGCATTCATCAAAATTAACAGTTGAAAAAAAAAAAATTGCGATTATAATATAGTCACCTCTACAGAAACGCAACTTTTCACTAGCGGGTCTTTGTTGCCTGAGATCATCTAAGTAGGTACCACTACAGCGCCTATTGGACACGACAAACAGGAGCGTACAAACATGACTGTATCCAGTTTAAAGGGTGCTATGGCGAATATAGTTCCTGGAGTAATGAGACTATAAGACCTTGAGACTCAGGATATGAGCACAGTGAGGTGCAATAAATATCATCCTAACTATCACCACATTGTTATGAGCAGGCAAGTCACCTATCATCTGGTCAACATCCCGTTTGTATTGTAGCTTTGTTGTGTAATAAATAATTTATTCAAAAGTATATTGTTTTTTCCTTTTTTATTCATTTGTATATGTAACACAAATATAAAATGTGTGATTAAGTTAGTTAGTGTGTGAAAATATCAACACGTCACCAACTGTATGATTAGACTGCCAATAACTTTTTAAGGGAAATCAATACTTTTTAAGATAGTAAATAGAAAAAAAAAAACAACCAATTTTCAAAAAAAAATTGTTAGCTACAATATCAGTCATATAATTTTTTCGTTTTTTGGAATTTCTTCTCTAAAACCTGCATGAGACCAACTTGAACATATACTCTCTCCAACAATAAAGAACAGGTGAATGGGACAGTCAAGACAATTAACATATGAACAATAAACAAATGAAACTAACTCCTTGTTTGATGTTTATTAAGATGATAAACAATAGATTGTTTTGTCATCTCCCTTTAGAGTGACTACATAATTTGTTCCAACGAGGTATAATATGAAGAAATGTAAATGTTATTAACAAACACTAACTTCCATAACCTATGAATTGTCTGTAAAATAATAAAGAAATCCTGATAATAATTAGTTAAAACATTGCACCTGCATTGACATCAACTTCTTGTTTTAAATGAAAATAAAAATTATATCAAAGAACCCAACTGACATCGACAGACAAATGTTTTAGGATTGTTTATAATAGAACCATAAAACTATATATGTATGATTAGTAACAAACTAATAAAAAGTAAGTAACACAAGAGAGAGATATGTTTAGGAGTCAATTTTGTAACAGGAATTTAAGTTGGTACTTATTATTAAAACTTGCACAGCCATAATGTAGAGATCTGGTCAATTGTTAGTTACCCCATTGTGGAGAGGCCCTGGGAATTATAGAGGGGAGACCCTGTCTATTGTTGATAGGAAATGTATTGAAAACAATTTGATTTTGACAGTCCATTATGTATAATGTATTGTTATTATGTTTTACTCTGTATTTCATTTTATATTTTTTTTATTTTTCATGTAATTAAAAAGAAAAACAAACAAGGATCTGCATTATAAACACATTTTAAATTTTGTGTTAATTGCAATCCATAAATTATTTCTAAAGAAATATTAATAATTGGTAATAAAAGAAAATCTATTAAACTTACATATAGTGGCCACAAAGGTTTACTTATAATTTTTATGCCAATATATATTACACAACATTAAAACAAAAGTTTATAGATTTATTTACTATAAGTCTTATGAAAAAAACTAATTAGGAATTAAAACAAAAACAACCATAAACTCTGAGATACCTACATGAGAGCATCTGCACTTAAAGCAACCTAAAGTCTAAGCTGTACCTAAGAAGGAAGTTATTACATAAAGCATATTCATAATTCAGAAACAATTCATTTTGTTTCACAATATTGCCAATTAGAATACATCTTGTCAGCTTAGTGTTGGGAAAGATCAAGATGCTGTAAATAAAGATTAAAAGATGATCTTTTAATTCAATAGTTGTTATTTAAAACAATAGTCTTGTTCACAATATTTGAGCAAGAAAAAAAAATTACAAGTATGCTTAATATTCTCAGATGCAAGCATTAAAAATTGATTATTATTTCTAAATAATATAATATGATTGATCATGTCTTAACATGACTACATTATTTATTTTTATATTTTTATAGAACATATTAACCATTTAAATGTTTTTGTTCTGAATCGTTTTACATACTATTGAAAACTAAGTGCTATAAATTATTAAATTTCATTTTGTTTAAGAAGTATATTATTATAACGCGACCTAACTTCATAAAAAAATTAATTTAAAGAGAATGTTTGTATATTAACATGGGTTATCATAGTAAAAGTTTGAGAAAAGGAGTCTTAGAATCTGATTAAAATTTTAACAGTTGATTATTAGTTTCTTACTGAATTGTGTCTTCAAAAATATCCGCTGTTTATTCACTTCTAATAAAATTCATTCACGTAAATAACACAGATCAAGCACACACCAAAAATGGCTACAAACATCCAATTTGTAGACTCCACTATCAATGAATGCTACTCTGCAGTAAATGGAACGTGAGATTGGTTTTTACGGCATCAAGTACTTCTTTGAATGCACTTTCCAACAGCTTTTACTATCACACGGCCCCTACTATAAGCAAGTAGTACAAACGACATGAAAAATACTTGGTTACTGACGTACGTACTTTACGCACTGGGAGCGGTCGGAATGTATTCGGCAGCACTGCGTACACGGTTCTTGAAGCTTCAGGTATACAGTATAAGCACCCAACAGTATCACTTAATCTCATTCATTTACAAGAAGTGCGTCACTAATCACTAAAAATTTAGACGACAACGAAGCGAAATACTACCGACCCTCCTCCCTTCAGCATAAAATAATCATAGACTGTACAACTTTTTTGGTCCACTCTTTTAGAGTTAAAGGCAAGAAACGGTTTCAGCCAATGCGCAATTTTGTTTATGATATATAATATACATATGATTTCAATAAACCTCGAGAAATAAAATGATGAAAAAAATTTTAAAATTTAGAATATGACTCCTAAAATAAAATAATATTTTTTTCTGAATAGTATCAGTTTTGGACTAGATACTCTGTTTTTTAAATCAAGTAAATGATCAAAAACATCATTTATTTAATTTTAGTTGATATAATTTAATGTAGATATGTATATATTTAACTAAATAAAAGTTTGGATCCATTTTGAATAAATTAAAATTACTCATAGACAACGATTTTTTACCTAATATAGACCAAGGAACAAACAGAGTTCTCAAGGTGTATTCTATTTAAGTAAAACAATTTTTCGGATACAACGTTCAACATTTTTTAAAAATATGATCTTGATCAAATTAATATTTTTTTAAATAAAGCCCACATTGTTATAACAGCAATAGTAATTCATGTTGGTAAAATGAGTAAATTACTGACCTGCCTACCTTATTTTGACCTTACCTGACCGTTTTATGTTGTATTTTCTGCATACTGTTTTATTTACATATTTTTCATAAAAAATGTTGATGTCATAAATTGTATGAGTTGTAAAAAACAAATCTATTTGATACATTAGAAAATTTGAAAAAAACTTATAGAAAGAATTACAAAAACTTTTACTGTGGCCAATGCATTACGTTATTTGATAAAAAAAAAAAACAATTTATAAAAACATGGATGTTCCTAAATAATACTTAAAGGCTTAATCATATTTTTATTATTTTTAGCATACATCTTATATTAAGAAAACAAAATTGTAAATAGTATCCATAATAATGGCTTATGCTGATACGCGTAACCGAACGGATATCTTACAGTTCTCACACTTTTGTTGTTTTTGTGTAGAAAAGGAAATTTGTGAGAAGTATTCATCCCATGTGTATTGGTGTACATATATTATGTATGTTGTGTTGTGTGTGCGTGGTGATTTGTGTTAAATGCTGATAGAAAGAAATTAATTATATGTGTGTATTTTGACGATGAAACTTACATAAATGTGAAGAAACAGTGTGTTTTGTGTTATCAAGTGCTAGTGAATCCGTCAGGAGGCGGTAATCATGTACGTTTGCTTGCTATTTGTGGATTCTGGATCTCGTCTCGACGATGTACCATAAACAAAAATGTCAGCGATCCCGATTTTTTGTTTCTTGTTGCATACCCATCGTTATACCTTAATTAGATCACACGAATGATATAAATTATTGTTAGACGCTTTCTCTGACAAAGTCGTCTCGTACAAACGGCGTGCCTTTAGCAATAAATCGGCCATAATAAGCGTGCGTTTAGTGTGCTTCGCGCCCGTCTACACCCGACCTATCTCATTGTTTATGTATGGAGAGTAAACCTCGATTTTTATAGCGTTCGCGGCGTTTTCTGATGTTAATTGAATATCTGGAAACGATCAGGGTCTAGCAGCGGCCGGCCGCAGCACGGGTCCGCGGGGCGCCGCTAGCGTCTTCTATCCAAGGTTCTTCGAGATCTCTATTTATAATAATTTCTCGATCGTTTGCTGCAGCATAATGACATTCTTGTAATGAAGTGCCGCGCCGTGGATTTGTGGGACATGTGCCAATTATTTCGCCTGTGACGAAATCCCCGCGGCTGGTCGTGTTGTATGTATACAACGACCTTACACTTCTGTTTACATGATTATATCAATGGTAACCTTTAATTCTTATTTTATGCTTACATTATTTTATTTGCAAATATCTTGCATGTACATTTCTAGTAAAGTACACTGTATAAGAACTTAGTACTTAAATTGTCTTCTGTAAAACAGCTTCTAAAGTTGGCCAATTAAGACTCATGAAGTTTTTTTGTTTGAGAAGTTTTAAGATAAATTTTATACAAATTTTAAGCTGCAGATACAGTACCATATTATTGAAAAAAATTAATAAAATTTAAAATTACATTATGTATACATGGTAGAAATTAAAAATATTAAAAATGAGATACATATTGTTTTGAATTTTATATTAAAATGAGAATAATCATCAAAAATTTACTCATTTTTAATTTTATTTAAAAAACTGGTTTTATATACAAGATAAAGTGTCGAAAATTTAACTAGTGAGCTTCATATCATATACTATATTGAATGCAATGTACACCTTAATCTATAATACACTACAAAATTTTCCAGATTGTACAAAAATAACAGTTTCCAACAAAAAAATGTTAATATTTACATTTTGTGTTCACAAATATTCAATTAAACATTAATCCTTATAAGTATAATTATATTTATATACATTTTAGAGTTGGTTGATACATTTGAGTATGGATATATATAAGAATTTTCAATTTACAAACAAAAGTAACATTCTGTCAAATACATTCTAAATTCATGAAAAGCTTGATCATTTATATTAATGTTAAATGTCTTAACATTATTATTTGTGTACTTTTATCACAATTTGTTTCTGTGTCATATTAAATTTATTAAATATACACTGAAAATATTTAAAAATCTCTTCAAAACATTGTGTAGTTATTATTTAACACTAAATTTAGAGATTATATTAACTAATATTTTTGGATGTAGAGGTATGCTTAAAATACAAATACGGTGCATACAGTGGTAATTTTCACTCCTATTTTATAACACTTCTGATTAATCCAATTTTAACTTTTTATTAAACATGTTTTTTTTTTTTTTTCAAAAAATTCTATTACCAATTATTTTATTGAAAATAATTGCACAAATACAGTTGTCAAAATTGTTTACACTTTATTTATTTACCATTTTATGAAGCTTCTACAGATAAATAAATACCATTGCCCTTTGTATGAGTGTCTTGATAAAACCCTAACTCATATTTCATAACTCTTAATTTTGTTCAAATATAAATTTTCTATACTTGACATAGAATATTTTATTTATGACACAAGGCCCCGTTGTTAGTGATTTTTGGCTTGTATTTTTAGATTTTTTGTAGGCAATAATATCTTGTCATCAGTGCTGTATTTAGGATATTTTCAGTGAGTATACAGTATTTCAAAATGGTTTTTTACCAGAGCCTGTTATCACAATATTTATCAAAAATTATCTATTTGTTTTTAATGACTGTAATTATTCCTATTGATACTACTATTACTTTAAATTAGTCATGTAAGTTATATTAAAAAAGTAGTTCCTTACCTAATTACTTTTTTATTTATGTAAATTGAATTTAATGGACCTTTTAGGAGTTATTTAATTAAATTTTTTTTGTTATTTTATTTATTTTCAACAATGACAATTGGTAACATATTTTTTTCACATAATATTCTTTATCATCAGCTGAAAGAGTACTGGAGTTAGTCCACATTAAAGGATGTCTATATTTACCTGTGTTAGCTTTGTAACAATACATAATATTGATATAGATCAACAATGGCTTATTATTTTTTATGCCTATATCCAAGATATAGAAGGTTGTTTATAAAACAATTTATGAAAACAAAAGAAATAATGAAAATAAGTTTTCCAATCCCTTAGGTATTAGATCATACTCTTATTTTTTTTTAATAATTAACTGTTTTAAACTTGTTAAGATCATTCCTCCAACACACTTATTAATTTAATAATGTTCATGCTTGTCACTAACTGCTTGTACCTATACCTGTCATTATGTTAACAATCATTTAAATTAAACTATGTTATATATTTTATATAAGACAAGAGGAAAATTATAAATACAAATTTTGTCTCTTTACTGTATAAAATGTGTAAGTAACATTCTCATTTACCTTCAGATAGCTCTCGAATTACACTTGTGTTATAAATAAATTCACCTTTTGTTTAAATGAATAAGATGTAAACTTGATACTTTTACATCAGTTAACAAGTTGAGGACAGAAATGTTTATTGTTGCATATGTTAAATCTTAATCTTTCACAATTAATATTTTCACAATGACATTCTCTAATTATTTTGTAAAAATTGTCATGGAATGTTTTAATATATACTACTAGTACTGATGGACCTGCAAGTTTGTTTACAATTGTAATGCATTATTTATATAATGATATTGTAACATTGAATAGGAATAGTCTCTCTTTTCAGACATTCTCAGAGATAAGACAAGATTGTAACATAATAATTATACAATACAGAACATAATTATTGCATTTAATTTTTTTTTCATAATTTTAAACCATCTTGGCGTTGACTAGAAAAGTAAAATTTAATTTACTTTTATGTAATATATATATATATATATATATATATATATATATATATATATATAGTGAATAGTTTTGGTAAAAGAAACAATTTATTGTGATCACTGTTGTTTTAATTGTTTAGTAAACATTGCGATTTAATGCCAGAATATTACAGTTGGCATTTAATGATATTATTATAGTTATGTTGAAATTTGTACTGAACTTTAAACCATTTTTTGCAGTCAAGTTGGCGAAGGCACGTAGGGGTATGATCAAGGAGAAGGAGAAGGGCGGGGGCGCCCGCATTAAGGACGAACCCAACGATCCAGCGGAACCAGGTTTGTTACTCAAAAACCTTTCTTAGATTTTTAATATATTATTTTAATTATGAGACAGAAAAAGTCTTCAATCATGTAGGGAACTTACGCAGCCACACAGTTTATTGATGCACAATTTATTTCTTTATGACATTGCATAACACTTTATAAAGTAATACTAATGATTCTTATTGTTAGGAAAGTAATACTACACTACTACTAAATGTGTACTACAAAGAAAAACCTGCAAAATTTCTAACTTCTTATATTTATTGTATTCTCGTCGTTAGATTGTTTAATCTTTGAGATGATTTATATTTTCTTTTATTTCTTCGAGATGGTAAAAATGTTGAATACATTTTTACAATTATAATGCTCTATTACTTCTATATCAGTGGCCTAATTACATTAGCTTTCATAAGCTTATAAAAGATATGTAGGTAGTACATAAATTGCTTTTATTGAAACATACATACATACTATATGAATTGGGATCATAGTCAAATGCTAGTCTATACAATATAAAAAAAATGAAATATCTCGTCTAAGATAATTGTTTATAATTTAAATGATGTCTTTTATCAATATCAATTGCTATGGATGTCTCATTAACAAACCTATCATTATTAATAAACCTTCATTTTTATTAATAATTAAAAGTTACACTTGAGCTAATGGTGTCATGCTCAATATCATGGCATTAATGTCTTAGACGAGGCTAAGATATATAATTAATATTTACTGCAGCTAATAGATGGCGGTGGTATAAACTGTGCTATTACTTTCAAGCAATTAATGGCACCAGACTTATTTATATAAGTGGTATTTTTTGATGCTATAATCGTACTAATCCATTACATGTCACGATTGTTATTATATAAAACAAATTGACGGTACGTGCAATGTATTTACTTGATACATAATAATATGCTCGCATTTAACAATGAGGCGATAGTTAAGGTTGTTTATACGGTACCATATTATTACTTTCATTGCAATAAGATGAAAATACATCTCGTCATATCGCACACCCTAAAAGATTGTTACGTACTAGTGGTAGGTCTCTGTCGCCGGATACCTTCTAAATAGGTACCACCGCAGCGTCTATTTCTGCCATCAAACAAGTGCAAACATTATTGTTTTGGTTTGAACGGCGCCGTAGTTACTGAAACTGGAGTGACGAAATTTAACATCTAAAGTCTGGAGGTGATGAGCACAATGTGGTACTGTGTAACCAGTGCCATATTGTTATGGGCGTGCATACCACTTAACATAAGATGAACGTCTCGTTCGTCTCTTCGCTTTAACGCATATTGGTAACTTTAAATGAAAAAATCGTATTACATAAATAATTATTAACTAGTCGCTTGCCTATCGTGAAAATAAGTTATTGCAGCGACTGGTGAAAAAACTACTTGCTGTAACTCAATTAGCGCTGATACGTAATACGAATTCGTGTAAGTAGCTCGCAAGACACATAATAACCCGCCTATCTTGTTTAGCATAATGTATAAATATGTATACATCAGTGTTTTCAAGTCACCTATTTTTGAAAGGACTATTTTTATATTATCTCCAAAATTCAATTCGTTTTATTCGTATTACTTAATGTTGTTACTATTATTTTATTTAATCCGGGTTTAAATTGAAGCTGGTTTCGCTTAACATATTACGGAACCCAATTCAACCTCACCTGCACGTGATACTCCCCGCTGAACAACAGACGAACCTCTAACAACCCACCAAACCGCACTAGGACTGGGCCAGCACGGTGGGGTAAGGCCCAATTCCCCTCAATGATTCTTGAGGGAGGCTCATGCTCAGCAGTCGGCTTTATCTAGCTGTTAATTTATGGTGTTCTCTCTTGCAGCAGACGGTCTAAGTAGGTACCACCGCAGCGTCTATTTCTGCCGCCAAACGATAGTGTGCAAACATTACTCTGTTTCTGTTTGAACGGTGTTGTAGTTAGTGGAATTACTGGGGTAACGAGACTTAACGTCTAATCTAATGTCTCAACGCGACGAGCACGATGTGGTGCGATGTATATGGCCAGGTATATCAATTACCATTAGTCGCACGACTCATTCGTCTCGTCGGTTCGTTAAATAAAAATAAATAAAAGACATCATCAGCATTAAGTTGAGATGAGAGCCTTTTTACACCCCCGTTTTAATAAGTAGCTTCACCTTCCCTTGTAAAGAGCGAGTAAGTGGAGTCGGGATGACGAATTCTCACATCAAAGAAGGTAAAAAAAAATCGTGCTTAAGTAGTTGTCTCGCTAATGCATGCAGTGTTTCGAATCTCGCTGGTTCGAAACACTGCAACATGAATAATGAGACATATATATTAGTTTCATTTCTCGATGACTGTTAATCTCCTTAAATAATTCCTATAGTGCTTTCATCTCAATATTAGAGTTGGATAAAGTAACAGGATTTTTAAAGCGCTTCTTCATCTTTTTTGCTCATGAAACCTCAAGGTGATTTTAATTTATTTTGACTGAAGCATTTTAGTTACACGATCAACATATGTTAATATAATAATACTTTGTTTATTTGTTATAATTTTTTGATATGCCATGGGTTGAAAATTTACTTCAGTATCATATAATGTTAAGAGATTTTGAGGCCCGTGGATAGCGAAGCGTGCTTTTTCAGAATATTCTATTTTTCATATGTTGGTAGCATAATCACAGCCTATTAAAGCGGCAGACTTAAAATATGAGATTTAGTAGAGCTAGGCAGGCAGGGTTGAAAAAAGTTTTACTAAAATCTCAGTTAAAAATATCAGAGTCTATGGCTATTGTATTAAGACTAGCTCCTGTATTTCTAGAATCAGTTTCTTTATTAATTAATATAATAAGTAGTCAAAACATTTAAAATATTGATGTAAACTTTCTCAAACAAATAACAAGATGAAGAAGAGCTACATATTGAACCAACATCATTTTAATAACAAGAATAATCATTCGAAACAGTTATGAACGCGGCAGAGACGCGAGGTATCATTCGGTAGAATCCAGTCCTCTCATTTTTTTTGTTTGATTTCTTTAAAAAAATGTACACTCACCGATGACCCCAAAGATTCATTAACGACCAATAAATCTCAACCCGTTGCGTACGCGCATTCCGCTCAAATATTTCTTAACGCAGCTTCTAAACATTTAAGCGATATAAAAAGAAATTATAGAAATATGGCGCGACGGTGAAAGCAAACCATGTCAGCGATGCATGTAATCAATTCGTCTTACGTTGGATACCGCGTTTATAACAATGCTTATTGATTGTAGAGCTAATGGATATGTCGAAAGGAATGATACGCACCGTGAGGAGGCACGCGTTTTCAAAATAAATAAATAAATATACTAATGATCAGTTTCTCTCCGACGTTTTGTTTGCGTCATTACTGCTGGTGCAGCTAGACATAGTCTTGATTTTTATACTACGAAGCGACGAGAAGACCAAAACGTTCATCTGATGGTAAGTGATACGTCAACTCATAACACTGGCGCTAGTTATGATGATAACCGTTATACCGCATTGTGGTAACCGCCTTGAGACAAGATGTTTCGTCTCATAACCGTCTAATTTCACAACACTACTTTCAACGCCTTTTAAACTAGAAAACAGAACTGTTTGGAGGCAGGAATAGGAACTGCGGTGGTACCACTTACTTAGGCGGGTCTCCGGCAATAGAGCCCTGCCATCAGCCTTTTAAAGGATTAAGATTTTTATTTTTTAATTAGAATTGTGTGGAATTAATAAAGTATTATTTTACGCTCATGATAATATAACCTAAAATATATATTTCTACTTGTATGAAGGTTTTATATAAATCAAGTTCCTCAAAGATAAACTTTGATCAAAGATGGAAAACAAACTTTTTTTGGTCCGCGATTTTGTGTATGAAATTGTACATAATACTAAAAAGTTGGTTTAAAAATGTATTGTATATATACATTTTTATATTTTTATCTTAGTCTTTTTATCTAATACCAGAATGAGTATAGCTAGTAAGGACTTCTTGGTGTAGTACATAGCGTACGTACACTGGACTTCCCCAAAGATCTCCACATCGATCGGTCCCGCGTTGCACGCATAAACTAGTACCAAATATATATTCTAAATTGAATAAAAACAAAATGATTCATGAAAATCTTAAAAGCATTTGTATCGCATCTTAAAGTTGTATCACAATTTTACCTCCCGATCGGGGATCGAAAAAAAATTAACAGAACCGGCCACCTATCACACTTTGATTATGAGTCATGTGTTAATTTTTCAACTCTGTCGATAGTGGGGTAACTCGTGTTCGGTGTTTTATATAAAGCAATAAAGCTTTATGTAAAATAAACATATTTGAAATGATAGTTTAGAGAATTTATTTCGCAGCCATAACATCCACGAACTCCTTACAATGTTTCAAGATCATCATACAAAGATCACAACAGTGTGAACAAAAAATATTTAAATTTATTTCTAATATATATGGATAAGTTATAAATTTCTGCATTCCACATAAATTTTAACTGTTCCCAATGCCATTCCACTGTGCACTGAATGCGCTTGTAAAGTTTTTCCTTAACGTAGTCATACATATATGGATTAACAAAAGGATGCAATTTAATAAGGCAGCATATTCTATCCAAAAGGAATTTATACATACTTCTGAATTTAAAAACGATGAATTATACCTTTTATCAATTTTTTTAATTCGACAAACTAATGAGAAGATAAAGACGTTCGACCTGGTTGCAGTAAACAAAATATCTTGTTGGTTTTATATAGAATAAAGAACTATTATCATATGTTAATAATATTTATTGGACTTTCATTAATTCTGATAAGGTCCATTCCAGGTCCCTATTTCTATCAGCAACCAGTAATGTTTGTAACATTGCCGCGTAAAATTACGTGGGGGTTACAACGATACGTACCCTTCTATATGATCAAGGCGATAACTGCAACTTATTTTTGTGTAAATATCTCAATCACATCAACGTTGTTGTTCTGCTCGTCTCGTCGCTTTAATGTAGAAAAAAATCATATGACTATAGTCAAAGCATTTCATAAAAACATCGTTAACCGTTGTAAAGGAAGCAATAAAAAACAAATTAAATTTGTTTATCGTCAAATAGCCTAATAATTGTGTCTATATTTAGTTTTTAATATATTACTAAACAGTATTGCACATTAGTATGCATATACATATATGTATACTAATGTAGTGGGTGGTGTAGTGTCATTTCTAGTTACGTAGGACATGAGAATGGTTTTAATTTAACGCCCTTACTGAAAAAAAGAAATACTAAACGAATGTCTATCTGTGCTGATATAGAAGATCTGATTTAAACGATTTTTGATAAAAACAAGCTCTTTCATCGTTCTCACTGCATTGTACCTGGGGCCTTTTCACACGGAATAGACTCTATTATCGACCACATTGGCCAGGTGAGGTATCTCGTATGTCCCCAAAGGATCTTGGGATGGGTTTATTATGATTTCCATCACCGGAAGCTTGAGCCCGAGTAACGAAGTGTAGATTGATTCCACGCCTCTACGAATCGTTCAGCGTGGTTCTACCGTACTTACAAATGAAGCTATCACTGCTGCCTAATTTAAATCTAAAGTCTAGCAAAACCTATTTATTCTTTGTTCGTTGTAAGTTTTCCTGTTTTCCTCTTTAAATGATTTCAGATCAGATAGTGTTTTAAATATTATTGTTTAACAATATAATAATTTTTTTTGAGTATCTTTACAGTCCAGGAACAAAAGTTACGATGATGGTTCAGTAAGATAATGTCAAATGTTTATAGGTCATGGTTCTCGGCCGCCATCCGCGTCGTTACCGACGCCGGCCGCGTTAAAGAAGGAGCCCGAAGAGCCAGCACACAGAGTCAAGTTGGAGCCACACACACAAGGAACGGACGACGCGAACCCAGAGCTGGGCGTGGACGGTATAAAGACTGAGATCGACGGCCTTATGGACAGTGACGGTAAGATTATTTATTTATATATTATATATATATATATATATATATATATATATATATATATATATTTTAAAAGGGGTGGTCTTCTAGATACAAATGATGTGTTGAAGATTAACTTACAAAACCTATGAGACTTTATGATAGTTAATTTGTGAAAGTTTTTAGTATTATGAAAAATTATTTTTACCATTGGAGGGATTCATTAAGGGACAATCATACATCTTCAAAATATAATTCACTATATGCCACATGTACATTCCGTATATCTTGAACTTATTGAGAAAAGTACGTCTTTCAATTAATCCAAAATCATCAAGTAGTCCATCGTAACACATCCGTAGCGTTACATATCAGAAAATAAAACCTTTCCGCATTTGTCATAATGGTATCGAGTTTTATGTTCCAGTGTGAAGGGCGCTGTGGGTAGTGAAATATTTGTGTTCGGTAGACTTATGCCTGAAAACGAGCACGTCATATTATTTACGTTTAAAATAATGTGCTCCTCGTTTTAAAGAGATAAATGCTTACCGCGATATCCGTTGCTTGCATGTGAAATAAATTAGACGAAAAGGCAATATTATGCTAAATTGTCACTCATGTTATTGTATGTTAAACAATTACTGTTTTTGTTAATATTCTTGCAGTCTGCAATGGTCATTAATTGAATAATCGTCGTCGTCGGTGGTTGAATGTCAGACATTGCTGCGACATTGGTGATCACTAACGTAATTTTTGTAACGCCGTATAACACTTAGTTTCAACTGTAAACAAACGTTTAATAATAATAGTAGTAGTGCTCTTGTAATATTATGTATGAAATGTAAACGATACAATATAATATTACTTTTTTTTGTGGCTATGTCAGTAATAATTAATTTCTAAAGGCTTGCCTATTACATCATGAGAATTAATTTTGTGGTTCACAGGATTTCATTGAAGTCACATTCAGCGCCTATTAGTAACCGACAAATTTTGTATTTTATTTTTAATATTGCGCCTCAAACAGCAAACATAAGAAAAAAAATTCAAGGTTAAAATTCTTATTAAGTTTTTGTGTTTGTCATTAAATGAAGATGTTCCAAATCTTTGTTTAATATATTTACTTAAGTCATTATAAACTTACTGTTTCAGTAAATATATGTTTCTTTGTTAACATATAATATTTAATTATTATAATTTACTGGTAGGTCTTTGACGATTTTCACCGATTATGTAGGTATTACCGAAGTTCGCTATTTCTGCCGTTAAAAAGTAGTGCACAAATGTTCCGGTTTGAAGATCGCTGTAGCCAGTGAAATTATTGGGGTAAAAGGAGTTAACGTTTTATGTTTCGAGGTGACGACGGGGTATCATCATAACTAGCGCCACACATTGTAATGAGCAAGTGTGTATACCATAAAAAAAAGTCTCGCTCTTCTGAAAATGAATAAATTGAACTTTTAAAAATTTCAGGTGATCCCACAAAATCGCCATCTTGCGAGATGGGTGGCCCTGGTTCTTTAAAATCGGAGCGCCTTTCGTCCGACTCTAACGATATTTTGGACCCGCAGACCGGCCTAAGAGGTTCAACGGGGAACCTGCAGGTAAAAAAAGTAATACACCTTGTACCTTATTAGCATGCGGCTTGTGCATTTGTTATTGGAAACAAAAAGGGAGAGTTGGGGATTTTTTCACTGATACATCGAATCGGTAGAGTTGCCATATCAAGCTTGGAAAAAAAAAATTTAAACGTTTATTTTTCTATGTTCATGAAGCATGATTGTAATTAAAGTATACTCGGCATTTACACTAGAATGAAACTTATTAATTATTTGTTTATATAATAATTGTGCGTAACAAAAAAGTTATAATATATATCATTGATTATTTCAGGAAAAATGTTCACCGAGTGTAATGCATGTGCATGCAGAAATAGTTAATTGAGCTTTATTCACAACGCTACCTTAGTGTGGAATGGTAGACGACCGTCTTACAAACTAAGCTACCACCATAAACATATCCATCACATTTTCATCAGAGCTGTTATATTTTTCCCCTACTTATGCAATGCATCGAGAATGCATAAAATTATTCATATTTTATTTTAAGTTCATATAAAAAGTAATTACTAATTGTTGAGCAATGTATAAAATGTTGATTTTGTGACTGTGCTGTGATTTGTGATAGGTGTTTATTGGCTAAGCTACCAATCTCGTATTGTAAATCTATTATTTTGATAGCTTTTTTATATATCGTTTATCAACACATGAGGGCAAGAGCGTCCTGGATGACCACGCTGTCATTCGCAGCTTTATTTTCACTTATTGCTTTGTAAAATCAGGGATCGAATTTCATTTTATTTTATCATCATCATATGGTTATTTTTTTTATTTAATTCATTAACATCTGTTTTTTAATTATATCTTCTATTAATAGGACGGAAATCAGAATTGCCGCAATCCGAGTAACGAAGGTCTCGGTTCATGCAGGCTCGGCGGAGGTACTATGGGTGGAGTGTCTATGGGGCCCATGTCAAGTGAGGCTCAGACCTTGCCCGCTAACGTAATTAGCAAACAGGCTGGCAGTATGGAGGTATTGTTACTAAAGTAACCTTTTCTATTTTTTATTCTGTGCGGGTCTCCATAGAAAAAATTAAATTATTTTTTAATTTTACTTATTACGTAAACTAGAGACTCCATTATAACTTAGTAATTGGCGATCAGTATTGCCGGATACCATCTAGGTAGATGCCAACGCATTTCTTATTTTTACTGCCAAGCAGTGGTGTGTAAATATTGATATGTTCTAGCTGTGTTGTGCCATAGTGAAATTTCTGGGCTGGACCAAACTTAACATCTTTTATATTTAAAAAATGTTAAGGCGATAAGCGCAACATAGTGTACTGTTTATCATCATCACTAGCACTACATTATTGTGGGCAGTTGTATCACATATCATCAGGTAAAGGTCTTTTCTTAATATTTAGCTTCAAAGACAAACAACCAAACACTAATATTTTTTATGTTATCATATATCTTACAAATGTATATATGTACGATTAAATACGATGATAAACTAAAAACTATATTTCTACCAATAGCAAAGCCAAATCTTCGTATTCTCAACACTGCTGGCCAATAAGAGTGCAGAAGCTGTCATATCGGGTCAGCACCATTCAATTATTGCGTATCACTGCGCACAGCCTAACACCAAGAAGTATCTTGAGGTAATTACATTAATAATAATGAAGTTTATTGTATCGAAGCTAACCAAAACTTTAAATATTTTTAATTTTACATGAGGTTGTAATAACTTACTTTTAAGGTAGTTTTATACGCTACAAGTGTTTAAAAGGGGCGGGTTCTATCCCTCAATGAGCTTGAGCTTTCGATAAAAAAAAACATTGTGCGAAAACCGACATGGGCCAATAACATCAGCTTTCATAGACATACGACATACGCTAATCTACATAAAAAAGGCTGTTAATTGATGGTTTAGTTTTAATAATTGTTTTTTCTGTTAACCATCTTGATCTTGAAATTATCTTACTATATGTTATTTTATTGTCAAAAAGTCGTAATATAATAATATTATTCGCAGAAACATCCTCTCAAAATCGGCCAGTTTAATAAACAAAGTCCTGCACAATGGCTAAACAACCTCGCTATGGCGAAAAATAGAGGAGGTATGCGCGGCGGTCCAAATATGATGGGAGGTCCTAACCAGATAGGCCATATGATGGGCGGACCCATGGGCCCCAACATGGGGCCTATGGGTCATGCCGGTATGGGACACATGGGGCCTAACATGATGGGACCCAATCGCATGGTCGGACCCGGAAACCAAATGATGATGATGAAAGGTGGCCCAGGACAGATGGGACAAATGGGTCCTGGGATTGGTCCCATGGATGGGTTTCCAGGGGGCACCCCGTCCTGTGGTGTCATGGACGGCCTCGGTGCTGATGGTGAAATGCCATGGGACACCGTGAGTATATACTTATGATCTAGTATTTAATAAAGGATTAGTAATTGTAACGCTGGAATAGATATTACTTAAAAATTGTTATTTCATATAAATTTATTACTATTATATAAACATTTATTTTTATACTATACTAAGCTTTTATTTTATAACAATTTCACAAATATAGAAAAACCCCTCGGTAATGTCTAACGGCATGTCAAACGGGCCGCCGTTGCCGATGCCTCCGTGCTCTGAGGCTGGCGACGCGCCGCCGCAGAACGACGCGCCGGATGCGCAGTGCCAGCCCGGACCTAAAGGTATATACTCTACACATCTGCTGCATTTACAATGCCTACAGAACCACTCCACCTTAGTCAATTAAACTACATTATATTAATGTTATAAAATATCTTAAACTCTACCTATTATAACTAAGGTTATTTGTTCTTTCATTTACAGCAGGTGTAAAAATACCGGATGAAAATTTAACGCCCCAGCAGCGAGCGCATCGCGAGGAACAGTTAGCCACAATACGGAAAATGCAGCAAATGCTATTCCCAGAGAGTGGCAGCAACTCTGGTCAAGGACCAGGCGAGGGACCTCAGCAATCCAACGACATAAACCCTCCTAATTCCACTGCTAACATTAACATGCCCTACCCGCCTATGTCAGGTATGGGTCCGAATGGGCCCATGGTGTCTGGCCCAAACGGGCCTATGGTTTCAATGTCTAACAGCATGAACACAGGTCCCAGTTGTACTATGTCTGGACCAATGGGACCAAACGGTCCCATGGGTCCAGGCCCGATGGGACCTGGTGGTCCTATGGGACCAAATGGCCCTATGGGGGGACCAATGGGTGGAATGGGTGGACCCGGTGGAATGGGTATGGGTGGACACGGTTCCATGGGACCTAATGGAATGATGGGACCAAATGGCCCAATGATGTCTGGAATGGGACCTAATGGCCCAATGGGTCCAATGGGACCGTGTGGAATGAAAGGAATTAGAGGTGCTTGTGGTGGCCCAGATATGAAATCGGGAATGTGTTCCGATATGCATATGAGTAGAGGCTGTGGCGGTCCTATGGGGGTGAGTGTTTAATGTTCAATGTTTTTAAAAGAAAATTTATCAAATTCAATATAGAAAGTGTTTTCTTTATAATATTTTTTTACAATGAGATTAACTATAACTTCAAAATCCCATGGTTTTTATTAATTTTTTTTTTGCTTTGTTTCACAGCGTATGCCCAACCCAATGGGTGGAATGGGAGGGCCAAAGCCTTGTATGATGGGTGGGCCTCACATGGGGCCCCGGATGATGCCTGGACCTAACTTGAATGCGATGAATGGTATGTTATTTTGATCGAGACTATGCGAAATCTATTTTATATACATATGTTATCGAAAGTTGTCCAGAATCGATGTGCTGAGAAATCTTTGGCGTAAGTCCATATCCAGCGGCCATCTGATGGAAAGTTACAATAAGGTGTGTCATGAAAAATCTCCATGGAAAAACACTTGAATTTGCTCATTCTCGTGGAGATCATCTCAAAGGTTTCAAAAGTTATACTTTCTAAGCAATTTATGTATTTTATTTCTTATATATAGATAACCAAAATTGTTTGGTATGTGTCGGCAGGTGGTATAATGATGGACGGCAGCATGCTGGGCGGAATGGTGCACGAATGCGGACCTGATCATCACATGCCCGTTAACGGGCCAATGTGCGATGAGTACGGTAGAGGGCGCAATGTATGTACTAAATATTTACCTAAGCTATAGCAGTTTTTTAACTGGTCGAAAAAACGAGACGGATAGGCCGTAAAAATGATCGTACTTGATGCACCCAAATCAATTTGACGACAGTTACAGAGATATCTATTACAAAACATTTTTCCAGTAGTTTACTACAACCGCAACAGTAACCTTTATACACTACTATAACCTCTGAAGCAACTAATAATGGAGTGTTATACGCTTAAAAACTGTGGTTCCCGAACCCTTGTGTTTTTTTTAACTTGTATTGATTCTGATCCATATTTTTGTGGAAAAGATAGCAAAATTTTTTAGTTCGACAGATCAATCATTTCATGTTTATCAGTTATTCACTTCTTCGAATAATAAAAATCAGATTGCTTAACTATAACTAATCAACCTACATTAACAGATGGGTCCCGGCGACCCCGGTGGGCTGGGTCCTGGCCACAAAGGAGGACTGCGGAGCCCGAAAAGCCCGTCGGCGGGTGCCGATATTGACTGGCAGAAGTTACACCACCAGTTTTTCGACGACCCCAAGTCTATGGATACGGAACTAAGTATGGTCCTAGCGTTAATATTTTTGTACTAGAATTAGATTACTGTTCGCGTTAAAAGCAAAGATTTCAATGTTTTGAAAAAAAATATTTAGCAGTATAAGAAACCATGTAGCTTGTACGAAAATGAAATAATTTACATATATTATAGGTTTTTTTTTATTTGCCGAAGCAAACGAGGCGAGGGAAAGATTCGATGATTCTGATATTAAGTGTTATGTCTTCCCATAACAATGTGGCAATTGTTAGGATGACATACATTGCACCAAAATGTGCTCACCGCCTTGAAAGATAAGATGTTTCTTGTTACTCCAATAATTCCCTACCTGCAACGCTCTTCAATCCAAGAAAAGTTTTATACACAATTGTTTACCAGCAAAATTTTTTATTTTATATTATTTATATATTATTATCAATAATAAAATATTGGAAAACAAAACCGTTGAAAAAAAAAATGTGTTGAACAGTATTGCAATTTTCTAAATCGTTTTTTTTTTATTGACTGTTTTGTAATTTTGAAATGTTTATAAAGTCGATCGATTAAAACAACCATCCAAATAATTTTAATTTAATTATATCATTAGTCTGGTAATTATGATGAACATTATAATTTTTTTTTATTTTATAGGTACTCAGGTGAAATCACCATGTTCAGAAAGAGGGGGGTGCCTACCGCCACCGCCTTATGGGGCTTCACCTTTGCACCGTTCTGCGTCGGTGCCTATTGGTGAGTCAATTTTATTTGTGAACATCATTTTCAGCCTTTTCACGGCCATTGCTAGACATAGGCTTGGCTCCAAATAACTCCACACCGATCGATCCCACGCTATGTCATGAGATGTCTCATCAGTGCAATCATTACACTAGCTAACACGTTTATACACTGGCAGCTCCAGAAATGACAACATTTAATTCATGTATAATTTCACAAACTCGTAACTTCAATCATTTTCAGCAACAGCGTCACCGTCCCACGGCTCCGTACAAATGCCGATGTCAGCTGAAGCGTCCCGAGCCGGGTCCGGGTTGAACAGCCCCGCGCACTGCAAGCCCGGCCACAAACAGGATGCGCCAGGTTGGTGTCGTTTAATAAATCAAGCAAAAAAAACTTAATAAATAGTCTTTAATATTTCCACTGCTATGACTCCGGACCTTCTTTCACTACGACGGGTACAATTGATTTATCCATTACGCTAGTCAAGTGTGGGTTGATGAATCAAAATACGGTTTTGGTTTGCGTGCAGAAAAACATGCGCTGCTCACACATTGTTCAAATTGACATAACCCAGTTATAGATAAAAAATCTTTTTGTAGTAAAACTATAAATTATTTGAATACTTTAAAACACCTTAAAGTTTTAACTTTTTTTTTATTTAATAGAATTGATTTGTAAAATCACTTTTAATAGTCATATAGTTTTTTGTTACAATCTATTCTAAAATAGGTCTATGGTTTATCCCAATTTTTTTATTATCCTTATTTTAATAAAATGATGAAGGCTCCTTTTATGAAGAATATTACGCTGGAGTTGTAGATCTTATTAAATTGTCATAAAATAATATCTGTATAAAATTGCGTAGGAAATATACAAATCTAGTTTTATTATATAAAGGAATGTATCGTCTAGTTTTTATTGCATGAATATTACTAATAATAAACGGACATGGACCATGTTACCAGACTTTTGAAAGCCATAGAAGTAGAGATGCATGTATTTTTTATGTGTTAGAACATTTTCTCCGACCACAAAGTTTTTATTAATAATTTGCATTTTACATTTGTTTTTTTTTTGTTGTTAAATTAATACGAAGTGCGTTTAGTGTTATTTTTTGTTTTCTGTAGTTGTAATGCATATTTTTTGTTTCCCCCCACTTCCTGCAAAACGCTTGACGCTTGAAATCCCAACGTGTGACGAAATAACAACGAAAACACACTAAATAAAACCATCATAACGGGTCACCGGCGGTACGCAATTACGGATAAAACATAACGTGAAAAAATAACGGCCTGTTATAACGCGTGGTACCTTCATGAAATGTTGGCCCGTAAAGAGATACTTGAGAAACTGGACGACGGTGTATTTGTCCGTAAGCTCCAATGTATGGCGGAGCGACAGCAGAAGAACCAACAGAATACGCATGGAAAGGAACCCAGTTTGATGCCCGTGCCGTCCCCGCAACAAATATCATATCTCAACCAATTCGAAGGTAAATAGAACGCTCGTAAACAAAAATTAGCTCAAAAAAAAGTATATTTTTGGTTAAGCAGTTTACATTTTACAAAATTATAATAGGACTCCTTTACACTTCAGATCACACTATCCTATACTTTCTTAATAATAAATATGTATCCCATGGTATTAACATAATTATAACAAACGAAATACACAAATTCAGCCGAAAAATATAACAAAATATGGGTAGTTTTTAATAAAAATGTATCATCATCATCATCATCTCAACGATTAGATGTTTACTGCATGTTATATAGTTCTCTTACTATGTAAATAGAAATTTAATGAAATAAGTAAATTTTGAGTTTAAGGAAATTTTATATTTTTAATAAATTAGTTTATGTAAAAAGGACAGTGTGGACTGAAAATATAATTTAAATAATTCCTATAATTTAAATAAATGGCTTTTTGTATCATTAGTTACATAATTCTCTGTTAATTCATAAATGTATGCTTTTTTATGTCACTTGTCCATATTTTGTACATAAATATTTGGCTTGTGTAGTAGTGTTTTTTTTTATGGTAAATATATAGTATAAATGGTAATTTGTTTCTTATATGTTTTATTTACTGGTCACACTTATTTTCATTTGGTGGTGGTTGGTGAAAATGTGCTAACATACTTTCATACTCTATGGCTAATTCGTTATTTTATTGCGTCGTATACGTGACGTGCATTTTCAAATACGTGTTAAGAGGACTTAATAAAGCATAATTTTTTTTCTCTACCAGGTCAAGAGTTAACAATACAGAAACAACCTAACACATCGCTAAAGGACAATGGGCCATCGTCTAACAGTGGTGGTCAAACACCACAATCAAGTTCTAATCAAAAGTCGCCAGCTGGGTAAGAAAAATTATATTCCTAAAAATAATTGTATAATGGTTATTTTATTTATCTTGTAATGTATATTTGATGACACAAATTTAAAATAAAAATCACTGGTGGTAAGTCTGTTTCATTGGAGAACATTATATCATCATAACAAAAAACAATAGTTTTTTAATTTGAGTAGCTCGCTGGCCTAATGGTTAGAGCGTGCGGCTTTCATTCCGAAGGTTGCGGGTTCGAATCTCGGCATGTACCGATGACTTAATATTTAAGTTATGTACATTTGTGAACTTTAGTTACAACAGCGAGATCCAAACGGTGAAGGAAAACATTGTGAGGAAATCCGCACACTGAAATCATCTTTGTGTGTGTGTGTGGTGGCCCCAATAAAAGTGGCAACAGGCTCGCCCCCTGCCATGGGATCTAATCTGACTACATATGGCGAAATGTGGGTGGTTTATTCACGTCTGCCTACCCCTACTGGGATATAAGCGTGATATAAATAAAAAAAATAAAATAAAAGAAAATAATAATTTGAAGGGTGTTGTCGTTGGTGAAATTAAGGTGTATATTGGATTCATCAACACATGTGTCAAGGCGACATGGAATAGTGTATATGTTTGTATCTAACGCTTTATTTTTATAAGCGGGCATAACATTGATCTTTGAATCCTTTGCAATCTTACAAGTAATTAATGTAAAAAAAATTACCGATTTTTATGGTTGGCTAAACTTAAAATAGTTAAAGATTGTACATTGTTTTGTATAGATTAATTTAATTAATTCTATATAAGAAAAACTTTTTTTAATATATTGTAGCATGATGCCCGGAACACCTGAGCCACATTCTTCTCTTTCGGAGCAACGCTCTGGCCGCTTCTCATTGGAGCAGAGTCCAAGTTTCAACAATCCACAGACCCCAACTTCAGCTGCCAACACAAAATGCGGAGGTAGGTGTTACTAACACCATTTATTAGTTTATTTATCTTGAATATACTTTGTCTAAAAGTGAATTTAATGCCTTTGCCTCCGATGATGAGGAAATGTTATTAAGTTAGTGGAAAGATATATAAAAAAAAGCTATGAAAATAAAATAAAAATTAGCTACTTTCATAAATATATACTTTTGGTATTAGAAAATTAATTTTATTTGCACATGCTGTACATAGGTACAGGTAATTAAAATATTGTCTATTTCCTGAACAAGTAAAAACCCCGTGTCAAAGCGGTCATGTGCTTGCCTAGTAATACAATGGTCCGTTGTTAGATTTCGTGGTCGCATGTTGCAGTTTGTTTAAAGGTAGGGTTTATTCGAACCCACTATTCCAATCGGCGACCCTCATAGTGTAGATTTGCCGTTATAACAGCGTTGCATTGTTCCGGCTATCAATATATCAATAGAGTATTCTGAGTGCGCATATTTCTGTCTGTGGTAAAATTGTCACTTAAAACCATATGAAATTAAGGTAAGGTGGCTATCCCATTATGCTAAAAAAATGTTTTTTTTTTTCATTGTAAATAAAAAATGTGTTTAATAATTAGTCTAATTTTGATACTACTGGTAATAAAATAAATCGTAACAATAACTAAATTACAGATGAAAAATCACGACCCAGCCCTTCTTCCAATCGATCAAGTCAGGACAGTGCATCCAAAACTCCACAAAGAGAATCCAGTTTGAACCAGGGGCCTTACGCTCCCGCGTCGTCGGCTTCTTCCTGTGCTGGCAGCGTGAAGAGCAGCTGCAGCATCGCTTCGAGTACAGCTCCAACGTCGGTGAGCGGAAACATGGATGACAATCTTTCTTCTAATAATGAGGTACATTTAAGGCATCTTTGTCTATGAAATTTTTCATATGCATATTTTGGACGTTTACTTCGTGGTAATTGATACGCCCGCCCATGTTAATTATGTATATGCGGATGAACCTACCTAGATAATTTGTGGTAAAGTCTACCCATCCAAAATATTTCAGTTGTCGGATCTGTAAACTTTATTTTATTTATATTAAGTATATATAATTTTATATATTTAATTTTAATTAATTCACAATTTCACACGGTGTTAAGTGACAGAGGTTGATGATGCTGAAAAGTAATTGCTCAAAGCACCCTGAGTTCCACATGACAAAAAAGAGAACAAAGCAATAATGTTAAAATGGCATGCACATTAACAATGCGAGAGTCGTAACTGACCAGGATGGATGTTTGTGAAAATAAAATAGTTTTTTAAGAGATTGCGGGTGTATTTACAAAATTTTTGCTGTATATATATATAAATATATTTTTCGTAATATTTCAGACATCATTATCTGGAGGTCCAAATAGCACAAACTTACCAGGTCCATTCCCAGGGCCATGCAGCATGAACAGGCCAGACAATATACCCATCAATCCTAACCAAGGTCCAAATGGCCCCATGGGTACCTCGACGTCGTCTTTTGACCCCATATCATCACTCGCTCAGATGTCACAGCAGCTCACAAACACAGTTGGAGGTGGAGGGCCTGGACCAACAGGACCCATGGGGCCTAATGGAAGTGGAATGGGTCCATTTGGATCAGGACCACATCATATGCAGCACCATCACTCTATGCATCCACATGGACATCCCCATATGATGATGAATGATTTAGGTACATTGTTTTTTTTTTTTGACGAGTCGGTTTTTAAATATATGCTAGAAATTATTTAATAATATATTTGAAAATAGTAACACAAGTAGTATTACTGTTAATGATTAGATTTTTGTTTTCTTATCTTGGAAAAGTTTACGATAAAAATATTTTAAAGTGGTCATGGCTTAGTTTCTCATTGCAATCTTACTGACGACGTTACTCGAGGATCGGCGAAGTCGAACCTCACAGAGCTGGTGCTTTCGGAGAGAGTATACGTAGTGAGGATACATATTCCAAAAACCAACAGCCAACTTGTACTTGGCTACCATGCTGGATAAATGGTTCCTATTCACCTTATTAGAGTAGGTTCCGAGTCCCAGCTCTAAGAATGTTGTACGAGCTGTACATTATTTGTGTCTTATGGGCATTATCTTTTTAAAACGCAATGTCACATGATTTCTAAAACTATTTATTATTTCAGGTTGTCATATGGATAATATGGGAGGGCCCGGTATTGGTGGACCCATGGAGAGTATGATGGGCGGAGGCGACTTCCCACCCGATATGAATTTAAGTCCAAAAATGGGAGGCGGACCTATGGGCGGTCCGATGGGTCCAATGGGTCCAGATGCTTCGATGCTCGGACCCAGAATGGGTGGCGCTGGTAAAATGCCTCCTTTTAATGGTGCTAACGTGCAAGTTAAGGCTAGCACGCCCAATACGATACAATATCTTCCCACCAGGCCGCAAATGCCTTGCAACACTGGACCTCGAGGGCCTCCGAGTCTAGATTTCCTACAACGAGTAACGAATCCGATGCAAATGGAGACTAACAAAGGCGTTCAATACTTCCCTGGCGCAAGGGGAATGGACATGGAAACCGGTATGCGCGGAGTTATGCGGCCGCCGGGTGGAATGTTGAGGATGCCCCATTACCCCGCCGGGTTTAACTCGCCGCCCAAGATGGCGGGAGATCCGTTCGGTGGAGGACCTAATCCTATGTGCGGTCCTAACTTCAGAGGTGTTAAAGGTGGTATGCCGGGTAACGTTCGTATGGGGTCAGCGCAACCGTTACCACCATCGATGGGGGGCCCAACCACGGGGTTCAAAGGGCAAGGTTTCGCTGTTCCTTCTACAGCTGACCCCAACTATGCGGCGCAGTTCCATAACTTTCAGCAGCAGTTGTATGCGACGGGTAGCAGGGCAGCTCAGCCGCATCAAGGCTATCCCCCGTACCAGCCGTCCAAGTGATGATTACCCCACGGGGAGTGTGGTTACAGAGTGAAGGTCCCGGTGCTTTGAACCGAGGCCGTGTGATATGGACACCTCATTCTTCCGTCGGTAATGACGGAACACAAAACGGATCTATTAACCGGCCTGGTAACTAAGTTTTATTAACCTGTGGGACGTGTACTTAATTTTATACGCCAGTGATGATCAAATTTTTTTGTGATTTTTTTGTCCGCATCATTATTATGACAATTTTTCATTTCAAATACATCATTCGTAAAATTTTTAGAAATTTTCACTTAAATCATACTAGATTTTTCGACTGAGTATGTGTTTATTTTTTTCCAACAGCGAATACAAGACGCGTCTGTACAAAATGTACGAAATTTGTTATCGTGTACTCTTACATAATTTAAAGTACAGTTTTTTTTTTGCTAATGGCAAAATATATAATAGTTTTAAATTATTTTTCTTACACAGGCTCATCAGAATTTCAGTGTATTGGTTCCTTAACTTAGCTATTTTATATACGATTCCTATTCACACAAATATCTAGTCAATTTTGAAATTAATAATACCCGTCACTGTGTTAATGTGATTTGTAACAGAATCCGCAGTTTGGTTACTTTTAATGACACAGAAGTACATAATTATTATATATAACAATATTTTGTCCATTTTAGTTTTAGCTTATTTAGTAGTGAAATTGGTTATTATTTTAACTTTTTGGCTTTTGGCCAGTATAACACCTGGAACCTAATGTACTAGATTATAAATTATTATTTTATTGATTTCTTTTCGATCTGATAGGCAATGTTTTTCTGTCTTCCATACCTTTTAAAATCTCTTTTTAACATTAAACAGTAAGTGTAAAAGTGCAGATTTTTTTACGCATTTACCCATAAATGCATTATAGCTGCAGATCAAAACAACATAACTTACTTTTAAGTAAATTAAAAGTACTTAAAAAAATCTGTTGCCATATTGTTTGCCACGTGAATTTTAGTTTTCGTGATATTTTTAACTGGTCTATTTAATTTATTTTTTCTATGAAACCTGTACGAACAATGCCGATAATTTTATACATTTTTTTTCTATAGTTAATAGGGATTACTATGGTAGGCTCGTAATTGCACATTGTGGAAGTCACAGTGGCCTTCGATATAAAAAAATGCCTTGTTTGATAAGCAATTTGAACCCCCAGCAGGTGCGGGATGCAAATCCGTTACATCTACATATAAGTAACTCAAGTAAAGTTAATCGCTCAAAGTGTAGCTACAATCTATTCGAGATTAAAAAAGGGCGTAAGTAAAATTAATGGCGAGAATCAGCACAACAGTCCAATAAACACCCCGCTAGAAATTAGATAGTGTTAATTTAAATGTAATTATTAATAATAAGGTAAAGAATGGTTCTTGTTTTAGGTTAAGCGAAGAGCAATGATATAAAATAGTTTGTGTAATATTAAGAGGAAATTAAGATGCAAACTATTGGTTGTGATTCCGACACAATTTTGTTAAGTTGTTCGTAGATTTGTCACAGAGAGATAATTGTGGGAAACTTAACTTACTTCACAATAAGACCCTTTTTTATTTTTTTGTTTTTTTTTGGATATCTTTTTACTTGTCGTTCTCGTTTGTACATCGCTAACAATAATTGTACAGAGTACTTTTGGACTTAATTTAAGGCAATAAATGTATTTATTTTATAACTCGTGATGTAAGAATTTATTCTTAATTATTATAAAAAAAATATATAATATGCTTGTAAACTCGTGTTTTAATTATCTAAGATTAAGACATAAGCTTTTTTTTAAAAAGGCTATCCGACAATAATTATATATAATAAACATAATTATAATCATCAATGTTATGATTGAAATTTATTCTATGTTCAATAGTGACACTACTTAAAAGTAAAACAAATAAAAAACAATTACACGATTCATTAATTAATATTAATTTATCAAAATAGTTTTTATGTGACATATTAAATATCGATTACACTATGCACTCATTTTTTTATGGACGTTTGTCAATATTAACTACTGCTTCAATCCAGAATAGGTACTGCCATTGTATATTTATTTTATTTATTAAATTATTGTTGTTATCTATTTAAAATTGGTCAAAATAATTTCGTATATCATTGGTTGGTTTTATTTTTCATGCGAAAACCTAATTATTTTTTCATTAAGAACTAGCTGATTTTGAGCGTAGCTTTCGGACATTGGTCAATCTCTGTCGCCGAACACGAAATAGGTGGGTATTACCATGAGTGATGAAATGTATATAATTCTGACTAGCGCCTCATTGTTGTGAGCGTATTGATTACCATCCGATGAACGACTTGATGCTGCTCGTGTGTTATCTAGAAAAATAAATATGATTTTGTTTACATTTTGAACTTATTTTAAATGAAAGTTGTCTATTTTTTGACTGTAAATATTTTATTAAATTCGTTTAGGACATTATTCAAAAAAAGTTACATGATAAATTTCAAAATTTAATTTTTGGCATTTGTATCACGTAAACATTTATTTATATTAAAAATAGCTGTTCTTTTGTTAATATAGATTTTGTTTTTTTGTAATTTCGAAATTGTTGTTGGTGTTTTTGTTTAAATATAATTATTTGAATAGACTCAAGAAAAACCATTTTGAAATTTATGTCTGTGTTATGCATGAAATACCAAGACGCGAAAAAAATTTTTATATTCATAAACATTTTATAGATATAAATAGAAAAATGTTTTTAATATAATTTAAATATTAATTTAGAAAGTTAAGCTTTATCCTTGACGAAAGTGGAATATTAATTACTTATACATTTTTGGAAAAAAAGTAAAAGGACTTGTCTATGGAATCACAGAACGGAATCTTGTAAAAGATTAGGCCATTTCATAAAACAAATGTATAGTAACTCGCAGAAAATATCTTCGGGACAGTTGTATTTATTTCAGCTTTGCATTTTGTTTTAAATTTAATCGTAACCCGCATTGTAGGTCCATTGGAAAAGATTGTCGTCGACTTTAGCGGAAGGGTTAGCAGTCTCGATTCTGCAACAGAAAAAGATTAGCACTGAAAGAAGACGTAAGGTAAACATCGATTTATTTTGTACTAAATTGGAATCAGGTGATGAATCTAGATTTTCCTTATTTTTTAAGATAACCTGGTGGTACCTTGAATGTTTATAATTATTTTTAGTGCATCCTTGTAAGAAATGAAAGTTTGACTTTTGCCACATATTCTATTGGATGGCAGCTGGCTTACCAAATATTTTGCCAGAATTGTTACACCTAAATTGACAAAAATAATATTTCTAGGCATTACAGTCCATATTTTGATTACCCCCGTACATAATGGAGATACGAGGAGTTGTTTTTGATATTCGTCAAATCTTGAAGTTAGGATTGTTTTTCGTCAATAAAATGTCAAATTGTGAACTTGTCAAAGCTGGGTTGAGTCATTGTAAATGTTCATCTATAACAAAGTGATTGTTAACTCCTATTAAACTTTGTTTACTATTACATAAATTCTTATTTGGTTTACAACAGATAAGCCAATGTTGTTTATTATCAGTAAATTTTTTATACAGTAAATGTTTTTCTAGTACTTCTTAAAAATATTATATATGTAATGAATCATTATAAAACAAAGGTCTTGATATGTCAAGTATTTAGGGTGTTGGTTAATTAAACTAGAAATTTTTATATCAATAAAAATTGTAAACATTTTAGGTAGCTTTTATTTTTTTGTTGAGAATATTATAATGGGCACAAAGATGGTCAAGTTATGTCTGAAAAATTTTCGCTATATAAATATGTATATTATATATTTGGATGAAGTAGTTAGTTACTTTTTTGACATTAATTGTATGTAGAAGAAATATATAATTATTGTCAAGAAAAACTAAAAAGAGTCATATATTGTTCATTACATTGCTTATACTAAAATTCATTAATTAAACAAAGCACCTTTTTTGTTTAATGTACATATTTATAACTTAATAATATAAAACAATCATCACACATCTAATATATAACATTATTTTAAATTAAGTACATAATTAAAAAAATTACAAGTCTTTAAGATTGTTTAGTTAATATGTTCACTGTTTTGCTGTGTTTAATTTTTTTTTACTGTTTATCTGTTTCTTTTAATTAAACACTGAAATTTAATATATATATATCATTTAGTTTTCAAAATATTTTTAAATAGGTCTTGTAGCTTTATGTTGGTAACAAAGAAAATGGTCACAACACAGTATAACTTATGTCATATTGTGGAGTATATCACCCACTATGTAAATATTTTAGAGAGCTAAACTAGCATTATAACTGTTTGTCATAGAAAGTATTGTACTGTTTAGTTACTCTAATAATACAAAAATAATTAATATTGTTACATGGGCATTTTTTGCTTGCATCAATATTTCTTATTCTCTTTTAAGTTTATGATTTAAAATAAAGAGTTATGTGAAATGAAATATTATGGAATAACAGATTTTGATGAATTTTTAGCTTTTTAACTTCTATATGGGGCCCAATGTATTAATAAACTTTTAGCCTTGTGAACAATTCACATTTATTTTTGTGATAAAATTGTTGAATGCTAAAAGATAGTTGTAATTGATAAATTCATTAAAATCATTCCTGAAATGATTTGCGAAACATATAATGTGTATTTTTTATTCATTAGCATTTTCATTTTGTTACCATTCATAGTACTCTTACTTTAATATATCAATCAAAAAATTTTTATTAAAGTTATGTATTTATTAAAGTTTTTTCAATGTATCTAGTTAGATTTTCTTATAAACTACATACAGACACAAATTGGTTTCAATATATGTGTATGTAACTTATCTTGGCGTACAATCATCTCCATAATTTTCTTTATGTGTACCTCTGTCCTATCAAAGCTACTGTTGTAGAATATTTTTTAGCTAGTGCTGCAGTCTTATCAGCCCTATTACAGTTTATGATATACATAGTGGATTACGAAGAAAATATTCAGGTGAAAAAATATATAATATAGTGATTTATGAAAAAACTAATAATATGAATGACAGTAAGGAAAACTTAGGACTGGAAGACACAAATGAACATGCTTTGGCGATTTCACAAAACCAGAATAATGTAGACGAATCCGAACAGAAGCTTAAGGTGGTAATCAAAAACCTGAGGATGAAGACCATGCAACTTACTAAAACTAGGCGGGTGGAGAATCCACTAGTAGTTCTAAGTTGGTCGCTGAACATGCAAAGTATACAGACAAAGAAAAGGACTCAGTAATTTGGATTTTCTTTTAAATTGACAAGGTTAACACTTGATCACCATTCCACCTGATGTTAAGTGGCTGTAGTGGTAAGGCGTACCGACCTACTAGGTTAGTGTGCCTTCCATAATAACTGATTCCACATAGGAGTTAAATTTAAAACAAACTGACATAAAAACATAGGCACTGGTGGGCTTCAGGTATTCGCCAACGGTGCATCAACGCAAGCGCACGTCGTCGTCGCGGTGCTAATGTGCGAACCCAAAGATCATTGCAAAGATGAAACTGGATATAGAAGGGAACTGCGATGTTTTTCTGTGCAATAAAATGATAAAAAACGCTGCTCTCGCCACTTACCAAGTCGCCCGCTAACCAAAGAGATCACTCGGAAGAGGATGATACGCTTCGATACGTCGAGCCTAATGCTAACGCCGGGCGCCACCGCCACCGAGGTGGTGCGGATCATCGTCTCTGAATCGAAAATCATTTTGTATGGTTCCGTCAAAACTGCCGGAAGTACGCAAGCGGAGGCAGACGGGCACAACCACGCGCACCCCGACTCGATAAACTCGCTGCGAAATACGAAAGCTGTATTTTAAGATACTCAAGAGTCTCCACCGTCCACTGTCATCGTAAAACAATCAAGCGTATGATTCTACCATGTTTGAAAACTGCTTTTCTGTGGTTAAAGAACAAACTTATCAAACTTATTAAATTAGCATAGTTGCATACCGTTTCAGTGACTTGGGAGACTAGTTTAAGGTTTAAGTATAAGCTAAGGCATGCAGTACTTATTTGCAGATTAACTTAATGCATTAAGAATGGAAATGATAAAATCAGAAATCTTATATCCCTGCCTATTAATGTAAATTGTTATAAGTGCTTTCTTTTCAAATATTATATTAATTGTGTAAGTACTAGAAAATTTTATTTTTTTAAAGGAGCTTTAGTTACTATGTGTATCATGTTTATAATTGGGTTTATAGTGTGTTTAGTGTAGTAAACATTTATAAGAATTAATTAAAAACACTACAATTTTTTTATTTATGTATATTGATTATAAAAATGTATTCAATAATTCAATATTTGCTAAAGAAAATAGAAAAAAAATTGGTTCCTATATCAAATTTCAATGAGATGTCCGTAAGATCTTTGTTAATTTGAAATGTTTACTAACTTTAACTATGAAAACTTTCAAGTATATATCTTTAACATGATTGAACAAAAACGCTGACCCCTTAGTTGACGCCTTTCTAATAGTGTGAGGCTTATATAATGCACATCATATCACTCCGTCACTATATCTATGTCATACAATGTATACAGCATTCCAGTTACAACATTTTATTGTGATTTACATGTGTTACTTAATTTGTTATTTTAAGCTTAATATAGATATAATTATGTTATGTTTAGAAATGTTAAACATAACATAGTTATATGCAGCTTCGTGAATTTTTAATTTTGTTAAAATTCACAACAAAGATTGGTTTCTCAAGTTTCTTTTGTTCAACAGGATATATATATTTCCTAAAATAGTTCGAATTTATAAAATATATATATTGTTGAAAAAGAAATAAAAAATATTCATCTTGTATATGCGTTACATACAATATATATATATCCACCTTCTGTTGAAATTTAGTTCATTTATATTTCGCGTCAAATCATGAATAGATTATAATTAAAAGCATTGTTGAAGTTTAATGATTAATATATTTCATAACAGGGTATATTAGAACTATATTAATTTAAATTTTATTTTACCTCATATATAACCAAAAATACGACGAATGACGTGTTCGTATTATGACGGAAGCCTTGTCCTTAAAAGGGTAATTAGTTCTTGTATTTGTGTTACAGAGCTATGATAGAAGAATTTAATCTTTTAAACATATTCGACTAAACAGTTCATCCTATAATTACTATTGAAAAGTCATTTATATATTTAATAACATTAAAATTATTGAACTGTACATTTTTATCTTTATTTATTTTATATTAGGGTTACCATAAAACTTACAATGTACTTACCCCAACTAAGTTTTTGTTAAAAAATTACATATTTATAAGTGACGTAAAAGTCCATGCAAACAAAAGAGGAAGCTTAAAAGTTCTTGTACTAGTGTAAGGAATATAGCTTTGGTGAAACTATTCTTCTAACATGCATGAAATTTTCCTTTTGGCGAAGAATTTTTTCTTACTATTACATAACAAAAGAAAATAAAATTAAATAATAATCACATATTGAGTAAAATAAAAGCAATTTACTCACATAATAAAAATAAACCTATTGCCCTATTGGAATGTATTCTAATGACATAAAAATATCATGGTAATGTCTTAGATAAAATGACCATGTTATTGTTTACAGGTCACAGTAAATACTTGTCTAGTGTAAGCTGACATTTGTATTTACTGAAGAGGATTGAATCATTAGCTGCCAGGGCTAGGATGTCAGTACTGAATCAGAGTGGAGAGGAGCAGGTAATTAAGAAATCCACAAATATTTAACACAAGTAAATAATTGCAACAGTATAAATTTATCCTTGTTATAAGTGTATTATGCTTGTTTAAAGTTTTTATTGCTTTTGTTAAGTTTTCCAACATGTTAAGAATATTTTAAATGTTTATTTTTTAACTATGTAATGTTCCACCGTCATAAGTAATATTTATTTCATAAATTAAGCTATTGATCTGTTTTTATCAATTTGATTGATGTAACAGATGAACATAGATCTGTTTCAATGCTCTTAAAAGCAATAAATAGTTTACATTTCTATTCTGATCTGTCATTGATCTCATAATATACTAGCTGTTCCACACACGCTTCCCTGGCCGTAATACTCCCGCAACTCCTTTTGGGGAAGGAATTTTGTAAAATCCATTCTTAATTCACCTGTACTCAGTATAAAGAATATTCCTACCAAATTCCAAGTATCTTAGCTTTATGGTTTCAAATATTTAGTGGTGAGTCTCTACCCAGGGAATATTTCTTATATATGATGGAAGCGTTTTTTCATTTTATTTTCAGACATTTTTGACTCTTTTTGTTCCTTAGATGTATCGATCGTAATATTCGAATTTTCATTATAGATACAAAATGTGTTTGATATTAATGTATTCATGTGTGTTTATGGAACTGAACATGACAGCTGCTCTGATGTTATTTACTTGGGTCATCTTTAACAAGACTTCCAGAATAAACAAAGAAATATAAATTACACGTATTAAAGTCATCATTGTATAATAACTTCTAAAACAATCAAAGAATGGGCAACGCATGTTATCGTGATTCTTTGATTAATGGTGTCCCATCTCTAACAAGCTCTTTGGGATTGTGGACCCCTGAGAGCTTCCCCATACACCAAAAAGTAGTGGTTTTTGACAAGTGGATCAAAACATGCTTAGATTAATTAATTTTGGCTTAATCTCTGTGTTAGTCTGAGATTTAAAAAGGATTTTTAACTTTTGAAATTATAAACCCTCTCATAAATTTTGCATATAATTTATTTTTCCTCTCTTATCCATTTTTTTTTATTTCCAGGTGGAATGTCCCCTGTGTATGGAACCTCTGGAGGTGGACGATCTTCATTTCTACCCATGCACATGTGGATACCAAGTGAGATATAAATAATAAGTTTTTTATGCTTATTGGGACACGAAATTTTTTAAATTTATTTTTTTATATACTTAAACAATAAACCTTCTTTCTAGAAATCTATGTAAAGTATGTTCTACGAATTTGTTAATCTTGTTAAATATTCTGTTTAAAAATCTGTTGAAATATAAAAGTCTTAAATTCTATTTAACCTACATTGCAGATATGCCGGTTTTGCTGGAACCGTATACGGGAAGGCGAAAACGGACTTTGTCCGGCGTGTCGGAAAGCCTATCCGGAAAACCCCGCAGACTTCACTCCACTCAGTCAAGAGCAGGTAAAAAGGGTCTTGAAAACACTATTAATTTGCAAGTCAATCAAAATTAAGTGATCACCAAATGTTTTAATTTTCACCTCCAACAGAAATCCTCTTTCAAGTTCATCTGTTTCAAGTCAAACCGTAGCCTACAAACAATTTAGACATCAGGGAGTGACGTTGCTTTTTTTCTTCAAAGGGCTAACGCTTTACCTCAGTTTCACTTGGTGTTATCGAAAATAAGGCTTTGTATGGTATACCGTCCTCGCTGAGAATACTCTAGTTTTTACATGTTGACAGGCGGAACAGCAATGGTTTTACAATCCAAGAGGTTATGAACAGACTACCACAACAACTATTGTTACTTATTGACACATTTATATCCTCTTTATGCGTCGCGGTCTTAAATCATTTTGCTTTTATGGCAGGTGGCAGCCATAAAGACCGAGAAGAAAGCGCGGGAGCAGAAGAGGCGGAACAAGACGTTGGAGTCGCGGCGCGCACTCGCGAACGTGCGCGTCGTGCAGAACAACCTCGTGTTCGTCGTCGGCCTGCCCGTGCGGCTCGCCGACCCCGAGGTACAAGCATATTGGCTCTGGAACTTTTTTAACACATTCAATGCCATTCCTAGAATAGAATTCTTACTGTATTGTACTGTCATTATTTTATATACACTATCACTAAATTGTAATTTGTTTTTCTTTTGACTATATGACGTTCTTAAAAGAAAACAAACATGTGGAGGTAACTAGGATAATAAACACAGTACTACATTATGTTTAGTTGCTTAGAGATAAGAAGTCTCTTTTTCTCAGTTTTGACCAGGAACAACATCGTTCAAATTGGAACACAACTGGAATATTGAATACTACTGGCGACAAAAACAGCACTGCGGCGGCACCCATATTCGTACGGTCTCCGGCAACAGACCTCTACCATCACTAAAAATGTCTAATCTTCCTCTTATTCTAAAAGTTTATTTAGACTATTATTTTTTCTTACATCATTATTTAAGCCTATTGTCCACTACTGAATTTGAGACTTTTCAATAGATGACGTCAGCCATCAAAGATTACCTGCGATTTTCACCAGGTTGTCGGTTCACTTGGCAAGCTATTGTCCTATGCTGCACATGTAAATATGTGTTCTCACCACACATCAGTAATTATCAATATTATATTTTCAGATCCTAAAGCGGCAAGAGTACTTTGGCAAATACGGGAAAATTCACAAAGTGGTTATAAATCAAAGTACCGCATATGCAGGGTCACAAGTGAGTAAAAACTGACTACTTTGTAATGTATGTTATTGTGTATAGGTCAGGATTTTTTTATATTTTATAAATACAACGATTATAGAGTAGAACATAAATAAAATTTTTTATTCGATTTCAATTCGATCACGATTACTAAGAGTAAATACTCTTAGTAATCGTGATTGCTGTTAGAAAAACGGCAATCCGGTTTCAAAAAAGCGCGGTTTGCACCTGTATTGGCCTTCCGGTGAATGAAAATATACTTTTTAAACCAATATTGTTCTAAGAACAACAGCATTTGTGAACATGAAAGCGGCACAAACCCGCATGGTGGATAAATGATTTTGACTCTCCTTGTCAGCCAGTAAAAGCAGAGGAAACTATAAAAGAGCTATTTATTGTTAGATAGATCCACCGTACTTCTGAAGACGATCGCATAGTATGATATAAATTGGATCTTAGGAGATTAACGGTTGGGTATCAATTCGCAGGGTCCGTCGGCGTCGGCGTATGTAACATACGTATCGCCGGCGGACGCCCTCCGTGCCATACAGGGCGTGAACAATGTGACGCTGGACGGACGCGTGCTGAAGGGCTCGCTGGGCACTACCAAATACTGTGCCAACTTCATGAAGAACCAACCCTGCCCCAAGCCCGACTGCATGTATCTGCACGAGTTAGGTGTGGACGGTTTTTTCTTTTATATCTACCACTTGGCTTTAAATTAACGGGGTTAATGCGACTTAATATCTTATATATCACGGCGATGAACACGAAATGGTTCAAGGTTTCTTGTCCTAACTAGTACACTTATCATCAAGTGAATGTCTTATTCGTTTTGACGAGAACTAATTATAAACTACTCATTTCAGGTGATCCAGAGGCATCGTTCACTAAGGAGGAAATGCACGCGGGCCTGCACCAAGTGTACGAGCGGCGGTTGCATAATCAACTGCTTCAAGCGCAACGGGACAAGCCTGATGACAAGAACTGCCCGAGCACAGGTAATGTTAAACGCAACTTTTTTAAACCCCTAAAATATCAAAATATGTATGTTATAAATTAGTATTAAATATTAACCTGGCTGTGACATATGTCAGTGTCGAACCACTTGCCTAGTAGCATAGAAAAGACATCATATTATAAGAGTTTTGTTGATGGTACCAAGCTCATATTGTATATTGGTTATCATATCCTCATTGTCTCACTGTCAATATAAGGGAGACAATTCTAAGCAGGGACATTCCATGTGAAATTAAAAGTCTAGAAATCGAAAAATTTATGTGACCCTGGTCTATATATATATATATATATATAATTATTAACTATTAATAATTTAATTTAGTCATGTAAATTCAATAATATGCAATACTTAAATATACTGTCATCATCGTTTCTATAGTTGTTTTTAGCATTATAAGGGACAATAGTTTTTAGCATCCTGACTTGTAGTCTATATATATCGTTAATATACGATTTATACTTTCTACCGTAGCTATCCAACTCCTAGCTGTTAACTATATCAGCAGGGGAGAAATACAGCAACCTCAAGATTTTAACCAGTAGCTTGCACTTAAGTATTTTAGGCTTGCATAATATTGACCTTAATTTCATTGCATACATTATCTGTAACTCGCTGGCCTAATGGTTAGAGCGTGCGGCTTTCATTCCGAAGGTCGCGGGTTCTAATCTTGGCATGTACCGATGACTTAATATTTAAGTTATGTACATTTGTGAACTTTAGTTACAACAGCGAGATACAAATGGTGAAGGAAAACATCGTGAGGAAACCCGCACACTAAAATCATCTTTGTGTGTGTGGTGGCCCCAATAAAGTGGCAACAGGCTCGCCCCCTGTTACATAGGACCTAATCTGTCCACATCTGGCGAGAAGTGGGTGTTTATTCACCTTTGCCTACCCCTACTGGAAAAAAGGCGTGATAATATAAAAAAAAATCTTTAAGCAGTCTCCAAAAAAACTGTGCATCAACTATGAGTCCAACTATTGGTGTTGACTACATAGTCGACAAGTACAGATTGTGCTTTTGTGTGTGTAAGCAGCTATGGCTACGGCATACTATGAACGGTCTGGTGATAGTCCTGTTGTGTGTCTTGTAAATGTGTTCAAGCATCTTATTTAATTATCTATTGTATGGAGCATGTATTTTAATTACAAGTTTCTCTTTGTTCCAGGTAATTCTAGTACGAATGGAGAAAAGGGCAGTTCGAAAGACGGTTAGTTTCTTAATTAACTATGGAAATAATTTGTTTCTTTGTACTCTTCTTCCAGTACAAAATTTTAGGGAAGATGAAATCTCCGAAAAACATTGATTTCCCATTAACTTTATAATATTGATGATTGCTGTAAAGTTAACATAATACTGATAATAACTTCAGTAATGTGATTTTAGCGACTTTAGCGAAACTTTAGCGACTCCGACTTCCTGTTTGTAAAGCATTGTAAATGGTAAAATTATTGGGTTATCGAAACTTAACGTCGCGTCTCTCAAAGCGTCGAGCATAATGAGTTTTAGTTGTTACGGGTAGATGTATCTTTTATCATCAAATGATCGTCCTGCTCGTCTTCGCTTCTTTAAATGAAATCCAATTTAATTTTTCGGTATTTCTTTTTGGATTAAAAGGAAGATATTTATTTTCAGGTAATCAATCAAACTCTATACCAACAACAGTGGTCACATCGTCCAATGTTAACATAGTCACTACGTCTAAGTAAGTACAGCATAATAAGTGTAGGACTGTAACTGCTTATCACCCAAAAATTTCAGTATATTTTTGGGTGTTTACAATTTTTTTTTGTACTTACTATTAGGTTCATTCTACATTTGTGATCTTACTTGGTATCAAATAGCGGAATCCATCTGATGAACTTGCAAAAACGTATGTTAATTTTAGTCTAAATTTAAAATGACAGTATATCTCGTATATTGTACATTCTAATTTACAATATAAATTATATTAATTTTTCAAAATATATGCCGCATTTCATTCATTTCAGATCAAAAAAGGAAACGGCAAACGGAAACGGTAAGGGCAAAGAGAATAGTAACAATAGCGGAGTCGGTAACAATGGTAACAGCAAAGAAGCATGGCCCAGTCTCGGATCTTCACCGCCAGCCGATAGCCCCGCAAGGAAACAGTCCAGTCCGAAACCTCAACAGTCTACAGGTATGACCATAAAATCAGTTTTTTTTTTTCAAATGTTTTTCAATACTCTACAAATGTAATTATTTTATATCTTATAGTTAAGTCACAAGAGAATGGCACATCGGAATCTTCCAGTCCCACGCAGCAAGCTCCACAACAGTCTCAAACGAAAAATAATAAGGAAAATCACACGGAAGCCAAAACAAATCGATCTCACAAAGACAGCAATACAAATGGCCAAAGCAAGAAAAGTAAATCAGAAAACAAATCGAAACAGAAAAATAGCAATAGTCACACTAACAGCAACAGTAACGGCACCAGTAACAGCAATAATAACGGAAACAGTAATGGTATCACCAACAGCAACAGTACCACTAACAGCAACAGCATCAGCCACAGTAACAACAAGAGTAACACTAACAGCAGCAGCAGCAGCAATAGTGAAAGTAACAGCAGCAATAGCAATAGTATTAGCAATAATGGTCACGAAGTCACAGAACCAGAAACAATTGAAAGTACACAAGTATTCAGTAACACAGAGAATAACACAACTTCAGTGTTTGAAAGTGATATACAACAAAGTTACCTGTCAAACGAACTAGACGAACTGGAATCAGATAGACATAGCTTATTAGAAAATCACGACTTATTAGACAACAGCGATCATAGTCTATTAGATGACGACAACACGCATAACCTGTTAAACGACGCGAACAATACAGTTGTTATGATGCAAAGGCATAGGGAAATGCTTGCAGGCCTGGTCGATAGCAACCATGTATTGGCACAGAATATGAAGTCATCACTAGCCAATGGTTACGGACTGTCCGACAGAGAATCTGTTAATTATTTAGGTAATGATAGACAGATTAGCCAAATTAGCCAGGGGATGATGGATCAGAAGGAACTTATGATGCATGACCAACGCAGCCGTAGTGAAATGCTTTTAAGACAAAATGAAATGTTAGTCAGGCAACATAATGCTATGGTGGAATCAAAACATTATAATATGCCCTCATCCAGTATAGGTCTCGAGTCTGCTAGTGAATTATTAGGTAAGAATTGCATACTTTTTTTTTTTCGACAAAATTACGTGACATTCACTACATTCATCTGATGGTAAGAGTTTATTCATACCAATATGAACTAGGGATGATATAAACTGTACCACATTGAGCACTCATTTTATGATATAAAATAAACCAGAACACAGTAATGTTTGCACACCATTGTTTATCGGTAAAAATAGGCGTTGCGGTGATTGGTACCCACACGGTCACTGGCAACAGAGACCATACCAGTTCAGTCAATTTGTTAAAGGATAAGAGACCTCTATAGCATCTCATCACGTGTTTATTGTACAGGTGCTAATTTTCATCAAAATCCCAATATGCTTCCACCGTTTGGTATGCGCATGGAGAATTCAATTGCCACCAACTCAATGGTCAGCGGCAATTCATTATCGGCTAATGCGTTATCTTCTAACACCACAATGTCCGGGAGTACCCTGAACACAATGAGTGCTTACATGCTTCACAATCAGCAAATGCTACAACAGAATCAGCCACAGATGCCACCAAACGGCCTTGTTAATGGATTTGACGGATCACAGTCTGCTGTAAGTATTATTATATATTGATATTTCAACTGTATAATTAAAAAAGTCAACACCTGTTTAATATTAGCACGATTGACACTCTCTGCTTTCCACTCTGTTGCCAGTTTCATTTTCCTATTAAATTTATATAAATGTGTGATTTCATGGCATAGAGTGAAGGCCGCTACTTAGCTGAAAACATGGACAAGTTCTTCACGGATTTCCATAAGGCGCAGCAGATGAGGCAGATGTTGGCCCGCGGCGTAGAGGAGCGACGCTTTGCGCACGAGCAACATGCGCACCAACACCCACACGCGCACGCACCTTCACCGCATTACCCACACAATATGCTCAGCGCGGAACGTCTCGAGTTGGAACACAAACAGAGGTACAGTATATTGCTGGATACTTTTTCATCTGCATTAGCCTATCATGACTTACATAGTGTTAAGTGAAATCACCTGGAATACTGTAACTGTCACATTTTGCCAGCTGGTACATAGCAATGCTGTTTTAGCTAGGTTTGCAATATAAAGCAGTGGTAGCTACACAGTTCGAAGAAAATATCAATATCCAAATTTTACTACATTGTGACCTCTAGAGAATCAAACACAATTCAGGGACTGCAATGTTACAAGTTACAACTTTAATGTTACGACTCTTTAGCCGGATTGTTAGGTCATAACTTTAGGGGGTTTATTTAAATTTGACAACTTTGTATAATAATATGGTTTAAAGTGGTTTGTGGTGTGTCAGTAATGAGCATAATTTATAACTTTTTTATAGAATTATGAGGTAAAACTTATTATCAAATTAGAATTAATGAGTATTTTATTGAAAGTAGCCTATAATCATTGTGTAGTTAAAAGTTTTTAATAACATATATCACTGTACATTTCAGAATGAACATGCGGGGCAATGAGAACAATGGCGGCCGAGCAGCAGGTGATGGCGATGACGACCTTGATTTTGATCCATTCAAAGAGACACAGAAGGCCTTGGCCGAAATGATGGAAACGGAAATGATGTTCAACAATATTTCTAGCGGGTATGTTGATTAAGACAGTTTTTATAAACCTGAACATAATATCAACTGTCCTAATGAAATGTACCCAATGTCCGATTCCCAGACTCGGAGCCCATCTAGCATATGCGGAAAATGAAAACCATTTATCCATCATGATTAATTGCAGGCGCTGGTCACATGTCCGCGGAACCTATTATTCTTAGAACTTGTTAGTTTCCTCATGATGTTTACCTTCAACGGATGTTCAACTTAATTGGAAATCGAGCCAGTGCCTCTTCTGGAACTATAACTTATATGTTCGACTTATAAACTGAGTCTTTAAATCCATGATAAAAAATTAAGGAAAAAAAAAATTTCTGTAAATTTTCATCACCCTTACATCTTATAATTTAAAATAGTATATTTTGTGGTACCTCATTCACAACAAAATTTTGTGGCTATATGCGGCAACGTTGTATACTGTCTGTCGAAAAATCAGAGTCAGATCAGAGATCAGTCAGAATATTCTGATCGAGCTTCCTACACCATTCACAAATTCATTGTCATTTAACACTTTGTAATTAGGAAAAGTTTCTTTATTTCTTTATCGGATAAATGCATTGTTAATATATTTGCATTTAAGTGATGTGATTCCCTCATACCATGAAAGCATGGTTATTGTTAATTTCTAAAGGCTTGTGACCAGTGATGTTTATCAAATATTTAGCAGTGTTTTACTTGCAGCGATAATATGGAGCGAGTGCGCCACGTTCGGCAAGCGCCACCGCCAGGGTTCAATCACATGAATTCGTATGGAATCGGTGTGCCACGGCCCCACACACACCAAGGTATGACATTAATTACAAAAATAGAGCATATATATATATACTAGTCGTTTCCCGCTTTTCTGGCCATAATATAAAATTTGTCTTAAATATTCCTTGAGAATAACCGCGACCGCAAATGACTCTATAGTAACTGCAAAAACAAGACGAAGCAAAGTTAAGTAAAGTTATCTAGAAATAAAATGATGTAACATCTATGAAATTCAAAATTAAATAGCCTATAACCATCTACAAATCATTCCGCGTCTTGTGCTCATGTTTCGATGTCCATACGTTCACTAGTTTTCACGTGATTCGCGAACAACCAAAACATTTTTTCATTTCCGTATAAAGCATTCAACGTATTTATTATACACATACAATTTAGATTGTCTCTGTAGTGTAGATCATAGCACATATTTATGTGTTTTATTACATTGATTTAGCAAATTAAACATTTACAAAAGGCCGATTAAAATTTATTTTACTTACAAAATATGTTAATAATCTGCCGCTAAAGCGTAGTGTAGAAATATTATTTCATTCCGGTTTCAAGGGCGTTGAAGCTAGTGAAATTATCAGTTAATGAGACATCTAATTTTTTTTAAATCGACAAGTCAAAATTTGGTCACAATCTCACCTGATGTTAAGTGGTGATGTGATTTGTGGTCGTAAAACGCATCGAGCTAGTCTATTCACTCTTTTCTTAAAGACACCTACGTCATATTTGGACGGGAACACCGACGCCGGCAAGTTGTTCCACTCCTTTGCTGTTCTCATGGAAAACGAAAAGCTAAACTTTGTAAAATGGTCATGTCTACAACATATGGATGATGACTCACCATGCGTCTGGTCGTCCGGTGGTAAAAGGGGATGGGGGAATTACATCGTGTAATTTCATCGCCCACACTCCATAATGTATATCTATAAAACACCGCGAGACTGGGTCCCACGGCGCCGTGTTCAATATTGCCAAGCCTCTCTCTCTCTATAAATCGCTTCACTCTTGTCAGAGTGGTCGTGGTTATCATGTTCCCGTTAGTTGGACAGAAAATAGTGCCCGCTTCACGCCAAGCCAAGTTGTGACAAAATCTTCATCAAAAACAAGCTTCTTAGTCCGTCTCTCCACCAAGTAAAGTGCACTAAAATATTGTAAGGCGACGAGTATAATGTGATAGTGTATGTTTTTCTAACTAGCGTCACACTGTGGTCGGTTGTACCACTTTATATAAACATCTTGCCCGTGTCGAGATTCTTAGAATAAAAAAAAAATTACTTCACTCATGGCGTGTCGTAAAAGGCTGCTAAGAAGTAAATAATGCCATTAACTGTAAAATCTGCTAAGTTAAAGCCTAGGAAACTTGGTACTGCCAACTTGCTTTATATACAACCATTATAATAATTATCCCATGATTTTCAGGGTACAATTCAAACAGTGCCATGTTCTCTGACTGGACGCAGATGGACCCGGCAATAATGTCCACATCGGTGAGCTCCGGCAAGCCCCAGGCTGGTCTCACGCCTCAACAGCAGGAGCTCTTCGCAAGGTTTAACACACTCAACATACAACCAAATGGGATATCTAAACATCAGGTTTGTAGAACAGTGTACTGTGGTGCTGTTTAATGTGTGCTGTAGTTTCCCTTGGAATTAAATAAATAGCATCATATAATTAAGCTCTCTAACAAATACTATGGTCAAATTACTAAGACTAGTGGTAGGTGTTTGTTGCTGAAGATCACCAGTAATGTCATCTCTAGTAGCAACCACACGCCCCTATTTCTGCTTCAACAGAGTAAAACGTGCAACAAAAGAATTATGATGCTATTACAAACTTTATTATCTGAAATAGTGAAGGTCACCCAATCAATTAAATATAACTAAAAAATTATAAGAAAGTGTTTCTTTGTGTAGCAGGTACCCTCGCAACAGCAGTGGGGCGGAGCAAAGCTCTGGGGCGGTGCGTATAGCGGTATCCCACTACCCCCGGGCTTTGCCCCTGCCAAAGCGCCGGCGCACCCCGCCGAGTGCATCGACGCCAAGTAACGCCGGCACAGTGCAATGACTCCCCCCACCTCTCCTCGACTCCCCCTCCCTTCCTATCCAACTCCCACTTCCCTCGCCTCGCGAAGCGGATATTATATTTTCTATCACTAAAAAAAAAAATTATTCTCTTCTTCCGGTTGGTGATGTATGTGATCGATAAATCATTGTATTAAGAGAGCATTATTTTAAACGAGAGAAATATGATAACAAAAAAGGAATTTGTAAAATAAATTAACCTATTTGTTTTATTTAAAATTATGTTGATTTTTTTTTCACGTTATATCTACGAAACTGCGACTCCGAAGTCCCGCTTGTAATTTATCATATTTCTTTATGATAAATTTTTCGTTTCCGTTTCGGCAAAATATATGTATGTATATTCGTTGTATTATTATTATACTTAGTGTCATATCCCTGTTACAAAAGATTATTATTATTTTATATTTAAATGAAATGCCAATAATAACGGTTCCATTTTGTACCTTATTGAGCTATTATCAAATGAAGATCATTAAAATTGAAGAATTATTATACATTCTTTTAATGAGAGCCCACCTCTGCTGCGAATATCCATAACTTAGCCTTTAAATATTCAATGATAATAGAGTTGATTAATTTTATTTTCCGTGAATAGTGACGGTGACTGTTGTGTGAATATTGAATTGTTTAAGAAACTTGAATTTTTAGTATGCAATGGTAAAGAGTGTTGAAGTTACTAATACTTCCAAAGACTATGATTGATTAAGTATTATTACATAGCCGGCTAATCGAACAGCGAAATAGGACTTTTCAGATTATTTAGGCAATAAATATAATCATAAAACGAGAAATAACTAAGTGATATTTTAATTATTGAATAAATTTAGAAACTCTTCATCTTGATAGAAACATGAGTATTAGAAAGTAAAAATTTTTTTTTCGATGAATCTTCAGTAAATGATGCGCCTGTCCATAACGACTGTAAGGCCACTCGGGATTTATATGCTGCACCAAATTTTACACCAAATTACACAGTAATGTTTGCAGAAATAGAAGCTGCGGTGGGGTACAACCTACCTAGACGGTCTCCGGTACTAGAGATCTACTACCAGTAAGGTAGGTAAGATTATATCAGCAGCATGGGAGCTGAGTTCACGGGCTATGTACATTTATATTAAATAGGTCTTCAGAATGAGCTTAATATACAGTTAAAATATAATGTAGTAGATTTAGATTCTACGATAAACAAAAATATAAGTAATATATTATCAGATTAGCATCCCGTTTATATCGCCGAATAAAAATAAATTAATAATGAAGGGCTATAAAAAAAGTTAACTCACAAATATCAATCATCTTTATTATTGTCTAAATATTTGTAATATATTATAATAAGTAATGATATCAATATTTCCCATCAATATATCCTCTAGGATCGGAACCGTCCCAAGGTACAACAGTACCGTTGTGCCAGTAGTACAAGCCACCGTTTTGTTCCTCGAAAGCCACTTTCAATACCACTTTGGCAGCCTGTTCCGGTGTCACCGTACCCGAACCGCGCGTCATGTCTGACATCACGTAGCCAGGATGCACGCAGTTTACAGTGATTCCTAAAATGAAACGTGTATTTATAAAATAGTGTAACAAATGGACAATGTTAAGTTTTTTTTACAAAAAATTAAGTTAAAAAATATCGCATGCCATTATAACACCGAAAAATCTCCGTGGCATAGTGGCTAAGCCTCGGCATTATAATAAAGAGGTGCGACTCGTGGTAGCATGCGAAGTTTGGTGGGTGGAAGGGTATATGCTTGTTCAGCTACCACATTCATATAGAAGGCAATATTAGTTACAGTCAGAGTATTCTGGGTAAACATTTATTTTAAACACACCTCTATCGTCTAGTCTGCGCTGTAACAAGAATGTATAAGCATTTAGTGCAACTTTCGACACGACATACGGTGATTCGCCCCATCCCTCTTCAATCTCTTTATTTAATTTCACAGCTGTCAAATAATCATTCATTAACGATTGTAATTCTTTGAGTGTTAAATTTAGTGAACTTATCTTTTTTCTTAAATTTTCTGATGGTATCCGTGATAAATGTCCCGATGAACTAGAAATGTTGACTATTTTACCCCCGTCCGCAATATATGGTAACATTGATTCAGTAAAGTTTACTACGGCTCCAAAATTCACAAATACCGTTCGTTCGGCTTGGACGTATTTGGGTTCTTTAGCATCCTTAAGAAAAAGTATCCCAGCATTATTAATTAATATGTTCACTTTTTGATTTTCTTTTTTTATAAATGAACAAAATTTCGAAATACTATCACAGTCTTCTATATCTAATTGATGGTATTTTGGATATAAATTGTAGTGTTTCAATTTTTCACAAGCATCATAGCCTCTTTTTTTATCTCTTGACGTTAAATAAACAATTCCATCGAAAGATTTGCTCAATTCCTTAATTAGGGCATAGCCTAATCCTTTGTTAGCCCCTGTTACGATGGCGACTTTATTAAGAGACATTATGTACTTAATAGCAACAAGACTACGTAATAACCTTGACTGAGTTCATCTGTATCTTACAGGTCTCGGTTGATAATAAATTCATACGTTTTATGAGAGTAGGAATTATGGGTACCAATTTTATAATAACATTGTAATTTAATATATTTTCTTTAATTTATGAACAATAAATAGGAACAATAGTAAAACATTTTTATAAACACAATTTATTAAAATGTGGCGTAAATAAGTCTTGAGAATGTTCCATAGACAATTGAAGAGAAAATACAAACGTAACACATTCTAAATATTGGCTTTTAGTAATTTTCAATGAGAAATATGTTGTTATTTTTTATATATAACTCATGTAGTCTGCAATGTCACTAACAACATTTATTATTAAATAACTATAAAACTTATGTGAAAAACGCCATCTACTGTTATAATACGCGTGCGTTGGTTGCGAGTGCTGAAAGTAAATTTTAATATTCTGCTTCGTAATATAATCTGTGGTTTGTTCAAAGTACAAAGGTGTTATCACCTGTGTTATTACCAAATATTACATTTGTTTACTCTTTATACAATTTCTAGAATTTTATAATAAAACATGTCTTTGTGGCCTTCAAGCCAAACAATATTTGGGGACGATGATGTCTTACGATCTATAGATTGGTTGGAAAGTTTTCCATGGCGAAATGAGAGTTCAATAAAAGCAAAACAAGATAAGTATGAAATTTCCTTGCATTTAAAAGATTTTACACCTGAAGAGATAACAATTAAGACTTCTGATGGATATATTGTAGTGAAAGGCCAGCACGCGGAAAAGAAGGATGAATATGGTTTTGTGTCGAGGCAATTCGTGCGTAGGTATGCCTTACCGGAGGGATGTCGTCCTGATAGTGTGGAATCTAAACTTTCTTCCAATGGGGTGCTCACAATAACAGCAGCAAGACAACCAGTGATTAAACGGGATATTACAATACCGGTGTCTCACGAGGGCTCAAATAATGTTAAATCAAAGTTATAAATACTATATATTATGAGGAAGTTATTAATTTGGCAGCTTACTGGGTATTAAAGCATTTATACAAAGTTTTGTGATATATTAACTTTTAAGTTTAACTATTAAATAAAGTATAATATTGTATGTTGTTTTATTTTCGAAGTCATTTATATTGCTAAATTTCTTATTTTGATATGAGATTATTTCATTGATAGTGTTCTGTAAGAAGTAAGAAAGCACACCCTGTCATAAGACGGGACAAATGCTAAGAAGTGTTTTGTAAAGAAATGTATTGAATAATATAAATGAAACGAACGGATGTGGACAAACTGCTGTTAGGATGAGAATGAGTTTTCTCAGGCTTTTTCTAAACACATTTTTGGTCATGTACCAAAAAACGCAGGGTGTAGACTTCTAAGAGTATCTCTATTCTATCTAGTCTCTCATTCTCTACCATCTTACTATTTGCGCGATTATAATAATCACGTCTATTTTTCTGGCTCCTTTTTGCTCTTTCATCTATATAAACAGACAATACTAGTAATGTTAATCCGGTCTTTTTTAAAGTTTCCATGTCATTTTTAGCTAACTCTTAGGAGTACGGCAGACTTAAGCGATTTGATCATTGCTGTGAAACTTAGATATCTCCGGGACACGATGGTTTCGGTATCCAACATTTTATGTATGCGGAGTTCTTCTTTTGAGTGCTTTCACTGTTTTACTGCTTGTGAATCGGTCATTCCTATTTAACTAAAGAACTCATGAAAACTACAGTTGTGCCAATAATTAAAAATAAGATTGAACATATTAACAATCATCTTGTTTGCTACCACTACAGTTAACGTACTGGGCAGTTTTCTATAATAAATAACCGGCTTCTCGATCATTTTAGTGCTGATGATGCGCTGATTTATCAAAAAGTTTTGATTTGGTTTCATAATATTCTTTGGGACAAGTTCAGGGAGGCGGAAAGTTACACATCACTCCTTAAATACTGATACGCTAACCAAAAGAAACCTATGAGATAGGCTGATACTGTGTCAGATAAGTAGGGACTGGATTGCGGTGTGAGATAGTGCGGATTAAGCTCTCCTTTTTTTTTTATTTATATATGAACCAGCTTGTGAGGTTGAGCGGCATGCATGTTGATTGTTACATAGACGGAACGTGCGTTAATAACATCAGCTACGCGGACGACATGGTACTGCTCAGGCCGACAATAGGCAGGCTGAGGACGCTCATATCTACCTGCAAGACATACGCGGAGTTGCACGGCTTAAAATACAACACCACAAAAAGTGAGATAATAGTTTTTCAGGTTAAAAAACGCAGCATAAACGTGTGCGAGAGAGTTGAAAATGTTAAATATCTAGGCCTTATCACCAGCGAGCTGAGCGACGATGATAATATTGAATGGGAGCGCAGGGTATTGGCGGTGAGCGGCAACATGCTCGCTCGCAGGTTTGCTCGTTGTAGCGCAGACGTCAGTGACAATGTTAAAGCGTACTGCCGGTCGTTTTACTCTAGTTACCTCTATAATTTCTCTAGTTATAACTTCCTTCAATATGGAACACATTAGTGTTTGTACACTACTGTTTGGCGGCCGAAGTAAGAGCTAGCACCTACTAGCCGTCTCCGGCAATAGAGACCTACCGCTGGTAAAAACACAAACAGACATTTTCACAAAATTCAAAAAACTACATGATAGTGACAAAATCACTATTGAGTTATCAGGATTTAGAAAATATTTTACAGTAAAGATAAGCAATTTTATTAGGTTATATATATTAAATAATATATGTATCTATCACCATTCAGTGTCGCCGCACCTCTGGAGTACGTCCACCTTAATTTTACTCCAGTACCAACGATTCACGAGGTGAGTCCATCGCTCAATGTATGCGGCATCCGGGACTACAGAGTGAAAATTCTTATAGCATTGAAATAGTTAAGATACGGTTTCTCTGCTTTTTTTATCGCATTATATATTATAATCACAATCCGTTGTTTAAATCTGTCGACAAACAAAACCTTTATTCGTTTTGTTATAAGGACTAAAATTGGATACGGTTAGTATTATTCTGTTCAATGATTAGGCGACCTTGGCAATCAGTTTGACGACATCACCGGGCTGGTATCAACGTACGAGCGTAAGGTATGTTATAATTTTTAAAAAAATTGAAAAAACTAGAGTTACGTTAAATGATTTTATAAATCAATATCAATATTATATCATTGCGTTAGGTAAAGATTTATCTAAAATTTTTACAGCGTCTACAGATTTCAAAATGATGCGCATACAAATGTCAGATGATGTCTCTATTCTAACCACCTTAATAAACTTCAATTCAATGCAAAGGCCTCAAATCTCTATCAGTTATATTATTAGAATCGAATTTAAGCAGTGTTTAAGTGTAAATAAAATCTTTCCTTTCTTTCTTTCAATATATTAAATAAGTGTTTGAAGATTTCTGTTTTTTCTTATTCCTTAATAACTTTCTGGTCATCGCTGATGTCGTCAAGATTATATTGTTTTATGTATGATAGCAAGTAATCTTAGACAGAAGAAAAACATCATAGATGGATCGATGAGGTATTTTTTAAATAACAAATCTGAAACTGACGGGGATATAAGGGATTCGAACTATTCATGTAATAATATTTCTGTATTATGTACTATATTACAGATATGAATAGTTAGATTGCTTAGATGCTCCCACCAACTTGTATTGGGCCAGGGTGGTGGGAAATGGCCTAAATCCTTCCTTATGATTCCCTACTCGATTTGTTATCTATGTATATTGTTTCGATAAAAAACAGGTTTCAACGTTAAGATGTCCGGGGTGCACACGGAGAGTTTCGCCGAGTACGTCCTGGTGGAGTACCGCTGGGTCATTGTGATCACGTTGCTGCTGCCGATGTCATTTCTGTGGAAGATATGGTCAGCTATCAGAAACTATATAGTGTTCAAGTTAAACAGTGCACCTAAAATGCACAACAAAAAAGTTAAAGAGGTTCAGAGACAGGTAAAGTGTACTGATTCATAATGAATTATTATTATTATTATAGATCTTAATAAAACTAGCTTACCTATGACTTTCTGGCGAAAGATGTTATAGCAGGATTTTTATACTATGCATCATGACACTCGTGACCTTGATGTGATGGTATGTTTCGACATCTCAGTAATTTGACTAACTATTCTGGAATATATGAATCTTCTCATATTACTGTTGAACAGTACTGATATTCTTTGCGATGGTAAATTACTTATACGGTCCCTTGTAAAATATCTGTCATTAAAGGAGACTAGGTATATTAATAGGATTACATATAAGTATTAATTATTAACGATTCAGATAAAGAAATGGCTGGATGGCGACCGCAGCACCAAGTTGTGCACATCGCGTCCGGGTTGGCAGGCCATGTCGTTTCGGCAGCCGATCTACAAGAAGACATTCACCAACATTGATATAAATTTGGTTGACGTGCTGGAAGTCGACACTAAGAACTTGGTAAGTACTGGCGTCGCTTAATATATGCGAAACGATGCAGATTCGTATTGTATGACATTCAGATAACAGATAGTGAAGTTCAGATCGGACTATCAGCTACAGCATTGTTCCAACGTTTAAATATTTTTTTTGCTGTAGAATTAGGTACTAGATGATGCCTAGTTAGATTTTGAGAAATATATTACTTTTCACTTTTAGACTGTACGTTGCGAGCCTCTGGTCACGATGGGCCAGCTGTCCAGGACATTAGAACCATTAGGTCTCGCTCTCGCAGTAGTACCGGAGCTTGATCAGCTCACTGTCGGTGGTTTAGTGATGGGAACAGGCGTCGAAACCTCTTCGCATATCTACGGACTGTTTCAGCATATCTGCCAGGAATACGAGCTGGTATTAGCTGACGGATCAGTTATCACGTGTAGTAAGGTATTTTTATTTATATTCATATTATCACATGCAGATACTTGATTGACCTGACATCCTTTTTTTATATAAATACAGTAACATTTATTATATTTACGTTTTGAAGTACTTGTTGCAGTAACCAGGTTCATTATAGTAAATATATAATTTAACTGCTCAGGATATTAAACATATAGTTAGGTATCTCATAAGTTATTGTTAATGTCCGATTAATATATATTTAAATATCTAATATAACAAAACATTTATTTGATTACAGAGTGAAAATCCCGATCTATTCTACGCCGTGCCTTGGTCCTACGGCACTCTCGGATTTCTGACATCAGTAGTTATCAGCTTAGTACCGGCTAAAAAGTAATTGTTTTTAGTAATTATGGTTACTCTGATGAAGAATGAAGCCATAATAGCTTAGTTAGTATCGTTGAGGGTTGGAATGCGATTTCGTTCCCCTCTAAGCCCGAGTTTTTGGTAAAGGAAAATATGACGGGTAATCTTTTATGTATCAAGAACCACTAGCCCATACTAGGCGAGTGTGGTGAATAAATTAGTTCGACCTTTCTCTTGTGAAAGGTTTAGAGAGTTCCAGCATTGGGAATATTAAGTGTTGTTTGTCGTTTATTAAATAATCTAAGAAGCTTTTTTTGGAATTCATACACATTGAATGGCCTTTTATACCTCGCTTTTCATTGCGTAGTAATAGTGTTAAAATTCCACATGACTTATTAAAATAACACTCCTTTTCAGATACTTGCGCTTGGAGTATCATCCATTCACATCTTTGTCGGCGCTGGCGGCGAAATTTAGACAAGAGTCTTTGAAGGAGAAACCGCATCAGTTCATAGAATCCCTTCTCTTCAGTAAAGAAACCGGTGTGGTTATGACTGGTGATATGGTGGATGAAGTGGGTTCGGATGGAAAGGTTCGTTTTTAAATATTATAACTTATATTGGATGTTTCTGAAACTTTATCAACGGGGGTTTAATATTTAATAAAAAAAACTAGCAAAATTGTGGAATAAGACGATTCTTAAAAACGTGTTGAAGTTTATAACCGTTCTAATAGATCTTATGCCCTGACTTCTCATCATCTTCATCATTATCAGCCGACAAACGTCCACTGCTGGATGCCTTCCCCAAAGATCTCCACATCGATCGATTCGGCGCTGCTCGCATCCACCGTGACTCCTAATTTACCAAAATTTTGGTACTGATTAGAATTTATAGCATTGCTTGAAAACTAGATAACATTACTATAGTTAAAAAGAATTATCAGAATAAGCTAATTCTATTATGCCGTTTGTTGTAGATGAATCCTATCGGAAAATGGTACTCGGAGTGGTTCTTTAAGCAAGTGATACGACATTTGACCAACTACCAGAAGGGAAACCGAAACTCCATAGTCGAGTACATACCATTACGTGACTATTACCATCGACACACTAGAAGCCTTTTTTGGGAACTTCAGGTAAACTCGAAAAGCACTGCTGTTCTTACTATTTGTTTTATAATTGGATTATATGATTTTATTACTTTATAACTTATGGGTAACTTAAAACAATGAGTCTTTTTCATATACTTTCAGATAGTAATATACTTTTGACTATTCTTGGATAGAATTATTCTTTAACTGTACTTTATGATAAATTGCTAGGATATCATATCTTTCGGTAATCATCCGATATTCCGATACCTATTCGGCTGGCTGATGCCGCCAGAGGTGTCGCTACTGAAGCTGACGCAGCCGGAGGCAGTGGGCAAATTGTATGATCGCGCACACGTCATACAGGACATGTTGGTGCCAATCGAAAAACTTGAAAGTGCAGTCGAGTGCTTCCACAAAGAGTTCGAGGTATAGTACATGGATCGCTCTTTATTTGTGAAACGAATATATTGGCTTTGACAGAAGTGATAATGATTTAGTTTATAAGTGCTGTCAAATGCACAATGTAATTTTAGGAGCCGCGGATTCGATCCTAACGTAGGTTATGTTTCCTAGGAGACCAGGAGTTAATAAACATGTTTCAATTCCTAACAGTATTCATGAACATGTGAAATCCGGGAATCGTCACTTAGTTGCGTCGTTGATATAATCAACCTACAATATTCTACTTTAGAGATAAGTTTCCGATCCTCAGCTGAGGGAATATTAAATGTTACTACTGGTATACAGTTTATTATTATATAAATGTATTGGTATGCTAGAGATATTAGTGACTCTCTACTTCATAAATTACCTTAGCTAGCGCTCCATAAATTTTGAACACAACAAAACAAACGAGGAAAATAATTAGTAGACTTAAAACTTTGTAAAGTATAACTGTCTGTAATGTGGTTTTATTACTAGTTTTATTACTGGTTATAGTAACTAATGAGATAAAATTCTAACGAAAGATTTAATAACGTTTAATGCTCTTCTCTCTTCAGGTATACCCAATATGGCTATGTCCTTTCAAAGTGTTCAACTTGCCAGGACAACTGCGTGTGAGCTCCGGCGACTGGCAGATGTTCGTCGATATTGGAGTCTACGGCGTGCCTAAAGCTAAAGGCTTCGAAACTGTAAGGACTAGTAATGATAAAATCTTTTACACTGACTGTTACAATCTTTTTGACTAATTCATATGATTTTTGCTCAAAACGTTTTGTCGTTTGATATTAAATAAGCTTTTATTCATATCTAATTGTTTATACTTATTTTATTATACCACAGCATAAGTACGATGCCTGATCATCGTAGGTATGGGATAAATCATAACACAATAGATCTAACTTTTTATTTGCGGTAGGAATCTTGGCAAAAATACTGTGCTTTTTAGGGGAAAGTACGTGGAGATTTTATACCCATTAAAATCCCTATAGTATTCATCTTCAGGGTCGGGTGAAGTAGTTGAATCTCCGCCAGAAACAGCCTGCAACTGTACATCTAATTTAACCTACCTCTCAAAGATTACTCTACCGTACGAAACGCATTTTAATTTGCTTTTCATTCAAGGTTCCTTCAACAAGACGGGTGGAAGAGTTCGTGATAAAGAATGCAGGCTTTCAAATGCTGTACGCCGACACTTATACCACGTTACAGGAGTTCAGGAAGATGTTCGATCACACCTTGTACGACAAGCTCAGGGAAACGTTGCCTCACTGCAAAGAGGCATTCCCCGAAATATACGGAAAGGTTAACAGGAAAGTTAGAAAGTAGTCTTGTTCCACCATTAACAGTTTAAAATGTCCGATGAAAATATTTTAATTGGCTTCATCATCATCATCATTTGACTTTGTATTTTTATAAATAATATTTACAATTAAAAAGAAATGAATTTACTTTGTTTTTTTTTGTTCAATGAAGATATGGGTGAGCAGAATACTCACCTTGTCTCTGGTCACCTAGGAACGTAGGATATTATGTCTAGTTACCCCAGTCATTTCACGAATGACTTTCAAATCTAAACACAGTAACGTATTGCAGCTAACTTGACAGCCTCCGGAAATAAAGAAGACCGCGGTGACCTAGATGCGGGAAATCACTAGTCAGATTAGTGTGTATATCTTTAAGGTGGGTCTATGCCACAGAGAGGGCACCTTCAGGTTGATGATGATAGTCAAAGAAGAATACCCAAAACGTTATTGCATTGTTAGTCTGTATTTTATTTACTCGACAAAGTGACGAGACTATATATTGGCCTAATCGTATAGTTTAAAAAGATGTACATTATCTTCCTTGAGATGAAAGGTGTTAAGTCTCGTTACCTTTGTAATTTCACTAGCTACGATACCTTTCAAACTGGAATACAGTAATATTCGCATATTGCTGTTAAGATAGGTGCTGCGTAGACGATCTGTGGCGGTACTGATGATGGAATTTACTTTCTATGCGTGATAAACTAGAAATCATAACAAAATTTTGGAATAAGTTATCTGTATGAATATATTATAATTGGACCTTCGCAAATAGCCAATTACCTTGGCCCCAAACACCTTGAATTTTTAGTGCTGCCCTTTTTTATGTACACGGTCCCATAAAGTATAATAGGCATAATGAAGAGAAATATATTCTTTTATGAATACTGGTAATTTTTACAATTGCCCTCGTTTCTTCAGTCGTTTTGATGATAGAATATTTAGGTTTCGTCTGACATTTTGCTGAACGTTGACATTTATGTAACGATGATAGGTAACAGCTAGTTAGAGTAATATAGAAGAAAATAATATGTTTTAATAGTAAAAGTAACATTTTCAGTATCCTTTACCCTTTTAGTTGTAATTGTAACTTTCTCCACTTCCGAAAATCCTTTGCGGGTCGACCTTCAGTGATTTAGATTACTATATCATTATTGAGAAGAGAATAAATAAAAGCGATTAAAGATTGTAAAAGTAATACTCATAGGTGGAAAGGGTTCAAAGTAAGGACAAATCCTTGGTAGGAAAGCGCTTTACATGTTTTCTAACCTTTCACATCGAGAGAGGAATAGAGGAGGTAGGTGGTCTAGCTGCTGCCACATCGTAAAGCGTTGCAGATGGAACTTCGAGAGGTGTTTTATTGATTGTAAGTCAGACATCCTCCCGAACAGGTTCCCGCCTGATCTGTGCCTGGCTTGTGGGGCTCAGTACCTTTAGCTTGGTAACCCACGGTGAAAGTTAAGAGGAACCTATCTGGCCGCTCCGAGGTGTAGGGTTGGCCCAAGTGGCCACTCCAGGTAAGCTCCGTGACCTCTCTTCAGATATGTGGCGAGGGCTTTGTTTGTACTGACCTCCGCAGCTGTAGTTGAGTCGCGGAGGGAGAGGAGTGTCGGTATTTCTTCCCTATCTTCCGCGGCCTTATAACGGTTGACGGCGGACCCCAAAGCCAGATCTGCCACAGAGAGTCGGAAGATTTTTCATTTTGCACCCATGGCCTCTGAGTGACAGATTTAGTGGATCCGTTGCCCTGGTGTCTATAAAAGCTGAGAGGAAGGCCCACTGTATGTTCCGGGGAGCCTGCTGACGAAGCTGGCGACCTTACGAAGTCGTGGAGGTGTGCGTTAACGTTCCCGCGGCGCCGCCGAAAAGCGACGAAGGTGGATCATCGTGGAGGTTTTAGTCAGTGCAATCCCGATATAACCTGTCTATGCCCCGGCGAGAGCAGGTATTCAAAAGCATATCCTCAATGTAAAACAAAAAAAAGTCTGACATAACCTGTCTTTGTCCTGTGACGGTACGTATGTGGAGGCACGAATACAATAAAAAGACCGCGGAGTTGGTCTTATACGGAGCCTTTTCAACATAAACTTAATTAATAAATTGTTAATAGAAAATAATAAGTGTAAAGTAACACTTAAAATTTATATAATACAATACATATAATGAATGAATGAAACATTAACGAGATCGTAAAAAGTTAGCTGCTTTTATCTCTAACTCAGAAGTTTTTCTACCCGAAGCCCCGTCCGTGCTTGGGTAACCCACCGAACCCCTTATCAGCTCGCACTTGACCCGATGCCCGTATCTGATCCCTCGCCACACCAATAATAGCTTCATAATATTAACAAACAGCTTGTGTGACAATTACTAGAAAATTCATTAAAGAAGGAAAATCTAATTAAAGTATATCCATATCACATCCATCATATCCATATCCATAGTACATATCCATGTTAATTGATTACACCTTTCATAAAATATTGTTTTTTTTTATTTTCCTATCATGGTTAAGAGTTTTACTTAAGTTTCAAAACCGTTATATAAAAAACAAATAACTTCTTATATTGATGTCTTCGATTACTAACTTTTTAGTACGTTACTTTGCTTTATTTATTACATAATAAGTATCTGTAATTATAAACTGATGCAGCTTCCGCTTGCTGTTGACGTGGGATAAATCACATTTCCTTTTTCTCCTCATTGTCTATTCACGTCGTAACTACGGGAAATGAAAGTACGTTTTGACATATGTAAGAACATCAATTATATAAGCTTTTGTTAAAAAACACGAATAAAATGATAATATTGTTGTTTTAGTTGTTTGCATACGATTATAAAGCTGTAGAAGCTCTGTACGTCATAAAGAAACTCGGGTTTGATCTCCAATGAGCTTGAATTTCCTGTAAAGGCAAATATCGTAAGGACGATTACCCAAGAACAAAAATGTTTACTGTACATGCCAATTCGCCAATCTCACTTGGCCGATATGGTGGGCAATAAATAGACCACCAATATTTCCTTGAGAGAAAAATCCCTGATGTGTCTATATTCCCTTAATATTTCAAATAGATACCAGGTTTACTGGTGGTAGGACTCCATTGCCAGATACCACCGCAGCGCCTATTTCTGCCTCCAAACAGTAATGTGCAAACATTACTGTATTCCAGTTTAAAAGGCGCTGTAGCTAATGTAATTACTGGTGCAATGAGACTCAACATCTTGTCTCAGCCGATGAGCGCAATGTGGTGCAATATATATTACCCAAACTAGCGCCGCGTTGTCATAGGCAGGCGCATCACTAACCATGAGGTGAAAGTCCCTTCCGTTTCCTTGCTTAAAACAAAAATATGTTTATTACTATATTCAACATAACGATCCTATACATATTTTTGTCATAAACCTAGCATTTGTTATGGTTTTTAACTTCAGTATTCTGAAAGCCCTATCGAAATCTAGCTTAAAACACAATACGTATAAAACATATTTTCTCATGTAATTATCGCATAAAGGTTCATATGTAACGAGTAACAATTAATTAGTTATTATTACAAACAAACTAACATTTAATTTCTCGGTATAGATTATATGTATATCATTGATGTTATATAAAACTTTGAAAACAAACTATTTGTTTTTAACTCGGCTTTTCCTGATATTAAACTGTGACCTGCTCCATAGTCTGCAACACTGGTGACATGCGCAGAAATATTATCAGTATAACTCTATGACCTGTTTATCATTAACGAGTAAGTCGCAGTGGAGAGAACCCGCGCCTTTAGCTTCCGCTCATTCCCGCCATTTACAAATAAAGAACTTTAAAAACTGTTAAATCTATACAAACCACTGAACCTCTGTTTTAAATATGACAATGGTGTTAACTTTAGTGAAAACTAACTGGGGAGTCATTTGTCATTATTAAATTTCAAAAAGTTTATCAAAATGCTGTTTTTAAACGTGCTTGTAGTCGTTCTGTGTTCCGTGCCCAATAATTTGGTGAATGGTGAGTACTGTTATTGTTCTATTAAGTTAATATGAATTGTAATGTTCTATACATTTGTTTAAATAAACCACATCTGTGAATCGAAGGCCGGCGATTAGTTTGAGCGTCTTCGTAACCCTTATTTATTACTGTTATCTTATGTAAATTGGCACAATTAGACGATTGCTTTTATAATAGAAATAGAATACAGATAATATAGAACTAAACAGAGAGGACTAAATATGTTTTATATTTAGTAGTCTCTTAATTAGTATTTGGAGTGTAAGTTCCCGCACAACAACTCACAGGATACAAGCCAACCTCATCTATACCATGTCAATCAACAAACTAGACTCTGGCTCCCACTTGCATTAGACTAGCGTGGTGGGAAATGGACGAAATCCCCCTCTATAAATGCCTACTCGATCTATATAGGAATCTTTGGCGGAGGCCTATGTCCAGCTGTGGACATTTACCGACTGATGATGATAATCAAATTAATAACTGTCAATATAATTATAACAATTTAATATTCCCATTATCCTACTAGTCAAGCGTGGCTTGATTGCCATCGGGAACTATTTGTATTACGTGGTAAACATAAGTTTAAGGACTTTTCGTATTTGAAATTCAAAGCAAAAAAAAAATAGTAAGCTATTATTAAAATATCAGAATCTAAAGACATAACTATTAACCAAGTTATTATATGCGTTATTTTTAACAAAAAAAAAAAGAAGGTTTTTATATAAAGGTATCATCACACTTGTTTACATGTAAGTTAATAATAACGTGAAAATATCACTATTTTCTTTATATAATAAAGCGACATGACGATCGGGATGTTCTCCTATTGGAAAGCGATACACTCTTAACTTGGCGCTAGTTAGGATGTTATACACTGCACAACATTGCGCTCATCGTCTAAGACATAAGATGTCTCGTTACCTCAGTAATTACACTAGCTACAAAGCCTTTCAAACCGGAACACAGTAATGTTTGCATAGTACTGTCTTGCGGCGGAAATAGGCGTTGCAGTGGTATCTACTTAGGCGGTTGTGGCAAGAGACCTACCGCCAGCAACTTTTGAACAAGGAAATGATTTTTTTTTTCTAATCTTTTTTTAAGTGGGAAATTTAAAATCAGTAGTTACAAGAAGTATAGCGAATGATATATATATATATATATATATATATATGAAAACGGACCTTGTTTCTTCGCCAATCACGTAAAAACTCGTGAAGATACTGATAAGGATATAAGCATTCGATGCGGATTGATTTGTAGATCGCTATAGACTATTTAGTTTTTGCATGTCATACATAGATCCTTCATAATTTTATATCTAATCAACTTTTATAAACATTTAAATTTGGTATTATTTACGCGGTTACTACAGTAATGGTTGTAATCGAAAGTCCTTTGCGGTTGCGGTTGCCCAAGGAATATTTCAGACAAATTTCAAGTCTGAGTTTATATTACGGCCAGCAAAGCGAGCGAGGAGCAGCTAGTATTATATATTATTATAAGTAATGATGTTTACGCGTCTCAATGTACAGTTATTTCACTGTTATGGGAAATTTTTCGTTTGAATTAAAGAGAAAATTAAACCATTGTTCAATTTCACAACGGAAATGATAATATATTGATGTTGATGGATAAGAGGCATTTGTAAGGAGCTGTTAGAAATCATGAAAAATATAGCAAAACTGAGCGAGATTTTCATTTTAAGATATAAAACCTTGACTGCTATTAATAGTATACTAATGCGAACCATCGTGTGGTCCATAGTTGCCTTATTTACTTTAAACACTCCTCATCCAAATTTTAACTCAGAAATTTTTTAACTTATAGTCATTTAACGAATAATTTCTATATTTCAGTGATCTCGTTTCGTCCGGATCTCGTTCCACATCCACTTGACTTTGAACCAATTAAAACAAATTTTTTGGACTTTCTTTAGTACCTCCATTAAAGTAGAAGCATTAATAAAACGTTTTAAAAATATTAGTAATTTGATGACTCTTTCCTTATAACCCATATACATTAATATATACGATATGATATGTTACGACTGATATATCTAACTAGTAAAAAGAACCAAAAATTTCTGAAAGTAATACGAAAAATCCCTTTCATCATATATAAGTATATGTGGAGACTCATCACGATATCCCTGGAACCATATGGCCTAGAGACTTGAAATTTGGTACAAGTATTCCTTGTACCAAGTATAAGTCACCTAAGGATAGATTTTACATAATTCATTATCCAAAAGAAGTTGCTGAGGTGTTAAGATCAAAAAGCGAGCGGAGAACTAAAACTAAAGACATAGTGCTATATAAATTGTGTATTAGCATTTTGAAGGTTCAACATTAATTTATATATAGATCGTATCCATTTCCTCACCTTGGGTAGAAGAGAAACAGTATTTTTATAATGTATATATATAGTTTAGTATTTTTTTATAATATTACTTAGTGGTGCTGTAAAGTTATTGTAGTAGACACGCATTTATGCGAGATTCATTCTCGTTTTGACGTGTAAGATAGAGTTGATTGAAATTATGCATGCATGCGGCTTTGGACACGCCGTTTGTATTCCCGGGTAGGCAAACGGGCCTTTATAATTCAAGGTGAGGCTGGGAACAATGAAGACTTGAATTACACCATCCGGTTTTTTTTGTTAACGTAAGGGTCCTTCGCTAGACACAGACTAACACTAGAGTTAGGATTTAAATCAAAAACACATTATACTTTGGACCCTTTTAATCGTGGTTTCATGAACTTAAACCCGAAGGATTAGTTGAAGTTTCATTTTATCGTTTTTATATCTTTTGAGGTTTTATTATCTATAAATATATACAATGGTATATATACAGAGGTTCATTAAGTCATCACGATATCGCCAAAACTGACGTAGACTCAAAATTTGTTAGAGGTATCGCTTTGGCCATTGCTTTAGCTAAAAATGGATTTTACAAAATTCTTTCCCCAAAGGGTGGGGCAGGACTATTTGTGACAAATGTCAATTCTATTTCTATATTACGGCCAGCATATAACTTTGTACAGCACAGATATACAGCATATAGATTCGTTACGAAATTTCACATGTTTTTATTCAAAAGAGGTTAGGTTTTTAATTTAAAGAGACACAATACTTAGAACCTTTTGAATAAGTGCGAATTTAAGTTCAAAGGGTTAAATCAAAATTGCCTCCGGGTTTTTTGAGTTTCTAGTTTTTGTTATTTATAAAGGTAACACAAATCTTTACAAAAATTTGATTTTAGTTGTAATAATAATTGCATCGTGAATGTAGCGTGTTAAAGAACGAAGATGAAGCGTAGATCCTAGCTAAAAATCCTTCTCGAAGACGACGCTAAAATTCGTTATTTCACTCTAAAACCAGGGCCGATGTAATTTATGCTTTTGTATGTGAAAAAAGAGTTGAGTCTTTAGCATTTGTCGACCAAAACAATTGCAGCAAACAGTATTTTTTTTCTATATAGCGATGAGACGAGCGAGACATTCACTTGATGGTAAATGATATATACCGCACCATATAGTGCTCTTTGCCTTGAGACAAGATTTCATTAGCTACAGCGGAACCAAACAAAAAACCCTTTAAACCAGAACACAGTAGTGTTTGCACACTGCAGTTTGGTTGAAGAAAAAGGCGCTGCGGTGGTAACTACCTAGATGGTTTCAGGTGACAGAAGCCTAACATCTGTAAAATTTTATGTAGTTTATAAACACGTTTAGGGCGTAACATCACCTGCTCATGGTGCACCGTGTTAATCACCAACGATGCTCTGGTTTTCACCAATCCACATTTCAGTGTGGTGGGAAATGACCCAAATCCCTACATATGAAAAACTGACAAAAGACAGCCCCTGGTGCTCGGCAGATCGCGAGAAGCCGCTGGATGCTGGCTGCGTAAGACCGATGTCTGAGGATCTTTGGAGGACCATTCCAGTAGTAGACGTCTATCGGCTAAGGATGATGATATAAAGACGTTTTAGTGTAGTCCCGTTATCTTAATAAAAAGAAAGGTAACCCGTTAAATGAAAGTGGAGGAAGCGAGAGAGGTGTGCCAGGACCGTATCAGATGGAGAGAGGTGGTCTCTGCCTACCCCACTGGGAACGAGGCGTGATATATATGTATGTATGTAACCCGTTAATGTTTACTCTGAAACTTATCTCTGATTTAATGAATGCCGGTTCTTATTACATTTAATGTGTTTTGCAGTATTTAATCTAATTCATAGAACTAATAACGTTATCTCCCTATGCACTCGAAACACTAACATGTTAGTGTTTAAACACCTAAACATAGTTGAATGATATATTTTTCATTTCACTTATACTACATATAGAAGTAGGAATATAAATAGTTGATATGTAATCAAAGAAATAACAATACCTTCGAGATTTCAGCATTACTTTGATAAACATATTAGTTTTTTAATAAAAGAAAAAGACTAGAATTTTATTAGAATAAGAAAAACTAGTAAAATATTTATACTAGTACTATAACAATGCCGCAAACTCTCGTTATATTTTTTTAAACGAGAGGGTTAGCTTTTAATTGTTTTGGACACTTGACCTTAAAAGCTTTGTAGTACAGAAAAGTGCGGAGAGGTCTGTAAACAAATTATGTTATTAAATAAGGTATTCATTTGTCAAAATTGTTAACGAATGAAGCATTATAACAGGAATATGCTATAGTTTTAAATTAATATAACATCAACTCATTGGAATTGAAAATTTCTCTGAAGACAAGTAATCAAATTGAACTAACTGGAAAAAACTGCAGTAAATTTACTGCTTTCATAAGAAACAGTCTAGAGCATAAAAACAAAGAAACCTAATATCAGCAGAACCGCGTTATATAAAAGATATTTTGATAAATATCTTCTATTAACTTAGTATTACTATTCAGGATTTACTTTTTATTATCTAGACCTGTTGTGATTATGATTAGTGCATTTCCTAATCGTAACATAACGAGATGGTCGAGAATAAAAGGATTTTCCGAATGTTTTTTTCTCCGTAGTCATAAAAGCAAATTTATGTCTACAATCAGAACATTAGAAACATCACCTGTACTTCAGAGACCAATTATTGGGTAATATTACATAAGCTTCTGCTTGTGATCATAAATTAGAACTTATCTATAATTCTTGCAGCGTTGTTGTGATACTGCATCGTTATCGTTGAGGTCAATTAGATTATCATGTTTCCTGCGATTGAAATATCTCGAAATGAGACTAGTTTGCTAGCGGTATACAAATTCGGTAATAGATATTAAATATATTACTTCTTATTCGAACAAAGTGTAGAAACTAGCTGACATTAAACTGATGGTTAATAATAAACCAGCCCCTGAAGAAAAGGCAAGAGTAGGTCCCTCTTAATCAAAGCGATAATTTAGGTTCCGTTGCCTTCATTTCTATCAATATCGCTATGTAATGTACGCGCTCGTACAGTAATTAAAGCATTGCATTATTGCTTATGATAAGAGTTATGAAGATGTTAAGAAGGAAGGCAAATTTTTTAAATTACACAGTTATGGTTTTTTCTTTCCTGTTTAATTGAGAATCTTTTATTTCATTACTCCAAGATAAGTTTAAACTGTTATACATTGATATAACATATGTGATAAAGAAAAGCTCATCATGTTACGTATATAAATATCATCATCAGCCTTCCCTAAAGATCTTCACCACTACCACTGGATGCGAGCAACGCGGATCCGATCTATGTGGAGATCTTTGGAGAAGGCCGGTAAAGATTGGCGTCAGTGTGGTACAGTCATTTCTGTCTCCTAAGAGACGCTGGGCACTCGGAATCTTGTTATTATTGGACTTTTCCATGCGGAATACTAGGGTATACTGTGGTTTCTTGTTGCCTTCTGCACATGCACTCCTTTATATCGTGTTATAAATATTATATGAACGTATTCATTGAATATACAGTACATATATTTGTTAGCGAGTATGTATTTGGTAATTAAAAACTTTTCATACGTAATTCTCACTGCTTTAAGTGTTTACATAAAAATTATTTCGAAAAAGTAAAACTGAAAACATTCGTTTATACGGTGTTTGTACTCCTGTGGTAGCGAAATGGGACGGCGTCTACTCATTATATTGAAGTGAGCTAGCTCCTCATCCGGCGTTTCAATTTTCGTTCACTACTATTTTTAATTAATCAACCCAGGCCACGCTTTAAGTATGCCAACAAAAGTACTTTTACAAGTTCATTGGGTCAAAAATGTCCTTAGTAATCAAGTGTTCATGATATCTTTCGGGTACCAATGTTATATAGATTTCTGTGTTATCGTTCTTGTACGTTATTACTATAAATTAAGGATTTACTATTTCAGCAATGCGGTAGTGTTTATCGTCCCAACTATCGTCAATAATGAAACATAGCTAACTGTAAAGGGAATTTTTAAGAGACGTTTGGGTCAGATATCATTATATAAAACTTTACTATAAAAGCTTCAGTAGATCACTTAAAACTATCATATAGGCCGTTAGGTAATTTGAGGGTCATAACGTTAATATACGACTTTCATAACTGATTAGGTTTTGTTTATATTCTAATAAGTATTTAAATTAAAGAGGTATCCTTGTGGTCTAACAAGTAGATATTTCTATTTAAAGATGATGTTAGGTTCCTTATTTTTGGTTAGATAGATAGATAAATCATTTATTGTAGCCAAAAGATGTAACACACACATATATATACAAACAAAAATTTTGTTATCAACTGAACTACATCAACACACAGTATAGACATGAGAGTGTGCCTGCGTGTGTGCTACAATGGTACAAAAGGCTGTAGCTCAGTGGATTATTCACCTGCTGGAGGTGGAACACTGATCTTCAACTACCGTCCGCGGTGCGATCGCGATGGAGATATGTTGCTCCTAATGGTAACCATAAATCTTTATAATTGTAATTGCAATAGATTCATGTAAATAAATATGTTGCTAATGACATAGTCAAGAGTGCTAACTATAGATTTGAATTATAAGCCACTATCAAATGTTTTTGTTTGGATTTTCTAATAAGAATTGTTTAAAATATTTTTGAAAACTGAAAACGGAGTTACATTGCCTCACAGGCGGAGGTATATTGTTCCAACACTTGGTGGCCTGATGTCTGAAAACTGCCCGTAAATGAGACAGTTTTATGCTTATAATAGGAGAGATAGGTACGCGCACTTCTTGTATTTAATGTCTTGGTGAGGAGAAAACTTTATTTTAGAATATAGATATTCTGGTGTCTTATATTTTAAGATCCCGAATAAAAGAGAAGCTAAATGTAATTGCCTACGCGATTCCATGTTAGGCATGGACGATTTATAAAGATGTGGAGAGATACGACTAAGAGCTGGAACGTCGAAACAGAATCGATAACAAGCATTTTGCACTCGTTGAATTATTCGGCGTGTCCTAGAAAGAAGACGAGGTCCATAAACAATATCGCCGTAATTAAATTTTGAGAGAATTAAGGATTCGGATAAGTGAATACGAGTTTTAATGGAAAGAAGATGACGGATTTTATACAAGACTCCTAAACGATAAAAACAATTTCTGGCCACATTATTAACATGTTTTTGTTACTCAGTCGTCCTTAGGTGATAGCTTTTCTTGTTTCGTAGCTTCGTGGAATAAAAAAAATAATGATAATGTTGCCCTCACGTCCGGTTGCCCTAGGTCACCTAGCTTTGTGTGTTTGAAAGTGTCAGTTTCTGTCTATTTTATGTATATCAGTTTGAATGGCTCATTTTCTACAACTCGTATTTCATACTTTTTAGTCTCTTTGACTTTGTGGCTAAGCGCTTCCTAGCTAACATAAAGGTTCGATTTCACAGCGAAGGCCAAATAACTTAGTGTAGTTTAGATAAACTTAAAGTTGAGGTTTTTTTGAGAAAAAAAAAAGATAAATAATATTTTTAAAATATTGCGATTGTAATTATTGCAGTGAGATAGGAAGAGTGAGATAGAGAGTAAAAGGATAATATATTTTACCAATAGCACTTGTTTTAAAAATCTCTTATGGTTTAAAAATTGTTTAATATATGAACATTTGTAAAAATTAAAGAATGATACTTACCGTATGTTAGTTTACTGTTAAAATAAGTTTTAGTATTTGACAGAGAATTATCAAGCAAACGATCATAGTCAATCTCATAATCAATAGAAGAGAAGGTAAATTTACTAGTTTACGTAAACTAGTAAATTTACCTCATCTAGTCATCAATCTATGACACATTTTATTAAGTATCGCATAAAGCTAGTAGCAATGAGTTCATATAATAAACAATGCACTACGATATACGTTCATTAACTAGACTGATTCTCTCATTCGCCTATATAGTCCAATCAATTGGACCTTGAAAGATCTTTTAACAAGAACAAAGATTTTGTCGTTGTGAATCTGTTATGGAAATTTTAAAAAATGCTTTGGTCAATTGATTTTCAACTGGTAAGTAATAGTGTAAGTGGTACATCATAAGTATTGTTTACTTTGGTAATATTACTAAGATCATAATCGTTTAAACTCCGGTTGTACTTACTCTTGGTCGATCATCAGAAAAACAATCCAATTAAGTGAATGATAAGGTATAACCTTACGCTTTCTTCTTCCTCAGCCTTTTGTCAGCTGTGTGGGGTCAACACCGTATGTACTTCTCTTCAATATCCCTTAAACTTTTCGCTTTAAAATGTGTTATAATGTTTCGTGAAACTGTTAGGAGTTTTGATTGTTATGTATGACTGACACTCTATCTATTCCATTCCATAACAGCCAATTTACGTCCTCACTGCTGGGGCACAAGCCTACCCTCAATATGAGGGGTAATGCGCGGGCCCAATGCGGATTGGTGACTTGGTACACACAAGAAAAATCTAATTCATGTTCTCACGATGTTTTCCTTCACCGTTTGTATCTCGCTTTCGTAACTAAAGTGCACAAATGTACATAACTTATATATTAAGTCATCGGTACATGCCGAGATTCGAACCCCCGATCTTCGGAATGAAGGCCGCACGCTCTGACCATTAGGCTAACGAGCTACACTCATTGTATAGCATGTCAGATAATTTATTTTAAACCTTTGAAATTATTTATATATGTCCTATCGGGGTAACGCGTTAGTCACAGGTTAAAATTAATGTTTAATGATCAGGTATTTCGTCTGAAGAAACGGCAGAAGTAACGGCGACATGTTGCACTCACGGGCAGTACCAGGCGGTTGGTATGGCCGCTTCGGAGAATTGCGTAGGAGTCACCGAGCCCGAGGACGTTGAGCCGGAGCTGATGGCAACGTGTATCATGGCAGCAAAAGGCTGCTGCGAAGATCACTTTGTGTAAGTTTTACTTTAAATATGCAAATAAATCAAGCAAGGTACAATTTTTAATAACTATGATTGTAGTAACCAAGTGTATTTGATTATAGGGACAAAGGCGATTGCTCAGCAGGAATCAAAATGGCACTGAAAAAGCAATGCGCTGTTCCAAAATCTGATATCGGGAAGGTATTGATATTTTTCACCCAATATTTGTGATAACGTCTGTTAAGAAAACCATCAGCTGTTTGATATGTATGAACGCAGCACCTCATATTTTCACTAGATCTTTTAAGACTTAGCAATGTGTTACTTTAAAAGGAACCTCACCGCTGTGAGCATGGTACACCAAACACGCTCAGCGGTGAAGAGTAAAAGAAACCTGTCACAGATCGGACTCTAAATACATATACATTATAATATTACCAAAAAGGTATTTAGTAATTGTTGTGTTGTAGACATGTTGTGAAGAATGTTCCTTTGGACGATGGTCAGGCGAGTCCCAGGGTAAAGAGGCATGCGGAAGTCCTGCTGAAGAAGGAATGAGTCCTCAGACTACGCTCAGAAAAAATGCTTATCATCAATGCTGTATGGTAAGATAATAATTATTAGTTTATTAATATATTTAGTATGATAACACGAACGGCTTTAGAAAGCTCTTAAATTCAATTTTGTTTGATAATTTCTAATTTTTTTGCCTGCAAAAATTAACCTGTACGTGTGGTAAGAGAAGTGATTCTTGAGTACACATTAATTTTTTTTATTGGATATAACAAAAACTTGTCAAAATATGTCGCAAGTGCCTATAAAGTCAATAGTAGTATTGAAAAAAATAAGTTTATCACATTGTTTATAAGTCGTAACAAATCTTTTTGAGCGTAGTCTAATAATAACTTTCCTAGGAATGCTTTAAGACATGGAACACAAGTTTTTGTTAACAGGAAACCTAATCCTAATCTTAAAATAGATTTAGAATTATCGAGATCGAAAACTAAATATACGGAAACCTTACCTCGTCAGGATTATCCGTGAATATCCGGCTTAACAGTCCTCTTCCTCTTTTAGGGTAAACGTATTAGAATCGAATTTTTAAAATGAGCTTGGTTTTAATTCTTGTCAATTTCATGAACGAAAATCTATAAATGTTCTCGTGATGTGTAGGAAGCAGCGAAGGAATCTGAGACCACTACAGAGAAGAAAATAGTAACTACAACAACAGAAAAGAAAATAGAAACAACAACAGAGAAGAAACAACAACCGAAGGAAGAGAAGTGTAAAAAAAATTCATGCGAACAAATTTGTAAAGATGACGGCGGTAAAGTTAGGTGTGAATGTCGTACTGGGTACAGGCTGCAGCCGGATAATGTCACTTGTAAAGGTAGGTATAAGAGGTGCACATCTTTCTGAACCCTAGTCAATCTCACCTGCACGCGTTGCACCCTGCTGAATAACAGACGAGGCTCTGACCACCCACCAACCCGCACTGGGCCAGCGTGGTGGTTTACGGCGCAATTCTCCCAATGAACTCTAATGATATGGAGATCTTGTGGATCTTGTGGAGGCCTATATTCAGCAGTAGACGTCTGTCGGCTGATGATAATGATGATGAAGGTAACTAAAATGGAACATACCTTGTATATAATAGATATAAATAGAAAATAGTGACTAAGTTTAATATCTACTTTATTAGGGTAATTCTAAGGGTAAGTATATACTTATTGCCTTCTTGGCGCAGATGACTTACTTCATAAAACAGAGATTTCACGAAAGTTTGAATAGATGATCATAAATTAGAGAATTTTGTTGGTGGTAGATTTTTTTTAACTCCGTTATCCACACATTTTAAATCCACGACTATAAGATAATTGTTGTTTTGGCCGTCAATATATATCATCAAAAGTATTCTTGGCAGAACACTGTTTATCATCGATGGGTTCATAGTCTACTGAATGCTTAAAAAAATATTAAAATCTAGTTATGAGTACCACTGAAGTTTAAACTGTAAATACAAATAGGTGAAACGGTACACAATTACGTTGTTCCATTTCTCATGCCATTGGCTGCTTTATTCCCTGATCAGAATATATTTACATTAAATTCATACTGTTCTAAATGGAGATCTGATATCATTTCCAACATTATGGCTGAGGAAGCTTGAATAGTTCGCAAGGCTGAATAATTTTACAACGGGAAACAGAAACAGATTATTCACAAGAATTTACAATCACTAGGAATTCTTTTTATTACAAAAGCTTTATAATGCCAGGGGCTATCCATTGCAGCTCAGGCAAAAAGTCTGCCGTCAAAAAACAATTACGATAGTTTTAAAATCTTTTTCGAAAGATTATTTTTCCGCATTTATATATATACTTGCTATGCACAGATATAAATGAATGCGGCGAGATTCTAGATGATCTTTGCACGGAAGAGGATACTGTGTGCCACAACACTGTTGGCTCCTACAAATGTGTGCCAATCAAGAAGCGGGATGTTAGTCTCAGTTGTCCTCCAGGCTTCAAGCGAAATGTTCTTAACCAGGTGTGCGATGGTAAGTTAAATACTTTTAATGTATTGCATATTTGGCACATATTTTATACATTGTATTTTATGAAAGAAAGGAACGGGAAACGATACCTGCCATCACGCACTAGAAATTGAACCCATATGTCATAGAAGTTAGGAAAGTTACTTTGACTTAGTAATAACGCAACATATATGTTCCGGCAGTATCTAGAGACTTTAAAGAATGCACCGGAAAGAGGAGAGACAAAAGTTACAATAATAAAGAATAAGGAAGGTAGATTTTTTGAAAGATAAATGAATTGGTAGAAACACTTTACAAAAGAAAGGGAATGAAGATGATGATAAATTTTCTTTATAAAACACTGTACTCCAAATGTTATTATATTTTGGATAGAATATTCATAATTATAAATATTTTACTGTTGTAGGTCAAGTTAGTAGAATGTTTTTCGTTTATTTTCAGATATAAATGAATGTCAACTTCCACGGCCGCCGTGTCCTAAATACTTATGTGAGAATACAATTGGCGCTTATAAGTGTGCTGGTAAACCAGGCAAGCCCGTAGCAGAAGCTATTCCCGGTGTTACCACACCAGCTGGGCCAGTTATACCCACAACGAAAAATGATATTTGCCCTCCAGGATTTAGAGCGGGACCTGATGATGAGTGCCTTGGTAAGCATAAATTTCAGTGAAATCATGCAAGAGATTAGTTAACAGTTAATATTTGTTGTTTTTGAAAAGCATTCAATAGACTTTTCGTTTAAGTCATCAATATTATCACAGCAGAACGAAATAAAAAGGAAACATACAAGAACTATCAAAAGAGAAAGAACAGGATCCGGAATTTTATAGCCTTTAATAGAATTTTAAATTACTCCAGTTCAATATTTAGCACCTTAACTAATAACCTAATAGCCTTTAGCCCTTAGTCTAAAATTGTTGTTTTATATAAATATTTCGATACCATTTCATTTTTTCCGGTGCATCGGATCCGTTTAACTTTAAAGGTCTATTTGTTTCTAAGAGCTGCACAAAGTGGGCAATATTGTTTTTCTATAGATATTGATGAGTGCGAGGAGCGATTGGACGACTGCCAGCGCCTTTCGCAGCACTGCATCAATACGCATGGTAGCTATTTCTGTCAGGACCACGTCTCCAAGAGATGCGCTCCTGGCTTTAAAGTCAACGCTGTCACGGGAATATGCGAAGGTAGGTCCGGCAATACTTATTGTAACCAAATCATTGATAAGGTGGAATTTTGACCTTGTTAAAGTTAAATATTGTGTGATTTTTAATAATTTGTTAATTATGCCAAAGTGGATGTTTTTTAAATTAAATTTGTCAGTAAACACTGTTCCTGATGATGATGATTATTCACATCGAAAATATTGTAGATATTGACGAATGCGAGGAGAGCTCGGAGGTGTGCCGGCGGAACGAAGTTTGTGTCAACTTGCCCGGGGCATACAATTGCAAATCGAAAATCAGCACACTGCCGCAGTAACGTACCCCATTCATATTTGTCTTTTTTTCTCTTTCAAAAATTATTGATATCGTTTCAATGTTGATAATCTTATTTGTATTATTTAATATAGATTCGTTGGTTAACAACAAAAGAATCAAAAGAAATATACTTTATATTCATATTATAGGAAAACTTTTTGAGAAAAATTTTTTTTTTTATTATCAACGTTGTATGAGTTTACCGTTGCAGACCGATGCTAGTATTATGTGTAGTAATAACTTATACTGTACTTTAATTCTCTTAAAGTAAAATTACTTTTTCACACAATAGATTGGCAAAGAAGACATGTCAAGAGGGAACAAGGCAACGCCCCGGTGGTACATATTGCGAAGGTAGATAATGATTGAATGTACTAAGTTCCGCTGTTTCTCAAATTAATTTTAATCATCATCTACAATTAACCACGAAATATGTATTTGCAGATATCGACGAGTGCCGCGAGGGCTCGCATTTGTGTGATCATTTCCAAAACTGTATCAACACCTACGGCGGCCATGAATGTCGCTGCAAAAATGGTTTCGAACTGGATTCGTCTACTGGGTCCTGTATGGGTAAGATTCTGACCTTGTTTAAATTATTATTTAATTTTTTTTATGCAAGCAGTGTAACAAAAATAAGTTATTTTTTATTTAATGAACCGACGATAAGAACTGGAACTTTACATGAGGTAGTCAAGATAAACATTACACACCAAACAATACCCTTCAAACAGGAACACAGTAGTTGGCATGGTACTGGCGACAGACATAATCGCTGCGGATGTACCTGCCTCTGCAACTGCAGGAACGCTTTTGCACACTACCGCCGTTCCAGTAACGTCTGCCTACTAAGGGCCCCAACATAACATGGGGTTTCTTGTGAAAATCAGTTGACAAGAACAGACAGATTGTCTGCCAAGACAGTTAGTTGTCCTACGCGGAAAATACATGCGCCTTCTTGAAGCTTAGCGATCTTCTTAGGGTAGCGGATTTCCTCGTATCCGCAACTTAAGCTTTTGTTCGAGGGATTGGAAGAGGGCAAGATCCCTTCTCCTCCGACGCCTGGGTCTCTACGGTAGTACCTACTTAGATGATCTCAAATAGGCAACAAACTTTTACCACAAGTATATTTGTTACTTTTACCTTCCGTTAGTATTTCGCTGTGAAACCTTCAAAAATATTTTTTCAAGTAAATATAATGCAATGTTTGGATGGACTCATTTATCGACTGTTTTATTATATTCTAGTATACTGTTGTATTCTATTATAGTTCCACATACATATATAGGCATAATATAAAAGTTTTAATTTTTCTTATTTTATACACTGTTGGTATTACGTGTAGGTTATTTGCGTTCATTTTGTTTGAGTTTATTATATATTGTTTGTTTTCTATACGGAAATAAGGTACATTAAAATATCGACAGATATCGACGAGTGCGCATTAAAACTGGACAACTGTCATGCGGGGCTGCACTGTCTAAATGTGTTGGGCTCCTTCACTTGTACACGTCATGCTGCTACCACCTCTACCACCACGAGTACAACCACAACTACAACAACAGCCGTCCCACTTCCGGCATATGAATATGAGTATTACGACTCTGAGTAAGTATTAACAATAAGTGTTCAATATATTTTCTTAACAAATTGTCGTCTCTTATTTATATGCCAAGAAAACCAGTTTAGTATAAATTTCGATAAACAAACTTTTTGTTATCAATTCTTTTGCAATTCATTAATTTATATTTTAATGTCAATTATAAAAAAAGCTCAAATTTGTAAATATATAAAAATCCTTTAAAAGAAGTTTAATTTTTCGTGTTCGCTTACTTACCATGCGATATAATCGTTTCAGGGAAGACAATGCAACGAACAGTAAAATTCCTGACACTGATTTAGTCACCAAGACGACGAGCACGTCAACAACGTCTACATCAACATCAACTACCACCACGCCCTCAACAACGTCTACATCCACATCAACTACCACCACGCCCTCAACAACGAGCACTAGCAGTACCACAGTACGTCCTGGTAGACCGCGACGCCCTGGTCATAACTACCCAACGTACCTCATCCCTACAAATAGACAAACATCTTACACAAATCCTCCTGGTAGACACGATCCTGGAAGGCCACTGTTCAGACCGAAACCGGAAAGACCAAGCACTCCAGTCGAAGTTACCGTCCCGGCTCCAACAGATGTGAATACAATAGATAAAGGCAACGGTGGTAACTACGATTTGAATGTTAGTGATATACCAAAAGATAAATGGACAAATGTTATCGGGACAAATAAACCTGAATATTCAGATTTCAATATTGAAGACCTTCACTGTTTAAATGGCTTCGAAAAGGGCCCTGACGGACTATGTATCGGTAAGGTTTTATTAATTTAAATATAGGTTTGATTATCATCTTTGTTATGCAGTAGGGGACTATCATGGTACTGTTGACGGATAGATGGCAAAACAATAAGATTTTGACACCCATGATTTTAGTCAAGCCAACCTCACCAGCTAATCATCGAATGAGGTGCTGGCTTTCAAGAACCCGTATTGAGCCACCGTGGTGAGATGGCCCATATACACCATATGAACTCCTACTAAGGTCGGCTCCTTGTGCACGGCGTTGTCAGAGGTTATGCTGACTGTGTCTGACGTTGATAAGGTGACGGAACCAGGGCACCGCCGAACATATCGATGTGGAGACCTTTGGGGGAGGCAATGTCCATCAGGGGACGTCTATCAGCTGATGATGATGATGATGACGTACAAAATATTTTCTTTTTAAAAACCAAAACGTTGATAGGAAGAGAAGGCGGTTTGGTATAATTTCTACCTTTTCTTTAGTTATATGTTTCTTATATGATTTGCCTATGATGATCAGACAATTATCTACAAAATTATAATTACTTCAGTAATCAGATGAGAAATGTTAATTATTATTTACATTTGTACAGATCTCAGAGTTCGGGATAAAAAAAATCAGAACCCTTGAAATATATATATATTGACATCACACGACATGTAGTATGTAAGCTAGTGCTTACATGTTAGGTCACCATCATTTAATGTCTACTGCTGCTATAACCTGGAGACGGGAGTTGTTAAATCTCGTTACTCCAGTAATATCAATAGCTACAATGCCTTTCAAAGCAGAACAAGAACATATTTTCACAATACTGTCTGGCGACGAAAACAGGTGCAGCCGTGGTAGCTACACAGTTTTCTGCAACAGAGATCTACCACCAGTGAACAGTAAAATAGGATTAGATTAGACTGCATGAGTCTAGATGGAGAAGATAGAAGATAGGGTAGAAGATAGAAGAATAGAAGAATGCTAGAAGAGAAGATGTATGAAATGTTGCTTTGATATTAATTAACTTACTACATTTATTTTAGATATCGATGAGTGCGAACAGGGTAGACACATCTGCAGTAGTTTAGAAGTATGCCACAACAGGCAGGGCGGTTACATGTGCGACTGCATGCCGGGCTTCCGGCGCGATTCGAGCGGCTGGTGCGTGGTAGCCACCACCAGCACCACCAGCACTACCAGCACCACCAGCACCACCACCACTACAAATTCTGCCACAACCATTACACCTAAACCGACTACCGTCCGAACTACCACATCGACCAATGAGAGTACAACGGCAGGTTTGTAAGCTTAATATAATATATATGTCGAACGTTCGGTGAATGGTTCCCTTGTCTCATCACGAAATTAAATAAAAAAAAATATTAACTATTCATACTAAGTTTTGTATCACGTTTTATGAAAACTTCTACAACAGCACAGTTTACAATAGACTTTTCCTCACAGCCGACTTCCTGGCAGTAAACTTTACCTGGCAGAAAACTTTTTCTAGCAGTAAACTTTTCCTAACCGTAAAGTTTTCCTCGCAGTAAACTTTTCCTAACTGTAAACTTTTCCTGACAGTAAACTTTTCCTAACAGTAAACTTTTCCTCGCAGTAAAGTTTTCCTGGCAGTAAACTTTTCCTAGCAGTAAACTTTTCTTAACAGTAAAGTTTTCTTCGCGGTAAAGTTTTCCTAACCGTAAACTTTTCCTAGCAGTAAACTTTTCCTAACCGTAAAGTTTTCCTCGCAGTAAACTTTTCCTAACAGTAAACTTTTCCTGACAGTAAATTTTTCCTAACAGTAAACTTTTCCTCACAGTAAAGTTTTCCCGGCAGTAAACTTTTCCTGGCAGTAAACTTTTCCTGGCAGTAAACTGTTCCCGACAGTTAACTTTTCCTGGCAGTAAACCTTTCCTCACAGTAAAGTTTTCCAAGCAGTAAAGTTTTCCTGGCAGTAAACTTTTCCTAGCAGTAAACTTTTCTTAACAGTAAAGTTTTCTTCGCGGTAAAGTTTTCCTAACCGTAAAGTTATCCTCGCAGTAAAGTTTTATTAGCAGTAAACTTTTCCTAACAGTAAACTTTACCTAACAGTAAAGTTTTCCTCGCAGTAAACTTTTCCTGGCAGTAAACATTTCCTGGCAGTAAACTTTTCCTAGCAGTAAACTTTTCCCGGCAGTAAAGTTTTCCTGGCAGTAAACTTTGCTAGCAGTAAACTTTTCCCGGCAGTAAACTTTTCCTGGCAGTAAACTTTTCCTGGCAGTAAACTTTTCCCGACAGTAAATTTTTCTGGCAGTAAACTTTTCCTCGCAGTAAAGTTTGCCTAGCAGTAAAGTTTTCCTGGCAGTAAACTTTTCCTCGCAGTAAAGTTTTCCTAGCAGTAAAGTTTTCCTGGCAGTAAACTTTACCTGGCAGAAAACTTCCTAATAGTAAAGTTTTCCTGACAGTAAATTTTTCCTAACAGTAAACTTCCTCACAGTAAAGTTTTCCCGGCAGTAAACTTTTCCTGGCAGTAAACTATTCCCGACAGTTAACTTTTCCTGGCAGTAAACCTTTCCTCACAGTAAAGTTTTCCAAGCAGTAAAGTTTTCCTGGCAGTAAACTTTTCCTAACAGTAAACTTTTCCTCGCAGTAAAGTTTTCCTGGCAGTAAACTTTTCCTAGCAGTAAACTTTTCTTAACAGTAAAGTTTTCTTCGCGGTAAAGTTTTCCTAACCGTAAACTTTTCCTAGCAGTAAACTTTTCCTAACCGTAAAGTTTTCCTCGCAGTAAACTTTTCCTAACAGTAAACTTTTCCTGACAGTAAATTTTTCCTAACAGTAAACTTTTCCTCACAGTAAAGTTTTCCCGGCAGTAAACTTTTCCTGGCAGTAAACTTTTCCTGGCAGTAAACTGTTCCCGACAGTTAACTTTTCCTGGCAGTAAACCTTTCCTCACAGTAAAGTTTTCCAAGCAGTAAAGTTTTCCTGGCAGTAAACTTTTCCTAGCAGTAAACTTTTCTTAACAGTAAAGTTTTCTTCGCGGTAAAGTTTTCCTAACCGTAAAGTTATCCTCGCAGTAAAGTTTTATTAGCAGTAAACTTTTCCTAACAGTAAACTTTACCTAACAGTAAAGTTTTCCTCGCAGTAAACTTTTCCTGGCAGTAAACATTTCCTGGCAGTAAACTTTTCCTAGCAGTAAACTTTTCCCGGCAGTAAAGTTTTCCTGGCAGTAAACTTTGCTAGCAGTAAACTTTTCCCGGCAGTAAACTTTTCCTGGCAGTAAACTTTTCCTGGCAGTAAACTTTTCCCGACAGTAAATTTTTCTGGCAGTAAACTTTTCCTCGCAGTAAAGTTTGCCTAGCAGTAAAGTTTTCCTGGCAGTAAACTTTTCCTCGCAGTAAAGTTTTCCTAGCAGTAAAGTTTTCCTGGCAGTAAACTTTACCTGGCAGAAAACTTCCTAATAGTAAAGTTTTCCTGACAGTAAATTTTTCCTAACAGTAAACTTCCTCACAGTAAAGTTTTCCCGGCAGTAAACTTTTCCTGGCAGTAAACTATTCCCGACAGTTAACTTTTCCTGGCAGTAAACCTTTCCTCACAGTAAAGTTTTCCAAGCAGTAAAGTTTTCCTGGCAGTAAACTTTTCCTAGCAGTAAACTTTTCTTAACAGTAAAGTTTTATTAGCAGTAAACTTTTCCTAACAGTAAACTTTACCTAACAGTAAAGTTTTCCTCGCAGTAAACTTTTCCTGGCAGTAAACATTTCCTGGCAGTAAACTTTTCCTAGCAGTAAACTTTCCCCGGCAGTAAAGTTTTCCTGGCAGTAAACTTTTCCTAGCAGTAAACTTTTCCCGGCAGTAAACTTTTCCTGGCAGTAAACTTTTCCTGGCAGTAAACTTTTCCCGACAGTAAATTTTTCCTGGCAGTAAACTTTTCCTCGCAGTAAAGTTTTCCTAGCAGTAAAGTTTTCCTGGCAGTAAACTTTTCCTCGCAGTAAAGTTTTCCTAGCAGTAAAGTTTTCCTGGCAGTAAACTTTACCTGGCAGAAAACTTCCTAATAGTAAAGTTTTCCTCGCTGTAAACTTTTCCTCGCAGTAAACTTTTCCTAGCAGTAAACTTTTCCTAACAGTAAACTTTTCCTCGCAGTAAAGTTTTCCTGACAGTAAACATTTTCTAACAGTAAACTTTTCCTCGCAGTAAAGTTTTCCTAGCAGTAAACTTTTCCTAGCAGAAAACTGTTCTTAACAGTAAAGTTTTTTCGCGGTAAAGTTTTCCTAACCGTAAAGTTTTCCTCGCAGTAAAGTTTTCCTAGCAGTAAACTTTTCTTAACAGTAAAGTTTTCCTCGCAGTAAAGTTTTCCTAGCAGTAAACTTTTCCTAGCAGTAAAGTTTTCCTCGCAGTAAACTTTTCCTAGCAGTAAACTTTTCCCGGCAGTAAACTTTTCCTGGCAGTAAACTTTTCCTGGCAGTAAACTTTTCCCGACAGTAAACTTTTCCCGACAGTAAACTTTTCCTGGCAGTAAACTTTTCCTCGCAGTAAAGTTTTTCTCGCAGTAAACTTTTCCTAGCAGTAAACATTTCCTAACAGTAAACTTTTCCTCGCAGTAAAGTTTTCCTGGCAGTAAACATTTCCTAACAGTAAACTTTTCCTCGCAGTAAACTTTTCCTGACAGTAAACTTTTCCTAGCAGTAAACTTTTCCCGGCAGTAAACTTTTCCTGGCAGTAAACTTTTCCTGGCAGTAAACTTTTCCCGACAGTAAACTTTTCCCGACAGTAAACTTTTCCTGGCAGTAAACTTTTCCTCGCAGTAAAGTTTTCCTCGCAGTAAAGTTTTCCTGGCAGTAAAGTTTTCCTGGCAGTAAAGTTTTTCTCGTAATAATGTTTTCTCGGCAGTAAACTTTTCTTGGCAGTAAACTTTTCTTAACAGTATAGATTTCCTCGCAGTAAAGTTTTCCTGGCAGTAAACTTTTCCTAGCAGTAAACTTTTCCTAACAGTAAAGTTTTCTTCGCAGTAAACTTTTCCTAGCAGTAAACTTTTCCTAACAGTAAACTTTTCCTAGCAGTAAACTTTTCCTAACCGTAAAGTTTTCCTGATAGTAAATTTTTCCTAACAGTAAACTTTTCCTGGCAGTAAACTTTTCCTGGCAGTACACTTTTCCCAACAGTAAACTTTTCCTGGCAGTAAACTTTTCCTCGCAGTAAAGTTTTTCTAGCAGTAAAAATTTCTTGGCAGTAAACTTTTCCTCGCAGTAAACTTTTCCTAATAGTAAACTTTTCCTGACAGTAAATTTTTTCTAACAGTAAACTTTTCCTCGCAGTAAACTTTTCCCGGCAGTAAACTTTTCCTGGCAGTAAACTTTTCCTGGCAGTAAACTTTTCCCGACAGTAAACTTTTCCCGACAGTAAACTTTTCCTGGCAGTAAACTTTTCCTCGCAGTAAAGTTTTCCTCGCAGTAAAGTTTTCCTGGCAGTAAACTTTTCCTAGCAGTAAACTTTTCCCGGCAGTTAACTTTTCCTGGCAGTAAACTTTTCCTGGCAGTAAACTTTTCCTGGCAGTAAAGTTTTCCTAGCAGTAAACTTTTCCTAGCAGTAAACTTTTCCTAGCAGTAAACTTTTCCTAACAGTAAAGTTTTCCTCGCAGTAAAGTTTTCCTAGCAGTAAACTTTTCCTAGCAGTAAACTTTTCCTAGCAGTAAACTTTTCCTAACAGTAAACTTTTCCTCGCAGTAAAATTTTCCTGGCAGTAAACATTTCCTAACAGTAAACTTTTCCTCGCAGTAAAGTATTCCTGGCAGTAAACTTTTCCTAGCAGTAAACTTTTCTTAACAGTAAAGTTTCTTCGCGGTAAAGTTTTCCTAACCGTAAAGTTTTCCTCGCAGTAAAGTTTTCCTGGCAGTAAACTTTTCCTAACCGTAAAGTTTTCCTCGCAGTAAACTTTTCCTAACAGTAACCTTTTCCTCGCAGTAAAGTTTTCCTGGCAGTAAACTTTTCTTGGCAGTAAACTTTTCCTGGCAGTAAACTTTTCCTGGCAGTAAACTTTTCCTGGCAGTAAACTTTTCCTGGCAGTAAACTTTTCCCGTTAGTAAACTTTTCCTGGCAGTAAACTTTTCCTCGCAGTAAAGTTTTCCTAGCAGTAAAGTTTTCCTCGCAGTTAAGTTTTCCTAGCAGTAAAGTTTTCCTGGCAGTAAACTTTACCTTGCAGAAAACTTCCTAATAGTAAACTTTTCCTCGCAGCAAACTTTTCCTGGCACTAAACATTTCCTAACAGTAAACTTTTCCTCGCAGTAAAGTTTTCCTGGCAGTAAACTTTTCCTAGCAGTAAACTTTTCTTAACAGTAAAGTTTTCTTCGCGGTAAAGTTTTCCTAACCGTAAAGATTTCCTCGCAGTAAAGTTTTCCTAGCATAAAACTTTTCTTAACAGTAAACTTTTCCTAACAGTAAACTTTTCCTGACAGTAAATTTTTCCTAACAGTAAACTTTTCCTGATAGTAAATTTTTCCTAACACTAAACTTTTCTTCGCAGTAAAGTTTTCCTGGCAGTAAACTTTTCCTAGCAGTAAACTTTTCCTAACAGTAAACTTTTCCTCGCAGTAAAGTTTTCCTAGCAGAAAACTTTTCTTAACAGTAAAGTTTTCTTCGCGGTAAAGTTTTGCTTGTAGTAAACTTTTCCTAGCAGTAAACTTTTCCTAACCGTAAAGTTTTCCTCGCAGTAAACTTTTCCTAACAGTAAACTTTTCATGACAGTAAACTTTTCCGGGCAGTAAACTTTTCCTGGCAGTAAACTTTTCCTGGCAGTAAACTTTTCCTGGCAGAAAATTTTTCCTGGCAGTAAACTTTTCCCAACAGTAAACTTTTCCTGGCAGTAAACTTTTCCTCGCAGTAAAGTTTTTCTAGCAGTAAACTTTTCCTCGCAGTAAACTTTTCCTAATAGTAAACTTCCTGACAGTAAATTTTTCATAACAGTAAACTTTTCCTCGCAGTAAAGTTTTCCTAGCAGTAAACTTTTCCTAGCAGTAAACTTTTCCTAGCAGTAAACTTTTCCTAACAGTAAAGTTTTCCTCGCAGTAAAGTTTTCCTAGCAGTAAAATTTTCCTAGCAGTAAACTTTTCCTAGCAGTAAACTTTTTCTAACAGTAAACTTTTCCTGGCAGTAAACTTTTCCTGGTAGTAAACTTTTCCCGACAGTAAACTTTTCCCGACAGTAAACTTTTCCTGGCAGTAAACTTTTCCTCGCAGTAAAGTTTTCCTCGCAGTAAACTTTTCCTAGCAGTAAACATTTCCTAACAGTAAACTTTTCCTCGCAGTAAAGTTTTCCTGGCAGTAAACATTTCCTAACAGTAAACTTTTCCTCGCAGTAAACTTTTCCTGACAGTAAACTTTTCCTAGCAGTAAACTTTTCCTGACAGTAAATTTTTCCTAACAGTAAGCTTTTCCTAGCAGTAAAGTTTTCCTGGCAGTAAACTTTTCCTAGCAGTAAACTTTTCTCGGCAGTAAACTTTTCCTGGCAGTAAACTTTTTCCGACAGTAAACTTTTCCCGACAGTAAACTTTTCCTGGCAGTAAACTTTTCCTCGCAGTAAAGTTTTCCTTGCAGTAAAGTTTTCCTGGCAGTAAAGTTTTCCTGGCAGTAAACTTTTCCTTGCAGTAAAGTTTTCCTAGCAATAAACTTTTCCTGGCAGTAAACTTTTCCTAGCAGTAAACTTTTCCTCGCAGTAAACTTTTCCTGGCAGTAAACTTTTCCCCGCAGTAAAGTTTTCCTAGCAGTAAAGTTTTCCTGGCAGTAAAGTTTTCCTAACCGTAAAGTTTTCCTCGCAGTAAAGTTTTCCTAGCAGTAAACTTTTCTTGGCAGTAAACTTTTCTTTACAGTATAGATTTCCTCGCAGTAAAGTTTTCCTGGCAGTAAACTTTTCCTCGTAGTAAAGTTTTCCTCGCAGTAAAGTTTTCCCGGCAGTAAACTTTTCTTGGCAGTAAACTTTTCTTTACAGTAAACTTTTCCTCGCAGTAAAGTTTTCCTCGCAGTAAACTTTTCCTAGCAGTAAACTTTTCTTAACAGTAAAGTTTTCTTAGCGGTTAAGTTTTCTTAGCAGTAAAGTTTTCCTAGCAGTAAACTTTTCCTCGCAGTAAAGTTTTCCTGACAGTAAAGTTTTCCTAGCAGTAAACTTTTCCTAGCAGTAAACTTTTCCTAGCAGTAAAGTTTTCCTCGCAGTAAAGTTTTCCTAGCAGTAAAATTTTCCTAGCAGTAAACTTTTCCTAGCAGTAAACTTTTTTCTAACAGTAAACTTTTCCTGGCAGTAAACTTTTCCTGGTAGTAAACTTTTCCCGACAGTAAACTTTTCCCGACAGTAAACTTTTCCTGGCAGTAAACTTTTCCTCGCAGTAAAGTTTTCCTCGCAGTAAACTTTTCCTAGCAGTAAACATTTCCTAACAGTAAACTTTTCCTCGCAGTAAAGTTTTCCTGGCAGTAAACATTTCCTAACAGTAAACTTTTCCTCGCAGTAAACTTTTCCTGACAGTAAACTTTTCCTAGCAGTAAACTTTTCCTGACAGTAAATTTTTCCTAACAGTAAGCTTTTCCTAGCAGTAAAGTTTTCCTGGCAGTAAACTTTTCCTAGCAGTAAACTTTTCTCGGCAGTAAACTTTTCCTGGCAGTAAACTTTTTCCGACAGTAAACTTTTCCCGACAGTAAACTTTTCCTGGCAGTAAACTTTTCCTCGCAGTAAAGTTTTCCTTGCAGTAAAGTTTTCCTGGCAGTAAAGTTTTCCTGGCAGTAAACTTTTCCTTGCAGTAAAGTTTTCCTAGCAATAAACTTTTCCTGGCAGTAAACTTTTCCTAGCAGTAAACTTTTCCTCGCAGTAAACTTTTCCTGGCAGTAAACTTTTCCCCGCAGTAAAGTTTTCCTAGCAGTAAAGTTTTCCTGGCAGTAAAGTTTTCCTAACCGTAAAGTTTTCCTCGCAGTAAAGTTTTCCTAGCAGTAAACTTTTCTTGGCAGTAAACTTTTCTTTACAGTATAGATTTCCTCGCAGTAAAGTTTTCCTGGCAGTAAACTTTTCCTCGTAGTAAAGTTTTCCTCGCAGTAAAGTTTTCCCGGCAGTAAACTTTTCTTGGCAGTAAACTTTTCTTTACAGTAAACTTTTCCTCGCAGTAAAGTTTTCCTCGCAGTAAACTTTTCCTAGCAGTAAACTTTTCTTAACAGTAAAGTTTTCTTAGCGGTTAAGTTTTCTTAGCAGTAAAGTTTTCCTAGCAGTAAACTTTTCCTCGCAGTAAAGTTTTCCTGACAGTAAACTTTTCCTAGCAGTAAACTTTTCCTAGCAGTAAACTTTTCCCGGCAGTAAACTTTTCCTGGCAGTAAACTTTTCCCGACAGTAAACTTTTCCCGACAGTAAACTTTTCCTGGCAGTAAACTTTTCCTCGCAGTAAAGTTTTCCTCGCAGTAAAGTTTTCCTGGCAGTAAAGTTTTCCTAGCAGTAAAGTTTTTCTCGTAATAATGTTTTCTCGGCAGTAAACTTTTCTTGGCAGTAAACTTTTCTTAACAGTATAGATTTCCTCGCAGTAAAGTTTTCCTGGCAGTGAACTTTTCCTAGCAGTAAACTTTTCTTAACAGTATAGATTTCCTCGCAGTAAAGTTTTCCTAGCAGTGAACTTTTCCTAGCAGTAAACTTTTCCTAACAGTAAAGTTTTCTTCGCAGTAAACTTTTCCTGGCAGTAAACTTTTCCTAGCAGTAAACTTTTCCTAACAGTAAAGTTTTCTTCGCAGTAAACTTTTCCTGGCAGTAAACTTTTCCTAGCAGTAAACTTTTCCTAACAGTAAAGTTTTCTTCGCAGTAAACTTTTCCTGGCAGTAAACTTTTCCTAGCAGTAAACTTTTCCTAACAGTAAAGTTTTCTTCGCAGTAAACTTTTCCTGGCAGTAAACTTTTCCTAGCAGTAAACTTTTCTTAACAGTAAAGTTTTCTTCGCGGTAAAGTTTTCCTAACCGTAAAGTTTTCCTCGCAGTAAAGTTTTCTAGCAGTAAACTTTTCCTAGCAGTAAACTTTTCCTAACCGTAAACTTTTCCTCGCAGTAAAGTTTTTCTGGCAGTAAACTTTTCCTAACAGTAAAGTTTTCCTCGCATTCAACTTTTCCTGGCAGTAAACTTTTCTTGGCAGTAATCTTTTCCTGACAGTAATCTTTTCCTGACAGTAAACTTTTCCTAGCAGTAAACTTTTCCTGACAGTAAACTTTTCCTTTAACGGAATTTCAAGTTCAGTGAGAATCGAAACTGCGCCGATTCAAAACTTGATGTGCATACAAATCAGTTATCACAGCTTTGTGTTGATTGTTAGACATTTGTTCTAAAACAACCTTTGAGAGAACCCTTACTGCTTCAATGTAAATAACATGAGATAAAAAATAAATAATATATTTGTTTCACAGCGAGCACAACTGGTGCAGAGTGGGGCCGAAATCCCAAACCTCGTCCCTGGTTTCCGCCGTCGATCACTTGCGACTTTGGTTACATTTTCAGTTCCAGTGAAGGCAAATGTATTGGTGAGTTTACGAACATCTTATTTATTAAATTATTCAGTAATTATTCTTCTGATTCATCATCAATTCCCAATGCACATTAGTTCTATAGCTGTTCTTATTTGAATAATCAAAAATATTAAAACCTTAGGAATTTCATTATCGACGCCATTCATCTGAATGCACTACGTATCGCTCAGAGACAGAAATAGCTATCTATCTAGATGACGGTTTTTGTGATTGTAACGTTTTTTTTTAGATATAGATGAATGTGCAACGAGCAAGGCGAACTGTTCGCCGAAAGAGGACTGCATGAACACGGACGGCGGCTATCGCTGCATATGTGGCAAGAGATGTAGAGCGGAGACAGAGAAACCTGTGAGACCTTACTGTGAGACTAAACTATTTTTGTTAATCCTTACTGTACGATTTGGTTAATCCGGGTAATTATGAGACGAAAACTATAAGTTTTAGTCTTTATTATACACAAGACAATAGTATAAGTAAATTTAAGAAGGTGCTATCCAAGCGCTTATTTTAACCTTAAAGTAGTCGTTTACATATAATAACTGTGTCGACGCTGTCCATCAAAATTACAAAGGTTACAAAGAACTGAAATACTGTAGAGACTACCTCGTCTAACACCTTAATGTAATGAACTAGTCTTTTTTTTAATTCTATGTAGTGACAAGACGAACCGAACTTTCACCTGATGGTAAGTGATACACTCACAACAACGTGACACTAGTTAGGATGATATACACTGAATCACATTGCGCTCGTTGTCTTAAGATATAAGATGTCACGTAATTTCACTATCTACAGTGTGTTTGCAATCGTAATACATTAACGTTTGCACACAATTGTCTAGCGACAGATATAGGAGCTGCGGTGGTATGTACCTAGATCGTCTGCGGCAGAGACCTACTAATAGTAAATCTATCTACATTTGTTATAAGCTGGATACCACTCACTGCTGAGCATAAGCCCCCTTCAACGATTTACACGCTGATCGGTCCTGCGCTGCCCACATCAAGCGGCTTCTCGCGATCGTCGGTCCACCTAGTGGAGGACCTGCCAGCACTGCGTCTTGCATTATCAAACTACATGACTCTTCGCTTTATTCTAAAAAACTAACTGTACGTTCTATCGGTCAGATCCATCATCGCGGGAGCCGGCGGTGCTGCACGACACGAATGTGATAACTGTAGGCGCACAGTACGGACAGCGTGGTCCGAGGGTCATACGTCCAACGTACTCCAGGTCTCCGTCGTCCATAGCCGTTTTGACTTCGTGCCCATGGGGATATAAGCTCACGGCGGAAAAACGTTGCGTTGGTAAGTGTAAACTAAGGTTATACATTAGCCAATGCCAGATTCTTAGCCTAAACAGGCCACTGTTTCTGCCTAGTTGTAAACATATTGTTACGCGCTGGTAATAACTTGATATAATGAAGCTATCGCTGAAGTATCCTTCAAGACGATAACGTTTATTACTCCTGTCAACTAAACTCCACATAAAATAATTCTTCACAAGTCCAAAATCATCAGTCAAATCCTATATCGTTCGTATTGCACGTATAGATTAATCGCAGCTTTTCTCGAAGTTCAATACCACAGTGACTTAACTGTTCGCTTGACGCCCAGCTGTTCGTGTGTATCTGATCGCCCTCTTTCCAGCCTACAAATTTTAAGAAAACTAGTTTTTCTGATGTAATATGGATTACATATAAGCGATGACTCATTGTGTATTCTAAAGTCGCTGCCAGATACCTATGTTATCGAGGGAAAATCTTTCAAAAATATATTATATCCAGATTCTGGGGAGAAAACAAGGTTTAGAAGGATTTTTACCCACTAAAACCTCCTGGTAAAGCGGGTTCCAAGGACGGTAGGTCTCCCCTTCAAATCCCGCGCCTTTACTCAGGTACCTGCTTTCAGATACCTGTGTCACAACGCGTTGCTCTCTTTATTTTTCTCGAATGTTGTAGCACTACATTAGATCGCGATATTTGATATTGATTAGTCAATGTTTTTATTTAAATTAAAATCTAATTTCTTTCGTACCATAAAACTCCAAATGATACTTTAGACAGTCTATATCGTTCCTAGATAGATAATCAACAGGATTTCTTTAGGAGTACAATTGTCTTTCAGATATAAATGAATGCGAGCGCAATATTTCTGAGTGCGGTCCTGAACAGCGGTGTGAGAACTTCTACGGCGGGTACTCCTGCCAGTGCCCCGCCGGGCACCGGCTCGTGGGCCAGCAGCACTGCGAGGATATCGACGAGTGCTCGTATGGGAACGTATGTACACTATATGTTCTCTCTGCTCCCAGCTATTTCTAACAAGAATATTAGAAGCTGTAACCGGCCAAGTGCAGCTTGCTTGATGTCGCATGTCGTCGAAAGATTTGTTGGAACATTTTAATTTCCTCCTTTGCCTGAAGGCGAAGGTCCTTTGACATAAAATCGAATCCTATACGTATAGCGACCCCATTTCTTAGCATAATTGAGTAATTACCGTTTCGAGGGTTTTTGCAATGTATACACGTGTATTTATTTCAGACGTGTTCATACAACTCGCAATGCATCAACTCCGTGGGCTCGTACCGGTGCATGTGCGGTGAGGGCTTCCGGAACGCGCCCTCCAACGACAAGGCAAGGAAGTATTCTGATAAACACGTGGCGCTTGTTAGGTTGATAAACATTATATTAAATTGTATTGTCGTAATATTAATTGGCTATTTCATGAAGTAAGTAAATAAAAAGTGAAATGGAAAGAGTGAGTATACTATGTAAAATCATGTCTGTTATTGCAATGCTCTTTATAGATGTTATTTATTCTGAATACAATTATGCTGTTGTTTCTTCAAATAGTTCATTTCGTTTTGACGTTGTGTATGTATATGATGGAGTGTGTGTGTGCAGGTTTGTGTGGACGTGGACGAGTGCACGGAGAGCCCAGGCGTGTGCGCGCACGGCTGCGCGAACGCGTGGGGCGGGTACCGCTGCTACTGCGAGCGCGGCTACCGGCTGCACACCGACAACAGGTCCCTCACCTTTACTTTTTTAATTCGATGTAACGATGAGACAAGAAAGACGTTCATCTGATGGTAAATGATACGCTTGCTCATAACAATTATCTCAGTATTTTCACTAGCTACAGCGCTCTTCGAAGCGGAACACTGTAATATTTGCACACTGCTGTTTGGCGGCAGTTGACGCTGCGGTGGTAACCTAGACGATCTCCGGCAACAGAGACCTACCATCTAATACTCTAATATGAGCTGAACATTCGCATGATATTCAGAAACAACGTAGAGTGGGTACATCCATAATACTCCAGCCGTTCGTTCCTTAACGAGACTTCACATCTTGTCTTAAGGCGACGAGCACAATGTGGCACATTATCCTAACTAGCGCCGCGTTACAGCAATAGATTTTGTTTCGATCGAAAAGGTTACTTAACCATGATCCCACCTGATACTAAGTTATGATGTAAAGGTAACTAACCAAATAATAGCTTATTTGTTCTTTTTTCGATGGAACTTCATTGTGATTCTGGTGGAAGTAAGGGCTATGTGTGATTCTTACTCATTAAGACATTCTCGGTGATCTACATCAATGCACAAGGCTTGCATGTATACTGTGTGTTAGCACGTCTAGAAGGCCCAAACCCTCCTAGGTACCATCGCTGAGCTATTGTCATACCGTGTGGAACAGCGTATGTTGTCACATACGCTGTTCCACACGGGTTCGCTTGTCAAGCGATAAGGGACCCCATTCAAGACCTGCGAAACCTTTAGACCCTTTTAGTCACTTGCTACGTCAGGTAGGGTTTACCTTAGTCCTATTTTTACTAGCCCGAGACTACAGGGCTGACGAGTCTTATTGACTGCATGTGCTTGTGTGCGTCGCAGGACGTGCGTGGACGTGGACGAGTGCGCCGAGTGGGGCGACCTGCGCGCGCGCGGTCGTCTGTGCGGCGGGCGCTGCTTGAACGTGCCCGGCTCCTACCGCTGCACCTGCCCGCACGGCTACCGGCTCGCTGACGACGCGCGCAGCTGCATAGGTACACCATCACTCATATCATCCATCATCAATACTTTACTTTCGCATTGACATTTATAGTAGATATACACTAACATAGAACCTAATTGATATCGTGGACGCGCAGTACTAGATATATGCTTATTTCAAAGACCTTCAAACGCATCAGTTCTGCACTGCTTCCATCCAGCGTTTTCCCGCGATCATCGCGATCATCATACCGTCGATTCACCTTGTAAAGGTCTTCCAATACAACACAGTGTAAATAAATAAAACACAAAATTATACTAAATACTTCACTCCAATAATTCTTTATCAAAGTACCAAGAAAAAGCTTAATTTAAAAGCTAAAAACTACTAAGAACAAGTCATCTACGTCTGCTGGGCAGCATGTCAGTATTAGTATTTGTTTTTTATGAATAGATATTGACGAGTGTGAGAATGGGGAAGCGTGGTGCGCAAGCGCAAAAGATGCCGGCGTGGTCTGCCAGAACACGCGCGGCGGCTACCACTGCCACAAGATAGACTGTCCACCAGGCTACCGACTAGAATCTAAACAGTGAGTTCCTATTTGATTATATTTATTTAAGAACCTCCTACAGCATATGTACAACGATGACAATGGTGAAGCATAATTTCAGTTAACATTGTGAGGTCCTCGAATGGCGACCGCATACAGGAAGATGTAGTGTTGGCAGTCTCCCCACCAGGTGGTCCGACGATCTGGTAATGGCTGCGGGCAGCGCAGGAACCATCGATGTGGAGATCTTGGAGAGAGGCCTATATCCAGCTGTAGACGTCTGTCGGCTGATAATGATGATAATGATGACATTGTGACCTATTCTTCAATTATAAGAGGCCACAGCATGCAATTGGACGAACTTAACAACATACCTCAGTTGGTTGTAACGCTTGATTTACTGGTGGTAGGTCTCTGTCGCCAAAGGCCCTCTAGTTATGTACCACCAAAGCGCCTATTTCTACTGTTAAACAGTAGCGTGCAAGCCTGAGTTCCGGTTTGAACGGCGCTGTATCTAGTGAGGTTGCTGGAGTAACGAGACTCCTTATATCTACTTACATCTTATGTCTCAAGGAGACGAGCGCAATGTGGTGCAGTGCGCCATCCAAACTAGTACTATTTTGTTATTGGTGGGCGCATCACTTACCATCGGATGAGTGTCCTGCTCGTCTAGTTGCATCTTAATATTAAAAAAACAATTATTTATACATAGTATGTCTATAACCCTTTACCAAGCCTATGTTAAAATACTGTATAATTTGTCGTCTGCGGTTCTCTTTTTACTGAAGACAGAGAGAAGATTATGGGAAGGAAATGGCCATTTTTGTAGAAGGAAACCAAATATTTCTGTTGATTGTAGTACTGTTGGTTTACTAGTGGTAGGTTTCTGGTGCCGGATGTCGTCCAGCTGAGTACCATCCTGTTTCACCGCCAACAAGTAGTTTGGAAACATTCCTGTGTTCCGGTTTGAAGGGTATTGTAGGTTGTGAAATTATTAGGGTAAAAAGACATTTTATGTCATAAAACATTGAGCATGGTGTGGTGCTGTGTACATCATAGTTAGAGCCGCTTTGTTATGAGCAAGCCCTTACCATCGCGTGAACGGCTCGCTTGATTTGTCGCTTTGACAAATAGAAAAAGCAGATGGTACCATTTGATATGATTAAGCAAGCTTCTTTTGTTTGCAAAGAATTATTAACTTGTGTATATGTGTGCCAACAGCAAGTGCACGCGCATCCAGCGAACGTGCGCATTATCGGACTGGAGCTGCATCCAGCAGCCGTCAGCGCTTAGCTACAACTTCATCACATTCGTAGCAAATATCTACCTTCCCGCTGGGAGCGTGAGTATCAATCCTAACCACAGTTTAAAGGTGTTAGGTCTTTGTTCAGCGTGTCAGCCAAACTAGGATACTTTTACAAACCATTAAAAAACGAAAATTTTATTATCTCGGGCACGTGTTACACATACAATAGATATCTCTTGCAACAACTTATTATGATGGGTAAAGTTGAAAGCAAAAAACACGTTGGACGCCGAAACAAATCCTGGCTGCAAAACATTAGCAAGTGGACAGGTAAAACCAATGTTGGGTGGTAAATGTCCCACATGGCTCAAGACGGGCACGACTTCGTAAATCTGAAGGTCAATCTCCAGTAATCGAGAGGCACTTTAAGAAGGTCTATGTTACCACTGCTTTGCAGCACATTACACACTAAGTGAACCTGGGGTGAACGAAAATTACGAGGTGATCTCGTGCTTGTTCTAGCAAAGAGAGAGTGCTGGGTAGGATTGCGGCTACCCCTGGGACATGCTTAAGCGCAGTGGAGGGAGACTAGTGTGTTCCGTAGGATCCGAGGTCTCAGCTGTTAAAATTAAAGATGATCATCGAGAATATTTCAGTTGCTACAACGCTCACATAACCCTATCTTTCCTCTCAAAAGCTGGCTACCTTTTATTGATTACTTTTTGACAATAAAAAGTCTCTGTTGTCCAAGACTATATAGATAGGTATCATCGCGACCCGTTTTTCTCCCGCCAAACAGTGTTCACTCCATTTTAAGGCTGTTGTACCAATAAAGTTACTTAATATCTTGTGTTTCAAAATAAAATCTTTGGATTGTAATGTTGATTATCCGACCTAGCGCCAGATTGTTAGCGATGGATAAAACTTACCGTCATAGCAATATTATTAATGTGCATTAGCGAATTTTTTATATAGTGGCTTGTGCTTATTTAGTCATTGTATACAGGTGGACCTGTTCACCATGCACGGTCCCTCTTGGCGCGACTCCGTTATTAGTTTCGAGATGCGGATGGTGAAGGCGCAGGCCTCTAATGGGGTAAAGCCGGCTGATCTAACTTGCTTCGAGTGAGTACTTTACATTAATTTATAATAGACATGTCCACTTATTTAAAAGACAAGAGAGCTTACAAGAACTGTTTTCAATTTGAGTACCTACTGTGCTCGTTACGCTCCACATTCCACTTGGCGACGGTAATTTTTCGGTACCGGATGCAGGAAGACTTGCCGTTCTCTTTCGAGTGTTGATATTTGTCAGTCTGTTTTTTCTCCAATACATTATTTTTTTAGAAATTATTTGAGTGGGTTGTTAAAGTTAACAGACATTAGATGCTCATGCAGATGGGAAACGTCATATATTTTTTTATTTCCTTGTTCAGTATGCGACCAAGTGGCAACATCTGCGTGGTGTCGCTGCTGTGCTCGTTGGAAGGCCCGCAGGTAGCCGAGCTGGAGCTGACTATGTCGCTGTACCAGCACAGTCAATTCGCGGGTAGCGCAGTCGCCCGGCTGGTCGTTATTGTCTCCGAATACGAATTCTGAGTCAATACGAAGATTTTGGATCAATTATTTTTTTTTGTTCCTGGAAAACAAACAACCCTCGCCGTACAACTGAGGGAATCAAAAGTTTAGAGAGATTAGTTTATTTTAGAACAGTCTAATAATTTTAGATAATAATGTTACAAACTTTGTTTAGTACAATTAAATAGAATTTATGAATATGTTTCTTAATAAATTATGAAATATGTACACTATTGTATATATAAAAAAAAAGAAAAATATTTAAAATTGTATTTCCATAGACGAGAGAATCTCGTTCAGTTTACAATTATTACTGAATCATACTTTTTGTAAAATGTTTTAGTTTTGTTACATTTGTGCTACTTTCAGTTTTAGCTTCGTTAGATTACAATGAATTTGTACGAATCTTATTAGTAAATAGAAAATGTAGTTTTAAAGCGCTACTTATTTATTGCAATGTTTGAATAAATTTATATAAATATGCGTTTACTTCATTAAGCTTGACAATCGCCTAAAACAACCTACAGATTTTAAATGCACAAAAGTACTACTTGCAGTAATTGATGATTTACTTCATTCAGTGCACCACATGTGTAGGTTTTCCGCAACCGATTTTTTGAATGACCGGTAGCATGGGACCTTCCAAGCATTTTCTGCGATCTTCAGGTTGGCGGTACATTTAGCTAAGTGGTCTTCGTGCGCTGTGCTTGCAGTTTTTTATTTTTTACCAACAGATTCTTATTTTACACGCGACGTGGCGAGACGTTTACCCCGATGGTGATACGCCCGCCCATAACGTAACGCAAGTAAGATTGTTTGATGAAAGTGAAGTAAGGATGGTGCACAGCAGCACAATGCGGTCATCTCCAGTAATTTCACTAGCTACTGCGCCCTTCAGACATTATTGTGTACCGGACACAGTCATATTTGCACAGTACTGCTTGGCGGCAGAAATAGGCGCTGCGGTGGTATTTACCCCGACGGTCTCCGGAAACAAAGGACCTACCATCAGTAAAACTTAGTCAAACAATTTTTTCAAAAAACGTTTCATCTACAATTTCTTCACAATTTAATCACGTAAACATGGGAGAAATGTAATTGAAAGTGAATAAAACAAGGGGCTCAGTTCGAATATATAATTTTATTAAGCACAAGCGATCCACTGCGAGCCGCAGTGTGGCCGCCTTTGATGGTTATTTACAGATACTTAACATGTAGTGGTGCACATTTTTATTAGTTCATTAGCTTTCGTGATCACAAAACTATTATAATAAATTAAATGTAAATATGTAATATCTACGCGACGTAGAGAAACAACGATCACGATGTATTATTTGCTTTGCTCTGGTCCCCCTTGTCCCTTTTGCAATCCCTAACATTCGAATAGTTAAAATATAAAAAAAAAAACATAAAAATTATAAAATATTGCCACGTAAATAATACTATAAAATGTTTTATTTTTATATAAAAATTTATGAATTATTACTATAATATAAAATATATTATGTTCTCTTGAAGTTATGTACACATTAACATGTTCATTACCTCGAATACACATTGAGATGTTAAATTACTTTAAAGTCGACAACTCTTTGTGTTTTACCAATGTTCTGCAGTTAGTTTCAACTGAGATTGTTATAAAATATAAAAATAAATGATACAAAGTATTTGAGAACGGTAATCTTCGAAACTCTTGGTTAGTTATAACCTTCCCCCCGGATAGCAACTCCAGTATAAAAACTTCTATACCGTTAAATATAATTTCGTAAAAATTATTATGTACTGAAGTTATTTATCATTGTTGTACTGTTTGTTCGATAGCGCCGACATGTTCTTTGAGAATAAAAAGCTTCAAAAAAAAAAAAAAAAACTTTTTCTACTATACCATTGACAATGAACATGATAATATGTAAATAAACTTCAAATTTTATTTATTAGCCGTTGACCTTATAACTTGTAATAACATCTTTAATACCATTTAACTTAAAACTTACATATGTTCCGAAATTCCAAATAATCATGACATAGTCTCGAAAGTTACATAATTTTCATAATTTTTTTTAAACAAATACATAACATGAATTAATAATATTTACAGAAAGGCGATATAAAAATTATCTTAGATGACTTTAGTCATTAATTAAACACGATTTAAAAAAGGTCGATACATACGGTAGAAACGTATATATTAATTATTTTCCATTGTTTAATAAAAGAAATATATGAAACAAGTTTCTAATAAAAATGATCGCTAAATACACTTCCGTGCTTGGATAAATTTGTATGGCCAACTGTATGTAAACTTCGAACCTAAGTTACACGAATTAAAACTCTAATATTCAACATTATAAACATTTGCATTCTGGCAGCTACTAGCCATACCATACTATCGATCAAAATATATTTTAACACTTTAATTCAGGAGTCGACAACCTATTTATTTCTGATAATAAAGTATATCAAATTATAACGAGAACATCTCCGACTCTAGTATCTAACTTCAGTTTAGTTAATTTAGATCAGCATTCCAAGGTTGCCGACCTCTGATGCAATCGACAGTATGCTTAGCCGTGAATTATATTAAACTAATTACATAACTGTACTTAATTGTTTTTTTTTGTGAATTAACGTACGTTACTTTGAATAAAGGCCTCGTAACGATAATTTTTGTCCCGTTAAATAAAAAATAATAATTTCATATATAAATATTAAGACAGTTTTGTTAGTGATTCATCATCAACAGATAATCCAGTGGATAAATTCTTTCTTCAAGCTCTACACCGATCCTTACCCTGTTGTTCGCATTCAACGGTTTCCCACGACCTACGCCAGACCGTCGGCCCAGTTTGTGGATATGGTCCTCCAATACAGCGTCTTCCGGGACGAGGTCACTAATAAAGGCCCTTATTGCTTCATCCTAATTACATAAAATGTTCCATACGTTAATTCTAAGTACAGCTCGAATATTAACTGGTTTTAGTACCGAATTAAAAATGTCTTAGACACAGTCTTTTTTTTTAACAAAGTGATGAGATAGTTTTATATACATATAGACCGATTTAGATGCAAACATACAAATCTGATATGATCCTCTAAATTCGTATAACTATAGAAGTTTCACAGTTTATTAGATTAAATAAGTATATAACAGTGGACAGTTGGGTAAAAAAATTATATCATACGATATAATAATAATTAACAGTTCGCTTAACGTTCCCATAATTGGGATCCGACATCATCTCCCAAAGAGAATTAGTTGTTCTTGGAACATGTCGGTCTTCTCAAGATGTACTTTTACGTGCAGTTCGTGCTCAAGGGAGATCGAACTCAGCTCTCCTCGAGGTACTTAACATGAACGACCGTCTTCTAACTGAACAATTATCATACAATATATTTTTAAAATTTTTATATCACATGATAAAAAGAATAGTTTTTTTCCCTTAATATTTGTTATTGTATATTGTGTATGTGTATATACTACAGTTGATAAATGGCGTAGTTTTAAAAATCTAGATTCTGCCTTGGAAGAGTCGAACTTTGAAACGAGGCCTTCAGATGTTGTTGTTATTCTTTTAACGGCATAGAGAAAATTACAGAAGATATTGAATCATAGGCCTATTAACATATTAACTGGGCGGTGTACTGTCTCCGTTGAAAAAACTACACACATAAAAAGGCAGCAGAGAACTACTACCTTACAAGGATGTTTGCCTATCGCGAGATCTTCAAGTCGTTTCGATCGATATAAACCACAATTATGTTCTAATTGTACTTATATAGTAAAACGTTAACAAACACCAACATGATCGCATAGCATATAAGACATTTACTAAGCACCACAAGAAACATCTAACATTAAGTTACTATTAAAAAAAATAAAACAACCATTTAATTTTTCCCATTGCTGGGACTTGGGGTCTTCTCTCACATGGAGAAATTCAAGGCTATTTAACCATTGCGTTGACCAAGCCACAGGTTAGCTGCCAGTTCTTAAACAGTTCACTATAATTTAGAATCTGCGTGTGTTAACATAGACCTCTTACGTTCAGTTCCGGATGAGGGTTCCTTTCTTGACGGAAGTCTTAAAAACTCTCCAAACGCTGATAACGCAGACCGTGGGGGTTTTAGTAGCTTAAAGTACAACACGTAACCTTGAAAGGTCTTCCCAGAAAGCTGGGTCTAAGATTTCTAGTCTGGGCTTTTCTATGATTTCTCCACCGATAACATCAAGACCCTTTTACACGACAATTTTCTAAACAAAACCATATTAAAACTAATTTTAACCTCGACTGTACTTGTAACGATTTACCTTAACATTAATAACAGTTTGCGATAAATTGCTAAAACTATTAAAATTAAATAAATTCCATCGCGTGTAAAATAATAAAAATTAGAGCACACAAGTTTGTGACTGCGGGTTAGTAAGTTTTCTAATCATGCACGCTGAGATATTGCATACGACGGCACTGGCAAGGATCACAGCGTTACTACTAAATAAATTAAACAAATATAAAATAACGTCAACAATTATGTTCATTATGATATTAAATACATATAAATATAAAAAAACGTTTATTTTTTTTATTAACAATGGGCTAACATTGCTTTAATTTTACATGGTGTATAATGAGGCTGGAGATGATAAAGATTGTTTGCCGCATCCGATATTTTAACAGTGTAAATAACAAAGCTGTTTTGGTGACAGATTAACAATATGCGGGAGGTAGGTAGTCAGAGGGATTCGAAATAGTCTGTACCTCCTACTACTCGGCCCGGATTTGAAGAGGGATTCTCCGTGTTACATTTGTAAGCGCGTAGTAAGGGATAGATGTTATATTCTTTAATAGAAACACAAATTATTAAAAAGCAATATCTCAGCGTTAATTTTTAAAATAAATCCATAAACATCTATGTCTGAATAAAACTTTGCTAAATAAGTCATTTTAACTATAAATCAACATAGCGAACAACACTCGAATAAATTGTAAAATAACACGGCGCTTTAAAGAAAGAAAAATGGCATTTCATGATAATCACTAATACTTAGGTAATTATAAAAATATATATCTTATATCTAATGCGACGGTTAACACATAAAACGATATAATATAAAATAATATACGCAAAAAAAATTAGCACAACGCTATTATAAAACATGCCTAAATTTTAAAAAACAATTTCACACAGATTATAGGTTTTATACCACAGATAAAATATAACTGCCAACATAAATAGATTTAAAATATAATAAATGTTTAAAGACATCACAATGAACGGAAAATCGATATCGATCTTGCAATAAATCGCATCTCATTGGGTAAATGGCATTAAAAACTTTCAATTAGACTTATCTTTTGTGGTTTACATTATATCATCCTGTACGCAGTGTTTCGAGAAATTTATTTAGATTTTTTTACCGAACAGGCGAGAAGAGCGCCTTATATTCACTTAATAAATCGCCTGCCCATAATAATGTGATGCTAGTTAGAACTCACTGCATCGCATTATTTTCGTCACCTTGAAACAAAGATGTTAACCCCAGTAATTTTACTATTGCCCTTTTTAAACGAAAACACAGTAACACTTCATACTACTTTTTGACGGTAGAAATAGGCATTGCGGTAGTATTCCTCTAGATTATTTCCTCACCAGTAAAGATTTTAAAATATCTAATATATTAAAATCCAATTGTAAGAGAGGGGAAGTCAAGAATTGCCTAATCCATCGCCACTTCATTTACTAAACTACTGTTATAATCTCTATGACGTGCGAACAGTACTAATATAACGTATCTCACTAAAATCATTTCTTCTTAGCGGTCGAGTTACTCGCGCAACTACTTGAACGCGTTTGAACGCTGTCTTTCTTCAAAAGGCTGACTCCGAACGCAGGGCATTTCTTCCTCAAAGCTTTTATTTTATATAGTTTATTCCCTTGGGAATTGTTAGTCTCTTCGAAGTTGTCGGGAGTGACGTCGGCCGTTATGATAGAGTTGGAGATGCAATCCATCGGCTCGGGGCTACTCGACTTGTCCCGTTTCCGTCTAAATCTGAAAGGTGTGTCGAGGGAATCGGCAGAAATGTTAGTAATGTTGGTATCACTGGAAGAGAGATCCTGGGTGGACTCCAGTCCGTTCTTAGAAACATTTTTCGGAAGCTTCTTTCTAGGATTCGAATTGGAGCGCATGATCAATTTCTTCCTAGTTGTTACACTTCCGGTGTTCATTTTGGCCTGTGCGACATTTTTCAGGTTAGGTTCGGAGGGCAGGCGATTTTTCCCGTTCAAATGGCAGTTTTCTGTTAGGGCAGACAGTGACGTCACGTTGCTGAGGGTGTTGACCACCGATGTATCGTTTGACGTCATCTTACTAACACTGACAGCTTTTCGGGTGAATGTTTTCAAAGGACTGCTACCGTGTGAATAACTGAGAGTAGGTCGTGCAAGGTTGGCCCTCTGCCCGTGGAAGCTGTTTTTGCCCGTGAAAGATGATTTGACGCCTGCAACTAATTTGTTTGCTTGAGAATTTGCACCTCTAGTGGGAGGGAACGTGGAAGTTTTCGCTGCATAGTGGGATTTAAGAGTAGAGTTGATTAACCGCGGTTGTGGTTTAAGATTTGTGTTGTTTGAATTTCTAAGGTTGTTTGTTGGCAACATGTAATTCATTTTGGACGCGAACACGGTTTTGGTTGGCAGCATTGGAGTAGGCGTGGTCTTGTACTTTCCGATGACCGTCGTCACGTTGTTTTCCGTATCGAGTTCATTAGCATTGAGCGCGTTAGCGTTATCAAGCTGAAACATAAATTCAGTGTGTAAGCCACTTCTGCATTAGCAGTAGCATTTTCGGAAATAGAATATGTAAAAGTTCATCAATTCAAGAATGGAATTTACCTCACAAAACAACTTTTCCAAATCAATATTCATAAATAAATTCATGTTCCATAAGGTAAAATGTATTAGGAAACTTTGTGAGACGACATATTCTAACCAATATGAGAAGTTTATTTGTAATGAGGACATGTGCGCTAAACGTTCTTAGAGACGCGCAGAATAGAACTCCACTGAACTTAACCTTCCAATGAAGGATTTTTTTTCAGTTCAATTTCAGTCCCATCAAAGTTCCAAGATCGAGTTAAATACAGTATTCCGCACTTGGACATCATAATGGATAAATATTCTAATTCCTTCCTTATGAGAGAAGACACGAAGTTTTAGCAGTGGGAATATAAAGAGAACTTTTTAATAATTACTACCCCCCACCTTGTTTCCATTCTTATTACAATGCAGTATGGTTTGCAAGGACACAGGTTTATCATTAATGATAGGTTTGTCCGTTACATCGGTAGCATCTGGAGGCAAGTCACTGTAGATGCCGCGAGTGAACACGGGGAATGCGGTGATATTGTGACGGCGACGAAATGCTTCGCCCTCAGCGTGCATACGAGGTTGAACACTGCAATCAAAGAATAAATGTATATGTTTTAATCTGAAATGGCTTAATCACTTGTCCTCAATTTCAGATATGTAGTGTTAACTGATAACTAGGCCGTCGATGGTAAAGCAATATCGGTCAGATCATTATTTATCAATATTGACAACGAGAACAATGAAAAATTATTATGGCGGGAAATTCATAACGATCGTAGTAGCAAGGCAGGCGGGTTCCAAAAAACCCTTCCAGCAAGCTAATTCCACAACATGCTACGGAATCGAACCAAAGACCTCCGTGTTACAAGGCTAATGCATACCACTAACTCATGGAGGCACTTAAAAAAAGCCAAATTAAATTAAAATAATGTAAAAAACAACAAATTGATTAATTCTTGTTAAGTTTATTACTTATAATGTAAAAGTTGAAATGAGTTCAATGTACAAACTTCTCCAAGAACCACTGTTGATGGCCAATTACGGAACCGGGCCTGCACAGCCGCAGCCAGGCGATAGCCTCGCGGGCGGTGAACCCGTGGTGCTTCATCATATAGCAGGCGATCAGCGTGCCCGTGCGCCCCAGTCCGGCTGTAAGTAATCACAAAGCGAATAAATATATATTAAGCTATATGTTAGTTAAATTTTGCAGAAGTCTAGTCAGAAGTTTGGCTCTCGTTATGTTGAACGTCGAAATACAGTTTTGTCAAATGACTCCTGCGGCTCCGATATAGAATCAAGGTGAATTAAAATAACGGAGGAAAATTATAAAACCCTCTATAAAAAAAACTTATAGTAGTCATTGTCATAAAGTCTGAACGATTTCCGATATTAGCTAACAATAGATATTGTCGAGGATCACAATTAGGCCGTCTGAAAGTATTCTGATTTCAGATCAGTATAATAAATAAATTTTGTACCTTTGCAGTGCACAGCGACTGCACCTTTTGCGATTTCCGCTATCCGTATGAATCTGTTCACGATGAGGTCTGAAGGTACTGAGCCGTCAACGAAAAACAGTTCTCGGTGTTCGAATCCGTGCGAGGTGAATTGCTTCGCATCGTACGACTTCTTGTTCAGCCGCACGATAGTGGTGACGTGGTGCGTGCGGAAGTACTGATGGTAGTGCTCGGGGCTGTGCAAAGGGTATCCCCGGTCTAAACGGGAGCGATGATGCGGCCCGGAGAAAGCGAGCATCTTGCCGGGTATGATCCAGTTCAGGTCGCCGTTTTCGACTTTCTGGAATGATTGTACTAAATATTTGTAATTGAAAAAATATAAATATGTTATTTAATACATATATTGAGTATTTCCATTTGTGTTAAAACATTCCGATGGTTTTATATAAACGGTATCAAAATCTATTATCTTTTGTTTAGCTTTATTACGAGCGCGACATCTTTAATTATTCTCCGCCAACATAACATATACATTAAGGAGTATCTTCCACCAACCCGCATTGTCCACCGTGGTGGAAAATGTTCCAAATCCCTCACATGTACTCCTACATATGACAGTCTCTAGTGCCCAGCAGTTCCAGAAGTCATGCTGACTGTATGTGGAGATCAGCAGTGAACTTCTATCGGCTTATGCTGATATTGAGCATAGCTGACGTAATAAATGTTAGCGGTCTAAACTTTAAATAAAAAAAAATTTATTATTTTTTTTTTAAAAACAATGTCTAATTCACCATCATCATCTAACAGACGTCCACTGAAGGCCGTAGGTCACTCCTTGAAATCCCCACACGGTACAGCTCTGCGCTCTTCATGTGGTCGTTTTACGTAACTTTAATACTCCTTGCCATAAGCCTTGATTTTTTAATACATCATCGTACCTCATAAAATAGATACTGTTCAGCGTCAAAATGTTGGAAGTCGAAGAAGCCGGCATCGTGTGCCACTTTCAGGCCGTGCAGCACATCTAGGAGTGAGATGTCGAATAGCGGTGGGCCACCGGAAGCGTCGCGAAAACTTAGCAGCGACCACTCGCTGCCCTCCGTCAGCTTCTTGTACACCGCTGGTGGTGATCCGTCCAGATATAATACCTAGCAAAGAGACGCTGTTCTCAATTTATGACTACTTGGACTTACTTTTCAATAGTTCAAAAAGTAATTTTTTCCTTTTTTTTGGTATACGATGATGCGACGATACTAGCGGGACGTTTACCTAATGGTAAGTTATACACCCAATCACGACAGCGCGGCGCTATTGAAGATGTTATACATAGCACTACATTGAGCTTATTTCCAAACATAAGATATTAAGTCTCGTTAGACTAGTAATTTCACTACCTACAGCGCCCTTCAAACCGGAACACCATTATTTTTGAATACTATTGTTTGGCGTTTTGAATACTAAGAAATAGGCATAGCGGTGGTACTTACCTACACGGTCTGTGGCAATAAAGACCTACCATCAGTAGAAAATTTGATATTAAGAAATGGATCTGCGTTTCTCATTGAACTTGAATATGGCAGTTCTCTCACAAAATTTTTCTTCGCCGGAAGTTCAATTTGGTGAGGAGCTTTTGTTTTAATTTACTACGGATCCTGTAGTTAGTTAAATTATTGAAATACCGAAAAGAGTTGTCTCAAATATCGCGCGAATTTTCGTGTTGTATAAGCATTGTAACCAGCATCCCATTTTAAGAAGCATGTATGTGATGATCAGGTTAACGTCCTGCTCATCTCGTTCGAGCGTTTGTATAAAAAAGATAGAGAGACATTAATGTTTACCTCATAACTTCCAATAAGGTAAGCAGCGTTGAGTCGGAGTGTCTCGTTGTTGCTGGTGTAGAAAACAATCTTTTTTTTCGGGTTCTTCTCCAATTCCTCGTTGAGCTTGTTGCAGAATTGATACAAATGGCATAGGTGGTAAGGTCCAAAATCGAAATAGAAGTTCTCGTAGATGATTTCATCCTCTATATGGAAATATTTACTGTTCCGCGTGGGTTTAGGTTTATAGCCGGTCTTTAGGGTTGCGAAGTACAATCTGTCTGAAGAGAGATAAATTAAATTGTTTAAGAAACATATGAGAATATACTTCATAACTTTGTGCCTGGGATACAGTTTGTAAATTCAAATCTTACGTAACATGCAAAGGGTTGTTTTTCGTAGCAAACTAAAATTTAATATGTTTTTTTTTCAATGTCACGAGAACAATGTAGTGCAGTGTTTATCATCTTACCATCAGACAAACGTCGCCTCGTAAGTAAATAAAATTATATTACCCTATATTTAGGTTTATTGCTGGAAACCATCAAGGTAACCCGCCGCAGCACCTATATTCTCCGCGAAACAGTAGTGTGTAAAAATTATAGTGTTTCGGTTTGAAGGGCGTTATAGCTAGTGGAATTACTGAGGTAACGAGATTTAACATCATATGTCACAAGGCGGTGAGGTCAATACGGTAATGTGTTTATTACCTTAACTAGTCTAATATTGTTATGGGCAGGAGTAAAACACTATTAGATGAACGTCCCGCTATTTCATCATCAAATAAATAAAAAGGTTTTACTTAGGCATGTGGCGAATAGGCAACTCTCTCGATGTTTTCATTTAAAAACTAGAAAGGTATTTCAGTCAATTTAGGTAAAATATAAAAAAAATATATGTTGTTAATTACACCTTCATACATACATACATCACGCCTCGTTCCCAGTGGGGTAGGCAGAGACCACCTCTATCCACTTGCTACGATCCTGGCACACCTCTCTCGCTTCCTCCACTTTCATGACCGTCTTCATGCATGCTCGTCGGTTTCGAGTACTCTTGACCCGGCCTTTCTTTAGGACATCCGCGATTTGATCGAAATATGTCCGCCTAGGTCGACCTGCACCGATTTTTCCAATCATTCTTACCTTTCTTACTTTGCCACATACATAATACGCACATAATATTGTACTTATAATTATTAAAACTATTATATTTGCTTTAATTTTAGTGTAATTGTCATTAATGATAATAATATATACACCCTTTAATGTTCGCACTACCAGGATTCCGGACTTTTTCCCATAAGTGTAAAGAAAGAGCCTTTGTTCACCACGCTGGCTAAGTGTGGGTTAACGGATGTCGCACCTTCTACAAAGATGTTGGTGTTCGAACATATCGGTATCCCTACAATGTTTTCCTTAACAGGAAGTAATAGATACTTATTATGTCGAAATATATCAAGTTCCCGTCCATGTTCTAAGAATGATAATAACATTGTCCTTTTATAAATATAGACTCGAGATTCTACCTTTTAATACTTATTGACAGCATGAAATATAACACAGACTCCTGAAAGCTTTTCTTTGAAAAGGAAAGTTTATGTACAGGCTCAATATAAGAACAGCAGTCTTAAGTCTGTTCTGTCGATACATTATATGTATGAGTAGGGTGTATATGGAGTAAAAACTTCTTAGATTTGCTTCAGAAAATAGAATTATTGATATATAACAATTCATGTAGTTACTTATATATTAAGCTGGAGACATGACGTTTCTTACTTTGATTATTTCATAAAATGACTTGCTCTATAATAGTAAATTTTTGATTAGGATGTTTACACAATATACTGTGCTCGTTAATTGTCGTCATTATACTAATCTTGTTACCTTTAGGGCTGTTATAATTGGAAGAAAATCCTGCTCGGTGGCAGAAACAGATGCCACAGTGGTATCAATCATCAGATTCAAAATTTAGTGTAAACACTTGGAGAACAGTATCATGTAGATAATGTTCTGCAGTGCGATCTCTGATATCAGAGTTAAGTGTATACTTCTTTGTATTTAACATTAACTTTCGAATTGTGTCTTATCTAACATAGTCAGCATTAATAAAACAACGAGACGAGCGGGTTGTTCACCTGGCGCTAGCTAGAATTACAGTAATTACAGCTAATTCACAGCAACACGTAGCTCTCGTCGCCTTGAAACATCAGATGTTAGGCCTCGATACTCCAGTAATTTCTGTAGCTACAGCGCCATTTAAACCGGAACACAGTAATGTTTGCGCTCTACTGTTTGGCGGTAGAAATAGGAGTTGCGGTGGTAACCAGCTACGCAACGGGGACCTACCACCAGTAAATAATACATCAACAAATAGTCAAGGTAAAAACAACCACGCAACAAATTCATGAGATACTTTCATGGTTACAAAAAGAAAAAAATAACCATTAAATAGAAACTTTTTATTGAGAAAGTTGTAATGGCTTTGGAGGGGACACGGTCACCGGAAATGTGTACCTGAAAGAAGGGTATACATACCAAAACCAATACAACAAACCCCTTCCAATGCGACGTTGGGACAGGAATGTAAACATTGTTTTAAACTGGTATGTCGAGTTTAAACCATCTTGTATTTTTTAAAAACAATAATATACTACAGAACCATTTGGGAAATATACATGAATTATCGTGTGAGATATTCTGCAAAGCTTATAGTTTGCAATACGAAGGAACCCTGCGGGTAAAGTTGTATATAGCCCCGAAAAGGTCAAGTCCTTTACCATGTACAATGAAGGATGGCAGTTAATGGGCCATTAGCAAGTCAAAGAAGTGGGCTGACGGAGAAGCCTGATCCTTAGGCAGACGCGTCGCAGTAAAGGAAATGTCACCGTTACACGCCTGCTCCTGAATATAACTAATTTGTTAAAATGAAATACTAACAAAGACAATCTTTGATACTTGGCTTTACTTATTTAATGTTTAGGATTGGTTTTTTAAGAATTAAAATGCAGATATATACTTTATATATGTCCAATAAATTTTTTGTCCATTATGTTGGGAATAAAACATTACTTGTAATACCGTATCTATGTTCAGTAGTTAATGAGATGATTTTAAGTAATTCTTTGGTAGGTTTCCTAGAAGAAAATTCTTTTTAAGGTTAAACTCGCCTTTGTCCATTATTATCATCTGCCCATAGACGTCCACTGCTAGACATAGGCTTCCCCCAAAGATCTCCACGTCGATCGGTCCCGCGTCCATACACTTCAGTTTATTATCAAAAACTTTGTACCTGTGTCTAAGAGTAAATTTGCATTGGTAATAAATAAAACTTCTGCTTCTTATTTATTTTACGAAATGTTTCATACTGTCGCTTAGGAAGTCGTTACCTCTAAAGTCGCCGTCCATTAAATTTAAAATTAATGAGACTGTGAAATTCAAACGTAAATTATCGCGTTTGACGCAAAAGCGTTAGCGTGCTATAGAGCAATTTGACAGTTTATTTAGATGGCAATTTCGCCTAACTAAAATAAAACTAAACAATATACACTACTGAAGTATAAAATTAAAACATAACTTTATATTTAAATCAAAAGTTTAAAACTTAATGTGCCAATGAAAAGAGAAATAGTTTCTTACTTGGAAAACTAAGTATACGATCCATATATATTTTGTTCATAAGAAATCACAATTTTTAACTTTTTTTTATTGGACATTAGACGAAGAGATAACACGAGCGATTCGTTCACCTAATGATCAATCATGCGCTTGTTCATAATAAAGTGGTGCTAATTAAGACGTTACACACGACACCACATCGTGCTCGTCGCCTTTCGTTTACTAGTTATAGTAATATTTCCTACATACATACATATATATCACGCCTCGCTCCCAGCGGGGTAGGCAGAGACCACCTCTCTCCACCTGCTACGATCCTGGCACACCTCTCTCGCTTCCTCCACTTTCATAAGCGTCTTCATGCACGCTCGTCGGTTGCGTGTGCTTTTGATCCGGCCTTTCTTTACGACATCTCCGATTTGATCGGAGTATGTCCGTCTAGGTCGACCTGCACCAATTTTTCCAATCATTCTTACCTTGTATATTTCTTTCGTTAATCTTCTTTCATCCAATCTTTCGACATGGCCGAACCATCTAAGCATCCTTTTCTCTATACTTGTCACTACATCTTCAACCACGCCGCACCGCTTCCTTATCACACTGTTCCTCACTTTGTCCATCCGTTTCACTAAAGTTATACTTCTCAGGCATTAATCCTACTTTCATGTTTCTTCTGCCATACCCAACATTCACTACCATACATCAGTATGGGGACCAACACGCCTCTATGCACAGCCAGTTGTGCACTTTGTGAAACGTTCCGGCTATTCATAAAGTTATGAAGTGCCCCATTGACTTGATTCCCTTTTAAAACTCTTCTAGTAATATTAATAATATTAGTAATATTTCCTACCTAGATGGTTTCCAGCAACAGAGGGCCTACCATTAGTAATCCTCGTAATTATTTGTCTCCAGAGTGCGATAATTATTTAGCATATCATACATAAATATACGTTATCCTGTCAAGTTAGAGTTGCGCATTATGCGAGGGCGTTGTCTTTATTGGTAGAACCGGCCTGATTCGTAATGCAAGATTACTATATCTAAATAAGATCAACCAATTGCCATCAAATATTTACAAATTAGTTTAGTACACGGTCCTTTAGCGAACAAAAAATATAGACTTAACAAGATTGGCAACTCATGGATCAGTAACAAATTACTCGCATTTTACCATAGAAGTCCCTGACTCAATTTAAGAGCCACATTAGGTGGAGTTTAATAGGTGGCAGTGTATTTTCTCCCATGTTACAAATATGATGTAACGGCATCGCTGTATTCCGGTGTTAAGCTGTACCTGAAATTCTGAGCTAGCTCGTTTCTCCACCAACGGCATCATTGACACTTAACATCATGTGATACGAAGGTTAGCTCATTGAAGATAAAATAACGAGAAATGAACATTCAAACATTTATTCGGTACAAGGTAAGTAATTAAAATGATGGTAATGATTTTTTGTGGTCGATGACCGTCACCAGTAAACAGTTATTACAAAAAATGTGTTCATGTGACTTATCCAATCGAACTGAATGATTTTTAGACAACTTTTTATATACGACAAGTGTTCAAATGTTTATGTTGGTTAAAAAAGGAGTTTTATGTATCTGGGTCTGTGTTATCTATTCAAATATTTTTACGTCCGTTATGACAATGAGAGATAATTCTTAGTATTCTTAGTATATTTATCTGTATCACCCGTATCTTTGAAACGATTAGTTCGATTGATCCAGTTTGTATTGACTGTAAACTAACTAAATGATATTGAAAGACATAAGTTATGGCACATTCAACGCTTCGTTTATAAGTCTACAATTTTTCAGTCATGTTATTATTGTTAAATTTTAATATATAAATGGTATCGCGTCTGCGACTCCTGAGCTCGATGCTAAATGAGCCTAGAATAATAAAGGCATGCCGCGCCTCGCTTTACGACATACAGATAATAAAAATTGCAAAAGCACGCGCTGTTACTCGTCGAACGCTTTACTACTATGTAGTAACCGCTTTGGAAGGAATTAAGTTTTAAACAGAATGAATGAACCTCAAGTACACCGCTAACTAAAATAGAAATACGAGTACTTTTAAAGGCAATGCTACAATTACATTCGTTTACGACATATTAAAAGAATTTATTACACAATACAGTCGTACAAAACATATATATTGAAAATGTTAAACGAACCAAGTAGATGGGTTTTTTAGACCTCAAATAATATACATCTTCACTGGGTATCAGGAACAACTTACAATCAAAGTAGTATAAATTACTCCTGTGCAAAGCAATGAGGCAACGTTTAGGTACCAAGTTGAAATGTTTCTCTTCAGAGTACAAAAGCTAAAAATCACTCCAGCCGGAATAAAGTAATCTTGTTGTGTCACAGATTTGCAATATTTTCATTTTAACTAACCCCAGGCAAGTACGAGAAAACTATCGTTAATTAAACTCACCCTCTCTCACGCATTACGACGCTGTTTGATCAATAAGCTTAACATAGTATTATAAAATCAAACATCAATTTTGTTATTACGTATTTAACGAAAATGTTTTAAAAGAACTTATCTTATGATAGTAACAATACTATACAAAAAAAGTCTCGCTCCATGATGAATCAAACATTTGGCACGGTGATAAGAGTATTCGCTATCCAAATGAAAGATTTATAATCCAAGTGCTTCAACTGTCACCAATACAAATTATATATTTACGGTTGAATTAGGTCTTACATAATTCTGAAATTGTAGGATTTAGAAAATAATCATAATCAAAGCCTTGCTTTTTGACCAGAGATTCCCAGACTTTTTTCTCATAGAAAAGAATTTATAATTTAGCTGGCTGTGGTGGAGCTTACAGCTAATTTCTATTATATTCTCAGGACTCGACAAAAATATGAAGATTAGAGCCAACGTAGACATCCGTCGAGCCTCCCGTGTATCTCTGAGGGTTCATCTGGACCACTTTGGGAATAAAGGTTTTAGTATTCAGAGTTGTGGATGCGATGAAAAATTCCAGAGAGAACGCGAGAAAAAATTATACCATTTTAGCGTGGCGTTATAAAGCTGTAAAGTGTGTGTTTTAATAAAATGAAATAACATTTTCGCTATTGTGCAAAACAATAAGCTGCAGACGGTATGAATGTATGGGTTTCATCAAAGCGGGCCTCAAACCGTGGCCGGAACACGAGCGTTAATCAGGCAACACCGACGAGAAGCACACACAGCGGTACACATCGGACCTAACGATCGCCCGACAAAAGAGCTCTCATACTGCATTGTCTACGCTCACAGTAGTTTCATTTTTAGACCTCATACCTAACAAAATACTACGTTATCAGGCAAAGAGTTATAAAAGAATCAAAGCGTTTTCATTTAGTGAAGAGGAATAATTACAAAGATGTATAGTTTAATGTAAAACAGTCGTAGTATGACTAGTAGTAGGTTTCTATTGACGGACGCCGTCTAGGTACTAGATTCTACTTCTGCCTCTATTTCTGCAGCTTAACAGTATTATGCAAACATTACTGTCATTCGGTTTAAAGATCATCAAATATATAATTAGATTTGAAATTTATACTTGACATTTATCAGAAATATTTCCTACCGCCGCCCCTGGGCCTCGTTCCGTTATTAACTCCCCCGCATCTTCTTTTAGGGGTACCTGAATTTTATAAAATTTCAGCTGATTTATATTTGGTAAACTCTTAACTTTATGGTTCCAGAAATATCATGACGAGTTCTATATAGGTAGAGGTCTCTTATATATATATATATAGTATACTTATAAGAAAAATACATTTATTTCAGAAAATATGTAGAGACATGAGACAGAGATAATGTCATGTAGAATTGTAATACGATTAAGTAGACTATTCAGGATTAGTGACTTAAGAAGATACAGTTAAAAATAAGGTTATTTTTTTTTTTCAAATTAAAGACGATTGCTAACAAGTAGATTAAAATCAAGATTAGGAACTAACAAATTTATTGTAACGAATACTACACAAGAGAGTGTTCCTATAAGTGACATTAAGGATGTTCAATAAATAGAATGGTTAGGTTAATTGAATTTAAGATAATATGCCTCTTAGAAGTAAATGCTTTTAGCGAAACGTCTGCTCCCCCTCGGCCTTTGAAGATATAAAATCTATGGAAGAACCTGTTGTTGTGCTTGTAAAGTTTTTATTATACGTTTATTACAATGTATGGGCGAACAACAAAGTAATTTGTTAACATGATTGTGAATGAATAGACCTTGCATAATTCATAATCAAAATGTATTTAAACGAATAAACAGGGACAACAAAGGAAAAGATGTTATAATTGAATAAATTTATCGTTTCTATTATTCTTAAAATAGTTCAGTATCATTTCATGAAGGCCTTTGCTAAATATTTGGCCCCTCTCTTCAAAGTTATTTTTAAATATAAAAGTTATAGTCCTCATCTAAGTAGAACCGTCGGCAAGACTCCAAGTATTAACTGTTACAGCTATGTTAACCTTGAGCATTAAACTGTCTGTTCTTCATCTTATTTCAAAACCTTTGTACTCGTATTTAGTAGTAATGATATTTTCTTTAAGAAATAACAAAGCAAACAAAATATCTTGAAACTGTTATATCGATACGAATAGGAGGAAACTGGTGAGGAATAGACTTGATAAAAATTATTTGTTTATAGTTATTAGAAACTATTCAGTATCGAAATTTGACAGCAGTATAATTGATGATTGTGGCATTAGTACTTCTTTTGCTGGTAGCTTTTTAATTTGTTTGTAACGTCTCTAAATGAACGGCGAAAAAATGCAACGCTACCAGTTATAGCTATTATCATCGTTGTACAGTTGTTCTGTGATAAAAGCCATAAAAAAGTAATTCCTCTGACATACGTTAATACTACTGTAATTCGTATTGATCGTGTTTCGTAATCCGGAAAAGAAAGAGTCCGTAGATGTGCATTCGTTAAATCGTTACATCATTAGAAATTTTGATTATGTTACAAACGTCCATGATTAATTTCGATAAAGCTGAATTAGTACAAATTGTCAACATAGTTTACATTGAGGTAGGTGCCATTATAGTGTTACTAATGTATATATCATTCAATGACATTATAATAGAGAAATATTACCATCATCATCAGCTGTTCACTGCTGGACATAGACCTCCTTAAAAGATCTTCACGACTTCTATAGAGAAATGTAATTTACGAAAAGATTCTTGTAAGAATATTTTTATATATTATACAATGGACTAATACTTTACTTCAATTTCACATGGTGTTAAGTGACAATGAGGTAGTGGACGGTGAAGTGTGCTCGTCCAGAACACTGGCTCACATGTTGACAACCGGAACACAGCGATACCGTTACGGCAGCAGATTTACCATACGATGGCAATAGCTAATAAGGCATTAGAAAAAGACATTATCAACTTATTTATATGTTATACATTTAAAACTATTATAAATTTACATTTATACCAAGTACATTGTACAAATATCTATCTAGATTTAAACGAAATGTCCATTCGGGTCATGAAATATGTCATCAAAAGTAACATTATATAAAATAGACAACTAAGGAGGATTTAATCAAAAAAAAAGTCTTAAAGAAAGATAATAAAACTAAAGTTATTTGAAAGCGTAGTAAGCCGAGGTAATGTTACACGTTGTTCCTGACAACATAGTAAAGAATAGTTAACCTAACCATTTTACCTATCGCACTAGATCTGCACATTAAAACCAAGTGGCCGTAATTGCCTCTTGAAGGCGTGCTTTACGTGTATCGGATTTAAGATTGCGTGGGTTAAGTCACAAGAAGGTTTGTCCTAATGACATCACTGGTCAATATAAACCAATGCAACGATCTCTTCGTATTGAACTAGTAAAAAGAAATCAAAAATCCAAACATTAATCTTAATACACAAGTTATAATTCAATAAATGCTCTTTAGTCCTCTACTACCATTTATGCACAGAATGAAATACGTTTAAAGTCAGACCTCTTACTTTTACCTAGATTCTCCACAGCCCACAGCAAGTTTTTTAAATTATAAATGACGGTGTATGTTTGCTATTTTCAGTAAAGCAGTAGTGTGCAAACATTACTATGTTGCGCTTTCTTTAATTCCTTAGAAGCGTTAACAAATGCAAGAAGACATTTTGAGATCCTCTTACAACAGATGCTCCTGGTTACGGTTGACAAAACCTAAGAAATTAAAATTAAAGATACGATTGCTGACGAGGTAGATAAATTAGGTACCTTAAACAAAAGGATACCTTGACATCGACCCTCAGAGTAAGCATCTTTGGTGAACTCTATCAGCAGAGCATAATTGAGTCATTGAATACGTGCATGTCAATAAATGGTATTAAATATATATGGAAGCTTGTTGCGCTTACGAAATCCGCAATGAATGAAGGTTTTGTCCAACTTGTACAGTTGTAATAATGAATTGAAACATAAAATTATTTTAAATGAACGTTAACATACAATCAGTATGTTGAAAAAAAAAATTCTGTATTTAAAAGAATTCGATAATTTTAAACCTGTTGGAAAGTAGACATTAAAGTTAATCAACATCAACAAGGTGGTTCCGGGTAAACTGACATTGAATAGAATCCGATCGAAATGGAGATCTACCGGACAGGTCTACGTCCAGCTATGGACATCTATACGTTCATGATGATGACTATAACACATCATTTTGTGAACTATTTAACAATTCAAAATACTAGATTACGGACTAGGTAGTAGCAACTAGGCGTGCACAAGATCCTTCCTCAGTTATATTACGAGCATTCTATTATTTACTGGTCTTAACTTAATGTCAAGTATTCAGATAACAGCTGATGCGATCGAGACGTATATGAAGAAATAACTTATATAAGTAACGTTACTTTTGAGCAAACTGCATTAACACTTAGACCATACTTGATTTGCATTCAATTATATAACGCCAAGGTCACTCTGACACTTGTTCCGCACTTCCATCGCATGGTTTCAGGCTGAATAGGAAATTAGAGCTATTTTAGTACAGACATTTGATTGTTCAGTAGCTATATTTTTGTTATGCTAAATACAAGGTGAAAACTATGATTGGTTTCTTTGTTTGCGAAAGACTATAACGATGATTGGTTGCATAGGGAGGTTTGAGTGAAATGTTTTGGCAATCCACAATTCTGGTAAAACATTTAAGCATATGTATAAAGACTTGTGTAAGAACAAAAAAAATTGGTACATTTTGAAGTGTATGGATTCGCGATAGCGGGGAGGAAAGTCGCTTTAAGACAATACGAACTTTAAACAGAAGCTTTTTCGTATTGTACGCCTAAGTACAGAATATGGAAGACCTACTTTATTCTTAGTGTTTGTTTGTCATATGGGATATATAGTATTTAAATTTTTCTTAATTAACTAAAAATATAGGTGACTTATGAGGTTGTTAATATACATTATAATAGATGTCACAGTGAGGACATGATTATACTTTTTTATGAGAAACCGTGATAAATACTTGTATGCGAATATTTGTTGAGAGTGCATAACTGATACACAAGATGTTTTTGTGAAAATCTGTTTTAATTTTCTACATTTTTAATATGTTGGTGTTGTGTTTAAACCAACACGATTCATTAAAACGTTGGTGTCATCATCACAACTTACGTAGATTTACTGATGAATATAAATCTTTGGAAATATAGTTAGTGAAAACCCTTTCTGCCGATTACTGAAACGAATACAAATTATCCTCACTGTAATCCATTTATGAAAGTAGACTAAATAGGTCTGTTGCTTGTAAAAAATATTATAATTTGCAGCTAAGTTTTATATTGTCAGTTTCCCCAATTATATACACCTCTCTCTCTCATATTATAAACCAGAATTATCTATGTATAGTAATTCCAATATTTTACTATATAAATGTAACTTACTGCATTTGGATGTAAGCCAAGCTCAGATAGCTTAACTATTCGAAACACAACTCATCAATGACGACCTCAACTCCTTCGTTTATCAGAATTTACAGTTATCTTGAGCTTAGTAAATATTCAATACTAGTTAGAAATGACAAAACGCAGCACTACAGAGTTGTTAATCGTTTCATAATTTTTTTAAATGTCTTTAGCTCTGTTTTAACGAACATGTTAATAGGAGAATGTTATTAAACGTACCTTAACAATGTGAGATAAACACTTGTTTATACACATCTCACGTTAAAGAAAAAGACGTCATACTTTTTAAAACATCTTTAGAGAACTAATTTAAAATGTACGAAATAACTGAATTTCTACAGAAATGAACTATAGCAGTAGCTCGCTGGCCTAATGGTTAGAGCGTGCGGCTTTCATTCCGAAGGTCGCGGGTTCAAACCTCGGCATGTACCAATGACTTAATATTTAAGTTAAAGTACATTTGTGAACTTTAGTTACAACAGCGAGATACAAAAACGGTGAAGGAAAACATCGTGAGGAAACCCGCACACTGATATCATCTTTGTGTGTGTGTGTGTGGTGGTCCCAATAAAGTGGCAACAGGCTCGCCCCCTGTTACATGGGACCTAATCTGACCACATCTGGCGAAACGTGGGTGGTTTATTCACCTCTGCCTACCCCTACTGGGAAAAAGGCGTGACTATAAAAAAAAAAAAAAAAAACTACAGCAAAATCATTATCGCATTATTTGCATCATATAAGGTTAATTTTAATGTTAAATAAACGAAAGGTAATTTTTTTAAAGACTCTTGATACGTAGGTGGTGTGACAAGGTTAACTTGCACTTATGTGTGAAGTACGATCTGATATCGAAAATCGTTAAGATGGTGAACTTACCACGTTGAAGTATTATTTTCGAAATCCTTGTTGTAATCTACAAAATTTTGACAAATAATATTATTTGAAATAAATTCTGATAACGATCGAAATCTTACAAGAATCGTAAGGTCAATGAGACCTTGGTTAACAAGCATGGCAGCCTTATATAAACCTTGAAAGGTACCATCGAATTTCAATTCTGTTGAATACGGACCCGAATATGTACAGGTAAAAAAAGTATATTAAGTGCTTTTATAATTTATACGAATTGAGGATGAGAAATGAGCACGCAATTTCTAGTAATGCTAAGTAATCGTGCGCCTCATAGACATCCATCTTAGTGACCTTTAGATGTGTTTTTGCTACTCACGTTGTGCTATTTCGTAGAAGAATTAATAGAAGATTTAAAATAAAGTTTCTAATAAAATGATGATTTCAATTACATTCACAAGTACTGTTGAAGAAGAATAAGTTTAGAATAAACCAATTATGCTTTATGTAATCGTGGCTATACCTACATAGGAGATATCCAGAATAATCGAGTCATCGCGAAATCTCCGAAATATTTAAGTAAAGTGAAGACTTAAAGTTTGGTAGAGATATTGCTTCTGCCATTTAGAGGCCAGCTAGGAATAGATTTTTCAGAAAATAATAGAAAGGGGCCCGAGGGTCGGCGAGTTGCCGCTCGATGGGAATATTTCTGGCAAATTACAAGTCTCAATTTTAAAACTAATTCTATATTACGGCCATCAAAGCGGTCGTCTATGTGTCTTCGTGGAGAGCCCTGCTCTTACCTACAACGGGTCGTGGTTGGGCATAATGGGGTTGGTCCGGTCAGTACCGTAGAATTTCTAGTTCCCCTCCAAACACTAAAAATACCAGCGAGGGAGTTTTAATTGGTGGAAATCCCACACAACCCCGCCATCCCCTCAAAAATATTAATATTCGTAAATTTCTTGGATACTGTTTCCGGCATTCTTTATTTTAGCTAAAGGTCTAGACTATATCGATCAAGTTACGGCACCAGTCATCTTATAGCGTCATATCGAAATATATAGGAAATATTAACAAGAACATATTGATTTTTTTGGGACATATTTACAATTTTTCTAAATTTTATAAACCTTTAAAACTTTTACCCTTAATTTATATTAAAAAAAATATTTGTCGAAGAAACTGTTTCCAAGTCTGAGCTGCGGTCTTTACGTAGCATTGCAAAATACTGATAGTTTGTAAATGTTACACGGTGGCAGTAATTTTCTAATTTGTATGTCAACTTTTATAAGTACATAGCAGAATAATTGAATTAATTTATATATCTATTAGATGGATAGCTTAAAAACAAAGTAAAGAAAGAAACAAACGTGAGCGGCACGGTTAAGACCGGATGTCATTCTGACAGGCCAAGTGTTCTAAGTCGGGAAGCCTTGACCCTGCTGAACAAACATACTAAACAGAATATAACATATCAATCCACAAAGAGTAGCAATTCTTAATTTTTTAAACTTGAATATCCTTTTATGAGTATACATAGATGATAATATATATTACTGGGGTGAAGACACTATCTCTTTAAACGACAAGTACAATAGGCTGTCATATAACTGATCATATGTTATTTTATTGTTATGTAGAAGTGTTAACATAAAAAAAAATTACACATCGAATTATTCTGTCATCTTCAGTAGTGATAGCAAAAAAATAAGTACTGTGGAAAATGTACTTATTACTGATGGTAGGTCTCTGTTACCAAAGACCGTCTAGGTAGGTACTAACTACCACAGCCTATTTCTGCCGACAAACAACACTATGCTAACATTAATGTGCTCCGGTTTAAAGGACGCTATAACTAGTGAAATCACTGCAGTTACAAGACTTAACATCTTCTGTCTCAAGGTGACGAGCGCAATGTAGTGCACAGAATATCATCCTAACTAGCGCCACGTTATTACGGTTTAGTATTAGGTACCATCACTGAGGTAAATGAATAAATCTGATTAATCTGTATTTTTATACATATATCTTTCTTATCTTATCGATACATTTCATTAAGTCAATATAAACATTGATAATTTATTGGAAACATATACTAGCAGCATGAAAGCGCATACCAAGATAATTAATTCTCAAACCGCTAAGTCGGATGTGGTCACAATTATATCTTTGAACAGTAAAACCGCATACACGGTAAAGCAAAATTATATGAATACGATACATGAAGCATAAGTTAAAAAAAAAAATTCAACTTACTCCCTCATAGAAAATTGCTTAAAATGGAAACAAAATTTCTTAAACTTCATCAACTTATCCAAATTCAATATTACGGTTTCAATAAATACTAAACGGCACTCTGTGTTCCCACTGGTGGGATTTAGGGATCTTTATCATAAGGAGACTAAAATTCAAATATACACCACATTGGCCTAGTGCGAGTTGGTGGAAGTAGCTCGTCTAAGATTTATTTCCTTTAGAACATATCCGGTCGCGATGTTTGTGATAGTAGGTCTTTGTTACCGATCGTCTAGATACGTACCACCGTAGCGATTATTTCTGCCGCCAAACAGTACTGTGTTCCGGTTAGAAGGGCGTTGTAGCTAGTGAAATTACTGGCATAAAGAGAGTGAACTTCATGTCTCAACGCGACGAGCAAAATATAATGCTGTGTATGGCGGTAGTTAGGATACCATCCTAACTACCGCCATAGGCAGGCGTATCATTTACCATCAGGTGAATCAGGTTTATATATCCTCACCTACATTTAACATATTTTTAGTGATAGTTAAAAATCAAGTAATTTTATTTATCTAAACCTATTTATAGGTAATTTGAGGTTCAATTAAAACAGTTTAGGTGATGCTGAGTTAAATATAACGAGATGAAAATTAAACGGGATAGGATATGAATCTAAATAGCTTTTCCATATCTGCCAAATTTTACTTTGGCTCCAGGGCATTTCTGAGTAGCAATTACGATTTTATGAAATCGTGATGGTTTAGTTCGTAAGGCGGTCGAAAGCGCTATACGTATCGAAGAGGCACGGGTTCGGCTTAGCTTGAGCTTCCGGTGAAGGATGTGCGTCGAGAAAACCGACACGTTGCAAGAACAAAAACTTTCGTAGATACGTGACATCCGCCGACACGCATATGGTAGACAAAAGGTCTTGATTTTCTCATTGTAGGAAAAGGCATCAAGTCCTAGTAAGTTGTTACTTTATTAATTTATTTTTTTTATTTAAGTAAGGAACAAGACGAGCTGGACGTTTGCCTGATGGTAAATGATACGCTGCCCATAACAATTTGGCGCTAGTTAGCATGGTATATTGCACCACACTGCGCTCATCGCCTGAGACATAACATGTCGATTCTGGTTACCCCAGAATTTACACTAGGTACAGCGCTGGGACACAGTACTGTTTGGCGACAGAAGTAGGCGATGCGGTGGTAACTAACTAGGTGGTTAGTAACAGAGACCTACCAATAGTAGTGATTTTTTAAAAACAAAGTATTAAAGATTGTTTTACTTTTCATACTAAAAAATTATTACGTGGATATATTACATGGAAAATTGGCAACACAACTATAAAATTTACAGTATACCTGTAGCCTAACTAATTTACATATCGAATCATGTACATGATTGGCAATATTAGTTCTACTGGTGGATAGGGCGCTAGTGTAATGACTGGAGTAACGATAATCAACTTCTTATGTCTGAGCACACTGTGGTGCTACGAATATCATTCTAACAAGCGCCACAAAAGCTCATAAAAAAGGATCGAGACTCAAGAAAACAGGGTCGCTTTAAGTACTTCCTTGACGTTGGAAAATGAGGAATAATTTCAATAGTCAAACCAAAGTAGAATATGAAATATATCATCATTCCTAAATCTATTTCCGCATCCGATATTCGTATCGGATTCAATTTTCTAACACGATGGAAATGAGAAATTGACTCGCGAATAACACGGTATTGGAAACTTAACTGAACTGAAATAATGTATGCATATATATTTAGAATGACAAAAAAACAGTTATTATTTCCAATAGAAAAGTATTAATATAATAATAACACTGCTATATAAATATAAGAAAGAAAAAATATATACTTTGTTCCATAAATCTTAAATTGATATTATTCAGTTATCTTTTCAGGACTTCTTCAATCACAACTGAAATCGAAAATGTCCCAACAGTTTTCTTCGCTAACAATATTTATATGTTGTTCGTTTATACTTCTTAGATATTATACAATAGCGCACATTGTCATCTAACGGAAAACATTAAAATGATATATGAGACTTATACAGTGCAAATTTATTACTCTGTAATGAGGAAGTTTCCAGTTTCAGCCGTTGGTTATTTCCAACCGTGGAGATTCAACTGTGCAACTCGCTAATAGAGCAAAGCAATACAGATATACGAGTGTTTCCATTACATGATTTTCACCACGGTTTAAGTATGGTTACTGCAACTACATAAGTATGGTTACTACTACTACTAACAGGAACCAGAATGGAAGCTTTGTGACAGGTGAAGAATGTATCCTAAAGAGGTGGAGGAAATATTTTGAAAGTTTATTCGAGAAAGAGGATACATAATACATGTGCCAAACCCCGGTAGGGGTCAAACTGAGAGTGGGGATGAAAGTAATATTAGTATGAAAGAGATCTTAGATGCAATGAATAGTATGAAGTTGGGTAAGGCTGCAGGATATGATAGGATTACGGTCGAGATGCTGAGAGCTGGACAGGGCGTGGTAGCTAGTCAGCTGTACTACCTTTTCAATCTTTGTTGGAAGAGCGGCAAAGTGCCAGATGACTGGTGCAAAGCCGTAATCGTTCCGGTATATAAAGGAAAAGGGTCACAGCAAGACTGTAAAAACTATCGTGGCATTAGCTTACTGAGCGTCGTCGGCAAACTGTATGCAAAGATACTGATTAAAAGAGTGATGAATGAAACTGAAGAGAAAATTTGGGATGTACAAGCAGGATTTAGAAGTGGAATTGGATGCATGGACCAGGTCTTTTCCTTACGTAGCATAACCGAAAAATGTTTGGCACATAACAAGATAGTGACATATCACATAAGAAAAAGCCTATGACAGAGTGGTGAGGAATGAATTGTGGTCCATATTGTCTGCTTATGGGGTGAACAGCACGCTGATACGAGCATTGAAATCACTTTATGAGGGTTCTAGTGCTTGTGTCAGGATAAACGGAGCTTACTCAGACTGGTTTAGCATCCAGAAGGGTGTTAGACAGGGATGTGTGGCCTCGCCGTGGCTGTTTAACCTATTTTTAGACAATTGCTTGAAAGATTTGAAAGATAGTGAGTATGGACTAAGAATGAATGAGTTGACCGTCAAGTGCCTCCTATACGCGGATGATCAAGTTTTATTGTCATCATCGGAGAGGGAGTTGCAAGCGATGGTCGACATGGTGCATGGAGCTTTAACAAGCAAAGGAATGAAAGTGAATGTAAGCAAGACGAAAGTAATGGTTTTTGAAAGAGAAGAATGTATGACAAACTGTGACATTATGATTGAGGGACAAAAAGTGGAACAAGTGAAAGAATTTGTATATCTGGGTTCACAGTTTACGAGAGATGGCAAGTGTGATGGTGATATTGAAAGAAGAGTTTTAAAAGGGAATCAAGTCAATGGGGCACTTCATAACTTTATGAGTAGCCGGAACGTTTCACAAAGTGCACGACTGGCTGTGCATAGAGGCGTGTTGGTCCCCACACTGATGTATGGTAGTGAATGTTGGGTATGGCAGAAGAAACATGAAAGTAGGATTAATGCTGTGGAGATGAGAAGCCTGAGAAGTATAACTGGAGTGAAACGGATGGACAAAGTGAGGAACAGTGTGATAAGGAAGCGGTGCGGCGTGGTTGAAGATGTAGTGACAAGGATAGAGAAAGGGATGCTTAGATGGTTCGGCCATGTCGAAAGAATGGATGAAAGAAGATTAACGAAAGAAATATACAAGGTAAGAATGATTGGAAAAATCGGTGCAGGCCGACCTAGACGGACATACTCCGATCAAATCGGAGATATCCTAAAGAAAGGCCGGATCAAAAGCACACGCAACCGACGAGCGTGCATGAAGACGCTTATGAAAGTGGAGGAAGCGAGAGAGGTGTGCCAGGATCGTAGCAGGTGGAGAGAGGTGGTCTCTGCCTACCCCGCTGGGAACGAGGCGTGATATATATGTATATATGTACTGCAACTATTGATATATACGGTTTTTACAACTAATGTAAATATTAGATAGGTTTAAGTAACAGCAAGTAGTACGCATTATGAAAACTTAAGTTTAAGGTATCGTGAAGGGAATCTTTAAAATATCCTACTAAAGGATGCCGTTTCTTGGTTTGTGGTAATTGTAAATTCTCCCGGAAGGCCTTAAAAAGGGCACACATCATATTAGTACTAACACAGCTATTTCAACACTTCCGCATCGGTTCTAACAGCTGTGTCCTGCTCATTGCCACTTAATCCTCTTGGATCTATGAACTTAAAATTGGTTCTTCTATAGACCTCTTCATTTCTAACTTGAACGTTCAAAGATACTCTCCATCGCTTGCTTGTCACTTAGCTCTCATAAAAAGCCTATAATTTAATAACCAAGTTTTGGAGATCGTTTCAAAAAACATGTCTACTCGTAGAGATGATTATTGTGATAATAACACAGCCATCACTGATGACAGGTCCCCATTTGGGAGATATCGTCTGGATAGGTACTATTACAATGTTCCGCTTTGCAAGGCGCTGATATTATTCACGTAACGAGATCTTACGTCTCTTGGCGACGAGCACAATATGGTGCTGTGGATATCATTTTCACTGAGCAGGCGTATCATTTACCATCAGATGAACGTCTCGCTCGTTTCGACGCTCGAAAAGTAAAAATAGAGCTATTCCAGTAATGTACACAAACAATCAAGCTCTTTACTATGTACTTAAGAAGTATAAGATTACACGTCTCGTTAGTTAAGTAATTTACGCTACGGCGTTCACCTAAATGAAACGTAATAGGAACTGACAGCGGAAATATACCAACGCTGAACACTGACTACACAACCAGAGGAATTCGTGCGCTTTGTATAGGCAAATAAGCATTGCACACTCAATCTCCTTAAAGGTAACTATGCTGAATAGTAATTGATAAGTTTTTTTTTTACTGTAAATAAGAAAGCTTTGAGTATTCAGATACGGTATATATACTCTTCGCGAACTCTATGTGTACACCAACAGAGATTTCGAGTAAGGTATTCAAACCATAGCTGAAATATCTGTACTTAGAAATACACTTACCAATTTAGTCAATTTAGCAATAGTCAAAGCATAGTCGTGTCTTGAGTAACTCGAGAGATTATTATTTAGTTAGGTTAGGAGCCAGGCTATGCAATGATTACTTGCCTGTACGGTGCGCACGCCCCTGCACGCCACTGACTACCATTAAAGTTAATAGATACTAACTCATTCTCTTCATTACTTCATTTAAGAACTGAGTGGTTATCATCAAAGAGAATTATTTAATTTTACCTCTGGTAGCGGAATGAAAAATATAGTTGTATTTTTCCAACACTAAAATCTATTATGTGGAAGCCACGCAAGTGCCGCTCTATAAAATAGGACGTAAAGTGCTGACGCACATCAAAGAAGTCAAACGAACGAAACTCTCCCTTACTGTTAAATAAGGATATTAATATCATATGGCGAATTGTTCCGGTGACTGGGACACATGTAACAGTCGTTAAAACAGTACATTATTGACTGTAAGTCTTTACGTCTTTTCTTAGATGACATTCTTTCGTCTGTTAGACTAACGCAACGTGCAGGACTTTCATATATTTCTTTTTATTCGATGAGCGGACCGATGACCTGGTGGTAACTGATATACTTTGCCATAACATGGCGCTGGTTAAGACAATATAAACTACAGCCTAATACACACGTTGCCTTAAGACATTACATGTTGATACTCCATTCCCCAGTAAGTTCTCTAGCTACAGCGCCCTTCAAGCCTAAACACAATAATGTTTGCATACTAGTGTTTAGCAGCAGAAGTAGAGGCTGTGGTGGTGTCTATCTAGACAATGTGCGTTAACAAAGACTTACCACTTGTTCCTCATATTATAGAAGTCATTAAGGATAGTCTCCAACAATAGAGCCCACCAGTAATAAGTCGCCTGCTTACCCGTAACAAATGTGATGCCAGTTAGGATCATTACACAGCACCACAGCGTTCTAGTTGCTTTGAGACATAGGTTATTTATATATATCTTTATTACCCTATAAATTTGATTGACATCGGCCTCCTCTAAGCTTGATCACGATTCTGTTTCATAGCAAAATCATGTGTTGCAGTTATAGACAGTCACAGCCGACAGATTTACCACCAGTTTTATTCCAAAAAAAGATAAGAGACGGATACCATTGTTACAGCCGGAAAGTAAAATGGCAACATTACCATGTAGATATGTGGAAACCACAGCAAAGAAAAGGATTTATAACCCCGAGGGTTTTCGCGGACATATTCTTAGTTTACATTTTCACGTTTTGTAAAACGGAACTCTGTGCGAAGTAGCGAAGATTCAGCAGTGATTTCTGGTGATAAAGATTGAATATCTTATAAAGTATATGAAGAATTTTGTATTAGTAGTAGTTATTGTTTATATATCTGTATATAATTAAAACGGTGAAATTATAAGATAATATAAGCTAAACGTTTAAAACGCCTATAAAACAGGTTTGCCTAAAATGTGAGCTATCGGTAATAGGCACAAAATTTTAGAGATATCGAAATTAATAAAATAATATAACCATATACTAATACATTCAATACGGCAGGAAGTATTAGGGGGACCGGAAAGTAATGTCGTTTCTGCGCATGCCAATACTTGATTGTCATTTGTCAGCTCATTGTTTTGTTCAGAGGCGTACCAAAGACATTGTGAGGTTATAGTGATTTCTTTACTTATAGACAATTGAATTACAATTTTTTTTTGTAATTTTGGGTAAAATGGCCAGCCAAATACCAGAAGAGGTACACATCCGGCATTGCATGCTCTTTGAGTTTCGCAAGGGAAATAACGCAACAGTTGCTACCAAAAACATTTGCGATGTTTATCCAAATGCACTGGACATTCGTAAATGCCAAAGGTGGTTTTCCAAGTTCAAATCGGGTAATTTTGATCTTTCCGACTCGTATCGATCAGGAAGACCATCAGCGTTAGACAACGACGTGTTAAGGGCGGAAGTGGAAGCAAATCCGTGTCAGACGATCGAGGAATTGTCAAACAGTCTCAACAAACCTTGGTCGACCATCCAAGAACATTTGAAGCAGATTGGAAAAGTAAGCAGAGCAGGTGTTTGGGTCCCGCATAATCTGTCCGAACAGAATAAGGCTAACCGATCAATCACATGCAACTTATTGCTTCAACGACACAACACAGAAGCGTTTTTTGATCGCTTGATCACAGGAGATGAGAAATGGGTCCTGTATGATAACCCAAAACGCAAAAGGCAGTGGCTCTCTCCAAATGAAATCCCTCGGAGTACTGCTAAGCCAGGTTTACACCCCAAAAAAGCGCTTTTGTGTGTTTGGTGGAGTATTCGCGGCATTGTTCATTTTGAATTACTGAAACCTGGAGAAACTGTTACTGCAGACCTCTACAGCGAACACTTGCAGCGAGTCAATCAATCTTTAATTGAAAAGTGGCCAGCGATTGTCAACCGAAAAGGCGTCATTCTCCAACATGACAATGCAAGACCGCACTGCGCAAGGCGAACTCTAGAAAAAATTAATGAATTGGGGTGGGAGGTGCTGCCTCATCCACCATATTCGCCCGATGTTGCACCATCGGATTTCCACTTATTCCGAGCGCTGCAACACTTTTTAAGTGGCAAAACATTTGCAAATTTGGATGATATCCAAAATGCCATCTCTAGATATTTTGCCGAAAAACCAATTAATTTTTATCGATCAGGGATTGAAAATTTACTCACTAGATGGCAAAAGGTTATTGACAATGATGGGGAATACATCATTGATTAAAAATAAAGACTCGTTAAAAATGTATGTGTATTTAGCGTAAGAAAACGACATTACTTTCCGGTCCCCCTAATATTAAAGGCAAATGATTATTATGCCTTTCATCTATTAAAGAAGTCTAGGAACTCTCTACAATAAAGAAAGTTACAATATGTACGTCATATACTGTCATAAAATATCAACTGGAGCAGCTCATCATATAGGAGAAGATTAAGACAGATAAGTGTGGACCGAGGAACAGAATCCTAGATAAAGGAATTGACGTTAGAGCCGCGGTATCTAATGTCTAGGTTGCTTTAATCATCGCCTACCTTTGAAAGAAGATGGCACTTAAGAAGGATATTCCTCTTCAGTACATTTAGTATTAAATACACATTTCAGAGGTTAGGAAGTAAATATATAGAAGTAGTCGCGTAAGTACCACGTCTAACTGCATTTACTTACTACGCATGGATAATATATTTAATATTATACATACGATTATTTTTAATAGATCAATAGCGAATGAGGTGTGAAGGCTGTGCTTGCTGGCGGAGACTATGGTTTAAATGATGCAATGTTGCTGCTAGGGTTGACCAAGAAGCACAATACTGATACAAAAACATTCTCGATTGCATCAACGACTAAGAGATTTCATACAATTATAGAGATAGTCAAATAGTGTATCGATATTCATTCACGAGGGTCACTAGGTTTTTATTGCTGGATACTGTCTAGTTCATAACTATATTCCAGCTGGAAAAGTGCTGTAGGTAGAGAAATTACTGGGATAAATTGACGTCATCTTATACATGCATCAGGTGGTAGGACATTTTCGGAGATCGTCTTGCACCACAGTAGATTTTATGTCTGCCGCCACTGTGTTCTTATTAAAAGGACCTTATTAAATTACTGGGTTAATAAGACTTAGCGTCTTGTCTCAAAGACTACCGGTTTGGTTCCGTGTATTACATCCTAACGAAGACTATGTTGTTATATTTACTATTGGAGTAACATTTTCCTTTATATTATGAAGCGACGAGACGAGCAAGACGTTCAGCCGATGGTAAATGATATACTTGCCCATAACAATGTAGCTTTAGTGAGGATGTTTTACACAGCGCCACATTGCGCTCGTCGCTTTGAGATATAGGATGCTGAGTCTATTTACCCCAGAAATTTCACTAACTACAGCGCCTTTCAAACGGAACGCAGTGGGTGTTTGCATAGTATTGTTTGCCGGCAGAAATTGAAGCTGCGGTGGTATCTACCTAAACGGTCTCCAGTAACAGAGACCTGACACTAGTGATCTCGCTTGTCTCGTCGCTTCGTCAAATAAAACAAAGGTTTTGGTTTAGATCGTTGTGCTGTGTACATGATCCTATGAAGCCCTAACCCACTTGAAAAAATTTGGAAACAGCCAATCTACGTCCCCACTGCGGATGCGCTACCTACCTAGTCTCAATATGAGGGCGATGGGCCATAGTCACCACGCGGGCCCAATGCGAATTGGTGATTTCACACACACCTTAAAATAAATTCTAATTCATGTGCAGGTTTCCTCACGATGTTTTCCTTCACCGTTTTGTATTTAGCTGTTGTTACTAAAGTTCAAAAAATGTAAATATTAAAGTCATCGGTACATGCCAAGATTCGAACCCGCGACCTTCGTAATGAAGGCCGCACGCTCTAAACATTAGGCCAACGAGTAAAAATATAACATCTCAATAATGTTTTAGTCAACATCGGTTATAACTAAATATGATTTATAAATGTATTTCTATTAATATGTTTAGATCGACAGCCCTAAGTGCAACACTGGATGTGATTCGGACATTGATGTCATCCTAGTATTGTTTGTGTAGCCTTACAAGGTTATTTTAATACCGTACATAATACTAAAATCTACGTATATATTTTATAAATACAACCTGACTATGCAGTTAAATACTAAATGCCGTGAACTGTACAAAACCTGCGAGGTTTTTTAACAACACTACCAGTAAAAAAGGAATATTTAGTACTCGCTAGCTACTGTTCAACATCCGAGAGTGGACGGGAACTGCGAGTGCCGCCCAACTATTTCGCCTCGCAAGAGACAGAGTTAAATTTGGAGAACTGACCGCCAACCTTCGCTAGTCGGAGAGGCACCTTAAGAAGAAGAAGAAGAAGCTACTGTTAAAAAAATTATTTACCAATGTATCTTGTTTGCTTTTGCTGAAGAATATTACATATATAATAAACTAGACCACCATCAGGTATACTTTACACTTAGAATTGAAGTACGTCATCAGAAAAGAGTTTCAAATGGTGCGTAGTTTTTCAGTTGTTACAATATAATTATTTTATATATTTTTCTTTATGTTGTCACGCCTTTTTCCCAGTAGGGTTAGGCAGAGGTGAATAAACACCCACATTTCGCCAGATGTGGTCAGATTAGGTCACATGTAACAGGGGGCGAGCCTGTTGCCACTTTATTGGGACCACCACACGCACACAAAGATGATTTCAGTGTGCGGGTTTCCTCACGATGTTTTCCTTCACCGTTTGTATCTCGCTGTTGTAACTAAAGTTCACAAATGTACATAACTTAAATATTGTCATCGGTACATGCCGAGGTTCGAATTCGCGTCCTTCGGTATGAAAGCCGCACGCTCTAACCATTAGGCCAACGAGCTACTTTATATTTTTACTACTTATTTTATATATATAATGTAAAAATGATTACTGTTTCACGGGGGATAATGAAAAGTTTTTGTATTTCATGAAACGAGAGTAGCCACGCGTTTAACTAATGGTTAGTGATACCCATATCCATAACAACGCAACCCCAGTTAGGATGATATATACAATACAACATTGTGCTCGTCGCCTTGTGACCTATATTCTTTAACCTTCCTCCCTAGTAATTGCACTAGTTATAGCGCCTTTTAAACTGTAACAGTAATATTTGCAAGAACTGTGCAAGTTACTGCCTAGATGGTCTCCTGCATTAGAGACTTACTTCCAGTTTACCAAAATACAATGAAAATGCTTTAAAACTGTTGTATTCTTGGAAACCACTCAGGTATAGTACTAGCGAGTTCTTGTGCCTGCGAATTATATATTCCACTATTTCATCCCTAGTCATCCTAAAGTGTAGGATAGCTCAAGTGTGATAATATATCTTAAATCATTTCTTGGTTCTGTCGAAATGTAAGAATAAAATCAATCCGATAAAAGAAATGTTTGACTTACCTTTTATTATCTCTGTTGAAGATATGATGACATCACTCTCATCCATTCTCACTTTGTAGCACAGAAGGGCAGATGATTTCTTTATTTTGATTGTTTTTTGTGACTCTACAAAAAGTACTAAAAATATTCCTACTCAATTTTCAAATCACCTTAATATATATGAGATATGAAATAATATAGTACACTGTGTGTAATGGACCTGAAAATAACAAAAGTAAGTTAGTTGAAACTTATATATGTAATTTCTGCATTACTGAAATATTTATAATTATATCAACTAGACTATTGAACTAGATATCTATTTACTTAGTGCAGTAGCTCAGTTCTTGCTTAGTAACACAGTAGTCCCTAGTTTGATTACAAAGCCATAGTGTTGGGAATTTGGTTCATGGTAGGGTTTTTAGAATATGGCTAGCTAGCTACCACTCTCTCATGGTATTCTGCTATAATAGCATTAGTGCATTTCATATGTCAAAATGTGGGAGTAAGACCATTCATGCATGCACACTTCTCCGTCTAGTCTCACAGTCGCTTAACATGATGTGAAACAGAGGTCAACTCCTTTTTAATCATTATCATGAACTGCATTTTAATATAAGCTTATGTTTATTCCGAGTGCATCAGATGGTTGAGTATTATATCACAGTTAATTTTCTATATTCACTGTTTATGTATTATAGTTTTGTGTTATGTTTAGAAATTCATGTTCTTCTGATTATATTATTTTTTTATTTAATTATTTTATTTTTTTTTATTTTTTAATATCTGTTAGTTTTTTTTTTTATTACTCAATTTAGTGAGGAAATGAGTTGGATTTTCACCTGATGTTAAGCGATAGATTTGCCCATAAAAATGTGGCTCTAGTTAGGATGATTACGCTCACCACCAAACTTAAAATGTTGAGTCTCATTATCCCAGTAATAACACCAGCACCATTTAAACCAGAAAACAGTAATGTTCGCACACTACTGTTTGGCGGCAGAATAAGTGCTGTGGTGGTCCCTACCTAGAGGGTCTCCAACAATAGAGACCAGTAAGCAATATTTTAACCCTACTATATTCTTATACCCTAACATATTCAATATTAAAATATACAAATTGAATACTATATATTGATAAATGTATATTTATCTTTACAGCCTTTTGATATCTATTGCTAAACTTAGGTCTCTCTAATTGCTGTAATTGCTTAAACTGCCTGCTTGGGAAGTAGATTGGCAAGCACTAAATTATTGATTAATTCTCTTTACTAATTTAACTGTGCCATCTTAATAACTATTTTTGATTTAAGTAATTCTCTTTAATGCAGTTCATAAATTTTGAAATGCTATATCTCTAGTAGTTTGTTTATCTGGTAGTAAATGTCTAGTCATTCAAATTATCAAGTTTTTTTTTTCATCTTCATTAAATTGAGTTGTCTTGTAATAATTATATTTATTGTTATACATGGTTACCTTTATATGTTTAGTGTAAAAAATTAAATAAACATTATAAATTAAAATTTTAAACAGTGATATAATACTAAAGTTTATATATTTGCTTGATCAAATTGGGTGGCTAATCAAATGCATCCTTAAAAGAATATGTGACAACATATTCAGAAATAAGTGTAGGCTGACTTACCTAAATTGTAAACTTGTTAGAAAGTAAGTCTTACAGGATTCAAACAAATAAGTATATAGGAAATAAATATACCTGGACTTTCTCTATTAGTATTAAAAATTTGAACGATTAAATTATTTACGAAAATAAAATTAGTACCATTTTTTATCAAACCAGGTTTAAATTAATTTACAATAAATTATAATCTAAATTTCATGCTACATATTGTGAAATAGGTAAATATCCGTACCATCTGTTTGCCGAGCCGCTTCAATGAGCGCACGAACAGGTAGCCTTGATAAATAACAATTAAAACTGATATTGCAAAGATAAAAAATGAATAGCACCACTACAACACTAAACTTTAAAATAAACTTCACTTTAACTTAACAAAGATATGGACACCGGTTGATAATAGCGACGTAGAGATCTAGTTTTGATCTCATCGTAGTGCCTTTTTTTAGTCGCGCGTCGACAACGCAATTTGTAGCGAAGCGTAGGAGTCTTCTTAATAGACAGCGTGGGCCGACTCCTTTACTCTAAAGTAAGGTCAAATCGCTCTGCACTGAATCCGCGAAGCCTTCGTGACACTTTTATTATCAATTACTGTTCTATTTCTGTTTAAAATAACCGAACACCACACACCGCTTAACCATATTTAAGTATACGTTGACAATTTACTTTGAAAACATGTAAACATAAGCACTAAATGTAACAACAAATAAGAATCTTAATTGGCCATGACGATACTAGAACACGGATTCTTAATCAATCCGAATACAATATATAAGTTCTTCATTTACACCGTGACGTATTTTATTTATTAGCCGGAGCCGCTGCCAGACAGCCGTTGGGACGAAAAGACAAACTAGTTTCTTTTCTTTTTCAAATGTCAAGCGTGCCGCGCATGCTGTCAAATCGCTTACATTGCCATATACATATCTGTGACTACCAAACGGACAATTATTTTTAAGTAAGACCCAATTGTCTATGATATTTTTCATTTTTACATTAACAGGTGGCAATGAAAAAATATTATATTTTTAATTCTATTAAACTTCCTTCTTTTTTTAATAATAATAACTATAAGAATACTCTTAGATTTCTTTCAATATTATGTCAACAAATAATTGTTATTCTTTTACAAAAAGGTAATAACAGTTTTAACTTATTACTAAAATATATTTATTAATTACAAACTATTTGAGATTTAATTCAATTCTTTGGATCGTTTAGCCCGTTTGTATTAAAATTTACATAAAATCGTTTTAAATAAAATCAACAAATTTTATATAAAACTTTATTGATACAGAATTTTCACTTTTTTACTATTAATTTACAATGTACAGTTTCTTATAAGTACTACTTATTCAGTTGTTGATTTACAACTTTACATCTGTTCGTAGCCGCCATGACTGCACCAATAACTGCAGAGCGGAACCCTGGTAACAAAAAATGCAATAAATTAAAATATCCCAATTATTTATATTAATCACAAATTTAATATTTTTGGATTTGTATGTAATATTTTATAAAGAATTAACATTAACTCACTTGTCAATTGCAAACTGTAACGAATACGTAGAACTCATTACGGAGATTGTGGATCTTGACAATATAGAGGTACGTTTATAGTTTGGTACAGAAGGATTAATTAATTAGATGACGCAGATTGGTGAAGTGTATCGAACGACTTATTAAAGAGGTTCGTAATAATTGTTACGTGCCGTTACAATAGGATAGTGATTGTTAAAACAAACCGTTCTGTTCAAGATGATATGTCCCTTCAGCAGTAGAACCACCGGGACTAGTTACGTTATCTTTCATAGCAGCGGGGTGGCCTCCTGTGCGGAGCATGGAGGCTGCACCCAAAGTAGTTTGCGCGGCCAGCCTTAGAGCGAGATCACGGGGGAGCCCGCACCGGACCCCGCCGTCTGCCAGAGATTCTATAAGCATGTATACCTAGAACAACAACATAAGAATTATTTTTTTTACGTTTATTATGACTATTAATGGTTTAGTTATTATCTTACTAGTCGAAAAGAACTATTTATTTACATTAACATAATTAATCGAGTTGTACTTAATAGCTATCAATATTCTTAATATCAAAAAGGCTGTACTACTTGAAAGCTTCTCGAAGCAATGTACTTACATACGCTGGGCCACTGCCGCTTAGAGCTGTGATAGCGTCCATTTGGTATTCGGGCACTTCGTCACAGGTACCGACAGCACGAAATAGTTCGGCAGTTAGCTTAGCATCCTCCGCTGTGGCTTTGGACCCTCTACATAAAGCTGCGGCTCCTTCATTGACTAAAGCTGGTGTGTTCGGCATTACTCGGATGACGCGCGCTTCTGATGGTAGAGTCTGAATAATGTAATAGATATAAATAATTATTTATTATCGATTTTCATACCGTTTTCTACATTCATACAAAAATCGTTACCGAGTAATAATGTTTATGTTTTTATGTCTTTATCACTGTGCTGGTATACCGTGTTATCGTAGATTTCAAGGTGACAATTTCAATCTGTTAACGGAAATTCTATATATAATAAAATTGTTATAGGAAATTTAGTGCTTTCTCAATTTATCTAAAAGACGAGTAAAATATTGACTCAAGTAAGTAGCGTGTAAGGAAGATTATACGTAGCGTTTACTAGGTACAGTGTTGTTCAAATCGAAACAGTAATGTTAACTGTCTTCGGCAATAGTAAAATCATTCACTCTATTAATTGGCTGAGAAGGTGTCTTTCGAGATTCTCTATGTTAGAACACACTGTTTTTTTGTAAAGTGCTCTACTTCAATTTTTTGTAAACAAAACAAGAGGTACCTTTTCAATTGTTGCTGTTGAGACGCCCATAGCTACTGATATGAAGAGCTTGTTCTTCGAAGCCGGAATATTCTGGATCTCTCGTAGAGCCGGCACAACTACATCGGGCTTCACTGACACTATCACAACTTCCGAACGTTCTACAACTGGTTTATTTTCAAATAGTGTTGTGGCTCCTAAACCCTGAAATTTTATAAACTGATTCAGTTTATGAGCTAAGGTAAAAGAAATAAACTCTACGTGTATATTTGTTTATTGCACGATCTTTGATGGCTATATAAAATACAAAAGTGCTAAATAGGATTATTATAAAAAAAACCTTTATAAGAGATATTAGTACATATTTGTGGTATGTGTAGATTTAGTAAATTATTTACCTTAAAAGCTTCAGCACTGGCTGCGTCTGATGGATGACAACTGGCAGTGATTTCTTCTGGTTTTGCTAATCCTATGAAAAGAAAATAAATTATATTCGTTATTTTATTATTTTTATTACATACTACATATGAATACTGTTTACAGAGGTAAATGTAGAAAGAAAGCTTATTTTCACGAAGTACACATGTTTGATTGTCTTTCTATTCTTTAAGGTGATGTGGTCAGTTTTAAATAGCTATAAAGCATGAGGCTCAGTTTTTGTGTATGTTATGAATTTCAGAAAAAAAAATCACCTGCTGATATGAACCCATTTGCCAAAGCGAAAGCTAACCGGCCGCCTCCGATAAATCCGATCTTCATTGCTTGGCTTACTGTAACTAAAGAAAATTTTAAATTAGTAATAATCAAGTAATAATAACATATGTTATTATTTTGTTTTTATACATAATATGTTACGGTTAAATTTTACGAAATATACATACATACATATATCTCACGCCTCGTTCCCAGTGGGGTAAAATTTAAATTTTGAAAGATTTGCTGGTATTGTAATACAGGCTAAAATGTTAAAGAATGTAGATATTATAATATAGCTCACAAAATATTTGATAATGCACTCGCAACCGATGAGCACGCATGAAGACGCTTATGAAAGTGGAGGAAGCGAGAGAGGTGTGCCAGGATCGTAGCAGGTGGAGAGAGGTGGTCTCTGCCTACCCCGCTGGGAACGAGGCGTGATATATATGTATGTATGTATGTATATTTAATAATAATACTGTATATTTAATTACAACAAAATTTAAGTTTTTTACTCTTATTATGTTGTAAATTATTTAGAACTTTCAATCATCTAGTACAAAAATTCAATCAATATTGTACAGGTAGTATAAAATGTTCCCTTCTTATACATAGTCTCATTTATATTAATGCCTATATTAATAAAAAGTACTGTTTTTTCAATCATGTAAATTTTTTAATCGTTAATTTCACGTTGTTGGTTTCCAAAAAGTTGTTTATATGATACGAGGAACACCGACCTCTGTGCAGTATGTAAATAGTTACATCAAAATTCACAGAATAATAAAAGTGTTTGTCATAGTTTTCGTAATAAATACAATATATGAAAGATATGTAAACAGTGTCACGTGGTATAAAGCGATTGTATAAATAATCTCAGTACACAGTTACATATGGCGCATAATTAAATATAAACAACATAGCGATTATACATTTGTTATAATCGCGTACGTCTATGTAGTAATACAAGACGACGCAACGCGACGAAAACAAATACGTTCATCACAATAATATACAATCAGGATAAATGATGTACTAATATTTTTTGGAGGCTTTTATACCTTAGGGATATGTCAGCCTCATATTGTACTATAAAAACGAATAAATTTCTGGAAAGATAAAAGCAGAAGGTTAGTATTATTATAAAAAGGATACTGTAACGATTGAAATAACCTGCCTGTCGTAACCTGCTGGTTAAATCATAACCTAAACGTTATAAAAAATAAAAAACCTATGTGTTATTATAACCTTATATGTATTCATACGGATAACATTTTTTATCAAGAAAACAGAGCGAGGTGGTGTAACGCTTTAAAAGGTTTATCATTATAGAGTTAAGACCACTAAGGAAACGACTTATAAGAGTAGAAAGTTACTAACTTATTGGGTTCATCATCATATTTAATATATTTTAACTAAGCTACTAATTTGAGGTATATAAATAAGTTATTACTTACGGAAACTGAAAGGAGCTGAAGATACACGTGTAAACGCTTCCAAGTATATTTACGGACTGACAATGGGGTCGTGCGTTATCAATTTTATCATTCACCGTACACTTATGACTCTTAGTCTGATCTCAACATAAATATTATCATACGGATGACGAGGAGACAGCTTATGGTTGAAACTGTCGTATGTGTTAGAATAGTTTTGTTCTCAAGGTCCCTAATGATTACAAGCTGCGAATAACTTAAATAAAGCAACAAACGCAGTTTAATCTTATATTTACCACGATCTATAGAGTATTTTTATAACAAGAGTAGCTGTTCTCGTTCGCTCTGCTGGTCCTAATAAAGAATTGATTTTCTATAGCAACCACATCATCATCTTTACTATCAGGCGATAGACCTCCACTGCTGAATAAAGGCCTCCCCCAAAGATCTCCAAATACAGCCAACATGGCCTACGATACCGCCGGACATTAGGGGCTGTCGTTTGTAGGGTTTGATATAAGGAGATTTGGGCCATTTCCCACCACACAGCCCCAGTGCTGGTTGGCGGGAGCCAGATCGTTAGTTGATTATCATGGTACACCACGAGCAGGTCAGGTCGGCTTGGGTTCCGGAGTTCTTGTGCGGGAATCCTTACACGCCTCATAAATAATATGCAACTCATACAGATTAGCCCTTACAACACAAATAATACCAATTGAGAATGTTCCTAAAAGTAATTTGTAATTATATAAAGGATCTATGAAATAAAAAAAATTTTCTAAAACCATTTACAAATTATTCCGCGTCGAATGGTCATATTCCTGAAGTGCTACGTTTACTAGTTTTCACGTGATTGACGAACTCAGCAAACCCATTTTCATTATATATATGGACTTTTACTATTATATAAAAAATGCCTTGACCTATATCGAATACCAAGTATAATATATAATAGATATATTTTTTTTTATTCTATCTAGACGTTCACCTGATGGTAAGTATTACTCTTAAGATGATATACTCAGAACCACAAAGCGCTCGACGCTTTGAAACATAAGTATTGATTTTCGTTTTCCCAACAATATCAATAGTTAGAACGCCCGTTAAACCGGAATTCTGTAATATTTACACAGTACTATTCGTCGGCTGCAATAGGAGCTGCTGTGGTATCTACCTAGACGGTCTCCAGCAACTGAAACCTAACAGCAGTAAAATAGTTTTACAATCCGAAAACAACATTTGTTGTTTTACGAAAATAGCTTTTAACGTTTACAACGCTTATTAAAAATAACTGTTATTTACAGTATTATTATTGTAAATACATTTTATCAAACTAAATGTAAATAATGTTGGAGCAACAACTCAATGCGTTGATCTCACCAGATCTGCAACAAACTTGACTCTATAATCTATGCTGCTCTCCGAATAGCCGTAGGACGAGATGGCGAAACATTATGAAGACAAGAGTGATGGATGGAGGTGTTCACGACCCACAGACATGAATGTGATTTGAGGAGAGGGAAATCTTTTTTGAAAACTGTTTTGCTGTTTGTGATTTATATATTAATTAAATTGGGACAATATATCTACATTATTATGCTATCATAGCTTAAATATACGTATACTAAATTAGTAGTATGTGTGGACGGAGATCGACAAGTAAGGTTGCAAGTTTAAGAGTGTGCAAATATTACTGAATTCAAGTTTGAAGGGTGTCGTAGCTAGTGAGATTACTGGAGTAACGAGAACTAGGATATTCCTAGTACTGTATATGTCATCTTAACGATGTAATGAAATTTAACGTATATCTCAAAGTGACGAGTATATTTTGATGTTCTGTGTATCATTCCAACTAGCGCCACATTTATATGGGCAGACGTCACTTATCATTAAGTGTACATCCCACTCGTCTCGACGCTTAATTATTTAAAAAAAAATATCAGTTTTCAAGAGGGCGGACACCTGGTGCAGAATATGTCATCCTAACGCCACATAGATTTTGGCGGACGTATAATTCAACACCATTTTTATGTGTTCCGGTAGTAAAAGTTCTGGTGATGGAGAAGCTGAGCTACATACGTAATGTATGGGTGTTATATATACGTGTCTTATCATCCTATGTATGACTTAAAGCATCAAGCGTAATCTGGAGCTATGTTAACGTACAGACAAAACTGATAATTTAAGCTATGTTAATTTAATTATTTGTTTAAAACCACAAGTATACACTTTCGAATTAACGGCGTAATTTCCTTTTAATGTAAATATTTTACATAGTTTATATTAAAATGAAATAAAATTATCTTTTTCCCTGCATATCTCTAATTATTCTAATAAACCAGAATTTTTATTAGTATGGATATTATAATCAGAAATGGTTTTCGACATCTATTGTATTGTTTTTTTTCTCTACAGCTGTCAATCTTATACTTACTTTAATCTTCTAAAACAATCAAGAATGATTGGAGGAGAATTTAACCTAGTTTTCTTAAAGGCTTCATAAAGAATAAAAAATTGTAAATAACATAAACAGAGGTTATTCTAAATAGCTATTTCCTTATACTCTCATCAAACAAACAGTAACAGTAGAGGCTAAATAATAATTTCCTTATACTGTTACCAAACAGTAACAGTGTGTAGCTAGTACAATTACCGTGGTAACAAAACACAACATCTTGTGCCTCGACAGTCACGAGCGCCTGGTGGTGCAGTATATGTTACCATATACATACTCATATACAGATGTGGATTAAGAAAGCTGAGGAGTGGAATGAGAAAGGCTGATGATGATGATATATAATGAGGTGAACGAGCTGCTCATCGCAATTTGTCGTCGAATAAAAGAACAACAAACATTGTAGATTATGTTAATGTAAGAAAGCTTATTGCAGATAGTATTTTTTTTTATGCGACGAAACAACGAAACAAGAAAGGTATCCATCTGATAGTAAATGATACGCTTGCCCATAACAATGTTTTGCTAGTTAGGATGATATACTCTGTATCACATAGCGCTCGTTCTTCGTGATATAATAGAAATATACAATGGTTAGAATGGAAAAACTTGACAATCAATGCTAATAAGACAAAAATAATGCAATTCCAAGTACAAAATAGCAGGCGTGACTCTAAAAATATCATATCATAACACTTTAATAGAAGAAGTATACTCCACTAAGTTTCTGGGTATAATTATGCACCAACAATGTACTTGGAAAGAGCACGAGCATAGTTTATGTTTAAAAATGGAAAAATTTGTATATGTACTCGGAAACATAGCATCGGTGTCTATATATGCAGCCTTATTAGCATATCACGGATACGTAGCTTCCATAATCAAGTATGGTATAATCATATGGGGAAATTCTGTCAATTCTATTTATGTTTTTCGTGCCCAAAAAAAATGCATCAGAGCCTTATGTGGAGCCAACCGCTTAGATAGTTGTAAGCCGTTATTTAAAAAATACAATATACTTTTATTCCCGTGCCAATATATAATATATTTGACATGTGCATGTTTGTATTTAAAAGCTCTCAAATGTATTTTAACAGCCACTAAGTTCTAGATGTCCAAATAAACTCTGTATACCAAAACAGCGGATAAAGCTCTGTAGTGGTAATGCATACTGTATGGCAATGTTAATATTTAATAGACTTCCAAAGCACATTACAATGTACTACAGATCTAACATCTACAACGATCTACAGATCTACAGATCTAACGGGGAAAAATTTCAAAAATAGATTATATACCTGGCTTATTTCAAAAATGTATTATCATATAAATGATTATATAAATGAAAATTAAAAATAATAAGTTTTATAAAAGTTAAAATTTTGGTATTGTAGTAGTATGTCTGAAACGAGCTTATGTCTATATAATTACTTAATCGGTGAATCACTTAACATCAGGTGACCCGTCTTGCTCGTTTGCCTATTAGATCATAAAAAAAAAAAAACAAAAAAAAGTGTAATAGATAATTAAGATTTGCACGCTTTTAAGCAGAATATGTGAAACTCTAATTATATTGTAAACCATATCCTTGCAAATAAAAGATTTATTATTATATGATGTTAAGTCTCGTTACCCCAGAAATTTCACTAGCTACAGCGCCTTTCAAACCGGAACACAGTAATGTTTGCACACTACCGTTCGGTGACAGATATAGGCGCTGCGGTGTATGTACCTAGTCTCTGGCAACGGAGACCTACCACCAGTAAAACCACATGTAATATAAAAGGTTATTAAAAGAGTTTTTATTACGTGTGGTGTATTTCGAATGAACCATAAGAGATACAGCAATGTTGCCCACAGTAGAAAAATAATAAAATGTATTGTTTCCACCGTACAGTTATAAAGAAATGATGAAACTTACAATAAGAGGTGATTTAAAAACATGTGTACTGCATAAATGACTAAATTTACAGGCCCGCCGCTTCTGCAGCCTTGTGAACAATTCAGTGCTTAACGAGCTCTAATAAACGGAGCACATTTGTTGACCCGCATTTCATACACATGAATACGACTCCTCGTTTCATACACATCAATAAATGAACAACATTCTTCTCCACAGGATACAAGATTAATCTAAACTATCCTTTTCGCAGCACATTTCAGATAAATCTTGTTTTACTACTGCTAATTCTGTTGCGGGAGTCCGTCTATATAAGTATCACTACAGCACTTATTTCTGCCTCCAAATGTGTGCAAATATTACTGTGTTACAGTATGAAGGGTGCTGTAGCTAATGCATTTGCTGAGGTAAAAATATTGAACATCTTATATCTCATCAATGTCTCATAATATCAGCACAATTTTGTGCAGTGCTTATCAATATTTAGCATCACCCGTATCACTTACCAGCAGGTGAATGTCCCATTTGTATCGTCGCTTATTTGGATAAAAAAATGCTTATATATCATTTTTTCCACAGACCCCGTGAAAAAGCAGCTAACACGGAAATCCATGATATGTTTTTGGTGGCGCATGTGGTCGAATTTGGATGGTAAAAGGATCATTTTCAGATCTAGTTAGTAACGTGGACATTTTTGCACACGTTTTTGCACACATCACATGATTGCTGTGTTTCAGCTGCAATATATGAGAGCCAGTGTATTCTGACTTATCATGAGAATTTGAAGGCCAGTGTCAATGTTTAATCAATTCTGTTATTCTTAAAATTTCAACTGATGAAAACTATTTCAGATTTTAATATGTTACATTAAATGTCGAAGATCCGGCTAAGTGGCGTACCTTGTGAGAAGCCTACATACAATATTGAACTGCCGCAAGCTGTTGATCATGATGATGATTTTAAACCACTTGATTGCACTACATGCTTTTTAAATATGAAACTCTTTATGCTAATGAAATACAGACCAACGAAAATACTACGATAGTTTCATATTTTTAATATACTCTTCAGGTATTAATCGCATATAAACTGTCGGAATTACTAGAAGGTTAAAAACACTAGTTTCTAGTACATTTTTTCCTGATAACAATACTATTATTATTAAATATAAAATATTTAAAATTATATTATATATTGCTGTAGAATTTTATATTGTATATTACGATTAACTTAAACTGGTAGTTGTTGTTTACTTCACGTTTAATAAACATATAAATTATCACTCGCATATCTAATGAGGTTTATGCAGATCATTTGCATCAATAGATATGTATGTAGACAACAAACTTATTACTGTTTGCACATCTTGCCAAGGACCACTACTTCCACTGATTTTAAATGAGACCAGTCAATAAAACGTCACATTGCAAAGTGTTTTATAGAATTTATCAATATACGACGTACAGTGTATTTATAAAACAAACAGGCCCTTGCAAATACTTCACTCGATGTCGTAACGTAATACAGATTTTATTCAATTAATCGACGTTTTACTTGACAGTAACTGATCCGTCCATAATAACATCACACTAGTTAGGATAATAAATACTGCACCACTTTACGCTCGCCGACTGAGATATAAGATGTTGTCTCGTTACTACAGTAATTACACTCTATTGCGCCCTTCAATCCTGAACACAGTAATGTTTCCGCACTACTGATTTCCGTCAAAAGACTTCTACTACTAGTAAATGTACCAAAAGATTATGTAATCTAGAGATGAGATGTACTTACGCGACTAGGTTTCAAAACCTGGTATTTATTTCCAAATACTCGTAGCAAACGCGTGTGCGAAAAACTTTATTTAATATTTTAAAGTTTTTATAATATTTCATGAAACACTACCATATATGGATTTTTTATAATTATATATACTGGATGTTAGTAGATCGCTTCAGAAAACGAAGACAGACGGTAGTACTAATGACATCTTTGATGATGGGACGAAAAAAAATTGATCATGATTAAAAAAAAAACATATTTTTAAAGCATTTTATTAACATTATATACTCTCCATCATGTTAGTACAGCTAAATGATAGTTTCATAAAAAATACCTTACTTTACCTAAATAAAGTAAACCAGCAATGAAACACAAAATCAATAACAGCTGATGCTCGGATCAAAGACGTCCGCCCGCGGCCGGAACTCGAGATGTATTTGGTTTAAATTTGAACCTTATTTCATAGGGCCAGGGAACATTTAGGTTGGCGGGCGTTCTTTGATCCGAGCATCAGCTGTTTTTGATTTTGTGTTTCATTGCTGGTTTATTTTAGTAAAGTATCTAAGTATTTTTCATGAAATTATCGTTCCGTTTAGATGTACTAACATGATGGAGCGTAAATAATGCTAATAAAACGTTTGAAAAATATGATTTTTTTATCAGTATCGATTTTTCTCCGTCCCATCATCAAAGATGTCATTAGTACTATCGTCTGTCTTCGTTTTCTGAAGCGGTATACCAACACACCGTATGTTATAAAAGGTGCGTGCTCTGTTTTTAACTTAAACTCTTTAAATAAAACTATCACTTATTACGACAAGATAAATATTGAATAGAATACCAGACAAGATAAGTTATCGGGATCAAAGTATAAAGTTACATATTAGCTGATAATGAATGTTTTATTAATAACCATGACTTGTATATACATGAAGAAATACATGTCTGTACATTTACGATTGGTAAATTTTATAAATTTACTAAGTTTGGGTATAGTTGATGAATTGTATTAACAAAAATTTTTTTAAACAACGAGGCGACGAGACAATCGAAACGTTCACGTGATATTAAGTGATACGCCTGCCCATAACAACGTGGCATCTGTTAGTATGATGAACTCAGCACCATTTTACCCCAGTAATTTCACTAGCAAAAGCACCTTTAAACCGAGACAAAGCACTGTTTGTATAAATCTAAACTGTGGTTGTTGCCACCGGTTTAACTACCAATCAACCCTTAGAGATAGAGAAAGAGCAATGAATAATATATCATCATAGAGAAAAAACCATAGTTTTATTTCATACATTTTTAATTTCAAAAATGTGTGCGTAGTCGAAAGCTTCTCTGAAAGAAAGTTTCTGTTGCCGGAGATGGTCTGGTAAGGTGCCACGGCAGTTCTTATTTCTTTCGCCAAATAGTACTGTGCAAATATTACCGTGTTCCGGTTTAAAGAGCGTTCGAACTAGTGATTTTTCAGGGGTACTAAGACACATCATTGTGTCAAAGGTACGAGCACATTCTGATGCATCACAACTAGGGAACATTGTGCATTCTCATCTGCTTATTTTATTATTTCATTAAACTAAAAAGAAAGATATTCTTCATTCTACGAATCTATAAGAATATCAATTTTTTTTTTTTATGATTATAGTTGACTTTATTGATACTTTGTAACATAACGATTGTTCTTGAGGTCCCAACGAAAACACGTCGCTTATTAGTAGTAGTAAACATGAGTAATGTAAGATAGGAAAGGTAAAGACAAATTGGTATTTATACTAGGTAATATTACCAATTTTTACTACGCGATTAAATAAGGAGTAAACCTACCAAAATAATCTAAATCCTTGGTAACGTTTGAATTGTTTACTCTAAAAATTAATCATATTCAAGTGAGTGATCTCAACGGTTTTTCAGTTGTGTCAGGAAAATATATATTGGATGAGGATATATTAATTTATATTTTGTATGTGTCATAGCTTTTTCAGTGAACAGTGGAAATTCAATAGGTCATTATCAATTGTTAATTAATGAATTGTCAGTTTAAGCTAATTTGGAAAATTAAAGTCGATGACGGAATAAAAAATATTTAAAATTTATTTCTTCAAAGTTGATTGTACTGGTGGTAGGTCTCTGTTGCTGGAGACCGTCTAGGTAGTTACCACCGCAGCGTCTATGTTCGTCGCCAAACAGTAGTGCGCACATATTACTGTGTTCCAGATTGAAGGTAGTTGTAGCTAGTGAAATTACTAATATAACGAGCCATGACATCCTATGTTTTAATACGACGAGCTCAATGTGTAGCAGTGAATACCATCCTAACTAGCACCACGTTGTTATGTGCAGGCGTATTATTTACCATTAGGTGAACATCCTATTCCTTTTATCGCTCTCTTTGAATAAAAAAAAATCCTCTAGCTAGTGATCGAAATATTGATATTTTACTGTGTTATTTAGTGTTTTATCATATTGAACTTTGGCGTTGTTTTCAAAATATTCACGTAATGATAACTGACGTAAAATGGGTGAACAAACTGTTGCCACTGATATTGTCAGCTTATGAACTGAATTATTAAATGATAAAAAGTTAGATGGGTCAGATTTTGTTGGCTTGTATTTTATCATATTATCCTAACACAAACAAAAATTAAGTGTATATAAAAAATTCGCTAAACTAAGATAACTCTATATTTTGTTTATTGGTGGTAGGTCACCGTTCCCGAAGATCCCAAAGCTTCTCGTAAACAGTCTAAGGATAACCACCAAGGAGGTTTTAATGGGTAAAAATCCCAGATTAACTTTCTCCCGAGAAGTATCTTTTAGAAGATTTCCCCTCTGATAACAAAGAAAAGGTCTCAATTCCCGCGCAGCTCCTATTTCTTTCGTCAAATTGTAGTCTGTAGACGCTAGTTTGTTCCGGTATGAAGGTTGGCGAAATTATTGGACAACGAGATTATGTTTTTTCTCAAAGCGAGAAGCATGATGTAGTGTAGTGTGTATAATAGTAACCAGCTCTATATTATAAGCAGTTCAGATATTTATTTAATATATAATTAGTGAAGTCACTGAGCCCACGAGACTGTGGACTAAGCACAATGTTGTACAGTGTATATCAATTTACTGAACGCTTTATTGTTATAGGCAAGTTGTTTACCCTAAGCCATGCCATTTGAATAAAAGAAGTACTAAAATGTTTATAAAACATCAGAAAAAATAATGAACTAAGTATTGAATGAAATTTATAATAGAGCCTTCTTTTCTTTCAATAGCCGAAAACGTTGTCTACACATATAAAGAGGATATTCCTTGGCGACGAACATCATTTACCATTACTTGAGGATGCCCCTTATTTTCTTACTTTCCTCATAAACAAAAAAGAAATTAATAAATATCACTCACGTTTAATCATTTTGGTTTTAGGGATTAAAACACTGACATATGAAGTAATTGAGAGTAAAAAAGAACTGAACAAAACAAACACTGCACCGATGGTTGCTATAATAAATATATGATTTTAATATATAGCTTCAGACATTTCCGTGAACACCACTGTCCTGTTATCAACTGAACTCTTAATGCAGTACTGTGTATAAACGAGCTTGTGGACTTTAGTATGATACATACGATCGGTACAGTCAGACAAAAAATCCGATGATGTTAGAATAACAAGGCAAATGAATTAATAATGTTTTCCCGGCAGTTTGTCCTTAATTGTCTCCGGCTTCTGTTTGACCAAAGTGAGAAACTAAGTATAAAGATAATAAGAAGAATAAGTTGTTTTTGTTTTAGTTTAATTTTTTCATTATCATCATCAGCCGATAGACGTCTATTGGAAGACAAACCTCCCCCAAGGATTCATATAAGGGATTTTAGCAATTTCCGACCTTGCCGGCCCAATACGGTTGGTGGGAACTAGAGCCTCGTTTGTTAATTAGCAGGGCAAATGTACCCCTCGTAGTGACGAGCAGGTAAGATTGGGAGGATCCTGTTAGTTGTGCGGAAATCCTCACACCCCCTTTATCATTTTTATTGCACATATTGAATTTAAAATATTTTTGAAAATTTGTATTACAACAATATAACTTTTCCTTCTATCATCATCATGTGCCTTCATTAGCCACTGCTGGATAAAGATCTTCCTTCCGTCTATGTATAAGTGATTAACATAGTATTTATGTAAGATATTTCTTTGAGCTTAAATAATTAAGACTTTAATGACCCTTTGTTTCGATAGATTAATTTAAAAGTGTTAGGTGCTTAGTACCGGACATTGACTAGGTCGACTACATCGCAGTTTTACTGTCAAACAGTAGCGTACAAACATTACCGTATTTTGGTTTGAATGGCGTTGTAGCTAGTCAATTACTGGAGTAATTGACTTGGTATCTTATTTCTCGAGTCAACGAGTACATGTCCCAGTGTGTGGCGCCATGTTTTTATGGGTAGGGATATTATTTACGATCAGTTGGACGTCTCGTCGATTCATTGAATTAAAAAAAAACTACTCATATAAGTTACATGTTGAAACTTCTCTCACTCCTAAACGGACCGACTACTTTACAAGAAGAACCAGAATTGGTTGGACGCGAAAAACAATGCACCACACTTCTAGCATCTAACAGTGAATCCATAAAGGCTGTTAATAATTATATTAATAGCTGACTTTTCCTAACAACTGTACATTTAATGTATTATTTGATAAACCGACTGTTTTCATTCCAACACGTGGTCATTCTTTGCCCTTGCCCTGTTTAAACATTCCTTATGGTCATTCTCATTAATGTTATCAATAGATAGAACTTACTTTTGAACTAACCGTGGTGTGTATATTAGAAATAACCGTAAATCTTCATTAAAGAATCTTCATCATCACCTCTAAACCACATGTTCATTGCGGATCATAGGCTTATCATATTCACAAAATTATGCACAATTGTACTACTTCATTGCCGTAGACTGTTTAAGTAAATACTAGAGTAGTGTCTAAAGGCCCTTGCTTTAGAAAGTAATTTGTGGTAATGTTTCAGACAAATTTCAAATCTAATTATATAATATATTACGCCCAGCAAAGCGGACGAGGAACAGCTAGTTTGATATGTGCGAAATACTTTCGCTTTATTCAGTTTTTGATGACAGTTTGAACATTGTAACAGTTATTTAACAATCTACGTAAAAATAGGAAGGTATTAAAGTGTTTTAAGGATTCATGTAAACGCTGTTTCATTATTTATTCATTTAAATATTAAATTATTTTCAAAATTAATTAGGTATAAAAATGTCGCTATGACTATTTGTTACTTATAATGTGATAAAAGTTTAATTTTAAAGAATATATAAAACTTTATATACAAAAATTATTTAATTTACGGCTACAGTAGCATGAATTATGTATATTCAACATTTTTATCAAATCCTCGGTAGTATAGTGGTAAGTATCCCCGCCTGTCACGCGGGAGACCGGGGTTCGATTCCCCGCCGGGGAGAATTTTTTAATATTGATGTGAATATAGTTCATAAAAAATTTTTTTTTTTCGCTTTCTTTCGTATAATCAATGAAATTTCAATCACAAATAAGACTAAAGGATGTAAGCAAAAGATTATCAAGGCGATTTTAAGATTGACTGTTTGTTATAACCTGATGTAAAAAGTATGCTTCATTACTAAGTTTGGTAAGGAGCAATGGATACAGCATTTTTAAAAATTAATAGCCGAAAGACACTGATCGTAATGTCTTCGTCAATATATATATCGTATGTGTTATAAATTATAAAAAAGAGATAATTTATGACGTATTTATTTTATTGTAAAAATAAATTAAATTTGTTCTTCAAACTTATACTAACGCCATCTATTTCAAAACATATAAACTAATATGACAGACGTAAAATGTTGTAATACAACAAATTTCTACAAGGAATTAGGTCTCGAATAATAGATACAATAGAAAACAAATGATATATTTATCAATATCTCGTTAATAATAATTTTATTGTAATATAAAATGTACTGTTCTTTGGGGTAACTTCAAAATAATAACCCAATATATTTTATTACCATGAATGTTCTAATGTTTTTATTCAATTAAAAAAAACGACTATATTTCAAATATAATGTTAAAGTTACAAGAAATGTTTATTTTTGAGTGTTGATATATTTTTAATATTTCTACAGTAGTTTATTTCTAAATGGTAACACTATTCGATAAGTTCTTTTTTTCTTGTCATTATTCGCGCTCGATGCGTCGTGGGTAGCCATGCGATATGTTGCTATGACGGATGCTCGTCTATGGGAGTGATCGCTTGCGGCTTTCGGGTATTAAATTGTGAAATAATATTTTGTCTTGTGAATTACACAAAACCATTGAAATTATCGCATGATAGTGAATAAAGTAATTGCTTGAATATGGCGTTGGAGGGTGTGAAAAGTGAAAAAAGTGAGGAAAACAACAGTAACGTGCCGGACGGCAAGCAAAACGGGATCGACAACAGAAGTAAACAGGTATTAAATTTTGCATAATTTGCAAATTGCTATGATATAACTGGTTGATATATTTTTTGTTATCAAAAATATTATCGGGTTTTGTTTACGTTTAATCTTTTGCAAAATTCAGTGTTACGTTGGAAATAGGCGCTATTTTGCGCACAGTTGTAATACGCTACTTATGTTAATGCAAACTGACAAACTTGGACAAGGTGTCATTGTACAGCGAAATGACCTATTTCTGCAGTCGCTAACGCGAGGATTTAAATCCTGAACAAAGTTTTCAATTCGCTTTTTAGTTTAGTGTCCTGGTTTTATTTCTTTCAAAATATGGCTTATTTTTCATGTTTTTATTTTTTAAGTGTTCTATAATTTTCCATTTTCAAGCTGTAATAATTTATGATACATAGATTGTTTTTAATATTTATGGAAATCTCTAGAGATGTTTAACAAATTTTAAATTGTGAAAAATTATTAACATCAATACCATTATACACAAATATAAACGCATCGTCGCTGAACCCTTTTCTTAAAGAAAAATGCCTTTGTATAAAATATTATAGCTTTCGCGGAAGCAAAGGCTGGTTTTTGGTTTTGCTTCTTTTTCGCTTTATGACAAGGCCACGGGAACGCTGTCTACACCTTGCGGTCCTTTATCAGGCATTTATTCTACTCTTTTCCTCTTCTGGAAACGCCTTTCCCCGAAATTTAAATCAATCTCTCCTCTTGGTCTACTGTCTTTGACAATAGGTTCTCCTCAAATCTGTCTGTGCGGCGGATGTGGTGTTAGTATTACTTTGCCGCTATCCATCACACGATTGTGGAAGACACAGAGCTGCGAAATTAATTTCTTCATCAGCAGTGCGACACCGTTTAGTTGTAGAGGGTATCATATACCTATCCTCATACATCGGTTCAGCTGCGGAACACGTGCGAAGTGAGCATGTCGAGTACATCTGGAGCGGTCACTTTGGATCAGCATTATCCCACGGGCAGCGCAGGATCTTAACTTCATATTGAGTGATCAGATCACGGCTACTAACCTTCACCGCCATGAGAAGAAACCCGTTTTGAGGGCGTAGTCAAATTTACGCCATTACGTTGATTAAACACGTGATGAAAAGTTTTCCATATTTTGTGTTGCCGATTTTTTTTGGGATATAGATGTTTTGTTATAAAATAAGAAATTATAAACGATGATGATGAGAGGAAACACTAATGCTGAGGTATGAAAGAAGGAAATGGAATGGAGTATGAGAGAAAAGAGGAGGAGAATAAAAAGAAAGAAAGATAAGAATAGGCATGATAGAGAAGATGGACGAAAGGAGAGAATGTAGTACTAGAAATAAGAAAATTTGAATGATAAGTGATAAATGTAAAGTAAAGCTTAAAAGTGCAATTAAAGGCTCTGACCCGCCATACGCAGGGGAATGACTGAAAAAAAAAAAAAAAAAAAAACAACACTAATGCTGTCATGAAAAACTGTACTTATACCAATTAAGACAAAGAGTGTTAATATAATTCCTAGTCTAGACCTAGTTGTTTAATAAGTGTGACATCTCCAGCATCAAATCTTGCAAAGTGCCAGAAAGGCCATTTTAATTACGACAATTATCACATGACTTTTTCAACTCTGCTAATGGGATCATCAACCATTTTGACACCACATGCTTTTAATAAATAAAAAAAAATATTAGAAATATCTTTAATGGTTTGTCTACTCCCGTGGTGCAATAATGCCATGTAACACCGAGGTTCCTGGTTAGATTCTGAGGCCATATGTGAAGATTTCGTGATAGGGTTTCGAACGCTCATGGCAGACTAACCACCTTCATATTTAAATCTGCAGCCATATCAACATCAGTGTCTCTGTCAATATATGAAAGCCGTAGTATTTTATGACGAGCACGCTTTACTATCCTCAGCTTTATTACTATACTTAACAGCATGTGCAATTAAGGTTAAATGTTAATCGATTGTTAATACAAAGAGGAGGTACTTCCTTATTTTCTTCAAGGAATTCTTTATAAAGGAGAAACGTCTTTGTAAATGTGTTTTCAAGGACATTCCTCCTTTTTTCTTAATAAATGAATAGAGTTCTAAATTTGTATGAGAGGAGACAATGCCACACATAGATACAGCGACTTTGAAATGTCTTAAATTATCTTATTAGATACATTTGATATACTTACTGTTCGCTTTTTATTAAATATTACTGCAGGTAACATTAGAGGTGTACTAATGACTTAAGATGTAATTAACTCATAAATAATAAAACAGCCAATCCTATGGAATAGATATTATGTAAGATTGAAATCGAGATTATATAGATAGTTATTTCAGTACGCTAGGCCTTTACGATATGAATATCTGCAGTACTGTTACGTAATTTAAATTTTTAGGTACAGTTATCGTATAAGCCTCTTTATAGCTTTTTGTCTGTCTAAGTCGGTTAACGGAATGCACGTAGTAATGTTTACTATCCGAACATAATACCATATATCATAATATATTAGATAGGTAGAGAAATAACGAAGCCGATAAGAGTTAACATGTGATATGATCTTCTTTATTTCTTTTACTAATCAGATGAAGTTACATCCAAAATATATTAGAGTTCTCCAAGTGTTCCTTCGAAACTGTATACGCAGTTTGACTTTGAAAATGAAATATTCTGGCAATAACGAGAATCAATATAATGTTTAACTGAAAAAATTGAAGATCAGTAATAGTAAATTTAACATCATTATAACTATCATCCGATAGACGTCCACCACTGGACATAGATCTCAAAGATCTTAAAGATCTCCATGCCGATTGATCGTCAGAAAATTACTTAGTTGATATTATATTACATAAGACATTTTATGATTTTCTAATAGTCTACACTGCAACTGAGTTATTAAACAAATAATTAGGTTTCTAGTGTCAAAGGATTGTCCTATTTTAAGAGAACGATGAAATATCAGAAGATTCTAGAAGAAAAATTATTCTGTAATAAAGGTCACCTATTTACGTCATTGTAATTTACAATGGCGTTGTTTTTGCTATCGTATTATAGTTAGTTTAATCGACGTATTATCATATTTTGAAGGTATTCAAGTTAACACAATGCCACGGTCAAGGATGAAGTTATTATAACGTTTTTTTTTTTTTTTTTTCATTAGGTTAAGTAACACGCTCGGTACAGGCGAGGCGCGGCCGGAACCACCTTTGCGGTTTATTACGTGGAAAATTGTTTAATATTAGCCATTAGTTTTACTTTATAGTAATCATGTTACAGTAATAAAACTACATCTTTATTACAAGTATATTTATATGCTTAACAAACATGAGGAGTTTTAATATCTATGAGAAGAAGCATTCTTACTCTCAAACGTAAGGAATGATCTATTAGGGGCACCGAAAAGTAATGTCGTTTTCTTACGCTAAATACAAACACATACATTTTTAACGAGTCTTTATTTTTAATCAATGATGTATTCCCCATCATTGTCAATAACCTTTTGCCATCTAGTGAGTAAATTTTCAATCCCTGATCGATAAAAATTAATTGGTTTTTCGGCAAAATATCTAGAGATGGCATTTTGGATATCATCCAAATTTGCAAATGTTTTGCCACTTAAAAAGTGTTGCAGCGCTCGGAATAAGTGGAAATCCGATGGTGCAACATCGGGCGAATATGGTGGATGAGGCAGCACCTCCCACCCCAATTCATTAATTTTTTCTAGAGTTCGCCTTGCGCAGTGCGGTCTTGCATTGTCATGTTGGAGAATGACGCCTTTTCGGTTGACAATCGCTGGCCACTTTTCAATTAAAGATTGATTGACTCGCTGCAATTGTTCGCTGTAGAGGTCTGCAGTAACAGTTTCTCCAGGTTTCAGTAATTCAAAATGAACAATGCCGCGAATACTCCACCAAACACACAAAAGCGGTTTTTTGGGGTGTAAACCTGGCTTAGCAGTACTCCGAGGGATTTCATTTGGAGAGAGCCACTGCCTTTTGCGTTTTGGGTTATCATACAGGACCCATTTCTCATCTCCTGTGATCAAGCGATCAAAAAACGCTTCTGTGTTGTGTCGTTGAAGCAATAAGTTGCATGTGATTGATCGGTTAGCCTTATTCTGTTCGGACAGATTATGCGGGACCCAAACACCTGCTCTGCTTACTTTTCCAATCTGCTTCAAATGTTCTTGGATGGTCGACCAAGGTTTGTTGAGACTGTTTGACAATTCCTCGATCGTCTGACACGGATTTGCTTCCACTTCCGCCCTTAACACGTCGTTGTCTAACGCTGATGGTCTTCCTGATCGATACGAGTCGGAAAGATCAAAATTACCCGATTTGAACTTGGAAAACCACCTTTGGCATTTACGAATGTCCAGTGCATTTGGATAAACATCGCAAATGTTTTTGGTAGCAACTGTTGCGTTATTTCCCTTGCGAAACTCAAAGAGCATGCAATGCCGGATGTGTACCTCTTCTGGTATTTGGCTGGCCATTTTACCCAAAATTACAAAAAAAAATTGTAATTCAATTGTCTATAAGTAAAGAAATCACTATAACCTCACAATGTCTTTGGTACGCCTCTGAACAAAACAATGAGCTGACAAATGACAATCAAGTATTGGCATGCGCAGAAACGACATTACTTTACGGTACACCTATTATATTAGTCGGATAACTAGATCGAAAGTATTTTTAGAAGTTACTAAAAAAAAATTACAGGTCATAAAAATTATTACTGTATAGATTTTCTTTTAACTCAGTGTTAAAAAATTCTTATATTGTTTAAGAAACTAGGCTTTCTTTTTATAGGTTTAATCTGCCTTGAAGCTTGACCTAATTAGATGCTATAGAGAAAGTAGGTTTAAAATATCTCTCTATGAAAGACTTGATTCCTTAATTATAGATGAATGTACTCAATATGACAATATGATTAATTCGGATTCCTCATTTCATCAGTAATCACATCAGTGGTGATGATCGCCACCATCATTAGGTAACTTATTATTTATATGTCATATAAAGCAATCTTCTTGACTGCTTTCTCAGTAGTCTTTGCGCTAGCTGTCTCTAGTTCAAATCCAGGGTCACACGTGGAGTGTAGTTAGCTTTAGGTTTGTTCACATACGTAAGTGATATGCCTGATTATAATCGGTAGCATTTAAGATGATATACACAGCATCACTGTGCGCGTTGTCTTAGAACGTTAGATGTTGAATCCCGTTACCCCCATTAATTACATTAATTATAATACCCTGAAGGGCAGTTCTTTGAGTACTGTTCGGCGGCAGTAGGAGGACCTGCGGTAGTACCAACATAGACTGTCTCCTACAATAGAGACCTACCATTATTAAATCCTAGCTAGTTACCACTATCATATTGTATATGTGCTGCTTTAATAGTACTGTTATATTCCAGCTGTAAACATATAAGAGACATCATATTATTTACAGATTACTTACAGTCAAAGAATTAATGGCTTTATAGTAACTTAACGATATGTGATGACAGTGGTTTACAAACATTACTGTGTTCCAGTTTGAAGGACGCTGTAGCTAGTGTCATTATCATGGCGACGAGTACAATGTAGTGCTGGGTTTAACATCCTAGCTAGCGCCAAGTTTTATGGGCAGGCTCATCACCATCACGTGAACATCTCGTTCGTCTCGTCGCTTCCTTGAAAAAAAAAAGAGTTTGAGGTTAAGTGTTGGTAAAAAAAGCTTAAATTTTTTTTATAATAAAATTATACTAACAATGTATCCATCAGTTATTAAGGATTGATTATAACATGGACAATGAAGCGTTGTTCTAGCGTATAATTTAAGTAAAAATCATTGAAGTCGAAGCGATGAGCGGACCCCTAATCAATGAAGCTCAGAACCGGGAGCCGGCGCTTGACCTCAAAGTAGGTGACGTAATGTGGTCTCGGTATCACACTTTGTAGGGTACTTTACATGCGCTTTAATACATAAAAACCTTAACACATTGTAAATGTTTGATATAACTTCATATTTGTTATGTAATATATATAAACAATGAAATCATTCTGTCTATCAATATATAAACATCTCACTCCATACTGGTGGTAGGTCTCTTTTGCCGGAGATCGTCTAGGTAGATACTACCGCAGCCTTGTAGTCTCGGGCTATTAAGAATAGAACTAAGGTATTCCCTGCTTGTCGTACAAGGCGACTGAAAGAGTCGTCTGGTTCGTGGGTTTTGTGGGGGCCTTAAGAGCTCAATAATCGAGCCTCACACGGCAAATGTATGGTGGTCTTGTATTTGCCGTAGCACAGCGTGGGTGCTGAGAAGGGCTTTGCCCTTCCGTGGGTGCCAGCCATAGTGCAAGGAGGCACAGATGCGTTCCGTAGAAGATCCCGGAGCTCATCCCAATGCAATGAGTGAGACCACCAAGGGGGTTTTATTAGGTAGAAACCCCACATAACGTTATCTTCCCCCCAGAAGCAAGATATCTTTTAAGATTTGCCATGCTATAAAAAAAAGTAAGGTATCACCGTAGCGCCTATTTCTGGCGTCAAATAGTGATGTATAAACATTACTGTGTTCCGGTTTGGAGGGCGTTGTATCTAATGTAATTATTGAGGTAACGAGATTTACGAGTACTGGGGTATCTTATGTTACAGGCGACGAGCACAATGTGGTGCAGTGCATACCATCATAACTAGCGCCACGTTGTTATGGGTTGGCGTATCACTTACTATCAGGTGAACGTCCCGCTCGTCGCATTGCTTAATTACATAAAAAAAAATATTTCCACTGCTGGGATTCGAGGCCTTCTCTCACAAGAAGAGATATTCAAGGTCATTTATCTACGACCCTGGGGAAGATAAGAATATCACGATTGTAGAAACGCGGCACCGCTGAAGGATGTTTCCCAACAGTGGGAACAATAAGGCGGCTGATTATTATTATGATTTTTTAACCTATTGTAGCTAGTAAGTTCAGTTTATGTTACAAGTGAAGAATGTATTGAAGATGCGCGCTTTGAATACCAATTGGGTTATTGTGGGCGCAACGGAATTGTTGCTACAAGCCAATCAATTGTACACTCATTGTTGATTGTTGACTGTCAGTGTTGATTATTTGACGCTTGATTGTATTGAGCGATGTTTTCGTTTGTTTGATTTAACAGCTGATAACCAATAGTTATCGTTGTTTACATCTTTTGATAAGATGATTAAAATAATAACGATCCTTGATGTCTACGAGAGTGATAATGATTACGTAGTTTTGTTGTAGAATCTCTATTGCTATCCGATTATTTCCATATCATTTTTTTAAAAGGTACCTAGGGAAAAAGATCAAAGACACTTCTTTTAGGAATAGGTGTGTTTATTGTGTTCAACTTCTAAAAACCTCGAATCCAAAACAAACCCAGAGAAAATGCTGAAGGCAGCATAGATTAAACAAGAATAAAGTTACTAGATCTGTTTTTTTTTGTTATTTTTTTTTTTAAATAAGTACCAGTAAATATAAAAGTGTTGTCTAGTTAATACTAGTACATATATATACTTGCTGTTCCTTACCAGCTTTGCTGGTTGTAACACCCCCACAACTCCCTTTGGGGAAGAAATTTTGTAAAATTCGTTGCTATGTGATATCGTGATGTGTGTACATAATTAGACACATATACATATATAGTAGATTCTCCAAGAAGCAAATATTAAGCAAGTATCATGAAAAATGTCTATTTGATATGATGCCTTCATTCTTTTTTGGATGATTTGAAATTTTTTAAATGCATGGAAAAAAAAACATGAAAATCGCGTGTTACCGTAAATTTAGCGTGACACAAATAATTTAGTTTATTGCTTACAAACGCGCTTACACGTACTACGGTACAGTAATATATTTAGTACGCTAATTTGCTTTATCCCGATTGGGTCAGTCTCGGTGTTTGCGTTTATTAATAACACACAAATCTGGCAATGAGACTCGGATTTACAGATCGAAATGGAATAATCGTAAGGTTCTATATGACACACATATATATATATTTATATAGATAAAGTTACCAAATCAATCTCATACTTAAGTATAAGACAGGATTGTTATTCATTACTAGTAAAAAAATCGGCACGCAAAGGGTTTTTATTTAATGAAAAAAAATAAAAATAAATAGGATTAGCACAAAGACTACACAGAGGGGTGCAAGTAATTAAGCGTGGGGTTCACTCGTTATAAGTCTTCCAGATATTTAACTACCTCCGTGGTGCAGCGACTAACCGTTTGTCTGAGCAAACGGTAGTCTCTAGTTCGATTCCGACGGCATACATTGAGGAGTTTACAAGGAGGAGCTTGTCAATATTACTGATTTAGGTAATTATTTTGCATGCAATCATCATTGCAATGATATCAAGATATCAGTGTATATGGACTATTTGATTTCCATGGCAACTTCACTCCATTGGCTGGCACTGTTACGCAATAAACCAATAAGCTATCGGCTACAAACAGACACACTTAAGCTGCATATGAATAAAAATACTATATATATATATCTTATTGACAAAAGACTAATACTTAACCACAATTTCATTTGATGTGAAATGACTACAAGACAGGTGATAAAGTGTGCTACTCCCGAAATCATCAGTCAGGAATACTTAGTTTCTTATATGTTGACAATCAGCACAGCAATGATTATATGGCAGTATATTTACCATATATCACACTTTGAGGCACTAAAGTAATACCTAAATGAGTAATATTGACAAGCTCCTCCTTGTATCCTCGTCAATGTATGCCGTCGGAATCGAACTAGACACTACCGTTTGCTCAGACAAACGGTTAGTCGCTGTACCACGGAGGGAGGTAGTTAAATATCTGGAAGACTTATAACGAGTGAACCCCACGCTTAATTACTTGCACCCCTCCGTGTAGTGTTTGTGCTAATCCTATTTCATTTTTTTTCATTAAATAAAAACCCTTTGCGTGCCGATTAGTAAAAATTTATTATCAATAATAAAGGGGTGAATATCAATAAGAATATTCTTTTATGTACCATCACGTACCTAAAGGCTTACGTGAATCTAATTTTAATATAAATTGCATACTCGTATGGAATGAAAATATATTTTATATATTACTGTACTATATTCGCTTGTTATTTTTTTATTAAGCGATGAGACGAGCGGGACGTTCATCTGATGCTAAGTGGTATGCACTGCACCACAGTGTGGTCGTCGCCTTACACATAGTATTTTGAGTCTCGTTACCCCAGTAATTACACTAGCTACAGCTTCATTAAAACCGGAACATAGTAATGGTTGCACACTACTGTTTGGTGGCAGAAACAGGCGCTGCCGTTGTACCCACCTAGACGATCTCAGGCAACAGAGACCTACAGACTCACTGCTGGATGTAGAGTTGGAAGGACCTTCACAAGGTCGACAAACTTTCGCATGGAGAACGCAGGAACCAATGAATACAGGCAGCGCAGGACCTATTGGTGTTGAGATCTTTAAGGGACGTCTTATAGACCTAATATTTTTTTTTTCTACAAAGCGAAGATATTTTCTAGTCATTCACCTGATGATAATTGACAGGTCTGCTCATAACATGGCGCTCAGACAGTCAGAATGATATAATATAAACAACATCGCATTGTACTTGTCCCTTAAAAATATAAGATGTTAATCTCGTTACCTCAGTATTGTCACTGTCCACAACGCCATTCAAATCGGAACGTAGTAATGTTTGTACACTACTGTTTGACGACAGAAATAGCAGTTGTGGTAGTACATGCTTAGACGATCTTCGACAGAGTAAAGTAAGAATTTACAAGTTCAATGGGAGAAACATGCTATTCAATTATATTGGCCGGAAGTCAATTGCTTGAATACCGGATATAAATGAATTGGCATGTTGCAGTAAAGATAGTTGATCTATTGATGTAAATATAAATGAATACAATGTGTTCGCGCATTCGATGTATGTACTAGTATATACAATAGTATTGACTTATTTCTATTGGATATATTCATCATCATAAGCCGATTGACGTCCACTGCTGGACATACGCCTCCCCAAAAGTATCTTTTGGGGAGGCAGGATGGGACCCCATTTCAATCGGATAGGAATTTATACGTGGGGATTTGGGCCATTTCCCACCACGCTAGCCCAATGTGGGTTGGTCGGAACCAGAGCCTCATTTGTTGATTGTTGTTGACCAGCGTGCACCACGAGCAGGTGAAGTTGGCTTGGATCCCGTTAGTTGTTGTGCGGGTACCCTTACACCCCTTGGATATATTACAAGTTATTATTTGTAGGTATTATTAGATTTGTATAATTTTTTTTTGTATTATACAGATACAACTTATAATAACTAAATTATCATATTGGTTTTATAGAAATAAACCCTTTGATCTGATTATACGGTTTCTGAATATATTAAATTTTTAAACTAAGCTGTGGGGTGGTTTTCAAATATAGTCTCTTATGTTATGCTTGATGTTGGTTGTTTAAGGCAGATACGCCTGGGGAGTTTGGTACGTGAAAATTATGTTATTATGGGTAACGAGACTTAATAACCTATATTTCAAAGTGACGAGCACGATAAGGAGGAAGTACTCTTAAATAAAAAAATTGATTATATGTATAGGAACGAAAAAAGGTTGGTAAGGACTAGTCTAAAGGGATGATGAGAGATTGTGTTTTGTATGCTACAAAATGAATGGCGCTGTGAAACTCTGTTGATGTCATCATTTATTATTGACACTGGACTAAAGTAAATATTGCGTTTTTTTTATAAGATTAGTTACTAATATATCGAGGTTACACACAACGTTTACGCGGTTGAACTAAAAATAAATATGATTTTATTGCAGAGGTATGCAACGTTGTAATATAACCAGTTTTCGCTTGCGGTCACCGTCGTGATCATGTGCTTATCACATCTAGTGGTTGCTATGATATTTTTAACTGGGTAGTTAAAAGTGTTTATCATTTTTAAAAGTATTAATTTTTACAAAGTTAGAATTACGTAAAAAACAGCTTTATTTTCTTTATATAACTAAGTGACGAGCACGAAGTTTACCGATGTAATGCTTGTAATGGACTTAAGATTATACTTATTATTATATATATATATGATACTTACACTTGTCAATCCAATCCAATCAGCCGGAAGACGTCCACTGCTGGGCAAAGGCCTCCCCCAAAGATTTCCACTCAGACCGGTCCTGGGCCACCCGCATCCAATGGTTGCCAGCGACCCTGACCAGGTCGTCGGTCACACACTTATATTATGATTAATCGTATGATCCTGTATGATTCTTTAATTGCCAAAGCGACCATATGATCTAGTGGAGAGTGAGGGGAAGGAAAAAGTCATGGTTGAGGAATATCAGGGAATGGACTGGCATATCCGGGGCGTCCGATTTGTTCCGCCGAACCAAAGACAGAAAGGACCGTACCACGCTGATCGGCAACCTTCACTATTTGGAGAGGCACTTTAAAAAGAAGGTGGGTGACAGGTACTACCCCAGCGCCAATTTCCGTGTAAGTAGTGTGCAAACATACCAGTTTCCGGTGTGCAGAACGCTGCGGCTAGTGTAACTGGGGTAAACAGACTCAGTCTTAACTTTCAAAACGACGTCCTACATGTGGTGTAGTCTATAGTATCTTAACAAGCGCCACGTTGTTTCGGGCAAGTGTATCACTTACTATCAGGTGAACATCCCGTTGCTTTGTTGAATATAAAAAAGTGTACAACTATAAGTTGAAATGATGATGATTTAACTATATCGTATCAGTACTAACTACTTCGTTTAAATTTTAACTAAAAAGTTAACGGTGTTTATCCTTTCAGACGAAAATAATATGGCCGTGACCTAATTCGATTCGAAGACGCCGGATTCGAATATATTTAACTGCTTCCGGTGTTATCGTGTAAATACTGCAGTATTTATATTATTCAGTATACAATATAAAAAGCATTTATATAGATTTCACAAAAATACTTTTTTAAATTAGTTAAAAACTTAACTCTTTCTATGGTTTAAATATAAAGAGACTGCAGTAAGAAGCGATATTTCTTCTCGCCTGTCACCTTAAAGCGCAAGGCGGATGAGACAGGTTCAGACATGTCCGTCTAGAAAGTGCGACGTCTCTCCACATTTACGGAAGTGATGATTCAGAAAATAAATCTCTATATAACTTTGTATAGTAATTCATAAAAATGTTGTTTAAAGTTAAGTTACTTAGACTTCGTGTAGCACTGATGATAGGTTACTGCTGAGACCGTCGCGGTATTTTTTTAGTTTATTTTTTTTGTTCAACTGATGGTAAGCGATACGCCTGCCTATAACAACATGGCACTAGTTAGGAAGATATATACTGCACCGCATTGCACTCGTCGTCTTGAAACATGGTGTTAAGTATCATTGCCCCAGTAATAACACTGGCTACAGCGCTCTTCAAATTAGAGCATAGTAATGTTTGCACACTACTGTTTAGCTGCAGACCTCCCTACCTAGGTACCTCCCTACCTAGGTACCTCCCTAGACAGTCTCTGGCAACAAAGACCTACCACCAGTAAAACGAAGGAAACGATTGATCTAGCAAGAATTTCACATAATGGGACTATGTGGTGATAGTTACGATGATGAATACTACATTGACTTTGTATCTTTGAAACTGACGTTAAATTTCCTTACCCCAGTAATTTCACTTGTAATAAAGCTCTGCAAACCGGAAATTACTATAATTTATTACTGTTCATGTTTTTATATTAGCTAATGTTAAAGTATTTGTCAATTTAATGTAGACATGATAGAAACTATTTGTCCCGAAATTTTCATTGATAAGAGGATATCGTTTCACCTCACCTTTTCAGCACCGAACATGACAAGGTCTGAGCTTATCACAATACCGGCCTTCAATATAAACGGATGATTCATTTATGGTATAAAATGAAAATGTACAGATAGTATTCTATAAAAAAATATTATCTCCTTTTTTTTTATTTAATGAAAGGACGAGAAGAGCAGGACATTCAATTGATGGTGATATGCCTGCCTATGATAACGTGTCGCTAGTATAGACTACACACTGCACCAAATTGCACTCACACCAAGTCTCGTTACCGCAGTAATTTCACTAGCTTCAGCACCCTTCAATCTGGAATACAGTAATGTTTGCAAACTGCTGTATGGCGGCAGAAATAGGAGCTGCGGTGATTCCTACCTAGACGGTCTCCGGCAAAAGAGACCTATCACCAGTGATACTTATTTTACTTACGAATGAGACTTTATGTTTATATATTAAACATAAATGGAAAAGTATAAACAGTGATAGACATATTCGAAATCGTTCCTTATCATTGAATTTTTTAAAGTTATGTGACCGACTGTATAATTTTTTTAAGCTTTATACTATTTACAATCTGCTATAATACAGGGATTGAAACTATTAGTAGTGTTTATCCAATACATATAATTTTAAATCGGTAAGTCGGAACTTATATGGAATGAAATCCGTTTGATTAAATCCGATTAAAGCTAGTTGACAAAAGCACCTACCGAAGTGATGTCAGCTTATAACAACATTATGTCACGCTTTGGCCAAGTGTAGATGGATATAAAGTTATATTTATTGGGAGTAAACTATTGTTCAATTTTTTAAGCAGATTACAAAAAGCTCTATCAGAGGAATCCATGATCGTAAAAGTACTAAAGATTTAAAACAACTCTTCCTCTCCGAAGGGAGATCCTGTATTTATTTATTTTTTCTTAGCTTGTGTTTTCAAATGAAAGCTTAGTCCATTGTAATTCTGCTCGCACCTTGAACTATCTAATTTCGTAGATTATATAGTATAGACTATATAGTAGATGGTTACATGATACACGGTTATATATACGAGGTTAGTGCAAAAATATTCTATGATTGAAGGATATAGAAGTCATACTACAGAGTCCATCCGTAAGGAGTAACAACAAAGTGTAATAAGATAAAACCTGTATGATATATATATTATATTTATAAATTTTTGTAGTGATTAAAGGAATTTTCAAACTATCTATATCATTAACTATTAAATAACTATATACGTAATGAATTGTAGACATTTATCTTGTTTCAATATACATAACATGTAGTTATGTTTATGTTACTGCATGCAGTGTATTGCATTCCTTTTATTTAATATAGCGTTATGGTAAATAACTATTTCAATATCAGTTCATAATATGTATTGAATCAAAAATGTGTCTTGATGATTTTGAAGTAATAGAAGGAGTTATAACAGTAAGTACTTAAAGTATTAATATTTCGCATTTCTTGTAAGATCTAATGAATATCGGCAAATACTACATATATAGTTCAACACTGCAATATATATGCAATCATTGTTTATTTTTAGAATACTACTTAATATTTAAAATACTGATGGATCTTCCATAACATCGAAAGATCTAGGAAACCGCTGGAAGAGTTACGCTTGACAGATCAGTCTGGAAAACTTTTTATACTCAGTGTTTGCTTGTCTATCGGCTGTTGATAATTATAATGAAGATATATAAAAAAATATATATATAGCATTTTTCATTTGTAAACTATAATTTAACTCTGATGATCTTTTATATTATGAAAATATCACTAAGATTGCTCGAAACGACGTGAAGAAAGTAAAGAGATACTAACAAGTTTGTAATTCATATAATATTTAATAAGAATGTAGTATAGAAATGTATCTGCTTCTCTTGCGACACTATTTTGCGGTAGAACGTATATTTAGGTTGTATATAACGTGTTAGGAATAATGATTTTGTGCCTAGATTGGGCGTTATCCGCAGACGCGTCCACTGCCATCCATTTATATAAACGCGACCTACATTTCAATTATAAACCTGCTCCATTTCAAAGGAGGCCATGATACATTCAAACGCAGATGGCGGGAATGCCGCGGTCACAGTATAACCGGAAATTAATGAAAAAGCAAAGCGAATAAAATACAGAATGGTGTACAATGCCGGTACAGAAAATAAAATCAGCGATCGGAAGTAGATTTAGTCCTAAAATATACGATTCAAAAACGATGGTACAGGATTAACTACGTAATGAAGACGTATTTATAGTAATGATGGAAAAAATATATGTATGAACTAAACTATGTACTATAACTGAAAAGCCTAGAGACTTGAAATTTGGTAGGACTATTCTTTCATAGTATACATCTATTAACACGGGAGTGTCGGTAGGCAGAAAAGTTTTTGACAAATTCCAGGTCTAAATTTAATATAAAATTCTGCACTACTGCCTGCAAAACGGGCATAACTAGTAATTATATTAACCTGAACAGCCATATTAATGTTTCTTATTTCAATCGCTGAGAATGAGAACCTTTTCTCACATGGAGAAGGCGACGCTGGCGAAGTTCATATGTCCTCCAAAACATTTGTTCAAACAAGCATACTGATTTCCACGTGATGTTTTCCTTCACCGGTAACTTAAGTTCAGTGGGGAATAACCAGGCCTTTTCGAGTCATATAGTTCGTACTAAAACTACCTTTATTGTCTGAGCTACCACTTCTTCCTCTATGTCTATTAAAACATAAACTACACAGTATCTTGCACAGATCGAAATTTAGTCAACGCGTCAATACCTTCCTATTTCTGTAACACATGCTCTATTTATAAAGATGTATTGAACCGGTGAATGAACCAGGTCAAAATACCCTCATCATATAACCGTATTAAATAAATGTTTTTTTTTAATCGACGTGAATAGCAGGACGTTCACCTGGTGGTACGTACCTGGCTCTAATCGTTGGCTTTACATGTTTTACTTACGATATTTCCGTACCACTTTACGCTCGGAAAAGCGGAAATGAATACCATTTATTAATCTGCTGAATTATACGTTGCTGTAAAAAAAAATATCGTCAACGTTATTCAATTTATAGGAAATAATTTTTAGCTACATCTTCGAAAACGTAAACTGTATTTTCTGAAGCTGAATTTCGTTAACTATTATCGCAAAGGAAACTGAGACTGAGATAAGGAACGAGGTCGTATGTGTTACCGTGAGTTTTTTTATCCGTCTGCATTGCTAGAAACTTAGTTAACTGTATTTCGAAGAATTTTGAAAAGGACTTTTATCTTAGTTTTTTTTTTAATTAATATCTGCTTCGATAACATCCTTAATTACTGTATTTATTACAGTGTTAACAAATAATTTGTGGTAGAAAGTGTCACCTTGGTTCCTACTTTTCAAAATATCATCGAACCTCAACTTTGGGCGATTTATTAAGTGTAAAGGCCAAATAGCTGCAAAAAAGCTTGGAGTCCTTGTCAAAGTATGACGGTAATTAACTGCCAGTAGACAGCTTCTAAGGCTGTAAAAAAACGGAGGTCCGACGGTGTGTGGAGTACTGCTGCCACATCAGGGCAGATGCTGCAAAATATCTATTGGCTAATTTGGACTCTGTAGAAAGGCGCCTTTTAAGGATAGTTGGTGACCATAAGCTGACAAATACTAAATTTGATAGCCCGAGTCACCGGTGTAGGGTAGCGATCCTCTCAGTGTTTTACCGATTGCATTTCGGGGAGTGTGCCCATAGACTTCATTCCTTTCCTTTCTTCACTTATTCCTACGATGTCGAGATCCCACGCCTTAAGACATAGCATTTCGCTTCGACCTACTTAATTCGAACAGCGAAGGATCGGAACAGTCTGCCGGCGTCAGTGTTTCCGTCCAGGAATGACGTGGGGATCTTTAAGAGAATAGTGTATAGGCTACTTCTAGACTAGTGCGCTTTACCATTAAAAACTACATCGCTCCTTCCCATCAGGTGGGATCGTAGTCAAGCGCTAGTCCATACAATAAAAAAATAAACAGAAATTGGACACTTTCAAAGGCCATCCGCTGAAGTAGCGACATCCTTTAAATAATATATATGGCAATATAATTTTGTAAATGATATGCAAGTGACAGCGTAGGTAAAGATAAGTTTCTAATTTATCAGATTATTAACACTGTGCAAACTTTTTTTTTTATTCTTAGCGACAATCTCTCAACCGGTTTTCGAGCTCGTGAACTTAACACATTGATTGTCCGCACAAGGTGAAGTAGTACGTCATATCGTCATGATATGTCAATATCAGTATTATCTATTGGTCGCTATCGATTGTTGTTCAATATAATATTACACCGTAGTAAACAAATATTACCTATAAATAAACGAACTTCATTGCCAAATATCAATTTATTTGTCTCTGGCTGTTCCTCGCCCGCTTTGCTGGTCGTAATATAAAATTAGACTTGAAGTTTGTTGTGAGCAACCGCGATCGCCAATGATTTTCTATTACTGTATGCTACCATCACTATAGCAACCATATAAATAAAACCACATAAAAATGTTTATCTAATTAGAAATGATGAAAAATCAATTATATTCAAAATAATAAGTAGCCTATAACCAACTACAAAACATTCCGCGTCGAATGGTTGTTATACTTTCACTAGTTTTCACGTGATTGGCGAATAAAGGAAACCTTTTTATATTATATATATACATATATATAGGAAGGCGTATGATTATAATTGTATAGCCAAGTATGTTTTTTTTTACCAAAATATTTATAGCATTTTGAACACTTTTGTTAACACTACTTGGTGGTGAGTCTCTCTTGAAGGAGAACATGTAGGTACCACTGCAGTTTCTATTTCTGCCGCCGAACAGTAGTGTGCTAACGTTACCGAATTCTAGTTTAATCGGCGTTGTAGCCAGTGAAATTACTGGGGTAACGAGATTTAAGATCTTACGTCTCAAGGTGAAGAGCACGATATGGTGCAGTGTTTATCAACCTAAACAGCGATTCATTGTTATGGACAAGCATACCGCATTTCATAGGGTGAACACCTCATCCCTTAAATAATCCTTTAAATAATTTTATTTTTAAATGCGTGTACTTAGTGTTCTAATGTTAGTTTATTTATTTATATAAATTTTAATTGTTACACCTAAAATTAGATTACAATATGCGGACTTAATGCCTATGGATATTTTCTTCCAGTCAACCTAGGAATTTAGAGATGCTGGCAAATATATAAATACTATGATGTGACACCAAATGTAATAAATGAGGCTAGTAGGCTAGTCAAACTTTACTAGTATTCAAACTTAGCACATGTGATTGGAATCGAACCAGTGTTCTCACTATCCCAAGGCAAGGACCGGACGTAGTTTGTGCTAAATATAAATATCCTGTATTATGCGTCGCTTAGGACTCCTACTTGAAGTCGCTTTTCCCAGATATGCCTCTTAGTTAGCACACCATTAATCTTAAAATATTACTTAAATTGATTAGTAATGTTTAATGAATTGCGGTACATCTGTCGCAGTTTTTCCCAACAAGGGGTCCACACCCCATATAGTAGCAATTTTAATTTTTAAGAGGGAAATTCAATAAAAATCCATTACATTCAGTATACGTTTTTTTGTTTTCAATTTAAATTTATATAAAAAAAAATACTTTATACAGCAATGATAATTTTCTAGTGATTAGAAAAACCTCAAGTATTATTTAAGTAAATACCTTTATAAGTAAAATTATGAGTAAAGCATTTCAATCCTTATAAATACAAGGAGGACTAGAGTTTTAAAAGGATATTTAATTGACAATAAAAAAGATTATTAAATGACCTTTCGTTTTACATATAGGCACTTACTTATTATTACTTTCGTCTTATATATACATTTAAAAGTAACTTAATGTCGAACTACTCATCAAATTCGTTCAATGCTATAACTTGTTTCAATGTTCTCCATTTATATTATACTAGCTGTTCTCCGGTCGCTTTGCTATATCACCCTCGCAACCCCTTTTAGGGGTAAGATTTCGTAAAATTTCTTAGCTGAATTATACCTGGCGAAAGGAATATTTGTACCAAATTTCAAGTATTTTAGCCTAAGGATCCAGAGATGTGAAAAAAGTCATCCACAGAGATGATTCCACTTGTTGAGACATAGGCGGAAATGTTTTATATATATAGGATATTCTGTTATATAAAACTGAAATTATACATTTTCGTTAATTTGTTTACACACCGGCATGAGGTTTTTTTTTATAAAATCGCGTGTTGTTTCGAAATCAGCGTGTCGTGTACAAATTAGTACGCTAGGTGACTTAATGCTCGTTTTCATGTTTAAACCTTTGCAGTATTATCATGCTTAAGAATGCATACATTTTTCTCTGATAGCGCTATTTTGTATGTTTTTATTGTTTAGTTTCCATTTAAACATGCGCGTTTACTTTTTTTTAGGTCGTCACAACATGTGTTTAATGTAAATGGCGTTATTTTCAAGGTGACACTTAGTCATCGGAAAAAAGATAAATAATAGCTGTTTCCCCGCCTATTTTGATGGCTATAACACCCCTACGACTCACTTTGGTGATGGAATTTTGTAAAATCAATTCTTAGATACCTCTACATGGCAGAAACAATATTGCTATCAAATTTTGAGTCTTTACGTAATAGTTTCGCAGATATCGTAATGAGTCAATGAACGTCTGGACATCTACATATATTATATATAGATTTCGATATAAAATACATTCATATAACTAGTTTAGTTTTAATTAATATAACATTTAGTTTAAACAAGAAATTACTAATAAGCAGAGTTGCCTTGATAAAAAACTTACTCTTTGCAGACGAAATATCTCAATAAATAAAAGTAAATTGAAACAATAACAAGCACCAAAGAAACTACAACAAAGCAAAGCCGGAAACGACGTTTTTTTAACAAATTTTCATAGCTTTTATACATACATACATATATATATCACGCCTCGTTCCCAGTGGGGTAGGCATAGCTTTTATTTCGTACAATATTGTTGTATTTAACTTTATTTCGTATCAAGTATATTAATTTCATTCATAAACATTTGGCGATGTAATTGCATTCATTCTCGTTTCTTCTATATCGAAGATTTTAACTATGTCCTTATTTTAAGATTATTTTCAGTAAGAATGACTGCGTAATATTGATTATGTTAAACCTGTAAATTTATTAAATTTATACGAAAAAAATCCTACGATCCTTATAATTATTGTAAATCTACCGACGTCGAGATGATGTAAAGGATTAATCAAGCATTCTATATTTTCGAGATGTCCTAATATATTTTCCTTTGATATTTTACTTGTATAGTAACACAATGAATGCTTTATGTCTATATATAGTTGATAACATTCATATTTGTTAGTAAAACGATTAAACCGATTCCTGCGAAAGCGCTGTGATAATAACTAACTTTGAATGTTTTGTTTATTTCAGTTAGTAATCGATTTTATTGATTACCTATATGACTATAAAGATAACAAAAATTTCTCAAGTTATCAAATGTAATATTTAGAAAAAAATGAAATCTTTGTTATCATCGAGCCACTGTACTAGGGTAAGAGAGCAAGCTTTCGAAAGTTTCCGTTGTCTCTGCCACGGTTCCAAAATGTTGGAAAGTTTTTAATTAGTTTGTTAAAAAATATAACATTATTTAATAAAGTAAGCCAGTCTGGTAACTACGTTATAAAGTTCCCAAGTAAATTAAAATTTTCATTGTGTTCAAATATACAGAATTATTATGTTCTCTGATACTTGGAAAATTATTTGCTTTAGCTTATTTGGAGGAATGAAATTGTAATTGTATGACATGTTCAATAGTTAGGTCTGAGTTTTGTTCAATTGAATTGTAGTTTTCAATAACGAAGTAATATATCATATAGAAAATAACCGACATGTTAAATAGAGTAAAAAATTTAATGAAAAGTATAATGTAGACGTTTCGGAATTTTATATTTTTGCACGAGCCCCTGATCGATCGGATGAATTGTCTGAAGGTTTACAGTATTATAAAACATTTATTTACAACTCACGTATATGGAGAACATCATAGTTCTAATGCTGTATTATTTTCGGTGTGGCCAGGGTTTGAAATCAGTTTATCCAATTGAATATCCGCCGTGACTCACCACCGTGCCCCTCCGATGGGAGTGAATGTCGAGAGCAAATATAGTTATATGTCAACCTAGGTTGATTCCAGTTAAAAGAATTGAATGTTGATATATATAATGATAATAATAGAAAGCATTAATTTTTTTATGCTAATCAAGTATAAACGAAATATGAAGTTATATATCCTTAACTTTAAACACTTAAAAATCGTCATGTGTATGTTTTAAATAATTGGTCTGCAGCCAACACGCAGCGGAAGTAGTTAATGATACAATTAAAGCTGATAACATAATATTATGTCGTGTCATACATTAACATACACCTGATTATCATGTGACAAGTACAGTTGAGTAAGTGTACAAGGCGATGTACAAATTGTATGAGACGTGAATACTAATTTATTTAAAGGAGTAACGGATCTTATACTGTTTATGGGAAACCGTAATGGGTTTAGATTTTTTCACTTTAAGTTATTAGTTCTTGATTTAGAGTTTATGGAGACGTGGTTTTACGGTTATTTTTAATTTATTCACTTCCTTTTTCTATGTCATTTTATTCTTGACAAAATGATATTAGTCATCAACGTATATTTGATAGGTGAGAAGATGCAGTAGTCTTCCTTCGTCTTTTGCATTTAGTAATTACTCTTATTGACCTAATCCGAAAAAACTGAGTTTCTACAAAACATAATAACAATTGATTCAGTCACGATGTAGATCTGACCCTTTACTCCGAGTTTTTGCTGCTCATCATACGGACGACCTTCGGAGGTTTTTGTTAATAATCCTCGTTTTAGAAGATAATAACGTTTTGACTTTATTTACCCAGCATGTAATAGCCCGTTTACGTTTAAATTAAATTTTATATATCTTATTGTAATATCAAATATCGTCCTCATATTGAGGGTAGGCTTTTGCCCCAACAGTGGGGACGTAAATTGGCTGTTAAAAAATATCAGTTTAGTTCTGTCGGGTTACATTATCACGTAAATTCATATAAGTCGTCTAGCGCTGTATAAGAGAATATTACAGTCAATCAAGCAATACTTTATTCACTATCACGAGCAGATAGCCATCCACTGCTGGCCATAGATCCATCAAAGTTTTGTATTACATCGCTTTACATATTTCTCATTTATATATAAGAGATTCTTACCTATGTAGATACTCATCACGATATCTCTAGAACCCAAAGGCCCTATTTTTTGTTTCAAGAGGGAAATCTTCGAAAGATACTCTGCTTGTGGGGATATCAGTGTTATGTGAGATTTTTACTTACTAAAAACCCCCTCGGTGCTCTTCATTAGTGCATTCGGAGAGGTTCCGGGATCTCCTATAGAACAAACCGGTGCCTCTCTACACTTTCTTTGAACACGTCTCTGAGGAGGTTCTTAACCATATTAGGCTATCCCACATAGGTTCGCTTGTTGAGCAATACAGGCACCCACCCTCAAGACCCGCGAAAGTCCTAGACCCTTTTAGTCGTCTTCTACGACGGGCATTCTTACTAGCCCGAGAGACTACAGGGCTGAGAACCAAAAGACCTAGACTTGATATTTGGACTGACAGCGACTAATAGAGACTTAATATATCTTTAACCGAGAAAAGGTCAGCTGAGAACGGATTTTCCAAAATTCCTTTCCCAAAGTTAGGTACGGGAGTGTAAGATCCATTAAAGCGAACGGGGAATAGCTCGTTTACTTAATGAACTTTATAATGAGTAATAAAATTAAAAAAAATCTAAAGTAATGCAAAAAAATTAGACATGATATTTCCCTTATTTTCTACTTTTTATGTCTCAGACGTTTTGAAATATCATCGCTTTCGTTACCTACTGTTAAATTCATTTAAATGTATAATACCAGCATAATGGTCTCATCAAGGTTTGTACAATACTTGCCCACTTATAGTCACGGTAGTACTATTTGTTCCGTTTCTATTGTACTTTTTTTTTTACTTTCCTTTTAACAATCCGAATGTTCATGTGAACGGTTAATTGTATCACCCAAACCATTAACAGCTGCGCGCTGAATTTCTTTGTAGTGCTCCCACAGTTTGCCGCATTCATCTATTATTGTGCCTAGTATACCCCTCGCTGTGCTATAACTACAGTGAAATTATTATTAGATTATAAGCCATTGTTGTTAACAACAAATCGATACGTTCATCGATTTTATGTTTATACTATTGTAGATGTTTCGCAATCATTGAAATTTCAATTCGTTAATGAAGACCTTATTCTTTTGCTTTTATAATACATCATCATCAGCCGATAGAAGTCCAACTACTGAACATAGGCTTCTCCCAAATATCTCCTCATTCTCAGCATGGCGGTTGTTGTATGTAGGGGTTCATATGGGGGGATTTGGACCATTTCCCGTAATAAGAAAAGAGACATGGGATTACGTATTGTATTTCTTTTATTTGTTTCTTACAAAAACTATTAAACAATAGAGACAACAATAATCATGAAACTGCAGTTTCTTATCAAATATTGGTGATTAGATTAGGTACTATCCTAGTTCTATAGTAGTTTTTTCTGAAAACGAAATGTGGGGAGAAGGAAAAAGTTATGGTTGAGGAATATCAAGGAATGGACTGGCGTGTCGACAGAAAGGACTGTACAACGCCGATCGCCAATCTTCACTAGTTGGAGAGGTACTTTAAGAAGAAAAATTTGTTAGTACTATGGTACTAAGATAGTATACTTTCATTTATTAATTCAATATCAGTTCATTTATTTCATTATCATCATCTTTACCACGATTTAAGCTTACTATCGTCAATTGCCGAATATGGGCCTCAATCAGTTTCATTTAGTATAACATATATATAAAAAATAATATATAGTATAATATAGTTTATTTGTTGTATTTAAAAAGAAGATTTCTTTCTTGACAAATGTTATTTGTTTTATAACGTTATACAGTATTTTCAACAAATTTGGAGTGTTTACGTCTAATAGTTTCGGAGATCTCGTGATGAGTTAAAGAACCTCTGAATATCTTCTATATATACAAAGATTTAATGTGTTAGGCTTGGAAATGAAACATTAATAGGAGTAAATATTACGTGTATGTTTTCTAATAAATCACTGTACTGCGAATTCCTCATTACACTTCTAAAAGTTCATCGAGGCGTTAGACCGTCATACACTTCCGGTAGCTCCATTTAGCACTGTACCGTTGCGTTCACGGATTTACTTCTAGACCACACAGCGCCAGCATTAGTAAACGTAGCTCACTAAGTCAAGTTTTGTACACTGGAAAATATTCTTTACTCTTGAGATTTAAGGAGCATATTCCAAGGTTTTTTTTATTTGAAAAAATCTTACGAATTCGCAACATTTAAATGCTAGAGGAAAGGAACGAGCTTTACGTGGGTAATGTATCAGAAACATTGCCTTTTCCTTTTTCTTTGAAAAGGATGATCGTTACTTTAGTGATTTGCATACGAGAAAAAGTAGCTGGATGTAGATGACTACAAAATTTCTTTTATATGCAATACTAATAATAACTATGTATAGTGCAGTAATACTACAGTTAAAATGAGTATGGTACAGATTGGTAAGATACTCTGCTGGTTACGATTCGTGAAGGATAGACTTGAAACTGGTAGTGTAACATTAATTCAGTATAGTATAGTAACAGTATCTCTGTTTTACCTAATTTTTTAATTGTTATTAATTTAAACAATAACAAAAAAAGTGCAATGTCAAGGTTTTGAAGAAACGATTTTTTATTAAGTTTCCTTCCATCCATCCAATCAGCAGGATGACGTCCACTGCTGGACAAAGGCCTCCCCCAAAGATTTCCACTCAGACCGGATTATTTAGTTTATTAAAGTAGTATTGTTTTTTACATGATGCTGTTACAGAGGAATCCTAAGCAGCAGAAATAGTTAGGTAAATTCGCCTAAAATACTGTAGTTCTAAAATCTGTCACTGGACCAGTGGCGTGGAATCTTTGAATATAGTAAAGCTATTTGTTACTATGGTATCGTGGGATATCTCTTACATATGGGTGATATCCAGAGATTCATTAAATCATCATTAAATTTAGTAGAGATTGCTTCTGCGATTTAGAGGTCAGCTAAGAATGGATTTAACAAAATTCCTTCTCCAAAGAAAGTTGCGGGGGTGTTACGGCTAGTAAAGCGGGTGGGGAACAGCTAGTTGTAATATAAATAATACTATTAGGTTAAAATTGTAAGATATAATCCAGCGATTGTTTTCTCTCAAGGTCACATTAGATCATCCTGTCTGCTGTGACGTCATGCGGTCAAATTTGTCAACTGCGTAGTCGTGGCACTATCGCCTCCGCACGAATTTTTTCTAAGGTGTATCTCTGTATTGTTAAAAAAGAAATATAACTATTCAAATAAAACACAATTTGTATAAACAGTAGTGTCCAAATATAACTATGTTATAGTATGAAGAACTAATAAAATAACACGAGTCGTACAGGATGTTCATCTGATGGTAAGCAATGCGCCTGTCCATAACAACGTGGCGCTGGTAAGGATGATATATACACCAGCACACACAGGGAGTGTAAGAGGCCTCGCACAACAACACACGGGTCTCAAGCCAACCTTACTTGCTCTGGTGTACCCTGCTAATCAACAAACGAAGCTTTGGCTCCCACTAACCCGCAGTAGGCCAGCGTGGCGGAAATAGGAGAGGCTTATGTTCAGCAGTGATGTCAGCAGTCTATCTGCTGATTAAGACAGAGCAGCACATTGTATTCGTCGCCTTGAGATAAAGTTTTAAATCTCTTTACCCCAGTAGTTCCATTAGTTACAGCGCCCTTCAAATCGCAACATTGTCCGACGTCGAAATAGGCGCTACGGTACTACCTACCTAGACGGTCTCCAGCAACAGGGACCTACCACCAGTAATTATTACAGCGTTGTTGTGTTTCCGTTGTTAACATATGATTACCATCGTTACTAAGGTCAAGTTCATTGTCAAGCATAATATAATTGTTCAAGCTTTTTATAATAAACTTCTTTTTTTTTTTTTTTGAGATTTTTGCTATTGTTTTAGAGCATCTAGATTATTTATAATACAGAACATTCTCCAAGCGTATATTAAATGCAAGTTGCGAGAAACCATTTTTTTTAACAACTATAGAAGAAAAACTCATTATAGTTAACGCTTGCTTCACTAAAACACGCTTAATGTCTTAAGGCATAAGGTTCATTACTCCATGTATAGGTATTTTTAAGATCTTAGAAAATGTTAATTACACTGAGAACTGCGTGCCGTAAATGTTAAAAGAAAATATTGTACCGTACTTGGATTTGTTACTTAACACGTGGATGTTTTGCCTTTTTTTTGTTATTGGAGGAAAATCTAAAAGATGCCTTGCTTCACGGACGAAGACAAGGTTATGAGGGATTTGTTCCGTCTAAAACCTCCTCGGTTGTCATCCTGAACGCGTTGCAGAGGGCACAGGGAACTCCTGCACAACACCTCCAAGAGAGTACCGTAACCCTCGTCAGCACCTTCGTTATTCTACGACATAGAGGAGGTTACCTCTTCTTTGTCGTTTAACCGCGGTCTCGTTTGGTGGGCAATGAAGGACCCTATAAACCGTCGTCGTATTTTTAAAACTCTAGACTACAGAGCTGGCGGATGTTTTGCTTATATATTTAAAATTAATGAATGTCAAGGTCAAATCAATCTAAATCAGTAATGATTTGTTTACATATCGATCACTTAGAATTCATTGATATAATAGTTTTTAAGTTATGATCGCCTAAGAAGGAAATCAATTGGAGAGGCCATTCAGTATTGGACATCAATAAAACTGTTGCTTCTGATCATATCTGATGATGTTTCGGTACTGTTATTCTTTAACAGCATCATCAAATATTGGACTAGTAGGCACAGATGTGATGTCTTGGTAGTACACCAACATTGCAATGAATAAAAAAAAATGCTTTTCTTAAATAACACAGATAGACAAAATGTTTTAGTAATATGTGGTTTTATGAACGTGCTAAGCTTTCGTTGGGAATTAGTTCTTCACATTTATTTGGCCAATGTTAATAATGAGTCATGGTTGCGTTGTGAAGGTTTCCTTTCAACTTGCGGGCTTCATTCTCTAAATTTCTCCATGAATAATGATATTTTGTTAACGTATAAGTATAACTGCGTATCATAAAATTTTATAAAAGTAAATGTTTCATGAAGTATACGGTAGGCAGATTTGTTGCTAAATACCGTTTTTAAGATAAACTTTAGATGAAGAAAAGTTGCATAGAATAAATAAGATATTCTTACTCTATGAGTTGTCAAGAACGTAAATAATTTGGAGAGTATTTACATCAATGAAGGAATGAGACGAGCGGGATGTTTACCTGATGGTAAGCGATACGCTTGCTCATAACAACGTAGCGTAGCGCTAGTTATGATGACATACCCAGCAGCACATAGCGCTCGTTGCATCGAGACATAAGATGTTAATTCTTATTACGGCAGTAATTTCACTAGTTACTACTACTGATACTTTTGTTAGATATATAGATGCTACACTGTCCTGCTTGCACATTATCGTTTGGAGGCAGAAATAAGCGCCGCATTGGTACAACTATCTAGACGATATCCGGCAAGACACCTGCCACCAGTAGAGTTTAAATAGAGTCCATCCACCAGAGAGTATAATATTTTAACCAAGTTATGTATATTATTACTACTACTGCTTCAATATTTTGTGTAATGTTATATAACATATTAATCAAAGAGATAAAAGGATTAGGTAACAAGAACGAAGCTGCTTCATTTCAATGTACTTAAATCATCGATTATTCTATACAATTAGCTAGAGTTGCTGATCATCATTCATTAAAAGTACATACAGTGCATATTAGCAATATATAAATCTTACATAATGTTTACGTACACAATCGAATCTCGGTTTATTACTATTGTAAAGAATACTTGTATTATAAACCTTTGCAATATTTATGCCGTTATCCTTATAACAGTCACTTGATGTCAAGGCGAAATAAGTTAAGTCAGCGCTTATAACTTTAAGCTTTACGATTTAAGGATAAGTATCTTAATAATATTTTCCTGTTTGAATGTTTACTTCACTTGTTGACTCGGCATGACGACTTAAAGATGATCAAGGAAATAAGGAACATCATCGATAACTTTTATGGATGATAACGAAAGTAAGCGTTGTATTGTATTAAGAAGTCAAAGATGTTCAGGATTACGTAAAAAGTCCTTACCGAGAAGAGAAGAGCTCTTAAATTTTGAAGTTAGAGCGAAATAACGATAGTCAAAGAGACCCTACAATTTGATTACTGCCGTCTTGACGTTCTGGAGTCCTCTGCGGCATCAGAGCTTTTATGCTTTCACCCAAAAAGCATTTCATACTAACACAGTTAACTTACAACTATTACAGACTCGTGTATTATGAAATAATTCACAAGTAGTTGCTATTTGTGTCATACATGCGGATATGGGTTGTGCCAATAGCGATGTACAAAAACAAGTATCTATTATTACCGAGGTAATTGGCCCTAAAACGAATAATTTAAATTTATCAATGGAGATGATCATAACATTCATTATACTAGATATAGATATATATAGCAAGGTACATAGCTAAGATTCTGTTTCGATATATTATGATAGTCACCTAAAACGTATATTAATTATCTTTTCACTTAATCTTCATTTTTGTTGCGTGTGTTGTTAACTAATTAGAAATTGACATCGGAATAGAAATTGTCATGGAAAATGTAATTTTTTTTTTTATAAATATAAGGTATTTTTACCTTGAAATATCATAGAAAATTAAGGACTGCAAGACATTCTATTAAGCCTTGACTCAAGGATAAGAAGCTATTTCCTTATCAACAATAGGCAAATTCAATCTTGTTATAATCTGAATTTCGCAATGGATACTACGCGTTATGCTTTTACAACAGAGTAATTATTTTCGTCCTTATTATCCTCTTTTAATAATAGTATCAAACTTTTTAATTCCTTAATATTAATAGAAAATGTTCTGAATTTTACATTTAGACATGTGACAAGAAAGGTTTTGAGTATGAAAGGAAAATATAATAATGAAACGGAACAGTTTTGATCTACTCTGTGGGAATGATAAAGAAAAAGGATGTAACTACTGATATAACAAATAATAGAGATGTGTGGAACCTTTGAAAAAGCTTAGAAAGGCGTAGTAATGTTCTTTTAATTTATAATGAATCAATTACTTGACCTTAAAATCACACAATTAAATAATAATAAAGCCTTGAATGGAGAAGTGTGCTCGAACATTGCATACATGAAGATTCATTGATTCATTACGAGATTTCCGAACTATGATATTTAGAGGTCTGTTAAGAATTTTTTTACAAGTTCGTTACCCAAAGGTGTTATGGCAAGCGAAGCGGAAGGAGATCAGCTATGTCACACAGCAATTTTGACAAATTTAACATATGAGGTAGCTAGCCAGGCGACTTTGAAAAGATTCTGCCATCCAAACAAAACTACCAACAAACGCTTAGGCACTAGGAAGCAGGTAAATATTCGGAACATTCAATGGATTTGTTATTTATGATATACTGGAATGGATCACGGAAGCCAATTAACGCGCTTAAAATAACACGAAGAACTATCAGTATAATATTTAATATTATTTTTCATATAATGGAGGTATTCACCGTCGTATGCACTGCGTTAGTTTTCCTCGATATTATTATGTATCGTGCGATTCGTCCGAGTTACCGTTCCCACCAAGATCATTTGTTAGAAACTCGTCCTGAATAATAATGAATTTATTATTAGTAAACATACAACTACTATTTATTATTGTTAATATTTATTATTTCAGTACTATTATTGTTGTTGCTGTCGACACAGTATTATCGATACCTATAGATTCAAAAGGTGGAAGCACCAAAACCACCAAATCTTAACTGCTTTTAGGTCTGTGTTACCAAAGATAGTTTAGGTAGGTACCACCACAGCTCCAACCAGTACTGTACGAATATTACTGTGTTCCGGTTTGAACAGAGATATAGCGTAAAATTACTGGGGTACCGAGATTTAACATCCTATGTCACAAGGTGAACATAGTTAATGTGGAGCTCTGTCTGCCATTTTAACTATATTATAACGCCATATTGGCCTGGGCTGGCGAATCATTTACCATCAAGTTATCGTCCCACGTCTATGGGGTTCCGCCCAACGTCTTACGGAGCTCAAGTCAACCTAATCTGCACGCGTGGCAACCTGCTGAATAACAGACGAGGCTCTGACGACTCATCAACCCGCACTGGGTCAGCGTGGTGGGCTAAGGCCCAATTCCCCTCGATGAACTCTGTGGGAATCTATGGGAGACGCCTATGTTCTGAAGTGGATGTCAATCGGCTGATGATGATGATCGTCCCGCTCGTCTCGCTGCTTAGCAGATTATAAACATGTATTAAGAGTTAGTTTTTAAGTTCCACGTAATATTGATTGAATTGTACGGTTTTAGCAAAAGCCATATAATGGAGCTCTGGTAACAATGCACGCAATTTTACATAAATTAGCTTAGTGTAAAGCTTTCACAAGCGCAATAAAGAAGTTTATTGACAAGAGTACATTGCACTACGTGAAGCCATATTCATCATCAATTTGTTGTTTAATTTAAATATCATTTGATCAAGCAAGTTATATATAATTATGGCTAGCACTGTTCACTATATTTTTGGCAACATATTTTTGCAATTCGATCATGATTAACATTAGGAGCTATATATCTCCTTCATTGCAATCGCACTACGGGAAATAACTAAAAATCCATTGAGCTAATGCCTTTTGTACCTTGCAGCACACACTCTCATGTCTATACTATATACTGTGTTACTTAATATTGTATGTGTATGTGTGTGTTTAATTTTGGCATTGGTATATCAGGATCGATCGATGTGGAGATCTTTGGGTGAGGCCTATGTCCAGCAGTGAACGTCTATCGGCTGATAATGATGATATCTGTTAAAATATCTGAAGAGTTCATACTCCAATAAATGTTTGAAGAGCGGTGTAGTAAGTGTAATTACTGTAGGGAAAGTTAACGTCTTATATGTTAAAGCGGTGAGTACATCCTAGGTATATCTTAATTTGTTTTGAGTAAGCGTGTCACTGAACGAGCATGCATGAAGACGCTTACGAAAGTGGAGCAAGCGGGAGAGTTGTGCCAGGATCGTAGCAAGTCGAGAGAGGTGGTCTCTGCCTACTCCATTGGGAACGAGGTGTGATATGTATGTGTCACTTCTTATCAGGTGAACGACTGGCCGATCTCGTCGCTTCGTTTAATAACAAAAAATTGAAATACGCGTTTGTTATTAAAGCCGTTCAGCAAAAAAAAGCTATCATGTTTTATTATTGCTGTATGTTTTCCATACGGCGTAATGGTTGCAGTACCCATTTGAGCCGCACATTCGACACAAGGCTAATTCCGTTCAATTTTTACTTGTTTACAATTTCGCCTCGACCGTGTTTCGTCTACATCCCGTTCAATATTATGGCAGTCGTGTTTGTTCTCTACCTATTCCTGTTCAGAAATAATACACGCTTTTTCATTGTTGTATACGTATGTGAACGCGTCGGCGACACCTTTTGTTTCGTCGTACCTCGCAATATGACGAAGTGTTTCGCTTTATCTCTTATCATTCACAACGGCTTATTCTTATTTTAGTTTTAGTTTGCTGGTTTGGAGAAAAGTGATTTGTTATTTTAAGGGCAAACAATAAAGGTTTTATATAACAGCATGTTAAGGCTGGGTTAAATCAGGCAACAAACGAAAACGATATAATAACAAGAACGTAATTACGATTAATATTGTTAGTTTATTAATTATTCTTAGTTCATATAGCTACGAGATGAGATAGATTTACCTTATAATAAGTGAAATACCTGTCTATAAGAATATGGCGTTAATTAAGATGATATACAGTATCACATTGTGCTCGTCGCTTTGAGATGGAAGTTGTTAAATCGTTATCGTTATCACAGCAATTTTGCTACTTACAAATACTATCAACAACATCCTTTAATCCGGGATACAGTAATGTTTACACTACTCCTATTTTCTGAAGATGTTAAGTGCTTGAAAGTCATATTGACTCTTATAGCTCATCTAATATTGGGCTCGTAGACCCGGATCCACGATCTGTTTTAAAAAGTGTACTACTTGGGTGTAGTTAACCGACCGCGGATTTTCGTATTGTGAGTCTGGATTTTGGCTTTCTGGCGAAATTACTCGGTTGTCGAAAACAGGCTCGGCACTTTCGCCTGTATCGGAATATGTGTTTTCAGTACTGTTTGGCGGTAGAAATAGGAGCTGTGGTTGTACCTACCTTCCTAGATAGTGTCAGGTAATAGAGACCTACTAATAGTAATATAATTGTAAAACAACTCAAAATTAAGTAAAGATAATTGACTTCTTAATGAGTAATAAATATAACGAAAAGTTTACTGTTGTGTGGTAATAATATTAAAAGCTTTGTGCTGTCTATGAGTTTATTTCAATTTTAGCTTTGCATATTTAAATGTCATGTCTGTCACTGATAGTAAATGACACTACAGTGTTGGAAATGTCATTGAACATGACACGAGGCGTTCATAATAATGTATTTGTTAAATTTAAACTAATACATTATTCAAACTAGCTAGCATAATGGATTATGAAATGATCTCTTTACGTATAAATCTATAATAGATAGTATTCTAGTTATATTATACGGATTAAGCGAAGAAAAGAATAGTGAGAAGAGCTTACTACTAATGCGACGACCACAACTCTGCCAAGATTATAACTACAAAGAATATAGGACATAGATTATTAGTCTCGATATATTTAAAACATGTGTATTGATATCGAAATAAATACAACGAAGTATGAAAATTACGCCTTGCTTGCAAATCGTAATTTTCATACTTTATAACACAAAAATATATCTCTGATATGAATTTGTCTTTAATTTTGATGGCCTAGTTGAAGGATTTTCAGTAGTTAACATAAAACTAGAAGGGTATTCGAACATTTTATTTTTTATGTAGATTTTTCAGGCTACTACTTTTAAAATTGTTCTTCTTTATACCTTTTTTTAATACTTTTAAACATATTATATCTACAAATAAGTAATGCGGAGATATATATGTATATTTGCGTGTTAAGAATCAATTGAAAAAAGCTTTGTCCAAGTTGTTGTTCTTCAAGGACTGACAAACATTGACCACTTCCTATCAGACCTTGTGCCAGAGTGTTCTTTATATTTTATAAGAAACTACGTCATTAATATATGCCGGCACTAGCTGTGTACTGCGACATAAAGAAACAAAAGTATGATTGATGCCGCTCCCTTCTGCTGCTTGTTTCAAAGGCTCGAGTAACTATCGCATGTTCCCTCCATTGTCTAGAGGAATTTGAATTGTACACTAAGAAAAAAGGGAACCCTTTTTTATAATATATAGGTATTTTACAATTATTTAAGGCATATATTTTAATAAAAATTCATGATCAAGATAATGCCTTCTTCAAACTGATTGGTGGTCAGATCGAAAAAAAATAGTCCACAATACAACAACCTCATAGATTATTATTATTATTATTCTATAGATAGAATTATATAGATTATTATTAGAACTAAGATTCCAACATAGCCCAAAAGATTGCTAGACTTAACTGCCAGTGGGAGTTGGGATGTTCCCTCACAAGGTAGATCGATGATCTCGTGAAGGAAGCGGGAAGCTGTTGAATGCGAGCAGCGATGGATCGACGCGGAGATCTGGGAGGCCTGTCTAGCAGTGGACATCTATTGGCTGATGATGATTATGATGATGACGATACAGATTCATCATTCCTGTTATCTAAATTATCATTCAAATGTCTTCGGCAAATGCGTCAAAAGAAATTGCTGCATAATTTAACATTTACAAAGGCCAATTATGCAAGTAATTCTATTGTTCAACGACTATGTAAATTTTATAGCAATGACTTTATCTGACAGAAATGACTTTATTGAGGTTGATTGATATCATTACGTGTTTGTAACTTTAAATAAAATCATTAGAAAAACAAAATTATATATGTTATTTTCTTTACAACTGTCGCTTTAAACTATATAGTAAACAAACACAGGTACAGACATTTGTTTGTACATGCATTTGTTTACTTATAACTTTTGCAACCTAATTGTAGATTGTTTACTAGTGAAGGTAGTAGTTAAATTACTTCTTAATATAGTTAAGATTTTCTTAACTTTTTTTTATTCTGTTAAGGCAAGGACGATCCGGATGTTCATTTGGAAGAATACGCCTGCCTATAACGTGGCGTTAGTTACAACATGTTGAATCTCGTTACCGCAGTAATTACACACGTACACTCAGCCTTGATATATATATATATATGAAAACTACTGTTTACCGGTTATAAATGAATTATTTCAAAGGTATAATTTCTTGCTTAACTTATATAGAATGAACATTAATATTTTCTCTATAACTTTACATTTGTAAGTTCAATACATAATAAGCTTAAAGAAAATTAACTGTGTAACGCAGCTGGTTTATTATTAATCGTGTAAATATTCTAGCTGGTTTATATTAATCACAATGTATGGATTGTTTTGTAAATTATTAAACGATGAAACCGGCATCCGCTGCATGCAAACTAAAACTACGTACAAAGTTTACTTCAAATCTGAATGGTAAATTTTCCGCTTGTGTACCCCGTGCATTATTCATAAATCCAGACAGGCTGACAAGTATGAAATTATATTTTGTATGCGTTCGGCCGATGAAAAATTTTCTGATCATTATGCAGCAGACAGCATAGCACAGCAGATAACATAGCTTCGTGCATATACATACATTAAATATATAAAAATAGGGCAAAGTTAGAATAGGTTTTGAAATAATATATAACACTTGTTAAACGTATTCTGGCCTTGTTTATTTATTTAATTTATACATACATACATACATATATACCACGCCTCGTTCCCAGCGGGGTAGGCAGAGACCACCTCTCTCCACCTGCTACGATCCTGGCACACCTCTCTCGCTTCCTCCACTTTCATAAGCGTCTTCATGCACGCTCGTCTATTGCGTGTGCTTTTGATCCGGCCTTTCTTTAATTAATATACTAACGAATATTATTATAATAGTTATTCCAATTAGTTAATTTTATAAATTTTTAATATTGTTACATCATCATCAGCTGATGATGTCCATTGTAAGACATAGGTCTCTCCCAAAGATCACTGCGATTGTAGGGATTCATATCTCGATCGTCCCATGAAAAATGTTTTTTTTTTCATAAAAGTTTAATTTACTTAATAGCAAATTAACGACTTAGAAATATAATAAATTTAATAGGGTTTAAAATAGGTTTTGAACCTAAAACAAACAGACAGATTAACTGGTGGGTAGGTGCGATTGCAACTTCTATTTCTTCTGCCAAACAGTAGTGAGCATACTTTACTATGTTCCGGTGTGAAGAGGGATGTGGCTTACCAATTTAGTCAATACGGGTCAAACACATTTTTATCAATAACTAAAACAAATTAGTAGTTTATGTGACAAAATCAGACAAAAGTATAAATATATTAAGCATTACATGATAATAATATAAAAATACTTTGAGTACATCGTTATAGTCATCATCCATCCATCCATAACAGCCAATTTACTTCCCCAATGCTGGGGCACAGGCCTACCCTCAATATGAGGGCGATTGGGCCATAGTCACCACGCTGGCCCAGTGCGGGTTGGTGACTTCACACACACCTTAGAATAATTTCTAAGTCATGTGCAGGTTTCCTCAAGATGTTTTTCTTCTCCGTTTGTATGTCGCTGTTATAACTAAAGTCCACAAATGTACATAACTTAAATATTAAAATTATTGGTAAATGCCGAGATTGGAACCCGCGACCTTCGGAGAGACGGCCACACGCTCTAACCATTAGGCCAGCGAGGTACTTCATAGTCATCATCCCAGTTTAAATACTGAAATATACAATAGGGTATTTGTGGATTAGGTCGTTTCTGCTAAACTAAGTCCAATATCAGTTGTAACTGTATTCTTCTCAGTTTTCATTTAACTTAGGTACATCATCATCATTAGCCGATAGATGTCCACTGCTGGACATAGGCCTCCACCAAAGATATCCACATAGGTCTGTCTCGCGTACTTGGTACATATTTTTGTGAAAAGTTTTTTGTAGTACCATACATGTCAGTAATGATGTCGAGTCATCATGAAAGCTCTCGCTTGCCTTTTTTTTCCTCCACCTTCTTTATAACATACCGTCATATATGTATGTATGTCACACGGAACGTGGCCGCTTCACATTAATCAAGGTCCTTCACTGCCGTTACCGATTTAATTACTACCCTTTTGCTGTTTTTTTTTTTTTAATATTTTGGCACTTAAACTAATTACTGCTATTAAATAATTACAGTTGTATATTACAGGTTTAATTTTTTATATTTCAAGTAATTTACATATATAATACAGCAGCAATAGTGAATGTCTACAGGCTGATGATGATTACATATCCATATAATCAAAAATATACATCATTCATATACAGTTGTGATTATAATATACTTTTTTATATATAGATATATTTCTCCATTAGTATTTATATTTATAATAGAATATAGTAAAAGACTAAATTATAAATGTAAATAAATAAGTTTGATAAAAAAAAATTTTTTTGGTGGGAGGTCACCGTTGCCGGATATCGTCTAGATCACTACCGCAGTTTGTTTCTACCGCCTAACACTTCTGTGCAAAGTTACTGTTCCGGTGTGACAGGCGTTGTAGCTAGTGAAATACTGGAGTAATAATCAACATTTTATGTTTCAAGGCGATGAGCACATTGTGGTGTAGTTAATATAATTCTAACTAGCGCCACGTTGTAATGGGTTGTTATCATTTACCATCAGGTCGACGTCCCAAGCTTTTGTAGTTTCGATCTTATTGATATCTCTATTTATAAAGAACTCACTCCGTTAAACTTGAATTGTGTAGAGAAAAAATTACATAAATATACCACATTAAAGATTATCATCACGATATAACGTCATGCTTATTTTACGACTTGACTAAGTGCATTAATAAACTTAAATTGACATATGTGTGTCAAGGACTAATAGTGCCAGCAGTAAGTGACGGAGGTATTGTGTTCGTCCGGAAGGAGGGATGCTATGATATGTGTGTTTGAATTAAATTTTCCGAGAGGTAGATCTATAGTTGAATCGATCGATATCAATATTTATATTTCTATATTAGTACAACAGGCCTTGTGCTGTAAGTTAAAACAGCGGGAAGTCGTGGAGTCGACTCTTTTGCTCCAATTCTGTTGACGACTGACTGACTTTTTTTTTTATTCAACAAAGCAATAAGATGATTGAAATGTTCACTATCTTATTAAATTCTTTCTTAGCTGCAATCTAAATGGCAGAAGCAATGTCTGTACCAAATTTTAAGTGTTCACTCCTATTAGTTTCGGAGATCTAGTGATGGGTCAATGAATATCTGGATCTCCTATATGTAGTACGAAAACATTTAACTGATTTGTTTTTATCAAATTTACGTAATATGAAAAATAATAAACAAATTCGTCAGTTTAGTATTTTAGTTTGGGTACGCATTAGATGAATCACGGTTTAATTTTGGTTATCGTTAAAATTATCAGTAAATAAGCATTTAGCTTTGACTATAGTGGGTACGTTGCGTGGGCATAGTAGGCGCTGTTTGCCCATTTAGGTTGTTGGAAACCATTACCGCTACAGCTTACCATTGTTTTTATTTCTAATAATAACAGATTTCAAGTTTATTCTGATAATACACCATTAAACGAAATTGGCATTTCTTTCGGTGATAATGTCTTTATAGGATAAGAAGAAATGAAAACTGTCATTACAGTCATTGATAGCGATATATGAAAAAACACCCTTAACACTCTTATGTATATATATGTACGTGTATGTTAAGGGCGTTTAATTAGTAAAATTATTGAAGTATCAACACTTAACATATTATGTCTTAAGACGATGAACACATAGTGCAGAGAATTTTTTTTTGTTTCGGGGAAAATGACCAAAAAAATACTGACTTCTGAGTTATGTAGAGAGATATTTTGCTTAGAGCGTGCGGCTTTCATTCCTAAGGTCGCGGGTTCAAACCTCAGCATGTACCGATGACTTAATATTTAAGTTATGTACATTTGTGAACTTTAGTTACAACAGCGAGATACAAACGGTGAAGAAAAAAACATCGTGAGGAAACCCGCACACTGATATCATCTCTGTGTGTGTGTGTGTGGTGGCCTCAATAAAGTGGCAACAGACTCGCCCCCTGTTACATGGGACCTAATCTGACCACATCTGGCGAAATGTGGGTGTTTATTTCACCTCTGCCTACCTCTACTGGGAAAAAGGCGTGATAATATAAATAAATAAAAAAAAAGTATGTATCCGAATTAACGCCACATTATCATGGTAAAGGTTAACATCAGCTGATCTTCTTGCTTGATACGCTTCTTCAAATAAAAAAAAAAAACTTTAACTTCTTTAATTCCTCGTTTGTTTGCATCTTTAAATAATATCAATATTACATGTGCGGAGCTTTTAATGTCACTTAACGTTAGTCGGGTGTAGGTGTTCAGGTTAAAATGTGATGTAGGTAACCGGTTTTAATGTAGACGGGAGGGCACGCGACGCCGGATCCTCAGCTTTAAGTTCACGGATAACGCAAGTTTTAAATGTAACGGAAAGAGCGAAAGAGCTTTTAACCAAAATTTCAAACCATAAAGTAACTATGTATTGAGTTTATTAATTAATATAAGTAAATATAAGAAACTATGTATGAATGTTGTATATTTAATGTAGGTGTTTGAATTAATAGCTATACGTTTGTTTTGATAATAATGTTTTTCAATTTTTTTTTTTAAGTAAAGCGATGTGCGACCTTCAGCTGATGATAAGAGATACGTCTGCTGATAACGTGGCGATAGTTAGAATAATATACACTGCAATACATTGCACCCGTCTCCTGTGATGTAAGATGTTGAGTCTTAGTCTCAGTAATAATAATAGCTACAGCACCCTTTAAATCTAAACATATTAATAGATACAGGAACAGAAACAGGAGCTGGGGTAGTACTTATCTAGACAGTTTCCGGCAACAGAGAAACCTGCTACCAACTAATATGTAGGGATTGTTGTATTCCGGTTGAAAGGACTAGGGCTTATGTCTCAAGGCGACGAGCACAATGTGCAGTATATAATCCTAACTAGTATCAGGTTGAAGGCATATCATTTGCCATCAGGAGAACGTCTTTCTCGTTTCATAGCTTCCTGTATTAACGAAAAAAAAACTTATAATTGAAGTGAGTCAATCTATGTAATGTTATAATTAGCTTTGATTAAATGGGACGGTATTAGTTTCAGAAGTGTCATTATGACAAAAACTTCGCAAGGGGCAAACACTTTGTTTATAATGTGCTGTTGTGGTTTCTTGCTAGTTATCTGAGACTGATTAATGGCGCTTACGATTAGATCCATTTTGCTTATAATATTAAGTATCCTTGTTTTGCTATCAACGTTATCAAAGATTTTGATATAGCTATGACATTTACTAATAATATAATATAGAAAACAACGTCTTCTGCTGGTAGGTCTCTATTGTCTTAGATCGTTTAGGTGGTTACCATAGCAGCGCCAACTTCTGCCGCAAACAGTACTGTGCAAATATTACTGTGTTCCGGTTTAAAGGGCTTGGTAGCTAGTGAAATTACTGAGGTAATGAAACTTAACATATTATGTTTCAAAGGGACGAGCCATGTCTAGCAAAGTTTATTATCATAACTAGCGCCACATTGTTATGGGCGGGCGTATCATATACAATCAGGTGAACGTCTCGTTCGACTAGTCGCTTCGTCGAATGTAAAAAAGAGAAACAAGCTCGCCGCGGTGCCTGTTGTAAACTGTAATTTCATTTAAATAATATCTGCACCCACACAACACCGACGCGCTCTTAAAGACCGCTCACGCCTAACAAAGGAGAAAGAATACACAATCATTATTTTCTCCTTTGATAAATCTCTAATCCGTGAACAGTGGGCGGAACGTAATATATATAAATTTTTGTATCAGTATTGAAATAACCAATTATTAAGTTTCGTCTCATAGAAAGAATTTACTTAAGCACTAGGACTACTACAGCGTATATAGCTATCAGTTCAGCTACAATATAAGAATGTCATCGAATGAAAAGTGTTGTATTAATACAAATTGTTGGGAACAAGAAGATTTTGTTTAAAGCATGAGCATGAGCATAACGTGCATAAATGCGGTAGTGATCAAGTTTTTGGGGTATAATATTATCATGAATAGAACATATTGCGTTGGTAGTAGGTTTCTATTGCCGAACACCGTCTAGATAAGTTCTGCCTCCAAACAGTTAAACGTTATACAATAGTTTAATTCTTGACTATGAAAATAATACAATGGATTATGTTTATCAGAGTGCTTCCTATAGCTATGATGGAGAGCCAGGAATAGCGTACTAGTTAGCACTCCTATCTCCGACATCGTAGATGTAAATTAATGTAATACTGTGAAAGAAAATCCAATGAAGAATTTTAATTGTATATATTTACTTATTATATTTTATTATGTCTCTAGAAATCATAGTACGTGTTTTAATTTTACAGGTAATTTGGAGAGCGGCGTGTTTGTTACAAAGGTTAGAGATGAAGATCAAGGTAAATAAAAATAATCTGCTATATAGCTGACGTAACTAAGAAGAAAAAGAATATTATTCAGCATTAAGATAACATTTAAATAATTTTATTGAAAACACTACAAAAACATAGAAATTAAATCTAAAATGTAGAACTCATATTATGATAGGACTCTTTTTAAGTTAACACTCCCACATGAATCCTTTACGTACACATTGCAAGTAATTTGATATCAATATCATTTCTTTATTCCTAAAGATTGAACAGAGAACTTAAGTAAAATATATAATATTATAATAAATATTAATTGACATAATCAATCAGTTAATTACACTTTGTGTACAATTACTTTATTTATTTATAAGAAACATACACTGTATTAACAAAATGTTTACTGCCTAAAGGAACAGTTATAGCTACTACTTTTATCAGCAAAGTATCAACAAGTATATCATACATTTATCCATAGTTATATGTATATATTTTGCATTGAATCATCTTTAATTAAAGCTGTAGCTGTACAGTATAATTCTATTAATACTACTTGTATTGTTTATATACATTACATTGTTTAGTTTTATGCAATGTAGCGAAGGCTACACGGCGCCAGCATTAGAGACCTATTGTCGTAATTTGATTAATGTGTGCGTTCTTAAATGTAACGGGACCCTAATTTCGGAGTGATGGTTCCATACAAAGTGAAAACCGTCTATAATTTGTAGAGCTGAATTTAGTGTTTAAGAATAGTTCATACGTAATAGCATAAAGGTCATTAGACATCGTCTAGTATACTGATTTTACAAATAGATTTTATGTCCGTATCTTTTTTAGCGTATGGAATTGTTTAGGTTTTTATTAAGGATTTGTATCATTTATATAAAATATTTTAGTATTTTTCTAGCAGTTTCTGAAATCATAAATGACTTGATATTTCACCACTTTGTCTCCAGAATTTTTCCATACAAACTTGCAACTCGAGTAAATCAGTAAAGTCAATACACTCGATTACAAGTTAAACCGAAACCAGCCAATGTTATTTACACACTAAAGTGCTAAAGTACTAAATGATAAACTGGTCCAAAGACCTTTGGTGGCTTCGCAAATTCCAACAACATATACGACCTTAACCTTCTCCCTTGTATTTTATTCTTTTGATGATAAAAAAGATTGCTCCAATGATATGAAGCACATAGACATGAATATACAGATACTTAGCTCTTACAATACGACATAGAGTATATTTTATCAAAATTATCAACTTAGAATGTTCCTTAACCAACATGTTAAATGACTTAATGATTTTGTTAAATATTTATGTCAATTATTAGGAGACCAAATAAAAACAGTGGTTTAAACTCTTATATACATCTATCATACTTGTTAAGTTAGCTATATTGTTACTTAATGGCTCTAATTAATATTCTGCTAATACGTGCCTCCCATATTAAATAACGGCTTTAAATATTTTCTCAAAGGCTACCTTTGACTAAGTGAGGCTTAACTTTAATTAATTCTGAGTTTAACTTAATTTGCGTATCAATGTTATTACAAGTTAGGCGTATGTATATGAGGCTCTTTACCCGAGGGTGAATAGCGATAACCGCTGAAGTGAATCTGATAAATCATCGTACCAGAATTGAGGGTTGTTAAAAATACTTTTAGGTTTTTAATAAAATCAAATGTATATAATTTTAGCATTGATTTTATATTATACTTGCTAGACTTTCAATGCGTTGTCTCTAGATTTTTTTAATACAAAAGAGAGAGAGAGAGAACAATAAGCTCTTCAAACGAGTATATTAAATATCACCACTTAAGTCGGAACACTGTTTCCATAATATCATCATCATCGTCACCATCAGCATCGGCTGCCTCGGCTGATCGTCTATCGAGACGTCCACTGCTGGATATAGGCCTCCCCCAAAGATCTCTCCGTCGATCGGTCCCGCGTTTCTTTTGTGGGAATTTGGGCCATTTCCCACCACGCTGGCCCAATGAAGGTTCGTAGGCGCCAGTGCCTCGTCTGTTGATTAACAGGATGCACCACGAGCAGGTGCGCTTGGGTCCCGTGAGTTGAATAATATTGGTGAAAACACAAATACTGTTCCGGTTCCATACTCCACCAAAAAGGTTTGTAATCTTATAAAGCATATGTTAATGTAACTGTACAGTTATTAGTTACCTATAACATTTGCGTGTGCGTATTTCATTATGTAATTAAAACTAAGTCTTCCTTCCGGTAACTTAATACTAATTTACAGAAGCCAATGTAATGTGAATGTGTGTGTAATTTACAGAACCCCTTTAATCATTTGCGAATTAACTACAAGCGTTTAAGTAAGTTAAAAATAGACATATTTAAACAAATTCAACAGATAATTGAAACGGGTTTGTTTTCTTTGTTCTCAAATCACGTAAAAACTAGTGAAGGTATCGACATGAGAACATGACTATTCGACGTGGAATGGTTAGTAAATGGTTATAGGCTATTTATTTTTTAAATTTCATAGATTCTTCATGATTTAGTTTCTAATTAAGTCACATTAACGTTTTTATATCGTGTAGAAAGTAATTTTCGGTTCCAGTTTCCCTTAAGGAATATTTTAGATTTGATTTTATACTACAGCTAGAAAGCGGGTAGAGAACAGCTAGTATATATACTCGTACATATAAGTATATATTATATATGTACGTTTACACAATTTTCTTAATAAAAATCATAATAGTTTTTAATATTAATACATACATAAGTAAGTCCATCGGTAGAGATAATGAACTAAATACAAAAAATCTGTGGAATATCTCTAATGAGACCTATATCCAGCAGTTGGCGTTCATTAGTAAAGATGATGACTATTTTAGTTCTGTCTGTTAGTGACAAATGTATTTTAGTTAATGCCGTATCTGAATTGTATATAATATCAGTATAATATTTTTTTTTATTTAAAGAAGCGACAAGATGTGCGGTACGTTCACCGGATGTTAAATGATACGCCTGCCGAAAACAACGTGACGCTAGTTAGGATGATATCCACTGCACTACATTGTACCCGTCGCCTTGAAACGTAAGATGTTGTCTCGTTACTTACAGCACCCTTCAAACCGGTGAACAATAATGTTTTCACTGTACTATTTGGCAGTAGAAATATGCGCTGCGATTGTACCCACTTAGATGGCCACTAGCAAGAGAGAATATTTATTTTTTTATCATGGAGAAATCTTCTAATAAAGATACCCTGCTTCTGGGGGAAAGAGAGTTTTATGGGATTTTTACACACTAAAACGCCCTCGGTGATCATCTTTAGAGCCATGGCCTGGAATCTCCCATGGAACTCACCGGTGCCTCCCGTCAGTACGTCTAAAACAGGTCCCAGGGAAGACTGTAGCCCTACAGGAACTAGACCATCTCGTACTAACCATTCATTCTGAGCTCGGTTAGTGGACAATGAGGGTCCCAACCTCCAATGCCCACGAACCTGAAAACCTTTTTAGTCGCTCTCTACAACAGGCAGGGCTTACCTTACTCTTATTCTGAACAGCGCGAGACTACAGGGATAAAGAGACCTACCCACCAGTGAATATAAAAAGTATCTACAATCCAGTGCCTAATAAGATATGAAACATTCAATCAGTAACATAAACGCCTCAGTCAGCAGTAACGAATTTTATCGATTTCATTGGGGTATTATTTTTCTAAGAGAAGTATTTTAAAATATAAAAACTACTCTAAAGATCAGCTTTTCCATTAGTCGGCTCTCGTGAAAATATTCCGTTACAATAAAGTGCTCTCCAGCACAGCACAGCACAGGCGTGTCTAATTCAGATCCGTTTACTCCGTTGTTTATGTTACAACGCAAGTTGATTACATTTTTGTCTACTGACCTACAATCCATTACTCTTTGTTCTTACTCGACGTTTACTGGATGCTTACCCACGCCTCGCCCGTGACTTTTCGTTTGCTTGTTCAACGAAATGTTTTATTGCATCTTAACATGCTTACGGGCATACATAAATATTTATATGAATACATTGCAACAATGCAATTTTTTTAAGTATATTTCTGGTAACTGTTTTGTTCTACGAAGCGACGGGGCAAGCGGGTCGTTCACTTGTTGGTTGGTGATGTGGCCTGACCATAACAACGTGACACTAGTTAGAATGATATACTTTGCACAACATTGTCATAGTCGCTTTGACACATAAGTCCCTTAAGCCCTTTAAACCGGAACACAATGTTTGCTCACTACTCTTTGAGGGCCGAAACTGCGTTGGTACCTGGACGGTCTCTGGCATTAGAAACCTATCACCAATCAACTATGTCAATTGTGATGATTGTACATATATATATGAAAAATACTGTTCTATGTGAACATAACTTACTAAATAATTTTATTAGTATATGGTCCATCTTAGATTACTTATGCAGCAGTATTTTTAAAGAAGAACCAAAGAAGTAATTCTATTTAGTTCTTAGTTAAGCAGTGTGATGGTTAGTTTGTGTGCTTATAAATCGACATATAAGAAAAATAACAGAAATGAGAGTATCTGTTATATATTTTTAAACAAACTTTTCTTCTAATCTATTTATATTATAGCATTTAAAGGTAAGGTAAGGGGTGTAAAGGGTCTCTTCGCTAAACAATTCACAGGATCCTAGCCAACCTCACCTGCTTGTGGTTCAGCCTGCTAGTCAACAAACGCGGTTCAGGTTCCCACCAACTTTCATTGAGCTAGCGAGGTGGGAAATGGCTCAAATCTCATATGAACCCCTACAAACGACGGTTTATGGTACTCAGCGGTACCGAGACCACGACTGGGTCGGGCGAAACCTCTAGATGCGAGCAAAGCAAAACAGATCGACGTGGAGGTCTTTGGATGAGACCTATGCCCAGCTGTGGAAGTCTACCGGCTGATGATTGATTGATTTGATATGAAGGTAAAGTTATATATGTTTAACGTTGTCACACTGTTGTGCATTGTACACATGCATGCACAAAGAAAACCATTAGGAAAATAAAAGCTGTTTTAGTCCATATGTAATTGACTTGCATGCAGTTCCCACTTGCTCCATGGAGTACTGCTGACGTCATTGCACCGCCAGCCAAGTGGAAACAAAACAATGGGCGATGGCTTCCGTTTCACAAGATTTTATGTTTTTTTATACGATTCTGACACAATCAACACAGCCCAAGTTTGCTTATTATTACACAAAATGAGTACATATGTCAGTAAGAAACTATTGAACTGTTGAAAATATACATCTTACTGTTAGACAGAAGACATGCGATTTTACATGTTCGACGTTACAGTGAAGTAAAGATTTTGATATGGCTGCTTAAAGTAAGTTTTTTTAAAAGAGGAAATATACCAAAACTGTCAAGGATCTCCTTCAACTATCAAATCGGAAATAAGGATATACTGTAAATGTATATATATGTATAATGAAAATGGGTTTACTTTGTTCGCTAATCACGTAAAAGTTAGTGAAAGTATCGACATGGGAACATGACCATTTGGCGCGGAATGATTGCTTTATTATTTGAATTTCATAGATCCTTCATGATTTCATTTCTAATTTACTTCTATAAACATTTTCATTTTGTAGTACTTATGCGGTTGCTACTGTAACGGTTGCAATAGAAAATCGTTTGCGGTTGTGGTTGCTCTCAAGGAATATTTCAGACAAATTTCAAATCTAATTTTATGTCACGAACAGCGAAGAGGGTAGGGAAGAGCTAATGTATACATATGTATACACTAGCTGCATGGACTATGCACTAGCATTATACACATGAAATCTATTACTAAGTTAACACAAATGGACTTTAAATATTCACATTATATGAAAGAAAAGCTATTTATTTCTCAACAAGATGTTGCCGATCGTTATTGAATCATATAATACTTTCTCATTTATAAGCTTACGATTGATGCTCGCCATCCCGGAAACGGTAGATGCCATAACAACTTTACCGTTAAGCTAGTATTAAAAAAATATCGCAAGCAAGTTTATTCACTTGCTCGGGAAACTTATTTCCGGTTGTAAATTATCTAGATTCATCCATTAAGGTAAATTGTAAATGTCGGGATTAAGCGCATACAATTCTATCATGTTTATACATTTCAATTGTCTCATAGAAAAGTATTTTCTCTCTCTATTCGAAAAACTTTATAACTTCCTGTTAGTTTTGATAATATGATTATATTGCTAGATGCGGGTAGCGCAGGACCATCACTTTACTGGTAGTAAATATCTATTTTCAAAGACCATTTAGGTGATACCTTCCCAGTCCCAATTTCTGCTGGCAAACAGCAGTGTGCAAACACTACTGAGTTCAGATTTGAACATTGCTCTAGCTAGTCAAATTACTAGAGTAACGAGATTAAACATCCCATATGGCAGGTGTATCGCTTATCATCAGAAGTTCCCACTCGTCTCGTCGCTTCATTAAATATAAAAATAAATTGAAGTGGGAATGTTTGATGGAGGTCGAGCAGTGGATATGTATTAGCAGATGATAATGATGATTTATCGTATAGTTTGTTTCATCGTCACCAGCCGACAGACGTACATAGACATAGGCCTCTCCCGAAGATCTCCATATCGATTGATCCTGCATTGCTCGCATCCAGCTGCTTCCCAGAAGGTTCACCAGATCGTCAACGCTGCGTCTTCTAGTACGCCATTCGAGGACATTGGTGCTCCATTGGCTGTCAGACCCTCGAGCAATGTGGGATATATTGATGATAGTTTACTTATACTTGAAGATAAATTTTTCGTCCGTTATATTTTTGAGTGGAGATTTAAAGAAACGTTAAATTTTTTTCATAGTGCTTTGATTTCTTTATAAATGCGTTTACTCTCCTGTTGACTTAAAATTATTTATGACTATACAGTATCTCAATCGATAGTTTCGAGTTTGTTTATGAAATATTGAATGAAATCGATGTTTAAACTTTGAAACGATGTTTGAACGTTTACTATTAAAACGAAAATGAATCATGTCTGTGAATAACAAATTTAAGGTTGTTTACCATTTATTTAAAAATATCAGAAACGACAAACCGAGCAAGGTTTCACCTGGTGGCGAGCTATACGTCTGCTTGTAACAATGCGGAAATAGTTAAGATGTTTATACAGCACCACAATGCGCTCGTTGTTTTCAGACGTATGATGATAAAACTATAGTAATTATATTATTTACACAATAATATTCATTTAAATATGTTTAGCTTGGCGTTTACAATAGATGTATTTATAGTACGATATTATATACGGTCTCAGGATTTCTTCTCATCCCATCAGTAATGTAGTAAATCTGTCGCTATAACAATACCAACACGGAACACCTGTGTTCCGGTTGTCAACATTTTAAAATCAGAGTATAGTGAGCGAGGACGCTTCTACATCCACAGCTTTATTGTCATTTAGCCTTATGTAAAATTCAATTGCTGACAAAAAAAAAACCACCGCAAACGTAAAATAACGAATGTGAATATTTAATAAATGAAGTCGTTATCTCTTCAATCTAGTGATCCATACCGACACTGTTTCCATGTTAACAACCGTCATTATAATTTAAAATTCGTACACTGCATCAGATCAACGAGCGCAGTGCATTCAAATGCATTCGTTTGGAGTGCGATGTTCTGAGAAGGGGGCGTGATTGCAAACGGAAATCGTCGAAACCGGCGCTGTGGGTATTTTAAAATTTAAGGGTTTTGAAATGAAGTGATATTTCTAGAACATTTTTCACTAATAATTTTGAAATATATGAACAATAATAAGTAAGGGTACCCGCTCAACTAACAGGATTCAAGCCATCCAGACAGTCTCCGGCAACAGAGACGTACCATCATACATTCACAGTAAATAAGATAAAGATAAGGGGTCCCGCCCAATATCTTACGGAGGCCAAGTCAACCTCATCTGCTCGTGGTGCTGCCTGCTAATCAACAAAGGAAGCCGTGGCTCCCACCTACTCGCAGCGAGTCAGCTTTGTGGTAAATGGCTCAACTCTTGATCCCATATGAATCCATACTCGATCGATGTAGAAATCTTTGGATGGGTCTATGTTCATCAGTGGAAGTATATCGGCTGATGATGAACAATAATAGACAACAATTTCACTAGCTACAATGCCCTTCAAACAGAAACCTAGGCAATATTGCAATGTACTATATACCGGCAGAAATAGGAGCTGTGATGGTACCTACCTAGACGGTCTCCGGGACCAAACATCGCCAGTACTATGTAAAGTTTACGTTTTGTAGTATGTTATATTATTGCATGAAGATTTAACTTAACGTTAATAAACTTCAAACCGAAACAATAAAGTAAAGCACGCTACTGCTTGGCGGTAGAAACAAGCGCTTCGGTGGAATACCTAAAGACAGACGAAAGATAGACGTCGACTGGATATAGGCCTCTCTTAAAGATCCCCACATCGATCGGTTCTGGGTGCGCACATCCAGCGACTATCACCAGATCGTCGGTCCAACTTGTGGGGTTCTCCCAACACTAGGTCTACCGGTACGCGGCCATCACTCCAGAAACGTACTGACCCATCCGCAATCAGACCTCCGTATAAAATGCCCTGTCCGCTGCCATTTAAGTCTATCAATCTTTTGAGACTTAGTGTCCTACTACCAGTTAAATAAAAACAAGCTTAGGTAAACAAGAATGTAAAGACAAGTCATAGTTGATCATCATCATCATCAGTCGATAGAGTTCCACTTCTGGACATTGACCTTCCCCAAAGATCCCCACATCGATCGGTCCTGCTTTGTTCGCATCTTCGAGCACTAAGCGCTTGCGTTTGTTGATCATCATATCTAGAAAATGATTTGTTTTATTGAACGAAGCTTAAAATATAAAAAACTATAGCAAATTCTTTAAATATGATATAGTTAAAACCTTTTATCCTTCGTCATATACTGTACTTGTATAATTTAGCAGTATTGTATTACTTCTACTCTAGTTGACACATTGCGTGTTAAGAAAAATTATGTCATGCCGTCGGTCACATGCATGTGTCATACTTCACCTCAATCATGTAATTTGTGCCGCATCCACCTCATACTTACGACACTAGACCGTAACAATGTTTTTTTCTTATAATTATTACACAATAAATAATCATTTGAAGCTGTGAGTGAAATCAGGAAAATCGAGAAAGTTGAGGACAAAGATAAAGAAAGCTGACTACCATCAAATGAGATAATGGCTACGAGTAGAAAGAGGAAAATTAACATAAAAATAATCTCCGCTTTGGAAGATTTGCGATATAGTCCAACTCACACTTGACTAGCGTGGTAGATTACCAAAGATTTTTAACTTGGGATACAAGACCTTGCCTCCTAGCAGTGATATTATAAAACCATTTTTTTTATAAGACAAATCTGTTGAAGCGTAAAGTTTACCCGATGGTATATGATACGTCTGTTCAAATCAACGTTTCTCTAATTAGCATGATCTACACAGCAGAAAATTGTGATTGCTTCTTTGACACATAAGATTTTAGTCAATTTACCGAAATAATTTCATTAGCTACAACGTCTTTCAAATCTGAACACAGTTATGATTGCACACTACTATTTTGAGGCTAAAATAGGAGTGGTTGTAGGATCCACCTAGATGGTCTTCGGAAACTTACTGCCAATTGGTTTTATGTGACGCATAAAAATATAAATCTTTATCAGTGTGTAATTCTTACGCGTGGGAAACTTTTAATTTTCCGACCTACCTTTAATAACATATTTATACTTCGCTTCTTAGAATCAATAGCGGGCAATGTTAACTGCAAGTAGTTTTTCAGCGCATCGCGTTGCAACTTCCAATACTTGCTCCCACCTCAATCATTAAATGGTCTCAGAAGATTAGATCTTCGGTATAACGGTCCTCATAACTGTCCAACTAAAGAAGTACCATCGTTTAAATTAAACACCACTAGTCTATGACATCTAGATCTTGCATTTTTATGGTCAATAACAGTTTTTTTTAATGTCGGGAGGAAAGATGGTAGTATTCAATTAAACTTTGCAAATAATTTTTACTATAGCGTATTCCACTATATTGAAGGAAATTAAGATTTTTCTTTAATGTTTTATATCTCCGAGGAAGCAATAAAAGATCGAGACGTTCACCTGATGGTAAGTGACTCATATGGCCATAATAATTTGGCGTTAGTTAAAATGGTATACACAGCACCACATTGTGTTCATTGCCTTGTGCTTGTACATAAGGTGTTAAAGCTCGTTACTACAGCAATTACCTTAGCTACAATATCCTTCAAACCAAAAAACAGTAATGTTTGCGCACAACTGTTTGACGGCAGATATAGGAAATGTGGTGGTACCTAGGTAACCTAGACAGTCTCCTGAAACATATGCCTGTCGTCAGTAAATTATATAATGTATTAGTTTTATAATAACATACATAATTGGATTTTTTGTTATTAAATCCTTTTGAAAAACTGATTTTAGTTTTGAATGTCAGGCCAACATTTACTTCCGAAAACTTCATTAATGGCAAATAGGTGTTGAATCGCGTAAATTAAATATACTTTGTAATTGATATTCTAAAAAATATTTATATTCATCTATTAGGATCTACAAGGATAATAAGTTTTGAAGAATACAAAAGAAACTTAATATATATCTAATTTTTTTTAACGAAGCTATGAGGCTTAGGGACATACACCTGATTCTACTTGACGCCTGCTTGTAACAATATTGAGGTAGTTAGGATGATAAATACTGCATCATACTCTGCAAGAGATATAGGATATTAGATCTCATTCCTCCACTAATTTCATCAAGTACAACTTCCGTTCATTTTTGTCGCTAATAATAGGTGGTATTACCAACCGTTCCAGGTTCCAGCAGCAGGAATCTTATTACCAAGAGAAAGCACACACATATTTATTGTACCAAACCTCAATAAACTGTCGGTTTGTTCTCTTTAACCGTAGTAAGCGTGTTCGTATGTATATTTGTCTCTTCGCTGACAAAAACTTGCCACTCGAAGTAGAATCGGCGCCATATAAGTACGGAGCTGTCAGCACTTTCCAGATCGGAGTCTTGAACCTTTAACGGTGACATTCTTCAACGGCACACTTGCATAGCTTACGGTAGTTCACATTAAAGAGAAATTATAATTGAGCCATTTATCGAAGTTTTATTGGCTCGGGTAATTATTTATAAATCTGTAATTATTTTTTTTTCTACTTAGTGAGAAGAGGCCTGCTCATAACCACGTGGCGCTGGTTAGCGCAATATACCCAGAACCAAATTACTCTCGTCGTTTTAAGGAATAAAATTATAAGTCTCATTACCTAAGTAATTTCGCTAGCTTCTTCCATTTCAAACTGGAACACAGCCATACATCGGAGACTACTTTTTTTAATCTATGAAGCGATGATATGAGAAAGACCTTCACCTGAAGGTATCGAAAGGATCGGATTTAGATTCTTGACGTCTAGAAGTTGTCGGTATCATTCTTGATCGAGTAGTCGTATATATTTGGATACAATATAGTTATTTTTGTGCTTCCTTCCTATATATATTTATGAAGAGAAATATAAGACAAAAGATAATAATATTATTGTTCTTCTGTGACAAGTAGTAAACATAATTTTTTTCTAGTTCTTGTTGATTTTTAGTTGAGTACTTGGAACGGTACTAGATCTTTGAATTTTATATGTAAGAATACCTTTCTAAGCTACATAAATATACACACAATCGACACTGGATATAGTAAGTACATTCGTTATAAAAGATAACGGATTTTATGTGTAGCTTAGTTGAAAGGTGTGTACACACGTATATGTGGTTAATTGTTGTAGTGTATAAAAGGCCGTGAGAACTTGGCTATTATAGTTCCACTTCGTACGTTCATGCGTGGTATTATATTAGGCATGTATTATAATTAAAAGAATGAATATATTTTTTTATGTAATTAAGCAACGAGACGAGCGGCAAGTTCATGTGATCGTAAGTGATACGCTCGTCCACAACAACGTGGCGCAAATTAAGATGGTATGCACTGCCGCATATTGCGCTCGTCTCTTGAGACATAAGATGTTGAGTCTCATTACCCCAGTGATTACACTAGCTACAGTGCCCTTCAAAGGAACAAAGTAATATTTACACACTGCTGTTCGGCGGCAGAAATAAGCGCTGCTGTAGTACTCATCTAGACGATCTCCGGTAACAGAGATCTACCACCATAAACATAAAACATGTTTCCTTCATCTTCATATTAAAAGAGATATATCATTGGAGTTTCTTATAAAGAATACAAATTATTGTCCTATGTTACACTCTTCCACAGTCCATAAATACATACATAGATTTAAGTATTTTTTTTATTAATTTTTTTGTATGTTTGTCTGTTGCCAGAGACCGTATAGGTAAGTACCACCGTAGCGCCTATTTCCGCCGCTTAATAGTGGTGTGCAAACAATACAGTATTCCGGTTTGAAGTGCACTTTAGCTAGTGTAATTACATGAGTGACGATACCTAACATCTTGTCTCAATGCGACATGCGTGTGTTGTAGTATATATCATCGTAACTAGTGCCATGTTGTTATAAACAGCTGCCGTATCAGAACGATATACTCGTCTCATTGCTTCGTTGAATAAATTTTTTTTTTAAAGAAAATGTCGCCTTCGTATAAAAAAAATAAGTGATTGAATTGATGAATGATATTTACTCTTTAATATAATGACGTCATGCTTTCGTATCTAACTCTATTAAGTATCCATTTTATACTAGTATTTATCTGACAAATACCTAGTCTGATCTAGTCTTCATGAAAAATATGATTAAATTAAACGTAAGTAAATATATGTAATGTATACTTTTTTTATTTAATCAATTAAGGCGATGAACGAACGAGACGTTCACCTGATACTAAGTGTTACGCCTGTCCATAATAAAGTGGTGGTAGTTGAGAAGAAAAATACTTCACCACATTATGTTCGTCGCCTGAGACCCTAGTAATTACAATAGTTATAGCGCCCTTTAAACCGGAACCCATTCAGTATAGTTCCGTGTGGAAACCAGCATCTGTGTACACAGGAACTAATTGTAATCGTTAGATCTTCAACACGAATGCTTGTTAATGGAAATTGATTATTCATGAAATTTTCGTTCGATTGAGTTTGTTTGGTTACGTGTAAAGTACTGAACGCGTAACTTGTAATTAAAACTTAATAGTTCTGTGATTACTTAGGTACAGTATTGTAGTACAAATTAATACAGAAATTTATCTATAAGGTTTGAAACTAAAAAAAATATATATTTATTAGTATTCTATATATGTCTTGCTGTTCCCCGCCCGTTTTGTTGGCTGTAATATAGAATTAGACTTGAAATTTGTCTGAAATATTTCTTGAGAGCAACAACTGGAAATGGATTTCTACAGCAATCGTTACTATAACAACTGCGTAAATAATACGAAATTAAAATCTTTATAAAAGTTAATCAGAAGTATAATGATGCCTATAACGTTCTACAATTCATTCTTGGTCGAATGGTCATGTTCCCATGTCGATATGGTCACTAGTTTTCATGTGATTGGCGAACAAACAAAACCTATTTTCATCACCATATACATATATATATATATATACATATATATATAGATTCCCGCTTATATAGAGGCTCATCATAAGATTTCTGGAACCGTGCTATCTGGAGACTTGAAATTTATGAAGAAAATTCCTTTTCCCATTATAGGTCAGCTGAGAATGGATTTAACATAATTCCTACCCTAAAGGCAGTTCGTGGGTGTAAGGGATGGCAAAGCGGTCGGGAAACAGCTAGTTATCTATAATTACAAAAGTGGATATCTATCAATTAAGACGATACTGATGATAATCTATAATTATAGCAGTAAGCTCTTGAGATTCAGCTGGGGACTTGTGCTGAAAAGATTTCCCACAGGATTTTGGGGTAAGCACTAGATAGATATATCCAGCAGAGGACATCTATCTAGTGATGACGATGATTTTAAAATTTTTAAATGGCATTAAGAGTGATTTGTAAACAATTTTACTTCATGTATTTACAATTTAAAGTTTTAGTTTGTTTTGTATAAATATCTCTAGTGTAGAATAAAATTCGCAAAACATAAAATTATCAGTTTTAACAACTATCTGTATCCTGTAATAAACTGAACGTACTTTCTCCAGTAAACAGGTTAGTAGCGTTGAAGCCTGCATACATCGGATTAGCGTGATAAAGCTCCGTAGCGTTGCCTTACACTTGTTCATTATTAAATCCTTTCACCCAGTTGTTCCGCTGGTTTATTTATTGCTGAACCGTATATAGCTTTTGAGTTTCCCTTTATTACCATTATATTCCTTATAAAAACACAGACTTGTAACATAAAACTCATGGAATACAGTACTTTCCGCCATAAGCATCATCAACCACAAAATGTCTTCCTTTATTTGTATGTCATTAAAAAGATATACATGACTGGTCGTAGGTCTCTGTTACCGGAGACCGTCAACACACATATTCATATAGTTTCGGTTTGAAAGGCGCTGTAGTTAGTGTTTTATTACTAAGGTAATGAGATTCAACATCTTAAGTCTCAGCGTCAAGCACAACATGGTCACGCCAGGATGTCATGGACAGGAGTAGTACTTAACATCAAGTGAACATCCCGCTAGTCTAATAAAAAAAAAATATATATTTCTTCTTTCTCTATATTTCTTTATATACGTGTATGTAATAATAAATAGTAAAATATTTAACGAAATTAAAATTCATCTTATAAGGATAACTGAAGGATCAATTTGATCCTATTTATACTATTAAAAACCCAAACTTTACTTAAGGTTTATTGTTACATATTTAGTTTTCCACGCCTACCCTCATCGATTGTCCATTTTGTCGATAATCACCAATATGATTTAGGTTTGACATATTCAGTTATTAATCATATAACCAAACCTCGCTTTAACGTAGGTATGCATTTAACTGTATAGTCTCGAATTTCAATAAATAATATTATACATTCATATAAGTATTCGTATGTAAAGAGCATAGTGGTGGTCGTGGTGTAATGATTGTTAACGGTCAACTTTCGCCGTCCGGAATACTTTCGCCTTCATTTCATCGGATAACAACTCCGGCCCGTACTCGCTTCATTGCCTATTTACGAGTGCCATTTGCAATCGCCTCTTGTAAATTTCTCTTCACTAACATAAAAACAATACTACATATATTATTTATGCGATGAACCGACGACACCAGCAATAAATTCACCTGATGGTAAGTGATACGCCTGTAACAACGCAGCGCTAGTTATGATTGATTATACACGCTGGGTTCAGCGTATATAATCAATCATAACTATATTATTTATTGTGCTCGTCGCGTTTAGACATAAGATATTAAGTCTCGTTTCCCCAGTAATTTTATTGAAAACAACGCCCTTCAAACCAGTACACGTGTATGCACACTATTATTTAGCGGTAGAAATAGGAGCTACAGTGGTCTCCAGCTATAAAGAGGTACCACCAGTATTTGCTTTGTTTAATAATTACTTCTAGAACACACTAGGTTTTCTTTTATTAATCTAATTTTGTTCTAGTGCTTGTATAAGCATAGAGCGGTGTGGTGTTAATCATCCTAACGCAATGTTACGATCAGGTGTATCACTTTCTTGACCTAGTAGCTAGTTACGTCCACAGATCCTAATTGTGACGTCAAACAATAGTGTGGAAATATTCCTTTTACATCTCAACGCGACGAGCACAATGTGGTGCATTGTATATCATTCTGACCAGTGCCATGTTGTCATGGGTAGGTGTATCACTTACCATCAGGTTGACGTCTCATTACTCTCCTTATACTCGTTAGAAAACATGTTGATCGTTTTTTTTAGTCATCAAAAAATTGGATATATTGATGTAGTTTACTTTTACCAAGTTACTAGCTGTCCCCCACCTGCCTTGCTGGTTGTACTATAAAATTAGATTTGAAATTTATCAGAAATATTCTTTGATAGCAACCGTTACTACAACAACCGCATAAATAATACTAAATGAAAATGTTTATGAAAGTTAATTAGAAATAAAATGACGAAGGATCTATCGATGTGGAGATCTTTGGGGGAGGCCTGTGTCCAGCTGTGGACGTCTATCGGCTGATAATGATGATGATGAGGAAGGATCTATGAAAATCAAAAAATAAATCGTCTATAACCATCTACAAGTTATTCCGCATCGAATGGTCATATACCCATTTCGATGAGTTCACTAGTTTTCACGTGATTGGTGAACAAAGGAAACCTATTTTCTTTATATATGTATACAGATTAGTTTTGTTTTATATTTTAAACAAATTTAGTTATATTGTTAACTGTACATCATATTTCAAAAGACTATGCTAGTAAGAGTTTGCGCTAGCTATTGTATGGGCTCCGAATGCCCTCCTTAACGCGCTCGCTGTACTGCACTCTTCAAAGCACAGCCTGCCTATTCTCTTTTACGTTGTCCCTGGCGCAATATAGCTCTTAAGTAGTAACTACATGCAAATATAGCTTAGCATAGTACCATTTTAATTGAAGCGGCTATATACATCGCTCGAAGGAATGACAGCTGATGGGACACTAAGGTCCTCGAATGGCGACCACGTACCAGTAGACGTAGTGTTAGCAGACCCAACACCAGGTTGTCCGACGATGTGGTGAAGGTTGCGGGAAGCAGCTGGATACGGGCAATGCAGGATCGATCGATGTGGAGATTTTTGGGGGATCTTCACCTCAATAGCCGAAGACCACGTCTAACCACTGTCCTCCTTAGAGTAGCTTAGAGGGTAATCAGAACCCTCATCCTGCCAGCCAAACTGCAAAGACCTCATAAAGGTACACCACCGCGATGTAAGGACGTGAGGTAGTGTCACTACCGCTTTGTCCCCAAGTAAGATCAGTCCTCTCTCGATCCTGCTTGGCATCCTCTTTTAATCTCCTCTATTTATCAACATAAATCAACCGGATATAGATGACGAAAAAAAGGAAAGGTTGTTATAAAAGTTCAGTACTGTTTAAAAGCAAAAGTCATTAAGGACATTGCGGCACAAATGAAATTGCTCAGAGAAAGACTTAAAACTTATTGTTTGATGCTTTGAGATTTATGTGTGAGACCTATGTCCAGCAGTGGACGTCTATCGGCTGATAATGATGATATACATGTGCTATAAACTATCGGGGTAAAACAGGGATTTCTCGATTTACGTTTAAACAGTTAATATCATCACAACTGTCATCAGCGACTTACGTCCAAAGCTGGACACAGTTCTCAAAAGATCTCTACACTAAACAAAATCTTTTAAAAATACGCACGAATAATGAAGCGATGAGAAGAGCGGGACGTTCACCTGATGGTATGATGTACACCTGCCCATAACAACGTGGTGCTAATTATCATGCACATATATACGCAGGAACACATTGCGATCATCGCCTGAGACATAAGATGTAGACTCTCGTTACTCCAGTAATTACACTAGCTGCAGCTTCTTCCAAACCGGAACACATTTCTGTTTGGTGGTAGAAATAGGAACTGCGGTGATACCTAGACGGTCTCCGGTCAGAGACCTACCACCAGTGAAGGAATGGATATTTGTTTCTATATTGGGTGTGGTACGCGCCATTACTTATGCGCAATGCGGTATAATTTTTCATGATTTATGCGAAAACGGCATATTTCATACTAATATTCTGCTTTCAACAGTGGACGGTCTAAATGTCTCCAATGAAAATTTATGAGTCTTTAATTAGTCATTTATTTGTATGATTGTGTATTTAAGTCCTTTTTTTGTTTTCATAAGCTATTTAGTCTCCTGATACTATACACAAAATCATAAGTATATAACCAATAAACTAATACATATGGCTAGAATCTATCGATACACATATATAAATAATTGAATAATGTGTTATATATTAAAAATATATGGAGGGTAAATCTCTTTTGTCGGAGACTATGAAGATACACCACCGCAGCTCGTATTTTTTACCACCAAATATTACTGTGCAAACGAAGCAATGCGACCAGAGAGACTTTCATCTGATGGTAAGTGATACGCTTGCCCATAACAAAATGGCGCCAGTTATGACGTACACTATGTTGCGCTCATCCCCTTGAGACAGTAGCGCTACAACGCCCTTCTAACCGTAACACGTAGACGATCTTTGGCAACAGAGACTTACCACTTGTTGGTGAAGGTTTTGAAAGACGAAAATTGAACCAGTAGTAACTTTCTCGTTGAAGTTATCTATAAGAAGATATATATTCAATGTAAAATCTATATTTTATTTTAAGCAGATACTCTTCTCTGAGTGGAAATCTTTGGGGGAGGCCTTTGTCCAGCAGTGGACGTCTTCTAGCTGATTGGATTGGATTGGATTGAGATACTCTTATAATCTATATATTCACAAAGGTTCTTATAAGATGTGAAAAGATCTCTGTATCTTTTGTCTTTAAAAAATATTTATTTTCACACAATTTAATGTTATCTAAGTTTTTGACACTTAATTTCATGCTTAGATTTTTATTTTATAACTTTTAAGTTATTTCATATTATTCACTTTGATATTCAACAAATTTCCTTTTTAAAATTCTCCTTGCATATAAGTTCGTTGGTTGCTTGAACTCTTTTTGCATCAGTTATTCAGTTTAAAGTGATTTATGTGACAGCGTCCGGTATTTACGTTTGTCGCAAGTGCAACCGGAAAGGGTCGGTGGATGTAAATCTTTTACGTTTATTTCTCAATTGTCACTTTTATCATCAGTGGGTGATTTTCGTATTAAGACAAATGCGGAAGGTTGTGAAGTAACCTTTTAAACTACGGATTGGCATTATGAAAGTAATATGCAATCGTTTTATTGAAGACATGATATATACTTCAAATATTTTCAAAATTAATTGGTCTATCTTCATTCTCTGGCGGAAACTCGTTTACTGACGTACCAACTTCGCCCTTGGAGATAACGTCGCATCTGCATCCTATTTTCTCATTGGTGGATCAGAATATTGTGCTCAATGATCACATACAAATCGAATAGATGATGTTGGACATAGTGAAGGACTAAAACGTGACCTATACAGACCAAAACTCGGTATGTAATAAGAAGACAAAACTTAATTGCGACACTAGGTCTAGTTTAAAACCGCTAGCGGCGTAGTAGAATGCGACCACCTTATTTCTTACTAAGTTTAATAGTTCTATGACCATCTTTTTTACTGCAATCATAGTTTTATGATTAAAAACATTGCTTAATCGCTGTTCATATTTGTCAAAAATAACTAGACTCAATTTAGTATTTATCTCTCTAAAGTGACGAATAGGAACAGCTTCTTAATTCAGCTCTAAACTTTAAAGTGCCTGAACACAGTAACGTTTGCACACTACTGTTTGGCGGCAGAAATAAGTACTGTGGTGGTACCCACGTAGATGATCTCCGGCAATCTCCCACTAGTAACACCACAATAAGTATCATCTGTCCGTCGGTAGGGTTATGAGATGTTGAAATATTGTCCCTTTATAACATTTGGTACTGGAATCGAAATAGGGATCTCTGTGCATAAGACAAGCGCTTAGCCACTACGCCACGAAGCTAGTTAAAGCTTTATCTTTAAGCTGCATTACTATCGAATATTTCGCCGAGTTTTCTCATTGAAATAATATATTTTTTTCTATTTTACATTAATATACCAATAGTAAGGTTTACCTACAATACTATGCAGCGAATATTAAAGTACATTTTTTCTATTTCAACTCATGACAAGAACAGGTCGGGAGTCATCATCGCGTGAATAAGATCTATTTAATTCAATCACACTAATAGCGAATTGTTCGCATGTGTCTGACATTGCGTGAGGTGAGCGGGTTCGACGCTGATTCACTCTTAAATTCGTAGTAAACATTTCGCTATTAATAGTGTGCAGACTTTTCTATCGTGAGGTCGATCACAATCCGATACGGACTATGTTGTATATCGAACGGGAAACTGCTCCAGTTTACATTATAAAAGATTATGTTGGACTTTTATTTTAAGTATTTTATTGTCTATCATTTATTTACATAAAAGTGTTAGTATTGATATTGCTTATTGGTTGTAGGTCTCTGTTGCTGGAAACCGTCTAGGTAAATACCACCGCAGATATAATTTCTGCCGCCAAACAGCAGTATGCAAAGATTACTGTATAACGATACTTAATATCTCATTAAGTCTCATGACTCACGTTTGTGTTTAAACTATATTCATGTAGTTTTTACCGGTGGTAGGAGTTTGTTGTCGAAGATCATCTAGGTAGGTACCACTGCGGCTCCTACTTCTACCGCCAAACTACATGCTAACATAGCTATTACAGTTAAAAGGGCGTAACATTATTGTGGTAAATTGATAACATATTGTTCCAAGGCGACCAGCGCAATGGTGTCGTGCTCTTCCTCCTGCCCTTCTCCCAGCTATGTGGGGTCGGCACAGTATGTACTTCTATTCCATATCCTTCTATCAGCCGTCATATCTGAATCCACACTCTTCTTACACATGTCATCTTTCACTTATTCCATCCACACTTTCGTCAGTCTTCCTTTACTCTTATAGTCATTCACGTTTATTCTCATTACTTTTTTTGTTATAAAAAAAAGTAATTTATGTATATATATAACAAGTAAAGTTTAAATTTTGGATTACCATGTATATTAAGTGGACAACGGGAATCCATTTCCACTTTTAGATTTACAGCAGCGAAAAAGCCAACGTTACTGTATATACTATTGTTGTATTATTAAAGATTTGGTACTAATCAAACTATTTACATTTTTGTCGAAATAATCTAGAAAATACCTTCCTTTAATTTAGACCTGGCGCCACATATCTTTATGATCTCTCGTCTCCGTAATGATTCGTTACGTTGTTTACCAGTTCTTTGAGTTACAAACATAGCATAAATAGTAAAAGCTAGAAGCACATCAACGCCTTGTAAAAGGAACCTGTTATGTCTCTGTGAAATTTATTACTTATTTGTTGACCGAGTTTTCTTGATTTATCTTTACGTTCAATTTTTTTATGGGCTCTCTTCAAAGAATAATGAGACATACAGTCTGAGTAACAGAATAAAAATATAACGATGTTTACTTCATACAGCCAAATGCTATGAAATTTGTTATTATACGTAAAGAAAGACACCGATCCTTGAAATACTTGTAGTATTAGGGGGACCAGAAAGTAATGTCGTTTCTGCGCATGCCAATACTTGATTGTCATTTGTCAGCTCATTGTTTTGTTCAGAGGCGTACCAAAGACATTGTGAGGTTATAGTGATTTCTTTACTTATAGACAATTGAATTACAATTTTTTTTTGTAATTTTGGGTAAAATGGCCAGCCAAATACCAGAAGAGGTACACATCCGGCATTGCATGCTCTTTGAGTTTCGCAAGGGAAATAACGCAACAGTTGCTACCAAAAACATTTGCGATGTTTATCCAAATGCACTGGACATTCGTAAATGCCAAAGGTGGTTTTCCAAGTTCAAATCGGGTAATTTTGATCTTTCCGACTCGTATCGATCAGGAAGACCATCAGCGTTAGACAACGACGTGTTAAGGGCGGAAGTGGAAGCAAATCCGTGTCAGACGATCGAGGAATTGTCAAACAGTCTCAACAAACCTTGGTCGACCATCCAAGAACATTTGAAGCAGATTGGAAAAGTAAGCAGAGCAGGTGTTTGGGTCCCGCATAATCTGTCCGAACAGAATAAGGCTAACCGATCAATCACATGCAACTTATTGCTTCAACGACACAACACAGAAGCGTTTTTTGATCGCTTGATCACAGGAGATGAGAAATGGGTCCTGTATGATAACCCAAAACGCAAAAGGCAGTGGCTCTCTCCAAATGAAATCCCTCGGAGTACTGCTAAGCCAGGTTTACACCCCAAAAAAGCGCTTTTGTGTGTTTGGTGGAGTATTCGCGGCATTGTTCATTTTGAATTACTGAAACCTGGAGAAACTGTTACTGCAGACCTCTACAGCGAACAATTGCAGCGAGTCAATCAATCTTTAATTGAAAAGTGGCCAGCGATTGTCAACCGAAAAGGCGTCATTCTCCAACATGACAATGCAAGACCGCACTGCGCAAGGCGAACTCTAGAAAAAATTAATGAATTGGGGTGGGAGGTGCTGCCTCATCCACCATATTCGCCCGATGTTGCACCATCGGATTTCCACTTATTCCGAGCGCTGCAACACTTTTTAAGTGGCAAAACATTTGCAAATTTGGATGATATCCAAAATGCCATCTCTAGATATTTTGCCGAAAAACCAATTAATTTTTATCGATCAGGGATTGAAAATTTACTCACTAGATGGCAAAAGGTTATTGACAATGATGGGGAATACATCATTGATTAAAAATAAAGACTCGTTAAAAATGTATGTGTTTGTATTTAGCGTAAGAAAACGACATTACTTTCCGGTCCACCTATTATAAGACATCCTTATTAAACATGTTATAAAAATAAATATTGGTCATCTTTTAAACAATGTGTATTGTAGTCAATCTTTTAAATAAACATTACATAGAAGATGAAATGTCTAGTGCACTATAACCTGATCTCTTCTACATATTAATAACTGTATGTTATTCGATAATGTTACGTTGAAGGAGAAACATATGATATTGAAAAAAGTTAATTGAGGGAATCAGTTTAATATCATTAAAATTTTTCAAATCTGCGAAAGCAGTTCTGCCTTGAGATACTTTAGCTGATTACCAGGATAATGTTTCCAAATCAAAGAAGTCAACATTAATAAGCGTCTGAATATAAGAAATCTATTTATAGAAACAATTTGTAGTAGTTTAAATAAACAAAGTTAAAACAGAATTTAAGAGATTCTATCTTTTTTTTATATGCCCACCCTTAAGTTGGAATAAGTTTTGAATTACAGTACACTTAAGTCACTTAAATATTTTCAACCAACCCAAATGTAATTATAACAGCAACTAGCAGATTCAAATTTAGTTTTCTCTTTCATAGAATTCATATAGAGGAATTTGGGCCATTTCTCACCACGTTGGCCCAATGTAGGTTGGAGAGAGAAAAACGGGCAAGTATGGCATCAATAGAAAACTTCGTCCTTGGCATGAGTAAATATTTTTAGACGTCAAAAAGGCAATATTACTTTTCCAGCATTACATCGCTTTGAATCAATTTGCCTAAGCGCCGACATCACGCCCTCCCATCGTTCAGTACCTCAAGTGGTACCACATTCACGTGTCTAATTAATTAGCGGACCCATTAGTGGTGACGCGAAACTTTAGACGACTGTATTTGTGGTAAACCGCAAACACTGCGTATCCCTTCCATCGTTTGGAATCATTTCGATTAGAGTAATATTACTGATTCTACATTTGTGTTAATGTGTAGCATGACCTATTTTCAAGCCTACATGACATTCGTCGTTTAGCACGATGATGAAATGGTTTATTTCAACCTTTATCAGTTTTTCAACTAATGGTCCTGATCTCTGCCACTTCAGCTTACCGAAGACCGAACTTAATACTGAACATTTGAAGAGGACTTCAATATACAGTAGGAAGTACATAGATAGATACATACTAAGAAAAGGCACGGAGACTTCAAAATGAGGTGATAGAAGAATTTTTTAATGTTGTTAACGATAATTAACGAATCGTGTTTAACTACTTGAAATACAAAAATATATCAGTTTTTTTTTATAGTATACGAAGCGACGAGACAGATAGACCATTCACTATATAGTAAGTGATACGCCTACATATAATAAAGTAGCATTAGTAATGATTGTATATCACCATACTGCTGCCTAAAATTTAGTCTGATAACATAATTTAGGTAAGGGGTCTTCAGATATGAATACGGTAATGTTTATCCACTACTGTTTGGCAGCAGAACTGTAGTTTTAAATTTTTTTTTACGTACTTTAACAAAGGTATAATTTTGTATATTACAAACATCACCCGCATTTTGTACTACTTGTTTGACAAAATCGATGCTCCTCCAAGGCCTTTGGATTGTTGACAAAGTTTACAATTAACACAAACTTTACTCATAGGTAATTACTACTAAAGTTATTACTGTACAATCGCTATTCTACGTACTAACATAAAATCCAATCTATACAGTACGATTTGGGTTACGATGATCGTAAAATTAGTCTTCCGTTTCTATAGGTTTATTTATCCCGACGTTGCGTCACCGGCGGCGACCGTATATCGGCCACGTCTACTTCAGCTGAAAATATATTCACGAATGATGTAACTCATGAAGGATTGTTCGCATATGGAAAAAAATCTCCAGAGGCATATAGGATTCATTGAAATATTTCATACATATATAAATCTAGTAGTACCTAGTCGATTGTCTTTGAATATTAAAATATTGGAGTACCACTTAAACAACATCGCTGTGTTGTTTTTATATATTAGGAATGTATTATATCCTTGTGTATGTATTAATTCCTGTGAGGAGACATCACCATTATCGGCATTTATCATCAGCCGATAGACGTCCATCAGTGGACAAAGATTTCTTTCAAAAGATCACACCAATCGGTCCTGCGTCTGCGGTCAGACTTAATATGCTTTGCAATTGAGGTCAAGCGTTTTAGGTCAAATCAAAAAAAAGCTCTCGATTTAGGTCTTAGGAGAACTGTCAATCTTTTAAAATTTCTTCAGAATTATCTTTTTCAAACATTTTGATTGAATAATATAGTTTTTGTGTATTTTTAGATGGATGGTAGTACATTATATATAACCATGCCTAATTTATCTATTGCTGTTGATTGTTGTAAAACGATTTTCATTGATTAAAACCTATTTGATATCAATATTTCATCCTTTCATTGTATAGTAATCCATAGTCTACTTTTTGGAGTACTAAACTGAATAAAGGTAAGGGTTTGTTAGTTTTTTATCATTTGTCCATTTTTAACTCATGGTATAAACTGAGGACTGTTTAATTTTTTTCTATTTGAACTGGAGAAAAATTGTATACATTTCGTTAATATTTTCGTCTTAAGCAACATTCATCTCGCTAATGAATGGGCGAGATGGACGTTTAAAAAGCTTTTTTCCATTCTCTCAAATTGTGGAAGTATCATTTAAAATTCAAATGTTTCATTCTTCAAATCACTTGGCTAAAGGATCATGCATTTTAATTTTTGCCTTCATTCCAACATTGTTTCGGCAAAGATTAGTAATGTCGACGAAAAGTATAAAAGTTGTTTTGATGAAGGACTTAAGGTCATAAAGGCTTATTCCAGACGAAACTGTAACGTATTAATATTTTTACTTTCACAAACATATTCGTTGCGTAGTTTCTTTAATGTTCATGTTACTGCGAACTGAATGCTTAACATATACATATATTTTATTACAGTGGTTCGAGATTTCGATACAGTTTAACGTTTTTGGAAATTTTTATCTACATTATTATATTTAGTAGCTCGCTGGCCTAATGGTTAGAGCGTGCGGCTTTCATTCTGAAGGTCGCGGGTTCAAACCTCGGCATGTACCAATGACTTAATGTTTAAGTTACGTACATTTGTGAACTTTAGTTACAACAGCGAGATACAAAACGGTGAAGGAAAACATCGTGAGGAAACCCGCACACTGATATCATCTTTGTGTGTGTGTGTGTGGTGGTTCCAATAAAGTGGCAACAGGCTCGCCCCCTGTTACACTGGACCTAATCTGACCACATCTGGCGAAATGTGGGTGTTTATTCACCTCTGCCTACCCCTACTGGGAAAAAGGCGTGACGATATAAAAAAAAATATATATATATTTCGAAAAGGAACTGCTGCTTAAAAATTATAGCTTGTGAAAAAAGAGCTGATTTCTTTCGGGCTGAATTGATATACAACTTCTTTGGAAGAACTTGAAGGATATTCAGCGATTCGGAATAGCACTGTAACAAAAGTCGTTGGCGACCCAAATACTGATCATTAGCAACTGATCACAGGAGTAACAGCACTTGGAACATTTCAGCGATGTAATTTCCAAACTAGTTTATTTCGGTACCCGATTTTCAATATCATTGTAAGTAAACATATAGTTTTTTAACCTGAGATGAAACGTCGAAGTTATTTACAAGTACTGTTTTGTTATTTTCTTTGAAACGAAAGTTTGAAACAAAGACGTTTTTTTTTCATTTATGATGACATGCTTTGTGTTCGTTATTTGTTATTTGTATTGTGTTTTGACACATGTTACACCTCCCCTCGGCTGCGTTTCGTACTTAAATGTTTAAAAGCTATTATTGTTATAATTAAGGTCACTAGAGAAAGTGTGCTATTGTTCCTTTTACGTCGTTAGCCGTCGTCAATAGATATTAAGTGCCATAGATTAGTCTTTTAGTTGGTTTAAACGATTAACACCTTTCTGCAGAGATGGGAATGGTGATTAGATGACCTAATATATATTATCTGATGTTTGATTGGTAACTAAATTATAATCAATCCAACGTACATAGTTCAGGAAATAGAGAGAATTGCATCTAACGTACTGAAGGTCGTTCAGAATTTTTGACCTATGACGATGAACGATTACTGCTCGGATACAGTTCAATGTTAACTATTTAAGCATAAGGCTTGTTTAACTCATGATGATTTATAAATTTTGAATATTACTATATAATAATCATCATTGTTAGCGTTGCTAAAGCTTCGTCAATGTTTTCTAACATGTGTTATCGGTTGTTCACATCCAGTTTCAAACTTTTTACTAGTTTAATGGTCCACGTCAAATAACAACGCCCTACATTCATACATTCCTTTCGCCTACAATAAACTTAACGCTTTACTTTTCTTCCTATCATAGGTTAACTAAACAAAAAAATTTAATTATTGATAATAGCAATGCCAAAATATGCATACGTACTATCCGATGTACTATAACGCTTATGAGATATATATAAAACATACATACCTACTTTGATTAACCATTATACTTTCATGATGTCCTTTATACTGCTGTTAATGCATACTTTAATGTTTAAGTTATTATTATACAAAATATCTGTGTAACTTCCCGTGGACTGACCGTGTAACTGTTGGCACGCCAAGTCGGAAACAACTGCTTATTATTAGAGACGTTAACTACTTGCCAACGATGCTGAACAGAACCCGTTCAGCCATGGAGTTAGATTATTTGCCTTAGCTGATATTATGTAAACTTTGTCCGAAATTTGTTTAGATCGGTAGATAATTTTGTTATAAAGACATTAAGAAACATAAAAAAATAATCTTCTATGACTTCATTTGTATAAGCAATACTATTCTGAATAAGTTTATGTTATACTATAAGTACAGAAATTTCTAAATGTTCTAAATCGTGTGATTGAACTTAAAAATTTCGAGGCTTAAACTATTTCATATCAACCGAACTTGTCGCTCGGTGAAACACAGTTTACATGTTTTTTTTTTATTCTTAGAGACGAGTGAGACGTTTGCGAAGGTAAGTGATACCCCTGCCCATAACAACGTGACGCCAGTTAAGATGATATACACTGCACCAAATTGTGCTGATTGAAATAGGCGCTGCCTAAACGATCTCCGGCAACAGAGACCTAACATCAATGACTAGGATAGCCGTACGGTTGTTTGAGTTTGACTCGTGTATTCCGGATGCAAGAGCTTTGATTACCAGCTCTCGATTTTCTTAAAAAAGATAGCGCCTTCATCATATTATATGTAAAAATGCTTTGCCACATTAGTGGTGATATCGACGTATATAAACTTGTTAAAGGTTGCCGAAATCCAACGACAAAATTTGCAAAGCATGCACACCTTTTGTGATTTCTGCCAAAGTGTTTTCTTGAGGATACTCATCGTTTCACAACCTCAACAGCCTTTGACCTGATTAGAACTGCTTTGTGTTATGCTTCAGCTCAATATAGATGTTTAGATTATTGTTTATTATGGAACTATCCAGATCATTATTGCTTTTTCACTACTGAGGATCTCTTCAGTGTCAGCAGTGAATACAAATATCTCATACACCAGCTGGCGCTTTTAGAATTTAATACAGTAATTTTGTACTTTTTTATATTCTCAGATGTTATTTCATTCACTAATAACTAAATTACTACTACTTTTATTAATTTACTACTTATTACTAAAACGATTATTTATATTGTGAATTTACTTAATTTTGCTGTCGATCCCAAAAGAGCATCAAATGTATCAATAAAGAAGATTTTGTTTATAGAAATATTTTCTAGAAGGAACAAGAGAAACTGTTTTTTTTCTCATTGTTTCTCAGTTTATAATTGATTAGTTGTTTTCTACGCGCTTCGCTGACTGTAACACCCTCGCAACTCCCTTTGGGGAAGGAGTTCTGTGAAATCCATTTAAAGTTAACCTCCAAATGGCAGAAGTAACATCTGTATCAAATTTTGAATGTTTACGTCTAATTGTTTCGGAGAACTCATGACGAGTCAATGAATATAAAAGCACATATCACATATATACTATTTCTGACGACAGTACTTAAACAAAATAAACGAGACGAGTGGTACGGTTTACCTAATGGTAAGTGATGCTTCTGCTCATAACAACGTGGCACTAGTTACTGCTTGTTGTTGCGTGCTGCACCATATTGCGCTCGTCGCCTGAGACAGCATGTTCAGTCTCGTTACCTCAGTAATTACACTAACTACAGCGCCTTTCAAACCGGAACAGTAATGTTCGTACTCTACTCTTGGTGGCAAGAATTTCTTCTTCTTCTTAGAGTCCCTCTCCAACTAGTGAAGGTTGGCGATCAGCGTGGTACATCCTTTTTGTCTCGGGTTCGGCGGAACAATTCGGACGCTCCAGTTATGCCAGTTCATTCCCTGATATTCCTCAACTATGATGTATGTACCTAGACGGTATCCAGTAACAGGGATCTACTACGAATGAATCAGTAAAACTAGATGGTAAATCTATATATAGTAACACTATGTATTATAAAGATTATAAATAACATATTCGTACTCATGGTTAAAAGCGTAAAAGCAATCCCATACAAATAATGAGCTCCATCGCTTGAAACTAATTTAATCACCAATCTAATTCTGTACTATTGAAGAAGAGGATATTCGAGTGTTTTGAATTAACGGTAATTGCGCACGGTGCTTCCACCCTTCCGGTAGTAAATTTCATACGACTATTTTTAGTTTACTGCAGGACGATCGTCGCGTCTTCACCGGACGTCGATCTTTGTCTATGCCAAATATTCAGGGAACTCGTCATTGATTTTATCGATCCGATTGTCGTAAATCTTTATAACTTTTTTTATTCAACATTAACCAAAACTACTATTTCCTATCAACATCGTGAGGAAACCCGCACACTGAAATCATCTTTGTGTGTGTGTGTGTGTGTGTGGTGGTCCCAATAAAGTGGCAACAGGCTCGCCCCCTGTTACATGGGACCTAATCTGACCACATCTGGCGAAACGTGGGTGGTTTATTCACCTCTGCCTACCCCTACTGGGAAAAAGGCGTGACTATTTCCTATAGCCGTCTAGCAAACGATTTAAAATATACTAACATCAGATATTATTTAAAGATCTAATTGAAAATAACGTTTATGATAAAGTCATACTGTGATATGTTTATCTTTATTTGTTTATAAATATTTAACACCGATCACATGAGAGAGGTTTGTTTCCTGTTCCACAATTCAGTCGTATTATTGATAGAAATAGTCAACAAAGTAATCATGATGTGGCCTGTATATAAATATTGACCGTAGTTAAAGAAAATCCTTAATAAGTAAGAAAATAGCTATACTTCATGATATAAATAGTGTCATTACTTATTCTATTAACGCGCAGTCAGGTTTTTAAAGGCCTTATAATCTATAACATGACTTAAAATAGGAAATTGAATTCTATCAGACAAAGAAAGACGTTAGTAATATAATATATTCAAACGATACTAGACTAATGTCTCTAATTAACATTTTTTCTACTACATACATAAATATACATCACGCCTCGTACCCAGTTGGGTAGGCAGAGACCACCTCTCTCCACCTACTACGATCCTGGCACACCTCTCTCGCTTCTTCCACTTTCATAAGCGTCTTCATGCATGCTCGTCGGTTGCGAGTGCTTTTGATCCGGCCTTTCTTTAGGACATCTCCGATTTGATCGGAATATGTCCGCCTAGGTCGACCTGCACCGATTTTTCCAATCATTCTTACCTTGTATATTTCTTTCGTTAATCTTCTTTCATCCTTTCTTTCGACATGGCCGAACCATCTAAGCATCCCTTTCTCTATCCTTGTCATTACATCTTCAACCACGCCGCACCGCTTCCTTATCACACTGTTCCTCACTTTGTCCATCCGTTTCACTCCAGTTATACTTCTCAGGCTTCTTATCTCCACAGCATTAATCCTACTTTCATGTTTCTACTGCCATACCCAACTTTCTTCTACCATACATCAGTGTGGGGACCAACACGCCTCTATGCCACAGCCAGTCGTGCTCTTTGTGATACGTACCGGCTATTCATAAAGTTATGAAGTGTCCCATTGACTTGATTCCCTTTTAAAACTCTTCTTTCAATATCTATTTTTTCTACTATCTAATTAATTCTAAAAATAACTATCACACTTATTGTTTTAGAAGTCTAAAGAGTGTTCATTCAGGCACGAGCAAAATGATAACTCTTATCAGTACAATCTAATAATTATATAGTTAAATAGTAGTCAGTACAAACTTATGACAATTGGAGAAATATATATCTAACTTAATTATCAATGAGTGATTTATTTTTTAGATTAATCTATGAAAATCTTAAAAGTATATTTTTTATTGCATGACATAAAATCTTTCTACGCCATTTAATGATTATCTCCTTGGAAAGTAAAGTATCAATTGAGCTATAAATCCACAGTACTCTGCTCGGGTGACCTGACCCAATTACACGGTTGGCGCGCTATTCGCTTCAGACAATGATGCTTAGTAATCCCTGAAAGCAGCCTTTTCTAAAAAATTTCAGCGAAAAAAAACAGCACGTTAAGGAACTACCACGAGGTAAATAATACACATAACCTGGTCGAGCTTTAGTTAAGATGTTGGGGTACCGACCCCAGTAAATTCACTAGCTACAACGCCACTCGAGCTGGAACATAGTAATGTTTGCAAACTGCTTTTTGGCCTCAAAATAAAAGCTACGTTCGCACCTGCCTAGAAGATCTTCGGCACCAGAGACCTACCTCAAAGTAACTAAGGTTACTTTGAGGCAAATTCAGATACTACAGATATATTTATTTAACTACTTCTGTGACTGCCTAGACTAATAACACGAAGGTATCTGGTATAATTTTTGTAACTACATATTGTGGAGTTTAGTTGATAGTAGTGTTTTTTGAACTCACCTTACTAGCTACTAACAATATTTTGAAAATGTACCACAATAACAGCATTATTGTTCTATATTCTTGATGTAGATCGGGCTGCAAGCCACAGCGGCTCTTACAGCTCATCTGACACTGGGCTCGTGGACCCGGATCCACGGCCTGAGGTTTTAGAAACTAAAAAGTGCTACGCGGGATGTAGCTATCTGGCGGATGATTCTGTATATTGTGTGTGTCTGGTTCTTGTTGTGCTTTATCTGGCGATTCTACTCGGTAGTCGCGGCCGGGCGCGGGCCCGTTCCCCGACTACCTTCGCCTGTATCGGAATCTCTGGGCGGCGAGGACCGCCCACGGTCGCGGGTGTACTTAGTGTACGCGGTGTGTGAGTAGCTGCGGCGCCGCGTTCTGAAGCGAGGGTGGCGTGATGCTGATATTCGGAGCGTGTTGGTAGTGTCCGAAGTGTGTGTGGTGACGTCGGTGCTGTCGGTGACTGAGGGTATGTGTGTGGTTTGCGGGACCCCTTGGGATGTCGGAATAAGCGCGTGCCGCGGTCTGCGCTTTTTCGTCCTGGGATTCGGAGGTAACGTGTAGTTGGCCGCGCTGGCCACCAGAGGGTTGGGATGAGTTGCCGCCTTGGCGAAGTAGGTCACGGAGCACTCTCTGAAGTGCTCCTTGATCGTTGGGAGAGCATTATTGTGTTCTGACTGTCAACATACAGGATTTTGAGTATTCTGGACACTTCATCATCCACAAGCTCAATACCATTTCATTGACCAAACCATATGAAATTGAACTCAAGTGTTTATCTGTGTCTATTTTAAATTAAAAAAATGGCTAATAATAATGTATTACTTAATATGTTTTATTAGTACACGGACAACGTCCCTCTCAATAAGTTGTTAACATAAAATTTCATTATCGACTTTTCTTCGCTCCTTCGCCAGGAATGATTATTACCAGATCATAAATTAACTGACTCAGCGAAGCATGAAACAGCATCCATAATTAATTGTTACGTTTTAAATAATTACCAACATCAGAATGAATAATAAGCGCGTTATCTAGTGAAGTATACTGTCTACTTAATAATGTACTAAGCTGCGAATATCTGTACATATATTCATGGTAACATAATGGTAAGTTGTAAACACTGTTATTACAATGCCATTAAATACAATAACGGTATTTTTAAGACACCTAAATAATATTTCTTATATATATATATATATATATATATATAATATCATGAATTACAGTGAATAGTATATGTGGATGTTTAGAAAGATGGAAAAGAAAAATATTATTGTATGAAAACTTACGCTTTTTCGTAAAATAACTACTTCTATGATAGGATAGGACTTGTCTCTATAATCATCAAAGATCTCCACATCATTCGGTCCCGTGTTGCCCGCACTCAGCTGCTTCCTACTGCTATCACCAGATCGTCGGTCCACCTTGTGGGAAGCTTTCCAACACTACGCCACCACACGAGAACTTTATTGCCCCATCAACCGTCAGTCCTTCGAGCAATATGGGTAGCCATGGCAGTAGTGCCACTTAAGTCTAGCAATCTTTTGGGCTATGTCTATGACCTTAGTTCTTGGGACCTTACTTATTTTATTCTATAAAGCGGCGAGACGAAGGAGACGTTCATCAGATAGTGAGTAATACGCTTGTCCAAATCAACCTGGTGCTAGGTGGGGTGTTATACACTGTATCCCATTGTTGTCATTGCCTTGAGACAAAGGATGCTACTCCAATAATTTCACTAGCTACAACGCTCTTTAAATCCCAACACTACAATATTTGCTCACTACTGTTTGGTGGCTGAAATAGGCGCTGCGGCGGTACCTACGTAAGTCACCAGCAATAGAGATCTACCAGCAGTAAAAAGACCTGACATCAGTGCAGATTAATTAATTCTTACATTTAAAAGCACCGCCATGAGGAAACTATATATGAATATAAATTCCATTGTACTAGCAAATAGATTGTACAATTCGTTACGAGTCCTAGTCTTATACTAGGTCATAATACAAATGTCTGTAGAGAAATTTGGTAAGGTGCCATTGGAAAAGGATATGTCGCGTTGAATAGACGTAAAAACTTTCTGGGTCAAACGTCTAGGTCAAATGACAACTTTTTGCGGTTTCGAAACGTCGGGCACTTTGTAAACTGTTAATACGTATGTGTCTCTCAAAATGACCCAGATCCAGTTTGCGAAGTGGAAGTACCTTTAGTGACAAGTGCGGTATTAAAATTCACATTTACATTTTACTGATGTCTGGTCTCTATTGTCGGAGACGGCATATCTTTTTCCTCGCAGTTCCTTTTCCTGCCGTCAAACAGTAGTGTGCAAACATACCGTGCTCCGGATTGAAGGGAGTTGTAGCTAGTGAAATAAACATTTTATGTCTCACGCGACGAGCACTATTTGGTGTAGTTTATATCATCTTAACTAACGTCATTGTTAAGGGCAAGCGTATCATTTACAATCAGGTGGAACGTCTTGCTCGTCTTAATGCTTAATTAAATAAAAAAAAAGGAAACAGCACGACAAGTATAAAAGGTTTTGATATTAAAAAAACACTTTGTTGCTATATTTTAGCATAAATTATGGCAACATTTATATAAAGATAACATTAATACTTTCTTTCTAAATATTAGACAATTAAATAAAACCTTTATAGTTGAATTTTTTTTGACTAAAATACTAATAAATATTCGTACCGAATTTGAGCTAGCTAAATTAATGTTATCTATGATCCAATGTTATGAAAGTGGAGGAAGCGAGAGAGGTGTGCCAGGATCGTAACAAGTGGAGAGAGGTGGTCTCTGCCTACCCCACTGGGAACGAGGCGTGATATATATGTATGTATGATCCAAACATTAAGGGTGTTTTTTTTTTGTGTTACTTTTTTAAACAACAAAAAATTCAATTAAATCTTGAGTGGTATATATAGTACGTGCGTTCCTTCTCAAGAGACCTGGGTCTATCGCGAGCTGATGATAAAAATTGACCTAACAAGCTTTTCTCAACTAGAACGTCTACATTAAGCTCTCCGGTACCTGTTATCATTTAATACTGTTATTAACGAATGTGTACATAGCGTTACCGTTAAGATGCGTGTGTACCCGCCCTTAACGGCAGCGCCGCAGTGGCGCCGGTGCAGCGATGAAACTTTCACGCTGCTATTGATCCGCTGCATGCTGCTGCTGACCTTAAAACCTATTGTGGGTTGACGATGAAAAATCGGACGAGTTATTATGCAACTAGCTAAACGATTAGCGATAGCGAAAATTGCACCCCATTTACCGTCAATAGACTATCGCACGTGTTTTAATACTTTTCTGTAAAAAAAAAAACCACAACAGTGGTTTTGCGATAGACAAACGATTACTAAATACTGAACTCAAACAATTCATTCACTAAAGCCATTATTGAAGTCACTTAGCAGTAACTGTGTAATTATCGCTCGACGTTAGTCACATACATAATACTAGCTGTTCCACTTCCGCTTTGCTGGACGTAATATAAAATTAGACTTGAAATTTAACTGAAATATTCTTTGAGAGCAACCGAAACAACAAACGACTTTCTATAGCAACCGTTACTATAGCAACCACATAATACTAAATGAAAACGTCTATAAAAGTTAATTAAGAATAAAATGATGAAGGACGTATGAAATTCAAAAAATAAATATCCCATAATCAATCTACAAACTTTTCCGCGTCGTCAATGTTACCATGTCGATAGGTTTATTGATATACACGATTGAAAAAAAAAAAAAAAAACTCTTTCATTTTATATATATATAGATCACCGAGCGCCTATATATTACAACTTTACTAAAATATCTAGTTTAGATATGAAATGGTTTTGTCCATATAACATATTCTTTGCGAATGAATTAGCTCAGTATTAAAGAGAGATCCTTCTCTTCATAAATTAGATAATTTTTTTTTTTTTTTTTTTTTTTTTTTTTTTTTTTTTTTTTTTTTTTTTATTAAATTAGATAATTTACTAACAATAATATATACTATGTAAAAAGTGACCAAATGATCCTGCATTTAAATACTTTTTTATCGTAGTGAATAGCGCTTGACTACAAACAACCCCATAATATATTGAAATACATATTACTTACAAAGAACCTCTTTATACTTTTTCATTACTCGAATACCAACTAAATACTTAAAAGTCATTGTTATACATAAGAAAATATTTTAATAATTTTATATGTCTATTATATATTTCTATTACGTGAAAACAGATAGATTAAATTAAAAAAATTATCTTCTGAGCACTAAGATCTTAACTTTGATCAGTCGCTGTACGAAACCGTTTTTCGATAAGTGTACATAACGTTGTACATGAAAGTTCATTCTTCTGTAGTACTATTAAATAGTAAAAGCGATTAATTTTAACTGTGACACTATAAAACCTCACCTTGGCCGTGAAAACGTTGCGTGCTCCTTATTTTCAAGCCACTTAAAACTGATTACAATGTTGTTAACCTCCGTGAACCCAACAAAATTAAGCGCCTGCGGAAATGTAACTAGCAATTGTACGCACCGCTTGAAATTATATATTCATTTGCACAGGCGCTGATTGCTTTAATCGTTTAAATAGTGATAATAAATACGTAGGTAACACTTCTAATATATGCTTTAAATGTATTTAAATAATTTAAAAGAAAATATCAACAGTTTCAATTGGGTTATGTTTTAGTAAAACTGGAAAAAAAACTGACAAAATACCGCAAGTACATTTACCTAGACTGTTAAAATAATAAACAGCTAAATATAATTTCACTGCAGTATACAAAAACTCTTTAAACATATCCGAACCAACTAATCACATGTAAATAGAATTTTAGAAGGTACTGCTACATACAAAATTAATAGCGTTTAATACATGTAAATACTCACCATAACTCTACTGTGTAAGTTATTTTGCATGAGTTATGAATACATCTACATATATAAAGTAATGGATAGTTTAAGTTATATGAGGTCGCTGAACTCTTACACCATTAGACTGTAAAAATTGGAAGTTGTATTTTTATGCTCAAGGTGTATGAATATCTCGAACCGTCGTGAAAATAAAGAAAAGATATAAACTTCTATACAGTTTAACGGATCGCAATGGAAATTGGTATAGTTAGATATCCAAGCGTGAACTGTATTTCCTTTAGCTCGCTGGCCTAATGGTTAGAGCGTGCGGCTTTCATTCTGAAGGTCGCGGGTTCAAACCTCGGCATGTACTAATGACTTAATATTTAAGTTATGTACATTTGTGAACTTTAGTTACAACAGCGAGGTACAAACGGTGAACGAAAACATCATGAGGAAACCCGCACACTGAAATAATTTTTGTGTGTGTGTGTGTGTGGTGGTCCCAATAAAGTGGCAACAGGCTCGCCCCCTGTTACACGGGACCTAATCTGACCACATCTGGCGAAATGTGGGTGTTTATTCACCTCTGCCTACCCCTACTGGGAAAAAGGCGTGACAATATAAAAAAAAAAACTGTATTTCCGCGCACCTTATTTTAACTTGCGATTGGATGACTCCGCTGTTTTTAAAGTAGTGTGCAATTTAAATAACTATGATGGTGACAATTATATAGCATGCTAACTGTTCCCTGCTCGTTTTACTGTCATATCACCACCGCAACTCCTTGTGAGGAAGGAATTTTGTATAATCTATTCTTAGCTGACCTCTAAATGACCGGAACAATATTTCTACCAATTTTGAGTATTTACGTTTAATAGTTCTCCACATAGATGAAAATATCTTATGTATATATATGCCCTAGCTGGACAGTGTACGTGTGGTTTAACTGTATCAGGGAAATTAGTTTCGTCTATTGCGCAGTTGCAAATCGCATTCTAATTTCGCTTACGTAAGCCTGTACCGGCATACGTAATTTCTATTCACCTGCGCCACCGGATACCCGCCGCTGACAATCTATACTCATGGGATGTAATATAAAACTGAGCGACCAAGGCGACCACAGGTAGCGGTCCGTGTCGCGACTATGGCTCGCCAGTACTCCAGCTATTCTAGGCTATACAGTGCTCAGATCATGTTATTGCCAAATATTAGAACAATCAAAAGATAAAGCAGCAGGCAAACTTAAAACCTGTCAGTATTCCCTATAAGTAAACTAATACAAACTGGTGATAAGTACCTGTTGCTGGAGACCGTCTAGGCATGTAAAACCGAAGCTTCTGTGACTGCCGGCAAACAGAAGTGTCCAAACATTACTGTTTTACAGTTTGCTAGTGAAATTACTGAGGTAATGTAACTTGTATCTATTGTCTCTATGTCTTAAGGCAGAGTACAATATAATGCAGTGTATATCATCTTAGCTAGGTCCACGTTATTCTGAGCAAGCGTATTACTTACCATCAAGTGAACTTCTCGCTTGTCTGGTTGCTTCGTAGAATAAAAAACGAAAAGCTACCACTTTCCACCAGATATTCCTCATATATATTCATATATCTCATCTCATATATCTCATATACCTCATAGATATTCAGTCTTACTTATAAAGATTGTAGTTAAATTGAGCCTCATAACAAATTCCAATATCATAACTTTTATTGTTACTGTGTTTTTTTAAGGTATGATGATTGATGGCGGTGTGCCAATACAAGATACGACAAATATTTTCAATACCTCCAGGCTATTGTATTAGAAAATAGCTTTCCCTTTCTGTGCAAAAATCTCTCCCTCAGTTATATTAAATATTTGTAATGTAAGATACTTTCCATGTTTCCTATGTCTACTGATTCCTTTCAGAATGTAAGTAAAGAATGTTATAATTGAACTGAAAGAATTTATGAACTCGTTGAAATTTTTATGCTGACCTATATACTTCTGTGACCTATTTCAAGAGTATTGTCTCCCATAAAATATAACATTCGGAAAAGCCACAATGGATTACATATTGTACCAGAGACCTGTATATCTGTATGTTGTCAGCTATCATAAAAGCTTGTCTATCTCACGTCTCTCAATATTTTTAGATCTATATATATAATATAATATAAAATATATATAGATAGCTAGAAACTCGTTGACTCATCACCAGATCTCCGAAACTATTAGACATAAACACTCAAAATTTAGTAGAGATGTTGTTTCTGCCATACAGGTCCGCTAAAAACAGGTTATATAAGCGCGTGCAGTTAATGTTTCTTATTAGAATAGTAATGTGAATGTTACGAGTTTCATCACTGCGAGTAGTACTAATTATATCCTTCCAATACGACACAGATTCAAGATCGCACAGGTTAAATGCCCAATTGTCGCTTGACGTATTTATCCAATTGTGGGATTCTTTCCTTGAACCGCCTTGACTCTAAGCATCTAACAAATGTAGGGCTGTCAGGTATAAAAGAATAAGGCACCAAAAAATTAGTGGACAACGTTAACAGTATTCTCAGTTTAAAATACAAAACAACAACTATTCCATATAATATAAATATTTCATGATGATTCAATAAAAAAAATCATCATCATCACAACCGATGAATTCCCACTGCCGGTGATTAATTTCTTGGAAAGTATTATAAAATCTTCACCTAGTGATAGGTCTACCAATGCTACATTTATCGAAAATTCGATCTTACGTAATATAATTTTGTTCAACAGTTGCTAATTAAGTTTAACTTATTAATAAGTAAGAGGCCGGTTCAATCTAACTTAGATAAGTTAAACAATTATATTGAGCCACTGTTTGTTTAAGTGAGTAGAAACGTATAAACTTATATTGTTCTGAGTTTCAAAGAGAATTTAAACTTCATCTTATTTAGTTCGGCATGTAACTTTACTAACTTACCATTGTATTGTTTTTAAAGTATTACTTTAACATTTAACTTTGTGAAAATATACACGACATCGCTCAATCTAATATAATAAATCTACCTTACGAATAAACCTTCATATCATTTCAGCAATAAAGCACCTATAGCATAGGCAAGTACTACATGATATACAACTAAAACAAGCCGAACACTACGTGAAGGAACGACTCCATTCCCAGATGTGGGATCATCAAGAAGGCTGTTCTATACAATTATGACGATCTATTTATGTATGTATTCACAAAGATAATTAATTAAATGTAGCAGTTTTGTCGATAACCCTAAACAATGGTAAATGATCGTTCGTGTAGGCGGGTGCGAAACAGTACCGAATTGCTTCCACTACAATGCTAGAATGATGGCTGATGCTGTATTAAATTCAGTGCATGGCATAGCGATTAATCTATTCGTATTTCACAGACATATCCACCGATATTATTTTAGTTCGATTCGGAAGCCGACACGTGTTTAAGTTTGAATAGTTGTAGGGTATTTCCGTCCCATCTGGACGTGTCACCCTCATAATGTATATCTATCGTCATGACAGTATTGCTGTGTTCCGGCTTTCACCAGTATATCACTTAACCAAGCACACCATCTTGATAATTAAATAATAACAGGCAAGCTGTACTAGCAATGGACGTTGTCACTTAATATCAAGTAGAGAACAATCTACATCACAGTTATCAACGTGATTGTCTTTTAAGTAATTTGATAGATAGTTGGGCATATATGTTCTAGTCTTCAGCTACTCTTTACAACCGAAGTCTTCATAGTCATCTGGTAATAAACTGTGAAGTTATTTTGGTTTGACTGCAACTATTTGTAATTTTTTTTTCTTTATACTAACAGAAAAAAAGATAAAAGTACAACGTATATAGAAAATAATTGGAGTCTTTACTAATTACAATATGAAGTTCCCTCCAGTAAGTCTATTATTAGATGATAGAATTTCAGTGCACCTAGATAATAACGATTAAAACATAACTGATATACTAATTATAAACTAGAATAGCGTATAAGAACAGGAAAAAAAAATCTATAAGTTTTAACAATTATAATGCTCTTTAAAATCTATATCTGACTATATAGAAGATATCCAAAGATTTATTGACTCCTCACGAAATCTCCGAAACTATAAGACGTAAACACTCAAAATTTGGTAGAGATATTGCTTCTGCCGGTTAGAGGTCATCTAAAAATGGATCTTACAAAATTTCTACCCTAAAGGGAATAGCAGGGGTGTTACATCCAGCAAAGCGGGCAGGGAACAGCTGTCTCGAAACTAAGATCATTGCCACAACGACAAATATGTTTATACACATGTATATATATTTAAGTTTATATCTAAAAATAATGCTCTAGCCTCTTATTAAACTTGCAAAAAAATGCCTTATCGAGAATGTAATCGCGATCTTCGATCGATTACTTTGCATTGGAGAACAACAAAATGAACCTCACACCAGTCAAGACCAGAGAATCTATTAAGATAAGAGGAGGCATTAAAACTTATCACGATACACCTGACGCTATCGCAGCTCCGCGACCTGAACACAATGGACTCCAGAAAACGATTACAGCAAAAACTTCTCACAAGTTTTACAGGCTAATGACTCGCGTTGTTTAATTGTCTGAATATTGTTTAGTGGTTAACTTAATCTTAAACATCACATTTTGTATGTAAAATTGATAAATTGTATCTTTGCAAAAATACGTAATTTTTTTATTTTACGAAGAGACGAGACAAACACAACGTTTACCTGATGGTCAGTGATATGCCTGCCTATATAACGCGGCACTAGTTTGAATGCATCACATTGTGCGACTTAACATCGAATGTGGAGCTCGCCGGCCTAATGGTTAGAGCGTGCGGCTTTCATTCCGAGGGCGCGGGTTCGAGTCTCTGCATGTACCAATTACTTAATATTTAAGTTATGTACATTTGTGAACTTTAGTTACAACAGCGAGATACAAACGGTGAGGGAAAACATAGTGAGGAAACCCGCACACTGAAATCATCTTTGTGCGTGTGTGGTGGCCCCAATAAAGTGGCAATAGGCTCGTCCCCTGTTACATGGAACCTAATCTGACCACATTTGGCGAAAAACGGGTGTTTATTCACCTCTGTATATATATCTTGCCTACCCCACTGGGAACGAGGCGTGATATAATAGGTTAGCAAATATCTCCCTTCCGCCTTTTTGTCTTTTGAATTTCGCGGCTATGTACAAAGCGCTACAGAGCTCGTATCTGGCAATACTATACATAATTTGAAAGGTCTTGACATAACCTACAAAACGACGCTATGCATAATTAGTTTGGATATTGCGTTCAACAGTTATAGACGTGTAAACATGGAGTTCACTAACGCCGAATTTGCGCTATTTTAAAGTTTTCCTTCGTTAAAGGCAAATCCGCTAGAGAAACGTTCCGTGAGATTAATGGTGTTTTGGGGGATGGTACTCTATCACTTCGAACCGCGGAGGAATGGTTTCGACGATTCAGAGCCGGTGAAAACGACACCATGGATAAGCCAGCCGGCGGAAGACCTGTGACGACAAATACCGATCAAATCATGGACTACATCGAGTTAGACCGGCATGTGGCATCTCGTGACATCGCCCAGGAGATGGGAGTTAGTCACCAAACCATTTTAAACCATCTGCAGAAGGCTGGATACAAAAAAAAGCTTGATGTTTGGGTGCCGCATGATTTGACGCAAAAAAACCTTCTGGACCGAATCAACGCCTGCGATATGCTGCTGAAACGGAACGAACTCGACCCATTCTTGAAACGGATGGTGACTGGCGACCAAAAATGGATCACATACGACAATATCAAGCAAAAACGGCCGTGGTCGAAGGCCGGTGAATCGTCCCAAACAGTGGCCAAGCCGGGATTGACGGCCAGGAAGGTTTTGCTGTGTGTTTGGTGGGATTGGAAGGGAATCATCCACTATGAGCTGCTCCCATATGGCCAGACGCTTAATTCTACCATCTACTGCGGACAACTGGACCGCTTGAAGCAGGCGATCGACCAGAAGCGTCCAGAATTGGCCAACAGGAAGGGTGTAGTGTTCCACCAGGACAACGCCAGAACACACACTTCGTTGATGACTCGTCAGAAGCTACGGGAGCTCGGATGGGAGGTTTTATCGCATCCACCATATAGCCCGGACATAGCGCCAAGTGATTACCACCTGTTCCTGTCCATGGTGAACGCCCTTGGTGGTGTAAAGTTGAACTCAAAAGAGGCTTGTGAAAAGTGGCTGTCCGAGTTCTTCGCAAATAAGGAGGGGGGCTTCTACGATGGAGGTATTATGAAGTTGCCGTCTAGATGGAAACAGATTATCGAACAAAACGGCGCATATTTGAACTAAATCCGATCACTGTAACACTTTTTATAAAGCATTGACGAAAGAGCAAAAAAGCGGAAGGGAGATATTTGGCAACCTTATATATGTATGTATGTATTCACCTCTGCCTACCCCTACTGGGAAAAAGACGTGATAATATAAAAAAAAAACATCGAATGTCTCGTTACGTCAGTATTTTTAGTAGCAAAAACGCCTTTTAAACCGGACCAGGGCATAATGCTTGCACATTACTGTTAGGCCGCATAAATGAGAGTTTCGGTGGTATTTACTGCGACAATATCCGGTAACAAAGACTTACCACCAGTAAAATTATCACTGCATATATTAGTAAATAGTGTAAATACTGTGTTCCGGCTTGCAGGGTGTGAATGATGACAATGTGGTACAGTGTATATCATCCTAACGTCGTATAATGGCTAAGCGGATCATTTACCATCAGGTGAATATCTCATTTGTTTCTAAGTAATTTTTTTTTTAATTATCATAAAAAAGCTACTCTTAAACGTATAGTAAAAGCGCCGCTGAGGTGGTCAGATAGTACTCAATTTGAATGAGAGTCTCGGAGGGCTCTCCATCCGCAGTGCAGTTCCTCAGTCTTGGCGTGTGCAGTGCTCGTAAGAAAAGTCTGCAGCCGCAGCGCACGTTCCACCAATCTTGGAAATAGGCCAATTTATTCGCAAGCTCTTTATACTCCCTCCTAGTATTGTGTAACTCTTGATAATATCCACTATTTCTGTAAAATTTGGCTTTGTTAATATCAACAGACTTTTATAAGAAGAATAAACTACCTACTTCTGTTTTTTTTATTCATTGAAGTGACTAGGCAAACGAGATGTTCACATGATGGCATAACCCATAACAACGTGGCGCTAGTTGGGATGATATACACTGCACTAGAACCGTCGCATTGAAAGAAAAGGCGTTGTCTCATTAACCGAGTACTCTCACAAGCTTCAACGCCGTTCAAACAGGAACACATTAATCATTGCACACTACTGTTTATGAATATGCGATGGTTGCTATCTAGATAGTCTCCGGCAATAGTGGCTTACCACCATACATTCGCAGTCAATAAGATGAGGGGTTCCGCCTAATATCTCACGGATCCCAAGTCAACATCGCATACACGTAGTGCACCCTCCTGAATAACAGACGAGGTTCTGACCACCCACCAACCCGCACTGGGCCAGCGTGGTGGCCCAATTCCTCTTAATGAACTCTGTGGATATTTTTGAGGAGGCCTATGTACACCAGTGGATAGAATTAGGAAGATAAAGATAGTATCCTTCAAGCCAGGAACTTCAGACTTTTTTTTTTTTTTTTCTCGCGGGGCAAATCTTCTTAAAAGATACCTTGCTTCTGGGGGGAAGACAAGGTTATGTGGGGCTTCTACCCACTAAAACCCCCTCGGTGGTCTCCCTCAGTGCATCACATCTTCAGACCTAGTCATTATATCCCATCATTCGTCGCACTCGCTTAATGGTTACTTATAAGGTTTGTTAATAATATCGTTTTTATACCGAATGTCAACGAGCTGTCGTTTGATAGTAGCCACCTTCTTCTCATTGTTACTGGGCCAAAGGTTACTGTGACGCTGTCCACTTTATGTTGTCACTTCTGGGATCCGGTGCCTTCTTTCACAAGGAGAGAACAGACAATTAACCACCACTTACCCAAGTTCATGTTGATGGATGTCACACGTTCATAAAAGCTATAGTTCTTAGATCATGTCAGTTTCTTCATGATGTGTTACTTTAACGCAAGCTCAAGCTCTGTGGCGATGGTGGTCGCGTAGTCTGAAGATATATAGCGAAGATATAACTTAAGCCATTATCGTTACATTTTATATAGAATAAAAAAAAAAATGAAACGTCACTGAGATAGTGTTTTGTTTGTAATTTTTGTTGTATCGTCTCTTCAATAAATTCAAGGAAATGATTTCAAAATGCTCACGATTTCGTGCTATTAAATGGGAGCGAGTCGTTTTCTTAGACAAATGGACAAAACGAACTTTATCGTGATCTTGTTATAATGTTTACGCAGTCCGTCCCATTGTAAGTCAGGAAATGATAAATACACGATCTCCATTTCACGAGATATTAAATGAAAAAGGAGACCGAAGATTCAAACTCAAAATAGTATATTTCCCATTTCTTATTCTATTAATGGTAAATAGACTGATTCGAAGTAACCTTATTACTACTGATACTCAGTATGTTATATATACACACATACATTACGTTTGGCACTTCCGTTGGCCAACATTTTAATCAACAATAAGACTTATATACTTCCTCAACCTGGGCTATAGTTATTACCTAGATGGTTATAAGGGCCAAAATATATATTGAAACAAAATGCGATAACACTTTAAAAATAGTCCCAACCTAAAAGTCATATAAAAGTTAACGAATGATCTTTTTTTAAATTAGCTTACGTTTCGTAATAGCCTGTTATTGCTATTAATTGATCAATCGCATTGTGTAATAAAGCTATTTGGGTTAATAGATAATACTTTCTAGGCTACTAAAAGTACATATGTACGCGTGTTAGACAATACCTTTAACCTATATGCTGAATAAATACTAAATTACTTCTCAATTGTAGGGCGGTTTTCAATACTAATTTTAAACACTTGTGTAAAAAGAAGATATTTTATTATTAATACATAATAAATGATATAGGTGAGTTCGATATAACGATAATTTTCAGTAATAATGATTATGAAACATAAAATTTCAGATACATCATTGGCCCCCAAGTAGGACTCTAAATGTATGAATAAACGCTGCCCCTATTCACCTTCAAATATCACATACCATGTGTTTGATTTAAACATTCTTGGTGACATAAATAAGTGCTACGATGCTACTTAACGTAGATTAGTAGTACTTCAACGCAAGATCACTAATAGACTAGATATTCTATAAAAAATTAGACATCATTATCATCGGCCGATCCATATCCGCCGTAAGACTACATCGCCGCTTACCATCAGGTGTGATCGTAGTCAAGCGCTAGTCTATAAAATACAATAAAAAACATACTGAACACAAGCCGCTCTTAAAGATCCAGCGGTACCCCGTGACCATCATCAGATCATCGGTCCACCTTGCGTGGGGCCTCAAAGTTCTACATCCACGTGCGCCGCTGTCATTTAAGAACTTCTCTGCCCCATCGGCCGTCGGTCTTTCAAGCAATGTACTATGCCCATTCTATATTCTTAAGGAAGATCGGGCTGCAAGCCACAGCGGCTCTTACAGCTCATCTGACACTGGGCTCGTGGACCCGGATCCACGGCCTGAAGTTTTGCCCATTGCTACTCAAATCTAGCATTTATTTGGACTATATTGGTAACTTTAGTTCTTCTACGGCTGTCCTAGTTCCTAATTAGATCGCATAAAGAAACTCCGAGCGTAGCACTCTCCATTACTCTTTGAGTGATTGGAAGCTTTTCTATTAGACTTCATCTAAGTACAATATAAATATTCCTACAGATAATATATTTTCCATCCAAAGGTTTATGCGGAAGAATACTCATTGCGTATTTTATTGTTACGTTATGTGTTTTTTTATTGGTTGTTATATTTTTTATGATGTGCAATAAAGTATGCTCTATTCTTTTCTAAGTGGCACTTAATCTCAACGATCCCATTTTGTTGTTGGGCAGTATACGTTTTAGTTGTATTAAATGGTGTAAAACTCACGATCAGCAGGGCATCGGCCAAAGTAAATGCGTGACTCGGTACAATTTGAAAAGAAAAAAAAGGTTGAGTCGGCGATGACAGTGCGTTTCGAGTTCGCTACTCTGATGCCGGTATTGTACTGGGCGCGTGCGCAACTCTGCTTCCGATAAACTAAGAATTTCATCTGTAGCAATTAGATCTGTTTATGTGGCATATTAGATGCTAAAGCTAAATACATACACAATTTGGTTTAATAAATATGCAATTTAATGGTTAATTGTAGCCAAAATCAGATTTTTTGTATCAATCCGGAGTAAACTAGAACTAATTGCACCACGAACCAAGTTAAGCAGTAAAAGTAATTAAACATGTTTGCAGTACAGTAAGTAATCTTATTGCTCGACTAAACATAAAACTACTAATTATATTATTTTTTAATGAAATAATTATTATACTGAAGTTAATATATTTATGGTTGTCGACCGTAATTTTCAATCACAGTCGGTAATAGAAATAAATAAGTGCCTTACATTCCTTGCAATCGTAGCGTGATCGAATTAATCGATCCATCCCACAAAGGGTCCGATTGTATTTCAGATACCTCCAGAATTGATTTCATGCTTTGATTTTTTTTCTAACGGTACCTATGGACTTTCATTTCTAAGTTGCAGTGTTTTAAGCGGCCCTTAATAAGAGATTTGTCTTGGCCGTCAATCTGTTCTCAATTCGCTTGAGATGCGCCACTGTACTATATTCCAGCCGTGTCTACTTTCTAACTGCTAGGTTCCCATCCAGTAATGATAGTCATCATTTTTTTTTGTCGACGGCATCCATTCAATTTTAATCAGCAGTAATAAGTAGGTAGAGGCGAGATTGGAAACGCTGGATTAGCAGTTTTGGTAACAGATATTTTGATGTATTCCTCCAGAGACTATTGTACGAATGAGTTCGTGTAATGATTACTGTTATTTTTGTGAATATTACAGCTGTAATATAATTTAATTTCATGGAATATATGGAGGTTATTCAATTATTACTCCAATGTTTCGAGTATTTTACGGCATTCATGTAAGGACAGACGGGACATATCCTGATGTTCATAGTCATCACGGAAATACCTGCAGCATTTTAAAATATTATCTACAGTCTAATCTAAGCTCTAGCTCGCTGGCCTAATGGTTAGAGCGTGCGGCTTTCATTCCGAAGGTCGCGGGTTCGAACCTCGGCATGTAACAATGACTTAATATTTAAGTTATGTACATTTGTGAACTTTAGTTACAACAGCGAGATACAAACGGTGAAGGAAAACATCGTGAGGAAACCCGCACACTGAAATCATCTTTGTGTGTGTGTGTGGTGGTCCCAATAAAGTGGCAACAGGCTCGCCCCCAGTTACATGGGACCTAATCTGACCACATCTGGTGAAATGTGGGTGTTTATACACCTCTGCCTACCCCTACTGGGAAAAAGGCGTGACAATATAATAAAAAAAAAAAAAGTAATCTAAGCAGAAAGAGCTCATTGTGTCTTATTCACGTACTAAAACTAGTTTTATGCTTGCCATTTTTTTATTAATCAGATCAGAAACTGGTAGAAGTAACTATCTATCTTCTCTATTGAAATTAGAATAGCCTAATGAATTATCCTTGATAGTGTCGTCTTTTGCAAGGAGTTTTTATATATCTTTTTTACAGCTTTGCTTAACAGTTAATATATATTTTTTGTAATCGAACAAAAATGAATACATGTTATTAAAATCGTTGTATTCGTAAGGCCGCATATCTCATAACGATGCATTCAAAGCTTTATGGATAGCGTGTAATTAAAGAAGTAATCACACAACGTGAAGTAGTTATTCTACTAATTAGTGAAATTTTTAACAATAGTTGTAAGCTCGTTTTATCATACCGATCTTCCTTTAATTAGCATCTAGGCCATTTTGATATTTTTCTTATTGGATTTATTACAGATTATCATTGTTTTGCAAAAGCATCAGTTAATGTGACAAAAATATCACATCAGCATATTTCTAGTTTTTAAACAAGTTAATATAACTCTTGTTAATGTTATTGCTTATGGTCGGAGGCCAGAAATTAACAATCAATAACTTAGTATATATAAAAAATAAAAGGGTTAGCTTGTATGACAAATTTATGGTAAAATATAAAACAACTATAATATAAAAAATCTTAACAACCTTTACTCACTCCATCAAAGCTAATATATCCACACGATGAGCTCTGTCAATGTTGATTTATTGCATATTACAAAGAGATCATTACTAGTAACACGCAAGTTCACTTAAATTACTCTATAAATTGGACCGACAATCAAGTTATTAAGACATGTATATTACTACCTCTGCGATGTAATGTAAAGAAAATGAGATTTCCAAGAATGAAATGAATTTTAAGGACGACATCTATAAATCTAAAGTTTTGGTCAAGATAGTGGATTGTGACAAAATTTCACCTTGTTCAAAAAGACATCAAATCGCAACAGTTAGAATTACGATCTCACGGTTGGGACTTGAGGTCTTTTTTCAATACAGCAGCATTTAAAGGCATATTTTCGGTATTATCATTATCAGCTGATAGACGTCCACTGCTGGACATAGGCCTTCCCCAAAGATCTCCACATCGATCGATCCTGCGCTGCCCGCATCCAGCTACTTCCCGCAGCTTTCACCAAATTGTCGGACCACCTGCTGGAGGGCCTGCCAACACTACGTCTACCGGTACACGGTCGCTATTCGAGGACCTTAGTGCCCCATTGTCTGTCAGAAAGGAGGCGATCTCCAAGAGAACTAAGGTCACCGACATAGTCCAAAAGATTGCTAGCCTCAAATGGCAATGGGCAATACACATCGCTCGAAGGACTGACAGCCGATCTTCTCGGTATTTGTTCATAATTATTAGAGACAATACTAGTGGTAGGTCTCTGTTGCCACAGACCGTCTAACCAGGTATTACCACAGCTTCTATTTCTGCCGCTCAAACATGCAAAAATAGCATGCAAAAATTACTGTGTTCTGGTTTGCTAGTTAAATTACTGGAGTAAGGATACATTTCATATCTGGCTCCGACAATGTGGTGCAATGTATATTATCCTAACTACCTCGCAAGTTGTTCCTTATTTCAGTGTATCAAAGGGACGTTGCCACTGGATAATTTCTATTGATGCTATTAATTAAATCAGGCAAGCTTTAAGCTGTCTAGGTTTCCATTCTAAATAATAAATGTATTGGAAAATTAACTTGCGTAGTAACTTTCTACCGGCGGCAGCGATTCATCCGCCTAACTTAGTTTATTCCTTGGTTTACTACACGAAATAAACCATTTTCTAAAATTTCACTTCGCCGAACAAACAAGAATTTACTTAATCTGTGGCATGCTACTGGTACAGAATTTATTGATATGTGTTAAGTTAATTATTATCAGTAAAGATTATATGGAAATAAAAAGGCTTTCCCATTAACATTAAAATAGTTACATAGAAACAGTTTTGAAAGTCATTAAATTTATTACTTACTTCCGAGCAATGCTTCCTATTGTCTGTTTAATTACATATCTACAGGAGGTTTTGTCTTTAGTGGTATTTAAAAAGAGAAAAGGAAAAATTGTACCACTTATTGTAGTATATTATTAAATCACATAAAGAAAGCAATTCTTAATTTTACGAGTATAATTTTATCAGTTTTTAAGAGGCTACATTTTTAGTCCTCACAACGGATAAAGTGATTTTATAAGTAAAAGTAATAAACGTTAGTCCGCGGCTGTCCACTGCTGGACAAAGTTAGACGCCAAGCAGTCAAAAATAAACTAATTAACAGTTAAATTCAAAGAAAACACTATTTGCAATTTTTAATAAAGGGTAGATGTCATAGTGTAAAGAAATAAATATGATTAAATAAATAAGAACAAATATGCACAGATTTCTTCCAAAGGAATGCCACTAATTAAGAATAAAAGGCCTCTTGATATTTCCCACTGCTGGGACTCGAGGTCGTCCGACACAAAGTCAAAGTAATGTTTTTTTGTTCTGTATTTAGAATATGTGTATTTACATATATGCATTTTTTTTATTAGAACATTCGTTTAATTATTCAAAATACTAACAAATTACGTCTAAATCTATCAGCCATTGGCGAAATCGGAATTGGTCCAAAGCATTTCACTCGGATCAGAGACGAACGTTTGCAAAAAAACTCATCGGGCTATATATATTAGTATTCATGTAATAAACCGTATCGTAGTAGAATAATAAAAGCATATACTTTGCGCTCCTTTGGTTTACTTTTGTTTAATTTACGAAGCGATTAAACGAGCGAGACGTTCAATTGATGGTAACGTAATATGCGCAATGCGGTGCTAGGTAAGGTGGTATACACTGCACCACATTGTACTCATCTCCTTTAGACACAAAATAAGTCTCATTACTGCCCGGAATTACACTGGTTACAACATCCTTCAAACAGGAACACGGTGAGGTTTGTAGGACGGCAGAAATAGAAGCTGCGGTGGTACCCACCTAGACAGTCTCCGGCAATAGAGATTTGCTTTATTATTCGATGGATTATTTGTGAAGTAGTATTACGTTTTGTTTTGTTGTTGTAGTATTTAATCAGCTTAGTGCCCTTTCGGTACTTATCTTGGTAACGTTGTAAATCGGATACATTTCGCCGTGAAGCGAAACCGTCGGAGTGGGTGAGCGTGACGCGTGCGCGTGCGCCAGTCCCGCAATGGCGGTGTGGTGCGGCGCGCGCATTCTCCCTCTAGAGAGACGCGTCTACTCCATTACTCTAGTGGTGCGTTTCAGTATGAAAATTTCATATGAAAACGTTGTGTTTACATGGAAAAAAAATGTGACAAAGAATCCTAAATTATCAGTGAATTACTCAAAACCAAAAACCGTTTTTAATATTTCTCATAATGTTATCAGTTCTTAACTGTGCACCGTTTTTAATCTCTTTCATATTTACTTAAGATTTGTTCCATCTAAATATGTATATGATAATCATCATCATCAAATCTATCGAAGGACGTCCACAGTAGAGCATAGGTCTCTCATAATGTCCACAGAACACATCCTCTGTTTAAATCTAGCTCCTAATAATTTTTAATATTTCTTTTCCTTTGTTTTCGTTGCTGGAATTTAATATTAACGAAAACAGAAACAGAAAATATAATCGTTACTTAAGCTATTTGAAGATGTGGTTAAACAAAATCACAATTACAAGCGTTTAAGCTCTAAAATGAAGGAATCCTAGATAGACATTCAATCTACGTTTCAGAAATCTACAACTGTAATTATAAATACATACAATAGTATGGTCATAGATCTATAAATATTTGATTATTAAATAACACAAAAAAAATTAAACAGCCTACTAATAGTTAACTGAAAAATTAACTGTAAACGGAAATTTACTTGTAGTTAATAAACCATTTCCTTTTGAACGTGGTTTTAGAATTTCTTTTGGACTTGACGGACGATCTTTATCGTTTCTAACAAAAAAAAGTACACTAAAATCTAAGTTACTACTGAATAGTAGATATAGAAAAGGCTTCGAAACACAAGCCTCCTTATCGTGGAAAAACAAATTTGACATATTGTCATAATAGTAATGGAATTATTAAAGGCTTAAAACCAGTTCTATGGTTTTTTCTTCTCGATTAATTAAATCTGTAACTTCGAATCTAAGTGCTTCTGTAACAAGATACGTGCTTCATTAACTTGGCGAATTACTGAACCAGCTGTCATGTTTTTTTTTTGAACAGTTACTGTGATTTTTTTCTTTTAAATCAAATCGCTATGGAAGCTCATGTTCAATTTGCAGTGTATAATGTACGCATGTTTTAAAGCAATTCCTCTTGATGTTTAACACATTTTTTTCTATAGACAAAATATTCAATGAGGATAAATTATTGTTCATAGATCTCTGTTGCCGGATACTGTCTAGATAGGTACCACCGCAGCGCCTATTTCTGACGCTAAACACTACTGTTCAAAGATTATTGTCTTCCGATTTGAAGGGTGTTGTAGATTAGTAAGTAGTAGGAGAATAAACTTACCTGTCTACTTACGAGCACAATGTGATGCTGTGTATTTCAATCTATCTAGCACCACGATGTTATGGGAAAGAGTTAATATACATGTTATAACATTGCTAAAATTAAAGATTGAGTTCTCGAGGTTAATGTTAAAGAAGTCTTAATAGTTTTTATCGGCATATATATAATATGTGTTACAGAATAATATTACAGACATCCACTGCTGGACATAGGCCATTGGTAAAAGTGTTTACTATATATACCATTGTAGATGTCCAAATGCTTTAACAACCAATAGCGCAATACCCCACTGTTATCCTAAACCGGAATAAATTGTCTGTTGAACATCCGTTTATTTTAAACAACATTGATCCCCATTCTTCAAACAGTAGCTAATAACTTAAAATTCCTTATGAAGTAATGAAATCAGGTTAGTCAAATTTAAAAAATATTAGTCTTTATCATTCCGTTAGAGAAATGTATTTTAACAAGAATGTATTGAAATGATAACAAGGATAGTAAAAATTAATCTGTCCAAGATTTACTTTTTACCATACATTTAGACGGTTAATTGTTTCTTATAGTCATAAAGTTAGAATTCCTGGTAGACAGAAAATCTTTTCTTGTAAATCTCCAATTCGAAAGATTTCTGAATGAGGTTTATGCAAACATTACTTGGACAGTCCTTAAAACTTATTTAATTCAGTATGAGGCAATCTAAATGTTAAACAACGATAAGCTGAAATGATGGATCACAAAACACCATGTACTCCAAGTGCTTGCAAAAATCTAGAGCTATTAGTATGATTGTAATAAAAGTTTAGTAAATTATTCCACGAGGAGTATTCATTTCCTTAAAAAGTTAATATTTTTAATGCTACCATTAAATCTTTCTGACATAAAAGTTGATTCTTTACTTGGAGATGAGTTCTTTTATCATAACTGAGGTTAATATTGGAAATGAGATGAAACGTGGTAAACCAACGGGTAATATAACACGCTGTTATTAACAACTGGTAGTTATTTAGCAATGTTGCTATGTTAAAACGTCTGTTGTTTATTACATAAACAATAGGTCACAGCCATATGTAGCTTATTGTTCGTTTTGACCTAATATCAACTGGTCTATGAACAGACTGAGTTACAGCATTTACTAAAAGCGTTTGTAATATTAAATAATATAAACATATTTAATGATTTCTTATACTCTTAATACTGATATGAGAAACTTAATATTATCGTTTTTCTTAGTGTACCTTGTTCTTAATAATTCGAACGATTTCCGCTATCTCTCTCCTTTTACTCGCGTTTCCTGATGATTAGTTATTCGTTCATTCTCATTGTTTTCAAAGTACACAAAATAAGTCTTTACAACCAAATCCAAAAAGTGCTTCTAGTTCCATCCAATTTTTAACTCGAATACCCAAGTTTGGTAAATATCTATTCCCGTGTTAATAGTATAAACATTGTTAGAGCCTCTATAGAATTGAGATCCTTCCACTTTGCCTACATTCCTCAATGTCCAATCGGTTCCGACAAATTCTGTTCCGATATTGACTGGCTTATCTCAATCCAATCGATTGGTTCAGGTTGCGGCTCACTTCGGCTAACTGTTTATCTTCAATCTTTTATATTTGCTTGCGAAGCCAATCCTATTCGAAACCTGTCAATTTTTTTCTCTTTTCTTTCTACAAGTGTTTCTCTAGTTATCCTTTGTTTCTTGGTGTAACTGTTTAATCGTTATATTCATTAAAATTACAATTCCACGGTTTATCAAAATATACGTTTTTTTCTGCGTGCTGTCGGATTTGTGTTATCAATCCAATTTTAATATTTTGATACAACATAAATAGATTTTTTTTCTGTCAACTGCAATGGTTATATAAAAACAAGGATAGATGGTTTAAAGACCCTTTCAAAGCAACGAATGAGCAAACTGAGGTAGTCTAATAATTTTCATTACAGCTACATAAACAATCTTGTCCTCTATGGTAAGAGGAAGCCATTATATAATAATTTTAAAATTTATAAATTATAGTTTTGATTGATTGTTGTAGAATTTATAGCCATATATGTGAACCTACAGGAACTAGAAACGAATCTAGATTTACTGTGACTGTAAAGTAAATGACTGACTTTTATATACAAACAATATTCTTATGACAGTGACATAGTATACTACCATGAGATTCTTTTAATTTATATACGGCCTAAATATTTTAATAGTAGACTGATTTTTTTATCTGCGATAAATTCTCAGGGTACTTAAGGTGTTTAGTGATTTTGATAACATACGAATTCAGTTGATGTTTTCTGCACATCCTACCGCGAGACCTTGCGGCAATTCCGTTGGGTAAAAGAGGAAAGGGGACGCCGGCTACGTCGGGTCCTCAGGACGCGTTGCAGTACATTTAACTACTTCCGCGTTTTAAACTCACCGTTTGTTTATGCCCACTCAATAACAGCATAAGTTGCCACTCTATAACATTTTATTATTTGACGAAATTACGAGAAAAGCAGGACATTCATCTTATGGTATATATTTCTGATAGTCTCTCTTGATGGAGACCATCTATGTAGACTACGACAGCTGTTAATTCTGCCGATAAATAATAGTGTGCAAAGGATACTGTGTTTAGGTTTGAAGGACGCTTAGGCCAGTGTAATTACTGGTGTAACGAGGCTCAACATTTTATGTCTCAAGGCGACGAGCACAATGTGGTGCTGTTTATAACGTCCTAACAAGCGATATGTTTTTACGAGCAGGCACTTACCATGAGGTAAACGTTTTGATCTCGTCGCTTCGTTGAATGAAAAAATTAAGAACTGTCATCTGTGCCCAGTAGTAATCGGAAGGGTAACCAACTAGTTTTTGATATGAGGACAGTTTTAATTTCTATTTTGTATTTCCAGATAGACCCGAACACAGCGTTCCTCCGCGCCGCGCGCGCTGGTCAACTCGACACAGTAGTCGATCTACTGGACTCCGGAGCTGTTAAAGATATAAACACATGCAACTCAGTAAGTATTTTTAATTTATTTATGTATGTGCATATATATATATATATTTTTCTACCTTCAGCTTCGTCTGGTTGATATCTATGTACTACATTAGTCAGTTAAATACTTAGAAATCTGCTATTATATATAGAAATATGCTATTTCATGTAAAGAGTGTACATGCAATAAATTTTGATATTAATATGAGAAATCGACGATTTTTAACTTTAATTTTCACACGCGCTTCAAGTGCTCTTACTTCAGTTTTAAGATCACATCAACCGTTTTCAAGATCGGACTCAAAGAGTGTTTTATCACTAAAATTAGTTTTTTCAGTACAGGAAAAAAGTTAAAATAAAAATACGTTCCCTAACATACCTTTTTTTTTTATTTATCATTATGAAAAAATTACATACTCTGGAATTTTAAAACGTCTGTTGGAGTCGTGTCAAGACATCAAAAAACTAGGTATATTTATTATTGTCGTATAGGAGATGTCCAGTGATTAATTGACTCATCACCTCTCTGATCTCCGAAACTACTACACGTATACACTCAAAATTTGCAAGAAATGCTAGTTATGCCATTTAGCGGTCAGGTAAAAATATATTTTATAATATTTTTTCCCCAAATGTGGCTGCGGAAGTGTTACGACCAGCAAAGCTGGACAGGGAACAGCTTATAATCTACCTAAACTTGTTATTACTGCATAGTAAAACTTCAAACATTTTTCCATTGCAAAAATATAGCCACAAATTCTCAAGTATCTCCTCTTTAATATATATTTATTTCAAAGAGTATTTAATATATTGATGATGGAATTTACTTCTAACTTTCATAGAGAATAAATCCTATAAAACTGTGTATTTATCTTTGCCGACTGCCAATGTTGACTGCATAGATATCTAATTAAATTTCTTATAAACTATTGCTTTCTAATCGTTTTCTAGATCTCTTACACAGTTTAAGGAATACTTAAGAAGTCTTTTATTACAAATGTAAAGATAGTGAATGATATAGAATAGTTGGGAGTAATAAAAAAATCTGTCACAACTTATCATTCCCAGGGTTCATTTATAATTGTTACCTGATCAATTGTGTACTATATTTATAACTGACACTAACTTTTAAGCATATGTATTTATTGATTGGTTTATTTTAGTGCTTAAATAGATTATTTAAACAATAATCCTTTTAGTTACAGCTATGTCTGAGGAGCTAAACCTCTAGTCCGCAAGCTTAGTATGTCTAAAACGTAAAATATGAATTTATAAAGTAGCAATGGGCGAGACATAATGTGGATCTGTCGGATGACAGAATAATAGCCTTGGAGTAGTGGCTGCGATTTGTTGGATTCTCTATCGGCCTTCCATTAGTTAGAGTGATGGCATGGTGAAGGAAAGACTGCTATTCAGCGGTTTACTTCTGGTAATGTAATGTAATAAAGTGTTATCTAAAACCAATCATTGTTCCAAATACGTAAAGTTTTTTCTGCTCTAAGTGCGCTTATCGCCGCCGGTGTGCAAAAAGTATTTATATCAATATGGTGTATTGAACATAAATGTAGTTGGCCTTCGATCCAGCCGATAGGTTCCGCTCCGTCGCCGGTCGCAAGCAGTCTATTAAGATCCCTTTACACTGCCGGCATTGTGTGTCTGTTTGTTTGTACACAGAAACAATCACATATTTATGAATGAATTCAGTTGTTTTTGTATACAATTATCTAACATAAAAAAGGAAAGCTATCTATTTATAAAATAGAGTCTCTAAAGGAACTGTTCAAACAGATAAATATTTTAACCGTGCTTAATTAGTACATACACGTTAACATCTTCCATATTATCCAAATATTAATAACTCGTTTGGTGGACAATCAGTACAATAGTACAAGACACAAACTAAACCATATCTTGAACCATCCACGAACACATAAGGGGGATTGCTTCTCTTTAATATAGTCTGATTCTCAAACGAATAGTTGAACAACAGTAATACCCATTCAGGAGGGTTCGAAAAACTTTACCACTAATCAAACAACAAGCGGCTCCGGAATTGAACTAGGGACTTTCGTATAGCTAGGGAATTGCTACTGCATTGCGCAGACAAATTTTTAAAATAACTGCATGAAAAACTCATCAGCGTTAACTCAATGTTCGTTCATGTGCACTTTGCTTATCCACTCAAATGTTAAGTTTAATTAAAATATAGTCAAGTAATATTATATGTTAAGTAAATTATTTTTGTTATTAATATTACTTATTTTATTCATATGTATATTATTACTTTTTTAAATGATGATGGCCCATATTCTCCCATATCTCCCTCCATCCCCTTCTCCTCCCCCAAAGATCTATACATCGATCGGTCTTGCCCTGTCTACCTCCGGTACCACATATGGGGTTTATTTGAAGGGATTTGGACCATTCCCCATTACGCTGACCCAATGAAAGTTATTGACAGCCAAAGCCTAGTTTGTTGGTTAGTATAGTGCACGACGAGCAGGTGAAGTTGATGGGCTTGGCTCCCGTGATTTGTTGTGCAGAACCCCCTATACCATGTTGTTTACGTACCATACACGAAATCTCTGTGGACGTCTCAAGAAGGGCATGAATATCATACAGGATACCGCTGGTTGAGAGTAGGGCAGGACCAATCGGTGCGGAGATCTTTATTGGACACCTTTGTTCATCAACTGACGACTGCTGATACATACATACATATATATCACACCTCGTTCCCAATGAGCTAGGCAGAGACCACCTTTCTCCTCTTGCTACAATCCTGGCACGCCTCTCTCGCTTCCTCCACTGTCATGAGCATCTTCATGTATGCTCGTCGGTTGGGAGTACTCTTGACTCGGCCTTTCTTCATGACATTTACGAATATGTCCGCATAGGTCGACCTGCACCGACTTTTCCAATCATTCTTACCTTGTATACCTCTTTCGTTAATCTTCTTTCATCCATTCTTTCAAAATCGCCGAAGCATCTAAGCATCTCTTTCTCTATCATTGTCACTACATCTTCAATTTAGCCGCACCGCTTCCTTATCACACTGTTCATCACTTTGTCCATCAACTTCACTCCAGTTATACTTCTCAGGCTTCTCATTCGCAGGCAATTCATCACAAATATGTCCGCCTAAGTCGACCTGCACCGATTTTTCCAATAATTCTTACCTTTTTATACCTCTTTCGTTTGGTTTTCCTGATGATTATAATGTTTTAAAAACTCTGGATACATGTGACAACTTCACACCCCATGTATACATTTTCGAGCATTATTAGCTAAATAAACATTAAACCTACATAGCTAATGAAACTTTATAAAGATGCTTTACTAACAAGCGCGCAGCGGTTCACGGTATTTTGTTTGAGCCGAGATTACGTTGTTACGCCACGCGAGGTTCTTTTGAGATTCCTAGCACAGCTAATGCCTTTGCCATGCCTTTGACTTGCATTCATAATAGAAAGTTGGTTGTATATTTCTCTTTAAATAAACTTAATATTTTTTTTATGCGTCGAAGCGATGAGTCCTGATGATACTTGATACGCTTGCCTATAACAACGCAAAGTACCACATTTCGTTGGTCGCCCTGAGACATAAGATCTTAAGTCTCGTTACTCCAGTAATTTCACCACCTACAACGCCCTTTAAACTTAGGGGCAGAAATAGGAGCTACGATGGTACCTACTTAGACAGTCTCCGGCAACAGAGACCTACTACCAGTATATTTCATGATAATAATCATACATTAATTTTACCAATAGTTTAGGTAAACACTGCAACAGCTATTTATTATTATATTAATATTACTGGTGGTAGGACTTTGTTATCGGAGACCGTCTAAGTACCAATGCAGCTTCTATTTCTGCTTCCAAACAGCAGTGTGCAAACATTACCATGCCCCGATTTGAAGGTTGTAGGTAGTGAAATACTAATGTGACGAGAATTAAAACATCTCTCAAGGGATAGGGGTCAATCTGGTGCCAGTGTATGTAATCATAACTAGCACCGCATTATTATACGTAAGCGACATACCATGCGATGAACGTCCCGCTCGATGATTATAAAACGCGTAAAGCTGTAGGTAGGGAAATTTGAGTGGTAATGGACTTGAAATTTTATAAGTGACTAAATATCCTAGCAAATACCCAGCTATTCTCACTATATAGAATAAAATGATTATTTTAAAACTAAACACCAAAGAGGTTACAATCGGCGGGCTTAATACTAAAAATAGTTATTTCTAGTATCTATTCTATGATCTGACTCTAAATGATGGCTTGTGAAGTTAGCGCTATACACAGTTAGTTAACACCGAATAAAAGCCTTCCGTTGAGATAGTTCCGAATGGAATTACCGGCTAACTCTGTTGTGGGTTCTGCTCCTCCCTGTTCCCTGTTAAATTAGTTAAGCCACTGAAATTTAATACCGAGCTAAAACGCTTGCCAAGTCTGGTGCCGCAGCTTTTGACGTAACTTATCCTTTGTCTTACCGAACAATAACACAATTTATGCCGCCGTACACTATTAATGTAAACTTATCAACTTATTCACAAAAAGAATTAACTGACTCCAAAACTTAATCCTTGTATAAAATCATAGAATTTTCTTTTTACTTTAATAAACTAACAATTTGAGATGGTAGTAAGTGACAATGAAGCGGAAAATGTTAGTCTTTATATGTTGTTACCTGGATATGTTGACTGGTTCTCTTTTGGTGGTGGGTCCACAAGATGAAGGTAGTAGCTAACTAGACAAATTCGAAAAAAATCCTTCTGCCAACCGCAATTAGTGAAATCCACATCATCTTATTTAATGAGCCATTCAGTAATTTTTACTTACATAGATCGATTTTTACCTACAACCTTTCGAACCAAAACTATATTTAGAAAGATCTGTTACTAAGAGACATGCTTGATAAATATTTTACTTCAATTTGTTTTCCCTATAGTAATTTTTTTTTATATTAAGCGATTACTTAAATACAATTGTTTGGGAGAGAATTCATGGGTATTTTTATGTTTCAGAATGGCCTAAACGCACTTCATCTTGCAGCGAAAGATGGTCACATTTCTGTTGTTGAAGAACTCCTGAAACGTGGTGCAATAGTCGACGCGGCTACTAAGAAAGGTATTCTAATGTATTCTAGTTCGAGAAAATAAAACTCATTAGGGGTAGATGTAAATATTAGGTTGGGGAAAAAGAAATCCATTATTTTTTCGGTAGATGGCTGTAGTGATAAATTTCTCGTAAAGTATCGATCAAACAGTTTCAGATTTATGCTCGTTGGAAAGGTGACATTTCGCAGTAAAAAAATTATTTTGCTGTTTTTTGTTTGGTGCATTCAATTGTGAGTTACAGGGTGTTAAAAATGGAAGTGAACAAAGAGAAAATTCCGTACATTTTACAGTTTTTCTTTGACAAAGGCGAAAATGCAAACCAGGCGGCTAAAATTGTGAATGGTGTTTATGGACCCGATACTGTAACAACCAATTATGTGCAATTTTGGTTTCGTAGATTCCGTTCAGGAATTTTTGATGTTAAAGATGCACCTCGCACAGGTAGGCCGGTCGCCGAAAATGTCGATAAAATCGGAGAAATGATCGAAGTTGACCGGCATGTTAGCAGTCGTAACATCGCCCAGGAGCTAAAAATGGACCACAAAACAGTTTTAAACCATTTACACAAAGCTGGATTCAAAAAGAAGCTCGATGTTTGGGTGCCACACCAATTAACAGAAAAAAACATGATGGATCGAATTTCCATCTGCGAAGCCTTGGCCAAACGGAATGAGATAGACCCATTTCTTAAACGGATGGTGACTGGAGATGAGAAATGGATCACATACGATAACCCTGTGCGAAAATGATCATGGTCAAAGAGCGGTGAAGCACCTCAAACGGTGGCCAAACCAGGACTAACGGCCAGGAAGGTTCTGCTGTGCATTTGGTGGGACTGGAGGGGGATTATTTATTATGAGTTGTTTCCATATGGCCAAGCACTAAATTCTGATCTCTACTGTCAACAACTGGACCGTTTGAAGATAGCAATTGACCAGAAACGGCCAGAATTGGCCAACAGGAGAGGTGTCGTGTTCCACCAGGACAACGCTAGGCCACACATGTCTACAGAGACTCGCCAGAAACTTCGGGAGCTTCGTTGGGAAGTTTTAATGCATCCGCCATACAGTCCGGACTTGGCACCAAGCGATTACCATCTTTTTTTTGCATTACAAAATTTCTTTAGTGATAAAAAATTGGCATCTAGGGAAGATTGTGAAAATCGGTTACTAGAGTTTTTTGCAAATAGAGACCAGGACTTCTACGAGAGAGGCATTATGAAGTTACCTTTAAAATGGCAACAAATCATAGAACAAAACGGTGCATATTTGACCCATATCGGACAATCCGAAGCATGTTAAATAAAGTCCTGAAGTTCATATAAAAATAATGGATTTATTTTTCCCCAACCTATTAATATTCGCTTGCTATATACTTATCCTTTCTGTAGATGGTATAATGTTTTGATATATATAGGATATCTATCATTGGGGAAGGCCTATATCCAGCGGTGGATAAACAATAAACAAAGGCTGATAATGATGATATCTATGTATTTGTGCAATTATACTTTTAATTTCCGTTACAAGTTCAAAATATTCCTTCTCATCCATCACAGCATCTTTCCACTCCCTAGATTGACTGATAGTGAATGTCTATAGGCAATAAGTCCGTCTACAATAACCTTTTTCCTGTACATGTAAAGATTGTAAAAGTATAAATGTAATTATAACTTTATGAATAGCCGGAACGTATCACAAAGAGCACGACTGGCTGTGCATAGAGGCGTGTTGGTCCCCACACTGATGTATGGTAGTGAATGTTGGGTATGGCAGAAGAAACATGAAAGTAGGATTAATGCTGTGGAGATGAGAAGCCTGAGAAGTATAACTGGAGTGAAACGGATGGACAAAGTGAGGAACAGTGTGATAAGGAAGCGGTACGGCGTGGTTCAAGATGTAGTGACAAGGATGGAGAAAGGGATGCTTAGATGGTTCGGCCACATCGAAAGAATGGATGAAAGAAGATTAACGAAAGAGATATACAAGGTAAGAATGATTGGAAAAATCGGTGCAGGTCGACCTAGGCGGACATTATCCGATCAAATCGGAGATGTCCTAAAGAAAGGCCGGGTCAAAAGCACTCGCAACCGACGAGCATGCATGAAGACGCTTATGAAAGTGGAGGAAGCGAGAGAGGTGTGCCAGGATCGTAGCAGGTGGAGCGAGGTGGTCTCTGCCTACCCCACTGAGAACGAGGCGTGATATGAATATATGTATGTAACATTTTGTTCAGTAAAGTCTTTTAATCATTTTTACTATAACTCTTTGGCCTTACTATTACATAACTTAAAACTACAGTCAAGATTCAGACCACTCTGTCAAACAAAAAACAATCTTAAACGAATGCAAAATGTTTCAGAGAGCGATGAAGTACAAAGTTAAAAGCAGACTTGTTACCCTAGTAACGTCACTGGCTATAGTGCCGTTCTTATCAGAAAAAAGTAATTCTTGCACACTGCTACTTGTTGCTAGATAGAAGCGGTAATCAAGAAGTTGATTAATTGTGATTCATCATTCATTCGCCTTTATTATAAATTTTTTTAATAAATTCCAGGCAACACAGCTCTACACATAGCATGTCTCGCGGGACAAGAGGATGTCGCCCGGGCGCTCCTCGGCGCCGGGGCGAAGGCCGACGCGCAGTCTGCCGCAGGTTTCACTCCTCTGTACATGGCAGCGCAGGAAAATCACGCCGGTTGTGTCAAAATGCTGTTAGCTGCTGGTGCCAGTCAGACACTGGCGACGGAGGTACACACTTATCAATAACAATTACATTTAAATTGACGACTGTTTTAAAAATACTATTAAAACCATACAACCTGTATTTTTAAACCAAATATTAATAAGATTACCAGATCGCTTGATATGCATCAAGTAACGAAATTCTAATCACCAGCATATTTATATGGAGATGATATTCTATAAAATGTAGCCAACACAAAATATTCTTAATTGAGTTGAAATATAACTACATATATCTTCAATTTTGTACAATATAGAATATAGGCAAATTGATAGCGTAATGAACTTTAACATTTTCGACTCGAAACGACACACAATGTGGTGTAGTGTACATCATCCTAACTAGCATCATATTATAAATATATGTTGATACATCTATCCACGATGTCCACTTGATGGTAACCCATCAGGTGAACATCGTACTCGTCTCATTACTTCATCGAAAATTAACATAGTAAATTCATGTTAGTGATATTATAATCCGACCCTAAAGTAAATAGGCTGTTGTGCTTAGATTTTAACAGAACTACTGTCTTTTCGCGCAGGACGGATTCACGCCGTTAGCAGTGGCGATGCAGCAAGGTCACGATCGTGTGGTGGCTGAGTTACTGGAGTCCGATACACGCGGCAAAGTGCGACTGCCTGCTCTCCACATCGCTGCCAAGAAGAATGACGTCAAAGCTGCGATGCTCTTGCTTGAGGTGATTAAATTATAATTTAGACAATATGCCTTAAAGTCAGCTGATAATGTAGTCATTCAAAGTTTAGCAGTACTGCTGAGTATATTAATGTAATGCCAGGAGTAATCGCTGGAGAAAATCGTTTTAAGGCGTTTCAAAATTCATCTTAAGGTGACGAGTACAATTAAGTAGTGTTTATCATCCTAACTTACAACACAGTTGAAGGGGCGTATCGCTTACAGGCGAACGTTCTGCTCGTCTAGTCGTTTCGTCGAATACGAAAATGTAGTCAATGTATAAAGTCCTCTTATTCTTTTTTGTATAATTGTCTTATTATAATTTCAGAATGAACACAATCCTGACGCCTGCTCCAAGTCCGGCTTCACTCCTCTCCACATAGCTGCACACTACGGCAACGTGGGCGTCGCTAAAGCACTGCTCTCAGCCGGCGCTGATTCAGGGCGAGCAGCTAAACACAACATCACACCGCTACACGTCGCCAGCAAGTGGGGCCAGTTGGCGATGGTGGATTTGCTCGTTGAAAACGGTAAATTGATTATTAAATAATCGAAGTTTTTATAGGTAGTAAGTAAACTATACATATTGAATAAAATAATGTGTATTGTAGGAGCAAACATCGCAGCGGTAACGCGAGATGGATTGACACCATTGCATTGCGCTGCCCGATCGGGACATAGCAACGTTGTATCGAGACTACTGCAACACGGCGCACCAATCACCAGCAAAACCAAGGTCAGTTTTATCTCCACCCACAGACAGCAACTGCTTCTCTTCTACTTCTCTCTGTCTACTTTACATTTCCTTTCGAATCTATATTCTGGCTCTTATATATAAACAGCAGAAGTAAAGTGATGCTATCATAGCAGTATGAGGGAAATAGCCATCATCAACTCCACATCATGTGACTTCGGATTAGAACTAGAAATCTTTGTGTTAGAAGTCATGTTTCTGCGGAGGCTACCCAAAAAAATGTTGCGTTCTTCCATGAAAATATATATATATATGTATTAATATTTCTATTTTCCAGAACGGCCTTACGCCTCTCCATATGTCCGTACAAGGCGAACACGTGGAGACGGCTAAGGTGCTTCTCACCGAAGGTGCCCCCATTGATGACGTCACCGTCGACTACCTCACGGCACTACATGTCGCCGCTCATTGCGGACATGTTAAGGTAAAATCTATTATAATTATATGTATTTAAAAAGAAGGATATTGTACGCGGAGTCAAGTAAAGTAGCTATTGTTTGCTATTGTGATCTACTCTTGGAAAATTTTCTTATTTGGAAATATCTCACGTTTAAATGTACTAAGATTTTAACAAAACACAATATTTGAAATACTCTATTGATTCCCGACACACAGGGTCAGAAGTATTATTAACCTTTTTTTTCCAAACCTGTCTGGTAAGCGACTATTCTCCTAATGTATATCTACCACTATACAGTATTGCGACTGTCAACATATGAGTCAAAATATTATTGGCAAACACACTTTTTTCCACTGCCTCATTGTCACTTAAGATCACGTGAAATTAGTATCTGAAAAAACCGATGTGCTCATACTTTACAGGTTGCTAAGTTACTTCTGGACAGAAACGCAGATGCCAATGCGCGAGCTTTGAATGGATTCACTCCACTGCATATCGCATGCAAGAAGAACAGGCTTAAAGTTGTGGAACTACTTCTGAAATATGGCGCAAGTAAGTTTTCAATCAAAGATAAATTTTCTGATTGTATTTTTACGTTGAGTATTTATTATAGATATTTAAAGCCATTATTATTAGCCTGTTGTGTATTCATAAATGTATTTATGATCAATGCAAAACATTAAATGTAATAAGAAAAATTTTAATAAAGTTAAAAAAAATTAGTCTTCGACGGTACGGACGTTCACTTAATGAAAAGTGATACGCCTGACCATAACAACGTGGAGCTAGTTACAATGATATACATTGCACCACGTTGTGTTCGTCCCCTGAGACATAATATCGTCGTTCAATCCGGAACACAGCAACACACTACTGATTGGCGGCAGAAATAGGCGCAGTGGTGTTACCTACGTAGACGGTCTCCGGCAGCAGGAGCCTACCATCAATAATCATCATCGTTATCATAAACCGCTAGAAAACCACTTCTGAACATAGGCCATCCCCAAAAATCGCTACATCGATTGATTCCGTGCTTCCCACAAAACCGGCAAGCACTAGGTTCATATTGGGGGAATTTGGGCTATCTCTCACCACGCTGACCTGATGCGGGTTGGTGGTACCCAGAGTCTAGTTAGTTGATTAGCAGGGTGCACCACGAGCAGGTGGGGTTGGCTTGGGTCTCTTGAGTTGTTTTACGGAACCCCTTACACTTCCAACATTAATATTAATGTCTGTACGGTACTGTAAGGCGGTATAAATAAGTGCTGCGAAGACACCTACTAAAGCTCAAAGGCATCGAGAATCTTCCAGCCTTCGTCTCTTTCACATTATCTTTCTATTGCAGGCAAATCATCAACAACTGAGTCTGGTCTAACACCGCTACACGTGGCCGCGTTCATGGGCTGCATGAACATCGCGCTGGTGCTGGTGGGCGCCGGGGCGGACGCGGACGCAGCAACTGCGCGTGGTGAAACGCCGCTCCACCTTGCTGCCAGAGCTCATCAGACCGACCTTGTACGAGTGCTGCTTCGAAACAATGCCAAGGTATATCTTAATATTTTTCTTATAGTAACAATATTTTGGGGTGGGGGTAAAAGGATGAAAGAGGTGTAAAGGTCTGCAAAACAACTGACGGGATCCCAGCCAATCTCACCTGCTCGTGGTGCACCCGACTAAACAACATACGAGGCTCTGGCTCCCATTAACCAGCATTGAGGCAGCACGGTAGCAAATGGCCCAAATCCCCCCATATGAATACTCGATCGGGAGGGAATCTTTGGGAAAGGCCTATGTCTAGCAGTGGACGTCAATCGGCTGATGATGAAAAATGTTATGATTACAGCTGGGTATGTGCTACATCGATGAATGTAGACATCATCGAGGAAGACCTATGCTTAGTAACAGGCGTCTTTCGGTTGATGATGATTATGATACGTTTACCTGTCAAAATCTCTATTAACTCTGTGGAATATTTAAAAAATGTGTTCTTATACTATGTTACTGTGACTTCATCTGGCGAACATTACATCAATTTTAATGTTCTGATAACTTAACGTATTAATACATCTGATTATCTCACCATCTACTGTTAATTTTAGATACTATGTATGTATTTTATTGTAGTAAGTAATGTACAGTAGTAATGTATTTTACTCGTGGTAAGTCTCTGTTGCCGGAGACCGTCTAAGTAGCACTGCCACACCTATTTCTGCCGCCAAACAGTAATATGAAAACATAACTGTGTTCCGGTTTGAAGGACGCTGTAGCTAGTTTTATTCTTGGAGTAACGAGACTCAATAACTCATGTCTAAGGCTACGAATGTGTTGCGGTGCTATGTATATTATCCTGACTAAAGCCACGTTATTACAGGCAGGCATATCACTTACCAACAGGTGAACGTTTCGCTAGACTTCGCTTGAATAAAAAAATAATATTTGATGCAGCTATGAAAAAAGCAGAGAAGAGAAGTTCGCCGAATTGTAAGCTAGACTATCCTTTCTCTGTCCAAAAAAATTAAGCACTAGTTAAGGTGTACATTGTACTTCGTTGTGCTCATGGAGTTCACAAAAAAGTCTTCTACTCTTAACATGAAGCTATTATAGCAACTAGGGCTCGTTACTCACATAGTGCTAGTCCGGGGCATTTTTCCACTGCAGTAGTCAAGTTATTCTTTTTGTATTTCGTTATTAGGTTGAAGCGAGAGCTCGGGAAGAACAGACCCCGCTGCATGTGGCTGCGCGACTTGGTCACGCCGACATCGCCGCGTTGCTCCTGCAACACGGTGCTGATGTCGCCGCGGCAACCAAGGACCACTACACACCACTTCACATAGCAGCTAAAGAGGGTTATTATCAATAAAAGTATTATTAAGACTATCATCTACAAAAATAACAATTTTCTTTCTAGTTATCAAAATAATAAATTTGATAAACTTGATCCTTATTATATTTGTAGTAAGAAGCAGTAGGTACCACAGCAGCTCGTTTTTAACGTCGCATAGTAATGTGCAAACGTTACTGTATTCCGGTTTGAAAGATGTTGCAGTGAGTGAAATTGCTTACAGATTTTTATACAATACGATATATGTCTCAAGGCGACGTGCAAGTTGTGGGGCTGTGTTTATCATCCTAACTACTGTTCTTTTTTGTATCCATCACTGTTATAATAATGTTCTTTAAAATATATCTTGTACAATATTTAAAATGTATTTTTTTTGTTATATTGTTTATAGGAAATGTTTACATTGTTTAACCATTCTTCGATCATTTAAACAACATAATATATGTGACGGCGGCACTCTCTATCAAACTTGTACATTCTCTGTAAAACCTGCAAATTCCCTAGTTGAAATTATTCTAATTCTTATTATTAATAGGTAAAGAAGAAGTAGCGTCTATTCTTCTCGATCACAACGCTCCGATCGAAGCGGAGACACGCAAGGGATTCACACCGCTACACTTGGCGGCGAAGTACGGCGATAGAGGCGTAGCTCGCCTTCTTCTAGCACGTGGAGCGCAACCGGATGCTCCTGGCAGAAGCCACATTACACCACTCCACATGGCGACGTATTACGGGCACCCTGATATCGCTCTACTATTACTTGATAGAGGTATAAAAGATTATCATTTGATATCTTATTTGTTAATAAATGTTGTAAACCCGGTGTTGTCATTTAAATATTTCTATTATTCTAAGAAACGTATAAACATTTATAAATTAAATTTATGTATGATATTATTATATAAAGCTTTAAAGTACTTCCGCGGTACAGTGTTTAACTACTTACTCTATAGGATGGAATTTAACGGTTCGATGTGAGGCTACACGTTGTGTAATTTCAATAATAAAAAAGAATACTAGGTTTGGTATCACATCTACGGCTTCATTATCTTAACTTTTATATTAACATGTATATATATATATATAAAGCTATAAAGTCTATTTTAACAGTTTTGATGTGTATATGTTTTCGGATGAAAGGTCCGTTACTTATAAAAACTTTGGAACTAAATACATATTTTTTGAATAACTGTAGATTTTGAATATATTAATACATTTAACTCTATTTGCAGGTGCTTCACCACATTCATTAGCCAAGAATGGTCACTCGGCATTACACATCGCCTGTCGACACAACCACCCAGACATTGCATTTGCTCTACTAGAACATGGTAAATATTGTTACAGATATTATTCGTTTTTAATTTTGCCTATATTTCAGGGATTATAGACAGGGATTCAACCCATGAAAAACCTAAGTTATTCCTATTACTTTACACTCTTAACACAAATTAAAACAAAACAATAAAAAGGAAATGGTTTCTTTGAAAATACTTTTTTACTTACGTTAGGCCTTGCCTGTTACTTGTTAATCGTTATCGCAAACCATTATTTGCTTAAAATTATACAGATGCCGACCCGAGTGTCAAATCCAAGGCAGGATTTACACCGCTTCACATGGCGGCACAGGAAGGTCACGAGGACTGCGTCGAAATGCTCATCGAACGCGGCGCCGATGTTAACGTACCGGCCAACAACGGTTAGTTATTACAGATACAGTTAACTTTTAACTTGTGAGTTATTTTTGTGGTATGTTAAGTACGCTATCTTAGCTGATATTGTGTCTGAAAGTTCCCGTGGTCACTTATAAAAGCGTTGTGTAGAACACCGTGAAATTTCAATCTCTGTTGCTCCCACATTTGAAGATTATCCAATGCAGGATTTTGTCAGGAATAAAACAGATTTGTACAACTATTAAGTTATATAGCAATAATGTTTATTAAAAAAAAAATTCTACATTTCGGGTTTAATATTTATTCACGAAGCGACAAAAAATACAATACATTGGCCCGATAATAAGTGATACGCTTGCCTATAACAATGTGGCGCTAGTTAGGAAGATACACAAAGCACCATTTTCCGCTCGTCGTCATTAGACATAAGATATTAAATCTCATAACCTAAGTAATTTCACTAGCTAAAAACCCTTTAAATCGGATCTCTACAATGTTTGCACTGTTAGTGGCAGAAATAGGCGCTGCGGTGATACCAACATAAACAGTTACCGCTAAAAGAGACACACCACCAGTAAAACTCGTAGGCAGTAAAAATTATTGTTTGTTACCTTTCAATAGAGTTTATTTACTTTACATCTGTTTATCAGGTCTGACACCAGTGCACCTCGCGGCGGCTGAGGGGCGCACGACGGTGCTGCGCGCGCTGCTCACGGCTGGCGGCCGTTGCGGCGTGCGCACTCGCGACGGGTACACGCCGCTGCACGCTGCAGCGCACCACGCCCACCTAGCGGCTGCGCGCGCGCTACTCGACGCAGGCGCAGACGTCACCGCGCGCGCCGCACATGGGTAATATACTCCACCGGATGACCATGCACACAGAGTCAACATTATATCTTTTTAACATCCCGAGTTAGCGCTCAAAGAGGTTCAACTCTTTATTCTTGTTAACAACGCTAAGGACAACAGCTACATGCCTGCGTTAGTGAACATTTCTTCAATCCAGAGTAGTAATATCTGCGGTTTACCTACCATAGTAACCTGCTAAGATGTATTTCTTTCCGAAAAAGGTACCGGGATCCCTCGGGGTGGGCAGGATTTTAGTATGTAGAAGTAGCACATAACCCTAACCTCGCCCAGAAGAAAGATATTTTTTGACGACTATCTATTTGAAAAAAAAAAAAATGAATTTACACCATTATTACATTAAGCGAATCACATAACAGTAAAAATAATTAAATACAAGAGTTGAACTTTTTTTGTAAATTATTTTTTTTTAATTGTACAGATTCACACCACTCCATCAAGCTGCCCAACAAGGTCACACTTTGGTCATTCAGTTGCTTCTTAAGAACAATGCTGACCCCAATGCATTGTCTGCGGTGAGTCTTTGATATACCAAAATGGAAGGCTTTGACGTTAAGAAATTTTCCCAAAAGAAACATAATATAACCTATGGTTAGACATTTATAATAATATATATATATATACTGCCTTTCTTAGCCTCGACTAACTAGGGAATACGACTTATTAACCATTTTCTTAGTTAATTGCTACTAACATAATTTAAAAATAATAATTGTAACAAACTTCACTCACCATCCTGCATGCCAAGCTTGGTTTTTAGTAATAGGTTAAAATTTTAATAATAGGATATAAAGGTGTAGGGAAAATGGATAATAGGTGGCCGCAAAATAAATTAACTATGCTATTTTTTTTAATCTTTCTCTCTCTCTCGTTCTCTCATTTTCCTATCCTAATTAAATATATTTGTTAACAGAACGGTCAAACCGCATGCGCGATTGCCGACCGCCTAGGATACATCAGCGCGGTGGAAGCACTTCGGCCTGTCACTGAAAACACTCTAAGTCAGGCTGTGGGTGATACCGGTATGTACTTAGTTTACATTACAGTTAAAAGAATTATTACCTTATGTGTATATTACAGGTGACTGGTAATAGAAGGCCGGAATTATTAATCGACACCCTCGAATTTTCTTAATTATATTAGAATGGTACCATAATTTTTAATTGTCAATTGTTTACTATAAAAGTCGGTTTACAGCGCCCTCTGAGAAAAACTAACAAGAAACATTGGGGTTCATCTTTTACATTTACATTGAAAAACAAATCTGAGAATTTATTTTACAATACTCAACAAATTTATTTTTGTTTTTATCTCTTTACCTCTCTAAAATTTTATTTTCATATATATAGATTTTTTTTCTATACTACATAAACTATATTTTATTTTAAATCTTATCAGAATCAATAAAGAAGCAGGACTAACGAGGATGTCTACTATTATTTTATTACTCTTTCTTTCAAGTCATTCAAATCACACAATTTCTATGGACGTTTTGGACGCTTCTTAAAATATGAATAGAAAATCGTGATAGCTCAAATTATGAGGCGATGTTAGCTGATTTATTTCCTCGCTCGAAGAAGCGATCGTCCCCCACCAAGCTTGAGCTTCCGGTCATGGTAAACATCGTGAGGAATACATCATGTTCTAAAAATATAGCACCAACTGCCCAGCTTGATGAATAAATGACTTTGGCTGTCCTTTCCATGTGAAATAAGACCCAAGTCCAATGTACTTATTAATCCGAATGGTAATAATTTTGTTAGGCTTAAATCGCAAACCCGAATGGCTAACAAGTCAAACGTCGCCAACGCAAAAGTTTGATCTAAATCCGACATCGCTAACTAAATTTAATGATATCCGAGCCGGCCGACAACTGGACGCGGGCCAACACCATAAACAAGGTTTAATACAAGAAAATGCGTTTAGAATCCACTCCACAGAATATTAGAATCATCGCTCCAACTGCTTCGTGATAATCATTACTTCAACTTTCAAATTAGTAGAAGTAGTCTATTTTTTAGTTTCTGCCGACTCATGTCTTGAGATTTAACTAAAATGTTCCTTTATATACGATGATGATAAAAGGAAGGAAATTTTAATTTTAAACTAATAACAATACCATGTAATCGTACCTATTACTGTTATCACACGCTAGATAGCTGAAGTTTTTTTTAATCTATAAAGGGTTTACTTGATTTTATTTTCATAGAACATTGAATAAGGCGGGACATGGTTAACCATGTTACCATAACTCTTATCTGTATATATACATATAGTAGATATCTAATAATTCATTGACTCATCACTATAACTTAAACTATTAGAAGTAAAGACTCAAATGTTTCGATAGAGATATTGCATCTGCCATTTAGAGGTTAGCTAAGCACGCATTTTACAAAATACCTTCCCCAAAGCAAGTTGCGGAGGTGTTATAGCCAGCAAAGCGGACGAAGAACAGCTAGTAATTTGATGATCGAAACACAGTAATGCTCAATGGAAGCAATTTCGAATGTAAAGTGATAGGTAGTAAGATATGTTTGAAGACTTATAATCTAAAATTGTGCCAGGGACTACCGTATAACGATTAGCTACTGTTACAGGCATTTAATATGTTGATAGAAGACGCTACAAATATAACTATTTCGATATTATTTTACTGATGGTAGACCTCTGTCACCGGAGACAGTCTAGCTGCTATTTTTTCCGCCAAACATTAGTGTACAAATATTGTATTCTGGATTGAAGGGCACTGTAACTAGTAAAACATTGAGGTAACGAAACTCAATACCTTGTCTCAAGGCGACGATCGCAATATGGTGCAGTGTAAGCCTAACTAGTGCCACATCATGGGCTGGCATATTGCTTACCATCAGGTGAACGTCCCGCTCATCCCGACGCTTCGTTGAATAAAAAAAAATACAAGCGGGTTAGAATATACACCATTGCAAATAATAAAACTATTATTGATCTAGTTAATATACGTCAGACATCATTCAAAATATATATAACGTTACGAAGCGGCTGTAGTTAGAACTAACTGGAGCACGGCTCAGCCAATAACTGTCAGCGTATATTTACATTACAAATAAGAGTAACTTGTTCACTATCGACAAGGATTGTGAACGTTGAGACTAAACCTATCTGCTGGTTCCGTAGTTTACAATTGGTTCAGAATAACCTTATAGAAAAAAAAAATTATTTAACTTCATTAACATAGCAACGGTAATAATAACATTGGTTTGTACTGTGAGTCATTATTACACATGTCTGATATACAACTATTGAATATTTACAAGTGTTAAATAATTTATGATGAATGTGACCTTAGTGTATGGTCATCATTATCGAAGGATGTCTCATCGTCTTGGCTCGTCGTGTTAGTTCGAAAGTATTGACGTCGATATTCGTATAGTATGTATTCGAATATAGACTCCGCATGTATTTCTACTACTCTTTCAATTATACATATAAAAAGTGTTAACTATAACCTGTAAAGACACCTATTTATGAAGCTCCTTTGCCTTTTCGATAAAAACTATTAATATATCACAAAAAGCTTATACAGAGGTTGATTTTTAATATATTTTTAATCTGATCTACTGCTTATACGACTAAAGGGTAAATAACACTCAAGTTACTAAAATATAATCGCTTAACGGTTGTTCAAGGTACTTTTTTTAATTCATCATAAAAAAGCGCACACAGTGATTATCTTACTTTCCAATATACATATATATATTACATATAAGAAATTTCCACCTATATATAGACTGCGATATCTCTGGAACCTTAAAGCTTATAGACTTGAAATTTAGTAGGAATATTCCTTTTACCGCATAAGAAGTCTTACCCCCAAAATGAGTCGCGGGGGGCTCATGATAGGAAGAGAGCCGTGAGGCGGCGGTTTTCTGCCGGGCGAGAATATGTCTCACAAATCTCAAATCTGATTCTATATTACTGTCAGCAAATTGACCAGAGAACAGCTAGTATAATATGTATTATTGATTGATAAACTTTTTGAATAATGATAACGGCGTAACTATATAAATAGAAGAGGAAAAGTAGTTATCAAAAAACTATCAGTCTTACTGGTTACAATATCTACCGTCACACTATATTATTTAATGTAACTAAGAAAGGTACAACTGCAAGAGAGGATAGCAAGCAGGTTTTTTGGTGACTTTTACCCGTATACTAAGCTAGGCGAGTACACAATTACCACCGCTATTAATAAGTTTTCAGGCAAAAACCTCAATAGGCTGAAGATCATAAATAAATGAATGATAACACATTACTACTTATCTGTATGCCGTGTCTATGTTATAACAGCAAGGACACAGATTATAATATCATTTAACATAATCAGAACGTCCGATTGTACAGGCTTTGTAGGCAAATCAATCGCAAGGGTTTATATGAAGCCTGGTGGACTGCAACTCATACATATTTAGCTCGTATCGCAAACAACGAAACGTTATATATAGGCATACAAATTGCTGTCTCAAATTCATCCAGCTGGATATGAGGTGACCATAATGAGTTTTATTTTAAAAACTATACTAATTATTTACAGTGTTTAAAGTATAAGATGATGCATGTACATATAAAAGCGAGCTTAACTCCAATAGTCAATCTTCCAACAAACCTGAGTATGGAAAGGATTATTGAAGTTTTATGCATGCATAATATATATGCTAACACAAACAATTTAAAGCACTGGTTATACATACATATAAATATAAATACTAGAAATTTACTACAAACAAGTCTAATAATTCTATAGATATAACTTCATTAGAGCAAGCAGTTTACGCGATGATACCTAATATGCGGTAGACGGAAAATTTCTGACTTGATAAGCTTAAAAACCTCTAACATGATAAAGAATGCAGGATTTAAGTAGTAGTATGTGGTCATGGGTGGACGTGGTCTACATCTGTTGTGGCTGTTATCATAGCGTTGTGTTTTGAATGATGTATATACCTCTCTTAACGCTAGGGATGTTCCTCTATAGGGTACAATAGCTTCTCGTAAAAAAAATTAAAAAAAAATTATTTTAGCATTCAGTTGTCAGTAACTGTACTTTCCGTTTTTGTTGACTTATTTATATATTAATTCACTCATTCCGTAGACAAGCTAACGTTACCGTTATAGACCAAAAAATTGCTAGACTTGCGTGATAATAGGCGGAGCACGTTGGTTGAAGGACGAAGTCAATGGGGCAGTAAAGGTCTGGTGCGCTTCGAGCTTTCTCACAGGGTAGACCGACGATTTGGTAAAAATTACGAGAAACCGATGAATTCGGGCAGTATAAGACCTATCGTGGAAAGCTCTGGAGAAACCTTTATCCAGCAGTGTATGTCTATTATTCGATGATGATTAAAAGAAGATTAACTCAACATTATTAACCGTCGTCGGTACAATCCAAATAGTTCACTTTAAAAAAAAAAAAACAGATCGTGGACGTGTCCACGAGTCTAGTATCAGACGAGCTGTAAAGTCATTAACATTCAAGGGCTTAACACCTTCAGAGAACAGGAGTAGCAATGATATCCTAAAATATTTCAAGCATGTACCAAGCTGAGCTGCATCAGTTATTAGTATGACGATCGTATGCGCCTCGGATCGGATCGCCATTATCTAATCTATGCACAATTTGTGTCATAAGTCACTGGGCTATGCTAGTGTTCGTGTGCTCTCTGTGTTAACTTTTTAATTTTCCAGATCAAAATATTCTAGTTGTATTTCTTCATCAGCTCTATAAACATTTGTGCGGTAAGTTGATAGAATGTATGCTTTGTGAAGTAACGATACTCCTACATACGCGATTACGCAATGAAATTGTCTCTCGCAACCTTATTGTTGGTAACAATTTATCAATTGCAGTTTCAATAATATGCTATTTCTGATAAACGTCGATATTTGCATGACTTACAATAAAATTGTTAAAATTTTGTTAATGTCCCACTGTAACTAATTTGCTAATTAGTTTTGTTAATTCATTCACATTAGATGTAATTTCCATTCCAATGTAACAGTCTTGTTATAAATATGATAGGTTCATAAGACCTCTGTTCGTTATTAAGTAAAAATGAGATCGACGATAGTAAACTCAATACAGATTCAACAAGGTAACCAATAGTTAACAGACAAATGTTTGAACTTTTTTTTAATACCTCAAATATCCTCTAGTTTAATACAAATAGATCGTATTTGTTAGTCTTCTAAGCCGATTCCTTCACGTACTGTATTTTGTTGAAATTTATGGCAGTCGTAAAAGTATTCTTGTTCACCCGTTTAATAAATAAGTCTTGTGAGAACAATATTACCATTTAGCTGTTAATATCTATTCAAGAATATATATGACGATGCAAATGAAACATCTCACGTGTATAATTTACGTACCGAGATGATGAACTGGCTAGATCTTTAACGTTGTTACCAATGTTCGTCATGATTCGGGGAAGAACCGAAGGAAAATTATCTCGTGAAATATTGATTAAAGAACCAAACAAAGACAACAGATTACTAGTAAATGATAACTGTTAAAGAACGTGTTTTCTACTCATTGAACCCGTCAGTATTTGTACTTTAAATTGATCGCTAAACATTAATAGAATAATTCTAAGAATGTATGATTCTATGTGGATATCTTTGGGAGAGGCCTATGTCTAGCAGTGGACATCTATCGGCTGATAATAATGATTCTTATACCTTATATTCATCTGTTTCACGCTTCTGACTTTAACAAAGCAAATTGTAAAATAAAATTGTCATTCTAGGGAAACAGATCATTATAACGGTCAAAGCTACTCACTCACTCACTCATTCAAACTTTGGTTTATTGTTAGCTGAATTCCTAATCTTTTCATCTCCCATCTTATTTCGATAATCAAGTATCGATTCGTATAAAATTGTTTAGGTAGTTCTTTCAGGTTAATTTTCTACTAATTTCGTTTACAATTACAGTAATTACATACAATATAACAGTAGCAGCTTACTTAGATAATGTCTCTACGATTTTATTCACCACTATATTAAGATGAGTAAGTTCTTCTTAACCTTTATTATTAATCGAGTTCCTTAGTTTACAACTGACGACATAGGCCTCTACTGGCGTTCTGCCATGTTCTGAAGCTCTGACAAATTACACAAGAAAATGTACTTACATCTTTAATTTACTGAAAGTCAGTATTTATTTATTACCATCTGATACTGAATGATATTTGTCACATGAACCTTCATGAACAATACGATTTCAATCATCAAAATCAAGCAGTGCAAGATTACGGGTGGTAAGTCTCTGTTGCCGGATACCTTTTAGGTAGTTACCACCGCTGCAACTATTCCTGCCGCAAAACAGTAATGTATAAACAGTTACTGTGTTTGCGTTTGAAGAGCACTGTAACTAGTGTAATTACTGGGGTGATGAAACTCAATATTTAGTCTCAAGGCGACGAGCACAATATGGTGCATTATATAATCCTAACAATTGCTACGTTGTTATGGGCAGGCGTATTACTTAACATCAACTCATCTCGTAGCTTTATTGAATGAAAAAACGATTAAACACTTTTAGATTGCTAAAAATATATAAATTCAACAAATGTATATGTAGAAAGGCATAGTTCCTAAATTCAACAAAGATGACATGCAACGCAGAATTGAGACACGCTTTGTCTAGTTGCTGGTTATTGGACCATGAGTATTAATTGATCATCATGATGATCAAGAACAATTAATACCCATTTGTTTAAGCTTGAATTCTGTAGGTACCGATGTTATCTTTTAGTATCGTAACATTTAATTTACTGAACCTCACTAATTTGTAGATCACCGTCAAAGACCGTCCGAGTAAGTACCACAGAAACCATTTTTACCACTAAACTAGTGTTACTAGTATGAAAATTTTTTTTCTTATTAACTTGACACATTCAGTGTGAAATTATTACAAGGCAAAATTAGGTAACTAGAGAACTTTAAGGAAAACTTATGACACTTGTCTTTTAACAATCTGTAAGCAGATCCACCAGTAATTATCGTATAAAAGTTCTGTCATATAGATAAACTTTTCTCACGGTGCATCATGGCCAACATCCGGTTGTCCGGTTCTTACAAACCGACCCATTTAGTGATAGCACCTCCATTTCAACCTCACGCCGGTCCGTTAAGTTTCCTTAATGGTTTTCTAACCTTTAACAGTAGCTTGATTCTATCGATATCTTACTAACCACTCGATGCGTTGCTCGGAGCAAGAAGATTAACGACAGTTATTTTGGATTTAACAGATTTCATTCTTTATAAATCAAAACTATCGAGTTTAATAATTAACAATATTATAATAATAGTAATGAGGCTCTGTAAACAAATTACACTATTGAATTCGTCGTAATAGTAGGAGTTAACTAGTTAAATTTGCCTAGTAAACCTATCATAATTTGCAGTACTATTTATACTCTAAGATGTAAGGGATCCCACACAACTCTCGAGACCCAATCTACCTCACCTGCACCACTGTAGTGTACCTTGCTAATCAATAGACGAAACTCTGACGCCCACCAACCTGCATGGGGCCGGAGTGGTGGGAAATGTTCCAACTCCCCTCAAACCGACGAAGTGACCGATCGATGTGGACTTCTATCGGCTCATGATGATTATACTCTACTGTTTAAAAATTACTACTAGTAAATTGCTTATATTGCTGGAGAACGTAGTAAGGTTGGTACCTACGATGGTCTGCCTATTTTTGCTGTTAAGTAGTAGTACCGAACATTACTGTGTTGCGATTTAAAGAAATCGACAGCCTGTGTAATTAAAAGTAACGAATCTTAACATTCAATGATATGAGTTAGTGGTGCTGTAGAAACAACCAGCTAATCAGCACCACATTGTTATTTATCGGTGGGCGGACAATTTATCTCCATGTCCATGTCGTTGCTTCATTGTATATTATATGTTTGTATGTACGAATCTTTGTTCTACACAATCGTAAGAAATGCGCTGGACAGGAAACGGTGGAAGCAGATCCACCGCTTCAGACAGCAACCCTAGCACTGACGACGATTCTCAGATATGAGGGAACGACCCTAGAGAGAGAGTACGAATCTAGCTTCATCATTTATTAAGTGCTATTACAGTAGATCGCAATTATTATTGTTTTTTATTGACACTACTCTTTGTTTTAACAACTACTGTTGGTATGTCTTCTTTGTCGGAGACCTTCCAGATAAGTACCACCGCAGCGCTTATGGCAGCCGACAAACAATAGTGTGCAAATATTACTGTATTCCGGATTGAAAGACGTTACAGCTGGTAAATTACTAAGGTAATGAGACCATCTTCTTATGTTTCAAAGTGACGAGCACTGTTTTTTTTATACAATAAAACGACGAGACGAGCAGACAGGTCACCCAATGGTAAGTGATGCGCCTACCCATAACAATGTTGCTAGTTAAGATGGTATATACTGCATCACGTTGCACTCGTAGGCTGAGACATAGGTACTGAGCCGCGTTACCTCAGTACTAGCTACAGCGCCCTTAAATCTGGAACACAGTAATGTTTGCAAACTACTGTTTGGCGGCATAAATAAGCACTGCATTGGTACCTACCTAGATGTTCTTCAGTAACAGAAACCTACCACCAGTGTGCATATCATCTTAACTAGCCTTATATTGTTATGGGCAAGCGTACCACTTATCATCAGGTGAACAGATGAAGGTGTACATCCCGTCGGTTCGTATAAAAAAAAACTATAGTCTTATACTAATACTATATTGTCAGCGCTATACTTTTATCGGTCTATTTAAACACCTTTAAGCTGAATGTATAATATTAACTGAACCGAACTCTGTAGTGTCGAGCTTGGTTAATGTGAGGAGCGATTTCAGTAATCAAATCAACTGCTTTTAGTTCCTCGAAATAATTCCAAAACAATGGCTCACATGGAATATTTCGCGATCGTGTGTTTATTAATAACCGCTTGCAAGGTGGTATCGTGTATGGGCGGTGACGTCATCGGAACTGAATTTAGCGGAAAGCTTCGAACCCGTAATTTTGCGTTGTTTATATATATTTCTCTTTAGACCATAGGATATACTACATAATAGATTCGACAACGCTATACCCTACCATATTTATAAAATGAACAGCCTTGTTAATGTTCCCACTAATAGACTCAAGACCAAGCAAGAACAGAGTTCAAGGCCACATACCTACCACGTTGACCTGGTGCGCCACAAATGCACTAAAATAATATCTATCAATAATGATATATATGTATAAATATTAACATAAAATTATATATGTATTACATTTTCGATTTTATATGTTTTTAAAACAATATGTATAACTATATACATACATATAAATAGCACTCCCAGAGTGGTTCTATACAATTATGTTCATTTACTTGTCTATAAGAAATAGCTTTTTTGCTATCTTTAATTAATATTTATGATAATTAAAAAAAGCAAAGTTATTATGTAAATAACTAATTTTATTCTTCACTGAAGAATACAGTATATTATTTAAACATCAGCATTAAATCTTACAGAGACAGTCCTCTAAAGGTCTCTATCTGATATGTATGGTCATTGCTAGAAAATTATAAATAAGTTAGAATAATAAGCAGAAATTCTAATTAGGTTCATAGTTAATTATAAAGTATGTATTATGTTAAAATTTAAAGTTATTTTAGCATATTTAAATAAGCGTAAAAAAGGTTAATTGACCCCCAATCCCAGGCATAGGTCTTATATTAAAGTTTGCTCTATCATCTCGGGATATTAAGACTAAAGTAAGCTCTGCTTGTTGTATAAAGCGATTAAAAGGGTTATCGGTTTCGTGGGCTTTGAAGATGGGGGCCCTCATTTTCCACTAAATGAGCCCGGGAGGCAACAAATACGAAGTGGTGTAGTGCTTTTGGTACCAAAGCGAGGGTGTAGGGAAGGGCTACAACCGTGGGACGTTCTGAGCGTAGTGCCGGGAGTGCTCGTGCGTTCTGTAGGTGATACTGGTGCCTCTGACAACGCACTATTAATAACCATCGAAGGGGTTTATTAGGTAAATGTCCCACATAACGTCTTCCCCACAGAAGCAGTAATTCTTTTTAGATTTCCTATCCGATACCAAAAAAAAAAGGTCTTACGTATACAGGTACTAAATTTAGGTCTTACACTCTATTTTTAATACGTTACCGGATTTATTATCTGATGTAGGAGTAAGAGAGCGCTCTGTGAGATACGAAACTCTACGGTCAAGTTTTTTGCATGCAAACGCACGTGAGCCGGCGCGTCAACGTTATAGCGGGCGAGCAGTCGCCGCGCGGCCTCCCGACGCTTATCACGGTCCAAACCACACCGTCGTTACATCGATCAAATAAACAATACACGAACACCCTGCATACGAAACATACAAACACTAGTGAGTGCTAACTGTGAGTTAATTCGATGCTGTTAAGTGCTCATTGATCGCATCGTCCGCTAAATGATCTAACAGTGAAGTTCTGAAAACTGAGAGTGTTCCACTGACCGTACTATCATACACCGGTAAGAATACTATACTTAGACATATCTTTTGATCTTTTATTTTTGCTTATTTTCGTTATAAATGAACATTCACGCAGTTTTAGAGAACTGTGGCGTAATGCCAGATTTTATGCTTTTCCTTACAGTACAAGAAATTTGTGCTTTTAATGACTAAACTTCATTGAAATCTAAAAGCGTCAATTTAACGTCAGTACATATACGTGACAGTTCATAAAATATATATATTTTTTTATATTAGTATGCTGTTTATCATTGACATTTGGCTGTTAATCTTACTGCTTGTAATCTGTTTAAAATTAAACGACCTTGTGCCGGTGCGAGACGAGGCACACGAATACCTCTTTATCACGGGTTTAAACCATTCACTCGTAATGGGGTCAGTGTATTTATTTAAAACCAATATATTTTGTATATAAACGTATATAAAATTAAATATCTAAATAGTTAATAAACAAAAAAATATACTACGAATCCTCAATACTACATACTAGACGTTCTACAGATGGTAAATAACCTTTACTAGGCACTAGATTAATTTAAGACTTACATACTTAATAGAATAATTTAAGACCTTATTTCTTAACAACATCTATGAATATTACTATAGAAATAAACTACGAAATAAAATATAATAAGATACTCGTGACTGGTAATAGAGTAATAAATATGGTAAGTTAAAAACCAACAGCTCGTATATAACTTACAAGTTACCGCCTAAACTGTTATAAAAAAAAAAATATTACGCGTTAAGCATTAAGTGATTATGACACATCGCTCCTCTATTGTGTTGGACATACAAAGGCATCATAACAGTCATCATTTTTTGACGTAAGGAACTCTAAAACACGGCAGCGACCTTCAGTATTGAGGTCCCTGGACACTATGGATTACATTAAAAACATACATTATTAAATAAATACATCAATGTATATAAAAATGCTGATATCTCATATCTATCTACCATATCATCGTCAGCCGATAGACGTCCACTGATGGACATAGGCTCCCTCAAAAATCTCCACATTGATGGGTCCCGCGTTGCTCGCATCCAATGGGTACCCTCGATTCTTACCAGATCGTCGGTCCACCTTGTGGGAGTCCTCCCAACATGTCTATCGGCCTTATGTACTATATACAGGAGATATATATCACTGACTCGTCACGAGATCTCCGAAACTATTAGACGTAAACACTCAAAGTTTGGTGGAGATATTGCTTCAGCCGCTTAGAGGTCAAGTAAGAATGGAATTTACAAAACTTCTACCCCAAAGTGAGTTTAGGGGATGTTACGACCAGCAAAGTGGGCAAGGAACAGCTAGTCTGTATGTATGTACATAGGCATAGTAATCAGTAGATTATACCTGCGACTCTTACGACACATTTTAATATTTTTTTTTTAGTTTTCAACGTATGGTGAAAACCGTGTATGTCGATAGTGATGTAACGTTTGACCTCACTGTCCATGTGTATGTGCGTGTGTATGGGCGTGTGCGTTATCTCGTTTGATACATGAACCTGTTCTGTTGCCCCGTGGGCCGCCGCTGCACCGGCTAGCGGCGCTGAAACCGTACAGCCGAGAATAGATCATACGTTTTAATATTAAACCATTATCCATGCAACGGGATGCCGTTATATAGCCGAACAGAACTACCTTGACTTTAACTGTTACGAAAACTTCCGCTGATAAAACATTTTATCAGTATAATGTCTATATAACTGGACACTGTCCTAGTAGGTACCAACGCCGCTTCTATTTTCGCCGCTAAACTGTGCTGTAAATATTATGGTTTCCGGTTTGAAAGTAATAGCTAGTGAAATTATTAGGGTAACGAGACAACTTGTATTTCAAATCGACGGACTTAATACTGTGCAATGTATATCATTCTAACTAGCGCCGCGTTATAAGCAGGCGTATTATTTATCATCAGCTGAACTTGCCTCTCATCTCGTCGCTTCTTTTAATATAAAAAAGATCCGACTCGTAGAGATCTGTAGCTACAAACATTTTAGGGAGTATCTTAAGTGAACACTCTTCTATTGTATCATTACTCTACGTATCACTTTTTTTTTTTGATTACGAAGCAATGAGACCTGCAGGACGTTCACCTCATAAGTGATACGCCTGCCTGTATCAACGTGATGTTTTGTTAGGACAGTATACACTGCTCCACATTGCGCTCATCGCCTTGAGAGATAAGATGCTAAGTCTTATTACCACAGTAATTTCACCAGCTATAACTTCTTTCAATTCAGAACACAGTAATGTTTGCACACTACTGGAGGAACTGCGATGGTACCTACCAAGACGGTCTCCGGCAACAAAGACCTACTACTTACTACCTTTCCTGCCTTTATGGTATTAATTTCTTACTGAACCTGATTCTTGTAAATCAAAGACAAGAATGTTTTACGTTTAATAACTTAAAGAATTATAATATTATATCTGTCAAGTTTCTAACAAGATTACTTCGCATACTAAGTACTAGTTTAACAACGGAGTTTAAACCATAAAGTTTTATCTTCATTGCCATCTAAAATAGTGTTAGTCTCAAATAGTTTAGTAACAAACAATGTTTACACTACTATTATATAAAGTAGAGCTATCTTTCGTTCAATACAAATGAATAGGTAAAATCTTTGTTTTGAACAACAAAGAAAAATGTAAAGGATATTTTATCTGCTTTCATCTTTAGAACTTGTTGGGTTAAACAACTAATTTAATCAAATGAATTTCTCTACTATTTGCTGATAGGACATGAGTACTAATAATGTCCTATCAGCAAAGAAGAGAAATTTTCTGATGATCTAAACTAAAATAATATAGACTCCTTAGTGTAGCTAGTTCATGTAGACGGAGACATCAACAGTTTCATACACGAGTAAAGGATGTACCGAACTATTTTGCGCGACGTAAAGGAAGAAAGGTATAGAACTCGAGCTCCACTTTGAGATCAGGTGATAGTAAGGACTAACGCTGTTATGAATACAGTGGTAGCCGCAACAGAGTTTTGAGAGTAAAGGTTCGAGCCGGTTAAAATCGTACAAAATTCCTCTTTTGTGTCTCCCCCCACAGTAGAAGATAAGATTTATCCACGAAAAAGAAAGGGTATGAAATATAGTAACAAAAGTTGCGCAGGTGTTGCCAAAATTAAATACTTTCCCCAGAGTAAAGATAAATTAGTTTATTCACTTGTATTGAATACGCCTGCCCATAACAATAAGGAACTAATTGAGATATTTACACAAGACACTGTAATCATTGCTTTAGAATATAAGATGCCGGATTGCCGGTAACCGTCTGGGTAGGTACCACCATAGCATCTATTTCTGCCGCCAAACAGTAGTATGCAAGTATTACTGTGCTCCGGTTTGAAGGGAACTTTAGCTAGTAGAATTAACGGGGTAGAAGAGACTAAACCTCATGTCTGTAGGTGACGAGCACATTGTGGTACATGTTGTACATGTTGTTAAGAACAGACTCATCACTTACGATCAGGTGAACATATCGCTTGATGCCACGTTACGTCACATAAAAAATCTGAACGCAGTTATTTTTGAAAACATATGGTCCCTTAGTATCTTCTGGAAGGTCTCTGACTATTGAAACTAGATATTTAATGAAAAGAAAAAGTACTTATGATATTGAGAAATGCAATGTATAATGTGTTATTTGTTATTTATGTCTTGTTGCTGAAGTTTATATAACAAATAGTTTAATTACCGAGTAATTAGTTCAATACTCGATTATTCATAAGGATAAATACTCCACACTAATTAAAGTCTATTACCTCTTTATTGTTATGGCATTTAGTGAGACTTCAGTGGGTTTATTTCCTATTAGTTTACATAAATAGAGACTTATGTCTTACAGGTTGATATGACGTGATACATTGGAAAAACTTAGATTTTGACGATGAAACTACGAGACGAGCAAGACGTTTACCTGATGATAGATACATCTACTCACAGCAACGTGGCGCTAGTTGTAATGTTATAGAACCACATTATGCCCGTTGCTTTAAGACAATTTAAATCTAATTACCACAGTAATTTTACTAACTACAACGCTCTTAAGACCGATACACAGTAATGTTTTATTTACTACTGCTTGACAGAAGAAATAAGAGCTGCAGTGGTACCTAAACTCTCTCTAGCGACGGAGACCTGCAATGTCCGAGATAAATATTTAATATCCGCTCATATAATAATTTAGCGCTATATGTTTAGATTTTTAATAAGAAAAGACTAAACATATAAATTTTACTTGATATTAAGTAACAAATAGACTAATTCTTAAAGAGGTTAAGTCATATTCAGAGTACTTTCCACTTATATTTTGATAGCCGGAGGAGTAATAACTAGCTGGATGGTATGGTTGTAGTTTTCAATATATGAACGTTGTAACCTACTTAAAGTTCCAAAACAACCCTACCATTTAAATATAACACAGGATTCGAACGGAGATCTTGTTTACAAGCTCTTAGACCCTGTGTTACAGAACATATAGGGTTAATCGCCTTTACCCGCCTCATACCATAGTTGCTTTTGATAGATATTAATAAAAGTTTTTATCATTTATTTCTATCATATATATAAGAAAACTCTACGTTTGTGTTGGACATATATAGAAAATTGCTTTTTAAATAAACCTTCGTAAAGTTTATGCCTAGATTTATTAGTTTTTTTTACTTTTAGACAAAAAATAATTAAGCTCAAAAAAGCATAACGTATCGTATCCTGTGTACATTATTCATTGCTTTCCGTAGGAGTGCCGTTTTTACGTTGCCGACATTTAATTAGGAATCTCATCTGTTTTTGAACTAGAATCATATTATAGATTTTAGGCATTAGTTAGGAAATAAATATATCTAGCAATTTTTAGGTAAATATAATAAATTTTGTGTACATTTAAATCATACGTACACTACTTTAAAGTTACTTGGCTCGCGATGAAGCGTTTTAGAAAAGTATTTTGTTTCAACTTGTTATACAAACATTATGAAAATATTTAGATGATACTTCATAGTTTTCGATAATATATCAATTTATGTGCTCTTTCATTATTAATAATATTATTTATTATTGCATTGAATTCCTTTCATTTATCTGCGGAACTTTAAAACCTGTTCAATATGATTAGTGGCGCTGAGATATCGCCCACATAATCAGATTAGGAAACCGTACCATTGTCTATGTACTCTCAAGGTTTTGCTTATTTATTTACTGATAAGTTAAATTCTTAACTGTTAGTCACTCAATAATTTGTAAACGTAATAAGCAAGCATAGCGTGGAACAAGCCTTCCAATGATTGGATATGGTGAAGATATCGCTTTGACTTGTTGGATATGTTAGGGATGGAAATCGATTAGAGAGGCCTCTAAATAGCAATGAACGTCAACACTAAAACAACGATGATGATGTTCGCTTGTCGTAGAAGCACCTTAAGTAGAAAGTGAACTATAACTCTATATACTTAATAATGTTTATAATTTGAATTACTTACAACCTGAGCTAGTACGCGAAGCTGAATCACAAATACATTATCTTATTCATAACTGCATGGAAATGAGCCAATTTACAATAGTGAGTAGTCACCAAATAATGCGTGTATAGCATCTGCTTATTTAGGTCAGGGATTCTTATTAACATAAAACTTTAATTACTACACTAAATAGTATCATGTTTTGTGATACAAAGGTATTGCTTTTCGTTTAGCATTTTAGTTCCAGCGTTTCGGAACGGTTGAACTCAAAATGTACTGTATCGGTGAATGATTTTCAGAAAGTAAACCAATCCATTTAAGCGATCATGATCGGTGTTAACTTTAGAATAACATTTCACTAACAAATATTTTTAACTACTTATTTTATTTTTATAGGTTAAGTTTAATGGTAAATTTTTTAACCACAATAATAAGGCAAAACAAAAGCCCTATAGAACTCTTGACTGACATTTCACAATTGGCTGGCTGCGTCACGGTTCTGTTACTGAGGAAATGTATATATCTGTAAATGTACAGAATATACTACACGATGACAAAAAAAAATTATACTCCATGCAGCGAATAATAAAGCAGTAGTACTAGCGAAAGTAGCTAGTACTATTAATTCAGTTGGTAGGACTACATCTAAGTAACACTATAATGGCATAGCAAAAATAAAAAAATGTGCAGTTTAGATATTTTATTCTAGCCCTAACAATGACAAACTTAAGATCTAGTTCTAGTAGACTATTATTACCATCTTTATTGATATTAGCATCTACGCTATAGAGGTCGAAAACTTCAAGATTATCTGAGACCTTTCTATTTCTAGATCTCTTGTTAGTAATATTATTACTCAAAATATAAATTTAATAATAATCCCGTTTTACTATAATAAATAATATATACAAGAGTGGATATAAATTTAAAAATATAAACAATAAACAAACAATAATAAGTATATAAGCTATTCTAACACATAGAACAGATGATCTTTACGAAATCAACTCTACGGAATATATTCAAACAAAAAAAAAAAAAAAAAATTGTACCATATCTAAAAAAAATATATATAGACTGAGTGTTAAAAAGTAACTAAACTATAATATATATGTATTAGACTAATATTTCTATTTGTTATTAAATTTATATAATCAGTCTGAATATACCCTAATTAAATTCTCTGTTGCGTGAGCTTTGTGTATGAATGTAATAAAATATGTAAACAGCCCACTGCTGGGACTTAGGTTCTTCTCCCACAAGGAAACGAACGAGGCCTTTAATTTATAACGCTTGGCTAAATGCTAGTTTGCTTTATTATTACTTTTATATACAATTGTTTAAATTTCACGGATCGGAAAACATAACCTTGTAGGATCAATGAACAACGAAATGATAGATAATTAATACATTAAAAAATTCATGGTAATCTCTATATATTATATATATATATATATATATATATATATATATGATACATATTTAAATTTTAATAGATTTTCACCTATGTAGTGACATCACGATATCTCTACAGCCATAAGGCCTAGAGACTTAAAATTTGGTAGAACTAGTCCATTAACCGAGCATAGGTCAGTTAACAAGGGTTTTTACATGAATCCTTCCCAAAGGGAATTGTGGGGGTGTTACGGCCAGCAAAGCAGGTGGGGAACACCTAGTGTAATATAGACATCAAATAGATAATTTATGTTCTAACTTATATACGATTAGATTTATATATATGATATTCATCAAGGCGTCCCCCAAAGATCTCTATTCCAATCGGTCCTACACTGTTCGTATCCGGCGGTACCTTGCGACTTTACTTATAAACAAAATAATGATTAACGAAATACTATTACTGGTAATTAATTGAACTGAACATTTGATAAAAATCAGGTTCAGTATTTAATGATCAATGAAGTGACTCACAGTCACAACAGGTTCTTAATTGTATTTTAGCAAAGGCTGTGAACGTTTCGGCCTTTGCTTATAGTATTTGTAAGTTATTTAAAAAGTATTCAACACATTATTTACTTTGCATAAATCGATGATGAATGATGAAAAATGATCTTATGATGGTAACGAGAATGCTGTACCTACGTAATACTTGAAATCTGACAGCATTTACAATAAAAATATTAATAGCTTCATATTGACTTCGTTCAATAGAAGCCATGGTATCATTCTCATAAAAAAAATATGCTCCTGGCGATAAGTCTTGCCACAGACCGTATAGATAAGTTCTAGTGTTACGGAGTTCCGGTTTGAAGAGTGTTATAGCTTATAAAAGTTCTGGGGTAATGCGACATAACTTATCTACTGGTGGTAGGTCTGTTGCCGGGGAGCGTCTAGGTAGGTTACACCGCAACTTATATTTCTACCGACATATGGTAGCAAACAAAAATAAACTTGTTCGGGTTTTAAGGGCGTTTTAACTAGTGAAATTACTGGGGTAATGAAACAACATCTTGTGTCTCAAAGCAACGAGCACAATGTGATGCAGTGTATACCATCTCAACTAGCGCCGTATCGTTATGGACAAGAGTATCATTTACTACCAAGTGAACGTCTCGCTCGTCTCGACCGAAATTTGTCTTAATAAAATAATTTCCGTTCGCCGTTTAGCTTTAATGGTGTCCACTTCGCGCCGACCTTCGACATTACGTCGCCTCGTTTGCATATTCCGGTCGTGTATTCATCTGTCAATAAGATTATACGCGTGTTATTAAGTCAACCAGTTTGCACTGGAGCGAGCGATTGCGTCTCACTTTAACTTCTATATATACTGCGTCTCGAGATACATAAAGACATTAATATAGCGGTGACCATATTTTTGACTTCACAGACTATAAAATCCGTATTATGTTATTAGGGGGACCGGAAAGTAATGTCGTTTTCTTACGCTTAATACAAACACATACATTTTTAACGAGTCTTTATTTTTAATCAATGATGTATTCCCCATCATTGTCAATAACCTTTTGCCATCTAGTGAGTAAATTTTCAATCCCTGATCGATAAAAATTAATTGGTTTTTCGGCAAAATATCTAGAGATGGCATTTTGGATATCATCCAAATTTGCAAATGTTTTGCCACTTAAAAAGTGTTGCAGCGCTCGGAATAAGTGGAAATCCGATGGTGCAACATCGGGCGAATATGGTGGATGAGGCAGCACCTCCCACCCCAATTCATTAATTTTTTCTAGAGTTCGCCTTGCGCAGTGCGGTCTTGCATTGTCATGTTGGAGAATGACGCCTTTTCGGTTGACAATCGCTGGCCACTTTTCAATTAAAGATTGATTGACTCGCTGCAATTGTTCGCTGTAGAGGTCTGCAGTAACAGTTTCTCCAGGTTTCAGTAATTCAAAATGAACAATGCCGCGAATACTCCACCAAACACACAAAAGCGCTTTTTTGGGGTGTAAACCTGGCTTAGCAGTACTCCGAGGGATTTCATTTGGAGAGAGCCACTGCCTTTTGCGTTTTGGGTTATCATACAGGACCCATTTCTCATCTCCTGTGATCAAGCGATCAAAAAACGCTTCTGTGTTGTGTCGTTGAAGCAATAAGTTGCATGTGATTGATCGGTTAGCCTTATTCTGTTCGGACAGATTATGCGGGACCCAAACACCTGCTCTGCTTACTTTTCCAATCTGCTTCAAATGTTCTTGGATGGTCGACCAAGGTTTGTTGAGACTGTTTGACAATTCCTCGATCGTCTGACACGGATTTGCTTCCACTTCCGCCCTTAACACGTCGTTGTCTAACGCTGATGGTCTTCCTGATCGATACGAGTCGGAAAGATCAAAATTACCCGATTTGAACTTGGAAAACCACCTTTGGCATTTACGAATGTCCAGTGCATTTGGATAAACATCGCAAATGTTTTTGGTAGCAACTGTTGCGTTATTTCCCTTGCGAAACTCAAAGAGCATGCAATGCCGGATGTGTACCTCTTCTGGTATTTGGCTGGCCATTTTACCCAAAATTACAAAAAAAAATTGTAATTCAATTGTCTATAAGTAAAGAAATCACTATAACCTCACAATGTCTTTGGTACGCCTCTGAACAAAACAATGAGCTGACAAATGACAATCAAGTATCGGCATGCGCAGAAACGACATTACTTTCCGGTCCCTCTATTATATTGTGCAAACTGACGAGACCGGCGAGATCTTCATCTAATAAGCGATACGATTGCCTATAACAATGTGACAGTGGTTAGGATGGTATACACAGCACCACATCGTGCTCGTAGCTTTAAAATTTAAAATACTAAGTCTCAATACCCCAATAATTAAACTAGCTACAGCGCTTCTCAAACTTTAACACAGTAATATTTGCATAGTACTGTTTAGCGGCAGTAATAAGCGCTGCGGTGGTATCTACCTAGAAGGTCTCCGGCAACAGAGACCTACCACTAGTAAAAAAATTTGTTACATCTAGGCAGTCATAGAAGACAATGATACACAGTTGAACTTATTCTGTAAAAGTAAACTGTTATATTCTTCATTGAAACAGCTGTTTTAATTTTTTTTTTTTTTTATATAATCACGCCTTTTTCCCAGTAGGGGTAAGCAGAGGTGAATAAACACCCACATTTTGCCAGATGTGGTCAGATTAGGTCCAGTGTAACAGGGGGCGAGCCTGTTGCCACTTTATTGGGACCACCACACACACACACACACAAAGATGATATCAGTGTGCGAGTTTCCTCGCGATGTTTTCCTTCACCGTTTTGTATCTCGCTGTTGTAACTAAAGTTCACAAATGTACATAACTTAAATATTAAGTCATTGGTACATGCCGAGGTTTGAACCCGCGACCTTCAGAATGAAAGCCGCACGCTCTAACGATTAGGCCAGCGAGCTACTTTAATATTCTCACTATTGGAACTCGCAGTTTTCTCTTACAGGGAAAATATTTAGATTATAGCAAATAAGAGACTTAGAAAGTTAAATCTCCACATTCCCCAACATCTTTGATGCTAAAAGTAATGTAACATTTCCCCGAAAAGCGAACTCACTGATATGCTATTTACTACATCATAGCTTTAATCTCATACGTTGTTTATCATCATCATCATGAGCCAATAGACGTCCACTGCTATACGTTATATTTATACTGTACCAAAAATTATAATACTAGGAATAGCAGAATATTATTTGGCGGGCTTACAAGATATTCTTACTAACTAAAAACGAATCGTGTTCTAACGTAAACTGTTCTAAGGAAAAAAAAAACGATGATATATACAAACGAAGACGCAAACTAAAAGAAAAGTTGAAACACAGTTTTAACCATGTATTAAATATTACATGCTCGCTGGCCTAATGGTTAGAGCGTGCGGCTTTCATTCCGAAGGTCGCGGGTTCAAACCTCGGCATGTACCAATGACTTAATATTTAAGTTATGTACATTTGTGAACTTTAGTTACAACAGCGAGATACAAAAACGGTGAAGGAAAACATCGTGAGGAAACCCGCACAATGATATCATCTTTGTGTGTGTGTGTGGTGGTCCCAATAAAGTGGCAACACGCTCGCCCCCTGTTACATGGGACCTAATCTGACCACATCTGGCGAAACGTGGGTGGTTTATTCACCTCTACCTACCCCTACTAGGAAAAACGTGACAATATAAAAAAAAAAAAAATAATAAAAAAAAATTAAATATTAAACAAGCGATTAAATGTAAACCACTAATAACCTTGACCTCTAATTTTCCGAAATAAGATAGCACCACCGCGGTGCTATTTGCTGCAACTTCCTGTCTACCTATCTCAATAATAGATTTTTTTTTTCTATTATCACGCCTTTTTCCCAGTAGGGGTAGGCAGAGGTGAATAAACACCCACTTTTCGCCAGATATGGTTAGATTAGGTCCAGTGTAACAGGGGGCGAGCCTGTTGCCACTTTATTGGGACCACCACACACACACAAAGATGATTTCAGTGTGCGAGTTTCCTCACGATGTTTTCCTTCACCGTTTGTATCTCGCTGTTGTAACTAAAGTTCACAAATGTACATAACTTAAATATTAAAGTCATCGGTACACGCTGAGATACGAACCCGCGACCTTCGGAATGAAAGCCGCACACTTGAACCATTAGGCCAGCGAGCTACTCTTATTTATTTTAAGCAAAGATAACCTATTTATCGAGATAACTCCAGAATGTTTACTAATCTGTGACCTTAGATACATTTTTGGGTGATAGCCAATCTTTCGTTAACATTTCAGCCAATTTTCATTAATGTAAATAATGTTCAGTTCACTGCTTTTAGAGACACGAAAACTGACTTTAATATGACGTACGCATTGATGATGCAAATTTGAAATTTGAAATATATTGAGTAAATGCAATTAAAATGTAATTATAAATTACAAGGCACATAATAAGTTATTGAAGCAGTATACAGTACTCCCTTATTATTATAAATCGACTAATAATGATTAGTAATCTATTAATAATAATAAAAGAAAACTAACTCAACTGCGTCTACTACTAAATATATTAAGACACCTTTTTACACTGGAACTTTATATAATTATCTATGTACATATTGGAAACTCCATTACATTATATATGCACATTACGTATTGTTTAAAAAAAAACACTGTGGTGTTTTTTTATGGTCTGTTCTAAAAATAATTTAATTTTGTTATATTATGTCGCAGTGGTTAATTATGTTTAATTAGTTAAAATAATTTATTAATTCAATAAACGTAAACGGCTCCTCAGGGACGTGCGCAAGCCTCGAAGGACAAGTTGCAACTAAACGAATGACGCGCTTGTTAGTTTTCGCACTACCTACGTTTTTATATTGTGCACTATATAACATATATTTAAACTTTAGCAAACTAATTATTTTTCATTGAGAATTAATGATACCTATTTTAAATATTTTATTACGCTGAGGCTAATTTGTATCACGTATGAACACAGATAATATATTGATTGTAACAGAATTTTGATTTGATTATAATGCATTAAAACATTTAACAATGATAAACGCACAGGTTCAACGATCTAAATCGAGGTCTCCGGGCTGTCTCAAAATAAACAGCTTTAGCAAAAATGTATTTTCGTCTAGTTGTTTACGTACTGCTGTTATTAAACTATATTTTTATTCAATATAAAGCATCCTTTCATTTTAAACAATACAGTAATTATAAGTATCAACGTATTTACTTTAGCATATCCAGCATTGATTCCTAACCATTTATAAACTATTAAAAGGAAAAAAATCCAAGGTCCCCTTTTATATAATAGTTAATTATATCTATTTTATACATCTGTCTATTATCTATTCATAGTCACAAATAAAAAATTAATTAACTTTGTCTCTCTCTCTCTCTCTAATTGTGCTATAATAAAGCCTCAGCGCCGACAAGGGTACGGCAGCGTTTCCTTTGGGAACCTATCATGTACGCCAAATAGTGAAGTTGTTACTACTAATACAAATTCTTGTATATAGTCTGTGTATATGATTTCATAATTTTGTACTAGTAGTAAGTACTAAGTATTTTATACCAGTTTACTCATGGTAACAGAGTCTGTTGCTGGAGATCGTCTAGGTAGGTACTAACGCAGCTCCTGTATCAGCCGTCAAACAGAACTGTGCTAATGTTACTGTGTTCCAGATTGAAGGGATAGTGATGGTGAATAAGTTAGTGAAGTTAGTGGGTTACCGAGATTTAACATGTTATGACTTAAGGTGACGAGCGCAATGTGAAGCAGTGTACATCATCCAAACTAGCGCCCCATTGATATGAGCAGGCGTATCACTTACCATCAGATGAACGTCCCGCTAGTCTCGTCGGTATGTTTTATAAAAAAAAGTTTTGATTACTATCTAAAAACATACCAAATTGCATCAATTTCTGAATATAAGTAAATTTTTACTTATGAAGTAATTTACTGTTGAAACAAACGACATTGTACTGTAATCATCATGAGCAATAGACGTCCACTGCTGGGCATAGGTCTCTTGGTGTGCTGATGTAATGACAACAAAACATGAACGATGTGACGCATTCCGTTTTAGCTCGCCGCTCCGGTAGTGATGTACGCACTATTCAATGTATCGATTCTGTTTTAATTTTTTTTTTTATTTGTTAATACATAACTAAAGAAAAGAAGCGAATACACTAGCCGGACGTTCACCCGATGGTAAATGATACGCGTGCTTATAATAACGTGGCGCTAGTTAGGGTTATATATACTGCACCATATTGCGCTCGTCGCCGGAGACATACGTTGAGTTTCGTTACCCATTAAATACTCTAGCTATAGCGCCTTTCAAACCGGAAGATAATAATGTTTGGTGGCGGAAATAGGGACTGCGGTAGTACCTATCTAGACGATCTCCGGTAATAGAGACCTACCACCAGTTAATCGTTCTATTATTTAACATTATGTTTAATAAAACAAAATGTTACACACTACTAATAAAATTTTATGCGGCAATTACAGCATTATTTTAATATATAGTTTGGTAATAATCAATCACGTCTGTTAAATATAATACATTAGGCCATATAAATTAGGCCACAGATAACATATGCTGCTTAGATCGTATTACAAACAATCATTAAAAAACTGTGGGTACTCAATGATGACTATGATCTCAAGACGTCTGTCAATTTAGTCCTGTAATCACGATTGCTGCGAAATACTTGAAACCTAGGATTAATAAATAATTAAATAAAGGTTCTAAAATCCATTAGCTTTATGTTTAGTATAAATTTTTAACCATATTTCTATAGTAGTTTTTAGTAATGAGAATGAAAGTGGATGGTTATAAAGGTAGAGAAAGGCCGAAGAATGTGTGGATGGATTGTGTGAAAGATGACATGTGTAAGAAGAGCGTGAATTCAAATATGACGGCTGATAGAAGGATATGGAAGAGAAGTACATACTGTGCCGACCCCACATAGCTGGGAAGAGGGCAGGAGGAAGATTTCTATAGTAGTTTATGAAATCTAGTTAATAAAAATTTTATATATTTTATTATTAAGCAGTGAATGATTATTAACCGATATATGATTTTCAGCAATTTTCGTTATTTAAATAGATTATTTAATATCTATTTATATATAAAAGATATGTTTAATCATTATACTCGGAAATTTTCCCATTTCTTGTTTTCGTGGTAGAAAAGTAATCGTCAGATAAACTCGATGTACTGTAATATATCCATATAATCAGTGTTGGTTTTATATGTACAAAGTAGTGAATTAGAATAAAATTTGTAAATGTATATTAAATAATTAAATATGGAAATTTACAGTATCGATATATCTATCTCAGGCCATCACTACGAACAGGAAATCACACAGTAATGTTTGTAGCATTGAATAGAGTCACGGAAGCCAAGCGAAAGATAATAAATCATATGCGAGGTAAATTGACCGTACAGTGTGTGGCGAGTTTGAAATTGCTAAAATTGTAATTATGCTCAGAAAACGGCCAGACTAGCTAAACCTTCTATAATAATAATAATAATGTTCAGCCGATAGGCATCCACCACTGGACAAAGTCTCCACCAAAGATTCCCACATCAATTTAGTAGGGAATTATATGGAGAGATTTGAGCTATTTCCCACTACATTGGTGGGAGCCACAACCACGTTTGTTGGTTATGAGGATTCACCACAAGCTGATAAGGCTGGTTGAATCCCGTGAGTTATTGAGCGCGAACCCTTACACCATTATTAATGTTTATATAAGCAAAACAATACAGGAAGTTAAATAGCTAACTAAAAGAAGTTATAGTTTCAACTGCATATCTATCTTAATGCAACTTTGATCTTCAAATTCTAAGCATTAGTGCTTGATGTCTTGTCGAAAACAGTCTAGGTTCTCTAGGGTTTAGGCAGCTTCTATTTAGGCCAGAAAAAGTTACTTTGCTAACTAACATCATACTATTAGACCATAACGTGAAAATCCCACTCGTCTCTTTATTTCTTCTTATCATCGCCGCGTCATTCCCTTCGCCTTGAGACATAAGATTTTTAATTACCACACCCCAGTAATTTTACTAGCTACAACGCCATATATGCCAAAACACAGTAATGTTTGCACACTACTATTTGTCGAGAGTTTTCAGGAGTACATGAACTTAGAAAGAGCTTTATATCTTTTGATTTGAAACAAGATGTGTGCTCTGAAGATAAATTTTCATTCGTAGTACTTTTACAGTAGTTCGTTTGCAGAATCTTGATAAGCCATAGAAATTGTTGCAACTCAAAAAGGAAAGGCTGTTTTTTGGGTTAACAATAAAAACACTATTATTTATAGTAACGTTTTGCAGTAAACCTCTAAAAAGAGAAAGTTGAAACTGTCCGAGAAGAGCAATATATTTGTATAAGGAGTTCAAAGACTATTAAAGAGACGCTTATGTAAAAGATATTTACATAAGTCTAGTGCCTCCTCAATTTCACTGGCTACAGCGCTCTTCAAAATCGAATGTAGTAATATTTGCACATTACTGTCTGACAGCTGAAATAGGCACTGCCATTCTTCTTTTCATCTTCGTCGTCGGTATCACTCTTAACATCGTGGTCATCACTTCAGGTGTTGACCCCGCTTATTACCTAGGCGCTATTCTACAATATCTTATATTAAATTTCTGTATGTCATTATTACCATCATTAATTACACAATGATGAAACAGTAAACATGATGGTTGTTTTTATTGGTACTCGAAATACTCGAAAATATACTGTGCAAATATTACTCTTTCGATTTGGAAGGCGCTGTAATTAGTCTAATTACTGGGATAAAGAGACTTAACGTCTTAACTCTCAAAGCGACGAGCACCACAAAAAATCAAATGAGCCCAATGCAGTATAGTGTATACCACCCTAACTAGCATCACGTTTTATGGGCAGACGTATCGCTTACCATCAGGTGAACGTCCCGCTGGCCTTTACGTCGTTTGTTCTCAGCCAATAGACATCCACTGCTGGAGATAGGCCTCCCCTAAGTTCCCCCTATTTCGACGCCCGGTTCTGCGTTGCTTGCAGCGCCAGGCATTAAAGGTTGTCGTTGAACCCCTACGGTTCATATGGGGAGATTTGAGCCATTTTCCACCACGCTGGCCCATTGCGGGTTGTTTGGAACCACAGCCTCGTTTGTTGATTAGTAGGGTGCACCACGAGCAGGTGAGGTTGGTTTGGGTCTCTTAAGTTGTTGTGCGGGACCCCTTTCACCCCAGTTGTTGTGCGGGACCCCTTACACTTCTGGTTTTGTGGCTTCCTTGAATAAAAAAAAAGTCATTTAGAATTGCGTCGAGTCTTCTCATTGAAATGACTTATTGCCGTATCCGCGAGGATATACGTTGTTTATATTACAATTTCCTATGTGATGACAAGCAAATATTCACCTTATTTACATTAGTTTAAGATATCATTTCCGCTTTGTTAGCAATTATTACTCATCGCAAACGGGGTCTGATAGTATCCTATAAAGCTATGTTTGTTATCACTTACGTATGCTGTGTACACATAGTCGCATGTTGCGTATACACGTTAACGAGCTCTCATAATATTTAGACATGTCCAATGTGTTTATTATCATTTGCTTCCTGATTTTAGGTTAGCGGGTAACTGTAAAAATTCGATGCTCTATGGTCATGGTTGGTGATTAAGATAGTAAGTTTCAGAACTAAAATTCATGATGGAACTTCTAAAATATAGATATTAAAATATGTAATTGATATATTTTCAAGCTTTAGTGCTAGCTAGCTCTTTAGTGATAGATCTCTGTTGCCTGAGACCGTCAAGGTACCACCGCAGCACCTATTTGTACCGACAAACGTCACTGTGGCGCAAACGTTACTGTGTTCCGGATTGAAGTACGTAATAGCGAATGACAATACTGGCCTAATAAAACTTAACCTGTGTCACAAGGCGACGAGCATAATTTAGTGTAGTGTACATCATCTTAACTAGCAACTGATATATACTTGGCATCAATTGAAGGTCTCAATCATCTATAAGCAGTATAATTAAATAAAACTATTGAACCTATTATTTGTTAATTAGTATACCGTAAAACGCATTACCTTTTCTATCATCGGTTAAAAGTATCAGAAGAAGTGCAGTTTAAGGTTAAATAGTCTATTACTAAAATTACTAGGTTAAGTAATTAAATGAAGTACACTGGGAATTATAATCCTACATAATTATGAGTATACCACGAAGTTCGAGTCAAGTTGACTGTCAGAGGCCAGAGGCTTGACAGTGGTGACAGGTGCCGTCACTCTTTGTCTGTTAAACGTCAGGAAGTCGTCCCTGCGTAATGGTGTAAGGAAAATATACTTATCGTTATAACTGTTTGTCCAAAAGGAAGTAATATGACGCTAAAACTAAATTTCTTAATTAAAACAGTTTTCATCCTCCTTCTCTTCTTTTACTAAGTGTATGAAAATATAATATTTTTTTATAGTTTTGCAATATTTACTTTGATTTTGTTCTCGTGGATACATCTATAAACTATTAAATATTAGGGGGACCGGAAAGTAATGTCGTTTTCTTACGCTAAATACAAACACATACATTTTTAACGAGTCTTTATTTTTAATCAATGATGTAATCCCCATCATTGTCAATAACCTTTTGCCATCTAGTGAGTAAATTTTCAATCCCTGATCGATAAAAATTAATTGGTTTTTCGGCAAAATATCTAGAGATGGCATTTTGGATATCATCCAAATTTGCAAATGTTTTGCCACTTAAAAAGTGTTGCAGCGCTCGGAATAAGTGGAAATCCGATGGTGCAACATCGGGCGAATATGGTGGATGAGGCAGCACCTCCCACCCCAATTCATTAATTTTTTCTAGAGTTCGCCTTGCGCAGTGCGGTCTTGCATTGTCATGTTGGAGAATGACGCCTTTTCGGTTGACAATCGCTGGCCACTTTTCAATTAAAGATTGATTGACTCGCTGCAATTGTTCGCTGTAGAGGTCTGCAGTAACAGTTTCTCCAGGTTTCAGTAATTCAAAATGAACAATGCCGCGAATACTCCACCAAACACACAAAAGCGCTTTTTTGGGGTGTAAACCTGGCTTAGCAGTACTCCGAGGGATTTCATTTGGAGAGAGCCACTGCCTTTTGCGTTTTGGGTTATCATACAGGACCCATTTCTCATCTCCTGTGATCAAGCGATCAAAAAACGCTTCTGTGTTGTGTCGTTGAAGCAATAAGTTGCATGTGATTGATCGGTTAGCCTTATTCTGTTCGGACAGATTATGCGGGACCCAAACACCTGCTCTGCTTACTTTTCCAATCTGCTTCAAATGTTCTTGGATGGTCGACCAAGGTTTGTTGAGACTGTTTGACAATTCCTCGATCGTCTGACACGGATTTGCTTCCACTTCCGCCCTTAACACGTCGTTGTCTAACGCTGATGGTCTTCCTGATCGATACGAGTCGGAAAGATCAAAATTACCCGATTTGAACTTGGAAAACCACCTTTGGCATTTACGAATGTCCAGTGCATTTGGATAAACATCGCAAATGTTTTTGGTAGCAACTGTTGCGTTATTTCCCTTGCGAAACTCAAAGAGCATGCAATGCCGGATGTGTACCTCTTCTGGTATTTGGCTGGCCATTTTACCCAAAATTACAAAAAAAAATTGTAATTCAATTGTCTATAAGTAAAGAAATCACTATAACCTCACAATGTCTTTGGTACGCCTCTGAACAAAACAATGAGCTGACAAATGACAATCAAGTATTGGCATGCGCAGAAACGACATTACTTTCCGGTCCCCCTATTATATCTATCATCATACTCTTTTTGTTTCTCTTATATTATCATAATACATATAATAGAGTTCCTTCAACGATGATCTCTTGTGCATTGTCATCAAATAGGCAAATTGCTTTCATAAGCCACTATGAGTTTCGAAATTAAGACTTCACTAATTTAACATAACAGTTTCGTTATGTAACCTTTTAATTATTTATATCGTTATCGTCTAAGTTAATAACAAGTTTTTTAACGCTTGAAATTCTTTGCGCAAGTTATCTAGACAGGGCGTTAACCTTCTTAGCTGCATTGATAAGACTGGTGTCAGCTTATAAAATATCAAGCTGAAATTGTTAACGACTCAGTTAACTGCGTGAATGATTTTGTAAATCTACTTGTTGATTATTTAAATATACCAAATATGGAAGTTATTTTAAAACAAGCACTCGTTACAGCAGGGTCGGCCATATAGCGAAGCGTTTCAAGGAATCAACTCGCTGCTTTCACACTTTTTTCATGGTCCATCCGCAACCTGTCTATGGGTACAGAAAATCTAAGGGCTTCTACACACATACTTAATTTTTATTTAACATTCTATTTTTAAAATTAATACAACTTATCAACATATCCAGAATCATCACAGATCTGTAAAGCACTAAAATCTTATCGTATTACTAAATATTATAGGTACGATTATGTACTATGTAATATTAACTTCGTACATACATACATATATATCACGCCTCGTTCCCAGTGGGGTAGGCAGAGACCACCTCTCTCCACCTGCTACGATCCTGGCACACCTCTCTCGCTTCCTCCACTTTCATGAGCGTCTTCATGCACGCTCGTCTATTGCGTGTGCTTTTGATCCGGCCTTTCTTTAGGACATCTCCCATTTCATCGGAATATGTCCGCCTAGGTCGACTTGCACCTATTTTTCCAATCATTCTTACCTTGTATATTTCTTTCGTTAATCTTCTTTCATCCATTCTTTCGACATGGCCGAACCATCTAAGCATCCCTTTCTCTATCCTTGTCACTACATCTTAACTTAACATAATTAATACATATATTATAAAGTTAATACATATTAACTTCGTGGATAAGAAAAATATGTATTTGACTACAAATGTGTATATTTTGTCGTGTGAAAACAAACTTGGGTTATTCAAATTTGATATAAGAAAACAAAATTAACATAACATCATTACTATTTCCAAATTACCTGCCATTAGACTTATAAGGTTGTTTGTTTCGTTTGAAACTGTTAGGAACATTATTGTCGTCCGTTAACCGTACTAAGTGTGTATTGTGTAGCCCTTTTTGTGTTCAGTTACTCAATAATAGAAAATTACTGTAGTCATTAATGACTGTCATAATTTAAATTTATGGTTGTGAATTTTAAAAGTATTTAACTCGTATTTCGTATTTGGATTGAATGATATTTCTTAACAAAGTAGCGGATAGATAATTCACTTGAATTAGTGAAACGTCTGCACGTAACAATCTAGCGCTACTTAGATGTGCTTTATGTTCATATAGCACCAAATTGAGCTCATCGCTTTGAGACCTGGATAAGTCTCTCCATACTTGAGAGATGCGGAATTCTTTACAGCTCTTCTATTTTCTTATATACGGCAATTGGTCCGTGGAGAAACATCAGCAGTATAAGTTCTTATAGTCCCTTCTTTCCCCTGACACTGTAAATCAGGTTCCACATTTGGCCTTAACATCTAACTATAATACTTTAGATAATTTATTTATATTACCTATAGCTTATACTTTTTCGAAAATTTTATTTTCTTTTATTTAAGCTTAGATTATATACTCAGTGTGCGATATAAATATCATACTTATTTACTTCTAGTTACAAATCAAACAAAGCAGCTATGAATATCTAAAATGCGAATTGAAGCTTTCATTGGATCTGCTGGCTTTATACACTTAATATCTCATTATTTTTAAGTAAATAACTTTAAAATTATAACTATACACTTTTTACTGGTGGTCAGTCCCTGTTCTGGACACCGTCTAGGTAGGTACCACTGCAGCGCTTATTTCTGCCGCCAAACAGTACTGTGCACACACTACTCTGTTCCAGTTTGATGGGTCCTGTCGCTAGTATAATTACTGGGGTAAAGAGACCTAACATCTTATGTCTCAGGCCACAAGTATAATGTGGTGCAGTATATATCACGTTAACTAGCGCCACGCTGTTATGAACAGGCGTATTAATTACCATCAGGTGATCGTCCCGCTCGTCTCGTCGCTTAATTGAATATAGATGTCGCTGATTTAGAATAGTTAGGCATCTAAACATATTTTAGACTTATCTATTTATTATTTATTAAAAATTACATCAATCAGTGATTATTAACCTTTTAATAAAAAAGTTATACATATAGGTATTAAATGGTTTTGTTCGCGGTGTGAAAAGGGCTTTACATTCATCGCCCTACTGCCCTCAGTAGTGCCGCGTGCCAACTTCCATTTCCCATTCCGTCGTTAGTCGATGTAACAACAATCGACGAATAATAAACATCGTTACACTTTTCTATTTTAGTGATGAGTGGGGATTGCATACTTGGATGGTGGTACCAAAACATTGGATACTAATATCTGCCCGTTGGTATTCATCCAATTATTATAATAAGCGAATAAGTTTCGTTAATTCATCATCATCATCAGCCGATAGTCGTCCACTGCTGACCATAAGCCTCCCCCAAAGATCGGGTAGGAATTCGTATAGAAGGATTTGGTACATTTCCCACCACGGTGACCTAATGCGGATTGGTAGAAGCCAGGGCCTCTTTGGTTTATTAGCAGGGTGCACCACGAGCAAATGAGGTAGGCTTGGATGCTGTGAGATGTGGATGAACCCTTATACTCCTCTATTAATTGCCACCTTAAAAAGTATAGGCTGGAATAATGAGAAGTAATTTTTTTTCGAGACGTTTGTTCATAACATGGCGCTAGTTATAATGACATACACTGCAACACACGAAGTAAGATTACTGTGTCTAGTTACTTCAATAAATTCACTCCCTGCAGCGCCTTTCAAACCGAAGCACAGTATAATGTATTATTGGACAGGCGTAGGAGCTGCAGTGGTACATATAAGACGGTCTTCGATAACAGAAACCTACCAATGTTTTTTTTATTTAATCGACGAGATGAGCTGAGCGTTCACTCATAACAACGTGACGCTAGTTGGGATTATATATACTGCACCATATTGCGCTCGTCGCCTGACACAAGATGTTGTGTTTCATTACCTCCGTAATTATACTAGCTATAGCGCCCTTCAAACCGGAACACAGCAATTTTTGCACTGTACTATTTTGGTTGAAGAAATAGGCGCTGCGGTGATACCCACCGACACTCAGGCAACAGAGACTAACTTAAACCTTGTTAAGCGTTATTTTAGTATTTGAATCAACTTGGTCCTGTTTAAGTTAAGCAACCTGAAGAAGGTAATATCCTTTAAAGATTTTCGATCGTTTTTTTTTTTTGTGAATAAGTATTGAGTGTTTAAGTTGAAATTGTTGTTAATATTCAAGGTAATTTCCATTACATGAACGTCAGCAATGTACCTGGTAATAATAATCAGTATTGTGTATTAAACACGGCTGTGCTCTCATACAACGCGGCCGTCCTTGTATAATAGTAATGGCGCCGTACGTAGTACTCTGTGCCTCCAAAACTATCGATTGCTGCCACCCGATATAGACGCTATTGAACTAAAACGAAACACTCGAGATATAAAAGAGAGGGATATTAAAATGTAGAAGAAACACCATTTGCCTATAAAACTTTAAAATTAACCTCTTATGTATTAGTGATTATTATTTAATTGCTTAACCTAGAACTGAATCATAGACATCGCCTAACTTTAATATTTTTATACGTCTTAAATTTCATAGCATCTAAGTAGGTACCCTTTCGATTTCTGCTGTCCAACAGTCGCGTGTAAAAGTTACCTTGTTCAGGTTTGAAAGGCGTTGTAGCTAGTCAAATTATTGAGGAAAAGGTGAGGTAATATTTTACATCTCAAGCCGATGAGCACAATGTCGCTCTGTGTATGTTATATCAGACTGCGCCACGTTGTTATGGATTGTCGTAATATCATCAGGTGAATGTATCTTTCATTTGGTTGAATAAAAAATTTAAGTATTACTATTGTAATATCATAACTGTATGCATAATTTCAGATGGACCCTTACGAAATATTAATTATGTGAAATTAACATTGTATTTAGGAAGTGGCCGCAGACGGAATATAAATCCATGTATTGGCCTTGATTCCTAAACGAGCATCCCGATTTGGCGGGCGGGTGGCGGGCGAGCTCGCGCGGCGCGCTCCGCAGACGGTAGGCTGCTAGTGGCTCATTAGCAAGCTTCATTGTCGACTGGCAGTGTTTCCTTGCCCGCAGCCGGATGCAGTAAGCGTTGCTAGTCCCGCACTAGTTTACGAACGCACATCTGCAGCGCGCGTCGCCGCTGCCCGCGAAAATAATAAAGAAAAAAAAAATAACAACAATAATCCGCGCGCGTTTACAAACTACGCGAAAATGGGTGTAGTGAAAAATCAGAAAAAGGACAAAACGAAAAACGACACGAAAAAAACCGAAGCCGTTAACGGGAAACAAAAAAAAGACGAGAGTAAAGTGAAAAAGAAAAAGAAAGTGTCGTGTTTACAGTGCATCAAATCGCATGATGACGGTACTTGTTTTGACTAATACTATGTAGTATTTTTTCTTTGGTTACCTATATAGAACGGAAGTGTAGCACAAGGTCTATCTGTCGTAATTTTCTCGCTCTGCGTTTTAATTATTTTCCCTTGCCAGCTTTTCTTTCGTGTATCTAGTTTATGGTTAAATTATTTTTAACAGCGCCAACACGATTCGCTTACTTTGTCATATATTTTTATGTTGTGTGAACCTTTTTTTTTTATGCCACTTGTCACAATGCCAATACTATTGACTTCCGATGGGATTCGTTGGATTAGTGCCTGATAGTTTATAGTCCAGTTTCGCGGAAACTATTTTTGAACTTAAAATCGCTGCGCAAAATAATCAAAGAGCCAGTAGACCTATTGTATTCAGGACACATAAATGTGGTAGAGTAAATACTTGATTTGAATATATCTAGTTATAAACGTTTTTTAATTACTAACACTGTCAAATGTTACTCTGGTTTATAACATACAAATAGACTCATCATGTTAAGATAAATATAATCGTAGAATTAGTTTATGATACATCTAACTGGATGATGCGATTGCTCATGGCAACGGCGGCCTAAATTTTCATGTTTATCCCGAATAGCATTGATGGCGGATTTCGTAACATCCAGGGCGTGTGTTCGACTCGATAACATTTTAAAAAAAAAATCAGCGACTGACGAGTCAAGGTTGGCTGAGTGTTTTCGTTTACATCATCGCAACCGCTTTTGGACATGGTTCACCGACCATGTACCTGTTCAATTTAAAATATGGCCAAGTATTAACGACTACGTGTTAACTTCGGATAAGCATTGAAATTATTTATGTTTTTTTTTCGTTCAATTAAATAACGAGACGAGCGGGACGTTCACCTGGTCGTAAGTGATGCGCCTGCCCATAAGAAATTGGCGCTAGATAGGATGATATATACTACACCAATGTGCGTTCGCCGCCTGAGACAAAAAATGTTGTTGCGATACTCTTAGTAATTACATTAGCTACAACACCCTTCAAACCGAAACACAGTAACGTTTGCACGTTACTGTTCTACGGCAGAAATAGGCGCTGCGATGGTACCTACCTGGGCGGACTCCGGCAACAGAGACCTACCAATAGTAAATTATTGTATTTCATAGATATGATAATATTATATGGCCAGGCGTTTCTCTTACCATCAGGTGACCATCGTGCTTGTCTCGTTGCTTCATGAAATAAATAAAAACGAAGGGAAGAGACGACCGAGATGTTCACCTGATAGTGTTACACACTTGCCTATTATAACGTAGTGTTAGTTAAGATGGTATATACTACACCATATTGTGCTCGCCGCTTTAAGTCGTACGTCTCTTAACTCCAGTAATTTCATTATTTACAACTCCTATCAAACTGGAACACAGTAATGTTTGCACACTACTGTTTAACGGCAGAGTTAGCTGCGGTGGTACGTACATAGACGGCCTCTTGAAAAAATCTCATTTATTTGATGGAAGGGTTGCAGTGTATGTTTTATGCTGTTGTATTATATAAAGGTAATTGATGATATCGCGAACATGAGGAATTTAAAGCCAATTTGCATATGCATAGTTACGAGAGCAGCCACGTGAGTGGACAATGTGTCGATTGTGTCATTGCCGTTGAAACCCGACAAGTGAATTCTGCAGTTGCACCGACTGTCCTGCTATTAATGACAGCGATGGCTTCTTGATTTAAATTGATGATACTAGATGTTATGCTCTGTTTTCATCAAATGCTTTCAATTATTGTAAATTTCATGATAAGTTTGTTAAAGGTATTTCCGGTAATTTTAGATAATACATGGGAACTACGCTACTTGATCTATCCATTGATTTCTACTACAATGATACTTGACACGTCAATACAAAATTATTAGTAATACACCAAGTTACATATCTCATTAATTTTTTTAAATCGATCGTTTAGTTGACCTATAAATCTAGTTTTTCTATAACACTGTTTATGCAAATGTATGTTTTAAGGTAATATAAACATTCAAATATTCAATAAGTAATATAGAGAACGTTTATTTAACTTGTAACTTGACTGCTTTAATAAAATTATCGAATCGAAGTTGTTGTCGCCTCAAATGATATAGATTCGATTCTCGCATAGATCATATTCTATCTTGTTTTTAATAGCTTCTTTGAGTTTTTTGCGTGTACTTATACCCTAGTGCAGATTTTTAAGAAAAAGTATAGTATATCTTGTCGAATAGTGCATTTAATTTTTTCTACTATCGTAGTTCTTAGTTGTGATTCTGATTCACTAACTCATAATTTACGATTTAATACCTTACGTCAACATGGTTTTATCACTTTTTTCCAAGGGCAAACGTTGAAGATGTAATCAGTGGAGTAATTCGCACCGGTGGTCACTAATGCGCATGCCCGAAGCGAACGCGTCGCTTTATGATGTAAACAAAATTGTCGACGGGCGACCGGTCCATTGTAAAACATGACCTGGAGACCGAAATGAATTCTCGGACATTTAAACCCTGACCACATAGTAAAGTATTCGATTAAAAAATCGATTCTCTTTCAGTTTGGATTGATCTTTAACGAAATAACACACGTACCAAACAACTAACGTGTATTTCACTCTACGTATTAGTTTATCAGATCATTTTGAAAATTCTCAAATTGCTATTAATATAAAAAAAAAAATTATCACATCGTAAGATCGTATCTGCAACAGATACTAAGTTATAGCTACGTGTGAAAACATTCAGTAGATTTTAATTAACATCGCTAAACGCTCTCTTGGTAGAGTCGCCTTTAAAACAAAAGGATGTACATTAAAATCTGTTACCGTACCGGTAATCAGTAACCCCGTGATAAATACTATTCTAGATACTAGTCAGACTTATGCATATCTCTATGGATCGAGTATCACAAAAATCCATAAAATAACTACTATTCTAGATACTAGTCAGACTTATGCTTATCTCTATGGATCGAGTATCACAAAAATCCATAAAATAACTACTATTCTAGATACTAGTCAGACTTATGCTTATCTCTATGGATCGAGTATCACAAAATTCCATAAAATAACTACTATTCTAGATACTAGTCAGACTTATGCTTATCTCTATGGATCGAGTATCACAAAAATCCATAAAATAACTACTATTCTAGATACTAGTCAGACTTATGCTTATCTCTATGGATCGAGTATCACAAAAATCCATAAAATAACTACTATTCTAGATACTAGTCAGACTTATGCTTATCTCTATGGATCGAGTATCACAAAATTCCATAAAATAACTACTATTCTAGATACTAGTCAGACTTATGCTTATCTCTATGGATCGAGTATCACAAAAATCCATAAAATAACTACTATTCTAGATACTAGTCAGACTTATGCTTATCTCTATGGATCGAGTATCACAAAAATCCATAAAATAACTACTATTCTAGATACTAGTCAGACTTATGCTTATCTCTATGGATCGAGTATCACAAAAATCCATAAAATAACTACTATTCTAGATACTAGTCAGACTTATGCTTATCTCTATGGATCGAGTATCACAAAATTCCATAAAATAACTACTATTCTAGATACTAGTCAGACTTATGCTTATCTCTATGGATCGAGTATCACAAAAATCCATAAAATAACTACTATTCTAGATACTAGTCAGACTTATGCTTATCTCTATGGATCGAGTATCACAAAATTCCATAAAATAACTACTATTCTAGATACTAGTCAGACTTATGCTTATCTCTATGGATCGAGTATCACAAAAATCCATAAAATAACTACTATTCTAGATACTAGTCAGACTTATGCTTATCTCTATGGATCGAGTATCACAAAAATCCATAAAATAACTACTATTCTAGATACTAGTCAGACTTATGCTTATCTCTATGGATCGAGTATCACAAAAATCCATAAAATAACTACTATTCTAGATACTAGTCAGACTTATGCTTATCTCTATGGATCGAGTATCACAAAAATCCATAAAATAACTACTATTCTAGATACTAGTCAGACTTATGCTTATCTCTATGGATCGAGTATCACAAAATTCCATAAAATAACTACTATTCTAGATACTAGTCAGACTTATGCTTATCTCTATGGATCGAGTATCACAAAAATCCATAAAATAACTACTATTCTAGATACTAGTCAGACTTATGCTTATCTCTATGGATCGAGTATCACAAAATTCCATAAAATAACTACTATTCTAGATACTAGTCAGACTTATGCTTATCTCTATGGATCGAGTATCACAAAAATCCATAAAATAACTACTATTCTAGATACTAGTCAGACTTATGCTTATCTCTATGGATCGAGTATCACAAAAATCCATAAAATAACTACTATTCTAGATACTAGTCAGACTTATGCTTATCTCTATGGATCGAGTATCACAAAAATCCATAAAATAACTACTATTCTAGATACTAGTCAGACTTATGCTTATCTCTATGGATCGAGTATCACAAAAATCCATAAAATAACTACTATTCTAGATACTAGTCAGACTTATGCTTATCTCTATGGATCGAGTATCACAAAATTCCATAAAATAACTACTATTCTAGATACTAGTCAGACTTATGCTTATCTCTATGGACCGAGTATCACAAAAATCCATAAACAGTTATAAATTGTTTCACATATTTGGTGCCTTGAACTAGAGGAATAACTATTATTAATAAAATTGATCTTGGTATCAATTTTGTGGAAAATCAAGTCCAAAACCAAAACAAACTTATATTATGCGAGACGAAGACCAAATATACAAGACTGAACGAAAATATTAAAATTCCGTTGAAATTGTGAGTTAAAATATTTATCATAACATGAACATATGCTTTTCTCCAAGAAACAAAATATTATAAGAGTGAATACGACACATCAAGACCAATAATGAAATTGTCGGTCTTGATCTTGGACTTGATTTGTTCATCAATAAAAGTGATTATGATGAAATTTAAGGCATATTAAAACATACCTCGAAGCAGTGTATCGATCGTGTTTAGTCGTACGGCGTTAATATCACATGACAACTCTCACCTTACTTTCTTCTAACATCGAGATGCGTGTGTATATGCGCATCATATTACCAAACAGAATCTCTCACATAATATATGCATTATTTCTTAACTCAACACCTCATCTAAGACTTAAATTAAAACATTCTGTAGTTTTAAAAACATTTCCAACGAATACATATTGAAAAGTACTTAAAACTTATTTTTACTCTATGCTTCTGTATATTGAAGTACTTGTCCCTTGACCGCTGGACGTAATAAAAAATTTGATTTGAAATTTGTCAGAAATGTTACTTTCCTGTAACCCACCACCCACTGGGCTCTGTCCGGTTAATAACACCCCTGAAATTCCTTTTGGGGTAACATATCGGAAATTTAGTCGTAATTTGATCTATACTCCGTAAAACGAATGTTCGTACCAAATTTTAAATCTCTAAGCCTTATGATTCCAAAGATATCGCGATGAGTCTCTACATAGGTGGATATCTCTTGTCTATATAGATTACTCAAATAAGCCGAAGAAGCTTTAAGAGAACAGTGAATAGGCTTCTTCTAGACTAGTGTTCTTAGCCACTTAAACTAATAGGGGACCGGAAAGTAATGTCGTTTCTGCGCATGCCAATACTTGATTGTCATTTGTCAGCTCATTGTTTTGTTCAGAGGCGTACCAAAGACATTGTGAGGTTATAGTGATTTCTTTACTTATAGACAATTGAATTACAATTTTTTTTTGTAATTTTGGGTAAAATGGCCAGCCAAATACCAGAAGAGGTACACATCCGGCATTGCATGCTCTTTGAGTTTCGCAAGGGAAATAACGCAACAGTTGCTACCAAAAACATTTGCGATGTTTATCCAAATGCACTGGACATTCGTAAATGCCAAAGGTGGTTTTCCAAGTTCAAATCGGGTAATTTTGATCTTTCCGACTCGTATCGATCAGGAAGACCATCAGCGTTAGACAACGACGTGTTAAGGGCGGAAGTGGAAGCAAATCCGTGTCAGACGATCGAGGAATTGTCAAACAGTCTCAACAAACCTTGGTCGACCATCCAAGAACATTTGAAGCAGATTGGAAAAGTAAGCAGAGCAGGTGTTTGGGTCCCGCATAATCTGTCCGAACAGAATAAGGCTAACCGATCAATCACATGCAACTTATTGCTTCAACGACACAACACAGAAGCGTTTTTTGATCGCTTGATCACAGGAGATGAGAAATGGGTCCTGTATGATAACCCAAAACGCAAAAGGCAGTGGCTCTCTCCAAATGAAATCCCTCGGAGTACTGCTAAGCCAGGTTTACACCCCAAAAAAGCGCTTTTGTGTGTTTGGTGGAGTATTCGCGGCATTGTTCATTTTGAATTACTGAAACCTGGAGAAACTGTTACTGCAGACCTCTACAGCGAACAATTGCAGCGAGTCAATCAATCTTTAATTGAAAAGTGGCCAGCGATTGTCAACCGAAAAGGCGTCATTCTCCAACATGACAATGCAAGACCGCACTGCGCAAGGCGAACTCTAGAAAAAATTAATGAATTGGGGTGGGAGGTGCTGCCTCATCCACCATATTCGCCCGATGTTGCACCATCGGATTTCCACTTATTCCGAGCGCTGCAACACTTTTTAAGTGGCAAAACATTTGCAAATTTGGATGATATCCAAAATGCCATCTCTAGATATTTTGCCGAAAAACCAATTAATTTTTATCGATCAGGGATTGAAAATTTACTCACTAGATGGCAAAAGGTTATTGACAATGATGGGGAATACATCATTGATTAAAAATAAAGACTCGTTAAAAATGTATGTGTTTGTATTTAGCGTAAGAAAACGACATTACTTTACGGTCCCCCTAATACTTCTCCCCTTTCCATTAGGTTAAATCGTGGTCAAGGACTAGTTTATACGATATAAAAAGGAATATATCATTCAGAACCTCTGTTACCAGAGGTTTTAAGCCTATGTAACAAAGATTTAAATAAAACTATTTAATACCAGATGATCTATAAACGACGAGCCCACATAATGTTCCCATTACTAGGACACGAGGCCTTCTCTGACACCACCGCACCTCTTATTTCTACCACCAAACAGTAGTGTGTAAATAAAGCCGATATAGCTATTGATATTGCGGTGATAACCAATCTTAATATCTTATGTCTGAAGGCAACGAGCGCAATGTGGTGTAATGTCACAATTAACGCCATATTGTGATGGACAGGCGTATTTGAAAAATTTTATGTCGTATCACACACCTATAACTTAACCTTGTTGATAGTAACAGGTTGTTATTAAAATACTTTGTTCCTTACGCTTTACGAACAGTAATGGAATTAGAGTCGGCGAATGCTCAATTAGCAACACATAAATGAAGCCAAAGAGCATATTGTGCTATTTGGGTTGTAGGATACATTAATTAACGTACAACGCGGTGCGATCACGAGCGATTATATACAGGAGTTGGATGAATGAAGTCATGGCCTTTGAACTACAGTTACGTTATAACTAAGTACTGTACTCGTAGTACACATAATTCCTATTAATATTTGTATTAACCAACAGCATCCTAACGTCGTTTCTTGTATAGTTATTTATCTTTATTTATAGATACATACATACATATATATCACGCCTCGTTCCCAGTGGGGTAGGCAGAGACCACCTCTCTCCACCTGCTACGATCCTGGCACACCTCTCTCGCTTCCTCCACTTTCATAAGCGTCTTCATGCACGCTCGTCGGTTGCGAGAGTTTTTGATCCTGCCTTTCTTTAGGTCATCTCCGATTTGATCGGAATATGTCCGCCTAGGTCGACCTGCACCGATTTTTCCAATCATTCTTACCTTGTATATTTCTTTTGTTAATCTTCTTTCATCCATTCTTTCGACATGATTTCGATATTTATACGACACATTTCGATATTTATATGTAAATAACATATAACAAAGAAAGTAATGAGAATGAAAGTGGACGGTTATAAAGCTAGAGGAAGACCTAAGAAAGTGTGGATGGTTTGTGTGAAAGATGATATATGTAAGAAAAGTGTGAATTCAGATTTGACGGCTGATAGAGGGATATGGAAGAGAAGTACATACTGTGCTGACCCCACATAGCTGAGAAAAGGGCAGGAGAAAGAAAAGAAGATATATCTGTAAATATATTTTATATACATAACATATATCATAGCGAATATTGGTTAAATAACATAGAAATGGGTATAGCTAAAGATTAGAATAAGTGGCGTTCCCTAAGACAAGCCTGTCTATATTCTTGTTTTGAGCGGGCTGGAAGCCACAGCGGCTCTTACAGCTCATCTGACACTGGGCTCGTGGACCCGGATCCACGGCCTGAATCAAGCCTGTGTTCAGCAATGTACAGCTTCAGGCTGATGATGATTTAGAAATTGGTACACTGCAGCATTATCTGGTATAAAAATACAATAAAGAGTGTAATATGAAAATATTCTCATTCAAAAAATACTTATTGATACCAATTTTTCAGAACAATCCTTGGTCTAATGCTTCCCAAAGTAATCCCGAGATGTCCACGGGAGACTCGAAAGGGATCTAAGTTGACTATAATCTTCAAATTTTTTGTGGAGTTTTAGGAGTATGATAGAAAATGTTAAATAGCAAAGGGTCCACCAGAACCAGCTAAATTTTGAAAAAGGGTCGATGAGACAAAAAAGTCTAGGAACCTGTAGCTTAATGGATTCGGAGATCAGTAATCTAAAACAGTTTAATACTTTTATATAGTCAATTAATATCATACCACATTAATGAAAAAGACATTTAAGCATTCATCTTCATTAAGTATAAACTTCAACATTAAGTATTATGATATAGCAAATTGATCTTTAAATTTAACTTATAAATGCAGTATATTTTTAAGTTTTTCAGTATTAAACAAAATGTTACTTTAATAGGTTATTTTTGTAGGAAATCTTACAAACCTTAACGTGTATACATTAGTGCTTGTCCTAACATCGTCAGTGTTTACTTATCTTTAATCAAAACTAAATTTCAAAAACTAAAATAACGATAAGATTTTTTTAGTTACTGGGGTAAAGAGACTAAATATCTTGTGTCTTAACGCGACGAGCAATATGGTGCAGTGTATATAACTCTAAAGCAGACGTATCTCTTACTATCAGTTGAACATCTCGGTCGTATAGTCGCTTCGTCCAACCAAAAATTTTAAATAACCGCTCTGATGTACAGACGTAATTACTCGGATATAGTAGGCGTTGTACATGGAGACACATTACTATGCGCGACGGGGAGTCAATCATCATCTTAACAGGTGCATCACACGACCTTCAGGATCCAGCGGTGATGTCACCGTGGCCGCTCCTCGCGAATAAAACCCGCTCTACCCACAGTCGCCACTTACCCTTATTAGTCGCATGCCATAGCTGTCGATTTATCATCGGAATGGGGCCGATTCCAGTTTAGATAGACGATTTAGTTTCGTGGAACTCGACCTGACCTACACCTTTACTTACGTTATAAACCGATGAATGACCTAAAATTAAAAACATAACCTAAAAAATAAAAGTCCTTTAAAATGAGAATAAAATAGAAGTGGGAAATATTGCTTCTATATATCTTAGGGGTTCAAGGGTTCCCGAACAACAACTCAAGGGACCCAAGCAAACCTCATCCGCTCGTGGTGCACCCTGCTAATCAACAAACGAAGCTCTGGCGCCCACAGTAGGCCAGGTACAGTCCAGGTATAGTCCAAATACTCCCATATGCATCTCTACTCGATCGAATTGGGGTTGGCCAATGTCTATCGACTTATGATGATGATACAACCTAGATTAAAATTAGCAATGCGTATATCATTGAAGACTTTAATAATTAACTATAATTTAAGGTGCGATTTACAATGTTTAGAAATGACAAATTCTGGATGGCTCAAAAATTATATTTTAAAGAAAATTGTAATATATGGATCATCTTGATTAATTAACTAAAGAAAGAGCCTTGTTCGGGTATATCATGTATTCTTTAAAGGGGTATCTGGAGAGGATATTTTGGGGTACCTATTACATGGTCGGAAACCATGAATCCACTCCGCATATAACCGCACTCAATGGAGACTGCTTATCCATGGTCACGATCACCATTGACATTGAAAAAGAAGAAAAGAATAGCTAATTATACGAACTAATTTTTTTTAACAATGCCCTAGTCACAATTAGACCAAATATGGTGAAGCGTGCGCGTCTATTATTCTAGCTGTTATACTTTATGGTGGATCACTACTGTGTTGTTATGGCAGCAGATTTCAAATATGAGCGTTATCATCCATCCATCCAATCAGCCGGAAGACGTCCACTGCTGGACAAAGGCCTCCCCCAAAGATTTCCACTTAGACCGGTCCTGGGCCACCCGCATCCAATGGTTGCCAGTTGGTTCGGTTGGTTGAATGAGCGTTAGCTAAAACGGAATCCAAAAGCCATAATACCATCTACATTTGACCATATGCAGACCCAGAATCGATCTCTGGTAATCCTTGTTTTAAGTATACGCAGGTCGTTGGACTGAAAGAGTTAGATAGACAAATGATACATCTATTATACATGTATATACTAGCATTGCTAGCTGTAACACCCCCACAGCTGCCTTCTCTTCCCTTGGGGAAGGAATTTACAAAAAAGATTCTTACCTGACCTGTAAATAGCAGAATCAATGTCTCTAACAAATTTTGAGTGTTTACATCTACTAGTTTCGGAGATCTTGTGATCATGAATCTCTGGATATATATACTCCGTTTCCTGTTTATTTCCAAATGAACCTATCTTTTAAAGTGTTTTTCAAAATTTATTTCGTAACGAGCTTGTTTCAAAGATAAAATGTAAAAGTTGATTGATTATGAAAAAAAAAACTAAACAAAAACGAGCATTAGTCACATGGCTGTGAAACAAAAACACGAATGTTTTGTTTTCGACCGCGTAAACAATGCGTCTACGTACACGTAACACTCAGTATTAAGTGAAATGTATGCGAATAATAACTTTTCGGATACATTGCTAATAACAGTCACAGTAAATTTTTTATTTGTCATACCAACGAGACACAGGATAGGAAGTTAGGATGATACACATCGTCACACTATGCTAGTCGCCTTAAGACTTTAGTTCCTGTTCCTGTTCCTCAGTGATTATTTAGTCACATAGGCTCAAAAAAAAAAAAAAAACTTATCATGCTTATAGCGGTGTTATTAACAGCAAAAATATCTCGTGCTAGCCTAGACATTGGTTCACACGATAAGGACATAAGACAGGATACTTGAGACGTAACAGACGTGAGACCTAAACATGAGACATAAACTATCTGGAAGATAATATTTTTCTTTATAATCGTCAGTTCACAACTATATTGCTGTTATATACTATGTGTGCTCTGCGTCAGTATCGATGACTAATTCAGATCATAGCAATGTCGACAGATCTCTGTGGTTTTATCAATGCTATATTATTTATGTCTAATGTTATTATTAAATAATAGCATTTTGCCGATGGTTAGTTTATAGTTGCAGCTTTTAACATAACAAAACAGTAGGACTTATGAAATCACCAGATATTTTTAAAGCTTGTCTAATTTTGGCGCGGCAACCACAAAAACGAGCGCTGCACGATTCCTGCTTCTCATGTAATTGCGTCATACGATGAAGAATAAAAGCGTTCGTAAGCATCCGAGGGTCTTTGTTGATGGTGACATCACCGTACCTACTGCTCCAGATTTGGAAATCCATATTGGTTCGTTACAAATTCTACTATTTAACGATAAAGCGATAATATAGCAGTATTAGTAATATTCATTCGTAATACTAGACAGTAATATAAAAAAAATTTATTGAATCTTCTAATAGATATATAATGAAAATGGGTTTTGTTTGTTCGCCAGTCACGTGAAATCTAGTGAGCGTATCGACATGGGAACATGATCATTCGACGCGGAATGATTTGTAGATGATAACAGGCTATTCATTTTTTGATTTTCATAGATCCTTCATCATTATATTTCTTATTAACTGCTAAACAAAATTTTATTATTCAACTATATATATCAACCTCGTTGTCTATCGCATTATGTCCGTTTATTAAAATCTTCAGTTACCGTAGCAATATAAACGTTCACGCCTGTGAAATTGTTATAACAGCACATCAAAATAGCAATAGCTTACAGTTATAAGCGCTATCTGTTCATTTCCGTTACGCTTGTCCCATTGGCCATACATTTTTCACACATTTCTTCTGACGTCTAACGAAACTGTGATGTCGCGTGATTGATACTGCGCCATTGAGCGAAGTTAACACGCTATCGTGTAGTTATGTAATATTAAAAAATATAGATTACATTGTCAACGGATGTAACATATATACGTTAAGTACATTAATATTATACCTAAGTTTTTTTTATTCAACGATGCGACGAGATGTACTAAACGATACAGAGAGAGATGGTAAATGATACGCCCATGCCAACATGATAGATACGATCACATACTCTGCACCGCATTACGCTTGTCGCCTTGAGACAAAATGTAAAGTCTCGTTACCTTAGTAATATAACGTGCCACAACACCCTTCACACTGGAACACAGTAATGGTACGTCACTGCGATTGTCGGTGGAAGCTATAATGGTTCGTACCTAAATGGTCTCCGGCAACAAAGACTTACATCCAGCAAAAAGTACATAAAAAGATTTTGAACATGAACTACAAAATATAATATTTTATAATTTAGTAGTATTCCCGTAAAAATTTTAAGAGGTAACAATCCTTTTCATTTTGGTCCTCATTCAATGGTACAAGTAAAATTTTAGTCCTTATTAATTTTCCTATGTACGTACGTCTTGGCTATTGAAGAGGGCAGCTAAAGATAATGATGACGTACTTTTTGGTTTATAATGTAAAAGCACAAAGATCTGTATATTAAATAAATAAATATAAAGTAGATATACAAAAGCGATTAGTAGTAAATAACCAATATGTTTATATATGTGGAAGCCGTTAATAATACGTATAATCCGGCGCTGGTTGAGCCGTCACCTCCCTCGGCCGACACAGGCGTAGGTGACCAAAGGACAGGCTCAAGCCCTTCTCCGATGACCTCATAGTCCTCGCCGCCATCCGACGATCATTATGCGTTCCTTTTTTGTGTTTTTATGATGCACTTTGCGACGCAACTGCAGCTACTATTGCAGCTTCATCGGAGTCGGATACCAGATCCGCGAGCTATTAACCTCTGTATATATTAATTTGCACCCCCTTATCTCGCCCTTTATATCACTATATATTCTTGTTTTTGAGCGGGCTGGAAGCCACAGCGGCTCTTACAGCTCATCTGACACTGGGCTCGTGGACCCGGATCCACGGCCTGAAATTTATATCACTATCCACCTCTCCAGCCCCTCTCCATGCAATATTATTTCACCTTCCTTCGTCGTCTTTTATATACATATTTATTTACACACATATATATATATATATATATATATATATATATATATATATATATATATATATATATATATATATATATTAAGTTTTGTGTATGGTGCTTTTTGTGTTTATTTCAAGTTTTTTTTTTTTTTCTTTTAGCGGATCTATTATAGTATCCGCGAGCCCTGACTCGAATAAAGCTGCTATGTATGTCATTATGAGGTTCATGATTTGCCTTAAACAACATATATATGAGAGTATACGCACTTATAGTATGTGTTGTAATACTTTAAATATTTTAATGTATTCTCAGTGTTTTTTATATTAGAATCTAATCTGAAATCCAAGGTTAAAACAGAAAAACATTGAATTTAGATAAATTCGCTGTTACACTTGCGATCCTTGAACTAACAGCAAGTACATTTGTACTCGTGTGTTTATATGTACGTGTGTTTCATACTTTGTTTTTACACTGTGTATTTACGTCTCTTACGTACATAAAACTTGGACAACTTTCAAATAGTTGTTTATTCCTTTTTGATTTTTTTTAATCAATTAAGCAACGAGACGACTGGTCCTACTTTACTACTTGCTGCCACCTAGACGGTCTCCAGCAATAGACATACCACCAGTGATACTTTGTGCGTTAGAAAAGATACAATGAAAATTTATTGTGGAGAATACAGATCATTTATCTACAGATAAATCATGGAAAAGGTTTTGTTGAGGCATTTTTAATTCATTGGTTTAAAGAAGATTTAGAGATTAATAAAAAAAACGTAATGAATACATATATAGCTAAATAAATACATTTAATATGTAGTTCAATATCTCGGAGATGATAAATACATTCGGTCTCTAAGGAGCTGTCTGGGGGACGCAAGTTATTTTGAAGACCATAAGGCGGTACACTCAAAGGAGACCACTTGCTCATGATTACAATGCTCCGAAGTGAGGGGACGACGAAGAAAAATAAGAGACGATAAAGTAGATTTACGTCAACATAACAATCTAGATAGACTTGGTTTGAAAGTCTATTGGTAAATTAATCAAATTACGTGTCAGAAATTTTTAATATATACATAGATCAACGATATGCTACTCCAAATATCTTAATCAACTACTAACGTAATGATGCCGTAATAAAAACGTCATCGGCGTCATGAAGTAATCCGACGCGATGTCAAATTCGGAGTCATAAGTCAGGTGGAGACGACATGGTCAATTAGTGTGACCGTATAACCACTTGACATTATGGCTTATGGGTTATGCAATGAGGGGAACAATTCGACGCAACCTTTGACACAGTTTATATGATTACGTTTGGATTCGTTTAAACTGATTTTTGATTGTAGAAATTATTGCATTATGCCATCAAATATATAGCACCGATTCTTTTATCCTACGAAGTGACAGAAGCATGAAAGGTTCACCTGATAGTGAGGATGATATACACTGCACCGCATTGTCCTCGTCTTGAGACATATATATATAAGTCTATTTAAATAATTTCACTACCTACAAAGCCTTTCAAAACGGAACAGTAATATTTATACACTGTGGTTTAGCGGCAATGGTACCAACTCGGCCGGTCTACCACCAGTAAAATACTTTTTATTTCATTTACTAGACACAGAACTAAGAATAACTGTAGAAGATCCATAAAGACTAGTCTATAAGGAGTAGACCGGGTTTAGATACCTCAGTTAAAAAGAATAGCTGAGGATCGAATTGGTTTCCTCAATCAGATCGCCAAACTTCAGTTTGAAGAGGACACCTAATGATGATGATGATGTAATCTATACACTAGTCTCAGTACCAAGATGCGTAACCAATCCTCACCAGTAACAAATGGAATCATTCTTTGGGATCAAGTTATAATTGTAACCCAAAAGTGTGCCTAAGTAAAGAAACCCTTAAATACACTCACATGATAGATAATGGTGGCCTATCTATTGCCGGAGACCGTCTAGGAAGGTACCACCGCAGCCCCTATTTCTGCTGCCAAATAGAAGTGTACAAGCAATGTTCCAGCTTGAAGGGTGCTGCAACTAGTGAAATTACTGTAGTAACAAGAATTAAATTGTTAAAATTTTTCCTTTGACTATGTTTTCTCGGAGATAACTCTCTTCATGGTTATGCTAGTCATATTTTTTAATTTACTTAAAAAAAAAAATTTATATTATCGCGCTCTTTTCCTAGTGGGGGTAGGCAGAAGTGAATAAACACCCATTTTTCGCCAGATGTGTTCAGATTAGGTCCCATGTAACAGGGGGCGAGCCTATTGCCACTTCATTGGGGCCACCACACACGCACAAAGATGTTTTCAGTGTGCGGGTTTCCTCACCATGTTTTCCCTCACCGTTTGTATCTCGCAGTTGTAACTAAAGTTCACAAATGTACGTAACTTAAATATAAAGTCATCGGTACATGCCGAGATTCGAACCCTCGACGTTCGGAATGAAAGCCGCACGCTCTAACCATTAGGCCAGCGAGCTACCTGACTTTTTTATATTATGAAATTTATAAAGGCGATATCATAATTTATTACTAAGTACATTTAACTCTACGGACAAGAACTTAAGGAACCTAAAATTGTAACTTAAACTTAACTTCGTGAATTGCTCATTATCACTGTTAAATCTTATATACAAAGCTTGCATGTGAGCAGTAATAACTTGTCAGTTATTTTCAGCGCTAATTTATTCATCCATTGAGCGTCGTATGTGATGAGGTAATCCGGATGAATCTCGTTACTGAACAATCGACAATTGTTACTACTTCTAGTGTAATGGATAGACGAAATAAAAACTTCACAGTGAATACATATAACAGAGGTCGGCAATCTAGACCCGCATGATACCTAGTGACACTCGTAATTTTATGTTACCCCCTTTACGAAAATAAAGTGTAATAATTATAACTAAAACACTTTAGTTAGTTAACTTTGAACCCCTTACTGCCGACCACTAATATAATATATAAACACGAACAAGTTAATAGAATGTCATCATACAAAATATTTGTTTTATCATAGTTAGTACATCGTTTAGTAGAAAGTGATGATGTTTAGTGTGCGATGAAGCTTTATGCTATACGAATTAAGAAGGCTCAGGTTCGATTCTCACTGAGTTTCTAGTTAAAGCAAATATCATTGGGAAACCGGTTACAAGCTTTTGATAACCAGGTATAAGGATATAAAGTATATTACTTACGCTACTAAGTTACGTAGAAAATGTATAGAGGAAGAAATAAATGGGAAAGAAAATCATACTACATCAATCCAATTCAATCAGCCGGAAGACGTCCACTGCTGGACGAAGACCTCCCCCAAAGATTTGCCAAGCGTGGCGATTATGGCAATTCCCCCCTTATGATGAGATCCCATACTACATAATAATGTTTATTATATATATAGTGTTTTTTAGCGTATATTATTTACACTATATTATTCACTCATTAACAAGTGATTACAGATATTAACACTATTCGTATGCTTGCAATCGTCAAATTGAATCAGTTCACTCCTTTCCGCAACATGCGGTCAGGTAACCGTCGGCTGGTTACCATTCAATACATTATCGATATCTCTAAATCCATTCCCGATAACCAAACATAGCGTCGTGTAGTCTATTAAGATACAGTATATCAATTGTTTACCGTTTCTTACTGCACTGTGTCACCTGGCGAGCGTCATAATGGCGTTAGTGCATTTGCTTAACATAAAAATTGCATCATCGTTTATTTCCTAAGTTGTTTGTTTATACGTAGCAACTTTATTATCGTTCACTTTAAGCATATTAAGTTATATGAAGATTTTACTGGACCACATTTGAATATACCTAAGAATTTATATCCACGTTCCTTTAAACATTGAAATATTTAGTTCGATTTCAGGTTAAGGTTTCCGAACTCGTCTAAGATATAAACAAACATTCATACGCTATTACGTACATTTACCGCAGACACTATAGCTAATTAGTAATTAAAAAAAAACGCTCATTGTCACTTTAAGACTTATCTGTGTCAATTGATGTAATAGTATGAATTCTCTCTGTATAACAGCGACATTCTCACGAAGATTTTCTTCGACAGTTTCACATTGTGCACTTACAAAACATGATACCTTTGTTATAAATACAAAGGGAACATACGAATTAAGCTATGCAATCATAGTTTATATTATAACGTTATCAATCATGACCCTTTTATATTGCAGTCAATGTACGTAACTGTATACCGCCGGTCGAGCGAAATGCAAATGGAAGCGATATATCATTGTGAGCGTTCGTCCATATGTGCCGCCTAAATACCGACAACCGGACAGACTGACAAAAACATACCTTCACATACACCACTGTTTCAGTACTCCCAATTGTGAATACCAGAATCTGCTGATATATAATCACTATTACCTGAATTACATTCTCTTTATAAAACGACCATTATTTACCAATGACTAGTTAGTCTCAATTTCTTTCTCTTGTATGAGAACGTAATGATAATCTGTATATATAGGAGATATCCAGAGGTCCATTGACTCATCGCGAGATCTCCGAAACACTATAAATTTGGTACAGATATTGCTTCTGCTATTTAGAGGTCAACTAACAATGGATTTTACGAAATTCATTCCCCAAAATAAATTGCGGGGGTGGTTTTCTTATTATTTAATGAAGAGACGAGCAGAACATTCATCTGATAATGACTCTCCTGTTTATAACAACGTGGCACTAGTTACAATGTTATACACTGCATCATATTGCGCTAGTCGTCTTGAGACATAGAATGTTAAGTCTTGTTACTCCAGTAATTTCACTAGCTACAACTCCCTTCAATCCGAAATAAGACGATGTTTGCACACTACTGTTTAGTGAAACAGAAAGGCTGCGGTGCTAGTTATATAGATCGGGAAGTAGCCTGGGGGTGGCTGAATGCCACTGGGGGGTAATATTTCTAACAAATTTCAAATTTATCTGAGTGTTACGGGTAGCAGAGCTAGCGGGGAACATCTAGTAAGGCTACAATGAAACATATTACAAATAACTTGTTAACTTTTCAATGGCGTAGCAATCTTTATGACGATTTTAATGGTGCCTTAGTCAGTTTGAAAGTTAATTACTTAATTATTCAACTGATAGTCTCTTATTCGAGCCATCGTTTTGTTAAGTCTGAACGTCAGTAATTATTTGTTTGAACAAAAAGATCCACAATGAAAAAATTATTCCCGCACAACAAGTCATGCGACCCAAGCCAACCTCACCTGCTCGTGGTGCACCATGCTAATCAACAAACATGGCTGTGGCTTCCACAAACCCGCATTGGACCAGCGTGGGGGGAATGCCTTAATCCCTCCACCTCCCCATATGAATCCTTTCAAACGATCGATCATCGATGTGGAGATCTTTGAGGATGACCTTTGTCCAGCTGTAGACGTACGGCTGATAATACATGATTAAAAAATTACTTACCAGAATTAAATCCGGATATATAAATATTAAGTATATAAATCCTAGATTTGGCTAAAAACTAAATGTCAAGTGTTAACTATAACATATAATGAAAAGCAATGAAAATTTATATATACAGTCCGAAATGAACTCTCTGTGAAGGAAACCGTCGTATAGAAACTTGTATATTCCAAGAAAGAGCTTTAGTATATATGTGTTTATACACCAATTCGCACTTGGCTAACGTGATGAATTAATAACCTTGACTCTCTCCATGCGAAATTAATGATAACTTTTTTATTATGCTTTATTATTAATAAGTTATCTTTGATTGTTACAGGTGGTGTAGAAGGCAAATATCGCGTGGCAGCGCCTGAACTTATGCAGGACACCTTCATGAGCGATTCGGAGGACGAAGGAGGTATGAACGTAATTAATATTCCAATGTCACCAAAATCGTTAGTGACTCTTTAATTTGCTAATTTCTTTAATTCGACTTAGTATACATAATTAATTTATTTTAATCTATGCATTTCGTGTGCGCTATACGAAAATATACAACTTTAAAATTATCATAGCTGGAATCCGTGGTTGAAAATTTCGGTATACCATTATCAATTCAACTTAGTCTTACTTATTTCAATGTCAGTACCGTCATTAACACGTTACGTACATTACAACATAATGATTGTTACAGGTGAAGTAGAGTGTCCTATCCAGCAGCAGCAACAGTACCGCTACATGAACAGCGAGGCGGGCACACTGCACCGGGCTAAGCCGCTCGAGGACAGCGTCACAGACGGTCACCTTTGGCCCAGCAACAATGACAAGAAGGTCGCCACCATCGAAAGACAGCCCGTCGACATCGGGTATAAAAAACTATATTAAACAATCGCTATAAGTAACTATTCTATAAATAAGTGCGATGAATGATTTGAGATAATAATTAGGAGTGAAGACACAGGACTAAGTTCCTGGTTCTCTGAGGATATATTTTCTTATTAACTTTCATTGTTACTGGTGGTAGATCTCTGTTGCCGGAGACCATCTATGTAGCCACCAACAAACAAAAGAGTGCGAACACTACAGTTTCTGGTTTCAAGGCTGCTGTAGCTAGTGAAATTATTGTGGCAACGAGCCTCAACATTTATGCTCCAATGCTACAAGCACATTGTGGTGCAGTGTTATTATACTTATCATCAACATCTTGTTGTTTTGTCGTATAAAAAAATTATAAATAATAACCTATGTATAGGTTATGATATAGTAAAAAGTGTTGGATACACGTTCATGGGTACCGTTTGATTATGACGCTGCGGACATTCACCTGATGGTATGCCTTTTTTATATAATGAAGCCAGGAGACGGGCGGGACGTTCCCTTGATGGTGAGCGATACGCCAGCTCATGTGTTGCTAGTTAGGACAGTACACACTGCACCACTTGCGCTCGTCGCCTTAAGACATAAGTCTTATTACCCCGGTAATTACACTAGATACAACGCCGTTTAAACCGGAACACAGTATGTATTTTTCACACTAATGTTTTGCGGTAGAAATAGGAAGTGCGGTTATACCTACCTACATGGTCTCCGGAAGAGACAACAAAGACTGATATATAATATTTATATATCATTACTGTTTTGTGTAAAAAATTCGAAATATATTCGATATGACACTGTATAATACTACTTAGACTAGTATTTCAGTCGAAATAGGAAATGTCAAGGTCTTTAGCGACTCTGTAATCTCTGATGATGTCATAGTACCAAACGTAAACAACGGCATTGAAGGTAGGCTGAATGACATCATGAAAATCGTAACAATAAAAACTTATAAAGTATTGCGAGGTGTTTATATATAGATGAAAGGACTCTACCAAATTGTATAGAATAATATTCTTCATTGTATAATAATTAAAGAAATAATACATAGATGTAACAGAAAATGTATTATGAACGAACTTGTTGCTCTGAAAGCAATCTATTTTAGACAATCCAGTGGAAAAGAACAAAAAGTCTAAAATAAAAAAAAAATACGGTCTACTAAATAATTAGAGGATGGAATATAAGATGAATGTCTCAAGCAATAGAATGAATACCAAGGAATATGTAATAAGTTATAATTGAGGATAATAGGTTACAATAGCTATTAAAATGGCTATTCATTGTTTCATCTTGAAAGCGTGTCTAAGCATTACAGTTACGTATATTATAATAATTACGACCATTATTAAACACATTACCAGCTCTCTTATTGTTCCCACTTGTGGGACTTGGAACCCACTCTTACAAAACGAAAGGATGTCAAGGTCTTTGCCTAATTCAATATGCATAACAATAGGATGAACAGAACGTGTAAATAATGTAAATGAAAATAATCTCGTTTCAGTCATCATCAGCCGATAGACGTTCATTGATGGATATAGGCTTTCCTTAAAGATCTCCGTTTTGTGGGGGTTCATAGGGGGAAATTTGGGCCATTTCTCACCACGCTCGCCCAATGCGTGTTCGGGAAGGCCGGAGCCTCATTTGTTGATTAGCAGGGTGTAACACGAGCAGGTGAAGTTGACTTGGGTCCCGTGAGTTGTTCTGCGGGACCCCATTACACCATTCAATTCAAAAACATTAAATTATTAATACTTTACTATGGTATTTGCTAGTCGTGTGAATATCTTCAATATTTAACGTCTCAGCCAAAATGAGGACATATGCAAGGAAGAGCACATAAAATTCAAGCAATAACCCCCAAATATTTTGAGTGTGTTATAAGATTTTAAATTTTTTATTAATCGTATTAATAATATTAAGTAAACACTTTATTTAGATGAGTGCTTTACGAAACGATAAATAAACTAGCTCTGAAGCTACACCTCTTAAAATATTCAGGTCATAACGCAAGGTTACGAAATCGTCGCGGCTCATTCACGTTGTCCGGTACCAGCGAGTGACAAAGGCGTATGAGGATATTCAATTGGGTTCATACAATACACCGATCGCAACTCTAATCTGGATGCATAAATGCATCCAGGTTCAATGTTAGACATTTTCTCAACGAATTGCTACCATGACAACGCTGACAGCGTCGACCTTAATTACATATTCGACGTTGTCTTCTATATATTTATCTACTATTAACTTAAACTTGCCATACATAAGTACAGAATATGTGATTAATGCCTTGCAGAGAGTCTCTGCCCGAGATCACACAGGAGATATTAAAAACATCAAAATTTAATATGCAGTCGTAATAATATATAAATTAACAGAACTATATCTGTGTAATTAAGACCAGACTAGACCATCACTTAATAACCGTACAACAAATGTCGGGATCTAAGCCAAGCTCACCTGCTCGTGGTGCATTCAGCTAATCAACAAACCAAGCTCTGGCGCCCACCAACTCACATTAGGCCAGTGTGGTGGAAAGCGGTTCAAATCCCCCCAAAAGTGGATATCTCTGGGGAGACCTATGTCGAGAAGTTGACATCTATCGTCTGATGATGATGATGTATTATAATATAATTTATCGTTTCAACTTTTATATATACATTGTTAGAAAGATCCTTAAGTCTACAAAGAACTTTTTGATCATTTCCTGTTTTCTCGGTTTTTCAAAAATAATGACCAATGCACAATCACTTAGTTTTCTATAATCAATAGATCGTACTTACGTAGTACGTGAATAAAAGGATATATTCTGAGAACGTTTGAAGAATATGACATTCAATCAATCTACGTTCAGTCAACCTGATGGATAAACGTATCTTCTGAGAGAGAGATGCAAATATCAATAGTAACAAAAAAGGCTGTCTATTTTATTATTTTCCTTATATTTAGTAATGCAAAAGATGGTACGAACAATGAATTTTGTTATTAAATATTCGTTTTCTTCACAGATTCCTGGTGTCGTTCGTGGTTGACGCTCGCGGTGGTGCCATGAAGGCGAAGCGCCGCGGCGGTGTGCGCATCATCGTGCCTCCGGCTGCGTGCGCGGCGCCCACTAGGGTCACCTGCCGGTACAAATAGATTTAACTATTACCTTTGTATTTAAAAGACAACACAAAAACGGGTGCTATAAGTTTAACACATTTATATACACCTTATACAGATTTTTTAACAAAGTAATTTGATCATGATACAAAGCTCTACTTTAATAAGAAATCCTTTCTTTACTGTATCGACCTGTTGTTTATATATTATTTATATCACTTCAAAACTATTATGCTTTGTATAAATACACTTATAACTGCAAATTTTAAAGCTTCTATGAATTATTATCATTTTTTTAGTTGATTCGTTTTGAACCTAAAGCTAAACTTTATCATCATTTCAACATATTAATTTCACAGCTGAACACATGACCTTCCCAAACAGAAGTAATCGTCCAGCTTGTATACAAGTTAGTGTAATGCTGTACAGCTGGTAACGGTAACTAGTAAAATCGGATACCCTATCCTTGAAATCATGTTCTAATTCATATTTTATGACACGCTGAGGGTAGATTGGCCGCAGGGATATTTTATCCCATCTTTCACATAAGATGAAATGGATAATAGAAACTATTTATACAATTAATCGGACAACTTATTATTTATCTTTAGGGTATTTTTTTTTTAAATAAATATAGGAGACAAGTCAGGTCATTGAGTCATTTGGCATACCAACATTTTGGGCGAGTGCCACGTCCCATGCGAACTTGTGACACGTCATTTGTTTATTTTCGTTTTATTGTAATACTAATATCTAAACGCTTTATTATTTATCAACAATCTATGAGTAATATTAATTTACATTACATGATAATTTGAAAAAGTTTTACATTATCATCAGCTTCATTGATCCGTTGCTGGAAATAGGTCTTCCCCAATTTCTTCCACCTTATGCAACCCTCAGCTCTACGCACCCACTCATAATGCGAAAAGCATAGTGATTAAAAGTTTGTTTTATAATATAGAGGACCTTAGTTAATTTTTCGGTTATATGTTATAGAATTTTCTAAGGTTTTTGTCTTGCCAAACTGCCACCATAATGGCATTGCTCTGTTCCTCTTATCAAATGATTCCAGGCAAAGACACAACATATTCTTTCATTGTCACAAAACAATGCGAAATTGATCTCAAGTGTTAGCCTGCATTAAATATAGTAAGGATTTATATTTAATTAATTACTAATAACTGTAGAGGTCGAGGTTAAGTTTAATTACAATTAGTGATTCTTATATTTGTATATTATTAATTACTGCTTGTGTTAGGTTACTTGTATACAAAGTGATGAATTGCAATAATTTCAAATGGTAGACTTGACTAAATAATTGTCACGAAAATACTTTGCGGAGTCAGGAGCAAGTCATGAAGGTTAAAGCAAAACATTATAGAGTTTGTTGACATCTACTTACACAACTACACATTAATATATTTGTCAATAAATCTTATCTTTATTAAATTAATCTTATCAATCATATCGAATCTTATCTGTTTTGATATGATCTTGACCGTGCTCAATATTTTTTTATTAATCTAAGACAATTGATAGTACAAATATTGAAGCTGAAACAACATCACCATACTGTGAACTTTTAACATATACCAGATCATCGAAAAGCATAGACAAACCAGATTAAATTTTTAAACCAAATTTCTCATATTAAAAGACGAATTTAGCCCTAATTTGATATGATGTTAAGTAATAATCAGAACAGAATTCAGAACAATCTTGCAATGTAGCAGAGTTACAATATAATGCTCGTAACTTATTATGAGGAAATCCGAATGGATATATGGATACCCAGAAGGGTCTCCTTCTGGATATCCTACGTACTTTCCTGTTCGCTGTAAGTGCAGCAGAAGAGTATGCTGCTGGACTCTTACCGGCAAAACTCCATCGGTGTAAATCTCAACGCTTTTGACCGGAACCACGGGAACTTTTTGCACCCAATCATGGTGTAAAGATGGTATCTAGCATACCGAACCAAGAAACACCTTACCACTATCCGGGTACTTGTAGCCGTAAATTCAAACAAAGAGCTCCTGTGTTTGACCGCTTGTGATAAAATAATGTACTATGTTTCAGAGCTGCTACCCGTCGCGCACCAGCCGCTGCACCTCCACCCCTCATGGAAGGCGAAGCGCTTGCATCCAGGCTATTGGAGTTGCAACCTCAAGGAGCTAAATTTTTGGCGTAAATACAAAAACTATGTATATTTGAAAACTTTCTACTCTGAACAAACACTTCAACAAAAAGGGACACGATAACATAAAATTTTACTGTGTTTTAGTTATCTATACATTACTTAACCCTTTTATTGAGACTTCACACTTTACTAGTGATAGAAATGTGTTGCCAGACTCCGCCTAGATAAATACCACAGCAGGTCTAATTTTAGCCTCCAAACTGTATTGCGGCATTACCAAATTTCGATTTGAAAGGCACTTTAGCTAGTGAAATTACTGGGGTAACTATACTTAACATCCTATGTCTGAAAGTGACAAACACATTGTGGTGCACTGTATATCATTCTAGCATCATATTTTTATGGGCAGGAGTATCAGTGATCATAAATGTCTTTGTGAAAATAAAATGTCTTTTCTATTGCAGTCCCGTGATAATCGAAGTGCCGATATTTACCGCTTCATGCCGGGAGAGGGAGATCGTGGTGCTGCGTTCCGACACCGGCGAGACTTGGCAAGACCACTACTTGCACAACAACGATAACCCAATGATACAGGTGAGGACTATTATTTAGAAGTCAGGGCTATGTGGACACTCATGCACATTAAAACTCGTTGGTGGTTGTCATAATAATAACTGTTCCCAGGAAGCGTTGGCTCGCGAGCGACAGGAGTACGGACCGAGCGGCGAGACCTTGGGCGAGAGTGGGGAGCGAGTGACGCGGGTTGTTACTTGCGATTTCCCCCACTACCTCGCGGTCGTCTCTCGCGTCCGCCAGGAGGTGCACGTAATTGGACCCGAGGGTGGAACTGTGTCCAGTGCTCATATTCCACAGGTACGTCATCACAACCAAGTATTTATATATACATATATATATATATATATATATATATATCAAGCGTCGTTCCCAATGGGGTAGGCAGAAACCACCTCTCTCGCTTCCTCCACTTTCATGAGCGTCTTCGTGCATGCTCTCCGCAGCATTAAATTTACCCACTATTTAAACAAATAAAAACTTTTCCCTATTCGTATGTATACTGTTGGTAAGTGATAGGCTTGCCCATAAGGTGGCGTTAGTTAGGATGACATACACAGCACCACATAGTGGTCGACGCCTTAGAAGAATAGATGTTAAGTTTCGTTACCTTAGTAATTTCACTATATACATCGCCTTACTGTGGTATCCATCTGGGCAGCCGCCGGGCATCAGAGATGTACAGTCAAATTCTCAGACGCTTAGGAACTCTGCAATTGAGTTAGACTATGTGCTGCGCTTTCATAAAACTGTTTATGATGATTCTATTTTTCTCAAACTTATATGTACTTGGTACGGCAGGTGCAAGCGCTGTTCCCACCGCAAGCACTCACGAAACGTATCCGCGTGGGGCTGCAAGCACATGGTGCGTCACCAGAGTTGGCACGGCGCGTGCTACCTCGCCACGCGGCCGTCTCTCCTGTCCTCACCGTGGAGCCACGCCGCCGCAAGTTCCACCGCAGCATCACACTCACCGTGCCGCTACCACAGCACCAGGTACCCAATCCATATCACTATGCCTCTTTGATCTGTATATTGTAACTCTGTGTTAGTCTTTTAGTTTACTATTACAAATTTTATCTAAGTCAATGTTTAACTGCATAACCCAAAGTATCTCACTCTACTAAAGCATTGATGTGGTTTAAATTAATAATAGAAATGCCTTTTTGATCTTATATTTCTTATTAGAATTATATTTCAAATGTTTGTTAATATAATAGATTTACTTCAAGTTAGTGTTAGTTAGTCTTCGTTATTTGAAATCTAGACCTTTCTTTGAACATTCAAAGCTTTGAATATTGAAGAAAGCTTATATAGGCTTCTTTCAATCTTTTCAATAGTTTTCGGATTTATCCAATAATTTCTTATCTTTTTTCTAGAGTACAGTTCACGTTGCGATTTTATAGTCCTCTTATATTCGTGTAACATGAACCGTACCCTCCACTAATAAAGTGGTTTAAAAATATAAAATCATAAACATGTACGTCTCTATCAGGGCGCCGTCCACGACAAGCAGTCAACTGCGACGTTACGGTTGCTGTGCTCCATCATGGGCGGGCAGGCTCGCGCAGTATGGGAAGACGTCACGGGTTCAACTCCGCTGACACTCACTGACGACTGCGCATCTTTCACTACCACCGTCTCAGCCAGGTCAAAACTAAATACGATTTTTCGTTATACATATGTCTTCATATGACAGCCAAAAACTGTTATATACAATACAAGAGAGTTGCCTAATGAGAAAGTTGGAAAAAAGTCTACTGTCATCCCCTGCAATCCAACTAAGGCAAAAGGCAGAAGAAGGAAGCTTTATGTTTTGAAAACTCTAATACCGCTCTGCTCTCATCTTTACAGATTTTGGTTGATGAATTGTCAAAATGTTAGCGACGCGACCAAACTAGCCACGGAGTTGTACAGGTATTTTTATTTACACATTTTAAAAGAATTACTACTGCGAATAGATTTTTTAAGCAGATAGTGAAATGTACTAATTCTTATATGTAAACAGCTGAAACAGCAATCCTGTTAGAGCGACATATTTGCATATGAGAGTGATAGCTTGATTTCGAACAGATCAACAACGTCATCCCCGGAATCGAACCAAAACCCTCCCCCATGTGATAAGGAAAGCACTCTGCCATTACGTCACGAAGACAGTTTAATTTCTCTTATTCTATTTATGTACCAACTTTTTCGACCTCAACAATTGTGTTAGAGTGAAACAATTTTCGAAAAATGTCTAACTGTATATAAAATGTTTATGGACGTTTTGTATTATAAAGATTATGACTTCTCCTATCCCTATTCCTTTAATATTATCAGAGAAATGCTACTAGTGCCGTTTGAAGTGCGCATCGTTATACTGGGCAAGAGGCTGGACGCGCTGGAAGGCAGGCTGCTGGTTCTCTACATCACTGACAGATACGCCTACGATACTCTGCTGCAACAGGTACGGAAAAACCTCATCTATTCAACTAAACAGCGAAACTTGCTACCCCTGCAACAAAGTGTTTATACTGCAACATATCCATAAAGTACAAGAAACATTTCCTTATCTAATATTACACCAACAACTATCATTTTAATGGTATATCTACCATTAAAATTATTACGTCTTTGTCGAGACGGTTTCCAGCGACAAAGACGTATTTAATGTCAGGAGTTTAGACCTAAACATTTTACTGAAAACTTTTTTATTATACTCAGGAACACTACACGGAGATCGCTCACTCAACTGCCGTGCGCTTCTTGGATAGCAAGGAGGTATACCTCGAGTTCTCCGGAAACCTCGTACCGGTCACCAAGTCCGGAAGTCAGCCCATGTTCACTTTCGAGGTATTGCAATGCAATTAGAATTATTCATAACATTTTTTTATGACATATCTATTGGATTTGTTCATTTAACCACGAATCAAAGACGAACGAAATGATGAACTTCATTTCATCATCATCACTTAAGGCTATTTTACTAACATTAGCAGAAATATTAACTGCCTTAATGAATAATCAATGCCTTAATGAACTGCCTCATCAATTATTATCTAAATTGTTGTAATTGTTTTGTGGTAATATGTATTCTATAAATATCTTAAGTAAATGAAAAAAACATTTGAGACAGGGACAGAGTGAAAGCCATTTATTTACTACATTGGCCAAGTGCGAGTTGATGTACGTATATGTCCATCAATTATGTTCTTAAAAAATGTCAGTTCACTCACAATATTTTATTTCATCAAAAGCTTTGTCTGTGAGGATAGAACCCGCGTCTTTTCAAGACATGGTATACGACCTTACAATCTGAACACTATCACCACTTCATACATTAAATGACCTTGATAATAAGAAAATATTCAATACATCTTGTATTACATCTATTCCAGGCCTTTAAAGATAACAGAGTCGAGTTCACTGTCCGGGTAAAGCATCACGAGGAGAATCCATCTGGACGAGTGTACTTCATGAACGAACCCAAGGTAATTACGCCAAACAGACATGTAAATTTTACTACTAACCGGTTTGAATGACATTGTACCCCGTATGATTGGAATAAGGAGACATATGATATGAGATATTTGTGGGGATTGTGAAGTAATACATATTGAGCTATGAATATAACGATAAAGAAATAATGATTTTACAGGTTGCCAAAGGCGAACAGTCTCAGACACCGGCTTGCGTACTGGACGTGGAATTGCCGGAGAGGATTGCGCCAAGAGCAGCTAAAAGCCAAATAGACTATCTTAACTTGGACCAATCCGGTGAGTAAGGCAGTTTTCGTTGAATTGTTGTGGAGTTTGACTTGTTTAACTAGACAACGTCGTTCACGGTTTCCTCTTGAATGCATTGTTGTATGCATATGCCTTTCAAGACTACCGAAAACTACCATCTCTATTCTAATTATTTTATGATGGTCCTTACTTGCCCTTTATTTCTATTACATTTTTTTTACAGGCTTTGATGCCCTTAAGGACGAATTAAGCTTCCACTGGGGCGACCATAATAATAGTTTAGGACCTGCATCGTTGCCTCATCAAGGTCTGCAAGTCAATGGACATGTGAGAAACAATTTAATTATTTATTCAATTAAAAATACATAAAAGATTTTTCTTGATAAACACATCTGCCAAGATCGATCTGCCTGTTAAAACAGAATGTAGTAAAAATATTTATTAAAATTTATTTTTTTATCAGGATAAAATCATTACTAACGGCGATGTGAAATATCCTACGAAGGATACGGAAGACAAAAGCCCTAAACCGCAAGGTAACAATTACATAGTTAAATTGGTATGGTTTAAACTCAAATTTGGATTTATTTGAAAAATAACATTAATTAAATAATTTCAGTTAATGGAGGTACGTTACATGTGGATTCGAAAAATACAAAGGCAACTTTCGATTCAGACGAAGACAAAACTCCTATGAACACCCTGGAAAAAGGAAAAAAGAAAGCTGAAGGCGGTTCTTTCTTTGGAGGTATTGCGGATAAAGTGAAAAATGTGTTTGGCCATAGTGACGAGAAAGATGAGGATGAAAAAGAATCTTCACCGAAACCCCAACCGCAGCCAAAGCCACGAGAATTGAAAGAAAAAGAAAAAACCCCTCCAAAACCGGCACCTAGACTTATTACAGAAGATTTGCTAGAGAAAGTTGATGACATGTTCAAGGACATAAAAAATAAACCTCATATTAAAGATGAGGACGAATTAGACAGTCAAGTATATTCTACAAAATTAATAGTAGATGAAGACAGCGATAAGCCTTCCAGTCTCCACGATATAACAGAGGAAGTATATCAGCAGTATGAAAATATGCAACCAGTCGAGACACCCCTCCGTTGTAAAACATCTGACCCATTCCAATTTTACACAGGTTGCTGTGAAGGAAAGTACAAGAAAGGACAAAAACACCGACATGATGAAACTTCTAATTTAATAGATAGAGTGGAACAAATAAACTTTGCGGCACATGAAAAACTCGATGAGGTCTCCGATAAAGTACAGAATAACGTAAATGATGAATCCAATAACATAAAAGACGCTAAGGATAATATAAAACATAAATGTAATGAAGTGGTAGAAGATTTCATCATTAAAACAGATGTCTTAAAGAAGGGGTTAAATGATAAAGAAGATGAATGGACATCATCATTTGAAGACAAGAAAAAGGAATCAGAAGATGCTCTCACTATTCAGTTAAATAAATTAAATGAAGATTTTAACGAAAAGAAAAACCAAATGCAGTCAAGTGTAGAAACTGAAATTGAAAATGCAAAGTCTTCCGCTAAGGATACTCTTAGTCAATTAGCGGAAACTACTAGTATCGCCAAAAACAAATTAGAAAATAAAGCCAATGAACTTGATTTTGCTGCTAGAGAAAGAGCGGAACAATTAAGACTAAGAGGGTTGAATGAAACAGAGAGTTTTAAAACAGATATTTTAGATACAGTAAATGAAGCCAATCAAAACACAAAAGATGTTGTAAACAGTATACATGAAGACTTGAACCATAAAGCACAAGACATAAAAAAAGATTCGCAAGCTAAAATAGATACTGTTAAAGAAGTAACGAATCAGAAAGTTAGTGACCTGAATGACGCAATTAATAACGCCAAAGATAAAAGTCAAAAAGGAGTTGCCGATATAAAATCTAAGGCCGGCGAGAAAAAAGATCAAATTGAAAATGAAGTTAAAAAGAAAAAAAAAGAAGGCAAAAACTTCTTTACTGGTTTAGTACAAAATATTTTTGGTGAAAAAGACAAAATTGAAAATGAAATAAAAGAAACAGTTTCTGAAACGAAAGAAAGTGCAGAAGAATTGGTCAGGCAAGGGTCAGATAAAAAAGACGAAATTGGCGACAAATTGGCGGAAAGTAAAGAATCTGCTCAAAAAATCGCACAGGCACAGAAGGACAAGGTTAATGAAAAAATATTCGAAACAAAGGAATCCGCCAATGAACTAATACAAAAAGTATCTTCGAAAAAAGATGAAATCGAAGAAAACTTGATTAAAAAGAAGGTAGAGATAAACGAAAATGTTGGTAATCTAGTACAAATAGCGCAAGATAAAAACGCTCAAGTAGAGGAGATAATCAAAAACAAAAAAGATGAAACGGAAAAAGCTATCATCGATAAAACAGAGCAAGTGCAGCAAGCTGTTAATGATAAAAGATATGAGATAGAAGAAAATTTTGAAAACAAATTGAATAACTTGAGGCATACAAAGGATGAAGTACAGAGCGAAGCGCAAACTCAATTGGAAAGAATATGGCAGGAAGCTATTCAAACTACGGAGGAAATCAAAAAGTCCGGTGAAACACTAGCTAATGTAACAGCAAGCAAAAAATCAGACATACAAAATAATGTGTCAGATAAATTTAATCAATTAAAAGAGATGGGCGAAGAGGAGTTATTTATAGTACAAAACACAACCAGCGATAAGTATAACGACCTTCAAGAAACCTCAAAGCAAACATTCAACAACATTCAAGAATCGACCTTGAGTGCTTTTGATAAAGTCGAAAGTGCAGCTAAGGATAAAGTTGATATCGCTAAAGAATCTTGGGACGACCTCCAGAGTTCAACTAAAGACACATACGCTGACATGAGAGATGATATCACCAGTTTGGAAAACTCTGCTCAAGACACGTTACATAGCTTCCAAAGTTCCGCCGGAAACACCTTCGATAGCTTAGACGAGTCTGTAAAGGAATATGCTAGTGGTGCTCAAAATACAATACATAACGTCGAAACTAATTCCAAAGAACTATTCGGTGACGCGAAACATACTTTTGAAGGCTTCCAAATATCGGCTGATAATAAGCTAGAAGACATTAAAGTATCCGCCGAAGAGAATCTAGAAGAAGCCGGTGCTAGATTTGTGGAAACTAAACAGGCTGTGAATGATAATTTAAAAGGTGCTGAAGAGAGTATTATAAACACTGTATCGAGTGGAGCTGATAAAGTGGCAAGCGGGTTTGACGCTCTAGGAAGCTATGCTTTAGGAGCTTTTGATCAAGGTATTTAATATAGTTTTTTAACAATAACAAACAGGTTATCTGATCTTAAGTGCTCCTTACGGCTAGTACTAATTCGTAAAACAATTGTATGTTTTCTATAAAACGTAAGTTTTAGTAAGAACATTTGCAAAATAATATTATCAATTTAAACAGATTTACAATATTATTTATTTAAATATTAAATAGCAAGGAGTTGGAGTTGGAAATAAGTGTAAGACTTGCCTGCGGATTTGTCATAAGAATAAATAAACATAAATATTTCAGGTGTAAAGAAAGATTCCTCTACTAAACTGCTTGAATCAGAAAAAGCACAATCTTCTCCTCACAAGAAAAGTTCAGGGTACGTCCATCTAACTTTATAATAAATAAAAAAAAACATCCTCGACTGATCGATTTAAAACATTTAATTAGTAAAAAAAGTTAATGACATCATATAGGTTAGAGTTTTAAAAATCGGTTACTTGAGGAATTTTTTTAACGGAATGTAAAAATGTAAATAACCATTCACTATCGTTCCGCACCTAACTAATCCACTATTGCATTTGCATCTTATTAAGAAATGACCATGAAATAATTCATTTGTAAAACCTGTTTGAAGAATTTTATTTTTAAAATAATAAATATAATATTAAAATAAGTTGACAGGTTACTATATATGTAATAATAATTATTATTACAATATTTTGTCTATTATAATAAACAAAGTTAAAGAGATAATGATGAATATACAATTTAGATGTAATAAATCATTAGTATAAATAAATTAACATTTAAAATTTTATACTTATATACTGTTGCTTACATAAATACATATATTTGAAAGGACACTAGACTTTATTAACGACACTTTATATTCACATTGCCTGCGTCTAACTCCACTTGCACCAAATTACAGAATACCGAAGCTCAAGAGGAAGAAATAAATCGCAGCGAACGAAGCACGAACGCAGAACGATGTATGATACATAGCTTAGTTTTATTATTTATTGATGTTCTACTCGGTAGTGCGACAAAACGATTGTTTCGATTAAATTTATAATCGATTGCTAACTCGTGAAAAAAATTTTGTTATATGTTTATCTGTGGCGCAACATTTTGATTTTAATTATTTTCAACCTACGGAATTAATCTATTTTTTGGTAATTTAATCAGTATGTATATCGAAATAGTCGTTTTGTAATAATCACTGTTAAATGAACGTTCCAGTGAAATGATTATTTTTGAACATAGCTTTATAATCAAGGTATTTATTACGTATTCTATGTTTTATTTAAATATCATTAAACCATGTACATAAGAGTACAAACATCTGTGTACCGCAACGTATTTGTTACTATTGACTTAAATCATTTATTGAAATTACTCTTTATTTATTCACTTGACTTTGTCGATCGATTTCAAACAAAACAAAACGTTTGGACATTAAAAACAGTTAGATATGTACGCTGAAGATATAATCTTATACGGATTTGTCCTTCATTAGTTACATTATTAACTTATTTAGAGTTCTTAATTTAAAACGTCGTGTTTTTTTTAATAATTTAAATGTTTCATAGTCCATATAAATAATTTAAATAAAGTTAAATTATGTCTATAATCTTGCCTCCAATTCTATATTATTTTTATTTTGTTATTAAATATTTTGGCAATATTTTTAATCTTAGAGCGCTTTCGCTGCGTAGTTTGTATTATGTTGCCTAATTTATTTTATTTTAACAGTGTTTTTTTTTTTATAAAAGTTTACATTGCTTTGTATAGTACAAAAAACAGTATTTTCTATTAAAGATGCCTTTATAAAAGTAGTGTTAGGGAAAATATTAAATTATTCATTAAATTAAATGTTTAAGGTGTTTGCCTAAGCTAAAAAGTTATCTTTAATAGAAATTACTGTCCATCTGAAAAGTAAAAATGGACTTTTAGTGCATTTTGCTATAAAAATCTTTGAACATGGTTGTTGGAAATCAATATTCAGATACAAGTTTAATGTTTTGACATACCTTTTTTGATAATTTGGGGCAAACATCTACAAATACATTATTTTTAATATATTATTCGCCTAATTTTAATACAAATAGATCTGCTAGGTTATTTATTTTCTATTTAAACATTTATGCATCATTTTATAAAAACAGTCAATGTTAGTTAATGGGACTACATTAAATTTTTTTTCATAAGAAATCAGCTATATTGCATTGTAGTAATAAAATTATTACAATTTTAAAATTTCTTTCTATATATTATATCTATTCTAGATAAACTATCTGTGAATTATAATGTATCATAACATTATAAAATTCTAAAGGTCAAAGAGATTGGTGACCTCGCATGCTTCGCTTGCGCTGGGACTCTATATGTAAGATGTTAAATATAAGATATTATATGAAATTGTTTCTCGATCAAACCATTGTTTTCTTTTTCATACCAATACTGCTTAACAAATACTCAATTTGTTTTATTTCCAATGTTAATTTCATTTGCAGAAATTTGTGTTAATGTTAGTTCTTATAATCGATCCCAATTATGTAGATCAAAATGGAAGACTTTAAATTGAACCTTGGTTGATAGATAAAGCTTTTTCCCCACAATGCACAAGGCAAGGTCACGCATTACACACAAAAACGCATTTTGAGCACCATGAGCTTTGAGGTAAGATAATTTGCATCTACATTTTTATGTTCCATTGCAATTTTTGTTCTGTCATAGATATGGCATGGTATCATTACATTGTGGTTAAGGTTAAGGTTTTTTGTTTTCATTTATAATAAGATATTTTTTTTGTTGTAATGATGACACAAATGGGATATTTGACAGAAATTGATAAACTCGCGTATAACAATATGATACTACTAACGATTGCTATACATACAAGATATAGTCTCATTTCCCCAGTATTTTACTGGTGGCAGGTTCTGTTGTCGGAGATCGTCTAGGTAGAGGTACAACCATTACTGTCTTCCGTTTTGAAGGGCACTGTAGCTAGTGTAATTATTGAGATAATGAGTCTTGGTATGTTTGAAGGCGATGAGCATGTGTTGCTGTGTATATCAATCTAACAGTGCCACTGTTATGGGCGGACGTATCACTTACGTATAAGGTCAACGTCCCGCTCGTCTACGCTTCGTCGCCCTACAAACCAGAACATATTACTGGTAGTATAAGGTTTACACACTACTGTTTGAAGGCGATATTTTAACTTAATTTATACAGATTAACTCTTTTACCTTTTCCAATGCATCTAAAAGTGACATTATTATTGTGTTACAGGTTCTTCTCGAAATTGCGGCGCAATGAAAAATGAAGAACTGTTAAGAACACCTTGTGTTGCTTGAAATGTTATATACACAAGAGCAAATTTTTGAAAATATAATCAAAGTAGCGATTTTAGTGAATTAAAAATTTGCGATAACGATTTTCGTCAACTTTTGCCGGCAACAATAACATTGTTACATTCTGGATAATTTCAGCAAATGTTATATAAGTAAAAATAGCTAAAACATTAACCTTATATACATAGACTAGCTGTTCCACGCCCGCTTTGCTGGCCGTAATGTAAAATTAGACCGCTACATTACTTTCTGTAGCAACCGTTACTATAGCAACCGCAGAAATAATACCTAACGAAAAAGTAAAAGTTATGTATAAGTAAAATTATGAAGGATCTCTGAAATTCAAATAATCCTATAACCATTCAACAAATCATTCCGCGTTGAATGATCATGTCGATACCTTCACTAGTTTTGACGTGAATGGCGAACAAAGAAAACCCATTTTCATTACATATATATAGATTTATTGGCTAAATATTAGTATAGAAGATCGATAAAATGCCATAGGTAATATTGAAGTTTTAAAAACTTAAAGAATCTTGTTTAGATGTTGTAGAAATATATATATAAATATATATGTTAAAAAAGGAATAAAGAACCAGATAGACCTTGGAAATACATGAAAATCTGCTCATGTCTACTGTGTGCTAACTGTCAAGAATTTTTTTTTTATTTTAACCACATCGGTTCTTAGTCGAAGGTGCAAATTTTTCACTAAGAACAATTAATTGTTATTACTAACATTTAATGTATTTTAATAATAAATTTAAAATTTAGAACCATTAACTAATTTATTACCACCGTTTGTATATCTCAATGTGGATTATTATTACATATGTTAAATAAATTACACAATTTATTAAAAATTAGAAATATCGTTAAATTTTATGTATTCGTTAGGAAATAAATACAGACAAACAATATTTAATTTCATGTTACATTATCATGTTTTTACAGCGTTTTCTCACCGGAATTGATTAGTGTTGGATTGTAAGTTGTAAATCATTTTTTTTTTTATTTAATGAAGGTACTAAACACGTACGTTTACCTCATGGTAAGAATACGATCATAATAAGTGACTAGTCGCTTTAAGGCAAGATGCCAATTCTTATTTGGCTCAAAGCGAAAATGTATTTTGAATGCAGATTACACCAATTGTGAAATAATTTTCTTTTTATACTACGACGAGACAAGCATTCATCTGATGGTAAGTGGTAGGTGGTACGTCCACCCATAATAATATGGCGCTAGTTAGGGTGTTATACTTATCACCACGTTGCACTCGTCGCTTTGAGACTTAAGATGTTGAGTCGAAACCTGAGTAATTTCACTAGCTACAGCGCCCTTTAAACTGGAACAATAATATTTATCACTGCTGTTTAGCGGAAGAAACAGGCGCAGCGTTGGCTACCTAGATGATCTCCGACAATAGAGACATACCACCTAATCTAAATATATACTGAAAGAGGATTTTACATGTCAATTGTAGAAAAGTAAAATGGTCAAATATAAAGTTATTTTCTATTAAGGAAATAAATTTTATATTGTAAAAATATTTAATCTCTGTCAAATGACGTTTAGTTTAACTACTGTTTGCTTGCGGGTAAGATGCGCATTTTATCATGGACGAATAAAATTGGCTATGCATCTAGTTTTCCCGCAACCTTTTTTTTTAACTACATCGGACCTCAACTAGTCTTAGTTACATGCTATTAAGTGACTGAGGTTCTTGATAGCGAAGCGTACTCTGCTAGAACCGTGTGTTGTCAGCCGGAATATAGCGATTCCGTTATGACGATAGATTTACAGATAGAAGTCGGTACTTAGCCAGTCACCGTGAGGATCCATTTCGAACCAGGAACCTCCAATAAGGGTTTAAACCAGGCAGTTAACTGAAATTCGACTAAATGTTGCAACTGTGTTAGTTTTATGTATACTCCATAGCACCTTTCTAATATAACTAATTAATCCTAATTGCACTAAAAGCCGTATAATAAGCTCTTTTTATATTCTTTATATTTAAATACAAATGTTTTTTCTTAATAACTATTTAGATTAATGTGTTAACATTTAGTGATTTATAGACATTTTTCTTGTAAACTATCTAAACAGTCTTTAAATGTTGCATCTGAATCAATCTACTCGTATGGAGTCTTAAAAAGATTCATGTTTGTTCTTGTAGAGAGTTGATGTTTTTTTCTTAACCTATATATCCATTTGAATAAGGCGTCTCGCCACACAAGTAAGCTCCAGGAACTTCCAGGATGAAGTCTTGCCGCCTGTCATGCGGAAGGATTTTGTACAATTTATATTAAACGCGTTATACATGTTTATTAAAACTTAATTTACATTCAAATTCTGAGAGTACTGTGATGCCAAATATATATATATTGAAGTTTTTGTGTATAGTTGGATATAAACTTTTGTTAATTAATTAATAGAGTCTATCTTCACCCTATTTATTGCTTTTTAGTAATAAATAATAATTGCTAGTATGTGATTTGATTTTATTTCACCCAATGATAAACTATTCGAATTTAACTGCGACCTCACCGGAAATAATGTAAATTACTTCACTGAGTTGGTACTTAATTTAAAATTCACATCTAAGTCATCACCATCATCAGTCAATAGATATCCACTGCTGGACATAGGCCTTCCTCAAAAATATCCACATCGATCCTGAGCTGCTCTACTTCCGGCGCCTTACCAACGTCTGCTTTAGTAGGTATCGTCTCCCGTACCGCCGAGCACCAGAGGCCGTCGTTTGTAGGGGTCATATGAGGTGATTCCATGTGAACATATCCACCAATGCATCTAAGTAAAATCTTCAAATGGTTGTTAAGATAATGATGATAAATAGTTCTGTACGATCAGTTGCTCCGTCACATAAAGAAAAGATCCGCAAAGTAACTATGAATACATTGGTACCACTTATAAAAATAAATAATTTTTGTATTTTATAAAAACGGATTATTATAAAATACAGAAATTTAATATATGGTCATATCTTAATAATACTCGTATTACTATGATTTTTAATTTATTAATGTTTTAATTTTATTGTGCAATTCGATCAAAGCTTGGGGTAAATATGAATGCCGTGCATATCTATAAATAAAGATATCTCTCTTTGTAGGGCCCTCGTCTTAAATCATAACATGTCATAAACAGTCTTTCTTGAAACAGGTTTCCTAACAATGAATATCCTTCGCCGAAAATTCAATATCAGTGAGGATCGAACCCGCGCTTATTCAAGTCGTGTAGTGCTCACAACTTCACACAGCTATTGCGGCTTATGATTTAATAAATTCTGATTTTTTTTTTATTCAATTTAGCGATGAGACGAGCAGGAAGTTTACCTGTTGATAAGTGATACATCTGTTTATAACAACGGGGCGCTAGGTAAGATGATATATATTGTGTTGCGTGTGTCTATCACCACAGGATCACCGTCGTGACGCCGCTCTTGACAGTCTTTCTTTGTTATTCCGTCATCGTCCTCTCACCTAGCACTCGCAGACTGAGCAATCGAATCTGACGCTTATATTTATAACAAATGTTAAGTTATTAATTTGTTTTTTTTATACAATGCGTTGAAGGAAACTAGAACAATGTGTCGTGTGATGCTTTCAAATAATCAATTAAGTATAAAAAACTGGGCGTCTTGAGGTAGAAATCACTTATATTCCTACGACAACAGTTAACTGTACAAAGTAATATTTAATTTTCTTTTACCATTGTAAAGGAGTTGTTCAATTTAATAGAAGCCGCTGATTTTCGCAACCGATCGTCTCGCCGGAACTATCATCCGCACCATCTGGATGGTTGCCTTTCCGGTACAATGCGTTTTAAAGACAGTTTTCTGCCACGCACAGTAAATCTTTGGAATTCGTTGCCATCAGCGGTCTTCCCCAACAACTGCGACATTGGGTTATTCAAGAAAAGAGCATATTCTTACCTAAAGGGTAGGCAACGCAGTGGCGTCGCTGGTGTCCGTGGGCGGCGGTGAATCACTTACCATCAGGTGACCCGTCTTGCTCGTTTGCATCTTAGATGTTATAAAAAAGTGAATTTTATGAAATACATGAGTACTGTATGAAACACGCAATTCATTTACAACTAAACTTCGCAATCCCCATAATTGCACCACATTGCGCTCGACGCGTGAGACGTAAGATAATGTCTCGTTACTTCAGTAATTACACCAGCTACAGCTACCTCCAAACCTGAGCATGATAATGTGTGCACAATACTGTTTATCGGCTGAAATAGGCGGTGCGGTGATAGCTACCTACACCGTTTCTAATAACAGAAATCTACTAACAGGATTTGTTTGCAATAAAACGGGTTACAAAATAAAATGCACATAAACACAAAAAACTTTATTTATATATATTTCAGTTCGCAATTGCGCATTACATATAAATTTAACGTCGTCAAACGACATATACATTTTATATATTAACTGTATTCCTTTATATTTAATTGACATTACAACATATAAAGCTAACTAGAATCAATATATTTTATATTCGTACGTCTAAAGGTAGAAAATTAATGAATGTATAAAAAATACCATATAGGTAATATAGCGTTGCTGATATTCACAGCACAGATAAAAATCAATGGAATGTTAATTTGATAGCTTTTTAAGCTTATCTCTCTTTGTGTAGGAAGTCGAGTCCCACTGTTGGGACTCGGGCGTTCTCAAACAAAGAAAATTAAGGCCATTTGTCCATCACGCTGACTAACTGCGGGTTGGTGGATAACGCGTGTAAAAAAGAGCTGTCTTTATGAGAACATGTCGATTTCTTTAACCGGAAGCTCAAGCTCAGTGCGAATTAATACCTCTTCGATCTGTTAAGGTACGACCACCTAATAAAATGAGCTATCACAGCTTCATTATCTCGTATTCTATAAAAAAAATTCTGATACAATTGTATAGTAACTTATATTAATATTTAACTACAGTTTACATCTATATGAATGCAACTTAGCACCTTTGTGTTTTTAATGGAGATATTTCATTGCTTAAACTAATAAGGCACTTCTGTATAACGTCTTAACTAACGCCACGTTGTTATGGACGGGCGTATCACTTACCATCAAGTGAAAGTCCCGGTAGTCTCGTCGCTTAATTGTCTTATTATATTATTATTAGTTTATAATATAATCCTTACCTACGCTATCACAATGAAGAATACTAAATATAGTTTAAAAAAACATTATATTAGTCAAGTTCATAAAATACTGCTGATTTTTTCCCCTCATTTAACTAGTTTTGTTAGTTATGTTATTTTGACATTGATGACAATAACAAATTTTTTTCTATCAACCCCCGAGTGGAACGTTCACTTGGTAGTAAGGGATGCGCAGCTCATACCAAAGTGGCAAAATTATTAATATACTCAAATATTAAGTTGGGTATATTACTACACTACAACCGCCACATAATTTTCGACGCATTCTCTTTGTTAACTCCAGTATTTTCTGTAGTTACAGCACTATTCAAACCGGAAAACAGTAATGTCTGTACACTACTATTTGGCGGCAGAAATATGAACTGCGGTGATACTTGAATTTACTCCGGTAACAGAGACCAAAGACCGTTTCCGCTGCCACAAAATATTCCTAATCTATTCGAGTCGTCCACAAAATCATTTATATTTCAATATACACATGAATTGATACTGAAATATTATATATATATTATATATAATAGTATTTATATAACAAAAAATACAAATGCCCTTGATAAAAGCAACAAAAATAAATTCGTTAAAGTCATTATATTATTCTACTTATTTCGGAATGGTATTAAATCAGAGATCTATCGACGACGGCACGCGCCCCAGCTACAGTTCAACTGTCCGCTTCGCATTTGATAACACTCTCGCAGTCCAAGTAATCGCTTTCCGTCAACTGACGCCTGATCAACAGGTGAGGGGTCTTCCTCACTCTTTTCTCCTTAAAGCATAAAGGTATCAACTCCTTACCCTCCATGAAGAACTGCACGATAATTCTTTCGAAGAACAGAGCGAGAACGAAATTAAAGGAAACGATCGCGAGCACGATGTAGGACATAAGGTTGTCTTTAGGCATTTTCAGTTGAAGGAATTCAGAGAGCCACTGCGCAGGGCTCACCGTTATGTAGATGCAAATAGCGGTCATAATGACAATGCTGACCATCAGATGCTTGTTTGTCAACACGGAGCGACGGTAGGGAGCGCCGTGGCTGAACACAATCGCCAGTATGATGTACTGGAACATCGACACTGTGTAGATCGCGTAGTTCTCCCAGCACATGTTGGCATCGTCACCCTCGTACGTGTGCCGCACGTACCAGGGGAACTCGGTCAGCGCGAGGAAGCTCAGGTACTGCGCGATCGCAATCAGGACCATCTGTCCGACCAGCGATGTGAGAGGCACGATACCCAACAACGAGGTCAACGGGGGGATATCGCACAGCCTCCCCGTGTACGCTTCCGTCTGGCCGAAGAAGAAAGCGAAGTTGACGATCAGCGCGACATCAATAAACAGGAACTGGAAATCGGTGAGATTCGAGTCGAAGTAGTAGAGAAAGGCAACAGAGAGGAACTCGGTGAGCGAGTAAGCGATCATGAACTTGAATACGCCGAAGCTAGTGACGAGCGCGGCGCGTCCCTCGCGAAGGACGCGCGAGACGCACGCGATGTCTGGCTGCGCGCTGGTGAACGGCGCCGCGACGCTGCTCTCCAGCTCCGATAGCGAGATTCCCGCGTGCGCCGCGCGCAGTGCGCCGCAGTCATTCGCCCCGTCGCCGCACATGCCTACACACACACCATACATAATCCTCATCATTGCAACCTAATAATATCTAATTAATAATCACCAACATCTAATTAAACCTCTACTTTAACACCAAAAAGATATATGAAATCGGCGCATCTTACCAACGTAGTATCCAAGGGCCTGGTACTCCATGATGAGCTGTTGCTTTTGGTCGGCGGACATACGCGCAAACACTGCGCCGCGCGCGGCCACACGGGGCACTAGCGTCGTATACTGATCGCGGAGCACCTGAAGAATGGAAGGTAAAGCACATGCAAAGTCACTCACACTGCGACTGTCACAAATAGTGTTTATTTTTTTATTATTATATCTCATAATTATCCAAACTAGCGATACATTGTTATTGACTGACGTAGCATTTACCAACATGTTAAGGTTCTACTCGTGACGATGTTTCGTTGACGATGAACTTTATGATTATTAACTCATTCAAATAATAAATTGAAAATTCTTTTATTAGTAGATTATAAAAAAATTCCTTACCCTCCAAGCGTCACCGGTCATCACGATCTTATAGTTAGGCAAGAGGAGCGGCGACTCAACGTCAGTAGGTCGCAACTCGGCAGAACTCGAGCCTTGCCAGGAATCGCGGCCGCTGTCCACACTGCGCCACGAGCACACCTGCTCCAACGGCGACTTCCGACCAACTGGAACCTGAAAATGTAAGACAGGTTTATTTTGTAGTAAACATGTGCACCTACTGTTTGTCTTACCCGATTATTTCGTTGCATCGGTGGACCGACGATCTGGTGAGAATCGCGGAAACCCACTAGATGCGAGCAACACGTGACCGATCGATGTGGAGATGTTTACGGGAGGCCTATGTCCAGCAGTGGAGGTCTATCGGCTGATGATGATCATAATGAATATTGGACATAGAGCTCAATTACTTATATATACAAAATACACTAACAAATGTTGATGATGATAAATATATATGATGTATTAATAGTTCCCTCATTATTTAAAAGATGGTTATTTTATGAAACGTCAGTTTAATTTCCCTTTCATTCACAAAAAGCTCAACCAATTTGTGGAGCAAATCTATAGTCGTATTACAAAATAACTTGTGCTGTGTACGAGAAGCGGGCTTCAAACGGCTTCTACAGCTTTTAAAGTCAAACCAATAGTACTGTGGTTGCATATGTTTAACCAACTCACCCCATGTAGCGTGCTCTCGCAGTAGAGCCTGGCGACATCACCGTCTGTGTACGGCACCAGGTGGACCACGCGCTCCCCGCTGGTCAGAATACCGCACTCCTTGGCGACACTTACCGCTGTATGAATGTTGTCGCCTTTAAGGGCGACACTGTATTAGATTTATTTAAACTGGGATTGTTCAACGCAGATTGCTGGGATATTATTTTTTTTTACCTACAGTTAACCTCAATTTCACATGGTTCTAATTCACATTGAAGTCGCCTCCGATTATCGTTCACACTTAGCTCACTTGATGGGCAATAAGAACGTTGCTAAAATAAAGACCCTTTGAGTCACCTTCTACGAGAAGGAAGAATTGGCTCACTATACTCTTATAAACCGGTATTAGACACGCGTCCTTATCGAAATCATGCGCGAATCTCAGGTCCTAGGAAGAGTTAAACATCTCTTCCCGCAGAATACTTCGTTATCGCTGTCCTCCTAGGCAATCATTCCTAAATTACCAATTCAACAAGATATGGCGAGATGTTAATAAACTTTATGGTAATATAACACTTACCTGTCACCATCACCACATGAATATTGGCTTCTTTCAATTCTCTTATGATACTCGTAGTAGCTGCTTTTAGTCGATTCTCCATTATAACCAGACCAAGGAACTCTAAACCACACTCGATCTGAGAAATTAAAATGTTTTCTGTAGTCTCTCAAAAGTCCCTAAAACTATGAGCTTGAGAGCAATCATGCGTGCATGTGCGCATGCATTTATAGATTCATGGGTATTTTTTGTCGTGACCCAATAAACACATTATCTAAAATTAAATCACCTCATCCCTGCTCATCCTTTGCAGTTGTTGAAATGTAACTTCCATCATCTTCGTGGATAACGCGATCACTCTGTAGCCCTTCTCTGCGTAGGAACTCAGTACTTCATTCAAATTCTCAGGCACTGAAAAAACAATTAATTAAATATCTCATATTTCTATTTTCATCCGTGATTAATTGTTTACTACCTGATATTTTAACCTCTATCAGTACCTCTAAAGGGTAGGTCTCTAGATGTTTCGGATTCGATTTTGTGACGTAGTGAAGCTTGTCACGTGATAGTGATTTTACGATCCTATCGAGTTATGTCAATGAAAATCCGATAAAAACAAATCCGGCCATTTCGTTTATTTTTTTGTACAAAATATCACAAATAAGTAGTAAAGAACACTTGGCACTGACCGGTTTCCGGAAGGCAAAGATTGCGAAGCGTTTCCGGCGCGCCTTTACAGTAAACCCGAAGCACGTCCTCGCCGAGCAGGCGAACCGCCACCGCGGACCGTTGCAGGGCGGACACGAACTGGTACTGCTGCACTATGCCCACCTCCAGCGGCATCTGCCAATCCACATTACACGTTTAAACAAGCATGGTGAAAATAAGACTCTCTCGAAGGCTCTCTATTCTAAATAGAATGTTGCAAATGCGCTGTGCTCTTTGCCTTGAGAAGTTTACTTCTTAACATTAACACCTTAGCAATTATTTACGTCAGGTTACAATTTTACATTTACGTTACAATATCAAATAGCATTCTAATGTTATGTAAACAATTTACATGAATATCGTCCACATTAATATTGGCAGTTTTCTTTGGCTTCACAATGGTCGGCGTTAGTATTTCATAGTTCGATAGCTCGGGTACATCCGGCTCTTCCAGCGTCCATCCGGTCGATTCAAACATCTACAAAAACAAATACAACATATAGAAAGGTTACTTTTTTAACCTTACGTGAAACCGTATTTGTGTTATATTACATATTATAATTATAAAAAAATATATGTATTAATGTACATCGTGTTTATAAATTTCTTTGTTTCAACTTATGACTAAGCATAAGCTTACACTAAGGTTAGCTTGAAGGAAGTCCACCCGGACTAACCAGTTTTCGTGTAACCAGTTTTTAATTTGTAATACGTAAAGAAATATAATAAAAATATTTTTTTCAATCACAACATCCAAATTTTCTTATTACATTGTTTTGGAGTCCGTTCTTGATGAATAACGGATAGCATCAGTGCTATATTATATTCCTTACTTCAGGAACAATTATATAGTATCATTAGTAAAATAATTTCACAAACTACAATACCTTTTAGACTGGTGCACACTAATGATGGACTACAAAAATTCGCTCACAATGGTGTACATAAATTAATGAAACTAAACAAAATGAATGCAAATAATCTTACCTTAAGATCTAAGGGATCGCCAGCTAATTCTCCTTCTAAAAGGGTAAGACTATGGCAAGTAGCCATCCCGATCTTGAGGTCATGTAGATCGTTCAATAGACGGGGGTCCCTCTGGGGTCTGCCGAGCCGCGGGGGTTTAGTAGCCACGCTGACTGCGACAACACCCCACATGTCCAGACCGTCTTCTGTCAACGTACCAGTCTGAAAACATGATATCATTTAAATAACTATGTCAAATGTTACATTAATAACATGAAATTGTGGGCTAAAAATAAAAGAAGTACATATATGTTCAATAAATCGGCATAATATATTGAAGTCCATATTAGCAAAAAAGAAGGATAATGTATAAGTCTTAACAAATAAAAAAACAATCCATTTATTGTTACTTTTGTTTGTACACAGCTTTTTGTAAAAAAAAAGGGAGTCATTGATATGGCCTTTTAATGTAACCAACTCTTTAACTAATACCGGTTTATTCTAAATTCTTAAGCTATAATATTTTTATTTAATAAGTTCCTAAGTTCATAAAGCAAATCTTAATCGGATTTTTAACATTTTTTTAAACCACAAAATATGACTAATAAAAAGGCCGTCGATGGTAAAGCTTCCTCGTCTATATTACTCCGGTTGCAGCTAGACATGTGGTTTTAAAAAAACATCCTAACACCAACCAAATTCAACGAATCAAGCTTCACGGTACTACTAAACAAGATAGCCTCAGCTCCGTCTAGATAGTTACTTCAATATTGTACCCTCAGTTAATATGTGCTGTGTGGCGTGGTTGAAGATGTACTGACAAAGATAGAGAAAGGGATGCTTAGATGGTTCGGCCATGTTGAAAGAATGGATGAAAGAAGATTAACATAAGATGTATACAAGGTAATAATCATTGGACAAATCGGTGCAAGTCGACATAGGCGGATATATTCCGACCAAAAGTCCTAAAGAAAGACTGGGTCAAGAGTACTCGCAACCGACGAGCATGCATGAAGACGTTTGTGAAAGTGGAGGAAGCGAGAGAGGTGTGCCAGGATCGTAGCAAGTCGAGAGAGGTGGTCTCTGCCTACCCCATTGGGAACGAGGCGTGATATATATGTATGTATGAGTTAATATGAATTAATTAATACCTTGTCGAAGCAAATGCAGTCCAAAGATCCGCTGACGTTGATGGCACGGGTGTTTAGGCATGCGATGCGCGCGCGCTTCAGCCGCGACACCGCGTACAGGCGGCCAACTGTCATAGCGGCGGGCAGTGCGGGGGGCACCACTATCGTTATTATATCCAACGCCTTGATTATCACGTCTTTAACAGTTACAGAGCGATAAGCCTACAAACAAATAGACTGGTGAGTGAACATTGTTACCAGACGTCATCTAAGTAGGCACCATCTCAGACTCATATTTATGCTGCGATTGTGGAATTGAACCAGTAGCTTCTGTATGATATAATAATAATTACCTTCAACGCGACGGTGTAGCAAAGCCCAATAATCGAGATGCATGCCAAAATGATGATAAATTTATATGAGTCCTGGTCAAATTTAAAGTCAGTTGGTACCGGATACAGGATGCTCCTTATAAGCTGCCCTTTACTAGTATTATATCCAGTTCGAAGTACTAGTGCCCTGTAAGGAAAATTGTACACATAATTTCCTCATAAATTTTATTACAATCGTAACCATTATTCATAATGACAATAATCCGGAAATCCTTCATTGCTGAGGATAGATATCTAGGAATTGATGCAAGGGGTAACGATGGACTGAAATCATAATGATATCATCATCATCAATAATTAATTTAGGGGAGAGATCACTGACATACAGTAATCACCCTCTCTAAATCCTACGACTACAAAACGTAATATATACCACCTTATTACTAAATGTTATAATGGAACAGTAATATTTGCACATTACTACTCGTCGGCGGAAATAGATGCTACAGTGGTACCTACCTACAGAGACTTCAGGGATCAAGCAACACTAAATGTATGTTTATAATGTTATGATTATATTATGGTTTGATTCCGCCATCGTACTTCTATCACCGGACGTACAGACACACCGCAGTAATTCATCCCTACGTTGTTGAGATCCCACGCATTAGAACGAAGCGTATCGCTTCGACCTTCTAAATGCAAACTGCGAAGGATTGGAACAGTCTGCCGGCATCAGTGTTTCCGTCCAGGTATGACGTAGGGATCTTAAAGAGAAGAGTGAATAGCCTACTTCTAGACTGATGCGCTTTACCATCAAAGACTACATCGCCGCTGACCATCAGGTGGTAATGGTAATCTGTATACAATTAAAAAAATTATACGCAAATATATTCATAACTCACTTGACAGGTTCGTTATTATAATAACGTGTTTGTATTACTTTGGTCCCACAAAATAATACGCTTGACGCATGCTCTTTTAGATCAAATGATCTATCGATCCGTTGCAGTGCTGTCTTTGTCACAGGGACTGATTCACCTAAAACAAAATATTAAAATGTTTAATGTTGTGCAATTTGCAAATATAATGCTAAATGTAAAAGTTATAACCATTACATGTTGTATGTTTAAGGATATTCTTTTTTTTACATTGTATAGAATTAGTACATTCTTTTTTCACCCCCTATCTTAGTGACAATACAGGAAAGAGAGAGAGAGTAAATTGTTTTATTTAAACAAAACTAAGTAATGAAGATAATCAATTAACTAAAGACATTTGTTGGAACTACCATAGCCCATAATGTAGTATTTGTCGTACTGAGAACTAACACGTCAAGTCTCCTTACCCCAGTAATTTCACCAGCTACTTCTACACCCTTCAATTGGGAATATGTTCCTTTCATTGCTGATAGAAAAGAAAAAAAAAATTACAGCTAGTTATAAGAAAACTTACATACCAGTAAGCATACTTTCATTGAGTATCGCAGATCCGGTAAGTAAAACAGCATCACAGTGCAACATGCAGCCATTAGGAGGCAGGACCAGTACATCCCCGGGACTTACGGAACGGCTATCCACTGTTCGACCACCCCATAGCAGTACTTTATCATGAGCTTCTACCGTAGCTCGAAGTGTTTGTTGGTTCTTTAAAAATATTATTACATAATATCAAAAAATACCCATTACCATTTTTTTTTTTATTTAAGGATCTCCAACAAAGAATACATGATATATAATTAAAATCATGGTGTTACATGGACTACATGGTAAAATGTTCTTCATTTATGGGAGACCACAGCGTGCAAATTAAAATATGACATGATATGAATTAAGATATGACAACACAAATTTATAATATTAGTAATTTATATTTTTCCAAAAGAAAGTATTTAAAACAAAAGTGGCAATAATTACAGATTATCATGGAATATTCATAACTGATAATTTATTTTACACTAAAAATTAAATAAATAGCACCAACCTTCTTAGTCTGAATAACGGATGTGGCAACACCAAAAGTAGACATCAGTACGACCGCAATACAATAATAGTAGTAGGGTTCCGCAAGCCATACGGCTATCGTAAATAATTGAAATACGTAGAAAGGGTTAAAAACCTCAAGAAGAATAAGGGTCATAATAGATTGTACTGGAACTTTGATCTCATTTAAACCATAGATATTAAGCCTGAAAAAATTACAACAAAAAAATAAAATTCATTATACAAAATGATAAAAAACAAAAAATGTAGTTTTCACTTAACAATGAATTAATATTAATTAAAAACTGTTGCTTAAGTCCTTTATCGGGGAAAGGTCTCTGCTGCTGGCAACAATTTAGATAGCTTAATTTGTGAAGCGATTATATGGTCTATGAACTATATATAGAAAAGTAGCAGGTTCGCACCCCACCGAGTTTGAGTTTGGTGATGGGGAATATGAGTTTGAGTTTGATAATGGGTGATGGGTGGAGGAACCAACAATTTTTTCGTTCATATAGACATGCGATATACTAACACATACTTGGAGACCTTGTTAGATAAAAAGTTTTGACTCTCTTCTTGTGAAAGTTCTAAGTCCCAACAGTGGTAAAATTCAGAAGGCTGATTATTATTGATATTTAAATACAGGATTACGACGAAATTCGAACCTGATGATAAACAGTGATGAAAGAAATATGTAGAGTAAAATATTGATAATATTTAAAAACAATGGATAATGTAAGGGGTGTGAGGGGTTCGGCACGGGACCAACCTTGCCTGCTCGTAGTGCACCCTGCTAATCAACATACGAAGCTCTGGCTCCAGCCAATCCACATTTGGCCAGCGTGGTGGGAATTGGCCCAATTCCCCCATATGAACCCCATACATAAAACAGCCCTTAGTGCCCAGCGGTACCGGAAGCCATGTTGACTGTATGTGAAGATATTTAGTTGAGGCCTATCTCCAGCAGTGGACATCTATCGGCTGATGATAATGATGGATAATGTGGAGTATACTACTTACATGCGTAATCGTCGATCGACACTTGGCGCTCGGGTCGCCATTGCATGTAATTGCGTGCAAGTAGCACCACTCTCCACTCCCGCCAATCTAACCCACAACCCTCGTCCGTTTTCCCACACCAGGGTCTGCTTCTTGTGACGGAAGTATCGATAGTTTTGTACATCTGCGAGTTTTAGGAATAAATGAACAAACATTTCTCGCAGGCCTTGTAACATTGAGGAAAAGAGGACATATGTATGAAATTTGGTTGGTGTAAGGTATCATAGAATACAAATGTTCAGATATCACTCTTATATTGCTAAATAAAACGGATCACTGAGGTTCAGTTACCAACATATAAGAGCTATAGAATTCTGGATACACACTACCATCTACAGCCTCATGAATATCAACTTAAAGCCAAATATTAGGCCATTATAAAAAAAACAATACCTTTAAACAAATAGTAATAATTGTAATTAAATGAGTCCAAAACACTCTTACTTAAGGTTGTCCCATCGTCTAAATGTATTGGTGTGTACAGATCATCTGAACCATCAACTGCGCCTTTTTCACCACCGAACTCCTCTTGAAACCCTTTATTTATTAAACCACTACAACACAGACAATTTTATTGATTAGGTATTATTGAAAGTTCAAGTAACAAAAAAACATTGTAATTCCTCTGCCTTTTCATTATTAAACAGTTACCTTGCATCAGAAATATTCTTGATTTCAATTTTATGAATATAGAAACTCTTACACTTCTTCTGATATGTTTCCTAAAACAAACCAAAACGTTTTTTAATTATGTAAATAAATATCCTTTTTCCCACTATTGGGACTCTCTATCTTACAAAGCCATTTATATGGCCATGATGGTATAACATACCCAGTAAAGTAATGTATTTCGATAATTAAAGATTAATTAATATGCAAACCAATGTAAAATCAACATAATCTTCAATAAATTTGTTAAGAGGTATGTGTATGAGTAATTCAAGTAGTTAACTTTAACAAGTATTATAAGTTATGATACTTAAAGTTATCACTGAAACACAATCATAATTCTAATAGATAATTGTAAATATTAAAAAAAATATATACCACTACTAAAACTTTATCAGCCAGTTGGAAGCAGCACCTCACCGATGTGGCATAGAGCAACCATTGGGGATACCAGTGGAAAACCAAAAATGGAACCCCACATGTTATTATTGAAAATAAATAGACTAGAAATGTTCGCCATCTGCTTCTTCTGTATCCATGAACAACCTAAGAAAAAGTATACAGTAATGAGAAATAAGATATTAAAATTTTTTTAATGATATATTTTGATGTTCAATAGACTAACACTATTTACACATGTAAGTGATAATGAGGTCTAAAAAGGAGAAGCGTACTCCTTTGTTGATAACTAGACCCCAAAGTGCTGTTACTGTGGCAGATTCCCAAAATGAAGATGGTAATTAGTCAGACAGAATTACCACATCCCAATCTTCAAGAAATCTCTGGTACATTATACCCACCACTTGTTGTTATACTATACCCATTCTAATAATAACTGACTAGAGTTAACAGCTGCTATAAAGCAAGTTAATTGATTGAGGATCTTCTGTACCCTTATTTGAATTCATCATAAAGTACTTAATTATTAAACTGTTAGTAACATTGTTTGTTTACACTTTTTAATATATAAATATATTATCTAAGCCATAACTTTTACAACAAGTAATAATTATTGTTTTTTATTAAATGTCAGCTTATATTTGTTCGGAGTGTTAAGTAGCATAATTAGAAAACAATCATATTGTCAATTAGTCATCCTTTCAGTACAGAACATCATTATGTTGTTGTGCAATAGAGATAAGAAAGAATTCATTCAATATGTTTCCAGGAAGTAAGAGATAAGCTCTACAAACTATCCAAATAAAATATTAACTTAAATTATAACATAAACATGTTTTTGTTTATTTATAACAACAATTTAAAGCAGGTAAAAAAAATTAAACATATATGTGGTGGTGTAGTAAAATTTGCTGCCAGTCATATCTAAACTTTGCAATTTTTTCATATCAAAATTTTTTTTAGTGCCTTGTTGGAGTGTTTGCTATTGCTCTTCAACACACCTTAAACTATGTCTTTTACTTTTAAAACCCAACAAATATAACAAACAATTTTATAGTACAAATTCTAAAAACAATTATAATAAATGGTGTATTATTAAGTTATAAGCAATTTTTTATCCAATAGTCCAAGTGCTGTGTAAAATAAGCTTACCATATGGACAACAATACCATATTTATTGTTCATAATTATATTTCTTAATTAAAGTTAATAAGTGTATCTACATATATTTCTATTTTTTAATAAACAAGTTTTATAATAACAATAATATTCAATGCCAACAAAAATACTAAACAAATTAGATTAAAAAAATTACCTTCTCAAAATCAGGATCTATGTTAATGTACTGTGCTGAATCTTGTACCAATGAGTTAAGTGTTCCCCTAAATGTATTATTTGATTCATATTCTATGAGAGGTTGATAAATATCATCTTCAGATGCAATCATCTTAATTGTTCTCACAAGCTCTCTATGCACTTTGGTTTTATTTGGTTTACTAAGTAGCTACCTCTTTTAAATAATAATAACTTTCTATATATTTCCAACCGAATATAAGAACAAAAAACATTGACTAATTTGTTATACTAGAAATTACAGCTTGAAAATGAAAAACATTGTAACATGAACAACAAAACATGACTTTTTTCATCCGGCAAGATTACTTACACCTCATTAACTAAGCATTTGCTTAATTTAACACGTTCTATTGATTTATTCATGGTCATTTAACAGTCATTTAAAATATGTGTTTTTTTTTTCAGAATAAAAACAATATTTAATTGTATAGATATCAATTTAATAATAAACATGGTATTAAATAATTTTGTAAATTTTTGACATTTATCAATATTAAAATTTTACATAACTTTATTAAAACACTACAACCTATTAACGTTAATCTCTCTTGAATGGTCACTGATAAAAATGAAAGGTTTTATTACTAATTGAAATGTGACAGCTACTTTGACATTTGACAACTAGTTGTTTGTATCTGAATTTTATTGGAATAGTAGTAGTAAATCTTAACTTTATGCCTGCTTTATGTACCCGTAAAAATTTTTATAGAGATATCAAAAATTTATTTACCATATGAGTATCATCAATAATAATATTTTGCTCAACATTCAACGTCATCGCTTCTTTTTCTAATCTCGACACAGTTATCCTGTAATGAAAGAAAAAAATCATTGTTTCTATATGTCAATAAAGACATGTATAAAGTAAAACTTTTTTAGTTAACATTTTGAACATTATCTTATCTGTAGTTTAAAAATTTTCGGTTATCTGTAGCATGCGTCAAAACTAACGTCAACCGATTGTCATTCACTTGTGTTTAGCAAACATTATTAAATAATTCTTGGAAAAACATTATTTCATTTTAGTATTTTAGCTAAAAGGTAAATTACATAATATTTAAAAGGTATATTCAATTGTTAAATAAGTGATCGTATATTTCTTGTAGTCATAACCTAACGTATGAACTTTCTAGAACCTTAGGTCAAACTTTATAGTAATATCTAAATATTTAAATAATGCCTATTGTTTCAAATGTCTATAATTGTATATATTTGTTTTCTCATTTAAGATGATTATTCCCGTGCGTTGTTTTACATGCGGCAAGGTTATTGGTAATAAATGGGAAGCATATCTTGGTTTACTACAAGCTGAATACACAGAAGGGTAAGTTTTTACTACACTTTAACATTATTGATAAATATTATAAGCAATTTGTTGTAAATAAGTAAAAAACTGCTTTGTAGCAATTAACATTCAGTGCAATAAATCAACCTATTTTATTATAAATTTTTAAATGTTTAGGGTGATTTCTTTAGAAATTTTGAGTGAACTAGAATATAATATTACATATAGAATATATATAATATAATTTAGAATATAGAATATAATTTTACAAAAAAAAAACTTTCATTCTTCATTTGTGCTCAATGTTTCCGTTTATGATATTAATCATAAATGGTATATTTTATACCATTAAAAACACATTGGTACCTGATAATAAATGTATTTTAAAGAATGTTATTATTTATTATTGTAACAAAAGGGCCATTATTTTTTATGGTTGTCATCTTAACATGTATGAAGATATGATTCAGGAATCATAATAATTCAGAAGAACCTTTTGTAAATGACAAAGAAAATTAAAGTGAATAATACTTAATTTTAAAATATTACATGATAATATATAACTATAGATAAGACACATAAGATATTTCACAGTACATTAAATATGAATAGTAATTTCAAAGCTTCTACACCATCATACATGTTTTTATGCTTGTAATGGTGCATTTGTAATATTACTATTTAATACCATGTTTAAGGTATTAAATTATGTAAGCAATGATGTAGGTTTCCACAATTATATAATAATAGATGACATACTGTATCTATAAGGTACTGCTACAGAAGATTCACTGTGAAATTATGCTCTCTACTAAAATTATAGTAGCTGCATGGATAATAGAAACATTATTTTGTATTGTCAGAGACTAAAATGTCTGTTTATACATTTTAACAATCACAATCACATACAACAGTAACAATTGAAACTATTTAAACAAACAAATTCAAGAAAAATAATAAGTATGATGAGATAATATAATATTTAAGCAAACATTGTAACTATTTCAATTTTTTTTATTATATTAATGTTAGCTACACAGGACCTCACTTTCATATGATATGGACAAGGAGGCTGAAGATGTTAAGGAGCGGTCTTGTGTATGATTGATACACCAACATTGATGAAAAAATCAAAACATCATCATACATTATGTACATAGTCCTTTAATAGAATCTAAATCTGTACTTCCGAAGTTATGACAGTTAGCCCACTGAACCACTGAGTTTTGAAGATTCTAACGGCTTTTGTCTTTTACAGCGATGCACTGGATGCTCTGGGTTTGAAGAGATACTGCTGCCGTAGAATGCTCCTAGGACACGTCGATTTAATTGAGAAGTTGTTAAATTACGCACCTCTAGAAAAGTAAACAAATTTTAGGATCACAGTACTTTTAGGATATTATATGTAATTATACTTTAATTACACTATATATATTAGGGTGGAATCAACATAATTTATTATCTGTTACAATATAAATAAATAATTTACCTTTACCTGCAAAGAAATTTTATAACGGAAAGATAAAGATACACTTTGTTATTTCTACATAATTGTCGTTGATTTTTTTGGCTAGTACATTGATATTTGCTACATTCCAATTTAGAGCAGTTTTTACTAATGCTAAAATCATTGAAACTTGAAGATTAATGTAATTATATAAGATTTAATAAATTTTTTGCAATATTAGATTTTTTATTTACCATTACCATTATATTTTCATTTACCTTTATAATTGAATCAATCTTTCTTATATCTAACGAATATGGGTTCAGTTTTTTCTCCAATCACATGAAAACATGACCATTTAAAACGGAGTAATTTGTAGGTGGTAATAAGCTATTTATTTTTTTAATTTTATACATTCTTCATCATTTTATTTCTAATTAACGTCAATAAATATTTTCATTATGTATTATTTATGCGGTTGCTTTAAAAGATTATTTCATTTATATTATGACCAGCACACTGAGCGAGGAACAGGGTAGTGTATAGATAAAAGAAAAAGTGTATGTGTTCCTTGTGGACTCCAAAATGGCTGGAATAGCGATATTTTCAGATAATAAGGTTAGCCTAACGATGATCCTAACAATAATTTTTCTTTTGAACTTTATTCACCTACAAATGAATACTTATATATGAATACTTATATATATAATTTATGTATCAATCAGAAAGTTATTATGCTACCCAACATGTTTATGGGTGTGGGCAACAATCTTTAACTGCTAGAGAAGAGTAGAAGAAAATTAAATTAATGACTATTGATAACTTATATTGCATTGGTCTCATCCCTGTATATATTTTATTTAATTTAATCTTAAGCCCGGCAAAGCAGGCTGAGTTTACCTGTAATTGATAAATAAATAATAACAGTTTTTTTTTATTCATTTCAGGGTGATTTTAAATAAATTTGATACTTTATAAAGTCTAATAGCAGATGTGACAGGTTCAGTGTTTTTTTTTACCTTTTTTTTAAAAACTTACAATCTAACATAAGAAAAAAGTAACAATTACTATAATATATGGACACTTAGCCCGCAAGGTGGATTGGATCAGACCAACATCCATGTTTATACTCCGCCTGGCCAAAATGAAATACCTTTTTATTTCTAGCGAAAATTTCAACCTCCAAACATTCTTGTTCATATTTCTTATCGTTTATGCACAACCGCACACAAATTATAAGCTTTTTTAACGAGCTATGATTAAATGATAATGTAGTTCCGTACACCGGCCCAGTGTATGAGATTGTAAAAGTATTTTGCAGAATCGCCCCCCATTTAAGTACTATTTGAAACACAAACGAGATTATTTTGTTCTTTATTTCTTTATTCACCATTCATCATACGGGACATTATAAACAATAAGAAAAAGGAGGTTGCAACGACGAATATATACAGATGTCATCATCAAGACTTGAGCTGTTGGGCACAGATTTTTTTAAATTAAACCACGATACGAGACTTTCGCCTGATGGTAATTGATACAACGTGGTATCAGGATAATAAATAATAAATAAAATGTCGAGTCTCGTTACCTCTGTAGTTACACTAGCTTCAGTGCCTTTCAAACCGGAACATAGTTATGTTTGCACATTACGGTTTGGCGGCAGAAATAGGCGCTGAGGTAATACCCATCTAGATGTTCTCCGGCTACAGAGACCTACCACTAGTAAACCAACGTCCAGCTTCCTGTAAACAGATCACCAATAAATTTTGGTCGATAGCAGGGTTTTATGAAACTCATCTTTATTGATATCAGCTTCATGTTAACGTAATTACTTTATTTCGCCTGTCAAAATATAAGATTCAGAGAATTTTGTATGAATTCGCTTAATCATTTAAGACTTCAGTGTCACTTAACTGTGAAATAGAGGTCTGATCTTAGAACATAAAAAGTACTACAAATATATAATGATACTGTTTAGTGAAATAAAAGACGTTTTTAGATGTCATTTCCGATTTCACGTGCCCATATTGTCTACAAACAATCGGAGGAAGCAAGTGTGTAATAATATTTGATGTAATTACTGCTTCATGTTCAATTTGAAAAAAACATTCACCTTATCTCAACAGATTCACCAGAACACCTCTGAACATTGTCACACGGCAATTATAATTTTATACGCATTGTAATAAAGATAACACGTACATCTAATCTAAAATGGTTTATAAGAAAAGCGTTAAGTAAATTACGGTAATGGCGAAAAATGTTTTGATAAGTTTAAACCGTTAGCGCTGTTATTTGCTTTTTCTTAAACACAATGCCTTTCGAGGGCTTAATTCAAAAAGTGAAGATAATACAGCTGCAACAAACATTTCTGTTTCGCTATATGTTATTAATAAGTGTTTTTAAATATCTTTCATCTTTTACTTTGTATAAAAAAGATTTACTATATCCGCCGTCTCACACTTAGCTGTGTTAGATGGTTTTGTTTGTTATATTATAAGAAAAAACCCCGAGTATAGCCAGTGGGAACATTAAACATACTTTATTTAATTCTAAATTTGATATCACTTTTCTACCACGCGAACATAATATAACTAATGGGTATATATAACTAATGGGTATATATAAACCTTTTTGATATTTTTAGGTTATCAATTATACTCCATTCTTTAAACGAGTATACATGTAACTATGTATTATAAACGGAGATTGTACCCATATGAGGTTTAATAATAAGTATAGGCGTATAAGATTTTATTACTTTTTATTTATATAATCACGCCTTTTTCCCAGTAGGGGTAGGCAGAGTTGAATAAACACCCACTTTTCGCCAGATGTGGTCAGATTAGGTCCCATGTAACAGGGGACGAGCCTGTTGCCACTTTACTGGGGCCACCACACACACAAAGATGATTTCAGTGTGCGGGTTTCCTCACGATACTTTCCTTCACCGTTTGTATCTCGCTGTTGTAACTAAAGTTCACAAATGTACATAATTTAAATATTAAGTCATCGGTACATGCCGAAATTCGAATCCGCGACCTTCGGAATGAAAGCCGCACGCTCTAACCATTAGGCAAGCGAGCTCTTATTATTACCTTGATGAAAATTATTTGAAAACTGATTGCAGACATTATAAAAATGATAATATAAGATTTCCTTATTAGTTCTCCGAAAATGCTAATTCAATGTTTAAAAATAATAAAGGACCTTTAAAAGACCGCGCTAGTATTAATCACGTCCCGCACGCAATAAGCGTGTGACAACTTTGTCAGGTGACAAAGATTAAAAGAGAGTTTATTAGAAGGCTGTGTTTGTGTAAATACTGATGTAAACACACTGCCTCGTCGCCATTAATCCCACAATCATGATCCATGTGATATGATCTGGATTGTTGACCTAACACAGTAGTAAAGAAGTCGCTGCGGATATCTAGTAAAAACCTGTTTTGTTTAAACAAAGTTAACTTCCTGAACAATTAAAAAAAAAATTCAACGCTTAGAACAGAAACAGGATTGATTTTTGTTCTGTTGATAATTTTTTTCTATTGTTGATTTTGTTTTTCGTAACGTTAAATAATCGACTGGGATAAATTATATATATACCTTTGTCTACAGCTCCACCCTTTTCTATTAACACTGAGAAATTCTAACACTGAGATTTGGAAGTATTACTTATATATTTTAACCTAAAGCCTTAAATTATTTATAACTATGTCACCTGCTTGTCATCATCAATGAAATTGATGACCTTGCCCTCAGTTTATTAAAAATGAGTTCCGGTTTGTGGCATCAACATTGTGACACAATAACTGATCTAATTATACAAATTAGTTTTTAACTAAAAAATCACTTAACTTTATTAATATTTAGAACATTGCCGAGATTTTTAGTAACAGTTAGTGTTTATTGTTACTTGACGAAGCAACAGCAGAACGTTAATGTGATGGAAAATTATACATATGTGATACGCTTGCCCATTGCATTACATTGTGCTCATAGCCTTGAGATATAAGATTGTTACGTCTCGATACCTCAGTAATTTCACTTGCTTCAAATGGAAACAAAGTATCTTTTGCATACACCTGTTTGGCGGCAGAAAAAGGATATGCGACGGTACCTAGCTAGACGGGGTCCGGCAACACAGACCTACTACCAGTAGAAATATTAATTTGACTCTAGACTCCATTATTGAAAGGCTTCCATCAAGTCTTTTACACATGCAGCCTGTGGACAAGTTAAACACCGCCTATGAATGCTTTACGCATCCAACATAATCATGGCTTTACGATTTTGCCGGGTCTGCCCATCTGTGCATCAGGCATATTTACCCAAGTACAAATGACTTCTTTGTAAATCTGCACAAAAAGACTGGCTCGGGCTAAACCTAATCAAATTTTAAAGATGATTGCTGGGCGCTATGATGGCCATTGTCTGAGTGTCTGCCGCACAATTAGTTGATAAGTAAATTAAAGTAATTTTAAATTTTTATGAAATACTGACTCGTCAGTCAGCCTTTAAATATAACTGACTAAAATACTAACATTCTATAGATTGTTATAACAGTATCTAAAATAAAGATTTTAAATATTGTAAAATACTTACCTGTTACTAATATAACCATTAAGCATCACTATGAGGTCATAGTGATGCTTAATGGTTCTGAGGTCAGAGACCGAAACAAAGTTTACTATTATTGTTTTATTAATTTGGGAAGGCACAGTTTTTAGCTTATATTTGATATATATATATACACACACACCACCTCTGTATATAGTACTGCCTTAATAATAAAAATATACATTTTTTTTAAGAGGTTAAGTGCTAAGTATATTCTGCATTGAGGACGGAAACCTCAGAGACCTTGTAACACTTGTTGGATACTACTTGCTGCGGGATAGGAAAATATTTTATACAATAAACCTAAATCTGCGTTCGCAGAACATGAAGCAAATAACAATATATATATTATGTAGTAAAAAAAAAAACTGTTTAACGGGTAGAATAGTTATGAAATACGAAACAGGTCTGAATAGTTTTCTCTCTCGATTTGTTATACTCATTTATAAAGGTCTTTATAAAGGTTTCTAAGAAATTTATCTTTTTCTTAATTAATTCTTGGTTCATTATCATTATTATCAGACAATGGACGCCTAACGTTTGCTTAATATAAGTATTTTTAAATGTTTTTCCTTTGGGTATTTATACAATATTTCTTCTGTACGCGTTTTACCTCTAGCTTCTTTCCGCAAACAAAACATCCGAAGTCTTATCTAGTTATTTACTAAATTCTTCTTTTCAAATTTGATTCAGATGTTAAGGCTTGAAAATGTAGTAAAATATAGCATTTTATCGTAATAAACAAACTTTACTTCTCGATAAAATGTATTGTAATAAACTTCAAATTCAAAAGTTGTTAGTAACTGAAGTAATATTCATTTACGAGTAGACTTTTACAATTTTGTTTCAAATGGAATGTTATGTAAGTGTAAAGCGAATATTATGTTATCACCGTAAATTACACCGTAAGGACAACCGGACGTTGTTTACGTAAATTACAGTTAAACTATAGAATAATCGTGTACTATAAACAGTTAACGTAAAGCTGTTTTCGTTATCTATTAAATTAACACATTCGTCATTACTAATATATTATAATTGATTATATCTCAGACCAAAAAGTCCCTTAATTACTCAAATTTTCTTCCTATATGAAATAGAAGAGATGAAAGAGTTTGCATTTTATCTAACTAAGATAATTATAAGATTTTTATCTCATATTGATTTAATTCATCGATCTACAGCCAGAAAACATTCTCGACCTTTTATTTCATCTGCAATTGTACTTCTTATGCTTTCTTATTCAGTATTAACCGAATTTCATCGTTATCGCTATTACTACCTACATCAAATGATCACCACCAAATGATAACCATGCATTGATCGTGAAACGACCAGAATGGGCCAGAAGACACGGCAAGGTAATTTTGCTCCATGACAATGCACCTGCACGCAAAGCTATACCGGTTCAGGATACAATCAAAACACTTGGCTGGGAGCTGCTACCTGCTACCTCACCAGCCGTATTCACCAGACTTGGCTCCTTCCGACTACCATTTGTTTTCATCGATGGGACACGCATTGGCTGAGCAGCACTTTGATTCCTACGAGGAGGTCGAAAATTGGGTGTCTGGTTGGTTTGCTTTAAAAGACGAACAATTTTATTGGCGTGGTATCCACATATTGCCAGAAAGGTGGTCAAAATGTGTAGAAAACAATGGCCAATACTTTGAATGAAATGTTTTTTACTTTCCCATTAATAATTAGTGTTTTATTTTCACAAAAAAACGCTCATTTCATACCGGTACACCTAAGTATTGCTGAAGTTAACCTGAATTGTTTTAAACAAAAATTGTACATTATTCTTCAATATTGCAAAAAGTGGATAACGTTGTAAAAAAAGGCAGGAAGGTGAAGAGAAGTAATACAAAAAATAAATATTCGCAATAAATAATATACATATTGCAAAGAGCAACAGGTTTCCTTTGCTTTATATTGCTGTTAACCAGCTCGCTTAGGTCTTTGACCTTTACGTTGACACACTATATAACACAAAATGGAAGTTTCGCTTAGATTCTAGAAATGAGTTTATATTGTATTATCTATTCTTGCTAGACTTTGATGTTCAAACGCTAGTTCATAATAACATCATCATCGTGAGATTCTTTCAAACTGATCGTTGGCGTACAGATTTAGATCTTCCTTAAAAAATATATTAAAAAGGAAATATCACTAAAATTTAATAGAGAGTACCACCATTTTTTGTAATTTCATTTCAAATACATATATATATGTCCTGATTGATATTGACATGTAACTAATATCCTTTTTGGGATTTATTTAATGAAACATCTCTTCACCCTCATTTAAGTATTATGTCCATCCTTTGTAACCTGATCTTTTATATAATAAAAAGAATAAATACATTAACATAATAAGAAAAAGATAGCAAGACTGTTGGTTTGATGTTCGGTCACCGATTTCTAAACATTTGCTTTGAAAAACCTCATTGTGTTCCACTTCATCAACCAAGTACTGTGGACCGAGGTTAACAGTTAATGATGTACCTGTGCAATGGAATTGCGGCCAACAAGTCAGCACAATGTACAGCCTTCCACACAACATTCAGAATCAACCTGTTTCCTCCATGTACCTAACGTTTTAGTTAAACTATTCTGCAATTGTACCGTGCTGTATTCATTTGATGACTCCTACTCATGCTCCAATAACGAAGATTGGGCAAGAGGTGTTATTTTAAATGGCAAGCCCAAACACTTTTAAACTATATAGTAGTTGTAGATTATATAAACATTAACATCACTACATATTTGTATTACGCCTATAGTATAGGTTAGATTCGGCACTGCACATTTTCATCGTAAATCATCTTAATACTATCTGAACTATCTATTCGAATAACTAGTATTACTACAACTATACTTACTAGATAATAAAAACTAATGATATAAACGTTTAAGTTATATAGTTTAAAATTAAATTTTTAACCCTTCAGAGATACTATTAATGTTTTAAAACTGTAACTAACTTTTACAGTTTATATAATGACCAATGATTCGTCACTACTAAAATAATCGCTCTGTTAAAGTAGTCTGTGCCTTAGAATTTATGGTGATACCGTCAAAGACCCAGCTCTGGGTTTACATCAGTCGTTTTTACACTAACTGGGATATAATACAGTTAGTTCAGTTTTTAGTAGGAACGCAATAATATATAATAAAGTCAAGTTGGATAACATCACGATAGGTCAGAGGAACTACAAATTGTTATTAAACAAGAAAGAGAATTGTTATAATAAAATAAAAGTACAAATTGATAGAAGTTTCTAGATAAATAAAACAAGAATATCAATAAAGATAATGATAAAAGAAATAAGTAAGAACAATTAGAAATATACCCTCTCTGATGTTATTATATTATATCAAGGAGGGACCGAATAAAATATTTTGCTAGGTTCGTGTCATACTAAGCACATAAGGTATTTTCAATTACAGATTTATATCCAATAGGAAATGAGGTAAGAGAGATAAATTATGATTTATATCTCTTACATTTTATGATACAATAGCACAGCGATAGCTCAGAAAGTGTATTCATAGGCGCTATGTGAACCAAAGAGTTGCAGGTTCAATTCTCGCTAAGCATCTTGAAGAGAAACATTTAAAAAAAAACGTTTTTTTCTATTAGTCAAAGCAACGAGATGAGTGAGACTTTCTCCTGATGGTACGCTCATAACAACGTGGCGCTATTTGGAATGGTATACACTGCACCACATTGCGCGCGTCGTCTTAAGACATAAGATATTAAGTCTCGTTACCACAGTAATTTTACTGCTTCCAAACCAGAACACAGTAATATTTTCACAGTACTGTTTGGCGACAGAAATAAGCGCTGCGGTGGTACGTACCTATATAGTCTCTAACAGCAGGGACCTACCACTAGTCATTTAATAAAATGTAATATTCCAAGTATCAACAGCTGTTATGAACATGTGACTACTGCCTATTCTCGCTTGGCTAGTTGGATATGGTCTAAAATCTTTTCTTATAACAAAAGGAGTAAGTACCTGCTATAGGAACATTGAATGGGCTATTTTTTACTATTATTTTAATACGAAATAAAGTTTAATTGTTTTAATACGTATAAGAGAGAAAATGAATATCATGTCGCACGAATACAAGTCAAGAATCTAATAATGACAAGAACAGAATAATGACTTTTACACAAAAAAAAAATCAGAATATTGCGAGCAAACAACATAAAACACTTCATTGAAAAGGGTAAACTGTTTTAACCCATTATGATATATTATATAACCATGTTTTTATGTTTCTTGTCCTTCAATTCCACAGTCACAAAGCTGTTTTAGAAATCAGAATTAATAGTTATTACTACAGTAACGTCAAGCGTAGAAAGACAAAAGCATTTTGTCTGTCTGTCCTCGTTTAAAATATGTTGAAATGTACTGCAATCTTTCAGTGATGCAATTGTTAATGACCGATTTTCTATTCTCGTTATTCTTAATCAGACTAAAGACATTTTTTAAGTACTAATTTTTTGGTCTAGGAAGCGACGAAACGAATGGGACGTTCATCTAATGATGAGTGATACGCCTGCTTATAAAAACATGGTGCTAAATAGAATGGTGCACACAGCATCACATTGTGTTCCCGGCCTTGAGACAAAAGAATATTAGAACTCGTTCCTCCAGTAACTTCACTAGTTACTGCTCCTATCAAACTGGAACACGGTAATATTTGCACAATATTGTTTGGCAGCACAAATAGAAGCTGCGGTTGTATCTACCTAGACGATCTTCAGCAATAGAAACCCACGACCAGCTTATAAAGATGCACATTTTTTAAAAAAACTATTATATAAGAAGTTTACCTCGTGTATCCTTGAAAATGGATACACGATTATATACTAGGTATTAGAAGACCGCTTCCGAAAACGAAGACAGACGATAGTACTAATGACACCTTTGATGATGGGACGGAAAAAAAAACGATCCTGATTAAAAAAAATCATATTTTTAAAACGTTTTAGTTGCATTATTTACCCTCCATCATGTTAGTACAGCTAAACAAAACGATAGTTTCATAAAAATTACATTGCTAAAAATAAACCAGCAATGAAACACAAAATCAAAAACAGCTGATGCTCGGTACAACGAACGCCCGCCAATCTAAATGTTCCGTGGCCCTATGAAATAAGGTTCAAAAAGAAACCGTGCAGATCAGCTGTTTTTGATTTTGCGTTTCGTGGCTGGTTTTTTTAGTAATGTATTTTTATGAAACATTCCTTGATTTAGTTGTACTAACAGGAGCGTAAATAATGCTAATAAAACCTTTTAAAAACATGTTTTTTTTTTAATTTTTCTTTCCGTCCCATCATCAAAGGTGTCATTAGTACTATCGTCTGTCTTTGTTTTCGGAAGCGGTCTCCCAACACCGAGTATGACGTCTGAAAGAAAATATATATCGCCACATATAGTGTACCAGTTGGCGAGGGTAAAATACTGATAATTGTCCAAGGAAAAGCTATTAGAAGTAGTACCTTACTTCTCTAACCCGTCTTTTCTACAAAGGCTAAAGTTTTAGTTTTAGTTACATTTATTATTTATCTAAAAGTAAGAATTATTAATTTAACACGAAAAACATTTCTAACACAGGTTTGTAGAGATTTAGTAAGTCGCTAGTATCGGTCTATAATACGGCTATATAATACGCTTCTCTAGATTAAATTTCCACTGTTAAATAGCGTAGTAGGGCAACTATGAAGCAAGAGATTGAATAAATTTGCTATAAATCAAATGAAGCCGAAACCGTCGAAGTGGAGGGGAGCCAAGGTCCTCGGGGCGGCCCCTTATTACCCGTGCACCGCAGCGTGTGACAATTTGGGACGGAATTTTCAATCAACCTCACCGTGACATATATCCTTAATGTATTGGTTTGGAGTCGATTATCGAATTTAATACCTTTTTACAATAAAATATGTACACTCTAACGAAGTCATAAAGGAAACAGAGATGATATCATCTAATCAAAATCTTGACGCATTTAAAAAAAAAAGATTACTGGATACGTGTACTTTGTCGACATTTTCGTTTTAACTAATGAATAAGTGTTAATTACAGAAGTTTTGTTTGAACAAATCTACTTTCTTAAATTATACCTTCAAGTATAGAGTAATATCATCTACAACTACAGATGTATCGTTAGATAAAACAAGACCTACAGATCCAATAATATCTGCTGAAGCTAGTGTGTTCGGTTTTCCTGTCATTATTACCTTTATTGCAGAATAGAAAACGTAAGCTGTTGCGGTATATGTTTTATTTTATAACGTGACTATATTATGAAGTATTGATGAAATTTAATAACAATTTAAAACATTAAAATCACTATCTTCTGCCGGAGGCCGCTCAACGCAACACCTAAAATGTTTTGGGTAGCACATATCTGGAAAGTCGTCAAAAATCCTATAAACTGCATGTAATATCAAAATATATTTATCTAAAACTTAATGACTCAATTCACTCTTCTCTTTCTCATAGCCCTTGGAGAAAGCTCACTGCTGAACTTTGGCCTCTCTCAAGGAGCTCCACGTCCATAGTTCCTCCGCTGCCCGCTTCCAGCTCCTTCCTACGATTATTGTTTGATCGTCGGTCCACCTAGTATAGGGCCTGTCAGCACTGCGTCTTCAGATATACCCTTGCCATTCGAGGACCTTGCTGCCTTATTGACAGACAGTCCTTCAAGCGATGCATCCTGCGTATTGTCACTTAAGATTATAAATCTTTTAGACTGTCAGTGACCTTAGTTCTCCTGCGGATCTCTTCATTTTACCACGTATAAAAACCATGAGCATAGCTCTTTTCATTGCTCTATCTACTATTTGAAGCTTTTCGTGAGTCCCACAGTAAGCTCTCCGTTTATTTTAAATATATTCCAATTTATAATTTTAATCTAAATAGCTTTCTTTGTTCAGGCCATGACAGAACCAAAGAATCATTTTTTATAATAAGAAGATAAGTGTGAATGATCGGAAGAGTAGAAGGCCAAAAAAACGATGAATACATTGTATGTGTGACAGAGGTGTGTGTGCACTATTGATAGAAAGGAATGTATGAGGATATGTTATTCTAACATCACATAAGTTGGGAGTACAAGAGGGAGACGATAGTTTAATTAAAACTATGTTATCTGAGGAGTCAGTTTTTCTTCTATGTTGTTTGTCAAAGTATGGATTTGTAATTGATCATCCACCAAGCTGTGGTTCCGGGTCTAGGAACTCAATATCAGATAAGCTGTAAGAGTCAAAATGACTACCAAGTAATGCATTCCATCAGAGAATAAAGCATTGTTCAACATATAATATACAGACACTTGTAAAGACAGTCCAATGCCCAGCAGTGGACGTCCATTGGTTGAAATGATGATGACGACAATGACTTACTTGTAAAGATAACTCAATTGAGAAATTTGTTACTTATTAATATATATTGTATTGTTTTTAACATCCCTTATCCTCTTTTTAGTCATAAGAAAAAAGCTCTCACAGAGATCAAGTACAACTTTCGAAATGAAAGTTTCTCTTCGAGTGACAGTTACAACCGTAAAGTATATGTTTAAATATTTAATTTGGAATCAATATATAATATGAAGAAATCAATAACTTTGTTAGACATTTCACAAAAGCCAATACGTCTGTATTATTTAAAAGTTTCACTAACAATTGCACGTATACATTATCTTAAAACTTTAAGGGATGACGTGTATACACTTTAAGGATAAAAGTATGTATCTTTAATTTGTTCAAGTGAATTTAATGAAATTTTTATATCTTTTAAAATTAAGTTACATGATACAAAATAAGAATGTATACATTTATTTAACCCTTATCAGTATTTGAGTTAATACCGCGACTTATCAAGTGAAGGCGATAATAATTTTAAAGTTTTTGTGTTAGTTTATAAAACTAAGTTAGTCAACTAGTTTCGTCTTAACACATGAAAGAACAGAATGGACTAAAACAACTTGTTCTTTCTTGATGATTAATAACAAACACATTCAAGACAAATAACAAGTATAATATAGTTCTGTCTTGTTATATTATAGAGACAGGTTATTTTAATATTCATGAGATGAACTTCCATATATACTGTTTCCGAAAAAATCAAGAATGATCTAAACAGGACTAATCTAATAGTTGTTCGTGATCAATAAATTATTTGCCTTATTATGAACTTCGTCGTCGGTTATTAAAAATAGTATTGAAATGTCTGCTGCTGTCTCGTGCTGGTGAAACGGTGTTATAATTGATTCGCATTTGCTTACGTACAAAAACCACCTTGATGATGTAAGCATGAGCTCAGCTCATTAGGAACGGCATAGATCGTTTAGCAAATGACCAAATTCGTTCAACTGCGAAGCAAACGTAATGCAAAGAAAGTAGTACTAGCATATAGTTATAATTTACACTGATATAACCGACCAGATATTAAAACCTGGTATGTGGTTTTAAGTCCGCGCATCAGGTGTCTGAACCAAAAAACAGTCAAGTATTATATTTAATATTTTACGGTTTATTATAAAATTTTAAAATTGTAGAGGGTTTTATATTGTTTACTACTATAAACGTAGTACATAATATAAACTAGGTAAATTTACATAATACTCAACAATCACAGTAAAAGTACTAGGAAGTATTTTCGTGTAGTGCAATTGATTTTGTTCTTTATGTCATTTGGACAAAGTATATTTTTTCTTTTTTATATGGCGCGTATTGATCATTCTTTGAAGTATATTCAATGCTAGTTTCTTGCTTTTGTACTGAAACATGTTCCAAAGCAGCAGGAGTTTGGATACAAATTCAATAAGTAATTACAGAGTTATTCTATTGAATTCTTGATAAAAAGAAACTTTTTTTTAGTCTTAAAATAATAAAGACGACCTATGTTATACCTAGTCAGTGAATACGAATTCTTTAAATTATAAGCTGATAGAAATCCACAGCTGGACATAGCCCTCCCTCAAAAATCATCACATCGTATGGGGAATTTGGGACAAATTATCACCACGCTGGCCTAATGTGAGTTGATGGGAGCCAAAGCCTTTATTGTTGATTAGCTGGTTGGCTCAGGACCCGTGAGTCGTGCGGAATCCCATACACATTGATTCTTTAGGGATAATTACTATAGTTAGCAATTATATAGTATAAGCTTCCGGTAATTACCGTTTCTAATTAACTTAAATATGTTTTAAAATTCTTGGAGTATGTTATTGCAACTTGGAAAAAATGTTCGTTTGGTATTATTCAGTTGTTAACACAGGATGTCGGACTCCGAGATTGACGCAGGCGGCAAATATTGCAGAGGAGGACAGCGACTCGTGCATCACATATAATAACTAAGTTATTACTTAATCAGTATGAATGTTCTTTAAAATTGAAATTGATCATTATTTGGAAGCGGAAATTGTCTGTGGCTTCCTTTGCTTTACAGCACGATGGGATGCGACTAGCAGAGCGTTCACCTGATGGTAAATGATACAAAGCACCACATTACGCTCGTCGCTTTGAAACATATGATGTTGAGTGTCGTTACTCCGGTAATATCACTAGCTACAGCACCCTTTAAACCGGAATAAAGTAATGTTTACACAGTTCTGTTTGGCGGCAGAAATAGGGGCTGCGTACCTACCTACTACCTAGACGGTCTCCAACAATAAAAACCTACCACCAGTAAATTTCATTAATTTAGCCATAACATAAAACAACAATGATGTGGTGGTCTCGAGCTCCAGAATAAGATACAGCCTCAATAAGGAGATTTAGGTTCTAAAACAATGTTATATAATAATCAAATAATAAGTGTTCGAAGGCTGTTATGGTTCATGACCTTACTGATTACAACATAGTTTAGAAGCAGATTGTATATAGTGAAGCTTTTTCAGAAAACCATGAAAATCTTTAAATTCTTGTTCATCTCTTTCGTGTACTTCATGACTGAAGGTTGTACTCATCCTCAAATGCTCTTACTGACGCGTCAACCAGTGCCTCTACACCGTTCTGCTCACGGCACGTCTATTATTGCTTGTATCTAGTCGGATTAGCATTTAGGTGATCGACCCAGATTATCTAGTGTCTCCGGGCAACATGTCCAAAGTAACATAGACTCATTGGTAGCAAGTCGTGAACAATCTGGTAGTGATTTTGAGCTGCTCGAGAATCAATTTGTTGGTTCTTATTGCTATCCATGGTGTGAGTAGCATTCTCCTCCAACACCACATCTCGAAAGCTTCAGAAATCCTGACCATCCTATTAGTTAATTTTAAAATACTTTCAGTAAGCGACCTCAAAAATAAAGAACAGGTGAATAAGGAAAGCCTTACCCAATGTATACCATATAAAGAATACCTCAAGGTACCGTGAGACTCGTTGAATTTCTAATGACGATGTATTATGCAATTCGTGGTGTCATCGGATGACCATTCATCGTCATCATCATGTGTTATTGAATTACTTAGTTGAAGTGAAATGATAACAATTTTAATCCAGAAAAAAAATCGGCATTGTTTTACTACGAATAGCTCTTTTTGCTGGAAACTGTCTAGGAACGATTACTAGAGCAAATTTGTCTTACTGTGTTCTCGATTAAAAAACGTTGTGGCTAGTGAAATTACTGGGGTAACTAAATTTAACATTAAGTCTCAGGCGAAGAGCGCTATGTGATGCTGTGTATATCATCCTATCTAACGCCCCACTATTATGAGTAGAATTATCAAGGCCTTTCAGGATTATCTGTATTGGTTATGCAAATCATCCTTTATAAAACCGGTGTGTGTATAAATCTTAGTTTAAGCGTGTTGAAATAGTCGCCGAGTGAAGGCATTCAACAATGAGTGCAAGGAAAAGTGTTATCGCGCGTGTGTTTGCATAACACTCACATTCCGTATCACAATCAGATATTGACGGTGGAATTCAATTTAAAAATAAAAATATTTGTAAATATTGGTGGTAGGTGGCTAGCTCTCTACAGCGGTTACCCACAGAACCGCTGTGCGCCCATCTGAGACATGAGATGTCAAATCTCATTACCTCTGTAATTTCACTAGCTATAACGCCCTTTAAACTGGAACACAGTAATGTTTGCACACTATAGTATGGCGGCAGAAATAGGCACCGCGTAGCTACTTCACAGTATCCGGCTAGATTTAGCATAATGCCTGTAAACATTCTCTCTGTCAATCTTTGATGAGGCGAGATGTTATGATAGGTCTTAAGTGAAAAAATAAATATATGTTATAATATATAAAAAGTCCCACAAATCCGCATTGGGCCAGCGTGGTGGGAAATGGTAAATCCCCCCATATGAACCCCTACAGACGACGGCCACTAGTGCCCGGCGAAGCAGGCAGCGCGAGATCAATCGATGTAGGGAATCTCTAGGAGAGGTTTATGTCAAACAGAAGATGTCTATCGGCTGATGATGATAACATGCTATAGTTAACTTCTGTTAGAGAATTTATAAAAAAAAAACGAAGTATATAGGTCAAAAGAGTCATTGATAAAAAAAAAAAATTTGAGGTCAAAAAAGTATTTCATAATTTAGCGCGTCTTCTTTGTATACATTTTACCATTTTTTTTCTTTCGTGGGGGAAATCTTCGAAAGATACCCTGCTTCTGGGGGGGAGAGGGAGTCAGGGTTAGTGTGATTTTTATTCACTAAAACCCTTTCGGTGCTCTGCTTCAGTGCTTTCAGCGAGATTCCGGGATCTCTTATAGAACGCACCGGTGCCTATCTACACTTTCCTTGAATACGTCTCTAAGGAGGGGCTTAACCCTCCTAAACTGTCCCACGCAGGTTGGCTTTTTGAGCGATAAGGCTCCCAACCTCAAGGCCCGCGAAACTCCTAGACCTTTTAGTCGCCTTCTATGAGAGACAGGGTTTACTTTAATCCTATTCTTACTAGCCCAAAACTACCGGGCTTTTGTATACATTTTTCCTAGTAGCCGCATCTTGATTCTTTTCACTCCTGATGAGGAAGTAGGAAAGGTCGTCTCTTAACCAGCTATCGGAAGGATTTAGTTAAAATTGTAATACTTAAAATATATTTCAGATAATCGGACAAAATAAGCAATTCATCTGATGTTAAGAATAAGAAACGTATCGGAACATGTTTATAATGTTTAAATTTGTAAGCTCTGACTTACATACAAACAAACGTGAAAATGTAAGTAATAGTTTAAACTTTATTAAGTTAAAATTATTACTTTATTATGTATTAATATTTAAGTTTTGTGAAGTAATAATTAGCACTAAAGTTCACTGGAGGTTTTGAACCTGAATACGAAGTATCTGTTGAAAGTAATAGCGTTAATCATTAAGTTAATGCATTCTAATCGTTATCTTGTTATACTTAAAATGTAATAAGTTACATATATCATACGTATGCCATAGGTAGACATAATCTAGTTAATAAAATACTTGCATTAGGAATATCCAATTAAGTAGAAGTAAAAAAGAAGTTAACTTGAATTTTAGCGATTGTAGTATTCTTTTTTGAGAGGAAATCCCAATTCGGGTGTCGAAAGAGCTAAACTAGAATTTTCCTAATTAAAACCCCTTGGTATTCTTCTGGATGTAAGGGGTCCCGCACAACAACTCACGATACCCAAGCCAACCTGACCTGCTCTTGGAGGAATGACAGAAGGAAATGGAATGGAGAATGATAGAGAAGAGAACTATAAGAAAAGAGTAGAGTATGAAAGAGGAAAAAAATGAATGATCAGTATGAGTAAAGTAGACATATATGAATACAAATGTAAAAAAAAAATGATAACAATGATGGTAAAGATAGGAAAAATGATGTAAAGATGGTAAATGAATCAAATTGTGGGAGTAAAAGGCCCTGACCCAAAACACACAGGAGGAAAAAATTAAAAAAAAAACCTCACCTGGTAGTGGTGCCTGCTAATCAATAAACGAGGCTCTGGCTCCCACCAATCTTTATTGGGCCAGCGTGATGAAAAATGGCCCAGCTCCCCTCATATAAACCCTAACATGGAGGTCTTTGGGGAGACCTATGTCCAGCAGTGGTCTATCAGCCGATGCTGGTGTTCTTCTCTAATACATTGGTTGAAAGTATGAGAACGTTTTCCTAACTAATGTAGTGCGAATAGTATTTAATCTTGTACGGATATCTTTCGTAAAAAAATAAAGATAGCTCTGCACATCTATTTCATAAAATTAGACCTTCAATATTACGAGGAAGTCCTCGTTTTTTCAGAGCAGGATGAGCTTCCTCCTTAATTTAATGACATTTCCCCACATTTTATCCCCTTTACAAGCATGCCTAAACCGTCGAAGACCGTCTAGGTGGTTACCACCTCAGCGCTTGTTTCTGTCGCCAAACAGAAGTGTGGAAACATTACTATATTCCGGTTTGAAGGGCGCTGTAGCTAATGAAATTACTGGGGTAATGAGACTTGAAATATGTCTCAAGGCGACGAGTGCAATATGGTGCAGTATATATCTTCCTAACTAACGCCACATTGCTATGGACAAGCGTATCATTTACCATCTGATGTACGTCTATCTCGAATCATCGCTTAGTCGTATAAAAAAAAAATATTTTTGAAAACATAATATATATTAAATTGAATAACAATCACACATAAAAATGAGTGTTGTTGCATATATATGACGTGCCGTTTTCCTCCGTTTGTTCTAATTAAACGTACATCACCGCTTCCATTGAAAGTAAATCGTGTAGTAGTGCGAATCTCTCAAGTAAACATTGTTCTCAAACATGCTAACATTTAACACGGCTGTAGATAAAAAAAAATAATGATTCCTAACGTTAGGTGCCTATTAACTTACACAAATTGCTTTACAATTATACCGTGTGTGTGAAGAAGCTATTTTATTATGATTCCTGGTCAGACAAGTTGTTTAAAACATACAAAATACAATTGGTAGATCTTCACTAGTAGTAAGTCTCTATTGCTGAAGACCGTCTAAGTAGGTACCACGCTGTTCCCATATCTGCCACCAAATAGTAATGTGCAAATATTACTGTGGGCCGGTTTGAAGGTCGCTGTAGCTAGTGTAATTACTGGGGTAACGTGATTCGACATCTTTTGTACAGGCAACCGACGAGCGTGCAAGAAGACGCTTATGAAAGTGGAGGAAGCGAGAGAGGTGTGCCAGGATCGTAGCAAGTGGAGAGGGGTAGTCTCTGCCTACCCCACTGGGAACGAGGCGTGATATATATGTATGTATGTATGTATAGGCGACAAGCGCAATGTTGTGCAGTGTATACAATCTTAACTAGCACCATCTTGTTATAGCCAGACGTGTCACTTATCATCAGGTGAACATCCCGCTTGTCGCTTAATTAAATAAATAATTACAAGGTGAACAAGATTTTATTGCTATGAGATTTATTTACTAGTATCTTTTGCTATGCAAAATTCTTTGTACAAAAATTCTGTTTTTATATATCTTAAAAACAAGTCCAACCAATACGTAAACATGTTTTATGTTTTTATGTTTCAAAACGAGTGTGAGGCTTAGGTAATTTAAATGAATCATCATTCAGGTTTTTTACATAGATAGGTAAAGTCCTGCTTGGAAAGAATATAAAAGTAATCGTTGCGAGCAGGTAAGGATAACGGCGTCGTTGAAAGCAATCGAAATATAGCGTTGTGAAGTCATCGTGTAGAGATGTACTAACAACGAGTAACGCCGATTTATATATATATATATACAAACATAATAGAACATCTGTATATATAAACAAGTCTTCGCTTAATTCGTATGAACGTTTACATTATACTTCTACTGAAAAACAATTAAATGTAATATTTCTGTTTGTTCTAGATTATCTTGGGAAAGACGAGACGACAGGTTCTGATAGAAACGTTAAAGATACATACATAGCTTAAGATATAATGCTATAACTACCAAAAAAAAATTTTATTTTATACGCTACGAGCGGTTTTTCATCTGATGGTAAGCGATACGGCCGTCTACAACAATGAGGCGTTTGGGATATATACTGCATCACATTGCGCTCGTCACCCGAGACATAAGATGTTGAATCCCGTTACCTCAGTCATTTCACTTACTACAACTCGCTTCCGGAACACAGCAATGTTCGCACACCGCTGTTTGGCGACAGAAATAGGCGCTGCGGTGGTACCTAGACCATCTCCGGAAACGGAGACCTACCAACAGTAAGGCATACAAATAATAAAAACATAAATAACCTCACTCTGCTTAGATTCGTTTCGTTCATTATTCATGGATGTTTTGTTCAGGGTTTCGATAAAAAAACATTGACATACATAATTAATGTATATACATTTCTATACAGAAACAGACAACAAAAACGTCTGCAGGTTAAAATAATATGTATTTTTATGTGTTTATTTTCATATGTTTGTATATTTATATATTATATTTGAAACGCAAATTTTAATTTTATGAATACATTAGTTTAATTGGTCTTCTAAGAATATACGTCAAACCTATTAGACGATTTGAAATTATTTAAAACAGTATTATATAACGGTTTTAATTAACGTCGGTTTGTGTAATCTACGAAACTATTATTTTATTATTATTACAGTACCTTTGGATATGAAAATTAAGTAGATTTTCGAAAAATTCTTATATTCGTTGAATTTGCTAACATTCTATTTAAATCAAATGAATGAATAATGGTTAATTAGTGTTGTATACACACCTATTTGATTACAGATATCCTTTCAATGATCACCGAAACGTGTTTTCACAATCACAACGTTACAAAAAAAAGAAGCGCGAATCTTGTTTTAGAGCGAGAAGTGACAGTTGAACGGTTTACACGACAACACCGGCCTCGATACGATTGCGTACTGACGGGCACAGAGTACTTTGTTTATACTGAGAAAGTGTAGTCATTGGAATATGTAACATTTAGCGACGTCTGGTGTTTTGTGAACAAAACTGTGCACTAATATACGAACCCGAGGTTCGTATACACAGACCTTTGGTTCGTATATGTAGATTTGGTCGTTTTTTTTTTAAAAAAAAAAGATCTTTTATAAGTTCTACTACACATTTAAGTTTTTGTTTGTGTAATTTTAGACATTTTTACAGCATTTTAAGTAATCATTTTTAACAGCAGGTTATCATAGAAATCGATTATAAAATATATCATTATCATTTCAACCGATGGATGTTCCAGACTGCTGGACATAGGTCTCTTGAAATGTGTTCCACAAAGCGCGACCTTGCGTTATTCGAATCCAGTGGTTCAATCCTATTACCACCTAAGGGTCTGCTAACCCTGCGTTTCCTGGTGCGGGGTCTAACGATAACTATAAATAAGGGGGATAACGTCGATTGGTTCTACGAGATACGTGCCCCGCCTATGGCCACATCAGTCTCGCGACTCTCCTCATTTCTTATATGATAGCGCAGACATACTCCAAACCTCGCCCTCTTGATTGCTCGCTGTCTGACTCCGAGATTTCTTATAAGGCCCATAGTTAGCGACTGGAATAATTGCCATTTATTTATTTATAAAATCTCTCATTTTGAGAAGTTTGTATATTAGAGGTGTCTTTAGAACCCACTGGGCTAGCTAATACTGTCATATTGATCGCTATCACAGCATTACTGTGTTAGTATAATTAAAATTAGCACTGAGTGTTAAGCACCGATGTCGCTATTAAGCTTACCGTCCTCCTTATGGTAAGAAGTCGCCGAAGACAGTGGTCGCCTGTAATACCGGAGGAATTACAAGCGTTTTTATCAAAAAATCACCAAGAGGAATAAATGAACAAAAAAAAAAAACCACATTAAGAATTTATTTATATAATTCATTTATTTAAATTGTATAGTATTCACATGTCGCTACGCGTTTCAAGACGTGAAACAGCAGCGTTACATACAAAATGAGAACACAACGCTTTACAAAATAACTAGTCATAAAGAGAAATGCAGCGGTCGAACGAAAAGCATATCCGTAAGTAAATAACTACAGCTGCTATATGTTAATTGTGATATAGCAAAATGAGACTTATGGCTTAACATTACTTGGCAGTTAGCACGCGAGAGTGATGATTGAAAGATGTATACGTAATACTGATCGATGCCAAGTCGATAGCTGGTGGTAGCTGGAGAGGGTGAGTTTCGCGAACCGATACAAAAAATAATAATGCTAAGAACGCAAAATGTGAGACGAATTATCACAATCCAAATGTTTCGGCTGACATGCGAATTGACTCTCAGCCCCCAACATTATCGAATTAAGAAAAAAAAATTACACAATAATTGACTAAATACCTTAAACCGCTACACGGGTAAAAAAAAGCCGGACATCCGATCCTTCATCCGGATACAATTAAACTATTGAGCATAACAATATAAGAAAGGCAGTCATCTTATTATAATTATTGAAAAAAAAAAATGCTTTATTTGAGTATAGTGAGATACTGTCAGAGAATAAAATATTTTAGGAGGGGATGGGGAGGTTAAATTGCCTAATCTCACAACGAATAATATTTCGTTGCAAACATTTTGTAATGATCATTATTAAAATTACTGATAACACATAACATTTATTTAAACTATTGACAATTTTCGATTTTTGTTCAAAGGACAACGTAATAGTTACACATACTATCCAATTGTATAATCCTATTACGAATGATTACAAAAATGTAAAAAAGTCCGATATAGACTAGGTTAGTACTTTCTACTAGGTTAGTGCGTTTCACCGCCGCATACTACATCACCACTTAACACCAGGTGGGATCGTGGTTAAGCATTATTACATATAAAAAAAATGCATACAGATAGTTCCGTCACAGATTAAGCATTGCAACTCTTCTATAGAGTAGAGCAAAATTACAACGATAATATGCATTTAAATTGTAAAATAAAATACGTACGCGTTTAAAAAAAAAAAGAGAAATATAAATCATACCACTATATGAAAAAAAAATTAAAAATGCTTCATTTCATGTCAATTACACGCATATAAATAGGCCCTTTTGTAATGTCACTAGTAGCAGGAAGACAAAATATTTTTTTTTTAAATAAAAAAAAAACAACTCATACATATTGCACGGGTAAATAAAATATAGGGACTAGACACATTAACTGCGGCTACGCGATATTTATTAAACACTATGGAAGATATCAGATTCTTTACTAAACTTAACATGCAATTTTATCGACATTTAAATTTGCCCAATTTCAAATTATGTTATAACCCGGTCTCATACGGCAGCCGGAACGCAGCGTTGCTGGCCAGCCCCGGAAACGGATTAGAGTCCTCCGTGTTACGAGGCAAGTTAGCCAATGTGTCTAGTCCGCATGCGCACCACGGTCGTAGCATTAGATTTCGATACAAAACGACTTCACTTACCAGCGGTAAGCTCGGATATGTTTGAAATTTAACTATTGTATAAGGAACCATCTTGTAGTTATGTTTTGAAATGAAAACGTAGCTCGGGCTGCGAAATAATGTAGTCATGACGCTACACTACGAGCTGTTACTCCTCATATACAATGGCCATGTACATATACATATATATATACTGTTTTAGGTATAATTCTACTATCGCATCTACACCCAATGTAAAAACCGACGACCCGTCCACAACATTCACTATGCTATATGCCATTAAAAAGTCGCATAGCTTAGCATCTTAATTAGCTTTAAAAGGCCTTGTAAATAACTACCCTTAAGTCCTTTAAGAATTCCGATTATAAGGTCACCATTTCATCGCGAATACAACACAACTATATCACTTGAGAGTAACTAACTAATTACACAAAGTAACCTAAAAACAAATTACGAAATAACTCATTGAAAAAATAAAAAACATGACGAAATAGATTTTGTAGAAAAAATCCTTCTTACACACACACGTTAATAGTTCAGTTCGTTTAAATCTATGTTGTTTTTTCGAGAGAGAATTTTTTTTATGGTTGAAGAAAACAGATTATCGGTGACGCCGATCACTTCGTAACGCCGCCGGAAATGCGTATGCGCAAAGAAAAAATTCCATTAAAATCTTGTGTCGTTTGCTGCAAGATTCTATGAATTTAAAACAATGGCGCGACATCAAAGCGAGTGGTTGGTGATGGTGATAGGCGTCTCCAAAAAATTCAGCCTCTCGAAATTCTAGCAAGTCGTCATTCGGTAAAACAGTTTCAAAGAGTTCCCCTTAAACAGTGGTCGAGGTTACCTATACACTAAAACCGGACATAGCAGGCACTAAAGACACATCCGTCTCTGAACACGTGTAACCTTAAACAAAAAAATACGTATACGTACCTCGTACATAGAAAACAGTGAAACACTTCCGGTTTCCACAATTCCACTAAATGTCCGTTACATTATGTAGTCTTTATTTTATTTGAGATCAATAACGCCGCTACGCACTAGACTGGACTCGTCGCCGAACGGGGGGAGGATAGAGTGGGGGAGAGAGTGGGGGATAACACTGTCCCCCTCACCGCACTGCCTTACAGCCGACACTTTACACTACGTAGGAACATAAAGATTGTGCAATGTATATACACTACTAATACATACATTAAACTTATTTCCTTTCCACACATAGCCGCGCTAGTTCCAAGGCTAACGACCGTTTTTAATTACAATGTTGTCGAAAGTTTGGTAAAAAAAACTTTATTTTTTTTTAAAGACAAGTCTGCTTATTTGTACATATAATCCCATTCAGCAATCGTACACTTCGAAATACCTAGGAATCGCTGCGAGGCAGTGAGGGTAAGGGGGTGGTTCGCACACACGTCACTACCATTAGCACCAGTGTTGCCGGAACACTAACCGCCGCCGCGGACAAGTTGCTTCCTCTTGTGAGCCGACTTAATTGTACTTTAGTATGTACTTCTTCTATTGCAGTCACGCCTGCTTCTTGTTTTTTCTTAAAAACTTTCCATTATCGTGTCATGGGTTACCAAATGTCCTCGTAAATCCCATTAAACTGTGAAACTCACAAAACGAAGGTTGCTTCATAACGAGCAACGGATTCCAACTTCACAACTGTCAATGTCCATCCGCTAGCGCCGCAACGCGCAGCATACGGCTCCACACCAAGGCACATGAAGCCAGGGAGCGTCAGCATATGCAGCCGGAGGCGGAGCCGGAAACACAGCGGGGGGTGCTGTTTCGAGGTGCGTTAGCGGTGACGAGGGCTTTGGCGGTTCGGGGGGTGTGACAGGCGCATGTCGAGGGGCATCAGACGAGGTGGTCGCGCTCGTCGAGCGAGGCGTCCGAGTCGCGCTCGGCACGTAATTCGCGCTCGAGGTCCAAGCTACGCCGCTCCAGCTCGAGACGAGCGGGGCCCGCCGCGTGGGGTCGCCGCGGAGCTTCCAATGACGACACCTGTTGATTAGAGACATTGAAAATAAGAAGTTTAAAACAATAATAGCACGAGGCGTATAGCTGTTTCACGTGGTGTTGAGTTAACAGTACCTTGGCGAGACGGCGGGCGGATGGCGGGCGCTAGGAGGGCGCAGGGAGGTGCGGCAGCTTGGCGGCCCAGTAACGGCCCGACCCGCTCTCCTCCGACAGCGCCGCTTGTAGCTTCGCTTCTGCAAACAGTATTTATCAATTTAAAGCAAAAAACATGACATGGAATAACGAAAACATTTCTTAAAATTGTATATTAAATTTATTGTTCATCATCAGGCGATACACGTCCACTGCTGGATATAGACCTCTCTTAAAGATTCCCACACCTGATTACGCCGGGTTCACGGGATTCACATGGGGGGGAGGGGATTTCTGCCTTTTCACACTTCGCTGGCCCAATGCGAGTTGGTGGGGATTAAATGGGAAATTAATGCTAGTCATAACGATATAACGACACCAATGACCCAATAAGCACTTCCCAAGGCGTAAGGCTCTCCTTAGCACCCTCGCTGTGATCCGGTAAATACGAGACCACACAACATTCTCTTTACAGTCCCCTTCAGGTTCACTTATTTGGACAATAAGGTCCCCGCACTGAAGGTCTGCCCATCTGAAGACCTATTTCTTCACTTACTTCGACAAGCAAGACTTGCCTTATATCAATTTTTATTAACCTAAAACTGCAGAAGAGGACAGTGTCAGTACTTTATTACCGTCGTACTCACTTGCGACCTGCGACGCGTTAAATGTGACCGGTGTGCGCGCGAGTGGGGTCCGCAACGAGCCCCCTCGTCCGCCGACGCCCCCAGCCCCAGCACCAGTACCCGCCGCCGCCGCGGCCGCGCCCCCCGCACCGCCCCCAGCGCCACCCGACTGTCGGCAACAGAACAACCACATCTATACACAATTACTCGTATAATAACATTGAAATAGGTTTTAATTTAAAATATATTATATATTAACAATATATAGCAACTTTTCCGCGGATAAACAGTACTATACAAATAGTGTTTTCCGGTGTGAATTTGGCAACGTAGAAACTATTATTTGAGTAACAGAATTTAAAATTATAGGTTTCGAGGCAATAGCCACTTTCTTTATCAAAGATAGACGTATCGAAAACCATCAGGTGAAATTCTACTCTTTTCGACGCATAATTGAATAAAAAAATATTTTCAATGATTAACACGGCTTCATCAAGAGTGTAGTGGTGACCGATCAAGAAATTTTTTTTTTTAAATACTATCGTCACTTCCACCAGCATAGTATAAACATGAGATCCATTAAGTTTCATTAAAGATAAAAAACTACTTTAATAAATACATGTTGTATAAATTCTAAAAATAATATATAACAAATATAACCAACGTGGTTAAAAAATCTGCACGATTGTCGTCTCGTGAAGGGAGGCTGCGAGTCCCAATAGTGAGAACATTACGTTTTCTAACTCATGCATATATAATAGGTCGATTGTGAAATGAAAATGATTAAAACGCGATTGTGATTACTAAATCCAAACTTACTTAAAACACTCCAAGAAATAATTTGAAATATTCTTTCTGAATGAAAAATAAAAATAACCAGCAACATAATTCGTAAAAAATAATGAGACATTGATTTCTGTGGTAGTATTGTAGATATTGATATAGCAAGAGCAAGGTTCTGTTGTAGGGTTTCAATGAAATTATTGTGTATTGATTAAACTTCGTTCAAATTTAAACTCTAGCTTAAAGTTTCTTTAATTACATAAGGTTTTTTTTTTGCTTAGATGTTTTGTTAATCTGCATTGTGTTAAACAGGAATACTCCAACATAACACGGTGTTAAAGAACAATCAGGCCATGTGTCAACTTTGATTGGCTTATTATTTTGATGGTATGTAGCCAAACGGCTTCGAAAATAACCTACCGTTAATCAAACACTGGAAGGTGTAGCCCCGGAATTCAATCGGGGATTTCAGGGTTAATAAGTAAGCTGTTAGCTACTGCGCCACGAAGGCAAATAAAATTGTAATGCGCCCTCTTTTGGGAGGAACTGTCGAGAAACTGGAGGCTTGTCTTAATACGTGTTATGAATTCGTTTTGAACGTAACGCAAACGAACAAACACAAGTGACGATTGTCTCAAACAAAACAAAAATGAAAAAAAAACAAGCGTAACTAAAACAAACCTATTTGTCGGTGCACTTGGGCTGGGCGAGACGTTTGACGTGGTGCGCTATACTAACGTGGTTTGCGGGCAACGGTTGCGGCTGGCTGTGGGCGTGGCCCTGGGATTGCCCGTGGGACTGTGCGTGGGTCTGGGCGTGGGACGGCGCGTGCGGCTCGTCGTCGTGCGGCGGCCGTGGCAGCCGCCGTCGCAGCCACGCGTGGCGAAGCGCCTGCGCTGGCGTCAGCCGCTTCTCAGGCTCCCACTCCAAGCATCTGTAATTTATAAAATAAAAAAAATATTAAGCCGTCAAATGATCCATCGATCGATGTCCAAAGATGATGATAGATATATCAATAAGTTGAGAAAAATCAGCGTCAGTTTGTCCGCTCAGGTCGATAGAACCTATCTGACGTCATAAGAGCATTGCTTTGTTTCAGCTGTTAACATATGAGAGATCTAGAGAATAGGGCTAGCACGATTTAGTTTTTTTTCATTTATCTATTATGTATACTTATTGATCTAGTTCACAAAAGTAGCATAGAAAGGCATGAAAATTTATTTATAGGACACAAGAGCTAGGTGGGTAGCAGGTTTGAAGAAAATACGTTTTTAAACTATACTTAATATTTTGCTGGGTTAGTGGTTTTTACTATAGTAACAAAATAATAATCTGAAAATTTGTATATGCCAACTTTAACAGCAATCGTTTGAATGGTATGTGCTGGGTATTTGCATTTTTATATATAAAAATGAACAGTTGATAAATGCACCAATTCCATGTGTATGGTACAGTATCAAACGAACACAACGATATGTTCTCTTGATCCTTTGTAATGCAAATCGATACTCAAATTTATTGACCTCTGCCTCTCGTTTTGATTATTGATCTTATAACATTCCTAATTTAAGTAATTTCAATCTTACCGTCTAATGAAATCAATGAAGAACTTATCCTGGCAGCCTTTGAGAGCCGTGACGAAACTTTTCGATCCCGGCGGTCCTCTTGGTTTGCCTCTTCTGGACATACCTGGTAAATAACAGATTGTACTTCAGTATTGAAGATATGTATAAATTGATAAGTCAACTTACAACTTAAAGTTGTTATAACCAAAATATAAATAGCTTTAATTCTTCAGACAGAGAAAGGTTAACATTTTAACCTATAATACATTAATATATTATAATACATTTTAACCTATAATACATTCTTTAAAGAAAAAAAACATGCTTCTCCTCCCAACCTCTTTAGAAGCGAATTAAATTCCAATTTGTATACTTACGTATATGTATAGATATAATTAAAATCGGTGTGGAAACAAAAACTTTCGTCTAAAGAATGACAGCTTTAAAGATAACAAAATTTCAGTGCTTTATGAAAGCTACAGGCTACAAGCTACGATCAGCCGAGTAATTGGGCTGAACAATGTCGCTATAAGGAAGGGGCACCGCGTAATATTTGTTATGTTAATTCGACACAGTTTTACACCCTCGCCTTGTTAAAGCAACGCTCATTGTCTCCGAAGACGTAATAATTGAACAGCCGGCACAATAAACAAGCGACGCGACGTCTGTCTGTTCGATCGCTCATAAAGCTTTGCATCTCCTTTTTGGTAAGTTGCCAGCCGTTATAGCGTGTGATGGAATCGATTGGTAGGAATAAAAGAAACTATTAACGTTGATTACACTACATCAATGACAATTAATAGAAAATGAGGGGAAAAGATTTACAAAATATAGTTATCAGCCGATAGACGACCACTGTTCAATATAGACCCAAAGATTTTTACACCGATCGGTGCTATACTGCCTGCATTCAGCGGTTTTCTGTGATTTTCAGCATATCATTGTTCTACCTTGTGGTGGTCTCCCAATAAAAAACTTATTGCCCCATCAGCTATCAATCCTTCGAGATAAAAGCTCTGTTCATTACCACTTAAATCTAGCAACGTTTGGAGCTATGTCGACTACGTAGGTTCTTCTACGGATACCTTCATTTCTAATGGACCACTCACAATAGGCAAAAGCCTATTGTGAGTTTAAAAATAAAAGGGGTCAATATCAACGGAGTAATAGAAAGGTGTAAGCTAAAAGTTTCACTGCGCGATCCAATCATGAAATGTTATAAGTTTGCCAAATATCTCCCTTCCGCTTTTTTGCTCTTTATTCAATGCTTTATAAAAAGTGTTACAGTGATCGGATTTAGTTCAAATATGCGCCGTTTTGTTCGATAATCTGTTTCCATCTAGACGGCAACTTCATAATACCTCCCTCGTAGAAGCCCCCCTCCTTATTTGCGAAGAACTCGGACAGCCACTTTTCACAAGCCTCTTTTGAATTCAACTTTACACCACCAAGGGCGTTCACCATGGACAGGAACAGGTGGTAATCACTTGGCGCTATGTCCGGGCTATATGGTGGATGCGATAAAACCTCCCATCCGAGCTCCCGTAGCTTCTGACGAGTCATCAACGAAGTGTGTGGTCTGGCGTTGTCCTGGTGGAACACTACACCCTTCCTGTTGGCCAATTCTGGACGCTTCTGGTCGATCGCCTGCTTCAAGCGGTCCAGTTGTTCGCAGTAGATGGTAGAATTAAGCGTCTGGCCATATGGGAGCAGCTCATAGTGGATGATTCCCTTCCAATCCCACCAAACACACAGCAAAACCTTCCTGGCCGTCAATCCCGGCTTGGCCACTGTTTGGGACGATTCACCGGCCTTCGACCACGACCGTTTTCGCTTGATATTGTCGTATGTGATCCATTTTTCGTCGCCAGTGACCATCCGCTTCAAGAATGGGTCGAGTGAGTTCGTTCCGTTTCAGCAGCATATCGCAGGCGTTGATTCGGTCCAGAAGGTTTTTTTGCGTCAAATCATGCGGCACCCAAACATCAAGCTTTTTTTTGTATCCAGCCTTCTGCAGATGGTTTAAAATGGTTTGGTGACTAACTCCCATCTCCTGGGCGATGTCACGAGATGCCACATGCCGGTCTAACTCGATGTAGTCCATGATTTGATCGGTATTTGTCGTCACAGGTTTTCCGCCGGCTGGCTTATCCATGGTGTCGTTTTCACCGGCTCTGAATCGTCGAAACCATTCCTCCGCGGTTCGAAGTGATAGAGTACCATCCCCCAAAACACCATTAATCTCACGGAACGTTTCTCTAGCGGATTTGCCTTTAACGAAGGAAAACTTTAAAATAGCGCGAATTTCGGCGTTAGTGAACTCGCATGTTTACACGTCTATAACTGTTGAACGCAATATCCAAACTAATTATGCATAGCGTCGTTTTGTAGGTTATATCAAGACCTTTTAAATTATGTATAGTATTGCCAGGTACGAGCTCTGTAGCGCTTTGTACATAGCCGCGAAATTCAAAAGACAAAAAGGCGGAAGGGAGATATTTGCCAACCTATTATTATAAATACATGTACAGCCGTAAACATTTATAAAAACGATAAATAGTGTTAAATAGTAAATTAATAGTGTAAGTATTTAATAGAAACATACGAACAGATAATCAAACGACTCGGACGTGTAAGTCGTTGGAATGCGTTATTTAAAAAAAAATTACTCTAACGGAAATCCGTTATGTACTATAGAGTAATTCACATTAATAACATAATTTTTGATGTAAAAGTATAGCTGCGTCAGATCAGGAAACTTTTTACAGATTTATTTTGTACTCAAAGATATCTGTCGTCTCCTTAAATAAGCGACTACTTACGTTGTGAAATGGAAGTAAAAGCTACGTAGCTTAAAAGCCGCTTGGATTCAATCTCTTATTACTTGGAGCGTTTGCTGATGAACATTATCGAGGAGAAACAATGTGTTTCTAGAATAGCAAACAGTTGTAGAAAATGACTTTCGGTTTTATGACCATTTCTTCCCCAGTTTGCGAACAAAGAGAGCCAGCGCCTTGTACTTCATGAGAATAGCAACTATTACATAGTCGGGGTTCCGGTCAAATTACGACGTGGCTATCTTCAAGAAAAGAGTGAGTAGGCTGCTACTAGGTTAGTTCGCCTTACGACCACAGATCACATCACAACTTAACATCAGGTGGGATCGTGGTCAAACGCTGGCCTTGAAGATATAAAAAATAAGTCTGTCTGAGATAAGCCCCAGAGTCCCAGTAGTGGAAACGTTCAAAGTGAGAAAAGGTCATCTTGTCAAACGTTGTGTTAATGTAGAAAAGTAAATGAAGCAGAATAAGTAAAAAGTTTTTAAAATAGTTCATTCCGCAGACATCAGCAATAGGATCTGGGGCAGACATTAGTATTTGTCTAAATAAGACACCCAAGGAATGCCACTAGAATAGTCGTAACAATTTTGTAATTATGTTACTGAACTCATCCGCTGTTTTTTTTTTTGTGTTCATAATCATTATAATTTAAGTGTTTTCTCGTCTATAGCTGAACATCATTCACAAATGATACCACATGCCTGATTACTACATAACTAAAGGGTGTCTGGTGGCAGATTTATGTTTTCAAATTTAAATAAAAAATAATATGTTTGACATATAATTTTACTAAAAGTATTAAAAGATAGAGTACAAATTCGGATTTCATTTTTTAAAGATAATGTCATCCAAATGTCTTCCATCCTGTTGCACACACTGTTCGAAACGGAGCCTCGTATTCCGTGCCACACGCTGCAGTAAACTTGGTTCAATTGCGCTGATTTCTCGCCGAATATTTTCTTTTAACAGTTCGCGGATTGTTGGCGTAAACTCTCTCTTTGAGGTAGCCCCACAAAAAAAAATCCATTGGAGTTAGGTCGGGTGACCTCGGTGGCCACGGGATGTCCCCAAAGCGACTAATCAGTTTTTGAGGGAGAATTTCTCGCAACAAATACATCGAAGCTCTGTATTTCTATACTTTCATTAACTTAAAAGTATTATATTTATAATCAAATTATATGACATTTGTATTTTTGCCAACAAATACAATTGTTTTAATATATATAAACATTTAAATGACTATTTCAGGTGATCTTCAAAACAGGAAGACGCCCACTAAATATCAATTTCCCCCAGATTATTATCAGAGCGCATAAAAGATTACTTAGATCGAAGCTATAATATCCGTTGCGTGCGCGCAGTCCGTTTCTTTGGCTTCCGGCTAGCTTTACCTAGCTAAACAATTTTTTCTTCGACTAAGCAATAAAGACGACCCAAGCATTCACCAGATAGAATCGATACGCCTACTTATAATTACATAATGATAGTATGGTATACACTGCACCTCATTGTGCTCGTCGCCTGGAGACATAAAATGTTAGGTTAAGTACCTCAGTAAATTCACTAGCTACAACGCCCTTTAAACCGGAACAACGCGATGTTTGCACACTACTGTTAATTAGTGATGAGCAAAGCAAGAATAAGACTAGGATAATCTTGGTTTTGATCTTATGATAGACGTCAGCTGCTGGACAGAGGCTTCCATCAAAGATTCCCACACGATCGGTTAGGAATTCATATGGAGGGATTTGGACCATTTTCCTCCACGCTGGCCCAATGCGTGTTGGTAAGAGCCAGACCCTCGTTTGTTGATTAGCATAGGACACCACGAGCAGGTGAGTTTTGCTTGGGTCTTGTGAGTAGTTGTGCGGAACCCTTTACACCCCCACTACATCAACTGATAAGCGGCAGAAGTAGGACCTGCGGTAGATCTAACGGACACTGAAGAAAGCGACCAACTACTGGTGTAGTTTCCCGACTCATCATTCTAATACTGTATCGACATTCCACTGGTGACAAACTGAATCATCGACTTAACCGATGTTATTATTTAACATGACGGTAAATTTATTAGTTTTATGCCAAAAATCTCGAAGTGGGCGTGGAATTCGTGATTCATAGTGCCGGTACACTGCAGCCGTGACGCTCTGAGAGTGGACGAGTTATTTTTTGTTTACACTATGACAATATTGATATAAATAGGTATGATCGTGTTCAATGCGAAATAGAGCCGACAAAGCAAAACTAAGTTAGAATGCTTACACCTTACTTTTGGATGTACTTCCTTCAAGTTAGATAACATTTTAAAATATTTTCTCATCGCAATAATAATAATAATAAAGGGCGGTTTAAACGGTATTTTTTAATATTAACAAATAAATATATGAGTTAGGTCTCTATTTTTTTTAATTGGTCCCCTGCGTATGTTGGGTCAGGGCCTTTATTATACAGTTCACTTAACATCCTAGGTTTATCTTATTTCTATAAATTTTTTTGGCAGGTCTCTATTGCCGAATACCGTCTAGGTAGGTACAACTGCAGCGCCTATTTCTGCCGCCTTTGTTGTACTACCAACATTACTGTGTTCCGGTTTAAACGGTGCTGTAATTGATTTAATTACTGGAGTAACAAGACTCAACATCTTTTGTGTCGATGCAACGGGTTCATTGTGGTGGAGAATATATCATCCTAACTATCGCCTTGTTATAGGCAGGCCGTATCACGTGACATCGGGTGTCCCAATCGTATCCTCGCTTCATTATGAGTATAATTATTTAAATATTATACAATCTCCATATTTTAAATGTGTTCGGTGTCTATTAAAGACTGTTACAAAAAGCGAAAAGGTTTTTACTTAGTTTTAATTATCTAATATTAAGCACTAATGTAAAAATACTTTAAGCTGTGTTCATAAGTATTTAAAAGTATAGAATATGTATAGTAACAACACAGCCATGCTTTTATAAATTCCAATCTAATTACGGATGTTTGAAGTGTCAACCGGAAATAAGTAATAAACATTTCTTATTATTCAGAAATATTTCGTTAGATAATTTCGTACCCTTAACGTTATCATGTTAAAACGATGTATTGAAAAAATTAAAAAAAAAATACAGAGTCAAAGTAATTAATTCTTAGCACATTTATTATCCAGTTTTTTTATAAATTCTATGTTAGAAAGTACGGATGGATGAATAGTATCTTATTGTATATTTTTTTTTTTTTTTATATATTCACGCCTTTTTCCCAGTAGGGGTAGGCAGAGGAGAATAAACCACCCACGTTTCGCCAGATGTGGTCAGATTAAGTCCCATGTAACAGGGGGCGAGCCTGTTGCCACTTTATTGGGACCACCACACACACACACACAAAGATGATATCAGTGTGCGGGTTTCCTCACGATGTTTTCCTTCACCGTTTTTGTATCTCGCTGTTGTAACTAAAGTTCACAAATGTACATAACTTAAATATTAAGTCATCGGTACATGCCGAGGTTTGAACCCGCGACCTTCGGAATGAAAGCCGCACGCTCTAACCATTAGGCCAGCGAGCTATACTAGATAACGATATTTTTAATAATAGTTGAACAAGAGGCTGAAATTGAAAAAAAAATTCTGAATGTAATCTACCTCCACTGAGCACCGTGGTTCCATCAGGGAGCGTGGTAGCTGTGCAGTACCGCGGTAGACCTTTGCTGCTGATGAAGTTCTTGGATCTTTTGCCCTGTTCGATCAACTTCTGCGGCGGCATGCCTAGCAATTCAATGATGCACGCCATCTGATCCGCCTCGTCCTCGCCGGGCAGTAAGGGGAACCCTGGAACGATATTATTTCTTATATGATAATATATAACAATTATTAACAACGTTAGATTCATCTCAGTAAATAATGCTCTTAAACTTGCACATAGACTGCAGGATATAATATATAACATATAATAGTAGTAACCCAAATAGCTTTAAGGATAAGTTTTGCACTTAATTCAAATTATTGAGAAGGTGAGCAGGTCATTCGCTTCATCATCAAAAACTGAACCGATTGACGTCCACTGCTGGACATCAGTTATCCGTTCTTAACAACAATACCTTGCCAGTTAACCAGCTGGCGAAGTAATCACTTATACACAAGTGGATTAATCTCGTTGGGCCAGTATTGGCATGACCGCGCCCTTTCATTGAAAGCACAGTCCTTGGATGTAGAAATAGGTGATGATACCTATTCAATAGCCATAGAAAAAGTCAATCATCCTGTAAAAACAATCTGATACTCGTATTTGAAATTTTTATGCGATTCGAAGTATTTAAAACCTTTATAACTGAGAATTTTCATTTCGTTCACCTGATGGTAAGCGATACACTCACCCACAAACACATAGCGCTGGTTAGGGTGATATAAACTGCATCACATGCTCAACGCCCAGAGACAGATGGGCAATCTCGTTACCCCAGTAACTTCAGTAGCTACAACACCATATACACCGAAACACAGTAATGTTTGCACACAACTGTTTTGCGGCAGAAATAGTCTGAACATAGATTGAATAGACTTAACATATGTAAGTTTTTTGTAACGTGATCCGCAATGACCTGGACCCTTATTCTGGAATGTTAGCAGTAATAAAATAGATGTTTTTTATTACATGGGTATATCTGTACATAAACGAGATCACTTATATCCGGTTAATAGGTCTAGAAAGTTTTAACTATGCCTTATCATTTTCCGTTTCACCTTGACTCCGACTTGCATAACAACAACGTGAAGGAGGTCTCATCTTGCCAGCTCCAGTGGCGATTATTTATGTAAATGAGGACTTTGCCGACGCAGCAACCGGGTACCGGGGGGTTACTGTCCACGTCGGCAGTTCTCTTACTGTACTACCATGTTATGTGTACGGCTTCCGCGGATTTGTTTCGATATTCGCTGACGGCTTTAATGCGCTTAGTTAAATATAACTTTGTTGCATTACGTATTTAAACATACTTTAATATACATTTTTTTTTTCTGTACACTTTAAAAATGTATACTTTTACATGACAATTATACTAGAAATTCACCAGAGACTATTTTTAGAGACAGTCTAGGTACCACTGCAACTCCCATTTCTGTCGCCAAACACTTGTGTGATATTTTTGGGGTAACAAAATTTAAAATATTATGTCTCAAGGCGAAGAGCAAAATGCGGTGCGGTGTATAACATCCTAACTAGCGCTACGTTGTTATGGGCAAGCGTATCACTTACCATCAGGTGAACGTCTCGTTCGTCTTGTTGCTTCGTTGAATAAAAAAAACAGATTATAGTTCAAGTTTGTAAAAGGTACGATGATTAAAGTACTCATAAAACACATGAGTGTTAAACTATAGTAAATAGTAATGTAAGCAAAGAAAAATAGAGAACTTGTATTTAGCACAATAATAAACCATTTTCTTTGAAATGTTTTTTTACTGAACGAAGCGACGACACGAGCGGGACGATCACCTGTTGATGAGTGACACGCTTGCTCATAACAACGTGGCGCTAGTTACGATGATATATACCGCACGACATTGTGCTCGTTGCCTTGAGATAAAAGATGTTGAGTCTCGTTACCCCAGTAATCACACTAGCTACAACGCCCTTCAAACGGTTGTTTAATGTTTGCACACTATTGTTTGCAACTCCAAATAGACGGTCTCCGGCAACAGAGACCTACCCCCAATTGAAATAAAGGAATTTTTAATTATGTATTTATTATGTTAAGATGTATCATCAGAGACGTCATAATGTCAGAAGGAAAGGTATATTTAATGAGATAAAACCCTTAGATGATTAATGTATACCTGTGAGCAACTCCGCCAATATGCACCCCAAGGACCACATGTCGATGGGCATGCCATAGCGCATACCCATCATCACCTCAGGCGCGCGGTAGAACCTCGACTGGATGTATGTGTATACGCGCTGATGCTCGTAGCACGAGCTGCCGAAATCTATGACCTGGAAATAGTAAAAGACGTATTAGAAATATAGTAATACTTATGTGAAAAGAACAGAAAAAGGAAAGGTTAATTTATCAAACACATGTTATAACTTATTTTTTTTTTAACTTGTGTAACAGAATGCTAACGGAACGCACACCCCGTCGCCAAATTGGTCCAGCGTCGGTGGTAGTGTCGGACTCCAACCGACTAAAAAGGTTCACACGGTATTCCACTCTCATCCACGTGTTCGTGGGGTCGCGAGATAAAGTATTTCAGTTCCTCCGCGCCCCCCCGAACGGTGGTATATTGGGGGGTAAACAGTAGGTTTGTATCATCAGGGTCCGTCCATGTAGATACCACAGTTGCTATCATTTCTCTTACTAAACAATACTATTTATTAGACGAGACTAGTGTGACGTTCATCATCATCATCAGCTGATAATAGACGTCCACTGGTGGACATAGGCCTCCTCTAAAATCTCCACATTGATCGGTCTTGAGCTGCAGTCAGCATGGCTTCCGGCACCACCGGGCATTAAAGCTCGTCGTCTGTGAGGGGATTTGGGCCATTTCCTACCACGCTGACCTAATGCGTGTTGTAGGAGCTAGAGCCTCGTTTGTTGATTACAGGTAAGTGATTTGCTTGCGCGTAACAAAGTGGCGATAGTTAGGATGATATACACTGCACCACATTGTAGTCATCACTTTGAGACGTAAGATGTTAAGTTTGGTTACTATAGTAATTTAACTCACTGCTACACCCTTTCCAACATGTTAATGTTTTCATACTACTGTTTAGCGGTGGGATTAAGGGTCTGCGGTGGTATCTAGACGGTCGCCAACAATGGAGCTCCAACCCTCAGTAAAATTTAAGTGCGACTAGACCTTTTGTCTTAAAGCTACAAAAACAATATGGCTTCGACGCGTAAATAACTAATACGGAAGTAGTTCAAAGTATATTTTATACTGCTGTTTCGTAATTCGCACTTGAAATAATATTAATATTTGCGTCGTTATTTTAAACAAAGTTCAACACGCCCCTATATTTATTTTTCATCCTCGACTCATCCATTAATCGCCGGGTTGTTGTGTAAACAATAATAAATTGGAACTACGTTTATTCGGCGTGTTTTAATATCAAAATTATTTCCCACTTCAAAGAGCTATACCTTAAAATTCTTTAACAAACACAAACGAGACATTAATCATACTTGATGATTCCTTATCTTTGTGTTTTCAATAAGACCGTGAATTTGGAGTTTCGATTCATATTTCAAGCTTAGTTTTTTTATTCACTTAAGCGAGGTAAATGGGTTGAAGTGTAAGGGGTCCCGCAGAGCAATCTACGAGACTCAAACTAACCTCACCTGCTCGTGATTGCAACCTCCTAATCAACAAACTAGGCTTTGGCTCCCACCAACCTAAACCACCCCATACGAACTCCTACAAACGACGGCCCCAGGTGCCTGGCGATGCGTACAGCGCAGGACCTAACGATGTGGGGATCTTTGGGAGAGGCCTAATCTTGGGAACGCTAAATCCAGCAGTGGACGTCTATCGGCTGATGATAAAGCGAGGTAAGTGTACGTCTGCACATAATAATGTGGCGCCAGCTAGGAAGATATACGCAGCACAATGTTGTGTTGTCCAGTAATTTCACTAGCTATAGCGTACTTCAAACCAGAACACAGTGAAATTCACACACTATCATTGATGCTAAAAAAATAAATTTCAAAGTTTTACATATAAAATTAGTGTTATTTGGCAAGTGATACCTGATGAAGTTTGGTCAACTTCTCATCACCTGGATACACATAATTTAACAAGATACTCTAGAGTACTTGGTGACAGAATGGATGATGACTTTAAAGCACGAAAGAAATTCTATAAGTGAAAAATACATGTTAGGTATTACTTTCCACTGTCATGCAATTGGGGTAATATTTAATTGGGGTGCTCTTAATAAATTGAAACTTCAATTTGTCTTTTATGAACGAACCTTAGAACAACGTACATGTGTATATTTATCGGGTGTACCGGTATGAAGTGAGTATCAAAATACAAATGTCTCGATAGGGAACGTTTGTTTTAAACGAGCCTTTATTTTTTTTGTTTGTTTGCTAAGACATCTGTGAAACATATTTAGTCTACATCAAGTCATTGAACAGACAACATCATATTTTTTCATCGTGTTTAAAATGTCGAATTTTGTACCAGAAAGTGATGATTCGCGGAACGCATTAATTTTTTGTTTTCATTTGAAGAAAAGTGCTGCAGAGTTGCATGCGAGTCGAATGCTTGTCGAGGCATATGGTGATCATGCTCTATCAGAAGCAATATGCAAAAGATGGTTTCAACGGTTCAGAAATAATGATTTTGATGTGAGAAATGAAGAACGTGGAAGACCACCAAGACGCCGAATTGCAAACGATATTGGATCGAGATGACACTTTCAATCAAAAGCAAATGGCAGAAATGTTAAATGTTGCACAACAACACAACAAACAATTTCTGACCGTTTAAAAGCTATGGGAAAGATCCAAAAGTGTGGAAAATGGGTGCCACATGAATTGAATGAAAGACAGATGGAAAACCGAAAAAACACTTGTGAAATTTTGCTTCAAAGACACGAAAGAAAATCGGTTTTGCATTGGATTGTTACTGGCGATGAAAAATGGATTTATTTTAAGAATCCTAAACGGAAAAAATCATGGGTTAATCCGAGACAACCATCAACATCGACTGCAAAACCAAATCGATTCGGCAAGAAGACAATGCTGTCTGTTTGGTGGGATCAGAAAGGTGTGTGGTGTACCACGAGCTCCTAAACTCCCACCTGGTGAAACCGTTAATACTGATCGCTGATCGCTACCGACAACAAATGATCAATTTGAACCATGCATTTATCGAGAAACGACCAGAATGGGCCAGAAGACACGGCAAGGTAATTTTGCTCCATGACAATGCACCTGCACACAAAGCAAAACCGGTACAGGATACAATCAAAACACTTGGCTGGGAGCTGCTACCTGCTTCCCCATCCGCCGTGTTCACCAGACTTGGCTCTTTCCGACTACCATTTGTTTTCATCGATGGGACACGCATTGGCTGAGCAGCACTTTGGTTCCTACGAGGAGGTCGAAAATTGGGTGTCTGGTTGGTTTGCTTTAAAAGACGAACAATTTTATTGGCGTGGTATCCACAAATTGCCAGATAGGTGGTCAAAATGTGTAGAAAACAATGGCCAATACTTTGAATGAAATGTTTTTTACTTTCCCATTAATAATTAGTGTTTTATTTTCACAAAAAAATGCACATTTCATACCGGTACACCCAGTATACGTACACTTTTCCAATTAAAATTTTTCCACCTGACATATTCACTAACCTCGAGTTTTCAACGGTTTAACTCGTCTAAAAAGAACACGAATACATTCCCACTTCATGACATCCAAAAAAATATGAGACGTGAGCAGTTACAATATGATGGGTCGTGATTAAATAACAAGAAACAAGGCCGAACACCGGCGTTGGGAAGGTCAGGAAGAGGATGTCAGAATTGAATCAGATTTATGCAGTCAAAGTTAAAAATAGATCTCCTAGATTTTGTAATCTCGTACGAAAAACACAAATCCATCCAAATCTTTGTTACAAAAGTAGTTAAGTGTAGCTATTATAATAAACTCATGCACCCCTGCAACGTCTATTTCTACCGCCAAACAGTAATGTACAAACATTACTAGAGAGGTGGTCTCTGCCTACCCCACTGGGAACGAGGCGTGATATATATGTATGTATTTAGTGAAATTACTGAGATAACGAGACTCATCATTTTATGTTTCAGACGACGAGAGCAACGTGGTGCTGTATATATCATCACCATCATCAGGTGCACGTCCCCCTGGTCTCGATGCATAATTAAATAAAAAAAAATTACTATATATTGGAATTACCTTCATTCCCTCTAAGTTATCATGTGTTTATATTATAAGTATATTACTGAAAATCATATACCTTTTGTTTAAAGACTCATAACCATGTAGTATTGATTTTAGACGCAATAGACAGATAACATATAGCTTTACCTAAAAATAACTTAACTTAAAAATTGTGTGCTTTAATAAAATATAAAGTTTTTGGATTTGAAAATATAAAGCTTTGGGAGTTGAAAATATATCCGTTGCCCTTTAGAAACGACCGTCGTAAAATGTTTAATATAACTGCGCGTACAACTTTAATAACGAACAATAAACGTCAAACATGACATGTTTCATGGTTGGTCTTTCCTATTGTAAATTTTATATTAGGTGGACCGGAAAGTAATGTCGTTTTCTTACGCTAAATACAAACACATACATTTTTAACGAGTCTTTATTTTTAATCAATGATGTATTCCCCATCATTGTCAATAACCTTTTGCCATCTAGTGAGTAAATTTTCAATCCCTGATCGATAAAAATTAATTGGTTTTTCGGCAAAATATCTAGAGATGGCATTTTGGATATCATCCAAATTTGCAAATGTTTTGCCACTTAAAAAGTGTTGCAGCGCTCGGAATAAGTGGAAATCCGATGGTGCAACATCGGGCGAATATGGTGGATGAGGCAGCACCTCCCACCCCAATTCATTAATTTTTTCTAGAGTTCGCCTTGCGCAGTGCGGTCTTGCATTGTCATGTTGGAGAATGACGCCTTTTCGGTTGACAATCGCTGGCCACTTTTCAATTAAAGATTGATTGACTCGCTGCAATTGTTCGCTGTAGAGGTCTGCAGTAACAGTTTCTCCAGGTTTCAGTAATTCAAAATGAACAATGCCGCGAATACTCCACCAAACACACAAAAGCGCTTTTTTGGGGTGTAAACCTGGCTTAGCAGTACTCCGAGGGATTTCATTTGGAGAGAGCCACTGCCTTTTGCGTTTTGGGTTATCATACAGGACCCATTTCTCATCTCCTGTGATCAAGCGATCAAAAAACGCTTCTGTGTTGTGTCGTTGAAGCAATAAGTTGCATGTGATTGATCGGTTAGCCTTATTCTGTTCGGACAGATTATGCGGGACCCAAACACCTGCTCTGCTTACTTTTCCAATCTGCTTCAAATGTTCTTGGATGGTCGACCAAGGTTTGTTGAGACTGTTTGACAATTCCTCGATCGTCTGACACGGATTTGCTTCCACTTCCGCCCTTAACACGTCGTTGTCTAACGCTGATGGTCTTCCTGATCGATACGAGTCGGAAAGATCAAAATTACCCGATTTGAACTTGGAAAACCACCTTTGGCATTTACGAATGTCCAGTGCATTTGGATAAACATCGCAAATGTTTTTGGTAGCAACTGTTGCGTTATTTCCCTTGCGAAACTCAAAGAGCATGCAATGCCGGATGTGTACCTCTTCTGGTATTTGGCTGGCCATTTTACCCAAAATTACAAAAAAAAATTGTAATTCAATTGTCTATAAGTAAAGAAATCACTATAACCTCACAATGTCTTTGGTACGCCTCTGAACAAAACAATGAGCTGACAAATGACAATCAAGTATTGGCATGCGCAGAAACGACATTACTTTCCGGTCCACCTATTATAAATAAAACTTAACTATGGAAACTGAAAATAAATATTTCATGTTGTGTTATGCTCATTTTACCCATATTTTATAAATAAACGCATTGAATCTTTCGATTGGTTGAGTATAAACACAGCACATTTGTTTCTATATTATTTCATAGCTAGTGTGTTAGGATTTTATAAGAACGATTCCCGTATTACATAATATATTCAATTAAATTCACAGGATGCTCAGGATTAGACAACGTAAATTTACTTATAATTAGAAAGCACAAGTAAATTTTCACATGAGTAGGAAGATTCTGGTAAACATTGAAAAATAATACATGCCATGTCTACTATGGGGATTCGTTTAACATAAAAACTCTACGAAGAAAATATTATAAATCTACGTAGTCACTGAAATATATAGTTATATGTAAACTGAGATAAAAAATATCTATTCTTTATGTTAGAACCTAATACTGATAAGAATATCTTATCAGTATTAAATACATAGATCGTTTATATTGGAAGTGTAGACCTGTAAATAAATAAAAAATTATCCTATCTATGAATAAAATATGTCTAATATCATGACACTCCATTATCATTGTACTATTATAAAATGAATATTATTAGGCCGAGAATATTAATGTTTTCTATCATCAGCCGATAGACGTCCACTGCTGGACATGGACCTCCTTCAAAGACCTCTTACGACCTTCACCTGATAAATGGTACACATTGTTTATGACTATAAATCCTTAGGATTAAATACCGATCGTAAAATGTATTGCATGTTATCTGCTAGAATAATCGTGAAGTACTTTAACGAGTAGGCCTCGTTTTTTAAGAATATATCGTTGTAATCGATAATGGGCATAAAAAAAAATCGATTCGTCCGATTTCCGATCGACGCGTACCGGAGCTGCGCGCGCCGCTCACGCACCAGTTGACGCACGCGATCACAATGGAGGCTCCGACTCAATGGCCCATTGTCCGAGCTGAACTGCTGTACATGGTCAACGTAAATTGTAGCATTAACCAGAACCGCGGACACGCGAGCGTCGCATACCATTTTTTTATTATTACAGTTCCGTTTTATCACGTAACAATTAACTTAATTTTTCAAACTAACTTTACATTCTTACCTGGGTTCATTAACAAATGATTACAATTGTAAGTCATTAATTTAGCCCTTTGTATATTTAGCTTAAGAAAGAAGAGAATTAACACGAAAGAATATGTGCTGATTATATATTCTATAATTTAGGTCCTCGAGAGCCGCCCGCGTAGGTACACGTAGCGTTGGGAGGCCTCCCACAAGGTGGACCGACGATCTGGTGAGATTCGCGGGAATCCAATGGATGCGAGCAACGTGGTACCGATCGACGTGGAGATCTGTGGGGGAGGCCTATGTCCAGCAGTGGACGTCGATCGGCTGATGATGATGATGATATATTTTACTTATATACAACATTACATTCGTACGGTAAAATTTTGTCAATATAAAATCGTTAGCGCTTAATTTACTCTTAAAGAAAAAAAACTAACATAACTATATATGCGTAATATATAAGAATGTAATGAATTTAAATATATATATATATATATATTTAAGTGTAGTATATAATTATTTGTATTATATTAGACTATAGTATTAGGCTATCTGTAAGAGTAGTAGAAAAATAATAGATAAATATTGGTTCACATAACAAACGTTCTTAAAAAAAAAACAGTTATAAAGTAATATATTCTTAATTAATACTAAATTAAACAACAGCTTTTATTATCAGCTACACACACGGCAAGGGTTGTTAAAAGAATTTTTTTTTTCTGGGTTGATGTTAATTTCATGATGTTGACTTTTTTTTTCAGTTAAAGATGCGGGTAACAGCTGGATACGGGCAGCGCAGGATCGATCGTTATTGAGATGTTTGGAGAAGGCCTATGTCCAAAAGTAGACGTCTGTTGGCTAGTAATGTATATGATGCTGATCAAGTGACATTTAAGCTACACATGGTGAAGCGTGTTCAGCCACAATCCTCCTGCTCTCGTAAGTAGACCTGAATACAGTGATTTTGTATAGCGACAGATTTACAATATGAAGGTAGTATGGTTTGAAAAACTTTTACTACCCCGTTTATAAAATATATAATACAGAATTTAGAAGCAAAGCACGATTGATACAACTGGTACAACTGCTGAAACACAGTTTAATATCAATAGTCAGTTGTATTAATAGATTGTTATAACCCAAAATCCAACTAACTGGAGCGGGCGTCTTGTTTTATAATACATTTTGTTTACTCCTTTCATTTGCATCATATCAAAGGTTCATTGAACTCGTTGTTATTTATTATAACAATTTTCTTAAACACTATTAATGTTTGTTAATATAATTGACGAAGCACTGTATTACTGCTGTTAGATTTAATCAGTTATAGTAATACGTGTAGTGAAGATAACATTAATTCGACAAAGTAGTGTACTTTTGTCTAAAGTTAAAAAAAAAAAAATTTAATGTAAAGAATAAACCAATTTATTATACACTCCCGCAAATAATTTGCTAATTCGTTTTTTTTTTTATTCAACTAAGCGACGAAACGGACGAGATGTTCATCCGACGGTAAGTAATACGTCCATAACAACGTGACGCTGGTTAGGACGATCTATACAACATCACATTGTGCTCGTCTTCATGAGACATAAGATGTCGTCTTGTTATCACAATTGTTTCACTTATACTTCGAATCGGAACAGTAACATTTGCACACTGCTGTTTGGCGGCAGAAATATTAGCTGCCGTGGTAAGACTGCCAAGACCGTTTCCGGCAACAGAAAACTACAATCGGTTAAATGTAATCGTGTAAACAATGCTGTAATAAGACAAAAGAAAACAAACGAAATAACCTTTTTGTATATACATGATGACAATTTTTATTGGCGTGCCAACTCCTCAATATTTGGCAGGAATCCATTTTGCGATATTTGAAAATGTTCTAAAGGTATTTCGTTTTAGCTTTCACTTACATTGATGTGTGTCAATGGTCCACATAACCATTGTCGGTAACAGGAAGAGCATTATGCAGACATGTTCCCGGGAAAGCTGTTGTGACAGTAATAAGTGGGAGATATATTGTCCTAAATCAGCTGTTTCGCCGAAGCGCCGGCGACGTTGGCTTTATTCCAGCCGTGACTCCTCGCGTGAGACAGCGCACCCGACCAGACGCTGAACTAACACAACGATGAGGCAAATTAGATAACCAATTCAATATTACTTTCTAGTACACAGGTGATTTCTTTTGAACGTATTGTTAAAGATTGAAATTAATCAAAGCAATAGGTGAGGTTCCCGGAGCCTTGATCTTGTTCTTTAAGTATTCATCATACTAACTTAATATTTTCTTGATATTTCAGTTGAGCCTTATTGAATATAGACAAAATCAATTCATGAAAAGAAAATATTGTGTTTGCATAGTTTAAATTTATTTTTTAATCCAGTACTACCTACCACATTTAGTGGCAAGGCTTTGTTGCCCTAGACCGTCCAGGTAGGTACCATCGCTGCTCCTATTTCAGCCCCAAAACAGCGTGCAAACATTACTGTCTTGTATAAAGAGCGTTGTAAGTAATGAAATTACTGATGTAACGAGACATCCTAAGTCATGCGCGACAAGCACAATTTGATCTAGCGTACATCATTCTAACTAAAACAACGGACCCTTCAAAATAATATTTGAAGTATAACATATAACAGTTTAAACAAATATCATTTATAGTTTATAATGGGTTTTACTTCCTAATGTAAGCAAGTCTTCGCGTTTTAATTGCTTTGTTTGAAGTGAACAGGGGCGAAGTAACAACGGGGGTCGTTATGGCTCTTCACCATTCCGTTTGAACCCGCAGGAAACGAAAGCAAAATAAAAAAGGGTTTTTATGTTGAACGAGATAAGATAACAAAAATTGATTATTTTATTTTTTGGCTACATCATCATCAGCCGACAGACGCCCTCCATTGTCCACACAACATTATGAAGTTAAAAAATAACGAATTCTTTTCATTAGTTTACCTATTAAAGGTTTTTACACAAATATCTTAAAATTTCAATCTACATTACCCATACACATATATATATCACGCCTCGTACCCAGTTGGGTAGGCAGAGACCACCTCTCTCCACCTACTACGATCCTGGCACACCTCTCTCGCTTCCTCCACTTTCATAAGCGTCTTCATGCACGCTCGTCTGTTGCGTGTGCTTTTGATCCGGCCTTTCTTTAGGACATCTCCGATATCTACATTACAACCTTGGCAATTGGAGAGAAGCCTTAAGATCTTAAATTATGACCTTTAGTAAATAATTTGAATGACAATACTAAATTGTCTAAAATTTTCATAAGCCACACTAACTATGATTTTCTCTAATACTATTAAAGTCAATAGAAATACAGTGTTTGAACCCCCTATCCTATATTTGCTAACCTCACCTAGACCAAAACGCTAACAGCGTCAGCAAGTTTCTTATTGTTTTTTTATGTTTATATATTTATATTTATGTTTTGAGATCTCATGAAACACTCGAGATTTCCTGTATACATAAAGCTTCATGTTTATAAACATGTTGAGTAATAAATTTTAGTATAATTACCTTTAGAAATCATCGTAAATCAGGAAATTCAATACTATTAGGTCATTGCATCCTGTCCTCAGTTTAGTGCTTTAGGCCATAAATTATTAGTATTTTGACTTTGGCGACCGAAATAATTTGAGGAAGAATCAAAATAGAAGCAGTAAACACGGTGTGAAAAAGATATCTAGTGGTTTACTATCGATCATAACATGTGGATAGGTTTTATCTATCACCAACGGATTTTTTTTTATTTGATCTTTAATTTTATTACATATAATAATATCATAAACGTTTTACCCATACATCAAATCATGGTTGGTTTACGATTGATCTTTATTGGTCATAATTAAGTCTTTGTTGCCGAAGACCGTCGAGGAAGGTAAATCATTGGTGGTATCTTATTTAAATGCGTACAATACAGATAGAAATCTTATCACAAATGATATCTAAAATCTCGACATTTCAATTTAGTAATAACATTAGTGTTAAGTAATAATCAGGCTTCGAAATGCTGCTCCATGCTGCTTGTCAAGAATATTCTGGTTCTTGTATGTTCAAGCTGTGCTATAAATAAATCGCTTAGCCCCCAACCTCCTTAAATCCCAAGGATAGTTAAGTTAATGTTTCAGTTAGTAACGGCAGGTGTAACTTTGATTTCGGAACTATAAATTAAGCATCACTATTCAAAGTCGTCTCTCACGTTTATCCAAATGTGATGCATCGTATTATGATGGTATGAATTGCTCGCAAGCCAAACTACAATGCCGTTTGGCTACGCTTCGTAATGATTTATAAGATGTTTAGAAAACATTATTACCGTTACGGTATTTGTAAAGGAGTAATAGATTTGACTCTAAATCGTGAACTTACAACGAACAATAGCTATGGTGCTGTTTTATACATTACAATACACATTTGAATACTATTCGGTCAGTACTTCACGGTTTAAGATGTTTGTTATATTTAAATACATTATATATACGTATATATATTTTTCTTTATATATATATACAGTAGGTGTTTCCAGACCGCTTTGCTAGCTACAGCATAGAAATAGACTTAAAAATTGTCTAAAACATTCGATTAGAGCAACTGCAACCGCAAATGATTTTCTATAGCAACCCCTAAAAAAACATGAAATGAAAATGTTTATAAAAGTAAATTAGAAATAAAATCATGAAGAATATATGAAATAACCTGTAGTTATCTACAAATTACTCCACATCGAATGGTCATGTTTCCATATCGAAACATTCACTAGTTATCAAGTGATTGGCAAACAAACTAAACTATTTTCATCACATATATAGATAGATTACACAGAAAATTGATCCACGTAATACTTATTATAGCATTAGTTGTGTGTAGCTGAATTCATAAATCGTTTTTAGAAGGAAAATAGAATTATGTAAAATGTGTAAAAAAAGTTACATTTTCCTCAATGATCTGTTGAAATGATTCCAAGGATGCGTAGGGCGAAGCGACATCGTCGCACAGGCAATGTAAAAGCCAAAGATATTATTAGAAAATTTCATTACTGCCTCATCTACTTAAGTTTTCATACTTTTTGTTCACAGTATGAAAAACAAGATTGAACTTAAAATATACTTGCTAATGTATATTTTAAGATCAATAGAGATTATACGAATCTTAGTTACTATTTATTATATACTAATCCTAACAGTTATATGCACATATAATTTTATTTTATTCAACGAAACGACGAAATGAGCCGAGCGTTCACCTGATGGTAAGTGATGCGCCTACTCATAACTGCATGGTGCTAGTTAGAATGTGTAGACCACAGCAAAATTAGTCACGTTACTCTAGTAATTTCTTTATCTACAGCGCTCTTCAAACCGGAACCCAGTAATGTTTGTACACTACTGTTTGGCGGCAGGAATGGGAAACCTAGACGGTCTACGGCAACAGAGACCAACCATCAATAGAAAATATATTGGCAGAATAAGGTGGTAAGGACTCTGTTGCCAGCTACGGTCTAGGTAAGTATCACCGCAGCTCCTAATCCTTCTTGACGCTTCGTAGAATAAAAAAAAAAAAAAAAACAATAAAAACGTACAATGTAGAAACTTTGGATGAACTGCGATTATCGTTACAATAAACATTAATATACACAGTGAGAATCGTATTCTAAACACTTAGGTGTTTAGAATACGATAATAACTGGTTATTTGAGTGCGCTGCGCCTACGCAAACACTAAAACTGTTATATTACGTAAAGTAATAATCTAGAATTAGTATGGCCTATATACAGATATTATGCAACGTATACCCACTCGCAGTGGGTCACTTGCGTTACTCCTCGTAAAGTGAACGCAGATACACGCGTGGGACGCGATACTGCGATCGTTTTTGCAGGTTAACTATCCCACACACTTCCGTTAGCAGGATGTGGTTGTAACAATTAAAAAATCATAATTTATCTGACCTTCTGTTTGTTTTGTTTCATTTAAACGACTCGACGAACAAGACGTTCACTTGATGGTAAGTGAAACGCTTGCCAACGACAACGTGGTTCGGATCTGCGTGGGACAGTTAATGACTCAACGATGGTGCTTAGGAGGGTTAGGCTCCACCTCAGAGGCCTGTAACAGAAAGTGTAGAGAGGCACCGGTGCGTTCTATAAGAGATCCCGGAGCCTCTCTGCACTGATGCAGACCACCGAGGGGGTTTTAGTGAGTAAGAATCTCACATAATCCTGCCGTCCCCTTAGAAGCAGGGTATCTTTCGAAGATTTCCCCGCCGAAATAAAGGAAGGTACCTGTTGCCGGAGACCGTCTAGGAAGATGTCTATTTCTGCTGTCCAATAATAATATACAAATACTGTTCCCGTTTGAAAGACGTTCTTGGTATTGAAATAACTTTAGTAAAGCGATTTAATATCTCACGTCTCAAGGCAGCAAGCGTACTGTGCAATGTATATCATCAGGCAGGCGTAACCCTTATCATCACGTGAACCTCTCACTCATGTTCTCTTGGTAGAATATACAAAAATAGCTTTCGTTAAGATAATATACACTGCACCACATTGTGCACATCGCCTCGAAACAACATGATTAACCTCGTTACTCGAGATATTTTGCTTACTACAGTGCCCTTCAAACAGGAATACAGTAATGTGCACATTTGTATATTTTACTTCTGATTCGATGATGATGATGATGGAATACATTAATAGATTATCATATGCAGTTATTTATGATAGTATGAGTATAGTCTATAAAGATAACTTAATATATATGCCAATTAAAATTCTGTTATCACTATTTTTTATCGGTTGCTCAAAATATATCCAGTTCCAATATTTCACGTTATTTAAGCACTAAATCGATATTAGCGATGTAATCGCGCCGCCGGTCGTTGACCCCTGTTTGTCTAATTTTACTTGTGGCCATTTTCACAGTTGCGGTTTCTAGAATATTGGCAACATAATAAATAAAACTAACTTATAACGGTTTTATGTTCGGTTCTATTTAACCACATTGAATACTACACAGATTAAAGTTACTTTTACTTAACAAACACTCGGTAAATAATAATTAATAAAGTCATAAACATTTTCTTCTCTTATTAGTAACGTGGTTTAAATTAAACAGAAAGAAAATTTTTATGTCAATACAATAGTTGTATGTATGTAAATACATCATTATAGGTTTTTTTTTAATTATTCAACGAAGCGACAAAATGAATGAGAAGTTAACCTGATGGTAAGTGACACGTCTACCGATAACAAGGTGGCACTTGTTAGATTGGTAGGTTAATGTTCTTCATTGGCTTCTAGTCCACATCCTTGCACCTAGTCGGCGCATTTAGTACATTTTTCTATAAATCTCTAACATCCATTTAGGTGTTAAACCATTAGCGCACCTAGTATATGATCATAATGCATGCGTAATGTATGTGCTTCAGATAGTTTTTTTTTTATTAAACGAAGCGACATGACGGAAAGGACATTCATCTGATGGCAAATGATGCTCCTGCCCGTAACAAAGTACCGCTAGTTAAGATGATGTTGCACCTCATTGCACTAGTCGCCTTGAGACATGAGATTTTAACTCTCGTTACCCCAGTAATTTCACTAGCTAAAACTTCAAACCGGAATGCAATCATGTTTGCGCATTACTGTTTGGTGGTAGATATAAGCGCTGCGGTGGTACTTACGGTTTCCAGCAATGGAGACCTTTTTTCTATTTCGGGGGAAATCTTCAAAAGATACCCTGCTTTTTCGGGAAGTTAGAGTGGTCTGCATCAAAGAATTCAGAGAAGCCCCAGGATCTCTTACAGAACGCACCGGCAAAAGCCAAACCCTCTTAGGCACCATGGCTGAGTCATACGCTGTCCCACATAGGTTCGCTTGTTGAGCGATACGAGCCCCCACCCTCAAGGCCCTCGAAACTTCTAGACCTTTTTAATCGCCTTCTACGATAGGCAGGGCTTACCTTAGTGTTATTCTTACTAGCCCGAGACTACAGGGCTAACTGGAGACCTACCACCGGTAAAGTTTTCATATTCTTAGTTCTGTTTGAAAATGTTTTACATTTTGATTTAAATGTTTATTCCGATTATATTTCCTAGCTAAGATGTTTCACGATTATTGGTAATCGAATTAAACTTAGGATGTTTACCAGAACCTCTATTTCAAACACTCCGTATGGTTTCTTTGTAATGTTACACCGCTAACAGTTCGCATCGGTTGTAATGTATTGTTTCTAGTTCATTTCATGTCTACGTAGAACAGAGTGAAATATAATTATTTAAAAGTAATAAATTTATACTTGGAATCGGATAGATTTAAAAAATAGCTATTAACCATTATTTTTAACTGACAAGCTGGAGATTCTCAATTCGATACATAAATCATTGGGTCTCTCTTTAATGTTTGTTGGCTCGCATTAGTTAGTCTATTACTTTGATTATTTTTAAGAGTTTGTATCAAAGTTCTTCTCATAATAATAATGTTAAAAAAAAGAATCGTAATAACGTTTCAAAGAAAAAAAATTCTAAATCTTTTTTTCATCTTTAAGTTTATACTGTTAGTTTAGGTGTTTGATAATATATCGATCTGACACATTTATCCAAGTACAGTTACATAATCATAATTATGAAAATATAAATACAAATTGAGCAATATATGTTATGCTACATCTAGAAATATATATACAATATGCTTCTTTTACTAACCCTTTATGTACTATCGAATAATTTTACTGGTGGTAGGTCTGTGTTGCCAGAGACCGTCTAGGTAAGTACCACCACAACGGCTATTGCTACCGCCAAACAGCAGTGTCTAAACATTACTATTCCAAATTCAAGGGAGTGGTAGCCAATGAAATTACCAATGAAAGGATAAGATCTTATTCGTGAACGCGACAAGCGCAATGTGGTGCTGTGTACATCATTCTAACTAACGCTACTTTGTTATGAGCCGCCGTATCATTTACCATAACATGATCTTCCCGCTCGTCTTATCGCTTCATAGAATAAAAAAATGCTATCTGGTGCACAAATATTACACATATATTATAACCGTATACTATGAGTTCCAAAGGTTTATGTCTAAATGATGGATCTTAGAGATTTATAGAAGAATACTTTTTGCGCCGACCAAGTGGAAGGATGTGGACAGGATGAATATTAAGTACATGAAGTTAATATTTAATCAATCTAATGAGTAATTATGACATAAATGTCTTAATTAAACGATTGCATTAATTTTAACAACGCTGGGATTCTGCCTTGATTGTTTAAGAGAGTAATTATAATTTCTAATGACGCACATAGACGTCAGACGGTGGAATCAATTCATTAATTATGCAAGCGGTTCCACGGGAAAAGAAGCCAGTGCATGTAAATTAGATGTCTATGGTAATATTATGTGGAGGCCAGTGGTAGCGAGCTGTATTTATTCCACCTACTTGATAACACGTAAAACAGAATATAATTTTATCTTCTATCGATAAGGGAATTAATGTTCTATGACCAAACTAGACTACAAGCACAGATTGCAGCATACACACGACTATGGTAATAAAGGCCGTTTACGTTTAATTTATTTACAATGGGCTATCTTTAGACTTGAATTGCACATGATGTTAGACAACAATGAGCCTCGCACAGTATACGCGACGGAGATCAATGTGATAAAAAATATAAAAGCTAAAAAGTCACAAGTACTCTGTTTTATATAAATCAGACCTATACTCGTAGGTAGGTCTCTGTTGCCGGAGACCGTCTAGGTACGTACCACCGCTGCTCATGTTTCTGCCGTCAAACAGTAGTGTGCAAACATTGCCGTGTTCCCGTTTGAAGGACGTTGCAGCTAGTGAATTTACTGATGTAACGAGGTTTAACATCTTGTCTTAAGACGATGAGTGCAATGTAGTGCAGTGTATATCATTCTAACGAGCGCCACGTTGCTATGGACAGGCGTGTCATTTACCATCAGGTGTATATATATATAACAATGGAGGTCAGTTCCCACAATAATGTTACTTATAAAGAAAAACAACTTTATTACAACATCCCAAATCGTAAAGTAAAAGTTAGTCATTTCTCCTGTTAACAAAAAAATCTTGCGTCTTGTATACAAAATGGTTGATATCAATATGTACGGGTTTATATATATTGTTAATCATAAACTTCTCTCATATTATAACTTAAATAAATCACTGGAAGCAATGATACTTCATTACTCATAATTTTTTAATCAAATAATGACTAGGGGTTATCATTGTCATGTCAAATATATACCATCCGGAAGCAGTAATCTTTTGTAGATAAATAAAAAAAAAAAAAATCAGATACACATCTGGATGTATAGAAAAATAGAATATCCATAAGAAACTAAAAAATTCGATTTGTCTTCTTACTTCGGAGGTAAATTACTTTTAATTACATTAATATTAGTTAGACTTACAACTCAAGTGATAAATTCTAATAACATGATACATATTCGCCTTAAACTTAAAGATACGATGGCGGTTTATGTCTCATGGGACTACCATGGGCAGTTGATGACGATAGGACCTAACAAGGCGTTAGATTTTTGACACAGTGAAAGGTATTGTTGTAATAAATATCTCTACTATGTTTATGTGTGTGTATATAAACAAAAACCACAATTACAAACATGGTTGCAATTAAAACAGTGATTAGTTACAGCTCGTAAATCTTCATTCTGGAAATGTTTTCACAGTTAAATCCGGCCAGGGTCATGGCACGACCGGTCTCAAATTATCTCTATGAAACGTATACAGGGTCGGAATCTAATAAACAATAGTTCCGCCGGAGCAATAATCAATCACTCTAAAAAAAAACTGCAATTAGACGATGAAGACATGAATTATATTAGATCTGCCAATGGAACAGGCGATACTAAATTATTTAATACACTAGGTTTATTTTAACAATGGAAACCAGGTCAAGAAAATCAAAACGACGGTGGAAAAGTTGGCATAACCTTCACCGAGAGATCTGCGCGAAAAGCGGATCGAGCGCGTAGTAACCGGCACGTGCAACGGCGACAGGGCATTCTACTTCTATTTCCTATGACTGTAAAGACCTCAATTGTATGCACCGGTGTTGCGAAACATGAGCTGAACGCTGCGACGGTTCCAGCACAGATGCGGCACCGCGACCCCAATATCAAGTTAGCAACCACACGCCCCGTGATTAAGACGTTTCCCGGGACTCCGCGATCCGTGTCACCCGGCGGCGAATATCAAAAGGAGTAACGTGTTAACGTGAAATGTTCCGCGAATGAGATATCACGAAATTTGGGGTGTGTCGGACTAACCTAGTGAATGCTGATTTGGATCTGAGCCCGATTACGCCTCGAGTTCCTAAAATTCGATTTATATTTTCCGCTTAGTAAAATCTTTGGTCCGGTTCGTTATAGCTCAGTTTGTAAAGTCACCCTAAACGCAATACGTCTCGCGGAAGCTCAGCTTCGATCCTAAGTTAAGTTTCCAGTGAGAAAATCCTGAGGAAATTGATTAGTTTCAAGAATGACATATTTTGTGGACATGTAACAGATCGGCTGCGAATCCCAGCGGTGGGAACATTAAGAGAGTTAATTCTATAAATCTTAGATGTGATCAGCAGCAAGCTCTGTCTGACGCTTAATTACTTGTTTTATTGTTCGTAGACCTTAGTTCTATTGCATCCTTTATTATTTGTCAAAAGTAGTCAGCTAAAGATCACTGTACCATTAGATGCTGTTAGAATAAATAATACTTTTGTCCTTAACATACCTTCTCTAACAGAAGACTAACATGTCAGCTGGGATTTGAACTTATCACTTCGAATTTAGACAGATTCTTAATAATTACTATATTGCACACAAAGGCTTTAAAAGTATTTATTAATTTATCATATGAAAAAACAAAGTATATAGTTTATTATATTATATATTTCAACGTTTATTATTGTAACATGATGTATTTATAAATTTACTAAGATTTGATCATATTCTTTTAAACTTCCATAAGTTCAAAATGCTGCAACTTTAGTGGGTCGTTTGTGGTTCAACGTACGAGAAACGACCTTAATAACAGTTTCTTTGAACAAATAAATGTTACAGGAGAAACTTGACAAACGACCCCTTATGAAAGTATTAGCGATGAAAATAAAAACCGAATGTAACAAACGTTTCTCAGTAGCGAATCTTTTTAAGATTGCTTTTTAGTAGGAAATGATGTCATTCAATATTAAAAATTATAATAAACTATATCTGGTTAGGTCCGCCGTTAAAAATGAAAGCGGGTTCTGTCTTTTCAGAGCTTTTTTTTCTTCATGTAAACAGTTTTAAATTTAACCTGCGTGCCCTAAATCTCTAGGTAGATTCCAAGGTCGAATAAGAGGAGAAAGTAGAATTCTGATGATAGTGCGGTTTTTTTGAAACCACCTTGACCACATACATCATATTACCACCATAATAACATTACTGTGTTCTGGAACGTTATAGTTATAATATCCGTGTATAAAATCTAAGTGTATAAGATTTTTACCTATGTTGAGAATTCATCACGATATCTCTCAAACCATCAGACTTAGAGACATGAAATTTGGAAGGAATATTCCTTTTAGCAAGTATAGGTCAGCCAAGAATGGATTTTATGAAATGTTACCCAAAAAAGTAATTTGAAGCGGTGTTACAGCCAACAAGTCGGGCGGGGTACAGATAGTACATGAGTACTAGATTATACGAAGTACATGACAATAGTACTAGTGGTAGGTCTTTGTTACCGGAGACCGTCCAGGTAGGTATCACTGCAGCGCTTATTTCTGCCGCCAAACAGTAGTGTGCAAATATTACTGTGTTCTGGTGTAAAAGGCGCTGTAGCTAGTGTAATTACTGTGGTAACGAGACTCTATAACTTATGTCTCAAGGCCAACGCAATGCGGTGCAGTGTATATCGTTCTAACTAGCGCCACGTTGCTACGAGCAGGCGTATCACTTACCATCAGGTGAATGTCCCGCTCATCGCTTTGCTTAATAGAATAAAAAAAATTACCAAATAAAAAAAAAAGTTATAGTATGAAATTTTTTTTCATAAAATTTTATTAGCCAAAGCGACGAGAAGAAACGTTAACCAGATAGTAAGCAGTACGCGGGTCGACAATAATATGGCGGTGGTTAGGATGGTATACACAAACGCCGCACGCGAGTAAACAGTGTAACAGTAAACACGCCGGTTCACGTTTGAGCGGTGCGATAACGCGCACGTGTGCGTTACGTAAGCGACGCGCGTTGCCCCGCTTACGTCGCGTAACCTTTGATGTGAATCAAAACATTCCAGACTATACACAGTAACCCCTACTTTTTTTATCGCGGTGGAAATCTTCTTAAAAGATACCTTGCTTCTGGGGGAAAGACAAGGTTATGTGGGGCGTGTACCTACTAAAACCCACTCGGTGGTCTCCGTCATTGCATTGGGAGGGGCTTAGGGATCTGTTACGGAACGCATCGGTGTCCCCATGCACTCAGGCTAAAACATCCCACGGAAGGACACAACTCTCCTTAGTATCCACTCTGCGCTATGGCATATATAATATCATCATGCATTTGCCGTCCTCCTATGGCTCGCTTATTGAGTTTTGAGGCTCCCTACCCTCAAGGCTCACGAACCCGAGGACCCTTTTAGTCGCCTTGTAAGACAGGTAGGGAATACCTTACTTCTAATCTTAATAGCCCCAGACTACAAGGCTACACAGTAACACGGTAGATTGGTACCGCTTTATAGGAGACGCGATGTAGAACTATTCTCGCATAACGCATTTAACTTCTCTCGTTAAAGAGGATTTAAATCGAATATTAAGAATTATATATCTTACGAACGAAATTTGTTCGTTTTATTAAAAGCACAAATTTCGCAGTACAGAAATATAACGTGTGAAATCCCCAATCTTCGCGTTATGTGGGGAGATACCCGTGTTATACGAGGGACTGAAATAGCGTCATATGAAAATGCGTTACAAGAGTAAGAATACCGTGTTATAAGTGGGATTACTGTATACAACAACACTGACTATATAACTTTACCTTTTACTTCAAGTTTAAAAAAATAGTTTCCTTATTTACTGTATAATCATCATCTTTGATACTAGTTTAATTAAGAAACATCTAAGTCATCTGTATCTTAACCGATAGACTTCCACTGATGGACACCGGTTTAATCTCTGCTACAGGTAAGTCTCTATTGCCGGAGACCATCTAGGTTAGATACCACCACAGCTCTTATTTCTGCCACCCAACTATAGTACGCGAACATTATTATGCTACCGATTAAAGGACCCCAGTAATGTGGCTAATGTGTCGTATAGAACTAGACTCAAGGAACACTAAGACGAATATTCTAGTGTAAGAACTCACGCTAGAGTTTTGAACAGAGCATCCGCTCGTTCTTCAGCGTCGCGGTATCAAAAATCAGGATTAACTTAATGGTCGCCGACATTCGTAAGAAAATAGCACTTCAAGAAGAAGCAGCTAATGAAATATCTGAGGTTACAAGGTGACAAATACAATTAGATGCTGTATATATCATTCTAACAGGCGCCACATTTTTGAAGGCAGGCTGTATCATTATACTTCATGGTATTAATACAAAAGAATCTCGCTCGCCCTGAATGTGAATAATTATTATCATCATCTGCCGATACAGTTTCACTGGTAAACATCATAGTAAATCAACACCGATCTGTAGTGGTTTTTTTTAATAATGAATAACATTTAAAAAAGTTAACAATTAAATACTAGAAATGTAAAAGACATGAGTAACACGATACAAAAATAAAAACAGTGTTCATCGCTGTGATGATAGAGAATGCATCAATGCGAATTCGCAGTTAATATATCCGATGAAAAGATTTCGTATGACTCATATGTTAAAAACGCATTTGATACTAACTGTGAATATTACAAAGCTGATAGTAATTTTATATTGATAGGGCGACAGTGAATGCCTTAGACAATCTACCTTAAGGACCATACCTATTATAACTACTCGACTAATATTTAATAATACTTGTAATATAAGACATATAAGGACCTTTTAAAACGTATTGTAAGGAAAATCAATGTTATAGCTTTCATCTTCATAATCAGCCGATTGACGTCCACAGCTGGTCATAGACCTCTTCCAAAGATTTCCACATCAATCGAGTAGGAATTCATATGGGGGGATTTGGGCCATTTCCCACCACGATTACCCAATGCGGGTTGGTGGGAAACAGAGCCTTGTTTGTTGATTACCAGGGTGCACCACGAGCAGATGAGGTTGGCTTCGGTCCCGTGAGTTATTATGCGGGACTCTTTATACCCCTATATCTTTATGCAATAAAATAAAACGATTAACGAGGCCTTATTAATTTACTTTTCTCATTCGACGTAGCAATGAGACTAGTGCGACGTTCACCTGATGGTAAGTGATACGCCCGTCCATAACGTGGCGATAGTTATGATGATATTACACTGCACTACATTTTGCTCGTCATCTGGAGACATAGACTCGTTACCCCAGTAATATCATTAGCTACAACTCCCTTCAAAATGAACACTAATATTAAGCTGCAAATAATACAGCGGTGCGGTGGTACTCATAAAGACGGTCTCAGGCAACAAAGACGTACTATCATCAACTTTCTCTATCACTTACTTTGTCCAAATAGCATTTACAATGTTGTTTTATACCGGTTTTCAAGTGTTTGACTTCTGAATGTTTTCTTTGCAAACTCATCTTTAAACGGCGATGCAAAGCGGAGCCGGGGATCGTTGAACAAGTTCCGCAGAGTTATTGACGATAATTCAAAAGATAAACAAACGCAGCTGAGTGTAAACAAACGCGGTGAACATTTTAATGCCCTTCAGCCGCCAGACTGCGCTTAAACCCCAATTTTTACCAATAAACACCGTTCCGAGAACCCGACCACATCCTCAGTTATGTCAGTATGTTTATGTAAAAAATCGATATATAAAAATCCTTGCGTCATATTACTGCCAATTGATTTATCTTTAAAAACTGGTCATCGAAAATGCCTCAATGACCGTGTTAGTCCGATCGTTTAAAAAAATTGTTCGTATATGTTCAAGTTGTAAATACTGATGCTGAGAGGAAAATACGCCAATTATGCGAAACTCTAATTGAACATAAAAATGTCAAAACGTCAAACTGAGAGATTTCTCTGTCGTTAATTGTAAAAGTTGATATGTACGAAGTTGAACTTGGGAATTTATAAAAATTCCTTCTAAGCGCCTCCCGGAAACGTTGACTTTATTTCAAAATGTAAAACTTGCGGAAATAATTTTTTTATTACGGTTTCTTATTTTATCCTAAAGACAACATGACGTAGCGTGGACAAACACAAGAAAGAGTACTTAATGACAATAATCTCATGTTACGAATACTTAAAAGCAATTAAGGTAAAACAAACAGTGTGAGAAAATTTTAAGTATTTCTTAATAATGTAAAGCATACAATAAAAGGTAAAGAAAGATATTTCGACACGAAACAAGGATAACCTGTGAGTTAATCAGTTACAGTAACACCTTGTCGACATATCAACTGTAGTTTATGTCACTCCATTTATGGTAATGCAAACAATCAGAATCGCGATAAAGACTCGAACGTTACCCAATCGTCCGAACCCAAAAAGGTTAAATCCTGACCAAAACCGAATAACAGTTTAACTTATCGAATCAATGTCAAATATATTAACGGAAAAAGCAATTAAGGTATTCCAATGTTTTTGATTGTAATAATTAAGGTACATGACCACGTTGCATATGTACATGAGGAAAAATTACAGATAATATACAAGCCAAAAGATTTTAACGTAATGTTTGATACATGTTGTTTTATGTAATATATAAAATTAAAAAGAACTAGTATCTACACTACATAACATAGTATGTTCATCCTTAACATTCCCTCTGCTTAGACTGGAGCTCTATGGGAATCGAACTCATAGCTCTTTTAGTATGTACTGGATCGGTAAAAAAATATTTAGCTGTTGACAATGAAGTTAGTATCATTTAAATGTAGAAAAATAACATATTTATTACGTATTTCAATATTTTTAAATATATATAAACATACTGCGGTCTGTTAGGCAATACCAGTCAAGAAAACGAAGGTGCATCAATAGTGTGTATACACAAACGATCTTGAGCTACTTTTGACTCTTCCGTAATAAAAAAAAAACCATCAAACATATACCCTTGTAATTTTGGATGTCGAATAAAATTTCTCTATACACCTAGTATACTAAGTTACATTAAAAAATATTTAATAGTTCCTGTATTAGGAAGGTCCGAAAAGAGTGCTACTTGTACCACAGTTGCCCTCGCATTTATAATTTCCTCGTTTAATGTATATGTATCATAAATATCACAAAGAGGTCGGTCGGATTCTTTGTTAAAGAAAATAATGCTTGAAACTGACAATGCACATGTGAAAAAATCATTCGTTATTATGTCGTCGTTGCTTTTGAAGGTGTTAATAACTTTATTTCCCTTCTGGAACTGCAACGTTTCGGTGGGATTACGTTAGCAGTCGATAAAGTTGCGAGATGAATACGTTTTTAACGATACGTTTGGTTTTATAAAGGAGGGAATGAGGTTAGATGAGGACAATAGCGTCGCGATGTATACCAAGTTATTCACACTGGAGTTCCTTGTATACTTGTGTATTTGAGGCAAAATTTTTATTTTTTTTATTTTACGGAACCTTGAGCGGGATGTTCATCTGATGGCAAATCATACACCAGCCCATTACAATGTGGCTCTAGTTAAATCGGTATAAAGAACACCATTGTCCTCATCGCTTTAAAACATAAGATGCTGAGCCTCGTTACCCCAGTAATTATAATAATTCAAAACGGAACACAGTAATTTTTGCATACTACGTTGTGGCGGTATAAAAAGACGCTGGAAGGGTACCTACCCAGACGGTTTCCAACAACGGAGACTTATCACATCGATGATTTGAGAAAACCTAAATAAACATAGAATTTGTTACTTTGTCGTTCAGACCTGGATAGTGGGTAATATTTTTAAAGCTTCAAAACATTCTTTGAAACTTCTGAGAGGCGTTTCAAACAAACGTAATAAATATCTAAAGTGTTTCCTTTTGATAATTCGTCGCAACATCCGTTGGTAATCATTCATCACGTGGCAGTAATTGCAGCTCCAGTTCCATTATTAAATTATCGTGTCTAGATCTGTGTAAGAAAATTCTTCAGTCTAATTCACACACGGAATCCAATTTAAGATGCGAGAACCTTAACAAAATATAAATAAAGGTTATTTTAGAAGAACCGGAACCTAGTGTACGGTGCGTAAAATTGCTGTAAACATGTCCTCTAATATGGTCTTAGGAACAATGTAAATAAGAGTTGTTATCGTATGTACAGATTTGGGGATGTGGGGCGTTAAGTACATAAACTATGTAGTTTATACGTAATTCCAGCTTTGTTGGACAGTCGAGAGCAACGTCTAATTACCACGGGAACCCTTCCGTGAATATCGGGAGTAGGGATGTTGGTTTACTAATTCCAATTATTTGATTACATCTTTATCAGGTGTGTAGATTGGTCTCTACTAGTCTTGGTCAACGGATTAATAATTTTATTTCAGGTGATCTTCAATTAATTGGTGGTAGGTCCCCGTTGCCCCTAACGTCGTAGCGCCTGTTTCTAACGCCAAACAGAAGAGTGCTTGAAGGGCGTTCATCATCATCATCAGCCGATAGATGACCCCCAAAAATCTCCTCATCGATTAGCAGGGTGCACCACGAGCAGATGAACTTGATTTAGGTCCCGTGAGTTGCTGTGCGGAGTTCCTTACACTCCTGACCACTGGCTTATTATCGGATGAACGTCCACCTCGTTTCGTAGCTTAATTGGATAAAAAAAGATGTACTTCTGTAGGCAGTCCTACAGCTCAACTCTTCATCCGTTGTATTCTATTGTCTCTCATCATATTCCATGTTATTAATAAATTGTGTACACATATATTTTCGTATTTATTATGTAATTTTTATCTCGTGTACTCAGTATTTGCGGGTTCTGATTCCAAAGAGGCAGTGAGTCTTCAATAAGACCATCAGCATGTATTTCATTTGGAAAATTGATTCAACTAGGCCTCGGGACATCCCTACATCTGTTTACACAACACAGGCTAGTTCGCAATTTGCAGCGCTGCCGTGTACCCAGCGAATACGAATAGTCGCAAGTGGACTTCAACCATGCTCCGTCGGACAAAGGCGAGTATTGATTCGGTCGGGTTTTTTTTTTAGGTTTTCACTTAGACAAAAGCGAAACTCTTGTTAGAGGCGGCAGGTAGTGTTTATAGTGACGAATTCAAACTGTAGTTGTGTATTTATTTAACCCACGAGACGAAGAGACGAGAGGAGCAGGAGGTTTGTTTAATAGTAACTTATACGTCTGCTCGTAACAACACATGTCGATTTGAGAGATAAGCTATTAGGTCTCGATATCCCAATATCTTCTAACTCTAACGTTCTTCAAATAAGATCACAATAATCTGGCAGCCGTTCGGTTTCCTCGATCACCAACCTCCCACCAACTCGTATTGGGCGTATAAATTGCCCAAATTCCCTCCATATGAATTCCTACTCGATTAATGTGGAAATCATTGGGAGAGGTCTATGTCCAGCAGTGGATGTATATCGGCTGATGATATATTTATAAGTTTTAGCACAACAAACTGGTGGTTAGACTCTACTCTCAAAAACCGTCTAGGTCTAAGTGGTCTAGCTGGGTTCTACCTAAACAGCTAGACTTAAACTGTTTAAGCTTAAACAATTTTCAGAACAAAGAACTACTATAATTAGCTTTAATATGTAAATAGTAATATTCTACGGGCTGTTGGAAAATAACTCACGCGAACAACGCTCGCATATATCCCACGGCTTCCACTCGCATAGCTAAACGCTATTAACCACGGATAAAGCCCGGGCTATGCGTCCCAGCTAAATAGCAGCACGAATAGCTGACAGAGTTAGCCTTTGTGTCACACGTCGGGTGTTCCACGGTAATAGTGCATCCATTGTTGGGAATATCAGTTTTAATACACAAGTAATTTATTAGAGGTTCATTTATACAATAGCTCGCTGGCCTAATGGTTAGAGCGTGCGGCTTTCATTCCGAAGGTGGCAAGTTCGAATCTCGGCATGCACCGATGACTTAATATTTAAGTTATGTACATTTGTGAACTTTAGTTACAGCAGCGAGATACAAACGGTGAAGGAAAACATCGTGAGGAAACCCGCAATCATCTTTGTGTGTGTGTGTGTGTAGTGGTCCCAGTAAAGTGGCAACAGGCTCGCCCCCTGCTACATGGGACCTAATCTGACCACATCTGGCAAAATGTGGGTGTTATTCTCTGCCTACCCCTACTGGGAATAAGGCCTGATAATATAAAAAAAAACCTTTATACAGGCCATTCAAAGTTATATAAAAACTATTGAAATGTTTATTGTTCAGCAATTATTAGAGGAAGAATTTTCATATTAATATAAGATTTTGTATTTATTTGACTGCTAATTTTTATTAAATTAATTTTCCTCCGATTTACAATAAGTATAATTTGTATCTCAGGACTTTATCTTATGTAAGTACATATTTCCTTTCGGTTTAACTTCAAATCTTGGTAACCAGACTCAACATCTTATAATATATATCAAAGCGATGAGCACAACGTGTTGCTGTGTGTATCAGCCTAACTAGCGTCACGTTATGGGAAGGAGTATCACTTACTATTATGTGAACGTCTCACTCGTCTCATCGCTTTAATGTATTAAAAAAATAATAATAATTAATAAAGTGTTTATGTGTACACACGTGTACGTTTGTGTACGTTTGCGCGTGTTTGCTGAGATTAAAAAAGTCTAAACAAACATTTGCAGTATAGATAGAGAGCTCATTCTATAGATCGGACTGTGAACAATAATTAAAAACCTGCATTGATTGATTACCTAAAACAGTCCCTATGCCTGAAAGAGGCTATAGTAGTTTTCAGACGATGACCGAAGGGTTTTCATTAGGTAAAAATCTCCACCACCAAATAATAGGGGTGGCATTTCCAACGCCCTTCCTCCATACCAACATTATTAATATAAAATAATGTTGTATGTAATAATGATAAAATTAAGAATCTTTAAGTCCTTCACAAATATTAAAATACTTGCCTGAAAACTTAGTCTGTAGAATTAAGTCAAAGAGCTAAGACCTACTTATTTTTTAATTAATATCGCCTATGCCTTTTATCTTCAGCTCTCTGTCAAATGAAGTACCATCAACTTCGGTCCGCCGGTTTATAAGATTACCTGTAACAAACAAATATACATTTTTTTAAATAATTTTCGTGTGTGGCTGTGTAAACATTTGTATGAATTAAATAAAAACCTATTATGATAATACAAATAGACATTAGAAGTTTTTTATTTGTTAAACTGAGAAAGTTTTTTTTTATTCTACGAAGCGACGAGATGAGCGAGACGTTCACCTGATATTAAGTGATACGCTTGCCTATAACAACGTGGCGCTTGTTAAAATGGTATACACATTGCGCTCGCCACCTTAAAAAAGGATGTTTATTTTCGTTACCCCAGTAACTTCACTAGCAGCAAACTACTTCAAACGGGAAGACAGTAACTTTTGCACAGTAATGTTTAGCGGCAGAAGTAGAAGCTATTATGGTAGCTACCCAAACGATTTCCGGCAAGAGACCATCAGGATTTATATCAAAATACTCCGTCTCTAATATGTTGGCAACTAGAACATAGTGATGCTGTCACGACCATAGATTTACATTACGATGGTAACGGGGTGGATGGGTTCGATTAAACCCCACTAATTAAATACTATATTATGTTGCCCCAGAATGGAACTAGACACATCTATGTTACTAAAGTTAGTCACTGCGCCATGGGGACAGTTAATTTAGTATTTAACTTAGGATTTTTGTGATCAAATCTTTATAATAAACCACATCATTATCAACCTATAGATGTCCACTGCTGGACACAAGCCTCCCCCAAAGATTACCATATGCTTCGGTCCACAGTTAGGATAGCCTCCGCTACCACCGGGCACTAGGGTCCGTGGGTTGTAGAGGCTCATATGGATGGATTTAGGCCATGTCTCACCACGCTTGCCCAATGCGGGTTAGTGGGAGCCAAAGCCTCGTTTGTTGATTTGCAGAGAACCCCACGAGCTGGTACTGTGAGTTCTTGTGCTCCCTTACACTCGCCACCAGTACTCCCTTACACCCCAATAAACCATATATATTTTTTTTCTATTTTATACCAAACAAAAGTAGAATTATAGTATAGTAGTAAATATTTACATTTATTTCAGTGTTACTGCTTTCATACTAATGCAGTTTGTGCCCTTGGGAAATCTAACGCTCAGCGCTGACGTGTTTGAGTCGCAAACTGCATTTTTGTTAGCAAACAAACTTACATCAAACAAAAATTAAACGTTAAAATATTTAAAATTTGTTAATAAACAAGAATACTATACTTTTTATTATTCCACGTTCACTTGATGGTAGGTAATACAGACGTATTACCTATAATAACAGCGCGGCGGTAATTAAGATGATATACAAGGCATCACATTACGTCCGTCGCTTTAAAATATAACATGATAAGTCTCTTTATTTGCAACGCCCTTTAAGCAGGAACACCCTAATGTTTGTCGGCGGAAATAAAAGCTGCGATGGTGTCTACCTTGGCGGTCTCCGGCAATAGAGATGTACCAACAGTTGTGTCGATAACCGTTAATACGTTAAACTGTATAGTTAAATATAACCTAATAGATTGTTGTAAATCACTGTGTACGCTTCTCTACGAGAAATCATGATAAATTGATCCATTACATGATAAAAATCTCTTATTCTCTTTTAAGTGAATGAAAAGGTTGAATATACATTGAGTTGAATAACAGCATTGACATTTAAATTTAATGTTAAAACCACTCTAACTAAAGTAATCATTACTAAAACCATTCATTGATAGAGTAGATATTAATGTGTTCGTGTAATCATCGAAATCGATGTGTTCTGCAGTTTAACAGCAATAGGCTGAAGTGACGATGATGATTATAATCATAATTATACATATTTTCTTTTTTTTTTATATTGTCACGCCTTTTTCCCAGTAGGGGTAGGCAGAGGTGAATATACACCCACATTTCGCCAGATGTGGTCTAATTAGGTCCCATGTAACAGGGGGCGAGCCTGTTGCCACTTTATTAGGGCCACCACACACACACACAAAGATGATTTCAGTGTGCAGGTTTCCTCACGATGTTTTCCTTCACCGTTTGTATCTTCTCGCTATTGTAACTAAAGTTCACAAATGTACATAACTTAAATATTAAGTCATTGGTACATGCCGAGGTTCGAACCCGCGACCTTCGGAATGAAAGCCGCACGCTCTATTAGGCCAGCGAGCTACATATCATCAATGTAATTTAAATTTAATATTTCTCCCTAAAAAAAATTTCATAATGATACAACTAAAAAAAGATATGTACGTAATCTTTAATACAGTTGGTTTGATTTCGATGAATTATACATAAAAAAGCACAGGTTCCATATAAAAAGAAAACTTCATAGTCTACCATTATAACACTCTTCCCTTATTGGTATATTAAGAATCGTAAAATTACTATTAGAATAAGGTTCATGTTCAGTTAGTGCACAGTGTGCTCACAACTTTACTTGCATAAGCTCATTATAAATCTGCTTTAACTTTCAAACGTGACTCTACGAATTATTAACTCAAAAGCTTGATTTAGCTAAAGACTTCCACATAATCCGATCAGTTATTTTGCACTCGACTTAGTCGACTTTGTATGAACGGGTTCTCATACTGTGCATAACAAATGTAAGTAAAGTAGAGTCTTCGGTAGGAGACCGCAGCACTGATTTCTGTCATAATATAGCGAGTAAAATTGTAAGTGTAATCATATGCTGACTAAAATGGACCAATGTTAATATGTCTATATAAACGAGATGAGCATGCATGAAGACGCTCATGAAAGTGGAAGAAGCGAGTGACTTGTGCCAGGATCGTACCAAGTGAAGAGAGGTGGTCTCTGCCTAACCCGCTGGGAACGAGGCGTGATATATATATGTATGTATGTAGGAGATATCCAGTGATTCATTAACTCATCACGAGATCTTCTAAACTATTACATATAAACACAAGCTTGGTAGAGATATTGCTTCTGCCGTTTAGAGTCCAACTAAAAAATTATTTAACAAAATTCCTTCCCTAAAGGATTTGCGGGAGTGTTACGGCCAGTAAAGTAGGCAAGGAAGAACTTCTCAATAATAAACTGAATCCTAACTAGCACCACAGGTTTATGGGCAAGCACATCACTTACTGTTGATTGAACTTTATGGTCGTCAGACCTCTTATCATCCCACCGGCCGTAAGTTCATCGACTGATGTGATCCTACACAAATGGACGTTAGACATAATTCCTCTACAGATCTCCATATTTTTGCCCAGCATAGATCTCTCTATTGTCTTTTATATGTGAAGTAGGTACCGTTTAAAAACTGCTGTATTAAGTATAAAAACACTTGATGTTATCCTAAAAGGAGTGCTTGGACAATGTTGAAATATTTTTAATTTCACCCACTATCTTAATGTCTCCAAACTTGTTCGAAAGTTTGAGGAAACGATAAGTGTCAGATACAGGAAATCGATTCTTAATGGATAGCGTCGTTAACGCATTCCCAAAATAGATTTAAAGATACAGCCGCTGTATTATCTTAATTCTTTTTCTGTCTTTTAGGTATATTATTTTTGGTATTTATAAACGCGAGCTTCGCAATCCGGAATCTGTTTTTTTTTTTATGAAAGTACACCAACCAAACAACAATTAAAAAAAAAATCCTTTACTGATTTTATCACACACACATAAATAAATGTTATAAATGAAGGAGATATAAGCCTAGAGCTAACGGTGATAGAAAATTTACTGGTTATGAGACTCTGTTGCCGGAGACCGTCTCGGTACCTACCACTTATTGCAGGCACCGAACAGTGGTAATCAAACAATACTGTATTCTGGTTTGAATGGTGCTATAGCTAGAGGAATTACTGGAGTAAGAAGATCTTACACCTCAGGCGACGAGTGCAATGTAGTCCAGAATATATCATCCTAAATAGCGCCATGTAGTTATGGGCAGGTGTATCACTTATCATCAAGTGAACGTATCAATCGTCTCGTCGCTTCGTAGAATAAAAAATTCTCTATTTCTCTTTTACTTCTAACAATAATAAGTAAACGTTGCTGTGTTCTAAAGGGCACTGTAGTTAATGAAGTTACTAGGATTATCAGATACAAGATGTGAAATTTTATTTACATGTTATTTGCGAATTGCACAATTTATTTACTGTATTACACAATGTGTCATCATCAATAGCCGTAGTCCACAGCTGGCCATAGGCCAACGAACGCCATATAGCCCGATGTTCGAATACGCATCCAGTAGCTGGTGGTGTTGTGTATATCATCCTAATAGCGTCATATTATTTTGGTTTCCCTTTAACTTATCATCAGATTTGATTTGTTTACTTCGTCTTATAACAGAGGAACTCATTATATCTAAAGGGAAACTAATAAGCTGAGGTCTAAATGTAAAGTTTTCATATCTTCGGTACCACACTCCGTCTGTTAACGCTATATAAGCTGTACCATGACTTTACCCGAAATATTTGCTTATCTATAGTAAATTAGTTTTAATTCAACATAGTTGCGTAACTTGAGTGTTATTTATATAGCTTTAGAGAGCTAGGTTATGCAGTGCTCCTGTCCAGGACATAATTTTTTGTAATTGCGAGAAAATCAAAAAATTAAACGAACGTAAAACACACTACTATTCGCCGAAAGTAATTTTCCTGTTCATTTCGAAGTAATAGCGGTACATCAAAACGGCTGCCAACTTGAACGACGAGCTGTCATCGATTCGGGCTTTCTCAGAATATGTTCATCCTTTTCTTACAACAAAGATACCGGCTATCTAATTATAGTTCTAAATTTAAGGAAGTGTAATCAAGGTGTTGAAAATCATAGCCAAAAGTTAGACGTACGCCTTTGGCTTGAAATAATTTCATCTAATTGGCAAACGATTCACTGATGTCACGAGTAATAAACTACTATTTCATTATAATAGGTGGACCGGAAAGTAATGTCGTTTCTGCGCATGCCAATACTTGATTGTCATTTGTCAGCTCATTGTTTTGTTCAGAGGCGTACCAAAGACATTGTGAGGTTATAGTGATTTCTTTACTTATAGACAATTGAATTACAATTTTTTTTTGTAATTTTGGGTAAAATGGCCAGCCAAATACCAGAAGAGGTACACATCCGGCATTGCATGCTCTTTGAGTTTCGCAAGGGAAATAACGCAACAGTTGCTACCAAAAACATTTGCGATGTTTATCCAAATGCACTGGACATTCGTAAATGCCAAAGGTGGTTTTCCAAGTTCAAATCGGGTAATTTTGATCTTTCCGACTCGTATCGATCAGGAAGACCATCAGCGTTAGACAACGACGTGTTAAGGGCGGAAGTGGAAGCAAATCCGTGTCAGACGATCGAGGAATTGTCAAACAGTCTCAACAAACCTTGGTCGACCATCCAAGAACATTTGAAGCAGATTGGAAAAGTAAGCAGAGCAGGTGTTTGGGTCCCGCATAATCTGTCCGAACAGAATAAGGCTAACCGATCAATCACATGCAACTTATTGCTTCAACGACACAACACAGAAGCGTTTTTTGATCGCTTGATCACAGGAGATGAGAAATGGGTCCTGTATGATAACCCAAAACGCAAAAGGCAGTGGCTCTCTCCAAATGAAATCCCTCGGAGTACTGCTAAGCCAGGTTTACACCCCAAAAAAGCGCTTTTGTGTGTTTGGTGGAGTATTCGCGGCATTGTTCATTTTGAATTACTGAAACCTGGAGAAACTGTTACTGCAGACCTCTACAGCGAACAATTGCAGCGAGTCAATCAATCTTTAATTGAAAAGTGGCCAGCGATTGTCAACCGAAAAGGCGTCATTCTCCAACATGACAATGCAAGACCGCACTGCGCAAGGCGAACTCTAGAAAAAATTAATGAATTGGGGTGGGAGGTGCTGCCTCATCCACCATATTCGCCCGATGTTGCACCATCGGATTTCCACTTATTCCGAGCGCTGCAACACTTTTTAAGTGGCAAAACATTTGCAAATTTGGATGATATCCAAAATGCCATCTCTAGATATTTTGCCGAAAAACCAATTAATTTTTATCGATCAGGGATTGAAAATTTACTCACTAGATGGCAAAAGGTTATTGACAATGATGGGGAATACATCATTGATTAAAAATAAAGACTCGTTAAAAATGTATGTGTTTGTATTTAGCGTAAGAAAACGACATTACTTTCCGGTCCCCCTAATAGATAATTACTACATCGCTAATTATAAACAATAAGCGTATGATTAAAGCATTTTTAACCCACACCAGAAGAAGGTTGATACCAACCCTTTAATAGCATTTTGTTCCTATTAATTTATGTTATAATTTAATGATAATTAAATTTTGTGTGAATCTATATCTATACTAAAATCGGTTTTGCTTTGTTCGCCTATCACTTGAAAACTAGTGAATGTATCGACATGGGAACAAGACCATTATAGGCTATTTGTTTTATGAATTTTATAGATCCTTTGTTATTACATTTCTATTAATTTTGTATTATTTACGCGGTTGCTATAGTAACGGTTGATATAGAAAGTCTATGCGGCTGCGGCTGCTCTCAAAAAATACTATAGACGAATTTCAAGTCTCAATTTAATTACGACCAGCAAAGTGGACGAGGAACAGCTAGTGTAAGTATAAAATGAAATATGGGGATTTAACCGTTGACTTTCTACGTCTATGATTGCCTTTCCGTTAAATAAAAAAAACGACTACATTCAGCATTTCCGATACATCCCCATCAATATACATTATGAATACGAATACCTAATGAATTAACCCAAATTGTACACGAGTACGCGTTCTGGTGATCATTAAAACTGCACACGCTGAAAACGAGTTGTTTCAATATTTACCGGTATTAATTAACATCGTTAATGGAATAATTAATTTGCGTTAACGGTTTTATTCTCGAAATGTATGCATAATGTGCAGCTACCGAGATGGCTGACGATGTTTTTTTTTTTTTTAATTCGATTAAGGGACGAGACGAGCGGGACGTTCACATGACGATAAGTAAAAGGCCTACTCATAACAACGTGGCGCTAGTTGAATTTATGTATTATATATTGCACTACATTACGCTCACCGCCAGAAGCGTAAGATGTTAAGGTACCGAACCTCAAAAAATACACTAGCTACAGCACCCTTCAAACCTAAACACAGTAATGTGTGCACAGTACTGTTTGGCGGCTGCAATAGTCTCCGGCAACAGAGTCTTACCATCAGTAAAAGATGAAATTATGTATTATTGATTATGCTTATTCATTATCTTTTCTATTATTTTTATTTACATTTTATTACCACAGATAATATGAGTTAAAAATATTAAGAATGAGATATAACAGGAAGTCTGAAAGTTGCTTGAGTGACAGAGGAATTGAGGAGCAAGAGGTTAGCGTGGTGCGGCCATGTTATGCGGAGGGATGAAGGACATGTAACAAAGAAAGTAATGAGAATGAACGTGGATGGTTATAAGGGTAGAGGAATACCGAAGAAAGTGTGGATGGATTGTGTGAAAAATTACATGTGTAAGAAGAGTGTGAATTCAGATATGACTGCTGATAGAAGGATATGGAAGAGAAGTACATACTGTGCCGACCTTACATAGCTGGGAAAAGAGCAAGAGGAAAAGATAAAAACAGTTAATATATTAACCTATTACCTGCCACAAGTCCTAATAAGACAGTTATACAACTTACCATTACCAGAAGTTTTAATAAGGCAGCGGTAAGACATAGCAGTAAATTTATCAATGGATAAATGTATACTTATAAGGTATACCGCTGTAACATTTTTTTTATCAAATTACTTTACTGTTAATAGTCACTTTTAAACTATAATTACGTGTGTAATATTTGCATGTGTGCGTAGATGTAATCGCTAATAATAAACCATAAAACTATTGTCTGTGGAAAGTATAATGGCTCGGTACATGGGCCGAGAGCGGTTGACGTCTCCATTAAACAAGTTAATTGGGTAAAGCTAAGAGAAGAGAGCGTGACAAGTTGCCTGCGTGCGTGGTCAGGGTACCCTGAATGCGTGGCCATCATGGCAGAAGCTGACAGAAAAGTTTCCGCTTTTATACATAGGAGATTGATATAATACATATATTATTAAAACCTTAATTGTGAGGTAGTATTTGTTTGTTGCCGGAGACCGTTTTGGTATCACTGAAGTACCTATTTCTGCTGCTAAATAAGTATTTCTTTTGTTTCTGTATAAATTAAACTTCATCATCATCATCAGGCGACAGACGTCCACTGCTGGTCATAAGCCTCCCCTAAAGATCTCAATATCGATCAATCCCACGTAGCTTGCATCTCTCATCAGATTCTCGGGCCTCCTTGTTGGAGGTCTCCTTACACTACGTCATATTAAATTTGAATACTTTAAAAGTTAATAATAGTTATAAGCTAAGCATAATCCACACCCAAGAGACAGGCTGGCCTAGTGTGGCGCCATCGGTAAATATCTCTTGATATATGTTTTTCTTTTTTGGTAAATAAATAAATAATAAGCAGCTGTGTGTAAACATAACATATGTGAAATTAGTAAGAAAGCAGACTCTGTCATAAGAAGGGACAAATGCTAAGAAGATGAAGAATGCAAACATTGCATTCCAATGTGAAAAGCTTTGAAAGTAGTGAAATTATTTTTGGAATGAGACAACATATTATATCCTCTCTAGGCAAACACAATGTGGTGCTGTATATGTCCTAACTATCGCTATGTATAAAGTTATGAGTGATCGCATCACTTTACATCATATGAACGCCATCTAACTGGTCCAATCTACGAACAGTCTGTCTTAACTTTTAAAATTCTATATATTTATTTCTATATATATTCTTGCTTCAATCACTTTGTTGTTTTCATATACAAATACAGAAATATTTCTTAAATCATAATATAACAATATCTAAATTTGTCCTTATACTGTTTATATGTAAAAATGTCTATCTCTATCTGAACAACTACTGTACTATTTATCTGAAATGTATATACTAACCGTCGGTTATTTATCAATCGCCTATTTACGCTGTGGTCGGATGACACAGGGTTCAGTAAATACCATTGTCCATTTGGACACTGATCTAGTAATTAGAGTTGTTTAGCTTTCCCAATTTAGGTCTTCAAACATGACCTAGTTGAAACGGTTAAGTGCAAAAAAATATTTATCGAGAACTGCTAGATTAATCTCGCGGCTTTGATTATCGTGTACAGATGATATAAAAAGAAAACGAGTGAAATGTACACGAACATGATTTACGAAATTCTGATGTTATTATAAAATACGATATATTTTAGATTTTAACGCATTTTATAATTATCTGTATATATAAGAGTTTTCTAATATATATAATATAGATAGAGTTTAATAATAAGAGATTTCCACCTATGTAGAGTCTCATCACAATATCTCTGGAACAATAAGGCCTAGAGGCTTGTAATTTAGTAGGAATATACCTTTTACCAAGTATAATCCCCAAACGGGGTTGCGAGGGTGTTACGACTTATATAAAATATGTTTATTGCAGTTTCTTTATTTTTGTTTACGACGATTTGATTACCTAGCATATTTTTATAATATATTTGTTTAATTTTGATTTAGGCTTTGTCGTATAGTCTTGAGATACATCTGTGTTTGGATTTACACGGTTTTTAAATCACAACAATTTTCTATTTTTGTGAAAACTGTAATAGCGAAATCGTGTAATTCGAAAACCGTGCCAATAGAGGGACAGTGTATACTAATCAGAGACTATATCGCCGCATGCAGTCAAGTGCTAGTTTAAAAAGAAATCGTTTCAGCAGATCTTTTGTGCTGGCCCGATTTATATTTGTTTATTTACAAGTACATGTAACATTAACACAAAAAATGAGTCATAAAAAGAAATAATTAACATAAAAAATTACACGAATAAAAACAGTGAGGATACAGCATAAAGTACTAAAGGATGACAGTCAATTGCCATATCCAAGAGTGTGTTCACACATACCTCCGTGGTGATCGGAGTCGACAAGTAGGTCAAAACATTATTTATAGTTCGCACGTCAGCACCCGTGCGACTCTGTGACTTCGCAACGGATGAGCCGAGGTCCGATGGGCGCCACTGTTACCAACGCACTATCAGATAACACGGACTTGCGGTTGTGTTCACAGATTGGTAGTGCTTTGCACAATATCATTTTTTTTACTCGACGAAGCGATGACACAAAACGAAATATTCACCCGATGGTAACTAATATACCTGTCCATAATACTGTGGTGCTAGTAGTTAAGATATAAACATTGTGCTTTTCGCCTTGACACATATGATGTTAATCAGAGCTGCAGTAGTACCTATCTAGACTGTTTTTGGCAACATGGACCTACTAACGCTAATTCACAAACGCAGACAGGTGCATATAAATGCAGAAATATAGTGTTAATTTGTGCCAAATAAATAAAAAGTTCCCCTTCACCTACCACAGCATCTCCCCATTTTTTTAACTCATTACTAGAGAATGTCTATGGAGGTTGAGTACAGTAACTTAAATTTTAGTGTTTCGATGAAAATTTTAATTAAAATGAATAAATAAAATACTCATACATATCTTCCGGAAGAGAGTTTGTTGACTAAGCACAATGCAGTTAAAAGTAAACTTACTATTTGTAATTTTAACACGTAGAGGTCTTCTTTTAACAAAAAAGACTTCCAATAACAAAATACTCATCCATGATAATTGTATTATAACTCAATGATATTATGAGTGTGATCAATTTGAGAAAAAAACATACCCCCATCCAAAATCTGTCACGTGTGACCCTGGGTAACTAATTTAGGATCTTTATTTTACAAGCAAAGCGATCGGCAGTTGCATTACGGTATCATTACATATGAATTTGATGAATGGTTTAAATTTCCGGTTAAGTATGACTACATGAACGAGTTACAAATTTTTAGATTTCGAAATGGAAGATGAGCTGATAGTTTTACAACACCTGTAATCAATTATTTTATAACAGTTCCCAGTAGCAAAATTCAGCGCTCGCGTGAAGTTTTGCGTCAAGCGTAAAATTGGGGGTTTAGTCATTTGGACGAATGAATAAGCATAAATGAGAGAACGTAGTCTAGAAGTTAGTCATTGTAACAAAACAGTTAAGTCGACGTAAGTCGAGATAATCTTCACGTTACTTTTCAAGTATTTAACATAGTTTAAATGATATATTTGCCCCTATACGTTTTTATGATTAAATTGCTTCACATTTACAAACAACAATATTGGAGTCAGAAAATCCATCCTCATATATGAGAAGATAATCCTCATATACGATGAGGATGTACTTTCCGTGTGTAATATAGTTTGTAAATATAAACATACATATTTATGTATGAAATAGTAAACGTTAGTCGATAAGTATAAACACATACATGAACATTATGTGAGGGAACTAGTAAACATAACATCAAAGAATACCTTTATTGGTGATAGATTGCTGTAACAGGAAGCGATGTAGCTAGGAAGCATCGCAGCATATATTTCTGTCGCCAAACAGTGATGTGCAAACATTACCGTGTTCCGGTTTGAGGGACGTTTTACCTAGTGCATGTAGTGTTTAAGATATTTTGCCTCACAGCCGCGAGCATAAGTTGATGTGGTGTATCAATTATCATCCAGTTAAGGTCCTGTTCATCCCATTGTTAAGATGAACAAAAATGTAAGAATCTGACCGGACAAGATATATTTGACATTATATACAACTTAGTTATTAATTCACAATAATAAAAACGTTTCCTTACATAAACAAAAGCCTTCCTGAGTAACCAACATGAAACGAACAAATTCGCGATACCCGCATACTTTAGAGGGAATAAATAAAGTTGTGACACGAACGCTCGAAACACTGACCCCGTTTCATCAATTTATCTTCATTAAGACATATATAAAGGAAGAGATACCTAAGGATCCCATTGGCTTCATACTGTTTGCGATAATAAATATCAACCTACACTTGCTCCGGAAGGCATTTTTGTGTTAAAAAATAAGATTGATGACTGCTTGGTATTTGGATACAAGCAACACAGAATATACATAACATAAACAGTTTAAGTTCGGATATCTTGGACACGAACTCTACTTCCACTACGGAGAAAGAGAGATAAAGTCATGATGACCAATTTCATCAATTTAATAATAAAAAATTGAGACTCAATGATACCAAGAACTTACAGTAGTATATATTCTTATCAGATTTATGAGCTTGAGATTTTTTTATTTTAATATGCATAAAACCATCCTATTTAATGTTTCCACAGCTAGAACTCGAGATTTTCTTTTCTCACAACAGTCAAGGTTGTTAGTAGATGTTTCTTCACCATGTCTTCCTTCACAGTAAGTTGAAGCTCAGTCAGAATTCATTCCAAGCCTGTTCAATTCGCATAATTTGTAATACCACCGCACCACGCCGCTACATTCAATCTCTTGTGTTGTAACAGTTAATATTTTTTAAAAATACAACTGCTGATTTAGTACAACATATATCTTTTCGAAGCTCAATAACTGTTTGTTAGGAATAGTAAAAGATTGCTGTAACATATTAAAAACGACATATACAAGCGAACAAGAAATTATATAGGTGAAAAATATTTTGGATGCGGTCAATAAAATTACGCAAATATAATTTATCGACTGGAAACGGTCCAACTGAACCACGATACGTACAAAGGCTAAAAAACTTTCTAAAATCGTAAATCAACTTCTTTGTATACTTGAGAAAGAGCATGTGAACTTTTCGAATTGATCCATGATTGATTTTATGAAATAAATCTGACGTGTTGACGAACTATTCAGAAGATCCTAACACCGAATTAATACATAATTAACCATATTGATTAACGCGGGTTATTCCCTTGAAATCTTAATAGCACAGTTTGTAGGGTCGTACGGGGTATATAATTCCAGGAATGCTGGGTTCGATCCCCAAAGAGTATGACCTTCCGGAGAAAGAAACATCTTAAACTGATACGTTCCAAGTCAGACAGTTTTATTGGATACACGACGTCGGCCAACCTGCATTTTGGTTAGCGTCCTAGACATCCTTAGCTCTCTCCGAGAACGAGGCTTTAGTATTAGCAGTGTCAACAAAAAGTAGACTATTTGTTATTTTTTATAAAATAACGTTATTTGTTTATTATCATTAAGCATCCATTAGAGGAATTAATCATTCGGTTAGCATTTATACATGCTGGTGTTTAGACGATTGCTCCACGTTGTTACAGAGATATTTATATAAAACAAAATACAAGAAGACCAGTGTTTACACTAGTTTACATCAAACTTTAAAGTGTGTGTGTTAAGTACCGGATAGCCGTTGCAATGATTTTCTTCGGTTCGAATCGTTCATTGTAACCTACAACATACTCAAAGCTTGATGTAATCGCTCGAAAGTCCACAGTTTCAGCGGATGTCCTATTTATATAAGCCCGAAGTGGAAACGATCCCAACTTCGGTATTATCCCGGTAGATTTTATAGCCCGGAAAATTAGTTTCGTTGTTTATTTAGAAGTTTGGTGTATGTACTGATGGGTCTGACCGATTAATTCTACTTCCATAATCTTTCTAATCCATATACGTATATAAAAGTAATGTACTTAGGTGTACATTAATTATTTTTAAGAATGCTTAAGTGTTGTAAGTTTTCTTTACAAACACTCTATAGCAATAAAGTGAAAGTAGATTAGAAAAAAGGTCTAAAAATATTCAATTACCTAAAAGACGCGAACCCTTTGCCTCGACATATATTACGGCTTCCCAAGAAACCCTTCTAATCTAATATTTAACGAGAAGTGAACGTGAAAAGTTAATGGAATTGACTTTGGTTCAGAAGCGTCGGTGATAGGGACCTTGACTTTATGTAATTTCAGGACTGGATCCTGATATCACATTTTTATTAATTATTTAGCATAAGGGTAGATACATAATAAATACAAGTTTATTAATTTCAATGCTCTTATTCATCGTCTACGAAGTTTTGATTGCGATAGTAATTAAACATACATGGTTAATACGTTGTGGGTATATTTAATGTATGGGGGTTATCTTTGTGTTATAAAATGTCTATCGATAAGCATTGCCAAACAACACGACTCACTGCATCTTATAAAACAAAGGTTATAATGAGCGTAATAGGGAGCCTTTTGGCATTATCTGTTAGTCAATTCTTGGCAATAGAGAGAGAGCATTGACAAAAATGAGGATACTACTTTATAAAAGCAAAACTGCCGTTTTTCCCGATGTTAGATATTGGTACTTGCAGACTGTGTACATTTTACATCGTGGATAGCTAGGCTTCATTCGCGAATCATCATAGTATAATATAATATAACCGGAAGGTAATATTTCACCTTTTCTATATTTAACTTTAAAAGTAAAAAGGTTACGGTTTGAATGTTATCGTAGTAATACATGTAAGCTTTTCTTTCATTATCAAGAGAAAGTATTGTACTGACATCACTTTATGAATGAAGTAATTTATGTATTGACATTTTTACTGTTTGATTCAAAATTAAAGATAATGAAGTATATGTATGTTCGGTAGGTAAATGAATCATAAAACTATTAACGTTTATATGTGGCTAATCTATGAATAAATCAGCATTAATCGGTACGGCGTTATATTGCGGTACTATAAATAAAAAATTCTATTCAAAATTTATAACCAAACATAAAGGTGACTTATGGCCATGATATCGAAAATTGAAAAATCCGTCACGAGCTCAGCTGAGCTGCAGGCAATGAAACATTAGAACGAGCGAACGACCGGCAGTCGCGTAATGTTTACATTGGACGCAACTGTTGGACGACGATCGGCAAATATGCATTATTACCGTATTTATGCATGGCAACTTGCACTTGGCTGGCATGGTGAATAAATAATAACAAGACGCTTACTCACACTACAAATACAAAGGAGCTTTACATAGAACGATAGAATTACATCAAAAAGTAAAAGTTTGGATAAAGACTAAACAATAAGCAAATTAAGCCGATATTAAAACGCGTTAAAATTTATATAAAATAAAAATTTATATATAAAATTTAAAATATGTCGAGGACAAATATATTCATTATTATTTAACATATATTATAATATAACGGGCCTTGACACTTCCTATTTTTTAGTCAACGAAGCGATGAGAGGAGCGGGACGTTCACCTGATGGAAAATGACACCCTGCCCGTAACAACGTAACGCTAGTAAGGATAATACGTACTGTACCACGTTCTGCACGTCGCATCATCCCAGTTATATCACTAGCTACAACTCCTTTCAAGCCGGAACACATCAATGTTTGTAAGCAACTATTTGAGAGCAGAATTAGCTGTTGCGGTGGTACCTACCTAGACCTACACCACCAGTAAAATAAACTTCTTATAAGAGAAGGACAAGACTCTCGGCGTTGAAAACAATTTGGGATGCTGTTTATTTATAAATTTATAAGGAGTGTTTACAAAAAAATTAGTATGTGATATAGACAAAATACAATAAGGATTATTTATTTAACAGGAATTACTGTTTGATTTTCGTTATTGCTAATAATTTTTAAGATACACTATAAACTGAACTGTTTAAAAATAGTATAAACATTGTGACTGCAGCTTATATATGTTAACGTTATATAAAGTAAATACAGAAAATATGTGGAATGTGACAAAATAGTTTGCTTCATATAGACACCAAGGGTAGCTCGCTGGTCTAATGGTTAGAGCGTACGGCCTTCATTCCGAAGGTCGGGTTCGAATCTCGGCATGTATCAATCACTTTAATATTTAAGTTATGTACATTTGTGAACTTTAGTTACGACAGCGAGATACAAACGGTGAAGGAAAACATTGCGAGGAAACGTGCACATGACTTAGAATTTATTGTAAGGTGTGTGTGAAGTCACCAACCCGCATTGGGCCAGCTTGGTCACTACGGCCCAATCGCCCTCATATTGTGGGTAGGCCTGTGCCCCAGCAGTGGGGACGTAAATTGGCTGTTATGGAGATATCAAGCAATTAACCTTTAAAACAAATCATTTGGGATCAGCTGTAGTTACAAGTTCAAAAGTGCGGTAATAGACGTGATTACACAAGTCACATAATAGCCATAACAAAATATACAGTAATAAATACTCATACGGTTTCATAAGATAATCAAATTAATCAAAGTTACACAGGCTCCCATAACCGAGTCGGCGACCGGGTCTACGTCCAGCGGATTGCAACCAATGACGTCAATGAGCAATACACTCGAGTGCATCCGATTCCCGGTACGCAATGCACTCAGGAACAACCGATACCGTACCCACAGCAAGTTGTAAAACCCAAAAACGTCTGTGCCGATTTAGAAACTTTCACGCGGCAGTCGTAAATTAATCGTAAAGCATTTGGGAAGAGACGAGGTGTAATGGGTAGTCGTAAACGGTAATAAAATAAACAATTAAAGGATCTATCGTATCTAATGAGTAGTGGTTGAAATATTTCTACATAAATATCCACGTTAAACGTTTAATATAAAACATATAAAGACTACTATTTAGCATTTAGATCTATGACTGATACATGTGATCAAAAATTAATACTAATACTTTGTCAATAGGAACACAAAAAAAATCTGTTTTGAAGAAATCGCTAGATACAACTGGACTTGAAAAGCACAAGACTGTGCTTTAAGGTTTATAATACAAGATAATTACAAGAGACCTATGTCCAGCAGTGAACGTCCACAGATTTAGATGATGATAAAAGAAACGATTGGATTTAGGTTAAATACTAAATGTTTCTAGTATTACTGTAATTTTGTAATGACATAAAAAATAATATTATTTAGTTACTACCTTTCAGTAAAATCAAGGAATAGAACAGTAGTTCGTGTTATCGAAATTAAAAGCTGAAAATGTTTCGAATCGGTGTGGATCCTTGATGTAACTTATGCTCAGCATTTGGGGGCTATCCAGGTGGTAATAATGATAATGAATATCATGAGGGAGCAATACCAATATATAAAACAAATATAGGAATTGAAGACCGTAACCCGTAGCCAACTGCCAAAGGCCAACGGTCGGAGGTGAGCGATCGATCGTACAAGGCATCATCGAAATAAACCTGTTTCAAGCTGAACCAAGATGCACTTTGTAAGTGTGCTCACATCGGATATGAACAATAAAGAAAATTTTATTATATCAGTTAGGTATATTTATGGCCTATACGATAGTAAATAAAAAAATATTGATTACACAATTGTTTTTTTTTTTTAATCACTAACTATTCATTAATTAAAATTTCATCAATTAGTATACACATACAACTATGGTGATAGATCTCTGTTGCTGGAAACCGTCTAAGTACAATCATAGCGTTTATTTCTGCAGCTAAACGGTAGTATACGAACATTACTGTGTTCCGGTTTTAAGGGCGCTGTAGCTAGTGTAATTACTGGGGTAACGAGACTCAACAACTTATGTCTAAGGCGATGAGCGCAATGTTCTGCAGTGTATATCAGGCTAAATAGCGTCACGTTGTTATGCACAGAAGCATCACTTACCATCAGGTGAACGACCACCTCGTCTCATGGTTTAATTGAATAAAAAAAGTATAAAATCTGATAATCTCACAAAGGATTGGAAAACATTATAAATAATATAAAAGTAATCTTTACAATAATTTTATAACTTGAGCAATCACTCTTTGTATGTTGTAATTGCTCAATATTTGGAAACAAGTAAAAGCTGAAATGATCCATTAAGCTAAAAATATTAGTGTAGTCATACGCTGACCTGGTGAGTGGGGGGCCGTTTAGTGAGTGAGATGGGTAATTATGAGATCTTCCGGCAGCAGTTGCAAGAAACAGCCGCTTTCATAGAATCCGCGTAATTGGGGCTAAACGCCTTTTGATAATCGTTCTTGTAATAATTAACACAGAAATTTAATAACATGTTAATTGTATTAACAATTACATTGTGTATACCCCGTGTTAGAATTTCTCCGCGATCCACTAATAGTTTCGACAATTTCATAAGAGGCGACTAACAGGGAAGACTTCAAGGAAAATGCATAAAATTTTCCTGTCACCTATATCGATGTACTCCCTTTTAGACGAGTATAACAATAGACACTAGTAGGTTGAAATGTTGACAAAGAAAATATGCATTTGTATATGATACCGGAAAAAAAAAAGGAACATGATAGACATTTTTTTAAAGAACTATTAGTTGGGAATTCTGCCATCAGTTTCTTTACTATATTTCGTTTTAATGTATAAAACCGACAGAGAAAGTCAACTATTTGACAAGCGACTCAGTACGTTAATTGAATATGATGTAAGAGTTTATGAACGTCTCTGTGCCGATGCTAATGTATCTTTTGTTAGTAAGATGAATAGCGTTTTGTTGAGACTTTATAGTTTTAGCTGTAAAGTTAAACCTATCACTTCCAAATAGTTAGGAGTCTAAAGTACCCCACCCCATTAGAATATCTTTAAAAAAATTGCGAAACTTCTACCTGTATATCTATATTAAAAACCCATGCATATATTATATTACAATAAGATGTGTGTACATAACGGTATTTCTCGTTACTGTAGAACAAAGGCATAAAGCCTACAGTACTGTTTGTCTATATAAACAAAATTAAAACAATGAATCTATCTATAGATCTCATCAAATAATGCATCTATGCTTGATATAATGTCTTACAGAAATACTTAGAAGTGTATAGACATTAGAAAGTTTATACATTGTGTATGTAAAATGATATTAATATAACATTTAAACTAGTAATCGTATATTAAGTAATAATATACTAGATATCAGATACGTTAGAAAAAAATCAAAGCGAGACAAATAAAATGCACTGCGCCAAGATACAAGATAGAGATGGATGCGACAGACGCATATAGACGGGGTTCCCCGAACTATGTTACACACACCCGAAATACAGTGACGCGACTACGTGCTAAGTGGAAGACACGAGCGGGAGCGTCTTCCTGAAAGCCGCCCTCTCCCGGCCGTCCGGCCTATAAATATGATGCTGTAACGTGTCCGCTTCAGTTGTTCAGGCGATCCCGCAGTGGGAACAGCGTGCCAGATCCAGATAGTCCCGTGTGCGAACGTGTCAGGAACAGCGTACGCGGTTCACTGTGCCACACTGCGATTTCGAAATCGCGACAACAGACGGGTTAGAGACAGTGCAGCGTGTTGTTGTTGTTGGTGGATAACTCTTTGTGCTCCAATATGTTGGACAAGTCGGTTTTCGGCGGCAGCTGGGAGAGCGTGGTGAGTAAAGACAATAAACATTGAAGTTCAATTGTACGAAAGGCAATAGAGAACACATTTAACGAAACCATAGATATTTTGATGAATTAATAATACTCTACAGACAGCATGTAGTTTTTTAAAGTTTTCTCTATTTTTATTTCGATTTAAATTCATGTTAATATTTTTTTTTGTTTTACGACTCGAACACCAGCGAGAGGTTTACTTCATTGTAAGTAACACGCTTGTCCATAACAATGTGCTGTTAGTTAGGGTGATATACACAGCACCACATTACTATCGTAGTTTAGAGACATGAAATGTTATGTCCCGTTACTCCAGTAATTTCACTATCTTCAATCTGGTAAACAGTAATGTCACACTCCTGTTTGGCGACAGAAATAAGCGCTGGCGGCGGTACCTAGCTCTCCGACAACAGCCGCTTACCATCAGTGACGATATAAACATTTCAGTTCTAAATTCTATTTAGGATTGAATGAAAAAGGAAACCGTGTCTAAAGATTGCTATTACGGCATATAACCGAACATGTATTACGCAAACCGCATACCCGGTAATACACTTAAAAGGCAACCGACTCTAAGGCCGCTGCCATTGAACCAGGCCGCGCATGCCCCCGGGTTATGGGCATGCGTTCTTTTTGTATTAGAGCTCTTGACATTGCCACATCTTTCACGGTTACTACCAAAGAGATGCTAATCGGAAAGTTTCTAATGTTTTAGATTTGATCAATATATCATAAGTTTATAGCTACGTTTCACATGTAAATATTAAACACAAAATAAAGTTTTGTTTGTATTTTGCTGTTTTATATAATTGATTAATGAACAAAGTGATATCGTACTTGAGTTATTGGATCCTAAAAAACTTAGCTTGCAGATATATAGAATCTAAATTAAGGGTGAAAATATCTTAAAATCATTTCTACATTATTATTTTTATCGCTTGCGAAATTATCTATTTTACGGGCTCTAACACTATTCGAGTTACTGATAGGAAGTAACATTAAAGTAAGCTTTACTGTTCGTTTGATGAATCTCGCCCTTGAATCATTACGCTTCAAAAACAGTTTGCGCATTTTAGTATAAATCAAATGATCGCTTCCTCATGATTAACAGACACAAGGGATCTGTTGAACGTGAAGCCTGGACGTGACCTTCCCGACAACGAACTTTAACGTTTCGTTAATATTAATTGTGTTGCTCATACTTATAATAGACATTTATATACTCATCACGACATCACCGAAACTATTATACTCAGACTTTGTCAGAGAAATTGTATCTGCCATTTAGATGTGCACTAAGAATAGATTTTTTAAATTCTTTATCGCTAGCAAAACGAGCTTTTTGTATCATTAAATAACTTGCAAATTGAATAAGTACATAACATATAAACGCAAAGTAGTCTATTATTCATCGCTATCAGCTGATGGACGTCCGCTGCTGGACACAGGCCTCCCCCAAAGATTTCCACATCGATTGGCCCTGCGCTGCTCGCATCGTTGGGTACCGGAGGGATTTGGGCCATTTCCCACCAAACTGGTCCAATGCGGGTTTGGTATGAGTCTATTAGTTTAAAACGCAATGTTATGGTATATTGTATTTTAGTGTTAACTAAATTATATTAACCAAAACACTCAACCATGCTTTCTTAGATTCACTTGAAACAATTTACTAGGAAAGTTACAGCAGTTTTAGGCTAAAGTAATGATGGGGTATAAAGCTGTTAAAGAATTTTATTTTAATTTAGAGAGTTTCGCGCTTTATTTTTTTAGTTTCTTAGAACTAAGCGACCATTTGGAAACATAGTGTCAATTTTCAAACAATCACGACGATTAGAAAGGCCACTAAACGGGTGTAACAGGGTCCCCTCTTACGTTGCCGCGCCGTCGCTTCTTGTCGCACGAAATTCGCGAACCGGTTTCCGGTGAATTTCGCCCACTTTCACCGCGTCTAACACTTGGACCGTTCTGTCGTAACATTCACTAATCGCAGCCTTCGGATCTAGTTATTCCGGTTTGTGATTTTGAAAGTTAAAAACGTTCGAGCCTGATAAAGATTTATGACAGGACGGCATGATGGAGAAGCGGCGGGCGTGTGCTATATGATTTCTTTTTTAAAAAACTTCCATCAGCCTTAAAGGAGAATTATTTACAATAATTGCATTGCATTTGATAGATATCTAAAGACATCATCAGTCTCTGGTGGTAGGATTCTGTTGCTGGAAACTGAGGTAGGTACCATCACAGCTCCTGTATCTGCAGCCAAACAGCTGTGTGCAAACATTATAGTGTTCCGGTTTGAAGAGCGTCGTTCCTAGTAAACTTACTGGGCTTAATATCTTATTTCTCAGGCCAACGAGCACAATGTGTTGCTGTGTATACTATCTTAACTAATTGTTAGAGCCAAATTGTTATGGTCAGGCATATTACTTACCACTAGGTGAAGGTCTCGCTCATCTTGTCGCTTCGTGAGTAAAAAAAGTTGTCTTGAATCACAGTAATATTACTAAATCAACATTTTAAAGCTTGCCCACGCAGGCGAATTCTTTTAGGTCCTGCGACTGTCTATGGGCGTCAGTGATCACTATCAATAACGTGAACTGTGATTTGCCCAATTGACCTACGAGAAAAAAATTCAATAATTGCGCAATGAATACGTAGTAACATTAGTCATCGTGTAATTGATATGGAAAATAAAATCATATAGTGTTCCGCTACGCTCTCTTATATTTGTCATAGATCTATTTAAATACGTCGCCAAATATTATCATGGGTTATTAACCCGTTAGCGAATGATAAATACATCGTAAATATAACACTAAGAATAGACCACTCGTACTTGAACCAACTGAAATAGTGAACGGACGTTATTGCTCTATTTAGTAAACGCTATTGGCCTAGGTTTCGATTGCCGTGTATAAAGTACGAATCGGTTCGCGCTTCACTAAAATAAATATAGCTTTACTTCTATTCCCATTTGTTTGTAAATACAATGATGATAATACTACTAAAACTTTAACTGCATTGAAACAATAGAATATTTGTTGTTAATGGTGAAATATTGGTACTAACCATATTCATCATCATCAGCCGATAGACGTCCACAGCGTGACACAGGTCTCACCTAAATATTCCCACATCTGGGTAGAGATTCATATGGAGGGATTTGGGCTATTCGCCATCACGCTGGCCCCATGCGGGTTGGTTGGAGCCAGAGCTTTTTGATGATTTAGCAGGGTGCACCACTAGCAGGTGAGGTTGGCTTAGACCCTGAGAGTTGTTGTGCGGGAAACCTTACACCACTCTAATTATATTAGAAGACTAGAAAATAATTATTATTGATTATACCGATATATAGATAGTACCTGTTCTTCGCCCGCTCTGCTGGCCTTACACCCCGCAACTCATTTTAGGGAAGGATTTTATAAAATCCATTCTTAGCTGGACTATGGCAGAAGCAATATCTCTACCAAATATTTGAGTCTTCACGTGATGAGTCAATGAGTCTCTGGATTATCCTATACATACAATGTTTAAGAAAATTATGAAATGTTATAATTACAAAAATATTTTCCATTCGTAATGATATATATTATCGATGACATAAGTCTTGAGAAGAGTTATTTTAACTTCTTTACTACACTTTGTGGAAAGGAATATAGTTATTTCATATTTAAGAAATAGATAATGATAACAAATTTACAGATATTACGTTTACATATAAAGATTTAAATATATTATAATACACAACTATATAAAGCTCAAGAATCCTGTAATAGGAATTAAACTTATATTGTAGCAATTCACGTCTACTATAGTAATTTTAAGTAATAAATCTATTAAAAAACGAATTTCAAGCACTTGTTTGTTGTTAAATAGATTAAATAAAATCTCATCGAGCTTTACCGTTACAGTAAATAACAAAAGCGTAACAGTTAATTGAATATGTAAGTATAAAAAACGATACTCGATCAAAAATACGTATTGTGATGAGCACGCGCTATTTTCCTATACAATTTAACGGTACATGAATGTGGCTGTTTCCAGCTCGAGCTAATATAAAAAATAGCTTAAATAGAAACTTACACATCCGTGAAACGAACGAGACAGAATTATGCGCACACAAAACCGTATATTGTAACCGCACTATCTGGCGGTAATGATGATTTACCAATTAAAAAACCCACTACATCCATAATATCGTGATCAGCGAGAAGAACGTAATAAAACACTCAACTGTAATGCTCTAAGTAAGTTTTCCTGTATGTTTTTAATGTATATCCGTTAAAGGTAAACAATGCGAGGAAACGGGCACAATCTAAAGACTAGCATTCGCAGACATATTACATTTACCAATCTGAGGGTAGATCAACGGCTTTTCCTCCCTCCTTGTAAAGGCATTGAGTCCCAATAGTGGGAATATTAAATAGGAAAATTTAATGAACATTAATTGTCAACCGTTTGAATATTTACTAGAGGTTTTCTTCCAGGAGATTAACATATAGGCCCCGAATAGAGGCGGTAACGCCGTCTTATGAACTCTGGAGCTCTATTATAGCAAGGTTCGAAAGAGATTGAAAGGGAGAGAATTAATTATTGATTTGTGATTATAAATAAATAATAGACAGACGTATAGAATTATAACGAGAAAATGTAAAAAGGTGTGCCAGAATATTTTCTCAAGAAAATATAGAACTTTTTAGTCACGCTGTAGTAATATCATCCTAACTAATACACGATTTTGTTGTTGATAGACGTTTTACTTAACATCATGAAAGACTTAAACTTGGCGAAGAGTTGTATAACAATACTGCCAAAAAGGCCAATAATGTTTCTCATGCAAATATGTCTTCATATATTTTAGAAGCATTACATCGTCGCCTTATTAACCCTGATGACTAAGAAACGATGACTGGGCCGCTTGCCCATAGTTAATTTACTGCCTGAGAAAACCTTGAATCTTTAGGACTAGTCCAAAAGATTATAAACTAATAATATAACGTGTATTAATAGATGTTGCATTGAACAAACGCGAGTATTGTTTAAAATAGAGCGCGCGACAAAATTAACACGAACCTTTTAGCACCATTACCTTCAGGTTTATAATAACGTCCACGAATAACCAGAATTATGCACGTCCAAACAGAAATGTAACACACATACAGTGTTACATGAACTGGGCCGCTCCGCGGACAGATTCAATGAAGTGTGGATGAGACTTGTAGTAAATAATGCTTCACTGCAAATTACCTGAAAAGAGAAACATAACGTTACTAATGTGTATAGCGAGAAAATAATAAAAACAATAAATATACAAATACATGTAAGCTACAGTATCCTGTGTACGGCTCGCCATCCACGGCCCATGTGACTATTTGAAATTTAGATGAAATGTTAGTCCTACCTACATAATGCTATACCTAATTTATACATTTTAATTGGACCGCGTTAACTGTTCCCGCTACTAGAACAACTATTTCGACGTGACCCATTTTTTTACGCGACCCAAATTCGCAACGTTGCACCACTTGTTATTTTTTTACATATCCATTTAAATAAAAAAAAAAAAAAATTGTTACAAAACCGTGGCTTGTCACAACACACGTTGAAGCACTTTGGCCGTGTCAAAATGCGAGCGCGCTAAAAAATCGCACTCTTTCATCAAGGTGTACATTTCATTTTGTTCCAAATACTTTCACACTAAACAATGGACAAATAATAAGTCGACACATAGAAATTTAACAAATACAAATGGCTATTCCACTTTATATTAACGTTGAGTAAATATTTGTCCAGCAGATATTCTAAAGAACTGAAATAATACAGTGTTTATTTTCAAATGACCTATAACCAATGAGTGTACTCGTCTAAATATCTTCTTTCAATTACACGTAACATTTTCAACATGACATGTAATAATAACTTCATAATACAAACACGTATTTGTTTCTAAATCTAAAATACGAATCATCTATTTTCATTTCATACGTCATATTACTAAGCGTTTAAAGTAAGAAGATGCAATAACCTTGTTGCCACAACCAACGGTCACTCATCACAACATAAACTTCCCCGACAGTTCACTGTCGAAAATAATATTAATTAAACATCTCATGTAGTAATGCCAAGAGTTCCAGCGGCATGCATATGCTTCAGCCGACAGCTGGTATCAGACATGTGGGCACTGTGCGAAGGGCTCTCATGACGTACTAAAATGAGAAACAATACGTTTGTGTGGTGGCGGAGCGAGATAATACTGTACCTATATACGTCAATGTCGCGCACGTAGATAACGTTACCAGCACTTGTTAATGTTGACTACATATCACCTGTCGGAATAGACGCAATAGATTTAGTCTATATGTAGTTAACCTTCGTTATTTTATTCAGACTTTGTTTCTTTCCAGGTGTCGAGAGATGACTACGAGATTGATTACAGCCCGAGCCCGAGAGGGTCTCCTTTGAAAGACACGTCCAACATACAAGAGGAAAACTCCTTCTGCATCAGTCGTCACAATCCAAACAAGACCTTCCGCCGTGAATCTGTTATAGCGTCGTGGAAGAGTTTAAAGAAAGAGAGAGAACAAGCTTTAGGCAAGCGGATAATTTATGTTGACGGAGATAATTATGCAGATTACTACGGCAGGAATAAAGTTAAACGATGCAAGAGCGATAGAACCGCGAACATGCCCCGCGTTAATAGAAAGGTCAAGCGGACGTACTCCGTCCTATACAGATATGACCCGAATGAAGAGAAGGTCGTCAAAGAGTATAAATATCAAATCCCTAAGGAATCTGAGACACCAGTTCACTCTAACATGCAGAAATCATACTCGGAACCGTTCCTGAGGCCTGAGAGGATGCCGAAAAAGAAAGTTAAACGATCATTTACCACGCTGCTTAACATCAAGACCAAATTCTTGAATATTTTCTCATCAAAGAGTTAATTTATCATTTGAGGTTATACGTGGTTTAAGTTGCTCAATTAATTGCATTTCCTTAAATGTAGAAAATGCTCATTGGTATTATGATTGTACATAATGATTCCGTTTAAGTGATTACATATCAAAAGTATCAAAGTTAGAATAAAATGATTTAGTATATGGATTGTTAATAAATAGAATAGTCATTCATTGAACATAATAACAGTTAACAGAATGAAAAACTACCTGCATGAAGGTTTATCATACATACTTCTCTTCGGACATCTCATTGCTACTAGTACAATTATACTATAAACAGTTAATCTTTGACTGTTTATGTTTTAACTTTTTTTTAGTAAAAAAAAAAACCAGTTTATCTCCATGTTTCAAAACAATTGTAATGTAATGTATATATGTTAAGGTTTTAGATTTAAAAATTGAAATGTACCATTTTGTATTTATCTACGCGCAAAGATACGATCAGAATCGTGTCATATATGATATGTGTTCTCACATATTTTCATATCAAAAACTAAATAATTGTTTTTAAGCTATAACTTTAAGATACATCTATGTATAATTTTAATTTGTGATATCACTTCACTTTGCTTCTTTGTCGTAATTTAGTTTTTACGATATTCGCAAGCTTATAGAGTTTTATTAGCTTATCGCTTATATCAATTTTAAAATAAGATCCTTTCTTTTTGGGCTCAATAGAACTTCATAAAGTTATCTTTTTGACGTAACAATTCAAGATTTCCATAATCTACAATTTCTTCAATCTTTTCATATTCGCTAAGATTATTTTAGCAATAGTAATAGTCACTTCTATGCAAGTTATTCTATATATTTCTTACTGTTTCGAAATATAATTGTAATAACAGTTTTCGTTTATAATTGTCGTATTCATTCCTACTGTGTAAGATTTACAGTTTGTAATCTAAGCATACGTATAAGTTATAAATAAGAAGTTTTTAATATCTATAGTGTTGTATTAGATATAGGGTTTGTAATCAAAGAGATAATAATAAACTTAATAAACTATTTTGTACTAATTCGTTTTATTTTTTCACAACTCTAATATACATACTCGCACGTTAATAGCAAAGTATAGATAAAAAAGTTTCGTTCATTTATCTACATATATAGGGGAAGAATTATGAAAAATCCGCTGACCTTTACTCGGCTAAAGGAATATTCCTACCAAATTTCATCATCATCATATCGTGATGAGTCTCTACATGTGGAAATCCCTTATATATGTACAAAATAGATTACTGCGAGAGGTATTGATACAGAGGTTGGACATAATGCCTTTTTGGTATTTTGTCAATCATTGCTAATAAAAATTTTGATAGCGGGTACAATAAAAACAAGAAATAAATTAAATCATAATAAAGAATAAAAACTAACTATCAACAGCATCTCGATTTAACCAAAATAATTTTAATATTTGCAACAAACTGCTGAATTGCAAGGTTTACTGCCGCGGAAGTATCCAATATGACATTAGTGATGAACTAGACTAAAATTTCTAACTAAATTCAAGTTTAACTTTATAAACAAAAAAAAAATAATCATTGAAAAAAACGATAAAAATGTTATATCCCTTGGTAATACTGCTATAAGACAATTTTATAAATTGCACCGTGGAAGGTCAGTGGTCCTCCAGGGAAATCTCATATTTTGCGGTGAAACCGACTGCCGGCAATAACTGGTAAACAAACGCGACCGACTTCGCCTCTCCGCAGCATCAGACCTGATTTTCTCCTCGAGCATAACAACAGCTTAATGTCATCATTTGTAACTTTCGCAAAAGTTATATTTTTTTTTACAAATGATATAGATAAGCGCTTAACTAAGTTTTCCCAACTGACGGAATAATGCAGCGATGACATTAGTATGATATTTATATTTGTTATCTGTATTATGAAGTATTTTAGTTATAATTATTCCAGAACCATATAGCTTTAGATAGGATGATAAACACTTCATCTCATTATCTCACTAGGTACAGCTTCCTATTAATTGAAATACAGTAATGTTTGGCCACAGAAATGGAAACTACGGTAGTTCCTACCTACATGGTCTACTTGTAAAAATTTGGACTTATTTGTGTTTACAATTACCACATGTAAGTAGTTTACTGGCGGTAGATCAATTGCCAGAAAGCGTCTAGTTAGGTACCACCTCAGCGCCATTTCTGCCGCCACAGTTATGTGCAAACATTACTGTGCTCCGGATTGAAGTGCGCTTTGGCTAGTGTAATTTTTCCGCTAACGAAACTCCATATCTCATGCCCCAAGCGACGAGCGCAATATAGTGCAGTATATACTTTCCTAACTATCGCCACCTTGATATGAGAAGGCGTATCACTTTTTATCAAGTGAACGAAAGTCCGCTCGTTTCGTTGCTTAATTGAATAAATGATTTCATTTAAGTTGTATTTTCAAACCCCCTTTTTTATTATTTTCACTCTGGTAGAAAGCCTGTCGGCATTTCAATCCACCTGTCATTACTAACATATAAGTAATATTACAGTCTAAAATAAAGAAATATATACAGTTGTTGTGTGCTATGTTTATCCTCTAGTCACCTTCAGTTCTCAGAGAACACGTCGCGTCTGTCTGTATACAACCTGCGTACATATAGCGGTGTTTAAACTGGAACACAGTGATATTTGCACAGAACTACAGTGTAAACAAATCTGACGATAGTACTGACCCCTTTAAATGATAAATTGTGACAGTAATTTTTAGTTTCATAAACGTCATCAAATATTATTTAGGTTACTAATACATATTATCCAACAGAGAAGATAGGTAAGTAAAACCACTACAGCCCTGTAGTCTCGGGCTATTAAGAATAGGACTAAGGTATTCCCTGCCTGTCGTACAAGGTGACTAAAAGGGCCCCCAAAAACTTAATAATCGAGCCTTAGGAGGACAAGTGCATGGTGATCTTGTATTAACACACCCACAGCGTGTGTGCTAAGGAGGGCTTTGCCCCTCCGTGAGATATTTTAGCTGGAGTAAAGGGGGGCACTGGTGAGTTCCGAAGGAGATCGTAAAGCCCCTTCAAATCCACTGACGGAGATCACCGAGGGGGTTTTGTTGGGTTGAAGCTCAAGGCACCTTTTAAGATTTCCCCCGCGATAAAAAAAAAGGTACAACCGCTATCACTGTGATGAACACGATGTGGTTCAGTGAATATCATAACTAGCCTCACGCTGTTATAGGTAGAAGTGTCAATTCAACATTTCGCTTGTTTGTCGTATAAATATACAAAAAAAAGTTATCGATAAAATTATAAAATTAGCACTAATTTTAAACTAGGCAAAGTAACTTAGAGGATAAAATGTAAATGTCGATGTAGAAATCCCCTAGTGATTGTAAGGATTCTATATTCATAGAATTCCAAGTAAAAGGCGTTAAGCACCGTAGTCACTTTCTGTGTACTCATTATAAATATAATAGTAATAAGTAATAAAGTATATTCATGATATGAACATAAAGCAAGCCATTTTAAGCAGTCTTCAGCATTGATATACTTATCGAAAATAACTTTATGTAAACGTTTAAGAAACTTTCTGATGTTTCATGTTATTGATATTTTATTTTATTTAATTAAGCCACAAAAGGGGTGTAAGGGATCCCGCACGACAACTCACGGGATTCAAGCCCTCACCTGCTTGTGGTGCACCTTGCGAATCAACAAAAGGGGCCATGGCTCCCATCAACCCGCATTAGACCAACGTGATGTGAAATGGCCCAAATCCCCCATATGAACGCTACAAACGACGGCCTCTATTGTCGGGCGGTAGCGAAGACTACGCTGACTGCGTGAAGGTGGCAGGGAGCCGCTGGATGCGGACAACGCAGGACCGATCGATGTGGTCATCTTTGGGGGAGGTCATGGGAATTTTTGGGGAAAGCCTATGTTCTGCTGTGAATGTCTATCGGCTGATGATAATGATGATGAAGCGACAAATTTATTGCTCTTGACTGAGACATAAAATGTTGAGTCTTTTTACCCCAGTAATTACACTAGCTGCAGTGCCGACCAAACCGTAACACAGTAATGTTTACACACTGCAGTATGTCGACAGGAATAGGCGTTGCGTACTACTAACCTAGACGGTCACCGGCAACAGAGACCTACCATCAGTAAATAATAGTACCACCAGTAATAAAGATAATCATAGAACCTAATTTTATAATAGTAATTAATTTTATAAGCAAGTTCTATGAGTGATGTCTTCAAAACCTTTACAAAACAAAGTATTTCATTATTTATCTACAAGTGAATATTTTTTTTTTTACTATTCTTTCAATTTAACATAAAAAGTTATTTATTTCGATATTTACGAAAGCAAGAAATAACGTTAAGTTTTAACTGTGAAATATGTGAGGAGTGTTTATGTTACAGCATATACAAATGTTTCCCTTTAACCGCGATTGATAAAATTAAAATCGACGCCGGAAGTCGTTTTAATAAGGAAATTGTAAAAATGAAATAAAATCGATTCATGAACTCGATAAATATCAGTGTTTTGCACTTTGTTAAATTTTATATAATTTATTAGTTCAAATATATTAAACGATTGCTTTGTGGAGGTAGTTAACATATATAGATACCTTATGTACAAAATAAACATTTGTATGTATTTCTAAGCAAGTTGTATGTGATTAAGCGAAATCTAAAATTTAATAAAATATACTAAACCATTCAGTTATGACAGAAATATTTAAGAGGAAAGTGAATAGACTATACGTAGATTAGTATTCTTTACAGCCTAGATAACATCTCCGCTTACTAGCAGGTATATTCGTAGTCAAGGCCTTGTCTTTGTAATTAAACAAAATAACTATATATAAATAAAAAATAATGAAAAGCTTACTAGTTGTAGATCTCAATTGCCGGAGATTGTCTAGGCCAGTACCACCGCAGCTCCTATTTCTGCTACCGTATATCGTATAAATATTACTGTTTGAAGTTGTAGTAGGAAGAAGTACTATGTCCGTTTGAAGAGCTTTGTAGTAAATGAAATTACTGGGGTAATAAGACTTAACTTCTTATGTTTCAAGGACACGAGCGCAATGTAGTGCAGTGTCTATTTATATCTATTTCTTGTGCAGTGAATCTATTTAACTACCGTCACGTTGTTACGAGCAAGTGTAAAATCTACATCGTGCGAATGTCACCGACGAAAAAAAAAAGTTAATAGATTAATAGTTCGTTTATAAAGCGGAAATGATTACTACTTCAATAAACATGACTTCTATCGAAGCGTGTAATGTGTAAACAGTATCGAGTGAATTTCTTCATTACAACGAAAGCGCAGCACATTTCGCGGTCGGTGCCTGGCGCGGCCCACCCGTGGGACCGTCTACTCGATCAAGGGGCGAGGGCAGCGAATTTCCGACGTCGGGTCCCCCCTTATACAGTTACGTGGCCACTTAATTTTGTATTTAATATAGTCTGCGCACCCCTATGTACCTCTAGAAAAGACAATTTCGTAAATCGATGGGGGGATTGGGTTACTTCAAGTACTAACTTTGATAGCAATGACTTCCAGAATAGTTATTTAATTTTAACCCACAAAAATGAGAGACGTTTAAATAACCCGAACATATATTCTATATATGTGTTTACATATAAAGTCTGTTTGCTTATCGTAATTATTAAACTAGAAAGCTGTTTATCTACTAGACCTTTTTCAAGCAAAGGTAATTTTAATGTTCTTAACAAATACTTAAAAATATGATAACTTTTTTAGATTTCATAACAAATCGAAGATTTTTATTTGTGTTAGGGGTTTTTCAAAATTATGTTTGTGATATAAACTTATCAAAATCTCACGGCCTGTGACCTTCATCAACCAATTGCACTACAAGGTAATAAGTCTCTATTGCCGGAGTCCGTCTAGGTAGGTACCACCGCAGTTCCTACTCGTATTTGTTTCGCAAAACAGTAGTGAGTAAATATTACTGCGATTCAGTTTGAAGTGTTATATATTATTATAGCTAGTGAAATGACTGGAGCGGGAAGACTTAATATTTTAAGTCCCGAGCACATCTTAATGGGCATGTCTTACTATCAGGAGAACATCTCGCTCGTGTAATAGAATAAGTGAAAATAAAACGCCATGCTAACTCTATATTCAGCAGTGGTCGTAGTTTCCATAATTATCTTTTTCGTTAAGAGTTCATATTACATATGAAGTATTAATGATATTTTTAGTATTTAATAGCACTCGGTACTTATGAAATCTGTTCCTCGAACTAAATAGTCAATCACGTACTGTGTTTTAATATTATAGTTTACTCCTTGAATTGATCACTAAAGATAGAATGTTAGTATCCTAGCGGCACTTTTACGATCTTTTACCGCTGCTAGATGAATACTATTAACTTAAATTATACTACTTTAAGAGTAAGTTGTGTTGTTGGGTTATAACATTAATTACGAGGTATTAGGGGACCGGAAAGTAATGTCGTTTTCTTACGCTAAGTACAAACACATACATTTTTAACGAGTCTTTATTTTTAATCAATGATGTATTCCCCATCATTATCAATAACCTTTTGCCATCTAGTGGGTAAATTTTCAATCCCTGATCGATAAAAATTAATTGGTTTTTCGGCAAAATATCTAGAGATGGCATTTTGGATATCATCCAAATTTGCAAATGTTTTGCCACTTAAAAAGTGTTGCAGCGCTCGGAATAAGTGGAAATCCGATGGTGCAACATCGGGCGAATATGGTGGATGAGGCAGCACCTCCCACCCCAATTCATTAATTTTTTCTAGAGTTCGCCTTGCGCAGTGCGGTCTTGCATTGTCATGTTGGAGAATGACGCCTTTTCGGTTGACAATCGCTGGCCACTTTTCAATTAAAGATTGATTGACTCGCTGCAATTGTTCGCTGTAGAGGTCTGCAGTAACAGTTTCTCCAGGTTTCAGTAATTCAAAATGAACAATGCCGCGAATACTCCACCAAACACACAAAAGCGCTTTTTTGGGGTGTAAACCTGGCTTAGCAGTACTCCGAGGGATTTCATTTGGAGAGAGCCACTGCCTTTTGCGTTTTGGGTTATCATACAGGACCCATTTCTCATCTCCTGTGATCAAGCGATCAAAAAACGCTTCTGTGTTGTGTCGTTGAAGCAATAAGTTGCATGTGATTGATCGGTTAGCCTTATTCTGTTCGGACAGATTATGCGGGACCCAAACACCTGCTCTGCTTACTTTTCCAATCTGCTTCAAATGTTCTTGGATGGTCGACCAAGGTTTGTTGAGACTGTTTGACAATTCCTCGATCGTCTGACACGGATTTGCTTCCACTTCCGCCCTTAACACGTCGTTGTCTAACGCTGATGGTCTTCCTGATCGATACGAGTCGGAAAGATCAAAATTACCCGATTTGAACTTGGAAAACCACCTTTGGCATTTACGAATGTCCAGTGCATTTGGATAAACATCGCAAATGTTTTTGGTAGCAACTGTTGCGTTATTTCCCTTGCGAAACTCAAAGAGCATGCAATGCCGGATGTGTACCTCTTCTGGTATTTGGCTGGCCATTTTACCCAAAATTACAAAAAAAAATTGTAATTCAATTGTCTATAAGTAAAGAAATCACTATAACCTCACAATGTCTTTGGTACGCCTCTGAACAAAACAATGAGCTGACAAATGACAATCAAGTATTGGCTTGCGCAGAAACGACATTACTTTCCGGTCCCCCTAATATTATGTATCAACATCATCAGCCGATAGACGTCGACTGCTAGACATATCACTCCTCCAAAGATTCCCACATCGATTGGTGGGGATTCGTATAGGGGATTCGGGTCATTTCCTACGAAGCTTGCCTAGCGCGGGTTGGTGGAAGCTAGAGTCTCGTTTGTAGATTAGCAGGATGCACCACGAGCAGATGCCATTGGTTTAGATCCCATGAGTTGTACGGGGGCCCTTACATCCCCTGATTACAATAAATAGATTGCCTTAAAATTTTACCAAAACTTTGATAACTGTATTCTGTTTTATTGAGTTCATTGAAGGGTTTCCTTTGCAACGCTACTTGTGGTCTTACAGTGTACTGATGGTAAATTTCTATCGCTGGACTGTCTAGATATGTTTAGTTACGTACGTATAGTACGTACTAAAACAGTTACAGTTTCTATTTGTGCCGCCAGGCATTAATGTGCAGATAAAGGCGTTGTAGCTAGTGAAATTATTGAGTTAACAATACTTAAAATCTTTTGTCTTAAAGCAACTAGCGTAATGTGTATGCCGTCATTACTAGCGTCACGCTGTTACGGATGTTCGTCTCATCGCTTTGTAAAGGATGAAAAAGAAGAAAAGGCGTCTAAGTAATAATAAGTTGAAAATAGATTTAGTGAATAGATACTACTTCGTATTACTAAAACATTGATTCTTTAGTCTATAAGCATACTCGTTATCATCATACAATTATTCTTAAACACTATAATATTTCTTATTTTATTAGTTTATATCTCTTTTATTATGAAAATGATTCTATTCTTCTAGATAGGTAGGTTTCTATTGGTGAGCGCTTGTACTATAACATAAAGAAAACATTCTCCTGTAACTATAACGGTTCCCTGAAAAAGGGTTTATTATTGAAGCAAAACTCTTGAAAATAGTTACTGGAATTTTCCAGTCAGTTTGCATTCGTTCGCACAGAGTTGTAAAACTACAAACTAATGCTTCGAGGAAACGGATTTCAAACAGTTACAATGATTTACGTACGAAAATATGTTTATACGGGTACATGTACATTGTTAGAATTATTTACATTTAATTGGAAGCCAAAGTCGTATTAATAAAGATAAAAAAAAATATAACGTTTTTATTTATAAATCAGCGTACATTAATGTAAAGGAGAATACTGAAACGGGACTGAAAGTATTTTTCCCATTATGTTATTCCACATAGAAACAAGGGGAGCAAAGGTTTCGCCTTTTATAAGCGACCCGTATGTTTTTTTTATTGTATAGACTAGCACTTGACTACGTTCCCATCTGATGATAAGCGGCGATGTAGTCTTTGGTGGTAAAGCGGACTAGTCTAGAACTAGCCTATCCACTCTTCTCTTAAATACCCCCATCGTCGAAACGAAACACGTCGTTCTAATGCGTGGGATCTCAACAACGTAGGGATGCCTGCGGAATCAAACAAATAAAAACAAAAATCAAATTACCATAGCAATGAGGTAAGGTATAAGGCATAGTAAGGATCAAACACAATACGATATTCTTACCGCTTTAAGACACAAAATATTAAATCTCGTTACCCGATTAATTTTTCTGGATATGCCTTGAACAAAAATAAAGTTTACCAACTATTGTTTAGCGAAAGATATATGAGGAACGGTGGTTTTATTTAAACCGCCTGAGATCTACGACCTGTAAAATCGGTTCATAATGAAAACTAATTTCATCATATAAATCTTTTCTTACACATAGCGCCATCTCGTGAAATACAACCGCACTTTTGACTCTGGAATCAATGAAATCTTGCCAAATTTCCAACGTCTCCTACAAGAGGGATCCGCTGTAAATCTACCAAGATCAGATCTATTTTAAACTTCAGCATATATTACATCTCTAACATATTTTACGACCGGAAAATAATTTTGTGATTTTGTAATGAGTTTTTGCTCATATTTATATAATTAGATTGTAGGTAATATAGGTAACCTTATAACATAACTATAACTCTTAAAAAAACTGTTAATATAGCGGAGATAACAGCAGAAATTAGATATCAATATGATACATCTATGGAGGAGAATAGAAATAAGATGCCATCGTGATCAAGCCAATCGTTTTGGTACATGGTAACAAGAAGACGTAGGGTATAAAGAAACGAAATCGCGCTTAAGAAACTGGTGGCCAAAGCTAAATCAACATACAAACGTACCATATACATAATGATAACTGAAACGTGAATAAAATTATTACCTACTAGTAATATTTTACTAAATTGAAACATCAATTTCACCTAAAGATTGTGAAGGTACTTTCACAGAGTACAATAAAGGTATATAAATCAGTTGCATCGTCCCGTCCGATCAAATCTCGTCTGACTCCGCAGTCCGGACGCGATTTATCTGATTCCGTCAGATTGAGATATTGAATACGTAATGTGTAGTGACAGTGTAACAGAATGAAGGTACGTATGAGCCGCAGCATCGGACAGCGTCACTTTCTAGTTACGGATAATCCGTTATTGGACAATGCGATTGTGATTGTCATGAAAAGATAATATGGAATTTTGATGAATTGTAATTTTCATAGTACATAAATTGAATATGGATCAAACTAAACTGGATGAACAGAAAGTTTACTTTGAAAAATTGTCTCGTTCCTTCGTCCAATAGAAAATAGAATTACATAGATTATAATAGAATGGAAACTGTGTATACTAATCATTCATAATATTAATTAGAAAAAAAATTGTTAAAATATACAAGAGATACAAGGTTCTAAGCATTATACCTATATACAAAATATACAACTGGAGGACGTAGATAATCATATCTGATGTCTTTGTGAATGTTAACGTAAGATGTATAATACATTACGCAATGTAACATTGGAATAGTGCTTTATTCAGTTTAATTAGTCGCCTAATCTCCCACAACAATGGTTAAAGGTCGTGAACTGACCTCGCTTAAACTGAAAGACAAATCTCGCCACCTTGGGCTCTGATTGGCGTTGCAGTTCTGTGACGTTCACCGTTTTGTGGAGATTAATGTATACTCTACTAAATGAAATTAAAAAAAATTATCGCTATGCTATATACATGGACTCGGTGTGTACGTAATATAGGTAAAACATTAGTTTACCAGTACCAAAACCGTAGTAATTTAATAGTACCGAGGTTACAAGAGAATGAATTGATTCCGTACTCGATTTTTTTTCACCACTACTTGATCCCAATTTATACAATGTTAAGCGATAATGAAGACTGTAGATGGTGAAGCGTGCTCGTCTAGAATACTCAGAATCTAATACACTAAATTATATGTATGATGTACTCTGATATATAGACGGATACAGCCGACAAAATAAATTGAAAACTAGGTAGGGTTCAAATACTCTAACATTCGTCATCATCATCAGCTGATAGACGTCCACTGCTGGACTTCGGCCTCCCCCAAAGATCACGTACAGTCGGCATGGCCTCTGGTATCGCTGGATACTAAGGGCTGTGATATATAGAGGTTCTAACGGGGTACTTGGGCCATTTCCCATCACGCTACCCCATTGTGGGTTGGCGCGAGCCAGAGCCTCGTTTGTTGATTAGCAGGGTGCACTACGGGCAGGTGAGGTTGGCTTGAGTCCCGTGAGTTATTTTAGAAGGACCTTTACGTCCCTAAAATTATTAAAATCCATATCGTAAGTCATCGAATCAAACCAGATAGGGTGTTAGTAATCAAGATTTTAGTCGCTGCGCCATAGCGGTGGTTGCTTTACAATTATAACGCATACCGACAGACAGTCTAACGATGTATAGTTTCTTAACAAAGTATTATAGAAGCAGCTTGAGAACATATAAGTAAAGACATTTACGGCACGAGCGCGACCTTTAAAAATCAGGCGGAAGCGATGAGAAGACGTGTTCATAAGTATAAATAACATTTTAAAACCAACTCAATTCATTAACGTTAATATGATAACATAATATTATTTTTGATGGTATAGTAAAAACGTTTAGGTATCTTATGTAATGAAATTAAATCTGAAAAAGCACTTTCTGAGAGGTGGTAATGAAAAAAGGACGGCCGCCCCCCTGCGCCCGCGGAAGGGTGTAATCATCATAATTGAAACTGGAAATGGAAACGAGACAAATAGAATGCATTATAGCTACGGCCGCGAACACTACATTTGTACGTGCTGTAAAATTAAGCGTTTTCCATTTACGCGAAAGCTCCCCACCCACCTAATGTGGCACCGGCGCAAAAGCTCAAGCTATAAACGTTCTCGCCGTTAAGCTATATATACGGAACGCTATAAAGCTTAATTCAGCGATAAACAATTTTTCATTCCATTAAAAAGTAACTATTTGATAAATGTGTTGTAATTAGTTGAAAGGCGGCAAGTTTTAAAGGTACCGTACAGAATTGCTAATGGCTACTCTGTTCGTGTCTGGTTATGACTTTAAACCATACAACTTAATAGTATCTACTAAATCTTTTCCATAATAACTTTTAGTACAACGAAGCAAGGAGACGAGCACGACGTTCACCTGATGGTAAGTGATACCCTTGCCTATAACAATGTCACGATAGTTAGGATGATATACACTGAACCACATGCGCTATTCACATTGAGACCTAAGATCTTATGTCTGTATACCCCAGTAATTTCGCCCTGTACACCAGAACACAATAATACTTGCACCTACCTAGATAGTTTCCGGCAATAGTTTTACTACCAGTGAAATTATCGAAAATCGTACAGCAGCATTCTAAGTAATGAAACGGAAGTATAAAATGTTGTAATAGAGTTAAACGTCTAGACTTGTAATGAAAGATAGTATTTGACAGCGATGACGAGGCTGATTCGGCGGATTTCACCTTCAATAGAAGTCCATTACCGGGGGAGCTAAGGCAGCTCTCTCTTTTGTCATTACCGTCCAGGGCTGCCGGTGCCGTGTCTAATTTTTATTACTTATACTGTCATTTATGTACAGTATAAGTAATAAATAAAAAAAGTATATTTTGTGATATGTAAATAGATATATATTTCTGTCGAAATATATATCCATACGCCTCCTCCAAAGATCTCCACTTCGGGTACAAATTTATATGGGAGGATTTGGGCACTTTCCCATCACAACGGGTTGTTGGGAGCCAGAATCTCGCTTGTTGATTAGCAAGGTGCACTACGAGCAAGTAAGGTTGGCTAGAATCCCGTGAGTTGTTGTGCATAACCTCTTACACCGTTTAACGTTGCTTTGTGAAATTGCTTTATGAATATTTAACGCAAAAGTAAAACTGAATCGCTGCGGCTAAATCTAACTGTAAAAAATTGAGTAGTATATAAACAACTTAAATACTGAATCGTCCCAAGAGTCGCTCTCGAGTCAAGTTATTTATGATCTAAAATTAAGAAAACATTACTTATTCATATATTCCAAATTCGTTAATGATTTATATCCAACTTTCTAACAAATAATAAAATGGTTTAATTATACAGTAAGTTATTATACAACGGACTGATGTGATTCTCTATACATATTCCAATGTGCTAGTAACTATAAAAGTTAATTATACAATTTATGTATTTATGATTTGTTTCTATAGATTTAATGGAAATTTATAAAATTATGTTTTGTTAATAACATAAATTATGATTGATTGATTATTAATAAACTATATGAATAATGTAACCATCAATCTCTTAATATTATAAACTCGCGTCGAGAGGATTTCTTCAAACTTAGGTAATATTGCAATTAAGTTATAATTCATGGAAGAAATATCATTTCTTAGTAAATGAAAAGAATAAATACGTTAAAACAATCAGTATTCATATAAGCATATATCAATAATAAGTATTAAATGAAGAAAACTTTTATGAGTAATGATGTATTAAGTCCACAAAACATTATCCTGACTTACATAAAAACTTTTTGAAAAAAAAAAAAAAACATGGTATTAAATACTAACTAAACTTAAAGTAAATATCATTATCATCATCATCTGATTGACATCTACTGCTGGGCATAGGTGTCCCACAAAGGTCTTCATCGGCAGATGGTGGAGTAAGGTGCTGCCTGTGTACCGGTAGACGAAATGTTAGAAGGCCTCCCACAAGGTGGACCGATGATCTAGTGAGAATCGCGGGAACCCACTGGATGCGAGCAACGTGGGAAAGTAAATATATGAACAAGTATTTATAAACAATTTCCGATATAAAATTTTCAGTTACCTGTGGTGTTAAACACACAAATTCTTTCCGGCTGATCAACACAAATTACCTGTAACGCAAGAGATTTGTTTTTTTAATACATTGTTTAACGATACTTACAAAGTAAAACGCACACAATTATATCAAGTTAAACAAACAAGCACACACGAAAATAATTACTGAATAATAAAATTATCAGTAAAATGCATATTTATGTTTTGATGCGGTCAAATTGCCTTTGTAATTACAGATCATAGTTTCATCATTCATATTATCACATATAATTAACTGGTAACACTTTCAACCTTTGAAGTGTAACGGTTAAACACATGGCTTGTAACAACAGGTCCTCGGTTTAATTCAGGGTTTGCTCTCCGGCTATAAAGGGTGAGTACCCTTCGTCATCTTCAGCTCAATCGTGATTTAATACCATGTGAAATTGAGGTCAAGTGTTAGCACGTCGCAGATAAAAAAAAACTACTATTCTAATACTTTGTTATAAATCTTATCAAATAAATAATTTAAAATGTCACCGGGTAGCATTGTTCGTTGTAAAAAGAGAATGATTTATATCAAACGAACACGCGAAAGTCGATGCAGGGTGAATATGTAACATGAAAAGGAATCGATAAAGCAAGCAATGAATGTGCAGATATGGGGGATAACAGACCGCAAAAATAGCCTGACCCCGGTAGAGACCTTGAGGACGGTGCAGTAAAATTTGAAATGTTATATGCATTCGTTTCAGACGAGGTTTACTGTAGGAGGAACCAGGGCAGCGCAGGACAGATCAATGTGGAGATCTTTGGGGGAGACCTATGTCCAGCAGTGAATCTTCTCTCGGCTGATGACGATGATCTAGAGATTCATCGAGTCATCAATAGATCTCCGATATTGTGGATTTTACAAAATTCCTATCCCAATGAGTGCTGCGGGGTGTTAACACAGGGAAGGAGCCTGGGGGCGGCAACTACTTAAATATTATATAATAGAAGAGACCTCTTAAATGAAATCAGAAAAATATATTGGACACAAACTACTGTCCAGTAAATTATTTAAATGATGACGTTTGAATATTAATTGCTGTTTCTAAATTATACACTCTGTATTATTATATTATTGTATGACAACAAAGAAGACAAACCTCATGAGTTTATTTTCAGAGTTAGGTTGCGTACTGACTTAAAATTTTTTAATGACACAATTCCAAAAGTTCATCTTAATAAATAATTAGAAGATAATGATTTTTAAATCAGTATTTAATGTACTAGCGAAAAGTTAAATCGCAAATTGTGCTTCTTACATTAGAGCAAGGACTATATAGATATAAAGAAAAAATACTAAGAGATATTGAGGAAGAATGCTTATGTATTGAGTCGACCATTAGTTACGTACTGTTAAGATTTATTATAAATAAACTAAAAAAAAACAGAGATTAGTCAATCGCCATAAGAAATTTAACTCTTAAGTTAGATCTCATCGCAGTATGTAACAGTAGTTATCAATATATGATCAGGAACAAAGAGTTATGCTGATGCGGTGATAAATGACAGGGTATGGTCATTAATTCTAAAGACTTTGTCTATTCGACAAAATTTATGATTAGAATAGTGAAATATACAAATAAACGATTTATGAAGGTAATGTGAAATTTATGGTTATATTATATTTATTTATGGTTCAGATCCACCGAGGTTTTCCTAATTACAAAATCTACAAATTTCGTAGCGGTGGGCGAAGTTTTATCTGCCCGACCCGAAGTCTGGGAAGTGAAGTCTAGACTAGTAAATTTCTCTGGCTGCAGACTCAGACAGGTCGGGAAACTGGTTTCACTTGACCAGTATCCTGGCTCCGACATCGCACAAAATCGATAACGGCTACGAAAGCTAATTTTAACATTTTTATATGTAAGTATATATATTTTCCTCCTTACTTTTAAGATTACAGCTTCAAGATAACATTTAAGTTTCTATACATAATAGAAAAGTGTAAAATGCTTACTATATAGAAAAAAATTAATAGGATTATTATAACCCACCTAATACCAATAACAGATGTTTTTTGAAGTGATTTCTATATAATATATAGTTAGTTTTTTTTTATTGTAACATAAAACAATAAAGAAACAACGCGTACGGAACCTTAACGTTAAATCCGACACTTTAAATAAACGGTCTCGTAACTACTGTACCGACAGTGTAGTCTAACAATGTATACACAGATACCAATCTAGCTGGATGATGGACAACAGGTGTCAGATGAAACTTTAATCAACGCCGTCGAATCTGGTAGTATTAACATGACAAAAGCGCCGCGAACCCCACCATCGTTTCGCCCTTTATTGCAATTTAAAGGGGGGTTTATTAGATTACCGGGCATCGTTAGTCTGACACGCATTTGATATAGGATTTGCATTTTTTTTTAAATCGTTATATGGGGTTTACGTATTAACACACAAAAAACTGAAACACTCAAAATTTTGTTACTAATAAATTTGCATAAAGAATAATGGTCATATTCGTTGAAACTTCACGACCATTATGTAGTCAATGTAGTTCCGGTTGAGGACCCACAAGCGCCCCAAAAACAATGTGGTACAATGTAGTGAAATGGAAGAACAAGACAATGAAAGCTGACCCCACTATCAAATAGAATAATAATTAGGAAGAGAAGGAGAGAATCGACAATAATTTGGCTGTTTCACTATCCAAGAAAGCCTAAGCAGCACACGGCATACTAAAACTTTGATTACTTTCAGTCGAAATAAATCATATAGATAATTATGCAATAAACAAGTAAACTTTAAGAGAGGCCTAATGAACAAACGATTAAGCTCTTTACGATTAATAATAACTAAAATTTTAGTTGACATTACCTTTAGTTTTCATTTAAATATTAGTTACTAATATCATTCGATAACACGTGTATTTCTTCTATGTGTTAAGACAGATAAATACAACAATAGCAAATAAAAAATGTATAGAAAAAGTCCCAAATGTGGTGAAGACGAGTGTTGTCTCTATTTTCCATTAACTGTATATTAACAGGGACGGTGACAATGAAAGATTATGTGTAACAAGAAACAATGGTAGACCCGTGTTTCTTACGCGGCCCCTGATACACACTGACACTGTAAAGCGTTAGGGTCCCCTGTGGTCAAAGGGCCCCTTACACCAACGGACACCATTAAAGAGAGTGCTCTAACATTAGTTGGTTATTATGTAAAAGATTTAAGGTATATAATATATGCAAATATATTACTAACTACTATAAAACCCATAGAATTATACAGTTAATTAAAGTCAACTTGTTTTAAATAACTAGAACTCTACACTATACTATTAGGTAATTACTAGTTTTATATATTAAGTGAAAACTTATTAAGTTGTTACAGCATTGCTGGTACACGTGATGTAAATATTATTGTAAGAGTTATGAAATTAAATAGGTACCAGTTTTCATAATATTGATACAAACAACTGATATGGAGTTACCATTAATCAGAGTAGTTATTAAATATTATTAAAGTACTTATATACGTTATTACTCCTACATATCCTTTTTATTGGATAATTATCGATGTAAATACATCAACATCACATAAAAATCATATAAAAATCATAACATCATACACATACATATACATACATATATATCACGCCTCGTTCCCAGCGGGGTAGGCAGAGACCACCTCTCTCCACCTGCTACGATCCTGGCACACCTCTCTCGCTTCCTCCACTTTCATAATATTACATTACATCATAAACATAAAAAAAAAAAAATATCGATGTAAATACAATAAGCACTTGATTTTCTCGAATTTTGTATACATGAGTTTTAAGACAAAATTCTACGAAAATTACAATATGTAAAACCCTTTCAGTGCATCTTGAATATTGAATTATAATAGACAAGGTTAGGAATTTCATACATTAAAACAATATGTAAAATATAATCTTGTGGTGAGTCTATAGAGGATCGTTTAGCATGTTAAGTACTAATGCAGGTCTTAAAAATCTTATCCATTTCTCGCATACAGTATAACTATGAAAAGCATACATTTCTCGATCATCGAAATGTATAACTTCAATAAATACTACAGGGTTTAATAAGCACTGTACCCTCATAATAGCAGTTATACTGCAGGAATGGAAATAATAGAAAAATCTGTCCCGCTTCGAACATGCTAGGTAGGTTCCCATTATCTGCCGTAAAACAGTAGTGTGCAAACATTACTGTGTTTCGGTTTGAAGGGTGTTGTAGCCAGTATAATTAATGAGGTAACAAAACTTAACATTTTATGTCTGAAGACGTCGATCACAATGTGATATCGTGTACATCATTCTAACGCCACGTTATTATGGGCAAACGAATCACTATCAAATGAATGTCTCGCTCGTGTCGTTGTTTCATGTAATAAAAAAAAAATCACTATAATTCGTTAGTTTTAAAGAGTTAAGAGTGTGTTAAGTTAAGAGTAGTTTTGATTCAGAAAACATCGTAATAATTTTAAACATATAGTAATTCGCAAATACGCCACTTGTGAGGTCGTCAGTCCGAACAAAGCCGATGACGGATCGTCTACAATTACATTCATAAATAATCCTTCATTTGTATGGAAGCCCTCGTCAAACACAAAGACAAAGGTTTATATGGTGGCGTTGGGCGCAGACAAAGGGGCAGACAAGCTGGCGGACAAAGGTACCGTGTAAAGACCTCTGGAATTGTGCCAAGTGCATCTAGAACATGTAACCGCGTCATACTCTGAATTTATTACTGTACAAAATTCAGATTTTTTTTTTACCCAATCCATAAATACCGATTTTAACTTAAGGTCTTAGATGTTAAAAATATCATCAATGCGAATATTTTTTTTATTCAACGAGACGAGGAGAATGTTTAATTAATGTTTAAGGGATACTCCTGCCTATAATGATATGGCGCTAGTTAAGATGTTATACAATGCAAACCATTGCGATCCTTGCCTTGGGATATATAGATTTAAGTGACAGACCTATTACCATGGTAATTTCTCTAGTCACGCTCTTCAATTTGGAACGCAGTAATGTTTGCACACTGTTTGGTGGTAGAAATAGGAGCTGCGGCGGTACCTTTACGTTAATGGTCTCCCGGTTACATTGACCTACCACCAGTAAGAATATATTCATGAAAACACTAAGAACATTCTTTTAATGGATACATGCAAAATTTATTAACACAAAAAGCTAGGCAGCGCAAGGGTCTCTTTACGCTGAAGTGCTCTGTTACCAATTCATAATCTCAAACTTTTTGCATCATTTTTCAGTGGCGCGGAGATGACAAGGTTTTGTAATATTTACTCAAAGTATCTCATCCGAAGACAGGACTACATGTATTATAAAAAAGGTTATCATGAATCTTATAAATAATTCAAAGAATAGTTATGATAGAACTGCAGCAATTGTTTTAAAAAAATTATATAGTCTGTCGAACAAAAACATTTAGCGACAGTATTTATTATACTTCTTCTTCCTCTTGCCCTTTACCCAGCTAGCAGCTGTGATATCTGAATCCACACTCTTCTTACACGTCATCTTTCACACAATCCATCCACACTTTCTTCGGTATTCCCCTACCCTTATAACCATCCACGTTCATTCTCATTACTTTCTTTGTTACATGTCCTTCATCCCTCCGCATAACATGCCCGTATCACGCTAACCTCTTGCTCCTCAATTTCTCTGTCATTGGAGCAACTTTCAGACTTCCTGTAATATTCTCATTTTGAATTTTGTCCATCTTCGTCACACTATGGTATGACATCCGTCTTAACATTGTTTATTATACTAAATTTCATAAAAATATACTTTATAAAATACTTTCGCTGCGAATACACTTAAATGCAAGTTCGATGCTATGCTACGAACACACATACATCTCCCCACAACATCTCGTTTGTGCGTTGGAATTGGATGCTGATTTTATCATAAAATCCGTTGCAGACCATCGGAACACAGTTTGGCACTTCCGGGCTATAAACGAGCGTGTCAACCGTATACAGTACAACATAACGCAACATTATCGTTCGACATTCGCCTAATATTCAAACAAATCGATTATTTGGCACATCTCGAACGCGCATTGACAGTATCGACTGGCAATAATTGCAGACATTTTCTGTTACAGCTTCCATTGTAAAGAGGGATCAATAATAATCTCATAATAAGGGATTTGTTTACCTGGTGGTAAGTGGTACGCTCGCCCGTGAAAACATGGTGTTAGTAACAGTATACTCAGCAACTAATTTGTGCTCTTCGCTTTCAGACATTACAAGTTTATTCTAGTTATCTCAGTCGTTTCACTAGATACAGCCCCCTTCAAACCGGAACACAAAAATGGTTGCACATTACTGTTTGGTGACAGAAATAGGAGCTGCGGTTGTAACTACCTGCAGTCTCCGGCAACAGAAACCTTCTCCTTCCTGTCGTGCCTCTTCAACCCTAATGTTTGGCTGATGGAAACCGTAAAATTGATCTTGTGGTTATCAACATCATTAATTTAAATCAGTGGTATAATCAATAAAAAAAATGTCTGTCGATATAGGATCCAATTTTTATTGAACTAACTTCAATCAGTTAGAGATATAAATTTACCAATAAAATAAAAACAATCTTCTACTGGTGGTAGGTCTCTGTTGCCGGAGACCGTCTAGGTAGCTACCACCGCAGCTCCAATTTCTGCAGACAAACATTAGTGTGATCCGGTTTTAAGGCAGTTATAGCTAGTAAAATAATTCTTAACTAAGACTTAACATCTTATGTCTCAATGAGACGAACGCAATTTGATACAGTGTATATCATCCTAACTAGCGCCATTTGTTAGGGGCAAGCGTAGTCCTTACCATGAGGAGGACGTCTTTCTCGTACCTTCGCTTCCTTGAATAAAAAAAAAACTTATACGCGTTCATCATAAACTCTGTAGCGGTTTAATGGTACACATGTATCTCACCACTCCCGTGGGAAAATGTGGGTTTTTGATACACGCTCGTTCATATTTCTCCGTCGCCCGCTATTGACGTTCGTAGTTTCTCCCCGTTCAATTACATTTATGGGGGCGATACAAGGGGGCCCAGCTTGCCATAAATTGAGTTTTATGCTCGTTATACGTGGCGTTTAGTGCCACAATAGATACCTTACTCTAATGAGGGGTGAACAAAAATATGCTGGCGTGTATGTTTTTGTTTGTCGTTTCTGATATCGGCGAGATCTACATAATAATATGTCGTTTGTTCAATAAGGGCGACGCTTTCGTAACACAACATATATACAAGGTAACGCTGCATAACAAACTAAACAATTGTAATTTTTTTTTTTTTTTTTTAACTATTTTCGTTGTTAAAAGCCACGTAATTAAGGAGCTCCTTCTTAGCCCTGGACAATGAGATTGCACACAATGTTTTTTTAATTGTTTCTGTGCCTCATGTGTATATCTCATATATATAACGCAATGATAATTTAAATTTTTTACACTATTGTCCGAATTGTTCAGAAAGGATATTTAACTTTAATTAAAGGAATGAAAATTTTAATAAGCTGCGATTGCTTAGCTTGAAAGGCAGTGGAACTAGTTATATATGTCGAAGAGGCGCGGGTTCGATCGCTACTAATCATAAACTTCCGGTAAAGGTAAACATTAGGAGGAAACTGACATGCATGACAGCTAGTGTGGACATGCACTATGTGACAATGCATTTGGTTCACATGGTGTACCAAATACTCCTTGACTCACCACTTATTAAAGAAGGGTCCAAGCATCAGTGTTACATGTTATAAAACTAAGAGTGCTGTCGACATTGTTTTTTTTTTAATAAGGGTAACAAACGAATGTATAGTTTTCCCGGCGTTAATATACTATCAGATGAAACGTTACTTTGTATACTTGTACAAAAGGTTAAAAGGATATAATGTTCTATCTGTACGTTTCATTAATGTTTGATAATTATAAGTTATACATTATGTACTCCAGGATTCATTTCACATATGGTTCCATATCATCCTGGTATGACTTGTGGTGCTTATATAAGTAACTCACAGGTTTTGCCAAAATATAAGCCTGGAGCTAAATTAACCAGTACAAAACTATTATCTCTTTCTTCTTCTACCCTTGAGAACATTTGATGCTTCTCGAATTCGCTTAAAAAATATACTTTTCTAAACGAATATGTTACAATGTATCCAAATAAGATCTTAAATTTTACTCGTTGGAGTTACGATACAAATTTTATAGTAAATTCTTTAGACAGCATTATGTATACATTTTAATTATGTAAGTTAATTATATTATGATGACTTCTTATTCGTAGGTCAGCGTTATTGAGAGCCACCGCGATACGAATGATAAATCATGAATGGGTCACCGGTGTCAATGATTCATCAAACAAAGTAAATATAGTCTTAGTAAGTTACACGCGTGGTTGGATGTTTAAAACAAAGCGATATTCACATTCTCAACTGCATCTGAGGCAGAGTGGACAAGTGCCACCACCACCGTGTTATAAGGTTTACATATATACATACATACATAACACGCCTCGTTCCCAGCAGGGTAGGCAGAGACCACCTCTCTCCACTTGCTACGATCCTGGTACACCTCTCTCGCTTCCTCCACTTTTATTTCATATAAGGTTTAATACTACCTTTATTTTGTAAATCTGCCACCATAGCATTGTTGTATTCCAACCGTCAACATGAGAGCCATACTATTCTCGGCGACGACGCCCTATCATCCACAGCTTATTAACTCCATGTGAATTTGAGGTCAAGTGCATATTACAATAGCAAAGTTATCGCAACACTAAAATTATGGAAAAATGTTTCATGTTGAAATTATATTTTGTTTACATATTATGTAACGAGAAAACTTTGCATTTACATTGTTGCCGCATATGCATGTTTACGAGCTCGCGGCGTACATTTTAGTTGAACTATCTATATGAAAAAGTGTACTACAAACCTCGCTTTAATTACGAATGCAGAAACGGAAGGTTATGCCTGATGCAGTTAAAGAGGAAATCGGACGGAAATCAAAACTAACATTTTTTACATCTCTTTTAAAATATACAAGTACTTGATATTCGTATACGGCGTAAATAAAATTATGATCAGATGAATGTAATGCACAAAATAATATTAAGCAGTTGTCTTACTTTCGGAATGTAAAAGAGCAATAGGGATATACGAAAATTATGAACTGGACAGTGCAAGACGGTTATTAGTCCAACAAGCGGCCATGAAGTGAGGCCATATTGTTTAAGCTAAGCGGTCCATTGTAGCAATAATAAAATTAATTTATGGCTAGCAGACGAGGTTCAGCGAAGGATAGCTCAGAGGCCAAGCATCAAAGTTATCAAAATATTTTTTTATCTCCTAGGTCCTGCTGGGTATTGACTCATTTTTTTAGGGTCTACTCTAGGAGCTTTGCGCCATAATTTTTTATTAGCATCTGTTATGTATCCTTTTTTGCATTCAGATTATGAGTAGTCGCCTATTACCGCTCCTTTAATCATCAATGCCTAAAACTATTTTCATATACATGATTTCTACTGGCGGTAGGTCTCTGTTGCCGGAAATCGTCTAGATAAATTACCACCTTAACCCCATTTCTGCCGTCAAACAGTAGTATGCAAACATTGACGTGTTCCAGTTTGAAGGGTTTGTATTTAGTAAAATTATTAGGGTTTATATTTAACATCTTGTGTGAGGGCAACAAGCACAATGTGGTGTACATTATACTTAACTAGCGCAGCGTTATTATGGACAAGCGTATCATTTACTATCAGGTGAAGGTCTCGTGGAATATAAGAAATCTACAAATTTTTTTACTAGGTTAATATATGCATCATTTGTATTTTTTATTTACTGTTTAATTTTTTTGGACTTACTAACAATATTTTCTATTCAACGCGATTTATCTAATATTCGTCGATATCGTTCATAGTTATCCGAATAAATAAAGTCTAATATGATTTTCATAAGGCCAATACTATTACTAATACACACCCGTAAATGTAATAAATTACATATAATTAAAATTCAAAGAGCGTATCTATCTGTACAGCAAGTGTTGTTTGTAAAATTTAATCGTGAACACACAAACCAATCATTTCCTCGGCGTAAATTTATCAACGGTTTCCTTATCTAAGTTTTTTCTATCGCTCGACCCCGCCTTGTGACACTCCCTTTCATAGATAAAACTGTGTACGTTTTTGTTTGAGTATCGTACAAAATATAAACACATGTAGGGTAAATATATCCTCAGCACTCCAGTAGGAGATTAGTTTTTTGTTTTAAGTTTAAATGAACATCATATCAATCAACCCACTGTCTGTGAAGGGGCGACTACAAAATGCATTAATGCACTGCGTTGTTCAAATATTATTTTTGATACACAAATAGAATGAAAAGCTTAATAACTTTTTTTTCTTTGAAGGATATACTTATAGACACAACACAAGCTATGTATATACAATGAATATTTATTGTACCTTATTTTATAAAAAATATTTCAAAAGAAAATGTAGAAAAAGACTGATGTAATCCCAATGGGCATTCTCTCCTAGTCTACCATAGGGTTGTAGCAGAGAACAAAAGCGAGGGTGCAGTGTCTTGTTGGTAAATTATTTGTTGTTACATACAGCACAATATAAATCTTATATGGTGTATACAATTCTATTATTTATTAAATAAATTCAGGGACATTCAAACTGATAACGAACTAAACACAAAGCAAGGAAGTAAACATGCTGCGAGCAATCAAACATAACACTACTAGTATTTATTTATTGATATGCGTCGCAAATAATATAATTGTTTTAATGGTTATATTGTTTTTAATATCTGTAATAAGTAGGTAACATAAGTCTCATTAAGTTTTTACATTATGCTTTCTTATACCTGTGCTAACATATGATAGTACAATACATCAATTTCTTATAAGATTTAACCGATGAGTTTAGAAAGTGTTTCTATTGCCGGAGACCGTCTAGGTAGGTACTACAGCAGCGCTAATTCTGCCGCCAAACAGAACTGTGTAAACATTACTGTGTTCCATTGAAGGTAGTTATAGCTAGTATAATTAGTGGGGTAATGACATATAATATCTCAAGACGACAAGAGCAATGTTGTGGAATGAGGATGTATGGATTGATATAGTTACTACCGGTCGGTCGAAGTGTTCGGACTTGCTGCTTGGATTAAGTATACATGTAATATTAAAAATGTTTTATTTCACGACTAAAATATCCGGATATAAAAAAATTGCGGATAACAATAGGCTTCTTCTTCTTCTTAAGGTGCCTCTCCGACTAGCGAAGGTTGGCGGTCAGTTCTCCAAATTTAACTCTGTCTGAAAAAGTTGCCGGTAAAAGGAGTGTTGGTCGTAGAAAGAAATCATGGTTACGCAACATCCGAGAGTGGACGGGAACTGCGAGTGCCGCCCAACTATTTCGCCTCGCAAGAGACAGAGTTAAACAATAGGCTAAAATGGTTATAATGATGATAGTTATTATATCGCAGAATATATAGTACATAATTTGTATAGATGTACGATAAATAATAGGTTTGATTGCTCTGTCAACGGCAGCAGATTGACTATTAACCCAGGTCTGTCGCAGCAAATAAAGATCTTTTATTGAAGAATGAACCGTTTCCCTCTTGTTCTCTATGTAGAACAAAATCCTGTTCATAAGTGCTTTATCCGTGGATAGATTTTATTTACCAACGACGCCGATACGAATAAGACATTTCACTTGATGGTAAGTTGTATCTTCTGCCTATAACAATGTGGTGTTTGTTAAGATGACGTACACTGAATCCGATTGTGTTCTTCATCTTGAAACAAGTTCTCATTGCAGCGATAGCCTATGCCACTAGCATTATAATCTAAATAGTAATGTTTAGTATCTAGATGGTCGCCATCTACAAAGATATCAACATCAGTATCTTCATTATTATAGTACTCTTGCTTGGGCAACACATTTATTATACAAATACACATCTAAATACAACATGTATTGTGTACGAAAGGTATTTGATTCAAAATAGCGCAATGGTACAATACATCATAGCGGAAGACAGACCGTTAGTTCTAGTGGAGAAACCGGCGGTGAAACAGTATATTTTATTTACCTCGGAAGTAAAGCAATGGTGGTCTAGCCCCGGTCAAATTGTAAATTTATGATCGAATCCCATGAACTTGCCCACTTTAACTGCTGTCATGACCAACAAACATCATTACGCTCACCTCAAATCAGTTTTGTGGTTAATGTACAATTAGTGTAGCAATGTGGTCATATTTGCTCGTGTAGGCAATGGCTCTGCATTTCCTGTTTGTTTCTTATTGAGGTTAGAACATAGTTTTTTCCTACTACATATAAATTATTTAAAATCTTTTTTCCCAATAAGGTTTGCGACTAAATAAAATACATTCTTTAAACAGCTAAAGATTTTAGCTGAAGATTGTAAACTAATATAAATTGATAGTAAAAATATTTGTAACAACATAATTTATGTGGAACAAATATCCTGAACTTAAATTAGAATAAAATCAATCCTAAGCTGTCCTACTCTAATTGCCTAGCCTAAAAGCCTAGTGTTAAAGTAAGCAAGACGGATGCTACTTTGTAGATTGTTGCAACGATAAACATATATGTGAAATGTATTATATGATGAAAGATATGTAGATAAAATAGTTTATATTCGAAAAGAAATATTGATAGAAGCAGCTTAAGAATAGTTGAAGCTGTGCTTACAACTTTGTTTATGTATGTTGTTTATATTCTTCGTTGGGGTTCAGTTACGACGACACTAACTTTATTTTGAAGGTCATATGCCCTCATTCCACTAACATACTGATGATTAATTGTTGTTAACAAATGGACATATGGAAAATGATCTTTCTTCTTCGTTGTACCAAAATTTTATACATTATCATCATTTCAAACGATGGATGTCCATTACTGGACATAGGTCTCTTGTAATGTGTTACATAAAGCACGGTCTTGCGCTAGTCTTTTAAACATGACTTTATTCTATTATAAATAATTAAAGAAACCTTTACGAATAACAATCTTCGTAGGTATTGTCATCAATTTAGACTTATTGCTCCCCATGATGTCTTACAACAGTAAGTAAAATCAGTTACTACAGCTCTAAAATGGTACTTTTCATTTAAAGTTCAACCGAGTGCTTCGTCAATTACAATAATTCACTTAAACCGAACTCATATATTAATTATGAAACGCTTAACTTAATTCAAGTTAAACCAGCAGTTAAGACAACTACAGCGGAATCGCAAATTAAATTTAAACGAGTTAAAATTGAATGGGTCACCGTTCAAAAAAAGTATTGCACTGTGATCAAAGACACAAGGAAGAAATAGTATTTATACGCAGTGTTTTAATAACAAAAACCGGAGGCAAAGGTGACTAACCATTTCTAAATGCCATCGCGGTCAAAAAGCAGAATAAGAGTGTCTGCTAGTAATGCGATGGTGTCAGGCTACATGTCTCGACTATTGAGTAGAGTAATCCTTTATCTTATTCTAAAAAGGATAAACTTACAAAAACAGGAAACAATACATTGCTTTTTAAAATAAGTTAATAAAATGAGTTATTGGTGTTTTATATCATCATCAATTTTAAGATTAGAGATACAATAAATCAGATAAAAATAATTATAGTTCTCAAATTATAAAGCTGTTTAAACTTATACTATGTGCATGAGATATCCCTAATGATAATTTACTGGTGGTTGGTCACTGTTGCCGGTGACAATCTAGATATGTACCCGCAGCTCATAATGCAGCCGGCATCAGTAGTGTGCAAACATTACTATTTTCCGGTTTGAAGGATACTGTAGCTAGTGTAATTACTGAGATAACGAGACCCAACATCTTAAAGCTCAGACGACGGCCGCAATGTAGTGCAGTACATGTCATCCTAAATACCGCCACGTTGTTATGGGCAGGCGTAACACTTATCATCAGGTGAATGTGCCGCTCGTCTCTTAACTGAATAAAAAAAAAAGTTTACGTTGCGTATGTACAAAACGAATTATTAAACAACAGAGAAGCATTAAGTACATACCAATTTAAATGAAGTTTCACAAAATTAAAACTTCAATATAATTTCGAGCCCCTTAAATACATCTTCCCAAGACATAATAAAGATTAATTTAAACACGGCCATAACTCAGTTATTGAACAATGAGGAAGAAACTAATTGAGGTCTCCGGACTGTCTTCGGAAGAACAAAGAAAACAGGTTTCCGAGAAGTAATTTTGTTTTTTAAACGCATATCTTGTTCTATAATGGGGAAATTTTCCTCACGGAGGAGAATAATTGCCGAAACTTTATGAACTTTCTGTACGAAACTTTTTCATGGGAGTCTCATCAATAAATACGAAAAATGGAAGACAATGTTATGAGTTTAATTTATTTAAATTGGTTAAGTTATTTGAAATGTATTAAGGGAACACGATTACATGCGAGACTTGGTTAAGTGAAGAGTTCGATAACTCAATTAGTTTCCGCCGCAGTCTGCATGGCATGTATTAAGTTAACATGAGAGGGCCGAAAAATTTACCTATAAACATGCGTGAACATATCTTCATTGGCGATAAATCTTCATTTGATCCATTATAATCATCACCGTATATTATTAGTCAGTGTTTTAACGGCACAACGCTATCTTATTTTCTTCATTAATGTTTCAAGCACCGTTTCATTGATTATGTTTCCCGCTATTGAGAGAACATTGTGAAATATGGTCATCTAAAATGACTAATGTTTGATAGTAAATTTTTCAATTCAAATTACTTTTTAAAGGCTAATTTTGTATCATATATTAAAAATTGAAAGTCCAATTTTGGTAAACTTTGTATGAAAACGTAAAAATTTTTTTATACAAGACAGTATAAGCAAAATGCTGGGTTCATTCGTTACACCATAAGTAAAACGTAGTCAGTTCTTTTCTATTCAAAATCATAATATTAGGGGGACCGGAAAGTAATGTCGTTTTCTTACGCTAAATACAAACACATACATTTTTAACGAGTCTTTATTTTTAATCAATGATGTATTCCCCATCATTGTCAATAACCTTTTGCCATCTAGTGAGTAAATTTTCAATCCCTGATCGATAAAAATTAATTGGTTTTTCGGCAAAATATCTAGAGATGGCATTTTGGATATCATCCAAATTTGCAAATGTTTTGCCACTTAAAAAGTGTTGCAGCGCTCGGAATAAGTGGAAATCCGATGGTGCAACATCGGGCGAATATGGTGGATGAGGCAGCACCTCCCACCCCAATTCATTAATTTTTTCTAGAGTTCGCCTTGCGCAGTGCGGTCTTGCATTGTCATGTTGGAGAATGACGCCTTTTCGGTTGACAATCGCTGGCCACTTTTCAATTAAAGATTGATTGACTCGCTGCAATTGTTCGCTGTAGAGGTCTGCAGTAACAGTTTCTCCAGGTTTCAGTAATTCAAAATGAACAATGCCGCGAATACTCCACCAAACACACAAAAGCGCTTTTTTGGGGTGTAAACCTGGCTTAGCAGTACTCCGAGGGATTTCATTTGGAGAGAGCCACTGCCTTTTGCGTTTTGGGTTATCATACAGGACCCATTTCTCATCTCCTGTGATCAAGCGATCAAAAAACGCTTCTGTGTTGTGTCGTTGAAGCAATAAGTTGCATGTGATTGATCGGTTAGCCTTATTCTGTTCGGACAGATTATGCGGGACCCAAACACCTGCTCTGCTTACTTTTCCAATCTGCTTCAAATGTTCTTGGATGGTCGACCAAGGTTTGTTGAGACTGTTTGACAATTCCTCGATCGTCTGACACGGATTTGCTTCCACTTCCGCCCTTAACACGTCGTTGTCTAACGCTGATGGTCTTCCTGATCGATACGAGTCGGAAAGATCAAAATTACCCGATTTGAACTTGGAAAACCACCTTTGGCATTTACGAATGTCCAGTGCATTTGTATAAACATCGCAAATGTTTTTGGTAGCAACTGTTGCGTTATTTCCCTTGCGAAACTCAAAGAGCATGCAATGCCGGATGTGTACCTCTTCTGGTATTTGGCTGGCCATTTTACCCAAAATTACAAAAAAAAATTGTAATTCAATTGTCTATAAGTAAAGAAATCACTATAACCTCACAATGTCTTTGGTACGCCTCTGAACAAAACAATGAGCTGACAAATGACAATCAAGTATTGGCATGCGCAGAAACGACATTACTTTCCGGTCCCCCTATTACCTATTATCAATGGTAAACATACTAAAGTTACTTTTTTCTTGATATAAACAATCACAACTACAAATTTCGAAAGTGCCCACAAAATACTAACAGATCAAACATTATAAACGATATATACGGGAAGTAGATCTCTGTTGCCAGAGACTGTCTAGATAGGTACCACCGCAGCTCCTATATCAGCCGCCATACGATAATGTTCACACATTACTGTGTTCCGGTGTGAAAGGCGCTGTAGCCAGTAAAATTATTGGCGTAACAAGACTTAACATCCTGTCTCAAAGCGACAAACGTAATGTGGTGCGGTGTATACCATCCTAACTAGCGCAACGTTGTTATGGGCAGGCTTATCACTTACCATAAAGTCAATGTAACGTTCGTCTTAAAAAAAATGTGTTTTAGTATACCATAATTTGACATCGGCTTTATTGAAAGACTATATTAAGAGAAACAGAAGTTTATGAAGCAAAATTAACGGTAAGTGTATAAAGCAAAACGATAAAGACTATTGCAAACTGACGGGACTTTGAGCTAACAATATAAAAATAGTAGTGAATAGTTCATAAGAATTCATATAAAAATGCGAATTTTATACTAATCTCGTATTAAAGCAAAATTAACATTGTATACGGTATAACGCAGCGATGGCTTTACGAAATAGATAAGCATTAAAAGCATCAATAAAACATTCGCGGTCGTTAACATCGCTTTATTAGTTGGGAATTAGAGAAAACCGAAAATGTCATGATTTAGTATACACTATTAAGGGACCGTGGAAAAATTAAAAACCACCTACACTCATTAGCTACACTAAACGTGTGGGTATTACTATACGAGTTGAGTTTTAAGCTGACATTAGTGTAGTCGTTAATTGTTTCTATCCGAATTTAAAAGTCAAGTTATTTTCTTAAAATAGAGAATCGATTTAGTGGTTCGATCACATTTGTGGGTCGTTGACCTCAACCAGCTGAGTATTTTATGGCGTATAATGATAAGGAAACAAAAATTTATAAAACGCTCTCACGAAGTCAAAGATCGAACGAAGCGAAGTGAGTTTTATTAAATTGTTATTTTTTATGTACACCTATACAAAAAAAAACTTTGCAATATTCGTAGCTAATAACAGTATAATATAGATAGACGCCCACAGCTGGACATAGGCCTCCCTCGAAGCTCTCTACTACATTCGGTCCTGCGCTGCTCGAATCCATCGGTTGCCCACAATCATCACAGAAAGATCCACTCTGGGAAGGTATTCGAGGACTACGTTTTTTTTTTCGCGTCTACCACTCAAGATCATACTATTTCATCGGTCGCCAGATTTTCGAGCAATATCCCATTGCCACTTAAGTCTAGCAAATCCTAGGGCAATTGTGACCTAAGTTTTTTTTTTCGTATCTCCGAATTGCGCACCTCCGTTCGCAACGAGGCGAATTGTGAACACTAAGAATACCGTTTCCTGTACGCTGTGAATACCACAGCTACGCTGTTATCGCGACAAATGGGCAATATAAAAGTGGTGGCGAGCTAAAATGGAACCATTGTTACCAGGCGACACAGTAGCAGTTAAATTTTACTTTATACTAATGATTGATGACTAAAAACTTTATTCCGGTTTACTAAACCACTCTGTTTTTGTTAGGAGATAGTACACACTAGACAATTGTATCAATTACATAATAAATCCAACATTAACAACAAAAAAATGTAATATGAATATGAATAAGTCGAAGTAAATTATCCTAAGTACTACTTTTATTATCAACATTAACATTACATGGCTTAGTCATAAAAAAAACTATACGGCAAAAAAACATTAAATTTTAATTTGCTGTTTCTTAAGCAGATTGTAGAAACGAAAGTAAATGTAATCTTTTACGACAATATTAATTTCAATCTAAGTGTATATACACACACACTAAAAATTCAGTAGGTGAAAGGTACTTTCACGGAGTAGCCCACAAGAGACTGAAACGCTTTTTGAACACATTTTTTTTTATATAATTCATACATAGAAAGTAAGTTCGGTGGATTGATGGATTAGATTAGAATTACACCACAACCAACTTTCGATGAGACAATCATAAAATTAACTAATCGTTATTATTTTATTGAGAACAAGTGATTGTTAAGCGGTTAAAGGTTTAAGATGATGAATTGTGAAGTCGCTTGGAAATTTAAAACGTATATATTATATGTTAGAAAGACGTCGAGTTCTGTGGAAAATCAAAACATTCGGCAACCGGTCGCGTTATACCGAGGATACCTCGTGCGCTGCAAAAAAGAATTCTGGATCAGGAGACAAGTTTAAATGGAACTGACACACGGAGCTACTAAACTTAATGTATAATTATATTTCCAATAATTTTATTATTAGAACACTGATAAACTTTGTTTATTATTTAAGGTAGGTACCTGTTGTAAAAGACCGTCTAGGTAAGATGACCACCTAGGGAATTTTAGTGGTTACAAATCCTATATAACCTTGTCTTTCCCGTCCGAAGAAGGGTATCTTAAGATTTCCTTCGGCAAAAAAGGTCCCTGTTACCGAAGCCTTCTAGGTAGATACCACCACTGAGCGTATTTCTGACGCCAAATAGTAGTGTACAAATTTTACTGTTTATCGGCTGATGATGATGATGATGCTGAATATGGCACAAGTAGCTAGTTGTTCACTGGAGTAACAAGATTTGCCGTCTTTTGCCTTAAGACGACGTACAATATGTATTATTGCTGTGTAAAATCCTAAATAGCGCCACATTGTTATTTGGTGTATCACTTCAAATCAAATTGATTTTGTTCAATAAAACCCCCATTAATATACAACAGATGTCTAAACAGCAGAATAGGCTACGAAGATTTTAGATCTTCATAGGCCTTAAGATCTAGATGTAACGGTGATGAGTCTCTCCTACCAGAGAACGTCCAGGTAGATGGTACGATCACATTCATATTTCATAAAATATAGCTGTACTTTTTAAAGATCGTTGTAGGCAGTGAAATTAATAGTTGCCATTGCAACTACGATCACTCTGCTAAAAGTACACGACTATATGTATATGAACAATATTTTTTTCTACAATTGTACTGAAACATAAAGTATTACATCTATAAGCCCTTAAAGTGTACAGGAAGCCTTAAGTTGGAGTGAGACACTAATATATCTTGGCTGATGGAATCTCAACGAGCGAGGGCGAGACAAATCGATTTCGACGCTGCTCGTGAAGTCGTGAAATTGGATTGGGGAGAGATAGAGCATTGCATTTTTAACTGGTTGAAATGAGAGAGACGACCGTGACGATGTCGGGAACAAGAAGGTCGTTGCCGTGTAAACAGAAAAAATCAAGATCTTTTGTTATAGAGATTAGATACTAAAGTGGTTAGTTCTCTCTTTGGTTAAAGACGTCAAGTAAGCTTTGATTTAAAACGATTTTCAGTAAGATCATATTTAAATCTTAAATAAGTTTTTAAGTAAATTGGGTTAATACTTGACTTCCATTACACACGCTGGTTAAGTGACAATCTTGTCGTGGATGGTGAAGCTTGCTGTCTAGAATTTTTTTTATTCGATGAAGCGACGAGACGATCGTAACTTTGAGTTGATGGTAAATGATTCGCTTCTTGTTATCGCCAACTTGAAGCACAAAGTGTGGTCTCCTTACCCTAGTAATTTCACTAGCTACAAAGAACTTCAATCCGAACCATAGTAATGTGCAACACTACTCTTTAGCGGTAGAAATAGAAGCTGCGATTGTATCTGCCGAGACAGCCTCCGACAAGACCTACCTGGTGGTAGTTCTCGTCGGAGGTATTTACTGGTGTAAATAATTAATATAGAATAATTTAACTCCTATATTTTAACAAATTGAACAGAGTAATGATTGCTGTTATGGTGACAAATTTGCAATACGAGGATTGTAGTTAGTAGCGATTAGCAACCCACTATCTAGACTTGTACAAGTGTTAATGATATCTATTAATCGTATGTGTTACGGGTTCGCTTCCGCGTGCGATGCAATTCATTTTGCGATGTTTAATCATTATGCATTGATCATCATGATTTAGATGAAACATATTGTCTAGATTTTTTTTTCTAAGAATGTTAATGTTTTTAATAAGCTGTGTTCAATGACATTATAGTAATGATAGCTTTAAGCTTTTATTAAATTCAAGTAAAACTAAAAAAAACATAACGACGAAAAGTTTAATATAACGTTAGAACGTGCAATAATTTAACTATTGGGATTAGTGGTTTTTTAGATTAAGTAAAGCATAGTTTGAGTCTACTACAATCACTGTTTATCGCAGGGGTTATAAGTGTCTACTGTAAATCAATAGAATTCCCCTACAGCCCTTCACGTTCGTGCCCTAAAGCACTGGTCACACCCTCGTTTAGGTACAAACGCACACCCTGGGGTTATAGATGATGGGGACGAACATTTTTCTTAGGGGTCGCTCGATCGATATTGATTTTTAATTACACCAAGTCTGATGGAACTGCGGTAAAAATTATATTTTGTTCTAGACTTAAAATTGAGTTAGTTTCATTGTATTATAAAAAAATTTAGTTAGCTAGAATTCTATACTAACGATGTGACGTTCCTTGGGAGAGGCCTATATCCAGCAACAGACCACCATAACATCTAATTTACGTCCCCACTGGTGGGACAAAGGTCCAACCTCAATATGACGGCGATGGAGTCATAGTCACCACGTGGGCTCAATGCAGATTGGTGACTTCACACACACCTTAGAATAAATTCTAATTCATGTGCAGGTTTCCTCGCGATGTTTTCCTTCACCGTTTGTATTTTCGCTACTGAAGTTCACAAATATTACGTCTTTATACCCCATTATATATAAAATACTTTTATTTTATAATAATACCTACAAAACAATTCGTTTGAGCAAGTGGAGAAAAAGGAACATGACAAATAATTAGAACGTATTACAGTTAACTAACCGCGTCTAAACTGAAAGAATAGCTTTGCACGGATGTAATTTGGACACGACGAAAATGTTAAGTGATCGATGATGTCATATAGGTGACACTGTGCATTTCCTCGTATTTGTATATTGCCATGAAATAATCGATTACATGAGAAATATTTTTAAATGTATAGATATAGTGATTCTAATCAACTTTTTTCTTCAAATGATAATCAGAGTATACGATTATACAAAACTATCGTTACTGTTAATTCAAAATAAACAGAAATACCCTTAACACATATACGAAGTATTTATAATGATATAGACTAACTTAACCTAAAAGAATTCTGCATTCGATTTTTTTTTTTCATTATATAGACTAAAGTTTAATTATGATTCCGCCTGATAGTAAGTGGGGATATAGTTTTTGACGGTACAGCGCACTAATTTAGCAGTATTCCTATCATATTTAACCTTCTCTTAAAGATTTATCTATGATATACACATAGGTAAATTAAATATTATATTTCATATTATAGGTGTTTTGAAACTACGAAAGAATGTATCATGATTACATCTCTTAGTATTTTTCTTTTTATTAAAGGAAGCGATTGGAATCGAAGAGATTCTCGTCGCGTTGACACAAGATGCTGAATCTCGTCACCTTAGTAATTTCAATAGCTACAGGGCCCTCCAAACCGGTACACAGTAATGTTTGCATTTTATATCTGGCGGCAGAAATAGACATTGTTGTGGTTCCTATCTAGACGATCTCCGGCAACAGTCTTACACAATCAGTATGCGATATATGCGCTTGGACATGAGAAATAGCCTGATTAGTCTCATCATCAGGAACAATTTATTGATGATGAGATTTTCACTGCATTCTTCGCTTTAAGAGAAATACAAACTTCTATAAACATATCGATAGTATGACTTTAGAGCGAAGATATAAACAATTTTTTTATTGACCAACATAACCCACATTGGAGGGATCTTTGACGATCAATATCATACCGGAAGACTCAAAATAAACATTCGGAGTGTATAAACACAGCCGGCTCTCCCGTTTTCCGGACTAAAATTTAACATAAAAAATTAAATACATTAACTTTGTGTAAAAGAAACATTCATAACATTTAAAGCTGATGATGAATCTTACCCAATATATTATAAATTGAAAGAAGGTATAATGTATTAGGTTTATACAAACTATTTCTTTATCTTACCCTTACTTGAAATTAACTAAATAATCTCAAATGACAGTGTATTTCTAGAGAAGGCATTCTCACGTGGTTTTTGGTTTATATATGAGATTTACTTATAAATTTTCGCTTATATTATTTTTTGTATATATTATATACATATTATTCAAGTGCCTGATTTTAATGCATTAATTTCAGAAGTTTTTAGTGAACTAAAATTGTGATGTACCAACAATGAGCTATTACTACTTAATATGGAGTCGTCCAATCTTCGGGGAAAGCCTGGCTTCTCCAGGGCAATTCGATCTCGTTCTAATGTTTTCGTTTGTTGTTTTTATTATATAAATCTACCATGTTCTGGACAGGCCTTTTATGTTTCTCTTTATATCTGTATTTATTCTTTTATATTATATCTTTTATATTATATAAGGTTGGAAAATATCTCCCTTCCGCTTTTTTGCTCTTTATTCAATGCTTTATAAAAAGTGTTACAGTGATCGGATTTAGTTCAAATATGCGCCGTTTTGTTCGATAATCTGTTTCCATCTAGACGGCAACTTCATAATACCTCCCTCGTAGAAGCCCCCCTCCTTATTTGCGAAGAACTCGGACAGCCACTTTTCATAAGCCTCTTTTGAGTTCAACTTTACACCACCAAGGGCGTTCACCATGGACAGGAACAGGTGGTAATCACTTAGCGCTATGTTCGGGCTATATGGTGGATGCGATAAAACTTCCCATCCAAGCTCCCGTAGCTTCTGACGAGTCATCAACGAAGTGTGTGGTCTGGCGTTGTCCTGGTGGAACACTACACCCTTCCTGTTGGCTAATTCTGGACGCTTCTGGTCTATCGCCTGCTTTAAGCGGTCCAGTTGTTCGCAGTAGATGGTAGAATTAAGCGTCTGGCCATATGGGAGCAGCTCATAGTGGATGATTCCCTTCCAATCCCAACAAACACACAGCAAAACCTTCCTGGCCGTCAATCCCGGCTTGGCCACTGTTTGGGACGATTCACCGGCCTTCGACCACGACCGTTTTCGCTTGATATTGTCGTATGTGATCCATTTTTCGTCGCCAGTCACCATCCGCTTCAAGAATGGGTCGAGTTCGTTCCGTTTCAGCAGCATATCGCAGGCGTTGATTCGGTCCAGAAGGTTTTTTTGCGTCAAATCATGCGGCACCCAAACATCAAGCTTTTTTTTGTATCCAGCCTTCTGCAGATGGTTTAAAATGGTTTGGTGACTAACTCTCATCTCCTGGGCGATGTCACGAGATGCCACATGCCGGTCTAACTCGATGTAGTCCATGATTTCATCGGTATTTGTCGTCACAGGTCTTCCGCCGGCTGGCTTATCCATGGTGTCGTTTTCACCGGCTCTGAATCGTCGAAACCATTCCTCCGCGGTTCGAAGTGATAGAGTACCATCCCCCAAAACACCATTAATCTCACGGAACGTTTCTCTAGCGGATTTGCCTTTAACGAAGGAAAACTTTAAAATAGCGCGAATTTCGGCGTTAGTGAACTATATGTTTACACGTCTATAACTGTTGAACGCAATATCCAAACTAATTATGCATAGCGTCGTTTTGTAGGTTATGTCAAGACCTTTCAAATTATGTATAGTATTGCCAGATACGAGCTCTGTAGCGCTTTGTACATAGCCGCGAAATTCAAAAGACAAAAAGGCGGAAGGGAGATATTTTTCAACCTTATATATTATATTTCCTCTTCCTTCCGTCACCTCTTTCCACCCAATGTTCTCCCTCCTCCCCAATCTTTGTCGTCTGTATTTTTACTAAAATTATTTAGACATACATTTATTTTTATAATATTTTATCTCGCATAATCTTGATTAGCGATCATTAAAACAAATATAGGACTAGTTAATAATCCATTATTATATTTAATGTCTATCATTTTCGTATCTTTATTTTGACTAAAAATAATATACGTAAGTTTTCGTATCACTGGGCTAGTGTATCGCAACATATGTTTCTACGCGCTCTATTTATAAGTGGGCAGTGCGCGGGCGCAGCGGGCATCTGATCGCCCGAAATAATACAACGAGCGTGTGATAAGGATGTGACACGTTCATACAGTATCGATACTGATACAACAAAGGTTATATATGTGTAATAACTGTTTCCCGCCCGCTTTGCTGGCCGTAATAAACAAATAGATCTATACTTGAAATTTGTCAGAAATATCGCCGCCAGTGGGCCTCTCCTCATTATTAACTCCCTCGCAACCTCTTTCGGGGATAATATTTCGTAATATCCATTCTTATCGGACTCGGGACTATTATACTCGGTAAAAAGAATATCTCTACCAAATCTCAAGTCTATAGGCTTTATAGTCCCAGAGATGCCTCGATGAGTCTCTACATAGGTGGAAATAGATATGTATCATTCTTAGGAGGGAACGAACTAAAATCGATATAAATTTTGTTCAAATATCTTCTGTTTTAACAATTTATTTTCAAGTAACAATGTGAGATTTATAAAATACATTTTCGTAACAATAAAGAACTAATAAGTTAAAACTTTAAAATGGAGACTGAGATAAAGTTTACTATATAATAAATGCATATAAACATATATTCTTTCTTTTTGTATAATATATTGAATAGGTATGAGTATATTACCTTTGATCTGCTTAATTCGTTAGGCATTAATTGACTGAAAAACATGGTACTACATAGGAATACTAGTATAATACATACTCACATACCCTGTCCAAATCTATAAATTAAATTTGTACCAAAATATAATTTTACTGGTAGTTGATTTGTGTTGCTGTCTAGGTATTTACCACCACAGCGCCTACATCTACTGCCAAACACTAATACGCAAACATAAGTATTCAGATTTGAGGGGCGCTGTAGCTAGTGTAATTACTGGGGTAAGGTGACTCAAAATCTTATGTCTTAGGCGACGAATGCAGTGGTGAATGTGTATAACATCCTAAATACCGCCACATTGTTATGGGAGTGCGTATCACTTACCATCTGGAGAACGTCCTGCTTCTCGTCGCTTAATTTAATAATAAGCGACGACGAGTACAATGTAATATATAACATATAGTGCCACGTTGTTATAGGCAAGAGTATCACTTACCACTAAGTGAAGTTATCGTTCGTCTCGCCGCTTCTTTGAATAAAAAAAAAATTGAATATTAAATTTATAATCAGAGCATCACTAAATACGTAAATAATTATCAGTGGACGCCGCGAGCCACGAATAATCGGACGCGTTATTACTTCAATCAAAATTTATTGCTTATTTTCAAATAAGCTTTCAAACGTTAAACTGTAACATGTTTGAAAATTAACCGATGTTATATGCGAAAGTATATACTAAATTACTTTTCTATAGGAAATTCATATTAAAATATATTTTCCTGTATCTACACGTATCTATCTATGTATAAAAGAGATTCCAATCTATGGATAAAAAATATCAAGATAAGAATAACAAATAAAAGTGAGATTCTTTCCTTAAAGTTTATCCCAAAATTAAGAGATAGTAGATGAACAAGTTTCAAATAGTGTAGTAGAATTATTCGTTTTTTTTTTTTTTTTTAGTAGTATAGTACACACTAATGATAAGGAAAGCTTTTTTTAAGGTAACTTGCTTATATATATATAAGACTATAAATCACTTAACACTTTGGATAGCAAATATTAGATATAAATTTCAAGCGATCCGAAGTAAGCTAATCTTTTTATTCGACGAAGCACACCAGATTGTGATACACCTGCCCATAACAACGTGACGTTGGTTAGGATGATATACACAACACTACATCTCGCTACATCAGTCATATCACGAGCTGCAATACCATTCAAAAAACAGTAATGTTTGGCGGCAGATATAGAAGTTGCGATGGTTACTTTACCTAGACGGTCTCTAGCAAAAGTCTTACCACCAAGAATACTGAGATGATGAGAGAATTTTAAAGAGAAGAGTGAATAGGATATGAACAATTTCAACTCAGTAGCCCTTTACCATCTCTCCTCCGACTCTCTCCGTCAATATAGAGAAGTTAATATCTATTTATTACTACAATTATCTTCTTGTTCTTGTGCTCTTCCAACTAATGAAGATTGAACACACCAATTCTGCGAATCCCTTCCTGTTGGGCACTAGGTGGATCATTTGCGCGGCGCTCTTGATCTTGGTCCACTTCTTGATGTCGTCCAGCCATGCCTTGTTTCTGACCGAACTTTCACTTTCCGGCTAGTTTCCCCATTATTCCTGTCTGTGGGATTCTATATTTCCTAGATATGCTGGCTTGTCTAGAATGATGCAGGTCATTAAATATGTATGTATACGTAATGTAAATCATAGATCGCACAGTATTTTATGTTCTGGCGCATTTCTCCGTTCCCGTCCGAGAACCGCATGCAATAAATTCCTTGCAGCAAACGTAAATTTGCAATCGAATCTACGACCTTGCGTCTGGCTTCGGGCTGGCTGCTTGCCTGCCTGCGATCGATTTACATAAATTGATTGTTATACTAGCTAAATCTGAAAGATTGTGTTAGTTATGCAACAACAAAACTGATATTAGTTAATTTTTTTAAATACTTTTTAATTATACTAATATATATAAAAAACTTTTTGTACTCATATTTTCATTGCAGTTCGTTTGATAGTAGTTCGGTATACTGGAGGTAAGTTTATATTATTATAATCCGTTTAGGACAGAGGCGTGCACATTATATAGATTGTGTGGAGGATTGTGTAGAGTGGGTTATGCATACCACACACAAAATTTCTGTGTTTATATATACTTAAAAATAAATTTACCAATTTCAAATCAGCAGATATTATATAGGTTAAGAGAGATACGAGTAAGCAGTGCTTACTTGGCTTTATAAAGAACACGCTTCGAGTTTTGAATATAGTCAGTCTTTACTATATTCCAATTCGAAAGGTAAAAATATTACTTCAGTGGTAAATTATTTTAATATTTTGTGTCTCAAAAGGATGAGGAGCATCGTGTTGATGGGTTACGATGTACGCGCATAACAATGTGGCGCTAGCTATCACTATACATTGTGATCATCGCTTATAGACACAAGGTGTTATATATCGTAATCTAGTAATATCACTAGCTACAATATTTTTCTAACAGGCACACTATAATATTTGCAAACTTCTGTTTGACCTAACATAGACGGTCTCCGGAGCTAGACCTACCGGCAGTAATACTGAGTAAATGATAGTAAGGCTTACTCATCACCAAATAACTCGTTTAATTCGGAATTGAAGCAATGGTTTATAAGTTGTTCGGATCCAAATCGAATTCCGCGACGTATTAAAATAACTTTCTTAATAAAATTTCATGTTTGTTTATCAATATTCATAATGTAAGCGATGACGTGATTGTTACAATTTATCGCTTTGCACATTATACGAAGGTTCAGAAATTTATGTACATGTAATAATTAAACATTTACGATCTCTTCATACTAACATCAGCAACATGCCCGCATGAATTTTTAAACACACTTTCCGCACTGTATAACATTATACTTGATGTTTAAACTTTTTGAAAAATACTCTGAACGTAACACCAGATCTGTATTAGTCGTATACAAAAATAAGGAAGATTGTATTAAAATAACAAAACTTTAGAAGACTGAATGTTGTACAAATGAAATAGAAAACAGACATTTTTATGTAAACGCAAACTTTTCACATTTCCCTGGACATTTCAGTTTGAATGAGATTTCTATTACAAAAGAATAGATCAGGGACGCTTATCTAGCACTTACTTTGCTCCAAAGGAATGATTGTGCTTCAGTAAAACTTTAAGATTGGAGGATAACCAGAAGCGGATCGCGGTGCGCGTGATTAGAGAGATAAAAGCTGCTTCCGGAGGAATAATGAATTTTGAACATATTATAGTTTGTACCTCAAGTTCTTTAGGTTATTAGATACAGTTAAACAAATTGTTAAAAATAAAAAATCACACGCGCTTAAATGTGGTTTTAGTTGATAACTAGCTATCATTGTCAATAAGTTGAACTTCAGTAGCTACTTTTTATAGAAATGTTTTTTTTATTCTGTCTCATAGTAAGAGATATACCTGCTCATAACAATGCGGAGCAGTTAAGATTATGTACACTGCTCACGGAAATTGTGATCTTCACATTTAGACTTAAGATATTATCGTCATCACAGTAGTATCACTTACTAAAACGCATTAGTATTATTATTGGCACACTACAGTTTGACGTCAGAAATGGGTGATGCGGATGAGATTGAGTATGATTAAATATCCAATTCGATTACATTTGCTTTACTAATTTAAGTACAGCAATTTTTTTTTTCAGAAATATCTCACAAATTAATGTTTCTGCATGTTATAAATGTACGTGGAGCCTAAACGTGCCTACAAGTATATGTACAAATAGAAAAAAAATCATTTGGGTTAGGATTGATCAATGTGATTTTTGTGATAGAGCTATGTCTAGTAATGGGCGCCTATACGCTGATGATGACGTTGATTTTCTTTTATAAAATACAAAATGAAAACACGTCAATTATTCGCTAAGTTGAGCAGTAGAGATTAATTACAATCAAAGGACCGTCCGTCCTTACCAATCGTAGTGTAAACTTTATCCAATACGATGGATACAAAGTCTATTATTGTTGCTATATAAAAGAGAACAAGGTTATCGCTGCCATTATATATTTGATCAAATGTCAATTGGTCTTGCGGAATATAAAGTATGAAGGACAGTAATCAAATGGGCACATTAGCTTGGAGTGTACAGTCTTAGTAGAAACAATTACAGAGGACAAAGTACATTTCAAACAAAGGCAAAAGCATTAGTGTTCATTAAAACAAATAGTTGTAATTATTTAATCATTAAATTGTGTTAGAAACAAAAAGTATATAGTAGAGATAGCTATATGTATTATGAATGTATATGTTCAATAATATTATGTATGCAATGAATATATCTAAAGAGTATTTTCGACGCAGCGATGAGTCGAGCGAGACGTTGCTTTGATGGTAAGTCATACGACTGCACATAACGTGGCGATAGTTGGGTTGGTATACATAGAACCACATTGTGCTCGTCGCTTTCAGACATATTGAGAATTGTTTCTCTAGTAATTTCACAACCTACAACGCCCTTCAAACCGAAGCAGTAACTTTTACACGCTCTTGTTTTGCGGCAAATATTGGAGCTACGGAGTATCACACGCGTATCTACACAGCCTCCGGCAACAAAGTCCTGCCTGAATCAAGAAAATATTAAGGTTATTCTAATTACTGGTTCATGCTAATTAACATTTTCAATGTTAGGTAAATATCGTAATTGTAATACAAATGTTCAGTCTTATAAAAGCAGTAAAATCACACGAATTTAATACTATAAAGTATTCCTTTCTTTCTCTCTCTTCCTATCTATTTTTCCATATTGTGGTGGACTCAGCTTTCTTTATTTTTCCTCTCCACTTCGCTCTGTCCTCGACATCATCCTCAGTCACTTGGAAATCGCGCACACTATAAAGCAATAATATTTAATACTATAGAGAATCTCATTTCGAAAAATTTAATTAAATACTACACAAGTTTACGGTTCGATTCTCAAGTGTCTTGAGGAACTACACAAACGGTTAAAGATCGTTTAGTTAGAGAAATCTCCGTCGGAGATCGGCAACTGGGCGAGTGTCGGAGGCAGGAAGGCCCGGGGTGTCGGGGCGTTGGCACGAGGTTCGAGTTGGCTATTCTCGGATCCTGCTGCCGATAAGGGCTGCTTATCGATCTCCCGCGTCGTTGTTTTTTAGCGGCTGGCCCAGGACATAAATTCTTGTTAAGCCGGATAAGGGAAAATGTTAATTACGTACATGTATGTTCTACTTATTTCTAGCAAATTAAGATTTGTCGTTGATTGTTTTGGGACTTAATTTCTACAGTTATTTCTTAATTGTAACCAGAAAGGACTGTGATTAGGGTTAATAAAGTTAAAATGTATAATAGCCTAGTTAAGATGGTCAATATATATTATTTAATTAGAAGTGTACATGATGAATTTTAAACAATTATCGTACTATAGATAAAACAATAAAACAAATAAATAACCCTCTTAATGTTTTCACTAGTTGGATTCGACCTGCTCTCGCAAGGAGCGCATCAATATCATTTGGCAACCACGCTGGTCAAGTCCTGGTTGGCAGTCGTCTATAGCATTTACCATCAGGTGAACATCTCGTTAGTCTCGTCAAAAAAATATTTTATAGCTAATCTGTTTGTTTTCAAAATATATTTCAATATCAAGGCTGCCTACACAGTGTAGTTCTATGTATATCATCTTAACTAGCTCCGAGTAGTATCGGGTGCATTACTTACCATTGGGTGAATGTTTTGTTCGTATCATCGACAGGTCGTATAAAAATACTAAAAAAAAATTAAAGGTAAAACGCTTTCCGCTCACGCCTTTGTTAAAGTTTGCGGACAGGCGTTGGCCGCAGACGCGGGAGCCGCCGGTCGGCTCGCATTTGACATCTTACTCACTTGAGACACTACTTCGCTGTTCCGACAAGCGTGTTCAGGTTTGTCGGATGTGGTTAGTCTCTGGAGAGAATATAGGCTAAGACAAGAAAAGAGAAAGGCGATTTCATTATTTACAAGCAGTTGAGTGGCAACAAAACGTTTTATATTTTATTCTTGAATATAATCTCTAATGTTAGTAAAATACACAAGTTTAAAAATGTTTGTTTCAATGGTTTGAATTATATTTGAGTAGTAAATATTTATTTTTATTTTATGTAGTAACATGTCAGACGTTCACGTAATGATAAGTGATAACAACGTGGCGCTAGTTTGGATGATACACATAGCACCACGTTCTGCTCGTCACCTCGGGACATAAGACGTTAAATATCGTCACCCCATTAGCTATAAAAGGCAGAACATAGTAATATTTGCAGACTACTACTTGGTGGTACAAATGGAAATGCGATGGTAGCTACCTTGAGGGCCTTTAGTAATAATCATCAGCTATGATGATTTGCTTAATCATATGATTTGTGCACTTTTTCGTCAAACTTACTTGAACAACTTTCACCTTGACATGGGAGCCAGAGTGTTTAGGACAAGTCTATAAGACGAGGATACTTTACCATTTAGGACCTCATTGGCACTTAAAATCATGAGAAATTAAATGGCGTCTTAGCGATGCGATATTAATTTAATGATTAAAGTAACAAACATGTAAATAACTGAAGAAATATCCGTATCAAATGTTTTCAATGTAAAAGCAGATTTTGTATAAGATACAACATTCCGTTCAGTATGACACACGTACGCGTGCAAAAACCAATCGTTATACAAAGTTCCAGTTCCAAGAACGAAGCAATATAAAATGCATATATGCGAAAGCTTTAGAGCACATTAGCAATGGAAACCGTCCGCTCAAGATAAACAGGAACTAATTTATTGATAGTAATGAATCATTGCGTTTATAAAAAGGAAAAAATCTTGTTTACTTGCTTTGTAAAATTAACAGGTATTTTTCCTACACCTATTACTATTTTAATTTGTTAGACATACTCTTTAAATCAACACAGGGGTATTTATCCTATCCTATATATAATTCTAAAAATATATATTTTCATATTCAATGTATATAAACTATAATAGTGAGACGTTTATGAAAAAGTAAATGAATACGACTACCCATAACAACGTGGCCATAGTTAGGATGTTATACACTCCACCAAATTATGCTCTTCGTTGACAAATGTTAAGTCCCATTACCTTAGTAACATCAGTAGTTATAACGCCCTTCAAATGAGAACATAGTAATGTTTGCACACTACTGTTTGTCGGCAAAAATAGAAGCTGCGGTGGAACCTAGAAGGTCTCCGGCAACAGAAAATTACTACCAGTGAGATATTATTATTGTTGTGTATATAGAATAATAACAATGTACATGGTCTCTGGTAAAAAAAAATATCTGTAATTTGTAATATTAAGTCTACTCTGTAGTTAAGACAAACGGTACTAGACGATTATATTATTATCTAAATGTTGATAGACGTTTCAAGGAGATATGAAATATATATTAAATCATTAATTCTTAGTTATATGTTTAGATTACATATCTTTAAAAACACTAGGCAGCGGTCAACTTAAATATGCTATTAATGTAATTAGTATTAAGTATAAGCAATATATCAAGGCAATTTTTTTTTTAAAAAAGGCCATCATCAGGTGTTAGACGTCCTTTCATTAGTTAATTATAAAATAGCTACAAGTTGTTTATAAACCAGATTTTTTGCATACAAAATACCTTGATATATTACTGTACTTTTGGCCGATTATAGAGAGAAAAGATGGAAGTATATAACCTATATCAGATATAATAAAATTCTCACGTCGAAAATATACTATGTTTTACTTAAGTTATCCTTCCTACCTGTGAAGCAATGAAAGCTCAGTTGTAAGTCTGAAGGAATTAAGCTTTGTACAACACCATGATGCCTTTGTTCGATCATTACTGAGCTTAAGCTATGGATGAAGGGAAATGTCAAGATGAAACTAAGGTATAACTAGAACAACCTGAGTTCATACCACATCAGCCAATCCTCACTCGACCATCGTAGTGGATTATGACCTTGATTCTTTTCACACGTGAAAACGTCTCAAGTCCTAGCACTACATTGAAATCAATTACTCTTTCCATACAGATATTATTATAGGTATATGTCTTGCGAACAATTTGTGTTAACATTTAATACACAGCATCCGGTTGTAGGATAAGGAATCTGGTCGACAATCTACACGATTTCCGATCAGCAACATTATCAACGGCCAAGATCAGCTAAAAGGTGCCGTGATACTACGACCGGTTTAGTTTTTAGTAGCAACATATTTGTATACTTATTTAATGTTTTACAAAAAATTCTGTGTATGTAATAACGATTTGATTATTGTACTTAAATACACAAACGACATTATCCTGAATGTGCGAAGCTAATAATATATACGTTAACGAAAAATGTACAATACGCAGTATCTTTATCATATTCTTAAGTAAAGGTTAATTTAAATACGGAAATTTTTAAGGTAAAAAAAAAATGTTCAACACTACCAACTTATTCCTTTGCCTATCTGTAACAATATGAATGACAAAGCATGTTTTTTATTTCCGCCGCAACTTAACAGCTTAGACCATTACTTAAAGCAACTATGACGTAACCATTAATATAACCATACAGATAACAATTATAAATTATTATACAATACAATACCTAGAAGACAATCAGTGGAACATTCGCCCAAAAAATAACTCAAGTTCAATTACCTGTAACAAAAAAAAAGACAAAAAATGTTAATACTATTGCACAACACACCTTCAAGTGTATAACATCGTTATAACTAAGTTGTATTTATATTGGTTGTTAAGTCCTTAACTTTGTTGCCTGGCGTACATTGTATACTAAACAGGTAATAAGAAACGATTACTTCCATTATTATAATTTTTTTTGTAACATCGCGATATGACCATAAGCTGAACAAGATATAATTAGAGCGTTGAACTACAACCGCCGAGATTAAAAATATTGGATACTAATTAAAATCTAGAATATATAGAATAGATTATTTTATGTATGGATAACTAGTTTCCTTAGAGATCGTTTGTCTAATATAAGGTTGGAAAATATCTCCCTTCCGCTTTTTTGCTCTTTATTCAATGCTTTATAAAAAGTGTTACAGTAATCGGATTTAGTTCAAATATGCGCCGTTTTGTTCGATAATCTGTTTCAACTTTACACCACCAAGGGCGTTCACCATGGACAGGAACAGGTGGTAATTACTTGGCGCTATGTCCGGGCTATATGGTGGATGCGATAAAACCTCCCATCCGAGCTCCCGTAGCTTCTGACGAGTCATCAACGAAGTGTGTGGTCTGGCGTTGTCCTGGTGGAACACTACACCCTTCCTGTTGGCCAATTCTGGACGCTTCTGGTCGATCGCTTGCTTCAAGCGGTCCAGTTGTTCGCAGTAGATGGTAGAATTAAGCGTCTGGCCATATGGGAGCAGCTCATAGTGGATGATTCCCTTCCAATCCCACCAAACACACAGCAAAACCTTCCTGGCCGTCAATCCCGGCTTGGCCACTGTTTGGGACGATTCACCGGCCTTCGACCACGACCGTTTTCGCTTGATATTGTCGTATGTGATCCATTTTTGGTCGCCAGTCACCATCCGCTTCAAGAATGGGTCGAGTTCGTTCCGTTTCAGCAGCATATCGCAGGCGTTGATTCGGTCCAGAAGGTTTTTTTGCGTCAAATCATGCGGCACCCAAACATCAAGCTTTTTTTTGTATCCAGCCTTCTGCGGATGGTTTAAAATGGTTTGGTGACTAACTCCCATCTCCTGGGCGATGTCACGAGATGCCACATGCCGGTCTAACTCGATGTAGTCCATGATTTGATCGGTATTTGTCGTCACAGGTCTTCCGCCGGCTGGCTTATCCATGGTGTCGTTTTCACCGGCTCTGAATCGTCGAAACCATTCCTATGCGGTTCGAAGTGATAGAGTACCATCCTCCAAAACACCATTAATCTCACGGAACGTTTCTCTAGCGGATTTGCCTTTAACGAAGGAAAACTTTAAAATAGCGCAAATTCGGCGTTAGTGAACTCGCATGTTTACACGTCTATAACTGTTGAACGCAATATCCAAACTAATTATGCATAGCGTCGTTTTGTAGGTTATGTCAAGACCTTTCAAATTATGTATAGTATTGCCAGATACGAGCTCTGTAGCGCTTTGTACATAGCCGCGAAATTCAAAAGACAAAAAGGCGGAAGGGAGATATTTTCCAACCTATTATTTTAGTTTCATTGTAAGGGTTCGGGGTAAAAGGTGTCACGCACAACTCACGGGACCCAAGCCAACCTCATCTGCTCGTGGTGCATCTCGCTAATCAACAGATGAGGCTTTGGAGCCCACCAACCCTTATTATGCAAGCGTGATGGGAAATGGTCCAAATCTCCCCATATGAAACACTACAATCTACAGCCCCTAGTACCCTGCTGTACCGGAGGCCATGTCGACTGTATGTCTTTGGGGAGGCCTTTGTCCAGCGGTGGACGTCTATCGACTGATATTGTGTGTGTGTGGTGTATAAGTGTACACAATTTAAAAACTTGAAATAATTTTATAACACTAGACTCAATTGCTATTGATAAGAGTTAAAACATGTTTTTTTTTTTATCTTACTACCCTCGTGTGATAAAAAGCAGCTAAACGAGAATAATTGCATTGAAAAAGGTAGAAACATTTCTTGTGACCTTTGTGGTGTTTAACGTATATATATATATATATATGTACTATTCAACACTGGGATTAAAGAATTGATGTATCTAAATCCATCATTTATATCTATTTAAAGAGCAGTGACAGTACCAGTAGTCGGTCAAGAAATAATATAAGACGGAGAGTTAACGACTTCTAGCTTTCACCCTTCTGTATTTTTATTAACAAAGTAATTTTCTTTTTAAATTGAGCTAAATGTTTTTCTACACTTAGGGTAGTACTTGTACTTTACATTGGTGTTTCTACATTTCTTCAAGAGTTTAGAGAGAACCAAGTAATTTAATTCACGGATCAAGAATGCACTGAATGTCACTAAAGAATAAACGAGCTGGGCCATAACCATATCTAGTAATCGGTGCCCGTACGAAGTCTAGACCGGTGCTTTGTTACCATCATTCAGTGTCCATCGACCCCAGGCTGTCGACAGTCCACTTTGCGAAAGTCCTAGACATCGTCACTTCTGTCTGACGAAATAGCGTATCATATAGCCGAAATAATAAAAGCAATTGAACGGAGTAGTTTTGAAGTTAAAGAAAAAAAAAATTTTTAACAAAAAACTAAAGCATTTATATTGTGAAGGTTATGTTGTGTACTTTTAAGATAAGTAGATATTTTTTTACGAAATCCCAGACACAAATAAAGGTAGAGAATAACTACATCTATTCATTTTATAGTTTTGTCTTCATATGCAACGTACTGGAGATCTTTGGTAGGCCTGCACTGGCTATCGGCTGATAATGATGATGACGCAACGTACATGTGTAACCTGTAAGAATTACTAAAAATTCTTTCATGCATTCATCACAGGATTGAAATATGATGAAAAAGAAGAGGGGTTAAATCTATTCATAATGATTTAACTCAATAATAATAATAAAACGATACACACAAGTTGAGGTAATAGCTCAGTTGTACGTGCTGTGACTTTTGTAAGCGCGGGTTCAATTCCTCCTTTTAGACTCGATAAAGATTACACTGTTAGGTTCCTTAACAATGATAACAGCTTCATTGGACTCAAGGCTCGCGGATCCGGTATCCTCGAGCTAAATCATTTCCTACTAAGTTTCGGTTGAAAAAACAGCGAGAGAAACGTCAGTTCCAATAACATAAAATAATATTGAACAAGTTAACAAACAACTCTAACATAACCAGTGTCGTAAATAAATGTCACTGAGAAGTGAGAATTAAATCACGATAACTGTTTCCTAATACTAATGTATTACACGAAAAAAACACAGTTTGATGTAGATAACGAATAAAAAACAACAACAAATGATTTGCGTATGATATGTTATCAATTTCAGCATTGTTTTCCCTCACAACATAAACATAAATTTTGGCGACACATAAAAACTTTTGTATGATAAGCATATTTAACTTTACACTTTTTCACAAAAACTGTACACCGCGCACTTAAGGAAATTTTTTTTATATAATCTCTTAACTTCAATGTATAAAAAACAGTATGTTAGTAGCAGAGCTTTTCGTAAATTTTACTTTGCAGTGATAATAGCGTTTAAAAAAATACTAAGCCATGTGTCAATTATAATTGACATATAAAAAATATGTGTGATAAAGCTTGTTAAGGCCCTGGTATGATTATTTTTACGTTTAGTTACCCTGTAGTACCATCAATTTTATTAATAGGTAGTCAGAATTGTTTTTTATTTTACAGTCGAAATACTAAAAGTACTTAAACTAAAGTACTATAATGAAGATATAAGTTAGTAAAGAAAAAAAAACTACATTCACACATATGCATACATATGACTTGTATGTTCTAGGTTTAGAAAGATCGCTGTTAAAATTATAGCAATTTGAAGGCTTGCCTTTCCTCAAGCTGATAGTTTAAAAAAAACACCTACGAGATTTTTATCTTGATGTTATAAAGCAAATAACTATGCTTAATTAATTTCTATTTCTATATTTCACCATTTTATGACCCCAACTATTACGCGTTGAGAGTTCGAAGACCGTCTAAATGGTTTCAAGTCATTCACACTACAGAGCGAACGATATGTATATAATTATAAAACCATTATTTTTATTTGACATCAGCTAATTAGTTAAAAAAATATATTTGAATAAGTTAATCATTTATGGAAAGAGGCGTTAGCATAGTTTATTTTAAGTTTGCTCAAAACTGAGTTAGCAATGCCTTACCGGTTAAATAACCAAAGGTTCAAGTTGACGCCATAATGTTACATTTAACAAAAGTTTTATACTAAAATTCAACAATTTTGACCCCTACAAATTTCTTTGAGAAACCCATCAAATACTATTTCTTAATAGAATGCAACCCCGCAAGTTCCCCCCCATACACCCTCTACAGTTTTCACCCTTCTGGAAATATGTACATTTATAAGTGGATCACAATTTTTCCACTGTTAATAAAACTTGAAAAAAATCTATTAGCGTATTACGATGACTCCTGGCGCCAGCTTAAGTTAGAGCACTTTAACCTGATGAAGCAAATTGATTTGCAGGCTTTCAGCTGAAGTATCATTTAAGTACACTTCGCCGAACTCTTAATTACGATGAAATCCATTTCACGGTTTCCACTGAAAAAAAAAACTCCTAAGTTAGACATTTTAAAGCACGTGTAACGAAAGTAAATAATTTCTTTTACAATATTGATAACGTTGGATCTTGAGATTTGATGCAACTCCGGTGATATAGCTTTACAGCATACTTGGTAGTGCAGTATCACCATTTCCGATTAACAAATAGTACAATATTTTAATAACATTTATTATTTAAGTTACTAATCACGATCTCAGGCAGTGTTAAGTGGTGAAATGGTTTATGCTAGTAAAACCACCCTAGTCTAAGAAAACATTGTAAGACTCTTCTCTAAAATATTTAAATTTTGTATTACAATTACAGCTTTTTAATTAACAATCTTATAAAATTAACATATGGTAGAAACTTTCAATATACTTAGCTCTTATAACTAAGTAATTTCACTAGCTAAAATACGTAGTAACGGATACAAACTACTGTGCGGCAGTAGAAACAGGCGCTGCGGCATTGCGTAGACGGTATCCGTCAACAGAGACCTATCACCAATACTCCAAGTAGTAAATCTCTTATAGAATATGTAATAAAGCTGTCTACATACAAACAATCAGTGACATATATGGGCGCGTGTAGTTATTGTAACGCGAAAACAGTTAGCGAAACACGATGACGCGTGGGCAGTGTGAAGCATCGGGTCACTAGTGTTCAGCACAATACACGACCGGGTCGTCGACCAGGCGAGTATGAGAGTTAATGACCACGGACTAGAATTACTAATTGCCGGGGAATTCATTCTATGTTACTGCTAGCCACGGTATGAAATATTTCCCTCAGAGCATCTCGATGTGAAATAAATGGGGCGGTTATCCAAGTGTTTTACAACTAAAATAAAATAATGATAAGCAATCAATTGTTGTTGATTAATTGAGAGATGACAACTTTATGGAAATATTCTTTTTCAATGTTATAGTCTTGAAATAATTAAAGGTCCACAAAACAATGAACCATTCAGAGTTCCCTGTTAATTCTGCCACGAGGCCAAGTTGGAAAAGTTTAATGTAATTAAATCTCTTTGTATAAATCCAGTTTTAAGTTTGATAAAAGTACAGTTACAGGCTTCAAAAAAGTATATCTGATTACACGATGAAGACGACATTTCGATCATCATGGATGACTAGGTATTGTGAAAAATTTTATAACATAGAAAATGGTTTCAAAACCATCACTATCAGAGCAGACGCGGATACAACTGAATAAAAACCAATTCTAATCATTTTCTCACAGCTATGATTAGAATCCTTGTATGATGGAAGAAAAAAATAACCTCTGGTTCATGATAAATCATAAAGATGTCTTACAAGGAAAGACATCATTATCATTTCAACCGATGGACGTCCACAGCTGGACATAGGTCTCTTCTAATGTGTTCCCTTCACAAAGCACCGTGTCGCGCTGTTTGAACGTAGCAAAAGACAGTCTAGCAGTTGGGAAAGACATTCTAAACTTTTATTATAACGTATTATGAATAGCCGAGCAAACGAAAATAATAATAAATCTCGTGGAATAAATTTTAAAACCGGAAATAGCATCTACTATAGTTACTGCTCCGTTAAAGCGTCACTCGTTTAGCACTTCACCAAATCTGAAAACGGCTCTCAATGACGATAATCCTCCTCGCACAAATTTAGACTAGGTATTTCAATTTCCGGTCATTACATGAAAGAAAAATTTATATAAATGTTTATGTGTAAACTATTAGTATATCGTCTGATGTCTTTTGACAAATGCCTCATCTAAAGATTTTCACAAATCGTCCACTTTGGATGTCCGAATCCATTCTTGAGCAGCAAGTTTCTATGTATCGTCTTCTCCGTCTCCATCTGCTGCATTTGATGCTTGATCATTTTCGTCCATTTTTTTTTTTAGTTTCTAATTAATACACATTATCCAGCGTCGTTTTAGCTACGTGTAAACTTATTGTACGTTTTTTAAATTTTGCCATATGGTTCAATTTCTCTAAATTGAACCCGACTCTACTTATAACAGCTGTTATACTTCTCTCCATATGATGGTTGCGTTTAACAGGCTTTTGGTTAGTTAAATATGGGAATATACAAATATTGAACAATTTTTTTTTATTTTATGAACATTTCTTTGTTCTTCGTTATTTTACTCAATGGCAAAACCTCTTCCGCGTGGTAGCGATAACTCAATTCCAAGAGGAATTACCGGTAGTATTTAATAATATCTCTAAGTAAATATATTACCATGGACTATGTAAATGTTTTAATTATTATTTAAACTGTATTAGAGATTGTAACATCTGAATATATCCAAAAGTTATTAAAATATCTTTGATAGGGGTACACGGTAAACGATAAACCGTGTATAATACTAGATAATGAATTCCACTGAAATTTCATACAGAGATTTAAAGGTGGTGGTGTCAAAGGACAACGCTCCAGTAAACCCGCGGGGTCAACGATGGCGGAACTTCGGTTGAGTCACGCGTACAACCTGCCGGTTAACGGACCGAAGCACTTTGATTATAGGTGATCGCCGCCAAAGGATACCCACGGTGGAACGAACCACAAACTACACACTGTTGCAATATTCTCATCTGAAGTGAACAACGGAGTAGGAATTGTAATTTATCAAACCATTGGTACTGTAAAAATTGCATAGATATGAATCTTTATTCGAATAGTTTTATTTATTTGTCGAATCGACGAGACGAGCGAGTAGTAGCCCTGATGGTGACACGCCTGCCCATGACGTCGTTGCACTAGTTAGGATTATGGGACATATGATGTGTTGAATCTAGTTATCTTAATATTTTCACTACTTACAGCGTCCGACAAACTGAAGCACAATAAAAGCTGCAGTAGAATTAGACGGTGGCAACCGACACCTTCCACTAGGTAATGTTGTTGTTATTTCCTCCAGACAGCACTGAAATATATCAGCTAGCATATCGTGCAACCGATCGTCATCATCAGCTTCTGTTCATAACCTGCTCAATGTAGATCTGTCCCCATATCTTCCTTCCTCCAACCAGTTGCAACATAAGTTTTATTAAGTTGAAACTTGAGCTTGGTTAAAAATTTTATTTTGTGATGTACCACTTGATGGCCCATTTAAATTTAATATCGTTAAGCTCGCATATTATAAGGATACATATTTAGTTCTTCCTGTATATGTACAGTACCAGGACAAATTGTGCGTTAAGCCTATACCGATAGTTTCATATAATATTGAATAACAACATGTCGGCGGCTGGTCGATATTATCCTCAAAATGCACATTGAAAACAATCGTTGAAGTCATCATTACAACTTCAGCCCATAGACGTTAACGATTGGACATAGTCCTCCCGAAAGATTTTCACATGATCGAGTAGGGATTCATATTGGGTGATTTGAGTCATTTCCCACCACGCTGGTCCAATACGGGTTGGTGGGAGCCAGAGCCTAGTTTGTTGATTAGCAGGGTGCTCCACGAGCAGGTGATGTTGGCTGGGATCCCGTGAGTAGTTGTGCGGAAACTCTTACGCCCAATTTTGAAGTACAGAAATAATGTTTTATTACGAAATAAGAATTGTACAGACCAGAGGGCAAGATGACAGTGATTCTTGCTCACTCAGTGATTTTTAGCAGAAAGAACAGTGTCAATACAACAGAAATGTCAATTAAATGTTAATAATTTTTTTTTTTTTTTTTTTATATAGTCACGCCTTTTTCCCAGTAGGGGTAGGCAGAGGTGAATAAACTACCCACATTTCGCCAGATGTGGTCAGATTAGATCCCATGTAACAGGGGGCGAGCCTGTTGCCACTTTATTGGGACCACCACACACACACACAAAGATGATATCAGTGTACGGGTTTCCTCACGATGTTTTCCTTCACCGTTTTTGTATCTCGCTGTTGTAACTAAAGTTTACAAATGTACATAACTTAAATATTAAGTCATCGGTACATGCCGAGGTTTGAACCCGCGACCTTCAGAATGAAAGCCGCACGCTCTAACCATTAGGCCAGCGAGCTACATAATAGCTGCTAATAAATTTAATGTAAAAAATCAACGTAAATAGAGAATACATACCAATATATAGTTAAAATAACTTGACGATAGATGGCGCCATATATACCATACAGCATATATACGATCAAGGCAAACGTACACTGTAATGACAATATATGTACAAGTAAATATAATATTATACTATCCTCAATTAAATCTCAACTCTATATGTTATCGAAAAATATCTTCTCTTCAATACAATATTTATTGATATCTTGTTTATTTTTTTACCATACAATCATTTATCATGTCTAACAAAAATTGTTCGTGTTTTCTTCGTATCGGAGAAAAAAAACAATGAACTGTAGCAGGGTGTTCAACTCTAGATAAATGAAGTGCCTTTATCGATACGTTACATCGCTGATACAGAACAAATATCTAAATGATATTTTTTGCGATGCCATAACAAGCTATTTGAAGTGTATAGGTATCAATTTATTATTACTAGGCTTATTGCTTCTAGAGAGAAATCAGAGTTATATGGAATCTCTATATACTAATGCTGCCTTGTTAGTAAAAGGAATGTACCAGCGTCCTCTCACACTGCCTAATTACATTTTTATTTATTTTTTCGGTTCAATTTAGTGCTGTTATTGATGACTTTAACAGCTTCAAAAGGCTCAGATCTTGAGGGGCGAGATGCATGACATAAAATCTTAAGTATTATACATCTCAAAATGTATTTTTATATCTGTCTGCAGTTTCGCACTATATCAACAATCAACGGCTACATAAAAAACATACAGAAAATTATAAATTAAATATTTTTTTTTTTTCATTCAAAGAAACGAAAAGACGAGCGGAACATTCACCTGGTGGTAATACTACCCATAACAACAGTGGCACTAAATACGAGGGTATAGACTGCACCACATAACCTTGTTTCCCCCTAGAAGTAAGATACCTTTTAAGATTTCAGTAACAGAAGGTCTAAAACAGTAGGTCTTACCGCAGTCCCTATTTCTGCCGTCAAATAGTGATGTGGAAATATCACTGTGTTCTGGTTTCAAGGGAGTTGTAGCTGATGTAATTACTAGGATAACGAGAATATGATGTCTCAGTCGACGAGAGCAATGTATAATATATATCTTGACTAGCGCCACGTTGTTATGGGCAGGTGTATCACTTACTATCACGTGAACGTCCCAGTCACCTCGTTGCTTCATTGAAATAGAAAAAACGTTAATTGTATAACACGCTGCACGTGTTAGCGCGTTCACGTGTCACAGTGATTCACGTAAGACGCACCGCACCGCACCGCTCGCTTTTATCGTAAACAGTGAAGATCGATATTATAACAATTTACGCAATTGCTTAATCGGCCGGTAATGTTAAATATCCTTTGTTACATTTAATTGTTTTTTTTTTTTTATCGAGGGCTTACACACCGTTCTGCGTACTCATGTATCATACATAACATGACGATGAAGGATTTTTTAAAAAATTATATAATCATACTACGGCGTAATGGGAGGAATGTAACATTAATTAGTTTATTAGTTCAAGCGATACACAATAACACTGGACACTAGAATTTATACAACCTTATCACACTCGTCGCTATAAGACGCAAGGTTAAAGTCAACAGCTACAGCGTCCTTGAATAACGTTTTCAAAAAAAATTAACGGCAGCATAGCTCGAAAAACTTATCACCACCAAACGCATGATTCATTATCATTATCATTTCAACCGATAGACGTCCATGACTGGACAAAGACAAAGGCCTCCTCCAAAGATCCCCATCATATCGATCGGTCCTGTGTCGCCCGCATCATCGGGCTCCAGGGGCCGTCGTTTGTAGTTTCATATGGGGCATTTGGGACATCTCCCACCAGGCTAGTCCAATACGGGTCGATGGGAGCCAGAGCCTCGTTTGTTGATTAGCAGGTTGCACCGCGACTGGGTGAGGTTGGCTTGGGTTCTGTGAGTTGTTGCGCGGGGTCCCTTTACACCTCTTGTAGGCGACGGTCACTTATAATATAAGTTTAAATTGCTAAAAAATTTTATAAAAATAATACATATAAAGTGGTTCTCTACACCTCATCAAAATTTTACATGTATATGGACAGTGGATAAGTACCGAGGTCTTCAACAGTTTTACTACATCCTCCGTAAAATATATATAAAATTATAGATTCGAATTAGATAAGAAACGAAATCTCGCGCCGACGACGTTCAAATATATAAATACCCCAGTCGGTAACAGTGAAAATAGTATACACGAAGTAATAAAACGCTTGTACGTCCAGACGCGTAAACAGGGTCAATAGCATGGGAGTTGATTAAACGAAAGAAAAAAAAAACAATACTTTTGGGCCGTCGCCAGAAACATGGAGCAAGCGAGATAAGTGCAGCAACACTGTGAAAACAGTGAAAAAATTGGTTCGCCTCCAAGTGGAGATAGTATTCGAAAATTATTCGGTGAAACAACCGTGTACTATAAGCGTAATGAAGATGTATAGCACAGATTTAGATGCAGCGGCGATTGCGTATCTCGCAGCCGGAACGAAAACTGGTGGTTAGCTCCTGTTGCCAGAGACCTAGGTCGGTATCACAAGAGAAATAATTTAGTTTATAATTATAATTTAAGATATATCTACACATAAGACTAATAGGACTAGTGGTAGGTCTCTATTGCCGGAGACCGTCTAGGTAGTTACCATCGCACCTCTAAATAGTGATGTGCAAACATTATTGTTCCGGTTTAACAGACGCTGTACCTAGTGAAATTACCGGAGTAATGAGACTTAACATCTTGCCTCCAGGCGAGCGCAATTTGGTACTACGAATATCATCCCAACTAGCGCCGCGTTATTATGAGCGCCTACCCCACTGGGAACGAGGCGTGATATATATAATATGTATGTATGTATGTATCGCTTACCATCAGGTGAACGTCCCAGCTCGTTTTGTCAATTTGTTGAATAAAAAAAAAAACTTCAAATTATGGTGTCTAACTAGATTACAAACTTACAAATCGTCCAAAACACTATCATGTATTAAACATATATTATAAATATGATTACTAATTAATAAGTTTTTAAGTAATATAGAGTTGCATATATACACTGCAACATTCAATATACGTATTTCAATATATCCATTAAGGTAATGAGTTTGTACTGATAGCATTTTTCGAAGTCATTTGCTTGAAAGACTATTTTCCAATTTTTTTTTTATATAGACTGTCATAATTTATTTCACTTCCATGAATATTATGTCTGACTTCCATACAATAAATTAGTATAGATTGGGTGAAATATTTTTCTATAGAAATCTTATAGGATCATATTACGATTCTATATTACTAAGGTTATGTATAACTCTTAACTTATACTAGTGGTAGGCCTCTGTTGCCATGTTTCTATAGATCCGCGATGGTGGCGGCAAGGGTTTGGCTCTTTCTTTGATACGTGCTAATACAAAGGTTAAGGTGTCCCGCACAACAACCTCACCTGTTCGTGGTGCACTCTGGTATTCGACAAACGAGGTCCTGGCTCCCACCAAATCGCACTGGGCCAGCATGGTAGGAAATGGCCTAAATCATCACATGAATCTGCAAACAACGGCCCTGGGTGCCAGGCGGTACCGGAGGCCATGCTAATTGTGACGGACGTCGGCTAGACTCGGGAACCAGAGTGGGACCGATCCATTTTGAGATCTTTGGGGGAGATCATATCCAGCAATAGAAGTCTATCGGCTGATGATGATAATGAATATAATGTGTAGAGAGGCTCCAGTGCATTCTATAACAGATCCCGGGGCCTTGCCGAATACACTGATGTAGACCACCGATAGGTTTTTGTGAGTGAGAATCTCACATAAACCTGACTCCTCTCCATAAGCAAGGTATCTTTTGAAGTTTTACATTTTGATAAAAAAGTCTCTGTTGCTGGGGACGTGGGTGAGCGTACGTACCACCGCTATGCTATTGCTGCTGCCAAACAAAAGAACGCAAACATTATTATGTTCTTGTTTCAATGTCGCTGTAGCTAGTGAAATTAGTGGGGTAACGAGACTTAACATCTTATGTATCAAAGGGGCGAGCATTTTTCGGTGCTGCGTATATTATCCTACCCTTGTTTTTGTTTTCGAGTGGAAATCTTTGAAAGATACCCTGCTTCTGGTGAGAAGTGAGGGTTATGTGATATTCTTACTCATTAAAATCCCTCGGAGGTCTGCATCAGAGCTTTCGGAGAGGCCCCGGGATCCCTTATAGAACGCACCGGTGCCCCTCTACACTTTCTGCTATACTTCTTTGAGAAGGAGCCAAACCCTCCTAGGCAGTATCGCTGAACCACACACTGTCTTTCGCAGATTTGCTTGTTGAGCGATAAAGGCCCCCACTCTCAAGAGTCACGAAATTCCTAGACCCTTTTAGACGCCTTTTACGACGGGCAGAGTTTTTCTTAGTTCTGTTCTTACTAGCCCGACACTACAGGGTTGATATCAACCTAACCTAGCACCACGTAGTTATATTATAAATTTACCGTCAGGTGAACCTCTCAATCACCTTGTTGTTTCGTTGAATAAAAAAAAATTGGTTTTATTCCGAGCACAGAATTTTCCATTAGCTTCAACGTGTATCAGTAATGTCTTAGTGGTGGTGGAGCGAGGCGCGGGCGTCGACCGGCGCATGTGGGCCACGTGACGTCACGCGTGCGCCGCACCGTTACGCGCCCACAAACCATCGCGGCGCTGGTATTGTGGTGGGTTTTTCAGCCATCGAATAACGTTTCCCAGCACACGTGTTATGGACAATGCAGTCAAGCTGTTTTTGTTGCTGACTGTACGGTGCCAATGCGCCTTTAATTTTCGTTTTCCTCCTTTGGATGGCTTGTAACTGTTTCGCTTTGTCGGCGTAAATGATGGAGTTTGTGTGATTTTAGACTGCATTTATAAAAACTGATTTTTTTTTATTCTACGAAGCGACGAGACGAGTGGGATATTCACCTGATAGAAAGTGATACAGCTGCCCATAATAACGTGACGCTTATTAGTGTAATATACGCAGTACCACATTGCGCCCATCGCCTTGGTGTTGTCTCGTTACCACAACAATTACACTAGCTACTGCGCCTTTCTAACCGGAACGCAGTAATGTTTGCAGACTACTGTTTGGCGGCTGCGGCAGTAGCTACCTAGACAATCTCCGGCAAAAGAGACCTACCACCACTAAACAGCAAACAGGGACACAACGAATATTGGAACTAATTTTACTTTATTTAACAGAACTAAATTTTACTGATTTATTTATTTACCACCTCGATAATAAAAGTGCTTTACAGCCACTCAGCCAATGAAGGGTGTAAACAAATAATCTGACGTCATATTTAATTTAATTTTAGTATATGTGTAATATTCCTTTATATAAACAAACCTTGTGTGTTGGTAATTAATATTAAATTTAGGTATTTGAGTTCTATACAAAAGTTTATGTAATATAAAACTTTAATTTATTAAGTATTACGTTATAGATAACAATAAATATATCATTCATTGAGTTTTTCATATGATCTACCACTTGACTTCAAATTCACTTGATGTTAAATGGCAAAAAGCCGTTGATAGAGAAGCGTGTTCATCCATAACAGTCCCTCTCATATGTTTACGAATTAACAATATGTGTGGTCTTAGACGGGTTCGAAAAAATCTTACTATCAAATCCAACAGTGTCCTCCGTTTTACAAGGCACTCTTAACGGAGGCAGATAAAGCAGTACAGCAGCCATTTTTAGTATAGATTACATGTACATATGTTGAGAGACAAATCTCAAGTGCAATTAAATCTATGATGACCCTTGGGCGAAATAATCACATTCGCCTGCAACTATTACTGTGTAGGTTAATTTAAAATATGTGTTTGTATTGTTTATGTCAAAATCATGGAAAAATCTGTCTAGGTGTAAAAATAGAAGACTATTCTCAGACGCTATATACACGACGCGGTAGAACAAAAGATTGTCTTTACAATGGGTCCGTTACGTTGCGAAACGTAGCTTCAATCCCCAGCCGCTTTACGTATAGACGTGCGGCTGAAAATATTTACCGCTGTAAAAATCGCGTTGAATGCACTCATCCCCTACCACGAGACGCACTTTTTTTTACTTCTTATCTCGATGCCATCGAATCGCCTGTAAAAAGTTTTTATGCAAATAGTCTAAGGGTTTAGGGGGCGGCCGTATCGGTGAGCTTTCAAATCGATTATTTGTCTCTAGTCAGGATAGGAATAGAGGAAATATTCAATAAGTCGAAATAATAGAAAATTCCATAGTTCATCTAATTTTCAACCTTTCATGCGACTCAATTCGGATATACCCTTTAAGTAATCACGACAACATTAACAACAAAATATGTACAAAATTGCTTAACGCGAGCAAAAGTACTAAGTAAAACATCCTTATAGTGTTAAATGTATGCGTCATACTGGAGGGCAGCATTTTACCCTTTGTTGTCTGGCTGGCTAACTGAGCGGACAAATAAACTTTAACTTAAAAGGCAATAATAACTAACTGCATTTTACATGTTTAACTAAATAAGCAGTGCCGTAGAGACGTATAATAAATAAGGAATTTCTCATACAAATCAAGATTAATTTTAATATAAGGGGTATAAGACCTTTATATTGAGGGTAGATCTATGCTCCAGCAGTTGGGATGTAAGTTGCTTGTTATGGTGGTAGTTATGGGAAGTAAGTGGTCCCGCTTCACAACTCATGAGAACCGAGCCATCCTCACCTACTCGTGGTGCTCTCTGCAAATCAAGAAACTAGTCTCTGGCTTCCACCAGCTCGCATTGAGCCAACGTGACGACCCCTAGTGCAGCACAGGATCAATCGTTGTGGAGATTTATGGGAGAGGCCTATTCCAGCAGTCCACGTCTAGCGGCTGATGCTGATGGTAAATTTTGATATTAATTTACCTTAGAGATGTAAGTACTAATTTATGTTCTCGAGTTAGTTAGGCTCAAAGATCTAAGTTGGGCATAGTTTAAATAAAACAGTTAAAAGAATGTATGTATATATAAAGGGTTGACAAGAATGTTTCCATAATGTAGGTGACCGAGCCGTAATCTTGTTAAGTTCAGTGGTTCAATGGAGTCCAGTATTGGTAATAGGATTATCCTCTCGGAACTAGTACTAATATAAATATAGGCGTATATTTTGTAATGAGGTAAGGAGAATAGTAGAAATAAGAGGATAGTTATTACTTTTTTGTTTTAATGGAAGTTTCTATACCATATTTAAAGTAAATATATTATAACCAAAACATAATCATTTCATTTAAAAATATTCTTTACAGTATATATATGTATATATATTATATGTAGGTAAATAGGAGAGTATAAATTGGTTGTGAATGCTATATCGAAATCTTTTTAATTTTTTATTTTACGAATCCATGCGACGGGTAAGACGTTCATCAGATAATGACCGCCCAATAACAATGTGCTCGTCGCTTTGAGACATGAGATGTTAAGTCTCTTTTCTCCAGTAATTTCACTAGCTACTACGTCCTTCAGACCGAAGCTTAGTAATTTTTCCTCTCCATTGTTTGCCGATGGCAGCAGCGGTGGTACCTTCCTCGACACGGTACCCAGCAAAAACGACTTTTTTTATCGAGGTGGAATTCTTCAAATCAAATTTTCAGTGTTTATATCTAATAGTTTCGGAGATCTAATGATGAATCAATGAATCTCCTATATACACATGGATGTTGTGTGGTGTCATTGTTTTTCTTGAAGATTCAGAGTTCCGAATGTACATTATATACCGACACACATACAAAATCAAGAGAAATAATATATAAGACATATCGTACAATATTATTAAACTTTCATCATTACACTCACTTAAATTTGCAAGTACTTATATAAAGTATAAATTTGCACTTAACTACAAATCGAATATTTTTTTTTAAATTTAATTCTCTTATCTACTATATTCAATTATAGTTCTCGATGTGAAAAGGCATTACAGAAAACATAAGGAACTTTTAGCTCCACGGTCGCGTGCAGTCGTTGACACGGTTAAGGTCACACGTTCTCAAGGAAGAAGTTCCTAATTCGTGTATTGAATTTAATTTAACTTTATCGCTCCAATGGTGGGTAAATGAACTTTTAAACAAGGTAACTATTGTTGTATTAAACAAAAGAAGTTTTGTAATGTCATCCGCATTATATGTTCACTGGTAGCGCATCTAGTATTGGAGTAAGGTAAGCTCTGCCTATTGTAGAAGGCGACTAGAAGAGGTTCCGACTTCGCGGGCTTTGAAGATCCATTGCCGACTAAGAGAGCCCGGGGTGGACGACAAGAATTAAATAGTCTCGTACTTGTAGCAGAGCGAAGGACGTCCCTCCCTGGGACTTAGTAAAAGTAAAAGATCAGGGAGAGACCTTTGAACCCGAGGGCGTACCGCAACGCAATGAAAATGATCACCCAAGTATAGTATTAGTGGTTACAAATCCTATATAAGCTTGTCTTCCACCCAGAAGCAGTTTCTTTAAAATGTTACTCCCTCGTTTAAAGAATTCTATTACGGAAACCATTTATGTAGGTGCTTCACTGCACCATGTTTTTCTGCTGTAACATTTTATGATTAAAGGCGACGAGCACATTGTGATGTGGTGCACATCATCTTAAGAGGTGCCACGTCATTATTGGCTAGCGTATAATAGCGAAAAACAACGTCGCTTCGTCCGATAATTAGTAAACTTTATCCGTTTCGATTGTTTTCTACATAAATAATAGATATATAAGCACATTACATACGTAAGATGAAACATCATTAAACATGCTTTCTATAATACTGAACGCGTGGAAGAAATAATGAACAAGGGTCCTGTGAGGAAGTACGCTTCACAGCGACTAATAGTTTATTTAATTCGTCATATAGATAAAAGAAAATTAAAACAACAACGATCAGGTAAACTGGAAATTTATAGCAAGATGTTATGTCTATACAAGATACAACTACAGTTCTATTATTCTTGTTTATAATATATTTGATTTATGGCAATAATTATTTTATTTATTTATTACATTAAAAACTTTATTATGATACCTAAAATTAGGTTACAATAAGCACACTTAATGTCTGTGCGTATTCTCCGCCACTCAAACTAGGAAGTGGAAAAATGGTATCGTAAGCAAAGAGATGTATTTATCAAAAATAAAACTACACAAATGTGTATTATAATTATTAATACATTAAATAACTATGAATAGTTATGTATATAAAAATAAGTAAAATACATGCATATAGTAAATACACGTATATATCTAGAAGATTTCCAGCGACACGTACTCACAGACGGCAGGTCAGTAGTACCACGACGATAAAAGAGAAAAACAATAGAAAGGGTGTTTTTTGTTGTTGTGGTTGTCATTATTGTATGTGCAAGTAATGATAAAATTTCATTAAACTCATAAAGAACAAGTAGTACAGCACGAGCTCGTAAAGGTGGAACAGAAAGTCAGTGTCAATCATCGATGGTCAATTACGCAGCTTCCGGTCGGAGTCAACGCCGTTTGACGTACGTCTTCTCCGTTACCATTTATTCGGTTATTTATAGTAGATAACCATTACGACGACAGTTATTTGCATTATCTGAATATAATTTTAAATTATTACTTTAGTTTATACACTCTCCATTTTTACTCAAAGATTACCTGTGGATTTTGCTGGTCGCGGGTCTGTTTGCAGAGATCATCTAGGAAGGTATCAGGTACTATTTTAGCCGCCAAACAGTAATGTGTAAACATTACTATGGTTCGATATAAACTTAACATATATCCCAATCTTAGTTAATCATCCTGACTAGTGCCCATTGTTATGGGCGAGCGTAACAAATACCATTATTACCACCGGAACAACCACTGGAGCAGTTCGTCGCTTGTTGGAGTAAAAAAAATTATTGAAGTGTGAATTCAAATCAAAAATATATCCTTAAAAATGTTCAGAGAGAAAGGACGGATATTTTTTTTTTTTTATATGTATTGTATAATGACTTTATTTAAACATATTTTTTATAAGGAATTCAACTGGATTAAATTATAAACGCTAACGTTTTAAATAGTTCAAGTGATAACTGAAACGTTCGTCTCCCATTTAACATACTCGTCTATATAAATTTAAACTATTACTGTGTTAATAGTTTTAATTAAACTTGTAAGCTCTTCATAATATATATACTAGTTAAAGCTTATTCATCTAGGATATTTTATATATCGTATTAAGTCTAACGAGCGCCTATTAGCGCCGCTGCTAATGGCCGGTAGCAGTTTAGCGTTGACGGAAGTCAGGAGTCGTGTTGTACAACTTCCAAGTAATATAGCTTAGCTTTTTATGATATTAGCTTTACATGTTGCAAGAATTATTAATAACGTCACGTGACGGTCTAAGTGCTGGTTTGCTGGTGAGACTATTGTCTGGTGGGAGAAACATCCGCCGGAATACAGTAACGTTTTCCAACTACTATTTGAAAACATTACTGCATTCCGGTGATCTGTTGAGAGTTGTATATTAATAGTAGTTAGAAAAATTACAGATGTAAGATGTAGATCGCCTTGTTATATTGTCAAGACTTGGTAACAATATAACAAGGCGATATATATACCTTACCTTGAGGTTAATGTCCTATACGTCTCGTAATTTTATATGTATGAATCAATTGAAAAACCTGTCACCTTATCGCATACTCGTAGTACTAAGACACCCGCTAAGCAATAAATATTGACTTTATATATGAGAACATTAAGCGGTTATCACGAAACATATACAAACTTTATAGTCGTTCCCACAACGACATTAATAGAAACGGATGTGACCTTACTCCGGAATCACTTGCAGCGGCATCTCAAGTACTTACCTGCAATTAAACAATAAACTTTGGTTATTACTTAGTTTATACTTGCACATATTAATCAATAATTTAAACGTACCGTAATATTTAACTACCAAATGATTTTAATAGAAATTAAGATCTCGACTAGAAAACTTTTATGATACATACAGAGATCTTTGAGTTGATATATAAATAGATAATAAATCTCTACCTAAGTGGAAATAATAAAAAAAAAACTTTATTATTATAATAATGCTCATTTATCCCGCTTCTGGTCTGAAGGTAACCCAACACTGCAGGACTCCCGCGTGGAAACAATCTATAAATACATAAACCAGTCTCATGCATTCTAATATTAACCTTCGATGTTTCTTTAACTTGTATTAAATTTTGAATGGAAATAAACTCATGGAAACATATATTACATAGTCGGTGTGAAAAAAAACAAAGTTTATTAAAGGTTAAATAACATCGACAATTTATTTAAAACGTGCTGTTAAAAAGCAATATACGAGTAACTTTTTTTTTTACTACCAAGCGATGAGATAAGCAAGACGTTCACCTGATGGTAAGTGATGATGACGATTACTTACCCATTGCAACATAGCGCTAGTTAGGATAACATACATTGCACCACGTTGCGCTGGTCGCTTTAAGACATAAGATATTAATTCTCGTTACCCCCGTCACCCTAGATACAACGCCTCTCTAACTGGAACACAATAAGTTTTGCACATTACTGTTTATTGGCTCCAATATGCGTTGAGGCCGATCGGACGCCGTCGTCTCGGTAGGTACTACCTACCGAGACGGTTGTCGGCTACAGAGACCTATCATCAGTAAACTAGTTATTTAAGATATGTATAAGTAAATTATTATATAAAACGCATTATTAAATCAAGTATCAAAAGATTAACATATGAATGAACCGTTTGTAATTTTTTGTTACATTCATCATTTCAGCCAACTGCTGTCCACTACTGAACATAGACCCCTCAATCGATTCGTTATAATGTTGGACCCGGTACATAGTACATAGGGTGACTGACTTAAATGAATACACCAATATACATTGGCTCTAGCGGGGTGGAAGTGCGATGGTTGCACAACAGCCAACATCCGGCACGTAGTCAGGTCAACGCCACCAAAAATACCGTCAATGAACGAAATTTTCGACTATACCTATGATGATTTATTACTTTCAGTAGCGATGAAAGTTTTAGTCAAAATCATTTTATGTCTATCGTATGAATTTAAAACATTTGCTAATCGACTTGTTAAACTATTTATATATTCAGTGTTTTCATTTCCTTCTTACTCATGGCCTAGTTCATTATCATATAGAATACATAAACATACATTATTAGACAAAGAAGATGTGAACCGAAGGATTTTTTCAACCGTTATCTACTCATTATTGACATTACGGATTTTTCCGAACAAATGTTTTAGATAGTGTTATTTAGATTGTATCTTTCTACTTCTTCTTGCTAGACCTTGTCCCATCTTTACTTGGGATCCGCTCTGCTGGTCATTTTAAATCTATCTCTACTTTGTGTCATAACTTCTGTCAATTTGTTATTCTTTAGATTTTTAGTGATCATTGTCAACCAAGTAGTCGGGGGTCTCCCAGGGTCTCTCTTTTTAGTTCCGAGATCCAGCGCTACCCTAACCATATGCGTTGTTGGTCTTGGCATAAAATGGCCGTACCAGCGCAGGCGTGTTATTACCATTTTCTGTAGAAACTATTTTGATAGTAAATAAAAAAAAAACGAATTAAAATTTTCTATACAAATTGAACTTGCTTCGGTTTTATACAGTTAACTATAAACACAAAATTGATATACTCATGAGTCAACGTACGTTTAGCATTGACCATCAATTAACACAAAAGTGCAGAACTTCCCGGACAAGGGTCAAGACAACGCGGCAAACACACGAACACGCTAGACGACATTAAACCGGTCCATTTGTCACTTAATGAGTCAGAATATGGTTGTCCTCTGTGAAAGGGAAACCATTGCATGGTCCATTAGCATAAGAATATGGATGTTTTATTAACATTATAAAATCACACGGTTCCGTCTGAACGATCGCTTGTTTAGTTTATGTGTTTTTAGCAATTGTTCTATTGTTTATACAGTTTGCAAGTGATATTCTTATAAATAAGGATAACATTATCGCCATCATCATCAACCGATAGACGTCCACTGCTGGACATAGGCTTCTCATTATCTACGTTTGTAGAGTTTATATGAGAAATTTGGGCCATTTCTCACCACGCTGGCTTAATGCGATTTGGTAGAAGATAACTTTATCAAATTACATAACTTATATTATACTAAAAGGACGATGAGAGCATTAACAGTAATTCCCTGATCGATTAAGAATCCTTAATAATAATACGATATCTTTAAAACTATGTGATGTGTGGTACATTATAACTGAAACATCATTCGATATAGTAATTTAATATGACTAGAGTTTGTACTTATGATAACGGTTTAGTTCACTTTTGCTCTAAAATGCTTTACTCTCGTTTGTGAAGCAATTAAGGCTTGGTACTCCTGGATCCGTGAGCCTAGTATCAGGCTGTATCAATCAGTCAGAAGAATAACAGCGAATGTTCTCTGAGAATTGACTGTGAAACAATCCTCGCTGTATTTTGATGAATTTTTAAGATTCTCGTAACTTACAGTACTCAAATTCTCCTCTAAATTTTCAATTTTTTTATGACCCCTCTTATTTCATACTGATCCTTTATTTTTCTTCATTTGAAATGTCGTCCACCTAGTTAACTCTTTTCAGAGTTTTCATCGCCACAACGTCTTGAAGGAGCCGTGGACCCGAGTCAACAAGCCCACAAAAATCAAAATGAACACGAGCGCTACACTTCATCAGAGAATAAAGACTACATCTCAAACTTAGTTGATCTATATCCTTTTAGGTCCAGTAGTTCCGTCTAGCGAAATATTTTACATGTTAAATATTAGCTGAATTTCACCTGCCGCTAAAAAACAATCTTAACGTGCAAAAAACGAGCGTGAGTTGACATGAGATAGAAATGAATTTGTATTCTGTATTAATTTTGTAAGAGAATTAGATGATCTACTATGAAACAGAGAGAGAAAAATTTAAGCATTTAAAGTAACATTTAAGTGAAGGAAGAAATTTTTCGATTCAATATAAAAACTATAGAATAGCCTAAACCCTATATATATGTTTATCCTTGTTTATTTTCTTTATACTTATTTTTCATAAAATCCAATTCTTACCGGTCCAAAAGAAGTTTCTCTTTAAAAATGTTTAACGTTTACAATACTTCAGTCTACATTAAAAGACAGATGTAACGTAAACACAAATTAAATGTGAAATGCAGGTAGAGTGTGATGTGAATAATGGTTTACCTTTAAGTTACTAATTCATCCATTTAGCTTATAATTACAGCGTCGAAGGGATTATAGTGGTGACGCTAAGTTTCCGATGATAATGGGGTTATCACACGCAACCATTGTTAGTTGCCGGTTTTAATTTAACCGAAACATAAATCTGCTTTAAGTAAAATAACCAATTTTAACTGTGGCAATGATTTCTAATGATGCTTTCGGGTTTTAAGAAATAGATCTTGAATATTTAATAAAGTACTGTTTAGTTAGAGGCATACGTCAACAAAACATAGACAGGTTGATCTGGTGGAAAATAATTATTATATAATCGAAGATCCAAAATGAGATTAGTCGTGATCTCTATTATTTTATATAGTGCTTATATAGTGTATATGAGACAGTGTGAGATCTACTTTTTCATTTAATGCAAAAGGTTTTGAAATTTGTATCCGTTTGTAAAAAGATTATTTTGTATATACAAGCTTTATAATGTAGTAAAAATAGAATACTGATTAAGGACAATTAAGTTACACGCCACTATAAATCCAAAACTAAATAAGACAGCCTTCTAAATGTTACCAGTACTGGAAATCGAAGCTTTTAAAGCAAGACTTTTAAACATCACGTTAAGTACAAGTTTGTGTAAGTTACATGTGCACGAATTCTGATATTTTTATAGTATATTGATTTCGTCGCGATATTTTCCTTCAAAAGACATGAAATCTCAATGAGAATGGAACCCGCGTCGTACAGCACCTACTATTGTGTACTTTAGGAACTGAGCTATATCGTAGTGATAATTCAAAAAATTCGCTACTATTAGTTACGCGAACGTGTGAAAACTGCAAGACGAGCGTGTATTAAACAAAATAAATATTTACAGGTTCTTGAAAAGCAGAAGGCGTATAAAAACCCGACATAAATCGTCTGGGCACGGACAGTATCAATTTTACATTCGCCGTCGGACGCCTGCCGGCTTTACCGTTAGCCGGCTGACTCCGTCTCATACGTACTTGTATTTTAGTCTTAATAACGGACCCGCAAACTGTTTTTATGCACTGATACGATTAAAGGACGACGGCGTGTCGTTGCCCTTAAAATTAAATTACATTGTTTCAAACTTGAATATGTATGAGAGTTTTAAATATTCATAACTGAATAAACTTAGAATTTAATCTAAGGTGTGTGTGAAGTCACCAACCCGCATTAGGCCAGCGCGGTGACTATGGCCCAATCGCCCTCATATTGAGGGTAGGCCTGTGCCCCAGCAGTGGGGACGTAAATTGACTGTATGGAATAAACTGGTAATAGCCTCTATTTTCAGACACCGCCTAAGTAGACACCATCGAAGCTCCTAAATCCGCCGCCAAACAGTAGTGTGCAAAGGTTACCGTGTTCCGGTTTGAACGTCGCTATAGTAAGTGAAATAATTACAGTAACATCTTACGTTTCAAGGAGATGAGGATAATGTAGTCCTGTGTATACCATTAGAATTAGCGCCTCGCTCGTCTTCTCGTTTTATTGATTACAAAATAATACTTTTTTTTTTTTCATAGTAAGTTATTGAAAAAAATAATGGACATCGGTTTACATCCTTTATTAAAATAAGTATATTACTGAACATACATTACATATGCATTTTGTATTGGCATAAAATAAAGTACTTCAAATGTGCACATGAAGTTAATCGTGTAACGAAACTTCCCACAGGAGTGACGGCATTATCTATGCATTGCAATTTCGTCCAAAACCAGTTGTAATTTGCGGTGGGCAACACTGTATAACGCACTGGACTACATCTGTCTGCGCATATGTTGTATTATTATGGCTTGGGTGCTTGCAGTTATTTTTTTTTTATTTTACACTACCCATCGTATACCATATGATATTGAAGATGAGACTTGTATATACATACGCAATAAGTCGTTTTGAACTTAATTTTTTTTTACTGCGGCTTTAACCACTTCGTTATAACCATGGATTATAATCAATAGCCGACAACTGTTACCTTGTCAACTATTTAGCGTTTATGTTCACCTAATTTCAAATGATTGCATATCACGTTATATATATGTAGGTCCATACCTACTATACGTACTTTAGCAGCAGTGCAATCTTCTCACGTATATGAGTAAATAGGTTGTTATTAAAATTATTAATACCAGAAGAATAATATTAAGTGACTGAATAAGCGCTGTACCGAAATAGTTAAACACAAACGTCTTTATTTCAGGCTGTAGCTGTAACTATTAATTCTGAAAAGATTTCACTATGTACCCGCAATATTAGATGACACAGTTGGTTCACATTAAAAACGTCCAATTTGTTGAACGTTCGTCGTTGTAATTAACCAAGTCACCATTAGCCCGTCAAACGGTTCACAAGAAATGAAAGGATCCCACCGAGTTATAACTCAAACTTTTCCGTTAGGCGAACTTGTTTCGCCAATTAAAATGCCGAATCGGAAGTGCTATATAACTTGAACTGTGTTTTTATTTCACCAATAAATTTTTCCATGTTTTTAATAACTTAATCGCTTTAATCTTGAAAGTTTGCATAACAATAACAGTAATCATAAGTTTAACAATAAATTTAAGACTTCTTATCTTTGGATATATATTATTATGAAAAAAAAAATCTATTTATAAAGTACTTTACAGTTGATGTATGGGATCTTTTTTGTTGTAACTATTTAAAAGTAAAGTTCATAAAGGTTAGACTGAGTGAGAGAATGGGTTTTACTGGTATTTAAATTACTTATACAATATTATTATTTTTTTTTTTATATTGTCACGCCTTTTTCCCAGTAGGGGTAGGCAGAGGTGAATAAAGCACCCACGTTTCGCCAGATGTGGTCAGATTAGGTCCCATGTAACAGGGGGCGAGCCTGCCACTCTATTGGGACCACCACCACACACACACACAAAGATGATATCAGTGTGCGGGTTTCCTCACGATGTTTTCCTTCACCGTTTTTGTATCTCGCTGTTGTAACTAAAGTTCACAAATGTACATAACTTAAATATTAAGTCATCGGTACATGCCGAGGTTTGAACCCGCGACCTTCGGAATGAAAGCCGCACGCTCTAACCATTAGGCCAGCGAGCTACTACTTATACAATATATATATATACTTATACAATATATAGAAAAAAATATCTAACAACATTTAAATGATCCAGTAATCAGTAAATTTATTATATTAAAAGAAGATAATTTGCCTGAACAAAGAATTAAACAATGTTAGTTCATAAATTTATATGAAATCGTATTCTGTGTTACAGTAAGTGCCCGTTGTCCTCAACATGAAATCAAATTGCGTATCCCGACTTAAGATCTGTTCACACCGACATCTGCACACGCAGTGACAATTTAATTTTTCAACTGGTGGTCAATGACAGGTTTGTTGCTGGAAACCCTCTATGTGAATTCTACTGCAACGTTTGTTGTTACCATAAAATTGTAGCGTACAAACATTACTGTCTTTAAATATGAAGGGCATTGTAGCTAGTGAAATGACTGGTGTTAACGATGGCTTAACATCTTATAGCGACAAGGACCATGTTGCAGTGTATATCACTTTAGTTAGATATCTACCTATATATAGTTATGGGCTGGTATATCACTTAACATCGACTGAACGTTTCGCTGTTATCGCAGCTTTTTTGAATAAAAAAAATATTTAAGCAATCTCTCATTGGCTGTTTAGTTAAATGTAGAATATTGTGACACTTTAGATATTATGTAAACATGTATGCAGATTTACGCAATATCTAGTATATAATAATGCATCATACATCCCCCCTTATCGTTACTGCGAAGATAACGCGTGTTGACTAACGACTGCTCCAATTTCACTTAATCTAGTTGTAAACGTTAGTTGATATATACATATTACATGTATTTAAAGAGATAGTATATCTTTATAATACATTAATTAATAACGGTACTGAATAACTATTAACGTTCGGGCAAGACTTGAAGTTGCAATACGTAATAAGACGTTTTGTATAGGTCGTACATTGGCTATCTATCATCATAATCAACTTAACAGCAGTCTACTGTATCCACTTATATTCCATGCTGCGTATTTACTTTATTTCGAGATGCAACGCAACGAAACGAGCGAGACATTCACCTGATGGTTAAATTTCATTAGCTACAACTCCCAACACAATAATATTTATACGCTATTTTTGCGGCGGAAATAAGAGCTGTGGAGGTATCTACCTAAGCGGTCGGAATAGACTGCTGCTAGCGGCTTTGAAACATAAGATATGAGTCTCCTTACCCTTCTTATTTCACTTGCTACATCGTCATTCAAACCTAGACAATAATAATTGCACACTACTTTACCTGCTAATAGACTATTAGGATTATTACAATCTATATGGTCACGGATAATAGTGATTACGGCCATAAAAAAATAAGTTTCAATATAGGAAGTAATAATGTATGTACTCGAAAACCGTCAAATGTACACTGATATATACATATATAATGATATATGTGAATTAAAGAATAATAATATGAATGTTTGTGTGAAACTGATCTTACGCTTTCAACGTTTGCAGCTGTATCAAATTTCTTACAATTAAGGATGTTCATGATACGGTCAGGTCGCCATTTCATTCCAACGACGGTTATGCGCGCGCTTTGTAGGTTTGTTTACTCTTTTACAAACCACTGGTGTTACAACGTTATTATTATTATTAACGTTATCCGAAAAATATCAAAATATATTGCATCTCATATCGGTATCATTACTTTTCTTAACTATAAATTGGCAACACTAAACGAACGGTCTGAATATACAGCGGTCGGTCTGTCTCGAGCTGTTGGGATATTAGCGACTAAAAAGCGAGGATCGTTTGTATTAAATAATTTCAAGAGTATTTCACTGTTTACTGATTAAAAGGTGGTGGTAGGTCCCTGTCGCCGGAGATCGTGTAAGTAGCTACCACTGAACTTCCTTTTTTTTTTCATTTTTATATTTCTGTCTCCCTCCAAAAAAAGGTGTGTAAACATTACTGTGTTCCGGTTTAAAGTTGGTAATTAGTGGTTACTAATGAAATTACTAGGATAACCATACCTAAAACTTTAAATATCAAGCGACGAGCACAATAACTATAGTGTTGTGCATATCATCCTGACTAGCATTTCGTTGTTATGGACAGGAGAGTTAGCTTATCCTCCAGTGTGACAAATAATAGATGGTTGAGATTTTACTTACAACTTTTAATCAATGCATAATGAAATATATACAATACTCTTGAAACCACTTGTACCAACTACCCTCGCTTTTCTCTCAACCTTCTGACGCCTCCTTGACCGCTCTACGCCATTGCATCCCTTCCGTGGATATATTTGAAATATAAAATGCAATTATATTTATTGGGTAACACTAACAAAAGGATCAGGTGAACGTCTTGTTCGTATCGTAAATTTGTCGAATATGAATAAAAAACCTAAAACTCAAATAATTTTTTGCTGTAAATGAAGTTACGGTAGTTTAAAAAATTTGCATACAACATTAACATATCGATATAATAACTAGGTCATATTAACAACACAGCTGAAATCGTTGACGCATACAACTTACAAAAGTTAAGCTTAATGTCTTTCACGTGTAACCGACATAAAAATTCATTACCTATACAATATAAAGTTATTTAAGAGTAGGATATTGTAGGAAGTTCACACCCGAGTCACGTAAACGCGGGACCATTACTCAGTGGGGATGAATAGACCGCTCCACTGTGCCTTTGTATTAATTTACAGTTACACCAACTATACGCGAAAACAAGACGACATTGTTCGTAGCGAAGCCTCTGACACATATTCAGCTTCCCGTCAGTCGACAATAAGCGGGCCGTTACCGCGTACCATTGTTTATTTTTTTCTCTGTTCACACCAAATTCGGTGACATCGCGTGGGTGTCGCTATACATTCGCATCACACTGTAATTGTAATGACAAATTGATTGCGCCAAACATTTGGCAAACTGGACCAACGATTTGCGCCATGACGTGGGCGTCGGATAATGATTCAGATGGGCGAACGTTGAAAAGGACCGTTGTTTTGCCCCAGTTCTGGGGAAGACATGTGCAATTACTCATTGACCAAGATTAAATGGGATTCGAGATTACGTACCGTCGATGTGGAACAATTAAAACGATTTTGTGATGTGATACGTTCATTACTAGGTCAGTGTGTGTGTTCCCAATCGGTTAACTGCGATCTCGTGAGCTTCCCACGATCATTTTGAAATGCTTAAGTTTTTTTTAATCTAAAGTACCTATTCATATATGTCTAATATTGACATGAAAGAGCAGCGACTCGAAAAGTAATCTGACATCACAAGAAATATTATTTCAAATATATATATAATATGTACACTTTATGATTAATTATATATATATACATATGCAAATAATTAGTCGCCAACCTATTTGTGGTAAACATCCCTAGTTACAAACAAAGAGGTTGAGTTCCTTTTTAATAAGAACAGCTAAACAGTAAAACCACTTGCTAGCGTCAGTGTTCCCGTACATATATGACGTGTCTTCAAAAAAAAAAAAGTGATTATGCTGTTACCAGGTTAGTGCGGTTTACCACTAGAACACATCACTACTTAGCAGCAGGTTGGATTGAGGTCATGTACTAAACTTTACAATTAAAGGGAAATATATAATTATTAGTATTTCGTAATACTTCAAAATTGTTTCGTGAGTTATCTTCACAGTTGAACCATACGCAAAGTTATTTTTAAAGATTTCACTAATTTTACGTTTAATTATCGCATTGTATAAAACTGCATTATTACAAACAAACGTTTATGCAACATCTTCAGCTCACGCTTTGCCTCTCTAACAAAGAACCTATCGACGAGCCGTTTGGGAACCGTGTCACGGAAACTAATAAAATTTTATCGAATGCGGTTATCTCGATATCGGACGATAGCGAAACGAGTTACCAATGTCGACAACAATAATTCTGAAAAGAAATTTTAACACATTTTTCTGTTGAATTTGTTAAATAAATAATATTACTTACTGGTGGTAGATCTCTTTTGAGACACCAACAGACAAAACCCCATTTTCATTACGTATAGATTATTGATAGTGACGACGCTTGTCGCGCGGAATGGGAGAGATGAAAACTGGGTGCGAGAGACTGAAAGATAGAAATGGTACCTAATACTCGTTATTGGTTTCAGAACATTTTTTTTTTTTACGAAACCGCAGTTTCACTTCTAAAGAGTGTCTATATGTGGCTGAGGAGCCGCAGGTACATACACGCATATATATATATTCTATGTATGTAAAAAATATAAAAATGTGGACAACGCAGGATCGATCGAAGCGGAGATCTTTGGGGAAGGCCTACAGTGGACATTTGTCAGCTGATAATAATGATAATGTAAATAAAGGATAGATATATGTAGATTGATATATATACACACAGATCATCACAAGGTAAACGCATATTCCAATATTTAATGCATCAATTGACTGTGTGGTTATCGTGAGGCCGTTAAGCGGCAGCTATCGTTGACTCGCGTCGCATCTCGTCGGACAACGGTAATTTTAAAACAATGCCGCTTTCCACGCCACGTTTAATGCCAGTTTCCGGCTACTGATTGTATTTTTAATTGATTTCCTGCTTTTAAAGACTTACGCCAATTAATAAACGTCAAAATCTATAAACTCTTATAGTTAACTGATTACAGCGGCGGCAGGTGCATCAAAGACGTAATATGTAAAAAGGTATATTGCATACTTTACGAATGACCGTTAACTAGAAATACCATGGTAACCTAACACGGTGGACGACAACATTTTTTTATTCTTCGAAGCGACGAGATGAGCCAGACGTTATCTTAATGGTAAGTGATATGCCCACCCATATCAACGTGACGTTAGTTAGGATGGCATACACACTGCACCACATTTGCCTCAGTGATTTCACCAGCTACATATCTTGATAATATCCTGTAAGAGGTCTACCAACAGTAAGTAATCATTCCGTTAACATAAAGCGATCTTACAGATGGCATGGCTATATTAAATCGGAAATAGGATTAATATTAGTTAAAGGTTTAATAAAAACAACCCGAGAAACTTACGTCACAATCATTATCTTCAAACATTATCGCAGTTTGATATCAGTCACAGATATCTATTATCAAATGGTTAAAAATTAAAAAAATATACATGATGGTAAATTTGTAACTAGGTTAGATCAAAGAAAATGATATTATTTACACGATAAAAAAAATAGAACTTAAATACAAACTAAGTGAAAGGATCGCTAACAAAAGCATCGAAGACTAACACTTCATGACGCATGCAAAAAGAAGCGGATGGAAGTGAAATGAGGCTAATGAATAAAACCCAACAAAAGTCATCGGTTACTAGAAAAAAAATCACGCAACCGATACTAAATAATACGTTATCGGTATTTTCTCGAAATGATGATTTCTCATGAATCATTACAACACTTGAGCCACGATGTGATGCAGTTCTTAAGACCGATGCACGTTTTAGTATACCTGGTACATGATTTATCTATAACGGCGTTTCACGTTGTGTACGTCAGATTATTCTTAGAAGAGCTTATATTACTAATGATATAATCGTTTAAGTGCAGAGGTGAGTATGATATAAACAGCAATATATATTTTTTTTAAATATCAATTTCACTACAATACAGCCACGGATGGTGTAGTGTACTCGCCCAGAAATATCTTGCTTTCGTATTTTGGTGGTAGTTAAGAGAATTTGATGTACCCTATCACCATTCAATCTTCATAACGGATGTCGCCAGAATCGAACTAGCAAATTGTTGTACAACAAAGTCAGTCTAAAATCTTCTGCGACACAGAAGCTGTTAAAATTTAATGTGTTAATGACATTGTCAATACACAACGATAAAAAGTAGTACTACTTAAATATGTGAATACACAATATTAAACAAAATAAGGTAGTCTATTTAAAATGGACTTTATATTTACCTACTCTATACAATAGCACAATAAATGAAGTATATAATATAATGAATGAATGACTGTAGTATCGTAATCTCTGATGTGTATGGGACCTTAGAGAAATAAACGAGTAGTTCATGCATAATAATGACCTATTAAAATAAGTAGCAAAGAATAATCTTTCAATCGTCGGTATATTATAGTAAATAGCTTGGTATATAAAGTATAAACAAAAATTTACAATTAAATTTTTTGCGAAAATCGTTTAAAACTACCCGCAGTTTTGTACTATGATTCTATTGAAAGACGAATAACGGATAGAATGAAGAAAATGAGATTTGGATAATACTACGCCGTATTGATTGAGTTTATCACAAATTTATCACGACGCAGTGAGATCGCAGCGGCCGACGACGTGTCTAGACGATAAGATATATTTATATAATCTACATTATATTGTTATTATTAACATTGTATATATCAGAGGGTAATGGGATATAACTAAAGTATCAATGACAGATATCGTCGTGTTATAATTATTTTAATTCGATTCAATATTGAAACAGTTTTACAGAACATTACTATTAAGGATTTTTTTTTTTATATAAAAGAGTTTTCTTTCAGTTTGTATATCTTAAGACCCAAGCTCTATCCTTATATTACGTTAATGATAAGAGAATTCGTCTATCGAACAAAGGGTCCTACTAAATATTGTTTATAATTATTGCTATGTTTATCATTAAAGTACGAGTAACAATCACAGCTTTTGTTTGCAGCAATCGTGGCAATAAAAACAAGAACATAGCTTCAGACATCTTAGCATTTAGACTGGTTATGTCGTAAAGTATGAGACATGTACGACGCGAGGACAAAAGGGAGCGCGCAAGCTCTTTATATATCCTGGTATAGTCTATATTAACGAGGGTTGCTTCAATTTGATGTTTTCGAATACTAGCTCCATTCAGAATTTAGTAATGTCTTTCTTTGCATGACGATTTTAAATTCAATAACGAGGGACCTGTGTGGAGATTCCTGATGGACAACCATGTCTAGTAGTGGATACTCTGGATGATATGATATTATTTAGATACAACAGAACTTTTCCATTCATAAAGTTTCTTATAATTGACAAAGTAGGTATTCTTTTTTAAAGGCAAAAATACTTCATTATAAAGTAAAGAGTAACCAGTGTTTTGTGCCGTGACATGAAGTTGTAGGTACGTTTGTTTCATACTAGGTTATGCAAAATACTTCGCTTATTTGGCGAAATGAATTTATAATAAAAAAGTATACTCTACGTCCACTTTCAGGTTAAACACCGCCAAATTACGGTAAACCTAGCAAACGCACCGACTGAGCTGCTTTCCCCGCGCTTAGATGAAATCGTATTCCGCACAGCGTGAAAAGCAATCAACGCCCGAAAGAAGTTTAATTTTTTACATGGAAAACAAACTCCCAAAGTACAGAGATAAGATTAAAAATCGCTTGTACCTATTTGAAACGAAGTTAAAAAAAACCCTAAGTCTAGACGTTCCTCAAGCATAGCAGCAAACTGTTTTATCATCAGTTCTTATCTATAATACGTTAGCAACTAGACAGTACTTACACTTACGTTCATTATTTTCTTAACTACATTATCCTAATTATTATTTTATCTACAATTAGCTAACGTTTGATTTCACATTGATTTCAGACTGTAGATGGTTAAGCGGACGTGTTCGGATAACTCACCCACCAAACAAATTTTATAATATCTAAGCTCGGAATTAAACCAGTCTTCTTCTTATCTAGGCAAGCAGTTAACCATTGCCCCAAAGAAGAAATTGAACATTTAATAATGATGAATAAACGATAATTATGAACATAATTGATAATATGTTTTTCTCTGCTACTTATTTCTATTATCTATAAAATGTGTTTATATATATGGTCAAACTGTTTTCGCATACCGGATGTGTAATGTCCGGATGTCCGGAAACGCTTTAGAAAGTCGCAATGTGCATCGCAGCACTATTATACAGCGAAATAATAATATACCGCTTTTTGTTTAATATGGGGACAGATAGCTGAAATAATTACAGTAATCAGACATGGTACAACGTTGCAATTTTTAAATTCTCATATAAAATGATTCATGGCTCTTTGTTGAAAACATGAAATTATGTTTTCTATATAAACACAAAGGTCAGACATTTTATTTAATAAAAACAACACTCATAAACTCCAATACTTAAGATAATCTTAAGTCACCCGCATCTGTCGACTTCCTGCAAACTCGCACAAGTAGACGCAACCATGCTTTGTTTACTTTGACAGTTTATGTGCAAATAAATATGGGTTAGATCAAACAATTTAATATGTAGCAAATATTGACGATAATCTAGTCTATATTGATTTCAGTGTCAACACTAATATTTTTTTTTTATTCAACATTGACGAACCGAGCGAGAGATTCACATACATGGAATATGTCTGTCCATAACAACGTGGCGCGTGTTAAGATGAAATACACCGCCCCTTGTGCTCGTCGCCTTAGACATAAATTCTCAAGTCTCGTTACATTAGTAATTTCACTAGTTACAACATACTTCAAACCGGAACACAGTAATGTTTGCACTTTACTGTTTCGCGGCAGAAATAGTAGCTGCGAACCTAAATGAATATAAACCTTTAAATGTTGATGATCAACCTACCATACAATTACAAATTAATTAAAAAAAATTTCGTTCTTTCTCACTAATATACAACAAACCATCGTAACAGATTGAAATAAAAAAAAACTTCTATGTTCTTTGTTACTTTTATGTATTACGAGCTTTCTTTGGCAATAGTGAATTTGCTTTGACGATTCAAAAGGTTCCCCAGAGTTTATCGACGGATCTCAAGCGCCAAAATGGTTAATAAAATACAACTTAACGCTGAAGAACGAACAAGACGCCAAGCGTGAAAACTATCAATTGTTTTTCAAGCATTCAATACCGTTACTTAATTATAACGGGTTCCGAAATTGACGCAAAAAGTAATCCAATCACACCGCTTCATCTATTGGCAATTGCTTTTTAATTAATCGACAAAAGAAATAATACTTTGTCAATAATGGCAGCCAGGTCAAGAAATCCTCTATATTAGCATATGAATAAAATCCTGCATAGATTTTATTCATATGCTAATATAGAGGATTTCTTCCACAGTTTCTTATTCAGTGTCATCTCCAGAGATCTTAATTGCAATCCGATTAAAATGCCTTACAACGTCACAACAATATAATCAAGGTTCGCCCCGAAGGTAAACGACACGAAAAATTGCAAAATTAATGTGTTTTTAAACGTGTTTATTTCTACATAAATACTTAATTAAATTAATTTATTTAAATGTTACTATTAAACTTTATTTTATTTTTACGTAACAGCGAAATTCGATATATTGAAATCATTGACAAAGAGCGCATACAAGTTATACAAATTGAAACGTACAATTTTAAACTTCGGCTCGCGTATAGGAAGTAGTGCTGTTCAAGTGGTATCGGAATGAAAAAAAAAAAAGTACGTAGCATTTTTTTTCTCCCCTCCAGCCGACAACAAAGAGCTCGTTCCGAGCGAACTGGTTCACTGGCAACAATTAAGACTTCCTCCGCACAGCACAGGACGTACTTAGCGAAGGAATAATTACGAAAAGCGGCGCACGCATGTTACAGTCGCGATGGTAAAGCACCGTTCACACTACAAACGTAATTATATATTTTTTTCATCCGTCAGAGTTACTAGACGACTATGAGACCTGATGGTAATATTATGCCTCCCATAATTATATTTAATGAATACAACAAAAAACTTAAAGAGTAATTTAAAAAAAAATATACACAACTTCCTCAATTAAAATTTCAATGCTTTGCTGTAGTAGCTAAACAGTAATGTATCTATACATATCATCATGTGATGAGGATGTTTGTATCAGGTAAATATCTCGTGGATATCATCGTTATCGATAACATCGTTGTAATATGTTGTATTATATGTAATATGTTATATACATGCTCATGAAAGTGGAGGAAGCGAGAGAGGTGTGCCAGGATTGTAGCAAGTGGAGAGGAGTGGTCTCTGCCTACCCCATTAGGAACGAGGCGTGATATATATGTATGTAATATAAATAATAACAATTGTATTTTTATTGTAATATACAAAGCAATTATAAAGAAAACACAATGGTTTTTAAAAGAGTTTTCTCTATAGATCCGAACCTATGTTTAAAAACTGTTAAACAGGTCGACCGATCGGTCTACGGATCGATCGTTAGTTGGTACGGTAGAGCGCGGTGTACGTGAAGCAAGCAGGTGCGCACGTGTCGCGTTGCATTGTTGCACGGCTAGTTTGCATGCTTTGTTCTGTGCATTGTTGCATTAGCATAATAACATCGCTGTTTAACATAACAGCAGTGTCGCTAAGTGCAGCCCGGCGTATGCGGTTACAAGGGCCGCGGGCATTGATTTATTGCGCTGTGTTTATGCGGCGTAGTACATTAATAAAAGCAGCCTCGCAAACTTGCTGCTTCAATAACATCCACAATACTATCCAAGCACCGACTTTGCGAAGCGAAACTGTAAAACAAATAAAAATTCACATTTCATTACGCACAAATAACTACCCGTACCTTTATTGTTTGTTAAACATTATTCGTACGGTACATACGTTATAAGTATAACATAAGCCCCGAAAAGATAAAAAAAAGCGTGCGTTTTCACCCAACATTCAAGTACTACACTATAAGGTGCTGCTTGACCCAAAATCAGGTCATCTCAGCTGATACAAGTGCATATCTTTACGAGATACCTTTCCATCTAGGTTACCGCAGTAGATTCGGTCGAAGGCCCGGAACTTTATGATGTATAAACTCCAAGACGGGGGAAACTTTAGAGGACGGGGGTGAACTTTGAACTTTTGCATATATGTTAATCGGAATTTCAAAATTCTTGGTCGGAAACGCGGTATAGTTGTAGTTCTAGTTTAATAAATTCAAAACTTATTACTACAAGTTATCATCCGAGAAGATTTTGTTATTCTATTGCCAGATTGAAACCAATGTCAATGTTTACAAAGTATCCTTACTAAGTAAACTGTATCTCTTAATACACAGATATACTAATTACCGTGTTTAGAGTATACAATCAATAAGCTAGCTATGAAGACACGGACGTTCTATCGATGCTTTGCAGTTCAATTTTCCTATCTTGAAACAATATGATTTCGAACAATAATAACTATAGTTATATACCCATGACATATACATTTAATTAAATTAATATACCATCAAAGAAAACACAATATCTATTAAATAAACGAAAACATGCTCGATCATCTTTAATAAATCTTTGTAACGAGGTTACAGAGCCAACAAACAGAAATTGTAATAACAAGTAACATATTGGTCTTCCCTAAATCAGAGCCCATGTACGGTTACCTTGTAAAAAATAATTAAGCGCCGGTCTGAACGGAATGGTCTTTCATACCGCAAATAAATGGTTGCCATTGGAAACTGTCTGACCTTCTGGCGCCGGCGGCCGGCTCAGCAGATGTGTTTTGAGGTCAGAAAAGCGAAATCTCGGCGCGGCCGCTGTGTCGCCAACACTTTCGCCGCCCGTCAACCGAGAGCGCTGCGAAAGTGTTGCAAGGCTAAATTTTAAGTAACAATTCTCTTGAACTTTAAAACTTCCAAAAATACATCGGATTGTCGTTTGTAAGGGTTTCACTGCGCTCCCTACTGATTTATGAAATTTTGTGTCGTGTTGAAATTTTTTCTTATACTTCGCAATAGGAAAGAAATCAATTTTTATAAATAATTTGAAACAGGATGTTTCACAGTTGGATAACATATAAGGTGATACCTTCATCACACTCCGATGTACGTTTTGATCTTCTCGTGGCTTCGTAGAATTAAAAATAATTTACTTATATTTAAAATACATCATAGCAGTATAGTGAGTGTACTGTTATTACTGTGGATACATATGAAGTCGTACATATGAGTGTTGTCTAATTAAATGTTTAATTTTTTTTTAACGTTTTCCCGTAAAATAAAAGTTATATCTGTATTTAACTAAAGCATTAAATAATTTTCTTAGAGAAAATATTTCAATGTTTCCGTACATGTTATAATTCAAAGCTAAAGCATAAAATTACTATGATAACGAGACTAAACATCTTACGTCTCAAACTTACATCCTGTCTGTGTCATCGCATCGACGCTACATATAAAAAATTAAATAAAATCTCATCCTATAAGCAAACACATCTGATATTATTACTTAAACAAAATAAAATTCTGGATAATAATAGTGTGCAGTGAAGTTAGTAAAAATTACATTCTCTAAAAGCTCTTTTGTAAACAAAATTTTCAAAAGCACTCGTCAAATTGTTTATATATTAGCAAATATATGTTAATAGGTTCAGTGTACCGTTCCCTTTCCTTTCCCTAACCTTGCAACCGTATCTTGCCTCTTCAGAAGACTTCCTCGAGCGATATTCAAATGCGGGCCCCCCTATCGGAAACCGTGTGCTTCGAACATTGAAACGCTAGAATAAATTTGTATAGTTTACCGGTAAGTGTTAAGGGGTTTTTTGTTTTAAAAATATATTTGTTTTTAGTAAACTATTTATATTTTATTATCACATTACAAAAACATGTTAATTATTAAAAATAAATTGTGTTATTAAACTTTGGAGGAGGCAGTGCGAGAGAAGGCAAAATTGACTCTCTCTTGTATTCAAGATTAGCTTTGAGTCGCTGCGCCAGAGGACCAAATTATTAAACTTATTCTATTCTCATTTCATTTCAGTTCATTCCACTCCTCTGCCGAAAATAGGCTAAAATAGCAAAAGATTTAAACCGTCTCTTCGGCGACAGTGTTTCCATCCAGATATGATGTGGGAATCTTGAAGACTACAGTAGTAAGGATAGATAAGTGATTGTAATACAAGAATAACCTGCAAATAAAGGCCCTGACCCATAACACGCAGGGGGGACAATTAAAACTACAGTGACTACTAAAAAGACTACAGTGGATAGGAAACTGGATTATTACGATTGACCACCAAAGACGAAATTCTCGTTTACTATTAGGTAAGATCGTAATAAAGCGCCAGTCGATATGTATAAAAAAAACTTCCACAATTGGTAAAAACAAACTTGGCATATGGTTTGGAGAACACAGAAAAAGCTCCTCGTCTTTACTTGGATAGTATCTCTTATCTCTATATGAATCTTGTATGTACCGAGACGATCACTTATTATCTACTTACTATTCACAGTTCTTAGTCGTTCCCTATTGCTTCATACAGAGGCAAAGACGATATTCTAACCATTAATTATTTAAACACTAACTAGTTTAAAAAAAAGCTGTTTTTGTTATTAAATTGAACAAAATTACGATGTCTAGTCGACGACGTAAGCGAGTCGGACAACACGGAGGGCCTGTAATAAAAATAAATTCTAAGATAGCGATCTCTTGGACGGAAACTTACACGACTATGGCGGAGCTTGTTTAATGTAATTGAAGCTTCCAAGACGCTAGTCATTATGACGTCATGTCGGACCACACTAACGCAACAATGTTAAGGCTATTTGAAACATAATTATATCTCCGTATAAAGCTTTGATAATTTTTAGTCAGTGGGGGTCACTAGTTTTTTTAACTAAGCAATTAAAACTTTAGTTACTTAACTGTACGACTTTTTAATCTAAACATTAGACGAATTTAAAACCGGAGAAACTAACATCATGAACTAAAATAAGTCTTCTTACTTATTATTATGTAATTGTTTAATATTTTTAACTTTAACTTTTAAGTTTCTGTATTCAAACTTTGCGTGGGTAGTTGTGGGGGATAGACTAGGATAGAATGGTACTTAGGTATTCGGTCCCCTTTTTTTGTATTCTTTTTGATTTGTTTAATTATTATATAAATCATAAATACACACTAGTTAAACCACTGAAGTATAAAAAAACAAGGAGAGGAATTAATAAATTATATAGTAGTCAAAATTCTACAATCCACTCTCAACTCAGAGATAAAGATAGCTTCGTGATATAACTTCGAAGATTTTTATCGTCCCATTGCTTAAGTTGCAGAAGTAGAAATATTTAAGGATGAATATATGAAATTCTTAAAATGGAAATAAACAGTATTTCAATACTGTAACAATAACTTCATTATTTTTACACAAATTTATAGGCAAAAATTACATAAATTTGTATAAAGGAATTATTATATTCAAAAAGCTTATTCTCGTAACTAAACCTTGGTAATATGATTACAGGTAATAACGTAAGACACAGCATACACACACAGCTACGTTTGTGGGTCACGAAGCTAAGACGTCGTGGTTGCTTGATGAGCGCGTCAAAATGATGATTCTACCTTTTAATTTAAATGTCAATGTCGTACCGCTACTCATTGCGATCGTAAATCAACGTTCACTGTTTTACCACTGTATAAACATAAGTAGTACTAAAAACGTCTTTAAATTTTTTATAAGTAGTTACACGTTCAAATTGTATACAATGTTACCATTATTATTGAGGAGTCGGAGTTGCGCTGCTGATTTTTTCGCAACTTGCTTAGAGATTGACCTAAATACATCAATGAATAGATAAGTGCTAATTATGATGATGATACCCACACACGTGCACTTCGTGTAGGCAAATGAGTCCTACATACTTTAAGTCCCTAAACTAATGTTAATAATAATCTCTCAAGTGGTAAATTAATATCAAACATAAGTCTAAAATGATTTCGGGTACAGTGTGCGTAACCTACACGAATACTATTTGCACTGGTAATAGGTCCCTATTGCCAGAGACAATTTAGGTTGGCACCACCGCAGCAGCTATTTCTACTACAAAACAGTAGTATGCAGATATTACTGTGTTCCGGTTTGAAGTGCGCTGTAGTTAGTGTATTTATACAATGCAGTGCAGTATATATCATTTTAACTTGCGCCACGTTGTTATGAGCAAGCGTATCACTTACCATGAGGTGAACGTCCCGCGCATCACATTGCTTAATTGAATAAAAAAAAACGCTTTTGCCGATATTGTCGGGTAGTAACAAAAACCTATTAAATATTTATTGTTCAAGGTATATTAAAATTGGACATCCAACAATTTATATAGTGATACAGCCATTGGTTTTACACCATGACTGATGCGGATTCGCTTTGCATATTCTTAACAAAACACGGCATTCCCCACTTTAGGTTTTCTACTTTGCCAGCCATCGTTGTACACCTGGTGTTATGTAAAGTGTTAGGATATGCATAAATACTAAGACTAGTAGTGGGAACGAGGCGTGATATATATGTATGTATGTATGTATGTACTAGTAGTTGTGATTTAGAATGCACAAGACAGTAAATCTAGTAGGAATAGAAAACTTGCGGTCGACTGCGGTTGTGTGGGAAAGTTAGCGCATATGGAAAAGTTACATGCGTTGAGTTAACTATTTCTACCTCAAACATATAACTAGCTTACAATAGACATTCAGCTGTTCTTGATTTACCGAGCTATAAATATATACACGAACATATCTACGAAATTCACAAAATACAACGCAAGTTAGTAATGTATCCTAAAAGAGAGATGTACATAAACAATGACATGAATATTCGGGCTTACCACGACGCCTTTGGCGCCTATGTAAACCTCTTATGTACTTGGTATTACACGGATTACACAAGCCGAGGCCACTAACAAAACTTGAAATATTAACAAGGCTTCAGGTAAAAGCTCGTGTTCCAGGCTTAGGTTTATACTACAAAACACACAACGAAGTACATTAAACTAATTTTCAGCTTTCATTAAAGAGACTATTTCATGTAAAACCTTTTTTTAAACAACTTAAACAAAAAACATTATTAAGTTCATGTTTTTTTTAAAAGCTCTATATAATAATATACATGACTATAATAACACTTGTTGTTTCCTGCCCCCATTGCTAGCTGTAACACGCCCGCAACTCCCTTTAAAGAAAGAATTTTGTATAATCCTACCTGTATCTAGGCTTTATATATTCAGATATGTCATCATAAGTCCTCTACATATGTGGAAATCTCTTATTATATTATTATATATAAGAATGTCAATTAAACTGGGCGGCGAACGAAATCTTAAGTAAAACACGTTGGTGAAAAATGTATTAGTATTAATAGGTTGGCAAATATCTCCCTTCCGCCTTTTTGTCTTTTGAATTTCGCGGCTATGTACAAAGCGCTACAGAGCTCGTATCTGGCAATACTATACATAATTTGAAAGGTCTTGACATAACCTACAAAACGACGCTATGCATAATTAGTTTGGATATTGCGTTCAACAGTTATAGACGTGTAAACATGGAGTTCACTAACGCCGAAATTCGCGCTATTTTAAAGTTTTCCTTCGTTAAAGGCAAATCCACTAGAGAAACGTTCCGTGAGATTAATGGTGTTTTGGGGGATGGTACTCTATCACTTCGAACCGCGGAGGAATGGTTTCGACGATTCAGAGCCGGTGAAAACGACACCATGGATAAGCCAGCCGGCGGAAGACCTGTGACGACAAATACCGATCAAATCATGGACTACATCGAGTTAGACCGGCATGTGGTATCTCGTGACATCGCCCAGGAGATGGGAGTTAGTCACCAAACCATTTTAAACCATCTGCAGAAGGCTGGATACAAAAAAATGCTTGATGTTTGGGTGCCGCATGATTTGACGCAAAAAAACCTTCTGGACCGAATCAACGCCTGCGATATGCTGCTGAAACGGAACGAACTCGACCCATTCTTGAAGCGGATGGTGACTGGCGACCAAAAATGGATCACATACGACAATATCAAGCGAAAACGGTCGTGGTCGAAGGCCGGTGAATCGTCCCAAACAGTGGCCAAGCCGGGATTGACGGCCAGGAAGGTTTTGCTGTGTGTTTGGTGGGATTGGAAGGGAATCATCCACTATGAGCTGCTCCCATATGGCCAGACGCTTAATTCTACCATCTACTGCGAACAACTGGACCGCTTGAAGCAGGTGATCGACCAGAAGCGTCCAGAATTGGCCAACAGGAAGGGTATAGTGTTCCACCAGGACAACGCCAGACCACACACTTCGTTGATGACTCGTCAGAAGCTACGGGAGCTCGGATGGGAGGTTTTATCGCAACCACCATATAGCCCGGACATAGCGCCAAGTGATTACCACCTGTTCCTGTCCATGGTGAACGCCCTTGGTGGTGTAAAGTTGAACTCAAAAGAGGCTTGTGAAAAGTGGCTGTCCGAGTTCTTCGCAAATAAGGAGGGGGGCTTCTACGAGGGAGGTATTATGAAGTTGCCGTCTAGATGGAAACAGATTATCGAACAAAACGGCGCATATTTGAACTAAATCCGATCACTGTAACACTTTTTATAAAGCATTGAATAAAGAGCAAAAAAGCGGAAGGGAGATATTTGGCAACCTTATATTAATACTTAATAAGCTAACAAGTAATTAAATGGTTTCATTAAATTATAACAAACTAATAGATCTAAGGATAATATGATAAAAATCAATATGTATTTCGCACGAGTTTTGAGATCAAAAGTATTCGTTTTCACTACAAGACTCCATTTAATAAATATATTCTTGACTCAGTGGAACATGTATAAACATTAACTCTCCCTAAATAATCTTATCGGACTTCTAGCTTTATTGATATCATTATGAGTTCCTGAGAGTTCCCAAGCATTTTTCTTTATTTTCCCCAAAGTTTAGACGTGTTGCTTATTTCCTTTACTTTATTATTTATTCCCAGTTAATAACCCGTATGGATGATGATGCTACCACAATACTTTAAATAAACGTGATTGCTTGTTAAGACCAATCGCATGTTGATCATTTCAATTCGCATCGTTAATAGCTTCGCCACGTACATCTGTAAACAAATATGTATTTCTGCACAGATCGATGCTTATTGAGTACTCTACACAACAACCTCGCCATTGACCGTGCCACCACAGTACTCGTGACTGTCCATTACTTACATGAAAGATTTATACGACCACTCGTTTTACAAGCAACGACTGTATTAGCTGATAGATTAATTTAACATAAATCAAAGCTAGTCTGAAATGATATCGCGCACGATATGTTACCTTTATATTTTTATATAAGGCCTGCAATTTGTAAAATGTCAGTACAGTATTACCGCGGGTCGAAAACTTGCCATCCATAACTGTATAGACTAGATATATTCACGTCTCGCAGTGTTTTTTTTTATTATTAAGTCTGAAGGAACCAGAACAGGTTGAATTTTTAACCCGTTCTTGGAAGTTTTTTTGCTAACATACAATTACGCAGGTATACCAGACAGACCTTTGAAAATCATAGAAATTGAACATATCTGGTCTTAAAATCTAACATAATAATATTAAATTTTTCCATTTAAAGATAGTGTTTACAATATTGTCATGTAACTCAAAGTTATAAGTAGTTATATTTCAATAAAATGTTATATGAAATTTTAAGTGACTTATGAAATAACGGCATAAAGACTTCAATGATAGTCATTAACTTTGTTGATATTGACGGTGAAAGAGGTATTTAAATACAGCACCGTAGTAACGCATTAAAAGGGTGCTCTCCCAGAGGTCGGACGCAAGCCTATCGTTAAATGTCAACGCTTATAGACGGGCTATAAATAATTAAAATCAGATAAATCTCATTACTGATGCAGACGGCAGAGGGACCACGTTGGATGCATCGCCTCATTCCTAACTAAATGTGCGAGCTATAGGAAAATTTAAATTATATATAAACATTGTCCCGTATAGAAACGAACAAAGTTTATTCTGTTACATGAAAGATGAAATCTGCTAAGTTCATCTCGGAAAAAAGAAACACGTGAAAATATATGCTTTTTTAAAGCTAGTTTCGTAATTGCAGTTAAGTAATCTTATGATCATTCACTTCAATAAAACATAGCGTTGATAAGCTATCTATACATTTACTATGATTACGGTGAACCATAAAGATGTTTGATGCTTCCCAGTTGTAACAGGTTAGACGACTTTTTAAACCGACTTTATTAAAAGATTTTAAAGCATATAAAAATTATTAAAATTTTTATAAAGAAGGGTGGTAGGTCGCTGTTGACGGAGACTGTTTGATAGGCACCACCGCAACTACTATATCTGTTTGATGGGTGTTGTAGGTAGTGTAATTAATGTAGTAATTAGACTTAAGAGTCTTAAGGCGACGAGAACAATGTGATGCTATGTATATTACCGTAGTGCCACGTTACAGCCAGGCATGTTACTTACCATCAAGTGGACATTTCGTTCATCTCGTCTCTTTGTAGAGTAATAAAATATCACTTTCTAGTTCCATGAATTTTTTTGGGAACTATTAGGCAGTATATAATATGCTCAGCGTCCCGCCGGGCCGGCGTATGATAGCGCGGGCCGGTTGACCGCACATAAAATAGGCCGTGCCGGTATTTCTGTCCGTCAAAATGTCACGCAACAACTTGCGCAAACGCTAACCCGCCCGTTGCTCTAAAAATACTAACGGACCATTAAATTGAAGCGATAATTCGCACCTGGATACCTAATTGCATCGTCCAGTGATTGTAAAGCGGGCTGTCGTTCGCAGTGTACTTATTTTTAAAAATAATAAACCGTCTTTCACAGCAGGACATAGAGCTCCACAAAATAGGACCGGAATATTTGCCGCAATCCCCTTACCACTGATGCTAGTAAGCAACTGTCTTTTCCTTGCTAGAATTCTCTCCTCAGTTACATTTTATTCATTTATTTTGACCCATCAACAGAGATTCAAACTAGAATTCAAAACGAATAACTCTAAATATACATATGGTATTTCCTTTGCATCTCTGATAATAGTTGGATACAACACAAGTGATATACAAATTTAAGGTTTGAAAAGTGAAAATTAAATTGTTAATCTATATAAAAACTTGATAGTGAAAATTAACTATCTTAAAGTTTAAAAAGAAACAGAAAGAACTGAACAGATATAATAATGATAAAACATACTAACACGATACGAATACTTAAATACGATTGCAACTGTATTGACTCTCCGGTTGTAGTTACTTCACGAAATATATATTGCTACCCACGGAATATTACAGGTTATTTTGCCTTGTAAGAGACGGGTAAAAATCGTTAAAACGTACGTTTATAAAAAGGGACATATTAAGAACGAGGTACCGAGCCTCGAAAATTAACTACATCATATAAATACTAACTAGCGACTAGCGCTTACTTTCCAAGAAAATGCAAGGCCATTTTTAGCCTTAGTAAACTATACTAAGACTAATTATTTTTAAACATTTATTACTTTTTTACTGTAAGTGAAACTAAAACTTATTTCGTCAAGGCAAAGACAAGATTGTACTTTTAATTGCAATTCTTCTTAGCATTTGTCCCGTCTTATGACAGGGCTTGCTTTCTTACTTCTTTCTCTTTAGCTCTATTTGAAACATCGCAAATTTTGAAATCACAGCTTATCATATCACTTTTAATTGTAATTATATCCGTAATAACGTTGCCTATTAAAGGCAAACCTTAAAAGATGGTTCTTTGAATAAATTTTATTATTGTAGTCTATATTTGGGTTCTTTAAGATGTAAAGTAGCCGACAGCTCTATTCTGTCTCTCTACGAAAAGACTCTTTTGCACATGCTCGTAAAATAAAAATAGGACGTATATAAATTAAGGAATAAAGCTAGTAAAACCGTCTTAGAATCTTATATTACATTTTAGACTGTTAAATATAAAGATAATAATAAAATTAAGTCAAAGTTCTCTGAAGAAGAATACAGAAGAAACCTATTCAAGGAAAAGATTTAAAAACGTTGATAGATGGCACCGTATGCAATCAGACAGACAGCTCACGTCCCAGTCACGAGCTCGGCTAAACTGATAAAATCAAAACGAGCCGTGTTACAAGATAACGTTACGACTAGATCTGGAATAAAATCTGAAGAGTGGCCGACCGTATTACAAATAGAGATTTCTAATACAGTCCGCCATAAATATACATACGTAGTGAGAGATTCACGAAACTGCGATTACACTATACAAGGATAACAAAAAAATTTATTTGCCTGATAAAAAATAAATAAACAATAGATCAAATTGTAAGTAAATTATGTTGTAATGTATTCAACTATATGCTTACATCATTACCGGCATAAATGCTTGTCGTTCGGTGAGAACAATTACCTGCGAACAAAATGGAAAATATTTAGTACAGTAAACATAGGAATTACTGAGGATATAAACGAAGAACAACGAAAGTACAAATTAAGTAATTTGTAACCCTTGGAACAAAATTTTGTTACATGAAACTATAGTGTTGACATAGGGTCATTTAATCGTGGTATTGGTCATGATGATATAATAGCTCTGACACCCAATCGTCTGTCCGATAGCATTTATTTTAATAACAGAGACTGTAGAGGCAAATATGAAGGAATTGGTAATAGTTCTATGATGCTAGAAACTGTTTAGGTAAAATCGCGGTATTTCTGCCAACAAGGCCGTAGTGTACAAGCACTGTAATGTTTCGGTTTGATGGACGTTGTAGCTAGTTAAATTACTGGGCTTTAACATATGCCTCAGGGCGACGAGCATGGTGCTTTTTATTCATCTATTCTCATGAAGTTATGTCCAGGAGAACGTCACTCCCGTCTCGCTTCGGAAGAGTAGTGTACAAACACTAATATAGTAGTTTGAAAGGTTTAGTGGTTATTAAAATAACTAGAGTACTGAGACTTGACATCCTAACCAGCGCTACATTGTTATGAGGAGGCGTATCACTTACCTTCGCTTCTCGTCTTCTGCGTCTCGTCGCTTTGTTAAATAAAAAAAAACCTAGATAAGCTTTTAAAATTTTTATCAATCGGTTTAGAAAGAGGCTTAACATTCATTATGTATCTATGTTAAGTGACACTAAAAACTCGTTATAGTTTCTTTAAAATCTCGTTAACTGTTTGTACGAAATCCCGGTTATTAATGCTATGAAGGTCAGTTAATAGCAGGCGTTATTTTATATGTTTGTAAACATGCGCTTAGTGCAGAATAAACTTCATTTATGCTGATGCGAGTCGAAGGTTGAAAGCAGCCCTCGGCCTCGAATAGCTAGAGTTACGTTATTACTCCGATACACAAGCGGAGTGGAACGAATGATCTAAATCTGAACATCCTTATGATTTCCGATGTAAAATTTTATGAGAAAATTAAACTGTTATTAGGATTTAAAATGTTTAATTTCATTGATCATCCGACCATCTGTAATTTTATTTCAGTTATCTATATTTTCTTCCTCCAAACGGTAAGATCATTATCGGAAACCGTCTAGGTAGGTGGTACCACGGAGCTCCTATCTCTGCCGACATACAGTAGTCTGTACATATTACTGCGTTTAGGTTTTTAGGTTAGCTAGTATAATTGCTGAGGTTAGGACACTGAACATATAATCTGTATAAGCTACGAGCACAATGTGGTGCTGTGTATATCATCGTAACTAACGCCACGTAGTTATAGACTTGCGGATCAATCATCAATTTTGGGATATGACGCCTGCCGTATCATAGGATAAAAAAAAAGTATAACAATTCTAAGATTTCTCATTTTGAAATTTTAATATATAATATTAGTATCTATAAACTCTTTCTCTACTCGTAGTTATGTCGATATCAATTTACCAATTTGTACTTGATTACAGAGATAAGGTCTGTCTCTAGTGGTTTAATAACCCGTCTTATGTGATTGATTATGTCCTTGTGCAACTTTGCTTTCAATTACATAACTATTCAAAGTATAAACTGAACTAAAAGATATATCAGATGAAATATAAATGGGTGGCCGTGATTTATATCACACACTTTTTTTAAACAGCGAAGCAAAGACTAGAGAAAAATGCTCATACTTAGTAGTAGGTCGATCATATCTCAATAACAAAGAGTAAAATGTTTACACAGTATGGTCATCTATGTTAACAGGTATACCTGTTACTACAGTAATTTCGTAATCAATAACGTCCTTTAAATCGGAACTTTTACAAACTGTTTGGTGGTACCAAACTAAGTTGTCTCCAGCAATGTGAAGTATCATAAGTAATATATGCATAATACGTGAAATATAATATCCGGATGTAGGATTTAAGGTGCAGTTATTTAAAGCGTTTATTTAATATCACATATGCATATTTGACCATCAACCAACGGAGGAAATCGTCGGAACTGCATCCGTTTCCGATCGATCACTCACGACAAACTCGTCATAGCGACCTCCGCTGTCAAATGTTACGAAACTAGCTTGATGGTGCAGGAAGCTTTTTCTTCGCATTCAATGGAAATCTAAATAAGGTTGCGGAAATAGAGACGAACTATTTAGTACACTATTGAACTAGACGATTTGAGTGCCATTATATAAGTTTGGCAAATATCTCCCTTCCGCTTTTTTGCTTTTTATTCAATGCTTTATAAAAAGTGTTACAGTGATCGGATTTAGTTCAAATATGCGCCGTTTTGTTCGATAATCTGTTTCCATCTAGACGGCAACTTCATAATACCTCCCTCGTAGAAGCCCCCCTCCTTATTTGCGAAGAACTCGGACAGCCACTTTTCACAAGCCTCTTTTGAGTTCAACTTTACACCACCAAGGGCTTTCACCATGGACAGGAACAGGTGGTAATCACTTGGCGCTATGTCCGGGCTATATGGTGGATGCGATAAAACCTCCCATCCGAGCTCCCGTAGCTTCTGACGAGTCATCAACGAAGTGTGTGGTCTGGCGTTGTCCTGGTGGAACACTACACCCTTCCTGTTGGCCAATTCTGGACGCTTCTGGTCGATCGCCTGCTTCAAGCGGTCCAGTTGTTCGCAGTAGATGGTAGAATTAAGCGTCTGGCCATATGGGAGCAGCTCATAGTGGATGATTCCCTTCCAATCCCACCAAACACACAGCAAAACCTTCCTGGCCGTCAATCCCGGCTTGGCCACTGTTTGGGACGATTCACCGGCCTTCGACCACGACCGTTTTCGCTTGATATTGTCGTATGTGATCCATTTTTGGTCGCCAGTCACCATCCGCTTCAAGAATGGGTCGAGTTCGTTCCGTTTCAGCAGCATATCGCAGGCGTTGATTCGGTCCAGAAGGTTTTTTTGCGTCAAATCATGCGGCACCCAAACATCAAGCTTTTTTTTGTATCCAGCCTTCTGCGGATGGTTTAAAATGGTTTGGTGACTAACTCCCATCTCCTGGGCGATGTCACGAGATGCCACATGCCGGTCTAACTCGATGTAGTCCATGATTTGATCGGTATTTGTCGTCACAGGTCTTCCGCCGGCTGGCTTATCCATGGTGTCGTTTTCACCGGCTCTGAATCGTCGAAACCATTCCTCCGCGGTTCGAAGTGATAGAGTACCATCCCCCAAAACACCATTAATCTCACGGAACGTTTCTCTAGCGGATTTGCCTTTAACGAAGGAAAACTTTAAAATAGCGCGAATTTCGGCGTTAGTGAACTATATGTTTACACGTCTATAACTGTTGAACGCAATATCCAAACTAATTATGCATAGCGTCGTTTTGTAGGTTATGTCAAGACCTTTCAAATTATGTATAGTATTGCCAGATACGAGCTCTGTAGCGCTTTGTACATAGCCGCGAAATTCAAAAGACAAAAAGGCGGAAGGGAGATATTTGCCAAACTATGTATGGATTTAAATACACTTTCAATACTTCACCAACAGAATTAACTAATCCTATTCGTAAGTTTGTAACCTTTAGTAATTACATTAATATTTCTTTTCTCTAACCTTTAACGATTATATGTATTATTATATAAGATCATACTAAGATACCACTTTTTTTAATTCGACGAAGCAACGACGATATTAAAACGTTCGACTAATGGTAAGCAATATACCCACCGAACGCACTCCTTATTATCTCAATACTTTCACCAGCTACAACGCCCTTCAATCTGGACTACAATATTGTTTGCAAACTACCGCTTAGCAGCAGAAACAGGAGCTACAGTGATACTAATCTGGGCGATCTCCGCCAATAGAGATTGACCACGACTTTAGAAATGCACTAATCGTTAATATTTAAGTATTCGGAAAGGATCAGTATTGAAGACCTAACAACGAAAGTTTTATTAAAAGAAAAGCTCTAACACAGACAAAGAGACATTTATATTTGCATATAAAAAAATCAAACTGGTTATCCTGGCGGTATCTATGCATAATCGATTCGTGGATACTATTCCGGCAATTGTTGTGCCCGGGGTCACAATCGCCGGAAAAGCGTGTATTTTACTTTAAACTAAACTTACACTCGAACAATAGTTTTTGAATAAATAACGGCCAATGACCACTGGAAGCTGTTATTCAAAGAAATTCTTATTTATTTAAAACATATTTAATACACGAGAAATAATATTTATAATCACTTGATAGAGCTTAAGTGAAACAAGCCTTGTTTACCTGTTCAAAAATATATAATAACGATTTATTCTGTCTGTATGTACTGGGGTCTATCATAATAATAGTAGTAGTTAAATTATTTATAGCATCGATTTACTAACATAAACACAGAGACGAGAAAAATATTCATGAGATGATAAATCATACATTTGCTTACATCGTGGCGCAAGTTAGGATAATATACACTACATCACATTGTATTCGTATTTGATTTAAGCATCGTTACCCAAACAATTTCACTACCTCCAATGCTTTTCAAACCGGTAAACGGTAATGTTTAAACATTACTGTTTAGCAGCTGATACACGATCAGCGGTGATACTTACTAATACAGTCTCCAGAAATAGAGTAGGTATCTATTGCCGGAGACCGTCTGTGGATTAGAAACGTTATTATGATGTTTTGGTCCTTTGATTGTATGATCACAGTACTAGTATGCCGACTTTTCCGACGCTCTCCTTATATTCCTATATTATTTAACCCATTATACGATTTTATAAATCTCTTATAAAGTTCTTCACAATCCAAAAGACTTCAAAAGACGAGAGCTCGCAATTTCATGAAACATGTATGAGCGCTACTTTTTTTCTGATCGAAAGTTATAGAACAAAAACAAAGGGCGGGGTGGCACAGTAACATAACACCTCCCCCATTATCACATGCCCCTTCAGCTCTAAGTAATATAACCTGTATGTTTGTAGTATTTATAGCTTCGCTTAAAATATTTATGGTTTGTAGCAATAAATTGTTTTCAGCGATTCCTGTATAGCTAGAAAAATAATGTCCATTTGCAATGTATACAAAATGACTAAGAGCGCAAAAGATATCTTTTTAAGTTTAAAGATAAATAATTGTTTAGTTATCGTAAAGATTAAAGCTGTAGTGAAATACGTGAAGTACATTTTATTCCAGGCGTTAGTTTTTCTGTTACAAAAATAATATAGTTTTTGGACACAATAGATTGTATAAACAATGTGAATGCAAATCATCAATCTATATATGCAAGAGAAATCTCTTGCTACTGCCTATACACTCATTACGTATCTCTGGAAATGTAATGGTTAGAGACTTGAAATTTGTCTTGTACCGAATACGACAGCAAGAACGGATTTTACGCAATGCTAACCCAAAAGGGGTTGCGAGGGTGTTAATAATCGGAAGGTGATCGGGGGGCTACAGGTTGCCGCTGGGTGAGATTATTTCTGATAAATTTCAAATCTAATTCTATATTACGGCCAGAAAAACAGAGCAGCTAGTAGTTACACATTTACGAAAGCCCTCACCACAAAGTATCTTAGATGTCAAGCTGTTAAATTAATACTTAATAAAATATCTAACTGACGTAAAGTAATGCTAACGAGGTCTTTGTATTTCATTCCTAAAATGGGATTTCTCTATTAAATCTATTGAACAAGTTGCATGGGGCATACAAGCGTCAGTTTGAGTAAACAGAATAATCTTTTGATTATTCATTTTCGCAACTAATAGTGAAATATCGATAAGTCTCACGATTTAGGTCGTGAGTAAACGTCAAAAGGCGACATACAGTATAGTTAACAATTTTTGCATGAAAATTATCCTTGTAGTGATAATCTATAAGGTTCCTTTTAGATGAATTCAACGGTAAGTTTAAATCTTCATCATTTGAAGTTCCCTGATTCGAATTGACAAAGAGCTTCAATTGAGACGTGAACGAAGCTATTGTACTGAATGCGTCGACCTCCTGGTATATACGTTCTGAGTGGCGCGCGTTGTATGCCCGTGGTCAGGGAATGTTGAGAATTCATTAATCAAACTTAACAGGCTATATGTACATAGTATGTTCACTGTTTAGCTATTTAAAAAAATTGATTTGTTTACGTTAATCATTTCAAATATACCCTTGAACGCTTTGTCGTGCTATACCTACATATTACGAGTGTATGCAATCGTCTATTCTATAATGAAAAGATTTTATAGATATTTTTTATCATACTATATTATATGTTTCAGGGTAGAGGAAGACCGTAGAAAGTGTGGATGGATTGTGTGAAAGACGACATGTGTAAGAAGAGTGTGAATTCAGATATGACGGCTGATAGAGGAAGGATATGGAAGAGCAATACATACTGTGCTGAAACCACATAGCTGGGAAAAGGGCAGGAGGAAGAAGATACTATGTAATATACTTTAATGTTATATTTAACATAGTTAAACGCAGAACGTGTAGCAATCGTCCACAAACTTATAAGCAATGATATTTTTCAATTTTGGATTTTTCATCCCTTAGAGATAATCTTTACAGATGATATCATGACAGTTCCAAAGCTATTAGATATAAACACTCAAAGTTTAAAAGAGATATTCCTTCTGTTTTTTAGAGCTCAGCTAAGAATGGTTTTACAAAATTCTTTCCTTAAAGAAAGTTGCTGGGATATAAGAGCCAGCAAACGAACAGGGATCATATATTATATTAAAAGTATGTTTTCTGTATGTAAAAATGTTAATATTTAACTAACATAACGAAGACGTCTTATTACTGCACACAGTGAAATAACGCCGTAAGTTAGACACGGTGCTTTTTTGCAACAAATAGATAATTAAATCTATTCAATAGTTTCGTTAGAACCTTGAAATTTGAGAAAATCGTGCCTGTATGAATACAACAAACTTAGAGAGGAAAAATAATAATGTTTTTAACGTTTCACCCACCTCCGACCCATAGTCTTTTTGAGCATATTCACTTATATAAAGGTTAAGGTATATTCTTTTATTCTCCGAAGCAACGACACAAACGAGATATTTATTCGATGGTAACTGATAGGCTTGCCCATAACAACGTAGCCCTGATTAATATTAGGGGGACCGGAAAGTAATGTCGTTTTCTTACGCTAAATACAAACACATACATTTTTAACGAGTCTTTATTTTTAATCAATGATGTATTCCCCATCATTGTCAATAACCTTTTGCCATCTAGTGAGTAAATTTTCAATCCCTGATCGATAAAAATTAATTGGTTTTTCGGCAAAATATCTAGAGATGGCATTTTGGATATCATCCAAATTTGCAAATGTTTTGCCACTTAAAAAGTGTTGCAGCGCTCGGAATAAGTGGAAATCCAATGGTGCAACATCGGGCGAATATGGTGGATGAGGCAGCACCTCCCACCCCAATTCATTAATTTTTTCTAGAGTTCGCCTTGCGCAGTGCGGTCTTGCATTGTCATGTTGGAGAATGACGCCTTTTCGGTTGACAATCGCTGGCCACTTTTCAATTAAAGATTGATTGACTCGCTGCAATTGTTCGCTGTAGAGGTCTGCAGTAACAGTTTCTCCAGGTTTCAGTAATTCAAAATGAACAATGCCGCGAATACTCCACCAAACACACAAAAGCGCTTTTTTGGGGTGTAAACCTGGCTTAGCAGTACTCCGAGGGATTTCATTTGGAGAGAGCCACTGCCTTTTGCGTTTTGGGTTATCATACAGGACCCATTTCTCATCTCCTGTGATCAAGCGATCAAAAAACGCTTCTGTGTTGTGTCGTTGAAGCAATAAGTTGCATGTGATTGATCGGTTAGCCTTATTCTGTTCGGACAGATTATGCGGGACCCAAACACCTGCTCTGCTTACTTTTCCAATCTGCTTCAAATGTTCTTGGATGGTCGACCAAGGTTTGTTGAGACTGTTTGACAATTCCTCGATCGTCTGACACGGATTTGCTTCCACTTCCGCCCTTAACACGTCGTTGTCTAACGCTGATGGTCTTCCTGATCGATACGAGTCGGAAAGATCAAAATTACCCGATTTGAACTTGGAAAACCACCTTTGGCATTTACGAATGTCCAGTGCATTTGGATAAACATCGCAAATGTTTTTGGTAGCAACTGTTGCGTTATTTCCCTTGCGAAACTCAAAGAGCATGCAATGCCGGATGTGTACCTCTTCTGGTATTTGGCTGGCCATTTTACCCAAAATTACAAAAAAAAATTGTAATTCAATTGTCTATAAGTAAAGAAATCACTATAACCTCACAATGTCTTTGGTACGCCTCTGAACAAAACAATGAGCTGACAAATGACAATCAAGTATTGGCATGCGCAGAAACGACATTACTTTCCGGTCCCCCTAATATATACTGCACCACATTGTGCTCATCGCCATGACATATATGTAGTGAAGTCTTATTACTTTAGTAATTTGGTTCAGTTACAACACCCTTCAAACTAGAATACAGTATTGTTTACACACTACTATTTGGCGGCAGAAATAGAACTTGCGGTGGTAACTAAGTAAACAGTCTTCGGCAACAGAGTTACCACTGGTAATTTTTGTATAACAATAAAGTAAGGATCTCGTGTTAAACTTCCATTATCTTTTACTTGGTTGGTTAAAGGCTCGTAGATGTACAGTTGACCTACTGTATTGATTAAATTCGAGTGCCTCGCTCCACAGTATGTCACGAGAAATGGGACCGGGGCAATTAACGGCTCTCTTTTGCGCGGTCTGTTATTGCGTGAAGTGCGCCCGTTGGTGTGTGTACACTACCCATATGCATGTGTTGTGTACGTACACAAGTCGAAACGTACGCGGCGCCCACACGACACCTATGATGAGCGCATTGAGTGATTTCACTAACTAATGGCGGACATAGACGATCATAATAGGGGGACCGGAAAGTAATGTCGTTTCTGCGCATGCCAATACTTGATTGTCATTTGTCAGCTCATTGTTTTGTTCAGAGGCGTACCAAAGACATTGTGAGGTTATAGTGATTTCTTTACTTATAGACAATTGAATTACAATTTTTTTTTGTAATTTTAGGTAAAATGGCCAGCCAAATACCAGAAGAGGTACACATCCGGCATTGCATGCTCTTTGAGTTTCGCAAGGGAAATAACGCAACAGTTGCTACCAAAAACATTTGCGATGTTTATCCAAATGCACTGGACATTCGTAAATGCCAAAGGTGGTTTTCCAAGTTCAAATCGGGTAATTTTGATCTTTCCGACTCGTATCGATCAGGAAGACCATCAGCGTTAGACAACGACGTGTTAAGGGCGGAAGTGGAAGCAAATCCGTGTCAGACGATCGAGGAATTGTCAAACAGTCTCAACAAACCTTGGTCGACCATCCAAGAACATTTGAAGCAGATTGGAAAAGTAAGCAGAGCAGGTGTTTGGGTCCCGCATAATCTGTCCGAACAGAATAAGGCTAACCGATCAATCACATGCAACTTATTGCTTCAACGACACAACACAGAAGCGTTTTTTGATCGCTTGATCACAGGAGATGAGAAATGGGTCCTGTATGATAACCCAAAACGCAAAAGGCAGTGGCTCTCTCCAAATGAAATCCCTCGGAGTACTGCTAAGCCAGGTTTACACCCCAAAAAAGCGCTTTTGTGTGTTTGGTGGAATATTCGCGGCATTGTTCATTTTGAATTACTGAAACCTGGAGAAACTGTTACTGCAGACCTCTACAGCGAACAATTGCAGCGAGTCAATCAATCTTTAATTGAAAAGTGGCCAGCGATTGTCAACCGAAAAGGCGTCATTCTCCAACATGACAATGCAAGACCGCACTGCGCAAGGCGAACTCTAGAAAAAATTAATGAATTGGGGTGGGAGGTGCTGCCTCATCCACCATATTCGCCCGATGTTGCACCATCGGATTTCCACTTATTCCGAGCTCTGCAACACTTTTTAAGTGGCAAAACATTTGCAAATTTGGATGATATCCAAAATGCCATCTCTAGATATTTTGCCGAAAAACCAATTAATTTTTATCGATCAGGGATTGAAAATTTACTCACTAGATGGCAAAAGGTTATTGACAATGATGGGGAATACATCATTGATTAAAAATAAAGACTCGTTAAAAATGTATGTTTGTATTTAGCGTAAGAAAACGACATTACTTTCCGGTCCCCCTAATAGCTTTAACGGTACCCGGCTTTTTATATGATTACTGTCAAAATAATTGACAGTTACATTTTAAAGCAAACGCCCATAGTGAAATTCGACCTTAAATAATTGAAGAGATTTAGTTTCATTCGAATACTGTCCGCCTTGTATACATGACTAATCTAAAATGACTAACGACATGGGTAAAATCATAAGAACTGTATATTATTATGTATCGTCTAATGTATAAATGTTCAGAACATGTTATTATTAATTTCAAAAATATTTACTAGTAAATATTAATATTGCATACAAATAACGAGGAAAGTAATAGAAAATGCCGCAAACATTACCTTTAAAGTTCAAAGAGGAGCTGAAATGTAATTTACGTGATTCTAAAGAAGAGATGGAAAATTGCATGAAACTTTCACTCATACCAAGAATAGTATTAAAGTACAATAGGATATTTCCACTTGCAAACGCTCTAGTGAGAAGCTTATTCCGCTGACGACTTCTTGGACGGAATCTCTATTGGATTATCTCCCGGAGCGGATTCTCAGCGATTTCTTTATTTACTTGCGGGAAATGCTTTAAAGCACATTTTACAGCAACCACATTATTTAGAATATATATATTATTATAACAATATTTTACATGGAACTTTCTATTTAAGTGTATGTATTGTATTGTGTTGATGGATAATGGAGATCAGTATTAGATTATTGAAAGCTTACAATATTATTTATAAGCCTTAATAATATAATTTTAAGCAAAATTTATACAATTAGTAGAGCTAATGGTGTATTTACATAATGGTTCAGAGACAAATGGATGGGGTGTTAGGGTTTTTGCACAACAGCTCACGGGATCCAGGCCAACCTCACCTGCTCCTGGTGCATCCTGTTAAACAACTAATACTAAATTTAGCAGTGGACATCTATCAGCTGATGATGATGATGTTGACAAGTGTATAACAAAGGCGTGAAGTTGGCATAATGAAAAACAATGAGGCCTTTAAAATATTAGAACGAGCTTTATGAGTACTAAAATTAGCTCTCAAAGTATGACAAGCTGTCGTTACTTCTAATGATAAGTGACAGCGAAATCTCGCCTTGAAGCTTGTCATTGGCCCCATTTCGATCTTTTGTTGACAGAATATATATACAATTTTCAAAATGTACACTAACAATACACGTTCAGCATGATTGAAGAATATTGAGATATTTAAACAGTAAATTGTATTTTTGGTACAGAAGCAGGAATTTTATTTAAATGTGAAATTGTATATCTACATGCAACTGACCTTACGTCTATCTTTTTTATTGTTTATCAAAAACAAAAGTATGATTATTAATATTTAAAACTATAATATTTATTACAGTTGAAGCGACAAAAGTTCATTTGAAGAACGGCGGAAGAGGCGTAAATACTATTTTTACTGAGCATGAGCTCCGGGTGAAGAAAATCATCATGAGGAAACCAACATATTTCGCGAACAACAATTTCTACATCTGCTAACCCGTTAAGCCAGCGTAGTGAATTATAGCCTTGACTATTTCTCTGTCTACATAAAGTGAGCAATTAATGTTATATATTTTTTTTTTTTGCATAAACAAAATTAAATATTTTGAAACATTACGAATATTATGAACATAAATATGTTTTTTTTGTTGGTGTATATCGCTTGTAAGTGATTTTCCGACTTACGGAGCTTTATAATTCATTAACTCAACATGAGATTTTCAAAACCATTAGACGTAAAGACTCAACATTTGTCAAAAATATTGCTTCGGTTATTTAGTAGTCAGATAAATATGTATTTTATTGTACGTCTTTCAAATATAATAACTCATAGATATTGAAACCAATGAACAATCATAAAAATCGTACATGTGTACTAACTAGTGTGGGCTTGGCATTAACCCACTTAGGTTGCCCGTGGGAGGGCGTTCCAATTTCAAAAAGTAAAAGAAAACCACCAGCAGTGTGCTGCAGTACGCAATAGCTGTTACCGCAACATTTGAGAACAATCGCTCTACGTAGGGTTGACAGGCAACGTGGTCGAGACGTGAGAAGTCGCCTTCACACTCCGCTGGCTATGTAGAGCTGCATTAAATGTGGTAATGTTTGCAAGCATGACAACAAGATGACAACATTACAGCTCTAATAATTTTTTAATTGTGCTATTAATACATAAAAACGTACAGACTTATATATTATTGGTGGGTGGCGCTTGGAAACATTGCATACCCTAGTGATACTTATCGAAATAATATCTCAATATATTCAAAAGGTGCACAACTATGCTGAAATGAAATAGGTAAGTTTATAATTAACTATAGGAACAGGGATTTTGAATTTGGTATGCGTACCCTTTTTTTTTAATTTACGCGGGGGAAATGCCTTCGCATACCTGCTCTCACGAGGGCAAAGACAGGTGATGTCGGACTTGCACTGATTAAAACCTCCACGATGTTCCACCTGCACCGTATTACAGCCGAGAAGATGGCGCGGTGTATGTACCAGGCTCTTCTCGGCCTCTTACCGTCACTTGGACAACGGACCCTCCCAAATCTGTCACACAGAGGCCATGGGATCCAAGAGAGAAAACTCTTCCGGGTAGGTCCCTCTTAGCTTCACCGTAGGAGACCAAACCACGGCTACTGAGCCCTGACGCCACGACAAAGCGGAAACCTGTTCGGGGAGATGGTATACATACTTTACCCGAACTCTCTGCGCATGTCCCTGATGATCACTAGCACAAACGCAGCTCCTGTTTCTGCCGCAAATAAGCGTTGTGCAAACATTAGAGTGTCGCAATTTAAAGGGCGTTGTAGCTAGTGAAGTTAATACGGTAACGATACTTAAAATCTTATGTCTCTGGGCGACGAGCACAATGTGGCGCTCATCATCCTAACTAGCGCTACGATATTATAGACAGGTATATTATCAGACGAATGTCAAATAATAATAAAAAAATTATATGCCATACTTTTTGTTCTTTCACGGGTATCTTACAGAAATAAAGAATAGAGGCTTTTCTATTCTACTCTACAACCAGTTCACCTGGTGGTAAAATGCGGCTGTCCATAACAACGATGCGCTGGTTAGAATGATATTCATATAACCGTATACTATACTACTCGTCGCCTTGAGATATATGTTACGCCTCATTTACTCTAGTAATCTCACTAGTTACAATGCCCTTCAAACAGGAACACAGTAATGTTTGTTCACTACTCTTTGGCGGCAGAAATAGGAACTGCGGTGGTATCTATCTAGACGATATCAGGCAACAGAGACTTAACGTGAGTACAACTGTACTTGTTGTTATAACAAACAACATATATTAATTAGGTTATTAGACAATTTGATTTACAAATGTTCTTTATCAAAGGTTAATCTTTATTTGTTATTATACCAGAATATTTAATTCGGTGATTTTAAATCTTTACATTCATCAAGGGTTGAAAGGAGTTCCGCTCAACATCTTACGGAACCCTAGTCAACCTGACCTGCTCGCGCACCTGCTGAATAACAGACGAGGCTCTGACCACCAACCAAACCGCACTGGGCCGGCGTGGTGGGTTCACAGCCCAATTCCCCTCAATGATCTCCAACAAACGATGTGATCTTTGGGGCAGGCCTATGTCCAGCATTGGACTATCCAGCGTCTATCGGCTGATAATGATGAATGAATCTTTACATTCATGTCTAACTTTATTGTGATGAAAGACATCATCGTGATTTTACAGTACAAGTCAAGGATTGTATTTTTTGCCTGGCCTTCCACTATATAAAAGATTGGTTAACAATTTCTTATTATAATATTTTTTGCGATAATAATATGTATTGCGAAATTACAGGAGTAACAAAACATAATATTTTATGACTCAATGCAACGAGCATACTGTACACCATCGAAAACACTATGAAATTAATGGTAGACATAGACGTGTAGTTAATTAAAAAAAAAAAACTACGTCAATGGAGAGTAATTAATTTGATCATAACACTGTTTCTGAGTTAGCTTTTAGGAAGCATAACTTCAGTTTACTTTGGTTAACGAACGAACCGTATTCTCTTATGGCCCGAGTTATAAAAGCCTGAAAGGTGGTAGTAATAAACTGGCACTCTATTTGTAGGTAGGAGGGTCGTAAATACAACGCTGTGTACATATGGCACGTATACATATCTCACGATTGGTAATAACGGAGAACAATGGGATTCGTACGAATACTTTAGATTCGAACCTGTTTGATAGGTACACCAGGTAAGAAATTATTTATTTTTAGACATTTTATCGCATACAGAATATTTTCTTCAAAGCATATAACAAACAATTTACTTGTATTCTAAACACTTATTTGTAATATATTACCTAACAAATTTTGTTGTTACTATATCTTCTAGAGCTTTATATAATAATACATTATAAAGTCTAACAAAGTATTAATATATAATAAAGGTTACAAAAATTCTGCAGAGCTGATTGTAAAAATGACGTCCTTTACCGCAACGGTCCTTAACATCACGTCTCAGAGAGTAGCTGGAGATCCTTGGCATCACTCCTAATCTAATATTGCCATAATATTGCAAATCTAGTACAAATGCTAAATCGAAGAAGTATATTGTACCTTTCTAATATTGCACCGTCTGTAATAAGGCCTACTTTAAAACCCTAGGGTCATTAGGAAAAAAATATAAACTTATTGAAAACTAAAGTAAAAGTTAATGTAATAAGGGATTTATGAACGTAGCCATTCTTTGGATGAATTTAAAATAGTGATTGTTTGATAAAGCACTACGTGCAGCTGGAGTGGTCTATTTGGCGTGGCTCCAACCAACTGTGCAGTCTAGAATATAAAAGAAGGCGGAATTAGATATTCAAACTTTTTTAATTTTAAAAGGAACACTTAATGTAGATAATTTATAGCGTAATAAATAAAGTAGTAGACATTACTTAGCAAATTCAATACACATAATGAAGTAAACATCCGCGATTTTATGCACATGAGTTACAACTCATGTGGATATACTATGCATATATATTTTTTATGAGAAACTAAACATAAAAAACTGAAACCTACTTTTAATATAAGTATTAGAGAAGAAATTGTTTATTTTTTGTGCTTAATAGCTTTTCATAAAACAGTTCTGTTAATAACCTGTTTTTTAAGCTCCCATAGTTTGAAAGATCAATGTTTATTTTTAAATAAAAATATTATTTTGAAAGGCTTGTTACTTGCGCCAGCAACGTTTGATTACTTTGCGAATAAGAAGCACTTATAACTAATCCCAACTGACTCCGAGCCCCGATACCTGATACGAGCGCACTCAACAAGATTGGGCCCAATGGGCAAACATTCTACGCAAATGTTTGGACTTTCCGGCCAATCTCACAAGTCACGTCGAGGAACTGGGTTATCAAATTGTAGCAATGATAATATTTCAGTTCGCCACGATAGCGACTGTGTTAGGTGTACTTAGCGACAGAGTAAACAGATGTGTTCCAGTTACATGACAATTTGCATCGAAGTGAATTATATCTTACATTATGACCTAACATATGGACATTAAATTATCTATATCGCTGATAAGTCACTATTGTTTACATGTAGGCATCTCTGTCCTTTAACCGTTATGTAGAACGCCAGTAAAGAGAGAGTTCAACGATCTATGCATAGCACTCAGGAATAAACGGAGAAAAGTATCCACGTGAAAACTTATTTACAAAGGGCTATAATCATAATAAAAATTAAACAACACTATAATTAATAATTACATAAGGCTAATAATGTTGATAACAATGTAACCTTATTATGACAAAAATGTGGTAATATAGTTCTGATAGATTTTAATATATTGATGAAACGGACAAAACAATACCTTAGAATATAACAGCCGTACAAAGAAATACTTGAATTACTACGAATAACATTTTGCTACATTTGATCAAATCTTACATTAGAAATAAATTTACCTTAATAAAATTGAGTTACAAGATTCAAGTACTATTGTTATATCCAGCGCATGGAGAGAACAACGCACGATAACAAATTTGCGTAGGTACAAGAGTGTGTTCCCATTTTCCGATTTACTTGACCCAGTTATAAAGAGACTAAATTTTACAAAGTCTAGCATAGAACAAAATACTGAGGTGTAATATAAAATAATAAACCTCAATTGCAATATTTTCGAATATAATCTTTTACATAAATTACTAAAGACAAGAATAACGTAATGTATAACATATGGGATCCTACAAACTAGACCAACCATCTGGTGAAGATCGTAGGAAAACGCCGTAGGCGAGCGGGCAAGGCAGAGCCGATCGGTGCTAAAACTTTTAAGAGAGACCCTATACTAAGCAGTGAGCATCTTTCGACTGATAACATAATGTAAGATATTTGATAACGCAACTCTTTGAACCTCTGCCGAGTAAAAAAGTAGTTCTCAAACATGGTGTTGAAGGGCGCTGTAATTGATATTCACACTGAGATATTTCGAGGATTAAAAGCGGCTACCATAATATTGTGTTGTTTCACAATATTATTAGCAGACTAGTGTGTGACTTCATCATCATGAGGCGAGTGTTCTCCAAACTGAAATTTAGCGGTCAGTTTGGGAAAACTAATCCGGTATTTCTGTTTAAACTTATGATAGTTAAGCACATACTAATCCCTTAAGTTGTGAAACCTTCTTTCTCTGTATACCAGGACAAAGTTTTCCTAGAATTTTGCCCTCCAGCATCAACCTTAGGAACTCATGAAAGAATCTTCTATACAGTAGTCTGAAAAATGGATCCTTTCTTTGGATGTGATCGTATATGAGCCTACGTATGCTTATACCGTTGATTACAGTGGAATTAGTAGCACTTCTCGTTTCTATTCTGTTGTTGAAGGCTGTTTCCTCTGCTTGTTCAACGGATGCGTTCGGCACGGGTGGTGCCCCATTCCCCTTGTCCCGGGTGACCCAGTTACGCGCAATGTCCCAGTCGCACGCACTTACCGACGACCCACAGCCGTTAAGTCGGTTTGCGCAACGCCCTAAACGTTTGATTCCCCGATTCCCAAATAGACGAATTCACAAGATCCACATGCTATTCTATAACTTCATAGGAAAGCAGAGTGTTTTCGGTACTTCTAATTGTAATGTAATTAAATATTGTTTAACATTGGACATCTAATGCTGTATCCGTTAGGAGTTTTTTGTGACATAAATAAATGACCAACGTTGTCAATAATTAATTTTAATTAACTGACGATAAAATTATAATTTTTATTTCTGACTATACCGGCTTATGCTAAATTCTTTACAGCAATCATAAGCATATGAAAATATAGTAACTCTCTAAGCTTAATCGCCAAATTAAAAGTGAGAAGCATCCTTTTAGTAGAGCGAGTTTGAAGTTAGATGTATTTTTAAGTACATTATTTACAATTATTATCTTTACTCACTAATACACAGTAAATTCAGTAATACCAAAGAAGTATATCTTTGGTATTATTGAATTAACTTTTTTTGTATTTAGATCTCTGGGCGTACTTCGCTTACCGTTCCGCCTTACGCCTTTTTATTTACGACTTAAAAAGTATGAATCAGTTAAATGGCATAAGAATTATGAAGGATCTATTAATTTTAAAGTTTACTTGTCTTTAATGGTATAAGGTTCAAGTTCAAGACAATGCTGTTTATAAGATTGTCATATTTGATAAAGGGGTACCAAAATCCGTAAACATTATCACATCACATTATCTAAAGACAACCTTTATTTTTTATCGTAAAAAAACAAATCAACTAGCTATTAATTATAAAGCCTCGTTCCTCGACCTTGCATAGAGCAATGACTTCAACAGTTTCAAGTCTAGACGTGGATGTTGTTTTCCTTGAATTAGTTTTTACACAATTATATCTAACATAACAATCATATCAAATGTATAATTGTTATCAGAAGTAATAAATACATTTCTTACAATAGATCATTAAATATTTAATTCTATATTATGAGAGAATTTCTCAAAACTTCAGATGGAAGACCTAGAAAAAACTCATCCTAATAAATGAAAAACTTTGAATCTTAAAAACTTTTTCTAATTAAAATTAGCTATTAATTTGTAAACTGTTTTTTAAATTTTTTATATACTTGACGAAGCGACGAGACGAGCGAGATATTCACTTGATGGTAAGTACTACGCCTGTTACACTAGTTAGGATAATATACGCAACGGCACATTGTGCTTGTCGCTTTAAGACGTCTCGTTACCTCAGTAATTTCACTAGGTATAACGCACTTCACATCGGAACACAGATATGTTTGCACTACTGGTTGGCCGCAGAAATAGGAAGTGCAGTGGTACTTCTAGACAATCTCCCACAACAGAGAACTACCACTTAAGGTTAGTATTTAGGTTAAATTTTTGAAATACTATACAGTAATCATTAAAATATTATTTAGCTCTAAACGAAACTATGAATAATAACTAAGCCCAATTAAAATAAATGTTCTCTTAATTTAAAATTCCTTGGGTAAAAAGCTCGATTGAACTGAAAGCTCAATGCTGACTTAAGTTCCCAACCGCATTACTGTAATAGGATACCAACGAAATCGTTTCGAAAATAAGAAGTCACCTCTTACTCTGGAGTTAAACAAAGGCTACTATTATATTTCGCAGTGCTTTAGTGTGCTTTGGAAAGTGGTTTACGTTTCTATAGAGACAGTGCGGCGCAAGTGATAAAAGGAAGCGAACAGAAAAAAAAATTCAAAAGAATATAAAGAGATTTTTCATACCTTCATGAATCGATTCAAACATAAAATAAATGATTTTAGTTATTACTTCTTTACACACGCTTTTGTTAGTCTAAAAGATTGCTAATCTCATGTGGCACAATAAGCAGGGTATATAGCTCAAAGGACCGCATGCTGGAAGAAACAGTGTTGACAAGCCCTTAATAGGTGTCCGACGATCTGGTGAAGGTTGCGGGAAGCAACTAGATACGGGCAGCGCAGGATCGATCGATGATGATGATGAAATATATATTTTTTCTTACGGTAAATAAATAGTTTAATTATTTAGCGCTACATCTCTACACTCGGATCCAGTACACGAATGATTTGCGTAAGATGGCAAAAATCGATAACGGCCGTCGCGACTGTATGACCCGATTTATCAGCGAGTCGAGACGCTAAGGACTCGCCCTGAATGCCAGCGGGGCCGCCAATCGCGAGTACATTGAGTCGATTCCGAAGTCAAGTCAATTAATATAATCACGCATTAATTGAGCAACATGCCGAATATGAAAGAAACATATTAAAACCCATATTTTTTATAGTTATGTGACGAAGCTCTTTCTCAACACAGCTTTTATTACTTCATATTTCAAGAAAACGAGACATATTTATAAAGGAAAAATTCTTAAAGAATTCTCAATTTTAATAGTCAAACTTAAATTTATTGCATACTTTGTCACCACTGCATTAAACCTGAAGTTTTCTTCGATATTAATATAAAAAAAAAAATTGTTCAGTGGAAATGCTCTCGTTAGTAATTGTAGTATACAGCTAGATCATTAGGAAATTGTTTATGATTAAAAAAATACGGAATTTTATAAAATGTTCTAGGAAAGTACCGAGTAAAAACTAATGATAAACCCTAAAGCGTTAATTAAAAAGCTAAAACTTTTAAAATTGGTTATATATTTACTAGTGCTACGTCTATGTTGTCGGAGACTCTAGGCAGGTACCACCGTAGCTCTTATTTCTACCACCTAACAGTAGTGTGCAAACATTGCTGTATTCCACTTCGAAGGGCGTTGTAATTAGTGTGATTACTCAAATAATCAGAGTCAACATCTTTTGTATCAGGAGAGGAGCGCAATATGGTGAAGTATATATCATCCTAACAAACTCTATATTGTTATAGACACTCGTATCACTTACCATCATGTGAACGTCTCCTGCGTTTCGTCGCATCGTCTAACAAAAAAATATCAATTAAGATATCCTAGAGAAGTAAATGTATGAGGGATAAAAACATAAAACCAAAATAATGAAGTTAAAATTCTAAAGTAGCCTTAGAAATTGTAAAGTTTTGTTGTTTTAATATATTTCAGTAACTTGTATATTTTTATTAAACAAAATAAACATGCAAAATACCGCAATTGTTTAGTACGCTGTAATATATAATTAAATGAGTATAAAGGAAATATATAATTAAGTGTGCAGACAAACATATATAAAATAATTATACGTTTAATGAGATTCCGTTTGAATATACGAAAACAAAGAAGATTCCAAGAAACTGGGTTACAAATTAACATAGACCCATTTTCGCAGAACGTATTAAGGACCGATGAATAATTCTGGCGTGTTTATTATTCATTGTATTTGCTTACTAATATTAATATAGAGCATTGTTTAATCATCATCATTAGCCCACAAATGTCTACTGCTGGACGTCTGTTGGCTGATGATGGCGGCCTCTCCTAAAGATTTCTACATCGATCGGTACTGCGCTGCACGCAAGCAGCTGCTACGCGCGACCTTCACTAGGTTACCATTGTTTATTATCACATATAATAATGTGGTTGCGAAGAGATTCTTCTATATACGACGAAGCGGCGAAACGAGCAAGACTTTCTCCTGATGGTAAGCGAAACGCCTGTCCTAGACGTGGCGCTAGTTACACACAGCACCACACTGTGCTCCTCGCTATAAGTCATAAGGTGCTGAGTCTCGTTACTCCGATAATTACACTTGTTACGGCGCTTCAACCTGGAACACAGTAATGTTTACACACTTTTGTTTGGCGGCTGAAATAAGCACTGTGAAAATGGTAACTTACCTAGACGGTCTGAGACCTATCGATCTCTTTTGCCAGACACTACTGGTGGTAACCAGTAAAGTGTTTAGTAAAATAAATACCCTTACAGAACCTTCAATAATGAAATAAGCCTAGATATCATAAAAGTCAATAAAAAACTAACAATTTTATATTACCTGTTGAAATATATGATATTTTGCGATTTGTATATCTTTCAAAATTAAATATTAGTAAACATATTTCATTTGTATATAAAATTGTTCAACAGTATTAAGGTTTGAATACTGCCTTGCCGTTTGGTAGACATATCAAAACAAAGTTGATATTAAAAATACCTAAAAGTTTAAAAAAAAAATACTCTGGTTTTAATCGACATATATAAACTATAAGCATATGTAATCGGATTGCATAAAATTTCTATGAAATAAACGAAATCTTTACGAAAACTCAAATTTTTATTAGTAATCGGATTTGTAACCTACAAGTTTGCTCCTATATCGTTCATAATTAATATCATCATAAGACGCTGTGAATACTGACAAGTATATTATGGTTTGTGTAGAGGAGATAGATTAAAACACATACCACACAATGAATTCCTAAAAATATATAATACAACGATAGAAGTTTTGAAAATAAAACGATGATTAAACAAGTACGAGTATATTTGTCTTCGCAGTGTAAAGACAGATCGTTTTGTATTATCTTCCATAACGCGAAAAGCGAAATATTAGAAATCTTCCGGTGTCAAGTTATCGTCCAGATATCATGAGGAAATCATTTAGAGTAAATATACTACTTCACTTTGACTAGTTCACTTTACCGTCAAAAACTATAACATCGAAATTGTGGTACTGATCGTACCATACGTATTACATCGCAGCGTTTATATCAGCTGCCAATCAGTAGTATGCAAATATTACTGCGTTCCAATTTAAAGAGCACTGAAGATAGTATAATTACTAGAGTAACCTGACAACGTCTATGTCTCAGGCAATGAGACCAAAGAGGCGCTATATACGTCACCCTTACTCTCGCCACCTTGTTACGGGCAGGAATATAAACATACCGTCAGTTGAACGTCTCACTTGTCTCTTCACTTAATTGAATAAAAAAATCGTGGTTAAACACTAGTGTATGCAAACCTGAAACGATATCTAATTCCACAACTAAATAATACTGTTTAAACATTACTTTTGTGTTTACTGATTTATGCAATAGATTCCCGCTACTATTACGGTATTCATGACTCAATACAGCAGAGTCGATATTTAATGTAGGCCCGACGCCGCCGCCCGTCACTTGTGTCGGCTGTCGCTCGTAAGGCGATAAAGATTTCAAACAGTGACATATCTAGCATAATTTTTAAACCGGTTTATGCTAATATTTGTATATAAAACAAGACGGACGGCGAATTAATTATGAGACATCAAAATTTGTTTAATATCCTTTAGTATTTTAATACACACGCAGACGGATAACATAAGGAAATGGACCGGTATCACATCCGCCGAAGAATTTTTCGTTAAGACATTACCCACTACAACCACATGATACTCGACGGTTTGTGATATATAATATCAATTTCCATTACCCCAGGAATTTTACTACTTACAACGCCCTTCTAATAAATATAATAATGATATGCCACAAATGATTAACGCCAGAAATAGGGGCTGCAGTTACCAACCTAGATGGCTTCTGGGATCAAAGATCTACCACAGCAACAGAAAGCGACACCATCTTTCCAATAAACCAATAAAAACGTCTAAGTTATGCTTCATTAACATATTTCAAGATAGTAACAACGTATGCAGATATATTAATCTCTGTCTCATGTTAGTTGAAACAACAGTTTTTTTCGTTAACCTAACAACTAATTTATACAAGCTTCTAACTAAACACACAAATGTCAAGAAACTACTAGTTAATATTTATGAAAGTCAATTACCGTTGTAACAACAAACTGTATTGCACAAGTAAACGTCAGAACCGGAACACGGTAACTACAATAAAAAAAGACATAAATCTCAGTTAATTTCTTTGTTTTAAATATATATTGAATGTATTAGTTAACAATAAGTTCTATCGGATAGTAAGTTAGATATAAGTTATTGTAAACAAAATTAACTGGTGGTATTTCAGTTGCCGGACACCGCCTAGGTAGGTTCCACCGCAGCCTATTTCTGTCGCCATACAGTAGTGTGCAAACATTGTTCTAGATTGCAGAGCACTGCAGCTAATTACTGAGGTAACGAAACTCAACATCTTGTGTCAAGGCGACGAGCGCAATGTGATTCAGTGTATACTATCTTAACTAGCGCCACGTTGTTATGGGTGGGCGTATCACTTACCATCAGGTGAACGTCCCGTTACTCTAGTCACAAAGATTAATAGTAGTATTGTAGGATACTAAAGTAAATATTTGATTCAACGCTTTTTATATTTTGAAGGACCTTGATTCTTTATTTCAACTAAATTTTTTTTTTTTTATATTGTCACGTTTTCCCAGTAGGGGTAGGCAGAGGTGAATAAACCACCCACGTTTCGCCAGATGTGGTCAGATTAGGTCCCATGTAACAGGGGGAGAGCCTGTTGCCACTTTATTGGGACCACCACACGCACACACACAAAGATGATATCAGTGTGCGAGTTTCCTCACGATGTTTTCCTTCACCGTTTTTGTATCTTCTACTACTATGAACTGAATTTCTATTTTCTATTACTATGTAGAATCATTAATATAGTTATTCATTGACAAAGGTAACCCCAAATTGTAATGTTTTTTTTTAGTTTATTCATCTAAGAATTTTGAATATATGTAATGGAGACCGGAAAAGTTTTCCCAAACCGATCGCCAATGTTCAATTTCAAGAAGGCTCTTCAGGATGACGGTCGATAGAAAAACGGAAATTTAAAAAAAAACAATCAAAGTTGGTTTTGCTTTTGTAAAATTGTGATTTCTTTTTTTTTACGTACCCACGAGTTATCGCAAGTTGAAAACAAATATCTAGTATTTTTCCTTCTCGCTGTTTAAGAATGACTAAGTTCATTCATAACCCTACAACTTTGGTCTGTTGTCTTTGCTTTGTCTTCTATATTAAAAAATAACATTCTTGTTGATTGACATTTATATATATGATGTTAGTTGTATGGAAGAGTTATGAAATTTAAATAGTCATCATCATATTACGGACATCTGGAGATAGGTCTTTTATAATATGTTTCATAAAGCACGGTCTTACGCTGTATTAGTCCAGAGGATTCCAGCGTTTTTTTTTTAATATTGTCTGTCCTAGAAATCCTGTCCTAAATAATATATATATATCCTTTTTCTCAATTCACGTCTATTTGACCCTTAGCATCCGATTGAATAAACAGTATCTTTATGGTATTATATATAGATTAATTAGATCACGAGCTATCTGAATCCAGTATTTGCGTAGTCGCGGCAATTTATATGTATAAAACACTGTAAATGTTATTAAAACATTAAAGATCAAGTGCCTTATTTACACAAGATACGTTAAAATGATTGATAAAGTTATTTATTTATTTATTCCAAACTGGTTACTGTACACGTGACTATTTAAGACTGAGTAGCTGGGCGTGATTTTAACTGCCCAACGCTTCCGCATCGTAACTTGATTGTCGTGAATCTTTACACCGCAAGTGGCAATTGAATAAATATTATTAATATGTATTATATCGGTATAAGAGAAAAGATAAATCTAACTTTTTTTTTATTTTCTTTGCTATTACATTATTTATTTAATAACGTTATAATAGCGATTTTCATTTTAATATTTCATAACACATTGTCCAACCCCACTGGGAACGAGGCGTGATATGTATGTACATTGTCCTCGGAATTAAATCAAAGACCTCCTGTGTTACTAAGCAAGCTGTCAGCCACTGTACCACGCAAGCACTCAAAGAGGTATATTTAAATAAGTTTATGATAAGAATCCCACTATTATCAGTCCGCGCCAGTCAACGGCTGGATGATCGTATATATATAGTACTAGCCCTTGGCAGTCTACTGTTGGATATGCTATTATAATACCGTATACTGAACCTAACTTATTTTAGAACAGCATTAACTAATTCGTTCGACTTTATTAATACTACGTAAATCAACTTTGATTTTATTAAAACGTAATCCACGCAAATTGTATAGAGTTAAACACCTGACCAATTACGAGTCGCTTAATTTCGTAGTTTCTCTGTATTTAGACCTCAGCTGCATTCGCTTAACCACCTACGCTGTTTTAAACTGAAATTAGAGTTTAACTGATTTATACAGACTCTTTATATATATTGAAGCTTCAATAGTAAAACAAAATCAAAATTTAACCCCTTTTAACATGTTATAATGTAAAAAAAATAGATATTAGTCTGATCTAAATTATAGCGTACCCGCCGTTCATATGACATTTTTTTTTATTTTAGTTTTAGATAGTAATGTATTTATTTCGTTATTCATAAATACGTAAAGGATAATTGAATTACTCCTTGAGGACACAAAATCAAAAAAAATATTATAGTTACGAGACTTGACACTTGTCTCAAAGCGACGAGCACATTGTAATTAGAGTATCCATCATCTTAACTAGCGTCACGTTTTTATTGCTTCCTGTCAGGTAAACGTCCTACCTGTTTCATTCTTTCGCCGAATGAGAAAAAATATTGATAACAATTTATTTTGTCTTATCTTTATGAACATTTATATCTGAGATCAATTAAAATTGATGACATAATAGTTTACAAACAAAACAAAATAAGCCTGGACAACTTAACCTCGTAGAGCACACAAAGAAACCTGAACTCGGTATAAGTCCCTTAGGATTGGTCGGGCCGGTGCCCTCTGCGATTTATGAGGCGTAAAACCAGCTCCTGCAGTCTATATAAAAACCTGATCGCAGTCCAACCGAACAGGTGCTAGAGTGCTACAAATGCTATAAACCTTATTTATTGTACACAATTTTTTCTTTCTCATTTTAGAGTGAACATAAACTCAAATCTGAATATAACAAAACATTTTAGAAAATTTGCTTTCTAAGCCTAAACTTTATTTTCGTAAGTTAATTATTACAGTATATAGATTCTATTTTAACTTAATCATTTGAAAATGAACTATCCACAATGTCACTTAGCCACATCCTTTAGATCAAAAGAAAACTACGTTTTCAAAGTGTTTTTATTATTATTATTTTTTATATTATCACGCCTTTTTCCCAATAGGGGTAGGCAGAGGTGAATAATAATAATACCCACTTTTCGCCAGAGGTGGTCAGATTAGGTCCCATGTAACAGGGGGCGAGCCTGTTGCCACTTTATTAAAGATGATTTCAGTGTGTGAGTTTCCTCACGATGTTTTCCTTCACCGTTTGTATTTCGCTGTTGTAACTAAAGTTCACAAATGTACATAACTTAAATATTAAGTTATCGGTACATGCCGAGATACGAACCTGCGACCTTCGGAATGAAAGCCGCACGCTCTAATCATTAGGCCAGCGAGCTTTGTTTTTGTAATTATACTGTCATAGTCTTCTATAGACAATAACGATTGCAGTGTGTTAAAGCAGGGTATTCATTTAAAATAAATATTTATCTAAAATATGGTTATATAATATAAGTGCATAAATGCAAAGGCAAAGGAAACTGCACTTAAAATGACTGACATAAGTTACATCAGCGGTTAGCGGTTGGTTCACAATATGGCGCACAATTGAACTTATTTGTTCAGCGTTTTTGTGTCACCGGGTCGCTTTTATGTGTACTCCGCCAAAAACAGGTGAATACCACAAGTTCACATCCACCTGCTAGTAGACAGGTTAAATATTTTGGAGAATAACTGGGTTATCTTTATTCTATCTGTTCGCAAGTGAAAAGCGGCATTCTTCTTTTGTTAGTTGCCCCTGATCTATTCCGATACGAGTTGCAGATAACGGTTATCTGTAATTATTAGTGCTTCAGATTCCTATCATATGAAAAACTATCGGTATATTAGATTTATAAAGTAAACCTTTTTTTTAATCATCGATGTAAGTACTGTAAAGAATAATGTTTTAATGAAACTAAATTTTACGACTTTTATAGTGTTTATAACCATGCCGTTTAGTGCTTTACAGATCGTCGCGGGAGCACTTAGGTGACAGATGTGCAGAGGTTTACTTTTTATTCTACGAAGCGACGAGTCCTACACTCATCCATAACAATGTGTCGTCTTGAGAGATAATATGTTATTTATCTATATATCTATATATGTATATATATGTTTATTATGTTAAGTATTATTACCCCAATAATTACACCAGCTACAACAGTCTCCAGACCAGAAAACAGTAATGTTTGCACACCTACAGTTTGATAGCAGAAATAAAAGTTGCGATCGTACTTACCTGGATGATTTCCACCCAACGGAGATCTAACACTAATCGGTTAGTCATCACGGAGTACGTATATCTTTTTAATTATTGTTCACACAGATCGATCTTCATACAAAGAGTTTATATCTCTGAAATTTACTAGTGGTATATTAATTTAGTTTAATTAAACGTGTAATATTAGGGTATTTATACAGAGCATTGGTTAACAAAATGGAACCGTTGGAGTATCAAAATAAAGGCCAAAAGAGTCCAGGATCGGTTCGCGTAAGAATTACAGCAGAGACAAAAGTGCAGACGGGAAGAGAATTTTCAAAAACGAGCCGAGCGTTCCGCAGACGCCCGCCCTCCGGCAACTTTACGAAACTTCACCTTTTGTTTGAGAACTTTCTAGTAGTTCGCATGAAACGAAATAATCCCGCTCACTCAATTTTCATAAAGCTGCATCTCATTAGTGGCGACGAAATAACGCAAGGTGGCAAAGAAAAAATATTATTCTTCCCAACAACGGATCTTGAAACTCTTATCGTTGATCATTAGTGTGTTATGTGTTAGAGCGACTTTTTAGTTGATTTACTGGTAGTTGGATGAAAAATTTTGACTTTAATTACTACACCAGCTGAATAGAGATAATTTTAAAAATTGGGTATTATCATTCAAAAGGCACCAGTTCGTAAGGAAAATCATAATTCTCAAATATACAGCAAACAGTGATATTAACTATAAGAAAATTGATATAACCGTAAGTAATATTTATAGTGCACGATGAGATACATACAAAAAATGATTACTAACAGTTTTTTATTCTATTTCTATTTATCTAAAACTTTACCGGTGTAAGTCTCAGAAGCAGGATACCGTCTAGTTTGTCTACCGCGACTTCCACATTTGTAGGCAAACAGTAGTGTACAAACACTACTGTGTTCCGGTTTTAAGTGTGTTGTACCTAATGGAATTACTGAGGTATCGGGACCTAACTTGTCTCAAGCCACAAGCACAATATGATACAGTCTTTACCGTTCTATTTAGAGCCATGTTGTTATAAGCAAGCGTATCGTGTGAACGTACCTTATCACTTAAAATACAAAAAAAACAATCTGTGCTGAAATATAACCAAGATTTAGTAAACACATCAAAATATATGTATATCTATATTCGATTACAGTTACTGGCAACCAGATAATCAAAAAGTATTTCCTATGTAACAATATTTACATATACTCCTTTAGAGGTCATGTACCCCCAAGAGCGAACACGACAAAACATCTGATATGAATACTAAGTCAAAAACTTAAAGAGACGCAGTCAAACCAGTTCTGAAGACGAAAACTACAAACGCACCGAATTATTTTTTTTAATAAGATAAGAACTCAAATGGGTTTCTCTTATTAGAGCTTTACTTATCTTTGAATTTTAAGTCGACATGATATAAAAATTATTCAACTTATATATAAATAAACTAATAATAACATTTTATTATTATTCGACATTTGAATATTGTGGAAAAACAGCTCCCTGACTATCACTTTTTTTTTACATTGAGAACCAACGTCCAAATATCATCATCATTATCAACCGACAGACGTCCACTGCTGGACATAGGCCACCCCCAAATATCTCCACATCGATCGATCCCGCGCTGCCCACATCTAGCTGCTTCCGGTAACCTTCATCAAATCGTCGGACTACGTCTACCGGTACGCGGTTGCCATTCGAGGACCTTAGTGCCTCATCGGCTGTTAGTCCTTCATACGATGGTTCCAAACATGTGGTCACCAAACTCATTGGCTTTACGGGTCTATAAAGGCATTACCTAAATTCCGCTGACCAAACCAAAAGAATGTTATGTGTTAAATGTATAAAAAATGTATGAACACATAAAATGTGCCTGCAACGTTAATTATAACCAAAACATCAAAAGCCCCTTAAAACATAAAATGATGTATATATTTCTGCGGACCACTTTTGGCGACCACTGGTCCTGACTACGTTTATCTGATGTCCGATTATCTTCTGGATATTGCCTGATACTGTTGATGCTAATGCTGTAAATATTTATGAATGTCCAGTAGGCAGTAGGCGATAAGATTACAACATGATATGCATTAACATTATTTTTTTTTTTGAAGAGGAGAAGCAAGGGGAAACTGGTCGCTCGTTGTTCATCTTATGGTGTAATTTCAGTCCTCCACTTTCATTACACCAATTATTTCAGTAACTACTAAACTTCAAACAGTCGGTCCACGTCTAGAGATACTTAACAGTAAAACACTAAGTTAACTCAAATCTAAATATCAAAGATCAGGCATCTTTGAATCCCTAGGATTTAAGAGTATACTTAGAAGATTTGCAAAATTGAATACACAGAAACAACTATATTAAATTTACAAAAGTCTCTCCAACCGGATAATGTTAAAAAAAAAGGTGAAATTAGCTGTAAATTTAAAGAAACCTTATAACGTCATCAGGGGTGCACATGCTGAAATGGCTAAGGGATAAGTTACAAAAACACGAAACATGTTGCCTGTAAAAAAAAATTATTGACAAAATGTGTCCGTGTGTGTTCATTTCTGCTATTATATAGACACTTTTGAGATCAAAATGCACACAAGAAAGAACTAGTGGATCTGAAGCATAACGAAAGATCGAGACGCAGTGGAAGAAATTAAAAGGAAGAAGTGGAGATCAATTGAACACATTGTTCGAAAGAACTACAACCGTTGGGTGAGACTCATTTTATAGTGGACACCCCACAAATACCTTCAGAAAAGGAAAACCACCGAAAAAGTGGAAAGATGATATCTGTCAACAAGTGGGTAGAGGATGAATGACAGGCATTGAAAAACGGAGAGGAGACCTATGTCTGATGACGAATACGTTATGGCTAATATAGATAGATTGTTACAGAGATTTTGACAAAATAATATCTCGTACTTTGTCACATTCTCTACTGATTATATTCTCACCGTCTCACTTAGCCATTGCTTTAATTTTGAATAAATTAAAAAAAATGTCGAGTCACTACTATGTTAATTAATGAAATTTTCCAAAACGATGTTTTGACTGTAAAATGTAAGAATATTGCTCAACTTTATTCTGATAACTTACTAATATTTTTATTGTAGAAGCTATATTCTAGCCAAAGATACCAAAAGAGCTCGTAATGATAGTAGGATATTTTTTTAATCATTCATTGAGAGAAATTGTTAGATAGAGTGGTTAATTTTTTTTTATTCCTCCAACCGACAAGACCAGCGGAATGTTCACCTGGTGAGTGATACGCCTACCCATAACAACGTGGCGCTAATTAAGATAATGTACTACACCGCATTGCGCTCGTCAACGTGAGATATAGGATGTCTCATTACCCTAGTAATTTCACTAACTAAAGAAACAGGAACACTGCTATTTACACACTGCTGTTTGGCGGATGAAAAAGGAGATGCGGTGTTACCTATCTAAACGGTTTTTTCAACAAACATCTACCGCCAGTGGTTGTATGCAACAAAATAAAAAAAACTTCATAACACCCTTCTTTTATTTTAATAATAATAATTATTTTTTTTATATCATCACGCCTTTTTCCTAGGAGGGGTAGGCAGAGGTGAACAAACACCCACTTATCGCCAGATGTGGTCAGATTGGATCCCATGTAACAGGGGGCGAGCCTGTTGCCACTTTATTGGGGCCACCACACACACACACACAAAGATGATTTCAGTGTGCGGGTTTCCTCACGATGTTTTCCTTCACCGTTTCTCTCTCGCTGTTGTAACTAAAGTTCACAAATGTACTTAAATATTAAGTCATCGGTACATGCCGAGATTCGAACCCGCGACCTTCGGAATGAAAGCCGCACGCTCTAACCATTAGGCCTGCGAGCTTACTCTTCTTTTATATTAATAATAATAATAATGTATAAAAATTTAAGAGAAAACCGGTGTCTACAGTCTAATGGAATCAAGGTAAGGCAAGGCGGCCCCGCTCGTTACTTTCTATAGTCGGCGCACTTCAACTGGAATAATTGAGCTACATTTTATTTTCTTACTACATTTACATAGAAAAGTACTTGAATAATTCAAATGAAGTCAATGACTCGCTCCATGCGTTTGCTTCTCACAGCGACGCCATACGCGAGATGTTTTAGTTTTATTACAATAATACAATGTACTTGAACGATTCACTAGATACAGACCGGGGAAAACGAACGTATTAAAATAGACCAAAGTTATTAACAAACAAATATTCATAAAGAAAATTAATAATATCCTTCAGGCGGATAAAAACTCGTCGTGAACTAAAGCAATTATGACCTCCACTAAATCCATTACTACGATTTTTATGTCTGTTGAAAATAAATTTATAACGACTGACATAATTTCGATATATTTATTATAGTGTGGTTTTGAATTAGATAGAAACACACGAAAAGAAGTGACTACATTTAATTCGTTGTAATGAGATAAACTGATTCATTACATTGATAAAGACAACAGATTTCAAACGATTGATAACAACTGTGAAGTAATCAATTTATGAAAACAACTATACTTGAATACCAACACTATGAAGTACCATCAGTTAAAAACAATAGCTGAGGATCACCAAACTTCAGTTTGGAGAGGACACATGATAATTTTTTATATCATGAAATGATGGTAAGTGATACGCCCGCCCATAAAGACGTGGCCCTAGATAGGATGAGATACATTGCATAGCATTGCGATCGTCGCCTGAGACATAAGATGTTCAGTTAGTTACACTAGCTACAGCACCTTTAAAACCTGAACACAGTAATGTTTGCAGACTGCTGTTTGGCGGCAGAAATAGACGCTGCGGTGGTACCTGGACAGTACCCCAGGTACTGCCGCCAGTAAAATGACGATACCGCAAGCCAGTGTAAAAAAGTTATATCCAAGTAAACAAAAATCATTTAGGACTATAATAAATTTTGTTATCTAGATATTCGAGCACAAATTTATTTCCAACCATTACTGTTCATTTTAGTTTTGTCGCATACATAATAATTTTAAAACGACTTTACATAACGTTTCCGTATAACAAAGTCAATACGACTCGATTTAAATATATCAGGAATGGCTAATTAGTAATTTTACTGCTAAAGATTTTATAATGTTAAAAAAAAACACTGTGAAACTATGTTTCGGAATATAATCTATTGACATAAACATGTCGTGTAGTATAAAAAAGTCAGTTAAGAGTTTTATATTACACGGTAGTGACTGAATGTATCTACGGGGAAGTTTTAAAATAGACCGCAAATGCGTGCGAACGCTTCGGATGAGGAACTGGATCCCAGCAGATAACGTTTTGTATCGGCGTAATTGTTTTTCATGATGTTATATCTATTGGATACGATTCTACAAATAACTATAACACTAATACTTCATCAGCACATTTATCGAAGAGCTAGATTTAGTCATGTTAATGTGGAGTAGGGAAGCGGGTGTGGTCAGCTGATCGGCTTGGACGCACAATTGTACATCTGTTTACAGGAAATATGAAGCCTATTGATTATATCCGTTGTGGCGACTTTAAAGACAATTTTAATCATACCGATCGACTGTAACGTTTAGCTTTACTGACCTTAATTCCAGAGCGTCCCTGTTGCTTCAGTAGCACGTTCTCAGGTTTCATGTCGCAGTGAATGATGCGGTTCTTGTTCAGCGCGTGGAGGCATTGCAGCAGGCTGTGCGAGAACTTTCGAACGAGTTGCAGCGAGAACCCTTGAAACTTGTTCTTCTTTATCAACTCATAAAGATTTATCGAGAGCAATTCGAACGTGATGCACGTGTGGTTTCTGAACGTAAACGAGTCGAACATGTGAATGACATTCATCGTATTATCCTTGTCCTGCTCTCGGAGGTGCTCCAGTATACGGATCTCCTCCTGAGCCTGCCTGTGGAACCTCTTCTCGTTCCTTACCATTTTCAGAGCAACGTTTTCCCGCTTCTTGTGATCGTAAGCTTTGACTACTTGCCCGAAGCTACCTTTGCCTATAACTTTGAGCACCTCGTACCGATAAGCTATGTGATCGTGCGGTATGTGGATATATGAACCCTGCTCGTTGTCGTATTCGCAATTGTTCGGGAAGCCGATGAGGCCAGGACGTTTTTTAGCGTTCGCGCCTATGAAGTACACTTGGGGGTAATCAAATATCTCGCGGTGTTCGTAAGGCGTGAGTTTGTTCATATAGAGCTTCATGACTTGCTCGGGACTAGCGGCGGCTGCTGGAGGAGCCGGTGGCGCTGCCGCCGGCGGGCCGGGCTCCAGAGGCGGCAGGGCGCCGTCCCGGAGCAGCGCGCGCCCAAATGCGTGCGCGCTCGCCAGAGGCATGTCGCCGGTCATGGCCGAGCGGCCGCCGCCACCTCCACGCACTTCGCTCGCCGTGGCACCGACCCACGCTCGCTCGCACACACCACTGCACCTCACTGCACTTGCACTAGACGGCGCCACCCTGGGGCACTACACGACATTTCACATTGACCGAGAGGAGCGACAGCCACGCTTCCACTTATGTTGGCACATTCCGTCTCGGATGTGATACGATAGAGCGCCAGACGCAGATGATACCGTGCGACGCGAACGTGAAACGCAAACAAAGACCCCCTTCCTAGCGGACCGAACCGACGACAGAACCAGAGAGAAAATAGAAACTGGTCGCCAAAGTCATTGAACCATTTTAACGCGCAGAGCACATAAGTGTAAGTGAGACAAAATACAAGGCTTTAATAAAACTCTTTGCCTGCAGATGGCGCTTAACAACGGTACTTCTACTAATAGTTATTATGAGAGACCCATAAATTTTAATCTGTATCTAGGAGATTCAATACACATTTGAAGAAGTAATCAAAATATTTAGTTAATTAATATGTAAATTTGTTACGAAAGTAGATTGTATAAATATCAGAAATTTAAGTTATATTAAATATTATAGCCTAATTAAAAATTATGTTTAGTATTCATTATGATTATATACCAGAAATATAAAAACTCAAAATAAAAATATAGCAGTTTACTACACACAAATATCTTGTTAAATATTTCTCCAACGTTTATACGGTATTACACGAAAAACTATATTTTTTTGTTATCCTGTACATTACGTTCAATCATAATTTCGTTACTTTTATATTTAGTATTAATATATATTTCTTGTACTAAACAAGATTAATGACTAATGACTGATAGTATCATGGTACAGTGCTTAAAGTATCTAGATTTTCTTGATAATCTAGTAAAAAAATGTAACACAAATCAAACTACTTCCAGTTGTGTTTTTAAAAATGGTTTATATATTCATCATAACCTAAGTTTACAATTTAAAAACAAAGATAATATCTAAAAGCTATTATTATATAGTTTTATTTAAAAAAAAATATTGTTACAAATTAAAACAATTTGACAGTTCAGATTTTGTTTTCAATTATAATTTAGGTCTTACCCCATATTATTTGTCTATGGCTGCAAATAAGGCGACATCTACCGAATATTAACATCATCAAAGAATAAGTGCATCTTCCATCCAATCTAGACGTCTTTTTTCACTCTGCTGTTTTCTGTCATTTCATACATTCGTAACTATGTGGTAATCATATTTTATTTTCGTGGAAAACGTGTAGAGACTATTGTGTTAAAAAATTTAAAAGTAATGTGTTAACAAGCAAGGAACACAAATTTTAGCTTGTAGTAAAATGTAAGTATAATCTATATAATACCGACAATTGGTTGCAGTGATTTCTTTTTGTCGTTTAATTGTTTTACTGGCTTGTAGCTTCAACTATTTATAAAGGTTTGAGCAATAACATAATAATAATTTAATTTAAGCTATTTAAAAAACGTGTTTAAATTGCAAATCTTTATTTAGTAATTTTCACAGAAAACCGATATAAAATTTAGGAAAATAAATTCTATTGTTTATACATAACTGTATACATCGATGAGTACTTGAAGCCTCTAATGGAACGATGACGATGTTTCAATGAGTATGTTAACCTTTCAAGGTAATGTTAGGGCACTGATATGGTACTGTTTATAAGTGTGAGTACTTCCTTATACACACAAACTGTTCATATAGTTATGCATGTTTGGACTGCAGCCAGTGCAGCCCTTTTGCATATATAAGTTTGATAAATATTTTTTCTTTGTTTATTATTTTACTCTTAAAAGTGAGTCACATGTTGTAGGGAATATGCACTCTTGAATAAATTTGAGATGAGTCATTAAGTGTAAGGTTATAGATGCTGATGTACCATTACAGAAGCTAATTTTAATGTGTTTGTTTTGTTTCCTATATCCATTAATGATCTTTGTTTTGCAAAGTATACTTTGAGTTACTAGATGTTTGTAGGTACTAGTATATTTATTTAACATGCTTACTTTTAAGAGAGCATGTATAATAATAAAGGATAACATATTTACTATTGTTATTATTAAATTTTGTAATCTTTTGTGTTTTTAAAAATGGATTATGTGTAAATATAATATTAATAAAATTTTTCCCATTGTATCAGCAATAACCTTGTATACATTCAATTTAGTATAAAGTTAAATGATAATATTTTGGTAATTAATATCAAAATTTTCATACCATACTGTATACTACTACTAACTACACTTGTTGGTTTTTGTAAAGAATAAATGTAGATAATTATTATTCTTAAGGAAATATATATCTCACTTTAAAAGGGATATTAAATATTTCTGATAAGAGAGTTTGGGTAAAGTAATCATTAAACAATTTTTTATTTGTTAAATTGTCACAAAAACATAAACCGTTTCTTATTTTACATACTTATAGTCATATTCTTATTTAGTATTGATGTTGCAGTCTGGTCTTTTTTTATGCAATATGAAACTCAAATATTTGATTTGTACTATCCTAAGTAATATATGCATGCATATTGTTAATGATATGAAACTTTAGTCACAGAGAGCTTTTTGTGTTGCTAAATACATGTGTTACAGTAAATATTTATGATATTTATTAATACATACTTTAATTTAAAACATAACTAAGATTATTATTGTCTAAAACATACATTATATTTTGATACTGGTAGATTGTTCAAAAGCAACAACCAACATTTGCTATTATGGTTAACATTATTATATTAGTAGTAAGGTAGCTAGAAATAATCATATCTATATCAGGATTTGTAGAAAATGTATGACACATATTTTTTATAACATTCAGTAATGTTAATAAATTAGATAAGATTGCATTCATGATGTAATACAAATATTATAGTCATTTTATGTGACAACATGTGCATGTCTTAATTTTTTTCATTTGATTTAAACTAAATCTTTTTTGGTTTTTGATAACCACCAATAACAATAAAAAATTATCAAATAGCTTGTACTTTCTAATCATCAACATACATTTAACTTCTATTTGATGCACAGAAGATTTTATTAATGCTGATTAATGGGGTCATTTTTGTTTAACCTTTAGCTGTGATATTTATTGTGAAAAGGAAAGTTGTGAATCTCTTCTAATCATCATCAGGCATTAGACATCCACTGTTGATGTAAGCCCACTCAAAGATCTCCACATCGATCGGTTCGGCGCTGACCGCATCCAGCAGATTCCTGCAACCTTCCAATAGTCAACATGGCCTCCGGTACCGCCGGGCACTAGGGTTCGTCGTTTATAAGGGTTCGGATGGGAATTTGGGCCATTCCCAACACGCTGGCTCAAATGCGGGTTGGTGGGGATCAGAGCCTCGTTTGTTGATTAGCAGGGTGCACCACGGGCAGGTGAGGTTAGCTCGGGTCCCGTGAGTTATTGTGCGGCATCCCTAACACCCCTTCTTATCAATAATGAAATTATTGATAATACTTTTTAGAGCAGTTTCAAAATTTTACAGATATTAATATAAGATTTATTAAATATAGCATGAACTTTTGATGCTATATTTATTCAGAATGCTTTAAGCTATCTCAATTACTGCTTAAAATTTTGAAATTTATTTGATGATTGTAATTTTTTCATATGTTTATCGATCTATAGGGGCCCACTGCAGGACAGTCCAGCGATATAGAACTCAACACAGATAGATCTAGCTCTGCCCACATCCAACTTCTTCCTGCGACTTTCATCATATCTTCGATCTTTGTGATTATGCATAGCCGTATATTTTTTTTTTGCGGAAGTGTGTTACAAAATATTAAACACAATATGTCACGAGACAAGCACATAATTACACACGATTCACGTGTTCACTGTGTTATTATGTTTATTTTTAACTTTACTTTCGTTGAAGTAGTGAATGTTTTAGAGACGATATGCCGCAGTATTGTCTGTGTAGAGATCAATTAGATCAATCGTTATCGTCGTTGAGGAGATTCGTTTTCTATATATAAATCTTGTGCGCGTGTGAATGTGAATGTTCGTATTGAGCAGTGCTACTATCATAAAGATATCTTGTTGTTAATGCGCTTGATTTAGTAAGTATTAGCTATACATAAATTACGAATAAGTTATTAAACCGTAATTACAATTTACCATCAGCGTAGGGAGTTATCCTTTCCGACTAGTTTAGTTGAAGCAAATTGTTATTGCAATAATTATGCGCCCGAATTTCGTAACTAAACCAATTTACTGTACAGCAGCTGCGTCGGAATCATATTAATGCCGGTCCCGGAACTTGATAGTTAGCGGGAAAAGTCTAATCAAAGTTGACATGGAAACAGCTGTATCCGTAATATCATACACGGTAGATAGTGCTTGCATGGTATTACTTAGACATATACAACTAGTTTAGCTATAACAACTGTTACATGAAAACTTCTTTTTTCTTTTCAACTTTTTAATTATTTTTAAATTGAAACATTATATTATTTTGAAAACTTCTTTACATTTTGCGCCATTTCACATATTTTTTCGTGTTCATTATCAAATTACAATATGGAATGGGGTGTTAAAGAAAATAGGATTGCAGCGATCGCCTTGTACAAAATGGGTATAGAGCCGTCGGTCATATTCCAGACACTTGGTATCAGCTCTATGTTCGTATATAGTATTATCAACAGATACAACAACACTTCCTCTGTCGAAGACCAGAAAAGATCGGGGTGACCGCGTCCTGTTAGAACTACAAAGGCTGTTAATGCTGTTAAAGTCAAAATTTGTCGAAACCCTATTAGGAAGAAAAAATCGTATCACGAGAAATGAAGATTCCTGCTAGGCGTATTATTAAACAAGACATGAAGTTCGGTGCTTATCATGCATGCCCTAAATCAATCTTTACAATTAAATGGAGTGGATCGATCAAAATGCCTTCTGTCGCGATACGCAAATGAAAGGCATAGAAATATCCTTTTCACCGATAAAAAAATTCCACAATTGAAGAACACTAAAATAAGCAAAATGGTAATGTGTACGCTCACAGTTCTAAAGAAGCTGTTCAAGTGGTCGGAAAGTTAGAATGTGGTCATCATCCTGCGTCAGTGATAGTTTAGCATTTCTTATCCAAGAGTCACAAAACTATATTTTTGTGAAAAAGGTGTGAAAACTTCAGCTAAAATATATCAAGATACAGTCTTGGATCATGTGAAACCTCTCAGCCATACACATTTTAAAAATATACCGTGGACTTTCCAGCAGGACTCTGCACCTGGTCATAAGGCACGAAATACCCAAGCCTGGCTTGAAACCAGCGTTCGGCACTTTATAAGAACTGAAGACTGGCTAGCTCAGCCTAGCCTCAGCCAGACTTCAACCCTTTAGACTTCAAATTATGGTCAGTTTTAGAGGACATAGCCTGCTCTAAACGATACGGCGACATTGAGCAGTGGCGGTGGTGGAAATTGCCCTTGGAAATAATGCGTAAATCCATAGATTCGTGGTCAAACAGGCCATTTCGAATAGAATATTTTTTCTGAGACAAATAAATATGTAGGTACAAAGTTTAATAACATTACATTACTTGATTAAAAAAAAATTACTTTCATTTGTAACAGAACTTATAGCTGGACTAGGTAGAATGAGCTTTGACACTGAAACTTCTATTCCCTTTAGAGAAAAATTTCTAATTAAAAAAAACTATTTATATTACATAAGTATTTTGTATTAATGCAAAGTAAACAATTTTGTAACTGATATCTAGTTATACCATGTTTGCTAACAGGATGCACGATAGTAGTGTCGACATAGCACAACAGCTCATGTTAAACGATATGTGATTGACGAATAGGCCCTTAGTACCTGGAAGGCACTAACGGACAGAATAACAAACACCGGATGTTCTCACCTTGCTATTATCGGTGAGGCACATCAACGTCCATATAGACTCACCTCTATAACCAGCCCTCATAGACTGGACTGATTTTAAGACCCTTAAAAATTTGTTTATTTTGATTAAGGGTAGTTTACCTGGAATCTTGTAAAATAATAATTTTAATAATAACTTAGAAAATTATTAAAGTACGTAGATACACAAAAATAAACATTGTTTCGATAGAAGTTTTAGCAATATTAAATTTTTCTCTTGGAACGCTGTTTATAATAAATTAAGTTATCGTGAAACAGCGATTTAACTTTTACAATATCGGCATTTGAGTATCTTATTAAGCTTCATAAAAATTTGTTTCGTATAACAAAATTTTTGAAGATCAAAAATTTTTTGTCTGCTATAAGATGAATGTATTATATCTTAATTGCTTTTTATAATTAATAAGTAGCAACTTATACGCTGTCTGAGCATGTTATTAATATGCCTCATTTATAACGGATCTGCGCTCCACCTCACTCATCACAAATTTTGGAAGATTCATAACCTGTTAGTTTACATCTACCACCTGCGATGCTGATGTCGATTTACCGGTAAATCCCAAACACCGTTCTGTTACTAAATATTAGTGTGCAAACATTACAATGTTCCGGTTTGAAGGGCGATGTAGCAAGTGAAATTAGTGGAGTGACTAGACCTAACCTATGGTGCTGTGAATATCATCTTAACTTCCGTCACGTAGTTATGCGTGGACTTATCATTTACCCTATATAATATGTAGGTGCAACATTTTATTTTATTTATTTGAGCGATGAGACGACCGGAGCGTTCACCTGACGGTAAGTGATACACCCCCATATAACAATATGGCGCTAGTTGGGATGTTATACACAGCACCACATTGCGTTCATCGTCTTGAGACTTAAGATGTTAGGTCTCGTTACTTCAGTTATTTCACTAGCTACAACGACCTTTAAACCGAAACACAGTAATGTTTGCATAGTACTGTTTGGCGGCAGAAAAAGACGCTGCGGTGGTACCTACATAGACGGTTTCACTGTGATCTACTACCAATCTGATCATATGTATTTTTAATTATAACATATATTTACGATTTCTGAATTGCTATAAAGCTGCTAACACATGCTATAATCACAGATATATTTAGAGAAATGTGTGCAAAATGAAACGAACTCTTCGTTCATCATCATGTCTTTTAACAATCAACCATCAAAACCAAGCGGCTGTATGATTTCTTTTCAACTTCTTTAATTGTTGTTTATGTAATACATTTGTAAAGGAAACATCTAATTGACAAACAAACGGTTCGTTTATGTCGGCGCTTTGATGTTTTTTTATAATAGTTTGATAGGTATCATCACAATAATGTGGAGAATGTCAATCTTCATGGATAATAATGACGTAAATGCGTAGGCTCGTGGTATGTTTTCTTTTATCTCTAGCTATAACGTAATATACGAATTGTATGATATGTATTTATGTATGTATTTTAATTTATTGGTCTTATACATATAGATAATATCATGTAGATGTCCTAGCAATATATATTTAGTTTATATCAGTAAAAAGGTTTTGTGTAGACAAACTATCATCATGACTGTTAATTGTACGGTATAGAAGTTGGATATATCGCAGCGTCATCTAATCTATGGAAAATACATGTATATGCCAATTTTTATTAACCTTGGTTTTATGATTGGAGCCGTTTCAAAAGAAACTAGGACTATTGTAATATATTTTTTCTTTAATTAAATATTGATGGTAGTACTCTGTTGCTACAGAATGTCTAAGTTAATATCATTACAGAGCTTATATCTACCACCGCACAATAGTGTTCAAACAATATTATATTCGAGTTTGAAGTAATGTAATTTCAGACTAAATGATGTGTAGTGTAAATATATGATATTATCATCACTTCGAAGTGCTAAATGAAATATACTCTTTTGACTTATGTTATTTATACAGAATACTTTATATCTTTTTGTAAACAAATATAGATTTCTACATTATGTTGAATTTAGAATTTATATCATTTATGTGCAGTCTGTAGCAGCCAATGTAGAATTATGAATGTCACCAAATGAAAGACACAATTATTACTTTCAAACGATAGAGCACGAACTCGCGTACTTTGCTTTTTGGTTCCTTAACTTTTGTAATGCTGAGCACACTTCACTTAATGAAGGCACGGTTTTCGAGTGAAAATAATAAACATAAACTTGGTTTTTAAATGATATTCATAATTAAAAAAAAAATTAAATTTATAGAGTACATATTTAGTAATAACACAATGTGTATAATAAACCATTAATCGTTTATTTCAATGAAATCAACTGTTTTCAAGGCTGTTTGATAATGTATGCTAAATCCCCGCGTTAGCCTACGCAAATGCAATAAATAATATGGCTATATAACTTATTAAGCCCGAATTGAATGTTATAGACAGATGAAAAAAAATTAAGTAGACAAAAATTGTGTACATTTATGTTGATATGATTAAGAAGTACTCGGAAAAAAAACTAAAATTTTTACGAATATGCCATTATACTTTAGGTTCTGATGGATAAATACTCTTAAAATATACTATGACTATAACCCTTCGTTATATAGCTTTCAAACCGTTGCGTATATATCGCCTTAGAATATTTATTAAAATCGTGGCTTAAAATACTGCAACATTTGTTCACAAATATACTGAGAACATATATCTACAATGGCAGTCAAGAACAGGACTAGGGTAAGCAATGCTTGCGGTCGACGTTGTATAAAAGGAGCTTGGGCTAAAGATAGGATACCCTTATCGCTTGATAAACGAGTCGAGGGGGCGAAAAATGCGAAGTGGTCTTATATTTGCCGTAGCATAGCGAGGCTTAGTAAGGAACTCTGTCTTTCCTTAGGATATGCTCAGCCAAAATGCGAAAGGACGGTGCAGTTCAAACAAATCTCGTGTAAACGTGAAAAATATGAGACCTCCGATCCCTTCCTTATCTCACGTAATGCAAATTTCAACCTAAAGCTGTCTATTGAATATTTACCCCCGACATCTACAAAAACGTTTCCTGCAATGTAACTGATAGTCTTTATAACGTTATGTTTAGTAATATGTGACCTTAAAGCGTTGTTCTCTTCGCGGAAATAAAAACTTGATGCCTGTGTATGTGTGTGTAACACGTACTTTCTCTAGCGAATGCTGCGTATACGGATATGATTTTATTGTTTTTAATTTTTACAATACTCACGTCGGTGTGAGTGTCTTTGTGTTGACACGAACACTTGCGATACTTAAACTGCGCAGTTAATTTTCGTATCGCTTTACATGAAATTGATCAAGTGAATATTGATACATCACCGATTGAATATAGACCAATTAGCTAGAATAATTATTTTTAACAAGTCGGAGCCTAAACAAGGTCTAAAACATCTTGTCCGTATCTAGTTTAGATCAAGACTAGGAAAGACTTCTCTGTCAAACGAAAGGCATAACTTCAGTAAACATAACACTAAAAAACCATGTACGGTCATAATGATAAGTATACGCCCACGTAATTAAACTCCTTGTACTGCAAGAGTCAAAATTTTTGCTGGTGCTAGGTCTCCATTGTCGGAAACTGACTGGGTAGGTTTCACCACAGCGCTCATTTCTGTCGCCAAACAGAGGTGTGCAAACATTATTGTGTTCCAGATTGAAGGAAATTGTAATTACTGGGGTAATAAGGTTCAACATGTTGTCTCAGGCAACAAGCGCAATGTAAAGCAATAAATAATCTTTACTAACGCCACGGTGGTATGAACGGGTGTGTCACTTACCATCAAATAAACGTCCCGCTCGTTAATTTGATTAAAATAAGAAAATATCAGTACTGCTTCGAACGTGACTACCACTTTTTTATATTTGTTAAAGTAACCAATAAAGCGAGAAGTTGACCCCATAGTAACTGTCAATAACACTGCATCAAATTGTGCTCTTCGCCTTGAGACAATATATGCATTATAACCCTAACTATATCTTACTACAACGTCCATCACGCAGTAATACTTGTATACTTGCTAGGGACAGAAATAACTCCTGCAGCAGCACATATGATCACCAGCAATAGAAATCTACTACTAGTAAATTTGTGTTGGATACATTACATTACGGCGCATGCTTCAAACAAATATTAAAAATTTCACACGGTATATATTTATTATAATTGTGAATATGTAGTAATATAAATATAAAGTATACATATAAAAATATTAATATAAAGTATAAAAAACTATACAAAATTTTTAACATCTACCATTCTCATGTACTGGTAGGTGTTTGTTGGCGGAGACCGTTTAGGTAGGTACCACTGCACTTTCTATGTGCTACCAAACAGTAGTGCAAATATTACTTTGTTCCTCATTGAAGGAAGCTGTAGCTAGTGAAGTTATTGGGTCAACGAGACTTAATATCCTATGTCCTAAGGTGGCGAGCGCAATGTGGTGCAGTGTATACCATCCTAACTGGAGTCACTATGCTATAGGCGGGCGTATCCCTTACCATTAGGTGAACGATCTGCTTGTCTCACCACTTCGTTAAATAAAAAAATATATAATGTTATATAGGTACATGCAAATTGTGACTAGTGATGTCGAGTCTGATTTTACGTATGAGTATGTAGAGAGTTGTTATTATTCGTACACAAAACGAATGCTTTCTGTGAGATTGAATTAGCAATGAGAAGATTCATAGCACTAAGGTCACAGACATAGCTCAAGTGATAGTCTAACAAGAGGCAGTAGGAAGGACACGTTGCTCGAAGGACCACTGATGGAGTACTAATGTCCTTGATAAGCAGCTGCTTATCGGCGGGCGTAAAGTTCGGGAGCTCCTTTAAGGTGAACCGACGATTTGGTGAAGATTGCAGGAAACCGCAGAATGCGGACAGGGATGGACCGGTTGGTGAAAGGATTGTTAAGAGTATGCCTGTGTCCAGCAGTTGAAGTTTATCGGCTGATGATGATTCATATTATTTAGCTTTTATAAATATATGCACAGCTTTTTTAGATTTTTTTTATATATGAAATTGTTTGTATTTATTGGAAAAAACTGTTATGATGTTTGTATCTACAATGTTACAACCGCGAGAAGCATAAAGTATAAGGTCATTTAAATACTTAACATATTCCGAAGATCTATTCTTGACCTTTCACTGGCATAATCCTTGACGCTGTATATTGAATTCTTATACACAACATCACGAAATTATATACTCGTTAATACTAACCCAAGCAATGTTTCTTTACCATATAAAGTTAATATATTACATAAGATGTATGTACTATAAATGTGGGATCGTTTATATATAAACAATTCCTTTCAATACAATCAATTTGCTGTTATATCAATATTTTATTATACTTTATAAATATGAACCAACAGAAGTTATAGTTTATTGAAAGTTATTAATATTAATGACTTGCTGTTATAATAAATAACAGAAAGGTGGTTGATATGCAGTATTACGTATCTCAATAACGTAAGAGGGCGTTGGCTTACAGACGGACAAACTGTCTAGTATGTATATGCGCATACTTACGGGTCAACAGTCAATCGTGCACACCCACGCGGCCGCAGTTCACATAAGTGATTAATTGGCAAAAGATTATCACTCGGAACCCAGTGCACAGCGGTCTACTGCCGACTCATAATCAGTTATTGTTTCGCATTTACTCACAAATCATTGTAATATTGAATAAAGCTTTTTACATGCTACATTTTACTGAGACAGTTAACTTCTATGTTAAGTAGGATACTCGTGGTAGGTCTGCTTTACCGAAGTCCGTCAAAGTCAAACAGTAGTGTCCATACTTAGCTGTGTTCGTTTGAAGGGCGTTGTAGATAGTGAAATTACTAGAGTAACTACAGTTAATTAATTATATATAATCGTAACTAGCGCCACGTTGATATGAGCAGGCGTATCACTTACCTACAGGTGAACTTCTCGTTCGAATCGTCGTTTCGTCAAATAAAATGAATCTAGTAACTATTTCAATATGAGTTTGTTAAGTGTACTAAACGTTTAGGGTATACGAATATGATACTAGGGACCAATTTTTGTATAATCTGAATTACTTCAGAATTAAGCCTACATAATTTTTTTTAAAGTTCTTATACAAGAATGAAATATTTAAAAATACTGAGAATTTAAATATTTGAAAAGCGACACTGTTGGTCAAAGCGCATGTGACGTTACCATTTGATGTGAAAGGTTACCAAAGAGCTTTGTGTTAGAACAGATTTCATCAAAATCTATGACGGCAGAAACAAAGCTCGCAAAAGGGGACCGTCGTTTATAAAAATACTTTAAATCGCTTTTCTAACATTGTAATTTTTACTATAACTAAGCCATGTAGAGTATGGAGAAAATCTGTGTATTATCTATTATATCACAATTGACACACTTATATTCATACATTGACTAATCATCAAGTAATATTCTGATATAAATGAGATACTTTGCGGATGCTATTTTTCCATTGAATTAAATTTATATACAAAGTCAGTACCCATTAATATTTACCGTGAATGGACCATAAATACATAGTGAACAACTACTCCCTTAGCAATATTTTGTTATCATGTACTTAAAAGAGTTGGATTGATCGTGTATATTTATTTGTATCGTATTATTATTCCCGTAAATAAATCCCTAATCTTTGTAGCAAATTCTGGGAATATAACTGATTAAACAGAATAATTTTAGTACTTTTTTTTAAGAAATAATCCTTAATAATCCTTTATTTATTATAAATCGTATTAGTCTATTTTCTGTAGCTGTTTCCCGCCCGCTTTGTTGGCTGTAATACCCTAGCAACGCACTTTGGGGAAAGAGTTTTTTAGAATTGTCTTAGCTGACCTATACTCAGCATAAGGAATATTCCTTCAAAAATTCAAATCTGTACGCCTTATGGTTCTGGAGACATCGTGATGAGTCTCTACATAGGTGGAAATTTCTTATACATATATGTATGTATGTGTAGAGAGAGACCGAGAGAAATATTATACTTTGTACCTAGACATACGTCTGTGAAAATTCAGTGAACATGTGTCGGGCTGCTCCCTGTATTCTGAACAAACGAATGTACGAAATTTAAAATAAAAGAACAAATTCCTTGTTTTTTTTTACAAGTAAACATCGTAACGTATCTTGAACATTCGTTAATAACACATATATCAAGTACTGATAACTTGATTCACATTGTACGCATCCATTTCTACTAATCAATATGTTATTGTTTTTATTGCTTTATTTCTCTTACGTGCAGATTTTGTTGTTATGATTTTAGATCATGTACAACTATTGCTTACCGTATCAGAATCCTATAATAGAATAGTAAATGTTTATACAGTTGGCATTCGTCGTATGCAGGGTAGCGTAGCCAAAGTGAAGTGAACCGACTGTATAAGCTTTTTGCTGTTTGTAACATAGTGACTAAATAACTGACTCAATAACCAGGAAATTAACTGATTACAGTCACGCCGTCCGCCACCATTTACGAAGATTGTCCAAGTTTATCTGTAACATAACTTATTTTTTTATTATTATTATATTATCTCGCCTTATTCCCAGTAGGGATTGGCAGGGGCGGATAAACACCCACTTTTCGCCAGATGTGGTCAGATTAGGTCCCATGTAACAAGGAGCGAGCCTGTTGCCACTTTATTGGGACCATCACACGCACACAAAGATGATGTCAGTGTGCGGGTTTCCTCACGATGTTTTCCTTAACCTTTTGTATCTCGCTGTTGTAACTAAAGTTCACAAATGTACATAAATATTAAGTCATTGGTACATGCCGACATTCGAACCCGCGACCTTCGGAATGAAAGCCGCACGCTCTAACCATTAGGCCAGCGAGCTACTTTATAACTTTATAATATGAGTATTTATTTTTAAATTAAAAATTGTATGACTAGATATTATTTACCACCATTGTTGGTGTATCTGAACATTACTAGTATCATTTACTTTTAGTTCTGGATGGAACAATAGTCCGTTTATTTTTAATCCTCAAACAATTTTAAGTCCTTTAACAACACAGATTAAATAAATGTAATTTTTCTTTATGTTTAGTTCAAAAGGCTTATCAGCAATATTTTTTTCAAATATTGACATTGGCGTCGTTATCAAACCTAACAGCTGTTCAACAATGCAATATTAATGACTAATCCACCGGCACTCGTTGTCCTCCATTATTATCATTTCTTAGTATTCCTTATAGTACTATAGATTAAAAATGGTGATTATAACTGTAGTGTATTTAGATATTCATACCTTTACAAATACGCAACTGATTCATAATAATTCAAAGAATTAACGTGGCTATAGCAACCTGCCATATTTTATAATTTTTCTGTTACTTTTTTTATTCTACAAAGCGCCGAGACTAGCAGAACAACTTGATGGTAAGCAATACTCCTGCTTTCAACGTGGCGCTAGTTGATATACACTGTACCGCATTTTGTTTGTCGCTTTGAAACATGTTGAATCTCGTTACCTCAGTAATTCACTTGCTGGCAGCAGAAACAGCCGCTGCGTGATACCTACCTAGACGGTCTCCGGCAATAGAGACCTACCACCAATTTTTTTTATACAGTACTATGAATAGACTTAATATTGTTTCCATAAATATCACGCTTATTAAGAACCAAATCGAATAATTTAGTTTCATAACTTTAAGCTTAAAGCCTCCTAGGCACAACATGTAAAGTTTGTAGTGCAGTTTTCAAGAGTGGCTCAATGTAACAGAAGTGGCACTCGTCAGCGGGTAGTGTGCCTTATGTAGGTCAAAGCTATGTTAGCTGTATACAGCTTGCGTGGGTAACGGCTCGGTAAGGATTCTATTGGCCCACAAAACGTTTTTACGGGAAATTTTATTGTGCACGATAATACACGAAGCCTTGTTACTCGAAGGTGGAATGATAAGCTTTATATATTTTGTACCGATACAGTTATTCTATATGCATAATTTAAACTTACCACATTCCTAAGTATACAAAATGTAGTATAAAAATGGATAAGTAGAATTTCAATTCGTTAGTCTATGTATATTTCTCCTTGCAGCACAGTTATCAATAGCTAAGAAATTGTAATCACTTTTGAGTAAGCTCTTATTGTTTTTTTCGACGAAAAGATAAGAGACCATTGACCGCTGAAGAGGTTTGAGTGGGTACAAATATCACATAACTTTGACTTTTCCCTGAAGTAAGGGTGTCTTTTAAAGATCCACCCCCTGTCCCTATCATTATAACATGTAAAATATAATGTCATTAATCCAGTTATTTAAATTTCCTTACCCTAGTTATTCAAAACTAGACTTTTGCATCAGACATCAGTATTGCAGTGGTTACCACCTTGAAGCTAGCATGTATGTACTACAAAATCAACAGCATAAAAGCTGCAACAGGTTAACTTTTCGTTATTTGTTTCTCATTTTACTATATTGTTTTATTTAATTTATAAACATTGTTAATGTTTAGAGTACTTTACATACTGTGGTCAGGTATAAAATAATATAATATAATTCTTCCGTACTAGAATGAAAGATTGGTTTGTAACCTTTCGTCGGTTGTAAGCGGATATTTTAACGGCTATTTGGCTAATAACAAAAGTTTTATTTAATGGTGCAAAATCCTCATTTAAATATAGGTTAATGACAGTATCATAATTTTGACATCCTGCGCAGCTGTCGGAGTTCATTCAAACGTTCGACATTAATTCGTGTGACCTATCCCTATTTTACCTAAAATAGTGTCTAGTCGAATCAATTAAGCCACCGGCAATGTCATTGCGCCAGTAATTTCATCAGTTTCCCTGTAATGTTATAAATATGGCTAAAATAAAGGCCTACTTTTTAGGTCAGAATTCGGCAATGTTTGGACAATACTGCTTGGCGGTGGAAATAGGAGCTGCGGTGATGTCTAGTTAGGGGCCGTCTTTTACAAAAAAGACGGCCCACTATTAAAAAAGTATTTATATGAATTATATCACAATTTTTTTTTTTTGTGTCTATGAAATTAATATTCAAGGATTCTTTATAATCCCTGGTTTCTCTTCAAAACGAAAGTAACTCTAGAATTGTCTGTTGTGTCGGAGTTTACTGACTGTATAGTTGTTATACCTTCCGACTTAACAACAAGTTGATCTATTCTGTAAAGCCATTTGATGATTATCACCCCTATCTATATTTTAAAAGATTTTATATAAGCAGTGCTGTAATACCTCAAATTTATATACTCTAATTCCTTTTTCCTAAAGAATAATCAAAATCCCTTGAATTTTATCTGGGATTTTTTGTCTGATCAAAGGGTAAGAGGTTGTCTGACGGGTCCTTAAGAAGAAATGTGGATTTTCCGCTCTGCTTGCCTTTGAGAGAGCTTATTACTGTTATTCAAAGACGGTGATCTTTTAATGGTATTATAAGCTTATAGATGCGACCTGCTTAATACGCTCGGCTTAACCTTGCTTCTTTTATCACCTATTGTAAACTATGAGGGATCGATTTCACCTCCTCTGTATGTTATTCGACGGCAAAATATAATACCGACATTTTACAAAAAATAAATATCAACATGATATTAAGACGTCAGGTTTTGATTACTTTTCGTTAATAAATTCACAAGTATTGCAGGCTTAGTTTATTAAGCCACCGCAGCTCCTGTTGCTGCCACTATGTACTACAGTAATGTGCAACCATCACTGTGTTCCGGTTTGGAGGTGATTGTAACTAGTACCTAGGTATCAAGGCGATGGGCACAATGTGGTGCTTTGCATGCCAACTTAACTAGCTCTACTTTTTTATTAGCAGGCGTATCACTTATGATCTGGTAGTGGACGTTCCGCTTGTTTTATCGCATATAAAAAATAACTGCCCTTTTAACAGCTATTCCATTGCGGTGGCCAAGCCTAGTTTGATTTAAGTAATATGTAGTTTATAGTATACTTTTTGTATTCTACAAAATATAATCTATACAGGCGTTGAAACATATTTTACTTTAGCTTAAACATCGCACTTTTTTCGGGCTAATGTCCTCGTGTATAACAATATAGTCTGACCTCCGTCAGAGAGTATCGATTTGTCGCCAGTCGCTATAGAAGAATGCTGAATTAGAACCATTGTAAAACCTAGCAAATAGTTAAGCGACGAAAAGTATTAGTAAATAGAAATATAAAAAGTTTTAAATCAAATCCTCGGACAAGTTAAATATAAAAGTATCATTTCGATATTAGATTTTACAAACATCTATTATGTGTTTGTATAATAGAAAGTACAATATTTGTTATATGAAATGATTAGGTTAGAGCTTTAAGAATATTTTTTCGTAAAGACAAAAGTTTCCTGCTATAAAAAAACTACATATATACATATATATCACGCCTCGTACCCAGTGGGGTAGGCAGAGACCACCTCTCTCCACCTGCTACGATCCTGGCACACCTCTCTCGCTTCCTCCACTTTCATAAGCGTCTTCATGCACGCTCGTCGTAAAAAAACTAAATATTACAAAACTAATAGAATTGCGGTTGAGATTTATTATTTGTGATCAAATCAAACTTATACTGTTTCCAACAGCAAAAAGAATCACTTTATAGAAAGTTATCCACTGATGGTAGATCCCCTGTTGCTGGAGACTGTCTATGTAGGTACCACCGCAGCTCCTATTTCTGCCAACAAACTAGTGTGGAGAACACATAACTATGTTCCGCATTGAAGGTCGTTGTAGCTAGTGATGTTACTGGTGATAACGAGACATGACGTCTTATGTCTCGACGCAACAATCGCAAGTTAGTGCTGTCTATATCATCGCAACTAGCGCCACATTGTTATGGTCTGGTATACGAATTACCATTTTAAACGTCTCGTTCATCAAGTCTCTTCGTTGGATAGCACAAAATAGTGAATGTATAGTCGCATAAGATGAGAACCTCCCATCGTCGTTGTCGGTTAAAAATATTCTACGCGTCACAAGTACAGTTGGCGCCAAGTGACGTTAATTTCAATGCTTTCAGTTATTGCGTCAGAATTTTTTGATACTAAATATAATCATCCGCGGACGTCCAATGTATATTAAAAATTCAAAAAATGCAGATGATATTTATAGCGGATATACACTTTTATCTCTATGTCTTTGTATATATATTCTTTACTACTATATTTAAAAATTAAGTGGTTTTTTTACACGACAAAACGACTAGAGAGCAACACATCCACCTGCCGGTAAGTGATACGCTTGCCCCATACGCAATGTGTTGCGCTCGTCGCCGTGAGACATAAAATGTTAAGACTCGTTATCCCAGTAATTTCATTAGTTACAGCGCCCTTTAAACCGAAACTCAGCAATGTTTTTACACTACTGTTTAGCGGCTGACATAGGTGGTATCTACCTAGACAGTCTCCAGCAGGAGAGACTTACCAACAGTGCATTAGTTTACTTACAATGTATCACAATGTGAAATTCATGTCAAAAAATGTGTAAATTTTAATGTTATTCGAGCAGAGATCAGTTACTTTTATGATTTATACATAAAATATATAAAGTATTAAATTATGTAAAAATATAGACTGCCAACATATTCAAAAGAACTAATGAAAAGTGCAAATGAAATTCAACGTGAAATGAAAGCAAACTGGAAAATTTTTAAAGCTTGAATCGCATCATTTGAATACTTTTTGAAGCACCTCTTTAATAACTTGATTTATTGAAACGCGTACAAAAAATATTTTCATACACATATTCTACTGGTGGTACTGTTGACGTACACTGCAGCAGCATTTGGAAGGGGTTGTAGCTAGTGAAATTATTTAGGTAACGAGCTATAACGTCTTGTTTCAAGGTGACGGGCACATCGCGATGTAGTGTATATCATCCTAACAATATCCACTTTCCTATAGGCAGGGATAAACGTCTGGTTCTCTTCGCTCGTTTTGTCGTGTAGTAAAAAAATAATTAGCAATAAGCACAGATAAGTAACAGAAAATTTAATTGATAAATCAAACTAAACGAACATTACTTACACTTTTATGTTGTGGGTATCCCAAAACATCCCCATTATAATAATAATAATAATAATAATAAATAAACTTTATTTCGGTCTCTGGGGTCCATAGTGTTAGTGAGTTATGAATTTTTCCTTAATGGGCAATTAACAAAGTAGTAATTTCATTGTTTTATTTTATTTCACCTTAAGTCATAGAATCAAAAGGTGACCTCACATTGCACGTGCGTACAATGTTCAAACGTTTACTTGTTAACTGTTCTATACAACATCGCGCTAGATAAAATGGTATACACACCACACAGCACACGACATTGTTTTCATCGGCATGAGGTATAATATTTTAAATCTCGTTATCCCAGTAATTTCACTTGCTACGCCCTTCAAACCGTAACATAGTAATGTGCACACTACTGTTTGGCGGAAGAAATAGACGCTGCGGTTGTACCTACCTGCACGGTCTCCGACAATAGAGACCTAACACTAGTACAAAGCTATTTGAAAAATGTAAGAAAAGTATGTATTTATATTTACCGTTGCCATCAAATCCTAGTAGTAGCTCGCTGGCCTAATGGTTAGAGCGTGCGGCTTTCATTCCGAACTTCGCGGGTTCGAATCTCGGCATGTACCGATGACTTGTACATTTGTGAACTTTAGTTACAACAGCGAAATACAAACGGTGAAGGAACACCGCACACTGAAATCATCTTTGTGTGCGTGTGTGTGGTGGTCCCAATAAAGTGGCAACAGGCTGGCCCCGTTACATGGGACCTAAACTGACTACATCTGGCGAAATGTGGGTGTTTATTCACCTCTGCCTACCCCTACTGGGAAAAAGGCGTGATAATATAAAAAAGTTCAATTCCTATGTATATCTTTAACTATTTAAAAGCCTGGAATGCAACGCTTTAACGATAGATTGAGCAACAAACACTTCGATACATTTATATGTACACCACACAATCTCTTTCCGGTCGTCCAGCGGCAGGCGATTGTTTAACTCGCTCTTTTTATATATCCGCTACGGTTGCGTCAATGGGTGCATTTTCTTACTTTGGAATAGAGGCTCAAAGGAAATGTTAGGTTATTACAAATAGATTTCTAAAATTTGTGCTTTAATATCTGCTTAACTATTAAATTTATTGCCAATTTGTGAATCTACATATAATGAAGATATCCAGAGATTCATTGATTCGTCACAAGATCTACGCAAATATTAGACATAGAAACTCAAAATTTAGTAGCGATATTGCTTTTGCTATTTAGAAGTCAGATAAAAATTTATTTTACAAAAATTCCTTCTTCAAAGGGAGTTGCGGGGGTGTAAATTAATAATGGGTTGGGTAGTGGCGGTTTGCTACCGAGCGAGAATATTTCTGACAAATTTGAAGTCTAAATTTCAAACCTAATTACGGCTAGCAAAGGGCAGAAAACAGTATGTATGATATAATTATAAACGATAAGAACTATTATGAAACATATTAAAGTGAAACGATAGGCTCAGAAAAGGTACAAATGGGGAAACATTGTTTTAGTCCTTTGCCAGGAAGTGGTCATGAGATACGAAAAAAGGATATTCTGTATGGAAAGAAACATTAACTTTTTGTCTTTATATAATACAACAATATATTACAACAATTATTATTTAAACAATACAAGACTATGGTATTCAAATTGGAGTATTATTAAAATGAACTAGCGATGCTTTAATATTTGGCGATTGTTTGTAGAAGCAACAGCTTCTACAAAAATTTAATAAGCACTAAAGAAGATCGATTTCCGAAACTTGGCAAAGCTTCTGAAGTTTCATATAAACTTTGACAAAGTTTAAAACATTTAATCATGGTTGTCTTCTGACGTTAATAGGTCCTAAATTGTCACAATGCTAATGTTCTGACCAGGTATAAAACTCTTTATACAGTAGGAATAGAAATAATAGAAAAATCAGAGCTGCTTTGAACGTGTTAATGAAACGATACTTCATCTGTGGCACAGTTTCTTATCAAAATTAAGTAAAGTTTAAAACGTAACTGAAAGTTATTTTTATTCTTTGAAGCTACGAAACGAACAGTACTTTTACCCGATGGTAATTGATACGCCAGCTAATTACAATGTAGCTCTGATAAACACAACACTATCTATCCATCCATCCATCCCATCAGCCGGAAGACGTCCACTGCTGGACAAAGGCCTCCCCCAAAGATTTCCACTCAGACCGGTCCTGGGCCACCCGCATCCAATGGTTGCCAGCGACCTTGACCAGGTCGTCGGTCCACCTTGTGGGGGGTCTGCCCACGCTACGTCTTCCGGTACGTGGCCTCCACTCGAGAACCTTTCTACCCCAACGGCCGTCGGTTCTGCGAGCTATGTGCCCTACCCATTGCCACTTTGCGACGGTGACCCTTCGAGCTATGTCGGTGACCTTGGTTCTCCTGCGGATCTCTTCATTTCTGATTCGATCCCGCAGGGAAACTCCGAGCATAGCTCGCTCCATCGCCCTCTCAGCAATCTTAAGCTTGCGGACAAGGCCCACAGTAAGTAACACTATATTGTGCTTGTATCCTTGAGACAAGGTTTTAAGTCTCGTTATCACAGTTATTTCATTAACTACAACGCTCTTTAACGTGGAACAGCGTTATGTTTGCAAACTACTCTTAGGGAGCAGAAGTAGCCATTGCGTTAATACCTAGAAATGGAGCTACAGTACCTTTTATGATAAGAGAATCATGTGTCGATGCTGAAAATATTTTTTCGCTGCCTAAAATAAGCTCAATTTTCCACTGCTCATGAATTACCCATGCATTATGACAATTTGGCAACGTCAAGAGGATTTCTAACGTCGCTTGCTGTTTGGGTGCCAACAAATGTAAACTAGTAACATTGCGTCGATTAATAGATAGATGCTTTTATACAAACAGGCCTGTATAAAGTCGATATACTATTAATAAACTCCTACATAATCAGAAACTAACATATTATTAACTAGCAGTGCCCCGATCGCTTTGCTGGCCGTAATAATGAATTACATTAGGCCTCTTCCCGTTATTAATACTCCTGCAACTCCCTTTGAGAAAGGAATTTTGTAAAATCCATCCTTAGCTTACTTCTGAATGGCAGAAGTAATACCTCTACTAAATTTTGAATATTCACGTGTAATAGTTTCGGAGATCTCGTGATGTATATCGATGTATATGTCCTATACATAATCACGATAAACTACGTTAGTTTGTAACTAATAATCCATTGATACGCCTTCAATTATACTAGGTCTTTACAAAATTATGAAATCTACTTTTCTATATATGATATAATATTTTATAGATCTTTATACTGTCGTCTCAAATGTTATAAGATTCCATCGTAATTTTTTATAGTTAAAATATTAGTCCTTATTATTACTGTAGAACAAAACAATATTACAGTAACATTATTATCATAAACATTACAAGACACTGAAGAGTAATTAACTAACCTTTACCTAGCTAAACAGACTTAAGAGTTGTTATTAGATAAATTAGATTATCAGCCTACTGCCTATAAATGTTTTATATATTTTTTGTTAAAAGAAATATTACTCTGTTACATATACTTGTACACAAGTAGATATTAACTTGAATTACTTCTGTTTGTTTATAATGCCGATGTAACCACCACATTACAAATTTAAAGAGATGTAAATTTTATTGATAAATTACTGGTAATCATTGTGTTAAGGGTCATCAAGTAAACACTACATTCGGTGATTAATCACCATTTAGGTTTATAATGGATTATGCTTATGAGTTTGATTAATAAAATATATTGCTTGTACTTTAATTCCCATAGTTCTTGCATTGTTTGGTATTTAACAAAGTAACCACAAAAAGTGTGAATAAGTACTTGAAATTCTTAAACCGAAATGAATACTTTTAATTTGCAAGGTTAAGCGTAAAGAACAATAGGATAGCCGAATGGTATAAAAACCGTGGGTAACAAATCAACAACCTTTATTAAAACTTACTTGGTTTCTCGTATCATTGTTAAAATGTCGATGACGACCCAACTCATGTCGCTAAGCCGAATGAAGAATTACCCAATGCATTATAAAAATAACATAGATGTATCAATTTTATCCCTCACAACCCTTAAGTGTCTGCCAAGTTAAATATTTTGTAAGAAATTTAATACAATTTCTAATATGTATTAACTTTATAAGTCTATTTCTTTTTCAGAAGTAAGACCTAGTAATGGAGAAGAAGCTATTAAAACTTACTACTAAACTTAGAAATTCAGAACGAATTAACAGTGAATGAGTATATGATTCCTATATTCATCAAGGACATGTGCGTGATATCCATTCGTCACACGGGATTGTAATAAGTCAATGTGCCCTCTTACGCAATGGATACGCTGAATGTAAGTCACGCGCACAGTAAGGGATCCAGTCGAAGCCAGTCCCCGTCTACCGCCGAACTGGCGAGGGATCCGGCAGTCGTCACCGATGACGTCATACGCTCCAGGGTTCAGTCACCGTCTACGGCGCACCATGTTGTCAGTGTAAGTATGATAAAATGTTTCACTTAAGGGCTTTCAACTTTGGACGATGTTGGAACGAAGGGAGCCGGTGCGGCGAACAATGTGTCATAGGTCCATTATTAACACTGTGAATACATCTCATCTAAAAACTTATATTGGATTAATCAGTTTAATTTAAAGATAAACGAATATTATCATTCGTCCTTAAAATATATACAAAATATGAATATTAAACAAGGATGAGAAGCAGATCGTTTTCTTGGTTGCTATTTGCCTAAGTGTGCAACATAAAGAAAAGGAAAATTTTTGAGTAATACATTAGTAGTAATTTTTTTAGATGTATTACAAACATGACCCCTCTAGTGTTGTGACTGTCCGTGGACGTAATTGATCACTTTCCACCAGGTGAACTGTTGGCTCGTTTGCCCACACTTCGAATAAAAAAACAAAGTATGAAGCTGTGATAAACGTGTCCATGACTCAACACAAGGTTATGTTCCGTAAGAACCTTAAAACTTCATTATAAAATCGTTAATGCAAAATAACATGATTGTTGTGAATAAGCTGATACTTTGGTAGGGTAACTTTAGTTTCGTCTATACGATATATTTAAGTTATAACGAAAAATTTAATGAAAATTCTATATTAAAAGTATAGTAAAAGGAGATATTAGAAAGGATTATTTACGTTGTATTAAGTTTAAGATTTTTTTTTATTCAATTAAGCAAAGAGAGGAGCGGGAAGTTCACCTGATGGTAAGTGATACATCTGCCGATAACAACATGGCGCTAGGTAGGATGGTATACTGCACCACATTACGCTCGTCGCCTGAGACATAAGATGTTGAATCTCATCACCTCTCGTTTGACGACAGAAATAGGCGCTGCGGTGATCCTACCGAGCTAGACAGTCTCTGACAACAGAGACCTATCAGCAAAGAACTTAGCATCCAGAACAAAGATATAAATAAAAGCCCGTTATAACTTCATACATATATAACTTTCTTTGTTTCTCTATTTTTTGCTGTGTTAACTCTTCCAGCAAAATTCAATCTTTATTGTACAGATTACAATTGCGCTTTCACTATTTCAGAGATATTTCCCATATTATGAACTTACAACTTTTTAAAAAAAAACATTTGATATTGCATATGTGCTGCAGATGGATCGTTAATTCTATCTTTATGCTAAATGTCTAGACGTCTGTTTTAATGGCGCCTGAGTCCGTAAAGAAATGAATGACGGAAAGCTCCAACAAAAATACTCTTCATGCATCACCATAGCGTTATCCTTGTTTTACTAATACTACTCTTTAATAATAATTAAAAAAAAAAATCTACAAGGAGGGTTAAATAAAATGAGTACCAATGAATATTACTAATTTTACTAATGAAATACAACTAGGTAATAAGTAAAACTTCTTTCTTAACGTTTATTCAGTTTGAAGTGAAGAAATTATTTTCTAAACTGTATTAAAAGCTATTTTTGTTTATTGAAATATGTTTCAAAAGTTTGAGAATACATTGTTTTTGAGAAGTTTTGATGAATACTTAGCGTTTACAAATGATTAATATCTAGTGAATTGTGTATGTGTTTCATTTTGTTGGCAAAAATAGAAATAATCATGATTTTATGGATATACTAGCTGTTTCCCGTCCGCTTTGCTGGCCTATACTACGTAAAAAGAAATTTTCGTACTAAATTCCAAGTCTTTAGGCCTTTTTGGTTTCAGAGACATCGGTATGAGTATTTACGAATATCGAAACTATATATACAGGAGATATCTAAAGATTTAATGACTCATCGCAAGATCTCCGAAAATATTATCCGTAAAGACATAACATTTTGTAGAGATGGTAAAGATCAGCTAAGAATGGGTATTACATAATTGCTTCCCCAAAAGGAGTTGGGGTTTACAGGGGTGGTAATAATAACAGACGAGCGGTAGCAGTTGCTCTCAAGGACTGTTTCTGACAAATTTCGAGTCTAAATTTTAAATCTAATTCTATATTACGACCAGCGAAACAGACGGGGAACAGTTAAAGTATATACACAGCATCCGAAGATTAACTTGCTCGCTGGCCTAATGGTTAGAGCGTGCGGCTTTCATTCTGAAGGTCGCGGGTTCAAACCTCGGCATGTACCAATGACTTAATATTTAAGTTACGTACATTTATGAACTTTAGTTACAACAGCGAGATACAAAACGGTGAAGGAAAACACCGTGAGGAAACCCGCACACTGATATCATCTTTGTGTGTATGTGTGGTGGTCCCAATAAAGTGGCAACAGGCTCGCCCCCTGTTACATGGGACCTAATCTGACCACATCTGGAGAAATGTGGGTGTTTATTCACCTTTGCCTACCCCTACTGGGAAAAAGGCGACTATATAAAAAAAAAATCCGAAGATTAATTCTGTATTGACATTTGTTTAACTTCATTAATTATAAATAGTACATGACATTAAATCTTCTCTTTATGTAAAGGATGAAATCACGGTTTAAACTATATTAATACTCTTCTAAGTTATAGCAGAATGTGAATATTACATTGATGTGGACATTGTGTGTAACCACTCTAAAATGTGCCAATTATTCTTATCGCGATTATTAGTTAATGTTAGTTATGTTAATGTCGTTGTGATAACCCTTCGTTTAACACGGTCGTATCGGTTTGTGTAACGTACTACAATTCAGTATCATAACATAAAGTTACTAACGAAATACAACAATATGGTTTCCGTATTTAATTAAAGCAAATTAATTATTATATTATTTATAAACCATACGATGATTAGTTTTTCTATTGACTCCTTGTATCCGTAGAAGAAAGGCTTATTTTGATCATTTCCTTCACAGTGAGTACTACTTTTGCGTTATCAATATATAAAATGTGCAGTTACTTTATTGTTAGTTTAATTCATATAAGTAATAAAAGAACTCTATATTAGTCGTGAGTATATTCAGTTTAATTATTATATATTCTTATTATTATATATATCTTTGTTTTAACAGTAGGTTTGCTAAAAATACCTAATTTATAGATCTCGATGCAGTTAGCTGATTAAACAATATATATAAATGTTCTGTTGTTATACATTTTATCATTGATATTCTACCTTCCTTTGACAAGTATCTATTACTGTATATTGTTTCCTTTAAATTTTTCTTTAGTTCGATAATAACGTCAACTATTTTTGTTCATTAAAAAAAAATTGTGTAACTGCTGGAACGAGTCAAGGCTATTTATCCACTACACTGTCCAAGAGCGACTAAGCGGTTTTTAATACATAAACATATATACTGTAAATCACTTTAATTTTATTGTATATCTAATATAAATGTTCTGTACTTCCTGATGTATACTGTTTAGTTTACAAATAAGGAAAGACTACATCGTCTCACGGCCCAGTATATCTTCCTGTTACGTCAATCGTCAAGATAATACAACAATGCTTTGCCAATTGCAAGTGATGTGAGTAATTTATTTTTCATCCAGGAACCGTCATCAAACTCATCATCGCGACACAGCGAGCGGGGCGCTCATCACGTCAAATCACATTCCCGAGACCTGGGGAACAGTTCAATGGCTCCCGGAACCGCTAACAGTTCCAGAGAGTAAGTTATATATTGTGGGCCCCTTGGCCCCTTTTGCGTTATTAACAACCCTCACAACTTCTTCAGGAAAAAATATTTTGTATAAACTAGTCTTACCTGACCTCTAATTGTCAGAAGTAATATCTCTACCAAATTTTGAGTCTTTACATCTATTAGTTTCGGAGATAGCGTAATGAGCCAATAGATTTCTGGATATCTCCTATACAGTGTATTAGGTGACCGCTTCCGAAATCGAAGACAGACGATAGTACTAATGACACCTTTGATGATGGGACGAAAGATGTTGGTTAAAAAAAATCATGTTTTTACAACGTTTTATTAGCTTTATTATCCATCGTGTTAGTACAGCTAAATGAAACTATAGTTTCATAAAAGATTTTATGTCAATCGTAGTGTATAGTTTTTATTATGATACATTTTCATACAAAGAATAAATAAAAACTAATTCTAGATAATTAATCGGTAAGCTGTCTTACTAAAGTATAACATATAAACATAAATTAAACATAGCTATAAAATTGTGTCTGAAAGCCTCTTTCTTCGGTACTTTGTTTGTCTGGTAGATTTTGATCCGTATCAAAAAAGGCTTTCCTGGTGATAGGTCTCTGTTACCGCAGATCGTCTAGGTCGGTACCACCGCAGCGCCTATTCCTGCCGCCAAACAGTAGTGTGCAAACATTACTGCGTTCGGGTTTGAAGGGCGCCGTAACTAGTGTAACTACTGAGGTAACGAGACTCAACATCTTCTGTCTCATGCGACGAGCGAAATGTGGTGCAGTGCATAACGTCGTAACTAGCGCCACGTTGTTATGGGCAGGCGTATCACTTATCATCATGTGAACGTCCCGCTCATACTGTAGATTCATAGAATACAAAAAAAAGCGCTCTAAGTCCAAACAGAAAGTACAAACTCGGTCTGGTTAAAGCCAGAAATAATTAAAAATACAAGACTTGTCTATGCAAAACAATAAATCTGGTAATAAAAGTAATGAAATGGTTGTAATGGTGTTTACTCTAGCGCTATTGTAAGCTACGCTTTACGTTATAAACTTGTTTATTTATTTATATCGATATTCGATAGCAATGTTTTAAACTACATAAAGTTATAAATAAATTTAATGTTTTAAATTAAATACTGGTGGAGAACTGATAGGAAAGAAGTCTACAACCAGAATGAAGGTAGATACATTGCCAAATTACGTCACGAAATGTATCCTGGTTGAGAGGGCTATGTACTGAAATTGCAAGGGTATAGAGCCATCATTGTATGACTCCAATCATCCTGCATTATATGGTTCTCCATCAACATCCTTAAAGAGGTATCACGTACTATCAGCTGAACGCCATGTCTCATAGTTTCGTTATATAAAAGTATATAAATATTTCTCAGGATTATTTTCTGCTGTTTCACTATTACTGCACATTTATTACACGGACACAACAATAATGGAGCGGCCCGATCGATATGGATACGTATTAAAAGCATGAATGTGAAATTTCTTTATCATGTTAGGTCAGGTCGATCGTGGGAATGTGCACAGACTGATCATTAAAAGACTATTTCTGCATCGAGGTCAAACCCTTGCATCAAGCGGATTTAACAGACAAACAAGTTAAGAATATATAGTATTCGTAAATACATTACCGTACATTCTATTGCTTTAATAATAGTACATAAATAGATAAACAGTCGTATTGCTGACGGCGACGAGCATCATAATGCTGTGTATACATCCTACCTAGAACATTATTGTCTTGATTATCTGTTTTACTCTTTAATACATGAACGTCTTACTCATTTCTTCAGTAAAAATTTACTAGAGAACTCGTGCATTAACTTCATTAATCCTAACAAGATTATTTTTTAATTGAAGAAGGAAATTTGTTTTAGTTACTTTTTGACATTTCCAAGTCAAAGGTATCTTGTATGAGACAAATAAGTACTGACAATATTGTATTCTTTTATTTATGATTACCAATAAGTGTATTTGGTCTGGTATAACATTTATCAGTACTTACGGTGCATCAGGAATCTCGAAAGGGTTTAGTATACATATCAAGAAAAATATAATTTATACATAGGGGGTTACAATACATAATTTATTATATAAATAATCATATAAAGTAGCTCGCTGGCCTAATGGTTAGAGCGTGCGGCTTTCATTCCGAAGGTCGCGGGTTCGAATCTCGGCATGTACCGATGACTTTAATATTTAAGTTATGTACATTTGTGGACTTTAGTTACGACAGTGAGATACCAAAACGGTGAAGGAAAACATCGTGAGGAAACTCGCACACTGAAATCATCTTTGTGTGTGTGTGATGGCTACAATAAAGTGGCAACAGGCTCGCCCCCTGTTACATGGGTCTTAATCTGACCACATCTGGCGTAAAGTGGGTGTTTATTCACCTCTGCTTACCCCTATTGGGAAAAAGGCGTGATTATATATATATATATATCTATATATATATATATATATATATATATATATATATAGATATATAATCACGCCTTTATATATATAAATAATCATAAAAAATTTCGACAAACTTTCGTTCAAGTTACTGCTAATCTGTTCTATTTTATAAATATTTTTATACACTATTTATTAAATAAAAAGGCTTATGGTCGGACTTGACCTAGAACATACAAGATCTGACTAAGGTTTAATTGTTACAGTTTGGAAGACTCGCCGCAGAAAAAAAATGTATCAAACCTGTTACCAGCTGTGGACTACGGTTGCACCGTGTACAGTCCAAACGTATCATACGCCTTATCATCAGCAGATGAATACGGATCACCGGCTTATACAGGTATAACTTATTTTTTTTTGTGTCTATGTGTGTTATAACGAGAGTCCTAACAGGTATTTGTGTGATCTATAGGTTTTTTGTGCATATTATAACGAGACGAGCAGAATGTTCACCATATTGTGAGAGGCCTGCTGTTAACAATACGGGTGGCTAGTTATGAGTTAAAAATACACTGCATCACATATTCGTCGCCTTTTTTTGGTCCTTGTGCTATGCTATTACCATAGTAATTTCATGCGTAACAGTGCTGTTCAAATTCAAACACAGTAATGGTTGAACATTGCTGCACTGCCGAACGTAACATGAAGCCTTCCAGAAGACTTGTTTGTGCTACCCAGCGCACAAAAGACTGCCTACAGTCATTATATAACAAGTATTATATCAAACGGCTGTTGATGACGATGACCAAATTAAATATTGCGCTAAAACATGAAAAAAATAATACAAATAAAATAATGAGTTTACTTAACATATAACAAATTAAATTAATACCTTGATTTTGATAATTGCAGCGCAAGACGGTGATTATTCTAATCAAGGTAAGAAGTTCAATTCTATTGTTCTTTGTTTTCATGGCAGAATTAAATAACTCTCTTTGTTTTGTTTGTGAAAAAAATTCTGAATATATATATATACATTAAAATTACATTCAAAATACAATATTTTCTATACTAAAATGTTTTTTATATTTCTGTGTAGATGACTATGATAGTGGAGCAAACGCAACATCGGCTAAAGCCATGGCCGCCATAGCGCATCTCAACAGCAAGATCGAGCGCACGAAAGATCTGATACGACTGGAGCAGACTAATCGGGATGGTGAGATCACTTACCAGTTAAAAAAAATGTTTTCTTAGATTGATAACCAACTGCCTCCGATGCGTATAGGGTAACCGACTATGTATCACAGTCTGTAGTTTTATCCGTGGCGCCATTGTGGAGTTTGTTGATATGATGGTTTTTCATATCCTACTTACCACCTTCATAGTGTAAATCTACTGTAGTGACAGCATTTCTGAGTTCCGACCGTCAACGGAGGAGAGTCTGAGCATTTTGAGTGAGTACGCTTCATTCATCAGTGAGTACACGCATTCATCAAGGAATGTTCCTTAACACCACGAGATATTGTGGTCAAGCGTGGTAGTAGATAGATAAATACTTATGAACACCTTTACATTACAGAGAACGTTAACGAGTACTTGAAACTTGCGGCTAACGCGGACAAACAGCAGTTGCAGCGAATTAAAGCGGTGTTCGAGAAGAAGAACCAAAAGAGTGCGCTATGCATCGCACAGCTGCAGAAGAAGCTCGAGGGCTACAACAAGCGTATTAGAAATTGGGAGGTGAGTCAGCGTTAGTGCGCTTCTCTTGACATTTACTAGTGGTAGTTCTCTGTAACCGGGTAACGTCTAGGTGTGCAAGTATTACAGTGTTCCGGATTGACGGGGGCTGTAGCTAGTGAAATTACTGAGCTATCGAGACTGAACATCCCATGTGTCAAGGCGACGAGCGCAACTTGGTGCATGTCATTTTAACTAACTCCGCGTTGTTATGGGCAGGTGTATCACTTACCATCAGATGAACGTCCCGCTCTTCTCGTTGCTTCGACACATAAAAAAATTGTCCTAATTTCAGAGCAGAGGATAGTTAGGTATTATAATCGGCCAGCAGGTTGATTACAATACCTCTTAATAATTATTATTAATAATAATTCGGGCTGTAAACAATAATTAAAAGCTATAAGCAGTCCTAGATAACTATGACATCAGGACCTCTGCCATCTTAGTTTTCTTGTGACAACGAGTGCTGCAAAGTACTCGAAATGTTAGGGTATTACATGAGTAATATTAATGTAAATATAAGAAAACGTTTGATTATTTATTCATTTAGCTAAAAATATATTAATTTTATTAGTGGCTCATTGCTTTCAGCAACACGGCACGAGCGGGCAGGCGCACCGCCAACCGAGGGAGGTGCTGCGCGACATGGGGCAAGGGTTAAAGTGAGTTCACTTTATTCATGTAAATAGCGGTTTACCGTGGCCTTCACCAGGTCTACCTTATGAATGGTATTCTGGCTCTACTTGGACTATGTTTGCTGAGGAGAAAATTGGGTATGTTAGAACAAATACAAAGATATCAACCATATAGAATTTCGGTATAATTTAATATGCAAGTATCTAAACTACGTCTTGTATTATTAATGAGTAAAAGTAAATAAATACAGAAAACATGAGATAAAAAAAAATTATCTTTATTTTACTACTGTTATAAGCATTTGTACATTTCACTTTGTATATCTAGTAAATCTAATCCAGATTAGATTTCATGAAAGTATAAATTTGTTTTTGGTTTAGCAGAGCAGTAACGATGTACATGTGTGGTTAGAGAAACAAAATATCACTAAGTAAATAATAATAAATTCCGTTTTATAGGTAGCTAGTGAAATTACTATGGTACCGAACTTAATATTGTTTCTCGAGAGGACGAACGCAATGTGATATAATGTTTATCGTTGTAACTAGCGGTCATTATTATCATCAGGCGTATTACGATTGGATAATTGTCTTGATCACCTTGTGGCTTCGTCAGTAAAAAAAGATTTCTATATGACTCTGGTTTGCAGGAACGTTGGTGGGAACATTCGAGACGGCATAACCGGTCTCGGAGGCAGCGTTATGGCGGCGCCGCGAGAGTTCGCGCATCTCTTCTCTCGCTCCAACCGCTTTGGCTCCGCAGACAACATTGCACAACTCGCCGGTCTGTATCTCCCACTCCACCATTCTCACTAACCTTTCAAAAACTTATATCACACTGTATATTTAAAATGTTAATTATTTATACACACAAATATCTTTATTATATTATTGGTATGTTTTATTGTTCTTCATATAATTGTTATTTGTAACCGATTGGTGTCGAATTTATTCATCGTATGTTTGGATCATAGTTTTACACTAAAATGACATTTCTAGTATTGCCATAACTACATCGATAGCTGTAGGTACACATGTGCATGGTTACTTTTTAATATAAAACTATGTTTCTGATGCGAAACCATTTCCAATTAGTGGGCTACATGAAAAAAAGATTTTAAATTATATATTTTGTCTCGCAGAGAACACGGGTCCCTGTAAGTATATCGCGTGTACTAGCCTCATTCGTCACTAACTCATGTCCATTCGATTCTAATATTTTAATAGTTTTTACTTGTAGACATTTTTAATGACCCTTAGTGAGTCTTACCCGCTCTGCTGCGGTTTGTTCTATTAACCTTGGTTCGTGTGTTATTAACTCTTTGAATTAATATAATATGTGAATGGTGATATTTTTTGCATATACGTAAATATTTAATACTTGTTTTTCAACACAGGGGTGTAGCTTATGATAATTTCTTTATAATTAATTGCACAAACTAAGGCAATTTCAATTACTGTTAAAATTTACAAATTAGTCATCATACGTCAGTTATTGAAATCATATATTCATCTTTTATAGTCACTTTGTTCAATTTAGTATTAGTTTTTTATTTTCAAGATAACAAATCCTTTTTTAATTACATCACGAAATAAAATATTTTTGTATTTCATCTCATGTATGCAATTGACGTCAGTTTTTAAACATCAGATAATTTATGGTTACGTTTATATTAGGGGGACCGGAAAGTAATGTCGTTTTCTTACGCTAAATACAAACACATACATTTTTAACGAGTCTTTATTTTTAATCAATGATGTATTCCCCATCATTGTCAATAACCTTTTGCCATCTAGTGAGTAAATTTTCAATCCCTGATCGATAAAAATTAATTGGTTTTTCGGCAAAATATCTAGAGATGGCATTTTGGATATCATCCAAATTTGCAAATGTTTTGCCACTTAAAAAGTGTTGCAGCGCTCGGAATAAGTGGAAATCCGATGGTGCAACATCGGGCGAATATGGTGGATGAGGCAGCACCTCCCACCCCAATTCATTAATTTTTTCTAGAGTTCGCCTTGCGCAGTGCGGTCTTGCATTGTCATGTTGGAGAATGACGCCTTTTTGGTTGACAATCGCTGGCCACTTTTCAATTAAAGATTGATTGACTCGCTGCAATTGTTCGCTGTAGAGGTCTGCAGTAACAGTTTCTCCAGGTTTCAGTAATTCAAAATGAACAATGCCGCGAATACTCCACCAAACACACAAAAGCGCTTTTTTGGGGTGTAAACCTGGCTTAGCAGTACTCCGAGGGATTTCATTTGGAGAGAGCCACTGCCTTTTGCGTTTTGGGTTATCATACAGGACCCATTTCTCATCTCCTGTGATCAAGCGATCAAAAAACGCTTCTGTGTTGTGTCGTTGAAGCAATAAGTTGCATGTGATTGATCGGTTAGCCTTATTCTGTTCGGACAGATTATGCGGGACCCAAACACCTGCTCTGCTTACTTTTCCGATCTGCTTCAAATGTTCTTGGATGGTCGACCAAGGTTTGTTGAGACTGTTTGACAATTCCTCGATCGTCTGACACGGATTTGCTTCCACTTCCGCCCTTAACACGTCGTTGTCTAACGCTGATGGTCTTCCTGATCGATACGAGTCGGAAAGATCAAAATTACCCGATTTGAACTTGGAAAACCACCTTTGGCATTTACGAATGTCCAGTGCATTTGGATAAACATCGCAAATGTTTTTGGTAGCAACTGTTGCGTTATTTCCCTTGCGAAACTCAAAGAGCATGCAATGCCGGATGTGTACCTCTTCTGGTATTTGGCTGGCCATTTTACCCAAAATTACAAAAAAAAATTGTAATTCAATTGTCTATAAGTAAAGAAATCACTATAACCTCACAATGTCTTTGGTACGCCTCTGAACAAAACAATGAGCTGACAAATGACAATCAAGTATTGGCATGCGCAGAAACGACATTACTTTCCGGTCCCCCTATTAACAGGAGAAACCATGTATTGTCTGTTCTCGGGTACATACACATAATATTCAATCGTTTGGCACCAAATCACTATAGTATCATATATGTTGGTCTCGATTTGTATATAGACAAATGGTTATTTGTAGTTCGTTCTACTACATTAAATAGGTTATATATATTTTTTTATTATAATTATTTTGTTGCAAACAATCGGTAATAATATTTCTTTCGGAAAATCAACAAAATGTTTCTACTTTTATTTTATATCCTTTCTAATAATTCTTTAATATATGGAAACTTAATTCATATCAAATCATTAGTATAAAATAACTATGTCTATTACGTAAATAATTTATTTTAATCATCATTTCAAGCGATGGACGTCCACAGCTGGGACATAGGTCTGACCTGGTTTTTAATCATGCTCTGCTAAAAAGTTTCTTTTAAAATATCTATATGTCGCATACAATAAAAAATTCAAACGATACATTAAAGCTAATTCAATTAAACTATTTTGTTATATTTTTACAGTATTGACTACACAGACATTAATTAATTTACTAAATTTTTCTGAAAAAGTATCTTAAATACATAATTTAGAAAAATAAGACATACAATGGAGTACAACTTAAAACCTGTTTTTATTTAATTAATAACAAATCTCTAATATAGAAAAATAATGATTATACGAAAAAGTATTGTTTAAAACAAAATTATGCAAAAACTTAAATATTTCTTTATTTCAAAATTTCGAATAGCTAAGTACTTGAATGGAGGTATTTTATAACTTAATGTATCTTTTAACACAGTCACGATTGTGTAAGATAAAATTACTGTTGTAATTAAAAAAACATACTTTACACGTTTCTCGTGAAAATCGTTATCAGGTACCATTTAATAGCGATTTATTGCACTGAATAAAGTTATTTAAATAATAATTCATTTTAAGTATGTACAGTAGTATAACACAACAAGTAACTTATGTTCGGTTGCTGTGTGATAACAGCTTATTATTACTGTCTGTTCCGGATTATTAATGATAAGAGTAAAAAATATTAATAATGGATTTAGCTGTGCATGCAATTTATAATGTATTACGTACCCATTGTTTTAAACTCTTAACGACCTTCAATGCAATGTAATAGGACGTAATTTTCTCGTGTGTTTATTACGTTAAAACATATATAGATACGCGCTTCCAAAGTCTGTAAGCGATATTTTTATATACATAAAATCTTTTAGTTACTATAAAATACGCTTTATACGAAAACTAGGCTTACAGATGGTAAACCTCTATTGCCAGAGACCACCTAGGTAGTTACAGGTGTTTATGCTGACAAACTGTAGTGTTGAAACCATTACTTTATCACGGTTTAGGTCTTGTAGCTAATGAAATTATTAGAGGTAATAAGACTTAATCTACTTTACATCAAAGCGATGAGCACTATGTTTTGCAGTGCTTAACTTCCTACCAAGCGTCAGGAGAGAAAAAAACATAAATAATAAAAATATATTCGCTTAGGTTAATCCATTATAATCAATCTCTAGACTCCCACTGCTTGACAAAGACCTCTCTTAAAGATCTCCACAACAGTCGCTCCTGCACTGCTCGCGTCTAACGGTTTTTCGCAACCCCCACCAAGTCGTCGATATAATATATTTAACCAACTCCACGTCTCCTGATGCGCAACTATCACTAGGACGTAAGTGGACCAGTGGCTGTCAGTCCTTCGAGCAATACGTTTTGCCTATAGCCATTTAAGTCTAGCAATCCTTAAGTATATGTCGGGTGACCTTAGTACTTACGGATTTCTTCAGTATCCATCGCTAATACATAATTCGAACTAATAATTCAACAGCGGAGTATTGTGCGATTTTTGTTATCGCCCATCGTCAACAAGAACGTAATAATACCGCCGTTCACATCACCGCCGTACATAACGTAAACATAACTTGAAATATTTACATAACATTCGTTGATAAACATCGGCGCAGAGATAAACGTAGCTCAGTCAATGCCAATGGCGTTCGCGCGCTGACGTGCGGGGAGATGAGTAATGTTTACCTTGTGACGCCGAAGCGGCGGCCTCGACAGCATGCTGTTCAGGAAATGTAGGAAGTGCCGGAAAAAATGTAATTATATGATATATAATAACAAATTTGCCGTGTATCATGATGATTATATAATATATTTTACACAACTAAATATTTATTCATAAAACTTGTAAATACTTCAGACACTATTTATTAACTTTCTATCTTATAATCTTAGTGGATTTTTCATTAGTATTTCCGTATCACCAAAATATTCTTTAGCGATGATCTTGGCCGCTTTATTAAGTTATTTATTTATTTATAATTATTAACCTCCTTCATTTACTCATAACATCTGTATTACGTACGTTATAGTGCGTCTATCATATCAGTGGCAGTTTTTGTTGCTTTATTTCTTATTGCTGTCTCATGTGTATTTTTATTATACCAATATCTGTTCTACGTTTATCTTCAATCAATCTATTTAAATTATATCTTATCTAATTTTACATATCTAAGTATATCCAGTATATTACGTGATGTGTTTTTTCGATTGATGGTACATGGACTGACGACAAATATTGAGATTTCACCAACAAAGACGAAGAGTACATATCTATATATGTAATCTATCAAAATTATCTAGTACATAATGTACATTTTTTTTCTAATAATATTATAAGCAGAGACACCGTGTCAAGAAAGTATACTTTAGTGTTTTTTTTTAGTATTATTTAAAACATTTTATTATTCAATGCGCGCCATTTCCTTTGACATAGTTCAAAGTTTTTATTTATACAATGATTTTCTATAATCCTTAAACATTTCTATATAAAATTTTTAAAAAAATCACTTTAATTTATGAAATAATTATCACAAATATACATATATGAAATATAATTATATAAAGAATAAATTTTTGTATTATTTGGTTTTTATTCGCAGTTTTTTGTGCATTGTATTTGAAATATCTTATTTATAATATCTATATCTACTTTGTTCATAAGCTTTACATTTAAATTAGTATAGTTATCATAGGATCAGTTTATTTATTACACTTATCTATTTCGATTTACACTTAGCTTTGTGTATGTATATTATTCCAAATACTTCAAAAATATGAAATGTTTGATAATATTTCGTACATTGCTTGTGTTCGTGTAAATAAATCTTACACACGTTGTGTAACTTTTGCTTATCATGTTGTCTTGTTATTGCACGCTAGCCCCACAACACGCGGAACTCAGAGGTAAATATACGCTTATTATAAGTAATTTTGTTGCTGTTGCATACTAATATGTAACTGCTTCTTTTTTGCTTCTTAACTCGTGAAAAAACGCAAATTACTATAATGAATTACTACTTACGCTGTTTTTATTGTTCCTGTTCCATAGGTCCATTTATTTCATTTTCAAATTGAAAATTATAAAATCTTTCGTTTTTTTTTATTTAAGAAGCATCTTATACTTAGCTTGCTATATGTAAAAGCATATTTATATTCTCTAACCTTTTAAAGACAAGATTTTTTCAAGTAGTAATGTAACTATGATTAGTCTTCTGCATATAGTATTTACTTTGTTAAAACCATTTAGATATATAATACTTTAAATCATTTCATGGTAAAATGATTTGCATGTTTCCTTGCATTAACAGGTTGCGACATTAGCGAAAACACCAATAATGTCATGTATATTTAACTAAATATTAGTAATAATATCGTTTTTCTATTATGTGTCTAGAATAGGAAATTCTTGATACATTTGCCAATTGTAGTTGATGAGTGAGTATATATATATATATATAATATATATTATATATTGCCACTGTAAACGCAGCGTGCCTTAATAGGCAATTAAGTAGGAAATAGTTACAGGATGTTCACTAACTTTCCTTGTAACAGTTATTTCGTGATTGCAAAACTTTCTTTGTAATCGTTATCAGCTTTTTATTCCTGCACATCAGTGTATCAAGAGTGGCGAATAGAGCATTCACAGGAGCTCTATACTTAACAAGTTACAGTATCAATGACATCAAAAGAGCTGAAATTAACTGAAGATTTTTTAGTAGTTAAATAGACAATTCTTCAGGGATTGTAAAAACAAAGATATTAAACAATTTCACAATTTACATAACAGGTCAAAAACGTAATTTTGAATACAAAAAGGGATATATATCTACATGAATCTAAATGTATGTACTATATAAAATTATAATATCTTAACAAGTATTTAATATATAAATAAAGGGTTAGTTAATTATATAAAATGTTTAAATATTGCTCTATAATCATTTCTTTGTTCCTGCTTAGATAATTTCAACTATTTTATTACTTCGTCATTGTTATAAAAACATTTAATAATCCAATGAATGTATAATTTTATATGAAAGTAAGAAGATTCGGTAATCCTACATTATTAAGAAGTAGTCTAAAAATTTATGAGGAACAATTGTATCAGAAAGATCATTGGCTTTTGTTTACATCTTATTTAATATTGCATATGGCGAGTTATATATTTTTTGGGTCTCAAACAAAACTTAGGTTACAAAACTACATACTTTAAGAAACACAACATAAACTCTAGTAATAATAATAATTATTATTATCATATATACAATTTTAATTATTAGGTAAAATTAATCGTTTAAATTTTTTATTTAATATCTTATTATATTATACTAATATACTAAACAATTACAGTTGCTTGTAGTATCTAAATCAGTTTCCGAAAAGGAAACCGGTACAAATAAACGGATCCGTTATAATAATTAATATTCTAGTACTAACTGGCTATAATAAATTTTTACCTCGTAAATTTTGTAACTAGCGCTATTGCAAAAAAACTGTATTAATACTTTGCCGTCCGGTAACTACAGATCAATAAAAATTGTTTCGAAGTGCATAAAATTTCGAAATATTAAAGGAAATGAGAGATTGTACTGTAAGCAATAATTAAAAGCTGAGAGTAAACTTCGTGATAACCATGATATGAGGACGTCTGTCATATCAGTTCTGCCTACTGTAAAGAACTCGAAATTTCGAGAGTAATTTTTGTAAAGTCCTTAAGCTATTAAAAAGCGGTTACCGTTTTAATGATGCAAAAGTTCACCAAATAACGGAATGGCAAGGTGTTAATAGGTTCTAATATATTAACACTGTATAACAAGTGCCGTGTAACACAATGCCCGTATTGAGTGTTGCTACAACGTGGCAGCGAACGCGTCGTCGGAAGGCTCCCGCGCTTCGGAAGCGGGCGAAGCGGCGGCGCCGCGCGGCTCCACCCTACCGAGAGCCGCCACCTCGCCGGCACCCAAGTTCTCACCTCACGCTTCTCCCAGTTCCTCGGTTACCAGTGAAGGCGCACCGTGAGTATACTAATCTTTATTTAGAAAATTACAAATGTATTAAATATTTGTTTATTCTAAACAATTGCACAACAAGATATAAAATTCGCATGGCGATAAATCGCTGTAATTACCTATTGAAGTTAGCTGGGCAAAAGGACTTAACATCTTATGTCGCAGGAGTCGGCAAGAGTCGAGAAAAAAAAGTGGTTCTGTGAATATCATCTCAGCAGGTGCCACGTTGTTATATACAGGCGATTCCTCGAATAAAAAACACAGCAATATAGTGTTAATTGTAACGCTTATCTTACAATAAACAACGGTCATCTCTTAGATACAAACGTCTCGTATCGTAATATTGTTACTAGTAACGCATAGAACATCCATTATTATCTCCACACTAAGGTTTGCTGGAAGAGAACTCTGTATACATATTAAGGTTATTATATATTTTATATAACTGGAGAAATATAATAAGTACGTGCAAACTTCAATACTTAGATGTTGAGTGTACCAGTCTAGGTAGTTATTTTACGGTTAATAGTTTTTTTTAATCAATCGTCTTCATTAATTTGTCCACACTATGTTAACAATAAATCTCTATTTTTTTTAAATGTTATTATTATCATTATTAGCCTTGGTTAATTCACTGCTGGATATAAGCCTTCCTCAATGTCTTACACTAAAAGCGATTCTTAGCCTTTGTATCTACCCACATCCGACCGCCCTGATGATGTCATCGGTCCATCGAGAGGTAGAGGAAATTGCAATTCTGCGTCCTATACGCAGTACTACAAGACAATATTATTTTATACATATTAGATATTATTTACGTAATTTTTTTCCATAGGTACCAGACGCAAGCTGGCTCAAATAACATGTCAGAAGCGGCCTTCTCTATAAAACCGATACTAAATGAATTGCGCGAACGCAGGGAGGACTATGAACGCCTCGCGGAGAAGATAGACGCTCTGAAAGTAAGCTCTCCTATATTCTTGATCTTCAGCTATACCATTACTAAATTATATAGCTCTCTATCGCCGGAGACCATCTATTATAGATAGGTACCACCGCAGCGCCTATTTCTGCCGCCAAATAGTGGTGTGCTAACATTACTGTGTTCCGGTTGGAACAGCGTTGTAGCTAGTGTAATTACTAAGGTAACGGGACTCAAATTTTATGTCTCAAGCGACGAGCGTTACGTGATGCAGTATATATCATCCTAGCTAGCACTGCTTTGTTTGTTTTGCTATGAACAGGCATATCACTTAACATCAGGTAAACGTCGAGCTCGTTACGCCGGTTAATTTACTGAATTGATCTACTCAATTGTGACGGTGATGTTTTCAATTATAATCTCATATTTTATGCTGGCACATTTAATTCCAGAACCTTTCTCAAGAGGTGTCATTCCTGTCAGCAGCTCTGCAAGAGGAGCGGTTCAAGACTGAACGGCTCGAGGAACAAATAAATGATCTCACTGAACTACACCAAAATGAGGTTGGTGTTGAAATATTTCATTTTCTTCTTTAACATAGTTTCCATCACCAACATATTGTATGCACGCGAGGCACGGAAATAGTCGCCACGGAACTAGTCTAAATGTGTAAGTAACTATTTATACAATACAAGAAACAATATCATTGAAAAAGACAATAAAACCTAACTAAATAATCGGAAATAGCTCACTGGCCTAATGGTTAGAACATGCGGCCTTCATACGAAAGGTCGCTGGTCCGAATCTAGGCCTGTACCAGTGACTTTAATATTTATGTACATTTGTGAACTTTAGTAACAACAGCGAAATAATATACAAACGATGAAGGAAAACATCGTGAGGAAACCTGCACATGACTTAGAATTCATTCTATGGTGTGTGGGAAGTCACAAATCCGCATTGGGCCAGCGTGGTGACTATGGCCCATCGCCCTCATATTAACGGTAGGCCTGTGCCCCAGCAGCGGGGACGTAAAAAGGCTGTTGAGAAAAAAAAAATATCGGAACTAATTTTAAACCAAACTTTAATTATACTATATTCCGATTTCAGGTGGAAAATCTTAAACAAGCTCTCACTGATGTAGAGGAGAAAGTACAATATCAGAGCGAAGAGAGAATACGGGACATACACGAGGCTCTCGATCTATGTCAGACAAAGGTAAGTTTTATCTGTAATAGTTTGGATAAGATACTATAAAACAAACTTGAACGTTAAAAGTAAGTTAAGACGAATAAAAAAATAGATCACAAAACCATAAAGAGTTTACAACTGACAAAGAGAGTTAATATTATTCTATTTACCGGCGGTAGTTTTCGTTTGATCGTCTAGGTAGATACCATGCCTGCTCTTATTTCTACTGCCAAATAGTAGGGTGTAAACATTACTGTCGTCCAGTATGAAGGGTGTTATAGTTAGTGTAATTACTGGGGTAACGAGTCTTAACATCTTATATCTCCAGGTGACGGGTATAATGTGCTGGTGTGTATTTAATCTTAACCGGCGTTACATACACTTACGGCGTAAACTTACCATCAGGTCCTCGCTCATCTTGTTGCTTATCTAATAAAATATATATATGGATTTAATTGTTGTAGATTGGCAAGCTGGAACAGTGGGCAGCGGGCGGTGGTGGTGGCGCTGGTGGTGGTGGCGGTCCTGGGGACGCGGGCGGTGCCGCTGCGCTCCCGCCACGCCTGCTCCTCGTCAAACTGCTCAACGTCGCACTCACGCTGCTGCAGCTCGCGCTACTGTTGGTCGCGACCGTCGCCGGCGTCACCATGCCTTTCCTACGTACACGGTCAGTGGCTTCACACACACAACTTGAATATTTACTCTGTTGCAGTTATAAGGGCGTTATAAGATCTTTAAAGTTTTACATAACGTTGAGATTACTTTTCATATTTCAAACGATGATCACTTGGAGCTCGGTTAATATTCTAGTAACTCTCTTTAGAGGTATACCGGGCAAGTGATACACTTGCAGCTATCTCCATCAAGTACGTCCCGTTACTTAATATATAAAATAACAAAAAGGACATTCCATTACTTCCAAAAAAGGTCTGCTATTATTAAAATTGTATTGAGAATGAATGGTTAGAGGTTCCAATTCACATTTAGACTATTTCATAGATAAAAGAACATACTAATAGATTTAGTGGTTTTTCAATATTGAATAAGAACCCCACTAATATTAGCACTGCTGGGACTTCATGCTTTCTCTAGTAAGGAAAGAGTCAAGGCCATTTATGCACCACGTAGCCCAAGTTCTGATTAAAGTTATGTCACATCTTCACAAGATCTGATGTCCTTGGAATATGTCAGTGTCTCCAAGATGTTTTATTAATGTCTATACTTATTACGTATACTCTTATACATATAAACAAATTATTTAAAAAAATATATTATTGTTAAACAAAGGTAAGCTTTCACTATTAAAAAAGTTATATTCCAGCAAGCCCTGCCAAAGAGGAAACGATTATAATAAAGTTTTTCATTGCTGGAAGCAGAAGCTCATTGCGGATAGAACCTGAACCTCTAGGTTCTACCTTCTATGTTTACCATATACTATTATTATTAAAAAAAAAAGTCTAATTGACTATATAACCTTATTGTAACTTTGTTGTTATAGAGTGCGAGTATTAACGACTAGTTTAGCGGTGATGGTCGGCGTTATGGTATTGAAGCAGTGGCCGGAGGTAACGCAGCTGTCCGACCACCTGGTGGTGAGGCTCAAAGAATACCTTCTGGACAAACATCACGACAGGTAATGTAAGGGCGAAGCGCTCCTTACACCACTTCAGTCACGGCGGGCTGATTGTACGTAACCGCTTCTTCTAACTTTGCTTTTGTATAAACAAACATTACTATTAACAATTATGTATATGTACATATTATTTCAAATGTATTTATAATTATTATATACACACATATATATTTGGATGGAAGTCTTGATAGCTCAGTATTCCGTATCCGATCGTTGGTCCGGGTTCGATTCACACGAAAACATCGTGACGAATTCTTAATGTTCCATAAACAATTAATTTTATGGACCTGTTACATCGGCCAACTTGCACATGGCCAATGTGGTTGATAAATGGCCTAGACCCTCTCTTTGTAATAGAAGACCCTAAAACCCAGCAAAGAACAAAGGAGCTATTTAAAAAAAAATCCTTTTCTTTATTTGATATTGTTTAAAATTATAATAAGATTTATCTTCACAAGTATTTTTTTCTGTGACTTCAAACTACAACTAGGATCGTATATGATGTATAACAGTTAAACCCCTCCACGTTAAATTTAACGATGAAATGTTAAAGTCCACGTTAACGAGTGATTTGTAAACCGTTAGTTAACTAACGTAGCGATAATATTTAACCTACTAATCTATATAGATATTAAAAGGTATCGCACTTTTGTCGGACACGTTTAGATTTTAAATTCATTCTTAAAATTAGTTTAATAGGACTTTTTATACTTAACCGTCTATTTCGATTAGATTTTGTAAAGTTTTTGTAAAAAAGATATAATCTATAGATTTACTATGATGCCTTTAATATCATATAGATAGTTTATTGTACTATTTCCTACAACTAATTAATATGTAAAACGCCATATTGTTTATGTATCTCAAAGCATTAATATGCATGAAACTTGTATGTTTTTTTTTTATCTATAAAACCCTAACACTTAACTTCAAAATTACACATGGTGTTAAAGTAACAATATGACCATGGATGATGGAGCTCACATGTCGACAACCAGAACTCAGCAATGTTCTTATGGCGGCAGAATTGCAATATGTGCTAAACCATACGGGTACGAAACAACAGTACTAATAACCAGACTATTTGGATTTTAACCAGGAGTCTACCCGTGATATGGCAAGCGCCACGGAGACAGTGGCATGTTACTAAATATGTTATATACTTATTTATTAACATACATATATGTTGCTTTTAAAAATTTATTCTTGAACACACTTTGTTTAGAAATGAGAATGCCTCCATTGTTTATGGTCTTCTTTATCGGTGGTATGTGCTATAACACGCTGGTTCGATAATCATGCCCTTCAGCTTCCGGTAAAAGGTTAGAAAACTGTCATGTTCCGAAAATGGTGACTGTCTCGGACAATTGACATTTACCACGCTAGACCATAAATATACTATCTCCTTAGGAAAGGCTGCAGAGACCCAGCAGAGAAAACATTAGGAGAGGTGTTTAATTATGTTATTGTATTGTTTATGGTTATAGTCTATTAAAGAGGGAAAAAAATAATATTTATTTATTAACAACTAACATTTTCTAAACACAAAGATATTTTTATTATTGTTTAATTTATTTTTTATTTTCCCAATTCAGGTATGAGTGCAAGTCGTTGTGTGGTTGATTGGCCTTGCGCGAGTTTTCAGTGAAAATGTGCGTGATATTGCAATTTTGTCTATGGATCACTTTCATTGTGATGAATAAATAAATAGTTTTGTATAGTGAGTGGTGAGGGTTTAATATCAAAGCGGTACAAACCCCTGTGAACTTTATAGTTGGTGAGAACGAACTAAACTTTGGTGCAGTCTTCGTAATATGTTTTGATTATTCCTTCACCTTGTTCTTCATATCTAAGGGTCATCACTTCAAACCATTAAGGTTGTCCCTACCATGTTACGATATCTCGTCCTATTTCCGGCATCGTAGTCAATGGTGTTGCCGATCTGGTCAGAAGCGATCATTCTCCTTCAACGTTGCCAGAACCTATTGATTTTCAAGATTATATCCATTTTTCCTGGCAACGTGTCCGAAGTACAAGGATTAATTTGAAGTAAATGCTTTTAATTATTAATACAAAAATAAACTTTCTAATTTATTTGTGATAATTGATATAATTTAATATTCATACAATAAATTGTGACTGTTTCTAAAATATTACTTTAATTAAAAATAAATAATTTGTATGTATTATGCAAATCTGCTTAAAAGCCTGAATATTCCTTCTTTCAACTGACTTTAAATTCTCAACTCTTACTGACTTTAAATAAAATTTCATTAATAATAGTAAATATGAGAGAAGCAATATAACGAAGGCTATATATTAATAATTTCATTTTAAATAAAACAAACATACAGTAGATTAGTTAAAAAGGCTTACGTACTGAAGATTTTAGTATCGTGTAATGTATTATCAAAGGCTGTGCCGAGTTAAGTTTGTCTTGCCGTTACTTATGACAAGAGGTAAGTTTTATTTTTAAATATTCAACATAAATGTTCTAGTTATTAATTTAATTTTTTTTTTTAGAAATTTGTGTTTGTTTTATTTTCGTTTTCATATTAGAATACTCTTTTAATAATAGACCTTTGCTTCGCCAATCCACAGTTGGCTAGCTTGTTGGCATCGACTAGATCCTTATGGTTAAAGGGTCCAGGCTGCAAAAAACATTAAAAAGTTTTTTTTTTTATCAGACCTGTAATGAAAAATGTCGAATTAGCTCCAGAGGTAGTTTTCAAAGAAATCCCAATACGAAAGGTACAAATTGATGTTAGTATAGAAGTTTTTTTTTTCATTATCAAATATAACACTGCATTACAAAGCAAAATGTAGGATCTTTTATATTATTGGAGAGGTCAAAAATCGAGCTATTAAGCTATACTAAAGCAATAATAAATTTAGTTTGCACAACGTATGTGAACAGGGCCGGGGTCCATTTTAACGACGCTCTCGTAATATTAATTTAAATGAAGGGTCGTGTGAAAAGAGATAGGTGACCCTTGAAGATAAATACACAATTGAGTTTATTTTCATTCTTCGAGATGATAAAGATGTTCACCTGATGATAGGTTAACCCATAACGTGGTGCTAGTTAAGGTGGTATACACTGCACCGTTGAGCTTGTTTCTTTGACCTACATCACCCAAGAGCTAAGGTGGCATCTTAACAATCGCGGAACAGAAATCTACCACCATATAAAATATATATATTACCGGTGGTAGGTCTTCAGGAGCTCGTCTAGGTGGCTACCACCGCAGCTCTTACGTCTGCAAATAGTAGTGTGCAAACATCACCGAGTTCCAGTTTGGAGGACGTTCCAGTTAGTGTAGTTACTGGGGTAACGAGACTTAACATCTTTTGTCTCAGGCGATGAGCGTAATGTGGTGCTGTTAATACCATCCGCACTAGTGCCATGTTGTTATGGGCAGGCGTAGCACTTACCATCAAGTAAACGTCCCGCTCGTCTCGTCGCTTCATTGAATAATAATCTCTGTGAACAACAGAACCATACAAACCGGAACACAGCAATGTTTGCAAACTGCCGTTCGAAATAGGGACCTGCATTGTCCTACACCCGCTAAATACAACGATATTTATTTCCCGTTTTGGTTGTATGCTGTACTTAGCCGTGCTCTATTGTCTACGGTGCGCTCTATCTCTTTCGCACGGCCCACTATGTAGTTTCATTAGTTTATTAAGTTTTAATGAAAGGACAACTTATAATGTATCTCGAATCGCTGTGCTGTCATATTTCGGGTGATGGTATTTATTTACAAAATGATAATTATTCATCAACATGTTGTATATATATTTGTTATGGTGCCGCCATGAATGCAGGTGATTTTTTTTTAATGTGTAAAACATTTCTTTAATACTGAAAATGGCTTTACTTAGAGACGTTATCGACAACGTTTAGGGAGTAATTGTAATAACTATTTATTAAAGGGATGTATTCTATTGTAATTTTTTTTATAGTCAAATTATAGATAATCGAAGTTTCGGATATAGATATTCATAAATTTTCAAGCGTTATAGATTTGTTTTTTAATGTTTTATGAATATGTACTATTGGTCCTTGTATATATGGAATGGTTTTCTTGATCTTAAGTTTTTATTGTCCTCATTCTTAACAAATTTCATACGCAGACGAGTAGCTTAAATTTTTTTGTAATATAAAAATTGTTTATATAATTTATTAGAAAACCATTTCTTAAGCGTGTATTGTTAAATGAAATTTTAGACAAAATCCCTTTTTCTATTATGTATGTTTGTAAAGAGAAGACATTCCAAATTTCCTACTGATCACAAATATAATGGTAAAGTAGATTGGGACGGTAACGCGTACCGTCCGCATAACGATAGCGCGCCTCGACTTAGTTATAGCGATTTAACCAGGAAAATGTTTTTAAATATATACTATGTAAATATTTCTACTCAATTTTAATTTGTTTATATAAAAATTGCGACTATAATATGTAATAAAACAATTTAATGTAATGAATATAGTTGAGAAATATGAGAAGTATTCGCTTTTAATTATTTATATGCAAATATGGCAACAATAGAATCTGAATTTGTTCCTAGGCTGTGTCAATTAAGGCTTTTTTAATTCTGTTCTTTTCCCTTAGAATTCTTTGTTTATAAACCTGGTAAAATTGAATTAAAATTGCAAGATTTTTGCATTGTTCGTTAATTTTAAACTTGCTCCGATGTAGACGCAGTGTTTATATGTATATGTGGAAGTGTTTATTTCAATGCAAGTCCTTCCCACCCAATTGTTTTGTAGCAGTTTGAATGAATGTCATTTTGGATTACGTTGCCTGCTATGGATCGTATTAAATCATCACAATTATATCCATTCTCGCTTTTTATTTCTTAACATATATCTCCAATTCCCTACATGACCAAAACACAACTTCTTGAAATATCGAATAATATTTTAGTCTAGCTAGCTTGAAAATCTCACCTAATGTAACACGGAGAATTAATCTAGGTGATAAAGCGCACTAGTCTAGAAGCCTATTACTCATTTTTTGAAGATTCCTACGTCTTACCTGGACGGAAACGCTGCCGCCGTCAGACTGTTGCAAAAATAATAAATACTAACATACAAATTAATATGTGATAGTTTCTATTAGTTCATTACTTTATCATTGCTTAATAAACATCATTTTGCTAACAACAATTTACTAGCTACCAACGCCCTTTAAACCGAAGCATAGTAATATTTGCACATTACTATTTGGCGGCAGAAATAGGAGCTGCGGTGGTACCTACTTGGGCGGTGTAATAACGAAATGATAATAAAACTGCTTTTAATGTATAAAATATTTTTTTTAATAATAAAATAGAAAAATAACATATTTTTTCGAAAATCAAATCCATAATCATTCATAAAAAAATTGAACATACGAAATATTTATTACGAACATTTTTCCCTCCGTTACGATATTAAGAGTTATAAAAAAAAAACCATTTATCTTCATAAAATAAAAACAAAAAAAAATCGATATTTAATGTCCATTGTACAAATTCATCGAAAATAATTTAAAATAAAATATTAAAACAAAACAAACAAAAAATTATCAAAAATAAACTCATTAAGACACTTATCTATGATGGCTAATCGGGGTCTCTCTTATCTCCAAGCAGGAGTATGATTGTATAGGTCTCGTTATTAATCGATCGATACTTCCTCGTTAAGATTAACACCGTAACATACTATGTACTAGCTCATATAACATTTAGTACTTTTTTTTTCCACGAAGGAACGCGACTGGTGAAACGTTTACTCGATGGTAATACATCTGACCATAAGGTGGCGTTAGTTAGGATATACACTGCACCTTGCTCGTCGCCTTAAGACATTAGTTGTTAAGTCTCATTACTCCAGTAACTTCACTAGCTACAACGGAACTTATTTACATGCGTTATTTAAAACATCTTGTTTACTCTTCGTTTAAGTCGGCTGCTGATTGAGCTGAAACGGTTCTATGCAACGAACCCAATCTGTCGGGTTTGGGTGGTAAAGCCGGCTTCTCGTTAACCGGCGAACCGATTCCCGAGTCATCCAAATCTTCGATCGCTTCCGGTGATCGCTCTCCATTCTCTACTTCGGTGCCCGTCGTGTTATCCTGGAAACTAGCTGCTTCCATGTTCTCAATCCTATAAATGCGCACCAATTTATGTGGGTAAAATAAATTGTACGGTAGAGTATTACTTTTAATGTACGAGTATAGGTAGTAGAGGTGGTTTTATTTTATCATTATCATCATAAAGAACTAGATTCTTTGATGTATTTTTAATAGAAAAGGAATGGTTGGTAAAAAAACTAAAAGCTGATTTTTTTCTTATCTACCACCAAGAGAACATTATGCCGATATCGCGTCAAAAATTTACATCACAAAATTTAATATGACTAAGCGAAACGATGACATTAGAGCTGGTAACGATGTTTATATAGCACCATGTAGCACCTCAACGTCTTCTATAAGCCAATAACATCACGATCCTCAGTGCTGAACAGAGTAATGCTTGCACACTACTGTGTAAAGGAAATAAGCAAAAAATTTTGAAAACTGACTAAGCAATTATCACAGGACAATAAAAACAAATACAAAATATATAATAATTATAGTTAAGACAATAACATACAATATGGCAACACCGATGTCATTAAATATGAATCCTGTTAGCACCGAGCGAGAGCTAGTTCAAGTTCAAAGCGGTAGCGGGTGTTAATAACATAATAATTATGAAATAATAACATGAAAGATGTACCTTTTATTGTTCCCAGTTTGTGACATGTGCAATGGTCGCCATTAGAAGTGTAAACACAAACTCCCACAGATCACATAAGCACCCATAGGTCCCAATCGATAAAATAGTTCACAACATATATATGTAAATATCAAACGTCAATAGGTTGAATAATTATTAAACTACATTTATTATCAATTCCGATTTATTTATATGAATAAAAATGATTGAAAAATCATAAATGACAATGTATATAATATAATAATGTGTATAGTAGTACTTATACAATTGTTCCGCTAAAAACAGGCTTCCGCAATAATTATTCACTGATTCATCGATTAATGTCAAATCTACAAAATAATAATAATTCTATTAAAACTTAATTCTAGAAAAGAAAATTTACAATTAAAATAATATATTGTATATAAAATAAATTGTTGTTCCCAATGGGAATGTCAATGAATAAAAGCTCTAAAAAAATATCTCACAGTAAACTAACTTAACATAAGTATTATACATTCGTATGAGTAAGCGATAATAAGGTTCCAGTAAATGATATTAGTCGATGGACGCCCACGGCTGGACTGCCTTCACCAATGTTACAACGATCGGTTACGCTGCTAGAGCTTTACCAGGGTCGGTCCACCTTGGTGAAGGTCTTCCAGCAGTGCCCACTGCGGTCACACGAGGACTTTACCATACCATTGGTCAGAACTCCGGAGTACCCGCCCCGCCCATGGCATATAACTCTTAATGTATATCTATTGTACTGCCAATAGGGAATGCAGTTATGAGGAATGTTGTAATATAGTTCAGTTTTTTTTATATATATTGTTAGTTAGATTATTACGTATCCATGTATGCTTAATATAATGATGCAATTAAAAAAAACAATTAAATAATAATTAATGTAGTAACTTCGATTTGCTCGCAAATAATAGGCGATGACATTCGTTGTATGTATATCAAGTCTTTTCTTATAAAATGTACTCATCAATTGATTAAAAATAAAATTTTCTCAACTTATACCAATATTTAAAAAAATCGTTGCAAGCTTAATTTAAATTCCGATCTTACAGCGACGTACTTTTTACGTGCAAATGTAAAAAAAAATCATTGACACGTCAATAATACTAAATGGGTAAGTACTAAACGCGTCATCTATCAGCGCGACCGTCGCGGGGTGTCTGCGCACGCGCTTCCCCCGCTTCGTATAAGTTACACTTAACTATACGTATGTTATTGTTATGCAAAATTGCAGAATGTGTTAAGAGTTAAAAACACTCCCTCCGCCTGCAGCGACAAACACTTGGGACGATCACAAAACATACACTTCCTTTACCGGGCCGCAGTGTAAACAGCGCCAGCTTTACAGATCATTCCTTAACATCTTTATACTGGCTATATATTAAAAAAAAAATTATATGGACGAAGATAGCTTTCCAAGGTTTCCCATATTGATGTATAGACATCTAACGAGCATCATTTACCCCGAAACAGGGCAGACATGATGATGCTTCCTCAGTATCTATACACATTCGATGAACTGAAGACAGAAGTCCTTTTCTGAGCTTGTACAATTTTCTTTTATTTTTTCTTTATTTATTAATACCTATTTATTTCGCAATTAAACAAACAATTAACACTATAATCTACATAATTTTTTACTCTATATCTTCTTGTGATTAAGCATTGAAATTTGTATGATTTAAGCGAAGAGAAATGTGCTGGTGCTGGGGTTTGCAAGTGTGATAATCAATAATATTATATATGTACCGTTATAATATATTATTGAGATTAGTAAACATTGATACATCGATAATACGGATCGTCATAGATCCGGATAATTGTGGCCGATGAATCAATGTTCTCAGTTGCAACCCCCAGACAGTCTGTTTACACTGTGCCCGTCACCTGCTTATACTATGCTATATATATTTATAGGAAAGGTCTTGAGAATGTACAACATTCAGTTTAGATACATCATATTTTTTTTTTCAGTTTTTTAAACATATTTACTTGTACTGGTAGGTGGGTTATATATATTTAATGGCTTTCACTATTTTACAACAGATAAGATAATAAACAAAGTCATAGACAATGTTTTAATTTAAAGTTTTTTAAATGCTTGCTACTTGACGTCTTTCGCAGCCTGTTATAGTAAAGCCACTAAAAATAGTATACACACAGTTTCTCACACATCCTTAGGCCTCTCATTTAAAAACCCAAACACAGTTATCCCAAGCTGTTTTGTTTAGCCAAAACACATCCCATTTTGTTCACCGTGTCAGCCACATTACTGACAAAGTTTGATTGAATTTTTAAGATAATTTAATGAACAAACTTATATAGACAAATCACCGCAGGAAATTGTACTTAAATTCGTTATTAAAATAATCTAAAAATAATTATGGCAATATAACGTTTAGCCCAACCTAATCATATGTTTTATACTGTAAAACATTTTGTGTATTTTCAGTAGTTTAATAATTAAACAAAATAATAATTGTAATTAAGTTTACAAAAATAAAGAAAAAACTGTCAAATCAACTATATTAAATTTCACAAAATAAAGAATGTTTAGGGATACAACAGAAATAAGACCTCGGTACTAATTTATATATCATTAATTTAGGAAATCCTCGTAAATTAAAACCCAGCATTTTTGCTTATATTAGAGAAGTCACCCTCCGCGGTGTTGGTGTTGCAAGACTTAAAAATTCAATCAAGCCGCGCGCGTGCATTGACTTACTTAGCGACCGGCGCGTCCATGGTGGGTATGTAGTCGAGCGCCATGAGGCAGGCGAACACAGTCATGATCATCTTGGGCTTCCTTTCGGTGATGTCCTCGGGCAGTGCGTACACGCGCGCGCCACATCGTCGCGCCATCGAGATCGCGTACTTCGCATTCGCCAGGTTCTCCTGAACAAAATAATATTTTCATATAGAATAGAAGAAAAAAAAAAATTAAACTAAAAAACTCATGAGATAGCTAATGTCAATCAAATGATCACCTTTAAAACTAAAAAAATTAAACCAGGTCAGACAAATCAGTCGGTTTAAAGATTTTGGCAGTTTCCACATACAGAAAAACTTTCATTATCGGGGCGGATATTAAAAATAATATAAAGGAACAATAAACCCTTATATATTCAATTAAGTTGCGCTAGTCAATACATCCACTAATACTTCTACTTCCTCCCAGTAAGAACTTCCAGAGTAGTAAAACGTCGTAAGAAGTTCAATGTGTTCTAATTAAGGCAATTTCCATACACATTGTACAATGGTTTTAACTCCCCTCATGAGAGAAGGTCCAGAGTCCCAGTAGTGGTAAACACAAGTACTGTTAATTTTATAGCTGTATAATTATTAAATTCGCACCTCCTCATTGCCGCCGGGCAGCACCAGGTCGTAATTAATAGAACCAGGCTTGATTGCGTCGATCAAATCTATCACCACTTTCCCGTCAGCCAACACTTCGTCCTGAAAAGTGAACGATAAAAGTTACTCATATCACTCATCTATGAGAGAAATCTTTTCAACATGAGTTTTTTTAAATTTTTAAATTACACGTACTCAACAACCATTTTACGTCCCCACAGTTGGGCACAGGCCTGTCCCAAATTACGTGTAGTTACAAGATTTTTAAGATGTCATCAGGTGGTAAGTCGAACACCCTCTCATAAAAATGTGACGCTATATAGAACAACACAATTTAACTAGAAAAAAAAATAGACTTTTCTGTAATTTTTTCCGGAATCAAGTATGAAATTCTATGCTTGAGGAAATTATTATTAGTAATATTAAAGTATGATAAAATATTTATTAATCAAAAGTAATTGCAAACCTGGAAACTCTTGATGGAAGAGCTCTTGCCGGCGGACTGCAGTTTGTTGTTGACCCATTGCACGATCTCTTTCTCAATGATGGGGTTGCCAGTGTTGGCGAGCCGCGTCAGCACAGACAGCGTGTACGCGCGCATCAATTGCCAGATCAGAGCTAGAAATTAGTGCTTTATAATTATTTTATTGCCAAACAAATTGGATGCGGATGAATATATGTACGGTTGACAACTGAGGAGCTTTGACTTTATCCTTGCGAGAGAAGGTCCCAGTCCCAGCAGTGGACACATTAAGTGGGCTGTTTCTAATCTTAACAATATTAATCATCACATGTACCTAAAATACCATAACATTGCTGATTACTTATTGACAATAATTTTGAGGCTTACTTATAGGTGGCGCTTTTAACGATTTAATTATTATATATGAAGTGAGGTTTGGTGGTATTAATGTTATATAAAAATTTAAAGTGGTGGAGGTGACGGTATTGCCAACGCGACCCACCTAACGTCAACGTGGCGTTTCCCTCGTTGATATCAGCGCCAGCGATGCCCACGAGCGAGAATCCCAGCTGGCGGCCCAATTCCACTGCGTAATTGCAGTTCTCCAAACGCTCCATGAACTTGCGAAGTTTCGAGAACTGCCGGTGGACCTGAAAATTAATAAGCGTCTAATTTGTAAAAAGTGTACTAGATTAAGGAGGGGTATTCATTTTGAATTAAACGTTTAGTGGGGGTAGGTCTTTGTTGCTGGTGGCCGTCTAAATAGTTACCAACGCAGCTCCTATTTCTGCTGCCCAATAGTAGTGTTCTAACATTACTGTGTTCCGATTCGAAGGGCGCTGTAATTAGTGAAATTACTGGTATAAAAAGACAACAATCTGTGTCTAAAGGTTTGGATTTTCTTTATCGATAATAGCGAACCGATTTTTTCTATAAATTGTGCACTTAGAGGTTACCTTCTTCCAATTAACAATGCCAGGTTTAATGATGTCGTACAGCTGGAAGATGACCAAGCCGTCCGTGAGGTCCGAGTACAGCCAGTTGACGTGCGGCGCCACACCCATGGAGTTCATCCAGTTGCGGTATGCTGCGTCGGTTGAATTAATTATTTTTATTGGAACTATTGCCTTAAAAAAATCATTAGAACAATAAGGCAATTTAAATGTTAGCTTTTTTTAGATGATATTAAAGATATCATCCAGATGTTTAGCAATGTCCAATACTACTTTTCTGCCATTTGCTAAATACAGGCGTGAGACCAGCAACCAGTAACGGTTTGCATGGAAAGAGAGCTTTCTTTAATTAATGAACGTTCTGCTGGTCTTTTCGATTAATTTAAAACAAAGTACTAACTCTTCTCCTCTCTTGTCTCGTCCAGCTGATGGTACTGCTCCGTGTCGACAGTGCGGTTTAGACCCGGGTGCTGGTTAAACAAGTTCGCCACGAACGCCAAGTTGAGCTTGTACACGCCGCCAACCACATCCGCTGGCGACACGAAAGCCCGGCAGCGCAGCCGCGCCGCCTGCTGCAGCATCACTTCTGCACGACGCAGCAGATCTGTTTCCTGTTTATTTACATATTTATTTGCATTAAATATAGTCACAAAGATTTATTCTCCACAAAGGATGAACACCTGACATTTGTTTTGAAAAATTTGTTTGTGTCACTTTTATCCATACTTACTCTAAGCGCGTCTAACGTGACGCCAGCATCTTCGGGAGCGATCTGCTTTAGCAGGTAAGAGTAGATCTCGGAATCGGAAACATCCTGCTGGAAGTTGGTGCAGCGGCGCGTAACTCCAGCGCACTGCAATTGGTGGTTCACCCAGCGAAGCAGGATCGCTTCCGGCGATAAAGCGAGGAGATCCTCTATACGTTCCTGGAAATCATATCATTATAAATAGCCTAATGGACATAACTCTGCTCAAACTAGATGTCGAGAGAAGAGTGGGGACCAAAACGGGATTTATTGACAATGGGCTTAATAATAATAAAACTCGGCCATAATTTCACATGGTTTTAAGTGACAGTAAGACTGTTATGTATGGTGAAGCGTGCTCGCGAATACTGTGCCTGAAAGGCTATACACAATGATGCTGTTATGGTGGCAAATTTACGATAGGAGCTGTACATAGACAGGCGAGGTCAATAAACCCTTCGACACGAATTCCACATGTGGCCGCCGAATCGAAGACGGAACCCCCAGGTTACAAAACAAGCTGTTTATATTATGTTTTTGTTGTTTACGTAGTTATAAAATAAAATATATCATTACCTGATCATTGAGAAGTTCGGTGAGACCCGGACAGTGCTCAAGGGTGATCTGGTTGAACAAACCAATTCTGATGATCTGCCACAGCAGACCCAATACCAGATGAGGTTTACCTGCAATATTAAATGATTTCATTTAATAACATAGGATATAAAGAGTTTTACATGTTGACATGTCTGATCAACTTGTTGTTACTGGATGTATCTTCGAATAAACTAACCCTTGGCTAAGTCGTGGGCGTCGATATTGACGATGTTGCAACCGATAGCCTGCGATGAGACCAGCGCCAGGGTGAGGTTCTCGTGCTTGGTGTAAAGCGTCAGGTTCTTCTTGTTTATGGCGCGCTCGTCGATAGTATCCGGACAAGAGTGGTTGATTACTTTGCTGCAATCAGATATAAATTATTTACTCCAACCAACTTAAAGGTGGATACAATTAGATTCAATAATTAAACTATGTACTAGATAATTAAAAAAAAAAGATAGGATTCCAAGTCTTGGAGGTTATAAAGGAAAAGGTGTATAATCTAAATAATTTCTTCTGTGCAATTTTAGTCATTTAATCTTAGTTTGTTTTAGTATGTACTGACCATAGTATAAGACCGTCCTTTAGTTTTTCGTACAACTGCTTCCCTTCAGCATCGATGGGCAGGAGGTGTTTCAAATCAGGATCATTCTCTAGATTACTGTTGATCCAACCGGAGAAGGCCATTTGTTCCTCCAGTCTAACCGAGTGTGTGGTACCTGCAGATATATATTGTTAATAAACATGTTGTACTGTTGACCTATTATATTAATCAGTAATCGTAACATTTGTTCGGTACACATCTATTTGAACTACACTCCACTCTGGTTAACAAAATATTGATTTGATGATTTCGTACTGAAATAAATAATCTCTATTCACAAAAAGGTAAATATGTTAATTTTCTTTAAGAAACGTTGAAAGAATGTGCAAAGAGTGCAAGTAGTTCTCGCGTAAGGTTGTTTAAAATAACAATATGAAGCCTTATGATAAATAATTACGATTGTAATCTAATTACTTAGTATAAATACCATTACAGTAGTACCACAGTGTTTCCTATATCACAACCCGTATTAAGGATAGAAGAATTTAATATAATTAACATCGTAACATTTCTTACCGTCACTGGACGCTTCGCTCATGCCGCCCAAGTGCTCCAAGTTCTCTTTTTTACTGACAGCTTGTTTGAACGTGCTCGCCACCTTTGAATAGCAAAAAAGTTAAAGAATAAAAAAACTATACAAACATATGAAACGAAAAAAAAATACATGGTTTATTAATACGTTTAAATACTTAGTTAACTGTATCATTTTTCTAAGATTAATGTGATTTTTTAAAGACTTGTAAAGTAGTTTCACTATAAGCACTGCGAATGAATAGAAATCAACAATGCCTGATTAAAACACGATTGAAGATCCAGAAGCAATGACCATTAAGGATTTGAATAAAAAAAAAGCTTTAAATAAATCGTTGGGAGCCACCACTGGATTCAATGAGCAAAGACCATGCTTTGAGGAATAAATTACGAGAGACCTATGTCTAGCAGTCGACATCCATCGGTTGAAAGGAGGACGATGATGGTGAAGGATTTCTTAACTCTTCTATAAACCAGTTAATAATTACAATCGGATAAACACTTCCTAAATCTATTCAGATTTGATTTATTCCCATTAAAGTCATTAAACGGTTTATTGACATCATACACAAGTCTATTGACGTAACTACATAAAATGGGGCGTGTTGTGCCGTCGTGTACGCCAATTGCACCGGGTTCAAATCTGTTGACTCCTTGATTTTATCAGCAATGCGTCATGCTGGACTGTTTCTAATAATTTCATCTGTGTTTAATCAAAGCGGACAATGAGGACAGCTTTAACTGTTTAACGTTAACAATCTCTCTGTTTAATTTGATAGGAAAGGATAATCATCATTAACAGCTCATAGACGTCCACTGCTTGACATAGACACCCCTACCCCCATCGATCGTGTAGGGATTTGGGCCATTTCCCATCACGCTGGCTAAATGTGGGTTGGTGGGAGCCAGAGCCTTGTTTGTTGATAAGCAGGGTGTACTATGAGCAGTTAAGGTTGACTTGGATCCCGTGAGTTAATGTGTGCGAACCCATACACCACGGTAAAGATAATATGTAAATAGTCTCTATTATTGTTAAGGTTGAGTGGTGTTCCTTGGGAGAGGCCTAGAGGCTCAGAAATGGACAACCGCAGACTATTGATAATGATGAATCAACATAAGTTTCGGCAAATTTTACCTTTTAGATATAAAATGGATCTAAAGAAAATATAAGTTTCATAAATATTGGATAAAGGAATCTGGAGAATATGTGTGTATTATCTACAATATATAAATACTATCAATAGTACTGAGACTAGTAAGATTTTTTTTTACGACAAAACGACGAGACGAACAAGACGTTCACATGGTGGCAAGTGATACGCCTGCCCTTAATAACTGCTCCGTAATACTGCGAGTTAGGATGACATAAACTGCACCATATTATGCTCGTCATCTAAAGATTAGGCCTATAAAGCTCTTCAAATCGGAATATAGTAATGTTTGCACACTACTGTTTGGCGGTAGAAATAGAAGCTGCGATGATACCTATGTAAACAAACGATTGCTGATATGAGAGACCTACCACGAGTCCGTGTTTATAAATGTATGTTTGTTCATTGAATATGGTTATTAAGTTTATTATTACCTGCTGTGCTTTGAGATTGCCACACAGATCCTCGAACTCTGTCAGAGAAATGCCGTTCCTCCGCGCGTCACCGTTCATGCTGCCATTGACTCCGCGGCCCTGCTTTGGACCGTTGTCATAGTACTCTTCTATCATACACCGTACCTGGAGAAAGAAAATAGAACTACGTTATATTTAAAGAAGCATGTTTATTGAAGGTAGCGTACGACCGATCGGTGTGAAGATCTGAATTAAACCTAAGTCCAGCAGTGGACGTTTATTGGCTGATGATCATGAATAATAGAGAATGTAGGAATTAGAGCATTTCTTTCCACTCTTCAGGGTTGCTGTAATTCTCCTCTTTTTTTAAAAACACAAGTACATTTTCAGTAGTTCATAGTCGTATCCTTTACGCGAGTCTTTTTATATTGGTACTTCTGTGATAGTCTATTTCCGTAATGAAGTCTCAAGTATCGTAATAAAATGATGTACAGGAAGTATTTTTGATTGCTTATCATTGAAATTTAGCGCTTGTCGAACTCAATACAATCTAATCCGTAATTAACATTTGACTATACAGTGTACCTGTTACTGAAATAGTCAAACTAGAAAAAAAAACAGCAATCTGATTAAGTTGAAAAAAAAACCTTTTTAAAAGTAAAGTACTACCTTCTGCTTCAATTTGCTGCAACTTGATTCTCATGAACTTAACTATATAAAAATAGCATACTGCTTGTAACGGGAAAAGAGAAAGCTTCCCTTTCCACAAAATATTCGCACCTTTAAAGATACTCTGATTACATAGTTCCTGCGGGAAGATTCTAACGGATCTCCCGCAAGCGGAATGAGTAAGAGTAATCATAATGTTTAGAAGAAAAAATATAGTTTCCATATCTCATTAAAATCGTCAGAATTAGTTTCAAGGAACAAACCTTCCATTGTGGTATCTTATATCCTACGCCGTCTAAAGCGTCCTTCAGCTCCTTTAGGTCAATGAATCCATTGCCGCTGGTGTCCAGCTGAAAGAAAAGAACAAAAATGTTAATATATATGATACATACTTTAATATACACAAATAAGCAAAAATTAATAATTCTTGGTTTCTTGATAATTGAGATGTCAAACAAAATCTTTAGCTTCTTTAGATGATGATTGAATGATTTCAAATGATCTATTTCGTTGTTAGGGGGCGGCTAGTATTTCTATAAACCTTAAAAGAATAAAGCATATCTATCATAGTGAATTTATCAATTTGCTTAATACCACCAATCTCCAAGAACACGGCACTTAAGTCCAGCGTATACAACATGACTCATAGTAATTGAATAATCAGTCGATTAAGACGATATAACTATAATTACATCGGACCTCTCTTTCCCACTAACTGTTAAGTTACTAAGACATTTTATCTCATTTCATTATTACACGCAAAACTAATTGGGCAATAAAAATTTAATATATCGCTAAGAGCAATTACTTGACTTGATACGTGTACATATTTTTTTTTTTATATTGTAACGCCTTTTTCCCAGTAGGGATAGGCAGAGGTGAATAAACCACCCACATTTCGCCAGATGTGGTCAGATTAGGTCCCATGTAACAGGGGGCGAGCCTGTTGCCACTTTATTGGGACCACCACACACACACACACACAAAGATGATATCATTGTGCGGGTTTCCTCGCGATGTTTTCCTTCACCGTTTTTGTATCTCGCTGTTGTAACTAAAGTTCACAAATGTACATAACTTAAATATTAAGTCATTGGTACATGCCGAGGTTTGAACCCGCGACCTTCAGAATGAAAGCCGCACGCTCTAACCATTAGGCCAGCGAGCTACATATTTTTAAGTATAAGTTATCTTACGTAAGTTTAACATGAACATGCTTGTATCTTAAATATAAAATATACTTAGGATTAGATGGATTTTACATACTTAACGCTGTAATTTTGATTATTTCTTATATTAGCGATTACTTTGATTAAGCACATCAAGAATAACTTCAATGTTATAAAAGCATGAACAGCATGAGAGCATGAGCTGAACATATAAGCAGTTAGATAATTAGGTAAAAACGAGAGTATGATATATGTAAGATTTTGTTTACTCGTTCCGCGCTCTGAGTTATTCTAACGGGAGTAGTAAGTAAGCTTTACGAACCGATTGTTTATCATCATGACTTGAATTAGTTCTTCAGTAGACTAACTTCGATTATTATAGAATTATCAAAATTATCGAATATTTAACAATTACTATGCTGATAAGATTATGTATGTTTCTGTTATAGATCACTGCTTTCAAATCTACAGTCACATGTTAGAAGATATTTGTTTAACCATTGGGAACGGTCTCATAGAAGTATTACTTACTAGAACTTAGAGTATTCATTTAGTAACCTACATTGATATACAGCATTATGGCAATTAATATATGCGTTGAACTTCACAAAAAGTGTACGGTGATATTCTATAGTTGATCTTTTCAGATGACCTTACCGAATACCTTCAAGGTTTTGGATAAAATAAAGTTCAACTAAGATTGTCTATTAAAATATTACTACAAAGTGCTAACATTAGACCTCAATTTGTTGTGGTACTATATGACAATGAAGTCTAGGGTTATGAAGCGTGCTACTTCAAACACTTTGGCTACTAACCGATAACAGGAACAATCTTACCAATAAATCGTTTAAGAGTTATACCTGGGACCTCCGAGTTTACAAGGCAAAACACTTAAAACACAAAAGCCTTTCTTCTTCTTCTATCTCCTGCCCTTTTCCCAGCTATGTGGAGTCGGCACAGTATGTACTACCCTTCTGTCTCTATCAGCCGTCATATCGGAATTCACACTCTTCTTACACATGTCATCTTTCCCACAATCCATCCACACTTTCTTCGGTCATTCTCCACCCTTATAACCATCCACTTTCATTCTCATTACTTTCTTTGTAATATGTCCTTCATCCCTCCGCATAACAAGCCAAAAACAAAAGCCTTTGAGACAGTTAAATATATACAATGAAAAACCTTTATTTATATGTATTATACAATAATTTATTAATATATTTGTACTACGCTAAACTAGAGCAAGGAGCGTTACATCAAAAATACATACTTAAACAAAAAGTTTCGCTCGGGGTGAAATATAGCGAAACGTGACCCGCACCGGAACAAGCAGCCTTGGTTAGCCTTTTTATAGTTCACGAGGATGACGGACTTTTGCATTGGAGTAATTTTGGGTTGCCACAGTTCCGGCATATCGGATATGTAGCGCCGTTTCACTACCGTACGATTTTAATTAACGTGTTTAAGTACGTTACTTATTATTGTCGAAAAACCTAATTACGCAATGTAGGTTTTTTGGAGCTCATGTAATTTAAGTCGCATTTTAAAGTTTGAAGACTAAATATCTAGTTGTTTTTTTTTTATTCTACGAATCGACTTAAGTGCTACGCTTGTTTATACATGGAAATGTTAGGATATATAGATATACATTGCACCACATTGTGCTTGTCGCCTTGAGACATCAATGTTAAGTCGTTACCTCAGTAATTTTACTTGCTACAACGCCTTAGCGATTGGGACACAGTAATGTTTGCACAGTACTGTTTGGCGACAGAATAATTGCGGTGATACCCACCTAAATGATCTCCAGCAACAGAGACTTACTACCATTAGGTTTTATATCAAACAGGATAGAACGAAAGCTATGATCTGCTGTTTTGTAAGAATTGGGCATTGGTAGTAGTAACCCTAGCTTGATTTACAGTGGAAGCAACACAATGCAGTTTTTTTTAAAGCACCACAAAGCGCAGCGTAAGAGCGATAGCGGCGGCCCGGCGACCGTAAATGGGCACGAAACGGACTGAAAAGATCTAGTTACGTAACGCGGCGTGCACAGTAAACAAAAGCACCGTCCGTCTGTTTGCGAGCTTTTTATGGGCACGCGAAAAACGAACAGCATCATATTAGATGGAAGAAAGAGAAATACATTACTTGTTCGATAGATGGCAGTAGTGATCGATGTTTCAAACAATTTTTAATTTATACTCGTCAAAAAGTCGATATGGCACTATAAAAGTTGCGTTGCTATTTTAGATCCATTAATATGGACCAGAATGGACAGATAGTAAAAATTGGAAGCAAAGAGAAGAGTCGGTGTACACTCCAGGTCACACAGTCCACAGAAGCTTGTCTGGGAACTTTTGATGCATTTAACAATAGTTCGAACCTTGCATCAAGCGATTGCTGTTTTTATTGCATCGCAAAACTTCTTTTGTCATAGATAATGGAGGTCAAGAGATCGTTAAATACATTACAAGAGTTTTTTGCTGACACGAACCAAGTCTAATATGAGAGAGGCAATTATGAAGTAACCTTTAAAATGGCAACATATTAAACACATCGATGCAACTTGTACATATTATCTCTCCGATTTAGTTATGATAATTAAAAGTTATGAGTTTTTCCCATATTTGATTCTAATATGCCAACTGTTCCCCACCTGCTTTGCCGGTCGTAACACCCTTCGAAACTGCCTTTGGGGGAAGGAATTTTGTAAAATCCATTCTTAACTGACCTCTGATGACAGAAGCAATATATCTAACAAATTTTCTGTCTCTAGGTCTAATAGTTTCGGAGAAGTCGAGATGAATCAATGAATCTTCTATATATTCTGTATACCGTATACAAATAAAAAAATCCTAATTTACACAAGTCCTTCAAATAAATAATAATACTTTAATACATTTTGTACTGCAATCAAACTGTAAATATTAAAAGTAACAGTTTTCGGAGATCCCGTTCGTGGCGGCCTTCAAAAGTGAAATGATCAAAGAAAAAACATCAAATCTCCATATGTATAACAAAAAGAAATGTTAATAAGGCCACGCTCTGGTTTTTTTACTGAAATTTAGTCTGCTGAGGTCAGTAGTCTGTTACGTAAGTATAATTTATGCAAGTAATATTTCAAGCTAGCGGTGCTTGCAGTTCCATACAGACCAGAACATACGAGCGCATATCGTTCTAGTCTATTATAAGACCTGAAGAATAAAAATCTTTTTTCTGAAAATTACAAATATAATTTTTCACGTTTTTTTATATCAAAGATCAATGAATATATTATTCAACTGTCGATAGTTGAACCCAATTACTGAGCATGAAATTAGTTTGGTATATAAAAAATAACAAGTATGTTAAGATTAAGCTATAATTTTTTTTACTACAAACGAGTAAACTACATGATTTACCACAACAAAAGATTGCACTGTTCAATATAAAAATTAACACGAAATCATAACAGCAATCCTATAATTGGCGAGATAAGCTACAACTGTCAACATTTTCATTAAATTAATAAGTGTAGTTAAAATTAAACTTAACTAATTAAAATTAACTGACCGTCATAAACGATAACCTAACAATGATATGAGCAATTGGGTGTTCAGCGACCCATTTGAGTGCGATAAACAACGTGACGGATTTAATACTGTATGTCCAGACATGATAAGTGTCGATAGCAATGTGCTTTGACGTCATTGTGCGTAAATTCCAATCTTTTCTTTTTCTCTTCTAGATCATTACTTCACACGAAGATTTTGATAAAAAAGAAAAAATCAAGAACGTAGATATAGACCTCAAGACACAGCCACATTCTGCGTAGATCGGACACCAAACTTTAAGTAAGAGCTGTAGATCCTCCGTGATTTGCTTAGTACTCTCAGGCTATTAAGAACAGAACTAAGCTAGGCCCTGCTTGTCGTAGAAAGCGACTAAAGGGGTTTTCGAATTCATGGGATTTGCCCTCTCATTGCCCACCACGTAAGTTCAGGGTGAACGATAAGTAAAAGTGGTCATTTCGTTCTTGTAGCAAAGAGAGTGTGGTGGGGAGTGTTACGGCACTCTATCAGACCTGCTTAGATGCTGTGTACGGAGGCACCGATATTTTCTTTAGGAAATCTCGGAGACTTGCTAAGCACTACAGATGACCACTGAGGAGGTTTTTGATGGTACAAATCCCGCTTAATTCAATCTTGTCGCCAGAAGCATCGTAAGCAGGTCAGAGCTGCAGCAGAGATGTCCCCCTTGAGAGATTAATAGTACTCCGAGATGAAATTCAGCGTCATGAAATCTGTCACCACTGTTTCCTATAAAATTGGATTATGAGGCAGCACATTCCATACAATTTTGTTTACACATTCTCACATTTTTTATTTCAGTCATCATAAATTTTTTCTTCAATGTACTTATGTGAAGTTCAGTGATTAGTTAGCTCTAGCTTATATTAACAGCAAGACCATCTTGCGTTTGGGCAATACTGTCATACGCACTAATGAGTAAGTGTAATTAAGACCATAATTTAAATATCTTTAAATATGAGTCAGGATCATTCAAATCTGAATCACAAAATCTTTGTATCTATGTTAATATTTTTAACATCTTAACTTCAAGTTTATATTGAAATGAATTCTGAAGAAATCGTTGGAAAGTCACTATTCGGATGGTGGGTCCTCTGAAGTCTGTACACTGCGATAGTTATGAGGGATTGTACACAATGACTCAGTGCGGTGATTCATAACTTCAGTATGTTTATGTAACACCACTTCATTGAATAGTTTTAATTATGAACGAAGGTTTTTCAACATCTTCACGAATGTTTTATCATTTTTATTGTTACCCCGGTGTTAAATTTCACTTGGCATTCAACGCTGCCGTTTGCGAAACAAAATATTGCTTAATTTGATTAATTTAGACATAACTTTTTTTTCAACTAACTCTTTATGTTCCCACTGTTGGGACTCAGGACCTTTAACAAGGAAAGAATGAATTTTCTCTATCTACCACACGGGAATAATTTGCAGTTACTTTGATGTCATCACGATGTTTTCTTTCACCGGAAGCTATGCCTCATCAATTTTAGTATTTTAATATTATTCCCGTAATGATTGTCATAACTTTTCAGGATTGTTTTAGTCTCAATCGCACTATTTTCCTTTACATATATAAGTTTCAAATAAATGTTAAAATAATACCAGTATCTATAGCAAAATAAAATTTGGTGACCAGCTATATTTGCTTTATCTTCGTGCGTCATGTAGTGAGATAACATTCAACTGAATTGTTAAAGTAAGACTTTTTTTCGCATAAGATCATAGGATTAATATTAAATTTCAGTTTCCTTTAATAAGAGTACAAATTTATTAAAGCGAATCTAATATTTATGTACTTACTGCATATCTTAATAGTCTTCTTAAAATATGGTGAATAGTTTAGACTTTTAAAACCAACGCGGAGTTATGTATAAAGGATTTTTTAATGTATAGATTATCAGTGGAAAAGTATGTTGCAAATGTTAAAATCGTTTATTGCCTAAAAACAATAAAGTTGTAATGGGGCATTTTATCGATATTATAAACACGGATAAGGGTTTATCGGAAACAATATTAATTTTCGTAGTAGCAACATAGTGTATTAAATGTCATACAAATATCGCAATATTACAATTTCTTTAGTTCGTAATGATATACCGGGTGTCTGGTGGCAGATTTATGTTTTCAAATTTAAATAATAAATATTATGTTTGACATATAATTTTACTAAAAGTATTAAAAGATAGAGTACAAATGCGGATTTCATATTTTAAAGATAATGTCATCCAAATGTCTTCCATCCTGTTGCACACACTGTTCGAAACGGAGCCTCGTATTCCGTGCCACACGCTGCAGGTAAACTAGTAAGGATGAAAATTCATATCTTTTTTCAAAATTTCATGCACAATTGCTCTTGGAAGTCCCAGTAAAGCTGCCCTTTTCCGTATCGAAAGTCGTGCATTTTCACGTAAATTGCGTTCAACCAGTTCAATGTTTTCGGGGGTCCTTGACGATCGACTAGGTCCTGGCCGTGGTGTGTCCATAGCCGAAGCAGTTGAGCGGAACCTCTCCACCCACGAACGAATTAAATTCACACTCGGCCCATCGCCTATCCGTCGAATATTGAAATGTGAACAAAACTGTCGGCGAGCGAGTACGTAAGAATCGTTACTCTTGAAAAATGACCACTGCGACATCGTGACTAAGAAATCCGCACGATCGGTGATTCTAATGACACCACCTTCACTGCACCCCCGCACTGTTTATAACTTATTGAGATATTCGTTTTTTAAAATATAAATCTGCCGCCAGACACCCTTTATCAATAAGACATTCTAATGAAGACTATATTGGGAAAAAAAAAAAACATATTTCCACCTGTACCTAAAATAGTTTTTTAACCTAAACTATGAACAGATTCATATTAAAAATATTACTTCTTATATGTTTTGCGCAATCTTTATACAATATTGTTTACATATTAGGGAGGGACATATCCGACTCCCACGAACCCAGAGTCAGTGGGTGATGATTAATATGTTATTAATAGTTATAATACTTTACATATTGGCATAGACTAAGTAACTTCTTCATTATTGTACAATAGAGAAGCAAAGGGTTTACTTAACGATGTACCTAACGACTATCAGTAACACAAATTAGCAAAAAATTACTACGGCTAATATCCCTTCCATAAACACTCTAGTTCCCTTTTGTACGTAAATGGCAGTGTCCTTATTAAATATGAAACAAAGGATTTTAGAATCCATTAATTAATATTTTACGAATAGGCTGTAGGTACATTGTATTGGCAACATTATTGAACATTCTTGGAATTCCAATGGATTGTTGCCCGTACATGGCGATCAGGTCGTACGCTGCATTGCAGTTACAGCAGCGCGAGGTCAAGAAACTCTGAGCCGATTGGTTTGCGATTAGGAGGACCGTTGACCCATCAAACATCTAGGTTGACTTAAAAGGTGTTGGTTGAATGACCTTCGACTCCTTATATTGTGTAATAACGCCCAATGAGCGACAGAAATCCATATTTGTATTTTGTCTCAAGGCGATGTATTCCTCAATATTGTATTTAAAGGAGATTGCAGTTATAAAAAAATATATAACGTAATTCAATGTTTATTCTCATAGCTACGATTCCATACATTTTAGCTATTTAAATATGATGGGAAAACGTTATTAAAGACAAAGAGATGGTAAAGTATATACGAAATTAAACCTGTTTAAAGTAAGGTATATGTTAAGTTCTTATTTGTTAGCAAGCCGTATCATTCTCATTGTGTATTTTATCGGCTGTATATATAATAGTTCGTGAACATGTCAGGTAAAATTATCAAGGTGTTTTTATTCGTGGCCTTTCATAATTGATTCCTAAAACGACCATTAGTTTATCGCTTCTTCAAATCCATCGGACCGAATGTATGTCGGCGAAACTGTCGCTTATCTAAGTATGATAAGTAATAGGGTTCTAAGAAAATGTAAGACAATTTTGTCTTTATTTTAACAAAGACAATTATAATAGTCCACTCCGCTGCAATGCCACACTACAGCATTGTACCTGTAAGTTGCCGCAGCGGCTGTGCAAACTACGCCAGCCCACCTAAGCGAACAAATATTCGATAAATACAAAGATGATGTCACAATACCAGCATCCATTCGCTTTGAATATTCAAAATTTAACGATAATGTTTAAATAGTTTAGTTATATTTAAACTAGTATTTTTCACATCCATAACAACATAGTAACATACGGGGTCCCGTACAATAACCCCACCTGCTTGTGGTGCACCTAGCTAATCAATAAACGAGGTTCTGGCTCCAACGAACCTGCATTGGGCAAGCGTTCAGGAGAAATGGTCCAAATCCCCCAATATGAACCCCTTACAAATGACGGCCGCTACAGCCTGGTGGTATCGGAGCTAATGCTGACCGTCGAAAGCTGCTGCACGAAGGTATGGAGGACCGATCGATGTAGGAACCTTTGGGGTAAGCCCTATGTCCTACAGTGGACGTTTATCGTCTCATGATGAACATAACTTAAATTTTAAACTTTCTTAATTTATTTAACTTACTGATAAGTTAAGAAAAACGAAGTAATAAATATGTTGATTTTAAAGTATTTTATTGTTAAAGTTTATCTGACTATTGGAACAAAATCTAGAATCTCTATATATCCTGATTTGCTAATCCAAAAATACTGAAACTGGTTTAACGATTCTAAGTTCTTTCTCGTCTCTATCAAGAGCACAATAATATTTCATACTAATTATATTACATGGTGGTCGGAATATTTAATAGCAAAACACTTTAAGTAGATGATTTAAGTTTAAAATGTCAATCAATAGCATCAGACGTCACTTCTCGGAGATCCATTACCGAAGAGGTATGAACAAACAAATCAATTAGCGAAGATCCGAATGACTTGTTTATGTTTCTTCAAATCTTTAACCGTTCTCAGTAAATTCAAGGTTAAGTCGAACATAGGAGAATTTTTCTTTACATAGTGAACTTGTCTTATATTAATATCACTTTAAAGATAATGAATATATGTAAAATATATTAGCCTATATTATTTACCTTAGGTTCTACTACAGTCGAATTCCATATATCTGACTTTCATGGTTATAGTTTTTTATTTAATTATACCTGCGATGGATTTTTCAGTCACTTTGCGATTCTAGATTGTATATGAAATAAATCTATATGAACGTTTGAAAATTTACACGACAAACACAGACTTTTTTCTAGCAAGTAATAATTAGAAACTTTATAAAACTTTTAATGGCGGAAGTATAAGTATTATTCATTATTCTAATTATAATTATAGTATAGCTTATCGAACTTTTAGTGCTCTACTTGTGGCAATAAAATATTGAAGAAGTGGCCACTTCTGAACGCACTTAGTGCACTTTTAATGTTACCGCCTATATGGGACAACCTTTAGAAATTTCGTGATAATAATCTAATCTTTTTCATCTATCTGATGTTATCTACCACATGATTTATTGATAGTATAGATTTTGGTATAGATATATATATTTATATATTCTATAATGAGCGACAATTACAGCAATCTCAACTAAATCTTACCCAATTATAAGAACAGGTAAATATGTTAAAAGCGTTATGCAAAATGGCAATCGTCATTTTTCAAAGAGCAACAATTCTAAACATGCCATTGTTATAAACTTTTAATATATTCGTGTGGCGTACTTCGCAGGCATAGACAAACAGAGTTGATAGCTTTAACAGTGTACTTACTGTAACGATCAAAACCTCGACACGATTGCAATTGTAATTAAAGTGCAATGGAAAACAAAACAGAATAATATACTATAATAGTAAACAACGTAATAAATAATGGATACACCTTTGATATAAATGTACTACTGTTTTTAATGAAATTCATACAGATGTAAATCATTAAAGGAATTATTAATCACAATTTCCAAGGTGTGTGCGTCACCACTGTAACTTAATCCCCCGGCTGGTAGGGGAATGCCGGGGGAGTAGAAGCACTACAAAAAGTCCTGGGTTCGCACTAATTCTATTTGCGGTAATGTTGAGTCTCGACCGACGTTACGCATGCATAGTATTATTATAAAACTATAGGGAAATAATAGAAAATTAACTTAACCTACTTGTAATACATAACAAACCGGTACTAAGTTTAATACTTAAGGAGAGACCAGTATGGTCAAGTATCAAGAATCATTAGCTTTTGAACTATATTTTTTTTTACATTATACTAATCAAGCGACTATTAATATTGTTTATCGTTTTATTCGAATAAATCGTTAGTAACGATACACAACAGTGATATATTGTGTAGTTGTTTTCAACTTTCTCCAACGAGATCGACAAAGAATCATCAACAAGAAATAATGATGTTTCATTATCTAGAAAAATAGTCTCTAACATAGTTGATATATGTATAGGTTTATATAGTTTTCTAAGCTAGCAATCATTCAGGATAATAAGAGATAGGAAAACTGCATTTAAATACACTTTGTGTTTTTACTGCTTCACCTAGAATGATCTATTGTCATTGTAATGAGAGTTTAATAATAACCTGTGTGGATAATTATAATGACAATAAAGCTGTGATGACAAGATGCGATGCATTCGTATGTTGGATTGAGTGTTCTTAAAGATATATATAGTTCATATGTTATTACTTTATCGACTATATAAACACACTGCTTAATCAATCTGTAGTTTTCTTAATAGCTCTTATTTGATAGACAAATTTCATTCGTCACCGTTAGCTTGATTATGAAAACCGCAGATCGACCACTTTCAACAGCAACCATCAGATCGAAGTGTACCTGTAAGAGAAAAACATATAATTAATAAATTGTAATAATTCATATAGCTAAGAGTAAAAAAAATAATTTTTTTTTTTTTACAACATGTCTCTAAGGCATAGGTATTGGCTGAACTTTATGAAAATGAATCATAACAAAATCAAAGTATTGAAATCAGTACTCTATACAGAGAATTTAATGATGATAATGGAACTTTAATAGAGAAAGAAATTTACAAAGAAACTCGATTTTTCTATAGAAAAGACCTTGAATTTCCACATTATTATGCGACTGACGTTACAATAATATTCATATATCCCATTAAACTGTTATATTGGACACATTACTTTCTATTATGCAAATAATGACTTACACTTAACATTTAGATTAACGTTATTAATATTAATCCGTGATTATATTTGAAAATCCATACTTTCTAAACCTATTATATCTTTTATAACTAATAATATATTGTTAACGAGTTCATTATTTACATAGTGCTGATAAGTTTCATTCTTTAAACAACTTTGATGGTATACAAAGTTTTCTTTAAAACGACGTAAATAATAAAAATAGGTACCGTGATAAACATTAAGGTTAGATACAGCTCTTAACTCATTCGTGACATTACTAAACGTCAGACCTTTTACATACGTGAAGAGCACACAAACCACGACGATCCCACGGGGGACATAAAACCGTCTCTCCTAAGATTAAAAAGCAACGCTGTTTACTAGAACATAAGCTGTACCTGCGCCAGTGGATGGTATCGCATGTTGTTTTAAAAACAACCCTTATCACAGTTGGAACATGTTACAAAGTTGCATATCAACGTTTGTCCCACGACAGTTGACGCCGGACGTACGTAAATGGAGTTAAAGAACCGCCGGCTTCCATGTACATTACGTCCTAGTAATAAAACTTGTCGCGTCCCTGAAGAAAATCACAGCAGCAATAGCTCTTAATGAAGATTAATTTGTTTCATACTTCACTACAATTGAGACTCATCATCAAGTCCAACGGTTAAAGGCATAGACACATCGCATGAGAGAACTGTTATTCTCATGAAATAACGCCGCTTGTATTTTAACAAACATATCATCCTTCAGATAATCATCATCATCATCATTAGGTGCCCTCTTCAAACTGAAGTTTAGCGATCAGATTGAGGAAACTAATTCGATCCTCAGCTATTCGTTTTAACTGATGGTATTTAAACCCGATCGATTCCTTTACGTCATCAAACCATTTCTTGCGCTGTCTACCAGGTGCACGTTTTCCAGGAATATTGCCCTCCAGGATCAACGTTGGGAGCTCATAAAGGGTTTTCTCTTTGAAGGTGTCCGACTCTTCAATGTAGATAAAATAATGTAATTTATAGTGATCCTATTTCAAAGCAAGAGAAACTTTTAAAAGGTGTTGTCAAATTCAGGTCAGAAAAAATTTGGTTCCCACTGCTAATATATGGAAATTATTACAATGGCTGTTTGATGAAGGTATCAATTAATACTTAGGTTCAATTTGTTCCTGAAATCGCATCAGCCGATCTGTCGCACGTATAAGGTCAGGTCAGGTTGATTAGCAAACAAATAGTCACGATGAGAAACGGAGCATGGGAAGCCGGCAAGTGAATGCCGCGGTGTCAGTCATTGGAAAGTTCACATACTATTTAAATTAATGATCCGTTAAGATGGGACTGATATGATAACATTTTTTTATGTATAACATAATGAAGATACGAAACAAAAATATAAATCGCGGATCTTATGTATTGGATCTTTACCAACAAAATTATTAATCGAATTCAAAAGCGTTATAGATCTGATGGGAACAAAGCTGCGGCGATAGTATTTACATATGAATCGCATTGATATGTAATTCGAAGGTTTTCAGGTTGTAAGACTTTTATTGTTTAAAACCTTAAAGGCGAGTGTGACGGATATATATGTTTAAAGAAAAATAAAAATATCTATATTTTCAGTTGTGAAATCAAGATACGAGGAGAGAGGACATTTAATTGACAACGCGAAAAGGCGACAAATACAAATGATAGAGACATGTATGACAAAACATATATGACAAATCCAATCCAATCCAATCAGCCGGAAGACGTCCACTGCTGGACAAAGGCCTCCCCCAAAGATTTCCACTTAGACCGGTCCTGGGCCACCCGCATCCAATGGTTGCCAGCGACCTTGACCAGGTCGTCGGTCCACCTTGTGGGGGGTCTGCCCACGCTACGTCTTCCGGTACGTGGCCGCCACTCGAGAACCTTTCTGTCCCAACGGCCGTCGGTTCTGCGAGCTATGTGCCCTGCCCATTGCCACTTTGCGACGGCGACCCTTCGAGCTATTTCGGTGACCATATGACAAACAAGAGTTTTATTGATATTAATGAATATTTAATCTGTATATAAAAAACATTAAAGTATCTCTCTATTACGTTAAAATCGTAAATTTAGATTCATGGAACGAAAAGTTTTCTCATGTTTGTGTTGTCTCACATGAACGTACTATTTAGAATCTAAACAACGGGTTGTAGCCATAGATAACAGTACTTTCATATTTCTCCAAGTTAATTTAATGTTTGTGTGTATGTTCATAATAATAAGACCTGTTTATCATTTACTAAAATTATCAACGATTACATCACCATATCGATTTGCCGCACCTGATAAGCCAGTAACGAGGCTATTGATATCAGCATGTCGGCAGGTAAAGGCCGGTCAGGATTATACTAAATACCACTTCATGACAAATGTATTCGAAGTATATTAATACGAAAATTTTAAATGATATTAGTAATAAACAAGAAGGACTAACGTGATTTAGCTCAAAACATACAACTTTTAGATGTATAATAATGAAATGGTTATAGATAAATACAGAAAAAACTACTTATAATATTGTCTCAATACTTCCTTGTTCAACCTAAAATGTAGCCAATATTATACTAGTGGATTACCTTAACGAATCTCTTAACCCATTTTTAAGATCAGGTTGTTTGAGGCAAGGGTCAACGCTACTTGTCAACCTTGATACCCCGGCGCCACTACAAAATGGTGATTTTAATTTATATAAATCTTGCACTTCCTATTCCGGCATTCAAAAGCCAAATTAAGTATTAACTTGCTGTTTTTCAATTTTGCTTAAGAGTGAGGAAATTGTTGTAAATGGATAAAACATGTTTAATATACTTAAAAGACTTCTAGTAGTCAGAATATTATGAAATGACTACAAATTTACTTGTTTATTAATATTCTTAACGCAGTAATGAAAGTCATAGTTATAGCGTATCTCTTGAAGTTTATACATACATACATACATATATATCACGCCTCGTTCCCAGTGGGGTAGGCAGAGACCACCTCTCTCCACCTGCTACGATCCTGGCACACCTCTCTCGCTTCCTCCACTTTCATAAGCGTCTTCATGCACGCTCGTCGGTTGCGAGTGCTTTTGAAGTTTATATATGAATAATATTTTAACTTCGGCGAATATGAAGAGTTTACGTTAGCCGTTTAAAAGTGTGATTCTCCCAATTCTTCTTAGCCACCTTCTAAAAGATCCAACGGTTAGGCAACGGAGGGGCCGAGGCCCGTTTAACAATGCGAACGGAACGGCCCGGGTTGTGTTGTGCAACATCGAACCGCCTACAAGTGCATCTAGATCAAACCGCCCAATTACTGTGCAACTGCAACAAATATGCCTTTCCCCGTTCGCGTACACAAAAGTGAAACTGTAAACACTTTCATTATACGATAAGAATGTACAATTAAAATGTTATACGTTTAACTGCGACTGTCAAATCTTCTACTTACTCGTACGTAACACTTTATGGACGAGTAATTGTGACATTAACGTGTATGATTAGAAAACTGTACTCACGCAATTTAACTATTACATTATCTCCTAAAGCAACCCCTTCGTCTGGAGTACTTGTTCATAAGGACTCTTCTCTTTGATTCTACCTTTTGTACCAGTCGCAGGCTCTTTTAAATACTCCGGGAGTGCTTGAAACCCTGCCTGTCTCTTTGAAGTATGTTACAAATACTTAAATGGTAATAAAATCAATTGATTTAATAAAAATAAAAAAAAAACTGGGTTTCCTAAATAACAATATTTACTGTCCTGTTTTAACTCTACGATAAAAATATCCTTTTTCCTCTATCGGTTACAATGTTTTACTGCTGCTGTACTTATATACATTTTGTTACACAATCTTGCAAATAAGCAAATTTTAAATCTAACCACAAACGTAATGATGAAATTTTTAACAAACCACTAAATTCATTATTACCGTATCATGTTGCAGGAATATGATTGTTAGTAAAATCAATCAGTTTTACTGGCCTATATTCTTGTTATGAGCGGGCTGGAAGCCACAGCGGCTCTTACAGCTCATCTGACACTGGGCTCGTGGACCCGGATCCACGGCCTGAAAAGTTTTACTGGGACCGAGTCTCAGGCCTTTCTCTTTCAAAGGTAGGTATAAGTAAGAATATATTAATAGATGAGATATGTAAACTAATAATTTTTTTCTACAATATGTCTGCCCTGTGCTACTTTAGCAAATGATACGTAATTGTACGTCGCATTTATGTGCAAAAATAGTCGGTCTTTGTATTAATCATTATCACAGTGTTCAAACAATTAAATAGTTTACTGTCCAGTAGCGTCGGCGGATACATGACGCAGCTTGAGGATGATAACGCGGTTGCTCTACATACAAGTCCCATAACATATAAACTATTTTTAAGCGTTTGTTGTTATTAAAATAATGAAACGGAGCGGGCGTAAAAACCGATATACGCTAACTTAACTGTACTGTTGACGGTACCTAAACTTTGTAGCGGAAAGAGTTTTAAAATAGATTCTTATCATTTCGACGTTAACAAAAGTGCGTATAGGTTCTTGCTGTAGCTTATTTATATTTTTTTTATTGAATTACTAGTTGTAATTGATGTAAAATAATAATAAGTCAAGATCAAGTTATTCAGAATTAGGGTTTCATAAATTGTCACGCCTTTTTCCCAGTAGGGGTAGGCAGAGGTGAATAAACCACCGACATTTCGCCAGATGTGGTCAGATTAGGTCCCATGTAACAGGGGGCGAGCCTGTTGCCACTTTATTGGGACCACCACACGCACACACAAAGATGATATCAGTGTGCGGGTTTCCTCACGATGTTTTCCTTCACCGTTTTTTGTATCTCGCTGTTGTAACTAAAGTTCACAAATGTACATAACTTAAATATTAAGTCATCGGTACATGCCGAGATTCGAACCCGCGACCTTCGGAATGAAAGCCGCACGCTCTAACCATTAGGCCAGCGAGCTACTAGGGTTTCATAAAATATGAATTAATATCATCGGTCTATAACAAATAAAAATATATGGAATTGTTCATTTCGCATCTTGCGATATGGAAAGGAGAATTGAAAGGTGCTCGAATCAGGACATAACAAGGTATTGTAGAAGAATGCAATGAAAGGTCGATAACATTAACGCTCACTTTCAATATTTTCTCTTTCGCCCTTTAAGGGCAACGTTATATATTTTTTAATTATAAAGTTAACCTTAATATGGATCGTTAAATATATGGTTTCAAAGTAACACCAAAACATTAATTAAAATTTTGTATTTACAACACGATGTACTTAAACAACAATTTCAATATGAAAGAAAGTGGTATGGTATAAAAGATTTTTTAAAATGGTACAGTTTACCAAACCTACGTGTATTGGACAGTAATAGTGAATGATATGATTTAGACTGTACGTATATTAAATGATCAGAATTACCTTACGGTTTTACTAAAGATAGTTAAGTAAATATAAGCGTCACAGAGACATATGGACGTCAGATAAGCGAACTATTTACGATATTTACAGTCATGTTGTAACGAAAGCGGAGAGAGTGCAATACTTGTGGAAACGTCACTGATTCGAAACAGATTATTCATTGATCTATACATCAAACGAGGAAAAGTTAACAGTGGAATTTACCTGAGGGTGAAAGTTATGAAATATGAACAATATATGCCATTGTAACAATTTCATTACTACTATAGTTGGCAATGTTAGGGTTGTACGAAGAATTCCCAGAAGGGAATAATCCCAAAGAAAAGGCAGTAGCTTTCCCTGTCACTGTGGACTTTTCTATAGTAAGAAGCGACAAAACGAGTGACAAGTTATGTACTTGCCCATAACAACATAGCACAAGTTAGAATCATATACACTTCACCACATTGTGCTTGTCGCCTTGAGACATAAGATGTTGAGACTCGTTAGCTCAGTAACTACCAACAGCTCCCTTTAAACTGAAACACGGTAACCAGTAAAACAGATATCTACCACCAGTGCAGTGCAGTATGTTTGAAGTAAATGAGAGAATGTTTATTAATACGTAAAAAGTAATAAGGTAGCTCGCTAGCATAATGGTTAGAGAGTGTGGCCTTCATTCCGAAGGTCGTGGGTTTGAATCTCGTCATGTACCATTGACTTTAATATGTAAGTTATGTACATTTATGAACTTGTGTTACAACAGCGAAATACAAACAGTGAAGGAAAACATCGTGAGGAAACCTGCACATGACTTAGAATTTATTCTAAGGTGTGTGTGAAGTCACCAATCTGCATTGGACCCGCGTGGTGACTATGGCCCAATCGCCCTCATATTGTGGGTAAGCCTTTCCCCCAGCAGTGGGGACGTAAATTAGTTGTTTTGATACGTGTAAGACATATTTTGTTTAGACGTATCTATTGTGTTTTATCTATAGCATTAACAGTTACAGTTGTTACTGAATTGTATTCGCAAACAAATAGAACGTTTAACAATTGATTAACTGTGTACTACATACAAAAAAATTCTCTATTTCGTCTATAATATAAGTCGATTGGATAACAAACAAACAGTTTCGTGACCGAATAGTCTGAAATACATTGTGGGTATAGTGTAACAGCGTGACCAATTCGACCGCAACGCGTACCGGCCACCGCCTCGAAATGCAATTATCCCGTTACATACCAAACTTGAAATGTGATAAACAAACCCGCGGAGCGTACTATAGCTCATGGGACCAGATATTTGCCAATGCCTTAGGACAACACTAACAAGCGACACTGATATATATTACTATAGTCCTTAAAACATCATCATAACACCACTGAAGTTCAATAAGGCACTAGATTAGAAGGATAAATATTTTTTAATAAACTTTATATCTTTAGAATTATGCTCGTAAAAACGATACTGCCTTTTATTTACGAGCAAGATAATAAAAACACACATTTTCATCATCCCATGTAGATGTTGCCCTTTTAGTAGCTTTTACAAGCCGTAAGGTTATATGTTACGGGGTCAGACTAAACACGACGAAATAGCGAGCATTTCAAATACCAGAGTCAGCTTTAGAGGTTTAATTTTTATTTATTTTTTCAACGAAACAACAAAATGAGCGGGACTTTCACTTGATATTAAGTGATACGTCTAGCCTTAAAAATGTTGCGCTAGGTAAGATGTTATACACAGCACTACATCATGCTCGTCGCGTTGAGACATAAAATACCGAGTTTCATTAATCCTGTAATTAAATTAGCTACAGCGCCTTTCAAACCGTAACACAATTATGTTTACATAGTCTCCGGCAACAGAGACCTACCACAAGTAACAAGTTATAGCAAATTGACCACAACTTAAAAAGTATAAAAATAAATTAAATAAACAGCAGCGCAACGGTTTTCGCGGTTTCACTTCCTATATATATTACCTGTATAAAAATAGTGTATATTAACAATTTTACTCGATTATCTTTTCCACCTTTGTGTTATGATGGTAACACTACATGAACCAACTACCGAGCCATTAAACTTGCTATTTGTGGAGTAAAGTTAGACTTGCGCGTGCGCTGTTTCCGCAATGACGGCATAACTTTACGAGATGGAAAGGACTGATGCATGCATAATTTTATTCACGTTTTCACTAACACCCACTTATAAAGAAAGCTTCATCGATTTCTACACATGCATTCCTTTACTAAGTTCTTTAATAAAATTCTATATATACAAGCGTTATAGCAGTGATAGAGTGCAATTTGAAAACTGCTAAATACTGTAAAAAAAAACAAACTTCAGCAAATCCTCAGAGACATGTTGAAAGTGAAATATTTTCTCTATCATTCTAGGTCGGTGATTTTATTAAAAATTTCACACGAAGTGAGCAGCGTTGTGATCGCGCACGCCTCTTTAACCTCCCATCATCCCCAGTCCCCTCACCTTTAGAGAATAATGACTCACAGACTGTTGACCTCACCAAGTACATACTAACAGAGACGTCGGTCTATTTGTGTGCGTCCAACACAAAGCCTCCTTGTTTGTGTACTTTCTATAAAACTCTTTTAGCTCTATGCTCGCTTGGTACACGCAATGGATACGGATACAAAAGTTTTAAAAAGCTCTTTAAGAGAGAGCTTACCAAAGTTGCTGTTTACATAGTATAAGTATAAAGGCTATTAAGTTAGATAAGCACACAGATATCCGGTCTATCAATGGAATTAACATATTAAATTTAATTAATATAATTTGAGAGAGTTTTCATAAATAAGCTGAAACAGCAAAATGAACAGAGAGGATATCCACAAAATCTATGATTCATAGTAAAATTTTAGCACATGTTGCTCATTTGAATGTAAAGGGGACTAGAACCCCAACATGGGGTTCAAATTTTATATTGATTTTCAAACCCTTCTAAAGCAAAACTATCCCCCTAGGTCATATAATTTCATGGTTGATACTACAAAAAGGAAATTATTCACAATATCAAAATGACCTAATTGAAAGACTCTAAGAGATTTTTTCTATATTCAGAGTTACATTTACGACTTAAATTCATGCTTAAGCACGAGTTAATCATTCTATTTTTTTTTATCATAAACAAGTTGGAACAAGCAGTAAGTTAAGTAGTGCAAGTGACAACCCTCCCTTGCTATTGTAGCCCGTAGTCGCCGGCGAGTCCAGTTTTCGGAACCGGTCGGCAGCTCCGGCCGGGTTTATAGAGACTGAGTCACAGTACCGAGAATTCACAACTACCAACAGTATTAACAAACATATTTCATTGGTGCTTACTTGGTCATCGTCTTGTTTAGACGCACAACAATCATGATAATAGGTAGACATTACGATCCTACGTAATTCCATACTGACAATATTTACACTAATAATCATCTCGGGGATACAGAAGCGCGAATCGGAATAAGCAGTGAAAGTAGTTGATAATAAAGCGGAAATAATCAGAGAAAAAGAGGGTAATCTCCTAAACTTAATTACTTCATAGTAATATATATATAAATACCAATATACAAATATGTGCTGGTTAAGATAACTACAGGATCGTAGTGTTGCGATAAAAAATATTTCCATTGTAATGTTCTACAGCTAACTAGACATTGCAGATGAGACTTGACACGTGTAGACTAATGCATATTATATACAAAATATAATAATTTATTAAGTAAAGATATCAGGAACATTTCCCGTGAGAATGTTCACTCAACTCCACGCACGTGACGACGGTGTTACCTCGCGTACGTTTCTGTACTACTTAACGGTTGGTATGCTTAATAAAAATTAATATAATTACCATAGCTTCATAGTTTTTACATATCGAAAAACTTATAAAAGTATCGGCTAATCTTCACCGCTTATTGTTGTATTAAGCGTAAAGTAAATAGTATGTTTGTAATAGAGCAAAATTACTTTGGAAAATTGCTAGAGATGTATTCTCATTACACGCTAGTTATGTTAACTTTTAGTACATAGATAAATGTTCAGTAAACCTCCATCTACATCCCAACCATGAGTTATCGTTTCTTCCAACGAAAGAACCGTGAAAGATCGGACTATACAGTAAAGAGTCATGCGTAGTCATACATGAAAGGGCACACGTCGAATTGTATACTTCCTCTTTACCATAGGTTAAATATAAAAGTTATGCAAATACAAACTGAACGTAAATGGTTTAACATTTAAACCTTATTAAACTACGACGCGGCTTAACAGATTGGAATGAGATTCACATCAAAAGGCATCCAGTATGCATAAATAAGTTGCTGAATACATATTACTTTTAGATGTCCACAAACCGGTCCCACCATTGTGCCTCAGACGCTAGCAAGCGACGATTTGCATGACAACTTTCTAGTGTACACACAAATGTGATGCGAATCAAAATATGTTAATTTTTTTTTTTTAACTACATCACAAAGAGTTACAGCTATAATATAGTCATTAATATATACGACACCAAAATGCAGAACATGTCATAATAAAGCGTTAATTTAGATACATGTATATTAGAACTATTTTTTATATATTTTCTTAGAACATTTCTAGTGGCAAATTTAAAGCGCTGTCTTTGATATACATTGTATCTCTATATTTAGAAATATAACCTGAATAATAAAAAGTATTAACTTGGGTGAGATAAAAACAAAATTTACCTTCGTAACGAAAATATAGATAACTTTAATGGTTCATATGTGTAAGGTAAAAATCATGAGTAATTATAAACATTATTAAATTATTTATATACTAAGTTATGTATAAATAAAGTAGCATATAAGCAATTTTAATAAAGTTGTAAATGACGAACGCGATTCCTGTGTAAAACGGACACTACGCTGATTCACTGTCACTACAACACATAAATGTTGGGTAAGTAACTCGGCTGCGGTTGGACTGTGGAATTGTTTATCAAACATAATCGAATGATTCATTACTAACCGTGACCACAATTGTCTCGGTCTGAGACGATGAATCGTCTGTTACTTTCACGTAGTAAATTACTAGTAAACTACCATTCCAGTAGCCGAAACGAGAGCTTTCAACAAACAGCTTTTCATATCCGGCCGCAAGAATGGATCGATGTAGTTTCTATATCAGAAAGAAATTAAAGGATCTTTTTGAATCATATTCAACTTTAGTAATCCCATTTCATCTCAACAAGGTATTTATTATATCTTACGAATGAAAGGCGTGGTTGTATTCTGCTTCTCAAGCACATTGATTGTACATATTTTTTTCATACATAACGGTTCGCTTATTTCAAACACAAACGCCTAACGTGTACCAACTGATCGCGCTAAGTGACCTCTAAGGAGGTAAATAAACTGCAAATCATGCATACCGATCTGCTAACGAGAACAACAAAATGTCCGTCTGTATGTGAGGTAACGTTATGTAGGATCTTTCACTCGATTCGCGGTCATTGCCACCGCTGTACCGACCATTTTACAAGGAGCCGTCGGAGGATGCACTTTACGTATTCAGCAGAACTGTCAACCAGTTCGGCTAAAATGGTCGGCCGTGTACAATGTATAAAGTTTTATTGATAGATGCAAAGGGGATGAGAACTTCAGTATATGACAGTATTGATTTATGCTAAATATTTTCATCCCTACCCAACCGTTTTGATGCATAAGCATTATGAGTTGCTATATCTGATATAGAAATAAATATCAAATAAACCTCGTACTAAAGGTGTTGGTGCATCAATAGGCACAATGATGTAAGGAGTAACTTATTTAAAAATCATATGGAGAAATGTTTGGGTCATGAGAACCGAAATCGGAATACTTCGACACACAAAATTGGTAAAAACATTCTCGTGTAATGCTCTTCTTTTTTGTTTAATAGGTTCCAAACGTTTCATTGTTATTACTTACAAAAGCTCATGAGATTTAAAACTACTTTTATTTTCTAACTCGGCGAAAACAACCTTTAAACCGAAAAAGTTTAGCATAGCTTAGCTGTAGGAAGTGCAACAACGGCTTCAGCTAAATGGGTTTCAGAAAGAGATCTATCATACATTATGAAGGTTTCCACTGCTGGAATACGAAATTAAAATACAATGAAAGTATTATGAATACACAACTTTCATTGAATCCCTCCGCAATCACACATACCCATACAATTTATAATTAGCAACCAAAATTTGGTTTTTAAACCGTGTAATGTTATGTCAATAAAACGAATGAATCATTTGATACTGTGTAAAGTAAAAATATATAACATCAATGTCATCGATGATAATTAGAAGCATGAAGAATAAATAAAATAACATTTGTATAGAAGTAAAATACATGTTCTTGTTCTTTTACTGTTCGTTATTTTTACTGTACAGTAGCTAACTCATGGTGTATGCAATCTGTGGGCTGGTTACGTCACGAGATGTGGACAAAGAACGCACCGCGACCACATTCTTGATCCAAGGTCGATGCATTGCCACGGCGCCGTCTGGGCCGCTCAAAGGGAACTAAACTGTGATAGTAATTATATTCAGGTTACCTTAAACTAAATAAAACATTCATTAGCCTCCACTCAATTAGTTTAAATAAACAAATTGCAGTAATGGTCATTAGTTTCTTACCATTAGCAAATTTACGATCAAATATTAACGTTTAATTAAAGCCATAATAAATGTCTAAAGATTATCTATATTCTGAAGTATGCAGCAGCAGATACCCAGAGATCTGTGGTAGATGTGAGTTATCCTCATCCTTGATATCCTTTACCAAGAAACTATATATATTAAATATTGCAAATGTGAAGCTTTAACTTCGTTCCTTATTAAATTACTAGAATGATGAATGTAGTCAACAGGGAAGAGAAACACTTTTCGGGACTCCCTTGCCCATATATCTAAAAATTACAAATATTATATAACATCGCTTTAATTATAACAGTTCGATATATATGTATTATTATAGACGTATGCATTTGCTGATAAATTTCCTTATAGCAACTGTTGATTCATCACAACCGAATGGCTATATGTTGACGTAGAATGTGTGTTGCAATAAAAAGGCGACTTTATCTTTGTTCCTGAATATACTACACTTGTCGATATGACGTACGTGAAAAAATATTTTCCGTACATATTAAATCTGATCTTAACATACCATTTTTGTAGTTGTTTAAACGCTGACTCAGACTGCGGAAGACAGGGTTGACCTTAAGGGTCAATTCGAGAACAATGGACTGCTTTACGGAAAGTATATATCACTGAAGAAGTTAAGTTATGAATAATATTTTAATTGTTAAACTGAACTTATGTTATGCAGTATAATAAATCAATTCTTCTTATATAGGTTTCGTTGAGAAAACTTGTAAACAATGCTTTAAGACCCCAACATAGTCTTTCGATTGAAGACCAATATGATTCACAGATATTGTATTTGAGAACTAGACATGAGAAAAGGAGAAGCGATATATCGTATTCCTATTATGGTACTATCTAGAAATTTTATTATCAAATCCACAATCCTTTGAACATGAACAAAAGTTTATTACGAATATTACATTAGATTTTTTTTTCGTACATCTACTCTCAAATTTTCTAAGCTTTATTATTCTCTCATGTATGAAGAGGTTTCATGCACCGCTGTCCATGTATGGAGTTCCCAGAGGTATTACTTTCGGTCATGCAACTGATTTTGAATTGCAAGCTTTAGAATAGTATAAAGAGGATTTCGATTCGCAAAGATGGATATACATAATAAAAAATATTACAACTGATATAAACTTAGAAATAGTTGTTAAAAATTGTGTCCCATAGTAGTGTGTACTGTTGTTTTAAAAATACAGTACATAGAAGTTGATACAGTCAATTAAACAGAGGGTGATTTTTTTCTAAATTACTTCAATTCTCATAGAATCAATAGCACATCAAAGTAAATTTTGTATTTTATATCTATTTATAGAAGATATCCATAGATTCATTGACTCATTACGAGATCTTCGAAACTATTAGATTTGAAGACTTAAAACTTTATATAGATTTTGCTTCTGCTATTTAGAAGTCTGGTATAGATTTTACAAAATTCCTCTCCCAAGGGTAGTTGCAGGGTGTAAATACTTGCAAAGGAAGTTCAGGGGTCGTAAATATTTCTGACAAATTTCAAGTGTACAATATCAAATCTATTTCTATATTACGGCCAGCAAAACGGACGGAAAACAGCTAGTACCTTAATGAAGTTCGGACGAATCTAGTACTTTGAACGATTGATAGAAAAGAGGAGGAGATTACTTAAGGAAGAAAGATAAGTTTAGAGCGAAAGATGACAGTATGAAAGAAGGGAAAGAGGAAAAATCGTAAAAAATTAAATAGAAGTTTAAGTGATGTGAAATAAAGACACTGACTCGTCATACGCAGGGAAATGATGAAGAAAAAAAAAAAAAAAAAAAAAACATTGGATACAGGTGGCCCAGGACCGGTCTGAGTGCAAATCTTTGGGGGAGGCCTTTGTCCAGCAGTGGACGTCTTCCGGCTGATTGGTGGTTGGTGGTCTTCATTTATATATTTATAGTGAATTAAACTTTATAATAAAATAAAGAAAACATATACCGCTGTTTACTTAAAATGCTTTTTTATCGATAAACGTAAAAAAAATAACTTAATGTTGGGTACAAAGAGCGGTAAGGTAAACACAGTTTAATGTGGTGCGTGCCGGCTGCACCAACGCGAAGTTTGTTTACATAGGGCCGGCCGCATTTTTTCACGTTTAGTATATCATTTACACACACACTGTATAGTAATAACATGTTACAGTAGTAAATACAGCAGTACTTATATTAAACAAATAGACAATATAATCCCAACAGTAATCATTAATAGGTGAAAACATAATCTTTGATGTTCTGTTGAACCTGTATGAAACTTTAAGGAGCTATTCTAGAGGAAGTTGTATAAAAAAAAAATTGTATGTATTTACATATAAACAAAAAAAATTATACACTACGAATAGAATATTTCTAAGATATCGACAAACCATACTTCATAAGCTCTTTCATTAGTAGGTGAATGAAAGGAAGAAATACTTCATTAGTTCTTAATTAACATTCATATATGGGAGGAGGAGATATACAGAGATTCATTGACTCGTCGCGAAATCTCCGAAACTATTAGTCGTACACACTCAAAATTTAGTAAAGACATTGCTTTTGCTATTTAGAGGTCAGTTATGTGAAGGTTTTACAAAATTTTCCCCCAAAGTAGCGGAGGTGTTAATAAAAGGAAGGGTCCTTGAAAGGGGCGAGTTCCCACCGAGCGGGAACATTTCTGTCAAATTTCAAATCTGATTCATTACTACGGTTAGTAAGGTGGGCAAAGAAATGTATATTACTTAACGATATAGTAAGAAATTTACTACTTAAACGAAAACAAAAGTAATACAAAGAGGTTAAATTCAGACAAAACTTAAACGAACTAAACATAAGAATAAAGTATTAACTCTAGTAGATTGTTCGAAAGAAGTTCACGGGATTTTTCTTATAATTTTTTTTTATATACAATGGACTAATACTTGACCTCGAGTTCAAGTGACATTGAGACAATGGATGGTGAAGGACACTTCGCCCATAATACTTTAGCTCCCATGTTGTGACACGTGCATATTATTGAACATGCGGTTAACGGTAAAACACTACGTAATTGTTTTACCGGTGACTAATGATGTATTCCGTTGAAGAAAGACGTCACGAGGAAACCGGCATGGTCCAAGAATACTTCGCGGGGCGTAGTGGATAAATTACCTTGAGTCTCTCTTCTGAAACAGGACGCAGAGGTCCAGAAGGAGTGACATAGATAACAAGTATTTTAGTTACTTAATTACTGTGGGCCTTGTCCGCAAGCTTAAGATTGCTGAGAGAGCGATGGAGCGAGCTATGCTCGGAGTTTCCCTGCGAGATCGAATCAGAAATGAGGAGATCCGCAGGAGAACCAAGGTCACCGACATAGCTCGAAGGGTCGCCGTCGCAAAGTGGCAATGGGCAGGGCACATAGCTCGCAGAACCGACGGCCGTTGGGGCAGAAAGGTTCTCGAGTGGCGGCCACGTACCGGAAGACGTAGCGTGGGCAGACCCTCCACAAGGTGGAGCGACGACCTGGTCAAGGTCGCTGGCAACCATAGGATGCGGGCGGCCCAGGACCGGTCTGAGTGGAAATCTTTGGGGGAGGCCTTTGTCCAGCAGTGGACGTCTTCCGGCTGATTGGATTGGATTATTTAGTAGTATTTAAAAATAAAAATTATAACATTTAAAAGGTTATATCAATTGGTATAACTTGAAAATGCTGCAACTTTGTTATAAAGCTTTATCAGCAGACGGTTTCTGGAGAAAGTCTAGATAAGTATCGCCGCAGCTCCTAGTTCTTCCGCTAAACAGTTAAGAGTAGGCATTACTGTGTCCGGTTGAAAGGCGTCGCAACTATTGAAATTACTGAGGTAACGAGACCTAAGGACCTAATGTCTCAAGGCGATGGCAATGTCCTGACGAGTGCCACGTTGTTATGGGCAGGCATATCCTTAACGCCAAGTGAACATCTAGATCGTCTCGCCGCTTCGTAGAATAAAAAAAAACGGTAACTGCGAATGGGACGCCATATTTTAACATGTTATTTTTATATAGCGCTATAACTGTTGTCTGATTAAATTCACATCATCATCCTTAATGTAGCTCCACTTTACTGATAGTCTGTTGTAGGTAGTGAAATTACTAGGTGATTAGACCCCTGAGACCCCTCAGACTGGGACTAGGCAGGCGTGTTACTTACCATCAGGAGAACGCTCGTCTTGTCGCTTGGTATATACAAAATATCTGATTTGAAGCTATGTTACTGACAAGACAACCATAGTCAGTAGTTCTTTAAGAAACTACGTTTATCATTAAGTTAACTGATGTTCAGAACTATTGCAATTAAAAATATTAATATAATTCAATTATCTTGCATTGACCTCAAGATCAACGTTCAAAGTACTTTTAACTGCGTCAAGTAGATCAATTATTTTTCTTTGAAGCAATGAAGAAATACTAGTAAACATTTAACCATTATGTTGATTGGTTATTCTTCATTATAATTTATTTTACGTAATCATCATCAGCCGATAGACATCCCACAGCTGGACATAGGACTGCCCGAAAGATTCCCACATCGATGTATAATTTCATGAGTGGGTTTGGGTCATTTCCGACCTCCCTGGCCCAATGCGGGTTGGAGTAATGGTGTTCCAAGTAATGATGTAGTTAAATTAATAATCAAACTATTGCAGATGATCATTAAAATCAAGGAGTAACTATTATGTTACTCCTTGATTTTAATGATTAAATACTATTATTTCTAAGGATCCCTCCCTACAAACAACAGCTTCTAGTACCTGGCGGTACCGGAGACCATGCTGTGTTGCGGTAAGCCGCTGGATACGGGCAGCACAAGACCAATCAATGTGGATTGTTTCGGGGAGGCCTACTTCCAGCAGTGGACGTAATATGCTGATGGTTCGAAAGGATTATAAAGTTTACTATGATCTCTTTCCAGATGAAAGATCTGAGTACGATCGTAAGGAAGGTCTTTTTTTTATCACAAAGCTATGAGACATTCATCTGATAGTAAATGTTACGCCCGCCCATAACAACACGGTGTTAGTTAGGATGATATACACATCACCACATTGCGCACGTCGCTTAGAGACAAGATGTAGAGCCTTCCTCCATTGCCGTAGACAGACTAGGTCTAGGTACCACCGCAGCTCCTATCTCTACCGCCAAACAGTAATGTGCAATGTAGTGCAGTGTATACTAATATTGTATTATCCTAACTAGCGCTACGTCATGGGCACACGTATCACTTACTATCAGGTGAAGGTTCCGCTAGTCTCGTCCCTTCGTTTGAATAGAAAAACCCGATATCTTATAACTGCCTTATTGTTTGCTACTATATACACAATCAATTCAATTATTACCATATATTATAATTCATGTATTATGAATACATTGTATACGTTATTATAAGTATTTGCGCCTCTCATTTCCATATAACTGAAGCACTTGAATTTGATATAAAACGGTTGAAGGAAAACATTAAACCTGATTAATGATAATTGAACATAAACAGGTCGTTGTTTACAGAAGTCACACGCGTCTTAACCTTTGAATGAGAAGTTGATAAGACGTTATTGATGCAATTTTTTTTTTTTACTTTAATAATTAAATATAACAGTAACAGTAGTTATTAAAGTAGTCAAAGTTACCACGAATAATGTTATTAACAATTTGTATTAAGCGAAATCAATACACGATGTTGTGTTAGTGTATAGAAGTCTATATAGACTTTGTTATGAAGTAATGCTGAAGCATAATAATAGGATAATAAAAAAAGCTTCTCGATAAACTTAATGGTCGTAGAAAATGCGTTGTTGGTCGTGAAATTACCGAGGTAACGAAAATCAACACCTTATGTCTCAGGCGATGAGCGCAATATAGTACGTATACATCATCCGGGGTATAAAACACGAGACTCTGGCTCCCACCAAGCCACATTGCATCAGCATGGTAGAAAATAGCCCAAAACCCTCTCATCAACCCCTACATACGACGACTCCTAGTACCCAGCGGTACCATTGGCCATGCTGACTGTTTAGTGAAGGTCAAGCGCAGGACTGATGGATATGGATATATGGAGGAGACCTGTGTCACGCAGTGGACGTCTATAGGGTGATGATTGATTGATATATCATCCTAATTAGCGATAAGTGTTTATGGATGTATCACTCACGATCAGGTGAACACTCACACGTCGCTTAATTGGATAGATTATTGCTAAATGGATCTTTCGTAGTTTCTCAATGTATACCACTTCCATATAAATATACAAGAGGTACACATTGAAATATATAGATATATATATTTGTATGTATTGTAATTAAATTTCTTTTTACATTACAAATATCGTCAAAACTTCATTAAATATATGTTAGTAATCATATCCTCGAAATCGCACAAATTTAGTATTAAGTTCATCTTAAGATCAGATCGTCGGTAACAATAACTTACTAGTTACAACAAAAGTTACTAGTCCAAAGTTTACTTGAACTCAAATGCAATGATTTCTTTCTATTGTAAACACTATATATGTATACAATGTAATACTGTATATAATGTAAACTTTATAGTAGATTAAAGGATTCACATCCATTTGAACTTGGACTGGTGTTAAGTTCCTATTTGGCAGTAAATGATAAAGCCGGAAATAGGGTGGTTCTCCTTAGTACGAATGACGAAACAGCAATACTATTATAGCGACAAATCAATTTCAATTGTATTATGTATATAGCAATTATATTAGCTAGTCAGAAAGACTAAATACCAGATTGTGACCCAAACGATCCCTTATTTCTTTGGTACCTTCGTAACCGCTACGGACACCGAGACAGTTTGATAGTCTTTAGTTTAAACCTATCACATATTGCTTGATTATAACTTCTAACAATTAAACATGAGAAATAATATATCTAAGAACATCCTTTTTGCTGAAATTATATCAAGATATAAGTAATTCAATTCATATGACTGATATTTGAACGATTACTTTATACGGGTATACCAAATTAGCTGGGAAGTTGCATTCAATATTTTCAACAGATTAATAATATTTAGTTCCTTATCACAATACAATAGAGTTCAAATTGAGTCAATAAAATATATAGAAAAAAAAACTATATTTCATAATAGCGATCACAAATGCAAAGCTTGTATGACACGGACAAGTGTTTCGCTATCGAGCTGCGTACCTCCGATACATGTCAAGGAGACGACATACAAAACTAAGTGCTGAATACTAAAACACATACCGACACACAATATTACCTCTTGCCGTGGTAAATGACGCACGACAGGAATATTTGTTAACGTAAAGTTTAATATGACTAAGTGTTGTTTGTTCGAATTTTCTTTACTCCATTATACGTGCTAAATGTTTTGTCATCATTACTTCAACAGTTATTAATCAATATGTAGGAGATATCTGGAGATTCGTTGACTCATCGCGATCCCTTCGAAACTAATAGGCATTAGAGGTCAGCTGAGAATGGATCTTATAAAATTACTTTCACAAAGACAGTTGCAGTTGTTAATAACAGGAAGGAGCCCGATAGGTGAGAATATTTCTGACAAATTTCAAATCTAATCCTATACTATTACAGCTAGCAAAGCAGGCTGAGGACAGCTGGTTTTGCTGAAAACAAACAGGAGTTAACAGAATCCTTAAATGACATGTTAAATGAAGAAACCTATTATGATTACATGGTCACACATGTAAAGTTTATACGGTGTACACAGCTTATTTTATTTTATCCAAGAAAGCTATAAGCGACATGTTCACATAATGGTAATCGATAAGCTTGCTCATAATGATGTGGTGCTCGTTAGGATGATATACAGAGCACCACTCGCTCAACACCTTTAGACCTAAAATCCTGTTACACTAGTAATTTAACTAATTACAATATTCAACTGCAACAACAGAAACTGGAGCTGTAGTGGTACTAACCAAGATCAGCTGTAGTAACAAAAAACTACCACCAGTAATCAAGTTATCTGTTATCATCATGTATAATTGAAGTCTATCAAAGTTTAGATAGAAGTCTACTATACATTTCTAGCTCTCGCCTATTCAAAAATATTAGCTTCATCTCATTTAAGTCAAACTAATTATATTTTACTGCTGATATTATTTTTGATCAACTAAAACAAATTCATACACTTAATTAGAACTTTAATCCTTCACTAATAAACTACAAGAGGTAGAGTCTATTACATAGTGGTTTTAAGTCTATTCATACAAATAATTTATAATACCTTAGATACTTAGTATCTAATGTTATTAAAACAAATTATAAAAGTAATCAACATTATTGTTTTATTGTTACCTCGGTTGTGTACTCCCGGGGTTCATTTATATGGTAGAGCGATACCAATGGAGCATTACTTGCCTTCAAAGACGGACTAAGTTCGATTAGCATGCAAGTAGTAACATCACAGCAATAACAATGTTAATATGATATCAAATATATTATGTATTGTTTCAATTACTAGTTTGTTTTAAAAACCTGTACTGAAAACAATTTAAACTTTTTTTTATATATTATTATTACAGATATGTTCTTTGATAGATTTTACACACTCTGATTAATATTATGTATATGAGTATCACATAAAAAATAATAAAGCTATAGTTTATAACTTAATTTCCAATGCAGTAAATATTGGAAATATTTAGCAATTTAAATTGTAATATAAAAAAAAAATTATATCTGTCGAAGTGTTGTTTTTAGGAAAATCTAGCAGATTTTTTATATATTAATAAATTACTAGAAAAACTGTAAATATTCACATATCTTCTGTCTATAGATATCAGTGAGCAAATGATAACTGTACTTGGTTCCTAATGATAAAGACATATTTGTTTATCATTATAGGCATCAACCATCAAGTACTTGCGTGATAAATATTTACGAGTATCAATATTATGATAGAGCTTATAAATATTTAATAATTTTTATCTAATAAATAAAATTGAAGACTAGAATAGAGAATAAATTATTATTTAATTAATGTTATAAACAAATTAAAAAATAGATCAGTTGTACTTGAAATATAGCTCCTCATTTAAATATATGTACATATTTTTTTAAAGACTTTAGTACAAATTGTACCGTATGAATGTTTCGTCGGACCACACGCGGCCTCATGGCAAGTTATCTTAATCACGCTAAGGCGATGGATCCTTGAATAGACAATGTTAATCCTGGTAAACCGTAAATTTATCTAAAAAAAAAAACTTATAAACAAGCATAGTTATTTATTATTTATTAAATGAATACCGGCCGGTTCTTCTAATATCAAGTTTACGTAAGAAAGTTAATATTTAATAATAAAAATTACCTGGGCGAATTGTTCCCGGATTTCAGTTCGCTCCTCATCAGTCAATTTTGTATTGTCTGCCATTGTCACTAAATAAGGTTTATCACAAAAACAGTAAACACATCCACAAGTATCGAAACAGTAAAAATGTTTAAAGCTTATAATGCACTTTATGCTTAAACATTAGTATGTACAGAAATATAAAATGTTACAAATCACTGCACAAGCGCGTTTTGTGTGACGTAAATACATAAAATACCAAATTGCACTGCTGCAAGCGTTGAACGGTAACGCGTTTACTACGAACGAAAGTCTCGAGTGCGGCTAACGAAACCCGTCTTCCAACACAATTCAATTTTGCAAAAGTTGTTATACCAATGTTGCCATAAAAAAAAAAATAATTGTGTTTACCACATTATTCAAATTTAAATTATTATTTTATTATAACTAAGCTAATTTAAATATAATATATTTAATAAAATATTTTCTGTTTTTATTATAATCAAGATGTATTTCACTCGTTGATTAGTTTCAAAACTAAAATATTTATTTGTAGTGGATGGCGCTTAGTAAAATTTAAAGCAGCGCCATCTAGGTATAATAAAATTAATTAGACGCACAACGTTTGTATATTTAATGCTATTCGACACCAGGTGGTTACACGTTAAATAACTGAATGTTCGAGTTTCGCTTTCATAGGTATAGAACTTTCTACAACATAACTTCAGATGTGCCAAATAAGAGTCGCAAAATCAATAAAGAAATATTGTTAATTTAGATAGACATTAACTTGACACATTGTTATTTTTCGAAATATTAATTCTGTTTTTGTTTTTCCTCATTTCTTTGAATAAGAAACAGTATATAGTAAATTTCATTGACGTAATTTTTTCATAAACTTATTGCTATTAAAATTACTCAAGCAGAATTTTGTATCCGAATGAACACATTTTCGGTGAAATTACATAAAATTATACAAATGTGATACCAAACTTAATACAATTAAAACTTTTAACACATTTTATAATCGATTAATTTTTGAAATTGTTAATTTCTTTGAAAATAACGATGTTATTAGGAACGAAATATAATTTTTAAATACTATATAAAATATAAGAGTATCTTTTTTATATAACAAAGTGAAACAAAATTTTTGTTTTTCTCAGAAATTTATTAAAAATATTTTGTAGTAATGCAGCGACCCTTTAAATAAACACCTCTGGCATCTAGAACATTCTACGAGCTTCGAGAGTATTTCACAGCATAAATACCGCGTCGCTCGCCGCTCGACATCAGTTTGAATTGAGCTCTTGAGAGTGTACGTTGTGTGCGCGACTTTCGCTGCTTTTTCTTATCCTACCGTACTATAATCATTAAAGAGAAGATGTCTTTGCTGCCGTTGTTGTTGGAACTTGAACGACCTCGTCACCTGATGGATCAGCACTTCGGCCTGGCGTTAACACCTGAAGATCTTCTCAGCGTAGCAGCTGGTCCTTTGATGAACAGGGAGTACTACCGCCCATGGAGACACTTGGCTGCGGCATCGCGTGACGTCGGCTCCAGTATCAAGGCTGATAAGGACAAGTTCCAAGTCAACCTGGACGTTCAGCATTTCGCCCCCGAAGAGATCTCAGTGAAGACTGCCGACGGGTACATTGTCGTAGAGGGTAAGCACGAGGAGAAGAAAGATCAACATGGGTACATTTCGCGTCAGTTTACGCGCCGGTACGCGTTACCTGAAGGCTGTACGCCAGAATCTGTGGAGTCCAGGCTGTCGTCTGACGGTGTGCTCACCGTTACTGCGCCGAGGAAGGTGCCGCCTGCGGTCCAGGGCGAGCGTAAAGTGCCGATCGCCCAAACTGGCCCCGTTCGCAAGGAAGTGAAAGACCAGTCCAACGGCGACCAAGCTGAGAAGTAAAATCTGTACCTTCCTAACAGTATTAATTACGCATTTGTCATTTCTTCGCTTTATTTGATTTTAAGACTGATTGTTTTTTTTTTTAAGCTTTCCAATAAACTGTGATTGTAATAAAATTTAAATAGTTTTATTTCTTATTCTACCTTTATAAACATTTTAATGGAGTCATGAACAAAGACCTTTAGCAGCTACCTATTAATAATTACTGGAAGTCTCTTACCGGATACCCTCTAGGTAAGTACCATCGCAGCATTTATTTCTACCGTCAAAGAGTATTGTGCTAACGTTACTGTTCCGGATTGAAGGACACTGTAGCTAGTGTTAAAAGGTACAGATTCGACATCTTGTTCAAGGCGACGATCGTTATGTGGTGCTTGTAACTAGCGCCACGTTTTTATGGACAATTGTATTGAGCAGTCTACTGGGCGTCCCCCTCGTCTCGTCGGTAATTGAATAAAAAAAGTAATTCCCGTTCCTATATAACATTAAAGTTCATATGCTCACATCAAAAAGCATATTATTATTACTTACAATAACTCTGTAATCTGTGGACCTAATAATAATAAAAAATGTGGGTTCACAGTAACGGACCCCTCGACACAGCTTGCCATAGACGCAGGGCTCGGTAGTCTTCGTCAAGCGACGATATTGAAACAGATGGACAGAGTGCTGGATGAAAAGAGATGGAAACACTAAGGCGTATATCCAACTGTAGACGTCTTTCGATTGATGATAATGATCATGTTGTCGCATATCAAATTTATATATTTATTAAAATTATCAGGAAAATTTTTACTTGGCTGGTAGTGGGTATCTGTTTCCGAAAACTGTTTCGCTACCTACAACTGCAGCTACTATTTCTATCGCCAAACAGAGTTGTGGCAAACTACTGTGTTCCGCTTTTAATAAAATTGTAGCTAGTGTAATCACTGGTCTAACGAGACATATGTTTTCAGGCTACGAGCGCAATGTGAAGTGTATACCATCATAATTAGCGCCGCGTTATAGCCGGGCGTGTTACGTACCCCCAGGTGAACGTCGCGTTCGTCTCATCGCTTCATTGTATAAAAAAAAACTGAAAACAAATCAAAACTTATGACTCATAGATCAAAGAAAAACGGTCTTTTTCAGGAAATTAAATAAATATTTGAAGAGTTGTGATTTCATGCCGCGTTTCTCGTATATAACCGGTTCATTGGTCCAGTTGTACCTGCAACTTGTTTTGTAGCATGTCGCAGATATGTTACAAATATGCTTTTATCGGTATGAACTAGAAAAAACATGGAATTCATTTGCAGAAAATTCTTCAACTTTTAGTCTTGAGTTTATGAGCCAAGAACATTTGCATAACATAGTAGAAATTCAAATCGAAATTTTCTCATTTTGCTCATAATCATCAGCCGATAGACGTCTACCGTTGAACATAGGTCTATTATAGACTTTATTCATATTTATGCAAACACTTTGAAGTCTAGATTATTTATAATCGGTTAGCCTTTTGAGAATTCACGCGAAAAATACAAGGGCTTACTTTTTTAATTTGAGGCTGTATAATTTTTACGGGGGTTTCATTTATATGGTCTAGCACATCATTTACCATCTCTACATATTTTAGAGCGTGAATTTTCCAAATATATTTCTATTTAAGTATGCCTCAAGAATTTCATCATCAGTAGAGGTCCACTGCTAGACATAGGCCTCCCCCAAAGACTCCTCTATCGATTACGTAGTGATTCATACGGGGGACTTGGCCATTTCCCACCACACGGGCCCAATACGGGGTGGTGGGAGCCAGATCCTCCTTTGTTGTTTAGCAGTGTGCACTACGAGCAGGTGAGGTTGATTTGGATCCCATGAATTGTTGTGCGGTAGTCTTTTAATAAGAAATTAAAATATCCTTTTTAATCACATACAACTAATATTTATAGTAATCCCGTTTCAATTTTTCATTTTTCATTGAATGAGCTCTTGTGCCCTGCGGGAGCCATTGAACCCCTTTATATACATTTGGTATTATTTTTCTATCCCTCATTAGATTTCGAACTTTTGCCTCTAGATATAAATCTAGCCTTTTCCGATTTTGGACTATGACACTATATTACCGCAACATCATCATATAACTTGAACAGGATGCTTTTTTATCAGTTAGTCATTAGTGCTCCTACTTTACGTACGTCTTTCGTCTTTAAATCAACTAAAGCTAATTAACGCAAGCGATATATACAAATAAATAAATACCTAAGTAAAAATAGGCAGTGCTCTAGGATATTACTACAGTGAAGTGAAAGTGACTATAATGACTAGATAATTAATAGATATCCTTAATAAAATTAATGAGAAACTTTAAATATCTTTGATAATGGGTACATGATGAATTAATTGAATATATATATATACGAGTGAATGCTAAAAACCAACAGAAAATGCTGTTTCCAAACCGGAGCTACATCTTCAAACAGGTATTCTTCATTAAAAGGCTTGAGTCAGGATTACGAAAATGGATATATTGGAAACTGTATTTATGTAACGTTTGTAGAAGATTTCTCCGTTATTGCATATATATATATAAGCTTTTTAATATCTAACTATTGTTGAAAAGAAATGTCGTTATGCTTTAAGATGGCGACCGAGAATCCTAACTGTTGATCACATTATGTCTAGTATTTACATATTTTCAACGATCGGTCCGCTTTCTCAAGTATATTCAATGATTACAAAGAAATGAACATATACAAAAAATAGACGATCTATCTAATAAACGTATTTACTTACTCGATATACAATCGTTATATATTTTAACTAATATTATATGAGTTTAATTGTTAATTCACATTAATATCATTATGTACTACACTTTGAACGACTACTCTTTATCCTCAGGCAGACTAGTCCTTGTCTTATAACCACAGACAATTTCTACAATATTTATTACAACAGTAGATCTCTCTTATCGGGATCGTCTAGATAAATGCCACCGCAGCGCTTATTTCTGCCACTAAACAGTAATTTGTCAACATTACTGTGTTCTGGTTAGAAAGGCCTGTGGCAAATGAAATGACTCAACTACAGAGTCTTAATATCTTACCTCTCCAGGTGATGTGGTGCTGTATATGTTAATCTAACTAGCGACAGATTATTATGGATGTATCACTTACATCAGTTCAACGTCTCGCAAAACTCGTCCCTTCGTCGAATAAAAAAAGTACTGGAGATGTCTTTATGACCCTCTACGTAAAACCCCAGGTGCACTTAATACTGACGCTAAATAATAGTATGCAAGTATTCATACATTCCACACAATGTGGTGCAGTGTATTCACATTGTTGAATAAAAAAAATATTGACATTGCAGTGGTAGTAAACCTTTTTTTTTCATCATATGCAATTGAATAAATTTTGACGATATATTCATTAATATTTCGCAAACTACTGATCATAAGGTTAATGACATCGTGGATATCAGTTGTAAAATACCTGTTTTCATTAAATTCAAAAGCTACCAACTTGCACAGTAAACTTAACTACTTGAATGCGCAAGAGAGAAAACTTGGCGGTTTTTTACATCACCGCTAAGTAGTAAATAAGCTTTTTCATTGTAATATTTTACACAAAATATCAAAGATTTATTAAGTTTTCAAAATATTAAAGTATGAAGCTGATAATCATCTTGTCAACCTATTGTTCTTCACTGTTCAACATGGATCCACCCGATCGTTTCCCAACGCTACCGATCCAAAGCTACGAAGTGAAATATAAAAAAGTACGAGTCATCATCATCGTCATCTCATCACTAATATAGTTGTTAAAGTAACCTTTATATTATATTTATGAAGGTTATATTTAATTCTGATATTCTCGTTACATTTAATTTTCCGTAATATGTAAATGTAGAAAATAATAAGATCAAGTTTAAATGGTTACCTTATAGAAGTCATGTTTAAGTTATTAGTCATTCACTCTAGATATAGTGGTGGTAGTTATTTCATGATTAACTCCCATATTATTTCGTATTCATATATTGTTTATATATAAACAAAAGTGAAGAAAACGTTTAAATGGGTCACAGTATGTTGAAACTTGTGTAATAATAATTTTTGTCCATCTTCTATAGTTAAAAGAAATTTATTACTGGTAAAAAAAGCTCAAAGCACACGAGTCTTAATACCTGATAGGAATTCTTCTTATATAAGAGTGATAGTGATCTTATGAAGTTGATACTGATAGTTTAGCAGAATAGACTCAATCCATGTTATATACAAAAATGGGTTGTGAATAACATACAGGTGCTAACGATTGGTTCTTTCACCCAGCATACTAGACCGATGAAAGTACAACTATATTTCCCCTTATACATCAGTGATATATAAATATTTTAAGTACAATATCATTACAGTCATCATCCAAACTTTAAAATTGTAATATTGAATAAAAAGACTATTTGAGGGCTGAGTTGTTTCTGCTGGAGTACGTCCAATTATATAACAGATAAATTGATAACAATAGTATTCATCCGTCCGTCATTATAATCATAAATTAGTACTCTTGTCTATTTCGATCTATGATGATATCTTATTTCGGAGGCCGTCTCCAAACTACGAGTACAATGTGTATCATTCAAACTAGCGCTAAATTATTAAGGGACGACCTGACCACCACTTGAGCTTGTATCACTTTTCTATATTAATTTAGAACTCTCAAAATCTATTTTATTTGTCCTGAAGGTCAAGCCAGCTATACTTCGACGACGATGTTGAACTATCTGGTGTTATTTTATTTTAAAACATTCAATTACGCTCTCATTTTATATATTACTAGCTGTTCCCCCTGTAACTCCCTTCGGGCAAGGAATTTTGTAAAATCCGTCCGTAGCTGACCTATGCTCAATATAAAGAATATTCTTACCGAATCCAAATGTGCAGAGCATATGGCTCCAGATATATCGGGATGAGTCTCTAGATAGGCAAAAATTTCTTATATATATATATATATATATATAATATCTCACCTTGTTTAAAAAATCTATAATAATCACGAAAATCTAAGAAATCATTGTCTAATTGTTTTGCTCCCCGCGACGCAATTACTAATATATTGGGTGTTAGGACTCTCCATCATGTTAGTACAGCTAAATGAAACTAAAGTTTCATATAAAATACATTACTTTACTAAAAAAAAAAAGCCAGAAATGAAACACAAAATCAAAAACAGCTGATGCTCGGATAAACGAACGCCCGGTTGCGGCGGGAATTTGAGATGTATTTGGTTTCAATTTGAACCTTATTTCATAGGGCCACGGAACATTTAAATTGGCGGGCGTTCGTTGATCCGAGCATCAGCTGTTTTTGATTTTGTGTTTCATTGCTGGTTTTTTTTTAGTAAAGTAATGTATTTTTTATTAAACTATCCTCTTTTTTAATACATATAATAAAACGTTTTAAAAATATGTTTTTTTTCATACTATCGTCCGTCTTCGTTTTCGGCAGCGGTCTCCTAACATCCCGTATGTTTGTGGCACCCCATGAAATAAGGGGAGTTGAGAACCATTACACTAAGCCACACTCCGTAATTGCGACTCACATTTGCTGCTCAAATACACAGTGTACCACTTTTCTGCGCATATAAAATTATATATTATCTATGCACATTTCAATGCGACATAGATTCAAAACTTTTATACAGTCATCGTTTTAATTATCACGTGTCTTTTTGTTTACTCCTTGTACATATAATATACATAACTTGTTATTGTTGAACGACAGGTAAGTTTATTAACTGCGTGTGGGTTTTTTAGCAACATTTCCAGTAACTAATATAAATTATTTATGTATGGCTGATCACGATAAAGATATGTGTTAGTTTATTAAACGGAGACATTGATTGAAAACTATTTATAATAAATCCTTTTATAATAAAAAAACTTTACTGGAGGTAGGTATCTGTTGCGCACCGCCTATTTTTGCAGTACAGTGTTCCTGATTGATCGGCGCTGTAGCTAGTGTTATTACTGGGGTAACGTGAACCAATACTTTATGTATGTGGCGTCGCAATGTGATGCAATATATATCAAATTAAGTAGGCGAACGTATCACTTACCATCTGGTGAAAATCCCGCTTGTCTCGTCGTTTAAAAAAAAGTTACCAACATTAAAATTGAGTTGAACAAAAGCACAATAAAATCTTTTTCTTTTTCCTACTCTCACCGTCAATTTTTTTATGAGAAGTAAATCCGTTTTAAGCAAGTTCGTCTAACAGAATGAAATTATTTATATGCGACTACTTATGATAAAGAGATGGAATGTAAATACATGAAACGAAAATGAAAACTATTACACGTTCATATCTGAACATGTTCCTGTCATTTATTAAAAAGTAGAACGTTTTTTAACATTTATAGTTAATGATTAAAAAGGAAAAAAAAATTAAATGTGTTCGTTGCCTTAGACATGATATGCTAAATACCATTAGCCTAATTTGTTAGCACATTACCTAGATGCAGACGTAGGCATTGGAATAGTACTGAGGGATTCACTAATAAATCAACATCATCAGCCGATAGATGTCCACTGCTGGACTCCTCATACTTAGAGGAATTTGGGGCGATTTCCCACCACACTAGCCCAATGCGGATTGGAGAGAGACTAATATTTGAAATTTAGTTATTTATCTTCAATCTGACTTATCAAATACTTTTAGCGAAAAATTCCATTAAATTTGTGTTATTTATACAGGGTGTCTGGTGGCAAATTTATGTTTTCAAATTTAAATAAAAAATAATATGTTTGACATATAATTTTACGAAAAGTATTAAAAGATAGAGTACAAATGCGGATTTCAATTTTTTAAAGATAATGTCATCCAAATGTCTTCCATCCTGTTGCACACACTGTTCGAAACGGAGCCTCGTATTCCGTGCCACACGCTGCAGTAAACTTGGTTCAATTGCGCTGATTTCTCGCCGAATATTTTCTTTTAAGTCCACAACAGTTCGCGGATTGTTGGCGTAAACTCTCTCTTTGAGGTAGCCCCACAAAAAAAAATCCATTGGAGTTAGGTCCCAAAGCGACTAATCAGTTTTTGAGAGAGATTTTTTCGCAACAAATCCATCGAAGCTCTGGCCTTGTGTGCGGTCGCACCTGTACCGCATCCTGTTGAAACCACGTGTGTGATGAGAATGATGAATGAGCTCGCAGGTTCGGCAAAAAGAAATTCGAAATCATGAGCCGATAATTCTCACCATTGACATTCGTCGCTTGGCCCCGTGCATGTTCAAAAAAAAATGGTCCGATTATCCCATTCGTGGATAAAGCGCACCAAACAGTTACCCTTGAGCAATGTAATGGTTTTTGGTGCTTCAGTCGAGGATTGCGAGTTCTTAGAGCCTAGTAACAGCAATTTTGCTTGTTTACTTGTCCGTTTAAATGAAAATGAGCCTCGTCGCTCCAAAAAATGGAATTCACAGTGCGAAAACGCTCCAACATGGTTTCACAAAAAAATTTGAGTGACGCAAAGTCATTTTTTTTCAATTCTTGAATTATTTGAATTTTAAAAGGATGAAACTTCATATCTTTTTTCAAAATTTCATGCACAATTGCTCTTGGAAGTCCCAGTGAAGCTGCCCTTTTCCGTATCGAAAGTCGTGCATTTTCACGTAAACTGCGTTCAACCAGTTCAATGTTTTCGGGGGTCCTTGACGATCGACTAGGTCCTGGCCGTGGAGTGTTCATAGCCGAAGCAGTTGCGCGGAACCTCTCCACCCACGAACGAATTAAATTCACACTCGGCCCATCGCCTATCCGTCGAATATTGAAATGTGAACAAAACTGTCGGCGAGCGAGTACGTAAGAATCGTTACTCTTGAAAAATGCTTCAATAGCGAACGCGCGATGCTTACCCGACCACTGCGACATCGTGACTAAGAAATCCGCACGATCGGTGATTCTAATGACACCACCTTCCCCCCGTACTGTTTATAACTTATTGAGATATTCGTTTTTTAAAATATAAATCTGCCGCCAGACACCCTTTACTATACCACCTGTTCTCCTTCCGCTTTGCTATCTGTACCACCCCCGCTACTCCCTTTGAGAAAGGAATTTTGTTAAAGCTATTATTACCTATACCTACCTATTTAAAGGGCAGAAGCAATATCTCTACCAAATTCTGAGTTTCTGAGGTCTCCTGGTGAATCAATGAAGTTCTAGATACCTTCTATATATATTTCAGCCACCAAACAGTAGTGAACAAACATTACTGTGTTCCGGTTTGAAGGGCACTGAAGCTAGTGTAATTACGGGGGTAACGAGACTCAACATCTTATGTCTCAAGGGGAAGAGCACAATGTGACGTATATACCTTCCTAACTAGTGCCACATTGTTATAGACAAGCGAATCACTAACCATCAGGTGAATGTCTTGCTCGTCTCATAGTTTCGTCGATTAAACTTTCATTGAAAAAAAAAATCTCATAAATTCTGTTCGAGTGATAGTCAAGTAGAAAAATTAATCTTACTAAATGTACTATATAGTTGTACTTGTTTATTTTTATATACAATGAAATACTTCTATGAATATATTTTTATTGTAATACCACATTGATTTAAAAGCTTGAATTTATAATCTTAATATATAATGAAAACAAAAAAAAAATCTTCTTTTTTAGTTAATTGCTACATCAGTATCCGGATTCCTGTCGCTTTGTGGAGGTCTCGGATTTGGATTCAGCGCGGTCCTGCTACCGCAACTGAAAGAGGACAAAGATTATCCATATGATGAAAGATACCTGTCATGGATTGGTAAGATATTAAATAATAAGACCGGCATAAATAATATACCTGTTATTTTATTACAATATATGTAAAAGCAGTCAGATTTGACTGCTGTTCTAGATAATAGGTTGTCAAATATCTCCCTTCCGCCTTTTTGTCTTTTGAATTTCGCGGCTATGTACAAAGCGCTACAAAGTTCGTATCTGGCAATACTATACATAATTTGAAAGGTCTTGACATAACCTACAAAACGACGCTATGCATAATTAGTTTGGATATTGCGTTCAACAGTTATAGACGTGTAAACATATAGTTCACTAACGCTGAAATTCGCGCTATTTTAAAGTTTTCCTTCGTTAAAGGCAAATCCGCTAGAGAAACGTTCCGTGAGATTAATGGTGTTTTGGGGGATGGTACTCTATCACTTCGAACCGCGGAGGAATGGTTTCGACGATTCAGAGCCGGTGAAAACGACACCATGGATAAGCCAGCCGGCGGAAGACCTGTGACGACAAATACCGATCAAATCATGGACTACATCGAGTTAGACCGGCATGTGGCATCTCGTGACATCGCCCAGGAGATGGGAGTTAGTCACCAAACCATTTTAAACCATCTGCAGAAGGCTGGATGCAAAAAAAAGCTTGATGTTTGGGTGCCGCATGATTTGACGCAAAAAAACCTTCTGGACCGAATCAACGCCTGCGATATGCTGCTGAAACGGAACGAACTCGACCCATTCTTGAAGCGGATGGTGACTGGCGACGAAAAATGGATCACATACGACAATATCAAGCGAAAACGGTCGTGGTCGAAGGCCGGTGAATCGTCCCAAACAGTGGCCAAGCCGGGATTTACGGCCAGGAAGGTTTTGCTGTGTGTTTGGTGGGATTGGAAGGGAATCATCCACTATGAGCTGCTCCCATATGGCCAGACGCTTAATTCTACCATCTACTGCGAACAACTGGACCGCTTGAAGCAGGCGATCGACCAGAAGCGTCCAGAATTGGACAACAGGAAGGGTGTAGTGTTCCACCAGGACAACGCCAGACCACACACTTCGTTGATGACTCGTCAGAAGCTACGGGAGCTCGGATGGGAGGTTTTATCGCATCCACCATATAGCCCGGACATAGCGCCAAGTGATTACCACCTGTTCCTGTCCATGGTGAACGCCCTTGGTGGTGTAAAGTTGAACTCAAAAGAGGCTTGTGAAAAGTGGCTGTCCGAGTTCTTCGCAAATAAGGAGGGGGGCTTCTACGAGGGAGGTATTATGAAGTTGCCGTCTAGATAGAAACAGATTATTGAACAAAACGGCGCATATTTGAACTAAATCCGATCACTGTAACACTTTTTATAAAGCATTGAATAAAGAGCAAAAAAGCGGAAGGGAGATATTTGACAACCTTATATTATTAATTGTGATTAAGAATATCTGTGTAATGGTGTCTTCTAATTCAAATGGATTGCCCAGGGCAGGCGGCAAATACCGCTCTTTAACTTCTGCTCCACAGGGTTTCCTCCTTTTACTTGCTAAATTGTTCAAAGTAAAGTAAAAGGAAGGAAACCAATGGCTACATTTTTAAAGACCCATTACTAGTTTTGTTTATAAATAACCTTATAATTATAACTAACTGTTGTGGAAATCAGTGATAATGTATGTGTTTATCTGAACGGCGGTTTTACATTAAAATCTTATAATTATTATCAATTTTAATTCTTATGGAAATCTAATATAACAATGATAATAATTGCATGCATGGTATCACTGTATATGGACTATTTGAATTCCATGCTAACTTCACTCCATTGGTTGATACTGTTACACAACAAACCAATGAGCTATCGGCTACAATCTGACACACACAAACTGCATGTGAATAAGATACAGTTAACTGCTATTTCCAAATCGTCAATGCTTAACCCTCGATTTGTATTGCTCTCGTTATTACTATTATCTTAATTATTCTTCTTCTTCTTAAAGTGCCTTTCCATCTAGTGAAGGTTGGCGATCAGCGTAATACGGTCATTTCCGTCTCTGGTTCGGTGGAACAATTCAGATGCTTCAGATATGCCAGTCCATTCCCTGGTATTCCTCAAACATGACTTTTTCATCTTAATTATTACCTAGTTTTAAAAAATAAATTTCCTATCGTCCGTTAAATCATTACCCTGACGATTACAAAATCGTGTAAACGTGTCATTAATTATAATACAAATCAATTGTTTGTTTTGTTTTTCAGCTGCCATCACCCCGCTGTCAATGGTCCTCGGCTGTATATTCGCTGGCTCCATCATCGATATGCTCGGAAGAAAACCTGGCCACGTCATTCTGGCGTTTTCCTTCACAATCAGCTGGATAGTGCAAGCGTTTGCGAATAATAACCCTGTTATGATTTTGGGAAGATTTTTGACAGGACTATGTTCTGGTGCGATAAGACCAATCACTTTAGTTTATTTAGGAGAAATAGCTGATCCAAAATATAGAGGTCTTATGTTATTCACCCCATCGATCTCTCTTACTTCTGGCTTAATATTAAATCATGCTTTGGGTGGCTTTGTTTACTGGAGAACAAATTCTCTGATATGCAGTGCTCCAAGTTTGATATCAATAGTGCTGTTATTAGTTCTTAAGGAAAGCCCGTTGTGGTTAATATCTAAAGGTAAAGTAGACGAAGGTGTGAAAATATTTAAGTGGTTTCGTGGGGAGACACAAGAGGCAGAAAAGGAATTGAATTCTGTATTAGCAAAGCAGAGTGAGAAGACATCAAAATTTTCTATGAAGGATTACTTTCAACTAGATTTCATGAGGCCTCTGTTCATTTCTTTCTTCCTTTCAGTTGCGATGCAGTTTAGTGGTTCGAATGTTATAACATTTTATGCTCAAGATATATTGAGCAAGATAATACCGAATGACTACGATCCCTTTATGCTCATGGTTTTAACGGACTGTGTCAGGTTATTGGCTTCAATTGTTATATTTTGCTTCGGCAACCGTTTTCCGAGAAAAATCTCTTTTATGTTTTGCAATTTTGGTGCTAGTTTACTGTTATTTGCTTTGTTAATTTTCTTATATTATAACCCATCACAAGTGAGGTGGTTATCTATTGTTCTATTAGTAACATATATAGCAATGGGTAGTGGCATAGTAACTTTTGCCTGGTCATTTATTGCCGAGCTTTATCCATCTAAAATGCGCGGAGTAGGTTCGGGGGCCAGTTCGGCCATTTCCTACTTTCTATTATTTGTTTCAGTTAAAATTACTCCAGGAATTATGGCGACGTCTGGGGAGAAAGTTTTATTATGTATGTTTGCTACGATAGTAGCTATAAATGGATTAATTTTATATTATTTATTACCTGAAACTAGTGGAAGAAGCTTACAAGATATAGAGGATAGTTATAAAAAGAATAAAGTTGAAGTATCTAGATTATAGGAAAAGTTTTTGTTGTAACTATAAATGCAAGACATATACTGATGAGTGGAATCTCTTATATAAATTTATACATATTTTTATAGAATGGTTTGATTTTGACGGTTTTTCTGTTGGAAATGATACACCACATTTTTAGTTCTAAAAAGATTGGAGAAAATTCCTACTCATAGAAATAGTAAATATAGATCTTAAGATCTTAAGTTCTTTTAAAACTTATCTATTTTATTTCTTTTTGGTTTAAAAATATAATATGGAGGTTTTTATTAAAAAAAAATTACCTTAAAGACTAAAAAAATAAAATAGTTTGAAAACACGTAGAAAACTTGTTTTTCTTTTATTACAGTCGGTTTGATATTAGGTAATCCAATGTGGTGTAAGGAGTTCCGCTCAGCATCTTATGCAGGCCAAGCCCAAAGTATACTCTGCTGAATACCATGAGGCTTTAACCAACCACCAATCCGCACGGAGCCGGCGTGGGAGGCGAAGGCCCAATTCTCTTCGATGAACTTAGTGGAGATCTTTTGAGGGAGTACTATGTCAGCTGCGTCTGATGATGGTGATCCAATGTTTCAACCAATTTTCACTGTGTTTTACTTTGTTACTATATCTTCTCATTCAACGTTTTAGATTAAAGTTGTTGGTATCAAGTGGTCTCTTTATACATATGGTTTTATACTTCGAACATATGACTACCCATCAATAATACAAAGGTTACTAACATTAACTAATTCGAACAGGAAGTTATAATACTGCTGAGAAAAAAAAATTATAATGTAAGTTGACGTTGACGGAGTACATTGATTAGAACACTGAATACCAGATTTTACCTTGGTTTGAAAACAGGTTATCTGATGACAGTTAAATTGTTAAGTTTATTGCTAATACTGGTACAAGATTATCGGAAAGTTTTTGATTATATTTAACATGGACTAGTATTTGCGGACAGTTTGTTTTATCCAACCAAGGATCAGGTCTTAAACCTGTTGATAATGCTAGTCTTGTCTTTAAAAAAAATCTTTCACACCACTTCAGTCTATTACTATATAATACTAACGTTTTTATGTTCACGAATTTAAACTTCGTGTAACTGAAAAGACTACTAGTTAATCAAGATTTCTAATTAAACCTGATATGTTTTTGTAATATTATTAATATGTTTTTTTATTCAATGAAGCGATAAATGTTCACTTAATGGTAAGTGATACGTTTGTTCATAACAACGTGACGTTAGTTAGGATCGTACATACTACATCATTTTGCGCTGGTCACCTTGAGACAGAATGTTAAGTGTCATTACCCCAAAAATTTCACTAGTTGCAACTACCTTCAATCTGGAACACAATAATGTTTGCACACTACTGTTCATCTGCAGGGATAGGATCTATAGTGGTACCTACCTAGACGGCTGGACGAGGGAATGGGAGCAGCCTTCTCGGTTTGGCGGCGGGAAGAAGTAATCTCCAACTCCACCTTCAGACTGGGCGATCAGTGCAGCGTCTTCCAGGCCGAGTTAGTCGCAATCTGGAGAGCCCTAACCTCCAAAAACAAGAAATCCCCCGCTCCACATAAGCTCACTATCCTCGGTGAGTCTAGATCTGCGCTTTGCAGTATCAGCGATTTGCACTCCTTACATCTTATTTCCCAAGAGGTCAGGGGAGCGATCTGTGAAGCTGACCACAGAGGCTGCGGTGTTTATCTCGGATGAATTAATGTCTACGCTGGAATACTGGCTAACGAAAGAGCAGATAAGCTGGCCAAGGCAAGGAAATAAGAAAAGACTGCTCACGTACGACAAATTTCCTATTTCGTACGCCAAGAGGAAGCTCAGAACCACTACAATCGTTGACCTACAAACCTTCTTTTAAGACGTGCGCGTAGTTCACCGAATCTTTAAAGATAACAGTCACCACAACTTGAGATCACAGATGCTGACGGCGGCATCAAACTTCACCACTCAGGGATTTGCCAGAGACATTTTTGTGGGCGATGACACTTTGCGACCCAAATTTTAAAAATTGGCTATGAGTGTTATTCTTCCCTCAGGTGTTTTTACCAGACCAACACTAAAACGGCAGAGTTAACATCGTTAGATTTCCACATACACTATTATAAGATTAACAATTCAATGTATTAGGAAGTAACGTATAGTAATGAGTGAATTAAATTATTCCGCTTAAGAATTTAAAAAAAAAAATAATAATTTAGACTCAAACTCTATTTGTCCAAACGAAAGTTCTAAAGATGCTGCATAAGCCACAGCAGCAAGGCTGACGAGCCTCCAAAAATGGGAGCAAAAAGAAAAAACTTAGACGTTCTCCAGCAACGGAGACTTTCCAGCAGTTAACACGTATTACACATACTCATTATAGACTATACTTCACCAGTACATATACTTAATAACTTTAATTCTCATCTTCACGGGATGTATTCAGTACTAATAGTAAGTAACAGTAATATCTTATGCACATTTACTGCATCGAAGGTTAAAATGGCTGGATGCATTACTTCAATTCTTCAATAGCGCTTGGAGCGGAGGTTAAGGCTAAAGCTAAAGCGTGCCCTAGGCCACATAATTTGCGTTTGATAGTATGGTTCTAATTTTCGTGTCCCATAAATTACAGGCTCTAGACGCGTTTAAGTTGCCTAGGGCTTAGTCCGGATCTGATAGCGCCTATAAAATTAGAAACAATCTTTATTCACTATTGCTAAGTGCAAATATAAGGCACCGTTACCATGCTTGCTTTAGTATCATTCAGTTTCCTTCGGTTTAGTATGTATAAGAGTATTTACCTGTACATTTATATCTGTGATAAAATGGCAGATAACTAAAATTTTATTATAAATAAATAATGGTTTTATAATAGGGGGACCGGAAAGTAATGTCGTTTCTACGCATGCCAATACTTGATTGTCATTTGTCAGCTCATTGTTTTGTTCAGAGGCGTACCAAAGACATTGTGAGGTTATAGTGATTTCTTTACTTATAGACAATTGAATTACAATTTTTTTTTGTAATTTTGGGTAAAATGGCTAGCCAAATACCAGAAGAGGTACACATCCGGCATTGCATGCTCTTTGAGTTTCGCAAGGGAAATAACGCAACAGTTGCTACCAAAAACATTTGCGATGTTTATCCAAATGCACTGGACATTCGTAAATGCCAAAGGTGGTTTTCCAAGTTCAAATCGGGTAATTTTGATCTTTCCGACTCGTATCGATCAGGAAGACCATCAGCGTTAGACAACGACGTGTTAAGGGCGGAAGTGGAAGCAAATCCGTGTCAGACGATCGAGGAATTGTCAAACAGTCTCAACAAACCTTGGTCGACCATCCAAGAACATTTGAAGCAGATTGGAAAAGTAAGCAGAGCAGGTGTTTGGGTCCCGCATAATCTGTCCGAACAGAATAAGGCTAACCGATCAATCACATGCAACTTATTGCTTCAACGACACAACACAGAAGCGTTTTTTGATCGCTTGATCACAGGAGATGAGAAATGGGTCCTGTATGATAACCCAAAACGCAAAAGGCAGTGGCTCTCTCCAAATGAAATCCCTCGGAGTACTGCTAAGCCAGGTTTACACCCCAAAAAAGCGCTTTTGTGTGTTTGGTGGAGTATTCGCGGCATTGTTCATTTTGAATTACTGAAACCTGGAGAAACTGTTACTGCAGACCTCTACAGCGAACAATTGCAGCGAGTCAATCAATCTTTAATTGAAAAGTGGCCAGCGATTGTCAACCGAAAAGGCGTCATTCTCCAACATGACAATGCAAGACCGCACTGCGCAAGGCGAACTCTAGAAAAAATTAATGAATTGGGGTGGGAGGTGCTGCCTCATCCACCATATTCGCCCGATGTTGCACCATCGGATTTCCACTTATTCCGAGCGCTGCAACACTTTTTAAGTGGCAAAACATTTGCAAATTTGGATGATATCCAAAATGCCATCTCTAGATATTTTGCCGAAAAACCAATTAATTTTTATCGATCAGGGATTGAAAATTTACTCACTAGATGGCAAAAGGTTATTGACAATGATGGGGAATACATCATTGATTAAAAATAAAGACTCGTTAAAAATGTATGTGTTTGTATTTAGCGTAAGAAAACGACATTACTTTCCGGTCCCCCTAATAGAACATCATCGAACAATATTCAAAGCAATATTATGCGAATTGTAGAGGAATTAATTATGACTATTTAAAAGCAAAAATGTGTCTATTCGATTAGTTCACAGAAACGGTTTGACAGCAAGTAAAAGTATAATTTACATTATCTTATCTATGCGCAGTAAATATAATAAAGTTAGAATGGCATACTTTCTATTACTACATTTAAAACAAATTAAACCTTAACTTACGTATAATAGTTTGGCAAATATCTCCCTTCCGCCTTTTTGTCTTTTGAATTTCGCGGCTATGTACAAAGCGCTACAGAGCTCGTATCTGGCAATACTATACATAATTTGAAAGGTCTTGACATAACCTACAAAACGACGCTATGCATAATTAGTTTGGATATTGCGTTCAACAGTTATAGACGTGTAAACATGGAGTTCACTAACGCCGAAATTCGCGCTATTTTAAAGTTTTCCTTCGTTAAAGGCAAATCCGCTAGAGAAACGTTCCGTGAGATTAATGGTGTTTTGGGGGATGGTACTCTATCACTTCGAACCGCGGAGGAATGGTTTCGACGATTCAGAGCCGGTGAAAACGACACCATGGATAAGCCAGCCGGCGGAAGACCTGTGACGACAAATACCGATCAAATCATGGACTACATCGAGTTAGACCGACATGTGGCATCTCGTGACATCGCCCAGGAGATGGGAGTTAGTCACCAAACCATTTTAAACCATCTGCAGAAGGCTGGATACAAAAAAAAGCTTGATGTTTGGGTGCCGCATGATTTGACGCAAAAAAACCTTCTGGACCGAATCAACGCCTGCGATATGTTGCTGAAACGGAACGAACTCGACCCATTCTTGAAGCGGATGGTGACTGGCGACCAAAAATGGATCACATACGACAATATCAAGCGAAAACGGTCGTGGTCGAAGGCTGGTGAATCGTCCAAAACAGTGGCCAAGCCGGGATTGACGGCCAGGAAGGTTTTGCTGTGTGTTTGGTGGGATTGGAAGGGAATCATCCACTATGAGCTGCTCCCATATGGCCAGACGCTTAATTCTACCATCTACTGCGAACAACTGGACCGCTTGAAGCAGGCGATCGACCAGAAGCGTCCAGAATTGGCCAACAGGAAGGGTGTAGTGTTCCACCAGGACAACGCCAGACCACACACTTCGTTGATGACTCGTCAGAAGCTACGGGAGCTCGGATGGGAGGTTTTATCGCATCCACCATATAGCCCGGACATAGCGCCAAGTGATTACCACCTGTTCCTGTCCATGGTGAACGCCCTTGGTGGTGTAAAGTTGAACTCAAAAGAGGCTTGTGAAAAGTGGCTGTCCGAGTTCTTCGCAAATAAGGAGGGGGGCTTCTACGAGGGAGGTATTATGAAGTTGCCGCCTAGATGGAAACAGATTATCGAACAAAACGGCGCATATTTAAGATCACTGTAACACTTTTTATAAAGCATTGAATAAAGAGCAAAAAAGCGGAAGGGAGATATTTGCCAAACTTATATAACACATACGCATACTTAAGAATGTAATAAGCGCTTAAATTGTATTTAAAATGACGTAGGTTTAGATGTTTAGATGAAGAGTGTAATGGGTCACGCACAACTCACGAGACCCAAGCCAACTTCATCTGCTCGCAGTGTACCCTGCTAGTCAACAAACGAGGCTCCGCCTCCGATCAATCTACATTGGGTCAGCACCGTGGGAAATGGCCCAAATCCGTTATATAAACTCCTACAAAAGACGACCCCAAGTGCCCAGCGATGCGGACAGCGCGGGACCAATCGATGGGGGGTTTTTGAGGAAGGCCTATGTCCACCTGTAGATGATGATGAGGTTCACAATTTTTTCTTAATAAACCTATACTTAAAAGACGCTATGGTCCCCATATTAGTCTTCGAATGAACATAGCTTAAAAATTTAAGTCTTAAGATTTATGCATGGCTTGGCCAGTTGAGAGCCAGAATATTTTTCCTATTATAGAAAAATTACTTCAGTAAGGACAAATATCGGTAAAACATTAAAATATTTACACGAGTTAAAGCCTAAAATTATACGAATACTAGTAAATTTTGTACAAATAAAAAACCAACTAGTTTAAACTAAAAGTTTATTGCAATAAAAAAACACAGCCTTAAAAACATCAGTCATTAATTTACACACAACACTCAATAAAGCATTAAATTAATTTGCTTGTTCTTCTTTTTCTGTAGGACTCTCTTGTATATCCTTTTTTACAGGTCCTGTGTGCGATATAGGAACAAGTCGTTCACCTTGTAACAAATTAGTCTTTGTTGGCGCTACAACTGTTAGAACACCATCTGATGAAAGTCTAGACTCGATCGCTTCAGGATTAATATCGTCGGGAAGCTTAAAACGTCTGGCGAACTGTCGAGAAATAAAACCATGTTCATCTCTCTTTTCCTCATGTTTTCCTTCCACGACGATGTATCTATCTGTTATCTTAACTGATATTTCGTCAGGCGCGAAATGCTGAACGTCGACGTTGATCTGCCATTTGTCTTTATCGAATTTTATAGACGATCCGGGAGTTTGTGGCCACCACCATTTGAAGCGCGGTATGAAGGGGTTGATCGTTGCCGACAGCAAGTCTTGAGGGCTAAGCGTTAATCGAAAGTTCTGATCAAGAAGCCGACGTGGCCAAAATGGCAAGGCGTTGTCGAAAAAGTGTGGAACGAGCGACATGTTTGGTTGTTACTCTCACTGTTCAATTTCGTGTGAAGTGTCGCTCGGCAACCGCTCTTATATATTTCCTGGCAATGGAACAAGCGTAGTTGGATCATACGTGAAGCGATGAGAACATTCTCGTTGCAAAAGTGTACTCAAAGATTGCGCAACATGTTTATTTTGATTTTGATGCAGGGCGCAAAACGGTACTATTACGCACAAATCTCTGTTAGCTCTAGACGTATTCATATCTCATGACTAATTCCTCAACTATAATATTATTAGGCGGAAAGATGTTTACATCTTTTAGACTTTGCACTTCCGAGGTAAACAAAAGTAAATCTAAAAATCTATACTTGTTGATTGATTAATTTATTTCTTTGGTTTATTATCACCGGCGGTCTCGGGTTTAGTTGATTCAGCGGTAGTGGGAGCGGTTTTAGTTGGTGTAGTTGTAGAATCTGTAACTGGTATGCTGGATTCATTTTTGTCTTTATTTGGGCCTGAATAGCTGATAGGTATGACAGTTTCACACGGTAAATTGGTATCGAACGTTTTCCTAGGAGCTGTTATAGTTAATATACCGTCAGAGGAAAGCTCAGATTTTATGGTGCTAGGGCAACAGCCGTCTGGTAACCTAAATTTCCTGACAAATTGCTTCACTATCTCGCCTCGTTTCGTTTTCCTTTCTAACTTACCTTCTATGACAACATAATCAGGTACAGCCTTTACTCGAATTTCCTCCTTTTTAAATTGATGCAGGTCCAAACTAATTTCAAATTTCTCTTTGGCAATCTTGATTTGTGGCCTTATTCCTCTGGTATATCTAAACCACGAACTAAATTTTGGTCTGATAGCAACATTTTTGAAAGGATTTAAAAACATTTCTTTTAAAAACAATTCATAATATTTGCACCAATAATTATTTAAAACGTTCGCACATCACATACATTACTATAACACAGCAAAAATTAACAATCACAAAAGTTTGTAAAAAATCTAGCCCTCCATGAAATTTGTTGACATAATAGACAAGTTCTCTTTGGTTATTATCAAAAAGGTTTAAAGTCACAGTACAAGTAATTGAAGACAACGTATTATTTAATTTTATTGCTATTGCTATATCTAATTGCATTTTATTTATTAGCCATCAACAAAAGGTTTCTGGTTTTAACGCGTGTACATTTACATTTCATGTATAACATTCAAATAATGTTTCTCGAATCAATCAATAAATAATTCACTCGAAACTTTGTTTTAGTTTGTTTATTCATTATCTTCAACACGACAGGACACCAAATGTTATTAATTTCACCACATATAGAATAAATTAATTTTATTATGTTTAACAATTTATATTAACACTTCAATTCTTCAACTAATGCATATGTATAAATTCTAAGTATCATTGTTACTTGCAATTGTTGGCATGAAAACTCGTTATTATTTTATTTACTTTAACCTTAATTTTGTTATATATTTCGAAAACTAAACAATAAATAAAAAATTAACCTTTTATATATATAGATATTTTATTCTTTTACCGTACTTTTACGAGTAAATAAATTATGAACATGAAAAAATTATTCATATACACGTACGTATACCAGATACCCGTTTGCGCGTAATAATAGGTTGTCAAATATCTCCCTTCCGCCTTTTTGTCTTTTGAATTTCGCGGCTATGTACAAAGCGCTACAGAGCTCGTATCTGGCAATACTATACATAATTTGAAAGGTCTTGACATAACCTACAAAACGACGCTATGCATAATTAGTTTGGATATTGCGTTCAACAGTTATAGACGTGTAAACATGGAGTTCACTAACGCCGAAATTCGCGCTATTTTAAAGTGACCCATTCTTGAAGCGGATGGTGACTGGCGACGAAAAATGGATCACATACGACAATATCAAGCGAAAACGGTCGTGGTCGAAGGCCGGTGAATCGTCCCAAACAGTGGCCAAGCCGGGATTTACGGCCAGGAAGGTTTTGCTGTGTGTTTGGTGGGATTGGAAGGGAATCATCCACTATGAGCTGCTCCCATATGGCCAGACGCTTAATTCTACCATCTACTGCGAACAACTGGACCGCTTGAAGCAGGCGATCGACCAGAAGCGTCCAGAATTGGCCAACAGGAAGGGTGTAGTGTTCCACCAGGACAACGCCAGACCACACACTTCGTTGATGACTCGTCAGAAGCTACGGGAGCTCGGATGGGAGGTTTTATCGCATCCACCATATAGCCCGGACATAGCGCCAAGTGATTACCACCTGTTCCTGTCCATGGTGAACGCCCTTGGTGGTGTAAAGTTGAACTCAAAAGAGGCTTGTGAAAAGTGGCTGTCCGAGTTCTTCGCAAATAAGGAGGGGGGCTTCTACGAGGGAGGTATTATGAAGTTGCCGTCTAGATGGAAACAGATTATCGAACAAAACGGCGCATATTTGAACTAAATCCGATCACTGTAACACTTTTTATAAAGCATTGAATAAAGAGCAAAAAAGCGGAAGGGAGATATTTGACAACCTTATATAATAGAATTAACTAAAAAATTTTTTTTTAAAAAAAACATGCTTTTCTTATTTGTTGTTAACATTTTTAACTTTTTAGTTCATTTTATTAACAACTAACAAGAAAAGTAGTTTTTAATTTTTTTTTATTTTTAACTTTTTAGTATTCAATTTGTTTATGTTGTTCCCACGCCTAAAGGACAAAATCGGTTCATCCCCCAGAGGTCCATTGTAGAGGGAGGAAGACTTCAGTACAATAGGGTTCGCTCTGGTACCCTGAGACGCAACGACGTATCGATATGAGAGCTTATACACCCTCATATAATCAGCCCTCGGCACGTGTTCACCGGCATTGGGTCATCCATCTAATCAATCAGACATAATCCACATTCATAACAAACGGAATGTACTTTTCCCCCCAATTTGTTGGGATTGCATATTCACGCCAACCAAGATACTCGTCAAGATGAATCAAACGAGCCCAAACTCGATAGGGTTGCGACGTTTAATTACAGAATTCCTATGGTCACCTTCCAGCTCCAACATCAGACCCTGGTGAAATTAAATAAAAGCTTATAAAAAGCTGGTTCAAGGCAAGTAAAGTACATATGAATAATATATATCTATGTATTGATAAGACCATAATTTTCACTTGATTTCAGCAGACAAAACCTATACTATAGGAAAATATACAAAAACACTATAGTCCAGAATAATCTTGTAATCATATATTGATAGCCACTACGTTGTTAGGGCGGTATATTTAATATGTGAGCGTGCCATCTAATTGTAGAAACCTTAACATCAACCAAACTCCATGTGGCTTTGAACTGGAACCAGCGACCTTGGTGTGAGCATGGAACTTCTGCACCACGGAGACAGTTGTAGTGTAGTCGTTGTTAAAGTAGCGGATTGTTTAATAACGTTACTAAAAATATTTAGTTGCTACCCTGCTGCCTATTCAATGTTTTGTTCTTCTAAAATGGGTACAGGAATAAAACCTTTTTAGGTTTAAAAAAAAAAACATTTTAATAAAATTTTGGAATTATTTATTGTATTACCAATTAAATAATCGAAAAAAATTCAGTCTTACATATGTATGTATGAACAAAAATTAATACAAAACCGAACTGTTTACTTCTTCGGTTCATCTGGAGTAGCATCCTTTACTTCTTTTCGCACAGGTCCGGTTTGTTGGATTGGAACAGCCCTCTCATCCTTCAGAGCCGCTTGTTGTTGTCTGGGGGCCGATACAGTCAGCACGCCGTCGGAGGATAGTCGGGATTCAACAGCTTCAGGGCGACAGCCATCCGGCAACGCGTACCGGCGCACGAACTGACGAGAGATGTAGCCGTGCTCGTCCTTCTTCTCCTCGTGTTTCCCTTCGACGACGATGTATCCGTCGGCAGTCTTCACGGTTATTTCCTCCGGTGCGAAGTGCTGAACGTCCAAATTGACTTGGAATTTATCCTTGTCGGCTTTGATGCTCGAACCGATGTCTCGGGTTGCAGCAGCGAGCTGTCTCCAAGGTCGGTAATAGTCCCTGGATAGTAAAGGACTAACAGCGGCAGTTAGCAGGTCGTCAGGTGTCAACGCCAGGCCGAACTCCTGATCCAAAAGGCGACTGGGTCGTTCAAAACCCAAAACGTATGGTAGCAGAGACATTGTGGCTTGTAGCTAATGCTCGTGAAGTGGTTCCCTTGTATTAGCACTGTGATTGCTCACGATTCGCTTGTTCGTATTAAACTCGATGCTGTGGGCCGCTCGTCGCAGGTTTATATACTAATCGGAGAGCGCCATCTAGCAACGAGTAGAAGTTTCTCGAATGTCTGGTGAACACAGCGGTGCTCACGTACACAATGACGCAATAATATTGTGCCGGCCGGCGTATTTGGAATGTAAACAATAACAGATACTTTTAAAATAAATGATAATAAATAAACTTCTTTAAATATTTTAATATTAATAAATACCTGCACTCATCAGGAAAGAGTCTAGACATATGTCCACATAAACTTGATATTAATCTGAACATTAATACACTTTAAAGTTTTATTTAGATTACTTTAAATAATGATGATAATATCATCATTGCGCGTTTGTAGCTTGAGACATAAAAATATTTCGTTACCTCAGTAATTACACTAGCTATAACGCCTTTCAATCTGGAACACAGTCATATGTACAGAGTAATGTTTGGCAGCAATGCTGCGATGGTACCTACCTACAGGGACTCCTGCAACAAAGACCTACCACCAACTATATGAACATGATTTAAAATTACAAAATTTGTCACATGATTTTGCACATGGCGACAAAAATACAGCCATTATATTTTATGCAATCGGTTCCTAGAAATAAAACATTCGGTTTTCCTTATACGTGTATATATATCTTTTTTGTCAAAACATGAACAGAGTATAAAACTACAGATAAACTTGTTACCTACAATTGATAAAATGTAATGTTTTCGCATCCCCACTAGCAGTCCGATAAAGAAGTGACTCATGTCAAATTTTGTCATTGTAATGAGTTTTCAGCCGTCTGTGTATAATATATAATATATATTCGTTTGTTAGCCAATAATTTAAAAACATCGTCGACATGGGAACATGGTTATTCGACGAGGAATTATTTGTAGATGGTTATAGACTATTTATTGTTCGAATTTCATAGATATAATTAACTGTTATAAAAATTTTCATTTCGTTTTAATTACGCCCTTGCCATAGTAACGGTTGCTACAGAAACTCATTTGCAGTCTAATTCTATATACATTACAGCCGGCAAAGCTGACGGGGAGCAGCTAGTAGCACGAAATATTTTTTTTTACTTTCTACTACTTGTTATTATTATCAACTGATAAATGTACAAAGTAAAACTGCCAAACAGTACTGTGCCGACGTTATTAATTGGAATCCGATTTGAAGGGTGTTGTAGCTAGTGTAATTACTGAGGTTACGATATTTAATATCTTGTCTCAAGGCGATGAACAAAATGTAGGGGAATGAATAACATCTTAATTAGCGCTAGGTCGTTATGGACAGGCGTATTATTTATCAGCAGAAGAATATCCCGTCATCTCGTCGCTCCGATGTATAAAAAAATACATATTACTAAAAAAGTTTACTAAATTATTTTATTGTAATATTATATCAGTAATTAAAGTTTTGCTTATACCCACTGGACATCATTATCCAAACACTATTCTAGAAAACAGAGGAACTTCCTCGACGTGTCCAGCGCATGCGTGTTGATATCACACAACAACATTCAAGGACATAGATATTCTAAAATCAATATTTTGATACATAAAATATTGGGTACAGGATATTGTTAAGTTTCGTTCCTCCATTTTATTGTTCGTTGTAAAGGAAAACAGAACGTGTTAACAGTGCCACATGATTTTAGACGACTGTTATTGTTATATGTCTATTAAACGATAGTAATTATTCCACATTTCTCTTATTCCATCCTTTTTAACTCATGATAAACTATTTAAAAATGTCAATGTAGTTAAATTACTGGGGTGATAAATACAGTGTATGTTAGTCTAGGAAGTGTCATTGACACATTACAGAGAATAATATTACCATCATTTAAATATTGATATTACTAATACTGCCGCAGCTTTTATTTCTGCCTCCATACAGTAGATTGCAAACATTATTAGGTTCCGATTTAAAGGGTATGTAGCTAGCTAGCTAGTGTAATTACTGGAGTAACGAGACATCTTGTCTCAGGCGAGGGTATTGTGGTACAACATATATCATTCTAACTAGCCCATCATGTGAGACTCCCTCGTCTTGTCGCTTCAAAAAATATGTTCTCATCTAATTACTAAAATTAACAAAAAACCATCCATAATAGATATTTATACGAAAAACAAATGCAGGTGTTATTGATTAATCAGACAAGCGATTATATTCCTTTTTTTACTTATTACCTTCTACTAAAAAAAATAATATCTCTCTATTTCAAGGTGACCATTCTTTAACATTTATATTACATTGATATCGCATAGACCTTTTGTTTTTTTTTTTTAAATATTTTATGATCTGGGAACGAGACCTTCAAGCCGATGTAGATTTTTGATAATAAAACTATAGACGTACTAAAACGCAAAGAAGAATATATATATATATATAAGAACATAAAAAGAGGTCCAGAATAAAATAAAAAAATTTCAATAACAAAAGAAAAATATTTTATTTTATTTAATAAAATTGTATTATTGTTTTACAAAGTCAATTCTGTAATAAATATTCTATAAAGTAACAAATTTGTAAAAAAAACTTGATTATTTAACTTTGTTACATGTACGAAAATAAAATTAATGAAATAGTCAATTAAAAGTCTTTTTTTTTTTCATTTGTTTAACATAAGAAGTAAATTAATGTCAGTAAAATATTTACTATAAAGTTGATGTAGGTCAGTCACAATAAAGCTTAGTAACGCAGCAAAAACTGAAACGTAGCAAGACGTAATAATGGGCGGTACCTACGCGATATCGACCTAACGAAACTTCGAGAACTTACTCGTCGATGTTACTAGTCAGCTGTCTGGTTCAGTTCCAGACATTTCGCGCGCCGCTGACCTTGGTGTAACACGACAGCGGTGCTTAAGCAATGGGTCGCATTTTTTTTTATTCAAGGAAACGATATGAGCGTGTCGTTCGTGACAATAAATTACACACTCGTCAATAATAACGTGGCGGTAGTTAGGATGTTAAACACTGCACCCTATTGTGCTCGTTGAAATGAAATCGAATTTCTCTCTTTTTACTAACAATACATTTTGTTTTTAATAATTATTAAAAAAATTCTTAAAAGCTGGTTTTGTATTGAAATGTTGTTATAGATGATTTTTTAATATTTGTTATTCTATTACTAAAATAGAAATCTAATATAAACTGTACCTTTTTATGGTGGTAAGAGAAACTATTATTTATAGCGATGTAGCGCTAGGATGATATACACAGCACCATATTATACTTGTCGCTTTGAGACGTGGACGTTTAGTTTAGTTATCCTAATAATTTCATTAGCTATAACGCTCTTCAAACCGGAACACAGTAGTTTTTGCACACTACAGTTTGACGGTTGAAACAGGCACTACAGTGGTACCTACCTTGACGGTTTCTGGCAACAAAGCCATCACCAATAAACCATCAGTATTATTCTTTTTTTTTTAATTATATTCAATAAAGGTATATGATTATGATTACGAACTCTGACGGTGTCTCTCGGTTTGAATAATGATTTGTATATATGTTAGATAAATATGCAATGATTATATAATAAAAAAGTTCAAAGAAATTTTTTAAATAAATTTCATTTTTTTGCTGATACATTAATATACATATAAAAAACTGCGAGTATAAGTTAACAAATTTATTACGGGACTGATTTTTAAAATAATTTTCTTTTGTATGCGTAAATAAATATTATTACTTAAAATGATTATTGTGAAGTATTTCGGACAATTTTGTAATCAAACTTTGTGTTTGAAAACGGTTTAAAAAACTAAATTCTATAATATTTCATTGCGGAAAATTGTAAAATAATTTCACTTAGTTGTAAAAAACTTTTTTTATTCTCATATATCTTTTTTATATATGTATAAATTCATGTTAATGTAATACACAAATAATATTAATACATGCAGCCCTATGATGCGATACCTCTGTTTCATTTCGTGTGTTCTAGAGCCTCTAGAACTTTCTACTCGTTACTAGATGGCGCTGTAGCGTATATAAAAGGCGACCGCGCCGCCGGGACGTCATTTGAAGTCTACACAAGCTGAGTGATTATTTCAACGCTACAAGCGAATTCAATTGCGGAAGATGTCTCTATTACCGTACTTTGATGATTGGGGCTTCGGACGCTCGCGCCGCCTCCTGGATCAACACTTCGGCCTAGCCCTGACGCCTGATGATCTTTTGTCCGTCGCTGCCGGCCCGTTGCTAAACAGGGAGTACTACAGACCATGGCGTCAACTTGCTAGCGCTGCGAGAGATTTTGGCTCCAGTATAAAAGCCGATTCGGATAAGTACCAAATCAACTTGGATGTGCAGCATTTTGCACCCGAAGAAATATCCGTGAAGACAGCTGATGGATATATTATTGTTGAAGGAAAGCATGAAGAGAAAAAAGATGAGCACGGCTTCATATCTCGTCAATTTGTCAGGAGATACGCGTTACCAGAAGGATCACTGCCGGAGACGGTGGAATCGAAGCTGTCGTCTGATGGCGTTTTAACGATTATAGCACCACGTAAGGTCCCAGAATCGATTAAAGGTGAAAGGAAAGTTCCAATCGCCCAAACTGGCCCGGTCCGTAAGGAGATTAAAGATCAGAGTGAAGGTACCAGTGATAAGAAGGAATAAATTATGTTGATATTAACTACTATAGGTTTAAGTGTATATCTGAATTGTTTAATATCCAAAGAAATTGGTGTCGGTGAAGACTGATTTTTTATTTGTTTAAGTTCAACACAATTTTCAACAATAAAGTTTTCTGTTTATTGTAATGCATTGTTTTTTTTATCTATTCATAAAAGTGGGTGGATTTAATTTTTTAAAAAGCACAAACACTAGCATTGCTAGGTCAGTTTATTCATATTTGTTCGATATATCATCATCTTCATCAGCCGATAGATGTCCACTGCTGGACATAAGTTTCCCCCAAAGGGATTCATTGAATACAATAAACATTTTCTAAATTTACACCCTTAAGTATTTTTTTTTTGAAATATTTATTCTAGGACCAACTTCAAGGGTATAAAAGGTTAACTTTAAAGGTTATTTCGAATGTACGGTAACCAAAAATAAAGATATATAGAAAATCAGACCTTTATAAAAGATCTTATGTCTATTTATATATATACGTTGTAAATTATGTTTTGTTTGTAAATTTAATAAAAAATATAGTTTCTTAACCTTTAATACAAAATAAGGTTTCAACTTTAAATTTTATATATTTTGTTGCAATAAATGAAACGAACGGTAATATTTTTATATGAATCTGTTTAATTAGCTACAACAAAAAGACAGAATCACCTCGCAAAGAATAGTGGGTAAATATTGTTATATGATATACATATATATATATATCATTGTGTATAAAACAATTTACTTTTAGAAGCTCTGTTACGCATATCACTACTGTGCCGTGTATTCACAATATTATTTATAATTAATTTCAATATCGATTTGGAAATATCGATGATTTATCGACTGATCGATTTTTATGAGATTTAGTACATAAAAACATCCATAAAATATGTGCTATATTCCAAATTGAATAAATGTTAATATTGCTATTGTTACTTATATAAAATCTGATTTAAATTATTCTATAGACTATACAAATAAACTTTATTTGAAAATTTATAGTAGATATGTGATATTTTTTATATTTCCAGTAAATAAAACTTACCCTGATTGATTGCTATCAGATTTATACTCGTATCTCAATTTAGAGTATACTATACTATTAGAAATTTAATTATTATAAGAAAATTTGATATTTAATGATATAGTTTACGCGTTGACTGCTCTGATAAGTTTCCAAACCGATATTAAATCTACAAATTTAAGTACATAAACCGAAATATACTACAAACTTTCTTATTACCCAAGCGTTAGCGAAAAACTCAAGATATCATAAAACAGGCGATAAATTAAATTATTTAGTAATAATAAACGAATATACTACTTAATTAATTTTTTTTTTACAATTAATTTAGGATCAACACCGTTAATAATAAGTGACGTTATAGTGAAATGTTTTAGTGAAATGTGGACGACTGTAACAAATTTTTTGACCAATAGTATTTTGTTTATATCCATAAATTGTGTGTCTAACTATATATAAACCTGACGAGTGTTTAAGAAATTATTTAATAGTTGTTATTATTATTCTTGATAACTATTGTTGAATCTGCCACTGATATGTGAGTCGACAATATTTATAATAGAGAAAAATTTGTAACATTTATGATATTAAAGAATAATACTAGAAAACGATATTAACATTAAAAACGGTGCAGTTTCGTGATCTCATTTGTTTGTTTAATACTTCATTAACATATATAACATTAATTTATATTTACATTGATTGAATGAGGCGTGTTTACATAATACGAGATGTAAATAGTAAACGTGTTGATCAATTCCATATTTTTTTAATAATGGTCATGTTATTGTTATTTGTATAGAGTACAGGAACAATAAGCACACTGCTGGAACTAGATATTGAATGAATTGTTTTTAAGGTATTCCTATTTATATCTCAAGTCAAACCATTGTCCATATTTGTTAGTACACTGCAATTATTGGTTATTGGTGTAACGAAAACGTTTCGCTGTCACATCTTTAAAAAAAAAACCATATTTTACCACATTAAAACTAAAATAATTGTTTTAATTTGACAAAGTGTAAGAGAAGTAATTACTTTGTTACGTACGAAATACCATTTACATCTCGAACCATTCGTCAATACGTAAATACGACTCATACAATGTGAACAAACATGAATACATTAAAAAAAAGACAATTCAACGTATTTGTGCTACATAAATGTAATATTTATATTTAAACATTTCGCCTATATTCATTAGTTTATATCTATCAATATTTACTATAATCTAAGCTACGTAAAGATTTTCGCCATTTTGCTTTGCAACATCTAATGCTAAAGTACAATAGGTATAAAATTGAGCTTCTTTGATATGTATCGTTAGAATCAATTTTCGCTTTATTGAATATAATAATAAATAAAATAGAACACAAACAAAGCCGGTGACTATAGTAACATTAATTATAATTACGGACCATATATCTAGAGAATAGATTAAACCTTTAAAATGAAATAAACAACAGTAGACGCGTTGTAACCGTTAAAAACTAAATAAAAATTTAGAAAGTTTTTTTTTTTAATATAATGAAAATTAGTAAAAATGTTCGTGTATATATAAAAATATAAATAAAATAAAGCATACCTTATAGATTATAGCTTTTAATTTTGGAGTGACGTCTTTTAAAAATGTTTGCAAAATATTGCGAAAGTTTAATTTTCAATACCGCTAGATGGCGTTGAAATTAAAATGTTAAAAAACATTAAGTCGAGTAATTTAAATTTGAATTTTAATATAATACAAATATGACAAATTAGTGATCCTCCAAAAAAATTACACACCTCGTTATCTTATGTAAAAGGTATTACAGAATTTCCTTTGTACAAAATGGACGTGTCTCATAAAATACAATTGAAGATTGTTAACATATTTTATGTAAAAATTATGTTAAAGAAAAAATATCGTTTACTTTTAAATGTACAATGTTTTATAAAAGACCATAAAAGCACCTTGTGCATACCATGACAAAAAAAAGCAATAAACCCTTTGTCAGAATTTAGAAAACAAATTACCTTTGTCAAAAATTTGTTTAGGAAGAATATAATCTACAATGATACTTGTATAGTTATAGAAATAATAAAAACGTTATACATAATTTGCCTATGCAACAATAATATTTTTTCTAAAACAATTACCTAATTATATTCTAAAAAAAATGATATGTATTTCATCTTATAATTAGATTTAATATATATATAACAAGAAAGTTTAGCCGTTCGTTTAAAGTGTAGAAAGTAACGACAAGCGGAAAATATCAAAAATATCAACCTAATTACGAAACATCGAGCCTACATGTACACATACAAGATACACTACACACGGCGCTACCGTTTTTAAAACTCGTTAGAACACAATTACTACAAATTAAAGCTTCATTATTTACCATTTCAATACATTACATACCCTTTAACGCGTTATGTTTTGGGGGAAAACATTTATCTATAGGTGTTTTATTATCTAAGTATAACTACATAACACGAGCATAACATACCAAATTTTAGTTTTAAACTCATTTTAAAGATAACAATGTGAATTCCAAACATCATAACGTAAATACCTGGAGAACTTATTAAAAAAATTTAATAACAGAGGGATAATTACAATAAAAGAGATTATTTTATAAGAATTTATATGTAGTAGAAACAACTCGAGGATTTTTTTTCTGTTTAACATTGGAGCTAATGAGATTTTACAGTCAAAACTTAGAATAACTTATTAATCTCAAAAAAAGTTTATAACTAAATTTGTCATGTCATACCCGTTTATATTATCTAATAGTGCAATCACATATATTAATGTTATGTATACTTAACTAACAGAAAGGCGAGTTCTACAACGGCGTCTATCAGCGACTATGTTAGAGGTTCTATGATTTCTGTGCTAGACATCGATAGTGTACAACCTATAAATGAGTATAAGCACCACAGATAAACTATAGATTTATTTTAAACTAACAAAATTATCTTTAAAGTATTTTTTTTAAATAAATACCGACTACAAACTAGTGAGTAGATTTTGTATAATTCTAAAGAAAAAAATGGATTTAAGTTTGTCTACGTTTGAAATCTCTTCAAAGATCGCCTGGTAGCACGATCTCACATATCAAGAGATCTACATTCGTTTCGCCGTAGTAGAGTAAATAGTGACATTTACACATTTAAAGCACATAAATCTAATCTACAAAATCAATTAGAACAGATCCCTAACAGTGTAAAAGGCGTCGTAGTACTTATTTACAAAAACCCAGCCTTTCAGATCGACCTACAAGCACCAGTTCTAAATCGAAAATCAAAAGAAGTACACTTAACTATGATATGTTTAGTTAATCATCTCAGTCTTCATACTACTACTAGAGTCAGTCCTAAACTATCTGATTTTATAACTCCATAAGAAAAGGACGCGAAGTTTCCAAAATGAAATTCCCCGAAAAGCATCTTAGAATCACTAATAGTACATTCATTTTCATAATACACATTTCTAGAAAAATATTTAAGTATAATTGCATCCACAACAAGTTCATTATAATTAGTACATATTGTAATACTCACAGCTTTATTGATATGTTCAGTTTCATTATAATTATTTACATATATATCTTTTGCGTTAACTATATCTTCTTCGGTGTTACTATTAGTACGTGCATTACCTAAAGCAAGTGCATTGTGCATAGAATTTTCATTATATAAATTGTTAGTTTCGATAAATTCTTCGTAATTCATTAAAATAGATACATAGTCGTCATCTTTTTTGAAAATATAACTCTTATCAGTAAAAGGAACAACGCTCAATGATTTATTCAAGTCATCAATATTGAATAAATTCGTAAAGCAATTAATGATGTTATTAAGGAATGTGACGGTGATAAACACCGAGACGTTAAGTTTGAAGTTTTGGATGAATATAAGAAGAGCTATAAGCATATAAACATGTATATCGGGCTGGACAATGATAGCCGAGGAGCTAGGAGGCGCGGGATACACCACGTCGACTTCGGCAATCTTGAAGATGGATAGTAGTAGGTGGGAGGAAATATCTTCGTGCTGCGAGTTGATTCTAGATTTCACGATTTTCAATACGTCGATGCAAGCTTCCTAAAATGTTAAAACAATGATGTGGTTAAGATTCCAAATTTAGTAGTATCTTTTGAGTGTTTAACACCACAGTATATATCGAGATGTGACATAAATGTGGTATATAATAATACCTTCTCTTTATCCAATAGGTCTTCACCAGATTCCTTAAGTATCTCGTGCTGTCGAGGCGGCACGCTCGCGGATATGATCACATTTTCGTTGCTGATGTTGAACAAAGTTAATGTGCAATTTGTCTGAAACACAAGGTGGTATTTGTGTGAATCTATAAACAGGTTTCTGTAAACAGTTGTATTCGGTATATTCCAAGAAAGATAAAGAAAGATTTAGCATCTAGAGATATCATCTTTAATACAGTTTTGAGACTTAGACTTCTAATATAAAATACAACATTTATTATTGTGAGAGAGGCGCGACATGGTTTGTTTAAGGCGGTAGTAAGTATAACATATTGTACTTGTTGAAATATGCTGTCATTGTTTAGAAGTGCTAGTTTGTTTATTTATGCCGTTGTTCATGACATGACGTGAATTTAAGACCCGACGGCCTTACATAAGCAGTATTAAACTTTTAACTTTCTTGTTTGTCTAAGTTTGTATGCTCACATCGTCAGGATGAACCGTATGAAGGTATTGTTGCAGCAGCCTGACCGCGTCTTCAGCTCCTAGCCCCGTGTGGGGTCGGAGAAGGGCTTCGTCGACCGCACTGAATCCAAGTAGAAGATACACGCCTTCGGGCAGCTTATATTCCCCTGTGGATTATTAAAAACATAAAAAGAACTCAGTACTCGACGAGTTCTGTAAGTCGATCACTGTCTAGCTAGCACCATATAGCATCGGAGAATAGAAGTATGTATTTTAAACATTAGTGTTTATTTTACTAAATATTCTTTATTTGCGAGAGTCTCCTTGTATCCAGTAAGTATGATACTAATCAACCTTATCAATTCACTGGACAACATGACCGGATACTTTTACATCTATGGTTAAAATTTATCAAAGTTGCCGTTAATTTAGATTTTTGTGAAATTCATTTTTCTAAAGATCTCATTATTGTAAATAATTTTTACTAACATTCTATATTATTTTTGAATATTACAAATCTATTCCAATTCCTAAGATCTAAAGTGAAAAGAAGTTTTGGGACAAGTATTCTATTATTAATTGTGTTTACCAGGGTTGGGTCTCATGCAGATAAACGAGCCGGAGTAGCAATAGCATCGTCCCCTGTAAGCTTGGTAAGCGGGCGCTGCATGAGAGTAGTGGGCGAGGCGAGAGGAGCACGGGGCTCGTGGGACGCACGCGACCTTGCACGACACCTGAAGAGATGACTCGCAAACGCACAGGTCAGTGCATTCAGCCAGCTCCGCTGATCTATACAGCTACATTAATAAATCACAATGGTTATTAGTTTGTATATCCGCGACTGCTGAGTCCGAAGATGAAAAGTCGGCAATAGGACTAAAAACACTAACTTCATCCAATAGAAAAAAAAAAAGAAAGGATATAAGCGAGAGATCTTGATGTAAGCTCCATTTAGATTTGGTCTTTTCGACTGTATTGTTTAAAATTACTTTAAGTAAAGCAATTAAACGCAAAGATATCTCTAATTCAATTCTTGGGTCACATACATGATGATGTTTGCTTCACCCACTCTTATGCATCTGCCTCCATAAAAGCAATACTTTTTCTGGTTGTCAACATATTTCAGTATACCTAGCAAGCAAGTATCATCATCAGCTTCATTACCAACTATTATTATGTGATATTTAACTTATATAAATATGTAAATACCAATTTATAAAATCTTTATCTTACCCTCCTTGTCTCTCCCATCTTGATATATTGCGCTTCATCATCGCTCTCTGGTTTCTTCACGATGCAGTATTTCGTCGGTTCAAGGGTCGTTGTTGGTTTTGGTGTAGTAGTAGTTGTAGTCGTGGTTGTAGTGGTGGTTGTCGTTGTAGTTCTAGTTGTTGTTGTGGCGACCGTGGTTGTTTCAGTAGTACTTTCCACAACCGGTTCGGAAATTTGTCCAACTTCGTATGGTCCGACAGTTTGCTCTGACAAAGTCGTCATTGGACTGAGAACTTCACGATGTTCCTAAAAAAGAACATTATGCTAGATTTGGATATAAATACAAGAAAGTTTTGTTGTATACCTTGTAAAATGTATGAAATAGATAAATATGATATGATTTATTATGATGGCTCATACACGAAATAAGCTATAGCTTGATGATTGAAATGTTGTTCCTTTTAATTGTTATATCCACCATTATCAAGTTGATTTTTAAATAATACACTAACAGTTAAATGTGTACCTGCGAGTGTTCAACTTGTGAGGTGCCATGCTGCGTTGTATGACGGTGATGGTGAGTAGTAGTCCGGTGGTGGATGGCTGGCTCTGGTGGTACAGTGATGTAACGGATGCCGTTGTCGAAAGGCGTAGTGGTTAGAAGAGAACCGTACGTCTTCACATGATAATCGTGCTGAGATTCCACTGCAAGAAAAAAATATCGTTTTTAAGTTCATAATGTAATAAAAGTAAATGTAATCGTATGTATTAACTTCAAAAGTGATATGTCGGACTATTTTTGTTAAGTTTTAGTCAAATAGATGGATAAAATTTCATGAACGTTGGAATAAACTTTCTGAAGATCTTAGGATTTTTGACAAAGACTTAAAACTTATACCGTGAAATATGGAAATTTAAAATTTAGTATAAAAAACTAATTGTTATAGACATTCATTTACCATGTCTTTGGATAAATTAATAATTTTGGTTTTGTACCTATATGTTGCATGTTTGAATTTTACTCGATTCTCATGAGGCTAAAGATATAAAACATAAAGATAATAGAGAATATCTTAATAATAAAAATAAAAAGAACGCTGTGAAAAAGTTTTTTGTTATCTAATGTAACACAACTAACCAACGCAAGGATTCAGCCAGAGGAGTCTTTGCCAACCGAGACAGTCATATAGTTGAGCGAAGTCTGTCCCTCGACAGGCACAGGCAGCTCGTAGTTGGGTGCCCAATACCGCCACTACCGCAGCCCGGCACGCGGCTGGAGAACCGGCGCAACCCTGGGTGACCGCATCTACCGCACACCATTGCTCGTAATTCTCCAAACGGATTCTGAAATTAACAAATTATTACCTTTTTTGGTGTAACGAAGCGGCGAGACGAGCGAGATGTTTAACTGATGGTAAATGATATGCCTGCTCGAAAAAACGTGGTGCTAGCTAGGATCGCCTTCAAATATAAGATGTTAAATCTCATTACCCTCATTAAATTCACTAGCTTCAACGCAAACGCTTTCAAACTGGAACACACTACTGTTAGGCGGCAGAAATAGGAGCTGATGTGATACCTGCCTAGACGGTCTTCTCTAACAGAGATCTACTAAGCAGTAATAATAATTTTAGTAGTTAAATATCACCTATAGCTAGAACAGTAAGACCTGATTGTAATCGAGATTCTCTATCTTCCTGCCAAAGTACTAAGATCGAATAATACATTTTATTTTTTTTTATTATAAGTTTCAGTGCATTAGTAGGAGGTTCTATAGAGGTTGACAAAAGTATAACGTTCACCTAATGTTGAGTGATAGGCCTGCTTATAATAATGCGAGGCTGGTTAGGATGATATTATGCTCATCGCATCGAGATATATCTTGTTACCAGAATTTAACTAAGTAATATACATCGTTTTTCAAACTGGAACACTATAATTTTTCCATATTGCTGTTATGGTTCTACTAATATATAACATTAAAGTATACATTTAAAAATATACTATGCATTGAAATCAATCGTAGGTATTTGAATTAAAATTGAACTGATGGAGTTCAAGGAAGAAAAACTTCTACGGAAGTAAATTCTTTGTCGTAAAGTTATAAATACTATAATACACAAGCTGTTCCCCACCGATTTTGTTGCAATTATCAATCCTCCCTCCTTCCTTTTTCTAACTCTCTTTGGGGAAGGAGTTTTTATATCTATTCTATGATGACCCCAAAATGGCAGAAGCAATATATCTGACATAGTTTGAGTTTTTGCTTCCAACAATTTCTGAAATCGCCCATATAGATAGTATAAATAAGTGTAATGTGGCTCGTTGGCCTAATGGTTAGAGCGTGCGGCTTTCATTCCGAAGGTCGCGGGTTCGAATCTCGGCATGTACCGATGACTTAATATTTAAGTTATGTACATTTGTGAACTTTAGTTACAACAGCGAGATACAAACGGTGAATGAAAACGCGAGGAAACGCGCACACTGAAATCATCTTTGTGTGTGTGTGGTGACCCCAATAAAGTGACAACAGGCTCGCCCCCTGTTACATGGGACCTAATCTGACCACATCTGGCAAAAAGTGGGTTTTTAACCACCTCTGCCTACCCCTACTGGGAAAAAGGCGTGATAATATAAAAAAAAGTGTAATATGTGATATTATCGACACATGAAATACGTATATGCAATATGTGTATTTATACATAGTGAAATGAGAAGGCGAATGCAAATACGGAAGTTCCGCCATTTATTGGTGTATCGATTAAACAGGGGAAAATGTACGCGAAATCTCGGCTGGAATTATTCAGCGTTCATTTAGCCGAGATTCGAACGGAGCGTTACGTGAAACGCTAGGAAATATCTCGTATACTAGTGTTTACCCGGTATTTATAATATTTTATCGATGCTTGTTCACTTTGTAATAATATAATGATCCTCAGTTTGGAACACGCCCACTGTACATCATAAGCTTTCTATACCGATCACCGCCCCGATCGATATTTTAATATCCATGTCCAGCCGTTTCCCGAGACATTAATCAAATCGTCTGTCCATATATGTAGGGCTTGATAACACAGCATTTGGGCAATGTCTTCCTTCCATTACCATTCAAGTCTACAAATCTTTTGGACTATATCTACAACCTTAGTTCTTCTACAGATCTTCCCGTTTTTGCTTCGATCTTGCTCTATCCTCTCAGATAGTTTTAGATTGGTTGGAAATAGCGCTCATTAATCATGTTATGGTAGAGATTTAATAAAAAAAACCTTATATTCAGTTTCTTTTAAACGTGACACTGAGTTCTCGTTTAGGACAAGGAGGGAAGATATAATTGGGGGTGTGAGGGGATGAGCCATAATAATTAATTAGAGGACCTGCGGCGGTCCCTCAGAATTGTTGCCTCCCCCGTGTCAAAATATTTGACTAAGTTACTTGAATCATTAGCGGGGGAAATATTGTTACCGTTGGCGATTTTCGACTTAAGGTGCGTCTGAAGAAAAGTGCTTAATTGAAATGTTAATAATTGTTTGTTTACGTTTGAGGTTAGAATCTCAGTGACAATGCGACTGAATTTAGTGAAGCTTGCTTAGTTCGAATACTTTAGCTTACCGATGGCAGATTTATATTAGAATAGATAGGTGCGAGGAAACCCGCCATTGATTAAAGTCCAACATACATGTGTGATCCAGAAGTGGAACAAGAGTTTAGTTTGTTAGAATGAATATGTTAGACTTTGTGCCATCGTAGATACAATATGATTAGTAATGACTTGTGTAGAATTTGTTTTACCTGTATTTAAAATAAACAGCCTGTTTAACGATCCCACTGTTAGAGTTATCCCTAATAGTAAAGAGAAGATTATTCTTCTCTCGCAAGGAGAGTGTGAAGGTTTATTACTAAATATTGCTTTGACTCTCACATTGCGAAACAAACAGACGATAAATCACTAACATTGAATATACTAGGCCTGTAGTGCCACATATGTGCAGTAGCGTTACGTAAAGGGAGAGTGATAAAAATAGGGATTTAAAAATACTCCAGTATATAGCTTATCTATATGTTTTCTTCAATAAAATGATCTACCCTTAAAAACTTGGCAACAGTTGGAAATAATTTATTAAACGACTGCAAGAGCTGTGAAAAAAAAATGTTCATGTAATTCGTCCAGTTGAGAGAGACTTAGTTCTTAGTCCTTAAAAACTAGAATTTTAAAGAAGAATTGTTCTTAAAGTGGAGACGAGTCAATGTGGTTATTATTTTGAATGAGAAATCGCTTTGAGATAGATGCTCCTGTCTTTTAAGCACTGCATATTATAATATGTCCCGTGGCATTGTGTGTTCAGATTCAGTAATTCAGAGATTTTAAACATCGATTTCGTAATTTCTCTATATCAGAGACTTTTGATTATTGTGGACACCTTACAATAAAACAGCAACAAGAATTATCCTAATAAAGCACTGTTAAGTTTAAAGCTAAGATGATCCAGAGTAATGATCGAAGGGCAGATCTAATACTGCGTCCAGTTTCGCAAACTTATCAATAAATCAAGATGACTAATGTGTATATAATTTAGAATACGTTATGTGAATTATAAGCATCAGTAAATAAACCTGGGAAGCCACACAATAGTGCGATCCCGTTTCCAGTGAACTCGAGAGCTTTCCATGATAACGCTTCGGGACACAAACGATACGTAGGTCCCTCTGTGTACCCAATGGATTTTAAATTCAATGCTCCGAGTTTCTAAGAGATCTTTACTATCAATGGAGATAAAATGGTTTGTATTGTGTATCAACTAATTTATTTATAACTAATAAAACGGACCGATGAATTATATGTATATAAAACTAATCTAAGATACTTCGATATACAATAGATATATGTCAATGAAAGTCTTGAGGAAATCTGCGCTGTTGATATCAGATTTTTAAATATTGGAAAGTTTCTTGCAGTGCCAAATTTTGGTTGGTTGCAGTAAATGAGCTGAAGTAATTGGTGCAGTAGGCTCGCTCCAAACCGTATTTGTGGTTTCTGATTTGAACGGATTGACTGCAAGCTTATGTACGGAATAATTGCAGCCACGGACAAAAGCATTTGTAAGGTATGAACCTATAAACTAAAGGGAATATAACTGTAATTTAGTAACACCATGTATCGACTGCTTCTGTAGCGCAGTGGCTAAACACGAAGGCACCTGGTTCGATCCATTGACCACACGTTATACGTTTGGATAGCGCTAGGAATTTTTAACCTTTTGGTTAGCTACCATCAACTTATTGTTATCGCCGTAACAACATTCATGTCATCCGACTGTCAACACAAAAGCCTGAGTGTTCTAAGTTAGCACTGTTCACCATTAACGGAGCTATCATCAATTAGTGTTATATAAAATGTACTTCAATATGGCGTTTAATCTGCAGCTGTACAGCGTTTAGTTAGATACAATAACAGCGCCTATTTCTGCCGGAAACTAGTTGTAATGAGACTAAAGATCTTGGCTCCAAGCGATGAACACAATGTGGTGTGGTGTATATATATTTAACTAACGTTATATTGCTATAGACATCCGAATCACCATGAGGTAAAGATTGAAACCAAAAAAGCAACATTACGTTTTGAGCTAAATTTACGAAGTTACTCTAACGAGAACACTCCTCTGCGTGAGGTAATTGGCGCCGTAGATTTGTTGTGGCCTCGTATTTGAGTTTTGGTGTAAGCTGATTGCTCGTGGCCTGGCCTACTGACAGTGGACTTTGTGCAAAACAAAAGGGGTTGATTTGCACAAAATACGAAGCTTGATTAAGCAAGCTTCGTAATTAGTGCACATCAGTCTTAAATTAAATCTTAAAAGTAGAAGTATACATGAATCAAACATTGAAGCGATCGTTTTTATCAGATCATTAATATATCTATCATGCTTTAGAATATTATGAAACATAAGCAACTGTTTCCTAATTTTTAACAAACTATAAATATTTAACTTAAGGGTAAGAAAATTACTTGTGCCGTTTTTTTTTTACGTTTTTTCTTCAACACGATTATGTTTAGGAGCTTTTACCCAAAGCACTTTCAATACTAAACGTTTTTAAATTTTATTTGTGAAACAGTTTCTTTGTGAATCTGCTTATCAATATTTGGTTCTGCAAAGCCTAAAAGGTATAAGAAGTTAGAAACTATATTCAAGCACTTATCGTCCTAAGTCCCGACATAATACTTAGGAAAATCTCAAAAGCGGTCTAAGGGCGACAGGTTAAGTTGTCTCAGAAGTCCTACATTTATCTACCCTTGAAGGATGTCTCTTTATACCGAAACATGTTTTGAAATAATTTTTTCAATGTTTTTACTGTTTTAAACTGATCAAATGGTCAGCTCGCAAATACTACGAGCGACATCAATTCAGGTACAATGAAGTATAGTATAAAAATCCTTTTTTCCTCAACCTTATAGACAGACATATAACTTATGACAATCGTCCGGGTATAAGATCTAGACAATAGTTATCTGTCATGGCAAGAACTGTCATATGGGAACTTGTTTGTTTCTAATTGCCGCTTAGCAATATTTACGCTGTTAGAATTATGTATTTAAAACATGTAGAGAAAATTATGTCATGAGTTGGTTGGTTTTAAATGAAATATGTTTCTTGAAACTAGTCATAACCTTATTGAATGTAATTCTACAATCATTAACTTCCAATTTAGTCGAAAAATACTGGTGATAGGTCTCTGTTGTGGAGACTATCTAGGTACTACCGCAGTTCCTACTTCTGCCGCCAAACAGGAGACTTCCAAACTTTACTATGTTCAGATTTGGAGTTGTAGCTAGATAAATGACTGGGGTTACGAGACAATATATTATGTCTCACGGCGACGAGCAGAATATGGTGCTGTGTATCATCTTAACCAGCATCAAGTTGTTATGGGCAGGTGTTTCATTTAACATCTGTTTAACGATTTGCCCGTCTCGTCACTTCATTAAATAAAAACAATTAGTGATAGTTACTGTCTCCAAAATTTTAATACAAAAGCTACTAAGCAGATAGTTAAGTTTTTTAACTTTTATAACTACTTGAACAACTAATCAAAGATATTGCTAAGAGGCTGTAGCTAGGTTGTTTACACATATTTGAGATATAAAAACTTTGAAATATGGTACAGTGTTGCTGTTTTAATTATCAACCTATAAAAATTGGAGTATTCTGAGCATGCTAAAGAGGACTGAACCACGCTGATCGTCAACCTTCATCAGTTGGAGAGGCACTTTTAGAAGAAGAAGAGCATGCTTTGCCGTCTACAGTCTTATTGTCATTTAAAATTATGTCAAATTGAGACTATAATGTTTGAAATATTTTAATATTTCTTATCCATTGAGCTTCCTTAAAGAAAAAACATTGAGAAGACCAATAAGTTACAAGAGCATTGTTTCTGAAGATACTTTTAGAGCCAACTGGCACGTGGCGAGCTTGGGAAGCAAATGTCCTTTTTCCTTATGAGACAAGACTCTCTTCCAAGTCCCAGCAGTGGGAATATTAAGAAAGCTGATTATAATTATCATTAATAATAGTTAATACTTTCGACATAATAAATATCAGTTGGCTGCGTTTTATATTTCTATTCACTTAAAACAAGGTGCTTGATGCGTTATTAAAAGGATTTCAGAACAAACATTACTTTCAGCCATGAAGTGAACGAAACAGAGGAATAGTTAAAACTGGGGACAATATTATATATAATTTCTTTACTTTATTTGGTTTCAAAGTTTCTTACATAAATAGTCTTATTTCATTCAATATACGTCGTATTGTTCTCTTAGGCAAACGTCAAGGTATATCTCTTTTGTGTCGGACACACGGTGCCGCAGATCTTTTGTCGCGAAAAAAAATAAATTGTTAATGTGTATGCTTCCATTTTTATTTTTGTACAGAACATTTCTTTCTACCTCTCTTCTGTTCTAATGACGAACAAACAGCGTTTGTTCGGCGGCCATGACCCGGAATCCTTGTGCCGAATTTCCGGCTCACTTTCGTAACCTATTCCAGTGCAGCACTGCTGTGATATTGACATTCATAAATAATAGTAACGTATGTAAAATTTGCAGTAAATAATAATGAATGATATAGATAGTATGACATTAAGACATTTGTAATCTTATTCTTTGTAACATATCCACGTACTAGATGTTCTTCCCAGATTTACTGGCCGTTACAGCCCAGCAACATCCTTTGGGGGATGAATTTTGTAAAGTCCATTCTTAGCTGACCTCTTAATGACAGAAGCAATATCTCTACAAATTTGGAATGTTTACCTTAAATAGTTTCGGAGATCTTGCGATGAGTCAATGAATCTCTAGCTATATTACATATATATAAGAAATATCAAAAATAAATAGCCTGTATCTATCTCCAAATCCTTCCGCATCGAATTGTTATGTCGCCGTGTCGACCCGTTCACTAGTTTTAACGTGATTGACAAAAAAAATCAAAGAAAACACATTTTCGTTACATATAATAGTTTAGCAAATATCTCCCTTCCGCCTTTTTGTCTTTTGAATTTCGCGGCTATGTACAAAGCGCTACAGAGCTTGTATCTGGCAATACTATACATAATTTGAAAGGTCTTGACATAACCTACAAAACGACGCTATGCATAATTAGTTTGGATATTGCGTTCAACAGTTATAGACGTGTAAACATATAGTTCAATAACGCCGAAATTCGCGCTATTTTAAAGTTTTCTTTCGTTAAAGGCAAATCCGCTAGAGAAACGTTCCGTGAGATTAATGGTGTTTTGGGGGATGGTACTCTATCACTTCGAACCGCGGAGGAATGGTTTCGACGATTCAGAGCCGGTGAAAACGACATCATGGATAAGCCAGCCGGCGGAAGACCTGTGACGACAAATACCGATCAAATCATGGACTACATCGAGTTAGACCGGCATGTGGCATCTCGTGACATCGCCCAGGAGATGGGAGTTAGTCACCAAACCATTTTAAACCATCCGCAGAAGGCTGGATACAAAAAAAAGCTTGATGTTTGGGTGCCGCATGATTTGACGCAAAAAAACCTGCTGGACCGAATCAACGCCTGCGATATGCTGCTGAAACGGAACGAACTCGACCCATTCTTGAAGCGGATGGTAACTGGCGATCAAAAATGGATCACATACGACAATATCAAGCGAAAACGGTCGTGGTCGAAGGCCGGTGAATCGTCCCAAACAGTGGCCAAGCCGGGATTGACGGCCAGGAAGGTTTTGCTGTGTGTTTGGTGGGATTGGAAGGAAATCATCCACTAAGAGCTGCTCCCATATGGCCAGACGCTTAATTCTACCATCTACTGCGAACAACTGGACAGCTTGAAGCAGGCGATCGACCAGAAGCGTCCAGAATTGGCCAACAGGAAGGGTGTAGTGTTCCACCAGGACAACGCCAGACCACACACTTCGTTGATGACTCGTCAGAAGCTACGGGAGCTCGGATGGGAGGTTTTATCGCATCCACCATATAGCCCGGACATAGCGCCAAGTGATTACCATCTGTTCCTGTCCATGGTCAACGCCCTTGGTGGTGTAAAATTGAACTCAAAAGAGGCTTGTGAAAAGTGGCTGTCCGAGTTCTTCGCAAATAAGGAGGGGGGCTTCTACGAGGGAGGTATTATGAAGTTGCCGTCTAGATGGAAACAGATTATCGAATAAAACGGCGCATATTTGAACTAAATCCGATCAGTGTAACACTTTTTATAAAGCATTGAATAAAGAGCAAAAAAGCGGAAGGGAGATATTTGCCAAACTAATATAACGGAAACAAATAGTTAAATCAATGCAAAATCCTTATAATTTAGTTCTAAGAGATTAATCATGATTTCGTCAATATTAAATAATTGCATAGTAAAATTAAATATCTATGTAAATCCCTAAACTTATGGCTCTTTCTCCTAAGATTTTGGGAAGAGCTTGGTATTATTAAAATAATATTTTACCTGCACTCCGAGTCTTCTCTGCAGAGATGAGCGAGCGTATGACACGCCGGAAGTGGGGATCCGATGGGAGGTCGCTGAGCACACGATGGATGTAAACGCTCCTGCGCATTCATGCAGGAGTCCTCCTTGTTGTCGGTTTTCCTGAGGGAAGTTATTGAAGAACTTTTAAAATTATAAGCTTTTAATAAATAATGTATTGCCTTAGAATAAATACGGGTTTCAGTTAGACAAAGTGTAGGAATTTTCTTGATCAGAGGGGGCCTTGTATTGCATATTGAGGATACAGTTGGTGCTGGATTAGTATATCCAAAGATTAGGTTATGTGTGACGTAGGCTAATGATAGTGAAGATATACCTAATAGAAAAGGTAGTGGTGTAATCTAGTTGTCTCATTGACTTCACCTTAATTCATCTTTGAATGGTAAATTCTGTTCTCACCATGAATGGCGTGATTTGGATTGGTTAAATATTTGAATTGTAAGGGTTTGCTAACGCTTACTACTTAGTCAATACAAGAACTGTTGCCCTCAACCAAGGATTATTACTTTAAAGTCGTCCATAATGAAGCAATGAAGATCATCTTTTTTTTTGTGACACCTTAAAAAAGTTTCAATTACTATATTAATAGGATTACTTACTTGCATAGGCAGAAAGCGATTTCGGTGTTCCAGTTCACGTTCGGTTTCCGGTAGAACCCTCGTAGTGCCGTCATACAACCTTCCCTATCGCAGTCAGTCGAATGGCACTTCTGGAGAACCGGTGTCAGGGACGCCACGCACTCACTGTCCTTGATGCACGTATCCAAAGCAACGTGACACGTCGACTGCAGAGCCACCTTCTCATCACCTGCTTTACCGTTCTCTTTCCCAATCCTCTCTGTTGGTTGTTGTTTAGTGTTAGTTCTGCATGTGTGTTGGAGTGCATGTGTGTAAATACTAGCTTAATCTCATTTAACACGAAACTATCAGCTTCCGTGTACCGTGTAGGATACATGTTAGATATCTAAGTATTCTAAGTCTAACTTAATAGTAGTTTGTTCTCAGTATTATTTGTTAATTCGCATAACGATTGTTTAAAGTTTTAATATAATACACACATACGTTAACATTTAATATGACTTGTATAACATAATTTATGCTTTATTAACATATTTTTTTCATACTGTATTACTCATACGAATAAGTAAATTTTAGATACGTAAAATAAATATATAAATAAATTAAAAATATATAACCAATAACAATGTGAAACTTAAAAGTATACATACATATATATGTTTTAAAAAGTGTATTATTCGAAAATACGATATAATAACGTACATGCCAAGACAAAGTATCATTTACAAAGTGTAATACAAAACTGATAAATGTGATAATATTATTATGTATTTGAATCAATTAAATACATGATGATCGAATGATTTAGTTAAGATATAAAATATGTATACGAATCTGAAAAACAAGCTCGTCAGATGTATTACTCATGCTTATATAAATATAAAAGTCGGTTCCGTCGACAACAATAATGTGGTAGTTGATGAAGTAGTAATAGAAGCTGAGGGTGTTGCGAGGAGATATCATTTAATGGAAAAATCAAACTAAACTTCAAATTGATTCAATGTAAACATAAAAAAACTTACCGTAACGATTGAAAACTATTCCATTAAACAATTTCTTTCCCCTCTACCTGTTGAGACTTATGCTATCCGGTAACTGATGAGGGATGAATATCTGAACCGTTAGCGGGAATTGCAAAGCCTCGCGAAGATTTACGTGTTTAAGCTTCTTTACTAAAACGCTTCTGTAAAACTAAATCCTCTACAATCTCAAGGTGGATGTTGGGGAATAGGAAGCGATCTTAGAAGGGGGGTACTAAAGCGCTAATATCCCTTCTATAAATCATATCTACGCAAAGCTTCACTTTGTGATCTTTTGCTATATAATTTTAGAAATTTTCCTCTCTTTCTTTAAAAACTAACTAAACTCATGACTAACTTGGAATATATCGGGGCATCTAAACGTTGTACAGGGGAACATAACGACAGACATGAATTTTAATTCTAAGTTGAATGAAGATGGGCCTTGATGTTGAATTTGTCTAAAACTGTACATAATCGGAGCCTAAAATGGGTGTTTACGATATCTATGGTTAGTTGTAATGTCAGTTTAAATTAGTGTATTCATGGAAATATACTCAAAACTTAATTTTACTGGACCACTTTCCCAACACAATTCAATATAACATTATAAATAATGACGATACGTCCACAAATACAATTTTGTTTGAATTAAACGTCCAAATGTTTATATACGTACGGTTTTCGTCAATGTATCCAGGCCCGTAGACAGTCTTGGTGGCATATAGTGGGTCTTCGCTTCCCCCCGGCTCATGATTCCAGCGATGGTCATGGTGTCCATGAGGGTGGTAGTGTGGGCTTGCGTACCGGTGAACGTGTGTCATAATTTTATCTGGTGCGATTAGGTTGCCGTCTTGAGTTATGGACATACCGCCGATCCAAGACGTGACACCGGTCGCGTTCCGACTAGCATGCCATCCATCCGACATCAGCTTTACTGGAATTGCACCCATCGTATGTCTTAACGACAAGCCCGGCGACCGAGCCATAGCGCGACGGGACCCCGGTACCAATGGCGGAGGCGATCGCGCAGGTTCGGTTTAACAACGGTTAATCATAAACCTATTTAAATTTAAATAATGACAATCCAAACAACAAATCGGCAAAACAAAAACACATTTATTGGGCAAAAAATAAAACATTAGACAGTACGCAAGAATTAGGAAACTGTACACCGGACCGGTGAATGTTAGCAAAGCCCTGATTGGATGGCAGTCCCGCTCGTACTATTTGTTAAAGCCAAAGTCTATGCCGCGCAGTAACCATAGAGATCGTAGAAGAGAATGCAGAGAGAAAACATGCAAACATGCTCGGACCGAGATGAGATAATATCAGACATACGTAGGTAAGTGAAATGTATGTTTACCTAGATATACCTGAGCGAAATGGTACTTTGGAAAATAGCAGAGATTTGAAAGCATGCGGGCATAAAGTAGGAGCGAGGTAGTAACCCTATTGATGCTAGAACAAAATAGTATTAATAAGGAAACATTTGTAATAATAAGATGTATTTAGACTTATATCTGTATTACTTTTAATTTTACTTGTACCTTGGTAATTCATTTGTGGAAAACTCGTTGAATGATTTTGTCAGAACTTGTTTTTACAGTTAACTTTGATAGTTCGTTAGGAAAAATATTTCATATCATATTGAAAGCAATTCCCGTAATTGAACAGAAATGTATATGTCCATTTTATGATACGAAATTGTTGCTAGATAACAGGAAATGGTTGTTGATGGTGTTGTTAGTGTGTGGTATTTTGTACATAACGCTCCTACCTTACAAAGCATACGCGAAGCGTGCGGTGCGAGAGGCGACGAAATCCGAGAGACACATAGAGAAGAGAGAGAACATAAAGAGAGGGTGCGGCGGCGGCTCACCGTGGCGGGGTCGTGGGGGACGCGGGGAGAGGAGGGCGGCGCGAAGAAGGCTGGCGGCGGCGGCCCTCGTCATCAGCCTGGTGCCGTTCTCGGTGAGGAGCAGGATGGTACCGTCGGGTGCGGCGTAGCGCATCAGGGGGGGTGCTCGAGCGGGCACCCGCTGTGGGGCCTCGAACAGCGCGCGCACCGCCGGCGGACATTCACCCCACGCCGCCGCTGCCCACCAACCACGTTAACTCTACTGCCCCCGTACTAGCGAGCCGCGCTTTGAAACCACCCTTAACGGACTTACAGATCGTAATTATATGGAACTATAGCGTGCACAATAAAATCTGTTAAAGGTGGCTCTTGAAGAGGTAGTTACGATAGTTACAATAATGCTCGCCGCCCCATCGACAATGCTCTATCAACAGTCCAGGATCATTACCGAAGGCCGAAGGTGTCGGAAGCCAAGAGTTGAGGTAACTGCGGGCATTTGTACGGTGTGTGAGGTCAGGAGTACACTAAAAAGAAGCTTAGTGTCCGGTGAAACATAATAAACAGCCTTGTGTGGTAAAGTAGTGATCTAAAGTAAATCCTAAGGCCTAGGCATCTAATCAGTGTTAAAACTTAAAAGGCACCAATAATTAAATAATAGAACAAATAAAAGGTACAAAAGAAAAATAACTAATTTAACACGTTGACGACTATGGAGGTGAGTCTAGTACTCCTTAGAAGCGTTTCGTACTTGTCGTGTAACTGTTTCCTGTTCATGTATCATACATAGCTTTACATATATCGTTTTGATTATTTACATTATATTTAGTTAACATATTTCATATTCAATTGATATAAATATAAATCTTAACAGATCTGTGTACTGTGACGTTTCCTATACGTGTATATATTTGTACATGTGTTGGTAATGTATAAGTTTATAATTGTACAAAGTGTTTTAGTTTTAGTTTCATGTGATTGGCCATTTTGAAACATTTAAAGCTATAACTATGTTTATTGCGGGTTTCGAGTAAGATATTATTAATTTTATTAAACTAAATGTGATAGAAAATATGATTTATATCAAATGATATCACTTACAGACTATACATTTTAACAAATAGACGTGGCTCTGTACCTGAATATTGAATATTATTGGGTCGCGAATTTCCTTTTCCTCGGTTAAGTAATTTGAACAGTTGTATATGTTCTCACGTACTCAAAGCAGCCCCAGCGTTCATCGATCCAGGGAATTGTGGACGTAGTCTATTTTTAAATGAATTTTATACCGGAAGCAAAGACGGAAATATGAAGAATCCAGGTTCGATCTTTATATCCGGAAACGGTTTAGATATGGGCATCGCAGCGTTTATTATACATGTTAGAAGCAGGTAGTTTAATTACGGAGGTAGCAAGTCTTAACATCGTACATCTCGTAATGAGCATTCTTATTGATAATTGTATCACCTGCGTGGTGTGTCCCACTACAAAATAAGTTTTTTCTTTTAACAGTATATTAAATAGAAATTTCGTAATGGCAAAGTCGACGTTGAGGCTTTTGAATATATTTTATTCATTCATAGTTAGAAACGAATAGGAAACTGAGGGATTCCGCGGCAAAGGAGAGCGTCGTGGAAAAGAAATCTTTAAAAGGTTTACTTCTGTAAGAAACGACCTCAAAGTGCCCTAAGTACAAAGGGATCCTGGAGTTGAATGAATTTCCTTTCTTTTGTTTCTTTATTGTATCGATTCTATCTTCACTTTTAAATTAGTATTCAAAGAATGATGTTCTGTTATTCAAAGGTCTATATGAGAGTACTATTATTTCATTGTTATCGAAACTTGTATATTTATTATGAACATAACATCTGATGTGCTATAAGAAGATTAACTTAAGAACTGAAGAAGGTGAATTTAATATTGATTACTTTATACCTGTTTCATCAACTCATGACTTACTTCTCTTACTTAAGTTTATACTGCTGATATTATGGCAGTTTTTACTAGTAAATATAAATAGTATGTAATAGATTTTACAATAAATTACATAAGTTCATAAATACTATTTTAAGATAAAGTAAGAAACTAACACTAGAATAAAATAGAGGTGTATGAGGTAAAGTTATTTGATGGCATGACGCTTATGCAGCTTAATCTTTATGTACTTTTTCTTTAAAAATTATTTACGGTATATCCATAAAAAATTAATAACTTTAAAGTAACTTAATACCATGTGAGCGTTTGTAAAAATTACTGAAATTAAGTTAACTACTTAAAAAGAATCATAGAAATCACTTGTACTTATACTGGTGGTAAATCTGTTAGCGGAGGCGTGCAGATGGGTACCATAGCAGCGACTATTTCTGCAGCCAAAAGTGTAGTAGTGTGAAAACATTACTGTGTCTCGGTTTGAAGGTTGAGCTAGTGTACTTTAGTAAAGAACGTATGACTTAAGGCAATGAGCACTTTTTTAATTTAAATTATAGATGTCTAATTGATCCTTAGATAAAAATAGGTTTGGTAGTGATTAAATACAACGAAGCGACGAGAGGAGCGGGAAATTCACTTGATGGTAAGAGTTACCACATTGCGCTTGACGCCTTGAGGTATTGTATATATATAATATTAAATCTCATTACCCCAGTAATTTCACTAGCCGCTAACCGGAACACAGCAATTTTTTCACGCTACTGTTTAGTGGCAGAAATAGAACCTACTTAGACGGTCTCCAGCCGAGGCCTACCACCAGCAAATAAACTCTCTTCTCTCTTCTTGTTACCACTAGTGAGAATCAAAGCCTTCTTTCATAAGGAAAAAGATACATGTAGATGAAGAACAAAAATATATGTCTCTTATTGATCGATAATTAGAAATGGGTTGTAGTATTTATGATGATAACGATGTTTTTTTTTTTAATATGAAGTTAGTAAAGGGTTATGTTAGGAGTAAAAGGGGAAATAAAGATAAAGTCAAATAAAATATGCGGTACAATAAAAAATCTCATTTCAGTGGAATCGCACGGTAATACCTGCGCTTTTCATATTAAACGAGACCATTTAAAATGACTTAAATGAATTTCAAACAGAGCATTGGGAATTCGCGCGAGTTAAGTCCGACTGGACTTTGAACCGGACAAAAGGTAGCGTTCCGCTGAAACGGAATTTCGTTCGCAAACGTTAGGAAGAGGGGTTGTTTCAAGCTGAAGCTGTAAACAATGAGTTCGTTTGTTTCGTAGTTATAGCTGTGTGGACGTGGGGGAGGAATGTGTAGTCAAATACAATGCTAGTGCTGTGAAAATTTTGTTTTCATTCGCGATTTTTTTTTTATTTCCCTCAACAATGAACAAGACGTTTGATTTTTTTTTATATTGTCACGCCTTTTTCCCAGTAGGGGTAGGTAGAGGTGAATGAACACCCACATTTCGCCAGATGTGGTCAGATTAGGTCCCATGTAACAAGGGGCGAGCCTGTTGCCACTTTATTGGGACCACCCCACACACACACACAAAGATGATATCAGTGTGCGGGTTTCCTCACGATGTTTTCCTTCACCGTTTGTATCTCGCTGCTGTAACTAAAGTTCACAAATGTACCTAACTTAAATATTAAGTCATTGGTACATGCCGAGGTTTGAACCCGCGACCTTCGGAATGAAAGCCGCACGCTCTGCTCTAACCATTAGGCCAGCGAGCTACAGACGACGTTTGATGATAAGATTTATTCACTAATATGGTTCCACTTGGGATAATACACACTACAGCATATTGTGTTCGTCGCTTAAAGAGACAACATATTAACTTGCTTTACCACATTAATGTATTTACTACTGTTTGACGGTTGAAAATGGAACTGCGGTGGTAACTATCTAGACGGTCACTGGCAAGACCTACCACCAGTGGTATCTATGATATGTTGAAAGATGATAGCTCATATTAATGTATGTATTTTTCAGTGGTACCTTCACTTTTCTTTATTCTACGGTGTGATAATGTGTGCGAGACGTTCACCTCATGGTAAGTGGTACGCCTGTATAACAACGTGACGTAGTTAGGATGATATACACAGCACCATATTGTGGTCTTCGCTTTGAGACATAAAATTTTAAGTCTCGTTACCCTCTACAAACCGGAATACAGTAAAGTTTGCACACTACTTTTTGATGGCAGAGATAGGTGATCCGGCAGTACCTACCTTAACGGTCTCCTGCCATAGAGAACTACCATCAAAAAAATTCTATTCCGTACCAGGAATCAAACCTGAGTCTCCAGGGTAAAAGACAGATCAGTGTACATATGAGAACTTGTAAATGTTTCTTGGGTCTATTTCATATTACATTTTTATTCCTTCAATGTAGTAAACCCCTAAACGCTTGTCTTGTGGAGTTTAGAATGTAGCAGGGTATTTTCTTTAATTACTATTAGAAATAACTTCAACCCCCTTTCCAAACACACTTTAATTGTAATGGATGGTATTCGCCATACATTTTATAAATTATAAGAGAAGAGCCTAATATTAACTGAGCATATCACCATCCCTTTGTAATGTGGTACTACGGTACTATGACGATTGTATTAACACATTCCACAACTTAATTATTCACATATATAACTTGAGATTCTATTTTAATATAGATAATGGACCAAATGAACTTCAGTCTGAACCATATCCGTATCTACATCCGTAACCATATCCGTATGAGAAAATTAGTTAATTATTTAAATGGAAGTTCCACCGAAACTTGATCAAGTTCACGTGGTGTTTAAGTTGTACGTAATGGATCCGAAGATACTGTGAATTCTGGTTATTGATAATGTGATCAGGTTAGCATTATGATTGATCTTCAAATGCTGTAATATAGATGATATAAAGTGATAGTCTATTGATAAGTGTGATATCTGAGCTAGAGGTTTTGGGGAAGGAAAACTATAGATATGTGTATGGGAATAGCGATCGTTTTCAACGATTTGCGAACTCCGCCATCCCACCAGCCCACGTGGTACTATTGTCTCTTCTTGAGAGAGGTCTCCAGTCCTTACAGAAGAGTTTGATTAAAAGCTTGCGAAACTGTACAAGAATGAGAGTATTAATAATAAAAATCTTTCGTAAATAAGGTAAATAGTAGCAGCGTTATGAATGTTATAAAGAGCAATATATAAAAGAGTAAACATCATAGTATTTAGTTATATATTTCAAGATGAGCTCCAACCACTCACTCTCATAGTCTTGACACATGATATTAATGCTTGTTACTACGGTAATTTACTTATTAATGATTTTTTTATAATTATTACCTCTTTTCCTTTACGTTAAACATATAATAACGGTAATTAAATAATTTTAATTTGCTTACAAAGTGAACGAAACACTTTCCTGCTGTATAGAGAGTAAGATACAATTTGCAATCATTTCGTTATATATAAGAGATGTCAAAATACATTTACATTTCAAGTTAAAATATTTCCGAATCTGTAAGATAAGACGTCGGATTTAAAATGATTCTTCTATTTATATTTGTTTGTTAAAACCAACTGATCCCTAATCCGAGGCTTCGTTTTCCAATTTGAATCGGATTCTTGGTGCCGAAGGTAGCAGGTAAGACGAGTCATATCTAAATTAAGTTTCTTTAATATTTCTTCCTATAGTACATACGAAACCTTAAAGCTGTATATTTACTAGTTGATTTTAGTTCACATGCTAATGGGGTGATACCTAAAAATTTAGATATAATCATAGAAGAAGTCATAGGTAATTCATTAAACAAAAATATTCTATACGGAAGCTTTTATGAAGCTTAACACTTTACTTTTCTTGTAGCATACGTTTGAATAAAACTAATCTCTTTTAATATTTTTTTTAAATACACTGATGTGTATGTATAAAAGTACACTTTAACTTTAAAGTTAGTTAACAAAAGTTATTAAAAATCAATAATATTTTATTATATCAACTAACTATTGGAAGTAACTTGGAATTTATTGACATTATATCAAGCCTATGTCTAGCAGTGGACGTATAGCAGCTGATGATGATATCATTCAAAAGATTTAACTATAACGATTACTATTGTTATAAAAACATAAGTAAAATTAAGTGTGTGAGATATTTCGTTATGATACTTTAAGTTACAAATTGAACATCCGGACATATTTATTATAATGTACAAGTAGTAGGTCTCTGTAGCCGGATACCGCCTAGATAGGTATCACCGCACCTCTTATTTCTGCTGTCAAACAGTAACATGCAAATGGTATTGTGTTTCAGTTTGAAAGGACTGTACCTAGTGTAAATACCGAGGTAACGAGATCTTACGTTTATGAAGACTATAATACGTTACTGTGTATCCGATTCTAATTACCACCACTTTGCTATTGGCAGGCGTATCACTTACCGTGAGAAGAACGTTCCTCTTGTCTGGCCGCTGTATATAATATTATTTTTCACTACAATAACTTGACCTCAATGAACATGATATTAACTACTTTTAAAGATCGAGGCCTGTCCAGCAGTGGACATCTATACGCTGATGATGTATGTATAAAAGCTCGAGATGGTAAATAATGCTCTTCCTTTTATGTTGACAACAAGAATATAAGAAAGCTGTAGCCGCATATTTACAATATGATGGAAAGAAGGTAGTAGAAGGCTGAAAAAACATTATCATCATATAATCTTCACCATTTTAAAAAGTTAAATAAACAATTTGAGCTTTGTTACTTTTGACGACTGAACAGGAAGTTAGATTAAAAACGCACAGCCCAAACACAAACACGTATATCCGCTCGTGTGAACACAAGTATTATTTAAGTACACACATAACGAGCGGTGTATCACGTAGAAATAAGTATAGACAACAATGGGGGCGCGTGAAAAGTTATTCTACCGTAAATACAAAGGGTGGAGCAATTCAAAGAATTAAAGGGCTTAGGAAAGATTGAAAGTTAACGCATCGGTTGAGATCATCTCGCGCCGCGGTAGAGGAAAACTCCGACCAGCGAAATTGTTGCCAGGGTTGCCATGTCCTGAACATCAATAATATTCTATGAAAGCAACAGCGTTTACAATTTATATGATATTCTACAGATATTTAAAAAAATATAAGGCTAATAAAATATTTCTATATGCATCTAGTTGCATGTGCTACAATAGTAAATAGTGGTGCAGTACTGGTGGTAAGTCTCTGTTACCGGACACTATCAAGGTAGATATCGTCGCAGCCTTTATTTCTGCAACCAAACAGTATTGTGTGACTACTGTGTTCCGATTTGAAGGGTGCTGTAGCTACTGAAATAAATGGGGTAACGAGGTTTTAACATCTTTTGTCTCAAGGCGACTATTGCATTGTGGTGCAGTATATTATCCAAGTTAGCGTCACGTTGTTGTGGACCAATGTATCGTTTACCATCAAGTGGATACATTGGTTTTTCTTGTCGCTTGATAGAAAAAAACCTATGGAAAATCAGTATCAGTTGAAAAATCAAAAACAAAAGGAAATAAGTTATGTAAAATGTATGTACTATTAGCCGTTCTGTTGACTTAGTGACAAGCGATTTCAAAAGATATAAATAGTCGTCCAGAGTCAGTGTTTCCACTAAGGTATGATATAAGGGGAACTTTTAAAAGAAGAGTGAATATGCTACTTCTAGACTACAGCTTTACCATCAATTGGGACTGTAGTCAGGCTATATCATGAAAAAATAAACGAAATCGTGGATGTTGAAGTATGCTCGCTTAAAATACAGCGGCTTTTATATGTTGAAAGCCGGAAGTTGTTGTTATATTGCCATTAAACATGAGGTCCATGTTTTTCCGGGGTGACGGGAACAAACAAGGAACTGTGTTAGAATGCCTAGAAACTGCGCATTGGAGTTAGTTAAAAAAAGTTTATAAATTATAGTTTTACTTAGTAAGGTTGCATTTGTAACCAATGTTAAGGTTATTATTATAGTTTAAAATATTTATTATCTTTTACATTTATATGATAGTTTACAACTATATAAATATACGTATGTATTTGCTCAAACCATTTCCTTCTTACTAACTTCTAGTAAATGTTTTTCAAGTAATGTGTTAATACTTACAATAATAACACGTCTTATCAAAAACCGCGTTATCTGTTAACCATTAGTTGGCAACCCTTACGGAAATTTCCCCCAAGTTCTACAATAAGAACTCTGTTGGGATTACAAGAAATGAATCAAACGCTCACATATATTGAAACCGAGCTAGTTGAGGGTTGAAGCGTTTCAGATATTACTTTAGGTTGATTTAACAAAAAAGAATGAAACAAGAATAATGATAAATCAACTGAAATCATAGAAGAGAAGATAATCTTAAAAAGATAACTTTTATGGATATGTCCCATATCCCAGCAAATATTCATAAAGAATTGAAGGGAAGATGGTTCTTGAAGTTTTAAATTATTTCAATATCGTCATCATTTCATATTATTAATGATTGGTCTTGGGTTTAAGGCTCCTCGTACAACTGAAGCGATCCAATCCAACCTTACTTGCTCATGGTGAACCAACAAACGATGCTCTGGCACTCACCAACCCGCATTGATAGCGTGGTGGGAAATAGCCCTAATCCCCCTATATGAATTGCTACATACGACTGAAGGTCACGGAAAGCATAAAACCAATCGATGTGGAGATGGTTGAGGCAGACCTATGTCCAGCAGTGGACGTCTACCAGCTGATGATGATGCATACCATGCCTGATATATCTATGGTTGTCTCTACGGTAAACTACAGCGATTTATTGTACCCGATATGGGAATTTTTGTGAGAGACCTATGTTTAATAGTAGACCTTTATCGTCTGACGATGATGTTTCCTTAAAAATGTTTTTCATTTGTTGGTGAAAGAAGTGTTACCTCTTGGCAATGATATATCATCTGAAGACGAAGAAGAAAGTTAAATCATTATCCTATTGATTAAGAAACCAAAATATGTATTATGTCAGGCGCGTGCTTAGGTTAGTGTCTTATACCAATTTTTTTCCAACTGCTGGGAAGTTGTCGTTCTTTGAATATTTTAGTTTCCTAAAGGTTTTTTCATTCGAAGAAAGTTCAGCAAGGATCGAACCCACATTTCTTCCAGTGAATGAATACTTTACGATTTTTTATTAAAAGCAATCAGACGAGGAGTATTTTCAGTGGATTAATGTAATTTCAGGCTCTCGCAACGATTATTGATTAATGCCCGAATATAATAGGATATATTGGTTCCGTGATCTGATGGAAATGGGATCGCTGGTTAACGTATTATAACTGAAGCCGGTCAGGATTTAGAGCTACCGCTTACTTATTGGGATTACTGGGGTGGGTTCGAAGTAGAAATTCGACAAGAGTATATATTAGAGGAGTCACAAATCAGTGAACTGTGACTATTGTGTGTGAGTGTAATATTTTATAAATCCTACTATGATTTTGTCATTCGTTGACTATCATTTTACGTTTTAGTGTATAGAAAGAATGTATTACTTAATTTAAAGTATTATTTAACAGTCTTATTTGCTTTTATACACAGACTAAGATTCCCAATGTAAGAATAAGAACATCAATATAAGAATAGAATTTGTATCAACAAACTCACCTTTGGTTCACTCTCTTTAGGAGAGACGAACTCGTCTCAATAGCATATTACAGGTGTATTTGACTGTTGTATATATTTTTATTACTTATCATCATCAGCTGATAGACGTCCATCTGCTGGACATATGCCTTCCTCAAAGATCTCCACATCGGTCAGTCCTGCGTTCCTCGCATCCAGTGGTTCCCACAGATCGTCGGCTATTACTTATACTTTTTGTTAATACTTAGGATTTATAAAAGAAACTTATTCTTTTAGTGTTTATTTTTTAACGGAATAAAGGTTTATTTTTTCAATAGTCCCTAGCATTTTCTTTACAATTGAAGGTGTTTTTCTATATAAATAATTACTATATTTCACGCGTCTGTTTACAAAGAAAAATGGATTATGATACAAGTGTGCTGATGGATTTTGCCAGTATCAGTTATGTTAGCAATAAATAACAATGTTATAAAATATTATATTTCTTTAAGAATCGTATTGTAAACTAGCTTTTCCAGATTCGCTTTGCTGGCCGTAACTCCTTTTGGGTAAGGAATTTTGTACAATCTATTCTTACCTGACCTCCAAATGGCAAAAGCTACACTTCTACCAAATTTTGCGTCTTTACATTTAATAGTTGCAGAGATCTCGCGATGAGTCAATGAATCTCTGGAAATGTTCTATCTATAAGAAGATTGGATATCCTATCTTAAAGTCCGGAAATACGATATTAAAAATGAAAACCTCTTCCGTTCAAACCGTCCTTATTGCTCTTTAAGCGAATAACGTAATTCTTATTGTATTTCGATTAGTTCCTAAATTTATAAAGAGCTCTAAGTGCAGACCTTTCATTATAGGCCCAAATATGCTCTATGGCATATTCCATATTCCTATACATCTGAATGAACAGATTTATGTACCATGAATTTTAGTCTGTAGTTTAGAGTTATATTAATTTCTTACTCAAAACCCGCAGTTACAGTGAGCATTAGCTTTAAGTTACAGATGCGTACTCACCGACGCATGGGTTGTGGTTAACGACGGCGAAGATACGGTCGCATCGCTTCTTCATGTGGGTGTTAGGGCAGATGCAGCCGAAGAGTGGTGACAGACGGAGTCCAGACCAAGCCTCGCGGCACGCTTCCCTGTATAGAAACAATAAGTTGTAAGTTGAGGTATTATTAACAACTAGGGACGCGCATAGAGATTTTGTGTAGAGTATGCATACCGTGGGGGTGTAAGGTATTCAAAACTACAACTCACAGGAACCAAGCCAATCTCATCTGCTCGTGGTGCACCCTGCTAATCAATAAACGAGTGTATGGCTCCTATTAACCCGTATTGAGCTAGCATGGTGGGAAGTGGCCCAAAACCCTCCATATGAACTCCGACATACGACTGAAGGTCGCGGAAAGCATGATGATTCGATGTGGAGATCATTGGGGGAGACCTATGTCCAGCTATAGACGTCTATCAGCTGATGATGATGTATACCGAGTTCAATATATCTGTGGTGGTCTCTACGGTAAACTACATCGCTTTATTGTAAAGTAATAAAATAATCTTCATGTATTTTTGGGATTTTATTTAATGGGATAGTCCTGCATGGTGCGATTTTCCACGAGTTAAAAAACCACAGTATCCCTCTCATTGTTATTGGATTTTACTTAAGAAACACTTTCGTACATAAACTGTATTCTATTACTGAACTAGGATACAGTTTAGTCTATTTCAGTTCGGCGGCAGATAATAATTAACTAGATCTGCATAGTTACAAGAAAGTAATAAGGAAATATAAAATCCAATTTGTGGAGACTTCATAAAGTAATTTCAGAATTTTTATGATATAGAACGGTTGGAAATTAAAGTAGGTAGACTTTAGAAATGAAACCTAATTTTAAATAGCTTATATAAATGAAACTGCATTTAACAGGAAGCCGTATAAACCAGTGCTTATTATAGCTGCAGCCAGTTCATCGATTCAACGAGTTCAGTAGTAAATGTAACTAGAAATAATTTCATGAATACTACATTCGCTGGATCAAAATAAACTAGACAGACACGATCGATACAGTTGGAACAGTTTTAACTTAAATTTTAACTGATATCTACTATTTGATTTTGCCTAGGGCGGCTTGGATAAAAATTACTCAGCGTTTTTAAATAGTGGAGTTTTGTTAATTTTATGCTGAGTTCAAAAATGTGCTCTACTAAGATCTGTTTGATTTCTTTTTTACATTTAATGAAGGAGTTTACTTTAAAATTTCGTGATAGAGGAATCGGAAAAGGAGTCTTTCTCATTGCAACGTTTCTTTTGATTACGTAAATTAGGCCAATCATCATTAGCCGATAGACGTCCGCAGCTGGACATTGGCCTCCTGCTAATATCTTCATATCTCCTGACATTAGGGATCGTCGTTTGTAGGAGACCATGTGGGAGGATTTGGGCCATTCGCCACCACGCTATCCCAATACGAGTTGGTGGTTATAATTCATTGATTTAAATTATTGCTTGTTTGTAACTTTATAAAAAACATTTACTATAGAAAGGTTTGGCGAAGTTATTTCAAACTTTCCATGGTATTGCTAATTAGACGGTATTTGATTTTGGTCATATGTGCCATTCTAATATTGTCAATTTGTCTTATATTTAATCATCTTCAGCTCCATTATTTTTAATATAATATGAAATTAAGGTTAAATGTTAACTACATATTGTAAATCTGCTGCTAAAGAGCCGGAATATTATGAGTGAAAGCTTCACTGTTAACAACTTCATTGTCACTTAACACTATGTGGAATGGAAATTAGGTGTAACCCATTATGGTTAAAACATAGCCTTTAATTAGGAACTAAAAATTTAACCACATTTCCTTTACAAAAAAAGTAGTAGATTGTATTCTGGTTTATTTGAATCCGTAGGTGTTTTTAGAGTCAGCATCATTCTCTCCTCTAAGAAGAACTTAAAAGAAATTCGAAGGTATATTATGATGATATAAAAATACAGAGAATCATAAATACTGAGAAAGAAAATCAAATACAGAGAAGAGATCGCGAGAAATCGCTGGCTGCTGGTAGTGCAGGGCTAATCAGTGTGGAAGTCTTTGGACGAGATCTATATTTAGTCATGGACGTGTTTCGGCTGGTGCTGTTGTTTCAAAAAGTCTAGATAAGATTATATTTACACCAGATAAACGAAATGTTGTTTGTTTTTTAGTACAAGCAGTAAATTTAAATTTAATTATGAAATCGTACCTGTCTTCCATCCGACATTCTCCGTCACGGGCCTTGCAAGCGTTCTTGAACCTCTCGAACAGCACCGAGCATGGTTTCTCGCTGTGGCAGACGCTCAGGGCATAGGTGCAAGTCGGCAGGGTCTCGACGGGATAGGGGTCTTTCTCTATAGAAAAAAAACCTTAAATGTGGAAATGTTCTATGACTCTAAAATAAAATTACTATTAAAGGTATAGTTGAGGAAACTATTAATAACCTTTATTCTTTCGAATTAAAACTTTAAACGATATTGTCTCTAATAATAACAAGGAAAAGGAAACAAAATAAAAAAATTGGTAAGGATAAGGACTATAGATTGTAACTACCCATACCATAATAAATATCGTCTATGGTATTAAGAATAATAACATTGTATTGTCTGTAAGTTAGAAGGTATAAGTATATCTTCAGAAATGCTTTATATGTGTTATAAATTATTTAGCTCACCCTTCTTCAAGACGAAAACGCAGGGATGGTCGAACAGGAAGTCGCGGAAGGAGTTACACTCGGGGTCCACGTTCGGCTCGCGACAGAGGCAGGTCGGTTTAAAGAACGGAAACGCTTGCAGGGTCCTCAGAGCAGCCTGGCACTTCGTAACGGTCACCGTCGAGCAAGCCACTGAAACATAGTCTACAATTATTACTGTTCTGAATCAAGTTACTGTCTTTTCGAGTCATCATCCTGCGCTAGAGATAGGTTTTTAGCTAGACATCAAAATGGAAACTTTTTAAAATAACCTTGAAGTGACCTGAAATTTTATTGTTCAAGAAGCGACGAAACGATGAGGATATTCCTCTGAAGGTAATTCATCCGCCTACCCATAAGGACATGGCATTGTTAAGGAAGATATACATTGCTCCATATTGCGCTCGTCGCCATGAGACAACATGCAAAGTCCCGTTACTTCAGATATTTCGCTATCTGCGTCGCTATTCAAACTGGACCACGATATTTGATGATGATGTGTTTAGTAGAAATAGAAGCTGCGGTGGTAACTACCTAAAAAGTCTCCTGCTATAGAGATAATCTTTAATAGCTTTAAATTATTTTCTCTTTGTGATGAGCTATTATAACGACTCTAACTTCAAATGGTGTTAAATGAGAAGCTATGTAATATTCCAGGTCTTATATGTTGCCAGCGATGCTGTTATGACGACTGGTTATTGTGGGGATGGTAACTAACCAGGCGGTTTCGAAATATACAGACCACCAACCAAATCCTCCATAATAGGACTTTGGTATCGAACTGAGCTGAAGCGGTTAAAATCTAGCTCATTCGATTACGAAACAAAATATCTCAGCTGTGGCTGTATTAAGTAATAAAGATAGTTATCTTTTATCTAAAGATTGAGGTAAATAAGAAGAGGAGAAGCAACCTTAATTGATCATGTCGAATTTGATCCAACAGTAATCTACAAATTAAATTGTAATGCCGAGCGAAAAGTTGTCTTATCACCATAGCAATAAATGCCAGGTTTGAATGAGAGGGAGAAACTTTTTGCGGGAGGTTGATTAAGGATGCGGCTTAAGCCGATATCATTTTTTTTTTCCCTCCCCTACTCGTGTAATCACAGCGAACTATACTTTGATTTATATACCACAAGGTGCTCGAGCTGTAATGGTGTTGTAGAGTCAGCACTTGCATTATATATTTTCTATGAAACCTGAAGAAGGGTATGTTTTCTGGTTATGAGGGTTGGAGATTATTTTAAAGATGAGGTATATTAGTTTTAAACAACAAAAGACTCAAGTTATAAATATTCTCTGGCACCTCTTAATCCTGCCGCGAAACAGTAGTGCTCGAACATTACTGTCTTCCGGTTTGAAAGGCGTAGTAACTAGGGAAATTAACGAGGTGCATATTAATAGGGTAACGAGATAGAATGTCTCAAGGCGACGAGTTTAATGAGGGGCTGTGTATGTCATCCCAACTACCGTCAAGTTGTAAACGAGCAACTCACTTACTATCAAGTGAACGTCGCTTGTCGCTTCGTATAGTAAAAAAAAACCTTGTATAATATATAAAGAGTATATGCTATAATTTAACTATGCTTTCCAATTGTAAGACGCATAACCTTTAAAGCTCTTGTTCCTTCTCCAGGGTCTTTGTAAGGATCGCACCCACATTTCTTCCAATGAATCGATACTTTAAGATTTTTATCAAAATCGGTTTTTATAAAACATTTTACGGTTTTTAAGTTTTTAACGATTTTAAACCTTATTAAATCAGTCTCATTTCCGCTCTTTGAATCGTACTTAGCCAAATGTATTGCTTTATCTGGAAGTTAGTTTTAAGTTTCAACAGCCAACTTACGTCATCACTGTTAAGGCGCAGGCCTACCCTTATTATGAGGGCGATTGGGCCATAGTCACCACGTTGTCACAATGCGGATTGGTGACTTCACACACACCTTAGAATAAATTCTAATTCTTGAGCGGGTTTCCTCGCGATGTTTTCCTTCACCGTTTGTATCTCACTGTCGTAACTAAAGTTCACAAATGTACATAACTTAAATCTTAAGTCATCGGTACATGCTGAGATTCGAACCCGCGACTTTCGGAATGAAGGCCGCATGCTTTAACCATTAGGCCAACGAGTTATTTGGAAGTTAACATATAACATAAATTAACCGCCGCAGTACATAATGCTGTACATAATTTGTTTGTTGAATACATTATGCTAATTTTAACTTTAAAAGTAATCATATGGTAAATTAATTACTTAGTTTTCAATAATTTGTATGTTAATGTATCAGCATTAAAATCGTCTGGATGCAGGCAGTTCAGGACCGATCGATTTGGAGATTTTTTTGGGGAAGCCTATGTGATGAAGCCTGATGTATACGATCACATGTAGAGGTATTTATTTATAGACTATTAATGAAGCAAAGATTTTAATAGACAGAAGTGGCAATGGTCAAACATACTGTTTATAGTTAGTAGTTTGTCTGAATAGTTAATTTTTTTTAGACTATGACTACCTAAAATGGGTCTTAACTCTCTTTTGTAGATGCTGAAAGCTTAAGTTAAAGGAAATAAAGATAAACGGTCGGTAAGAGGCGTGGAAGCGTATATAGTTAAAACACAGTTATAATAGTTATTACGCTTTTTATAATGTAATTAATTTTTTTATTAAATAGGAGCTTAAAGTATAATAAAATGAGTTTGAGAACCTCTGAATTGAATTGGAAATCCCATTTTCAGCTGTCAAGTGTTTGGTTAAAAAATAATATCTATATATAAATAGTAGCTTTTCCTCTCCCGGTTTGCTGGTCGTTATATTACAACCCTTCAACTCCCTTAGAGGGAGAAATTTTATAAAATATATTCATAACTGACCTCTAAATGACAAGCAATATCTCTACCAAATTTTCAATGTTTTCTAATAGTTTCGAAGATTCCGTGATGAGTCAATGAATATCTGGTATCTCGTATATACAGAGTAATACATCTAATGTGGTACGAACTGTGACTGAAAATGTATGAAAAATAAGTCATGTTTGCATTTCGCATTCAACGTGTTATAATAATGCTCGGAGGGTAACACTTGCCGACACTTATGACACTTCAAGCACGCGGACTTGAGTGTTAGGACGCACAAGACTCAGGTGCGTATTATTACGCACAGACCTCTTCAAGTAATGCGTAACTTTAAAAAGAAAGAAAAGATATCCTCCTCACGTTATGAATATTGTTTAATCAACTCAAAACTGGTAGTTAAGTATTTATATAGTTATTTTTTTTTTAACTTTGACTTAACTCTGAAAACTTCATATATAAAGATTTGATTGATGTAACACTTAAAATTTTTAATGGTCTTAGGTCTCTTACTGGAGACCGTTTGAGTAGGTACCACCAGCTTCAATTCAAAAGCAGTATGCAAATGTGCTATTTTCTGGTTTGAAGGATATTGTAGCTAGTGAAATTACTGCGGTAACGGGACTTAATATCTTATGCCTTAAAGCGACGAGCACGATGTGGAGGAAGTGTGACAGGCGAATGTTGAGAATACTAACCAAATATCTGTGATACAATTTAAGTTAAGGTTCAGCTAGATAACCTAGCTGTGGTCTAAATAAATAACGTAAGATCTTTTAAGAAAATTAAATCATCCTATGCCAGGTTTATAGCATGTATATATGAAGATTTGTACCACCGTTAAATATCCTGATTGTGGTATTGCTATTGTGTTGTTTAATCACAGCTATATAGCGATAAGTTAAAAGTCATTTTCAATTGTAAACATATCATGAAACCATAACTGAATCTAATTTCTCACTAGAGGCCCCATTATGTCAGCTCGTGACAAGGGTCTACCTCCGTACAGTCTGTAGCGCCTAAAATTCTTTTCAACAATCCCCTAATTCGTCCCTTGCTCTTTTGAGCTAAAGAGAAATAATGGAAGTCATTAATATTGCAAATCGTCATATTCATTCGTTAAGTTATACTTTTTGTAAGTAACACATCTCTTCAGTATATATCATTCACGCTTTTCCATAAGAAGTATATGTTATGTGACTGTCTTAAAAATCATTTGCTTTGAAAATTTTTTTTCTAGAGCTGCTCATTGACACAATAATTGAGCTAAAGGAATAGGCAAACTGTTAGGCTTTAACTTAGTTTTTCTTTAGACTTTTAAAGTATAACGAACGTGATAGATTGTATAGAAATAATGATGTATTAAACAACCATGATATAAAGTAGAAGTGGAATACAGAAGCGATGAGATGACTGAAACGTGCACACGATAGTATCTGATATGATATACACTAAACCATATTGTACTCGTCGCTTTATGACGAAAGTTATTAAGTCTAGTTTTAGTAATTTCATTAGCTACTTAGATCGGAACTCAGCAATGGTTGTACGTTATTATTTTGCGGCAGACATAGCAGCTGCGTTGGGTCCTGCATAAACAGTCTCCGGTATGAGAGACCTACAGCTAACACTACACACAGTATTAAGTGATCGTGGAGCTTGTTCAGAATACTCAGGTTCTCATATATTGATAGTCGCAACACTGTAATGTTATAGCGGAAAATTGATATGAGGATGGTAACTAGAAAGATGAATTCGAAAAAATCGCTCTACCAACCAGATGATGATATGTATGATGGTACTTTTAATGGTATATTTAAAACCTGTGAGTATAAAATAACACGAGCTCACCAGTTTTATGGCGTAAGGTCATGTAAAGGACAATACAATATGTGTGACAGAACTGCCGTTTGTTGGGTGGGACGCAAATTAGCCGGTGCGGTGAAACTAAATTAAACTTGCTCTGTTGTGGTTTTACTGAAAATCAAATTCATCTGTTTAGTGAACAAATACATTGTTGTGTACACGATAGTTTTAATTACTAGAAACAACTGTATTACAGTAATCAATTTTTTCATGATTTTTGCTATTAAATATCTTGATACGACTGCATTGATATCATATCAATCTAGTCGTATCTTTTAACTACCTATTGCTAAGAAAACATAAAACTACGAAAAAAAATTAAGTATTACATCTCTATTATGTATAATTAATACTTGGTATCTAGCAAGTATAAATATATTATAAGATCACTAGTATTCTTTAGATCATACTAAAATCAATAGTGTTTAAAGTTTGGTCTAAAGAGTATCTCTTCACAATTTCTTTTGATTACAGTCATCAGTAAATATTGCACTTCTTCGATCTGACTGCACCTTTTACACAGAGAGTAATACTTTTTTTTCATAAGGAATGCGAAGTATTTATATGAAGTATATATAATTTTATATCTTCCTTTTCAGAGGAAAGGATATCAGTTTGCAGCAGCTAGTTGGATGACTGGATTATGTTATGTATTTACCTCTAGTTATCCAAAGATGATTTGCTTATTGCTCAATTTGGAATTATAGTCTGGGCGAGGATCACATCATACATGAGTTTCCAAATATCATTGTATTATGATTTCAAGGTAGGACCAAAGAGTCATATTTGATGTTTCGCAGATTGTATAATTTTATTATATAAACACTATACAAAGGAGAAAATTTCTGATAAATATACATATCGTATTGCTATATTACTTAAATGAAAGTGAATGTTAGAAAGACGAAGGTAATGGTTTTTGAAAGAGAAGAATGTATGACAAACTGTGACATTATGATTGAGGGACAAAAAGTGGAACAAGTGAAAGAATTTATATATCTGAGTTCACAGTTTACGAGAGATGGCAAGTGTAATGATGATATTGAAAGAAGAGTTTTAAAAGGGAAACAAGTCAATGGGGCACTTCATAACTTTATGAATAGCCGGAACGTTTCACAAAGAGCACGACTGGCTGTGCATAGAGGCGTGTTGGTCCCCACACTGATGTATGGTAGTGAATGTTGGGTATGGCAGAAGAAACATGAAAGTAGGATTAATGCTGTGGAGATGAGAAGCCTGAGAAGTATAACTGGAGTGAAACGAATGGACAAAGTGAGGAACAGTGTGATAAGGAAGCGGTGCGGCGTGGTTCAAGATGTAGTGACAAGGATAGAGAAAGAGATGCTTAGATGGTTCGGCCATGTCGAAAGAATGGATGAAAAAAGATTAACGAAAGAGATATACAAGATAAGAATGATTGGAACAATCGGTGCAGGTCGACCTAGGCGAACATATTCCGATCAAATCGGAGATGTCCTAAAGAATGGCCGGGTCAAAAGCACTCGCAACCGACGAGCGTGCATGAAGACGCTTATGAAAGTGGAGGAAGCGAGAGAGGTGTGCCAGGATCGTAGCAGGTGGAGAGAGGTGGTCTCTGCCTACCCCATTAGGAACAAGGCGTGATACATATGTATGTATGTATATTACTTAAAAAAAAAGTGTTTGTATGCTATTAATATTTGATTAAAAATTATGAAGTTATAAATTTCTATCAGTTTCATCATTATCATTTCAATTTCATAGACTTCCACTGCTGGATATAGATCTCTTGCAATTGGTCTATATGTTTATATTCACGCAATCGTGAACTGTAGTATCTACCTTTTCATTCTCTATTGTTACCGATATCTGTTATTAAGACAGATCATTTGAAATAATGATGTGATATCTAATGACTATTATTAATAATTCAATGTTAATATTGCCGAAAATCATATTTCTCGATCGCGCTCTCCCGCAATTTTATTTCTAAATAAGATCAGAGAGGACTCGGCGAAAGTTCAAGTACGTTCCCAGCGTACACTTCAGCACAGTGCTTCAGTTCAGATTTTCCCATTAAAGTTACTGTAGACCTTCTCTTTGTGTAGTAAATTTGATTTTTATGCTTTCATCATTAAGTTTCGTCGTGAATTTTATGTGAATAATCATTGAATTATGAAAAGGAAAACGTAAAAGAAATACAGTTATGTCACCCCTGCTCTGCTAATATTTTTCTAATTCACACCGACATTTATTGTTTGAATATACCACGGGTATACTGGTATTCTAAGGGTTGGAATAGTAAAAACTTTGATTTTCTCAAATAGGATAGAATTTTATTTCATCAATAAAAGATAACTTTAAACAATCACAAGAAAAAACGCAGCTTTCGTGGCGAAATGATTCTCATAATCGCCGTTTACCACACTGATGTTAAAGTGGTGGCGGAAAAGCTCTGTTAGTCATCACACGGAAATTACAGTATACGGCGATAATTTTTTTTTCCTTCCGAAGACGGCGCACCTGAGATAACATATTAGTCATGCCCTAATCTGTAAGAAAACAAAGTAGTTGCCGACAAAGCGGCCATTACGTTGACGGTAATATCCTAAAAAGCTTACCCTCCCCTAACAGATCGCTTTTCTCGAACCGATGTCGCTTGACTTCCAACATCCATCTTAATTATTGTTCGAAAGTAGGAGCGACTTATCATTGTCACATTACCATTTGAATGAAAGGGAAAATCCATTTAGCGGCGAACGCCGTAATATGCTTTTAATTTTGTGTAATGAATAAAGAACTGCTTCAAGTTCTGAGTGTTGTAGCTTTTTGAAGCCGGCAAGGTTCTTCTGTTTCTTCTACAGACTTTCATAAGCTACTGTAGGTTATCATTAGAGGACTACATACTTGAATAACACTTCATTGGAACCAAAAGCATGTGGTAAATTCTATCTCAATAATAAGCTACTCAGATCTAATCGAAATAATGTGACCACTGACTTACGTTTCCTGTTTTCGATGAATACAAAAGAAAAATTTGTTTAATATGGCTATAATCAAGTTATGTATATTTACTTACATTCTTGTGTGATGAAATACAACCACAAATTACAATAGATAAATCAAACTTCTTGTGTAGTATCTTTTTGTAAATATTCTATTTGTATCTTATTTAGCCAATACAACATTTTACAAACCCTCTATTTTAATCTTTGCCAGTCAAACCACAACTCTCCGCCAAATGACGCTCCATTCTCCTTCCACAAAGTAATATCGACTAAGCTCACCAAAAACCAATTCCTCTTCTCAAATATTGACAGATCGATCTACTAGCAATTATTACATTAAATCTGATCTAATTGTTCTTAAACTTTACATCCAAATGTCTAATTTGTACATTTATAAAGTAAAAGATTTGACTTAAATACACAAAGGAAAATTTTAATGTAGAACGAAAAGTCAAATGTACTGCTAAAATGTACCTTTAATAGTAGCCATTATTAAATATACTAGAATTCATATTAAATTACATGTCTGTTTAATAATTGTCGAAATGATTACACTTATTATATTAATACGTATATTATATAAATACGTATTATTAACATCATTACATTTTTATGACTATGTGAGAGAAGGCCCTCGGTGTTAGGATCTTAAAGGGAGCTCTGTAATACGTTAATATATATTAAAAATGTCAATAATAATCATTTAAATATATTGTTTTACTATAATCGATTAACAAAGAGTTTTTATTTTCATTACGTACTATTAAAAACATAGGTATTAATATGTTATTTAACATAGTTTTAAAATATCACTGTGTACCTGTATATGTTAACTGAGATATCTAATAATATACAAGAAAATAATTGTGTTAAGTTTTTAGGTAATGATCCAATGGTATAATTACTAATAATAAATACTTTAATGTTATAACACTATCACAATAATATTTGTAACATCGTTGTGGCTTATGAATTTTGGCTTATCTGATCTTTGTAATAGTGCTGTTTAATAATTGCATGATTGTTTGAGGTTGTCATAATGTGAAATAAATTTTGCATTTCACTTGACCACAATTAAATTTTATTCCACCGGTTGTTAGGCAATGCAAACAGTTATTTGCAATCTTTACATTGTACCCGTTTATTGAGCTCTGTAGCTAGTGAAACTATTTTAGTTACTTCATTTAACATTAAAACTTGAATCACTAGTGTAAGCTAATGACCGAATTATCTCTGACACATCATCGTATTATTTCTATGTATAAAAAACAAAGGAAACTGGTTCAGAAAGTGACTAATAGCCAAGCTCCTGACAAAAATAAATAGCAAAGTATTAGCTTAGATATTTTATTTCAAACTTTAAATTGTAGGCGCTTTACAAATATTTTAATGCACATTGTATATTACATGCAGTATATAACATTATAAGTTAAAAATATAAGTAACATACACTAGAAAAAAATCTTTGAGGCCAAAAATTATTTTATAAAGAATTTAGATTAGGGTACATTACATACACTAGATCAAAACTAGTTCACATTTAAGCGAATTTCTATATTACGATCCTACAGATATTGTATTTGTATTCATTTTAGGTTAGTTTTTTTTTAATTCGACGGAGTGATGAGCCTAGTAAGATGTTTCTCTGATAGGTAGTGATAGATGCTAACTGGGATATCGCATTGTGCCCATCGTCTTGAGACAAGATTTTACTCTTCCTTACCAATTTCACTAACTATAACGCCTTTTAAACCAAAACCCAGTAATGTTTCCACACTATATTTTGGACGCAGAAATACGAGCTGCGGTAGTACCTATCTAGACGGTCTTCGGCAACAGGGAAATTCCACCAGTACAGTGGTTAAGTTACCCGAAATTATATCAGTCTGTTCTTTAATAGGTGATTCAACGCAATACATAGCGGAATTTAGAATAGAAGATAGAGTGGGAAAAAAAAACTCTGTCAATGAATCTGTGCGAAGCGTCCTCAATTCAAGAGCGTCGCTGGGTGCACTTGATGTTATCCTCTGATGTTATTGGAGTTCAAGATCGAGTTTAGCGCGAAAGAATTGGGCACAAATGTTCTTCATTTTCATGTAGTCGTAAATAAAAGATAATAAGAAATATTTAATTTACAGCATTTATAATTTATTTACTTTAAAATATGCCATATACACATTTTCTATATTTGTTAGACAATGGTAGAGACAAAAGTTCACTTGATGGTAAGTAATGCACCTGTTCATAACATCGTGAAGCTAGTGAGAATTGTATCTTCTGCACTACATTGTGATCGTCCCCTTTAGACATAATATAATAATTCTTGTTATTTCTACTAATTTCACTAGCTACAGCATCCTCCATTCCGGAACACAGTCATGTTTGCACCCTACTATACGCCAGAACTAGAAGCTTTAGTGTAACCTATTTGGATAGTACCCGTCAACAGAGACCTACCAAAGTTAGGAAGTTAGAAAACAGCTAAAACGTACAAGAATAAGTCTTTTCTGTATTTAATTTACTAAAATGTTTAATTGTGCTGTAATAAGTTTATTAGATAGCTTACAGTCGACGTAACTTATCTTACGGGTGAACGACGAAGTTATGGATGTTATAAAGTAAAACAACCAGTTGCAACGAGAACATTGCCTCGCCAATGTTCAAACAAACAGAACTTTAACATTTACAAACGAATTCAAGTTACTTAGTTAATGTTATTAAATAAGTTTTAGAAAAGCAACAGAGCGTGGGGGCGGAAAGTAATAACTCACTTCAATGTTGCCGCTACCCTTTAAAAGTTATATTAATATAATTGAATGGCTATCTATTTATTTTATTATAGTTTGATAGACCTTTAAGTCTTATAGAAAAATCTATGACACTTGCAAGGCGGCCACCATATCATAAATGATATTTGCCCATAACAATATAGCATTAAATACGATGATAACATTGCAACATTGAGATAAATCAGAGAACGGACCGTTTGATAGAAAGAAGCTAGAAGAAGCTGTATTAAATTAATTCCAAATCTAGACTTTGACAAAAATATGCGCAGACTCAATCCTAAAGAGCTATTTAATATTAAGGTCTCCTGACGAATGGAAACGACTAAAGCTTGTTTTCCGGATGCTATAAGCGCCTTTAGATAATAGATTCGTACATAGTAGCAGTACGAGTAATAAGGCACGGTAAGGACTTAGAGTATTTACACAAGTTTAAGTAGATCCCGGCGTGTGCCTGTAACCTTGAAAAATCAGAGAACCTAATGCGCCTGATAATAGAATGCCTCATAAACGGGAGAGAGAGATATGATCTAGAAGTGTAGATCAACGTAGAAGTAAATAGTAATAATAGGTGTAAATTAATAGAAAATGAGGAGAGTAGGGTTTTTAAGATATAGATATTTCGTAGTAAGTGTTTACCAAAAAAAAAATTGCTATATTTCCATTTGAAAGGCGTTGTAGCTAGTAAATTTGAGGCAACATGATTGATCTTTTTGGGTCTTAAAGCGATGATCGGAATTGTAGTATTTTGTTTATCATATTAATTAGCGCCATTTTGTTATGGACATTGAGCTCTTTTCGTCGGCTGGTCGAATAGTAGAAAACTTTTTCGATCCCGCTTTCAATCTACTTTCCTTCACCATCACGAACCATTAAGTATCTTCCATCCATCGCCATTAACATCATCTGCTTTATTATATTATACAGTACTTGTTGAAAATTAATAATAATGAGAAAAATATTTAGTTTTAATTTATAATAATTGGGCAATAAAATTCTTGCAGTCGTACGTCCGGTTCCGCCCAGTTAGTTTTTAAGGTCGATAAAGCTATATAATTAAGTTACCGAAACGAATTCAAAGTTCCCTTCGATAGCGGCTCCGAGTGTCGCGATGTTAATTGCTTTAATAAAACTTCACGAAAACGATAATAGATACGGAGTTTGGATGTACTGAACATAAATTTAATAGAGAATTTTTCTAGCTCTAGATTTTCTAGTTTTAGAAAAAAAATTATAACAAACAAGCATTTTTGCAGATAATTTATGTAAAACCAAAAACTGTCTACACAGTCCTAGAGTAGGTTCTAAATATTGATCTATTACAAACAAATATTGTAATGTCTATTTGTTACATCTAACTAATTATTACTTATCTAATTTCTGTTGATTACATGATACTTAAATAAAAAAAAACAATTTAAGGTTTTCTTGTATCAATTATTCTAACAATGAAAGTATTATAGTGAAGTTGAAGGAAAAAGACGTTTACATGACCAGGTCCGAAACACAATCGATTCTATAGTCTATGATGATCTTTGAGAAGGCGGAGATAGGTCATGATAGAGTTGAAACAGTGGAAATAACGAAAGTAGTGACTTTAGTTATTTCCACTGTTTCAACTGTACCAGTAATTTACCAAATTTATCCACTGGTAAAGTAACTTCCAACAAACATGAAGAATATAACAACTTAAAGAGGAGGCAAATGAAGGTTTTGATTTAATTAATCAAAAAATTTAAATTTGTAAGACAAGCTTGTGATTACCATCAGAATTTTTCTCTTCAGCGTAATAAAAAAAATTTGTTAACGTTGTTTATTACTACTTTAGTACATATTTCTACAAAGGGCTAAATGCCTTTTGTGAAGTAAAAACAATCAAGATCGTAACCGTCGTCTTTAATAAATAGTGTTTTTTTTTTTTGGAAAATAGAAAAATTTACGGAGTCATAATAAACATTTTAACCTAGTTCCGAAGTGAGCGATATATCATAATATTAATAACCGAACTTGAGCGTGAACAAAGGGCGGGTAACAATAGGCGGGCGCCGGCAAGGCTTCACAATGGCCTGAAGGAGGTCACCGCAATGGGGATCGCAACTACAAATCGGCTATCGACTCGACATTTTATGATATCGTGTGAATGACGGGATTACATTCGCCCGACAACAACTCAAATTGTTTCATTTAATACAGACATACATAAACAAACAATTTTTTATAAAAAAAATATATGAATCATTATCATCTGACAGACGTCCACTGCTGGACATATACGTCCCTCAATCTCCACATTGATCGATCCAGCTGCTTCGCGCAACCTTCACCAAATCGTCGGACTACATGGTGGAGGGCCTGCCAATACTACGTCTACCAATACGCGGTTGCCATTCGAGGACCTTAGTACCCCATCGGCTGTCAGTCCTTCGAGCGATGTATCCTGCCCATTTCTACTTGAGGCTAGCAATCTTCTGGACTATATCGAAATATTAAATTCATTGAAATAAAACTTCTTTCGAACGGTGTGATTTAGATTTTATGAAACGAAGTGTAACAAAACTAACTATAAATGTATTATACTTTCTATTCCCCGTCCGCTTTGCTGGTCGTAACAACCCCGCAACACCCTTTGTGGAAGGAATTTTGTGAAATTCATTCTTAACTAACCTCTAAATGGCAGAAGCAATAGCTCTACAAAATTTTTAGTTTTTATATTTAATAGTAATGGAGATCATGTGACGAGTTAAAGAATTTTTAGAAGTATATCATATATATATATAAGGTTGTCAAATATCTCCCTTCCGCTTTTTTGCTCTTTATTCAATGCTTTATAAAAAGTGTTACAGTGATCGGATTTAGTTCAAATATGCGCCGTTTTGTTCGATAATCTGTTTCCATCTAGACGGCAACTTCATAATACCTCCCTCGTAGAAGCCCCCCTCCTTATTTGCGAAGAACTCGGACAGCCACTTTTCACAAGCCTCTTTTGAGTTCAACTTTACACCACCAAGGGCGTTCACCATGGACAGGAACAGGTGGTAATCACTTGGCGCTATGTCCGGGCTATATGGTGGATGCGATAAAACCTCCCATCCGAGCTCCCGTAGCTTCTGACGAGTCATCAACGAAGTGTGTGGTCTGGCGTTGTCCTGGTGGAATACTACACCCTTCCTGTTGGCCAATTCTGGACGCTTCTGGTCGATCGCCTGCTTCAAGCGGTCCAGTTGTTCGCAGTAGATGGTAGAATTAAGCGTCTGGCCATATGGGAGCAGCTCATAGTGGATGATTCCCTTTCAATCCCACCAAACACACAGCAAAACCTTCCTGGCCGTCAATCCCGGCTTGGCCACTGTTTGGGCCCGGCCTTCGACCACGACCGTTTTCGCTTGATATTGTCGTATGTGATCCATTTTTGGTCGCCAGTCACCATCCGCTTCAAGAATGGGTCGAGTTCGTTCCGTTTCAGCAGCATATCGCAGGCGTTGATTCGGTCCAGAAGGTTTTTTTGCGTCAAATCATGCGGCACCCAAACATCAAGCTTTTTATTGTATCCAGCCTTCTGCAGATGGTTTAAAATGGTTTGGTGACTAACTCCCATCTCCTGGGCGATGTCACGAGATGCCACATGCCGGTCTAACTCGATGTAGTCCATGATTTGATCGGTATTTGTCATCACAGGTCTTCCGCCGGCTGGCTTATCCATGGTGTCGTTTTCACCGGCTCTGAATCGTCGAAACCATTCCTCCGCGGTTCGAAGTGATAGAGTACCATCCCCCAAAACACCATTAATCTCACGGAACGTTTCTCTAGCGGATTTGCCTTTAACGAAGGAAAACTTTAAAATAGCGCGAATTTCGGCGTTAGTGAACTATATGTTTACACGTCTATAACTGTTGAACGCAATATCCAAACTAATTATGCATAGCGTCGTTTTGTAGGTTATGTCAAGACCTTTCAAATTATGTATAGTATTGCCAGATACGAGCTCTGTAGCGCTTTGTACATAGCCGCGAAATTCAAAAGACAAAAAGACGGAAGGGAGATATTTGACAACCTATTATATAGATTTACAAGATTTAGGCTGTGGGAGAACTATAGAGAACGTGTGGTGTTCCACCTATTTTAACTAACTGTGCATTGTTCTTTACACTATAAGTTTCTACCAGTCTACAACTATATTGTAATAGTATAGTAATTTATTTAATATATTACTTTTTGTGTTTTCAGGAGGCCATCTTTTGCCATCACATTTTACCCATAGACAACTCTCGGTTGACGTTAGACACACTCTGTTCAACTCTCACGTGTAATCGCACAGGCGGAATATAGGAACTTTATTATTGTAATTACTAACATTAGTATAACAGCGTTACTAATCTTTACGATAATTAAACGAGTCAGTGAAATATATCGGCTGCTTAATTGCTAGTCAACAAACAACGCAAATTCTCGACAAATACAAACGCTAAAAACACGTCTCTAACCAGGGTCTCTATGTTTCGTCTCAAAGGAGACGCTATGAACTATTGCAGTTCACCACTACACTACAGCCGCACACCAAAAGATGAACCCGGATGTAGTATATTAAATTTACGTAATTAAAATATTTTTATTTATAGAGTACATATGATCTTAACAAATATGTAGAAATGGCAGCTTAACTTCAATAGTGTTATGTTTCAACAAACCTTAGTTAACAGGCCGTGTATCCGGGTCCACGAGTCCAGCATCAGATGAGCTATCAATATGACTTTCAAGCTTAATATCTTCAGAAAATAGGAAACCTTAGTGAACATAATGGATGTTTTATGGGGGCGCAATATTTGTACACTATCGAGTAATAAAATATGAAAATACTAGATATCTCATTCTATGAATAATTGTTTGACAGTAAACAAATAAATATTGTAACAGTTCTTCCTTGTATGAGAGCTTCCTTGGATAGAGGAAGGGAAAGAGATTATTAAAACAAACCGTTGACTTCGTTAATAACTTGTGTTCTGTTGTAACTTTAATTATAGGAGAAAGTTATGTTTTTCATTTTAAAAAGTATTTAAATGTTTTACAGTGTATAGGAGAAGCAGACTCATTGTGCGAGCTAACCGCTGTTTGATCCTCGTGTGTTTTCTCATGCATAATAGTTTCTGCTTAACAAAAGGAGAGCGTCTTGCCTCCGTCGTGCCTTAACAAACCGGGTTGTTAGAAATAAGGGGCAGAGTTTTTGTACTCTAGTCCACAATGGGCTGTACCTTTTTTTTTTTTAAATTAAAATTCGCTTGCAAACAAACGAAAGTCCTCAAGTGAAGCGGACTGTTCCCATCGAGGCGAAACCTTTCGTAAAAACTTGCTAAAGTGCTTTCTTTATTGGAACTTCGGTGAAACGCGTCATTAGTTGTTTTTAAAATAAGCAAATGTTTTAACCTACAGCAAAAACGATGGTATTTCCTTATAGTTAGAAAGTACACATCGCAAAATTAAACTCTCATCAATGCAACCTGATAATCATCTACACTGAACAGCTTAGAACTTTTGAAAATGACTATTATATAAATCCAATTTACTTTGGTCTCTGATGATGTTGACCGCTTGGTAGTCATATGGTCCTACAGCTCATTTGAAACTGGACTCCTGGACCCAGATCCACGGCCTGTTAGTTATATTTAGAGCTACAGATAAACTACATAACTTTAGAGCATTCTCGTAAAAGCATTAGGAGCAAGGCTAAATACTTTAAGTAGGATTGATTTAGTGCGACATCGACGAGCCTTACGTATCATCATTGACATTTGTTAAATACAGATAAATTAAGAAATTACCGAGTTCAGATCCACAGACGCGGGGTATGATTTCCAAGATAGCGGAGCAGGAGGCGTCTTCGAAACACAGCTGACGGGCTAGGAGGCAGTTCAGAATCGCCATCGTCCCTTTTATACCGGGCCCTGGAAGAAATGCAAAATTTATGAATTAGTAACCGATCATCTTTAAAACAAAGGACCTATGAAGAATTTATAGTCAGTCTGGTTGAATGTTTAAAGTAACTGTTGATGCATATGCATCAACAGTTACTATTCTCCATATGGAGAACGTGGATTTCAAGCTCCCTCAGCTCTGAGTAAGGCTGGAATGCCTAAAACTGAACCTGTCATATTTGGACAGTTGTTGCCAATTACCAACAAACAGTTCTGGACTTAGTGAAAGCGTGCCATAAGCTTATCCACCCACTATGGTGACAAGGAACTGGTAACTGCCAAATATGATAGTTATGATTTATCACTTAACGACAAGTGTGTCAAAGGATATGGTTTCTCCTTTCTCTTTTTCTTCTCTCCACCACAGATATTTCATTAGCTAACTTTCTGTCATGACGGAAAATAGTAATATTTGTTTAGTTAAATTTCGCTACAGATATTACACTGGATCTTACATTGACGATCAACAAGCAACAGAGGTTTACCATCAACTTATTCATTATATTACCATCAGATAATTTTCTTATCTATTTCGGTGTAAGAAAGTGAATTTAAATGTTATTTTATTTTATGTTCCTTATGGATAAATATGGTGGTTGAGACCGAGGGGAAGAAATCTAGATGAGTAAGACATGGGAAGTAGACAGGACACATCACAGGAAATGAATACCACGCAAAAGATGAAAAGAGTAGAGGTTGGATGGCGATGGGTTGGAGGAGGAGAAATTGAGAGTACGCTTACGTTCACACACAAAGTCTGTTATAGATAGATATGGTTATAATGAATACGGACATCAAATCATCCCCGAAGTAATATAATGCATTGGATTGTAATCCAAAGATTTACAAGCGCTCACCATCCGATTGCGTCTTATTCTCGATCCAATTATTGGAATAATCGAACCTTCGATTATTATTCCGATTCGGCGCCCCTACTCGATGGCCCATTCCAGGCCCAGGGTGTTACGTGATTACGTTACGTTTCCTTTGAAACGTGATTGTAATCAGCAATGTCCATTAAATAGTTTTCAAGTAGATTACTGGAGACGCCTTCAGATGTGTATCGGTTGTTTGATGGTTTATACTTTTTTTTTTGATTTGTCAAAGACAACCCGAACAGGATATCCGACTAATGATAACCCACGTAAAACAACGTGGTGCTAGTTAGGATGACATTCCACTCCACCGCATTGTGCTAGTCACTTTGAGATATAAAATCAATAAGTTTCATTCCTCTTATAATATCACTATCTACTACGCCTCTTAATATGTCTTATTCTTCTAAAAGTGCCTCTTCAACTAGGGAAGGTTGGCGATCAGCGTGGTACAGTTCTTTCTGTCTCTGGTTCGGCGGAACAATTCAGACGTTCCAGATATATAATTGACTGTTGTTCTCTGATATCTCCAAATATGACTTTTTTCTTCTCCCCACCTTTCATTTTCCAGAACCTTTACACATTATAATCAGCTGCAGAAGAACATATTGCTGAAGACGGAGTACATGACCGCGGTAAGAGATTTTATGTTAAACTTAACTTACATAACCGTAACCACTAAATTACGCGTTTGGCCAATTCGTTGAAGAACAGTGACATTGGTCACTCTCTGAGTCCAGCTAATGGACAACATGCCTCTATATGTCCATATCCCAAAAGCTTAAATACGTTTCTTAAGATCTTCAATAGTTCAAGCCTCACATCTATACAAAATATTGGGCCATATGTAGCAATGGAGTAAAGGAGTAACTAAAGCGATGATAATGTTTCTACTGCAAAGGACGGTTTCATTGTTTTTTTTTTAAATTTGTAAAACAGTAATATTTGTATACTATTATTTGGCGGTATAAATAGAACCCGCGGTGAAACTTACCACCAGTATAAAAAAAAATATGTTTATACCCATATACATGTATTTCTTAGAGTTATATCTATTATTGATGATAAGTTCATTTGACTGTCTTCCATTAAGAAGCAGATATATTATGAGGGTCTGTCACAAAACCCATAAAATTATTAAATTGGAATAATGTACGACTTACAAGTATATAGCCGTATCTAAGTATTCGCACTAGCTTAGTTTGTGAGACGGTTCTTTACACGTTATACCATTAGAAGAACCGTGGGTATGTTCCATCACTGACCATGAGCTTCCGCTGAACGAAAATATTGTTAAAAAATCGTAATAAGGTATTCGTGTATATATTACACCACTATATCAATTGGCACAATGTATTTATTGCCTTGACTTTGTCTTTAAAGGTAGGCTTGAGTCCTAGAAGTAGAAAAATTAAGGAGGCTGTGCTGTGATAACAAAGTAATTTCACTGATGGTTTTTAAATTATTTATTCAGTTTTAAAACTACCCTTATAACTATAACAAAAACGTCCTTTAAAGAGCTAGACTAAAAAAATATTATCGAATAGAAATTAGCCCTTCAAGAATTGACGAAGGATTGCTCATTATGCTGGGAACGATATCTGAGGAATGAGAATTCCGATGGAGCTATCGAGCAGATTCGAATAAAAGCAAAAAGGTCCTCTAGCTTTTGAATAACCTATTCCATTTACTTTCCTACCGCAAGCTTAACTGTGGTACTGAAGTTCTTGACGATATAGCTCTGTGAAAGATTAAGTAAAGGTTTAATTTCAGACATATATTAACTCTCAAGCGATATTAGTTGTAGAGATGTTTGCAATCTCCATGCTTTTAAAAATAACCTTGGACGAAGAAGACTTTAGACAATATGGAAACATTTCGTAGTAGTAGTTTTCTTCACTTGTTGGAGCCTTGAGATCCAATAATGGAAAGATTAAGAGGCTCTTTTATTTATATCTTGCACAACATGGTCTTAGGGTGTTTACCAGAATTACATTACGCTCATGAAATCATTATTGTTGTAGTAATTAGTAGTAGAATGATTAATAAAAACGGTCTTCGATAAAAGAGATTTACCTTCAGGACGCGATCGTTTGTAATAAGGCATTATTACATACTTTACTTCAGCTAAAGTCTTAGAGAAAATACTTTTAATATAGTGAATAGATAGTGTTCAATATTTAGTAATATAATGATAGTTTTATTGTTAATCAAACTGATAAATACAGTTTCAGCTTTACTAATATTTCAATTAATTATACGCTCATTATCGTTGATGAGAATCATAGTCAAACACGATTTTAATTATTGAAACTGATTCAATGGGCTGTCTTGCGACCTCGATGATTTCGAAATGGGGACAGCAAAGTACAGATAATATAAACAAAATAAACTGCTTCGTTATTAGTAAAAATCTTTTAGCTATCATTGCCTATTTATGCCGTCAAACTGTGTGCAAATATCTTAAGTCTCAGGCAACTAGCGCAATGTGGTGCGGAATATACCATCCTAATTAGCGCCATGTTGTGAGCAGGCGTATCAATTTACATCAAATGAATGCCTCGCTCGTCTCTTCGCTTGATTAGATAAAAAAAAATGTTTTTATGTAGTAGGTCTCTGTTTTCGGAGTCTGTCTAGGTAGGTATCACCGCAACACTTGTTTTCGCCGCTCCAACAGAAATTTGTAGACTACTGTATTCTGGTTTGAACGTAGTAGTAAAATGTTTCAATGCGGCATAGACAATGCGATGCAATGTATATCTTCTTATAATGTATATCTTTCTAATAAGTGTCAAATTTGGTCTTTGGCCGGGGAAAGAAAACTATGATGCCAAATTGTGAACGTAGTCATGGAGATTTCTATTCAAATGAGAATACTAAGACAGAATTCATTTTTTTTTACTTTAGTACAGTAGTAGAGGGACAGTGTGATAAGAAATCGGTGCGGCTTGGTTGAAGATGTAGTGACAAAGATAGAGAAAGGGATGTTTAGTTGGTTCGACCATGTTGATAGAATGGATGACAGATTAACGAAAGAGATATACAAGGTAAGAATGATTGGACAAATCGGTGCAAGTCGACCTAGCCGAACGTACTCCGATTAAATAGAATATGTCCTAAAGAAAGGCCGGGACAAGAGTACGCGCAACCGACGAGCATGCATAAAAACACTCATGATAGTGGAGGAAGCGAGTGAGGTGTGCCAGGATCGTAACAAGTGAAGAGAGATGGTCTTTGCCTACTCCACTGGGAACGAGGCGTGATTTGTATATGTATGTTAATTTTGTAACACATTTGTGTTTATTTCTTTCTGATCTGCTAGAATGTTTATAAATATACAAAACGATAACTTTATGTAAAATACGTTAGACTGGTTCTATCTTCAAATAATGCAGACGAAGTATATAACTTTTATTATACAGAATAGTATTTATCCTCTTATTACCACAATTTGATTTATATCGAAAAATATTTTCTTTCCTTTACGTTAGATGGCGCTGTTTTAAATTAAGTAATTGATTTTTATTTCAATTTCGGAGAGGATAACCAAATGCGATTGATCTACTTGTCAGATAACAATGATAAAAAAACTGAATTACGTAAATAGCCAGATTGTTATAATTCCGTTTCGTTAATTTCAGTTATATCAATGACCGCAAATCTCTTGTGTAAACGTAGATAGCGGTGAGTTATTGTTAAATTTGGTCAAATAAACGCACTGAGCTAATTATTATAACGTTTGTTTAAATATTGCGGTGGTAACCCACTTCTAGGGAATAACTTTATAGCAAAATTAGTCTATTAATAATGTATAGTAGAACACGCGATGTAATATTACTATATGGTTAAAAAAACTGTTTTTATGATTGAATTAATAAATGCATTTTTATAGCCTCATGCTTTCAGTGAATGGTAATACTAAATCAATTAAAGTTTTTTACTTAAGGAAAGGGTATATGGTTTCTTGTTTTGACTATTCTACGACTTGCTATTCTAGATTTATAATAGAATACATGATAGGTCTATTCTGTTATGTCTGTCAGCAGCTTGAAGGCAGTTAATACTATAATCAAGACTTTGAACAGGTCTAATATGTTTACTTTCACAAAGCAAACATCTTGATATGTTGATTGTGGCTTCAAGTACCACAGTAGCTAGTTATAGTTAATTATTAACACTGCAATAATTATGTTGTATTATGATGCGGTATATCCGCTCATAATTTTTACATCTCTCATTTACTTTCTACACCATTTTTCTCATCCCAAGAAAGGTGTGGAGATGAACTAATGCGTCTTTCGTCGCTAATAAAGCTTTGACGTTATCTGCTGTTTGGGTTGGGTCTATCATAGTCTACTAAGCGAGACACGGCAAGGTAGGATGGTAAAGATGAAATTAAAATACTAGGGGAGAGGTTTATCTACCTCCAGTGCAGAGAGATACAACTGTGTTTCGTAGGATATCTTAGAGTTCAACAAATTTTGCAAATAATTCTCACCCAAAAAAAGCTACTTAAAATAAAAATTCACGTCATTGCTACCATTGAGATCGCAGCGATCCATTAGCGATTTTGTAGCGAATCGTCTCTCGGCATTTCCTTACAAATGAAGGCGCTCTAGGATCACGCAATGAATACATATCGATTCTATGTCTGTATCAATTTAAATTTTTTGAATTCTAAAAGGATCAACATTAAAAATATTAAATGTATAAAGGTATGGTTACTTAGTAGTTGATTTTAAATTATAGGTAATTAGTAAGCTTTTGTCCTATCCACCTCGTCTTCACGTTTCACTATATTCTAGTTGTTATCTCAGTTGCTACTAATTTCTTTATTAACAAGCCGGTTTCCACCATTTTTTTTAAATATTTAGATTAAAACTGCGGCGAAGGGTTTAAAGGAAAATGGTATATAAAGTTTTTTGATCTTGCCGTTTCACATTTTATGTTGCTCAAAGTCGAAGGTACTAACTACATCGGGCACCGCAACACGGGCTTTGAATGGGCGTCCAAAATTGCAGTGTCTGAATAGTCAATTCGATTTTTTCCATTTCAAATAACGGCCACGTTCACGCGAGTTTGAAATTATAGACCTTTTGATATTGGTTTTATTTCTTTCGTTTACTCTTCGCGTTAACACAAGTGTTTTTTCAATTCTCTCTACTTGGATTTCATTGTTACACTTAAATTCTAATGGTCTATGACTGAAATAGTCTAGCAGTTTTAAAAAATTAACTATGTGCTTCCAGACTAATACAATGATATTTGCAGATAGTAAAACATTTTGGGATCTTCGTAAAATGTATGAAAATAAGGACAATGAATTTGCATATAAAAAACTTTTGGTTTTGTCGAGTCCTTTGTAGTAAAGAGTAACAATAAAACAAATACCTTCAGAATCAATTTGGTTGCTGCAGAAGATAAATCAGCGGCGGTGTAAAACTTTACCAAACTGTTACGAGAGAAGGAAGAGCTGTCATTTAAGAATTCTGTGGACTCGTGTAAACGTCATTAAACTTCCGTTTCTTTTCGTCCATCCACATTTACATCCGTAACAAACTGAATTACGGAGAAATATTTCCGCACTCGTTACAGTAAACTCACCAGGCCAAAGGTTGGTTTTATTCTAACGCTACTGCCCTTTGCTCTTTGGACGAACGTTGAATAATTAATAAGGACACTCTTTGATGCTCGTCGAGTATAGGTTCGTAAATCTATGTAAATTTCCATGTACTCATAAGTAAAAACGTAAATTAATGTATTCAGTATAGATTGGTCTTTATTTGGTGTGTAGTTTAGTTATTTTTATAGGACATTTCTTTACACTTGTGGGTAAAACTAACATATGAGAATTAGTTTCTTTCTTAAATGGCTAGCATGGTAGATAAATGGCCTGATCATCTTTGTAACAAAATTTGTAACAGAGGGATAATAAATGGCCTGTCGATTATTTTGTCTATAGACAAATATGACACCAGAAAGAATGTCCGATTACGTACAGAAACTAACTTGTACAAATATAGTATATATATTTACTACTAGTATACTTGTTTATTTAGGATTATAGAAAAAAAAAGTGGGTAAGGCCTGTTATAAGGATAGAGAAGATGGTGAATATTCGTGTATATTTACCAACGATGATGAGTCACCCTAATTACAAGGAACCTACAGCATCACAGCGTTAAATCCAAAAATGTATATCGCTGTGTATTTCATGGTAAGTTAACTGTTAAAAAAACCAGCTAAATAAATAAAATCCAAAAGGTAAAATAAAATGCAAAATATATTTTAAAGAAGATAAAACAATATCGTAAAATATTGCATTAGACTGGTACAGTCTAGTCTCCTTCATCGCCACCTTCTTCCTCTTCGTCAAATTCACCTTCCTCCTCAGCAGTTGCATCTTGGTATTGCTGGTACTCGGAAACCAAGTCATTCATGTTGCTTTCGGCTTCTGTGAACTCCATTTCGTCCATACCTTCGCCCGTGTACCAATGCAGAAAAGCCTTGCGCCTGAACATGGCGGTGAATTGTTCCGAAATACGCTTAAACAGCTCCTGTATGGCTGTTGAATTGCCAATAAATGTTGCAGACATCTTTAAACCCCTGGGCGGTATATCACACACAGCTGTCTTCACGTTATTCGGAATCCACTCCACAAAGTAGGACGAATTTTTATTCTGAATGTTCATCATCTGTTCATCCACCTCCTTCATTGACATTCGGCCTCTAAACACAGCCGCTACGGTCAAATATCTACCATGACGTGGATCACAAGCCGCCATCATGTTCTTCGCGTCAAACATCTGCTGAGTCAATTCCGGTACTGTCAAAGCTCTATACTGCTGACTCCCTCTGGATGTTAGAGGAGCGAAGCCGGGAATAAAAAAGTGGAGACGAGGGAATGGAACCATATTTACGGCCAGTTTCCTCAAATCGGCGTTTAACTGTCCGGGGAATCTGAGACATGTCGTCACACCCGACATTGTTGCCGATACCAGATGGTTTAGATCTCCATACGTTGGTGTGGTAAGCTTAAGTGTACGGAAACAGATGTCATACAAAGCTTCGTTGTCAATGCAATACGATTCGTCAGTGTTTTCCACTAGCTGATGCACGGAAAGGGTGGCGTTATAGGGTTCGACTACCGTGTCAGATACTTTCGGCGATGGTACAACACTAAATGTATTCATAATGCGGTCAGGGTACTCCTCTCTTATTTTTGAAATCAGCAAAGTACCCAATCCAGCGCCGGTACCGCCGCCCAGAGAATGTGTCAACTGGAATCCTTGTAGACAGTCGCAGCCCTCTGCCTCTTTCCTGACGACATCAAGGACGGAGTCGACTAATTCTGCACCTTCCGTATAATGCCCTTTGGCCCAATTGTTACCAGCTCCGGATTGTCCGAACACAAAATTGTCGGGTCGAAAAATTTGTCCGAACGGCCCTGAGCGAACCGAATCCATAGTGCCAGGTTCGAGGTCGACCAATATCGCTCGCGGCACATATTTACCGCCGGTGGCTTCGTTGTAGTAAACGTTGATACGCTCCAATTGAAGGTCGGAGTCGCCGTGGTACGTGCCAGTTGGATCGATGCCATGCTCGTCCGATATAACCTCCCAGAACTGGAAATTTACGATTTATGTTACGACGCAGTAATTCAGCTTTATTTGGAGTGTAACGATACGGGATGTAGTTTAAGCTATTACAGTTAGTCACATTGCCAATTTTTCCTTTTCCAATGCGGCCTACCGCAAATAATTATTACTAAAGTACGGTAAGTATAGTAAAGGTAAAGTAGGAAAGGGAACAGATCAAATAGTTTATTCTAACAAACCGTGTCAGAGAAGTATTTAATATAATTATTTTTCCATAAGTCATAACGTTAAGCTACTTGTTATTTATAAATTTTGCAAAACACATGCTTATCCTCAGTATTAGCTCTATTCGACATTCAGATCACAAGTGATGAATAGAGGCTCAAGATAGAAATTAATTAAAGAATTTGCACGATGCTTATTCCGATCGCGAAACAAATCTGCAAGAAATAACCTAGAACCTACTTCTGATGTGAATAATGTTTGAGCTTAGTATCCTCACTATCGTTTGACGGAGCGACGAGATGAAGATATCTACTCCTGTCTTTAACATGGCACTAGTTATGATATACACAACGCATTGTGCCCGTCGCCTTAAGACTAGTAATATCACTAGCTACAACGCCATTCAAGTCAGTATAGTAATGTTTATATACTGTTTGGCACCCAGAAATAAGAGCAACGTTGATCTCTGAATCTTAATTACTAAAGTCGATGTTACTGAAAATAAAACCACTAGTTTTCTATCAAAGATCTATCACAGTCGAAATGAAACTATTATTAAGTCTGACGTAGTTACCTTTGCACCAATCTGGTTGCCGCATTGCCCCGCTTGTATGTGAACTATTTCCCTCATCGCAAATTCTTTAGCTTACACTTAATATTTTCTTTTCTAAACTAATCTGACCGTATCTAGTCCGCAACTTACTGGAATGACCGACCTAAAACAATTGCTGCGAACACGTCAAAGGATCGTATTCGAAACTAATACAAAATTTCAAATTCTTAGAACATGTACAACATTTAAAACAAGTCAATAGAGGTTTTATTAAGAAAGATTATTGAATAAATAAAAAAAATCTTTAAACTAATATTAAGATCAATGAAAGAAAACATGATGAGGGAACCGAACGAAAAGAACAATAGCTTCCGAGGGCATGTGAAATCTTGCAACTTACTGCCTGACTTTTTCCTAGTGAGATTAGACTGAGTCCCAACAGTAGAAACATTAAGAGGGCAGCTTATTTAAATATTTTATAGTATCATTCAATTGTATCCATAAAACATCGTCAATATTGATACTGAAAGTGATCGGAGTAAATGACAATCCAAACCTTGTGAACAGCATCCTATAATAAATCAAGATATAGAGTTGTGATTTCATAAAGCTCATCACTCAGCTTGCTTTGGGATGAACTAATATGGTTTACTTTTAATTGACATATATTGTGTTAGAAGATATAAAATAGATTCCTTATTCATTAGCAGTTAATAAACACTTGATAAATTCCATATGATGTTCAGTGATAATGCTGTAGATGAAGCATTCTTTATCAAAACGTATGATAAATTTATTGTATGAGGGTATTTCCTGCTGGATTTCGAAAGAAACTTTTCCCCCATCTAAACCGTCTCAAAAGTGATACTGTAATCGAACCATCGACTTCTCTATTACATGGTTAATGGTCATTACGATACAGAGTTAATGAAATGCGGATTGATTATTTTATTTTTGATTCGAAAAGTAAAAGATCTACTTCTAATTTGGATAAATAATTCAAGAAATCATAGATTTTACATAGTTATAACTTTACCATTAGATTTCTATCGCTATCCAGTAGCAAAGGAAATATTTTCTATGAAACTTTTATATACGAATACTAGTTAATTAGGAGAAATAAGGTCGCCGACATAGTCCAAAATATTGATAGCCTCAAGTGGCAATGAGCAGGTCGCTCGAAGGACTGACAGCCGATGGGGCACTAAGATTCTCGAATGGCGACCGTGTACCGTATTGGCAAGGTCCCCATCAAGTAATTCGACGATCTGGTAGCTGCGGGAAGCAGCACGATGCGATCATCGCAGGATCGATCGATGTGGATATCTTTGGGAGAGACCTATGTCCAGCAGTGGACGTCTATCGGTTGATAATGATAAGTACTTATATAATTTACTTAGACATCTTTGAGTCTTTACTCAAGGTTGTACTTAATTTTTAACTACTATATATAGTATGGTTCTATTGTTGTAACAAGTTAACATGAATCAAAACTATAAACCGTATATTTCGATCATAAATACATCATGCGACATGTTTGACCAAGTTTAATGTAAACATAAACTTAATATACATTGATGTCGGTACATTTTGTTCGTTTTATTCGATGCTGATTGTTATATCAATTTATATGAATTTGTAAATGATTGTTATTGTTTTTACTGTTATAAATTAAGTTTGAATGTTTGTGTAAACTTAAATATAAGTGTGGTTTTGCCTAAATTTATTTAAATGATCACGCTGTAAATAGTGAAACGGTGGTATTTATCCGTTGCGGAAACTGTTTAGGTATCACCGCTACCTTTTTCCTACCGCCATAACCCGTTCCGGTTGTAAGGTGTTGGAGCTAGTGAATATTTCTAGGGTAAGAAGACATGTCTGAAGGCGACGACCATTATATACTGCAGTGTATATTATCCTAACTACCGCCATAGTACGACGTTCTTAGGGGGAGCAGTATTGGTTACCTTTAGATCAATCTCTCGCTAGTATTACAAACTCGAATGTTAGTGTGATATACGCTGTACCACATTGTGCCCGTCGCCTTCAGATTTGATGAGTCTCGTTACTTCAGTAACTACATTAGCTACAACGCCATTCAGACCGGGACGCAGTAATGATTGCACTCTAATTTTTGGCAGTAGAAATACGCCTTGGGGTAGTACCCACTTGGACGGTCCTCGGCAACAGAGACTTACCACCAAAAATTCCCTTACTTAGCTTTATAATCGAACCAGGGACAAAGCATGCGGTTAGTCAATGTGCTGCAGAGCCAGTTAGAGTTAATCAAACAGATTTGTTTAACTTTACCGGAAAAAGCATATCGAAAATTGATATTCAATCATTTTGCTGACTGTTCATTAGTCAGCGAGGTTGTGTAAATATTGTTTCATGTGAAGTGCAAACGACAATTATAAAATGTACGAATGTTCAATCTACTGTTTTCATTATGATATTAAAATTATTCATTTCTCTTTTAAAAAGTAAGATTTCCGGTTTCGGTGTGTATTTTTAATTGGTATTGATGTCTACGTCCTTTATTTAAACACTGAATAACCAAATAAACAATGAAAACAACAGAACTCTAACTAAACTCATTAATAACCGATGCTGAACGTATTCCTTCCCAAGAAAGAGAGAAGACATAACTGCAGCAGGAAAAGATAGTCTTAACGATGATAGTAGAGACGCGACAGGCGACTACGCTAGTCTATGATTTGTAGATATTATATTAGGTAATAAATAATCAGATTCAAATTAATGTAAATAAGTAAAGAGAGACAAAGGCTAAGACCGAAGCCTAAGTAGAGGCACAGGGAAAAGCAGGAGATGACGTAGAGGAAGAGGCAGAGACAGAGTTTTTTACGATTTTCGTCGAAAGGAAAAAGACGCAGGGAATTTATTTTATTTAATTTTCCATAGACAAATCTTACAAAGATTAAAGTACCACGATGTTTAAAACAATTAAGGTTGTTCATATATATATAAGTTATTGTGCCATAGAGATAGTTGAAAGGTTTACTTTACAAGATAAAAGGTAACTATTGGATTTTTTTCCATGTTTTCGCCGCTGAGTGAGAGGTAGTAAAATCTCTTCACCATAGACTCCATCATCACATTTACAAGTTAATAACTTAAGTTTGACTTGCTTGCTTTTACATCTTTTAATGTAGTTTTGAATATTTTGTATCTGTATGGTATTTACTTAAGTTTTAGAATTTCAGAAGCATTCATTTATTATGTATACAAATGCTCTGGCCCTGTTTTCATTATCGTCCATATCAGGGCCTAGTTTGACTTAAGTGAATCAAAAGCCTTTACAGTCAACCTTCAGGGACTCAATCGACGAGTACACTCGAGTGAACAATGTTTTAAGCATTAACTGAAATGTTTAAAAAGTTTTATTTTTGCTTTAAAATTTTAAGTATTCACCTTACCTTTAGGTAGTCTTTAACATATCAATAAGAAAGAGAATCTTATGAAGTTTAAGAAAAATAATTGTTTTGTTACTTGTCTAATACTAGTTGTTTCTTTCTTTGCGCCCACTTTACTGTAAAATCCATTTTATGACTGTTTACTTGTAATACCATCCAAATTATGACTGTTTACTTGTAATAGTATCGGAGATCACGTGATGAGTCAATTGATCTCTGGATATTTCATATGTATAGATTATTTTTAATTCTACCTTATTGTTTTCATTCCATCAACAAATTAAAGCTAAACTTCATATGATCGGGAAAGTAGTATTGTGTAAAAGCTACTAATTTCCTTTTTTACAGGTGATAGGTTTTTGTTGTCGGAAATAGTCTAGATACCACCGGAGCTCCTATTTCTGCTGCCAAATAATAGTGTGCAAACGTTACTGTGTTCCGGTTTGAAGAGCGTGTAGTGAAACTACTGCGGCGATTCGACGTGTCATTAAAGCGACGGGTACATGATATACATACCATATTAACTTTATTACCTTGAGACATACAATGGTAAGCCTAATTACCACAGTAATTTCAGTAATACTTGTACACTACTGTTTGACGAGACGGTCTTCAATTATTGAAACATATCTGAACATCTTTACTACATTGAAATAACAGTGCGATTGTACCGACGTCAATACATAAATTTTACACGAGTGTCCGGCTTAGAAAGCTTTTGAGACCGCCAGCCAGAGCGTGGTGGCTACATATCTCACATAGAGCTGTTACAACCTTTTACGTAATATTTTTTAACTTTCAAGATAATTTTAAATATGAAATGACGTTTTGATTTTATATGTATTTTTAAGAATAATTTTGGGAAAAGTTGCCGGTAAAAGGAGTGTTGGTCGTAGAAAGAAATCATGGTTACGCAACATCCGAGAGTGGACGGGAACTGCGAGTGCCGCCCAACTATTTCGCCTCGCAAGAGACAGAGTTAAATTTGGAGAACTGACCGCCAACCTTCGCTAGTCGGAGAGGCACCTTAAGAAGAAGAAGAAGAATAATTTTACTATGTGTTGTATTAAACTACCCTTTATTAGGCATTCTTTTGTCATTAAAATGTACTTCGTGAAATTCTCATCACCAGTTCTAAAATTATACTTTAACATTAAATTTTTTTCGAAGAAACTGTTACACAACAACCCACGGGATCCAAGCCATCTGCTCGTGATGCACCCTACCAATCAATAAACGAGGCTCTGGCTCCCACGAACTCTTATTGGGCCAGCGTGTTGGGAATGACCCCATATCCTCCCTTGTAAACCCTACCAGATCGATGTCGGAAATATTTCAGGGAGACCTACATCTAGCAACAGCGAAAGTATGCGCAAGGGTTTCCGTAGTTCTGACCAAGGGTCTTGAGAAGGACACCGTGGGGTTTTAGCCGGAAAGAGTACGGCATAATTTTTCTGCTCACCCGGCAGCAGAAGAGTATCCGATGTTGGATTTCCCACGGGAGAAAAAAACATAAAAAGGCTTACATCTAGCGGTGAACGTCTATCGGCTAATAATGAAACTTTTTCGAGGAAACCTATATAAAATTAACTATAATAGATACAAAAAAATATTGCTATGATTGATGATACCTGGATTTTATGAAACGGAAAAGTGTAACGTAGAAGAGACCACTATAAATGAGTCTAGTTGGGTAGATGAACCCGGATGTTAATAATAAATTTATGTTTTTTCTATACAGAATCAAACAATTCCTATCTTTATCAAGATGTTACATTGTTTCTAATTATCTGTCGCCCTCCTTCTTTCCTGCTTTATTCGTTAAAAAAATTATCGATCAATCTTTACGCCTCTATAGTGTATTCTGTCATTCTTTTACAGGTTAAATAGAATGCCAAGTTTCACTTTAACTTGATTAACTTATTTATAACGGTACCTTTTGTATACAAATATACTTTTCTTTCAGTAAGAAAACGAACAAAATAATTGCGAAAAGAATTTAAAATTTCACGGTGCCATTAGTCGCTCCTTGTGATTCCTCAATTATTAGCGCAAGTAATTTTACCGAGCAACAGGGCTCACAGAGGAGCTATGAGATGTGGAAATTGTGTGATAATGATCCCTTTCTTTCGTATCACATTAGCTATATCACCATCCCGTTCTCACATTCACCACGTATCCTTTTTCCAAAGTACGAGTTGTGTAATGAATAATTGTAACAGAGAATCTCTCAGTGAGGTGTTCACAGGTAATTTTAATTAATGAAAATTTTGTTACATTAATTTTTTATGTAATTACAGCATGAAATTATAAAAAAAAAACATTTTTTCTCTTTTCTAAAGATCTAACAATATCAATAATGGTCTAGAGAGTATTGCGAACGCACTAGATCCCTCTGCATCCACATGCAGAGCACCTACAAGTGGGGCTGACCGAATCAAAGCGGCTGTAGACGACCCTTTGCATGAATTCGAGAAAAAGGCAGAAACTAGAAAAGAGTGGAGGAGCCTAGTAGAACGGTTTAAAGCAACTACCTGATGATCACGACAAGAAGATCAAGGCTTCAATTGAGAAGAGATGTAACTAATGTACATTTTTATTATAATTATTATGCCAATGAGTTATGGTGTCCAATTGTAAAAGTTTTTACTTCCGGACTAGTATTGGTTGAATTCAGATCCGCATGTCTACTTCGTTTAGTTTAAATAGTGTATTTATGTTACTATTTCGCGAAATCTGGTATGTAGTTTTTAGCATGACAGATTACTAATTTGGTTTTTTTTTTTTTTTATATAGTCACGCCTTTTTCCCAGTAGGGGTAGGCAGAGGTGAATAAACACCCACATTCCGCTAGATGTGGTCAGATTAGGTCCCATGTAACAGGGGGCGAGCCTGTTGCCACTTTATTGGGACCACCCCACACACACACGCACAAAGATGACTTCACCGTTTTTGTATCTCGCTGTTGTAACTAAAGTTCACAAATGTATATAACTTAAATATTAAGTCATTGATACATGCCGAGGTTTGAACCCGCGACCTTCAGAATGAAAGCCGCACGCTCTAACTATTAGGCCAGCGAGCTACTTTCACCTTTTTTTTTTTCCACTAATCGTATATATAAAATTAATAAAATCTATATTGTAATGATATATCACTTATATTTTAATAGGAAATTAAAATTATCTTCGGTTTGAATTCTAAATCTTCTGATTGCTTTGCCGGTTCAACGTACACTTGTGCGTTTTCTCATATCACTGATAATTAAAATTTTAACCTGGATCTAATAATCTAGGTTAAAACTTTAACGTTTACTGTGTGTTAAGTAGGCTCCACCACATTGGTCCACCGACTAGTATTGAACCAGCGTGGTAGGAATGGTCTTCCATATGAATTTCTACCTGATCTCTGTGGATCTCTTTGGTGGAGGCCTGTATCCGGCAATGGACGTTTATCGGCTGATGATAAAGTAGACACATAGTTTTCGAATATTGTAACTACATGTCATATTTGAATTGGATCTGATGATTATCAATTAATAATAATGTTGCTATTTAAATGATATTGCGTCGTCATCGCAGCTTATAGAACAGATAAATCAACATTTTGCAGTACATAGGAAAGGTTTTCATGCCCTTCTTAAAGAACTTCAAATTTCAAGTCAAAATCTATATAGATAGTTTATTTCACAATTTGACTGTTCTCAGGAAAAAATCTATGGAATCGGAAGCTGTGAGAAAATTCATGACTTTAAAAGTCTTGTGAAGAACTTTATTTGGAATGTTGTACTTTCCAATAAATATATCACTTTTTTTTTAGGTAGAATGTTACTTAATAATCTGATCCGATGCAATATCCAATCAGACGCACAAACAGACCGATCCAGCTCCCATGCGTGCAACAAAGTTGAATAGCTAAGCGCAAAATGAAATGAGTGTTCGACTCAATTGGCTTCCAATTTAGCATTCATGCATTTGTAAACAGTTTCAACTTAAGGCGAAGATGCTGATGTTGAACTAATGAATTTCAAAATCCCAAAGGATAATCTACAGATGTGTCAAGTTGGTCATTTTTGTCCTTTTGCTACATAACAGGCAAACTTCAATTTAACCTTAGCCATCAACAACTTTTTTCTGCATTTAAATTCAGTCCAATACAATGGTCATAAAAGAAAATTAAACTGATAAACTAGAATTTAAAAGTCACAAATGAAACGTCTTTCTTTCAGATGGACCAATGGTCTCTAAAAAGATCTAAAACCAGAAGATCGCTATATCCAGTAGATAGAGAATGAGTATATTAGAGGAAGTCTGAAAGTTGCTCCAGTGACAGAAAAATTAAGGAGCAAGAGGTTAGCGTGGTGCGGGCATGTTATGCGGAGGGATGGAGGACATATAATAAAGAAAGTAATGAGAATTAATGTGAATGGTTATAAGGGTAGAGGAAGATCGAAGAAAGTGTGTGTGGATTGTGTGAAAGATGACGTGTGTAAGAAGAGCGTGAATTCAGATACGAAGGCTAATAGAGGGATGGAAGTGAAGTACATACAGTGCCGACCCCACATAGCTGGGAAAATGGCAGAAAGAAGAAAATAGAGAATATGATGATACAGGTAGAAATTTCTCCGGTAATTTATGTTGAGGCACTGAGAGGTAATCGACGTCTCCTTTTTTAAGATTTGTGCTAAGGATTCATAAACAAATTTGGGCATGAGATCCTTTTTCTTAAGGAAGCTAATTTTTATTAGGGAAATCTTGCATTGGATACTCTTCCGCTGTCGGGATAACAAAAAAGTTATGCCAGACTCTTATCGGCTAAAACCTCACGGTTTTTCACTCAGCGCATTTGGTCGAAACTACGGGAACACTTTCGCATAGAACTATGAAAATCCAAATCGACCCTAAGAGTTCAAAATCAACCCTATCGGATCCAAATGCCTCGAATCCTTTGTAGGATTAGACCTCATCTTGACTCTAAAAGAATCGGCTGCTAACAAACCAAGTAGAAGAACTAGAGATGCTGTTACTATACTGGTACAAATTGAAAAGTCTGGCTTGCCATACTCGATACTACATAAATTATTGAACATAGTTGATTTTCGTTCATGTAAAGGTTATTTGAAAGTGGCCTCTCCTTAACCACTAGCAATTAAAACGTACGGCAGGACTCGATGCAGTTCAATTAATAGTTTTATTCAGGATAATTTTACTCTCGCATTTTCCGTTTCATTTTCAGCTTCCTGTTTCAATGTTTCCGTTCGTGCTGGTATTAGCACGATTAAATTCTTGACGACTCTAAACTAAATTATTATATTGGGATATTGTTTTTGAAGACTCATCTCTAGTGTTTAACTATAAGGATAATGTCTGTATGTATAGATTTATATATTTTTTTTAAATTGTAATTTTCCAGAGGATTCATCATAATCGCTTCTAGAGCGAAGTGGTTAAACACTTGCCTAATAAAACTGTAGTCCTTAGTTCAATTATAGTCAGAGCACAATTTTTTTTGATGCTATAATAGAATATCCTGGAGGAGCCTTTAACCATTACTTCATTGTTAGTTTAAACTATCCGAAATTGACATTAGTTAAATAATATTTTTTGTGTGAATGTAAACTTTGTTAAATTCTATAAAGTGATATAGTTGTAGGTTAGAAAAGCAAACCAATAAAGGATATTACTAATATTTGTAATGGAATATTCATGCCTTTTAATGTCCCTATATCACAAATTGAAAATACACTGTCGAAGTTTTTGAAAATAAAGGATAGATTTTATCCAAATCAAGTCCGTCGTGCGTCTGATTTTATCCACGCGCTTCCGGTTCATTGGCTTTTCGCGTACAGACTGGTTATATGTGTGTCCGCAGAGGAGCATTTATGAAAAGCTCTTTGTGAAGTGCATTAGTGTGATTGATCAGATAAGGACTCAGGTTCACAATCGGGTTTTATCCACGTTATGAGATTTATCCAGATATCGGGCTACTGTTTGTTTATATTGGCTTTTTCAATTTGTGTGATGTTGATGTCGGATTACTTTTAATGCGGACAAACAGAGTAAAACCAAATTTTCAATGCACATTGTTTTTAGATCCTGGCTAAGCACATATATGCTTAAGCACAGTTCCAACTGGTGATAAACAGAGATGTGACAACGAAGCGATGAATGAAAAATACTATTCTACTGGTAATTAGTGGCTCGTTCTTCCAGAACAGTGTAGTTCTAATTAGGAGGATATACACTGTACCTTATTGTAGAAATCGCCTTAGGATAAGTATGTTCTCTAGTAATTTTATTAACTATAATGCTTTTTGACGAAGCAATGAGACAAGGGAGTCCTTCATCTGAAGTTAAGTGATATGCCTGCTGAAAATAACGTGGCAGTTAAGATAGTATACACTGAACCACATTGTACTCTTCAGTTCAATATTTCTTGTACAGTATTAGGTCCCATTGCCCTATTAATTTTACTCTTTGGCGATAAAACTAGGAGCTACGGTGGTATCTAATCTAGGAGTTCTTCGGCAACAGAGACTTATGACCAGTGGAAATATATGTATCAACAACAAAATGTGATCTTCGAGCGCTCTCACCTAGTGTGTTTCTATTCTTCTACTATTAGTGTTTTGATTACCTGATTTTCTGCAGTGGACGTCTTCCGGCTGATTGGATTGGATTGGATATCTGATTTTAGACTAACAAAGAATAGTAATATATATCTTTTTAATTAATAACTGTTTTATCTTTTAATGTTATGAACATTAAAAGCGATCACTACTTTTCGAGTATTGTCAGCTACAATGACGGAATATTGATTGTAATAAATTTGTTAAAGTAGACTAAATTGCGTCGTATAAGTAAATATAAAATTTCGTGTAAATACAATAACTTTATTCAGTGACCCATTTACTCTCTCTCTCTTCGAATCAAACAATTCATCGTTCCCGGAGCACTGAACAAATATCCCGCAATCACCTACCCGCGTTGCCCTCTAAATGTCGTTAAATAATGTAAATACATTTAAATAGAGTTTGTCTGATAGTCACCGCCATCAAGAATTTTGAAGGTAAAGTCTACTAGTAAACAGATAAAGGTATTAGAAGCAAATCCTCCCTTCTGAACACATATAAACGGAGACCATGCTCAATGCGTGCGGGCAGTGCAGGACCGATCGATATGGAGATCTTTCGGAGAGGCCTATGGCCATATTACCAATCTAGATCAGGTGGTAATCTAAAATAAAGATGAAAGTATCGTTAAGGCAGTGTTTGAAAATAGTTACTCAAAATTTATCTCTCTACTCAGTCGCCAATCATTATTACTTCGGTCTATTATCGAGGCTCTAATAATCTAGGCCTTCCAAATTGATTTCAAGCAGGACTAGTCTGATACCAGCTCCATCCAACATTTCCTTGCTATCTTTACTATGTGGCAAGCCAGGATCTTTCTCCTCCACAGGACGTTCAGGTCACAGACACTACTTTAACTTTAATAACCGCCGTGTTCTGTTAACTTCGTTTTTCTATGGATCTCTTCATTCTCGATTCGATCTAGTATAGAAACAAGGCTTAGCTCTCTCAATAGCTCGCTGAGCTAGCATTAGCAGCCGTCATTACTAGACTAAATTGTGTGTAAGGGTCCCACATAAGCCCCGGCCGCTCCGCGTCACGGAAGTGTGCGTGACCCGACCTTTTTTGTTTTTAAGGACTTACAAAGAAAAGAATCATATTATCGCATTCAACCCGTTCTTATTAACAGGCACTTAAAGGCGATTATCGCTCAAAGGCCCCGTCAAACCGCATTGCGGTAACTTTATCGGGTATGACAGAAAGCTTAATAGCTAAGTTGACGAAAAATTAAGCAAAAAAAAAGGAAATACTGTAGCCAACCACGATCTGAACATTACTCCAATTGCTAACGAATTTCTAGCAATGGTTGACACATGAAAGGTGATTAGCATTTAACTTTTGAAATATTTCTACCAAGCTTTAGGAGAATTGAGAAATTTGACTAATTTCTAAATTAACATTAACTACACTGTTTCTAGCTACAGTTAAAATTTTTCTTATATTATTTAAGCTTCTGTTTGTCGTATATTAAAAGTAATTTACTTAGTATATTAATGATAATAGGTTCAATATACGTATTTATTGTGATACTGTTACATTTATTATTCTAACATTTTCATTATTTATTCGAAAAACCTTTGCAATGATTCTTTTAACTACAATGTCTTTACACTTAACATATATAGATATTGTGGCATGTGGTGGTGTATAGTTCTTATTTTGCCATATACTAAAAATATGGACATTTCAGATATACGGCTTCCATTTAATTCAACAGTTAGCATTGCTGAACCTTGTAGAAGTAATTTTCCTATCTTTTTTTAACCATACCTGAAGACTTCAATGGATAGATTCATGACAGGTGAAACAATGTGAATAAATATTATATTAGGTTGGGGAAAAAGAAATCCATTATTTTTTCGGTAGATGGCTGTAGTGATAAATTTCTCGTAAAGTATCGATCAAACAGTTTCAGATTTATGCTCGTTGGAAAGGTGACATTTCGCAGTAAAAAAATTCTTTTGCTGTTTTTTGTTTGGTGCATTCAATTGTGAGTTACAGGGTGTTAAAAATGGAAGTGAACAAAGAGAAAACTCGGTACATTTTACAGTTTTTCTTTGACAAAGGCGAAAATGCAAGCCAGGCGGCTAACATTGTGAATGGTGTTTATGGACCCGATACTGTAACAGCCAATTATGTGCAATTTTGGTTTCGTAGATTCCGTTCAGGAATTTTTGATGTTAAAGATGCACCTCGCACAGGTAGGCCGGTCGCCGAAAATGTCGATAAAATCGGAGAAATTATCGAAGTTGACCGGCATGTTAGCAGTCGTAACATCGCCCAGGAGCTAGAAATGGACCACAAAACAGTTCTAAACCATTTACACAAAGCTGGATTCAAAAAGAAGCTCGATGTTTGGGTGCCACACCGATTAACAGAAAAAAACATGATGGATCGAATTTCCATCTGCGAAGCCTTGGCCAAACGGAATGAGATAGAGCCATTTCTTAAACGGATGGTGACTGGAGATGAGAAATGGATCACATACGATAACCCTGTGCGAAAACGATCATGGTCAAAGAGCGGTGAAGCACCTCAAACGGTGGCCAAACCAGGACTAACGGCCAGGAAGGTTCTGCTGTGCATTTGGTGGGACTGGAACGGGATTATTTATTATGAGTTGTTTCCATATGGCCAAGCACTAAATTCTGATCTCTACTGTCAACAACTGGACCGTTTGAAGATAGCAATTGACCAGAAACGGCCAGAATTGGCCAACAGGAGAGGTGTCGTGTTCCACCAGGACAACGCTAGGCCACACACGTCTACAGTGTCTTGCCAGAAACTTCGGGAGCTTGGTTGGGAAGTTTTAATGCATCCGCCATACAGTCCGGACTTGGCACCAAGCGATTACCATCTTTTTCTTGCCTTACAAAATTTCTTTAGTGATAAAAAATTGGCATCTAGGGAAGATTGTGAAAATCGGCTACTAGAGTTTTTTGCAAATAGAGACCAGGACTTCTACGAGAGAGGCATTATGAAGTAACCTTTAAAATGGCAACAAATCATAGAACAAAACGGTTCATATTTGACCCAAATCGGACAATCCGAAGCATGTTAAATAAAGTCTTGAAGTTCATATAAAAATAATGGATTTCTTTTTCCCAAACCTATTATTACGGTTATGATTATAAGATGAAGCGATAGGTCTCTTAGGTCCCCTACGTACTATTAAACTAGGTTTAGAAAACGCTCTAAATTCTATAGTAGAGACGACGATCAAGGATAATTATTTCGAATAAGTTTATAAATAATCCTAGTCAATAATCTATGAGTATCTAATCATTACACAGGAATCCAGCGGAAGCGATGGCGTTTCCGCTTATACCTAAAATTATATTAGGATAAGATATTAATTATAAACGTTCATTAACACCTCAACAAAGGCCCGGGGCACAAAAATGGGTTGTAAATCCCCGTTTTTAAAATAAAAAGGGACCGAATATTCATTGATCCTTTTGTTATAATAAAGCTCGGGGAGATCCGCTTCGATGTTTGTTTGGGGGTTGGGTCATTTAATTGGATTTTTATTAAAGAATACTTTTTTTATAACAGGTAGCTATTGAACGGTACGTTTCTTCAGTCCTGTAATTTTGTTTATAATACTCATGAGATTGGAAGACCCTTAAGGTGTACGTACAACTGCTTGGCGACAGGGATTGATACAGTCTTACCTGCTTATACAACTAAGGAGACCATCCTATAGAAAAAAATATGGTGGTAGGGCTTTGTTGTCTGATACCGTCTAAGTAGTTACCACTGCTACTAACTGCAGATGTTTAACTCATTGTCTCATTGGTGAACATTTCATATGTCTCGTGATTAAACAAAAAATATTTAACGATGTGTAACTTTCATATCATAATATAAGTAATCCTCCTAATATTCACACAGCTGAGACGTAAGAGCCTTCTCTTATATAGTTTAATTAATTTGTATGAATAACATATCGATAACCACTACAAACCTTCCGCATAACACTTTAGGAAAGGCTAAGGACCATCGCTCAACAGAATTACTGTTCCGGTAAGCATTTACCGAGCTGTATCTTTTATCCTTTTATTTTACAGTTACAGTAAGTGTAAACTATTGAATTGGAAATATTTAATATAACCCTATTACTGCAGTATATATATAAAACCGCGTTCATAATCAACTTAACTAAAATTAATGCTTGCCCAGCCAACAGCCGGCTGATTACGCAAACGTTTTAATCAAATATACAGGATTACTAAATATTACAGCTAATATATATATTACAGCTAATATATATATTCTGGCTAAACTGGGCGAATATTTAATATAGTAATATAATACTATACTGCCACTTTAGTCGAAAGTAGTTAGAGTGCAGTTATAACTATGATTGGTTACTGTCTAGTTAGATACTGCCGCAGCTCCAATTTCTGTCATCAAACAGTAATGGGAATTCATTACTGTATTCTAGTTAGAAGAATGGCAAGTGAAATTACTGGAGTAACGAGATATAACATCTCATATCTCTACATGACGAATACGATGATATCTGGGTCCTGTGTATAACATTCTAATTACAGCTATGTTGTAGGTAGGCGTATTATTTCCCATTAGAAGTACTCTACGTTTGTTCCTTCGTTTCCTCTTTAACTTAATTCTTTTCTCTTATTCTTAATAATGTTCTTAAGCTTATTCCTTTTAAATAGACTTTCAATAGTTATTAAATTCTCGAATCTTCTTATACCGTATCGTGTACTGAACTAGCTTCCACCCTATCTAAACATATAACATATCACTTTATCATTTCAATAATGAAAATGAAAACTTGTTTATTTCAGCAAATTTTACAGATGATACATTACTGAGGCACAAGCCTACCCTCAATATGAAGGCGATTGGGCCATAGTCACCACGCTGGCCCAATGTGCGTTGGTGACTTCACACAGCTTAGAATATATTCTAAGTCATGTGCGGGTTTCCTCGCGATGTTTTCCTTCACCGTTTGTATCTCGCTGTTGTAACTAAAGTCCACAAATGTACATAACTTAAATATTAAAGTCATAGGTACATGACGAGATTCGAACCCGCGATCTTCGGAATGAAGGCCGCACGCACTAATCATCACGCCAGCGAGCTACTTTCTAATATATGTCTATGGAGTAGTAACTAGTTAGCAATGTCATTTCTTTTCGTTTTAACCTCTGGGTTCCTCACTAGCAATAACTTAACGCACTAGTAAAAACTTAATAGTAACTTTTAAATTACTTAAATGCACTAATGAACGACACATAATATTGATTAGTTATTAATTATGATGACGTGAAATCAAGGGTTGTACGAAATTCACCGCGTTAGCAGATTTCACAGGATCCATGAAGTAATCGCCGAATACCAAAGCAATTTAACGATTTACTGTAAAGCTTTTCAATTCCATAATAATAGAAATAAAACAATCACTTTCCAATAGGAAATAATTAAAATAAAAATATCCAAGACGAAGGTTATCGGACTTCCGGTTGACCTACATTTAATGAAATGAAATCGAATTTCTCTCCTTTTACTAACAATACATTTTGTTTTTCATAATTACTACAAAAATTCGTAGAAAGCTGATTTTGTATTGAAATGTTGCCATAAATGATTTCTTAATATTTGTTATATTAATACTAAAATAGAAATCTAATATAGTCTGTACCCTTTTATGGTGGTAAGAGAAACTCTTGCTCATAACGATGTAGCGCTAGGATTATATACACAGCACTATATTATACTCGTCGCTTTGAGACATGGTTAAGTTTAGTTACCCTAATAATTTCATTAGCTGTAACGCTCTTCAAACCAGAACACAGTAATGTTTGCAAACTACTGTTTGGCGGGAGAAATAGGAGCTGCGGCGATACCCGCCTAATGTGTCTCCAACACCAGAGATATATATCTCAAGTTAATCCTCCCTATCTCAAGTTAACTAAAAATGCACAATACTCTTAGAGATTGGGAGGCTTACGAACCGGATGCGACTCGTGAATATGAGTTATTAGAAACATCATTTCAACGGACGTCCACAGATAGACATAGGTCTCTTATAGTGATATATATTATTTGATTTATGAGACATTAGGCTATTTCCCGTCTGCTTTCCTAGCCGAAACACCCCCATAACTCTCTCTATAGAATCCATTCATAGCTGACCCTTAAATGGCAGAACCCCTATTGGGAAAAAGGCGTGATTATATATAAAAAAAAGACTATGTCTTGCAGTGGACGTCTATCGGCTGGTGATGATGAAGACTCTTTAAGGAGTTTTTGATTAGATATTATAGTGGTGTGAACTTCAACTATATGCAACTGATGTTCCAAACACAAAAATCTAATATTTCAAAGTATCAAGTGCAATCTGATTTTATCCTAATTTAACATTTAAATGCTTCCGGTTAAATACTTTCTTTGTAACACCGTGATCTCTAGTTCTAATCCGGAGCCACATGAAGAGTATTTGTTAGTCTATAATAAAACTGTTGGATGGTCTCTATTGGATTTAGATCTTCTGCAATGTATTTCATGAAACTCTACATTTATAGCTTTAGATAGTTGCAAGGTTTACCTGAACCTACCTGTCAAGCTGCCTCTTTCATATCGAAAAGCTGCCGCTATAACAGCATTGCTTTGTTCCAGCTTTCGACATATCAGAGCCTGAATATGTTGCGTGAGAATTCTCCACCATCCAAGGTCTCGTTATACAGCACCGTGTGGAAATGAGGTTTAGTCTTAACTTAGTCGCCACTCTGATATAATAGTGAAGATATATTAAAGTTAATTGTTAACTTAACAAACATATTAAGTTAACAATATAAAATGTGTATCCAGTTCAAGTGCAAGTACAAAGTCTCTAATTGTGAGCCAAAGTCTTCGAAGTTCACATAAATAAAGTGAACTTGCGCTTCAAGATATCTCGCAGTGTTGTTAGCAACATGAAGCACTTTTGTTTTGTTGTTCGAATGAAACATTTGTTGTTTCCTACCAAATTAGAACCGGAAACAGTGCAGTGTTAAAAGTAACATCTCTTTTTGCACTTTCAACAAGTATCCATTGTTTTTTTAATTTTATTCTATGTTTAAATCATGTCTGTGTAGAAGTGAAGTTCGACTTAAAGGTAAACAATTTGATCACGTAAAAAAAGGTCTTATCTTATAAAGTATACGTAATTTTTTTTTTAAATTATCGGTCAATGGAGAATTTCTTCCTCCCCTTCTCGTCCGATCCTTGCCCTCCTTCAAAGATTCCCACGTCGATCGAGTAAGGATTCATATGAGGAAATTTGGGCCATTTCCCACCACGCTGGTCTAATGCGGGTTGGTTTAGTGGGTTTTGGTTAGGTTTTATAAAATACTGTCACATAATCAAATATGGTATATTGTATCATATAAAATATGGTCTAGGATATTTCCATCGACATACCATCGTCTAGTAAAGAGAATAGAATATCATAACTTCTAGAAAAGATCTAGAATTCTCATGTTAAGTTCGCCTACTTATTATGTTTGCTTATTCCTATGCCAAACATCCTGACTATGGAAAATACCCTCGAAATTAAGAAGGACATTTGCAATAGACACTACATTACTAAAACAATGATGATTTTGATGTTGTTTTTAAAAGAATTGCAAGAATTACAGTTTAAAGCAGTAGTTAAACATTTAAATCCTTATCGCTATGATAAGGGTCAATGAGAAGTACTTGTAGAGAAGAGGATATTTTAGAAGAATGATTGAGGATGAAGATCAGGATGAACACGTGGAAGAGGAAGTTGCGGAGAATTAAATATCTCATTAAACCTTTACAATTGAGACAAAACCTTTCTTCTTAAAATTCTCTCATGTGAGGTAGTTCCTCATTAGGAACAAAAATAATCCTTCGCATTAAGGGAGGAGTTCTCATCAACCCCAGTCGAGATTCATTATAGGAACAAAACAAACGTACGCAAAATATAGAAATTTGATAATATTCGCGTAAAATTATATTCTATATTACAGAGTGAATACTTGTATTACAGAATTTTACATTTGTTGAGTTGTCTGAAGAATTATTATACTCTATATGGTATTTATGTTGTTCTTATACCATAATGCTTTATCCTTTACGGAGCATGTTATAACAGTAGCGTGCTTCCGCCATTGATTAAGTACAATCATCAAACATTACCTTATTACCTAGAAATAAGTATAAAGACGTGAAATATTATTCCCAAGATAAATCCAACGACAATTTCTTATAATAACCGGTGGGTAGAATGTTTCTAATCGTGATATGTAATAAATCATCGAACTCGTAAATTACCTCGGGCATTACTTACGTAAAACATTATAAATCATCTGTCCAACCCTATCGGTTACCCCCGTATTATTCATGAAGGTTAGGCGGAATTTGAATTCGTTTTTATAAGGATTTCAATAGAGGATAACTTACGAAATATTTAATATTACCTTTTACCGAAAAATTCAAATCGAAGGTAAATAGGAGAAGAAACAAACTATCTAAAGAAATTATTAATATCCTTTTATATCTTCCCTACTCGTAAGGTATTCTACAGTATCAGTTTCAAGGTATATACACTCCAACAAACATAATAAGAAGTTATGTGGTTATACATTATAAGGTACCAGAAGAACATACAGCTTGATTACTAGGATATTTGGGATCACTATAGTATAAATTCTGAAAAAATATCATTTTTTATATATAGGGTTGAATAAGAATACTAAGCAGAGACTAAAGAGAATATCCCGTATCATTATACAGATCAGATCACCTTGAGTATCTTGCTAAAACAACTATAGTAAATATAATAGGTTGGGGAAAAAGAAATCCATTATTTTTATATGAAATTCAGGACTTCATTTAACATGCTTCGGATTGTCCGATTTGGGTCAAATATGCACCGTTTTGTTCTATGATTTGTTGCCATTTTAAAGGTAACTTCATAATGCCTCTCTCGTAGAATTCCTGGTCTCTATTTGCAAAAAACTCTAGTAGCCGATTTTCACAATCTTCCCTAGATGGCAATTTTTTATCACTAAAGAAATTTTGTAATGCAAGAAAAAGATGGTAATCGCTTGGTGCCAAGTCCGGACTGTATGGCGGATGCATTAAAACTTCCCAACCAAGCTCCCGAAGTTTCTGGCGAGTCACTGTACACGTGTGTGGCCTAGCGTTGTCCTGGTGGAACACGACACCTCTCCTGTTGGCCAATTCTGGCCGTTTCTGGTCAATTGCTATCTTCAAACGATCCAGTTGTTGACAGTAGAGATCAGAATTTAGTGCTTGGCCATATGGAAACAACTCATAATAAATAATCCCCTTCCAGTTTTTCTGTTAATTGGTGTGGCACCCAAACATCGAGCTTCTTTTTGAATCCAGCTTTGTGTAAATGGTTTAAATCTGTTTTGTGGTCCATTTCTGGCTCCTGGGCGATGTTACGACTGCTAACATGCCGGTCAACTTCGATCATTTCTCCGATTTTATCGACATTTTCGGCGACCGGCCTACCTGTGCGAGGTGCATCTTTAACATCAAAAATTCCTGAACGGAATCTACGAAACCAAAATTGCACATAATTGGCTGTTACAGTATCGGGTCCATAAACACCATTCACAATTTTAGCCGCCTGGCTTGCATTTTCGCCTTTGTCAAAGAAAAACTGTAAAATGTACCGAATTTTCTCTTTGTTCACTTCCATTTTTAACACCCTGTAACTCACAATTGAATGCACCAAACAAAAAACCGCAAAAGAATTTTTTTACTGCGAAATGTCACCTTTCCAACGAGCATAAATCTGAAACTGTTTGATCGATACTTTACGAGAAATTTATCACTACAGCCATCTACCGAAAAAATAATGGATTTCTTTTTCCCCAACCTAATATTTGATCGTAATTTACTGGTGGACATAGACCTCTTCCAAAGTACTCCAGAAAAGGACACAGATCGGTCCAGAGCTCCCCGCATCCAGCTTCCCACCACCTTCACCAATTCGTCGATGTATTTTATGGAGGGCCACCACGCCCATATTTATTATAGACAATAGGCTAATATTTGGTTACACACTGTATTGAGTGATCACGCTGTGAATGGTGAACCGTTCTCATCTAGAACATTCTGACTCTCATCTTCTGACGGCTAGAATGTTCCTATGTTGTTGCGGCGGCGGATTTATAATATGAGGGTGGTAGAGGATGCAATCTTTACAATGTCTTGTCTTAGAATCTAAAAGGGCCTTCATGCTACTGCAAGCTGTTAACCACTACACCACAGAGGAAATTAGAAGAGTCTAAGTATGTTCAAAGTAATAAATTTCGATTCTAAGTTTAGTAAGCCAATACAAGGCCTCCATCCTCGTATTTATGAATTGCTCGTGGGCGTGCTATTTATAGTAGCAGAAACGTTTCATGTTATTTCGCCTTATTACTGTATAGTTATATATACAGAAATATCCGTTATAGCTCAGTATATGTCTCGAAGAGGCGCGTTCGATTCCTAGTAAAGTTAAACAGCTTTGGTCATTCATCAAACCGAACTCTTTAACCGATATAAATCCGATCTCTTTAGAAAACCAATGCCCAGTAGTGGGATCATTAAGAAGTGTCTGTTGTTATTACTAAATTGGGATATTTTTATTCTTTTAAGTTATATACGTATCATTAGACATCCTAGGCTAAAAGAGAACTTCCTATTCCGAAACTAAATTCTTCTTATTAGCATTGGGTTTATCTTGAAGACAGCAGCTCTTCATATTATCGTTGACTACTTTTAGTCATCTCAGTCCAAAGTAAAAAGACCATCCAACAAAAGTAACAACTTTCCAACATATACATACAAATACTTTCTATTGTTTACTGGTAGATCTATCTTGCTGGAGACCTAGGTAATTACTACCGCAAACTATATGAAAGCCAAGTTAGTTTAATACACAAACTTAATAATACGATAACACTATACATTAAGAAAACGCAGTTAAATATTGCTATGATTTTAATTTAAGTTAGAAATTTTTCATTTATATAATAAGAATCATGTGGAAATATGAACTTGCTCCAATAACAGAGAAATTCAGGAGCAAAGGTTAGCGTGATACGGGCATGTTGTGCGGAGGGATGAAGGACATGTAACAAAGAAAGCAATGAGAATGAACGTGGATGGTTATAAGGGTAGAAGAAGAGTGGATGGATTGTGCGAAAGATGATATGTGTAAGAAGAGTGTGAATTCAGATATGGCGGCTGATAGACGGATATGGAAGAGAAGGATATACTGTGCCGACCCTATAGCTGGGCAAAGGGCAGGAGGAAGATGTGGAAATATGAACTCACTTCTTTGTCGTCGGTTAAAACCATTGCTGTCTCATTAATAAATATGTCGGAATAGCTTAGAAAGTACTTACTTTATAGCTAATATTTGTGTAAAGTAATTATTTACACGATAACAATCAGAACAAAGCTTTTATGCTTGTAGGTCGTATATAAATACTATGTTCCTATATAATGGTTCTCCTGTTATAAAAAGAAAGAATTTAGTATGTGCGTGTATGGATTCTGTACTTAAAGGTATCAAGAAGGATATTGCACTTTATAAAACAATTGTTAAAACGCTTCTGTATAGTATCATGTGGAGAAATATCCCTGGAAAGAGATGTGGAGGATGTTCACATTGTAGGATAATACTGGACTGGTTTCCTGTCCTCTGTTTCCGAAGTTTCCAATGATCGTCTGCCACCGCAGTGCTTATTTTTGCCGTCTAGTAGTAGAGGACTTTAAAGAAGGATATCTATAGAAAGAAGAGCTGAGGATCGAATTGGTTTTCTCCACCTGATCGCCAAACTTGAACTTGAACAGGATACCTAATAATGATCTATAAGAAGAAAACTTGTTAAGATAATTAAAAAAAAATGTATTCAGGAATTCATAAACTAAACAATGTATGATATATTCTCCTCGTTAGAGGAACAATTAAGTTAGAAGTGTTTACTTATGTAAGGGAGTTGTACTTAGTTGCTATTATCTATTCGGTGGTGGTACTAACAATGGTTTAGATAGAAGGAAGTGAAGTTATGCAAGCTTAATCGTAACTTAAAGTGGTTCATGAGTTTTTTTTATAATGTACTTAGTTCATCATAATGACCGGTAGATGGAGGAGACAGACAGTTAAAAATAACTTAAACTTTGTTCTGATTTTTATCATGTAAATAACTACTTAACTCATATGTTAACTATAGTATTGTAGTGCCTTCTAAGCTATTCCGACAATTTTTATATGTGACCGCAATGGTTTTAACCGAGGACAAAGAAGTGAGTTCTTATTACTACATAAATCTTTTCTTATATACTTCAAAGATTTCTAAGTTAAGTAAAATTCATAGTAATATTATTTAACTATGCTATCTTAATGTATTAAGCTAAAGGTAGCTCGCTGGCCTAATGGTTAGAGCGTGCGGCTTTCATTCCGAAGGTCGCGGGTTCAAACCTCGGCATGTACCGATGACTTAATATTTAAGTTATGTACATTTGTGAACTTTAGTTACAACAGCGAGATACAAAAACCGTGAAGGAAAACATCGTGAGGAAACCCGCACACTGATGTCATCTTTGTGTGTGTGTGTGTGTGGTGGTCCCAATAAAGTGGCAACAGGCTCGCCCCCTGTTACATGGGACCTAATCTGACCACATCTGGCGAAACGTGGGTGGTTTATTCACCTCTGCCTACCCCTACTGGGAAAAAGGCGTGACAATATAAAAAAAAAAAAATCTTAATGTATTAAGTTGTTACAATAATACGATTGTGTTTTAAACTGACTTGGATTTCATGTAGCTTGCATTGGTACTTACCTAGGTCTCAAGCAAAATAGACCTACCAATAAACTATACACTATTGTCACTGTACTCCCCTGCTCGTGGTGAAACCTGCTAATCAACAATCGAGCTTCTGGCTTCCATCGATCCTCGATGGGCTACCCTGGTGGGAGCTCTATCGGTTGATAATGATGATGACTGCCATCTAGAATATTAGTCATTTCTCATATCTAACTTGGAATTAATCCAAACATGCAAGTTCGCATATTAAAGTTGATCTCTGTGACCTCATAACGTACTAAGCTTTGGAGAATTGCCAATTGCAAAGCAAACCTGCAGGCCATTTAATATCGACCGTTACTTATAAATAACAACGAGGTCAATAAAAAAAGCGCAACTTAACTTTCTAAGTTTAACTTGTAAGTAATATCAGACGGAACGAATCCGATACAGTAGTATTTTCATAGTGATTTGATTGTGGAAATGGCTGGAGAGATCTAGGTCACGATGACGTCACCCCGGGAGCCTCCGTCCGGGAGACGGGAGGAGCTTTTCGTCTCTTTCTAACTTACAGACCTTTAGAATTAAGTACTAGGGGACGTTAGTTCAATTGCATTGTTTAAGTTATGTTCATAGTTTATCAATGTAATTATTTCTGTGATCTATATACCTTACTAGAGACCTATGTTATACATTTTACTAGTCTACAATATGATGCTGTGTATATCATATTAACTAGTGTGATATTGTTATGGGTAGGTTTATCACTTACCATCAGCTAAACGTCTAACTAGTCGCAGACTAGTAAAAATAATTAGGTTTTATGTATAACTTACTAATCTTAATTATACACAGTTTTTGATCTGTTCATTATGTATCTCTCACAAGTCCATTACTTTGAGCTTTTTCAGTTCTTTCCCTTATATTATTATCGAAATCTTTATTTATTATTCTAGTATTTATACCATTCATATATTTAACACTCATCCTCATCATTATCATCAGCCAATAGACTTCCACTACTGATAAGGCTCCTCAAAAGATCGGTCTTGTGCTGCCTGCATCGCTTGGCACTAGGAGCTGTCGTTTGTGGAGGTACATAAGGAGAGACCAGGGCCATTTCCCACTACGCTGGCCCAATGCGGGTTGGTGAGAGCCAGAGCCTTGTTTGTTGATTATCAAGGTACACCGCTAGCAGGTCAGGTTGGCGTAGAGCCCGTAAGTTGTGCTGTTGGGACCCCTTACATTAGTTCTCACAATACCTCTATTCGCTGTAACTTATATCTATGGTTCTACGAGTACTGTCTTACTATCTACCATTATTTACAATACTATTGTGAACATACGAGTATTTTTTTTCATTTTAATTAAGCGATGACTCCAGCGGGACCTTCACCTGATGGTAAGTGATATGTCTACCCAGAACAACGTGGCGCTAGTTAGAACAATACAATACTCGTATACACTGAACTACATTGCGGTCGTCGCCTGAGACTAGAAGTTGTCTCTGGTTATCCAATTAATTACAGCGCCTTTCAAACCGGAACACACTAATATTCGAGCATATTTATATATAAAGAAATATATACTTTTCCTTATTTCTCTTGATTATTATGTTATATACTCTTCGCTTATATTTATCGTGATATAAGAATCTCATAGCTTTATTATTGTAACGATTCGCTTAACATGAAATTGTAGTTAACGCTGTTAGTTTTGATAGCTTAATAAAATATACTAAAGTATCGTAAATGATCAGTGTATACAGCATGTAAATATGTGAAAATACTAATACTTTAGATTTTATTATAGCACCAAAAAAACACAATTTATTTGCAGTACATTTGTCGTATTAAACTCGTAGGCAACAAAGTTAATGTTGCTTCAAGTAATGGAACTCGTAAGTTATAAAGCATACATATAATGTTCGTATACTATGTCTTCTATACTATGCCGAATAAAGTAATTCGCATTAGGTACATCTTTTCATCCTCGCCGAAGAAAGATCTACAAAGTTCTCGGCCAGCTCGTCTGGATGTACCCTAATCCTACTTCTTTTAAAGTAGTTCGTGTAAATTGCAGATTTACAATGGATATAAAACGCTGCAATGAGCTTTAAGTTACTTAAGGCAAAGACAATGTTATCTTTTCAACTGTTCAGTGTGTGAAGATGTATACAAGATAAAAACCTGACGGCTGTTTTATTTTAAGCGACGACAGAAGCTAGTCGTTTACTTGATGTTAAGTAATATGCTTGTACATAACGACGAGGCGGTGGTAAGGCAATATACACAGCACAACTTTATGCTCGTAGTTTTGTAATATAAGATTTTGAGTCGCAATGCTTTAATAATTTCATTAGTTATAAAGCTCTTCACATTGGAACACAGTAAAGTTTGAATAATACTTTTCGCCGGCAGAAATTGGAGCTACGAAAGTACTTAGACGGTCTCCGGCAACAGAGACCTACAACCAGTGGATATACATGTAAGAAAAATGCGATATCAAAGTATATTTGGTATTCTATTGAAATATTATTATATCTAGTTATAGGTATAGACAATTTATTTCACTTACTTGCCATTGATGTCAAATAAATCACTACAATTAATATCTTGACCAGTACTAAAGAGACAAGCCACCAGTAAACCAAGCACCGAGTTTCTTTAATGGACTACTCAAAGTATGTACTGTTTGTAAAATCCTGTTAAATCTCCGGTTATTGATACATTTACTAGTACATTTGATATTATTGCATACTTCTAATATAAATTTTATACGTTTTTCTCTTTAATATAAGTTACAAAGATATGGCGAGATGCTCGATCGAATTACTTTCACATACCCAAACAACATGTATAAGGTGAAGTCGGAAGGTCGGTAACTTTGTACATGAATTTCTAAACTCTTGTTCCGTCTGAAACAAGTTCAGAATTTACGAGTGCAAGGCAAGAAGATACCGAGTTAACAGATTTATCTATTGATATCCGCAATGTAAGACTTTCGAAGCAGATAACGTACTTAAGATATTGTAACTGAGAGCAGTTGTGTAAATGATAAAATTTGCCATTTGTTGACGACGATTTCTACTACCCCTTTTGTCCTGTTTGTTGTAGGATTATTATATACTTATAAAATAATACCAAGTGCTAAGGAACCTTTCTGAGATCCAATGGTAAGATCTTATGGATTGTTGGTAATTTAACTAAGATACTATCTGATCAATTGATAAGTTACCACTTAACCAGCCGCGAGAGAATCGAAGCAGGCACAGCGTTTAATATCGTTATTACTTGCGTTCCAGCTTATAACTACATGATGTTAGTTAGTACATATACTGTACCCACAAGGTGGACCGACGATTTGGACAGCACAGGACCTATAGAACCTTACCAACTGAGATGTTTATCGGCTGATGATGTTGGTACTGCATGTGCTCGTCTCCTTGAGACATAAGACGTTAAGTCTCGTCACCACAGTATTTCCTACTTGCTAGCTACAACGCCCTTTAAATTAGAAAACAGTGATATATACATACTACTGATTGGCGGTTGAAACAGGCATAGACTGTCTTCGGCAAAAGAGATCTACTACCAGTGATAGCTTTATAAAAACAATGTATATATATATAGTTTTATACGTGTTTACATGTATAGAAAGACTGTTGAAGCAATAAAACCGTAAGAAGCGTGCAATTACTTTAATTCACTAATAAAACTACAATACTCCAATAGAAGGCAACACTTGGAAACGTTCCCCAACAACTTGGTGCATTACGTTTAAGTACCTCCATCTAGTTCCTCCACTTGCACCGCCTCTGCAAATTGATTAAATCTCGAGGAGACCGGCTCTTTTAAAATTAAACTTTCACATATTCTATATACACAGGAAATAACGGTTTTAAGCAAACCTAAACGCTGCGATAAATACTAAGTTTAATACTAATTATTAAATACTGGAACAGGGATAAATAATTGGTGGAAGGTCTCTATTGATAAAGGCGTTGAGATGTACACCGTGGGGTTTTAGCCGGTAAGAGTCTGCATACGTCTACCCATCTGTTGCCACCACAGCAGAAGGGTACCTGATGCAGATTTTACCTACTAGAAAAAAAAAAGTTCTGTAGTACCGTCTAGGTAGGTACCACTGCAGCGGTTGTTGCAGCTGCTATACAGTAGTATGCAAACAACTGTATTCCGGATTGTAAGGAGCTATAGCTAGTGAGTGGGGGTGTAAGAGGTCTCGCACAACTCACGGGATCCAAGCCAACATCTCTTGGTGCCAGCGTGGTGGGTAATGGCCGAAATCCCCTACATGAACCCCTACGACCGTTTCACGGTGACGGAGTCTCCAGCGACAAGACAGCGCAGGACTGATTGATGTAGGGATCTTTGGGAGGCCTATGTCCAGCTGTGGACGTCTATCAGGTAATGATGATGCAGTAGTAAAATTACCGGGGTAACGAGATTAACATCCCATTTCTAAAGACGACGAGCGCGACGTCGTGCAGTGTATATCATTATTACTAGTCATATCATTTACCATCAGGTGAACGTAAAAAATTTAGACATTATGAGTAGTACGCTAAGGTTACTGAGTTCCGGTTTTTAGTTTTAAGTTCCGGTTGGGCGTCGTAGCTAGTAAAATTATTGAGGTAATGAGACTTAAAGTAGTATCTCAACGCGATGAGAAATTTGTTGTACAGTGGTTATGTCTCTAGTGCTATTGTTACGAGCAGTCGTATCACTTATTATCAGACGAATGTCTGGCCCGTCTCGCCACTTCGCTGAGTAAAAAGATGACTCAGTTTTACGACTATCTCATATACTACTATTTTATATATATCATATAGAGATATCGCATAATGTTTTATTTGAAGCTAGAAGACAAATTTTGGGTAAGTCTAAAGTATTACGTATAACGCTCCGTTGCATCGCGAGCGATGTACGAGGCACTCCGTATGAATTGTGGATTTACATCGCATATATAAGCTAAGGGTTTGTTCGGGTCATGTGGCGACGTTGTAAAATATTCACGCGTGTTACAAGTAACGAGAAACTAGCGTTTATTAGTTCATACATTTGTTTTTTATTCGTCGAAGCTGAGGAGTCGAGTTGTCCTTGTCCTTATCTACCCATAACAGAGTGGCCATCGATAGGATAATACACACAGCATCACATTGCATCAGCATCTTCTTTCATCAGTACTTTCAATAGCTTCAGCGCCCTTCAAACGGGAACACAGTAATGTTTGGCGACAGAAATAAGAGCAGCGATAGTAACTTATTGGTCTCCAGCAATAGAGTATTTATGTAAGTATGAAAATGAACTGAGTATGTTAGTATTCAGAGATAATTAGTAACTTAATATTATTGTACTAGAATCTTTGTCTTCTGTATATGGCGTTCTTCTACACTTTCACGTCTCTTTCCCTCCTTCATGTCTCTAGTATCAATTTGGTCCAGAAACACTAACTTACTTTATTATTACTTTTATAATTTAACCCTTTACTTATACTTATTCATTTTATAGAAGAACTCTCGGTTTTAAATGCAACAGTCACATAAGACCTAACAAACACTTCAAATATAAAATTTTCACCAGTTGATATTGAAGATAAATATTTAGACCTGAATATACTGACCAACGCAAGAAAGTTTTTTTTTTTTTAAAAACCTTTGTTATAAATAAATAGGAAGTTTACAATAAGTATAACAATATCAAAGAGTTACTTCACTTTATACTTATTTTATAAATGTCTAAAAGGATAATCAAAATACACTCCTTTGTTAAATTTTAGTGAAATTCATATTTATTGAATTATACGTTATCCTTTTAATATATATATAATATATATATATAAAAAAAAATATTACAATTATTTCTATGAGCAAAAAAAGCTTACGTTTTACCTAAGAATTGGTTTTCCTTTGTAGAACACTTTTGATACTAACTTATCCGATGTCATACAAACAATACATGTATACTTTTACAATAAAATATATATAAAAATTGCTTGGAATTTCTATATGAATTAAAAGTTATATGTAATGTATTTCTATCGCCGATATTTACATTTATATTAGAGATTGATCCAGCGATAGGGGTAGCATTTAATTCAGAAGAGTTAGAAGAGCTAGTGCAGGCGTGCGACAAGAAAGGCAAACGGTGTGAAACTGTATTTATATAACAAATAACATAAAGTATTCACATTAGCGACATCTTTTCATCCCGGTTTCCGATATAAATTTGCAAAGTTCGCCTCTAACCGGAACGGACGAATCGCAAAGTCCCCCCCAGCATCCGCATAAATTGCGAATTTGTTACACACTCGTGTACGAAAAGCGGGGGATTTGTTTAGCTCGCACACAACGAAGACGGTTCGGTTTTGTACACTGCAAGTGTAAGCGACTAGCGAATCGTACCCTAAATATTCAATCGTCATCTCAAGCTGATATTGATGATCAGTTCATCATATTTCTCACTGTCTTTTCCGAGGCGAAAAAGTTAGACAGTATAGGTAATTCTAATCCACTTTCTAACTAAAGGGCTGACCTAGGGCAGAACCTAATTGTCAACCACACACATTGGTTGTTCTTATGGTACAGTCGATGACGGTAACCACGGTAATGGTACCACCATTGCTATATATCGGACAAGGCTCTGCAGAACGACTAGTGGTAGCCTAACCTTCCACTACACTTGGCAATGGGAAGAGGGTTCAGCTGACTTGAAGTCTTTTTAAAAGTCTAATGTGGAAAGCAACGGGAAACCAATGCATAATTTTATTAGTATAACATGGAAAAGTAGAGAATGACAACTTGGAGATCTTAGAGTCCTTTAAAATAATCAATACTATAGTTTTTATTAAGATCATTGTATTAATAATTGGGGTGGTTTCAAATAAGACGTATTTCTTTGGACAAGTTTATCAGTGTATTGATTACTACATACATATATATCACTCCTCGTTCTCAGTGGGGTGGGCATGGACCACCTCTTTCCACTTGCTACGATCCTGTCACACCTCTCCCGCTTCCTCCACTTTCACGAGCGTTCATGCATGCTCGTTGGTTGCGAGTACTCTAGACCCGGCCTTTCTTTAGGACATCTTCGATTTGATCGGAGTATGTCTGCCTCGGTCGAACCGCACCGATTTCTCCAATCATTCTTACCTTGTATACCTGTTTCGTTAATCTTTCATCCATTCTTTCAATATGGCCGAACCATCTAAGCATCCCTTTCTCTATCTTTGTCACTACATCTTCAACCACGCCGCACCGCTCTCTTATCACACTGTTCCTCACTTTGTATTTTCTTTGTTGTGTATTGATTAGTTATGCTTACTAATCTAAAAAGCTGAATACTACTGACAATACTGCCTCGTTTTTTGTTTCAATCTATAATATATTAAAACTCGCTTCTCCTGTAATTTTACTAGTTACAAAGCTGCTCAAACCGGAATTAAATAATGCTTGCAGTTGCATTGTATTGGCTGGCGGCAGAAATAGACACTGCGGTGGTAACTACATAGACGATCTCCGGCAACAAAGTTCTTAAATGAAAGGTGTGCACAGTAAAATCCTTAGGATGTTATGTACTCATACTGTTCACGTTATGTAGATACTTCGTGCTAATTGCGTCATAAAAGTGAAGTCATAAAGGACCTCCTCGAAACTTCCACGTCGCCCGGAGCACTCGGCGCGACAGGACTCTAACACCACTCGAAATGTAAACACGCGAAACGTTTTTGCCCTATTGCCATACAGGGAGTTATAAAACAGAGTCCTTATTTTAAAGTTCCTTAAAGGACCTTGCTTATTCCTCGTAACTTTAAATTAATGTCTACGCGTACCGGATGGTTTCCTACACTGTGTTTAACTGCCGAGCCGCAGTAGATACATTTGTTTCATAGTAGAGTTCCCAGGTACATTCTTAGGCCATTTTAGATTGTAGCCGGAGTATTCTAGACCAATGCTCTTCATCATCCTCGACGTCAATGTCATTTAACATCAGACGAAATTGTAACAGAATGAAATCAATACACTATGGAGGTGGTAAATAGAGAAAGAAAGAGAGAGAGCGACCGATCAAGAATTTATTTATTGATTGAAGATCGAAATAACGAGAGAAAGAAGAGTAAATTAATGAAGGATGTAGAATTCAACGTTTCTCTCTCTTCTTCATATATTACAAGTATATTTAGAGTATATCATAATAAGATACCATGGAGACTAGTCTCCATGGTAAACGGATTCTCCGTTTACGAGTCCATATACCGTGATGTAGTAGTAGGCATGCTGGACAACACGGCAACGTGTTTTATCTCATCATCATCATCATCGGCCGATAGACGTCCACTGCTGGACATAGGTCATAATAAATTTATAGTTGCCTATAATCGTTACACTTTTTCGTTTCATAATATCAAACTAACCGTCAAGCACCTCATTAATATCTGATGACGATATTTAACCTTTTAACTTATATCTATAGGAGATCCGTAATGGTGTGCGATATAATATTATATATAACTAAGTAGTTATTCCCCGTTCGTTTAGCTGACTGTACCAACGCCGCAACCCCCTTAGGGGATGAATTTTGTAAAATCCATTCTTAGCTGACTTGTAGATGGTAGAAGCAATAGCTCTACTAAACTTTGACTCATCCTAGTAGTTTCGGATATCTCGTGATGAGTCAATGAATATCTGGATCTCCCCTAAATATATATGTATATGTATAAATAAACAAGCAAAGGATTGTTGTGATCTAGACGTTTAAAACAAACCTTTTTATTTGCCTGTTTTTTTTTTTAATTCGCAAGGAATTTGCAATTTATACCGGCAGCTCCGGTTCTGAAAAGGTTCTTGTAATACTTTGAGTAAGTTGGCTCAGAATTCCGCGGAGCTTTCCTTACCCCGGGGAATGAAAAGATTTCGCTAATGCGAATAGTTCTATACGAATTTTTTAAAAACCGGAAGTTCATTTGCCGGAACTCTGCGGATTTCAGATGTACGTTTGTTCGGTCTCTGCCTTTTTTAATTTCGGCGCAGACATTTTTGTTCATCTATACTGTAAAGTAGTAAAGGCGAATAGATATTAATTAAGGTGTTAATCAAAAGAAAATACTATGTTTTATATGCGATCGAAATAGTTGTTAGTAGCAGGTGTCTGTTGCTGGAGACCGTCTAGGTTGGTGCCACGGCAGCACCTGTTTTTGCGTGTTTTCTGAACATGTTAAGCGCTTGAAAGTTATATTGATTCTTACAGCTCATTTGACACTGGACTCGTGGACCTGGATCCATGGTCTGTTGTCTATTTCTATCACAAAACAACAAAGTAAGATCCTTGTCTCACGAAGAGTACAATGTGGTGTAGTGTATATCATCCTAAGTAGCGCCACGTTGTTATGAGTATATATACGTTAACATATCTCTCAAGCTTAGCTTAGATTATATATTTGAAGAGATATTTACATGAGTTCCGTAGATTAGATATTAAGCAACTGTGACAAGTAATAATTTATCATTTCTACTGTATTCCGTTACGAAGGGCTTTGTTGATATTAATTTTATTAGGACATAATTTTACCATTCAATGCGACAAGAGCGATCTGGTGTAGTGTAAATATATCAGCAAAGTTATCAATTTTATCACAAATGGAGTCCTTAGTCATTTCATTCATCACTATTTGATATAACTATTTCCTTTTCACGTTTATTTGGTATTATACATGAGTATGAATGAAACGCCAATATTAAGTAAACGTAATTAAGTTACCGCAAAGTTACTATTGAAATAGCCGCCTGCTTATTGCTATGGTTAATATGTTATGTCATATAAATGATTACATTCGTACTCCCAATAGAAAAAATATTTATTAAGTTGTAATATAAGATACAGATACATTTATACTATAGATATATCTACCTATATATATAATGAAAATGGGTTTCCTTTGTTTGATCATCACGTGAAAACTAGTGAACGTATCGATATGGGAATATGGGCTTTCGATACGGAATCATTTGTATATGGTTATAACCTGTTTATTCTTTAAATTTCATGAATAGTTCATAATTTTATTTCAAGTTAACTTTTAAAACAATTATTTTTAGTACTAATTATGCGGTTTCTATAGTAACAGTTGCTATAGAAAGTCATTTGTTATCTAATTTTATTTTACCACTAGTAAAGTGAGTAAGGAACAGTTTGTGTTAGTATATTTGAATGTATATTTATTACTAACAAAAACACATTCTTTCTACATAATCTAGATCTCTTCGTTTCATTATAATAGGTTGGGGAAAAAGAAATCCATTATTTTTATATGAACTTCAGGACTTTATTTAACATGCTTCGGATTGTCCGATTTGGGTCAAATATGCACCGTTTTGTTCTATGATTTGTTGCCATTTTAAAGGTAACTTCATAATGCCTCTCTCGTAGAAGTCCTGGTCTCTATTTGCAAAAAACTCTAGTAGCCGATTTTCACAATCTTCCGTAGATGCCAATTTTTTATCACTAAAGAAATTTTGTAATGCAAGAAAAAGATGGTAATCGCTTGGTGCCAAGTCCGGACTGTATGGCGGATGCATTAAAACTTCCCAACCAAGCTCCCGAAGTTTCTGGCGAGTCACTGTAGACGTGTGTGGCCTAGCGTTGTCCTGGTGGAACACGACACCTCTCCTGTTGGCCAATTCTGGCCGTTTCTGGTCAATTGCTATCTTCAAACGGTCCAGTTGTTGACAGTAGAGATCAAAATTTAGTGCTTGGCCATACGGAAACAACTCATAATAAATAATCCCCTTCCAGTCCCACCAAATGCACAGCAGAACCTTCCTGGCCGTTAGTCCTGGTTTGGCCACCGTTTGAGGTGCTTCACCGCTCTGTGACCATGATCGTTTTCGCACAGGGTTATCGTATGTGATCCATTTCTCATCTCCAGTCACCATCCGTTTAAGAAATGGGTCTATCTCATTCCGTTTGGCCAAGGCTTCGCAGATGGAAATTCGATCCATCATGTTTTTATCTGTTAATTGGTGTGGCACCCAAACATCGAGCTTCTTTTTGAATCCAGCTTTGTGTAAATGGTTTAAAACTGTTTTGTGGTCCATTTTTAGCTCCTGGGCGATGTTACGACTGCTAACATGCCGGTCAACTTCGATCATTTCTCCGATTTTATCGACATTTTCGGCGACCGGCCTACCTGTGCGAGGTGCATCTTTAACATCAAAAATTCCTGAACGGAATCTACGAAACCAAAATTGCACATAATTGGCTGTTACAGTATCGGGTCCATAAACACCATTCACAATTTTAGCCGCCTAGCTTGCATTTTCGCCTTCATCAAAGAAAAACTGTAAAATGTACCGAATTTTCTCTTTGTTCACTTCCATTTTTAACACCCTGTAACTCATAATTGAATGCACCAAACAAAAAACAGCAAAAGAATTTTTTTACTGCGAAATGTCACCTTTTCAACGAGCATAAATCTGAAACTGTTTGATCGATACTTTACGAGAAATTTGTCACTACAGCCATCTACCGAAAAAATAATGGATTTCTTTTTCCCCAACCTAATATAAGTAAAAAACTATATTAATTTTGTAAGTACTACATTTTAATGCAATAGTTAAATTATACTTAATTATAATCATATCTATGTGATAACAAATATTGTATATAATAGTTTGGCAAATATCTCCCTTCCGCCTTTTTGTCTTTTGAATTTCGCGGCTATGTACAAAGCGCTACAGAGCTCGTATCTGGCAATACTATACATAATTTGAAAGGTCTTGACATAACCTATAAAACGACGCTATGCATAATTAGTTTGGATATTGCGTTCAACAGTTATAGACGTGTAAACATATAGTTCACTAACGCCGAAATTCGCGCTATTTTAAAGTTTTCCTTCGTTAAAGGCAAATCCGCTAGAGAAACGTTCCGTGAGATTAATGGTGTTTTGGGGGATGGTACTCTATCACTTCGAACCGCGGAGGAATGGTTTCGACGATTCAGAGCCGGTGAAAACGACACCATGGAATGAGAGCCAGTGAAAACGAAGCCAGCCGGCGGAAGACCTGTGACGACAAATACCGATCAAATCATGGACTACATCGAGTTAGACCGGCATGTGGCATCTCGTGACATCGCCCAGGAGATGGGAGTTAGTCACCAAACCATTTTAAACCATCCGCAGAAGGCTGGATACAAAAAAAAGCTTGATGTTTGGGTGCCGCATGATTTGACGCAAAAAAACCTTCTGGACCGAATCAACGCCTGCGATATGCTGCTGAAACGGAACGAACTCGACCCATTCTTGAAGCGGATGGTGTCTGGCGATCAAAAATGGATCACATACGACAATATCAAGCGAAAACGATCGTGGTCGAAGGCCGGTGAATCGTCCCAAACAGTGGCCAAGCCGGGATTGACGGCCAGGAAGGTTTTGCTGTGTGGTGGGATTGGAAGGGAATCATCCACTATGAGCTGCTCCCATATGGCCAGACGCTTAATTCTACCATCTACTGCGAACAACTGGACCGCTTGAAGCAGGCGATCGACCAGAAGCGTCCAGAATTGGCCAACAGGAAGGGTGTAGTGTTCCACCAGGACAACGCCAGACCACACACTTCGTTGATGACTCGTCAGAAGCTACAGGAGCTCGGATGGGAGGTTTTATCGCATCCACCATATAGCCCGGACATAGCGCCAAGTGATTACCACCTGTTACTGTCCATGGTGAACGCCCTTGGTGGTCTAAAGTTGAACTCAAAAGAGGCTTGTGAAAAGTGGCTGTCCGAGTTCTTCGCAAATAAGGAGGGGGGCTTCTACGAGGGAGGTATTATGAAGTTGCCGTCTAGATGGATACAGATTATCGAACAAAACGGCGCATATTTGAACTAAATCCGATCACTGTAACACTTTTTATAAAGCATTGAATAAAGAGCAAAAAAGCGGAAGGGAGATATTTGCCAAACTAATATAATATACTTCGATCGTGGAGTACTTTAAGGGAGACTTAAGTATAGCTGTGGACTATCAGCTGATGATGAATATTCTGTAAAGAATTACATAGTATTTAAGATTAAAAAAACTAAATATTTGTATTCCATTTGTATGGTATATTGTAGTAATTGATGCAGTAAATTTTAGTTTTAGTGATAGTATATAAAATTAAATCAAACTAAAGTATTAGTTAGAAATAGCACATAACTTAACTAATGACTAATTTGACTAATTTGTTGTATAATACATAAATAGTGAATTTTTCATTAGATTTATAGCTATAGAAATTATATGTTTTTTAACTGTTGGTAGAAAGCTGAAAAAAGTTAGATTGTTTCGTTTATAATTAGATGTTAATAAGGAATCAATGAAAGCTCAAAGCAACAATATTGTATAATGGTTTCTAACGATGGACTATAAACAAGAGATGATGGAAACTAGAAATTATTAATCACAACAACAAGTTTATAATTAATTTATAAAACTTAATATTTAAAGGGAGAGAAAGTTGTGCAATTTATGCAAAATAAACGGAAGGAAACAAACGCTGAAGATAAGAATGAGCGGACGTAGTAAGCAGCGCCGCGGAAAGCTTTCCTCTGATTAAACTTTCAAACTTAAGCCTCCAAAGCGATACAACTGTTGCGAAACATAATTGCAACTTGCTTGTTACTTTTACTTGATGATAGTAATCAGGAAAAATGCAACGATGTAGTGGTAATAACAGTAACTTACAAGCACACCAAACCACTATTGATTTACCTGATGGTATAGTTTATAAAGACAAATATTGTATAAGGACACGTCTATTGTATACTATCCAGGACAGATCTGAAGGACACTATTATTACTATTTTTTCAATAATCTTCGAAAAGATGATGGATATGACGACAGAGAGAATGAAAGAGTTGTGGAGTGGTCACCTATTAAAACTCTTGATCATTATCCTCAGATTCTGGTGATTCCGCTGGATTTTTATATCCGGAATCGACTATGGTCTCTAGACTAGAAGAGGCACAGATTCGATCCCCACTGACCTTCAGCATCCTGTGAATTTAGTTATCGTAAGGGAACCGATAACTTCCAATAACAGCTTTCACGGATAAGTGACATCCGCCAATCCGCATAAGGTCAGTATAGTAGACATTCTCGATTTCTATACTCCTTAGATAACAGTCCAAGGTCCCAGCAGTGGGCATATAAAGAGAGGTTTTTACTGTTATTATAAGCATTGGTGTTACATAGTATTTTTCACATATTCTCATCATCAGATGGTACCGTTTATTACCGGGTTATAGTTTCCAAAGCTTCATCTTATAAAACGCAGTGCATTGTTAAGCAACTGTTATAAAATGAAGCTTAATTGAAAATTTCTCAAGCAAATGAACTGAGCTAATTGTTTAATTAACCTTCGTTAACATCAAGATTAAACTAAGATTGCTCACTAACAAGAGAGTGAATTAAGTGAAAACAAGAACAAAGTAAAGTGAAGAATAGTTTATGAAGGTATTTAAAAGACTTGATAGTAATTATAACTACTATATAATACTTTAGACGATATCTAATAAATTGCTTGTAGATTTGCTTTGCCTTATCAATTATCATTGACTACCTCTTTTCATACAAATATTTTTGAAGAAACATATTATCAAGTAGTAAGATAGTCTAAATGTGATACAATATCTTGAAAATATTGTCCTTAAGGTGTAATGGTTAAAGGCTATATGAAGGTTCTCATTTAATTCTAGGTCTACATTTAGTTAAGTTTGAACGATGGTAGGATTTTATAGATCCGACGGGGTTCTGTCTTCAGTATTACATAAAACCTGCTTTGTATTATTGTATTGAAATTATCTGTGAGAAGGTTATTTGTAATATTAACGAACTGTTTTCCATGCATAGATACGAAATGTTAATTTAAGTTATGGCGAGTAGTTAAATATAATTACCCTAATTTAAGCCCCGAAAGGATAGGTGATAAGGGGCTTACTGAATGAAAGTTCAGCAAGCTTATTAAGTATATTCTGAAGAACTATTTGACTAACGAATAATTTCATTTTATTAATCAGATGTAGCTGTCATAATATATGTTAGTTTATACAAGTCCACGATATATGTGTGAATATTGTTAGATGCATTATCAAGGTTTAACTATCCTTGTTAATATCTCGATAAGGTCAAAGCCCATTGGTGTTACGAATGTTGCAAGTTTAACTGCTTATTATACACTCTGAAGCACAGGCAACTCCATTCGTATGTAATATCCCTACGAGTTAAATATTTGTTAAACATTAATATAGAAATAAAATTATTACTGATAGATCCATACATCTACTATATATCTAGTATATATATTATATCTAGTATATATACTATATATCTAGTATATATAGTATATTAATAACAACATAAAAGCAGTATTACAAAGCACTCACTCACCGCCACTTAACCTTGATATCAGGCTTGATAATGACATACATATGTAGTAACTTAAAAATAACTTGGCGTTAATCTAAACAAATATTCTCAAGTGATGTCTGTAAAAAACAAAGGGATGCACTTGACGTTTGCTTTTATCCAGTCATTGCTACGGAGGGTGTGATTTACGCCCGAGTAAATTTAACTTTAATGAGAATAATGTTGAAGCAAAGGGTGACAACGTAAACTACATAAAATCTTTTTTGTATGAAGAATACACTTGAGCTTAATTTCTCATCTTTTGTGACAATAAGACCAAAAGCTTGTAAAGTATATCGCTTAGCATACGGTATTGCTGCTTCTCGAAGTTAGAGGATATTAGAAATGATTTCATGAATAAAAAAGCTAAGGAGATACTTGACCTTAAATATTACAAAAAACTTCTAAATAATTCTTCTGTGTCAGGGTAATATTATGTAATTGCGTGAGGAATTTTGGGTCTCATGGGATGAGCGCAGTGGAGGAAGCGAGAGAGGTCTGCCAGGATCATAGCAAGTGGAAAGAGGTGGTTCAGCCTACCCCACTGAGAACGAGGCGTGATATATGGGATGAGCGCAATGTGGAGCAGTTTTCCATCATACTATTTTGACATTTTTATAGGCAGGGGTATTACTACCACTAGCACTACCATCAGGTACGTTCAGCTTGTGTCACTGAAAAAAAAGGTCAATTTTTTAATAACAAACCTCACTATATAGCTCGCTTGTCTAATGGTTAGAGCGTGCGGCTTTCATTCCGAAGGTCGCGGGTTCGAATCTCGGCATGTACCGATGACTTAATATTTAAGTTATGTACATTTGTCAACTTTAGTTAGAACAGCGAGATACAAACGGTGAAGGAAAACATCTCGAGGAAACCCGCACACTGAAATCATCTTTGTGTGTGTGTGTGTGGTGGCCCCAATAAAGTGGAAACAGGCTCGCCCCCTGTTACATGGGACCTAATCTGGCCACATCTGGCGAAATGTGGGTGTTTATTCACCTCTGCCTACCCCTACTGGGAAAAAGGCGTGATTATATAAAAAAAATCTCTCTATATATTTTAGACTTTCGAAATAATCTAAGGCAAAAGGTAATAAATGTAATGTAACATTTTTATTCAAACATGTCACAATTCAGATGAAAAAAAAAAATGTTCTCCTCTGCTCGGCGAACACCGAAAAATGTCATAGGCATGTTGTCAAGCAAAAAAAAAAAATCTGAAAAGGCGTCGGAGGTCGTCCACATTATATGAACCACAAACAGATGCTTTCAAGTTAATGACTCCCCGACAGCATCTCTGTAGATTTCTGAAGATAAACTTTTATAAGAGACGTGAAAGATAAAAGACGAATTTTCTTAATGTCATCGCAAAAGGAAAAAATGACCTTACAACGCGAAATATTACTACTGTTTAAACCATCATTCTAACACAGGTTATCTGAGATAAAGTCTATCTAATATGATATCTACCTAGAAGGTCTCCGTCAACAGAAACCTGATTAGAAGAGGATTTCAAGCTTTTCTTTGTGATATATATCTTATGTATATATTTCACTAGAGTTCAGTGTAAGATAAAGAAATGAACTTTTAACTGAACTCTACTAAACATATAATCATTTAAAGGATACATAACTAAATATCTAAGTAGGTATTATATTTTATGGTAGACCCCTCAGCTAACTCACATTTTTAGATAGAAATACGAGCCGTAACTTTATAGCTGCCTAGAAAAATGGGATAATCGCTCGCTGCATACCTCGATCTTTGGGCCTCATTTCCAAAAGGTGTAAGGGTTGAAATAATATATTAAAATTTATGTATTACAATGGGGACCCCTATAGAAAAATGGAGGGTACAGGTACAATATATTACGTATAAAACATTTTGTATTACTAACAGATTTATATAGATCAAATATTATTAATCATTTATATAATCTACGGTGTATGTAGGGTCCCGCATAACAATTCACGGGACCCAATCATCAAACGATGCTCTGGCTTCCGCCAACTCGTATTGGGCCAGCGTGGTGGCCCAAATTCCCTCATATGATCCTCCACAAACGACGGCCTCTAATACTCGGCGGTACCAGAGGCTATGCTAACTATATAAAAGTCGCAGGAAACCGCTGGATGCGGACAACGCAGGACCAATTGTTGTGAAGATCTTTGAGGAAGGTCTGTGCCCAGCAATTAATGTCTATCAGCTGATGATGTAATTTACATTTCATGATTGAAACAATTTTAATGAATTTTTAGTCTCTTCCTTAAGTTTATATTTCATATGCGTTTTGTTCAACCATTATACATGACAATGGATAAGTCTGCTCTAAAAAGTTTAAGTTAATACATTGTTAAATTATATAACATAAAAACTGTATACTTATGTAATAAATTTAATAAAAAATTACAATTTTATTACGTAAAGTTGTAATAGTTAGTATAGTTGTATCAGTTAACGGCGAATAGTTATTCCGTTATAAAACCATCGCCCCCTGAATACGCGAAAGACGGAGCGGTTGGTTACCAAAGCCACAAAAGCTCTTTCATTTAACTGAAACTAGTCTTGTTAAACATAGTTATGTAGAGTTTCGCTTTATGTAATGCCAACCCGGGCATAATTCGTTCCAGAGTTTGCCTAATGAATGTTTTCTTTCTCTAATATTCCGTTTGGGCAACTCGCTGCCGCTTCGGGCGCCTCTCTACATAAATAATACGACTTCGTCGGCTCTCACAGTATTAAAGGCGTGGGACTTTATTAATTATGTTGGTGTTATTTCATTATTTTCAACATGTGGATACCTGGTGGTAAGCCTCCATTGGCTTGGACCACCGACAGAAGCGACGACAGTAGCTATATTTATAATCTGTATATTTAAAATTTTTCTCCACTTCTGAGAGGCACTCTGGTCGAAGCTCTTGGAATCGCTAAATTCCAAGAGCTTTGATCTTATTTGTGCTATATTCTGTGGTGCTTAATATGGTCTAGTGCCTCATCATTGTACATATAAATTACCAACGGATAAACGTTATACTCGTCTTCTTTTAAATAGTTGGACAGCGGTCTTTGCTGAGCATAGGTCTTCCCCTAAGATCTCCACATCAATCGGTCCCACGTTGCTCGCATCCAGTGGATTCCCGCGATACTCATCAGATTGTCGGTCCACCTTGTGGGAGATCTCCTAACACTACGTCCTCTGGTATGCGGGTGCCACTCGAAGATCTTATCCATCGGCTATTGGTCCTTCGATCAACGAGCTCTGCCCATTGCCACTTAAGTCTAGCAATCTTAGCAAACGTAGCAGAGCCTCCACCAGGTGGTCCGACGATCTGGTGAAGGTTGCGGACGCTGGATGCGGGCAACGTATGGTTAATCAATGTGGGAATGTGTGAGGCCTGTGTTCAGTGAACGTCTATAAGCTGATGATGATGATTTACTATCACTATGTGTAACATGTTTTTTTTATTACCTTAATTCATATAGTAAATCTTTAAACAAATCGTCACCCGAATGCTAGATTGTCCATACGACCAGATTTCTTCAGACTTCATTTTCAAACAGAAAAATATATAAATTTACAATACATATCTGTTCCGAATGAGTAGTTTTTTTTATTTAAAACATCATTAACATTGTATTAACAGATCATCATCATCCCCAGCACGCATCACAAGTAGTATACCATAAGAATGGTTCTTATGTAAAATTTGGTCAATGACACACAATCTAGTTGCTCTGACGACGAAATAACATCAAGTAAATATATTATTTTTATTCTATGAAGTAACTATATGAATGGTACGTTCATCTGATGGTGATACACCATCCCGTGATAACTTGGTGCTAGTTAGGATGATAAACACTGCATCATATTGTACGAGTTAGTAGAGACTGAGACTTGCTATCACAGTAATACGAAGAAACAAACGATATCGATTGAAGTTGTTATTTTATCTACAATAGTATCAAAATATATTTAAAGGTTTCGTAGTAAGCGCCATTTATCTGGTCCGCAGAAAGCGGGTAAGGCAGCGGTGCGGCAACTGACTCGAACCTATTGACGCCTGATTTATTCCCATTGCCCCCAACAAACGGCCGCCCGTCTGTTTTATCCAACTCTACCTAAGATACAGTCAGGCTGTGTTGTAGAGTTTATACATATAATACATTATAATCGAAAGATTTTCTAGGTTTTATTATTTATGGGGAAATAGATCAGTGGTCTCCTCTAGCATTCTCTAGCACTCTGCATTCTGAATGTAAGACGAACGGGAGCTACACCTGATGGTAAGCTATAACAACGTGTGTAGTCCTCATCACGTTCAGACATAACTTGCGTCTCATTACCCTATAATTTCACTAACTACAATACCATACAAACCGGAACATAGTGATGATTGCACACTAGTGTTTGACAACAGAAATAGTAGTGTTATCTGCCGTGGTACCTAGATGGTCGCCGGCAACAGAGACCTACCGTAAAGATCTGAAACCTCTTCGGCTTCTTCCGCCCGGTTTCCCATAAAAGTAATATCAATCAATCAGCTGGAAGACGTCCACTGCTGGACAAAGGTCCACGACGTCGACGACGTTGCTTTGGGGGAGGCCTTTGCCTCCCCCAAAGATTTCCACTCAGGCCGGTCCAGGGCCACCCGCATCCAATGGTTGCCAGCTACCTTGACCAGGTCGTCGGTCCACCTTGTGGGGGGTCTGCCCACGCTACGTCTTCCGGTACGTGGCCGCCACTCGAGAACCTTTCTGCCCCAACGGCTGTCGGTTCTGCGAGCTATGTGCCCTGCCCATTGCCTCTTTGCGACGGCGACCCTTCGAGCTATGTCGGTGACTTTGGTTCTCCTGCGGATCTCCTCATTTCTGATTCGATCTCGCAGGGAAACTCCGAGCATAGCTCGCTCCATCGCCCTCTCAGCAATCTTAAGCTTGCGGACAAGGCCCATAGTAAGCGTAGAAGTAATAAGTATACCGCAATTAATCAATCGCCAAAGCCTCGTCTGTTATCCTGCTGGAGACACCGTGTACAAGTGAAGTTGACTATTGAGCTAACCAGGTGTTTCTGTCGTTCTTACTTCAAGTAAAGCAATGAAGGCATAGCAGTGAGAACTGATCTTCAATAATGAAGAATGGGACTACAAGTGGATTCAAGGGGGGAGATCAGTTGTCGAACGACTCTGTGAATCAGGGTCAAAAGACAGACTGATAATCGATCATATTTTAGTTAGTTTGCATGTTAGTATTTAGCAGCAGGAATAGGAGTTGCGGTGATACCTATCTAATCGGTGTCCTGCATGAGAGATCTACTGGCACTAAACAAGTGATAGGAAACTTATGTTATATAGGTATATTTACCGTCAGCAAAATAAGTAAGGTATACTTTTCTCTAGGTCCTGCTTGCGTAGTAAATATTGACGACTTTATATTATGACCATGATCTAACAGAAAGTTATGCTTTTCATGGATTTAGTTCATCATCAGCTGATAGACGTCCACTTTTAGACATAGGCCTCCATGCTGGACCAATACGGGTTAATATGAGCGAGAACCTTGTTTATTGATTAGCATAGTTCACCAGGACCAGGCGAGATTAGCTTGAGATCTGTAAGTAGTTATTGACACACCCTTATTGGAGTAGGATTAAATTGGATTAACCCTTGGATTGAATTGTTAGAAATTAAAAAAAGTATGTCATAAAGCTAGCAGTTAACATAATACTAATTTTAAATGGTACATACAGTTTTCTGTATTAACATTACTGTTGGTCTATTATTAAATTATATAGGAGATATCCAGAGATTCATTGATTCATCATGAGATCTCCGAAACTATTAGACGTAAACACAAAAGATTTGGTAGAAACATTGCTACTGCCATTTAGAGGTCAGCTAAGAATCGGTTATACAAATATCCATCCCCAGAGGGAGTTGCAAGAGTGTTACGAGCAGCAAACCGAGCAGGGACAGCTAGTATTTTATATATTGCGTACTAAAGGTCGTCTTCGCACAAACAGAGAAAAGATTAATCAAGAATTTGAATGCTCATGAGATGTCATTGCTGATAAAACAATTTTTCATCAATTTTAACTATAACCACACATGCTCTTCAAAAGACGAATATTCGACAAAGAAAATTACGACATCGCAGCACTTTGTGAAAAACGTAAACAAACAAAACATTGAAACAAAAAGAAAAGTATAAAGTAGAAGTCGACTCTGCTTTGTATTCATGACTTTCAATAAATAACCGTTCCAGCTCTGTTCCCGGCAGCGGGCGTCCCCTACCACGGTACAGGTAACTTGGAACATACTAGAACGAAGCTTACCTAACATTTTCTTAAAAAAAAAAAGTTTAACAAATGATACTTACGGCACTTTAAAAACGAAGCTGTTTACGCTTCCGCTTTATAATTTTCGCTTAAGTTAAAAACTAGTAAGAGTATAGTTGTATAAGTATTCACATATACTCCTAAGTTCAAAGTAACTATAGTGCTTATGAAAGAAGTTCTCTGCTCTTTTGGCTGGTTGTAAAACCTCCGCAACTTCCTGTGGGAGAGGTATACTGTAAAATCTATTCCTAGTTGACCTCTGAATGAACAGTTTCGGAGATCTTGTCATGAATAAATGAATTTCTGGATATCTCTTATATAGAACATCTGTAAATATATATAGAGATACTTGTAAAGACTGATTATATGAGCTTTCGATTACTTCAAATATCTAACGAGGAAACACACAAGCAGAAGTTATGATGCCTATGTGGTGCTAATAAATCATGTATATCATTGACTAAGTAATGTTTAAGTGCTCTTAAGATCGAGCTAAGATTTCCATGTTCTTTTATACCTTGCAACCACCACTAATACGAATGAAGAGAAATAGCAACTCTTAGTAGAAGCCAAAGCTCTCAGAAAACATCCGTATAAAATTATTAAAGGTTTCTTTCGATTTCGATTACCTGTTCGAAGAAAGGTGAGAATGTACTCTACGTCCTGTTTTACATTATTATGGTAATCTTATCAATATCTGATGTGTAATGAAGAAAGGAATAATTTAATTTATCTGTAAAATAATGTAATAAATAAAAAAAAAACCATTTGTATGAAGGAGTTTTTATTAATTCGTCTTATAGCTTCCCAAAATGCTTTAAAGCTTCCAAGATATTCGTTGAGCGGGAATTGAGCCTTAGCCTCAGCACGCCGGTCTAGTGCAGGTTAGGGGGTGGTCAGAACCTCGTCTGTTGTCTAGCAGGGTGCACAACGTGTAGGGGAGGATGACTCAGGCTGCGGAGCTCTTTTATTACACAGCGGTAGGTCTCTGTTGCTAGACCATCTAGGTTCCACCGCCGCTTCTATTTGTACTTGTTTGTTGGTTTGGAAATGAATAATAGTCATATACCCAACATAGACATAAAGATTTTAATATTTTTTTCTATCTACAGTGTAAATCCAATCTTCATTAAGAATGTTATGATATGACTTTTCCCGGAAACCGTCTATTATTGTACAAACAGTCTGCCTATAAATACGTGGTTCTGGTGAGGATCATATACACTGCAGCGCACTGTACTCCAGTGCCACAGCTGCGGTGGTACCTACCTAGACGATCTCCGGCAATAGAGATCTACCTCAAGTATTCTTTGGTATATCGTTTTAAAAATTACTCAGGTAAGAAATAAATTAAGAAGAAGCTTTTTCTTTCATATAGTAGTCGGTAGTAACTCGGTGACAGATACGTAATAGCAGTAAGCTCTGAAAATATTTCGAGGAGCAAGGTGCAATTCTTTACGGAGCCCGACATCCAACTTGCAACCCCATCCATATAACCGACGTCGACAGTGTTAAATTCTTTACTATTAGCGGTGAGTTTTCGTGAATGGTCCGACGTGTGGACGTAGATGCTAGAAAGGTGAGGAAAAAATATTATCATCCAAGATAACTTCAGTTTGAACTTATCAAGTATTTCTTTCTCGTTTTCTCCCCGTAAGTTCACTGATTTACTTTACTTATTCTATCACTTAAATAATTTACTTTTGTTCTTATACCACCTCTACTTGCTCTAACTTATATCTATGCTTATACTTACGCTATCTTATTATATACAAGCTTGTTGGCATTCTCTACCAGCCAACCTACGGCGAAGTGAGATGGTGTGGAAGGTGATAACTTAATAACGGACTTATATTACCTATGTATATATAAAGTATTATTATTTGTCCTTATTTCTTATGATTACTATGTTACGTATTTAAAAGCAATATCTTAAACCTATCAAGACCTAAACATTCCAGACAGATATAGTCCGAACCTATCGGGTTAAGTCATGAAAATCCTTCTTCTATTAAAAAGAAACTGATTATATACGGTTTTTATATTACATTCATATATATATAACTTAATCTATTACTTTAAGATGAATTCTTAGTTATTGATTATACTTATAAAATACTTTAATACTGAAATAATCTTTTCATATCGTTTCTAAAACGATACTACCATGCTAGACCAAACACAGTAATATTTACAGGACATACAAATATTACTATGTCTCAATATTAATGGACGCTATAGCTAGTAAAATTACTAGCGTGTAATAACTTAACATCTTAAGTATATAAGCGACATATGAGTCGTGTGAAAAATTAGTTAAAAGCATAAACAAAGTCAACTCTAAAACAAAGTTTTAATGCGCATTTCCTCTTAGACTTTATACTAGCTTACAAAATACTGTGCGTTTCCGTTCTGTGCAAACATGCTCAAAATGGCCACAACTTGTCTCTAGTGTATATTGAACGACAGATTAATTAAATGAGATTATTGTTATATTCATTTCATCATCATCATCAGCCAATAGACGTCCACAGATGGACATAGGTCTCTACCAAAGATCTCCACGTCGATCTGTCCCGCGTTGCGCGCACCCAGTGGATTCCTTACTGCCCCATCGGTAATATTCCTTTATAACTATTAAATCTTGATTTATATCATATAATTGTTTAAAGTTTGTTTGTTGTTTAATACTTAATAACATTATTAATAGTCATCTTCCATTAGATGTGCGATACACCGCTTTAAGTGAAAATCGTATTGTGTAAATGTATCTTTAGTCGTTATTAGTTTGTAGTAGTTACTGCAGTAGTAGTACAGTACCTATAAAAGCAAAAACAACTTGCTTTTGCTTAATTATTAATAATATGTGTCATTCAAAGGAAAATATTGTGTAAACTATCGCTACTCTTCTTCTTCCTTCTTCCTCCTGCTCTTTTCTGAGCTATGTAAGGTCGGCACAGTATGTACTTCTCTTCCATATCCCTCTATCAGCCGTCATATCTGAATGCACACTCTTCTTACTCATGTCATCTTTCACACAATCCATCCACACTTTCTTCGGTCTTCTTCTACCCTTATAACCATCCACGTTCATTCTCATTACTTTCTTTATTATATGTAACTATCGCTACTTATTCGCAAGATTTGCTATAACCTCTCCTGAATTCGGACATGTCACATTGAATGGTCGTCAAAGGTTCTCAGGATACAGGTTTTGTTTAATATATTTCTTACCCTTGTTAAAATATTTCCAAGTGAAGACAATGGTACTGCCGATTTCTTCAATACCTTTGCAAATGTATACCAAATATAAACAAACAGTAATTAATTTTTAACAACTGCTGAAGTGGATAAGACTATGATCGATGTTTCTTTATGTAATTGATCAGTAATGAAGACACCTGTAGAAGAACCTTGTTGATATAACAATGTCGTGGCAATGGGTAGGCTAAACAGCGATAAAATTGGATAGCCGATGCTTCAGAAAAGATCCTGGAAAGTACACTGCTTTCTAGGTATATCGATGACCTGGTAGAAGATTTCTGGAAGTTATTGGATGCGGGTAACATCAGACAAATCGCGCTGGAAATCAAATGGAGAGGCCGGAATTGAAATGTGACAGTTGTTTTGAAAGGTTTGTGCTTCATTAAATTGTTATATTTCCTGCTCATCGCTTGTAACTTAACGGTCTATGACTTGTGGAGTTAACCAGCGATGATAAATCAGGATATCGAAAAAATATCGACTCGGTGTCGAACGGCTACGTGGGTCGGAGCAGCAGCATGGTAATGAGGTCTGATTTAAAGCGGCTTATGTCGAGCGACGGGAAGAACTGTGATTTTTTTCTAATTTATTGAAGTTTTAGAGCTTTATTAGAGGAAATAATATAGAAATTACTTACAGTTGTTACTATATTATCTAGACTTATTTGGAACAACAGCGATAACAATATATTACTATATTATACTGTTAAAAGAAATATGATACGTTTCATCATCATCAACCGATCGGTCCTGCGGCATTCAGCGGCTTCCAGTGACCTTCAGTGGTTTACAGGGATTCATATCATTCTCTCTATGCGGGTCTAGGGGTGGGTCGGATGATATGTTTGAAGAAAATTAAAATGTGTTAAGCTGAGAAACTACTGAAGTGTGGAAACATCTTAAGTGTCTCTTCATTGTAATGCGTAAGCGGTGGTAAGATTAAACCTCAGCTATTTCGACTCGAACGAGATAAATTGTTGTTATATCATCATCGTCCTAAGCCAATAGACTGCTGGACATATGCCTTGCTAAAGAATCTCCACTCCGTATATATTTATCAAAGAGAACAACATATTTCTTATCGAATATAGATAATGGTTTTGATTATCTCCTCCTGGTGAGAAAGTCCTCCCTCACAGAAAGCTCAAGCTTATTAAAGTTCGGACCTGGGATTCTATCTTATGTATAGCTTTTGACAGTTTACTGGTGGTAGCTCTCTGTGGTTAAGAGACGGCACTGTAAGAACTACCGCAGCGCTTATTTCTATAGCTAAACAGTACTGTGTTCTGGTTTGAAGGGCGCTGTTGCTAGTATAAATACAGGGGTAAAGAGACTATGTGATAGGAGATAAGCGCAATTTGGTGCAGTATATATCATTTTAACTAACGCCACGTTGTTATAGGTCTCATTTACTATCAGGTGAAGGTACCGCCCGTTTAGACTCTTAATTGAATAAAAAAAACCTAAAACAATTAGTATCATCTTTTTGCGTAATATTACAGATAAAGCTACAAAGAATCATTCATCATCATCAACCAGCCGCATTCTACTGCTGGACATAGGCTTTTGCCAAGGAACGCTAGTTAGCCCATTCTCCTGCTATATATATTTTTTTTTTGTATTGTCACGCCTTTTTCCCAGTAGGGGTAGGCAGAGGTGAATAAACCACCCACGTTTCGCCAGATGTGGTCAGATTAGGTCCCATGTAACAGGGGGCGAGCCTGTTGCCACTTTATTGGGACCACCACACACACACACACACACAAAGATGATATCAGTGTGCGGGTTTCCTCACGATGTTTTCCTTCACCGTTTGTATCTCGCTGCTGTAACTAAAGTTCACAAATGTACTTAACTTAAATATTAAGTCATTGGTACATGCCGAGGTTTGAACCCGCGACCTTCGGAATGAAAGCCGCACGCTCTAACCATTAGGCCAGCGAGCTACTCCTGCTATACGCATCCAGAAATGTGTGTACAATAGTTAACTGTTTCTGTAACTCAGCAGTTAGTCTCTTGTCTAGTTCTAGGTTCCTGGTTTGATTCCGGAACTATGTAGTTTGATTGATAGATGATAGCACAATCATGTTACAAATCAATCACCAATCAGCATTATTCAAGGCTGTCGATACATGAGAATCTGAGTGTTCTGGGCGAGTATGCTTTACCATTCATGGTCTCACTATCACTTAAGACCATGTGAAATTGAGGTTAAAGGTTAACTTAATTTTAGTTAAATATAAGCCAAGTCCAGTCCAGCAATGGATTCAAATGATCAATACAATCTCAAACAGTTTTTGGAATACATTACAAGAGACCTCCTTATTAATGAAGATGATGATGATAAGCTAAGTGAATTCCAGTCTTTACTTACATGTTTTTTTCCATTTTTGTTGCTTCAAAGTTACTTCGCGCGTTTTGAAATAAATTGTTACACGTTCGTAGCCTGTACGTGGGTGCTCCTGTACCTACATTTTATATTGATCACGCTCCTTATCGACAGGTAATAAATCGGTCTGACGCGATTCTTTTAAAACACGTTAAAAATCTAAAATCGAAACGTGAACCCGAATAGAAAAATCTAGACGATGCACTCTACATCTCCATCATCACTTACTGATAGGTCCCTATAGCCGGAGACCGTCTAGATAGTTACCACAGCAGCGGTTATTTCTGCTGCCAAACTGTGGTCTGGCTAAATGCCATTGTATCTAGTTGTTACTGAGGTAACGAGACTTCACATGTTATATCTCAAAGCTACAAGCATAATCTTGTGATCAATATCATTCTAAGTAGAGCCACGTTTTTATACAAAGGTGTATTTCTAACCATAAGCTAAAGGTCTTACTCGTGTCGTTATTTCGTCTAATAAAAAAAGACATCATAACTATCCTGATCTATAGTTATCCTTTCCAACTCATGATACTCAAACTACTACGCTCGTTTACATCAAACCATTTCTTCTGCTGTTAATCAGGAACAAGTTTTCTGATATTTGGTTCAGGTTAACCTTGGAAACTCTTAAAGGGATCCTATAATAGCAAGTTCAAGGATCTCATTTAAGATATACTAACGGGATTTTCCATATCTCAAATATATATAAGCGACATCAATTCTTTTTTTAATCAAGCCAGTCAGAATTTTATCACCTGGTTTTAAGTGATTGTCTGCGATTGTAATATTTACTGACGGCCAATTCAATCTTCTCTTGAACACACCCATATGATATTTGGACGAGACCATTGACGCCAGCAAGGTGTCCCACTCCCCTCCTGTTATCAAGAACGAGGAGTTAAACCTCCTTTTCACCTAACTGGGAACGCTTACAAACCTTCTCTATTGTATTCTATGTATTCAGTTGGGTGTTTAATCGATTTTTTACCTACATCGAGATACTATCTGAATGTGTATTTTACGTGACTGAGTAATTGATGTCGAGTAAATGGAATAGATTAAGGAATGAGTGGACGGTAACGATCGAATAGAGTCGGCTCTCTTTTTATTTGTTTTCATATAATAACCAAGAAAAAAAACACGGTTTCTTTTAACGACTTGAAAGTCATTAGGGTGATGTTAGAACAACCTTTACGAGGTTTACTTAACAATTGGAGTAGTAGTTAAATGGTTGTCAATGGAGTTTATACTGTAAAATATTTCGATCGTAGCTTAAGTTATATGATTCGTTTATAAGTCCTTAGTGTCCAAAGAGATCAGTTTGTTTTAATTAGAGGATGATGATTGAGTATGGATTTTATTAGTTAACATTATACACCTCATATTGGCATTATCTTCCAGTCTACTTTGAGTAACCGCATAAAACATAAATATATAACGAAGAGGGGTTAATAGGATGTGGGCGTTCTTCTTCTCTCCGATCTTCATTCATTGTCGATTAAACAATACTCGATAGGTTTGTAATACAACAACAGATTACTAAGCAACCGATAACAGTTGGATGGTTCGCTATACTGGTGTTAGTAGTCTGTCCTCCGAGCAAATGTTCGCTTCCGCATCGCGTCCCTCTTTTTATACTTCCTCGAAATGATATTTACATTTAACAAGTCATCTTCAGTGTTGCCCGCTACTATCTCCAAATACCCGCAAGTCGATTAAGATTCAACCTTGGTGTTGCCTATTATTATATCCGAATGCCCGCAATCTATTATAAGGTGACGTTGCGTCCTCCAATCTCCGACATACATATGTATGTATAGACACACATGATATGAACCAAATATTAAAAATTATTTTAAGGAAGGCTCAGTCCTAATGTCATTGTCTTTTTGCTTAAAAGTACACCGATTAGTTACTGTTCTCAAATTTAGAGGGAGTGCATTCCAGAGAAGAATAGATTGGATAGAAAAGGAAGAGTGGACAATAACAGAGGTTTGAGAAGGACACAAAAGGAGCGAGTTGTTAGAGGAGCGAAGATCTTTGTCGTGGTTAGTACCTAAATATTTAAAGCTTCTAAAACTAAAATTTTATCCTTAACTGACTGAAGGATATATAGATCTTTTTCCTGCCGTGTCGTAAAAGTCCAGCAAAGCTATAGTAGATATTATATTTTTGTAAGACATATGTTTTGGAGCGGAAGTTAATAGTTCTATTCCAATCCAAACCAATCAGCCGGAAGACGTCCACTGCTGGACAAAGGCCTCACCCAAAGATTTCCACTCAGACCGGTCCTGGGCCACCCGCATCCAATGGTTGCCAGCGACCTTGACCAGGTCGTCGGTCCACCTTGTGGAGGGGTCTGCCCACGCTACGTCTTCCGGTACGTGGCCGCCACTCGAGAACCTTTCTGCCCCAACGGCCGTCGGTTCTGCGAGCTATGTGCCCTGCCCATTGCCACTTTGCGACGGCGACCCTTCGAGTTATGTCGGTGACCTTGGTTCTCCTGCGGATCTCCTCATTTCTGATTCGATCTCGCAGGGAAACTCCGAGCATAGCTCGCTCCATCGCCCTCTCAGCAATCTTAAGCTTGCGGACAAGGCCCACAGTAAGCTGCCACGTCTAGTTCTATTAATCTCTTGCATTGTGATTTGGAGTCTCTGGTTTGACTTTGAAGCTACATATTGTAGAGTTGTAGATGTTTTAAGAATCCACTTTACTATCATCCTTATCTAGAATATATTCTGCAGTTTCCGTGTTTATACTAGTTATATATTAATTGTTTAATTTTATTTAACTTTTGTTATCTTTAGTTAATATATAAAAACATCTATATAAAGTAATTACACACGAATAAGTATATACAGTCGTAAAGCCGCTGGAAAGAGCGACCCTAAGCTTATGTAGGACATGTATTTATTGCGCGATATAATATTAATATAAGTTATAGTTCAGATCATAAGAAAAGGCTTGGGCGATAAAATTTATTCACTTTCACCCTTGGAGGGTGTATTTAAAAAGCTATATAGTGTTTATATGCTAAATATTTAGAATTGTCCTCAAATTCATGTGGTGTTATATGACAATAATAATACATATGACACATTATTAAGTTCTTTGTACTTATTAGTAGAGAATTATTAAACACGTATTTATTAATATGTAATAGTACAATATTTTTTTTTTTTTTTTTTTTTTTTTTTTTTTTTTTTTTTTTTTTTTTTAAATAGTCACGCCTTATAGTTAATAGTACAATAACGTTAAAAATATAAATAAAAACATTAGTAAACTCAAAGCTTTAATTAACGAGAAGCGAAATCAATTTTGAGGCTCATTTTGCGTCGAATGAACAACTTTCTTCTCGCTCTCGGTTCATCATCATCATTGCAACTGATGGAAGTCCACTGCTGGACATAGGTCTCTTATTCCACAAACCACGGTTTTGAACTGTTTCAATCCAGTGGCTCCCAGCGATTTTTTTAAGTCCTCTGTACAACCAATGAGGGGTGTGCCAACGTAGCGCTTTCTGGTGCGGGGTTGCCATTCCAGTACTTTAAGACCCCAATGGTCCTACGAGGTATGTGCTTTGCCCTTTGCTATATCAGCTTCGCGACTACTAGGGCTATGTGGGTGACCCAGGTCATTCTGAAGATCTGCTCATTTTTGATTTGTTCGAGCAGAGTTACTCCAAGCATCGCCCTCTCCAACGCCTGCTGTATGACATTGATCTAACTTATAGGGCTCATAGCGACCAAGTTTCAGAGCCGTAGATCCTCACTAGTAGCACGCACAGTTCGAAGACTTTGGTCCTCAAGCACTGAGGGATTTTGGACGAAAAGAAATAATGTTTTTATGCTAAACCAAATTCAAAACAGTTGGCAAACAAACTCATCGTCCGAGGTCAAAATTAATAATTCCTTTACTCTTTAGCTATTCTGCGTAAAGCGCATTCAGAAACGAAACAGGTTGTTATGAAACGGCTTTGTTTTGTTTACGCTGTTAGAAACTTAGGACTATTATTTAAATTTAATCATTAATAACTTGACTTGATTGCTTCACAATATATATAATTACGTAGACTGAGCTTTCAGTAGACCTGACGATCACCGAGTAACTATATCTTCTTTAAATATTATTCACAATCGGATCTACAAGAAGCTTACTGTATCTTGAAGTCTTGTAGTAGTAAGCTTTGGTGTCATATTCCTCGCCCCCTTTGTTTACTTCTTACGGAGAAGAAATTTTGTGAAATCCGTTCTTAGCTATATTAAATGGCCAAAGCAATATATGTACCAAATTTTGAGTGTTTACATCTAATAGTTTCGGTCATCTCCCGATGAGGCAATGATTCGCTGAATATCTCCTATTTAGATATATATTATATATATCTATTTAGATATATATTATATATATCTAAATAGGAGTATTTTCTTGTTTATAACAAGATCCCAAGCAAGTGATACTAGCTATCGAAATTAGAGTGGTTTTAATATAAATGGCAGCGCGAATCATTCCTATGAATGGGTGGTGTGAAAGACTTTATGGTCTAACACATTTCATATAATGACTAGAACGATCGAAAACATAGACACAGATTTTAGACATCTTAAAACCTTATAAACTTAGGTCGTACGATGACTTCAATACCTCAGGGCTACGATCATCAGTAACAAAAGAACGACCAGAGAAAGCGCTGCTTAGGGGTTAAAGAAAACCTAAAAAAAACCTTTGTCTCTAAACATTTATTAAAATATATTCAAGCGGTATCAAAGCTATGTTTTAGCTTAAAATAAGTTACTGTAGAGTGTATGGACACGGCCGGAAATGAGCACAGAGAATGTTGATGTATTTTATAGTGAGTAAAGAAAACATCCTCTTTTTTTAATTTATATTAGGGCTAGAAGAAAAATGTATATAACATACGAAGATATCAGATATAAGAGCGGGACGTTCACATGATGATAATACATCCGCTCATTACAATGTGGCGATAGTTAGGATGATGTATACTGCACCACGTTGTGTTCGCTTTAGTACAGTAATAATTAAGTATCTTCTACAAATTGGAACACAGTAGAGGTTACTACACTATGGTTGCAGAAGCAGAACCTGCAATGTACCTAGGTTCAAACACTCGTGATAGATCTATATTGCCGGACACCGTCTAGGTAAGTATCACCGCAGCTTCTATTGCAGCTGACAAACATTACTGTGTTCTGGTTTGAAGGGGACTATAGCTAGTGAAATTACTGAAGTATCGTTACCTCAATATTTGATGTTTCAGGTAACGAGCGCAATGTGGTACAGTATATATCATTCTAATTAAGCGATTGTTACGGGCAAGGCCCGCTTACTGTGGGCCTTGTCCGCAAGCTTAAGATTGCCGAGAGGGCGATGGAGCGAGCTATGCTCGGAGTTTCTGCGAGATCGAATCAGAAATGAGGAAATCCGCAGGAAACCAAGGTCACCGACATAGCTCGAAAGGTCGCCGTCGCAAAGTGGCAATGGGCAGGGCACATAGCTCGCAGAACCGACGGCCGTTGGGGCAGAAAGGTTCTCGAGTGGCGGCCAGGTACCGCAAGACGTAGCGTGGGCAGACTCCCCACAAGGTGGACCGACGACCTGGTCAAGGTCGCTGGCAACCATTGGACGCGGGTGGCACAGGACTGGTCTGAGTGGAAATCTTTGGGGGAGGCCTTTGTCCAGCAGTGGACGTCTTCCGGCTGATTGGATACGGGCAAGTGTATTACTATCGAATGAGCGTCCGGATCGTCTCTTCTCTTACTGAGAATTTTAATTATTAAAACATTAATATAGTTTAATTGGTATTGTATATAATGTTTATTGTTGTGTACGGATACGAAGTTGATATAAATAATCTTTATTCAATAATTGAAAAACGATTTAATCTTTACAAATGAACTCGAATCCCAATTGTTATCGACGTATCATACATTTATAGGACGTTTTAATGTGATTCCGAACAAATCGGTCGCTAATCGGCTACACGAATTGGATAGTTCGATGCCGATAAATATAATCGATTTTATTAATCGTTATTTAAATATTACTAAATTTTAGACTTAATGTATTGCGACCTATATTATTATTAGATCGTTTAAAGGAAATGTTAATGCACAATCATTATTAGAAGCTTACTCTTGTAAGTAGAAAGTAAAGCTTTTAATCTGCTATATATCACTTTGACTAAGCTGTTAAGTTTAAAACTGAATAGTCTGGGTCACCAATACAATATAGCTAGTTTCTCGGTGTTCCACCTACTGCTACTTCAGAAGGTGTGTTCAAGAAGTAAATGACTTATTACCGCCATGGCCCTTTTACTGTCGGACCAGACAAGGCAGATATTCATCCCTTCGTTGTCTGAGCTTTAGGACAAAGCGTCTCGTATCTTCCTTCATAATGCGAACAGCGAAGGATTGGAACAGTCTCCTTGCGTCGGTGTTTCCGTCTATATATGATTTAGAAAGTCTTCAATAGAAGATTGAATAAGCTTTTTTAGGGCTAGTGCGCTTCACTACTAAGATTACATCTCCGCTTTCCATCGGGTGGGATTGTAAGCAAGCAGTGTACTATACACGAAGCGAGGAAACGAGTGAGGCTTTCACTTGATGTTCAATACCGCGCCTTTTTATAACAACAGCTCTAGTTAGGGTGATACACACTCTCGTTACCCCAGTAATTTCATTAGTTAACCCTCCAAACTAAACCTACTTTTGCACGATGCTATCTGGAGGCGTAAGTAGAAGTGGTAGTTCCAACCTGGACAGTCTTAAATAAGAGAGACTTACTTCAAGTGAAGTGTAATTAATGTTTGATTACTAGATAATAAATGTTGATATACATAATAAATAAACTAAAGCATATGAAACTACGGACCTCTGACAACTAAGAGACCTCCGACGTAGTTTCTGCACGGCTCCTAGATTTGATGGCCCGATAGATGACTTATCCCTCAAAAGGTCGGACGGATGTAGTGGTAGTAAAACAAAAATGTAGTTATGTAGACCTTACTGTGTTGTTCCATAAAAGCGTGAGAAAGTAAATTGTTTGATAGAAGGTTTCATTTGTTTATACAAAATTTGGCTTTTTTAATAATTTTTCTAAGAACAAACACTGGTGGTAGATCTTTGTCGCTGGATGACAACCACAGCGGTTATTGCAGGCGATAAACACTAGTGTGCAAACATTATTGTGTTCCGGTTTGCAGGGCGCTGTAGCTACTACAATTACTGAGGTAATGAGATCCAACATTTTATTTCTGACTAAAGCACAATGTATATGCAGTGTATATCATCCTAACTAATGTCACGTTGTTACTAGCAGGCGTGTCACTTATCTTCAAGTGAATGTCCGACTCCTCGTGTAGCTTAATTGAATAAAAAAAAAAGAAATAAATTTCAAGTGTTTTTAACCTTTAGTTTTTGTAGGAAGGTACATAAAAAAAATATACTAGCTGCTCCTCGCTCGCTTTCCCACAGCTTCCTTCGATGAAGGAATTTTGTAATATCCATTCTTAGCTGACCTCTAATGGCAGAAGCAATCAATGTCTTTACCAAATTTTAAGTGTTTATGCAGATATCGTGTTGAGTCAATGAATCTCAAGATATCTTTTATATATATACATTTATTATTATTAATATTTCTATGATATATATACGAGGGAGGTATTATGAAGTTGCCGTCTAGATGGAAACAGATTATCGAACAAAACGGCGCATATTTGAACTAAATCCGATCACTGTAACACTTTTTATAAAGCATTGAATAAAGAGCAAAAAAGCGGAAGGGAGATATTTGACAACCTATTATTATAGGATCAAAACTCCAAAAGTCTTATTATTAGCCCGCGATATTTAAAGTATGAATATACTGGTTCGTGATGTCAAACATTTCCTTCCGCCATTATAAACTATATACGGAGTAAACTTTACACAATTTGTTATTAAACTGTTAACTTAACGTATACTAATTGAAATTTTAATATAGCTGCTATAAATTCTGTTATAAATTCACGATTAATCAAGTTATACAAGTCGTAGCATGAAATAGCTTTCCCGTCCTCAAACTAAATTTAGCTCTTAATTTCATGGGACACTTACGGAGTTAATCAATTCCTATGGAAATTATTAAAATCGAAGGTAAACCTTCTAGAAACATCGAAGAGAGATAGATATGATAATAGTTTTCCATAAAAAAATTATCTGTTATTAATAACAGTTATATAAAACAAGGTTTTAAAAGATATCGATGTTTACTGTATTTACACTCTTAATAAACAGCTCGCCTAACGTTCCCTGCTGGGGTTCGAGGGGTGTTCTCGTAGTCATTTATTTATTAACTACCCTGGCCAAATGCAGGTTGGCTCACAGAGTCTTCAAGGCTCACTTCAAGTCGTCGCAGGGAGGTTGAGGGTGTAAGAAGTTCCACTCAATGAACTCTGTCAGGATCTTTGAAGGATCCCTATGTCCAGCAGTGGATGTCTATCGCCTGATGATGATGACTTAATCGTAGGTAAAGATTTCAAAAATCCTTAAATTTAGATTTGGTATATAACTAGGGGTGTAAGGGGTTCTGCATAACAACTGACGAAACCCAAGCCAACCTCACCTGCTCCCGCTAACCAACAATCGTGGTTCTGATTCCCACCAATCCGGATTGGGTCAGAGTAGAGAGGAATCCCTCCATACGAATCCCTATAAGTGGAGGTCTTTGGAAGAGGTCTATGTCCAGCAGTGGATGTCTATCGACTGATGATTAATTGATTGATATCTATCACCTTTCCTGTATTTAACTTGATAGAACTTGCTAGACACTTCACTGTATCTACTTTTAAGTTAGTCAACTTACAGAATTGTTAATGAATATTGATATTTGACGGTTTTATAAATTAGTATAAAGACTTTCGTCTATTTAAACCTTGTCAAATATTCCTTCATAGTATTAATTAAATAGATTAATTATCTATTTAACTAGATATAGAAACGGTTATAATTACCCGGTTAGAGGGGTTTCAATAATAAATTATTCATAAATTTCTTAGCGCTGGGGTTAAATCGTTTTTCTTTAAAGTAATAGCTGATACTATTTATCTTGCTTAACGTATTTATGCAAAGACAATCGTTCGCTTTTCCTACTACATCAAGAATTTATCCTTTCTTTTAGTAGATTATATGTTTACTTTTATTGTCTACCAATAAACGAACTTGATGATAATGAAAGTAATATCATTCAATTAACTATGCTAAGGAATAGTAATACAAAACATTACAAGGTATCATACATATAAATATACCAGCTACAGCATGCAACTGGAACAGTAAAGTGCTTTTAAAAATTTGGGTAAAGGTAATTAAGAAAAAAAATTGTATAAATTCAAAACTACTTTGAGTATGTCCCGAGTCCCAACAGTGGGAATGATATGTAGTTGATGTATTTCTTATATCATCGCACCTAATGCGAGCCGTAAACAATTTTTAATACGTATAGCTAAAGTTGATCAACCATATATAGTTATATAGAAAATACTGAAAACACTTTCGTTCAACTTAGAACCCCGTTCTAGTGGTTGGTTAAAAAAGACAGTTAAAAATACGAATCTAAGGTTAAAAAATGTTTGTGTTTTTTTTTTAATTGTAATAGTTCCAAGCAATCAGATCACGAGCTTGTTAGCAAGTGGAAAGTTAGATAGCAACAATAATTGCCTTAAACTTTTCTAGTTTATTTCAAGGACATATCGCGAGTTACCTATCAAGTTAGGTTTTTTTGAAACCGATAGAAAACTGTCGAAAGCCGAGGCTTTTACGGCGTAGTGATTATTTACAGGTTGTTTAAAACACGGAAACATCATTAAAGTTACCCCCGTCGGAGATTGATGGTTGCCGAAGGGAAATAAATAAGTCGGCGGAAGTGTTTTATCCGAATCGTAGTGGGGAAAATAATTTGTTTGTTTTCCTTATTTTCCATTAATTATCACAACAGAAAATTTATTTCAAGTATAACATACAAGAAAACTTAATCTAAAAGCTCGATAGATAATTTGGTTTAGCTTTTTGCTGATTAAACACAGTCGAAATTATCGTTAAGTAGTGTTTTATCGTTGAATAGTAAGATGGACTTGTTAAGAGAATGTCGTTAAGTTAAAAACGTATAGATAGTAAGACAGTGCTTATATAAAATTGTTATTAGATAAGTATTATAGAAGAAATCTACAGGTTCACATGATGAGGAAGAGGCGGACTCGGAGATCGACGAAGATGTCATCAATCGGATAACGTCCAATGTTGAGCTTAGGCCTCCCTTAAAGATCTCCACTCCCATCTCTTCTGGGCTGCTCACAGCCAGCGACTTCCTGCTACCTTAATCTAATCGTCAGTCAATTTGTGGGGGGCCTGCTACCTCTACTTCTACAGGTACGAGGCCGCCAATCGAGGTCCTTACTACCTCATCGGCCGGAAATTCTTCGAGCGATTTGTCCTGCCCATATATATATATATATATATATATATATATATATATATATATATGGTTTATAGAGACAAGACATAATAGAATAAATGAAGTAAAGCTTCAGTATGAAAAATTAATTGACGTAATAACTTGATGTAGTAACTTAATTGTTCAAGAATTGGAAATGAGGTTGTACTATAACCATAGATATAAACAAAGCTTGAATATACCCTGGCAGGAGTAAGATTTTTTTTTTTTTTTTCTGAAAGTTCTTTTTATATGGATCTTGCAGACAAAAGCAATCTAATAACAATGCTCTACAGCACTCTAATTGTTCAGTACAACGTTATTCCGGAAATGGATGTATGTATATTTAATGACTCCGTGAACAATTCTGATGGGTTAATTAATTATGCTATAACTCTACTTCGAAGTTTTATTATCTAATTACAAAACATCAACCCTTAGTATTAACTAACTTTGAAATATTGAACTTAGTAATATTAAATAGAATTTTAATAACGTTAAGATCATGTTTAATCTATAGGAAAGTTTCGAAGTTGGAGTTATCTATTTTAAATGGAGTCTTCCTATATTTAAAGAGTTCACTTTATTTACGGTGTGGAGGGATGATTTTATAGATTATTTTATTAGGGTATGTGACTCTTTCTTCTACTCTTTTTAAGTCCTTATATAAACTCTCTATCAACCTAGAAGATATCGTATGCAGTCGATCTTTGCAAGAACGGATGTTGCGTCTGATGTAATTATCAAGCGTTAGTGGGTGCAAAGCTGCAAGATGAGAAAGAACTTCATTTTGTAGTTTTTTTTTTTATTATGTAATTAAGGGATGAGTCGTGCGGCACGTTCACTTGATAGTAAGTGATATGCCCGCCCATAATGTGGCGCTAGTTAAGATGGTATGCATTGCACCATATTGAGCTCGTCGCATGATACTTAAGATGTTGAGTCTCGTTACCCTTCAGCAACGGCAACAGAGATCTACCACGCGATCGATGTGGGAATTTTTAGGGGAGGCCTATGTCCAGCAGTGGACAACAGTCGATTGATGATAATGAATCCATAGTTATTTACATCACGAATTACATTTGCATCTCAATATGTTCATTTCAAATAAACACTTACATACGTAATTCGTTACTTGCTTCTTTATGAAGTAGAGCTTAAAAGTTAGACAAAATCTAGAAAAAAACTTTAGTAATATTAAACTAGTATTCAAAGGGAAATCTGAATTACAGTTTGCTCTTTCACTTAAATGTAGCTTTAACTGTTTTTTTTTATTCCTCATTCCTGATTTAGTATTACGTTAGAGTAGTTTCAAGTTGTGACCGATCGATGTGGGGATCTTTGGTGGAGGCTTAAGTCCAGCAGTGGACGACTATCGGATGATGCTGATGAAAAGTAGTTTACCGTTTATTAAAAGTCTCTTCCACGTCCACTGCTGGACATAGATCTGTTGTGATCTAATCCACAAAAGACGGTTATTACTTACAAACTGGTAGTTTCTCCTTTGCCGGAAACCGTAGATAGATTCTACCGCAACTCCTATTGCACCTTACCTACAAGTGTACTGTCGTTACTCTGTTCCGGATTAAAGGGCGTTGTAGCTACTGAAATTAGTGGGGTAACGAGATGGTAGTGATAGACGTTGCAGTGGAGAAATAGAATCTACTTAGACGGTCTCCGCTAACGGATACCTACCACCAGTAATCTTTTAATTACCAAGGAAGTTTATTTTGGGAAAGGATACTTACTCGTTATGCTGGGCTTATTTTTAATTTTATGATACCTCAACTGTGGGAAAATCAATAGTAACCCATTTCCGGTGGAGTATAGTACGCACAAATAGGTCAAGTGCCGGCTCCGGTTACTGTTAGTCATTCGCCTCGTTTGTTAATAAAATATTTTTTACCATTCATTATTTATTTTCTTAGGTTATAACGCGTTATAACGGTTATAGGTCGATGATAAGTATGAGGATCTTCGTTATAACGTCTAGAGTTTTTTTGTTACTAAATTCATAACATAAACGACGTTATTATTGGTTTTCCTTAGAGTTTTTCAGAAGTGAACTCTTTTAAGGTTTAAAAATCGGATATGTACCATACATTAAGAATTTTTTTTTTTTCGAAGAATATAACTTAATAAAAAAATATAACATAAAATCATTAAAAAATTTCTCATGGTGGGAAGAGGAAAGATTCACTTCACTTAGGGTATTTTTTTTATGCTATAAGTTTTTTACTTTGTTAAAAAAAAAACTGTTTATATATATTATATATATCCGCCCCTATGAACCCCTAAAATCTCCAGTAATTGACGGTATCGGAGGCCATGCTGTTGAAGTTTGCAGGAAGCTGCTGGATGCAGGCAGTGCAGGATCGATCGATGTGGAGAACTTTTGAGAAGTCCTATGTCCAGCGGTGGACGTCTATCAGCTGAAGATGATATATATTGTAACAGGTACGTTAGCACCTTGTCCTGGACGGCGGGTACGCTTCTCGCGGGCGATGCGCCTTGGCATCTACAGACGCAGTCGCTCGCGGAAGTGTACCTCTTGCTGCGGGATGCCGGAGAGCGTCGGCCGGACCCGGCCACGGTCCGCCGGATCAGGCGCGTTGCCCATGACGCCCTGATCCGGCGGTGGGAGACGGAGTTAGGTAACCCTGCCGCCGGCCGGGACACGGTGGAGGCCATCAGGCCCCACCTGTCCCGGTGGATGAGCCGGCGGTACGGGGCCTTGACGTTCCACCTGGTGCAGGCTGACAGGCCATGGATGTTTCGGCAAGTACCTGCACCAGGTGGCTCGTAGAGAGATGACGCAAGAATGCGCCGAGTGTGGTGCGCCGATTGACACGGCGCACCACACTCTGGCGGAGTGCCCGGCATGGGGGCCGCAACGCCATTCCCTCGTCGTGCAAGTCGGCAGTGACCTCTCGCTGCCGACTGTAATCGATCGTATGTTGAGCAGCGAGAGGTCTTGGAAGGCGGTGGCCTCCTTCTGCGGCGCAGTGATGCGTCAGAAGGAGGCCGCCGAGCGCACGAGGGAGGCCGACGCCGCTGCCGCACCTTGCAGGCGGCGGCGGGCCGGCGGGAGAGCGCGGCGGCAGAACCACGCCGTCCGCTTCCTCCCGCCGTGAGCGACGGGCCCCTAGCCGGGCACGGTGTGATGGGGCCTTCGGGCCGTTGGGCTTGGCCCTTTGGGCCTTTTGTCGTGTTTCCCCTGGGGGTGCGTCCCCCGGGGGAGTCTTGGTTTTTGTCCCCCCTCCCTCGTCGAAGTGGGTGGGGTAGTCAGGAGGGAAGAGGCCGCCGCCCAATTCCTTCACGGGAAGGCGGCGGCCGGGCGTGCGCGGTCGTCTGTGGGGTCGGGGGGCCCCAACGTGCCGGTCCCGCGAGGGGCCGGTACGGGACGGCAGGTGGGTGCATTTGCTCCCCGCGGGGACCCACCAGGAGGAGTTTTATACGCGGAGGCGCCCGGAGAGTTGCTTGACTGAAACCCGGGCGTCTCTAGTATGCGTATGGCGGGACAAGCGGTGGTGGTTTTAGTGGGTATGGGGGTCACGCACAACATCTCAGTGGCCCCGAGCCCCACATAACCCGGCGTCCCCCCCCTGCAAAGGACGCTGGGTATGCGGTAACAGCATTTCCACCACCGATATCAAAAAAAAAAAAAAAAAAAAGTACGTTAGCACCTACCTAGATGGTACAATAAGGACCTACAAAAAAATTAGACCAACACAGTAATTATATTTTATATTACTTTGGTATAAATTTAGATAGTAATAATGCTGAAGATTAATTTCCTTTATATACATACATTTTGAAATCTTCAAGTACTGCATGTTTTCTTTATCTATGCAAAATCTATTTTGTGCCTTATTGCTAAGGAAATAAGAATAAATTCTGCTTGTCACATGAACGCACATTGAAGTTTATATTGAAATATGGATGTACGAAGATAAAGGAATTAATAACGTTATTAAAGCTATCTGATGTTTAATTAAAGAGTTTGTTTATTTAATGCTTTCATACAGCCTCTGTGAGTGAACTGAATTTCGACAGTCACCACGAAACAGTCCATTATTTACTGGTGGTAGGTCTCTGTTGGCCCCACCATCTAGGTGTCCAGCGCAGGCCCTTTTTCGCCGGCAAATAGTATCAATCATTACTGTGTTCCGATTTGGAGGACGCTGTAGCTAGTGAAATGATTAGGCTAACTCTTAACATGTTGTCTCAAGGCGGCGATCACCTTACCATATCTATCGACCTAACTAGAGGCACTATCAGGTGAACTTTTCTCTGCTCTCATAGCTTCATCAATTAAAAAAAATATTTTAGTTCTGTAAAAGGTTACTGGTTTTTTTATGTGATTAAGCGACGAGACGAGCGGGACGTTTACCTGAGGGTAAGTGATACGCCCGCTCATAACGTGGCGCTAGTTAAGATGGTATGCATTGTATCACATCTCATCTGAGACTTAGATGTTGAGTCTCATTATCCCAGTAATTACACAAGCTATAGCTTCCTTCAAACCGGAACACAGTTACTTGGCGGCAGAAAAGGCGCTATGTTGGTACCCACAAAGACCATCTCCGGGATCAGACCCCTACCACCAGTGAGTGTGGTTCAATTCTTATACCATATGAACTCAACTTGGTGAGTGGTTATTTTCCCTCAAATGCTTTACTTAATTAATTTATTAGACTTTAATGTAAGTATCATATTGTGGGTTACGTAAAAAGAAGGTAGTCACTACGCTATCAACTTGGTACCGTTGTTTTCCAGTCCTGGTCGAAGATCAACAAGCAAACAAAAAAACAAGTGGAAAAATTTTGTATCAAGATACATACGTGAGTGCCAAGTGATTGATGATGATGTCGAGGTCAGAGCGAAATGGAGGAGTAAAATAAAGAAAGCTACCGATCACATCACCATAGGGGATAATGGGTAGAAAGGCAGGTTCCGTCCGACATCTTACAGAACCCAAGTCAAGCTCTTCTGCTCGTGGTCCACCCTGCTGACGGGGATTTGACTACCCACCAACACGCACTGGGCCAGCGTGGTGGGCTAAGACCCAATACTCCTTAATGAACTTAATAATGTTTGAAGCAGGCTTATGTCCAGCAGTGGACGTCTATCGGCTGATGATGATGATGATATATAGAAAATGTTTATTATCCATTTATTTGATTGAATTGTTTGGTTTTATTTATCTATGAGTATACTCGTCTATTCTGTTTCAAAAGGTTGGGGTCGACGAAAAGGTCATCTACATGACCTATGTATTTATATTCTAGTTTTTAATACTGTGTGAGGCGCGGCACAGGGCTCACCTTAAACTAAGTATGTGCGTACTCACCGATCGCTGTTAGGCCTCCGCTTGCAGGACTCTGTTTTGTATGTCAAGTCAAGTCTCGGTCAAGTCAGTTAAGTCAGAAACTTGGCGCGTGAGCTATGTCCCGTTCCAGCTGCACCTCAGACATGCAGCGTAGCTCACATCCTGTTGCGACCACAATCTAACCACGAACCCGTAAGCTATAGTTCCGAAAATGTAGGTAGTGAGCGACGTCAGTCGCCTGCACTACCCGCATCAGGTCCTTCCTGGCACAATTGTCCATATTGCCTGGACTTTTTAAGATACCCACCTATCCGTAGCGCAAATAAAATTTTGTCTATCCTGCCCTATACCGAACAAATATATTTTCGAGGAAAATTTATAAAACTATGGTTTTGTATGCAAAACACAATATTCATAATTATAATACAATACCTTTGTATTGGTATCCTTAAACTTCTAAAGTCTAAGAGATTACTTCAGGTTGTTCCAAAGCCTAGATTATTACTATAGGTTATTTTTCAAAAAAAAAAAAGTAATATTAAAGTAATATTATAAATAAAATAGTATTTATGTTAAATGGTAGTAAATTCAATTGTCAAAAATTGTTAATTTTAGAAGTAAATGTGCATATTAAAAGTTTTACAAAGCTCTTGCGTATAATACCCCAGAGACAAGAAAACTGTATTACAGTCCGCAGTGCGGCTGCGACATCCTTAGGGTTGCTGCAGGATATACAATTCGCGTATCAAAAAAACTCCGAATCTTATACTGAACTCTCAGCATTATCTCATTAAGATATTTCAATATTTAGAGGGTGTATATATCATGATATATGTACAAGAAATCGGGAGAAAATACGATATCCTTCCACTGAGGCTTCCATAGAAAATTTCAGAGAATTTAACTTCTATTCTTATTACGAAGAAAAAACGATGAAAGGAAGTTATACCGCAATAATAGTTTATTACCTTTAATAGAACAACTACTAAAGAATAATTTGATATATGATATATATTTGTATAGTATATATGAAGCTTTAAATTTGGTTACTTACTCTGGTTACGAAATTGGCAACCTTAAAGAAGACAGCGCATTTTATTATAGGCAACGAACTAACGGTGCATGATACCGTAATAGCTTATACTTTCGTGGTGCTGGGGTAGGTTATTTTCATTTATATCTATCTAAAAAATTTGTTCTGTATACTATCTGCTTATATATTTTTTTATTTAATATAATTTATTAAAATGTATGGTATGGGGGTAAAACTTTCATATGGTAGTTCCCTTTCACTCACTCCATACTTCCATTTGCATAAAGATTACACCATTTTCATAAAGAAATATATGAGTATATAAAAATAGATAATAAATTATAAAATAAGATAAATTAAAGATCGAAATATATAAATACCTGTGATTAATACTAATATTTACTGTATATGATAGGAGATATAAAACGGTAAAAAGAAACATCCGTAAACCCTAGTAGTAACTTAGTGCATATAGTAGAAAGTTTAACCTATATTTTAATGTTTAATTCAATACTTATATAAAGAAATATACTTTTAATAGTACAAACGATTAATTACTTGGATATGAGACGTTCATAATTGACACATCGATGTTTTTTTTTTTTAAACTTTTGGGATAATCTCGCTGTTATAAATAGGCTACATATTACTTACTGAATTAACTGTAGCTTAGTTTCATCAGTACGAGTCACAAAAACAAATGCTTCAGCTTTTAACACATTTCAGACTTTATCTGTACTTTCAGGTTATCTTACAACCCTTAAAATATGTTCAGAATTCTGTCCTAATTATAATTAGCTAAATTTTCATTAAACACTGTAACACGACCACAGCGCGGACTTAACTTGATTTTATTCAAAACGACGGAAACGCTTTATATAGGTCAATTGTGATACTTAGTACTATACGATTTTACAGTTAAGTTAAATCTCGGACTATTTTAGTCGTACGCCATTTTTAATAATGCGGTTTAGTATATTAAAAGTTCAACTGTTACCCTTTCTTAGAACAACTAGCTTACCTGAAACAAAAAAGATAGATTAATATATTTCAAATATCTAAAAACTAGTATATATTATCAGTTACATTAAAAAAGTATCAAAATAATATAATTAATATTATATATAGTATGTTGTATATTTCAATGCTTGCCTGCTTTATGAGTGGAAAGAAAAAAAATTTAAGTATGTTTCATTGTGCTTGGTAATATCAATGCAATTATAGTTCTTATCGCTTAGATGTTAAAGTATAAATTCGTATGGCAGGGGGATAAAATACTGGTAGCGGAAATAGAATTCAGTGCCTTTGCCACAGAGCTCAATTTCGCGCTGCCTCAAAATTCCGCATTACGCATCATCAGATTGCAACCAATTAGTCACCAGCAATATTTTAAATCGGTGGTAGAACCTATTGATTGAACTTACCGTCCGTACTCGACGTTAAGTTCATCTCGGCCGATAAACCTTTCGCCTTTTGGGGTTTCAAATGCACTAGTTTAATACGATGGTTTGTCACTAAGTACCACAGTTATTCTGGTTTCAGTCAATCACAGTCCACGGGTGCGAGTCCTAAGTCAACACGTGCACTAGAAATGTCAACGCAGGTCCCACTACGCAGCTTGCCGATTCAAGCAACCGTAATGCGGATATTTACACTGTGTACACATAAAACTGATTGTAATATTTATATTCACAAGTCTAATACACTAGTATACCCGATCCCAATGGCTGGGACCGCCGATTATTTATTTCTTGTACGTCAAACGTCAACTATTGGCGCGAAGTGTTGACAGACGGATGATTGATCCGGCGGAAGCGGACACCGCACTCCGTTGCCCGTTCAAATCTAACGATAAACGGCAACCGGTCGTTATTGAACAGCAGAAGTTGAGAACAGATGCTACTTTGAAGGGAATCAGAAGCTTTTTGATAGTGTAACGACAAAACAAATAGTCCGGAATGAGTGAGTCCCGGGCATGCGCAGTGCGCTCTGCCGTATGCGTACATTATTAAGCCGCGGCTACGTTAGCTCGCGTCGGTAGCATTACTTAGTGATACTTTTTATTTACTTAGTTACGTTTTCACTACACATTAAACAAATAGAAATGTATATAATATTGTAATAACAACGGTGGCACGCTTATACGTATAAATACAAGCTTACCAGGCGTTATTTTCTGTACTTGTTGCTCTACTGTGTATACAACGACATACGATTCAATCAACAAATTATAAACATACATTAATAAGCAAAATGTATTGTATTTTAATTAAAAAAAAGCTCTAATAGATCATTGACATGGGGTAGTATTCAAAGTAAATTATATCGAAACTTAATATATAAATTTTTTTATGTATTTAAAGCTTCATATTTCTGTAGTAATGACAACGTTACCTGCTAATAATAAACAGAATGTAGTAGTAGTAGTAGTAATACTTTATTCTGCTGTTTTAAAATTTGTGCTAATACTGTGTTAGATTGAAGGCTTTTATAATAAATTTCCAAGTCATAAGCTATTAAAATATATCATTTTTAAGTAGTTTTAAGATTAAATTAAAATTTTAGAAATATCTTCCTGTGAACATCCCCCTACATCTGCAGCAAGCGACTAGGGGCACGTAACGCGCAGGGTCTGAAACTCTTGAGATATTTATCCGCGGGTGACTGCTACCTGATACTCGGTATGTGTATGCCGTTCAGATCTAGATATAGCACGTCTGAGAAACACTCAACTCTGCGTAATGGACAAACGATATTCATTGTTACGTCTATAATGTTTTGGGGATAATGTCGCATGCACACTTCCTTTGCACCAAACCGTTTCATATACCTCAAACTCAGGATTATTTTTGAACGTCATTTATTCTTCTTCTTCTTCAAGGAGATCCTTATTGAATGTAATTGAACTTTAGGACTATTACGCTGGTTTAGTAAGGGTTGATAGGTGAATGTGTGAAATAGAACTTCGTCGAAGCAGGCTGCACCACGTGCAGGTGAGTTTGACTTGAGCTTTGTAAGATGTTGGGTGCAACTCTTTACACCCTTTTATTAGAAGAATTATTTTTTTTTGTATATGTACAAATCAAATGTATTCAAATCATCAATCAACATATTATAGTAAATATCATTATCATTAAAATCTATATATATTGTTAAATAATTTCGCTGGTTCTAGGTCTCTGTTGTCAGAAGTCGTCTAGGTAGGTTTGACTAGTACCAGCGCAGCTCCTGTTTTTGTCGTCAAAAGTATGCAAACATTACTGTTTCGATTTAAAAGGCGCTGTAACTAATGAAGGCTGTAGTGGGTGTAAGGCACAACTCATGGGATCCTAGCCAACCTCTCCTGCTAATCAACAAACGAGGCTCTGGCTCTCACCAACCTGCATTGGACCAACGTGGTGAGTAATGGTCCAAATCGTCCCAGATGAATCCCTAATGGATCGTGTGGGAATGTTTGGGAGAAGCTTATGTCCAGCAGTGGACGTCTATCGGCTGATGTAGCTAGTGAAATTACTGGGGCAACGAGACTCAACATCTTGTTTCAAGGCGACGAGTGCAATGACTAGTGCCACGTAATGGACAGGAGTATCGCTTACCATCAGGTCGTAACGCTAGTCTCGTGGTAATAAAAGATTATATTATAGTATTCAGTGCAATATTATATATATGTCTTTTATAACTTTTTTTTTTAATTTAATGATCATAGGCAACGCTCCCTTATCAGAATTATAATGAAAATTCTAGTTCCTATGTAGAAAGTTCATAGAATTTCCTGGCTGCGATCCAATGCGACTGGGACTAATGAACTGAAAAGGAGCTACTTGAAATGTAGTTTTGATTTTTTCGAATGGAAAATGTACTGAAATATTTTTTTTTCTATAATTGTATCTGTTTTAATATAAGTGTACAATTTACATTATAGTTTACAGTATCATCGGGCGTATTCAAAACATTCATCTCCATTTCAACCGATGGACATCTACTGTTGAACATCTATAGGTCTCTGATAGGTTTTATTAAAATTGGCTAGATTTTAAATGGTGCTATATTAAACGGTGGTTTAGTAACAGTCTATCTATACTACTTTAAAAGAAAAAATAAAAAAAAAACAAAGCGATAACGCGAACATTTATCGTTCATCCGATGGTAAACCCAGTTATTAATCCAGTTACAATTGATGTATAGACGTATATATATTTTTTTCTATATTATCACCCCTTTTTTCAGTAGGGGTGCGCAAAGGTGAATAAACACCCATTCAAGACCATCTCGTCAGATTAGGTCCCATGTAACAGGGGGCGAGCCTGTTGCCACTTTATTGGGACCACCACACACACACAAAGATGATATCAGTGTGCGGGTTTCCTCACGATGTTTTCCTTCACCGTTTGTATCTAGCTGTTGTAACTAAAGTTCACAAATGTACATAACTTAATTATTAAGTCATCGGTACATGCCGAGATTCGAACCCGCGACCTTCAGAATGTAAGCCGCACACTCTAACTATTAAGCCAGCGAGCTACAACTATATATGTATTTATAAATTAATCTGATTTTTTCAAACTAGTTAAAAACAATTTTTAATACGACACCCCCCTTCGTTACTCTTTTATCAACCCCTTCATAAATTATTAATAATACAATAAACCTTAAAAGGGGAAAATATGAAAAATTTGGATACTCATTTATATTCATGAAATGGATTGTTCGAGTGGAATATTTATTGAAAAGTAAACTTAAAGTTACTTTAATATATGAATGTTATTACTTTAGTAGTAATACTAATTTAAAATATGAAAATACTAATAAATGGCTCATCTCAAAGAAGCTTTCTTCTCGAAGAAGAAGAATACTAATTTCTATAAATCACACAAATCGCTTTTCATCACTAAGTAATAGTGACAGTTGCAAGTATTCAACTTCATAGACTTATAACTGACGTTAAAGTATGAAACATTTAAGTCAATATAAGTCTACTTAAAACTACTTCAAAGTTAACAATCTAGTTGTGACTAGAAAATATGAGAATGCTGTAAAAAAAATTACTTTTCATTCAAACTACTTAAATCAAACTTCTTGAGCAAATGGAAACTTAAATATTCATTTGAAGTAAGTGCGAACTAGACTTTGTTACAAGTAGATTAAGTTTATTCAATATTTCTTAAAAGAACTTCCACAGACTCGATAAAGTAATATTATCTTTAACGTTGGTTATCATCTGCCGAAAGTTTGTACAGGGCGTCTAACTCATCTAACTTAACTATCTTGCTAACTTATCTATCGGGGGTACTTTTAACGTTATTATCGATGGGCCCGTCGGGTTCCGTTTGATTTAAGTGAAAATGTAACAAAAGGAATATTACTGAATACATACTGAAGAAAAAGATTTTTACTTGTGGTAAGTGTTGCTGGGGTCCATATAGATACCACCACAGTCCTTTTTTTTTTTTGAGGTGGAAATGTTTAAAAAGATACTCTGCCTTGTGGAGGAAGTCAGAGTTATGTGTAGATTTTTACCTATTAAAACCCCTTCTATGGTTACCTTCAGCGTTTGGAGAGGTGACAGGATTTCCGTTCGTAACACAACTGCGGCCTCGCTGTCTTTTTTTTATATGATCACACCTTTTTCCCAGTAGGAGTAGGCAGAGGTGAATAAACACCCACATTTCGCCAGATGTAGTCATATTAGGTCCTATGTAACAGGGGGGCGAGCCTGTTGCCACTATTGGGGCCGCCACACACACAAAGATGATCTCCGTGTGCGGGTTTCCTCACGATGTTTTCCTTCACCGTTTGTATCTCGCTGTTGTAACTAAAGTTCACAAATGTACATAACTTAAATATTAAAGTCATCGGTACATGCAGAGATTCGAAACCGCGACCTTCGGAATGAAAGCCGCACGCTCTAACCATTAGGCCAGCGAGCTAATTCTGTGCTGGGATAACCTGTCCCGGGAGCCACCGCAACCACTATTCCAACCGACCACCAGTTGAGTAATGGTTGAAGGGAGTTGTAGCTTATCAAACTCCTGGGGTAACGAGACTTAGTATCCTATATCTCAAGGCGACGACCGCTATGTCCTGCAGTTATTACCAACTAGCGCTACTTCGTTATGGGCAGACGTATCATCATCAGGTCAACATCCCGTTCGTCTCATTGCTTTAGGTTAATAAAAAATAATCTAACAGTTTGACAAACTATAACTATACGAATATATAAGAGATTTCCACCTGTATAAATACTCATCACGATATCCTGAACCCATAGGATTCTTTCCTCAAAGAGGGTTGTGTGTAAAGTGGACAGTGAACAGCTGGTATATTAATAATTATTAATATGTACTTAGAAAGAAATTCTTCGCAAATAAAAATGAGGCAAAAGTTAATATGTTTATACATTTAGTGACATGTTTTTATTATCTTAGTTATGCAGAATTAAAGCATTCTTCGTGGAGTAACACGTTAGAATTTGAAGATTACTCATTGGTAGTAAAATTAAGATTTGCTATGGTCTAAACATTGCTATGTTTTATTGTCGGTATCGTTACTTATAATGCTAAGCTGTAGTGAGGAGACTGAAACTGTCTAAAAGTTTGAATGGTGCTGTAGCGTGGTGATGAAATTGATGGAAAGGAAATTACTGAATACATAAGACATAATTAATACATCTCTCCTTAAAGCTTAATGATGTGTAGTGAAAATTTGCGAAATCTTTGTGTTTGAGGAAAGATTAATACTTTAACCCGGTAAACAATCGGCTCATATCCCTCTTATTCAATTAATAAATCATCAGCCAATTGACATCCATTGCTAGAAATAGGCTTCCGCCAAAGATCTTGACAGCTTCCCATCCTGCAGTCAGCATGGCGTCCTGTATCGCAAGGTAGTAGGAGCCGTCGTTTGTAAGAGTTCATATGAGAGGATTTCGGTTATTTTATACCACACTGGTCCAATGCGGGTTGTTGAAGTCAGAGCCTCATTTGTTGATTACCAGGGTGCACCATTAGGAGGTGAGGTTGGCTTCGGTTCTGTAAATTATTGTGCGGGATACCTTAAAGTTTTTTACACACATGTCTCACTTCATCGCATACATATTGTACAATATTTATAAAGTCATGATAGAACCAAGATCATAGTCATCTACAAAGGTTTTAATTGTCTGTTGGTTGTTAAGGATCGCAAACCATAGATAGCTTCATCCGAACCATATTTGAGATTAAAAAAAATATTTCGAAAAATCCTCACCGTATATGTATGTTCTAATAATATGATTTTATAGACCCCGAACAAACATAAAAGTAGCCACATTTTGTGAAATATGAATATGAATGTATATCCCAGTTTCATTTGTTAATGTCGTATTGTGACGCTTTGGGGGTTCCTTTCCGACACATCCGGGTCAGTTGTGACGTAGTGGAAGCTTTTAATAAATTAAATGTGATTGTTGGTTTCGTGGATTTTACTTGTATTATATATATAGATACAAAAAAAACAATCATTCCCTAAAAACTTAACTCTTACATTGATAATAATAAGAGAAGACAGAAGGATAAACCATGGTCAGTAGTATAAGCTTTGAGGGTCACATTATTATAATTTTGTATTTTATATAAAAAATGTTGCAAATGGATAACCCTAGGATTCAAGACCTCTAGATCTATATTTATAATATCTGGCCTATTATAAATTTAAATATAATATATTAATAATGATAACATTCATCAAAAATTTACTCTTTGAGTATGTTAAAAACAATCACATTCTTACTTATACTGGTCCTGAGAGTAAATTTTGCTGAATCGGACCTTCGAAAAAGGATTGCATTTGTGGTGTCTGTTGTCAGAGATTGTCTAGGTAGTTACCACCGGCCCACTCAGGTGAAGCATTGTCGCAGAGTAAAGTGCTTATAGCGGTCTCTCTTGATTTAACCAATGCTTTTAACAGCCTCCCTTGGGCGCGCATAAAAGAGGCACTGAATTATCACTGTGAGCTTACTTATTTGTGCCGAATTACTAATAATTACCTTTCCGAAAGGTACGTATCATATAGAGGTTATCAAAGTAGATTACTACGTAGGGAAATAACGTGTGGTGTTCCGCAAGGTTCGGTATTAGGACCTGTTCTATATAATATTGGATACGATTTTTTTCTGCGAGGCGAAGTCGCTTTGGACGTAAACATTATATGATATGCAGATGACACATTTCTTATAGCCCGAGGTGACAACTATTTGAAAGCTGCCCGTTTGATTACTGCGTCAGTGGCGCAGGTTGTGAACAGAACAAGTTCCGTGGGACTTAAAGTGGCTCTGGATAAATCCGAGACGATATGTTTCCGGCGAAACCAATATTAGGGTTGGATCCAATAGGAAGTACCTTGGGCTCATCCTTGACAGCCGTTGGAATTTCCGTGAGAATTTTTCGCCTCTAGCCCTCTGATTAATTGGAGTAGCTGCAGCCGTTAAGTCCTTATCACCCATTTTCGGTGGACCCGAGTCGAGTAGTCGTTGCCTCTATTTAGGGGTAGTGCGCTCTATGGTGTTATACGGAGCAACGTACACCATAGCACCATAGACGGCTTACAATATTGCATACCTCACAAGACCTCAAAGAACCACAGCCGTCGGGATTGTACGAAGATTCCGCACTGTCTCACTTGAGGCTTCGTGCTTACGAGCAGGATCTGTCCCATGGAATTTAGAAGCGAACTTCCTTGCGGATATCTATGAATGACGCTTGGAATTACAGGCTCGGAGTGAGCAGCTCCCACTAAGAGAATGGGGTTTGCGAAGGTTTCACGCTCGACATATACTGCTCGAACGATAGAATGAGAGATTGGCCCATTCCAGGGCAGGAAACAGAAGTGTTGATGCTGTGCGTCCAGTGTTGAAAGATTGGATAAAGAGGCAGCATGGTGCACTACCGTTTCGACTGGTGCAAGTGCTAACGGGGCATGGATGTTTCGGAAAGTTCCTGCACCGTATGAGAAGATAACCAATGGTCAAATGCCACCATTACGGTGACGTAGAGGACTCGGCGCAGCATACTTTAAGATATGTTCGAGTTGGACAATTCTGCGTCGAGGTCTCGTCGCTATTGTGGGCAACGACCATTCTGTTCCTGCCTTTGTTAAGGCAATGGTGGAAAGGGGAAAGCTTGTGTTTACTTTTGCTATTTAGTAACATATTAGTAAGTATTAATTTCTCAAGATGATCATGGTTGAGTATTGATGATGTTCTAATTAGTGCTACATTTTTATGGGAATGCGTCATCATCTTCCTCATTTCAACCGATGGACGTCCACTGCTGGACATCTGGCATTTTTGTAATGTATCCCGCAAACCACGTTTTTGCGCCCTTGGGAAAGAATATTGCAGCTTAACTAGTCTACCTTAAGTTTTTCTGTTTACTATTACTTTTTTTATGGTTTCTTCCCCCAGAGTCGTTGATTATCCATTCTTATGTTTCTCTTAAATACTTAGGTTACGTATGTTCATTAAGTAACAAAATTTATTCTTTTCGTAAACGTTTACTCCGATTATATATCGCCGTAAAAGTTTATAAAAAGAATAAATATATAGTATACCATATGACCGATCGATGTGGAGATCTTTGGGAGAGGCCTATGTCCAGCAATGGACGTCTATCGGATGATGATGATGATACTTTATGATAAAAATCTTTCCCTGCTCTTTATATTCTATAGATTTACGTACAGTATTACAATTTACTTCTACAATCAGTTTTACTTGTAGATTATCTCTCTCTCTCTCTCCTGTATATCAGGCATTCTGTTTTCAGGTGTATTATGTTTAGTCAGGGTTACATTGTCGCATTCCTTCGCTGTCTCTACAGCTATAGGATCCAGATCTCTCTCTATTAGAAGCTATAGGATCAGGATCTCTCCAGATCTAATTTCTTTAAAATAGAATATATCCTTGTAGCATCCGCAAAATAAACTGGACTCGTGGAAGCTGTCCTTCATCGTGCCGCCGGTTCATTTCGTAAGGAGACTTTAATCCTATTTGACTTTTTACGAATGACATCAGGTGCTCAACCTTAGTTATATTTCTTCTTCATTAACTATAATATATAAAATGTTTATAGATTTTTTTTTAACTTTTAACCGTCAGTTAGCAAAGTTGTATTGTAAAGCCTTAGTCTATAGTAGCTTAAAATCTCTCAACTATGCTCATCGGGTAAGTAGGACCACAAGAATCATCAATATTTAATTAAGTGTACGTGGTGCTAAAAGAGAGGGTCTTTTAAATATAAAACAAAGTTAGAGTATACTCTGCGAGTTTCAGGAACGTTGTTTGATCTCGTTAAAATATCCCAATTAGAGCTGGTCTCCTTTGTAAGTTTAATTTAAATTTTAGTTAAGTTAAATAATTGTGTTTCTGGTGTTAACACCGCTTAACCTAAATAACCAGACACGTCCTAATTTCATTTCCATTCTAATTTCGAGTATTTTTTAAATGTACTATCATAACTTAAGTAGGTTAAATTCGCATCGTTCTCGTACTATTTTGTTTGCTTGAAGTTATTGCCTACAGTTATCATCATGGTAACTGGAATGTTTCATTTAATCCAGCGCTGAATATAGAACTACTCAATTTGTAGTAATTTTCGTAGACACCAGCTTGCTAGGCGAAATAGCTATTGCTTTCATTCTGAAATTGGATCTTGTTAGATCACGCTCAAACATAGTATTGAGAATAATTTATGTTATTGAGATCAAAATCGGAATTATTGTATTCTTGTTGTCTGATGGTGTCTTTGTTGCAGGAGATCATCTAGGTAAGCATTACGTGGTGGTAGGTAATGTCAATATTTCTGTATTGTGGTTTAAAAGGCGTTGTAGCTAGTGGGCACAATCTGGTGTAGTGTATTAACCTATTAAGGTTAGGTACCAAGGAGCTAACTATAGCTCCTTGTCGTTATGGGTGAACGACTGGTCTCCATCGTTGATTTCTGAAGTATATAATATTGCGACAATTGATGATGATGATGATCATCATCAGCTTATAAATATACACGCCATTTAGTTCGATCTTAAACTTCACAGCGGAAATAACTGTATTATCTCTTCTTTTACTATCTTTAGACAAACGAGTGGAATGTGGTTTAGTTACTGTTTACTTACCACTTTGATATAGGACAGTTACTACTATCTAACTTAGTTTCGTAGTTATGTAATAAAAACAAAATGAAGCAACATTCTACCATGTAACATATTCTCTCCTAACGTATGCTCTACCATTTTAAATACACCCTAATCTCCCTGTAATCCCGGTTACAAGAACACTTACGTTATATTGTAAAATTAAAAGGATCTTTAATAAGTAATGTCACCCATCTGGATTTCCTCACATGCAATCTTAATGAATGTTTCTTTGAAGTAAACGTTACACCATCATTAAGCTATCTCTACTAGTTTTCCAAAACGACCAAGCATTAAGAGTAGAATTGTTAACTGATGAATGATACTACTATACTAGCAACAACGTGACTCTAATTATGATGATATACAGCGTCTTAAGTATGTCATATTAAAACGACAGTTACTCGTAACATCAGTTATTTTTTATATGATAAATTCACGAAGCGAGCAGGACATTCATTTGGTCAGTTATATCCTTGCACATAACAACATGGGAGTTAGGATATACATAGCGCCATATTGTTCACATCGCCTTAAGATATAAAGTCTCGTTACTCTAGTAATTTCACTAGTTACAGCTCCCTTCAAACGGGAAACTAGTTATGTTTACACATGTTTGGTGACAGAAATAGGCGCTGCAGTAGTCTATACCTAGACGATTTCCGGCATCAGAAATCTGGCCTATGTAAGTGGAAACGAGCTGACTGCAGCTAAGATGATGTGCACTAGAACGAGTTCTGCAGCCTCAGGTACGAGTTGTCTAACTACTTTATTTATTAAATTAACTTCACCAGCTATTGAATCTTAACATGGAGCTATTTGGCTGCAGAAATAGTCGTAGCTTTGGTGTCTAGATACTCTCCATCATTTAACTGCTAATTTATGTCCTCACTGCTGGGGCACAGGTCTACCCTCACCATACATACTAAAGAAAAAGATTTTTACTTGTGGTAAGTGTTGCTGGGGTCCATATAGATACCACCACAGTCCTTTTTTTTAATTTGAGGTGGAAATCTTTGAAAAGATACTCTGCCTTGTGGAGGAAGTCAGAGTTATGTGGAGATTTTTACCTATTAAAATCCCCTCTATGGTTACCTTCAGCGTTTGGAGAGGTGACAGGATATCCGTTCGTAGCACAACTGCGGCCTCACTAACTCTTTTTTTTTATATGATCACACCTTTTTCCCAGTAGGGGTAGGCAGAGGTGAATAAACATCCACATTTTGCCAGATGTGGTCAGATTAGGTCCCATGTAACAGGGAGCGAGCTGTTGCTACTATTGGGGCCACCACACACACAAAGATGATCTCCGTGTGCGGGTTTCCTCACGATGTTTTCCTTCACCGTTTGTATCTCGCTGTTGTAACTAAAGTTCACAAATGTCCATAACTTAAGTATTAAATTCGTCGGTACATGCCAGGATTCGAACCCGCGACCTTCGGAATGAAGGCCGCACGCTCTAACCATTAGGTCAGCGAGCTAACAGATACTCTCTTTACAGATACTTTATTCCGTTTCTTCACGGTACAGTACTATCACAATGGAAAAATACATATATATGTATATAGTTGAACATTAAGTCAAGCAAGTCATAACTTATTTTTTTAATCCTTGCAGCATATTTACCTACAAAAAATTAAGAGGAAATTTAGAAGAGACGGTGTTGATGGATAACCTGAATATACTTAATTATTTAAACGCTACGCGAGACGAGCTTGGTGCTCAGAAACCTCGCAAAGCTTCCTCTCTGGAGAGCCTTAATACGGTCCCCGATATGATATTAAGACCTAGAAAGCTTCTTCATTAGGCATTAAGCGTAGCCTACAGATTTATTACAAAGTTTGATGCGACTTAGTGTTGGATTCCTTGTGAAGTTTTAAGTTATTTACTTGAATAATTTTTAAGTGTTATATAAAAGATTGCTTAGATATTTGTATAAAAAATAGTAAGTATAGATATTCTATTAAGTAAGTTAATTTCTGTCTAAATTCTTTATGCTGGAGGTCTCAGTTGATGGAGACTTTCTAGTCACACCGAAGCTCCTATTTCTGCTGGCAAACAGTAGTTTCCATTTGGATGGAGTTGTAGCTAATGGATATAACTGAAGTAACATGACCCATCTTGTGTCTCAAGGCGACGAATGCAATGTGATGCTGCATTGTATATCTAACTAGTACTACTTGTTATGGGCTGGTGTATCGTTTGGTTCACTTATATCTTATTTGTTTCATCGCTAAGCCAAGTAAAAGGATTAATTTAATATATAAAAAAAACTATGTTCCGATTTGAATGGCATTGTAGCGAGTGGAGCTACTGGGGTAGTAAGTTTCGTAACTTAAACTAGTCTTAAGATGACAAACACAATATGATGCTATTTCTATCATTAGCTTAGACAACATGAAGGCAATATTCAACATGCTATTAATTTTTTAATTTAGACGAATTCCCGTTCATTGGTTCTATGGTGGTATTCGGGAAGCTCTAGGCACTAAACCAATGGGACCAAATCCTAAACAGCATTTACTAATTCAATGCGTAAGGCAGCATTTTGGTCGTGTCACTTTATTGGGAAAATAATGGCAAGAAATTTGAGGTCCTTATAACTATTCAGCGAGCACCCTTGTATATATATTTCATTTGTTAGTAATAATTGCGGTAGTATTAATATAACTACGTGTGGGACGTGACTGATGCTACTGGAACCTTTACAAGTTCAAAAATAGATTACTTTCACACGATGGAAAGTTACATTATAAGGAATTATATCATGGTCGTCATCATCACCAGCCGATACACTTCCACTGCTGAACATGAGCCTCATGCGCTAACCACATCTCTGGGCACTAAGGGTAGTCGTTTGTAGGGGTTTACATAGGGGGTTTAAGCTATTTCTCACCACGCTGGCCCAATGTGGGTTGATGAGAGCTAGAGCCTTGTTTGGTAATTAGCAGGGTGCACCAAGTAAAGTCTACTTGGGTCCCGTGAGTTTATGCGGTACCCATTACACCCCATGAACTATATATAGAAATGTAATGATTCTTGTATCCTTTTTTGTAATATTCCCAGTACTGGGACGTAAGGCTTTCTATAATAAGGAAAGAGTTAAGATAATTTATGCTCCGCGCTAGTCAGATGCAGGTAGGTGCAGATCACGTATCTATGTTGTTATGTCGAAAGCTCAAGCTTAGAAGATCGAACCTGCGATTTTTCAAAACGTATAGCGCTTCCGATGAGCTTACAAACTATTATGTCTTCATATCTTTATTTTTTTTTTAATTTTTGTTTTGTTTTTTGTGAAAAATTATGAGAAAATCTGATTTAAGCGAGATTACCTCATCACGATTATGTCCGTAGCTGCACTGCCTCGTAAGATTACCTCTTTACCTGTATTTACATTGCCGTCGTAGCAGCTTCGTAGCCGTCTCGTAGCGTAGCCTGTGCTGATTAGTAAACATGACCAGAACCGGGCGACGATTCCATGTAATGAGACTACCGCTTACGTCCTCAGAGGGAGCGCTCCAGGATTTCCTTTATAAAAGTGCAAATAGATACACGTTCGAAGCCAATGAATGCTTTACTAAGTGCTTAAATCTTTGAATCTATTTCTTTTACACTAGCTCTACAATTTTCTATAGACTTGCTAACTTAACTGTCATGTATCTAGACATTTATTCATACATATTACTACCATTTTTTTTACCAATTTATTCATATAAATAAAGCAAACAAAAATTATGTGGGAATGGAATAGTACAATTAAGCTTATCCTACCTTGAATTTTCTATCAGCTGACCTTAGTAAAAGAGGAACATAATATAGGTAGGCACAAATATAAATAGAGAAAAAAATGTAGACCCAACTTAGGGTCGCATTATGTACGTTTATCTATGGAAAGTTTAACTAAATAAATAAATATTTTGTTAGTGTTGTCATTAGTAAATTCCTAATAACATAACGATAACAAAGAAAATCAATTTACTATATGCTAGTGAGAGAATTATAGTTATTAAAGATGACATACATTGCACATTGTTCTCGTCCTTTCGGGGCATAAAATGTTATGTCATTATATTATTTACAAAGTTCTTCAAACTGAAACACAGTAACATTTGAAACGAAAACCCTATTTCCTTTTTTTTATGTATATAAATTAGGCATGCACCCACAAAACTGACTTTCAGCGCAGCCATTTCATTGTTCCCGTACACACTATCCTAACTTAATATAGTGCTGAAGGCAAGAGGTACCACCAAAGGGAAAACAAAGCAATACAAAGGACACAGATTTTTTTTCTTTATATACATAGTAGACACATGAAAATAAATGTAAGGAAGCACACGGAACAAACGCTAGCGGTAGGTGGAACATATCCTGACGATGGTTGGAATGCAGATCTTTTTTGGTCCATTATAAGTTATTATTTTCATGTGGCTTTAAAGCTACTGTCTTTAATCCTCTAAAGGGAGGAGTTGGTACAGTAGTTTGGCAGCAGAAGCACTTATCTAGAAAGGTACTTATCTAGGCGGTCTTGGGCAACAGAGACCTACCACCAGTTGAATCTTAATATCATTGCTGTGTTCAGTCTGTCAGTAGACGACAGTAATAAAGGCGATATTCCTTAATCTTCCATGGCCTCATTGGTCATATCACATGTGAACTATAAGCATATAGTAAATGAAGGTTTGGATGAAAAAATTGTAAACATTTTTGATAGTTAAAGTAACTATTAGCAGTATAATTACTTATGTTTTTGCAATGTTCGTGTGATGTAAAATTAAGATCCTCTCATATAATAATATCAGCTGTAGTGAAAATCCTGACAAGGAAACTACCTGATTAATTATGCGGCGTCCCCAAGAGAGCCTCTTTAATACTGTTCAATGTTGACGCTGTTGTTTGCTTTAGGTAAGATTTATTTTATGTGACACTTAAGGGGAAGTTCACAAACTATTCAGAATCGGCTTAACCGAAATTATATACACTTCATACGTGAAAGAAATACTTAAGCGACTTTTATCTGCTGATAAAACTTCGGCGCTCGTTAAGATGTTTAAATTACTACATTTTTGTTACCTTAGTAACTGTATAGACGGAATATAATAATGTTTATACGTAGCCCGTTGGCCTAATGGTTAGAGCGGCCTTCATTCCGAAGGTCGCGGGTTCGAATCTCGCCATGTACCAATGACTTAATATATAAGTTATATACATTTGTAAACTTTAGTTACAACAGCGAGATACAAACGGTGAAGGAAAACATCGCGAGGAAACCTGCACATGAATTAGAATTTATTCTAAGGTGTGTGTGAAGTCACCAATCCGCATTGGGCTCGTGTGGTGACTATGGCCCAACCATATTGAGGGTAAGCCTGAGCCCCAGCAGTGAGGACGTAAATTGACTGTTGAAAAAATATACATAGCTGTATGTTGGATAAGTAGCTATTGTTAATACTAGCTCCCAGTTCATTGAAAAATGATCTCATAGCGTCGTTCATCGTAAAAAGGTCGAGCTATCGTTGCTATTGTGTTACATGTATACATTTCATCAGTGGGAGGCCTCTGGACGTGAGCAGCGCAGGACCGGCGGGGAAATCCTTGAGCAAGACCTATCCCCAGCAGTGGACGTCATCCGACTAATAAGATTTACCTTTCTACGTAAAACAAATAACGAATAGAGCGAGCTTTAGTTGCGATATTGAAGCGAAAGCAAATTGTTATGAAAACAATAAACTTTATTACATAAAAGTAAATCTAGGAAACGGAAACAGAAATTTGCTTCGGAACGTTGCCGAGTTTTATAAATTTCACATCTATTTGTACAAAGCAAACTGTATTACAAACAACCTCCTTAACGAAAGTCTTTACCTTCCAGAAAGAATAAGTCGCGTAGGAAAATAAGATTCAATTTAACAATGGCAGTTTCCCTTTATTTTATTGGCATTGCAAAGTGTGCAGTCTGAGCTCGCAATCAGCGTTATAAAGCGCCTACTGATTAGCAAACGTAACAGGAACTTGTAGACTACAAGTAAGTAATGAGACCGTAGCTTGTTACACGGAAACGGTCATGATTTTTGATCGTGATCCACATGGCTAATAGTATTAACACATTTTTATCTTTGGCAGCTTACTTTAACCGATCTTATAGGCGGGTTATGTCTTGTTATTAAGAACAGGATTTAGGTAAGACCTGTTCAGGTCCACAGGCGTTGAAGGTCCTCAACTTTCATTGTCTCCTTATTGTAACGCAGAACGATTGCTACAATAATGAATAATACAGGGAGGCACCTTTTCGTTTCGTTTAAGATCCCAGTCTCCTGCAATGCACTGAAAATGACCATTGAGGCTTAATGGATACAAATCTCATATAAGCTTGTCTCCCGAGAAACAGAGTATCTTTTGAAGATTTTTCTCCCATTAAAAAAAGTACATACAATCCGTAGCGTTCACTTCTATCATCAAGTAACATCCAAAAAATATTTCATCCCCGTTTGAAGTGGGGTATAGCTATGGAAATTACTAGAGAAACATCATCTTATGACTTAAGACTACTAGCGCAACATACTAATCGTCTTTATATACCAAGAAGATGTTCAGAGATCATCACGAGATCTTCGAAAGTATTAGACATAAACTGAGAAAGACTCAAAATTTGGCAGAGATATTGCTTCTGCCGCTTGCCGTAAATGAACATGGATTTGACGGAATTTATTTCCTATAATTAGTTACAGGGGTGTAAACAAGGGGAGTGGGCCCAGAGAGCGGTTTGTGTTAGGTAGGAATATTTCTGACAAATTTCAAATCTAATTATTTATTACAGCATAAACAGCATCAGCAAAAATCAGGGAACAGCTAGGAAATAAATATTGATACTAATGCGTCCCCAAACAACTGTACGGGGTGCCAATCAATAAACTAGGCTCTGGCTCCCACACATCCGCATTAGGCCAGCGTGGTGGGAAATGACCCAAATCATCAACATATGAACCACTACAAACGTGGAGATCTTTGGGAAAGGTCTATGTCCAGCAATGGACGTTTGGCTGATGATGATGATATTGTGAACGTTTTCCATTGGTCATAGGCTTTGAAGTTTAAAAACGTTCAAAGTCCGTTCATATTCAAAGTTCTCTAATAATTACTTATCTTCTTTTATGTTCTGTCTATATTCAAGTACTATTTTTCTAAAATCTCATTATCCTAAAAAGTCATAATTTTTTGTCCATTGTCGATTGAATGTAAATCCTATATTGAGTAGATTTCTAGTGGGGGAAGTGTACTCTCAGCTACGCTACTTATGTTTCCAGCATCCAATGATCATTACCCGTCCATATACTTCTCCAAAAGCTATAGTAATAAGCAAATGAACACAAACGTATCGAATTGAGATCTCGTTTCTCATCGATGGTGGTAGGTCTTTGCTGGAGACTAGGTGAGTACCACCGCAGCATCCATTTCTGGCTTCAAACAGTAGTTTGCAAATATTACTGTGTTCCAGTTTGAAGGATGTAACGAGACTCATCATCTTATGTCTTAGGCGACCATCATCCTAATTAGCGTCACCAACAAGTGATCGTCTCGCTCGTCTCATCGCTTAATTGTATAAAAAAATGGTTAAAGACATGTCTTGTTTTATAAGATCACAAGTTTAGCGACAATATTAACATTGATATTAACCGTTCGGTTACGAGGATGTGGTTAATAATGCAGCATCCCGCGGCGTGCTTCCTTAATATGGTTCAACAATGAAGTCCTTGTTAGCTCATTAAGATTTAGCTCCCTCGTTTTGTACGTTCAGTAAAGTGAATGCTGTGTATGTATGCGAATGTTATGAAACACAAATATGAAATATATAACTTGAGATATAACGACACATTCGTCTATGTTATATCATGGATTTATCTCAGATTTTCTATATGAAATCTTAACTATAATATAATAAATATATACAGTTAAATAAGTATTCTGTACTATAGAGTAATTATTACTTAAAAGTTTTTCTGGTTAACTAGTTAAAGTTGAATCAGATGGTGTGAATTCAAATACGTTTAGCTAGGAATCACTTTCATAAAGGTGTTGTAGCTTTTACATGAAAGCTGATGGAAGAAGTTGTTATTCTGAAAACGAAGAGTTCATACTTTCTCCAAAAAGACTCGATTATTTACCTCATATAAAACTTACAACATTCATGTATATTTATTACTATTATACAATTCTATAAAAATTCTATTTCCGTTACAACGTTTACATTTATAACAAAATTTGTTATTCCCCGTCCGCTTTGCTGGATGTAGCAACCCCGTAACTCCCTTTGAGGGAGGAATTTTGAAAAATCCGTTCTTAGCTGACCTCTAAACGGCAGAAGCAATATCTCTACCAAATTTTGAGTGTTTACGTCTAATAGTTCCGGAGATCTCATGATAACTCGATGAATATCTAGATCTTTTTCCTTCCGCCTGCCCTTTTCCCAGCTATGTGGGGTTGGCACAGTATTTATTCTCCCATATCTCTCTATCCGCCGTCATATCTGAATCTACACTCTTCATACACATGTCATCGTTCACACAATCTTTCCACACTTTCTTCGATCTTCCTCTACCCTTATAACCATCCACGTTCATTCTCATTACTTTCTTTGTTATATGTCTTTCATCCCTTCACTAACATGCCCGTACCACGCTAATCTCTTGATCCTTTATTACTCTGTCACTGGAGCTACTTTCAGACTTCCTCTAATATACTCATTCTTGATTCTATCCATCCTCGTCACACCACATATCTATACTAACGATGAATATCTAGATATCGTCTATATACATGGAAATCCAATAATAAAACTTTAATTTCAAACTAACAGCTTTAACAATACAAATACAAAATTTTGCTACGTTTAGGTTTATAGAGAATTGTTAATTAACCAACCGGTCCGGGTAACCATATCGGCAAACAGTTAAATTAAACAAAGGCCATGTTAAATGCGGCGCGAGTAGAAATCAATTTGCGAATCACAGCTTGGAGTACAGGCTCGGAAATATTTGTTCAATACATAAACTGGAACTAATTCGTTAAACAATGAGGTTAAAGTTAACTGACGTCATGTGACAGCAAATGTTTGGAATAGAAACCTTTAGAGGATTTATTAAGCGACGAGATGAGTAGAACGTTCATCTAATAGTAGGTGATTGCGCTCTTCGCCTGACACTTAAGATGTTGACTCCCGTTATCTCAGTAATTACAGCGCCCTTCAAACGAATACAGTAATGTTTGTGTACTATTCGGTCGCAGAAAGAGGCGCTGCTGTGGTACCTATCTAGATGATATCCGACAATAGAGACCTACCACCAGTGAATTTGTTTCTGCTTTTACTCTTTAAATTATATGCTTAAGAAGCTTTTTATTTAAATAAATGAAATGATTATTATCATCATATATCATCAGGGTGTAAGGGGTTGGACTAAGGGTATTTTAAGTGGAAGTAAGGAATCACCTTGCCAATAAACAAACGTGGCTCTGGCTCTCGCCAACCCGCGTTAGACCAACGTGGTGGAATAATCTAGATCACCCAATATGAACTCTTAAAAACGACAGTCCTTAGTGTCCGGCGGTACTGAAGAACACGCTGACTGTGAAGGTTGGAAGAAGCTGCTGGATGCAGGCAGCACAGAACCGATCGATGTAGAGATCTTCGGAGGAGACCTATTCCAGCAGTGGACGTCTATTGGCTTATAATTGGTTACTTGATCGTACATTAGACGATAATATCAGCAGGACATTGTTCTATTGTATCCTCTGATTCCATGCTGTCCAAACCATTCCAATGCTGTCCATGCTCTCTGACGATAACGACACATAACCTTCCCTAGAAAAGGTTAAAGATCCCTGGTCCGTAACAGTTAAGACTATTTAACTGATGAGAACGCAGTACATTACTTTGTACGTTGTAGTAGCAGTTGCCATATAAACATCTAAACTATCATTTTATGATTATTAGCAAGTACAAAAGGTACTATTTGATGAAGGTGAAAATAAAGTTAAATGTATCATCATCATCAGCCAATAAACGTCCACTGCTGGACATAGACCTTCAAAGATCTTCACATTTGTAGGGGTTTATATAAGAGGATTGAAATGTGCAAGAAATGTATTATTAAAATCTACTGAAAAAATCCAACACTTCAGCTACGCGAGCTTTCGGAAACGTACTTGTATACCTTTTTTTTGTGTGAGAAATACCTTCGCATACCTACCCTTGGGGGGCAAAGATAGGTTATGTCGGACTTGGACCGACTAAAAACCCTATAATGTTCCACCGTCGTCACTTTACAGTGGAGCCACGGTAAAGTTTTCACACATCGCGCAGCTCTATCTCGGAGAGAGATTCTCCCTTTTCACCACTGCAAGGGCGCGCCCTCTTTGCGGCATGTTATAGTCAACTGGGCAACAGATCCCACCGAATCCGACACCCAGAGGTAATGAGAGCCAACGCCCTGCGGCGGATCTGGTCTTGGGTTCCGCTGCCAACCGTTATATGGCCTCGGTGGATAAGGAGAGCGGCGAATCGTAATACCGGCTCCTCTCCCTCCTGCGACTCGACCTTTTACGGGGTGAGGTAGTTGTATTCCTAGTACAATATAACATAGTTGTGTATAACCTTTTATGTTAATAGACGTTGATTTTTTAACACACAACGTCCCTTTGTGTCGTTTGTGGGCTATTTGTGACATATCCAGGTCACCGTTGACCCAGTGAAAGTCACCCTACATAGTGAACTTTATGGCGTGTTGATGTTAAGATTAAATTATCGCATTAAAGAGCGACTTTTGGGTTAACATAAAAATATTCATTTGTATATATAATAACAGAGAAGTGCATATACGATAATAATGCCGCTATTTACTTGTGGCATTCGTGATTGACATCGTCCACAGCTGGGCAGGGTTTCTTTGAGTATTTACATACTACTCACCATCGTCTACTGCAGGACATAGGCCTACTCCAAAGATCTCCACATCAATCGGTCCCGCGTTGTTCTCGTCCAGTGGGTTCCTGCGATTCTCACCAGATCGTCGGTCCACCGTGTGTGAGACCTCCTAACACTACGTGTACTATACGGGCGTCACTTGAGGGCTTTGACGCCCGATCGACCTTCGGTTCTTCGAGCAGTACCATACTATTAATCTAAAACTATGTACAACCTGTATATGAGATGAGAAGCAAGCGTTGATTTTTACCTAATATTGGGAACGAATTAGAATATTCCCATCGTAACTTTTCAGCGTGCTGTAATAGTCGACTAAGAAGAAACTTCGCCGGGAAAGGAGATGATGTTCTTGTTAGTTTTACTAATATTATAGTTATACTTATCTAGCACTGCGAGTATGACAATTGCTTACATTTGAAGATATCTATGTTCAGCGGTGAATATTGACAGTGATTGATTTGTAAAAAAAATGACTTTTATTGTAAAGCTGACCTATGTAACTTATTAGTATAAGAAATTATACTTTAAATATATATTTTTTTAATATAAAAGGGTCGTATATTTATTGGAAATGTCTAGTTTTCTTCGGTTCCAACTCCATCTCGAAAGCGATATCTCTTTATCGATGTAAACAACATTTGACTGAAAGGATGAAGGTGTAAATAAGGTACCTCAACAATATAGATCGTAGAAAATCACCTCTATTTGTCTTTGATTCAATAATAACACGGATATCCAGCTCAGGGTAATCCCTCCAGGGGAATTTGTCGCTCGCGAACAAACTACAAAACTGCTGTTGACATTCGTAACAAAACTTTCTCGCAAAGATTTGTTGTTAGCCAACTTATGCGCCAATAACTTTGTTGTTTACAATAACACCGGTATTTTTATATAAGGATATGTGTATTGTATATTGAGGATATTATTTTATCTCTTACGGAGGAGCTATTATATGTATACATTATTAAAATATTATAATATACATTCATACAAATTACGTCTTGTTTCCAGTGGGGTAGGCAGAGACCACTTCTCACCACTAAAATACTATAAACTACTTTATATACTATTTCTATTGTATTAGTTTTCTATTATTTAATATTTTCACAAGAGAAAGTATTATTCCTTAGCTACCATTAGGTGTCGAGCAAGGTTTAATGTATTTCTAAGTAGTCGTCGATTTGTATGAACATAAGAGAACGATGGGCGCGGATAAGATATTATGTAGCCTTCAAAGTTCTCTTTCCTTTCGATATTATTGGATTTTAGAAACGTTATTATTAACGTTATATCAAATGCTAATTTCCTATAGGATAAAGGTTTAAAAAACTGTTTAGTTAAAATAATGTTTCTGGTTCGAATCCATCGTTTAACTTTTTTGGCGAGTAACCAACAAGGAACACTGATAAGCTTAGTCCTTAAATGTAATGATACTTATAAGTATATAGCAATTATTATTAAAAAAATCAAATGCCAAGCGTTTGTTGAAGTAATAAATAATAGGTGTAAATTTATACGGATAATATAAATTTACTCAGTACGAGCATCTTACTAACAAAGAACCGTAGACCGTATAAGAGTATCGATTGACCATTCAATACTAGTACGATGTGAACGTGAAGTTTGAATGGCGTTGTGGTTAATTTAATTACTGGAGTAACGACACTTCAAACCCGATATCACAGTACAACGAGTATAGAAATAAAATAAGTGATTCTCTGTAAACATCCTGAACAGCTACCCATTATTTGAGGACGTTTACTTCTAGTTAGGACGAACAGAAAACTTTCGCCATTGTTATTATATTTATTAGGTTGGGGAAAAAGAAATCCATTATTTTTTCGGTAGATGGCTGTAGTGATAAATTTCTCGTAAAGTATCGATCAAACAGTTTCAGATTGATGCTCGTTGGAAAGGTGAAAGGTGAACAAAACGGTGCATATTTGACTCAAATCGGACAATCCGAAGCATGTTAAATAAAGTGCTGAAGTTTATATAAAAATAATGGATTTCTTTTTCCCCAACCTATTATAATACAAGTGATTTAAGTAAATGCAATAGGAAACCTAGAGATCTATGTCTAATGAAATGAGACCTATCTGAAACGTGATTCGTAGCTTTCTACACAAAATTTAAGCCTAGACAATACGACGTCTCCAATAAGGGATCGTCCGTGAAATGAAAAGCCGGCAAGACATGTCTAGCATTTGAAACAACAAGGCATCTTATCTTATTATATTTACTGTAGGTTGTTACTGGTGATGCTGGATTCTCTTCTGACTTACTGAAAGAAAAGGTTTTAGTTGGCGTAAATCCTATATAACTGTCAGTTAATTTAGTAGCAGGATACCCTGTTGATGATGATACCCTTTTGATGATTTTCGAAGCTACAATAGTTACTTAGTCGTACCATCTCTATAGCTGGACACCATCTACCTAAATACCACCGAAGTGATAACACTTTCAAGTTTAATGGATACTGTAGCTACTGGAGTTAGTGGGATAACTAAACAACATGTTGCCGTTAAGTAACAATGTGTTGGAGTACCAGTTGTTATCTGTATGATGATCATACAGTTTTCTCGTGGCTTACGTAAAAAAAAAACTGATACATCACGATTACTAGATGTAATAGGAGCGCTTCGTTTACAGGAAAAAGGTCTAATAAATTGATTGAAAAAGGTATTTACTTCCTAATTGGGTAAGAGACTTCCAATGTAATAACTGCCAAGCTGATCTTGATCCAAGTATAAAGAGAAACCAGAGCTTCAAGAAAGTCTCTATAATCAGTATGGTTAACTGTCTCTATAGCGCAGTTGCTAGCCGCTTGTTTAAAATGGGTGCGACTAGTTAAATTCCAGAGCATAATAATTTGTAGCCTGGAAGCATGATAGTCCCAGACCCGCCTGGCTTAAGATAAAAAACAATAATAGAAAAAACAATACTCATCGATTACAGAACGTTAAGCTCAAAACACTTGGGACTATTTTTCTTATGTTTATGGGTCGAGAGTACTCGCAACCGACGAGCATGCATGAAGACCCTCATGAAAGTGGAGGAAGCGAGAGAGGTGTGCCAGGACCGTAGCAAGTGGATAGAGGTGGTCTCTGCCTACCCCACTGGGAACGAGGCGTGATATATATGTATGTATGTTTTGGTCGTCTATAATTTTACTAGAATATGCTCTTCTCTCTTCTGGCCCAGGACCGGTCTAAGTGGAAATCTTTGGGGGAGGCCTTTGTCAAGCAGTGGACGTCTTCCGGCTGATTGGATTGGATTGGATTGATGCTCTTCTCTCTATGATAAGATTAATCTGTTACTGTCCAGCTCGTCTTTTACAAGTACACAAAATTTGAAGGAGGCTGTCTCTTCTTTCACCACTTTGGACTTTCAAATACTATGATTTTCGATATACTATATCTCTGCCACCATGCCAGTATAATTGTGTTTTGATTGTTAACATATGAAAGTAATCTAGACAAATAGGCTTGACTTAACTATTTCGTTATCATTTAATACCATATGGCATTGAGATCAAGTCTTCGCTTCTTCTTCTTCCTCCTGCCCTTTTCCCAGTTACGTGGGGTCGGCACAGTATGTACTTCTATTCCGTATCCCTCTATCAGCTGTATTATATGAATTCACATTCTTACACATGTCATCTTTCACTCAATCCACATTTTCTTCGGTCTTCTTCTACTCATTACTACTCTACTGGTCAAGTGTTCACTTATTTTACATTAAAACCTCAAAGTATACTTAAGTAGCTTTCTACGTAGCCTAACATAGTTATGATCTAGCTTCAATAAGGTACTTAGTTATAGTTTTAAATAAAACATTTCAAGCGAATATACAGACAGGTTTTTTTCCTTCGCTCGGAATCAGCCAATGGGAATTACACACTTTTCCTTAACCTAACGATCCGGTCGTAAGAGAATTGGTAACGAATCGGATAGCTGGCTCCGCTTCTTCCGACCACGATCAGCGTATACATCAAAAGAAAACGAAATCAGTTCCATTTTGTATGGAGGCGGATTCCTTTGACCGATTTGTCATTCAAGTGGCCGACCGGGCCCCTGTTTCTCGTCTCAGACTATCCGGATGGCTCCTATTTAATTCCTAGCACGTATACGACGGCATAAGACGTCGATTTAACTGGGGATTTGTTTTCATGGAGATTATTTCGCAGCCTCTCCGTCCCCTAGATCTGAGCCGAATGGGTTGCGTCATCCGGATAGGATTTTCCTAATTGTGTTTTTTGATCCAGTCGTTATCGTCCATTTTATTGAGGCTTTGATTTTTAATTTTTTTTTTCTCATGCAGAATGATTAACTGGGGCTTTAGTACCTGATCTTTTAATTATAATTAGCTGTTCTTCAGCTGCTTTCCTCGCCGTAACACCCACGGACTTGGCTTGGGGTAAAGAGTTTTGTAAAATCCCTTCTTACCTGACCTATAGTCGGTAAAAGGAATATTATATATATATATATATATATATATATATAGTCGGTAAAAGGAATATTTCTACTAAAATTCAAGCCAGTAGACCTTGATCCAAAGATATCGTTATGAATCTCTACTTATACAGAAATGTATTATATATATGGATAGATTACTTAAAAGAATCGTGTGTGACCATTTAGTAGGTACAGTATTTGAATAAAAGTGGACTCTTATACCAAGTTTATTTACATATATATGGTTTACTTATGTAAAACATTATACACCGGTCATGGGCATAGTTCTTTATAATTAGTTAAATAAACGGCTCCGAGGCGTAGTCCTGACTCTCTAGTTAAGGATATATAAGTATATATAATTTTAGACCATGGGCTGAATATATTTAAGCGTTCTCGTCTATAATATTCAGGCCATCATATGAAATATAGAATTATAAAAAAAAGTTGAAAACAGTTCATAAAAATATTAAACCTTGAAAACTTTAATATATCTCTAGATCCAATCCAGTAACTTCTGTTGTACAAGCTGGTTGCTCGCTGTGTTACCAAGGCTTTTCTAACCTAGTAACTTAATACACATAATTCGTAGCAGTTGACCCAGCAAACAACTTGAACAATCACTTAATGCCGTAACTCCCGCTGGGTTGCCAAGGAATGGGTATGACCTAGTGTAAACATAGGTGCGTCTCGAGGCGTACTTACATGTATATATATATATAACTATTGTAACCTTGTAGATCAAATTCTATATATACAAGTTTATTACATATAACCTGAAGTCAATCTTGACATACTCTTGCCTGCTATAAGGCTTGCCAATAACTATATGGTACAAGTTAGAAAGTTTATTCAATTCAAGGAGTTAGATTTTAACAAGATAGCCAGACGAGAAGGACTCTCCTGATGGAATAGGATACGTTGGTCTATAACTAAACAAAAACATTAAGGTGTATAATCATATTTATTGTTTGTAGTTTAAAATTAATGTAGATACTTCCGACAAAGTAATCTAAAGGAATATTTTTTAAGATTTTGCTAGAATGATAACTTCTTGCTTAACAGCCCTGTAGTCTCGGGCTATTAAGAATAGGACTAAGTATTCCCTGCCTGTCGTGGATGGCGACTAAAAGGATCCTCGGTTTCGTGGCCTTTGTGGGTGGGGACCCTCAGAGCTTAATAAGCGAGCCTTAGGAGGACGGCAAATACATGATGGTCTTGAATTTGCCGTAGCAAAGCGTGGGTGCTAAGGAGAGCTTTTTCCTTCCGTGGGATGGTTTAGCCAGAGTACAAAGGGGCACCGGTGCGTTTCGTAGGAGATCCCGGAGCCCCTCTGAAGGAGACCACCGAAGGGGTTTTAGTGGGTAGAAGCCCCGCATAACCTTGTCTTCCCCCCAGAAGCAAGGTATCTTTTAAGAAGATTTCTCACACGAAAAAAAAAGATTCTTGCTTGAAAGATTATACACTGAAGTTGATTTTCGTTTTTTTTTTTTAATTATGCGGACTCGCGCTTGGCTACGTACTCAAGGTAACTGATGGTATGTACGTATCATTTAATGGTCAACTCTAGAAGCTCATTTACTCTTCTATTTACTTTTTCTACGTGGATTTCTAATCTAAGAAAAGGGAGATCAGAAACTTATTTAACCCTTTTATTGTAATCTAAAAATTCACCCCCTTGTCGGTACTTGAAAAAATTTAAAACAGTTTTTAACATTTACGGATCGGAAAAAAGAATGTGTCGATTTAATTTAAAGGGGGTGTAAGCGTAAGCACAACAACTGATGGCACCCAAGCCAACCTCACCTGCCCGTGGTGTACCCTGCTAATCAACTAAACGAGGCTCTGGCTCCCATCAACCCACATTGGCCCAGCGTGGTTGAATACGGCCCAAATATAAATGAACCCGTACTAACGTCGCCCCCTGTTGCCCAGCAATGCGAGCAGAGCAGGATCGATAGATGATATTTAGGGGAAACCTATGTCCAGCTGTGGGCGTCTATCTATATAGGATGATGATTTTATTTCAGTCAAAATCAGCTCAAACTACGCTTTTTACAATTACTCTAGTAAGTAGTAGTAATAGTTCCATTTCAATGAACAAGTGTTATTATTCTTGTGGATAATACAAAACATTTTATATTTATAATATGTAGGTTTAAATATTTATACAATACGTAAGATGCCTAGTCGCCTAGGTGGCCTAGCAGCTGGATGAGCTTACGCGAAGACAATTCAGGCTGCGTCGAGACAAATGAATCGTACGTAGGCCACGACTCGCCTCGAGCGCTTTCCACTCTAGTAGAGACGTCCAAGATAATACTCAGTATCGATATTTTTTATTTTCATATTTTAATTTTTTTTTTTTAAATCAAGTAGATTGATGCTGGACAAAGACCTCATCTGGACTTAAGCGATGATGGTCTGCAGTGATAAATTTCTCTAACCTTAGAGAGAAGCCTGTGTTTCTGATGAAACCTATGTTGTATTAAAACCAATATACCTGTTATTGCTTATAATAGAATAGTAAATAGAAGGATGAATATATATATTTAAGAAAAGTACGACGAGTACTGCCACCATCAGATTTTAGTTTACTGTTGAATTATTCAGTTTTTTGTTATTTTCTGGAAATTAAACCCAAACCAAAGGATCATAGCCTCCGGTGTGGCCTAATGGTTCTTTGACAACATAAACAAGTTCTATCTGAAGCTTTTTTAAAAGCTTACTAAATCATTAGTAAGCTTTTTACCTTTAAGTGTGTATATATATATACATCAGATTTCCACCTATGTAGAGATTCACCATGATATCTCTGGAATCATAAGATCTAGGGACTTGAAATTTGGTAGGAAAATTCCTTTTCCATAGAGAGTTGTAGGGAGTTACGTCCAGCACAGAGTGGCGTGATCTAGGTAGATGTTAAATAAGTATCGATGTTCTGAGAGTAAAATATTTACATCATTAGTTGCGGTACACAGCTGGAGCTGAATGCACCAAGTTACAGCATCAACACGCGACAAACATGGTACTCATTATTTACTAACATTATTAAGCTTTTGTACATCGTGCTCTGTATAATAATCATCATTCACTTCCGTCTGTTACTGTTCATAACTACGTATAAGTCATGACCGCGACCAGGCAAAGCAACGGAATCGAATCGAGGATTTCCATGTTACTAACAAGCAGTAAGGAGATCCGCTACTAAAGCAGTTAGGTCTCTTCTAACGATAATATACCTGTTGTAGAAAAGTTACCTTTAATTAGAATCTTTATGTGGCGACAGGGACATCTATCAGTTGATGAGGACGATGATGATGGTGAAGCCCATTAATTAACCCAACTTTCCAGCGAAGTATTTCTTGGAGAACAAAAATCAGAGATCCCTAAAATTAAAATTTCCCTTCTTCGTTTGTTAAATTGATAATTACGGCGGTCGTTATACGGGACCAGTATAATTATATACCTTTTTGTTTTATTGTTGAATTTCTTATATACTTCTCTTTTACGATTCGTTATAACTTAAAAAAATAACTGTCTTCGTATTACATCTGTTTTTAACGTTTGTTTACTTCGTTTTAGATCTATTTCTTTGATTAAAACAAAACTATGCATATTGTTGTTTACGTTATGGATGAACAGTACTGCGATCTGGTAAGTGGGTGGGTATACCATTACAATTGCGACTGTGATTCGATTTATTATTAGAAATAATGTTTTTTACGTTACTTCTGTTTTAACGTTAAACTTAAATGCCCAGTTAACTTAAAAAAACTTAATAACATTGTAAGAAAAAGTCTTCTCTTTATTAGATAAAGCGAGTGATAAACTCGATGGTCTTCTGAGACGGGTACGGTCATGTGAGTGATAACGGTCCCCACTCTCAGGGTCCACGAAACTACTAGACGTTTGTAGTCGCCTTCTACGGTAGGCAGAGCTTCAGCCCTGTAGTCTCAGGTTAGTAACAATAGGACTAAGATAAGGGTTCGCGGACCTTGAGGGTAGGGACCCTTATCGCTCAAAAAACAGGCGTGCGTGGGACAACGTATAGCTCGGCGATGGTAACTTCCTAGTTACCATCGCCGAGCTATCTATCAACTCTCCTGGGTTAGGCTCTTTCTCAGAGACTTGTAACACAAACTCCGAATGCACTAACGCAGACTATCGAGGAGGTTTTAGTGAGTAAGAACCTCACATAACTCTGATTTCCCCCCAGAAGCAGGATATATTTTGAAGACCTATTATTACTAGCCTGAGACTACAGGACTCAGTAACAAAGACCTACCAGTAAAATCTGTTCATTTGATACTGTATATTAAAGTGTAAACAAAGGTCACAAAACAACAGAAAAGGACAATTAAACTGTTACTTATAATTGCCTGGATCCAATAACAAAACTTCGGGCGACCCCTGTAATTATAAAAGGACCAGCCATAATGATTGTAATTCAGATGATTAATTAGATTTCGCTTAAGAGCTAACTTTAAAAAATTATAACTAACGATACACCGAAGTTAACTAAGTATTATACTTATATTTATAACTACTTTATAAGAAAAAAGTCCAACTGTGGGCGTACATATGTTGATAGGTCTATTCATCATCAACCGATAGACGTCCACTGCTGGATATAGGGCTCCAAAGATCTCCATATACAGTCAGCATAGCCTTCAGGACCGTTGGGTACTAGGGGCTGTCGTATGTAGGGGATCTGGACCATTTCGCAACACGCTAGCCCAATGCGAGTCGTTGGCTCTTGTCAGTTATTCCAATAAAAAAAATGACTATTTGGCTGATGAGTAATATAAATTGAATGATTGTATATATCGTAGGGTGGTCGGTAGTATTCTTGAAATCCATATTAGAAGCAAACTCGAAGTACACAGATGATTTCTTTCAGAACAAGAACCAAGAAGCATAATAACAGTATCTCCTTCAGCGACAGTGAGACATTTTTATACCTCAGTTATACTATCGATCAATAACAAGACTATTTTTTTTATATTATCTCACCTTTTTCCCAGAGGTGAATAAACTCTCACTTTTCGCCAGAAGTGGTCAGATTAGGTCCTATGTAACAGGGGGTTGCCACTTTATTGAGGCCACAACACGCACACACAAAGATGATTTCAGTGTGCGGGTTTCCTCACGATGTTTTCCTTCACCGTTTGTGTCTCGCTGTTGTATCTAAAGTTCACAAATGTACATAACTTAAATATTAAGTCATCGGTACATGCCGAGATCCGTACCCGCGACCTTCGGAACGAAAGCCGCACGCTCTAACCATTAGGCCAGCGAGCAACATGACTATTTCTAATATTAATACACATACAAATCATTTCACACTATACAATTACAAGAAACGACATAAAATTACGATTTTTAAAGTTCAAATCTAAAATGTCTTAAATAATTGACTTAGTCCCTAATCGTATTGAATTTTAGCGGAAATAACAAAGTGTTTTAATAACGGAACTGTCAATTACAAGTCTTTTAAATTTTATATTACAAATCAAGGTAAAACGTAGTAAAATACAGTTGCACTAATTTTAATGTAGATGGCAGCACCAACGAGCGTCGACATATATACTTATGTATTACACACAAAATCTACACAAAAGTCATTATTCAAAATTAATCCGACATAACTTCCAAAAGTTCACGCGAAATGAACCGGAAGGACTGATATTTTATAAGCTATATATACCTTTCAATTTCCGGACGTTAACTTTGTACATTGAAAGGAAACTTCGTAACTTTCACGAGTTCATATAATTATTTTCATACGAGATTGTATTTATTCTCATTCTAATATTAAATATCGATTAAAACGCGACATACTCCCACCCATGACAACGCGGCGCTAGTTAGGATGATACACACATCATCATTTGTACTTATCACCTAATTTTTTTTTATATCCAATTAAACGACGAGACTAGCGGGACGTTGACCTGATGGTAAGCGATACGTCAGCCCATAACAACTTGGCGCTTACTATTCGCCTGAGACATAAGATGTAGAGTCTCGTTACATCAGTAATTACACTAGCTACAACGCCCTTTAAACCGGGATACAATAATGCTTGCATACTACTGTTTGGCAGCAGAAATAGAAGCTGCGGTGGTACCCACCTAGACAGTCTCCGGCAATGGAGACCTGGCACCAGTCAAGTGATTGGATGTCTCTTCAGCTAATACTGTTTTCGAATTTTATTCTACATATATAAACTATTTCATCTGATGGTAGTCACCTTAGAGACTGTCTATGTACCACCACAGTGGTAGTTCCGGTTTGAAGGGCATAGCGTTAAGGTATACATAAGGCGAGCTTAAAATGTATAGACGTTCTACACCTTTGATTAGATGAGATGTTGGGGTTGGAGTTCTATTAAAAAATAGGGTTAATTTGGTCCTTAAATCCCTTACAAATAAGTCATGTTATTATAACAGTTTTTTTTTTAATTTTTACCTATATTAAAAATATAATTTCTAATGTATATATATGTACATCAATATTATACCGGTAGCAGGTCACTGTAGCCGCAGACCGTCTAAGTAGGTACTACCGCAGCGCCTATTTCTGATGCCAAACAGTAGTGTGCAAACATTACTGTGTTCCGGTTTAAAAGGCGCTGTAGCTAGTGTAATTACTGGGATAACGAGACTAAATATGTTACGTCTCTCGACGAGCGCAATGTGGTGCTTCGTGTATCATCCAAATTAATACCACATTATTATAGGCAAGCATATCACTTACTATCAAGTGAACTTGCCGCTTATCTCTTCACTTAGTTGAATAAAAAAAAATAGCATGTAACACGCTTGTGCATAGACAACAGCTTAATTTATTTTCATTACTGCTTAAGTTTTTCAAGTAATTATATATATATCCTCTTCTTCCTTTAATCGTATTCTTCTATGAGGGTCTTATGAGGGTCGTCTCTACTTCCACCTATCACTCTTGTCATGATGTTTCATCATCTCTTCCTATCTTGGAAAACCTGGAGATAATCGAAGACTGAGTAGATTGAGTTGGAGATCTGATCTACGTATAATATATATAGGGTTGTCGTATTTCTTTACATTAAAAGTCTTGTATACACTAAAAGATCTTTTAGTCTAGTTTAGATTTTTCTATCATAAATGAAATACTAATCATAAATGAGACCTGAATAATGATTATGTAAATCTTTACCTTTGAAATTTCTTCGACTTTCATACAAATCTCTATTCCTATTTGAAAGCATTTACAACTCAATCTTAACAACTCGAAGACGGCAATATTACTTAATAACTTAAAATATTAATGTCGAGTAGTCTGTGAAGTTTATTTCTACAGATTTCATTAAAATAAGTAGGACCAGTTACTTAAGTTAAATATCCAATGTTTACTTGGTAAGTAAAGTTTATTCGTTACAAGAAAAAAATATGAATATCTTTAAGATACTTCAATTTATATGAGCTTTAATGTATTGAACAAAATCTTTGCACAAGTTACTATAATATCGTTTATTCGGGTTCCGTGTATTACTTCCGCTTGCTTAAGTTAATTGGAAGGTAATTGGAGTCGGTGATCACCCTCTTATTTTACACCGACGTTACCCTCAGATCTGTTACGAGTAAACGAGGATACTTCCAAATTACAAACGAAGGGAAATTCGTTCAAGAGTTAACTAAGTTCTAATGTAACCGCGGTTAAGTGGAAGGGGTAAAAGTTATAATACATATAAACGTTATATTTTCAACAAATAGCAAGTGTTTCAATTGATAAACGCTTGCAAACGCCACGGGGCTCTAGTTAGGATGATAACACAGCATCATGCTCAGACTTGTGATGTTCAATCTCGTTATCTCAGCAATTTCACTAGCTACAACGCCCTGCGAATCGGAATACGGTAATAGCACAGTGTTTGGCAACAGAGATATGAACTTCGGTAGAATCTACTTAGTCTCCGGCAACAGAGACCTATCGCTATCCAAACTTTTTTGGTATATTTTTGACACCCCTGCAATACCCTTTTATATGGAGGAGGGATTTTTGAGGTCATTGCTTTGCTTTTGAGGGATTACATAAGGGAGGAATTTTGTAAAATCCCTTTTGAGCTCACCTTTAAATGGCAGAAGCTATGTTTCTACCAATTTTTGAGTGTTTTGTCCGATAGTTTCGAAGATCTCGTAACGATTTAGCAAATCTCTGGATATCTGCTATATGTACATATGTATGTATATATATCATGATTCATGTTCATAACGAGAATTTCTCGCAAGAAACATACACTATATTTGTTTAAACCCTTACGTAGTAACTTAGCTACTCCAACAGTTGTCAGCTTTGGGATTTGTATATTTGCACACCGGTCTGCAAATTCAGGGATACTACATCGATCGATGGCTGCTGCGGAAAATGGCTACGGTGCTGTGCTGGAGAGAATTGTGAATTCAGTTCCCAGCAGACGCGAAGTATATACCGTGCATCCGATGTTTTGCTCTGCCTCAAGACAGCAGCAAATTTTCTTTTACTATACTGTATACATCTCACGAAGCTCTCCTTATAATATATTAAAACACCGTATGTACTGGTGGTAGGTTTCTGTTGCCGGAGGCTGTCTTCATATATCCTATTACAGCTGACAATTAGTACTGTGTTCCTGTTTGAAGGACACTGAATCCCTTTAAAATGTTGGAGTAGTGAGTGGGAGTGGGAGTACATCTCAACGCGACGAGCGCAAAGTGGTGCAGTATATATCATCTAATTAAGAATATTATTATTATGTCCAGCTATCCTTTGGTTATAACAAAAATGGTTTGAGGTTCTGCTGCCGGAGACGGTCTAGGTATCTCCGCAGCTTATAGTTCTGCTGGCAGAGACTACTATGCAATTATTACTGTGTTCCGGTTTGAATATAGATAGTCAATCGTTTAATTAATTGTCTTTAAGACACGTCTGAAAGTGACGAGATTAGAACGGTGTAGTGTAGATACTAATTAGAGCCATGGACAGCGCTCCTCAAGAACAGGTTCCCGCATTGCCGTGGCAGTGGGGCTCAGTAGCCGTGGTTTGGTCACCCACGGTGAATATAAGAGGAACCCACTCTGACGGCCCAAGGTGGCCGTTCCAGGTGAACTCTGTGAGGTCACCTCGGGTGTGCTGGTAGGCTGAGGGGACAGGCTTGAACTGCCCGTCGCAACCATGGTGGAGTCGCGGAGGAACAGAAGCGTTGGTTATGCGGTTCGCCGTTCTCTCTACCTTTCGCGATCGTGGAATGGTTGGTAGTGGAGCCCAGGACCAGATCCACCGCAATGAGTCTGGAGAGTTTTAACTCTTGGCTCTCATGGTATCCAGCTGATTGATTCGGAGAGATTCATTCTTCAGGTGACGATAAGAGGCCGCTACGAAGGCGCGCTCTATATTTCGGCGCGCCCTTACAGTGGTGAGAAGGTGGGCTCTGATCTCGAGATAGAGCTGCACGTTACAGCCGGCGCTGGTGGGGTTGCGGAAATGAACATCATGAGGGTTTTAGTCGGTACAAGTCGGACATAACCTGTCTCTGCCTTCGCGAGGGCAGGTATCCGAAAGCATTTCCCTCACATAAAACAAATAAGGGAAGCATGCGCACCATACATGAAAGTAACCACTGCATACCTTGGCTTGCTAAATACATAACTATGCTTTGACTATTGTAAAATTGGTGCTTTGAATTAATTGTTAAGTTTATTTTCAAGTACAGATAAGCACAGATATTTCGGGTGTGCTTTGCATATCCTATCCGAAATCTCTGTGCTCCTCTAACTAGAGCCATATTGTTACAATCGTGTTACTAATTATCAGTTGAGCTTACTTATCTCGTTATGCAGAATTAGAAAAACACCAAATAAATAAATATCCTTTTGATTTTTTTTCAAACGTAAAACCTTAAGCGAGTAATGAAAAAAAAAAATTCAGGCTTTATCACCTTTGTGCGTCGCGTAACGAGAAAATAAATCAGCGGCGTAGAAAAGTGGCAGGTAATTGCGTTGCCGCCTGCGGAAATGTCAAGTTCAGAATATCACCAGTTAAGTTAGATCTCTCGAAAGCTTACTCATCTCCACACCTCTATCACACTTAACTGATGTATATTTTTTTTAAAAAAAATCTGTAGACTCTTGTTAAGGTATACATAAGGCGAGTTTAATATATATAGACGTTCTACACCTTTGATTAGATGAGATGTTGGGGTTGGAGTTCTATTAAAAAATAGGGTTAATTTGGTCCTAAAATTCCTTAAAAAATAAGTCTTGTTATTACAGAGTTTTTTTTTTTTAATTTACCTATATTAAAAATATAATTTCTAATGTATATATATATGTACATCAATATTATACCGGTAGCAGGTCTCTGTAGCCGCAGACCGTCTAAGTAGGTACTACCGCAACGCCTATTTCTGCTGCCAAACAGTAGTGTGCAAACATTACTGTGTTCCGGTTTAAAGGGCGCTGTAGCTAGTGTAATTACAGGGGTAATGAGACTCAATGTCCTATGTTTCGGGTGATGAGTGCAATGCGGAGCAGTATATATCATCCTAACCACCGCCACGCTGTTATAAGCAGGCGTATCACTTACCAACGAGAGAGCGTCCCGCTCGTCTTATCACTTAATTGAATATAAAAGGCTTAAAAACTTGATATATTTTTTATTATTTTTATATTTTTATTATAGAGTTTTGATAGGAATGTTACTTTTATTGATTATAGGTCAGCTAAGAACGGATTTAATAAAATTCCATCCCCAAAGGAAGTTGCTAGGGCGTTACGGCTAGAAAAACAGTCGAGGAACAGTTAGTATTTAATATAGTTAACTTCCGTTAAATATCTATAGTTCCTTTATCAATAGTTTTTATATTTTTTTTAGAAGGTATAAATATTTCTTCAAAAAGGTATATTTTTGTACTAGATACTAAAAAAACAAATAAAATTTTCGAATCCTTTGAAATTGAAAATTTTCATTTACATACTGCCAAAGTAAAACTTGTTAAACTTGCTAGAAGTGTTATTTTTGTTTTTTATTAAGGACTTGAAGAATTTAATAGAAATAAAAAAATTATATTAAATGAGTATATAAATATAATAACGAAATAATCTATATGTGTTTGGGATAACCCAGCATCATCGAATCAGGAATGAGGAGATCCGCAGAACTAAGGTCACTGACGTAGTCCAAAATATTACAAATATCAAATGGCAATGTGCAGGATATATTGCTCGAAGGACTGATGACCGATGGAGCAGCAAGGTCCTCAAATGGCGACGCAGTGTTGGCAGGCCTCCAGGCCTATTAGGGCTATCAGGCCTACCACTAGGAGGTCCGACGATCTGCTGCAGATTGCGAGAAGCAGCAGGAAGCAGGCAGCGCAGGATCGATCGATGTAGATATCTATGAGTGAGTCTTATGCCCAGCAGTGGACGTCTATAGGTTAATGATGATAATGATATATATGATAATAGAGAATAACATTGTTAAGTAATCATTTTTGTAGAGTTTTGTTAAAAAACTATCACAGTTTTTTTTTCCTTTTAACATCTAAGTAATTAAGATCGTCTCAAGCTAGAATTGTTTAAGTCATTAACAAGAATTACTTAAGACAAACGATTGAACAAAATTCTGAGAAAAACACTTCCAATTATTGGAACAATGAGAAACGGAGCTGATGGAAACGTTTGTTGAAATCTTCGAACAACAAAACATTAAGGCAAACATCTGCCTAATATCGTTCTTTACCCGTGAATAGGAAATTACGACAGGGGATAAACGAAGACACCTTTCCAGGGGCATAGTAATGGCAACACATTATCGTTCAAAGTTTTTATGTAACGGCCCATAACGTCTGATAATCCCGTACAAATTACCACTAAAGCTGGTTATAAGTGAAACGGCTTCTTATCATCACAGGCTATTGTAATTAATAATTATAATGAAAAAGTTATCTCATATCTTTTCAGAATATTCAACGAAAAGAAGAAGATATCGATAGCTTCTTCTTCTAGCTGTACAACCCGTCATCATTAGGGGTGGTCATCATCTTTTCTTCAAACTGAAGTTCGGAGTTCAGATTAAGAAAACTAATTCCGTCTTTAGCTACTAGTTTCAACTGGTACTTAACGATTCACGTCTTTATATCATCAAACGGAACTTCCGGGTACTTTTCTCTCTATATCCAACCTTTAAAATAAATTGGTCGTCTATGCAGGTGTCGGAGAAATGCAACCTTTTTTTTGCATCAACTCAGGTTTGCAATTTCTCTATGAATTTGAGCATTGGAGAAAACTGCTTTCGCATCTTATACAACAGAGCCTCTTCATCTCATATATTAAGGTCAGTTAAAAAGCTTTTACTGTTGATAGGTCTCTTGCCTGATACCGTTTAAGTCCAAACAGTAGTGTGCAAACATTACTGGGTTCCAGTTTAACATTTGATATCTCAAGATAATGAAATCATTCTAATTTTCACGTTGTGTTGGTCGGAAGTACCTTTTACAATCAGATGAACTTTTAACTTCTCTCGTCGCTTTGTCGAATTAAAAAAAAGCTTTACCTATTTCCTATGTTGAATATATTGTCTGTCTGACAACAAAAGGATATATCAAATTTAATATAGTAATGAGAAAATTCCTCCATTATTATAGCTGTGTTTAGAAGGATCACGACATCCAAATTTCAACTAAAGCTAATTGGTTATCCACAATTAGTGAGCTTTATAAAAAATCATAAAATACATAATCCAATAGCCATTACCACAATGTACTTAAACCTCGATCTACTGATGGCAGTTTGCTTTTACGATCGCCGAGTTCATGTAATATTTCGATGGATGAAAAGCTTTTCGGAAAGCTTAAAAATGGTTGCAAGGGTGGTGGGATATCGATTGTTTTTATACGCGATTTATGAGATGCTCAAATTTCATCAAGTTAGGATGATATACACGGCACTATATTGTACTCGTCTCTATGATACATAAGATGTTAAGTCTCGTTACTTGAGTAACTTCAATGGCTAATCAGAATATAGTGTTCACTATGGTTTAGCGGCAAAAATATGAGCAGCGGTAAACAACAGAAACCTTACTACCTATCTTGAGTATTAAAGAAATAAACAACTGGAAGATTACTACTAAGCATGGAAGTTTTGTTATGTATACTACTTCGAAAGGAAAAATTTATGAAATTGCTTGCTAAAGCTAGCCTAAGGAGCTTTATTGAAAAACTTAATTGCTTTAAGTGTAAATAAAGTCTTATTTTTTGTCTCTTTTTCTCATCAGAACCTCGTTGTTTATCGAATGATCTATGATTTAGACATTGTAAAGAACAATCCTGTTTAATAAAGAAATTTTGATTTTATATACTAAATATCCACAGCTCTAAATATAAAGTTTTCCTGTTAATAATACTGTTTCCTTAAAGCAGTAATAGAACCTTTTAGAAATCGTGGTTGTATAACATCAGGTAGTTGATCGGGATCGAGTGTCGCTAAATTGTTCCATCTTGCAAGAAACTGGGAGAAATGTGACGAACTGACCTTCAACCTCCGCTAGTCGGAGAGGCACCTTAAAAAGAAGAAGTGGAACCTTCAGGGAAGCAGTACAGCTTTCTATAATAATGAGAAACTGATTGAGATATACACTCTACTACATTACTATATTGAGGTTGGATTTACGAGGCCATCGATTACGCTAATCATTATATGTTTGCATGATACTATTCAGCGGTAATGCCTTAATGAGTTACGAAGAATTTTCTACATGAAAATTGCCTGAAGCTTGTTTCACTACAGCATGAAATATTCAAACAACTTTAGCATAATAAGTACGAGTACTTACCGTCGGAAAGGGTTAAATCCACTGTGTAACGAACCCATTCGCGTGAGCATTGTCAATGGTCGATAGGTCCAAGCCTCTTGTCCATCGACAATCGTATTATGATATAAGAGGTAGTAAAGGATTCAGGTTTGTTTGTTAACGATAACCGCTCGCTTTTTGATATATAATAGGCCTCATCAATCTATTGTTAAAGATATACTTTAAATGCATTTGGATAATCAGCTCACAAAGATTTCACTTATGTCAAGTTTGGTATTGTTAAAAACCGACAAAATTACCCGTTTGCCTTGTTTGGATGATAGCAAGGTTATTTTCAATCTGCATAGCTTTCGCTTTGATATCATAAATCTTCTGCCATAATACTATTACTGTATTACACTTGTCATTATATGCTTATCGAGCTTTAGAGTATGTTGAAGGAACTCTCTCACCATCTACCTCGTCATTGTTACGTAACATTATACAATATTTAAATCGTGTTAGATTGTTGAAGCTGTAGATAGAGAAAATAAAACTCATAGTAAAGTAGAAATCTATAATTATTTACATAGTTATCTATATTTGTAGATTGAAATATTGTAGAGATAGGTGACGTTGGCGCTCTCTAGTGTCAGAGACCCAGACTTATTTTGAGTCGCTGTGCCATAGAATAAGATAGTAAAATATAGAAGTAACTACCGATCGAAGGAATAAATTCTATCGATATTTTGTGTAATACTAGATAGATGTAATCTACAATTTATTATCAAAGGCACATCTTCGATAACTAAATACACCGACTTGCTTTTCAATCTAAACTAAGATGTAAACTAACAAGCTTGAAAGCTTCTTTTCTTGATCTTAGTTTACACAGACTAGCCTCTATTTCTAAACGTTAAAACTGTAATGAAGTTGTATTACGATATGACAAACCATATGCAAATAAAAAGGCCTTCACTTACACAAATAACCTGAAAGCGGAAGAGAAAACTTTAATGTCCGCACTAAGCGGGCTATAAACTCGACCTCGGCGCGTTAACCTCTGTTAGCGGGCCAAAGGGGCAATCTGCCGGCTAATTTGATAGGAACAGACAAACGAGTACATATTAGATAGTGGCACAAACTAAAAGCGGAAGCGGAATACATCTAATTTTTATCGTAGAGGCGATTAGAAAAGCAAGTAATTCGATTAATCATAAATAACTCATCTACTTTTAAAACTACAGGGACCAGTTAAAATGGTATACATACCATATTGTTTATGTCTTTAACATGAAGTTAACCCAGTAATTTCACTAGGTACCACATCCTATAAATAAGGACAGTAATTTTGTATACTATTGTTTCAATATAGATCTAGAACTGAACTAACTTTCGAGATATTAAGTCAATATACTAAAGAAGTTTTATTTTCTATTGTTTATGTACAAACAAGTGAAGTATTATATAGCTTGTAAGTACTTGAAAATAGAGGATAAGTGCAAAGCTAGATCGCTAATAACTAAACTAAGTTAATAGTTTAACTTATATTACAGGAGCAGATAAAGACGAGTAAGATTAACAGTATAGGCTCGGTAGTTGGAGGGTTCGTAAAACCTCACCACCAACCGAATTCCTCAACAAGTGGTACTGAAAACGGTGCAGGAAACCTTCGTGTGGTTATGCAAGCGATCAGCAACAGACGCTAAAAAATGTAGTCATGTAAATTGGGATACCGTTTGTACCTTAGGTGTCAGGGGTCCTGCCCCACCCTGCACGTCATGCGGCCGTGTGTCACTCCACCCACGTAACGCCGCTGCCCTTGGCCAGCTACGTATGTTGGCTTTCGGCTCAGTGACTCTTGATGGATTCGTTTGAATATTACTAAGAAATGAAGTAGGTAAAACCGCTTTCTAACGGTTAACCTTTAAGTCGGCAACGCTAATTTGAAAGGTGCTTTATTATCTAACATTAAGAGCCACTACCATTTGTATTATATGCGGTGGAAAGGATACCGAAATCAGAAAACGTTAGGTTATAAATATACATAGAGAAAGATGTAAGTAATAGTCCTTTTCTTTTGGTTATCGAGAGGAATCATCTGTAAAGATACTCGGCTTCTGGGGGTAAGCGAAAGAAATCTAGGATTTTTACTCTTTGGTGGTTATCCTAAGTGCGTTGCGAGACCTCTAGATCTCCTACGAAACTCACCTGTTCCTCCTGGCACTTTCATCTCAGGAAGGGCTGCCCTCCTCGGCACTCCTGTTTGCTCTGACAAGGACTAAACCAGTCCGAACCTATCGTTCACCCCGCGCTTGCTATACAGGCAATAAGGACCTCCACTTTCAAAGCTGGCAAATCGGATAACTGTTTTAATCGCCTTCTACAGGCAGGATTTAGTCCTGTTCTTAATATCCCGAGACTACAGCAAGAAGATATGTACCTATATTTAAGACAATATGCAACGGTCATGTAACATGAAGTTCATGCAGTAATAGCATATGCGAAGGGCATAACAGAAAAGAACATCAATAAATATTCATCTAATTTCTAATACAATATTTAATATGCAAGCTGTAAAGTCCTTAGTTCTTTCAAAGCTGATTCAGGCGTAATCCTGAAAGGAGTTGATGATCTAGAAAGGTTAGGGCGAAATAAATAAATAATTAGGCTTCAACCTTACGTGGGAATAATAAAACTGTACCATCCAACCTCACCTGGAGTAAAAGTGCTAAAGAAAACGGACGTGACCAATGAGAAGACATGATCCTTTGGGAATAAGATGTCTTAAACTAAAAGTCTTTAGGCATTTTATTGCATAGTATAACAAAGATGCTATCAATCGTTATATACTCGACATGAGAAGAGAAGAAAGTAAGAGACATGGAGAATGAACAAAGGATCAAGAGAGGTCGGTGTTGTATTGAAATCTGATTTCGGATCCTTGAAAATAAGACAAGAAGGTATTGGTATTTTTATCGGTAGTCTTAAAGTATTCAAAAATGTATTAATTGTCTTTAGATATTAAAGCAGAACTCATTTTAGTTTCATAATAACCCTATATTACTATTACATATGATAATTTCATATGTTTGTGTGGTTGTCAAGGATTTTATTGTCATTTGTATACTTATGATATATCCTTTGACACTTGTGTGTGTTATAAGTAATATTTTCTACATCTTTCATATGTTAAATTATTTTATAAGACAGGATCAAGCAAGATCTTAGGGTATATTCAAACATCCAGGTCAGAACAAAGCCTCGCTAGTTCAATTTGTTTAAATGAAACATGTGATTGTTGCTATAACTGTTAAAATAAAGATGTTGAGTTCTACTGTACAGTTAAAGATGTTACAGTTAATTGTTTTTAACTGCCCTACAGGTTATTTCTAGTAACTATTAAATATTTATTCATAACCATTGTGATCGTTGTAGTCATAATCATCATTGTTAGGTATCTTGCGAATGAATCTAACTAAAAATTTTCGTTGTGCTTACATCATCATAAAAACAACTACGGCAGTTAACTGTCAAATTAAGACCTGATCGCAATATTTCCATACAACCCAACATTTGACTCTCCTCGTCTAGATTATGGTATCTCATCCTATTATCATCTAGATACTGGAGTGAATGTGATGGACAAAGTGAGGGATAGTGTGATAAGGGAGCGGTGCGACGTGGTTGAAAATGTAGTGACAAGGATAAAGAAAGGGATGCTTAGATGGTTCGGCCATGTTGAATCAAATCGAGGATGTCCTAAAGAAAGGCCGAGTAAAGAGTACTCGCAACGGACGAGCATGCATGAAGACGCTCATGAAAGCGGAGGAAGCGAGAGAGGTGTGCCAGGATCGTAGCAAGTGGAGAGAGGTGGTCTCTGCTCACCCCACCGGGAACGAGGCGTGATATATATGTATGTATCTTGATTATATCAGCTTCTTTACTCTGATAGTGGCTACAAAAAGATTCAGTAAACGAATTCAAAATGAATACTTCACATCCAAGTTAATGTTATTACATATATTAACATTATGACATTACATTTAGTAACAATTCGCGTTTTAAACAACAGTTAAAATTTAACTATAACGTTTAGTAGAGTGCCATACAAATGGATATATTGACCTTTGAAAGAGTTTAATATTTTGCGGCCCCTAGTACAGGGCACGGCGAATTTGTTATTACTTCATTAGAGAGAGTTTAACCTAGTTTGACCTAAGCGTTATAATTTCGTTAATAATTTAAGAAACTTGTTCAAGTAACTAATTATTTTGAAGTATTAAGAAAGGGGAAATAAAACTCTAGTTCATAAGCTAATATTCAAAGGGACCTGATTTCAAAATAAAATTATGTTTATATGACAAAGGGGGATATGGTGAAGATAATAATGATGTTATTATAAAGCCGCATTCATAATTGTGTATAGGTAGATGATTTTGAAGGCTCTATTAATATCTAAACTTCATTACATATGTAAATATGGAATCGGATCAGGATACTGTGGTATAAACAAGCGTTTTAATCGATGCGTCGTAATGATAGTATAGTTAGATTTGCTTAAGTGTTAATGATGAAGATTATCATCGAATACTTATGAAAGCGCAAATGATAGTACCATTGTTCGGAAAAAGAGGGAATAAACTGCTGGAAAATGGTTAGGAAACGCTAAAGGGTTCCCCAGGTGTACATAATGCTTGGAGCACAACACAACGCAATTCAATTTAGCGTCAGCGCGGCTTTCGCGCTTCGTATTCGTTTTCATTATTTAATATAACTCTTGAGCATTTAATTTCCCCCATTTCCTCATTGGGCGTGAACGTAACTCAATTTGTCAATGTTGATTTGTCGAACTGAAGTATTTTATATCGTAAATAATAAACGAGTACGAACGGAGTACAGAGAACGCCGAACCAGAGACAGAAACGACTGTACCACGCTGATCGCCAATCTTCACTAGTTGGAGAAGCACTTTAATAATAAGAAGAACGGAGTAACGGATGCTGAAGATCAGAATATTGGAACATCGGACGACTAACTGTGATCACAACATTGAAGAATCACTGCTGCTGTAGTCTTCAAAGACGTGCGTATCACTGGTGGTACGCCTTTGTTCCGCCGTCAAACAGTAGTGTGCAAATATTACTGTGTGTTAGTTAGAATGGCGCTGTAGCTATTCGTACTATATACTAGCTCATGTTTAAAGCGATGAGAACAATGTGGTGAGATCAGTGTATAGCATTCAAACTAGTACCAGATTATTATAGGCAGGCATATCACTTACCATCAGGTTAACGTCCGACTCGCATTATCGCTTCTTTGAATAAAAAAAAAGGCGCAGAAGATCGACAGACTAATATTGTGATCGCTACATCTAAGTATAAATACGCTACATCTAAGAAACAGTTTAAATACTTCTGCAGCTCCTATTAATGCCGCCAAACATTACTGTTTCGGTTTGAAGGGAACTGTAGCTAGTGAAATTAATGAAACAACAAGACTCATGTCTTTAAGGGACGAGAAATATGTGATGCGGTATATATTCTAACTAGGCTAATATTGTTATGGACGGGCGTATCAGTTACCATTAGGTGGACATCTCACTCGTCTACTTATTTCTTTTAATAAAAAACAAAGGCTTTTTTCATCTATTAAAAGCACAACAACTCAAGGCACCCAATCCAACCTCACCTTCTCGTGGTGCTATCTGATAATCAACGAACGAGGCTCCCACCCTCCCAAGGCTCCCACCAAAGCGCATTGGGCCAGCGTGGAAGGAAATGTGTCAAATCCTTCCATAAGAACCTCTACAGAGGAGATATTTGATAGAGGTCTATGTCAATGCTGATGTTGAACAGAAGACTGTTCTGCTGTTGTTGCCTTTCAAAGTTCCCTTAATTAAACAATACATGACCGTGACATCACATACAAATCAATAGAAGCGGATATAAAAATAGAACATACTGATAGAGTTCCGCTCGGGTCAGACCTTTTACCTAAATCAAACCTAGGTACCGACGCGCTTTGGCAAGTCAGCGGCAAACGAATGGATTGGCCGAAATGGTTACCGTATCAAAGCACGCGACAACGTCGACATTCACATCGAATTTGTCGAATCGAATGTTGCCATCGATAAATCAATGTGACCATCACTAACCGCGACAAAGCGAGACAAGGTATACGACATGATGATGATGAGACGTGTAAATGATCTATGCCTATAACTACGTGGCGCTAATTAGTGTGACATACACCGAGGCTCCGATGTTTTCCGTAGATCCCGATGCCTCCCACAACGCATTCAGGATGACCACTAATGGGGTTTTAGTAGGTAAAAAAAAAATTACATATTACCTGGTCTTCCCCCCAGAATCAAGAAATATTTTTAAAACATCCATCATAGTCTCGTCTTGAGATATAATATTATTTCACTAGCTACAACGCCCTTTAAATCGGAATATGGCATGTTTTGCATAGTACTATTTGGCGATAGATGCAGGTCCCGGAGAGTGTCTCCGGTCTAACCTTACTTTTTGTCGAGTAGAAAATCTTTAATATATACCCTACTTCTGAGGGGTAAGACCAGTGTTCTAAAACCCCCTAGATGACATTCTTAGTGCTTTGCAAGAAATCCCTAGATCTATGATATAAACCGGTGCCCCTTTGCATTGCGGTTAAGCACGGTCAGGAGAATGCATTAACCCTTTGCACTCGGGGACCTTTGAGGTAGCATACCCTATGGTAAGTGAGAGTAACCGCTCGAGTGCAAAGGGTTAAATCTCTCCATCACCCTCTCCTTGCTACGACAAGTACGATACTATCATACTTGTAGCTCACCTCGGGATCACTTAGTGGACAATGCCAGGAAACCGAAAATCCTTTCAGTCTCCTTTTTCAACAGACAGGGATTACCTTACTCCTACTCTTAATATTCTGAGACTGTGGGGCCGCCGGACACTGAGTCCTGCCACTAGTAATTATATAAACATTCAAAAAACCTTTACTTAGTACTGCTTGGTGAGGGAAGTAGGAGCTGAAATGATGGATATTGATTATTTAAGTTGGAACTGTGTTAGCTAAGTAATGATGGTCCAATCACCACAGGCTTTTAGCATGAAGCATTTGAGTAAATTTAACCTCCTGTAAGGTAAATACATATTTTGAAAACAACAGTATTCCAGGGTATACCACATCCGCCAACGCGCACTTGGCTATTTACTGGTAGTACTGTTACCAGAGACCGTCTAGGTCAGTGCGTATTATTACCGCTAAACAAGTGTACTTGTAGTATGACGTTACTGGTTTAACGATACAACATCTTGTCTCAAGGCGATGGGCACGTGGTGCAGTGTATACCATCCTAACTAGCGTCACGTTGTTATGAACAGTGTCATTTACCATCAGGTGAACGTCCTGCTCGTCTCGTCGCTTCATTCAATAGAAAAGCGTTATAAGATGAGCAGTCTTAACTAGATTCTTTATCACTATGATTTAAGTGAGTATAATACATATATAAGTGATTAGTATAACATACAGATAATAAATATAAAATAGTAGATTTAAAGACTTGAATAATACTTTATTCATCCTCATCATTAGGTGCCCCCTTCAAACTGAAGTTTGGCGATCAGATTGAGAATACCAATTCGATCCTCAGCTATACTTTTTAACTGATGGTGTTTAAACCCGGTCCGTTCCTTTATGTCGTCAAACCATGTCTTGCTCTGTCTACCAGGTGCACGTTTTCCAGGAACTTCGCCCTCCAGGATCAACCTTGGGAACTTATAAAAGGATCCTCTTTGAAGGTGTTCGAATAATGCAACCTTTCTTTGCTTGACGGTTGTCATCGGCCTGCGTTTGCAGTTAGCTCTCTCAAGGACTTGAGCATTGGGGATCTGCTTCCACCTGATCTTAAACATCCAAAGAACATCCACATCTCAAATGCTGGACGACAACATTCTCTTTTTAAAGCCTCATACTTCATTATTAGTTGTATATCTCTGCATTAGTCGTAATGGTAATGTTTGCACGCTACAGCATAAGAGTACCCATTTTGGTTCTGGGCATAGACTAACAAGTTTTTTTTTAATATTAAGCTACTATAAATTTAGAAATACTAAAAACTTAGAAATACTTTTAAATTTGACTAAATCGTAATGATAATGATGGGGGTGTAACGGGGCTCGCACAACTACTCACGGGACCCAAGCCAACCTCACCTGCTCGCGATGCAACCTGCTAACAAACGAGGATTCGGCTCCTACCAACGCACGTTGGGCCAGTGTGGTGGGAAGTGGCCCAAATCGCCCTATAAGAAACCTTAGAAACGACGGCCCCTGGTGCCCGGTGATGCGGGCGGCGCAGGACCAATCGATATGAGGATCTTTGGGAAGCTTATGTCCAGCTGAGGACGTATATCGACTGATGGTGATGGTGATGGTGGTGATAAGTAAGCAAAATATTTAAACTTTAAATTTACATAAACATTACTCTTACTTAACACTTTAAACTTTAATTTATAAGTTAAACCGCTATTGCATAACCTTTAAGTGTAAATAGATGTTCTTGTGTATGTGTGTGTGTTAATGTATAGATGTATATGTGTGTGTAAAAGGATACACGAGTTAGCTGTTAGCAGTTAATCATTGACTGTGATCCCAACTTATCAGTTACATATATTATTCAGTTAATTAACTTAATAACTCGCACACTACATTAACTAAACAATCAAAAGTTTAACCAACATGTGAAGTAGACAAATAAGTTAAAACTGTAATATAGATGAGTTCCCAAGGTGTTTTTATGTGCAAATATAACTGTGTTCCGGTTTGAAGGACGCTGTAGCTAGTGTAATTACTGCGGTAACGAGACACAGCTTATGTCTCAAAGCGACGAGCGCAATGTGGTGCAGTTTATACTATTCTAACTATCGCCACATTATGAGCAGCCGCATCACTTACCATCAGGTAAACGTCCTGCTCGTCTCGTCATCAAAAAAGGATGATGATGATTACTATTGTTTGTGGGCAGAAATAGGAGATGCTGTGCGTTCCTAGGCGGTCTTAGCAACAGGGATGATAGACAGTCATGTGAGTACTATCCCCTGTGTGCTTGAGTTTCCTATGATAGAAAATGTCGTGAGGAAACCGACATGTTCTAGGAACAACAGCATTCACAGACATGATGACGCCTTTCAACCTTCACTTAGACTGTGTAGTGAATTAAAGACCTAGACCGTCTACTAGAGGTAAATCCTGACTCTGTTATAATGTTTAACTCTATTATATATTATCATTGTACGGAAACGAGACCTTTTTTAAAATACATGAAAGGATTTTTTTTTATATAGCCACGCCTTTTTCCCAGTAGGGGTAGACAGAGGTGAACAAACACCCACTTTTCGCCAGATGTGGATGTCAGATTAGGTCCCGTGTAACAGGGGGCGAGCCTGTTGCCACTTTATTGGGGCCACCACACACACACAAAGATGATTTCAGTGTGCGTGTTTCCTCACGATGTTTTCCTTCACCGTTTGTATCTCGCTGTTGTAACTAAAGTCCACAAATGTACATAACTTAAATATTAACTCATCAGTACATGCCGAGATTCGAACCCGCGACCTTCGGAACGAAAGCCGCACGCTCTAACCATTAGGCCAGCGAGCTACCTTTAGGTAAGAATTTATCCTGGAAGAATTTTCTTCCTGAATGAAAGTCAATAAATATACAGATAAGGAAGTGTTTATATATATTATAATTGTTAAAATTATATCTATTTTATGATATAAAAGATAATTTCTCTTTCCTCCCATAGAAAGAGTTTTAAATGATCGATGAACGCGTTCAATGCGAAGAAGCGAGATTCTCAGTTCAAGATTTCAAAGTGAAATAATCGATAATTTAATAAGGAAACTGATGTAGTGGGTAAGAGCAAAATTAAAGTATCTTTTTCACACTATCCAGAAGTATGAAATTGGTGTCGTTTATTACAATAGATATATCTGAAAAGTTATTTTGTATTCTAGCACAAAACGTTTTCCGCCAAAAATGCACGCTGCATACGTTTTCCACGGGGTCCTTGATGAAAAACGTCCGTCCCGCGACTCGCACTGAAATAAAATATAGAGTAAATCCTTTTTTTCATTTTCACAGCCCCGCAGTGGAGTAACATGAAAGTAGTAAAGTGGAACGATTGACATTTTTGTATCTCTAAGAAAGTCTACAGTCTATTTATAAAAAAAGGGGTTCCCGCTGTCAGCCTTCGTCTTGTAAAAAAGACAGGAGTAGTCGATGTAACGATTTAGGGTTAAATATTATTTGCTTTAGATACACTTTTCAATTTAGGTATAATCTTATATTCCTTCTCAATGTCGAGTTTGGAATAGTTTTATTATTACTGAGAAGAGAGAAAAAAGCATTTTATTCAAGTATGCCTAATACAAGCAGATAAACTATTACAATAAAAATTTATGAATAAAGTAGCACCAAGCAAGTGCACGAGTATTATGTCAAGAAAGTACTATTGTTCTAAGCTGTAACGAGGAATTGATAGCTCAGTAACTATATGTCTGGAGAGGCACAGGTTCGATTCCCACCATGCTTTCGATGAAGGAAAACATAGTGAGAAACCAAACATTTCGAGAGCAACAGCTCCAACTGTAGTGTCCACCGATATATACTTGGTTAGTACGGTGGAAAAAACTTTGACTTTCTTATAAGAGAAGAGTTCCAGTCCCAATAGTGGGAACAGTATGAGGACTGTAGTTTTAAACGGTTGCGCTAGTATTCAGTACGCTCCTTCCACTTCTGTATGTGTGTAAATAATTTCCTTTTTAAATACAAGGAGTGAGTAAAACATGTTGAAAGATAGAAAAAGAAAAAATCTAATCGATAGGATTATTCACTGGGAGGTATAGTAGATTCTTCAGTTCTAAGTCATAAAGTTATTACCAACTTAAAAACACTAAACTTTTACTGTGTACGTTTATTATTATTCAAATATTCACAATGCGTGTATTAAATATATTCTACGGGTGCGCCTTCCGGAAATGAAGCTTAATTGCTGCGACATTCCGTGGTTATCATAGTATAATGGTGAAAGTAAGGGTTGTTTGAATAACGCTATTTTCAGTGTAAAAATACACTGGAGGAATTTTACAAAATATACCTGTAATATATACAAAACATACCGATAGTATATTTCAAAAGGAAATAACTATTCATGTTGTCAGTTTTAGTTACTTGGGGCGAGATGGATAAAACAGCAGCGTATCTCTCTCTCTCTCTCTCTGTCTCTCTCAGATAGTATGTATTCCATTTGAAGGGAGCTGTAGGGGTGTAAGAGATTCCGCCTAACATCTCACGGAGCTCAAGTCACGGTGCAAGCGGTGCACCCTACTGAAAAACAAACAAGGCTCTGATCATCCACCAACCCGCACTGGCCTTGACCCAGCGTGGTTACGGCCGAATTCCCCTCAATGAAGTCCAACAAAAAACGACCCCAAGTGTCTGGCGAGATCGGTGGACATGCCGATGATGACGGGAGTCGGCGAGGCATTGGTAACAGAGGTGCGAACAATCCCCGGGTATACAGGCTACGTACGATCAATCAGATCTTTGCGGAAGCCTATGTCCAGCAGTAGATATCTATGGTGTGATAATGATAATGATAGCGCTGTAACTTTAAGAGTTTGTAATTTAAGAGAGCGATTGCCTTAGAATTACTTAAACCATATATCCATCGAAATAATGTATTACTTAATAATTAAACTATTACCTTTTGATAGAATGAAGTCAGTCTGAGCAGATAGTTGTTTAATAATCAACACCCCTTCCATTTAGGTTACTATATTGATCAATAGAATAGTACCTTTATATGATGATGATGATGATAAAACGGTAAAACAAACAAAACAGATATAAATCTCATGTTAAAATTTGTTTACATTTAACTGTTAACTGGCTTTTAAGTTTTTTACAGACAGTGATTATCACGTATAACCTAACATTTAAGTGCTTGTGACACGAAGGGGGTTGAATATATAAACAATGTGTAAACAGTGAATTAACTATGTATATAGTAGATATCACAGTAAAGAATTTATTACTCCTTTATTAGGATTGTTTTACTTATAATAATAGCTTATTTCTTTGTATTAAGTATACTTTATTGCTTCCGTAACACCTAAAGGAAGGAATTTTGTAAAATCCATTCTTAGCTGACCTCTAATTGGCAGAAGCAATGTCTGTACTAATTTTTATCTCTTTATGTCTAATAGGTACAGAGATCTCGTGATGGATCAATGAATCTCTAGATATCTTATATATCAGCCCTGTAGTCCCGGGCCATTAAGAATAGGACTAAGGTATCCCTGCCTGTCGTACAAGGCGACTAAAAGGGTCCTTGGTTTCGTGGGCTTTGAGGGTGGGGCCCTCAAAGCTTAATAAGCGAGCCTTAGGAGGACGGAAAATACATTGTGGTGTTGTATTTGCCGTAGCACAGCGTGGGTGTTAAGGAGGGCTTGGCCCTTCCGTGAAATGTTTTAGCCAGAGTGCAGAGGGGCACCGGTGCGTTCCGTAGGAGATCCCGGAGCCCCTCCTAATGCACTGGAGGAGACCACCGAGGGGGTTTTAGTGGGTAGAAGCCCCGCATAACCTTGTCTTCCCCCCAGAAACAAGATATCTTTTAAGAAGATTTCCCCCGCGAGAAAAAAAAAAAAAAAAAAAAAGATATATATATACAATATATAGACAAAAGAAGACAATAATCATTTTCATTCTCTTTATAGTGACAAAGTGATCATTACAAAGTATAAAATAATAAGTATGCATATATATATATGTATTACTAGGGTGTAAGGTGTTTCATACAACAACTCACAGGACCAAAGCTAACATCACCTGCTCGCGGTGCATCCTGCTTATAAACAAATGAGGCTCAGGCTCGTACCAACTTGCATTGTGCTAGAATGGTGGGAAATGGCCGAAATGAACCCCCACAAACTCCTAAAAACGACGGCTCTTCGTGCTTGGCGATGAGGACAATGCAGAACCGATCTATGTGGGAATCTTTGAGGTAGACCTATGTCCAGCTGTGGATGTCTATCGACTGATGATGATATATATATATATATCATCTTCTTTAAGCGCCTGTATGTAATTAGAGGGTGACCGTGAGATTAGTGAGTTTGTGCTTTTCTTGAAGCATATAGCACAGTTTTCCAAAACCGGGTATATATATATTATATACATAAATATTAAACATATATAGACAGTACTTCCGCTTGTTAAACTAGTTGATAGAGATAGCAAAAAATAAAAGATTATTTCACAACTGCTTCATAAAGTAGATAAATAAGAGACTACACATAAATATATATATATAAAAAACAATACAATTAATGTAAAAGTTTGATTAACGCAAGGTTTTCAGGATTAATTATGGCAAAACAATTTAATTTACACAAAAAAAGGGTAAGAGGATCGGAAGCATGACCTGAAATCCTTTCACGATCGCCCCGACCGGGCGGGGACGCGGCTTTGTTGGACGCGTTCGTGTTTACCACAACCTTTAAATGTTTACAAACCGGTATAACGAACAACAATCCGTTAAGTAAGAGATTATTTATAAAATTACCGGTAATTTACTAATGGCAATTCTCATGCCGGAGATAGTCTAGCTAGGTATCAACGCAGCTCCTATTTCTGCCGCCAAACAGTAACGTGCAAACATTACATATATAATTACTGTCTTAATAACATATATGTGCCTAGGAGAGGAGTCCAATATGGTGAAGTGTACATCATTCTAACTAGCGACACGTTATGAATGGGCGTATTATATATCATCAAAGAAACGTCTCGCTCGTTTTATCCAATAGAAAAATATATGTATTAACAGTATACTGTGAAATATATAACAAAAAAAATCGCTCTAAATATTTATATGTAAACTTATTGATCACAGTGTTAACATATATATACGAGACGTGGCCTCTTACTACAGGTCTTATAAAAAAGCTCAGTCACCCTAAGGGCAAAGGAGAGGGCTATGCGCGATCGAATCAGAAATGTGGAGATCAGCAGAAGAACTAGTCACTGATGTAGCCCAAAAAATTGTTAGACTCAAGTGGGACTGGGCAGTGCACATTGCTCGAAGGACCGATGGCCGATGGAGTAGTAAGGTCCTCGAGTATCCGCTTACCGGTAGACGTAGTGTTGGGAAGCCTCCTATAAGGTGGAACGACGATCTGATGAGAATCTTGGGAACCTACTGAATGCGAGCAACGCCGGAGCGATCGATGTGGAGATTTTTGAGGGAAGGTCCAGTAGTGGATGCCTATCAGCTGATAGTGATATTTATAACAAATATTAAAAAAATAACTCTCACTAATTACAATACATACAAGTCATACAAGTAAATGAATCTAGTAAACTTGTATCTGGAGTACAAAGTTGTAAACATACAAACATCTACTTATCATGTACTTTAGATTAAGATTGTATAGAATCCTGTCTTACTGTGTGACAGTTATATATACGAAATGATTTCTATTTTATTTTTTTTATACAGTACCATAAATTTATTTTGGCGCCGCGTACAGAACTCTTGTTTCTTAGCAAATCACAATTTATCATTTTGGTGGAAGAAAAATGAGAGGCATGATGAAGGTTATCTTTGAATAATTCTCTCTTACATCTAATAAATCGTAATATGTGATCCAGCTGAATTAAGAAATAGTTAACGGTTTAGTTAAAACGTAAGTAAGAACAATATTGATTTAACAGCTTAAGTTATAACGGCATAAAAAAATCAGTTAACTTACTATTCAGTTCATTTTTGTATAGATTTCAATGGTTCTGAATTAACAATGAATTATGACTTATATCCAGTGATTTATAACTTAACAGTTAAAGGTTATAACATAATTAAACAGTATAATTAAATATTGTTAAAGTATAGAAATTAATTAAGAGAAATTTTACTTCTCTAGAATATAAGTTGATATTAGTAAGGATCGCGATATAACTTAAATTCTCGTGAAGTACATCTACTAAGTCTCATAGGTTCGTATATTTGACAGATTGCAAGTTGTAATGGTGCAACTCATGGGAGTACCTCTGTGACTCATGGATTGTCTCTTGCCGTGTAACGGAAGACACCAGTTCGATTTCTAGTTTAGTTTCTAGTCTGCTTAGCAAGCCTAGTCTCGGGCTAGTAAGAATAAGACTAAGGTAAGCCCTGCCTGTCGTAGAAGGCGACTAAAAGGGTCTAGGAGTTTCGTGGGCCTTGAGGTTGGGGGCCCTTATCGCTAAACAAGCGAACCTGCGTTGACAGGATATGGATCTGACCTCCGGGAGGGTTTTATTGAGTAAGTCTCTCATAATTACTTCCGCCCAGAAGCTTTACTAAATTTAAAAGGAGGGTAGCTTAGCTATTACTTTTTAGAGCTGAAGTATTTAGAATGTTTACTCTACATTACGAACTTAGGCTTCATTTTAACTGATTGAGGTCAAAATGTTGTTTATTATGAAGGACAAACCACTGATATTTTAGTGATTTTTTATTGGTATCATTTTAACCGAGAAGAACTTCTATAGAGATATTTTGGTCTACCTGTCTCGTCTGTGTTATGAAAATAAGAAATCTAGATCTTTTTGATTAAACCACAGGTAATCAAATCTTCATTGTCACTAGCAATCATAAAGAAGTTGTTAATTACAATTTTCATACATTACACAGCGTCTCGTTATACATGTCGATTTTTTTTTATCCAATGAAACTAAGAGACGAGCAAGACCTGATGGTAAGTTAAACGGACTTAATAACGTGGTGCTAGTTAGAATGATATATCTCGCATCACATAACGCTCGTCGCCTTAATATATTACATCTCATTAGCTACAACGCCCTTCGAGCCGTAACACTGTTATGTTCATTTTGCTGCAGAACTAGGAACTGCGGTGATACCTAACCTAGATATCCTCCGGCAACAGAGAGCCCTCACCAGTAAACGACTCTCATTGCCTCTTATTACGCACGTATAAAGCCATTTTAGAACAACACCTGAACACTGCCAGATAACTTTTTTTTGCCAAAATCCTGAAGTTTGGACTAGGTCCAAACACAATTGTGTGGAGCGACGCCAATGGTGGTTAAAAATAGTAACAGTTTAATTACCATTTGGCGTTAATGGCGGCAGTAAACTATATATACAACAGTAAGGAAACATTAACGCTTTAAGGCCTCTTCCGTGGCGCAAGGTATAAACGCCTATTATAAAACCCTCTGTGTCTCGATTTAATTATGAGTCTATAGAGTAGAATTTAGTTTGTGGTAGGGTTCTTGCCAGGGTCAGGTAAATAATTACCATCGTCATATTGTAAATCTATCGTCTGAACTGCACTGCTGTGTTCCGGTTATCCACATATCAGCGCCAGAGTACTCTGTGCGAGCGTGCATCACCAGCTACTGCTTCATTATTTCTTAAAGCTGTATAAAATTTAAACCATCTGTTAGCCTATGATATACAAAGGAAATATAAAAACATTAAAGACAAGGATATATCTCCATGCCGTTAATTTAAAACAGTAAATCAACAAACGCCCTGAAGGTCAAAATCCTAACGGTCTCATCAAAATAAGTAGTTTTACAATGTACTACAATAAACCTAGAAATAATAATATTAGAATAAAATTGATCTTTTATGCATATTTTATACATTAAAAGAAAAGTCTTTAAAAGTTTAAGCATAAAAAGAAGAAACCTGTTAAGTTTCTTTTCAGTATCAAGAAAATTGTGAACCATCAAGATGATGATTAAAAGTGATTGAAGACTCTTGTTTTGAACTTTTAAATTGATATCAAAACTGTTTGGAAACAATCTATGATCGATAAAGCTTCAGTCAGTTAGTACTTAACTGTTTAACTTATATTAAATTTCTGATAAATTCATATATCTAAACTTAAAATAGTTAAAGTTAAAGTATCACTACAAATACACAATAAATACTCATCATAGATCATTTCGCATAGTTTTTGAAACATCTTTATCGTATACATTATACTTATATACTGCAAGTTAAAGTTGGAAATAATGATGAAATTTATCAAAGATTTCGTCCACAAAACAATTTCATTGCTCATATGGAAGAATAATAAAAAAATCACCACAAAACCAACGAAAGGGATTGAACGCGTGACCTAAAATCGGTTTTATAATCTAAACGGCGTTGATACGACGAACAGCTGCACCCGTACTGCACAGACGGATCTGATACAAATAAAGCGGAATATTTTTTCAACTGTACCTATTCATACATGAATGTAACAATCGCATTCGTATATACCATAGGTTCCCAACCTTTTATAAAGTCACTTCCTCTTTGACACGAAATAAAAACTCCAATACTTAATATTTGTTACCTATTAGATTAACTGTGGTAGGGCTGTAAGCACACGCAACCGACGAGCGTGCATGAAGACGCTTATGAAAGTGGAGGAAGCGAGAGAGGTGTGCCAGGATCGTAGCAGGTGGAGAGAGGTGGTCTCTGCCTACCCCACTGGGAACGAGGCGTGATATATATGTATTTATGGTAGGGCTGTTGAAGACGGTCTAGGTATGTATTACCACAGCTCTTAATTCTGCCGTCACACGAGGATGTGGAAGGGTAAGGTAACTGGACATTTGTCACCAAGCGACAAGTATGACCCCTTTATCGCATCGCTTCGTCAAATAAATATTAAAAAAAAATTACTTCTCTCTCCTCCTTCAATGCTGTGATAGATCTCCATCGCCAACTATAGGGCGATACCGCCACCTTTGAAAACCTAAGGTTTAATGACTAATATTAACTAAAAATAGTCTCCTTCAATAAAATCATTCTTTCTACGCTCAGATTATAATATTTCTTTAGCAATTATTTTATCTTTCATATCCTAAAGTAATACTAAACATATACCTTATTATCAGCAACGTTTTATCCTGAATTAAGTACTTCCTGTCTATAATATAGATCATAAACAGTTTTCTTAATTTTCCCACAACTGGGAACAAGGGCTATCCCTCACAAACATAGATTCAAGGCATTTAATATATATTTATATATATATAAGAAATATAACAATGTACCTAAAGTAATCACAAAGGAAATTGAACTTTGTGTGTTTTAAAGCGACAAGTACTTTATGGAGTAACTTGAACTTTGTAAACAGTAAGCACTACATTGTTATGAGCAGGTACATCAAACTTTCTGTTAGTCCTAAAAAAGTTCTAGAATCTTAATAATTTTTTTTTAATAAGTTATTAGTAATAACAATGGGAAGAACTTGATAAAAATTAATTGTGAGTAAAGTAAACGGAACTTAAGTATCAAATATCAATGATATATATTCATTAGGCGATAGACGTCCACTGCTGGACACGATCCCAAAGATTAGAACATCGATTGAGTAGGGATTCATATGGGGGATTTGGGCCATTTTCCACCACCCTGACTTAATGCGGGTTAGTGGTAAGCAGAGCCTCGTTTGGTGACTTGGATCCCGTGAGCTGTTGCGCGAGAATCCTTACACCCCTTCATATGAAAAATATAATTCAACTTCAAAATTTAAATAACATTCACGTGACGTAATTTCTATTTACACTGTTTATAGCTTACAAAAGTTATAAAAAAAATTTATTTAATGGCCGCGAATATTGAAGCTTAGAGCGATTAAGTTACATCCGTAAAGCCGCTTGTTTACTTTTATTCATTGCGAGCCAACAAAACGGGTGCGACTGTAAAACAATGCCCGGGCATTGCGTGGGCCCAGGGTCACTCAGGGCCCCAAGGTCACGGTTTCAATTCCCTTCCGTTGCTCCGTTGAATTTTAATACAGCCAATAAACCTAGTCATAACTGATATGATGAACATAACGACCTCCGATTCCTTTTAGTGCTTATGTTTATGACGTATTTTGAAGCAATAACATGAAACTTAAAAAAATTAATAATTAATAACTAAGAGTTACAATATAGAATTTTTATTATTATTTGTATTTATACATAGTATTAGTTCTTATATAAGATATACAGATAATTTCCCGGAGATAAAATTCAGAAGCTATAACCTTTGCAATATACTAAGTTTACTACTAGTGACTATTGCCTCAGCTTTTGCTTATTGATATAAACTACATATCTAATACTTATTTTTATATTCTCTTTTGCTAATTATTTTGAGGAAGATATATATTTATTTCTTTGCTATACTAATTATATTAGTACATACAGAATGTTCTCATAAAAGTTTATTGAATGAAGTAGAAGTAAAGACGTTTTATCGCCTTATCGCGGGTTACAACGAACGGAATAGAAACATTCTGTATGAAAAATTCATATATTCAGTGGTTTGTGGTTTCGGTTGTTAATAATCATAATTTAAGGCATTTATATTATATTATAAAGTAATTAAAACTTCTAACAATATTTGTATATACATACAAAGATACACAAATTAACGTTTAGTAGTTTTTGGTGTCTTACACAAACGTTATAGTTAAACAGAAAGCATTGATTTCCATATTACAAATGGATGTTTTTTATATAGAATATGTATGAAATTCAGTTCTGAATAACCGGAAGTGTAAATAGGTCCACAGTTTGATATTACTTTAACAAAAATTAAAAAGCGTTTTCACGTTTCGAACGATCAAGTATACACTCGTGTGGAGCGCTGCCAGCTAGTTGTATCAAGATATGTATAGTTCAACTAGTAAACCCGCACACTTTGTGTTGCCAGTGTATGTTTATTTTACTTCTATTTCTATCATATATGACGATATTAGCCTAATTTTTCGCTTTTGCGAATTTATCATACTCAAAAACGTATTAGATACCAACAATCACAAAAATCAGACTGCACTGTTCATAGAAAAATTTCTTTTTATCTATTACCTTATAAATCACAACAAAATCTATATTTTCATACATTTTATATACACAAGCAAACATTAAGCTCCTCTTCTTGTATATTATAATTAATGTTTATTAACTAATTTATTTTCCAATGAAAACAGTAGAGAAAGAGATTAAGATCACTTTCCATCTTAATAATGTTATAACCTTATTTAACTTAATACAGATTAGACACACTAAACAGTTTAAGAATTTAATTATCATTTCAGTTAGACTAACCGAGCTGTGTTTCTAGCACTAGATACCTAAAACAAGTAGAGTTTATTTTCAAGAACTTTAACCCAATTAACTAATTGACTCGCGAGTTAATAATCAGACATAGCGGTAAAGTGCAGTTGTTTTTGTGTTTGTTTAGTTAATTGTTAAAGCGATATTATTGTTTGTATAGTAATGTATTTAAAAACATATCAATACGAGTACATAAATTATGTCTTAATAATCCTCACTGCTACTGTCTTCTCCTTCTTTTTAAAGTGCCTCTTCAAGTAGAGAAGATTAGCGATCAGCGTGGTACAGTCCTTTCTGCTGCTACTTTGAACACAGCATATCATAAAAGAAGGATACAATTCCAGGATAAAATTAGCAGCTATATTTGTGACTAGTGTTTGTCAGCAGAAGCAGCAGATACTATGGGACCTAGATCTCCAGCAACAGAGACCAGAAAAATAATCTATATACTTGTATAGTTATACTGCTGTCTTCCACCAAATGCAATCCCTAGCTTAACGCTTCTTTCGCAAAAAGCACAATTCTTTGTAATTAAAGCTTTTACTCTTTAATTTACGTAACGAAGTAGAAAAGAGAAACTGTTTTTTATTAATATTAACACTATTTTTAAGGACGAGTCTTTCTTTACGCAGACATTTTTAAAATGTCCGCGTCGTAAGGACTCTTTTTAGAAGGCGCAGACAAAGGGCAAGACTTATGCTTGGCTCCTTGACACGTTTACTTTGTTGCATTTCTTTCATAAATCCTCGCGTCCCACTCGCAATTGTTACTATGACGGTGATAATGATATACAACCTAATTTCACGTGAACATTTTCATACAACAACCACCGCGGTTGTTTTTTTTTTTACTTCAAAATATCGGTAAATAACCTGAGACGCTATTTTTTTTCTGCACATCCTCTTCTCATTTGTTTTGTGGTTACTCTTGCTCCAAATGTGTCATTGAAACCCTTCAGCACGGGTACATTAAACCACTAGTTTTACTGTTGTTTGTTACTGATGTACTTCTTGTTCTATTGAGGAGTAGAAATCCTTTATATCTCTGATTATTCCCAGTCTCACGTGGATACGAAAAAAAGTTCAAAAACGACTCTACCTCTAAGCTAAAAAGTTATATAATATCATAAAAATATCTAGCAAACAACTTAGTTAAGACGCGTTTTTTTTATTCGATAAACCAACAATTCGAGTAGGATGTTCACCTGATTTTACGTGCTCTTTGATCATAGGTCTGTGTAGTCGGAAATCTAAATGAGTATCATTGTCGCGCCTATTTCTGCCACGAAACAATAGAGTGCACACGTTACTATGTACTCATTTGAAAGGCGATGTAGTAACTAGAAATTGGAAATTACTGAGGTAACGGGACCTAACATCGTATGTGTCAAAGCGACGAGCACTAAGTCGTGGTGTGTATAACATCCAAATTGGCACCATGTTATTATAGGCTGTCTCGTTTACAACATAATGTAAAGCTGTCTTTATTTGATTCATTTCGGTCTTCACTTTGGGACGTAATATAATAAAATTCCTTATTCCAGTAACTTCATTAGCTACAGCAGTCTTCAAACTATAATATAGTAATAAAAGAAGTAATAGAATAGAATAAGAAACAGCTTTGCTCTCCATCTGATAACAGAAACGTAACATAGTATAAAACATAGGAGGACTGATGAAGTAATTTAAAGAGATGAACTATTTGTTTTAAGGTTAACTAAACTTAAACAGTTATTTATAATCAATACTGTTTAAAGTAATGAAAAATATAAAACTACCGTCTTTTTTTAAGGGTCAGGAGTGATATTAAATGTGTGTATTACCACCAAAGCACCATCACATCACATGTAACTTCGGCTGCGTTGGGGAATGGCGCAGTCGTTAATGGGTCAATTCCACGAACAAATCAGATTATGAGCGTTAGGGTTACGTTGGCGAGGTTTGAAGGGGGTTAGGGGGTTGTGTGTGGCGGAGGGGTTCAAACCTCGTAATAATAGCGTCTGGTAATAATCGCTTTTTCATTAGGCCGTGTGACAGCGACATTATTTGAATACGACGGCTGACGGTTTTTTATTTTCTACTTGTCAGTCTTCGGTACGTTTTTCATTTTGCTTTCATTTGATATAACACGTGAATGTTCTTTTTTATAGTAATTACAAAATATTTAATAGATATACTTTATTAATAGTATATGTATTCACAATTGTTAATAATATATGTATATTACGAACGATCAATATAGATTATAACTACAGAGATCTATAGTATGATACTTGTACCGTCAATGTTGTCTTATAAAAAACCCAATCCCAGGATTGGGAGGATATTCGCAAGATGATTGTTGTGTCCTTCTATTGGTAATAGATGGAATAAGAATTAGATCTTTGAGCTTAATTCTAACTTTATTTCAATCGTTAGTATGAGAAGCGAATGAAAGAAAGCCATGTTTGTTAATACGAAGATATTTGATTCAGTTAAAAGTGTTGATATAACTGAAACTTATAACGTTTATACTTTTCAAATGAATGTCCAATGAAACGATATAAAATATTACAGAGGCACGTTGGCGAGGCTTTTGTGTTAGCCGACTTTTTTATTATACCATTTTTATTGTCACGAATTGTTTCTATCATATCAAATAGAACTATGAATGCTTTATGAACGAAATAAAGGAAATGGGTTCTCTATTTACTATATCACTCATATTAAGATAAATGTGTACATTACATTTAACCGCGATAAAGCTTCGCTTAATATTTCGATATGGACAGTTATAAATCGATTTAAAGAATCGATAAACTAACTTTCGAAGCAATCAAAAGACAAATTGACGTAATAGACTTCCTTGAACTAGTTTATCGAGCATCGCTACCACACCACAGTACCAAAGAGTATATACTCAAATATCTAATAGCTCTCTAAATTTACATCTAGTCTATCCCGATAATTATTACCAATTTAGGACTTCTGTCTCTCACAAGTAATACTCAAAACTGTATATACTAGAACAGACTGCTAAAATTAAAGAGAGTTAGTCTCCAAAATTATTAAACCGATCTAAGCACTAGCTAGAATTAGGATATTTAAATACTTCTTACAGTACCTCTTCAACTAGTGAAGGTTAGAGATCAGCTTACAGTCCTTTCTGTCTCAGGTTCGACGCCCCAGATGTACTAGATTTGAATACTAAAAAAATATAAATAATAACACTAAAATATACCAATAACTATATTTACTCTGTAATACATTTTTTTTATTTGTGGTAGGTCTCTATTGCCAGAGACCGCCTAAGTACCATGACAAGCCCTATTTGTGCCAACAAACTTCAATGGGTTTATATTACTATGTTCCGGTTTTAAGGGAGTTGTGACTAGTGAAATTACTGGGGTAACAATACTGAATATCTTATGTCCTAAAGCGACAAGCACAACAAAGTGCTGTGTATACTATCTTAAGTGGTTATTAGCGCGACGACGGGCTGGGGTATCACTTACCATCAGGCTAACATTTGGCCCGTCTCAATTAAAAAAAAGTACTAATTAATTTAATTACTTTACTTAGTAATTAAGTCGATATTTTATAGGTCCTTTTCAGTTGTATTATTATTAGTAATAGGTTGGGGAAAAAAAAAAACATTATTTTTTCGGTAGATGGCTGTAGTGATAAATTTCTCGTAAAGTATCGATCAAACAGTTTCAGATTTATGCTCGTTGGAAAGGTGACATTTCGCAGTAAAAAAATTCTTTTGCTGTTTTTTGTTTGGTGCATTCAATTGTGAGTTACAGGGTGTTAAGAATGGAAGTGAACAAAGAGAAAATTCGGTACATTTTACAGTGTTTCTTTGACAAAGGCGAAAATGCAAGCCAGGCGGCTAAAATTGTGAATGGTGTTTATGGACCCGATACTGTAACAGCCAATTATGTGCAATTTTGGTTTCGTAGATTCCGTTCAGGAATTTTTGATGTTAAAGATGCACCTCGCACAGGTAGGCCGGTCGCCGAAAATGTCGATAAAATCGGAGAAATGATCGAAGTTGACCGGCATGTTAGCAGTCGTAACATCGCCCAGGAGCTAAAAATGGACCACAAAACAGTTTTAAACCATTTACACAAAGCTGGATTCAAAAAGAAGCTCGATGTTTGGGTGCCACACCGATTAACAGAAAAAAACATGATGGATCGAATTTCCATCTGCGAAGCCTTGGCCAAACGGAATGAGATAGACCCATTTCTTAAACCGATGGTGACTGGAGATGAGAAATGGATCACATACGATAACCCTGTGCGAAAACGATCATGGTTAAAGAGCGGTGAAGCACCTCAAACGGTGGCCAAACCAGGACTAACGGCCAGGATGGTTCTGCTGTGCATTTGGTGGGACTGAAAGGGGATTATTTATTATGAGTTGTTTCCATATGGCCAAGCAATAAATTCTGATCTCTACTGTCAACAACTGGACCGTTTGAAGATAGCAATTGACCAGAAACGGCCAGAATTGGCCAACAGGAGAGGTGTCGTGTTCCACCAGGACAACGCTAGGCCATGCACGTCTACAGTGACTCGCCAGAAACTTCGGGAGCTTGGTTGGGAAATTTTAATGCATCCGCCATACAGTCCGGACTTGGCACCAAGCGATTACCATCTTTTTCTTGCATTACAAAATTTCTTTAGTGATAAAAAATTGGCATCTAGGGAAGATTGTGAAAATCGGCTACTAGAGTTTTTTGCAAATAGAGACCAGGACTTCTACGAGAGAGGCATTATGAAGTTACCTTTTAAATGGCAACAAATCATAGAACAAAACGGTGCATATTTGACCCAAATCGGACAATCCGAAGCATGTTAAATAAAGTCCTGAAGTTCATATAAAAATAATGGATTTCTTTTTCCCCAACCTATTATTAGGTTCCATTATTAATGTGCTAGAAGATAGCACTACATTGTAAAAACTTTTTAACCCTTTAACCATTTCACTATGGCGACAGTGGCGTAATACCAATTTTAGTTAGTAATTAATAAGTTAATATATAATTAAATTTTAATAAAATAAAATAAGATATAAATACATTGCTAACCTTAAGTGATGATCATCATCAACCAATAGACGTCCACTGCTGGATATAGGTTTCCTCCAAAGAACCCCACATTGATCAGTCCTGCGCTGCCTGCACCGCCACGCACCAGGGACTGTCGTTTGCAGGGGTATATATAGAGTGAACTTGGGCTAATTCCCTCCACGCTGTCCCAATGTGGGTTGCCGGGAGTCAGAGCCTCGTTAATTGATTAGCAGCTCTACGAGCAGGTGTGGTACACTTGGGTCTCGAGAGTTGTTGTGCGGTACCCCTTTCACCCTCTCCAAGTGGTAATGGGCAGGACATATCGCTCGAGCACTGACGGCCGATAGGGTTGTAAGATCCTCAAGTGGTGGCCGCGTACGGGTAGACGTAGTGTTGGCAGGTCTCACACTAGGTGGTCTGACAATCTGATAAAACGCAGGTCCGATCAGAGTGAAGATCCTTAAGAGAGGCCTATGCTCAACAGGGGGCGTTATCTGGCTGTTGATGTAATTTAATTGTTATAACGGCGGCAGGGTTGAACCAACCCTTTCTAGAACAAATCTTTCTATCTCTTGCTAATTAAGAAAAACGTTTCTAATTTATTTTTAAGACGTTTAACATTTTTATAACACCTATTTAAAAATGGACGTCAATTAGTTATATGCTGCTTACTTTAGAATTGGCTGTACGGCCTCTGACCTTTGGCTTTTAAAATAATTCATTGTAAAGATGTCGTCTCTTCCGACTCCTACACCCGGAAAGACCTAGTGAAGAGAGACTGGAAAACTGGAATAAACTTTACGATGTATTCAGTGAAATAATTCTACACGAGCAATAGCAAAGTGTCAGCACTGTCATAGAGCGTGACAAATTGCCCCCGACACTAATTAATGTCGTTGCGATAGCGGGCACCGTATCATAACGAGGAACGACAAAACGGCACCCCCACGTACCGCAACACAAAAATACAACAATTTACCGAAAGCTCGTATATATGCGATAATTTCATAACGGTCAGTACGTAAATAATATTTAAAACAAAATATTAAACAGCTAGAGAGGGTGAGGGGTTGCGCGTAACAGCTCACGGGACCCAAGCCAACCTCACCTGCTCGTGATGCAACTTGGTAGTTAACAAACGAGACTCTGACTCCCACTAACTAGCATTGGACTAGGGTATTGGGAAATGGCCCAAATTCCCCCATATAAACCCCTACAAACAACAGTCCCAAGTGCCCGAGAGTACCGAAGGATATTTTGAATGTATGTGGAAGTCTATCGCTTGATGATGATTAAACAACTTTATTAATGTTCCCTAAGTTCCTAAAAGTAGCTCGCTGGCCTAATGGTTAGAGCGTGCGGCTTTCATTCTGAAGGTCGCGGGTTCAAACCTCGGCATGTACCAATGACTTAATATTTAAGCTATGTACATTTGTGAACTTTAGTTACAACAGCGAGATACAAACGGTGAAGGAAAACGTCGTGAGGAAACCCGCACACTGATATCATCTTTGTGTGTGTGTGGGGTGGTCCCAATAACGTGGCAACAGGCTCGCCCCCTGTTACACTGGACCTAATCTGGCGAAATGTGGGTGTTCATTCACCTCTGCCTACTCCTACTGGGAAAAAGGCGTGACAATATAAAAAAAAAAAAAAAATAATAAAAATGTTCCCACTGCTGGGAATTGAAGCGTTATCTCACAAGTAGAAAGCCAAGGTAATTTTTATAAGTGACAAGTCTTTAATAGTTATTCTCACGACACTTATACTTCATCGAAACCTCAAGCCTAGAGAGAGTCGAACCTGCGCCTCTTCGCAACCGTTTTAGAAACTGAACACAGCTGCACTTAAGTTACCAACTTTTTTAATCGCAACTCATTAAAAACGACAAAGAATTAAATATGACATTGGTGGTATAACTTACCATCATGTTAACATCTTACTAGTCTCGTCATTACTTGGAATAAAAAAAAAATTGGGCAAGAAACATTTTTATTACTACCTGCTCATAGAAAGAGAAATTAAGATATCTTACGTCTCAAAGCGACGAATGCTTTTTGATGTTGTATAAACATCACAACAATGTTACTATCGAAAGTTCTGGACTTTTTCTTATAAAATAACTTCACAATTACTAATCATGTTGTTTTTTTTTTAATTAAAACGGACACTGATATACCTGAGGTACGCTCTTCCGTTCGTTTTCTTATGAATATAAAGCATTTCCCATCGCTTTGTTCGGAAACAATCTCGATACGCAAATCATATTTTGCAAGTTATTTCTGTTCGTGAATCCAAAGAAATATCCAAAGAAAATGAACTTTTGTTTCCTGCAATTTAAATAAATGAAGCTTTTGTATATAAATGCATTTGTTTCTCGTTTATTACGGGTATTGTATATTTGTTGTAAACAAACAGAATAGGTTATATTATTATAACTCTTAATCCATCAACCTTTAGTATTATACTATGAAATAATTACTTAATATAGTAATAACTTGACCTCAACGTATAGAAGGAATATGTTACTTATATATTACTATCATCAGACGATAGACATCCATTGCCGGACTTATGCTTCTCCCAAAGATCTTCACATCAATCGGTACTGCTCTGCTCGCATACAGCAGCTTTCCGCTACTTTAATCAGATCGTCGGACAGTCAGCATAGGGTCTGGTACCATTAGATACCAGAGGCCCATCGTTTGTAAGATTTCATATGGGGAGATTTAAGCTATTTCCAACCATGCTGGCCCAATGTATGTTGGTGGAAGCTAGATCGTTCTTTACAGGTTAGCTTGGCTTGTGTCCCGTGAGCTATTGTGCAAGACCCCTTATACTCCTACAAAATTTGTTCATGTTAGAGTATTTACTAATAAAGCTTAAATTTACCTATGATCTGTACTTAGTATTAGAAGGAAAACTATAGAGTTTAATATAGGTAACAAAAAAATGTATGGTAGCTTAGTGTGTAAGGAGATGGTTTGCGCTCTACATAACGAAGAGTCGCGAGTTTGCTCTGCAGAGAACCAGTACTCCCACTGAAGGAAAATATAGAAATGTAGTAGCTACACTAGCTGGAGCGTTCTTCAAACCTGAACACGGCAGGAAATGACGCTACAGTGGTACTAACCTAGATGGTCTTCGTAACAGAGACCTGCCACCAGTAAATATGTTTGTGCTTTAACCTTTTAAACATGATGATTAATAAGCTTTTTATATCATATACGGGTTGGAGTTAAGGGTATTTTTTATAGGGTGTAAGAGGTCACGTATAACTTACGGGACCAAAACAATCTCATCTGCTCGTGGTGCACCATTCTATTCAAAAATCCAATCTCTGGCTACTACCAAACCGCATTAAGCTAGCGTGGTGGGAATTAGCCCACATCGCTAGTAATCGGGGTCTGATAATCGGGGGTACCGGAAGCCATTCTGACTGTGAAGGTCGTGGAAAGCCGCTGGATGCAGGCAGCACAAGTTCGATCAATGTGAAAACCATTGAGGGAAACCTATATCCAGCTGTGGACGCTTATCGACTGATGATTGATTGATTGATTAGTTAATACTCGAAACTGTTAATGGACTGTAGCGGAAGTATTATAAAACTATACTTAATTTAGCAATATGAGATGATTTATATGAATGTATGAAAACTTTTTGAAAAGCCGATTAAAATCCGATTTCATCGATATCTATTACTCGATTATTCGATGATAATGACGATGAAAACAAAGGATGCTTTCCTTTGTACAAACGATTTAAGATTTTCACAAATTCAAGTCGTCATTTTAGGGCGCATGTAAAACTGAGAAGATTGTTATTGCATTTAAATATACTCAAGTATCCCTTTGTCGCAAACATTCTTATGAATATAAAACACTCCTTCACTCTTTTCCACGTGAATAAACTCGATGAACAAATTATATTTTACGCGATATTTCTTTTCATCAATTTTCAGAAGAAAATACAACGGAGAATTTACTCGCACCGCTCCTAAACATCCTTCGCGCCCTTATGAGGAGTATTTTGTGTGTAACAAAAGAAATATAATAAAGTTAAGCTAATGGGGTTAAATTCTAAAAATCAATCGTTCCTCCCTTCTTCTAAAAAGGATGTTAACTGCCTCGGTGGCTTTCATTGTAACGTATAGGTTCCTAGTTTGATTCTAGGGTTGAAAATCAGCTGGTTTTCTCCACTCTTCAATCATCTTTGTCTGTTTCTCTTCTCTTTAATATTAAATTTAAGTCAAATTTGTGCCCATCTTAAAATGAAAATAAAATACTAATTGGTTAGTCGTCATAGAAACCATGTGGTTACCATGGTAACGAATATAACTTCTGCCAAACAACAGTGTGAGAATATTACTATGTTGTGAAGGATAATCACTGAATTAATGAGATTTTATAACTTAATTGGTGGTAGGTCTTCATTGCTGGAGACCGTCTAGGTCCTAGGTTCACAGCTCTTATTTCTGTCTGTAAACAGTGTTGTCAAACGTTATTGTTTTCCGGTTTGAAGAGCGTTGTACATAGTGAAATAATAGGGGTAATTTAACATCGTCTGTCTTAAGGCAAACTAGCACAACGCGGTGTTGTGTGTATCGTCCTAATTAGCGCCACGTTGTTATGGACAAATATATCATTTATCATTAAGTTATTGTCAAAAAGAACTATATTGTACTTAAACTTATTGATTAAAAAATAAAGTATCAATCCAATCCAATCCAATCAGCCGGAAGACGTCCACTGCTGGACAAAGGCCTCCCCCAAAGATTTCTATTCAGACCGGTCCTGGGCCACCTTGTGGGGGGTCTGCCCACGCTACGTCTTCCGGTACGTGGCCGCCACTCGAGAACCTTTCTGCCCCAACGGCCGTCGGTTCTGCGAGCTATGTGCCCTGCCCATTGCCACTTTGCGACGGCGACCCTTCGAGCTATGTCGGTGACCTTGGTTCTCCTGCGGATCTCCTCATTTCTGATTCGATCTCGCAGGGAAACTCCGAGCATAGCTCACTCCATCGCCCTCTCAGCAATCTTAAGCTTGCGGACAAGGCCCACAGTAAGAAAAGTATCAAGAAATATTCAAAACTTAATACAGCAGTGTACATTGCATAACGTTATCAAAAATATCTCAGGTTCATTGAACTTTAGTTACTGTATTATTATTGTTTTAAATGGTTATATCCTAACTAGAAATAAAAGTTTGGCAGCAGAAACAACTGCTTGACGGTCTCTTCTATATATCTAACACCATTGAGTATATCAAAGCTGCTGATATATCCTAGCGGGAGTCCAAAAAATCAATCACCAAATACTGTATAAGATATTACACATAAAGAAACATCCAAATGATAAGTCGAAGGTTCCAATATAATAGATGTTGAGTCTCGTGACTCCAGTAATTACACTAGCTACAGCGCCCTTCAGATCGGAACACAGTAATGCTTGCACACTACTCTCAGCAGTAATAGGCGCTGCGGTGGTATCTGGACAGTCTCCATCAAGAGAGACCTACTACCAGTACATGCCAATAGATGGGACAAATTTTGTATATAGTTCTCGATAGCCTCTTATGCAGGTTCTATTAGGCTCTTAGGTTCTATTTGTTCCCACCATATTCACCGAGTGGTCATGTCCGCTGCCCATTTCCCATTAAAGTGATCATCAAGTTCTTAACCCTGTTACCACATTTATATTAATTTAGCGCCACAGACCGGCGATGGTTATGCAGCAATACCCTTGCGGCCATCGCTCTGGATCGGTTCACGTTTATGAATATAAATTGGTTCTACAGCATTGGGTTAGGTAATCAAGGGCAATAGGGCATCGGCGTACGGCCTAATGTAATCTAAAAGCGCTAAATATTCACAATGAAATATTAGCAAAATATATTCATATGGATATTTGGTATTTTACAGATATAGACACCTCAAACCTGTATACTCTAAGGTCTCTGTGGCTGGAAACCTTTTAGGTAGGTATCACCATAGCTCCTTTTTCTGCCGCCAAACAGGAGTATACAAAGAATACTATATTCCTATTTAAAGGATGTTGTAGCTAGTGAAATTACTGGGGTAATGAAACTCAATATCTTTTGTCTGAAGGCGACGACTTATGTAATATATCCTAAATAGTGACACAGTATTATGGAAAGTCGCATCATTTACCATGTGGAGAACGTCTGGATTGTCTCATATTTCATCATCAGCCCATAGACATTCACTGCTGGACATAGGCTTTCCCAAGGATCTGCACATCGATAGGTCTAACGCTGTCCACATCCAGTTCCTGCGACTATCAGTACCTCAGGTACAGGCAGGGGCTGTCATTTGTAAGGGTACGTATGAGACGATTTGGGCCATTTACCACTACCCTGACCCAATTCGAATTATGAAATGTGAATTTCACCCATTGGGGGATGATTAAATTGTTTTAACTATGGAAATGAGTAGTAGTGTGAGAAGCAGGACGTTTACCTCATGGTATGTGATGCGCTCGCCCATGATAATGTAGCGCTAGTTAAGATGGTATACAAACCACTACATAGCTCACGTCGCGATGTAAGGTGTTGCAGTAATTTTAAGAGGATAAGTAATGATAAAAGACAAAGAACAACAATATCCTGGCCCCACATAACCAGGGGACATGACCATAAAAAAAAACTAAAGGTGACTAACGTTTGGTGCAGGAGCCAAGCACTTACCATCAACATCATGATCGTAGAAAGCTGATAGAAGGTAAGAAAAAAATATACATATGTATAAGTTATGTTATGAAAATAAGAGAAAGAGAAAAGGGAATGAAAAGAAATAAATATAAAATAAGATGTGATGGATGAAAGAAGAGAATGATTGAAAATGTAACGGACAAAAGGGGGTAAAGTATTTAGATATAATATAAACAAACGAAGAGAAAAACAAACAGGTGTTGGATAACACCCTGTATAACTTTTCAGTGGAACGTATAAAGATAAAAAAAAATATTGATCGGAAGATAAGCTACCGAGCTATTCCCAATGCTTGCCAGACTGAGGCCCTGGTCTGAAAGAATGCATGGGCTCCAGGGTTGAACCCCATTATCCAAGCCTATCTCCTCAGGACCTCAAGCTCACAGGTCCTGAATCAAGTTATCTTCAAAGCTAAATGATACATAGACATTTTCGTACCATCTCTAAATATAATAAAAAACAAAATGACGATTATGTAACGTATCGATTAAAAACGATTCAATTAAAATCGATTTTCTGCTCCAGTTTCGAATCGATGTTTTTAAAATTCTATCGATAAGTTTGTGCCCTCATAAGGGTGGGTAATGTTCACTAAAACAGAATGCCTGACCCAGTTCGCAGCGATTAAAAGTTAGTAGATTGCAACTTCATCGAAGTGAATTAGGTTGCTTAAATGATTGATGTTGTTCTAGGCCAGGGGTCGGCAACATGAGGCTCGCGAGCCGTATGCGGCATTACTTATTTACTTTATGAAACAAATATATTTAAGAATCGTTCCGAATCGATTAACGAGAGCTAGGCACTATTCGTACTTATAAGCCACTCGCACACCTCTCAGTTTCCCTTCCCTATGACGAGAGTCTTCACTGTCAATAATACCATATATATACGTAGTATATAACATTACTTCTATATGAATAAATAGATATTTTTCTTATAAATGATTACATAACAAAAAAATTGATTTATGCAAGTACTATTTGTTTTCATCAAGAGAATTTTTTTGACTCTTTAAAAACTGTAATTTTTGACTCATACTACTCAAAATGTTGTCGACCCCTGTTATAGACGAAGCAGTTCTTCGCTTAGACGATGCGTAATGGATTTTTAACTAATAAAAGGGAAAAAAAAAACGGTTAAAATATGAATAATAAAGTCTACATACAAAGTATAATAACTGTTTGTAATGGTTGGCTTAAAGCGCCGGAAGTTATTCTGCTTAGTTCCGGAGCACAGAACATAAAACAAATTGAAACAGTTCCATATTAATCGTATTAACTTTACCTTTTTACTTACCTTACGAGATTTTTTTTATGTATTGCTTTATTTTTAATAAGAGATATCTAAAGTTATGCCTTATACCTTCAGTTATATAAGTTATGGTTCCAATACAATCGGTGCAGCAATTTCATAAACTCACCAGACCTCCGAAACTATTATACGTAAACACTCAAAATTTGGTGAAGATATTCCTTCTGCTATTTAGAGGTCAGCTAAGAATGGATTTTACAAAATTCCCTCACCAAGGGGTGCTGCAGGGGTGTTACAGCTAACAAATCGAGCGAGTTCAGTAGTCTATTACTCATAGCGAGTCTATTAGCTCATGGTGATGTATAATATAAATATGTTAGTAACTGTGTTGTTTTAGTTAAACACTACATGATAATAGTTAATAATAACTCCAAAACATTATTATTAACTAAAAATAATTCTATAATTACAATGATCAGCATATAGTAGAATTTAACTGCTTGCGTTCATGATTGTACCTACTTGAATGATAGATATGATCAGGATTTACATATAAACACTATGAATAAGTTACTCCGGTTATGTACCTAACTTAAACTTTTTTTATAATGTTAACCACTTGAAAAACAATTAATTCTCTTTGTTCATACCTTTTTAACAGACGTGTAGACTTAATGAGCTATTATTTCAGCGTAACGAGCAGTTTGCATTACTTGAAAAATATTCTTCAGCTGCTTTTTTCTGTTTATCCTTACGAATACTAGAACTCCGCCAAACGCTTTGTTATTTAACGTATAGCTTGATTATTCGTTTATCTTCGATACTGATTCACATTATAATATCAGTGTAAGCATATTTTGACATAGGTGGTAGTAAAACATGACAAAGAAATATTGCTTTAAATCATGAAATGTAGAACTTATATCATTTACAATGGACTGAAACTGTTTTGAAGTTGACATGATATTAAACGACTGGCTCCAAATGATGAAGAATGGTCGTCGATCATAATAGACCATAGCTCTTTCTTCTAAATCGACGAGACTACTGATGGTAAGTAATACGCCTGTCCGTAACAACGTGGCGCTAATTAGGATAAGGATACATACATACATATATATTAGGGGGACCGGAAAGTAATGTCGTTTTCTTACGCTAAATACAAACACATACATTTTTAACGAGTCTTTATTTTTAATCAATGATGTATTCCCCATCATTGTCAATAACCTTTTGCCATCTAGTGAGTAAATTTTCAATCCCTGATCGATAAAAATTTATTGGTTTTCCGGCAAAATATCTAGAGATGGCATTTTGGGTATCATCCAAATTTGCAAATGTTTTGCCACTTAAAAAGTGTTGCAGCGCTCGGAATAAGTGGAAATCCGATGGTGCAACATCGGGCGAATATGGTGGATGAGGCAGCACCTCCCACCCCAATTCATTAATTTTTTCTAGAGTTCGCCTTGCGCAGTGCGGTCTTGCATTGTCATGTTGGAGAATGACGCCTTTTCGGTTGACAATCGCTGGCCACTTTTCAATTAAAGATTGATTGACTCGCTGCAATTGTTCGCTGTAGAGGTCTTCAGTAACAGTTTCTCCAGGTTTCAGTAATTCAAAATGAACAATGCCGCGAATACTCCACCAAACACACAAAAGCGCTTTTTTGGGGTGTAAACCTGGCTTAGCAGTACTCCGAGGGATTTCATTTGGAGAGAGCCACTGCCTTTTGCGTTTTGGGTTATCATACAGGACCCATTTCTCATCTCCTGTGATCAAGCGATCAAAAAACGCTTCTGTGTTGTGTCGTTGAAGCAATAAGTTGCATGTGATTGATCGGTTAGCCTTATTCTGTTCGGACAGATTATGCGGGACCCAAACACCTGCTCTGCTTACTTTTCCAATCTGCTTCAAATGTTCTTGGATGTCGACTAAGGTTTGTTGAGACTGTTTGACAATTCCTCGATCGTCTGACACGGATTTGCTTCCACTTCCGCCCTTAACACGTCGTTGTCTAACGCTGATGGTCTTCCTGATCGATACGAGTCGGAAAGATCAAAATTACCCGATTTGAACTTGGAAAACCACCTTTGGCATTTACGAATGTCCAGTGCATTTGGATAAACATCGCAAATGTTTTTGGTAGCAACTGCTGCGTTATTTCCCTTGCGAAACTCAAAGAGCATGCAATGCCGGATGTGTACCTCTTCTGGTATTTGGCTGGCCATTTTACCCAAAATTACAAAAAAAAATTGTAATTCAATTGTCTATAAGTAAAGAAATCACTATAACCTCACAATGTCTTTGGTACGCCTCTGAACAAAACAATGAGCTGACAAATGACAATCAAGTATTGGCATGCGCAGAAACGACATTACTTTCCGCCTATCGCCTATTATCACGCCTCGTTCCCAGTGGGGTAGGCAGAGACCAGCTCTCTCCACTTGCTACGATCCTGGCACATCTCTCTCGCTTCCTCCACTTTCATGAGCGTCTTCATGCACGCTAGTCGTTTGCGAGTACTCTTGACCCGGCCTTTATATATACAAATAAATATACATATAAATATATATCCCTCTATATATATATGCATGTTTGTTCATAGCTCATTTGAATTTGCGTGTATGAAACTTGAGCATCGATTATACGCCGCGATAGAGAACATAACGGGTTATCGTGCGAACGGATATCCTGTCATTCCCCACTTTCATATTGTACAAGTTTTTATTTCGCATTGTTCGCAATACGAAAAAACAAAAACAACCTTTATTCCAATGATACGGATACTGTGAAACGATAACACCGCTCAAAGTTTTATTTATTGTCATATTGCTCAGGTAAGACACTTTAGGGTAGATGGATCTTTTATAAAGAAGTTTTCGTATCAACATATCAAGTGAAACGAACAAACCTTCGTCTGACAAGTAAGTACAAAATTTATTAAGTCTTAATACATCAATATTAGAAGTTACTGCTCCCAATAAACTACGATATAGTAAAGTTTGCCTACTGCTGTTCGATGACTAAAACAAAAGCTCTGCTATGACATCCAAATGGCATCCAAAGCTAGCAAATACTAGTTTTCTTCAGAATATGCGACTTTAACTACTGTTTCTTTTAAAGGAGAAATCGTTGATATATTTTGAAAAGAGTCATAATCAAAGGCTTTAATATTATACAGTTATCCCAAAAGTAACTGTAAATATTTAATAAATATAACCTTTTATTAGATTTGAAGGCCTCTAACATCCGCATTTTTATATCCCGATACCTCATTTCCTCCGCTTTAGCCTGTGATGCTGCATTAAAACAATGAAATTAAACTGTTTATATAAAAAAAGGCAGAGGTTAAATAACAGAGAGGACATAAGTAAATAACTTATGTAATGTATTATAATCCTTAGAAGAAACACTTGTAATGTTATATTCGAAGCGTCTTGACTTGAAAATATTAAGATGAAGAGAGCAGAATATTTACATCTCATCCAAAACTTAAAATCTTGAGTAGGTTTTTAGTTATCTTTGGTGCTAGAAGATCAGAATGTTCACCAAGTATATTCTTCACAGCATCACATTGCAATAATCGCTTTGAGACAAAAGATGTCAAGTTTTTTTTTTCCTAATCTTTACCTCATTTATTAGCTACAGACAGCTTCCAATTATTGAGCCTTTACTTACCATTTCTTAGGGTCGTGGCGGAGAAATCTTTAAGATGTCCTGTCATCTAGGGAATAAGTTAAGGTTATGTGGGGACTAATAATTAAAACGGTGGATCTCCTCAGCATTTGGAAAACACTCGGGATCTCCATTCAGAAAAAAACTGCGTCTTACTTAACGTCTAGTTCGCGAGAACATTCATCGTGATTGGAATCGTTTTGAAGGTCATATGGATCCCATCCTGACCGCTGATGACCAGCCTAAACTTTCGGTGGTAATAGGAGCCTGTCGTCAATACCTGAATACTGTCACCTTTAGCTTTTAACAAAGTACAAAAAAACACTGAATTTCAGATTGAATTCTGTATGGTTCTAAGTATTAAATTCTTTACATTCGCATGTCTTAAGTTTCGTCTGGAAAGTTTCCAGAGCTCATCTAATAGAGTATCCCTAAAGTTTGTAACTGGATTATTCGATCACTTAGTCGTCGATCGGGCTTTTTTATTTACGCAATTCTTCACTATATCAATAATGGCGTTTCAGTGTAGTAAAGTTAGTAAAAGTTAAGCCAGAATCAAGCAATTGATTGATTATATCTTATCTGTGCCCGATGTATAAAGATTTTACAAATTCTTCGAAAGAATAACCCACAGCGACAAGGGCAATTTTTTAAAGCACTAACAGAGAAGCTACAAGACACCAATAAGTTTTACCATATTATTGTGGAATATGGTGCTTTTAGTAGAAACTTTAATTTAAATGTTCGTACCATCCTTTCCAGATACATATAATACAACACGATGGCATATACATATCATAATTATACACCAGACGGACAAAATGTACCTAACATAACTTCTATATACACGTTAAAGCACTTGAACGTACCTTTTCTTGAATACTTTCACTTATTTGAATTTTTTTTGGTAATAACTTATAAAATTTTATCTCTTTTAAAGTTTTATTTGTATATATAAATGTAGTTTAAGTCATTGTTAATATAGTTTAAGTCAGGAGTATACCTACCACAGCATCTCACCTCACCGATGGATGGATGATAGAGAATACCCACAGGCGTGAAGCCCGCTTTTGTTTACCTCACTATAATGTTTCATAAAAACAAATTACAATTATCTTGTATATAGATGTAAACTAACAAATCAAAGCTGCCAAAAAATATTACAAGCTGCTAGACTACACTGCAATTCCACTTGCAACTGTCGAATTGAACTTTAAAGCGTAAACTAGTTATTTCCTCTGAACGAACGAACGATAAATAAAGCAGGCGCAACTACTCCACACTGAACCATATAAAAGAGATATTACTTTTTTTTTTACTTTCAATATACACTTTAAAATATACACTATCTATCAGGCTTCTATAAATATAAAAGTAATTAGTAATATAATTACAAAATGAACTAATATATAGTAACTTGTAAGGATTTAGAACTAACCTGGATTAAAGTTAAGAGACATTATTTCGTTCAACGATTAAACTACTGGTGGTAGTTCTAGGTAGATACCACAGCAACTAATTTCCGCCACTACAGAGTAGTGCACAAATATTACTGTGTTCCAGTTTGCAATTACTGCGGTAACGTGACTTAAAATCTCTCAGATCAAAGCGTCAAACAACACGCCGCTAGTTAAGATGATATGTAATGCCACGTTGTTATGGGCAGGCGTATCATCATCAGGTGAACGCATTTGTCTAATCGCTTTGAAAAATTAAGAATATAGATGATATTAGAATTTGCATATGAACCATTCTTCCATAATTTTGCTTTATTATATTAGGAAATGCTGAATAGAGCAACATTCCGCTGCGGTGTGGACAGAGCTATACCAGACTCTTATCAGCTAAACCTCTGTGTCTGTTTCAAAACCCTTAGCAGAAACTATGGGAACGCTTTCAAATACTTATATAGCCCCAAAGGCATTGACTATCACTAATCTCCCTCTCAGTATGAAACTCTGGGTTTAGAGTTTCACTCTGAGAGGTCACCGTTAAAATTTCATCAACGTAGATTCAATCATAAACTCCTGAATCCTAAAAGTTTTTTGATTGCAGGAGAAAGTCAAAAGAAATCTATTAAAATAACGTTTTTTCACATAATAAAGAACGAATAAAATACCATATATATACCGTAAAAAGGTTATTTAAGTATTCATACGTTTTACCGAACTTCAATGGGCAAAGAATCTATTTAAATGAGATCTTCAATATTAAGCTTTTAATGTATTTGCAAGAATCATCCCTCAGTTGTGACCCTGTTACATTAGCATAAATTACACCGTCTAGACGAAGCGTAAGCTGCTCTTTCAGTACAAAGTACTGTTTATGGACCTCTATGAAAAGCCCTACTATAGAATTATATTCTTTCGACGGTTCGGGAAAAGGTCAAGGTGTCGTATAACTTTGTACGTTACAAATATTTACCAGACGCTAGATATGTATCTGATGCGATCGAAATCGATTTACTACTATAATGTAGCACAAACACTATACAGTTATATTTATATTTGAATTTTACAGTAGATCATGTCCTTATTAAAATAATAATGATGTCAATAGCCCAATGATATCTATGTCTAAAGGAGATATCTAGAAATTCATCGACTCATAACGAGATCTTCGAACCTATTAGACACTCAAAATTTGGTAGAGATATTGCTTCAGCCATTTGAAGGTCAGCTAAGAATAGATTTTAAAAAACTCCTTTCCTAAAGAGTTCTCGGGGTATTACAGCTATCGAAGCGGGCAAGGAACAGGTAGTGTGTATATAGATTTTGTAACAAGTTCTGTTTATACGTACCTAAAGTATTTATAAGTATTTTCATATACATATATTCGTAAAACCACAAATTAAACTTCCAATACTGTAAAGAGATACGAGTTGATAAAAAGACTTGTCTTTAGTTAACCTGCTCTAGGTTATCTGAATAGTGTTCGTGAAATCATACATACATACATATCACGCCTCGTTCCCAGTGGGGTAGGCAGAGACCACCTCTCTCCACCTGCTACGATCCTGGCACACCTCTCTCGCTTCCTCCACTTTCATAAGCGTCTTCATGCACGCTCGTCGGTTGCGAGTGCTTTTGATCCGGCCTTTCTTTAGGACATCTCCGATTTGATCGGAATATGTCCGCCTAGGTTGACCTGCACCGGTTTTTCTAATCATTCTTACCTTGTATATTTCTTTCGTTAATTTTCTTTCATCCATTCTTTCGACATGGCCGAACCATCTAAGCATCCCTTTCTCTATCCTTGTCACTACATCTTCAACCACGCCGCACCGCTTCCTTATCACACTGTTCCTCACTTTGTCCATCCGTTTCATTCCAGTTATACTTCTCAGGCTTCTCATCTCCACAGCATTAATCCTACTTTTATGTTTCTTCTGCCATACCCAACATTCATTACCATATATCAGTGTGGGGACCAACACGCCTCCATGCGTGAAATCCGTGAAATCATTCATCAAGATATTTCTAGTTTTTAAACTATAAAATCATTGTGATATATAATATCCTCCATGATGACTATACTATCAGAAAATTTTAAATTTTCTTCCAGTGTGAATTGCAAATAACGCCGTCATCAGCAGAACCAATGATGGATCATATCAACGAACAAATCAAACCATGAATATTAAGCTCACCCATCCATATGTAGCGATAATCGATTGCAAATATTAACTACATTTATAGCTACATTCATCGTGTATTCCTTATAGCATCTGAGCTTCTAAGATTGCGAGTAGTCAGATAGATCTCCGTAAATATTTTTTTTTCTTTTCCAGCACAAAGTTATATATACAATACAATAACTACATTAATTAGCAGTGCTTAATACGATAGTCAAGAAAATTAAGACTACTACTTTTATTAGAAGTCAAGCAAATATTACTATGGTCCGGTTTGAAGGGTGTTTTAGCTAGGGTAAGTATCGCGGTGACGAGACTCAACATCTTGTATCAAGCGACGAGCGCACTGTGATGCAGTATATATCATCTTGCACCACTTTGTTATGAGCGAGCGTATCACTAACCATAAGGTGTGTGCCCCACTCTTAAATTAAAAAAAAAAAAACAAATGATAAAAAGACAACATTAATAAGTAATAACAAAGACTAAATAACTTAGATTATAATTAAAACCTAACTACCTAACTATGGTATTATTTTAGTAATATTTCTGTTACATTTAATGAAATATGAAACAGTCCACAGTGATTCTCCATCGTTCAGTCTTAGGCTTCATCCTTAATCTCATCTTACGTCTTTCCGATCTTCATCACATCCTATACTACTGTGCGGCACCACGTGTCTGAAGTCCTGCTGCTTGGGAATATGGTTGGGGTTGAGGTATGAAAAGGGATGATTTAGTTTCAGGACAAGCGACGAGGCGACTGCGATCTTCACTAGCGAGAGGTATGAAAGAAGGAAATGGAATGGAGTATGAAAGAAAGGAAAGGATGAAAGAAGAGTAAGAGGAAAAACAATGTATAGATATAAGAAACAGAATGTTAAGTAAATAGAGAGGGAATAGTGAGTTAAAAAAAAAGAGTGGGATCCTGCGTAGAGTATGGTCAATCCATATCCACTTGCGACGCCTGATTTGTAAATTGATTGGAGATTCGGGGCAGAGCTTCAAGAGATTTTCGTTGGAGATTCTCTAGGGGTAATATCATTAAAAAATTAATGATTTATTGTGGATTAGAAAAAGCTTAATATAATGGTGTTTTTTTATTGTAATGATATATACATATATATATATATATATATATTGTCACGCCTTTTTCCCAGTAGGGGTAGGCAGAGGTGAATAGACCACCCACGTTTCGCCAGATGTGTTCAGATTAGGTCCCATGTAACAGGGGGCGAGCCTGTTGCCACTTTATTGAGACCATCACACGCACACACACAAAGATGATATCAGTGTGCGGGTTTCCTCACGATGTTTTCCTTCACCGTTTTTGTATCTCGCTGTTGTAACTAAAGTTCACAAATGTACATAACTTAAATATTAAGTCATTGGTACATGCCGAGGTTTGAACCCGCGACCTTCGGAATGAAAGCCGCACGCTCTAACCATTAGGCCAGCGAGCTACCGTTATATTTACATAAGTAACAAAATCCTATTACATAGTTGTTAGCGCCAAACAGTACTGTGCAAATATTACTGTGATCCGAGCTATCGAAATTACTGGTATAACGAGAATGAACAGCAACACATTGTGATGCTGTGTATACCCTGTCTAGTGTCACGTTGTTATGGGCAGGAGTATCACTCACTATCAGGTGAACGTCTCGCTCGTATACTAAAGAAAAAAACCGATTAGTATTTAATAGAACAAAGTTGCGTAAACGTTATACAGTGTAGATAAAGACTTTTGTTGTGTTGTTGTAGAACAATGGATCTTGTACAAATACTTAGTACAATGGATATAGAACAAATAAAGCTGGTGCCTGAAGGATTGGCAAAACGGAAGACAATTTACGTAACTGTGGTACCCTTCTACCCTTCTGTTATAAATTGATTTTATTTCTTAGGTACCACCATATAAGTTACTAGCTGTTCCGTGCTTGCTTTGCTGGCTGTAACGCCTATGCAACAACCTTTATCGAAGGAATTTCGATAAACCATTGTTAGCTGACCTCTAAATGGCAGAAGCTCTAGCAATTTCCGAATGTTGAATAGTTTCGGAGATCTCGTGATGAGTCAATGAATATCTGAATACCTTCTACATGTAGATTGGAAGAGAATTGTCTATTCAATGTAGTCAGTTTAATGTATGAAAGAGTTATTGATATATGACATTATTATGTTCATAATAAGATCATCTGCTGAATACCAGAGCTGATGATATTAGTTATTATTTTTATTAGTTTAGTTAGTTATTATTGTAAGTAGCGCCGTATTTTCTTTAACTATGCCCAAGATTACTTTACTAGACTCTTAAAGCAAATAGATATGAACAATTTTTGTATATTACTAATTTTACTTGTCTATTACTAGTATTTTATCTACTTATCTGCAGTTGATAGTAAGTAATTTACTTTTACTTATTTGTTGTTATTCACAATCCCAAAGATTCATTGGAGAAGATATGTATAAGCGTTATGTTCGCCTTTTTGTCATTTGTCCATTCTTTATAAAAGATTATTTAAAAAAAAACATATGAAATATAACATTACTAAACTATGTATATGTATAATTAATTAACCAAGACTAAAGGCCGTTCTAACTCAAAACTTAGACATTTCTAAAATTATATCAAAGGCCCACGGAGCCTCAGGTCTGTCACGGACAGCAATCATTGTACTGGAATTAAGTCCGTTATAATTTTACTTAAGTTAAACTTGTAGCTTTACGAGTGGGATGAAATATTTTGACAACTCCCATTAGTGCTTCGGTAATAAAACCCCCCTTTTTATGAATTAAACTCCGCCGAGTAAGGGTGATTTTATATATTTTATAACAATATTATGCGAAGATACCAGTACGTAAATAGCTTCAATGGTAAAGACGTTCACATACAACATCTAACACCATCTGATGGTAAGGTGGAACAAAGTGGGTAATAAAAAAACATATCTTTATCCTTTCCAAGCCAATATCTTTAGTCTTATGTATACCTTGCTTACAACAATTTACATCTATATATTTATCTTATATCTCTTTCATCTGTGCCGGTAGTATTTGTTACGACTCAAGACTGGATATTTCTGAAATATGTCTGAGAGGACGAGTAAAATCGGATTTTTTTTTCAGATGGGTTATCGATATGGCATACCAAGAATCAATACCCATTCGTATAAGTTATGATACTCCTTTATAGATTCTAATACACGAACGTTAGTCCATACAATTGGAGTGGTTCAAACATCTAATTATGCAAGGTATACAGTAAGGAACTTGGTAAAACCCCAACCTGATCCCCAAATAACTAATGAATGCTAATAAAATGCCAGTAATAGTAAAGTCCATAACCTCGACATTTCTGTAAAAAGCAAACGATAAGGAGAAGAAATTAAAAAAAATCCAATAATGAGTTTTTTGAAATCTTTTAACAATACCCTCTCTTTGAAGAGAGGACACAGTTATGTGAATTGCTTACCCATTAAAACCCTATTGGATGGTTGCCCTCTGAAATATATATAAAATCCTCGTTATGGTACAATAAAAAAAAATCTGGTATTTTCTAGGTCGTATTACACTCTACCTAGGTCTGTCTTAATAGTAAAAAAAAGGCCTCCTCCATTGAAGCTCCTCTGCATCCGAATCTAAAGACATTTTTAGTCGCCTCCTACAACATGCAGGGTTCATCTTATTTTTTTTTTTTATTTATTTAAGCGATGAGCCGGGGGAGGATGTTTACCTGATGGTAAGTGATACGCGTATCCATAACAACGTAAATTAGGATGGTATACATAGTACCACATTGCGCTCGTCGTCTTGAGACATAAGATTTTAACTCTCGTTACCCATTAATCTCACTAGCTACCACTCCCTTCAATCCGGAACAGAGTAACGTTTGCTCGCTTCTCTCCGGCGGCAGAAACAGGAGCTGCGGCTACCTAGATGGTCTCCGTCAATAGAGACCTATCACCAGTAAGAGTTTACTCCTATTCTTATAAACCAGTCGCAGTGCCAGCGGTATTACCAAACCAATATGACTTGGGGACCTTCAAAAAGAGCGTAATATTCTCTTAAAGGTCGGCAACGCAGCCGCGACTACTCTGATGCGACTGTCCATGGGCGTCAGCGATCACTTTCTACCAGGTGAACTGTTTGTGTACTTCTTCTATATAAAAAAAACTTAACTATATAACAATAAATAATACCTAAAAATTCAATCAGCTCGGAATGAAATTAAAATGTTTAACAGCTTGAACAGTTGCATACTCGCTCCGTACCAAGCGACAAACAAATTGAATTCGTAATACGCTATCTAACTTTCTGGCTTTGGCCTGGACATTGTTTCTTCCGTTTCCGTCAAACGGCAAACAATTATAGACTTTCCTCATTAACATTAACAGTCGTTCAACATTTTATACAATCCTTATTCCTTTAAGATTGTTTTTTCTCGCAAATAATAGGTTGTCAAATATCACCCTTCCGCCTTTTTGTCTTTTGAATTTCGCGGCTATGTACAAAGCGCTACAGAGCTCGTATCTGGCAATACTATACATAATTTGAAAGGTCTTGACATAACCTACAAAACGACGCTATGCATAATTAGTTTGGATATTGCGTTCAACAGTTATAGACGTGTAAACATGGAGTTCACTAACGCCGAAATTCGCGCTATTTTAAAGTTTTCCTTCGTTAAAGGCAAATCCGCTAGAGAAACGTTCCGTGAGATTAATGGTGTTTTGGGGGATGGTACTGTATCACTTCGAACCGCGGAGGAATGGTTTCGACGATTCAGAGCCGGTGAAAACGACACCATGGATAAGCCAGCCGGCGGAAGACCTGTGACGACAAATACCGATCAAATCATGGACTACATCGAGTTAGACCGGCATGTGGCATCTCGTGACATCGCCCAGGAGATGGGAGTTGGTCACCAAACCATTTTAAACCATCTGCAGAAGGCTGGATACAAAAAAAAGCTTGATGTTTGGGTGTCGCATGATTTGACGCAAAAAAACCTTCTGGACCGATTCAACGCCTGCGATATGCTGCTGAAACGGAACGAACTCGACCCGTTCTTGAAGCGGATGGTGACTGGCGACGAAAAATGGATCACATACGACAATATCAAGCGAAAACTGTCGTGGTCGAAGGCCGGTGAATCGTCCCAAACAGTGGCCAAGCCGGGATTGACGGCCAGGAAGGTTTAGCTGTGTGTTTGGTGGGATTGGAAGGGAATCATCCACTATGAGCTGTTCCCATATGGCCAGACGCTTAATTCTACCATCTACTGCGAACAACTGGACCGCTTGAAGCAGGCGATCGACCAGAAGCGTCCAGAATTGGCCAACAGGAAGGGTGTAGTGTTCCACCAGGACAACGCCAGACCACACACTTCGTTGATGACTCGTCAGAAGCTACGGGAGCTCGGATGGGAGGTTTTATCGCATCCACCATATAGCCCGGACATAGCGCCAAGTGATTACCACCTGTTCCTGTCCATGGTGAACGCCCTTGGTGGTGTAAAGTTGAACTCAAAAGAGGCTTGTGAAAAGTGGCTGTCCGAGTTCTTCGCAAATAAGGAGGGGGGCTTCTACGAGCGAGGTATTATGAAGTTGCCGTCTAGATGGAAACAGATTATCGAACAAAACGGCGCATATTTGAACTAAATCCGATCACTGTAACACTTTTTATAAAGCATTGAATAAAGAGCAAAAAAGCGGAAGGGAGATATTTGACAATCTCATATCATTGATTTAAACTTCATTTATTTGGATTTTGTCCTACAGGAGTATATTCATCTTTTATAGATCTTTTAAAGGTTACGGAAAAGGAGAATGTTGTCTTCACTCAGACAAGAGGTAAGAGATAGGATGGATTATTAACAGTAGGAATAGTAGTAGAATAGTATTTAAACGAGAAGTAGACTATAAAATAAACCCTAGCTTACCTAAAAATGAGGACAATTGTTATGCAAAACTGTTTATGTTGCTGATGGTAGGTGGTCATAGATTATGCCTGAGACCCTCTAAATAGGTGGGTAGTGTGCAAAGTTTACTGTGTTTCGGTGTGAAGGGCTAGGGAAGTTAATTGATAAAGTAGGTTATGTCTTAAGGCGACGAGCACAATGTGGTGTTGCTTATACTATCCTCACTATTGCTACATTGTTATGGGCAGCAGTGTATCACTTGCCATCAGGTGATCGTCCAACCCATATCCTTGCTTTGTTAAATAAAAAAAAATCATCACATTGTTTATATAATCAATGTTAAACTTCATGGTGGAGCGTCTATCCAGTTCAGTTGTAACAGAGCTTTGTGCTTCGATTTAGGGGTCCCATACATTAGTGTTTTAATGGTAATTATTTTTTAATCCCTATGTATAAATACCAAATACATGAATAATAATCATATGACTATAAGCGATTATGAAGACCACAGTAAAAGGATCTAGATGTCTTGATACTTTTACACTTCATTTTAGATACAATTTATATGGAGTAACATCGTATCATCTATTCTTTGTAACATTCAAAGGGTCCGTAAAAATGTACGGGGTCCCAAATCTACTTGCTGTGTGATGCATCGTAAAAATTTTAAAGGAACCCCGCGAAACAAAAGAAACTACCGCTGAAACGGAAGCTACATAATAGATTGAAACCGTGGTCTGTTCCTTTTGTATGATTTTACTTTCCTCATTAAACCGGCTAAGTTTAAGCACGAAAAAAGTAAAGTTAAGTTTTCCGCATTTCCATCGGGAAAGGTAATTGAATATTAATATCTAGGCTTACTTTAAGGAAAACGTTGTTTACTTAACCCGATGCTGCTTTCAGCTGTTTTGTAACAAAAGTTAAGATAACAATCCTTTTAATAACTTAATTATTTATCACACCACGTTTCATATTGAATTATAACTAAGGGTTGAAAGTACTTTAAAATAACTATGATTTCAGTATATCTGCAACTAACGATCATGTTTGATACTACTTGATACTTGAAAGTCCACGTGATAATTATTCCAGTTAAAAGTAACGCGATGAATTTCATAAAGTTAAGTTTCATTAAACGTAATACGATACTTATTAGTTTATATAACATTTAACTTGTAGTTATTCTTCCAAGTTATCTGAAATTACAGTTGCCTGATTGAGTTTCACAGTCGACTGTAAATCAATAAAATGTAAAGGTCTCCGGTTATTTTTACGCCATTACAAAGCTGCACCATCGCCTGACTATAAATGTGTAATAGGTCACTTCCGGTCAAGGCATGCACTTCTGACCTATGGCATATGACTTTATCGCTCGGTAATTTTTGTGGTAGTAAAAAATTCTGTTTAACGTTGGCACTTCGACGTATATGACTATAGGTCGGTGAATTAAAGACCTAGGTACCCTTTAAGTTAAATTGAGGTCAAGCGTGAGATCATCATAGTAAAACAAATTCAAAAACATATTGTGATAATATTAAAATAACACAAGACAGTTTCTTTTTATATTAGATCTTAAGATCTGAAGTTATTGGCTATAGTCACAGTAACAACTATATGATATTTGGATATCATACATGATACTTTAATTACTTGTTTTTAAACATTAATAACCATAACAACCCAGAGAGAGCATGGTACTTGGAGATTGCGACACAACAAAGAAATCAACAGGCTGGTGGGAGAGCTGAACATCATAAGGGTATCTAAAAACCGAACACTGCTGGATAAGACATTTCACGGGTATGGAAGACGATCATAATCCGAGGCTTCGACTAGTGTATAAGGACTCCGGAGGCGGACGTGGTAGAGCGATGTTGGCGCTCCCTTATGTTGGAGATACAGGCTAAAGTCACTGCATCAGTGGAAGTAACTGTTTCATACCACAACGTGTTTCAATAAAAACAAATAAAACTCTAGTAAATTACGATCAATGTAATACTTTTGTCAACTATTGACAAAGTTTATATAAACTCCCGTCTCCTATAAAATTATCAAGGGCCCAACGATACTGAGCTGTCTCCGACGAATGACATGGCCGTTGAGTTGAGACATTAAGAATTTCTTCTGAAACGTTTTAGGGCGAACCTTCAAAAGTTTCATGAACTATTCTGACAGAAATTGTGAGATAACTTAGTTAAGAAGTTCGCCTTCGCCGTACGCATTAAATTAAATCAAAGTTTATGTTGACTTAAGTAATAGGCAGGCTCGTTGATTACTTACAAACTTAAAACATAGTTTTTCTCCCCCGTCAAATGAAAATACAATTAATTCACATTTTTTTTATATGCTTTACATGATAATAACTTTTTAATTAGATTTTCGTTAATAGCCGCAACCGTTATCGTTACTTGGTCCTGGTATCGAAAGCTACTTCGTAGCCACACTGACGACTTCTACTGATACTTTCAATGTCAATATACATTAATAAACTTTTATCATCATTATTTTAAGCTTTTGTATTCAATCGGAAACAAAACAATATATCTTATAAAAATACTTATATATGTACATAGTAAAACATTCCAAGATATTAGAGCACTTTCAAACTCACCCAAAGGGCAATAGAGAGGGCTATGCTTAGTTTCTCTGCGCGATCGGAGATCAGCAGAAGAACTAAGGTCACCATCATAGCCCAAAAGATTGCTCATCATTGCTCGAAGCACCGACGACCGTTGGGACAGTAAGGTCTCCCACAAGGTGTACCGACGATCAGGTGAGATTCGCGGGTACCCACTGGATGCGAGCAACGCGAGACCGATCGATGAGATGATCTTTTAGGAAGGCCTATGTTCAGCTGTGGACGTTTATCGGATGATGACGATGAGAGAACTTTCTCAAGCGAAAGAATTAATGTATTTACACAACCCCAGTCTATATAACTTCGTAGATGTATCCAACTTGGAAGCGGAGTCTCAAGTGAATGAAAACGCACGCAGCAATATTAGCACTATATTGATAATGACAGAGCGATTTAAAGTACAGAGCAAGTTAGTACATCAGTAATACGAAGATCCAGGGAGATACAGTCGATGGGTAAAGTTGTATACTTCGTGATAGGCTACTGTCTCGATTGTTAGCATTGCGAAGATCCAGAGAGATCCACTTAATGGATTCAATTCTATACTACATAATGACTTGTTGAGCTAAGTCAATGTATACAAAGATATACGATCCTTATAAGGATTCGTGCTGATATAAACGATAACGTGATCTATTGTTCGTGGTGGCGCCACTTTTTAAAATACATTAAAATATAAAACTACACAAAATTAATGACTACTCTTTGTATCAGTAAGAATGATTATCAGCTTTACGATTCAAATACAGTTTCCGGTATATTTACTTAGTTTATTATATAAGAGTCATGGTATTACCATTTGAAGGAAACAAAACTCAATAGAGTAAGGCGGTTAAAATTAAATGATATTATGTACTTTTGAAACATCCACGTTACTATTACTTGCGTGTACAGTTAGTACCGTTTTAACTGACGTTTTAATTAAAATCAATAAAGTTAAAAGGCTATTTGGTTATTTTCTCGCCGCTACCAATCTGCGTCATCGCCTGACCGTAAATAAGAAATAACCACCGCTCGGTCAAAGCACGAAACATGCTGAGCCGATAGAGGTTACACTATTAGGGTCTAAATTTATTATTTAAACATGAATATATTATGTACTTAATAGGCGACTATTGGACAAAACCATGTTAATATACTAAGTGTATATACCAGTAAAGTTTATCAGAATAGAAAAGACAGTGTTCGTGACCTAACTCTAGCGCAAGTCACATGGTTTATAATTAGCTCTCTTTTTAGCATTGCTGGTTGTGATCCTGGAGATATAACAATGTTTTAAATATCTGATGCTAGGCTGTGTAGATAGGCTTTGCTAGCCATAACAATAACGCAACCTCCTTTGGGAGAGGAATTTTGTAAAAGTCACTCTCAGCTGACCTATACTCTGAAGGAAAAGTATATTCGTACTATATTTCAAGTCATTCATATTGATAAGTATTGAACATTGGCTTCTCCAATTGCTGTACTCCTACCGCTTGATTCGGTGTGAAGGCCATATGAGCTGGCAAAGTGGCAGTTAACAGGGCACATTGCTTGAAGGACTAACAGCCTATAGGGCAGTATTGGAAGGCCTCTATTAAGTGGACAGACGATGGTGAAAGTCGTGGAAAGTCGAGTATTGGATTTGGGGAAGGCTTATGTCCAGCAGTAGACGTCTATAGGCTAACGATGATTATTATACACAAAATATAATGTCATACTATTAATGTTTAAATCTGATTTTTAATTAAGTGGTAAATTAATAACAATAGATGTTATGTTATAGTTACGCTAAGCTCTATAAAAGTTCCATTAAATTTGTAAAAATGAAACGTTAGCTTACTTTATATCTAGTTTTACTAATGTTTATGTCACTATCTCTAACACTAATGTACAGATTATAAATGTAAGTGAATGTAAAGAAACGCTGTTTAAACTTACATTATCTGGTAATCTAATATTCCGTGCAAACTATGTGAAAGCGACGCGAGAATTTTAATTAAACTGATAACTTAGTAAGCAACAAGGCGCAAACATAATAAGGTTTATGAATATCACAATCATTTAGAAAATGTATAGGTTCCGCACAAAAACTCACAGGACCCAAGCCAACCTCACCTGCTTGTAGTGCACCCTGCTAATCAACAAACGAGGCTCTGGTTACCACCAAACCTCATTGGGCCAGCGTGGCGGAAATAGACCAAATCCCCTCATATGAACCCCTATAAATGACGGCCCCTAGTGCCGGGCTGTACCGGAAGGCGTGCTGACTGTGAACCGATCGATGTGGACATCTCAAGGCGAGGTCTATTGACTGATGATGATGATGAAATGATGTACCAACCTTAACTGACGTGTTAATGACGGCCAGTGGGAGAGGAAAGTTTTGGATTGGAGGCCGCGTACATGACAGGGGTGTAGGACGCTCTCTCTCGAGATAGAGCGACGACACCATAAGAGCGGACGGAAGTGGGTGGAAAAGCTGAAGATCGTATCTGTTGGAAGACATTGGGGAAGGCTGGTGGTAGGTCTCTTGCCAGAAACCGTCTAGGTAACTCCCACCGCCGTAGTTACTGTGCTCAGGGTGGAATAGGGTAGCTAGTGAAATCACTAGGGTAACGGAGACTTAACATCCTGTGTATTTAGACAACGAATGCAATGCGGTGCTTTGTATTACCGGACTTACCATCAGGTGAAAGTCCCGCTCATCTCATTGCCACATTGTATAAAAAAAACTGCAGCGCCCTTCACACCGGAATACAGGAATATTTTCACTCTATTGGCAGCAGAAATAGGAGCTGTGGTGGAAACTATTTAAATAGCCTAATCAAATTACTGAGATACGGGCACTATCTAATCCAATCCAATCAGCCGGAAGACGTCCACTGCTGGACAAAGGCCTTCCTCAAAGATTTCCACTCAGACCGGTCCTGAGCCACCCGCATCCAATGGTTGCCAGCGACCTTGACCAGGTCGTCGGTCCACCAAAAAACATGGGCACTAAACATCTTATATATCTAGGCTACGAGTATAATATGGCGTTATGTATATCATCCTAACTAACGCGACCATGTTATAGGCAGGCGTATCAGGTAAACGCCTCGGTCGCCTCGATGTTTCGTAGAATAAACAAAAACTTTCGTAGCTGTTCTACCAACGTCGCTACAGTGCTACGGTTATTGTAGACCCGTAGAGGTTTCGTAGTTAATTTGTTAAAATTATTACATATGATTGTAAAGCTATTGAATTACGGTTTTTAACATTTATGAATATAAAAATTAAGAAGCTATTGTTATATATAATATATAATAGATTAATTGAAAACCTCTTCCTGGTTACAATAAAAGAAAAGTCTCATTTCATCCCCGGCTGGCATAGTATCGAGCAAACAAAGAATATATGTACTATATGTGCTATATTTATTATTCTCTGACTTAAACTTCTCAAAGAAAGATGATATCACAAATATTTAGAATGCATAATGTAAGGGAAGGAAAATGTCTATTGGCTCCTTTCATTTTGAGCACGCGTCTTAGAGGCTAACGAGCCTAGTAATTAAAAAACGAGACTCAGCCTCGGAAAAATCTAACTATATATGTATATAGGTCAACAGGTGCTTTGCAGCACAGAAAAGCTGTCAAGCAAATAGCAGTGTACACGTCTTAACCGGAACTTTATCTTTATGGTTATAAAGAAATAAAACTGTTTGCTTACTTTTGTCATACTATTTTAATTGTTGAAGTTTTTTAAGACATTAGTCTTACTTTTAGTTTTGAGATATATTCACTTATAGTTTTTAAGTTGCACGGCTACGATGATAATATCAGACAAAGCTTTATATTTTTACACAGTATAACATTTAGATCGTAAGGTGTATATTATTCCTAGAAAGATCTAGAAATATAAAAAAAGTATATTATTTTATAACACTTGAATCATGCGAATGAAATTGGGTTTAACTTTAAGCTGGTGAGAAAGAAGAGGTGATAGCATGGTTTTCATGTATGAAGACTTTATAGGGTTAGGAATCGATCCTCATTAAAATCTATCATCAATTTAAAACAATATATTTTACGAATAATATTTCATGATAGCTTACGACTTCAGCTAACTCTCTTTAGTCAGAAAGATGAATTAAAACCTTATCTCATTCCTTCTGACAGAAGTTTTTGAGGAAAGCTGTAGAAATCAGAAACTTTTCCGGTTCCCATATTCGATGTTGTAAACCTTATCAGCACTTAACAGATGTCGATTATAGTCAAATTGTTATTAATTGCCTGACGATTATCAAATAAAGTATCTTTAGGATAGACACCGTGAGAGACAAGAGACAAGTATATAAATATTTATGAACAAATCGTAGAAGTATAATCAGAATAAGGTAGTTAATAATGGTATTATAAAGAGAAAGAGAAAACAAGGTTAAGAATAAATTAATAAGAAAGGAAGAGATGAAAGAATGAAGAGTGCAATATCAAAGAGCAGCGCAAAATAACTACAAAAATATATAGGAACTAACTTTTACCCCCTCGGTTTGATAGTTGTGATATTGAAATTTATCAGAAACATTCAAGCCCGACTCAACCTGCAGCCCCTACGCTGGTTAGCAATTAGCCCTCTATTAAGCTTCACTGGATCCAGAAGATAATGTTTTGAATATCTGATGGTAGGCTATTTATAGCTAGGCTTTGCTGGCCATAACAACCCCGAAACTTCCTTTGGAAAAGGTATTTGTTAAAATCTATTCTTAGTTGACCTCTAAATGGCAGAGGCAATATCTTTACCAAATTTTGAGTGTCTAGGTCTAACAGTGTCGAGGGTCTCGTGAGTTAATGAATCCCTGTTATGGTTAGACTACGAAATTGCTATACAACAAGAAAAAAATATGTTAAGATTATGATCAGTATGAACCTGTTTCAATTTGTTTAATTTTCGGACATCTTGTGATGAATTAACGCATCTCTGGATTCATCATTATTAGCAGACGGATGTCTACTGCTGGACATAGGCCTCCCCCAAAGTTCGCCACATCGATCGATCCTACGCTGTCTGCATCCAGCTGCTTTCCGCAACCTTCACCAGATCGTCGGACCACCTATCGGGGAGCCTGCGAATAAGCGCCTTCCGGTACGCGGTCGCTGTTCGAGGACCTTGGTGCCCCATCGGGTGTCAGTACTTCGAGCGGTGTGTCCTGCCCATTATATATATAACGAAGAGAGGTTGATAGGATGCGGGCATTCATCTTCTCTCCGATCTTCATTCATTGTCGATTAAACAATACTCGATAGGTTTGTAATACAACAACAGATTACTAAGCGACAACGACAAAAGTCGGATGATCCGCTATACTGGTGTTCACTGTGGTCTGTCCTCCGAGCAAATGTTCGTTCCCGCACCGAAGAGGAACGTCAACGTCAAACAAGAAAAGTCATCTTCAGTGTTGCCCGCTACTATATCCAAATACCCGCAAATCGATTATGATTGAACCTTAGTGTTGTCCATTATTATATCCGAATACCCGCAGTCAATTAAAATGTGACAATGCGTCCTCCAATCTCTCTCTCACTATATATATATATATTACAGGTAAAATGCGATAAATTTATAGTGGATGCGCTAAACAATTTGAAAGGCTACGGGCCCGCTGCGTAGCCGCCGGCCATTTGGGATGCGATGTGTAATTTTATTTACGAAGCAATCTATTTTTATCGCCGTTCGTCAACAGGGTCTCTTAATGGAATTATTTTTAATAAATCGACGATACTCAGGTTCTATATTATCCCTTAGGATACATATAGGGGTAGATGGCATAAATAACATAACACTGTTTACTATCTATGCATTTTGATTGGAGGTAGGTCTCTGTCGCTCGCATTCGGGAACAGTCGCAACGAACTGTGGATCAAGGCGGTGTGGCATTGGCAGTTAGCCTTGATGTAGTGAACGCCTTTAACTCACTACCATGGGGAGTAATATGGGAAGCTCTGGCGTACCATCGCATGCCTCCCTACTTACAGCGCATTGTCGGGTCCTACTTAAAAGACAGATGCGTCCAATATGTGGGTCGGGATGCCATATTACATAGGAGAGAGGTAAATTGCGGAGTTCCACAGGGTTCTGTATTGGGCCCTCTATTATGGAACATTGCATATGACGCAGTCCTTAGAGTCGATCTCCCCGCTGGAGTATGTGTTGTATGTTACGCGGATGACACATTAGTATTGGCAAATGGAGACAGTTTCGAGGACACCATCCGACTTGCCGAAATTGGAGTAGCTTGCGTTGTGGACAAAATCCAAGAGCTGGGTCTCCGGATAACGCCTCATAAGTCCGAGGCGATATGGTTTCACAAGCTCCCTAAAACAAGGGAACCTCCCAGCTTTTCGGTTCGCGTAGGTGACGTGCCTGTTGAGGTGGGATCAGTAATGAAATATCTCGGTCTCACTCTAGACAGTCGATGGAGATTCGAGGAACACTTCAACCGCCTGATCCCTAGGGTTGAGAAGGTAGTAGGTGCTCTGCATAGACTACTGCCCAATCTTGGAGGTCCCAGAGAAGGAGTCCGCCGCCTCTATTCGGGTGTTGTGCGATCGATGGCTCTCTATGGCGCTCCGGTTTGGTCAGATCGGTTGACGGGCAGCCGACATTGCCGGGCTAAAGTCAACAGTCTGCAACGGAAGATAGCCATTCGTATCGCACGGGGATATCGGACGATATCGTTTGAGGCGGCCACTATCCTGGCCCGGTTCCCACCTCTGGACATTCTGGCGGAAAGGGACGCGCGGATTTATACGCGTCTACGTTCTCATCGAGAAGAAGCCGAACCCCTGGATGTGGTGGAAGTGCACAGGCAAGAGCGCCGCCGCGTTTTGGAGGTGTGGAGAGAGAGGCTAGCTGAGCCGCGGAACTCACGGCAGCGTATAGTAAGCGCATTTCTGCCGAACCTTGAAGCCTGGCTTAGATCGGGCGGAGTGGCGCATGTCACCTTCAGGCTGACTCAGGTACTCACAGGACACGGGTGTTTTGGTGAGTACCTGAATAGGATTGGACGTGAACCAACCACGCAATGCCACCATTGTGGTGGAGAGCTGGATTCCGCTCAGCATACGCTCGCAGAATGCCCTACGTGGGAGCCTGAACGGAGAATTCTCATCCACAAAATCGGGCATGACCTTTCTTTGCCAGTAGCGATATCAACTGCACTGGCAAAGAAAAATGGGTGGATAGCGTTGGTTTCCTTCTGTGAAATCGTTATGATGCAGAAGGAGTCCGCCGAGCGAAGTCGGGAGAGGGCCGACTCCGTCCATAGACGAGGACGTCGGGGCGTTGGCAACGGACGCCCCAACCCGTCAGCCCTGTAGTGCCGGGCCATTAAGAATAGGACTAAGGTATTCTCTGCCTGTCGTACAAGGCGACTAAAAGGGTCCTCGGTTTCGTAGGCTTTGAGGGTGGGGGCCCTCAGAGCTTAATAAGCGAGCCTTAGGAGGACGGCAAATACATTGTGGTCTTGTATTTGCCGTAGCAAAGCGTGAGGTCTAGTAGGGCTTTGGCCCTTCCGTGGAATGTTAATCGAGAGTGCAGGGGGGCGCCGGTGCGTTCCGTAGGAGATCCCGGAGCCCCTCCTAATGCACTGAGGGAGACCACCGAGGGGGTTTTAGTGGGTACAAGCCCCACATAACCTTGTCTTCCCCCCAGAAGCAAGGTATCTTTTAAGAAGATTTCCCCCGCGAGAAAAAAAAAAAAAAAAAAAAAAAAAAAAAAAAGGTCTCTGTCGCTGGAGGCCATATTGATTGAAACATTTGCATGTTTACCTAATGGTAATAGTAGCCTGCTCATGTAACGTAGCTCTAGTTACAATGGTGACAGCACCACGTTGTACTTGTTGCCTTGAGAGCAACGCAGTATTGTGAAAACATTACTGTGTTCCAGTTTGAATGGCGCAACAGCTAGTTAAATCATTTGGATGAACAGACTCAATATCTTATATCTCAAGGCGACGGATGTGATTGTGAACATCTCGTTCATCTCGTCACTTCGTTGATTAAGTAATCATTATAATTTATACGAATATTAGTTTTTTAATGTCGTTATCAAAATATGGTATTGTATAAATTCCAAATAAAGCTACTTTTAGACACATTTAATACTGAAATGAAAACATTATCTAATCTTTACGTATATACCAACTTTTGTAGTCCTTAGAAACTTACCGAAAAATCCTGAGATTTGTAAGAGACCGGCATAACTCTTTCTTTGCTTCTATTGAAGAGGGTCCAATGCAATATTTCGCCAGAAAAAAATATGTGAATACTACCCTGTTTGAAAAAAATTCATGGCAACAGCAAGCTGCAGAACAGTTGTTTACTTGGGAAAATTATTGCAACATCCGTATGTTAAATGACGGCAATTAGTTTAATAGCTGCATCCGCGAAGAGATATTATTTATACTGTTAAATGATACTATTTTTATTTATGTTACCTGTTACGTCGCTGTGAGTATATTTTATCGAATACATTAAATCGTTTCATGATTTAAACTGGAATATGTACATATATTTCTTATTAACTATGTCTTAATGTTAACAGGTATGGAAATCGTCGTTTTAAGCGAACAGAATTCAACATAAACTATATCTACAATAAGCTAACACGTTATATTTTAAATGATGTTAAGTGACAATGAGGTAACAGTTAAGCTGACTAAGAATACTAACTTTCATACGACTGCCGGAAGCTACCAATTACCTTATAGCAATAGATCTACAATATTCTTTTTTTCCATTAATCCAGCGAGAAGTTTCACTGATAGTGAGAGACATCGTGGCGCTTGTTAGGATATACACACCTCCACATTGTGCGCATGACCTTGAGATAAGATGGTCACTAGTTGCTCCACTTCACTAGCTACAACTATAAGTAACGCCCTACAACAAATCGGCGGCAGCAATAAGAGCTGCAATAGTATCTACCTAGAAGGTCAGCAACAACAGAAGCCTATCTCCAGTTATTAGGATAGTACCTAGTCAGTTTAAATGTTGTCAAGGACCAGGCTCAATGGAGGATATAGAGAAATAAAGCTGATGCCAGCTTATACCATCATCTTGTGAAATAATAACTAAGATGAGGAAGAGGTCATGAATTAATAGTCTTTTAGTCTACGAGATGGAAGCTCAAAAGAATTTTAGTAACAGAAATGTAATGTTTAATAACAATAGTCCATTGTTTAAGTATATATATTATATTATTAATACTATTAATTCATCATACTAGGTACGGTAAAATCCTACCTGTAAATAAATAGATACAGTTTTTTTTATAAAGTTACTATTATTACTTAAGTCTCACTACACCTCAGCATACAGTAATCACATACTATTTAGTCTGGATAGTAATAGATTTTTTCCAGGTCGTCTTGAATAGATACTAACCTCTCGCTCGTCCTAGCTATTATTTCATATGATGATGGTATAAGCTGGCAAAGAAAGCTTGATTATTCTATATCTTCTGACTAGGTACTATCGTAATTACTGAAGATAGGCTTTTATTGTCGGAGATCTTCTAGGTGGATACTACTGCAGCACTTATTGCTACCGCCGATTAGTTGTAGGGGGTTCTAGCTAGTTAAATTACTAGAGCAACAAGACTACATCTTATATATATTTAATATAATGGTGTATATATATAATAAATCATTTTCTGTTATCAGGTTTCATAATAACCGAACTGGTACACTCCATGCTACAAGAACATTAAGACACAATAAGCTCTGGATTTAAAGTCAACTACGTGGAAATGGAGGTAATTGCGTCAGTGGCATTTCTGAACGTTCACAACCGACATTTTAAATTAAAATTAGTCAACGTAAAAGGTTATTTTTTTTTTCAGTAACCGCGTAGTTGGAAACAACAATTACGTAACGGTTACCCTTTTAACAGTTTTGTACGTTTTTCACATGCATTTCACTGAATTAAACTCTTATTACACTAACACGTTAATTTTTGTTGTACTCATTACTAATAAAAATTCTCTTACTCTGTACTGTAGGATAGTTTTGATTGAAATATTTACTGTTTCACAGTCATCAATTCAACTAACTCCGTGATTATATATCAGACATGTGATAGAGTTCAGTTGGTAGCTTTTTCAAAGCTCTTCCTATTTAACTACTATTTTATAACAGTATATTTGTAATCCTGCCGATAGACATATAACATGCAAAGCATTCCCGAGCAAGCTTCACCATCTTCCTTCCCGTTAGTAATAAACATCATCGTCTATTAATAAGACGAATTGCCATAGAAGAAATGATTTACAAAGACCTTCGCCTAAGTGTCCTTTGATAATGTGGATGACGTTAATAGTTGATTTTGTCATTAATCAAAAAATGTCTTCCATAGTAAATATTGCATGTTGTATTTGCTATTTTTGTATGTAGATAATTTGCCGTATTTTAAATAGGAGATAAATATATATAACCATTTGATAAGCCACAAACGTCATTACTTTACTTGCTACTTAAATCTTGTGTATGTTTTGGATAGTTTCTGTGTTAAGTGAACAAATGAACTATAACATTTACTATATATTACTTTAGATATCTTTAACATTTACTTCATTAATAACTTTTTAAGGTTGTAATGATATTTGTACACCATTTTAATTTTCGTTTCAATTCCTCACGCCTCTAACATGTAAGGAGTGATACGTGTATCGCAACGTTTTATCCAACTTAATATGCATTACCGTTAAGCTTAGGTGAAAGAGCTTGTTTACAAAAAGGTGATGATACCTTATTTTACATTCAGCCGCCTGAATAATGTATTTGAACAAGTCTCGCATCGATTCGTGCCCTTGCATGGAGATCGATATCGCTGTGCCGACGGATTATGCCGGCCGCCATTAAGGACCACGCGAGTTGCGTGGCGCAAGGTGAACATTTCAAATGTACTGAAAATCAAATCGCTTTACTTAGAAATATATATAACAATACGACTCATTCTTGCTTTGCACGGTACTCGTATTACACGATTTCGCTTTTACAAGGTATTAAAATCAACGAAAACATCTTCATCATCAGCCGCTAGATGTCCACTGCTAGACAGGGCTACCCCAAAGATTCTCATATTGATCGTTTAGCGATTCATATGGTAGGACTTGGGCCATTTCCCACCACTCTAGCTTAATACGGGTTGGTGGGAGCCTGAGCCTCGTTTGTTCATTAGCAGAGTGCACTATGAGCTGATGAGGTTGGCTTGGGTCCTTTGAGTTGTTATGCGGAGCCCTTTACGCCCCTAAAAAACCTTAGTTTTTACTCCGTTAGCTTCGTATAATTTGAGTACATTGTAGATACAATTGTGATCTAAGCTTTTTAGTATACGGTTTCGTTATCATCACCATTCATCATCAGCCAGTAGACGTCCACAGCTGAACAAAGGCCTCTCTCAAAGACTCCCACGTCGATCAGATAAGAGATTATCCTACGCAGAGTCTCATCACGATATATCTGGAACCATAAGGCCTAGAGACTTGAAATTTGGTAGTAGGTAGAAGTGTTTCCTCCAAAGGGAGTTGCGAGGATATTATGACTAGCGAAGCTTGTGAGAAACAGCAAATAAACGTCCACTGCTGAACATAGGACTCCTCAAAGTCCTGCGTTGCATCATGATTTATCATCCTTATATTACCATCTACTAGTATGTCTCAATTGTAAGAGACTGTCTAAATAGGTACTACCGCAGCTCCTATATTATCCCACCAAACAGTAGTTTGTAAAAATTACTATTTCAGTTTGAATGGCGTTGTAGGTAATTAAATTACCGAGGTAACATGACCTATTTTGTGTCTCAAAATGAAGAGCATACTATACCAGTGTATATCTAACTAGCGCCACGTTGTTATGGGCTGGCGTATTATTTCTCTTACGTATATCTCGTTCGTGTAGTAGCTAAGTCAAAACAAAGATTGATTTTAATATAAAAAAACTGTTAATCAGTTTTATTAAATAACTCCTAACTGTTTATTACCACTGCTGGGCATAAGCCTACCCAATAAATGATGATTGGCGTACCCACAGCCTTCAAGGTACTGAATAGCGAGTTTATTACATTGGTACATATAACACTTTTTTTTTTAATTATGTCTGTATTACCTGACTTTTACGATACCCTATGGGAAGTAGACTTATCCTGACCTGTTATTAACATGTTATATATCTAATCTGATATAAAATTCTATATGAATAAACCTATTTAAATATGTATTAGATAAGTGTAATTGCAGTGTAGAGACTTGAGTAGTTTGGATTATAAACATGTTCTGTCTCTATCTTATTCAGTTTATTTCATATATTCTGTCTCATTCTATATAAACATTTATGAAAACTATATATCAAATAAATAATTTTTTTTTTTTAGTATTACAAGTATCATTTTCATTGAGAAAAATCTTTGTACTAGATGTCTAAACGTATATTGTCTATCACTTCTTTGCAGTCTCGTTTCTTATACAATACCATATATTAAAAACTAAATTTGAATTACTAATATTTAAGCACTAAAATCATGTTAATTAGAGCTAGGTACAAAAATTGTGTAACTTAACAACATTAAAATGTAATCAAATATGAGAGTAAACTCCATTTTCAGAATAAGAGACAACAGCGGAAGGAAATTACGTGTGTGTATGAACTGCTTCCGGTTCTTTCTTTTATAACGTATTTTAAATCAATAAACAGAAAATGCCTTCGCCTATTCTTAACCCGTCGTTAAGCAGTACCATTATATATAATATGGCCGACATCCGGTCAAAGCACGCACCTTTACTGAAGTTGAATATTTTTAACCAATGGCTTGGAAAAGCTTTTATTACTCTTGGTTAGTATTTTTGATGTACATGCTTTTTGCTATTTACCTTTTAATTTTTTTATTATTCAATGAAGCGACGAGATCAGCGGGTAGTTCACTTGATGATAAGTGATACCCCTAGCCATAACTCCTATCAAACCGGAACACAGTAATGTTTGCACACTACTGTTTAACGGAAGAAATTAGTGCTGCGGTAGTAGTATCCATCAGCAGAGACCTACCACCAGTACATACCAATCATCATCATTAGGAAGTAGACGTCCACTGCTGGACATAGGATAAATTCTATATAATAGGTTGTCAAATATCTCCCTTCCGCTTTTTAGTTCTTTTATTCAATGCTTTATAAAAAGTGTTACAGTGATCAAATTTAGTTCAAATATGCGCTTTTCTAGATAGGTTTTTATGAGAGTATTAATTATACTTTGCTATATACTGATTATATTACTTACGTAAGAAGCTTTACATTTCGGGAAAAAAAGGAGGAGAATCATTGGTGCTTTTCAATCATGTGTTAATGATCTCTGTATTAAACTTGTTGTTAATTAAAAAGGTATATTTATTTGATTACATAATCAATAACAAAATTTATATATATATATAGGTGAGAGATATGTATATAGGTGAGAGTAACAAACTTAAAATCTTATCTTGTTGCAATAACTCCCGCATACAGCCAACTTGTACAGCTGCGCTACGAAGTTTCGTAGATGTAACGCCGAAACTTGTCCCTGCCTGTAAAGGTGCCCGTACTCCAGCTCGCCTGTTGTAATACTCAAATTAACTACTCACTTTGTATACCTCCGTGACCGTGTGCTCGACTCAAGTTAACTACTACCAGTGTAATACAATATTGCTTTAAGTTCGATCGCAGTGTCATTTCCTTATAACTTACTAAGTACGGCAAAATAGAATATACAATGCTACTTAACAACAAAACCGTTACAAATTTTAAATCGGAGTAAAGGTGTTATAAATGATATATCTCGAAATAATAAATAACTTACTTCATCATCATCATTACCATCAGCTAATTGCCGTTCGCTACTAAACATAAGCTCAACTTAGGGCAACTAAAAAGTCTTTGTTGATACACTAACATTCAAGCGAAATATTGTAATATAGTCTGTGTTTATGTTGAAATTATTTGAGTTTATGTGGTCTAGATATAAACTTTGTATATACACGTTTAAATATGAAGAATTGAAATTAACTGTTAAGTTGAATATAGACAAAGCTCACGCTACGTTTTATACGATACCAACATTATCATAACAATAACATTATAGATACTTATTTACTTGAAACTAAGTCGCGGTCACCATACAGTGAAAAACTGTGAACAACAATAGTTAAACTATATATTAACTACTCTTGATCCGTTATCCGTAAACACTACGAATATTTTATGAATGGATAAAAAAAAATATCGTTTCGCATTCAAAAGCGCTTAAGCTTTCGTTAACACCTTGTTTGCGGAACGCAGTAATTAAAAAGCAACTTTGAGCCAATGAACACTAAAACTTTTTATCTAAAAATACTAAAAGCAGTTTCACCGATGTACAAAAGAACCAGCTCCGGATATAGGTCAAAAGGTACTTTACCGCTCGGAGAAGCAGACTGGCAGACAAACCTAAAAATCTTATCCGGCAGACATCTTGATGATTTTTACGCTTCCTGAGGTAAATATTATTTTTGTGGTAAAAAAAAAGTATTTATTCAATCAATAGTTATTTATACATAAGGCTGCAGTCCATACCCAGTCCAAAAGGAACCAAACGGGAATAAATCAGAAAGGATATGAGAGAAGCTTTCGATACAAAAGTACTGCTGTAAAATAAGTTAAATATGCATACAATTTTTTATTAGCTACATCATTATTTTGTTGGCTGTACAATAAAGGTTTATTTCATTACTGTAGCTATAAAACAATGCAGTGTAAAATTTCTATATACCTCTCTTAGTTGACCTGGTTACTACTGAGAAGGATAAAGAAGTTACAAGTTAAATCTTGATCAGAGTAATATGTACTAAGTTTAGTTTATTACGGATTCATCAATCGACCATTTTTTTAATTTATGTTAGAAATGTTCTTAAGCATTATATATTTTAAACGAAAATAAGGAAGGTGCTATAGGTGGTGTAATTACTGGGGTAACTAGACTCAACATCTTACGTCTCAAGCGCAATGTAGTGCAGTGTATATCATCTTAACTGGCGCCACGTTGTCATAGGCAGGCGTATCACTTATTAGGGGGACCGGAAAGTAATGTCGTTTTCTTACGCTAAATACAAACACATACATTTTTAACGAGTCTTTATTTTTAATCAATGATGTATTCCCCATCATTGTCAATAACCTTTTGCCATCTAGTGAGTAAATTTTCAATCCCTGATCGATAAAAATTAATTGGTTTTTCGGCAAAATATCTAGAGATGGCATTTTGGATATCATCCAAATGTGCAAATGTTTTGCCACTTAAAAAGTGTTGCAGCGCTCGGAATAAGTGGAAATCCGATGGTGCAACATCGGGCGAATATGGTGGATGAGGCAGCACCTCCCACCCCAATTCATTAATTTTTTCTAGAGTTCGCCTTGCGCAGTGCGGTCTTGCATTGTCATGTTGGAGAATGACGCCTTTTCGGTTGACAATCGCTGGCCACTTTTCAATTAAAGATTGATTGACTCGCTGCAATTGTTCGCTGTAGAGGTCTGCAGTAACAGTTTCTCCAGGTTTCAGTAATTCAAAATGAACAATGCCGCGAATACTCCACCAAACACACAAAAGCGCTTTTTTGGGGTGTAAACCTGGCTTAGCAGTACTCCGAGGGATTTCATTTGGAGAGAGCCACTGCCTTTTGCGTTTTGGGTTATCATACAGGACCCATTTCTCATCTCCTGTGATCAAGCGATCAAAAAACGCTTCTGTGTTGTGTCGTTGAAGCAATAAGTTGCATGTGATTGATCGGTTAGCCTTATTCTGTTCGGACAGATTATGCGGGACCCAAACACCTGCTCTGCTTACTTTTCCAATCTGCTTCAAATGTTCTTGGATGGTCGACCAAGGTTTGTTGAGACTGTTTGACAATTCCTCGATCGTCTGACACGGATTTGCTTCCACTTCCGCCCTTAACACGTCGTTGTCTAACGCTGATGGTCTTCCTGATCGATACGAGTCGGAAAGATCAAAATTACCCGATTTGAACTTGGAAAACCACCTTTGGCATTTACGAATGTCCAGTGCATTTGGATAAACATCGCAAATGTTTTTGGTAGCAACTGTTGCGTTATTTCCCTTGCGAAACTCAAAGAGCATGCAATGCCGGATGTGTACCTCTTCTGGTATTTGGCTGGCCATTTTACCCAAAATTACAAAAAAAAATTGTAATTCAATTGTCTATAAGTAAAGAAATCACTATAACCTCACAATGTCTTTGGTACGCCTCTGAACAAAACAATGAGCTGACAAATGACAATCAAGTATTGGCATGCGCAGAAACGACATTACTTTCCGGTCCCCCTATTACTATCACGTGAACGTCCCTTTATTAAATAAAAAAAAGGAGAAGGAATCGTAATATAGAAGTTGTTTAACTTGTTAAGTTAAAACAATGTGATACAGTCGTACAAACAGAACCTGTTATATAAGTATAGAAATGTATATATGGAATAGATTCAGAGCAACACAGTAAAAATTTAAATTTTGAATAGAAACTTGGCTGCGAGTTCCTTGAGAATGAAGAACAAAGCGAAACTTTCAAGCGGCGATTATTTTTTAACAGTCAGCTTATTCAATAACTTACCTGCCGGCTTGCTTACGGGATGTGTGACCGGCGCGGCGGCGGTGGTGGCCGTATTCGGCGGATACACGGGATCGCAACACTCCCGCTCCGGGAACTCGCTGGCCCCCACCCACGCGGCCGCCAGCACCACAGCACCCACCACCGGCCATAACCCACCAACTTTGTTACACCTACGTAACATCGACTCGAAACACGCGCCCGTTAACTTGGCGAACACGCAACAACACGTCGAAATTAAAGCAACGTATCCGACGGAAGTGTCATCCACCCCACTCCACCCACCGTCCGTTTTTTCGACGCCATTCCCACGGTCCCCCTTCTCGATCATCGGTTTGGTTTCACATTACACTTTTAAAACGTTAACATAGAAAAGAAATATATCACTATATACAAAGTTATTTACGCTCCAACAGTTATATACATATAGTTTTCTTTAACCACGTATTAGAGATATATATATTCATTTAGATCTAGAACAGTTAAAAAAAAAAATTTAAAACCTTACCGAATATAAAATTAAACTCATCTAAGTTTAAACAATATTATTTTAAATAACTTTGATTTATTAGTATAAGTTATTGCTTAAATACTTAGATTTGAAGGTCGAGGAGCAATGGAAACAGTTGCGTGGGACTCGTTCTCATAGATAACCAAGAGCAGTTTTTTCCTAAGTAAATAACATAAGCACTAAAATAATTAATACTTGTACAAAAACATCAGTACTTCATAGATATCAATCTAAATATTTTTTTTATGCAATCACTTCAATCATCTTTAGTTTTAGGTTATGTTTTAGAGTACTAGATATTTTTAAAGTTTATTAAGACGCAAGCAAAAAACTAACGCAGTTGTCAAAACGTAGGCTTTATACATTAGAAAATTATTTATCAAAGGTAAAAACGGAATAATTTGATATAATCTAGCTCAGTATAGTTGAAACCTAAGTCTTACTTAGACAATCTAAAAACTACCACAACATCCTCAGCGATAATAGCAACAGTTAATTTAACTATAAACTACTCTGATTAAGTTAGGAAAAGGACCTTAACTTCATTTCGACTTTTTTTCTAGATTATTAAATATTCTAATAGATAGTATTAGAAGTGTTTCCTTTATAGAAAAGCCTGGATGATGATTGATCTAAACACATTCACTAAATCGAACTGTCTTTAATAATGTAGTACTAGATGTTAGTCGTTTCGGGACCTAGCTTAGCTGCATCACTCTATCGGACACTAAAATCCGAAGGGATCGCCAAGTACCGGTGAACTTTGCTCTCATTTAACTTACATACCGAATGAATTTACAAGTAACTACTTATAGTTAAACTTAGAATTTTTGTCTAAAACATATGTACGTGTAATTTTATTATCCGTTTTCGTGCTCTGTTTATTACCTACTTTTAGATCTATCCAAGTCCCAAGTCCTTTATTATCATTAGGTATTGTAATTAAGTTTTCAAATGTATATATCACTTAACTATTAACCATAATAAACATTTTCAATGATATAATCTGCTATAAAGCTTTCGCTACATGGATTTCATAGTATTTTTTTATTTTCTAAACATTCGTAGAGAATATAGTAATTAATGATTTATTATATATGTACCAGTTGTTTCATTATCCTATGATAATAAAGGATAAGTTTTACTTGATTTTCATAAATTATATTAATAAGTGATAAATATACAAAGGACTTTTCAGGGACACTAAGAAATTATGACGACAGATTGAAGAGAAGAATCATACAAATCATTATCATAGCAAAAGATTAATATTGAAAACTTCATACTAATTTTCATATAAAATCATATAAAATCTAAACATAAATTATTTCCTGAATATTCTAAACTATGTAATATATAAAATTAAACATATATAGATGCTCTGTACATAATGTAAAATATCTTCTTATGACAATATAATACAAACTAAGTTTTCATAACGGCGATTACACATCGTCGTTATTACGTTAACAGAACTCTAAGACGGTTAATCTCAAATTTAACTACTTAGGTTACTTGTAAATACTTAAAACTTCCAATATCCGGTTATAAAACATAATTGCGGCTCGTATTGAGGAACAATTTCCATTTTAAACGCAGCTTGAAATTTTAATACGTATTGTTACGGGGCCTCGCTTCCCGCCATTTTCCACCCTACCGTATGTGGTTTCCCGCGCTTTCGACGACACAATTTAATTGTTAAAACAATAGTTTGCCACGTCAAAAAAATATTAATTAGTACAATATTAAACATATGTTATATTAAATAGGTCTTAACATATGTAGAACCCTTTCAACATAGATATTGGATGTAATATTGAAAAATACTACAATTGGTACATATAACTGAAGTTTCTAACTGTTTTTAATGGATTACATAAAAAAAGACTGTTTTGTTCTTATGTAATACAAATAATATCAATAGTATTAGGCAATTACATGTCGTAATATACCTCATCGACAATCCAAGTAGGTCATATAGATGTGTCAGAGCCTTCGTCCGATTGAGAAACCACGATCACCACGCAACTGTCACCACACAAAATAAGTAATAGGTTCAACGATAGGTTAACGTATAATAAACCGGTTAATTATGAGTATAGTATGATCGGGTTTACGTTTAAAAATGATACGTGAACGCACACCGCGCGTGTTTCCACGCGCCATACGAATGACACCCACAATAGACGCGGTGCTACTAACGTAGTAGACCTGGAAAAGCTTTAGCTGCTCCAACACCTTCCCCGCGCGTCCCCTCGTACACCCTCCCGTCCACAGCTCCGGCGCCAAGTTCGCTATCATAAAGGCAGGAGCTTTCGCAACAGGACAAGCGATTATCAACTGTAACACCTTATCGATTGAGTTCGTTTTCGCTTGAAAGAAAATTGTAATTTGGAACATCCGAATTGTGAACCGGAAAAGCGGATGCACAACACAAGCTGACAAGTCGGTAGGTGTTCCCATACACGACACGCCACAAGCGATTCTAACTCGTAAATCATACTGGCAAAGTGTCGATTTATGACTAACAATGGACATAGGTGAGTAAAACAAACTGCACGAGTGTGCATCGCATACTAATGTCCAAATACGATTACGTTATAATTGTTACGTGGGACTCCTTTAATAATGTACTTAAATATAACAACAATAGAGGTCAAAATTGTTCATCATTCATTCGCTCCTCTGAATTCACTGTTTGCTTTCCACGGTTCATATTAGCCGGTACGAAGCTTAGCCGCGGTGGTATGCAAATTTATCCTTTGCGCCGTTATACTTAAAGTTACTTTTTTAACGAGCGGTTATAATAAGAAAAATCGAAATTTAACACCGAGGGACTGTTACAAATGTCTCCGTAGATTTTGTCAAATGAGTATCATAAGAATTGCATTTTGTTTGACAAAATGAATGCATTTTATGCTCCTCAGAAGACATCGTATGATAAAGTGACAATATGTCACAAGTTGCTCACTTAGGGGCTTTATAGGGATTGAGTGGAAGGTCCGAGCTTTAGCTACTACTGACGTCTTTCTAACAGTAGAGCGATACTCGTATAAAAAAAACTAAGTACTGTTTACATAACTCCGTTGGGAAGTTCATCATCATCACGTGCTCTCTTCAAACTGAAGTTTGGCGATCAGATTGAGATAACCAATTCGATCCTCAGCTATTCTTTTTAACTGATCAAACTACTTCCTGCGCTGGCTACCAGGTTCATTTGCTGGTACATGATGATACACCTGTCCCTAACGACGTGGCGCTGGTCAGTGTGATATATTAGATACACTAGCTACAACGCCTTTCAAACTGGAACACAGTAATATTTATACATTACTGTTTGGCGGCAGAGAAAAGCTGAGGTCATAACTTCCTAAACAGTCTCCGGCACCAGAACCTACTTTAGTTTTTGTAAAAGGCGACTAAGTAGGGAACTTAGATTCCAAGCGGAAGAATAATTGTACTGGAGAAGATTGGAAGTTGAATTATTGAAGTTATGATGATGATGTACAAGTGTAGTAATTGCAAGTGTTATATGTTAAAAAGCTCCATCCTTACTGTTCTATATAAGGCAACATGGAACATCATATAATGGAAGTCTCAGGTTCGATTTCGCTTTTAAATAATCATTGATATAGGATCTTTGGATCCTGTTAAGTTGAAGGTAACTTTCTTCGCACATCGTATCACATAGATATTTTAATGATACGAAGCTTATATCTTCGAGAAAATCAAAGGTTTCTATAGATAAAAAATATTGTCATTTTGATATATATAAAAAATTTACAAAATAACTCTTTTAGTGTAACATAAAAACCCTGGTTACTTCATACAGTTTGTGACGAAGCTAATTTTACCAATCAAACGTTGCTAAATAAATTTCGATCGACTGGTATAAAGCGATCTATCAAGTTAGACCCAATGTTTCCGGTGGAAACGGGAAATTAGAGAAGGTCCTTAATTTAATTAAAATTCAAACAAATATCAACATTTCTTAATTTGAAATAAAAAAAAGATACAATCAAGAAGGATACTATATTTTATTTAACTTTCCAACTACTAGGTCTCGAATTCTTCTCTCACAAGGTTGTCAAGGTCTTTTATGAACCATTCTGGTGAATGCCATATATTTAAGAATGTTATCATTCCATCCCTAGAAGGTCTAGACCTTCTAGAAGGCTAGTACATTGAGCTAGCTCAGTGAGGATCGAACCCGTGCCATTTCTAAACGTTGCTGTACTACCAGGTATATCGTTACTTGCTTCTTATTAAATAATACATTCGTTAAGATAATAAGCACTGCACTGAATTATGCTTCTAGAAATACATAAGATGTTATATATCGTCACTACAGTAATTTTACTACCTACAGCACCCTTAAAATCGGAACACGGTAATATTTGCACATTATTTAACAGTATAAATAGGAGCTAAAGTAGTATCCATTCCTTTTATACAAAGAAGCGACGTATCGTTCATATTACAGTATATGATAGACCAGTCCATAACAACGTGGCGCTAGTTGAGACGTGATAGCACCACATTGTGCTCGTTGCCTTGATACGTAAGATATCTCGTTACCCCAACAATTACACTATCTACAACACCATTCAAACCAGAACACAGTAATGTTTGCACATATTTAACGGTAAAAATAGGAGCTCCTGTCATACTTACCTAGACGGTCTCCTGAACCTCCTACCAGTGCTCTCCAATCATAATACTGAATAGTTTCCAGGATCAATCGATCTATGTAGGGTATTCTTGAAAACAATATATCATACTCTACTCCATCCTCATCATTATATCTCATGTTTTATAAGTATTCTATGTTAATGTTTCCGGTCTCTTCATTCAGTATCTAGCTGAAAAGGTCAACACTAAATGTAAAGAAAAAAAATTATTGTATATTACTTTACAAGTAATGATAATAACTGAAAAATATATAAATATATAGTAACTTTTAGTTTAATTAAATTTTTATATTTCAGTTTGTTTAATTATGGAAACTTTTGCGGTTAACTCGAGAAATAATTTCCCAATGAGGTTCTTGCGTCAGAGATGGAAAAAGGAGCAGATTGTCGCGCGGCCGCTGAAACTAGGTTGCACTCACCTTGCACTACTCGATATTTTAACATCGAGGCTAAATAAAAAAAATATAAGGCTTCGAAGGATTCGAAGGCGACCAATTACACGTCATTGTAAACGACGCTCGAAATAGAAACTTCTAGAAATAGGACACTTGTCCTTCTTGAAAAGCTGACGGTAGGTCAATTTCAATGTGTCCACAAACATCTTATATTCTACCCTGTCTCTGATGTCCGAGACCATCTAAGTAGCTACCACCGCAGCCCCTATTTCTGCCTCTTAATAGTGTGGGAACATTACCGCGATACGGATTGAAGGGCGTTGTAGCTGTTCATCGTCATTATTATTTCAGCATTTCAATATCCAATCTAATTCAGTAATATTTTTCTTCGTCATTCAGGTCGATGAGTCGACGACCAAAAAGAAAAGTTCGCGATTTAGTCGCCTTTTATGAAAACTAAAGTAGTGCACTTACTGCTCCTCGTGTACTATACGGATATACTGGTGGTAGGTCTTTATTGCCGTAGAGCGTAGCCTATAGACCTAGAGTAAGTAGGTACCACAGCAGTTGCTATTTCTGCTGCCCAAAAAGTAATGTAAACATTACTGTATTCCGGTTTGAAGGGCGTTTTAGCTTATGTAATTACAACAGTAACGAGATTCAACATCTTGTCTCAAATCGTCGAGTACAACGGTGGCGCAGTTCCATCCTAACTAGCGTCAGGTTGTCTTGAGGAGAGCATCCCGTAAAGGTCTCGGTCGAGTCTTCGCTAGGTCGAATAAAAGAAACTTATTGAGGAGTCGTGTAATTATGTTATAGCATCACACAGCATCCAGCGCATAGAATTGTCTAGTTACATCTGCTCATCATAATTATTTTTTCTTTGAAGGATGCTGTAGAGCTCGACCTACGAGAGCTTGAAGCAGAGGACTGGCAAGAGGCAGTGTGAGACAGACAACGCAGACGTTGTCTTGTCTTGAAGGCCTAGACTCACTTTGGGTCGAAGCGCTAGAGGTGAGTAGGTAATTTAATTATATACACCATCATCAGCCGATAGACTGCCACTGCTAGACATACACCTCCCGCAAAAATTCCCAAATCGATCGAGTAGGAATTCATATGGTGGCATTTGAGACATTTCCCACCGCGCTGGTCTTTTGCGCGTTGGTGAATGCCAAGCCTCATTTATTGATTACCAGGCTTCACCACGAGCATGTGAGGTTATCTTGGATCCAGTGATTTACACAGCCAAATATAATATTACTAAAGTGGTCGGATACTTTTATATCAATACCACTACTATTAGTAATGATACTGTCGATGATATTATCAGTAGTTATTTACTCTTGAAAACAGCGATTTACATTCATATTGAACAAGAAAACTTTTCAGTATTTCAATAATACATTTCCTACGTTTATATAATATTTTAAACAGAGCTTTTTCATAAACACTGAAGTGATGGTTTTTTATTTGTTAATTCCATGGAAGCTTCAGATTTAAAACATCATAGTATGAAGTACTATGAATTTAACAAATCCCCTATTTTATAAATATCAACTGTTTCAATGAAGGTGACAATTTCATAATATATATCCATCCATCCATCCATCCAATCAGCCGGAAGACGTCCACTGCTGGACAAAGGCCTCCCCCAAAGATTTCCACTCAGACCGGTCCTGGGCCACCCGCATCCAATGGTTGCCAGCGACCTTGACCAGGTCGTCGGTCCACCTTGTGGGAGGCCTGCCCACGCTACGTTTTCCGGTGCGTGGCCGGTAATAAATGTATATAAATATATATATAGATATATATATTTATATACATTTATTGTCTCGTCAACATTATCATCAGATATACGTCCACTGCTGGACATAGACCTGCCCCATAGATCCTCACATCGATCAGTCTGGCGCTGCCCGCATCGCCGGGCACTAGAGGTCATTGTTTGTAGGGGTTGATATAGGGAGATTGTATATTATAATTATTATTCTCTAAAAAAAAAGACAGTGCTTTATGAAATACATAATTTTATAAGAGATTAGTGTCCAGCAGTGGACCTTTTTTTATTATACGAAGCAATGGGACGGGCGCGAAATTCACATACTTAAGCGATAAACCTACCCATAACAACGTGGCGGTAGTTATAAAGATATACATAGCACTACGTTTGAATCGGCGCGTTGTTACACAAGCAATAAAATCTCGTTACCTCAGTAATTATAGTGTAATTACTGAGCCCCCTTTAAAACAGACCATAGGAATATACATTACTATTTGGCAGTAGAAATAGACGCTGTGATAGGGCCTGTCTAGACGGTCTCCGGCAATGGAGACCTATCACAAGATCTCTATCGGCTGAGATGATAATGATTGTGTTATCATTATTTCTTAACAGTTTATAAACCTATAATTTTTCCTAACAGAACAAACAAGACTTACACAATATATGCAAAGCTTTAGATTAAGTTAAGTATTACATGAATACAGACTATAAATAAATAGTGTGATGAAATCTAACCGCAAAATAGTATGGAGAAATAGAACCACCTGTGTAATACCTTTTAGTAATTATATTAATTCAGTCAATACAGTAAATACCCTTTTTCTTAATTCTTGCTCCATTCTCCTTCAGCCAAGTAATATCGACCGCTCCTACCGGAAACCATTTCCTCTACTACAAGATCGAGAAATCATTCCACTAGCAATTATTACATTAAATCCTAATTAAATGTTCTCAAACTTTACAACCATATTATACGTGTAGGTTAATAATTTAAAAGGTTTGATTTAATAGATTAATAGCTGAAGACCATATAAACGTTAAATGACAGTAGTCAAAAGCACAACTATAACATGGTATATCTTGAATAATTGACATTGTATACATATATATGTATACAATGTCAATTATATGTAATCTATATAGATTACATATACATTTACTGCTGGTAGGTACCACCGCAGCTTCTAGTTCTGCCGGAAAACATGTGCAAACACTACTCTGTTCCGGTTTGAAAGGCGCTATAGCTCGTAAAATTACATTGGTAACGAAGCTAAACATCTTATGTACCATCCTAATTAGCGCCACGTTGTTATGAGCACACGTATCACTTACCACCGGGTGAAGGTCCTTGTTTTATTCAATTAACTAAACGAGCCTGACGTTCACTTATAGTAACTATACTAGCAATTATACTAACTATAACTCCCTCCAAACCGGAACACAGTAATGTTTGCACATTGCTGTTTCGCGACAGAAATAGACGCTGCGGTGTTACCTACCTAGTCGGTCTCAAGCAATAGACCTACCACTAATACATACAATAGGTTCTGGAAAAAGTTTTCTTTAGTGGTAAGACTGATGGATAGAAGCAGCGTGGACAGAGCTAAAGAGGATGTGCAGGCCAGATGAGAAAGGCTGTAAAGACCCAACACAAAGAGAAAGAGCTGCCGTAAAATCATAAGAAGCATCATCTTATGACGGCAACCAGGGTTGAGAGAACGTACGGAGAGAGTACAGACTAATATTCTTTAATACATGAATAATTGAGGGACAACCCTCTAACCTCCCCATGCCCCCCACCGTCCTCCCTCATCATAAGCAACTACATGCAAGTGTAACAGCCGAGCAGGCACCAAATGACATATAAAGTTTGCGTGCGACGTATTTATTTCCACCTGACCCAGACGGCTGACCCGCTTCCCGGAGCCGCCCGAACGCGGCAAACTTCGATCCACACTGATTCGCTCTTTGAGGGGGCAGAGAGGGTGTACCTGACAGGGAGGGCGGTGAGGGTTTATTAGAAACCTCATGCATATCAAGGTGACCTGATAACATCTGAAATATACCTAAATTGTTCTATGAGTTATGTTTGCTTGATCGTAGACGCTGATTGTTGACGAAAAGTTTTTTTTTTTTTTTTTGTTTTGTATTATAGATCTTTACAAAGAACTGAAATTGCGGCGTTCTTTTGTAAATATAATTAAAAACTTTATTCGTATATTTACACGGTACTAAAGACAAAATGATATTTTTTTTAAATAACGATATTTTTCGATAAGCTCATGAAAGCTCTGTACCGATTTCGACGCGAATATCTCATGCTGTAAATCAAGTTACTGTTGATGTATAAATAATAAACTTTATACATAAAAAAATTCGAAATTCAGGGTTTTTCTTACATTTAAAACTATTACCCTATAAATTGTATTTCTTCGTAGATAGCGTTTTTATATAGTTTCATAGTTCCTCGTCAACAGTTCATAGTACATATAGCGAAGCTTACTTCCTATTAATTTTCATGACGATAGTTGATTTATTAAAAAGTGCAAATATACAGTACACTGGAATTCTATATATGTATACCTTTATAACCTTTAAAACATATTATTTATATTTTTTTTGCAACAAGGTTCAAGTATACATAGTGAATATACTTATGAAAAATATCGTATTACCTAAACGTGATAGCTCAGTGTATAAGAGGTTGATGCGCGATATACATCTCGAAGAGGTGCGGGTTCGAACTCCACTGAGCTTGAGCTTGGAGGAGGAAACAACAGCATTCGTAAATAAAAGAACCTTAAGCTTACTCTCTTTAGAGTAGATCCCAAGTCTAAGTTATGGGAGATAGAGGAGAGGAGTTATGGTGAGAAAACTATTAATAATTGATAGTGTAACAACAAAATCAAAAATTGAAATAGTACACTAGAAAGATGGTTGGAAAGCTCTGTAGTATATTACCAACTTGCATCCGGTTTTTACTTAGTATTCAAATACTTTAAGAACTTTAAAAATATACTTTTCATACTCCAAAAATATGTTATAAAGGAAACAATATTTTTTTGTATACCATTATACCTTGTATTTCACGAGTTTGCGATACGTCGCCGGAAACAAGTAACGTTAAACTTAAGGCGCTTAATTAGCGGTTATAAACTTTTTTAAGTTGGCGCGAACAGATCACGTGACTTAGTGTTAGGGCTACCAATAACGAATTCATATAAGTTAACCAAATAGATAAACAAATCTGGTAACATTCAACATAAAAACGGTAAAGTATTATAACATGAAGTTAAGGATTAACAACTTAATGAATAACAGGAAGAATACTAAAGTTAGGTTTTAGTCTTGATGTGTTTTTACAAGACTGATGAATATTACATTAAATATCTGTTGTCGGAGATTATCTAATTTGGTACTACAACAGCGCCTATTTCCCCAGGCAGTAACGTTCAAAGACTATTGTGTTCTGGTGAAAAGCGCTGTAGCTTTTGTAAATAAATTGTGAGCTTAACGAAGTATTGAAAGGGCCCTTGTATAGGATGGGCTAGAACATCACTAACACCTCACTATCTTTGGTGTATCTTAAAAGGAACCTAAGAGGAAACGATTCTAGAAAGTGGCAGCAATTTTCCTTATAAAAAGCTTTATAGTTGGGGGTAATAATAGCAATTACCCCCAACTATAAAGCGATCTATTGAAGAAATCTATGTTCAACAGTGGGCAACGTTAGACTAAAATGATAATGATGAACTACATTTATGTGTTCAGTGAACATCAGGTAGCTCCTCATGTTTAATGATGGTAGGTCTGTTGGAGAACTTTTAAGTACCACTGCATCATCTCTCTACCACCAAATAGTAGTAGATAATTTTACAAAATAACAGTATTAATATCTTAACACTAGGCGTATGTATAGTTTTATATTATTGAATAGATTTTAATGAAGATAATTTTATATATAGCATCTCCGGTGGAATCCCATCTCAGCCGGAGGTGTAAGGGGGTGTAAGGGCACAAGAACTCACGGAACACAAGCCAACCTCACCTACTCATGGTGCTCCCTGGTAATCAACAAACAAAGCTCTGGCTCCTATCAACCCGCATTGGACCAGCGTAATGGGAAATGGCCCTTATTCCCCCATAAAGGCCTCTAAAATGGCCCCAGGTGCCCTGCGATTGCCCAGCGCAGGACCGATCGATGTTGGGATCTTTAGGGGAGGCCTATATCCAGCAGTAGACGTATGTCGGCTGATGATGATGATGATAACCTAGCCTCGCGTTTCTGTCGATTTTAATGTCAAGACTTTATTGTATTTATGATATTTATCAATAGTTAATTCAAATACTTAACTAATATCTGTAACTAAAACTAGGTAGGATCTATTCATCAGGTCAAAGCCATCCTTTCATTTAACATTTTAAATATAACCTGTTGATTTCGCACCCGATCAATTTAGTGTTACACAGGCTTTATAATACAAAGGCACATGTGACCACGTTAATTGAACATTTACGATAATCGCTTTCGATTCGCTAAAGAGGATTTCAACAGCCCCAAGCGGTGCGAACATTACACATGTAGAACATTGATAATAGTTAACAAATAATTCACAATATATAAGGGATGCTGCTATAGCCAATGTGTATTTAATTGTATAAGCAATAAAGGGAAATCATAGAAAAAAGTTAAATTTATGAGATACCTTGCTGGTGACGCAATGTAACGTATATATATCATCACATCCGTCAAAACCGTCAATTATCCATATATCAGGTGTACCGGTATGAAGTGAGCGTTAAATACAAATGTCTAGATAGGGAACATTTGTTTTGAACGAGCTTTTTTTTATTGATGAGCACTTTTTTTTTTGTTTTTTTTTGCTATGACATCTGTGAAACATATATTATTTAGTCTACATCAAGTCATTGGACAGACATCATATTTTTCATCGTATTAAAAATGTCGAATTTTGTACCAAAAAGTGATGATTCGCGGAAAGCATTAATTTTTTGTTTTCATTTGAAGAAAAGTACTGCAGAGTCGCATGCGAGTCAAATGCTTGTCGAGGCATATGGTGATCATGCTCTATCAGAAGCAATATGCAAAAGATGGTATCAACGGTTCAGAAATAATGATTTTGATGTGAGAAATGAATAACGTGGAAGACCACCAAAAAAGTTTGAGGACGCCGAATTGCAAATGATATTGGATGGAGATGACACTTTGAATCAAAAGCAAATGGCAGAAATGTTAAATGTTGCACAACAACACAAAAAACAATTTCTGACCGTTTAAAAGCTATGGGAAAGATCCAAAAGTGTGGAAAATGGGTGCCACATGAATTGAATGAAAGACAGATAGAAAACCGAAAAAACACTTGTGAAATTTTGCTTCAAAGACACGAAAGAAAATCGGTTTTGCATCGGATTGTTACTGGCGATGAAAAATGGATTTATTTTAAGAATCTTAAACGGAAAAAATCATGGGTTAATACGGGACAACCATCAACCATCAACATCGACTGCAAAACCAAATCGATTTGGCAAGAGAATGCTGTGTGATTGGTGGGATCAGAAAGGTGTGGTGTACCACGAGCTCCTAAAACCTGGTGAACAACTAAAACCTACTGATCGCTACCGACAACAAATGATCAATTTGAACCATGCATTGATCGAAAAACGACCAGAATGGGCCAGAAGACACGGCAAGGTAATTTTGCTCCATGACAATGCACCTGCACACAAAGCAAAACCGGTTCAGGATACAATCCAAACACTTGGCTGCTACCTGCTACTGCCCACCCGCCGTATTCACCAGACTTGGCTACTTCCGACTACCATTTGTTTTCATCGATGGGACACGCATTGGCTGAGCAGCACTTTGGTTCCTACGAGGAGGTCGAAAATTGGGTGTCTGGTTGGTTTGCTTTAAAAGACGAACAATTTTATTGGCGTGGTATCCACAAATTGCCAGATAGGTGGTCAAAATGTGTAGAAAACAATGGCCAATACTTTGAATGAAATGTTTTTTACGTTCCTATTAATAATTAGTATTTTATTTTCACAAAAAAACGCTCATTTCATACCGGTACACCAATGTAAGTTAGATAACTTTATTACTTTCGAAATAAGTATCCCCTAACGCTATGAGGGGAGAATTTCACGACAACTGTAGTACTAATAATTTAACTTAATTTTCCATTATTTAAACAACTACAAGGTAATAAAAATGAAAAAGCTAGTAAAGAAGTAAATATACAGTTTTAAAGAATTACTTGTCATTAACTAACTGTATTATATTAAAAAAATGTATTTAATACTCATTGTTATATTTCTTTATCATCCTTAACGTGATAAGAAATATCTAAATTATTCTTATACGTATTTCAATACTATATTCTAGATTTGACTGGTTATATTTCTTTCGCCAAGTAATAGTGTCATACATCATATTGAACACCAGTTTTCATAAATACAGAGCTCCAACTACATAGTAAAATGTATTGGTAATAGATCTATGTTGCCGGAGACTATCTAATTAGATACAATCATAGCTCCTGACCCTAAACAGTACTGTGCAAACTTTACTGTGTTGCGGTAAGAGAAGCCTTGCAGCAAATGAAATTACTGATGTAATGAGTCTTAACATTTTTCTGCTCAAAGCCACGAGAACAATGTTTTCGCAGTGTATGTATAAATAATTCGTATCATATTGCAACGTCGGTCGTATCACTTACGATAAGGTTAATGACCTTCTCGTCTATTCTTCAAAATAACAGTGCTTAGTGTGCCAACAACTTTAATTATGTTACGTACACAAATGGCGTGATCGCACAACAACCTATTATTACTCGGGCCGTTTTAAACACTTATTTTACGCGCTGCTGAAACTGTAGTAACTAACAACATACTACAAACACTAAGTAATACTAACATATTCATATGAAAATATAAAATGAAATTATCTTACTCATGCTCTTATTAATTTCAATTAAAAACCTTATTCTAATTTAAAAACAGTTCATGACTTCATACTAGATATTCAGGTTCAGGACAGACAATATCAACAACTCCACTGTAGAAGCTTCCAGCACTTTTTCTTGAAATATAAAAAATGATAAATATATTCTAGCAGACTATTAATTTATTTAAATGTCTATTTACATATACAAAAAGAAGTAAAAAGGCAGTGTTAAAACAGAAGAAAACTTTATCCTAATTACTTAAGGACGAGTAGAGAAAGAAGTAAGACTGGAGTTGGCTATAAACATAAAATATTGTCATCCTTCCTAATCTACTGGATATAGGCTTCCCCCCACATCACAAGATGAACTGATGGTCTGGTGGAGGTCGCAAGAAGTAGCTGGATCCGGACAACGCTGATTATTATAGAACTATATTAAATATCAATACAAGATATAAGTAAAATTAGATATGACAAAACCAATAAACCTAGACATCCAGTTAGTTTGTTCAGTACTCTGCCGGATTGGGATAACCGGGGGCTTTTCTTTTATTGTCGATAAGAAAAATATTTTTTTAATCTATTGTATTGGTTAGTAAATAAAGGAGATAAGTAAACAAAAGGTCAAACTGGTGTTTCTCCGGGTGGAAAACAACGCCATATGCATCTTATTTACAGCTTAATGGAGTAAAAACTGCCTCATATACATTTTTTTGTTTCTTTTCCTGTACAACTTTATATAGCCCATAGGATCTCACTAATATTAAGAAGTAGACAATGTTTCGTATGGTTTTTCATTTACAATGTTATTATTTAAAAAAAAAATAAGTAATACTTAACAAGCAACGTACTGGTGGACGAATGACCAGGTCAGTATTGCAGGAAACTGTTGAATACTTATAACATCGGATTAATCGCACTGAGAATCTATTAAAAAAAGCTCATGACTATAATGACGAAGCTATACTTTATAACATAGTATGCGCTCAGTGTGACACGGCCTAATAAGTAATAGGTGCTCGCTTCAAAAAGTAATAGCAGCCCAACGTACAAGTTAAGATCGCTGATAACAGTTATTATTTAGTTATGATTACTTTTAGTTATATCACGGTATTGCCTCAATAAAGGTATTGCTGAATGTAATATTGATTACTGTAAATATGATATGGATTAGTGATCCGATATAAATATTAGGTACAGTGTATAATTACAGTACACGACTACTACACCCATAATTTGAGTGCGTTCGAAAATATTACGGATTTCTTCATGTAGTATCTTGGAATCAATCTTTCATAATCTTCAGTTGATAGATTCTTCCTGTTACGCATCTCCGAAAAGGACTCACCAATCGGTCCTGTATTCCTCGTGACCTTTGCCACATGTTCCTAAAGATCAATTTAAGGTGATCCTACTTGTATTACAAGGACCTATACACATCCAAACATTGCCTAGATTAGTTTAGACTACTCCCGTTACATGTTATTCGTGAACTATCTTCTGCATAATTATGTTTAAGAAAACACAAATATAATATTGACTAGAATTATTTATTGCTCTATTTAATAACAAAAAAAAAACATCACACAAGTCCTAATTGAAAACCTTAATTATAAATTACTATCGAAATTGCTGATGCCGACTGCATTATCAGTGTCCAGCAGGTGGCAATCACCGAATCCGCTGCGTTTCTCGTTCTCCTTCTCAAAATTACTCTTACACAGGAAGTCGCCGTCGCAAACAAAATCGTTTCTTCCATCTTCGATTATTGAATCGTCAAACGTTGAATCTCTAAACCTTTTATCACTTTCAGCACTGTAATTCTGATATCGCTCGATTTCGAAATCCGGTGATATAGTCTGCCCTTCGTTAACAGACTCTTTGCCTAGGATGTCTTCAGCTTCTATGTTTGTACTAGGAATTGATGGGTCGTTCATCTCATTGAAATTAATTCTGTTTACAATCTCGTTTTTAACTTCATATTTCAATTCGGACATGTCGAGACCTTCGCGACTTTCGAGTAGCGGTTTTATATTCATCAGATTGTAGTTGGACATCATTCGGGTATCCCAGTGGTTTGGCACGGGCACATTGTCCGACGTAGAAGCTTCTAGATCCAAATGTACGTCTTCACCGATTTTTTTAAAACTTCCAAGATTGTATTGCAACGGTATTGAAAACGACGGTAGATCCATTTGTGAATTCTGCCGGGTCGGTAGTGCGGATATGTGGATAGCTGGTGGTGCTTGTTTAGCTTTAGAGCCGTAGCTGTTTAGGTTCGATGATTCAGCCAGATTAATCACTTGAGATGAAGATACTAAGAATTAAAACAAAATAATTTAGCTATGTGTGAGATTGTTGAATTTTTAATAATATAATATATGTAAGACTTTAATAGATGATCAATAAGAAAATAATAAAGCTGTTATTAGATTTTTCGAGACTTTATACAAACATACTCATAGTTCGTTGCTATGAACAAAGATTTGTACTTTCTTTAGCTTAATAACATTTAATTTTACTTTTAATAATAGAAAAAACTTTTCAAAGGGACTTAAGTTTGTGATTAAAGAAAGCATGCTCTTGTTTTTCTATACCACGAGTTCCAAGAATGACATCGTTCATGGTCATATACTAGTAACTAGCACTTGGCGTTGTGATCAATGAAAATCTAGACTGTTTTGTAAGAGTTAGCCCCAGTGGTGGGAACAAAACTGAAAGCGTATCTAAATACGTTCTTAGTAGGAAATTAAATCTATATATAGATATATTTAGTAATCGCAATAAACTCAAATTGAAATACGAACCAGGTATCGTAATAAAATCCCTCATCTCAAGCGCTAAGGCCGATGGAGACCTGGGGTCAGGTGATCTTCCCCCGCGCCCTGGGTAGCTCTCACAACCAGCTTTCTGTTGCTTCCTCCATTTCGCACGGCGGTTTTGAAACCACACCTGTAAATTTAACAATCACCAATCGAAGTTCCCATTTCTGATACTCATTTTAAAATAACGGTAGGAAGTTCGCTACTTAAAGGTCTCACAGCTGAGAAATAAGGCTTTCGAGGTAAAAGAAAGTGAGGGTAGTTTAACCACTGCCGGCTGGGTGGGGATGATAGATATCCTATGACCACGTAAACTATTGTTTATTGAATCGACCGTTGGCCTTCTTCGTCATCGAATGTAGCAGCCTTATTTTCTCAACTATCACTCTTTCTACTACCTTCTTATATATTTCTTGTATACTATGATCACATGCATCCAAGTATCTGATGACCTCTATGCTTTAACGTATAAAGTTGAAAGCCAGGACTGAAAACTTAAAACACGTCTTTAAAGAGGATAGTTTTCATATAATTAAGAGGAAACTCTTACCTGTACCCTCGCTTCCGTGAGATCTATCCTCATAGCCAGCTCTTCCCTGAAGAATACGTCAGGATAATGAGTCTTGTGGAACGCAGCCTCCAATTGCTCCAGTTGAATATTGGAGAAGGTTGTCCTGGAATACGAAAACACGGCTGTTGTAAGATAAACTGCAATTTCTAAATATTAAGTTAATTTCCTTTAACTGTAAGAAACAAGTTTACTTTGCAACTTAAAGTATTAAGTATATACGTACCTATATCTTCTCTGTTTACGTTTTGGTACATCGCTTTTGGAATCTGAAATTAATAAAAAGGAAATATTTAGTATAATCATAAAAAAAAAATATTTCTGTCCCTCTAGCATTTGGGGGCCGGGCCCTCAAGTCTTGTCTTTATTTGGGTTTTTACTTTCCTTTCATTTTTTCGTTCTCTTCATCCATCCTTCTTTTATTCTGTTCTTATCTTACTTCCTCGTTCATTCTCCATCCCATTTCCTTCTCTCATACTTTGCTCATAAATGAAAGAGACAGTCCGTTATTTTTTTATCATTATGTCTATTACTTTCTTTTCCTACACATTTGTTCTTATTCTATACGTTTCTATTTACTTCATACTATTTACTTTCTGTTTTTGATATCTTTTCTTATACAGATCTCACTTTTCTTTTGTTATTTTGTTTTATTTCTAGTAGTTGTATTAGGATGCGGATCTATAGCAGAGCGGAGTACTTGGATATGATTGAAAGTCTTTATCAGGCCTAGTCGTTTCATGCCCAGCACTGGACGTCTATCGGCTGATAATAATTAATGACAGGGCTACCAACATTTAGTGGTGCCGGAGACTGTGTAGGTACCACACAGCAGCGCCTATTTCTGTCGCCAAACTGTTTTAAGCAAATATTACTGTATTCCGGTTTGAACGGCGCTATAACTAGTGAAATGACTGAGATAACTAAACAACAAGTAAAGTCTCAAGGCGACCAGCATATCTAGGCACTGTGTATATCATCCCAACTAGCGTCATATTCTTATGGGCAGGTGTATCACTTACCATCAAGACGTTTCGCTCTTCTCATCGTTTCGTGGAATAATGAAAACCATTTCATTATTAAAGTATTTTCACTCACTTGAACTAGGCGAGTACTCTTCATCATCTTCATATTGCTGTGTTTCGACGTTATCATCAGCTTGTTCAGTGTTAGTGCCGTACGTATCACCGGCGTCAGCGTCAGGACGCTCACACAAAACCGAACCTGGACCTAGTCTAAAAAAAGCGATTAAATTGAATTTAGGATCGGACTTATTTTTATTATTAGTAGTTAGAGTATTTTCACAGCATCCCAACATAATAACCGTGTAAGTTAAACTGTTAAGCTTAAGTATTTCCCAATCAACCCTAGTATAAGTTACAATCCGCTAAAGCAAGTATTGTTAAGTAATGTCAAGTAAAGCAGTATTGTTAGTATTATTTTTTTTTTCAGGCCTGTAATCTAGGGCTAGCAAGAATAGGACTAAGGTAAGCCCTGCTTGTTGTAAAACGCGACTCGGTCTACGAGTTTCGCGGGCCTTGAGGGTGGGGGCTCTTATCGCTCAAGCGAACCTGCGTGGAACAGCGTAAGGCTCTCCGAATGCACTGATGCAGAGCACTATGAGCAGTTTTAGTTAAAAAAAATCCCACATAACCCTTCTCTCCCTCCCTTATCCCTCCGGAAGCAGAGAATCTTTCGAAGGTTTTCCTCTCGAAACCAAAATAAACTATCTAAAGTTTTAGCAGTGTAAACATATGAGCCATTTTCAGTTTCCGTGCATCTCAAATATTTGATTAGGACAAAGTATGACATATCGGAAACATCAAACTATAGATTTAAGCAAATCATTACTATAATTACATTATGATATAACCTAGGTACAAAACGGCTAACATTGTAGATGTATATAGATACACTACACCATATTGCACTCGTCGCTTGAGACATCAAGCGACGAGCGAGCGAGTCAATGTCGACTCTTTACCCCAGTAATTACACTAGTTACAACGCCCTTCAAACCGGAACACAGTAATGTTTGCATAATATTGTCCGTCAGCTGTAATAGATGCTGCGGTGTCCTACTTAGACGGTCTCCGGCAACTAAGGCCTGCCTATATATAATTTATTTTACAAGATATATATTCATCATAATCATCATTAAGCCATCTATTTCTACTGCTGGAAATAGGCCTTCCTCCTGTATGGATGGGGGCTGGATTTTTAGGAGGAGATTTGGGCCACTTCCCACCAAGCTGGCTCAATGCGGATTGGTGGGAGCAGGAGCTTCAGGTGTTAATTATGTTGATTTAATTTGATACAGGTTAGTGTTTAAAAACTAATTTACACATATATCTAAAATGTTTTTTACTTTAATTAAATCTTATACTGATGGGTATGTTATTATAATAATATATATAATTAATTACCCATTAAAAAGATTTGGTATGTTGTAACAAAAACTTGTGGTGGGAGATACATCGTCGTTCAAGATGGCCGCCGAGTCGAAGCCGGCGGCGCCCGCTCCCGCCTCGCGTCCATCCAATGATTCTTCCATCTGTTTATTATTATTATTATTATAAACATATCAGTAAAATCACAGTGAACACAACGTGATATATCCTCAAAGAGTATATATCTTAAAGCGTATAAAAAATTTGATACTAATACGCTTTGGAGACAAGCAATGAATCATAGATCTGTACATCATACAATCAGATACAATCTACAAAAAAGAAAGTCTGCTAAGATCTATATTTCTTCAGGATGACAGTCAGTCGTTATTAACAAGTGATTCTCCAGTTTTTTTACTACATAAACAAGATATTTTAACATTAAATGCAATGTAACTAAAGGCAATTTTATCAAGCCTATTAAAACCTAGGAAGTCTAACCGTAGCGGATTCGTAGAACGTACTCGTACTATATGCTAATGCATCAAAGTTTATTTATTTAGATTTTTTCGATTTGATTAACCCGTTACAATTTCAAATACCTTGTATATAAAACTATCTTTTCTCCACTTGCTTTGCTAGTCGTAACACCCTCTCTCTCCCCCTAACTTCAAGGAAGTAATTATATAAAACCCGTTCAAGATGACCTATACTCGGCAAAAGGAATATATCTACCAAATTTCAAGTCTCCAAGCTTAATGGTTCTAGAGATATAGTGCTTATTACATATATATAAGAATTTTATGATAATTATCAAGTAATAAAGATATTTATCGTATATATGTTTTACACTAAAATTGGATAACTAATTTTTTTTTAAAAACCCTTAAAAATATTGTATTTTAGAATTAAAAAAAAAAAAGAGGTATCGCATCATCCCGCGGGTGCTTAAGAGTTGTACAAGTAACGACAACCGCTGGCGACAGAACTTAAATTGAATTAAATGTCTATAATTTAGTTAAGTTTATTAAATTACTAGTAAATGAGTATAATTTGTGGTGTCTCACCGTTCACACCGACAGTTTGGCTCACGGTGCTGGTGCAGGTGTGGTGGTGCTCTTTTCGCGCCATTAATTTGACACGTGTCACCTTTCCTGAACTGATTTCGCGCCAAAATGTGCCCGCGATTTCAATCAGTTGAGTGTCTCTTTTTTTTATTTTTCTTACACATTTATATATGTTTTATAGCATTTCAGTAAGAATACATACAGTGATATTAATTATGGTGAATTAAATAATTTAATTATTATTAATAATTTGTTAATTAAGTTTTTATTATGATAAAAAATTAAAAAAAAATATAAACCAATATCCTTATACTAGTGATTGAATCAAATATATCTACATAGACATACATATTTTTAATATTGTTGTATATATATAATAATATTTTTATTGCTTTTAACAAATATTATAGTTAGTAATAATAATAGTTAATTGATATTCTTTGGATTACAATTTAAACTATTTAATAATAATAAAAAAAAAAAATTTAAACTTACCTTTTCGTGAAGATTTCTTTAATCGATAGTTTATATTTTTAACATAACCAAAAGATTTTATTCTTTTACTGAAGGCTGTAACTATTGTCACGTGGTCGTCACTACTGAAGTGAACACCCGCGGATCCACTGCCGCTAGCGGAACAGAGAACGAATGGAGACGCACTATTTGTTAGCTTTGTATAGACAATGTATAACTATTTCTCTGTTGCTCATCATCATCAGCCGATAGACGTACAATTCCATGTTATGTTATTATTTACTTTACTACTTTTAATCTTTTTTTACAGGATGAAAAAAAAAATATTGTTCTTTTATTAGTAAGATGTTCCTGAAAAAAACTAATTTAATTTCTAACTATAGTTTAATAAGAAACAAAATCTCTTAATTATTTCTGTTTAAACTTTGTAGATATTGTGATATGAACATTTCGAAGCCATGATTGAGATGTGATGCTGTGTAAACATCTTATTTAGTGCCTCACTGTTATGTATGAATTTATCCCTTACCGCTAGATAGATGGCACATGTCTTCGCTCTGTATTTATGGTATTTTGATGGGTGTATGGGTTAGCGTAAAACAACTGAGGAGTCCAAGACAACCTCACCTGCTTGTGGTGCACCCTGCTAATTAACAAACGAGGGTCAGGCTTACAGAGCCAGCGTGGCTGGAAATGACCCAAATTCTCCCATATGAATCGCTAAACGATCTATATGGGAATCTTAGAAATAGGCCTATGTCTAGCAGAGGACGTCTATCGCCTGATGATGATGATGATGACTGATATATTATACACCTGTTACTCGTTAAGATATCTTTACATCATCACATTGCATCATTTACTTTTGTCTTCATTAATTATATTAAATATAATCTTGTGAAATCATTTAGCGCCTTAATCACAGGAAATTTTGAATGAGATAGTTTCCTGTCATTGGTACAACAAATCACTTCGAATTACGGAGATTTGTTATGTAATTACTATCTATAATGGTTATTCAAATAAACAACAATTTGTTGAGAATATCTTGAACTTAGGCAAAAAAATGAGGTCTATTAAGAGAAAGAAAGATTTGTATTACTCTGTTAATGATTTTCTTTCAAACTGTGTTAGTATTCAGTTCTTCTTTATTGTCTTTACTTTTGTTTGAAGTTTTTGTGCTAAAAGCTGTGCATAATGAAAAATGTACGTGTTAAGTGTGAAGCATAGTTTTTTTTTTTTAATTTATTAATAAAATATTATTTTAATGCTTTAAGTTTATTATTTTGTTATTCATCGAGACGAGTTTTCATCTGATGATAAGTGATACGCCTGCCCATAACAGCGTAGTGCAAATTAGGATAGTAAACATAGGACCATATTGCGCTCGTCGTCTTGAAACATAGGATGTTAAATCTCGTTACTTCGGTAATTTCCCTAGCTACAACTTCTTTAAATCCGGAATACAGTATATTTGCACATTACTGTTTGGTGACAGAAATACGCGCCGCAGTGCTAGACAGTACTTTTTATTGCTGTTTATACTACAAAGTTATAGCATATGTCGACTCCATATATTTTTTACCATCTCGCCTAGAAAAGCGTGACGTTTATTATTACGACATCCTCTCACACATATAGAGGTACAGTCCACGTGTCCGTCCGCACGGTTATATATGTTGCTTTCGGTGCTAAGCCAAGCTCAGCTGGGGGCGGCGGGCGGTGATGACATACAAGTGCCGATGTATCGCTGTCAGAGCATTGCGGCTTTACGAGCTACTGCGTTGTTTGAACCATCGACCCTGCAGTTTGTCACCCCTGTCGCGCTACGTTAATTGTTATGAAACCTAACGTACAGATAATACAGTCCAGTTTGATCTTGCAACTGTAATATACTGTACTCAAGATCTGATTTTGTTTACTACAGATTTCTTTTACAATTTCCATGAAATTTACAGCAGAGCAGGAAGACCCTTGGATGAACACAATGCATGCGCAAGCGTAGTCTGGGATGACCAGCTGCGGGGTAGAGCGGCGACTTGATGAAGATCGGATGTGATGATTAAGTTGAAGAGGAGGTTGATCGGAAAAACCTAAGATTAACAATAGGCAATAATAGCCTGACATGACTGATATATATAATAGATTTTATGCTATAACATTTGCGAAAGATTTTAATAAAAGATACCTTTACGCCCACCGATACTCAAGTTACTTAAAGAGATCTGTGATGATAAATTAAAAGATGTTTTAATATGTATATACTTAATATCAAATTAGGTTGTATTATTTCGTTATTTTGACCACCATATTTCGTTAGTATTATAGCCTTGAAAATATCTTAGAAGAAAGATACATTTTAAAGAGCAACAGATATCTTTGCGATTATTCCTCTAAAAGCCCAGTGGTAAACATACCGCTATGCCTTATATTTCTGTATGGGAAGTTTAGGTTCAGAGGATATCGATGAGCTGCTATGATTGAATTGTCTTATTGATTAGGGTGCTACAGTGGTTGCAAGTTATTGGCAGACAAGAGAAAAGTTTAGAGGAGAAAAAACGTGACTTTTACTTATCTAAACATCACTAAATCATTGCAAACGTTAGTCTTAGTATACAGTCGCTAGTAATAAAATTTCGAAGCGGAGTCATAAGATGCCAGGAAAGGAAAACGTAGGTACTATTTACGTTTCTTTACAGTTATTTACTTTGATTACTTTATATATATTTAATGACTCGGATGGTGACTATCATAAACAACAATCTTAGGTTCTAAGCTAGCTAATGAATATCCTGTCCCGTGATTTCATATTGCTGCCTATAAAGTGGTAAGATTTTTGTGATCCAATTCAAAAGTGGTGGTGGTCTCATCAAAATATTGTTGCAATGAAACTTATTTAAGTAAATACTTTAACCCCTGAATTCCATACACACTTGAGACGGCTTAATCTCAAAAGGCTCGCTAATCTACCAAAGGATTGAGACTAGATGTAAATATGTGATAAAACTTTATAACTTTACCTTTTGGCATTAACTTTAGGATATATTTAAGGAGATACATAAATGAATACAAACGTTCTAAGTGTATCAAATAATAAAAGCTTTGTATCGAATCGAGAAAAAATGGATAAAGAAATAGTTACTACAGAGGAAGAAAAAAGAAAAACATATTTCAAATGTGATGCTAAGTAAACTTTCTAAGTAAGCACCCTTTAGAAGGTTCACTTCGACGAATAAGTAATTAAAATAAGGTTTGAAATAAAACACAGAGTTTCCATATGAACGTTAATTCATATTTAATAAATAAATACATTTCATTGTATTTTTTTTTTAAATAAAACTATTGTAAGTGACTATGTTGTAGCAACTCTCAACAACTTTATCATATAATACAACATATATAAGGTGACGCTTCACGCGTTTATTGCTTAGTGCTACATTTACATAACAATTAATAACTAAGAGATATATATTAGGTGAACTCTTCAATATACATACACGGTAAGAATATAATAAGTTAGTAAGTTTTGTTTATGTTACAGAAAACTTAAAAAAAAAAATCCGCCCCAAATCAAACAATACCACTAAAATTAATACTTAAATATACGTTTACCAAAATGCCTCGAAATCATGGAAATCATTATTTATACATTCATATGTATTATATAAATTTATGTTTGTTATGAAAGAATTAACTTCAAATTCGGGACACAAGGATTTTCTTTTCTTTTCAAATAGACAGGGGAAAAAAAATACATCTTTGGCTTCAAGCGAAATTTACAAAAGCAAAAATTATCTTTCTATTATTCCTTACCAACTGCGATGTATCCGAAATAACCGGAAATGAAGTGTTGAAAAAAAAAAAAAGATTTATTTGGACACATTTCGAATACAACGCTCGTCTAGCAGTCCTTGGGAAATATCTATGCATACTTTTCGACCTGTGATGAAGGTAAATAAAACGTAGTAGCTCCAGTATCCAACTTGGACCTCCATTAAAGAAGGCAAGCTCCTAACGACTACTTCAATGAGGCGGTTTTAGTCTTCCATGCAAGTCGATTGGAGTGGCTTACATTCAATAGTGAGCAGCAACAGGCTGTCATAAATAGTACAATTTCCCTAGGAGTTGCGAGATGTTCCTAACACCAACATATTGTCCCACTAGAAAGTAAAGACGCTTGAAATAACGCGAAACGTTCGTAACTTACGCCCGCGATTATACAATTTAAGTTAAATCTATTAAGTAGATAAATTTATCCACAAATTTAGTACAATAATCAATTACGAAACTTTACAATCAATTCCTTTCATATTCATTTAACAATTTAAACATTTATATAAGAGTTTAGGTTTTGTATTGGAAAAAAAAATTCAATGCAAATGTTACACAAAATAAAATTGTATGTTTTATTATAAATTTAAAAATAAATAAAATTATTGTAATCTTGCCATATGAAAAAAAAATTAATGCTAACAAAAGATACTTGCGGTTAAATAAAAAGGCCGAACTGCGGCGGACGAATCGTTAAAGTTAACAATACATTTATACGAAGAACGAGGCGTTCATATATCGGTATACTTTATATATAGAGATTCAATGAATATAATAAAAAATTTATACTGGACAGAATGTATAGACGACCGTTTACTGTTCCTCATCATCGCACACGCGTACGTGTACAGCACAAGAACTGGTTAAACTTTTTTTCCCAAACGAGCTTTAAAACGTTAACAATTAGGATTCAAATCCAACCGTTGGTAGGATTCGAGCTTACCAAGTTGACTAATGATGGATTCGGAAAATTCATAGATTTCAGATAAAAGCTCGTTTATATTAGAATTGAATCGTTTTCTTTTTAACAAACAAGCGATAAGACAAAACTTTCAACTAGGGATAAGTAAAACTCTTGCCCATAACAATGCGACAGTTTGTTAAGATGATGTACATTGGCATCTTCTCGCTCGTCGTCATGAGACGAAATAATCGTATATTAAACTACCCACGTATCAAATAGTAGAAACAACAATCCTACAGTTAACAGTGGCTACATTAGAAACGACCTCATCACCAAACGCAGCTGCCTCTTTCTAATTCGGTGGAAATAGACAAAGACACAACGAGTCGCGTGGCGATGGCGGTAGTTGAAGTCGGCCATTGTCACAAACACTTATATCTATTCAGTTTATAAAATATGGTAATTTCAGTTAAGGTTAAATCGGTAACGTTCAGGTTTTAACTAAATGTAAACACTTGTCAGAAATATGTAGAATATAAATGCCGTTAGAAAAACAACAGTCGAGTAGAAAAGCTAGAAGTAAAACAGTTGAGGCAAGACACAAGTATACCAGTCGAGAAGTCGGTTTGTTTGTAGGAAAAAGAAAATTGTATATAATCATTTATATATCAATACATTAAAATGGATTATCATAGTAGAATCACTAGTAAAAGTATTATGAAAAAGTTGCAAATATTTAATATGATGGAGTTCTGTTTAGATACACTAAATAAAAAAAGAAAATAAATAAATATCACTCTTAATATTCCCACAGCTGGGACTGAGAAGATTGGCTCAAAGATAATCAAATTCGGATATAAGTACAAAATAAAGTAAACTTGCTTTTAATAGGCATTTTTTTTTATCGGAAAGGTAGGCCACGTCAACAAGAGCAGAGAACGTCGACAGTGATATACTGAAATATTAAAAGACAAACATTTTCAAAAACCTCTAGTGGAACTGTTATCTGAACTACTCTATGCATTTTTTTTTTTTTCAAATCGCCTACAACGCTAATAAATTCATCAACAATATAATGAATAAATTCGTATCCCCAATTGTAAACATGCGGTGTAAGTACTTTAACGCGTATTTGTGCTGAAAAGATTTTTTTTTTTAAAACATTGTGAATCTACTTTCTGCTATTGAGTTAATATCTATTCCGAACGTATTTACAATTATTCTAAAGAAAGGTTAAAACTTTTTTTTTAATGCATATTAGAACGAAATAAACGTTAACTATTATATTTGCTTCTTTTAACGCGTGTCGTTTCTAGAAATTTTACGTTTTTGATACTTTTAATTATTTTTTATTTTTTGTATAATGAAATGTACTTTAACTTGATGAATGTTGTAATAATGTTTACAGTGAACCCAAACCCATCTTTCAATAACCAACCGCAACCAAAAAAATATATAATATATCCTTGAATATCTATTGAACAGCGTATATGAACCCTCCGATGTACGCTACAGAACCCTATATTTCTTTCCCAAAAAACATGGACCCAAACGTTTCCGAATATACCACATTAATTAATTCTTTTTTTTTTGGTATAAGTTCCGTCACTCGACCCTCGATACCAATTCATCGCTATCGATGCTACCACGCTAGCGAATTTAAATCGTTGCAATACTACATTGTCGGTAAAGACACACAAACGCCGAAGACGACACTAGCCATGACAATAAATTCGTGTACCATTGGCACCAATATCAAAACACCTTTTAACTGTTAAAACCAGACCCGGGACCGAAATCTCAACCGTGCCTCTATTTTAAACAGCCCTTTTTTGTTCCCACAACTGGGACTCGAAGCTTTCCCTCGCAAAGCGGGAATCGTCGAAAGCTGTTGTTCTTGGTACGTGTTCTGTCACAATGTTTTCCATTCACCGGAAGTACAAGTAACACGGAGATCAAACCCGCGATCCTATTAAACGTATACCACACACGATGCTTTACAAACTGAGCTATCCCCGCTTATTATTAACACGTTTTTCTTGTAGTTTAAAATTACATAACCTCAAAATATTGGTTATGGTACAGCCGCCGTACCGTTATACGTAGTTGCACAGTAATTCGCGCTCGTGTCTGTACAATCAAGTTTGTTGTGTAAATATTTAAGATGGCACTATAAGAAAACTAATGTTTTGCTGCGAATTAAAGAAAACGTGGAAAATTGATTGAAGAAATCTGGAACATTCCACTTTGCACGTTGTCGATGACTTAGACTTCCGTGCTCTTCCCGACTTGCCCTTTACTGTCCGGCACTCCGGAGGCGCTCAATTTCCGCTGGCGTCCTGGGAAGATACCGCCGAAGAGACGACCTGTATAGAAATAAGTTATTATAAAAAAACGGCCTGATCAATTTTTCTCTGTTCATCGTTATCATCATTATCAGCCGACAGACGTCCATAATAATATTGAAATGTGAGAAGAGAAAAGATGAGAATAAGCTTAGTAAATTAAAACTTGCCTTCCAATGTTAATTATTAACTTAAGTTAAATAATTCTAACACTTAACTGAGATCAAATAGTTTTTTAGCATTAAATAGCTTTAAGCAATAAGGTCCAGGTTTACCTGGTGACCGTTGCTCATTAGGATGTCGGGGCGAGGTGGCGTGCAGGGCGTTGCGGCTGCCCTGTTGGAAGGAGACCGACATGCCGCTGTCCAATGAACCGACTGATCCCCTTCGCTGGAGTCGTTCAGCCGCCAGGGCCACTGGAAAAATACGATTACCATTAATATACAGTTATAAAAAAAACCAAATAGGAAGAGGAAGGAAAAGAAGTATTAGAAGATTCTAATCAGATATTCCAGTATTCTCATGGACCTTCCTCCTCATGTTTCCTCAAATTACATGTTAGTGTTATAACCGACCTGGATCATTGATGTCGACGAGCGAGTTGCTGAGGACGTTCCTCTTTATAATGTTGGTAGGCGGTGGGTTCTGGGAGAGACGCGATGGTGCAGCTGGCGCAGGTCCGGCCGGTGGTGGCGGTACTACCACGCTGTCAATTCAATCAATCGAATTGCTTCAATGAAACCATTGACAGTGTTATTTATTATTTATATTATAAAAAAAAAATTAGCCCGATATTATTTCGGTGGTTTACTACACTTTAACCATTAGCCTATCACCAGCCACTGCTGGACATAGGCCTGCCCCAAAAATTCCCACGTCGATCCGTTAAGGATTCATATGAGAGGATTAGGTCCATTTCCCAGTATGCTGGTCCGATGCGGATTGATGGGAGCCAGAGCCTCGGTTGTTGATTAGCAGGATGCACCACAAGAATCCCGTGAATTCTTGTTCAGGAACCGTTACTACTCTTACTGTTGCTTATTGTTACAAAATATATTTTTTTTACATACCCGTGCACATGCACGTGGTCCATGCACTGTTGGTGGTCTATCTCGACGTCTGCTACGCCGCTGTCACGGTTCTCCATTACTGTAATTGAAAATTTTTATTTACTTTTTATTCTGTCACACGCCGGCCATAAATTAATTGCATGCAGTAATTTCACTAGATACAATTTCCTTAAACTCGGTAATATTTGCAGATGCGACAGCAGAAGTAGACTCGGCGGTGGTTATTTTTTTTTATTCAATTAAGCGATGAGACGAGAGGAACGTTGCTCTGTTAGTAAATGATGACTCCGCCCATAACGACGTAGCGTTAGACTGATTTTTACAGCACCAACTGAATTCGTCGCTTTGAGACACCAAATGTTGTCTCGTTAATTCAGTTATTTTACTAGCTAGAACACCCTGTAAACCGGAACGCAGTAATGTTTGCGCGCTACTGTTTGGCGGCAGAAACAAAAGCTCTCGTGGTACTAGACGGTCCCCGACTAGAGATATCAACCTTTTTTTTATTTATTTTTTTTATATTAGTTTGGCAAATATCTCCCTTCCGCTTATTTGCTCTTTATTCAATGCTTTATAAAAAGTGTTACAATGATCGGATTTAGTTCAAATATGCGCCATTTTGTTCGATAATCTGTTTCCATCTAGACGGCAACTTCATAATACCTCCCTCGTAGAAGCCCCCCTCCTTATTTGCGAAGAACTCGGACAGCCACTTTTCATAAGCCTCTTTTGAGTTCAACTTTACACCACCAAGGGCGTTCACCATGGACAGGAACAGGTGGTAATCACTTGGCGCTATGTCCGGGCTATATGGTGGATGCGATAAAACCTCCCATCCGAGCTCCCGTAGCTTCTGACGAGTCATCAACGAAGTGTGTGGTCTGGCGTTGTCCTGGTGGAACACTACACCCTTCCTGTTGGCCAATTCTGGACGCTCCTGGTCGATCGCCTGCTTCAAGCGGTCCAGTTGTTCGCAGTAGATGGTAGAATTAAGCGTCTGGCCATATGGGAGCAGCTCATAGTGGATGATTCCCTTCCAATCCCACCAAACACACAGCAAAACCTTCCTGGCCGTCAATCCCGGCTTGGCCACTGTTTGGGACGATTCACCGGCCTTCGACCACGACCGTTTTCGCTTGATATTGTCGTATGTGATCCATTTTTGGTCGCCAGTCACCATCCGCTTCAAGAATGGGTCGAGTTCGTTCCGTTTCAGCAGCATATCGCAGGTGTTGATTCGGTCCAGAAGGTTTTTTTGCGTCAAATCATGCGGCACCCAAACATCAAGCTTTTTTTTGTATCCAGCCTTCTGCGGATGGTTTAAAATGGTTTGGTGACTAACTCCCATCTCCTGGGCGATGTCACGAGATGCCACATGCCGGTCTAACTCGATGTAGTCCATGATTTGATCGGTATTTGTCGTCACAGGTCTTCCGCCGGCTGGCTTATCCATGGTGTCGTTTTCACCGACTCTGAATCGTCGAAACCATTCCTCCGCGGTTCGAAGTGATAGAGTACCATCCCCCAAAACACCATTAATCTCACGGAACGTTTCTCTAGCGGATTTGCCTTTAACGAAGGAAAACTTTAAAATAGCGCGAATTTCGGCGTTAGTGAACTATATGTTTACACGTCTATAACTGTTGAACACAATATCCAAACTAATTATGCATAGCGTCGTTTTGTAGGTTATGTCAAGACCTTTCAAATTATGTATAGTATTGCCAGATACGAGCTCTGTAGCGCTTTGTACATAGCCGCGAAATTCAAAAGACAAAAAGGCGGAAGGGAGATATTTGCCAAACTATTATTATCACGCCTTTTTCCCAGCAATAGGGGTAGGCAGAGACATGAATAAACTGCCACCAGATGTGACCAGATTAGGTTCCATGTAACAGGGGGCGAGCCTGTTGCCCATTTTATTGGGGCCACCACACGCACACACAAAGATGATTTCAGTGTGCGGGTTTCCTCACGATGTTTTCCTTTACCGTTTGTATCTCGCTGTTGTAACTAAAGTTCACAAATGTACATAACTTAAATATTAATTCATTAGTACATGCCGAGATTCGAACTCGCGACCTTCGGAATGAAAGCCGCATGCTCTAACCATTAGGCCAGCCAGCGAGATCTACCGTGAGTTATTAATATAGGTAAAACAGCTAGCTGCTACTGATGGACCAAGATCAAATAAATTGATACATAAACAGTACTGACCGTTTCTTGCGCCCGCGCTCCCTCCTCGCCCCTTCCCGCGGTTGAGCTCGCCCTCTATGCGCATCGCTTCCATCTCGTCCATCTCGGCGATGCTCTCGCGCAGGTCCTCCGCGAACTTGCAGCGGTCGTGCTCGTTGCGCGCGTTGAATGTCGCCAGCCGGCGCCCGTCCACGCGCCGTGACAGGCGTATGCCGAACGGGTAGTCTGGAAGATGAATGAAATTTTATTTTAGATTAAATTGTTAATTTATTATAAACATTAAATGTAATTTTCGGTAAATAATGTTTTCCTGTTATACAATATTTAGTTATAACTTTACATGTAATATTTTATCTTTTCCGTAACAGTAAAAAAATTAACTATTGTGATTACTTCATTATATTGTGTCATTCATTTTTGATTCATGAACTATGACTACTGTTATGTTTTAAGTATGTAATGTGTAAGTAAGTATCATTAAGGGAAATGGATATTATCATGAAACCATAAATAAATTATTTCAAATACTCATAATAAAATACATATCGTAAGAATACAACACGTAACGTAATAATCTGTGAAAAATATGTTATCAGTTAATAAAATTAATAATCTTCAAGTTGCCAACCATTATGCTTAAATTAACTGTTGGTAAAAGAGAATGCTCTACATATTACTCACGCGGCACCGAGAACAGGTTGACGACCATCCCGCACAGCGGGAACGATTGCCTGAACGTGTATGTCACTGATGACTTCTTCTTGCTGAATATCTTGGTGATCACCAACAAATCGTTGAACAGGAATACCTTAAATAAAGTGGTTGTTAATGTTAAGATATTATAATTTTCGCACAATAAATTTTAATAACGCTTTATCTTCATTTAGCATCGTAAATAACGTTTCATGAATGAGAAGACTATTATAAGCATCGAAAAATCTAGAAATAAACAGAAGCAAAAATCAGAAATCTAGACAATAGTCAGGTGCAATACATCGAGAAAGTTTTTTACATATATAACGTTATATATACATAATTATTTAGAAACGATTTTGACTTTTAATGAAACCTGAGAATGCAATCATTATTGTACTCTTCTTAAACATTAAAAATTAAACCAACACGATTTATAAAGCCATCTCGTGTCCTTACAATTTGTATCTCTCATTCATATTATGCATTCTTATATCGCAAATATACCGACATAAAAGCATTGCTATATCTGTCAAGAATCATATGAAAGCCAAAGTTCAGGCGAGTACGTTTCACCACCTAACCCCTAACACTTAAATCCTATATAACTAATCATTATATAGGATTTAAGTGAAATTAACTTAGTATTATTAAAATATTACAAAATTCTCACCTCACGCTGGTGTACACCGGGACGTTCCTTTTTATGTATATCCGGTATTTCGTACAGACGGCAATAGCAGACGAGCCGCCGGTGCGGCAAGGCAAGGTGCGGCTTCTTACCGACAATTGTCGCTTGTACTTTCATCACCTACAAAATATAATTTTAGGTGAAAGAATACATTGCGAGGAACTTATACCAAGAACAGCTCAAAACCCGAACTTGGCCCGCATAGGCTACAATCCTTGTAAAGATAGATTAGTGCCGCTAATAGGAATATTATTCATGCTGTTTATTTATTTTTTTATGATTCCTATTAAAAGATAGACAATTCAATGTAGAAATATACATATCACAATATTACTTATCACTTAGAAACTTTGACTGGTTAGTAGTAAAAATTAATGACGGTCGATGTGATATCATCAGATCTGTTCTCCACAGTTCCGTTACCTGAGTGACGTGGTCGCTGCCCGGCCGGAACTCACTCGCCTTGACGCGATCGTAGATGCCGGCGAGCATATCCCGGTCTATGTCACCGCAGTCGTCAATCCCGCGCAGGTTGCGCACGAAGTCATCCAGCGACATGCGCGCCTCGGGCTTCAGGTTTGGCGTGTGCAGGTCGGTGTTCAGCATTATTATCGCGAATGCTAACACGAATATCTATAAAGAAGAAAGGAAAGATGTTATATCTTATGTTGTCGTTTTCAAATAGGTTGACTAATTTTATGTAATATACTTTAAGTTTTATATGTTTACCAAAGCGGCCAAGGGATGAAGTGACGATGAGGCCACGGATGGTTCGCTCAGAATACTCTAGATCTTCATATGTTGACAGACGGAAGACCACAATGCTACTATAAAGACAATTTTACAATACGATGTGATAGCTAGTAAAGACTACACTATCATGCATCACATGTGGGAGTGGTGAAAGGGCTATAAACTAGATTCGCTGCCCCTGTCCGTCGTTAAAGGCTACTTCTGCGATAGGTGGGAGTTATCTTAATCGCATTCTCAATAGTTAAGACTACTTGGCAAATCTGAAAGACGGAGTAAAAACGATAGGGACAGAAGATATTATCCTTTCGTTATCAAAGAGAGAAATCTGTTATAGTTGTTTCAGAGGCCCACGGTAATAAAAAGTGTGCAGATCGTACCGTATCCTGGGTGCGCAGACGCTGGACGAAGTCAGTGTTGCAAACGCAGTACCGCCGCGCGAAGGCTTCGACCAATCGCTCGATTTTCTGCGCCTCTCCCGGCAGCCGGAAGTGACCTTGGTAGCGACGCAGGGCTACGTCCACCGCCATGCCCGACAGATCGAGCTCATTCACAAAGCACCTAGAATTTTATTTGCAATGGGTTAACTCTTAATCTCATTTTGGCTTTAGCCACCGCCTCATTGTCATTTAACAAAATGACAACGAGGCTGTGGGAAGTTATATTTTTTTTATTTGAGACATTGTTCAGAGGTATATATTATGTTCATGAGTTAATAAGTTTTTTTAGATTTTAAATCATAAAAAAGATTATTGATATTAGTATTAAAATATTTAACATAACTCTTGTATCGTGTTATATCAATTTGTGTCGCGTTATATATGTGTTATATTTATAGACACTTTTTGAATAAATACTTACTCCAGCACAGCCATATTGAACGGATTCTGCAGATTGCCCAAATACTCCCCGATCATCTGCTTGCTCAGTCCCTTTCTTGTGATGAGGAACCGGGCGACGCCGCGCGGAGAATTCTCCAGAAATCCGCGCGAAATCAGATAAGCGATGCCGCGCTCTGGTTTCTTGTTGAAGAGGTTCAATCCCACACGGTATTGACGTTTGCGGACCGTTTCAGAAACCTGTAAGATTTTAAAACATCTACAATATTTTTTTATACTTTTGGTTTAACTTAGTTTGATAAACTGTGGCAAATTCTAAGACGAATGTCCCTGGTTTAGTTCCAGAGCTAAATGTTGTGAGTTTAGTTGGTGTCAAATTATTTTTTAGACATTATCCTTGCTAGCTATTACTCATATATTCTAGCTCTGATCATAACAGTATTGCTGATTGCATTCTGGATGTGCACACGTTTCACCATCTATGGGCTCATTATCAATTATTAGCACTTCAAATTAAGATCTGTATTAGCCCATTGTAGATAATAATAAAATATTCCCTCTAAAATGTAACGGGACGTATCAATTGTACTGATTATAGTCTCACCGCGGTAACTTTCATCGGTTGGTGGGTGTGCGGGTGGTGTTCGTGTTGGGGTCGGCAACAGGCGGCTGGAGGAGGAGGTGCCTCGTAGTAGGGTGGAGCCTCCTGTCGCTTCCATATAGCGAAGCGGTCGGCGCCTTCGTATAAAGAACCGGAAGCGGTGCGTTGGTGTTGCTGGAAGTGCTGCTCTTGAATATGCACGTGGGGCTCCTTGGGTAATAAACATTTAAAATGTTTAGTAATAAGGAGACAAAACTTGTACCTTATAGAAAGTAGTAGCTTCCTAATATTATAGGGCGTTAGAACAAAACTTAAACAAACACTATTCCGCGAATAGTTTGCGCCTAGCGGTAATACTTACTAAGGTCTCCCCCATGGAACCTACTGTTATGTACTGAATATATGATAAGACACATGAGTAGGTACTATGTGTTGTTAGCAGCTACGTAGCTGTGTTCTAAAGTGACATTAGGTGAATATATTATGAAGTACCCACTTAGTTGATATTATTTGTCAATAACACATGTAAGTCAAATACCCACATATAAAACACTTGCCACTATTAGTAGATAATTATTTTCCACCATTATCATAAACTTCGTCCAATACTGGACAAGAAGCCACCCCAAAGATAAAAAATTAACTCCGGTATAGTACAGTGTTATTAACATTACTAATTGTTTACCGGTGCTCTAGGCTGATAAGGTTGGTGGTAATGGTGGCGGTGCTCTTGCGATGAGGACGAGGAGGAGGACTGCACCGAAGACATGGATCCTCCACGCACCACCGCGCCGCATTCTGCACGGCGTAGAGACACTGGACTTTCGGCACTGTAAGAAGAAAAATGAAAATGTAAATAATTTTTTTTTGTTTTTGTTCACTTTATAAATAACAAAATATACTTTAATCAACATTGCGGATAATCAATTAATTGCCTAACATCACCACTGGACACAGGAATTAACCAAATCGATCAATGTTATCACAAGATCAAAAAAAAAATATATTTAATATTACCTTCCCTAAAAAATATATACATACTTAAGAGTGATGCTGCTGGTTCTCTTGGGCACCTCTGGCGGAAGTCGGCGCGCGTTAGCCGCCTGTATGGCTGCCAGTTGCTGCTGCTGGCGAGCCGTCGGCGACGACAGTGGCTTACCGCCAGAGGACAGCAGGTTGCCATATATCGGCCCTGAAATGTAACAATATTAAATAATTAGTTCGAGAGTTAACGAGTAATTAAATTTATTTTCAACTTCCTCTTAGGCACAGTGACTAATCGCCTGCTTTGTGATGGAGGTCTATAATTGGAATTTAGGAACACAGTAGAGTTTAATTGTTGGTAGCTTTTTATGAACTCGCCTCTTTAACAAATACCAACATGTAAATTTGTGGCAATAATCACATTGCTTTGTTCTATGAGAGATTAATACAAATGGAAATTGTCCATTATGTATAAAAAAAAATTGTAGGTAGAATAGTGAATAAAGAGCTACTAACGTGTAATAACATAATAAAAAGAAATGTTTATTAATATAAAAAACAATGAACTCTTGAATATTTATGTGACAGTTTTATTGTTTGTATAAACCTATAGAAATGAACTTGGAATAAGACGATTAATAATAATCATATAATGCTCACATACCGGAGTTATTGAGCAACTGGTGATTGTGCAGAGATTCATTGTGCGAGGAGGAGGTCGATATGTTGGTGACGGACCCGCTGACCGAACAGCTGCATACCTGTTGAATTAATAAGACCTTTTAAAATAAAAACAAGTAAACATGTTATTAAATTTATATACATCAAACTTCTCTTTGAGAAGCGAAGAGTAATAACATCCACAAGAACTATTATCTCTGACGGCCTCCGAAGATCTATTTAGGTACCAGCGCAACTCAGCTACAGACAAACTATACTAAAATAATAGTAGTAATCATAGTAACAGGACAAGAAATTCTTCATCTGTTTCTTAATAAGTTTTTTTTAAATAAGTTTTGACTATAAAAAAATATTGACTAAAGTATTCTAAGAATACGGTATTTAGGGACGTAGAGTGCAGTGATAACAAAATGTGTTACGTGTCAATGACCGTACACATTACACCAAATATTATTAGAAGTATTCACACTAAATAAACAATTTATTTTATTTATATTTATATCTATTCATAGATCATTAATAGATAATAAATATAAGCCGGTGATGAAACTAGTTCTTAATCAGACATTATCTATAACATCTCAATAAACTTCACAAATAATAGTAACATTTATTCCTTTACCAACACTAAAGGAAATAAAACTAATATAACTGTAACAACAACACAACAAACGGATGTAATATTATAGGATATTCACAAATAGTTCCTTTTGTGCTATATATTAATTATAAAGCTTCGCTTTTGTGAATCTAGCACTTTAGATCTCCTGCATGTATCATGTGTCCTTAAGTTCCTGATACGTCCGGTCGTATCAGGAACGATATGTATTTAACTTGTGTACATTTCTTGATGTTCCTCTTTATCACATTCCATCTATAATTTCACCATGATCTTCGTTACGAACAATGCTTCGTATTATAAGATGATTGCACTAAACTCTTTCTTCATCTTAATCATTAGCCTTTATTCTATCGAGCTGGGTTCCATACTCACACTATATAATTACAAACTTTTTGTATATTCAATTGATATTAGAATAATATTCTCACACTCTTAGCTATTATAATAAAGAACAATATAACATAATAAATAACACTAACTAAACACAACGAAAGCAATAAATTTTAATTGTTATATTGTAACAATAATATGATTTCACGTCTATAAGCACTTCTGTTACCAGCTTAAATATAATATATGAGGAATAAAATAGCACAAACATTGTACTTCCCCCTAACGCCGACACCAATAACGTTTATAACTGAAAAGAAGTTTTCGTTCTTCACCAACTTCCTTAACAGACGCCTAGTTTTATATCTATGCATTATAAATAATAAAAAAAAAACACTCGACACGATCTGTCCGTACCGCGAGCCGTTTACGGCTATACTGATAAGAATTATAAATATTACGTAGGTGCGAAGGATTCTACGCGAGCGATAAATTTGCGGTGAAAAAGTTTGATTGCGGTAATGTTGGTGTTGAGGAAAAAATTACGAAGGTCGCTGCTAATGATTGTGTTAACGTATAAGTTATAAGATAGATCTGAGATATCTCGAATTAAAGTTTAACTAAAACTCTTCGGGTTCGCGGGCGTCGAGTTTTGGGGACTCTTATCACTCAACTAGTTGTACACAAAATTCGAAGTTATCACGTTTTTCTATAGCACTTGTAGATGGTCTCTGTTGCCGGAGACAGTTTAGGCAGGATCCATGACAGCTCCTAGTTCTGTAGCCAAACAGTAAGATGACAGACAAACAACTTACCCCGCTATCGGTATCAGCCCGATGGTGAGGAGGCATCTCGGAGGCGATCATATGTATTTGATGCGCCGACTGCTGAACCCGCGCCACCATAGCTTCAACTTCATTTTGGGTGTCACACGTCAAATGGTTACTGCGAATTTAATTTAATACATTTATTTACCTTGATAATACAATAGCTAAGTGATCGCCTTGTAAAACATATGTGCTTCATTCTATCTGGATGCCAAACGGTGTGGAGTTTTGCTGGGGGTGGAGTTTCCTTACAGTATTGCTGTATTCAGGTATCTCGCTGGGCTAATGGTTAGAACGTGCGGCTTTCATTCCGAATGTCGCGGGTTCGAATCTCGGCATGTACCAATGACTTTAATACTTAAGTTATGTACATTTGGAAACTTTAGTTTCAACAGCGAAGTACAAACAGTGAAGGAAAACATCGTAAGGAAACCTGCACATGACAGAATTTATTCTAAGGAGTGTGTGAAGTCACTAACACGCATTGGGCCCGCGTGGTGACTATGGCCCAATCGCCCTCATATTCAAGGTAGGCCTGTGCCCTAGCAATGGGAACGTAAATAGGCTGTTGATGATTATGATTGCTGTATTCTGGCTGTCAATGTATGAGAGTCGGTTTTTGCTAGGCGAACGTATAGATATGATTATCATCTACCTTGTCAGTTAATATCATACGTAATGATGATCATGAAATGTAAAACTTACCTCATGTCCACGTCATGTCTCTCACGCAATGACATGGATCGCATGGGCCTGGTGAGGGCGAGCATTTTCTCCGTTCCCGCGGGACTCTTTTGCAATAAGGTGTTTGCATATATATCGTTACCTGAAAACGAGTACATAATCAAATCAATATAACAAGTGCTACTAGTACTATAATTGATCACAATGATAATCTCTAGTTTTACCCACAACGCATTAACGCCTAACCTCAATATTACATGATCTTTTAAAACAATTACTTGTGTGAACTAAAAAAGTGCTTACGCCGTATAAATACAGCAGTATTAAGAAAGAGCTAGCTAGTGTTGAAAAGTGCACAAAATTTCGCAATCAGAGCTGATGCACAAGCGTCACTCCTAAGCTCACAGACACAAGTTTCCTCTGATCCCAATTCCGTGAACTACGAGCCCGCTAATACAGAAAAGCCTAAAAAAGTATGTTAGACGGCATCGAGCACCCCCAGAGAGAATTTTCACGTTTTTAACCTCATCCCTCTACAAAAAACACTGTCGTCCGTTGAAATATTTTTTATCATTAAGATATGCAAGTTCAAGTCAAAGAATGATTCCCGTTAAAAGATTGATAATTTAAATACCGTTAACGAGTTGTCCGTGATCTGGGCCTTCCTGCAGCCTCCTCGCGGTAGAATCTGCAGCCTTGGCCATGGCTGTGATGGCACTGAACTTCTTTAACAGTTGTCGTCTTCTAAAGGCGCGCTGTATCGTGACAGCGGCGCGCCTCGCTCTCAGACCTCCGTATCTCCTCTCGAGGATCTCTACTTGCTTGTCCAGGAGGTCCTGAGACATCTCATAACGGCTGGAATAGTAATATGATTAAGTGAGTAATCGGTAAACGATTAAAGCAAGGAAGGTCATTTGCGATGAGATGGTATTGGTTATAGATCATTGCTTAGGTTTAAATGTGAGTGAGTTTAAGGCAATTTTGCTTGAGGTGTAGTAAATGTTACTAAGATGGAAGAAATGAGTGGACGTGAGTGATTTTTTTTTTTAAGTTTGGCTTAACTGATGGAATGGTTCATACTTGCTAAAAGAGCGGACGGAAAAGATTGTTTCAAATAACTAATAGTATAATTATCAGTATGAAAATATATAGTTTGTTCATAAACCGTGTGTTTTTGAAAACGAATAATAACTAAACTACTTAAACTTCATCTCGATAATGTATCATGCTAGTGGTTGTTTGCGTTTACAATGTACGGAAGTGAAGTATTGATCGAGCTACCAAAATTTTTTGAAAGTGTGTCTAATAAACTGATTAAAGTAAAGAGAAAAACTTTTTACTGATACACGATAGTCATTAGTAATTACAGGAAACATGAATTAGATTCGCATTTTTAAACCATATACAATAAGTAGTAAGAAATAATTTACAGAAGATTGATATGCGAGTTAAAAGTTAAATACATATGTTATATTACCTTGTTGTTATCGTTATTTTGCAAAAGAATAAAACAGACGTTAGTACGATTAAATGGAGATTTGCTTTAGTTTAAGGAAATAAAAATATATATTAGTAGCAAATAGTTAAGAAGATCATGCGGCATGTTTTTATAAACTAAACGCTCTTTTAGAAGTCACTTGTAAATTACAAAGCTTTATCGTTAATGTTTAAAGTTTTATCGAATTTGCGAAGGAAGTAAGTTATCTAAGGTAGGTTCACAGTACAAGCATTCCTGAGGTAGTGGGGACGTACCCTCTAGTCAATTTGCCCCTTTTAGGGGGCAAACTCGGGTCTTTTTGGGTTATCCCCGTTGTTCCAATGATCCCAACGTCTGTGCCACGCCTATGAAAGGAATCATATTAGAAACACAAAATAAACCAATTCTGAAAATGTGTTCAGTATTTTGTTATTGTAAAACGATATATAAAAAAAGTGATATACACCCTACACCAAATTACAGTATTAATGAAACAATGTATGTAGTAAATAATGATTCTGAATGTTTAATTACAGCAGCTTCGAATACTTAGAAAATACCCGTAAACCAAGTTAACAATAGCAATAGAAGTGAAGACTTACTTTTCAGAAAAAGACATAATATAATGTTCTACAGACAAATCTCTATTGACTCTAACGTATACAGCAAAATATAAAAATTGATAGCGTGTACCTCGGTTAGATAGTACGTTGGTTATTCAGGTCAGGTCAGCGATTTAACTTTAAGAAAATGAACCTTGTGTATATAGCTAGTTTTGAGGCCGCGATTGAAATGGGCTAACTATGCCAAAAAAAAACTACGCCTCCTACCCCCCACTATGCGGATAGTATGCGACAAAACCAGAGCGAATCGCCCTTATAGCGTATCTTTAACACTGAGCAAAAGTGAGAGTTAAACTACATGAACATTGAGCTTTGTTAGTGATTTAATATTTGCGATATATGTTTACATCTTTAGATATTATTTATTAACAAAACTGCTATATTTTAGAAGAATATCTATTACTTCTGCTATAGCATCTATCATAACAAAATGAGTAACAAATCATCCAGTCTATCATCATATCTCCTGTTACTTTATAGCAGCAATGAGATGAGACAAAGGTTGACCTAATTAATATGCAGATCCCTACCCCATTAGTTTATTTACATATCTGCACTTGCGTTTGCGAATGTATGCCTCGTTTAGCCTAGTAATTTCAAGATACTATTACTTTGTAGTAGGTACTACTGCATACTGAGTAGGTTACTGGTGTCAGAGACCATGTAGCACTGCAGCTTCTATTTCTGCTTTTAAATCTTTGTGTGCAAATATTAATTTGTTCAGGTTTAAATAGCATTGTAGCTAATGAAATTATTGTAAAGAGAGGTAACATGTTATGTATCAAAGCGAAGAGCACAACAACATGTGTGTCATCTTAACTCGTTATTACGATCGAGATCGAATCAAGAGAATTTTTGGTTCGTCTTGTTATTTCGTATAATTAAGAAATATATGTTGTTTCCACTGAGGTGTGATTGTATACCTGTTGGTGTGTACGGCGTGCCCGAAACCCTCGGGCGGTGCTGCGATGTAGAGCGGCGGCGCAGGGTCCGCAGCCGCCGCGCACAGCCCAGCGCCAGTCGACGCGTTCGATGCCGACGAGCATGACGAGTTCGAGTGGTTTAGAGCTGGAAATATTATTGAGATTTTACTATTAGAAATACTAATACTGAATAATTTTTTACGGCAGAACGACAACCAGTTGATGCTATTTCTACCGCCAAACAGTAGAATACCAAGGCGCTATAGCTAATACTGTAGTGACGATATCATGTCTCAAGGCGACGAGCGCAATGTGGTGTTGTATATATATATCATCCCAACTAGCGTCACGGTGCTATGGACAAACGTATCGCTTACCATCAAGAGAACGTTCGTCCACTCGCCTCGTCGCTTCATTGAATAAAAAAAATATTTGTGTACTAGTTAGGGTATGTCTTGTTCTCAATCACAACAGTCTTTACAGACTATATGGTCATCATTCAGTTACAGCAGCCCGTTCCATTGAGCACTTTTACTCCTTTGTAATTGCTGCTCTTTTCGCACAATTAGAATATTTACACAGAAACATATTTCATTGAATGCCTGAAAACATTGGATATTAAACCTCAGTAATTTAACTATAGTATTTTTCGAACTTATACACAGCGATGTTTCCACATTACTGTGTGATCGTAGAAATAGGTACCGTATAGACAACTTCATAAGCTTTGGTTTCTCTTCTGAAGAGTACACATAAAAAAATTAAAAAAACCGAAAATACATTATTTTGTCCATATGAACGATTAATTACGAAAAGATTCAGAATATCTTGAAGTTACTACTGTAGTAACTATAAGAATGTTTAAAGTTTCAGGTGAATACAAATCCAACAATATTCGGCAGTAAAAAAATAATAAAAATCTTAATATATTAATATAATTTTTCTTATTATTTCCCCCCTTATGATGATGATGATAATATATTTTAAAATACTTGGAGGAAAGTTAGCACGATTTTTTTTTATGTACAACTTGAAGCACTTAGAACGTTATCTGTTATCATTATAAATGTTAAAGTCTACTGAACCTTTGCAATGTCGTAAGGGACAACATTGGCAAAGAATAATATTAAAATAAATAATGTGAACAGTTTAACGATAACATTAATGAATCATCATCAGCCGATAGAAGTCCACAGCTGGACATAAGCCTCCTCCAAAGATCTCTACGTCGATCAGACCTGCGCTGACTGCATCGAGCGGCTTCCCGCGACCTTCATCAAATCATCGGTCCACCTTGTTGGGAATCACCCAAAACCATATCTACCTTACCGCCACTCAAGGACCTTACTGCCCCATTAGCTGTCAGTCCTTCGAGTAATCTGCCCTACCCACTGTCACTTAAGTCTAGCAATCTTTTGGTCTATGTTGATGACCTTAGTTCTCCAGGGGATCTCCTCGGAGAAATTTCAAGCATAGCCTAATGTAAACCTAGTATCAGTAAAGTAGTTAATTTGTACTTAACAGTACTGAGAAAGTATTTAATTATTACAAATATCACTTACCAGGCAGCGGCCGGTGCACAGCAGTGACGTAACGATTGCCCTCCATGTAGCCCCGGTCGGGCTCGGCGTTGTGGGCATGGTGGCCGCTGTGGATGGAGTGCTGGTGAGAGTAGAAACCATCCGGTGGGTGGAGGGTCACCCCGCCGCCGGATTCCTCCTCGTCCACTTTTTGAGAGAAGCTGTAACAATGAAATGAGCAATTTAGTATACTTAAGAACTTGTAGAAAAAAAACAATGACAGAATGATAAGAAACTTTAAACAAAAAAAAATCAATTCCACTCTTATTGCAAATTGCTGGTAGTAGGTCTCTGTTGCTGGAGACCGTCTACTACCATCGCTAAAAAGTATTATTCTAACATTACTCTGTTCTGGTTTGAAGGGTATTGTAGCTAGTGAGATTACTGTAGTAATGAGACTTAATATCCTGTACCAATACGACGAGCACAATGTGGTGCAGTGTATATCATTGCAATATCCATAAGTTTTCTGTCCGAATTAAATATGATGAAATTAATATTAGTACCACATTGTTGAAATATTTCTTTTATGTACTAATATTGCTGGAGTGTGAGCTTATTGATTAATTAAAAGCAAGCCTGAAGCTATGCTAACGAGTTAATTAATTCTGTAACGAGTTTACATTAACGTCATGATATGAAAAAAGTTGCAGCTCATCGATAAAGGTACACTGTGTCGGCTCGTGGGCGACAACAAAAAGCATCGAATGCGGATGAAAACGTACAAGTGTTACATGTTATATGCCCGGTTGGAGCTGGTTGCTACTTGGGGTGACCAGCCAGATCAACTATCTCCAGGAACGCTAACGATACCTAAATGGAAATTCGGATATGTATGATTACAAGACGAAATAATTATCAGCAATAATACGTCAAACTATGTATTTATTCCCGTTTGTTACAGTAAGTAGCTCGCTGGCCTAATGGTTAGAGCGTGCGGCTTTCATTCCGAAGGTCGCGGGTTCAAACCTCGGCATGTACCAATGACTTAATATTTAAATTATGTTCATTTGTGAACTTTAGTTACAACAGCGAGATACAAAAACGGTGAAGGAAAACATTGTGAGGAAACCCGCACACTGATATGATCTTTGTGTATGTGTGTAGTGGTCCCAATAAAGTGGCAACAGGCTCGCCCCCTGTTACATGGGACCTAATCTGACCACATCTGGCGAAACGAGGGTGGTTTATTCACCTCTGCCTACCCCTACTGGGAAAAGGCGTGACTATATAAAAAAAAAAAAAAATTGTTACAGTAAAGTATATTTTCAAAACGGTAAGACTTTTTCTATTATTACTAAAATGTTGGAAGAGATTTGAGATTGAGAAGAAATTGAGAGTAAAACGTGGAGAGGAGTTGGACTCAATGCCCGGATGGATTACAGTCGATTGGTGAGAGGTATCTTACAGTGGAATCACACGCAAACACTCAAAGAAAAGATAAATCATCCAAAAGGTGGAATGGTAATATCCGCTTGCTGGTAGAAAATAGATGTAGATGGCAAGGGTTCGGCAGGCATGGAATGATGGAGAGGAGGCCAATGTTCGAAAGCGGACACAGTAGGGCTGACATCTATGTCATTATTGTTTATTACATACAGTACGTACAATAGATTATTCATTAATCTTTGTAAACTTGTAATATATAAATAAAGATTTCTCATTTAACTATGAAACTCTAGTAATTTTCTCCAATATCTAGATAGAATATATTTAAAAAATGTACCATAGAATTCTACAATACTAAATTAAACAAATCTTCCGTCTAACAACTGGAGAAGCAGATGGAGGCTGAAAATCAGATCGGAGTTACTGTTCCAGTCAGCATTAGCTGAGCTATCCTTTTGATTTACCAATAGTCCATAAATAAAAAAATATAGTAATGTAGGTAAAAAAAAAACATTTATCAGGTATTATCATCAACCTTTATAAACCCACTACTGGATGTAGGCCTTTCGTAATAAGGTGATAGGTATTATCCTTACCTTACGAAGTATAAATACTATTTATTGTTTCCAGTAAAACTGAAGATTGAATGGTTTCAAATGAAATTTTAGGTCATGTCTTAACATGAACGTTTTGTTGTCACCCTATTAATGAGTTGTAGGGAAAGCGGACGACATTGGGGAAGTGTTTTTTTAAGGCGAGAAACCTTTAGATTCAGCTAGCCTGTTTCGAAAGCCTCTTATTTTCCTAGACGGAACTTCCTGCTCATGACTAAAATAAAGAAGCAATTTGACCAGTATTGAAATATACATCGGTTTAATTATATTGTATAGTCACTACATTATGCTATCAAAAAATGGTCAGAGTTGGCTTTCGTTCGACTACAGCAATTGAAGAGTACAAACATTTAAGTTTCTATTTAACATACTGCTTTACTAATCGCATGTAAGGGGGTGCAAGGGAACCATCACAACTCACGGGACCCAAGTCAACTTCACCTGCTCGTGGTTCACCCTGCTAATCAACAAACGGGGTTCTGGCTCTCGTCAACCCTCACTGGGCCAGCGTGGTGTGAAATGGACCAACTCTCTCATATGAACCCCAACATACGATAGTCCCAGTGCCTAGCGGTACCGGAGGCCATGCTGACTGTATGCAGAGATATTTTGGGCAAGTCTCTATCCAGCAGTGGACTTCTAATCGCGTGTAATTTACAATATGATTATTTATCAATTAATAAAACAATTATCATAATAAGACGATATACCAGAAATAAACCATTATTTAAATAATGTAAGAGATATCATCGTCAGCCGATTGAACCCTGCTGAACGGAGGTTACCCACAAAGATTATCAAAGTGATCAGCCTTACCCTGCTTCAACGATGCCATATGATGTTAAGTAGTAAGTTGATGGTAAGTTCTTTAAGACACACTCACGTCGTATTTTGAAAGGAACACCGATGACGACAAGTTCCACTACTCTGCTGTTCTTATGAAGAACGAGCAGAACTTCTGTACGCAAACTGGCGATGTCCACCGGGGGTTACCCAAGACCATCATCATCTGTTCATCTTGTGAAAGGCAGTTCCAGCCTTGTGTATAGTGCGGTCAGGTGATAAACTATTTAATACATTTTTCTGTCGAAAATTTTACTTAACGCAAGAGTACATTCCTAATGATGTTTCATTTCTACACAATCAACGCCACGTGCAGAGCTTGTATCCGGTTTAACGGAGCATCGTAGCGACGTTTCTACGTAATACAGCCAATTAATCGACCCATCAACCCGAAACAATACCAGTTCTATGCGTTATCGTCTTCATTACTCGCCTGAATGCAATACGTACAGTACATTTGTATTCAAATGAGCGTCTTTTGTGTTTCAGTTTATACGATTATACGATGACAACAGTTGAATACTCACGAAGATCACATACTAAACGATTATTTAAAAGTGAAAGGTATTTTCACTGTCTCCAATCAAGGATCCATCATTTGATTGAATTGATTAGGACCTATTATACTATTTGTAATCTCCGTATATGTTCCATTACATCAATATTTTCGAGATGTTCTCCGTTATGAAAGACATCATAATCAAGAGCCGATAGATGTCCATTGCTGGAAAGATTTAACTAATACTCAAATTTCTTAGGATTTTAAAAATCAGAAAAAACAAGTATACTCTACAAATAAGACCCTCTACGCTACCTAAGTATATAATACTATATAACAACTCAGCGCCGCAGCTACATTCTAACGTGTAACCCTGTAATTATTATGTTTCGCAGATAACATACAAATTACAGCAAGAGATCTTCCTTACTATATACAGACATGTAGTAAAAGTAAAGATAATAAACGGTAGAAGAATAACAAGAAAACAAACAAGCAAACGGCGGATATCTACCGCAATAATAACTTAGTAGTTTTCAAGTTAATATCTTCTCTATACTTGAAAGTGTGTTGTTGAAACCGAGTTTCTGTGCGAACTACCAGCTGACCCACAGATACATAGACATAAGTGCACACAATGCATGAAGCAACGTTTGTGTCTATTTGAAAAGTTATATAGTTTATATTTCACTGTTTAACTTATACGGGATATCTAAATCTCTCATAGATCTGTGATGGATTAATACTTTGTTGTACTTCTTTGAATTTTAGTATGTTAACTGTGTAGGTCAGATGCGAATAAGATTTTAATATTATAGCAGATAGATACATTTTTTTTCCTTTATTAATTTAATATATTCTAACATTAATCGGCTTTGATTGTATAGATACCTTTTCTAGATAATTTGAGAGTTGAACTAAGCATAAAGATATACGAACGCCTCTTACCGTAAAATCGTTAAAATTTAAGATCAAACTATAGGTAATGAAATAATTCTAATATATATATAGGTATGAGTTTAATACTTTTTTTTATTTATTAATCATATGTTACAAACTTATATGGTTATAACTACACTCGATAACTTTAACGTTCGATGGCAGGAGTTATGTTCATACAAATATAGATTTCACCATTATTTTATGTGTTGATTTAATTGTACTTGAAAGGTTAATTTTTAAGTAAAGTTAAATGAAAACGTGCCATTTTTTTTTTTTTTTAATAACTTCTATAACGAAGCCATTGTGCGGTACTATAGAGCGCGTGCGCACACCTTGACAGTGACCGCACCCACCGGACCGACACACACGGTCATTGCAACGAGATTACAGAGCATAACGTATTACAATGAGTTATATATAAACGAGTTTAATTAGAAACTATGATAATTACACAGCAGTGAAATATCTTATACACAGAAACATGAACCAACAAAAACTATTCAAGAATTAATAAGATGAGAAAAAAACATACAAAAATTCTATAGTCTAATGGTGGTGGGTTTTTGTTATAGAAGACCGTCTAGGTAAGTACCGTCGCAGCTCCTATTCCTAATGCAAAACAGTGCTGTGCAAACGTTACTCTGTTCCGGTTTGAAAGGCGCTGCAGGTAGTGAAATTACAGGGGTAACGAGACTTAAGATCTTATGTCCTAAAGCGATGAGACCAATGTGGCACTGTGTATATCATCGTAACTAGCACCACGTTCGCGCGAATAGGTAGGAGTATCACATACCGAAAAGCAAAAAAAAAACGAAACCATCGCTGATAAAGGAATAAGACTTGCTATTTGTGCCTTTTAGATACCTAGTGTTAGCAAATATTGTTGGGAACGTTCTAATGAAAGTAATAAACACATGTTTGTCCCTCTGCTGAGACTGTGGGCCTTCTACAACGAATCTTGGATATTTATCTTTGTACATGGAACCTGTCGTTTTAAGCAGTACTTCAACCACACTAATTAAAATCTTATAGTGCTTACGACTACTAAACAAATTAAGCTATCATCGCTTTCGACTGGTTTATAAAATACATATAAATAATAGGTAATATATTTAATAATAACATACAAAAGTATACAAGCAAATAAGCAGATTTACAAAACTATTCTATTAATGCGAGGAACTCTGAGCCACAGGACACAGAAAGCGAGGTACACAGACACTAACAAAGACATAACTCGCAACTTTTTCACATTCCAGTGCTAAAAATTGTTGGAATTAGATCAAAGGAGACAAATGGAAGTGAGAAACGAAATTACTAAGCTAGCTAAACCTCTGTAGACTTTTTTTTAAGAGCAAAATTTATGTTTGGATTTTCCATCTCATAGTTTGGGAATTGTTCATCAGCTTCTATAATTTTTTTCATCGACCTAATCTTGATAAATATTTATTTTGTATAAAGAGTTCAAAGATCAAAATATTATTGAAGAAAGTAAAAATAACTGGCAACGTTTTTATCAGATAAATGAATAAGGAAGAGCCGAGAAAGGCGCGTCCAAGTTCTAGCAAAAAGAGAAATCGCAGTCTCGTTTTCCACTGGCGGCATTATTTCCTTTTTTTAAACATTTCAATCATTCATAATTACTTTCAAACTGAACAGTTAAAGAAATTCAACGTGTTTTATTTAATAAATTTCAATCTTTAACTATCAATCCAATCAGCCGGAAGACGTCCACTGCTGGACAAAGGCAAATCTTTAACTATACAATACTTAAATTTAAGGTTATTATATAACAGCTATACTGTATCGTCTAGAATTACAAATTCATTATCAATAACTTCAAAGTTGTGGTAGAAAACGACTCTTTGATTTATTAATCTGTAGTAGATTTGTAGAAATTCTCCATTGCCTAAAATCAAACCCTACTATAAAAATATTACTTTTTTCAAGTTTGAAGGAAACTGTCGCTAATGAAATTACATGGATAGCCAGACCACTTAAAATCACAAATCTATTCCAATGTGGTGGATTGTTAAAAACCTCTCTAATCAGCCGGAAGACGTCCACTGCTGGACAAAGGCCCAAAGATTTCCACTCAGACCGGTCCTGGGCCACCCGCATCCAATGGTTGCCAGCGACCTTGACCAGGTCGTCGGTCCAGTTAAAAACCTAACCAGTTTTTACTGTACAGATAAGGTTAGTGCTTACGATAGGTTATAAATAGGTATTAAAGATAGGGTTTGAAGATAAAGTTAATTACACTTTGTTCTAATTTCGTCTCCTTGCAGTCAAAGGAACTGTCCGACGTCCGGTATCTCGACAAGTCGCCTTTACTCTCCTTCTATTATACGTCTTTGTTTAAGCTATGCAAAGGCTAATTAAGTTTTTGCAAAGCTTCAAGTTAAGACGATAAAACGGCCACGACTTTTAAAGTACTCTATTTTTGCGAGGAAAAAACAAATTTAAATCTTTTAGAAATAAAATTAATTAACGAACAAGAAATTAGTAAGGAAACGGATGTACAGATTTTTTTTAATTAGTACCAGATCAGAAGCATATGTCTGTATGATTAGATAACAACTTCTGTCCGGAGTTTATCAATTATAGTTAAGTCAAAAGAATACTTCTTCCTAATTCTAGTCATGCAATATTAATAGATAACAAGCAAATTGTAAAAATTTTAATATTTTTAAAGCTAATGTAAAAGTTACATACAAAATCATCCATATTGCTAATTTCTTGGCAAAATTCAGTATCTAACGAACAGCGGCAGCGGCAGTACCCTTATACGGCTCATTGCAAATGCTGGCGAAATACCAAAAGGAAAATTAAGCACAGACTTGTCTTATCTACATTTAAAGATGGCAACTGTTTTACTTAGTCAAGTTGTTTCCCATTAATTTGTCTAAAATGACCTTTGAATTGGCTATAAAACGACGCAGCACAACAATCAAGACAAACTGCTTAATGGCTACTATTGAGTTGTCTGCAGTAATATAACTGATTTATAGAGTTTACTGCCGTACGCACGACTGCTGTATGTGAATCATAGATTAATAAAATTTGTTTTAATTATACATTACTGTACATCTTCGTCAATGCCTTGTTTATCTACTTTATATACCAGGAGTAATATATTGTATACACCTCTTTTTAAATACTCTACTTATACATACATACATATATATCACGCCTCGATCCCAGTGGATATGCTAACTTCAATTGTTTTTAGATATGTATAGAGTATATTTAGCAGTTTTTTTTACAAATTTGTTAACTATTATACACACTTGTTACTTAGTCCTCTTGTCCAGATAAAACTAAGAAACCGATACTAAAACAAATAAAAAGATATGGTCATTTATAACGTGAGTACATAATGTAAACGTAAACGTGTAACAGTTATACTAATGTTTAATATTTAACCACAGTTTATTATAATTATTTAATTAAAAAAAAAAATTTATAAAGCCTTATGAAGGTTATGGTCTTGACTGAGTTTGAGAAGTAAATTCTTTCTCAACGTTTATTTTCCTACCGTTTAAGTAGATATCACCGCAGCTTCTGTTTCGACCGCCAACCGGTAGTGTGCAAACATTACCGTTTTCCGGTTTAAAGTGCGATACAGCTAGTGTAAATACTAGGGTAACGAGACTGAACATCTTATGCCTCAAGGCGACACAATGTGACGCTTTGTATATCATCCTTACTAGCACCATGTCGTTAGGGCTGTATCACTTACACCATCATATCAAGGTACTGCTCGTCTCGTTATTTGATCAAATAAATAAAAATATAACAACTGAATTCTACTAACATACAAAATTAGATTTTTTTATTTATAACCATAAACATATCTAGCATTTAAAGCGTGGCCATGAACCTATATGTGGTTAAACGGGTACAAAGTGAAGATGTATCGTGTGTTTCTATTTAGCGTTTAGAATATCAACAGAGAGTCACGACACCGCCCGTTAGAAAGCTGCGGATGTACCTAGGTACTTAGATACTAGGTAGTACTGGATACTATCGAGAGGTTAATGTATACCTTTGTAACAGATAATGGAACTTGAAAGGAACGAATGCTTAGTTTACTTAATGCGGGAAAGTTTTGTTTCGTGACAACTTTCGTAATTTATCTAACGGAACCTACTTTTCTTTAAAGTAACTTTATTAACATGGATATAAAAATATCCTTGTTAGTATAATGTACAGTTTCACGCATAAAAACGGATGCAGTGGCCGTACCATAAAAACTTGGCGTATCCTTTGTATATCATAAATGCAATAATGGATACAGACAACAAGGATAAAAAGAGTAAAGAACTGAATACGAAATGAAACATGATAATTTTACTTTTACTACGCAGGCCGTATATATATATATAAGGTTGGAAAATATCTCCCTTCCGCTTTTTTGCTCTTTATTCAATGCTTTATAAAAAGTGTTACAGTGATCGGATTTAGTTCAAATATGCGCCGTTTTGTTCGATAATCTGTATCCATCTAGACGGCAACTTCATAATACCTCCCTCGTAGAAGCCCCCCTCCTTATTTGCGAAGAACTCGGACAGCCACTTTTCATAAGCCTCTTTTGAGTTCAACTTTACACCACCAAGGGCGTTCACCATGGACAGGAACAGGTGGTAATCACTTGGCGCTATGTCCGGGCTATATGGTGGATGCGATAAAACTTCCCATCCAAGCTCCCGTAGCTTCTGACGAGTCATCAACGAAGTGTGTGGTCTGGCGTTGTCCTGGTGGAACACTACACCCTTCCTGTTGGCCAATTCTGGACGCTTCTGCTCGATCGCCTGCTTCAAGCGGTCCAGTTGTTCGCAGGAGATGGTAGAATTAAGCGTCTGGCCATATGGGAGCAGCTCAGAGTGGATGATTCCCTTCCAATCCCACCAAACACACAGCAAAACCTTCCTGGCCGTCAATCCCGGCTTGGCCACTGTTTGGGACGATTCACCGGCCTTCGACCACGACCGTTTTCGCTTGATATTGTCGTATGTGATCCATTTTTGGTCGCCGGTCACCATCCGCTTCAAGAATGGGTCGAGTTCGTTCCGTTTCAGCAGCATATCGCAGGCGTTGATTCGGTCCAGAAGGTTTTTTTGCGTCAAATCATGCGGCACCCAAACATCAAGCTTTTTTTTGTATCCAGCCTTCTGCAGATGGTTTAAAATGGTTTGGTGACTAACTCCCATCTCCTGGGCGATGTCACGAGATGCCACATGCCGGTCTAACTCGATGTAGTCCATGATTTGATCGGTATTTGTCGTCACAGGTCTTCCGCCGGCTGGCTTATCCATGGTGTCGTTTTCACCGGCTCTGAATCGTCGAAACCATTCCTCCGCGGTTCGAAGTGATAGAGTACCATCCCCCAAAACACCATTAATCTCACGGAACGTTTCTCTAGCGGATTTGCCTTTAACGAAGGAAAACTTTAAAATAGCGCAAATTCGGCGTTAGTGAACTCGCATGTTTACACGTCTATAACTGTTGAACGCAATATCCAAACTAATTATGCATAGCGTCGTTTTGTAGGTTATGTCAAGACCTTTCAAATTATGTATAGTATTACCAGATACGAGCTCTGTAGCGCTTTGTACATAGCCGCGAAATTCAAAAGACGAAAAGGCGGAAGGGAGATATTTTCCAATCTATTATATATACACATATATGTATAGGTTTATTATGTAGCAGAGATTCCAAGATGTTTAGAATCTATTGCACTACCTGAATGTCTTCGAATGTGTTTCTCTCAGGTATCAGAACTCAAAACCAGTTAAACGGATATTCATAGGGACATATCGAAGATTTTCAACTCATTTCTGGACTACCCTATTGAGAGAGTTCTGGCGGAGATGTTTTAGCTTCTTTTTTCAATTCTTACGATAGTGAAATCCATGATAATTAATACAAGGAAAATTTTGATAAAAAATTATGAATAATAAATTAGATATTCTTAATTATCATGTAACACTGATGGCCAAGTGACGTAGGGGACGGAGTATCTCGTCATCGATCGTGATCATAATCGGTTCTTCATAATCACGATCGTTGCAAGATAGCCTATTATCATTAGTGCTTGATCATCATAAATGATATTAAAAAGTATAAAACAATAGAATGCAACCTGTAAACAATGAACAGAGCCGCACTTAAAAAAATACACTCTCGCAAAAGTCGGTCACCCAGGTACTTGTTACAGTAATTTCAGCCCGCAGTGATCTTACCGCGGGGTATGTTTTAATGAGGCTCATGCTACCCTCATAATGAGAAGCTTTGGGGACACTATTATATTATTTTATGTAATTTTTGTCTATACACACACAGGACATACTGAAGAGCTTGTATCGAAAAACTAATTTGTGCTACTTATCTTTCGCTGTATTGAACCATCCAATAGAAGTTAGTATTTAAAAATATCTTCATATTATTTATCACAATGAATATTTTTGTTCTTGATACTTACTATTCCATACAAAATGTGTATAAAACACCTCTTAAATGGTGTTTAAATTTACTTCTGTGTGTACGGCATAGCAACACCCCAACCAGCTTCACTAATTTTGTTTATTTGGTTTATACGGTGAGATATTTACCAACCGTTAGCTTCTTTCTTGTGTACACAAGATAATACCAGATCAAATAAAAAAGTATACTAAATTAGAGAGCCATATCCAAAGTGTTAGTAGTATTCCTTGCTTTATTGTAAATATCCAAAAAAAGACTACTTTGGATGGCTATGAGAGTTAATTTAAAGCAAACCACATGACGTGCAATGAAAACAAAAAATAACATTGCAAACCACAATCATATGGTTATACGATATTAAAATATGGTGCAGACAAGAAGTAGACCGCCTTTTGTATAACATATAGACACAAACAATAGATAATTAAGTGATAAGAACTACTTACATTTTTGTCTTTGCATAGAATGTTTAATCAAATATTTAAAGAGAGGAGGAGACTTTGAGTACTAAATACTTTACTATAGAAATCATAGAGGAATGTATTGTGTATTCCTGATTATGTTGGAAATTCATTTCTGACAAAATTTAGATTTACAAACAATTTATTCCTCCCACATCTCGGACATTTGTTCTAAAACTCCATTACACCTCGGCAGCGGTGTAGAGGCCAAACTTGGCGTTTGCTACACTTGCAAGGAACAAGTACAAATTCACTTCCCACGCTAGTTGCAAACTGTTACCCCGTTACAGACCGTCAGCAACTCGTTGGAAATATTTGCTAAACTATTGCTATTTGAATAACTTATTTAATGTTCTAAATTATTCATGTTTCATAATATTTAAGGTTACATAAACAGTACGAGGCTATGGCTTAAAATTTCGCAGCATACCATAATGATCTCATTAATTAATTAACAGAGTAAAATTATGAATATTATCATTATTGTTTTATTATTATTTCAGCCGTTTCATATTCATTGCAAGGCTAGGTACAACTGTTAGAAATTTACAGTCGCAAAGAATGGAAGATGCTCTTCGCTGCATTTATTTTTCCTTAGTTCACGACTCATCGAAAATATTGTGACATTTTTAAATAACTAAAAAAAAATCCCAATCATAGCCTTGAACACTTGATTTCTTCAAAGTAATGCCAGAAAAAAAGTAAATGACTCGGATAGTGACGTCGTTATGATTGACGGTAAGAGATCGCGTGGAAGATGCTCAAGCCGTTGGATTGACCATGTGAAGGAGATCATTGACACACCTGCACGCGTTTCTATACACAAGGCATAATAATACATGAAAGAGGAAATCACGGGCGTAACATCTTTAAAGACGGGTTGTCAATAAGCTTCTACGACCGTCAGTACTTAGGATTCGATTTGCAGAGAAATAAATAAAAACTGATAACATTGCTATAATACTATAAAATTGAAAAAGTAACAAATTCTCCAGTAATCACATTAGACCGCAATTCCGGAGTTATAACAATAATGTTTACAGCCCACTATTAACAGTGGGAATCCCTGCAGGACCCTGCGATACTTTCTATTTCAAAAGTTGACCCTGAAAAATCACAGGGAACTTTGAAAAACAAATGGAAACGAGAAACATCAAATCTTTAATTGGTTTATGACAAATTATGTATTACCAAGGACGTCCATGGACGTACATGACCGTCCATCGGTTGAGACGATGATGATAATGTCGTAGTTACTGTTAAGATCGTTTATGGAGAAGCGAAGGGAAAAAAAAAAATGTAAACAGAAATATTTCCAATCAATTGCGAGCTAGCAACTTGTACAAAACAAAGCTCTCGGGCAATTCCAACAATTAAGCAGCTTCAGCGATCTGAACGTATAGTTCCAGCTTGCTCCAGTTTTATTACTCCGGAAAATATTCCTCCCGCTCCAGTAGATGTTTGTTGTTCTCCGTTTGTTCATATGCTTGTAACAAAGAGTTAATTAGTTCCTGATCGATCATACACCGAGATATAGAGATTGCAGGCGATGTACTCGATGAGGTGGATATGAGCCGACTTTATAATAAAGATTAATAGGCAACTGTTTTATATCGGGTACAATAGAAGACTAGATGGATCTAATAATGAAGTATAAATTAATTAAAAAACTATAGGTAATTATATCATTTATCTTTTTTGTGATATATTATTTTTCATTGTAACGAATAAGTATTTTAAAGGTGTGTTGAAGGACAATGAAGCGATCTTTCCATATACAAAAGAAGAACTCTGTATTAAAGATAGAACGAAATATATCATTAGAAGAAAATGCCAAAGGGAAATATAATAATAGTAGTAGAAAATTTAAGAGATTACCAAAAGATGTGTGTTTTATGTTTAGTTTAGACAAAACTACAAAATTTGGGGAAATAGCAATAAAAAAATATAACATTTCTAATACTTTTAGGCTCGTTAGAATACTTGAGTTTCTGCAACAGTAACTCCAGTAGAGTGAAATCCTACGCTAGTGTGTAAATACCGTAGAGTACACTAGTCAGTTTGAGCCTGACCGTTAATTCACCGGGTTTTTGTGTCTTGGCATTAAGCCAGGAGCTCTACGTGAATGCATCAACAACAACTGCAATATGAAGAAAATCCATACACTCTTCGATTTGTCCGATCACCTTTCCCACAAATCGGAAACATCTCATCAAGTGTGCTTGTAAAACGAATCAAATGACATCCAATATTCATCACATCTATTCAAAAATATATGTTACGGTAATTGTAATGAACCAAGATTACATATATATATATAACAAGAGATTATTCACCGTCAATGCCAGTAAATTTGATAGATTAACAAAATATTCAAGTTAACATATATGTTCGCAAAATTCCCGTCTTGATGGTTAATGCGATTCATGTGTAAGTACATAAAAGTTGTTTTTCAATGACACTATGAGGAATTAAAACGTCAATAAACGGAAGCGTTCAGCAGTGGAAATCTATCGGTTGATGATGATGATGAAATGGTAAGTTTACTTTAGTTAACGAATTTTTATAAAGTTATAGACTTTTATCACATTTACTATTTAGAGTTCGGAATTATGCAAAAGGACCGGACAGTTTAGTATTTTCAATCATTTATCATCATGTTTCCATAATTTAGAGGTGATTATGCGTAATCACGAGATTAAACTGTACCAGTGGTAGGTCTTCGTTGCCGAGAACCATCTACGTAGGTAACACTACAGCATCCATCTCTGCCGCCAAAGGATAATGTGTAAACATTACTGCAATACGGTTTGAACGGCGTTGTAGATAGTGAAATTACTGGGCTAATGAGACGACATCAAAAAAGCATCGAGTACAATGTGGTGCTGTGTATATTATAATAATGAGCAGGCCGTATCACTTACCATCAGGTGAATGTCTCACTCGTGTCGCCGCTTCGTTTAATAAAGAAAAATAAAGACATTAACTGTAACATATATCTTCATTAATATAATAGGATTAAAATAAAAAGGAAAGCAAAGTATCTCTAATAGTAGTTCATTAAATGGAGCGCGACATCCCTCCATTGTCAGACGCTGAAAAGAGGGAGCCTTCCATTCAGCCGCTCCGAGTACATTAGTACGGCTGAATGCACCCGCCGGTTGCAGGAGCGACCCAGTTTTGTAGGGGGAAAAAAAAACTGTCGATTATTAAACTAGGCACGGCTGCGGGGACCCAGGTTGCCCGGCCCCAGCAAATGGGTCGCGGGTTTCGTTTCGAATATCTCTAATGCGCGAACACAAACCACGACTCTGGCACTATGTGGGTATTCCAATAAATTCTACAAGAATTTCGCTTGGGAATACATACTAAATCGTAGACTAGAATCAGTCTAAAAATATGTTCAATTTTTTTTTTTATATATTATCGCGCCTTTTTTCCAGTAGGGGTAGGCAGAAGCGAATAAATACCCACTTTTCGCCAGATGTGGTCAAATTAGATCCATTGTAACAAGGGAGCGCCTGTTGCCACTTTATTGAGCCCACCACACACACACACGCACACAAAAGATGATATCAGTGTGCGGATTTCCTCACGATGTTTTCCTTCACCGTTTGTATTTCGCTGTTGTAACTAAAGTTCACAAATGTACATAACTTAAATATTAAGTCATCGGTACATGCTGAGATTCGAACCCGCGACCTTCGGAATGAAAGCCGCACGCTCTAACCATTAGGCCAGCGAGCTACTTCTATAGTTGTTTGTAATATTATTTAAAAGAAAAAAAAATCGTAAATTACATATTATATTGCTGGTTAATGTTTCAAAAGAAAACAGACCAAAGCGAAATTTCACTAACAGATGGGCCATTGAATAAGGCAGTAAGTATTAAAATTAATTTCAGAAATATCAAATTAATTGACAATGGGGTCAAGAGTATTTGGTTTTACTGCTTTCAGGATACTGGCGACCTTATTAGCTTTCAACCCAGATAGTCTCGATGCTTTGCGCTACAAAGTAACAACTTGCTAGTTTTAAAATGAACAGAAGTAATTACAAAATGGGTCGATAACATTTAATAGTCACATAGAAATAGAATTGAACCTATTATATATAATCGCGTTCGTGAAACAAGAGACAAATACCTATCGGTTGAAATGATGATGTGACATGAAACGGAATGTACGTTCTTGTAAAGTTTTGATCTTCATATAAAGAAGAAATATATTGTTTAAAAGTAACTTATAAAAATTACAACATATTTAGATAAAAAAAGTTAATTATTACTTTCTACTTTTAGAGAAAAGATCATATTTCGGTAGTAACTTAACTAAAGCTAGCTCGCTGGCCTAATGGTTAGAGCGTGCGGCTTTCATTCCGAAGGTTGCAGGTTCAAACCTCGGCATGTACCGATGACTTAATATTTAAGTTATGTACATTTGTGAACTTTAGTTACAACAGCGAGATACAAAAACGGTGAAGGAAAACATCGTGAGGAAAACCCGCACACTGATATCATCTTTGCGTGTGTGTGTGTGGTCGTCCCAATAAAGTGGCAACAGGCTCGCCCCCTGTTACATGGGACCTAATCTGACCACATCTGGCGAAACGTGGGTGGTTTATTCACCTTTGCCTACCCCTACTGGGAAAAAGGCGTGACAATATAAAAAAAAAAAAAAAAAAACTTAACTAAAATACTTATGACTACGTCACAGGTTTTTCCGCTATAATGCCACAAGTTATTCTTAGGAAGATCTAAACATTTCAAGAGCTATTTAGCAATTTGAAATTGCTACATAACTAGGTACAAGTTAAACTGATTAAAAAAAATATATATAATCTTATAAGTACTTAAAGTTGAAACGTAAAGTCGGTTAACGAGGGTTGAGCGCAAGGCCCCTTTCTACCAAGTTTTTAATACTGACGCATGGATAATTTCGCAAACATGTTGCAATGTTTATATCGCGTTTTTAATTAATTTCTTTAAAGGTTAGAACATGCTTAAAATAAACGTCAAAGGCACTTAAATTTTGTATGTTACTTTAAATAGTTGTACGATCTGGGAAGGTTAGGTTTTAGTATTATCATTACCAAGATCTGACTCAAATCCTTCCAACGTCGTAATGTCCAATAACCGGATATTTTTAACCTAACACGACGCTCACTGTGTTTAAAAAAAAGTGAAATAATCTGATGGTGTAGAATCATTTCATTGTAGAAATTTACTTCTATAATTGGAAACTCTTGAATAAACAAGTAAGTGCAGCAAAATCAAATATTTTCAGGCTATGAACACGATTGGTTAAACCAAATTCGTTTAAATCTAGATAGTAATTAATTCAAATTTTCGTAAGCTTTAATAAATAATAACGCGGTTGTTAATGGTTAAAAACGTTAACTAGTTAACGTAAAACTTACCCGTATCCAGGCTTCTGGCAGAACCAAAACCTGGTCAGTTTCGCAGCTTCCAGCAGCGCGCCGCCAAGGTCACCGATCCTCATGCCAGTGCAAGAGCAGCACCCATCTCCCTCGCCCTCGCCCACTAACACGACACGGGACTCAGACTTCGCCACTTTGCCGAAATGCTTTACATCCGACCCGATAACTTTGAGCACTTATTTGACTTGACCACAGTCTTCCAAGTACCGAATAGCAGTTGCACAACTTTATTTCATCGCACTAAATAACTTAACTGTTTACCGCGGTAAGCTGTTCTGTTCACGAGAATGTAATAAAATATTAATTTGTAACGAAGTAAGAAAAAAGCTGGTTTGCAGGATTGTTGACTGTATATGATAGATATATATTTCATGAAGATTTTGAATACTTTGATCTAGAGTCATTTCTTAATCAATCATATTTCCAGAACCTCACCAGATTGTTTATTAATAAACAAATTGTAATGTCCTTAATAAATATAATGGATATGTAATGGAAATGATCATTGTAGGACTAACAACCATAATCATTATGTACTTCACTTTTATTAAATTTTTGATAAAAACTATGTAGTTTTTAAGACACAACAAGAACAAACTTATTTTCAGAGAAATTATATAGAATTTTACATACATACAAAGTAAATTTTTTTTAAAGTTGTTATACTCGACTTCTTTCGATACTAAAAACGTAAGCGATATCGGCGATTAAATATGACGAAGAAAATAATGAATCGAGTCGAAAGGAAAAACGATAACAGTATTTGCGTTTTAACGCAACGTTACCTAGGCAACGCATTGTTTTCATCGCAATGGTTACTGTGCAGACAAGACGTTTTGGTATGATATTAACTTCATGTTTAGTTGCGAGTTTACTACATTATTTACTGTACTTAATTTCAGTACAAATAATAATTATAAATTATCAGCATTATCAAGCGAAAGACGTCCGCTACTGGACATAGGACCTCACAGATCTTACGGTACCCGCATCCGGGGAGCCACCTTCACCAGATGGTCCATCTGTTAAAATTCAATCTAAGTATATCGGGAACTAGTATTAGTTTACTTAAAGTCAATAGGTCTTTCCCATGTAATAAACAGAGTATTAATCAACCTAAAGCTTTCATTCACAAACGATTCATAACCGGCGTCGAATGACAAATACGAATTTCACCAAGTTTTAGACGGCCTACATCCACTGTAATATTAACGTATTAATAATCAATTAAACAGCAGTAAAGTTTTACGTACAGAGCAGTAAAGTATTTTTTTTACAATATAACATAAGTTGAATACTATTATATATTATTAACCTTCGGTCAGTCATAACCAATCCGGTCACCAACGGTCAATACATATGGCTCTCTTAAATAAATCCAAACCTGTGCTTTATATTTTGGACCTCAACAAAATACAAATTCGTATACAACTCGAAAGCTTTACTCCAGTAGCGAATAATGCTATCGATGCTATAGTATATATATGTGTTACAAGTATATATAAACGTGTATTTTCACCTCAAATGACTTTCAACAGTATAAAACATTGTAAAAGTTAATAAAACACGATTCAGGACACAATAGCAGAGAAATGATCGTTAGCAACGCATTAGTAAACGAATATAAACATCGAGGAGAGTGTGATGATAAATCGAAGCTGTGTTCATACCGACGGCGGTGACTGAGCATAAAACTTGACCAACTAAAAACCCAATGTCGCCTGCATCGTTGTGTTACACGATTTCACTCCATATGGGTTGTGTGGCTGTGATTTATTAATAATTACTATAGTAATATGCTAAGCAAATTATTTTTTTTTTAAATATATTCTCAAGTGTTTTTTCAATTAAACTAAATAGACTGTTTGGATGTACGGCGTCCAACATGCTCTACCAAGAGCTTTTAATTCGTAGTCGAAATCACTATACTCTACAGTAGTCGTCATCAGCCGATAGACGTCCACTGCTGGATGTAGGCTTTCCTTAAAGATTTCAACGTTATGATTTGCTAGGGATTCAATTGAGAGGATTTGGGCCATTTACCTACACCCACAACAATTCAAGGGATTCAAGCCAATATCACATGCACGTGGTGTACCCTCCTAATAAATAAACAAGGCTGTCTCCCACCACCTCGTAGAGTAATACCGTGCAACAATTATGGTATCTTATACCACATACTACATGTGGTACTTATTATATAAGTGGAAGAGATTTTTCATAAATTAATAAGTCCTCTTATTCTTCAATATCTGTTTATGCTCCAAAAAGCATATATGTTATTTAACGGTCTTCCCCATAGAAGTTTAATGAACTATTCAGAGTAACTACTCTTGCTACATTAAGATATTATGATATGTTTAAACTCTAAAAAAGATGCTAATAAAGTATCTTTAAAAAAAACTAATGCGATATTGGCTTAGTTGGCTGTTAACTCCAATAATACTTCAAGTGACTTTTACAATGATAAACTGTTACATTGATGTCCATTCCCATATATTTTATAACAATTAATTCTTCCGTCTGCCAGCCCATTAGCTGTATCATTCATGACCCATAAACATATCAGAAGCCCATAAATATTAATAATTCTCTACGCGGAATTTCAGTCAACAAATCACATGATATTCATCTGTAGATAAAAGTGACTTCGTGTAAATCGATATTTCATTGACCTGGATATGAAACTCAAAAGAACGTACAAGATCAAATATTTGAAATGTTCTAAGCGTATACATTGTACGAGTTTCAAGAGTAAATGTAAACGACCTTAGGAATCTATTTGAGCGTAAGAATAGCACGGCATTTGCTGTATCGAGATAAAAGGATTCGATTGAGAACGTTAGCCATGACACTCGGTTAAACGGATGTAGAGCACATTTAAAAGGATACTTTAAACAAAACAACTTTCGAATATCAATAAACATAGATAAACTAATAACAATTTTTATTTAGGCATATTTTCAAGCATAAATTGCAAACGATTGCACAAAGAACAGTAAAGGAGCGGAACACCTTGCCGGCGTCAGCGTTCCCGTTCAAATATAATAAAATCTGCAAGAGGAGAGTGTAGGCCAGTTCTAGGTTAATATACTTCACTACCGTAGACATAAGCATCAGTTAACAACAGGTGTAATCGAGGTCAAGCATTAAACTTTATAATAAACAAAAGAGAAAGTTAAATACTACAGTAACTGGAATGCTGAAGTTTATTGGAGACATCGATTATAAATCACCGCAGCACCTATTTCTGTCGCCTAACAAACATTACTATATTCCGAATTATAAGGTTATGTAGTTAATAAAATTACTGTGGTAACAAGATTTAACATATTGCGTATATGATGACGAGCACAATGTGGTCGACTACGTATCATCCTAAGTAACGTCAGAAAGTTCGTTTAGTCGCTCTGAGGAAAAATACACCTCAAAAAGTAACCAAAATGTTGACACGTGTGTAAATGACTTATGTAATAACGACTACGTTTTGCGGAATGTAGCTTACGTATGTAGATATCATCGCAAAATCCATTCAAGTCAATAAGTAGTTATATGGAAATATTAATAATAGGTTGGCAAATATCTCCCTTCCGCCCTTTTGTCTTTTGAATTTCGCGGCTATGTACAAAGCGCTACAGAGCTCGTATCTGGCAATACTATACATAATTTGAAAGGTCTTGACATAACCTACAAAACGACGCTATGCATAATTAGTTTGGATATTGCGTTCAACAGTTATACATGTTCTGCGTTCAACTGTTATAACAGCGAAATTCGCGCTATTTTAAAGTTTTCCTTCGTTAAAGGCAAATCCGCTAGAGAAACGTTCCGTGAGATTTATGGTGTTTTGGGGGATGGTACTCTATCACTTCGAACCGCGGAGGAATGGTTTCGACGATTCAGAGCCGGTGAAAACGACACCATGGATAAGCCAGCCGGCGGAAGACCTGTTTCGACAAATACCGATCAAATCATGGACTACATCGAGTTAGACCGGCATGTGGCATTTCGTGACATCGCCCAGGAGATGGGAGTTAGTCACCAAACCATTTTAAACCATCTGCAGAAGGCTGGATACAAAAAAAGCTTGATGTTTGGGTGCCGCATGATTTGACGCAAAAAAACCTTCAGGACCGAATCAACGCCTGCGATATGCTGCTGAAACGGAACGAACTCGACCCATTCTTGAAGCGGATGGCGACTGGCGACCAAAAATGGATCACATACGACAATATCAAGCGAAAACGGTCGTGGTCGAAGGCCGGTGAATCGTCCCAAACAGTGGCCAAGCCGGGATTGACGGCCAGGAAGGTTTTGCTGTGTGTTTGGTGGGATTGGAAGAGAATCATCCACTATGAGCTGCTCCCATATGGCTAGATGCTTAATTCTACCATCTACTGCGAACAACTGGACCGCTTGAAGCAGGCGATCGACCAGAAGCGTCCAGAATTGGCCAACAGGAAGGGTGTAGTGTTCCACCAGGACAACGCCAGACCACACACTTCGTTGATGACTCGTCAGAAGCTACGGGAGCTCGGATGGGAGGTTTTATCGCATCCACCATATAGCCCGGACATAGCGCCAAGTGATTACCACCTGTTCCTGTCCATGGTGAACGCCCTTGGTGGTGTAAAGTTGAACTCAAAAGAGGCTTGTGAAAAGTGGCTGTCCGAGTTCTTCGCAAATAAGGAGGGGGGCTTCTACGAGGGAGGTATTATGAAGTTGCCGTCTAGATGGAAACAGATTATCGAACAAAACGGCGCATATTTGAACTAAATCCGATCACTGTAACACTTTTTATAAAGCATTGAATAAAGAGCAAAAAAGCGGAAGGGAGATATTTGGCAACCTTATATGTTCCGAAATGAAGGTTAACTAGTGTAATAACTGTGCTAATGATTACACCTAGTCTGGATATTTCTCATCACGTGAAGATAGCTCGTTAGTGTCGCCGTTTTACCAGCTATTTACTTTTAAAGAATTGCTGGAGACTATGTAGGTACAATCGCAGCTAACCTACCTATTCCTGCCACCAAACGGTAGTATGAAAACATTTGGGTTTCAGTCTAAATGGTGTTGTAGTTAGTGAAATTAATGAGATAACGCGACTTAATCATGTTATGTCTCAAGATGACGAGCATAATATGGTAAGGGTTTCTTAACTAGCACTCACTCGTCTAGTCGCTGCTAAAACAAAACAATAACTTAGGGAATGTGCGGTATGGTTGACCTTTGGCTCGAATGAAACAAATCGAACAACAAGAGCACGGTACGTATTCGGACCACATTTAACAGTTCCAAATGGGAACTAACGGAAATCGCGGCGCTACAATTGAATCGGCAGCTTTCGGTGTAGTAAAAACAAAACCGATACGTCGCGGTGTCGGCAAATAAAAAATAATCTAGACGTCCGCTCAACGCAATCAATCGACGGACGAGAAATAAAAACGGACACACAAATTGGATTCACCGAAAGTATACAGCGGAGCTATTCTCTAACGAACCTTCACGAGTATCACACCAGCACTCTACCGTCTCGGCAATAAAGACGAAATTCATATATAATTCAATTAAACGAATCTACTAGTTACTATGCATCTAAACCGACTCCGTTTATATTTATTATTGTTTCAGTTACGTGTAATAAACAAAACTGTTATTACAGTATTTACGGAGAAAGTAAATTTGATTGATTTCAACCTACTTTCGCGTCTTTGTAAAGTGTCAAAATCGGATTTAAACCTGAGCTGATCATAAAATTTCTTTATAGAATATTTAACAATTCTTAAGTCTTAATAATTCGATAATAGACTATATCAATTAATTGTGAGAACCTATATATACAATGTTTAATTAGGAATTATATGATTTAATAATATAATAGGGTATAAGGGGTTACGCACAACAACTAACGGGAGCCAAACCAACCTCACCTGCTCGTGATGCACCCTGCTGATCAACAAACCAGGCTCTGGCTCCCACCAACCCGTATTGGGCCAGCGTGGTAGGAAATAGCCCAAATCTCCGCATATGAACCTCTACAAACGGAGATCTTTGGTGGAGGCCTGTCTAGTATTGGACGTCTATCGGTTGATGATGATGATAATATAACGCTTGAATTGAAATATATATTGTTAACTAAAGGTTAATAATAAGCTTATTAAGAGGTTAGATCTTTTCTAGACAATAGGATATCTGTTATTCAAAAAAATTTGGCGTCTTAAAAACTGTGAGAAATTCTGTTTAATAATAGGGGGACCGGAAAGTAATGTCGTTTCTGCGCATGCCAATACTTGATTGTCATTTGTCAGCTCATTGTTTTGTTCAGAGGCGTACCAAAGACATTGTGAGGTTATAGTGATTTCTTTACTTATAGACAATTGAATTACAATTTTTTTTTGTAATTTTGGGTAAAATGGCCAGCCAAATACCAGAAGAGGTACACATCCGGCATTGCATGCTCTTTGAGTTTCGCAAGGGAAATAACGCAACAGTTGCTACCAAAAACATTTGCGATGTTTATCCAAATGCACTGGACATTCGTAAATGCCAAAGGTGGTTTTCCAAGTTCAAATCGGGTAATTTTGATCTTTCCGACTCGTATCGATCAGGAAGACCATCAGCGTTAGACAACGACGTGTTAAGGGCGGAAGTGGAAGCAAATCCGTGTCAGACGATCGAGGAATTGTCAAACAGTCTCAACAAACCTTGGTCGACCATCCAAGAACATTTGAAGCAGATTGGAAAAGTAAGCAGAGCAGGTGTTTGGGTCCCGCATAATCTGTCCGAACAGAATAAGGCTAACCGATCAATCACATGCAACTTATTGCTTCAACGACACAACACAGAAGCGTTTTTTGATCGCTTGATCACAGGAGATGAGAAATGGGTCCTGTATGATAACCCAAAACGCAAAAGGCAGTGGCTCTCTCCAAATGAAATCCCTCGGAGTACTGCTAAGCCAGGTTTACACCCCAAAAAAGCGCTTTTGTGTGTTTGGTGGAGTATTCGCGGCATTGTTCATTTTGAATTACTGAAACCTGGAGAAACTGTTACTGCAGACCTCTACAGCGAACAATTGCAGCGAGTCAATCAATCTTTAATTGAAAAGTGGCCAGCGATTGTCAACCGAAAAGGCGTCATTCTCCAACATGACAATGCAAGACCGCACTGCGCAAGGCGAACTCTAGAAAAAATTAATGAATTGGGGTGGGAGGTGCTGCCTCATCCACCATATTCGCCCGATGTTGCACCATCGGATTTCCACTTATTCCGAGCGCTGCAACACTTTTTAAGTGGCAAAACATTTGCAAATTTGGATGATATCCAAAATGCCATCTCTAGATATTTTGCCGAAAAACCAATTAATTTTTATCGATCAGGGATTGAAAATTTACTCACTAGATGGCAAAAGGTTATTGACAATGATGGGGAATACATCATTGATTAAAAATAAAGACTCGTTAAAAATGTATGTGTTTGTATTTAGCGTAAGAAAACGACATTACTTTCCGGTCCCCCTAATAGTTGGGTTGTTGCTCAATGTGCAAACAAATTTTAATTAATGACGTATTGTGGTCGCTAATGACGAATGTGCTTAAGATGTTTAAGTTCTAAAGCGCACTTTCTAGCTTTTAAAAGAATTAAACTTTCACTAATTCGTTGTCTAAAACCTATTCTATGAAGTTTTAAAGGAAACACTACGAAAGTATTCTCATCAATGAGAAATCAAAACATTGAATAGATGTTTAATAAACTTTAGTGTGTTGGACGACTAAATGTGAAGTTAGTACCACGTTAATAGCTAATCCCTAGTCTACCTATAAAAAAAACAATAACAGCACATATCGTAATGATATTATAAAATTCACAAACGGAAATCTGAATTGAATTTACATAACAATTTATCCAAGCGACTTGCGCTTGATTAAAGTACAAGTTGCGTAACTTAGCAATTATTTAGATCGTAAAAACAAATTAATAAGCAATGAGGACGGCAATCAGTCGCCGGTGAAACCGGGGAACTACCGCAAGGTCAGCTGCACAGCTGATTATGTCAACCTTAAATCTGATTACATTGCCGCAGTGATTGTATGACTTGATTAGTCGTAGAACTTCATGAGTCCAGAAAACAAAAAAAAATCTATATTAGATTGAAATGTTCTTGAAACTGTGAAGGATATTTTTTGTTAATTCTTACCCGGATGATTCCAAGTTATTTACATTGCATTTATAGTAGTAATATATTGGATAATATCACAAATAAAGAAATCCCTCAACATAAACCTATTATATATTTTACAGATCGTCTTGGTGGGTACCACTGCAGCGCTTATTGTAGCCGACAAACAGTTGTGTGCAAACATTACTGCGATCCGTATTGAAGGACGCTGTACTAAATGCAATAATTTGGGTAACGGAACTCAACATCTTATGTCTCAGAAGACGAGTGAATTATGATGCAGTATATATATCGTGCTAACTAACGCCACGTAGTTATGGGCAGGCTTATCACTTTCTATCGGTTCGTCCGTCATGACGACGATAGCTTCATTATAATATAATCAGATAATCTATTTACAATATATACCATTGTATACATAGTACGCCATTGTGTACTCCTAATCGAGGGGCCCAAATATATATGACATGATTATTTACCTCTTTTGTCTTTACGTTTGCAGTATAGAATATGATTAATTCATTTTAATTACAATCATTGCTTTAGTGCAGCAAAGCTTTACGATTTTCTACAAAAACGATGTAACGCCCCTGCATATTTACTGATGAGAACTAAAAAGGACCGGAAGTTTATTAAAAATGGAAAAAAAATATATAATGAACGCTGTAAAAGAAGCAAAGCATTACACTTAAGGAGCTTAAATCACCTAAAACTTTCGAGTGCTCAAAAACGAGCATTAAATCATAACTGTTCTTGCTAATAGCAGCGTCGGGAAAACTTTTCGCCGTTTACAAGACATTCATAAGTACACAATCCGGTAATAAATTATATTCAGTTTGTTATACGTGGGGTTTAATGCTGTTCAGGGGTTAATGCAGTACTTACGGAAACATTTTTAAACTGGATATCAATATATAGTCACTGCGTAACGTGTAATTAAAAGAAGTTATATGAAAACGTTAGTTTTACGTTTAATATGCAAATAAATATGAAGAAACAGAGATTTGACAAATAACGATGAAGATGTAATGAAAAATGATACAAAGACGTTTATAAGATATAAGATACATGATTTTTTTTTAATGGGGTTTTGTCATACAGTGACCATGCCATCTCAATAGTTATTATATGTTATATTCTCACACCCTCCTTAAATATTTGCTAACATTGTTGTAGTTTTCTGGCATGATCCAATTTGAGATAAGCCAGAACACTGTTAAAAATACCAGTGTTCATTAAATTACATAAAACAAACAAAAAATAGCCATTTTTCATGTTCTATCCGTACACACTCCACTATCATGTGGTACAGTCTTCTACAGTATTACACTCCGTAGGTGAATGATGAGGTTACATGTTTTGATCCTATTATAGAATTTTCATATAAATCAACTAGTTGTTCCCTAGTTGCTTTTCTTTGCTAGCCATAATTAGATTTGAAATTTGTTAAAACTATTTCCACCCACCACCGTTACCTTTCCCGTTATTAACACCCCCGCAACTTCTTTTAGGGAAGGAATTTTATAAATACCAAGCAATACCTCTACTAAATTTTGAGTGTATACCGCTAATAGTCTCGAAGATATTGATTATAAAGAAATTATTAAAACTGTATTACGGTGTAGAATAGAGATAAATTTTAACTACTCTTTGATACACTGCATATAATCATAATAATATATCGATAAGATATTTAAGCAGAACGGACTGTTGTTACTCTTTTCATACAATAGGAGAATAATAAAATGTATGATAATTACGAAAGCTAATCTTAAGTTGTGCCGGTACACTATATGTCATTTATGCAACAAGCATACCTAGTAGTTAACAAGTGTCTTAAAAATACCAGATAATTAATAATAACAAGAGTTTATAACTGTAATATTTAAAACTGTCCAACAACTTCCGTTGATATTTTGCTGCAGCAAATTTATCTAATTTAGGCTACAGTCACTGAAAAGCAGAACTTGTAATTGCTACCTGCTAAAGCTCAGCAAGCGCCAATTAAGGTCTCTCACTCTAGGGTTGTTACGATTCCCTAAGTTATATATCAATGTTACAATTACAGGTTGTGAAAATTACTTTTAGCGTACTCTCTATGCGATTTTCACTACAAATAACTATTATAAACTAAGTTATAATAATACTTTTTTATAGTTAATAACATGTTTATTTAAGATAAAAAAAATATCTGCTTTTATTCAACAAACCTATCTACTACAAGGAACATTTATATATATATATATATATATATATATAAATATAGAAATGCCGTTGTTCTTGTAATATTCTTCCATATTTCTTTTATATATTATTTAATCAAACAGAAATCATATGAAATGTATGTTTGCATATATATACCTACTCGCTTTGGTATCCCTAATACCCCCCCAACTCACTTTGATAAAGGAATTTTGTAAATCCACTCCTGCTGACCTCCAAAGGGCAAAAGCAATAACTCTACCAAATGTTGGGTATTTACGCTTAAGAGTTTCGGGAGTTCTTGTGATGAGTCAATGAATCTCTGGGTGTCTCATATATATATGTAGATAAGTATGTTTCGAAATAATGCGAAATATTAAATTTCTAAGATACTCCCAAAAGGTATTTTTCGACGAAGTTACGAGACAAGCGAGAAGTTAATCTATTAGTAAGTGATACGCTAGTTACGGTGACGTACGAAACACCATATTTTTCTCGTCACCTTGAGATAGATATTTAATTTAATTACCCTAGTAATTACACAAATTAGCTAGTGAGCAAAAATGTCTTACACGGTTTACAGTACCATCTTACTATACCATACATACATACGACTACCTAATCAGTTTCTGGTAACAAAAACCTACTACCGTTAAGAGTGACTGATGGAGAATGCGTTTAGGAATACTTCGCATTGTAACCTCTTGGCATATGCAATAGTTTTAATATAAATATATGAATAAATGAATAGAACCGTTGATGGATAACCATAATTACAAGTAGTGTAAACATTTCAATAATTGCATTTCATAGATGTGACGTTGGCGCGCCTCGCTCAGCTCGCTCTAATTAAATTCTGTTTACCGCCGCACCAATTACACATCTATCTTCATAAAAGCCAGCTTAGGGAGACCTTGCAGATATTATTGCAAACAATATTAAAGTTTATCTTTGTTTAATTAATTAAACTCGATCAGTCGTTTTAAACTGATGTCTCCTGGCCCACAAGCTTATTATCTTATGCAGTTGTATAAGTTGGTCAAATATATCATCAGAGAAAAAGCCGACCTTGAACTTCTATTAAGAAAATATACTGTCTTATTACATTTTGAAACTCGCTACACTCTCATCAAGAGTTGAGTATATCTACTACTCTACCTATATCATCATTCATTAACCAAACGGCATAGAAAGATTTAAAAGATAAAAGAGGAAAGAAGAAAATGTTTGTAGAATAGAAGGAAAATTCGGGGCCAGTTTTCAAGTACTTCAGCTTTTTTTTTCGACAAAGACACGAGACGACTGAAACGTTTACCTGATCGTACTCCCGTCTGTAATAACGTGGCGTTAGTAAGGATGATGTACATTACACCACATTGTGCTCATCACCTTGTGACATAAGATGTTATGTTTCGTTATCCTAATTACTTTAGTAAACTCAATGCCCTTCAAACTGGAACACGATAATGTTTGCACACTACGGTCTAGCAGCAGAAACAGGTGCGGCGCTGGAACCTATATGGTCTCCTTTCCAGAAGCTCATCATATGAGCGGTAAATTTTTAAAACTATTAAGCAACCTGTGCACTTACATAATACACGTACAATATATATCATTATAACAGGAAGTATACTAATATAAGGTATGTAACTAAGTATTTGCGTAGCTGCGGGTAGAAACACATAAACATGTTGTTTTTAATTAAAGTGACTACTGGGGCCTGTTCCCTTCGCAATTATTTCTATATTATTTCCACAAAACGGCGTTATAAATGATCCTTTACACCCCCTCGCAGTCGTAAATCGTTTCTAATAAAAATCCTCGCGTTTGTTGTATACCTGCCTGCTATAATAAATTTGATATGTTACTAAATCATTTACGATGACCGTTAAGGAAACAATCATAAAAATACGAGAACATAACATCTCTAGTAGAAAAATCTCTAGTTATAGAAAGTAGAAGCTATACTACTAGAGAAATATACAACTGATTGAGTTTATTTTTTTTCTACAAGACGACGAGATGAGTAAGGCGTTCACATGACGGTAAATGATATGCCTGCCCATAATAATGTAGTGCTAATTAAGATGGTATACACTACACCAGATTTTGTTCGCGTTCAGACATAACGGACTAACGTTACCCATGTTGTTTCACTAGCCACTACACCCTTCAAACCAGAACACAGTTGCGGTTGTAACTACCTGAACAGTCTCCGGCAACATTAACTAACGTGTAATATGAATGATTTATATATCTAGTATAGACCTAGAGCATTAGCATCGATGCAATGACACTAGATTAGTTGGCTTTACCGATACAGACAACATCACCACTTAACTCGGGGTGAGATTGAACAGTAACCTTTTTGATTTAAAAAAAAAAAAAACTATTAAATATTATATGCAATGTGTACTGCATGCACTAGGTTTGTGTTCCTAATTCTTGTTTCCCTCTGCGGGCCTACTGGAAGAGATTTCAACATGAAATAAGTAGCGACATTGCACTCTGTATCGTTATTGTCGTGTTTCTTCTAACAGCTGTGTGTACAAAATATATTAAATAAATAAATATAAATATGTAAAAAGGTATATGAATGTAGAAGATTTTAACGCGGAGTATAACACAATGCAAAATGTATTTTGCTCGTCTCGAGAACTTACCCGGCGCGCGACGTTTACAAAGAAGCTTTTCAAAAGACGTCTCCACTTGAGTGCAGGAGCATGCGTTATCTGCGTAAGCCTGCAGCAGGGAAATGCAATGAACTGCACTCGGGGCTGGGCTATTGTGTGCCGCGTCCCGTGTAAGGAAACGTTTGCTGCTTACAGACCCTATACCATATAAACGTACTAGGCAATTATTTTAAGTTAGGAATATCGCACACAGTGAATACGATTGTATAGAATAATTCCATTACAAAACTTTGCTATTGACGAATAAACTAATTAAAATTAATTGTAACAGTTTAAAAGCACTAACTAAAAGCTAAGTTCAGACTAAGTTATCGTATATTATAAAATAAACAAAGGTAAATAAATCTGTTATTACATTAACATGATCAGCCACTGTAAGTTAAACTAATATTTAGTTACGTAAAACAAATTTAGTAACAATCGTTATGTACTTGTAATATTTGAATATGAATATGAAAATTTAATGTATTTTTAAGTTTAAATCAAAAACCTCTTCAATGACTAAAGAAACAAAATTGTTATTACACTTTAACAGAAACAGTTCTGAAATAGTACTAATCGCTAGTACGTATCGCAGAGACTATTTCTGCCACCAAACAGTAGTGCACAAATATTACTGTGTGCCATTACAATAAAGCACAATATGGTGCAGTGTATACAATCCTAAGTAGCATCACAATTACGAGCCGACGTATCACTTACCATTAGGAAAAGTTCTCCCTCATGCTGACGCTTAGTTAAATAAAAAAAATCGTAATACAAATCTAACGTCACAATAAATTTTCACTGAGTATCCAACAAACGAAAGGTAAAGTTGAACTAAAGGTTGGCGGACGGCCTTCGGGGCCAATCAAGGCGTGCTACGCGTAAGTCATCGGCGAGCAGCGATTTTGCACTGTTAAGCCAACGATAGCGAAGAGCAGCTGTATTACGAAACGCTCTCACAAATTGCATTAGTTAGACATCGGGGCTTCTGAACTCGTGCTTATTATGCAAATCATTGAGTTAATATTACAGTTAACGGTTATTTAATAGCACAATTAATTGCCACATTCAAAAAATTTGATTATTGACTAAGCGACGAGCGGGTTGTAAGGGTTTAGGCGCAGCGACTCACTCAAGCTACCTTCAGCTGTTCCTGGTGCACCCTGCTAATCACCACAAACTCTGGCGCCCACGACGAATTGGGCCAGGATGATGAGAAATGGGCTATATCCCCCCACATGAATCTCTACCCAATTGATGTGGGAATCTTTGGAGAAGGTCTACGTTCAGCATTGGACGTCCGTCGGCCGATGATGAAGGTACCATTTACATAACAGTAAATGATTCGCTCGCCCCTTAACAACGAACCGCGAGTTAGGATAAATAATATACACCGCGATACTTTCTATTCGCCGCCTTATGACAATGTTAAATCTCGTTACTCCAGTAATTGCACTACTTTCAATGCATTTTAAACAAGAACAAAGTATCGTTTGCCCAATATTAGTAGTAGCTAGAAACAGGAACTGTAGTAGTATCTACTAAGACGGCCAACAGCAACACAAAACACTAGTGCAAGGTTAGGTTTTGTATCGAAGAGTTTAATCAATTGATTAATCTTTTGTTACTATAGTTAACTATAACCACCGACAAGACTACATCGTAAAAAAACGGTTTATTAAAATTATTTGGATATGCCTCCATTAAGATAATTTGTTCTTGATGTCTCCTCTAATTACCAGGAGATTCTGCAAGTTTTTAGTTTATATTAATGGAGTTTTGAATACTTTCGCCTATATCCTTATACACGCATATAATCGATTTGTTAAATTGGATAAGGTGTAATATATAAAACAAGAGCGGACCGCTTATGACTCTAGCTTGTTTCACGACAGAGTGTAATCAACAAAGCCAATACGGCCCCGGCCGGAGACATCGCCGCCTTACACAGTTAATGTACGATCGAATGGGAACTTAATTACCGCGACATTCATTTCAAAATCGAAACCTATTACCTGTCACAATTTTCGAAAGGAAATAATGACCGTGTTAAAGGAGAAACAAATTTTTAGGTTAGCGATTAAAAATAATATTTATTGCAGAATGTCCTTAATTCTTTGCTTTTAAAGGCAAGAAAAAATATTAAGGTGCCATAAAACAGTGGTCATAATAAAATCGTAATATTTAAATCATTATAAACGAGCACGACCTTCCGCTGATTAAAATATTATAGGTCCTGATCCTGTTCATATGTCACCTTGAAATTGACCCTACATGAGAGGCCTATGCTTAAATTAATAGAGCAGAGAGTTGCTATAACAACATTAAGTACAACGAGCAGTTAAATGAAGTTATTATTATTTTTTAATATCGCCTTACTTGAATAAGAAGTATATCGTGTGGGTTTAGTCAATTTGGATTAATTACACATATTTTATTATTTTATAATGCCAAACGGCATTCTCTACCACCCTATACACAGATATGTTGAAAATTCGTGACTAATGTAACGAACGAAACAACCAAATGCCATTACAAAAGTAATATACTGACGGCCATGTGATTTTAATATCAAACCAACAATCTATGGGTTAAAACTAATCGAGTATAATAATGTTAACTTTAAGTATAGAATAATATTCACGAATTTGCGAAGAGGTTTACGCAACTCGCACGCGTTAACATAACGCACAGTAATGCCCATTAAGTTATCGCGCGATAACCAAATTACTTTTGAATCGCCTACTTCGTTGATGACGTAACATAATATAATAATTCCGACTTTAAAACTGTTCCAGTACAATCGATCGGACCGATAACGGTGTGCGTAACTTTGTTATCATAACGAAAACAACAGTATTCATAACAGTTGTAAACTAATGATACCGTTAACAAATATTCAAACTTAATGTCTCAGTTATCCATGAACTGGATTATGTTATGTATGATATATATGTTAACCGTTGTTTTGAATATTACAATAAAATACATAATGTATCATATGGTACTTAAATTTTTTTTTACTATAATGTAATAGTGCTGAGGTGGCCCGATGATGGACGGAAAGTCATAAGATGCCGCTGGAGGCAGCGCAGGACCAAACGATGTGGAGATCTTTGAGGGAGGCCTTTTTCAGCAGTGGACGTCTATCGTTTGATAGTGATGATCAATATAACAAAAACAATATTTTTTTCTTCAACAAAACGATGAAACAAGCGAGTTATTCACCTGATGCCGATAACGTGGCGCTGGTTAATATACTATACACTGCATCACGCCTTGAAACAAGATGTTAAGTCTCGTTTAAATTATGGGTCCCGTAATTAGGTAGCCCTTATGATCGTGAATAGGAATATAAGTAATGATTTTAGGTGTCCCTTACGATAACGGACACAGCTATTAAAGTGTAGTTGGCAAAAACGGGCGTATGTCTTGCTAACTTAGTAATTTCATTAGCTACATCGGTTTTTAAATTGGAAAACTAATGTTTGCAGAGTACTGTTTGAAAGGAGATATTGGTGCTACGGTGATACTTGGATCTCTGGCAAGAGATACCAACAGTAAGAAGATAACGTACTTTAACAAGATGGTTAAAATGGAGAAAGAATACAATAACAAATATATAGCAATTTGTGGATATTTATGTGTCAATATTGTCTAATTTCAGGTACGAATCATCATAATTATCAGCCTTTGTTTAGCTACTGCTGGACCTTTCTCAATGTCTTCCAACAAAGGCGATCCTCAGCTTCTCGCATCACCCATTTCCGACGGCTCTGATGATATCGTCGGTCCATTTGGAAGGAGTGTCTTCCACTTATGCGACCTATACGCGGCCTCCACTCAAAGAGTTTCATTCTCTATCGGCCGTCACTGACACGACAGACATGGCCGGCCCACTGCCACTTCAACTTACTGATTTTGAGAGCTACGTCGACGACTTTAGTTCTCCATCGAATTTCTTCGTTCCGGATTTTATCCCTTAGAGAAATGCAAAGCATATCGGCGCAGAGACATGGCACCTGACCATCGGGCTAGTCCAACGATTCAAAGTAGCACAGCGAGCGATAGAGAATGCTATAAAATGTATATGTGAGCTCATTTATAAGGTAGGTATAACAGAAGTGTTACACATTAACAATCAGGAAGAAGCGGTAATGTTGTGTGTGCATCACGAGTTACATCACGTTACCGCAGCCGGCGGGCGCGCACTTGAAGCAAAAAGCGCATGAAACGCACCAAACGAACGTGCCAACCCATTCTGCGGAACTGCTCCACGCTAATGGAAGCCGAGCAAATAGTTTGCATAGGTAAAAACAAATAGCGCACGCAGCTCTAAGAATATATAGAGACACGAACAAATTGTTCTGTAATGACTTATTCTTGATGTCGATACCAAAGACATGGCCAGTCTCTTAATGATAAATGGATATCTGTCTATAACACCTTAGCGTTAGGATGATATACACTGCACCATATTATAGTCGTCGCTTTGAAACATGATAATTTAAATATTTACTAATATTTACCATGCCTATAATTAGTGTATATTCCCTATTTGTTTACCAGTACATCTATCTATATATTCTCATTTTTATATAATATTGAATTGCCTATTGTATCTGTAATAATAAGTAGCATTTAAACAAGAAACTCTTGAAGCAATCTTTTTAATTTTAAGTAGTGTTACTTAGCTGATGCAACTTTAAAGTGAAAATAAAATGGGCTATGCTCAGTCATCAAACAGGAATACAGTACTGTTTGGAATTGCTTTAGTACCCACTTAGACGGCCTCCGGCAATGGTGAGTCGGCCAGATAGGTAACCTATATAGACTTATTTTTATGTCAAAATTTCATCCGTTTAAAGACCGCTGGAGGTAATAAAATTACAGGAATAATGAGACTATTATAACTCAAAGCATCGATTGAAAGTTGGTGCTATAAAACATCTCAACCAGAATTACATTGTTTGGAGCAGGAGTAGCGTAGCGGGTCAACGTCCCGTCGTCTCCTCATATAAATATAATAGTCAAAGATTTCTTATTCGAAATATTTCCAACGTATTTATAAAGTTATAAAAGAGGTTATAAAATCACTGAGATTTATGCAATCGGAGCACATTTCTATTTTGTTAACGCACGTTGTTGTTGCACAATGTTCGATTAAAAACAGTTTTATGTGTCTGTCTGTTGCGTGTTCTTAACCTTTATGAAAGTTGTAACTTAATCGTACTTAGATTATATCATACGGAATTTGAGAAACGATCCCCAGGTGTTACACATGCGTAACCCGAAAGACGATCTTCAATTTGTAAATAATTTATTTGACTGTTTGTCATTAGGATCATCGTCATTTGTGTGAGAACTAAAAATGACTATTAATTAGAGACTTAATTAGTTCATTCATTATAAAATACTTAAACAGAGAGACTATTAGCTAATAATAAATTACCTAAAAGCGAGAATGCACTATCAAAACAAAACTAATATATTATTTATTGCAGTTTGAGAATATTTGAACGGTGCTGTTCAATCATTCCGCGTACACAACTGGGTCACAAAGAGAATAAATTTGTCGGTAGGACGAAATCTACCCGTTTGATTGATGACAATTCCAACTTCCGCTATGGACAAATTTCATGCTAGCAAGAAATACACTGGCATTTTACTATTTTGGGGAAGACCAGAGTCATAACAAATGGAAATTAATGCATTCTGCATCACTTCATGCACTTTTACGTTGAAGATGATAAAATAAAGGCAAATGGTGTTTATATTATTAGATTACCTTAATATGATTACGATATAGATTTAAGGGTTTATGGAAGAAAAGTTAGACATATGTTAATACATGATTATTGTGCTAATACATGATTTTAAATAAAATAGTTAAATCAACTATGAATACGATTTGTAATCATTTTGTTTGAGAAAATAGAACCTTCGAGCACTTACTAATATTTATATCTCAAAGAAAGGAATAATTGATGGATATTATATAAACAGCGTAACTACGGAGCTATAGGGATGTTGAAGGCGGGATATAGAAAAAAATATATTGAAGGGGCGAGAGGAAAATTAGGTTACTCGCGTTCCCGTCGCACCCTTTAACGGTTAATCACATTTAATATTCTATTTTCTGTTTTATTCGCTGTCTTTTAACTTAGTTTATAGGGAAATTTTATATACATTCATAGATAAGTGTCCAAGGTAATTTGTAATTCATACAAGTCACCAATGATGGCACTGAAACATGGCTACTCATAATAGACCTTAGTCACAGAAAGGGTAATGGAAATGGATATGCTCGCAGTATCCTTTTGCGACCGGATCAGAACTGAAGAGATCCGTAGAACAACTAAACCCACTGGCTTAGGTATTGCTAGACTTAAGTGGCAATGGGTGAGTAAAGTTCTCGGCTAACTGTCTCGTATTGGTAGACATAATGCTGGGAGGCCTCCACATAATGTGGACTTTAGATCTGGTGAATATATCGAGAAGACTTGAGATGCGAGCAGCGCAAGACCGATCGGTGTAGGGATCTTTGAGAGTGGCCTATGTCCTGTAGTAGATATCTATCGACTGATGATCGTGTTCAAGTGTTTCCGAATTTATTATGGTAAATTAGAAACTACCTGTCATACAGATCCTCCTACATGTCCTCATATTGTCAATTTATCGCCGTAACACCATTACGTTTCGCTAGTGAAACGTGTGAGTTACAGTATTTTAGGTCTATGTACTCCGCAAAGTATCTTAACACCAAGGGAAAATGATATTGTTTGTAAGACCACCTTTGAAGCTAATGCTGATGGGCAATACCATTGTAGATGAAAGTAAATCTGTTAAAGTTAAACAAGTCATTATTTTTACATAAGTAAGGTTATTGTTATAATGATTTTTGTACTTGTAAAGTACTATGTAGTTTTTAGTTTGATGTATATGTAATTAAACCATACAAATTTATATTTTTGTTTCATATTCAACACTTGCATTAAATATGAAACGTTAGTAGTATCGTAATAATTAATAAAGTAGACGTAATCTTCTCTTACGTATCCACTGTGTAATCGGTACGTTTCCACAAGCCGGTGTCGCTGAGAAGTGAATCAAGATGCTAGGCACTGATAAACCCACTTCAAGCGTTGGGAAATTGGTCTGAGAAACACAATTGTGCCTGGGTGTATTGCATTGATTAATAGTCTTGTATGATCATGGAGTACCGAGAGACTAGTCATAGAAGTACGAAAATCTCAAGACTTCGATTCAGCCGAGATTAAAATATTCGTATAAAATATTATATTGCATATCTGATGTCACAAACAATCATCATAAAACGTTCATATGTGATGGTATAAATTCTTCTCTTGACAAATAAAATATTATAAATCTCTATATCCCAGTAATCTCAATAGTTTCAGTGACCTTTAATCAAGACAATATTATTTGCATGATCCCACTGGTCCTTTTTTACCTCTTAGATTTTTCTTAGATTAAGTACCTAACTCACAACATAATAGTTACTCTTTGAATAGGTATTCAGAGAGAGTTCGGTTCTTACTGTTTAAAAAACATAGATCAAAAGAGGTTCCACTTCTACGTTGGCCCTATAGTAGTAAGAACTATACATGATTTTAGTTAAATTTTATAATAGTCCAAAAACAGCACTATAAATGCGTTAGTCTTTCTATATTATATGCAACCGGTATGAAACCGTACAACTACGAACCTTATGAATTTATAAAGCCATATTAACGCTTATAAATAAAGTATATCAAAGTTATTACTTAATTTTTAAGTTCATCTATATGCATAGAGAGCGCATAATGATCAACAGAAAATGTATAACAGTAAGTGTGGCAAGTGAAACGCTGTTGCAACGTCCGGTGCAATGTTATAACCGTGTATAACAGTAACAGTACAGTGCTGCCGTTTCTCCGTTCAGTCGTGTCATTCGGATGTATAACCTAAGGGTGCCGACAGACGCGCAAGAAAGTCGCAACTGGAGCGGATCGTCACGCGAGCGGAGAACGCTCGCGCCGCCGGACGGACGCACTTGCGGTGAAAATATAGACATTGGGTACTTGCGGGGTGACCGTCTACGTAGACGTCATAAGCCCACAGACGACGACTCAGATCCAGTGCTAGACGTGATCTCATCTAGTCTCTCACGGAACCGCGTTGTGCAGAGAAGGGTTCCCGTGGTGCCGGCCAAAAGCGTTCAGTGAGACACCATGGGGTTATAGCTGGTAAAAATCCGGCATATTTCTACTGTTCGATTTCCCAAGAAAAAAAAATAGATAATCCTGATCCCATCTCAGCCTTGAAATAGACTAGGAAGATAAACCTTTTAGAAGGTTCACAGGCCATGAAAATCGAAACGTTTATCCCTAAATAAGCAAGGCCGAAAGGGACTGCAAAGACGATGTGGCCTCGTTTCAGCCGTATCCAGTAAAGGCGCTAAAGGCAGCTTTAGTTTTTTCCTTGGAGTATATAAAGCCATAGTCGAAGAAGCCTTGGTGGGTTCCTTTGAAGATACTAAAGCCCTTCTTCCACATAACTGTGATCGAATCTCGAAGTAAGATGTTTTTATAGATCTTAGAAGGTACGGTGATTCTATTCGGGCGTTGTAGATAATGAAATTACTGGGGTAACGAGATTTAATATCTTATGCCTCAAGGCGATGTGGTGCTATATATATAATCCTAAGTAGATCTTCATCGTATAAACTATCACGTTAAGGTTTCGCTCGTATCGTCGCTTCGTCGATGAAAACAAGTTAACCCGTCCGACTATATGAATGGTATAACATTTTAAATAAAGACATATATAGCACTATGAGCAGATTTAGTTAATATACCATTTGGCTTGCATTAAGAGATGCTTACTTATGTGTATTTGAATTACGGCAGTTGATTATGATAATGATACTATAAACTGTTGAATAATTCTACAAATATTATAGTTATCATGCTTGTCAGGAATTGCTGGGTTCTAAAACCGATCGCAAAACATCTATCGTTTGACTTATCATTTTTGCATGAATCAAGTTAAAAAACAAAACAGTGAGAGCAAATAAAATAAATTTCCCATAAATGATCTATAAAGAATCCTTTCCCCCCGTAACGGGACAAAAGAAATTTGTCGTTCATTAAAACCTTCCTGAGATGAACTAAAGCATCTCAATGCGCATCCCGCTGACCTACAAAACTGCGAAGCGCGCGCAGTTCTTTTAAGACAATGAGAACGGATTTAATATTCTCTGTGCCACTGCGAAAGTAATCTACACTACTTTTAATGTACACAAATATTACCTACATTATAAACTGTTCATTCTCTTATGATATATTTGTAAGCTATAATACAGTAATAACAAACTCCACCCTATATCTTCTTTATACAGTTAAAATATGCAGTTTACTCAAAATTAATACAGTTGAGTTTTATACAAAGAAAAGAAAAGTATATAACGTATGTTAAAAATGTATTAAATATTTAACATTAAATATAATAGTAGTTAAAATTAACCGAACTGTCTTTTCTAGTCTAAGAAGATAATACAAATTTTCTACCCAAGCGAGTGCGAATGTAACAAAACTGAGAGTCCTTAGAACCTTCAGTGAAAGAGATGCTTTTTAAAAAGTAGAAAATGTGTCTTCTCTTAACTCGTTTACTAACTCTAGTACTGTGCTCTTCTTAAATGACGATAGCACGAAAAAGAATTGCCGTTATGGCATAGTATAACCATCTAACTACGGTAGGAAATGTTTCGATCAATATTTAATAGCCTGCATGTTAATTGCAAAGCAACAATAAAACTATTAAACAATTGTCGATGCGAATGACTTACGGATACGCGATATGAATTATATATCGTAACATTCCCTTTTTAATCTGCGAAAAGAAAACTGATTGTCTATGGCTAAATCTAACAAGTTAGTATTTAAAACGAAACATTATGATTCATAGTACGACGTTATTAAAATTAAGTTAACGACAGTATTAATAATTATGTTTATCAAACAATTTCTAATAATACCCCAAAAAACTCTTAACTACTTATCACAGTAAGAACATACTATCTTTCCTCAATAGTGGTAAGTAACAAACCCTGCGTATTAAAATCTAATTTTCTATTCCTATATCAACATCGTTACCTGATCATAAGAGTCAAGAAAATGCGACGTTTAAAGGAGGGACTCTGTTTGGTATCGCTATTACTAATAACATACAGTAATAGATATGTGAAGACATATCGTGTATGTTTTTATTTAACTAAGTAATGAGATGTGTAAAATTGTTTACTTGGTGTTATTCAATACCGCTGTCCACATCTAATATAACGTAAGTGAAGATGTTTACACAGCTACAGATTGCACTCGCTTCTAAAGACTTAAGATTTAAGACTCATTAGGGCAATAAAATACAGCCACAGTGCCTTTCAAACCGGGATGAGATGAGGTTTGGATACTATTCTTTGGCAGTAGGCACCGCATTAATAGCTATCTGGGTGTAGTCTTCTTCGCATGGTAGTTTACTGATGACACAGACGATATACTAGCAGAGTACCAAATGTTGATCAGGCAACTACTGTGTAAATCTAGAATAAATTATGAATTGCAGTAGTTAAGATTAAAATTATTAGGCATGCCTCCCACAATGGGGATGTAGAGATGAATAAAGATATCCTCATCTAAACTTTGGACTACATGTCAGAAGAAAAGAGCAGTAGGTTTTGTTGTCACCTCCTAAAATAGCGGAAGCTGGTTTCAAGCGTCCGTTGCAATTTTCTACAAATGATTATAAAACTATATGCAGGTGATTATTATTTTACAACGATAGACGAATTTGATAATTACTGAAAGATTTCTCTTCGCACTGCTAGAACTTAAAGCCTTTTCTCACAGAGGGAGTCAAGGTCATTCCCCCATTGTACTGGACAAATGAGGGTTGGTAGATTTCGATTAACAGCTATTAACGATAGCTGTTGTTTGTTGAAAATGTCGGTTTCCTTACAATGTTTGCCATAGACTTTTTGATATCTAGAAAACTGATCTATCACGGCTTTTTAGTTAAGACAACATATATGTAAACATAACTCTGTGAATAAGTAGTATGTACCGACAAACCTGTTGAAAATTGTCTATTGTGTGACGTAAGTATTGGGTCAGTTCTATAATTTAGCATAACAGTGGATAGGGAAGTGTCGGGCCTAATGTGTGTCAAGTTAGCACTTGCGGGTTGTCGGGGCAATAGGAAGTATGTCGGATGTAGACCGCCTCAGTTATCGAGATCAATGTCTTATGATTATTATCATCGCATGCGATTTGGATTGGAAACTGGTTTATGATCGGTATAAGATACCTTAGTCACGCAAAGATAACTATAATGCTTGATAAAGCATTTAAACTGATAATTTGGAACTAGCGTGTGGTATAATCTATCATAATTATCAACTCAGCTGTCCACTGTTGAACGTTGGCTACGGAAACAGTCTATAGCTCAATTGAGTTTTTAACATGTTATTTTGTATACAGTAATAACTATTTGAACAGCTTTAGTTACGACGTCAATGTCTTAAAGAGAATTGACTTGTTATTGTACTAGTGTGCTTCACTGTCGACGATCTTTCTTTCTTCACTTTAACACTTTGTGACATAGTGCTTACGCACTGACCCATTGAAAAATGTCTTCTTTACAATGATCTCGTATTGTAAACTGTGAGTTTTTATATAATTTTCACGGAATCACATATCATAATGAGTTAAAAACATAGAAAATGAATATGTTAACAGATGAAGGAAGATGTCCCCTCATTTTGCACAAAAAAAAAATGACATGAAGTAGAATATGTCATGGAAATTTAGAGCATTTGATTAACCGGTTAGAAACATATTGAAATATGTATTTTTTACATGCATCATTAAAAAAAAACAGTTTTTACAACGCGTATACAACACAGATAAAGTTTTATTACAGGTAATTTCGTGAAATAAAGGTAACGGTTTCAACATAACGACACAATAATATCGCACAATCGAAATCATGCAGCAAATTATTCAATTTACAAGATCCGTTAAACTTATAGAAGAGAAATGAACCTGAAAGCCATCCGCCGATGAATATCCATTAAGTATTCGTGTAGATTTATTTAATAAGCAAAAAGAACTGTCCGATCACTTTCTCCGGTACATCCGCTCTCGTCGACAGAAATAGTCGCCTATTAACCCATATCTGACGGCGGCCATATTGTGATGTCTACACCTGTCCGCTTGTCAAGCGACGTGCTTTGTTTTATTTGCGATGAGAGGAGCATCAGCAGCTAATTAACAGTTTTCTCGATATATCAACGACAGGTTTCAAACGTTAGAGTAACGTTAAATTGTTTATAGATGCATTATTTGTTAAAAAAAACAATAAAAATATACACAGCAGTAAACATACAAAAAAAGGACAGTACTTAACATGAAAATTAGTTACGAGAAAGTTAAAGTAATAAGAGCAAACAGTTTACTTCTCGTAATTAACTTAACAGACTTTCAACCAAATATAATTTTATAGATTATTCCCGTTAACAACTTAGAGCAACTGCGATAGTAAATTTGCTAGAACTATATGCTTGGTGTAATTTGTGTTTCTGAATTTAACTGCAGAGAAACAATTAAAAACTTGTAAAGTTATAATATTAATAATAGTTAAGCATAAAGTTGTTTTAGTATCACAGTGTTACATGAGTCTTTCTCTATTACTTTAATGCTCTTTTATGGCTACATGTACAATATATGTACATGTGAGAAATTTCATTATTGCATCTCAATTGCACATTTAATCTTCGTATTGAAAACTTCCTCATTAAATTTTACTGTACTGGAGATTAACTGTTAAATTTATTATTCTATCTCGTAAACATTTAAGCCGATCATTATATCTGTTGTATCATTTTAACTTTCGTTGTTAGTAACGTATATGACCTTGATTTGTACGAACACTATTCTCTTTACAGATTCAGATATTTACTTTAGTTTTCAACAGTTTTTTCCTTATCCACTTAATAAGGATAAGGATATAGTTTTAATAATATTAATATAACTAAACGTATCTGTAATTTTAATAAAGTAGAGCAATTTAAAGCAATGGTATACATACAAAGAGATTCATGAATAAACTAAGAGGAGCGGTGGAAAGAGTTTTGTTAGATCTTGGGAATGCAAGAGGTGCGATTTATAAATAATTTTAGGGTCAAAGACAGTGGGTACAAATATAAAAGATAAGGAGAATACTGAAGAAAGGTGTGAAGTGTATTCTAGAGTAACATAAAATTAACCAAAACATGATTTAGCTGCATTAAGAAGTAATAGTTAAATTGAAAATTACAGAATCTGTTGATACTGGTACAGTTAAGTTAGTAGGTACTAAAGCACTAGATATTTGGTTATTAAAACTTCCAGAGAGCATTTCGGTGCCTACCGCGCAGACAAAGGAAGGTTCACAGTTGAATTTATAATTACATCACTGACTCACGCAAACCATAAACCCGAGCGAAAATTACAAACATTGCCACATCGGCCGCCTTACGTAAACTGTCGCGCCGCGACTCGCACCAGTATCGACTGGAAAATTTTCATTTTAAAGTAATTATTAAAATTTTATATAACACAAGTATTGGAATGATAACGGTTTGCATGTATGTCTGCGGTAAAAGTGAATGTGCAAAAACTCCTGCTCACGTCGGATATCGATGAAGAGGAGCGGATTTATATAGAGATAATTTTTATTTTATATTATCACGCCTTTTTCCCAGTAGGGATAGGCAAACACCCACATTTCGCCAGATGTGGTCAGATTAGGTCTCATGTAACAGGGGGCGAGCCTGTTGCCACTTTATTGGGGCCACCACACACACAAAGATGATTTCAGTGTGCGGGTTTCCTCATGATGTTTTCCTTCACCGTTTGTATCTCGCTATTGTAACTAAAGTTTACAAATGTACCTAATTTAAATATTAAGTACATGCCGAGGTTCGAACCCGCCACCTTCGGAATGAAAGCCGCACGCTCTAACCATTTGGCCAGCGAGCTACGCGCGAGATAAAAATTGATAATCCAATTTACTTAACTGCAATATTTAGAGTGTTGCCTGTGACAGATCTGGAGCAGACTGTGACACGATTTCGTGGGAACATCGTGCTTAGAAAGTAACATTAATTTATACTACTTTTTTAGACAGTTGTATACATTATATAGTTACCATACAGTACATGTTTGATTAGTCACTATTCAATACCTAATTCGTCATGGTCGGATCGCTAATACGAATATTTGCTACTTCGATTGTAGTTGTATCTTTAAATTCTACCATCAATATTCATTCACACTCTAGTATGTAATATAGTGACGATGTTAGAACTAGTGTTCTAACAATTTTTTCCTACAGTCAATTGACAACAGTTAAAATTTAAGTTTATATCTGTTAGTAGTTTTAAACTGAATATTAATAATATTAAACGTTACGGAACCTTCCATAAATCCAAATTTTTAGTAAGCATTTAAAAATTTGAATTTCTAAACTTGACAAACAAAATGTGTATGTTATTACACGCCTCTGCGTGATGTAACATTAAGCACATCCCAAATGTTGAGAACTTAAAATGTAGCCTGAAGATAAACAAAGGTGTAGATAGGTTATCAACCGGACTGTGGCAGCCAGTGCCGAATAAGGCCATTCTCGTCTCCATGACGGAGCACGTACCGAGGCGTGCCGCTGCGATTCCGATGCGATTGCAGCTCATTGGTAATTCAATCCCAGTAGCACCCGCAAGGATTGCCGAATCAATTGGGAAATGTTTGAATTGAAACGTGAGACCAGAAATAAAACATTTGTTTCCTCTTTAGTATTAGCTATTAACGTGACGGAAATCACTAGTGTAAACGAGAACTACCATCTTTCATCCCTAAGCAATATGCGCATATGATGTGTATATCATCCTAAATAACTCTACGTCTTTTCAAGCAAGTGTGTGTCTTACCATCAGATAAATGTCTCGTTCAGTTTGTCGCTTCGTAGAGTAAAATAAATGTTTAAACAAAGGTGATATTATAAAAGCATTAAGCATAGTTTATCCATTAACTCTTATCTCTTACTTCTAGTAGCATATAAAAAAATCTATAACTAGAATAACGTTATTTTACTAGTTAATATCAATATTGTTCATTTGCATGACTTATTAAAAAAAGGTAGGAAAACATAAACAATTTAACTTGTTTTTTAACAAGTAAAAAGTATTATGATAGTTTTCGCATCATACATACACATATATCACGCCTCGTTCCCAGTGGAGTAGGCAGAGACCACCTCGCATAAAGCTTAGCTATACGTTTATTTGACGAAGCGAAATCATGGATGCACTCACATGAGGTCCGAAAATCTGAAACCGGTGACAGTTTCGGTAAGGCGCGGAACCGGTCCGATCTTCAAACGGAGGCCGGCTCAGTGTCACGCCAACGACCTCCGCAGGTCGCCTACACGTCACTGCGGATAAATTCGAGCTTCACGCACGAGGAGACTCGTTTAAATCGATGTGTAAGGTTGACATTCCGATACGTATCGAAATATTAAGCGTGTATAAATAACCCAATACCAAGAAGAAGGGCTCGTCACTTGATGAGCGAAACGTTCACCTGATGAAGTGATCCGGCTGTCCATGAGAATGTGTTGAAAGAAAAGCGTGCTGGCTAAGAATACTCTTCCTCTTATGTTGACAGTCATAACACAGCAATGCTGTTATGGTTACAGATTTACATCATAAACATGATGACTTGTTAAACAGGTTTAAGCCTCCCTCGCAGTACCAAAGTTCTAGGCATAATAAATCAAAGAGTAAACTAAATGTTACTTCTATAAAAACAAATAGGGAACAATACTTTTGTGTTCGTAATATAGTTAACGAGACCATAAGTGGATAGTTAAACCGGATAACTGGATGTTATGAAAGCGATCCAACTGGATGAGACGTTACCAATTTTGTTACACATAAAAAACATTCGCGTTGGTTTTATATGGAAATCCGATATTGTTTATTTGGTATTTTTAGAAAACTTTAACCGTCGTTTTATACTCTAAAATTCTTGAAACTAAACAGAAAGTTGACTTAATGAGTTTAAATCTTCATTAATATTAACTTAACGTAGTAGATTCCGGTTATGTTAAAATCTAATTCCGAGAATATTGTAAGATCGTTGATATATTCTTACATTATGTAACTAAGTTATGTTAAGAAACTAATCTCAACATCCTTAGAAGGCTACAAAACAACGTGTGCTTAGGTAGTATCAAAGTAAGCTTATCTAACGCACAAGTTACAACACGGGGCATGTTTACATAAACAGCCTTATTATCATATACTGATTACGATGGGAAATAAGTTTCGAGATAGTTACTAAAGTAGTGGTATCTTTAAGAATACGTAAGGTGTACTTAGGCCTATCTTAAATTATATATATAAATTTATTACGACAAAATGGGACCAATCTATATGAAGTCATACATTTTAATATTATACCTACACTGTCCTAACACTTTACCTCATTATGAAATTATATTAAATGACATTGAAGACGAAGATAGTGAAGCTTGGTCACCTTGAATATACTGTTTCTAATATGTTGACAGCTGTAAAACAAGTTAGCTGTTATGACGGTAGATTTACAAACCTAAGCAGGCAAATTAAAACAAACTAACAGTATCAAAAGTCCAGCCGTTTACGTCTTGGGAATCACCCGCTGTCGTCACTTAATAATTATAATTGAACATCACAGCCATTAAAAATCAATATGTTACAATGTAGTACTATATTTGGATAGTAGCTCATATAAATACGTAAACGATGCGCTCATAACCTTCACGTTAAGGTAATGGCAGATTAACGACTTAGTGAATATATAGCTGCGGGGAAGGTCGCGCCGCGGCGCATCGCAACCTTCAACTTTGGGACGGCGCACGCCCAGAATTACAAAGGAAATTTTGCAAGACGATATACAGGAATCATCAGATCACTTACCAATAAGATAATTAAGTATTTTATTGGTTTATTTAGAAAAAAGTTTTAATGATATTTTTTTAGAGAAGACAGAATTAGGTTTCATTTCATTCGTGCGCTTTATCATCTAAACTATATCCGCTTACCATCATAGTCAAGCACTAGCTTAGAAAATATAATGCGAAAACTATATAATATACAAATATGTCTGCTTTATCCATTATTTATTTGCTTTTGTATCTTTTGCTAAAAAATTTTTTTTCACTCAATTTTGCACTTCGTAACATCACTGCATACCCAACTGGAAAATATTACCAAAGGCATTAAAGTTCACCTTTACACAACACGTATAAAGCTTTTTTTGTTCAAACAAGGAATGAGACGAGCATGACGTTCACGTGATAGTAAGTGATACGCTTATAACAACGTGGCGCTAGTTAGAATGATATATACAGGATCACGTTGCGCTCGTCGGCTTGAGACATAAGATGTTAAATCTCGTTACACTAGTAATTTTACTAGCTGCAGTGCCCTTCAAACCGTTATGCCGTGATGTTTGCACGCCACTGTTTGCCGGCAGAGTTAGACGTTGCGGTGGTATTTACCTAAACGGTCTACGGCAATAGAGATCTACCACCAGTTAGCTAAATAAATATGTCTATACTCAGCACAGATGTAAATAAATCTAAGTTGGTTTTATCAGAGGTAAAGACAAGGATTTTTCGAAATATATAAGTACATACATTTATCATTTAACTATAGAACAAAAATAGATGAACCATTTGAAATATGTCTTTATGAAGTAAATTCAAAGTTAAAATATAGACCTATTAATACATACTCAATAAGTATCGATTTCGTTGTAACGAGAGGCGATAGTTTCGCCGGCTTGCCCTCAAACGATCCGTCACAGACTCAGCGACTCCAAGACGGCCGGGGCCCCGTGACCTTTCCGCCTAACCAACTTACACAACCGACACGCTAATCGTCAAATCAATTCCGAATTAGAACTGCTTCGTACTGTAATCGTCACTATTAAGCCATACCTTCCTTTCAATATAACCACGTAAATCTTTGAATTGAAGTTATTTAACCGCTCGTTTAAACTTTAATCTTCGCTCACCGACAATGTTAAATAAGTATTAACTTAACTAATACCATTGATGATCACACAGAAGTTAATTTATAATTGAAAAATTGTTAAGTGTACAAAAGCCGTAATCGTGATTAAGTAATGTGATCGTAAGTTAGATCTGTGCAGTAAATAGCCTGAATATTGATGTGCAGTAACAAACCACATTTCAGCCAATGGTAAATTGATTACTTCGGTCCAAACGTATCAATCGTTCTAATTAAGATAAAGTTGTACTGCCTTCTCAAAGGATAGCAGTGGGATGCCTTGGATAATTATTGACAGAGAAATTTATTTACTTTGCCCAATGAAACGCAGCATCGGCATGTTGAGAAAGAATTTCTTGATCAATTCAGGAACCCATCCAAATAAGATTAATTGAATGATGAATCCTTGGCTCTTTTACACAATCAAGCAATGACGATATACTCAATAGTCATTCAAATCTAAATTATAGTCGACTAACAAAATTGTAAACATATGTATATATTTACAATGTTGTTAATTAAAAGCTCCACACGATCGAAACTTTCATTCGTGTTGATCGTATTGAGAAGGAAACATAAAAAATGATAATGTACGTTAATAGCCTTAATTGCTTTCTGATGAGATCGAAAGTGACGCGCGAACACTTTCCTCGAAATACGCACACAAAAAAATCCGTTTCACACGCACACACACACACATATACACGTCAACTTATTGTTGTAAGAGTTAACTGTTAAAATATTTTAATGAAGTAGCGAGGACACGAGAAATTAAACTAGTTTTCAGTTAGTTGGGATGATTACCGATTCAGAGATTGTAGATAGATAGATATAATTAGGATGTTGTTGCTCATGTGGTTCCCAATCCGATTACTTCAGTAATTTCATTAGCTACAACACCCAATAGTTCGAAGCCTTCAAACGTTCGAAGGGTGTTGCAAACATCGCTGTCTTCAGACAGTAATGTTTGCATAGCACTGTTTAGTAGCAGAAATAGAAGTTCCGGTTGTACCTTACCTAGACGGTTTCCGGCAATAGAAACCTGTTACTAGTAAATATGTAAAATACTAGAACGAAACATCAAATTTAGCTAACAGAAAATGATATCAGAGATGACGAATAAATTAATGGCAATACAGTCGAAACTTGTTATGAATATATTAAAATTATCAATTTAGTTATTAATATAGCAACATTATTAAATTATAAGTCGTGTTAGGTGTAATTTTTATTACAATATTACAGAATGGTCTGATAATATATAGATTAAACGATAATGATAACCTATGATATATTTTAGTAGTAAATGTTTCTTAGTCTTATATATCTTTAACACTTCGTAGAATTATCATAACAGATCGCATATCCAACAAAAAAAAATTAATACCAAGACTATGACATTTTGCAACAAGGTATGTAGTAAAAGTTTTTCTAGTATCTATCTATTCGTGCGAATACATAAAACTTAAGCTTTTACTAATAAGTTTGTAACTTATTACTAATGTAATGTTTTATCCAATGGTAAGTAAACCACCTTCCTATAGCGGCAAGACGTATGCTTCATATAGACATACAGGCATTGCATGCTCTTGTTATCTAAGCCTATCTTAGTACTAATCTCTCAAATCGCTCAAAAGGTACTCAACTATCATCAGCCGATAGACTTCCACTGTAAGACATAGGCCTCCCCCAAAGATCTCTATATCGATCAGACCCGCGCTGCTCACATCCAGTGACTCAACTATGCTGAATTGAAATTACTAAGTATATATATAAAGATACAATGTATATCTTACGCGAAATCTCGTTGCATCCTCCGGCTAACCAACGGTATATCATCAGTGGAAATGCCATTTCATCAATTCACGGGCGCCCTAGTAACCGATCTATCGAAGTTCACCGATTGTCACCATGGGCACAGTGAAAGTAAACGCTCCATCTGTTGGCAGGTGACGTAACATGACGAATCGGACATCGACCAGGCGCCTGCACCGTTTCAACACCGAACCGTTAACGGGCCACTGATGATTATCATCCACTATATAAATAACACTGATGGTACAACTCTGTTGTCAGAGACAGTCTAAGTGGGTACCACCGCAGCGCCTATCTCTGCCAAACAGTAGTCTGCAAATTAGACTGTTTCAGTTAGAGACAGTGCTGTAGCTAGTACAATTACTGGAGTAATATGACTTATCCATGTTATGTTTTAAAGCGACTATCACTATGTAGTACTCTGTGTAATCAATTTTTAATCAATATTAAAAACGTGGCAACCACGTTCTCTATTCTGGTCCAAATTCTGGATGAGCACGGCCACATTGTCACTTGTTATCCCATTGTAGAAAAAGAGAGATGTACTATGTGCGGGTTAAATAGTGAGCGACCAACTTAACCCCAATGTTAGCAACTTAACCAGCAAACAATGCCGGAGCATTTCCCATTACGTATTCGCCCCGCGTCCGCTATCGCAGCGCTCTTGTCTTCCGTCTGGAAAGGACTCGGGGCCGTCTGAAAATTTTACGCGAAACACATAATGAATGATAAAATAATACGTAACGAGCGACGAAAGTTGATATTTGCATTTAAAACCGTTGCCACGGAGTGAATACAGTTCAGTCATTGTTTCAATGGGAACCACACACACAGAGACGTAGCAGACAAACTATGAAACATTTACAAGAGTTTGTTTCTTCATAATCAAGTCTGCTGTATATTCCAGTTTGGTCATCACTTATGTGTCGTAAACAAAACTATATTTACTGACAATTCATCTTAATTTAAAGCATTTGTTCTATGTACAATATATCGAGCATTAAGAGATTAACCTAAAATAACTAGGGTAAAAAATATCTAAAAATTATAGAACTTGTTTAGTACCTATTTTGAATATACAACCAAGAATAAAATATATGAACTCGCCATGTGTTTTAAACTACGTATGAGATGATCTATAATTATTGTATAGTAACTAATATTAAGTTTAACCAATCGGACAAATCTGTATTGTTCTATTTATAATATTATAATTTGAGCCCGTTGTCTTCGATTTTGTTAGGACATAACCACTGAGCCAACGACAAAGAAATTAATTGACTTAGATAGATAGACTTGTGATAAATATATACATTTGTCCATAATAATTAAGTGATGTTAAGAATGATATTACTCTTAATATTCGTTTTTATAAAGCGTATGAAGACGGGACTGAACAAAGCGAGTGCCAAACAATGGTCATTTACGTAAGATCGTGAAAGGTCGACTATACGGCGGCGGACTCAGATCCGACCAAATCTAAACCCTCTCTGGATTCTCCGTTGACCTTACTACGAATTATGTACAAAAAAAATATGTAATAACTTGTGGAGTGGCGGTTCTTAGAAAAAGCTATTTAACACTGAAGTATCTGTTAGCGACGATGAAAAAGTTCTATCAGTATGATCTAAATGATGTTTTGGATTACACACTATATTCATTTAATTTTTTATGGAATAATGATAACTGTACGTTCATTATAATTTAATAGTGTTGACATTCCCGTAATAATCTAAATACGGCTATTCCGATAAAAAAATATTAAACAATACTGGCGCGACAGTTCAACAACTTCTGACAGATATCGTTAGTTGATGTTCCACTTGTGTTGATCCATCTAAAAGTTAGTATTAGTTAGCTTTTTCAGATTTTGATTTGATTCATAGATAATATGCTATTTCTACCACAAACAGAGATGATAGCATGACAATCAATCGTCATTATAATAGTTAGGTAGTTACGTAACAATGCTATAAATGACACCGCGGAAATAATTGACCCGAGAAGTTATACCGCCACTTTGATGACTGACTTACTTTCTGTTTTTAACTAAAGCAATAATTTGTTCTTCTGACAACAGTAAAAATATGAACAAGGTAACAGTATCTCAGGGGTGTAAGGGGACCGGCACAACAACTTACGGGACCCAGCCAACATCACCTGCTCGTAGTGCACCTTGCTAATCAACAAACAAGGCTCTGGCTTCCACCAACACATTGGGCCAGCGTGGTAAGAAATGGCCCAATGTGAATCCCTACAAATGAAGCTCGCGAGAAGCTGCTGGATGCGGGCAAGGCCTATGTCCAACAGTATCGAATTCAAATGAAGTATTTTAAATATAAGGTTTACTAGTACTAGGATATAAACGTTATTATAATGAGAAACTATTCCAGATGAATATATAAACTAAATAATTCCGCTATACCTTTTAGTACTCTTGTCCAAGAAATTACAGGGGTAACAAGACCTAACATTTTACGTTTCAAAGCACTAACGTTTGTAGTGCTTTTTTATTTATTATATAGACCAGTGCTTGACTACGATCTGACCTAACAGTAGGCACAGATGTAGTCTAGAAGAAGTCAGTGCAGGATGTTTATTATCGCCACAATATTGTGGTAACTTACGTCTCAGGTTTAAGTAATGTTCGTCCCGTCGTTTTGTATTATAAATAATTTTTATATGACAATTCAAGATTCAAGATCTATCTATGAGATGGTAGATTTAGTAAATATAGAGTTAGTTGGTTTCGTGATAAAATTAATGATTACATTGAAATTTATGTAACTGATTTAGAAATACAAGTACATCACGACAACGCAATAGTATATATATTTGATGCTAAATTTGCTTGATTGATACCTTTTGATCCGAATGCGGTTATACAAATACTGTGATAATTTAAAGGAATTGACAAAACAGATCTTATTGACAGGGAGAATCCTCTGAAGCTCGCAACAATTGGAAAATAGAAAGCGGTATACTCAGCGGAGCATCAACGTATTCATTACTTGATACCGTCATGCCGGTGTTATTGACATACTGTATTAAAATTTAAGTCAAACTTTACTATGTACAGCCTTATTCGTACCTTTAAATAATTTAAACTAACAGTCGGTGCTCGTCAGTTTACTTAAGACAAATATTTGAATTATTAACTCGCTGATTATCCATGCTCACGGTAAATTTTCTTGAACAAAGAAAAGCGAGCTACTGGGAAATAGGAAATAAGATAAAATATTGTAATGATGTCAACCAGAAAATTTAACCTTCGTTGATCTCATCTATCTACATATATAATATATAGAAGATATCGAGATATTCATTGACTTATTAAGTGATTTTCGAAACTATATACTTAAACACTCAAAACTTGGTAGAGATATTGCTTCTGCCATTTAGAGACGAAAATCTTTCCCCAAATACAACTGCGGGGGTGTAACGGCTAGCAAAGCGGGCGCAAAATAGTAAGTTTAATATAAGACTTATCACCATCATCAACCCATAAACGTTCACTGCTGGACATAGGCCTCGCTAAAGTACAGTCAGCGTGGCCTTCAGTACCGCTGGTCACAAGATGCTGTCGTATGTAGGTCATAAGGGAAGGACTTGGGTCATTTCCCACCACGCTGGCCCAATGCGAGTTTGCGGGAGCCAGAACCTTATTTGTTGATTAGCAGGGTGCACCACAAGCAGGTGAGGTTGGCTTGTGTCCCGTGAGTTATAATGCGGGAATCCTTAAACCCCTAATATAATGCTTATGCTCGAATTAATTTTTGAACAGCATACAGAACATACAGTACTGGTATATAACTTTTTTGATAAGTATAAAAACAGGTTAAGTTGTTTACGAATGGATATAAAGTAAACTCTCAACAAGTATCAGTACCAGTTGACGTGGCTTGGTACAAAGTGATAAACAGAAAGAATACTTGCGATAATTGCGCAATGGCAGCAAGAAATATCGCGTCACATCCTTAATTAAAAGTAATTATACTTACGTTTAAGTTACAAATGGACTAATGATCGGTTCAATGCGATACTTCGTTAGGACTGATTGGTTTTGTTACGACCACCCACACCATATAATGCTATCTTACCCCAGTAATTTCACTAGCTGCAACGAATATCAATCCAGAATACTGGAAAGTTTCCACATTGCTGTGAGGTGGCTGATATAAACGCTGCAGTTAGTTAACTAAACGATATCTACCAATAAAGACCTATCACCAGTTTATACTGTTCTTCATTTACCTACGTACACCATCGTAGTTATTTCACGGCACTCTATGCCTTAATACAACGTTATAATAGGCTAATTATTCTTCCCACCTTTGGACGTCGGAACAGTCTTTTACAGGAACATAGTCAAGTCTATTTATCAACTACACTAGTCAAGTGCTAGTTGGAAACGTGTCCTCGAGAGATGTTCCTTCTTCGGAAGCTAAAACTAAATACAAAGCGAACTCGTGCCTCTTCAAAAAGTATTAGACAACTGCCTTATACATTGAGCTATTGCCTTTAAGAATTATATCTATGGTTAGTCATTACTAACCATAGATATAATTCTTGCTTTTTTGAAGCTTATACATTTATAAGCTTCAAAAAAGCATCAGTGTCATATTTTCATTACGTTTATATCATTGTTGAAAAAAAAACATTACAAGCGTTTTTCGTGCAAAGGTGACACAGCATGTATTGTAATAGCTTCGTCAACAGCTTATCGTTTAATATGTTAATTTTTAAAAGGGAATTTAATGGGGGTGATACATAGAAACTCTTAGAAATTAACGAATATACTTCGCATACAACTTGTGTGATATAAACATACGGATATCCACACAAATATAACATTGCAGTAAGTCTCTGAAGTAGCATTGGTAGGTCTCTGTTGCCGGTGACAGTCTAGGTAGGCACCACCACAACGCCTATTTCTACTGCCAAAGAGTAGTGTTCAAACATTACCATGTTCCGGTTTGTAGGGCACTGTAGCTAGTGCAATTACTGGGGTAGCGGGACTTAATATCTAAGTCTCAAGGCGACGAGTGCAATGTAGTGCTATGAATATCAACTTAACTAGCGCCATGTAATGGGCAGGGCTATCACTTACCATCAGGTGACCATCTCGTTGCTTCGTTGTGTAATTCTGAACACATATATAAAACTAGAAACTTATAACTTGTATATATAATATCAATTTAATATAAACATCAGATGCCCGAAAACGTGTTCATCGATAAATTAACTGGTTAATCACCATCATCATCATTAGCCGATAGGCGTCCACTACTGAACGTAGTTAATTGGTTAATATTAACTAAAAATATAAATACAGTTAAATTAACATTTTTGTTATTAAAAGTTAATTGAAATACTGCTAAATAAGTAACAAGATTGATTAATGGCTCTGCTTCAGTTGAGCGCTTCTACTTTACGACTTGCTCTGTTTTCAGTTTCAGCCGAGGTAGATGACTGTGATTACCACCTGTTCCTGTCCATGGTGAACGCCCTTGGTGGTGTAAAGTTGAACTCAAAAGAGGCTTGTGAAAAGTGGCCGTCCGAGTTCTTCGCAAATAAGGAGGGGGGCTTCTACGAGGGAGGTATTATGAAGTTGCCGTCTAGATGGAAACAGATTATCGAATTATTATATATGTATTGGTAACAGAGATAGCTGACCATTTAGTATAGCACAAAACCGGAAACATTGCACAAGTTGTATTAAAAATTTTAATAAAGTTTTATCATTAACGTAATTCAACCTATGGGCCAAAAGATAGGGCTAAACGGTGTTCTTGGGAGAGATCTATATCCAGCGGTGGATTGTTGAGGGCTGAAGTTGATGAAACCGATCGCGGATGTCGATCATTGTCGAGCTCTTTCTTTTTATTCAACGAAGTGAGACGTGCGAGACATTAACATGATGGTAAGTGATACGTTTGCCGATGATAACGCGGTGCTAGTCAGGATGACATACACAACACCACAACTATCTCGTCGCCTTGAGACGTATGTCAGAAGTCTCGTTACCCAGTAATTTCACTGGCTTCTTCGCCTTTCAAACCGGAACACAATAATATTTGCACACTACCGACAGGCGCTGCTGTAGTACATAGATGGTCTCCGGCTATATAGACTAACCACCAGTAAAAGTCTTTGCTGGAAGCATGTTTTTTTGTAGATGTCTCTCCGTTGATAATGATGATGTCCATGAACTCCTAGAGTAATGTTGTTCATTAAAAAAAAACTATAATTAAATACAGCAAAGAAGGGCAAGAAAATAATAAAACTTATAGTGTAACATATACTCGGTTAGTGACGGTTCACTTTAATATTAATTGTACGGGTAAGGTTTAGCTGTAACATTTAATGTATGTAATAAACCGTTGACATTTGCAAAAGAACCGTAAAATAAGGCTTTCAGTATATTATTTGCAGACCTATTAAATTAAACTCTAAATATAACGTTGTGGAATATTCTCGCATAATGGACCAAGAGACTACATACGGTAGAGTTCTTACGCTGGGAAATTTCTACTGGATTGTATTGTAAACTGCATAACCGGTATTACATTAACCGTAAAATGTGTCATATATACATTAACATATAAATACATGTTTTAATTGCACAACACAATCTATTGTTGATGAATATACACTCGTTTTTAATATACTTATTACGATACATGTAATGTCGCTGAACTTTATTGTAATGTTTGCTCTTTACAAATTGCTATTGTTCTGTTGTATTATATTACTAACTGTTACCCGCCGGTTTTGGGGAAAGTGTTCTGAAGGGAATCGTTGAGTTGAAGGGAATGGAGTTGAGGGAGTGAGTTGAAGGGAATCCCTTATCTGATTTCTAATCGACAGAGACAATATCTCTAAAAATTTTGAGTCTTTACATAGTTTCGGAGACCTCGTAATGATACAATGAATCTCTGGATATATTATATACTATATACAGACTGTATCTATATACAGACCAGCGCTTGACTAAGTCAGATGTGTGTGATTCAATAAACAAATAGGTATTGCATATCCTTGCTCCCTAACCTTATTAATCAATAATCTCTCAAATCACTCCACTGACGATGAATTGAAATTGTCAAGATTATTTATAAAATACCATATTTATAGATACGCACAGAGATTTCGGGCACGGTCTACATACGCTATGCGAAATCTCTGTACACGTCTTTCTGGTACGACCTGACTTGATCGTAAGCTTAGAAGAAACCTCACCTCTCTTAACACTTCATATAGAGATTTCAATATTTTATACAAAAAATATAAGAAATCTCAAACATACATTCCAAGATTTGAACTTATAACAACTTAATCGATATTGTTCTATTAACATTTGATTCTAACAGTCTATTTTCCGAGTATTCCATGCAATGACGGTCTATTGCACGATATGAAATATAGCAAGTGCATTTTGAAACTTTCGACGGAGGCTGTTTGAAATTTAGCTTAGTTTTTATGCAATTGCATTACTCGAGTCGGCTCACAGTGCCGCACTAAACTAATGAATACGTGAGCCGTTAAATTGTTACGAGACTATCGCTGGAGGTGGATACCTGCAGTTATTGTAATGCACCACTCACAAAGTGTTTTTATGTATTTATTTTTAATAATACATAGCACAAACATCTCATATGAAGACTAAGAAGACCTTACCATATACATAGTCATGATTAATTAATAACTATTTATATAATTGTATGTGTAATTTGAAATGTCTATTTATAGTGGTGGTGGGTTTAACCACTTGTCTCAATTTCATATAGTATTAAGTTACAATGAGGCAGAATATTCTGACTTTCACGTTGAAAAACAACAACCGTGTAACAAACTACAACATACCTCCGGATTAGAACCAGGAATATCTTCGTACTACATGGCGAACGAGTAACCATTGCGCCACCAAGTCAAAAAATAGACAGGCAAATTTAATCGTTTATCTAGACAACATAAGTAAGAATAAACGAAGTATACACAATACTTTTTTTTCTAACGTTCAACCATTAAATAAGTTTCTTCATAGTTCTTAACATGTATCAATCAAGTGAATAATAGGGTTCGAAGAACTCTGTTCTATAGAAATACCCAGTTGGTTGTGCTAAGGAAAAATGGAATACTAGGGGGAATAAATAATGACAATCCTATATGGACAACACATAAATCATGACTAGACCATAAGTCAAGTTTTACGATGCTTATTTAGTTTCTGAAAATATATTAAGGTGTAGATTACTGTTTAGGTTACTTGTATGCAAATTATTATTACATTACACATCAGCTTTATCTATAGCAAGATGACGCTCATCTTCCCTGAAACAAGAACCCGATCCTTGATCATCTAAAAGCGTAACTGACGCACTTCACGGTTAGTAGAAAATAGTTGACGTCTAAAAAAAACTGTTTAATGTAGCGTATGTTGTGTAAGGCCCTTTATTTGTATGGAAAGCACTTTAATATTTTTAACTGTCGTTTACACTAACCCACTTGTCCCATTATATATGTGATATGCATAATTTTATCATCCATATTAATAACAACGATTAATGATATTAAAATCAAATTAGATTAAAATAACTTCTAGCAAGTTCTAACACCGGAAGTGATGACCACGAGCGATACGTACGATTTGTCAAGAGTGATACCGAGGAAGAAGAAAAAGGAGAAGAGTACGAAAATAATTACTGTAAGCATATTCAAAACAAGCTGTTCCCTGTCTACTTTAATAGCCGTAACTTCACCAAACTTCCTTTGGAGAACGAATTTCGTAAAATCCATTCTTAGGTTAGCTATACTGGATAAAAGTAACGTTTCTACCAAATTTCTAGTCTCTAGGCCATATAGTTCCTGAAACAGCGTAATGAACATGGGTGGATATAGATAGCTAAAAATTTTATTGGAAAAACTAAAATAACTATTAAATTTTAACTATATATTGTAACTTACGAATATTTTATCTATTAAGTAAGACTCATTATAAATATATTAAATGTATAACCAACTTACATCCAGATTATTACTGAAACGTTTGAATGATTACATAAATAAGAGACTGCAGCTCAATGAAGATCTAGAAACCGCAACGAATCATTCAGCATTACTAAAGCCTCCGTCGGAAAATCAACAAAAACAGGCTTCCGTCTCCGATGACCCTGATATTTTTTCATTACTTCCGACAATATAAATTTTTACAAGTTTAAATATGTTTTATTTGTTATTATTCATTGATGCTCAAAACATTCATCACAACGGTTCGTGAGCGCTTGTTAATGATCAATCGTTTTTATAAGCAATTAGATTGCGCGACAGCACAAAAATACTAGAAACATCTTCATTATGTGAAACAATAGCAAAATATCAAACACAGTAAATTATTGTAGATATAAGAACAAACATAATGGAATATCTAACAATACATTTATATGAAAATAAACAAATAAATCTAGATTATTCGTAAGAATAACAGACAAGTAGTTTTCTTTGTTTATTTTTGTTATCGTTCATTATTATTTTAACCATTAAGATTCACTTTTGAACCTAACCTTCCTAAAAGAGGGCAATCGCAGTACTCGCCAAGTTTACCATGCGAGTTGACAGGGACAGTATGCTGATAACGGTCACAACGGAAACTGTTGATACCTTTCTCTAGAATTATCCTTTTCACAGTTTTAAAGTGTCCAAGTGTTGAATAGTTAAATCTGTCGGCTACAGTTGATCAAGAGAAAAAATATCATTTGCAAGGATAAAAATGAATATAAATTGAACTTGACGATTAACATTACTGTTAATCGAAAATTCTGCTTTAATATATTTATGGACTTTGTTTGATATATATAAACTATTATCAATACATCATCGATAAAGATTGACATGAATATGTGAGAAATGAGATAGGAGTATCAAAAGATAACGTAGATCAAACAAATTCAGGAAATAAAGATTATGTCGCACGGCGGAATGGAGAGACTTGTTAGAGAAATACTAATTTAAAACACGTACTTTTTTTTTAAATATAAACACGTTTCACGTAACCGTGTAACACTAGATAACACACTGAATATTTTAATGGCAGTCGAGACAGTGAAGTAATTACCATTGTCTCGACAAAATAATAAAGAAATAACAATAGACTGGTTGGTTGATGTTTCTCAAAAAGACTCGATTTCTTCCGAGTGTTAATTTCACCTTCAAATCAACCTACTTCTAATGTATCTGATATCTCGCTCAAGGTAATTACTAGGACTTGCGTTTGTTTGAATAATTCATTATGTTTATACATAGTAACAGTTGGTCACTAGATATATAAAATATACCTAAATTATGTTTCAGTCAATGGATAATAATAATTAGGTAAACAACAATGATGCAAACCGATGATAAAAAAGAGCCAACAGCCGTGACGATCTCTGTGTAAAAACACTCGAGATCCTTCGCTTTTTGCAACACTAGCAAGCACTGATCAACTTGGCTGGTCCCAAGTGTTTAAACACAGAATGTTCTTTTTTTTTCTCACTATGCTCACTGAACCACTAGAATTATATCTTGAAGTATTCAATTAATTCAATCGAAAATGTTTGAGAAACGACGCGTGCGGCCTCACCGGACGGCCGTGGGCGACTGGCGCGACGCATGCGCATTCAGCGACGTATCGCTTCAGCGAAAGCACCACTCCTGCACATGGCAACGCTTGAAGAATTGCATCGTGAACGTATTTATTTAGGAAGCGCTGAACTGCTGCAGATGGTTAAAAAGAAAGGCTTTCTAAGACATGGTCAGTTTCCCTGTTCGTTAGAGATTTTATGTTATGGAAAAGTACGACAAAGAAACGTCAGTAACTAGAAATTACATAAAATTTTAAACTTCCGTCTCCTTGGCTTCTCGAGGATATGGGTATGTGATATTATTTTATCCTGCTATTAATCGGCGAAACCTTATTTATGTTGCGCCATCTGGCGTTCAAAGCACGTCCATATGTCTCCGTGCGTCTGGCTGAACAAACAACCTGAAACACCTGTTGTATAGTCACAATGGGACTCAAGGTGATTTACTTTGCACGAAGGTCAATGGCACGAGCAATATAATTGATGATACTTTAATAGTTTATATGAAGAGTAATAACTTATGAACATTACAGCAATTTCGCAAATCGACACGATACTGTGTCTTTAGTGTAGAGGAAAATTGTGAGTAAATTTTGTCTTTGGTCAAAACAATTACGTCATTCCCCTCTTGTTTTGTCATTTTAGAAGAAAAGATTTAAGAAAGAAACATATAGTTTATCTCTACCCGTATTACTAGAGGCCGTTTAAATATTGCGTAGTGTGTAAATATGATCAAGTTATTGCGAAGTATGAAGTAGCTCGAATGACGGTCGCGTAACGATAGACCAAGTGCCTGGAGGCTCTAAAAAAGATGGACCAATCTACTAGATACATGCAGCGCAAAATCGATCGCTATGGAGATCTTTGAAAGAGGCTTATGTTCAGAAGTGGGCGTCTATCGACTGCTGATTCATCATCAGATGAAGAAGATTTTCATTGATCGTCTCTTCAGAAAGAATATTGTTAGAATTAACGTTAGTTCAATTTCTAAGTAATTAAATATCCTTTGAAGATATTAAGTCTTAATGAAGAAAGTCTAGTCATAATAACAGCAAAATATTTTTTTGCAACTTATAATATAATGAAGGACCTAATAGCCTTCTATCATGCAAACAAAAATTAAATGCCTTTACGTCGCTAAAACAAAAACAATCAATTGACAAACGCTATGAAGCCTTAATCTATAGATCGTCGAGTGAACGTGCGCTGTCGCAAGGTCGTTCCGAACCGGTCCCCGGTCGGACGAATACGAATCCCGGCTCAGAACACCGTCGGTGCAATGTTTTATTGACCAACTTTCAATCTGTAGTTGACAAGTGCTCTTTAATTTATTGGACACCCAAACTAAAATTATACTATATTGCAATAATGTTACGAAAACGAAAACATTTTAACCATCAAGTGATAGATCTTTACAAATATAGGATTTAATAGCAGACAAGTAGTAAATCCGGCAATGCGTATACTCAGTCTATTTATCTGACCCATACTATACGATTGTGAGGCGTGTAACTTAAAAGAGGATACCAAGAGGCGCTTGACAACGATCAAGATGTAGTATTACAGGCGCATGCTACTAATAAAAAAGATCTTCACCGTGTCGGTCGAACTAGGATATTATTGCAGACTTTGATTGATTATCTTGGGCAAGTATTCCGGTAAGACAGATATCAATAGCTTAACATATAAGCAAAGTTGAAAGCAACAGACACGTTAGACATCTAAAAAATCCAGGTTATTAAATATAAGGGAGTGGATCAGTATTATCAGTGTTGGGAAACAGTTCCGTATGGCTAAAAATAAGCTCAAATTTGCAAATTTGTCGGCAAATCTCCAGTAATGTTAAAGCACTCTAAGAAGAAGTAAGTCCGAACAATCACTCTAATATTGTAAATTAGCTGTTGAATAAAAGAGACGTAGAGTAGAACAGCACGGAGTAACTATCTTCAGCTTCATTCTCACTAAACATCATATGAAATTAGAGATAATGTACTCAGTCTATAGATGATGAAGGAATAAGAATAATTCTGTTTTAATAACTATCCAAAAATCATCTTATTTACGAGTAGTTACAAAAGAAACAATCATCACGGTTAAAGCACTAATATCAGTCTTTAAATATCTGTAAATATAGTATTATACATTGGAGCCTACCTATACTAGAACCGCCTGATAGTAAGCAATGTCTTCTCATACCTGTTTAATTATCCTACTTATTATGTTTATCTTAGACCTTTTCAAAGGTGAATCAGAGGTTAGTTAACTTAACTACAGTAGTTTACTTAGGTTGTGTGCGCGCAGATGTAACTGTGATCTTAAACTTGTTATTAGGAATCCCGATCCCGATTCACTTCACGCATCTGTCAACTGGTTTGGATATTTAAGTCCTTAAGCAGTCATCTAATGCGCTCGCGTTTTTACTAATGCTTATTTAATCCAATTAAAATACGTCGGTGGCAATACTTTGAGAGTTAACAACGTTTTCCCACGATTAAGTGACAGTGTCATTAAGAATGCTCTCGCATTATTAAAGTTTTTAGCTAATTTGATTAGTACTAATTAGTCTCTCTTTCAGGTATATTGTTTTTTGGTAAAATATGTAAATGATGGTATACCAAAATATTTAGGTTTCAGAGCCGTTGAACAGAGTTGAAAATATGTGGAAAAATTTAAACATATATAATAGTAATATGGACCAAGAAGTTTTCAAGTTAGAACATATGTATGTGCAAAGTAAGCATGGGTAGGTCGGCGCCTGCACAGCGGTCTGCGGTTGACCCACTGCTACGGTTACCCGGTCGCGGACACCGTACCGTTCGACGCGTCGGGGTCCATCCTAATCTCTGCACGTCTACTTCGTGTAATTTAAATATATAGTTAAGTGTCACCTATGGCGTGTTGTATTTTACACATTTTATAATCGATGAAGCGACGAGAGGGACGTTCAGCTGATTGTAATACGCCTGTCAACAATAGCATGGCTCTAGTTAGATTGACATACACTACACCCATATAGTACTCATAGCCTCAATGCATAAGATCTTAAGTCTCGTTCCATAATAATTCCACTAGCTACAACATCTTTCAAACTGGAACATAGTAACGTTTGCGCACTACCCTTTGTCAGTAGAAATAAGAGTTGCCGTGGTACCCCTAATACACCCTAGTATCTACAATCAGTAAAACTTTACAGAAAAAAAATATATATATATAAATCTATAATAAGTGATATACATATAAATAGTGCATCTTTAATGAAACTAACATTGAAACAGATGCCTAAAGTTCTGGTATTAAGACAGGAAGTTAAATATTTTTGTTCCTGTAAAATCTGACACGACATCACAAGGACTAAAAAACCAATTGTTAATCTTAGCACTATTTAATACATTTACCGTAATAATAAAAGATACTATAGAAATACAAAGATACAGATACCCGGCCGCGTATACTATATTGCTAACTATAATAATAAACTCAATTCGAAACAGTTAAGCGTGTCCGCGCAACGGTTCAACATCAAGCAACTGCCGGCAATCGTCCAAACTAGGTTGACGTGAGAATTTCCATGTTAACTTTTTAACATCCCATTACACAGTTAACTAGAGCTCTGACACAAAGCAGATTTACTAACTCTATCAACGATAATATTAATACATAAAGTTCTTACAAAAGAATTTCTCAGCTATAAAACATCCTATTCTCTCTGCTATATAATAAATTACATATTATGCACAATAGGTAGCTCGCTGGCCTAATGGTTAGAGCGTGCGGCTTTCATTCAGAAGGTCGCGGGTTCGAATCTCGGCATGTACCGATGACTTAATATTTAAGTTATGTACATTTATGAACTTTAGTTACAACAGCGAGATACAAACGGTGAAGGAAAACATCGTGAGGAAACCCGCACACAGAAATCATCTTTGTGTGTGTGTGTGTGCCACTTTATTGGTGGCCCCAATAAAGTGGCAACAGGCTCGCCCCCTGTTACATGAGACCTAATCTGACCACATCTGGCGAAATGTGGGTGTTTATTCACCTCTGCCTACCCCTACTGGGAAAAGGCGTGACTGTATAAAAAAAAAATGTACAGTAGAAGCACAGCAGTTAAAATTGGGATCAAATATTGTCTCGATCATCAAACGCTTATTCCTCTAATGAGTTTATATTCCGAAAATTATTATGTTTAACGTTAATAAATAGCGTTTATGCTGAAGTCAAATAATTACCTAGAATAAATACATAAGTAGCGATGAAATAACGTTAAATTTCCTGCCACTAATTATTAAACAATTCACTATCTAGTAATAAAACTCCACAGACGGACCAGAAATGGTGCCGTGAACTTTGCAGACGTTCTCTTCCTTGAGTTTTAATTAAAGACTAAATTAAGTTAAAAAACTGATTAAAACAATTTTAGATAGTTAAGATTTTGTTCGTTATACTTACGTAAGCCCGAAAATTATAAAAAATCTACATATTCACATTTCAGTTAGTTACTGTGTGAATATTTCTTTTATACATTGTCCAAAATTTCATCACACAATAAACAGTTTTAAATGTATAATAAATATATATATATAATAGGTTGGAAAATATCTCCCTTCCGCCTCTTTGTCTTTTGAATTTCGCAGCTATGTACAAAGCGCTACAGAGCTCGTATCTGGCAATACTATACATAATTTGAAAGGTCTTGACATAACCTACAAAACGACGCTATGCATAATTAGTTTGGATATTGCGTTCAACAGTTATAGACGTGTAAACATGCGAGTTCACTAACGCCGAATTTGCGCTATTTTAAAGTTTTCCTTCGTTAAAGGCAAATCCGCTAGAGAAACGTTCCGTGAGATTAATGGTGTTTTGGGGGATGGTACTCTATCACTTCGAACCGCGGAGGAATGGTTTCGACGATTCAGAACCGGTGAAAACGACACCATGGATAAGCCAGCCGGCGGAAGACCTGTGACGACAAATACCGATCAAATCATGGACTACATCGAGTTAGACCGGCATGTGGCATCTCGTGACATCGCCCAGGAGATGGGAGTTAGTCACCAAACCATTTTAAACCATCTGCAGAAGGCTGGATACAAAAAAAAGCTTGATGTTTGGGTGCCGCATGATTTGACGCAAAAAAACCTTCTGGACCGAATCAACGCCTGCGATATGCTGCTGAAACGGAACGAACTCGACCCATTCTTGAAGCGGATGGTGACCGGCGACCAAAAATGGATCACATACGACGATATCAAGCGAAAACGGTCGTGGTCGAAGGCCGGTGAATCGTCCCAAACAGTGGCCAAGCCGGGATTGACGGCCAGGAAGGTTTTGCTGTGTGTTTGGTGGGATTGGAAGGGAATCATCCACTATGAGCTGCTCCCATATGGCCAGACGCTTAATTCTACCATCTATTGCGAACAACTGGACCGCTTGAAGCAGGCGATCGACCAGAAGCGTCCAGAATTGGCCAACAGGAAGGGTGTAGTGTTCCACCAGGACAACGCCAGACCACACACTTCGTTGATGACTCGTCAGAAGCTACGGGAGCTTGGATGGGAAGTTTTATCGCATCCACCATATAGCCCGGACATAGCGCCAAGTGATTACCACCTGTTCCTGTCCATGGTGAACGCCCTTGGTGGTGTAAAGTTGAACTCAAAAGAGGCTTATGAAAAGTGGCTGTCCGAGTTCTTCACAAATAAGGAGGGGGGCTTCTACGAGGGAGGTATTATGAAGTTGCCGTCTAGATGGATACAGATTATCGAACAAAACGGCGTATATTTGAACTAAATCCGATTACTGTAACACTTTTTATAAAGCATTGAATAAAGAGCAAAAAAGCGGAAGGGAGATATTTTCCAACCTCATATATATACGATCTGGTAAAGGTTGCGGGTAGCGCAGGATCGATCGATGTGGAGATCTTTGAGGCCTATATCCAGCAATGTACGTCTATCGGCTGATAATGATGACATATATATCGGAGCAAGCTTTCAACATACTCTTATATACAAAGATCTTTCATGTATGTCTCATCGCAAACGAAATGTTTATTTAATACCCAGCCTTGCCTACATATCGATTACCTACTAAGAAATGCATAGAGCGGGACCTAAGTACTGCCTTGGCGCATTGGCCTATTTGCTTTGTAGTAGTATAGAGAGCTTTGGTTCCAAGACCAAATTATTGAAAAGTTTTCTAAGCCGCTTACTTTGATATCACATCCATATTCTAAATCGGCTGATTTAACAGAATTGAAGTGTTTCGGTTGCCAAAAATAAGTACTTCAACATTATGGACGAACTTCATATGAAATTGAGGTCAAATATGTGTATTTATCGCTAAGAAAGCTGTGCCGCAATATGGCAATTTGTTGCTATTTATTTATATGTAATTACTGTTTTAAGTGTTTATGTATTCAAAAATATAATGATCATTAATTTGACCACACGGTGAGTGTAAGAGAAAACAATCTATTTAGTAGATCTTGTACAAGATTGAATTTACTGTACACTAGATTTACCCCGTGTGGGAGTATAATAGGGATAACTATTAGATCGCCACTCTACGTGACATAAAAGGAGACAACGGGGAAACAATTTCAGAGAAAGGAGCAGCTTTTCAAGTGATCTTTTCCAATATAGATTCATACTATGTTCTAGGACATTAACAGGTTGAAACGACGATGACAACATTTTGCTTAACACAAAACCTTTACAGAGAGTTGAAAAAATCATGAAATAAATATATTTTTCTGCTTACAAAAATCGTAAACAAATCGCCATAACTTTACATTACGTTCAATATATGTCAAAATTGCGAAGAAAAAAACATCAGAATGGAAAGGCTGTGTTACAGCATTGTCCGTTACCTGTACATTTACGTTTTTGGCAAGCTGTCCTTGATCAAGTGCCGGTCGGTGTACGTACGGGACATAATGCTCGTGTTACATATAGCCGTTGGCACAGAGGCTCGCCGTCGATCTGATTACATTTCGAGTAACGAGGACAGGTTTCGATCTCTCGTTGCATAAGTGAGCCGGCCGCAGTGAAATGTTTTGTTGTAAATGTATCAATAATCCAATAGCAAACGAACAGTAAGCTATTGGCAAATAGTTTTCGATACATTGCTGCAATTATTAAAGTTTTAACATACTTTAAACCTTCATAAACCGAAACTCTATCAACAGTTATTTTTATCTATGTAATAAACCGTTATAATTAAAGACAACATTTTAAATCGTAGATTTTTCATGTTTTTTACTTTTAATTGATATACTACTATTACTATGGTACTATAGTAAATATAGTACATTGTTTATGTTATTTTTTATTCGACGAAGCGACAAAATGAGAGTTGTTTTACTGATGTTAAGTCACAAGCTTGCTCTACCAACAACGCTACTTCGGATCTTATACACAGAACTAGATTATGCTCGTCACCTTAAGGCATAAGATGTTGAGTCTCGTTACCTCACCAATTTCACTAGCTGCAACGCCCTTCAAACGGGAAAACAGCACACTGCCGTTTGGCGTTAGAAATAGGTGCCTGTTGTATCTACTTATCCGGCCTCCTGCAACTGCAACTTCCCACCAGATAAATTTTACTACTTAACTACCAACAAATTAAGGAAAAAAAAGATAAATTTTCCTTAATATGTTGGTAGTAAATCTCCAGACTGTAACGTAAACATCTAACGCCAGTAGTTGAAGTCAAACAAAAGTAGCTGTCGCGTTGCTTCCTAGCAAATTCATTGTACACAGAAATAATACCGCACTGCGCGTAAGAACTTGAGACACTGTTGCGTGAGCATTAAGGATAAAATTCACATGAACACATTGGGTAAATAGAGGACTAGTTTTCCACGTCTCGCATTAGCCCATAACTTCTTGTTTGGCCTATACTTATTTGTAGTAGGACGTATTGTTGCTATGGCTCTCACAGTACGTGGAAACATCTTTGGTAATTTTTGCGAGGGATACCAAGCACAGGACTTTTTACAACAATTTAGATTTTTTTATCTACATTAAATTACATGTAATATATATAACATAATTTTAGAGAGTAAACCAAACAACTTCAAATATCATACTCGTACACTAGAATCTAATATACATATGAACTCTAACTGGATATATATAGAGTTAATATCGCACTTGGATGTGCTTTTTTTTCTGTTTAATTTTCGTTATTTTCATTCAGAACTTAATTTATGGTTCCTTAATATGGGACTTTGTCTACAAACACTTGAGCTTATTGCATTTTTATATATACAGTGTACAAATAAACAGTTGTCAGCCGGTTTGTAGGACACAGCTATAATAATATATATATATCGTGTATTATAAAATTGAAATAAGAGCAACGAGCAAACGTGAGCATAGCAACTGAAACATGGAAAGGTCGTATCGACTCAGTCTGCTTAATTTATTTTCCGTAAAGTACGTTTTACAACATTTCAACAGTTCTTAAAGTTAATTACAAGGACATAACCTTTTACTGCCATTTATCGATTATTTTATTTCCTTTCCCTTTAGTCTTCGCTATTATTTTATTTTTTTAGGTAAATCTACTTGTCGTAAGAAATTCTTACCGACCAAAGTCTTCTCTTCAAACAGTACTTGAGAGCTAAGCAAACTTCTAAGATATATACTGGGCTTTCAGTCTGTTTTCTTTACACTTAAGTTCTTCATAGCTGCTTTTCCTTTTCATTCTTTATCATAAATATTTTACACACTTCTCTAGCGAAACAAAATCCTTAAAGTTTTTATTTATTTAACGCAATAGTAAAGGACGACCTATATTACTCGCCACTCCCTAATATGGAGATAGAAGAGTAGGATGTCAAGAATGATGCATCTTTGCTCTTCGCTCCATATTGCGATATCTGTCGCTTTCATAAGACAGCTCCATGTTACCCTATTTACATGTACTTATTATGCATGTTTTAGTCCGTTTGTGCAATATTGGTTACAGAGAGCAACTTGTATAGAATCAGATCGCAATATCAAAGTCCTCTGTATATGACGGAGACAAGAATAAAATCTTAATACTGTCACATTTCACTTCTTCCTACATAATTGTAATAGTATTCCGTTGCCAGTGGTTTCGCATGACATGATGTTGGCGTGGTTATACCATTGCATTCTTACACGTGTAATAATTTCATAAACTCCTAAATGATGTCATAACCATCATTAGTCCTCAATATTACGCTAATACCTTACGCAAATATATTTAGAAAGGCTTGTTGCCGTCTTGGGTGCGTATTGTTAGTGGTTCCGATGATAAATGAATGTTGCGTTAAGACTGAAGATTTATAAAATTTGTACATATGATCTTTAATCTTTGTGTCCGACTAAAACGTATAAAACTTAATAACACAAACAAACACTTACCCATACAAACATTTGCACCGGGCATCCGAACAAATGTATTCGAATCCGTAAACGTCCATTGTCGTTGGCACAATATTTAAATCAACTAACTGAATACACTAGTGCCGTGTTACCATACAGTACACATTTGTCACTCAAACTCGGACACAATGTATTGCAAACCATCAGAATATTCATTAACAAAACTCGACCAAATCTTTTTGAAATCAATGAAGTAAGAAAAACTTCAGCACGCTACAAAATCTCATAATTGATTTGTTACGAATAGTTGAGTAAAGAAAAAAAATTGTTTTAGGATTACTGCGGATGAGGCAAACTCGTTAAGTGAGCTATGGAAATGGTTATGAAAGTGAATTGGTGGGTGGATGGTACAGTATTGCAGATTTAGTGGGCGGTTCCGATAACCTGAATAGCACACATAAATACAAATAAATTACATTGACTTTATTGATCATCATTTAATAATAACATACGTAGTATATAAATTAATATATAGCGATTACAATGAAGCGAGTCGGTTTTTGTTTGAAGTCGGTTGGTTATAGTCTAGGAATGTTTTTATTGTTCTTTTCTTTAAATATTTCAAACATTGCCTGGAAAAGATCTTTAATTAATATGGAATTAATTTAACGGTAGATTGTTTAGAAAGTGTATACAGTTAAATATTCATCACCTAATTTCAATTATATTGTAATTTGAGTGATCGACTATCAGTTAAAGATATATACTCAATATTCTTTTGAAAATTTACCTAAAACAAGAAGAACGTGAAATAAGAACAAAACAAATAATTGTATTAATAACAAACAATAGTAATCAAGTACATTTAGATAAATACATGTAATAATGTACTATTTACGAGATTGACCCAGCAAATGTAGACTAGACAGCGCCATAAATAATTATGAGCTATTCAACACAGAGCCTTCGACTGGAACATTCCGAGAAGGTCTAAAGGTCATTTCCCTTTGGATTCCTTTCTTATAAAGAGTAACGACCTGTAGACAAAAAAAAATTTAGAAGTATAAGGTCCAAATTGGGTTTATAACGACCAAACGTGAGATAGCTTTCACGACGTTCTTCGAGTTTCGTTCATTTCATTGATACTGAGCTGTGATAGCTGAATTTATATGGTAGTCGTAAGCGCTATATATCTTCAAGAGGCGAGGGTTTGTTCCCCACGGAGCTTGAGCTTCCGATGAAGGAAAAATTCTGAGGAAACCGATATGTCTCAACAACCGTAGCTTTGCTGGACTCGTTACCTCCAATGAATTTTGCTAGCAAGATGGATTAACGGATACGATTCTGTCCCTTGTGATAGTCTTTAGTTGCAGCAATGAAAACATTAAATGATTTTTACTTATTTATAACTTAAAATCAATTGATTTAACATAATGAAGATACGCGTTTATTTCTACAATTATTTGCAGGTAGTTTCAAGTGAAACTATGTCCTAAAGAAAGGCCGGATCAAAAGCACACGCAACCGACGAGCGTGCATGAAGACGCTTATGAAAGTGGAGGAAGCGAGAGAGGTGTGCCAGGATCGTAGCAGGTGGAGAGAGGTGGTCTCTGCCTACCCCGCTGGGAACGAGGCGTGATATATATGTATGTATGTATGTATGTATGTAGTTTCAAGTGATGTTTGAAATAGGTAGTATCGGATTTGGTAACCGAAATAGCTGCTGCCCTTTTCTGCATATGATCGCTCTTAATTTCTTTTTACGATACGAAGCTAGAGTGATGGTGGGGACATTAACAGGGCTATTTACTTTTATTCATACTGTACTACATTTAGTAAAGGTAATATTTTAAAAAAGTACACGCTTTCTTCATAAACTAACACAAACAGCATAGAAAGCGTAAACAAAGATTTTAAAATTAGACGGCTCGCACACCGCGGCCCAGATACACGCAGGAAAGGAACTGTATACTGAGAGATATATTACTATGCGTGCTGTCCTAATTACAGGGCCTCGTATACTACTATACTTTTTACGGACAAATGCAGAAAGAAAACATAAAGTTTCATATAAAAACTTTTCTACTAGAACTAATGATCTTGTAAAATGCTAAATAACAAGACTTCTCTTCTTCTCACTTAAGAGAATTATTATCTAAATAATAGTAATTTGCTACTGTGAATATGTCTATAGTAGTGCCACATGTATCCTTTCCTATACATAGAAAAGGACTTTTTTTGTTATCGAGGAACAATCTAAAAAGATAGTTTCTGGGGGGAAGACAAGCTTACGTGGGATTTGTACCCGCTAAAACTTCCTTGGTGGTCATCTTCAGTGCGTTGCGAGAGGTCCAGGGATCTCATTAACACATTCCAAAAGGCATCGGTGTATGCTGCGAGTACAAATCCCACAAATCAGTCTTTCCCCCCAGAAGCAGGATATCTTTTGAAGATTTCTCCCACGATAAAAAAACCTGTGATTGGGATAAAGCGTTACACCACCGCAGACCACATCACCACTTAACACAAGGAAGAACCGATGTCAAGTACTAACATTTTTGAATTAAAGAAAACTGATAAAATACTTGCTAAAAGGTAAAGTTAACCTTATATTGGTCAAGCAGTTAATCCGTTGCATAAAACTGGCTTGTTAAATCGTCTGTTGACTCTCTGAACATTAAAATTCAGCGAGTAAACAGTACTTGAGAGTTATGAAAAGTTTCTTCAACACGGGAATACGGTGGAAGAATTCTAACCATTCGGTGTTAGCGAAAGCTTTTAACCGCGTAACGGTATTGTTTACGGGGGAGTAAATAATTTCACGGGTCCCGCATCGCGTCCCCACCTTAAGAAGTAGGCGGTGTTTCGAAGTAAAGAAGGATATAAAATTAAAACCACTTTATAATTATGTTATCCGATGTACAACCTTATATGATTTATCCCTTAAATCCTCTATAGCAATCAAACTTGTTGTAATTATACCTAAGCAAAATTAAAAGCCTAGTATATTTAAAATAGTCAAGTACTATTAAATTTTTTTTTATAAATAATTCTTGTTGGTATACAATTATTGTTCATAATTAACTATAGCTATTTTCACATTGTTTTTTGTTTTTCGACGAGACGTGCGCGAGGTGGACTTGCCGTCGCCTTGAGAGATTATATGTTGAGTTTCTTCACCATTAATTACATTATCTACAACATCCTTTAAACCGGTTCGAAGTAATGTTTGCACACTACTATTTGTCGATAGAAATAGGCGCTGCGTTGGTACCTGTACCTTACTTGGCAGTCTTCGGCAACACAGACAAACCACCAGTAGCAACAGAGACGTACCACTAGTAACACCGCCTACCATCAATATTGATTTCATATCAGCGACGTATTAAAGTGCTTTTGTATTAAATATATATTTGAAATTTATAACATATCATATGTAAAATAAATATTAACTGTACTTGTATATTAAGAGGGATATTCTGTGTCTTTCACAGTAGGCCTCATCAAAAACATTCCCCGGGGGTTGCGTCTTTGACCCGAAATGGGGCGGAATAAGCTTCCGCCCACTCAACCGCCACCAAGCAAATGCCGCGGCGATACACTCCGGGTTTCGGTTCGCATATCTGTTACAAACTTATGACATAGTTACGATGTATTATTCATAGAAGATTGCTTTGCTGTCCCCAATTTATTTGTTTTAGTGGAACAAGGGAACATTATCTCCCGTTCCTGCAAACGTTATAAATAAAATCCGACGTAAGGCACATAAATATGTAACATTTGACCTATTCACCTAAAATATAACGGCGACAGTTAAAATATGTTAGAGAACACAAATAACAAGAATTTTATTACTATATGATAAACCAATATTTACTTATACATACTTTCAACTAGAACCCCTAACCTACATTTATGTGTCTCATGAAATAATAGTGTCATTAAAATTAGCAATAAAACCCTAACCTAGAGTACTTACGCATAGAGAACACTAGACCTACTTAACATTAACCGCAACAATATCAGAGGTGGTGATCAGTTTACTTTTCCTGCTTTGCGGTAGATCGGCCATTAGTACTACTTACAAATGTCAGGGCCGGAGTAAAGAGGAGGGAGAGGGTTTAGCGTGGTTTACCGTCGTAGTGGCACCACCTGTAGATTCTTGGTCTTCAGAGTTAACAACTTCATTTACAACGTTTATGTACAGTTTCAATATCGTTTGCTATTTTTCGTACAAAAATTTATTTATGATGTATGATTTTTTTTTTCAGATTATTACTTCGTTGTAGTAGATATGTTAATTAATATTATTTATAATTCCAAATGTAGAAGTTGTACATACATCGGGCTTATCGCCAAATGACATACAAGGAAAACCTTTTACGTGTAATCGCTGCAGTCAATTGTAATGAAGTTTATTTAGATGTTTTCATACGTTAATAATAATTTAATTAACTTAACATATTAATCTGATATCATGTTAAAGAAGCATGATACTAATGCGGTACACTATCTAATTCCTAGGACAAATAAATTATTTGCAAGTGTTAATTAGCAATGGACATGTCATCGGGCAGAGGTCTCGCGTGGACACAGGTTAAGGTCGGAGATTTCGTTTGAAATGGTCGATTACCACATGCCACGATATACGCAACCTTACTATACCACAAATTTGGTAATAGGCATTAAATAAGTACGTGATATTCGACAGTTACGAAATTTTAGCCTAACTGCTCAAGGCTGAGAATAGGACGCCGGACGGCATTTAAGCCGTCCATAACGGATATGATTGAATTGTATTAAGGCTGTATATTCTAAATCAGCTATTGACTTTATTTGGGAATTTGTTATATCAAATTTTACGCAACAAACACTACGAGTCCCTGTATAACATATCTCACCTTGAAACAAAAAATTACCTTTTTCTGATGAGATGAGCATGACTTTTACGTGATGGCAAGTGAAACGCCTGTCCATAACAACGTGGAGCTAGTTAAGATGATATACATAGCACCACATTGTGCTTGCAACTTTGAGATATAAGATTTTAAATCTAGTTACTCCAGTAATTCTACGATACGCCCTTCAACACGGAACACTGTAATGTTTGTACACTACACACCTACTTAGACTTTCTCCGGCAACAGAGACCTACCACCAGTACTAAAAACTTGGATAGAATAATAAGGATATTAAAGATACAGTGTTGAAAAACAATTATTTTCCCTCTACTGCATTAGATTATTGCTAGGCCTCTGTTGCTGGAGACGATCTAGGTAGATATCACCGCAGCTCCTATATATGTCTCCAAACAGTAGTGAGAATATATTACAGTGTACCGTTTCGAAAGGCATTGTACAGTGAAATCACTGTGGGTTATGAGACTAAACATCCTGTCAAAGCCACAGACATAATATAGTGCAGTGTATGTCATCCTAACTAACGCCACGTTATGTTATGAGCTTAACTGTAAGATATAAGATGAAGTCTAGCTAGTAACGTCGCATTGTCGAAAAAAGACAACGTAATTGACCTAAAATACTCTTTTTGCTACTGAAAGGTTTTAGATTGAGATTTAAAATGTCAAAATCAAAAAATTATGGAATTTATAGTTTGTACAGACCGTCCTTACAATGCAAGAAGTCAGAGTGATTTTCCAACTAAAAACAACTTGATTGAAACGTATTTTTTTTTTTCATAGAATGATTTAATTGATCATACTTCGATGTTTAGTCAAAGAGTAATAACTAATCTGATGTAAACTTTTAACCTTAATTAACAGCAACCAACTAGAACAAATTAACAACAACAAAAGTAATTACTTTAGTGACAGCAGTTGTGGACGAAACGGAAAGTGTTGCCTTGACCTCAGACGGAGGCCGGGATAAGGTCGTGCCAGTTCCGCCTTGGTTCTGATTAAATGCTCTGCCAATTTTGGAAGCCGTCCATAGTAACATAATGCATGCTATGCAGTATGTAATGTGTCAAGACTGCAACATTTAAGTTCACAGCTTAATTTTATTTCAGAAGATTTCATTAAAACTCTAGACTCATTTTGGTACCCTGGGCTAACAAAACAAAATACTATATTTGCCGTATATACTGTTGTCTTCTGAGGTTATGTTTCTGCCCGAGAGATGTTAACATGTATTACTAGTTTTGGTACTACTATATAATCACAGTTTTTATCTTTTACCATTATTAAGAGTCTATTATTAGGTGAAATTCACGAATAACCTTGTAATTATCCGCAAATCCAATCCATCCATCCATCCAAAGGAGCCCGCACAATAACTCACAGGATCCAAGCCAATCTCACTTCCTTGATGTGTATTCTCCTAATCAACAAACGAGGCTCTAGTTCCGACCAACCCGCATTGGGCCAGCGTGAACGAAGGTCACGGGAAATTGCTGGATGCACGTAGTGAAGGACCGATCGATGAAGAGATCGTTGGGGAGACCTATGTCCACCTATGTCTAAGTAGACTTAGTGTTGGCAGGCCCCCCACCAGGTGGTCCGACGATCTGGTGAAGCCTGCGGGAAGCAGCCGGATGCAGGCAGCGTACAATCGATCGATGAGGAGATTTTTGAGGGAGGCTTATGTCCAGCAGTGGACGTCTATCGGCTGATAATGATGTCCAGCAGTGGATGTGTATAAGCTGATGATGATGAAATCCAATTCCCACATGATGGAAGATAATTTCAAGATTCCACATCCACGTAAGAACTTTATTCTTGCTAGTATTTCTTAGACAACTCATCTATCAATGTCCTTCATATTTTTAATTTCGGATATGATGTTCGTCTATCAGAAATATGTTGAGTGAGCTGATGATATTACCTAATATCAAATAATCCACTGACGGTATCCATCAAATGTGTCTTAAAATTTAATCCGTTAAGCGATCTATTAATGTGTCAAATTTGATCGCGTGTAATAACGTTTTAACGGAGTATTCTGCTTTAAAAGCCCCAATAGCAAACAACAAATAAATTTCATAGGTTTATTATTGATATTAAAAGAGTATAAAACATTGATAATATTAAGAAAATAATCAAATTTCAGAACACTGCAATAGGCAAAGTGGAGAATGATTCAAAAATGGCGTGACTTAATATAGAGAATATCATTACTTCCTGTGACCGGTAATGGAAAACGATTAATAGTCCTTGATGAAGAAGGATGTGGTTATCGCGCTACGAGACGTTTCTTGTTATTGTAATTTAACGTAAAACATCTCAATAGAGTTATGTAATAAATTAATTAAGTTTATTTAACCGCTTCAGTTGTTTCGTGTAAAACCCCGGCATTTACTTAAAGATCCGCAAAGCTTTTAGGGGCATCAGCCTAATTTGGATTAGAGGTACCTCGCAATTTCGTTTCATTAAGATATCTAATAAAAACAATGCCATTTATTAAATGCGAGCTCCTGTTGTTCCTTCGGGGGATATTGTTATGATGTCCGCCTTGTACGTAATTGATATAACGATACTGTTCACTCGACTACGGGAATACTGATAAATATGTATTATAACGTTTCTGTTTGTTCTTTCGTATTTACTTCTATGTGTTGAATATTTGTTATGGATCTTCTTCCTCCTGCTCTTTTCCCAGCTATGTGGGGTCGGCACAGTATGTACTCTTCCATATCCCTTTATCAGCCGCCATATCTGAATTCACACTCTTCTTACACATGTCATCTTTTGCACAATCCATCCATACTTTCTTCGGTCTTCCGCTACCGCTAACCATTCTCATTAATTCTCATAACTTTCTTTGTTATATATCCTTCATCCCTCCGCAAAACATGCCCGTACCACCCTAACCTTCTTGCCCCTCAATTTCTCTGTCACTAGAGCAACTTTCAGACTTCTTCTAATATACCCGTTCTTAATTTTAGCCATTCTTGTCCACACATCAATTTTTGTAATTAATCTAAGGACCATATACTAATTATACAATAATACGTCTTTGACTTAGGGAAGAGCACTGCCAACGCTTTGCTGTGAGACCCTATTTTGTATAATACAATATATATATATACATATATATATATATATATTCACGTACGTTTGTATAACGATTCTAATGTAAAACTTTACTTCATTTTTGTAAAATAGAGTTATTTTTTTTGTTGTTAAATTTTCTTTTGGATGTAACCGATAAAGTACACAAACCTCGACTTTTTCATAGTAGTCTTAAAGACCATAAACACAAGAAAACACCAATTTATAATATCATTATTCATATTACGTTTATCTACCTATGTAACGTGATATGATAGAAGAAACTTTAATATCATTTAACCAATTATATCATAAAAGCAAGTGATATTACTTCACACATAATAATAGGTGTGAACGTTCTATAATACAAAACAACAAAAATTTCACTTTCATTCCATAATTGCACTTTTACTATGCAAATTATTATATTAAGCGGCGGTGGAATGCGATATTTATATTTGTGAAATTGCGGACCGCGATGTTTAGAAAGTAATGTATTATATTCATGCTGTGATAACTAGTATACTACCGTATAGTAGAATATTTAAATACTATTAAAAATCCAAATTTATACGGCAATAATAATAACAATAATAAAGGGGTGTAAGGGGTTCCGCCTGACATTTTACGGAGCCCAAGTCAACCTCATCTAAATGCCCTCATTGAATTCTGTGGAGACCTTTGGGGAGGCCTATGTCCAACAGTGGACGTCTATCGGCTGATGATAATGCCAACAATGTAAAAATCATTTAGTAGTATTATAATACAATAAAAGTCCGAAATGGCCATGCATTGCTACAGAGAAACATGGACAAATATTAGAGCGACTCCTTTTTTTTTTCGAAAGTTTAATATATCAATATCTTAAATGTCACAATAATTTATAACCTTCACAGATATTAATCCGGTTACAATCCAAGTATAAGGTTATTCAATTACAATCCAATAGTACGTATTCATTTTATAGATATATAAATATATATGTAAGAGATTTCCACCTATGTAGAGATTCCTTAAGGTATCTCTGGACCCGTAAGTCCAACGAATATAGGCCAGCTAAGAATGAATTTTATGAAATTTCGCCCCCTAAGGTATTTACGGGGATATTACAGCCAGCAAAACTATGTATAACAACTATGTATATATATATATTAATATAAGCGATTTCAATCTATTGTCTCCTATACTCATCACTATACTCGGGAACCATAAGCCTAGTATAATATATAGTTAGGTATATAAAATTTACAATAAATAATAAGGTGGTAGGAAAATCGTTTATTTCATCATCATCGTCATAATCAGCCTTTGTTTATATATAAGCCAGATATAGGCCTTCCCAAATGTCTTCCACCAAATGCAATCCTCAGCTTCTAGCATCCAACCATTTCCGACCTATCTGATGATGGCGACGATTCTTTTATCTGTTTATTTAGCCACAGCACATTTTTGTAATACACATATTTGCAACAGAAGGTTTATTTCCCAACACTCACAACTATATACCAGCAGATGTAGAACAAAATCAAGCAATCCGTGTGGGCCGACGTATTTGATTACCGTCTGTTATAAAAACGACACGAGTCACTTCTAAATAAAGAAATTTAATTTCCTCGCGGTTATGAATCTGGAAAGAGGAATTCTGGATGGGTTTAATAAATTCCTCCCATTTCCGTAATACAATATTACAGTGAAATATTTCTTGCTTCTCCAAGTTAAACGAAACGATAACCTTTTTTTTATTTATAACGTTGAACCGAGTTTCAAGATAGAAAATATTAATGACTGTTTCATTTGAAATATTACTGTTATAATACTAAAATATCCTGCCGTTTTCCATAAGAAAAATTGTATAAAACAAGGAATAGAAAAGATGTAATGGAAGAGTAAGATAAAATTTATGATCGATTCCAGTCATAATTTACATACTGAAAAATTTCACAATCTATATATGTAAGAGATTTCTACCTATATAAAGACTCATCACGATATCTCTGAAACCATAAGGACGAGATTTGAAATTTTGTTGGAATATTCGTTTTCCAAGCATCTAAGAACAGCTTTTACGAAATATTGCTCTCAGAAGGTGTTTCGGGGGTGTTACTGACGGCGAAGCGAGCAGGGAACAGTTATCTACTGATAAAACTATGTAGTCTCGTCGTTCAAAGTTGACGTGATATCCCTACTAATAACCATAATAGGATTGACTATGAATTATAATTTAAAATATCATCTTATGGAGATCGTCTTTAAAACACTAAAGATGTTAACTCTCGATATATTTTTTTTTTCAACACACAGTTTACGTTTCAATTTTAGTGGCACAGGCTTGCTCTCAATACGAGGGCGATGGGCCATAGTCACCCCACGCGGTCCAATGCAGATTGGTGACTTCGAACACATCTTAGAATAAGTTCTAATTAATGTGCAGGTTTCCTCACCGTTTGTATTTCGCTGTTGTTAAAGTCATCGGTACGTGCCGAGATTCGAATCCGCGACCTTCGGAATGATAACCTAACCATTAGGTCAGCGAGCTACTTCGATCGAGCTTATTTCGCTATGGCGGTACTAGAATGGTATTTAAGTGTATCAATTAAACATTTTTGCTTCTCTTGTTTTTGGTACTACAAAACAACAATTCAAAATAATTTATTTTCAACAACAAGTCAAGTTTACACGCTATTACGAAAAGAAACAATTCCATTAAGATATTCAGAGATGTCCGAATTTTTCCGACTCGGCATTATAAAGAATTAGAGAGGCCGAAGTTGCGGGAGCTAAAAGAAACAAACGAAAGGGAAATGAGAGAAAACGAAAGTGGGGCATTAAGTTTTTGTAGCCCCAGATTGCTGAAATAACAACGCCACTTAAATATTTATTTGAAGTCGTTGATAATTAAAAGGCATTTTCTTTACTGTGCGCGTTTTGTGAAAGCGAATCGCGGTTTTTCGTACGGTACAGGGGATTGAAACAAAAAAAATATTTTCATAGTTATTTTTCACTAGTTTATTAAGTCTACTGTCACTTTTGTCTATGCCTTTTTTCCAGTTACTTAGGGTCGGCCTTCTCTGTCCTAAGTCTCCAGACAGCTCGATTCTTAGAGGCTTGTTCGCCAAGGTGGATTTCTTTCAGATCTTTTTCGATCGCCGGCATGTTTAGAGCCAATTCGATCATGTGATCTTCAGGTTGTCTCTGAACATGGCCATACCAACGTAGCTTTTAGTTTTTCGTGAATGGGATCGACTTAAATAATATTTATTAAGTCTACTATCGCTATTGACTTTGAAAGATCTTTTACTAAAGTATTATTTCAGGCGTTGAGAATAGAAAAAGAAATAAAAGTGCTATACTATTAAAGATATCATGATATATACGTAAAATTCACTTCATAATAGTAAATTAACAACTGCTAATTAGAGATCCAATGTTATTATGTACAGCAACCGTTATAGAAATACTATACATTCCACTTCAATATTTTATATTGTTATTATTGATGATACATGTCAAGAAACGTATACACAACAGACCGAACAAATTTTTGATCGATCGCGTTATTTAAGATACTTGTCACTAAAGGGCTTTAATTTATTTCCCATGTTATCTTGACATGGGTACATTTAAGCTTGGTAGTAATCGAATGAGGATAATGGATATCAGCATTTCAGCCGCACTAACATTCGTTTGCTCTTTATTCTTCTTTGTATGGAAAGCAAATGAATAAGTAAGTAATATTTTTACATATCTAGATAGATTTATGTTCTACAAGCCTTGCCTTTAAATCCTGTAGTGAAGCAAATTTTGTTATTGTATTCGTAAAACATATATTTTAAAACATATTCTGCAATATAACATTTTGAGCATTGTCTATAGAGATATTATCAATTACGTAAGAGAGAAAATTGATTCAAACCTTCAAAAATCGTTTAAAACCCTAGCTTTAAAAAACCACTATTTAAATATAAACCTTTTTCTTGTCTACGATGAAGTACTAACATTTCAACTCGGATTCAAAAGATGTTAAACGATAATGACGCCGTGAATGATTCTCTTATGTATGGTAACTACCCAGGCTAGTTCAAAACCAGCAGCCAGTCTCCAAAATCTCTGGCTCTGGAATCGAATCAAAGACTACCGTTATACAAGGCAAGCCACTATGAGACAGAGGCACACCCCTATAATAAATATAGATTATAAAAATCTTTTTTCATTTGCATCGACATCCTTCGTGGACTAACTGCCAAGTTTAAGGGTGTATTCAGTTGATAAAGAGGACCTTATGACATCACTCGCGTCGGAAGAGGCATGAACAATAGTCTAATAGACATCGACGTGAGCGATGGCCATGTCAAGAACGTGAGCGGATAGTAATATAGAAATGTAGCGGTGAAAAATACTTTCAGAACAATCATAAATTCAGAGTTTTTTTTGTGGTCTTCCATATAAACAATATTTTAAAGTTTAAAAAACATCAAATAGATGCGATTTCTATCTTGACTTCTTTTAACTGCACTTTTGTACAATAACTGAAACTGGTGAACTATTTTACGTTCGGATGCAAATGTTAACAATTGTTATTTTCTTAACAAAATATTCACAAAGAAATATTTTTAGATTCTTATAATATAAATAAAATGAAAAGAAACTTATCCTTGCGCAAGAGTTTTATCTTCGGAGTTAACAGCCAACCCTCGAACATGAAGAGGCTAGACAAGATGAATTAAAACAGATGTTACGGTAATTTATCTAGAAGTCTGAATACATTTCTACATCGGGTCTAATATTATCTTTGAGTTATAACGAAATATTTTTAGATAACAAATGTAATCGAAATTATCTTGCACCGGACCTTAACCATGATGGAAGAGGGCCGACGTACTGTCGAGCTTTTGAAAGGAGACCAGACGTAGGGTCCCTTTTGTTCACTCGGAAAACGTTTTATTCGTGACGCGTAGGTTGTGGGGCTCCTCAGGTTTATCTTCATCGTCACTTGAAATATACAAGTGTCCTAATAAATGTTTACTTTGTTAAATGTTTCAAAGTACCTTAAAAGGATTTTTATACAAAATAGATTCCTTATTTTATTTCTAATAATGATATAATTGTTTTGAAAAATTAAGATAAAAAAAAAATGTGTAGTATTATGAGTTTTTGACTAAGTTATGGCTTATAGTCTATAAGTTATAAAATACCGACACAAAATGATGACTTAATTATACCCTAAGAGTTATAGTAAAGTAATCATCATCAACAATACAGCTCTTAATTACACTAAAGTTTGGCCTAAAGAGAATGTCTACAGAGACATTAGACTCGTGTTTAGGTTATTAGGTTTTGCAATAGCTTTCAAACGGAAAACTAAAAAATTGAATTACTAAGAAAATTAGTATGAATTAATATTGTTAAAAAAATTTAATAATTCTTACCAAATGCATGTCTCTACGAAAGAGAGAAAGGATTCCTCCTTTCTCTCTCTTGTAAAAATTTAAGTTATGTATTTGATTTCTTTTACTCTATGGTTTTGATATATAGATACATAGAACTAGCGGTTCCTCGCCTGCTTTTTGGCCGTTATATTCCTGCAAATCCCTTTGGGGAAAGAATTTTTTAAATCCCTTCTTAACTGACCCATACCTGGCAAAAAAAAGTATTCCTACAAAATTTCAAGTCTCCTGGCCTTATGGTTCCTGAGATACCATAATTCAGGTTCTACATACATGAAGATACTAATCTTTATAAATACTTATTCTTACCTATCGTCTTGTAGTTGCTTCAACTCGCTGAGTTCCAACTCCCTCCGCAAGTTGGACACCTCGCAAAGGAGCATGTCCCTTTCCGAAGACACCTTCTCCAGCTCGGCCCGCAGCCGGACCACCTCGTTGGTGAGATCCATCGTCGCCATCGGCACGACTATCGATAGCCGCAATCGAAACTTGACATCACTGATTGCAGGCAGGCACACTCGCGCACACAGCACTACACAAGCTCCTATTAATTTCCCATTTTATTTAATACGACCGCGCCCACACGGCGATGGGGCCGGGTGTATGTATATCAATAACTTCACTGTCTCGACGTGCTCACACTACATTGTAGGAATCTGAAACAATAAATCACTACGTTAGCGGCGGAGCGAAAAGCGAGCATTCAGTATGAAAAATCCAGAATATTTATTTCATAACAGCGTTCCATCCGGATTGCATGAAATAGGAAACATACGAGTTATAATAACACAGGCATTCATGAATTCTCATGTAATATTTGTCGCACAAAAAAGAATAGACAAAGGGGCTCGTAGCAGGCTTTGTATAATAGACATGTATAATTTATGGACGCTCTTCCGCAAAACGAGGAATGAATGGACGAGATTGTTATAAATGAATTGGTTACGGACAATAATATAACATGCGATTGATTATGCCCGCCATTGGTTTTATTTGTATAAAAATATTTTACTTTTACACAAGTCAATAATTTCCTTCAGCGAATGAAATTTACTTCTACTACAAGCTTTTTCTAACCTTATTCAATAGTTTATTCAATATACTACTTATTAAAGCGGTAATCTATAGTAATGAACTGAGCATGAACACAAAAACGTAGTAGACAACAAACCTGTTCAGTAAAAATTCATGTATCTTTATATTTACCATAACAGTCAATACTAAATCCCAACTGTTCGGGCACATGCCTATCCTCAATATGCAGGAGATTGGGCAATAGTCACCACGCGGGTCCAATGCGGATTGGTGACGTCACACACACAGAATAAATTCTAGTTCATGTGCAGTTTTCCTCACGGTGTTTTCCTTCATCGTTTGTATTTCGCTGTTGTAACTAAAATTCACCAATGTACATAACTTAACTGTTAAAGTCATTGGTACATGCCGAGATACGAACCCACGATTATCGGAATGAAGGCTGCACGCTCTATTAGGTCAGCGAGCTAATACTAGATCTTTATATTTAAATTTGTATAATATATATTAGTACTATTTTTCCTTTACACAAATTTAACAAATCTGCATTCGCTATGAATCATCTACCATTTTACAGCAACAGATTATCTAATGAAAGAGATCAAATCTTGTACTTTTTTATACTATATATATCTTGAAGCATAAGTCATAGCATAGCTTTCTGTTGTAAGCAGAACAGTTTTTTATCATAATTTCCATATCATTGGCATTATGGGATAATTGTGTAATAATCATCACTCATCAGCTAAACAGTTCCGCGTTGAAAATATCTTTCTAAATAACATGCCGCCAGCTTTGGAGACAATGGCGCCTCTGTGAAGGCCATGTTAGTCATTATGCAAATAAGTCGCGCTATGTGCACTAATTGTGTTGTAATTTCGATGATATATTAGTACTTGCTGAAACTGTTTTAGATTGTGTTGATTATTTCATATAGCGCGTATGTCCTTAGTGATTGTTTTTATTTAAGGAAGCGCCGGGAGGAACGGAACGTTCACCCGGTGGGAAGTGATAAGCCTGCCGATCACAACGTAGAACTCGTTAGGATGATATATACTGCTTCACATTGTGCTCGCATTGAGACATAAGGTGTTGAGTCTTGTTACTCCAGTAATTATACTAGCTATAGCGTCTTCATTCAGAAACACAACGTTTGCTTATTGCTTGGCCGTAAGAATAAGCGCTGAAGAGGTATATACCGAGCCGATCTCTGGCGACAGATACCTTCAACACAAATCCCCAATAACATAGTTCACCAAGCACTAACAATACATTATTATGGAAAGAAAACCTCCAAAATTTTTAAAACGATATAGATGTAATATTAAATAAATTTCGGCATCATTCCGCCTTTGTTGTGTGACGCAGACAAATCTGTGGAATATTGTATGTGATGTTCAACAAATTGCTTAAATTTTCCAATTGGTATTAAACGTTTGAAAAAAAACAATGCCGTTCAAAGTTCTTCAAAGTTCCGATTTCCTTTATAAAACGTAGAAAATCATTAAAACCCCTTATTGTTTAAGTCTTTATGTAATTTAATGATACGACTAATCTTTACTTAGTTCTTTACAGTTTTACCCATGGCAGGTCTCTGTTGTTTCTGACTATCTACAAAGATACCATTGTGCCATTTTCTACCATCAAACTGTAATTTTGTTGAACAAGTTCGAAAGGAGCTGAAGCTAGTGGAATTACTGGAGTAACTAGACATCTTATATCGCAAAGAGCGTAATGTGGTGTAAAAACCAGCAGCCTTTTGTAGTTACATAGGACCGCTTTTATTGTATAAATTCAATGTTTTGGTCGCATATTTAGAAAGAGTTACAAATCCTTTGTCTATTCAACTAAATTTATCAGCAATTCATTGTAATACGTTTCTGTTAGTCATTGAGAGTGATATGGAAAGAAGAACGAAGGATTTCTCTTATGTACTTTACAAACATACTTCCTGTACATTAAAGTAGTCTTCGTCCTTGTGTAACTGTATATTTGCATCAATCGTATACTTGAAACTTATTTTATAACATAATATGTTATCATCGACATGTAATCAACGATCCCCAGCATTAATGATATGGTAAGCTAGGATACCACCATACAACGCTAGATAACTTAATTCGAGTCCAGGTCTGTAAGTTGGTGCTGTATATGATTTCAAATATGTAACGTACAAAAAGCTACAATGTAGCGAATATTAAGTTTATTATTTTGACAGAAACTATCTCGTAAAGCGATAGAGGAGTAATGAATAACAAAACCCCTAAGTTTCAAGGGCGATCTCTTACTATGAAACTATTCATACTGAACTTATAAGTCGGTAACTAAATGAGCTACGTTATCAATTAACGATATTAAGCGTTAACGTAGTTATAATAGAATCTCATTTAGGCTGGCCGTGGGGGCTCGATTGCGTTGATAAAATAATCAAATTATTAGCTGACGGTAACTTTGTTCAGCGAGGGCGTCGGTTATGGAGCTAACGAGTTTAGTAACCAAGGCTTTGTAAAACATGATGCTGCTGCGATTTTAATCAAAAATCCTTTTTACACAAGATTTGCTCTTACAATAATGTTAAAGACAAAGACCGTGATAAATAAACAAATTTTGTTCTTGCGTTTCGAAAAATCGTTAACACGTTTGTTTATGAAATATTTTCTTAACTAGAAACGATTACCACTAGTTAGCTTGAAACAAGTGAATCCAAAAGAAGTGTATTTAAATATGCAGCAGATCAATGGTTATAGATCGGATCGATAAACGAAAATCTATATTTACTACTGTCGCCATCTAACGCTGATCTTTAGAAACAACACAGCGTATGTGGAAAGTTTGCGCGCTATATCCTCATAATCGTTCAATATGCTCCGATAGAGGTCGCCTGCAATTGCGATATGTCTGACTAATGTATGACTCAATGTATATATCCTAATATCGGATATATACAAAAAAACTATATTATATACAATAATAATTAATTCATTAATGTTAACAGATTAATACTCTGTAGGAATATTGTGAGAAACTCTGATATAACTATGAAAATGTACAAAAAGTTTTATGAGAACTTTACAACTCATGTGAAAACTTTTAAGTGTAAGGGTTATTGTTACGTTGGTTAGTGTTATAACATTATAAATTAACATTGTTTGATTGTAACTAAAGAAGTAAAAAATAACTGAAAAATTAATTGCAAAGCGACAGAAGAGTGTAATAGTGAAAATCAGATTGAAAATTCATTTTAACTAAAAAATTGGAATCCTAGGCAAAGGCTAAACAAATACGATTGGAATTCACAACTGGCTAGACAGCGCTCGTCGAAACTGAATATCGACAGTGTCTGGGTCGATCAATTAAAAACTTTCATTTACCAGACAGGTACGGGTGAAAATAGGTCCGGCTCCCTCCATCCTACTTCCCAATCCCGTAAAGTAAACATAGTTAAACAATGCGGAATTCTGGAGCGGCGAGAATTCGGGCAGAGCTTTTATCGGTTTCGATGAAACGAGGCTCTCTGTATTCTCTTACAATCGAAACGGGATGCGCTTTGGCAATTAGTAATAGATATTTATATAGCTTATATATTATTATGGAAAGGTAAGATCAACATCAAATTTTTCCCTATCACATCTATAATATAAAGAATCGTATTAATCAAAGTTGTTTCATAAATTATTTATATATATCAGTTTATGGAGCCTACAAACGATGTAATAGTCTATTGAAAATATCGATACCTCTGGACTTAAAAGGTGTGTACGGTTCCCACCTCACGGGATCCAATTCAACCTCACCTGCTTGTGATGTATCCTACTAATCAACCAACGAGGCTCTGGTTCCCACCAACCCTCGTTGGGCCAGCGTGGTGAGAAATGGTCCATATCCCTTCTTATAAATCCGTACCCGATCGAGTTGAAAATCTTTGGGTAGAGTCCTTTGTCTAACAGTTGACGTCTATTGGCTGATGATGATGATGGACTTGAACTTGAAAAGCTTAGTCGTAATTGTGTCGAAAATAACTTAAATGTAGTCTGCTCAGATTATGAAACTCTATTTTTTGCTTTATTTAAAGTAGCGAAATTTCCAAAAACAAAAAGAGATGGCTAACCCACGTAGATTTTTGAGTAAAATTTTGAGTCTTATAAAACCAAAAAAATTATTTTACTTAGCAAATAACTCATCGAGACCAATAGAATTTTAAGTTTCATAGTATGTTTTTTTACAACTATAAAAAAAAACATGTCAAGAAAGGATTTTTTCTTTTTTTCCTTTACGGTACTGTAAGCGTATTTTGTGGATTACTTCTTTTTAAGCCCACAAGTTACAAATATCTAGAATAAAACACGTACTAAGCACTGTATACTAACGTCATATCTATCATGTCATAATCAATCAATCCTCCTTGGATTTATTGTAATTCTTCTTTCTAGATTTGATCGAAGAATATACTTCTTTCTGCACACATCATCCGATATCCTCAACTGGATCACATCATTACAGTAACCGCTCGACGCCCTGTATCGTATAAGAGTTTTACAGCCGTCGCCGTAAAATCTTCGTTTTATGTGATTACCGATGATTTTTAGATCGGATCGATCGTTTTTCTTTAGTCGAACTGGAAGCTCTTCCATTATTTTCCAATACAAACTGATTTTTTTTTCTAAAATACCTTATGTAATAGAATATTGAGGAAAAGAAATAAATGTTAGAGACAAGAAACATAAGATTATTTCGGTAACGGTTGCTAGCCATTGATTTATCTTTATAAAAATTGAAGCTATATATCAATATTTCATCTATTATTTATCATATACTTCACCCGCAGAAGTGTGCAGATAGATTTCGGGTAGGGTATACTTATCGTATCCGAAATCTCTCTGCCTATCTATACTTAAAAATTAAGTTACAATTTCAATTCATCATGGAGTGACAAGAGATTATTATTAAGATAGGTTTAGTGAGTCAGGCTATGCGAAATCTCTCTGCCTATCTATACTTAAAAATTAAGTTACAATTTCAATTCATCATGGAGTGACAAGAGATTATTATTAAGATAGGTTTAGTGAGTCAGGCTATGCGATATCTATTTGCCTATATAAAGCGCACACCCCTGTGTACTGTAAGTACAACCGTACATTAAATGAATATGTACGTGAATAATTTAAATCCTTGTCAAGTTTAAAATTCAGACTATAAACAGACTACGTGACGAACTAATGGCGTCGCAGTTGTTTACGTCACAAATCGAGAGTGAAAACACGGTGATATTACGAGGATCATCCTTTATGCATGCCGTTAAGTGTAGGGTGTCGTTGCTTCTAGTGCCGACAGGTGTTTTAGGGAGACTGCGGTGTATTGCCTTCGTTATCAATATTATTTAAGTTCATGTGTGCGAGGACTAATACATATAGATAATTTTTCATAGAATTTAATTTATTTCAGCAGATTTTAAACAAAAAAAAATATTTATTCCTATAACATATTATATATAATATTATCTTATGCTCTAGGTATATCGTATAATATTAAATGTGTATGGCCATTATATACATACACAGCTTTGGCCACAGTATTGAGCTTAACAGTATCAATGTGTAAAATATTGAAATGATAAAACTACAATTAAATAAAATTTACAAGTAAATTTTCAACAAATCTCAGATTCTATACAGATACACATATAGTATTAAATCCAATAACAATAATGTAATAACCATCACCATCATTATCAGTCGATAGACGTCCACTAAATAGGCCTCCCCCAAGGATCTCCACATCGCTCGGCGCCCGCGTTGATCGCTTCCAGTGGCTTCTCGCGATTCTCACCAGATCGTCGGTCCAATAGAAAGACACTAGCCCACTCTTTCAAGAAGCATATGTAAAAATATCTTAACTATTTATCTAAAGACAATAGACAATAAACAGTAGATATTTAAGACGTAATATTTAAACTGTATAGAGGTAATTTCTTAGTGTTGAAGCAAAATCTATCAAACAAGCATCATGTTATTGTATTGATTATTTATCTCGTTACAACACTTGACGTACAAATCGGCGTGGGCATTAAATTATGTAACTACAAAGGCAACTGAACATGAATTGTGAACTAATAAACACCAATGGTATGGACCTGACGTTAAAATATGAAGATCGATTCAACATTCAGAACAAAGAGTTACTTTATGACAAGTAGCCAATATACAAATTCTGACGAGAGAGACTGAGTAAGTTTTTTCATGTATTAATTATTAAAGTAGTTAAAAGTGGATAATCTGGAAATGAATCCTCGATACAACCAGTGGTTTTCTCAATGATAGTTTCCAGCCCACTGGTGTGTACGAAAAATACCTTTTAGATTCCTTTGTTTATCTATGGACATCAATAAGTTGAAGTGAATAGAGAGTAGTTCATTGAATATTTAAATTAATTAATAGCTAACTCATAATATAATCATTTAATGCTTTTTTCCACGGAAATTCTAACTACGTGAATACACAATCACACGAATGTTGAATAGAGTTTTCCAACATAATTAACATGCTATTAACGTCTAATTAAACATTATAAATGAGCAGTTTAACCACAGAGCAAAGCTAATTTTGGTTCGCGCCTTGTCCTATACGTTTGCTGAATATTTTGATGGATTTTATGTTCAGTTAAATATTTCAATACAAAATAGTTTTATTCATTTTATTCGACAAAACGAGCGAAACGTTAAACATTACTGTGTTCCGGTTTTGTGTGCAACGTAGCTAATAAACTTACTGGGGTAACGAGATTTACATTTCATGTCTCAAGGCGACGAGCATAGTGTGGTGCTGTGTACATCATCCTAACCAGCTCCACGTTATTAACAGGGTCATCACTTACTTCTCATCTCTTTATCGAATACAAAAACTATGTAATAGACACTAAAAATTATTTCATTAATTTAATAGTAAGAGAAGAGTCTAAATCAATGTAGCGGGAGTCTTAATTGAGCTGTTATACGATACATGATCTACTTTACTATCTAATCACCAAAATGTAAAAATCAAATGCTTATTAAGGTAATACAGTTAAAAAAGCGTGACACTGTAACAAAACAAAAGACAGGTAAAGCGGGCCCCCACGCGCGGAGGTACTTTTACTCGCATTCCTAATACGTAGCTGCGCGGGCGCAGTTTCACTCGACGGCGGACGCAGCATACCAAGAAGCGGTTTATCATCGGCCCTCACCAACGGACGGGTTTAAGGTTAAGGGACTTGAGGAAAATTACGTAGCATTATATGCCATAGTGACGAAACTAGTTCGACATTACTACAAACATAAAATTAATTATAAGTTATAACTTTGTTTCATTATTGTGTGATTTTACAATATTCCTTTTTATCAACTCCTCTTCAAACCGCCATACGTCAAATAAAATATATTATATGTAACCCTCTTACAACCCTTACTAGCTGTTCCCCGCCTTCGCTAGCCGTAATATAAAATAAGACTTGAAGTTTATCAAGGAACTTTAATTTAATTTATTTTCTGATTGCTGATACCAGATCAGCTAGCCCTGAGTCTGATGAAGCTACAATGGTTGTCAATAAATCAGCGGCACAGCTTCATCATAAAAAAAAAGTCAAGGAACATTTCCTTGAGAGCGACCCGCAACCGCAAATGACTATTGCAACCGTATAAATAAAGCGAAATGCTAGTGTTTATAGAGGTTAGTGAAAAATAAAATGATGAAGGATCTATAAAACTGAAACTATAAATAGCCTATATCCATTTAGAAATCATTCCGCGTGGAATAGTCATATTCCCATTACGATACGTTCACTAAATTTTAACGATTGGCGAATAAACAAAACTGATTTTTATAGTGTATATATAAAAATATATATAAGAAAAGCTTCTTAAAATTAAGAATTTTTCATTGTATACCTTTTCTGTATAACTTCATCATTTTAACGTACTAAAGATAATGTTAAATTAATTTTAAACGATGATTCTGTCAAAAATATATAAACGTGCAAACGTACGTCGAAACAGATCACGACCAAATTGTGTATAACATTATTTGATCGACGCTGTTTCAATACAACAAACAAACATTCAATGTTGACTGACAGCAAATAAATGTGTTGGCCCTTATTACATTAGTATGTATGTGTGATAATATTTGAGTAGGACATTGAAGTTACATACTACAAATATTCTAGCAATAAAAACATACAAAAATTAATAACATACTAGACAACTTAATAACCTCAAGAATGCAGTATGCTGAAAAGTTTAAAGGTACTACTATTGAGGCGAGGATCTGTCTTTAATATTACCTATTTATATATATAAGACATTTCCACCTATGTAGAGACTCATCACGATACCTTTACAACCATGAGGACTGGAGACTTGAAATTTGATAGGCATATTCCTTTTGCCAGGTCACTTGAGTATGGATCTTAAAAAATTCTACTCCCAAAAGAAGTTGTTATTGCCCCCAAGCGGGCAGGGAAAAGCTAGTATTTTATATCGTATAATTATCTTTAAGTATCTACTATTTTCGTTATTCAGTGAAGCCATAAGCAAATATTTAACTGCAACGAGCAAAATATTTAACTGATGGTAAAAGATACAGTTGCTCATAATAAAGCGGCACTAATTCGAAAGATATATACAGTACTGCGTTGAACTCGTCGACGTGAGAAATAGATGTTGATTGGTGTTACACAAGTAATTCTACTAGCGACAACGCCTTTGAAACCGGAATATACTAATGTTTGCACGTTACGGTTTGGTAGCAGAAGTAGGAACTACAGTAGCACCTATCTAGATCTCCGACAATACAGACCATCGTAGTGTTTCTATTTTTAAATATTAGTCTAATGGTATACATTTTTACACCATTAAATTTAAGTCACTTCCTCAACTACAACCACCAATAAAACCGGAACACGATGTTTGCACAGTACTATTTGATGGCAGAAATTGGAACTATTGTGATACCTACTTACTACCTTAATCTCCGGGGAAATCTTCTTAAAGATTCCTTGCTTCTGAAGGAAAAACAAGGTAATATGGGGCTTCTACTCAATAAAACCCCCTCGATGGTATACTTCAATGCGTTTCGAAGGACTCCGGGATCTGTTACAGAATGCACCGGTGCCCCCTGCACTCAAGCTAAAACAGCCTACGGAAGGCCAAAGCCCTCCTTAGCACCCACGCTGTGCTATGGCAAATACAAGACCACCATGCATTTGCCGTCCTCGTAAGGCTCGCCTATTGACCTCTGAGGGCCCCCACCCTTAAAGCCCATAAACCCGAGGACCCTTTTAGTCCCCTTGTACGACAGGTAGGGAATACCTTAGTTCTATTTTTAATAGCCCGAGACTACAGGGCTGATTTTGATACCTTTGTGTAGATACACAGTCTCGATAAAATATTAGCTCGTGTTAAATCAAGCGATGTCAGGGAAACAATTAAGTTAACTAGTAATTGAATGGAAGCGGGTTTATTTATAACATACAATTTGGCAAACTGCCCCGCAGCCTTCAACCCACGTACTCAAGTATTCCACGAAACTTGTAACACTTGGCCCGGTTCCCCACTTTGCATCGGCGGACTGTTTCGGATCGTCAGTCAGCGGGCCTCTTTGTTAAGCAGTGATTAACGAGCCCCGTCGAGTATGGTCAAGGGGCTTTGTCGCGCATACTCATGGCACCATTGTCAGTTCATCTAGCGTGTGATACGGACACTAATGTGTCACGTTGACGCCATTTTAACGGCTAGGATAAATATTGCGTGAAGTATTTACGACTTATACACAATATTCTGTATGTACTTCCTCCTTGTTAAATACAACATAAATCTATTCAAGGTAGTCGAAGATCGTTTATGTATGTATCATAACAGTTCCTATTCCTACCGTCGAACAGTACTGTACCAACAACACCATTTTCTCGTTTAAAAAGCGTTGTAGCTGAGGAAAACACTTAGGAAACATATCTCACTTACCCTACTCTAACAAAGAAGAAGAAGATCTAACGAAGAAGGTCTCGCTCATCTCGTCGCTTAAAATAAAATAATTATTTCAATACGCATTTAAGTTGAAGTATTTTTTAAATATAATACATGTGAATCAAAACAATAGAATGCTAGTTAGCTTAGCTAGTGCCACATTGTTGTAACCACGCCCAGAACTTGCTATTAGGTGAAGGTCTTCCTCTACTAATCGCTTCGTGTAATAAAGAATAAATAAATAGTTGAGACACCGAAATAGTCGAAAAGATTGCTAATCTCAAGTGGCAATGGACAGGAGACATCGCTAGAAGGACTGACAGCCGATGACGGCAGCATAGGACCGATCGATGTGGAGATCTTTGGGAGTGTCCTATAACCAGCAGTGCCTGTCAGTTCGTGATGTTGGAGTAGTTGAGGGCCTCATTAATAAATTAAGTGCAAGTATTTCACTAAAACAGGCTTGAGTGAACAGGGAAAAAGCAACTCACTTCGGATTTCTTGTGCTGAAATCAGAAGCTGCTCAACTTTGGATTACCAATACAATTATTATAATTCAAGGCGCGTAGATGTTTGCAAAATAAATTAACAACATTAAATGTTTATTAAAAAAAGACTGGGACCTCTAAAAGCCCTCTTTGTGACGTCACAAACATTAAAATGACGGCTGAGCCGTGAAATGAAACCGGAAAGCGATAACACAAAAAGTCATTTACAAATTTCATTATGGATTCCTGTACACGTAAATTTTTTTTTAGATTATAAACCACACCTTATTTATAGGTCAGTATAATGAATACAGACTTCAGAAAAGACGATCAAGTTAAAGATTTTGTTACTACTAAAATTTCTGGAGTAACAATACATAACATCGCGTCTAGAAACGAAAAGCTCTAAGTATTGCTGTGTAAATAAACTTTACAGTCGTAAAATGCTAATATCCTTATAGCTTTCACGACACGAAAAAGGCCTATGGCTAGACACGGACTCCAGCTATCAATGTAATACCCGCGAAGATATTGGGGACAGTTTTCGGCAGCTTTTAGACAACCTATCTTATCACAGCGTTTGGAAGGGAACCGTTGCGCAAATTGGACGAATGGCAACGGTAAGGTTACTACTGTAAAAATCTTCACAAAACCTGACTTCCTCCCAAGGTTCCTCCCTACGCAAGTAACGTAATCGCCTGTTTACTTTGGTCTATGTTTTTTTTTTATACTTTAAACTGAATTCAGTTTGAAAAATAAACCTGAAACGAGCAGAAAGAAGCGTTCCACTGTTACCTGAGCACTTAAAATGGAATATTCATCCGAGACGATGACGGTGAAACGTTCAGATAATTCACTACGCCATTTTTAGGGAGCGACTGTATTAAGAATTAAAAAGAGGGAGCGATGCGCTGATCCTTTACGAGGAGCGTGTAAAAGCATTTGCGTTGTACTGAAGTTTTTTCATAAAAATCCGATACTCCTCTGTGTAAAAGCCTTCAACTTGTACGTTTTGTTTACTTGAAACTTTTTGTTATACATTATCTTAGTAAAAAATATATGTAGATAAATGTTATCGTGTAAATATTTATAGATTTATACCAGATGCCTTCGTTATATTTACTTTTTTTTATAATACTCAACATCCGCGAGTACCCATTAGCTCTGACTGAACATATAGATCTTTTTATTCCATACATTTTAGCATTAATATCCGATCATTAACAATAACAAAAAACAATTTAATGACGTATTCAGACCTTATAAAAAAAGAACTTATAAATATAATTTGCTTAAGTTATTTAAGACATAAGTGAGCAGCGGATTCCATTAATGTATATACTAAGTTAAACGATAAACTACTATGTCTTCCACGGCATAAGTCGCCAACAATGTAATATCATATAAAAGTTAAAAGAAAATTTTTCCTATATCAGACAAGATACTTTTCAATTTTCGTGCAAATCCCGAACAGGTAATAAGAAAACATCTCGGATCCTTTTAGGGTTGCTAACGACCGAAACCTTTTATAACAACTGTGGAACTACAAGTAAACACACTTACATAGTTCCTTATCTTAGAACAGCAATATACAGTCTACTGCTACGAGAGATCCGCAAGTGACAGAACAAATGGACTCCAACAAGATCTTCATGATTTTTTTTTTTAAATAAAATATATTTGTTTAAATGCTGAGAGTCAAGACATGTGGCTATTGAAATTCTACCTATCATCCTCAGACTCTTCAACCTCTGTTAGATGTATCTCAACATTGGGAACGATCTATAGATCTTACCCAATGTTTTACCATCAACCACACAAGGAGTAATGAATAAAATTCGACAAGAATATCAGTGACAATATCATATTATCACGCCTATTTCCCAGTAGGGGTAGGCACAGGTGAATAAACACCCACATTTCGCCAGATGTGGTCAGATTAGGTCCCATGTAACAGGGGGCGGGCCTGTTGCCACTTTATTGGGACCACCACACGCACACAAAGATGATGTCAGTGTGCGGGTATCCTCACGATGTTGTCCTTCACCGTTTATATCTCGCTATTGTATCTTGAGTTCACAAATGTACATAACTTAAATATTAAGTCAACGGTACATGGAGAAGTTCGAGCCCGCGACCTTCGGAATGAAAGCCGCACGCTCTAACCATTAGGCCAGCTAGCTACATCAGTGACAATAAACTTTATGAATCTTTTGCCTGCAGAGAAATAATTTTTGCATGTTTTGTAAGTCTTTATGATATTCTGTTTGAAAGTCTGTAAACGCACTGCAGCCTCTATAATGTCCATCCCTTATAAGTATTAACAACAAGAGAATCATTTTTGTTTGATTATAACATTTGTGTTTTTTTTATTGGTTTACTTTATTGTTTTCAGTAATTAAAGCAAAGTTTTTCGTTTTATACGCTAATAACGTTACCAGAACTAGTTTTCAGGGAGAAGTCTTATCAAGAGAGCTAAGAAATTTAACTATGCTATACATTTACCTAGTAAATTTATCTGTCGATAGTCCTCTGGATAAATATACAAGGTTCGGTTGCACGTAGTAAAGTTCATGATAATCACACAAAAAGAAATCATTCTTTTTCTTAGTATTTGAAAATAATAATTATTATAACAGTAATAAATTCCTGAGCTACAATATGCTAAGTGTTAATAACTGCAGCGTCAAAGGAGCACTTTCACAAAGCGATCCGAAAATTGGAGAGTGGAAACCTATTGTGGTGCACTGCAGCACCGCAGGTCCAACGACTTAATGAGGTTAAGTCTGCCTTTCACTCCTCCAATTATTGTATAGGATTCCGTTTTAGTAACACCTAATTTGGAATTACTTTGTGCTTTCAGTGCGCTGCTTGTTACTCTCTGGTCTAGACTTAGCAACTATGCAGTTAATTAATTGGCCCTACTTATTATATAGTTCTAGAAATTAAAGATCATTACAATAACAATGTGTACACAGTAACACGTAAAATTATTTTGGAAACACTACAATAAGTCATTACATAATAACTACCATATTTTTTTATTTTGTTTCACAGGGAAGGTTGTTAGGTAAACGAAGAGGTGTATAAGAGTAAGTACAGCCGCAAAATAAAGTCGAAGCTGATTTGCTATTTACTGTTTTAAATTACTATGTAAATATGATCGGAGACCTCAGTAATTTATAATATGTACCCTACAAACTGAGACTATCAAACGATATACATCATACCTCAACAGAGAATAAACATTATTTATTATTTATACTATCAGGGCAACATGTCAATTCCTTAGAAGTTGTATTGACTAATTAGCCAATTATTAGCTTATCCATATAATATCCATATAAGCCAATAGCCTGATATTGACATTGGTCTGAAAAATTCTTAAAAATATTCTTACAGACGCTGCCATTTATAGCATGAGCTTTTTTACATGTTATCTGTAAATATAATATATATGGTTCAATGCTATGAAATCCCTTAAATATTTTTTTTAACCCCTTAAGTGGCAAACAGGCCTGCGGCCCGCCTGATGTTGAGCGGTAACCGCAGCCAGTAACCGCCAGTAACACCAGAGGTATCACTGAGCGTGTTGCCGACCCTGCAGAAACCTTTTCACGCCCTTTCTGAAGAACTTACATAATTATATTTTGTACATAAATTTACAATATTCTTTGCGAAAAGCGAAAATTTAAATAATTTAGCTCTGGAGTTAAACAGTTTACATTTCCAAAAGGTAATTCAACATTAAACTGAACTCCTGTGGAGCGTTGACTCGGTCAACATCAGAGGCGGGTCAACGGATGGATTTCTTTCGTCGTTTTGTTGCCCACTCAGTAGACTGGAAAATGGTTATAACAGGAGCCATATTTAAATAAGGCGGAGGTACAAGAACATAAAGGACTTTGATTACAGTTAATAAGCACGGTTCGAGTTTTTATTTTTTTAATAATTTACAGCTTTTTCTTACCTGAAAGCCACCTATATAGAATTTTCCGTGATTGTTATTCTTGGTGATAATTAAGTATATATCCAAGAAAGGAATATGTATTTGTCATATATATGGTTTTGTAATATAGCGTCGAGCCAAACAGTACGTTCATTTAATAGCAGTAATAAAGTCTGTTCATTATAAAGTGGTGCTCCTAATTATTCCTTTTATCTTTTGCAGCAACGCGTTAGTGCTCGAGACATAAGCACTAGAGACAAAAGACGCCACATCTCATTAGTTCAGTAATTTCATTACATGCAGCGCTAAGATATTGCTTTAATTGGATTAAAGTATCATATTATTTTTGGAGTATAATTTGCATCTATTTAGACAAAAAGGGGTTAGGAAGATTTTAAGAGGGTTCTCTGGAGAGCGAAAAATATTAAAAATGACAAGTTTTTGGCTGAACAAATTCGTCGACCTATGCGAATAAATATTATATACGTAAGGTAAAGACTTACACGATATGTATAACTAAAAAAAATTTGTTTAAGAATGAATATATACTCGATATCACAAATATAGGTACATAAAGCAAGAGTTCGAAATATCTTCGTCAAAAAGATTCAGTGTACTTTGTGGGCATTTTATTCGAAGCACGAACCATGCAGCTGCTCCATATTATAATACCAATCGCGATCAACCTTATTTTAATAATAATAACGTTAGCAGTGACTACATACACTTGTGACTCACACATGCACACTGTCTCCGTAATCACGAGGGCAGATGCTCTCAGGCACCTGGCTACAACTTAAGAAATATAGCTGCGATTAATAACTTAGTTGGGAAACATCGCACTTTTTTGTACTCGTAAGTAAATATATTTATCTGAGGGATATGATTTCAGTAATTGCTAATTCTAGCAATTAAGATATCTTACTGTAACGTAAATAAAATAATATCTCGGTAGGTACAAACGCAATGGCTAATCCCAACGCTATACAATGTGTAAACATAACTTAGTTATGATTCAAAGGGCGACAAAGTAAGTGACATCAATGAAATCAAAAGTATTAACATCATAAGTCCTCAAGCATTTGATGTTTTATTGATATGAACAAAAGTATCACTTACCATCAGGTCACGAAGTCTTACTAGTTTCAAAGATATAAGTACATTATATAAAAAAACGATATAGAAGATGGTTCACAAAGGCAGACTAGTAGATACGTCTATGCATCCTTGGAAACTAAACTAACTACAAATCTATTCTTACTTTTTTTTATTGATACAAAAAGGTAGGTATTCGTGATATTATTTTAAAAGTAAAATTAATATATCTTGATATAACAATGACATTAATTTGGAAAAGATAATGTGTGATAATATCGTCCGGTCGAAGAGAAAATACTCGATTCAGGAAGAATTTATTCATGGTTTAAACTATAATAAATATTCATCAACTCACAGACGTCTACTGTTGAACATACTCTTGGAATGTATCTGTAATTTATTCTACAAAACAAAGTCTTAACAAACGTTAAACAGGATGAAATATCAGGGGTTAAATTGTCTCCCCGTAAGTGTAGAAAAGGTTGTTGTGGTTTATGTGCTGTTATAGTTATTAGTTTATTTTGAATATTAATCTTAATTTCCTGGACTTGATATATCAATATTGAATCCAAGAAGAAACTCTGAATAGTCAAAAACGTTTTCGTTTATAAGTTACTCAGTAACATATAAGCTACTATAAATAATAAAATCGGCAACTAACAAAGCATCTCACTGTCAGAATAACCAAATTCAATCAAAACATAATAGACGACGTACGCTTGAGTATCAAATGGCATTACAACAAGACGTAACAAAACTGACACATGTTACAACTTAACCCCGGTAAATTAATTAATAGAGATAAAGGGGAGGACGGGGGATGGAATCGCAGTAACAAACAGCGAAAACGGGGTTACGTTGAACAAAAGCGAAGCGGGGAACGCTCATCACAGAACGAGATGCTACCGAAATGATCAAGTTTATTAGCGCAGCAGATTACACAACACAGATGGATTGTCATTCATCTTGTTTGTACTTTCCCATTCAATTTAGCAAAATATTCTCATAACAATGATTTTATTATAAAATTAACACAAATTCTTATTTGGACGTCTTCCTTATACTGTACTGCCCCCCATAACAGGTTGGAGAAAAAGTCTTTTCACATTATAGTAGCCAAATAGTATAGCCAAAGATATTTTATTACAAGTTCATACATACTAATATTTATCGTCTTTAGTGACATACACTCTGTTTTCTTCATAACGAATTTTATAATAAAAAAAAATAATTGCACATTACTTTTTTTTTACTTTAATACTTGACCAACAGTAGGTTTCTGTTGAGGGAAACCGTCTTTGTATGTATCACCGGAACTCCTATTTCTGGCGCTAAAAACTAGTGTGCAAGGCAAGCACTGTTATGGGTAGAACAGGGTTGTAATGTATCTAGTAAAATTACTGAGGTCACATGACATTAAATGGTTCAAGGCGACGAGCACGATATGGTGCAGTGTTATAGGCAGGTGTATCGCTTACTACCAGGTGAACGTCTTGATCTTCGTTTCGATGAACAAAAAAAAGTTTGTATACATTGAACAAAGTTATTACAGATATTACAGCAAGGTATTTTGTTACTTTTTCCTTCCATCAACATTTGCTCCATTTAGTAGCAACCTACGCGAAAGACGAAACACATTTTTCAGTTGAAGTACCTTCTTAAGTGAGCATTTTTAAACTAAAAATATATGTTGGAAAATAAGCATTTTATACTTTACAAAGAGGAAGAATGACGAGTCTTTCGGGAAATGCTTGTTTATTTTCTTATTCTAGGATCACTGTTTCATCTTAAAGTTATAAAATATATATTATAATATAATAAAATCAATCACAATAAGGGGGTTTTCTCGCCCTATTGGTTAAATACGTCACTACAATTTCAACATCACAGGTATAACAACCGTCTCACGAATATATGGCAGAATTTTTAACTACAAACAAATAACTTGAACCTTCTCCAGCTCCAGTAAAAAGGATTTAAGAGAGAATATAAATTACTCAGTTAACGCGAACTCATCTGCATTACACAGGAGTCTTTTATCATTCTTACAAAATGTAAATTGATAAGATTACTTAGCACTTTACATTAACATAGAGATTAGCGAAATTCGTGATAATTAACGAGAGAACTAACATTCACATTGTGTTATATCATATGTATATATGTGTGACTGACTTGTGTCTTTTTAACAAAACTGATCATGTTAAATTCAATGTATATGTCATTCATCGTCATCATCAGCTGGTAGACGTACTCTACTAGACATTAACACGTTCATTAATATCTTTAGTTAAAATTTACTCTTTACTCAATACTTTTTTAAGTCTCTGTTGCTGGTGTACACCTAAATATCTACACATTATACTGTTACTATTAATATATACTGTCTTAAAGTGTATACAGTACTGGTTTTCTCGTTTGATAAATTTCATAGCTTTTTTAACAATTCTACAATATTAATACTTAATTTTTGATGTTATGGAAGCAAAACCTATATGTTTAATGTTAAGAAGAACAGTTTCCAATGAAATAGAAATGGCACGATAACTGAATGTTACGAAAAATCAAATTGGTCCATTTTTACGGATTTCAATTTTCAGTTCTGAATTGGATCTAAAGAAATAAAAGAAAACATTGTATATCTAATGAAATTGAATTTTTTTTCCACAATTCGATTCTAGTTTTTGTCACAAGAACTAGACTGTGATTTTTGTTAAAATTGTTGAACTACTAGTTTTATGATTAAACATACTTCTATTGAGATCGATCAGTAAAAATTTATTTTGTCTAGAATATTACAATATAAATCTCAAGGTATGTTATATAATTAGAAATTGTATTTTAATGACTATAGGAATTCACAACCTTACCGGTAATTTGTGTTCTCTTACTTTAACAAGGCGTTTGAGGTCGTGAGCAGTCAAAGAGGAGGACAAGGGTTGGATGTGGTCTCTGATCATTTTGATAGTATTCATGAGGTTGCTTATGGCTGCATAAAACAAACCGTGAGATGGGCTATACCAACATAGCGTTCAGACCCGGGTTTTGTTCCGCAAGGAGATACTGTGACCTATTCAAATTCTGAGTTCCACATACCCCTAAGGTTCCCCTCAAAAGACAGTGATTTTTCAAAGATTTCTCCCCCGGTACTGAAAAAAGATTAACTCACAGAAAACACAGACAGAAAATAAATAGCAATATTGTGTAAACATTGTTAATGTTGAATTTATAAGAAAAGACGTCGCTGTTGCCGGAGATCGTCTAGGCCTGATGGTAGGTCTCTGTTGCCGGAAATCGTCTAGGACTGATGGTAGGTCTCTGTTGCCGGAAATCGTCTAGGACTGATGGTAGCTCTCTGTTGCCGGAAATCGTCTAGGACTGTTGGTAGCTCTCTGCTGCCGGATCGTCTAGGACTGTTGGTAGCTCTCTTTCCCGAGACTAAAGGAGAAACCCCCCGATACATTTTTATGTGTCGGGGACGTAAGTATCCAAATTGGCAACCACCTCAAGTACCTGGGACTGGAACTAGATAGCCGATGGAACTTTGTCGAGCACTTCAATCGTCTCGTCCCCCGGATTCAAAAGGTAGCGGGTACTTTGCACCGACTGCTACCGAATCTAGGAGGGCCGAGGGAAGAAGTCCGCCGTCTGTATGCAGGCGTGGTGCGCTCTGTCGCACTCTACGGATCTCCTGTGTGGGCCGACATACTCTCGCGTAGACCGCGTCGGGCGGCGAAGCTTAACGCTACGCAACGCACTATTGCGATTAGAGTAGCCCGAGGATACAGGACGATTTCGTACGAGGCGGCCACACTCTTAGCGCGGTTCCCACCTCTGGACATCATGGCGGATATGGACGCAGAGATCTTTCATAAGATCCGCATCCTCCGCCAAACCGATGATCCAGAAGAGACGGTCGAAGAGCTTCGAAAAGAAGCCAGAAGGCGGGCAATGGGGCGTTGGCGAGAAAGGTTAATGGAACCTCGCAATACTCGTCAGCGCGCGGTTAGTGCGATTCTGCCCAGCTTAACGGCTTGGCTGAAGAACAGTGGACGGGTGACCTACCATTTAACGCAGATACTCACCGGACATGGCTGCTTCGGGGAGTATCTGCACAGGATAGGCAGGGAGGAGTCGGCGCAATGCCATCATTGTGGAGCGGCCGAGGATTCCGCGCAGCACACGCTCGAACACTGCCCTGCTTGGGAGTCGGAGCGACGGATCCTCGTCCAAAACATCGGACAAGACCTTTCCCCGGCGGCCGTAGTAGCGGCGATGACGAGAAGCCGGGAAGCGTGGCACAGTGTCCTTTCCTTTTGCGACACAGTAATGCTCGTAAAAGAAGATGCTGAGCGAGCCAGGGAACGCGCAGATCCCGCTCGTCGGAGAAGCCGTAGAGGCAGACGAAGGTAGCTGGCCCGTTGTGGCCGCCGCGCTGGAGGGCACTGGTGCGTTCTTTTAGAGATCCCAGAGTCCTTCACAAGCGCTGAGGACGGGAGTCGATGTGGTTTTAGTGGGTATTCCGGCAGCCCGTCGGCGAGTCCCACATACCCGCCCGTTACGCGGCGGGATGCATAAATGCATTTCCCATCGTTAAAAAAAAAAAAAAAAAAAAAAAAGGACTGATGGTAGCTCTCTGTTGCCAGTGATCGTCTAGGACTGATGGTAGGTGTCTGTTGCCGGGAATCGTCTTCGACTGATGGTAGGTGTCTGTTGCCGGTGATCGTCTAGGCCTGATGGTAGGTCTCTGTTGCCGGAAATCGTCTAGGACTGATGGTAGCTCTCTGCTGCCGGATCGTCTAGGACTGATGGTAGCTCTCTGTTGCCGGATCGTCTAGGCCTGATGGTAGGTCTCTGTTGCCGGAAATCGTCTAGGACTGATGGTAGCTCTCTGCTGCCGGATCGTCTAGGACTGATGGTAGCTCTCTGTTGCCGGATCGTCTAGGCCTGATGGTAGGTCTCTGTTGCCGGAAATCGTCTAGGACTGATGGTAGCTCTCTGTTGCCGGATCGTCTAGGACTGATGGTAGCTCTCTATTGCCGGATCGTCTAGGACTGATAGTAGCTCTCTGTTGCCGGAAATCGTCTAGGACTGATGGTAGCTCTCTGTTACCCGATCGTCTAGGACTGATGGTAGCTCTCTGTTGCCGGAAATCATCTAGGACTGATGGTAGTTCTCTGTTGCCGGTGATCGTCTAGGTGGATATCACCACAGCGACTATTTATACCGCAAAACACTAAAGTGCAAACATTACTCTGTTTCGGTTTGAAGTGTGGTGTATCTAGTGTAATTCCTGGGATAATGGTACTCAACATCTTATGTCTCAGGCGACGAGTGCAATCTGTAGCAGTGCATAACATCTTAACTAACGCCACGTTGTTATGGGCGAGCTGTTACCATCAGCTGCAATTGCCACTCGTCTCGTCGCTTAATTACATAAGAAAAAAATTAATGAAATCGTTTAGTTATGAAGTTTATAAAATATATAATATTAAGCTTATCAATGTTGATACTTTATTTTGGAAATAAAACTTAGCATGTACCAGTGTTGTAAAAGGGGTAAGTAAAAGATATATTGTTCATCTCTGTATGTGCATATATTAGTAATTTTAAGTAGCATTTGCGTCAACCGCAACGTTAATATGGAGCACGTGCGAAAATATCGCACCGGTGCACAAGGATCATACCTAACGTAAAGGTCACCACACACCGGAGCGTCACGGCCATGTCCAGCGGCACCCTTGCAAGCGATTACGCAACGCTCCATGTGGCAGGAGTGCGCATCGAACCGACTGCGCCGGTCGCACCACCGCGAATCAATAGCCACGAGATTGCATGGTACACGGTCAAGAGCAAGCGCGGCTGGCCACGTGTGACGTTTGTGGAACGCCCCGGTGTGTACTGGCCTTAATGCAGTCGTAGTTATATCCGCGAGAGGAAATAAAGTTCTCTATAAACGCAGGAAACATGCTGTCGCAAATAAAAAGCTCGCATTGGTGTTTGCATTTGACTTTGCAAACAACATTTTATATGGAAATATGGACATGTTTAATATGATATATTTACTGTACGAAAATATTTATAATCGATTTTTTTTTATGTAATTAAGCGACGAGACTCGCAGGACGAATACCTGATAGTAACTGATACGCTCGCCCATAACAACGTGACGCTAGCTAAGATGGTATTCACTGCACCACATTGCGCTCTTCGCCCGACACATAATATGTTGAGTCTCGTTACCCCAGCAATTACACTACACTAACTACACCGCCATTCAAACCGGAACACAGTAATGTTTCTACACTACTGTTTGCGGTAGATATAGGCGCTGCGGTGGTAGTAGTACTCAACTAGACGATTTACAACGATTTCTTGTATTTACATGAATACTAAACATTTAATTAAATTAAATTTAAATGATTACTAATATTTAACTTGATTAGTTACCAAGCACATTACTAGAAGACAACAAGACCACTTATTTCTTAAATTGAACCATGAACAATAATTAAAAAGCTATAGATACTCCGTAATGACTATGACGTTAGGTCTCGCTTCTGACTGTCTATCTTACATCTCTCCTTCCGTAACCATAATTACAGCAAAATACTCGAATTATCGAGATAATAAATCATCGTCATGATCATTTGAACCGATGGACGTCCTACTGCTGGCCACAAGTCTCTTCTAATGTGATCCACAAAGGACGGTCTTGCGCTTTTTGAATCCACTACTCACCTAGCGATCGATTGATATCAACATCATAGATTAATCTGGCCTTGAAAACTTCAGCGCCTTTGTATTCATTGTCGCTTATCATTACTTGAAATAAATATAATAATATTCCAAGGTCAGAATAATCTATGATGATGTTAATTCATGATAAGAGCCGGTTAACAGCAGCAGATTTACAATATAAAGAAGCTGTCATTTGTCTAGTTTTTCTTTGTTGTACCCATTGGTTTGATATAACCATACATACATACATATATATCACGCCTCGTTCCCAGTGGGGTAGGCAGAGACCACCTCTCTCCACCTGCTACGATCCTGGCACACCTCTCTCGCCAAACCTTGATATAACCATCCTTATTAAAATGTTATTAACGTGTCTTTTATCAACGACTCTTTCCATACAATGCATTTCTCTTTACTCCAGCGTTGCTATTGTTGCATATCATGTACATGAACATAACGCGGACGGAGCATTGTGCGACAAAGCCATACACACACACGTCGGCCTAAATAACAACTACGCTATTCTACTATTCATGAAGCCATAAATTGTTCCAAGTACGTAATTCCAGGCGCTAAGTGATGTATACTTAGTTACTTATAATTAAAACGGAGCCATCAATGGCATTACAATGGTAATCGTGTACAACTTGCACTCAACATGCTATTTACGGCTTATTTATCTACACTAATAATAATCTAAAGTTTATAATTAATAAATATTTCTGTGCTTCTATATCTAATCTTTAATTAGGTAACTTGTATTCATACATATTACATTATGAATGAAACAAGCCCGTGTTAAAGTTCCTTCTACTGGGACTGAGAACTTTCTCTCACAAGCTGCTTTAATTATATATTGTAAAGAATCATAATAAAGTTTAAGCATAACTAAGCACTTACAATGCTTTATTTTACTTAAAGATATACTAAATATGGCTTACGCGTAATTTGAAAATAAGCTTATACATAAAGTCCATGTCTGCGAACTATATGAGCTTGTCGCCGACATTTTGTGATTGCACCGTTTCCCAATCAGTAATTGCATCTCTTTCAATCGTTACCGAAGCGATATTCAATAAAATATCTACTTGCGTTTAAATCAAAACGTTATAACATTACTGCTTTTATGAATTTTACGAACAACTAATGATTATTTTATAAACAAAAGAATTTATGATCGCGAGATACCAGACGGAAAAGTTTCTTATACGTAACAATGTCTTTACTTGCACCTAAATATTGGTAGCTATAAAATGTATATTTTACAATAACATCTACAGATATTTGTGATATGTACATCCCTAATTTGTATTTTCAATATAAAAGATTATAACCGATAATAACAAACCCTCCCGGTATATTGTAAATAATGTATTATATATACGTATCGGCAGTAGGTTCGCTTTGTTGCAGTCGGAGCAGCCTCCAACAAATTTGTCTAAAAGCCTATTCATCAAATATAAAACCCATCATCAAAGTTTAGACGTGAACATAGTAATATCTGAATTTCAGATTTGTCTATTACTCAAAACTATATAAAGTTGTGTAACAGAGTACGTTTAGCTTTTAACAAGTATGCTGCCGTATAAATAACAATGATGATAAAGGGTGTTAAAAAAATACAAAGGTAATATTCACCACCGCGCCTGCAGCGTAACTTTCAGCGCAATGGTTCATTAAATTCGATCATGGGCTGTTCATCTCACGAAGCAGCTTAATTACGGAGCTTTTTACACTGAGGATCGTGTTAGCGCTAACTTCATTAGCTGAACCAACTTAACACCTTACATCACTGTTAGCTTCGTGTTTTCTGTATTTAAAGTAATTTAGTTAATAATTAGTTTACAGTAGCTAAATATTTCAAAGTGGAGAAGATTATGCAAATATATATATAAAGTTGTCCGTCAGAATGGAGGAGCTGGTGAAAATGGAGAGGAATATTTGCAAATAGGTGTCATTAGATCATACGCTCTAATTAAGACTTTGGAGACCTATGTTATACAATGGATACCGTATGTTATATTAATGAGGATTCGTCTTTCAATTTATGGTGACAGATAAGACTTAACAAAAATTAATTAGCTTTAAGTGCTACATTGATCTGGCTTTAATATAAAATAATAAACTTTTTTAAACTATCAACAATACTACAATATTCTTCAGATCGGAACATTGTGATATGTGTTCACCAATACTTAAGGGAAGAAGTGTTATAAAACCAATAAGTTTTAAACTAATTAGGAGTTTTAATGTATTCCTTATATTGATTATTTCAATTCACTGTTTTAAGTGACAATTTAGGCAGAGAAAAATTTAATACAAACAAAGTAGCTTTTATAACAATATGTAGTCTAAACACTAGGGCGCTGTTGTGGCTTCGTATGAAATCAACAGGTCGCGTTGTTGCATGCGAACTCATATCGCATTTAAATGTCTTTGCTTGTTCTGCCTAACAGAAATTAAAAATGATTGAAAACTTCAAAAATTTTAAATAAATGTTGTACTTGCTCTCAAAATGGTCCTAGTTAGGATGATATACACTGCACCATATTATGCATATCGCTTTGAGAACTAAGATAAGTAACCCAGCATTTTCATTAGCTGTTGGTAGCTTGTTTCCGGAGACCGTCTAAGTAGGTATACCACCGCAGCGCCTATTTCTGCTGCCAAACCGAAGTTTTTAAACATTACTGTGTTCCAGTTTCAAGGGCGTTCTAACTAGTGAAATTACTGGAGGAATAAGATTGTGTTGAGGCGACGAACGTAATGTGGTTGGTTCAGTTGTTACCATTTTTACTAGTGTTGTTATTTTTTATTCAACGAAGCGACGTGACGAACGGGACGTTCACCTGATTATAAGTGATACGCGTGCTCATAACAACGTGGTGCTCGTGAGGATGCTATACACTACCACATTGCACTATCACTTTTAGACAGAATGTTACAAAAAGTCCTTTATTTGAAACTCAAGATCCATATTAGTATACAAAGAAAGAAAAAAAAGAAAACTATACTAATCAATAAAAAACAAAAAAATATCACCCGGGCCAGGCAACAATGTTGAACCAGTTTTTATAGGTATGGATACAGTGCGACCTCATCGCCAATTCCTGAACTACGAAGTTACTACACCTGCCAAGCCTGGCGATGAATGACGCGATGAATTTCCTCTGTATCGCGTCGAACGAGTCTACTGTAACTTCAAAGTACATTTCAGAAGCACTGCCATATCTTTTTAACCCCAACAAGTGTCTAAATATGTTGTTATATTGGACATGGATGCCAATCAATGACTTTCTGGAATAATGGGTCCATAACTGGCAGGTGTAGAAACTTTGACAATAAGTTGGAAACAGGTTAATTTTAACGTAGTTTCTAGCTTTAATAAACCTCCTAGATATCATATAGCCGACGACGGAAAGCGCTCGATGTCAGCGTCGTCGTTTGAATAGAGCGTAAAGATGTGATCCAGATCTATATCTCTCCACAACTATAACACTTTGTCCTTTTAGGATAACCTCAGGAACCTTATGCGGTCCCCTCCCCAATCTAAAAATCAGGACCTTTTTTTTAATCTCGTTATCTTAGTAGTTTTACTAGGTACATGCTTACTCCTCTGGCGTAATGACCCAAAGTGAGTCTTGGCCTCCGAAACAAGAGTGGGCCAGCGTTGTCTGTCCTGCACTTCCTCTTCCCAACCCACTGTTTGAAGCTCGTGTAGGTCGTGCTTTACGGCATCCTTCAAGGAGCTTCTGGGCCGTCCGACAGGTCGGCCGCCCGATCGGGGTACCGTGAAACACCTTTTTGACTCCACGATCGTCTCCCATCCTTATCAAGTGGCCCATCCAGCGAAGTCTGTTGGCTTTCGCTTCCTCTATGATGTTCGGTTCGCCAACTAGCGTCTCAATTTCGTTATTCCTCTCACTTACTTCTTTCACTATTCACTAAGTAGCCTTCAATTCGGAACTCAGAAATGTTTGCACACTACTGTTTTGCAACCCAAATAGGCGTTACGGTGGTACCTAGTTAGACGGTCTCCGGCAACATCACGAACGTATACATATAGGATACATACATGGGATACATATAGGAGATAAGAATTTCATTGACCCCAAAGGAAGTTGCGGAAGTGGTCCGGGGAACTGCTAGTTTCTCTATAAAAGCTATTTTATTTAGTTTCTACCTGTACAGTAGTTTTAAATCTAAATGGAGGCATAAACAGTTCATATTTTAGAGTGGTACTCAGATGTTATGAAATCTTATATTGTTTATTCTCTGACCTCGATTTAAAGTACTGGTTTTACTTTAAAATTCTTTTATATTCTTTTGGGCTTTTGTTGCTTTGAAAGTTCGGTTAATATTAGTACTCCGATTTCAAAAGAGACAAAAGTTACTTGCACAGGCAAAAAAGCTTTTCCTAGCATCGGGATAGATTACTTCTCGTTAAGGCGCGTGATCTTTTCATTACAGTCTAAAAAAATTTATTGTTGCTATGATTTATTATTAGAGAGCTCCTAGATTAAAACCGGCGGAATGCTTTTACTATCATAAGTAATAATATATACACATTATTGTTAAATTTTAAGTGAAATTATTGGAGTAATAAATCCTTAAATTTTCTTTCAAAGTAATTCATGAGAAGTGCAATGCGACGCTATGTAAGCTTCCTACTAGCGCCTCATTGTTATATCTGTTAAAAAAGTACTACTCTACTACATTATCAAGAGAAAGCTATTGAAAACTATGCTGAGAGCCCTACCACAAGGTGGACCGATGAATGGGCGAATGTCGCGAGGATCCGATGAATGCGGGCACCGCAGGATCGATCGTTATGGATCTTTGTAATATGTAAATAATAGCTGTACATAGACTATTTCTTATAGTGTATTCTATTTGTTTTTGTGCTACGGATGATCGGTGTTGTGAGTAATGGATGTATAACAAGCAGCGTTATCGAGTACAGTCGGTGGACGTGTGATCGACGTGCATTTTCCCCATGAGTCACTCCGACACGGGACTTGCGTGTCGTAATTGAAAAACCAAATGCTCAGCTCCGCCCTATGAGCCCTCAATGCCGGCATTGACATAAGCAAAATATTTCATTTTATATATATTCTATATGTATCTGTATATATATATATAAATTAGCTGCTACCCGCCTACTTATGCCGCTTGTGCCGGAGACCGTCTAATTCGGTACCATCGTCGGCAAACAGTAGTGTGCAAATATTACTGTGTTGTGGTTTCAAGGGCGCTGTAGTTAATGAAATTATTGGAGTAACGAGACTCAACATTTCATGTGTCAAGGCGATAGCATTCAATGTGGTGCAGTGTTAATAAATCTAATTACTACCATATTATTATGGACTGTTCAACCATTAACCATCAGGCGTACGATGCCCACGTCTCTCGTGTTGAATAAGAAAAAAAGCTTGTTACACTGTTTTAAATGACAATATTGTCCTGGATGGTGTGCTCACTCAAAATAATCAGACATTCATGTTTTATCACCCGAAAAAGAGCTGTTCTTGGCCGTAGATTTTTGATGAAGGTTGAAGGAAGCTACTAGCTGGGTGGATTCTAAAATGCTCTGTCACTAACTAAACTTCATAACACGTTACCCCGTAATCGAACCAGCAATCTCTGTGTTACAAAGCACTAGTTAAAACTTAGTCTCTGTGCTACGGAAGCAGTTAAAAAATTAAACATTTTAACGAGAACAAAAATCTTTTCGCTTCTTTTTTTACAATCATTGTCTTCCCAACTTTGATCCGTTTTTCCCTCAATTTTCTTCCGCACCTTCTTTGACGTAGTCAATAATTTTTTTCATATATTCTGAAATGTTATTATTTCTAATGATAACTTTACGTACCTATCTTTGAAAACTATTTTTTTTATATTATCACGCCTTTTTTCCCAGTAGGCTTAGGCAGGGGCGAATAAACACCAACTTTTCGTCAGATGTGGTCAGGGTCCCATGTAACAGGGGGCGAGCCTGTTGCCACTTTATTGGAGCCACCAGACGCACACAAAGATGATTTCAGTGTGCGGGTTTCCTCACGATGTTTTCCTTAACCGTTTTTATCTCGCTGTTGTAACTAAAGTTCACAAATGTACATAATTAAATATTAAGTCATCGGTACATGCCGAGATTCGAACCCGCTACCTTCCGAATGAAAGCCGCACGCTCTAACCGTTAAGCAAGCGAGCTATTTTAACTTTAAAGGTAAAAAAGATTAAACCACTTTTTTAGAATATGTTGTGTATGATATAAAACAAGTAAATAAATTATTAACGTTAACTGTACATATAAAAAATGCATGTACAGTATTTTACGTATACATTAAATGTCAAAGGCGTGTAGTTAAAGGTTTAAAAATATTTAAATATAGCATTGGTTCCAGTTATCCCGTTGAATATTTAACGCGGCAATTAGCAAGCGTCCTGCCTGCACCGTCACAAGTGCTGTCCAGGGTCGAATTTGGTTTTATTAAATATTAAGGATTTACACATTACGCCCCAACTATGATGTAAATACAGTCAGTGACCTCATAAATGGTTGTAAATCAGATATTGGTTTGTAAGTTTCTAATAAATTATTATCATATCAAACGATAGACGTCTAGTAATGGAGAAAGGTCTCTTGTGATATATCACAATAAAAGGTCTTGTGCGGTTAGTCCGAAAATACGACGAACAAATTTTTTTTTTTTTATAACAGTCCATTTACGAATCACCGGGCACTATGGGTCATCGTTTGTAGTGGTTTCACATTGGGGATCTGGACCATTACCACACTCCCACCTCGCATTGTTTGTTGATTAGCAGGATGCACCATTAACATGTGAAGTTTGGACCGTTTGTGTTGTTGTGCGAGAACACCCTCCCTCTCCTTCCTACTTTTGCTACATACAAAAATTCATTCTGGAACTAAAGTAACTTAATCTAGTGATAGAAATTGAAGAAGACCTATACCCAGCAGTGGATTAACATACGCTTATGAATAATGATGATACTACAAATAATACGTTATTACCGATAACATTGATAATGTCTGTAGTATTCTATAGCTGCGATATAAATATACAGTTTAATATCAATTACATATATAGAAATTAGAAGATAATTATATATAATTAATACATAATACTTTTGAATAAAGCAGGCCGCCTACCTTTAGTTCTCGGAGACCGTCTGTGTAACAGTAGTGTGCAAGCATTACAGTGTTCCCAGTTTAATAGCCGCTGTAGGTAATGAAATTATTAATGAAACAACATTTCATGTCTTGACGAGCACAATATGGTGTAGTGAAGATCTCTATTTACCTTCAAACTATTAAGTGAATATTATGCACGGTGGTTATATTTGAATTGTTAAGATACACGAACAGCGTACATATTCTTAAATGCAGAAAATATTGCATGAAACAATCATGAATATTTTAGATACAACAAAACTACAATCATAAAGAATTTATAATAATAATAAACATTAATTAAGGAAATAAACGCCTTCATTCCGAAGGTCGTGGGTTCGAATCTCAGCATGTACCGATAACTTTAATATTTAAGTTATGTACATTTGTAAACTTTAGTTACAACAGCGAGATACAAACGGTGAAGGAGAACATCGTGAGGAAACCTGAACCACACATGACTTAGAACTTATCCTAAGGTGTGTGAAGTCACCAACGCGTATTGGGCCAGCGTGGTGACTATGACCCAATCGCCTTCATATTGAGGGTAGGCTTGTGTCCCAGCATTGGGGACGTAAATTGGCTGTTATGGAAGGGAATAAACGATTGTAGATTTTACATAGATTAATAATTGAAATTAAATAATCATTGGGTAGTTAGTACCCACATTTTACAATTACACTCATCATCTTTATAGGATTGCCTTCCACTTCAATCGTCGCTAACGTACTGTCGGGAATAAGGCGATCATCGTACCAGTTTGTATTTCTCCCACCATTTTATTCCCCCTTGTAAAACCAAGCTCATATTCTGATTGGCCGAAATACAAGTAAACAAGTCAAAAAGATACTTATTTTTAAATTTTTTGTATACATTAAATAAATAAATTTCCAAAATTAAGCATTGATTTCTTCCTCTTAAAGTGCCTCTCCAACTAGTGAAGGTTGGCGATGAGCGCGGTACAGTCCTATCTGTCTCTGGTTCTGTGGAGCAATTATTATAGATTACACGATATAAATATTATATATCGACGTTGAGGTTAGATTTGTTCATGTTATTTATCAGTTCTCAACACATTCTGTTTTAGTCGCTTTATCATATTCGGTTGAATTGATTTGGATGATTGATAATGACATAAATGCGAAATCTTATTGCGTCTCTGCCTCACCGAGTCTTTCAAAGACCCGAAGCAACGGTTTTACATTGTCGGTATTGACTTTCCGTATATCCAATTGATTCAGCACACGCGGATTATCTCAGCATTACAGTACTTACCGAGCTCGGGTTCCGGCTGCGATATTACATGTCGACAGCGGATTACACTAATAAGATACGCGTGATGATCAATTCAGCTGTATGATGGGAAGAAAACTTCATATTTTAAAAGCAAATTCCGTGGAGCGAATTAAAAAGTAAACGTTTCAAAATTCAAAATTATCTCTTCGTAAGGACAGAACAGATACGGAAAGAAATTGTATGTAACGTTGAAAACTGAAAGAAAACTTTGATAAGCTTTATAATATCCATTGTTAAAAGGATTGCTAAAAGAAAAATCACAGGCGCCTACAAATCACTTTTCTTGTTTACATGTTTTTAAAAACTCTTGAGAAATTAACTAACATTACAAACTAAAATTGCATCTTAATTATAGATGTAATAGTTGGGGTACAGGCCTACCCTTAATATGAAGGCGATGGGTCATAGTTATCACGCGGGCCCAATGCGAATTGGTGACCACACACACCTTAGAACAAATTCTAGTTCATGTGCAGGTATCCTCACGATGTTTTCCTTCACCGTTTGTATCTCGCTGTTGTATCTAAAGTTCACAAATGTACATAACTTAAATATTAAGTCATCGGTACATGCCAAGTTTCGAACATGCGACCTTTGGAATGAAAGCCACACGCTCTAACCTTTCGGCCAGCGAGCTATATCAGTACAGCAGATGAGTTATATAAGTAATAATGCCGAGAATTATTATTAGTGCTTGCCCAAAAGCTAACATCTCGTTATATAATAAACAACAGATTAAAAATTGGATACTGCTAGGAAGCCTAATTTCTTAACACTAAAACCATCAAGCTACAACCTTAAATACTTATGTGGCTCCATTAACAAAGCAAAAATCTTTGCCTTAAAAGTAATAAGGAGTCACTAACACCGGAGCTGTCATCATCATTATCATCGGCTGATGTCCGGCAGTACACGTCTATCGATACGTCCATTGCTGGACATTGCTCGAAGGATCAATGGCCGATGGGGCAGCAAGGTTTTCGAGTAGGCCCGCATACCGGTAGTGGTGGTGTAGGGAGGCCAGGCCTATCACAAGGTGGACCTACGATCTGGTGAAAATCACCAGAGCTGTAGTAAAAAAATTAAAAAGAAACCGTAATCTACTTCCTGAATTAGAACAGCAATACCAATCTAAAAGTTAACCTATGCAATCAAATTTGCGGCTGCAGTCTCTATTACTATTCTACATCAAAAACGTAACATACAAACAACGAATCAAAAGAGCTGACCGCATAATCTCTCATCCAATAGAGGAGATAGCCGGTCAAAGCGGCACTGCAGTGGCCGGGGCTGGATTACCTGTCCGATGCACCATCGACATCCGGTATTACCTCACCCGTATGACCCAAATCTAGTCGGGCTTTTGACGTATACAGGTCACATCGCTCTACGATACAATTTTAATTAATGTTTGATGTAGAATCTTTGCTTTTAGTTACTCATTCGATATTTTTATAGAGAACATATTATTCTTAATGAGAAACATATGAATAATTTAAATTAAAATAGACGATATACCATTTGTGTGTTTTCAGGAAATAAAAAAGATACAACAAAGCAGGTAGTAAGATCAAACTCAAAATACTGGGGGTAGGTCTCTGTTGGCGGAGACCGTCGAAGTACCGCCGCGGTACCTATTTCTGCCGTCAAACAGTGGTGTACCAACATTATCGAGTTCCGGTATGCGCTGTAGCTAGTGAAATTACTTGGATAACGAGACCTAACATCTTATGTCTCAAGGGGACAAGTACAATGTGATGCCGTGTAAGTCATCCTAACCAGCGCCACATTGTTATAGGCGGACGTATCACTACCATCAGCTGAACGTCCCGATGGTTTTGTCGCTTTATAGGATAAATAAATATTTTTATGCCCTCACAAGCCATATTGATATTTTATGTTATTTTAGCTTGTAAATATACATACTTTTTTGCTGAACTGGTCTGACTTTATTGCATTTATTAATTTTTATATAAGGGAATATAGACTTAAACTATTTCTTCATTTTATACATTACTTTATAGTCTTATAGATTACATGGAGTAAAAATGTCTTGTAGTGGAGGTTGCATATCGGACGCAGAAGTATTATATAAGACGCTATCCCTCCAGATGACCCGACGACGGTCGGAAGTGGGTGGATGCTAGAAGCAGAGCATCGCATTTGATGGAAGACATTGGAAAAGGCATATATCAAGCAGCTGATAATGATGCTAGATTAGTTAACCAAAAACATTAAGTACAGCTACACAATGTTGATATTATAATTTTAATGCTTCTTTTTGCATTTAGCATAAGTCCTGTAAACTTAGCTCTTGATGCGTAAAACTCTGTGAACTCATTTTTATATTTTGCAAGGGTTAATACATTATGTCAATAATAAACACAAACAAAGTAATTAAAGGGGCGACAAGAAATTCCATAATAATATTCGTTTTGCTGAAACTGATATAATTACAAAGAGGCTGGATGGAACTTTTCAAATTAAACGAGTCGGGTACCCGAGCACCTGGCAGCCGTTACTGGATGCTTTTTAATTGCCTTCAGCGACTTAGCTTAATAAGTTAAATCAACCTGTTCCTTTAGCATTTTACTGAAGCTATGCTCGCAGTAAATCAATTACTCTGCTTCAGACATTCTTCCCCACACTACTCTAAAGAGATATTCAATCGATATATTGTGTTTTAATTTCGCCATTTGATTACCTCTACACACAAGGACATTTTCTGTTTTCCTACCAATTTGTAATTAAGTAAAAACTGTTTGAAATTACAAACATACATTTCAATTTCATTTATTAGATTTTATTGCGAACGGAAATGCGAATATTTAATCCTCAAATTTTAATACGTTCAATTGAACGGAACCCTAGTGAGAAAATTGAATTCTTGTATACACAAGCGTTCGGGGAATGCGATTACATGACGTCAGTAGTTTGTATTACTACAAGTAGCACAAGCTCTCGATGTTGTCAAATAAACGTTACAGATGTTAATGCTGGACCAGTTACATTACACCTTTGAATACTTCAAAGTAAATGAATTTTAAAATTATGTTTATTTTTTATTTTACGAAGCGACTAAACGAGCGAGTCGTTCACCTTATGGTATGCTGGTTATGATGATATACACAGCATGATGTTGAGCTCTTTGCCTTGACACGTAAGATATTAAACCTTGTTACCACAATCATTTCAATAGCAACAACGCTATTCAATCAGGAATATAGTAATATTTGCATACTACTGTTATGCGGTAGCAATAGGAGCTACTTTAACGGTCTCCAGGAATAGAGATACCAGCAGCAAAATGATATATGCAAAGCCAATGCAATATTAATGCCACATCACTTGCTTGTAATACACTGGTGGTAGGTCTCTGGCGGAAACCGTCTAGATATGTACCAACGCAGCGCCTATTTCCGCCACCAAACAGTAATGTACATACATTATCGTATTCCGGTTTAAAAGGCGCTGTAGCTAGTATAATTACTGGTGTAACGAGACAATAACTGAGGCGACGAAGACAATCTGATGTAGTGTATAACGTCCTAACTAGCATTGTGTAGTTACGGGCAGCCATATCACTTACCGTCAGGGAACGTCTCGATCGTCTTGTCACTTTGTAGTATAATTTTTTTTTTTTAAATAAATTCTACAAGACAAATATAAAGTTACAAGTAACCATCAAATACACAATGAATTTTAGATCAGCAACTTAAGTTAGAGCTGGTTTATTACATTTGTAGATCCGAATAAATTTATCGCAAACAAATAAAAATATCAAATGGAATCCATTTGTCACTTCTAATATAACGCGGTGTGTAAGGAGAACTTATTTCACTTTTTATTACATCCAAAGACGACAATTCGACGAAATCCGGATGTAAGGGTGCGTTTCTTTTCGTATTAGGTAACTGTCATCATGTACCTAGTATTTTTAAGACACATATGAACTCCTTCCGTGGCGCATTGGCTTATCGCTTAACACGTAACAAGTATCCAGGTTCGATTGAGAGAATTCCTTACATCTCTTTGTTTAATGAGATTTAATAATCTTATGTTGTCAAGTTTAATTATTAGTAATTTTTTTTTAAATCTACCTAGGAAACTTTTAACTTCATATAGTAAATGTACGGATAGAACTGTACTGCTGAAATTCTGGTCATTGATACATGCTAGTTTTGTGGACAATACGCTTCATCATCCACTGTGATTGTTACTTAACACCGTGTGATGTTAGGTTTAAATATTAGCCTTTTGTAAATAGAAATATTTAAAACGAAGATATGTCGTCATCATCATTTCAACCAATGGACGTCCACTGCTGGACATAGGTCTTTTGTAATGTGTTGTTGTGTGTGGAAGTACGTACTAAAACTTATTTATTTCATGTTAGTAAATGCATATTTTACAGTCTTTACATGATAAACGTTTATCAATTTACTTGTTTAAATGTAATATTTGGGGAAAACTTAACTTAACCCTGTCATACTAAAAATTTTATAGTTATCATGATCATCAATTGATAGTGTCCACTATTGGGCTTAGGCCTCTACCAAACACGTCTACACACTGGTCCTAAGTTTTATTAGTATCTGATTTCATGTACTTTTGTCTTCTCTTGGATAATAATAATCCATTGGCGATGGATCTCTGTTGCCGGAAACCTTCTGGGAAAGGTACCACCATAGCCTCCAATTTTGCCGCCAAATAGTAGTGTATTACATTGTTCAGGTTTAAGTGAGCTATAGATGGTGAAAGTAATGGAGTAATGAGACAACACTTTATGTCTTAAGGCGACAAGCAAATGCGGTAGTGTCACTCTAAGTAGCCTCACATTGTCGTGGGCAGCCGTATCGCGTACTATGAGATGAACGTCTTACCATCAAGGAAGCGACTATATGAGCGTACCTTAAAAGAAACGTACTTCCGGTAAATCTAAACGCATTGTCACCTCACCGGTGTTCAGTTTTCACGGACAATTTAATCTTTGCTTCCGATAGTGTCGCAATTCCAGCTGATATACCGTCGAGCTTTATCTTTTGCACATTTACCTCCAGTTCCCGACCATACCGTCAAGTTAATATAACTCGTCTAATCCAATTTGCTGAGTGGTCTAAAGGTCCGACCTTTGGAGGTTTTTGCACCTATTTTAGTGAGTGATAAGTAAATGTTTAAACATGAAACATGTGGCCTTGTTAGTAATGGATTATTATTATATATCATCTAGTAAAAGTATTAAAATGATATTTGTTCACTTCACAAAACTTTTATAAAAAATTACTTACTGAAATATCAATAAGTTAAGTAAATATATCTTAATAATACCATATCTATATTATATTTAAAAAATATTAAAAAAACCTCTTTATTTTTATATGTTGATAAGTAATACTACACTCTATGATTTTAAAAGTAGATCTTAAAAGGACGACTCCGCAAAATTTCTCCCTATTACCTGTTCAACACGCGACCATTTTAAATAATATATACAAGTATACCTTCATTATTACATCCCTCGGTAAATTAGGAGATAAAGTCAAATTTACTTTACTTAAAGCAATTGTAGCTTAAGCTGCGTCAACTTATGTCGAGGTATTACGGACGCAACTCTGGCTTACGTAGGAGTAAAGGTACAGTGCGAACATACTACGTTGATTGTATGAGACAGTCCCATTTCTTTAATTTATGAAGTCAAAACGAGAGACGTTGATATGACGATGATAAAGCCTACTATATTTTAAAATAACCGTTTTTTATGTATACGTTTAGATAATGCCATAAACATGAATCTGCAATATAGTCCGAATAATATAGTTCGAACCTTGGACATCTTGATCTTTATTTATATACAAAATCAAGTTAAATCCAAATATATGTGTATGAAATCTATTTTAAACAGCTCAAATATATTCTTTGTCTAGGCAAATCCAGGTCGATATTATTTTTATCCGAAGAAAGTAGCAAACCCCGCCACATGTAACACAAACAATGGGAGCCTTGCCTCAGGTGTACGAAAAGAAAAATTGGAATGGCTTATATTACTTACATTTTTTATGGGTGCACGAATATCCATTTTTTATATACATATATAATTCTATTACTACTTTATATTATTATTTAGTAACAATTAAAACAAAAACATATATCTACAGTAGAACAGTTTTGAGTGGAAATTAACTTTATTACTATTTACTTCAAAGATTGTTATAGATAATATATATAATAAAGCTAAAAACTACCGCTTGATTAAATGTTAGTATGAAAGCTTATAGTAGCTTGCTGGCATAATGGTTAGATAGTGCGGCCTTCATTCCGAAGGTCGCGGGTTCGAATCTTGGCATGTACCAATGACTTTTAATATTTAAGTTATGTACATTTGTGAACTTTAGTTACAACAGCGAGATACAAACGGTGAAGGAAAACATCGTGAGGAAACCCGCACATGGCTTAGAATTTATTCTAAGGTCTGTGTGTGAAGTCACGAACCCGTATTGGCCCAGCGTGGTGACTATGGCCCAATCGCTCTCATATTGAGGGTAGGCCTGTGCCAGTTGGGACATAAATTAGCCGTTATGATGAAAGCTTTGACTTGTGCTTTTAATTGGTGCAAGTTCAAGATTAAAATTAGTCTATCTATTTTGTGCAATCGTATATTTCTCATGAACGTAGAAATTTATGATGAGGGTTAAGGATTCCTCAAAATGTCTTCAATTATCTCAAAATGTATCGAATCCGGGACGACGTGATTTGAATTTCAGACGTGGCATTACCTTGTATCACAAGAGATAGTGTGTTCACTGCTCAGAAATTATTCATAAGGATTTTTATAGATTCATTATTTGATCGTCCGATCTACACATTTTATTGTGCGCATCTTATATTTATAACTTATATTTTAGGTAATATTGGAATAGGTTAAACAAATTCGGTGGAAATGATAGGGGTCCTTATCTCTGTTATAACGACTTCAGTAACTGCTTTACGCCGATACTAGAACGTTTTATCACGTCAAACTGACCGACGTAGTGTGCTAAACCGACTTACTGTGATCCCTTCAAATGCTTTAGAAAACCACTGCGAAGAAGTTTTAGAGGATAAGTGCCAAAACGAAAGTGTATCTTTTTAAAGATTTTATTTATGTATTCAGCATAAAAAATAGCGCTATTGTAGTGGGAGTAAATCAGAAACAAACTAAGAAATTCTCTATGACAGTTAAAGACCTCCTGTCGTCACTGCAGAAGTTACTCGTATATGTTGATCTCAAGTTAGTTATAATAAATTAATACAATTTTACATACACACGTCACGGGAAAGTTTTAATTATAATTTTAAGCAAATTTGTAAAAGAAATTCAAGTGAAGCATTTCGTCAAACAACTCCACTGCGATATCAGTCCGGACGCGCGACACATAGGAACAATGAATAAGGCGGCGTATATTCAGGAAGCGTGCGAGACTGGCAGGTAAATGAGAGAGCAGAACCGGTGGAATGGGAACAAACCTGAGCGGGAGTAGGAGGGTACAAAGGTGGGGTAGAGGATATAATTCCCGCGTCGACATTTCCTGAGATTTCTGCGGCGTTGAATTTATTTTATATCGTATTGCGACGCCTTGCGATCCGCAATGATGTCTCAGCGACAACATTAAATTGAATTCCCATCATTTTAACGATAATCTTATCTAATTTTATTACAGACCAGAACGAGATGTTTTCCTGTTGGTAAACATAAACGACTGACCATAATAATGCGATGGTTTAGTTCAAATGTTTCATTATCATGAGGAAACAGGTTCAAACATATTTGCTATAAGGAAAATTCAATTTCAAAGCTACAGCGCCTGAAGACTGAAATTTGGTAATGATATTTAAAAAGAGTAATTAATAACATTACAGGATTTTTTGTTTGTGGATTTTGTCTGCTAAATTCCAATAACAGCGAACCTAAAGTAATAAAGCTTTTTGTGAGTATGTATTCTAGGACGAATTCCTTTCTATTCTATAGAGTAAAGACTCTAAAAATTTAATTAACTTGCCTCCTCCTTACCCGAACCTTCATTAAATACGAGTGTTATATAGAAGTGAAAAGTGCTTCCAGTTCAATCCCCGGAAACTAATAATATATACATAAAAGATATCCAGGGATACATTGACTCATCACGCGTTCTTCGAAACTCTTAGACGTAAACACTAAAAATTTGGTAAAGATATTGCTTCTGCCGTTTAAAGGTCAGCTAAGATCGGATTTTACAAAATTTCTTCCCCAAAGAGAGGTGCGGGAGTTTCAAAACTTATTCTATGTTACAGCGAGCAAAGCGGGCGGGGACCAGCTAGTACATAATATTTGAGCAGATACCGTGTGGGCTGAAATTACAAGTAAACAATAACCCGATGTACGTATGTGTATCCAAAATCCATTGAGCTGAGAGCGTCATACTGTAATGTGGGTGTCTTTATTTGAATAACATTAAAGACAAATGTATACAGTGAAAAGACCAAGAGTGAGTTCAGTAAACCGCTAGAAAATTTTTAGACACTGTTATTAGTTATTAAATAATTCTAACGTTTTCTCACTAGTCGAGTTAGAGGTTACAGCTCCTATATTAGCAGTAAAATATGTAGTAGTGAACAAACATCACTATCCTTGAATGTGAAAGCGCCACAGATATAAAAAAATATGCTACAAATGTGACGAGAAACATCAATAAGTGTGTTTTCTTTAAGAATCAGATATATCAATATAGATTTTTTAGAGTTAGCCATTTCATCAAGTTATAATTTACATATATTTTATTAGCCAATTCGTTTTAAAAGGTTGCTATTAGCGGAGAAAAGCTGCGCCTTGCAACTAAGTAGGTTAATTGCGAACTTGCTAGAGAACATTTTGATAATTAAGCTTGAAAAGAAACTGAAAATGTACTTAAATATTTTTTAAATTAACTTATTCTAACTACTTTCTTCATAAGTTTAAATAAATATACATGATTAGGTATATACACTTAATGAAAAACAAATAATAATTTACTTCATGTTAGGTGATAACTAGGCTGATGAAGTTATGATATAATACTCTGGGTCTCCAATGTTAATAGCCGAAATACAAAAACGTTTTTATAGCTGCAGATTTACATGATGGTAACAAGATGAAAGAATCCCATCATCATCATCATCTCAATCGATGGACTTCCACTGTTGAACATAAGTCGTCTCCTTCTAAAGAATATATCACCATCCCAACTCAACATCGAAATTTATTCAATGAAGCGATGAGATGACCGAAACATTCAGATGGAAAGTGATACACCTGCCCATAACAATGTGTGACTAGTTAAGGTGATATATACTGCACCTCATTGCGCTTGCCGTCTTGAAACATAAGGTGTTGAGTTTCGTTAACCGAGTATTGTCACTACCTATAGCGCTGTTCAAACTGGAACACAGTTAACTATGCATATTACAGTTTGTCTGCATAAATAGGACCTGCGGTGATACCTACCACCAGTAAACTATGGACCTCTGTACTGTAACACTATGTAATAAGGCTAGTCTTTATACCACAGAAGCACAAGCGTACATATTATAATATTTCAGAAACAAAAATAAACAAGTAAAAATCAACCAATCAAAAGTATCGTGTATATAATAAATGAAACAAAAATATTAACCTGTAATCTTTAATGTTATCAGCAAAAATACACAGAGAGAAGATTGTTTTAAGAGGTCTTTGTTGGGAGTAGTGAAGAAAGAGCTTACAGTTAGAAATGTTCCGTTCCCGGAGGAGCTGACGGCGTGGGAGTGAAATATAGTCGCGAAATGACGTCACGTTGGAACTGTGGGCGACGTCTATTCGTAAATGTCAAGAAAATGTTATTTTAAAAAATTCAAATGATTAGCTTGATTACATTGAAATTATTTAAATAGACGTCACGTCACAGCAACGTTAACCTGTAATATGAATACTTCAATATTACAAATTTTTACATTACTTCAGTATTTAATACTGCTTATTATTCAAATAAGTGACGAAATAGGCTAGACGTTCACCTGATGGTAAGAAATACACCTGCCAATTACAACGTGGTGCTAGTTAGAATGATATACACAGCTTCGCATCTCACGAGCTCGTAGCCTGAGACGTAAGACGTTGAGTCTCGTTACCACAGTAATTAAACTAGCTACAGTGCTCTTCAAATTAATACACAGTAATGTTTGCGGACTACTGTTTGGTGACAGAAATAGGCGCTGCGATGGTACGTTCTAGTTGGTTTTCAGCAAAAACTTACCAGCAGTAGTAAATAAACATACCTTAATAACTATATGAATAAGAATCGTATTGAAAATTCCTTCAATATTAGAATGTAAGTATATGTTATTTCAGTTTTTTCTTCGTGCTGGCCTTCACGGAGCTTCATGTGGAGCGTCCTCCGGGTGGCGGATGAGAGAAGAGTCGGTAGTACAGTTAAGCTAATCGGCTAAGCCCGATGGGCTCGCTGAACAAAGTAGGATGTGGTTAGGAAACCGATAATAAGTAAGTGCGCGACAGACAACGCTGACGGTCTCTTGTATTGGAGGCGAAGACTCTTTTTTTTTTGGGTAGTGGCAAGAAGTTTGGGATAAAATGAAAAATGTTTAAACAGGTAAAATTTCAGCTTACACAAACACTCCCTCGTTTTCCAATACTAGTTTTCGCAGACAATAACACATTTATATATTCTGGTTGTTCAAAGGTTAGTTTTAACGCCCACGATATAAAATCGACGCTTCTACGATCGTTGATTTATGAATATGCTTTAAACACACAAATCAATATATAGATATTATATTTTCATATTAAATATATTTTTCTTGTTAATCGTGATCTTAACTACTAAAACACAAGTTTAGGATTCACACCTTAAAATACAATGAGCAGACTTAATGCTACTTATTATTTTGTACTAGCCAAATCGTAGCATAGTGAAAAATTAAAACAGGTACAACAATTTATTATTTATATATTAGGGGGACCGGAAAGTAATGTCGTTTTCTTACGCTAAATACAAACACATACATTTTTAACGAGTCTTTATTTTTAATCAATGATGTATTCCCCATCATTGTCAATAACCTTTTGCCATCTAGTGAGTAAATTTTCAATCCCTGATCGATAAAAATTAATTGGTTTTTCGGCAAAATATCTAGAGATGGCATTTTGGATATCATCCAAATTTGCAAATGTTTTGCCACTTAAAAAGTGTTGCAGCGCTCGGAATAAGTGGAAATCCGATGGTGCAACATCGGGCGAATATGGTGGATGAGGCAGCACCTCCCACCCCAATTCATTAATTTTTTCTAGAGTTCGCCTTGCGCAGTGCGGTCTTGCATTGTCATGTTGGAGAATGACGCCTTTTCGGTTGACAATCGCTGGCCACTTTTCAATTAAAGATTGATTGACTCGCTGCAATTGTTCGCTGTAGAGGTCTGCAGTAACAGTTTCTCCAGGTTTCAGTAATTCAAAATGAACAATGCCGCGAATACTCCACCAAACACACAAAAGCGCTTTTTTGGGGTGTAAACCTGGCTTAGCAGTACTCCGAGGGATTTCATTTGGAGAGAGCCACTGCCTTTTGCGTTTTGGGTTATCATACAGGACCCATTTCTCATCTCCTGTGATCAAGCGATCAAAAAACGCTTCTGTGTTGTGTCGTTGAAGCAATTAGTTGCATGTGATTGATCGGTTAGCCTTATTCTGTTCGGACAGATTATGCGGGACCCAAACACCTGCTCTGCTTACTTTTCCAATCTGCTTCAAATGTTCTTGGATGGTCGACCAAGGTTTGTTGAGACTGTTTGACAATTCCTCGATCGTCTGACACGGATTTGCTTCCACTTCCGCCCTTAACACGTCGTTGTCTAACGCTGATGGTCTTCCTGATCGATACGAGTCGGAAAGATCAAAATTACCCGATTTGAACTTGGAAAACCACCTTTGGCATTTACGAATGTCCAGTGCATTTGGATAAACATCGCAAATGTTTTTGGTAGCAACTGTTGCGTTATTTCCCTTGCGAAACTCAAAGAGCATGCAATGCCGGATGTGTACCTCTTCTGGTATTTGGCTGGCCATTTTACCCAAAATTACAAAAAAAAATTGTAATTCAATTGTCTATAAGTAAAGAAATCACTATAACCTCACAATGTCTTTGGTACGCCTCTGAACAAAACAATGAGCTGACAAATGACAATCAAGTATTGGCATGCGCAGAAACGACATTACTTTCCGGTCCCCCTATTATATACATACATACATACATACATATATATCACGCCTCGTTCCCAGCGGGGTAGGCAGAGACCCCCTATTATATATTGTATTATATAACAATAGATAATATGTATGTACATGTATATTATGTAGTATTATGTCATAAGTATGTATATGTAGTAAAATAAATAAGGATATATATTAGCACTCGCTATTTTACTTTTCAATATCCTCCCGGGATTAACTGTTAGAGATTGCCTCTTCCAAATTAAATCCGCCGATTGTAGGCGTAAGTAATAAACTTTTTAAGTAAAAATGAATACCATCCACAAATTCTACAGAATACATAAATTATATATGAAGTGGTGTGTCTAAACAATTGATCAATTTCAAGAGATCCTAATACTTGATAGGTGACAACCTCTATATATGCTGACGACGGTTCTTTAGTATATATTAATGTATTAAATCTTTATTAAGAGTATGCTGTAACGTTATAAGAAAAATAGCTTTTTTAAAATAAGTTAAGAGCATGTAAAAAATTGACAAATCTCTCAATATTATTTAACTAACAACTGGTTACAATAGGTTAAGAAACTTCAGCACTTGCAACTGTTTGTGCATTACTATTATAATGTTATTTCTCCATGGATTACCTCTCCTCCTATAGTAGTATTCACAGGTTGATAACTCTTAATTTTGATTATTATACTATTTATTTCAGAAGAATCTTAGTCACAGCATTTTTTTCATGTAATGCCATGTTAACACAGCGATACCATTGACACTATCCACGCTGTACAAAAGCCGTATGGTTTGTGATATACCACGTTGTTTCTGAATTAAGCTTTATATAAAAGTATTTTAAAATATATTGCAAATAATTCAAATAAAGATGCAACTGGGTGTATTATGTATGTGAAATTTGTTAAAAACCTGGCGTGTTTCAAACAGATTATCTTATAGATGTACGATAAATACGATCTTCGTAACGGAAGAGTTGAGGATTAATATCAGAACCGCGTTGTTTTTAAAAGACAAGTAAAAAATTCAAGCTTTTAATTTTTTTAATGTATCATAGTCTACACCCCGAACGATGAAACTACACTCAATGTTTTTTACATGAGTTGAATACAAAGTACGTAGAAGTGGTATTAATAACAGGGTGTAGGCGTAAATGTGAATTAATACTAGTTTTATTATACAGAAAGTATATTAAAGTAAGTTTTCTTTTAATGAGTTATTTAAATAATAATAAAGACAAAGCTTTATCAGGGTATAAAAAAATTGCGTTATAAATATCTACCGCTTTTCGATAAAGTATTCCGAGTCCGTGCGGCGAGTGCGTACATGCGATGCGGAACGTGAAGACATAATGAGCGAAGTACCGGTATCGGACGCGTGACGTCACATCCGACGGCAGCGCCCGCGCAGCGCACGGCAAAGGGGCGTGCCGAGAGCTTTGACAGCTGACAGCTGACTGATACTAAAAAACTGTTTACAAACAATAACGTACGCACGTGAATGACATTTCTTTCCAGTGTCTGAATATTTTAACACGTGTTAAAAATTTATAGGTTTTGAGAGCGCATCGCTTTCAAAAGAAGCTGTAGGGGCTCAGTTTGTAAAGCAGTCGCATGCTGTACTTCTCCAAGCTGCGTGGGTTCGATCCCCACTGAACTTCAGCTTTTGGGTAAAAGAGTAGTGAAACTAAATAGAGAAAACTGTCATGTTTCAAGATAAAATACTTATCAAAGGCATGACTCCCTTCTTGTAATTAAAGGCTCCGAGTACTGGTGGGTGGTTATCATCATGTCATTAAGTGCCCTCTTCAAACTGAAGTTTGGTGATCAAATTGAGAAAACCAATTCGATCCTCAGCTATTCTTTTTAACCGGTGGTATTTAAACCCGGTCCGTTCCTTTATATCGTCGAACCACGTTCATGTTTATTATATTGGATATTAAATATACAGCTTAAAAGTTTGGTGTAGCTTTGAAAAATCAAGGATATGGAGCAACAGAAAGACAATTTTTTTTCTTAGTCAGAAACAATTACGTCATAGATATGTTACACATTAGTCAGTAATATTTTTTTTAATTTATTCTAATATTATCTGACTTGGATCAGTTCTTGTCTACATACATGTACAATCTTAGATTTAATGATTACTGTTTACTTAAATGGTACAGACTAAAACCTGTAGATTGTAGTGAGGTATTTTGTTATTTGATTTTATTGACTTTGATCGATTTATTAACAGTTAAAAAAATTCATTGCACTAAAACTAGTGTTATTCAAGGTTAAAGCAATGATTTAGTCTGTGGTTTCCTCCTACATACGTCAGATGAAACTATATAAACAGCAAACTTTGTGACACTAGGGATAGCGACAGCCCCGTGAATAGTATCAACGCGCGTAGGAGGTTGTGTTGTCAATCAATAGATTGTACCACACTCTTTACAAATCATTCGGTATATTATTGTCCTTTAATATAAAGAAAAACGTAGACAAAAAAATATATATTTTTTACCTAAACACATATAAGAGCTTTCCACCTATGTACAGACTCGTCACAATATCTCTTGAACCATAAAGCCCAAAGAATTGAAATTTGGTAGAAATATTTCTTTTTACCGAGTATATGTCAACTAACAGTGGATTTAACAAAATTCCTACCCTAAATAGAGTTACAAACAGCTAGTTATTTCTATAAATTTTTGCTTAACTACAATCTGTTACAGCTGCTAAATGAAATGCCTGTAACAGTCCATTTACTTTACTCTTTTAAAGTAACGTTATAACTGAAACGGAACAATGTTGGAAAGTTATTCTAAGCCTTCGCTCTATTGGATTTGCTATAAAGTTATCAATAATACATAAAATACAGTTGTGAGAAATTAGTCTAAATAGTAATAGGAATCCTAATTCTTAATACTATTCACTTTTTAACATAGGCCTCTTAAATTAGGAGTAATTACTGAACTCACCCTGCTTTGTAGTTTTCTTGAAAACGATACCACTAAGTCGCCTTTTACAACTCGCCGAGGTTAGAGTGTCAGTATAAACATACTTACCGTATCTCACACAAGGATACCAGTTATAAACAACCGTAAAAAGGGATTACACATACATTGTGTCAGGTTTAAAATACCAAAAAAAAAAAACTTCATTAAAACCCCAGACGTGGGGCAACATTAAAATCGTTGTATACAACCGCAATTATGAACACAAAGGGCTCGTGCTTACATTTCCTTTGTAGGACCTCAACAGCAACAAAATTTAAATATAAACCATAAGTAATTAATGTGTACAGGAAATAAATCTTGAATCATAACGGTCTCGGCGGCGCTTATCAAGTCTTAGTGCGTGCCGCATAACCCGACCGACAATTGAATGATTGCTCCGGGGTCAAGCTAATTGGTGTTCATACGCTCAACTACCGTCACAACAGTAGTCAATCTACTGTATCTGACCGCAATTTGGTTCCGTATAATTTTAATGAAGCTATAAAGCCCTGAGTCCGGATCCTTGTTTTCTACTTATTCACAAGAAAAAAACACTTGTTCGATAAACAAGTAAAGATAAGACGAACAGATTGTAATTTTAGTTACTTTAACTTTATAAATGTTGGCGAAATATTACTTCCAATAATAAGAGACAAGTACTGTGTAATTAATGTGGGCGATGTGACCTTTAATACTCATTAATCTCTTCACTGGGTGACGTTATAATTTATAACCGTAATAAAAGAATATTTAACACCACATCATAAATTTATCCTGAGTAACATAAGTACTGTACCGTTCGTGCAATGATACTATGGTTTAGTAGAAATTTTATTTCAATTTATTAAGGTAAAATATAAACAAAATGTATATTCAAAAGTAACCATCATCATGTATATTCCTTCATTAAAAAAAGTTACAGTTAAGTGAAAAATTAATGTGCTATAACAGAAGCGAGTATAACAGTGCGCACTTTGTTACATTAAAAAGTATCTTACCAATTCCTCCGTCATTTGGCTTCATTGAAGTCTCGTCAAGACTCTCAGCCCGGAAGCTATTGAAGATATAAGGGGCATATGACAAAATGAACGACATAATGGTACTCCCAGACATGCTGGTCCATTAAGATACGCGGCAACATTAATGACGTCGCGACAGCACCCAGCGATCATACAGAATTACACATATAGCGTGTGAAATAAAATCTCTTCATGTATGTTATACTATACCACATATTTTATTTAAGTTATTTACTTGAAAAACTTTATTTTATCACTGAGTGTTTTGTATGACAGCGAAATATTTTTTCCCCACTAAATTATTGTATATAGTACTAAGCCATTAAGCTTACGCACATACATCATAAAAATATACACTAGCAATGTTCTTGAGCTTTGCCGTCGCTAGCAATCCTAATAAATATTTTATTTATTTACTAAGCGTCGGCGAAAGCTAGACGTTCACCTGAAATTGAATGATAAGCCTGCTTATAACAAAATGGCGCTAAATTATGATAGACGCAGAAGCACATTGTGCTCGTAGCCTTGAGACGTACGTTTAGTATCATTATTCCAATAATTTCGCTAGCTACAACGCCCTTCAAACTGGAACACAATAATATCTGGCGGCAAAGATAGGAGCTGCAGTGATACTTACCTAGACGGCCTCAGGCAACAGAGACCTACAACCAGTAAACTTAAATAAAATGTCTCTGGATAATACCGTATCAATTTTCACGATCATTTGTTGAACTTTTGCTTATCTATGTAATATTAATTAACTATTTAAAACTGCGATATCAAAAAAATATAAAAAGATCCCCCGACTGTCTCCATTTTATATGGGTCATTGGGCTACCTTCTGTAAAAAAAAAAACTAACCACGTTACGGGATGTAAGAATAACTTTTTACGATTCTTTTTATAACATACGAAGCTTACAAAGTCAGTGCGAGAAATCTGCTCTGAAAAGAGTTTTAAGTATTGAAATAATGAAATCAAAGAGTCTAATTAATGTACTTAGAAAACTTAACTAAACAAATAATTAATATGCTATGTATTTAACTATAACATATCATTCCCATGAAGTAGATCTAAATAGAGAAAATAAGGAGTAATGAGTTGAAACTATTTAAAAAAGAATGTATTATATAAAGTAGTATACCGATCCGTTTGTTTTCTCTCTATAGTGTATTCGTAAACATGTTTTTTTTTTCTAAAGGTTTGCTTGTGGAAAATGTATGTTTTTAGTGCTGAAGCACTAGTCAATTCATTCTATAACAGTTTAGTTTCGCTTTTGAAATCAACACCATATTTCGAGTGCGACGATTTTTATGCCTGCCGCTGCGCTCGTTTAATGCTTTTATAAAAATAGCGCTACATTTCGCACTAACGTTTTATTAAACGCATTTTAACTTTTTTTTTAAATTTTAGACACTGTACAGCATCGACAATTTTTAGGTACGATTTTTTTTTTATACCGTTGCCTATAAGACGCAAGGAGGACTATTTAAACTATTATGTATTTTATACGAAACATGTACAGAAATCAAAATCATTTCTGTTGTTAAATATGAAAAATGAAAATGCTATTAAGCGAACTCTAACACTTAAATACGTATATTTTACTATTACTACATAACAGCTTTTATCTAATAAGGCTCTTTGTTCTTGGCCCTTGTGTCGAGATATTGTATTATATGATTCATTAATTTCGGTTCGCTTCTTTTATTTAATGGACTCGAATTCGCAACTTGTATATAATAAATACAATGTTGAGGTGGAGGTCCGGAGTTACGAGACTCGACAAAATCCGTAATCAGTACATGCGTGGTAGCCTCGGAGTATACAATATCGCCGACAAACCGCAGGAAATCCGGCTGCGATGGTATTGGCATGAAAAAAGGAGACCAACTGAATACATAGGCAATAACACAGTCATCATACCCAGCAAACGGCGGAGAGGAAGACGATCAAGAAAGCGATCTCCAAAATAGAACTAAGTGGGGTGAAAGAAGTAAAAAAGCAGACCCCGTCATAAGACGAGGCATGTGCTAAAAAGAAGAAGATAAACCATAAAATTAACGATATAATAAATTATATTTTTTACTATACCGTACTGTCGTCGAAATCTGTAACATTTAAAATAGTAAGTAAGCATTACACGGTCGTTCCACTCGCCGTTACCGCGAAACGGGGCATTACATTACATTTAATTTGCAATCGTTTACATCGCACCACTTTCATTACTTTCTAAGTTCAAGCATAAAAGCGACATTTATCTTACGTTTATTTCAGAGAATCGTAATGTAACCGTACACCGGTTTCCTTCGCGATTCACTCGACCATTTGCATACTAGCTCCGTGTTCGGAGTGCTCCGTTGCAAGCGTTATCAGGGCGTAAACACATACGTATAATAGCAGCCACGGTTCGAGTACGTACGACATGTACAACGATCATTCGTTAAATAGTTCTAAACGATTTATTTTAACCAAAAAAAGTTTTATTATCATCATCAGCCGATAGATGTTCACTGCTGGACATAGGCCTCCCCCAAAGATCTCCACATCGATCGATTGTTTGCAGCTCGCATCCAGCTCCTTCCCGCAGTCTTTACCAGATCGTCGGACCACCTGGTGTGGGGCCTGCCAACACTATGTCTACCGGTACATGGTCGCCATTCGAAGACCTTAGTGCCCCATCGGCTGTCAGTCCTTCGAGCGATGTGTCTTGCCCATTGCCATTTGAGACTAGCAATATTTTGGACTAGGTCGGTAACTTTAGTTCTCCTGCGGATCTAATCATTTCTTCCTCGCACATTTATATAAACTCATAATGTCACTTGAGTTTGGCTGATCGAGAACTCGCTATGAACTGTACTCATACCTACCTCACTTTCAATTTTTATAACTTGTAATAATATGTCAAATCTACTATTCCTCATATGAAAAAATATGGTAGATGTAGGAAATTTTCAATATGTAAGCATTTGAATAGTATTATCGATAAGAGTAATTAAATTTTAAACTAAAGTTTAATTAGTTTCCTACCATTAAATATCAGATGAACTATTCTAAAAGTGAGAAATAGTTTGTTGGACGTAAACGAAGGGGGTTTCCGTCTGTATATGACGAGGGAGTCTTTAAGAGGCTGGATCGTGCTCGAGTGTTAGTCTATGTAATTGGAAAAAATCTAAGTTCTATAGAACTAATTCCATATTAATAGCCAGTATATTTAAGCCTTGATGACAAGGTATATTCATTACAATGAGATATTATCCTCAAATCATTGTAAGGAAAAATATTAAGTCCCTTTTTACCCAATAACTTCACACTTTTATAGTTCGGCAATGCAGCCGCGTCCCTATGGTATTCCGGCTTTCCATGTGCGTCAGTTTTCACCAGGTGAACTGTTCGCTCGTTTGCCCGACCTTCCTATATTAAAAAAAAAAACTAACGAAAGCGGCCCATGTAATACTTGCACACCAACAGAAGATAATTTTCTACACTTCTATTCAGACTTAAGTGCAGTAATAGTCGACTGCTGGTTGCACGACAGTGCCTACTGAATGTTTTGTACTATCGACAATATTTCGCACTTTATCTAATCGGATTCGTCGCGGTGCGACAATTGCAATTTGTTTCGTGTTGTCTGAAATATCAGGCGTTTACGTAAACGAGCGCTAAATTGGAGCTGGTAATGGGGGCTCATTCGATGTAAAGCGGACGCTTTCAATTATGCGAATATTTACACTTGCCTGTTACACAAACAACTGTTCGTTTAGCTAATATTATAGAATGTAGTACGCCGGGTACACGGTAGAAGTCAGATTAAATAGAACCTTGTAAAAATATATTATCTAAGGCCCCCAGCGTAAGCTTAGATACGCCTTCTAAGATACCTGCCGTTTAGATGTTACTTGGTTTTAGTTTTACAAAAAGACGAGCGAGATGTTCACATAATTGTGAGTGAAACGCCTGCCCATGACAACGTTAATTGCTAGTTAGGATGATATACACTGCACCACTTTATGGAGGGCACATTGTTCGAAGGACTTACGGTCGATGGTGCAGTAAGGTCCTCGAGTGGCGCCCGCGTACCGGTAGACGCAGTGTTGGGAGGCCTCAATGTGGAACGACGATCTGGTGAGGATCGCGGTAACCCACTAGTTACAAGCAATGCGAGACCGATCCATGTTGACCAGCAGTAGACGTCTATCGGCCGATGATTAAGATGACGACATTATGCCTTGTCTTGAAAATTAGATATTAAGACCCATTACATCAATAATTTTATTAGCTATAGCTTATAAGTTATTTATATGTTATTGTTCTGCGGAATCTTAAAGAGATCACTCCGATGGTTCTTGTCTAATAAATACATATGAGCTTTTAAGATTGTTTACCGCTATTCCGTATGACGTTCATTTATTAACACATACTTCACGAATAAACTGAAAGAACGGCGTCCTGTCTATCAGCAGGTATTGACCGTGAAGTGTTCAGTTTTTAATAAAGAAACAACAACGCATTCCCACTGACGTATATTTATAAACAATTTTCACTCCCGATTAAGCTTTGAGTGGGCACGATCAAAGCGCCTAAGGTCTCTATTTACGAAGGCGCGGGCCAGCCGACACCTAACGCCTCTGTAGCTGAATAATTATAATTCTCTTATAACCCTCCTTTAATTAAAACCTGCGCTTTGATGCATTGTACACTTAAGCTAAGAGCTAAAAAATAAGCCAAACAATTTTACATCAAGTTAAAGAGATTTGTTTCTTTATGTTCTGCACAAAAGAATAAAGCATTTAATTACTTAAAAGTAGACAAAAACTTAATATGTGAATAATAGGCGATAAACTTTAACTTACAACGAACAACATCATAGAAAAAAGACGATGAAATCAAGATAATTTGATGACGTCATTGTTATTGTTGTTTACACAAAATTTCAGTAAAAATATTACACTTGCATTTTTACTACTTTGCGAGGGTATTACGAATAATTTTCAAATATAAGGCTATTCTAAGTATTACCGGTAACATTGTGCACACAGGTTGTTTATTATTATTTCAAAAAATGTGAATGTGCAGCGTTAAACATTTGTATATCCAGATGCGGGATAGCGAACGTTGCATGCAAGTAAAACCATAACAGAAACTATTTAATATAATGTCATTTAGTGAATAAATGTGGTCAAATAAACAACTAGCATATACATAAACATAACAGACTAGTTAGTGTTTATCTAGACATTCTTGCTATTAAAACGTGGTACAGTAAAATCGATAAAGTAAACAAGCAAGCAGCGTATTAAAATCTGTACAACGGTATAAAACCGCCCTTTATCGGGCGCTGCCTAACACTAACATGAATCGCGTCTCCCACGCTTTCGACCCCCTGAACCCTCTAAGCATTTTTTATTTCAACTGGGGACCTATATTGTTTTATTAAAAAGGTACGAAATTGGCGTTAGGGAAATGTTTTCTCTACTCTTCTCTAGCTACAGGTCTATTACATTCAATTGGTTTTAGGTCAAATCAGCAGTTTGAAGTATCGTGGTATTGTAAGATGTACTGTGAAAATGCGACCACGGCAGATAGCCGCACCATCGTGGAATTTGAGTACAATGAAATTATGAACAAACTTGGTAAAGGCTAAATGTATTCTACTATATTATCACATGTATACGATAGGTTACCAAATTACAATTTTTAGTGAAGACGTCTGGAGTTACAAAAACTTAACAAGTTATAAGTGTATCTGTCAAGTATATATTGTCGTTTTTAATCTATAATGAACATAAAGTTGCCTTTTTAAACGCTCGATATTCTAGTCTAGATTATGAAAACATTTTTGTTTGATTTGTTTATTTTCAAAATGGCTTTTACTCGATGAAAACAAATTACACGGAATTTGCAGCAAAAGAAAGTGTTAAGCATTGAACGTTCATAAATTGTCCCCCCGACACCTCATAACTGGCGGCCACCATCGACCTACGGGCCGCACCTAGAGCAATTTTCCATTAGCTCCTAACAAATTCCAAGATAGAGGACAATAGATCTAAACTCTATATTATTAAAGAACAAGCTTCTACATCCACGAAAGCAGTTAGAAGCTAGCTTGACAAAAAGGAACCTTAGGAAGCGCGTTTTAAGTGCATACATACAGGTTCAAATTATTGTATTTCAGAGTTTTGTATAGAAGGGGAAGTGAGGGGAGTCATGAAAACGGGACAGTGGTTGAGGGCAGACTCAAGACTGTCTGGAGTATAGGGCTAAAATTATTGTTTAGAATGGCGAACTTTATGAGCACTGACAATTTGGTAAAAGCATGTATGCTAGTTTGTTAAATGCTAATACCCCTTTCATCTTTTCAATAAAGCGTGTATTTGATTAAAATGAATGGACCAGTCAATATAAGTAAGCTTGCACGTCTCACATTCATCAATCATCATCAGCCGATAGACGTCTATGACTGGACTGGCATTGAGTTCCGTAAATAATAATCCATACAAATACAATTATTTTTGAACGATAATAGGTTATAACAATTTATAATAATATTTACGCTGCCTACTTTGAATCTTTGTACCTTAAGCTGAGGATTTCAGAGAGAGAGAAGAGGTACTTAAACGACTATGATTCGAAGACCAAATCATTACAATATTATTTGCTTGCTTTAGTATAAATACCATAATAATATAAATAAATAAATACTATAAAATGATAATTTACTTATACTATAAGCAAAATCAATGCCGAAATTTTAAAATGAATGTTCATAAAAGCAAACATGAAATGTTTTGCGTACATTAAATGAAAATTAAACTTATTACACTGCAACTGACGTCAAATTAAGCTGCGTGATGTATACGAATCAATATTACTACATCGACTCACGGGGCCAACCCTCAACGTTTCCAACATGCCCCATTCCAAACGCAGTCCCCCATTTAGCCTCCGGCAATTTGTCAAGTAGCCAGACCTACCCTCACAAGCCCCCAATACACGAAATATATTTGAATAATCGTGCCGAGGACATGGCACACAGTTAATATCATTCTTACTGTTGATTCAGCGTTGACATGGTATACTCGATATTGGATATCCGTAAATATTCATGGACACTAAAAATTACTTCTTGTCTGCAAAAACCGAAGGTATTGGTGTTATTCAGCGTTTGTTTTTCTCTGTTAACTGTAGAAAAATAACTTCCGATTCATTTATACTGAACTGTTTTAATTTTTATAACTTAATAGATCCATATATACCAGCAAAAACCTGTTAGTCAACAGAATTAACTCCTGTTCTAGTTACTATTACTCTTCTAATTCCATAACAGCCAATTTACGTCCCCACTGCTGGGGCACAGGCCTACACTCAATTTAAAGGCGATTGAGCCATAGTCACCACGCTGGCCCAATACGGGTTCGTGACTTCACACACACCTTAGAATAAATTCTAAATCATGTGCAGGTTTCCTCACGATATTCTCCTTCACCGTTGTAACTATAGTTCACAAATGTACATAACTTAAATATTAAGTCATTGGTACATGCCGAGATTCGAACCCGCGACCTTCGGAATGAAGGCTGCACACTCTAACCATTAGGCCAGCGAGTTACTCTTCTAATTATTATATTATTATCAATTCTAATTGTTATGAAAATTGAATTTAACAATGATAATTCCATGCACGGGTATCAGTGTGTATGGACCTTTTGAACTCCGTGGCAACTTCATCCATTGACTGGTACAATATCTGATATTAATAATGTTATCAATATCAGTCTTTATAACAGTTATGGTAAAGAAACTACTTAATAAATTCTTTAGTAAACGAGCTGTCGTGAAGACTTCCAGAATTTATCATCTCTTAGAATAGAGTCTAGTAGTACAATCTACATGTAACCATCTAAAGGATAAACAAATATATTTGTTATTCACTGTGTAGAATAGAATTCAAATGTTTTCAACGACACTGCTACATCTGCTTCGTTCATCAGCTATATAGAAGTATGTAGTACTTTTAGCAGCTTTATGAAGTCATTTTCATACATATGCTATAGAGGCGCAGCTCTCGGCTGAAAAACAATAGCTACAAAGTCACGCTTTGGCGTAAAACAAAGGGCGTGGTAACACAATCGGTACACGCGTTCGAGTTAGCTGAACAAAATGGCTTGAAACGCGGCGTGCCGCATATGAGGAAACATTATATTATATATATTTAATTAGATGTTTCCCGACCGCTTTGCTGGCCGTAACATCCACCGAACTCCCTACGGGGAAAAAAATTGTGAATATCCTACTTAACAGCTAACCTGTACTCGGTAAAAGAAATATTGCTATCAAATTTCAAGTATCTAGGCCTTATTGTTACAAAGATATCGAGATGAGATGAAATAAGCTAATTATATTAGTTGTTTACCATTAAACTGTACGGTAAGCACCGATAATATATGAAATACAATGTCGATTGTTGTAATTATAGGAATCAGCGAGATGTTCGTTGATCACAGTAATCCTGTTGTATCAACAGATATTTAATATGAAAGTGATATCTAACCCAGGCAGGTTCAGATTTAGTGCTCTGCAAGGGAATCAAATTTTAACGCGACAGGTTAAATATGATATTTACATAACTCCATATTACACTTGTCGCGTTGAGTTATGTAATTATACATCACATTAGCCCGGTATTCTCTATAGAATGTAACTGTTTAAATACCGAGTAGTGTTTGTTAACTAGCCGTCAACAAAAATAGACAGTGTGATAATGCGCAGATAGAAAACCTCAAGTTTGATCTGCAACCATGTTATATAGAAGCATTAATAACAGTCAATCATGTTATTCATCTTAAAGACAGGTACAAGGAATCGAAAGTTATTATTATTGTTTTGTTTCCATGTGTCAACTATCCTTCAACTATACTTGAACCGTTTTTACTCCAGAAATAATTGATATTCTGTAGCATAAGATAGAACTGTTTCCTCTCTAGGAAGAAACGTTAAATACTCTATATATACTTGTAGCAATACTAGACTATCTATTGAAAAATAGTATACAAACATTACTGTATATACCTGTGTTCGCTACTGTTTAAAGGGCGTTGTTGCTAGTGTAAATACTGAGATAACGAGAGTTATCATCATCTGTTAAAGTGATGAGCGGAACGTAGTGCCGTGTAAACATCTTAACTCCTCTTACCTTTCTATAAATGTAGCGTTCGTGTCAACGCTTTATAGATTAGAGAAGCGAATATAATAAAAATAATTACCAAATTTCATTAATTAATCCACATGCAGGATTTGTTACCTTCATGTTACTAGCTATTTGTTTCGCTTTATCTTATATCTAGGCCACGGCCTTAAATGTACGAGTTTCGACCGAATCGCTAAATGGAGCATTAAATCACGTTATATATAAGTCTTACACAAAGCACGTTATATATAAGCCTTATGTATATTATCATTAATTCGTTATGTATATTGAGTAATGACGATCCGACTTTATCATATCTCAAACACAAACTTGATTTGTAGTTACCGGAATGTCAGTTAAGTTGGCATCGGTTAAAAGAGAAAATAAATTTATTATAATATATAGGAGTTAACTTATAAAAAAAACAACTGCTTAATCCCATATAATTATACTTTTAATTCGTATCAAATAGAAAATTCTAACAAATTACTGAAGATAGACAGCTGTCTGTTGTTTCGCAGTCACGACGTGTGACAAGTACTACGGCAAAGTAATTCCAGAATACAGAACTGAGTAATTGACACATCTGAAATACATTTTCACTTGTAAATGAAGACGTAAATTTAATTAAAATATTTTTTTTTTTCATTAAGCGACAAGACGAGAGGGTCGTTCACCTTATGGTAAATGATACGCCTGCCCATAACGTGACGCTAGTTAAAATGATATACACTGCACCACATTGCGCTCGTCACCTTGAGACATATGTTGAGTCTCGTTACCCCAGTAATTACACTAGCTACAGAGACCTTCACACCGGAATACATTACTGTTTAGCGGGAGAAATAGCAGCTGTGGTGGTACCTAGTCGGGCTCCGGTCACAAAAACCTACCACCAAAAATAGTGCTTAGCACCATGATCTTAAGTTGGCTGTAATCATCGACGTCCTGATATCATAGTTATCACGGAATATTTAAATTTATAGTTATTGTTTATAATGTTTTTTTTTTATGATATCTAAGAGGCAAACGAGCAAGACGGGTCACCTGATGGTAAGTGATTCACCGCCGCCCACGGTCACCAGCGACGCCAGTGCGTTGCCTACCCTTCAGGTAAGAATATGCTCTTTTCTTGAATATGAATTGATGTAATCTATTAAGACTAAATTTAGTCTGTCTTATATAATTGCCTCAATAAAAAGTTTATTTTCTAACAAAATCATAAAATCTCCATCATGAGAGCAAAGTGAATCTCTTGATGTCACTTAAATTTTAGACAAAAGTTTATTTGCAGATTAACTGTAACATAAAGTTAACATATTAACTGAAATGTAGCATATTGCTAATAATAGTTGTACTTAAGCACTACAAAAACAAGAAATCTATACACTATAATTTGCCGTTCCTTCGTACCTTCTCTGCTATTATGACGCATAGACGTAGATAATTATTAATAACGTGGTGACTCAATGTACCATAATTGACGCCGGCATTATGTTTCAAGTGACAGTAATCAAAAACAATGGATCAAAGGTGTACAATGAATAAATTGGTTTAATTGCAAATATACTTTTTTTGCATACTACAAAGCGACCTAGCTAGCAGAACGTTCAACAGCTTATATAGTGTCGTATATGGCCTTAGGTATTCTTTAGAATTGCGGTGATAAGTTACTCCAGTAATTTTAGTAGTTAAATTAGTTATCAAATCGCAGCACTAGTACGATGTATACTTCTGCTGGGTGTTAATAAAAGTGCTAAGCGATAAGATAAGCATCATTTCCAGCTTAATGATGTTCGCTACAGAATGTAAGCCTTAGATCAATTTAAAGAGCTGCGGATGTTACCTGCATGTAATGATTCTCATTGATCGTTACTAAATCTTTCCTCAATAGACTCTTTCTGCTTCACTGGCTGTCAAATCTTCAGGTTGTGAGGTCCATCTCTCTACTGTCTACTGTTCCGTGTGGCTGTTTCAGCGACTTTTACCTTATACAAATAACCCCATTTCTTCTTTATAGCTCGGTGTACGATTCTAATAATATTCACACCCTTATAGACCACGTTCTTCTTTGAAAAGAGGTTAATCATAACTTTAATATATATTTTGGCTTGTAATTGACTAAATATTGAAACCTAAAGAAATCTTAATATATTCAATACCGCGTTTGCACATTTTTAAGAAAGGTACTTACTGCTTCCTAGTGGCTGATCAAATTTAAATATCGCCTACTGTTTATGACTAAGATATATTGTATATGGATATTTTATTGATAAAAAAAACCGCTTACCTTTAATGATATAACAGCATCTGGAACAATAAAACAACATTTTAGAACAACTTCACTCATCAGAGTTTATTTACATAAAAGAGAATGGGTAATAAGATTGAAAGTACAGCACTTTTAAAACGAAGAAAGTAATGTCTTTTCTTTATTTATTATTAAACATAAAGTAATAAATACAAATAAATAAAATAAATAACAGATACCTAAAACTTAGTACGGTTTATTTATATACATGATACAGTTGTGATTATATTTTAGCTGAAATTCCACCCAGGCCCATTTACAATAGGATATACCTTTAGCTTCGCTCGGTGTGATCCAGAAGATACAACAAGGTTTCGGATTTCGGTACGTAGGTTATTTAATATCGGGATTTAAATGATCAGAAATTCTGGAACCATCTACATTGTTGTATTTCGGGAAAGCAAATTGTTACTTCTTTCGAACTCTCTGAGATTTGATGGGAGTTTGTACTCTTTTAAATGAAAATGAAAGCAGTGTAAACGTTGGGACAATAAAATAATCAAAATAATAAAATAAAACCTTAAAAATTCAGTTTTTTTTTCTTTACGAAGCGACGAGACGAGCAGGACTTTCACCTCATGGTAAGTGATTACCATGAGGTGAAAGTCCTGCCCGTATCGTCGCTTCAGAAAGTAAAGAAATGAAAATCTTTAGATACGCCTACCCATAACAACGTGGCGCTAGTTAGAATGGTATGCCACACCACCACACTATGTTGGTCACTTATAACATATTAAATATCGTTAGCCAATTAATTCACTAGCTATAGCACTCTTCAAACCTGAATACAGTAATAATTGCACAGTATTTTTTGGCGGCATAAATATGCACTGCGATGGTTCCTACTTAAACGTTCTTCCGCAACAGATCCCTACACTACTACACATGTAATATGGACAGACGGACATTTAGCATCTGATCGTATGTGAAATGGTCACAATGATAGTCTCAAATTATCTGCATCGACCGTGGACAATCAAACCGGCAAATTAGATATACAGAGGGGCAAACAGACCAAAGCTTTACAAACAACCCGGAGGCACGAATAGTAGTAATTCCAGGCAATCGGTCATGACACCGAATTAAATATAACGTTCTGTAACCAGTATTCGCTCATGTTTACAATGGTAGTGGTTTAATAATCAGTCAAACAACGTGATCATGAAAATTCATTCCATCAAATCCCTTGAATTATTAAACTCACTCGTGGTGGCAGATCGTCTATGTAAGTACTATCGCAGCTACTGTCTATGCCCTGAGGTAATAGCTTGTAAAATTACTGAGATATCACTTACTGGGTGAACCATCTTATCACTTGGTCGAATAAAAAAAAACTCGATTCCTCTTCATGACTTCTGTAGAAACTAATTGAAATTTAAAATAGCTAGCAATTGGATACCATAAGAAGTTTTTAATGACGAATTCACACGATTGTTCTAGAAAACGGAATAGACGATTTCCTCTTTTCTCTCTGTTTCCTCGATATAGTCATCGCCTCTTGAGGAATCCACTGGTTAATATCAAATTGAATAAACTTATCTGGAACTAATTAAAATTGTTTAATAGTCATAAGTGTAAGAAAAGCGTATTGCAGATATGAATATAATTTTCAAGATATATTTTCTATTCCTCTTTTCCCATTTTCCATTTTGCATTCACCGTTCTTCATTCTTCATTCTCCATTCCCATTCTTTTTCAATTTTATTTTCATTGCCGTATAAAATATTCGTACTTTTGTCAACTAATGAATGTACGAAACATACTTATAGCTTTACTTGAAAAGTATAGTGTTTTAAACATGTTTAAAGCGTAAAAATTATAGTATACGAAATATAATATGTGGTCAACATGACAATATCACAATTTTCTTATACTAATTGATAATATTAGTTTCGTCGCATCCAAAAACTGCAGAAACATTTGCACATCCTCAAGAACATACAGATCATGCAATAATGCATGTAACACGTGGGTCGGTGCAACCCCTTGCAATATTTCCTATCAGCTTGTTTATTCATTTTCGTCTTTACGCTTTCACGTTAAGGTAGCTATTGGAACAGTGCGTAACGCCCCTAAACCGTAAATCACTTGAAGCAGTGCAATTACAGGGTGTACGGATCGATAGAGCGGCGAAATATTCGGGCAGTCCATTGCATTAATATGAAACCGTCTGAGCGAACTCGTGCTCATAGTATTTATAACAGACTAGATACAGACGTATTTCATATAATATTTCTTAATTGTTCATATATGCTTCGTACTTTACTGGTGAGTAGAGTCTAGGTACCACCACAGCTGCTATTTCTCCGGCTAAACAGTAGTGTGAAAACATTACTGTGTTCCAGATTGAAGAATATCTTACGTCTAATGTTTTAAAATGTTCCATTATAACAAACAATGTTATCATTGATATAAAGGTCTCTGACATAAAAAAAAAAAATTACGTCTCCGGCGATGAGCGATGTTGTGCAGTGTATATCATCCTAACTAGCTCCACGTTGTTATGGGCAAGCGTATCACTTATCATCAAGTGAACATCCTGCTCATCTCGTCGCTTAATTGAATAAAGTGATAGTAGGTAAGTTTAATTTTTACAAATAAAGCATCGAATTATTTTAGAACTAAGCTAACTATAACATAATAAAATCTAGATATAACAGTCATATTCCATTTAATATTTTTTTGATTGAAGATAACTTAATCTTTTTTTTTTACCTATATCTATAATCGTCCTTCCTCTCTTTTTAATATTTTTTCTATAAATATTTAATATCGAAGTTGAAGAAAGACGTTGAATCCGGATTACTTAAATTCTTGTTACGTATTACAATAAAGAATAAATGTATAAATTAAATGTACAAGAAGTCAAAAAATTTTAGACTTTCGAATACAAGGTTTCATCTTCAAACATAATACAAAAACTCTTGATTTCTTGATAAAAAAAAATTACTAATACTAACAGCCTCAACTAGATCCTTTACGTACGAACTGTGAAGTACTTAGAAATAAATACTACTGAAGCGGTCACCGATCCAATTGCTGGCCCCGTGGCGTGTTGCATAACTTTAATAAGCTTAACGTTTACTACGGAACTATGCATTTACGCTGTTAATTGAAGAATGTTATAAAAACAGTGTAAGTAGCTTAAAAGGATCTTTAAAGATTTTTTTATTACTACTCTTTCACTTTGTTGCCCATCTTCCATTTAGATTATTGTATAAACGTATTATAATATAACGTTAAATATGATAGAAAGCAAATTAAGCAAAGCGAAACAATTACTTAAAAACTCAAGAATAGTTTCTAAGGAATAAGCATTAATAAAACTAAAACTTACCAAGTTTAAAAAAAATACTGTAAGGGCACGTAAGCACTCATAATTCAATAAGCATAGAGTATATACAGATTTAAAGGCAGATTAAATAGGAGCTATTTATAAAACGCATTGTTTTGTTCACATTGAACCTTACTCTACGAACTTGTTATCGATTTCCTGAAAGAGGGCAATGGCCAGCGCGATCATTGTGATTTTAATACAATCGACCGTACGGACCCTACTCTGTAACGCGAGGCTATACTACAGGTACAGTACTAAAGGTCACATAAAGTATTCCCGGTTTTTTACGCAATATACATATATATCTCTACCAAAACTTGTCCAATTGTCTGTAAGGAACATAAAATTATCCATTTCAGTTTTTTTCTTATATTGGTTGGTATGAAAAGTAATATTGATTGAACATATCTGAAACATCTCAAGATCAAAAACATATATGAAAAAGTGTACAATGCGACGCTTTAAAGATAGAACGAAGATTGCTCCGATTCCTTTCTAGAAACTTCGATATAACAACTGCACGAGGCTCTGATAGACAAAGTGGTTAAATATTACAACTGGTCGGGAAAAGCGATGAAAATTGGGTGAATTACGAGTATATCAAACTGAACCCATCATCGTTAAGAATTGATGACAATTTTACTCTTGATAGATTGTTGTCCCTGGAGACCGTCTAGGTAAGTACCACATCATCTCCTAATTCTGCAAATAAACGGTACTGTACAAACATCATTGAGTTCCAGTTTGAAAGGCGCTGTAGGTAGTGAAATTACTACGGTATATCTCATCTTCTCATATGTCATCCGAACTAGCCTCACGTTGATATAGCTGGGCAGTATATAAACTGGAGTACGTACTGTGTAATTCTATTACGTTAAGAAGCCGAATCTTCTAGAAATATTTACGGCCAACTGCTATCAGGAGATAACATTCACTGTAATATGTAAGAATGGACACCCACCAGCGTACATTTTGCTCAGACACATGCTTGTTTAGAAGCAATAAAACATGCGACAGTAAATACGCTGTCACGAGGCGCCGTAAACTTTGTTGTAAACATGTCTCTCTACGCGCTCTTGGGTAAGGGATGGATATATAAGATGCTTGTACATATTACATATAAGATTTTCCGTGACCGCTACCCGTTGTTCTGATGACGAGTTCTCCTTGACCCATCACCAGCTTTATACGACTAATGCGACTATTATAAGTAATAAACCCACGCGATTCCTATACAAAAATTATTAGTTCTGTTTACTTTCTACTATGAGTCCAACAGAGTTCTCTTTTGGTTCATCTAAGAATGGACTTGAAAAATTATTATTACTGTCACTACTATTTTTTTATTCGACGAAGAGACGAGGCAAGCAACACGTTCACCTTATGTTAAGTAATACGCTTACCCATAAAAACGTAACTCTAGTTAGTATAATACACCCAGCACCACATTGCACTCGTCGCCTTGAGACAAGATGTTAAATCTCATTACCCAATTTCACTAGCTACAAATCCTTTCAAACCGGAACACAGTAATGTTTGTACACTATTGTTCAGCGGTAGACGCAAGGGCTGCGGTGGTACCTGCCTAGACGATCTGAGGCAACAGCGATATATTACCAATATATCCGAATAACGTCTGGACATCTAATATATGTGTAAGGGGTGTAAGGGGTTCCGCTTAACATCTTACGGAGCCCAAGTCAACCTCATCTGCACGCGGTGCACCCTGATGAATAACAGACGAGGCTCTGACCACCCACTAACCGGCACTGGGCCAGGTTGGTGGATTATGACCCAATCCCCTCAATGAGCTCCAATGTTTGGGGGTGGCCTATGTCCAGTAGAGGACGTCTGTCGGCTGATAATAATGATGTTGATCTATGTGTAAGTATTATTTACATTAAGAAGTTTTATTCAGGCGGTTTTGTTTTAAAGCAGTTAATCAAAAGTATTGTTGCATACGAAATTATTGTACTAAAGATACAAAATCATGCATTAACATCGCAAAATTACTAGTACACTGTGGATTTATGTGAACATCCTAACCCAAACTTTAATGAGTCATGGTTAAAGGTAATATATGGATCACATACGATTACTATAAAACCCTGCACAAGTTGAAACCTACGTTAACATAATAACTATTTTTAGAAAAACCTGGTCTACACGGTCCTACACGGTCTTTACATCTTTACACAGCAATCTTTTCCTGTTATTTTAAAACGTATACAAGTAAATATTCAGAGATTAAAATCGCTGATGCTGTCAGACCTGATCACTGAACTGACTCGGCAAAATACAAGAACAGTTACAGAGGAAAGTGAAAACAAAAGTTTCACGGCTAATTTAAGTGGTGCGGCGCTCGTACTCGATGGATTTTTTTTTCAGCTCCATGCTCCCTACCCATTCAGTCATACTTTGTATGAAAGTTGAGAATTGCAGCGATTTATAAAGGCAATGAAACTGTGAAGTTAAACACTGAAACAAGGTAGTTAGTTACACAACAAGTTACAACTGACAACACGTTTCTTACGAGCATTATTTAAATGATGCTTAATCTAATAGAAGCCTTTAAGTGTCTAAAACGCGCAGACTGTTTAAAAAACATATAATATAGATTTCTTTAGACAAAATGCTGATTGTGGACGATATCATTCCCAAAATGGATAACAGTAACATAAAAACATTTCTAAAACAGACATTGCAATGCCTTTTCTTCGCTATAATATCAAATTAGAGGAAGTCATACGAAACTAAGGTTAAGTATCACAGACAACACAGTTCAAGCGCACAGCCCTGAACCCGACCGCTTTATTACTTAGCTTTAAGGCTATAACACTAACTATTACCTTACACATCCAGCGTTTTCAAGGATTCAATCTTTGTAAAAGCTGGATGTTACATAATATTTGTTAAAGAAAACAATAAGTTGAAAATGTAAGTTACTATTCAAATTAATTATACTATAATTTTTTTCCCTTTATGCTGATTTTAATCACCGTATAATATTGTCAACTGATAGAGAGACGAATACTATGGTTGAGAGTATTTCTACCATACAGATTTTTTGTTCTATAACGTTATGAGATAAGCAGTGTCTTTACCTGATGGTAAGTAATATAACCATTTCTATAACAAGATGATGATGTGTAAAATGATATATACTGCACCAGATTATTCGTCACCATGACATACAAAATGTTGTATATCTTTACACCAATAATTTCACTAGGTAGACGCCATCAAAACCACCTAATTCCAAAACGTACTTTATAGAAATTTCTCTATAAAAAAAACCCACTAAGGAACATATGTGCGATAGTCTTATCTGTAAATAACCGTAAGCAATATAAATAAAGGAACAGGAAGCTAAGCTGGCATTGAGCCAGGCACAAAATGTACAGCCTATAATTGTTAAGGAAGTTGGATAGCATGCCAAGATTTTATTTCCTTAAAATCGGTAGAAAAATGTAATGATGGTGGAATACTAAAATAACCACACGCATACATTGAGAAAGTTTGGCACAAGGTAGTTTTAAAAACATCGTACGTTGTCTACTCCCTTAACATTCCCACAGCTGGGCCTTGGGACCTTATCTCACTAGGAGAGATAATAAAATAAAACAGCTGAATGACTCGAACTACGACTACGACACAGGAATGCTTAACACTATACTAGATCACTTCAGCAATATTGAAAGCTTCTCTCGAAACGAAATATTGTTTACATATTATTGGTTAAAGACAAGACAGATACGACTTCCACTCTTTCTTATTGATATAAGAGGGAAATCTTAACACACTCTATTTCATGGCAATCAACGTTACGCAGAATTTTCACCCACCAACCCTTAGTAATCTCCTTCAGTGCAGAAAGCACTACGATCTTCTATAAAAGACACCGATAAACCTTGGTCCAAGCACTACTCAAGAAGGGATAGGGTCTGCTTCTTCTAGGACAAACACAACCACTTCATATTAGCTGTCCTTCAACGACCTTTAACATTTTCGGCCTTTGCCATAAGGGTGGGGTTTACTTAGGGCCGTAATGTGATTAAACCGCCGCAAAGAAATATTGTTATAATTTTAACATGTTAAATGCTATTGTAAGTATGAATGATAGACTAACAAAGCATTTGATACACAATATACGTAAATCATGTTCTGTCTTCTCCTATTTTAAAGTCATAAACCATTTCCATACTGTAACTGAATTTCCTTGTTATTTCGCTTGAAAATACAATCCGCAAATAGACCGGATCCCGGTGCAGCGTCGGATTACGAACCGGACGATTTATTGCCCGATTCGGTGATATAACAAGTTCCCTCAAATCTCTTTTATGCCCGGGATTACTTAGGTTCTCATTGTTATTTGTGTTGCAATACGGCACGCTTCCTTTAAAGTTAATGGGGTAAAGAAATTACTATAACAAAACTTATCAAAGTTGCTTAGGTTATACACAAAATTAACAGAGTAATCTTCTTTATGATTATCACAATTACAACTTTGTTCCTACTACATATTTTTTTTAATTCGGCGAAAAATTGCCAAGCAGGATGTTCACCTCAAGATAAACTCAATCATAACAATGTGACACTGTTTAGGATGATATACAACACACTACTACTGATGATGATATACTACACAGAGTTAGGTCTCCGCTGCCGGAGACCGTCTAGGTAGGTACCATTGCAACGCTATATCTGTCGACAAACAGTAGTGTGTAAATATTACTGTGCTCCTGTTTTATGGCGGTTGAACTAGTGAAATTACTGAGGTAACGACACAACATGTTATGCCTCATGGCGACGGGCACAGTATTATTCACTTGTATATCCTAACTTACGCCACGTTGTTATAGGCAGGGCTATAATTTAACATCAGATGAACGTCTTGCTAGTCTTGTCGTTCGTCGAATTAAAGAATAAAAACAGTGCTCGTTGTCTTGTGATATAAGATGCTATCACAATTTACCCTTTAATCTCTCTAAGCACAGTGCCTTAAAAATAAGCGATACAGTGCATTTTCCTTAACCATCTCCAGCAACAGACAAATCACCAGTAAAAGGTACAGTTATTCCTTAAACAAAACAAACTGGAGTGGACTACAAATGTTAATATAAATTAATGATATCATTTAAAGAAATCCTTCGTAACGTTGGCTTCCCATAAGCTACCTATTTCGTACGTTATCCGTAGATCGGTGGCCCATTTAAATAGGATTGTCCGAGACACTAAACAGGACGCATGAGGGTCGGGGTTCGTAACAAATTCAATTATATTGACTAGGAACCGGATCCGAAACGCGGCCGTAGTGAGGTTTTAAATAATACCACACGAAAGGTAAAAAAAACGGCACTAACCACCCGATTATTTTATACACAAAGAAATAAGTTATTCTTACGTTGTATTGAGTACTGTATTTTTAAATATTTTTTGTGCTCATTATATGATAAACATGTACATTGACATTTCTTAATTCATTAAAAAGTTTCAAAGAACGACGTTGTTCAACAAGAAAAAAGAAAGTTTCCATTAATCTAGTACTCACGACACGCAAATAAATATCTAATGAAAGACAAGCGTAAAACTTTAAATTGCGTGTTATACATGAAATACTTTTATATTTTGTTTTTATATATACAGTCAACGTACATCATCATTATCATAATATATGTATGAAGTGGTACGCCTGACAATAAAAAACCTACTTCGTGATGATATACATAGCATGATATTGTGCCCGTCGTGTTGAGACGGATACAATGTTAAGACTCGTTACGTTAGTAATATCAGTAACTACAACATCCTTAAAACTTGAATTTAGTAATATTTGTATACTATTGTTTGCAGAAGTATATACGAGCTATGGTAGTGCCTACCTATAAAAGAAACACCAGAGTGACGAATATACAAAGCATGTAGCTTAATGTTTGTTCATCTGTAACTAAAATCAAGAAAAGAAAAACTATTATTATATAAAAATATTATATAAATCAACGTTAAAAAAATGAAGTTTGACGTTATTAAATGTCATTTAAACCACTTCCAGTATATACAAATTTTTCCAACATGTATTGCCAGACTTCGATTTCAAACAATTTCTCGTTAGCCATGTAAATCATACCGCCTACGTTCGTAACACGAACCCTAAAATACAATTAATATAATGCATCGCCTCCCCTCCACCCCCATCCGTTAGCGGTGTCCGTGACTCATCAAGTGCACGCACTCTACCGAATTAGATCCAGATAAGGTGCTCTGCATTATTTTTAACCGCAGCTCGGGAGGGATGGTCATAATCTTGGTCTTTTTTTGCATAACTAAAATAGACAACGTCTGGCGGGTCGGGAAGGTGACGTTTATTGAACAAGTTTCCAGAACGTTTTATGATGACATGTTTGAAATATGATGTAGAAAATTTAGTGCTTGGGTGTGTCTTAAACCTTTCCCACTTCTGCTGAAAGACCTACACTATAACTTGACGTGTGGTATAAATATAAAACAATAATTTAACATGATAACATTATTTGTTACCACATAACAACGGCTAGTAAGACTCTGCTACAGGAGACCGTTTAAATACCACCGCAGCTTATATTTCTGCCATCGAACAATAGTATGCAAACATTGCTGTGTTCCGATTTTAAGGGCGTTGTGAAGTCAAATAACTAGGGTAACGAAATATCTCATCTCATGTCCCAATGCAACGAGCACATTATAATACTGTACATCCTAACAAGTGCTGTTTTTATGGTTAGACGAATAAAAAAAATTTGGTCTGTAATATTCTTTGTCGACGTGTTTGACGTTGATAATAACTATGATAATATTGTAATAGAAAAAAAATATGTCAATAAGAGAATAATATTAACCATAAAAGTAATGGTCAAATAGGAATCAATAAAGGTCCCAACAAGTTACATTTTCCATAATTGAATCATCGAAATAAAGAAAATGAGCTGAAGTAAATAAGAGCAACGTACCTTATGAGCCCGGAGCCTGTTAAAACGTAAGTTTCGGTGTTAAAGAAATTATTTCGGACGAATAGTCAGTGGGCGTGGGGCGTCTAAATATGGAAATACCAACGCGACGCACCGATCTGATCATTTCGCGAAAGTATGACGCTCCTCATGAAGGACAAAAGGTGTATCCATTGAAATAATTCTGTACTTATAAATTCTATATTTATAAATACTTGTAACAGTCAAATATACAGACAAATGATGTTTCTTTTATCAAAGAAGAGACGATCGGTACGTTCACACGCATATGACTACGTGACTCTAGTTAGGATGTTATACACTACATGATATTGTGCTCGCCGCCTTAAGTATAATGTGTTGAGTCTCATTACCCCAATAACTACACTCGCTACAGCGCCCTTTAAACAGGAAAGCAGTAATAATAGTTTGGCAAATATCTCCCTTCCGCCTTTTTGTCTTTTGAATTTCGCGGCTATGTACAAAGCGCTACAGAGCTCGTATCTGGCAATACTATACATAATTTGAAAGGTCTTGAGATAACCTACAAAACGACGCTATGCATAATTAGTTTGGATATTGCGTTCAACAGTTATAGACGTGTAAACATATAGTTCACTAACGCCGAAATTCGCGCTATTTTAAAGTTTTCCTTCGTTAAAGGCAAATCCGCTAGAGAAACGTTCCGTGAGATTAATGGTGTTTTGGGGGATGGTACTCTATCACTTCGAACCGCGGAGGAATGGTTTCGACGATTCAGAGCCGGTGAAAACGACACCATGGATAAGCCAGCCGGCGGAAGACCTGTGACGACAAATACCGATCAAATCATGGACTACATCGAGTTAGACCGGCATGTGGCATCTCGTGACATCGCCCAGGAGATGGGAGTTAGTCACCAAACCATTTTAAACCATCTGCAGAAGGCTGGATACAAAAAAAAGCTTGATGTTTGGGTGCCGCATGATTTGACGCAAAAAAACCTTCTGGACCGAATCAACGCCTGCGATATGCTGCTGAAACGGAACGAACTCGACCCATTCTTGAAGCGGATGGTGACTGGCGACGAAAAATGGATCACATACGACAATATCAAGCGAAAACGGTCGTGGTCGAAGGCCGGTGAATCGTCCCAAACAGTGGCCAAGCCGGGATTGACGGCCAGGAAGGTTTTGCTGTGTGTTTGGTGGGATTGGAAGGGAATCATCCACTATGAGCTGCTCCCATATGGCCAGACGCTTAATTCTACCATCTACTGCGAACAACTGGACCGCTTGAAGCAGGCGATCGACCAGAAGCGTCCAGAATTGGCCAACAGGAAGGGTGTAGTGTCCCACCAGGACAACGCCAGACCACACACTTCGTTGATGACTCGTCAGAAGCTACGGGAGCTCGGATGAGAGGTTTTATCGCATCCACCATATAGCCCGGACATAGCGCCAAGTGATTACCACCTGTTCCTGTCCATGGTAAACGCCCTTGGTGGTGTAAAGTTGACCTCAAAAGAGGCTTGTGAAAAGTGGCTGTCCGAGTTCTTCGCAAATAAGGAGGGGGGGCTTCTACGAGGGAGGTATTATGAAGTTGCCGTCTAGATGGAAACAGATTATCGAACAAAACGGCGCATATTTGAACTAAATCCAATCACTGTAACACTTTTTATAAAGCATTGAATAAAGAGCAAAAAAGCGGAAGGGAGATATTTGCCAAACTAATATTTGCACACTACTGTTTAGAGGCAGAAATAGGAGCCGCGGCTGGATGGATAGTCAGATTGAACTTTAACAATTTTTTTTTTTATTATAAGCAAGATCTTATTAAGTCTAAAAAGTACATTGTACCTTCTGAAGAATTTTGGAAATATTTCAAAGTGAATATAAGTCATGTTATGACCGTTCGCTTATTTTTTTTCTGGATCTTCGGAACTCATGACTTTAGAGACTAGGAATCATGTGTGAGCTATTAGTTTGTTCACATCCCCTTTGAACTAGAAACAAATATACGTACATATAGTCGTCGTATAAAAAAAAACAGTAATGGTTTGTAGTAAATCTAGCATAAGTAGTACTTGCCTAGGCGGTCCCTGGTCATAGAGCTACTACTACTATGACAGATACAATGTGATATCTATTGTCGCTAGCGATATCTCCTCAGTAAAAAAAATATTTTTAATTAGAATGTTGGTAATGGCTGTCACTGTGGCGTATGTTCGTGATCGTCTTATTATGCGTGCCAAGTAAGAATGATTTGTTTACGTGTCCAGAGCGTATAAAATGAGAATCGTATCGAGGCCAATGAGGCGATACTCAACGGACAATGTTCCTTTGTTCGATATCATACGATTTCGAACACGGAAAATCACTACAATGTTGCGATTTCAAACCCATCTGCGATAACTATGTTGGTATAATGATTAAGATGATGCCGACAATTGATTTTTGGTTTATCAACGATATATTTTAGTTTATAATAATATGCACTTTTTACTTCAATATAAATGAAGGGGCTGCAAAAATATATTAGAAGCAAAATTTTATATAACAGTAATATTTCAAACGTAAACTCAGATACATGAAATATTTCATATATCTAACTATATGAAATATGGCTATATATCTTAAACAATACGTTTATTAAAACAATTATAGTCATTTCAAATCCAACCTAAAATATTATTGTTGTTTACATCGCAGGATTAAGGTTTTAGAGTAGGAAACCAATGGGGTTCCTTCTTTAAAACCTGCGTCTTGCGTCCTGCGTTCTGCGTCAATATGCAAGTACATAAAATCTTCTCAATATAAAAACATAGTATAATATCTGATGTTAACATAAGGGTAGTGAGGTTAAAACGCAACCCTCCGCAGAAATAATTGAGCAGACAAACTGCGTAGCAAAGTTAAAACGTAGGTGTAAAGCGCAATAGCTAAAACGAATATTTACACAAGCCCGTTTTGTTTGTGCAACGACATCTTTGCTTTAGTTAAACGTAATATCCATTATAGCAGATTGAAATTGATTTCAGAATATCTGTGTTAAGAATATTTTATTCTACTTTACAAAGACAGAGAAGAAACGTGATTTTCCAAACTAGAATTTTGTTATATCTATAATTTCGTCTCGTTTTTTATTCGTGTGGCGAATAAATATCGTTCAGCTGACGCCGGCTCTCGTTACGATTTCGACAATAATTTGACGCGGGTCACGATTTAATCGCAATTTCGATATAAAACCTTGACAGTGTTTAATACGGCACGGCGGTCTCGTGCTGAAGGCTGAGCGAAAAATAATTTCGCCTTTGTTCAGCCTCGAGTCACTAATCGTATTACGCATCTCCGCCTTGGGAATTATTCGCGGCTGGTTAAAAATCGGTCACAGTGCTTAATTAATTTCACGGCTCCCGCCGTCGTGGCGGTGCGCCGCTGTGGCCGACCTCAGCATCAGCCGCGGCCGGACGGAGCCGGCTCTTGCAGCTGTACTCGTACACGAAAGCAGTTTCATTGTAACGAGCCGTTTCACGTCTGTTACACCTGATTAAGAATTAACATTTGACCTCAATTTCATATTAATTGATAATCAGATAGAAGCTGAAGTATGTTCCCCCAGAATGCTGTACTGACTACCAATGTAGCAATACTACTATTTCGCCGAATAAATATTATGAGGAAGTCTCTGCACCAATAAGCTGTTATTCAGGATTATTATAATGCACCAACATCGATCATAGCTATAAGACATTTTCTTCCCTAATTTATGTAACCTAAAAATTTGCACCAGAATTCTGGAGTACAGCAAAGTATGCATAATACTATTTAATACTAGAAAAAAGGCTGAGCTTATTCTAAAATCAACTACAGACCTTTAGTCTCGACGAATAATAGATTGCCCGACTTGGGTGAAAATAAGACTTGAAACTCTACGTTGGCCTGAAGTTTGAGCTAAAATCGATTTTCTTAACTTTAAGACTGAGCATACTGTGGCACTTTTTAAGCATCCTCCACCTCGTTATCCCACTTTTCAGCTGCCCACGACGACCGGGCTCAAGTTTTCTCATGTTTCACGGTACTTCACTTAATTTTACTCGGCGTAGTGGAAATTCAGTAAAGTTTAACAGCGGCCAATGTTCCGCGAGTGATTTGTTGTTGCAAGCGGTTTCGTGCACTCAGCAGTTTTGTTCAGCGAACTTAAATTGTTAAAAGTAACGTTTTATGATCGGCAGTAAAAGTGTGGCAGTGACCATTTGTAAAGGTATTTTTGTTTTCTGCCAATAGAATTATGTAGAATAATTTTTTTACAATACTTTTGCTTACTACTACTGTTTAAATACGGTATATAATAACTACATTCAGCATACAATAATGTTCGCATTCATAGATTTTAGCAGCTTCTCACGTGAGAAAAGACATGGATATTTTCTAATTGCAGAAGCATTCATCGAGTCAATTAATACTGTTCAGCAGAAAAACGATGTTGTTAACCTGTTAACAAGTACAGATTAAACTCTAACATAAATTATACCCTGTCTCATATGCGGCAACAAAAAACTTTAATTAACAAAAACAAAAAAGTGTATAAAAGAACTAAGATTTAGTCAAAAAACAATATCTATATAGATTTCTTTCCAATTTTACATAGATTTCCTTATATATTCCAAATCGTCCAATTACTTATCTCTATTATAATTCATGTAAAGAAATTTAAGATGAAATCTTAAACGCTGAAAATGACTATAACACAAAACATTTAACTATGATCTGTTTAATGAGCTCTATTGTAACCATTTGATATTATTTATATGAAGTCATTATGCCATTAAATAGCTTAATCGTTCTGATATAATAATAACATTACAATTCGTTCGTTGTTAATAGAAAGTAACAATAAAAAGTACATTAAAAAAAAGTACAAAAATTAATTCCTGTACGGGCGTGCGGCACGCGCGCTGCAATTAATTAATGTGGACGATTAACATAACGACAGCATTCGTGACGGACCCTCAATCTTGAGGAATTCAAGAGCACAGCATCGCAAGAAGATCAGTTGGTATGAAGACTTTAAAATATTTTCATATGTATTCTGTGAACGTAAGAGAGATGTAGATTGATTGATGCAAGGTAAACAGATGTGAAGAAATGGGATTCAATAGTAAAAATTAATTATTTCATTAGTTAAGATAATTAATGACGACCATATCATAGTCAGTCTGCTACAGTTTTTGCTATACGTGTGGCTATTAAAGAAAGCGTCATAGTTGTTTCTTAGGCTGGTAGCATTCAGTTGTTTTACAGAGTAGAACCTTATACATTCTGTTTGAACAGCACTAACAGATTATCAAACGTTTGGATTTTTCTACGTATGATCATCATCGTCTTCTTTAAATGTCAGACGTTCCATAAAGTTTCATATAAGTCTATTCCACAGATACGCCACATTGATCGAACCTTCGAATCCTTCGCTTTTTTTAATGGAGTAAAAAAATCAAACACAAAGCATTTCAAATTTCCTTTCTTCTATTTTAGAATCGTAGACGTTTGAATAAATACTGTTTAATACTTAATTTAGCTATAAATTATATATTCCCTTTGCGAGTTATATTATACATATGTTTGGCAAATGTTGGGCATACATTATATCTATATTTGGGTAGTCGTTAATAAAACTAGTTCCAATGAACATTGTATGATAGGATTACTATCATATTAAATAGGGAAAAATGATATTACTGTTTCATTACAAACTGTACATAACCGTCTATGTATACTTAATATTTCAATGTACTAGATACGCAAAGTCGTCTAAGATGATATATGAAAATAGGAATGCAATAAATCTAAAAATTTACAAAGTAACCATAAAGGAACTTGTATAATAAAGCGTTACATTCGTTCTAATGAATGCAAAGTAAACGAAACCGCAAGATAAAAACTAGCCCGTAACAATTGCCCATCGACGTGTAAAACGGGTCGTAAACGAACCGCTGATAAACCACACAATTACACAACCACTCTACACAATTAGTTTAGTTCTGATGCATCGGTCATAGAATCCTAGGGTTAGGAGAATCATCTGAAACGTGCATATGTAGAATATGATCACTCTGTAAGCTGAAAATGCGATGGAAAGAGCTCGGCGGGATGGTATTCATAATGATCTAAATCTTCAAAGAACTTAAGTCACCGAAGACGTCTTTTAAGTAAACAATGTGATGTGGCAATGAATTGGTTATATTTGACATGGTAATCACCGGTTGAGTAAATATACTTTAGAGTAAAGACCGCGTTTAAAACTACTTTTAAAAACTAGATAGTGGCTAGCTACAACTGCTGCTGGCTAAGAATTAGCAACGACCTAACCCCTACGTCCTTGTGTAATATGAAGTATTGATTATAATTTGTTTGGACAATTTTTCCTTCCCCCAAGTATTCATCATCAAACTTTAATATAGTTTTTGTGTTAAAAATGTCTATACCTGCCAAGAAACTTTCATATTTCATTATCACCATCATTTCAATCACTTCACTGGTGATCTGTCTCTATTACCGGAGACCGTCTTCGTATGTATAGGACTGTGCATGTATTACTGTTTTCCGGATAGAAAGATGTTATAGCTAGTGCAATTACTGGGGTAACGCGACGATATCTTATGTCTTAAGCGACGAGAGCAATATAGCGCAGTGTATATCATCCTGACTAGCGCTAAGTTATTATGAGCGGGCGTATCACATAACATCAAGTGAACGTACTACTAGTCTCGTCGCTTAATTGAATTAAAAAAACCAATGGATCTCCACAGCTGAACATAGGTCTTTTATAATCTGTTTTTATTTAGAATCCTTTTACATATTTAGACATTAAAAAAACAGAACTTAGTCTATTCATTAAAGAATAATGTGTCAAGATTTAAATCTACTTGCGCAATGGATATTGATTCGTGCATGAAGCTGTTGTCAATCGGATGGGGAATCCTGTTTGTTCAATTTACTCTCGTATTTTCTCCTCGTCTCTAAAAGCGATTAAGCCGTATTAGGCGATTTATAAGCCAATCTATTCTACAAATCGACGAGACGAGCAAGAACTGTACCTCATGGTTAGTGATACGCTTTCCAAAACAATGTAGCGAGTGTTACGGTAACATACACTGCACCACATTGTGCTCATCGCCTTAAATAAGATGTTGAGCCTCGGTAGCCCAGTAATTTCACTAGCTTCAACGCTTTGTAAACCTTCAGAACATAACACTTTATTAATAACTTTATATAACGATTGAGTTTATTTATTAACAGTAGAAAGTTAGGAGTATGTATATTAACAGGTGTGAACATACAGTGCTCATCATGAATGCAAATATTGTGAATAGACCGCAGGACAAATTGCAACACGTGGGCGAGGAGACCTGCATTGAATTTGTAAACCGACAAACAAATATTCTGACTATATGAATCTCTAATTGCTAATAGATACCGCATCTCTATCTATTACCTTTTATTAGAAAGTATTTTACTTATTAAGATATACATTGATAAAGAGAAAAAATTGAGTCTGAACAGGACAAACAGACTAGGTACAAAATTCTCGACAGATATCCTCTTCAGTGGACTGTATAGATAAGTTTCTTCAGCTGTCAAGCGTCAAGATAACCGTGTCCCGAATTGAAAGACATAAAAAATTAAATAGCAACGTATCTTTAATGAGACTTCAAATCTGATGTCTGAAGGAAAAATGGTGTATACTTACAAATTTATATTTCATATTTTACTATAGCATCAGTGTATAGTAGTTCACTTAACAAAGTTTTTATAATAACAAGTTTACTGACTTCTTAGTCTGCTTGCTTGGATACATATGGAAAGTTAAGGTGCAGTTTAGTTGTTAGTGGACTTCCCGCAGATGCTCGCTAGCACCATCATATTTTAAATCTGTCGCCTTAACAGCATTACTGTATTCCAACAATCACTATAAGATAGCTAGACTATTCCGGACGATCACGCAACGCTGCCTTCGATTACCTTGGCAATTATTATCGTGTTATATTGAGGTCAAATGTTAGTCTATTTGTATGAAAAAAATATTATAGAAACTAAATTCAACCAGGAACGTTACAAATATCTGCGAACACATGTGTAGTACCGTATGGGGTTCTAGGCTGGACCACATGTATTGAACAATTACTTAAGAACTCTTAAACGTTAAACACCAAATGTTCTCGACTTTTTAAATGATATTCAGTACACATCAAATTTAGTCGCTTCTCATAAATTTATAATATTCTGAGATTTCTAATGAATCGGATATTTTCTACAATTTAATTTAGCGTAACTGACTAGCTAACTAGCTAGCAACCAGCTCCAGACTTACCCATAGCAATTGATGTTAAGTTTGATCTGAATTTGTCTAATCTATATAATAAAAATATAAATTATTACATACGAAATGTAATTGAAATCTTAAAGTTGCAGTAATTTAAACTCGTGCTAAAGAAACCAAACTTACGACTACTGATGAGCTCAATTCTGAATAAAATTCGCACAGAGCTCTACATTCAAACCGTATCTAAGTGAAGAATTTTCTTGAATTTAAAATACATGGCGGTTAAATTTGAATTACTTGTATTCAAAAGAGAATATACCGTCAAAGGAATATTTCATTTTAAACATAAAGCAAGGAAACTAAAGAAAAGAATTGTAGTAGTGATACATGATGAAAATATGGCATGATAATGGAAGAGAAGTAAAAAAAACATATGAAAGCGGTATGGTAGAGAAAGATCAAAATACTTTAGTCTTACAGTTGCCAGTGGATGGCGGTAAGAAGCAAAAAAGGAATGAATTAATTACAAAGACGAGCATTCATGTGAATTAACAAGTGCACAGAGCGGTCGCCAACCTGCCATTGTTTTCCCTCGTGTGCATAAATTTATTGACTGTAACGTGTTTAATCGATGATGAAGTAGTTTAACTATTAAAAACAGTGAAAACAATAAGTTTTACATCATGAATACTCAATTGATTAGTGTGATGATGAATACTAAAAAGCTATCCATTTGTTTCATACACGTTGCAATCTACATTACTTCATAATATTTCCAAAGAAAAACAATTAGAAAAATGTTTGTCTGTTTCGAGGAATATCCACAACGTCAAGACCTATATTCATGACAGACTGAAAGCTGAAAATATAAAACATGCCATAGTGAAAATAACTATTAGTGGTGCTCCTCGCTAAAACTACAAAGATTAAGATCAAATTTAGATTCAGATTTGTTGGTTTTCAATGGATTTTCTATATAATAACAATATAAATAAAATACACGTATATATAGCAGAACAAGCTCTGCCGAGAGCAGCAGGTCTAAAAAATATAGTTGAAATAATTCACACAATTTTAGCCTGTTTGTGGTATTACTCTTACTATAGGAAGTTAGAGTAACAACCATAACACAAAACAACTAAATAAACAAGATAAAAAGCTAACAATTGAATAACCCTATGATGCAACTGTCAATGCCACGCTTGCACTGTTGTGAATACGACCATCTGCTGATGACCCTTCGCGTTACTGTATTGTTCGAATTAATTGTTCCGAAAGCAAGTGTCTCGTTCCATTGGCAGCATTGTACACCTGCGCCACTATATCGAGACCTCGCAGACCTCGACGTAGTTAATGTTGGTGGTATGAAGTTTAATTTAGAGTACGGATCATTGATGTATGGTTGCTTACGCCGTTCGCACTTGGCCCCTTTCGCACAAACGCGGTAAAGTGGGGTCATACAATCAAGATCGTAACCATTCTATTCCTTTGTGCGTACGATGAACTCCAGTACTGAGTTAATTATTATGTTTATTTTGACGAATACAGTTATCACGCCGATTCACACTAACACAGGCACACGGCCAGTTAAATCTTTACAAAAGTTAAACAGTTATTTCTCTTACATAGAATGAAACAAAGCGCGAAATGTGAAATGCTTTAAAACTATGAATATTCATAATATTTTTTTTAAATGCACTTTCACCGTATAATCGTAAATTAGTATCAACAGCATAGCTAGGTTTTCACGTAATACTATTTATTGTAATTTAAATTAAGTTTCTTAATGAATAATTATGTTTCAGCGTTACGGTAACATTTTCATAAGAGAAAGGTATACGATGGCAGTTTGAACCTTTGAACATTATGAAACAGACCTCTGCTGGTTAAGACCTTCTGCTATTTTGAATTCATCTAAATTTTAGTAGCATGTTTATGTAAATCATGATTATTTCATCAAAGACGTTCTTCTTAAAGATTATCGCATGGGTATAACTTTATCTGTAAATGTATATACCAAACGCTGACAAGGTTTTGGAATCCTGTTGTTTCATAAATATACAAGAAAATCAGATAATCATGTCATAACTATACATGAATTTATAGAAAAAATATTGTTCTAAGGTTATCTGTTACAAAAGGCAGACCATATCATAACACCTTCAAACTACGCTACAAACTCGTTCGATGTTTCGCAATAGAGAAAAAAGTTTTTTTCACCACAAAAAGAAATTTTCATCAATTAAAGAGATTACTATGTGAGCAATAAACTTAATTTCTAGTAATTTGAATGTACTTTGAATAATTTACATTCAGCACGATCGCCGCTGTACCGGTACACATTTGTACATTTTACGTGAATAAGGTTAACTTGGACATGTCGCGTGAAGTAACAAGTGAATGTCTTTTTTATATAAAGTTACTATACAGTGTGCTTAGTTTATTGTTATAAGTACAAAATACATTTTTTTAATGTTCAACATATATATTTTATTTAAGGCGCGATTAACATTACACTAGTAAATTTTGAAACTGACTTTTTCCTTTTGGGTTTCATATCTCTTTCTTAATATCAACTTAATAAAATATTGTCATAAAGCACATGCAAGTTCTTAACAACACTGTATGCAAGTTAAGGCATCGCTCCGATAAATTCTTGACTGTTTAATAGAAAATTGTTTTCAATAGAAATAGCGCAGTAACGTTACGTGGATATAAACGCTATACAGCTGTATGAACTTGCTTCGGGAGAATGGAAACTATTAGTGCACACGCGATCTTGAATAGCGCCGGTGCTTTATTTCGCAACGGAGGTACAGTAATTAAAAGCTCTAGTAATGCTTTATCAATAGGTCCGCGAAATTTATGGTAGCAAGTTCGATATAACATTAAAACTAGGAAGTTGAGTGGTGTTTATTTTTATGGGGGTTGACTTCGTCGTTTTTATTACAGTTTGAATGGAGTATGTTTAACGGATTTTTATGATGAAATTGCAACAATGCTAGTATGAATTTATTCAGAGAAATACTTCATCATCATAACCGATGGACTTCCACTGTTGGACGTAGATCTTTTGTAATGTATTTTAGAAAACACAGTCTTGCGCTGTTTGAGTTCGTTGGGTCCTAGCTATTCTTTTAATACTTTGTTTACAATGGATATACAAATTGTTTAGTACATTACACAACACGACAAGCAATAAATATTCTAATAGCGCAGTTTCAAATTATATGTAGCATAATCCAAGTTCATATCACATTGAACAGTTTCCTAGGACAAGCGAGACAATTGGATTAGTAAAGGAAATTATGTATCAAATTTATTAGATTTCTTGTAAAAAAAACTTATTCCGATCAGATTCCTATAAAAACGTATTGAAACAACCAAAACAAACATATATTTATCATTCCCAAATACATCAGTATGATAAATGAAACAGGATAAGATTAGATTTATCAACGACCAGTGAGCTATCACAATACTTTCCGTCATAATATAATAGAAACCAATACTAACTAATAAACCTTTATAGACTCTATATTTTCATAAAGAAATTTTATTCATCTTAGTATTATTAAGCTAAATAATCAATACTAATAATATAATAGTGGTACATGTGAATAAATTTCATAATCACCAAAGACTGTACACGTACCAAGAAAAGTAATTTCAACAGTTTGTCTGTCTGTTTGTTTCGGATAATCTATAAAAAGACTTGACTGATTTTGATGACACTTTCCTTAGCAAATAATGGATGTTATTAAATATTACATGGGCTACTTTTTATACTCTCACTACCGTTCAGGTCACTACCCGACGGAAGACGCTGCAGTGTATTACTTTTTCTTTAACCATTTTCATATATACAATGAATATACACTTACTGGTGATAGATCTCTGTTGCCGGAGACTAAGTAGATGCCAGAGCAGAGTTTATATCCGCCGTCAAACAATAGTAAGTAAACATTACTGTGTTCCCGTTTGAAAGGCGCTGTAGCTAGTGAAATTACTGGAGTAATGAGACTTAACATCCCATATCAAAGCGACGAGCACGATGTGGTTTTTCGTTTCTACTAATTGTCCTACACACGCACAGTGTATCTATAATTTATTGTGTAAATATCTTCATAATAAAAATTATGAAATCTAGTTGTAAACAAATTAATTATTAACGAATGCAGCTCGTTTCCTTTTCAAATTAATTAGTGCGAATGAAATGCCGATAATTAAACCTGTTACGTAAAGTAATAATAAATGTTTAAAAAACAGCTGTTTCCATTTTATTTACGGTTAACAAATCCAATCGTTAATTGATCGCAGGTGAACGCCTCAATATTATTGGAAAGGTAGTTTTAATTCGCTAATAATATCACTTTCTCTATGCATTAGTAAAGAGCATATAAAAAGTAATGACTTACGGGACCCAAGCCAACCTCACCTGCTCGTGGTGCATCCTGCTAATCAACAAACGGGGCTCTGGTTCCCACCAACCGGCATTAAGCCAACGTGGTGGGAAATTACCCAAATCCCCCATATGAATCCCTACAAATGGCAGCGCAGGACCGATCGAAATGGGGATCCTTGAGGGACACCTTTATCCAGGAGTGGACATCTATCGGCTGTGATGAAGTAAAAATTAACTGCACCATTTGTGTAGTTGTTAAATAGCTACATTGCTACGCAAGAGTTACTATAGGTTCGATCCTAGAAAACATATTTGTATTGGATATAATACGTATAAGCCATAGCATCCCTACCTTTTATGAAATACTGAACCCTTTATAAGAAAATACAAACTCCAACTCTTCCTTTCACATGGAAATGTTACCAATTTTATGTATGTCTATTACTAATTACAAATTTGTTTTCTCTTTCCAACCCTGTTATAGCACCACTAGGTAACCTATGTTCTATACGTCTTCTATGTATCATCCATATTATTATAAATCTATAGACAACAATAATATGTAGTTAAAGAGAAGTATGACATTTAACATCACTTCCCGTTCTAAATCATCATGATCATTTCAACCGATGGCCGTCTACTGCAGGACAGGTCTGACCTTTCTGAATGGATAACAATATTGAAACAAGAAACTATTAGTGTGAGTGAAAGCAACAACGAGTCTGTACCAATCTTTGACACACCATAACAAGTTTAGTAGTGGTTGAATGTTTGTGTTAGTGTAAAGAAACGTTTCCTAAAAAAGTGATAATAGGACGCGGGCGACAGACAAAAAGCTCGCTTTCAGATGTTCGTAGGAAACTTTCGGAGACCATATTCGTGTATAAAAGCACAGTGCGTTTGTTTCCTTTGAAGATTGGGAGCGGGACGCTGGTGCATACTTTGTACAAAGCGTTCTGATTTCACCTATTTCGAAATGAAGTGCACTGTTTACTGAAACTTTTCAACGTTACACCATAAATCGGTATATCTATAACTCTTCTAGAATATCAGAATCATCATCGTCATCGCTGCCATCAGAGAAGTGCCAGCGTGATTCGGCTTACCATCAACACCTAAAGTGATGACCACGATGAAACCAAATAACTTTACCTCTGCCTATAAGTCATAAACTAAATGTAATAATAACTTGAATAATGAACTGACTTAAATTAAGTACTGCTGGTGGTAGGTCTCTGATGCCGGAGACCGTCTAGGTATCACCGAAGAGCCTATTTGTGTAGTCTGCAAACAATATTGTGTTCCCGTTTGAAGGGCGTTGTAACTAGTGAAATTACTGGAGTAACGAGACAACTTCTTGTGTCTCAATGCTAAGAGCGCATTGTGGTGTAGTGTATATCATCCTAACTAGCGCCACGTTGTTATGAGTAAGCGTATCGTCTTGTTTCTATGTTAAATAAAAAAAAAGTATTCTAAATTTTTAGCGTGGGTCTGTATGGAAAATTAAAGGACTAAGATGATCGTTCTCCAAAAATTATATGGAAATATCTATGATAACAAAAATAACTTGATATATACCTTAATTTTAACTTACCAAGTTATCTATATATAAATGGGGACACATGTCTATAAAACTATTACTTTAAAGACATTTTAAGGACCGTTCAGAAATATCTTATACAAAAAAATTATATTTATTATTTGGTGTTATCGTTAAGCATTAAAATGGAGAAAAAAAATTAAAGCCTCTATAAGTTTTTTTGTTAGAAATAGTACTATTGTTTAACGGTATCTTATTCATATGCAGCTCAAGTGTCAGTTTGTCGGCGATAGCTTATTGGTTTCTTACGTAACAGTGTCAGCCAATGGAGTGATGTTGCCACGGAATTCAAACAGTTCATATACACTAATACCATGCATACACGTGTCATTGTTTAATTCAATTTCCATAACAATTAAAATTAATAATGATTAGATTTTAATGTAACTAGAACAGCAGTTCTGTTGACTGCCGAGCTATTACTAGTATAACAATATTCAATTTGACTTTAAAAAATTGTCTCCCGATATTGTTGATCTACATATAGCCCAGGTCCCGTTGGGATATGTGAAAATTACATTGGTATTGGTAGAAAAATTAGGAAGTTAAGTTACAATGTATTACGCCTATAATATGTAGTATAATATGAACCTTATAATTAGTATCTTATTAGAGCGCTAGAAATGTATACAGACTTTCAAAGTTAGGATTAATAATAAGACAGAGCTTAAGAGAAACGAGACTCGTTTATAGATGTAGCTATGGATTTGGATAGGTATCTATAAATGAACAATTTTACTAAGGGTTACGAAAGGTTGGAAAGCATTGATCTACACCAGTGACTGCCAGTGGGCGCCACTGCCCTTAGGTGGGTGATGCAGCGATGCAGGACGGGAGGAGGGATAATAGCATAAAAGAACGAAGAGAAGACTTAGAAATATTCATTTAGGAGTTTCGCTCGTAACGCTGGATTTTTTTATTACGTCATAGATAACTATATTTACGATATTATAACAAAAAGGACGAATGATTTATACATATATATTTCCTAGTAATTGCAATTAGAATAAAAAAAAATCTGAGAGGATTTAAATAATATTTTTTCCTGTAAGAAGGGGACTGATTTAAACTTAGTAAACGGACTGTCGTCTACTCTAAGTGGCTCTTATAAGGCGGCCGTGGGCACAGTTGGCACAGTGGCGATTCCACAGTACAACGCCCGGAGATGAGTTCTTTTTCTTCGGCGCTATAAAGCCGCGCCACACATGCCGACGGGGCGCGTCGTTAAAACGGTCCCAAACAATGCCCAGCCTCACATCTGGGCGCGGCTGAGTCAGCCGTGGCGTCACCACTCGCTCCCCACCCGCCGCCGCTCCACAGCCGACAGATAAAGAGCGGTGTGAAAGTTTAATCAATTTTATACGAGACGTTTGTTTGTTGCACCTCTCGAGGGAGCACGGCGAGGGTTACCGGTTAAACGTAACACGGGACTACATTCAACCGGCGATCATTTTGTTGGAGAGTTATCCTTAAAACATACCAATCTTGAAAGTGAGTTAATAATTATTGATCGTCATCAGACGATAGATATCCACTACTGCACATAGGCCTCCATCAAAGGTTTGATCTCATTGATAGAGTAGAAATTCATATGCGGGTTGGAGGGCCAGAGCTTTATTTGTTGATTATCAGGGTGTCCCACGATCAGGTGATATTGGCTTGAATCTTTTGTTGTGCCTTACAATCATTATTGATTGAAGTGTAATATCAGTAGAAGATTATAATTACGCAACACAACTTTTTAAATTGACGAAACTAACGGTACGTTCAACAGATATCTATTAACAGTAACAAAATCAATAAATGTTATAAACATTTGATCTAATAATAATTTAAAAAACAATAACTATGTACATCCATTGAATTGAGAACATCAACCTTGTATGTCGGAGGGGTCTACGTAGCTTTACTGTTGAATTTAATAGGCATATTAAAATAGACCTCATCTAAAGTATAACGTATTATTATTTACGTATTGATTTAAGTAAATAATTAGACAAAATTAATTGATCTGATTACCATCTTTTACGACTACGACCATAAAAACTGACAAAATGATTAAAGAACATGAGAACTCAAACTAAATCCTCAATCACATTGGAATATTTGTGAGCCCTATCTAGATTTTCCCTTAACCCATTGTAGGCTAATAAAAGTTTCAATATAAGCTACAAACAATGTACCGGCCCGGACAATAGCGACGACGATCACTAAGCTACCATAAATGTACTAAAGGCAATCGAAAGGGAAAGCGCGATATCGCAGGACTATTTCTGGCGCTCCATCCTTATAAGCTTACCAACTCATAAACCTCTTCCGTCCTTTACACTACTTAACTGTACTGTTGGAGGTGTTATCATTCATGACTATTATGCGTTTTTTAAACGTACTATTCTTTACCTTTACATACATTATAAAGTATATATAAAACTATTTTTTTTATACAATGAAGCGATGAGACGAGCCAGACGTTCACCTGGCGGTAAGTGATTCGCCCGCCCATAACAACGTGGCGCTAGTTAAGATATTAAACACTGCACCATATTGTCCTCGTCATGAGACATATGACATTAAGTCTCATTACCGCAGTAATTCTGCGGTAATGAGACATACAATTCCTTCAATCCGGAATACAGTAATATTTACATAATTAGAAGCTACACTGGTACCTAACTAGACGGTTTCTGTCAACAAAGATCTACCACCAGTAATGTATAAAAATTCTGTTTGTTAACCCTTACTTAGGGTTATTAATTCTGAACACCGTCTAGGTGGGTACAACCGCAGCGCCTATGTCTGCCGACAAACAATAGTGTGCATACATTACTGTTTCAATTTGTAGGACGTATAGCTAGTAAAATTACTGGAGTTACGGGACTCAACATCTTATGTCTCAACGCGACGAGCACAATGTGGTGCAATATATAACATTCTTACAAGCGTCACGTTGTTAAGGGCAGGTCTATCACGGTCAGGGGAACATCCCGCTCCTCTCGTCGCTTCTTTAAATATTAAAAAAAAAAAACTTAAAATTAAATATGTCAAATAATACCAGAAGTGCACTAAAAATATATCTCTGCACTGTCTACACCAAACAACAGGTGAAAATTTAAGTACGTTGTCCATACATATACATATGTATGTATATATATGGTCGACGTACTTGTATTTTCTCCTGTATATTTTCGTTTGTAATGCAATACACTAACCGGTTAAACCTGTTTACTATACACATAATTTTTTATTAGGGGAATGTCACTCAAAGACGGCATTATAGGAATGTACCAGACATGCAGAATGTTTGTTACTAAAAACATTGTATTGGAGTTTAACTGTTTATTTGCATTTCAGTAGCTTAAATATATTGTAAGTAACCATCGTGATTAACTTAGGACAAGCATGTCAATTTACGGTCATTGTAAATCTAGTAGTTAGTAATTAGTGCAGTAAATAGTTAACTGACTAACTGCTTAATCATGAGTCAAGAGTCTAAGTCTGTGAAAATACAATAGATTTTTTTTCTGCCTTTGAATCATTGTTATAGTTTCCAATTCACATTATTAATGATTTACTTAATTCTGTACAACTTAATTAGACTTAAATTAACAATTGATATTTTCTGAAACTTATATATATATATATATATATATTTATATACTACATTGTTTAAAAATTACACAAATTTAAATATGTATAGATTGAAAACAATTGGTACTATGAAAATATCGTACATGACGTAACCTCGGTGGAATACAAGGTTAAAATGGTAATTTCCACTCCATTATCTTGTGTGATCTAACCGTCTGTTTTAATGAAATGACCATAAGAACAAGTTTAACCTATGCCTTGTCAATTAGTGTTCATCTCCACCTATCCATACATGGAGCTTGTTAATTGACTAACCTGTCGTCACTTTTACACCATATACTAAGTAAACAAATGAGGATATTCCAGAAATATAACAATTTTCAAATTGTTACCTCACCTTGGTTTTGGTGTAAACTTAATGCACTGATTTATAGATATATACTTTATAGGAAAATAGAAGTGATGAGATAGTTTTAGAACGGGAGCTTAATTCGCGTTAATAATTCTATACTATCATATAGGTGATACTATTATTTGTTTGAAAGCAAAATCTTTGCTTCGATAAGTTGATATGTAAATTTAAGTAGTCAATACGTTGATTAATTATACCGAACTTAAACATGTTCGGCAAATAATTGCACGATATGTCGGAATGATAGTACAGTAACAATTACGACTAGAACGAGCGTCGATAATTTCACTTAACAAGTATTTCACATAGCCGCTCTGAAGACGGGTTATTTCAAGATTTCATGATCCTAACAAAAAGTATTAGCGTAATTGTAAACAAAAACTCGTTGCAGCGACGTGATTGCTACAAAAGCAACAATTTAATTGATAAGTAGAGCACAAAGAGATAAAAACAAAATAACGAATTATCAGCGATGATGATAACCGAGTACTTAACCGACATTTTGAAATTTAGGTATAGTTAAGTAAGAATTGATGTTTGACTATTTTAACCGTGAAGGTATAAGCCTGTTATTTAAAATAAATAGATTTATGTTTATTGTTAGAATTACTAACATTCTACTTAAGTACTAAAATTAAAGTTATTGCCTATGCTAAAACAGCGATTCTCAACCTGTGATGCGCGTACTCTTGAGGATATACGGGGTCCTTTAAGAGGTACAAGAATATTATAATTATTACGTCTACAATGAGTAGTTTAAAATGAATGTTATAGTTCATATGTTATTAAAGTGCTAGAGAATAAAACTGGAGATAGAGAGTATAGTTAGGATTAACAATAGATAGAGCGTATGAGGAATGGGACACATTTTAGGAGTAGCTTATGGACTGACCACAAGTAGTTTTATATAGGTATTGTTAATTGAAGTTTTATGAGGAGTATGGGTACAAAAATAAATTGAGAAGCACTGTGCAAAAAGAACAATCACAGTAATGGCAAAATTTTTGCCTGCACATAATAAAAACGAAATAAATCTGTAGTCTAAAACAAGCGCGGAAAAGGAGTTGCTCGAAAAACGGAAGGTTTTGATGATCCATACAATGGCGATACCTTCGTACAAAACAAGAACCTTAGTCTGGCTATTTTATATAATATACCAAATATTTAATTTGTAATAACTCATGAATGGCAGAAAGCTTCAAGTTAAAGTGTGAAAAAATATAATATTCCACATTACCATGTAATCAAATACATAACTACAATGTAAAGCAAATATTAAAACAGCTTACTGTTGCTCTATTAAGTCTGTAGACTTACAGATAAAATATGATTAGCAGATTATAGTTTTGAAAATATATCTTCCTTGACTTCCTGAGTTTTTAGCATTGGAATGTTTACAAAATTTATATGTTATATTTTCATATACTTCACTAAAGTGTTATAAAATAAACAATAGTTATCTATTTGGTAACACCCTTCAATTCTAATTTTGTAGTGAAAATATCCACATCCCCTAACAAGTGGGTTGTTAAAACAATTAAACAGATGTATCGGTTGACAACACAAACATGCCTGAATCTTGGGTTTGCTGTTTTATTTTATTATTAAAGAAAATCTATTATACATACATATTTATTATTTTGATTTTCAGCTCTACAACCCATAATATATTTTTAAGATTGTTTAAGTGAAACACTACATGTAACTTATTTATATACATAAATTTAATTACAAGCAATATATTCATCCTGTAATTTATATGATAAATAACAATTAAAACTAAAAAAAAATCTTATAAAACAATTGTTTATTAGATTACTACACTATTATAATCAAGTTTCTAATTATTATAAGTACTGGTAAAATAAGAAACTTGTAAAATTTATTATATATTTGTTAAAAAAATAAAATTGATATTGCTTATATGGCAGAGTAGTAAATCACAAATAACCTAAAATAAACAAATATAAAATGAATAGTTATATAATTATGCAAAAGATATTTTCAATTTTACAAAACCTACTGTAATAGTTAAATATGTGTATCATGCAACTAACAGTAAAATGCAGTATTTTATTTGCTTAAGGAATCCATTTTATTATTTGTACATGACTAAACGCTTAGTCAACAATAACAACAAACTTACCAATTACAATTTTATGCTGAACATTTATTTCAAAATTTTGGTAAATTTATAATTTTATCTATATGTTACAGTGTAATATTTCACCGACTATTGTTATGTTAGCTAAATGTTTCAAGTTTACGTGTAAAAAGGGGGAAATATCGATCATGCACTCACCACAACAAGACAGCCGGCGAACTTGAAATAACCGCACCGATTCCCGATTTTTGACCACGTTTTCAACGTTGTTGTTCACTACAATGCACTAAATAGCACTTCACTGTAGCTAACAAGCTAAAAATTTCCAATTAAATATGTATTTAAGTCACAAAATGAATAAAAACACCCAATGTTTTCACGAATAAAGAGACCGTTTCAGTTGAAACACAACGCAACAAACATCAACCGCGACGTACAGTCTCGTACTGTCAGACCTTCTCCACCAACGAGCAACGTCTGTATTGACTTCAGTTGAATTTGCTTTCAATATTATCCTACCGATTTAAATGTACAACAAAATGAACCAATGGTACTCAAGATTAAGAGATGTTTAACATAGTCAGGTTATATAGAGCGACATCTCGTGGTAACGACAAAAAAGTATAGCGAACGTCATTTTAGGTTTTTCGTAAAGCCCCATCTTTTGTGACTGTTGTGTAATAAACTTATAAATTTTAAAGCAGCGACATCTATCGATATTATTTAAAATCAAATAGAATTATTATAAAACAGGTGTGTAATTGTTTGAATATGTATCACATAGAGGGTACACTCTGTACCGATAATACTATGTAAACAATTACAGTACCAAAAAGTTATTTGAAGTATACATATTTCCTAAGACTAAAAGTATCCGATAATCAATCCAAGAAAAAAATAACTATAAAGAAGTTTTCCTTTACTTTGTCTTTGGTTGATAATCTGGGCTTAACTCGATATTTAAATCTTTATATTAGAAATAAATTAATTAAATAACAACCAGACGACAATTGATTTTAGTTCCAAGAACATGTATCAATCAGCTTTGCCGGCGGTCTTTGAAAATAACATCTTTTGAAAAACACCAGGTTTGTTTTGGCATCAATAATAATAAAAATTTTAGTATTAATAAGATCCGCAATCCTTCAAGGATACCAATAATGAGTATTAATCTTGAAACAGATGCATACACTTTTCAATATGGCCATTTCGCGTGGTAAGAAAAATTGTATGAATTAAATATTCATATAATTGAAAACCACATTTTGATCGTACAGGTAAAAATATTTTAAGCATATTTATCAGGTTTAGGGTAATAGATTATTAATACAAATTTAGACAAACAGCTTAATTATCTTGATTATCTAGAAACAAACTGACCCCTACCCGTTATGCTGGCCGTAACAACCCTGTAACTCCGGGAATAAAACTTTGTAATATATCCATTATTTGACTTCCATATAGCAGAAGCAATATCTCTATCAAATTTTGAGTGTTTAAGTCTTATTGTTTCGGAGAAGTCCTGATGACTCAATGAAACTATAGACATCTCATATATACATCTCTTCAGGCACTCTACCACATTAAATGTGCAGTAGTTTCTAAATCATTTAATCAAAATAAATTTGAATATATCATTTATAATATGAATTATAAACAGTTTTTCACCAATTTATCATTATTTGTAGCATATACATTCTTTAATGTCTCGTTATTATTTAGTTCAAACTAAGATAAAACTATGATCAGATTAAAATATTAACAATGCTGTCTTATATATATGTAATAATAATAATAAAGTAAGATATTAAGATATATACAGGTGATAGTAAGAAGTATACCGAATTCCACCACCAGTAAAATACACAAACAAAAATCTATCTGTAATATTAAATTAGATACCTAACCGTTCGTATCACGGGGTCTCACGATACCATTAATAAAAATAAAGTACTATCCCATTTACGATATCAGAGGGTTCGGTGCTAAAAGTTCTTAAAACAAAATCCTCCCATAGACAAAGTTCCCATAGATTGAGAACAAGAGAATTTGTTTTACTTTTTTTATCTAGTAATAAACTTGCTTAGAAAAACTAAATGAAGAAAAAAGCGTCTCTAAAGCTCCAAATGAACGGTTTTGGTAACTTCCGCCCGAGGTGACCGCTGGCGACGAGGGTATTGGGGTGCAAAGATACGAACAAGTAAATACACGGAGACGGTTCACACTTAAATAAAATTCATAATTTATTATTTTATAAGTAATTATGGTTATAAAATAAATACCTTTACCTGCGGTTCATCAAATATCTCTACTAGTCATATATGAACTGTTTTGGTACTTATTTGATTTAACCTTTGTATTAATATCAAGCACCATCTAGACTTCCACTGCTGGATATAGGCCACCCCCGAAAGTCTCCACATACAGTCAGCATGACCTCCGGTACCATTGTTCTCTAGGGGCTGTCGTATAAAAGGGTTCATATGGAGGGATTTGGACCTTATCCCACCACGCTAGCCCAACGCTTGTAGTCAGGAGACAGAGCCTTGTTTGTTGATTAGCAGAGTGCACCACGAGCAGGTGAGGCTGGCTTGGGTTCCGAATGCAGTTGTGCAGGACCCCTTACAGCCGTGCTTATGAACTATTAACTTATTACCATATATATTACCAGATGATGGTCATAAGGATGTCTACACGTCCTGTTATTGCAGTTTCCTTTTTATTCGAAGAAACGACGAGACAAGCGAGATGTCCATCTGATGGTAAACGATACTTCTGCTCATAACAATGTAGCACTAGTTAGGATGATATACACTGCAATACATTGTGGTTATTGCCTTAAAACATTCGAAGTCACGTCTTGTTATCTCAGTAAACAATTATCTTCAACACGCTTCAAACTAGTACACAGAAATGTTTGCGCACTTCTGTTTGTCGGCAGAAATAGTAGCTGCGTTGATTTCTACTTAGAGTCTAGGTCCTAGACTGTCTCCGGCAACATAGATCTACCACCAGTTTAAAACATACAGAACATTTGGGGTTTCTTCTTCTTTATATATGATACGATCTATTTTTATAGTATGTTACTGAATATCTTTGCACAACATTATAGCTACAACCAAACTGAGGAAGAAACTATGTTGGTCGGCTAAAAAATTTAACTTTGCTATTGTACCTACTTAAGATACACCAAGGAACTATTTATCGTAAATCCACTGTTAAAATTTTTATTTAACTGTAATTCTAACTGATTCTTTCTTATTTCCTTAGAAGTAGATTATATTTACTGACTTTAAAATTTTGAGTAACTGTTTAAGTATTAACACGGTATATCGACTCCACGCCAATTGCGAGTGTCGGCGTGAAGAATGTTATTAAGTGGGTGAGCTGAAAAAACAAGAATATCTCTATCTATCCACCTCGGATGTGATAATTAGAGATATTGTACCGTCCGGGCAACGCGTCACGGACGGACCCCGTCCGGACAATATTTATATCTCGAGACCGACCATCCATTTTAGTAGAGTGAATTTAGTGCTTCATCCCAGCTATTGTGCTGCTGTTCGCGTTAAAGCGAATTCCTTGTCTGTATTTTACGAGTGTTACCTTTTGAAATGGTTTTAGAAACACTCTTCACGCCATTACTTAGGATAGTCTATTGACTATAATTTCTTTTTTCACCTTGATGCATATTTAATATTGTACATTATACCTAGAACGTAAAATACTATATATAATTTGTTACGTTGTTGGTATATCAATAAATAAATAAATAGATAAATAAAAGTACATACATACATATATATCACGCCTCGTTCCCAGTGGAGTAGGCAGAGACCACCTCTCTCCACCTGCTACGATTCTGGCACACCTCTCTCGCTTCCTCCACTTTCATAAGCGTCTTCATGCACGCTCGTCTGTTGCTTTTGATCCGGCCTTTCTTTAGGACATCTCCGATTTGATCGGAATATGTCCGCCTAGGTCGACCTGCACCGATTTTTTCAATCATTCTTACCTTGTTTGTATATTTCTTTCGTTAATCTTCTTTCATCCATTCTTTCGACATGACCGAACCATCTAAGCATCCCTATAAATAAAAGTAATGTGTAGGATAGGTTTATAACTTAAAACATATAATAGAGATAATGATCGAATTTGTAAATACGAAAATACTGAACATACTGGTGGTAGGTCATATTCTCTGCGCCAATCCACACTTGATGTTGATATATTCTGAGTGTAACAAGCTTAGACACTCAGAATATATCATCATCATCATCAGCCGTTTTCTAAAGATCTCCACATCGATCGATCTCAGAATATTTATGTACTATAAAACTATTCTCAGTACTAAAAACCGCCGGATATTCATCTCGAATAGAGTTTAAATTATATCACAATCTTCGAATAGAGAAGATGTTTGTATAAGTTTTATTAATTATGACAAATTTATCTTCTAAATAAAGCATTTTACAGCAGTATTTTAATAGTATTACTATGAACATCTTTCATGCACATCTTTAATAATACATAAATACGAATACCAAAAGCATGCCCAAACACGTTAAACGAATATAAAGGGATATTACAAATAGTTCTTTAACTTGATAACGTGATGAGTAATCGGCAAGGGTCGGGGCTGAATTAATGAAAAAAAGAAGATTTAGACGTAGCCGCGGTGTCGGATGCCTCCGTAGGGATTCCAATAAAGCCTATTTGAATTTATTAGCCTGCACTCGGCGTACCGTCGTGTGAAAAAGTCTCTGAGACGCCTTTTTTTAATTATATAGCCTAGCGCTTAACTACTACCCACCAGACTACATCGTCGCATATCGTTAAAAGAAGTACATCCCTATTCAATCTAGAATTAGCAATTACAAGAGAATATGTAAAAAATCTTTCATGTTATTGTCAAATCTTAATGAAACGTTTATTAAAATTATTAGTGATGTGGCTTAAATCTAAGTACTCCAAACTAGTGAAAGATCGAAGTAAGTGTGGCTTAGCTGTATGATAAACGATGAATAGAAGAAACGAACATATTACTCCGATGTCCTAATGGAGTAAGAGCAAGAATAATGAAAGTACTAAATTAGAGAATTCTAAACAAAATCTTAATTCAGAAAAAGTTTACTTTGCCTTTTGTCTTTGTCTTGTAAGAAGAATTGAATGTTAATCATATTTATTATAAAACACCATCTTTATATACAACTTGAGATGAAGCATGGTGTATTTTTTGAAAAACCATTTGTATTTATAAAATGAACGATAATTCCGCTTTGTTTAGTTGTTTTGAGAATACAATGGCGCACAGAGGCACTTGATAAAACGAACACTACTCCCAAAAGCAGCACCCAACCGCGCTCCCATTGTCTCATAATATCCTTTTAACCTAAATAATAAGACCTATTTCTTCGATTGTTCCTGCGAATGACATCCATGAAGAGATGATTCTCAGAACACTTCCGACCCCGCCTGTCTTTACCCGTAAACAACGCGGATCGTCGTTTTTGGAAGAAAAAAGTATCATGTAAGAAGAATCCAGCTGAGCGATATTTATGACTTTATATAGTTTAACTTTATTCCACTTACAGAGATTGTTTATTTTTTGTTTGACCGCGCTGCTATCTTCTATTGCCTTTCTCCGCTCTGTGACACTAGTTCGAGTTTCTATCATTTTTTATTTTCGATCTATAATCTATAACCTACAAAGAGTTTATAAAAAAAATTAAAAACCTACATTTAATGATAATTTATATATTTTTATAAATCTTTCGGAAATGTACTCTAAAAATACAGGGAAAATTATAGAGTGGTCCTAACTACGTAATGCCCAGAACAATTTAGTTTTACAATATGAGGGAAAAACATTCGATTAAATGTATTATAACTTTATTAATTAACCAACTAAAGAGCCGAAATTAAGGAAAAAATATATATAAAGAAATAATTAGGTTTACTACTTGCACTTTTTGTGAGACTAACTGCAAAATGCTGAGTGCGAAGTGAAACGATACCTCTTATACTTCTATAAATCCATAACAGTTAATTTACGTCCCCACTACTGGAGCACAGGCCTACCCTCAATATAAGGACGATGGGGCCATAGTCACCACGCGGGCTCAATGCTGATTGGTGACTTCACCACACACCGTAGAATAAATTCTAATTCATGTGCAGGTTTCCTCACGATCTTTTCCTTCACGTGTATCTCGCTGCTGTAACTAAAGTTCACAAATGTACATAACTTAAATATTAAAGTCATTGGTACATGCCGAGATTCGAACCTGCAACCTTCGAAATGAAGGCCGCACGCTCTAACCATTAGGCCAGCAAGCTACTTTTATAAATATTACACTTAAAATGTATACAAATGTTGAATCACAGATATTATAGTTTACACCGGTGGTAGGACTCTTCTAAAGGAGACAGTATAGGTAGGTACCGAGGCCACTAGAAGGCTCGTTGGTTTCGTGGGCTTTGAGGGTGGGGGCCCTCAAAGCTTAATAAGCGAGCCTTAGGAGGACGGTAAATATATTGGGTGTTAAGGAGGGCTTGGTCCTTCAGTGAAATGTTTTAGTCAGAGTGCAGAGGGGCACCGGTGCGTTCCGTAGGAGATCCCGGAGCCCCTCCTAATGCACTGAAGGAAACCACCGAGGCGGTTTTAGTGGGTAGAAGTTCCCACATAACCTTGTCTTCCCCCCAGAAACAAGGTATCTTTTAAGAAGATTTCAACCGCGAAAAAAAAAAATTAGGTACCACCGCAGGACCTATTTCTGCCCCCTAACACCAGTCTGCAAACATTATTGTAATATATTTCGTTATCAAGAATGTTGAAGCCAGTGAAATTAGAAGTATAACAAGAATTAGCCTTAACAATTTCAATCATAAGGGGACTAGTATATTGTGATGCAGTGCTTGTTATGATAACTAGTATCACAATGTCACAGGCAAGCGTGAAATGTTTTTATATTGCCCATCGAATCCTTTTCAATCTTTTCAATAATCTGTGTTTGACAATGATAGTTATTATATAACTGTTGTAATATTTTCGTACATACAAATCGTTTAACGAGTTGATTTAAAGTGGTTGTCAAGCTTAGCTTGGTAATAGTTATTAGATATGGAATCTATATATACAATAGATTTCCACTTATGTACAGGCTCATCACGATTACTGTGCAACTATAAGGCCTAGAGATTTGAAATTTGATTCAAATATTTCTTTCACTGAGTATAGGTCAGCTAACAACGTATTTTTGAAAAATTCGATCCCCAAACGAAGCTAAGAGTTTGTTACGGACAGCGAAGCGGACGGAGAATTGCCTGTTTATTTATATAACAGTAACGTACAAATATAACTAAGTTACAGTTTGAAGGGCGCTATAGCTAGTGAAATTTTTAGGAATGTGTTACTTAACGTTACTTCCTGCGCGACAAACACAATATGATGCCGTTTTTATCAACAAACCTAGCTGTTTTATAGACATGCGTATAAAATATAGCATATATACTAGTGATCTTTTCATCTATCGAAATTCAACTATAAATTCCTTTTGGACATTCTTTGTCAGTGTTTAACATGAGCAATACAAGCTCTTAAAGAACATACAATAGCACATAGGACATACATCTTTTTTTTTAACTGTCTATCTAAAATTTTAATTAAGCCTTACTAAACTATCTCTCTCATCTACATCTTATTTGATTAATAAGAGACATTTTCATTAAGAAAATAAATCGGGATGGAGGAATAAGTGTAATGCATTATCAAAATAAGTTAGGGAGGGTAGAAGAATCAAATTGATTGCGCTTCCTTCACACGCCACATTTTTTAATCCCTATTAACATAAATTCAAGTCTTTCCACCACGACACATTGCCCTTATCAGAATGTCCATTTTTTATCAGCCTATATAGCGACCCTCTTAATAAAACCGATCACTTACTTTTCTGGTTGAGATTAGGTAAGATTTTTTAGGGTTACTTAAATTATAAAGATAAATATATTCTACGAAGCGCAGGGAGAAGTAGTGCGTAAACTTGGTAGTAAGCAATAAGGACGGTAACAATATATATTTATTATATATATCCGAGAATTTACCTCCAACTAGAACAAATAATATATTACAGTCTCCTAACTTTAGTAATTTCAACTATGTCCATTGCCATTGAAAGGAAACACAATAATGCTTGCGTACCTTAGTATTTCACGTTGAGTTATTCACGACTTCATATTACTAAAACCTCTTCGGTGTTTTTCTTTCAGTGCCCTAAATGCTCCTTTACATTGTGCATATCCTCAGCCTACGGAGGAGGAAAACTGTTCTCTATAGTTCTGGCTTTTACTTCATAGTAGCCACACCCATCGGGATTGCATATTGAAGGATAAGGGCCTCTATATCTAAGACCTTTTTTTTTAATAGTTCCCTTTGCGTAGATTGGGTCTGGGCCTTTATTTTTCGTTTTAATCGTTTACCATCTTTTATTTTCTTTTCTTTACATATTCCTTATCTCTATTACTTTCTATTTACATTTCTTTATCTACTTATCTAATTATCTTCTTTCATATACTTATGTTCCACTCTACATTCTCTTTTCTTTTATCATTCCTTTTCCTTTCCTTCTGAAGTGAAGACTCTCCGTCGCCTCCGAGACTTATTTCTGAGTAAGATAGGAGAGGGGAGCCTGAAATAGAATCATCCCCTGTAGCATTCCTCTTCTTCTTCCATCTTCTTATTTAAATTTTAGCAATTTCAGTTTTTAGTTTTTTATTTTTTTTTACAATTTACATTTTTATTTTTAATTCCGTATTTTTTATTATTGTTTCTTACATTTCTTTCCCCTCTATCACTTTCTCTACAACTCCTTTGTAATAATTCAGAAATACTCTGCGACTTTCGTCCTCACTCATCAATCTAAGACCTTCGGACCCTCTTTGGTTGCCTTCTACACGGCGAGACTGAAAGGTCATACGTTAGCCCACTTCTATGTGCTCATCCTCATGGGGCTCACCAACAGAGACCTATCGCCAATATATCAATCAAAGTAGTCAAAGAGTAGAACAAATCACTATACTCGTCTAATGTTCTTTCTGTAAAACTTTATATTATAGTAATCAATCGAGTAGCTAAATTTTATAAAATTTCTAGAATTTTACAAAGCTAGAGAGACTTAACAGTTATATTTATTTGTTAAGAAATAATCAAAATGGCGTTCATTGTAACATTAGGTTAATAAAAGTATCTAACTCTTTAGTGTTCTTCAAAATAAGCAGCAAAAGCCAAACAGTTAACAGTTTGTCACTGTTTTTATTTGAACCGTTTTTACGGATTTATACTCTTTAGTTTTTCTTGGATGCGGAACCACGATTTAACGCATTAGAGATGCGCTTGACTACTTTTTTTTATTTATTCGAATTAGCTTAATGCTGAGGTCCCCAAACTTTGGAGACGTAAGGGTGAATATTTTTGTAATTACCGTATCTTCTTACTGCTTGTTTATTCCGTTACACTAGTATAACAGTTAACTGGAGTTAGTTTCGCAACTTCATCTATTGCTCTCGAACAACAAGAACGTCATATCTCTGCTGCTCTTTTTTTTTCTTTTTATTATTTTGCCGCAACATTCTTTTGCAATACAATCAATTAGATTCATTAATATTCAAAGTGATAGTCAGTTTAACTGCCTCCGTGGTTCAACAGTTAACCGCATGTCTTGAAACACTTATTAATATGTGGTTTCATTCCAGGACTATACGTGAAATTTAGAGTGTAGTATAAATTTGATTATAGCAAATTTGCGATAAAATATATATGGCCGTGTATATCTACTACCGTTATATTGTAAATCTGCTGTCCTATCAGCTTTGCTAAGTCCCAAGTTTTTATTGGCGGTCAATATATAAGAGCAAAGTACTTTGTGCAAACCAACTTCTACATCTTAGGCTCCACTATTTTTATGTGAATTAAAGGTCAGGTGTTAACGAAGTCCATAAAGCAAATGTCACGTTAATCCTACACTTTGGGAAGCTCTGTGTCATAGAGTAGACAAGGCAGTTACGGCGACAGCGAAGATTACTGCAGATAAAGGCTGTTTGTTTGATTTTTGATGGCTTAATGAATCAGAATAGCTTTGTTCTAACGTGTGTCAGATTCGAAATTTCAACTAATTATCGTTTAATGATCAACGCAATCATTTGTTATCGTGAAGAGATGTTTTTGAAGCGTCGGGGCTGAAATTTTTACGGTTTGGAATTTTATTGCTTAATTCACCAAAGTATAGTTGAATTTAATCATCTTACCTAACGCATCATTGTTAAGAGCAGGCATACGGCTTCGTGGAATAAAATGGATTGGTAGGCGAAGTTGTTGTCTTTTATTATATCTACATTACTAGGAACAGTTTTATATGTTTAATAGTAAGTCACGTAATGATATCAAAGTGATGATGATTCACAGAACGTCACACGGTTCTCCATGTCGTATAAAAGCATGGTCAGCTAAATCGCAGGTGCAACACAGATTAAAACGAACCGCGCGCGATACCGTAATTGCACAGATAATAAATGTCAGTCTGTCACAGATAAAATTTAGAAGGGAAAAAAGAGCAATAGGGTTTAGTAAAACCTTTTTCATTCTTCTTAACTATCACTGTTCAGTAAATACTTGAGCACTTTATACGTTATATATTAGTATAGGGTTGTCAAATATGTCCCTTCCGCCTTTTAGTCTTTTGAATTTCGCGGCTATGTACAAAGCGCTACAGAGCTCGTATCTGGCAATACTATATATAACATAATTTGAAAGGTCTTGACATAACCTACAAAACGACGCTATGCATAATTAGTTTGGATATTGCGTTCAACAGTTATAGACGTGTAAACATGGAGTTCACTAACGCCGAAATTCGCGCTATTTTAAAGTTTTCCTTCGTTAAAGGCAAATCCGCTAGAGAAACGTTCCGTGAGATTAATGGTGTTTTGGGGGATGGTACTCTATCACTTCGAACCGCGGAGGAATGGTTTCGACGATTCAGAGCCGGTAAAAACGACACCATGGATAAGCCAGCCGGCGGAAGACCTGTGACGACAAATACCGATCAAATCATGGACTACATCGAGTTAGACCGGCATGTGGCATCTCGTGACATCGCTCAGGAGATGGGAGTTAGTCACCAAACCATTTTAAACCATCTGTAGAAGGCTGGATACAAAAAAAAGCTTGATGTTTGGGTGCCGCATGATTTGACGCAAAAAAACTTCTGGATCGAATCAACGCCTGCGATATGCTGCTGAAACGGAACGAACTCGACCCATTCTTGAAGCGGATGGTGACTGGCGACGAAAAATGGATCACATACGACAATATCAAGCGAAAACGGTCGTGGTCGAAGGCCGGTGAATCGTCCCAAACAGTGGCCAAGCCGGGATTGACGGCCAGGAAGGTTTTGCTGTGTGTTTGGTGGGATTGGAAGGGAATCAACCACTATGAGCTGCTCCCATATGGCCAGACGCTTAATTCTACCATCTACTGCGAACAAGTGGACCGCTTGAAGCAGGCGATCGACCAGAAGCGTCTAGAATTGGCCAACAGGAAGGGTGTAGTGTTCCACCAGGACAACGCCAGACCACACACTTCGTTGATGACTCGTCAGAAGCTACGGGCGCTCGGATGGGAGGTTTTATCGCATTCACCATATAGCCCGGACATAGCGCCAAGTGATTACCACCTGTTCCTGTCCACGGTGAACGCCTTTGGTGGTGTAAAGTTGAACTCAAAAGAGGCTTGTGAAAAGTGGCTGTCCGAGTTCTTCGCAAATAAGGAGGGGGGCTTCTACGAGGGAGGTATTATGAAGTTGCCGTCTAGATGGAAACAGATTATCGAACAAAACGGCGCATATTTGAACTAAATCCGATCACTGTAATACTTTTTATAAAGCATTGAATAAAGAGCAAAAAAGCGGAAGGGAGATATTTGACAACCTTATATAATTATAATACATACCTTAGCACTAATACAAAGTTTTTTTTTATATATATGATAAATAAATCAAATATTTAACACAATTTATTCAATGTAAACTGAATAATGATTTTTTTTATTTTGAAAAAAATAATGCTATTGTTTAAAGTTATGTTTATTTTACGTATTTAATAATTTAAAAAAAAAACATGATTTAAGAATTATTTGTAATGACATGGACATCTATAACATATTTTAATCTGTGCCAAAACAGATGTGCACACAACATTTTCTTTGAAAACAGAGCTGAGTCTACAAGGTATCATGTTTTAGTTCTCATGGGACATCTACGTTTATGGAACTTTTCACAATATATGAGAATAATTATTTTCTTATAAATAAAATTAGCAATGCATTTTGTTCTGAGAATAGTCTCGAAATTTGATCTTTACGTCATAAAAGCAAACGTTAACAGATATAAACAGATATCCATAAAGGTGGATGGGTAAATAATACTTAACAGAAATTTTATTTCTTGAAATAAGTATATCCTTTGTGCATTTCAATTCTATTTTAAGTACTTTAAGTAATGAAAAGTTAGCGTATGGTTTTGCTGGCGTTTATTTGAGAATCTTATCTCAATAGCAAAATTGTGATTTAAGGTAGCAAACCAGTGATCATATATACAAATATAGCAGATTTTTTCAAATGGATGTATATTATTAACTTGATATGATACAGACGGTTAAATTTAATCACATTATTGACATGTTCACCTGCACGTCATTATTGCGCTGTGCCGTCAATAATGTGGTTCTGGCCAAACTCCTTCAGCTCTCTAGCGTGTTTAAAAGGTTATTCCGATAAGCTTATTACATCGGACTATTTATCGGTTATGAGGTCTGTCAGATCCTGATAGGACATTGCAGATATCTCCAGGAGCACTTTTGGATGAATTTAATGGTAGTTATTTTGCATATATGTATATCTTCAGTTGGAATATGAGGTTAGGGATTTTACTGGTGATAGGTATCTTTTACAGGAGACCATCTAAGTTACTACTACTGCAGCTCCTATTATTGCTGCTTTACAATAGTGTGCAAACATTACTGTGTTCCAGTTTGAAAGGTGTCGCAGTTAGAGAAATTGTTGTGTGCTCAACGCAATGAGTCAGAACACAGAGAGACAAGTTCATTGTATAGCAGTCTAATTCCACCAAATTCTTAATGGCAAGCATATCACTTAACATTTAGTGATTGTCTTACTCGCTTAGTGCAATTAAATATATCCTACAAATGCACTTTTGGGCTTATTATAGATAAATTATATTTTTTAATAAAGCAGTAACATTTCTTTGTATTTACTTTTTAATAATAACTTAAAACTATATCAGAAACCAAACGTAGACAGAGTTAAAAAACGAACAAAACGCTATTTCAAAATAGTGATAACTTATTTGTTCCCGCTAAATAATTCAAGCACGGGTCAAGCACTCCACGACATTAGGTGTCGGTTAAGTTGACTCATATTGTTATTTCATTATAAATGCACGAATGTCTTAATTAAAGATCGAAACCGGCATAATAACTCTGAAAAAATAACCTAAGCTCCGATCGGGTTCATTTTCTCTCTCTTTCCGACTCCCTGCATTTCACCAGCCGTCTCAATTCGCGCCAGACAAACTTGTAAATTGTTTTTTTTAAGACCCGCACCGTAACGTCTTAAGCAAACGAGCGATCGAACGATTTAACGTTTATGGCATAGAAGTTAGATCTGAAATCGCTTGGGTGTAATGATATTTAAGACTTTTACTCAGTCCAATGGATGATCAAGTTATCTCGCTCAGACAAAACAAAATACAGCACAAGTCCTTTGAGCTTTCGAGTTTAGTTGCTTCACAGCGATTCCTTTTTGTAACCCTGTCCCTTTTCTTGGAGCATTTCATTCGTAACGAAGACCAGTTCCATTCTGAAATCCACTTAATGCCTTACTGTTTCAAATGAAATTAAGCCTTATATTTTCTATTTGTAAGAGGAAAATTCGTGGGAAAACTGCAACGTAGTTAAAGGTTTTTGTAGCGTTTTCGTTAAGATGTTACTGTCACGTTCTATCGATGCGAGATTTGTAGTTTCTCTTTTTGTTGGAAGTACATTAAGACGTACCGACTTTGCACTGTAGGTACCTTAGTTTTCGAGGTTTCACATCATGCATGATTCATACGGAACCCCCTTACAGAGATGTGATTTCACGCTAGTTGTTGCCAGCGACATTCCTTATACATAGCACGCGGAGAACAAGTACGGTTATCGTTGTTTTTTTTAATTCGCCAATTAACACAAATTATGCAAATCATATATGCGGGCTGGTGCTCTTGAAGCACTAACATAAATTAAGAGGACACATCGGATAGATGTTATACAGCAATTAATGTTTTTAAATAAAACAGGTAATACCTTACAAATGCTCTAATTTTCTTACAAAAGTAAAGAGTTATAGTGTGTAGTTTCATTACTTTTTCACTGAACTTGTTTTAATTTATTTATAAATCGAAATATATGTCGGAAAGATTATTAATACTGTATTGAATATATGAATATAATGAATGACTGAAGTGCGGATTAATTTTCTCAATCTGACCGCTAAACTTCAGTTAAAAGAAGGCACCACGTTATGATGATCATTATGTATGGTAATGACTCACTAACCTCTCTATTTGGTCTACAGAGTTAAGGTTATATAGCAATTGATTAAAAGAAAATTGTTTTATTCCAATGAAATAATCGAAATTAGGAGTTAAATTATAAACATGAACTTAAGACGTTTGATAGAGAAGCTATAATATACACATTTCATTAAATAAACTGAAAATACAAAATTTAAAAACATCCCCTTCGCAGGCAGAGAAAGGAAAAGTAGTGCAGTGTATATAATCCTAGTTTACAGTCTATTGTTATGGCAATAATAGTTTAGTCAATAACTGTTAGGTTTCTCATACAGATATTATGAACTAGCTGTTCTCCACCCGTTTTTCTGGCTATAATACCTCCGCAACTCCCTTTGGAAAGGGGTGTAAAGTCCATTCTTGGCTGATCTCTAAATGATAAAAGCCATATCTCTACCAAATTTGAAGTCTAGATCATATCGTTCCAGGGATAACATGAGTCTCTACGTAGGTGGAAATCACTTATATTAACATAAATTGTCTTCAATTTACTTGAAATTTGTTGCAAATATTCCTTGTAAATAACCGCAACCGCAAATGACTTTTTATAGCAACCGTTACTATAGCAACCGTGTGAATAATAACAAAGTGAAAATGTTTATAAAATTTAAATAGAAATAAAATTATAAAGGATGTATGAAAGTTTAAAAAATATAACCATCTTCATATCATTCTGCGTCAAATGTGTATATATAATATATATATGTAGATAATTAGAAACCAATGGATAATCTTTTACTTCAGTATATGACCTAAAAGTATTTAATAATAACCGATGAAAACATTAATGAGATAGCAATATTTTCCAATACTTAGTTATGGGAACTAGTTCAGAGTTTGTATGAAGATGAAATTTTTCTAAAGTTTCCCAGAACACCGCCTAGCTTGAGTCATAAGCGCACTCTCGAATGTTTGAACGATAATATTTGCGTAGTGGTCACCAACGTAAACAAGCAGCCATAAGGAGTATTTGCTCATCACTTTACAAATAGATAATTATTTAGTCCGTTTCTAAATTTATTTATTCCATTTATATGCCGCTACATGAAACAAACATAGTTTTATACGTAACCGCGTATATATTTGTATATTGTTTCCTCAGTTTGTTCTACCATTTCGTAATGGTTGAGGGAATGACTTTAATTACAGATTCAGAATTGTCTCGTTCAAAGTATTCTTTCTAATAATTACTAAGATAAAGTATGTCTTTGTTTGGATATCAGTAACAACCATTTATTTCTGATTATTTTCGTTATATTCCAATATATCAATTGATTTTTATAGTTTTTATGAACAATGACGTAGACTTTAAAATGAATTAAATCTTATCATAATCTATCTAAAAATCTAGAATATCAATATGTTTTGTGGGGCTATGTACTTTCAGTAGCACTAAAAGCTTCACTGCTTCATTTTTTCCATTGTACATCTAACAACGCGGCGCTACTAGGGATGATATATACTGCATTACATTACGCTCGTCGCCGGAAATATATGGTATTGAATCTCGATACCCCAGTAGTTTCACTAACTATAGCTTCTTTCAAATTAGAACGCAGTAATATTTTCACACTACTGTCTGTCGGCAGAAATAAGCGTCGCGGTGGTACCTATCTAGACAGTCTCCGGCAACAGAGGCGTACTACCAATGAAATGCCAAGTAAACAATGTAACTTTTAATCTTTTAAATTTAATTCTATTCCTTGATTTTATTCTTTTATTTATTGTTCATAGTCGTATTTCATTTTATTTCGGTACGACCACAATACTTAATTATGTCACCTAACTGCGGTGTGCAAACATTAACTTTTTCGAATTGAAAAGCGTTGTATGTAGTAAAATTATTGTTCGAGTTATAAGGATATATCTTTCTGTAACTAATTAATATTTGAACACACAGTTTGGTGACATAATTAGGTAATGCGGTTTTACCCCTCTAGTATTTCCGTCAACAAAAACACCGCCAGCATTAAGTATATGAAGCTCAGACTATACAATCTTTGTTGCAGTCTTTCTCATCTTTCCCTCTTATTACCAGTTCCGATCCGTCACTATATTTGACTATTTTCTTTAATGTAGTTGTTTATAGTATTTACATTAATTTTATTTTGCGTTCGTACAATTTTAAGTAGTTTTAAACTCGACATTGCAAGCATTAATGTATTATAAAGCCTCGATCGTCCATGCAAATCCGTGAATTATCATTGTTTATGTAGTGCATCAGTCAGCATAGCGCTAAGAAAACGCGATTAAGACATTATCTGGTTAACACTATCCGCGCGAGAGAGAGACGAAAAACAAATACGCCCGCGTATAATTTGTACGGAAATAACTTCGTGTAAGAGCGAGACGACGATATGTCAGTTCGACGTGAGTAATGAGAAAACCGCCGTCTCTCTCGCACCTAATGTCTTACAATCGTTTATTGTCATGTTACTGTCTCGTTTCGACGGGCGAGATTGAGATGAGATCGCCGTTGGCGCGTTCCGTCCATGTTTATGCTATATCGGTACAAACCGCGTCGGCGATGGACGTTGCTATCGCATTTTCTTTCGTACCATCACTATTTGTTTATACGTTATAACATTATTTTATAAAAGAAACTAGCGAATCTAAACGATCTTTGTGCTTGTGTGAACGTTTAGATATAATAATCTACGTTTATGTTGTGACAAAAAGTTTTTTTTTTGTATTAATTTGACAAGTGCGTGTGTGCTGTGTTGTATTTATTATTATGCGAATGGATTGCTGCCGCAATGTAGTTTGACACAAGATGACCTGACAAATAAACAGAGTAAGTCACTTATCATTTTTGTGGTATTGTTTTTTATACCTCGTACCGAAGAGACAATATGTTCACCTGATAGTTAGTGGTATGTCCGTCCGTATAAAAGTATCGCTAGTTCGGATGACGAACACTGCACCACACAGAGCTCGTACAATGAGATACAAAATATTAAGTATTATTGTCTTAGTAATTTCACTAGCTACAGCGACTTTTAAACAGAAAGACAGTAATGTTTGCACACTACTGTTTAGAGAACTTCCACCAGTATAAAGTATATTATCAGTGTACAGTGTTGTATAAACTTTCGTAGGTGCGGGCTCGTGGAGACACCCTTAGTTTCTCTTGGTTACTCGCTTAAGGTTCGTCCAAGTGACAAGTTTTCGTTGTAAGAAAGGTTTTGTTGGTTGGTTGGTTGTTTTGAACATGTGGTCCAAGGAGGATATTTTGTACCTGCCTCGGCCAGAATGAGAAGGGGCTGACTTTTTGTAACTTTTAAAAACAAAGCTATCCCGAGCAACGGCGGGGAGCCGGCCTTACAGTGCTGCAGTTCAGTCACGTTTTTAGTCTTTCCCGGGAATTGCTGGATTTTTTTTTGTTATTTATCACCTAACGTCTTGTCGCTGCTGCATTTTTATTAGAAGCTTTTGTATTCAATTTGTCGAATTTTTATTGTTATAGCAAGGTTACGACGGATGAAGGACTCTTTCGTAACAGCTAACATGTTGTATGAGAATCCGCATGATTTGTTATCTTAAGCGTAAATAAACATTTTTTTCTTTGAAATTATACACAACTTAATAAATAAAATAAGATAAACATGTGTTTATTTATGGGGTTATATATATTTAAATATATTTTTTAAAACACTTTACTACATAATACAATTCATTACTAATTGAAATTTCATCAAAAAATGAAGTCGCTTCAGGGAACTTATCAAGATATTTATTTTAAATAAGAAGACGCGCATATAATTCACCTTACTTGTAAGTAATCACTGCCTCAAACTGAAATCACCACCAAATCGACGTATAATAAAAATTCAGTAATAAAAAAGACTTCAAATCAATGTCGGCAATATTGTCGTAAACCGATTAAGGTTATAAAATTTAACAATTTAACAAATCGTTTTATGCTGCAATGAACGTTATTAGGGATTATAAACTAATATAAGATTAAAAGAAGTATTACTTTAGCACGGTATACTGAACCATTTGAAAAGCGGTGACGAACGTCGTAAATGTACACAACACTAATAATTATATATATAAGCAATGACATAAACGAGGAAAAAACAGAAGTATTGTGGTGACAGAATTTACAGGAGGTAGGTTTCAGTACCCGGACACCGTTTAGGTAGGTACGACAGCAGCTCCTATTTGTTCAGCCAATAGTATTGTGCAAACAATTATGTTCCGGGTCGAAGGGCGTAGCTAATGTAATTACTAGGGCAGCGAGACCTAACATCTTATGTCTCAAGCCATGAGCGCATCGTGGTGCAGTGTAAGTCATTCCAATGAGTTATCACTTATCATCACCAGAACGTCCCGCTCGTCTCGTCGCTTAATTGGATAAAAAAAAGTATTAATGAATTTAATAAATAACTTAAATCAGGATATATCCTTTTAAGGATGAACTTGATATGCTGAGAAAAAAATCTGTTAATTACTAAAGTTTAAATTCCTAAAGTTACTTTTTAGTTTAGAAGTTATTAATTCAGCATTGTGTGGTATGGCTGTTGACTATATATTATATCTCTTTTGCTTAGATTTATAATAAATACTCTAAATATACTGGAGTTAGGTCTCAGTTGCCGGGGACCATCTAGTTAGGTACCAACGCAGCGCATATTTCTGCTGCCAAACAGTAGTGTGCAAATTTTACTATGTTCGAGTTTGAGGAGCGCTGTAGCTAGTGTAATTACTGGGGTATCGAGACTACGTCATATGTCTCGAAGCGACGAGCGCAATGTGGTACTTTGTAATATATGTCATCCTGACTAGCGCCTCATTATGACCATTAGCACATATTCATTTCCATTCTAAAACCAATAATTAAATGATAAGTTATTACTAAAAAACCTATTGTTGTAATAAAGTTAGCTTAAGTTTTTCTGCTTGAGAGCAGTAAACATGAGCTGAAGTATAAAATTCTCTTCGGCGGATCTCAAAGCGGTGCTCGGTAGCTGCCTGGTCACGAACCCCACGAACTGATAGAGTAATGATTTGTTTTGATTGCGAATTCGTTGCTGTCCATAGACACAGAAATTTTATACAGGATATAAATAAAAAAAAATCCTTATAAATCCTTTCAAAATGGTAACTTATGTGAAAAACAGTATAACGTATAAATAGCTATAATATATTGAATAAAGATAAGTTCGCGATTTTAACCAATGATATTTTGTGTTACTAACTACATATACAAACTGATCATCTAGTGTAGGTTGACGGATTGGTGACAGGCCACCATAAGGTAGACCAAGTAGCTCGTGAAGGTTGTAGGTTTCCGTTAGATGCGGGTGAAACAGGCGTCTTCCAGCTTATAACTGTAACAATCACAAGGGCTTAAATATTTACCTTAAAATTTATATGTAGAAGGAACAAAATCGAGTTTGTTGTATATGAAATATTATAGTTTAATCGATATTTTCTAGAGAGACATTATAAAGTAGTAAAGGCTATAGGTATATTAAAGGTATGTTAATTTTATTTATCAGTTTACAATTTATCTGAAACTAACTTAGATATAACATAATTCGTGCGATAGTCGGGAATATACCATATAATCGTGTACGGCATACAAAAAAACAATATCGCTTTGTAAAATAGAAGGCATTGCTTCAAGCATATTAATTGTAATCTTTACATAAATCGTTAGTTCTCAACTGTCTCATTAATTGTTTCTATTGTTAACATAAAGATTTTAATCATAAAATATAAAATGATGTCCTTTCAAATGTCATCATTATCATCTGAAACGGACATTTACTGTTGGACATGCCTTTGGTAGAAGTAATGAAATATTAAATCTCGTAGATCCTTCATGACTGACAACCTAAGCTGCACTTTCAATATTTTATTACATTGAATTGTGAAGAAAAATATTAGCAGATCAATTAGGCAAACTTTCGCGGAAACGGCAGGTTCTCACAGGCAATGTATAGATGATTAAGTTAAAATTGTTCGTTAGCTTAAGTAACTACTGACTTATAGGAGAGCAAAAATTCATTCGGAGAAAGAGTTCATAGAGTTGGATAAAATTGTCGTACAAAATATTAAATGAAAAATTTAATTATACACGAGCTGTTCCTCGCTTTTCTGAATCTTTCACTCCCGTTATCCCTTTTGGGGGTAACATTTTATATAATGCGTTCTGACCTGACCTGTACTTCGCGAAGGAAAATTGCTACCAAATTTCAAGTCCCAGCGATGTGATGAGTCTCTAGATTCGTGATGATGTTAGCGCTGAAAGCCAATGCGACTCTTACAGCTCATCTGACACTGGGCTTGTAGATCCGGATCCTCGGCCTGGTAATGAGAACGTGACGTGAAAATCCCTTATACGTAGATTACGGCTACAAGCCAATATGAAACATAGATTGCCTTCGAAATAATAATACATGTAGAAGCTACATCTCTTTTCACTTCTTGATATTGTTCAAAGTTTCATTTTTCTTATCCACTATTGTTCTTAATTACACTGTTCGTATATTCATTACTTATTAACAGTACTCACGTTTGTTCTCATATTATTTACTACAGTACTTATTTTAATGCAATATTTGATAAAATTATTTCTTTTTCATGTATTTATCATTAGCTCTTGTATACTACCCCTATCTATTCACAAACCTGTTTCCTACTCAATCATACTTTTTTGAATAGGTCTTATGTGTGTGGTCAAATCTGTATCCAATGACAAGTGACAAATTCAGAGATTGGAATATTGGACTGACAAGTGTAAACTGAAATTTTTTCGCAATAAAAAAGATTAGTAAGTTAATTGTTTAAACTGTTTGTCTCTGATGTTGAGTCTCGATACACTAGCTACAGCGCCCTTCAAACCGGAACACAGTGATGTTTACTCACTACTGTTTGGCGGCAGAAATAGGCGCTGCGGTGGTACCTACCTAGACAGTCTCCGGCTAGAGAGACCTACCACCAATAAATACCTACACCAGATTAATACATTATAGTTATTTACTTCTGACCAGAGAAGATTTCTTTTGCTCTTTACGTCAGTTATGCTGTAATGTTAACTGTACGAGAGCTGGAAACCTAGTTACCCGTAATATAGGTTTATTACCTATCACAGGCACTGGCGATCCACAGACATATTGTTAATGTTCAACTTAAGAGTATAGACCCAAGCCGACCTCACCTGCTCGTGGTGCACCCTGCTAATGAACAAATAGAACTTTGCCTCCTACCAACCCTCTTTGAGCCAGCTTGGTGGGAAATAGTCATCAGATTCTCCCCTCTGTATATCTATAAAGGTGGAAATCTATAGGCTAGGCCTACGCTTGGCTGTGGACGTCTATCGGCTGATGATGATGATGATAATACGCTGCAGTAGAATTGTATTTGTAATAACTTTTGATTTGTGGTAACTAACAATTTTATTTTTATTCCAGAAATAAAACAAAAAAAAATTCTTTAGTTACTCTTAAATATTCGTTTATAACGTCTAATACAAGATAACGAAAAAAAAAATTTTTTTAGTATATTAGCCGAACAATAGATCTATTGATAATCAATCGATCTGATTAAGCAATTACCGAAACTATACTTTCCTTTACCGCTAGGATTTCTCCCCGCGGGGTAACTGTTTGGTAACAGCGTTGGATTGTAATAGCGTTTAAAAAAAAAAAAAACTAACGACGTAACTATATTGTCGAGTTGATGAAAATTAACTACCTCCAATCGTTCTTAATAACACCTAATACCTTTTGATCGGTCGTAACGCAATCAAGAATCATTTTAGAGAGCAAAGTGTTCTACCTCTTAAGATTTAGACGCGGCGGAGCTGAAAGCGGAACTTGTTACAAAGATACATTGATTTAGCGTTTTGTTACACATGCCTACGTACTTATTGTCAACACTGTTTTATTACAACAAAACGACAAAAGCTGACAATTAGTGATGTCTGTTTATAACAATTAGATGTTAGAAATTGGTTCATTGTTTTGAGGCAGAAAAAGTTAAGTGTCGTCACTACATTAATTTCACTAATTATTCTTCTTCTTCTTCGGCGGAATTACTCTTGACAGTGTGGTCGTGATCATCACTTCAGGTGTTGGTCGCAAGCTTAACAACACGTCGCCATTCTTCTCTGTTGTCCGCCTTCCTAGTGGATTCATGTAGTGGTAACTACGATGAGCGACTATCACTATCTATAGCTGCCTTTAAATCGGATAATAAATGGCTTTCAACAAAATTAACTTTGAACATTTAAAAATGCATGCTTGTATATCTTTAAGCTGTTTACTATTTCATTATTTCTATAGTTTAAGTTAGTAATCATTTTAATTAAATACCGAGATAACTCGACGTCCAGAGGTGAATCGGGTATCGCAGAGTATTTAATAAATACTGATTGTATTGTGCTAAAGAAGTTTTCCATAGCAATGACTTCGTGAGATTTCAAGTGGGTTTGGATTGTCGTCTCCACGACTTCTCCACTAAACCTTTATCTATATCTATATACCAGGGTCTTCCTACATGAAAATTTATAATCAATTACGTTTGTAAATTGTACAGTTCAGATTCAAATAATAAAGCTACTGTATACTTTATTACTGTCGATTAGTTTAATCGATGATTAATTTACAGAAAGATAACAAAAGTAAATTTAGATATATATTTTTAGAGCTTTTTTTATTCTAAGCTATCTAGCACATTATCTTCTGTTTACAAAGAACACTACTGCTATGAAGGGTAATGTGTTAAGTCTCCTTGTAATTTCACTAACTCCTGCGACTGCCCTTAACCCTTAGCTGTAGTAATAGACGCCTCAGAGTTTTCTCCACAAAGTATTATGATGATAACGTAATCAAGTATTATCAAGTAATGAGTGCTTTTATGGATAAATTTACACCGACTGTAGATTGACCATTTTACCAAGCAAATTCGTGTAAGCTTTTGAACTAATTGAAACAGATTATTAAGGTTAAATAAATCGAAAACAGTTTGAGTGCACCGCATTTGAAGTCGTCGTATGAATGTAAATTTTGCGGTACTCATGTAAATAAAATGTTACACGATTACAAAGCCTACAATACGAATTCTTGTGAATTTTTTAAAATGTAATCCAGTATGAGTTGCAGCATTGGAATGTTTGGACGTGATTGTACTTAAGTTCATGTTATAAATTTCTTATATAGTTTATTATTGACTGTGTGATTACTCATCTTACTGGTGGCAGGTCTCTATTGTAGACCGTCTAGGTAAGTACCGTCGCAGCGCATGTTCCTGCCGCCAAACAGTAGGGTACAACTGTGTACTGTGTTCTTGATATTTATTTTTGTTTTTGTACATTAAAACACATTAACAATAATACATTTTTATTCCTATAACCTAATAAATATTTTAAGGTAAAAAAGGTCAACAACAGACGTATAACTTAAAAATTATGTTGTAAAATATCTCCGTTCAGATATGAGCCCATAAAAAAACAACGTCCTATACAAATAACAATAACATATGTAAAAATATTAAATGGAAAAATTGTAGCAGCGGGTCGTGTTAAAAAAAATTCAAATGAAACTTTGCTGAAGTGTTTTCGCTGATATCGCTTAAGCGGGTTCAGTTATTCGGAGATATCGTGGAACGGGTCGACTAAGGGTCAACAGAGGTCACGGACGATGAAGACATTCGGATCGGACAGAGGATGCTGTGGTCCACGATTGGATAATAACTGGGTTCCGATAAAAACACAAGACTTCTACACAGCTTGTTGCCGTCATGTTGTCGACTGGCGTCTATGAATCATATTTAAATTATTGTGATTATCTGCAAAAATAGATGCGATTGCCGCAGTACTAGAATTACGATTGTATACAGCATTATTATATGCAACAGGATACAAATTATAGTTAATCGGTGCGCGTACAAAATTGTTTTTAATTCTTTCTAAATAGTCATTTTCATGCGGAGAAATCAATTCGGACATCCCATTCTCATTTACGACTGGTTAATACTGTGTCTACTAAGACTAACTAAGACATTGTTCCACGATATGGGAGCGAAACAAACTTTACGGTTAATGTTACTAGTAGTAGACTGTCGGTGATATTTCATCAGCAGAAAACAGAAACAGTTGGACATTTTCTAGTTTTTATCCACAGTCAAAATTTATTCCATAAAACACTGTTCTGTTTGAATCCTCTGGGTCCAAGCTATTGGTTTAAATATTGACTGTATACATATAAAATTTTAATTTAGAAAAATTCATACCTGTATAATCTACATGAAGGATACAAATGAGTTAGAGTAGGCGACAACGGATTTCTGTGCAATAAAGTAGACAATAATAAGTGTAAGTTTCAAACACTATTCAAAATACACGTTATAAAGCTGATGAAATTGGAGCAATCACTAGCTAGTTAGTAATTCAGACGTACGAGTATGGTTTATATTCTATATTAGTTACTTAAAAATAAAAGGTGTTTTAATATCATTCGTGTGTGCACGTTACTTTAAAAGTTTTCTCCGATTCGCTTTATCGGTAAGTTTGATGCATTGCCTCTTTCACTGCCGGTAATGATGCTGGCCCAACGGATTCATCAATTACAACCTCAACAAACGGCATGGTGTCCCGTCTTATTCTTGTTTCCATACCGCGCCGCGCCAACTCGCCGATGGCTCTCTTATTAAATTATCGGACCGGTGAGAGTTCCGATTCAATGGATATTATTTTCTATGTCCAGTGGCCAACGGATTTAAAACTTTAAAGAATTAACATGTTAATTACTGTTGTATTGTTAATTCGTTCCTCGGGACCATTACGTGTAGCTAAACATTATTCTGTCCCTTGTTGTTCTTATTCTTCAATAAAATTGAAGTAAACATTTTTCGTACGTACAATTTGCATTATCTATAAGTTTTCCTTTGAAAGTTCAGTAATATAAAAGAGTAAAAGTCAATATTTTTTTTTTTTTTAATAGAATCGAAAATCTGTCTAAATTGTTTTCGGTACCGTGACATTGCCAGAAAATACCTCTACAAAATATTTGTACAGTCAGCGTAGTAATGAGCACACAGGAGCGCGACGAATTCGAAACGTTGAAGAAAAAAAAAACCGAAAGGTCGTTGAAAAAAAAAAGCTCTCAAAAAACGTCCGGAGACCGAACGGCGAAAGAGTCGTCTTTCTAGGGTAGAACTAATTGGTATACGCTTGCCGTTGTTAAAAAAGTTATTTGTTAAGCTTGTAACACTATTTGATAGATTCGAACGGAACGTGAAAGGGAAGAAAAAAACTGTCTCGGACACTGTAATAATCTTTTTGGACTCTATTATTATGCAACATGTCGTAATTATAACATAACAAAAAGTTATTTCATCGACGTTGATAATGAAACATTCAATGTTTGGTTCTAACAATGGATCGACGATGATATCAATCTCTTAGGGAAATAATAAAGTTGATGGAATTTTCAAACGTGAAACTAATTTTTGATTGAAATATATTAAAGTATTATATATGTATTGATATTATTGTCTAAAATATCCCGAACAACAATTCACGGGATCCAAACCAACCTCACCTGCTTGTGGTGCCCCCTGTTAATCTACAAACGAAGCTCTGGTTCCCACCAACCCGCATTGGGCCAGCGTGGTGGGAAATGTCCTATATCGCTTTATCAAGAACGGCTCCTGGGTCCCGGTCCCCTATGTCCAGCATTGGACGTCTATGGGCTAATGATTTTGATTGACCTTTAATGATAAATGTAAACACAAAATATTTATTGTAAAATGTTTGAATTTATGATTGGCTCTTGATTTATAAAAGTCTTCTAAATTATAAAGGAAAACAAAGATAAGGAATTTCTTTTAATATGACACAAAGTTACGAAATTATATGAAAGCGAAAATTCTATAACTGATAACAAAGCCTAAGAGTTTGTGGATATTTTAAATTTGATTAATATGTAAAAAAACGAATGGAAAAGCATTGAGTGAGGATTGGATGCTCGCGCTTCTATTCGATTTCTTAAATTCTCATGATAATCGAAACTTATTATTATATTCACTAGATCATAACTTACACCAGGTAGTATTGAGTAATGGTCTGTGACAATGAAAATTTAACAGGACATCTCTCCTCATTCGTACATCAAATGGAAAGGATACTGTTCTCTCAGGTCTTAAGGAGCTAATTTGTTTTCTTGTTTCTTTTACCTTATTACAATAACAGCAACTTTTTAACCGACATGCATCTACCAAAATCTAAATCATTATTTTTTTTATAAATGTAAAATACATTTAAAATCCTCTAACAGAAACTTAACCAGTCCCGTAATCTCCTTTTAGCATTCATAGAATTTATTGCGTCCCAGTCCTCAAAGCATTACGTCCTAATGTCCGCTAACAATAGAATTCCCATTCTACCTGCGCCTTCCCTTTGTTCACTCACAAATCTGGTGTATTCGGAACTCTCGAGGGTTTTTTTGTACCGGGATCCCTTGTTAGCAAGTCCTCGGATAGATCTTCGTGCGGACAATGGCTGGTCATGTATTTATAAGTGGGTAGGGAGGCGGAGACACAGGTGTTGGAAGATTGAACTGTCTTAGTTACGGAAACAATTATAATATTATTCTACTCCTTATTGACAGCTTGCTCTTTTGGTTCTGCATTATTTCTGTGGGTATCTACTTTACGGTTGATACTTAAATTTCTCATAATGTAATAAAGTCCGTATTTAAAAAAAAAATTATAATATTTGCTGTCTATGTAGAAACTATTGTAAATACATTGCTAGCCTCAGGTGACAATGGGCTGGACACATCGCTCGAAGGACTGACAGCCGATGAGGCACTAAGGTCCTCGAATGGCGACCGTGTACCGGTAGACGTAGTGTTGGCAGGTCCTCCACCAGATGGTACGATGACCTGATGAAGCATGCGGCCAGCGTAGGGTCGATCGATGTGATCTTTGGGTGAGGCCTATGTCCAGCAGTGGACGTCTATCGGCTGATAATGATGATGTAGAAACTGTCTTATGTAAATCATGGCTGTAGCCATACAATGACGAGTTTGTACATACTAATACAGTTAGTGTTTTTTGCTTTTTTAATGCAGTTAAGCGATGAGACGAGCAGGGCGTTTACCTGATCATAAGTGATACACCTGCCTATGTCAACATGGCGCTAGTTAAAATGGTATACACAGCACCACATTGCGCTCGTTGCCTAAGACATAAAATGTTGAGTCTCGTTACTCCAGTAAATACACTAGCTGCAGCGCCGTTTAAACCGGAACACAGTAATGTTTATACACTACTTTTTGACGGCAGAAATAGGTTCTGAAGTGGGACCTACCTAGACGGTCTCCAGCAACAGTCTTACCACCGGTATATTATTGTAAATATATCGTCATTTCGAGGTGCCTTTGTCCATCTATAGTTTGGGGGTTATTATGAGAAAACTAATTCGTTCTTCAGCTGTCTTTTTCAATTGGTGGTGTTTAAACCTGGTTTCTTTTTCGATGAAGTTAGTGCTGTTAGATTTGTTAACAACTTTGACACCTTCATCGGACTCGAGGCTCGTCGTTCCGGTTTCAGCACGCCAAATATTTAAGCTCGGTGCACTCCTCGTTGTATATAGCTATCCCCTTCCGGAACTTCTCTTACTTGGCTAAGTGTTCAAAACTTAACATAAATGACCACGTGTCTTGTAAAATTGAACTTCGGTTGAATACCATTAACTGATATTTATACCCATTTTCGGTTCCCTTCCTGCCACGTTTTAGATCAATTAAGCTCAGGTGAGATAGAGATTGGAGTTTCAGAAAACATTTTAGAACTACTTCACATTAAAGAATCTTAAGGTATAATTATGTTTATCATGTATTTTTATTTATATGTAAGAAGTAAAATTAATGTAAATAGAAAAAAAAAATATTTTTCTCCAAATTATCCAGCAGTTGGACGTCTATTGGTTGATGATAGTGATTCTCAGATTAACATTAAAATGGGTTACGTTTCCATCTTTCTAAAAATCAACGATACAAAAAAATCGATTACAATAAAGAGCCAATGTATAATTTTACATCTTGATCGTTTCAACTTTGATCAGATATCGGTTATTTTTTTTTATTGTAAATTATCGATCGATTAAATCCTCCCGATTCCGTACAAATCGCGCTACGGGCGCGGCTGCCTTTAGAATTAATGACATTTCTTTCACCGGTGCCCGCAAGTGTCGGTTACCGGGCCCCTACCTGACCCAATGATGTTTCTATTTAGCCATCAAAATACACTTTTTTGTTTCCCCATATCTGTGAAACTAGTTTCGGGAATACAAAACAATTTCCTTTGTTGGCGTCCTTTAATGACTTTTCGACACCATTTTGCCGATTTCGGGCCCCGTTTATATTCTAAGAAACGGTCCGTGGTCTATTTCGCCTATTGTGGCGGTGAAAAGGCATCGATTTTGGTGCATTCTCGTCAGTCAAATGGGGTGTAATTTATGTGTAAGGTGAACGTGATAAATCCTCGGTTTTTCGGTTGCAGTCCTGTCATTAGCGACTCCGATATTCCTGTTTGACTCTGACCGCTCTCTAGCCGTATTAACTTTTAACCTGATTAACGGTGTATACATTTTATGTGTCGTCACGTCTATAGCCATAATTATACATATAAAATCACTTACCTTTGCATGTGAAAATATATTGTTGTTGTGGTTGTTAATCATTATTTTACACTGTTATGTTATATTACTTCCATCTCAAACAGATAGAGGAGTAATTATAGGATTAGAAGCCGATATCATACTAAACACAATATAAAAGTAAGTAATTGCACCTATTACAAACAACTACTGAGTTGACATTAATCTGAGATAAGTTATCTCACTTAGGTGAAGTAAGGCACCGGAAACGAATCAAACGAGAGTATTAAACAATCAAGCATTGAAGTGTATTTAAGTATTATCTTATCATTCGGACAGGCATACAGGATGCCCGCGTTGGCTCCCATCCGAGTGACACGCTGATCCCGGGGTAAACTTGTTGGCAAACGTGGGGCGAATGCTCAGAGTTATGACGGAACCTGATAGGGGTCAGGTTCGTGGAGATAGGTTAACAAATTAAGGGGGTAGTTAGGAAAGATTCAAGGAGCATTAGCTCTGTGTACACAAGAGATCTATTTAAACTAACGTTTGTTTTACGAATATTTGAGTTCATTTTGTAGCCGTTAAAACTGTGCCTTTTGCTTTGTTGTGAGTAAACGTTAGGTTGAGATCGTGTCCCGTATTACTCTGAATATTTAAATGTAACGTCTACTCGTTTGTTCCTAATTCCAGTTAAGGCAATGTTTCTAGTATTATTCCTTTAGACTTTCTTATTATTGTCACAATGCAATTAAGAGGCCTTACGGACCAGTTTTCATATATGACCTTTTTTATAGTCATTTTCAATTTTAAAACAACTTTTACAGTTAATTTTCACGGTAGTCCGAAGTATATGTCAACTTGTGCATAATACGTCTCTCGTAATAAGGCTTTCGCGACTCAGCGCGGTTTATATATGCGGTCATAAGTCGCGCTAACTTACAATTCAACATGATTAAAATTTAACACAGTACGGACTTTAATCTGATATAATTAAGGCAGCAATTTTTATATACCCTGATTGGCAATTAATTTAAAAAAAAAAAATTAAACAGTTTTTTTTAACACCTTCGATATGTCGGTCTTTCTTAAATATTGTAATCTTTTGTAATGTTATTACAGTAGGATACATTTTTATGTAGCCAAAGGCTAGATCGGTACAATTCCACTTCCCCTGCTTCATAAAGCTCCATGGGCATATTTCACCATTGTCCAAAACAAACACATTACTCTCATAAGCCGAAGGCGATAATAACAGTTTGCCCCACCACTTAACATGTCGGTGCTAGCTACCGCGTCCGAACCTAGCTCAGATGTTCGACGTAGTGATGTGATCATGTGCTGTTGATTATCGCTCTTACGTATGTATTATCAAGCTTTTTACTCTCGAATATTAAACATATTATATTGCAAAATTAAACAGTTAAAATATAACATTCTATATTGAACAATTTCGACGGAGAACTAAAGTTGTCGACGGTGCTCTCACAATCTGCAAGCTGAAGTAGAAGTGGGCCGCCCATGTGTCATGTCAGTGACGGCCGATGGGGGAGGAAGTGAAGTGAGGAAGGTGTAGGACGTCCTCCCTGCAGATGGACCGACGACATCATCGGAGCGGTCGGAAGTGGGTGGATGCGAGAAGCTGAGGATCGTATTTGGTGTAACACATCGGGAAAGGCCTATATCCACCAGTGGATAAACAAAGGCTGATAATGATGGTGATGAAAATTATTCAAACTCTCAAACCTTATTGTAACATGAAAAAGTACATCTCTTATAAAGTCCACTCTTGGACCATAAATTCCCTAAAGTTTCTATCGCCGAGATTTTCTTAAAACAAATTTGAAATTACTATCGATAATAACTAACTTATAAATTAATAATATAATTAACTGTTATAGTTAGTCGCCAATATTGTGTACATATACATGTAAAATCTATGTTCTATCAGATTCTTATTTTTTTAATCGTTAATAATATATATAAGGTTGTCAAATATCTCACTTCCGCTTTTTTGCTCTTTATTCAATGCTTTATAAAAAGTGTTACAGTGATCGGATTTAGTTCAAATATGCGCCGTTTTGTTCGATAATCTGTTTCCATCTAGACGGCAACTTCATAATACCTCCCTCGTAGAAGCCCCCCCTCCTTATTTGCGAAGAACTCGGACAGCCACTTTTCACAAGCCTCTTTTGAGTTCAACTTCACACCACCAAGGGCGTTCACCATGGACAGGAACAGATGGTAATCACTTGGCGCTATGTCCGGGCTATATCTTGGATGCGATAAAACCTCCCATCCGATACATATAAACGAACTAAAGCAAACATAAAACAGCTGTAGGTACTAGAAAACTGTAATAAAAGAATTTTAGCATAACAATATATTTTATTACAGAAATGAATGTAGAACATAATTGAATATGTTTGTCTAGATTAAGAATATAACATGTTAACAGATTAAATAAACTTTAAATGTATTTATAATAACAAACAGCTATGTTATTTATAGCTGCAGGTGATAAGGCCATCACTAGTAGCGGTGTTTGGACATAGTTATTATCTTGACGTTGATTTAGGCTGCGTGAGCGCAGGATTACGCCTTGGCGTTTAGTTTGTAGGGAAAACAGAGATTTTTTTTTATTCGGATCATGCACTTGTTCAAGGAGGGTTAGTAACCAATACATAATATATAATAGTATTCATTTTGTTTCTCATGATCATACTTATTTCTCGTCAAGTGTAATCAAGATGATGTAATTTCGAAGACACGATTTATCAAAAGGAAAGGATTCATTAAAATTTACAGAATATACAAAAACAATTTGTATAACATTCACTATACTAAATGTGAGGTGACAAATGAATAACATATAACCTATATAACTATTATCGTAGTAGTTTCTAGTGTTTAAATCAGTAGTCTCTAGTATTATGAATTTAGATTGTGACGAACTGAATATTTCAGCGTAAAAAGAAACTAATACGTTTAAATGAGTTAACACTATATTATATCATAAATGTGTACAGAGAAATAAATGTTTATACATATATATATTCACACTATTACAGTTTGTATAATAAAGCACTAAATCAGTTAATACAATCTTAAATTAATGGGACAGTTTATTTGGTGTAAATAATAGGCGATATGTTTAGTATTCTACGTAAAGTTTTATAATAAAGCACTAATAGGCGGCTAATGTCGTACGCCCGGAACCAGTTTTCGGTCGGAATGCGAGTGGGCGCCCGTACTCCGGTTCGAATCCCGGGTGTTTGGATAAGAAACGTTTCGGCCTACTGGAGTGAAATTGGAGTGGTCTACTCGGGTTCGAACTTGGAAATGCTCCGCTCGATTGACTCTGAATCAATATAGATGAAAATTTTGTAAATTCTTACATATAAAACGTGAGAAACTAATTGAAAATTCACATATTTAAAACTGGATTTTCCGACGAATTTTGTAAAATCTATTCTTAACTATTCTCTAAATGGTAGAAGCAATCTCTCTTCCTCTTGCTGTGTTCCCAGCTATGTGGGGTCGGCACAGTATGTACTACCCTTCCATATCCCTCTAACAGCCGTCATATCTGAATCACTTTACTTACGCATGTTGTCTCGCATACAATCCATCCACACTTTCTTCGGTCTTCCCCTACCCTTATAATCATCCACGTTCAGTCTCATTACTTTCTTTGTTATATGTCCATGGTAGAAGTAATATCTTTTCCAAATATTGAGGATTTACGTCTAATAGTTTCAGAGATCTCGTGATGAGTCAACGCATCTCTGTATTTCTCCTGATAATGTAAAGCTTAAGACTAATTTGAATTTCATAGAGTTATAAACTATGTTGATCTTAGTCGAATCTATATAAGATATATTTTAGTTCTCATCTCATATGTGACATCCGGAACATAGTTAAACTGTTATGGGGAACGTTTACAATTTAATCTTACTTCAAACTTCTTAACTTATGGCCTCACAATCGAACCAGAGCTTTCCATATTATGAAGCACGCCAGACACTGCCAAAGAGTCAGTTAAATGTTGGTGAATTGTTACGCGCACGTGCGAATTGTTGCCGGAAATTGAATTATGCATCTAGTCGTCGACATCGCATCCTGTGACGCCTCCGCGACCCCAAAAGGCCTTTGCACGTGACCAGAGGTCCGTAAAAAAGAAAACAGGCCCAGTGATTAAGTTCGCCGCGCCCGCGGCCCGTACTCGAGTATTAATTACGCGCGCCATATTTATGAGCCTCTTTATAAAATATATATCCAAATAATAAAGTCCAGTTCGGACCCTACATTTTACGTTTCGTTTTTAATTCGTTTTTAAAACTTTATTATTGACCTCTACGCTAACTATGAGTGTTTAATTAGTAGTTTGCCAAACGCTAACGGTATTGGAGTATAATATATATTCTTTATAGTTTTTATTCACTCTAACGACTTCTCATTTGCCTGTCAATTTGAATGTATAATTTTGTAATCTTAGTATCGCTAAACGTCATAACTAATATTGGTTTAGTTTGTTATATCGTGTTAAATATTAGCTTAGCGTAGGTATATTAATGGCTATGTTTATGGCGCTTAATTATACAAATAAATTAGTTTTGAAAAAATATTTATTACAGTTATTATTACTTAATAGAATGTCATATATACTATCTACACGTTGTAAAGTCCGACAAACTATGTACCGCTTTGTCTGTGTAATTAAAAAAAAACTATAACATTTGCACTCAGTATTAGTTTGAGCCCTATTTTTTACACTAGAGCCGGTACTACCTCAATTAGTGGAACTAGCCAGAGGACACTTATTACTAACGGCCTGGACTGGTCGCATCTGTCTCAGATAATCTGCCTGGACCTGTTCTCGAATGAGAATCGACTAAGTTCTAGTGTAGGAAATTATACGTAGGCCGAAGACTAGCCATTAGTGTAAGTGTTAGTGGGTGGGGGCGGGCGATAGTGAGGTAGTAAGTATATAAAGAGCTGGCTCCGTACATTTTAACATTGGTAGGCCACTTATACTGGTCATGTACTAATAATTGCAGATATGTACAATCGCAATAGTGCAACTTTAAGAGATTTTATCTAAGGTCTAATTAATTATGATTTATTATAACCAAATAAGTGTTTATGAGACGATTGAGTTAATGAAATATTGCCTGTACTGTCAAGATAAAATATATCTCACAAAAAATACTACATTCATGTTTATAACGCATTGTAAACAAATGTAATAGAAAAATCCGAAGCAATAGATATGTCTTCGTTGAAACGGTTTGGGACCTAGTTGTGTCCCTTTAGGTACACTTCAAAACATTATATAATTTTTTCATGTTCTTTCCTGAAGAGGGATTAGTGGGAAAATATTGTAGGTACTTACCTTAAACACCTTTAATCTTCGAGAGTTGATTATTTGTACAAGTGTTCCACGTATTTCGTATTATTTTCTATTGTGTATCATTTTGTCAAAAGCGTATGACAAGTTAAACAGTTCATTTGACAATGAGATGTGGATATTTTGTGGAAAATTATAAGCTATTGTATTTCTAAGAGAGCTTTCAATGCGGCTCTCTTCTAATAGTAAGATTATTGTTCACACAATATCTTTTTGTGTTCTTGACAACTTGTTCGCTTTCATCTTGTATTATTCTTGCGGCATTTATACTAAAATCTGCTTAGTAATAATCTTATTTTTTTTACGGCACACAAAATTGGTCCGAGTTTAAAAACTTTGATGTGCAAGTATATAAAATCTAATAGCTATACTTTTTGCTACCAGGTATCCGTTTATGAATACATATTAGGTCCTAATAATTTTAAAATATTAAGTCATTTGATTTTAAATCTATGATGAGGAAGATGAACCAATCAACACGTAAATAAGTTTCTCTTAAGTACTTAAACCTTTACCTTAGGCAACACCTACTCGTCATTAGCGTTGTACACAGATTCCTGGATCAGCCAGTTTATATTGACACTTTTTAACATCCCTATTTCTTAGTATTAAAGTTCATATTCCCTTATAGTATAGTTGAGGAATATAATAGAACTCTAAATAGACAAGTTTGCCCATAATATCTCACAGTAACACTAAAAGTGATTCCCGGAAAAGGTTTTAAGTATATCCAATATTGACGAAGCGAGACCGGGGAGCGAACGGTAGCTTATTGGTATTATGGATTCTGGTGCGTGTCTGTAAATATTAGTTTATTATCATTTACTGAATTTAAGGTGAAGTGGGTAAAATAATTATAACTTACAAATCTCGCGCAATTGTTAATAATTTTATATTTTCAAGTACTTTGTTTATATTAAAAGTTGTCTGGTAAGAAATTAAATTACTGTAACTGAGGAGGAAACAGTTTTAGATATTGTGTAAAAGGAATTCGGAAATATATCTTTTATTACATTATTGACACTAAATCGTTATAACCTAATACTACTTTCAGGTTTTATGGTTATCAAAAAAATTAGATCAATCTAAGCTCTTAAAATTTATCATAGTTTATTTATCAAACTATGATTTATCTTTTTGTGCATTTACAGAACATCATGCAATAGACTGTTAATATTGTCAATAGTAACTTTATAAATATAAATACTGACCAACAACTAACTGTTTTTTAACTTTCATATATTTCTAAAGCTTAAATGAAATTCTGGACAAAGGAAATCATTTCCAAATTCTCTTGTTTTAGAACAACTGAAATAATGTAATAAGAAAAAAGTTCAAGTACGATGTATATTTCAGGATATAGGTTCATTAGTCCATTACCTAATTAGTTTTCATTAAAATAACTATCTGTATAACTTCGAACGTTAGTGTGTATTATTTTTTATCTACTGCTCCAAGAAAAGAAAATCTTTGTGATCGTTTTCATCGCCAAACAAAACACACTCTGTCCTGCATAAACTTCGAGGTATAGAATTCGGAATATGTTAATAGAAGCATGTGACGCGCGATGAGAATCATATGTATTTTCAATAATTGAGGCCGTGACTGAGCCAAAATAAATATTAGTCCAATTGAATAATCCGTATTGCCCGTCTGTCTAAATATTCCGGTTACTTTATATAAGAATTTTGTTCGATACACTCAAAATTTAATAATACCCACGCATACGTGTTCCAATGAACAGTAAACACCGGGCACAGTACACACATTGCGAGTTACTGTAGCAATGTAAAACAAACTCGACGAGGTTTCCGTTCCTGTCCTTTGCTCTATTAAAGCTTCCACCCCATACAACCTGTTTCCATAGGGTAGTCAAAAATTTATATCACTTTGACTATCATTTTACAGTTTTGATCTAGATTACTTGTGTGTTAATAACTTAAGCAATAGTCCAAGCTATTGTTTAATTTAAATAAAGTTCATGTTGTTCAGTTTATTTGAGTTTGAAAATGTCTTGATGTTCCAAAGTCCTTAACACAATTTAGATGAACACACAAATGACTTCATACAGATTGTTAATAAAAATTAATTGGAGCCAATTTTGTAGATTAAAATCGTAAGTAAGCAACCCTGCGCGCGCGCATGCTTCTAGTCAATATTGACTCGAGCAGTAAGCTGCAGCGACGCGTCACGGCAAACTGCCACTGCGTCAATATTTGCCTGTTTGCTTGTTTGCTCGCTCGTATCAACGTAATAATGCACTACTATCAACCTAACTTGCTTTGAACGATCAGTGATTGGGAAATATATTTTTTCCTATTGAATTTTTATTTCAGCGAAAATTGTATGTATGTTATTGATTATATACGTTACTTTGTTTTAGTTTGTTAATAACATTATTAACTATCGATATTTTTATTACATTTCAAGTGCATTTTGAATTGAATCTACATTTTTGAATGAACCTACATTGGTTACATGAACAAGTATCGCATCGTTAATCCATTCGGAATCAGTTTCTCGGAAAGCAAGTTTATCTCGCGAGACATAAAATTAATACACCTCAATCGTTTCTCCTCTATCTGTACTCCGCGCTATCGAGCTGAGTGCGTTGATATATGTACGGTCACCATCCGGACGGGTTAATACGAAAATATACGTCGAGTGCGCGCGCGCACCTCTCTGTTTGTGATAAAGTCGCCTCAGCTCCAGCTCAGATTGAAACTGGAATATAATATCGGCAACGGAAATTTGTATCGGTTATTAAATAATGATTCTTTTCAACTTTGAGTACTTGTATAACAATGAGAAATAATTAGTATGAATGATCGATCCAGAGCACGAACATGGATAGTTTTATTTTTAAGCAACAATAACTCAGTTGACACGGGCGAGTGTATCGCAATTATACGATCGAAGAAATCTTTATTACGCTACCACAAAACAAAGGCGCATAATAAAACCGAGCCGAGAGCAGCGGCGTAATCGATAATACGGACCCTACGCTCTCTTCCCGGCTGTAATGCTCTGGGCGTGGCACCGCGGCCGGCCACAAAACGAACACGAGGCAACAAACAGGTATATATTGTTATTACAACGTGACGAATATGTGTAATGCGCACACGCACGATTTGTGTGCGCAAATTGATAGGTGCGCGTCGGTAAACGTAAGCTGAGACGAGACGCTGCGCGCCGCTTCTTGTATTGATTGAAATGAGACGAGTGGGTGTGCGCGGCTGATGAAGCGATCACAACTTGCGGAACCGATGGCCGACGAGCCGCTAACCTATATATCTCCTATCTGTTTATAACTTTCTACTAATTTTAGTATTATTTCTAATAATTTTTAAATAAAAAGCTTATTGAACTGGAAAAAAATATGTTTAATATAAACTAAATTTTTGTGATATCATCATAAGGATGACAGGACCGGTCTGAGTGGAAATCTTTACGGGGGAGGCCTTTGTCCAGCAGTGGACGTCTTCCGGCTGATTGGATGGATGGATGGAAACTAAATTTTTGTATTTCTTTGAGTTTTATTTTATACATTAATTTTGACATCTACCACATCTCACCTCGCCAAATATCAAGTAGCCCAATATTTGTATATCTATGTTGCGGCATACAGCAAATATTTTATTTTTCCAAAATTTTATAAACTGTTCTGAATCTTTTAAAATTTTATATTAATGTTGTAAAATGTTAAAAATTTAAACGCATTAGTTGTGCTGCGATAAATGCTTACATTATATGCAAATTGTGTAAAAACTGTTCGGAACACTCATTAAACTTGAAAAGATTTCGTACATGAAAATGTTTAAATTCAAATTTTACGATACGAAATGAGGAAGTAATATTGATATAATTTTATAGTATTTAACGAAATATCGCCCACCGACGCAAAGCTCTCACTGTGATTCACCGAACGCAGTGTAATGATAGTGATGCGGGACTGCCGGCTCTATATAATTTAGTAAGGATTGAGTTATTAGTAGTGCGGCGCGGTGCGGTGCGGCGCGGTGCGGTGCGTACAGCTCGGAGATACGAGCGCAAACGAGTGCTGCTTTAATGCGCTCGCTTTTTGGACGTCTTAATGTGATTTTGATACGGGCAGTGTTGAGAGACGACGGCACTTTTTTTTGTCGCACCGTCATCTGCTTAGATTGAGTTTTCACAGCATCACAACCGGTTGCTATCAATTAAGATATTTGGAAATGTCTCGAGATGTACTGTAATTAGGTAATGGTCCATCTTGAATTATGGCGTAGCTCGTAGATAGTGTGATTTTTACGATCGCCACTTTGCATAATGAACAAGTGACTAACCCGCGCCGGTCATTGCCGTCCGAATAAGTTTATTAAGTCATAAAATATCAATATAAGGAAATTACTTCTATGTTGACATGTCAAGTAAATTATTTCGCCATATATTTTATGATGCCTCCTTCTATTTATTTATATAACGTTTACTACTTAATGCTACTTATTACTTCATACATTTTATCAAGCTTTACTAGAGTCTTGAGCGACGTACCGTAGGCGTTGATTTGTCGCTCACTTCCGTTCATTTTGAATTCATTATGACTTTTTCGGGTTGTATTGTAAGGTAATCATCGCGCCTTTATCGCATTTAATGATCTTAGATTAACATGTAGGAAGTGACGTCAGGGCACCGGTGACGGTGTAAAAATTAAGTTTTTGAATACAATTCTCTATTATGATTAATATGAACGAGTTGAGAAACTATGCGTCTAACTTTCATTCGTCTCTGGAGATGTAAAGAAAAAGAACTGAAACGTATGCTTGGTTAGTTCAAAGACACGAATAAATAATACAGCATCCATAAATTACAGGCAGATCAGCACTAGCGAGACAATAAACATTGTCTTGCACGTGGTCTAATGTAATAATTTTATGGCATGCAATTGGCCGACGGTTAATCGATTTGATAGCATTGCAACGAACTGGTGGACGCAGTCATTACTTACATCCTCCTTTTGTGAGAGCAAGTTAATTCTCTCATATTGTTTGTTTTAAAGGGAATATCTCTCTTTATTATAATACAGCACTGGTTGAACCATGCGATCATACTGCCATTATTATTAAGGGATAATACCTTTATTTTACTGATATCGTCTTACGCAATAAAAAATAAACTATTACAATAATTCTTAGGCATTGTCAATCAATTTTTATCATTACAAAACCTACCTTGTTTATCACAGAGTCAAAAATTATCTAACTACATAGTAATTTGTTTAAAAGCAAGTCATTTGAAGACCTTTTAAAAAACAAGACAAAGCATGTTTATTTAGTAATTTTGCTTTCTATCTTGTGTTAAGCTTTAGCATTCAAATCGGATATTACCCGAGAAAAACAGCCAAAAATATATTTTAAGTAAAAAGCTCTCATTTTCATGTAACCAAAAGATGCTTCGATTATACTTATTTTGATTTAGATATACATATAGTGTTGGTACATCTCCCAACACCATACTTATTTCTGAAGACCGTTCTTAAAATAACGGATGTTTTTCATTATAAAATAATAATTTATTACGTTTGAATAGATGTGCCGTGTCATTCGGTGTTTGTTAATACAGACGGAGGCTGCGGGGTTGCCACGCTAATGACGCGGTGAGTTGCCTCATCGATCGGTAATTAATTAATATTTTGAGAGCATTCAACCCTCGGATTCGACTGATTCGTAATGCTCTCTCACCATTAAAATTCCCAACGTCATACTTAAACACAAGCGGAGTAAAGTCGAAATGATTTCGGCGCGCGCATTCAAAACAAAAGCACATTAACCATTTGAATCGGAAAGCGGGGACCGCGAAACGAGTCCTAACGAACTCGAAAACTTTTTCTTTATTTATTCTTTTTCTACCCTGGCAAGACAGCATGTCGGCGCACGAGAGTCCTCCGGGCGATTTGGATATTTTTTCCATCCGATGGCGATGTGGTTGCCCTCGCCCGAGCTCGTTCTTGCGGGTAATGGCTTCATTATACCACTCGGAATCTCGGAAAGAAGCTCGGGGGCCCGCCCGCAAAAACTGGACGCGCACACAACTCGGCCCGATCGAGTCGCGCGCAAATTTCACGTGTTTTTAGGTGCACCAGCATAAATATACAATCGAAATTGTTACGGTAATTGTTTCTGTTATTATGTAATTACGTACTCAGTTTTTCGTCATTTTCGAAAACTGCTGTTTCGGTTACCGTTGCAATTTCGCGGTCCCCATCGACGTGATTTCTTTATCGTAATATTATATCTCCGTACTCGTTGCTGTGCTTATGTAAAGATAACATGAATGCTTTTCGAAATAAAGCTCTTGTTTTATTATGTTATATGCCTTACATTACATGGTTGTTGCGTAATTAATGGATGAGTTGTGTCCCCTCGCTGGTTAAGTGCCAATTTACCGTCACGGGGGTCCTTCAATCGGCTCTCAATGTAATGACAGGCTCTCGTAAATTCGTTGAAGTATTAACATCGAATTTCTCATTTTAGTTTCTGGTTTGTACCACGAATCGTTTTCCATTCGCCCTGTAATTAGGTACACCGGGTCCGTAGAGGATTTGTATTGTTTCTCGGAAACGGAAATACCGTGCTCTAAATATCTACTACGCCTTTTTTATATGATAGTACTTCGCAACGGCATCGTGCAATATTTGATTTATTAAATGATACATAGTTATATGTAATTTTTTCTTATTATAATTAAAAAAATGGTCCTCAATACTTTCACATGCATTACGGAGTAGTCATATATCACAAGATTAGAAGGAAGTTTATGCCATCAAAATATAATCGCAGAGATGTTATAAGACTGCAGCCTCATTACTGTTCAAGCCTATTTTACATTACTTATTTTTATAATCTGTGTAACTACACTTTTTCGTAATAACTATTACGAAAAAGTAATACTTATATTAAAAAAAATGTTGTATTCTGTTTAGTTATTCAGTGTTCACGTAAATGTTTACAATGTGTAATGTTTATGTATTCGAATTATTTTTAGTCTTGCTCTATCATTATTCCATTGCATAAAGCAGGTATTCTCGGTTATCGCCACAAGGCACGGTTTAGTATCATAAAAATTCCCCTATCTAAGGCTCTCGCTCTACTATAGTAAAGCGTGTGTGGGTGTAAAATAACAGAAGATAATGTATAAGAATTAGATGAATACATAACCAATGTAATATCTGAAAGTATTCGATAATACAATACATAATTACCGTGTTCATAATATAACTAATTTATGTACCTTTTAGTACTTATAACTTGAGCAGGTTGCAACAAAGTAAACAATCAATGTTGTGGCCGATTTGATGGCCCTATTTCAATTATCTAATGCATTAAAAAAGATTATTATAAGCACCAAACACTGATTTAAATGACTAAGATATTATGTTTTTGTAAAAAACATACCGATTGCGTAAAAAAAAAAGTTAGAGCTAAGGCATATTTTAATTCTACTCGTCCATTTGATCAATGCTCATCTCCCGTTGCTTTCAAGCTGGCGTAAAAACAGGCAATATAATTTTTCAATACAATAAAATGAATTTATATATGTATGGCATACATTAAGTATGTTCTTATAGCTTGCTTAATGTATCATTTCAGTTAAAACTGTACGGCAATAAATTAGTTCAGCGTCGGGCCGAAAGATATGGCTGTAGACAAAACAGTTCCGAGCAATTGTCAGGCGCGATCCTTTATAATAACACAAAAGGGTTATTAATCTGCGCGTGGCGTATGTTTATCTGTATTCATCCTTTCAAAAGGTGCAATAAATACTGTGGGGTTCACGTGGTGCAATTGAAACGTACACTAGTTAATAAACGCCGGCGTGCGGCGGTGTCGGCACACGATCGCGCCCCGTGTGGCCGGCGCATGCGTCCGCGCATATCCCCTCACGCTACCACGGATACATGGATAACGCGCAAAACTTGCGCTCCTAACACAATGTTGTGATATTTACTTCAATCCATCATCATTATCATCTTCATTCGCTTCTATTATCAATTTTTTGGTTCTGTGCTGCTCTCCCATAACACATTTTTCATGCGACTAAGCGATGATAAGCAATCACCGGTTATATGCTTGCGGATGAGAACATGACGTTAGTTAGGACTCTACACCACATTTAAAGCTTCGAATCATAATATATATATGTTAACATGTGTTAAGTGTCGTTAATTTCAACGAAGTTTAATTTCACTAGCTACAACGCCTTTCTAACCTGAATAATAATCTTTGCACTGTACTACTTGGAGGAAGAAACAGGAACAGCGGTAGTACATATACAGTTCAACAACAGATACAAGTACAGATTAAATCGACGTAGAGACACAGCTAAATATTAAAAAAAAAACTGTTTAATATTTCAAGGGTTGCTTAGTTTAAAAATGTTAAACAACAGTTAAGGTGCCGTCAATTTATATAAATATTGAACTAAATCAAACCATACTTCTTCCTTCTTAAGGTGCCTCTCCGACTAACGGAGGCTGGCGGTCAGTTCACCATATTTCGTCCGGTCTCTTGCGAGGCGGAACAGTCGGGCAGCACTCACCTTCCCGGCCCACTTCCTGATATTATACAGCCATGTTCACAAAAATAAATATTTACTAACTCCTGAACATTTTTTTATATTGAACAAAATCAAAAGGACATCATCTGACGGTAAGTATCTAAAATTAACTTGCTCATGAATAGGATAATATCTATTGTATTGTATTGCGTTTGAAGCCTTGATACAGGACATGAAGCATCCTTACGCCAGGAAATTGTTAATAAAAATATTAACTGTTCCCTGTCTAGTTTGCTGGCTGTAACATTTGAAACATTTGAAATTTAGGCTTGAAACTTGTGAGATTTATTCCGGTGGCAACCCGCTGATCCTGAGCCTTTTGTCATTATTAACACCACATCGACTCTGCCTTAGAATTTTGTAAATTTCATTCTTATTTGAATCTCTAAATGTATGAAGATTCTACTAAAATTACTACGTCTAATGGTTTTTGGAGATTTTGTGATGAGTCAATGAATCTCATATGTTGTATATAAACTAGCTGTTCCCTGCCCTCTTTGATGGCCGTTACATACCCGCAACTCCTGAGAGTAACATTTTGTATTTCGTTCTTAGGTGACGTATTGTCAGTAAAGGTTATAAGTTTACCAAATTTTGAGCCTCTAGGCCTTATAATTCTATAAATATAATGATGAGTATCTACAAATGTAGAAATCTTTTATGAATACAGATTATGCGAGAAAGATATGAAGATCGAATTTTCGTTTGTAATACTTACGTACTGGTGGTAGGTCTCTATTGCCGGAGACCGTCTATGTCTAGGACCGTCTCTCTGCCGCCAAATAGTAGTGTGCAAACATTAGTGTGTTCCTGTTTGAAGGGTGCTATAGCTAGTGTAATTACTGAGGTAACGAGAGTCAACATCTAAAGCGAAGAGCGCACTGTAATGCTATGTACATTATCCTAGCTAGCGTGACGTTGTTATGGGCGGGCGTATCACTTACCATCAGGTGAACGTTCCGCTCGTTTCGCCGCTTAATGAAATTAAAATATATATATAGGGTTGATTATAGAATAGGTACATTACGTGTGGTCGTATGAATAGATCGAGCGCGTCGATATCTCGTGAAAATATGCGATAATACAGTGCTATTTCTCTCCGTGCCCGCCGTATTTACCTTGTCGAAACGCACGATTTATAAGTTAATCTCATTCGCCCTCTCACATTGTGTTTGGTGGGGCGATTAGTCGACTTTTTATTGGTGCAGCACACTTGATTTACCGCTCTGTAATTGAAATGTATATTATCTATATTTTTGTGCTTAAAGCTACGTTTGGTCTTGACTGTAGGATAATACTTAAGTTATTTATTAAGCTAACTTTCAGTAATCAATATTAAAAATTAACCGAACGTTGCTCCGGGTTATGTTGTCGATAACGCTCATTAAGGAATCAAGGCGACTGTTTAATCATTCGTTGATTAAAACTCAACCGATCTTTATCGACGAAATTTACATCTTTTAGTGTAGTACCAGTTTTCTTTGGTATGTTAAATTCATCGGTTATTCTTGTTGCAGCATTTTTTGTTTTTGGTCATTTTTGCTTGAATACATCGTTCTAATACGTACACTATACAAATGACGATGAATCATTTCATCTTTATTTAATTAGTGGGGTAACGATACTCAACATCATGTCTCAAGCGACAAGCGCAATGTAGTGCAGTGCATACAATCTCAACTAGAGCCACGTTGTTATGAGCGAGCCTGACACTCACCATCAGGTCAACATCAGGTTTGTCTCGTCGCTTAATTACATACAAACAAAACTCCAAAACAAGGAATTAATGAACTGCTGGGTTTATTCTCAGCCTTCTATTTACAAGTTTAGAGTCAAAACCTGCAGACTAAATGCAGGTTGATGGATATCACTTGTCCACGAAAGCTGTCGAGGAATATCACGGTTTCCTCATAACGTTTTACCTCACCAGAAGCTCAAGCTCAATTGCTATCGAACCCGCACTTTAGCGGAAGGTACGAAACATAAAACCCCCTTACAAAGGGCGGGAATAATTTATTATATGATTCTCTTGCATCATCCTTTATCATAAGCCGCAAGTTACTTAGTCAAATAGACCAGGATCATTTGTTTTTTCTAGACGTATCTATCGCCGCGAGCTCGATGTAACTGCTTGATTACGTGTATCAAGTTCTAGCAATAATACCTTCATGTTTACTATATGATAATTTTGCTTTTATGGCATGAGCTACGAGCGATTTTGTAAACAATACTTGATTTATATATTTAACGTTTAATATTTTATGAAACCGGATATCATATAAAATAATACAAAAGGTTACAGTTGCTAGAAATATTTATAGAATTGAATAACTTTTTATATGTACTTATACCTTACTTAAATAAAACTTTTCTAGATAGACAGGAATCATGGAAGACTTTTATTAATTATAACTATTAAAAAACTTCGATATTGGTTAGTAACTTATATTTTTTTGTTTATTTCCGGTAGTAATTGTTGTGTGAGTGAATATGTAATATGAATAGAAATGTGAAATATATTTTTTCTAGTACTAACTCACGGAATCTTCGGACTTATCATAATGATATTGAGTCAATCCATTTCAATGATATTCATTCAATCCTTTATTGTATCTTTCAATCAAATGCTATTATAGCATACTAACTACATATTTAAATTCTGATCTGATCATAATTGATATATAGTAAGCGTTTTCAACTTTGATATAGTACACACATACATTACTAGTACAACCATGTTCAACATGTTTTTTAACGTTAACTACTCTTGTAATGTATAACTCTCATTATTGCTGTCAAAGCCTTCTCTCACAAGGAGAGAGTTGAGGGTATTTGTCTATTAATGCTACATGTTCCTCTACAATCTCGTCCCTCAGACCGAAGCGCGAGCTGAGCGCATCCATGTCCCCTTAAACACTTATAAAGCATTGTGCTGGCAGTTAATTAACCCTCAGTAGATTTATTGCGTTCACTTGCTTACGTGTCACTCGTGATATAGTGGGGTCGTCGATTCGAACCTGTTCTTTTTCAAAATCGATTTCGTATCGAGGTTAATTGAGCGAATGGGGTCATTAAAATTTTTATACTTTATAAACCAATCGATTGTCTTATCGATTCTCAATTAAGTGAGTTCCTTGAGACCTGTTTACGAAATCGTCATTTCAACTTTATTATGAAATATTACATTACATTTTTTATATATAACTTCTATGAAATAGATTCTGTATTACTATGAATATTGATATAAGTATTCATTAATAGTCTCTATTAAATATTTTTTAGGTATTCTTCTGAACATCTTTTGTTAATAGCTTTCGTATTTAGTTAGTGTTATGTATTCATAGGCTTAAGCTTAATTTTATTTTTATATTGTAACTTATATTGCAGTATTCTCTTAAAAAACAGTTCTGATATCGATCCTCAACTGTATATAGAGCATATGCAGATCCTTGTTCAGAACTTCACACCATTTGTTCAAGAGATATCCAGTACGAGGTTGAAATAAGAAACTAATGTCTACATTCCGTGTTAAACATAAATGCAAACATCTTGTTCAAAAATTATAATGTAAATGATATTGCTTTGTGCAGGACAAAGTACTTCGGTTAGTTAACTGTAGTCGAGTTAACCTTTAATGGCGAAAAAGGCGGCCATCACTAAGCTACAGGATCGTAAAGGTGGTGGCACACCGGTGTTAGTGAGGCGGGACGCGCACCGGACCCGTCCGATAATTAAAGAGGCCAGCGGATGATAAATAACGACCGTCCAAGTTTTTACCGCAGATGTCATTATCTCGGCCAACTCTATCAGCCGTTGCTCGATTATGCAGCCGGCGTGTATACAGAGCTGATAGTACGTCCGCCTTTTGAAAGCTTTTTTAAGTGCATTAGTGATATAGAGCTATTTGAATAAAATTTAAATCGTGTGGAAATAAAAATATATTGATTGCAGTTTTTAATGGTAAAGGGTATAAGTTTCTAGGAAATATCTAGTCATAAAAGCGCTTCATCTGGATTAAGACACGCGTAATTAAGCATTGTAATATTTCGGTGATGGCTTTATGGAGAAAGAACAGAACAACTTTGGCACTGATTATCGATAATTCAATAATCGATATATTGTATATATACACAAAAATATTGTGTTAAGTATATCATTGTCTAGAGTAAACTGTCTCTGTGGGTTGTAGTTAAACGACTGTCTTATACCACAGAAGACTCTGATTCGATTCTAGAACCATACGTTATGAAGTTTGGTTAGTGGTAGGCTTTATCAAGCTTATCTAGCTTAGTTACTATCCTTATATTGTGCTTTTAACTTTGCTGTATAACAGCATCGTAGTGTCAAGCTATCAATATAAGAGAGCTAGAATACTTTGGGTGTAGACGCTTCATGTCCCATGGCATCCATATAACACCATGTGAAATTGAGATCAAGCGCTAACCCAGTGGATATTAAATAAAAATTTCTAACGATGAATTCATATAAAATTCCCACACAAAAAGTATAAATACTGTAAACCGTTTTAAAAATATCTTTATGCTTCTAATAAAGTCATTGAAATAATCATTTATTCAACGTTGTATCAGCTCTAAGTATGAAAAAAAGCCCTCGCGACAGCGTAGCGCATGAATAATCGAAAAGTTGGAGTTGATGAGAAGTGCGTGAGAGCTTTTTTGTGGTGAGCGCGATGCGTGCGCGCAGCCCGATGCTGCTGCATCAGAAAAAACCTGGAGAAACAAATAATTTATAATTGACCGTAAAAAATGTCACTCGTATGTGTCAAGGCGTTAATTTGGAGCCGGAGTTTAATTGCATCGTTTGCTTTAATATAATTGGTACTTACCGATACTTGTAGCGGGTGGAGATATCAGTTATACATACTTAAGTAAATTTTCCTAAATAATGTTTTTTTTGCTCAGCACACAGATAAGAGATATAATAAAAGAGAAGAGCCATAAGACATTCTCTTATAATCAAACTGTCCGGTTGTTAAGCAAAAATGTACTGAAACAAAACAATTATGTATATATAATAATAATACAAACACAGAATTGATTATGTATGTTGAAGTATTGTTTATGTGCATCACTGAACGCAGACTAGCTGATGATGATGAACATTATTCATAGGATGTAGTCATAAGACAAATTTCTTTGCTGGTTTTGACGAAGCAACGATACGATCAAGACGTTCACCTGTTGATAATTGATATGCCTCTTCATAACAACGTGGCGTCATAATGACAGCATCACATTGTTGTCTTCAGACTGTTAATTACCCTAGTAATTTCACTAGCACAGTAAAGTTTTGACGGCGGAAACGCGCTGAGGTAGTACCCATCTAGACGGTCCTATAATCAGTAAAAAAATTATCCAACACTATTAGAAATCTAATGGTTAGTAAAGTAGTATTTAATTAAACAATACTTTTATCTAGTTTGTGTGTACAGTATTATAACTTTCTAGGTCTTGATATATTATTATTTCTAATGACATAGTTAATTTCATACATTACAATTGATAATCAATAAACGAGGCTCTAGCTTCCACCAAACAGCACTGGGCTAGTGTGGTGGGAAATGGCCCAAATCCTCCTTATGCCCAACCCGATCAATGTTGGGAATCTTTGCAGGAGGCCTATGTCCAGCATGGGACGTCGATCTGATGATAATGACGACTTAATTTCTGGGAGGAATACAGCTATAGTGTGAGTATGAAGCAATAGCATACTAATCGATGTTCACTGCTGGACATAGTCTCCTAAAGATCTCTACATCGATTGGTCCTGCGATCCTTCCTGTCTTAGTACGAGTCTTAGCATTTGTCTTTCTGTAAGCGTCTTATAACATAGTAATGTTAGTGTCGTTTCAATGCCTTGATCAGTGTCGTTTTAACCTATCACTTTATCCAATATCCAAAATCGAGTGACAGTGTATCTTAGGATACGTTCACTGATTTAATATCTTTATTGCATAATAAAACCTAAAGTGTAATTACGACACCATTAAATTTAAATTGTTAATATGAAGAAGTGAAAACATAAATTACGTGGTCGTGGCACAACGTGTAAAGGCCCAGTACCATATTAATATTCTTTGTATGGTAGTGACAATTTTCGTTTAATCTCCACAGCGATATATCGCATTAACCGTTCCCCTATAGTTTTTTCGTTTCCACTAAAACCCAATCCCCATTGTTCGTAATGTCGGTGTAATTATAAAGACATTATTTTGTTTACAGATGACGGTTAACCGGTGCGAGGTGACGGTGAGTTTATGATTTTTCAATCGACTTTTCATCAAACTTATACGTTTCTTAGTTATTTCAATATCGAATTAGCAGTCCTTTAATTTTTCGGACTTTAATGTCTTTAATTAAGTAGTAAATATAGCCTAGGTGTTAGAGGCTATGGATGTATAGTAAAGACTAATCGATGATCAACATTAGAGGCACAAGTTTTCGTTCGTGATATATAATAATCGTTTGTATCACATTAAATATGACTTTATTCTTTCTTCGACGAAGGGATGAGACGAACGAGACATTCACTTGACCGTAAGTAGTACATCATCATCAGCCAATATCGTCGTCATCTTCTTCTGTTACACATAGGCCTCCCGCAAGGATCCCACATCGATCGGTCCTGCGCTGCCCACATCGCCGGGCATTAGTTGTTGTCGTTTGTAGGGGTTTATATGGAGGGATTTGGGCTATTTGCCTCTACGCTGGTTCAATGCGGATTGGTAGGAGCCGGAGCCTCGTTTGTTGATTAGCAGGGTGCACCATGAGCAGGTGATATTGGCTTGAGTCACCTGAGTTGTTGTGCGGGATCCCTTACACCCGTAATTAATACGCCAGCCCGTAACAATGTGATGCTGTTTGTCATGGTATACATGGCACTACATTGGGGTCCACTGCTGGACACAGGCCTCCCTCAAAATATCTTCATCTATCGGTCCCGCATTGCTAGCGTCCAAAATCGAAATCTAGGTACACAAACATTTATTACAACGTATCCTTTTTTATTTTTGGGGTTACTTTGGGATCGTTACTAAATGCTCAGGACGTTATAATTAAACTAAAGTTATATGGAATAAGTAAAGCTCAGTAATTTAAGAATGATAGCAATGCAAACTAGTAATTTCTTATCTATCTTATTTTATACTTTAGGAATTTATCTTTTGAGATTTTTATTAGAGTCACTAATCGATCGTTTTAAGATCAAGTGTAATCATTTATACAACATACATCCTTTTTATTATACAAATATTTAAGTTTTACAATCCGCTTTAAGTACAATTCTCTCGATTTGCAAGATTCAATATGAAAATATAAGTTTCATACGGCCTGCTTACAAAGTTGGCTTGTTTACCATACCAACCCCCATCGTGTGCACTTATTTTTAAGTTGCGTGCTCTCTACATTGTAAGTTTGCATTTCAGTCGGTCTGTTAGTCACGCGCCTCGAGCTTTATTGTCGTGTTTACTAAATTAAAGAGCCTTTTGTTTCTTATTAAGTTAAATGCATCTGGGTATATACATTACTGATTGTTTCGCGGAGAAGTGTACGGTAGTACCGGTGTCGGATTATTGACTGGAAAGTTTCTCCATGTTGTCGTAAAATCATGTTGAAATATAAGATATGACTAGCTTATTTCATGCCGACGTCCAGCCTTTGCGTATATATATATAGTTGTCTGAACTTCTGTTTACAGATGTTCTCTATTAAGTCTATTCATTGTCTTCTGTAAAATTTTTAGTAGTACGCCTTGAAATTGTTATAAAAATCAACATATCAAATAATAGAGATGGGTAGTACTGCGTTGGTGGATGCCTTTTGTTTCTCATGAATATGTTTGATCTACTGAACACAGATTTATGTAAAGTTCTTAGTACATCATTTTGCTTGTCGTAGTTATCTGTTGCTAGTGAGCGTCAGCATAGATCACCGCAGCACCTATTTCTTTCAAACAGTAGTGTGCAAACGTTATTTTGTTTCCGTTTGTTGGGCATTATAGATAGTGGAATTACTGTCGTAAATCTGTTAGTATACTTACTACATACTACCAAATTAGACTTATGTATTAAGACGACAAGTACAATCTTGTCATGTTTATATCATCCTAACTGACATCAGGATATTAAAGGTAGGTGTATCATTTACCAGGGGAATCTCTCAGTGGTCTCATCGCTGAAAAAAGTCTTATTTAGTCTGTATTCAATGCTCGTGCTGCTCCAGATATTAGTTCACTTCATAATACTATCTAATATACAATTCGTATTTTCTCTTTTAATCAAAAATTAACAATATGTTAGATATATCTAAGTTTTAACGTTTTGTTTTAATTTAATACAAAAATTGGGTAACACTATAACGTAGAGTAGAACTAAAGAATAGATGTTATCAACTCTGACAAGAATGTAAGATGTAGAAGGAATGTTAATTAATATGTTAATAATTTCCTTACTTAAGATTTTAAGTTATCAAATGTCATTATCTGTATGCATATCTTAATAGCGGATCATTCCGTCTTTGGATCGATAACACGTTTCCTCGGAACATTATTAAATGCTACATGATAATAAAGTAATGTAACAGGAAATAGTTCCTATTTTAATAGGAAATCAAATTATGTTGTTCGTATAAAAGGTATCCATTGATGAGGCACTAAATATTATTAAGCCTTAATACATTTTACATACTTTTGTAATAAAAACTAATTAAGTCAATACCAGCCATAAATATACTTTATACTGTCATATATAAATTTCAAAAGGTTTTCACGAAGTATATTAAGGTTAGTAACCTGTTTGTACTTCTCTCATTGAGCTGTCTCGAAATCCTCTTCTTAGTTCGTAGTAAATGAAAGTTAGGACAAAATTTATCAAAAACAGATTTTTTTTATTTTTCCTTATAAAAGTTATAGCTATGTACACTTGTCATGATCCGTAATTCCCGAACTAGGGATTTTTCCTGTATTTTGGCAATCAAATCGACAATTTTCATATAAGTATCATGTAAATACTTATCTATAAACCTTATGTTAGCTGCCAATAGATGCAAAATTTTCATTTATATACTTAGAATTACATCATCATCATCATTTCAACCGATGGATGTCCACTGCTGGAGAGACTGCACGAGCACTTTGAAGAGACCTCTTGTAATGTATACCACAAAGCACGGCCTTGTTTTGTTTAAATCCAGTGCCTCCGTGCGTTTTTTTTTTATGTCCTAGCGGAATGTCTGCCAACATTGCGCTTTCCGGTGCAGGGTCGCCATTCCAGCACTTTAAGACCCCAACGTTCATAGGTTCTATGAGCTGTGTCCCGCCCATTGCCACTAGCCTCGCAACTTGTAGGGCTATGTCGGTGACTTTTTCTGCGGAACTCTTCATTTCTGTTTTAATCACGCAGAGAATTTTTTAGCATCTCTCTCCATCGCCTGCTGTATGACTCTGAGCTGAAGAGTCTTATATCTTATATATCAAGGCAATGAGTATATGTGGTGCTGTATATATCATCCTAACTAGCGCCACATTGTCCCATCCGTACTTATTAAGTCTCGCCAGTCTCGTCGCTTTGTCGGATATAAAAAAATCGTATTTTTTTTTAACAATATTATGTATAAAGTCGTTAAGAGAACACCTGGTACTGTCCAACAATACGATTGCTAACGTGACCTGCGTTAGGACGGTAACGGTCAATGTGCGGGCAAACTGCAATTTGTATGTTTACAACCAATTCCCCGCATCGTCAGCTTGAAGTATTGTGCCATTGAATACGAGCGGGCGTGGGTTGGTCTGTTTGTCGCCGCGATTTGCAGTCCCTGCAAATATATTGTCTGGTATAAACATTAAATGTTTATTCAAAGTCTTTCTGACATAAGGTCTTCATCAGATGCATATGTGATACCGTCAGTGATTCTCAATTTACGATCTCTCAACTTTTATCGAAATCTGGATAATTTATTTTTAACACATGCTTAGATTTAAGTATGTTTGATCATCTTAAATTTTATGTTCAATATCATCATCAGTTGTTAAACGGTCTCTGCAAGGCATAAGCCGCCTATTCCAGAAATCTGCTTGCATCCAATCGTTTTCTGCGACCTTCATCAGGCCATAGATTCAATTTCATACATGAAATTAACTGGAGAGCTTAATTTTGTGCTTTGACGTACTGAACTTTATCAGAAAGCATCTGTTTTTATATTTGTATAATTTTCTGAATATATAATTTTTAAAATGTCTATGCAGTAGTTATCAAATGCCAAAGAAGAGCCGAAATTCTTTTCTTAAACAGCTTCGTATAATTTCTACACACGCTTTCGTTTGATCATATCAGTTAGAATTAATCAAATATATGTATGTTGTGTTATTATTATTGCAGGTAATAATTATAACCAATTCTTTCAATAAACATACGAAGTGTTAGCCGTTGTAATAGTGTGGACAATATGTAGCCAAAAACTACTGCACAACTATGCGCTGTGGGTAAACAGTTGTCCGAGGAACACCTTGTGTGAGCACGTAACTCCACCATTGATAATCCCATAAAATATGATCGTGTAACATTCCTTTTCATATTGATCAAATTGCCTCCCATTTACACAAGGTTTAGAAGAAGGTATAGAAATAAAAAAGGGATAACGTGAAGCGTAATTGTTGTTTACTCCAGGTGTTCCGCAGGGTATTTCTTCGTCATTATCGCCATTGGAAGCCATGATCCTTAAATAGTATATAATCAGATTTTCATTCTCTACTTTCGTTTGGGAATATATAAAAATACAAATTTAGTATAGTGTTATGATAATTATTGTATATTTGAAGGATAATATGAAAAATATATTAATATTCTAAACATACATACTAGGTAATGATCATAACTAAAATATGACTAAAAAATTAGACTATACATATATTTGGAAATCTGTGTATACGTTTAGTTTTGTGTCACGAGTGTGTATGTTAGTGAGAAAGCATGATAGGACAATGAGCTCCTGGATCTCATTTAATTCTCATGTCGTGCATAGAAATTAGCAAGTGTATGTATGGTTCTGTGAACCAGGTATTTTTATCATTACTGAGTATTTAGTTCTACACTATATACTCCTGATTCTTAATATAATTGTAAAATACATGCATACTTATTTTTAACACTTGCTCCTTTTATCTATGGAATAAACTTCCAAAGTAAATCTAGAATGTAATAAAGGCTGCTTTCATTTGTGTTGTACATCATCATGTAGCATTAAAGATCTTCATTGCTGTTGAGCTTCGTAATTGGTGATTGTTCAGAGAGGTTCGAACATTACGTCCGATTTTACTACTGAGCGGTAATATGCGAACATTATGCTGTAGTTAGTAATATTCCTGAGGTAACGAGGTTTAAAATTTAGTTTCACTTCGTAGTCATCTATTTAATATAATATATTATATGGAACAGAAATGTTTGATGAGAGGTATGCTGTAGATATTTAAACAAGCGATGTAATTATTCAATTATGTATGCATTGAGAATGTGACCGGTGATTGCGCTTTAAGGAACCCTAAAAAAGGAAGAAATTATTCGTAGAGCACAATAAATGCAGTGTCGCCGTTGGTTTTTATCTCGATTCTAAGAAGCGGGGACTACGCTCGGGCATACCGATTTGTATGCTACCTGATTAAGGTGAAGCTAGCACTTTTTAAGGCTCGTGTTATTTCATGAACGCGTATTAATTACTCATAGAATTTTCTGTAGTGTAAAGTTGTTCATATAAATATCACTTTTTACTGGTAACCATACTACTTACTACACCATGTCCATCTTTATGGCATTCTCAACAGCACATCATTTCATTCGCATACTTTGTTCGGTGATAAGTAAACATTATTATTTTTTACTTATCGTTTAACGACATAACTTTTAATGTTTCAAGTTAACTTCACCTAACTTAACGTCACCGTTTTTATATTCGTATGATAAAATATTATAATTATTCAATATTAGAAGACTAAGCTCGGTCGCAATTAAGATGAAAGACGAAGATTCGTTGCTTAAGCTTAACATAAAAATGCAAATTCTCAAATCGCTATTAGAGCACCAAAAATACTGTTAAGTTCCTGGCATGGAGGCTGTTCCTTTGCTTGGTAACGGTGGTTTCTATTTCCATATCGAGGACACAAGTGGCTAAGTTTTTGAACTCCCTCGTACATCTTCGTACATAATAACATCGCTGTGTCCTGGTCTTAAATTAGAGAAGGTCAGATTGTTATAGGCATCACCATCATCGGCCTCGTAGGTACTTAATACTACATTAAATTGAGGTCCAGTACTTGAGTCTGTGTGATTATTTTAGCATAAATTCATGGCTGCGATCCATCGTCTCCTTAACCCTGGTGGAGTCCGCAACGCCTGCAGTATTATAATGTAACGTGTCGTGTGGCGTGAATCATTCTTTATTGGATTACATTATATTGGTCGGAGCCCTTAGCCGGATAGTCGCCTGCGCAGACCCATCCTCTTCCATACACGTATTAAATTTAAATGGAATTTTTGGTTTTGTTTCTACAAGCGGATTAAAGCAAAGTATTTTTAAAGAAACAATTCTTAAAACAGTGAATATATTCATGTTATTTAGTATAAGTGACAGGGTTTAACTTTGCTATTTTGCTTTATCCTCTCTTTAATCCTTCTCTCATATTATTTAACTGAAATAATTTAACAATTTATTGACTCGTGTATTGAAATCCATAGAAAGATAAAGAGATGCAGCAAAACATTATACATTGAAATATGAAATTTAAGAAGTTTAACTTATATTTAGCTTAACACTAAACTTTCGATTGGGTCGCCTTTTAAACTAATGTGAAAAAGTGAGAGCTATCATTAACATCTAAGTCTCGTAGTGTACTTCCCAACTAGTATCATATATAGGCAAATGATGATTACCATCAAGTGAACGTTCAGCTCATTGCTTCGTTGAATAGAAAAAGAAATAAATACACGACAAACAACAAACACACAACAACAACCAACATAACAAACCTAGAAACAAAGGCTTTAAATGTACAACATCAATTATTTTGTTATAGCGGTTAATAACGGGTAACATTTACTATCTCATGGCGTTGAAGAAATTCGTATTATTAATAGAGTTCAACGCAAAGCAATTGCATGGTGATGTTGCGGTTAAAAGTGCTAAGCTTGAACGCGGACCGGGAAAAAACATCGCACCACTAAGGGATCTAACCGCAGAGCCATCGCGGCACGCGCACTGTAATTGTAGTGCGCGGTTACGCTGTCGTATACGTCTTTGTCAGGTTTATTGCTCCGAGTCCTTGACATTTCACGAAGGATTTGACACAGCCTTGAAGAATAATAATTGTACACTACATTTCTCCGCATTTTTACTACAAGGGATACGAGTAACAAGAAATGTAAGTTAAAAATACTCAAAATGTTTGTACGATAACTATCTTATTATCTTAAAATATAAAAAAGCTTTTATGTCTGTAATATTGGAAAGATGTAGTACACGCATGATAGATGTTTACCGTCCGCTTTGATGGAGGAAATACCCCTGCAACTCCTCATGGAGAATGAATTTAGAAAAATCCATTCTTGAAGCAACATCTAAATAAAATTTTGATTACGTTTATAGTTTCTGATGATCTAGTGTTGAGTGAACTTCAGGATATCTCATAGATCTACATACTTATAATTTTGTTTTTTTTTGTTCGCAAATCAAATGAAAGCTACTGGACGTATCAACACGGGAATATGACTATTTGACGCGGAATGATTTAGAGACTAATAATTTTTTGAATTCCATAGATACTTCATCATCATTGTGGGTTATTTATGTGGTTGATATAGTAACGGTTGCTATAGAAAGTCATTTTGTGATTGCGGTTACTTTCAAGGAAAATTTCAGACAAATTTCAAAAGTAATAGGGGGACCGGAAAGTAATGTCGTTTCTGCGCATGCCAATACTTGATTGTCATTTGTCAGCTCATTGTTTTGTTCAGAGGCGTACCAAAGACATTGTGAGGTTATAGTGATTTCTTTACTTATAGACAATTGAATTACAATTTTTTTTTGTAATTTTGGGTAAAATGGCCAGCCAAATACCAGAAGAGGTACACATCCGGCATTGCATGCTCTTTGAGTTTCGCAAGGGAAATAACGCAACAGTTGCTACCAAAAACATTTGCGATGTTTATCCAAATGCACTGGACATTCGTAAATGCCAAAGGTGGTTTTCCAAGTTCAAATCGGGTAATTTTGATCTTTCCGACTCGTATCGATCAGGAAGACCATCAGCGTTAGACAACGACGTGTTAAGGGCGGAAGTGGAAGCAAATCCGTGTCAGACGATCGAGGAATTGTCAAACAGTCTCAACAAACCTTGGTCGACCATCCAAGAACATTTGAAGCAGATTGGAAAAGTAAGCAGAGCAGGTGTTTGGGTCCCGCATAATCTGTCCGAACAGAATAAGGCTAACCGATCAATCACATGCAACTTATTGCTTCAACGACACAACACAGAAGCGTTTTTTGATCGCTTGATCACAGGAGATGAGAAATGGGTCCTGTATGATAACCCAAAACGCAAAAGGCAGTGGCTCTCTCCAAATGAAATCCCTCGGAGTACTGCTAAGCCAGGTTTACACCCCAAAAAAGCGCTTTTGTGTGTTTGGTGGAGTATTCGCGGCATTGTTCATTTTGAATTACTGAAACCTGGAGAAACTGTTACTGCAGACCTCTACAGCGAACAATTGCAGCGAGTCAATCAATCTTTAATTGAAAAGTGGCCAGCGATTGTCAACCGAAAAGGCGTCATTCTCCAACATGACAATGCAAGACCGCACTGCGCAAGGCGAACTCTAGAAAAAATTAATGAATTGGGGTGGGAGGTGCTGCCTCATCCACCATATTCACCCGATGTTGCACCATCGGATTTCCACTTATTCCGAGCGCTGCAACACTTTTTAAGTGGCAAAACATTTGCAAATTTGGATGATATCCAAAATGCCATCTCTAGATATTTTGCCGAAAAACCAATTAATTTTTATCGATCAGGGATTGAAAATTTACTCACTAGATGGCAAAAGGTTATTGACAATGATGGGGAATACATCATTGATTAAAAATAAAGACTCGTTAAAAATGTATGTGTTTGTATTTAGCGTAAGAAAACGACATTACTTTCCGGTCCCCCTAATAATTTTATGTTACAGCGAGTAAAACGGGTGAGAAACCTAGTATATATATAGAGTTATGATATTTACATAGAGGTATGGGGTGTTCGAATCTTCAGTATTTTACTCCTCTAATTTTACCATTGCATGTATATACATACTATTCTTTTTCAAGAAAAACTTCAATTTAATATAACAATATATAGTATGTTTATACAATATATTGACATCGATTAATAATACTACTACAACAATGGATACTTTACTACTATTTTGACTGATTATTTTACTATACTAATGTAATAAGTGATTAAAATCCACCGCGTCACTAGGTCATAAAACACTAAAGCTAATATGGCGACGCGTAGATATTTGTAGTTGGCTAATTCGTAAAGTGGAATTAGCATGCATGGATGTAGTTCGGGTCTAAACATCCCTCGTCTAAATTACCAGTAACTATACGCGACAACGATGTTAATTGCTTCATTACTTCTAGACATATTCGTTGTGCGATTTCTATTCGGATTTATGATGAGGTGCAAAGCGAAATGTTGGACATGAGGTCTCGTCTCGCAACTGCGACCGAAAGTGCTGCTATAGGGTACGTTGTGAATAATAATTGAAGTAAAAAAAAAAGTCGAAGAATTCTCCTGGCACGGTCTAAGGTCGTAAATTGGCAACTGGCTGATAGATGCGGGCAGTAGAACGAGTAACGGCCTGCAATTACAATACAGACATAACTTTGCGGTAGCCGTGTTTCACCACATTTTTTTAAATACTTTGTCGCTCGTCTCTCTAAAGTACATACTAACAAAACGTTGTGTGGAGTCCAAACATTACTGTGTTCCGATTTGAAGGACGCTGTACCTATTAGAATAACTGCAGTAACGAGACAACAGCCTTCTTCAGAGCGACGACTGCAATGTGGTGTTGTATATATCATCCCAACAAGCGCCACATTGTTAACGACAGGCGTATCACTTACTATCAGGTGAACGTTCCAGTCTTCTCGTCGCGTCGTTAAATAAAAAAAAAAAAAACCTTTTTTCACTATAATTATTTTCTTCATACATTTATTGTATGTACACACGGCATACTTTGAGGTGTGATATTCCGAAGTCTATTCATTGAGCTGAAGGGTGTTGAAAAATTTATAACTTTCATAAATGAAACGATTTATTTGCGGAAAGGATAATTTTCATTTTATAAATCTATCATCGGTACACATCGAGTTTTATCGATATGAATCAAGAGGACTTGGCGTAGATCCATATTAAAATGATTCTGAAGTGGACTCGCCTTGTGGAAGTGACGTAAATCAAATACATTCATTCTATAGATATATTTTAATGTAACACGTTTTAGGAAGATCGCTGTGGAGATCTTCGGATGAGGAACATGTCCAGCAGTGCAGTGTACGTCTATTAGCTGATCATGTGTATATACGATCCGCATATATACCAAAATACGTGAAGTTAAAAGAAATATGTTTCTTTATATACACATGCTTTTAGTTATGACTAAACATAATGTTTTTAATATGGAAATGATCAAATTTTTAAGAGCCTTACACTGTCGGTTGGGATACTTACACTGTCACCTTTTAGCGTATTATTAAAGGCGATTAAAACGGATTTATTTGAAATTAAAAAGAGACGAGCGTGCATGAAGACGCTTATGAAAGTGGAGGAAGCGAGAGAGGTGTGCCAGGATCGTAGCAGGTGGAGAGAGGTGGTCTCTGCCTACCCCGCTGGGAACGAGGCGTGATATATATGTATGTATGTATGTATGTTAAAAAGAGACTGAAGGGACTCTGCGAGTACGGTATATGCTCCTTTAAAATAGGTTTATGATCATTGAAGTGTTCTGGCGAAATGTGGGTGTTTATTCACCTCTGCCTACCCCTACTGGGAAAAAGGCGTGACAATATATAAAAAAAAAGTGTTCATTAATAATATTCAGAATGTTATATAATTCTCCTATTAAAGATTTTTATATAAACAAATACGTATTTTAAAGAATTTTTATGTAGTTTTAGGGAGTCTGTATAACATGTGAATACTTTAATACCTTTACAGCGTATCAAATTATGTAAGCTATTAGAATGCTACAATGAGCTATAATAATTGTAGACACAAATCTGATAGGTCTATAAAATTACTATGAATAAAATATAAAAGTGCATTGGGAGGGGTAATAAATAAATTTCACCTGTAAATTTTATTATCCGATTTTATATTCGTGGCTGCCCGTTTTATATTTGACTTCCTTCGGCCGTGTCGGGAATACACTAACCAAACATAGGCAAATTATAACTTCACCCACGACTAAACTGTACGCGCGATTATAGATCCTTCGGGCGTCGGTTTAAAGCTTCAGGTGATGGTAATGGACGGTAAGTTTATCCGTGTTATAGCAAAGGCGTCAAATCATTAAGCAGTCGACGCCGAAAACCAATAAAAAAAGTAGAAAACATAAAGTGTTACCCTGAATGAAAACGTATTTGTTTTACGCGTCCGTAATACGAAATCCGTCTCTGATTTGATTGTCTATTAAAATAGACATCGCCATATTCAACGTCTTGAGAAATAATTAATTCCGTTACCTCGGTAATTTCACTAGCCATAATGGTGGTTTAAATTAAAACAGTAATATTTGCGTACTAGTCTTCGCTAGCAGAGACAGACCCAGCTGTGGTACATACCTAGACTGTTTCTAGCAACAAAGATAATACTATCAGTAAATGTATTATACTATATATTTGTCTTACATAAAATTACATAGAATTTAAATACGACTGTTATTAGATTACTATCACTTTGAAAATATTTTAAAACTCAAGTAAAAATGTATGATACATATATAAAATATATATAGATGTGATGTACGTCTCTGTTATAAAGAAATAGTCTATGGTAGGTCCACAGCCCCCTATCTCTATTGCCGAACAGTAATTGTAAATATGGTTGTTTTCCGATTTGAAGGGTCTTGTTACCCAAATTATTTTACTAACAAGCCATCTTATATCTCAACGCGCTGCGTAATCTGTCTCAGTCGATCAAATGACGAACCGAACTATACTTCATCAGAGAATATCAATGCGGACGCGGCATAATGATACGCCGTGTGTATCATACAAACTATCGCCTGTCGTTACGTGTAAGCGTTTTTACCCTTAGGTAAAAACGCTTGTCTCGACGTTTCGTTGAAAAAAAAGCGAAAGATACTAAAAATTATACTTAAGAGATGTATTTAATGGGGAACACTTAGCGCGCCAGGTCACGCGTCGTCTAGACGAATTTAATTTATATATCGTACACTAGCGTAATGTTTAATAAGGCGATAATAAGCGGAACAATCGCTATTCACGATATTAATATATAGCGATACATACGTCTGTCCGAAACACCGTACATTCGAATGGTTGTATTAGCTTAACAAATCCTACACACATTGTGTTCAGGTATGTACACCAGATATAGATATTCGCATTGAAACCAAGATATTCCGTTTCATACAATACATAAATCTTTATTAGTGATATATAGAACTGATAAGTATTTTTTGTAATTATTAGTAACATTATATACATGTAAAGCTTTAGAGTAGTATGTACTATTCACTTCAGCTTACTGGTAATCATTTCTATAGATGGTATACAGGCAACGCTGGCGTTCTCTTGAGTACGAAGCCAAGACTTTGGGCCGCTGCAATTGAAAAATCGTAGAAGGGGACCCACGGTGGAGGGGTCATCTCTATTTCTCCTTTCTTTTCTTCCCTCATGAACCATTGTACAAGAAGGAAGAGAGGGAGGTGTCACAGAACATTCTTCACTCCTTTGTTACTAGAGTACGTAGAGTTGTACTTTTTCTCTTCGTCGTTTACCAGACGCCATTATTACACGATTGTGATTAATGAATAATATATGTATATTGTTATCCGTATATTCTTGTCCGTGTTACACACAGAATACATATATATTACGCAATTAAGAGTTTCCGGTGAAGGGATACATCGTGAGGAAACCAACATGTTCCAATAACGGTAGCTTTCTTAAGCACGTGGCATCCACCAACCCAAACTTGGCTTGTATAGTGGATAAATTGTACAAAGTCCCAGCAGTGGGAACATTAAATGGACTGTTTAATAATATTTACGTTCATTTAAGTTCTAAAACTCATTAGAAAAGAGTTAATATTCATTATAACTAAAAGCACTAGATTTATTTGTATTACATCTGTACTGGTGGTTAGTCTCTGTTGCCGAAGACCTAGATACGCATATATCATACAACAGTAACATGCAAACATTACTATGTTCCTATTTGAAGGATGTTGTAACTAGAAAAATTATGGATTGACGATACTTAATATTTTAAGTCTCAAATCGACTATCATAATACTGTGCAGTGTATATCCTAACCATTGCGAGGTGGTATTGTGGTGAACATCTCTCGTCTCGCGGTATTGTTAAATAATAAATAATCGATGTATCATAACAGCCAATTTACTTCCCCACTGTTGGGGTATAGGCCTACCCTCAAGGTAGGGCCATGGGGCCATAGTCACCACGTTGGCCCAATGCTTGTTGGATTGGTAAGTTCTAATTCATGTGCAGGTTTCCTCACGATGTTTTCCTTGACCGTTTGTATTTCGCTGTTGTTACTTAGATATTAGTCATTGGTACATATCGAGATTCGAACCTGGGATTTTAGGAATGAAGACCGCACGCTCTAACCATTAAGCCGGTGAGATATTAGTGTAATCTAAATTTAAAATATGTAACTATAATCGATGTGTATGTGTGTTAAACTTACAGTACTCGTGTTTTTAGACGGTTAAGTAGGTTGGAGCTGATATGTTGTAGTACGTCAGCGGTCCGTAGCGCCGGACGCGCACGTTCGTACGCTTTTGGCTGCACACCGCTCAAAGGGCCATATACGCGGGGCGAGTTGGCGTTGGAGCTCATTGTAATTTATGGATGTCCACGCGCTTCGCCCCGCGAATGCTAAGTCACACGATGAAAGGATTAACCGCGCGGCTTACCGCTCACATACCGCATGAATTTATTCAAGATCGCACCGCGACGGTTGTGTGTCAGCTTGCCATTAAACCCTCCATCCACATAATATTTATCACAAAAAAAAACTTGATAACACAATTTTGTTTTAGAGGAGACATGCCAAAAGTTCACCTGATGGTAATTGACCCATTTGCCTATAACATCGCGCTAGTTACGCATGCGATACGTACAGTACAACACATAAGTATGACTATTTTCTGGTTTTTGTTTGATACAATAAGCTGTGTTCGCCTTCCGCTTTACTCGCCGTAATATAGAATTAGACATAAGAAAAAAAAATATTCAACGAAATGACAAGACGAGCGGTAAGTTCACCTGATGGTAAATGATACGCCTTACCACAACTTCGTTCACAACGTAGTAAGAATGGTGTACACTGTACCACATTGGGCGTTTATTGCCATGATTTGAAATATAGACATGAAATTTTATAGAAATATTCCTATTAGGTACTAGCTTGACGCCCGCGAACACCTACCCGTTGGAAACATCCCTGCAACACCCCTAGGGAAAGAAATTTCGTAAAATCCATTCTTAGCGGACCACTAAGTGGCAGAAGCAATATCTCTACCTAATTTTGAGTGTTTTCGTCTAATAGTTTCAGAGATTTAATGAGTCAATGAATGTCTTATATAGATGGACATATATACAGGTAGATACATAAGTTAGTCTACACAGTAATAATATATGTAAATAAACAAAAGTACATTAACATATTTATATCTTGTATCTGGCTGCTGTGTGTACAGCAATGTTACAAAATGGCGGTAGCTCAGTGTAACTGTTTCTGCTTAGTATAAACAACTCGCTGATTATCAGTTACCACACTATAGTAGTGATTATGTATTGGAAGATGCTCGTATATGCACACTAATGTCATCATCATCATCATCATCAGGCGATAGACGTCCACAGCTGGACATAAGCCCACACTTATGTAACCTGTTTAAATTATATAATAATATAAATTGTGAGACTTTGATGTTTTGATAATCAATAAACGAAGCTGTTGCTTCTATTAAACCGCATTGGGTCAGCGTGGTGAGAAATGACCCAAAACCTCCATACGAACCTCTAGAAAGGACAGCTTCTGGTGCAAGGTAGTGCAGTGAGCCATGCTGTCTGCGTGAAGGTCGCGAGAAGCCGCTGGATGCGGGCAGCACATGTCCGATCAATGAGAGATGTTCGGGGAAGGTCTTTGTCCAGCAGCGGACGTCTGTCTACTAATGATGATGATGAGTTATTGAAGATGAAGTTATTAGTAAATCAATGTTGTAATTTAATTGGCAGTAGCACTTGTCAGAGACCATAAACAGTACTGTGCATTCAATACCATGTTCCGGTTTGAAGGGCGCTGTATCTAGTGAAATTATTAGTGAGACTGATTAGCTTAGGCCTCAGAGCGACGAGCACAATGCGGTGCTGTGTATACCATTTTAACTATCAGGTGAACGTTCCGCTCGTCTGGTCGCTTCATAGAATACAATAAATAGTATTTAACTTAAAGCCTATTTACCTCTCTAATAAAATCATGTCTTTTGTTGCCTTTATGCCTACTTTCGTCCATTTTTAATTACTCCATCTAATTGTTGGCTACGTCGGTTCGTCCTTGCGTTTGTTGCTCATACCGCAGTGCGTCCACGTAACACTTTAATACAAGCACGTGTTGCAGTAGTAACCTGAGTCGCCCGCTGTACGCATATTTGTCAACGCCTTTAAAGCTGTGTAATAAGACAATTTGTGTTCAGTACATAGCGCTGGCGGGTAGAGGCCATATCTAATGAGGAGTTCATGAGTGTCACCATTGTCCGGGCTGACTTATAGGTAATGCGGCGGCTATCGGTTCGTGATGAGGCGTCCTAATGTTCGCTTTAAGACAAAGTTTTGGCTTCGGTGCCTCGACAGCGGCCTAATTGCCCCTTTGATTTGTCATTGAATATCAATTTAGAGATACTTTGATGCATCTTTCGTTTATATGATCGCGAGGATATGCGGGATGGCCTTGATAGATGAACTAATCCAACTCGAAGGTTCTTCAAAGACACGTTCTTACTGATGAGATACTGAAACGTTCCTAGAACTGTTAAATAAATTAGATAAATTAGTGCTTGATTAAAAAACAGTATGCAGTTAAGCAGCGGTAACATATAATACTATAGTTAAGTGTACGAGTTTATTAATAAATAATTGTTTCGATTAGTATTTAGTGCCACTAGCCGATAAAAACTGTATATAAGTATATCAGTACTAGGTTGTCTGAGAACTGAACAAAAAAAAATACAATGTAGATTGATTGGATACAGTGTTAAAGCGGTTGCTTAATTGAATCAATAAGTAATAAAATTAAATAAGTAATCATCATGTATTCGGTATAAAAATGCATATTTTAAGACAAGGGCGACATTCCCTGCATATTTACAATTAAAGACATTACACGATTGTCTTTTCTTCTGTTTAATTCTCGCTGTACTCGTTAACGACTCATTATATTATTAAATAGAGTTGTAAAATTCCAGGAACTTCATGTATGAATAATCGTTTTAACTGAAGAAACAGTACTTATAAAGTATCGCCGAAAACAGAGTCACAAGCTCAACGACCCCTTTTGTCCGAGGTATTGATATTAATAAAAAGTTGACGGCGAAATCTAGAATAACCTCGATAACAACCAACACCATAAGTTGAGAGCTGGCCTCTTCTGAGAAGACGCTGGTATTATTCGATGGCTGAAAAACAATTAATACGTAATTAAGGACCGTATTAAGAGATGGTATGCGGCCCGTGCAATGTCGCTCCCAATTTTTAGGCCATGGGGACGAGTTTATTAAATATTAATCGACCTTACTATCGATATTTATTAATTTATTATAATATTATGTTGATTCTGAACTAATATATCTGAGTTTGCATTATATAGTCTTCGTTAGTGAGTTTAAAAAAATGTGATTATGAATAAGTAACTTTTTACCTGTTTACATATATAGACATTGTTAAAATTGGAAGAGAAAGGTGATATACAGTATAAGTAATACTGAACTGGTGTCTTAAATCAGCGTAATGATGAAAGTGATAAATTTATATTACCGTCATCATCAGCTGATAGAATAAAAGCTACTGTTAAATATAAATATTCCTCAAAGTTTTTTTTTTTATTCTACAAATCGATAAGACGAGCGATATGTTTATATGATGATGATACCCAGCACTACATTATGCTCGTCGATTTGAGACTAAATCAATCTAATTTCAACTATATCGTCCATCACACCGGAACACAGTAATGTCAGTACACTACTGTTTGACAGACGAAATATGCATTGCGATAGTACCTACTTAATCGGTCTTACTTATACATTGCATCATCAGCAGCTTTCCTCATACCTCACTAGATCATTAATGTCCATCTTGTGAAAGATCTATTAAGTATGGTTATATACTTCATTTTTTGATGAGAGGGAGCGCTTGGAAGTCATTTTCACTCTTGAGGCTTCTTGGGTTTGTGGACCCGGGTCCACGGCCTGTTGATGGCTGTATAGGTTGATGTGAGTGTACTCGTGTTACAATTAAGTACATCATTACAATTACATGAGATGAAACTGTGCAACTGCGGTTTGACTTGACGCGTTTGCATACCGTGACCCACAAAAGAGCGTAACACAAAGCTAATCGAATCCATTCGAAAATTCACAATTCGATTTTTGAATGGACGATAAAATTCGACATTCGAACCGTGCCCGCAATTTTGCATACGTAAACATCGTAAATCTCGTCCAATGAATGCGTGCATCGATGTATCGATATCGAATTTACGATTGATTCATTACAGCACTACTGCTCGTGCGTTACTTGAGGCGCGAGTCGAGGATGCGGTGGGGAGGGGTGTATCGATATCGTATTTACAATCGAATAATTACATCACTACCGATCGTGCCTTACTAGGGGGGGACAACGGTCGAAACAATCACATCTTCATTAATTACGAATGGAATTTTTGTGTAGACGTTCCCTAACCGTGAGCTCTTAATGAATAGTATGCGGCGCATGTGAGAGCATTGTATTGAGATGATGTCATAAACTACCGCTACTCTTTTCTCTTCTCTACATATAAAATCACTAATGGCTGGATGGATTGAGGAAGCGAGAGAGGTGTGCCAGGATCGTAGCAAGTGGAGACAGGTGGTCTCTGCCTACTCCACTGGGAACGAGGCTTGATATATATATATGTAAATCACTGATGTTAGATCTTTCACTGGAGACCGTGTACCTACGTATCATTGTAGCTCCTATTTCAGTCACCAAATAGTATTGTGATAACATTACTGCGTTCGGGTTTGAAGGGCGTTATAGCTAATGAAATTATTAGGATCTTATGTCTCAATGCAATGCAATGAGCATAAAATCTTTGGTGGTTAGGTTTTTGTTACCAAAGACTGTTTAGGTAGGTACCACCGCAACGCCTGTTTCTGCCAAACAGTACCGTGCAAACTTTACTGTCCGGTTTGAAGGGCATTGTAGCTGTTAAAGTTATTGGGGTAATAAAAGTTTTCTCCCTGTGTATTGTATGAGTTCAATATGGTGCAGTGATTGTAATCCTAAGTAGTGATACATTGCAATGAGTAGGCGTATCACTAACCATCAGGTGATCATCTTCCACATCTGGTCGCTGTGTCGAATGAACAATATATTGCACTACCGTGGCGCATCGGTTAACATACGTGGGTCACCGGTTCGGTTCTCGAGCCACATAGAAAAAAATTCGGTTGGTGGTATGGTTTTTTTTCTACTAAAATTTACCTTAAAGCACAAAATGAAGAATTTTTTTTTTTTTATTTCATGAAGCAAGGAGACGAGTAGGATGTTCATCTGGGGGTAAGCGATATGCCCACCCATAACAACGTGGCACTTGTTACAATGGTATATACCGTACCACATTGTGCTCGTGACCTTCAGGCATTAGTCGACTTTTGTTATCCCAGTAATTACACTAGCTACAGCGCCCTTCAAACCGGAACACAATAATGTTAGCAGAGTATTCTTTGGCAGCAGAAATTGGCGCCGCGGTGGTACCTACTTAGACAGTCTCATTAGTAACATGTATCCAGTCTAATGGGTTAATGTCTTAGTTAAATATAATCTTAACAATGTTACTCGAAGAAATACTGTTCCGCTGTCAAACGGGCCACACCTCGGTTCTTAGTAAGTGATAATGACGGAGCGATGTAAGTCGCATAAGGACCGTCGCGGTTCAATTTGTCGCTCCAGTTTTTGCTTACTACCCACCAGTCGAAATTCAACGGTAATTAAGCGCCGTGAGCGGGCACTTGCAATTTTTATTTGTTAATGAGATACCTGTGTAAGGTTACGGACCCTGTAATTGATGACTTGGGCTCTAAGCAATTAGGTTCAGATTCTTTTAATTTGTAAAGTGCTTTTGATTTTTAAGGCGGCGATATTTCGGGTCCGTGATTAAAGGTCATTGTACTTTAACTAAGTATGAAGTATTGTAATCGTTTGAATATTTCATTATAGCTATTAAAGTTTTTTCAGAATAAACTCACAGGTTTATATACAAAATATTAGTAATATATATAATATATATATGTATGTACTGTTGCCGAGAATAGTTTACATAGTAATAATAAACGATACTAATAAAGGGATATATCATTATATCTTCTTCCCCTAAGCCATTGCTTAAGGAAAGAAGGACCGCTTACAACAATGTAAAAATTTAACTTGTTTTTTCGCTTCGATATATATATATATATAGATGTATGTATGGAACGAAATCATTATGATTAAAGAGTCCATTTAAAATATGTATTTAACTGACTGTTTCATTGATAACATGTAAACATTTGAATAATTAACAACCAGAAAGTTTAACTTGTTCGCTGTACAGACTAATTATAAAGAAAAATTCTATTACAATGAAAAAAAAAGTTGATTTCGTTTGCTTTACTGATGCGTCCTAATTGAAATAACAAACGCTTCGTGAACTTAGTTAATTAGTTTTAACTAACTCGTTAAAATTAAGACGTAATAGTGGCAATTGAGCCGACGCCGCGCGGACACGCGAAGTTAACACGAACACATTAACGTTTTTTTTTTTTGTAATTTGACCGAATATAAAAACGTTAATTCAGTTATTTGAAAGCGGCTACTGAATGCGGGTCTAAAGTATATAATTAACTTTAATTATCTCTTTGTTTCAGGTGCAAGAAAAACTTAAAAAATGATACGCGCGCGGTTCGACAGAGCTCGGCCGAAAGCCAACGATGCCACAATGTATGCATTACGATGAAACAGAGATGAAGAACGAGATGGAGAAGATAAATAACGAACTGACCTGACGGAAAAGTTTAAAATTACGTGTTATTTGTTAGAAACTATTTGTGGATGGACTAAATGATGTCAAAGTGCTAGGACTATAAATAATGCCTGATCGGGAGTCGGTTGGCGGTCCTGGGACTACAGGAAGCGGTGGTTTCTTGCCACTACAGTTCCCGTCGGCTTTCGCTGCTTTCCACGCGTCCACGCCACCCGGTGCCTCGGCCACGGCTATGCACCACGCCACCCATTATCATCACCATGCCCAGTACGTATGCCAAATTTTTCTTAAACACTTTTCTTACCAAACTACTGATAATAAGCCTCTCACCAGACACTGTCTAGATAACACCGCAGCTCTTATATTAGGCATTGTGCTAACATTAATGTGATGCGGAATGAAGGACGTTGAAGTGAGTGAAATTACCGAGGTAACGACCTCACATTTTATGCATCGGGAGCATAATAAAGTGCAGTGTATATTACTCTAACTAGCGCCACATTGGCAGGGGTGTTTTGCTAACATCGACCCTTTGTAGAATAAAAAAAAACACAAAATCTTAGTTCAACTGTTGATTAAATACTCGTGATTATCTTAAATGGTATATATTTTGAGGAATTTTTTATATTAACATAAATGTTGTATTTAAGTTAACGATGTGCTTTGTTCCCTTAATAACTTGATTGCTCATTTGGCAGCTGCTTTCTTCGGGTAAGTATTAACCGTGTATAGATAACAGCTACTTTAAAATATGCAATAAAACCCAATGAAATTATTAGACATTAACCTTTTTTTTTAACTTATCGAGTCGTAACTTTACTGCGTTTTAAAATATTTATTATATTACACATGACTCAGATGAATTGATAAAGCGCTCATAAAATGGGCAAAGTTATTGCTACCCTCTGTACTCTTACCGTTCACGTTTATACTTTAATGCGTTTTAAATGCCAATTATGTTTTAGCAGTGCACCTTCAGCTTTAACGTCTCATTACTGACCCGGTCTTATCACCAGCAGCTCGGCTCGTAATCAAATAGTTTAGTGGTCAGGCGGCCGATGAATTCATCTACATACGTAATTTTATTATGAATTAGCTCGCATGGCAAGTGTCCTTTAGTATTATGATCTTTCCATGTTTTCCAGTCGTTCCGAAACGCCAGCTCCATTTATCGGACTAGGCCGTAAAATAGAGTGGTTCATTAAGCATTCGCCCCAGAACAAGCCACCGGGGCCTTTTTACTGCATAACTACGTGCGCTGCGTTTTTGTTCGGATAATATTTCAACACCAACTTTGTTAGTACACATTTCCAATTAAAAACCAACCGTTTTTACCACCAACAATTAATACCGCATTAACGAAGTACATCTTCATGAATATACTATTTTATTAATACAATGTAATAAGAACTTAGCAGTATCTTTGTCGTCGCCTACCAGGCAAGAATTTTTATTAGGAGCACTTCTTTTTTCTTTAGATTAGCGGCAGTGTCGGCTCCGGTTTACGGCCGCGGGTCCCATAAAATCCGAACCAGGTGGGACAAGGCGTTACTTAAGGTTAATTTATTGCACGACTTTAAACGCGCAAGCGGTTCAATCCGAAGACAATATTAATCTTTCTTAACCGGCATTAAAGAAAAAGGATCGATCGACAACTGAATGGAGGCTTGACAAATGAAGAACAGGAAGTCATCAAAGGAATTGAGACGTTTACAATGTTAGTATGGACGTTAATAAAAGCGGGACGGTGCGTTTCAACAAACGAGTTACTCGCCGCGCTCAAAGGGTGCGTGATGTATGGAGGCGGCCGGCCGCCTTGCCCGGCTGAAATGATTAATGCCCCGGCATCATGCCCCGAGTGTTTCCAACCACTGAGATTAGTCAATATTCAACCAAATGAAACAACTGCTAATTCTCAAACGCTACAATTTCCTACATCACTATACTTCATTTCCAATGTTTTATTGTCGTCCAGTCAAAAGCGCATTGTCCGCGAAAACGACTCGCTCTCCGAGGTTGTGTACTCGCTTAAATCATTCTCGTGAAGATGGATGTGGCGCGCCACAGTTAAATTTATTTTAAAGCCTTCGCAAAGCGATCATTATGTCCACAACTTATTTATAGTGATTGTCTAGTGTTTTAATGTTGCAATGAATATTCCACTACTGCGTTTAGTGTTATCTGTGAGTTTCCGATCTAACGCACGGTGGATGGCAGAGGCATCCCACCGCCGGATGCCGCGCGGCCGACTGTACCCATTAACGACAGCTCTTCGGTGCCTCATTTAACCCGCTGCTGCGATAATTGCCACCACGTGTTTATTTCCAAGCAATCTAATTATAGCACGCACAATGGGTTGGACACGATTGGTTATTTTGGATCCGTTCGCTCCGTCAAAGTCAATTTTGTCCGGTCACAAAAGAGGTGTTGCGAGCCGGCTGTCGTTTGATTCATTAACTAAAACCCTTTGAACTGATGTATCGGCATCCCCTATTATTCTTCTTTTATACTTTTAACTTTCTTTCACGCAATCGATACGAAATTCTATTTTAAACTCGACTTTTATGTTTGTATATTGCACATACAATTTATCCTACACGTTGACAGTTTAGGAATCAATCGCTCTCAAATACTTTATTAGTGCGAGGTTAATGAATTTCGAACTGGATATATAGGCTCTATAAAGATCCTAGTCGGCCCCATTAAGTAGAACCTCACAAGGAACCTTTCATCTAACACATGCGTCGCCACAATGGCTTCTAAACCATAATAAAGTGCCATTCTCTCGCCCGCATCCCACCACGCTCTCATTGTGACTACGTCCTGTCTTCACAAATCATCGAGACACGAAAAAACACTATTATTATAGATGTAAAGACAAAAGCACTATCGCCGCGTGATTGGGCGTCGTGTGTGGTTTGCCCATTGTTGGGCCGCGCTGTAATACGAAGTGTCGGCGGCAATTAGGCGCAATATCTTTATCATGTTTAAGATCTAAATCTTTATTATTTAGGTGTACGTTTCTTTTATCGACGACATCTAATACTCTGTATCGAGTTGTTCGCCCGCTCTCTAGATGTTTAACTTTGTGTCTTTATATCGAATGAGATATCCGATACCGGTTCCGTCCGGATTGTGGGCTTGGATTGTATTTGTATGTGAAACGGTGAAACAAACGTTTACAACTTAGTAATGTCGGAAATATTTCTGTTGTATGTATAATTAACTACAAAGTATACATTTTTTAAATGGCCTCGATGCTTACGGTCTTGTTTAGAACAGAGATTTAAATCTTACGTCTATCAAATGAAATGGCTCATTAGTGATCATTATTGTTAATAGATTAACCTTTAACCGCGACTGCGTTTTATTCACGATGAATAGTCAATTTACTGCGGTTATCGGATACATTAAAGGTTCCATCGTCTGGAGTTGTTAATACACTCTTATGTCTTCAGTACAATATAGCTAGGTATCGAAGTTAGTAAACCACAACTAGGGGAAAAAGGGGCAGGGCTATATCTAGCAGTTGATGATGATGATGATGAAACCACAACTTTAGTATGTGTACTTCATTTTGTCAAGTATTAAATAAGATATATAAACAACTGAAGTAATCTTTACAGGTGTCTTACTTTTATAACACATATTTCAATACCTTGAATTTGCTTATTTAAGTAAACTGATGTTACTTGACGATACTCTCCGATCTAGAGTAATAGTTTATAGTTACTTATTAAATAGTTTACTTAAATTACTGGTTTTTTAATTTCGAAAACCAATGATCCTAATAATTGTTAAGTAACAATGAGGCTTAAGATGAATATAGAGATGACGGCGGTATGACAGTATAATGGTTGTAGACTTAAGTATTGATTATGGCTTTGATGTGGAAATAAGATATTATTATATGAAAATTAGACAGTATTAGGTGAAATACCTTGCAGAGTTACTAGGTTAGGATTTCTAGATCTAAAACATTTGTATCGAGTAAAGGATACAGATATTGTTCACATTTTTCTATTATTGCAATAATTACCTCAGCGTATATAATAGTCTGTCATTGACCGTTAAAATCTCGGAACACCAATAAAAAAGATCCCGATCGGTCAATCGTACCCACGAACGGGTTCCGGTCGTAAATTGGTCATTCCCTGTATCCTGTCCGACAGAGCAGCCATTGTCATAAACGGAAACTAATAACCAGGGATCTGGTATAGGCTTGGGAACGATGGAATAGCTCGCTTTACGATTTTACCTGACTAATACTTTACATCGTTTCAAGAAGAATTTATAACCAAAGGAGTTATAAATTCTTCTTTTTACTCATACTTAAAAAAAAAAAGAAATATATAAAGGTATGAATAATTCTTTTTTCTACGAAGTGTCTGACTAACGGGACGTTTATCTGATGGTAAGTGATACGCCCGCCAATATCAACGTGACGCTAGTTAAAATAGTATGCAATAGATATTAAATGTTGAGTCCCGTTACCCCAACAATTACACTAGTAATTACACTAGCTGCAACGCCCTTCACACCGGACAGAGAAGGTAATGTTTGCACACCACTGTTTGGCGCCAGAAATCGGCACTACGGTGGTATCTATCTAGACGATCTCTGGCAATAGAGATATACCAATTGTAATATATATTCTTAATATAATTAAGCGAAGAGATGAGGAAGATGTTCACCTGATGGTAAGTGATAAGCTCGCCCATAACAACGCGGGGCTAGTAAAAATGGTATACACTGCACCACATTACGCTAGTCGCCTGAGACATAAGATGTTAATTCTAATTATCCCAGTTATTTCACTAGCTACAGCACCTTTCAAACCGGAACACAGTAATGTTTACACACTACTGTTTTAGCTGGAAATAGGCGCTGCTGTTGTAACTACCTAGACCGTCTCCTGCAACAGAGACTTACCACCACCAATGCGTGTAATTTGTGATGAAACGAATTATATGACAACACCAGATAAAACTGTATACAATCATTCACATTGGTTATCAATGCGTCGGGTTGCCAGTGTAATATATTTAGCCGGTCGAAGTGGGAGGCCGGCCGTTGTGGTGATGAGATGAATGTAATTAACCCAAATACAAATACGCGCCACTTGTTCTATTGTCACTAATAATAGTAACATCGGTGACGGTTACGTGAACAGTTGAAAATATTTCATTTGTCCACGTAAACAATTTTATTATACTAATATACAAATTTACTAATCTTAATATATTTCCTTTGTGTCAAAGATGACATGTGTAAGAAGAGTGTGCATTCAGATATGACGGCTGATAGAGGGATGCAGAAGGGTAGTACATACTGTGCTGACCCCACATCGCTGGGAAAAGGGCAGGAGGAAGAAGAATATATTTACTTCATATATGTAATCCTTTATTTACATTAATATTTCGTTAACTGTCGCGTTATAAAACAGAGACCCTGGTTCGATTCTGAATCCTTCTAAAATTTGGTTAAAGGAAGTTTGTGTGAAGTAAGAGTTTTTTAACAGCACTACTGTTTTCTGACCGTAAACATATGGGAGTGTTTTAGGCCTGCACGCTTTACCATCCTGTGCCTCATTGTCACTTAATATCACGTGAATTTGATGTAAAATAATACTGATTTTAAATATATTTAATCTATAGCGGTTTACCCTACCAACCTGCATTGGTCAGCGTGGGGGGAAACGACCCAAAATCCCCAAATGGCCCCAACAAACGACGGCTCCTGGTTTCCGGAAGTACCGGAGGCTATTATGAGTGTCAAGTCGAGGGAAGCCGCTGGATGAGGGCAGCACAGGATGGAACGATGTGGGGATCTTTGGGAGAAGCCTATGTCCAGCCGTGGACGTCTATTGGCTGATGATAGCGGTTTACCGAATGTTGAATGGATGATGCTTTTGAAAGCACAGTAAAGAAATTTGACTACATGTTATGTTTGCATCCCGTAATAGTTATCAAGTATATGAAGTAATATATGAATTTGTATATAAATAATTACAGTCGACAATAGCTTTATAGCATTCATGATCCCGGAAGGATGCAAGTAAAGACATCCTGATGTCATAGTTATCGCGGAGCACCAACAGCTATTGATTATTATTTACACAACGATCTACGCTGAATGAGCTCTATGTGATTTGAATTCATATGTAATACTTTACATACGTATTAATTTACAGAAGCGTAACAGAAGGTGTGTTCACACCGTCCAATAGAATTTTTTTTCCAATAGAACTCTCCGCCCAGTTTCGCTCTACTGCCTGCCAGTTGAGTAATAGAACATGGTCCGTGGTACAGCGATTTTAATAAAGGTTGCTTTAAAGTTATCAAAGTTAAAAAGCTGTTTCGAAAACTCCGAATCGATTGTTGATTCCTTTATTCATCGAAACAAGGAGACTAACAACGTATCTGGTGGTAAATGATGCGCTATTCTATAAAAGGATGTTAATTCAATTTTACATGTGTCTTAAAACGTTATGGCACCTAAGTCTCGCCTCCACTGATTTCCCTAGCAACAACTCCCTTCGAATACCTAAATGGTCCTAAATACTTAGATGGTCTCCAACAGCAGTCGTACCAGTATAGTCTCTATTAAGGAAACAGTGAACAGGGTTATTATAGAGTAGTTCATTTTACCATCAAAATAATATCGCCGCATACCATCATGTGGAATCGTAGTCAGGCACAAATCTCTACAATAAAAAGAAGAGGTTACATTATTACATCCATAAATAACTGTACATTTAAAAATCAATATAGACACATTAAAATCTGCAGTCGAAGTAAAAGCTTTAATAAAAAAAAAATGGTTTAAGTCATGCGATGTCGCGTGCGCGCACAGTAGCAAAGCGTTCGTATGCGCCCGCGCAGCCGTGCGGCCCTCATTAAAGGGGAGCGTGTAAAGCCTTGAGATCGATTTAATGGACCCCTACTCTAAAAGGGAAATAAATCGGTTATGGACTTTGATGTTCGACAAACTAACGTTTAATACTTAGTAGTTATATAATTGAACAGTTAAGTGTTAACCTTTAAACTTACATCTTCGGTCAAATTATTTGGTTTATATATATGTTTGATATTTTTTTTAACTATTAAGTTCGATATGTCAGACTTAAGTTACGGGCTTAGTGTTTAGCGAATTTTTCATAAGAAATAATTTATTCGAAATTTATATATGTATTATTAGTATTAAGTTAACAAAACATACCCTAAATGGTATTGATATAGTAAAGATTGAAGTTCTGTAAGTATTGAGTCAAATGTGAAAAGTTTCTGTCTGAGATTGAAACATATTAACAACCCATTTGTTTATCCCGTTGTCGGGATTCGGAGTGTTTTCTCGTAAAAAGGAACTGAGTGCAGGTTCGTTGATACAGTCTGTAACATCTGGTTTAATTTAATAACGCAAATTTGAGGGTAGATTGTTAATCAAAAGGCTATAAACGAAGTACATAATAAGTAAATTTATTTAGCGCTTTCGCGTTTAACGGAACGAGCGGATATGGCTTTCGAGCACGCTACCCAATACCCGGTATCGAAAGCTCGCTTCGTTCCGCGCAGCTTTTTTTCTCCATTTCGTTTTGAGGCTGTTTAAATACGTCACGGCGTTGAACGGGGACAATCGCGCGGGAATCGAACGCGGGACTTATTGCCGCGGATCGATAAACATCGTTATGGAATACGATTTATTAATCCTATGGGAAAATGAGGTTGATTTAAGTTTTTATGACACATTTGGACGACATTGGACTGATTTATTTTTGAACTTTTGATATCAACTGATGGACTTCCACTGCTGAACATACGTCCCCTTCAATGTATTCTAGAAAAAACGGGATACAATCTATTTATATCTATACATTTATATGCATACATATATAGCAGATATCTAAAGGTTCATTAACTAATCTCGAGATCTCGGAAACTATTAGACGTAAACCCTCAAAATTTGGTAAATATATTGCTTCTGTCATTTGTAGGTCAGCTAAGAAATGGTTTTATAAAATTACTTCTCCAAAGGGAGTTGCGAAGATGTTACGGACAGCAAAACGGGTGGAGAACAACTAGTATTTTATATTTAGTCTTAATAAAATCATTCCTTAGCGGAGAAAAATATATCATAAAGTTTTTTTTTTTTTTTCAATTAAGCGACGAGATGAGCGGGATGTTCACCTGATAGCAAGTGATACGCCTGCCCATAACAACGTGACTCTAGTCGGAATGTACTGCACCATATTGCACTCATCGCCTGAGACATAAGATGTTGAGTCTTTTTACCCCAGTAATTACACTAACTGCGCTTTCAAACTGGAACACAGTAATGTTTGCACATCACTATTTGGCAGTAGAAATAGGCACTGCAGTGGTACCCAGCTCAACGGTCTCCACGAACAGAGACCTACTACTAGTAAGTTTCGATGGTTAAAGTATTTCCATAGAAAGAAGAAGTTATATGACTAATGGAAATTTTAACGTTTTTGTTTTACTGCTATTTATAGTGTAAACACGGCAACAAACTACAGCGCTTATTTTAATAATATCCATCATCATCATCATCAACTGCCTACAGTATTCCATTGCTGGATATAGGCCTCTCCCAAGGAAGGCTACCTGAACCGATCGACTAATTTATATCTGTTATTTTAGTATAGTCACAGTATCTATGATTTTTTGCTTTTAGCTAAACATTTACTGTAATTACCGACAACAAGGTTTGTAGTCACGTAGTGTTTTAAATACTTAAGCTATATATGTCAATATTCATCTACGAGCTGTGCTGTTATTGACGACAGACTGACGTAAACATCACTGTGGTGAAACCTTAGTGTCACTTGCCTTAAACTATTGCCAATATAAGCAATTTGAACTTTAGTTAGTTACGAATAAATACAACTAACGTTAATAACAAAGGGATTATTTGTGATGTTATTTACTGTGCGATATATTAATTATTTATAAATTATATATCCATAAGGTTAAGGGCCAAGGAAGGTTGCTGTGTAAACATCTTAACTTATCATCATAAGCAGATATATGTAATTCAGTCTGATTGACGCTCTGTTTATTATGAGATTGCTATAAGAAGACAAACTTATAAACGTAGATTATGTATTTAATACAGTGGCTACAAATACTAAAATCTAAATGAGTTTAACCCAGAGACACACCCTCTCTCCCTCTCCGACGTAATACAATACGCTATCACGGCGCACTGCTTCGGAAACCTGGCACCTGTTGACTTGTTTACAGAGACAACAACTTTAACACGTCCTCTCTAATCCGCAAAGCATAAGCTGAAACGATCACCAAATAAAACTAATAAACATTCTTAAGCATTATCGCCATTAATTAATACACCCACTGCTGGGCGTAGGTCTTCCTCAAAGCTCTCCAGACCAACCGGTCCTACGCTACGCTACATACGCCTGAGCTTTAGTCCACCTTCTAGAGATCCTACCTATGTCTACCAATACTTAAATGCTTTATGCCCTGTTGACGGTTCATCTCTATAACCGTTAAGCAATGGAATTCAGACAGTCAATTTTCAAAATATTAATATCGCTACAGTCAGTCACTTGAACTACTGCGTATTGGACTAAGTAAACAGAAGCGCGTCAAGGGTTAAATTTGTACGCGATTACGGTTAAATTTGTACGTTGACGGGACGTCACCGGTGACAGAGGGTTGATGGGGAGCGGGAATGTAGTTTTTATGTGTGTTTAGAAATAGCTTAAACATAGATATCGTATGATTTAGGTTTTATCGTATTTCTACTTTTTAGAGTAAAAAAGAATAGTTTGGTTATAAATTTTTTTGAGGTAAAACTTTTGGGGCAGTGTGAATCGAATCCTATGAAACGAAAAAGTGAAACGATAAAGAGATACTTAAACGAAAGAGAGCTTTAACGTATATGTAGGGTTCAGGCTGCGAGAGAAAGAGGTGAAACGTGTTTTAATGTAGTTTCCTTATCCTTCGTGTACTATTCTACCGTCGTATATGGCCCAGCACATGGACTCTACATACTATAGAGACTAGTTTCCGTACTATACTCTAGAGATATGAAGTAGAGAGAGAGTGAAATGTTAGATCTGAAATGTTTATTTTACAGTTATCGATGAGACGAGCGAGACGTTCACCTGCTGCTAAAGGATATGCCTGTCTCATTGCGCTCGTCTTACAGGACGTTCAGTCTCCTTACCCCCGTAATTTCAATAGCTACATCTCCCTTTAATCCAGATTCTACTAGAGGATTATTTAGCATTATTCTGATTTGTAAGGGACGAGAGGAGCCGAGCGTTTAACACGTGTAAGAGTTCCCGCGCGCTGCTCACCGGATCCAAGCCAACCTCACCTGCCTGGATTGAGCCAGCGTGGTGGGTAATGGCTTAAATCTCTCCACATGAATCCCTACCTGATCGATACGGTAATCGTCGACTTCTATCAGCTAGTGATGACGATGATCATGTGATTTGTAACATGATATCATTTCCACCGATATTTTATATTCGACTTAAAATATACAGCATAATGAATAAACACATTAAGGAACGACAATAAAACGAAATGCGTCCGAAATTACACAGGAAGCTCTGCATGTCAAAGTGTGGCAATAATAAAAAAAAAAGAAGGGGGTTCGCAGCGCGATTCGAGTTGCACGTCTTTATTTTTACCACGAAACGCGCTTTACAGTTATATCTTGTGTGAAATTTAATGAAATCGTTTGCGGTCAGCGCGACGGGCGCAATTTATGGGCGACGGCGCGGACAGTCGCCGGGCGTTGATTAACAAATGTACCGCGTTACCGGTAACGTATCGGGCGCGTCGGGAGCGCGGCACAATGCCGACTAGTTAGCTTAAAAGCGTTATTGAGGTTTAATGTGCGGTTGTTGGATTTATCGTCTCCACGCTCGTTGTATGTGCGATTTCGTCGAGTGCGAGATTAATTAAGAGTTACTTTTCTTTTTATCAACAATTTAGCATTTGACCTCAATTGAACGTGATGTTAAATGACAATGAGACCTTGGATAGTGAAGCATGCCCGCTTAAACTACTCGACATCTATTATTAGCATTTGAAATATAAGTGTCGTTACATAAGAATATAAGAGTGGTAGCTACCAGAGCTTTCAAAAGAACCTAACGCTGTACAACTACTTTACTGGTGGTAGGTCTCTGTTACCGGACACCGTCTAGGTAAGTACGACCGCAGCGCCTATTTCTACTGCCAAACATCACTGTGTTCCGGTTTGAAAGGCGTTGTAGCTGGTGAAATTACTGAGGTAACGACTTAATTACTTATCTCTTAAAGCGATGAGCGCAATGTGGTGATATATACCATTTTAACTAGCACCACATTGTTATGAGCAAGCGAGTCACTAACCTGATGGTTAACATCTAGCTTGTCTCGTTCCTTCCTAGATTAAAAAAAAATACAAACACGTGTGGCTTCGGAATAGAACCAGGAACTATTGTATTACGACCTTTTAGCTACTGCTCTACGCCTTAGATGTTAAGTTATTTTTTGTTATAAGATTAAATGTTTCACAGGAGACCTATTATTACTTGTTTAATAGGAAAATCGTTGTAATAGTGATTACTGGTTTATATTATTTTTAATGCTACTAAATTGCTGTTTTAATGAAGTCTGTTGAACTTCTTTTTTCTACTGTAAGCAGTACTTGTTCATTTTCTGTCGGCAGAATCTATGTCCAATGATCTTTGAAATTCGACATCATCTATGTCTTACGGAACATTCATTTGACTGTTCTACTCTATGTAAATTATGAATATATTCTCGTTTCGACTTCCTTGTGCCACAACCGATTCGATCAACTTTTTATTTCGCCGACTTTAATATTGTCGCAAATTACAATGTATCTCAATAATGCACTCGCAAGAATTTACCTTTAACAATTTCATTACGATATCAAGTTTTTGTGTAAAGTCGTAAACGGAGTGCACGATGCAAGAAAAGCAAAAATAAATGTTTAAAGGCAACAAAGCAGACATCGTGGGCTGAAATATTTAAATTATCTTATAAAATATCAAAGTGTCTCACGCAGACTAATATAAAGGAAATATAATACTTTACGTACATAACTTTTATGTTAAGTAAAACAATGTGACTGTGTTACTTTGTGATGCGAATCAATATTGTATACCGTACAGTAGTTCTCTTACTGTTTTGGTAGATTTCAAACTGATAATGTAGTTTTTCTATGAAGCGATGAGATGAGCGAGACATTCACTTGATGATGCCCACATCGCCTCTTTTAATTTTCACTAGCTACATCGCCCTTTAAATCGGAACACAGTAATGTTTGTATACTACTATTTATTAGCAGGAGCTGCGGTGGTGATCTCTGACAACAGAAACCTTCTACCAATAATGTAATCTTTATTACACTTCCAATTTCAAGAGCACTGTAGCTAATGAAATTGTTGTCTCTTTTTCTTGTTAAAGTTAACTTCTTTCTACCCTTTTCCCAACTATGCAGGGTCGGCACAGTATGTACTTCTCTTCCATATCCCTCTATAGCTGTAATATCTGAATTCACAATCATCTTTCACACAATCTCTTCATCTATCATATCATCATCTACACATCTTGCTTCGGTCTTCCTCTACCCTTATACTTTCTCTGTTATATCCTTCATCTCTCCGCATAACATGCTCATATCTAGCTAACCTCTTGCTCGTCAATTTCTAAAGTTAGATAAAAATAATTTTATTGGTTTAACAGTTTTAATACTAAAATATAATTCACTTATTATGTTTACTTTTACATATCCAATAGTAAGATAGACTGGTATTCAAGATCTTTGCGTCCCATTGTGAATAATTACTTTAGCTGTTAGCCCTTCCACCGACATCAAATTTATAAAATAGCTATATATCAACCGCCGAGCGCTAATTCAGTGATCCATTAATGTATCGTATACCGACCGCATTGTATACGAAGTGTCCATTACCAGTATTAATGAGAATTATCTCCTAATCCAAAGTGCCTATGATTTAGGCACTACCCTCCATTTGTTACCATTAAAGGTCAACACTCCACAGAGGGCTGTCTCGAGGTCGTTAAACTCTCGATAATAAAAAGAAATAACCCTATCGCTGCAACTGGCCCTTTTACGACTCATCTTGTTTTATAACGCCTTCATATATATAAATGTACGAGTATGTTTGTTGTGAACCGTCCGTCCGTGCGCCTAAATCACGGCTTCGGGAGCTTTTACGGGTGTGCAGCGCCGCCGAAAACGTCCCGTTTGTTTACCCTGCAGCTAATTAGATAGCGGGTATTTTATTATTGTTTAAACATTCACTTTTTATTAATACATCCGCGCCAGCGCAGCGGCCGTTATGACATTTTCGTGTACAGACAGACTTCAATAGATATCGTTTCGGTGTAACATGAAATTCAAGATGAAGCTTCTAGATACTTAGCGGTCATTTTTACATGATAACAAAGACAACTTTAACCGGAGTAAGCGAGAGAGGTGTGCCAGGATCGTAGCAAGTGGAGAGAGGTTGCCTCTGCATACTCCTCTGGGGACGAGGGGTGATATATATGTATGTACTTTAATCGGTCTAACAGTCAGAAGAATAAACCTCTTTACTGTTGTCTACAGGTTCAAGGCTCAATGAAAACTTTGTCTGCTCCGTACATCTCATATAAAAAAAGACTAGGATGGCGCTGCTTGTTATAGGCTACTATACCCACATTGGCCTCTAATTGAGCCCTTGATGGACCATTAAAACAAGTTGGTCTCTCGTTTATCGTAACGCGAATGTTGGGGATGGTTAATGCTTTTTCTGGAACGTATACAGGAGAAAACCGGTGTATTTTGAAAGGCTCCTTGGCCTACCTGCAATGCATTCCCTCCGGAACCAAGTTCTTTTGTGGAAGCTTTCTCTCCCGACAAATCTCTATAGCAGTGATCTATACCGTATGGTCTGAGAGTCTTTCTGAATACTTAAAAGTTTAATGATTATATTAAACAGATGTTTGTACGATGAATTTTTTCAATAAATTTACAGAATATGTAAATTTCCATCCTAATCTATTAAAGTCCGCAACCACACTATGATGTCATACACTTCATTTCACTTCCACTTGAGAGCTTTCGACAAGTATCCTTACCGTTTGAAGCACAGTATTTATCCGATCGCACAAGCAATTTTAGGACCTTCAGCAAACGGTCTACGATACACAATCTAATGTTTGTGCTGCGCGAACTTAGTAACGATATTCAGTAACTCATCATTCCCCCAAGTGACGTCAGGTCTAGAAAGTGAGACAGGGCTACTTTAAATCTAAAATTACAATTCGCTTACAAGGCATTCGTTGTGAGAGAGGTCAGGCCGAGCGTTGACAGCACTGCCACTGACATCGGCGCTGATAACTCATGTACAGTATTGCATAATGATTCTGATCAGGTGGCAGTGGAAAGCATGCTGAATTTCAATAAGTTGTGAAAAAACTTTATAGAAATCTACCTTTTAATACTACACAGCTTAAGTTAAAAAAGGTTAGACTCCTTATCATGTCCTAATCATTTCTTCGTTAGTACTTTGTTTATTGAATTGCTTAGCTACATCTTATCGTGCAGGTTAACTGTGATTTCTGTCTAACTAGAATATTTAAAAAAATCTATTATTCCTCTAGCAATGAGTCTGTATTATTTCATCATAAATCTTACGCTTACAATGGGAATTGATGCAATATCTTCTTTGATGAGATCATCAGTTCAACATCTACTTATCTCTACTATCTTATACTTAGCTTTTTATTTTAGTTTTGAATTCTAATCATAATTATTAAAACCTATTTTTTTAGTCCTTTTCAGACTAGTAACTATACTTGTATTATTACTAGAAAATATAAATCTCTACTATATCAGTTTTTTATATGACATTATGACTAGACGAGGATAAGCTGGCTGCTGGTTAAGTTTCCACTGATACATAATATTACACATCGTTTTAATACAAATGACGCTAAGCCATGTTACCTTGGTAATTTCATTAGCCACCGCGTTCTGTAAACTGAATGGTTTAGAAAAGTTTGCTATGAGCAATGTGACCGCAATTTACTATATATATGATCTGATGGTAGGTTTTTCTTCTCAAAGATTGTCTAAGTAGTTATCACGCCAGCGTCTATTTCTGCCGTCAAACAGTACTGTTCCAGTTTGAAGGGTGCTGTAGCTAGTGTAATTACTGGGGAAAAGAGACAACATTTTGTATCAGGCGGCGAGGCCAAAGTGGTGCATATATCATCCTAACTAGCGCCATGTTATGGGCAGGCGTATCACTTACCATCAGGTGAATGTCTCGCACGTCTCGTCGCTTAATTGAAGTAAAATATTTCTTACTTAACCTAGCGACTCGACGAACAGGAAGTTTACTTGATGACAGTTAATATGTCCGCTCACAGCTTCGTGTCTCTAGTTATGATGATGTTATCAAATATTGCCTTAAAATAAGTATCATAGCAAACATATTAGAACAAGTAAATAATACTTTACATATATATATTACGATAGATAGTAAAATAGTATTAGTTAAAGTAGAGACGTAAGAGTAAATAGACATTATGTAAGGTCAAATGTAAGTATTCTAAATTAGTAAGAAATATATGAATGAATGAAGAAAAGACGAGAAAAAAAAGGTCATCGAGTTGATGATGTTAAATCATTTTACTTCTGTAATTACAACGTTTACAAATTGCATCATCCTTTATCTTGGTATTCTGTAATTTAACACGAGATTTCTGAAATTTTTGGATGTAAACATTCAAAATTTGGTAGAGGTATTACTTCCGCTGTTTAGAGGCCAGCTGAGAATGGATTTTACAAAATTCCTTTCTCAAAGGGAGTGGTCGGACTGTTACAGCCAGCAAAGCTGTTAAAATGTAACTGTTTGAAGGCGGAAATAAGCTTTACACCTACTTATACGGTTTCCGGTAATAGAGATGTGACCTATTTATATACACTTGATTAGTAATTGTGACACTGAAAGCTATTCACCTTATACATATTTGTTGTAGAATTGACTAAGATAGTTATATCTGTCGAATATCTCGCGGGCGAGACCGAATCGGAATGGTCTCCGTTATAGTTTTCGAGAACCCGCCGAGGTGCATCGGATTCCATAACATCGGTATGAAGATAACAGCGTCGTTAAATAAACGAACTAGAACTATTAGCAGGGCCGATATTACCAGCTATGTTTAGAATTCCTTTCTGGTAATATCTTGACTTATTTAAAATCTGGAAATATTTTTTATTACTATTAGTTACAGTCTTTATAATGCTTCAGTTTCGCAGTGATAAAGTGTTGTTGTATCATTTACAGAAGGTGAAAAGCTAATGAAAGAACTTTTTGGACTAATGTCTAGGAATAGCAAGGACAGCAAAGACAAGATGCAAATCTAAAGAAAAATATAACATTAATATAAGCCAGTCTCTAATAGATAGTCCTAGATAGTCTAGTAGTTAGAATACATTAATGCTAAAAAAGTTCTTGTATACAATTAATTTCACTACAACTCCAAAAATCGAAGCAGTAATATCTGCGTACTGTTGTTTAGCGATAGAAATAGGAGTTGCAGTAAGTACTTTGACGAACAGCGAATCCTTACATATACTAGAATTAAGACTTAGTTCATATTCTGTTCTCAACGATATTTGATGTACAGATAAAATTATTGTGGCGACAATATTGCTCTGATGATTTTTCCTCGCTATAAACTATTCGTGTGGGTACATAACGTCGGCATATTTCGAGCGAGCTATCAGCGGGTCACCACGCGATACACTGCATTCGTACTGATTACCAGATAATTATAATTATTAATGGCACCAACAGTGTACGCGGTGTTCCCGTGTCCACATTAATATTGATAATTATGATCGTTATGTTTAGAAATGCCTCGTCCGACAATTATGAGGTTGCTACACTTTGATAATAACAACTGTACGTTTTATTGCGTTATCGATACGTTTGAATGTATAGTTCGCAACTTTGTCAGCTTCAACATGATTCTCTTAGATCATCTTAAAATCATCATCACGCTCTCAACAGATAAATGTTCACTACTAGACTTGAGTCTCTAGTAGTGTATTACTCACAACACTGATTTCATTACCAAAAATTTTATTAGGTAATTAAATCGTTTGGTTAAGTCATTGTCTTTGTTATAGCTTAATTTTTTCTGTGTATTAAACCAAACGGTTATAATTAAGTCCAGTGAAGATATTCCCACGTTAATTTACTGTTTAGGTTTACTTTTGTTAGGGCAATGACATTGTAATTAGTTGCCCCTTGCCCACAATTAATACTCAGTGAAGATTTATCACACCGGAGTCGTTCGAAGATCCTTATCGTCGACCTTTAAATCCTAAGCAGGAGCTGGAGTCGGTAAGTCACGTGCGCGGGACCGATGACCTCCGCCGGAAGTGTACACCGCTCGGCGGGACCGGCGTGAGGCAATAATATAATGCCAGATGATTTATTTGTAAACAGTCGCCGGCGCGGTGCACGTCAACGCGCTGCAGCGATATTACTGCGGTACAGGCGGACACGGAAATGGACCTACATCATCCATAAACCCCACCCACACGAAAGTGGCGAATTTGAAGTTTAACGCAGAGACGAGTTAAGAGTAGTCATACATCTAATTGTAGAGCAGTCAGTGTACGGAAGGAAGGAAAGGGACTTAGAAAAGGAGATTTAAAAATAGATAGTAATCTTTTGTACACAATAACAAAGTAAAAAATACATCAAAGAAATACAGCGTTTTTATATCCTCTGAAGTAGCTCGCTGGCCTAATGGTTAGAGCGTGCGGCTTTCATTCTGAAGGTCGCGGGTTCAAACCTCGGCATGTACCAATGACTTAATATTTAAGTTATGTACATTTGTGAACTTTAGTTACAACAGCGAGATACAAAACGGTGAAGGAAAACATCGTGAGGAAACCCGCACACTGATATCATCTTTGTGTGTGTGTGTGTGTGTGTGGTGGTCCCAATAAAGTGGCAACAGGCTCGCCCCCTGTTACATGAGACCTAATCTGACCACATCTGGCGAAATGTGGGTGTTTATTCACCTCTGCCTACCCCTACTGGGAAAAAGGCGTGACTATATAAAAAAAATATATCCTCTAGATAACCTAACAGAAAACAAGTAATAATCAATATAGACAGAATTTATAAGGGTGTATTAAATATTAAAGGATGAAATATTTGATAGTAGCAAGCAATCATTATCATCATCATTTCAAACGATGGAAGTCCATTGCTGGCTATAGGTCTCTCGTAGCAAGCAATAGCACAAATAAAAGGTATTAAGGAATAGGTGAAAACTAATTTTATAGGCAATTCATATATGGGTAAAGAGAGTAGAGTACATTTATATGTTAAACATGAAATTTAAACGGTTAATCATGTTTTGATCTAGATCTATTTTTATTAGAGAATATAGTCTCGATAGAAAACTATAATACAACAAACATATTTTCAATCGTTATAAGATCTTCAATTCTAAATTCTGTAGTCCTCTTACATTTTAACTGATTTATACTTAAGAAGTATAAATCTAAATTCTTGATCCATATATCGATTTGTACTATTTTTTATTTATTAATGTTTGTATGAAATTTAATATAATATGCTTTACGGTTCAAGAATTTTTGTATCCGTAGACACAACGCTTTATTTTTTTTTTTAAACGACAAAAATATTTGGAATTAATATAATAATTTTTTTTTTATATTATCACGCCTTTTTCCCAGTAGGGGTAGGCAGAGGTGAACAAACACCCACTTTTCGCCAGATGTGGTCAGATTAGGTCCCATGTAACAGGGGGCGAGCCTGTTGCCACTTTATTGGGACCACCACACACACACACACAAAGATGTTTCCCTTCACCGTTTGTATCTCGCTTTTGTAACTAAAGTTCACAAATGTACATAACTTAAATATTAAGTCATCGGTACATGCCGAGGTTCGAATCCGCGACCTTCGGAATGAAAGCCGCACGCTCTAACCATTAGGCCAGTATTAGGGCAGCGAGTTAATATAATAATTTAGTTTATTTTGTTTATACCAATATTAAGTATAACATTTCCGTTGCCTGTACGCCGTGGATTGTTTACAACGGCAGCTTTTGTTTATTTTCGCTTCATTTGGATTAAAAAGCTCCCAAACTCTATTCCCGGCATTTATAGACGCTTTTATTTGGGCGCAGGTCCCTTTTTTCGGATGCGGTGTCTGTCGTAAAAAAATTTATTGAATAGCAAAAAAAATTATATTTTTATACATCTTTCCATAGTTAAAAATACCTAAAGGATTTATTGAAGTTTATACTGAAAGATCTAATGTATAAATTTATGTTTTAATTTATTTCAATATATCTGATAGGTGTCGTTAGATCATTCATCAGTGTGGAATTTGATGTAAAGTTCATATGTAGAAATATTTTAGAAAAATTTATTAAATGAATTATTATGTACTAGCAGTTTCTCATCTTAGCTACCCTCTAAATGGCAGAAGCAATATCTCGGAATAATATTTCGGAGATTTTGCAATGAATCCAATGAATCTCTAGATATCTTTTAACATATGAATGATATAGATAGATATGGAGATATTGCTTGATACATGACAATGCGATGCTATATGTATGATATATACATCACATTGTGCTCGTCGCTTTAAAACATACGATGTTAAGCCTTATTACCTAAGTAATTTCACTTGCTACTACACCCTTTAAACGGGAACACAATAATGTTTGTACAATTACTGATTGGCCGCAGAAGGAGCTGCGGTGGTACCTAGACGGTCTCCGGCGATAGAGACTCACCACTAGTTAATTAATCCACTTATCCATAACAATGTAACTTGAAACTTTAGCTTGTTACCGTCTCTAGTTTGGACCGTAAAAAAAATTGAGTGTGTCATTAAATAAGTTCCATAAAAGCTCCTTCCTAAATTCCAGTGTCATAAACTATGATCAGGAGTCGTAAATTAGCTGAGAACATATCGTGAATGATTTCGTCGGTCTGGTGATGTAGTAAATCCATCATTTTTATTATCACCCAACGGGTCGGATCATATTTTTATAGATTTCTTTAATTTGTTTACATCGTAAAACTTTGATTGGACGATGAGAAACTGTATGGGTTTTATTTCGCCACTTCTGTAATACGATAGTAAAAAGTTATGTCTAAAAAAGCTTTTTTTTTGTATTATAATAACAAATAATCTAACACCTTGTTAAAGCAAGTTTAAGTTAAGATTGATAGTAACGACTGTGTGCTGAAAATATATATAACTATAAACGTCTTCCGATTTGTCTATTAAATGTGTGATACGACTGAAGCCTGCAGGTTTTAGTTTATATCTTTGTGGATTTATATTTTTCCTATACATCCCTACACGAACTAAAGTTTTTATATTTGTTGAATTATAAATCATAAACCACAGCTTCTATTTAGTGCTCTAGTAAAAAAGTTTAGATAGATAGTTTAACAATTGATTGGAATAATGTCTTAACTGATATATGAATAATCAACAGTTAACTTTACCTAAATACACATTAACAACACAACCCATTCATTGATTCCAAAACGGAACTAACACAAAAATATTAAATAATACGTCTAACTAAACAAGAAAATAACGAACTGAATAATTTGTAGTTAAGTAAGAATCCAATCTTAGTCTTATGACAGGAAGGCAATTTGAAAAGAATTCATTTTGTCTGAGAATTCACACATCACTATAAACCCGGCTCAACCATATCGGCACAAAGTATGCGATGCCCGTAAGTTCATCGCGAATGCATTAGGAGCTATCTAGAGAACATGACATTTCTTGCTCATCCACTTCAAGAGCTCTCAAAGCTAGTTCTTTATTAGTTTTCTTGTCTGATATAAACTAGCTGTTCCCCGCCCGCTTTGCTGGCCGTAATATAGAATTAGATTTGACTAGGCTTGAAATTCGTCTGAAATATTTCGACTACTCGCTGCCTCGGATCCCCTTCCGTTATTAACACCGCCGTAAATCTCTTTGGGGAAGGAATTATGTATATTCCATTCCTAGCTGACCTCTAAATGGCAGAAGCAATATCTCTACCAAAATTTCAATCTCTATATCTAATAGTTTCCGAATTCTCGTGATGAGTCAATGAATCTCTGGATATCTCTTACATTATATATCATTAAATAGATGTATCACTTTTCGATTTACCAGAATTTTTTAATAACAAGAAATCTATAATTTGTGGTCTTTTATAGGCCACGTTGATCTAATCGAATTTTTTTTTCTCAATAGAAGATGAGTCATATAATTTTTTAAGGAAAACAATAAATTTTTTAACTTTTCACATACGAATAAAACATAGTAGACCTTAACAATACAAAAATTATATATAAACAGCCTAGCTAGTGTTTCGACTAGTGACTTAAGGCCTTTTATCATAAATAGAGTCAAGGTATTATTTCCGTCACCACAGCCAAAAGCCAAATGCCAGCGAGATTGTTCTACTTTTTGGAACACTCTATTTTGCTCAATATGTTATCTTTCATTGGACGCTCAAGCTTAGTGAGGATCGAACCCATGTCGTTTTCTATACTGATCCATTACTACTTCCGTCAAATCATACAATCGGGCAATATCTGCCATAAAAATTGTTTACCAATAAACAACCGCTCCGGCTCGCTTGCAAGTACTTCAAAAGCACATTATCAATTGACCCAAATGCTTACATGTAATTTAGATAAAGTTTTAGGGTTAGAGATCAACAACCTAGGCGATACTTATACTTATGTAATTATCAAAGTCTAAAATAATTACAAATAACAAGCGAGTTTATTTAGGACATCGTTTATGTTAATCCAGTGTATATCATCCTAACTAGTTTGACATTATTATGGATCATTGTCCGACCGTTCTATCGCTATGTTGGGATAGTGTAAAAATTATAAAGGAGCATGATTGCTTTAAATCAGCAGCTAAAGAGCATACACGTCATAAAGAATGTCTACCTTACTGTATGCTAGTCAATTCCAGGTTCAGTGGTGAGTAAACAAATCAACGGCGCAAATAAATCAGGCCCCTCTATCGCGAGTGGAATCCGCGCCTGTGACATGTCAATCCCACTTTTGAATAATGCAAAAGGAAAACTGGCTGTTTACAGTCCGCTCGCACAGAACGACCTCTTGTTCGGGCCTGTTATAGGCCGTTATGACTTGTCCGACTTTAATAGTCAGCGGCGGTGCTGTGCTTTGTCTGCTCTTACCGATGTTTATAGTTTTTTCAGACCTGTTCCTGTTTTTATCTATGGTAACGTTCGATGTGTTTAGATTTTATATATTGGGATCATACATATATTCTTGTTCATAGTCCTGTTGATATTTTCAATGCTGGGACTCGGAGCCTTTTTCTGTTTGTTTTCGGGGGAAAATCTTAGAAAATATAACTCTGTCTTCTGGCGGGTGGAAGTCAGTTTTATGGAGATTTTTACTCGCTAAAAACCTTCGGTAGTCATCTTCAGGGTTTATAGAAGTCGTGGGATCTCAGTTTGAAGCAAAACCGCGGCCTCTCTAACGCCCGTATAGTCCGTTCCGGGATCTGTTTTATGCAGTCCCTACCATCTTTGCAAGTACTACCTTAATAACGGAAGACCACGTCCAACAATTGACCTCTTCAGCGACTCCCGAATCCCCTTCCTGACCGCAAAACGACCCCCAGAGACTCGGAGCTTATTCTTACATCGAGATAGCCAAGACTCCGATCATTATAGATTATTGTATTTATTTGTTCGCTAAAGTGTCTACTTATTACATTGCGGCATTAGTTAGGATTATATACACTGCATGCTTTTAAAATTGGTGATAGTTACGATTTTACTTACAACTTTTAAACGATTTCCTGTAAAATACACAAAAATTACCTTGAAATAATTTAAAATCAGCAATGTTGGCTCTTCTGTAGCTAATGCTCGATCGACTCGAGACAGACCGTCCGCAATGTATCGACCTGACTATTCGTTCAGTGTTGCCTTGTTAGAAATGTAGTCAATTTATTATTAAAGAAGATGTATTGCAAAGATAAAATACAATATATTTTATTAATTTTTGATAACTCTACTAAGATGTAAGTTAAGTAGCGCTAGTTAGGATGGTATACGCAGAACCAAATTGCGCTCGTCGCCTTGTGATATATATTTTTTAGTCTCGTTACTCTAATAATTTCATTAGGTATGACTCCACTCGAACCGGAACACAGTAATGTTTGCATACTACTACTTGGCAGCAGAGATATGAGTTGCTCTGATACCTACCCAGACGGTCTATCGCCACTGGATAATTGCAGTTATTACCAATCAGTATTTACTGTGTTACAAAGATAAGAAGAGATGTATATATGCATTTACTTGAAGGTAAAGTTGCCCATGGTGCTTATGACACAAATTCAGGCAGTTCAAATTATTCAAAATTTATCTGCTCTAAACGTAGTTTTTAGTTAGACTTTAACATGATACTAACCTGAATACTGCTACATAATATGTGAAACTATAAAGTATCGCAAATATATTGTTATTCATACTTCGAAGTTAGACCGAGGTTAATAATCTAGATGTTAACAAGTTGTCCTGCATTCCACTTAACAAGGACCGTCATTATATTTCTAGTCGAATAAATACGTTTAGGTCGGACATAGACTAGATTTTTTTTATTCTAATAGTCACGTCAAAAACTATCAAATCGCCTACTGTTGCGGCCGTGAGTTATGGAGGTCCAACAATAAACCTTACGGGCCGGCATCGAGCCTTCTCGGAAGGAGAAACTCGCGTACAGGGTGATTCATTTTCGAAAACGTTTATTTTAATTGAACTGTCATATTTAAAAAAAATAAAAACGCGTCGGAAAGGTCGTCGCCGTGTCTGGTAGCTCTGTGGGGGTCTGGCTCACCTTTACGCGTTAGTTTTGGTAATCTGATGTCAGATGTTGGTTACCTTAAGGATTTTAATTTATTTTGTTGATTTTATTCCAACTCCTACCTGGTCAAGGTGATATGTTGATGTTTCTTTTATTATCGTTGCTTTATTAGAATAACACTTATTAATTAAGATTCTTAACTGGCCTATACTTGGTAAAAGAGATATTCCTATTAAATTAGAAGTCTGCGGGCCTTAGGGTTCCAAAGATATCGGGATGAGTCTCTACATAGGTGGAAACTTTTTATACATGTAGATCATAATCATCATCTTCAACAGCCGATAGACTTCCTCTGCTGGACATAAGCCTTCTCAAGATCTCCATATCGATCTGCAGAATTCCGTGATTCTCACCAGATCGTCGGTCCACTTTGTGAGAGGCCTCCTAACACTACTAATTAATTATGATTTGTTATGAGATGCTTGTACCAATAGAATACAGATAGTACTATACCTAGTTACTTTGCAATGAAGTTCAGAGAAGATGCAAGTATAAGATTTTGCAAATGTCATTTTTTCAAAATAAATAGATATTTAATATGTAAGTACTTTTGTATTAAAAGTATAAAAATAAGGCTTTTATCTGGTATACAGGAGAGAAAAGCCGTAGATGTACCTATTACCTATTAATATATTAAACGCCACCCCACTACTATAACTTTAAGTTATGGTCAGCAGTGTTAGTTAAACTCTAATGTAATTTATTATTGTTAAGTTAATTTGTAACATGTAAACTATAACCTGTTTATTAAGATCAAACAAAAGCAAAAACTTTTAATTACACATTACTTTAAACCAAACAAGTTTTTTATAGGAGTTAAGTTAAACTGTTAACTGTTAGGTGATATTTTAAGTTACATTAAAAGTAAATCATGTGCGCAAGTAAAGAGCTTACAGAATTCCGTTGCGTTGATTCTCACCGTTTGTACGAGAAGCCGATTTCGGGTACGCTTTTTTGTTTGCCGGTTCAGATTCCGCAGAGACCTTAATAAATCTGCCCTGTCTCCGTTCTAAGGAGTCGAGAATTAAGCCCAGCGCGTCATTTGTCCGCAATATCCTGACGTACGGGGCACAGCGATGGCTTTCAATGGAGTGCGAAATCGTTATCGTGTCGTAAAATTGCTGCAGCGTTTTGCTTTTGAAGCTTATAACCCTCTTTATATGTCATTTATTAATATGGACTTGTAACTTTTGTCGGAGCTTTACACTGCAGTGTGCAATGACTTTTCAACGTATTGCCGACATACTAATATGAGAGCGAACAAAATTTATACTTCATCATTATCGTCATCATCAGCCGATGTTTTATATTTTTGTTATACAAAATAGTACTACGTCATTACTCATAACAATAAGGCGTTAGTAATGATGTTTACATACCAACACACTTTCCTATTAATTTTGATACGTATTAAGAAGTATTTTAGTAATTAGTATGTTACTAGTTAAAGCACTCTTTATATCAGAAGACAGTAATATTTGCACACTACTGTTTACTGAAATGAGCGCTGTCGTAGTAACAATCTATCCAGTGGAGATCTTTGGGGCAGATCTATGTCCAGAAGTGGACGTCTGTCTGCTGATGATGAAATATCAATTTTAAAAATTGATCGCAATATACATTTATCAAACTACCCACCAGACTTCAGTGGGATGTTACCTAATGATAATGAATATATATTGGTTTTGCTGGTGATAGATCTCTGTTTTCGGAGACCGTTTAGGTCCACTAGGGTTGATGAAGAAGTTGTAACCTGCTCATAACTATGTGGCGCCAGTTACGATGATTTATACTGCACCACATTGTGCTTGTCGCCTTGGGAGATACGATGACGTGTCTCGTTACCGTAGTAATTACATTACTTATAATTCTAACCTTATCACATGTTTGTACACTACTGTTTGTTGGCTGTAATAGGTAGTGCGGTGGTTCCTACCCAGAAGGCTTCTAGCAACGCAGATCTACCACCAGTAAAGTCGTCTCGTGAGGATGAAGACTATTTATGATGTAGTTTTATTAGTGAATAAGAAACTTCAAAGGTTGAACGACATCGGTGCGTCAATTTTAAACGCATTAGACTTTTACACGTCCCTGCTCATCCAGCGTGCGACGGGCCGTGAAGATAAGGCGGCGCACATCCTACACGCGCCCGCGACAACCTGTCACCGTCACCGTCCATTATTGATGGTGCTTTAATATCTGATAACATTCGTTCACTTAACAACATTCACTTATTTTCACTCTGTGCTAACAACGCTAACACAACAAAACAACAAACGTGTAATATACATAACGTCGTGGCATTGTGTTTGTGTTCAAACCAGATAGCTTCTAACAAATGTTTCTATCAACTTGTAAACAAAGTTATTGCAACATTAACTTAAATTTGCTTTGTTTTTTAACATTAACATATATTTTTTTTATTTTATAAAGCGACATGACGAAGGGACCTAATACGCCTGCACATAACAAAGGGTGCGCTAGTTAGAATGATGTATACAGCACCACATGCTCGTCCCTTTAATATCTGAATTTTCACTAGGTACAACGCCCTTCAAACAGGAATATTGTTTAGCGGAAATAAGAGCTGCGGATTAGATGGTCAATGGATCGTAAATAGATATCTACCATCACTTACGTTATAAAGAGAATTATTTGTTAATATTAAATATCAAAAAGAAGAAAAGCTCTTAATAAGCTCAGTTTAAGGAGCATACTTATAAGAACTTAATTGGATAAGGTTGCTTAGTTATAAAATACATAAATTAAGGTTTAGGATTCTGTAATATCATAAGTTATCTTCATTCATACCTAAAAAAAATTTTGGAAAATTATTTCTTGTTATATAAAACTGTTGCTCTGCTTCTTTTTTTGATAACAAATATCCTTGCTCACATCCGGGAAGAGGAGGACCGATTGGAGTAGAGATCTGTATGAAGGCTCATGTCCAGCTGTGGCCGTCTATTGGTTGAGATGATGGTAATTTTATAGGAATTGATTTTACAAAAATTATTAAACATAGGACGAAATGGTACAGTTAATGGCCTACAAGGTAGACTGTCAATCTGTTGATAGTCCTTGAGAAAATAAAGTTACTCGTAAGGAAAAGAGAATTGATTGATGACTTAACCACAAATAATTGATGAATTTAATAATGTAGAATAATGAATCATCTTTTGGTTGAAATGTATAGTATCTCCTGTTTAATCTCGCATTGAGAGTGGCCACAAAACAAGTAATAAATATACAGCCTCCGAACACTAGATTTACGTACTACAACATCCAACAGGAGCCACTGTAATTGCGAACCGGTTGTATGAAAAATTCATGAAGGCCCTGATTGAGTCCTACACTGACGGAACGTCCGCGGAATAACAAAATGGCCGTCAGCTTAGATGCGATCTGATTACCGGCACCTGGATGTATGTAAGAAAAAGTAATTGAGACATTATAGTCCATGTCTATCGCTCATCTCGGCGAGCCGAGTAAAAACTGATATCGTCTTATAAAGCATCCAATAGCGCAACGCGGACGACGCAGCGGAATAAATTACCGCAGTAACAGAAAAACAAGATAATTATCCTTATCAATTTTTTTTATTTATTTAATTAAGCTACTGGACGAGTGGGACGTCACCTGATAGTAAGTGATACACCCGCCTATAACAACGTGGCGCTAGTTCGGATGATATTGCGCTCGTCGCCTTGAGAAAGGATATCAAGTCTCAAGGCGACTCAAACCGGAACACACCTTCAAAACGGAAATAAGAGCTGCGGTGGTATACACCTAGACGATCTCCGGCAAGTGAGACCAGCAAAAAAAATAAACAGATGTCTAAATATTCCCACAACTGGGACTTCGAAGTATTCTAAAGAGGAGAAAGTTAAAGCCATTTCTGAGTACGTCTACGTCCAAACTGCTACTCTTGAATCATTTCGATTTTGCATTTATAAAACAGCTGTGGATTAGCAAAAGCTGGGGCCAGCGTGGACTCCCAACAGTGGGAACATTAAGTGGTCATTTTGCCGCTACATCTTTAATAACTGGATCTATATTAATAGCGTGTTGATTATCGAACAATTTATGCATTCAACATCGCGGTTTTTCACTGATGGCGATTCGATTTTATTATTCCGCCGGTTCGTTTTACGACAAAATTACAAAAGGGGGGGGGGGGGGAGCCTCGCCGATTGGACGGTGCCTTTATTATTTGAGATCAGTTCAAGATGTATCCACTCCATCCTATTATAAGCGTATTATATTTTATAACTTGTAATGATAGATGTAAAAGGCGCCTTCGCCTCACAAATTATTACTTTTGTTGCTAATAAAAGTAATGACTGCACGCGCGCACTATAATGAGTAAATAGTCGTTTTTCCGTTTGTGAGTCGTTCGGTTATTTATTTACTGTCGCTTAGTACACCTTCGGGTCCTAGATTAGTGCTATAAATGTAGTTATTTGTGTAGTTATAATGGTTGTTCAGCGAATAATTACACGTAGGCGACGGTAATATATGCTATCAAGTCATTAGTTTTTACAACGTGTAGTTGTTTTAGCACTTGATTAATGCTTCTATATATATGTTGAAGATTTTCTTTTTATACAAAAACATAGCATTTCTAGGATTTACAGGATTAGACAATATATAATATTAATTAGATAGCTAATACAACAAAATTTTTAATGACGAAAATTTTTAGATAATAAATACTAGAGGATATCCTCTGTTCCTAATCCCCCTATATGAACCTCTACAATGGACGGCACTTGATGCCCCACGGTACCGAAGTCTACGATGAGGGTAGCGCAGGACTGATTAATGTGGAGATCTTAGGGGGAGATGTTTTTGTCCAGCTGAGGATGTCTATCGGCTGATGATGACGATGCTCCTCTATTCTTCTTTTCAGCGGATTTGTTTGAGTTATTCGTACGGAATGAATCTTAGAGGTACTTGTAATTCTGTTTTATTCCTTATATCGATGTGAAGCTATGAAAATAATACAGAATAGAAGTGGAACAATCTACCAATAACTATTTTTAATCTTAAACACTGGACTTCATAGATTGCTGAGACCTAAAGTCTAGGTTGATACCGGTTCGACACTTAACGACACTACACCTTACCTCTCAAGACGACGAACACTATGTGATGCAGTGTATATTATCTTAACTAGTGCCACGTTATTATGAGCAGTCGTATCGTTTATCATCAGGTGAGCGTCTCGCTCATCTCCTCGCTTTTTTAAAATATCAATAACACTTTTAACTTGGGTTCGGTTTAAGCTAAAGCAATGACCTTAAGTTATTATTATTATTATATTAATCAGTCTTAAGAATCATATTTACTTAACGCATCGACCTTAAATGAAACATCAAAATCAAAAAAAAAAAGTCGCCCTGCGCGAAATCAGTAAAACTTGTTTCACATCCAGCGCAACAGTTTCAAAACTTTCTTCCTATTCCGAGAGGAATCTCGGCCTAGCGCCATCCCTCTCCTCCTAACACGACCCAACAGCAAAGTGTGATGTGAGAAAAGGAGAGCGCACATGAAGACGTCACGAAGGCGAAGGCGCGCGAGTGTTCCTCCACTTGTTTTATTTATTCTGATGCTCGCTATTTTTTTTTTTTATTCTCCTTCACGGAGCTACGTCTTTGTTCGAGTTCGGGGGGCCCGCGCTCGTCCGCGGCTGGTAACTTGGATAATTTCTTTATCCACCGCGCCCACCCGACCATTTTCTGGCCCGCATTATTATGTTATGAGCTTGATTTGTTTAATAATTTCATTACCGGCCGCAATATGCCCGCGCCCATTGTGTTGCCATCCTCCAAGGGGGATCAGTCGCCCTTTATCTCACCATAAGTTATAGGCCGTTGTTTTATTTCAGTTTCTTTTTTATTCTTCGAAGCGACAATACGAGCGGGACGTTACACCTGATGGTAAATTATACGCCTGCTTATAACAACGTGGCTCTAGTTGGGATGATATACACAACAGTACATTGTGCTCGTCGCCTTCAGACATAAGATGTAAAGTATTGTTACCTCAGTAATTTCACTATCGACAGCAGCCTATAAACCGAAACACGGCAATGTTTGCACACTAGTTTGGCGGAAGAACTAGGAGACACGATGGTACCTAGTTAGTCTTAGACAACAGAGATCTACCACCAGTGAAGTTTTGTACAATTTCGTAACATATTTTTAACACTGTAATAAAAAAAAATATTTGTTGAGTTTGTTACTTTTATCCCCATCTTCCTCAAACTCGTTGACAATTCAACAAGGTCAGATGTCCAGACATCGCGTCAGGGGATACAAAGGGAAGGGTTCTTCTTTTTGCCCAGTGTCCCACTGTTAGGCCTTGAGCCGCGCCAAGATGCCCGTACCGATAATCCGAATGCCTCGAATAGGCAGGTGGGGTTTAAATAGAGATGTCTGTGTCCCGATGTGCTGTTTTATGAAAGTGTCCGAATGAAACGCGAACAGTTCACGGTGTGCGAACACTAACCGCACAGATAACGAGTTTCAGTTGGATCTACATATAGTTCTATTTATTATTAAAAGATACGACCTATGTTTACAAAGTAATGTTTTTTTATTTTTTATTTTTGTACAGTATGTCATCATCATCATCAGCCGATAGACATCCACTGCTGAAGTTAGGTCTCCCGTAAAGAACTCAACGTTGATCAATCCAGCGGCTTCCCATGAATTTCAGTCGTTTATAGGGGTTCATAGGGATTTGAGCCATTCCCCACCACAGCTCAATGCGAGTTGGTGGGTACATCATTACATCTTAATTGAGGTGTACATCCCAAGTATCTAAAAGATCAATACCTATCAATGTTATATTCAAGAAAACTATTCCATTCTGTATACAATGTAATAGTGATTTATTTACAATAGTTCCTGTTGTTAATAATAGCCACGTACCTGCAATTTCAATATAGATTAGTTCCGTTTAAACTAACATTGAGGTCTAATTATGTTGGTCGTTTGCGCAGGCTGGCGGCGGCTGCGGCGGCCGCTGCGGGAGCGACCAGCGAGCTGAGCTACCTCGCAGCCCTCCACCCCGCTTACCGGCCCGTCCCATACGACCATCCACTATATGGGACGAACACTTTACGAGGTAAGTAAGAATCGTTAAGTGTAAATATTTTCAGCTAATTTAACTCACTCGGGAATGGTTTCCGAGCATTCGCTTGGGAGCTTTAGTTGGGGTGAAGTTTATTTATAAAATTTTCTCAGAAGCATTTCTTTAGCGAGGAACGCGTGACCGTGGTCAGTGTTGCACGCTCGGTTTATAACAAAGTATTAGTTAAATCCATCTATATCAAAAACAATAGATTTATGTCAGTACCAGTAGTCACTCCATCTCTCCATCATCAGTCTATAAGCTTATTTAATTAGATTAACTTATTAGTATAACAATACCTTTGGACTCTAAAGGAGTAACTATCAAAATACGTTTTTTCAGTATAGCGAGACAATGAAAAGAATAACGTTTTCAGTCATATCCTTTTTCCTTGCATAGTTATAAAATATTACATAGAGTTGAATTTCTTAAAATTCTATTGGGAAAAGAAATATATGTTTTTGTTTTATGAAATACAAACGGTGAAGGAAAACATCGTGAGGAAACTTGCATATGAATTAGAATTTATTCCAAGGGTGTGAAGTCTCGAATCCGCATTGGGCCCGCGTGGTTACTATGGCCCATCGCCCTTATATTGAGGGTAGGCCTGTGCCCGAACAGTGGGGACGTAAATAGGTTGTAAAAACGATTATAGATATATATAAAGATTATAGATATCCGTAGGACTAAGATCACTGACATAGTATAAAAGATTGCTAGTCTCAAGTGGCGATAGGTAGGGCATATCGCTCGAAGGACTGACAGCCAATGGGGCACCAAGGTCCTCGAATAGCGACCGCGTACCGGAAGATGCAGTGTTAGCAGTGTTACTATCGGGTGAAGATTGGGGAGCAGCTGGATGCAGGCAGCACAGGATCGATCGATGTGGAGATCTTTTGAGAAGTCCTATGTCCAGCAGTGGACGTTTGTCGGCTGATGACGGTAATGATGATGAGAGCAAATGTAAAAAATCGCTAGGAGCCACTGGATTCAAACAGCGCAAGACCGTGATATGGAACACATTATAAAAGACCTATATCCAGCAGTGGACGCTCATCGGTTGATATGATGATGATATAAAAGTTTTAGTATAACCTTTCCTATGTACACTTTCGGGGTCTTTATCGGCTACTGTTACAACGAATGTGTGTAACGTTAAACCGCTGTTACTTCGCAACTTTACACTGCATACCGAAACAAACTGGACACTCAAATACCGTCTAGTGTTCATTGCAGTAATAAATGTGTCTCGTCTGCTGTAACTAAAATCGATGCTTCGAACTGAGGAGATTGTTTGAAGACATTCGATTACCAACACGATATTTCAAGTGTAGTTAAATCAATACTAAGTTATCAATTTTTAACTTAGCTGTTATATATGTAATACAACAATAACTATATCTTTCTCATGCTATATATGAATGCGTACAGGATAAGTTTTATGTTTTTAATAATTTTGTTTAACAGAATGAACTTTGGAAGATGTTTGAAATTAAGTTTTGTATATACATAAAGAAAATTAAAGTATAGAAATCTATAAATAAACTTGAAAAGAATCAAGTTGAATTAGTATAAGATCTTAGATATAAAAGCCTTTAGTTTATTATTTTTGGAAATGAAGAAAGGAAGGTTCAAGTCTGAGAAAAATAGAAAATCTACCTTCTAATACACCATGATGATTACCATCAGAGACACGTAGATGGTGTAGTAAATAGGTCAGTTTTCTATACTGCAATTACAGGTTCAATCGCCTGTTAACAGCAGCAACCTCTTATAGCGAATGATTTAAAAAAAAATTAGTTTGAAACTGCAAATCGCAGCTCGCCCATATTGCCATCTCTTTCTCAAATCGCATAATAAACAAACGGAAGCGGGACGCACGAGCCGTCGGGTATCTCACACAACCCCGCAAACGCCGCAGAGGTACACTATCGATGCAATTTATCTGTACAGTGAGGTGTTAATTAGGATTTGAACTCACGACTGCCACCATTCATTTTTCTACGGCCACGCGATGGAGAATGGACCTTACGCGGCGGCGATAACAAAGCAAATCGGCAAACTGTGGCCGCCGATGACTGATACGTGAAAGTGGCTATTAAAGGACCGGCCGCGGTTAAGTCACGGGTTCAAATTGGCATGCAGTGCAGTACCGCGGGGTTGAGGTATCGATCTTGCAATTAAGATGTTACCACGCGAGATTAACTGTTATTTGATTAGTGAAAAGTGAAAAAAAAAACTAATATCTGTTTGTATAGAAGAGTACTCGCAACCGACGAGCATGCATGAACATGCTCATGAAAGTGGAGGAACAGAGAGAGGTGGTCTCTGCCTACCCCACTGAGAATGAGGCGTGATATATATGTATGTATGTATAGAAGATATCCAAAGGTTCATTAGCTCATCACGAGATCTTTGAAACTGTTTGATTTAAAGACTTAGTCTTTGGTAGAGATATTGCTTCTGCCATTTATAGGTCAGTTAAGAATGGATTTAACAAAATTTCTTTCTCAAAAGTTGGTGCCAGAAGGAAATATTTCTATCTAATTTCAAATCTAGACTTGAGATAATACTGCAAAGCGGTAGGACAGCAGCTAGTATAATAAATTATGTTAAAACATACTTTATCATTACGTAAAACTTAATATTACATCTGTTTCAAGTCTCCATCACTTTTCAATGTGATATTGTGTTGTCTCTCAAATGATGGAGCCATGCTTTTATGGCAGCAGATTTACAAACGATGGTGCTAGTCAACTAACAAAGATAAAAAAAAACCTGTTACTAACCAAACTGTTCAACGTGTGCCTTCAGAATTAAACTGGGATACTCCGACTGGACAAGCGCATAGCTGCTACACCAAGAAGGCAGTTTGCTGTACTTTTTGTTCCCTAGTAGGAAATATATTAATATTGAAGATCTATTTAGTGTTGCTAAGTTTTTTATAGGTTCGGTTTCCTCGTCGAACTATTTACTTACTTTTTTATACTATTCTAATCCTTTTTATGTTATTATCGCAGTTTTTTCTTTTCGTCAACTTTAACAATGTGTTAATGTGTCATACTTAAAAAAAATTAAAGTTGTGATTTCCAAACATATTGTTGTTACACAAGATAACAGATATAAGAAGCTCTGAGATGAACTTTACGACTACCGCTGATATTTCCGACATCCGTTCTAAGCTTTATACGTAAATATACAGTTTCTAACGCATGATACATATGCACGGTGGTATCATGTCGCATTTGTCCAGCAGGAAGACAAACAGAGCTTATAAAATGTGAAATTATTCCACTTTATCGCTAACACGCCTTCACTAATATCGTCTAACGCTCAGACCGTGGCAGATACGTACATTAATGGACTGATGACTGTCCATGTGGTACAAACCACAAAATCATTACCAGTTAACATGGGTACATTATTGGAAGAAACACATGTATGTAGGAGTTAACTGCCTCCATAACGCATGTCATACAACATGAAATACCCTGGTTCGATTCCGACACCATACAATGAAGAGTTTGGACAGTAATAAGGTTTTGTTTAACCCGTCTGTCTAGCTACCACTCTTATATTATACATCCACCACCATAACCTCCTAAATATTCCGGCTGTCTGTATATAAGAGTTGGTGTATTCTAGACGAAGATAGTATCTCATTGTCATATAAAGACCTATAAATTTCAGGTCCAACGTTAGCCCATTTTAAGTAATGAAACCATAATCAGTAATATAACTCCCGCATTACTGTTTTCTTCTGTTATAGTTCGACTATATTTTGATATAATATTTTTAGACAATTATATAATCCTTATGTTACAAACATACCATATTCTTTATATTCTTCATATGTATGTTGTAAAGAAGAATAGATGGAGGTTATTTTAACAAGGACATCGATATCCGAAACGCTTGAAACTGATTTCAATGCAATTGACATAACATTGTATTCGTCTTCAATGTCGTTTAATTATTATATAGCGATGTTTAGTAATCAAACATTTAAGGTTATAGCTAATGGTTGTCCACAGTTGCATCTACATAATTTTTTTTTTTAATAATTTTTTAAAAAGTTTCTCACGTATAATAGAGTTGATATTAACTGATTTCTAAGACTTTGTAAACGATAAGTAATACATATAATTTCATATATTAGTTCTTAAGTAAGCTAGTAATTAATGTAATGATTATTGTTATTAAATATTGTAGATTTAAATGTTTATATGTTACTTCATCGCTAGAAGCTTATATCGAAAGCCTCGTCACAAAATGTACGTGCAGTGCGTCCGCAGCGCCTGCAGTACGTATTAGCGATTCGACGTGGGGCTGTCCGTTCCCTTCAACATGTCTTTAGGCGTCAGTTTGTTTGTAATATTCACGGCTGGCAACGCTATTAATCATAATAACTAAATAGTCGTAAAAATGCATTCGGAACTTTCGACGCGGCGCGTTTACAGCATAATGAAATTAACGAACCTCTCTAACTGCCTCAATTTCATTGATTGCGTGGCGAACGGATTGTTTATGATTTTTTCGTTGCTGTTCTTACTGTAATCTGTTTTTTTTTGTATTGTCGGGGAAATCTTCTAAAGTTTACCTCTAGGGGAAAGACACGGTTATGTGGAATTTGTATCAACTAAAACTCCCATCGGTCACTATAATGCGTTGCGAGGACCACGCCTTCATATGTTCCAAGGGAAAGCCGTAACACTTCCGTATATTCCAGACTCGGTTAGTGGGTAATGAGAGCTCCAACCTTCAAATCCTACGAATCCAAAAACTTTTTTTATCATATTTTATGAAAGACAGTTTATTACACCAATGCTAACAAATATACTTTATATAACATACGGGAAAGACGTCACAACTCGTACTTCTTCATCTTAATACTTAATGTCTTCTATTAAAGCTTTTTTACCGATCAAAACATTGAAGAAGTTTTTTTCCTTAAGTCTACCATTTTTTTTATCTGCCTGTCTGTTGCTTTATTCTCTCAAAATGGCGGGATCATCATCATCGGCCGATAAACGTCTACTGCTGGATATAGGCTTCTCCCAAAGATTACCACATCGGTGATGGCGATGGCGTGTTAGTTGTTACAAGGTCGGTGATGTTTATATTATAATTAAATAAAATCCATTTAACTGTACTTTTCTAGTTTTTTTTTTTGATGATTTCAATGATTCGTCTATAAAGTAGATTTTTATATTGTTATCGTTGTAAGCATTCATTCCGCCTTGCTTGTATCTCCAGTTATTTGAGATCTCGAATAACACGTTTTGCGTTTGAGAATGATTAATCATTCAATCCGTGAAAAATAACCGATGCACCCTGTTGGTGGTTGTTCGTTTTTGATAAAAAATAAAATTCAATTCGCAGCACGCAAGAAACTTAACCCGTTCACGGTGGACGGTATTCCAGCACCGAAACGAAACTGTTTACGGCGCGGCGGGGGAAAAAATTGCATCGCGGTGTCCGCTTACTGCGGCGACGGGGGTCCGATAACACGTCGCGGACGAGCCTTTAGATAACGCTCAATTAGCTGTATTTTTAACTTGGACAGCTTTATGCGAGACGGCGTAATTAATCATTTTAACATTTAGAAATAAATAAATCACTTAACATCTCCATTGGTGCGACACGGAGCGTTGTATCACAAGGAGACACTTAACGCGATTCACACTGGCGAGGTCTGCGCCGGTGTCCGGTGGTGTATAAGGGTTCCCCCACTACTGGGATACTGGAAGTTTACGAACAAACGGGATACAAGCCATCCTCACCTGCTCGTGGTGCACCCTGCTAATCAATGAAAGACGCTGCAGCTCCCACCAATCCTCATTGGGTCAGCGACGTGGAAAATGGCCCAAATCCGTCATATAAATCGCTGTTCTATCAATGTGCGAATCTATGGGGGAGGTCAGTGGATATCTATCGGTTGATGATAATGAGATCCATGTTGGATGAACTTATATGTTCATCAAAGCTGAAATTCTTGGTATATATCGGTTACTTGGCGATGTTTTTTTTCACCTGAATTTCAGCAAATTCAGAGTCGAACTCATCTCATCCAGACGAATAAGTGCCTTACGATATGTATGACGACTTCGCTATACTTAAATACATGTACTATAAATTTTAATTTAAGTACTTAAGTTATTTGATAATTGTGTATATACATTCTTTATATATTTTATTATTAACTTAAACCTTTATTTATTTTTTATTTATATTCTAATGTATACATGTTCATATATTAAAGTAAAACTTATCAAAGTTTCATCAATAAGCGATATGCAAAACTCATGATGAAAGTTTGCCGTTTTGCGGTTCTTAAATCTGAATTTAATATATCTTCTGTTGTATTCCTCGTGCAATCAAATGCTTGGAAGCATCAAACACAATGTGCAAAAAACTTTTGATGTTCGCCAAATGTTGGAGTTGGCCTCGATTGTAATCATCGAATAAATACGTCGACGGCGTCCTTAATTTTATTCGGGACTCAATAGCTATGCTTTGATGACTTCATTTGAAATCGAAAAATGTTTTTTCCTACCCCCTGTGGTGGTTAAGTTTTTGGATTTCTTGAATTTTAATTTCCATACGCTGCTTCTTAAGCTTACGTCTGTTGCTGATGAATACTTTTCTTCGGTCTTGAGTTTGATACGTTGTAATTGTTGTTGTTATATTTGGAAATTCTGTTGTATGTGACATTTTCGTTTTGGGAGGAATGTAGCAGTGATAAAGTTACAATGGGTACACAACCATGGGGTTCTTTAATATTAAAATGATGTTATGTCAATACTGTCTGTTTGTTGTAATGGTGTTTATCGGTCGGTCCAATATATTAGCTTTAGTCTACGATCTTACCATCAATAATCCCAGTAACGATTAGCTTTTCTAAAACATTACCCTTTTTTCTGGCAATATGAACCAAAAACATCCGAACGCAGATAGATTGACGGTTGATTGTGAGTGTTTTTTTAAGATGGAGCCGCTGTTCCTATGCTCATACCGTCGGCTTTTAACCGTATAAAATAATTAAATTTTAGACAAATGTCTCAATAAAGTAAGCTATAATATATAACAGAAGCTATCTTCTGCCATATCGCGTGTTGCATGACACCGACTCCCGACGGTGTGATGTGACGTGTTTACTCTTCACTTGTGTCCTTAATCATTATTTAGCGTGGTGTCTCGGATTTCGTCTACTGCACCGGATGGCGACCGTCCTATACACTACCGACCTATATCCATGCGCCGATACTGTTCTTACACGCTTCATTGCACCTCGCGTGTGTTTCTGACCGATATACGTTATTATCGGACTTAAACAAAGCAGTTTGTTTCTGTTAATAAAATATTAGGTTTTTTTCATTAAATTGAGACTACATTAAGATATGATCTAAATGTGTTCAATATATGTCAAATATTGTAAGAGTAAATAAAGTAATGATTCAAAGTCGCAAGTCGGTAATGTTAAAGACATTAATGTAACGTAGAGTTACAGTTGATCGAGCTAATTATGCAAAGTATAAGTCATCGTCGGCGGACTGAAAAATTTCGCAACCGAAGTGACAAGCCGAAACTTAATAACTTACTCAGAAACACTGCAGCAAATTGGGAGCCGAGCGAGCGGTCCGACCGGCCGAGTAACCCTACACTGCCGCTCCGACACATATAAATTGTATTTTTATTCAAATCGAGCCTACGCGCCGCGATAAAACTCCCTTAAAACAAACAACAGATTGTTCCGCTGTTACACAAACAAAAACTCACCTTAGCCGTGTAGAAATAGACGCGCGAATACATATACTGAAGTATTACCATCTTGACTGCGGAGTGGACAAGAAGCTTGGCGGTAACAAAGATGTTTTCAAGAATAAATCCAGGCATTGTAAATGTCTTAGTGGCGTGGTGTAGCTCGCTGGCCTAATGGTTAGAGCGTGCGGCCTTCATTCCGAAGGTCGCAGGTTCGATTCTCGGCATGTACCGATGACTTTAATATATATATATGTTCATTTGTAAACTTTAGTAACAACAGCGAAATGAAAACGGTGAAGGAAAACATCGTGAGGAAACCTGCACATGAATTAGAGTTTATTCTAAGGTGTGCGTGAAGGCCCATCGTCTACATATTGAGGTTAGGTCAGTGCCCAACAGTGGGGACGTAAATTGTCTGTAAACTAGTGGCATACTAGCTGAGTTCTTGCCTTATAACACAGGTTTAAAATCCGCCACGTTTAGCTTACATTTTCCGCCATTCCAATACCAATTTTGTATTGTCTGCTACCGTAGTAGCATTTCTATTGTCAACATGCTTTAGCTTATTTCATCATCTTCACTTTCATTAGCAATTGACGTAAAATTATAATTCTATTGAGGACTAAATACAATTTATCAAATACATTAAAATCAAAGACGAAAAGGGGGCGTATCAGGAATTGTTATAAGGCAGAGCTTGAACTTAGAAAGGTATTGCAAGAACCAATCGAACACAGTCATAATAAATTTACAAGCCATTACCAAGTCTCCCCACTCATTTATGATTACATTATAATTATATCTTAACACCCACCATAATTACGGGTCCGTACCGAAAAGTAAGTACAAGGACAACCGGACGCGACGAAGTGTAATTTACTCGTAGTTGCATTATTAATTAATTTTTTCGCCATCTTCCATTATAAGTGTTAAGAATTCGCTAAATAATCACTTTATTCATGTCTTTGTGTAATACATTTTGATATATATAATAATAAAAGTGCCAATCATAATCGAGTTATTGAACCGACGTCCCGCCGAGTCGGTATATTAATAAGTACAATAAAAGCTCCGAATCGCGAGGGAACCTATGCGAGTGCGAGATTATAATATCGTTAAGCTTTGTATCGTAAGTCTATATACCGAAATATTAATACGATTCTTATGCCGTGTATCGTAGCATGTATATGTCTTCATCGCTCGATAATCGTAAATTAAGTCCCAACTGCGAGTTAACTGAGCGTAAAAACTGTGACTGAGATATTGAGAGTTCATGTTACTCTCGAGTGAGAAAAGGAAAAAGAGAGCCGAGTGAAAGAGAGCGCGAATGTACAAAAATTCATATAGTATATTAAAAACTGTATCGTCCAATATTTATTTGTAATCTAACTAAAAATTATATGAAGGAGTTTTGATTGAAAATAAAATTGTAGTGTCATAAGCCAGTTATTAGAGAGATTTGTCTGATAGTTAGTGATAGACATACCAAAAACAACGTGGCGCTAAAGATGTACACAGCACCACATTGTATTAATTGCTTTGAAATTTTACATCTCATTATCCCACCCATTAAATCTACTAATTACAACGCTATTGAAACTGCAACCCAGTAATGTGTTGTCTGAAATAGGAGCTGCGGTGATACCTAGACAGCCTCCGGCAACAAAGATCCGCCACCAGTTATACAGAAGATATTTAATTAATTTCTTTTCGTCTTCTTCTTTTAGGGGCTCATCTAACCTAATGAGTACTCTATTAAAAATCTATTGTACTTACCAAAATCCCTCCATGTGAACCCATACATACGATAGCCCTCGTGCCCAATGGTACCTGCGGCCAAGCTGACTATATGTGGATATCTTTGGAGGAGGCCTATATCCAAATGTGGACGTCTATCGGCTGATGATGATGATGTACTTACTATTAATTATATATACTATTAGTTAATTTACAACACATAAAGACTGTATCTGTTAATAGGTAGACATTAGCGCATACGGAAAGCACTGCCTAGTGCCTGTTTCAAATCTTTGTTGGAAGTTAGATACAATTCCATGCTTAGAGGTTCAGTATTAATTTGCTTAGAATGGATCGTTCGTTTCTAAATATCTTGTCAGAATAAATTTATCCTGCACCCTAATCTCTCGGGAGAAAGCGAGAGGTGCACTGGAACGGGTTTTAGAGCGGGACCGCAACACCAGCGCCCGCGCATGACAAGTGACCGGATTAATGCATTTTAAACGAAGAAGGCTTAATTTTGATCTCGGCTCCTTTAATTGAACGCACCCTTTTTTTTCTTTCCTTTACGTTAGGGTAAGGCGAGCATTTCTCGGGTGTATTAGTGCTTAAATACATTTTAAACATGATTAGGGCGTGAAGAAATTTCAAGAATATTCCTGTTGATTTGATTATTGCTAGGACTTTTTCGAACCTGTTTGGTTAGCTACTTTGTTTTGTAAATCCGCATTGCTGTTTTCCAGTCTTCGACATATAAGAGTCAATTTATTCAGGCTGAGCACACTTCACTATCCATATCATCACCGTCGCTTACACTATGTGAAGTTCAGGTCATATATTAACCTATTGTAGATAAAAACTCCTTTGCTGTCCGATAGACTAAGGAGACTGATCACGATATCTCTGGAACCAAATAGCCTAGACTTGAAATTTGGCAGGAATATTTCTTTTACCGAGTATAAGTGAACTAAGATAATAGACGAATTTTACAAAATTCCTTATCCAAAATGTAGCCAACAAAGCCGGCGGAGAACAGCTAGTTTTGTATAAAAGTACACAAAGCTACCGTCCTTTATATCATTCGACTTGTTAACTTGCTGATAGATTTAATTCATTAACTTAATTACTAAAACGAATTATATTGGGAATGTCCCTTGAAGTAGAACGCTATAGATTTATAGCCGATCTATTAAGCGTCGGCCCCTCTTCGTTCCCCCGTCGGCTGAGAACCAGCGGACGGACCGGGACCCGTTCCCCGCAGCATGATTGACGATGTCCACAGCCGATAGCTTCACCCGCTGCGAACGGTGACTGAAAACATTTTAATAAATATCTCCAATGCTCTTTTTAAAAGCGATAATTTCTCCTTTCGTTGCCTTTGTGTTAGCGTAATGGCGGTCGTTTATATTTGTTACTCCCGCTCCGTTTGTTTCGAGTTCACTCGAAGGCTCGCTCTGTATTTAGTTTGTAAATTGTTCCGTAAGGTTAAGTTTCTTTTTGTGGTGATATTTATAAATCAAAGTTAAAACGAAGTTGTTTTATTTATCAGTAGGAAAATAAATATTTTAATCAACACATCAAGCTTGCGATAAACTTTGTAAAGAAATTTTTTTCTTCTATTGCTTAACTCCTTATCCTAATGATAATTGTAATAGACGTGATAAGGGAAAATAAATATGTTAGAACTAAGTTTCAAATAAGATATATATGAAGCAAAGTAAACAGATCATATACATAAGCAAATAAAATTGTAAATATTACTTTACATACATACGAAACTATTGTAGATAACAAGATGGCATAAGGTAGAGAATACACTTAATGTAAAACAAATGTAAATATTGAAAATTAGTAATAAAAGAAAGAAAGCGAGAAAGAAAAGCATTTATTCGGTACATCACTATTTAACATGTAGACGTATTAATATTGACAAGTAGGGAAATCGTGTCCAGCTCAGTTACATTATGCAGCAAAGAAACTACACAGCTGATTTTCAATTGGTGATAGTGACAACAAAAAAAAAATATATCACACATGAGAGTTACCAACTACACACTTGCTTCATTCTATTGCAAGATATGTATACGTAGTAAGTATTTATATTTATATAATCAATATATAAATAGTGTAAACCTCCCACCACTTCGTATTGGGCCAGCGTGGTGGGAAATAGCCCAAATCCCCATAACCTCTATAAATGACAGTCTTTGGTGCTCGGCGATGCGAGCAGCAGAGGACTGATCGATGTGAGGATCTTTCGGACAGGCCTTTGTCCAACAGTAGACATCTATCGGCTGATGATGATGATGAAATAGAAATCTACAATTGCAATTGAGTAGGGTAAGAATTCTGACTTCCTTATACCTGGTTCCCCTGAAAGTAAATGACACTCCTGCCCATAAAAATGTGGCGCTAGTTAGGATGCTATACACGATATCACATTACGCTGGTCGCCTTTAGACATAAGACGTTAAATCTTGTGCTCCAGTTATTTCACTAGCTACAATACTCTTCAAACCGTAACATAGTAATGTTTGCACACTACTATTTGGAACTGCGATGGTGAATTACATAGACGGTCTCCAACAAAACAGTACCTACCAGTAAAGCTATGCTACTTCCATTTTATGCTCTAAGCGAATGAAGGTCCAGAAATGTATATCGGCATGTAAGTTAAGCGGAATCCTTTACAGGAATACGTCGCGACAAGAAACTGAACACAATAGCTAGAAATGTATTGAACGATGGCCCTCAACAATTTCTCTGATCGGGGAACCTGTTCGATCATGATGGATGAAAAAACCCGTGAGTCGGCAACGATTGATCCGGTCCGCGTCGAGATTGAGACATCTCGGAACGGGTTCCGTCTCATTGGTGTAGGTTTAAGTCGATGGTGTCGCCGACGAGCGGCAGCGTTTTGTTATAATTGACTGGTTTTTTTTTTTACATATAAAAAACTTATTAGCCTATTAATAACAGGGAGTAAAATGGATTGTGAGGAGTTGAAAAACCAATAAATATAACATTTTTTTTTTTATTTAACAAAGCGAATAGAGGAGCGAGATGTTCTGCAATTAGTAAATAATACTCCTACCTATACCAACGTGGCGTTAGTTAAAGAGATATACCACTATATTGTACTGTCTTAATTGTATGTCTTAATTCTCGTTACCCCAGTAATTATAACGCCTTCTAAACCGAAACACAGTAATGTTTGCACAGTACTCTTTGGCGGCGGGAATAGGCGCTTCTGTACCTACCTAGATGGTTTCCGGCAACAGAGACCTATTACCAGTGACACCGCTATATTCTCATTTCATTATCAGCTGATAGAAGTCCTGTTGAACATAGGCCTCCCCCAAAGGTCCCCACCTCGCTAGTCCTGCGCTGAGCGTATCGCCGGGCACTAAATGGGCACAACAATTTACAGGACCCAAGACAACCTCTCCTGCTTGTAGTCCACCCTGCTAATCATCAATCAAGACGCTGGCTCCCACCAACCTGCATTGGGCCAGCGTGGTTCCAAACGGCCCAAATCCCTCATATAAACCCCCTATTCTGGTTTAAGTGTTCTTATTATTTACTACGCTTTGATAGTTTAATTTAGTTTCACATTAAATTACTTTGCAGTATTAAGTTAAAGTATAACTGAGTTTTGTGTTTATGCAGCTGAGATAAACTCAAAACTAAGTTATACTTTAACTAAGTTAACCAACTAAACTAAGTTATACTTTGCTGGCAGGATCAATAACTTTCCGTTTGTCTACCAACTTGATTAAGTTACGATAAAAACAAACAGCATACTCAAGTAAGTTTTTAATTACGCACAATACATTACGGAGGGGATCAAAGTAGGGCGTTATTAATTTTTTTTTTCATTTAATTTTTTTTTTTTCATTCGCTTTTACCACAACCTGCACCAAACGGTTACGCCCACGACACGCGCACGTAATTGTTCCCAGAAACTTTGATTCCAGTTTTTTTTTTTTTTTTTTTCTCTTCTTTAATTTCAACTCGGATAGAGAACGTAATTGCTTCACGTGTCGAGTAAGTTTAATCGTTAACGTGTCGATTTACTGGTGGTAGGTCTCTTCCATCCCGGTAGGTACCACAGCAGCGCCTATTTCTGCCGACAAACAGCAGTGCGTAATAACTGTCCGGTTTGAAGGGCGTTGTGGCTAGTGTAATTACTAACTTGTCTAAAAGCTTGATACTTGATCAAACTGGGAACGAGGCGTGATATATGTTCGTATGTATGTCTCAAAGCAACGAGTATAATGCGCTGCAGTGTATATCATCCTAACAAGCTTCACATTGTTATAAGCAGCCATTTTAATTACTGTCATCTGAATGATCTGTTCATCTTATAAAATATTTTTTTTTTTTTTTTTTATATAACGAGAAGAGCGTGATGTTTACTTGATAGTAAGTAATAACCTGTCCATAACAACGTGGCGCTAGGATGATATACACTGCATTGCTGTCGGAGTAATAGATTTACGTTAAGTTTCGTTACCTTAGTAATTAAACTAGCTACAACGCCTTTCAAACCGGAACACGGTTATTGCAATCTACTGTTGTGGGCAGAAATAGAAGCTGCGGTAGTACCTATACAGAAGAGATCTACGACTAGTAAATTCGGACTTCTATACAATTGCTATTAAAAAAAAAAGTTTTACACTACAGCATCCTTCAATCGATTACTACGGCGTCTATTAAGACGTTCGGATTCTTACTTCAGTTAATTCGTACCGGGTCGTTGCCCGTAATGGCCACAGTGTATATATACTTTTTTCTCCGTCGTACGTCCGTTAGTAACGAGGCTTTATCGCTTCTCATCTTAAATACATTGATGCTTTTGTATGTGCATTCGACTCGCCCAATTCTCGCCGATTTAGTTACCCTTTTTTTTTTCTCTCCGCCGTCTCTATCGCGATTTAGTACGGCTTTGATTTCGCGGTTGCATTCATACATTCGTTATGCGCAAATTGAAATTTATTATTCGAGCCAATTGATTGCTGTATATCATTAACTTAGTTTACTTTTAAGATGTAGATTTTCATTGGTGGTAGGTCTCTGTTGCTGGTGACCGTATGGTACCACCACAGCTCCTACTTCTGCCAACAAACATTACTGTGTTTAAAGGGGGTTGTAGCTAGTGGATTAATTGAGATGACGAGACATAACATCCGAAGTCTCAAAGCTATGAGTTATCCTAACTAACGCCTATGGGCACGCGTATCACTTACCATCAGGTGAGCATCTCGCTCGTCTCGATGCTTTGTGTAAAAAAAAACTGGTGGTAGGACTCGCCTATTTTTGCCGCCAAACAGTAGTGTGCAAATATTACCGCGTTCCGGTTTGCAAGGCGTTGTAACTAATGTACTTACTGGGTTAACGAGACTGAACATCTTATCTCGGCGATGAACGCAATGTGTTGCAGTTCCGTACCATTTTACGCTTCTGCGACCTGTACGTGGCCTCCACTCCAAGATATTCCCCCCCTTTCGGCCGTCACTGACACGACAGACATCGCCGGTCCACTACCACTTCAGCTTGCAAATATTAAGAGCTACATCCACAACTTTAGTTCTCCGCCGAATTTCTTCGTTCCGGGTTTTTTCTCTTAGAGAAATGCCAAGCACAGCCCAAAGGTCAGTAGCCAAGTCTTTGCGCCGTAAGGGTGGGGTGGACGCACTTGTTAAAGACTTTTGTCTTGAGACATTGGGGGATCTATATGAGGTAATTTTTTTTTTTATCCACCCGACAGTAACAAACGGTTTTATCTTTTTTTTTTGCTGATGGATGCTCCGCTGGTTTCCTTAACAACTATAGCAGCTTCTTCGGCCTCAGGGTGGTATCCAGAGCTATCAGCTTCATTGTTACTTTTTGTTATATATTCATAAACAACCGACATCAAATTCATTAAATCTTTAACGTATTTTCCTTCCAAAGCTTATCTAGACAGCTTTCTTTCTTGGAGACAGCTTTTATGAATAAGACCGAGCCAGGGCATTAATTTTTATATAATAAAGTTGTTTTTTTTTTGTTCATTGTTAAATTATTTTATTTACTATGTAATTAAATGTTTTCTTTTCTGTTTCATTCTATTGTATTGTAAGTGATTAATTAGGTCAAAGATGGTAAGGCATTCACGTCCAGAATATTCTAGCTGTGATATGTTGTTAGCTGGAAAATATAGATGTTTTAGTATACGTATTGATTAATATTTCTTATACTCTAAAAGCTGTTTCAGTATAATATTGAGACGAGGAAAATTTGTTTTCTGGTACGGGTTTGACTTGTTTTTAACGTGTTTGTATATAGTTCCTCATTTACACGAAACTCGACACGATTCGTCATAAAATAATTGAGTTCATTTTAACTTAATTATGTTAATTTTTTTCTGTTAAACTTCCTAATTAAGCACCGTCGACATGTTTGTTAACAAAACCTCGTGTTGAAGGAAACATAGATCATAACTCCGGCGTCGAATCCCGTCCCGTACGTTTCCTAGAAAGCCAATTAACAACTTAACACGTGTTTTTGCGCGAAACTCGAATCTTGGACATGTGGTGACGGTATGCTTACATGCTTATGCCACAACTGTTAAATATATGAGTTTGGTGCGACGTTAAGAGAAATCCAATGACATCTGTTTGTCTCTTGTTCTTTGTTTACAAAGGAACTTTCACTTTATATCGTTCAAGTTAAGGTATATTTTTCTTTGTATTGCTGTTTGAAAGGGATCTTTTGTCGAACTTAGACTTAAGATAAAGTATTTTTTTTTTAACCTTCTCAAACATTTATATACTTTCGTTAATACTTTAATATCTTTCATTTACTGCAGATTCTTCTCAAGTCTTTGCTGCGACTTGAATTGTTCCTGCCCCGCATTAACTCGCCGCCTCCATATCCCATCCCTTTATCAACACCCCCGAAACCTTCTTTTGGGGAATGAATTTTGTAAAAATCTATTTTTACCTGACTTCTAAATAGCTGATGCAATACCTCCACCAATATTTGAATGTTTGTCTCTAATAATTTCAGAGATTTCGTGATGAATCAATGAATTACTGGATATATCCTATATATATTTATACTAATGATCAACTATTTTTCTTTATTCTACAAAGCGACGAGATGAACGGGCCGTTCACCTGATACTAAGTGATACAAGTGTCCGTAACATGACGCTAGTTATACTCATATAGAGCACCATATTGTCCTCGTCGTCTTAATACATAAAATGTTGAGTCTTTCGATACACTATCTACAATTATAAAAGCTTTTATGTTTATATAAAGCTTTTCATCAGGATCCAAATTATGCTACATTAAAGTATATTCTTTTAAACTTAATTTAACCTTTCACCCGTTGAGTAGAAGTATTAGGTGCAGGATATATAGGTTCAACAGCAAACGGAGATATAAAGCACGCGATTGTCTCTCATTAAGTCGACAACCATAAATCTCTACTGGGCGCATAGTTATTTATGGTTACTGGCGCGGGCGATGTATTTAAGATGCCGGAGACAATAGTTAGCACATACGCAGTGACTTTGTTTAAACACATCGAAATATGAACTCGGTACATTCGAGACATAAAAAAAAATAAGGAAAGAGTCCCTTTTTTTTTTGTTTGCCACTCGCTTTGTGGTAAAACATTGTCTGGCTGCCCGCATGTCCGAGAATAATGTTCAAAGGCGCGAGCTGCCAGACTTCCAGCTGAGCTGAGCACTTTGCCAAGGATACACTGGTACCGAAAATTACATGTCTTCAAAAATCTATTAAAATACCACGTCACTAACATTATACTAGACTATCACAACTAGGCATTACTAGAATATGTACTAGCTTTAAGATCTACTTAGGGTGAACCAATAGAAAAACATATTTAAATTTCTTTACCACCAAAAATTGTTTAACTATTACTGTAATTACTGGTAGTAGGTCTCTGGAGCCGGAGACCATCAGGTAGATACCATCACTGCACTATTGCTACCGACAAACAAAAGTTAGCAAACATTACTGTATTCCTGACTGAACTGCGTTATAGCTAGTGAAATTACTGAGGTAACGAGACATCTTATGTGTGAAGATGATAGGCACAATATGTTGTTGTGTACATCATCCTAACTAGTTCTATATTATTAGAGACGTATAAGTGACATGTGAGTTACTTTGCTATTTCTTTTTATTCAACGAAGCTATTAGACGAGCCTAACGTTCATCTGATGGTAAAATATGCCTACTCATAACAATGTGGCGATAGTTCGAGTGATATACACAGCACCACATCGTGCTTTGAGAAATAGGATGTTAAGTCTGCTAACTTCCGTTATTTTATTAGCTCCAACCCTATTCAAACCGGAACAATAATGTTTGCAGACTACTGTTTGATAGAAGAAATAGACATTGCGGTGATACCTATTTCAACAGAGTCTTGTGTTTTAGTAAATAATATATTCTTTGTGTTTAGGTTGTGATTGGTATTATTAATTAGACTCGTTAATTACTTATTTCTGTAATTATATAAAATACTAAAGCAACCGATGGTCGAGTAGTTATGACTTTACATTAAAGGTTACACGAATGTAAATTTTTCAATTAAACGTCAACAACGTTGTGCTCGCCCACAGTTGTATCGCCGGGGATCAACTTAACTGACATATAACGAGGCAATTAAGTCAACAGACACTTAAAAACAAACGCTTGTCTATTCAGGGCCTTGGGTAATTAAACCACGGGCCCTTAACAAGTAATTAGTGGGAAGGGGACCGGAAGGGCATATGGGCGCAGCTTGCGCTCGGGTTTAAATTTCTTCCTATAATTATTACTATTCCTTACTTCTCTTCTATATATATATTTTCTATATAGACTCATGGACGTGGACAAAAAAACTGAAGATTATAAGCATATTACCCCAGTAGTGGGATACGGGAATAACCACAGATAAAACTCATATGGAAAAGGAATACAGAAAGGTGATATCTCTATGTATTATACAAATGAATTAAAAAGACTCTTTCCCAATCTTTTGATCTTCTTTATCACTCTTAACAAAGTGGTCGTGGTGATCACTTCAGGTGTTGGTGGCAAGCTATACAATATGTAGCCACTCTGATGGCCGCTTTCTTTATGCATTCATGTAGTCATTATAATGATGAGCCATTAAACATTTTGACAGTTGATTGCTATAATACTTAAGTATGTACTTCAGTGTTAAACACAATCTCAAGTAAATAAACCGATCGATAAAATTTATTATCTATTTTCATATATAGTTATAATCTATCAATGTTTAGTGCTAATTGTACATATAAAGTAAATACTGTGAACATCGTTAAAAATCGTTTAGTCATCGATAACAAGAAATCACTATTATTTCTTACTTTACTATATCATCATATATCATTTCTTATATATCAAATGTTTAAGAACAAGCGTTCAAATTAGGGTTTAAGAAAAACCCTTTAATTTACATAATCAAGTTTCTTTGTCTAAATGTTTAATAGTCTTATTACATCATACTAACTTGAAATCAAAATTGATTTAGCAAGATGCTGTTAATATTAGTTATCTGATCTTTTCCTTCAGAAAGTCATATTTCAATACGACCGCCGTGGACATCTTTGGGGGAGGTCTATGTCCAGCAGTGGACCTCTATCGGCTGATCATATAATCGTTTTCATTATAAAACAGTCAATCTGTTTTTATACAGTTAAAAATGTAAATATGTGAAACCTTTGTGAATAAAGTCATCTAAGGAGAACAATGAATAAATCATGTTACATTAAATCCATGGTAGAGCGAAAAGGACAAAGCATACGGCTATTCAATGCGAGAGAGAGACGCAGCCTCTGGTCTCCAAGCTGTAATTATGTGTTTGAAGTTATAATTAAGTGTTATGAAGCGATGAATATTACATTACCCGATTGTATTCACGTTAACGTTTCAATTGAGCTGTTTCAAGATTATTATGATGAAACTGGTGGTAAGGTCCTGTTGCCGGAGAACGTCTAGATTAGGCTATTTTTGCCGCCAAACAGTAGTGTCAAAATATATCCGTGTTCCAGTTTGATGGGTCCTGTGGCTAATGAAATTACTGGGATAACCAGACACGATCTAGGTCGTGGATTCGGGTCCAAGAGCCCAGTATCAGATGAGCTGTAAGAGGCGCTATGGCTTTCAGGCCCTTATATCAAAAAATAGGAGACTCGATCTTAGGTCTTAAGCGAACGCAATGTGGTGTACTGTATGACATTGTAGTGGGAAAGCTTATCACTTACAATCAGGTGACCGTCTCTCTTCTCGTCCCTTCATAGAATAAGAAAAGGTGTACTGTATGACATTGTAGTGGGAAAGCTTATCACTTACAATCAGGTGACCGTCTCTCTTCTCGTCCCTTCATAGAATAAGAAAAAACTATCTAATTACTACTTTTGTCTTTAAGAAAAGTTTGAGGTCCGAAAATAGACGCCTTTCTTATTTACTTCTAAGTTTATTATAGATTGAGTGGTTCCTGTTGCATTGCTCTGTAGTCCCAGATTACTACGGTAAGCCGTGCCTGTCGTAGAAGTCGACTAAGAGAATTTTAGGGTTTGTGGGCTTTGAAGATGAATGACAAAAACTAAATAACCATATCATAGCATAGTGAGAATGCTGAGGAGGTTTACGGCCCTTTCGAGGATATTCTTAACGTTGTGCACCGCTGCGTTTCGTAGTAGATTTCAGAGCTTCTCGCAATTCACTGTAGATGATCACCGAGGAATTTCATTGGGTACAAATCCCACATAACCTTGTCTTCTTCCCAGACAAAATCTTTTAGAAGATTCCCCTTCCTGTAATGATAAAAAGTTCTCAAGTGCCAGAGGATGTCTGGATAAATCTCATTTCCTAACAATAGTGTACAATCATCACTGTTTTCCCGTTTTAAAGGCGTTGTAGCTAGTCAAATTACCGGGGTAATGAGATAATATCTCATGTCTTAACACGTCGAGCACAATGCGTTGTTGTGTACATCATCCTAAAGTGAAAGGGGTTAGCCCTTTCACTTACCATCAGAGTAACGTCTTGCTCGTCTCGTCATGTAATAAAAAAATATCTACTTGCCATATAAATATTTAATAACTGATTGTATATTACAGGTAATCCATATACTATGTAGTTATCGAATATTCGTTATATATTTATATATAGATATATATATATATATGTTATACTTTTATTTATTTCTCTCTACGACTTTTTACTGCGGATCTTTTGTTGGAATCACTAAGTAATATATTTATATACGTAATTCACTGAAACTATACTTAGTGTTTGTTTTTTAAATAAAACCTCAACTTATAAAGTAAATAAATCAAGTGAATTGATTATGTTTTATTTGGTTTTTTTTTTTTTTTTTTTTAAGTCAAGACATCAATCATCGTTTCCGAGATGAGGTGCCTTTTTATCATTTTCCGAGAAGCGTCAGAATTATAGCTGTTTTACATAGCACCGGCTACCTGCGATAGCTCTTGATTACCAGCATAAAAAAAAGCTTGTTAGTGGACGTGGGTGTTTTTTGCGGCATCTAAACGAACCTTCTCGCTAATCGTTTTATTAGCTTTGATGTTTTAATGATCGACCCGGCTTTCGCTACTTCTGACAAATGCTAATATTAACGATACAATTTTAAAACTTACATTACTATACTTATTTTTTGAGCATTAACATTTAGCAGCCTAATTTAGGACGTATCCATAATTGTATACAAAGGCGATCTATAAACATTTCCTATGTAATGTCTAATATATGTAAGCTTATTCGGGATCAAACCAATACTACCGACTGTTGAAAAGGAGGAAGAGAATGTGATCAAATAGTACTAAATGATATATTTCAAAGTAATCAGGATTAATTCGTTACATCATCATCACTTGATAGACGTCCACAGTTGGACTTAGGCCTCCCCTTAAGATATCCACACCACACTCCATTCCACTCGTTACATATTAATGACGAATGTTTGTTTCCATTATTCAATCTACTGTATCCATATGTTGCTTGATATAACATACGAAATTTCTTTCTAACTTAATTCTCAAAGTAATGTCATTATCATGAAAATTTATGGATACTCATCAGTATTAATATCTTCCGTAGCACAATAGATAATCACTTACCATGTAATATAGAAAACCTTGCTTCGGTTAAAGAAACGTGATTGGCGAGTTTAGTTTATAGTTAGGTATTAAGAACCTGCCTAGCTATTACCCCCATATTGTAAATCTGCTGCTTTAACAACGTAGCTCAACATGTGAAAGGATATTCTGGATGAGGACGCTTCACTATCCATGACGTTATGAAGCATTATACACAATGTGAAACGAAGGTGAAGTGTTAGACTATTACAGTTATACAGTTTGATAAGACAATTAATATATCAAGCCATACGAGTTAATCGTTTGCATATCACTCGTCTACAAATAAATGTATTAAATATCTGACGTTTCTTTATTAGTCCGTGAATATTTTGAGCGAGGTAAAAAAAGGAAGGGAATGCCGTCCATTACAAATTCACGTCGCCTCGCCTTCATCTCGCCGCACATTCGAATAACAACCAAACTCATAATTTACAGGCAGCCTCATTAGTATACGCAGTTACAAAGTCACCGCTCACAACGCTCACAGCGACCACCGCGCTCACCGTGCGCACCGCGACCAAACGGCCCCGTCCGGCCCACCTATTGGAATTCATATATTAACGCTCAACGCGACCGCAGACCGCTAGATGTCGTCCGCCCAGTTACAAATTTTACGCCCAATCGCCATCGATAAAAATTAATATATCACTCGAATATTTGATGTAGCCATAAGCGATAATCGACCGAATCGAACCCCGGACCGCGCAGTGTTTGAGCGCGACAAACGTACGATAAAGGGGAATTTCGGGTGCGCTTTTTGCGGGCGGCCCGTACGAATGTCGTACGGCGAGCGGCGCGACGCGGGAGGAATTTCGAAACAGATCGACTTATTGCCCCTCGATCGATAATTTTTTTTTTATCTCCACCGTTTATCGACTCCGGTCGGCTCTCACAGGAGATGAAGACATAAAAATTTTGGGAAGTCGCCTGGCGGCGCGTCAAAAGCGGACCACATGCGTTAATTCCGTGAGTTCTCGAGAAACCCATCTCGTTGTGGGCGCTCGCCAAATTGGTGGTCTCCGACGCCTCTCGCATGAACCCAATTATTTGTGGCCAAATAGCCCGCCAGATCGGAGCAGCGTGATCGCCAAATCGAGGCGTTCTGCTTTATAGCTTTTTTTTTCTCTCATTTTTTTTTGTGTTAAAAACGTGTTTGTTTTGGAAGGAATGGGCGTGTAATTGTTATGGAGATTCTCGGCCGCCATGACACAATCTCGCCGAGGCATCCCGCTGATTAACTTTGATTAATAACTAAATAACCACGCGAGGGTATCGAACACATTCCCCATCTGCTTCAGACCTGCTGCATGTACTAATAACTTACGTACGGCGGAATATAAATTTTAAATTATATTAGCACTTAAACGCTAACTTAAAATAAGAGAAACAAAACTATAGGAAATCCAGCTTTAAAAATGTCTCATGGTTTCCATGAGACTTACAGGACGTTCACCTGATGGTAAGTGATACGCCTGCCCAAAACAACGTGGTGGTAGTTATGATTGCTATTTAGGTTTCCGGAAAAAGAGACATACCACCAATAAAATCTGGTGGTTACCATCAATTCTTTACTGGTGATATGTCTTTGCAGTCGGAGATCGTCAAGGTAAGTACCGCCGCAGTTCTAATTTCTCCCGCCAAACAGTCGTGTACAAATATTACTGTAATCCCGTTTGAAGGACGTTGTAGCTAGTGCTATTACTCGAGTAACAAGATTTCTCCTTTATATTTCAAGGCGATGAGTATTAGGGATGCTGTGGTATATCATCCCAACTACTGCCACGTTGTTATGGGCAAACATATAACTTACCATCAGTTGAAGGACCCGCTCGTCTCGTTGCTTCTTTAAATAAAAAAATAAAAATACTGATAGGTGGTGTCCTTTATTAGTGGTAGGTTTCTTTCGCCGAAGACCAGGTAGGTACTGCAGCTCCTACTTTCGCTACAATATAGTACCGTGTTCTGGTTTGAAAGGCGCTGTATTTAGTGAAATTGCTGGGGTACCGAAATTTTAAACGTTATCGTTTCAAGCATATAAACACAATGTAGTACAGTGTATATTAACCAGCGCCACGTTGTCATGGACGGGAGTATCACTCACCATCAGGTGAACGTCTCGCTCGTTTCGTAGCTTGGTCCGATAAAAAAAATAACGCAACATAAGTTTTGTTAAAACACCGCTTATTATTTTGCCAAAAAACAAATTTACAGCTTGCAGCATAATAAAGAGGAGCAATAAAAATCGCCGTATGGTGATCACGACTTTGTCCAATACGGAAAATATGCATCGGCGCCCAATTATCCTTCACTAGTGTAACCATGGGTTTTGTTATCATATTTTTTTAATCCTCAAACCAATAAAACAACGGCGTGATGGTAAGTGGCGCTAAATAAGTTGATGTTTGCTTTAGCTCATATCTTCTAAATATCAATTCCTAGTCCTATTTCCCATCCTGGAATGTTTTACGATCCAGAGCAAGGAGTTCATTCATTCTGGACTGATATATCTCCATATGGTTGTTTAGTTACTAGAAAACATACATACATATATATCACGCATCGTTCACAGTGTGATACCTCTCTCCACTTGCTACGATCCTGGCACACCTCTCCCGCTTTCTCCATTTTTATGAGCGTCCTCATGCATGCACGTCGGTTGCGAGTACTCTTGACCTCTTCTTTACTGGAAATTAGAAAACATGTATATATATTTAAAGATAGGTTAGTCCTTGACCATGATCCCACTTGATGGTAATTGGTAAAGCTCTCTAAACTAGTAACAACCCATTCACTCTTCTCTAACGACACCTATGTTATATTTTGAAAGGAAAACTGACGCTGACAAGTTCCAAAGCCTTTGCTGTTAGTAAAAACGTGGAGATGAACCTGTTTCTGCTCAATATGGTATATGTATAGTATGTGCGGTATATTTAAAAGTTAAAGTAAAAGAAAAAGATAACATAGGTTCCAACAGTTTATCTCGGCATGGCGCGCACATAAATCCTGTCGAACGAAAACGTCTACATAGCGACCTTGTTACTGTCGGCGTATTTGGTGCCGCTTAACTTAATGGATACAAACTAACAGGCGAAAACGCGCATAAAATAACAAGCTCCGTCTATTTATTAATCACCTACGGCGATAAGCAGGCAGTTTATATTCAAACCGCTTCTAACACGTTGACATCTCAATTTGCAGTTATTACTGTCTACTATGAGCAACGCGGCTCGATTGGCCGCCTTATAAACGTTCGCTGGATTCCTTTGTAGTGGACTTATTAAATTCTGAATAGATTGTGGTGACTTTTATTGCAGCTATAAAGTGGTGATTTTTAGTGCTCCGAGCACTTAGAACTTCTTAGTAGAGATTCGCTAAATTAGTTTCGAAAGGTTTACCTGAAATGTGGCTTAGCGTAGATATACTAAGACTGTTTATAAAATGTAATAACATTAAAGAAAAACCTGAATGATGATGAATACAAATTTAATCTATCTGAAGTAGCAATTATATTTTACTATATAGTCTAACCAACATATAATTTTTTTTTTTGGTAATATTTAAGAGACTAATTTTGAAAGATCTTTGGTTACAATCAGCAAGGTTAAACGATCTGGGTAAATTTTTACGCTTTATTACATGTAATATTTCTTGTTTCAGGTTTAGAATATTTGAGTGCAGCTAGAAGTTTACACCCGGAACTGCATGCTGGCAGCACGTTGGCTAGTCAAGACTTTCAATTAAGTTTAGAAGGTGAGCATAATGAGAAAACGTTGTTGAATACGAATGCCCATAACAAAGTGTCAAGCGTGCCCTAACTTGAATTTCATTAGGTTCAAGTTAGGCAGCAGAAATAGATGATATCCTGAACAGTAGATCAATCACCATAAAAATTTTAATCGAGGTTTTAGTTATTTCTTATCTTAGCCGAAATCTAGGTAAGTTATCGGGAATTCCAGCATAAATTTTTTAAGAAAGCAAAGAAACGTTGCATTACATTCTATTTAAATTGATGTTTTGGCATCCAAAAGGCAAGCTTGCCTGGAAATAGGATATCCTAACAATAGGACTATAGACACATTTTATTAGGTTGTATAGTAGAGGTGATGCCATCGATCGATGCATATAAAAGTTAGAAAATGGGAGTAAGCATGAAAGGTTCCAACGAGGTCTTAGTGTCAGAATCAATAGCTTCTACAAACAAATGTAACATACTCATAAATATTTAATATTTTCATTACATATAATACAAAATTTAAATATAAAATCTAGCAATAATATCTTCCAGGATCAAGAATAGCATCACCAACACGTTTAAGGTTATCTGGGGGCGCAATTAGTGCGTCAGCGAACCGAAAGCGTGCAGTATCCTGGAGTCCTTATTCTGCAGAATCCTTGGACCTCGCCGCCGTCATCCGGGCGTCGCCTGCGAGCTTAGCAGTCAGGGCGCCATCAGCGGCCTCGACTGGCAGCTATGGGCACCTTAGTGCTGGTGAGGATTGGATTAAATCTTTCGGTAATTTATAACAATTCTCTTTATACTTTAAATTTTAACGGCCATGGGTTTTTATAACGCGTGTATCATATATAGCTTTCGATTCTATCTACTTAATAAAATAACATAAACCGCATATCAAAAATTCTTCTCTAGAAATATTCTATTTCTTTCATTTGCTTTCACTAAATTTATAGTAATTTATATATCCATAACAATCTGTTCGTACTATATTACAATAACAAGTATATATAATAAATGTATATAGGTCGTTTCATAGCAGGTTTGTTTTCAGGAGCAATATCACCGGCATTGTCGTTATCGCACGCGTCGCTGGCGCAGCAGCTGCTGGCCCGAGGTGGCGTGGTGGGAGGTAGTGGGGTGTTGGCTGGTGGAGTACTGCTCGACCCCGCTCACCAGCAAGCGGCTGCCGCGGCAGCCCACCATGCGGCCCACGCGCACCTCGTCGCCGGAATCCACAGGTATAATTTATATGTATATATAGTTTACCCAAAACAAATTTAACCTAATTAAAAAAACTACTAACATTTTGTTTAATTAACACAATCAAAAATTTATATTTACCTTCAGATCACACATATCATCACCGACGCAGCTGTTGTTAGGCGCTCCAGTGGACGTCAGGCAGGGTCTAGGCCTAGATGGAAACACGCCGCAACACCTGCAGCAACCACCGCAGCAACCGGAAATCACCAGCGTTATGGAAGCCGACAGGTAAAACCTATAATCTAAAATATAACGCCTGAGGAGCAGCAGCTCGATTTCGATGTTTTTTCGGGACCCATGCAGCGAAAGAGTTACACTTATTAGATCTTGGAACATGTCGATTCCTTTTCAGGACATTCGTGGTCAGTGGGAATCAATCCCCTAACTCCTCGACATGTATGTGTGTGTGCGCTGTATACACACTCAAGTTTGTTCCGATTACGGAAACTGCGTGGGTTATTAGCTGTTAAATGTAACATAGTGTAAGTATATTGGTGGAACTAATTTTTATAACGTCTCTCACCGACAGCGCGTCGACAGCTTTAAATCAAAGGAAATCGCCGCAAAGCTTCATGTCACACAGGGACAACCTGCACAGCAACAAACCACTATCAGCGGCAGCAGAGAGCACCGTCCACGACGGCCTCGATTCCAAGGACGAACCGGGAGACTTCATAGAGACAAACTGTCATTGGGTAAGTGTAGGAGATTTCTATTATCGCAAATATGAATAAATAATAACATTGAATAGCTGGTGGTAGGTCTGTCTAGTCTGTTGTCGAAGACCGTTTAGATACCACCAAAGCGCCGCTTTCTTCTGCCAAACTATAGTGAACAAACATCACATAGTTCAGGATTCAATAGTGGCAAGCACAATGTGGTGCAGTGTATATCATCAACTTGCATCACATTAATATGGACGGACAAGTATCACTACCACATGAACAGTGACTATCGATGAACTAGTCTTATCGATAATTATAACAAAAAAAATATAAATCATTTGTTTCAACCTGCTGAAATATAGCGAACTAACAGACAAATTACGTTAGCCAGACAGGCACCTTGATGAAGTGAGGAATCATAGAAATTTGAATAATATTAAAATAACTATTTCATCAGGTGGACTGTAAGCTGGAGTTCCCCACGCAAGACGACTTGGTGAAGCACATCAACACGGACCACATACACGCCAGTAAGAAGGCGTTCGTTTGCCGCTGGGTCGGCTGCTCGAGGGACGAAAAGCCATTCAAAGCCCAGTATATGCTGGTGGTGCATATGCGGAGACACACCGGGGAGAAACCTCACAAGTGTACTGTAAGTGTAAAAAAATGATTTTTTTTATATCTATTTAGACATTCCTAAACAATCTTTAAGGTGACTTGAACGCGGCGTCCATTAAATCACTGGTAATAACTTCCTGCCACCACAACACGTATTGCTGCTGCCGGTTCCTGTTTTAAGAGCATTGTACTTAGTCATATTACTGCGGTAATGAGACTTTCTCAAACCGACAAGCACGATATGGTGCTGTGCATATAAAAAAATATGTTGTATGATTTTTAACTTTTTAATCATCTATAATAAAAATCCTTCCAGTTCGAAGGCTGCTGCAAGGCTTACTCTAGATTGGAGAACCTCAAGACTCACCTTCGGAGTCACACCGGCGAGAAACCGTACACCTGCGAGTACCCTGGATGTGCTAAGGCATTCTCCAATGCAAGCGACAGAGCCAAACACCAAAACAGGACTCACAGTAACGAAGTAAGATATATTGTGGACAAAACTAAGCAACATTTATAAAGTTAAATATATTATCTGTAGTCTTCATGACTATATATTATAATATATTTTTCCATTAATATGACTATAATATATTTTTCCTTTTGACCTTTTTTTTTGGTTTACTTCATTATCATCAGTCGATAGGAGTCCACTGTTGGACATAGGCCTCCTCAAAGATTCATACCTCGATCAAGTGAGGATTTGGGCTATTTTCCACTACACTGGCCGAATGAGGGTTGGTGGGAGCCAAAGTATAGTTTGTTGACTAGCAGGGTGCACCATGAGTAGGTGAGGTTAGCTTGGAACCAGTGAGTTGTTGTGCGGGAACCCTTACACCCCTTTACGTGTCATTATACATTTACTATAAGATATATTGTATTATATTATACCTTAAGATAGATTGTATATTAATATATATTATATTGTTTGAGACGATACAAAATTCTCGTTATAACGTTGAGAAGAAGAAACTATTTCTTATTATATTGTTATTATAACGTATGTTTTCAGAAACCTTATGTATGCAAAGCGCCCGGATGCACCAAGCGCTACACGGACCCATCGTCGCTAAGGAAACACGTGAAGACTGTCCATGGTGCGGAGTTCTACGCCAGCAAGAAGCACAAAGGTAATAGTCAAATATTCATAGACTTCTTACTTCATCTGTATTCTGGTTTAAAGAGCTCACTAGTTCATGACATACTGGAGTATCAAGAAATATCATCCTCGAGTAAAACTAGTGATAGGTCCCTGTTAGTGTATACCGTATAGATAGTTTCTATCGTAGTGTCTATTTCTGTTACTAAATATTATAGTATGCAAAAATGACTATGTTCCGGCTTGAAAGGCGCTGTATATACTAAATTAACATCTTAAATGCCAAAGCGATGAATGCATTGTATTGTGTGTATCATCCTAACTAGAATGAGAATTTAATAAGTAAGAAATGACTTTAATGTAGTAGCTGTTCTGTGTACAGGTTGTAGCCGTGGTGACGATTCAGCTGAATCGGGCGGCGGCGGCGCCGGTTCCTCCCCCCGTTCGGAAGAGGGCGGTGCGCCGACCGGCAGAGGACATGCATCCTCCGCCTCCGTGAAGAGCGAGAGCCCGGCCTCACCCCTGCCTCACGCGCTGCACACTCCCGCACATCAGGTAAATGAACGTCGAATATCTTTGAGCATTTCTTCGTTTTTATTCTACTAAGAGACGCTCCTCAACGATGTTAGCTTACGGAAAACATAGTAGAGAGACCATACCTATGAAAAGAACAGCATATGTAGAAATATGACATCCACAACCTCTTTCATGGCTGCCGTGATGAATAAACTTTGACTATATCCTTGTTATGGAAAACCCTGAGTACAATAGTGGGAATATTAAGAAGACTATATAATTTGTTAACTACATTTTATTTATGATAAGTTACGACTTAAACTCAATCTAATTATAAGATTAACTCTTCGACATATGAAAATGTAATAATTGTTTGCCTCAGCTATCGGCACAATGTGGTGGAGAATTGGACTTCGGTGGTTCGGGACTTGGCGGCTTCAGTGATGAGAACGGTGCGCCTTATTTCAGGCTCGATGGAGAGGTAAGTTCCAGCAAATCTTTAATAATTTCAATATTTGCGGTTTGTTTGTTTGTAAAAATAGTGAACTATGATCACTGAGATGATAGGCAGGGTCCAAGTAATTAAGTTTCACACGAAACCCGTTATGGTAGACATTTGGTGTTACTTTGCGTCTTACAAAATAACTGAGTAAACACTAATCAAAATTAAGCTATGTTTTTTTAGTCCTAATATTTATAGCCAATGTTTACTAATTTGTTAAGTGCACTCAAAGGAAAGAGGTACCTTATAAAACATTAAATATTAATATTTTATGTATATGCATGTAATCATCATTAGACATAGACGTCCACTGCTGGACATAGGAATCTCCCAAAGATCCCCACATCGGGTAGGGATTCATATAGAGGATTTGGGCTGGTTCAATGCAGGTTGGTACGTGCATATATAAGGTTGGAAAATATCTCCCTTCCGCTTTTTTGCTCTTTATTCAATGCTTTATAAAAAGTGTTACAGTGATCGGATTTAGTTCAAATATGCGCCGTTTTGTTCGATAATCTGTTTCCATCTAGACGGCAACTTCATAATACCTCCCTCGTAGAAGCCCCCCTCCTTATTTGCGAAGAACTCGGACAGCCACTTTTCATAAGCCTCTTTTGAGTTCAACTTTACACCACCAAGGGCGTTCACCATGGACAGGAACAGGTGGTAATCACTTGGCGCTATGTCCGGGCTATATGGTGGATGCGATAAAACTTCCCATCCAAGCTCCCGTAGCTTCTGACGAGTCATCAACGAAGTGTGTGGTCTGGCGTTGTCCTGGTGGAACACTACACCCTTCCTGTTGGCTAATTCTGGACGCTTCTGGTCGATCGCCTGCTTCAAGCGGTCCAGTTGTTCGCAGTAGATGGTAGAATCAAGCGTCTGGCCATATGGGAGCAGCTCATAGTGGATGATTCCCTTCCAATCCCACCAAACACACAGCAAAACCTTCCTGGCCGTCAATCCCGGCTTGGCCACTGTTTGGGACGATTCACCGGCCTTCGACCACGACCGTTTTCGCTTGATATTGTCGTATGTGATCCATTTTTTGTCGCCAGTCACCATCCGCTTCAAGAATGGGTCGAGTTCGTTCCGTTTCAGCAGCATATCGCAGGCGTTGATTCGGTCCAGAAGGTTTTTTTGCGTCAAATCATGCGGCACCCAAACATCAAGCTTTTTTTTGTATCCAGCCTTCTGCAGATGGTTTAAAATGGTTTGGTGACTAACTCCCATCTCCTGGGCGATGTCACGAGATGCCACATGCCGGTCTAACTCGATGTAGTCCATGATTTGATCGGTATTTGTCGTCACAGGTCTTCCGCCGGCTGGCTTATCCATGGTGTCGTTTTCACCGGCTCTGAATCGTCGAAACCATTCCTCCGCGGTTCGAAGTGATAGAGTACCATCCCCCAAAACACCATTAATCTCACGGAACGTTTCTCTAGCGGATTTGCCTTTAACGAAGGAAAACTTTAAAATAGCGCGAATTTCGGCGTTAGTGAACTATATGTTTACACGTCTATAACTGTTGAACGCAATATCCAAACTAATTATGCATAGCGTCGTTTTGTAGGTTATGTCAACACCTTTAAAATTATGTATGGTATTGCCAGATACAAGCTCTGTAGCGCTTTGTACATAGCCGCGAAATTCAAAAGACAAAAAGGCGGAAGGGAGATATTTTCCAACCTATTATATGCTTCCAATAATATTAATGTTAAATAAAAACAAATGTAACTTAAGTATAATATATGAAGTGGACATAAGAAATAATATTTTTCGCAGGTTGAACAAGAGGTGGTAGGAGAGGTGGGTCAGCTGCCGCTGATGCTGCGGGCGATGGTGGCGATCGGCGAGCCTCGCGCGCACCACGCGCCGCGCTTCGGCCACAAGCTCGCGGCGGGCGCACGGGTTCTGCCCCACCCGCATGACCTTCCCACCGGTCAGTACATACACAAGTTATTAAGCGATGCGAAATATTGAAATCGATTTTTCATTATCATTAATTCAGCCATTGATAGAATTCGATATCTTCCACAAATCTCTGTGTCTATGGAATTGGAGTATTGTCATCCATATTACTAAGCAAGCGCTTACTCGAAATCAGATATTGGTGTAATTATATATGATATGTTATAAAGTACTCTAGTCTGAATTAATTTCAGTGACTCAGTACCCACTTGCATTCATACCCAATAACGCATCAAGTGAAATATGTGTAATAATTTTATAGTATATTTATAACAAATCATTCATCATTATCATTATCAGTCGATAGACGTCCACTACTGGACATGGGCATTTCCCAAAGATTCCCCCATCGATCGAATAGGGATTTATGTTGGGGCATTTGGGCCATTTTCCAAGCTAGCTCAATGCGAATTGTTGGCAGCCAGAGCCTTGCTTGTTAATTAGAAGGGTGCACCACGAGCAGGTGAGGTTGGCTTGGATCCCGTGAGTTGTTGTGCGAGAACCTTTACAGCGCTTTTAACAAATATGTTAGGATAAAGATTTATGTTGTAGAATAGAAGTAAAACACAATTTTTTTTATACATGAAATACAGATAAATCTTTAGATAATTGTTTAATATTTGTATTTTGAGGATTTAACTTACTATTTCAGGAGGATTGCCGGGCCGGACGGACATAGGTAGCACAAATGTGGCGGTAGAACTTAAAACTGGTCTGCCCAACACAAGGCGTGACTCTGGCATTTCATCTGGTAGCAGTCTTTATAGTGCGAGGTATGTATAATTACAATTACATGCAAAATAAATAGGGCTTCAAATTCTTCCGTTTAACTGCACTGTTGGTTCTTGACAGGTTCTTCATGTATATAGAAAGGAACTGTAATTATGGACTTCATTATGGCTTAACGATGTAAATAGTAATTTATTACTTAAAACCATAGATATTAATACATAGACAATTTGCAGTTTTTGATTTATATATTGGAAAAAACATATTAAAACTGCTCCTCCATCCCGTGTAAGCTAATAAGACTAGTAGACTAATTTTTTTGTTGCGTTGATTGATTGTTGTATGTGTATACCAGGTCGTCGGACATATCGCGCAAGAGCAGCCAGGCGTCTGTGGTGTCGGGCGCGGTGGCCACCACCACGGGCGTGGCTGGGTCGGCGCGCCTAGTCTCGCAGCAAACCAACGTGTACGACCAGCTGTCACCCGATAGCAGTCGCAGGTGGATAAATAACGTTTACAAAACATACTGTCATAAGCAAACATTACTGCAACGCAGTAATAATAATAAACTATCTATTTCGGGTTACTCATTAGGGTCATTCATTCTCAAGAATGGACTACATGTTGACACGATGATGCTAGCATAACGCTAGAATACATCACCGCAATTTTATCCAGCGAGTAGCTATTGTGGTTAATGTGTGTGTGACAGGTTTCTTCTATAGGCATATATATTTACTTGCTATCAGGAGTGAGAAAAGAGGAAACATTAATTCTCTATTATTTTCAGATCTAGTCAAGTGTCGTGCGTGGGATACGCGCCGGCGCCGTCTTCAGCACTCGCCGCGGTGCAAGCTGTGAGAACCTCACAGGGCAACCAGGTACGCTATAATACAATTATAATGGTACATTTATCAGGGCATATATCCAGCTGTAGATCTCTACCGATAGATGAAGTTTAATCTAGAACAAACCTCTTAGTGTTAACTATGTTTCAATAACTAGTATCGCAGCTATAGGATTAATTTAACTGGCTTGATTGTAAAAAAAAGACCATTGATGTATTGTCTTTTTTAACGTCTTAATTTTCTCGTCAGGCTGTACTACTGCGTGGTGTCACCTGCTCAGAGGTGAGGGCGGAAGAGTTGGCTCTGGAGTTGGACCCTAACGTGCAAGTGAAGGAGGAAGCGAGACGGCTATCCGAGCAGTCGAACCTAAGCGATCAGGCGCAAGGCTATCAGCCGTACCCATGTGCTGGTGATGAAGTGGTAAGAGAGATTTACACTTATTGGCGATACCATATTCACAAAGACCTTTTTAACGTTATGAACCAAGGTCCTGTCCCATACAACTTCCTCGTCTATATTTTATAAAAAGTATCTAAAAGTATATTTGATATAGTTAATGTATTAAGATATTATTATGCATTTAAGATTACTACAGAATTTTTTTTAGTAAATATTTCACGAATATATTAATATATTTTAAATAATGGGAAATAACTACTTCATACTTATCTTATCACTTATTTTCGGAGTAATAAAGAGCACAGAGAAAATACCGTTAAAGTAATAGAGGGACCGGAAAGTAATGTCGTTTCTGCGCATGCCAATACTTGATTGTCATTTGTCAGCTCATTGTTTTGTTCAGAGGCGTACCAAAGACATTGTGAGGTTATAGTGATTTCTTTACTTATAGACAATTGAATTACAATTTTTTTTTGTAATTTTGGGTAAAATGGCCAGCCAAATACCAGAAGAGGTACACATCCGGCATTGCATGCTCTTTGAGTTTCGCAAGGGAAATAACGCAACAGTTGCTACCAAAAACATTTGCGATGTTTATCCAAATGCACTGGACATTCGTAAATGCCAAAGGTGGTTTTCCAAGTTCAAATCGGGTAATTTTGATCTTTCCGACTCGTATCGATCAGGAAGACCATCAGCGTTAGACAACGACGTGTTAAGGGCGGAAGTGGAAGCAAATCCGTGTCAGACGATCGAGGAATTGTCAAACAGTCTCAACAAACCTTGGTCGACCATCCAAGAACATTTGAAGCAGATTGGAAAAGTAAGCAGAGCAGGTGTTTGGGTCCCGCATAATCTGTCCGAACAGAATAAGGCTAACCGATCAATCACATGCAACTTATTGCTTCAACGACACAACACAGAAGCGTTTTTTGATCGCTTGATCACAGGAGATGAGAAATGGGTCCTGTATGATAACCCAAAACGCAAAAGGCAGTGGCTCTCTCCAAATGAAATCCCTCGGAGTACTGCTAAGCCAGGTTTACACCCCAAAAAAGCGCTTTTGTGTGTTTGGTGGAGTATTCGCGGCATTGTTCATTTTGAATTACTGAAACCTGGAGAAACTGTTACTGCAGACCTCTACAGCGAACAATTGCAGCGAGTCAATCAATCTTTAATTGAAAAGTGGCCAGCGATTGTCAACCGAAAAGGCGTCATTCTCCAACATGACAATGCAAGACCGCACTGCGCAAGGCGAACTCTAGAAAAAATTAATGAATTGGGGTGGGAGGTGCTGCCTCATCCACCATATTCGCCCGATGTTGCACCATCGGATTTCCACTTATTCCGAGCGCTGCAACACTTTTTAAGTGGCAAAACATTTGCAAATTTGGATGATATCCAAAATGCCATCTCTAGATATTTTGCCGAAAAACCAATTAATTTTTATCGATCAGGGATTGAAAATTTACTCACTAGATGGCAAAAGGTTATTGACAATGATGGGGAATACATCATTGATTAAAAATAAAGACTCGTTAAAAATGTATGTTTGTATTTAGCGTAAGAAAACGACATTACTTTCCGGTCCCCCTAATACTAATCGAAATAAAGAAAGTAACGACAGAAAAATAAAAAATCAAATTCGTTACAGTTCTTTGAAATGTGGTGAAAAATACAAACATTTTCTTTAATTCCTCTAATTACTTGTTCCCCAGGGTGACGCTCCTTTCCAATTCAAAACAGAAGACGACCACGAACCGGTTACCTACAAGGAGTCCCGGTCCAACTCTACCAATACCGTGGTAATTACCACCGCTCAAGTTCATCATCCTAACCAGGAAGTTAACTTAGAACAGGTAAGTTTTCGCTTTCACCTATAGAGATGAACCACGGAACATTTAATATTTTATACCAAATATGTTATGTGGCAGCAACAAATATAAAAAAATAATGATATAATATCAATAACTTAGTTCATGTATTAACCAAAACTAAATAACACGTTTTAATTCAAACGTTATATATTAGTTATTTATTATTTTTTAAGGTCGCCGAAGGAGAAATGGTGGAGAACAAGCTGGTGATACCAGACGAAATGATGCAATATCTTAACCAATCAATATTGGGCACCGACTCGGTAACACCAGCTAAAACGGGCTCCAACGCAACGGAGACCGAAGCCAAGGGTAAAAGCGAAACAACCAAAGACAATACGAGTGAAGTCAAAAACACAAACAATTCCAGTGACAAAATCAGTGATGTCGCCACTAGTGACGATTCCCTACTCAAAAACCTAGGTGCCATAGGAAGTGATCTCAACATAAGTGATATTCCAGTCGATTTAAGATCATTAGACGTTAGTATGTCCGGAAATAGCGGATCTCTTCTGGTCAAGACACCAGACGATAAACCTACGCCCTTGCAGGAGCAAACCATACCCGAGATTATAGCAGAGAAGTGCGAACAGGACTACAAGATACCTCCGACCACCACCGCAACTAACAATCCGTTACAATCGCTGCAAACAATGACAGCGAATCAAACTGAGCAATCTAATAGAATGAGAATAAATAATCCTCTACCTCAGAAGACGACGGTGAGTTCTAAAACCGCAGTGATGAGCCCACAAACCGTCTTAAGTCCAAGTTTAGCGCACAGTATGCTGAGTCCTCAAAGCCTGCCGCACAGCGCTATGAGCCCACAAAGCGGAATGAGTCCACACAACATGCAAAACTGCATGAGCCCCCACATACCGCACGTCATGAGTCCTCCCAGCGTGTACAACGTGATGAGCCCCCAGAGCGTCATGAGCGTAATGTCTCCTCAACATAACGCCATGAGTCCGCAGAGCATGCAGAGTCTCATGAGTCCACAGATGTCGAATCAAATGATGATGAGCCCTCGACACAACAACATAGGCAGCCCTATGTCGCAGAACATCGCCAGTCCGATGATGAACATCGCGAGCCCGATGAGCCACGGCATGTCCAGCCCAATGCATCCCGGTCTCCAAAGCCCATTGACAAGTCCCATGGTACAAAACATGTCCAATATGACAATGAACGGATCCCCAGCTACTAATCAAACTCAAAATGTTATGATGAATTTGAATCTTAATCAAAACCAAATCCCTGCAGCGCCTTACGTCAACAATCGGCAAAGTTGCAACGCGAAGGTTCCAAATAAAACTTATACGAACGTTCCTAATCAATACCAAAACCAAAATTATGGATCGGCGCCTCCGTACCCTGTTCAGAACCAGAACATGATGCGGAACCAGTGCACGCAGCAGTATCAAATTATGCAACAGCAATATAACCAAAATCAAATGCCGCCTGGACTTCAGATGATGCCGCAGAACCATCCCAATATGATGTACAACAACCAAATCATGAACTATCAATCGGTCAACTACCAGATGCCGAACAATCAGATGCAAATGTCGCGGTCCTCCGCTATGAGCACCGATAACAGCGCCAACATGAGAACCATGAACGGCTACTGCGAGCAACGCAACCAGATGCCGCCGCACAACGTGTACAACCAGAACGCGCAATACCCGCAACCGCCACCGTACAACGCCGCCGTGAACGCGGCTAACGTGATGGGGCCGCCGCCGCCCAAGAACAACCATCAGTATAACCAGGCGATGATGAACAACAACCAGTACTACAATCACCAGCGGCCGTACAACCAATGGGACTACCCGGGCAACCAGTTCAACAAGCACAACATGCAGAAGTCAGTACAAAACTCTGTAAACATGTCGACGGGGAGCCAGAAGCCGGTGAACGGCACACGAGCGTCCGTGAATTGCAATCAAATAGTCAAGAACGACCAGCAGACCGACTGCAGCATGAACAGTGTCAGGAGCCAGAATCAAGCCAGCGACGTACAAGTGTGGGACATATCTCAGTCGCAGATCGACGCATCGAACGGGCGGAAGAAGAGCCAGAGCAGCACGATGCGGCACGACGCGTACCAGCGCACGCTGGAGTACGTGGAGAGCTGCGAGAACTGGAAGAGTTCGGAAATGGTCTCGAGCAGCACCCATCCTCTGCACGGCGGCGACAACATGGTGGTGAACGATCTGCAAACGTCCCTGTCATCGTTTTACGAAGAGAACCAGTATCTGCAAATGATACAGTAAAAGCGATTTATATGTTTGTGTATGATTGGGTTTAGTCTCTCTAGGGGTTAAGTGTAGGTACCATCGTAGCTCCTTTTTGCCCCCAAACTGTAGCTAAAACATCTTTGCGACTATACGAGAAGAAAGTTTACCTGGTGGTAAGAGATACTCCTGCCATAAGAAAAGACGCTAATTAGGATGTTTATGTTACACCATATCGAGCTTTTCGCTTTCAGACTACATGTTAGACATTCTAACGCGAAGCTTAGTTGTATATAAAAAAAATAGAAAAAAAAAGTTATTTAACTGATCAAGGCAACAAGAGATGTTGGCTAGTCTTTGTGGGTTCAATTTTTTTTTCTAATATCTCGTCTCTCTAATAATAACATAAGCGAAATATACTTCTTCCTAATAGAATTCCTAACATTAATAATCATTGATATCTTTACACACAAAATAGCTTTTATTTCAAAAGCTCAAACTTTGATTATCCGTAGTTTAAAAAGTACTTCATATTAATATTTCCATATATATATAAAAAAAAATTAGAGATTAGAAACAAAGACAAAGGTTGTAAAATGCTACGTTATGCTCCGCTATATCACAGACTGACTAATTATAAAATTCTAAATTTAGTTCGATGTAAGATTTCAAAGTACATTAATGTTTGATAACAAAAAAAAAAAAGACAAAACACTTAAATTTCTGTAAATAGTATTCAAACTAGAATCTTATTCAGATCGTCTTCCATGATTAATTAAGTACAATAATTATTAGTGTTCGGTTAAAATTAATTATAAATAATAGTTATAACTAGCGTTTTTGTACAGTTAATATATTAATGTGACGAATTGAATTTTATCTGTGCCTTTATTAAATTGGTTTAAAAAAAAAACAATGTCTACGACTTAAGTGCCTTATACATGAATTTTGTATCAAATGGTGATTAATTAATTTATAAATGGTTGTAAAATATTAATTAGTTTTATAAGTAATAATATTTTAAGACAGTGCGTTTTTTTGTTTTTAATTTCCGTGCCACACGGGGACGAAGGATATTGTTCAATACTGCCAACTTTATTGTCATGTAATTGCGACGTAGTTACTATTTTAGTATTAAACTGGCTCCGTGGCGCAGTGGATGATCAATTCCTAGTAACACGGAAGTCCCTAGTTCGATTCTGAGACCAGTAATGGAGTTTGGTATATCAAACCCACCTGTCTAGCTACCAACCTCGTATTGGTGCAACAGCTTCAGTGCAGGCTGTCAATTGTTCCAACAAAGCCAGGTTTTTATGTCGTCTCACTGTCTAAGTAACGGCGCATGCACGGTACGTTTAACTTTAACCGAGATGTTATTGTACAAATATACACAACTTTTTCTAGAATTTTTACAACATTGTTAAAAGGATGTTTTAGTTTCTAGGTTATATTTGTAATTTTTATAATCTTAGCTTGTTATATAATTGAAGCAATATTAAAATGGATGCGTTTCGAGGACATCGAATCTCCTAATTTAATGTTTTATAATGAGATTACTAGTTCGTAAGCTTTTTTTTTTTTTTGTTATATTATAATTATTTAAACGCTGACGGTATCGGACGCACAAAATAGTACTGTAATAGAACAAAATCCTTAATTTGTAATAAATTATTTTTATTATTCCTTTTAATGTAAAAATGCATTTGTAAACCTCTGAGCGTTATTTTAATAAATTTATTGAATTAAAGTTCTTATCACTGATATGTTTTTTTTTTTTTGTTTGAAGCTTAAAAAACAAAGGACACATCAAAACTAGTCGCTACTTTGTATTATTCGAGGCGTCCACCTCATAGTGAGTGATACGCCCGCCCATAACAACGTGACATTAGTATGATATACATAACATTACAGTGCGCTCGTCGCCTTAGATGTAAGATGTTGAGTCCCGTAACCTCATTAATTACTAGCTACAGCGCTCTTTAAACCGGAACACAGTTGCTTCTTTAAACCTGAACATGCACACCCAGCTTGGAGGCAGAAATTGGCGGTGAGGTAGTGTCTACCGAGACGGTCGTCGGCAACAGAGACACTACCACCAGTAGTCATCATTCAAGTCCAAGAGTATTTTATTGAATGTATTATGATTTAATGTATGTTTACATACAGGGTGGCAGATTTGTGTTTTCAAATTTAAAAAAAAAATTTGCGTGACGCAAAGTAATTTTTTTCAATTCTTGAATTATTTGAATTTTAAAAGGATGAAACTTCATATCTTTTTTCAAAATTTCATGCACAGTTGCTCTTGGAAGTCCCAGTGAAGCTGCCCTTTTCCGTATCGAAAGTCGTGCATTTTGACGTAAACTGCGTTCAACCAGTTCAATGTTTTTGGGGGTCCTTGACGATCGACTAGATCCTGGCCGTGGTGTGTTCATAGCCGAAGTAGTTGCACGGAACCTCTCCACCCACGAACGAATTAAATTCACACTCGGCACATCGCCTATCCGTCGAATATTGAAATGTAAACAAAACTGTCGGCGAGCGAGTACGTAAGAATCGTTACTCTTGAAAAATGCTTCAATAGCGAACACGCGATGCTCACCCGACCACTACGACATCGTGACTAAGAAATCCGCACGATCTATGATTCTAATGACACCACCTTCCCCCCTGCACTGTTTATAACTTATTGAGATATTCGTTTTTTAAAATATAAATCTGCCGCCAGACATCCTTTATATATACATTACGCTGATTGTTCTGAGAAAGTATATAAAGAAATACAATGTTTATTGTCGTTATTGGTTAAAATTAGCAGAACTAACTCTATAACAAAAGGGAGGTCACATTAAGAGACAGTCCTGCTAATATTGTCTACAATAACTAACATTTATTTGCTAAGATTAATGCATATTTATCTTCAAAATTTGAGACATGGTATCTTATGTACTACAGACCAATTTTTTCATCCATTCAATCAAGAATGTAAAGATTCATCTCATCCATCAGAGAAGAATGACGACGTATGTTATGTTTGCGACCAATACTTGAAGTGATGACCACGACCACTCTGTCAAGAGTGATACCGACGAAGAAGAAGAAAGATTCATCTGTTCTAAGATAACCAAGCCAGGAAAACATCTGCTATATATACAGCTAGATCGTAAGGCGGTGTTCACTAATTACTGCTTCAGTGTGGAAAATCAGCTCATCTCTAAGAAACTACTGAAGTATGAGTCGTTTCATTTTAAATATATGAATGTTTCGATGTTCGAGAGTTTTCAAGAGCGTTCATAAAGCGAGCGATCATTCTTACAAAATTTTGAAAGATAAAACCGAAATAGAGCCCGTTGTCGTGCACATTCCGCGCGGGCGCGTCACGGCTCGCTTAGAAATAGTCAGATTATTTTGGATTATGTTGCCAGCAGCCGCTGGATCTGCCTGAACTGTACACAGACGGACACTGCATTCATATTATTACTGAAAGCTTCCCAAATTATATCCCATTTATCACACGCTTTTCTTATTTTCGAATCTGAATTAAATTTGTTACTCCATTTTGTAATCGTACCAATAAAACTGTAGAGAACAAGTTTATACACAAGAGTAACAATCATAAATAAGACTTCTTTGATATCTTAAGGGAATTTTTGAGAAGATTCCCTGCCTACTATAGGGAAGTCAAGGTTATGAAGAGAACAGCATTTGGAGAAATCACGGCATCTTCATTCAGAACATAACATACATATATTTCACGCTTCGTTCCCAGAGGGTTGACAGAGACCAACTCTCTCCACTTGCTACGATCCGGGCACACCTCTCTCGCTTCCCCCACTTTCATGAGCGTCTTCATGCATGCTCGTCGGTCGCGAGCACTCTTGACCCGGCCTTCCTTTAGGACATCCTCGATTTGATCGGAATATGACCGCCGAGGTCAACCTGCACCAATTTGTCCAATCATTCTTACCTCTTATACTTTTTTCATTAATCTTCTTCCATCTATTCTTTCAACATGGCCGACCCATCTAACTATCCATTTCTCTACCTTTGTCACTACATCTTCAACCACTCCGCACCGCTTCCTTATCACACAGTTCCTCACTTTGTCCATCAGCTTCACTCCAGTTATACTTCTCAAGCTTCTCATCTCCACAACATTAATTCTACTTTCATTATAATAGGTTGGAAAATATCTCCCTTCCGCCTTTTTGTCTTTTGAATTTCGCGGCTATGTACAAAGCGCTACAGAGCTCGTATCTGGCAATACTATACATAATTTGAAAGGTCTTGACATAACGTACAAAACGACGCTATGCATAATTAGTTTGGATATTGCGTTCAACAGTTATAGACGTGTAAACATGCGAGTTCACTAACGCCGAATTTGCGCTATTTTAAAGTTTTCCTTCGTTAAAGGCAAATCCGCTAGAGAAACGTTCCGTGAGATTAATGGTGTTTTGGGGGATGGTACTCTATCACTTCGAACCGCGGAGGAATGGTTTCGACGATTCAGAGCCGGTGAAAACGACACCATGGATAAGCCAGCCGGCGGAAGACCTGTGACGACAAATACCGATCAAATCATGGACTACATCGAGTTAGACCGGCATGTGGCATCTCATGACATCGCCCAGGAGATGGGAGTTAGTCACCAAACCATTTTAAACCATCTGCAGAAGGCTGGATACAAAAAAAAGCTTGATGTTTGCGTGCCGCATGATTTGACGCAAAAAAACCTTCTGGACCGAATCAACGCCTGCGATATGCTGCTGAAACGGAACGAACTCGACCCATTCTTGAAGCGGATGGTGACTGGCGACGAAAAATGGATCACATACGACAATATCAAGCGAAAAAGGTCGTGGTCGAAGGCCGGTGAATCGTCCCAAACAGTGGCCAAGCCGGGATTGACGGCCAGGAAGGTTTTTCTGTGTGTTTGGTGGGATTGGAAGGGAATCATCCACTATGAGCTGCTCCCATATGGCCAGACGCTTAATTCTACCATCTACTGCGAACAACTGGACCGCTTGAAGCAGGCGATCGACCAGAAGCGTCCAGAATTGGCCAACAGGAAGGGTGTAGTGTTCCACCAGGACAACGCCAGACCACACACTTCGTTGATGACTCGTCAGAAGCTACGGGAGCTCGGATGGGAAGTTTTATCGCATCCACCATATAGCCCGGACATAGCACCAAGTGATTACCACCTGTTCCTGTCCATGGTGAACGCCCTTGGTGGTGTAAAGTTGAATTCAAAAGAGGCTTATGAAAAGTGGCTGTCCGAGTTCTTCGCAAATAAGGAGGGGGGCTTCTATGAGGGAGGTATTATGAAGTTGCCGTCTAGATGGAAACAGATTATCGAACAAAACGGCGCATATTTGAACTAAATCCGATCACTGTAACACTTTTTATAAAACATTGAATAAAGAGCAAAAAAGCGGAAGGGAGATATTTTCCAACCTTATATTTATAAATATAACTATTCAATATATATATAAATATAACTAAAATTAGGATAAAACTCCGGAGACTGTTTTAAGCTAGTCTTAGCATCGCATCGGAGACCACGTTTTACCATCAACTCCCTCGGTCATTAGGAGGTCAATAAGGAGGATTAACTAATCGTTTATGACTCTAAAGGATACCTAGTACATACGTACGTTTATAAGAAGACCGTTCTACGACAATTTTGCATCAGGTTTTCATAGCTCAAGTGTCCATTGAAAAGAAAAGTATGATTGAAATAAACTTCATTAACAGAATTGTCATGTTTTCCATTTTGTGAACAGATAGATATCAATTAAAAAACAAATGGCGTGAAAAGAAGTAAGTTATAAAATTTTCTACTGTAAGTTAGTATTAGTGTAAGTAACTAAAAATTCTGAACACAGATCTAAATCCGGAATACATTTGAAGATGAATTTTTTTATTTAAAAAAGCAATGAGACGAGCCGGATGTTCAACTGATGGGTTATGATACGCCTGCCTATAAAACAACGTGGCGCTAGTTGGGATGTTATACACTGCACCACTTTACGCTCGTTACCTAAAATATAAGATTTTGAGTATTGTTACACCAGTAAATACACTAGCTACGACGCCTTTCAAACCGGAACACATCGCTATATAATATGATATTGATGCTTTATTCTGCGAAAGGTAGAGACCGGCGGGAGGTTTGCTTGATGTTAAATGATACGCCTACCCATAACAATATAGCGTTAGTTAAGATGGTATACACACCACCTCATGATCGTCTTCTTGAGATTTAATGTCTCTTTAACCCAGTAATTTGATTAGCTAAAACGCTCCTCATCACGGAACTGGAATGTTTATATAGTATTGGTTAGCGGCAGTAAGAGATGCGGCGGAGCCTTTTTTATTGCTATCGGGTTGGAAATCTTCTGAAAAAGGTACCCTGTGTCTGGGGGGAAGACAGAATATGGAATGTTTAACCCAGTAAAACTCCATCGTTGATCATATTCAGTGCGTCGTGGAGGGCCTTGGGATCTCGTAGAGAACGCATCAGTGCCTGCCGGTATTATGCCTAAAGCACGTCCAGGGTAGGGCTGTAGCTCTCATCGACATCCTCGATTTAGTACGACAAGAACTAGACCACCTCGTACTTGTCGTCCATCACGGGCTCGCTTAGGGTACAATGGGGGCCCCAATGTTCAAAGTCCACGAAGCCGGAAACTATTTTAGTCATCTTCTAAGACAGGCAGGGCTTACCTTAGTCCTATTCTTAATAGCTTGAGATTACACGGCAAGCGGTGGTGCCTACCTAAACTAACTACCTATTTTTTTTAATTACATTACTTTATAAGAGTTTATAGTTGGGTTTCAACAGTCGATTAATTTTACTTATTGTTAACCTAAAACTTGAAGTACTTGTATTGTTCAAAAGTAACCCGAGATAGAAGCACCTGCGGATTTAACCTCTGTTTATATATAGACGGACGAAAATATACCGCCAATTAATAGCTGAGAGTGAAAAATAACAAAGATATACACTTGGCACTGTGCGCCCGCGCAGCTGCCGCTAGCCATGCACCGCCGTATTGTGAAACTGCGGGTGTTACGATATTTTTCTTTAGAGATTTTAGAAAATGTCACTTGTAAATATTGTCGTTGCGCGTTATTGAATAAAGCGAATACACGGAGAGTTTATAAATCCACTTTTAATTCCCGCAATGAGTACTTGCGATGCCGATGTCCACGGCAATGGCTTCATATAACTATTTACACCCTCCAGATGTATTACGATATATATTATCTGTATTTTTTGGTGGTATACAAAAAATTCAATTATTTTCTACAATGACAAATACATGCAAATCAAATTTATTATTATAAGACTACGTTTCAATTACTCTTAAAAGGATAATGAGAGTCTCATCTGTAGCGCGGTGTTTAATCACTTGCCTAGTAACACGAAGACTTTCTTCTGAAGCATGACCTAGTGAAGATAGATACCTGTCTACCTTTCCTTTTAGGTTTCCTTTAACCAACTTAACTAGCTGTCGTCTTCATATTATAAACTTGCATTTATACGGTGAATACATTTACTCTCTCTTAGTGAGAGGATTTTGGATTCCAAGTCCCAACCGTGGGAACGTTAAAGCTGATTGTTTATGTAAACAATAGCAATGTATACATATTTAAAAAAAATTTAACTACATTTTGTTTAATATCTGTGCCTTGAATTTAATAGAGGTGATGTAACTGCTCGTAACGAAATCTTTTGATATTCATAACATGGCCGTAACATCTTGTCCACGAGTGGGCGCGATAATTCCACGCCCGATATAACATCACGCCTCCAATACATCCACGTATATAATGCACTTCCTCCTGTATCCATACTCCGCGTTGCCAAGACGAACGGTTCTTGATTTATTGATTTGTTTTCAGATCGTTTTGTTGCTTTTATATACAACATTGTAAAATAACGTTTACATTGGTGCTGATTTTTTCGGTTTGCACCCGGAAGCAGTCGAGTATTCAAGTGCTCTGACTACTTCAAAAAAAATTTCGTGAAATATATCAGTGAATATTACAATCAATTACTTTTGCGTAGAAATAAACTCTACTTACGCAGAAGCAGGAATCCAACATAATCTTGTGTTGATGAAAAACTGGGCGTATATTAGAGGGTTACGTTGAATCATCGGTAAGTAAAATGATAGTTTGTCTTTAGAAAGTTAACTAAGGACTAATGCCATAAAAAGGCTAGGTTTTACTTTATTCAATAACTGATGATTTGTTCGACCTGGTTTCTTTTTGATGATGTAAAGGTTTAAAAAGGTTTGTTATACCATTCTGTGAGATTTAAGAGGTTCAGCATAACAACACAGGATTCAAGCCAACCTCACCTGCTCGTGGTGCACCCTGCTAATTAATAAACGAGGCACTGCCTCCCGCGAAGCTGCATTGGGCCAGCGCGGTGGGTAATGCCACCAATCCCCCCATATGAACCCCTACGATAGCCCCTAGTCCCCAACGGTACCTGAGGCCATACTGACTGTATGTGGAGATCTTTGAGAGAAGGCTATATCCGGCAGTGGACGTCCATCAGTTGATGATGATCTACTTATCAGAGTTGAAAAGAAAACGCGTGATGACACCAATTATAATAAATATATTAAAATGTATTCGACTCACAAGGTTTACCGTGTTATACTCTTTATCGCCTCCACAGTGCCGCGCCGTGGCACCAGTGGTCACGCGATCAGCACGGCGAGCGGCACCAGTATCCCCACGAAGATAGCCGTCACCGACGCTATCTTGTACTTGTGCTCTCTCGTCTTCACACTCAAGTAAGCCTCCAGCCGCAGGAATCCGTTCACATCGTAATTCAACCGCTCGTACTCCTTCAGCTGCGCGATGAAGCCAGGGTTCGGGTTGATGAATCTGCGCCTGTTGCGGACGTACGTGAACGCGTCCTCGAAGCTCAAGTGGTACTTCTCCATAAGAAATGCGATAACAATCGTAGCGGATCGCGAAACGCCGAAGTGACAATGAACGAGGACATTCCCTTTCTGAATTCCCTCCTCAATGAAGGAGTTAGCCATAGGGAAGTAGGGCAGGAGATTGGTTTGAGGAGAGTCATATGCCCTAATGAACAGTGTCGTAACATGGGGATTGGGGAGAGCTGACTTCGGTATCTTATGAGTCTCAACGGTGAGTACATGGGTAATGTTAAGGAATCGGATAACATCTGAGTCGACAGCTGCTCTAGCATTGCTCAAGTAGAGGCCGGGTACGATCTGGCTGTAGCAGGACTGTGTGCAGAGGTCTATCTTCTCATAAACAACTTTCCTAGACCAAGTTTTCAGTCCGTTGAAGGCGAGAACTGGGTTAGGGATGCTGAGAAATGCGGCGACAATAGCACTTCTCAACATCACCATGGAAAGTTTCCACACAGTCATGCTATGATTCCCATCGTGCGTTACATCCTTCTTTTTTGTCGATTTTTTTTCCAGATTTTTATTTATTTTAATTATTTACTTTTGTAATTTTGACGTGACGTTTGTGAACGAGCTGTTTGACAGATTTTTTTATGTTTTTTTTCTACGAGAGTCAGTGTCATGGAAACAGAGTATTACATATTCGTGGTTTATGGTCATGTTATAATTTATATAATGGTGATTTTACAAAATTCAGTGAACTTCTCATAACCACTAAATACGTTAGAAAATATAACCTAATACAAAATTATGATTTTGGTCGATTGTATGTGGTAAGTATTGAAGCAAGATTTAATATCACAAACTATTAGAAGAGAACGGCTTACTTCGTATAAAACATCATTTGTAAGAGAATGAACATGAATACACTATGTAGGTGGTAAACAGTAAGAAAGAGAAAGAGAGACAGAGAAAGCGATTAATAGACAAATTTTCTATTCATTGAAGTAGAACAGCTCGATAGAGAAAGATAAATTGAAGCAGTCAAAGTAACACTTTAGTTAAGATAGAAATTGTTCGATTCAATATATAAACAATCATGATTATATATTTTTACAATTTCCGGGTTCTTGTTCGTGTATGTGGAGTATTAGGATATAAACCATAACACAAAGAGGAGGACACAATAAGAAATCTGTACAGAAACGCTTCCTATCTCATTCTCTCACAGCTCGCTATAAATACATTTATGGTCGTCTGTTTCGTTACATTTTTTCGTTTCATAAAATCCAATACAAACGGTGCTAAAAGAACTTTATAACGTCAATTAAATAAGTTACATTGCCAAGTATTTTAAGGATTACCTCGTTATCCTTTTAACACTTTTCCTTGTGCCAAAAGATCGTGGGTAATGGGTACTGTATTTGTTTCGTCGACGCAATAATTAGTATTTATTATTGTTAGTGCTTCAGAGGTTTGATTTGGAAATACTGAAATATTGAATCTGTTACACTGCTAACACAATAGTTAATTAAATTGAAACCTGTCGAAATATCATCACATATATCAGTATAGTATAAAGTAGTATATTTTTTCTTCAGTTTCGTAAATAGTGAATAAAAGAGAACGACCAACCGAAAGAGCAATAGCTGTCTGTGTTGTTTACCACCACACTGTATTAGTCTCTCCCAGTGCCAACTGTAATGAGCATGACAATAATCCTCGAAAAATATTAAAGCTTGTTAAGCATGAATAGCTTTAAGCTATGATGAACTTGACGGTAAGTGATACATCTGCCCATAACAAGGCTAGTTAAAAAGATACACACAGTACATCATTGCACTCCAGGCATTAAGACTTACTACCTGTTTAATTTCATCAGCTACAACGTGTTTCATACCGGAACATAAGAATGTTTGAATACTACTGTTTAGCGACATAAATAGGGGCTGCAGTTGTACCTAGGTCTCCTGCAACAGTGGCCTATCAACAAAGTTATGAGTATTTGTAAAGGATTGTATAGTATCTGACGCGAGTATCGTAGGTGTTGAAAGCCGAGTGGGCGCCGAGTTAAAATTAGTTGTGACTTAAAATCACCTATGCATTTTAGTTTTCGAAATAATACAACGTTCACATAAACAAGTTCAAACACGACACGAAATCAACATATAAACAAACGTTATATTATATGTTGATTTTGTGAAGTTTCTGTTTACTGAACGCGTGGTTATTTCGGTGAGTGCGAATTTTCCGCGTTTTAGTTTGTTGAAAACAAATACACCGGAATGAAATATATTTTCAATTCCATTGAAACGTGTTTTAAGTTCCTCGTTCCATTCCCGAGCCTTCTGTAGGGAGATGATGGAGCTTGGATTCTGGTAGAGTTTTACAAAACCCGTCTGTCTAGCTACAACCGTCATAATCATCCATCTCTATGATAATATCGCCATGATCCAGTTTAGAGTATGAGAGTTAGATTTTTCTAGATCAGATTCTTATCTGACATTATCATATAATATTATGAGAATTTGGATTTATTGTTGATCTAATCTAGTAGTCGTATTGTATGGAGCTGAGCGTTGGGCCACCAAGGGTTCGGATGAAAGGAAACTACATGTAGCTGAGATGCGAAATGCGAATGTTAAGATGGATGTGTGTTGTGACAAGGAAGGATAAAATTAAGAATGAGTTTATTAAAGGAAGTTTGAAAGTCGCTCCAGTGACAGAGTAATTGAGGAGCAAGAGGTTAGCGTGGTACGGGCATGTTATGCGGAGAGATGAAGGACATATAACAAATAAAGTAATGAGAATGAACGTAGATGGGTGTAAGGGTAGAGAAGACCGAAGAAAGTGTGGATGGATTGTGTGAAAGATGACATGTGTAAGATGAGTGGATTCAGATATGACGGCTGAAAGAAGTATATGGAAGAAAAGTACATACTGTACCGATCCCACAAATCTGGGAAAAGAATAGGGAGAAGAAGAAGATATTTTGTTCTAATCTAGTTATAGAATTATATATATCCTACCTTCTTTGTGATAGAAGAAATCTTTAACAGGTAACTTGCTGTTAAAAGGAAGACAAACTAACCTGAGATTGACAACCTTGTCGGTTGTGGTCCATAGTTATTTGTGGAAATTCCTGAGATTTTCTACGAACGCACATACTTCAATAGATTACGCTTGAACACGTTCTAGTTCAGGTCCCTTAAATTTTCTAAAACTCTTGGTATACAAACAAAATCGGCTCATATAAGTAGAAAGGTTAAAACGAAGACCCTTTTAGTATCCTACTACTATAGAAAGCTTACCTTACTAGTTAGTGTTTACAGGAATATCATATAGTCTACTTACTCATTATCATATTGTTATATTATTGCCATTTTTGGTCAGTGATCTCATATAATCTTGCCCTTTCTTATGGAGCAAGGAGCCAGCCAGCTCTTTGATATAATAATAAATAAGATATACGTTATCTATATAGGTAAGAGCATATTGATCTTTCCAGCAATATATTTTCTATTGTGTATACATGTTAAGGTTTCTTATATATTCATATTTATCTGTTTTTCTATATTGGCTCACTTTTATATTGTGCTATTGTTATCAATGTAAATAAAGAGAAACGTTTAAGTTTAGTAATAATACTATTAGTTTTCTTAATAAAATGAAAATTCTGTAATAATGCTGTACACTGGCATAGTTTGAGAACTGACCCCCAAACTTAAATTTGAAGTAGACACATGATGACGAACTAATGGCTAGCGTCCAGGTATTTAGTACTATCTATTACTCATAGTCTGTGTCCAGGGATATTGGAAATTTAATAGAGTAGTTGTGTAAATACATTTATATTACTTTACGGCTTACATTGAAATGCAACGACTTCAATGCTTTTAACGTGTCTAATTATGAGTAATTTATAATAATTGTCTACTACATAGTTCTTGATTGATCAGTAAGGCTTCGTATTGGCTGTGTCTTGAGAAGGCGCAGATTCAGGTTTAGATTTCCTGTGAAAGAAACTATAAGGAAACCGTCATTGAAACACAATTTTCACGTATATGTGACATTCATCTACTGTAATGGTAGTAGCTTGTGTAAGAGATGTATGAGGTCCCGCATAAACCAACCTCACCTGCTCGTACTGCACCCTGCTAATCAATATACGAGGCTGGGCTCCCACCGATCTGCATTGGGCCAGTGTGGTGAGAATTGACAAACACCCTCATATGAACCCTTAAAAACAACGGCCTTTAGTATCCAGCAATGCGGGCAGCGCAGGACCCATTTGGAGGAGGTCTATATTCAGCAGTGGACGTTTATTGGCTGTCGTTGAATGTAGCTTTCAACTGATAGACTTGATGTTTATAACCGTCTAAGTATATACCACCGCAGGTCCTATTTCTGCCAGCAAACAGTAGTAGTGTGCAAACATTACCTTTTTCCGTATCGAAAGGAGTTGTAGATAATGAAATTGCAGGAGTAACAAGAGATTTATGTCTCAAAGCAATGAGAATAATATTTTTACACTTTGTTATGGAAAGCGTATTATTTAACATCAGGTTAAAGTCTCACTCGTCTCGTCGATTCGTCGAAAGAAATGTAACCTTCACTAGGCCATTATAAAAAGGTCTAAAAGAGGTCACTACTACAGTTACCTCTTTTAGATATTTTGGACCTTTTGTATATTCGATGCACTTTAAACCGAATCGTCGGGTAATAAATCATATCTATCTGTCTGTCTCACTCGCACTTACAGGTGTTATGGGGAAGTGTAGTGATGTGCGTAAGAATTGTAGAGGCCCATATCGATAACGGGATTTGTACGATCGATATGCAAAATTATGTTAAGTATTAAAAGAAATATATTTCCACTATCCGAAATGAAAAGTTTTTAATTTGTAAGATACAATGTTTGTTTCGACGTAATCATAGAAAAACTTTATCTTGGGAGGTGTTTTCAATTCTATTAAAAACAGGAATACGTTGGGAGTTACCCCGCGTGCCCAGGTAGATGTATCGATAACTGGGTGAATTGCGTGCACATTCCTACTGGCACTGGCAGTGACATCTATTGCCCGACGACTCAGTTTAAACTGCGTCGACTATAGTCCCAGTAAACGTCAAGGTAACTGGTTAATGTTCCGTAAATAAATATTGATTGTGTTAAAGTAAATTGTTCGCGTAAGGTCGGAACAGTTGTCGCGTGTATAGACAATTAATTACGACGAATCGGTGACCACCAGTTGGCGCTGGAGCGTTACCAAGGATCTTATTTATGCTTTACGACCGGAATGTGAGAAAACATTCGAGTACCAGTTGAAATATTACGTCGACGATCCAATAAGTCGCATGCTTTTATCGACTTTTACATATGTATACCACTAATATCTACATTGGACGGAGATTTGATTAAAGCAGACACAATGTAGTCTGTTTACAACACTAAACTAACTGAACAAACAATTATACATTACTCAGTTATTACATATTTTAATAATAATATTGTATATATATTATATAATATAATAAGTTGTATATCAATGTTATACAGGGTGAAAGGTAATAGGTGTAAAAGATCCGGAGGGTCTAAAGTATAGCTTGTATCCTATCTATCTATGTATGTTATACCCCATCCAAAAACAATGGTTATGGATTTATTAATTTTTCAAATATTTTTCAAAAGTTCCCGATTTTCTAGGAAAAAGTTAGATGATTTTATTTCTTACTTCTTTCTACACAAATTGTAATGTATTAATTATTGTTTAATCATTGTTTTATTAAATTAAATTAATAATCATCACTTAGAATATAAAACTTTTAAATTAGGTTCTTTGAAAGTCGTAACAGTAACAAATAAGGCGAGGTGAGGGGTCGGATAACCTCCTCGTGTGCCCGGGGGATGCAGTTGCCCTTCGAACCTCGGTCCGGGGGTAAGGGCATCTCCTGGGACTGGTGTACCCTGGGCAACGGCAGCTGCTTTATGCTCTCGGGCATAGGGCAACTGACAGCTAATAATCCGACAGCACTGGCGTCGGGAAGCGACGATCCACCGCCCGCTGAGGGGAAAACTGATATCCCTTGCGGATTCAGTTCTCTCTTCGGTGCAATCAGTCGAGTCGCGCGGCGAGTCCGCCCCTAGGGCGGCTGTTAGCTTCGACCACGCCGGGCGCACCCGTAGCCCGCTCATAGCAAACCCCGAGCGGAGTGGGGAATGCTGTCATTGCGACCGTAGTCGAAGAAGAGAAAGAAAACCTCCCAAATTACCCCAATCCTAAGGTACGGCGCGCTGGGATGAATGGCTAAGGGGAACTTGGTCCCGAGCGCCCAAAGCTGTGGATCAGCAACCCACACAACAATGTCAAGCAGTTCAAAAGATATTGGTCCCCAGGTGGGTCCCGGCCTTACGGCTGGGGAATCCCACACGGCACCCTTTAAGGGCGCCGTCTGCCCTCCGTACTCTGGTGTGGGCAAAACTGCTATTGGGAGTGGTGTGTGCGCGCAGAAGACTACCGACGGGTCGGCGAGTTGCACAATGGCGGAAGTGCCATGCTCCGCGATGGGCGCAGGAGGAGAAGTGACGAGGCTGCGCTCAGGGATGGGCGCTGGCCAAACACACGGTGGTGACAGACTCGCGCAACGCGCGCTAACACTGACCGCGGTGCCTGCAGCGCGATTGGTGCTGGAGCGGCTGCCCTGGGAGCCATCCAAAAACGGGGGCGATGTAAACATGGCCCCTGTTTCCCGCACCAGCGACAACGAGGCTGCCGTTTCAGATTGCAGCCTCGCTACGGCTGCGTCAGGCGAATCCCACTTTTGGCAGGACCGCAAACGACGGCGTCCTAGCAGGGATGGCTCGTCGGCCTCCTTGGAGGAGGACGGCAACAGCGCCGGGAAGTTATACCCCGTCACCAAACCGGAGCATCGTGGGCGTCCGCCCAAGACGGGTAAGTATGTCGGCCTCAGCAAGGCTAAGGCCGCGTTTGACGCCGAGAGGCGTCAGGAGCTGAAGCTCCAGGCGGAGGAGGAACTCGTCGCGACGGCGGCGAGGTTCCGCCGAAACCGGGAGTGGAAGCTCTCCCGATCGCCTGCGCTGGAGTCGAAGACGGCTCCAGACGAGTAGACGGTTGGTATGTTGCAGCGGATGATCCATGACGACGCTGAGCTCATCAGTACGATCGCCAGCAAGTCGAGGAACTTCAAGTTCGACCTAGCGCGGAACCTGAAGGAGGCCGCGGCCTCCATCAAGATGGCCGTGACCACCATCGCGTCTCGCACTACTGTCCGCGTGTCCGTTACTACGGACGAGACGCGGCAGCTGCAGGCGGAGAACGCCCGCCTGCGCGCACAGGTGGCCGATTTCTACAAGGAGTTGGCAAACCTCAGGGCGGAGATGGACGAGTGGGAGCGGCGGGAAAGCTCCCGAAGTCCGCAGGCAAGTCCGTACTCGCGCCCGCCCCACCTCCATTGGAGGAGGGGTGGACCGTCGTTGCGCGAAAGCCGCGACGAGCGAAGGAGCTACCGCCGTAGCCGCAGCAGCAGTAGCAGTAGCAGCAGCAGCGCCGGAGAGCAAAGCCGGCAGGAATATCCGGCCGCAAAAGCTGCGGGCCCCACGGTCCGCGGCGGTCTTGGTTACTCTTGCGCCTAAGGCGGTCGCGAAGGGTGTCACGTACGCCCAACTCATCGCCCAGGCGCGGGAGAGGATCGATCTGGCCGACCTCGGCATTGCCGGGGTGCGCTGCAAGGCGAATATTTCAAGTTCCCGGTGAAGTGCGCCTAGCTGAAGGTCTCCGGACTGGATGACTCGATCACCAGCGTCGACGTAGTCGCCGCGGTGGCGCGAGTAGGAGCTATCCGGCCGACCAGGTTCGGTCGGGCAGAGTCTCCTTCAGCGCCTCCGGCCCCGGGACGGCGTGGCTTTGCTGCCCTGTGCTTACGGCTCGGCGGGTGGTGGACGGCGGCAGACTTCTGGTTGGCTGGGTGTCTGCGCAGGTCACACTGCTCGCTCGCAGACCGCAACGCTGCTTCCGGTGCCTCGAAAAGGGGCACGTGTGGGCGCAGTGTAAGTCCGACTCGGACCGCAGCGATGAGTGTTATCGCTGCGGAAAGAGCGGCCACAGGGCGGCCGCCTGCTCCGCCAACCCACACTGCAACCGATGCAGTGCAGCCGATAAGCAGGCCGACCGTAGGTCCGGCGGTGGCGCTTGCGACAGGGTACGTGTCGTCGGTGGGGCGACGAAGGGCGTCAAGCGCGGCGGTAGGGGCCCGAGGATCACTCGACCGCAGGCGCTTTGCGCAAGCAAGGAAGCCGCGCGGGAGGAGGTTAAGATGTCCGTCGAATGACGATGGACCTGAACTTCCTCCAGGCGAACATCAACCACTGCGCCAGAGCTCAGGACCTTCTGTTCCAGAGCATGGCGGAGCGGTCGATAAACGTGGCGATAGTCACCGAGCCGTACTACGTCCCACCGTGGGAGAGCTGGGCGGGAAACGTGGATGGATTGGTGGCCATAGGCACGGTGACCTCGAACGGCTCCCTCGACCTAGAGTTGGTGGAGCGCGGTCGGGGTTACGATGCCGGGCGGGTGGAAGACGTGCTGGTCGTGGAGCATATTTCTCGCCGAATCGCTGCTTGGCGGAGTTCGAGCGGCTTCTCGACGAGATCGGTGCTCTCATCGGCCGGCTAGGGTCGAGTCACATTCTCCTCGCCGGAGACGTCAACGCCAAGTCGGAGGTGTGGGGATGCCCGGCGACGAGCACGCGCGGTGCGGCGCTCAGGAGTTCGCGATCGGAGCAGGTTTGGTCGTGCTCAATCGGGGGACGGTGAACACGTGCGTGCAGAAAAACGGCGGCTCCATAGTGGACGTAACGTTTGGTGGGGTCGCCGTGGCCCGCCGTATCGAGGATTGAGAGGTGCTCGAGGGCGTGGAGACTCTGTCAGATCATTTGTGTGACCGAGACTGGCTCTAGTCGAGGCCTGGGTCCGCGAGGGCCGGGCTAAGGCGGCGGACCTTTCCGTGGAGGAGGTGGCGGTCGACGTGGAGCGGGAAGCGGAGAGGCTCGTGCAGGCCGTATCGCACGTGTGTGACGCGGCTATGCAGCGGATGCGCCGCTCCCTGCCTCCTAGGCGCTATGCGTACTGGTGAACGGCGGACCTCGCACGGTTTCGTAGCGCGTGCGTGGCAAGCCGACGCAGGTACGACAGGTGCCGACGTCGACGGAGGCGCGATACGGCCGAGGAGGAGCGGCTGTATGCGGCGCACAGGGCCAACGTGGCCGAATTCGTGGCGGCGATCTCCGAGGCGAAGAAAGCGTCCGAACGTGAGATGCTCGAGTCATTGGACGACAACCCTTTCGGGAAGCCATATAAGAGGGTGCGGCAAAAGCTGCGCCCTTGGCGACCCCCATTGACTCGTAGCCTTCCACCGGAGCTTCTCGATCGGACAGTTCGCACACTATTCCCACGGCGGTAGGACCAAGGGTCGCTACCGACAGCAACTCGGTCTCGCGGCGCGGGTGGGGGGGGGAGACTCTTTCGACCCGGGCGACGTCCAGGGTGTCAGCGTAGGGGAACTGTTGGCTGCCGTCCAAAGGATGCGGGTCAAGGACACCGCTCCTGGGCCCGACGGTATATCCGGCCGCGTGTGGGCTCTAGTTATGGGACCCCTACAGCCCTGGATGCAGATGCTGTTCACGGCGTTGCTGAAGCAGGGTTGGTTTCCACGCCTGTGGAAGGCGGAGAAACTGATCCTGCATCGTAAGGCCGGAAAACCGGCCGACTCACCGTCATCGTATCGGCCGATCGTGTTGTTGGACGAGGTAAGCAAGCTCTTCGGGCGCGTTATCGCGGCTCGCCTTGTTCGACACATCGAGGAGGTCGGACCGGATTTGAGCGAACACCAGTTCGGATTTCGCCGGGGCAGGTCCACCGTAGACGCGATAGCGCGGGTGAGAGCCCTGACGGACGCGGCGGTGGCTCGCGGAGAGGTGGTGTTGGCGGTATCTCTCGACATCGCCAACGCGTTCAACACCCTTCCGTGGTACCCGACGCGCGACGAGCGGTTTCGGCACGGTGTGTCGTGCGGTGTTCCGCATGAGTCGGTCCTCGGACTGCTCCTGTGGAACTTCGGCTACGACTCGGTGTTGCGCGGAGCCAACCTCGTTGGAGTCGACGTGACTTGTTACGCCGACGACACCCTGGTGACGGCTCGCGCGCGCACCTTTAGGGAGGTGCGCGTGTTGGCGACTGCGGGCGTGGCCCACGTCATTTCGCTCATTCAGCGCTTGGGGCTGGAGGTGGCGCTGTGCAAGTGCGAGGCCTTGTGCTTCTGTGTGTGAATGCGCCTCCGCCGGGAGCGGAGCTGATAGTCGGCGGGACTTCCATCGCCGTAAGTACTTCGATGAAGTACTTAGGACTCGCGCTATACGGTGCGCCCATATGGGCGCAACACCTGTCGACCCGTGGCGTAACGCTGCTGCGCTCGCCGCAGCGCGTCATGGCCATACGGGTCGTACGAGGTTACCGTACTATCTCCTTCGAGGCGGCGAGCGTCCTCGCCGGGACGCCGCCGTGGGAACTCGAAGCGGAGTCGCTGGCGCGCCTCTACTGGCGACAGAAGAGGGCCCTTGAGCGGGAGGGTTCGCTTCCATCGCCAGACAATGTGGAGAGGTGGCGCCAAAAAGCGCGTCGAGAAGTGCTTCGGAGATGGGAGCGGCAACTCGTCGTACGGTCGCCTCACCGTTGAGGCCCTCCGGCCGGTCATCGGTGACTGGCTGGACCGGGACTTCGGAGTCCTCAGTTTCTGCCTGGTGCTGGTACTCACGGGGCCCGGTTGCTTCGGGAACTTCGAGTATATTCGGGCGCCGATCGGGGATCGTGGAGGAACTGAAATACTTTATCCCGCGACCCCTTGAGCATGTGGAAGAGAGTGGAATACCGTGTGACGCTTTTTAGTAGGTTGGAGTGCGACACTACCCCGATACCGGCCCACTATTGGTCCCGGGGTGTGCGTTCCGTTAACATATTGTTACACAGGTTAATAAAAAAAAAAAATTTGACTCTTTAGTTTTTGTTGTAACACGTGCTAGCTTGTTGTTGTTGTTTTAGGTTCAGAGTAAAAGTCATCAATTAATTATGAAGAGTAAGTAAAGTATCAATTAATTTAAATTTTGGCCAAAACTGACGGCCGCGGTTACTGATACAAGCACGAAGCCGTTTTCTTATATCGGATGAGGTGAACTGAACTCGCTCAGTGAGCTGGTCTCTTATAAGGTTAGCAGCGACGATGACGTGACTTTAAATCTTCTAACGAATTAATTGGTGTTGTGTACACAATAGATTTCATGTGACTACATAAGTAATAATCGCAAAATGTAAATTAGGACTCCGTGCGGGCCACGGTGTTGATCCGCCTCGGCCAATCTATCTGTGAGGAAAAGTCTACTGTTAGGAAAAGTTTACTGCGGGGAAAAGTTTACTGCCAGGAAAAGTTCACTGCCAGGAAAAGTTTATTGCAAGGAAAGGTTAACTATCAGGAACAGTTTACTGCCAGGGAAAGTTTACTCCTAGGAAAAGTTTACTGCCAGTAAAAGTTTATTGCCGGAAAAACTTTGCTGCCAAGATACCTTTATTGCCAGGAAAAGTTTGCTGCCACGAAAACTTTACTGCGAGGAAAACTTTACTGCCAAGAAAAGTTTACTGCCAGGTAAAGTTTACTGCGAGGAAAACTGTACTACGACGAAAACTTTTCTGTTAGGAAAAGTTTACTGCCAAGAACATTTACTGCCAAGAAACCTTTCCTGCCAGGAAAAATTCACTGCGAGGAAAAGTTTACTGGCAAGAAAAGTTTACTGTTAGAAAAAGTTTACTGCTAGGAAAACTTAACTGTTAGGAAAAGTTTACTGTAAGAAAACTTTACTGTAAGAAAACTTTACTGCTAGGAAAACTTTACTGTTAGGACAAATTTACTGTTTGGAAAACTTTACTGCGAGGAAAAGTTTACTGCCTGGAAAAGTTTACTGTTAGGAAAAGTTTACTACCGGGAAAAGTTTACTGTCAGGAAAAATTTACTGTTAGGAAAAGGTTACTGCTAGCAAAAATTTACTACCATGAAAAGTTTACTGCCCGGAAAACTTTACTGTAAGAAAACTTTACTGCTAGGAAAACTTTACTGTTAGGACAAATTTACTGTTTGGAAAACTTTACTGCGAGGAAAAGTTTAGCGTCAGGAAAAGTATTACTGCCAAAAAAAACTTTACTGCGAGGAAAAGTTTACTGCCAGGAAAACTTTACTGCTAAGAAAAGTTTACTGTTAGGAAAACTTTACTGTCAGTAAAGGTTTACTGCCAGGAAAACTTTACTGCTAAGAAAAGTTTAGTGTTAGGAAAACTTTACTGTCAGGAAAAGTTTATTGCCACGAAAATTTACTAACAAGAAAACTTTACTGCGAGGAAAACTTTACAGCAAGGAATACTTTACTGTTAGGAAAAGTTTACTGCTAGCAAAAGTTTACTGCCATGAAAAGTTTACTGCCAGGAAAACTTTACTGTTAGGAAAAGTTTACTGCTAGGAAAACTTAACTGTTAGGAAAAGTTTACTGTAAGAAAACTTTACTGTAAGAAAACTTTACTGCTAGGAAAACTTTACTGTTAGGACAAATTTACTGTTTGGAAAACTTTACTGTTAGGAAAAGTTTACTGTCAGGAAAAGTTTATAGTAAGGAAAAATTAACTGTGCGGAAAAGTTTACTGCCAGGAAAACTTTACTGCGAGGAAAAGTTTACTGCCAGGAAAACTTTACTGCTAAGAAAAGTTTACTGTTAGGAAAACTTTACTGTCAAGAAGTTTACTGCCAGGAAAATTTACTAACAAGAAAACTTTACTGCAAGGAATACTTTACTGTTAGGAAAAGTTTACTGCTAGCAAAAGTTTACTGCCATGAAAAGTTTACTGCCAGGAAAACTTTACTGTTAGGAAAAGTTTACTCTAAGAAAACTTTACTGTAAGAAAACTTTACTGCTAGGAAAACTTTACTGTTAGGACAAATTTACTGTTTGGAAAACTTTACTGCGAGGAAAAGTTTACTGCCCGGAAAAGTTTACTGTTAGGAAAAGTTTACTACCAGGAAAAGTTTACTGTCAGGAAAAATTTACTCTCAGGAAAAGTTTACTGCTTTGAAAAGTTGACTGCCAGGAAAAGTTTACTGCCAGGATAATTTATTGCTAGGAAAACTTTACTTCTAAGAAAACTTTACCGAGAGGAAAAGTTTACTGCGAGGAAAACTTTACTGCGAGGAAAACTTTACTGCCTGGAATAGTTTACTGCCAGGAAAAGTTTACTGCGAGGAAAACTGTACTGCGACGAAAAGTTTACTGTGAGGAAAAGTATATTGCGAGGAAAAGTTCACTGTCAGGAAAAGTTTACTACCAGACAAAGTTTATTGCCAGGATAAGTTTACTGCCAGGTAGGGGTAGGTACATGTTAGTCGGCGGGGTAACGACTCCATAGAACGTCTTGTCGTTCAGGGCAAAGACGAGGGCAAAAGACCACGGGGAAGATTTCGCATGAGATGGACAGATCAAGTAAAGACTGCGGTGGGCGCTCCGGTACAAGAATGTGCCCGATTAACGGACAGCAGACGGAGATGGCGCGACGTCGTGAGACGGGCACTAATTTCTGTCCAACCAACGGGAACATGATAACCACGACCACTCTGACAAGAGTGAAGCGATTTATAGAGAGAAAGTTTACTGCGAGGGAAACTTTACTGCGAGAAAAACTTTACTGTTAGGAAAAGTTTATTGCGAGGAAAAGTCTACTGTGAGGAACATTCTACTGCTAGGAAAAGTCTACTGCGAAGAAAAGTCCATTGCGAGGAAATGTTTACTGCAAAGAAAAGTTACTACATGGAAAAGGTTACTGCGAGGAAAAGTCTACTGTGAGGAACATTCTACTGTTAGGAAAAGTTTACTGCGAGGAAAGTAAACTTTACTATTGTAAAAGTTTTCATGGAACGTAATAGAAAACTTCCAATCCATCCAATCAGCCAGAAGACGTCCACTGCTGGACGAAGGCCTCCCCCAAAGATTTCCACTCAGACCGGTCCTGGGCCACCCGCATCCAATGGTTGCCAGCGACCCTGACCAGGTCGTCGGTCCACCTTGTGGGGGGCCTGCCCACGCTACGTCTTCCGGTACGTGGCCGCCACTCAAGAATCTTTCTGCCCCAACGGCCGTCGGTTCTGCGAGCTATGTGCCCTGCCCATTGCCACTTTGCGACGGCGACCCTTCGAGCTATGTCGGTGACCTTGGTTCTCCTGCGGATCTCCTCATTTCTGATTCGATCTCGCAGGGAAACTCCGAGCATAGCTCGCTCCATCGCCCTCTCAGCAATCTTAAGCTTGCGGACAAGGCCCACAGTAAGCGGCCACGTCTCTGCTCCGTATGTCATCACTGGCAACACACACTGGTCAAAGACTTTTGTCTTGAGACACTGCGGTATATTGGACGAGAAGATATGTCTTAGCTTCCCGAATGCTGCCCATCCGAGTTGGATTCGACGAGAGATCTCTTTCTTGAAGTTGGACCTACCTAGTTGGATAGTATGTCCGAGGTAGACATATCTGTCAACAACTTCAAGTGTAGAGCTTCCAACTGTTACTGGAGTGGGTACAATATGGACATTTGCTATGATTTTGGTCTTGTCCATATTCATTTTAAGACCCACTCGTTGTGAAACTCTACAAAGATCATCGAGCATTGTGTTGAGGTCCTCCATGGTCTCAGCCAAAACCACGATATCGTCGGCAAATCTAAGGTGGTTGATGTACTCGCCGTTGATATTGATGCCATATCCTCCCCAATCCAGAAGCTTGAAGACATCTTCCAATGCAGCGGTGAACAGTTTAGGAGATATGATGTCTCCCTGTCTTACTCCACGCTGCAATCGGATTGGTTTCGAGATCTGGTCTTCGAGGCGGACTGACATGGTGGCGTTCTCGTACAAGCACCTTAGAACATCGACGTACCGGTGGTCTATTTGGCACCGTTGGAGGGCCTGCAACACGGCCCATATCTCAATCGAATCGAAGGCTTTCTCATAGTCCACAAACGCTAAGCATAGGGGCTGGTTATACTCATGGGACTTCTGTATAACCTGCCGCAGTGTATGAATGTGGTCTATGGTGCTGTAGCCTTTACGGAATCCAGCTTGTTCGGGAGGCTGGAAGTCGTCGAGCCTGATTGTGAGACGATTCGTGATGACTCTGGAAAACAACTTGTAGACATGACTCAAAAGTGAGATGGGTCTATAATTCTTCAACTGGGTTTTATCTCCCTTCTTGAAGAAAAGCACCACCACACCTCCGTGCCATGCCCGAGGCGATCGGCCTTCTAGTATGACGGAATTGAATAACTTCTGCAGGACTTCGAGGATCGGCTTTCCACCAGCTCTCAGAAGTTCAGCTGTTATTTCGTCATCACCAGGTGCCCTGTTGCCTTTAAGCTGATTCAGAGCTACACTAATCTCGTGTAGGCTGACAACCGGGATATCTTCAGAGTAGTGTCGGGCTAGACTAGCTCTTGGATCTGATGCTAGTCCATCAGGAGAACATGTAGTCGTGTACAGCTGTCCATAGAACCGCTCAATCTCCTCCAGAACCTCGGCCCTTGACGATACGATCCTACCGTCCTCTGTCTTCAGCCACGTCAACCGGCTTTGCCCGATAGACAGATCTCGTGCGAATACTTTAGAGCCTTTGTTCCGCTCTATTGCCTCTTTAACACTGTCAGTATTAAATCGGCGTATGTCGCGAGTCAGAGACTTAGAGACCTGCCTATTCAGCTGCCGATATTTGGTGGCATCTTCAGGAGACTTCAGGACCAGTTCTCGTCTTTCGGTCATGAGGTTTAATGTGTGGTCAGAGATCGGCTTCTTCTTTATGGTACGGGGGACTTTAAAAATCTTAAGTCCTGCCGTACGGACAGCATCTACGAACCTGGTGTTGTAATCGTCCACATCAATGCACTCGCCTAAGGATGCAAAGCGATTTCGTAGTTCAAGCTGAAAGCTCTCGGGGTTTTGGAGTTGGATGGGCGCTGGCCGGAGCGTGGACCTCACTAATCGAAATCGTTCGAGCTTTATGTTGATATTCAAGATGCCTCTCACGATTCGGTGATCGCTGCCCATTTTCAAAGCATTGATCACTGAGACATCCTTGAATATCTGCCTCTTCGTCGACATGATGAAGTCTATCTCATTTTTAGTGGCTCCATCAGGACTAATCCACGTCCACTTACGGCTGGCCCGCTTCTTGAAGAAGGAGTTCATTATATAGAGGCCCTCCTTCTCCATGAAGTCGGCGAGCATTTGGCCTCGTGGATTTCTCTGTCCATATCCAAATTGCCCCACTTTCAGTTCTCCACTACTTCGCTGCCCTAGTTTTGCATTAAAGTCTCCCATGACAACGGTGTACTGAGTTTTGGAACTGTGTATGGCTTTAGAAATATCCTCATACACAGTTACCACCTCGTCATCAGAGTGTGCCGTAGTCGGTGCGTATACCTGTATGACCTTCAGCGAGTAACGCTTGGTAACTCTGAGTATCAGGTACGCTACCCTTGCTGACACACTAACGATGTCGACAACGCTATTCACAAGAGACTTGCGGACTATAAACCCGACGCCACCCTGGGACTGCTGGTCGCCCTCCCGGAAATAGAGCAAGTTGCCTGATTCAAGAGTTATCGTGTCCTCCCCCTCTCTTCGGACTTCGGATAACCCTACTATATCCCATCTTAACCTGCTCAATTCCTCCTCCAGCTCAATTATCTTCTCGTCGGTCCGCAGTGTACGCGTGTTGTGTGTTGCCAGGGCCAGATGTCGTTGGGTTTGGTAGCCTGGCCGCTTCCGGAGATTCTTCGCACCCCTTGCCCCGCCGTTACCGTGACCGCTACCGTAGCCAGGAATAGCGGGGCCGCCGGGGACTAGGGGCCGGTTTTTATTTTGGGATCTCATCTTAGGGGGGAATTGCTTTAATCGCCACGCTTGGCAGGCGGCTTGGCGATCGCAGTTACGGAGGCCCTATCGTGAAACGCTGCTGCCCGTCCCACGTCCGGGATTTCCCTCCGCTTCCTTGGATGGATATACCGCCATCATTCGGTAGACTGATTGCATTTGATGAAATGTAAATGTACTCAATAGTCATATACACTTCAGCAAATGGGCGGTGGGGTCGTCACTTCCCTACGCCAATAGAAAACTTACTGTGTCAATATTTTTTTATTCAATTTCGTGATGCAGTGGAGGAGGGAGTCATTTACCGGATGGTAAGTTATACACAGGGTGAAAGGTAATAGTTGTAATAGATCTGGAGGGGCTAAAGTATAGCTCTTATCCTATCTATTCTATATATGAGATACCCCATCCAAAAACAACGGCTCTGGAGTTATTAATTTTTTAAATATTAAAAAAAAAAATCAAACATTTTATTTCTTATCTACACAAATTTTAATTTAATGATTATTTCTTAATCATTGTTTTATTAAATTAATAATCATCACTTAGAATATAAAACTTTTAAATTAGGTTCTTTGAAAGTCGTGACAGTAACAAATAAGACGTCATATTCACATTTTTATTTAATTTAAAAAAAAAACATTTTGGTTATTAAAAAACACGTATAAAGCACATAAATAAGTACCTGACTTCAATACCTATCCGACAAGGTATAAGTTAGTGCATTAAGTTTCTAAAATTTATTAAAAAAAAAACTTTTTTGCTCAAACTGACGGCCACGGTTCCTGACACAAGTACGAAGCGTCTTTCTTAAGTCAGATTGAATGACTCGCCCTGTGAGCTGTTTACTTATTTTGTCAGTAGCGATGATGATGACTTGAAATCATCTAATGAGTTAATTGTTGTTGTGTACACAAAAGATTTGATGTGACCCCATAAGTAATAATCGCAAGGTCAAAAATTAGGCCACCTTACGGGCCACGGTGTTGGTCCCCCTCGGCCAATCCATACTTTTGGTAAGATCTGAAAAAAGAATAAGGTTCTATAAGAATTATCTATAATATATCAAGCTTTCAAATATGTACAGAAATGTAAAGATACTACATGATTTTTTTCATTTTTTCCTACTATATCTAGAATACGTCATCAATCATAACTGTCACTGTGACAGTATTATGATTATCACTCTGTCAGGATTATGTCAAATAGAAAATGCTTCGTTTCTGTCATCACATAGGTTGGATCATTTGTATATAATAATGGCAACGTTTATAGTAATTACTAATAAATTCCAGGCAAATTGATGATTTCCATTTGGCCAGATCGCCCATATGGAAATACATGAATTTTGTGCAGTTAGTCACGCGGATGCATATTTTTGGATTTGTTATAGTTGAAGGTGAAGCAATACTAAAGTATGAGTTTAATGGTGAATAATGAAATGTTTACAGTCAACAAATTGGTTCATGTAAAAATTTTTTCGGGAAAAGGAACAGGTTTTTTTTTTTCAAACTTCCGACCCTGTCATACATTTATTCATAAAAACGTTGAGCCTGACAGAATATGTCCTATTACTTCAGTAATTAAATTAGCTAATTGATTCAAAAATGTAATGGTCGCATCTAGCGGTATAAATGATAAATGATAAACTGTCACCAGCAATATAGATCTACCAGCATATTACGAGTTTATAAGTAGTAGAAGTAATAGACGAGACGGGTGAGATGGTCACCAGATGGTAAGTGATACACTTGCCCATAACAATCTTAGATAAGATAAAACATCATCATCAGTCGACGTCCACAGCTGGACATAGGCCTCTCCAAAGATCCCCACGTCGATAGGTCTTGCGTTGCTTGCATCCAGATGCCACACACTTTACCATATTGTGCTCGTCGCTACACTTCACTTCACTAGCCACAGCGCCCTTTCAACCAGAACACAGCAATGTTTATTCACTACTGTATGGTACAAGAAATATGACCTACGATGGTACTTACTTAGGTCTCCATTGGCAGAGACCTAACAATAAAATTTGATGGTGGTTGTGTTTAACAGATTCAGGATAGATATATAGCTTAATTCATTTATGTTACAGACTAGAGTTTAGGTATTATGGAGACTACCAACGGAGATCTACTATCTTAAATCTGGAACTTAAGATCCTTAGGTAACTTTTCGAAGATTTTGCTCTTCGATTTCAGAAATCAAAAGTTTCAAATGATTCGCTTTGACATTTTCACGTCGCTTTCGAAACGTGTGAAGTAAACTGCGCCCTCATTCAATCATCGCGTTAACCTTTGCGCCAGCTCGAAATAAACACGTCGACTCGAGTGACGGACGGAAGACGAGCGGGCGACGTGTTCGCGTTATTGGACATTGAAAAAAAAATTGTCTGAAATGATTTAGACTTCAGTATATAATTCAAATTATCTTGGTAGAGCTTCCAAAAGTTACTGAACTATGAGTAAAAGAAATAATACTTCAGTTCATATATTTAATATAAGCTTTAAAGTCACTCGTCTTTATTGGCGTAATAGCTAATAATTTATATGTATATATATTAATATATTATTTATTTATTCATCATCAGCTGATAGACATTCACTGCTGGACATAGATCTCCCCGAATGATTTCCATATCGGTCCTGCGTTGCTTGCATCCAGCGGTTTCTCGCGACCTTACGGTTATCATGGCCTCCGGTATCATCGAGCACCAACAGCTGTCGTTTAGGGTTTCATAAAGAGCGTTCGTTCAAGGGGTTCATAAAGAGCGATTTGGGCTTTTTCCCACTACGCTGGCACAATGTAGGTTGTTAGGACCAGAGTCTCGTTTGTTGATTAGCGATGTGCACCAAGAGCAGGTAAGGCTGGTTTGAGTATTATAAGTTGTTACCTGGGAATCCTTACACCCCACCCTATGCCGGCCGTAATATAATATAAAGTTAGACTTGAAATTTGTCTGAAATATTCATTGAGAGCAATTGCTACCGTAAATGACTTTCTATAGGAAAGGAAACTCATTTTCATGATATATATATATATATATAGATCGTTGCCTTATGGTTAGAGCGTGCGGCTTTCAATCCGAAGGTCGCGGGTTCGAATTCTCGGCATGTACTGATGATTTAATATTTAAGTTATCTACATTTGTGAACTTTAGTTACAACAGCGAAATACAAACGGTGAAGAAAAAGATCGTGAGGAAACCCGCACACTGAAATCATCTTTGTGTGTGTGTGCGGGGTGGTCCCAATAAAAGTGGCAACAGGCTCGCCCCCTGTTACATGGGACCTAATCTGACCACATCTGGCGAAGTGTGGGTGTTTATTCACCTCTGCCTACCGCTACTGGGATAAAGGCGTGACTATATAAAAAAAAAATATTTTACATATATGTGTTTATGTCAGATATTTTTGTTAACATTTCATTCATTGGAATACCTATATAGGCTTACCCTCTCTTTAAGGTTAGCTGATAAAAAACTCGATCTGAGTTAAGCTCGCCTGTACTATTCCACTTCCGTTTGATCATTGTTTGTTTTTGCTTTATTCGTATGCCATCATCATCATCATCAGCCGACAGAAGTCCACTGCTGGACAGAGGCCTCCCCCAAAGATCATCACATAGATCGTCCCGCGTTAGCTCGCATCGAGTGGGTTCCTGCAATTCTCACCAGATCGTTGGTCCACATTGTGGGAAACAAAGTCTACAAAGTAGTAAAACTAATCATATATTTGTTTTAGTTTTTCTATTATATGAAGCGAGAAGACGAGTGGGACGTTCACCTGGTAGTAAGAGAAACGCCAGCTCATGATAACATGGCGATAATTAGGATGATACATATCACTACATCATGCTCGTCGCCTTGAGACATAAAATTTTAAGTCTCGTTACTCGAGGAATTTCATTAGCTACAGCGCACTTGAAACCAAAACAGTAATATTTGCTACTGTTTGGCGGCACTGCGATGGTACCTACCTAGATAGTCTCCGGCAAGAGAGACCTACCACCAGTAATGATATATATATCACAACTTTAAAACGTAAGAAAGAAAACTCCTTTAGAGCGCATCATTACTAGAAGGATTTACACAAAGTAGTATTTTAGTGTTTTTGTTGATCTAACGATCTATAAATGTTACAATGATGCCTCAACACGATTTAGTTATTTTTTTGTTCACGTTTAATTCCGTGAACGCATGCATCACGCGATGATAGAAATCAAAGTAAAATCTCTACGGATTTCAATTCAGTACCAGACGAATTATTTTTAGCGATGCAACGGAAAAAGTTTATATTTCAGAAATAGTTAATTTGTTAGCAACGTCTGTTCCTACTCGATCTAATTTGTATCTAGATAAAACATAAACAAAGTGTTTAACTAGATTTTGAAGGTGAAAGCTACGATAATTATAGGTTTATAATTTTATTATATAAATAACTATAATGTTTTATCACTTGGATAATACTCTGAACCTATACAGGTTTATAGTAGGATACTACATTGACTTAATCTTCAACAGCTAATGACTAAGCCTCCGTTCAGGATTGCTCCATTACAAAATATGAGACTTGTGACATGAAGATCCTCGGTTCAATCCCGATGTGGTATATGTTATACAGTTTGGATTTTTTTTATCAACGAAGCGAACACACGAGCGAGAAAATTGCGCTAGTTAAATGGTGTACACGGCGCCACATTGTGCTCGTCGCCTTGATAGATAAAATGTACAGTATTGATACCTCAGTCATTTAATTAGCTACAACGTCTTTCAGACCGGAATATAGCCATGTTTGCACACTACTATTTGGCAGCAGACAGGAGCAGCGGTGACATCTACCAAGACGACCTTCAGCGACAGAGACCTAACAACAATAATCAATGGTGTTTGTGTTTAATAAGATCAAAATCGATAGATATATAGCTTAATTCCTTAATATTATAGATTCTGTCCAATGTATAACAAGCTAATACTGAGCCATTTGCAGTATTAGACAGTGAGATATAGATCGCATTGATGCTGTGAATCACGAGCTTCATTTGATGTAGCGCAAGCGACGCACCCTTGCACCGCGCCGCAGTATCCAGGTCATCATTAAGGTTAATTGCGGCTGCACCCTTACTTTAACACCTTCGTATCGAAACTGTACTATTTTTAATCGAAGATTTATACAGTGGAGCCTATATGTTATAAGCGTTGGTAAATGTACACACAATGATGTGTATTTTTGGAGTGCGGCTGCTGGTCGGGCGGCCGCGCGCGCAGCAGTGTGGGATCGGCGGGCGCCCGGAGCGCGTGGACCTTCCCCGTGGACCGCGTGAGTGTGGTAGTGGGCAGTGAACGGACGTGCAGTGCTACACGAGTGTAAGTTAAGAAGAGGAGAGAGAGGAGAGCTTATTAATCGATTAACGCCAGGAGGTGCTTTGGTGTCGCCGCAGCGATGGATTAAGTGAAGTTATGCTAACATACTAATGCATGACCGCCGCCGGCGGGGGCCGGGTGTGGAGTGGGCGATTTTTGAGTGGTGCGTGGGCGCGTGCGCTGGGTGTGGGCAGGGAAATTTGATAAGGCGGTATGCTGGCCGAGCGGCTGGCCAGTTTTGTATGCAGCTGGTGTCGGTGCCGCGGACTATTTTTGACTCGGCGTGGCGAGCGGGGTATTTCTGCTGTGCGCCGGTCGGAGCGCGTTACGGCGGCCGTCTTTCATTTGTATAGAATTTTAGAAAGCATCAAGCGCTGCGCACGCGCACCTCCACCATTATGTATGAATTAGCTATTACCCGCCCGCTTTGCTGGCCTTAATAAAGAATTAGATTTGATATTTGTCAGAAATTTCTCTACCCGACGGTAACACGCCGCCGTCATTGTTAACACCCCTACGACTCCTTCATGAAAGGAATTTCGTAAAATCCATTCTTAGCTGACCTCTAAATGGCAGAAGCAATATCTCTACCATATTTTGATGAGTTAATAAATTTCTGGATATCTCTTATAAATATTTAATTTGCAATTTGATCATGTATTTGCATTTGATCAGATTGAATCGAAGTCCAATCGCTACGAATGGCATAACATATTCTATATCGCTTTGCATGCTGTGTGTTTAATTACAATTACTATATTAACAATTTTATCTAAATTACTGTCATTTACTATATTTTCATCAGAATTAAAAAAATAATATATATAATAATCTGAACTATGTCAAATTAAAAGTAAACCAGTTGAAGGATATACTAACATATTTTAATGCAAGTACAAAATATGTCATTTTTCTAAGTTACAGTAGAAGTACGACCTCCCCATTATTTACATATATATGTATAGACATACATAAAATGTGTATATGTTATGTATGTTAGGTATGTATTGTATATATTTTGTTAACATGTAGAATTAATAACTAAATTAATTAATTGGCGCAAAAAAACCAATACTTTTGTTTGATAATGTTTGATGTTTTATAATCACTTTAATAAGTAAAAGTATACAATTTTACTTAGTAATGTAACTACTTTGTAAAATTTTAAAAGAAATCGTTTTAGTATGATAGATCATTAATATTTTCGTAATAAAGTAAAAGGAAACTTCACCGCTGACATTATATAAAGATAAATGTCTTGTTCGATCTTAGTTTTGCATGAAAATATGTATAAGGTCACTACCATCCAGTAAATAGCTATATCTAGTCTTCTCTGAAGAAACCCTGCCGCTGAACCAATCTCTCAATCTGATCTTTTGGTATCGGGAGCATCCACGATACAAGGCCGACGAGTTAGAGCTGCGCCGAGGATGTTAAACGATGCCTATTCCTCTTTATAAACTTATTGGGTAAACTCCAAATGAAATATTTCTTACAAAACATTGTGCAATCATGAAACATATTTGAAAACACTATTTTTGTGCGGAACCAGTAAGTCGATATCAATTCCCCACCAGTTGTTTTAAATCTCGCGTAAAATGGACTGTTCCGCCTGTTAATAACTCTTTCCAAACTGGTGTTTTTGCTTCAGTCTGTTATTTACACTCTGCTATAATATTTCAACATGTCAAGTCTTTATTTAAAATGTCTATTCAATTTGTTGAATATAATCAGGGCTTTAGGTATTTTTAGAATTTACATTCAAACAACAACAAGTATTTATTTCGTCACTCAAAGATCATTATTACTTAGTAAACAAATGAAAAGGTTGTTATTGGATTCAATTGTCGAAATCTCTGCTTCATAAAAAAAACATTCAGTAACATTATTAAGATATTTATCTGTATTCAAATTGAGTGGCAAGTTAAAGAAAAATAAAAGGAGATAACTAAAATGTACCACAGGAAGTTCCGATGAGTTTTACGGAATTATTCCTGCCTCTACTTTCCAATGATATAGTATAAGACACAACACCAAGTTCCATCCTCATTACCTGGATGACTGGTGATCTTCCACTGTACTTTTCGAGTGCACCTACCTCATTGTGGAATGAGTTGTCATCAGCGGTATTTCTGAACCAATACGACATGTGGACCTTCAAGAAAAGAGGGTATTATTCTCTTAAAGGTTGGCAACGAAGCTTCAACTACTCTGGTGTTGCGACTGTCCATGGGCGTCAGTGATCACTTTTCACTAGGTGAACAGTAGCTCCTTTCCCCACCTTTTCTATAAAAAAAAAGATGGTTAAGAGGAATTACTCTAGAAAGAAAGCAGCAGCATCCACTGTAACAAACTATAAGCATAAGTCAAAGCAAACTTGCAGATGAATGAATATTTATTATGAGACAGACAGGTTATTTACATTTTGATATTACTTTTAAAGGTGAAGCTAAATATTTTCTTTTTACAACAAATTAAATTAAATCGGAATTACTCTAGGTCTAGGTTATGTAGGTAGAGTAGGTACCTACCTAGTTACTTAAATAATACTCTTCTTACATACTCTTAGGCGGCAGAAATAGGAGTTGCAGTGATATTTACCAGTGATTCCCAATCTTTAGTACACAAACGACTGGAAACATGAAACTTCCATTGGAAATGGCGAAAATACTTATTTTTTTATTAAATGACGAGAAGAGCCGGATGTTCACCTGGAGACAAGTGATATACCTGTCCATGACAACGTGACGCTAGTTAGGATGATATACCGAATATTAGAGTAGGGATGGATGGGATGGATAGGTACAAGAAACGGTTTAAAAGCACTGATCTAGGAAGTCTCCGGAAATAGAGACTTACCATCTTGCTTTTCACCTATTTAACATAATCTTAGTACTTATTAGGTTTTCATACACCACCAAAACTAGACTATCGTTCGTCTGGAACAAAAATGTTAATTACTACATGTGTGTTGGGCAGAGTAACTTATAATACCGGTGATGACTTACTGCTGCCAGCTCCTACAAAGTAATGAATGTGTAGTTTTTATACTTAACTTGTAAGTTATTAAGTTACGAATTAAATTATTAATAGTTTACATACCTGTATCCGAAATATTATTGGTATTATATTTTACTGGTGGTAGATCTATGTTGCCGGCGACTTTCTATATCACCACAGCGATTATTTCTACCGCCGAACAATAGTGTGCAAACAACATATTTCTATGGGCAGGCGTACCGTTTACCATGACGTAAACGTTTCACTCGACTCATCGAAATAAAAAAAATTAAATGTGGTTGAGGAGGGGGTGCCGTGGCGATGAACTTATGAAATGAGGTCGTTGAAACAAATACTTCAAATATATTTACTCAAGTAATGGATTCGTAGACTCGTATACAATGTAGTTCTTGGACGGTGTATTTCTACAGGAAACAATATATCAACACCGTTGGTAAAAAGAGGAAAATATATTCGAGTCGGGCTTACTGGTGATATGAACTAGGTTACCGCAGTTTCGCCACCACTTGCCGCAGCAAGAACCGACGTTGACAGTCTGGTGACCGACATTCAGATTCGATGTATTAGTTCCCCGTATTATAATTATTTATAACTTGCTGCTACTGACACTTACTGTACTCCAGTCGGGTGAACTGAAGATGGATATTGATGGTACATCTTTATTGTCAGAGACCATCATCGTGCCATTGTAGCTCATACATTACATTGCTCCGTTTTTAAGAACGTTCCAGTTCCAGCTGCTGTACTGTATGAAATTGCTAAGATGTCAAGCTCTAATATCTCATGTATCAAAGCCTTGAATACAATACGGTATTGTGTATTAAGCTGGCATATTACTTACCATCAGGTTACCGTTCGTATAAATAGAAACAAGAAAAGACCTTTCCCTTTGATAGAAAGATGAATTCATGGAACCTATTTGAAGAAGCCTTTATCAAAAGACCAACTATAATTAAGAAAAAGAAAAACTACACTATTGTATATACAACACTACAAAATTAGACTACAGTCTTAATTAAAGCATCATTACAGAGGAACAAAGACTATTTAGATATTTGTAAATATTTATCAGACTGCAGTATGTTCCATCAGGAATTTCTTTTGATCTTCTTCATATTATATCGAAAGCTATTCCTAAATTTAAGTTTAGCATAAAATAAAAAAATATCGTGATATGACTGGTTCATGCTGCGCAAATATCTGTTCACAGGATCATGAAGAAGTTAATAAAGCAAACTGTATTGTGTTAGATGATGAGCACCATCATTCTCAAATTCTTCAAATCAAACACTTTATTTACCTTGTGTCGCACAATTCACGATCATCATACGTCACCACTTATCAGTGACTGCTGTCTTGCTGGAGTTTACAAGGCTGAAGAGCTGGACCTTTTTGTCTAGTCTTCTTTTGGATCAAATAGTTTCATTTGAGGCGAGTGTTAATGGTATTGTCTAATTCCATAGGCTTTGATGCATTGCTCGGTCTCCCATGCCGGCAATAAGACTACGAACGTATTCTATTCAAAATCATCATCAATGGTCATTGTCATAATAGTGTTGTTATCTTTCATCTTATGATTTTGAAATTTTGAACTTGGACCGTTGAGTACCTGATTAATTTTAAAGGTGTCGTGTATACCAAATCTCCAGAGCAAAATTTTTGCTTCTGTGTTTAGCTCCATTTTCCTAATCATTGTTGGACATGAACTCGGAAGTTTTAGTACAACTTTGTAGAAATTAAATCTACCTTACAGTCCTTGCTTCAAAGTTTACTTCTGCAGCATTCTTCGCCAATCATTCTATAATAACTCAGATTATTCCATGACTCTTGCATAGTGGCAGTAATCCTCTCAGTACAAAAACATCTATAAACTATTTCGTATGCATTATCATCTATAAGAAATCAGTCAAAGTTTTTATTATTACTCCATCTTTATTTTCATTTCGTTATCTATTAGAAAACAAATGCCAAGCATTTGCCAAGACTAATATTATTTTCAACGGTAGAATGTTTTGTTAGAAACCAACTAATTAATTTTGCACTAAGATAATAAATCTCTCCTTACGTTTATTTTACACTAAAAGTAGATTTTCTGAAGAATAAGAATTTCTAATTCTTTAAGAATTCAAAGTCATACAAATTCATAGCAGTATTTTTTCTTATTAAACTGATTCTCTTTGATAGACATCTTGTGTTAGTAGTTTGGGCATTGAATAAATGTTGGTCTGAATAATAGATATTCAATTCCTAGGTCAAGTGTTCAAGATTCTATTTTCTAATGATGTTTAGTATAGTTAGTTGTTTTAACTAAACCGAAAGCCATTGAAAACGTCTTATGATCGCTTTACCTTTCACATCTGTAGCTAAACATAAGCATTCAAAATTTTAAAACCTCGTCATGTAACTCATCTTCATAGTTATTAATCGCTATGGTCACTTACGATTTGGTAGAGAAGGCGCTTTTCCATGAAGATATAGACTTCCTGTGGTAATTTTTCCAAGAAATGACACAATAGGGTTCTTGAAAAAAGGATAAGAATTGTCCAGGATCCTCATCGCGCTTGTGATGCTTCTACAATCAAGCAGGATGAATGCTTGCTTTCCAACTCAAAACAATTGCCTTGATTCTGACAGAAGAATGCTGTAACAAGAAAATTTACAGAATTGATCTTAATTGAAATTTCACATGCTAAGACGAAGATCGCAATCTGGTAATGTGTATATATAATTTGCCATCGGATGAACTTTCTGCTATTCTCGTCGGTTCTTTGTTTATGATATATCCCTTAGGTTTGTTAAAAGACTAGGATGTAGGTATCATTAAGAGACTGTTTCTAATCACATCAGCTTAAAAAACCTTAGCACCTGTTTCACAGAAAAAGTAATTTATTTGGTTTGGGTTTTGTGTCTAATTTATCAGATCTGGCGCAACTGTCACATCTGATAAGTAAGAATGTCTTCTACGTTCCAAACAATTTAATAATATGTCAACGTGAAAAGATTGTTGAAATTTTTTTTTTTGGTTGTTCTTATGTGAAACTGAACTTTATTATATTTTAGTGGTATTGACTTTATTATATATTACTTTAATGATATTGTCGCATGGCAATCTGTTACCTTATAATCAGATGCTCCATGGTTTATTAGTTTAATTCTCACATAAAATACTGGTGGTAGGTCTAGGACCGTCTAGGTAGGTACACACCGTAGCTCCTATTTCTAATGGCAATCAGTAGTGTGCAAACAGCACTGTAGCTAATTAAATTACTGAGGCAACGAGACTTTACATGTAGCAAGGCGACGAGCACAATGAGGTGCAGTTTACACCTTTCGCTGACGCCCATGGACAGTCGCAACACCAGACCAGTCGCGGTTGCGTTACCTTAAAGGAAATATTACGCTCTTTTCTTGAAGGCCCCTTTTCATATTTATTATTAATATTCTTTGCCGAAATCTGTTTTATGTTACTATGAAATTGTCGATCTTACAAACTTTAGCAAAAACTAACTAATATTTATTGAATAATTTACTCTTTATTGTTAAACCCTTAGTTATGCTTTAGTAAGATACATTGAGCTGACTTCATATCTAAGTGACTTGTCTTTCCTTCAATCTTAGATGAAACAAGAATTGGAGGAAAACTTTGACATATTTAGTTCTTGTTTACTTAATTTACAATCTTACTTAAATAGTTTCTCAAACATAAATCAAACTTAACTCTAAAACTATTCATATCGCTTTGTAAAACTTAGATTTAATTCTAAATCGTTTATTATTAAAGCCCTCTGAGAAGAACTCGCAAAAAACTCTGTTTGTTTACATTTATAATAATATATATTGAAAAATCTATTATCTGTAACTTAAAAATAGTTTTTAAAGTCAGAAAGAATATATATACATATATACTAGCTTTTTCCCGCCCGCTTTCCTGGCGGTAATATAAAATAAGACATGAAATTTGTCAGAAATATTCCTTGAAAGAAACCGCAACCGCAAATGACTGTCTATAGCAACCGTTACTATAACAACCGAGTAAATAAAATGAAAATATTTATAAAAGTTAATTAGGCATAAAATTATGATGGATCTCTGAATTTCAACAAATAACCTATAACCGTCTACAAATCATTCCGCGTCGAATGATCATGTTCCAATGTCGATACGTTAACTAGTTTTCACGTGATTGGCGAATAAAGAAAACTGATTTTCATTATATATATATATATAAAAATAGATTTAGTTTTTCTTTAAATATGTCTGCATTGAAAATTTCTCCTCGAAAGTTTTACACTCCGACGGCAAGCAACCTTCAAACTGTACATCAAAAATAGCCAGCCTGTGAACCGACAGCCTATTCATAGGCGAAACGTAGCAACAGGCCTTAGCATAAATATTTTTGTTAAGATCATCAGCTGTCCCGCTCGCACTCGGGCGTGGACCGACCACTGTCTCCACTGACATGGCTGTGATCCAAGCCGTCATATTACGAAATATGAATTCTTATTATGAATAGTTCTTATTAATAATACACTGTTACTTTTAATCATCGTCATTATCATCAGCCGATAGACGTTCACTGCTAGACATATGCCTCCACCACAGATTCATATGAGGAGATTTGGGCCATTTCTCACTACGCCGGCCCAATGCGGGTGCACTACGAGCAGGTGAGGTTAACTTGGGCCCCATGAGTTATTGTGGTGAGTTTCTTTATTATTAACAATAATATAATTAAACAATTATTACGATGAAACTAAATATTTCCTCTGTTTAATAAAATGGCGCAATGGGTGATCGCTTACTCTATAATACAGACGTATCTCTTTTGGAATTTGGAGATTTTTTTGTTGTATGAATATATGTATTTCAACAAGGCAATAATAAGGACCACTGACTAACTGTTAAATTGCATTTAACCATTAGTTCAAATCGAATAATAGTTAAAATGAAAATATAGTCAATTGACTAAAGCTAAAACTTTCCTCTCCAAATAACCTAAATACCCTCCAACTTGTTTAAAACTTTGTATATTAATTAAAGAGTAGTTAAAAGATAAGTAATTACTATTCATATATGTTATAATAAAGGTTTCAACAGTGGATCGACAGTGAGATACAGTATTATTAAATGATTGTAGATTTTACACGAATAGGTCTGTCTATCTTAAACGGTCCAGGCAGCTGTCGCAGTTGTATCAAACGGACAGCGGGACGGAAACATTTATTACTGACCGTTTTATATATATTATTATACGTAACCTGTTCAGAGCATTTGAGCAATTCAGGAGGAACTTTTTTTGTATGGCTTTAGTTATATTTATAAACAATAACTTTTAATAAGACGTTTATAATGGGAATTATTATAACATTTTGGTGCAATATGTATTTTTTTAAAGGAAGCTAACGCTACCTTTATATAGTATAATGGTTAGGAAGAGAAAGAAAGAAAGTTGTATTTGTATGTATTGTTTAAATAAAGTACTTATTTTCTCACTATCTTTAATGAAAACTTTCTGAAAAGACAGGTTTTTTTAAATATACGCCGAATAGAAAACCTCTTTTGTGATATAAGTAATATTCTATAAAATCTTTCCAACTTTAACTTATTTATATAATAGGTTAAATATATATTATTCAGATACATACATATGGTACATATATATCACGTCTCGTATATATATAATATTATTCAGATGACCAAGGTATATATAAATATGGGAATATTTTCATATGTTATAGATTTCTCTGATCTTCATTCATTCAGTCATTATCACGTTTTATTTAACCAGTTAGTCATAACACAAGTTAAATACAATCCATTTGATGAACGTTGTAGAAGAATATTCCTTCCTTCCTTCCAATCAGCCGGAAGACGTCCACTGCTGAAGAAGAATATACAAACTCTTACATCTTGACTGCCGAACGAAATCAGTGATGTTATGGCGACAGATTTATTATATGAAGGTGGTAGAGGAAGCATATAACCGACCAAAAATTACCATAATGTGACTGAATCTAAACCAAGGGCCTCGCTACAATAGGCAAGCGGTTATCCTCTAGGCCCCGAAAGTATTACTTATGTAGTTATTTTTTTTTTAATAAAGTTCACGTTACTGTTATATATAAAGAATTTTGTAAATTACATTCTTAGCTGTTCTCTCAATATATAGTATCTCATAAAAACTACGTCGAACATACGACATATAATATAAAAGAATCTAGATTAAGATATTTTTTTAACCAACGAAACGACGAAAAGAGCAATACTTGATCGTAAATGATGCGTCCGCTCATAACGACGCCAGCTAGGATGATATACACAGCATCACATTATACTTGTCGCTTTGAGGTATATGTTATGTCTCGTTACCCCAGTAATTTTATTAGCTTCACCGCCAATCCAACCGGAACACAGTAATGTTTGCACAGTACCGTTTGGCTCTAGAAGCAGGAACTACGGTGGTACCCACCTAGACGGTCTCCAACAAGAGAGACATGTCACCAAAAATATCAGCATATTCTTTTTTTACTCGCTTCTAGAAATTTATATAAAATTTCATTATACCGATGAAACTTGATAATATTGTACTGCCCATATTGTTTGTACATAGTTTTTCATTTATATTACTAACATTATTTATATCACATGCAAAAACTTAATTATTTCTAGTACATTTAAACGCCTGTACAGTTAATAAAATTGAATCGATACTTGTGCTTGTATACAGGAGATAACCAGAGATTCATCGACTCATCATGAGATCTCCGAAACTATTACTCATAGAAATTCAAAAATTTGGTAGAGATATTGCTTCTGCCATTTACATACATACATATATATCACGCCTCATTCCCAGTGGGGTAGGCAGAGACCACCTCTCTCCATCTGCTACAATCCTGGCACACCTCTCTCGCTTCCTCCATTTAAAGGTTAGCTAAGAATGAATTTTACCCAAATTCTCCGAAGTGATTTACGCGGGTGTTATAGTCAGTATAGCATGCTGGGAACAGCTAGCATATATATATATATATGTATATTAAACATGTTTTATCCGTATGTACAAAAATATCTGCGATAACTACGTGACTCGTTCCACATAGCGCCAAACAACCGGTCGGTGTGTTGTTACTAAGAATCGGGTATCGAAACGGATATTTTCAATTTCAGTGCTCTAATAATAGATGGTCTAATTTAAATATGTTCAAAGATCCAATATCACAGTTTTAAGAATTGGCTCTATATTTGTACTTATGACTAAGTATACACTTATAAGCTACAAATATAGAGCCAACGTCTACTGATGGATACACCCCTATAAGGACCCTTCCACTGATCGGTCGAACACTACCCGAATCTGAGCCTTCACTAGATCATCCAATCACTCTTGTCGAGAGCATACCAACGTTGCTATTTAACGTTTAGACTATTGCCATTTAAGGTCAGGATATAATGATAAGGTTTAACTTATTTAATACTCTTTAAGTTATCTAACTCAATATAAAGACACAAAGTATTAAAAAAACCGGTTTGAGGAAACTAATCAACAAAATATCCACCTTCACTCTACTTTAAGGTGCGTGTTCGACTATATAAAACAACAAAATTGTAAGAAATATACTGATTTGCCTATGGCCGTATATTAACATGCTGCGCCTGCCAAACGGAATGCCAAGCGATGCTAGCACAGCAATGGATTAGCTACAGTACGACTAACGTTCACAATTCGCCATTTGTCTACGTCGATTTTAACCACGAACAAAAAAAGAGACTGTTATACACTTATACGTTTTTACTAACTTTATACATGATTGTAAGGACATTAGCTTGTAAGTAATACATTATATTTAAAGACATTAACTTAACAGATAAGTAAGAATGTTTTATAAGTCGCAGATATCTGACGCCGGAGGCTGTCAAAGTAGGTTTTACCTCAGCGCCTATTTCTGTCGCCAAACAGTAGTGTGTAGACATTACTGTGTTCCGGTTTGAAGTGTAATTACAGGAGTAAAGAGACTCAACATGTTATGTCTCAGACGACGAGCGCAATGTGATTCAGTATATATTATCCTAACCAGCGCCACATTGTTATGGGCAGGCGTATTATTTACAGTTAAGTGAACGTCCAAGTGAAGTGGGGATCTTTGGGGGAGATCTATATCCAGCTGTGGACATCTATCGGCTGATGATGATGATGATGAAGTGAACATTCCGCTCGTCTCATAACTATAAAATAATTCTATCTTAGATACTTCACTTTATAAACCCAAAACAAATATTAGGAGAGATATAGATATGACGATGAAATAGTCTTAGGTATTATAGCATAATCTCTTTAGGACATCTATTCGTATATACTATGTACTAGTTATATATAATTACCTATTAACACGTGCAATACAACCGTGAAGCAGTAAAGTAGGGTAAGGTTGCGGTAATATTTAAACTGAACGTTTGTGTGTTGGCAATTGGAGCTGAATAAATTCGAAGAGTTGTTGAGTCGCCTCTCGATTAGTGTTAATAACGTTATACGTTTGTTGCTTGGCACTTCTTGGCACTGGCCTTAGCTTTCTTTCAGCTGCTTCGCGGAGGTCGCTGTAATGAGCCGCCGCTTTGGAAACAAACGCGATTACATTTTCTTTCACACCTGTTATTTCAAGGTTCGTATTAAAAATGGTTTCAGTACAAAAGTTTTTGGGTTATGCTAGTACTGAATATTATTGATTTGGCAGATTATTAAGAAGGATGGAAGTCTGTATTATCTGACGTATTACTCAGTGTATTAACATTACATTTTGGTTAGGTATAAATATAAAAATTCAATATTTAACAATAGCTGGCTTTGGCTAGATATATCGTCATTATTATCATCTTGGACGATTCACATACTTTCTAAGATATTAGAGAGTAAATTAAGAACGAAATGTACTTGTGTATTAATTAATAATTGTATATTAGTAAAGAATAGAAAACGAGAATAACGATTAAAAACAACTTTAAAAATTAAATAAATAACAGCGAGTGATCAAGGTGATAGATAGAAGAATGAATGGGATTATGACGATACAACTGGATGGAAAAGAGAATTGAATGGAAGAAGAAAAGTAATGGGGAATATTGAAATCATAATATTTAAGGCCCTGTCAAGAAGTAGAGAAGAGGTTTATAAAAACAGATCCGTCTACTTTAAAATTGTGAACCTCTGTCATATTTCTTACCGAAGAAATTTTTGAGACAAACTTTAAGCGTAGGTCTTTCATGGACATGACTAAGACAGGTGCCATCTCAAGATATATTTCTATACAGTATTGTGCAAACATTACTGTGTTTCGGTTTGAAGGGAGTAGATAGTGAAATTTCTGGGAGTAATAAGACTTAAGTTATGTTTAAAGCGACGAGTGTAGTGTCTATCATCCTAACACGCGTCGCATTGTAATAGCTGCTTTGTCGACAGAAAGAGCTTGTAAAGCAGTCGCGTCGCAAGTATTTCTCACCATCATCTCTGTGGTAAATGTGGGGGTTTCATTGGTGTTTATTGAAGTAAATTTTCTGAGAAGTTAGCTATGGTTAGCCAGCAACATCCGCAAATCGGACCCATAAAACCGTCAGTCGTACCGCACTATATAACTAGTGCGACTGCAAACATTAAAAACACGTAAACAGACCAATTAAACACTGTTTTATTACTTCGAAGCTTTGGCTTTAGGTGTGTAAAAATACTATACCATCATAATTGACCTAAAATCCAAGATGTATTATATATATTACTATTTTTATTCACAACAGGTTACAATTTCATAAAGCATTCAGTGATAATGTAAATGTTCTTACTTAGAATAATCTAGCTCTCATTTGAGAGTCGGTGCACAACAATACTGTTATAGCGGTAAATTTACATCATGAGGATACTAGTTAGCCAATCAGGCTAGAAAAAACTCTACCACTAATCAAATTCCACAGCAATTTTGAAATAAAATATCCCAATTACAAAGAAAATGCTCATACCAGGAGACAGATAAAACACCAAAATATTACATGTCAGATATGGCTACAGATAGAATAAAGTACCTACCTAGTAGTTTTTAAATATATCATGTAGTATATTCTACTTGAGAACTATTGATATGATGTTCATACAGTATACGAAAATCGACGATACTCTTTACACGAATTACTTCTCTTACTGTTTACGAAGACAGGGAGAGTGGTCTGGTAAGTGATTTATTACTACACTAAGATCGACATTGTTCAACATTATAATATATATACCAAAGTGCAGAAGTAGTAGGTAGTAGGTAACAACCTAGACTAGATCTCGCGGAGCTTTAAATAATTTTTATGTCTTTTAATGGTACTTTTGATATAAATAAGGTAAAGTATAAAAAATTTTGTTTATCGCAGTTAAAATGAAAGCTTTAACAAATATACACGTGAAGTGTATAATTGTTGCCGACATCGTGACGCAAATATCTGTTCGTCAATCGAATTGAACGGAAATAGAATAGAGCGGTGAAATGGTCGGTTATTATTAGACGGCGTATGGTCTTCGGACGCCCGGCCCAAATACTCCGCCAATGCATTCGTAATGGGTTACCGCTTTATGGATACCGTAGAGCTAAATTCTAGGCTGATATTATTGCCTAGAAATTTCTATAATTCTCTTTAACATGAATAGAACCAGCTTGAAGAGGTTAACAATTGCGATACATCTGATATACAAAGTATGCTTACTCTACATAATCTTAAAAGAAACATTAATTCTCGAAAAGGACTTAACTGGGATATTTGTAATTTTTTTTAAGAGTTAACAATCTTAGGTTACAATAACGTAGTAACAAAGAAGAATGTTTAAGAAAAAAATAAAATTGGTCTTACGTCGTACAAGATGTGTCAGAAGTGTAGTAAAAAAATTGAGTAATAGTCACTTTAAAACTGAATATCACACATACCATTAGGTTCTATATTGAACCAGCTACAAGGCCATTCTGAGTATAACACTGAATATTACTCCATAACGACAAAAACAGAGTACATAGCTGTCGCCATCATTAAAGACCTCTTAAAATCAATTGATACTATTCTTACCAATATCCTTTGTTGAACACCTTCTGAATTTTGAGGTTATTTGCCAAATTACGTATGTGGATTGACAAACACAGTGTTTGGTGAAGGTAACAGGTAAATCTACTGATTTTTTACAGTTCTTCTTATATATTACCTCAGTTATCTTTTATAACACGATGTAATATTATACATTCTTATCGTAGACCCATGCTACAGTCGTAGCACAATAAGGGAACCATGGGTGAGATGAAATAAACTTTATAGAGCATATTCTTGAAGTTTTTATATCCGATTACAACACAACCATGGATTAACCTGGATTGAAGTTCGCTGTAGGTAATAATTATTTTACGATAATGTTGTACATACCACTTGGCGTATGGTTTTTTTCTATTATGCAATGAGTCGAGCGGAACGTTACTGGATGATAAATGATAGGCTTCCTATATATATACTGCAACACATTGCGCTCGTTGCCTGAGACGTAAGATATTGAATCTCGTTATCTCAGTAATTACACTAATAACAGCACCCTTCAAACCGAAATACAGTAATGTTTGCACAGTACTGTTTGGCGGTAGTGATAGGAGCTACGGTGGTACCCACCTATATACGGAACGCCTTTTGAAGTGAAAACGTTGAGAATGCTTTAATTTTCACCAATATTAAACAATCCTACTGATTCTTTATCTTTCAATGTTTTTTTAATATGTATTAACATAATAAACTTCAAAGTTGACATCAAGTGAAAATAATTTTAATGAGTTTTTTACTTGACAAAGCCATGAAACGCGTCCACCGACAGCAATGTGGCTATTTTGAATGATATTACACTATACCATATTGTGCTCGTCAATATAAGAGACAAAAATATTGTTGCCTTAGTAATTTCACCAGCTACAGTGTTCATCAAAACAGAATACAGTAACAATTGCACACTACTGTTTGTCAGCAGAAATATGCGTAACTATAGTAACTATTTAGACAATTACAAACAACAATTTCATGTTCACGAATTTGCGATTCTTTAGAGCATATCAATCTATAATAAGTTATCACCGCTAAATCTCGCCGTTGATATTGATGTATGCCAAATGATCGTAGCATATGGACGTAAATACATGCACCCTGTATGACTCATATGTGTTGGTATTACCAAGGTTATATAAGCACGCGATACGAAACTGAAACAAGACTTCATCATAACAGTGTACGTGAGAATATTCACTCGATCAACATTCAAATACATTTAAATATATATGTATCTTAAAATTCGCTTTAGGATGACGATGAAATGAAAGGATGATGATCTCACAATGCATGCATACGCATAATATACCAAAGCAGACCACGATTCTCAGACATGGTAGAACATTTACATACATGAAATATACTTTTTATAAGAAGTCTAAAACACTCATCAAGAGATCTCCGAAATTATTACACGTAAAAGCTCAAAATTTGGTAGAGATATTGCTTCTGCCATTTACAGGTCTGGTAAGAACGGATTTTAAAAAATTCTTTCACCAAAGGAAAATACGAGGGCGTTAATAACGGAATCGGGCCCGAAGAACGGCGGGTTGCCGCCGGGCGGAAATATTTCTGACAAATTTCAAGTCTTAATTTCAAATCTAATTATGGCCAGCAAAGCAGGCGGGGAACAATTAGTATTAGACATGATACTAATGTCTTAAACTAAAGATTCAATTAAAATATATAAATGATAACATGACGATTAAAAACCTATTATGATATTAATAAAATCCACTTTACGTGGGATAATCAAAAAGTAATGATTATCAAGTATTTTTGTTAATAAAAAAAAATCTGTGTGGAGGTCTAATTGTATAGACTTATTAGAAAACTATATAAAAAAAGCAATAAATGATTTGTATAATATTTAGCGGCTATGTATGCAAATCATTGTAATAGGTATAGCACGGAGTTCCCATAACCCTTAAGTACTAGAGAATAAAATACTTCTGGGTATATATAACTATAACTATAACTAAACGTCAAAGTAAACAGTAATAATATATGCAAATTAACAGGAAAAAAGAGAGCAAGGAAAGATTCTTAAAATATTGTATATATATCGGAGTAAAAGTTTGTGAAATAGTGTTGGTTTACAAATAATCTTATTAATTAAGTACTGACTAAACTAACAATTAACTATTAGATAAACCTTTTCTAAGATACTGTAGTGTAATAAGAAAAAGAATATTTAAAAGACACAAAGTAACTGATTATCAACGACAGACGTTTAAGCCTGAGAAAATTGTAATTAAAGAAAAGTCACTAGGTAACTAGCGACTGATAATGGTTATGATGATTATATAATAATATTTACCAAATTTGAATATTTTAAGTTTAAATAAAATAATACTTCAAAGTTCATAGGGTAGTAGATATCGTAATCAGTCTCTAGCAATGACATTATTTAACATATTCGTAGATATATTAGATATATCTGCATTAAAGTCCAGAGCAAGAAAGAATAGGGTCACGATAAGTATACTAAGTAATCCATCCGTTGTAGAAGACTAAAATAGTCTAAAATAGTGTCCGTGCTTTGAAAGTGGGAGCTCAAAATGTCTACAACTCAGAGGATAAAAATGAACACAAGATGGTCTAGTATTTGTCGCCAAGGTAATTTGTAAATGCTTTGATAGATTATAAAAGCACCCGATATACATGAAGGGTATCCATTTAAAAGATTGACAAATGATTTAGAAAGAACATAGTACAAAAATAAACTACATTACTCATTAGCTGATGTGGTGTTGTTTATTTGTAATGGTCGTATTTAGAGTTGGCAGTTTTTCTCGTAATTCTTTCATTGTAAATAAGTTTGCGTGTTAGCTATTAATATGAACTAACAAATATCCCTTTGGTTGGGAATTCGATTTGTACCGAGTGGAAAATTTCATTGCGAGATGATCAAACGTTGACTCATTTCATCGCCTCATCATATGAAATTCATGCCTATCAACACATCTAATGTAAATGGATTAGAAGTTTAGTACAAGATATGTTTCTGAATATTCAGCATGGCGTTTTAAGACATATCATCATCGTTAAACTATTGACCCATTGACCAGTCAGATGGTTTCTTCTCCATTCTTTCGTTTTTAATTTATTACCAAAATTCTACGTCGCGTGTAAAAATCTGTTAAAGTAATAAAATTTATAGGAACTTTTAATAAAGTTGGTATTACTAGTAAATTTCTGTTGTCGGAGAGAGTATAGGTACACCCGCAGTATCTAATTTCTACTGCTAAAATATAATGTTCAAAGATTATTGTTTACCTGTTTGAAAGGCGTTTTCTTTAGTGAAATTACTGGGGTAATTTCACTAAAGAAAACGCCTGGGGGGCAACGAGTATAATATAGTATCCTAAATAGCGCCACGTTTTTATTATGAGTAGGGATATTATTTACCTTTGAGTGAATACTTCTCTTCGTGGAACAAAATGTTACCTGTGCGAATTCTATAATATACACTGAAAGCTCTCAGATCCAAAATCTGCAACCTGACCGCAAAACAGTCTATCGGTCCGTCTATTCTAGTTTATTGCGATCATGTTCTATTTTTCAGCAACATGTAGAACATCTTGAATTCCTCAAAACGCCCCTCTCACCTTATGGTTCAACGTTGAAGAACCGTCTTGTCGTTTTTTTATTAGTATTAACCTCCTTCACTGATTTATGTATAAATTAATAAAAAAGTCTGTAAACAGGATTGGGTAAACTATAGGACGGTTTATCACATCTCCCACGTAAAAAGATTTACGTAACAGTTTGAAAGAATCAAGAAGAAATAAAATTAACGAAAGTCGTATCCGTTTTATTTTACGAATCCAAAGTTTTACAAGTTATCTTGACCACATTGCTTCCGCCGAATACACTGCAATATTACTTATAACTGGTATAAAATACTTCACTATTAAAACACTAATTATGCGAACCAGGACCGAAGTTTAATCACTTTGATTTTAAACCTAATGTTTCGGTATAATGATAGACAAAAACTTTTTGTCTTCGACTGATATAGTTGATAGCTTAAAATTATGAAATATTTGATTCTTTATACGGCATCGATCACCACAGTCATACATCGAAATAATAATAGATCTCTTTTCCTAACATTATATTTGTGTCTACAAAGGAATTTAGTACAATAATAAGTTATGAGATTACATGCAATAATTGAGTCAACATCTTTAATTAGAAATGTAAAAATATTGAGATCTTGATCGATGTATCAACTCAGACTAATCATTCAGAAACTGTTAACTTCAAGGCTTTATGCGATCGCGTCGGCATTATTAGTCCTGAGTTGCATCACGTTCATACAATATGTGTGCCAAATCACGAGATATATTCCCAATTACTCATGTCTAAAGGTAACTAACACCAAACTGATCTCAATACCAATTAATGCAACATGTGATCGAATCGCTTCGAATTCTTAGATCGTTGCCAATCTAAAGTGAACATATTGAATATTTCACTTATGACCTGTCTCTCGTAATTTTGCTATCACTCTTCTTCTTATTAACCCTTAATATTCCGTTATATTATGTATAAATTTGTGTACCATGATATTTCAAATCATATCTCCTATAGGAAGAGCTTAAATTTTTACATTAAATTTACAACTATATCTTCAATATTATGTTTCTCAATCGTGATCACCATCATTAGACCGACAAACCACTGTTGGACGTATGCCTCTCCCAAGGAACGCTACTTAGCCCTGTCTTGTTTCATAATAAACATAACCATTAATAGATGTCAATAGTTTATATTTTCCCGAACCTAAATCAAAAGGTCAAGTTAGCACAATTATAAAACATGACACAGATATTATTATACTAAGATATGCTAAAATCAATGTTTTCTAATTTGCGAATGAACATGTTTTTGTATAATTTTGGGAAACGTGATTTTATGTTACTTGTAATACTTATGTCAGATACATTATTATACAGATAGCTTTTATATTTTAAGTCGCACAATCTGTTGGATAATGATCTTAATTAGCGCTATATTATTATAGTCGTATTACTTAATCATATAAGAAAGTTGAGCTTTTATCGTTGTTTCATAAATAAACAAAATCAGTTTCTATTGCAATTATATTTGTCAAGTCAATTAAATCCGGATTAGTTACACTGACGTTCATTTTCATAAATAATAAAGTGCTAAAATGTTATATTTTCAGTCAGTTACCACTAGTCATTCGACTGTAAGTGAAGTTGAGGTGATTCCTTTGATTTATCGGTCACCTGACCACCCTGGTGCCAAACGGCGTTCCACTTCCACGACAACGCGAAAAATTTACGACGCCTTTATGATTTATTTGCGACGAAATTAGTCGGAGTCGTAACGCGTGATCTTCGCATTTGCAATAACTATACGATAAATCATCTTCGAATAATATATTTTTTTTATTAAAGTAATATTTACTTAAAGTTAAACACCCCTCGAAACCAACTCGAGATATATGATATTGAATCCCTGTAATTTCAATAACTAAAACATCATACAAACGCATTTCTGCGTTTAGACATCTATCTAGACGTTTTTCAGCAACAGAGAGCCACGATTAGAAACCCTAACGAGATAATAAATAAAAAATACCTGGCTTATTTATAAATTCAAAGGTAATACAGAAAAATTGGTGCATAACAGAGACCGGCAAGCACCGTTTGCAAGAGACATGGTAGGTACTAAAAAACGTAGAGATATTTAGAACAATGTTAACAAATTGTACCGAAAAAAAATTCATTTACTAAATCGGGACTCTTAGAAAAGATATTGATAATTTCGGTAATATATTTACTGTTTTTCAGTTTGATTTTAAAATAATCAGAAAGATAAGGAACGTAGAGGAAGATGACGGAGAGGTTGTTCTCTTTATGACAATTTGGACTAGTTTTTTGTTCGCAATAGTGTTCATTTCTGTCAAAAAAAAACTAAATTTCAGGCTGAATTTGGAGAATACTGTAATAAAGAAATCCAAAGGTAGTTAGATCATCGGCTATCTTCGACGGAAAACACCTCTGCAACAGCGACGTCACCGGTGACGGGGCCAGTTATCCAACCGGCGGGTGCAGCGGCCCACGCGCATTCCGCCCGCCCGCATGCCCGCCTGCCCGCTGCCCAACGCCTCTCATAGTTTAGTTACGATTTCGACAACGACCCGACGCGTCCCGTCGCCGGCGACAATACCCACCCGATATCATAACGAATCCAGTTTCTCATAACCTTCGTCAAGTTCTCGAACGACTTCTCGATTGTACTCTGTGTTTGTGTTTAATCAAGTGCTTTGTGTATTATATTTGTTGGATTACTCTCATCGGATTTTATTGGTATGTTCTTATCTAATTACATATTATTTAAATTTTAAATTGTCAAGAAACATTTAACTAATTACCAGCTCTAATTATAATTGACGGTAACACAAAAAAAAATTAGATGAGAGATTTAGAGATGGAAATGTTAGGTAATCGTCGGAAGTTGCGGAATATAAAAAAGCTCAGTGCGATTTGCTCGACTCGGAACGTCTCCTGAGGCCTTCAGCGGTTACAGAAATAGATCGAGACGTTTCGTTTATACTTGTGAAAATTTTAACACGCCCACACACACATACACTTCACCTTGCCGGAGTAGATGGCGCTGACCGTGTGTGAGTCACCCGCTAGTATCAGTAAGCTCTTGAGCCAAGCTGCTTTAGACAAATGGTGCTCGTGATAAATGTTTCTTTCTTCTTCATGATTGATGATCTGCGAACAGCAGCTTTAAGGTGTTAGATGAATCGTCTGTACTTGATGTTTGCGTTATGACTGATTTACTTGAGTATTTGGTGAACATTAATGTTAGCTGATTCTTCCGATTCGCACGATTAGTAGAACATTAATATTTTTGGAGTTATATTGTAATTACTTACGCTACATACGCAAAACATGAGATAGTTTTCTTTAAATAAGATAAACAGCTTTTCTAATTTTTATCACCGCTAAGGCACAGTGCCGTCTGTAACAAGAAAAGATATATGGTTATTTATCTCTTGGCTGTTATGCATCCCCTTAATATTATAAATTATAGAACATATACTATAAATTAAATAATTTTCACTTATTATTTATTAAAATATGGAATATTTTAACTTTCGTACAATATTATAACGTGATGAACTATATCTGTCTGGAACTATGCTATTCAACAGGGAAGGCAAAAAACGTTTGAAAGCGATCCATCTTCGAAAACTTAAAGCTTATAACCATAAAAATTGATACGCATTCGATTGGAGGTTTTTTATCATTTACATCATTATAACTTACTAAAAATCTCACTAATTTTAGTGTTCGTTAGTAGAACGGTGAATGAACATGATACATACGTAAATATTGTAAGCAGATGGATTGGAACATGAGAAACGTATCTGGACTCTTGTAAATTAATACAAGATGGTGTAGCTTAGAAACTTGTACATGCTTCAATTAAAATTGCAAAAGGATAATTCCTGTAAAATCAAGACATAAACATGCTAATATTTGTTAGCTATCTACATAAACATTCGATTAAAGAATATTTTCAACTATTCAGTTAAAACTGTTAGCCGAAGTGGTTCTTGTATTTCTCGCTCAATAGCCATAGTAATTTCAGCATGAAAATTAAGTGATCACAATAAAAGAGTACTTTACAATCTTTATAGATTTTTAAATTTCAGTTTAAGGATTCACACGTCTTTTACTCAATGAAACTCCAATAGGCAGCACGGTTAACTGCAATGTACCTGTAACAAAGTTCATATATTTTATATATGTAAGAAATTTTCACCTATGCAGAGCGTCACCGCGAGATCTCTGTAACTTTTAGAATTAAAAACTAAAAATTTGGTTTAGCCATTTAGACGTCAGCCAACAATGGACTTTACAAAATTAATTAACGGAATTGGGTGCGTCTTGCGGCGGATTGGGAGCCGAGAGGGAATATTTCTGACAAATTTCAAGTCTATATCGGCCAGTAAAGCAAGCGGGAGAAAGAGGGGAAATAGTTATTTAATAAGGAATAATAATAATAGAGTAATTCAAGTTATTTTATCATTATTGAATACACCAAAATTGATAATTATAGTCTCTTAAAACCAAATACCTTTTAAATCCCATCTCTCATGAGAATCATGACCGCCTTTAAATTGTGTATAAGGAGAGCATCGTAGACGGTTAATTTAACGTAAGTGGTGATCAGCATCGCTCTAGAATGACATTTTGCTTGTAATATATAGATAAATGTAATAATAAGAAGTTTTGCGATTTGCTTATATTACTTTAAGTTATATACTCATCGTCATTTTAAATTTATAGAAACGAAACGAAAAAGAGAAAAAGTTACGTATTCCACAAATTTTGTCTTTTGTGTGGATACTTTTTGAAATGTTTTAAACATATATTCTGTAACTATATTAAAAACTGATAATAATGACTACTTCTACAATTCTATAGTTATAAACATAATAAAGTTATAATCATGAAATGAAATATAGTAATGGATCTAATGCAAAACAATTAGTTTTGATATATACTTTGAAGGAAGAGACATACTGTCAAATCTTAATATTTTTTTATAAAATTAGGTATTTAAAAACGTCTTTAACTTGGGCAACAGCCAAAATGATGTTAATCTAGAAATTGAGTATTAAACATGTTTATGAAATTACACAACATACATTTGGCTAGGTATTTGACATTAATCCTATTTTACCTAAACATACTAGTGGCTGGTCTCCGTTGCTGGAGACAATCTAGCTACCACCGCAGCTTCAATTGCTGCCGACGGTAGTAGTGTGCAAACATTACTGTGTTCCAGTTTTAAGAATGTTGTAGGAAGTAAAATTACTGCGGTAACGTGACTACTTATGTCTTGAGAAGAACAGTGTGGTGTGGTGCATACCATCCTTACTAGTGCCAATTGTCCTAGGCAGGATATTCAGTCTTTGTAATTCATTGCTTATTATTACTATTCAATTGTTTTATTTGAAACAATTAGATAAACAGCAAAATATCATTCATCATCATTAACTTCAAAAGTCTACATTTATAATATACAACTTATTACTATACTAATATACTATATTTAATTGAATAAACAACCCTCTTATTGTTCCTATTACTATACTTAGTCTTCTCTAGCAAGAAGAGAGTCCAGATCACTTGACTGGTCTGATATTCCTCAATTGCTGGTTGATAGAAGTTAAATATCTTTTACCCCTTTACCACACTTAATACCTTCGTAATATATAATTCTTGAAACTTGTCGATTTCTCTTCACTAGAAGCTCAAAGCCTGGGTTCGAATCCGTGCATCTCTGAGTCGTCTAACAAAAAGCTATTATAGCTTCATCATATATTTAATCATAATATTGAAATAATGCTTTCAAATATGTTATGATAAATATTAGTTTATTGTTAATGATACATACATTTTAAATGTTTTGATACGTTTCATAGTTACGTAATTTCTAATTTTTCCATTTTTTCTCAATAACTTCATCGTCATCATCATCAGCCGATAGACGTCTACTGCTGGACGTAGGCCTCGAGTAACTTGTTCTTTTATAATAGTACTGTTTTAGTTATTAATACTTTTATATAAAATTATTAGCATAGTTGCTATTTGATGCATGCTGGTTATGTTTCTTATCAAGTCAAAATGTGACTGTAGGAATTATTTAGTTAAAGCAATTTTTCTATTGTCATACATTTGCACTGTACATTATTATTATACTTATTAAATAAACAATTTTAGAAACAAACGAAAAAAAAGACAAATTTAGAAGTAAATAACTGTGCAAGTATTTACTGAAATTAACAATTAAAAGCGAAGGAATGAAGTAAAGGGATTTTACAAACGCGTCCGTATTCTCTCTCTCTTTCTCTCTCACTATTTTTAACACAAAATACTTGTGAATAAATATATTGCGAATATAAAGTGTCATTCATTAAGAATTAGCTGTTACCCACTCGCTTTACTGGACGTAGATTTTAAATTTTGACTTGAAATTTGTCAGAAATATGTGCTTTTCGTCTAATAGTTTAGGAGATCTCATGATGAGTTAGTGAACCTCTGGATATCTCGTATTTATACATCATACATAAATATTTTTACATATATATATAAATATGTCCAGCCGTGGACGTCTATCGGCTGATGATGATCATGGAGATTAGAAGATACATTATAAAAGGTCCTTATTGGAGGTATCTGAAAATTATGTTGGCAATGGCGAAAATACTAAGAAATTAAAACAATAAATTAATATAAACAATATTGTATAGTATTATGCTTACAATATGAAGTTTAAAATTAATAACTTAATAAAGTATTAGGCAATAAAAGGAGAAATAGAGAGCATATTTCAAAGTTAGATGGATAATATATTAGGAGTTGGTAAGGAGTTATCAGGAAGGGGTACTCATATATGAAAAGTTTTGGGAACGAATAGAGGTTGAGAAGCAGTGGACTATACGAACAAAACGTTTCTATGATTGCAAGTTCCTATGTTCAGCAATAGACGTCTATCTGCTGATGAACGTGAGGAATAATAGTAGTCGTCCTATTGACAAATTAGGTTCAACTTGACATTAGAATAGTGTTGATAAATCAGATACCTATACACTTGTACATACGAAATATATACTACAATTTTTTTTTTATTCGACAAACCGATGAGATTAGCGAAATATTCACCTATATATGCATGATATACACAGCACAGCATCGTGCTCATCGCCTTAATACAGAAGCTATTATTAGGGATTAAGTAGCGTTACAACAGTAATTTTACTAAATACAGAGCCCTTCTAACCTGACCAGAGTAACCTTCACACGCTACTGTTTAGCGGCTGGAATATGAGCTGTGATGGCAACTACAGTAACAGAGAGCTACCACTAGTTCCACTAGGTACCGTAGCTATAGCTTCATGAAGTTGCTTCAATACGAGACTTCTCATTAATTTAGTGTATTTTTTTTAATTATAATAAGGTAATATTTTAACTCCTCATGATCTAAAATCCATGAGGTCAAAGAAAGTGAAACATGTTCACAGAAAGGTGCAGAATAAATAATCTATCATCACATTAGTATTATCAGATGAATTACTTAAACTCCCTTCTAAATGAAGATAGCGATAATCTATACAGTTGCTAGCCAGGAAACCCATTCAGAAGTCTAATATTATATGTAATTTAAATTGTTTCTTCACCAGATCGGGGAGCTCGTGACCTTCGACCAGAGACTGAGTTTTCTTCCCGGCAGTGATGACCCACAGTTAGCGCTATGGGGGTGTCGGACGATTTAGCCCCGAGCTTCACTCAGAAGCCTCAGCTGCGACAGGAGGATGACGGGAACAAACTCATATTCGAGTGCCAGCTCCTGGCATCGCCAAAGCCCGAGATCAGCTGGTACCGCAGCGATGAACTGCTCAAAGAAGACAACAGGACTATATTTAAGTAAGTACTGTATTGATATATAAGATAAAAAACTGAATTTCAAGTAAATAATGTGTACATAGATATACTTTTACATAATTTCTACATTGATTGGAGTTGAAAACCACGAAAGAGAAAGGTCTGATGTAAATTTTTCATATAAACAGTTTTCTGAAAACAAGTTAAAAAAAAACCTCGGTTTACACGGTTACAAGAAATTTCATAATTTTCAACATGAGCAGTACTTAAAGCTTAAAAAATAAATCATACGTTTACTTCCTAGGTAACGGCACTAAATGACCTAACCATCTCCTCAAATAAGGAATACCACTATATTTACTTGATAGCTATAAACTGGAAGCCAAAGAATTGATATGTTAAAATTACATATAAACTAATAAATAGCTTATTGTATATGTAAATAATCTAACGTTGAATCCAAATATACAACTAACACTCATCATCATCATTAGATGCCCTGAAGTTTGGCGATCAGATTGAGGAAACCAATTCGATCCTCAGCTATTCTTTTTAACTGATGGTATTTAAACCCGGCCCACTCCTTTATGTTATCAAACTACTAACTTATCACTCCTAAAGTGTTCTAGACTCTTCTAGTGTTATAGACCTTAATAACCGTACTCTATATGTATAAATAACCGCAACTCTAATAGTATATTTCTTCAGTAATCACATATTGATATAGGTAACAATAACTGAATTACTCTAAAAGTAAGTTTTGTGTAACTAACATTATCTAGAAATTAAGGATAGTTCAAAATAATAAACTAATTCGGACTATGAGGAATGATTTAAAAGCTTTACGTAGTCTGATGACTGATGTTAGGATATCTGTCAGCTCGGTATTCTCGTGATCATGGATGATGTAAAGCACTGGAAACGACAGGGTAGTAAAAATTAAATAAACGTGATAAAATCTGTTAAATATATCAAATCGTATCGCCTACATAACTTCAAAGGCCGCATTAAAAACTGTTAAGAAACACTCCATCTGTTCTCAACGTTTTAAATATAACATTATCTGTGGAATAACTATATCACAGGACCGATTGGTGTGAAGGTATTTTGTGATAGCCAACATACTTCCAGGATGATGAATAATTAACAGACTAATTCCTTAAGAATTGAACAGAGTATAAACTCATTTTATACTCCAAAATCGTTTTAAGAACTTTTTACTATTATTGTCGCCGCCATATATTAAAAACGGTATATGATCATGATCATGACTATCCTATATTTTATGTATATACATAAAATAGTCAATTAATAATACTTTTACTACAACTAATAATGATTAATACAAACTGTAGAGATCTATGTCCAGCGGTGGACGTCTATGGGTTGAAATGATGAAGAAAATACAAACTAAAGTCATAGCAGACAAATAGGAGCAAAATAATTAGGTTCTACTATTTCTACACCTTATAGATTGAAATAGTATTCAAATTTTAAGAGACTGACGTATTTTTTTTCTTTAGTTATTATTTATGATTGCTATAATCGTAGCAGTTATAATATTACTCGTTCATTATTCGTTAGAATTAGGACAAAACATAAAGACGTTAGAGATATTTATATAAAAAAAAAATTATATTCAACAAGACATAGTTAATAATAAGATCATTGATCTAATTGGTCATTCAGTGAAATATATTAACGGCCTCCCCTTGATATTCCTTTGAAGTGCAGACGATTGGCAACCGCTGGCACAGTTGGCACGGCGGCCGGACAATGGCAATGAAGTACTCATAATTTACTTTAATATGTGATGTTTAGTCATATTCAATGATAAATCATTGCCTAATAAAAAAATCTCATGAAGCAATATTTTATAATAAAGGAAAGCTTTGGTAGATATCAAAGCTTCTTCTCTTTCTCGAGCAGATGCTCGTGATTACAGATCAGTGCTTCCCAACCTTTGTTCGTTCCTATAGACCCAAAGAAACTTATCATTTATAAATACTCCTCCCAAATAGTACTCTTAATCAATGTCTTGTTTCTCTTTAGGTCTCTCACTATTTTATCTCTAGCACCTTAGTAAAATGTTAGTTATAAGGTTCAGTTTAAACTAGATATATCATTACCATAATCATTTTCACGTCCGCTCCGCCCAATACGACTTCAATTACGATTTAGACCATGAGGTAAAACTTAAGTTAAAATATATATTAATTAGGTGATAAGAACATAGCCTATAGATACTAGATTCATTTATTACATCATTAAAGGTGTAGATAAATGACAGAGTACTTACATTTTGGGGAAGAAATTATGTAAAATTTATTCTTAGCTAACCTTTAAATGGCAGAAGCAATGTCTCTACCTAATTTTGAGTGTTTACGGGATAGTGATGAGTCAATGAATCTAGATATCTCCTGTATACAAGTACAAGTATCGATTCAACTGATTAATTGTACAGGCGTTTGAATGTACTAGAAATAATTAAGTTTTAGCATGTGATATAAATAATGTTAGTAATATAAATGAAAAAAATATATACAAACAATATGAGCAGTACAATATTAGCAGGTTTCATCTGTATAATGCAGTTTTATACAAATTTCTATTAGCGACTAAAAAAGGATATGCTAATATTTCTGGTGGCAGGTCTCTGTTGTTGGAGACCGTCTAGTTGGGTACTACCGTAGTTCCTGCTTAACAGTAGTGTGCAAACATTACTGTGTTCCGGTTGGATTGGCGGTGAAGCTAGTAAAATTACTGGGGTAACGAGACGTAAACGAGACGTAAACTCAAAGCGACAAGTATAATGTGATGCTGTGTATATCATCCTAGCTGGCGTCGTTATGAGCGGACGCATCATTTACGATCAAGTATCGCGCCTTTCGTCGTTTCCTTGATTAAAAAAAAGTACCTTGATCTAGATTCTTATAAATGATATATCCTATGTACTAGGTTATGTTAATGAGATACTATAAAGCGTATTTTATTCCAGGATCCAGAGCATTGCCAACAACAAGTTCCTGGTGGTGCTGGAGCTGGATGACGTGATCGAGACCGATGCGGGCCTTTATAAAGTTAAAGCTAAGAATAAGATGGGCGAGGTGGCCGCTTCCATCAATCTTAACTTTAGCCGTAAGTTATTAGTACTCTACATAAACACTACATATAATACCATTCTCTACCGTATTGACCTTAGAATATTAGATTATGCCTTTTGTTTGACTTTTAATGGAACATATCTGCAGACATATATATATATACTATAAGCTACTTTAATCTGATTTTATTTTATGAAATTAGTATCTTTTGGAGAAGAGTGAATATTCTACTTCTAGACTAGTCCTTTACTAGCTTTACCGTCGAAGACCATCAAGTGCTATGGTCGTCAAAGGGCTAATTTAAATGATTAAAATGATAATATATATGAATATTTGTTACTCAATTTTATTTTTTATCTATTTATTAATATAATGAAAAACTACATCAAAACTATTGAAACTGTATTAAGTTTAGCGTTGTGTTAACTATTTATTTGTTTATAACTGTAATGTATGTATTTATTTAGTTTTTTTGTATATGTTTTAATATCTTTGTGGGAAGCATAATTCCAGCAGTGGATGTCTATCGGCTGATAATGATGTTTAAATGTAGGTAAATGAGTACGAATTTACATGACAGATTTTTTTCTTTTACAAACTTAAACTGGTCCGAAGTTCAGAGTGTTAGCTTGTATATTCTATTTTCGTGTATTCATTGTCTTTGCTTTATTACATATAATAAAAGAAAGGTTTTGTTTCTTATTCTCTAGCAATGAAATTAAACATATAATAAGTATGAGAAATCCGTCCATATGAATCCATACGCGTTGTAGGGATTTTTGGGAGAGGCCTATAGTGCCCGTCTATCGGCTGACGTTGAATAAATATGACATTATTGATAGATGAAGTGTTCATTGCATCATAACAAAATCAGATACACATATAAATAAAGCAAAATATAACAAAATAACGTCGTGAAGATTACTTTAATATACCTAATGTATTGCAAGGGTACAAAAGGGTGTAGTTCATTGAATTGTTTACCTACAGGAGGTACAACACTGATTTCTAGTTACAGCCCAATCTGAACTGCTATTAGTAATCCAATACTTGTGCCAATATAAATGGCTTCGCAAATAACGCCGTTAGTCATAGACTAAAATAAGTGACAACTAAAAATTACACCGGACACGCGTCGCACCATGAGACTAATGCTGACAGAATTGGTGATGGCGCAGACGTAAGGGCTGATGGAAGCCCACACGTAAACATATGACGGGTTAACGCGTCATGGTACAGATTTGTGTTTCAACTATTGTATACTCTAATTATAGAGGTATAATAGGTCTTATTCACATGATAATATACCTGTAACAAAGTATGCAAAAAGCATTTAAACAAACACGAACCGACTACTAATATCACTGCAGCCTCTGTTTATGCCGACAATCAGGAGTAGTCAAACCTTACGATATTCGGGTTTGAAGGGCGGTGTAGATAGTGAAAGTACTGAAGTAATAGGACATTACGGTGTTTCTAGACAGAAGCGAAGACCAAAATTTGGTACTGTATGTATAATCATAACTAGCGGCATGTTGTTATGAAAGGGCGTGTTACATACTTCCAAGTGAACGTCTCACGCGTATCGATCAAATAAAAAAAAAGACTGAAAGAAAACATTACATGAAAAGGAAAGCAGCTTGTCCATTGACCATGTTCAATATTTTAGTTCACATGGATTCGGGACAGAGCAACGCTGTCATAGAGGCAGTTTTACAATACTAGAGATCGGAAGCTAGCAAATCGCGTTTAAAATAATTCGCTACTACAAACATTATCCAAATGTCACAACTTAACCTCTGCAATCGTATGTAGTTAATTCTTAATAACAAGAAAATGTTAATTATATACATTTCATCATATATATTATCAGTAATCGGAACAAATACTGAATATAGATTTATTCCTAGAAACTTCTCCATACGTTTTATGTTATACAAATTTATAAACATCTCCTCAGCATTTGAAAATACCTAGTAGTCTTTTTAACTATACGTATTTTATTAATCTATTTCACACTGATCAATGTTATTTTTCCTTTCAGCCGCAGACGAAGAGAAACAGAAGTAAGTATCATATACATGAATTTAGTACTGTGTACAAATCTTACTTTTAAAGCTTTAGTCTATCTAGATAACTGATCTTTTTGGTTTCATATTTTTAATACGATTAAAAATATCGAGTAAGAGTATCGATTAACAATGTTAGTACTCTTTTTATCCGTTTTTCGATAGGTAATGTATAATGTAATAAATAAATATACTATCTACTTCAATAGACAAGTGGATGGTAAAGCGCCAACATTTGCGCGCAAGCCCGCCATCAGACAAGAGGACGACGGCAAGCGGCTGATCTTCGAGTGCCGTATTGAAGCTGAACCGATACCCAGCGTCGTCTGGTTCCACAACACATTAGAGGTCAAACAGAGCCTCAGGCACAAAGTAAGTTTGATTTTATTTTATATATGTAAGGTATAATGATACTCGTTACAGTGCCCACCCGCTGCCCACTGGACCCTTTCCCGTTATAAAACCCCTGCAATCTCTTTACTTAAAGGACATTGTAAAATTTATTCTTAGCTGCCCTCTAAATGGCAGAAGAATCTCTACCAAATTTTAAGTGTTTACGTTTAATAATTCTTTAGATCTCGTGACGAGTCAAAGAAACTCTGGATATCTCCTAACAAACAAGACAAAAAGCCTTTCTTACGAAGAGCACTATTGTTAAAACACAAATTAAGAAATCATACAACTTAAATAGTATAAAAAATATTGTAAAGTTTGTAAGACAGATCTTAGAATGTGTTATTTTTTTACATTAATATAGTTTCCATGTATACTTTTAAAACTAACAAGAGGTGGCCTTGACCTCAATCTACTTGGCTATAAACATAGACAGGTGTACGCATAGGTAAGAGATGGGTTGGCCTATTTCTGTTTATTACTATACGTTAGTTTGATAAAGCATAAATATGGTTTCTTTTATCGAACAACTATTTATTAAATGAAAACAGGAATATGTTACTGCAATTACTTGTCATCAACAATCAAAATAATTTTGGTGATTTAATGATTGATTGGACCCTAGTTTTTCTTTTGTTTTAAAGAACTACGTACAAGTTAATTATAAATGAAATGCCTAGGTAATACCACATTTCAACTACAAAAAGTACACAGGTCCAGCAACCTGCACTTAAGGAGCGTGATGAATAATGACATTAAAAATTAATTGAATTTCAACAGCTAACAGTAAATAAAGACGGCAAGTCATACTACGCCTCGTTGGAGATCAACGACGTGACGGTAGAGGATGCTGGTAAATACCGGGTGACCGCCAAGAACGAGCTCGGTGAGAGCAACGCAACAATCAGCTTGAACTTCGACAGTAAGTACTGCATTTGTTAATTATAATATTACCATCCACAAGAAAATCAGCGTAAAATACATTAAACTATTTAGTAGAAAGACAAGAAAAAAAAAACATCATAAAACTATTTAAGAATTATGAATAGTATCTATTAACTATTTTTAAGATTCATCATCCAATGAGATTTAAAAAATTTGAATGAATGGACGCTGATTTTACTCACACTTATATCATCATTCAACATTCAATGGTATAACCGTTATTCATACACAATTACGTGAAATTCTACTCTTCTAATATCATTTATCCTAGTTGTAGTGTGAGTGATTTTAATTTACTAGCTATATACATAATTTGTTCCACGATATTCACGTAGTATTTGCAGCTAAACTTCATGGATCATCGTACTAATATTACGTTGTATCAGTTACTCTACACACGTTATACACATTGACATTTACGTTTATACGGTAACAGTTAACTGTCGTACCACAGTTTAAGATGTTTTCTTACATTGTATTTGTTAAATAAGAAGTATTTTTTATTACACTTTACATAACTCAATAATCTAATCCTTAACCTCATTACGCTTCGCACGTAAGACAGTGTTTGCATGATATTGAGTATCCCTTTTTCAAAACATTATTATTACGTTTAATACTTTCCATACATCACTATTTCTTATTTACAAATTATCTTGTATTTATTAACAATGACTATTAATTGTTGCTTGAGCACATGCATTATTTATTTTAGTAACGACAAAGCAACTGTTATGCGTACTGTTTGTGAAACTATATCTTAGACTTATAAAAACAATAAAAACTATAATCCAAATATATCTATTATTATATTTATAATAGCTGGTATATTTACACCCTCAATTAACTCTGTAATATTCTGTTCCTGGCTGCATAATATAATTAATCAATACACCTATCAGAAAGAAAACATCTTAATTGAGATATACTGTGAGAATATACAAAGCTGCAAATCTTAGTGAAAAAGGAATGAGTTATGGATAAAGCTAATTAAAGAATTAATATGATAGGCGACGAAGCTCCGGTGCCTGAAGACTCGATCAAACCGACGTTTACGGAGAGACCCGTCATCAGGCAATCGGAGGATGGTACCAAAATCACATTCGAATGTCGATGTGTTGGCAAACCGAAACCAACCGTCACTTGGTAAGAATAAAATTTATAGAGTTCTAGCTCTCGACTTATGACGGACTATATTAAATTTAATACGCATTATGTACATAACAGGTACCACGGTAAAAAGATTATAAAGGAAAGTAGTCGATACAAAATCACGCTTGAAGAAGATCAAATTTTATATCACATGGCTCGGCTTGAAATCATAGGTGTAGAGAATTCTGATAAAGGAGAGTACAAAGCTGTAGCTAAAAATAAATACGGTGAAGGTGTAGCAAAAATAAATTTAAATTTTGAAGGTGGAGATAAACCAAAGTAAGCTCTTTAAGTAACTTGTTTTATGAAAAGAGCTTCAGTAGGGTTTTTATTAAAATTTTTGTCTTTCAAACAGAATTCCAGCTGGCAAAGCACCAAGATTTCCTAAAAAACCCACTATTAGACAGGATGGTGATTTATTAATAATGGAATGTATACTAGAAGCACATCCAATGCCAGATATTACCTGGTTCCATGGAGATAAAGAAATAAAAGACGGTGCTAAAATGAAAATGTCTAGAAAAGCGATTGGAAAAGATACATTTAACTTAACTTTAGAAATTTTAAACCCTACTAAAGAAGATGGTGGAAATTATAGATGCAATGCTTTCAATGTGTTTGGAGAAAGCAATGCTAACATTGCTCTTAATTTCCAAGGTAACACAAGGGATAATATACAATATCGTGATAAACTTAAATATGTACGCATACAGGAGCAATTGCATGTGGAGCTTTGTGCTTGATAAGCAGCATGAACTTTTATGTATAATTGTAATAGTGCATTCATTAAATTTTATGCTTGAATTTTAGGTGGAGATGACGAAAACGGTTTCGCTCCATCATTCATCGAAAAACCACGAATCATTCCCAATGAAGATGGTTCATTAATAACAATGCGATGTGTATGCAAAGCAAAGCCGGCGGCAGAAGTTACATGGTACCGAGGCACAACGGTCATTAAAGCTAGCAGCAAAATTCAAATTAAGTCATCAGTTATAAGTGAAGATGTTTATGAACTAGTATTTCTCTTATCTAATCCTACAGCAGCGGATGGTGGCGCTTACCGCTGTCATGTCAAAAATGAATTTGGGGAGAGTAATGCTAATCTGAACTTAAATATTGAAGCTGAACCAGAACCTGAAGGAGAAGGGCCAACATTTATAGAAAAACCCACTATTCAGTCCAAAGATAATGGTAAATTAGTTATTATGGGTTGTAAAGTAAAGGCTAATCCTAGACCGACAATCATATGGTACCATGAGGGTAAGGAAATAAGGGACTCGTCGAAAATCAGAACTCGGGTTGAAGTTAAAGAAGACATTTACACAATCATTTTGGAACTTGTCGATCCTGGTATTGATGATTCCGGATTGTATAAATGCAACATTAAGAATGAACTTGGAGAGCTCAACGCTAATCTTACGCTCAATATTGAAAGTATGTCTTTTATATTAGTAAAGTAATTTATTTGCCATTAATTGATGATAATCTAATTATTTTATTTCAAATTTAGTCATTCCAGTTATCAAAGAGAAACCAAAGATCATAAAAATAGTTAAGAAGAAAACTGTGATTGTTGAATGTAAAGTATTAAGTAAATTTGCACCTGCATGTACGTGGTACAAAGAATCAAATGCCGTCAAAGAAGATTCCAGGCATACCGTTTTGATTGAGCCACTGAGAGAAGTAAAAACATTTTTGTTATGATCGTTATAATGAACTATAAAAAATTCTAAAAGTAATCATTGATTTTCAGGGAGAGTTTACAGTTAAACTCGAAATTTCAAATATTTCTCAACAAGATAAAGGTTCTTACAAGCTTATTGCTAAAAATGAGAAAGGTGAAGCAACATCACAGCAAGTTGAAATTACCGATATCCCCGAAGAAAAGGGTGATAAACCGTACATAATCAAACATCTCCGAAGTCTCGTAAGTAATCCATAAAAATGCCTTTAATTGTAATTAAAATATTTTTTGTTATAATGTCGATAGTAATATTGTTAAAATGAAATACACGTGTTATTTTAGGCGCGCAAAGAAAATGAAGAAGCTGAATTCGTAGCAGTCCTTAAAACATCTGATCAATCATGTAGATGTACTTGGTATAAAAATTCAACTGTAATAAGAGACTCGTCAGAGGTTAACACTTCTTTCGATGGAACTAATGCTCGCTTGATTATTAGAAAGGTATCAACTAAATACGTGGCAAACTACAGGGTTGTCATAAGAAACGAATATGGTGAAGACGAATCGAGTGCTGACTTAACACTTGTAGAAGAAAAGGTACATATGTTTCTTCAAAACAGTCTTGTCATTATTAATACCTTTCATTATGAATTAAAAGACGTTTTTATAATAAAATTTCTACTTTTTATACGGTGTTATGTAGTGAAATAGTTTTACTTAAAAAAAATTCTATTTGATGTTCAGAAAAAGAAAAAAGAGGAGGAAGAAGAAGATGAAACGACAGTAATAGAAGAATCGGAAGAAGAAATGTCAATCGTAGAAGAAAAATCCGTTATCGAAGAAAATCATATTGATGAAAGGAACGAGGTAATTTAAAATATTAATAACATAGTCAATTTACTTAAAAACATTCGAAAAGTACCATGTTCTATTACAAATTTTTTAATTAATTAAACTGTGTCAAAACTTATTAGCGACCAGTTATAACGATAAGACAGGACACTTCTTAGACTGCTGAATAGGGTGCTATTATTTTTACATAGAAATATAATTTTTGTTGTAAATAGTAGATGAAGAGATTTCTGATAAATTATTTTAAGTAGAAAATTTAATATCCATAATACTTTTTTTTAAAGATACAAACACAAAAGAAAGAGGATGAAAAGAAAATAATTGAACAAAAGAAATCTGCGGCTAAAAAAGTTACTAAAAAAGAAGAAATTAAAATGCAAGAAACAAAAGAAGAAGTAAAAATTGAAGCCAAAAAATCTGAAGCACAAATAGAAGCAAAGAAAATTGAAGCTAAAAAAATTGAAACGAAAAAAGCAGAGGCCGAAGTTGAAGAAACCAAACAAATCCTTGAGAAAAAAACAGCTAAAACTGAGGAAGAAAAGAAAGCGCTTCTAGAAAAAATTGAAAAGAAGAAGTCAGAACCTGAACCTGAGGCGAAGGTGGAAGGTATTCCTAAGTTAAAACCAGTAAAACCAAAGGAAGAACAGAAACAAGTAGAAGAAAAGAAACAAGCTACCAAAAAGACTGAGGAGAAAAAGAAAGTTATTAAAAAGAAGGTGGTTTCTAAAAAAGAGGCAGAAGTAAGTAATTTTATAGACAGAACTTTCTGTATAAAGCTTGTTTTATATTTATGTGAAATCCGATACTGAGTTGTATATGTTGTAAATAGAGATACTATATCGGAATATCACTTTTCACGATATATGTATAATGTTCAGAATTTCCACTAAAATTACGTTTTAGTTAATGTGTTAACGTCTAGATGTGCTAATTTGTGTTTTAATATAGGATGAATTCGACTTTGTTGATGATTACGAGCGTCCCGTTTTGGAGAAATATGAAAAAATTACACCTACACCATTAATTAAAAAACCTAAAACAGATGACATTCCGAAGGTAATCATTCGTTACTTTACACTTACAATATCCACAATAACAATTAAAGTTTTTCTTTACACAATATAATAATCAAATTACATAATTCGTCCACCAATTAGGCTAAACGACCGTCAATGTCTGAAACCGTTGAAAGCGAAGATTACGAAAGTGAAGAAGAACTTTCAATCGCGACTTCTGTAAAAGAAAAAAAACCCAGAACAGAAAATAAAGAAAAGGTAGATTTTTATGTGCAACAGTACATATTAAAGTCAAATTTAAAACAATAGGTAATTTTTACTTAGAATCTATTTACATCATAAAAACTAAAACACAATGTTTGTATATAGGTCGAAGACGAAACTAAACGACATAGTATCAAAAAAGGTATCCCTAAACCAGAGGAACCTGTCGATGAACTATCAAACGTTAAACTGTCTAAAGCCCCGACCAAACCCGGGGAAGAAATACTTGAGGAGCCTCAAGTAGCACAAAATAAAAAATTGGTCAGAAAGGTAAATTTCTGGACGTAGCTTAACTCATTAATTAAATAATTTTGAAGAAATTTAATTTTTGTTTTAAATGTTTTAAAGCCTGAAGAAGAAAGAGAGTATGTCGATGACTATGAAAGACCCGACTTAGAGAAATATGATAAAATATCTCCAACTACTACAGATAAAACTAAAAAACAAAACGGGGTAGAGGAGGTACTTAGTTTTTTTAAATGATACAATAATTTCTTTTTCGGTCTTATTACCAATACAATAACATGTATTAACACATCATTTCTAGGATGCGATGATAATCGATGATTATGAGAAACCAGAATTAGAAAAGTATGATAAAATCAGTTCTACGACTAAAACCAAACGTGGTTCTAAAGAAATACAGGTAAAACTTTAACAATAGTACAAAAATTTCTTATAAAAATAACTTTATTACCAATTTTAAAGAGTTATCGAATTTAAAACTACTATGAAATTATCTTAGGACGAGGTGGATGTTATGAAAGGTAAAATTAAACCGAAAGATAAGGAAGAAGAACCACAAATGCCAAAACTGCGTAAACGTTCAGTTGCTAAAGATAAGGTACATTCAGTTTTAATTCATTATGGTCGTTAAAAAAGTATAGATTTATCTAAAATAAATGATTGACTCTTAGGATGAAGACAAAAAACCTGAAGACAAACCAAAGAAAAAGACTATTAAAAAAGATGAAACAGGACCTAAAAAACGGCCTTCACTCAAAGAGAAGGAGGTACACACAAGTTCAACACAATTAACACTTGACAAACAATTAACACTAACAGGCGTCGTTGTATCAAAAAACAACTGCTTTTTAATGAAAACTTAAAACACTTAACATATCTTTATAGATAACCTACAGCTCTAATTCTAGACATCGTTGACAAAAATATTCTTCAGCTTGCATGTAATTGATTTTGATATTCTCTTTATTTGCAAACTTAACTATAGGTTGTGTTCTTCACTACTAGGTGAAATTTACTAAATGAGGTTTTGTACATTTTAATGACTTTCTCTTATACATTTTAAAGGTTGTGGAAGAAGAGTTTATAGATGATTATGAGCGACCGGTTCTTGAAAAATACGAGAAAATAACACCAACTCCTACTGTTAAAAAGAAGAAGGTACTTTTCACATACATTATGAAACGACACAAAGTTACATTTTACCAAACACAAACTTATTATTTCGATAATTTTTGTTAGGATGATAAAAAGCCAGATGAGGATCAACCTTCGGAAGCTACAGCTACAGCTAGGCGTCCTTCTGCTAAAGACAAAGATAAGCCAGAGGTACTTCTGCAACTACAACATTTTTGAGATATGACTATCATTTTCAAGTATCTTAACACGCTTCTGATATTTCTACAGCCTATGGATATCGATGAAGAAGTTCATTTAACTAAACAGAAAACTCCATCCAAACCAGGACCTGAGGATGTCTCATTAACACATAAAACACCAGCAGAAATCACGCCCACGGTTCGTAAAAACATTCCACTTCACTTTATTTACTTTTATATTCAATAAGTATTTTCTATTAACGATACATATACAATAGGAGGACGAGGCTGAGGCTAAACTCAAAATAAAAAAACCAGAAATCGTTGAAGACAAAACACTTAAAAGACCATCTAAAAAAGAAAAAGTTCAGGTAAGATTTCAATAGAGAAAATCTTTTCAATAAGATATTACTAATATCTAAATTTATTTCCAAACTTTCTATGCCCCTTAAAATATGACAGAAATCCATTTAAAACATTTTTTGGTATATTTCTATACAGACTGGAATAAAAATAACTTCCAGCCTCTCTAATGGGTCAATATTTTCAGATACTTTCTAGGACTACATAAGTAGATAGATACTTATCACATTATTGACCACGGATCCTAATAAGATCTATATGTTATAACCTACTAATTGATATAAAAAAAAAAATTACTTTATTTATATCAATCAGTTGTATAGATAAAGTAAAACTAGCATTCAAGTTAATTTATATTTGTTGTTCGTTAATAAACTCAAAAAAATTTTTGTACTATTTTAATGTTAGTAATTTTTTAAAATAAACCCCTAGTAATCGATAGTATAATTTAAACTTTATTTCCGTAAAAAATCTTTCAAGTAATATGCAACACCGCCTAACACTTGTATATAATTACGGGGTCAGGACGGAGACACAGAGGAGTCTGTCAGTGTTGGCAAGCCTCGTACTAAGACAAGCACTACTGCTCCTGAAGATGCATCTCTCACGCACAAGACACCGTCTAAGAAAGAACCAACGGTACTGAACATTTTATTTTTTTTTATTATCTCAGCCTTTTACGACTTTATCTTTATATCAATAGCACACTTGAAATTTAAAATGAATAATTGGTTTAGGAGGGAAGTGAAGCGGCGCAACTCAAAGTTAAAAAACCTGCTGTGGTCAAGAAAGGACGCAAGGATGAGGTAGCATACTAGTATAATTTATTATTTGATACATATTTCTATAGATGGAAAGGGCTAAAGAAGGTTGATTTAGTTATATAAAACTACACTAACATTTCCGCGTAAAATATCTTTTAAGCATGTATTCTAAAATTATAAAAGAATTAGAGCAAATAAAACTAAAGGTAAGATCGCTTGTTAGTTGTCGGGCATGATTACATTAAGTTAGTTATGTGAAAATATAGAGCGAACATTATATTCTCACAAATAACATCTGTAAATATGTACATAGTATTATACTATTCTTAATGTTGTGCTAAAACCGCTCCAAATTATTTGTCCCGTAATTAATTCGAAAGGAAGCACAGTAACTAATTTATTTCTCCTGTTGTTAAATTTTTAATATTTGGACAGTTGTTTATATTATATCTTCGTCCAAATTAGGTTTGACACATTTTTTTCATAATGTATTTTTATAATTATTTGGAAATAGGAGGCTATTTTTAGAAGTCTAGAAGAAAATATTATAGATAACAATATCGATACTCATACAAAACAGCAACAGACATACACATACTGTTACACGAGCTTTTACGAATATTCACACATGTATTATGCATTATTGATATCATATTAAATAAACGATTATATTTCACTAGGAACTCACAGACAAAACTACACCTAAACGCAGTGTTAGTTTAGATCAACCTAAAAAGACTTCGTACCCTTGGCGTCGCTCGAGTAAAGCGGAGGTAACACTAATTACATTTATCAATATTGCAGTTTCATTAAAGGGTACTAACAAAATATATTACACACAGGACGATGAAGATGATTCGGAAGACGAAACTGAAACCACAGATACAACACAAACAAAAATAACTGCACAAAAAACACGTCCACAAGAACCTACACCTACACCACAAATTTCTTCTAAACTTAAAGAGGTACATAATTACGGAACAATAAGATTTTTAATTAGTAAAGCTATATTTTAATTTATTCTTAATTATTGCATTAGGACTTGGATGACACTAAACACACACCTACAACAGAAAATAATAAAGTTAAAACAGATAAAAAGGATTCTAATGAATCTGAATATCCATGGCGTCAGCGTAACCCTGTGAAAGAGGTACGTTCCCACAGGGCATACCCGCGACGTTCCTAGGCAACCTTATACACGCCATAACCAAATACATAATTGAATATATATCGTAAAGATACGTATTTGTACTCTTTTGTATAAGATATTGTTTCAAAGCCAAGAGAAAATTTTTTAGTTAACATTTGCAATATACACTATAACAATATAAATTTATCTTAACACAAACATAATAATTAAATTACATAACCACTTCCAATTAGGAAAAACCACCGTCAATGTCTGAATCTGTTGAAAGCGAAGACATCGAAAGTGAAGAGGAACTTTCAATATCGACCGCTGTATCCGATAAAAAGCCCAAAACAGAAAAAGATAAGGTATATTATTATATAGAAGTTGATTTTAAACCCAAAATTAAAATGTTTAAGTCATTTATACTTAGAATTTGTTTCATAGTTTTAAAAATTTGAAAAGTAAAATATGATGTATATGTAGATAGAAGATGAAACTAAACGTCGTAATTTAAAAAAAGGAGTTCCTAAACCTGACGAACCTGTCGACGAATTATCAAACAAATTATCTAAGGTCTCGATCAAACCCGGGGAAGAAAAACTTGAGGAGCCTCATGTTGCACATAATAAAAAAATGGTCAGAAATGTAAATTTTTTAACGTGGCTTAACTCATTAGTTAAATAATTTGTAAAAGACTTAATTTTAATTTTAAATATTTTAAAGCTTGAAGAAGAAAGAGAGTATGTCGATGACTATGAAAGACCCGACTTAGAAAAACATGATAAAATATCTCCTACGACTACGAATAAAATTAAAAAACAAAACGGGGTAGACGAGGTACTTAGTTATCTTTTAAACATTACGTAAATTTCTTTTTCGGTCTTATTACCAAACCCATAATATATATTAACACATCAATTGTAGGATGCGATGATAATCGATGATTATGAAAAACCAGAACTAGTAAAACATGATAAAATCAGTCTTACGGCTAAAACCAAACGTGGTTCTAAAGAAATACAGGTAAAACTTTAAAAATAATACAAATATTTCTTATAAAAATAAATTTATTACTAATTTTAAAGAATTGACGAATTTAAAACTACTATGAAATTATCTTTAGGACGAGGTGGATGTTATGAAAGGTAAAATTAAACCGAAAGATAAGGAAGAAGAACCACAAATGCCAACACTGCGTAAACGTTCAGTTACTAAAGATAAGGTACATTCAGTTTTAATTCATTATGATCGTTAAAAAAGTATAGATTTATCTAAAATAAATAATTGATACTCAGGATGAAGATAAAAAACCTGAAGTGAAACCAAAGAAAAAGACTATTAAAAAAGATGAAACAGTAGCTAAAACACGACCCTCACTCAAAGAAAAGGAGGTACACACAAGAACAACACATTTAACACTCTATAAACATTTAACACTAACAGATACAACTTCATTCTACCAGAAAAAAAACTTGCTTTTTACTAGGAACACAATATATTTTTCTTAATAATTTACAGGTCTGCTTGTAAATTTGTTGACAAATTTTTTTCTTCAGTTTGCATGTGACTGGTTTTGATATTCTCTTTATTTATTGAAGCAATTTTAGATTCCTCAGGTAACATGACGCGATGAATTTTCGAGGTAGAATAACTACAACTAATTTTATTTTACTAGTTTAATACAAAAATTGTTGCCCAATATCACTTGTTGAGTCTGCTAAACTAAACATGGTTTACTTTTAAATACAACTAATCTAATTTCAATTAATTTTATTGACTTTTATGCCTTTTAAAGGTTGTGGAAGAAGAGTTTATAGATGATTATGAGCGACCGGTTCTTGAAAAATACGAGAAAATAACACCAACTCCTACTGTTAAAAAGAAGAAGGTACTTTTCACATACATTATGAAACACGAATCACAATATATTTTACTAAACACAAATTCATTATTTCGATAACTTTTGTTAGGATGATAAAAAGCCAGATGAGGATCAACCTTCGGAAGCCACAGCTACAGCTAGGCGTCCTTCTGTTAAAGACAAAGATAAGCTAGAGGTACATCAGCAACAATTAAATTCATAAAACATGGTTAATAATTTCAAATATCTTAACACACTTCCAATATTTCAACAGCCTATGGATATTGATGAAGAAGTTGATTCAACTAAACAGAAAACTCCATCCAAACCAAAACCTGAAGACGTCTCATTAACACATACCACACCTGCAGAAATCACGCCTACGGTTCGTAGAAACATTCCACTACACTTTATTTACTTTATTTCAATCAATATTTATAATAACTCACACATACATATACAATAGGTGGACGAGGCAGAGGCTAAACTCAAAGTAAAAAAACCAGAAATCGTCGAGGATAAGACACTTAAAAGACCATCTAAAAAAGAAAAAGATGTTCAGGTAAGATTTCAATCACGAAAATCTTATCTCGATATTAGTTTGACATTACTGTCTAAATTTCGTTTCATTTCTAATTGTACTATATAATTCTATTAGTGATTTATTCAGGATATTTTTTAATATTTAATTACCTAATAAAGTTGTACGAAAATTCACAGACTGAAATAAAAGATAAGTCCCTACCTCTCTCGTCGTTCGGTATTTTAAGGAGAGTAGCTATTATCACTAAGGTACTTTGTAGCAATACATTTAATAGTACACAAAAGGACACTAAGCACTTTCTCACCATTTGTGGATAGCACTCGCACTATTTTTGATTTAGAATCACTGATCCTAAAAAAATCTTCTTTTCGTAACTGAAATTATTACAATTGATTAGTTGTACAGATATATTACAACTAGCATTAAGGTTAAATAAAATCAATCTGTTTGGATCCTTAATTTTATTGAAATTGCTTCCTTCTGTTTTAAATTTCTTACTTTCTCAATAGAAACATCTCATTATCAATAGGATATTCTAAACTTTATCTTTGTAAAAAATCTTTCAAGTAATATGCAACACCGCCTAACACTTGTATATAATTACGGGGTCAGGACGGAGACACAGAGGAGTCTGTCAGTGTTGGCAAGCCTCGTACTAAGACAAGCACTACTGCTCCTGAAGATGCATCTCTCACGCACAAGACACCGTCTAAGAAAGAACCAACGGTACTGAGTCTTTTTAAATTTTAATTATCTCAGCCTGATAAGACATTACCTTAAAATCATGTTATAAATAATATCAATAGTACATTGTAAATTTATAACGTATAATTGGTTTAGGAGGGAAGTGAAGCGGCGCAACTCAAAGTTAAAAAACCTGCTGTGGTCAAAAAAGGACGCAAAGATGAGGTAGAACACAAGTATAATTTATTATTTGACACAGATTTTGAAGAATTGAAAGGGCTAAAGAAGGTTGAGATAATTAAAAAAAACTTTACTAACATTTCCGCAAAAACTACGTATTTAAGCATGTTTTCTAATGTCACTTTTGTTATACTGCACAAACAATCTAACTTTATTAGAAGAAGCATTAAAATAGGCTTTGAATAGTATAGAATCTTGTCTCTAAACTTGTCTTGCTTCCTTAGGAGCCATTGACAATACAAGGTGGCAAATTTGAAATTCCACAACTTAAGAAAACAGTTAAGAAAACAACAAACAAACCTAAACAAGCAACACCTGGTACCAAGGAAATACATGATGGGGTAAACTATGTTCTGAGTGTCTATGGAGATGATCTTTCATTTTCCTCTATGTCTATATACAAACTTTTTTTTCCATTTCCTACTTCTGTAAATATCGTACTTCTATAAATGTTACACACTACACACACACACACACACAGTTTCACATCTACGCACTCACTGCACTTAGCTCTAAAACACATCACATTTTGTAATACAAAGGTTTTGTAAAAAAAAAACATATTTGTTATTTGACAATTGGTTCGCTTATTGTGTCGTTCTACTATTGTGGTCGTTGCAGTCGCATGGTTTTTAATTTTTTTTCAGGGACGGTATGTACTTATTTTTTCCTTAGATCGTTTAAACTTACTATTTAATACGTAGTTACTATACAGAATTTATTTTTCCGTCATTTAGTCTAAAATCGACTGACTTTTATGCTCCTGTAACAGGATTTCGGAGATTATTATTTCTTTTATAATAATAACCTTAATCTAATATTCATCGTTATTACATTTTTCAGTATGAACTCGATTTCGTCGATGACTACGAGCGCCCAGTGCTTGAGAAGTATGAAAAGATTTCCCCTACGCCTACAGTCAGAGAGAAGAAAGAAAAGGAACAGATATCGGTAAGACCTTTAACATACATTATTAATAATGAGGAACAAATTTTGTTATAGGAAACACAGTTACGTGCTAAATTAATTATATGCCGGAGTGTATTCAATCGAATTCAATTGTATGGGATTGGTGGAAATTACTTCAGCAATTTCATTTATATAATGTATGTGTAACCTAGATTTTAATTTTATCTATTAACAAAACAGGTGACAATGGTATCCCATCAAGGACAACATATCGAAATCAAGGTAGAAAAGAAATTGAACTCATCAAATTTGCGTGAAATCCTCCCTATGTCCTTAGTAGAAATCTTCAAATAGAAAGTAATGATTCATTAAATGATGCATATAGTTTGTCATGAAAACGTACTTCTTTATCTAATTGTGTCTTTATTACAAATATTATATAAATGATACTTATTTAAGTAATATTTAAAAAAAATATTTGAAGATTTCTTTACAGTTTGTGGAACTCCTATAAAATGGAAACACATAAGAATGAGAGACCAACATAAATATTGTACAATTTCCCGTATTATCTTGATCTGTTTATTCCATTATAATGTGTTATGTACCATTATATATCATTTATTTTGAGTCAATAACGGCCAGACTGTGTATATATGTTGGTAACACTTGTTGCACGGTACGCATGTAGAACAAGTGTATTAAAATTAATCGAAATTTCCTCTTTTATATTTTTAGACTGAAAGCCGAAGAACTTCCATTCAGGCAGAGGTAATTATTTTTGTTTTTTCACTTTTTTCGTATTGAAAACATTATTTATTTGTATCATTAGGAATAGATCTAAATATAGTAATAATAGTCTGGTTAATATATTGTGCTTCACACGCCAATTGTAACATACCACTGTCATTTAAACAGATCATTGATTAACTTTAAATTCATCATCATCAGTCGATAAACGTCTTTCTCTGTTAACTGACTAACGAAGCCGACAATGAAGCATATTTGCTTGAAGGAATCGGAGCACAGCAATAATATTGCAATGGCAGATTTATTGTAGCGTTTGAGTCCAAAGATTTTGTAACAATAGTGATAGCCTATAAAATATACGATAATCTTATATTTTAGATCAGACTATGTTTTATGCGTTGGTTAATTTCAGATGAAAGAAGAAGTTAAATCAGAGAGCCGCAGGAGTTCGATAATTGAAAACAAAGCTCTTAAGGTAAGTAAAACAAATGTTAGGATTTTTTTACACAGATTTCCACAATAGGTATTGAAAAAAAAATACTATTAACCGATATTATAAAATGCAAAATTAAGCTTTTCTATTTTTCAAGTACTAACCAACACTGAGGAATATGTTACATCCAAAACCATCTTAAAAATGTAAATAGAATAGACTGCATTCTGTAGAAGTACGCGTTTTATATAAAAGAAAATCTGTGGCTCAGCGGCTAACCTCATGCTTTGACATACAGAGACCTCTACGTGATGGTTTGGACAGTGCCCTACCACTACCTATTCTATATTAGAATCATGTGAAAATATGGTTGTATTATCCACGTGCATATAAAAAAATTTTAAATGCTTCATTATCATCATCATCAGCCGATAGTCTTCCACTGCTGGACATGGGTATCCTTTAAAGATCTCCACATCAATCGGTCCCGCTTAAAATGCTTATCAATAGGTAACATTCCAATTTTACATCGTTCGTTAAATTGGTATCATTGTAGTCATTTCCTTATCAAATAGCAAATAGCATAAGCAGTTTTTAATTCACTTAAACAGTTTCTCATGAAACTTCCTAACATTTTATGCAGCTTACAAAAGAAACGTCCGAAAGTAGAAAATCTTCGATATCCTCCGTTGCAGAGAAGCAAGAAGTCTCTGATGTGAAAAAGACATCTCTCAAGGTAAAATATCATGACATAATCATGTACAGCATACTCAATTATATGCTGTTCGATTACAAATGATATATGAGCGTTATGCATAAAATATTTATACAACGACGAATATTCAAAGATAGTGTAAAGAAATTCGACTTTTGTGCTTTCGCAACCTACAAGCGAAATCCAAAGTTTTGTCTTTGCTAAAAATCTTTGTACCTTTTGTGCTAATTACGCTACATCGTAGTACTATATCGCCTAATAAATTCCCCAAAAAACCAATGCTTTGCTTAATTTGAGGAAAAAAAAATATTTCAGTAGTGAATTATCATAGATTTTAGATAGAATTTTTATGAATATTCTTTCAGTTACGTTTTTTACATAGTAGTTTTATCCAAGCATACACAAATTCCTTTTGCTTTATGCTTTTAGACAGCCGTTAAGGAATCGCAAGTAAATGAATTAGAGCAAATAAAATTGAAGGTAAGACCGCTTGTTAGTATTGGAGCATGATTACAATAAGTTAATTATATAAGGTAACATTATATCTTCAGAAATAGCATCTGTAAATTCATCAATCACCTCTCATTATTCTTTATGTTGTGCTAAAATTCGTATCGAATTATTTGTCAAATAATTAACAATATCTTTTGTTAATAATTTTTAATATCTGTGTAGTACTTTATAAGTTCGTCCAAGTAAAGTGTAAGTATTCATTTTTGTTATTTGGAAATAGGACAACGCTACATCTGAAACTGTAGAAGGAAACATTACAGACAATAACATCGATACACCTAAAGAACAACAGTACCCATGGCGTTCTACAAAACCGAACACTGAGGTATACAAACATAATCTTACGATCATTTATACATTTATTACACAGTACTGATATCATATTAAATAAACGATTATATTTCACTAGGAACTCACAGACAAAACTACACCTAAACGCAGTGTTAGTTTAGATCAACCTAAAAAGACTTCGTACCCTTGGCGTCGCTCGAGTAAAGCGGAGGTAACACTAATTACATTTATCAATATTGCAATTTCATTAAAGGGTACTAACAATATATATTACACACAGGACGACGAAGATGATTCGGAAGACGAAACTGAAACCACAGATACAACACAAACAAAATTAACTGCACAAAAAACACGTCCACAAGAACCTACACCTACACCACAAATTTCTACTAAACAAAAAGAGGTACATATTTAACGAACGAGAGAGTTTTTTTTTTTAAAAAGTTACTTAATATTAAACTTTAATTCTTACAACAGGATACGAATGATACTAAACATGCACCCACAACCGATAACAACAAAGATAATACTGATAAAAAGGATTCTAGTGAATCTAAATACCCGTGGCGCCGTCGTAGTCCAATAAATGAGGTACGTTCCTAAAGGGCGTGCCTGCGACGTAACCATGGCAACACCATAATAAAATACACACATAATTAAGATTACATAATGACCTCCTTTTTAAATCTATATATTTGAACATTGTCTCAAGACATTATACCTGCCACTACTTTAGTGAAACGTAGAATTTTTCAGCTTAGGCATACCGCCATTTAACAATAAAGGCTCCTTAAAAATAGGTTTTAATAATAGTATTATTAAAAGGCCGCCAGAAATATAGTAGCTTCTTAAATAAAAAAAAAAGTAGCTCGCTGGCCTAATGGTTAGAGCGTGCGGCTTTCATTCTGAAGGTCGCGGGTTCAAACCTCGGCATGTACCGATGACTTAATGTTTAAGTTATGTACATTTGTGAACTTTAGTTACAACAGCGAGATACAAACGGTGAAGGAAAACATCGTGAGGAAACCGATATCTTTGTGTGTGTGTGTGGGGTGGTCCCAATAAAGTGGCAACAGGCTCGCCCCCTGTTACACTGGACCTAATCTGACCACATCTGGCGGAATGTGGGTGTTTATTCACCTCTGCCTACCCCTACTGGGAAAAAGGCGTGACAATATATAAAAAAAAAAAATAAAAAAAAAAAATATTACTTCTTACAAACATGTGGTTGTCACAAAATTTAATGTTGTAAACAGTATATTCTTTGTTTTACATAACTATTGCTTTATACTCATAAATTAAAAAAAAAAATTACAAAACAGGCAACAGTCGCTAGCATCGACTTAAGACCGGAAGAAAACAAACATAAATCGTCAGAGTACACAAATATTACAAATAATTTAATTATTAAAAGTTTTTCATATTATAGTATCTATTAACACTAATAAAATACATAATTGACACACACAGGACACAGAAGAGGACAATAAAATAAAACCTCTATCGTCTAAAGATAGTGAAAAATTAGATTCAAACAAAAACGAAGATATGTATCCATGGCGCCGTCCGAGTGCAACCAAAGAGGTACATATTCAACACATACATTAGCAACGTCGTTAAGTTATTTGATCACAAAGATTAGTGTAATTATTAATTAAATCATACATTCAACCTGATCTTAATTTTGATTGTAATTTGTATAGGAGATCAAAATGCCCGAAAACGAGAAATCAATACCCAGTATAGAACCGAACAAAACTAATGAGGTATATAGTTAAATAATATTAAAGTATTCCTTTAAAATATTTAAATTTAGCATAACTATACTAAAATTGCAAAAATTAACAGGTGAAAGATGAAAACAAAAAAGAACCGACCGATACATCTTACCCCTGGAGAAAACAAATGAATAAAGAGGTAAAAAATACTACAACTTAAAACTTTATTCTGTATCCAAATTATGAGAAAATAAGATTAAATCGCTTAAATTTACTAGGTACCCATTTTCGTAACACCTGATGAAGATAATAAGCGCAATGAAGTACCATTCTCATGGGACACTATACCCGAAATCCCACAGGTACACTTTCACACATACATACACTTACACACATCGGTATTAGTAATTATATGTAATAATAATTAAAACGTTAACCATCAGGCCGAGCAAACACCGGAAATGGAGGACCAATACAAACCTACTCTAATCGAAACACGAGACACGGTACCTTGGAGAAGGGCTAAATCTCCTCAGGTGCATATCCACTACACAAAACTCTATACTTTTCACTAAACATTTAATTCTTTCAACAACACACGTATTCTAACAGAAAACAACATCTACTACAGCTTCATTTAAAACATTACCTCTGTATATCTCAAGTATGAAATTTGAAGGGAAATCATCGGTGTCTTTATATGTAATTTATTCTATAGGCTGATACGACAGAAGATCAGAGTAAGCCAGCTTCATTAGAAATACCACAACCGGCTCTCAGGAGCAGACCTGATGAGGTAGAGCGACAAAGACAATAATTTTTAACACCTACCTTACAGAGCTTCGACTTTCCACAGCACCAGAGTTTGCACAATAGTTTTACTGCACATTATTTCAGCACCACGGCACAGCACAATTGTAGTTTTAATCGTAGTTTTAAAGTAGTTATATATATTAACACACTGTTAAAGTTCTTAAATAAATATCTATAATTGTACATATAAGTGTAAATATATAAGTATATGTGACTAACGTTAACATGGCAACATTCTGCTGTTATTGTATGACTATCAAATAAATGTTATTTTTAAATTTCCTGCTTAGCTTAGCTTTTAACAATGCACGTATACGATATTGAGATTCGAATTATATTAGACTCTTCATAGTTTTATAGGTTTTTGGTAAGTAAAGCTATACTATTATTTAGATTATTTTTTTCAGATTTTTATAAATAATGATTGTCTGAGATTAATAAAATATTAGGAATTAACTTTTAATGTACAGACAAGTTAAGCATATTAAATTAAGGAATAACTTTAATTTTAAAAATTTCTAAAATGAAATATATCAAAAAAATAACTATTTGACTCTACAACACAAAACTATAAGCTTCGATACTGATAAAAAATATGTTCCAAATTTAGCACAAAAATATCTTTAACACCCACTTTTCTAAAAAAATCTTAGATTCTAATGTATTATTAATTTACACATACACAAGTTTGTCTTATTCTCTAATCGAATCGATCGAAAAAAGTCGCTAAAAGTATAATAGAAACTAATCTAAAGATCATTACAGAAAGTAGCGATCAAAGAAGAAAAAGTAGAAGCGGAAGTTAAAAAGGCTAAAGCTACTACCGTTAAAAAGAAGGCAGAAGAGTTGCCAGAAATTCCTGATTACGAAAGACCAGACCTTGAAGTGTATGAAAAGATTTCACCCACACCCACTACGAGAGAGAAACCTGAGAAGGATAAGGTATAGTACATTAGTTACATTATGATTATATAATAGGGGGACCGGAAAGTAATGTCGTTTCTGCGCATGCCAATACTTGATTGTCATTTGTCAGCTCATTGTTTTGTTCAGAGGCGTACCAAAGACATTGTGAGGTTATAGTGATTTCTTTACTTATAGACAATTGAATTACAATTCTTTTTTGTAATTTTGGGTAAAATGGCCAGCCAAATACCAGAAGAGGTACACATCCGGCATTGCATGCTCTTTGAGTTTCGCAAGGGAAATAACGCAACAGTTGCTACCAAAAACATTTGCGATGTTTATCCAAATGCACTGGACATTCGTAAATGCCAAAGGTGGTTTTCCAAGTTCAAATCGGGTAATTTTGATCTTTCCGACTCGTATCGATCAGGAAGACCATCAGCGTTAGACAACGACGTGTTAAGGGCGGAAGTGGAAGCAAATCCGTGTCAGACGATCGAGGAATTGTCAAACAGTCTCAACAAACCTTGGTCGACCATCCAAGAACATTTGAAGCAGATTGGAAAAGTAAGCAGAGCAGGTGTTTGGGTCCCGCATAATCTGTCCGAACAGAATAAGGCTAACCGATCAATCACATGCAACTTATTGCTTCAACGACACAACACAGAAGCGTTTTTTGATCGCTTGATCACAGGAGATGAGAAATGGGTCCTGTATGATAACCCAAAACGCAAAAGGCAGTGGCTCTCTCCAAATGAAATCCCTCGGAGTACTGCTAAGCCAGGTTTACACCCCAAAAAAGCGCTTTTGTGTGTTTGGTGGAGTATTCGCGGCATTGTTCATTTTGAATTACTGAAACCTGGAGAAACTGTTACTGCAGACCTCTACAGCGAACAATTGCAGCGAGTCAATCAATCTTTAATTGAAAAGTGGCCAGCGATTGTCAACCGAAAAGGCGTCATTCTCCAACATGACAATGCAAGACCGCACTGCGCAAGGCGAACTCTAGAAAAAATTAATGAATTGGGGTGGGAGGTGCTGCCTCATCCACCATATTCGCCCGATGTTGCACCATCGGATTTCCACTTATTCCGAGCGCTGCAACACTTTTTAAGTGGCAAAACATTTGCAAATTTGGATGATATCCAAAATGCCATCTCTAGATATTTTGCCGAAAAACCAATTAATTTTTATCGATCAGGGATTGAAAATTTACTCACTAGATGGCAAAAGGTTATTGACAATGATGGGGAATACATCATTGATTAAAAATAAAGACTCGTTAAAAATGTATGTGTTTGTAGTTAGCGTAAGAAAACGACATTACTTTCCGGTCCCCCTAATATTATGATATCGGATAATATTAATTATATATTTATTATTAATCTCAATATTGGCAGCCCGCGGATAAACCGAAAATCGCTGAAATTAAAGCTCCTGAAGAGCCACAAGCACCAGCTGCTCCGAAAATTAAGGAACCCGAAGAGAAACCGGCCGCTCCTAAGATTGAAGTCATACGTGAAAAGTCTCCAAAACCAGAAATGCCTAGGAAACTCTCCATATCTCCGGCTCCTCCCGGAAGACGTGGCTCGCTCATACCTCCTCCGGAGGAAATGGGAAGGCGTCCTTCGCTCATCATCAGCGACGAGGTATGTATTGCTCTTTTTATTTATTATGTACACAATGAAATATTTAAATGATTCTTTTACATTCAAATAAATCTTCAGCTACATTTTTACGTCATCAGTTTAAGGTATGAACGTGTAGCTGTACTATTTATGCCGTTATAAGTAGCATAGTACGTAATGGTTTTTAGTGCAAACATCAAATTCTTTTGTAGATTAGTCACCAAAATGTTTATAACAAGTCAATAATAAAATTAAAACATCTCTTAATATGCAATGTTTTTAGATTCGTTTGATATTTGCACTTATCTGAATTATTTTGAGCCCTTATGTAGTTTAGTATCCTACTCTCTCAAGCCGAACCCGTAACCTTTGACAGTTTTGGTTATTTCCTTTGGATTACGCCAATAATCAGCAATTTCCACAATAAAGCTTTGAATTACACTTCGTACGCTTGGTTAATGACGATGAAGGTTAGTTGATTTTTATGATTTTTGATTGGTAAACTCCAACACTCCCTGCTTCTAGTTTGTTAGATGTTAGTTTTCACAAAGTGTATGAACTCATCGATTAGGGAGAGTAGCGTGTGTTTAGATATTAAGATCGTACAAAACGTAATCCACAGGAGAATAGAAAACTAAGACCTGGTGAGGTGATTGAAGACAAGAAGGTAAAAGCAAAACTGCTAAGAATATTACGTGAATGCTATCCGTTAAAATAACGCCGTGATAAGGATTTAACTTCTGTAAACGAAATGATGTTTATGCATTTGCATCTGTCGCGGTTAATAGTAAATCAGAAGTGGGTAATGCGGATATTCACATATTATACACAATACACCCATCGCCTGAACGCAACGTTGTGAACTTTAAACCGACTCTAGACATGCAAAAAATCCCATATGTGACTATCCAATTACTTCCAATATACAAAACATTTTCTGGTACAAGGCACAGAACTAAATTGCACACACTTTTGAGATTCAGAGCACAAAAATAAAACTGCACAGCTTGTACGCACGTATGCACACAAAATAATAGTTAAAAAGGTTGGGTATGTCTTTCTAAGCAGGATCTGTTGCAGGCATTAACTTCGGTGCAAGGTGTGTCAACGAAAGCTTTTTTTATTACGAATTGGACTCTGAACGGCAGAAACTAACAAAGATTAACATGAACGAGGACGTAACACATAACGTAATAACTTATGCACTCGCTGTTGAGGTTACGCACGATATAACGATCCATAGGCGTTAGCGTAGGCAGGTCACTCAGGTTCGGCATCAGAGATCTAGGTAGGCACGATTGTGTGTAAGGGGTTTATTATCAGTGTTTTTTAACAACAGGTCAAGAAATTACGTCCTGGAGAAGTTTTAGACGAGAAAAAGGTGAGATCGTTTGGGTCTGGTCAATTTTAGGTGGACGCTGCTCGCTTTTGCAAAGCATAATTTTTTTTTTTTTAGTTTTATTTCTCTATACTTCAGCATCACCCATGGTTCAACGAACTGTTTCTTTATTGTTATGCCGTTATTGCACAACTCAGTACACATTCTTACAATATTACTTCTTACAATTTGACAATAAATGTTGAAATTAAAAAGATAACTAAATAAAGTTTCCTTTGATATTCTTTTAACTTATTCTTCTATCTTATATCCATCTTCTTTTCTTTAACATGAGACTCTCTTAGATTCCTAATTTGTCGCTTATTACACTTACTCTTTCTTCTATCGTAACTCCATCATACGATGTCTTTATAAGCCGCTTTGCCGACCAGCGGTATTCTCTTTAATATCGTTCGTTTATGGCTGATGCGAGTTAATACTATTGACTGTTTCTAGACGAGTTTTTCCGGTTCCGTTATGAACGAAGCTATTTACATCTCTATTAAAACAGCTTTTGTTTTCGTTTCAATTTCTATTAACAATGGAACTTTAGTTAATTAATTTTCCTCTAATCTAGTAAACAATTCTATTTACAAGAATGCTGCATCTATTTAAAGTAAAGAGTTAAAATAATAAACTTTAATTTCTAACACTAATGGAAACTGTAACACACGCATTATATCTCATCGAAACTACAAAATAAACACATTGCGTTATATGACATATTATAAATATACCATATCATCTGATTGGTGACATTAAAAACTCAATGAACGTGGAAAATATTACAACTTACTCACACTTTAACACTCGCACACAAATAAAAAACTCATAAACACACATATGTATAGAAAATATTTATAATAAGTGCACACGATTAACAGAGAATGCGTTACTAAACCATTTATTTTTTTTTTCCTCCCAAAAAAGAAACGAGGCAGGCCGGGTGAACTCGCGGACGAGGTACAAAATGTGTGAAACATATATATGTCTTAGAAACTATATGTCATAGAAACAATCTTTTAGATTCGTGGCTAACATAGAATCTTTTCAAAAGTGATTAATTTATGTTTTCAATGATTCACAACGAATTTTCTATGTAAAGGGCCATTCATTGAATAGTGTCGAACACCGGATATGATTGGTATAATATATTCTTGTTTAGTAATTGTAATTAAATTTCAATAATATTATTATGTTTATATGTGTATAATATATATAGCTACAGTTTAGTGCAACTAACACCTGATCATTCTAACCATTTGAAATCGGTAACAGATTAATACCTTATCAGTAACAGAATAATATTGTATATATGAAAGTTGATGTTGACAAAGCAATGGAGTATATGGTGAGACAAAAAGTGTAACAAGTTATGACAATGCTTCGTCAGTGGAATATTTAAGCCGCTTACACCAAGCAATATAAAATGTTTGTGCTACTGTTATATCGCATGATCCATTTATTTGTAAGCGCTTACTTTTATTTTATAGCATTACCTACAAAGATGCCGCAATACGTTACAGAAATAAACACATATAAAGCTATTTGCTTTCCGCATACTGAATATAATACCTTTCGTATAATCAACATTGTTTATAAGCGAAGTATAAAAAACGTATACAAAACTAAATAATTCGAACGCTTGATTGGAAACAGTTTTAAAAAACAGCCTCAATATTCTTAAAGTTCCTACAACTGGGACTCGACGCTTTCCCACGTAAAGGGAAAATCAAGGTCATTTATACACCACACCAGCCTAGTACAGGTTAGTGGATGTCACATGTCCACGAAAACGGTTGTCAATGAAACTTGAATAACCTAAGCATGCTTTTCAACGTTGAATGAGAACGGTCATAAAAAATATTTATTTGTATTACAAATAACTAATTTTTAACTAAATAAAGTGATGAATATAACTATCAGAGGTTCCTTTAAAGTAAAACCGATTCAAGAGAAAATGGTAGAGTGACGCCTGCGCTGGTACGGCCATGTTATGCGATAACCAACAACGCATATAGTTAAGGTAGCGCTCGATCTCGAAATTAAAAAGAGAGGCCTTGAGGGACCCCAAACTACACGGTTGACGATGATCAATAAAGATCTAAAGAATAAGAAGCTATGACAGAAAGTAGAGATAGATTTAGAAGAATGACCAGGAGGGCCGACCCCAAGTAAAGATGCGACAAAGTCTACTAAGAAGCAGTAAATAGAACAGCGTCCATAATTCAAGAATACAACAATTTTTGACACTGATCAACTAAGTGATGAAATTCAATCTTGAGGCCCAACGCGTCAGAACTACACTACGATTAAACATACTGATGATTGATAATGATTATTATATATGCAACTGTAAAGGTAGGCCAAGAGCACCAGCAAGGTCAACTTAAAATGCATCCTAAACTATCGCGATCTGGCATCATGTCTGTGCTGTCGCCAGTGGGTTGCATTGTTAAAAAGATATTAATCTTCTTAACATTCACATGTCATTCCTCAGAGGGTATTTCGCATTTTATCATATTATTACTTCGTGTAACAATAAGTTTTATATACGTGAATAAACTTGTAAAACCTCTATCTATACCTTTAGAATTGAATACATGTCAGAAATTTATTGGAGACGAATTGTATCGATTTAAAGTTATTATAACTAAATAGTATTTATTTAAAATAATAAACGGGCACGCAGACAATGTGTCTACTATATACAGAACTATATGTACATTGGCAAACGAATCAATACAATTTAAGGTCGATAAAAATACAACATTGCTATGCTGACAAATATAGAAACAAATATTTCAATGACAACAACCGATTTAAACATGTTATTATTAAAAACAAGGTACGCCCCACAAATAGAATGTTGGAGAAGAGTGATTGATAGACACATATATACAGAAGAGACGAGAATACCTGATGGAGCGCGCGTGGGACGATAGCTGAACAGAGTATGGCGCGAGATCTCAATACGACTATATCCAAAAAGCATTTGGCATAATAGACGCGGAGGCCGCGACCAGCATAGCATATGATCGAAACTTCTCTTATATTTCATTGTGGAAACATTCGAATATTCACTCATCAACATCACAGATACGAAAATTTTATCTATTGAAATCTAGATTCTAAGAGTTGAGAAACATCAAACTAATTATAATGATCTTTAGACATTACATAACCATAAATTATACGTACGAATTCCAAATGCATTTATCATTTCCACTGCTGGGACTGTGAGAGATCTTTCATTCCAAATATAACAATTCAAAAATTTAAGTATTTTACTTGTGTAAATTAAGTAATTAAAAGTATAAGGTTCAGACATTTTGTTGCTTTATAATTTGCTTGGATTCTTAAGTCACCAATGAGAGTTACGACATTTGAAACGAGATACATGTGAATAAAAATTCCAACGTTAGAATAATATCTAAGTATCGAAATGTTTGCTGTCGTCGACACGTTGACGCTTCCTTATTTACGAGTGCATCGCCAATAGAACGCTAGATATCTGCTGGCGATAACACTTCACGTATATGTTAACACTGACGTTCAAGTACACGCAGCACGGATGGCTCACCTTAATCTGATAATTAATTGAATCGGTCCGTTGATTTGTGTTGAGCATAAATAGAAACCCGCGCACCCCGCGCACCCCGCGACCCGCGCACCCAGCCGACCATCTATCCGCGACACCCTCTTCAGTCTTTTGACATTCGTGCCCATTTTTACATGGAACGATACTGATCGAACAGTCCCCAACCGAAATTCCCAAACGAAAAAAACGTTCAAGCATAACTTTCGAAAGCCTTCGATAGGGTGTAACATATCTCATTGTAACTTAATAGCATTTATATATTAACAATTTTTTTCGTGGACATGAATGTAATGTATCTCATTCGGAATAGAATCAAGACGCGAAATGTTGATTACGAAAGTTTCTAATCCCGCGAACGACATCTTTAATATTTCAACTGTGATAAGTGAATGTGACTTAAAATACTCTGTTTGTTTTCTGTTCGTTTTGTGGCATCTTTACCGTAATCGATTAAAACAATGACAGCAGTTGCAAAAAAGCTTTCCATTCCTAAACTAAATGTTGAAAACACTCTTGATGTGGTAAGTACTATTATTATTTAAACATCGTTCAATTGCATAAGAGCAGTCCCATATTAAAAGTCATCAGGCGTCATCATCATCATCGTTAGGTGCCCTTTTCAAACTGAAGTTCGGCGAACAGATTGAGAAACCTAATTCAGTCCTAAGCTATTCTAACTGATGGTATTTATGCCCGTTCCACTGCTAGACCAGACTTACTAGTACTGAAAAACTATTTAACATTAGGTTTCAGTAGATTTATTTGATTTACTATTTACTTTGTATTAGTAAACTTTATGTTATTTTACTATGTTCATATTTTTAGACCGGTCTTCTTGCGAGTTCAAAATTATTCAATAATATTTACTTTTCAAACGTATTGGTATCAGTAAATTATTGTTGATAAAGAAAATTAATAAAATGAATTACAATTGTAATTACCAGTGATCGCGGCCATTTGCACTTGCGCCGCATATATCAGGAAGTCCAGATCTTCATTGTCAGGTCATTTGGCTAGCGTTCATGACGCACAGCAACTGTCATAACATTACAAATGTCCCTTGTATTTAGTTACGGAGTAATATTTCAATCTAAATATAGTCTGACGATTTGTTCAGTTAACGCCTTGATGACTTTTAACGTGCTTGTGTTGCCATTAAAGTTATTACATAGTTATCATCAATTATTCCTTTTTGTTTGACACAACTTTATGTTTAACGTCTTTTTTAAACTTGTTAAGTGTATTCCATAAATGGTGATATATCAGTAACATATATTAATTTAATAAATATTTCTAGTATTTTAGCATATAGTGAAATTATTATAAAGTTAAAAATGTATATCATTGTGGATTTAATAGAACTTTTTATTCAAAATACTGAAATACATCATTTTTTTTTTAATGTGATTAACTCTTAGATGTGCGTTGATTGATATAAGTATTAACATTGCATTAATGGTATAGCGACGAAAATCCGGTGACTCGAGAAGACCATCAGTACAAGACTTGGAAGGCTACATTAATAAGCCTTCAGTTCCTCTGAAGCCTACTGGAAATGAAGGCCCACCTGTCATCATTGAAGCGCCTGAGAGCAACTCAGCAATCGAAGGTGAGTCAAGAAAGTATAGCGCTTACTTTTCTAGCGATTAATTTAAAATTTGACCGCCGACCAATAATTTCAGCTGAAAAAATACGCAAAAATCTAAAAAGTAGGTATAATGAAAATAATTTATTGTCATTTAAAAAAGTTACATCTCTATTTAAAATATATCAAACAAGATATGACGTCATTGAGCTTTGAATAAAGCTAATAAAGCAGTAGGTAACGCAGCCAAAGTCGTTAAATTGTTCAAAACTTTAAAGGTTTAGAAATATTTTATTGCCGTGTAATAAGCATTGGCAAAAACGAAGAAAGAAAATTTATTTTATAATAATGAAGAGTGTTTGTAAGAATATCTTAACTGTTATACACTAAATTGCTACCCAAAGAGATGTGTGCCAATGCAAATGTAATTTCGACATTTTTCTTACGATGATTAAACAACAAAGTGTTAGATAAAAAAATGTATTAATACTCCCCATTATACAAAATACTTTTTCTCTGTAATAATATATGTAATCAATAATGTTGGTTTCGATAACAGATCAAGTCGGCTATCTTAATGTATTGGTGGAGGGTAATCCGGCGCCAACATTCAAGTTCTACAAAGGAGTCACAGAGATCATCGAAGGAGGACGTTTCAAATACATAACAGATGGTGGAACTGGATCTATTACGTTATGCATGAGAAAAGTAAAACCCAACGATGAAGGCAAATATAAGGTTGTCGTTAGCAACATCCATGGCGAGGATTCAGCTGAGATGCAGTTATACGTATCCGGTAAGAGGTTTATTATACTAACAGCTGTCTTAGTCGAAAAAGGTATCATGAAGAAGATTCTCTTGGCTTATTCTTTCTTTTTGTTATTGTATATCAAATTTTCTCGCCTTCTACTAACTATCTTTACTGCAATGAATCTGACCTTTCTTTCACAAAATAGCATAAATAGATCTTCTATCGTTGTAAGGAACAAGGTAATTTAACCACTAAGTGCGACGTTTCCAAACTTTTAATCATACACAAAATCTATTCTCTCTCATATTTAAACAGATGCCAGCGGTATGGACTTCCGTGCATTACTTAAAAAGAGGAAATACCAAAAATGGGGTGAGAAGAATGAAGACCCTGATTGGGGCGACCTGAAAGAAGTTGAAAAACCAATTCCACCACTTAAGAAAGTTGAAAAGGTGAGTCTAGGAGACTAACGATTATATATGAGACAAAATTATCCCAGTCTTATTTATATACAAGCGAAGATACATTTTCATTGATAACGGTGATGGTGATATAAACTGAATAAAACTTAAAGTGAACTTTAAATACATGGAAATGTGCAGATAAATATTTTTAATCTTTTAAAGGTTTTGACTGTTAAATATTCTAAAATAAAAATAAGTATCTGCATAGTTTTAAAAAAACACAGCTTCATCTAGTGCTTCGGGCATTGTTCAATCAATAAATTTCATGATTCAAATAATCGCTTTTAAAACTTCATTTGAATAGTTAACAGTAAAATAGTTTTGTGAACCCATGATTTATAAAATTGAGTTTTTAAATCTATGTATAGATATAGAACAAACAGTCTCTTAATAGAGACTACTACTCTCCCCCCTATTACGACTACAGCATCTCTACTTACGTTTATATATTTTTTCGATTTGAAATATTGTTAATACGACTTACATATCTTATCTCTTAGTATATTAATGTATTTAATATTTTTATGTACGTTATCTTAATAATTCGTTTTCAATATTTTTTATGTTCAAAACAGTCATATCAACATATTATTTACAAAAGAAATATTTATGAGAAACGATGCCAATCAATATTGAGTTGAAGTAGACGTTGAATACATCATGTAAATTTGATCCTTAGGGATTAGAAACTGGATATTTCGAAGAAGACGGCTTCATTGTGGTCGTATCCGAAGGGCTTGAGATATATAGATTCCCGGCAGATAGACGCAGAAACTCTTCAAACTGGTCCTGGGTTAAGGTCCTTCAAACTTCAGAATAACATCGTTCATTCCGTCTTACAGTACTCTCAAAGTTACATTATATTATATCTTAACTCTGTAACAAGACTTTATTCAATTACGTTTTATGTAAAATCTCTTTTGTCTTATTACAAGAATGACATGAAAACGTTTCTATGACGACGTCAATGTCGAAAAACTTGTGCAATATTATTAACTCGACTGTAATTCCTCGAAAGCCAACAGAAATGGCTGGATGGTTGTTTAAAAAAATATTTCACGTTAGTATATCTATTTCACTCTATAACCGATCTAAATTATCCGTTACTATTAATAAATTATTCTTTATTAAGGTTAGAACTTTCCGAGAGCAACTTTTCCACACGGCTTACTCACAAATTGGCTTTATAGCATCCATTCGAGTTTTATTTGTACTAGGCTATATCGAATTTGCGTCACCGTGTGTTATATATTCTAGGGAATTTATCAAATAAGGAGACGTATGTCTCTCCCCGAAATAATTCCCGATTGGCCCGCATTGATGGAGGCTGTGAAAACAAAGGTTCGATAAAATGGACGGATAAAAGTAAACCTTTAAAACTAGTAGATTTTCACTCTTTTAAAATTTATCAAAATCAATACAAAAATATGATTTATATTAGTTTAAATTTTTTACACATGGAACTTTATTCCGGATCATGTTATAAAAGTGTGAAAGATCTATTTTAAATCATGGAATGAAATAAATCATAAAGTAATAACTAAACTTGTCGTCTTATATTGAAGTCATTTACCATTTCAAATTTCCAAGAGAAAAATTAAATGACCATAAATTATTTATGGGTAATTCACAGACTAATAAGTTTTGATTTCGTGTAAATGACTTCGATTCTGTACGATTTAAATAAACAACTAAATAAAAGACAACTAAATAATGAATTTTTTTAAATAACTCGCACAAAGTTTTTTGTATCACCATTCACGTTTCTTTAACTCCATTTTCAGGCAATGTAAGTGGAATGAATTTGGTGGTTATTGTCTCTTTGCGTTGTTGTCCGTTTTAATTGTTTACAGGTCTATCTGTGGCGTCGGATTGAAGGGCTTCTGTCTAGTCATTAATATTAAATATATTTCCGTTTATTCATATTACATCATTAATAATTTTTTCCCAATGAATTCGGTGTTTGCAGATTTTGGAATTTTTTGAAAAACATCAGCTGTGCTGTAATATGGTTTAGATAAATAGTTTCATAATATATTTCAATGGTTCAATTGTTAATTTGTAAGAGTATATTCAAAGTCAACTACCATACTTTCGGCAAATTTGTTTAAAAATCGATAAAATTTATTTCAAATCATTAAGAGATGCCTTCACGCATTACATACATCCTAGACACGACAAAGGAGTTATTAAGAATTATGAAAATTTTATAGAAATCGCATAGTAGACGGACGTCTCTGGCAGAACTGATTCCGGATTGGCCTGTACTGCACAAATGCAAAAGAAAGGAGGTTTGACAACGAGCGTTTCTACGTCTAAGACGACACAATGCATTTCTTGTTGTATGCAATCTATTGTGGCACAGAAAAAATATGTCACGGAACACGTAAATCTTTTGTCTAGATAAAGTAGAAAATACCTTTCATAAACTTAATTTTGTACTTAAATCAATAATTTAATATTTAATGTTGTCTCTTATAACTGCTTTGACAAACTGAATATGAAGCACTTTTGCGCCAGATTTATTTCTTTATTTACTCTGCGTAAAACTGTATCCTTTATTACTTAATTAAAACTTTTTTCGCATAATTGGTTAACCAGAATTGATTCTGCTCTATTTTATACCCAGTCGTGATTACTTAAAATGTTTGTACCAACCAAATCACCACTGAATTTCGTGAACTAATTGTATGATGTTTTATTAAATGAATTTACAGCAAGTTGATCCAAGCAGTTACGTGACAGGGAACTTATGCGAAATAATCAAAATACTTTCATCTCGATTCTAAGAATCAACTGTTTCAATTTGTATAGTGTTCTACTTCTATAGTTTCATAATGTGTTTATGAAGTAAAATATAACTTAGGTACATTTTCTACTTTTACTAGAATAATTTCTGGTGAAATTTACACATGTTACGTTGTATAAAATAGCACAAACTTGTTCGTACTCTTCTCTTCTATATTAATATTTTTTGTTCTGCAAAACTTTTTAAGCACCTGATCAACGGTATTTTTAGTAGAAGCACTTCGCACAGGTCACAATGATGCACAGAGATATCGATGTACAAGGTTTTTCAATTCAATACGCTATGATGCCAAAAATGATGGATAAGATACGGATCTTGATCCGAATCATTTAAAAAAAGTAAAAATAAGTTATGGATATTCATCTTTTTTGGTTCAATATATTCTTCTACAAATCGTCCAAATTTACTCACGTCTTAAATCACAACGAGGAAATTCCAATTTCTGTACAGTAGCATGGATTTTGAAGTGACGGGTGTTCATGACGAACGAATGGCTGACATATCTAACGCCTCGGTATCTCATATCGACTGATTTCATTGTCATGCATTTGAATGACCTCTGAGAGCGTTAAGGTGGAGGTATTTTATCGTCGGCACTGACAGCTTTTGTTCTGGATAGCACCTTTTTGAATCGCACCTATTGCCGGTATATTAATAACGGGGTGATTAATTGGCCACGGGTATTGTTTTCAGAAACCGGAATCATTCTTGAAGCCACTTGTGGATCAATCCGCTAAAGAAGGTAAAGATAAAAAGGTGACCTTCGAAGCCATTTTCACAAAACCAAATGCTAAACCTAAATGGTTCTTCCGTAAGGATGTAAGTAAACCAATTTACTGTACCAGTGTTTATTTTATCACCTGTGATTTTATCAATTTTATAACATTTAAAATGAGAATAAACTGTTCAATATAAAATTCGCTTTTTTAAGGAACTTTTCCCTGGGTCTAAGTATAAGATGACGAATGAAGGTGATTCGTACAAATTAATCATCATGAATCCTAAAGTAGAAGACACAGGTAAGATTACAATTGAAATTGGAGGCGTTACTTGCACTGCCTTCTTGCAAGTCGATGAACCTGACCCAACGTACACATTCACCAAACAATTGAAGAAAACGCTAACCGGGTATACAAAACACGAAGTGTTGCTAGAATGCGCTGTATCCAACAGCCTAGCTATCGTTTCGTGGTGGAAAGGTGATAAAAAATTGGAAGACAGTGACGATTTCCAGACTTCTAAAGATTTATCAGGCGTATGTCGGTTAACGATAAAGGCTGCTAAATTAGAAGATGCTGGTAAATATATGTGCAAAATAGAGAAACAGCCGGACAAGACGGAGTGTGAAGTTAAAATAATCGGTAAGTACAAAATACTTTACCTTTATAAAGTAAAACATAAGTTATTAATTATATTTATTGTGTATCATTGATAGTGTTTATCAATTAGTACGTGTTTTTGTATTATGATGTTGTTATGTCCTTTATTTACTCTCCTACCGCTCAAACCTCGCGGTGTTCTTAATACTTTTTATAAGAACTACGTAAATGCTTTTGCACATAATCAATCTTAGTTCCAACAGCGATGGGCTTGATGAGGCTGCATCTTGGAGTAATATTAATTAAATTCCAAAACTTTATTACTTTAATATTTCCATTAATAACATATTTACAGATTACCCGTACAAATTCACCAAAGTCCTTAAATCGCAACAGGCTATAGAAAAGGATACCATTACTCTTCTTTGCGAGCTGGATGACGCTATGGGTGATGTTAAATGGTAAGTGTAAAATTTATTAGTTTTTAGAGAGGATTACGACGTTTTATAAGATCACGGAAATATATACCGTCCTAACTGCTTCTTCACCTGGAGAAATATTTTGAGAGAATTGTATTAAGTTTGAACATTTGATAGCTCACAATTAATGAACTTGATTGGGTTAAGACATAATTTTCGAAAAGGATGTTACAATAAATTAATATAAAATAGTAATGCTAATATGTTATGGTTTATACAGGTTCAAGAACGACCAACCATTAAAGGCTGACAAGCGTGTCTCCATTGTCAAGGAGGGACGTAAACGCAAAGTAATAATCAAAGACGCGAAGGTCACCGATGCTGGAAACTTTAAATGCGTTAGTAATGCAGATGAGACGGCATGCGAACTGATCGTCAAATGTAAGATACATTACTTTTAATAATTTTTATAGAACTGCAGAATATAGATACTTAATATGGAACCAATAAAAGTTTTGAGTAATTTTTTGTCATCAGTACAGGTTGTAATCTTTCACAACTAAATCTCAAAACCTTGCTGCTTTCTTTAAGGCGCTTCGTTTTAGTGGTTACACAATAAATAGATATAGTGTAAGGTATGCAGTTTTAAGCGCCTACCGACATTCAGTAACATAAACTCAGCATATACTCCGGTATCTTTACATAACTACTCAGGTTCATTACGTGACTTATAGTGATCACGTCTTTTCTTTTGTCTCCCGAATTGTATATAAAATTAAACATTACTTATACGTGATAGTTACTAATTAGCAACAACGTGACCGAAAAAAGGTATATTAATTGTGTTTGTGTATCGTTCGATTGTTTTAGAAATTTTACCAAAGTGTGTATCGGAAATTTGGTGAAATTCGATGTCAAGACGGACGATAAGATTTTGTATATTAAACGTTTTGAACAATATTTCATTATCAAGAGATCAAACGTCATATTGACCAATTTCGTACAAATTCTATAATCGCACATAAAAACCACTCCAACGACCAGCACACTGCTTTGGATCCCGTTGTTCCATATCCGTCACTACCGAGAGTTTCTTAGAAACGGGATTTATCCTCACACACCCTCCCGCTAGTAGCAGCCGCAGCCACACGTAACGTTCTCAATAAAAAAAAACCATAGAAAGATACGAGGATTCAATCGCTTGCTGGAGCATTAGAATTTGTATTAGATTTTTTTTTTATTTGTTATTTAAGACAAGTTGTCATATTACTGTCATTTGTCTTTCTATTTTAGAAGTAGGGTGGGAGGTATTTAGTTTTAGGCGCTTACCGACAATCAAAAAAATGTTGAATTCGGCTTAAGCGCCGGTATCTGTAGAAAATTAGTCAGACGCATTATACGCCTCATAGTGATCACATAGTTTCTTTTATCTTCCCTGAAATATATAATCTATGAAATAATCTATATAAATAATTAGTTTTTGTTATTGTAATTTTGCGTACTTTATTGTAGACTCGAATCGCTTCAACAAAAAGTTGAAGGACACCGAAGCAGTTGAAAGAGACAAGATAGTGCTAGAAGTTGAACTTCAGGACCAGACAGCGGAAGCCGTGTGGTCCTTCAATGGTACTCCGATTGTACCAAACGACAGGTATTTTTGCTTATTTTTTAGTTATAATATTTGTAGCGATAACTTAGTTGTAGAATAATTCGCTTGCCCATTACAATTTAGTGGTACTCAATATAAAAAGTACCGAATATTTTGCTTTAACGAAATAATTTTATCGTTTAAAACCAAATCAATGTTAATTATTAATTATGAATATACTTAAATATGACATCGATTACTCAATACATGCTAATACGAGTAACCATACATACATATATATCACGCCTCGTTCCCAGTGGGGTAGACAAAGACCATATCTCTCCACTTGCTACGATCCTGGCACACCACTCTCACTTCCTCCACTTTCATGAGCGTCTTCATGCATGCTCGTTGGTTGCGAGTACTCTTTCTATTTACTCTACTTTAAATACTTTCTTTTACTGATAAGCAATATTTTTTTCAGAATCGAAATTAAGAATCTGGGCGGTGGTAAACATCAACTAATCTTCAATAAACTAGAGATGGAAGATGATGGTGAAATCCTCTGTGAATCCGGGAAACTCACTTCATCATGTAAACTTACTGTCAAAAAAGGAGAATCCAAACCTACAATCGAATGCCCAGACGAATTCAATGGACCTGCTGGACATCCTTTCGTCATTGAAGTGCCTTACAAAAGTAATTAGTAATAAATAACATTCAACACAAATATAATCTTACGTATAAAAATTCAATACTCTTGCTATGCATAATAATGAAACTAACGTTGTTATTTATTTTGCAGTTTCAGGCACTCGACAAACTCCGATTGAGGCAAAATTATTTAAAGATGGAAAAGCTCTCCCTGCGAAAGAAGTAGAAGTGGTTGTAGAACAGGAAAAAGTACTCTTCAAACTCAAAAAACCAACCAGGGAGGGGTCCGGTAAATACCAGATTAAGTTATCTAACGCTCAAGGTGAAGATTCTAAGGACGTCACAATAATAATGCAAAGTGCACCAACTCCGCCACAGAATGTTGAAGTTTCGGAAGTTTTCCAAACTTCTTGTATTGTATCATGGAAAGTACCACAGGATGACGGTGGTTCACCAATTATTAAATATGTCATTGAAAGACAGGTACATTTATCTACTTTTTAATCCTTAAAACATTTGCGACAGAACGACAAAAATATAAGAATTTAACATTTCAGGACTTATCCCTTAAAGCTGGTTGGGATAATGTGGCAGAAGTAGCGCACGGTCAACCGACGAAATACAAAGTCGAAGACTTAGTTGCTAAGAAAACTTACAAATTCAGAATTCGTGCAGTTAACAAGATTGGGTCCAGTGAACCGGGTCTTTTCGCCAAACCGGTTTTGGCTAAAGATCCATGGGGTAAATGAATTGTTTAACCCACTATAAATAAATAATTAAAATACTTGTTCGATGTATTTATTGCTTATAATTTCACAGATGAGCCTTCGAAGCCTAAAGGTGTAGAATTAACTGACTGGGACAAGGACCACGCTGATCTAAAATGGCAAAAGCCAGACAACGACGGCGGGGCGCCTATCACAGGCTATGTCATCGAATATAAAGTACGGACGGTCATAATCATAAATTATAATGAGATTTGACAATTGTTAATTATGTATGTAATTTGCTATATCTCTCTGTAGGAGAAATTCGGCAAAGACTGGGTAACAGGCAAAGAAGTACCGGGAGACTGCCTAGCAGCAACGCAAGACGGTCTCAAAGAAGGTTGCACGTATGAATTCAGAGTCCGTGCCATTAATAAAGCGGGTCCTGGTGAACCCAGCGACAGCACTAAACCAATTGTTGCTAAGTGCAGGTTTGGTAAGTAACTTATGTTCAACTCAAACCAATATTTTGCTATATATAGGAAATGTTGTTTTTAATAGCTACCCATGATTTACAATAATCTAAAATTTAAAACACTATTTACAGTTAAGCCATATATTGTTGGTGAAGGACTCCAAAGTATGATTATCAAAAAGGGACAAGTTATCTCGTACGATATCAAATACGGTGGTGAACCTGAACCGGAAGTTAAATGGATGCATGGTGAAGAGGTATATATATATTTTGACTATTTTTTTATTCTATAATATAAATTCACTTCCTTACAAAACATTACAACTGCTCATATTTCACAAATCAAGTTTCATTGGTTTATTTTGTTTAAATTCTATTGGAATGAAAATGTTCTATAAATCGATAAATATTTTTAAAATTAATTCAAATATCCTATGATATAAAAGAAACAAAATTAATATTGTTTTTATTTGTCCAAAAAAAGAAACGTGGAAAGCCGTACACGGAAAAGGTCAGCTGGGTGATATCAATGTTGCATTACATATGTTGTTAAAAATTCTGTTACACATGCTACTTTACACTCTCAAATGTGGCTAACTTAAATATACAAACTCTATGTAACTGTACTAGGTGTGTCCTACTGAATTAAATTATTGAATGGAGCTGTTTACTCTTACCAACAAAATTTAATTTAATATGGCACGACCTGATATCAACTCGCAAAAGACGCGATCATTAACATTATTTACATACAATTTGAAAGCTTTCGATGTTGTATCAACACTTCTAAAAAACTTACTCACTTCAAACGAACGTCATCACTCGCATTGAAATGTGGAACAGTATTTAGCTGCACACTGCTGGTAGGAGACTGGTAATGTGAAAGATAGCCATTTCGATCAATTTGTTTTAATATTTTTGTCTATCAATAACATCTTGACAATTTCGAAACATGACATTATACAATAAATGTCGAACAAGTTCTAACTCAACGTAAGAATGATTTTGTTTAACACTCGATGTTTTTAACATGATTCGGTTGCAAAAGATTTTTCATGACAAATATCTCTTTTAAATACACTGTGTCTAATTCCATACAATTTTTTTTTATTAAATGTAATACACAATAATGAATATTTATTAAAATATAAATCATGAGAAATCTAAAGCAACCTAGTGTTTCTGTAACTATTTCGCTAATTTCTTACATTGACTGTAGGAAATTCGTGATGATGGCGATCGTATAACAATCGATAAGTATGAGAAAAACACGGTGTTGACCGTTCGTAAGACAACGAGAATCGACAGTGGAAAATATAAGTTGGTTCTCACTAATTCTTCTGGGACTTGTGAGAGCATAGCTGATGTGGTTGTACTAGGTAAGTGATATTGATTTAATCTGCTCTTAATATGTAATAATAAATAGTACTGCAGTTTCATCTGTTAATAAATAATAATATAATTAAAAAATGTATATTCAATTCTTAAGATAATGGTAATTTCTTACTCATCATCATATCAACAAATAGACGCCCACGTCAATGTCTTGCTCAATTCTGCGAAACATCTCGTCTCCAGTGAAAGAATCACTAATATTATATTGGTAACAGCTATTACATTGCAACTCGTGTAAGGTTATTCACATACTTTCATCACAAAAGGCAATTTGACATTTTTATCATTTAACAACTACTACAAAATAAAACGATTCGTTAAAAATAATACTACTTTCAACATTGTGACTCCTCATAGTCAAAAAGTTTAATGTCAAGATTTTCAATAATCAGTCATAATAAACATTTACGTGCGTTATTTTTGTTGTAGAACTAATTGACATTACTACGATATATTTTTAAAATTATCATATTTGAAACTATTTAATCATTCAATCATATAACCGAAGAATTATTTTTTTTTTGTATTATAAATCATATTTATAAAATAATACTTTTTTTAAGACAAACCCAATCGTCCCAACGGTCCAATAGAGGTTGTTGAAGTACGAGCCGAAAAGGCAACAGTTAAGTGGAAGAAACCCGATGACTGGCAAGGATCTGATATTACTGGTTATACTCTTGAAAAAATGGATTTGGTAATTATTTATATTTCATTTTCATTACTGACAACACTTAATTTTTTTAAAAAATTACTAAAGAATTAAACTAAAAACATCAAATTCTTTATCAACCTAATTCTTTTTAAGGATACTGGTAACTGGGTACCGTGTGGTGAATGTGGCCCAGAACCAACTGAGTTCACGATCAAAGGCTTGACACCTAATCATAAATACAAGTTCAGAGTACGCGCTGTCAATAAAGAAGGTGAATCAGAACCCTTGGAAACGGATGGAGTTATTGTTGCGAAGAATCCATATGGTACGTTAAATTTTTTGAAATTTTTATAAAAGTATACCAAACTAGAAAAAAAGCATTACTTTCGCTACTGATTTTTTTTTTTTATTATTTGTATTATACTTTCTAAAAATACATATAATTAAAGGCTTTTAAAATTCTTATAAAATTCGTATTAAGAGTACTGATATGATTTTAGACAGGATTGTTGGTAAAGGTATGGCAATGTCGTACCAAAAAAGTCATTACACGTCAATGTCATTCTCATGCTTTTTTGTATACAAACAATGTTTATTTAAGTGTACAATATCTGTTATTAATTATAATAAAATGTGTTTCCAGACCCACCCAAATCTCCAGGCAAGCCCAACATCGTTGATTACGACAATATGTCAGCAACTCTACAATGGGAGCCGCCAAGTGACAATGGTGGCAGACCCGTCTTGGGTTACGTGATTGAAATGAAAGACAAGTTTACTGCTGACTGGATAGAAGTAAGTTTCTTATAAAAGAAGAGAATATGATACCGCATGTTTCACATTATGAGTTCCCAATGTTTCAGTAATAGAGAAAAAACTTTATACCACAGAAAGTTATATACAGTCCCAAAGCAACTGTGAACTGAATCTTCTGATGTAAAATTAATTTCATTTGAATATTATTGATACGCAATTTTTTCATTAATTGCCTTATCCAATATGTTACAAATTCACGAAAGTTAAATAAATACTATTGTGAAGTTAAAAAAATTTCTGTTATTGTCCATTCTACTTATTTACTTATAAGAGTAATTTTGAAAAAAAATTATAAGATATCTTTGAGACTTACAAATTTATTACTTATATAAATTTATTATTTTATAGGTTGGCAAATTAACAGAACCAAAGACAGAGTACAAAGTGGAAGGTCTTAAGGAGAAAATGATTTATCAGTTCCGTGTCAAAGCTTACAATAAAGCTGGAGTTGGAGATGCATCACAACCTACAGAAAACCACCTTTGCAAGCATAGGAACTGTAAGTTATTTAATCAAGTTATTTTTATTTTATGTAGTATATTAAATATATATATTAATAACTAGGTACATGTTATTTATACAGCAACTTATATTCACTATAATAGTTCTAATTGCTTTTACTTATGTATTTTAAATATTGTATTGTAGTTGTCAGTATTCTTTTTATTGCAATGACTGCATAAAAGCAAATGATTGGGACTTAAATATTACTTTAAGTTTAACTTTATCTATTTTTATTTTCAGTAAAACCACGCATTGAGAGAAGCACATTCAAATCAGTAATAATTAAGGCAGGCCGTACACACAAGTGGTCAGTGGATGTCATTGGTGAACCACCACCGGAGACTACTTGGTATGTAGTTGAAACTAATGTTAGAGTAAAAGAAAAATGTTTTGAAAATATCATATTTCACTGATCTCAAAATAAATATGTTTTCTAATTGTCATGATTTCAAAATTGAAAAATATAGAATATTTTTAAAAAAACTTGAAAAAAAATTAAAAAAAGTCGTTCGTTCATTGTTTTCATTTACATTAAATATTGATATGCTTTAATAATCATTTTTCATATTTAAGATGATTTTAACATAATACAGTTTTGTTAGTATTTTGTGAACAACGCCATCTATGAGAAATAACTTACACATGAATGTATGTAGGAATAAAATTATTTAGTTTACATTTATATTCGCTAGGAGTCGCTTTTAAATTTATGCCTGTTTCTTATATCGCGGTGTAAAGATTTTTGAGTTACAAATGACGTCTCACAGCTAAGCTTACTAAAGCATACTTACCTGGCGTAGGGGAAACCGTGATCAAGAAGGCGGTTCCCCCAGGGCGAGACCTTGCCATTGCACTGCGGCCGGGTTGACCCTTGCGATTATCCCTAATGCGGATAACTCGGACGCGTAATTTTTGGTAGTGGGGACTGGCGTACGCGCCGTCCCCCCATAATAAAACATTAAAATTTAAGTTCAAAGTACTTTTTGAACTTAAATTTATCTGGGTATGTTATATTCTGTTTGAAGATAAAATCCTCCACTTTTCTAATCTAGCACGCTTAATAATACCTTTATGTGATAACTTAACACCATTTGACTTTACGATCAAGCATTCGCTCTCAATTGTAGATTGAAAAAAATTAAACCTGGATTAAACTAGTAATTATCGATAATAACCGATCTCATGTATTTAGAGCAAATCCCATAGACTGACTGATGAAAACATTTAAATTCACGTTTCCGGTCCTATCATACCATTAGGTCCTGGCGCGAAAACATTAAGCTGGTGAACACCGAGCGAATCAAGATCGAGAACAAAGACTATCACACTGATTTCACAATCGTGAATGCGGTGAGAAGAGACACGGGGAAGTACACGCTGCGTGCTGAGAATTGCAACGGTTTTGATGAAGAAACTGTCGAATTGACAGTACTGAGCAAACCCAGCGCGCCTAAAGGTAATTTTTTTAAGTTTAAAAATGTAAAAAATAGAAACGTATAAAAAAAATTATTGAGATTATACATGTAAAACATATTTCAATTTCTCATGAAGTTAGCATGGAATGAGGATTGATGACGGTGAAGTGTTAATCTCTAAATACTAAACTTCGTATGAAATTTCCGTCCCGAAAAATGAGCATAGAAAAGAAAGTATTTTCATCTTTTCATCTGATGTTTGTATTTGTAAGATTTTAATGAGGATATTAAATGATGGTACTGTAATGTTTAGGCCCACTGGTGGTGACGGATGTGCACGCGGAAGGTTGCAAAGTTAAATGGGAGAAGCCAGAAGACGATGGCGGCTCACCGGTCAAAGAGTACGAGTTGGAGAAAATGGATCTCGCTACTGGCAAATGGGTCCGTGTGGGCAGGTAAGCGTCCGAAATTTAAAAAAAAAATTGCTCTGTATGATTTCAATAGGTTGTATATAAATAAATAAATGATTTTGTTAATAAAAAAATCAGAGTTGCTGGTGACAAGAAACCCTTGGAAATGGAGGTAACTGGCCTCGAGCCTGGACACCAGTACAAGTTCCGCGTGACCGCCGTCAACGACGAAGGCGACTCGGAACCGCTGGAAACGGAGCGCGCCGTGCTCGCCAAGAACCCTTACGGTGAGTAACTACTTAAAATACATGTATATTAAGCCCAAGAAAAGATGATTATTTTGACTTACTATTTTTTACTCCTGCGCTTTACCACCTAAATTATATCTCCGCTTATTGTCAGTTGGGATTGTAAACATTAATTAGGCTACACAATATTAAAAGAAATTTCATTAAAAATATAATCATTTATTTTTTAACAAACATTTCAACTCTCATTATTATTATCGATATCATCAACATCGACAACAAGCTAAGGGTTGAAAATAAAAAAAAAATACTATCAATTAATTTTAATAAAATTTCCTATGCATTTTTAAGCCTCATGAAACAACCCTTCGCTTAGTATCACAAAAGTTCCCTAGTTCAATTTCGAGGCCGTATGTTGTAGTGGTTGGTTGATGATAAAGTTTTCGAATCCCGCAAGCTAATTACCACTCTCATGTTATAAATCTGTACCAATAGAAGTATTTCTTTGTCTCGACTGTTAATATATGAGAGCCTGGCCGAACGCGTTGCTATCCACGGTCTAGTTGTCACTTAACACCGTTTGAAATTGAAATCGAGTGTAATATTATAAATAAAGAAGAGGTTACTAAAGTGCGACTACATCAATGTTACCAGATGTGTCCGACAAGCCGGGCAACGTCGAAGTCGCCGACCACGACAACCAGAGCGCTGAAATCAAGTGGGAGCCGCCGGCGAACGACGGTGGCGCTCCCATACAGAAGTATATTATACAGAAGAAGCCCAAAGGCGGAGACTGGGAGAACGCGGCCGAGGTACCTACCACATAATTTTGGAAAGAATGTTTGTCTTTCTATTTATTGGTTTTCTTCGAAGACTTATGGCGTGAATTAGTAGAAATCACGTAACATTAAGCGTTATACCGCTCTACTTTCAGTGATCATTTCTTTTCCTCTTTTTGATTTTTTTAATAGTTAAGTTCTTTACCATTCAAAAAGCATATAAATATACCTTTTTTTTCTTGATGAAATTCTCGCGTTTCTTATGTATCATCGTGCTTTTACATATTTGATTAAATGTAAAATGGCCCTTTGTTGTTGCTACTTTTGATTACACCAATAAATATTTCCATTTTAGGTGCCTGGCACGGCCACTACAGCCAAAGTGGAAGGCCTACCTGAGGGCAGCGAGTATCAGTTCAGAGTGATCGCTGTCAACAAGGCTGGACCGTCCGAGGCCTCTGAACCCACCAAAATGACCACAATAAGACACAAAGCATGTAAGTTATTTTGTACACTGTTGTTTTGGTTTACTCGTTTATACTGTTCCTACTCATTCAGTGGCGCAGGGGCTATGTGCTTGGCTTCTAACTCGGAAGCCTTTGTCGACTGACTGAAATCGACGGACTGAGTGCAACAGCCTGCTGGTTCTCCTCCATGCGGAATCTGTTTAAGTACGATGATTTATATCACTAAACATGAATATGGCGTGGCTTGCTGAGTTATAGGATTGGGTAATAGATTACAACTCGAAGGCCCGCGTATTGTCGTAGGTCAGGTCCACAGTCTGGCAAGGCTTTTGAAAGGCTAACGAAAGCCCCTGTTTCACATACACGTCCTATAAAATCCCTTCGGTGTCGTTTAGTGCGTTAAGAGGCTTCCTGAGCTTCCTACGGCACACACTGATGTCCTCTGTACTTTGACTGAACACATCCGAAGGAAGGCTAAAGTTTCGCCCCCTCTATAAGTAACGGAAAATGATACTACTTAGCATAGTTTAGCTCGCGGATACCGGATCCGCGAGCCCTGAGTCCGATGAAGCCGCTATAGTTGTCAATAAAACTGCGGCGAGAACATCACCATAAAAAAAAATACTTAGCATATTTCACTGGTGTCTATACGAGATTATTTAATCATAATTCCCTGTTTACTTTTACAGTGAAACCCCGTATCGACCGCACCAACCTGAAGGCACTGGCAGTACGCGCGGGTAAGCCGATCTTCTTTGACGTCAACGTGAAGGGAGAGCCGGCGCCTAAGGTGCAGTGGTTCCAAAAATGGAAGTCTGAGGAGAAGGAGGTACGCGAGCTGATGTTCAATGTTTCTACTTTTAAGCTTAAGACAGCCAATGAAATTGGCTTACGAAAGCAAATCATTAGTGGTTTTTGAAACGGGATACCGCTGAATACGTGCATCTTTTGGAGATGCCTATATCGAATTGTAGATTCTAATGGTTTAATAGATGTGTCTATTAATTAGTACGAAAACGCAACGTAAGTAAATGAACAAATATAAAACAAAACTCAACTTAATGTCTTACAACAATGGTTTGCAGGTGACACAAAATGTGATCAACGTGGATTACAACACGAAGCTCGACATCAAGGAATCGGTGCGAGCGATGACCGGCACTTACCGCATCCTCGCGACCAACGAGCACGGCAAGGATGAGGCGGAAGTGGAAATCACTGTACTTTCCTCTCCTAGCAAACCCGGCGGCCCGCTGAAGGTCACAGACGTCACCAAGAACGGCTGCAAGCTCGCTTGGAAGAAGCCCGAGGACGATGGAGGTGAATTAAAATTTTTTTACGTACCTTTTTCAAAAGGAGACCTTTGCTTGTCTTTTTATTTTTTTTAAAGAGAAATTGAAAGGAGGAAAGAAATAAGAAAATTTGTAGAAGCATTAAAATCAAATAACCTGGCAAGTCTCTATAGGCTCAAAATTGGTATACTCTAAATAATTGAATTCTGTTTTGAATTGTAAAATATACCATCGAAGAAAAACCGACACGTTACAAGAAGAACTATTTATGTAGTCATGGTATGTCTGCCAATCAACCCCTGTACGGTTGTATCTAAATTTCTTTAAGAATTCTTGAGTGAAATAAAAATCCAATCCCATCTGTGGGAATATAAAGACGGCCATTTATTCTTACTAGGTAAAATTTATTATTATATGTACTCAATATTGATTTCCGCAGGAAAACCGGTGACCGGTTATGTGGTAGAGAAGTTAAACAAAGCCACCGGGCGTTGGGTACCCGTCGGCAAGACCGATGACACGGAGATGGAGATCAAAGGACTGCAGGAAGGCGAAGAGTACGAATTCAGGGTGAAGGCGGTCAATGATGAAGGCGAATCTGAACCATTGAAGACCGACCATTCCATTATTGCCAAGAATCCGTACGGTGAGTCAATGAGAGGTCAAAAATAAATCGCACGTAGAAGTCATTATAGCGTTAGTGCTTTAAGAATTAGTAAAACGATGATGTCCATCTGGTTTCGCTGACAAATTATTTCATTTGGTTTAATGTTACTTAAGAGATGTTGCGAATTTTTCTTGTATACAATAAAGCTATAAAATATTTACACTATACCTGTTGTCCCAGTATTTTCGTAACGTACATGCGCTTATCAAATTGGAACACAGTAATAGTTGGGAACCACTGCTTAGCAATAAAAAATATACCAATTATTAATTTTGTGCACGAGCTAAATTACGGAATAAAATAAATATCAATTCACAGGCATTGCTGCCTTAAAAATTTTCACTATTAAAGAATTAACTGTTTATCAGACATACCTGGAAAGCCTTCCGTGCCGACGATCGAAGACTGGGACGTGGACCGCGTAGACTTGAAATGGGAAGCCCCGAAAAACAATGGCGGTGCACCCATTACAGGCTACGTTATCGAAAAGAAAGAGAAATTCGGACAGTGGCAGGAGGCGCTAGTTACTGCGGTATGTTGTATATTAATGCTAGATAATTATCATTCTAGATTCTTTCGCATTATCAGTCAGAGTAAAAGAACGTGATCTAGCACCACGTTCATGACAAATACAGTAAAAGATTATTTGAATAGAACAAATTGCTGGCGTCATTGTCTTCAAGAGAAAAGTAAGTGTATTATAACATAGCAGGTCACATCAATAATTAACATCTGCTGGAATCGCGATTAAGAACTAAGCTATTTAAAAACACTAAGAATAATAAAACCAGGAGAATAATTAATGAAATATGCCATGAAATCTATATTATTTTGTTTTATTAAATGTGTCATGTTTGTATACATGTAAAAGATAACAATCTCTTAGCATAATGATGTGAACCAGAAGAAATCTTGACAAGAATCAGCATTAATCAAATTTATAATATTAAGATATATCCTGCATTTTTATAAAGGAGTATATTAAGATAATTTCCTAATAACAAAAATTGATAAAATCGACGCATTTATTTAGGACATGTGGTTCCACAAACAGACACATGATTTTATACAACAAACACGTATGCAGCCAGCCTGATGTTGATTGATCATCGCATTAAAACACCAGTACCACTAGCTTATAAAAAATAATAGCTAATAATTGCAAAGTGGTTCTAAACCTTGCTGCGGTCGACAGACGCCGGAGTGCAAGGCGCGCGTACCGGATCTCCGCGAGGGCAACACTTACCAATTCCGCGTGCGCGCGGTCAACAAGGCCGGCCCGGGCGAGCCCGGTGAACCAACGCAGCCGCACGTCGCCAAGGCTAGATTCCGTGAGTATACATTAAACAACAATAAAACATACCATAACATTCATTATGGTCCAAGATGACGTGCCCAATGTGGTGCAGTGTATATTATACTAACCAGCACCACATTGTTATAAGCACGCGAATCCTAACAATAAGGTGAACGTCTTACTCAAATTGTTGATTTGTCCATTAAAAAAATTCTATATACTTCATATATGAGGAATTATATACCCATCATAAACACTTGAAATAAATCTCAGATTTATTTTTGTAAATGTTAGCACGTATAAGTAACAATAACGTTTTCGCTTAAACAAGTGCAAACGTAACCGAACTTAAAATTAAACTTGATAATTGAAACGAAACTTGAAAAAAAAAACATCAAAAATTTAGATGTTCAAATGTTGGCTCATGTCAGATAAAAAAAATATAATTTTGCAGTAAAACCACACATCAACCGTGACAAGATGGTGGCGATCCGCGTGCGCGCGGGCACCACTATCAAATTGGATGTCGACATCAAGGGTGAGCCCCCACCGACGAAGACATGGACCTTCGCCAACAAGGTAAACATTGGGTGTATGCATATTTTAATTATACAAACACAGAATGTGTGATGTATAACTGTGACCAAATTTGTAATGCGCCCGTTTTCCGTATATAGAAACATACACGAAGTATAGATATATAGATAATAACAAACAATATTTCGTTGCAGGTCATCGAAACAGGTGTTGGCGTCAAGCTGGAGAACGAAGACTACAACACAAAGTTGCAGATCTTCGAATCGTCGTGGAAAAACTCTGGCATTTACACCTTGAAAGCACAGAATGACTCTGGGGTGGACGAAGCCACCGTGGAGATCACTGTACTGGGTAAGAAACTTTTATTACTAGTTTGAGTTTCTATAAATACAATATTTTGTGAGTAAAGTGTACAACGAATACTCGCTCGCTTATTTATAATAATAACTAAGCACACTGATATATAGAAACCAGTTAATCGCACCTGGACTCGCCTAAATTCGTTGGTAGAATGCATGAGCACTAAGAACGCCTCCTCTTCTTCGCAGCCCCACGATAGAAATATAATAAATAAAAAAAAAAATACTTTTCACAGACAAACCGGGCAAACCGGAGGGACCACTAGAAGTGTCGGACGTACACGCTGAACATGTGAAGTTGAGCTGGAACAAGCCGAAACATACTGGTGGGCTGCCACTCAGCGCATACATCGTAGAAAAAATGGACACGGTTACGGGCAAATGGGTTCCCGCTGGCACTGTGGAGCCAGACACCACCGAGGCCACAGTCACTGGTATGAACTTATTTAGTTAATTTTAAACTACTTTGAAAGGCTTGAAAAGGTTCTTCTTCGTGTGAGAATATTGGCTATTAATTAAAAAAATAATCGAGCTTTTTCACTTATGTACTTACATGACTCAAAACGTTAAACTCAAAAATTCGTTAACAAGTGCCTTATAATATTACCCATATGTAGGTTTGGAACCGGGTCGCACTTACCAGTTCAGAGTGAAAGCGCTGAACGAGGAAGGCGAATCGGAGCCTTTGGAGACTGATCACGGCATCTTGGCCAAGAACCCATATGATGTTCCCGCACCACCGGGTCTACCAGACATTGTTGACTGGGATGAGAAGTCCGCCAAACTCAAGTGGGAGCCACCCATCCGCGACAACGGCGCCCCTATTACTGGCTACATTATTGAAGTCATGGATCGAGATCGCGGCGAATTTGTGAAGGTACTTATACGTAATACCTTTAATATTTAATACGCATAAATACAATGTATGTATGTATGTTCACAAATCCATAATCACAAATTACTATACTTTCCTGTTGATTTTTTGATTCGTGCTCTGTAATTTCCGACTGCTTGAGTCAAACAACCAACAAAACAACGTTCGGAATTACATCAAGGATAAAAAAATAAAATCGTCTTCAAACTAAGAAAAAATATTAATTACTCAATTGATTTCTTGGCATATAAAATTATGACAAATAATTGGTACATAAACTGCAAATAATAACATTTCTTACTCTAATATAGTAATATTTTTGTTTGACAAACACACTAAACTATCATCATTATTAGGCGACAGACGTCCACTGCTGGCCTTAGGGCTCCCCCAAAGATAAACACTAAACTATACCGAATTCAAATTCTCAGGCTGCTGAGATTCACGGCAACATCTGCCAAGGCACAGTCCCGAAACTTGAGGAGGGCAACCAATACCAGTTCCGTGTGCGCGCGCTCAATAAAGCCGGTCAGTCCGAACCCTCGGAGAATACCAACTGGCACACGGCAAAACCGCGCTTCTGTAAGTATAACTCACATTAAGGTAATTTATTTATTCTCAGCTTAAACACCACATAGATATATTTATTTATAATTTTGGATGGAAAGTAATACATTAAAATAAACTATAAGGTAAGAATTAGATAATACTTTGAGTAAATCTATATCAAATAAAACTTAACTCTTGTTTTGTTTCTACAAGGAATCGATATCCAATAAATTAATTTTTAAATACTAGCTTCATTGTAAAATTTTTTTGTGATTATAACTTAGTGAAAACCTTTAATATTTCAGTGAAACCACGCATCGATCGTACAAACCTGAACCCAATAACCGTGAAGGCCGGTCTACCGGTATCGTTGGATGTGAAAGTATTCGGCGAGCCGCCGGCAACTGTCACTTGGCACTTTAAGGGCGAGGAACTGAAGAACGGTCCTAACTTAGAGATCATCAATGTGGATTATAACACTAAGTTCCTCATGACGAAGAGCAAGAGGGCCAACAGTGGCAAATATGTGATCAAGGCAAAGAACGAAGTCGGAGAGGACGAAGCCGAAGTTGAGATCACTATACTTGGTAAGTATGAAGATAATACCGTTATATGACCGTTTCAATGACCTAAAGGATCCTTTGGAAATATGGGTGTTTTATGGGATAATTCAAAAGTAAAGACGTATAAGTATTTTTGAAGAGATAGACGATAAGTCTCTTTTTGCTTAAAACATTTTATTGGCTTTTTTAAACATAATAAAATGCTTTATTAGGAAACCTTATTAATAAAATATATAGAGAAGATCATTATTAAGCCATGCTATCCTTACGGGCTGGAAGCGATGGAGGTATCTTTGAAAATGTACCCCTTTCTTCAGGGTGGAATTAAGAGATTTATTGAAAATTTTTACGTATTAAAATTCAAACAGCAGTACTCTTCTATAAGTTCCCAGCTATCTTATGAGTACTAACGCGATAACTAGTGACTGTCCAACCACAGCCAACGCCAAAATTTAAAAAAATATCTGTATTTTCTTTTTTCTACACTTTTATTATCATTACCGTATATGTTTATTAATATAGAAGTGGTCAGAAATTAAAAATAAATATTTAATCTTTTATAGGCAAGCCTTCTAAACCCAAAGGACCTTTGGAAGTGTCCGACGTCACAAAGAATAGCTGCACGCTTACCTGGGACAAGCCGGAAGATGACGGTGGGGCTCCTATCGAGTACTACGAGATCGAGAAATTGGACCCACTTACTGGTGCGTAGAAAAAATTAACACCTCTTGTATTGACTATAAAAGCTATTTTGAAGAACACCTTGATGTAACATTTTAACTTTAATGTTTTTTGGTGTTTAGTTAATTTATTTAGTTTCTCATTAGCTAAGCGTCTGCTTAGTTTCCAATAATTCAACTCCCGGGGCACATGTGGATTTAGTGCATCGTAGGTTTTTTCGAACCCACCTGGATAGCCATCGTATCGTGTATCTAATATCTATCTTAAGGCTGTGACAACCTTTAAGTTCCAAAGAATTCTGAGCCAGCACGCTTCTGCATCCATGGCCTTATTATCAGATAACTTATGAAATTAAGATCTAAATAATAAGATATATATTTAATTTTTTATGATTTTTATCCTTTTCGTATAATATTCAGGTCTGTGGCTGCCGTGTGGAACCTCGAAGGACTGCAAGGCTAATGTTACCGGGCTACAGGAAGGCAAACCGTACAAGTTCAGAGTAAAAGCTGTCAACAAGGAAGGCGAGTCTGAAGAACTCGAAACTGAGAAGCCTATCATCGCTAAAAATCCATACGGTGAGATACACAATTTAGTGCTAGTTACGATAATATACACTACACCACAATATGTTCGTCACCTTAACACAAGATGATAAATCTTGTTAAGTCAGCAATATCACAGGCTGCAACACTCTCTAAACCAGATAGCATGCATGTATGCACTCAAATGTTTGAGGGTTAAAAATGAGCTACAGTGGTACTTATTTAGATGGCCTCTGGCAACGGAAACCCACTATCAAGGTATTCTCTTAATACGAACAAACGCGAAACCTTTTTTCTAATCTAACGCTGGATTTCGCAGATGAACCCGGCAAGCCCGGACGTCCGGAGCCTCGCAACTGGGACAAAGACTTCGTCGACTTGGAATGGTCGCCGCCTAAAGACGACGGCGGTGCGCCCATCACCGGATATATCATACAAAAACGGGAGAAGGGCGGAAGGTAAACCTTTTAAATAGAAATTTAGAACATTTGAAAGCAACTTTTCAAACAAAAACCTACCATACTTTATCGCGTGTACCCTGCTGAATATAAATGTCTTCATATAAGGTTAGCTAGGTATACACTATCCGAATATGAATATAATGCCTTTGGGAGTATCTGTCCACTCTACTTTGTCAGCTATATGGAGATATAGCTCTTATCCCGAGATTATAGCTAGGATTCATGGATAAAAATTGAAGGAAATACAAAACAAGAGAACGAAATACATTATAATAAAATTTAGTATGCAGTTTCTTTGCTCTCCTTTAATATTGTAATTGTAATATTATAAAATATTGTATTTACTACAGCCAAATTCAAGATACGTATCTCGAATGTACTATAAATTAAAAACAATTATCTGTACCGTAGATCGTGGCAAGATTGCCTCAAAACCAGCGGCGAGCGTCCCACCGGTCGCGTGACCGACGTCGAGGAGGGCCGAGAGTACCAGTTCCGCGTGCTTGCAGTCAACAAGGCAGGCCCTGGCGAGCCCTCAGAGCCTAGTCGCGCTGTCGTCGCTAAGCCGCGATTCTGTACGTACTCTGTCTCTTCCTATTCTCTCATTTATTTTTTAGTTTAATCGCCCCCGTAAAATTACACAGTAATGGACTACATATTATAAAGTTAATCAGATTTTAGAGTTATTTTAACACGAATATCTACCGTTTTCATAATGTTAAAATGCCGCTATAATAAGATAGCTTTTATGACGACCGGCAGATTCAAACTATATTAATTAATTTATAACATTCAACAATTATTACTTTAAAGATATCAGCATAAAACATTGTCATTCATGTTATAATTTTGCAAGAATCCATAATAGTTAATAAGATACCAAAAAAAATTTTTTTTCTTTAATTTTACGAAGCGGCAAAGCAAGTAAAACGTCTAACTAATTCTAAATGACAAGTCCGCCTATAAAAATGTAGCGCTCATTAGGGAGGTTTAAATATGGCTCCACATTGTGTTTGTAGCCTTAAACTGTCTCCAGCAACAGAGACCTACGGTCTATTAAATTAATATGAAAATGAAAATGAGCTTATAAACAAATGATAACAATACATGTTTGTTAACAGTGGCACCACACATCGACCGAAAATATCTTCAAAAAAGAAAAATCAAAGTTGGTCAGACGCTCAAGATGGAAGCGGACGTCAAAGGTGAACCAGAGCCGACCATAACCTGGACCTTTAATGGACAACCACTTAAAACTGAGGAGAGGTTGAAGATCGAAAACAAAGATTACCACACTTCCTTTGCTCTGACAAAAGTGACCAGAGCAGATAGCGGCAAGTACGTGGTGACTGCGAAGAATGACTCTGGTACAGATACCGTTGAGGTTGAAGTGGATGTCGTCAGCAAACCAGCTAAACCTAAGGGACCATTAAAGGTATGTCGGTTAAAAATTTTCCATAAAGTACAATTAACTATATTGTTTCTCCCTCGAAGCCGCGATTTTTAGAGACAAATAGCGCCTGTATCAGGGATTTAAAATCTTTATAATAATTTTAAACTGATGTCTCAATCAGATTCGAAGAATGTTCGTAGTGGTTAAAATTTAAGTATTATTTTCATTACTCATAGTACTACGTGTAGGTATTTTTAAAACAATATATATTTATTACTAGATAAAAAGTTTCCTTCTCTACTCCCACCAGGTCTCGGACGTGAAAGCTGACGGTTGCAAGCTCAAATGGGAGCCGCCAGAGGACGACGGCGGTGAACCTGTGGAGAGCTACGTTGTCGAGCGAATGGACACGGACTCTGGCAGATGGGTCCCTGTCTGTACAACTAAAACGCCAGAAGCTGACGTCACTGGCCTCAATGAGGGCAAGGACTACATGTTCAGGGTCAAAGCAGTCAATCCTGAAGGAGAAAGTGAACCTCTCGTAACTGAAACAGCAACCACTGCCAAGAATCCTTACGGTGAGAGAGTAAAAAAATGAGTACGAATGAATAATAGTCTTTACATACCACAAGTATATAACATGCGCCATATTATAAAAAATAAAAAATTAATTCATTTATATTCGTTGAATGATCTTTTGAGATTCATCAACATTAACCCATAGACATTTACTGCTGGACACTGCTGCTACTGCAGGACTACTGCTCCATCTGCCGTCAGTTTATGACTATAGCGCCCTGCCCATTGCTGTTAAAATTTTGCTACTTATTTACGGATTCTTTGAGATTATGAAGTATTATCTATAAAATATTACTGAATAAATAAAAATTAAAGCGATATTTGTAATATTTGAAAATGTTATGTTGAAAATTACGTTCATCCAAGTTGAAAATTTATTGTCTATTGTAGGTGAACCGGACGCACCGGGCAAACCGGAAATCAAGGACTGGGACAAGCAACACGTTGATCTTAAGTGGGAGAAGCCCGCAAACGACGGTGGTGCCCCCATCACTGCTTACATCGTGGAGAAGAAGGACCGCGACACCGGCAAGTGGGTTAAGGCTGTTGAGGTCAGTTAATCATTGAATATTTAATTATTTTACTCTTACATTTTACTTCATACTGATATTTATGTGACTATTGGTAGTACATAATTAGCCTTTATATTAGTAAAGAGTATATAGTATAGGGAACCTATTAGAAGCAAGCAGCAACTGACCGGTCACAGTAAATATTGATTGGAAAAGCTTATTTTCAGTAGTGGATGGAAACAAACTGGAATGATGATGTCTTCAAGTTCTCATTGTGTTAGATCGTAGAACCCTCTCATAGGGAAATAGTCCAGATATTGAATCTTAACGCGATTTAAAATGAAAAGTAATGTTGAGATTTCACAATTTAATCTATTAAAGTTCAATAACAACGAAGCAGTGATAGCTTAGGTGGTAAGTGAGGTAGTATGCGTTGTTTATCTCGAACAGGCACGTATGTGATCCCCGCTTGAGCTTACGGAGGAAAACATTGTGAGAAAACCAACATATTCCTAGAACAACGGTTTTCGTGGCCATCTCGATCAATTGCCTTGATACTAACTCTAGTCTTATCTGTAGCAACATTAAGAAAGATCTTGAATGACAAACTTAAAATGGTATTTTAATTACCTCCACAGGTCCCCGGTAATAAAACTGAGGCCCGCGTACCTGATTTGATTGAAGGCAAAACGTACCAGTTCCGTGTGAAGGCCGTTAACAAAGCAGGCCCAGGCAAACCTTCCACAGCTACTGACAACCTCTTGGCCAAGGACCGTTTTGGTAAGTTAATATTATGTACTTATTTTGATTCAATTAAGCGACGAGACCATCGGTACGTCCACCTGATGGTGGCACTTGCTCTTAACAACGTGGCGCTAGTTTATTTATTAGGTCTACAATCAGATTATGTTAGGATGATATACACAACACCACATTATCCTCGTCGCCTGGAAACAAAATGGGTCTCGGTACCACAGTAATTACCTGCAGCGCCCTTCAAACCGGAACACAGTAGTTGCACACTATTGTTTGGCGACAGAAATAGGCGCTGCGATGGACCTAGACGGCTTCCGGCAACAGAAACCTACCATCAATCAATTCGGAAACTTGTCTACCTATTATTTTAAATATAATGTTTCAACATCATTCAACGTCATATAATTGTTAGCACTTTCTAAAACTCTATTATTTGAGAAGACTGATGTAAATATCGAAGGTCCTTCATCCATGGAGACAATTAGATGCATTCATAAGTAGTAAAGTCAAATATATCTCTACTCTATAGTCTCTGACTATTAAGAATATTACTAAAGTAATCCTCACTCTCTGATTTGTGAGTTTTGAACGATGGTACCCTCATCGCCTTTTATTGAGGGCAAACGACGCATACAAAGTGATTTCGAATTTGGCACTTCACAAGTAGGGTGCTGTGGAGGGCTTTTGATTTCCTTGAGCTGTCCTTAAGACTTAGTAAAATAGAATACCAGTATGTTCTGTATGTTTTATACCAAAATTTCTCGTTTCCAGCACCGCCTAAGATCGATCGCACAAACATGCGCGATATTACTATCAAAGCGGGTCAGATGATCAGACTCGACGTGAAGGTCAGCGGTGAACCGGCGCCAACCAAGACCTGGTAAGCAGATGGTGTCTAAAACAATCAATTCCCTTCTAATTTATACATATATTATTTACAAATAAATTATTTGTTGTATCTAACTATTTACTTAAAGAAACGAAGCCCGATTGCTTATTTTTTAGACCAATCGTTAAAGTTCGCCAATCTACACTTAGTCACCGTGGTAGATATAAGCTTTGATTCTCTTTGGGGGCGAAGTGGCGAGCCCCATTAGTGGGAACTTTAAGATTGCTATATATTACATATTTTGTTATTTTATTAGTAAATTGATGAGAAACATCGGCTTTTTCAATTGTATTGTAGATTGTACTACAGAAACCTACGTTCAATACTACTTTCTGGGACTTAGATATATTACATAAATTCGTACTATCTTGATATTGCTTAATCTCGTTTTAAATATATTTCTCAATAAATAGAGAATTTAATTTTGTCATATCACAGTCATGTTATGATTTTTTTACAGGTTCCAGAACAAGGAACGACTGTCGACTCGCGACGACTTGTCCATAGACACAGAAGACTACAGAGTAAAGTTGTCCGTAGTAGTTGCCTCTCGGAAGCACAGTGGCACCTACGTACTGAAGGCAGAAAATAGCAGCGGCAGGGACGAAGCTTCCATTGAGATCAAGGTGCTCGATGTGCCTGCTAAACCTGAAGGACCGCTTAAGGTAACTGTTTTATTGCTTATCCCTCTTTATTATCAAAATTAATGAAAAATCTCTACAAATTAAAAAAAGTAACACGTGAGAAGGGAAGAAAAAGGAAAAAAGGCTAAGCAAATCATAACATTTATTGGGTATTGAATAAACAAACAGAACAGAAGACTTAAACAAATAAGTATAATTTTAACCCGAAAAAACAACGAGACGAGCATATGCCACCTTATATATGCTTACTGCGCTAGTTAGGATGACATATACTGCATCACGTTGTGTTTTATACCCCTGGTAAGTCTCGTTATACATTCGGGAAAATTACTAAATTTCACCAGGCAAGATGCCCCGTGTTTGGTCAAACAGTAATAGAAATAGACGCTGCGATGGTTACTATGTAGATGGCCTCCGGAAACAATATCGTACCAACAGTAAAATATTTCCTTGCGAAAGAGCATCGGTATGCTTGAATGGTTTATTTGAACATTTTATTAAATAAATTTTATTTCTTTACTTATTTTACCAGATCTCTGATGTCCACAAAGAGGGTTGCACTCTTAAATGGAACGCGCCGCTGGACGACGGTGGCGCCCCCATCGACCATTATCTGGTAGAGAAACTCGACGCAGAGACTGGCCGCTGGGTGCCCGCACTCAAGACCAAGGAGCCGAAGGCAGAAGTGGAGAATTTAGTACCTGGACACGAGTACAAGTTCAGAGTATCGGCTGTCAATAATGAAGGTGTATCTGAACCCTTAGAGGGCGAACATTCCATCATTGCTAAAAATCCCTTCGGTGAGTTGTAATATTTTTAACTTAACATCACTTGCTCATGAAACAATGAGACACGTTGCAGCAGCGTTGATTTTCTATATAAATTATCTTCTATTGTAGGTTAGTCGCAATAGCACTCATTGGGAAAAATCTTTATTTAATATATACCAGATAAAGTAAATAATAGAAAAGCGCAAAACCCATGGGTACGGAGATATCGAGCGATATCTATAGAAATAACCTATTTTCAACAGTGCATATTATTTATCAGCTGGTTATCACGACATTAAAATGCAATAATTAATTAATCATTATCTTTATTCTGCAACAGACGAGCCTGGAAAACCAGGTACTCCCGAAATTGTCGACTGGGACAAAGACCACGTGGACCTCAAGTGGCAAAAACCGTTCAAAGATGGCGGAGCGCCTATTACCGGTTACATCATTGAGAAGAGGGAAGTTGGTTCGCCGAAATGGGTGAAAGCCTGCGAAGTAAGATTTATTTTATCGTTAAAGTCTCAAAAATATTACAAAAAATATATGTATAATATGAACAAACATTTTTTAAAATTTGGTTTACTGCATTTTCTAGGACTAGGTCTCTTTAAATAAAAATTAACTTGACACATTGATTTAAGGCGAGCACAATGCATGTTCATTAAACATTGTATGTTCATTATAAGATTCCAACAGTGGACGTCTTTCTGTTGAAATTATGTTCAACATCCAGTTACCGCTCAATAATCTATTGGTAGACCTAAAATATATCACAGAAAATTCTTATATGCAGATAGCACAATACCGGTCGCGCTAATTATCGGTATGGATGACGTTCACCAATCGATGGGTTCGGATGTAATCGAATAATGAACCATTTTTTTTTTTTTACTTATCTTTTATATTTGTTTATTCATTTTATAATGCTTTCCTTAACTTTACCAGGTTGGTCCCAATGATAACGAAAAAGCGACTGTTTCAAACCTAGACGAGGGTGTGGAGTACGAGTTCAGGGTGAAAGCCGTGAACGAAGCTGGCCCTGGAGAACCCAGCGACGCTAGCAAATCGGTCGTATGCAAACCTAGAAGATGTAAGTATAACTATAATTATACTTTAGTGTTATTTTTTACACGTAGTAATAACAATATGAAACTAGTTAAGATGATGTATATTAATATATTTCCTGATTTATGATAACACTACCCAACTTGTTTGTTTTTTCACTTTTGTTATTAGAGTCGGTATGGTGGTGGTTTCTACTCTCTCGTTGCAAGAGAACCCCACGAATTCTAGCACCAGAACATTAAGCGCACTGTTCACGATATAAGGCTACAATATTCAGTGTACACTTATAGAGATTGTGAACTTATTATTCTTTATTTCATTTACAGTGGCACCGAAGATTGATCGCCGCAACTTGCGCCCGATTAAGGTGCGTGAGGGCGAGCCGATCTCATTAGACATAAAGGTGACGGGTGAGCCGGCGCCGGATGTTACATGGACGCTGAACGGCAAGTCCGTAACCTCGGGCAACGGACTTAAGTGTATGTATTAATTTTGCAAACATATGAGCTTCACCTTTACAGCTTGATCGGTAGAACGAAATGTTATCAAAATACCTTACAACTACTGAAGTTGTTTTGTTGCTTGAAGGTTGTTGCATTGTTATTTTTATCTTCAATAGGGTAACATTATTATTATGTATGTTACATTTCATTGTAATTTTTGTGTGCATAAATAACACTTGATCTCAATTCTATAAAGTGTTAGGTGACAATTAGACTGTGGATAGCGATGCGTGCTCACCCAAAATACTCTGTCTCATATATAGATAACCAGATCACAGCAAAGATGTTATGATAGTTGATTGACAATATGTGGGTGGTAGCTAAACAGGCGGGTTCAAAAATCAACTTATTATTAACCAGTTGTATCTCATTACAGTGGTGAATATCCCGTATTTGAGCAAATACCAGCACGCGAGCCCGCGCCGCAAGGATTCCGGCACGTATAAGATTCAAGCAATAAACAAGTATGGACAGGATACCGCTGAGCTGGAAATAACTGTGACATGTAAGCTAATTTAGACTCATTAGTTCCTCAAGCTTATTACTAATATTCGTATTATCATTCTCATCATTTCAAACTTGTACGCTGCAGAACAAAAGCAAAAATGTGACGATGATCTTACTTTTTGATTTAACGTAAGGATCTTTGATTTTATCTCCGAGACAGTGTATATTTATCTTTTCTATAAGTAAATACTCTCGGTTAGTTTTGTCAAATAGGTATATAAAAGTTGAGAACGAAATAGTTTAACAAACTATCTAATATTCCAGCTAAACCGGACAAACCTGAGGGACCGCTGGAAGTGTCGGATGTCCACAAGGACGGCTGCACGCTCAAGTGGAAGAGGCCGAAGGACGACGGTGGAGAGCCTATCGAAGCGTACCTCGTAGAGAAGTACGATACAGAGACAGGCACATGGATGCCGGTCGGAAAAACCCTAGGCAACGTACCGGAGATGGAGGTGTGTGAACAAATTCAACTCGATCCAATGAAATAAATATTTATTACCATTTTTACAATTATTAAAAGTTTTATCGATATAAACATTATTATTAAACTTACAATTTACTACACAGTTTATTGGTAGTAGCCGCTGTTGCTAGCGAAACTCAACAGTTCATCAGTTCAATCAAAGGTAAGGTTCATCAGTGCAATAACTGATGAAGCTTACCTTCTTGTATATCATACTACTAACGCGGATGTTGTGCAGAGTATACTATCATAACAAATACCACATTGTTGTAAGTAGGTGTACACATACCATTAGTCTAGATAAAGAAAGATAAACGTCTTTCTCATCTCGTCGCTTGTTTTCATACAAAATATATTTAATTTCCTACCAAATCTTATTAGTATCAAAGCAATCATTCGTCAATAGCGTTTTAGTCGACATAGTATATTAATATTGATTAACATGTTAGTAATTTTTCGATGTGTACAATATATGTAAATGTAAAAGCAAGAATCAAAAGCTGTGTTTGTTGACCACTTTACATTTTTCAGGTCGACGGCCTTATCCCAGGCCACGAGTACAAGTTCCGTGTTAAGGCGATCAACAAGGAGGGCGAGTCGGAACCGCTTGAGACATTCGGCGCTGTCGTTGCTAAAGATCCATTCAGTACGTTTATTACTAACGTTAATAAATTATCATTAAAATTTCACAATCAGCCGATGAAAGTTCACAGCTAGGTCTGCTGTAAGATCTCCATATAAATCGGTCCTAGTTGTCCATATTCAGCGGTGCTCATATAAAGTGTAAACAAAACAATTTTTTTACGATGTAACATTTAAGTAACGTTTATTTAATAGTAATAAACAGTTATGTTCTCATTGCTTTGACTTTGGACTTTCTCTCATAGTAGAGAGTAATGCTCAGTCATTGATCGTGCGCGCCAGCGCAGTCATCTAGGTCAGTCAAAAGTTTGACTGGTCTAAGGCAGACGTGAATAAAATTCCTAAAAAAAAACCTGATTTTTACAGCCGTTCCGGACGCGCCATCAGCACCAGTACCAGACGACTGGTCCGCAAACCACGTAGACTTAAAATGGGAAGCGCCGATATCTGACGGCGGCTCGCCTATCATTGGTTACATCATAGAAAAGAAGGACAAGTACAGCCCGTTATGGGAGAAAGCGTTGGAAACCCATACGCCTGCACCAAGCGCCACCATCAATGGGTGAGTGAAGATGTTCACCAATGTTTAGGAACCTATGATTGGTATTTAGCGTTATCATAATATTATACCATGTAGTAGGAGTCTATTACCGGACTTAGGAAATAAAAAGAAGGTATATTTATATTCATTTTTCTTAAGAGTTAAATCTATACGACATACCAGGAGAAAGGAAATTGCAATGCTACGTATATATATACAGCAAAGTAATCAAAATATCTGGTCTATATGAAATTAATATTATCCGTATTCCAGTTTGATCGAAGGCAACGAATACCAGTTCCGCGTGATCGCGGTGAACAAGGCGGGCCAGAGCAAACCGTCCGAGGCAAGCAAGAACTTCGTAGCGAAGCCACGCTTCCTCGCGCCTAAGATCGACCGGCGACACCTGCGCGACGTCACTCTGTCCGCAGGTTCCACGCTCAAGCTGGAGGCGGCTATCACCGGTGAACCCGCGCCTGCCGTGGAATGGAGGTGCAAACACATTCTGAATAATTATATTTAGTATGGTTGTCATGGAAACCTGAAGAATTATGTTATATAAAATCCTACCATCAACCAAAAGTAACAACATGTGATTTCGGAGGTAAACCAGAGATCTCCGTTTTACATGACAATAACACGGAAGGAGTGTAATGGAAATACTTAACATTTAGTCGCTATAAAAACAATGACGGTCAATTAACTTACTCTTTTGATATTATTATTTACCATTACGATTGCCTAAATGATGAGGAAAAAATTTACCAAAAGCTTGATAAAGTGTATTAGGTTAGAAATATATTAAGTAAGTATCATCGGTTTTCAGGTATCAGAACATGCCACTGCGGCCGTCGAAAGCGGTTACCATCGACTCTCCTGATTACTTCACCAAGCTGGTAGTGCGGCCAGTGCGTCGCGACGACTCTGGCGAGTACACGGTCACAGCGACCAACTCCAGCGGGAAGGACACAGTAACCATCAATGTAGTGGTTACAGATAAGCCCGCTAAGCCAGAGGGACCTCTACAGGTAAAAATTTAAAATTTTACTTAAATTTTGTTGATGATCTACAGCGTTAGATTGAAAATATTTTCCTTTTTTAATTGTTACATATTCTTGATCTATACTACGGAGATCCTTAGTTCGATTATGATGCTACATGTTGCAGAGTTTTGTTGATGGTAGAGTTATTACGAACTTGCCTGTTTAAGCCATCTCTATATTATAAAGATGCTGCTATAACAATATTGCTGTATAATACGAGAAAGAGTATTCGCGGCGAGCGCGCATCGCTAGACAGTCTCATTGTTACTTAACACCATATAAAATTGTGATGAAATGATAGCCTACCTTAGAAATAAAACAGATTCCGAACTGTATTTTTGTTAAGTGTCATTCAAAAAAAACATTTGCTAAAATGTTTACAGATCTCTGATGTTCACAAAGAGGGCGCGACTCTCAAGTGGAAGAGGCCGAAAGACGACGGTGGGGCTCCTATCGAGTACTACCAAGTGGACAAGCTGGACACGGAGACCGGCTGCTGGGTGCCTTGCGCACGTTCTGATGAGCCGAGTTAGTATAATTAAACTCCAACTTTATATGATACTACACAAATAAAAAATCCTCTGATTTCTGTTTTGATCGTGCAAAGAAACTCCATCTGCACTTCAGTTCAGGTAAAAACAATATGAACAATAATTTTAATACTACTTGCTATGTTTTGCATTACAGAGTGCGAGGTGACTGGTTTGACACCCGGCAAGGAGTATAAGTTCCGCGTGTCGGCCGTCAATTCGGAGGGCGAGTCGGAGCCGCTTGTTTCGGAGACGAGCATCGTCGCCAAGAATCCGTTCGATGAACCAGGTAACTGTGGTCATACCGAATTAAACATAGCGTAATATTAAAAAAAAACTTAAAAGTTGTTTGTAACTTGGCTGACCGTGTATAAATGTTATTGCTTTACATTTTTATATTTTATTTTATACATATTTTAAATAAGAAATCTTTACATTTTTGCAGGTGCACCTGGAACGCCGTCGGTTACCGACTGGGACAAGGACCACGTGGACCTCAAATGGACTCCACCCAAAGAAGATGGTGGTGCCCCCATAGAGGGATACATAGTGGAGAAGAAGGACAAATTCGGCAACTGGGAGAAAGCTCTCGAGGTGCCGGCTGATAAGACCACAGCCACAGTCCCAGACCTTGTGGAAGGTCAAACTTATGAGTTCAGGTACATTCCTTTTACCTTTGTCGTAATCTTATTAAAGGATAACAAAAACGTTTTAATTTATTTTCTGTTGGACAAAAGACGTCACTTTATAGTATAAGCAGTACCACCAAATGAACCTCCAAAACAACATTACGCTAGTTGGGATGGATATATAGACCTCCGCATTACAAAGTTAGACATTGAATTTCTTGTATAAAAAAACAGGAGCTAAATTTATTATGAGTAAACCTAGCCACTATTCATAATTCAGGGTAAGGGCTGTCAACAAGGCCGGCCCGGGTGAACCTAGTGATAGCACTCATCCGATCGTCGCCAAACCCAGAAACATGGCGCCGAAGATTGACAGAACTAATCTCATCGACATTAAAATCAAAGTCGGACAGAAGTTTGGTTTTGACGTCAAGGTGAGTAATAATATATTTCCCATGCAAATATTTTGCACATTATCTAACAGTTATCATTTATATTAAGCTCATCCCTAACAGTGAAAAAAAATATGAAATAATTACGATAGAAAAGAAAATAATTCTATTATGTACTTAATATACGATAAAACATACAAGTAGGTACTATGTCGTTAGCAGCTACTTAGCTGTGTTCTGAAGTGACATTATGTGAATATTTCATGTAGTACCCACTTAGTTGATATTTGTCAATAACACATACAAGTCAAATACTCACAAATATAACAGATTCCGTATATAAAATTTCAACGATTAGGGTTTTATAATACTTTAGTATGTATATTACTGTCGCTTTAATGTAGTGGTTAATCGCTTGCATTGCAATACGGAACGCAATATCAACCTGTGAAGGCTAGATTACTCTGTGTGAACGTGCTAATCCATCCACGGTCTTATTATCACTTAACCGTGTGCAATTAAGGTCAAGTGTTAGCACATTGGGAATAAAAAAATATTTTTGTGGTAATTGTTTTTACTTGTATGGTATATTAGCTGGTCAAATTAGTATGATTCAAGTCATCGGAAAAGATGTTGCCGTTTGTCCTGAATTGCTCACTGTAACTCACTTTTTACTACAGGCCACGGCTGGAATGAAGATAGGCAATTCTAAATTTTCTCCCAGGATTAATGAAGTATTTTTCACTACAGGTTTCCGGTGAACCAATGCCAGAAACGAAATGGTACCTCGCCAAGAAGGAGGTGAAGTCTTACGGCGACATGAGAATACAGCATTCGGATTATAATACCAAGCTAAACTGCAAATCAGCCACCAGAGCGGATAGCGGCAGATACACGATCACAGCCGAGAACGCCAATGGCAAAGACGTGGCGGACGTTGAAGTTATTGTGCTCAGTGTGCCGAGTCCACCCGGAGGACCGCTTAAGGTTAGTAACTAATATTAAATGGAGTTTTACTAATGTGATTTCGTAGTAACATCTTAAATGATCGTTTCATCGTTCCTTTACTTTTGGTGTAAATTAACTACCAAACTTTGTTGAAATTAGATCCCTCTGCGATATCGTTATTTTATTATAAGAGTATATAAAAGAAAAGATTGACTTAATTCTTACAACTTTTTATTAATTTAAATATATTCAATTTATATTGTTATAGTTTAGTTATAAATTCTTGCGGGACATCGTAGTAATTAGAGCATTACATAATACTCCGCCATCAACAGGACCCAGGACTGAAGAAAAATTTTTTCAGTCCTAGGTTTATGTGAAAATAGTTTTTGACCTTGCTGAAGGATTCTTTGGGTATCCATAAAAGATACGTTAGCAACTTATTGTAGCTTGTGCACATTCTTTGTTTACCACGACAGCTATTATGAAATTAAACAGGGTTAAACAAAGTTCATAAGTGGTGTGGTCTACATACATAATGATGATGATTATTATTAATGTAGGTAATTCATAATATTCTATTTATTTATTGGACTTTCAACAGTACATAATCTTATTTATTAGGTATCGGATGTTCACGCGCACGGAGCCAAACTCTCGTGGAACCCCCCTGCCGACGATGGTGGTCAACCAATCGAGAAGTACGTGGTGGAGCGCATGGACGAAGCAACCGGTCGCTGGGTGCAGGCCGGTGAGACCATCGGACCGGAGACTAACTTGGCCGTGGACGGATTGCAGCCCGGTCATAAATACAAGTTCCGTGTACGGGCGGTTAACAGGTAATACTGTTTATAACTTCTCGTCTCCTAGTTCCAATAATTGAAACATTAAGAGGGCTGTTCAATGTAAAGGATACGTAGATGAGATAGTTTTTAATCCTTTTACGAAATATTAAAATTATTTATGGGGTTATTCTACATTTAATAACACCTATGATAAATAACCTGTAAATATAGAGTTGTTGTTAAAAAACTGTGGAAAAATATAGTTTTTATTTTATTTCTAATTTTAGACAAGGTAAATCGGAGCCACTCACAACACCCCACGCAACGGAAGCAAAGAATCCGTTCGACGTGGCGGGCAAACCGGGTACTCCAAAGATCAAAGACTTCGACAAGGACTTTGTGGAACTGGAATGGTCTCGACCGGAGACCGACGGTGGTGCTCCCATCACGGGATATGTTATCGAAAAGAAGGATCGCTTCTCACCTGACTGGGAAGAGTGTGCACAGGTAACTATTATGTAATATTTTTTTAATATAAATCATAAGTGACAAACATTACAGTTTATAAACTTTACTATAAAGTGGTAGTGCTCGTTCGTGGTGATATACGGTTAAAGTATAGTGTCTTTCTAAGTAAACAGCCTTCTTGAGGTTACCATAACTGACTCGGGGTTTCACAAGTAAATCGAGAGAGAGCTATTTATACGTTTGTACATTGTACAAAACATCACAGTCTCTTTTAAATAGAAATTACTTATTGTTAGAACACAACATGCAACTGTTAAACAATGTTAATCAAGATACGTTTTTAAGAAATTAAATATTTTCAGATCGAAGGCGATGTCACTACGGGGAAAGTCCCCGACCTTATTGAAGGCAACACATACGAGTTCCGCGTACGCGCAGTCAACAAAGCAGGCAAGGGTGAGCCTAGTGACGGAACAGCACCACACCTTGCAAGGCCCAAGAACTTACCACCCAAAATTGATAGGAATTACATGTTCGACATTAAGATCAAAGTTGGGCAAAACTTCGACCTCGAAGTACCCGTGGCTGGAGAGCCAACGCCTACCAAAGAATGGCTACATGGAGATAATGTCGTTATTAACACTGACAGAATCAAAATCATCAATGATGCTCATACTACAAAGTTCCGTGTGATTGATGCAAAGAGAGTAGACTCCGGAACGTACACACTTAAAGCCAAAAACATCAACGGCACTGACTCTGCTACCGTTAAAGTTTTAGTCATGGATGTTCCGACCGCACCGGAAGGACCACTTCGTGTGGACGACATCACCAAATCCGGCTGCTCTCTACGCTGGCGGCCACCTAAAGATGATGGTGGATGCGAGATTACACACTATGTGGTCGAGAAAATGGATCAAGAGAATCTACGCTGGGTACCAGCTGGTGAAGTCCAAGGCTGCCATATGCGAATTGATCATCTTATTGAAGGTCATGATTACAACTTCCGTGTCCGCGCCGTTAATAAACAAGGTGAATCACAACCTCTAGTAGGTCAGGAGCCAATTACAGCTAAAGACCCGTACGGAACGCCTGATAAACCGGGTACCCCCGTTGTCAAAGACTGGGACAAAGATCACATGGATTTGGAATGGGTACCGCCAAAGAAAGACGGTGGTGCTCCGATCACAGGATACATCATCGAAGCAAAGAAAAAGTACGGTCCTTGGGAGGTTGCGGCTACTGTACCTGGTAACCAAACTACCGCTACAGTACCAGGTTTGCAAGAGGGAGAGGAGTACGAGTTCAGAGTTATTGCCGTGAACAAGGCGGGCAATGGCGAACCAAGCGATGCGTCGACTCCCCAAGTGGCTAAAGCTCGATTCTGCGCCCCACACTTCGATAAGATGCTCCTTGCAGATAAAACTGTCAAGGCTGGACAGCGCATACAATACGAAATACCAATTGAGGCATCGCCTAAACCGTCTGTTGAGTGGCAGATCAATGGTAAAGTGGTACAGCAGTCTGATAGAATTGATATTCAGATATTACACAACAGGGTTATTTTAGACATTCCATTCTCCGTTCGTTCTGACGGAGGAGTTTACAAACTGACCTTGAAGAATGATTTGGGTATATGCTCAGCATCGGCTCAAGTTACAGTATTAGACAAACCATCGAGGCCAGAGAAGCCACTTATTGTGTCTGATGTAACAAAAGAATCATGCTCTCTTTCATGGAAAGTGCCGCTTGATGATGGCGGATCGCCTATCTTGCATTATGTAATCGAGAAAATGGATTTATCTCGTGGTACATGGTCTGACGCTGGAATGAGCACCTTCCTTTCCCACCAAGTTACCAGGCTTATACATATGAAAGAGTACTTATTCAGAGTAAGCGCAGTCAACGCTATTGGCCAATCTGAACCTTTAGAATTAGACCGCGCTATAGTAGCCAAGAACGAATTCGATGAACCCACTGCTCCGGGTAAACCTGTGGCCACAGACTGGAGCAAGAATCACGTCGACTTGGAATGGGCTGCGCCCAAATCTGATGGTGGAGCACCTATCACCGGATATATTGTACAAAAGAAAGAAAAAGGCAGTCCATACTGGGTAAATGCTGTTCATGTACCTCCTAAACAAACTAAAGCCACTGTACCAGACCTGATAGAAGGTCAAGATTATGAATTTAGAGTTATTGCAGTTAACCAAGCTGGACAATCCGAACCAAGTGAACCCTCGGATATAATTACGGCTAAAGATCGATTTGTCGCACCAAAGATCATTACGCCTCTCAAAGAGGTACGTATCAAAGCTGGACTCATTTTCCACTTGGACGTCGACTTTATCGGAGAGCCAATTCCCGAAGTCAAATGGACCTGTGATGGTAGAACTGTTGTCACTAATGAAAGAACTACAGTTACTTCAGTAGGACATCACACGATTATTCACACTGTGAATTGCAAACGCTCTGATGCTGGCAAATACAATCTGTTCTTGAAGAACGACTCGGGAACTGACGAAGGAAGCTTTGAATTAATCGTATTAGATGTACCTGGAGCTCCGCAAGCTCCGTTTGAGTACGAAGAAATCACTGCACAGTCTGTCACTTTATCGTGGAAACCACCTAAAGACAATGGAGGTAGTGAACTTACAGCGTACGTTATTGAGAAACGTGATTTGACTCATGGAGGCGGATGGGTTCCTGCTGTGACATATATTAACCCTAAATACACACACGCAACGGTGCCACGTCTATCTGAAGGTACGAAGTACGAGTTTAGGGTGTTCGCAGAAAACTTACAAGGCCGATCTGAGCCACTCGTAACCGACAAACCAGTTGTAGCAAAGAACCAATATACGGTACCCGGAAAACCAGGCAAACCAGAGCTTGTGTCTGCGGATAAAGATCATATTAAAATTAAATGGTCATCACCTATCTCCAACGGTGGCTCTAATATTCTGGGATACGACGTCGAAAGACGAGACAAAGCCACAGGTAGGTGGATTAAACTTAACAAAGAACCAGTTAGGTTCAGTGAATACGACGATGACAGAGTACAAGAAGGCCACCAATATGAGTACAGAGTATCTGCTGTTAATGCTGCCGGACCTGGCCAACCTTCTGATCCATCTAATGTGATTATTGCCAAACCTATGAAAGAAAAACCGAAACTCTCCCTGGATCATCTCATTGGCCGTAAGATTAAGGTCCGTGCTGGTGAACCAATTAACATTAACATTCCAATTGCTGGTGCACCAACACCTGAGATAACCTGGACGAAAGGAGCAGTTTCCCTTGTACCTTCACACAGATTATCTACTGAGACTAGTCCTGATGAGACTAAACTAAGCATTGAAAAGTCAACTAGGGACGATGCTGGTAAATACACTATTACAGCAAGTAATGAATACGGCAAGGATTCTGCTGACATTGAAGTCATTGTTGTAGATAAACCTGGAATACCTAAAGGACCACTATCATGCACACCTGTCACACATGAAACTATGAGCTTAACTTGGTTACCGCCTGTAGATGATGGCGGAAGCGAAATCACTGGTTATGTTGTTGAGGTTGCAGAATTCGGAGTCAACGACTGGCGTACTGTTGCTGGTTTCTGTCCTAAATGTTCATTCACAGTTAAAAACTTGACGGAAGGCAAGAAATATGTATTCAGGGTTCGTGCAGAGAACTTGTACGGGCTTTCCGAGCCGCTCGAAAGCAAGCCAATCGTCGCAAAATTACCTTTCGATCCACCAGATGCGCCAGATACACCAAAGATTACTGGTTACAGCGCAAACAGTTGCTCTCTTGAATGGCAACCACCAGCAAACACTGGCGGAAAACCTATTACTGGTTATAATGTCGAAAAGAGAGAACGAGGTGGCGAATGGATAAAGGTTAACAACTATCCTACTCCAAATACATGTTACACAGTTCAAGACTTACGAGAAGGTAACCGCTACGAGTTCCGAGTTGTTGCTGTCAATGAAGCTGGTCCTGGTAAACCGAGCAAACCTACTGAACCGATTATCGCTCAAACACAGAGACTTAAACCGAGCGCTCCTGAGGCACCTAAACCCGACAGAATTACTAAAGATTCTGTCACGATTTCATGGAGACCACCAAAGAGTGACGGCGGTGCTAAAATTAAAGGCTACATTATACAACAAAAGGCTAAAGGAGATAAAAACTGGAATGACGTTAACGATGTACCTATTCCAAACCTCGTTCACACAGTACCAAAACTTAAAGAGGGTGAAGAGTATCAGTTTAGAGTCATCGCAGTCAATGAAGTCGGAAATTCAGAACCGAGCAAACCAACTTCTGATATCACTATTGCGGAACAACCTAACAAACCATGCATGGATCTTGGAGGTGTTCGCGACATCACAGTTCGTGCTGGTGAAGACTTTTCTATTCACGTGCCATATACTGGATTCCCACAACCGACTGCTTCTTGGTTCGCCGACGACAACCTTCTTGATGTTGAAGGTGATTCTAGAATATTCCAAAAAATTACACCAGACTTCGCCTCATTGGTCGTTAAGAACGCGAAGAGATCGGATGGCGGACAGTATAGGTTACAGCTTCGCAACCCATCGGGATACGATACGGCCACGATTAACGTACGCGTGCTCGATAGACCGGGCAAACCCGAAAATCTTCGCGCCGACGAATTCGAAGGTGAAGCACTCACGTTGTACTGGAACCCACCGAAAGACAACGGTGGCGGTGAAATCACTAACTACGTGGTGGAGAAACGTGAAGCACGTTCCCCAACGTGGACCAAGGTTTCCGGATACGTCACAACACCGTTCTTGCGCGTGAAAAACTTGACTGTCGGAAGAGATTACGAGTTTAGAGTAATGGCTGAAAATCAATATGGACAATCCGAACCGGCGCAAACTACTGAACCTATCAAAGCTAGACATCCATTCGACCCACCAGGCCCACCGGGCGTTCCACGCTCTGTGGAAACGACAGAATCATCTATCACAGTTACGTGGACCAAACCTCGTAACGATGGTGGTTCTCCTATCACTGGTTACATACTTGAAAAGAGGCTTATTACTGAAGATAAATGGACAAAGGCCTCGCATGCACACATTCCAGACACCACATACAAAGTGATCGGATTAATCGAGAACCATGAGTACGAGTTCCGTGTATCGGCCGTGAATGCGGCTGGACAGGGTCCATGGTCGCAAAGCTCGGACGCAATCCGCGCTTGTGCGCCACCTAACTGCCCACGTATCACCAGTGACCTCAGCCTGCGGGACATCACCGTCATCGCCGGAGAAGAAATCAAGATTACTGTGCCGTTTACTGGCAATCCAAGACCAAAGGTGATTTTTGTAATCAATTATTACAACATTTATTTCAATCAGTTATTAAACCTCGTAAGTAAATAACGTGTTTTTTCTGAATTACGAAATTAATAAACATTTATTCGCATATTGGAAATTTTGTCCACTTCGACCGACTTTATTCATGTGACACGTTATGCATTATTAATTAATAAATTTCAAACTACCCTCTATTGGTTAGTACATTGTCGAAGACCGTGTAAGTAGATATCGCAGCAGCACTAATTTCCACCGCCAAAGAGTAATATGCGAATAGTAACGTGTGTGTAGCTATGGAAATTACTGGGGTAATGAGACAACATTTTACTCCTCATGTCAACAAATACAATATGGTGCAATCTATGTCATCCTAGGTAGCGCCACAATGTTATAAGTAAGCATATTGCTACTCTTAGGTGTTGTGTCCCACTCTTGCCGTCATTTCGTGGAAATATAAAAAAATGCTTGTATTTTATAAAAACGTATCCACTCGTTATCAGGTATCATGGATCGTAAATAACGACGAGGTGTTCCCCGACAACCGCATCCGATTCGTGACTTCGGACCGCGACACCGTCTTCCACAACTCCAGCGCGAAACGTTCCGACACCGGCTCCTACACCGTGCAACTGCTCAACAGCGAGGGTTCGGACAGCGGCACCTGCAGGGTCAGTACTTCCTACTAATGTGACCCAAGTGCTTCATTCGAGACTAATCTCGACGACGACTTTTAATATTTTTAATTTGTTTACTTAATAAGAGTGAAATAATTTACTCCATCGTTTCCATAGGTGTTAGTGGTGGACAAGCCTTCTCCACCAGTGGGTCCACTAGATTGCTACGACATCACGCCGGATACATGCACGTTGTCGTGGAAACCGCCGCTAGACGATGGCGGCTCACCTATCACCAACTACATTGTCGAGAAGATGGACAACACCGGAGTAAGTATCATAAGTGTTTGTGTAATTATTATCACTTTCATCATATTCATCATTACAGCTTATTGATATTGATGTAAGTTTGATGAAAAATGATTTTTATGTGAAAATAGATAAGTAGATAGTAATTGAGTAGCTAGAAAATATGTTAGTTTTATGATATACCCATAAAAGTATGCCAATATAAATATATATGAATTTTCCTGTGAAATTTTTCTTTTATTTATATATTTTGTTTCTTTCTGAAATACTTTACGACATAATTTAATTTATATAGCATCCTTTGAATCTTTTAACAAAATTTCTTTTATTTGCTATTACCAGGTGTGGTCCAAGATTTCATCATTTGTCCGTAACTGCCATTACAATGTCATGGGACTGGAACCGAACAGGAAATACACGTTCCGCGTTCGCGCCGAAAATCAATATGGTGTGTCAGAACCATTGACAATGGACGACTCTATTACAGCCAAGGTAAGTAGATTTCATACGATTTAAATTATATCTTTCACCTTATTTTCTTTACGATCTTTAAATTTTTGTTGCTTCGTGATTTATAAACAATTTAATAACGAGTTATGTATAAGGTTTTGGTGCCTCCTTGTTTAATTTCTTTTGATAACATTTTTCTCTGTCAGAGGACAATGTGTTTGAAGTGTGTATTTTTTCAAGATTCAATTTACCCTAGTGACAAGTCTAGTCTTTATCATCAAAAACATCATTTTGGCTTATCTTGTTGGCAAGAATACACGACGAACTAGAGTTTGTAAAAAAGTATATGTATTGTAATTTGTTGGTTAACTATTGTTGCGCCTTACACAGTACCCGTTCACGGTACCGGATGCGCCCGGAACACCACGCGTGCTCGACTGGGACGGCTCCACAGCCACGGTCACATGGGACAGACCGCGTTCCGACGGCGGCGCCAGGATACAGGGCTACAAGCTCGAGTTCCGCGATCTGCAAGACTCCGTCTGGTCTAGCGCGGACTACCTCGTCAAGGAATGCAGTTATCAGGTCTGAAAGTGTATAAATAATACAAATTTTAGTATTACATCAATTATTCAAAATTTGCAAATGGTGTATTAGGATCCGCGAAGGTTTAAATTTTGAATAAATGTAATTATGGACTCGTGGTTTTAGACTTCCTATCAAAGAGAACTAGAATAGAAATCGGTTAGATCAGCAGATCACATACTAGTAGGAACTAGCTTTTATCGTCTTAACTATCAACACATCGTTACGATGGAACATTACAGCTTTATTTGTCTCAACACTTGGTCAAATAAAAAAATCTCTCACTATCTATATAAATACAATATCATCATCATCATCAGCCGATAGACGTCAACTGCTGATCATAAACCTCCCCCAGAGATCTCCACATCGATCGGTCACGCATCCAGATGCTACGATAGGTAAATCGGAACCGTCCAAATAATTTTGTGTATAAAATTTTGCTAATATTTGCATTATCAATAATTACCAGGCGTATAACCTGGAGCCGGGTCACGAGTACGAGTTCCGCGTGCGCGCTAAGAACGCAGCCGGCTTCGGCAAGCACTCTGCGAGCTCGACGCCATTCCGTGTGCGGGCTCGCGCTAGCCCGCCCGGGCCGCCTCAATCGCCGCGGGTGCTGCGCGTCGGACGCAATTACGTCGACCTGGCGTGGCAGCCACCAACCAGTGATGGCGGTAAGTGGTCATACCCAACGACAAAAAAATATATACCTCTTTCAGTTATTTCCACACCGATTATTTATGCGCCAACGCATGCAGTGGTTACCCACGATCTGCAAGAAGAAAATTACGATGTAAAATATATTAATACTGTTACATGTCTATATCTACGTAGGCTCTCGTGTTACCGGCTACATAATCGAGCGGCGCGAAGTAAGCAGCTCGGTGTGGCTGAAGTGCAACGACTACAACGTCCAGGACACCAGTTTCACAGTGCTCAACTTGCACGAGCGCTGCGACTACGAATTCAGAATCATCGCTATCAACGCTGCCGGTTAGTCGGCAGACTCATATTATTTATAGCAGTATTGCCTTATTTTTCAAAGTGACGAGTGTAATTTTTATCATCATATCTAGCGCTCCGTTTTATGGGCAAGCATGTCACTTACCATCAGGTAAAGGTGGTCTGTCCGTTCCTTAGTTGCACCGAAGTAAAATAAGAAATATTTAAAATACAAATGTTTTTTTTATGTAATGATTTGATCTGAAATAAAAATAATACCAAGCAATTCCCATTCAAAAGGCCCAAAATCATTTTTCCCCCGTAATTTTAAGGCCTAATAGTAATCCGTTATCGTTTGCAAAGTTACATTCATTACAATATATCGTGTTTTAAATAAACTCCACTTACAAATAACTATGCTACGATAGGCAAATCGGAGCCGTCCAGCTGCACGACACCTGTACGCACCGGCGAAGAGGCAGGCGGCATGAAGCCAGAGTGGCTCAAGCCACTGCCAGCGAATACGACTGCTCCGCTGGGTCGACCCTATACTCTCCAATGCCAAGCCAGCGGCACACCGGTGCCCACCGGACGCTGGCTAAAGAACGGACGGGAAATCGTCCTTGGCTCCAGGTAATTAGATTATCAGTGTCATCTTCATTTCAGCTAATTGGTGTCCGCTGCTACACATAGCCTGCATAATCTATAAAAATTTCACGACCATTTATCAATATTTGTAGACGCAAAAAATATAACAGACAAACACATTTTCGTATTTATAATATATAGTATATCATTTTCACTTCGACTTGTTGCAAATGAATGTTTATCTATCTGTTCAGATATATCGCGGAATCCCGCGAAGGTACGCTGAAGCTGAACATCCTAGAGGTAGCGGACGGAGACGAGGGTGACTACACGTGCGAGGCGATTAACAGTCTCGGCTTCATCTACTGCATTGGACATCTCAAGATCGGAAGTAAGTTTTAATAGTTACAAGAGAGCTTTCTATCGTCATGTCCTGTCAGAATATAATTAGGAATTCTTTGCTCACAATTCAAATCACTAATCTCAAAATTGATCACTAATGAATCATCTTTAGCCCGCCGTAGGTAGAATGGTAGTAAACTGATACTTGAGTGCCTAGAGCACAATCCTCAGCAATTAAAAAATGCACCTTCATACAAAGTTATACAGTACTGTGTTTTTCTTATTTTTTTTATCTTTATCGCCAAAAAAAAAGTATCCACCCCACTTTCTTTTAGCAGTGATGACTACTCTGCGCACCTTTCGTCTATGTTTTAGTTACAGCTAGGGATCTAAAGTAAAAATAAATCTTACTGTAATTGTATTGGGTTGGTGTTACCATGTAAAAAAGTTTTTAGATAAAGTTATTAATCTTAAAATTTGTTACCACCAGGCCCACCTCGCATCACACGCATGCCGGGTGATCTCCACCTCCCAGAGCACGACAACACAAAGATCAAGATACTGTACTCGGGTGACCAGCCCGTCGACGTAACTTTATTCAAGGACGGTCGCGTGCTTAGTGATACGCCGCACCTCAAATTCACAGTCTTCGACGATTACATACTGATCTTCATTAAAGACATCACTAAGGATGATATGGGTAAATTGTTTTTTCTAGTCTCTTTTGTTAATTCGTATTACTTAGGTTTCACCCAAAATGAGGAGTGTAACCCTTTAAATTGTTTTAAATGTTTCATATTTATCCAATCCAATCCAATCAGCCGGAAGACGTCCACTGCTGGACAAAGGCCTCCCCCAAAGATTTCCACTCAGACCGGTCCTGGGCCACCGGCATCCAATGGTTGCCAGCGACCTTGACCAGGTCGTCGGTCCACCTTGTGGGGGGTCTGCCCACGCTACGTCTTCCGGTACGTGGCCGCCACTCGAGAACCTTTCTGCCCCAACGGCCGTCGGTTCTGCGAGCTATGTGCCCTGCCCATTGCCACAGTTTCATATTTAACTCATATATTATTTGTTTAGTTTGTTATCTTTTAAATAGAGACCATTCCTTTTGGATCGGTGAGATTTCATCATAATCCGACATACGTTAAACACTTCGTCGAGACTATTCTCGACACGACTGAACAATAAACAATATTCCAAATCCATATTGCTATACGTCAACTTATCTATTAAATTAAGACATGTTTGTATATTTTTCATTTTGCTTTCTTCTTTACCTAACTGGCACTAATTTTCCACATTTACAGTTTTGGCCCTGATCAATGTAATTCAAAACTAAACTATCTATATGCAATATACTATTTTGATGTACAAAGAAACCTCTATATTAGCGTTATACATTATCTTTAAATACTTGAAAAATTTGTTAAATGATAACGCCGTTGGTTTCTTAATAATAAATAAATGAATAATGCAAATTTCGTGTGATTATATCATTAGAAATATTATGAAAAACAACAACAGTATAATTAATCAGTACCTATTCTTTCCAACCATTTTTATATAACGTATATGAAAATATTAAGGTCCGGTAACCATTTAATTTTTTTTATATATATATGTAATGTTACGTTGAAATACAACAGGTACATACAAACTGACGATCAAGAACAACTCGGGCGAGGCGTCGGACTCGTTCTCGGTGACGGTTACCGGGTTGCCGGGTCCTCCTCAGGGCCCGCTGGAGATGAGTGACGTCACACGCCACACGTGCGCGCTCGCCTGGCGCCCTCCCGCGTACGACGGCGGTCTGCCAATTACACACTATGTCGTTGAGCGCGCTGACGCCTCCGGCACCAATTGGATCACCATTGCCTCATCAGTGCGCGATACCAGGTTTACCGTGCATGGCCTCACTGAGGGCCAGGAATACAACTTCAGGGTTCACGCAGCCAACGATAACGGCATTGGACCCGGATTGGAGGGTGTTAATCCTATTAAGGTAATTCATTTGTATGATTATATATGACATCTCTTTTCAGAGGTCTCTATTAATAATAATAAATGTTTTAGTTATTGATCGTTTATCGGTATCTTGTTAATCTATCAAATTGTTTCGATAAGTACCATCAATGCACCTATTGTTGTCATAAAACTTTGTCCAAGCATACTAAGTTCAGATTTGAAAGCCGTTGTAACTAATGAAGTCATTGTAATCACAATAATTAACATTCTATGTCCAAAGAGAGAAGCACAGTGTAATGCAATGTATATCATTCTAACTAGCGCCACATTATTACAGGCGGGCGTATTACTTACTATCACGTGAACGTCCTGCTCGACTTGTTTAATAAAAACAACTAATTCTTGAACTAGTCTGAGTGGAGATTCTAACAAACAGTTTATTAATTTGTCCAAACACTTAAATGTAGCAATGTAATACAAAGTCCCATGTGCCTCTAATGTATATATAAAAAAAAATAATTTGATAATTAAAGTTGTAACATTTTACCTTCAGGCAAAGGCACCATTCGACCCACCATCAGCGCCTGGCATCCCAAAGATCCTGGAAGTCGGAGGACACTTTGTGCATCTGGAATGGGATAAACCGGAGAGCGACGGAGGCGCCAGGATACAAGGTACCCAAATGTCTACTAATACACACGATGATACATCTCTTTTCCAGTAATCTTACTATTTGGCGGTAGAAACAGGATTTGCGGTTTTTTTTTACCTAGATGATTTTCTCCGAGAGATAGAAACACTAGAATTAGATCCGAATTAACTGTTGTAGTTATTTTTAAACATAAATCAGAGTAAATTGCTGTCTACTTGTTCTAATCGTCGCATTCCTCCAGGATACTGGATTGACAAGCGCGAGGTTGGTTCGAGCAGCTGGCAGCGCGTAAACCCGACGCTGTGCCTACCTAATCAGCTCAACTGCGCAAACCTGATCGAAGGACGCCAGTACGAGTTCCAGGTTACGGCCCAAAACGAGGCTGGCCTCTCTCCACCAAGCAGCGCCAGTCAGCAAGTGAAAGTTGTCGATCCTAAAGGTAAGAGGTTTCAATGTATAAAAAACATGGTAATTGAATAATATATAAACTAGAATAGATGGTCAAAAGCGTGTTAGAATAAACTCTTGCAAACCCCGTAACATGTGGCCCAGGAGTCGACGACCGGACTTAACAGACATAATGTACAAAATAATAAAGGAACAACATCCAAAAGACACCCTTTTCTTTTTTTGTTTTACGTGGGGCAAATGCCTTCGCATACCTGCCCTCGTGGGGGCAAACACAGGTTGTGTCGGACTTGCACCGACTAAAACCCCCACGATGTTCCATCGTCGTCGCTCTACGGCGGGGCCACAGGAACGCTATAGCACACCCCGTCAGCGCTAACTGCACCGCGCAGCTCCATCTCGGAGGCAGAGACCCACCTCCCATATCCGGGCGCACACGCAGCCATTCAGCACACATCCGATGTGAGCTCACGGAGCTGACCTAGAGCGGCAAACTCAGCTCGGCTTTACAGTTCGAGCCGAACGGTTAGGTTCGTCCTAGCTTCACCGTGTGTAATCAAGCTACAGTTACTGAGCCCCACCGCCACTACAAGGCGGGAACCTGTTCGGGGCGATCCGAAAGTTCCAAGAACAAAGAAATTTGTAGAATTGTGATATCCCCTAAACCGTACTTGATCCTCGTAGTGGATAAATTGCCCCAATCCTCTTCTTGTGAGAGAAGGTTCCTAAATCCCAGCTCAAAGCTATTTGTATTTATAATATACAAAATGTTATTTAATCAAGATTGTTAGTAATAGTTATCAATTTATATATATATATACACAACAATTACAATAAAATTATATATTTGTTATTAACGTTGCAGCGGCAACTCCGCCGGAGATCGTAAAGCCGTTGAAGAACGCCAATTGCATCCAGAACCACAATGCCAAATTCCAGTGTACCATCACCGGATCACCCAAACCCACCATTACGTGGTACAAAGGTAAATAGTTTTTATTTATTATTATCAAAAATTTGGCAATGCTAATTGAACCCCCCTGGCTATATGTTGTCTATTGCCTAGACCTCAATTACATAGCGTCAAGAAATATGATCTCACATTTAGACGGCCGGGAGACAGCGTTGTTATGACTTTCATTATTAGATACTCTACCACCAACCAAACTCTGTCACATGTAGCCCCCGATTCAGACCAGCGACCTTCGTGTATTTATATCAGCCGTTAGACATGCACATGCTGAAGGCAATTCACCAAATTTGCTGAGTTGGAATTATTTATTTATTAACTTTATACATCTAAAAGCGGACTTAAAGCAATTGACTTTTGGCCATTATCTTCAAGACTCTATTTACTATTACTAGGTTATTTTTAATGCTTTATTGTAACATTTTTTTGTGTTTAGAACAATCTATTTACTTTCTATCTAGACTGGCTGTCGATGTACGTAGGGTACGTGTTCTATGAATGTGAGATGTATAACGTGTATATAAATATATTAAAAAAAAAATGATAATTTTGCAGGTGCGCGCGAAATAACGAATGGGCCGCGTTACCGTATCTGGAGCGAAGGCGACAACCACTTCCTGACCGTCGCAGACGTGTTCGGCGAGGACGCCGACGAGTACGTCTGCCGTGCCGTCAACCGCGCCGGCGTCAAGAGCACCCGTGCCGAGCTACTCATTATGAGTAAGTACTTTTGCTCTGCAAATATGATTTTTTATTCCACAAAGCGGTAAGATGTTCACCTGATGTTTATTGGTAATATATCTTTTTTTATTAAGATTATTTTCTGTAACTACTATGAAATGTTTAACAATTTCAGCTGCACCAAAATTGAACGTGCCGCCTCGCTTCCGCGACACCGCATACTTCGACAAGGGCGAAAACGTCGTTATAAAGATCCCATTCACCGGACACCCGGTGCCTAAGATCACGTGGATACGAGAGGGAGAGACGATCGAGTCTGGCCTGCACTATCATGTAGAAAGAAAAGGTAAGGATGATTGCGTAACATATTTTTGTTACAACTTGTCTTCAATTTCACAGGATATTAAGTGACAATTAGGTCGCGGACTGCAAAGCGCACTCGCTCTTAATACGTTAGCTCATTTATGATGATGTAGATCGCTGGCCTAATGGTTAGAGCGTGCGGCTTTCATTCCGAAGGTCGCGGGCGTCGGAACCTCGGCATGTACCAATGACTTAATATTTAAGTTATGTACATTTGTGAACTTTAGTTACAACAGCGAGATACAAACGATGAAGGAAAACATCGTGAGGAAACCCGCACACTTGAAATCCTCTTTGTGTGTGTGTGTGGCGGTCCCAATAAAAAGTGGCAACAGGCTCGCCCCCTGTTACATGGGACCTAATCTGACCACATCTGGCGAAATGTGGGTGTTTATTCACCTCTGCCTGCCGCTACTGGGAAAAAGGCGTGAGTACATAAAAAAAAAAAATTATGATGACGACTGGAACACAACTGTGCTAGTGTGGGAATGCTGGGTTTAGAGTATAAGAGTGATAGCTAGTACGTTCAAAAATTCTGCCACAGACTAAATATCGCAATATGTGACCAAGGGACCTTGGTATTACAAATAAAGCAGATTAAACGGCTCGGCAAAGGAGGTATTAAGAATTCGAATACTCGACTGCCTTAATAAATCAATTATAGACATTTACAGTTTAAAAACTTCGAATAATAATGTTATCTATTTCATGTAATTTTCAGAGCGTCACGCCATCCTGACCATCCGCGATGCAAGTAAAATGGATTCCGGTCCTTACAGAATCACAGCAGAGAATGAACTGGGACAGGACTCTGCTATTATCAACATTGAAATCAGCGGTAAGCTTATTTACTACTTACTTTTATACTATTTTTTTTTTTATCTAAAATAAGCCTCGAAATCTTCTACGGGTTAGGTTATCCGTTTTATTAGAGATTCGAATACCCACTACACAACAAGAATAATAAAAGTTATGTTAATGAGTTCCTGAATCAAATTATTGTGTACAACAGACCGTCCGGATCCACCTCGCTTCCCAGCAGTGGATAGTATAGGCGTTGACTCGCTCGCTGTCAGCTGGCGCGCGCCTGTATGGGATGGCGGTTCCGACATCACCAGCTACTTGGTGGAGAAGAGGGAGCACCCAATGACCAGCTGGATCAGAGTCGGTACCACCAGGTCAGTACACAAAGAACAGCATCTATTGAACTACATTTGTAAACGTGAAGTAAATTTAGTTTTTTTTTCCTGACAAAAAAAAAATGGTAAAATTTAAAAATGACGCAAGTAATACGCATTCTTATTATACAATCTTCAACCAGCTAACCTATCATATTAAATATTCCAGATTTACAACAATGGCGGTAACCGGTTTGGTTCCGGGCAAACAGTACGAATTCCGCGTATACGCCGAAAACATCTATGGCCGGTCAGATCCAAGTGAGCCCACGACTCTCGTGCAGACCAAATCCATTATCAAGAAGGAATTCAAGAAGAAGGAATATCCAGGTAAAAAGAAAAGTTTTGATTGATTATGCTACTTCCTAATAGTAGTATTGCTTTCTCGTAAAAAAAAAAAAAAAGTCACGTGTTTTATAAATTAATTGTTACATTCTTATTGATACATGTCAGATGTTTTCAGTATGATTTAAGATTAAAATTGAAAAAAATAATTTAATCTAAAAATATTATTAAAAATAAATAAGTAGTTAATTAAATTAATTAATTTACTTCACAGTGGATGAGAGCGGCAAGCGTATCCGTACTAACGCTGACCACGGTCCGATTAAGGACTACGACAGTTACGTATTCGACGTGTACAGCAAGTACGTGCCGCAGCCCGTGGACATCAGCACTTGTTCCGTTTACGACAAGTACGATATACTAGAGGAGATTGGTGAGTACGCATTTACAACGTGCAGGCGTGTAGTGTATATAGATGTCATGAGGTAGATCGACATCACAACGAGATTAGAAAGTGATGCACTCTATCTAGCTCCGTGGTGCGGCATCAAAACACTTGTAACTCAATATTGTGGAGTTTACTTTGTGTTTAAATTTATACTCGCACCAAATTTTGTTCGTAATTACTACAAGTAACGGAAATCGATTATACGACCATCTAATCTCGCAAATTATATTAAAGTGGATGAAAGTCTATTCTAGTGTTTGAAATAGTATTCATGTAAAATAACATTAACCAAATTAAGGCCAGCTAGATGGCGCTGTGAATGTGGTTTTTATTTTCAACTGATTTCAGTCCCATTGACATCTTTAATACCGTTCTAGAATCTATTACTAGCTATATAGAAATAATAAAATAATTTGGCCACAGGGAAATTAAACTTTAGGGCCATAATTGAAGTAGTTTCATTTTAGAAGGTAGACTTAACTATTTCACAACTTAGTACTAAAACTAGCTAAATGATATTAAGCATGCGTTTTAGTTTAGTTTTAAATAGTAGTGTGAATGAAGTAGTTTACTTTGCGTCGACTTAACGCCGTACTATAATTATGTTGAAAAAAACAATGTGCTATCATGACTGTATGCACTAGTAACATGAAGATCCCTTAATTCTAATCCAGGGCCAGGTGTGAAGTCTGGTTATTAGTAGGATTTTTTCTTAAAACACTCTCGATAGCTACTACTCACAATCATACAATTTTACTTGCATAACATCTAGGCCAGAGTATTCTGAGCGAGCACGCTGCACCATCCACAGTCTGGTTTTTATTTAACACCGTGTGAAAATTAAAGAAAGCGGTAGCGATATTGTAGATTAAAAATATGTTATTGTAATATAAGCATGGCAGCTAAAGTAGAACTAAAACAAACTCACGAAGTGGCTTGGGACGAAATCGACGAGTGAATAATTTTCTGTAACACTAAACTAACATTAGTACGAAGTTGGACTTTAAGTTTTAAGTACAAAGTGATGAATTTCGCAGGTGACTTCGTGAGGGCCTCTTCTAAGCGGAAACGCGCCGGAGGTCTGTGTGTGTGAATAGATCGATGTAGTGCATCTCTCTCTGTCTGCATCTCTCTGTCTCACACGCACACTGCTATCAAATAAATTTATTCTTACTTTAGTTTTATCTTACGAAGGTGTATTTACACGAGACCGAGTAACACGTAAACAATTAACCAAAGTATTTACCGTATGCATCGGAAATCGTTAGAAATTTACTTACGTTCCGCCAATTGTATAAGATAAAGATATAGATAAGGTAATAAGACCTTCAAAATATTTTACAATAGCAAAGTACTTCGTTTAATCACGCCTTCATATTAATTCATAATTATTATTATTATTTGAGCATGAATATATTTACTTGTTTTTATAATTATTTATTTATCACATTATAAACATTGTATTAGATTTTTTTCTAAATGAAACGTATTCATAGTTTTTTTTTAATGAAATATAAGTTTATTTTTAATATATATTCAGTTCGCACGTTATTGCTTGTCTCAAACAGTGGTGTTCGCTCGTAAAGTAGATTAATCCTAAATATATTAATAAAAATATTATTGTAATAAAGACTAAGATTAGAACTGTTGATTGCTAAAAACGGTATAAAATTAAGCACGTTGGACTAAAAAAATTGTTCATAGAAATTTTAAGCCTAATGTATTAAACATAAGGTACACTGTAACAATTCCTCTCTCAAGGTCTCAACAAAAAAGAGCGAATGTATACAGGGCGGGTACGCTTTATGATTCCCCTAACCATTACGATTCCCATAACCTTATTCACTGTAAATCATGTGAAGTTGGGGCTTGACCTTGAGGTAACCCATTATAAATAAAAAGTTCATAATTTCGCAAGCATGAGGTTGATGTAAATGTTGTAGGCACAGGCGCGTTCGGCGTGGTGCACCGGTGCCGCGAGAGGAGCACTGGCAACTACTTCGCAGCTAAGTTCATACCAGTGTCAGGAGCGATGGAGAAGGAGCTCATCAAGAAGGAGATCGACATAATGAACCAGCTACATCACAGGAAACTGATCAATCTCCACGACGCGTTCGAGGATGATAATGAGATGGTCCTCATATTCGAATTGTGAGTATTATTATTTTTATATCGTAATTTCTCAATTGGCTCTCTGAGGTATTTAACTACTGGAACACGAGGCCTTCTCTTACAAGCAAAAAGTAAGAGCCTTTTATCTGCCCTTTATCTTATTCTGCCCAAATGTGTGTTAGAATGATTCAAGTGGTGTTATTCTAGATTATTTTAATTATTTTGTTTATTCCTGAGGAAACTCGAATTACTAAGGTTATGAGGATTAACATCTCTGTCATCCAGGCGACGGGTACAATGAGTTCCAAAGATACATTATTATGTACTTGTTTCGTTAAATAAAACTTTATTCTATCTACTACACAGCCTGTCGGGAGGCGAGCTCTTCGAGCGTATAACGGAGCCGGGCTACAGCATGAGCGAAGCGGAAGCCGCTCACTACATGCGACAGATCTGCGAGGGTGTGAGACACATGCACGAGCAGAACATAATTCATCTAGATCTCAAGCCCGAGAACGTCATGTGCCAGACGAGGACAGGAACAGATGTCAAGGTGAGCAATGGTTACACACACACTATGCCATTATTAAAAGCAGAAAAAACCGCTGTAGTTGATCGTTGACGGTCTTCACTAAGGAAATCTATGCAGTAAACACTTGCCTCTCCTCTGAAAGTAACCTCTGAGAGTAAACATATTATTTTTTACTTTAGATCATCGACTTCGGTTTAGCCACAAAGTTGGACCCCAACGAAGTTGTTAAGATCTCGACTGGTACTGCTGAGTTTGCCGCACCCGAGATCGTGGAACGCGAGCCGGTCGGCTTCTACACGGACATGTGGGCAGTGGGCGTGCTCGCGTACGTACTGTAAGTACAGCACGAACATAATTTACTTATACGTTTCGTCGAGTTTACAACTTGTAAGAAGACAGGTTATATTTATTATAGCGTTTACAAAACCGCGAATGTATGTCAAACGGCTTTACCACATTACAGCTAAATGCAAACATAATACAACATTACATAAAGAATCTTTTTATTATTAGTTCTTTACGCAGTGTTAAAAAAAAATATCTTTAATTTTCTTATCGCTGGCGAATGTTTAAATTATAACTACTTAAATATACTTTTATGGCCAGCCTGTCCGGTTTGTCGCCGTTCGCGGGCAATAACGACATCGAGACGTTGAAAAACGTGAAAGCGTGCGACTGGGAGTTCGACGAGGAGGCCTTCCAACACGTCTCCGACGACGCCAAGGACTTCATCCGGCGTCTGCTAGTCAAGAACAAGGAGTAAGGACATTTATTTTACATTTGTTTGTAGTTTGACATGTTGGTTATTTTACTATAGATATATTTCTTATAATGTACAGTAAAAAGACAGGCAAGGTGTTATTGGTTGGCAGACTGTATTGTGGGAGTATAAATTTAACTGTATTTGTGATGTGTGATTTGGCTGTATTGGCTATGCACTTGTCTTGTAACACGTTAGGTAGTTTGGTCGATGGTAGGGTATTTTCATACAAGCCTGGTTGTGTTCCAGCTGTCAGTATATGGAAGCTAGACTTTTCTTGTTGATTACGCTTCGCCATCCATGACATTATTTTCAATTAACCTCCTGTACAATCGAGCTCCACCAACACCAACTCCAAATGTTAGTCCATTCTGGATAAAAAAATTATTGATAGAGAAGTTGCTTCTATCATTTATAGGATAGCTATGAGTTGATTTTACAAAATTCCTTTCCTAATGGAAGTTGCGGGGACAGTAATAACAGGAAGGGACCGGGGGGCAACGAGTTGCCGTCTGGCGGGAATATTTTAGGAATATTTCAAGTCTAAATTTCAAATGTAATTCTATATTACGGCAGCGAAGCTGGGGGATCAGGTTAATCATATGTATACTAAACGTCTTATCTTTACTTCAGAAAGCGTATGACGGCTCATGAGTGCCTCGCGCACCGCTGGCTGGCAGGTGACGGTGCCGCCTCGCGTACCACTCCTGTACCCGCTAGAAGACTGGAACAAATGCGTGACAGGTTGCGCGCGAGATACCAGGTCAGTTTATATCTTAATGATACAACCCTCGGTATATCATAGGTCTCTACCTACCAGAATAAAATAATTAATGTGTAAGTTATTATGCTTTTAATGAGCATCATTGAAAAACCCATAAATAAAAATAATCGAGTATTAAATTAATTACATAGTTTTTTGTAGCGTCAGTAAACTTTAAAATGTTAAAACTATTCGTGTTACAACCCCGTAGCAGGAAGCAGTCTGAGTAAGTACTAGTAAGTACAGAAAGTAGTGCTGTCGTCATCACAACCGACAAACAGTAGTGTGAAAATCTTACACTCTAATCAGTAAGAATTAATTGGTTAACAAGACGAAGACGATGTAGAAATTATCAAGATAAAATGACGCTATATATGCAGCATAGCTATGGTCAAAATTATTAGTTACCCTTAGGTCGTCAACGATTATGTAAAATCTCATGTCCCTTTCAGAACTGGTCATCGTTTGTCCTGCCGATTGGCAGGCTGAGCGAATACAGCTCACTACGCAAGTTACTCATCGAGAAATGGAAGATCTACGATGGACAGTTCGGTAAGTAATCTTAAATAGGTTTAACTAGGCAAAGAAAATTGTTACTTATCCTTCACATGTGTAAAATATATCTGAATTCAAAAGGTTTAAAGACTTACTATTTTCATTGTCTTCCCTCACAGATCGTCGGCAGGCTGCACCGCGGTTTGTCATCAAGCCGCAGTCGGCGTTCTGCTACGAGGGGCAGTCGGTGAAGCTGTACTGCCGCATCGTGGCGTGCGCAGCACCTACCGTCACCTGGTCCAGAAACAACAGAGAGCTAAGACAGTCCGTCAAGTTTATGAAGAGGTGCGCCGCTTGATCTCTATCTTTCATTGTTCGATGAAAAATATAGGTATCTTTTAAAGAATAAAAAAACAGGTTTCATATATTCTTACTCGCAGGTACTCCGGTAACGACTACTACTTCATCATCAACCGCACGAAGTTGGAAGACCGTGGCGAATACATCATCAGAGCGGAGAACCACTACGGATTCCGCGAAGAGGTGGTCTTCCTCAACGTGCAACGTGAGTCGCTAACAATTGAATTTCATAATAGTATAATATATTATTTAATTTTTTATTTGACAACGAAATGAATCAATGAAATTACCTGAATTCTACGTGTCATATACGCTAAACGTCTCGAAGAGGCGGCAGTTCGATTCCGACTAAGCTTGAACTTTTGGTAAAGTAAAATATCGATATAATGATAAACTATATAGAATTATCATAAAATAAATATTGTAGACTAAGAAAATATTTTTAAATATGTTATCTAATCAAGCGACTTACTTTTAATGCCTTATTTTAAGGATGCCAATTAAGTTTCATTTAACTGACTAATAACATTACCTATTCCAAGTGCAGTAAGTTGAATCAATTATCAAATTTATCAAAAAACGTTTTATTCGTAGTATTTCGTACGACATAACTGTTAAATTGTCAATTGTCGAAATAGTATTTGAATAGAAACATGTACAAAATAGTAACGGATATAGATTATACTAGTTACATTACATCACTCGCCGTCCGGTACAGACGTTGGCACGTTGTGAATTATTAGGTGTCGGCTTTATACGTAGACAACAATTGAGCTATAAATTCCACTTGGGGAAATATTTATAGCCCTCGCACCCAATAAATGTCACATCGGACTATTCGTGCGATCCAGGCCGCGATCAAACTTATTGAGAAACCTATGTACTTATAGGTTCATACAATAATATTACGGATTACTTCAATTCATTATTTTTCTTTAAAAATCCACACTTACGTTATAATAATTATTTAGATACGTTATAATTTATATACGTTTTATTTAAGTAATAGAAAATTTTAATGGTTGTGTAATAATCTGATACCTACTATATAACGTAACAGAATATGTGAAAAATTTTAAAGAAAAAACATCCGCGACCGATACAAAAATCTTTAATGACTTAAACAAGAAGTAGGTGTATATCGAGTCGCCTATCAAGTGAGAATCTTGTGTCTAATAAAATCAATGTACAAGTTTTTGTGTTCTACTATATTACATCGATATATATAGATAAAAAACACGGACGCTTCAACTTTTTTTTTCAATTTATTAATAGTGTATTCCGTTTGCAGCGGTCCCGCGCGTACAACGCCAACCGATGCCGGAGGCGCCGCGCCGACGCGAGCCGCTGCCGTACACTTTCTGGCAGGAGTCGAGCGAGACCGCACCTGCCTTCACCTTCCAACTGCGACCGCGTGTCATGCAGGCCCGCGACACCTGCAAACTGCTTTGCTGCCTCAGTGGCAAGCCCACGCCTACAGTCAAATGGTACATTGTCTTTTTTGTTTGATCGTTGAAGGTCATAAACTTGACATTACATTCACATTATGTTAGATGATAATGGCTGAGGATGGTAAAGAACTCTTCCAGAATATGTTGGGTTATATTGTTACAGAGAACATATGTTATGTAGTTACACAAGGTTAGACGTTGCAACACGGAGACAATTAAACTGGCTTTTGGTTCTGTTCATTAATCCGGAGATAACCCAAAGTGAATCTGTCATATGAGCGTCAGATTTTTCTAGTAGATATAACCTTTTACCATCCACAAGCTACTCATCACTCCGTGTGAAGTCAAGTGTGAGTTGAAAAGTTGGTCAAAAAAAGGTAACTCTAAAGTAACTTCAATCCTTACGAATTAGGGTTAATTCGCAAATTTATTACAATCAGTATGATTTATGTTTCGGACTAGCTCGTTTATATAGCTTATGTCCTTAATAAAGTTTTATTTCACGCGTACCTACAGGTACAAGGACAAACGAGAGCTATCGAAATACGATTACACGATGACACACTCCGACGGCGTGGTGACCATGGAGATTATCGACTGCCGGCCGGAAGACAGCGGCAAGTACACTTGCGTCGCGACCAACATTCACGGCACGGACGAAACCTCCTGCGTCGTCATCGTAGAAGGTAAGTTGATTATACGATATGGAAAAACGGGTTACTGGTAGTAAGTCTTTATTGTTGAAAACCGTATGAGTATGTGCTATCACAACACCTGTATCCACTACGAAAGAGTTGTGTACAAAAATGTTCTGATTTCAAAAGCGTTGTAGCTAGTGAAGTTATTGGTGTAACGAAACTACTGTCTCAAGATAGCAAACACTACGAGGAGCGGTGTTTATCATTCTAAGTTATGCCATATTGCTATGCATAGGCATATCAGTTACGGTCGGAGATAAACTTATCGGTCTCGTCGCTTCGACGAATATTAAAAAAACTAGTATCGCTTTCTTATTACAAACATTACTAGTTACCGTATCTGAGATAAGATTACTTATTAATAAGACTAACATCTTATGGTCTGCAGGCGAGGTAGTCAGCCCCGAACAGGCGCAGCTCGCGCACAACTTCCTGCACTCGGGCGATCGGCGGTACATCGAGAAGCCGCTTAAACCAGCGCCGCCGCCGATCATCACCAAGACTAAGGTATGCGATACTTCTTGCTCCTTTTCATGTACCTTTATATTTATTCAAACAATATTGTAAAACGATGGCATTCTTGGTGTATTCATATTGTGTTCGTTACAGTAGACGTTCATACACACGATGCCCTCATGAGATCGCGAAAGATCAACAAGAGGGAATTAAAGACACCAAAAATATAATCAACTTCTAAGAGTCCAGTTATGATGATACTATTGCCATATATCCACAGGTTACTATCGACCCGCCCAGCAAGAGTCAAGCGCCTCGGCCGAAGTATTCCCCGCAGAGCTCTATAGATCCTGGCAAAAAGAAATATGGTGCCAAGCTGGACTCAGACTCCGCTTCCTCCAGGTCGCGAAGTGCAACCAAGGAACTTGTTTGTGAGTAGAAATCATGTGTATTCTTGTAATAGGTTCATTGGTTCCAGACAAGTCATACAAATCTATCGATATCATAAACACGTTTATACCATCTATTTATATAACATTTTTTTTTTCTTATCGGGGATGAAACAATACCTTGTTCTTGGAGATACTTTGATCTCGTATAGAACACAGCGGTGCCACTCTTTACTAAGCCTAAGCATGTCTAAGAAAGAGCTATATTCTTTCAAAGTTCAATTCATATAAGAAATGTGGAATTATTTATGAATATTTCAGATATATACGAAAAATTATTTTAGATTAAAGACCTCCAAAACTCCCGCAATCTACGCTTAATAAAGTACATGTTTATAACAGTACCCGCATCGGATTCGTCGATGTGCGCGCCATCGTTCGCTCGTGCGCTTCCGGACACGCTGACCGCACGCGATGCTGCCCCGCTGCTTCTGTCGTGCAGTGTGCGCGGCGACCCCGACCCGCGCGTCGAGTGGTACAAAGACGGACAGCCGCTACACTCCTCTGAAGTGAGTACCACCTTCAGAGATCTACCCTGTCCACCATAAGAAGAATGCGAAAATAATTAGTTAAGAATTAAAATGATGGCATTTACGGCCCCAGCCTCACACAACTGGGGAGAATGCTGCGAAAAAAAAACTGTCACCCGAGACTACTAGGTTAAACATGGGCAATACTTTGAGAATCATTAACTCAAAATAAAAATTAAACCCTGGAACATGAATGTTGTGATAAATAATACAGTGTGGTTAAAGCAGATTGTAGTTTTGATTACAACGGCAAGTAAAATCTTACAAATTATTTAATATTATTCAATATTCTTGATGTAGATCGGGCTGCAAGCCATAGCGGCTCTTACAGCTCATCTGACACTGGGCTCGTGGACCCGGATCCACGGCCGGAGTATTTAATATTAACAATACCATCATATTGTTTATATAAATCCTGTTCATATTGCTTCCAGGTCGTAAATCTTAAATACAAGAACAGCGTAGCGTCGCTTGCTATTAACGAAGTATTCCCCGAGGACGAGGGTGTCTACTCGCTGAAGGCTATCAACAGCCAGGGCGAAGTGGAGACCAAGTGCAAGGTCACCGTTAAAGGTTTGTTTCCACAATATAAAGATTACGCAGTTTACATCAAGTTAATAGAAATATATAAAGAAAATCGAGATCACCTTAAGATACAGTATAAGATTTTCATTGACTGATTCACTTCTTAGATGCCTTTTACGACGCAAAGAGAATAGAATTGTATCTTCTACAAGGGGAATTCATTTATTATTTATATTTATAGAACTATTTGTCATTAAATCATTCAACATAACAAGTGATTTAACCTGTAACATCATCGTGACATCACTTAATATAAGTTATATCATCGCCTGGCAAGTCTCTACTCTCCCAAAGTGTTCACTGCATACCTTTTGAAAAGACAGCTATAGTTAAAGAAAGTTGCTTAAAATAAAAACATGATAAATGTTAGTTATTTTTAAAATCAGACAATATCAAGCAAAAAGGTTTTATTGATATTTTAAAGGATAGAGGAAGTAATACTAATTATGCGTTATTACTAAATGCATTCTGATTTTTAGCTGCTGACACCCCAGCACCGTCCGGCCCAGGCAAGCTCGGAGATAAACCACCCAGAATCGTGGACCACGCCGTCTCTCAAATCGTCAACGACGGAGACTCGATTACGTTGTCCTGCAGGTATGGAGTTTTGTTATCATCATTAGTGTAGTGTAGTAACCCGCCATCGTCTATTTCTGCGGCAAAAATATAATTTTCAAATATTACTGTATTACGATTTGAAGCATGTATTAGGTAGTAAAATCAATAACGAAACTTTATAATTTATACCTCAAGGCGAGCCCAAAATGGTGCAGTGTGTCATCCGAATTAGCAGGTCATTGTTATGGGTGGACGTCTCACTCTCCATTAGATTGTCTCTACTCTTTTCGTTTCGTTGAGTAAAAACAAATTATTGGGACAATTTCCGCCTCTGTCATCTTACAAAAGTTTATCTAAACATGTAATTCGAAGATATTTTCCATTGGTTTGTAAAATTCGCAAAAAGAAACATGTATCAACATTTTAATTCCTTTACACTATACTTAAAACCTTAAATGACTTAAACCTATTGAGAATCGTTAATCTTATATGTGCTAAAATATCTTAAATAGATTATAATCAATTAATAAAATCTAACAACGCTTAGGATCGTGGGCGCGGAGAGGTTCGACGTGGTGTGGCTGCACAACTACAAGGAGATCAAGCCCTCGAAGGATTTCCAATACTCCAGCGAAGCAAACATTCACAAGTTGCATATTGCAGAGATATTCCCTGAGGACGCCGGTTAGTTGAGAATACACAGTCTGTAAATTCGAGAAATCCGGATCTGAAGATGTAGTCTTCAATAAGATTAAAAGCATCTTCATCGATCATTGCCCAGCAGTGGGCATCTTCCGGCTAACAATGATGTTAATCATTAGTAAGATTAAAAAATATCAAGCAGTTAGTCGATGTGCTGCTGAGGCAAATATATATTAACATAATCGCTAAATGTGGGCAGAGCAAGATCAATCGGCATGAAGATGTTTATAGGAGACGGAAATGTCCAACTCTGAACATCTATTGGCTGATGATGATGATTATTATATCCCTCAATATACTTTGAAGTCACAGACTCTTTGAACTGCAACTGGAAATAAAACGTATAGCTAATTTAACACTGTGACGTTACTAACGATAATTTACCATCAGGTGTATACACATGCGAGGCGTTCAACGACGCAGGCGAGTCGTTCTCATCATGCACGCTTGTGGTGTCGGTTGCTGGCGAGACGCCATCTGCACCGCAGTACACTGTCTTCCCCGCTTCCACAACCATCGCCACATCAGAGTCCGCCATGTTCACCGCTGAGTTGGAGAAGGTATTATATTTTTGTCTGTGATTTTCTTACAACGCTTATAAATTGCACTGTTAAAAAACGTTCACCGGTACATAAGCTTTTTTTTATTAGCTGTAGTAACGAGTTGGACAGAACGTTCACCTAATCGTAAGTGGTACGCCAGTCCGTAAAAATGTGACGCTAGTTAAGTTAACGCATATGGCAGTACGATATCCTCATCATGGTTAAGGCTAAACAAGTCTACCCTCATTACCCCAGTAATTACACTACCTACAACGACATTTAAACCGGGACTTAGTAATGTTAGCATACTACTGTTCAGCAGCATAAATAGATGCTGCGGTGACATTTACTAAAGTCTCCAGCCATAGAGACCAATAACCAGTAAGATTATTTGCAAAAAACTTTACCCATAGCCCAGAAACACTACGATATGTAATTACAATTTGTATATACTCTTGCACTAATTTCACAAATTACAGTAACTTTGAAACCTGATCATAGTTTTTTTAGCGTTGCCAATGCCAATAAAACAAAATGCGTCAGTATACACCTAGATGGTTTTAGACAAAGTATACCACAACACCTTACATTTCATATACAAAAAATACTTATATTTCAGCCACCACTCCAGCTTCAGTGGCTGAAGGACGGCAAGCCCATAGACGAAAGCTCGTCTAGGTACAACTTCACTATGGAAGGAAACTCTTATCGCCTGGAAATTTCAAAGTGCAGCTCGGAAGACAGCGGCCAATATCAGGCGCGTGCTGTGGGCCAGAAGGGAGACTCTTTAGCGGCGTTCTATCTCAACGTAGCTGATAACTAACGAGTTATTCGAAAATAAATACGATAATTACATGGACTGACGATAATACATATAATTTTAAATGTATTGTTATGTACCCAAGCAAGCTCCTTGCGGTACACCAAGACTACAATGCCCCAAAGGTGAACGTATCTCTAATATGATAACGGAAAACGATTTTTTTTTATACAATTCGGAGTTTAATAGTGTAAAGGAGTTTTTATATAAATTATTTATTAATTTATTAAGTAAATGATAAGTGTTACACCCTATCGAATGCCTACGAGAAGTCGCATGGAAGATCGAATCCTCGCTCTCTAGTCAATGTTAAACGTTTAAATGTTATTTTTATTTATTGTCGACATAATCAGTTGTTACGTTATTTATTTTTTTTGTCACTTAACAGAATTATATCGCAGCTTCTTTTTGAAAATTTGAGCTTGAAGTTAATCAATGTTGCCTTAGTTTCGGATCGGGTTCCGGGGTGACCCGCACGCCACCGCGAGCCACCTCCGCGCTCGATCGTCTACTGGCTGGCCATAATACGTGAAAATATTTTTATATAACTGTATTAATTGTAAATAATTTATATCATGTGACAGCGTAATTTATTAATAAATATGTATACCATAAAAATATAATACTATAGTCTATTATTCTTACCTTTACTCCTTCATTTTCCTAATAACTTACCATTAAAGTGACTTATTTAAGTGTTTATTTGCAACTCTATCATAAATATAAGAATATTCTAAACTTTTATTATTCAATATGTATTGCAACTATTTACAAAAACAAATCACAAATGGCGGACACAATGTCCAAATGGTATATTTCCTTCCTATCAATCTCTAAATAGGGAAAAATGTTTATGAATGATAACATTATGATATATATTATATAAAATTTTAATAATAAAAATAACGACACTAAAACGTCACATGTGTACATTATACATATAACAAGTATGATACAAATTTTATATTGGATTTTATTTGGCACAATATTAGAATATATAACCATATAGAGTTATATCGAATCTTCTGCAGTTATATATTTTAATTAACAGCTGATATTTCAATAAAAACAAAAAAAAGCAAATATACAATAGCGAAAATATACTACCTCTTTTACTGTGGGTCTCTTATTAAGTATTCCATAAAAGAATTTTCGAAAATAATATTGAACCCTTTATTAAAGAATTTAAAATATAGATGTTGTACAAGAATAATTAAGAGAAAATAGAACTTTACTGCCGGCGTCGGGAAGTGACGACCCCACCGCCCATTTGCTGAAGTGTATATGACTATTGAGTACATTTACACTTCATCAAATGCAATCAGTCAACCGAATGATGGCGGTATATCCATCCAAGGAAGCGGAGGGAAATCCCGGACGTGGGACGGGCAGCAGCGTTTCACGATAGGGCCTCCGTAACTGCGATCGCCAAGCCGCGTGCCAAGCGTGGCGATTATGGCAATTCCCCCCTAAGATGAGATCCCAAAATAAAAACCGGCCCCTAGTCCCCGGCGGCCCCGCTATTCCTGGCTACCGTAGCGGTCACGGTAACGGCGGGGCAAGGGGTGCGAAGAATCTCCGGAAGCGGCCAGGCTACCAAACCCAACGACATCTGGCCCTGGCAACACTCAACACGCGTACACTGCGGACCGACGAGAAGATAATTGAGCTGGAGGAGGAATTGAGCAGGTTAAGATGGGATATAGTAGGGTTATCCGAAGTCCGAAGAGAGGGGGAGGACACGATAACTCTTAAATCAGGCAACCTGCTCTATTTCCGGGAGGGCGACCAGCAGTCCCAGGGTGGCGTCGGGTTTATCGTCCGCAAGTCTCTTGTGAATAGCGTTGTCGACATCGTTAGTGTGTCAGCAAGGGTAGCGTACCTGATACTCAGAGTTACCAAGCGTTACTCGCTGAAGGTCATACAGGTATACGCACCGACTACGGCACACTCTGATGACGAGGTGGTAACTGTGTATGAGGATATTTCTAAAGCCATACACAGTTCCAAAACTCAGTACACCGTTGTCATGGGAGACTTTAATGCAAAACTAGGGCAGCGAAGTAGTGGAGAACTGAAAGTGGGGCAATTTGGATATGGACAGAGAAATCCACGAGGCCAAATGCTCGCCGACTTCATGGAGAAGGAGGGCCTCTATATAAAGAACTCCTTCAAGAAGCGGGCCAGCCGTAAGTGGACGTGGATTAGTCCTGATGGAGCCACTAAAAATGAGATAGACTTCATCATGTCGACGAAGAGGCAGATATTCAAGGATGTCTCAGTGATCAATGCTCTGAAAATGGGCAGCGATCACCGAATCGTGAGAGGCATCTTGAATATCAACATAAAGCTCGAACGATTTCGACTGGAGAGGTCCACGCTCCGGCCAGCGCCCATCCAACTCCAAAACCCCGAGAGCTTTCAGCTTGAACTACGAAATCGCTCTGCATCCTTAGGCGAGTGCATTGATGTGGACGATTACAACACCAGGTTCGTAGATGCTGTCCGTACGGCAGGACTTAAGATTTTTAAAGTCCCCCGTACCAGAAAGAAGAAGCCGATCTCTGACCACACATTAAACCTCATGACCGAAAGACGAGAACTGGTCCTGAAGTCTCCTGAAGATGCCACCAAATATCGGCAGCTGAATAGGCAGGTCTCTAAGTCTCTGACTCGCGACATACGCCGATTTAATACTGACAGTGTTAAAGAGGCAATAGAGCGGAACAAAGGCTCTAAAGTATTCGCACGAGATCTGTCTATCGGGCAAAGCCGGTTGACGTGGCTGAAGACAGAGGACGGTAGGATCGTATCGTCAAGGGCCGAGGTTCTGGAGGAGATTGAGCGGTTCTATGGACAGCTGTACACGACTACATGTTCTCCTGGTGGACTAGCATCAGATCCAAGAGCTAGTCTAGCCCGACACTACTCTGAAGATATCCCGGTTGTCAGCCTACACGAGATTAGTGTGGCTCTGAATCAGCTTAAAGGCAACAGGGCACCTGGTGATGACGAAATAACAGCTGAACTTCTGAGAGCTGGTGGAAAGCCGATCCTCGAAGTCCTGCAGAACTTGTTCAATTCCGTCATACTAGAAGGCCGATCGCCTCGGGCATGGCACGGAGGTGTGGTGGTGCTTTTCTTCAAGAAGGGAGATAAAACCCAGTTGAAGAATTATAGACCCATCTCACTTTTGAGTCATGTCTACAAGTTGTTTTCCAGAGTCATCACGAATCGTCTCACAATCAGGCTCGACGACTTCCAGCCTCCCGAACAAGCTGGATTCCGTAAAGGCTACAGCACCATAGACTACATTCATACGCTGCGGCAGGTTATACAGAAGTCCCATAAGTATAACCAGCCCCTATGCTTAGCGTTTGTGGACTATGAGAAAGCCTTCGATTCGATTGAGATATGGGCCGTGTTGCAGGCCCTCCAACGGTGCCAAATAGACCACCGGTACGTCGATGTTCTAAGGTGCTTGTACGAGAACGCCACCATGTCAGTCCGCCTCGAAGACCAGAGCTCGAAACCGATCCGATTGCAGCGTGGAGTAAGACAGGGAGACATCATATCTCCGAAACTGTTCACCGCTGCATTGGAAGATGTCTTCAAGCTTCTGGATTGGGGAGGATATGGCATCAATATCAACGGCGAGTACATCACGCACCTTAGATTTGCTGACGATATCGTGGTTTTGGCTGAGACCATGGAGGACCTCAACACAATGCTCTATGATCTTTGTAGAGTTTCACAACGAGTGGGTCTTAAAATGAATATGGACAAGACCAAAATCATGGCAAATGTCCATATTGTACCCACTCCAGTAACAGTTGGAAGCTCTACACTTGAAGTTGTTGACAGATATGTCTACCTCGGACATACAATCCAACTAGGTAGGTCCAACTTCAAGAAAGAGATCTCTCGTCGAATCCAACTCGGATGGGCAGCATTCGGGAAGCTAAGACATATCTTCTCGTCCAATATACCGCAGTGTCTCAAGACAAAAGTCTTTGACCAGTGTGTGTTGCCAGTGATGACATACGGAGCAGAGACGTGGCCGCTTACTGTGGGCCTTGTCCGCAAGCTTAAGATTGCTGAGAGGGCGATGGAGCGAGCTATGCTCGGAGTTTCCCTGCGAGATCGAATCAGAAATGAGGAGATCCGCAGGAGAACCAAGGTCACCGACATAGCTCGAAGGGTCGCCGTCGCAAAGTGGCAATGGGCAGGGCACATAGCTCGCAGAACCGACGGCCGTTGGGGCAGAAAGATTCTCGAGTGGCGGCCACGTACCGGAAGACGTAGCGTGGGCAGGCCCCCCACAAGGTGGACCGACGACCTGGTCAAGGTCGCTGGCAACCATTGGATGCGGGTGGCCCAGGACCGGTCTGAGTGGAAATCTTTGGGGGAGGCCTTTGTCCAGCAGTGGACGTCTTCCGGCTGATTGGATTGGATTGGAGAACTTTACTGGTGGTAGGTCTCTGTTGCCGGGAACCGTCTAGGTACCGATCGCAATGCCTAATTTTGCCAGCCAACAGTAGTATGTAATGATTACTGTGTTCCGGTTTGAAAGGCGCTGTAGCAAGGGTGACGAGATTCAATACCTTAAGTCATAGGCGACGAACGCATTGTGGTGCTGTGTATATCATCCTAACTAGTGCCACGTGATTACGGGCAGGCGTATCACGTTCCATCAGGTGTGTGTCCTGCTCGTCTCGTCGGTTAATTTAATAACAAAAAGGGAATAAAAATCTCAACTAAACAAAATTTTATAATTCTCTAAAATAAAGCATTTGTGGACTAATAGATGGCGCTGTAATACAACTTTCGGTCAACGCGCTAAACGTGGTAGACCCTAACTCTTGTTATCTTAAAAATTTTGTTTAGAACTATCGTTTAATATTTACATCAAATAATTATCCCGAAGTAGTGTCTACACTATCACTGTTCAGGAGGTGTTGGAACAGTATCATTAAATAATCACACTTTAGCTAATATAGTGTGCGTGAAGTTTAGGTTCTCCTTTTTTCTGTTGTTATACTATAATATTTCTAAATTCTCCATGATCAGGCGCTAACACCTTTAAGAGTTACTTATGAACTAAAAACCGATTAACCTCGAAGCTAAGACATCGTCGCGGGACGAGACTAGCTCGCGGCAACAATCGAAATAAAATTATACGAGCATTCCGAACGTGACTTAGCACTAACTTGCTCCTTATTCAAAACACAGATCTTATTTTAAAATATGAAATCCTCAGAAACGAGTTGGAGCGTTTTTTTTTTTTCATACATTCATTACGTTTTTTTTCAATTCAGATCGAAAGAGCGATGAGTGAAGTGACGCAGCGCTCCGGATCTTATTCTTTATTATGTTAATGCCGTTTTATTTCCATTTGTTACTTTTAGTTCTTAAACTATTCGGATTTGAAACTAAAAGGTACGGCGTGGAGACGGCGCAATCATTACGTACGCAACTAAACTATCTGCTGAATTCTATATTCTGTTTATAAAATAAATAAAATTAACAAGCCAAACGATACTTTATTTGATTAAACGCTAAAACCTTAGCTAATCAACGTTTGTTCCACCTATTTAATGGAGCCTCTATGATTGAGATATCCATATAGGGAATATGCCATATTGCAGATTTAAATCTATATTCGGCCATTAGTACAAATAAAGAAAATCAATAAAATCGATTTGTATTGAAGCACAAGGTATCCGTATATTACCAAAATCAAAGCCAGTCAATACCAATGTTATCGGAATCAATCGATATAATTTTCTGTTCGATAAAATAAAAAGATGCAAACTTGAATACAATGCCCAAAGTAAGATGTTTACAATATAATGTGCCCTAAAAAAAAAGAAATTGTTGTTTGGATTGAAAAATGTTGTAGTATAAAAGCTTGGAAATCGCCAACAAGACAACAGATCGAGCATTCGAAAACGTAACCGATGTAATCTTCAACCAACTTCCGTAACCGATGCACCCCATTTCTATTAATTGAAAGCGGATAGTAAACTTTATTACAAGATAATATTTAAATAGATCCATTCAGTGGGAGCAGTAACAAATTCTAACGCACCAATTAAAGATTCGTCACGACGGCCGTCGGCGGTGGCGGTGGCGGTGGCGGTGGCGGTGGCGGTGGCGGTGGCGCGGTGTACATCACCGACCAATTCATATACACGGCCATAATAGTGAAGTTAATGCGCGATGAAACGGTAGCGCGGACGCGCCGCCGGCTGACCATTAACCCGCGTTCACGGCGCTATTAAAAACGTGAAATTTTATAGAAAAAAAAAACAGGCAAAGACAAAAAGGCAAAGGCAAAAAGGCACCGCGGCCGGCGGACGGAACAAAAAGTATCATATCTCCATTTCATATTTCAATATTTATCGCGGGATCGTTCTTTTCCGAACAAAATTCGTAAAGGGTATGCTTTGGACTTTTTACTCGCGCTCCGGCCCGCTTCTCTTATTATAAACGGGCGCGGCCGCTCCCATACATTTTTTAAAAATCATTCCGTTTTCGAACTGCCTTACGCGATTCCCGGTGTCGTGGCGCGTTAGCATTGCGTAGACACGCGTGCGACGTTTACGTTTCTATTTAACTAGCTCTTCCCCGGCTGCTTTGCTAGCTGTAACATAAAATTACACTTGAAATTTCCCTGAAATGTTCCTTGAGAGCAACCGCAACTGCAAATGACTTTCTATTGCAGCCACATAAATAATACGATATGAATATGTTCACAAAATTCAATTAGAAATAAAATGATAATGGATCTATGAAAAGAGCCTATAACCATTTAAAATCTTATGCTTATGTTCTCATGTCGATACGTTGACACGAGTGTTCATAGTTTTAACGTAATCGGTGGACAAAGAAAACCAATTTTTATTATCTATATATAGACAGGGATGTAAGAGGTCCCGTACAGTATCTTACAGGCTCTGGATCCCGCCAACACACATTGAGCCAGCGTGGTTGGAAATAGCCCAAATCCTCCCACATAAACCCGTACAAACGACAGCCTTTTTCTACCCGACAGTACCGGAGCTCATGCTGACTGTCGAAAGTCGCGGGAAGCCGCTAGGTGCGAGCAGCGCAGTACCAATCGATGTGGAGATCTTTGGAGGAGGTCTATGTTCATCAGTGGACGCTGATCGGCTCATGGTGATATATAGATAACTGAACGTTGAACTACATTTTTATAAACTTTTACCAGAGTACAATAATTTTTTTCATAATAAAACGCCATATTTTTTTCAGTACAATTGAAAAATATTTTATTAAAAAACAATTTACGTAACTGAAATAGTTTTTTTTTAATACAAACAACACACCTCTGCTGCCGAAGACAAACAGTAGTGTGCAAACATTTCTGTGTTTCTATATGAATGGAGCTGTACCTAGTATAATTTCGAAGGTAACGAGACTCAAAATTTTAAGCTTTAAGTGACGAGCAGAATGTAGTACAACATATTACATCCTAACTTGCTCAACGTAGGCGTATGAACAGGCGTATCACTTACCATCAATTTATTTATTTAACTTTATACACCTCGTGTAAAGGCGGACTTAATGCCTTTGGCATTATCTTCCAGTCTACCTTGGGTAATGCAGAGATGATGAGGTAGGTGCATCAAATAAATACAATATAATATATAATCCACATATAAACACATAAATATAAATATACATAAATAAATATTTATATATAGGCACACATACATGATATTAAGTAAATATTAAAAATTATTTCAAGAAGGGCTCAGTCTTAATGCCATTGAAGAGAAATTCCCTAACTTCCTGCTTAAAAGTACACCGATTAGTTACTCAAGAGAAATAGTATACTAGCTATCTAAAGGGACGCATTCTAGAGAAGAATGGAAGAAAATTTAATTGTATAAAAAAAAAATATTTTCAATATTAATAAGAAAATTTGTAAATGTCGCATCCTCTCTAAAATAATTACTTACCGATGTTCCCCGCGCATGCGCTCCTCTCGCTCTGGCGCGCGCCGCGCCCGCGCCCGCCGACAGTCTCGCTCGCTTTAATAACATATCTCCACGTGAGTGCATTAATCTAAAACGATCTATGACGCTTCATTATTTCATTCCGATGGTATTTGTGATGGTAACAAAATACCGCAATAGCCCATGGTAACACCACCACCGCCGGCGCTTATATTAATTACTATTCTGAAATCGTACATCGTTTATACCGCTATATTGTTTAATCTGTGATTTTTTTATTGAACTACGTGACGAGCGGGACGTTCACCTGATGGTAAGCGATACGCCCGCTCATAATAACGTGGCGCTAGTTAGGTTGTTATACACTCCACCACGTTGCATGCTTGCTTTGTTACTCCAGTAATTACACCAGCTGCAACGCTCTTTAAACCGAATCACAGTAATATTTGCACAGTACTGTTTGGCGGCAGAAATAGGCGCTGAGGTGATACATACCGAGATCGTCCCCTAAGAGAGTCACTTTTTTTGTCATCAAGCGAGAATCTTCTAACACTACCCTGCTGCTGGGGGGAAAGACAAGGTTATGTGGGATTTTTACCTATTAAAACCTCCTCGGTGGTCATCCTCGATGCATTGTGCGATGATCCGGGATCTCATACAGATCGCACCGGTCCCTGCACTACGCCTAAAGCACGTGCCTGAGAGGGCTGTAGCCTTCCAGCACCCTCGCTGTACCAACTACAACTACTGCTAGCCCGCTTAATTCACAATGAAGGCCCACTCCTTCAAAGCCCACGAACTCGAAAACTCTTTCAGTCGCCTTCTACGACAGGCATAGTCCGTGACTACAGAGCAGCCGGCAACAGAGACTTACCAACAATAAATGACTGTAATACTTCATTATCATCAGCTGATAGACGTCCACGTTGTATTACAACCAATTACTATTTACAAGACTTGTTAGCTGCTACATAGCAATGCTGTTATGGCGGCATAAATAAACTATACACTTTAGTGGCGCAGTGGGTAACGTCTTGAGGAGCAAGATTCGAATACGTGGCTATATTTCATTATACAAAGCGATGAGACGAGCATGTCGGTCACCTGATGGTAAATCACACGCCTCGCACATAATATCGTGACGCTAGTTAGGATGATATACTCTGCAATACGTTATGCTCGTCGCCTTGAAACAAGATGTTGAGTTTCGTTTCTCTACTAGTTCAACTAGCTAAAACGCACTTCAAACCGGAATATAGTTATGTTTACACAAATCTGTTTGTCAGCTGATATAGGTGGTGCTGTGGTCTCCAGCAATAGAGACCTACCAGCAAACTCTTTTATTCCAAATCATGTAAATTTGTAGTCTATGACCATTATATATATATATATATATATTTTAAAAACACTGGCCCGGTGTTAGGTCTCTCTTGCCGTAGGTCGTCCAGGTAGGTTCCAACGCAGCCTAATTCTACTGCCAAACTGTACCGTGCAAACGTTACTGTGTTCCAGTTTGAATGGCGCTGTAGCTAATGAAATTACTGGGGTGTTGAGCACAATGTAGTGTAGTGTATACCATCCTAATTAGCGCCACCTTATTAGGGGGGCGGGCGTGTCACTTACTATCAGGTGAACGTCTCACTCGTCCTGTCGTCTCGTAGAATAAAAAATAAAACGCGTGTGGCCACTGACCCTTTGGTACTATTGTCTCTGGCCACACAAAGGGCGTTTAAAAAAGTTCCCGATCGCAAAAAGGTCCGATATCCCGTCAATGTGAGCGCTGTCATTGATAATTTTTTTTTGATGAAAAAAAAAAAAACTACAAAGAAATTTCGCCCTCAAATTGAATTTTGCCCCGGACGCGTATAAATAAGATCGCACGGGGAGTTTTTCGTGATTTCTCGCTTTCTCGGCGGTTCTTTGTTGTGGGTTTTTCGGGTGGACGTAGTGTGAGTAATTTGAGATCGCTGACAGATTTTGATTGGGTTCAAATTTCAGACGTGTTTAAAAAAAATAGATAGGAACTACCTTATTAATGAACCCTTTACTTGGAGCCGTGGGCTTTTCTCTCATGATAACATCATCATTATCAGTCGATAGACGTCCACAACTGGATATAGACCTCCCCCAAAAACCTACACATCGATCGATGCTGCGCTGCCCGCATCCAGTTGCTTCTCGCCACCTTCACCAGATCGTCGTACCACTTGGTGGAGGGCCTGCCAACACTACGTCTACCGGTACGCGGTCGCCATTCGAGGACCTTAGTGCCCCATCGGTTGTCAGTCCTTCGAGCGATGTGTCCTGCTCATTGCCACTTGAGGCTAGAAACCTTTTGGACTATAACGCTGACCTTAGCTCTCCTGCGAGTCTCCTCATTTCTGATCAAATAGTTAAAGATCTAAAGCTTAAGAGGGATTGGTAGATGTCATATATCCATTGTAATGGCATATCTGGAGCGTCCGAATTGTTCCGCCGAACCAGAGACAGAAAGGACTGTACCACGCTGATCGCCAACCTTTACCAGTTGGAGAGGCACTTTAAGAGGAAGAAGAAGAAGATATATCCATTAAAGCTTTTATTTGAATATGTCAATTTCCTAACTAAGTTCTCTTTCATCGGACGCTCAAGTTCAGGAAAAGTCGAACCCATCTCTCTTCGAGATGTACAGTGCTTACGACTGCTTTACAGAGCTATCTCCGTCTTCTGGTGATACCTCTGTTTGTAAAGAAGTTAAAGATATTAAGAATAACGTAATATAAGAATGGTCGAGAAGATATTGAACATGATCTTTTTTTATGAAGCAACGCGCGAATTATACGCCTGACCATAACAACGTGGCTCTAGCTATAATTATATCACTTGAAGATATATGATTTAAGTATCATTACCTCAGTAAACTCACTAGCTACAGCAACCTTCAAACGGGAACAGTAAAGCATGCAGCATACTGTTGTTTATGCGACAGAACTAGTAGCTGCGGTGGTACCTAGACGGTCTCTGGCAACTGAGACCTACCTCCAGTGGAATGGTTCTTAGAATTTTCTAGTCTCTGGTCCTGCTATTGGAATTTTTTCCTACTTGATGATTAGTAGCATATAGAGGCTTGTAATATTTGCTGTGGTGTTTCGAAGGATAAATACCTTGATAGCAATATATGCGATTGCGATCGAGTATTAGTCCATTGACAAGGAAACCACCATCATCAAATATATATCCACTTACCAGAAATTAAGGAAAATATCTATAATTTATAACATTGGACCATTCGAAGTGACTGTTATCAGATTTTCAAGGACTATTCCTCACTTTGATCCTAACAATCCCGCAGCTACCTTTGGGGGAGGAATTTTGTAAAATTAATTCTTAGATGATCTATACTCTTTTTTATATTATCACGCCTTTTCCCCAGTAGGGGCAGGCAGAGGTGAATAAACACCCACATTTCGCCAGATGTGGTCAGATTAGGTCCCATGTAACAGGGGGCGAGCCTGTTGCTACTTCATTTGGGCCACCACACACACACACAAAGATGATTTCAGTGTGCGGGTTTCCTCACGATGTTTTCCTTCACCGTTTGTATCTCGCTGTTGTAACTAAAGTTCACAAATGTACATAACTTAAATATTAAAGTTATCGGTACATGCCGAGATTCGAACTCGGGAACTTCGGTATGAAAAGCGCACGCTCTAACCATTAGGCCAGCGAGCTACATCTATACTTGGCAAAGGGAATATTCGTTACAAATTTAAGGTCTCTACCATTTAAGCTTTTCGAGATATTGTGATGAATAAATATACTTAAGCAGAAATCTCTCTATATATAAGTGTGTAAAGATTTCTGCACACCAACTCACGGGATCTAATCCAACTTCACCTGCTCATGGTACACCATGCTGATCAACAAACGAGGCTCTGACTCACACCAACCCGCATTGGGCCAACGTGGTCGGAATTGACCTAAATCTCCCATAGGAATTCTTACTCCGTCAACATAGGAATCTTTGGTGAAGCCCTATGTCCAGCAGTGGACATCTATCGGCTGATGAATCTTCATCAGTCATATATTAGGTGGACCGGAAAGTAATGTCGTTTTCTTACGCTAAATACAAACACATACATTTTTAACGAGTCTTTATTTTTAATCAATGATGTATTCCCCATCATTGTCAATAACCTTTTGCCGTCTAGTGAGTAAATTTTCAATCCCTGATCGATAAAAATTAATTGGTTTTTCGGCAAAATATCTAGAGATGGCATTTTGGATATCATCCAAATTTGCAAATGTTTTGCCACTTAAAAAGTGTTGCAGCGCTCGGAATAAGTGGAAATCCGATGGTGCAACATCGGGCGAATATGCTGGATGAGGCAGCACCTCCCACCCCAATTCATTAATTTTTTCTAGAGTTCGCCTTGCGCAGTGCGGTCTTGCATTGTCATGTTGGAGAATGACGCCTTTTCGGTTGACAATCGCTGGCCACTTTTCAATTAAAGATTGATTGACTCGCTGCAATTGTTCGCTGTAGAGGTCTGCAGTAACAGTTTCTCCAGGTTTCAGTAATTCAAAATGAACAATGCCGCGAATACTCCACCAAACACACAAAAGCGCTTTTTTGGGGTGTAAACCTGGCTTAGCAGTACTCCGAGGGATTTCATTTGGAGAGAGCCACTGCCTTTTGCGTTTTGGGTTATCATACAGGACCCATTTCTCATCTCCTGTGATCAAGCGATCAAAAAACGCTTCTGTGTTGTGTCGTTGAAGCAATAAGTTGCATGTGATTGATCGGTTAGCCTTATTCTGTTCGGACAGATTATGCGGGACCCAAACACCTGCTCTGCTTACTTTTCCAATCTGCTTCAAATGTTCTTGGATGGTGGATGGTCGACCAAGGTTTGTTGAGACTGTTTGACAATTCCTCGATCGTCTGACACGGATTTGCTTCCACTTCCGCCCTTAACACGTCGTTGTCTAACGCTGATGGTCTTCCTGATCGATACGAGTCGGAAAGATCAAAATTACCCGATTTGAACTTGGAAAACCACCTTTGGCACATCATTTACGAATGTCCAGTGCATTTGGATAAACATCGCAAATGTTTTTGGTAGCAACTGTTGCGTTATTTCCCTTGCGAAACTCAAAGAGCATGCAATGCCGGATGTGTACCTCTTCTGGTATTTGGCTGGCCATTTTACCCAAAATTACAAAAAAAAATTGTAATTCAATTGTCTATAAGTAAAGAAATCACTATAACCTCACAATGTCTTTGGTACGCCTCTGAACAAAACAATGAGCTGACAAATGACAATCAAGTATTGGCATGCGCAGAAACGACATTACTTTCCGGTACACCTATTATATATTAGATAGATTATTTTGGATATAGGCTAGATTTAGTATTTAAAATAGTTATAATATTAATGTTTATAGTGTACAGCGTGTGCATCGTTCCTCTTATTTATAAGTAAAATATGTCGAACAACCTCGCGATCGCGCTGCCTTCACCCGTACACATGAATTTTATGAATCCGGAACAGCAATGGCACGGAGTCGCTATTGTAACTATAAATATATATATTAAATTAAAAAAACTAAAAGTTGATATACTATGAATAATCATTACTATCATATTCTAATAGATTTTACATCTAAGCGTTATAAGTCATCTTTTAATGAGAAGAGTCAGTCATCGTCCGACAAAACTAAGATTGTTACGGAAGTTTTTTTTTTTTAAATTACATCTTTAAAATATGTATCGATATTACTTATAAAATGTGTGAGTACTATTTAAAATATTATACCTACCCGTCTGTTATTTTTAGTACTTTTAATATTTTCTTTTCTTAAGAGTATTTCAATTTTAATATATTGTCTAGATGTTTTTATATGCTGTAACGGTACAGTAGTAGTAACTAGTGAAATTACTGTGGTAATGAGACTTGCCATGTTATGTCTTTGACGAGGAGTGCAATGTGGTGCAGTGTATATTATCCTGACTACTATTAAAGTCCTTATAGGCAAGCGTATCACTTACCATCAGGTGAACGTTCCGCTTGTCTGGTTTCCTTACTGACGGCGCTTATTTCTACTGCTAACAAATTGTGTGCATACATTACTGTTATCCGATTTGAAAGGCGTTGTAGCTAATGATATTGCTGCGGTAATGATACTTAACAGCTAACGCGACGATCGTAATTTCGTTTAGTGTATATCATCTTAACTGGCGTCACGTTGTTATGGACAGGCGTATCACTAACCATCAGGTCACCGACGACTGATACTCGCCGCTAGTAGAAACAGTGTTTGTATGTTAATGGAGGGGGTGGATGGATAATTAACAGCGAATTGATTTAAATAATATAAATGTGCAGAGGTAAAGAATTTGACGTTGTTAGGGAATTGTTTATGGGTCCATTATAAATGCGAAATTTGTAGCAACAGATTTTTAATGAATGTTTTCTCGTCGGAGCGGCGTGCGGCGTGCGGCGGGCGGCGGGCTGCGCGGCGGCAGGCGGCGGGCGGCGGGCTGCGCGGCGGCGGGCTCGCGGCGACGTGGCTCGATTTATGCCGATACTCGATAATTAAAAACAATCCGCCATATTGCTTTTTGTCTCTCCTTTTATTCCCCTTTCTGTGCGTCCCTCATTTGATTGTCTCGCTTTTGCCCTTTTTTCTCCCGCCCCACAATGTTTCTTAAGGAGGCTCGCCATTTTTGCATTAAGCCCGCTATCGGCCCGCTCGTCTCGCTTTTGTCTCGCATTGAGACGTTTTAATTTATATTTTTATCGTTTACGGGGCACTGGACGCGTCGGCCCCGCGTCGGCCCCGTGTCGGCCCCGCGGGCGAGCTCTTTGTTTCCTCACCACACAAACGGACACGCTCAACATCTGTAAACTTAGATGTATTTAACCCCTTTCAAAGTTGCCGAATTTTCTGCTCTCCGTTCCCGTGATCGTTTATCACCACTGTCGTTTCGGACCAGCGTTAATGTACCTCCATTACCACCTGATTAATATTTAACTTCGATCTACATGCTTGTATGTTATAAGATAAGATTCAGTCGGTGACAGGTCTCCGTGACTATTTCCATTTCATTGTAATAATGTAGTTTCTTCTGTCTCTTCTCTTACGGTATTGAGAAAGAAGAATCAAAACACATAAGACCCATTTTTACTAACCCCTAAAACCTTTGCTGCAGATGCCTTCATCTGTAGTACCTTTACTGCGGTGGTAAATACTGATAGTAAATAGGTATCACCGTCAGCTCTGTAGTTCTGGGACTAAGGTATTCCCTGCCTGTCGTACAAGGGACTGAAAGGGTCCTCAGGTTAGGAGATCGCGGAGCCCCTCCTAATGCTCTAAGGGAAACCACCGAGGGGGTTTAGTGGGTAAAAGCTCCACATAACCTTGTCTTCCCACAGAAGCAGGGTATCTTTTAAGATTTCCCACGCAAAAAAAAAAGATAGGTCCTTCCCAAACAAACAGCACGCCAATGTTTCCTTTTGATACGGTCGTAACTAGTGAAATTACTGAAGTAACGAACCCAACATCTCATGTCCTACAGAGAAGAGTACAACTCTAGTATCCTAGTAACCTAAGTACAATTACTACGTCAGTCCACAGAACATATCGCTACTAGACCAGGCGAAATCATGATCAAGCAATAAGGCTTTTAAAACTATGTGATGCAGTATATATCTCCTTAGAAGCACGTCGTTATGACAGTCTTACTGGTCTGGAAGCTAGAGAATTTGTCTCACAGTGGTGTAGTGTATATCATCCTAACTGACTTATTGTAATGAAAATGAGTGAAAGTTATTTATTATAGGAAATTTTATTTGCAGTATTTATTACTTTCGATTATAGGTTTCTTTTTTTTTTATTTAATCTCCAATTCCTTTAACCTATATCCTTTTGTACGGTCCCATGCTTGTCAACTAAATCAAAGAGTTATGGCCTCATCAACACTGCATTAGATAACGAACTTGTATTGTGCGCAGACGTTTATTTGAACTGAAAAAACCAATATTGACCCCCAACAAAACGAAATTTTGCACTTTTTCAAATTTAAACACAAAAACTTTTTTTTTCCTATCAACCGTCCAGGTGCAGCAAAAGGGTTGCGTAATAACGCTCTCTCTTTCTACCCTAAAGCAATTTATCTTCGTCCCGCTCAGTAACCCTTTAGTGGAGGGTTGTGTTTTTTTTTGGTCGAATCTTGTGTTTTCTCATTGAGCTGTTTTTTTTTTTTTCTATAATGAGATATTGTATTTCGGGCCTTTTGTTAGAAATTTAAAATATTAAAACTGACGGATTGGGTATTTGGAACGCGTGTCGTATGCGTATGTGTTTAGTAAAAAAAAAAAGGTGAAAAGTCCAGATCGTACACATTTTTTTTTTTTATTCTATGAAGCAACGAGGCGAACAAAACGTTACACTGTGCCTTGCTGTTACTGTTATCACGTCCTGATAGTATGTGATACGCCAGGCTATAACAACTTGGCTCGTCGCCTTGAGACGTATAATGTTATCTCGATACCCCGGCGAAGACCCTATCTACAACGCCTTTTAAACAGGAACACAGTAATGTTTGCAGACTACTGTTTGGCGACAGACATAAGAGCTGCGGTGGTACCTACCTAGATATACTGGGTATCAAACTACAAGCACTTACCAGCTGTACATCGATAGTATAAAAATAACATTAAGGTAAAGGTATATTATTTTTTTGAAATATTTAAGAGTGCCTTTTGTAGTATTATTAATTGTCACTATTATAAAAAAAAGTTAATTATAATTTGAACTTACATCATAACTATGCAAGTATCGGTAACAAGTTCCTTGAGAGTAGTAATTTAACACATCCTCATACTCACTAATCATGAAGTTATATTTCACAAGTTACAGTTACAACTTCACATATCTGTAAAGGTTTTTACTTGAAACTTAAAAGTATTCGCAAATTAGCCGCAAGGAGACATCGAAAACTTTAAAGCGCAGCATTCATCAATAGCTTGTAATCTGATTAGTTGTGCTTAATTGGAATGATGCAGCTCAATCCGTCACGGCCTGCCCTCGTGGTACAATCCCACAGCTCCACCACGTCCAATAACAAAAGAGCATTCGTTAACAGTCCAACGCCATAAGAAGCAAACTAAATATGGTTTGTTAAGAAAAAAATATATATCAATTGTCTTCCACCGCCTACGAACAGAAATCTTAAAAGTACGCAGCTAGAAGAAATATAATTAAATATAATTGTAATGATGTAATATGCGCTTGCGCCGCCATCTTCCGAACATCTGTTGTTGTCAACACACCTGAGCCCGGTGCCATAGCGTCTATCTCTATCGTGCGGCAATAGACGCGGTGCGAGGAAGGGGGACGGGAGAAATGAATCAGTTCAGCAGAGACGTGGAAGTAACAAAAAACTCACGCTTCCTGTGTCTTTCGTATCATCTGAAAAAGGAATAATGTTGCGGGTAGTAAAACCAAAGTGAATAGAACATAACTACAATCTAAAATCATAAATTTACTATCAAATCAAGTTATGATAACTTATATGGGTTTATCCTATTATCTAAATAATCATCGAAATATATAGTCCTCTTTCTGGTGCAGGGACTGGTTCTACCTTCACGAGCCCTGTAGTCTCACATTATTAAGAATAGGTTAAAGTATGCTGTGCTTGTGGTAGAAGACCAATAAAAGACTTCTGAGGTGGAGGCTCTCAGAGCTCTATAAGCGAACTTATGAGGACGGCTAACGCATGGTGGTTTCTTCCTTATACCATACTTAAAGTGCAGAGAGGCACCAGTGCGTTTTCTAGGAATCATAGCTCCTCCTAACGTAGTGAAAGACACTACCGAGAGATATTAGTTGGTTATCAGGGTATTTTCCGAAGATTCATACGGTACAAAAGAGGCCTCCCTTCACAAGTAGTCAACTAAGACGATTTAACCACCACGCTAACCGAGTGCGAGTTGGTAGCTATTAAATGGCCACGAAAGCTAACGTTTTCGAAACACGTCAAATTCCTCATAATGGTCAAACTCATTATGGAATTTCCTCTCCGACGCTATTAATATTTACAACCTTTCAAAGTGTATTTACAACTTACCACGGCCATTATTTAATAAAACGATTGATTGCATATATTACAGTTTTGAATATTAATAATATTCTAAACAATTTTTTTTTTATTAAAATTAAGGTATATTAAATTAATTGTGTTTAATCTGCGCGTGTAGGTTGTACTGCGCGTGGCGCGGAGTTTTGACGTATTCCATACAATGTGGACTTTTTAACAATTCGAAAATAGAATGTTTTTAACTTAACCCTTCCATATTTGACAAAAAAAAAAAGAGTTTTTATATTTAGAGCGGTACGCGGGCAGCATGCGGATGTGGTTCTTTTGAATCGAGGAACCGTTCGGAACCGATGGCGGCGGTTCCGACTGCGTTACATCGGATTAGAGGTAACGGTTTTTGGAACACACTATGTATGTTACATTTGAGCTTTTTCTACATCCTTCGATATTTGAATTTTTTTCAGGTGGTAGGTCTCTGTCGCTTCGGACTGTCTAGATACCACCGCAGTACATATTGCAGCCGAAAAACAGTACTGTTGCGTTCCGGTTTGATGGGCGCTGTAGCTAGAGTATTTACTAGGGTAACAAATCTCAACATTTTAAGTCTCGGGCGAAGAGCGCAATGTGGTGTAGTGTATATCATCTTACCTAACGCCACATTGTTATGGGCAAGCGTATAACATACCATCAGATGAACAACCGGGTTGTCTTGTCGCTTAATTGAATAAAAAAAAAAAATCCATGGTAAGTAATACGCCTGAAAAATGTGACGGTAGTTACCATGATAAACACTACACCACATTGTGCTCGTCCATTTGAGAGACAATATTTAAATCTAGATACCCCAGTAATTACATCAGTTATGGCGCCCTTTAAACCGGAATACTATTTCCACATGTTTGCATCATCCTTTGATATATTTTACTACTATTTAACACTTGACTAGTGACGAGATCTTTTTTTTGCCTCAAATTTATTTAAATGAGTTATTGCTTTTTAACCTCACCTGCTCGTGGCCTATAAACCAGCAAACGAGGATCTGGCTACCATTTGGGCCATTTCCCATCCCGCATTGGGCCGGCGTGATGGGAATTGACCCACATCCGCTCATATGAACCCTCAGAAACTGATGCACAGTGGTATCCTAGGTCGTGCTGACTACGATGATATGAAGATCTTTGCGAGAGGCCTTTGTTCAGCAGTATACATCTATCAGCTGATGATAATGATGATGGCTTTTAATAGTTAGAAACCATTCATATGTAAAATATTTATTATCAAAATGAAAGATTTTATAATATGCTTCTTTTGCATAACATTCTATAAAAAAAAAAAAAAATTCATATATAGTAACTCCGTGGTATCATAAATACGGATCTGACTGTTGTATGAAAAAAAAAGAGATCTCATGCAATCTTATGTTTTGATCAAGAATTCAATGTATACCTTGAGCGTTGCATTGAAATAACTACAAATACTCTGACTTAAACTTTCCAGTTAAAATAACTTTTTAAAAAAAAAGTAACCACGCAACTGCCGTGATTACAGTTATCTACGATCACAAGAATATCCGATGACATACAATGAACAACCCCATCACTAAAAGGAATCATGCAGAAAGGGGTAATTTGATGGAAAAAAGTGTTCGATACAAAGTAATATTTTGACAAAACTGCGGAGTCATATTTCGGCCTGGTGTTGAGGTAAAAAAAAAAAAACACTCTTTCATTGAAAGACAGGATGTGAGAAAAGACGGTGAATAGTTGAGGAAGGGATTTCGGAAGTTATATGATGGATGATAGGGGGAGAAATGCTGGTAAATGATATTTGTTGGACTGCAAGAAAATTGGGAAAAGACTCAAATTTTTTAAAGTATTTTTTTTTTATCATATAAGGCAAAGAGAACAGATGATGTGGTCCACGATAGCATGATGCTGCAGCACCATTTAAATTACATTACGGTAAGATTTTTATATGACTATGTACGACGGTGTAAGGGGTCCCGCACAACAACTCACGGGATCCAAGCTAACATGACCTGCTTGTGGTGCACCCTGCTTATAGAAAACCAGGCTCTAGCTCCTACCAACCCGCATTGAAGTAGTAGGAAATGGCCCAAATCCCCCCTACGTTAACGAAGTCGCTGGATGTTGACAGCGCAGACGGGTCGATGAGGGGTTCATTGGGGGTGACCTGTGTGCAGGTGGGGATGTCTATCGGTAGGTGATGATGATAAGATGGTTTAAGTAGTAACCTAAGATATAATAAGATATAAGTATTTATTGATAATAATGTTTTTTTAGTTATTTAATAAGGAAATTTTAAAATGACTGAATTTCTCATACTTTCGATAGTTATCAAATATATATAGATAAATGTCACACCATGTTTTTATCTGAAGGAACATTTTATGTAACAAAGGATATAGTCCAAAATACTTTAAAGCCGTTGTTGGCAACGTCTATTTTTGCTAAACAGTTCCACCATTACTCTGTTCCGGTTTTAAAGGTATAGTAGATAATGAAATTACAAGGATAAGAACACTTAACACCTCGTCTCACGGACACAGTACAATGCAGTATACATTATCATAACTTACCATCAGCTAATCATTACATCTCGTCGTTATATCCAATAAAAAAGTAATATATGTCGCCATAAAAAGACATTATTAGATTTTATTATTGTCATCGGCAACACCGAACTATTTTAATTTCCTTGCAACACCGTCGACGACAAAAAATCCCCGAATATCAGGAGATATTTGTAATTAGGGAGCGCGCCGCGGACGGGGAACAATTCGCCGGACGCTGTTCGTTATTAATTTTTTGAAAAATCCAAACCGAACTGACATTTCTCAGTCCGACAACAATGTCGGACATTTCGCGAATATTTCTGGCGGTACACTTTTTACGGCGCGCGCGATGCGAGCGAGATAGAAACATCGGATCTATGTTATTAGAAGAGATTAGATAGAATAGATATTATTTATTAGTGATAGGTCTCTGGTGTCGGAGGCCGTGTGGGTAAGAAGTTCCCCCCCTGTCGAGCGGTAGGGCTCAGTAGCCGTAGCTTGGTCACCCACGATGAAGCTAAAAGGAACCTGCCTGGCTGGCTCGAGGTGACAGGAGCTCCTCGAGTTCACCTCGGTTGTATGCCGATGGACTGCGGCGGCAGGTTTGAACTCCTCTTGGCAGCCCAAGTGGTGTCGAGGAGGGGGATGAGTGTCGGTTTGCATTTCGCCGGTCGCTACCCTTCGCAGCCCTATAACGGTTGGCGGCCGAACTCAAAACCAGATCCGCCGCAGGGAATCGGGGGAGTTGTCTCTCTTGGCTCTCATGGCGTCTGGGTGACGGAATCGGGAGGATCCGTTGCCCAGGTTACTATGAAAGGCCGAGAGGCTGTGCGGTGTATGTGCCGGCGTGCCCTTACTGAGGTCGAAAGGGGGGTTCTTCCCCCCGAAATAGAGATGCATGGTGCAGCCGGCGCTGACGAAGTCGCGTAAGTGTGCGAAAACGTTTCCTTCGCCCCGCCGTAAAGCGACGGAGGTGGAACATCGTGTCGGTTTTAGTCGGTGCAAGTCCGACATAACCTATCTTTACCCCTTCGAGGGCAGGTATTTCCTCCACGAAAAAGAAAGGAATCACCGCAGCGCCCATTGCAGTTCCGATTTCAAGGGCGCTGTAACAAGCGAAATTACTGGGGTAACGAGACATGTCTTAGACGACGTGTCCAATGTGGTGTTATGAATACCATCTTAACTATTATCGCATTGTTATGGCGATCGTATCACTTACCATCAGGTGAACGTCCCGCACGTCTCGTCGCTTCATTATATATAAAAAAAAATATATATAACGATTACGTATATTAGCAGAAATATAAGTAATCGTTCTATATATCTATTCTCTTATAATAATATCAAAGAATAATACTATATTTAACTCATTTTATCGCCCTTATTTAATTATTTATTACTCGCTACTATTAACTGCTTTGCGGGAACTTTAGTCGAAGAGGAATAGAGTTGACTAAAGACCTCGAAGCTGATAAAGTGACAGAAGACTCCAGTCATTACCTAATCAAATGCAACTTTTTAATAATTATCTGTGGCTTGAAGTCTTCTAGACATAGACAATAATTAAAAAGTTTATATGAGTTTTTTTTTGGTGTTAAATTTGATTTTGTTAATGATGGTGCCCCAAGCGAGTAGTAGTGCCCAACCATCTTCTCCGTTGCATTTGTTTTTTTTTTTTATTTGAAGACTAACGAATTTATTCTTGATAGGACTCGGTGTTTAATGCAAGGATTTGTCTTCTATCAGGTCTGATTGTGGGTTGTTCCAGGACACGGTAACAGGTACCACATAAATTAATTATTACCTAAAAATACTATCGAGTATATCTATGCATAGATTAGATTATTACTCTGGTATTTGTCTCTCTAACCGGTAATAGATAATTTTAAGTACCGCCGCTGCGTCTACTGCAGTGTTAAAAAATTATCATATTCCGGTTTGAAGAACGCTGAAGCTAGTGTAATTACATCGGTAATGATATGATATTTTACCTCTTAAAGCGATAATAGAGTATTTATCTTAACATATTAAAAGATATATATTTTGCGACCTAATAGTTTTATAGTAATATAAGTATTACTATATTTTATAAATATGCCCTTCACCATGACGGTGATATACACATACTATGTGAATTACGCTAGCTAGCGCCCTTTAAACCAGAACCGCCGCGGCTATTGCTCCAATCCAATCAGCCGGAAGACGTCCACTGCTGGACAAAGGCCTCCCCCAAAGATTTCCACTCAGACCGGTCCTGGGCCACCCGCATCCAATGGTTGCCAGCGACCTTGACCAGGTCGTCGGTCCACCTTGTGGGGGGGTCTGCCCACGCTACGTCTTCCGGTACGTGGCCGCCACTCGAGAATCTTTCTGCCCCAACGGCCGTCGGTTCTGCGAGCTATGTGCCCTGCCCATTGCTACTTTGCGACGACGACCCTTCGAGCTATGTCGGTGACCTTGGTTCTCCTGCGGATCTCCTCATTTATGATTCGATCTCGCAGGGAACTCCAAGCATAGCTCGCTCCATCGCCCACTCAGCAATCTTAAGCTTGCGGACAAGGCCCATAGTTACGTGACTTACTATGGGCCTTGTCCGGCTATTGCTACCGTTAAATATTACTGTGCAAATATAACCGTGTTCCGAATATAAAGGTGTTGATGTAGTTAAAAGAGGTAATGAGCATACATACATACATATATACATATATATCACGCCTCGTTCCCAGCGGGGTAGGCAGAGACCACCTCTCTCCACCTGCTACGATCCTGGCACACCTCTCTCGCTTCCTCCACTTTCATAAGCGTCTTCATGCACGCTCGTCGGTTGCGTGTGCTTTTGATCCGGCCTTTCTTTAGGACATCTCCGATTTGATCGGAGTATGTCCGTCTAGGTCGGCCTGCACCGATTTTTCCAATCATTCTTACCTTGTATATTTCTTTCGTTAATCTTCTTTCATCCATTCTTTCGACATGGCCGAACCATCTAAGCATCCCTTTCTCTATCCTTGTCACTACATCTTCAACCATGCCGCACCGCTTCCTTATCACACTGTTCCTCACTTTGTCCATCCGTTTCACTCCAGTTATACTTCTCAGGCTTCTCATCTCCACAGCATTAATCCTACTTTCATGTTTCTTCTGCCATACCCAACATTCACTACCATACATCAGTGTGGGGACCAACACGCCTCTATGCACAGCCAGTCGTGCACTTTGTGAAACGTTCCGGCTACTCATAAAGTTATGAAGTGCCCCATTGACTTGATTCCCTTTTAAAACTCTTCTTTCAATATCACCATCACACTTGCCATCTCTCGTAAACTGTGAACCCAGATATACAAATTCTTTCACTTGTTCCACTTTTTGTCCCTCAATCATAATGTCACAGTTTGTCATACATTCTTCTCTTTCAAAAACCATTACTTTCGTCTTGCTTACATTCACTTTCATTCCTTTGCTTGTTAAAGCTCCATGCACCATGTCGACCATCGCTTGCAACTCCCTCTCCGATGATGACAATAAAACTTGATCATCCGCGTATAGGAGGCACTTGACGGTCAACTCATTCATTCTTAGTCCATACTCACTATCTTTCAAATCTTTCAAGCAATTGTCTAAAAATAGGTTAAACAGCCACGGCGAGGCCACACATCCCTGTCTAACACCCTTCTGGATGCTAAACCAGTCTGAGTAAGCTCCGTTTATCCTGACACAAGCACTAGAACCCTCATAAAGTGATTTCAATGCTCGTATCAGCGTGCTGTTCACCCCATAAGCAGACAATATGGACCACAATTCATTCCTCACCACTCTGTCATAGGCTTTTTCCAAATCTACGAAAGCGCAATAGACCTTTTGGTTTAGGTAATGAGACTTGACATATTATGTCTCAAGGCGAGTAATGTGGTGCAGTGTATATCATCCTAACTAGCGTTACTTTCTTTTAGGTGTATTTGTTACTGTCGCGTGTATGTTCTGGTCGTAACTAATATATTAAGAGTTGTAAGCACGTTGTTACGATGTACCAACCCTTCTCTCCTCTCTCCGTGTGTGCGCCCGTGCGCCTGCGTAGCCGTGCGCCCGTGCGCCCGTGTGCTCCTTCGCTCGTGCGCCAGTGTGCCCGTGCGCCAGTGTGCCCATGTGGCCATGTGCCCCTGTGCCCATGTGCCCATGTGCCCATGTGCCCATGTGCCCATGCGCCCGTGTGCCCGTGCGCCAGTGTCCCCGTGCGCCAGTATGCCCATGCGCCCGTGCGCCAGTGCGCCAGTGTGCCCGTGCGCCAGTGTGCCCATGTGGCCATGTGCCCCTGTGCCCATGTGCCCATGTGCCCATGCGCCCGTGTGCCCGTGCGCCAGTGTGCCCATGCGCCTGTGCGCCAGTGTGCCCGTGCGCCAGTGTGCCCATGTGGCCATGTGCCCCTGTGCCCATGCGCCCATGCGCCCGTGCACCCGTGCACCCGTGAGGACGTGCGCCTGTGGGCCAGTGTGCCCGTGCGGTACTTTGCCCGGGTGCCCGTGCGCCCGTGCGCCCGTGCGCCCGTGTACTCGTGCGCCCGTGCGCACGCTCGCGCCCTTGCGGACCCGCGCTCCCCGTGCGGCGCGCGTCGCTACCGGACGCCGCGTATTTCCGAAACCGCGCGCTTTTTGCCGCGAACAGTAATTTCGTTACAATTCGCCCGCGCACCGCCGCGCACCGCCGCGCACTTGTAATTATACCTATTTCGATGATCGACTTTTTCGCGTGGGGCGCACGCTGTGCACGCTGCGCGCGCGCCGCCTCATCTAATCATATCGTCATTGACGCAACGACCTCACGACGAACTCTTTGCTTTTTCACAGCCGATACGTAATCTGTCAACGTCTCTTACCATATTTAACTGAATTTTATTATAAGGGAGAGATTCGTGTTTTTTAACTAAGTTATACTTGCTTAGATATTTTGTTAACGTAATGGCAATGTAAAAATAAAAATATTTTATTTAATACATCTGTATATATATATATATATATAAAATACATGTATTTTTACATACGGACTTAATGTCTATGGGTATTTTCTAATAGATAACCTAGGGCGTGGCGAGATCGAGTAGACTTCCGACTTGTCGTGACTGTGGGGCTCATTAGCTGTGGCTTCGTCACCCATGGTGAAGCTAAGAAACCTACACTCCCAGCCCAAGGTGAAGGGCCAGCCCGAAGTGGCCGCTCCAGGTGAACTCCGTGAGCTCACTTCGGATACGTAATGGTGTGCAGGCTTGCACTGCCCTTTGTAGCCGTAGTGGCGTTGCAAAGGGAGATGAGGGTCGATATTGCGCTTCGCCGCACTCCCTATAGCCGTATAACTGTTAGCGGCAGAGCCTACGACCAGACCCGCCGCAAGATATTGGGAAAGTTATCTCTATTGGCTCCCATGGCCTCCGTTACCCGGGTAACAATAAGAGTCCGAGAGAAGAGCGCGCTGTATGTCCAGAAAAGGTAGAACCGTTATTTTGTATTTATACAAACTAACGTAAAAAAAATATTACATACATAAACCAAAATTATATATATAAATGAATACTTATATGCTTAATTAAGTTTTATGACTTATGTTATACTTATCGATAAGAAGTGATAATGATCACAGGAACTTTTAGGATCGAGGTTCACAGATCTTCGTACGCAAGGGAAATTCAATTGAGAGCACATTAAAACAAGACAAAGAACATTTTGAGATAATATTAAAAAAAAAAAAACGCATTCCAAGAAAGTAATGTTATTTCTGCACTGAACATGTCACGGGGTACGAAGTGACCCACCTGCTAAATTTCAACCCAGACACAATGGCGCGGGGTGAGCACAATGCAGCGCGACCCTCGCCCTGAACCCGAACCCGAAACCCAACTGACAATTGCGCGAAAAGAAAAAAAAGCGGAAAGATGCCAAAGGTGTCTCATTTTTTAACAAAAAAAAAAGTTCGCCAAGGTTAAGACCCATGGGAAAGAGTTAGATACGGTTAGCGCTCCCTTTTCCCGACAGGCGATATCTTCCGCGTATGTATTTTTTACCTTTCTAAACTGTTTAGCTGGGGTCCCGTTTTGCGATTGTGCAATTTTTTTTTTTTATTTATAAATTTATCACAAAATTCACCCCTTTTAGGAAGCAACAGATGATACGAGACGCGTGAGATAGTTTTTTTTTTTTTTTTTGTAACATTTCTTAGTCTGATTTATGACTGTTTGCAGTAATTTGAAACTTTTATACGCTTTGTAGGAGACTTTTAGAGGATTTTAATAACGGTTCTTGGTTAGCTTAACTTTAACTTTAACTTTACGAGCTTAAACTAATAATGAAGTTGTTTATTTCTTAGTAATAATTAATGTCTATAATTAGCTAGTGTATATGCAAGGTATTTGGTATTACATTAATATATAATACTTTATTTTATATGTTTAAAACAAGTACATAAGCGCAATTGAAGAAGTTTCATAAAAAGTTTCTACATAATCATATTTTTTTTGTATGCTCCATGAACACAAATATATACACATATATATATATACACACATATATATATGTATATATTTGCTGGCCGTAATATAAAATATTTTTAAAATTCATCAGAAATATTCCATAAGAACAACCCCAACCGCAAATGACTTTCTATACCAACCGTTACTATAGCAACCGCGTTAATAATACTAAATGAAAATATTTACAAAAGCTCATTAGAAATAAAATGATGAAGGATCTATGAAATTAAAAAATAAAATATAGTCTATAACCATCTACAAATCATTCCGGATCGTATGGTGACGTTCCCATTGCGATACGTTCACTAGTTTTCAACCCCATTTTCATTATATAAATGTATAGATTTTATAAATTATGTTTTCTATTCCTTTATGGTTTTTAATAATCTTCACTTTGTTAATGTGCGAGTGCTGTCCAACTGTTCCGCTTCGCTAGAGACCAGGCGAAATATGGTGAACCGATCGCCAACCTTCGCTAGTCGGAGAGGCACCTTAAGAAGCTTGTTATTATAAAAACCTTACTTAAACTATTGGAAAAATCGGTGCAGGTCGACCTAGGCGGAGATATTCTGATCAAATCGGAGATGTCCTAAAGAAAGGCCGGATCAAAAGCACACGCAACCGACGAGCATGCATGAAGACGCTTATGAAAGTGGAGGAAGCGAGAGAGGTGTGCCAGGATCGTAGCAGGTGGAGAGAGGTGGTCTCTGCCTACCCCACTGGGAACGAGGCGTGATATGTATATATGTATGTACTTAAACTACATAACTGCTTACATATATAAACTCATTGTTAACATAGTAATAATATCTGTGTCCTCTTATATCGCTATACACGACTTCAATCCTTCCCCATCCATATCACCATCCATCCATATTCACCTTTCTCCTTCCTCTTCTATATATAACACTATTTACATATATACATATATATTCAGTATATACGTATATGTTCAGGTTTTTGTGTTGAGTTTTAATTTTATTTCGTTCTTTTCTCTATATTTTCTTATGCAGCTCGCGGACACGAATTCCGCGAGCACTGACTCAAATCAAGCTGCTATAGGTATCAAAATAAATAAGCTGCGTAAACATCATCATAGAAAAAAGCTTATGAAATGATTGAACGAATCTATTGAATCATCGTCATCATCAGCCGATACACGCCCACTGCTGGACATAGGCATTCCCCAACGATCTCCAGATCCGTTGAAAACAAATATATTGAAAATTTGTTATAACATCTTATGTCATTGTGTGTGTGTGTTTTTTTGAGTCGCAATCAGAACTCATTGTCCACCGCTGCACAATCGCAGCTGCGGGGCCCATTATTGACCATCTCGTTGAAGAAAAAATAGAAAAAAGGTCACCAGGGTCACAAGTCACACCGCGCGTACATTCTTCACGGGGTCACCGCATTCTTTGGTGTATTCAATCGTGTAGAGGTCAGATGCGGTACATTCGATACCCTTGCGAATTTTTAGGGTCCATTTCCAGAAATTTGTGTATTACGTATTCTGTAACGCGAGTTGCGTGCGAGCAGGGGGTCAAATGTTTTATGAACCTATCAAAGAGTTACATTTGGGTACTATTGAAAAAAAATTTTTGTATGAATTACAAGTTTATTAAGTAGGTCTTTGTTGCCGGACCCGTCCAGGTACCACCGCAGCTTCTATTTCTTTTTTTCTTTTATATTATCACGCCTTTTTCCCAGTAGGGGTAGGCAGAGGTGTATAAACACCCACATTTCGCCAGATGTGGTCAGATTAGGTCTCATGTAACAGGGAGCGAGCCTGTTGCCGCTTTATTGGGGCCACCACACACACACAAAGATGATATCAGTGTGCGGGTTTCCTCACTATGTTTTCCTTCACCGTTTGTATCTCGCTGTTGTAACTAAAGTTCACAAATGTACATAACTTAAATATTAAGTCATCGGTACATGCCGAGATTCGAACCCGCGACCTTCGGAATGAAAGCCGCACGCTCTAACCATTAGGCCAGCGAGCCCCTAACTCCTATTTTTGCCGCCAAAAATTCATCAAACTCCAGTTTGAAGGGCGTTACAGCCAGTGAAATTACTGAGTGAACGAGTCTTAACATCTCAAGAAGAGCTTAATGTGGTGCTGTATGTCATCTTAACTAACACCACGTTGTTAATGGACAAACGTATCACTTACCATCAGTTACATCACGAATCGGTGATATTACTTTTTATAACAATTGCTTTCTATTAATATGTCAGTGAATATATATTTACTTATCTAATTAGGAGGGGAGGTTAGAGGAGAAGGAGCAAAACAGACCACAATGCGTTGCTGTGTATTATCCTGACTAGCATACAGTTATAGACATTATCACTTACTATCAAGTGAACGTCTCACTCGTATCACTTTCGATTGAATTATAGACAAAAATTGTATAGAATCTATCATTATCTATGATACACATGATTACTTCCCTATACTATACGTTTACCTTTCATACAAAATAGTATTGTACTAGTGCCTAGGTTTTAATAACATTGTTATTTACTACTGAGTACTACTGCTACGTAAATACTAGGTATGAACAATTTAAAATATTAATATTAATAATTCGCATTGAATTTGATAATAAACTAGCAACGACACACAACCCGTATCGTGCATATTAAATAATACGATATATGTTTAAACTATATAAGACTTTAATAAAGAAAAAAAAAAAAAAAAAAAACGGGTTAATGTAAATTAACCTTGGATGTTACCTTTCATAAGCGACCTCACCCCAGCGTCTCAACCAGTACCATTTCCCACGATTCACCCCAATTTTTAAGGGTTATCTTTCAACTAAAAATCCCGAGCCCGTTACATTGAAGTGCTATCTGTGTATAAATTTTTTTTTCGCATAAAACGCTTTAAAAATTACCTTAGAAAAAAAAAAATAATGTGACCCCATTTCCGTGATGAGGTCCCGACACTGTGTGACCCGGTTTAACCCTGGTGTATTTTGAAATTCGATCCGGTTATTGCGAATTTTTTTTTTACCTTCTTCGCTCTTATTATAAATCTATGATAACGATGGAAACTGCTATACAGGTAGATCACATTTTTCTCGTGAGAATATCGTGTAGTGTCTTCTTTTAATACAACATCCTGTATCATAAACAAATGTCAATAACTTACGCATTATAATGCGGTGCTAGTTAGGATGATTTACACTACAATACATTGTGATCGTCGCCTTGAAACATCTACTGTTAGCTGGTCTCTAATGTTCACCGCTGCTCGTATATCTGCCGCCAAACAGTAGTTTGTAATTACCGTGTTCCGGTTTGAAAGGCGTTGTGGCTATCGAAATTACTGTGTTAACTAAACTTAATATCTTATGTCTCGAGCACAATACATTGTAGTGTATACTATCCCAATCAGCGCCACGTTACTGTATCCAATAGCAAAACTGTAATGGAATTGCTTTAAACCAAGATGGTTTCGATATACCATCTCTGAAAAAAAAAAAACTCCACTTTGTCATATTCAAGCATATCACTTAAAATCAGGTGAACGTCTCACTCATCTCGTAATAAAAACACGCGATTCAAAGTCTACAATATATGACCGGATTCGAACCGGGGACTTCCGTTTTATACGGTAACATAGTCACTGCGCCAGAGACGTATCAAAGGTGCGTACACTTCGTGATGTCTATGTAAAAAACTCGACGGACCAACTTAATAGTAATAACTTAAGTACTTGGAAACTATCACAAACAAAAAGAAGATTCTTTTAATGTATTGTTGTATTATCATACAAATTATAAAATGGCTGCATTCTTGTCATTATTTCATAGTATAATATGTACGTAGTAAGTTAATAGTACTTAATTGCTTACATTCTACTGGATATATTGAAGTTATTTCAAAGTTAACAAACGGGTCCTTTAACAAGTTCAACTGAATTATAGAAATTAAGTATTCGGAGTAATAACTTTTTTTCCGACGAAACGAGCAACGCGCTCACCTGGTGGTAGGTGATACGCTTGCTCATAACAATGTGGCGCTAGTTAGGACGGGATACACTGCACCACATAGCGCTCGTCGCCTTGAGACTCGTTACCCTCACCAGCTACAGCATCGTTCAAATCGGAACACAGTACTGCTAGTTGGCGGAAATAGACGCTGCGGTGGTACTAATCTACCACTAACAATTATTTATACAATCGTAGTCATACGTTTTATATGTAATCTGTGAACATTAAAAAAAAACCACAACAACCATTTGAATTCATCGCGAACCATTCACGATGTTCCCAACTATAATACACACGGACGGACAGACGACCGGTTCGTAATGACATATTTCAACAGTGCTCGACTACAATCTATTATTTCAACAAAAAAAAAATTATTACACTGCAACATGAAGCGATTTTTTTTTTCCCTCGTCGAACGTACGAATGATTATTATCGTCCATAACTTGAAACATATCGTATAATGTTAATCCTTCAGTATCGGACACGAGACGCGTCGTACAAGAGCGGGGCAGTAGGATCGGTTCCCGGTAAAAAGCTTACACGAGCGCAGCATCTGCAGCGCTAAAAATAATTTCCAACGTTTAATACAAAAATCGCAATAATTAACTTCGTTACAGCCCAATAAATTACAATACGAGAAAGAAATGCTACACGATACACACACACGCGCACAACGCCGTCGCAACACCGCCGTGCACCTATGTGTGTGTATTAGAGCGGGATTGTATTACACATTTATCGATTATAATTTTTTTTTAATTTTTAAATTAATTATCATCAAGCGATCTTCACATCGATCGGTCCTGCACCTTCTCGAAACCTTCATCAGATCAGATTCACGCAGTCAGAATGACTTCCGGTACCGCTATGCAGAAGGAGTCGTCTTTTGTAAGGGTTCATATCGGCAGATTTAGGTCATCACGCTGGTTCAATCAGGGTTGGTGAGAGCCAGAACCCCATTTTTCGCTTAACACCCTTTACTACCCGCAGGAGAATTTGGCTTAGGTTCCGGGACTATATTCTTGATTTAGATCGGGCTGGAAGCCACAGCGGCTCTTACAGCTTATCTGACACTGGGCTCGTGGACCCGGACCCACGGCCTGAAATTCCGGGACTTGTAATGCGGGTCCCCTTTAAACCTCTACTAAAAAAATACATATAATAATATAGAAACTATAACCACACAAAAAAAATACATGAATGCATATAGCAATGGAGCCTCGCCAACTGCACATTCAAGTCAATCTAAATACTTTATATGAATTTTTAATATCGATATCGATTATAGAGTTACAAATCGCATCACAGTATCGCGGCCCGATCACAAATACATTCATATGATTTATTGTTAACACGAACACGTGCCGTGTGTGCGTGTGTATCATTGGTGCACTCACACACGCGCGCGGCGGATTGTTATGCGAGCGGCTCGCGATGGACGTGATGGTTCGGGATCGCGGCTCCGGGGTAACGCGGTGCTCGTGCACTGTACGTGTCCGCGGGACTGCTCCGTTTGATCAAATGTTTGCCATATAATTGGGTCAAATGATTTAAGGTGGAACATTTGCAATACGGCCTTTGCGAATTAGATCTAATCGTTCATCTAATTGGTGGCAAAGGTAGTTCGTGCGCGGCCTGCGAATACAATATAAATATACTAGCTATTCCCCGCCCGCTGCGCTGGACGAAATAGAATTAGATTTGAAATCTAGACTTGAAATTTGTCTGATATATTCCCGCTCGGCGGCAACCCACCGCCCTCATGACCCTTTTCAGTTGTTAACACCCCCGCCAAAGGATAGGAATTTTGTAAAATCAAGTATCTGACCTCTAAATGGCAGAAATAATTTCTCGCAGATCTCACGAGGAGTAAATGAATCCCTGGATATCCCTTTATATAGAAATATACTGGTGGTAGGTCCTTGTTGATGGAGACTATTCTGGATAGGTATCACTGCAGCTCCTATTGCAGGCGCCAAGCAGTAATATGCAAACATTACTTTATAACGGTTTGAAGGGCTCCGTAACTAGTATGTCTAGACGAAGGGCAGTGTTACTGTTTATATCATCATTACTAGCACTATATTACTATAACCTGTTAAATAACATACCATTAGTAAAATATCTCGCTCTTGCTTCATCGAATAGAAACAAACTATGTCTTTGACCTTTTACATCAAGGGAAAGAGCTAAATAAAATTAAAAAAAAAAAGGTGGTAATGCTTTTAAAAATGTAGACAATGTAACACTGTATTGTCTGTAAGTTCGCTAGACTAACCGAAGTATAATTAGTGCACTATGATAGTGAGTTAAAGCGCAAAATGTCAGCGTCTATTTTGGCGCGCGCGCGTGCGCATGCGCGGAGACCGCCGCGCGCCGCCGCTACGTACACTGCGTTTGGTGTTAGACTGTCACTCGCCGCCGACAGCTATACAGCTCACACGAACATGTTATTTCATTTTTTTTTTTTCACTTACATATATTAAACTTAATATCAAACTCCATAAAACCATCCACAGTCACCGCCCACTTCGTCAAATGACACTCAGAACTACCACGTACTATCAAAAATCGCTTTGTATTTAAAATAAATCGATGACATGTAAATAACATCGATGTAAAATTATTTCTGTATTATTTTCTTATGAGACGCGATTTATATGAATAAATTGAATTTTGCATGACAAGAACATAATAATTGATGTAATAATTCAATAAAAAAAATACCTAAGCGAATATTCAGCTTAGATACTTAGCACAACAAATAAACACTAAAAAAGATTAAGCATACTAACATTAAAAATAAATTAACATAATAACGGCATATATTATAGTAATCTCTTTGTAAGTCGTAATAAGTAAGAAAGTACAGGTGGGTAGGTCTCTGTTGCCAGAGGCCGTTTAGGTAGGAATCAAAGCAGAAACTATTTCTGCTGCCAAACAGTAGTGTGCAAACATTACTGTGTTCCGGTTGTTGGGGCGTTGTAGAAATGTTATGTCTCAGGCGACGAGCGTTACATGGTGCAGTCTATAACATCCTCACTGGCGCCGTGTTGTTATGGACGGACTGATCACTTACCATCAGGTGAAATTCCCGCTCGTCTTGTCGCTTAATTGCATTAAAAAACAAACAGTAAATTATAATTGGTTTATTAATTCAATAAAAAAAACCTACACGAATATTCCACTTATAACAAATAAACACTAAAACAAATAGCATAGTAACATTAAAAATTTATTAAAATATTAACATACAGCATAATCGATAACAAGTTCTATAGGAATAGTAATCGATAATCGAATACTTTTATTGATTATACACTACTCTCATCCTTACTGTGACCTGTCAAAATTATCAAGTTATGTTTTACAAGATATAAGAAGTTCGATAAGCATAATTTTTTTGCCTGTCCATATATCATGAGGTAGATAGATAAATCGTTTACCTGTCCATGCTGTACACATGCAAATAAGTGTATAATAAAAATGCTTTAACATTCACTCCACAAATTTTATCTGCTGTAACTACTGCTGCTGCAAAATGGCGGAACTTAGTATACAGATATTATTAGAGTGACAAATGCAACGGGGTGTAAGAGGTCTAGCACAACATCTCACGGGTCCCAAGCCAACAACACGTACTAATCGGCAAACGAAGCTCTGGCTCCCACTAGCCCATATTGGATCTCCATGGTGGGTAATGGCCTAAATCCTCCCATATGAACCTCTACAAACGACGACCACTAGTGCCCGATTGTACTGGAGGTAATACTGACTGTAGATCTTTGGAGAGGCTTATGTCGAATATTGATGATAATGACCAACGCAAAGATTTTCAAGGACTACTTTATTTGAAAACAATTTTTTACAAGATGCTTGTGTACTTAAGTAATATCACTGATTCAAAATATACATTCTTTAGTTTGTGATTCGTAACAGTCTGTTGAAATTCCTTAGAAAAGTTTAAAAAATGTTGAAAGAGAAATTTACTGCAATGATCAATTCCGTACCCTCATTCCGCTGCAGAAATTTTCGGTATAAACTATTATATTATCACGTGTATTATATGCATGTATAGAAAGGCCACTTTTGATCGAAATCGATGATTTAAAAAATCGAATAACAACTCAATAAAGATCGATAACAGAAAATTGCTTATGACTACTAACCAAGTATTTGTTACGAAGCGGTAAGGTGAAGTTGGAATTTTTTCTTGCGAAACGTCAAATTATCATCCTTCGAGTATACGAAGGTTAGAAAGTAAAAAGAGATAATGTAAATATTAGGTTTAATAGTTATAAGTCTTGACTGTATAAATGTGTAGGTTATAATATTTCTTAACCTCTATTTCTGTGTATGAATAGGTGTGCGTGTTCCCCTCTTACTATTCATTATATTACGCCGCCATTCCCGAGACTTTACTCCATTGTTTTGACGATTTTATCTCACATATGCATATTCCAATATAAAATAACCCTAAGGGTCCAAAATCAGAATCTACCACTCTCGTAAACTGCTGCAGCGTAGCGACCTGCCCATTTTCTAACATATTCCCCAGGTTCAATTCCAGATCCACATAAGCTTTGCAAGCATTGTTCATATGATATAATCGGATGATCGTGCTCGTAACATCGTTTTGTTAAAAATCAAATTTGTAATTAATTATAGTTAAGTCCGTTAGCAGATGTTTGAAAAAGACAAAAAAAATCTAATTTTCCTTGCAAATCCGACAAACTTTGGTTCTTCTGAATCTCACGATATTAATACATCGCATTACATAATATAACATTTAAAAAAGGTCCTACCTAAACAAAGAGACGTGAAAAAGGATTTATTCGTGAATTTTAGTTTAATTAAAGAACCCTAGAATACGATATATATACACGAAGTAACATTCTCACATGGCGTGCATTTATTATCTTTCGAACCCTCTGCTAACCCCAAAAACCGACACAACGCGAACATACACAGAAATATTAATAATAAATTCATTAAATCACAGCAGCAGGTTTTGAGTATCGGTGAAGTCGAATAAAAAACCGTAACCAGCTATAACGCGGTTGCTTGCTGCTTCCACTCGATGTATTATTTACGATGGAAAAAGTTGTTAATAACTAACACAAAAAAAATAAATTTAAATCTAACTCAAGAATTGGCATTCTCTGACCATTAGTTCGTGCTGCCAAGTAACACTGTCCCTTGTTCGATTCTGGGGTCACAGAACGTGGTGGTAGTGTTTGTTTGTACTAACCTGGATAGGTACTATTACCTGACATTAAACATGCAGCAATAACTGCTATCAATAGCTGTGACCCTGCTGTCAATCAACCAGGGGGAGCGCACCGTACAGGCAAATTAGCTCTGTATACTCTAGCTCCCTAAACCAATTTAAATATTATTCTCTAAAATTACTCAAAAGGTTTACAGCTGTGCTTTGACTGTTGCAAATTTGGTAGTAACTTGATTTAGTTTCTAAATTGGTAAGTTTATTTTCTAATTTAGATAAGCACAGATTTCGGGTATGATTTGCATACGCTGCCAACGTACATTGTACGTCTTTGTGCTGTCAACGTATAAGAGGTAGAGTATTCTGGATGTGTGCCCTTCATCATTAATGGTCTTATTACTAATCAACATATAAAATTGTGCTCAAGTGTCAGTCGATTGTAGATAAACAAAAACTTCCCGAATTTGAATTTGGAACGCTCGGCCGGTCGAAGGTCAACATTCGAACACGTACCAATTTGCGAACGGTACACGGTGCAGAGATGTTTATTAAAAAAAAATGTGAGAGTGAGAGAAAAAGGAACATCTTAGCGCCCGACCTCACAGTTAACCCTAAACTGGGGTCCTTTGCTTACGCGTTTTTTGGCAGAAAAAAAAAGAAGGTGATGTTCGGTCCCGCTGTCTGTTACGCGGCGCGCCGTGGCCGCGTATTCGTGGGCAGGCGGCTGCGGCGCGCGGTCGCTCCACCGGTGAGCCCGTCGCGCCGAATTTCCAGGAGCGCGGGAAAACTCGGCCAACTTTTTTCGCAGCCGAATTTCATACATAACAACACGAACAGTGATCGCATCCGCGGGATCCGTTTATTTTTAATAACACAACCCGTTTGTTTATTATTATGAGTTAAGAATACAGCATCGCGTATTGTTTTTGATAATTTGTACATTGTCGGTATTGTGTCGTGCGATCCGTCCGTACGACGGTTCCTGTCGGCGGCGGCGCCGAATTGGCTTTACATATTTGTCGGATATAAACATTATTGATAATTTTCGCGGTGGAGCAGCGCGTGGTTTTTACGAATGTTTTTGCGTGCGGCCCGTGGTGGGGGAAGGGTGGGGCCTCCGCTGACTCGTCCCTCTCTATCCGATATTTTGATTTAGTTTCCGAGACTTACGTAGATGTGGCAATTTTTTTCAGTCGCGTGTGTCAAGCGCGCGCGGCTGCCACTCCGCGGTGCACGGACCGTTCGCTCTCCCGCCCCGGCGACTTCTCCCGCGCTTCTTACATTCGGCGAACTTTGTTTTGCAGGCTAACACAGATAACGCTTAGTACAAATTATATATAACCGATTAAGCTTTGTGAAGAAAAAAAAAGAAACTGTGAAAGTGCACTTTTTGATGTGAGTGAAAAAGGAAACGTTTGGATTTTGTTTGTGATAAACAAATAAACATTGTGTACTGTAGCCCCTTTATTTGGTACCTGAATTTTCGTTCAAGTTTGGATGTCCTAGATTAAGGTAAGGTTTTACGGATAATATTTGTATGATTAATATGTTTGTTTAACATAATTTGTGATGGATATTATTAATATGTCCCGATGATTTTCACAAATAATTTTGGAAATAAACGTCTTAGATAGCAAGTGAATATTTATTTAGGAACTAATCAACATATTTTCAGATCATACATTCATATTCAAGTACGAAGTTTATATATATGCTTTATATTTTAATTAAAATTTGTAAATACAAATTTTCTCATTTAGGTTTTACTTTCAAAAGCTCATAAAAGCTTCGTGCTTTATATTGTTAACGTCCATATATTTATTTTAATTCGTGAAAATTCAAAGCAATTGCTGTCAAAGATTTTCGTTATATTTAAAGTCAAAATATCTTTAAATTTATGTAAACTTTTGCAACAAGATCTCTTATAGGTTTTCAATTGCATTCCGTAAATGCTATCTGATATCTAGGGTTCGATAAAGGACTATATCTGGAAATTTAGAGGTCGCAGGTCGTGCGGTTGCGAGATCACTTCTCTTCTCTGCAAGAGCTGAGCAATATTCGTCGAAATATTTTGTTTATATGATAAACTATAACCATACATGTGCAAACAAAATTACAATTTATACTTAGACACTTAAGTCATTGATTGTACATTAAGTAGGTATATAGATTAATTTAAAACAATTAATAATCACACATTTTAACTACCTCATATGTCACTTACTAATATAGTTATATATATAACTAAAATAATTGTTACTAACAATGTTTGCTTTCATCTATTGATTCGAAATATATATATTGTTTAAGTACCTTTATTTTACGATATAGTAATTAACTAATTTATATATTATGTTATATATATTATAGTGTTTGTATACATTAAAACTTAGTACCCACTTACAGATTAAATTGTGAATAACGCGATGAACGAGAAGTATAGACTTTTTTTAAGATTACTTTGTTGAAATCCCGTACATAGATACTTAGTTCTTAACTTAGTCATTATTCTATTTTTCATATATAATATCCGCAACTACGATAAGGAATATTAAACAAATACTTAAAGATTTTTTTCATACCTTGAAGTTTTAAAAAAAAGTAAATAAACAATCGTCAATCAAAGAAACATTGTAATATTGAAGTGACTGCAATATTGATACTTAGATATTGCTTAAGTACTCATTATATATCAAAGATCAATTATAAGTAACGCAAAAACTTAAAAATATACTTGAACATTTCCTCAATTAGATTTAAATAGGTTTTGTGTGTAATGACTTTTAGATTTAGAAATGTAGTTGTTTTTTGCGTTTATATATATCTATGTATAGGAGATATCCAGAGATTCGTTGACTTCTCACGAGATCTTCGAAACTATTAGACCTGAACACTGAAAATTAAGTAGATATATCGCTTCTGCCGTCTAGAGGTCAGCTAAGAACGGATTTTACAAAATTCCTCCCTCAGAGGGATTTACGGGGTTGTTAAACGGACGGGGAAGAGCTAGTAGTACTAATATACAAACTTATAACTTATATTATTAATAATCATTATGATATTATTTTGAATAGTATTTTATATTCCTAAAATTCTTAGTGTTTTTATTACAATGACCGTGTCATGATTATCACAATCACAATCACAATATATTAAGATAAAACTACATCATTATTTCATATACATAAACCTAACAATTTCAGAAGTACTTGTTTTATTCAGACCGCTATCGACTTACCCCATTACATTCTTACTTGATATCATTATATAAACTGTTTATCTTGCGTGTAAACGGCAATGTTATGAAAGTCTATGATTTTACTTACTAAGATAATAGTTAACGAAGTGACTTCCTTTCATCTTTAACTTCCTTTTACGTTGAATATGAAGCGGTAAATTACTCTTCAAATTCTATACGGAGCTTTCGAAAAGAAAGTTTATGTTAGAAGATCTAAAAGTTAAATTATACTTACTCGAATAATGTTTATATAGAACGATTGGGTTTCTTTTTTATACATGTCTTTATAAATAGTTTATAATTAAAAAAAAAAAAACATAATTACAGTGCTAAAGTTGTTCAGTTAACTGACAGATTAAGTTTAATAGAAACGTAACATTGTAAGCTTTTATATATGAATCATTTGATTTGAAAAGTTTAATTTTAAGTACTACTTAGTACTTTATAATTCACGTTTAAATATATACAGGCGCAGTATTTTCTTTACGTACCTTCCTTTACAATAATATACCATTGTATTGAAAATATGTGTAATGCAATTCAGTAATCAACCAGTTCATTAATCCCACTGCTGGGATTCCAGAGGTTGTCTAAAGGAATCAAGGATATTTATCACTCTGGTTGATGTATGAATGATATGTTAAAGTAATCAATTTTTTTTTAATTAACGAATTGAAGAATTAGGACGTTCATCTGATGGTAAGTGATACGCCCGTCCGTAACAACATGGCGGTAGTTGGGATGGTGTCCACTGCACCATCATGCTCATCGCATTGAGACATATGATGTTAAATTGGGTTACCTCAGTAATTTCACTAGCTACAACTGCCTTCAATCCGGAACTTAGTAACGTTTACACAGTACTGTTTCTCGGCTGCAATAGGCGCTATCCCTATCTAGACGGTCTCCGGCAAGAGACCTACCACCAGTAAAAATATATAAATTACTTAACTCAATAACTTATGTATCTGAAGTTAAATAAGTTTATTTTTATCTGTGATTATTATTTGATTTTTTTTTTCTTTGATTTCAGTTCAGTTGTATTGTATTGCTTAGGTAATATTTACCCTGTACGGCTGCGCGCCGTCAATCGCATCGTTTTGTCTCTTTCCGCATACATATGCGGGACAAGGACGCACATATAGAATATTCGAACAGTATATGGATATCATTGTTTTTAATATTCAAATCATCGCAACGTTTATAAATTTCTGAGAAATATTTCGTTATGAGGAACGTACGCCGTCATCTATACGGTTTTTTTTCATATATATATAGTTTAATAATACCCGCAGCTATATTTTGTATGTTTGTCTTGAAACGCCAACGGTTAAATTATTGGTTTGAACATCATCATCGTCAGCCGATAGCCGTCAACTGCTGGACACAGACCACGCTTAAAGATTCCCACACGAACGAGTGTATACATTTGAGTGGATTTTGGGCCATTTCCCACCACCCTGGCCCAATGCGGGTTATACGTCAGGGTTCCCACACTTACATCAATTCGGTTTGAACATCATGGTTTAATCATAATGATTAAAGAGTTTAATTAAAGCGTGTATCATCATAAGCTCTTGTCGTGGTGTTCAATGAATATTACTGTTTATTATGAGAGCTATCCAAGAATAGCCCAGCTCTCATATCGAATATAGTAAAGCTGTTATGACGGCAGTTACCCTCAGTTCTGAAACCTTTAATCTCCACAAATATCTACGGAATTGAATTAGGAGCATCAGGTATAAAGTGAGAGCTTATGCAGTTACTGATGCAGTTAAGTATTAACATTGAACAGAAGTACAGTGAGATAGATAATATATTAAAGATAAAAAAAGAGAGAAAGAGATGCAAATTGCTTGCAATCATCATCATTATATATATGAGATTTCCATCTTAATAGAGACCATAAGACCTGGAGACTTGAAATTTAGAAGGACAGTTGGTTAGCAAAGAGTCGATTTTACAAAATTCCTTCCCCAAAAGGAGTTGAGGGGTTGTTACATGATGAATTTGTTTTATGACTAAGATATATATTAATAACAATTATTATATGTCAAAGGTCATACAGAGATTGTTTGTTTTTATTCTTTTGTAAACTATAACGTAGTAATATTGTAAAGAGGTTTTATTTATTTATCTGTCCTGTTTATAAATCGAGATCTGATCGATCTATTGTTCTTCTAATGTTAGACGTTGCTCATACATTGCGAATTGTTTATAAGATATATATATATATATATATATATATATATATATGTACTGTATTTAATCAATATTGAAGATATAACTTTTAGATTATTTACCCAAAAAGAGAGGATTTGGTTGAGGAGGTTTGTCTGAAAGTTTCTATGAATGTTAAGGGTAGATAGATATATGTTAAAACTAGTGATAGATGGAGATATATATATGCTACTTAACTTATAACACTCTATTACTATTTGATATAGTGTGAACATATTAACAGTTGTTATTAGTAAATGTTCTAGTCGAAATGTTTTGCTATATAGACTTCAACATTCTAGTATTAATTTAAGGTCATAATAATATCCCTAGGGTTCTAAGCTGATAAACGACGGTGAAGTTTTAGTATAAGTTCGTTGTCTTTACATATACAACAATATACTTGTTTGTTACTTTATATTTGCTATGTAATGGAATCTTTGTAGACAATGTTATAACTTTATCCCAATATCCAGATGTATCTAGAATATCTAGATAAACCTAAAACTTTGTTTAGGTAATAAAATATACGTAATTTTACGTTGTTATAAAGAATATTTTCTTTTGTCAATTTGCTATAGAATTCAAAGATTTTGATTTTACATATACCATACTCTATACTGTTTATCCATACTCATACATTCAATATGTTATATATATAGATTATTATAAACGTTCATGTTTTTATTCTCATTATAAGGAAAGAGAATTTCCTCTCACGTGCATATAATCAAGGTTAAGTTAGTCGATTTAAAGTTAAATAGAAAACCCTTAGAGTTAGAATTGACCATCATTTGGACCGTTGTAATATTTCAACCGAACAAATAAACCATAAACCGGTTCTAGTGAAGCATTGAACGATTGCCGTATTATTAGAATTATTAGTAGTTAAACGTTGAAAAATTGATTCTGTTTAAACAACGGTCGGTTCTATCGGGGAAGTTAAAAAAAAAAAGAAAGGTTAAGTTAACCGCGGCGAGCGTGTCTTACGTTTGTGACCAATTGATTACGACGGCCGACTCCTACTGACTTTATTGTGCATTACAAAGATAACTTTGAACCGGATTGTATATAAAAAGATTATTGTTATATAATTGTTTTTATATATTAAAAAAAAAAAAAAACAAATAAAACAACAACACGATTATCTGATAGTAAGTAACACGCTTGCTCATAACATCGTGCTGCTAGTTAGGATAACATACACAGTAAAATATAGTATTTTACTCATCGCTATCAAACATATATCTTGTGTCTCGTTACACCAGTAATACCACTAGCTACAGCGCCCTTTAAACCGGAACCCAGTAATATTTACACACTAGTATTGGTCGACTTCAATAGGTGTTGCGGTGGTAACCACCTAGACGATCTTCGACAACAGGACCTACCCACATTTATTATATGTTGTTTATATATTTATTTATTATTGTATAAAGAAGATATCTAGTCTTCAAGTATATTTGTGACCAGATAACTTCTTTGTCTGAATGTTAGAAGAAATATCAAAGCCAATTCATAGTAATAACAAAAAACTTAAATATACAAAAATATATAGTAATACCTATTTAAATTATTTACTTACTTGTTTAACTTAAAAGCTTTAAGTACCTTTACCCATAAGTATAAGCTAATTGCTAATTAACTACTTCCGCTATAAATCTGAACAAATTCTTCGCTTCTTCATTAAACGGATGTAATAGTATTACTTCAAATAAGCCATTGTTCGTTTTATCCAGATTTTGATACTGGACCTCTTTGATTAAACCCTAATATCTCAGTCCTAGAGCATTTTATAATGTAAACCTTAATATCTAGATTACAAAGGATGATCTTAAAGACAAATTTCAATCTTTAAAAATCAGTATATATAGTTAGTGTTCAACTATAAGTCTAAAATATTAGGAATTGATATCTATAATGAAAATAGGTTTTGTTTGTTCGCCATGGGAACATGATCATTCGACGCGGAATGATTTGTAGATGGTTATACTGATTTGAATTTTATAGATCCTTATATCTAATGAAGTTTTGAAAAGATTTACTCCTAGTTGCTATAGTAACGGTGAGTAATTAGTCATTTGCGGTTGCGGTTGCTCTCGAGGAATATTTCAAACAAATTTCAAGTATAATTGTATATTACTGTACAGCGGACGGGGAACAACTAGTATAGATATAGATATATATATATAAATATATGTAAAACCTAAAACCGCATATTAAATGTAAGTTGTTACTTAAAATAACTTTCTAAAGTTCTAATAATAAACTTTATAACGTCTTGTTTGAACCTGTAATAAGCTAACGCACCCAAAAACGTCGGAATCGACTCGACGACCTTTCGGTTTGATGGATGATGCCGGCGCCACTCACCTTCGCGTGCTTACGGTAGTTGACAGATGAAACAAACTGCTCAATATGTTTATAAGAGTGTATATAAATTATTAAGTATCAATAAATTCGGATATATACACAACTGAATATGATATTTCATAGGAGTAGCTACTTTGGTAACGAGGTGTTCTGCAGCGGCTAACAAAGACTACGTTTACGTGTTAATGTTCTCCATTTTTATTGCTGGTGTGATATCTATGTCCAGCAGTGGACCCCATTGGAGATGATAAGGGTAACTATTTATAAATTAAAAAAAAATGGAATATAATGAAGCATATATTATTTTGATTAGATCATACATATTGGCTGAAGTAGCAATTGACGAGACACAGCGCGTAGAACCTATAGACGTTGGGGTCTTAAAGTGCTGGAATGGTGACCCGTATAGGTGGGGAAAGGGTATAAAAAAAATCGCTGGGAACCCGACTGTCCTTTAGAGAACATTACAAGAAACCTATGTCCAGCAGTGGGCGACCATCAGTTGAAAGAAACGAACGGACGATACGTATTTTATTGTTATTGACGACCAGAAAACAGCTATGCGGATTCATTATATATATACATATATAAATATATATGTATATATTATTAACTATATCCAAAATAAGAATAACATAGTCATATTATTTCGTTAACTTTAATAAATTTAAGGATAATCTACGCAATTACACAACACTTATATTTTTTGTTCGCCGGTCGTTACTAGGTTACACTAGTGATGAGCGAAGCGAGAACAAGACCAAGACATGGACAATCTTAGTCTTGTAAGTCCTTCTAGTCTTGGTCTTGGTCTTGCATATTCGTTTCTATAATACAATGAATATGTTGTTTTCAGAAGATAAGGATACGTTCAAGTAATGATGAAGTAATGAACTCATTTCAACTGAACTTAGGTTTTTCGTCTAGTCCTGAATAATAGTTCTGTCTTGGTCTTGGTCTTGTTTCGTGTTAAATTGGTCTTCATTTTGAGTATTTGTACTCTGCACTAACACTAACGGTATGTTTCAAGTTATAATGTTAACTTAAACTGGTTAAAAAACTTAAGTTGCTTAGAAATAATGTTTTTCTAATCACCTTTGAGTCAGTTTAGTTTGTGTATATTTACTGGTGGTAGGTCTCTGTTGCCGGAAACCGTCTAGGTACCACCTCCGCGCCTGTAGAAGCTGACCAATAGTAGAGTGTTAACATTACTGTGGTCCGGCTCGAAGGGTGCTGCAGCTACTGTAATTATTGGAGCCGCCAAACTTAACATCCTATGTCTCAGAGCGACGAGCGCATACTGCTGTGTACACCATTCTGACTAGTGATGTGTTGTTAAGGGCGGGTGTATCACTTACTATCAGGTGAACGTCTGATCTAATCGTCACTCAGTACATAAAGTTTTTGAGTAATTATCAAGATCTAATGTTGTGATAGTAAAATCCAGTCTCCTGATAAAACATGGATCTGAATGATTTTTTTTAATTATCTCTTTCTTCTGTTATCAGATAAGGATCTTATTTTGCTTCTTTATACTACATACTTAATTTTTTTTACAATTTCCTGTAAACACTCTTGTCAATAACTTAAAGTTATCTAATGTACATATCTGCTTTTTTTATTATATTAACGAGACGAGCGATTCACTTAATGGTAAGTGACACGCCCGCCCGTAACAACGCGTTCATCGCCTGAGACATAAGATATTGAATCTCGTTGCTTCAGTAATAACACTTGCTATAGAGCCCTTCGAACCGGAATATAGTAATGTTTGCACTCTACTGTTTCTCAGTAAATACTTACTATGTTTTCTTAGTCTGTTTTATCTATTGTTATACATTTGCTTTTACAACTAACCTTATATACTACGTATCGTCATCATCCCGCGGTAGTCCATTTCTGGATATAAATCTTTGTTAATCAATCCCTTGGACTATATCACAAATTCATATATAACTACTTTAGCTAACTTCTGCTTCTATATCTAGGTTTCTTTTAGTACTTAAATTAGTCGGTCGTTCTGGCGGGTTTTCAAGAGAATTGTCTCTTAGTTCAATGTATAGGTTTAAATTTATTCATTTAATTGTTGTATCGACATCATTTGGATGTCTTGTCTCTTATAATATAGTGCTTTTTGTAGGATATCATTTAAAGCCCTTATATATTAAATGTATGATATATGAACATAAATTTTCCCAAGGGGGGTCCCTTGCTAAGTAATACTTCTTTGTCACATTAGATACGAGCGCGTAATACATTTAAAAGAACAAAGCATATTGTATTGTTATGCGGCATCGCTTGCAGCTTGCAGCTTGCTTACGTAAACAGTTGCATGCCTCCCCTCCTCGGGTGCTTATCGGAAAAATTCGTCCTCAACGAGCCGGAGGAGGTCGCGGTTCCGTTCATTCGGTCACCCATTCACCGGCCCGGTCGGGATTTCGTCCGGAAGCGCCTTATCGGGGCGGGACGGAGGTGACGTCACCGCCGCCACCAAACAATCAATGTGAGCCGAACGTGATTGTTATATAAATAAAAATTATTATTTATTTCTCAACACCGACTTCTCCTTAAAACAATGCAAATGTTTTCGACTTTTGGTACAATAAACGATGTACGTAAACATTAACATGTGCGGCCCGGGCCCTGTTCGAGGGGTGTTGGGGGAAAGTAAAAACATGAGGAGCAGCGGTCGGAAGGCAGGCGGACGCCGCTGGTATTCAAATACTCTCACGGCTCTAACTGGAATCGCGTACGTGTATCATATATTATATCCAATTGTAATTCAAAAAGGCTTTCCAATAAAAAATACATTTCCTAATTTACTCGGAGCCGAGCGGGCGCGGGCGCGGGCGCGGGCACGGGCACGGGCACGGGCGCGGGCGCGGGCGCTGGCGCGGCGTATTGTGTCCGAACAATGGCGGATTGACTCACGTGGCGTGTGTGATTCATTCAAATTTCGGACGCTGCTATAGCGAATAGCGACGGCGATCACCGGCCGCTACCATCACAAACCCCATTGTACCATTTCCGACTTTCGATAATTTGCCATCATCGCCTTTGTAACCTTTGTAATTGCAGAGAAATTCACTAACCAAACACATGCGCAAATAACTCCTCTTATTCATTTTCTACTCGAATTGGAATTGAAAGGTCTCATGATCTAACGCTACTAAAGAAGAAACACTACACTATTGTACTGTTCATATACTAGTAATTTCACTAGCTACAAATTCCTTGAAAACAGAACAAACTAAAACTAACAGAGTACTGTTTGCATAGAAATAGGAGCTGATGTGACGGTGTTGATAAACCGAGTCCCACCACCAGTACAAATATGACATAGGTTATATAGCTAGATATCCTAGTACAAATATTACGAACTCTACTACTATACATATAGGCGTAAAAATGCTAAACAGGAAGTAAACATAAATACACTAATGAATCAATTGATTAAGGAGATATCTAAAATGTGTGCTGATCGAAAATCATATTTGAATAGAAAATATGAAAAGGTAAAGGTAATAGTAAACTAAAAGTTTGATAAGTTTCATTTACTATTAGTAATACTAATCTTTAGGTGTTTCTTCGGGGTTATAATTACGACATAAATCTCTGATTAATAATATAAATTACCAGTATTGGAATATACATAGAGACGTCGAAACGTGTTGATGAAGAACACTAGTCTAGAAGAATCGTATCTTATTAGTTCATATACATCCACTGTTAGACTAACTCCTTCAAATGTCTTCACATCGATTGATAGCTACCGGCGATTACCAGTTCTCCATTATAAGGACGATGAAGTCATCTAATAAAGCTCTCACATCACTCTAAGTGAACACAAAGTCAATGTTGTTCTAACACGTTCACGGATAAGGTCAGTTATTTTCAAAAGACACAAAAATGCATTGAATGCGATATTATGGCTCGCAACGAGCGGGCCCCCGTTGCTAAAGGCGAGTTGATTTAATAAAAAGTTGGCGTTTGTTTATGGTCATCAGCGCATAGACAGTACCCAATGAGTTGCTTAACATTTTTTTTCTTTTATTTAATGATCTTTATAATGCCGTAAATCGATAACAGCTCACACTGCCCGCTAGTAAACTCTTTCAAAGTATAAATTTGTAAATCATTATGAAAATACAAATGGCCGCTCTAACGAGACGTTTTGCTTTTGTAACAGTTTTATAATGCCGTTAAATGTCTATCAAGTTGATTTATTTGCTGATGTTCAGCCGTAACATAGTAATCAGTATCAAAATATTATTTATACACAATACATATATTATAAAGCGATAGCGGCAACTAAAATATCTTTATAAGTCAGTGTCTCATAAACTCTTTAGTAAACAGTTTAATCTCATTGATGGAATAAAGGGACATGTTAGTACTGTTGAAATTACTCGGGTAATTGAACTAAAACTGTTAAAGTAAAATTGAAAATTGTAGTGTGTGCTTCTCGTCTTTAGATGTAATATGATAGAAGTAGTTACCCAAGTAATTTCACTAGTTACAGCGCCCTTCAGATCGGAACAGTAATGTTTACGTACTACACTCTTAGAGTATAGTTAAAACAGATTTAGATCAGTGTATATTTTTCCAAAGAGGAGATAAATCTTCTTCTCTTTCTTCTTCTTCTTTTTTCTCTTTTTAGAATATAGAATATGTTCTTTAAGAAAACAACATCCGCCAACCCACACTTGACTAGCCCGGGACAAACTTGACTTCCCCTTTTCTTTGTAAAATGTCAGCAATAATAATAATCTAGGTTAATTTTTTAGTTCAACTGAAAATTAAGTTTTAGAACTTAATATCGGAAAACTATTGTAACATATATTTAGAAAAAAAAAAAACAATACAAAGGCTGGTGACACACTTAGCACCAACAACACCTGACGCGCGCAGGAACAGTCACGAGCCCACATTTCCTAGTTAGGACCGTTAGCGCTTTCCTGCCATTGTCTAGGTTATAGTCCTGCTAAACCGTGTTGTCCTTAACGATGCGCCACCAGCAAGTACATTTTATACTTTGCGCATACAAAGAAAGTGTACATCTAAATTTATTAACATATTACAAATTACTTGTGGCGGATTGCCGGAAACCGTCGGAATGAGTTCCGCCGTGTTTTTACTGCCAAGCAACACTATTACTGTGATACGATATGGAGAGTAGCTAGTAATGTATATCATAAAAAAAACACTCTCAATACTAACTTTGCAACTGTATAGCTTGTCTGTATCACATACATATAAAGGCGATCAATATATGGTGCAGTGTAAATATTTCAATTATCGCCTCATTGGTATGACCAAGCGTATCATTTAACAGCAGGTGACCACATTCTTAAAATCACCTTTCATTAGTTTCTCGATATTTTTTTTCTGATACACTCAAACAGTAGTGTGCTAACATTAACGTGTTCCGGTTTAAAGGGCGCTGTAGCTAATGAAATTGCTGAGGTAACGAGAATTAACATTTTATGTCTCAAGGCGACGATGTATAGTAATATGTATATCATTCTTACTAATGTCGTTACGGGTAGGAGTATCACTTATTATCAAGTGAAGCTCTCGTTCGTCTATAAAGCGGTGACCGATCTATTTAATACATGAACGATCTAATATATACCTAGTATTAATAATTTAGATGTGTTTAGGATGGTTGATTTGCCGTTCCTTCAGAGACTTACATACACCAGCTTATTGCCGATCATCATGACGCTAATGTTGCTATTTGTTCGTTTAATGACGCTGCTTTTATTTAAAGCTATTATATAAGCATACTATCTGTTTCCTTTCCTTCCTTTTGTGGTAGGAATTTTGTTAAATCCATTATTAGCTGATCTCTAAATGGGAGGAGCAATACCTCTACCAAATCTTGAGTGGTTACGTCTAATAGTTACGGAAATCTCATGATCAGTGTACGATTAAATAAACATCTATATATATGTGTATATATTTACTATTTATTGTTAAGGCAAAAACAGACGGTTCAGCTAATGCTAACCGGAACTCCGATCAGCGCTGGTTTGCATCCCCTCTCTCTCTTTCCTCACTACTCCAGGTTTCAGGCGGAAGATTAATAACGTCGGCTTACTAGGTGAGGTAAATTGTATTAGTAAACTATACAAAAAAGAACAAACAATCTGATATAAGTACGTAGAGTAGCTCGGCCTAATGGTTAGAGCGTGCGGCCTTCATCCTGAAGGTCGCGGGTTCGAATCTCGACATGTACAAACGGTGAAGGAAAACATCATATTTGTGTATGTGTGGTGGTCCCAATAAAGTGGCAACAGGCTCGCCCCCTGTTACACGGATCCTAATCTGACCACATCTGGCGAAAAGTGGTTGTTTATTCACCTCTGCCTACCCCTACTGGGAAAAAGGCGTGATAATATAAAGTATATCATCATCATCATCAGCGGATAGACGTCCACAGCTGGACGTAGGCCTTCTTCAAAGATAAAAATATAAACAAATTTAGCTATAAAATTGCGTTCGTTGTCATTTTCTTTTTTTTTTTTATTCTGCTGTATAGCAAAGGGGACGGAAGATATTGCTTGGTAATCAGGTCCATCTATAAAGCAAATTCAGCGGGCTGTCCATATCGGGACTAATACTCGGAGCCGGCCGTCTGTCATGTTCGGAGTACAGTATACCATGTAAGGTATATTAATTGTTAGTTACAATTGTAAATTGGAGATTTATACGGTTGTACGCTGATGTATCCATTACTGGATCAGTTACGTGAATTTTATATTCGCTTACTGATTCTTAAACTAGCCTCATTAGCTAAGATCTTAATTGTGGTATTTGATTAGTTTAAAACATTTAGTGAAATCTGTCTAACATGTTTCATGTTAGACAGATTTCACTACTTCTTCTTCTTCCTCCTGCTCTTTTTTCAGCCTCCATATCCCTCTATTAGCCATCATATCGGAATCCACACTCTTGTTCGAAGAGCGGCTGGTGAAATTATCGGAATAAAGATACTCAACATCTCACGTTTAAGGCAACGAGTGCCATGTGATGCTGTGTATATCATCCTCACTCAAAAAAATCCCTGTACCAAATAACAAGAGCTTCTTGGTAAAGATCCGTACTTCATCAATATCATCATCTCAACAGATCCAATTTTTCATGGTCATGAGTATACTCCACAAAACACGCTCTTGAATGACTATGACGTCACATTCGTTCTGACCAATGGGGTAGCTTTTCAAACTTTTGAATTTCCAATCTTTATTCATATTAATAATGACTGCATAAGAAATAAAAAATATGGCGCCTACACGTACAAAGAGAAAAATTTCATAAAAAAACTTATTTGTTTATTTGAATCATGTATTTCTTATACTAGGTTTAAATACTAGTTAGACTATTCTAATAAGAACATAATACTAAGATCCTTAATAGAAATTTCTACTCTTGAAAAATTTACATACTCTATACTACAAAGTTTTGAAATGGGTAAGACGTTCATGTATTTTTTAATTAAACGCCTATGACAATAAATCGCTATTTAGGATGTTTACACAGCATCCACATTGCAATCACCGTGAATCCAGTAATATATTTAAAGCGCCGTTCAAAACGGAAATACAGTTAACATATCATTTGCTTACCCTAAATGGTCAAAAGCCATTGTTGAACTATTTAATTGTATGTATCTATAAAGTTCATATAAATAATAAATGCTTTAATGTCATGTCACTATGATAGAGGTATTTAATGTTACCATATACATATTCTATGAAATATTCGGACATTTTTTGCTTTGTTTTACATTTTGTTTAAAATTTATGTTTAACAATAATTCAACTTTGTCATCGCATAATAATTATCATAATAAACAGACACATCGGCGAGTCGTGAGTTGAAATCGTCCCTTTCTTGTAGTATCGCCGTCCTACACTTCCACACATGGGTTCCCTGTTATCCAATTACCACGCAAATATCAGCCTTGTACATACGCGATAAGGTCTATTTAACATAAGCAGTGTCCACTGCAAGACTTCAGCTGCTTCGTTACTATTATGTTAAAATTATAATTACCCCTATCGAGATAAGGTCGCTTTTCCCTTGCAGGCGCGTCTCCTTTCATTACCAAATGCGAAATGGATTATTTTTTTAAAAATGGAATTAAGGAGAGACAATAACGCTCATTGTTATTAAAGATGGCGGTCGGATGTCGTTCATTTATTCGTATGTTTTATCGTAATTTTTAATTTATTCACGTACGATTCATAACAGGATCAACTGTTATGAGATTTGAATAAGCGTATAGATGTAGAAGAATGCTTGGCATGGCTTAACTTGGACACAGTTGCACACAAAAATCTCAATCCCTAAGACGAAGAGGTGTCGAAGAGTGTCTCCCTGCCATCGTCCAAAGCTGAATTCTCACTTTCCTCGGTCACATCATAGGCCGAGATGACATGTCCATAGAATGACTTGTTATGCAAGGAAACGTGGAAGGCATAAGACTGTGCGATAGAAGTCCAATAAGCTAGACCGGCCAAGTAAAATCTGTCAAGTGCTCCAGTACACGAAATTGCCAGAAAAGCTACAGTGCGCGAAGAATGGCAACATCTTGTAAACTGTGTATCCAATAACAACATGACATGACCACTTTGCCAAGAGTGTGACGACGAAGAATCATATAAATAAAACCTGAATCGAGTCAATGGTTTTATGAGATAAAGCAGAATCAAAATCTATCAATAAATCAGATCGATAAAAAAAAAAACAGGAAGCGGTTCATTAGATCTTTCTCCGGCGAAATTCATTAAAAGGATTTAATTAATTGATTATTACGGTAACGAAATGCTTTACTTCACGAACAACAAGTCGGTTCTGGGACAAAAAAAAAAAAAAAAAACAGTTAATAGCAATTACATAATATGCCAAAAATCTACCTTTCTATTGAGGCCGCGTTGTGGCCTTTAATTCTGTCACTTTTTAATTACGTATTCCAAGGTTGCATTGCGGACCAATAAACTGTTATAGTTCCTATTAATTTTGCCATTTGAAATACTTTGTTACTTTGATAAAAAAAAAAAAAAAACAACCGTTAGGCCTAGTCTTCAACTTGGTCATGCCGTTTCAAAATATCCTGTCGCTCATTATTTAGATATAATTGCGACTCACATTTGAATTGATAATTAATGTTATAACTGTTAGTCGTGATAATTGAAGCGGAATTAAACTAAACTTTGCGGTAATATTAAGTGGGGGGGATAATTAGGAGAATGTGGAGAATAAGAATCGTCGATGGAGGAATGTTGTTCGAATGTATATCGTCTCGTAATACTTGGATTAGTTATTTAGTTAAACGTCGCCGGAACCGCGGCCGTGGAATGTATTAAGCGGCCCTCCATCTCATCTGTCACGGGGTACACATAGATTAGAGTGACGTGTCACACGCTTCCACAAAGTTGTGGAGTACGTTGGGAGTAATTTAAATAGAGCGATCCCTCAATTGGGGTTAATTCCCGTGTTTAAGGAATATGTGGAGTATAATTAAGAACGGTGACGTACGCCCAAGATGACGCTCAATATTACTAGTAATAGACTTGAAATGTTAGCGTTTTATCTTAATATCGGTGATAAGTTATGAAACAATTTTTTTATTCGTGCACTGATTTATATAATTTATAAACGTATAAGGAAAGTCATTAATAAGCGTCGTAGCTATAAAAGGAAACGGATATTAAGATAAAATGTTTTTACAACTTACTGTTATCATCGTACGATTCTTATTGATATCGTCTTCCGGTCAGTCGATACTTTGGGCCAGCTAGATTTTATTGTAAAGAAAATAATTGGGGTCTCAAAATTCATGTTCTCGCGGCGTTAAGACAATAAATAAAAAGTATGTGTATAGCCATCTTCGAGAAAGAATATGTAATATCTAATTTCATTGTCATTGATTCTCTTGTCTACTGCGCTAAGTGTTCGACTTAATCAATGATCTTGAACATTTATTTAACTTTGACACTAAAAAAGAGGCGTAAGTTCGTCAAATGGCCTGTTTTATATTGCTTCAAGTGTTTACAATCGAATGGAGGCTCTACCGCGTAGACATCATTATCGAGCAGTGATATCGTAGTATATAATTTATTATAGGCCGAAGTGTGAAAATATAATTAATAAAATGCAAATAGCTGTTATAAATATTCATAGTCATTAATTTTATAAATATCATTCAAATACACGGTAGACTCATAATGTTCTTGTTGTGTGATTAACATTTTATAGTCATTTAATTGACATTTATTCGAACAGATAAGTTAAAGGAAAAAACATAAATAAAATATTCATAAACGCATACGGAGTCTATAATTGTTTATGGACACGATTATTAATAACATTTTGATTTTATTGTGTTCCATATTTGAGGTATTTTTTTTTTCCGTCAATAAATTGGTCGTTTAATTTTTATGTCATTTCCGAGAAAGTAAACACGATTATCGATTTTTTTTTTTAATCGACTAGAAACTGGCCGCTACGTTTTGATGGAAGTTTGATGATGTGTTATAGTAAAAAAAAAGTTAAATATGAATTTAGAAATCTATTTACCGCGCTGCGCTCTAAAACTTTCGAATCGATCCGGAAATTTCAAATTCTAACAACATAAAGAGCACGTTTGCCGGCTACTTACATCAAGGCCCGTTTCAAACTTTTTACAAGATCGTGATCCGTCTTTTTGTTGAGCACATATTCAGATGTGTAATGACCAATCTCCGGGCGTTGAATAAAAAAAAAAGAAAGAAAGAGATTCGAAGCATTAATGCATCGTTCACTAAACCGTCGGACGTATGCCCTCGCGCATCCTTAGCGCATTAATAAGAAGATGATGAACGGACGAATTACGAATGCTGGGAGCCCGTAGATGTGCACTCACTTTGTATTTATCACAAAGGGAAAAGTATGTTAAAGCATTTCATATAATATCATTATTTATGTACATGTTTTTAATCATCATAGGCTAAAAGTTTATAAGAAAAATTATAACCAAAAGAATCACATGTCGAATGAATTTGACGTTTGTATACTATTGTATGAATAAACGATGTTTAATTAATCGATACAGTAGCTAGGACAATAGCGGTAGCACATCACTAATGTCACAGAAGAAGTTCCGTTTGACTTTTTGACACATCGCACGGCTCAATTCGATGCGAACAGGAAATGAGACGAGCGTTTACTTTGTTCCAAAAATGATTTTAACCGTTACAGCGTTAAATTTCAATCACTATCTATTAGTTTTAATTAAATATTCAACTCGACAAACATGGAGGCGTCCGTGACGCGCAATAAATTCTTTATACATTTTTAATTAAGTTCAAAAATATGGTACAGTCTAGCCCGCGCCACACACTCGGGTTCAACACACTTAAATAACATAAGGACCGATTTAATGAGCCCCGCCGCGAGGAGCGTTGCGCGAGGGCGCAGATGTCTACATATACTGGTCCCATTGAAAGCACTCGCAGCGTGGTCACCCATCAATCAATGGGATCATATCTCTACGCCGAAACGAAACCAGCTACGTTTAACATTATGATTTTATAAGTTTGAGTAATATTTTATTCAAATCTCCAGTTGATTGAATGTTTTTAGTTAAAGACGTCGTGGTTCTCAAATATTGTAATCGTTAAACACAATTTGCGATTTATAAAGTTTTCAATGGTGGTAAGTCTCTGTCGGTGGACTCAGTCTAGGTAGGTACCATCGCAGTGCTCAATGCAGACCACAAACAGTACTGTTTTCCAATTTGAAAGACGCGGTAGCTAATATAATTACAGTGGTAACGAGACACAACAATGTTTCAGACGACGAGCGCAATTTGGTGCAGTGTATAACATGCTAACTAGCACCACGTTGTTATGGGTAGGTGTATCACATACCATCAGGTGAAAATCCAGCTCGTCTCGTTTTAAAGGATTTTTTTTTTTTTCTAATTAATGTAATGCTTTAGTCTCAAGGGAGTTAACTATGGCAAATCCGGAAGCCGCGGTGTAATAATATAGGAGAACGTATATGTACATGTGTTGTTGAGTAGAAACCCCATTCGGGTGCCTGATTTTATTTTTATGTTTTCTTTTATTTCAAAGTGTCGTTGTTTGTTTTTGTTTTATTTTACAATTATACCTATGTACATTTAGGCATTTTGAATAAAGCACTTTTCTTTATTTTCATATTTATATAGATAAATACGTAACATGTTAACAAGACGGGTGACTATAATGCGTTATAATCACTTCACCGAGTACTCCAAAAAGTTTCTATTAGGAGAAAAAGAAAGTAATATTATTTGTGGCGTTATCAAGATCTATGCCGACATTCCGCCATCTCCCCACCCGCCCGTCATAATCCATCTAGCCGCGTTCGATATTTGAATACACTTGAATTTGGAGCGCCGCTCGTAATATGAACTTGGTTCGGTTCGTTTTTCAATTGCTTCACTCATATTTTGAATTTAGAACGGCGCGCCTCAGATAAGAACTCCGACTTGTTCTTTTTAACTGACATTCGGATATTCGAAGTCTTTGAAAGTTCCAGCTTGGTTGTAGGCGAGCTTTATGAAATAGTATCTATTATATTAATTTAGGTCTCTCTCGTTTTAACATCTTACTTATTAAAAAGAAAAATTATAATATTTTTTAAATTAATTTAGAAACATATATGTTTGTTTGTTTAAAACTCAGGGGTTCGATTGCTAAAGAGCTCGAGCTTCCGGCGAACGAAAACATCGAGAGGAAACTGGAATCTTTCAAAAACAACAGCTTTTGAAGACATAAGATATTCACTAACACCCAGTAATTGAAGTCTCCTATAAAGAATAGCCACGATTTTTTTTTTTTCAAACTTGACAAGTCTTCATTTACCTAGGTACTTGAGAACCAAAGAGTTATCGTTGGTCTTGGTTATGGTTCAAGTTTATATTTTTTATACAATTATGCGATGAAAGGAGCGGGACGTTCACCTGTTGTTAAGTTATACGCCGGCCCATGACAGCGTTGTGCTAATTCGGATGGGTATACTGCACCATATTGAGCTCGTAGTTAGACAGATATGTTGTCTCGTTACTACAATAATTTCTAGTTACATCGCCGTTCAAACCGGAACACGATAATGTTTGCATACTACTGTTTGACGGCAGATATAGGTACTGCGGCGGTACTTACCTAGACGGTCTCTGCCAACAGAGATGTACCACCAGTGTTTCGCGATTCAATTATCATAAGTATTTCTACTTAATTATAGCAGTTAATGAAAATAATTAGGTATTATTTAAATTAATTTTAGTTGTGCGTTAATTGTCGATAAGTTTATTGTTCGAAGCGTGTGATATAATATAGTGTGTCAACAGTGACAATTGTGTGAGTGTATGAAAGGCGATAGAGAAATCGTCGTTTCGCGAATTCCGCGCGCGCGCCCCCCGCGTGACGCGAGCGCCGGGCGGGCGCGGGGCGCGGGGCGCGGCGGTGTGCGCCGGGGTGCGGGCCGCGGGGGGGCCGGCACGCGCCATTTTCACGTATTCGCAATAACGCGCGGGGTGGCCGCCACATTCTTTTACGAACGCGGCCCGATAGTTAAAAATTGAATTCCATTTACAAAACTCGCGTCTAACGCATTATATGTATATTTTTTTTTCGCCGTTCGCATTTTATCGGCCAGCAAATTGAGTTTCTTTGTTGCCAGCTGTTAATTTCGGTTTTTATTCTTAAAAAGTTTTTTATTTACGACAAGCCCTTGAATACTTCCTGGTGATTTCCTAAGTCTTTTTTTTTTTGTTTCGGTGTGGATATCTTCGAAAGATTCTTTGCTTCTGGGAGTAGTGGGGGTTATGTGAGATTTTTAATAAAACCGCTGCTCTGCGTCAGAGCATTCGGAGAAACTCCGGGATGTCTTATAGAATGCACCGGTGCCTCTCTACACTTTCTTTTAACCCGTCTCTGAGGAAGGGCTTAACTCTCATACGCTGTCCCACACAGGTTCGCTCGTTGAGCAATAAGGGCCCCCACCCTCAAGGCCCGCGAAACTCCTACACCGTTTCAGTCGCCTTCTACGACTGGCAGGGCTTACCTTAGTCCTATTCTTACTAGCCTCAGACTACAGGGCTGATACTCCTACAAGCCTATACACTCTTCTTTTGATTCCTACATCATCAAATAGCACGCAAGCCATTCTCTGACTATACGGCATGATGTTAGGATGACATCCACAGCACCACAATGTGCTAATCGCTTTGAGGCATACGATACTAAAAACCGTCTAGGTGGGTCCCAGCTCCTATTTCTACAGTCAAACTATAGTGAGCAAACATTATTGTGGTCCAGATTGAAGGGCGTTGTAGCTACTAAAAAAATGCATGTTTTATAATTTTTTAACTTCATTTAATAACAAATCTGAGTAATTATTTATATCATGAATAATTATCATTTCGGCTACATAATAATTATATAATTTTTTACTAACTTATTAAGCGACGAAACGACATTGCACCACATTGCGCTTATCGTCTTAGACATATGTTAAATTTCGTTATCCAACTAATTGTATTAACTGCAGCGCCATTCAAACCGGAACGAAGTAATAATCACACATTTATCTGTCGGCAGAAATAGGCGCTAGTAACTAGACGGTTTCCAGCAAGAGAGACGTACCACCAGCTTTTTTTTTATACATACAATTTAGCATTTACCGGACATTAAGCTTTTTTATAAACAACAATGACGTCCACTAAAATGTTGCATAATATGATGCATATTAATAAGTCGGCAACATTTAATGCGGCATTTTACGGTCAGACGCATTTGTCACTTGCTGGATATGTTACTCGTAAATCTTCTACTGTTTGACACATCAACGTTTCGAAAGAGGGAAAAATCTATTAATCTTCTAATATCAATACCAATAGCATATAATACCGATCACTTAGTTTTTACTGTCGTTTTAAGTTACGGCGGCAATTCATAATTCCACCTTAAAAGGTCCGTGTCTTTGAAAGTGTTCCTGATTGTTAAGTTATAGTAATGCAATGCTTTCATTGCAGCCGAATAGTAAGTTTTTAGGAAACCTGTCTATCATCCATATGGATAGGTCATTCATAATAAATATGTAAGAGTATGTGATTCTGTCTATAAGTATATTCAGCTTTTTTTCTCTTCAAAAACCTAAACATTGACTGGATAAGAATGCCTTGTGGCATTATGTCCACCATCTTGGATTAGTTCTATTGTATTTTTATTACGTGTTGTCATGCAAAAAAAACTAAATACATAGTATCAAACTAACACAGATTTTCCTCAAGAGTTCATGATCTATTGAATAAGTTGTTCTTGACCTGATGCATCAACAAACAGTCATTTTTAATCAACTAACAGGTTAATTTATAATCTGTATATTTATGTTTACTTCAGGCTTTGCATTAGTTCTATACTGTGAGATAATGTCGTCACAATTTTACATTGCATATCGTAGTGTTTAGTTGATGGCTATTACTAGACGGGTTAGCTTGGTGTGGAGCAGCACGAGCACGTGCCGGGCGTGCTAACGCGTCAGGGGTCACATCTCAAGACAATGCTCGAAGGCTTCGCGGGGCGGTGAGACGGTGGGGGGCAATCGTGGCGGAGAAGGGGAGGGTAGGGCAGTAATTATTCCCCGCCAGCTCGCGGACCACGCCCGCTATTGTGGCGCTAAATATGAGCTTTCATGGTGACTCTAAGAGCCGCATATTCATCGCGATTAACCGTAATATACGTCAGACGCAGTGCTTATTTGCTTACTTGTCTTATGACGCGAAGGTCCATTGTTCGATTCCGCGGCCAGATGTTACCGAGTTAGGTTTTGGCGCGATTTTTTTTTTAAAAATCTGGCTAACTGAAAACTTTACCAATAGTATTATAGGTGATAATGCTTTCGCTGTTCACAGATTCATCACTTAACACCGAGTGCAACTGTTAAGCTATTTTAATAAAATAAAGTCAAAAAGTTAAATACTCAATTTAAACTTAGTTAACGCCTTCCGATTGAAAAACACCTTCATGCAGCAAGCGGAAACGTAAAGCTAAATCGTAACACGAGCAACAGGAAATCAAATTACATAAGTACTTTTAATTCTAACGTTCCATTGAAGATATGAAATTAAAAAAAAAAATGTACTGCGTTCTAATTTTAAAGTCTCCCACTCGAAACATTTTAGCCGGTAGTTTCTCAAACGCGGCCGAAGTCAAACAAATGCAGGGAGGGATTAGAAAGAAATTATTGTATACGTGATGCATGAAACAGATACGGATCAAAAAGTACTGTGCGTTTATCTCGCAAGTTAAAACACCCCGTCCATCTAACTTATCTCGAGCACTCAAAATGTCTATTTTTAAGCGAAAACTGAAACAAGCGGTCGCTCCGTCGGACGCCGGTAGGGTTACCAGTAAAAAAAAAAAATATTTTTTTCCAATTTACAAAACTCCAGACATTTTGCGAATGCCTATTTCGGAGAAAAAAAAAAGCTTTAAAAACTTCATCCGTGGCTACATGGAAACAATAAAACGTTTTATTCGCCGCTCAGGCAGCTCACAGCTACCGACCTGTCCTCCATATATAATCTATATAACCTGTTAAATATGTCTACCGTGTCCGATTCATGCTTTTCATTATCATCATATATATCTCGAACATTATTCATTAATATCACACTTATATTAATTATTCATCAATATCAAATATTTATGGACTTAGTTCCATGATGAGGAAAGTAATCAACGTTTACAGTAGATTGGTATTATATTTCAAAAAATCATCAGTACCTTTATTACCTCTCCTAGATCTGTTCTGAACATGTCTTCTAGATTTTGTTGGTATTTATCGCCATGGTCAATTCTATCATCTTATGGCTCCAAGAAGAAAGCTTTCTACTTCATGAGATGCCTAAAGTAATCTTCAGGTTTCATAGTAAGTAGAGTGTTAAGGAAATTTCTTTCTTTCTTTCTTTCATCTCGCTGACGTCGTTTTGGATAAGATCAGAAAAACTACTGCTGTTTTTCTGAGTTGTTCCTTCTAGGATATTGATGATATTCTGTCATATCCTTTAAGTATTTGTTTCAAAGGACATTTCTTATTTATATGTGTGTTTTTTTTTTCAGGTATATACGGGAATAGTGAAACAGATCGTCAACATGTGAGGGTAAGAGAAGAAACAAACTAATGGTATCGCACTGAATGATTTAAAGGCTGACTGTTGGTAGGTCTCTGTTGCCGGAGACCGTTTAGATAGATACTACAGTGCTCCGGTTTGAAGGGAGTTTTAGCTAGTCAAATTACTGGTAACGAGACTATATCCTACGTCTCAAGGCGACAAGCGCAATGTGGTGCTGTGGATACCATCAAAATTAGTGCCTCATTATTATCGGCAGGCGTATTAGTTACATTCAGATCAATGCCTCGTACTCCTCGTCGCTTCCATAAATTAAAAAAAAAGTTGAATCAGCTTCCATAGAGCTTTTGAATACTGATTAAATTAGATTGAATAGCAATTAGTAGATCACAGAAGTAATAAATTACATCACTTTTGATATATAAACAAATATATGTGCATTAATATTACCCTCATCATCATCATCATCATCATGAGATGTCTTCTTCAAAGTGAAGGTAAGTTAAATTATGACTTTTGTAAAAAAGTTATATCTCTGGTGTATTAAAACAGGTTTCATGTTTATGGTCCACGGTTGAGTATGGCCACCCTGGTGCCGGGGCAAATGTAAAAATTTCATATCTCGAACGGTCGTTACTGGTGGAACGATTGATTTTATTGCATCGAGTTCCCGAATCGATGTTACGGAATCTCGCATCGACTTCTCGCATTCCCGCGTAAACATTCGACTGATAGATACGTGATAATCGCGTATTGGCTGCATCACACGGCGCAGTGGCTAACTGCTCATCGATTAACGTATCCCCGATTCGATTCCGGTGTCTTCACGCCGAGACGGTATTTACTCAACGTGACAAACGTGACACGCCTATAACAAAGGAGATATTTAAGATGTTTTACACTGCACCACATTGCGCTTCTACAAAACTTCTCTAGCTACAACGACCTTCAAACCGGATCACAGTAACCTTAGCACACTACCGTTTGTCCGCTGTAGTAGGAGGCTGCGGTTGGTATTCAACTAGACGGTCTATAACAACAAAGACCTACCAACAGTTAGTAGTAATGTACTAAGCGCTGTTTTTTTTTTTTTTATTTAGTAGACAAAAGGTTCACCTGATGTTAAGTGATACGCCTGCCCATAACAATGTGGCGCTTATTAGGATGATACATACTGCACCACATTGCGCTCGTCGCGTTCAGACACACGACGTTGAGTATCGTTACTCAAGTTACTACGCCATCTACAACGCCTTTCAAACCGGAACACAGTAATGTTAGCACCGTTTGACGGCTGCAATAGGAGCTGCGGTAGTACCTACCTAGATGGTCTATAGCAACAGAGACCTATCACTAGTAAGCTGTAACATTATATACTTTTTTTTTTTTTTTTTTTATTAGGCCAAGATACGTTCATAACAACGTGGCGCTAGTTAGGATGATACGTACTACACCATATTGCGCTCGATGTCTGCAGTCAAGATATTGAGTATCATTAATTTAGTAGCTACAACGCCCTTCAAACCGGATTAATGCTATGTAGTGTTAACGTAATATACATCTAAATACATGTATTAATATTATATTATACTGAAGTATATTTGATAACGTCGTATATAGCTCATTGAATAAAAACAAATGGAGGAAATGAATTCTCACAGAGGGCACGGTTTGCATGCGCAGGCGCACCAGATGTGTTACCAGTAATGAAAAGTAACAGCCGCCCCGGACCGGGACGCGGTCGATATAACTTTTTTTTTTACTATTTGTTTTTCTTAGATACTTTATGAGTACGGACCGATAATTGATTTAGACTGTAATTAAGTTTATGTTAATCACTAACACGCATTAGGTTACTATAACTAGGTCTCTAATGCCAGTGACTGAATAGATAGCTGTAGTGTGCAAACTTTACTTTCTATTTATTATATGTAGGTAGTGAAAATATTTTTTTTTTCATCACTTAAGCTACGAGACGAGCGTGACGTTCACTTGATGGTAAGTGACACGCCTGCTCATAACAACGTGGTAATTTAAATGATACAAACCATCACCATATTGCATTCGTCCGCACAAACATAAAATATTATGTTGTGTGTTACGCCAGTAATTACACTAGCTACAGCGTCCTTCAAACCGGAACACAGTAATGTTACTACATAACTGTTTGGCGGTAGAAATGAACGCTGTGGTAGTACCGATCTAGACGGTCTCTGGCGTCGTATATCTCATAGCGATGAGTAAACTGGTGCTGTGGATCCTAACAGGCGTATTTACCATCAGGTGAACGTCTTCCTCATCCCGTCCTATTGTCATTATCATCATCATCATCATCAGCCGATAGATGTCCACTGCTGGACTTAAGCATCTCCCCAAGATCTGCACTTTTGTTGGAGTTCATTGAGAGGAATTAGGCTGTAACCCGCCATGATAGTCCAGTACGGGTGATGGTCAGAGCCCCGTCTGTCTAGCAGGGTGCACCGCATGCTGGTGAGGTTGACCTGGGCTCCTTAATATGTCGTTCGGAACCCCTTACACCCCTTACCAGTAAAATTAATGATTTAGTATACTCTTCTTTAATGATCGATATAGTTAAGTTTTCAAGTATACATATAAAATTTCATGAAACACCATCTGCTTCCTATTTAATGATACAGAATAATGAATTTATAATACAGGGTGATTAATTATTGTAATAATTATTCGTTTGACTAAATATTGTATATTTCTCAATTGTTATTGTTGTAAACAATTCATCCCACCATCGAAAACTGGGAGGGGTTACAGTAAATCCATGTTAGCTCAGCCGAAGTGGCGTCGTCGCCGGCGCTCGGATAGATCAATCACTCGTTTATATTTAGATCTAGTGAACATTGCTCTTCTAAACCGATACCGAACCGGTAATAGTTTATATGTTCATACATACGTATATATCACGCCTCGTTCTCAGTGATGTAGGCAGAGACCAGCTCTCCCACTTGCTACGATCCTGGCACACCTCTCTTGCTTCCTCCACTTTCATGAGCGTCTTCATGTATGCTCGTCGGTTGTGAGTTCTTTTGACCCGGCGTTTCTTTAGGACATCTTCGATTTGATCAGAATATGTCCGCCTAGATCGACCTGCACCGATTTCTCTAATCTTTCTTACCTCGAACACCTCTTTCGTTAATCTTTCATCCATTCTTTCAACATGGCCGAACCATCTAAACATCCCTTTCTCTACCTTTCTCACTACATCTTCAACCCCGCCGCCACGCTCTCTTATCACACTGTTCCTCACTTTGTCCATCAGCTTCACTCCAGTTATACTAAATGTAACTGAAACATATTAACTATATTTATAAATTTATCGCTTGTTGATATAAACTTAACATATAACAAAAACGTACCAACCCTCGATTGAACTAGATATAACATAGAAATGTATTAAACACAGAAATAAGATTGGGGGTATAAATAATAATTTCCTTCACCTCAAGGGTTATTCAGCCTTTGTTTATCCACTGCTGGATATAGGACTTCCCCAGTGAGTTCCATCCATCCATCCATCCAATCAGCCGGAAGACGTCCACTGCTGGACAAAGGCCTCCCCCAAAGATTTCCACAGTGAGTTCCACCAAATGCGATTCTCCGCTTCTCGGATCCACCTACTTCTGACCGATGTCGTCGGTCTATCTGGAGGGAGAGTGCCCTCCACTCCAAGACTTTCCCCCCTTTCGGCCGTTACTGACACGACGGACATGGCCGGCCCACTACCACTTCAGCTTGCAGATATTGAAAGCTACATCCACAACTTTAGTTCTCCATCGAATTTTGTCTCTTAGAGAAATGCCAAGCATAGCTGTCTCCATCGCTCGCTGTGCTACTTTGATTCGGTAGACCAGCCTGATGGTCAGGTGCCAGTCTCTACGCCGTAAGGTTTAGCCAAAAAGTTTTCTTTCCAATTTAGCGATGAGACGAACGGGACGTTTACCTGATGGCTAGTTATACGCCTGCCTATAACAACATGGCGCTAGTTAGAATGATACACACTGCACCCACATTGCGTTCATCGCTTCAGATATGATGTTCAGTCCCGTTACATCAATAGCTACAGCGCTCTTCGAACCGGAGCATAGTAATGTTTGAACAGTACTGTTTGTCGGCAGTAATAAGCAGCGGTGGTACCATATTTGGCTGTCTCCTGCAACAGAGACCTACCACCAGTAGATTTAACAATAAGTTCCTGAACTGCGCTTCATGTCTGTCTGTCTCTTGATGCGACCTAAGTTGTTAGCTTAATTTTAACAAGTACAGTGGATGTAATTGGACAATTAACTTAGATCGAGGAACAGATACAAGAATGCTCCCTCGACCTACAGGCACGATGAGCAGTGATCGCTTGTACTGTAATCGTAAGATCAGAAAACGTACGGCTCCTGTGGCTTTTTCTTCCCGGTCCGGGCCGTGGTGCAGGGCCGCCGGGGGCTGCGCGCAGGGCTCCGCGGACGCGCCCAATCACCAGCCGGCTTATGAATTTGGAATTTGCCCGTTTTTAGCCCCGCTCCCATTCCGCGCCGGCAAATTAAAAATGTAAGAATTCTCGCTTGCAGAAGGAATTTATATTTTATTTCATTTCATTAAAATCCGCCATCTTTTGTTTCCCCCGGGGCCGTCCCGATCGGAATTCATATTTTTCTGTGTTTTGTTTCAGTTTGCGAGCGGCGTATTGTTTTATTGTTGTGTCCTAAACGCTCCGTTTCGCGTCCCCGGGGGGAGTATTAATTATTTTCTTATTTTTGATGAATGCGCCCCTCGAATTTTAAGACGTCTTTTAGTGGCGATTAAGAGCGCGGTTATTATTCTGTTTTAGGGGCACCGGTATTATGGTTTCTCATTTGTGTACGCGCTTCGGAAAATAAACTACGTCAAAGTGATGCTCCGCTTCTGATTGCTGCCGTCGAAACTTTTGATAGGAGCGAGCGTCGAGCTGCAGACTCTCGGCTCCCGGCTCCCAGCAGATGGCGGATGGCGGATATCTTGCGCTCGAGTAATCGTGGGAGCGTTTCGCGTTACCATGAATAGCTTGCGTAAGCGACTTTCCATCAGCCGACGGCTTCGGAGATTACACGTTACTCATCAATCTTAAATAGACTGGGCCCAATCTATTGTTCCCGTGACATTTAGACGAACTTATAAATACAGCGCCGTCTAATAAATTCACTACTTGAACGCTTAATTGCGTTATGCCGCTCGTATAACGCGTGCGTTTTATTTCATGAATAAAATCAATAAAATAAATCTGATGAACGCTCGCACGTCAGTCTTCACACAACTATTGGTGTATGGTATATATAAAATATTTATTTTACTACTATTAACAATTGATTATCGATTTATTAATGTAATAATGTAAAGTTGACTTTCCAATAGTGTTGTTACTGCTGCGAGTTGTTACGCAGTAAGGTGACTATCGACCGTACGGTTGAATATCGCGCCGCTGGCCCGCGCGCGCGGCGCCGCACCTACTCGTATTTTGAATTTGGAATAGAACGCATTCCTAATTGTTTGTGTCGCGCGCTGGCATTTTGGCATACGCTCTAGCGCTATTGGCCGATGCGTTTTCGTATTTCGAACGTCGCTTTGTATTCGAATTTAGAAAAGCGGGATTATTTTGTTTTCTTTATGCGGTTGCACTTCATTGTGTGCTAATGTAATTGTTGCCGGCCGGTTATTGTTGTAAATATCGATCATGTAGGACATTTCGCCGCGCGACGTTCTTCTTGCGCGGGTAAATGTGAATGCTCATATAAATGAGCAATAATTGCTGTTCACAATCGATCTTATCGCGAATTAGCACTTAATGAGCTACGTTTAAATTTATCTTCATTAAGACAAACAGAAAAAAAAAAACATGCATATTAATTAAAATCGAGTGAACGTAAAACATATCGATGTTATACTATCGATTATTTATTTAAATGCGAGACAAATGGTTTTACATTAAAAATTTTATTATGAAACCTTTTTCTTTTATTATCCGACATATGTTTTTTGATATAACAAAGCTGAACGTGTGCTGTGTGTGTGTGTGTGTGTGTGTGTGTGTGTGTGGTTTTGTTTCCCGGTCTCGCATCGCATCTATAAAGATTACGATGTTGAATCCATGTATCCGGATGACGTACGGCGGCCGCAGCAGACTCCAGTGCTGTTTATTAACGTACGCCGCTGACGTTTTTCATTATTTTATTACAGTTATATACAAGATATATTGCACAATCAGCTAAATGCTAAATTGTTTTCATATTAGATGTCTGTGTATGCCGTCACATATATAACATCGTATTGATTTAATAGATCAGAATACAAGCTATGAATATTTGCGATATATAATTTTGTTACAGAGTTTGTTAATAAAAATATTATGTGCCGATACGACAGTGTTATTCCCCGATTATGAGTTATTTTATTAAAACTATAAATGGAATAATAATAAAAAAAACAGTGTTTTTTCTTCAAAGAGAAATATGTCCGCGGCATTACAAAGTCAAAACTAAATTCCAATGAATGTGTAAAATAGTCTCCGGACGAGTCCTATCAGATATGTCCTTAGCCTGTTTGTCTAGTAAAACAAGTAATTACGCTCCTTTACTGTCGCATGTTGCGGTATTTATTGATCAAATAAAAAATATAAAAGATGGAAACGTTTTAAAATTGGTTCATTATCTGTGTTCCTTATTGTTTCATATTTATGTTGTGGCTGCATTGTGACGTTCGCATTAATGCCGGAGCTATTCGCCGTTGCCGCTGTTTTTTGTTTTTAATTAAAAAAAAAAAGGAATACTAGTCAATTATAATAGACAATTAAAGTCAAATGGCTTGTTAACAACGTAATAAAATACAAGTGGCTTTTAGTTGATATATATTTTCTCGTAAAGCACATCTTATATAAAAGATGAAAGTACTAATGGAGTCGTGTTATGACGAGAAAGATTGAGTTTTTTTTTTAATTTAAAAAACCGTTGAGACGTGCGTAACGATCACGCAATGGTAAGTGATACACTTGCCCATAACAACGTGGCGCTTGTTAGGGCGATATACATGGTACCACATTGCGCTCGTCTTGAGACATAAAATGTTGAGTCTCTTTATCTCAGTAATTATACTAGTTACAGCGCTCTTCAAACCGGAACACAGCAATGTTTGCACACTAATATTTGGCGGTAGTAATAGACGGTTTCCGGCAACAGAGTTCTATCACCAGTAAAGAAGTTTCTATAAAATTGTGATTCAAATAAGCTTTGTTAAAATATCTTCAATAAAAATGGTTGTCTGATTCCCATTTTGTGAACCGCTGAGTTGCTAGGAGCAGATTAGTAGTAAATAATAATCCATCCATCCATCCATCCAATCAGCCAATAGACGTCTACTCCAAACCCCAAAAATCTCCACATCTATAGGTCTTGCGCTACCCGCATCCAGCTTCCCTTTTTTTCCCACTCTGCTGGTTAAATACTAATTGGCGGTTTACTTATATCCACGATAGCTGTTAAACATGCCAGATTCCTCATGATGGTTTCCTTCATCAGAAGCTCTCGTATATTGAGGAAATAATCCAAAGAGAGAGCTATTTAACTTATGTATATAATAGTAAAGAGTATGAATAACTTTTGCGATTGTCTTTATACATTCGTTAGCTGTTCCTCTCTTGTTTTGCTGTCCGTAACACTTCAGTAACTCCCTTTGGGAAAGGAATTTTGTAAAATCCATTCTTAGTTGACCTCTAAATGACAGAAGCAATGTCTCTACCAAATTTTGAGTGTTTACCTTAGTTTCAGAGATCTCGTAACGAGCCAATGAATCTATCTATTAGTGGTAGGTTTCTATTCGGTCGGTATTGGTAGTTACCACTGCAGTGCCTTCTGCAGTTAAACATTGCTGTGTTCTTGTTTGAAGGGCGCTGTAGCTAGTGTAGATTACTGGGGTAACAGACTCTACATCTTAGGTTTAAGCGATGAGCGTAATGTAGTGCTGTTTTCCATTCTAATTAGCTCCACGTTGTAATGGGCGGGGGTTGCGTTTACCATCAGATGAACTTCCCACTCGTATTGTAGCTCCTATATAAGTGTGTATAGATAGGTTAGGTTTAGCTTTAGGTGTTTAATATCAATTAACAATTAATTTCCATGCCGATACTACAGAGATGCGTAGGTTCTTCAGTCTGTCATGTGGGACTGACGCATGCGATGTGTCAAAATATAAAATTCAAGCTCTGTATGACGCACAAAGTATTTCCTTCATGCAACTAGGACATAATAATGCAAGTAAACACAAATTGCATACAGAACGCATTGTAACGATGCCAAGTTAACATATTGCCAAAAATCGGATCTCGTACGGGATTTAATGGCTATTTGCGTTTGATGTAATTGTCACATTTATGCATTCGTTTCCTACCGCCCACCAATCCCCATTGGGGGGTCAGTGTGGTGAGATATAGATTAAATCCCTCTATATATCCAGAAGAGCTATGTCCAGCGGTGGACGTCTATCAGCTGACGATGATGTTGATGCATCCGTTTAATTTTAACTGGACGTTTATAACGGCGGATAAGTATTTCGGATTGGGAGCCATTGTAACATGTCCGCCTGATGTATGAAATTGACAAATGTTTCGGAGATTTATCTGTTCGTTATTAATTATACAATACAACGTCGGACCGACGTCGACATTCATAGAGATTGCGTCCCGGATATTCGTTTACACATACGAATTGTATTATCAATTATTATTCAAGTACCTTCAGTTTTGGATAATTCACATGCCAGTTGAGATCATGATAGTCTGATAATACATAATCATAGAAACTATAAATTGGTGGTTATATATGTAATAGATAATATGTTATTTGAAATTTCTGAAGAAAAAGGTTTTTGGTCCGGATATAATTTTCGTTTTTTTTTTTTTAATGAAAATGTCGTGTCCTATATATAAACTCTATTCTGTATGTACGTCAACTAGAAATAGGGCGCGTTTGCAACAATTATTTTAGTTCTGTCTTTCTGAAAATTGGCAGCAGTGTGAGATCTTTTGCGAGTGGTATTCGGTTGAGAAACCGTTGTGAAGGCGTCCAGCGTAAGGTGGCCCGCATCGCGCCCCCAAACCCTAACGCGCTGCACGCGACGGAGGCAAGGGAGATGTGTCTGTTATAAATGAACGAGATATATAAATAAAGTGCTCTGATATGCGAATAATAGTAAGTTCATCCGTCTCAGTACGTTCAATGTGGACTGTGATAATTTATATCAAATTCCAATGCCTATTATATTGTAAATCAAGGGCGTTTTTTATTTAATTCAATATTATACATTATAACTAAAAGTACACGATTGATAAAACAACAAATAGTTATAGTAAAAATCTACTAAGATTGTTAATTAAATTTTTATTAATAAGAAAATTAAAGCAAGTACAAACTGGAAACAATAGCTTTATCTCGTTACCGATTAAATAAAAAAAAGCGAACCCACGATCGCAAAGGTTCACTATCGCTATTAAATCCACTACAATTTAATACCATAAGGAGAAATCGAACAGAAAAAAGCCGACCAACGCCGTCGCGGGCTGAAAATTTACATTTGTAATCAGAGCCATTAGCGTCTACAATAAACTGCATTGACGCGCGCTAGAGCGGGACGCGGCTAGCGCGCGGGAGCGGGACAGGCAGCTGTGGCGTAGCCTCGGCAGACACAATAGCGGCGCGTGCGCGTCGCGAGCGGGACGCACGTACGCGGCGGGAGAGGGACGCGACTATATCCGTCGCTTTCGTTTGTTTTCAATAAAAGGTGCGTTCGCGAAAAATGCGCTCAGATTTATAGTTTCGCTTTCCGCGCGGCGCGACGGCGCGACGGTGCGCTCGCACACTTCTTATGCGGCGGCCGGTGCGGTAACCAGACTCAACATCCCATGCCTGTCTCTATGCAGTGCAGTGTATGTCCTAACCAGCACCCATAAGGGCGTATCACTTACCGTCACATTGATAAATAAAATTATTTATTGATCCTTTTCATCATTTTGTAATCAGAATTTTCGTCACGCTGTTATTGGATGCTCGACGGTGATAGGTCTCTGTAGACAGAACAATTTCATACCTACAAATAATTTATAGTTACAATCCTACAATAATCGTTGTTTATCACTACATAGACACGAAATATAAATATTGTACACTACTACAGTATATAAACAATGATTTCCATGTATAAATATAATCCTTATAAATTTATCATTCCTGCATTTCGATTGAAAAGAATCGATTGAACACGAACAGTATATAAACGTAGAAGTATATAAATATGTACATTGTGAAGAGATATAGAGATATTTTATATATTCATATTTATCTATTGTATGCACATACTTCATTATTTTATCTCTACACGTATGTGTTACTGTGTTGGATGTAACATTTCTTTGCTGCACGATGCTGCAATAGTTACCACAATCGGGGGTCAACCTCCCCATTTTAAGTTTTAAAATAAAGTTTAAATAGTACATCAAGTTAGTTTCATTGTAGGCACAGTTATTAATAGATTCTTTGGTAATTACTCGGTAGTCTTATTGTCAAAGAATTCAAATCGTCATCGACATTGTCAGCATGACGCTTTTTGCTGAGCAAAGGTCTCTCTGGAGGATCCTCAGGAATTTAGACATACAATAACGCAAATATGACAAATTCATATTTTATTCATTGCTATATAACAGCGGGGCGGTCAAAAAAAAATAGGTTGACATAACGTTAGTAACAAAGTGGTCGGCAGGTGCCGCATAGCCGCCCGCTAACACAAGAAACTCGCGATTAATATGACATACTCAGTGCACGTACATTTAATTAATATACTATCTTCAGTTCAAAACGTTAACTGCTACAGCATTAGCTAGCGAGTAGCGCTTCTGTTAGTGTTCTGCGAATTAACTTGAGAAGTAATATTTAAAGAATTTCAACTCAATAATGTAAGTCGGATGATTATTCCATCGTTCCATTTATCATACATATATACATAAGCAGTATCTTATGTGTGTATTTGTATATACCCTACATATAACATTTACTTCTTCCTCCCGGTTAACTGGCAAAAAATGCCTGTACATCAATAATATTGTTAGATTAAGTATATATATATATTCGATTCCATATTCAGGAGTAGCAGACAATAGGATGATGATGATGAAATATAATAAAATATAACAAACACTATGATTGCTGATACATATATATGATTGATGCCAGTTCGATCCATATTGAACTTGATTTTCCGTTCAAGGGAAACCTATACCCTTATAAACGTGTGACTTCTACCAACTCGCACTTGACCAGCGTGGATAAAATGGCTCTTACTCTTCCAATTAACACCATTAAATCCTTTATACGTTCTTCATAAGTATACGAAGATTTCAATCGTCGTATTCAAGTTATCAAAACCTTATCTCTCTAATTCTTAAGTTATATTAAACTATTAAGTATAAATATACGTAATAAATATACAAAAGTTATCTTCCGTGAAGTGCAAGTAACGTAACATAGTGAATTATTCGTAACACTTAGAGAAACAAGAGTATACTACGCAAATAGCCAGACGTCTGCCGCGTGCCCCCACACTGCATACTGCATACTGCGCTGCTCTATGTTCGATATAGTCTGCGGGTAACAGGATTCCGATGAAGTAACGTTACCTAACAACAATTCCTACACGTCTATCTGATCTTTGTCCACATAAATATATCCCATCATCATCGTTATCAGCTGATAGACATTTACTGGATAGTCTCTCCGAAATATTCCCACATCGATAGGCTAGAGATTCAGGAGACTTGGGCCGTTTCCACCGCGCTGGTCAAATGCGGGCTGGGAGCCAGGACTTCGTTTGTTGATTAGCTGGATGCACCACGAGCAGGTGAGGTTGGCTTGGATCCTTTGAGTTGTTGTTCGAGATCCTTTACACCCAAATAAATATATTAATAGAACAAGAATTATCTGTTTGTTATAACTGCAGTGTGTACCACAGACAAGCAATGAACGACTAGCATTAAAAAAAATTGGCTTCATCATCATCGTCTGCTGTACTGCTGGATGTCTTCGCCAATGTCTTCCACACAAATACGATCCTTATCCGTATCCGTCCAAGTATAGCTTAACAACAGATATAAAATAAAAAATAGATTACTAATAGATCTCTGTTGGTGGAGATAGTCTAGGTAAGTACCACCAAGTAGTGTGGAAATATTACTGTGTTCCGGTTTGAAAGGCGCTGTAGCTAGTGTAATTACTGGCTGGTATTATTGCGCTTACGTCTCAAGCGACAAACGCAGGTGCAATGTATATCATTCTAACAAGCGCCACATTTTTGGACTCATCTAGTTGCTTCATCATCAGCCAATAGATGTCCACTGCTGGACATACGCTTCTCCCAAAGGTTTCTATATACAGTGAACATGGCCTCCGAAACCGCATGGCACTAGGGGTTGTCGGATGTAAGGGTTCATATTTGGATTTGGACCATTTCCCACCACGATGGTTGATAAAAAAAAATCTAATAATTTTATTTTAGTTTTTTTTTTTTTAAAAAAAATTAAATTGTCACAGAATAAATAACACTTTAAACATTTACCAAACGTATTCACTGTTTTATCTGTGGACAAAGTTCCTGTGAGCGCCATTATATATCTGTCCCTCTGTCGATTTGAATTAGGAACGAACGTTTTATTCGTATTTGGAATTAGTTTCGCGCCAGAACGCGGCGCGTCAAGCGGCAACTGTTTCAAATTCACCGGTACCCACGAGTTGAACTATATGAAATTATTATATGTCAAAAGTCAAAGTGAAAGTGAAAGTCAAAATTTTTATTCAACTTGGAAAAATTGGTTGAAACGTCAAAATGTACTACATTGGTAAATTGTACGCTTCGGACCTGAGAAGATTAGTTACAAGAAACTCAGCGGACTATATACACATTTTTTTTTTTTTTTTTAATCAAATACTAACATGTCGAAGACATACTGCTTGAGGGTCAGCTCATATTATTGTCATACCTTATTGTTATCAAGATGCTCTTCAACACTATAGTATTCTTTATTAAATAATACATTTTCTAGGGGGTGTAAGGGGTTCCGCTCAACATCTTACGGAACCCAAGTCAACCTCCCCTGCACGCGGTGCACCCTGATTAACAAACGAGTCTCTGACTACCCACCAACCCGCACTGGGCCAGCGTGGTGAGTTTACGACCCAATTCCCTTCGATGAACTCCAACTAACGATCTATGTTGGGGTTGTTGGGGGAGGCCTATGTCCAGCAGTGGACGTCTATCGGCTGATGATGATGATGATGATGACATTTTTTTGCTTTAAAATCTTTTAGTGGTAAATCTCAGGGAGCTCAAGTCAACTTCATCTGCACAGAGTACACCCTGGTCGACAACAGACGAGGCTCTGACTTACCACCAATTCGCACTGGGCTAGTGTGGTGGGCTAAGACCTAATTACCCTCAAGTGGTGGAAACTCGTTGGAGACGGACAGGACAGGATTGATTGGCGTGGAGGAGGCCCAGCAGGGAGCGTTATATGTATAAACATTTTGTATGACCATTTAATTATTAAGTAATTATTGAATTACCCACAGTTGAGGGTAATTGATTATGAAAATGTCAATCTAAGTAATCAAATAATTAAATACTAGTACTTAATTTACTGGTGGTAGGACTTAACTTCAGACCGTCTAGGTACCGCCGCAGCGTCTATTGCAGCTGACAAACATTGAAGTGCAAACATTACTCTTTTCCGGATTGAAAGGCGCTGTAGCTAATGTAATTATAGGGATAACTAACAACATTGGGGGGATATCTTCGAAAAGATACTGTGCCTCCTAAGGGGAAGTCAGAGTTATGTGGAGATTTGTACCCACTAAAACCCCCTCGGTGGTCACCTTCGGCGCTTGGCGAGGTCACGGGATCTCCGTTCGGGACAACCGCAGCCTCGCTAACGCTGTGCTAGGATAGCTCGTCCCGGGGTCAGCTTATACAGACCCTACCAGCCTCGTGAGTATTACTTCAATGACCGGAGACCACGGCCAGCCATTGTCCTCCTCAACCAACAACCCCAAACGAAGCATTTGTTATTAGTAGTCATAATTGTAAACATTATTACAATTGTATAAAGTAATAGTTTTGTTTTTCGTGATGGTAGTTTTGTTGATGGTAACAGTGCTTTAGTACGAGTTAACATTAAACTGTTACCTAAGTTATTTATAAACGTAGCGCGAGCGTAGAAACGTTTAGCCGCTAAAGAGCGGCGGTAATCCGTACACTTTACAAGTGTCCATAAAATCCTCGTAAACGTTGCCGGCCGTAATAAACACAGCAGTTTCCTCACTTTGTAACTATTAAGTACCTCATTGAGAACATTCAAACTATTTAATAATAATGAAAACAGTCTTTTTTTTTGATAATTTAGTCTAGTCTAGTAATAGTTGTCCGACCGGTGTCTGTAGACTTTGATTAAAGTTTCCTTACAAGTTTCCAACTTACAAGCAAATAGTAAATAAATAATCAAATCAATTATTAATGATAACAGTATGTTAACTGATAGACTGATCCCACTGCTGGGCATAGCTATTTTGTAATATAATCAATAAAACATGGTCTTACTCTGTTTGAATCCAGCGACTCCCAGTGATTCTTTTGATTTCTTCTATCTATCTAGACGATGCACCAGAGGCTTACCATCATATAAATCCATCTCTTTAAATTCTCCACTCTGATGAAGCCTCGTGATCACTGTCACGTGCAAGTTCCTCGATGGTTATCAATCACAAACACACCGACGGATTCGAATCAATATGAGCATCAACACTACCTTCAACAATGCGTTGGAGACATCCTCTGATGTTATCAAGTTAACTTTAACTCATGACGCTGTATAAAGTTTTAATATCTACCTTATACATTACATCATAGCTACTGTACTAACATATATTATACATCCTCATACAATATATCCTATAAAGTTATCTATCATATATGTATCTGTAAAGTAACAATAGTTTCCACCTTTAATTATATGAAGTAAACCTTTTTTTTGTTTTTATTATCGGTAGGACATCTTCTAAGAAGATACCCTCCTTCTTGAGAGAAGACATGTTTATATGGGATTTTTACCCGCTGAAACTCCTTCGGTGGTCATCTTCAGTGCGTTGCTGAAGACCCCGAGATCCCGTACTGCGCCTAAAGCATGTTCCAAGGAGGTCTGTAATCCTAGAACTAGATGAAGGACTAGACCACTTCGTACTTATCGTTCATCTTAGGCTCGCTTAGTACACAATGAGAGCTCCCATCTTCAAAGTCTAACTTCTAGCCTAACTAGAGCCATTATGGACAAGTACATTGCTATCAGCTGAACGTCTAGCTCCTCTCATCTCCTCGCCACATGAGGAAACAAACGGAAGTACATAATTATATGGAACACAAAGAGTGAAGGAATAGATCGTGAGGAAACCAATAAGTTCCAAGAACAGCTTTCATAGCACGTGATCTCCAAGAATCCGCTCTTGGCAAGCGTGGTGTCAGTGCTTTGATTCCTTTTAAAGGAGGTTCTGAGTCCCAATAGTGGGAACATTAATTGAGGTGTAAATATATACTCCCACAAACCCGCATCAGGCCAGATTGGTGGGAAATGGCCCAAATCCCCACGTATGAACTGCTACGATCGACGGCCCCTGAAGCCTGGTGAAGCAGCAGCGCAGGAACGATCGATGTGGGAATCCTTGGAGGAGGTCTTTGTCCAGCCGTGGAAGTCTATCGGCTGATGATGATGATGATGAAATATATACTGGCATCAAACATTTCGATTTATATATTAGTCCAACGAAAATTTCCATCAACACCATGTAGTTAATCATATGATAGACATATGTATGTGATAGATAAATATATTTTTAGATATACTCGTAAATTTCTGTTTATATATGGAGAATAATTTAATTACAAAAGTAATTAATTGAAAATTCTTACGATTTTAAGCTCTGAAATAATATCTATAAGGTATAAAATTGTTTAACTCATCTCTATCATCTTCATTAATAAGAAGATTTAAACAGATATAAACCTTATTACTATAATTTTAAAGCTTAGAATTGAATACAAGCTATCAATGTAAATAATTCCCATTAAATTTAACTTTAACTTAATATAATTAACGTTCAACTTAATGCGTGTTTCAATACGCACCCTCACGAATTTAAGTTAACTGTCTCAACTCTTCATTTTAACTGTCTAACGTTACTACGCAAAGGATTCATTCAACTGCACATCCGTCCGAAGATCGGGATAAGTGGGGTTTCTTCGGGAGAGGCTGTCCAGCTGTGGGCTGCGGCAGGCTGATGATGACGACATCCGACAGTTGAGGAAATCATTCATTACTCCAATAGAGTTTTATATTGAACTGTCTTTTAAAGCTTCCGCAAAGCTGTGTATGCTTTATGATTTGAAGGTCTCTCCTTTGATTCCAAGGTCATATATAAAGAGGTAAGATTTTTTTCTACCTTGGTCTAATCCTAGACTTTGACATGGTGTTGACACAATGGTGATGGTGGTGCTGTGGTATGCTCGACCAGAATAATTTGGCCCTCATATATATGCGATGATATACAATATGAGGACGGTAGCAGATCCAATAAGGGATCTCGGAATCGAACCCGGGACTTCCCTTCTACAATGCAAACGCTTCGTTGTTTCGAATGTCACCTAGGGTCGGAGTATTCTGAGTGACCACACTTCACCATCCACGGCATCCGTTGCCAGGGACTGTCTAGACGATCTTTTATCCTCCTATTCCCACCGACAAACAGTAGAGAGGAAACATTATTATGTTCCGGTTTGAAGGACGTTATAGCTAGTGCAGTGTGCGATGAGCTCGATGTGGAGCAGTGTATATCATCCCGACTAGTGCCGCGTTTTTATGATATATTACAATGTTATTTCGTTCCGACCACACGTTCCCTCCACACCCTGGTGGAGGACGTTCACCCGATTTTTTTTTTTGACGTAAACGATCCTTCTCATTTTTTTGGTTCCGGTGTTTTTTTATTCCCTCCTTTAATTGTGAAGGGTTTTGTAGAGATAATGTTGACAAGTCATTTTGATTAATTGTGATATTCTTTTGAAGATCTTTAAAGGTGTATTTAACTACATCACACACACACACATATATACAGTGTGATATTATTGATATATATACACATACTCAAACATATTAATTATTTACTAATAGAGACACCAAGGTATACCATCAGATTCTCAGATGGTTAATTAACAATGTCTACTTTATCGTTTCCATTTCAAGTCCTCACAACTGATTTAGTTAATATATATCTATATAAAGTATCAAAATATAGTATAAAGTATCAAAATCGCAGTCCATATTAGATCAATAACTAAAGTAGAAGACATTGTAAAGAAGTAAGTATAATGATAAACAAAATGGCGATGGACAGGACACAGCAGAGTGGTAACCAAACAATTGACAGAAATGGAGGTAGACAAGTTAAAAGGTGGATAGATGATATCAGGGTCAATGGAGAGACAACCTGGATAAGAAAAGCTGGTGATCAAGGGGAATGGAGACGGCTGGAAAAGGACTAAGGTGGTAGGTCTCTATCACCGGAGATCGTCTAAGTACCACCGCATCCCTTATTTCAGCTGTCGAACAGTAGTGTGCAAAGATTACTGTGTTCCGGTTCGAAGAGTGCTGTAACCAATGTAAATACTAAGGCAACGAGACAGCGAAGCAGCGAGGAGTTAAATGTGGTGCAGTGTGTGACATTCTGACTAGTGCCAGTTATGGGCAGGCGTATCACTTACCATCGAGTGAACGTTCCGCTCGTCACATCGCTTGATGGTAAAAAAAAAATACAAGACATACTATTCGCTGAACCGGAAAACCTATTAAAAGGTTACAATGTAAAATAAGATATATATATATATATATATGCTGGACCGATCGACGTGGAGGGAGATCTTTGGGGGAGCCCTAAGTCGAGCAGTGGACGTCTATCGACTGATAATCATATATATATATATATATATAAACTATTACTCAGGACAAATTCACGAATTTTTGTTTAATTTATTTAATTAATATTAAATACGGTTTTAGTGTATATATCCTAATTATCCTCACATTGTTACGGGTATTAGTTATCATTAGATGAATGTCCTGTTCCCATCCATCTATAGTAGATAAAAGAAAAATCAATAATGGACTACAGATATAGAAAATCACAAAATAAGTTATCTGCGTTGTGTAACTTGATATTGTACTTAATAATTCACAAAACAGCTTGCCGTATACTTAAATTATACTTCGTACGTATAAATCCGTTGCACGTTTTATTAAATCCCCCTCCATTTTTTAATCACAAAACGGGCTTTGATCAATTCAAATACACAACGACACCCGCATATAGAATCTTACAAAAGTAACCCTTTGTCCCGAAATACACCCACATTACCCTCGCCCTAAGCTAAAAATTGTTCCAGAAATATTAAAATAGTCAAAAGAGTTAAAATTAAAAAGGGAGGGTAGTCACAGAAAAAAAAAAAAAAACGCGTAATCCCAAAACCAACACAGCTGAACGGATCTTACAATGACTAGTTTGAATTGAATTCTCAAGCGACTTAGCGCTTTAAAGCGCTTGATGTTAAACTGACATGCACGAATGCAATTCATTTGTTTTTTTTTTTTTTTTTTTTCATTCAAGAAGGTATTTTAAAAAAAAAGTTAGAATTTTAAATAAACAAATTAAAGTGAAGTAAGTTTAATTTTAACCCGAATTGTTTAACCTTTAACAGATGGCGGGAAACCGCTGGATGTTAATGGCGCGGGTACGTTCAGTCTCTGGCTATTAAGAATTCGACTAAAGTATTCCCTGACGTACAAGGCGACTAAAATGATTCTCGAGCCTTGAGGGTGAGAGCCTTCACAGCTTGATAAGCGAGCTTTAGGAGGATGGAGAATTTAAGGTGATCTTGTACTTGCTGTAGTGTGGCTCGATGCTAAAGAGGCCTTTGCCCTTCCATAGGATGTGTAAGCCTGAGTGCAGAACGGCACGGAGATCACCGACACGGTTTTAGTCGGTAGAAATCCGACATAACCATGACTTCCACCCAGAAGAAGGGCATCTCTTAAGATTTTTTTTTTTTTAAATGGCATGTTGATATGGCAATGGTGTCCAGCTGTGGACTCTATGAGATGAACTCCATTATCCTTTAAATGTTTATCATTCATACAAAATATTGAGCAGTTAATTGCTGTATAAGATCGGGACGTTCACCTGATGGTAAGTGATGGCGCTAGTTAGAATGATATAAACTGCACCACATTGCGCTCTGTGACATACCTGTGACATAAGATGTTGAGACTTTGTACGCTAGTAGTTACACTAGCCGCAGCGCCCCTCAAACCGCAATATATATTCGCACAGGGCTTTGCGATGGTACCTAGACGGTCGTCGGCAACGGATACCTATAACCAGTTAAAATATTGTTTAAATTATTATTTTTTTTCTCGTAGTGCAACATTTTATTGAATTCGATCGTAAAGCGATGGCAACAAAGGAGGCCGCATGACGGGAGCAATTTCAAAATGGTGGGGTTTCGCTTTTAGTTCCAATTTTAAAAAATGAGCCTGCGACGAGTGATTTGACGATTCAAACGGATTGAACGATATAATGCGCGAGGGCGCTATTCTTTTTTTTTTAAATAAAAGGGGTAAAAAGCAACCGTTTTATATAAATAATGTTAATAGTTATATATGCGACAATATTAACATAGTTTTTTTTTAATCGATCGACTAGACGGGCGGAAGGTTCAAATGATGGTAAGTGATATGCTAGCCTATAACAACTTAGCGCTAGTTACTGTGATTTAAACCGTACCATAGCTTGAGTAGTAAGATAATGAGCCTAATTACTGGGGTAATTACACTAGCTACAACAAAGTTCTACTCTTACCACTCATCCCTTTGAATTTTTACTCTTCAAAATTTCTTTACTTTCTCCTTAATAACGAATAAGGATACTTTAGATATTTAATGTTACACGTAGTATGACAATTGATTCACCTCCTCATCTCAAGAACACCGCTATTGTAATCGACTCCCTAAGTTACAGCTTATATTAGCTAATGATAGATTAAAGCTAATGAACTATATTCAAGCTAAAGTTATAGGTTGAGTATAGTTCAAAGTTAATTCTGGTATAAAGTAATCGAAACGTTTAAAGCGTCTGAAGCGCTGTTCCCGCCGAACAGTAATGCATGCACACTGAAGTTCCCAACTCTGGAACAGATTGTAATTAAATAAAAGAACGCCACTCACAATTCTAAAATTAACGGCATGAGTGAAAACAGAGTTTGAAATGTTCCCATCCACTTGAGAGTGTATTACTTTTAAGTAATTCCCTCCTTTGTACATAAACCCCTCCACGCGGCCGCGGCGGAGTAATGCGCACGCACGCACACGCGCGCGCGGCGCAGATGTTGATTCCATAAAATAATATTTCATGTAAAGCAGTATAACCCGGCCGAGGGCGGAAGGACTCAGTTCTATTTTCAAATTTAATAATTCGACGGCAACAAGGCAACGAACCTCTCCGTGCAGCCAAATAGGTTTTACACTCAGTTTTATTGTTGAAAACATTTTAAAATATATGTTAACTTTTTATTTTATTGATAGAAGGCCGTCTAGATCTGTACCACCGCAGCGCTTATTCGTGTAGTGCGCATACATTGTGTTCCGGTTTGAAGTGTTTTATAGCTATTGAAGTTGAATTAACAAAACTTGTCGGTGATGATAACAACCATAGATTGACCGAAGTTGATACCACCGCAATTCGTATTTCTATCGGCCAACAGTAGCGTGCAAATATTACTGTGTTTCAGTTAGAAGGGCACTATAGTGTAATTACTGGGGTAATAGAATTCAATATGTTGTCTTAAGAGACGGCAATGGACACCATCCAAACTAGCGCCACGCTGTTATGGTTGGACGTCTCGCTCTTCTCGTCGCTGACTTAAATAAAATAAGACATAGCTAATAGAATTACTGTAGTAACAAGACTTCTTGGTAATGTTAATAATAATATAGTGCTGTGTTTATTATTGTTAACCATAATATTGTTATGGGTGGTGTACATCCATCAGATGGTAAGTGATATATGATTATAACGTCCTGCCAGTGTCGTCGCTTCGTCGTATACAGAAATTGTTTATTAATTTATAATGACGCAGATTGAGAATACTAATTGTCCTTGAATGCCGAGTGGAGATTGAGCTTTATCCTCATCCGAGAACATCCCTAGTGGCCATTCATCAATTAAATTTGACACCGGTTCTTGTTACGAAAGGCGAATAAAAAAGAAATAAATCTCGGAGCGAGTTTAAAAAGCTCCGTTTCGAAGTAAAGAATGTTGTGTACAATCTGGCCCCGGACAAAAAAGTGACAACGGATAAAAAAAAAAAAAAAAAAAGAAAAACACAACACGGCCAAAGAACAGATTATCAGCGCTAAAAGGGTTGCTCCCGCGCTCTCCTCCTTTTGTTCCTTCCAAATTCAAACTCCGGCCCCGTACATGGCGCGTTCGAATGCGGATTCTATTTTTGAATATTCTACCGAGAATTTTTAATTAATGCCGCTTCGTTTCGTTCGCATTCAATACTCGCGAGTTCACGCGACCGCGTCCGCTACAAATATTGGATTATAATAATATATACGATTGTTGTTCTGCTGATATACACCTTTAAAACTCATTGTCGTCTACGGCCTGTACACGCCCACTGCTGGACGTGCACCGCGCCCAAACTACACGGATCATAGGTCTGTTTATGGCAGACTCGATACGTAACCGTCATTCAGAGACCATCACAATCCTTTAACACCAAAGTGACATTTACTTAATTATTAAAATATATCATATATATATGTTTATGGTACGCTATCGGTTGCGTTGGCCAACAACAAAAGGCCGACGCCAAGGATAATATATCTGTATCGGTTAGCAATACTTTTTAAATCGTCTCCGAAACACAATTTTTGCGTTCGATTTCAGCGCTTTTTTTTTTTTATTTATGCGGCGCGATAATGACGTTTCGCTTTAAGTGCTTTATTTCGATTGCCGATTTTATTTCGATGTTCTCCTTGAAGGTCGGTAGTTTTAGTGATTAATGGTCGAGATATGTGGAGTGCTTTTTAAACGAAATATTGAATTTAATGATGTTTTCTCGAACTACCCCACCGATTTGTTGTTTTGCTTTTGCGAAGGACTACGTAAGGGTTTTTTTTTATTACAAGCGATGAACCGGACATTACTGGTGATAGAGATCTGCCGTCGAAAACCGTCTAGGTATGCACCATCGCAGCGCCTGTTTCTGCCGCCAAACAGCACTGTGCAGACATTGGCGCCGTAGCTAGTGTAATTACCGGGGTAACGAGATTTAACATCTTATGTCTCGGACGATGAGCGCAATGTAGTACAGTGTATACTATCCTAAGTAGCGTCACTTCGTTGTGGGCAAGCGTATCACACCATTAGGTGAATGTCTTGTTCGTTTCAATACTCGTCAGAAAAAAGGATTCATTTGATACACTGCCACCATAATGCATTGAGACCCTCAGTAATGTTACTAGCTACACACCCTTTCAAACCGGAACAATGTAATGTTTGTATACTACTCTACTAATGGACGATAGAAATGGCAACCTTAGTGGGACCTACGTTCATGGTCTTCAGCAATAGAGACCTAACATCAGTATTAAATATTCAGTAACAGTTTATTATTAAAGGTAATAGTTATTCACAAAAGAGATATTGATATTGAAACATTTAATGTCTCGATTAATGAGCAATTTCTTGTTTATTGCCTCCGTCATACTTCAATGAGCCCTTATGAGGCCAATAAGACTTTGATTGTCACAGCTTAGCGGAGTTTCGTTTGAATGCGACAAAGGACAGTGCCGGAGGAGGGCCAATACATGACACATTGTTACTCTGTGGCAACTCGCGCACTTATGAGTAACCAATAAGTCGCATTAAGGGGTCACTTAACGCGCAGCACCGACGCGGCCAGCATGCGCAAGTCGTTGACCCCGATACGCAAATAGGGACTCCTTATGACACCCATAATTGTAGCTTCAACACAAGTGAAGTCATGAAGAGGAAGGCTGCGGTCAACATTTACTGATGGTATACCTCTGTTGCTGGAGACCGTGTATAGCATCCACGACAGCTTATAATTCTACCCCCAAATAGTACGTTGTAGACATTGTGTTTCGATTTGAAAGGCGCTGTAGCTAGTGGTAATGTGTCTCAAATGATGAGCGTAATATAGTGCAGTGTATATCACTTACCATCAGGTGAACATCCTTTTCGTCTCGTCGCTTAATCAAATTAAAACAGTAGTGTAAAAACATCACTGTTTTAACATCTGAACGGCGGTGTAGCTGATATAAATGTAGTGACGAGACTTTAGATCATATGTTAAAGGATCCGAATATAATTTGGTGTTGTGTATGTCATCTTAACTAAAACCATGTTAGCGTATTTTTGTTCGAGACGTTCAGCTGATGGTAAGTGACACGCCTGCCTATAACAACGTGGCGCTAGTTAGAATGATGTACACTGCACCACATTGCGCTCCCGCTTAGTGATATAAAGTAGAACTACAATTTTATTGCCGTGTAGTGTAAGAAATAAATATTTTTTTAATAACGGCGCGCGCTCGCCGCGCGTCATTTTCAAGCAATAGTAATCATCCGGCCGTATAATGGCCTCACTTAATATTCCATTTTCGAAAATATTTGAATCGTCATGCTCGTTCTATTCCTTTGTATCGGAACCAATACGGCTGCCGTCGGGCGGCTATCAGATTTTAAATTTGGAAGCGATCGATCCGACGTTCTTATTGGGTTCCAAATTCAACTTAATTTGTTGCGTTCGTTATTCAATAACTCAATCAAATTTGTCCGCCGCCATTTTGGTGATTTCGTCGCGAGATCGATGCGTGACGTTTAATGGAGCGCTCATTTAATTTGATGTTTTATTTGTTCAACAACAATACACAAACACATATATGTGTATTTTTTAATACGACAAAGCTATTAGACGAGCAAGATGTTCACCTGATGGTGAGTGATATATTTGGCCATAACAGTGTGGCGCTAGTACATACATACATATATATCCTGATATACCCTGGTGACCTATAGATCCTGGCACATTTCTCCCGCTTCGTCCACTTTCATGAGCGTCTTCATGCACGTTTGTAATGATGGTAAACACTACACCACATTGCCTTGAGACATACGATATTATGTCTCGTTACTCCAGTAATTTCACTAGCTACAGCGCCATTTAAACCGTAACTCAGTACTACCTAGTCGGTCTCCGGCAACAGAGACACTACCACCATTACTATACTATACTAATTAACTATTGTATAAATTGTAATTTTTTTTTTTCTTTATCAGACCCTTTCTTGTTTCCAGGTACTTCGATCAATCTACACCATGTTTAGAAATTGGCCCACAAAAGGTACAGCGAAACGTAAGAATTGTCACGAACTCTTCCAAGAAGTAGTGTATTCAAATCCTTATTGGAATATATACACGCGGACATAAATACATCACCATCTATTCATATATATATGTATATATCTGTATTTATAAGGTACGTATGGGAGAGTCCCCACGCGTAATTTTATTACTGTCCCCCTCCCTCCATTGAAGTTTATTTTAAAAAATGGAAAGCTGAGCGGGTACACAAAAATAATTGATGATAGGACCGGACTCACCCCTTCGTAATCTCGTTGCACTCTTAGGGGTCAGACGCACACACACGATGTAGAGATAGACACTTAGATATAAGTGTACGTGTGTGTGCGGATAAACGAGTTAAACTTTATAAGGGCCGTATCACATATTTATGAATGTACTCATAAAGTTTTTTTTTTTTTTTTTTATATACAATGAAGCGACGAGACGATCGGGACGTTCACCTGATAGTAAGTGATATACCCGCCCATAACACCGTTCTGGTTAGGATGATATATACTGCATCACATTGTGCTCTTCGCTACAGACAAGTTGTATAGCCTCGTTACCCAAGTAATTACACCTCAACGTCCTTCAAACCGGAACACATTAATATTTGTATAATACTGTTTCACTGCAGAAATACATGCTGCGCTGATACATGAAATGGTATCTGGCAACTCTGACCTGCCATTGGAGCTTGAAGGTGATAGCAACCCTTGAAAGGAACGCGTAAGAGCCTTCAACTCTGATCGTCAAGTGTCGTGTGTAATGGCGGATGAATTCGAATTTCGAATTCCTCACGCGGCTTCTCTTAAAGGTCGTTATTTTTTAAACGGCCAGCGTTAACACCTTAATTAGAACTTGCGTCTACGCGGCCACAATTTCAATGCGTTCGCAACTGGCAACACTGTTACCGATCAAGCTATCAGATTGCAAGTTTAAACGGCAACACAAAATTTTAATTAGAACAAAACCATCTTGAATATTCACCTCAACAACAATGTTGCCAACCGTACAATTACAATCGAGAATCGATATCGGACGAGTACTGATATTAAAAAAAAAAAAAAAAAATTGTGTTTTTGTTCGAGCGCTGAAACAAAGCGTCGATAATTCGTATGAAGTGACTTGCATTTGGTTTCGGTCTCTTTGTCCGTCTGTCTGTCTGTGTTCACAGAACGATGTGTCTATTTTTACTACTTTTTTTTTTTTTCTTCCGTTAATAATTATGGCCGAAATTACAGACGTATTCGAATCGCGTTTAATTTGAAAATGGAATACGCGATAGGGCAACGCCTTTACACACACTGCGAGCTTTCGATTAAGATTTTTTTTATATACGATCGGGCGACGGAACGAGCGGAACGTTCACCCGATGATAAGTGATACGCTCATAACAATGTATCACTAGATTACATCGCCGCCTGGGATTACTCTAGGTACAGCGCCCTTCATACCGGATCACAATGTATACACATTACCTACGCAGACCGTCTCCAGCGACAGACTTACCACCAGCTTTGAATAAGATCGATGGTAGCTCGAGTCGTTTCCCATCAAAAATTGGGGCAAGGTGGCGGGGAATGGCCCAAATCCCCCAAATGGACCCCTACAAAGGACGGCCCCTATTGTATGGTGGTACAGCAGTAAGGTCACGGGAAGCCGCTGGGTGCAGGCAAAGCTGATTGATGCTGAGGTCTTAGAGTGAGACTTATCTCCAGCAGTGGATCGGTATCATATAAAAATCTGAACTGATAACGAGGTTCGAATGTTTACAGTATGAATTATTTATAAACAACTTCATATAAGATGTCGGGGTTGGTTTGGGCGCGAAAGCCTGCGTTTTGGCGGGTAAATTCATCAACAAAAAAAAAAAGACCTTTTACGCGGCATTAACATTATTTATGTCGCGGGCGCGCGCGACCGACGCGGAAATATGATTGTCCGAGAACTCGAACCCCGATTGTATTAAGGGCTGTAAAAACTAAAAGGTTTTTTTTTGCAATACGTCCAGCAAAGCATCCGCAACCGGACGGAAACTGTGCGACACTCTCTCAAAACTCTGTCGGAATTCGAAGTGAATTTCAATGTTTTTATACACAAACACAATGACATCTTTACAGCGTATCTCTTTACGGAGCGACGACACTAGCAGGAAGTTCACATGGCCAGTGGATGTCGAATAACATTAAACACATCTTCATTACCTCGGTAATTTCACTAGCTGTAACGCACTTCGAACCGGAATACATTAATGTTTGCACACACTTACAATTAGGCACAGCGGGGACATACCGATTAAGTATATATATTTAATTCGACTAGGCGAGGTTAGTGATACACTCATAACAACGAGGCACTGGTTAGGATGATATACACTACACTACATTGTACTTATCCTCTTGAGGCATAACATTAAGTCGCGTTACTTCAGTAATTTCAATAGCTACATCGTCCTTTAAACCGGAATTGCACAATACTGCCCATCGACTGCGGTAATACCTACCTAGACGATCTGCAACAATAGAGACATACTAATTATGTTTTTTTTTAATTCCACGAGGACATGAGGTTAGTGACAGAAGGAATGGAATGAAGAACGATAGAGAAGAGAAGTGTAGAAGAAGAGTAGAGTATGAAAGAGAGAAAAGATTGAATGATGATAAAGATGTAAAAAATGATGGAAATTGTAAAGATGATAAACAAGGAAATGAAAAGATCAAAAAGGTCCTAAGCTACAAAACGCAGGGGAAACGATAGAAAAAAACATGGCGCTAGTTAGGGTGATATACACTGCACTGTACTTATCATTTTGAGACATAGTTTAGTCCCGTTACCAAAGTAATTTCACTAGTTACAACGCCTTTAAAATTTGAACCTAGTATAGTTGGCAATGTTCGGCCGCAGAAACAGGAGCTGCTGTGGTAACCACGTAGATCCTCGCCAACTGAGACCTGACCCGATGTAAGTGATCCCTGATTATGTTTAATGTATACGCATCGATTGTGAATAATGTAAATATTCTTATTTGGTTGTGTTCGCAATCGTTTCTGCGGAATCCCGGGACATTTATGAATACCATATACAGTTTGAGTAAAAACGGAACTTTCCGATTCAAACAAAAACGAGCGCTGATCGGATCGGACACTTAACAATACCATTTATTGTGTTAAAATAATTCGGACCGGGCATTTGGGTGTGTTATTCCGGTTATATCCGGTAACTTGCCCTCGTGGCGGGTATCCTAACACCATTATACAATACCGTCTATTTCTGCCTACTCCTATTTATGCCTGAAAATAGTCTACAAACTAAGTTCAAATTTGTAAGGCGTAGTTACTAGTAAAATTACTGTGGTAACGAGAATTAATAGGTATAACATGCAGTGTATATCGTCTTCACAAGTTATCCGCAGGCGTATCATTAATCAGATGAACGTCTCAGTTGTGTGATTGCTTTTTTTTTATTCAATGAAGCGACAAAATGGGGGATGTTCACCTGATGTTGTTGCGCCCGCCCTTAATAACGTGGCGTTTGTTAGTATGATATTGAGTATCATATTGAGTTTGTCGTATGAGACATAAGATGTTGACTTTCGTTACCACAGTAATTTCACTCGCTACAGCGCCTTTTAAACCGGAACACGAAAACGTTTGTACAGTACTGTTCGGTCAGAATTAGACGCTGCGGTAGTATCTACTTAGACGCTTTCCCGCAAAAGGCTTCTTTAAATAGTAATAAAAGTACAATTACACAGTAACAGTTGTTGTTGTTTTAACTAATGAAATTACTGTAGTAATTATACACAACATCGCAAACAATATATATTTTTAATTAAATCCTTTGTCGATATAATAACTTCCATGTCTATATGAATTTTCATCGTTAACAGCGCCGGCCCAGCGTTACGGCCGGCCTTAAGCCAATAAGCGGATATCGTCATACAGTTCCAATTCCGAATTTGAAAAAAAAAAAAAAAAAGAACAATCGGGAAATGCGTCACGTCGCGGCGATAACGCAACGGATTCTAAATTTTAAATAGTTCGATATTCAAACGCCGATTTCAAATATGGGCGCGCGGCGATTGTTTCCCGTTTTCGCTCGTACTTTAGCCGGGGCGATAGTTTTTAATATGCGGGCTACGCGTGCGTTATTGAAGTTTCACAATGGATCCGAGTGGCAACATGGCGGCTCGAATTGCTGTCCATATAATTGTGATTTCTTTTTTTTATGAGCATATTTTATGCTCTACGCGACGGCACTTTGAAATATATTTATTGCCACCGTATCGCCAAAAGAAGTCGTTACACGAACACTACTGTTCGAACCCCGCTCGGCCTGTGCGTCTTATTGTGCCGCGCGACGCTTCTAGATCCCGACACAATTTTTTTTTTTAAATAACACTGCGACATAAGCAGGACCTTCATAACGCACCACATTGCGCTTGTCGTCTTAAGACATAAGACATTAACACCCCGTTACCCCAGTAGTTTTACTACAGCGCCCTTCAAACCGGAGCACAGTAATATTTACAGACTATTTGGCTGTACAAAGATGCGCTACAGTAGTACATACTTATAACCTGCAAAAGACCTAGCGCTAGTATTAATCAATATCATTTTTAATCTGTCCTTGTGGGAGAACTCAAGTCCCAGCAGTGGGAACATTTAAACAGCTGTTTAATCTATATCAAGAATGACCTGCTTTAGATCTGTATCATTTATTATGGTCTATTTCATTACTAAATTGTATTGTTGCATTAGTTTTTTTTTTTTTTTTACTTGTGGTCATCAACTAGGTGACGTCATAAAATTGGATGTATGCCAGAAGACCGTATCTGGTGGAAGACATCGGTGAAGGCCTACAACCATCACTGGATTGAGAAAGGCTGATGATGATGATGACGAAATAGACAACAATGTCTATGGCCATGTCGTCGATTAAAAAGGTGCAAATGGTCACAAATAACCGAAGTTCGAAATTGCGTTACCGGTAATTTACAATAATGGCTGAACTCCGAAAGAATTCGGACATTGAACAATTTCAGATCGTTCGGATACAATGTGAGCTGTAATTCCGCAATCGGCGCTGGATCCGGTTCCTAGGCTGAGGTTAAATTAATTTTCGCAACAAGCAACACTCGAACTAAACGAGCTTTCATAGGAAACGTGTCTCACTTAACGCCGCCGCTAGAGCTGCTCGCTGGTTCCGCACACGGCTCACGTACAGCGAATTTTTTTTTTTTTTATACCGACGAATATGTCGTTACGGCTTTCTATATCGATTGCGTTCGATTTTAATATTCATTTATCGATAAAGAAATCACTGTGATGCACATCACTATAAATTACTATGTAGTACAAACATTCCATATATTTTTTTTTTAATGTGTCCTAATGGAACAAAAGTATGCAAACGTTCATCCTATAGGTCATAAATGCATAATAAACTGGCACTAAGGATATTTACACTGCACTACTGATTATCGTATTGAAACACAAAACCGGAAACCGGAACACTGGTGGTAGATCTCTATTGCCGGAACCCTTTAAGTACAATCGCGTGTGTGCAAATATTACTTTGCTCCGGTTTGAAAGGCGCTGTCGCCTAATGTAATTACTGAGGTGATGAGACTCAACATTGTATCAGACGAGAGTAATGTGATGCAGTATGTGCTATCCTAACTAGCGCTATGTTATGGGCATGCGTATAACTTACCATCAGCTGAAGGTCCCGCTCGTCTCGTCGCTTAATTGAATAAAAAAAAAAAAATGGTAATTTACAATGTGGTAAGAGATTTAAGAGTTTATAGATTTGTATGCTGCGCCGTCGTCGCGCCGTCCCTAAAAGTCCTTTACGATCTTAATGACCCCATTTAATTGCTAAAGAAACTTAAATACAATTGATATCATACGAAATTGAACTCAAAACTGTAGGCAATAAAGTCGATATTGGCATAACGCCTCCAGTACTGTCGGTCGCAACGGCAAATTGCCGACTTCCTCGAAGATTTTTATTTTTATTGATAAAACGTCCCGGGACAACAATTGGTACGGATTTGGTACTGAATTGGTTGAATCAGTGTACGGTAACCGATTGTTGTACGTTTAAATTTGTATTAACACCGTACAGTAAGTGAGGCTTGTGTATATCTCCTAATACTCCAGTTCGGTTCGTGTAACATGGCGGAAGTTACTTATCTCTATCAAGATATTTTACTTGGTGGTAGGTCTAAGTAGCTGGTCAGCTCTGCTGTCTTGGGCTAGTAAGAATAAGTCTAAGGTTTTGGCTGTCGTAGAAGGCGACTACAATGGTCTAGGAGTTTTGCAGGTTGAGGGTGGGGCCCTTATCGCTCCACTGTACCTGTGTGGAACAGATGGCTCAGCGATGGTGCTTAGGAGCGTCAGGCTCCTCCTGAAACGCGTTAACACAGTGTAGAGTGGCATCGGTGGGTTCTATTAGATACCAGGGCTTCTCCGAATGCACTGATGCAGACCACCGTGTAGACTTCAGTCAGTAATAAACCCTGACTTCTCAGAACCAGAGTATCTTTTGAACATTTCCCCCCCAAAACCCAAAAAAAGGTCTCTATTGCTGGAGACCGTCTCCATTGGGTATCACTGTGGTGCTCATTTCTGCCGTTAACCAGTACTGTGCAAACATTACAGTATTCCAGTTTGAAGGCGACGAGCGCAATGTATTGTAGTGTATACCATTCGAACTAGCGCCACGTTCTCATCGGCAGGCGTATCACTTACCATCAGGTGATTGGAGTTGTAGCTAGTGAAATGACTGTGATAGCGACACAACATCTGAGAACAATCCGGTGCTGTGTATATCCTAACTAGGGCCACGCAAAAACATATCTTAATCTATACATATATACTAGCAACAAAGCTCTTTTATGTAGTATAACTTGAAAGTAATGAAATTTTTTTTTTTTTTTTATATGTTCATTTTAAGTGTCATAGTGCTGACATAAGTTAGAAGATAAAACAATAAGTTGATCGGCGATGTGGTTAAGTCTGATGGTGTAAAGCCGTCTCATAAATTTTATTAGTCCATCCCTCCTCCTGGTGTTTTAATGAACTTCTATTAAGTGTTCTATAAATGGTAACAGAAGGATTTATGGCACCGTTACGCCCGCCCCGTGGTAAATATACTTCTGTACGAACGATCATATCCAAATTAATATACTACTACCCGCAGTTTGATCTCCAACGTTTCGTACAGATGATCGATTATGGCCTGTTTCGTTTCGATCGGAACTGTTCCATTTTCGAAACTTAAAACTGTCTCTCACCCCATTTTTGTATAACAGTGTCCGCGTTAAATTGTCGTGTCGGGTCCTGCGTCCACTTAAACAACCCTTCGAAAAGAAAAAATACAAAATAAAAATGTTTAAAAAATATATATCGCGAAGGGGACCTTCAAAAATCGTTATTATAATCTCGGACGCCATTTTGCCTATCGCATTGGGGACGCGCCCTTCAGTTTTAAATCCTTTTTTCAACAAAAACCCCTTTGATGTTTATGCATTTTGGCAATATCTCCCGCTCGGCTAGATACGCGACATTTGGCCGTTTCGAGGATTTTACTGATGCATATTTTAGATTAAAACTTTAATCATACTCCGGCGTTGGATATGTGTTGATATTAAATATTAAGCGCACGTGTACGCGTGTGTGTGTGTGTGTGTGCGCGCGTAAGTGTTGCGTAGCGCTTACGTCACGTTCCAATGTAGGTAATTATTTAGTCTGCGGTATTAATGTTTAGTCCTGAGCGAGGACGCGACTACGAGGCTCTCCGCAGACCGCTGGACCACGGCCCACGGCCCACTCCAGCGCTGACTGAGACACAATAACAACGATTCAACGCTCAACCGTCCCCCATTAATCAACTCATTTAAAAGACAAACATCGAGAGAGAAAAAAAGACGTGTGGGAAAATGGACGTATCCGTCTCACGCATTCCGAATTCGAATGAATCTGAAAGGCGGGCGGAGATATGAAAAGAGAATGAGATTTGAAAATAGAACGCGCCATTAGGAGCGAACACAATGGTCTCATTGGTCGATTTGAAAAAGGAACAATTTGTTAAACGTCAAATATGAACTTTTTTTTTTTGTGTATACGCTGTAATGAAACGCCGCTACGACGGCTAGTAAACATCTTGAGCTTTTTGTCGGATCGCGTCGGTCGTCGGTCGTCGGTCGTCGGTCGCCGCTCGCGTTTGTTTTGTGCGACCGCGTCCGTTACACTTATTAATGTCGAAATTAAAACACGAATCCGAATAACAGATCGGAATGCCACGGGCGACAAGATTATTACGTTACTTAAGACGTTCCACTCACGAGCGACGTACTAATTAATAACAGTTCACTCGTGTAAAATAGCAACACTCACTTATCCATTCGTTGCTAACTGTTCAAATGAGATTTAGAAAAAAAAAAAAAAAAATTGAACAACAATATACTATTTCATATGTAAGATGTAAAGATACGTACGCTCCGTGAGCTTTTTTTTCCTCTCCGCGTCCGCTGCCTGCGTATTGTCTATTCAGTCGTGTATTTAATTTTGTTCACAGACATACTTTCTATCCAGCGATCGTTTATCGGCGGATCAAAAACAAAAGCAATGACACGGAACTATCAATATTTCTAATAACTTTTTAAAAACAAAGTATTAGTTTCATATAGGAACGCGGACGCCATATTAATCATTGGAACGAATTTCCGTACACACCGTGTCATACGGAGTTCGTTTATTAAAAATGTGACGTATCAAGATCAACATCTCGCCGAGGGAGATGGATAGTTGCAACTGTTACACGGAAGAGCGAGACGGACGTGTGCTGACATTTCAACGGGTCATCAACCCTACGGGCGTCCTGCTCTAACGAGAATCCGAACATTTGATTTGAATTGTTCCTAATTTGAAATATCGCCTCGTTCGATTCGGATAATATTTAAATGTTACTTTTTCAATTCACGCGGTTCTTTCGGGGGTTTTTTTTTTCTAATACATGTTGATATAAGGCTTCTGTTTGATGTTTTTAATGGCACCGGCAACCTATAAAAGAAGAATAAATGATAAAATAACGTTAACGGTAATAACGTTATATCTTCACAATGATTAATAATAGCAATCTTTCTCGAATAAAACGCTCGGGCGCTAAATCGAGATTAAAGTATTTGTTTTTTTTTTTTTTTTTTTTCCTCTTCGTGCACCAACAAGAATAGTTATTTATTGATCTCCTTTATTTACAACATATATAATTTAATAAAATTGTATTTTATTTATTACCCCCTGATTTCAATGGTCAAGATGGGTTGGTACATCACTAGCTTGGGATGTCATTATTAATAAAATTCAATTAAATGCTAAGTATACCATAAGAGGATTAAAGATACAGTGAGCCCATTCTGCGTAGCTAGGACTCTAAAGGATAATTAAAAAAAACGAATAGTTATTTGTTATGAATTATAATAAATACGTTGTATGGCAACACTGGGTGGTTTCCTATTATCTTACGTATAGAATATTTTATATGTCGCCGTTAAAACTTAAGTTTTACGACTTAAAAGTTTTGTTATTTTAGTGTCCGCCATTGCTCCGACAACGGGCGGGTGAATGCGGAGCGCGCACTGGTGCACCGGTGGATGGTGGATGCGCCCCTAAAAGCTTTATTAAAATGCGCGGACACAGTTCTATCCGAAACAAAAGGTACAAAAATGTAAAACAGCAAGTATAGGAGGATCATAAGAGTTCATAACTGGTTACTTCGATCCATTTATGGCGATGTAATCCTATTGTGAGAGCGTGGCCGCGCCGCGTGTGCGTGCGCGTTCGTATGAATACACAAGCTCGCTTTTAAAATGTGTTCAATCATTAATTTCGCCTGTAATTGAACGAGTTGCGATCTGCGCCCGGGCAAAAAGCCGATGTTTCTCCGAATCCGGGCCGAGTATTAAAGTGTACCGATCGGATGGCGGGCCGCGGTCATTGCGAATTTATACGTTCATAAAATACTTTTGTCAAATTTACGCCGGGGCTCCGTTTAAAGTGGTCGCGGCCGTCCGACGTCGGATTCTTTAACGAAATCATCGTCTACGCTGTTTTTCTGTCGGTTATTATGTCCGATGTCGAAATAAGCGAAAGATACTTTTCGCTTTCCATTAATAAGGCGCTACGGCCTCGGGATTCTCGCGCCCGTGGTCTCTCGCGCGACGCCTCTACAGCTGCACACGCGGACAAAAAAAACACCGATCGAGAGGAAACCGCCCCACTCCCCACCCCCCCACCCCCCAGTAATCACTTTCAATATGAACATCTAACGTCGTTTATCTGGACCCGGTATCGGGCTACTTGGAGCGGCCACTTTTCTATTGTTCATTAGCTCATTGTTACGCGGCGGAGGCGGTGGAGGTGGTGGAGGCGAGTGGAGTGGAGTGGAGTAGGTGGGGCGCCCGCGTTGCGCCCGCGCTGCGCCCGCGCTGCTTCGACCTGAAATTCGGTAACTGACTTAACATTAATAATTACTTCTCAAAATAATGCTAACTCCGATGCACGACTCCGATAAGAGACCAGTACGGTCGGCGCGGCTACCACGATACGGCTCCGTGACACAGAGCAGCGGTGTCAGTTAGTCAACTACTGGCGTACCGCTTCAGCCGTCTCAAACTGTACTATTGTGATTAATTTACCTGATTAGTTACGTCGTTGAATCACTTTTTGAAGTACAAATCGAGTGATTGGATCCTCATGTTGTCCAGATTGATCTGTATTAAAATTAAATATATACAAACTATATCTTATGCGGTAAAGGTCGAGAAGCCCCTGGATACGGATAGATCTTTGCGGAAGTCTATGCCCAGCAATGGACGTCTATCAATTGGTGATGATAATACATATATATCTAACGTCTATGTATATATAGGGTTGTCAAATATGAACTGTGAACATGAATTTATGATTATTATTTATACTTTTCCATAATTAATTCAAGAACCACAACAAATATAGTATTAATTGATTAAATAACAGGTATTAAAGTAAAAGAGGTTAAAATCTTAATAAGAACTCTTTAATATAACCTCAAAGCATAGAAACTAGCTGATCCTTTTCAGTCTTACTGGCCGTAGGTTTCTAAGACTGTCTATATACTACCGCAACGCCTGTTGCAGCTGACAAATAGTACTGTGCAACCACTACTGTATTCCTGTTTGAAGGGCGCTGTAACTAGTGTTATAACTGGGGTAGCTAAAATTTTAAAGCTTAAGGCGACGTATGCCATTTTGTGTATAATATCCTTACTAGCAGCACGTTATGGCATATCATTTACCATCAAATGAAAAAAAAATGTTTGAACACTCTGGTACAGAAAAAAGTATGTTAAAAAAAACACAATTATTACTCGAATACCAGTAAGGTTTCTGGACACTACAGTCGTCGCAGCCTAGCTGCACCGCAAGGCACATCCGGGCTGGTTTGCAATGAGCCACCTTTTTAACCTCTTTCGATGTGATCCCAAAGGTACAACAATATCCTGGATATCTGATGATAAGCTATTTATACAATTCGGTATAATATAACCAAAAATTCTAGCTCCTCTAAGAAATTGCTCCTCCCGTTGTTTTCTTAAAGTAAAAAGAAATAAATGTAAAGGTTTCTACACACTGGAGCGCAACGGATTACGTCACGTAATCGATATCATTCGGCGTCGGAATCGATCACGCAGGATTTGCCGGCGGGCACAGATTAAAACAGTTGTTTGTTGACGTGAAGCGACGTCTGCAGACGGCGCGTCGCGGCGCGATCCGGCGGACGGGGTTCTAGATACCGAATCAATGATTAATGGACGCGGCTGGCCAGTGTGGATACAGTTTCCGGTTGCATACGAAACGCCACCTTCCAAACGTCTACCGGACTGTATCGGGTATACGAAGATATGTTCAACCATGACCAAACAAAAAACGAATCGAGACAACGAAGTGGAGTCGGCAGTCGGGCTCGACACATTCCCTGAATGGACTGCAGTTTGAAATAGACGCCCCGCGGAAACGGAAGATCGCTAAAAGAGTGCAACTATGATATATGCTGACAAATGGGGAGAGGATGGAAGCAGGAGACAAGGGATCGACAGACGTGGAAAAATGGAGAAGAGCTCCATGTCAGAAGAACACAAATAGAAAATACTCAGAGATTTAGGAGTCAGAGTTTACGTTCAATAGTTTCGGAGATGTGATGAGTCAATAAATCATCATCATTATCAGCCAATAGACACTGCTGGGCATAAGCCTCTTCCAAGGATCCTCTTCGAGATCGAATTAGGATTTCGACAGAACAGAACTAGCCCAGTGCGGGTTTGTGGTCAGATCCTCATCTGTTGTTTAGCAGGGTGCACCGCGTGCAGGTGAAGTTGACTTTGGATCCTCAAGATGTGTTGAACCTCTTACAACCCCCAAAAATAAAATACCTTTGTTTGATCAACAGATTATTTTGCTAACCGTACATCAGCAGTACGCGCTCTAAGAGCACTGAGTTTATAACAAATATAACGATTTTTGTCAACCGTATCTTAGGATAATTAGACAACTGATACTCTTTGATAAATAATCTATGCGGAATCCGACCGCCTCATTTACATAGGAAATAGAGCCTGCGCATATATATCAGCAGCGTTAGTGTATCTGATTATGAATACTGTTGGGTAGTGTTCTCGGTAGGTCTCTACTGCCGGAAACCGTCTATGTAGCAGTGTGCAAATATTACCGTGTTCCGGTTTGAAGAGCGTTGTATATCTAGTGAAATTAACGGAAGTAATATTTAATATTTTATATCGAGATGTTTACAATGTACACATTGCTTTGGATGTATTTCTTTGAGGTACAAGTGGACCTTTTTGTCCTGCTCGTGTCCTTGATTCGCCGAACATGAATAAAGGATATGAACAAGTATAGTAAGGAACTATTTTTGTATCACAATATTGTGTTGCTAGTGTAAATATATTAATATTATAATTATTTTCATATGTAAATGTCTTAATAAAGCTATTCTTCCTTGTATGTCTCTTGCTGAAGTCCGTACGTAGGTACTATCGAAGTTATTTCCGCCGTAAAACTACACTATTGTCTTCCGGTTTGAAGAGGTCAGATAGGGAAATTACTGACAGTGACGAGACTTAACATTCACAAGGCGATAAGTATTGCAGTGTGCAATATCTTAACGTCACGATGTTATAGTTAGATATCAATCGCCTTTTTATTTGACCCGATGGTTATACTCCTACTCATGATTATGTGGTGGTATTTAGGATGATATACACTGCAGCACGTTATTTCAAGTTATCATACTAAATACAACGACCTTCAAACCGTATTGCAGTAATGTTTGTCGGCTGTAATAAGCGACGCGGCGGTAACTACTAAATTTAATGTATAACCTAACATACTAACGTTAACCTTAATTTACGCCTGTTCATTATAACCGGAATGGTTAAGTTAAATAATCACTGTAGTGGGCAATGACTGACGGTACGAGTGGTTGAAGAAAAAAAAAAAAATGTAAAATATACTTTAGCTGGTAAGCAATTATGGGAGACGATCAGAACGATTTGTGCGCCTGCGCGTATCAACATAAGAAGTAGAATAGTTTGTTGTTGGGTGTCAGGCCGCGGGCGGTTACGGTACCAGGCCGTGCTCCACATACCGTCAGCCTGATGCCGATTAGAAATTTGGCTCTGATGGAAAACTGTTCTCGCACACCCATTTGCCTGCCGTCGGCACCGCTCCCACCGTCAGAGATTACCGATTACGAGATAAACGAACCGACACAGTCCAAAAGTTTGCTAGCAAGTTGCAATGGGCAGGACACATCGCTCGAAGGACTGACAGCCGATGGGGCACTAAGGTCCTCGAATGGCGACCGCGTACCGGTAGACGTAGTGTTGACAGGCCCAGCACCAGGTCCAGCGCAGGGCAGTGCACGATCGATCGATGTGGAGACCTTGGGGCTACCTATGTCCAGCAGTGGACGTCTATCAGCTGATGAAATGAACTTTCCGATGATAAGTGATTACACAGCATCACAATGATCGTCGCATTGATACATACGATGTTTAATTGGAGGTCGCTGCTGTCGAAGACCGTTTAGGTGGGTACCACTATAGCTGAACTAACAGTAGTGTGTAAAGATTACTGTGTAGCAGCAGCAGCAGCAGCTAGTGGACTTACTAAGGTATCAAGATAGAGCATCGTACAACTGAAGATGAAGAGCATAATGAAGTATACTGTAAATCATCCTTTTTGGTCTCTGTTGCCATAGTCCTATAGTCTCAGGCTATTAAGAATAGGACTAAGGTATTCTCTGCCCGTTGTATAAGGCGACTAAAAGGGTCATCGGGTTCGTTGGCTTTGAGGGTGAGGATCCTCAGAGATCAGCAGCGATAGGCGCTGCGGTGGTATCTGCTTAGATGTTCTCCGGCAATAGAAAGCTACCAGCAGTAAAACTTCCTCATCAGCCTTAACCTAAACCATCAGCATGGTTTCGGTTTTAATCGGAAATAATTTCGCGTGGGCGCACCGCAACGGTGTACACTAGCCGGATGCTGTTTGCTTTTCTTATAAATCTTTATGTCAATACTCAGAAAATGAGAAAATGTAAATTTTTTTTCCCGTCACCCAACGCCGGCGAGTGTTTGCCGCGCTCGCGTCACTACTTATTGTCGACAACGGAAATAAATACACGGACATTGATTTTTAAGAACAACAGCTATCGAGTGCCACTCGTAAACTTCCATCATTCTATAAAGTGCTTAGTAAATTTAAATAATTAATAACAATATACAAATATACATACATATATATATATATATAAAGAAAATGAGTTTTGTATGTTCGCCAATCACGCGAAAACTAGTGAACGTAACATGCGAATATGACCATACGACGTGGAATGATTTGTAGATGGTTATAGACTATTATTTATTGAATTACATAGATCCTTCATCATATTATTTCTAATTAACTTATATAAAAGTTTTCATTTCGGATCATTTACACGGTTGCTATAGTAACGGTTGCTATAGAATTTCATTTCCAGTTGCGGTTTCTATCAAGGAATATTTCCGAACAATCTCAAGTCTAATTTTGTATTACGGCGATCAAAGTGGATAGGGAACAACTGATGTATAATTATATTTTAATATACATATATATTTTTTTATTGTATCATCATCATCATCATCATCATGATTATCAGCCGACAGACGTCCACTGCTGGTCATAGGCGATATGTTTCTATTGTATAGAAATTAATAATTAATATATACGGAGGGTATAAAATGTACCGGCAACATTCGTGTTCCTGATCAGATCGCGGCTGCGCGTGCCGAGGAATTCGAATTTCAAAAACTATAATGATTGATTGTCAACCAATGACAATCGCGTATTCAAATTCCTATACCAATTTGAATTTGGAACGAGTTCTTTTTCCTGCCGCCCGCCGCCCGCGCCGTCTTCACCGCCCGCGCCGCCGTGTACAGTGATACCATAACCAATTATTATCTTATCATATTTTCTTAGACTCGACAATATTATTAATAATGTACTGTAACGGTTTTAATATTTCATATTAATTATACGCAATATTCATGTATGATGCTGTAGACACTAATCTTACGCGAAGCATAATCTAATCTATATAAAGTAATGGCGGCAGACTTACAACCTAAGCAATCTTTATAACGTACATACTGGTGTTAGGTCTCTTGCTTCAGACCGCCTAGGTTAGGTACCAATGCCTATCGCAGCCGACGAACAGTACTGTGCAAATGTTACTATACTTGAAGGGCGTTGTAGGTCGTGCAATTACTGAATTGAACATATTATGTCACAGGCGACCAGCGAATGCCGGTTACCATCTAAGGGGTTTTAAAAACCCCACATAATCCTGACTCCCCCCCCCCCCAGAAGGGTATCTTTTCGAAGATTACCCCCTGACACAAAAAGGAAGTATATATCATCCTGATTAGTGCTAGGTAGTTATAGGCGGGTGTATCACTTACCATTGCGTAATTAGCAAAAAAATATATGAAGACAGACTGTAGGTCTTTCGTCTTATTACACAGTTAATCATTATCCTAGATTTAGTTAAACAGTTAAAGGAATAATATTAAAAGGATAACCCTGACAGTAATATGATTATTTTTAAACAGGATATTTTTATTATACGACTGATTGCGGCACAGGAAAGTAACCTAATATAACACAAGTACATTCGCTCCAGCTTAAACAACTGCGCTTAAAGGGCCATATGTTTATCTTATAATTATCAACGCAGCGGTGTGTGTGTGTGCGTGTGTGTGTGTGTGTGGGTGTCTCTAAGCGTGTAATTAAAGTATGGAAATAGTATTATACGTTTTGAAGTGTTTTCTCTATAAAACATTCGAGTGGCTGGGAACAGTCCGGTGTTGATGAACTCCTCGATTATTTTTTTTTTTTTTCGTTCACCTCATTCCCCATCGTATTATAATGAAAGCACTGTTTACAAAGCTCGTGTCCGTAACCCGCAGCAGCTTTTCGATGATTCTCGAAACGTCGACTTCATAAACGCGCCTATAAAAAGTTTTAAATGGAATTTTATGCTTTCGTACGTTTCTCGGAATGATATTTTCATTGCCGCGTCTAAGTTTCTGCTTAATTATACACCGGATACGAGGGGAGGGGAATAAAAAAAAAAAAAAACCAATCGTTTTACTACTGCAAGCAGTCTGACCTGCAATTTGGACGTTGCGAAATTTGCTTCGGACAGTTTATAAGGTAATTAATTTCGTCTGAACCTAAACTGTCTGTTTGTATTGAAAAATGTTCATAACTTCCAAACAGAGCAGGTCGAGATGTGTTGACACACACACTAATTAATAATTATAACATGCATACATACATACATACATACATACGTACGTACAAACATACATACATTTATACATACGTGCATACATACATACATACTTACATGCATACATACGTACATACATACATACATATATACACACATACATACATACATATATACATAATACATGCGTACATTTATACTTTCATGCATACATACATACGAACATACATTCATACAAACATACATGCATACATTCATAGATACATTCATGCATACATTCATTCATGCATAAATACATGCATGCATGTATTTATGCATGCATGCATTCATACATATATATCACGCCTCGTTCCCAGTGGGGTAGGCAGAGACCAGCTCTCTCCACCTGCTACGATCCCGGCACACCTCTCTCGCTTCCTCCACTTTCATGAGCGTCTTCATGCACGCTCGTCGGTCGCGAGTACTCTCGATATGTATACCATCATTTCAACCGTGGACGTCCACTGCTGGACATTAGTCTCTTGTCCCACAAACCGCGCTCTACATATCTATCTGATAGATCAATTAAATTCAATGCGAGATAAGTTTCTTGTATTCAACTTAACGCATACAGCTAACGGTATTCAATTGAGCAACGCAACGGCCGTGAACGTTCACCTGATAATAAGTGATAACCCTGCCGATAACAAAGGTGTACCTAGTTCGGACGACATAGCACCACATTACGCTGGTCGCTTTAAGACATAAGTTATTTTACCCCAGTAAGTTCACCGCGTATAACGCCCTTCAAACCGGAACATGCACACTATTCTTTGGCTTTTTTTATGTGACGAAGCGATGATACAAGTGATGTACACTGCACCGCATTGCGCTCGTCGCTTTAAGACGTAATATGTTAAGTAACGTTATCCCAGCAAGTTCACTAGCTACAGCGCCCTTCAAACCGGAACACGGTAATGTTTCGCACACTACCATTTGTCAGATGCAATAGACGCTGTGATAATACCTACTTAAACGTGCTCTATCGAATTTTGAATAGAAACATTATTGTATTAAAATCATTATTAACACAATCATTATCGGATCATAAAAAAAAAGTTAATCATGATTCGTTTCACAACGTCTAATTATGTGCCGCGATCAAAAACTTCATTATAATTTCAAAGCGACGTTCATAAACGGTATCGTATAACTATTATCATACTAAATACATTCACCGCTCACTGGTGGTAAGTCTCTGGTGCCGGAGACCGTCCAAGTTACCACCGCAACCCCTAATTGCAGCGAACATTATCGTGTTCCGGTTTGAAGGGCGCTGTTGCTAGTGTAATCACTGGTATAATGACACTCAACATCTCAGACGACGAGCGCAATGCGGTGCTGTATATACCATCCTAACTAGCGCCATGTTAGTACCGGCGGGTGTATCACTTATGGGGCGGACCCTTGTCTGGTCGTGATGCTGCTAATGAATATACGAGGCTCTGGCTCTAACCAACCCTCATTGGGCCAGTTTGGTGGAAAATGGCTTAAGTCTCCTCATATGAACCCCAATAAACTGCTGACTGGATGCGGTTATTCGTGGTCTTTAGGTTGCTGTAAGTCCAGCTGTGGATGTCTATTGGCTGATGATGATGATGATGATCACTTACCACCAGATGGTCCCGCTAGTGTAGTAGCTTAATTTAATTTAAAAAAAAAAAAAACGTTCCATGTTACAAAAGCTCACAGCAAATATTTATAATACAAAATTGATCGTTAAAGTTAATGTAACATGCTTTTTAACAAGTTATATTGCTTATTCGTGCAAGTTAAGTATTTTGTCCTAAATAATAATTTAAAAAAAAAAAAAAATTAGAAACATAACTGGCACAATGGTGCGCCGCGCGGCACACGGCCGCACCGCGGTAATTGAAAATAATAATTGAATTCGAATTAAGAATACGAAATCAGAATAGAACGGGGCTACCATTGCCTTAACTATGCAATATTTATTAGGCATTACATAAAAACCTATTACTGAGGTAATTGGTAACGAGTCTAGACTCGTGACTGGACTTTTAACTTTCAACTTATTTCACTGGTGGTAGGCCTCTTGCCGGAGACGGTCTAGGTACCATTGCATCTCCTATTCCTGCTGCCGAACATGTGTCAACTGTGTTCCGGTTTGAAGGACGTTGCACCTACTGTAATTACATGATGTGGTGAAGTATCATCTCAAGCAGCGCCACTGTTATGAGCAGGCGTATCACTTACCATCAAGTGAACGTCTCATTCGTCTCGTTGCTTAATTGTATTAAAAAAAAAAAAATTGTTAAGTATTAACGTACAAAATCCCATTTGCATATATTTATTTTTTAAATTATTAATGTTATGGTAACCCTGGACACGCGCCATATTTAAAAAATGCGCGCGCTTGCGTTCCTACGCATTTTTTTTTTTGTATTTGAAATTGAAATTTGAATTTGGAATCGTGTGTGCTCTATTGTGTGGCAAATGGAATTCTTGTTGCGTATTTAGTTACATGAGCGCGGCGTCCAATGTCTATTGGCACGATTAAACCTATAATTTGTTTATAAGTGGAGGTCTCGTTAAATTGGTATGATAATGATAGGTAATTCATTTTGCAAAATTTTGAATGGAGATCTTTGTTGATAAAAGAGTTTTAGGCATTAAGCGTTGCTCAATAGGTTCGTGTAAACGTTCTATGAATGATTAACTGCTTTTTTTTGGTGTCTGTAGATATCTTCAAAATATACCTTGCTTCTAGAAATTAGTGTTTTGTAGTATTTCCTTTTTTTAAAATCCTCGCGGCGTCCCGTTGCTCAATTTAAAAAAGGAGCAAGGCATTCCTTAGCACTTTCGCTATACTGCGATATGTAGGAGAACAATTAGATTTTCTTGACCTCCTCAGCCTCGTTTATCGAGTGATAAGGGTCAGGAAACCGAAGACTGACGTGGAGAAACTGTCGGCCTAGAAATCGTTTTATTAACCAATAAATGCATAACAGTACGGACAATAAAGTATTTGTATATGAAGAGCTTTCGCGTTGATATGTATTGAACGGACGGCCGGCAACGAAATGTGTGTCTGTAGGAATGTGTGCGTGCGATGGATGGGTCGGCCGTGCCGCGCTTAACAATCACAATTCACTTACACCGGAAATTTATGAATTTAAATGTGAAAAGTGTTAGGAATTTAATGACTGGCTTCGAAGTAAACCGCGCCATGTCTTCCTGGTGCCCTGTTACATAAATATTGAGCAGCGCCATTGTTTACCGGCTGGATACTGTGCGCTGACGATTATCAATATATTATATTAACCGTTACTTTAGCTGTGTAAGAGTTCCCGCACAACCACACACAGTATCCAAGCCAACCTCACCTGATCGTGGTGCCCCATCTAAACCACATAAACGAGGCTCTGGCTCACACGAACCCGCACTTGGCCAGCGTGGTGAGAAATGACCGAAATCCCACTATATGACTCCTTACCCGATCGATGTTGGAATCTTTGGAGTAGGCTTATGTCCAGCTGTGGACATCTGATCAATTTTTTCGGTCGGTTATATCACCTGCTATATTTTATAATATACTAGTGGTAGGTTTCTATCACCGGAGACCGTCTAGGTAGTTACCACTGCAGCACCTGTTTCCTCAGCCAAACAGTACTGTGCAAATATTACTGTACTGTACTTCAAAGGCGCTGTAGTACTTACTGAGGTATCGAGACCTGAAAGCTTATGCCTCTAGGCCACGAGCACAGTGATGCTGTGTATATCATTTTTTTTTTTTAATCAACGTGGCGACGAGACGACCATGATGTCCACCTGACGGTATGCCTGCCGATAACAACGTGCACTACTTTGTTATGGACAAATATCTCAATAATTTCTATAACAGCGCCCTTCAAATCGGAACACAGTAATATTAACTTGTACATTACTGTTCGTCGACTGCAATTGGTGCTGTGGTGACCACCTAGACGGCAACAGAGACTCACCACCAGTATAACTATCGCCATATCACGAGTAAGCTTATCGCTTATCAGCTTCAAATTTCAATGTAGTGTCTTTAGGTTTGAAATAGGTGTTAAAGCATAATTTATCATTGTCTGTATAGGTGATGATGATGATGGTGTTAATTAGTCACCAGTCAGCGCCCGCGCATGATTTCTAATGTGTTTTATAACAATATTTAATAGTTGAGCAACGCGAGCGGAGCTCGTGCCTAATTAGGTTACACATGACAGCTACAAGGCGTGGCCTCTTATAATATAAGTACTACGACACACGGACGCACAGCGAGACGGTAATTCCCCTTTGTATGCTAATACAGAATTATCTAGCCACTCGAAATTGTAATCTTAAAACTTGCTTCGGATTTCTTCATCCGTTCTTTGGTGAGTTGTAACCCGATCGTCGTACCTCGCCTGGTGTTGTGCGAAGGCGAAACGGAAGGTGGGGAGGATGTTCGTTCGTCAATCGGCCGCTATAGACTCGAATGATGACGGTAAAATACTAGCTATACTAGCTAGATCGTACAAAATAATACGTTTTTTTTTTTGCGCCCATGAGGCATACAATGTTGAGTCTCATTGCCTCAGTAATTTCACTAGCTAAAACTCCCTTCAAACCGGAACACGATAATGTTCGCACAGTACTGTTCAGCAGTAGAAATAGACGCTGTGGTGGGTACCTATTTAGGCGATTTCCGTTACAGAGATATCACCAGTATAATTCAAGCTCGAAATTAGTATCCAAGATATAACCTTAATAAGCGAGATCACCGGTTATGGAGGTGTGATGGTGAAATTTGGATATCCGGATGTTTGATAATCCGACCGCCGCGAGACAGTTCGTGATCGTGGACTTATAACTAATGCCGTGTCCATTGTTGTTCGTAACTTTGTGATAAAACTTGATTAGGCGTTTGTATGAAGCGAAACTGGTAAATAGTCGACTCTCAGCTACTTAAAAGAACAGCTCGATGTACTTCCCAAGGGTCTCTCTTCTCCTGGGAAGAGACTGAAGAGAGAGCTCCTGAGCTGTGAGGTTCACCACATAGCTTATTCTTCTCGCAGTATAATAAAATATGGTAATATAATAATTAATGGTGGTAAGACTGTCATCGGAGATCTACGTAGGCCTGTTACAGCCGCTGAACAGTACTATGCAAACTACTGTTATCCGATTTAAAGGACGCTGAACTAGAGAAACTATTGGTCTATATATCAACCCAATTACAGCCACGTTGTTACCGCCAAGTTTATTACCATCAGGTATACATCCCGTCTTGTCGCTTCGTTGAATAAAAGATATTATAAATAATCACTTATGTCCTAACTTTATTCTTAAGTCACAATGATGCGTTGTGATGCATCATCGTCATCATCATCATCATCAGTCGATACGTATCTATAGCTGAACCTCGGCTATGGATTCATATGGGGGGATTTAGGGAATTTCCCAATACCCTGGCTCATGGGGTTCGTGGGAGCCAGAGCCTCGTTTGTTGATTAGCAGGGTCCTGCGAGCAGATGAGGTTGACACTCCTGTGGAATACACCAGCACTTTATAGAGAACCGATCATGTGGACGTGCTGCTCATCACGTCGGTTTGTGGTAGAAGAGCACTGTAGTCGAATTTCGACGCAATAATGGTCGAAAAGTTTGTGTGACGTTAATGTATGAATGTTAGCGGTGGCAGTTTACTATTCGAATATATTAATAATGACGCATCCGATTCCGAGAATAATTCGAATAAATAATCGACTTGTACATTTGATACGTGGTACGTAAACAGGACGGTGTGGTGCGACAGCCAATGCGATAAACAATGTGCCGTACATATAATTAAATTCTCTTCGTACCCTCTTTAGACTTGATTGTTTTATTTACAGCTGTTAAAAGACGTGCCGTGGTAGCCCGGTTAGTAGTGGTGGTACGCACTATAGCGTCGCGAAGAGGCACAGGTTTGATCTCCACTGAGCTTGAAGGTCCGATGAAGGGTAACATGGCGGAGACATTAGCATGTTCAAGGATTTGTGTATTTCTAATATCAACCAAATTGCTCTTGTCTATAATATCCTTGTTGATAAATGGGACAGTCCCGATTATGAGAGATGGGAACTTTAACTTCTTAATATTTATTTGAACATATTGCTAATTACTAATTATTGGTGGTAGGTCTCTGTTGCCGGAGATGGTCTAGGTAGGTAATACCGTGCCTATTTTTATCGCCAACAGTAGTGTACAAATATTACTGTGTACCAATTTAAAGAGCGCTGTAGTTAGCGTAATTACTGGGGTAAAGAAAATCGAGATCTCGTCTCAGAGCACAATGTAGTAGTGTATCGTTCTAACTAGCGCCATATTGTTATGGGCAGCCGTATCACTTATTATCAGGGGACCCTCCCCATCTTCGTTGTTTAAAAAAAAACTGACCTTTGACTTCTTACACATTGAAATTATTTAAAAAGTTGTAACAAATGTCCTTTCACCTAATTTATCGCCCTTGCGACTTATTTCCGTACTGGTTTCAACCGGTTCGTAGTGATGTGTAAGATTTAAATTGTGAAGCCGTCGTTCTGAATTCAAAAAAAAAAAAAAAAAAAACAAAACGCGTTCGAATTATGATTTAGAACGTGTTCGGGAGAAACTCGACGTTTCTAAAAACGAACATCTAGCGGCGACCGCCATCATTATACATACGGGTAATGAGGAATTAACTAAGGAGTAAATCGGACATTTAACATAATTTTAATTAAAAACTATTTTTTAAGCATATATTTTATAACGACTTTATAAACGTAACATCTCCAATGTGAGTACATATTAAAACAAACGCGACACTTGTGTATAAATCCTAAGAATCAATCAATGTGTTATAAAACAAATAATTCATTCAATAAAAAAAAAGAAGTTTTTTTTAATGTAAAATTATAGATAATTGTCTTAAATTCTTTTAATGACCGCTTCACTCTTGTGCATAATGAAGATAGTGTACTTTATAATAATATAATGTTTCAAATATTTCAAGGCTAACCGTTCTCAGCTGTCAATCATAACAAGATATCCATCTTTGTCGGATTTACGGGTCCCCCTGTATAGCCGTCCCGTTCCGGCGCGCGCGCCCGATCGTCCGCGTCCAGTTCTTTATTTGAAAATTTGATTTTAAATGTGGAATGAATAAGCATTATCTTAAGGAATCCGTTCTTTTATTTGAATTTTTAATTCCTTTTTTCGGCCTGACTACCGCTTAAATCATTTTTTTTCTTTTTAAATCATTCCGCTCCGGGATTTTCGTTTTCGGTCTCGAGATTTATTAGGCGATGTAAATGCATTCAGCGGGCTCGTAACGTTCGCTTATAAATTTATTTTTAATTGCTTCGGGAAGTAAACTCTTTTACGTCCTCCGTGGCGTAGCGGCAAAGCGCTTGCAATGCGGACGTCCGTAGTTCGAATTCGAGGCTACGGGGAGCAGTAGCCTATTTCATATACAAATAACACATGTTAGGAGCGGAACGTTCACATGATGGTAAGTGACACACACTACACACATATACACTGCACTACATTGCTCTCATCTCCTGAGACATAAAATGTTAACTCTCATTGCCGCAATAATTACACTAGCCACAACGCCCTTCAAACCGCAACACAGTATTGTTTGTCGGCTGAAATAGGTTCTGCAGCGGTACCTCCCTAGACGGTCTCCGGATATAGACCTAATTCCAGTAAAACTTTCAATTACCCTTCAAGCTGTCTACCGTCATATGAGAGCTGGAATTATCTGTGTAAGTACGCTGCGTGGGTAGAAAAAAAATGTATTATTAAATCGAATTACTAACAATATGTTATTACTAATTCCATTTATAGATAATAGAGTTCATAAAGTCGTTAAATGATTGAGGAGGTGCACGCCGACGCGCTTGTGATAAGCGTGGAATGGCAGATGATGAATACCGTTTTAAATGGCCGATATAAATGATTGTGTTACAGCTGGTTTATGTTTGAGTAACCCGACCCTCGCTGCATCGTACGCCAATAAGAATTTAAGAAGAATTCGTCGAGTTTGTTATTGTAAGACTACTCCGTTGCATTTCTAGACGGCTGCAACTGCAGAATAAGCGTCTGGATCCCCGATCGCGTACTGCCTCCACAGCAATATCACGTCAACCGTATATACAACGTCACTTCATACGAATAAGGATCAAAATTGCTTGTTTGTATAATTCTATTAAATCAGCACCATACTCTGGGAGTTAGTCATTAAATAGGATTTTTTTATTCGATAGCGATGAGAGCAGCAACACGTTCATCTGATGATAAGTGATACGTTAGCCCATAACAATGTTGTAGTCGTTTTCAGACTTATCTTAAGTCTGGTTACCTCAGTAATAACACTAGTTACAAATACAAGTGATGTTAGCTCTACTGTTTGGCGGTAGTAACAGCCGCTGCGCTGGTAAATACCTAGATGTAGATGCTAAGTTAGCATTCGTGCGGCCACCGTGAAATGCCTAGACCCACCGCGTTCGACAAGCGAGTCCTACGCACAAATCTGCGAATCGAGCACAGTTATCATAAGGTAACATTATACCTGCGATATAAACAAACGCGAAATTGTTATTGTTAAAATACCACTGTTGAGAGGACCTTAAGTTCCTTCTGGGAAGCGTTCGCCGTATCAAAACATTAGGGTCCATTTTTATGTGCGCTCGCATTAACGCCAAGCTAATTTGCTCCTTAGCACAATACAATTAAGGCACATATTGCTTTGATAGTGTCATTGTCAATTGGCGTTATAAACATTCGAATTTAAGTGGAAACGTTAGAAACTAGAACGGTAAGCGTTGACGAGAATTTAATTTGTATTAATTACAACGTAATTTAGATCTTATTTATCAGCAATAAGATTCAATTTTCATTGTTAAATATTTATATAGAAGTAATTGTTTTAATCTTGTATACAATGGCCCGTCTGTGAGTAGTGTGAATTGTATCAATGTTTTCTTAATTACAATTTTTTTTTGTTGAGATTAATTGTTATGTCTAAAGCCGCGAAGGCGATGTGGTGCAGTGTATATCATCCTAACTGTCCTACCGCTGTGATGTTATGAGCGGGCGTGTTATTTACCATCAGGTAAACGTCCCGCTCGTCTTGTCTTGTATTAAATAAAAAACATATATTTTTTGATGATAAGGTCGTTCACCTCTGCCGCTAGTTAGGATGATACACACTGCATCACATTGCGACCTACTGTTTGAGACTTTTTTTATATAGACGAGCGGCACGTTCTTCTTCTTCACCTGATGGTAAATAACTCGCGCGCCTATAACACCGCGATGCTAGTTAAGATGGTAAAGACCACACCACACCGTTCGTCACCTGAGACATAAGATGTTGAATCTCGTTACTAGTTACTATAGACAAGCATCCTTCAAACCGGAACACAGTAATATTTGCACACTACTGTCTATCGGCAGCAATAGGCGCTGCGGTACCTACCTAAACGGTCTCTCACAGACCTACTGCTAGTATTAAAACAATTAGAGACGATAAAAAAAAAAAAAAAAGCAATAATCTAAAGCAACAGAACAATGAGATGGTGAACCTATGCATCAGGATCACGTAGCCCACGTGAAAGCTGTTAATGACGATTTGCAAGCTGTTGCATTGTTTAACGTTAGCTAAATGTTAAATGGCACACGTTATAAATATTAAAATGTAAATTTTCCGCCCAACGCTGGACATTTTCCTGCCGCCGAAGTACGGACTGACGGACGTTCGCGACGCCATTGGCCACCTCCAGCTCGCGCGCTGAATGTTTAATCGTGATGAATTATTGCAATAATCGAGTAATAGGTGTTAGCGGATTGATTATAATTCATAACGACGCCGTTAATAACGAGCCCGCTGATGGCATTCCGACGTTGTCCACTCGTCACTATTATTAAATAATATTAATTAGTATAATGTTAATAAACATTTAATCATCATCATCATCAGCCTTTGCTAAACCACAGCTGGATCTGCTTCTCCAATATCTACACTAGATACGATATCCAGTCCAACCAACAAATATTTATTAGTCTATGTAGATACCGCAGCGCCTGTATCTACTTCCAAATAGAAGTGTGGAAACATTACTATGTTCCGGTTTGAAGGGCGCTGTAGCTAGTATAATTGCTGAGGATACATCTCTCAGACGATGAGTGCAATTTGGTGTAGTATATATTATCCTAACTAGCGTTATGAGCGTATCAAAAACCAGCGCGACACCTGTCAGCTCCATTCCCATTCCTATCAGCACTTCACAAATTTCACTAGTAAGTATGTTTGGATTCGTTTGGGGGTGGGTACAGGGGGTGGTTTGTCATTTGAATATTCAAATGAGGCGCTAATCTGTTTTATCGGCGAGTTTACTGCCTGTAATGATCACCTGCGAAATGAGCGCGAGCTGTTAAAATTTATGGCTTGGGTGTAGACTAGTGTTAGTGTATACGTCAATGTCTAACACAGACTGTATTAAGCACTAGTTTTAAAGCAAGCGCGTGCGAATTTGAGATCATAAGTTCAAATTCTTAACAACTGCTCCCATAAACAAACTATAGTAGTCCATTTTTTTATACAATTACGACGTTCACGTGATAGTAAGTGTTGCTATGTATAACACCTATCACTATCCTATCACAACCCTAACTTCTCCAGTTATATACTTGTGGAATAAAACTACAAATCTCAGATTAACATTGTTAAATAAAAAAAAAATTTTGTTCGAAACGTGTTAGTTCATCTTTGTTACAAGATAATGAGCATAACGTGGTGCAGTGTATATCATCCTAACTATATTATTATAGACGAGCATATAGTTTATGATCAGACGAACGTCCTAATCGTCTCGTCGAATAAATAATATCAATAAATCATCAGCCGTTACGTTAGATGTCCACTGCTGGACATAGGCCTTTCTCAAAGATCTCGAAATCGGTCGTTCCTGTACTGAATGCTTTCAAAGGTATTCCGTGACCTTCGGGGCGAAGAGAAGGTAAAGGTAAATGGTACCGGAGCTGACTGAGATGACTGTGGAGCCAGCATGGCCGCCTGGCAGCAGAGGCAGCCTTTATGGGGGTTGATATTAGGGTATTTGGTCCAATTCCTGCCAAGCTGGCCCAATGCGGGTTGGAAGGAGCCAGATCCTGGACAGGGAGCAAAATCAGAACGTAAGATTAGCTTGGGTCCCGTTAGTCGTTGTGCGGGACCTCTTACACCCCTATAAATAATAAGATACATATAATTTTATCTAGAGATATCTTTAACTTGCTCGCAAACAACGCAATGGCTAATAAACTATTTTACAACAATGTAAGCAAAGCGTGTACATGGAACTTAATCGAGTACCCTCCATATAGAATCGAGACATCGAATTGTTCGGGCCGATATCGATGCGATCGATTCCGAGCGCTCGACATAATTAAATTAGATCAAGTAAGCCGCGTGGGTGTAAACTTGAAAACACGTCTTATCTGTTTTCTATACGAATTAATTTCAAATCGGCGAGTTTCGAGCGATTTATTTATTGATCGCTGCGGGCGATCGACTTTTTTTTTTCATTAACTATTTAAAAAAAAAAACGTTAACGACCCGTTCCGTACGGTGGGCGAGTGGGCAGCAATTAGTTTGTGTAGCTCTATTACCGAAACGCGCTGGACATTAACCGGCGGAGACAGTTCACCCGCTCCACACGCAACCGAGTACCACGATCTTCATACACAGATCAGCCCCCCAAATATTACCGATTTTAAAGTGATTTAACATTTATATACAAATATAAAATTAGAGGATCAGACCAAAACCTAATAATTAATTTGATTATCTACGTACTTTTGTATTATTACACGTAATTACTTCGAACTTATATCAGTACTAATACTTAATCTAGTTGTATTGAATTTTGAAGATACTTGTTAGAGTTGACCTAATATTGGTATTTACTTATAGGTTGGTTAATCACCAAAATATACTGTAAAATATATTGTAGATAGAGAAATAAAACTTTTTGATATATGGATTAATATTTCCATCCAATCCAGAGCTTCATTGACTCATCACAATATCTCCAAAGCTATTAGAATTAGGCACTTAAAACTTGGTAGAAATATTGATTCTGCTATTTAGAGGTTAACTCATATTGAATCTTTCTAAATATTTTCCCCACAGCGGGTTTCGAGGATGTTACGTCCTGCAAAGCGGGCGGGGAACAGATTGTTTATGATAAATTAAAAAGGTAAATAATTTGCATACGGTTTACGATGTATCAATAATGGCCGATTGAATTTAAACGTAGAGCTAACACCAAATGAGTTTAAAGGGCCGCCATTCGTCATCCGGCACACGTATGTGCATCAAGTAAATCCATCAATGCGTTAACAGTCACCATAAATGTGAAACGGTCCTTTTTCGCGGCGGCCTTGCGCGGAACAATATCCAATAATAACAATAAAACAGTCACAATTACATGCGCCGGCGCATTATTAATATTGATCGGGGGCCAACATGGCCGGCACAAGATGGCGGCCGCGGTGCGCGAAGTACGGCGGAAGTGACACAAATGTTGCGATTGGTTATTGGAAATTTCATGAAAATTATTATCGGCCCATCTTCGTGCAGCTCGAATTAAGATAGGTATATGTTGACATAAATATATCACTTCTAGTGGTAGTGTCTCTGTTGCCGGAGACCGTTGACTAACGCGCAAACGTTATCGTGTTCCAGTAACTAGTTAAGTTACTGAGGTAACGAGAGTTAATATCGTATGTCTGAAGCGAGCACAATGTGGTGTAGTGTATATCATTTGCAGGTATTATTAAAAATCTATGAGTGTTTTGAATAAAATCTTCGTCGTACGAAGTTAGTCAAGTGTTGTGTATATATACTAACAATTAGAGATATTAGGAAATTACATATAAACTAATATCGGGTTAATTAAAGTGTATTGAAGCGAGATGACTGCGCTCGTATTCGAATCCTGGACGCAGACCTTATTAAGCATCGGCTGCGACTTTCCATTGTTTTAATTGTACCTCCTTTCGAATGTAATTAACATTGATTAAAGGTACTTGATGTGATATCCATCTCGTACTGTGTGGGTAGTTGGGTATACCCGACCTACTATATCTCTTCTGCAGCATCATTCCATAGTATAATATCGAATAATTACATTGATGAATATAAACATGGAAACGGCTTAAATGCCACATATGGATTCCTACAAATGTGGAGATCTTTTCGTGAGGCCTATGTCCAGCAGTGGACGTCTACGCTGATGATGATGATATATAGTATTATGGAATAATGTGCTAGTTGCAGATCTCTGTCACCGGAGACCTAGGTAGGTACCAACACAGTTCCTATTTCTACCGCCAAACTACATTGTGCAAAGATTACTTGGTTTAAAATTGACAAGGTTAACACTTGACCACGATGACACCTGATGTTAAGTGCTGATCTGGTCTGTGGAGAAAGAGCACTAACTCACTAACTTCCTTGAAGACACCCATGTCTTATTCCTACGGGAAGACCGACACCGGCTAGTTCCATTCATTTGTTGTTCTTATGAAGAACGAGGAGCTGAACTTCTTTGTCCGCAAACTGGGAAGTCTACAACATAAGGATGTTGATTCGCCATCGACAGGTCATCCGGACAACCGGCGGTGAGATGGAGATGGAGGAATTATATTGGGTAATTCCATCGCAGTCTCCGAAATGTATCCTATAGATGACTGCGAGTATGGCCACATGGCGCCTGTGTTCGAGATTGTCCAGCCTGGTTGTGTTAATTTCATGATCACCAACGAGTCTCTTACAGAGTCTCCAACAAGTGTATTAGTAATAGTTGCAGCACCTGCCCAGATATGGTGACAGTGCTCAACACACGACTTGGTCTTGTCGCCGGAAATTCTAGCAATTATCTCCTTCGTCATCACAATCCATGGACGTCTACAGCTGGAGATAGGTCTCTTATTTATTTCATAAAACATGATCATCCAGCAGTTCTACTTAATACATGATCTAAGCTCATTATGACAGTCCAACTTACTCATACATATAAGGTTGCCAAATATCTCCCTTCCGCTTTTTTGCTCTTTATTCAATGCTTTATAAAAAGTGTTACAGTGATCGGATTTAGTTCAAATATGCGCCGTTTTGTTCGATAATCTGTTTCCATCTAGACGGCAACTTCATAATACCTCCATCGTAGAAGCCCCCCTCCTTATTTGCGAAGAACTCGGACAGCCACTTTTCACAAGCCTCTTTTGAGTTCAACTTTACACCACCAAGGGCGTTCACCATGGACAGGAATAGATGGTAATCACTTGGCGCTATGTCCGGGCTATATGGTGGATGCGATAAAACCTCCCATCCGAGCTCCCGTAGCATCTGACGAGTCATCAACGAAGTGTGTGGTCTGGCGTTGTCCTGGTGGAACACTACACCCTTCCTGTTGGCCAATTCTGGACGCTTCTGGTCGATCGCCTGCTTCAAGCGGTCCAGTTGTTCGCAGTAGATGGTAGAATTAAGCGTCTGGCCATATGGGAGCAGCTCATAGTGGATGATTCCCTTCCAATCCCACCAAACACACAGCAAAACCTTCCTGGCCGTCAATCCCGGCTTGGCCACTGTTTGGGACGATTCACCGGCCTTCGACCACGACCGTTTTCGCTTGATATTGTCGTATGTGATCCATTTTTCGTCGCCAGTCACCATCCGCTTCAAGAATGGGTCGAGTTCGTTCCGTTTCAGCAGCATATCGCAGGCGTTGATTCGGTCCAGAAGGTTTTTTTGCGTCAAATCATGCGGCACCCAAACATCAAGCTTTTTTTTGTATCCAGCCTTCTGCAGATGGTTTAAAATGGTTTGGTGACTAACTCCCATCTCCTGGGCGATGTCACGAGATGCCACATGCCGGTCTAACTCGATGTAGTCCATGATTTGATCGGTATTTGTCGTCACAGGTCTTCCGCCGGCTGGCTTATCCATGGTGTCGTTTTCACCGGCTCTGAATCGTCGAAACCATTCCTCCGCGGTTCGAAGTGATAGAGTACCGTCCCCCAAAACACCAATAATCTCACGAAACGTTTCTCTAGCGGATTTGCCTTTAACGAAGGAAAACTTTAAAATAGCGCAAATTCGGCGTTAGTGAACTCGCATGTTTACACGTCTATAACTGTTGAACGCAATATCCAAACTAATTATGCATAGCGTCGTTTTGTAGGTTATGTCAAGACCTTTCAAATTATGTATAGTATTGCCAGATACGAGCTCTGTAGCGCTTTGTATTATACATAGCCGCGAAATTCAAAAGACAAAAAGGCGGAAGGGAGATATTTGCTAACCTATTATATAGAGAAAGTATTACTGAATTGGCATAGTTTTAACTTTAGTTTTTTTAACTCGCTGTTTAGTCGAATGTCGCGTTTTTTATGGTTTTACTAATTTAACAGTTACTTTACTTATTGCCCGAAATAAAATGGCGAACGCGATAAGATTATTATCACATTACTAGCCTTTAGCAAACAGTTTGATCTTTCAACTACAATGTATAAGATTTAACAAAGAGCTAACTCAATGGCGTTGGCGTTGCTTAAACCTCTTTTATGTTTGTTTATTCGCAAAACTCGAACGGTATAAAGGTGTTGACAAACTGGTGCAATTTAATATATTTTTGTCATTTTTTTTTTATTTGATAACACGAGCTTGTATGATGGTAAGTTATACGTCTGTCCTAACGAGGCATTGGTTAGGATAATATACATTGTATCATATTTATTGTATTTCGAGGAAACGGGAGACGAGAGTAAACTTTAAAAAACAAACAAACCGTGGACTATCTACTAGTCCAGTATGAGATGAGCTGTAAGTCAATATGACTACAAAGTGCTCAACATCATCATAGAACAGACGAGAGTATCTTCCATTTGATGGTAAGCGATACGCCTGTCTATAGCAACGTGGCGCTAGTTATAATGATATGTTCTATGACGTAAGACTTCTGGTCTTCTGATCTTATTACCCTAGTAATTCTAGTATAGTGCCTTTAGATTGGAACTCAGTAATGTCTGCACACTGCTGTTTATCGTCTGCAATAGGAGCTGCGGTGGTACCTACCTGAACGGTATCTGGTATCAGAGACTCTACCTAAAACTTATTGTAACTAGCTACCCGCTGATGCGGACTGATCTTCAGCGTTGCCGCCGCCTTAACGATTTAATTACATCGTGTTTGACCTTTGCCACTTGTGTAAGGGTAAAAAAAAAATGATATTTCATTAGAGGTTTAATTATTAAACAATGAGTTCTCTATTACATTTACACTGCAAACAACAATAGAATGTTTTCTATTGAGACGCATTCCTTAGATACATTGACTCAAGGTTGCAATTGGTTGATTTGTACATACGGAAAGCAATGTTGAATACATATACATATATATATATATATATATATATATATATATATATATATATATATATATATATATATATATATATATATATCATGAAAATGAGTTTTGTTTCTTCGCCAATCACGTGAAAAGTAGTGATCGTATTCACATGGAAACATGAGCATTCGCACAAGTGATTTCTTGATCGCTATAGGCTATATATATTTTGGATTTCACGGTTCCTTCATCATTCTATTACTAATTAACTTTTATGAACATTTTCATTTAGTATTTCCGCAGTTGCTATAGCAACGGTTGCAATACAAATTCATTTCCAGTTGCGGTTGCCGTCAAGTAATATTTGATGCAAACTTCAAGTCTAATTGTACAGGGTGTCTGGTGGCAGATTTATGTTTTCAAATTTAAATAAAAAATAATATGTTTGACGTATAATTTTACTAAAAGTATTAAAAGATAGAGTACAAATGCGGATTTAATTTTTTAAAGATAATGTCATCCAAATGTCTTCCATCCTGTTGCACACACTGTTCGAAACGGAGCCTCGTATTCCGTGCCACTGCAGTAAACTTGGTTCAATTGCGCTGATTTCTCGCCGAATATTTTCTTTTAAGTCCACAATAGTTCGCGGATTGTTGGCGTAAACTCTCTCTTTGAGGTAGGCCCATCGCCTATCCGTCGAATATTGAAATGAGAACAAAACTGTCGGCGAGCGAGTAAGTAAGAATCGTTACTCTTGAAAAATGCTTCAATAGCGAACGCGCGATGCTGACCCGACCACTGCACCACTGCGACATCGTGACTAAGAAATCCGCACGATCGGTGATTCTAATGACACCACCTTCTCCCCGCACTGTTTATAACTTATTGAGATATTCGTTTTTTAAAATATAAATCTGCCGCCAGACACCCTTTATATTACAGTCAGCAAAGCGGATAGGGAACAACTAGCTAGCATTTATGTATATTGAAGATATTCAGACATTCATTGGCAGACAGAATATCTTCACGAGATCTCTGTTCGATGTAAATATTCATAATTTGGCAGTGATATGACTTCTGACATTTAGAGGTCAGCTAAGAATGGATATTAGAAAAACCTTACCCCAGTTTGCAAGGGTGTTACAGCTAGCAGAGCGGGCGGCGCACAGCTAGTATGTTATTGTTTATATATGTAACTATTGCAATAATATAAACAATAACGTTATGCGAGCTTTATGCTTAGCTTGAACAAGATCGTGTGTTCAAAAAATTGTGTGTAATTGTTTGTTAGAAAACGAGATCACGTAACACTCGCACCGCGCTGTCGTTGTCGTCGATGTCGACATTTGAACGGTTGCTGTGACATCTATCGACGTACCGATATATCGACGTATCGATATGTCGACGTATCGATATATTGATCTTTCGAATTTCGTGACCGCATATTGGTAATCTGCATATATTTTTAATTGTAACATATTATTGAAGGCGTATTAAGTTGCCTGTAGTAAATACTAGCTGGTCCCCGCTTTGCTGGCTGTAGTATAAAGTTAGACTGCAAATGATTTTCTGTATCAACCGTTACTATAGCAACCGCACAACACGAAATTGTTTATATAGAAAGGAAGGAAAGGATCTATGACATTCTCTAAAATCAATAGCTTATAACCATCTACAATTCAACCCGGGTCACTTGCTCATGTTCTCATGTCGATATGTTCACTAGTTTTCACGTGATTTTGTAACAAACAAAACCAATTTTCATTATAGACATAGATAATAATGTTTATTATATTATTTATTTGCTTTTTTCTATTCTAAACACTTCCAAACGTTTAAAACAACGACGTACAAACCGGAACACAGTAATGTTTGCACAGTACTATTCAGCGGAAGAAGGTGCTGCGGTGGAAGCTACGTAGAGTCTCCGGCAACAGAGGCCTACCACCAGAATATCAATTGTTTGAAATGGTTTAACCGGTAGTCGGTGACCACATCTGCCGGTTTGACCGTTTCGTAAGAACGGGTAACCAGCGCACGCTATCGGCCACTTACGTTACACGAAGTGTTACAATAAACTTTGGACAACTCCAGCCTACACGTAACTATATTATAAGGCGTAGACCCACCATATTAGGGTTCCGCATGTTTTAAATTATAATTACTCTAATAATTTACTGCACAGTAATATTTGATTCCGACTTCACAAGGTAAAGAAAGATGTGGCTGTAGATTTTATTACTTCCGCTCATGATACTCTACCTCTCATATCTTAACAGCAGTACAGTTACGGATACAGTTTTACAATTATCTCCTATTCCTCAAATCGTACTCCTCATTTCTCAGGGTCGTGATCACTTCCTTCCATCACGGTTGTCTTAATAATGTTGACGATTAAGCACACATCATATCAGTAGGAAGTTGATTGTTAATAGTATTGCTGTTCCGTAACATCCCCGCAATTCTCTCGAGGGTATTTTCTAAAATCCATTCTTAACTGATCTCTAAATGGAAGAATTAATATCTCTACCAAATTTTGAGTTTTTTTTTTTTTTTAATTAAGTGACGAGCCGAGGGGGATGTTCAATTCATCATGAGTGTAACGCCCTTATAACATCGGCAATGAGACATAATATCTTATGTCTTAAAGGTCCGAACGCAATTTAGTGCTGTGTAAACATCCTAACTGGCACCTCGTTGTTATAGGCAGTCGTATCATTTACCCTCAGGTGAAAATTTCGCTCGTTTCGTGGCCTCGTGGGATAATTAAATACTTATAAATCGTTGCGGAATCCATCTTACCCGATCCTGTTCGCGCTTAGTTTTTTTTTAATTATCAACAAGACTTAGATCATTCAAGTGTAATGTCAAAACAGCCGTCATAACCGGATATAGATATTAATATATTTATCTTAACATATAATTATGTATGTATTATATTTATATGTAAAATCAATGGAAAAATTCGTTTTGAAAAACTTATCTATGAACTTAATAATCTAATAGGAATTGATTACATACAATTCCCACCTCAATATATATGTTGGTTTCACAATTAGGTTCAAGGTTTTAAAAATCTAAAAATTCTCATACTAATCATATATGATATACTAATTTAATAATAATAAAAAGATCCATAAATTAGATTTTTTTGACTTTAATAACAACAACAGTTAAATTTGCCCGTCAGTAACCATTGATTGTTTTACGTTTGTTTGTTCATTATCCATAAAGAAAAATATCTTCATACTTCACATCACAAGTCAGACCTCATTTTTATCGAGACGTAAAAATTATACAACCCCGAACCTGTAAAAACCCGCAAAAAAATGTTTTTATCGCTAAACTTAAAAAACTTTACGTTCTCAATGTTCAAAGTAATTAAACCGATTCGAAGTATATTTAGTGTGCGTTTTACTTGATTTTATTAAGCCATTAAATGTTTAATCAATACTGATATACAATTTAACTTCAAAGCTTAATATATACTTGTTTTTTTGTAGTACATCGGCGTACAGTTAAATGTTGAGCATTAGTTAAATAGAAACTTTCCGTCGTGACATTTCGGTTGGGGGACCTTCGGCGGTACCGCGGGCCGCGGCTCCCGAAGGCCGTATCATTGTATTAGATTATAATAAGTAATTGTACACCAAAAACAAGTTACCAATTTCGACATGAATACACGTTTTTTTTTCTACTAACCCGACCAGCACTAAGCGTACTCGTATACTCGAAAATAGATCTTATATATGTTAAATATAATTAATTTCATACACAGTTGATCGATGCGTGTTACACGGCGGAGTTGCTCATTTTTTTTTTATCATAGATCGTAGTCTCAAATTGCTGTATTGCGTCAATTCGACTAGAAAACCGACTGGCATTTTTTACTCGACAATCGCTTTACGCGAAATTCGCATGTTTGTTAGTTTTTTTACAGCACCAAATGCCGTGTCCGCGGCGGTTTAACGTCAATATCGTTATAAGAGTAATCTCGCCCATAATGATACATTATTACATCTTGTGTTATAGAAATTGGTCTAGATGTGTTATTTACGTGTATAAATTAAAGTTCTGTTAGGTAATTTTCGATTAAACGGCTTGATTATAAATGATTTGAAACGATGTTTTTTTGTTCCTGTTCTAGATGGTGAATTTGGCTGATACAGAAGACTGATAGTGTTATATCGATGCCGATTAGAATGTACTCATGAGGTGGATCCTAAGGTGAGCGTGTTGAACGTTATTAAATATATCAACGTGCAACGATCGATACAAATTCATTATTTTCAAACAACGGAGAGAAAATTTAAAAACGAATTCAAAAACATTCCACAGTATTCAGCTAATCTCATTGTCAACAAAAGACTATTGTTACCTCCCGATACATTGTTTCAATTTAAATTGAACGAAAATGAATCACTGTTATGATTGGACACTAAAATGTGTTGAATTAAGTTTGATTGTTTGTATAAAACTAAAGTTGGACGTATTGTTTTCGCAGGACGGGCTCGTTTCAGGTTGTGGTCCTCGAAAGAGTCCAAATACTGCAATGACTACTGCGATGGCAGCTCATCAAGATTCTATACACGAGAGGCTTCAGCCGGCGTCGGAAGAACCATTGTACCTTCACCATGGAGCGGCGTCGTGGACAACGGAAGCATCGGATAATCAAGAAGATCATAGCACAGACATGTCACCATATTACAACATGCCTAAAAGAAACAAGCGAAAGAACTTCAAGCCTAGATGCGCTCCCAATGCCACGACCTTCTCTGATGAATCCAATGGGGAAAACTGTGACGTCGAGAGCCCTGTTAATGGGAACGATAGAACTACACCAGACCAATTGATAGAGGATGAAACAGAAGATGGAACCTTTGCTAAAATTGGAGTTAAAAACTTCAGCTTACTCAAAGGAGGCGCAGTTGATCTCAGCAGGAGATTAAGTACTGATTCAAACGAAAACATAGATTCAAATTATGAAAATAGTATAATTCAAGACAAGAAAGTTGATTCATTTCAGCATTCTTATATACACAGTCTACAAATTAATCAAGAAGCGGAAAGAGATAGGACTGTGTTGAACTTTAACAATTTACAGAATAAAACTTTTTGTGCCAAAAATCCTTTTGCTATATCGCAATTAATTAAAACAAACTCACCTCCAAGAAGAAGGGAGTCTGATTCTGACGACGACAACAAAGAACAAGACATTAATGCTAACGAGCGATTAGGAGATAATCAGGAACAAATGGACGTAGGAGAGGTTCAACAAAATGGTGATATTTCAAATACAACTAACAGAATCTTAAGGGATTATGCTATGAATACCATGAAGGAACTTCTGGGAATATATGGTTTGTCATCTAATGAAGTAGCTGATGCTATTAGTGGACAAATTAGAGCTTTGGAAGCACTTCAAGGTAAGAAGAATTCTATCTCAAAATTCTGTGTGGAGTACAGCATGCATAGTAAATATTTTTTTTTCTTATAGGTAAACCAATAACACAGCTACCTTTGGGTCTAAAACGCAGACACGATTCTAGCGATGGTATCGACAGGAGTTTGAGAAGATCATCATCAGCAACTGAAGATGAAGGTTCTACGAATATAACACCACCAAAAACACCTGATACAGATATAGAAGCCCAAAGGTATTTATTACATTAATAAATATACCTTTTTTTATTACCCTAACACTTACATAGACATTTTCTAAATAGTTATCACGAATAAGTAATTTGTATATATATGTTATGTTAGTATCATTATAACAATATATATATCGACAATATTAATTTCTATATATCCCGAATATTTGATCTCGAAAACTATTTTATATCATTTTGTACAGGCAACGAGCGTTACAAATAATCAACCAACAATCTATGAGGTTATTTGGTAGACAGCAGAGTCAAGAAGAAGATGGTAGCGGTTCAGATGACGGCGAACAAACGCTCGATCTGAGCGTCTCAAGAGATACAGACGGACAGGTTATATACAAAACTATTAATATAACATATGTCTTTTTGCATATTAATGATACAACTGAACTTACAGTATTAGTAACATGGTGCTGTAAATACTTCGCAGTTATATTTTTTAGTTTGGAGCCATAAATGTTCTAGTAAAAATACATCAAAAGTATTTATTACGTAATATTACGTAGATATTGATAAGATCTATATTGTTTTCTAATAAAAAGAAGCAATACAACAGTTTCCGTTATTGAGAACTAATATAAGCGGAACTATTAATATTCTAGAATTTATTGATGGAAAACCTTAGTCAATGAATCAATTTCAATGAACACAAGGGTACTTTTCATGCAGGAGCAATCAACGACCTCAAGCGCCGGGAATAGCGTGTCGGAGTTTGACCAACAAAATCTATTAATGAGGAAAAATTTAGAAGATTTAGCTAATTTACAAATGCAGGTGAGACTTGATCCCATCTAATCTATTGATCTAAAAAAATATTTCAAATGATTTAACAAATTTTCGATAGTGATTTAGATTTAGAAACTCACCGGGTTTGAAATCGAAGATATAGAAACTCTTTGCATTAAATACTTTAAAATAAATATACCATTTATTAAGAAAAGGGAAAAAGAATATATATGAAATAAACATTATGAATTACTCTACAGGGTTTCTTTCAAAAACATTCGATGATGGACGCCGACGATTCTCCAGAAAGGAAGTTACAAGCAAGCGGTAAGTGTAGATGAACTAACTTATCAAAATTATAAATCGAACCTACATACAGATTTTAGGATCAATACATAATATTGATTATCTAGATATAGAAATAGTTTAAGCTGTTATATTAAAAATATAACAGCTTAAACTAAACGAAGTTTCAGTGAAATCGTGTAAGTCTAAGCATCTAGAGTATTTCACGGCAACTCCAGCAAATTTCAGTCCGCCTGCTAAATGCGACGTTTCTCAGCAGCAGCCTAATTGGGAGCATTTAGTATGTAGCAGATGCACGCGCCTTGAAACTCGGATACGTAATACTGGATACAGTCTAAACCAGCCTTAGGATTCAATGAGCGTCAGTGCTAATTTGTTTGTCCTTTGTGTGCTACATACAACACCGACCTTACCTTTATTCGTACCATTCTCGCATATATTTAAGTTACTCTTTACAAAACGTTAATGCTAAGTTTTTAAATAACGATAAACTACTTAAAAGTCATATTAAACGTCACAACTCACGTCTGATTCGATGCTGAGCTCGTTACTTCACTTTGGACTACATTTGTTAGTATTAAAGCTTGAACAATATTTGGAAATCTGTATGTAAATATTAAACAGTTAATATATACATATAACAAAGTTCACAATTCTGGTTATATATGATCAACAGTTGATATTGTGAAAATAAATATGATTCTTACAAATCGGAGTAAGAGTAATAATCAGGTTAAGGGTTGGCCAAAACGGGAGGTGTTGACCAAATTGGAATTTAAACATGGATGATCTAATCTAAAATATACTAACCTACACATCATCTAAACTCTTATGATAATAGTAATGAAATTTATTATTAATTACTTGTCTATAGTTATCATTATAATATTTACTTAGTATTTAATGGAAGCATATCTTGATCTCATGTTCACTGCACTGGATTGTAAGAGGAAGAATCAGATATTTCTTAATGCTGATATCGGTTTATAATGTTTTTATTGATGTACATCTATGTTTGTTGTATACAGAAAAAGTATAGAACAGAATTAAACGATGTTAAATAGAAAACAATCTATTCATTTAACATTGTTTAGTGCTCCTTGTTTACACTGTCAACAATAGCGCGCCGACGGAGCGATGAGCCGCGTTCACTTTAAACAATCATTTAAATAATGAACAGCGATTACAGACTAAAAATGTTTCTATACAAAAAAAAAAAAAAAAAAAAACTCGTGCATTCTTTACACTTATCCGTGAAATGTGACAAGCCACTAATTTATTCTCTGATCGGCCATTTTACATGTTTCTGTCTTAATTATCGATTCCACACAAATATTTGGCCGCTTGTACATTGAACTCGGGAGTGAGAGACTCTCGTGAGAGATTTAACATGAGCCATTGAACATTGCGCCGCTATAAAACAAACTTTCTGTTTGTTCGTAATCAACGATTTGGAAATGTCGGACGTCTGTTTGAATCATAATATCAATGATTATTATATGTGAAGTTTATAACAATGCATTCATATTTAAAGAAAATCTAATATCATTTTCAAATCTCCCCATACAGATAAAGTATAATTGACTTAAAGCATGTTTGAGTCTAGACCCTCAAATATACTTGAAATTAAAAGAAATTTAGCAAGAACTCAAGCTTAAATTGTATAAGGATACTAATTTGATATGGCTTATGAAGTAAAAGCTCCTTTAATGTTCCTACTAATCAGTCTTGAATCCTTCTCCCACAAAAAGAAAGTAAAAGCCATTTATCATCAAAGCTGAGCATTTGTGAATTGGTGGAAAGAACACCAACCTGTATTACACCAGCGTGGTGGAAAATGGCCGAAATTCCTCCATATAAATCCCTACTCGATCGATGTGGGAATCTTTTGGAGAGACCCATGTCCACCTGTGGACGTCTACTGGCTGTTGATGATCCTGTCCACGGGAACTGTATTTCCTCACATTTTCCTTCAACGGATTACGAAGATTGTTGAGTGTTTACACAAATCGTATTTCCGTGTACTTGAATGGAATCATCGTCCGGCTCAATCATTAAATTCCGCCCATTTGGAGGCAACTCGGCCGGCTTCCCGAGCGTCGGCCCCGGTAATTGTAAAAACCTCGGCAGCTCTAATCCACTCCAATAGAGGCAAATTCACTCAATTGAGCTCTGTTGAGCGATGGGAGAGGTCCCGCTCGTTAATGCCCCGTACGTACTCACATGACACCGACGTGTGTGTAGGAAGGGAATTGTGCGTAATTCAATGTACCCAGATTCAAATGTATCTTAAGTAGATGAATATTGTTGCTTCTTACGCTACTACTACGGTATTCGTCATCTAATTTAATTTTATACAATCAATCAGCCGTTAAATGCGATTTCATTGATGCATCGAATGTAAGGGGATGCTTTGGGAAAGGCTCTCAAACGATGGACGTCTACTGCTGGGATATAGGTCTCTTGTAACGTATTTGAAATGCATGTTTGTAATTAGTAAATTATTAAAATATGCTTTAATTTATTTTCGAGCTATACAGGCAGCCATGTTTCGGTGGTTCTGATTCGGCGTTTCTTGTCATTTATTCGCTTTCTATACGTCCTGGTTTGATTGCGATAGAATGTAGTTTAAGTCTGCTCTTTGTAACTTGGTTTAAATCGGTAATTCATTCAAGAAATAAGTGATTTTCTGTTTAAAGATATCTACTAATTTTAAAAAATACATATATATATATATATGCATTTACCTGTATAATCAAAAAGGTTTATTTGAAACTATAATATACTGTATGAAAGAAAGTTTTGTTAAAATTGTTTTTCACGACAAATTATACAAGTTCGTGTTGATGTATGTCTATCGTACTTTAAATTAGTTCGATTGAAATTTGGATGGATTCTGTGATCTCATTCTATTACTAACTGGATAATTCATCATCGATTTAACCTCAAACAAGTGTATCGCGACGAACAATTCCCGCGTAACCGTCAATCAGTGATGACAATAGCTTCCGTAGACATATAGCCCAGAACTAAATTGGTTCGTAGAATTCCTAGTCGCGGCCGATGGGGACCGAGCTGGGGATCAGCGGGGATAAATAGGCAAATAGCGTTTCCCATTTACTGTATAATAGAGCGGCTACGGCGCGTCCGTCCGGTGGGCGACGATTTGTTCTTGATTGCCGTGCGAGTGCTCCCGTTCGCGGCGCGCTGCCATTCAGCTCACCTATTGCGTTGTTATTAGTCTATATTATGCACCACCTAAAGCAACTGTAATGGTTGTCACAATATGTAACAAACCTCACAAAATCTGGTATCACACTATAAGCCATATGTAGGAAACTAGGTCCCCAATCGATATCACAAATTCCTTTCTATGTCTATATTTAAGTTACTCGAATGGATTATAAAAAGAAATTTCTAATACCTTTTAAAGTAACTTCTTCACGGACTTTACAGATATAATAATTTATTATCAATATGTATATAAACTAAATATAATATAATGCCGACAACAGAATCGTTGATAGTGAAGATCTTAAAGTCATTATAATTCGAAGCATTGTACCAGCTGACAGCGTGATCTCCAGGTAAAAGTCATTAGCTCTCTATCCATCGTATTAGCATTTGAAACATCTATAGAGCCGCATACGTATCGTTTGTCTGTAGCTTTCCTAGAAATTAATGCCGAGTCACATGGTATAGTGAAATTGTTGAAGACAATGCGAAATTAAACTATATACTTACTATATACGCTTACAGTGACGCTGATGGCATACTTCAAGGCATACAACCAAACACTGCTATTGAAGCCAAGTATATTTCGCATCTTAGATTAGAAGCATTCATTGTTTTTAAGCAAAAGTTACTTGAAAGAAACTACTTATAATTAAAGGAAATTAAAAAAAAAAATTGATTAAACCATAGCTTCTATTTAAGTAACGAACCGAGCAGTACGAAGCGAACAAACTGTTGATGACATCATTCATCATCATTATCAGCCGATAGACCTCCACTGATGGACATAGGCCTCCCCCAAGTACCTCCACATCGATCGATTGTCCGCTGCCCGCATCCAACTGCTTCCCGCAACCTTCACCAGATCCTCGGACCACCTGATTGTTGATGACAATGCGGTAATTAAAATGTTTATACAACAATGCGGATACCATCTAGAGACATGAATTCAAAAGGTGCACGTACAGAATATTCTAGTTGTTGTATATTGGCAGCTGAAACACAGCGACGTTGAAATGGTGGACGACAAGCGAAATCTACAGAATCCAACTTCATAAAATGTTTCCTCGGAATTGAACCGAAATCCCCGTTCTAAGCCACTACGGCACGACAGGAAGCAGTTAAATTCATCGAACACACCATTTCTCAAATCCTTACGAGTATTTTTGTCATAATATTATTGTCGGACATAAAAATTAAATTACAACAGTCAAACGAAAGAGGTAAAATGATACATAGAATATTGGATCCGATCATCGATTATCCAACTTCCCACTTATTAATATTCATATGGTTACATCCGTCCTTATCTAACCTCTGTCGATGTCTCAGCTGTTTCTTTCTAACCCGGCTTTATTAGTCCGTGCACTCCTAAGGCGATAAAGTTATAATTTATTTAGTAAAAATTGTTAATTATAGCCATTAATACACGGCTCCTAACATATTTCTGATTATTACATGTTTGTGAATATTTATTCGTAATTTGTTCTCTGGTGCATTTTTAGGGTTCCCTTTCATATGTACTTTGGCAAATAAATCTAATTGCAGAAGAAACTTTAAGGAAGAGATGTACATACTTATATATATATTTCTGTCGCTTAATCTTACTTTCTGTAGCTTCTTCTATACTTAATAGAAGAAGCTCTGTTCCTGATAAATTAGGGCAATGTTTTAAATTGTGTTTGGGTATTTCCGATTCTCTGATAATGTTCAATGACGCTAATCTTTTCGACTTTTACGGTTTCATCTAATTTAGGACTTGGTATTGGAATAAGTCTTCAAAATAATACCAGAGGATCGAATTAGTTTTTTCAATCTGATCACCAAACTTCACTTTGAAGACGGCACCTAGTGAGGATAAATAGGATCTGTAAGTTAGACGATGAATTAAATAACAATGATTAAGTTTGATGATGAGTTTTCGTCTGTTTCCTGAGATTCTTGAAGAATGTTAGCCTTTAAAGGCTCTTGATTATGACCCACTGTATGTATTTTATTTTGCCCGGATTGTACTCGATCTCTTCAGAACCTTTGCCTTAATATATAATATAATGAGAATGTGCAAGCTGCATATAATAACTTAGCAAATTTCTTTGACACAGTATTGTTTTAGAAGAAAATTAATTGAACAGATCCAAAGAATACTTAAGTGCTAGGTATTACTTGATTGTCAGTTCTGTTCAATACACAACATATACAGAACCCGTATTGATAATTGTTTTTACGTTATCAAACATATAATTGTATAGTGAGATTTGGTTAATTATCTCTGGAAGTTTCGATTCGAACTGTATCGATTATGGATGTTGTTAAACTTTCAGATCAGGTTGAATTAGATCTCTACATCTTCACTGATTTAATTGCTGTACAATATCAGATTAAGATGTTCAATGTAAATATGGTGTTTGAAGAGTAGTGTGTTTACTAAGTTACCATATTAATCGATTAGTTAACTTTATCCCTTTTCATGGTGTTTAATAAGAGCTTAAAGAGAAATTCGACTACTTCTCCAGTATAGGAATGTATTGTTTAAAAATAGCGACATCTATTAGCTGAAATGGAAATTACTGATTAAATAAACATTACTTAGAAAAAATATGTTCATTTAGTAACTTTTCACAATGTTTTTATCTAAACTTAAATAAAAAGCTGTAGAACTAGTTTTTTTTTGTTTGAACCCTATTTCTTATATACAACTTCAAAATCATATTTGACAAATTTTTAAGCATGTGATATGCATACTTATTAATGATAGTTATTTGCTATTTTTGCTGGTATAATAATTATTTCTTCCTGTCAAAAAAGGCGAGTGAAACCGCGACCCGAGTCAGAGCTGGTGTTCAATATGAAATAACGCTTTCCATAGATTTGATAACAGTACAATCGAAGCGCAATGGTGGACGGCCAGCATGTGTTGCGCTCCTCTCCATTCTTTTGTTAATTAACCCCGGCCCGGCTCGTATATCCTCCACAGGAACAGAGAAGTGAATAAAGTCGACCTTATTCTATTTTTATGCTATTGTTAGATTTTCTAAAGGCTTCGCGAATAGAAAGATGTAAACGTTGAACTAACTATAAATTGATTACATTTTATAACTGGTTTGTAAAGAGCAAACTGTGACTGCGAATAATGAAGCAGCTTTATAGAAGTGAATGTAGAAACATGAATTTAGATGAACTAACTAGATGTAATAGAATAGAAAATATATAGGATTTCAACCTAGTAAGGTACTCTTACTGAAGGTCAAGCTTAATGAGAATCAAACAGGCGCTACTACGAAACATTGTCTTTACAAACAGTTCAAAAGGCCTGTATTTGTTATCTTGATCAGATTCTTAGCAAAAGCTTATTGAAATTATTACTGATACCATTTTATTTCAAAATTATTTATTGTTTCCTGTCCAAATAAAATAACTGTATGATCATATAGAAATATTTAGTGGAATCGGTTCTACTGCTATTTTTACAGACGTTTTCGACTACATTGGATGTTAAAATTTTCTATCTGGATTCTAAATACCACTCCTTCGGCCTTTGCTAACATTCTCGTACGGAATAATTCGTTATCCGCACTAAGTTATACCTGTGTAACGATTGAAAAAAAAATAAGAAATCACACCTCCATGGATTTAATGCGCGTATAATTTCTTTGTGGCACCGCGCAGAATGTGAGCAGACGTCATAAAATATGCATTTCTTCGGATGCTCGCGCGCGGCACGCACACAGGCGCGCGGGGCACGCACACGCGCGGCCCGCGCGCATGCGCGTACACGTACGCACGCACACCGGCGCAGCGCGCGTACACGTACGCAGCGCCGCGCACACCAGCGGCCGATCACAATAACTCAATCTCAATACATGCGCGCCGCTTTTGCATATTCATTTGAGTCTTGCAGTTTGTATCTTTGTATAAAATTATAATGCATTATGAGACCCTCGCTTGTGACTCTTGCTCGTTTTTACTTTATAAAAGGCTAGTGAGCGCGTTGCTTCGAGTTTTTTGTCCGCCCATACAGAATCACAACTCGAAAGATGAAAATAGCATTCGAAGAAATTTCATTTAACACCTCATTAACATTTCGCCAATGGTTTTTGTCATATTTCAGAAAATTTACCGCTTTCTTTTTATCGCCATCGCCTAGGGTCGATCTTCCATTTCTGAGGATCGTATTCATCATTAGATTTGAATCTGAAGGGGATGATCTGACTCCAACGGTTTCTGTACTGATCTTAAAATCTTAAAATCTTTAATTTTTTTTACATTTCAAACAAATAGTTCACATATATAAGTTGTTACACAGAATCACATTTCATTCATGTTTTGAATCTTCGGATCGTGTTACTTAATCTTAATAATTTTACTACATATATTACATTTAAAATTATTACACAGTAAAGATTGCACTCTACTATTTAACGGTAGAAATTAGTGTTAATTCTAAACCATCTCCGACAAGATCTATAGGACAGTCTATAACAGATCCTAAAATTTACTTACACAAGTATTAAAAAGCAGCTTGTTTTCTTTTTTAAATCGAACGTCAGTCGAACGGAAGTCAATTTAGGTCCTCGAAGGATTACGCAAAAGGGCTTACGTCGAGGAATTCGCGTGTCCGTCCGTATGTCCTTTGAATCCTAATCGTGTGTATTATGCTGATTTTATATTGCGTACGTGTTGGTTGCGCGTCGGTTAGCCTGATTTGTTAACGCGCATATACTGAATACTTTAATATGAGTGATACAATTCGAAAATATATTTCTTCATTCATGTTAGTTCAATTTGGATTCTATTTAGTTTACTCTTGATATCAGATCATAGCTATTTTACATTAGATCTCTGTTGCCGGAGATTGTTCAGGTAGATACCACTCCAGCTCCTATTTCCTTCACTAAACATTAGCATATAAACGTTAGTATATTCGGTTTGAAGGACGATGTAGCTAACGAAATTACTGCAGTAACTACGATCATAATATACTGTAGATATCATCCAAAATATAGCCAAGTTGTTATAGACAGGTGTATCACTGTCTATCAAATGGCATCCCTCTGCACTGCAATATATTTTATGATGTAGTAAACAAATAATATTAAGTATAGTTAATTGTGTTAAGCTTTCATTGATTGTTCTAATTATATTACTCTTAATAAAATTACTATAATCATCAGGACCCTGCACATTATTACTAGCAATATAATTACTAGAACTAATTCTCTCAGGTCTTTCATAAAAGCACTCTTTGAATCGAAACCTACTTTTTGTATGTAATTATCCTTTATTATCTACACAGTAATATTTATATACTAGGAAAACTTCTTTATTTATAATAGTAACAGGATAAGTGTTATTTTAGAGCATAAATATGTAATTCTTCTTCCTGTCGAGCAAAACCTGAATCATTATATTAGGGGGACCGGAAAGTAATGTCGTTTTCTTACGCTAAATACAAACACATACATTTTTAACGAGTCTTTATTTTTAATCAATGATGTATTCCCCATCATTGTCAATAACCTTTTGCCATCTAGTGAGTAAATTTTCAATCCCTGACCGATAAAAATTAATTGGTTTTTCGGCAAAATATCTAGAGATGGCATTTTGGATATCATCCAAATTTGCAAATGTTTTGCCACTTAAAAAGTGTTGCAGCGCTCGGAATAAGTGGAAATCCGATGGTGCAACATCGGGCGAATATGGTGGATGAGGCAGCACCTCCCACCCCAATTCATTAATTTTTTCTAGAGTTCGCCTTGCGCAGTGCGGTCTTGCATTGTCATGTTGGAGAATGACGCCTTTTCGGTTGACAATCGCTGGCCACTTTTCAATTAAAGATTGATTGACTCGCTGCAATTGTTCGCTGTAGAGGTCTGCAGTAACAGTTTCTCCAGGTTTCAGTAATTCAAAATGAACAATGCCGCGAATACTCCACCAAACACACAAAAGCGCTTTTTTGGGGTGTAAACCTGGCTTAGCAGTACTCCGAGGGATTTCATTTGGAGAGAGCCACTGCCTTTTGCGTTTTGGGTTATCATACAGGACCCATTTCTCATCTCCTGTGATCAAGCGATCAAAAAACGCTTCTGTGTTGTGTCGTTGAAGCAATAAGTTGCATGTGATTGATCGGTTAGCCTTATTCTGTTCGGACAGATTATGCGGGACCCAAACACCTGCTCTGCTTACTTTTCCAATCTGCTTCAAATGTTCTTGGATGGTCGACCAAGGTTTGTTGAGACTGTTTGACAATTCCTCGATCGTCTGACACGGATTTGCTTCCACTTCCGCCCTTAACACGCCGTTGTCTAACGCTGATGGTCTTCCTGATCGATACGAGTCGGAAAGATCAAAATTACCCGATTTGAACTTGGAAAACCACCTTTGGCATTTACGAATGTCCAGTGCATTTGGATAAACATCGCAAATGTTTTTGGTAGCAACTGTTGCGTTATTTCCCTTGCGAAACTCAAAGAGCATGCAATGCCGGATGTGTACCTCTTCTGGTATTTGGCTGGCCATTTTACCCAAAATTACAAAAAAAAATTGTAATTCAATTGTCTATAAGTAAAGAAATCACTATAACCTCACAATGTCTTTGGTACGCCTCTGAACAAAACAATGAGCTGACAAATGACAATCAAGTATTGGCATGCGCAGAAACGACATTACTTTCCGGTCCCCCTATTAGTTAGATCAAAGTAAGGCTATATCTGATTAAGTATTTACTTAAAACTTGTTAGGTTAACTAACAACAACTAACTAAAAACAAACGCAATTAGTACGAAAACTATACAAATGATGCGAATGTACTCGCATCGTGTCACCTGCTCGATTGTAATCGATTGTCGATAAATCGATCTTACTACGAACAAAAAGAATCGATTTCTTCGCTTTAATCGATACGGGAACGCTGCTCGTTTGGACGTCGGGCCTATCTATCATTGTATTTGTACGAAGTATCTTTATTACTTTTTATCGATGTCTCACATCGGTATCCTTTGTGCGATTGTTTTCAGTTTATTTAAAATATCTAATGGTATTTTAGAATATACTATACTTACAAAGGAAATCGTGATAGATCAGTTTGTAGGCGCTGCAAGTATCGTGGAGACGATGGTTAATTCCGATGATGGATGGAAATCGAGATATTCTAAAAACGCTATCTTTCAATGCTGTGTGATGTCTGACAATCCTTTATATGGCGTTATTGGTTTGTAAATATACCTCATCTATCATGTAAATAAAATCTAGATTCCCAGCTGTGGGAACAATAAAACAACTGTTTATATATACAAAGGATAATAGTACCCGCAATAACCTGTAGACGTTATTTATCATAGGACACAAAATCATTTCTAAACCCTAACTCAGCTTTTATACAAATTGTAGGTTAAACTTATATATAATAAAAGATATGTTAATAGTAAAAAGTTTTTTTTTATAATTACATCCCTATTGTACGAGTCCTGTCCGTCCGTAGAAAATAAATTAACTGAAAAACAAACAAAAAGGATCAAGATCCTCCCTAATTGACATCATTCCGTTCAAGAAACAAAACTGTAGAGCGGCAGCTAAACGTCAAGTGCGACAGTGTAAACAGAGCAAAAACCAAAACAAGATCATGCGGAATCATTTACTCCAATCGCCGATTGCCCAGCGATGGGGGGGCAGGGTGGGGACGGTGGAAAGAGAGAGACGGACGAACAAAGCCAAAGATGTACCCACAGCGGTCTGATTACAGATCAGCGCATAGCGAGTATCTTAGATATTCTTAATCTAGTATCATGTACACTTTCAAATTGATCTACGCATATTTCACTTTAAACATGAAAAGTGTTAAGTATATAATTCTAGGATTTAACTTAAAAATAACTTCACGAGTATAGTCTATCTAAATTTCCTTAAGATGTCTTTCTGTCGACAAACAGTAGGTTATAGTATATAGGAAGTAAAGATAATTTTATGTTCTCTGCGTTAAAAAGATGGAAGCAGTGTTGCTGTGTGAACATCCTAAGAAACGACAGACTACAAAGCCAGGTTCATACCTAAAAACATTTATATTCTAGCAGTATTTAGGTCGAAAGACTAACTGTCTAGGCATTACTTAGTCATAAAGATGTTATACAATGTGATTAACTGATTTAATACAACAATATGAGATATTTGATAGTAAAAATTGCTATCAAGGAGCGTAATAAGGAAGATCTATCGCCGCTGAAACACATCTAGATCCTTTATCGACGGATCGACGTCGATTTGATCTACGCATGCGTACGTTAATAATTATTTGCGCTCTTTCATCCGCCGACTTTACTTTACGACCGCCGGCGCAATGTAAACGTCTCAAATCATATTGCCGTGTAATTAATGGACATTGCTGTGCTTAATACAGATAATTAAGTATAAGTTACAATGAGACGTAATTGTTGTGTGACTAATGTGCTTAACGAGGTGATATGGGAATGTTGTAAGCTTGTTTCATTATACACCGACCTGCGGACAGTTTAAAATATTATAACATACGTTATATCACAATTCGAAGTTGTCATCCTTGGTTATTAACCTGGCGTTAATATAATGATTTTAATGCACAGACATAATGGGAACATAGTAATGTTTATTGCTAATAATGTTCTGTTAGCAGATTAACAATAACAATGTGTTAACTGAGTACAGGATCGATAGGACTTGAAACACTAACCAAAGTCTACTTCAGTCGAACCTTTAAAACGAACCTGGGATTGTTACGAGGCAGACCATTACTCATTGCGCCACGGCCGCTGTGAAAACATTCCAAACTTCATTATTTAAAACCGTACACATTCCAACAAGAATGAGCGATATTTTAAAAATGAAAAATAACGATTTACACAACCACATCCAACAAAAAGATCCCACGCCGCTGATCGCATGCAACAAAAGAATATTTTTATCTTAAGCGGAAAACGTTTAAAACATTATTCCCAATCTCGGTACAACAATACCTAATCGATCGCTGAATACGTTCTAAGACATATAACCTTATCGTCGCATCTCAACAAAATAACGCAATAAAAAGTACTTTAACCGGCAAAGATAATGCTGCCGCTGTTGATGTAAAGAGTGTTGCGAGTGTTCGTGTTGTGTCTTCAACGATAAAGGCCAATATCGCGTCTAAAATGTTCGATCGTAACGTAAACGTCGCGTGTCGTTGACGTAACGCTTCAAGGAACGATGTGATTCATCTCCGTGTCGTACAAATCGGGTATGATATTGTATGTTTGATTCAATTAGTTAAAGCAGCAACTTCCATATTGGATCAGGCATTCGAGATGTTTTGGATCCTCAACTGCTGTGATTGCGCGATCCGTTGTCACCGTTTCGTGTTAGGTTCTCAATGTATTTCGTGAAACTTTTGTGGAATGGGTCGGCTTAAACTTTACAACTTGCAAGCTTTAGATTATATTACTAAACACATTCATATTCATTCTATGGTAGAGGAAGACCGGAGAAAGTGTGGATGGATTGTGAGAACGGTGATATTCATATATGACGGCTGATAGAAGGTGGGAGAGAAGTACATACTGTGCCGATCCCACATATTAAAAAAAATGGCAGGAGAAAGAACAAGAAGATATCGATATTGCTCAAATGCTAAGAGAACATTACCGAAAATTATTTATAGACTATTGAATACTGCAAACACATGACGTCGATCTCACAGATTAGATCCTACATCTGTTATATTCTACTTTACAACTACAATGTCAGTATACAAAAAAATCTATAGTTTCCAGTTCTAATATATACATGTTAAACTTTCCTCTTATTTTGCGGTAATCATCTAACAAAATCACATTAAACTTAGAAGCCAAACGATTCACATTGGATGTAGGAGAAAACCAAATAATCTCAATTTGAAACAGTTTGTATCTGAAATTTGTTAAATAAATGAACTAATACAACAGTGAGATACAAAATTGCAATAATCTAACAAAAAGAAAACTCGTATCAATGCGTTTATAAGAAACGTATGGATAGCTAGTGTACATGATACGTGTGTTGGCTGGATGTCTGTCCGTACACATACACCCATTGCCCCGCCTCATTACCTCCTCTATACGATATACTATGAAATTTACTAGCACGCCAAACAAGACACCGGCATATCTAGATCTCCGCTTTCAATAAAACTCTCTATAGTTCCAATCACCGTTATATATCAAGTTATATTGGGCGTACATAACCAGATTTCTTGTGCATGCATTTGCATCGATCAAATGGCTTTCTTAATACGTGGTAATACAGTTCATAATGTAATGAAAGCGTGCTCATTGGCAGTAAGTTTAAGTATGTTGTAACACTATGTGAATTGGTGTGTGTAGTAACCGCATTTACATTTTAAAGTTACTCGCAGTGCATAAATGTCAATTGAGACGAGCATGTAGGCACTGACGCGGTGAGTTTGCAGCGAGTTTGCAGTTATTGAACTCTTAGACGATAACGATCTGATTGGTGAAGCTCTCGATGATGGAGCGATTGAACCGTTCCATCTTAATTGATGTCTCATTGTCGGCAGCTGCGATTTCAAAACGCGATAATTAGTCTAGAAACAGAGCCGCACTGAATAGCACTAACAACACATTCTGCTGTAAACCAATTAGAAATTCTAATTTTATTACCGTTTCGATTTTCTAATTGACGTTATAGTAGCACAAAAACAAGTAGATGTATTTGTATAGTTTAATGCGGCCGTTGAATCTCTTATCGCTAATCTTAAGTCGCATAACTTCAATCAAAGGAAAGTAGCCGCGGATCGGAAAGACAACACGATTCGACTGACATTTACTCATTTTTCACTCAGCCAAATGTCAGTTGAGGATTATGAGATCATGGAACACTTCAAATATTACTGACCGCAATTATCCTATCAGCTAACGGTTAAATTCGTGGGAAACTTTTCAACTTAATTATACTACAGTTTTAATAAAACGTTTAGTAAAGAAGTTTTTAGAAGTAATGACTCTAAACTGGTTAGTCGTTATATTCATACATTTTTAACTAAAGAAACTGCAACAAATGTCACTTGTCGCATTATAAATCTGAGCAACAAAATTTATCTTCAGAAAGATGTTGGGAAAGAAGTTAATAGCCTAGGCGAAGACATTTGCCAATTCTACAAACTGGTCGAGTGTAATAAAATATCAATTGGTCAAATTTCAAACTAGATACATAAACATTAAATTTACGATAATTGGATAAATATTTGCTGTACTGGCGGCCATTTGATAGAGTTCATAAACCTTGGCGGAGGAAGTTACACACCCATTTTTTTTTCCTGAATCATAACTCTCAATGCGCTAAGAACTTTCGTCGATCACAACGCAAGGTTCCATTGAGTGAATTCAAAAACCCATTATGTTGAACATTATGAGGACCCCATTGTTTCGGCTGAATGAGCCGGCACAATATCTTACGAAATTTCCTAAAAAACCACCTTCGTATTATAAATGTTTATTATGTCGAACGAACATTATCTGATGCGGTCTCCGCCGCGCACCATTGTCTTTTTGTTTTCTTCATCATCGTATTTTATAGTTAGTTTCGTTGTTGAATCCACAGCAACCTTCATTTCTACAATCTTTGAATTCCCGCCGGTGCTCTCTCGTATTGGTCTCACCGTCAGCCGCTGCTCTTATTTCATTATCTTCAATCGAACTAAATTAAAGGTAATAAATTCTTTGCCCGGATAGTTTATTGACGTCTAACAATACATATTTTTCGATATCATTTTCGCACAATCTCTTACAAAATCGTGAGCCATTAACGCCGCCAGAATCAACCTACGGAGCAAGTGATCTCTCTAGTTCATTAATAATAACCTGCTCTCACTAAAACCTCGCCCGTTATTACAATCACGAGTGGTTCATGCACGACTTATGTAACATACCAAATTATCGAGCTGTATGTTAACGTCCATTGTGTTGTGAGCGCTAATCTACATAAGTATAGGTATTAATTCGTCTTTCAAAAACGATTTTGTAAAAAAAAGGAGACGCAGAGGTGGTATTTCGTCAGCGAGCGGTGTCTAACAAATACACGGGTTTTAATCTTCCGACCACGGCGAACACAAAACCGAATTTTCTATACAATACGACGTTCGTACAGGTTTGGTACGGGCGTTTCTTATTTGGACGGCGTAGAGACGAGCGCAAAAGTGTCTTGTACACTGATTTCAATCAAAACTAACGATACCAAACCGCAGTCCAACTAAACCCTCCATTTACATTTAAAACTACGATTATCGCAACAAAAAAGTAAAGAGGGCAATAGTCAATTGTGCTTAGCGGGCAGGAGGAGAGAACTTGAATAACATCTTATTATTAAATGATAAAATCAACGCTATATTAAAACGAGTTGATTTACAAGAACACTTTTGTGATGTAATGTACTCAGACGGAGAGTCAACGATCACTCACAATGGCGAGCGCTCTAGAGTGACTAGGAGAAAACATTGATTAATTACCATAATAATTTATTTGATACTCCAAAACTTGATACGGGGAGGGGCCCGGTTACACAAGCGGCGGGACGTTTAAGTTCTTTTTGAACTAAAAACATTACACGAACGAGATGCAAACGAAAAAGCGACCGGCACCGGCCGCGGTGACTCGGGAGTTATTAAATGTTTCCTACACGATGAAAACAGTACATTGTTCATTCCGATATGATGCATGGAGGTGATTTAGCTGTTCCGAACAAAAGAATGGACGTTTCGTAGACGGGGAATGTTCGAACGCATCGTTACACGATATTAGCATATTGTAATTTTTAGTTATAACTATAAGCTTTCCTGTTGTAGGCCTCCTATCGGCGTTGAACCACTTGGATCAGGTCCGCAAGAACTCCTTGCAAACAACCGTGGACTACTCGAGATACGTGAAAAGGTATTAGATTAATGTTAAACTTTTCATGCTTATTAGAAAGGTGCTTTATAACAGATACTTATCTTAAAATATATATACATATGACAATCAATGTCATAGTTATCAGTCAACAAGGTCAGCCGAATATAGTAGTGAATTGAACTTTAACAGATCAACAGATAAAACTTTAAGAGTAACAGAAATCGTTTCTGGTTAATTTTTCAAATTCTGCTTAATAACAGCTTTGATAAATATCGCAATGTGTTTCTTTTTTATCACGACACAAAAGCGCTTGGTACCACTATTTTTTTTTTGTTATTCAAGCAATTCTATTAGTCATAGGACAACATCTGGCAAAATCGTTTCTATTGCTATGAGTTACGCGATGTTTTTTCCATCGGCGATATTAACATAAGTCATGAATTTATCCGTCTAAAGTTTTTTTGTCTATTCATTTATTTCAAAGTTTGTTTTAACAATGAGTTCTTATATTACCAGACATATGTGTTTTTTGTTAGGTCTTTGAGCATAATTCTGATATCCGTATCGTTTTATATTATGCTGATTTATTAAGTTGATATTTATATATCTGACTTCGATTTAATTTTATGCTATCGACCTGTTATTTATTCGGGCATGGTTCAGGTGAATGTTAACTTAGTTTTTTTTTTTTAATATCAAAGGTACAGTTCGACGTTAGAATGCGGCTCGTCGTACTGCAAGGATCTTGGGTACAGAGAACACTTCCATTGCATGGACTGTACAGCAAGAGTGTTCTGCAAGAAAGAAGAAATGATAAGACATTTCAAGGTAAATCATCAATATGTGTACAAAACTTTAACATATGATCAAGTTTTATATTTAAGTACATTGTACATGTTTCTTCTAAAGTTCCTGCTTCTATTCCTATCATTTCCAAAAAACTACATAAGCTCTTTGTTAGTTCTACATATACGATATCATTCACATGAAATCAATAATATTTCATTTAAATACGTCCCAATGACTGTAATACAATACAATTATTGATTAGCCTTTCAAAACCTTCTTCATACATAACTAGATTCTATTTGTAAGTAATAGTTGATTATTTCTACCGATGATTGCAATATAACAAAAAAGCATTTAACAATGACTACATGACAGATAATTAATCTTTCCTATTCGATTTGGCTTTAGTCTGATTCAACGCTTCTAAAGTTTGGCATAAATTTTGCTTTAAGCTGTATAAATTGAATACAAATTTTATAAGATTTCGAAGCCTATGTTATAATACAACAGGATCTACTTAGTTTTAAATTTATTATTAATGTAACAGTCTGAATTATGTACCCGTTTTCAATCTATCCTTAGAATATTCTGTGTAATAATTATCATAGTTATTGTATCCTGTCTTATGAGTCTGTTTACTTAGATAATTTTGTGCTAAGTGTTATTCTTTGTGCACCAGTGGCACAAGAAACGGGACGAGTCTCTCGCCCACGGGTTCATGCGCTACTCCCCGCTCGACGATTGCTCCGAGCGGTTCAGCGACTGTCCACATAACAGGAGCCAGACACACTACCACTGCATTCAGGATGGTTGTGACAAGGTATTTATAACTTTTAACTATTTCAACATCATCATCATTATAACAGCTTATCGGTGATCACCGATGAACATATAAGATTCCTAATCTAGCTTTACCTGTAGATTTTTCAGTCTTAATTCCTCCAAATTAAAGCATTACAATCATCATCTCCACTATCTATTGAGGTTCTTTATTATTAAAGATATAACACTTATGTATTACAACGTTTTTAAATTAAGTTTGTCAATCAGATTTAAATAAAATCTCTTACTTTTTAATATTTTAGTAACATTTGTTTCGAAGGTATACATTTCAACGTCGGACGTCCAAATGCACGCGAATTATCATCGTAAAGACTCTGCCATACTCCAAGAGGGTTTCCAAAGGTTTAGAGCAACCGAGAGCTGCGCAGCACCGCACTGTATGTTTGCTGGTCAAAGGACTACACATTTCCACTGCCGGCGTCCTGGTTGCACTTACACCTTTAAAAATAAAGCTGACATGGGTAAGTTTATCTAAATCATATTGTAAACATGTATAACATTATCATGTAATAAATATTATTGTTTTCATAACTACAACTTAATATAAATTTTATTGACCATACAGAAAAGCACAAGACCTACCACATAAAAGATGAGGCTTTATCAAAAGATGGATTTAAGAAATACATGAAGAACGAAGCCTGTCCATATCGCGATTGCAGATTTAGTAGGACCTGCAATCATATACATTGCATTCGACCTCACTGTAACTACGTACTGCATTCGAGCAGTCAGATTTTTACACATAAGAGGAAACATGAAAGGAAAGAACAAGAGATGAACTTTGGGTAAGATTGCCAAATAATTTGTCTAATTTTCTAGTTTCTAGAGTTACACAAGGTAAGCTGCTTGGTGCTGGATTGTTTAATACTCAGTTTAATATGCAGTATGTGTCAATTTATTTTTAATCCAATCCAATCAAAAACTTAAGTTTTAAGAAGAACTCAGTATTTATAACATAATTTTAATTTTTTTTTAGATTGCCAACATCGGTAATCCAAAGCGCTTTAATGCATCAAGGTGCCGATCTAAGCATGTATTCTCCTGGAAGTAATCTGCACGGAGATGATGATATGTCTAGCTCCATGCTTGATGACTATTCTAATCCTTACGTAAGTTTGAATACCTAACATTACTTTGAAATAGAATTACATCAGGAAAAGATAATTAAGGTTGCCGTGTAAAAATTACTTCTATTTAATATATGAACATTACAGAATCCTGCCTTAGTAGAGGAAGTTTCTCGGAAGTACATAGAGGTCTACAATGGGGGAAAGGAGGCTGAAGATAAATGTAACAAATGTAGCGCCCTTAACAAGCACTATCATTGCTTGTACGACGGATGCAAAATGGCGCACAGGTAATAAAACAATTATTGAAAATTCTCCTTAATACAATCATGTTTAATTTCATAGAATCTCCTTCAACATTATTATAATATTTTTGTTTATCTCTTTAATTTTCTCTACTAATGAAAAAAAAAAAAGATTATTTAAATGTAAGCTTAACTTATGTAAGGGTCCCAAGGTACAAGCTGTGCTTAGATCGGCGCTCTACGGATAGCATGTGTTGTGTATTGTAGAATTTTGAATAGAAATTCTTAAAAACAATGATTAATTATTTCATCAATACCTTCGTTTATTCAACAGCTGTCACGGGACGATGGTAAAGCATGTGTTGGAACATGAACAGCAGAACCAGGTGACTGACGCCTACTTCATGACGTTCTCCAGGAGCAATCCGTGCAGCAATTCCGCATGTCAGCACATAAGGGACATAACACATTATCACTGCACTTGGGTAAGAGGTTTATTTTTTATATGTTTCTATATAAAACAAATATTTACTACGTTTTATTCTAAACAGAACAAATAAAATAAATTATGATATTTTTTCTTGTTTTTCATAGGAGAACTGTGGAGCAGTTATCTTATCTTCCGAAGAGCATCCATTTAGGAGATTAGAGCATCATCGTCAGCACGCAATCCTTAGTCCTATGTCCCCAAACTTAGCTGCCAGATTTGCGCCAAACTTCACGCCGCAACTTTCGGCTCAATTACACCCGAATATGGCGGCGCAATTAGGTCAAGTGCCAAATTTACCCAATCTCCCGCCAAATCTTGCTCAATTGGCACAAATGGCGCCAAGTCTTTCTTCCCAATTAACGCCTAACCTACAGGCGCAATTAAATCTAGGTCCTAATGCGAGTTTAGTGCCTCAACAAGTAAATCCATCAAGTTCTCTAGATGAAATGTTTAGTCGAAAGAGGGGGAGGCCTCCAAAGAATAGAGTGGTTGAAGTTTGGACTGACAACGTGAGTAGCCACAGCGACTTTTTACCGTTTATTGATGTAACAATAGCAAACTCAAATACGTGATTGTTGAACCGTACTTTGTTATAGGTAACGCCTCAAGCCATTTTCACATCATTCAAACTACCAAAAAGTAATCAGTTGCCACCCATAGTACAATCTCCAGTTATAACAACAGTTGAAGAATTTCCTGTAAGTTATTTATTGTAACATTTGTACCATCTTCGTGGTCTCCCATAGATACACCAGCAATGTCATACATTGTGGAATTAATATGAAAATTAATATTTTGATATTTATCCTCAAAGATATCTTACGTTATTACTCTAACGTTAAAATTAACTTTTCTTCCAGCGTATAAAATTCCAACACTTTGAAGTCTTCACATCACCAGACACATGTAGTCAGTATTACCCTAACTGTCAATTGAGAATGACTAGACTCCATCTCCACTGCTTCAACTGCAGTTTCACGGGAGATACTCACAGCATAATGGAAACTCACATGAGGGAATCTCACTCTATCTCTCCACTCCTCGATGGGTTCGACTATTTCCTATCGTACGATCAGTGTGGGGGAAAAAGTTGTTTCAAAAATCAATTGAGATCTCACTTCCATTGTGCGCAGGGAAATAACTGCCCTGCAATTTTAACTCAATATTCAGCTTTAGCCACCCATAAGCACGGAAGAGGAACACCTATTATAAAGAGCGAGGTGGATCAAGAGAAACCATTTGATGAGGCCAAAGATTATTCAATTAAAGAAAGAGCGTCCGCCGATAGCATCAGCTCTCTTAAAGACAGCGAATCTTATACTCCTTCTAATTTCTCAATTAAAAGCGAATTTGAAAGAGAACAAGATAATGTTTCGGGTGAGTAACATTATAATTATCTATACCTTAACTATTAACTATATGTTAAAAATATCTTGGATATACATAAAATAGTAGATGCTCTTGATAAGGATAACATTTTAATAGAAACATTATTTATAAATTTCTCTAAAATATCTGTTTACCTGCTATATAACATTTGAAAAGTTACTAATGTTATAAATAAACGAATTATATATCCAAATATTCGTAAGTAGTAGTATTTGTAAGTAGGACTTGACAAATTATCTTAATTTCAGTAGTAAAAGCGACGGGAACGTTCTATCCGTCATCGCATCTTAGAAGTAACACTTCGTCACCGTCGCCAAGGAGCATATATGACGCTTCTCCGTCGAAAGACATGAAACTTCGTATGGACTTCGATCAGAAGAGGCCATTCGAACCACCGAAGCTTTCGGGACCAACGATACCACCTTCGTGTCATGACCAGATCTGTCCGTTGAATAAAAACGCCGGCGGCGTGAATTTGCATTACCATTGTCCACACTGTTCTCAGGCTTACGTTGATTTGAAATTGCTGTTCAGTCACATGGTGAAGAAGCACAGCAACAACATGGAACAGGCACCTGTGGGACTACAAGCAACTAAGGTATGCTATTATTTGATATCTATATGGAATAATAAATTTCTAATATGTATTTAGGCTAGTTCTATTAGTTGGAAGTAAATCTAGACTCTAAAATGATTGGGTTAGGAATTTTGAGTGATTAAAAAACTATTTTATCTTAGATACTAGATCGTATAACAGTCTATACTAGTTATTGTATTAAATTTTATGTATTTCTATAGGAAACATTGGAAAGAGAATACCCGGAAATTTCTATACTACCTTCAACCGCGGCTTCATCGTCAGTCGCTCAAGTGCCATCACCAAGTCAAAGGCAACCGAATCCTGCCGAACAGGTAGGAAGTGTGATAATATTAAAGTACAGTTACAATCATATATTAGTCCTCGAAATTAGCTATTAAAAAAATTCACATTAACAAAGAGTTGTATATTTTGTAGGTTCAAGCAGTACAAAGTCTACTCCTCCAGCAGTATCTAGCAGGAGGACGCAAAGGTAGCCTTCAGGACCAGTTGAAGATGCAGCAACAGTACACCGCTTCTCTAGCCGGGTTGCCAGGGTTGGCGCAAGTTGCATTATTCTCACAGGGGTAAGTATTAATTACTAAAAATCTAAACTGAAAATTTTCTTCATTCAAATCTCAACTTCATTGAAGTAACAATTCTATGGATTAATTGGTTTCAATTCCTTCAGAGGCTCCCCGTTCCCGCTATATCCAACTATGCTGTACCCGCCCGAACTTCTGCTGGAACAGAGTTTGCTGCAAGGTCACGGGTTACCGCCCGGATTGGATAAAGAAGCGGAAATGATAGCGAAATCGTGAGTGTAACTTATCATCCGGCTGTAGAAATAAAAGTACATTAGTATATTAACACTGGTGCCTATTTGGGAACGTCATTGTTACCGGAAACCGTCTAGGTACCAACGCAGTTCTTATATCTGCCGTCAAGCTGCGGTGTGAAAACATTGCTGTTCCACTTTACTGGTAGTATTTTAAAGTAGGCTGTATCTAGTGACTTTACTGGAACAAGGAGAGACTCTTTCTTCATCTTTTATCTCAAGACAATGAGGACAATTTGCTGCAATGTATCAGGCGAATCATTCACCTTCAATTGAACATCCAGTTCATTTTGACGCTTCATCAAATAAAATAAACACATTCATCAAGTTGGTTAAGTTTTAAAATTAATGCAAATATCTGATACAATAATACTAAATAAAGTTTTAAATAACTTGGTACCTAGATTTCGTTTACTGTATTAATTAACAAAGGATTACTTTAGCCAGTATGCATATGTTCAATTGAAATATTTCATGTTCTAACTTGGTGATATTGTTAGCAGACGCACACACACGAGCCGAGGTCCTCATATGCGCGTTATGAAGGACGAACCTATCCCCGAAGGATACCTTAGGTTCAGGTTTAACGAGGATTGCGCATACCAGCATTGCGGCTACAGGTGAGTAAATAAACTTTTGAAGTGATGAGTGAAAGAACGAGATAGTTACAGATGTTAAGATTCTAAGCAGTGGTCCAACGTCAAACAGTATTGTGTTCCGGTTCGAAGGGCGTTGTAGCCAGCGGTAACACATGTCTAAAAGGCGACGATTACAATTTGGTGAAGTGTTTAGTATCCTAACTAACGTCGTGTTGTTATGGGCAGGCAAGAGCTTCATTGAAAGGAAAGGTCACCCAAGAAACAAAAATTTGTGTTGCCTATATAAAATATAAAGTTCTCTCTAAACTATTATCTAAAAAAAGTGGTTATTCATATATTTTCTATACTTAATTTGTACTTATTACAACTTAATAATATTTTTAATGTCTTTCAGAGAGCATCAGACCCACTTCCACTGTACCCGCAAGGACTGCGGCTATTCGTTTTGCGATAAGACCAGATTCGTTCAACATACCGCCCGCCATGAGAGGTAGGTCTATAGCATGATTATGGACAGATAATTTCCTTGTACTTCTTCTTTCTACAACAGTGTAATAATTGACCTTTATTTGACCTCGTGTTGTATGCTCACCCTGGATGCTATAGCTTTCATATGTTGATAGCTGAAATAATGCTGTTATGTGGAAAGTTCGAGGAACTTTACTACTAATATAAATTAATAATCGCGCCATCTGTATTTTATTTTTGGAACTACCACAAATCCTTGCTTTCAATGTTAGAGTATATGAATGATGTTTGTTTGATATCCTACAGATGGAGTAACTATATAAAAGTGACAATCTATGAAAGTTTTAAACTAGTTATACATTTTAATATATTGTTTAACGATATAATGCAAGATTTATTATATTTCCTCTGAACAAAAAAAAATTGTTTGTGTCATTTAAAGAAACATATCTATTATGCCAAAGTCCAGTAAAGGACGACCATCGATTGATGGTGATCTATATTTCTTCAAACAGCTCTCTTTTTGTTCCCAAAACTGGAACTTGGGACTTTCATAACGAGAGTTATCCTATCATCCACCATGCTAGCAAAGCTGTTTTTAGAACATGCTCGTTACTTCAAACGGAAGCTCAAGCACAATGGAAATAGGACCCACATTCATCATAGCTTATTTCTAAAAAAAGTGGTTATATTTTCAACAGACTGGACACGCTCATGGGTGGAGACTTCCAACAGTACAGAGCCAACGTGTACTGCCAGAGACCTGAGTGTCCACATGCCACTACATTTGGTAGGTTTTGTACATTTTTTTTAATAGGAATTATAAAAGTGTAAAAAAATTGATAAATTAATAGAAGTAGTAGTAAATTTCCTAAAATTTATATCATAATAAAATCCAATTTCGCATATTCTGGAAGTTACTGTTCTCTCACCTACCTTATTGTTCTCTATTATACGTAAAGATATTGAATTATAAGTTGTCTTAACTTGATTGAAAGTGTTAAAGTTATCTGGCTTATTCCAACTTAAATTATCCATGGAAACAGTTAATAATGAAGTAATAAAGTTATATCATTGTATCAACTTACCATTACTATAACTACAATAAATTTTGTACAGTTTTTAAATATATTCGAGTTATAGAAATCATACTTAATTTAGGGACAAAACAGTTTCTAACTAGCCGATTATAGTCTACTATTGGACCTAGGCTTCCTCCAAATTGAGTTACGATGTTAATTTTTTTTATTTCTTTCGCAAGATTTTTATTTACTCTATTGCCTTGTTTGATGATTTATTGAAATATAATAGATTACTAATACGAAAAATAGGTTAATATAAGATTGTTTTATTGGAAATGGTAGTATATCTGTAAATTGGTATTTTACTATCTTATAACCTTCCTCATTGACGAAGAATGCAGAGGAGACTATAAGAAGATGAGCGTAATGTAGTTCCGGAACCCGCAAGACAGAAAAGCTCTAGAGGCTTATTTACAGCTCATTGTCAGATGTGTATTTGCTCTGTATCTCCATTCATCTAACTCTGATCTGGTTGACCCCAGGAACAGGACAGAACAAGGCTTCACACTTCCACTGCCTCAAGTGCGACTTCGTGTGCACCGACACCAACAAGGTGGTAGCGCACCGCCGCCAGCACCAGAAGCTCGACTCCATCCAGGCCGCTGGATTCGATAAGTTTCCGCCGAGTAAAGGTATTGCAAATTTAGATAGACTCAGCTAATTAAGAAATATCAATAATGTTATGAAATTAACCAAAATAATTTATTATTAATATCAAAATTAAAATAATAAAAAAAAAAAAAAAAAATCTATATTTCTATATAACGTTGGACCCAAAACGTTACCTGAGAACACCTCTAATAAGAATGTATTTTTTCAGGGTGCGGTTACGAACCGCAGTGTATACACAGCAAGAAACAAACCCACTACCACTGTCTGCAGTGCGGTTTCGCGGTGCTGGGCCTGTCGCAGATGACCTCGCACAAGTACAAGCACCAGGAGGCGAACCTCGGGCCGTCTACCAGCGCCACCAACTGACGCGCGCTTATACACCAACGGCGAAAAAGTTACTCGACATTAGAACATTTCAACCGGTGTTTGTAGAATTCGTGAATGGTACGGATGATGGAGTGGAAACGTGAGGATGAGCTCGCTTGATAGACAACGTTTGATTAGATCGTTCTCGAAACGCTTAATGCAAAAGTATAAGTGTCCATCTAAAACTGTGCCTTAGACGCAAACTAAATATGATATTTAGGAGCTCACGCGTAAACCCGTGTGCCAAAATATATACCTATAAATAGAGTTGTGTGTTCAAATACGCGATGTTGCATTTTGCATTACAAATTGTAATTAATTATAGATTTACAACAAAAAAAAAAAAATACTATTTGCATGTTAAAAGTGTGTATTTTCCTAAATCCCGACCAATTTTAGGTGATAGATGATTAGTGAAAAAAAAAAAAAAACTATTTATATTTATTACTTCCCCAATAAAAGACATTTTTACGAATAGTATTATTAATTTAGATTTTTCGTAAAATGAAGGCAATATAAATGTTGGGTTCTAAACGCCATTTTGTGCCTGAATGGAATACAAAGGAGACAATACCCCCTTGTGGTGGTTTCTGGACGAAGGCGATCGGGGATGAAGTCGAATCTGTCGCGAGTGTTGCCAGAAGCTAACACAGGAACCGTAGATTAAAAAAAAAGTATATTGAAAGATAAAGTATTTAACAGAATTAAATAAAAAAAAAATGTCAATTTTATAAACATTGTAAATAAGTATATAGAATATATAACGAAAATTATTAAAAAAAAAAAAATACAAAAAACATTATGTTAAAATGATTGTTAAAGATTTTTGATTAGTGTGATGTATGGAAAAAAAAAAAAAAAAACAATCGATCGGATACTAGTGTACAGAAAAAGGAGTGCTAATATTTGTGATTCATGAGGTAGCCATAAAATGCCATATAACTTCTTAACCATATATTTAGAAGTAACGTTAAAATTAACGATAAACTCTTCATTGAATATTGATAGGTTCCGGTTTGGAATAGACAGTTCACCATGTCGCGCACCAGCTACAGCGCCGGTCACTCTCGGACACCACCCACCGGAACTGTACAGCGGGGCGGCTGAATTACCTTTGCATTCCCATCATCAGATTCCCGGCGTCCATTCCCACGTTAGTTTTAGCAGCGGTTCCATGACCAGCTCGTGACCAAACCGTTTTGAGTCCTATTCCTAGCTTTTATCAGTATTTTTGTAGTATAAGCCTTTTTTTTTTTTTCCTATTGTTCCTATCGTACGAGGTCTTTCTTTGACGGCGTCTCTGTCTACTGCAACTGTTTTTTTTTTTTTTTTAATTAACTGTTCAACGATATTTCTGTCGATTTTTCTCGAATGTTCTATCAATATAGCCCGTGCCATAAAACGTTTTAGTCATGGTTTTGAGATTAATTTTACTTTTCTAGGTTCAGCCGTTGTGATAATTATGTTTTTTTTTTTTTTTAATATCTAAATCATTTTTTTTATTGATAACTGATTTATTTTGTATGGAGCTGAATGACCTGCGGTATGACAGCTCTCTTATTGTTTCCGCAATAGGACTTCGATGTATTCTCTAATAAAACAGGGTCAGAGGCCATTTATTCCCCACACTGGTCAAGTGCGAGTTGGCGGACGTCACGTGACCATTTGAATGACATTATAAACAAATTTTAACTGTCGCAGCTGAGCATTTGATTATTTTAAAGTTTTATATTATTCGCATCACTATTGGTTGTTACTATACTTTGTTTTGTTATGTAATTTTACGTTTTATCAACCTCTTAAGTTTTCTCTCTTTCGCGAAACTCTTCCTTTATCTCCTCTCTAATTATATTAATCGATTATTTATGTATTGTTTAGCTTAGCGTAAATTTTAGTTATTTAAAACGGAAATCGATTTAAACTCTGATATACAGTATTTAGTCGGCAGAGTATTACATCGCACGGAGTGTTGCCTGTGTAAATGTTTTAAACTGGGTATTACCGAGTGTTTCGTACAAAATATTAAAAAAAAATTAGTTCGGTCTCATGTATGTATTAACACCGTGTAATCAGTGTCAGAGTATATACGAATTATAACAGTTTCCTTTGTTTTGTAATATTTTTTTTTTTTTGAGATTTAAAAATTGGTATAAAATAGTTTAGTGTTGTTTACCTCATGAGTTCTAGAAATTAAATGAGAATATCTAAAAGCTTGATTAGTTTTATTCATAACACCGTTATTGGTTTGCGTAGTGCACTGAACGATGGTCAAGATATTCTGACCAGACAGACCGGAAGTCAGAAGTGATGGAGGATCTAAAGCTAGCGAAGTGCTATACGAAACGTCGAGACGAGTGTGACGTTCAGCTGATGATTTATCTATGGTCTAATGATAAGACAAAAGGAGACAGCTCAGCTATTGCTGACGGGAACAGCAACTTTCACCAGCGCTGGTTTTCAGGATCCCCTCGCTTCCCCATATGTTAGGCGGAAGTATTGTAATAAGAGCCTATTAGGTGTAATTACCTATATCATTAATGAACTGTCTGTCACTGTTTGTAACTTTCTACATATCATCATCATCAGCCGATAGACGTCCACTGCTGGACATAGACCTCTCCCAAAAATCCCTACAACGGAAACGGATGTCAAAAGGAGAAATTTGGGTAATTTCTCGCTACTATACTCCAATGCGGGTTGATGGGAGCCAGAGCCTCGTTTGTTGGTTAGCAGAGTTCACCACGAAGAGGCGAGCTGGCCTTGGATCCGGCGTGTGGTTTTGCGGGACCCCTTACAGCCCCTGTGTATACCAACATAGAACTAGTTAAAATGATATACACTGCACTGTATTATGCTCATCGCTTTGAGAGCTATTAAGTCTCGTTACCTCAGTAATATCACTAGCTACAGCGCCGTTCAAACCGGAACACAGTACTGTTTGTCGGCTGCAATTTATGCGATACCTAGGTCGTCCCCGACAGTAGAGACCTACTACCAACAACAGATGACTAGCTTGTAATTTTTTTTTTATCAAAGGTCAGAGATAACGATTTTAATAATAAACAGTTGACTTAATATACCCACGGATTTGGAACCTGTCTACTAAAACTGTTCTTGGAACATTCGGTTTTCCAGCGATGGTTTCCTTCATCGAAAACTGAAGCTGAGTGGGAATTGAACCTGTGCCTCTTGGAGCCAAATTAAGCTAGCAACTTTCAATGAGCTGTTATGAGAATACATATTATCTAAATTTTATATTCACTTCATCGCTTTTTAAAGAGGTACTATAAATACTCTACTATTCCCAATAATCCTCCTCGGTGATATTTGCCCTCCTTGCCGAAACGCCCACGCGCCCTTTAAAAATGTCTTTAAGGTTAGGTTCAAAGAACCTGACAATGTATCACGATAACAAAAACCAGTTTAGAGCCTTTTTAAAAAATACTATGTTATAATATGAATCGATTGTGAAATTTCATAGTAATCAGAATTAACTATGCTAACATAAAATTGGTGGTGGAGGGTTGTAAAGCTCAATTAAAATACTATACAGGTCAACATATATAGGAATATGTCGACAGGGAAAATACAAATGCTTGTGTAATTGTAATAACTAAGTTGTTTCATATAAAAGTTCATTTATAAGCAAATCTTACTGGTGGTAAGTCTCTAGTTCCGGTGAGGGTCTAGGTACCACCGTCAGCCCTATAGTCTCGGACTAGTAAGAATAGGACTAAAGTAAGCCCTGCCTGTCGTAGAAGGCGAATAAAAGGGTGTAGCAGTTTCGCGGGCCTCGAGGGTGGGGGCCCTTATCGCTCAACCAGCGAACCTGCGTGGGACAGCGTATGGGTCAGCGATGGTGCCTAGGAGGGTTATGCTCCTCCTCAGAGATACTAACACAAAGTGTAGGCACCGGTGTATTCTATGAGATCCCGGAACCTCTCCGAATGCACTGATGCGACCCAATGAGAGGGTTTTAGTAAGTAAGAATCTCACACAACCCTGACTTCTCCCCAGGGTATCATTCGATGATTTTCCCCTCGAAATCCAAAAAAAAGTAGGTAGGCAAACAGTAGTGTCGAACATTACTGTGTTCCGGTTTGAAGGGATAAGACTCAACATCTTGTCTCAGAGGACGAGCGCAATGCGGTGCAGTGTATACCATTCTAACTAGCGCCACGTTGTTATCAGAGGGTGTACCATCAGGTGAAACTCAGGGTGTCTTGTCGATTAATTTAAAAAAAAAGGGGGAGCCTGGTAGCTAACCAAGTTAATAAGACTTCACGAATTGTGGTTACAGTATCAAACCAGGGACCTTCGTTTTAAATGTAAGTGTTTTGAGGTCTGTCTGCTGGTGACCGTCTAGATAGGTATCATCGCATCTCTTATTTCTGTCACCAAACAGTAGTGTGATAAAATTACTGTGTTATAGTTTAAAGAGTGTCGTAGCTAGTGATGTTACTGGGGGATGTAACTTGTTATACGTTAGACTACAAGCACGATGCGTGATAGTGTATATCATCTTAATAAGCACTAAATTGTTATTGACGAGTAAGTGGGTAAGTGATAGTGAAAATGAATGATATAAGCATGTTCCTCTCCTTCTCTTCCACTCTCTATTTTCGAAGGTCAGTTATAACTAAGACATTCAGGACTTTGTATACCGCAACCCTTAGAAGTAATAGCTGCTCGTTCCAATCTGTAGGTAGATTCTTTAACTAGGGTATTCTTCTGCTCACACATCGCTTTCTCTGACTCTTCTTGTTGAGTATGAGCTGCAGCAGTTGGAGTTTATGTTGAGCACTACGTAGCCTAAATATTCTAGTTTATGTATCTTCACTGTGTATAATACAAAGATTTCTCCCTCGTGCATTTTACGATTACAATTTTAACTTTATATCTCCCGGGTATCCTCAGTATTGTTCTGTATGCCTACATTTGGAAACATTACGACTCCGGGTGCTTAAAATGGCGGTGGGTATATTCAACCTCATCTCCCAAACGGGGGTTGTAACTTTAATGTGTTGCCACAACTCATATACTGGTTTTTCTTCATAAAAATTTACATGTACATAAGCTATACCTCTTATCGCTTTCTCATGAAGTACTAAGCCTATTTGATTAGTAAATTTACTAATTATAGTTTATATCATAAAGTAAACAAAGTAATATCTGCACACTGTTATTAAGTAGAGTATAAATAGGTAAGACAGTCCTGTCGCAAGCCTAACACAGCAGAATATATAACAAAGAAAGACCACCCTTTGTAAGATATATTGCCCACAAATCATTCGTAAACAAACAGCCATTTTTTTATCAATCCAATCCAATCCAATCAGCCGGAAGACGTCCACTGCTGGACAAAGGCCTCCCCCAAAGATTTCCACTTAGACCGGTCCTGGGCCACCCGCATCCAATGATTGCCAGCGACCTTGACCAGGTCGTCGGTCCACCTTGTGGGGGGTCTGCCCACGCTACGTCTTCCGGTACGTGGCCGCCACTCGAGAACCTTTCTGCCCCAACGGCCGTCGGTTTTTATATTTTATATTTTTTTTATATTGAATCGTAAATTTAAGAATGCTATAAGTTACATAGACATTTACATCTACAAATTTATATATACATATATTGGTTAACCTAAAACGTAACATACCGGCCATCGGCGCTTTACCACTGTCCCCGTGTCGGACAGATCAACGTCCAAAGTAAACGTCGACTTAAACTTTAAAGTTAATCTCTTTCTTTAACGAGTTTTACTAAGTTTAATTTATAAGCAATGTCTACGTTTAAATTTGGATAATAATAGATATAGTATACAAATACTATGTTAGTAATGAAGACTAAATTACTAACAACGAGAAACATAATTTCATAGAGAGAGAGAGAGAGCAGCATTCTTTTTCAGCTTTATAAAGGTCATTAAAGAATAATTATATAAGAATATAATAATTAATTAAATGATGTGTAGCTCGCTGGCCTAATGGTTAGAGCGTGCGGCTTTCATTCCGAAGGTCGCGGGTTCAAACCTCGGCATGTACCGATGACTTAATATTTAAGTTATGTGCATTTGTGAACTTTAGTTACAACAGTGAGATACAAAAACGGTGAAGGAAAACATCGTGAGGAAAACCCGCACACTGATATCATCTTTGTGTGTGTGTGTGTGGTGGTCCCAATAAAGTGGCAACAGGCTCGCCCCCTGTTACATGGGACCTAATCTGACCACATCTGGCGAAATGTGGGTAGTTTATTCACCTCTGCCTACCCCTACTGGGAAAAAGGCGTGACAATATAAAAAAAAAAATAAAAAAAAAATAAATGATTAATAAGTAATTGGTTAATTATGTACAATTTCATGTGAACTTTAATAGTAATGACATTGGAAATGAAAACAAGCTCACATTGAGGTCTATTCTTCTCAAAGCTTCTCTCCATTATTAGGCATTGGTTACTTAAGTCGTCAATGTTATACAGAATCAAGGATCAATTATGCATATATACAATAAGGATCAAATATGCTGGTCAATGTTAACAGCTGTTTAGGTAGCTATACCATAGCAGCATCTTTCATACGACTAAGTATTTAATACTAGGTTGAGTTATTACGGGTATTGTGATATAAATGAAGTTATGATAGACTACACTGAATAGGTGTGTCACCAACCTGTTGAAAGTCTTCGAAAAAAAAAAATAATCATGGTCGGCCAAGATTGCACAATTGGTGATAGAGCACAGCCGTACCTCCCCCGGCCGCACTCGCGCCCGAGCCCCCGCGGTGGTCCGATCGATACGGCGCATGCGCACACGCGGCCGCAGTATTGAATGGGACCATTCATCGTATCTTCAGAATGAAGCGTATACTTATACGTACCCCGTAGCGCCGCGTAGCGCCGCGTATCTACATGCTACGCCGCTACGAACACGCCCGCTACGAACAGGCGGATGAATCGGCAACATGAATCGCGCTTACAGAATATATTTTTCAATTACCCACATCTAAAATTTCACTTAACCGGCAAACTTTCTCTTATAACAATCTTCAACTACATCAGTTTTTCAACTTCTACGGTTCACTCAATCCTCTTATAAAATGCCTAATCATGTAGATCACATCATCCATCCAATCAGCCGGAAGACGTCCACTGCTGGACAAAGGCCTCCCCCAAAGATTTCCACTCAGACCGGTCCTGGGCCACCCGCATCCAATGGTTGCCAGCGACCTTGACCAGGTCGTCGGTCCACCTTGTGGGGGGTCTGCCCACGCTACGTCTTCCGGTACGTGGCCGCCACTCGAGAACCTAGGTAGTAGATCACATCAATAGTATTTAATAGATATTTCCATAATCACGTGGTGATGGTTATAATTATACTTCACAATATTATCTTCGCCCTTAGATAACATGTTAAATCTCATTACCATGGTAATTTAAGTAATTACAACTAGGTCATAGTAATGTTTCCACGCTGCTATTTGGCGGCAGAAGTAGGAGCGGCGGTACTGAAACTATCTCCGACAACAGAGACCTAACACTATTAAATGTTTATCGTTATAAACTGTAATTGTATTGTTTATAATTTTTAAATAAAATCAGTAACACAGTAGATAATTATTTTATCATAATATTTACCGGAAACCAGACAAATTTTAATGTATATCATTTCCCTGTTCTATGAACTTGGAATCAAAACGAAGCTTTCCCTTAACATTATTTGATTCCTCTAATTGAAACTTATATACAGGGGCGCGCCCTTCCTATAGGCAAATAAGCACTGCTCCATCATCGTCATCAGCCGATAAACGTCCACTGCTGGTCATAGGCCACCCCCAAAGATCTATCAATCGGTCTCGCGGTTCTCGAATCCAGTGAGCTTTGGATTTGGTTGAGCAGAGGATGTTACTGCTACTTAAAAAAAATGCTTCACCAAACTGTCTAAATAATATCTCAAGTCTAAATTGGTAAGTTTAGTTTTAAGTATAGATAAGCACAGAGATTTTAGGTGTAGTGTGCATACATTTTTTTTTATATTAAAGCGACTAGACGAGGGGGTCGTTCACCTGATGGTAAGTGATGCGCCCGCCCAATACAACGTGGCGATAGTTAGAATGGTATACACTGCACAGCATTGCGCTCGTCATCTTAAGGTATAAGATATTAAGTATGGTTACCCCAGTAATTACACAAGCTACAGCATCCTTTAAACCAGCATAGTAATGTTTGGCAGCAGAAATAGGAGCTGCGATGGCAGGTACCCGAATGTGTGTATAACTATACTTGCTTTTGTTTCACTGAGCCTCTTCACGTGTATATATTCTTCAAGAGCAATTATTTAGATTAAAGGCAATCGCAAAGTGTTCAGACGGAAATGATTGATCGCATTTGGTCAGAATTGGATAAAAAAAAGTTAAGCGCGAAACGGCCTATTTTAGTCTCATCGATCACATCTACGCTCCAATATCGACGATCCGCAATACCTATCGTATTCGTTAAACGTATAAACTGGGACAAAAACTGTTACTGTATACCTTCACAGGTTATCACGTGTTAATTACACCTGTATTACAGTGGAAAGGGATATCTGTATACACTACAATCTTCAATGGATACATGATCGAAATCGCAATAATCTAGTAAGTTGTTTGTGATCTGCTAGTGCTCTATTCGTAGCAAGTTATCCTGAAAGTAACAACTTAAAAAATTCACGTTTTCTTTCAAATGTAATTCAAATATATATTTGTGTAATAAAAAATATAATTTTCTACTTAATTCACACGAATTCAATCATATTTAACTATTTCCGTCTATGAGTTTCTTCTGAGCAATCTCCGAATCAGTTCATCCGATTTCGTCGACTCATATTAAACTAGACTAAAGATGTTATGCAAAAACAATGACTTTTATAAGTAAAATAAGTAAGTAGGGTTCCTCTAATAAAATTATTACTTATAAAAATGAAAACTAATTCCGATTCTATGTTAATACTAGCAAATATTAGAATTAGTAAGATAGACGCAAGATTGGAAGTAGTAAGGAGCGTTGTAGAAGATATTGTTTTGTTATTAGTAAAAGAAAATACAACAAACATCTGCTTGTTTAAGCTAATATAAATAAAATATGTGGAAAGATGGTACCCCGATAGTTAAGTTGTTTACACAGCATCACATTAAACAATAAAATATGATATATTTCATTTGGAAAGGAAGTTACTACCATCTTCATTGATTTAGACTTAAATGAAAGATTTTATTATACTAGTTTGGTTCGCGGTTAAGATGCTGCGGTTTATTAATATAATCATCATCATTATATACGTCCACTGCTGGACATAGGCCTCCTCTAAAGACTCCCATATTTCAGATTCATATAAGGGATTTGGGTATTCCACTACGCTGATCCAACGCAGGTTGGTGGGAGCTTGAGCTCTGTTGATTAGCAGAGTGTACACTGAGCAGGTGAGGTGAGCTTAGATACTGTGTGTAGTTGTGCGGGATCCCTTACGACCAATTACTATATGTTTTTACAAGTAAATATATAGCAACGTCTAGTATGTAACAGGGCAATTTAATTTAAAGTTTGATACGTAAACAATTGATGGAAGCCGTCGGAGTGGGGCTCGTCGAAAGTCAACAGCACATCAATTTATTCGGGGAATTATTTCTGGACGTTGATGAATACAGTTTGCTTTCATTTTGAATTTTAATTACACTCGATCAGGGTGTATTGCGGGTGTAAATAGAGTTATATATAGTAAAATATTTGTTTATGTAGCAGTATGTGTGTATAAGCGCCATTCAATCAAGTACATTTACTGGTTATTTGAAAGAAATCTTTAATGGTCTATCAGATACTTTAGTGTATATAGTAATACAGTATTTTTAATTTATTTTTACTGTATACAAAAATCTTTACAATATCTTCTGCTCTGCGAAGACTGGATATGTGTCATTTTAACCCGCAAAAATTTAAGCCGTTGCGACAGACACCTAGATTTACTCTGCTAAGTTGGAAGAGTTGTATACTTCGCAGCCCCTCGGTATGCTATAGCTGTCACGAGATCAATTCGAGCTTGTCATCAACTGTGAGCTTGCTTAGTGGGCAATGTGGGCCTCCATCTTCATGCCTGCTAACTCGAAGATCCTTTAAGTCGTCTATGATAAACAAAGCTTACTTTATACAAGCCGCGTGTCTGATAAAATATGAAATCACTACACATGTTCGAGTATTTTAAACTAACAGTTCAAACGCCACGATAGTTAATTACTTGCGTGGATGGTTTTCGATTACCAGATCCTTTATTTCGACCACCAGGGCGTGTAGTAATAAATGTCGTTTCCACCGCAGACGTATTGAGTGCCCGCGACGTAGCCCCGGCTATTTACTGCAAACAACAGCGGCGACCGGACGACTTCATTAGTCCACACTGACAGAGAAAAGCGGAAATAAATACTAAAATCTCTACGTTATTATATACAACATTTAAACAGGAATTGATTGAATAATATTCAACTACTGTATTCCATCATCATACTGAAAATTACCAAATTTCATCCGTTTCATGATCTTGAATCTTGCACAGCATACTAAGTTTGGGCAGCGGTAATTCCATTATCATACATTATCTTCTTCGTCGGTATCACTCTTAAAAGAGTGATCGTACACGTCATTTCCGGTGTTGTTCGTAAGCTTAACAACACGTCGTCATTCCTCTTCGATGGCCACCTTCCTAGTGCATTCATAATAAAGGCAACATTAACTAGAACTAGGCTTCTGCACAAATAGGTTAAAAATTATGGACTGATTACTAAACTGTGTTTCTATAGGAGACTCTATAGGTTCTCTTCTAGAACTACAATGAAATAAATATACACTGTTACTTAGTCTAGTGATGTCTACCATGCCTATCAGGTCGTTTCAGGCATTATCTCTCTCTGCTGAACTTTTCCAATAAATTTCCAATGGAACCGCTCATCCGTATACAGTCCCAGCGAACTAGGTCGATTCACTAGACTCGTTTAGTTAATTCGCTTATTACCAGTAATCGCTAACAGTGCGGACCAACAGTTTGCGTCTACCTCCATTGCTATACGCCGCACGAACGCTGCACTTTATTACATTTAGAATGATAGACAATTTTCTTTCTCCTTCAGTTTCATATAGGTTCCGAGATCGTTTTGTTTTACTTTGACGTTTAATTTGATACACTCTGATACACCAGATCGTTAGTCCACTTGGTGCTGATCGTGGGAAGAAAGAAGTCTCTACTGATTCATCTCTGTTGCCGGAGACTGTCTACTTCTTTTCAAACCTGGATGACTTCAAGAAAAGTCGGTAGTCCCTTAAAAATCAGCAACACAACCTCGATCCCTTTAGTGTTGAGATTGTCCATGGCATCAGTGTTCACTTTACACCAGGTTAACTGTTCGCTCTTTTGCCCACTCTTCCTATAAAAAAACAAGGGTAAGTCCCATCGCAGCCCTATTTCTACCGCCAAACAGAAGTGTTGTGGATAGTGAAATTACTGGACTGGATTTGAAACAATAAACTGCTGACTTTGATTTGGCAGCTGGATGCGGGCAGCGCAGGATCGGGCGATGTGGAGATCTTTGAGAGGCCCATGTCCAGCAGAGGATGTCTGTCGGCTGACGATGATGATGATTTGAAACTTCCAAATACTTTTGTCTCAAAGCGATGGACAATACGGTGCAGTGTATATCATTCCAATTTGCGCAACTTTACTATGGACAGTCTTACCACTTACCATCAGATGAATGTCTCGATCGTTTCGTTGCTTTGTCCAATAAAAAAATTATTGACTCTTGATAACAGTAATTTTAAATATTTTTGGCGATAGATTAGTGTTTAAATTGTCACATCTAATTACTGTTTTATGATCTACATTCACAGCAGACATATCTTATAGCCATGGTCCAATACACGATAGATCATCACCATCTATGTGTGAACCGTCATACAATTTAAAAGAAAACCTTATAAGGATTCTAGTGAAATATTTAACAAAGATTTCATCAGAGGAAAGACTTGCCCTTAAAAACATCTCTACTGCGAAGCAGTAACACTCAAATAAACTATATCCGTTTTCCGGTTTATTAGACGTAAGGATCCATTGTAGGACAAGTCTTTTGAAGCATTTCAGATATATGAGATTTACAGAAAAATATGTTAAAGCTTAATCATTCAATATAGTATACCAAGAATGATGATCGTTACTTTAAGTATATGAATTTTTCCTATATTTTCTTTTAAGTCGTTCTCCTATTGAAGTATATTAGTCCTTTTTATGACTAAAACATATTCATCTATGTTAATAATCAATACCATGAGGTGCTTGGAGTGATTGGTATTAAACTGTTTTGTGGGATACATTAGAAGATACCCTTGTCTATCCGTAGACGTTCATCATTGAGATGGTGAGGGTAATTTGCCTTCTTCATTACCTAACAATAAGTTTTATTACTAATGTAGAGATTCTCAGTTCATCTAGCATTATCCGATATAAAATTAAGAGAAGATAACGTGGAGGGTGATAAGAGAACCATGTTGTTTCCTGCTGGAAAACATATGCGGCTTTAACAATCGGTCAATGACAACATCTTAGATCGATATCTAGACATAGTAACAGGCTGCAGTGATAGGTTATCAAATGAGCCATTCAGATTTTAGGGTAGGGTAGCAAGATGGTATCATTGAAATGACAATGAGAATATAAAGACAGGTAACGCCGTTATAACCTCTAATTTTCAAAGAGACGATTGGGTAGAATAAAAGAAAATAGGAGAGTATAAAAACTTACCCCTACTTTGTTCTGATCAAGAACTGTACCAAGAAGAAAATGTGCAATATCTTCTAAATATTCTATTAAATAAAAATGATAAGTGCTCAGGATGTCCACGTAACATCCTAGAATTATTTTAGAATATCATGTAGCGGTTCACGTGATTACTATAATCACTACACATAAAAGCTACAGTAGTATAAAAAAATAAACAAACATTCCTCTCCATTCAGATGCGGGCAGTTTTCAATTGTTGGGGGTGTATAAAATGAAACAAAGGGTAAGATAGCGCCGTCGCCAACAACGGAGCGGATTCTATTTAACCCTTTGTTTCCACCGGCTGCACCGGAATGTTTCAAAGGTCTGGAACATTTGATCCGCCATTTTATATTGCTTTAGCGCCGTTGAAGTATAACACAAAATAGTTTTCATGCAAGTGTTATAATATTTTTTTAACTGACTCCGTAGCGCAGTGGTTAACTCTAGTCTTCTGACTGCATAAGAGAGTCAAAGCATTCTGGGCGAGCACACTTCAATAACAACAGCATTATAGAGCTAAGGTCACCGACAAAGTCTAAAATATTGCTAGACTTAAATGGCAGTAGGCATGGCAGTAAGGTCCTGGAGTGGCACCCGCGTACGGGTACCCGTGGTGTTGGGAGGCCTCCCACAAGATGGACCGGCGATCTGGTGAGAATCGTGGGAACCCACCGGATGCGAGTAACGCGTGACCGATCGATGTGGAGATCTTTGGTTGAAGCCTATGTCCAGCAGTGGACATCTATCGGATGTTGATGTAGTCGTTTTACACATTAATTTCATTGACTACAGCGGCCTCTAAACCGGAACAAAGTGATGTTTACACATTACTGTTTGGCGGAGGAAGATGCTACCTACCTAGACAGTCCCTGACAATAGAGATCTAACATCACTGGTGGTACGTTTCTATTGCCAGACACCGTCTAAGTGGTTACCAGCACAGTACCTATTTTTCCCCCACACAGTAGTGTGGAATCATTACTGTGTTCCGATTTGAAGGGCGTTGTAGCTATGTAACAACTGAAGTAGCGAGACTCAACATCCTAGGTCTCAGGCGACGAGCGCAATGTGATGCAGGGTATATATAGGGCTGACGTATCACTTACCATCAGGTGAACGTGGTATAAAAAACAACTTTTGATTACTCTTACCTACATTTCAGCTGCTGAACATCATCTGCTCATACGATTATCTCTCTCTCAAATAAGCTTCTGGACCTAGCAACTACCAATGGATTACCACGATGAGCTGGTGAATGGACTATCAGCAGTGTCAACAGTTGAGAACGCAATTGTCACTCTTTAATTTCCACCGTCCGAAAGAACTTTCTCAAGTTAACAATTACCAGACACTTACTAGTGAGAGGTCTTTGATGCTGGACACCGTCTGCGAAGGAACCCCTGCAGCTCATATTTCCACTGCCAAACCAGTAGCATGCTGTTTCCATTTGAAGGGCGCTGTAGCTGGTGAAATTAGCGTGAGGTACAATATGATGCTGTGTATATCATCCTAAAGATCATCACGTTATCAACAGAGGATTTACCATCAGGTGAAGATCTCTCTTGTCTCGTCGCTTTGTAGAATAAATAAAACCTTTTATATACTGTTACTGCTTCCTCCTTTATCTTTTTTCCTAACAATGAATAAATAAAAATTATGTAATCTGTGATATATATAATATATCCTATTGTACGACTGAAATAAACGTGTATAGTTTAATTTCATATCAAAGGCTGGAAGATATTTATATGTCGTAGCGAGCAAATATTCCGTTCAGTATTCACATGCCTCATATCTGTTTGTCTTCGAGGATCATTTCCATCGGATCGAGAGGAACTTCCACTTGTTGATACAGGACAAACAAAGTCTTGCTTTGTCAATAAAACAAGTTTTAATGATAAACTGCAACCGTACATTATATTTCTTAAAAATTATTTATATAAAAGGAAACCCTTCGAACAGGTTTCCCATCGTAGCGGCGTGGTACTGTAGCCGTCGCTTGGTAAAGTTAAGTGACAATTACTTAACCAGTCCGAGGTGGCTGCCACTGGTGAGGTTTACGAGCTCAACTTGGAGGTGTCGGTGGACGGCAGGATCGTACTGCCGTTCGCTGTTGTGGTGGTATTGCGAAGGTAAGGGTGTCTATGTTACGATTCGCTGCTACCCCTGTTCTCCGCAGTTTAATATTTGGCAGCGGAATCCAAGACCAGAGTGCCGGAAGCTGAAAGGTCTCTCTCTTGGTTCCCATGGCCACTGGGTGACGGACTCGGAGGGATACTGTTGTTCAGGCTGAGAGGATAGCGCGCTGTATGTTCCGGCATGCTCTTACAGAAGTGGAATGGCTTATCTCTCCGAGATGAAGCTGTTCAGCCAGCGTTCGTGGAGTCGCTGATGAGTGCAAAAGAGTTAAGAAAAAAATAATTAATTAATTATTGAAGCGACAAAGGTATAGAAGATGCCCACGTGAAGGCATTGCCCCCACGTAAAACAAGATGAGTGCCTCCCTTTAGACGAATTGATAAAGTTAAGTTAATATTACACTTCTCTTTATATTACATACATTTAACTTGGGAAGTTAATATTAAACAGCTAAAAAGCTTTTATACCGATATGTTTTTAAAGCTAATTTTTTTTAAAATGTAGAAGAAATTAAGTGGGGTGGGGAGTCTCTGGTGAATCAACGCAAGCAACAATATCAGCACTATATTGATATTGACAGAGCGATTTAAAGAACAGAGCAAGTTACTAAGTACATCAGTATTACGAAGATCCAGAGAGATCCAGTTGTTAGATTAAGTTATATACTTCGTGATAGGCCACTGTCTTCACTCTTCGTATTCCGCAGATCCAATTAATGAATACAATTGTATAATTCGTAACGGCTTAGTGATTACCCACTTCCTGGCATCAGGGAGATTTAGAGAGATCTAACTGGCTTGACTTTTTGTCACAATATAATCTACAAATAGATGTACGATCCTTATAAGGATTTGCGATGTGACAAACGATAGCGTGATCTATTTATCACGGTGGCGCCATCTGTTGGGTTGTATGAAAACTTCTCGTCACAAAGACTTGAATTGGAAGTCTCAATAATGTTACAGAAGGTGATATTAATTCCTTTAGACTTCTTATTAGTTTAGGTAAAAAAAAAATAGTTCTTAGGATGTCAAAATAGAATAGATTGTATCTATTAATTTCTGCTTTTTCTTTCTAGCATAAATTCCAGTTAATTTCTTTTCTACATCAAAGTATATCATATATAGTTTTGAGTGCCGTTGCTCCATTCACTTCTAATAATGTATACGTTAATTAACACAATTATCTTAGAGAGGTACATTAAGGAGTGCAAATTGAATTATAATTAGAGAAATTATCACTAAAGGATACTAAATACCAAAAACCAATTTATGTGACACTAAATTAATCTCATACGTGTACCGGAAGTTAAATTATTAACGAGTTCAGTTCGTAAGTAGCGGTAGGTCTCTGTTGCCGGAGACCTAAGTAGGTACGTCCGCGGCTTCTACTTCTACCGCCAAACTACTGCGTGGACATTACTGTTCCGGTTTGAAGGGCGCTGTAGCTAGTGTACTGGGGTAACGAGATTCAACATCGTCTCAAGGCGACTATCACAACGTGGTGCCGCGTATACCATTTTAACTAGCGCCTCTTTGTTATGGTCAGAGGTATCACTTAATGGATTGAAGAAATTACCTTGTATCTCTATGGGAGATGGCCCAGTCCCAGCAGTGGGAACAATGATAGAGCTGTTTCCTTAATAAATATTACTACTATTAATGATAAAGGTGACTTCGATAAATGAATCCGTATATCATTAAAATAATTTAAGGTTTTTTTTTATTCGAAAAGGAGACGAGACGAGAGAGAGGCGAGACTTTCACTTTCACTTTCACCTGATGGTAAGTAATACAACGTGGCTCTAATTAGGATGGTATACCTTGAGACTTAAGTAGTTAAATCTTGTTTCCTCTGCAATTTTATTACCTACAACGCCCTTCAAACCGGATCACAGTAATCTTTACACGCTACTGTTTGTCGGCTGCAAGAGCAGCTCCGCTGGTATCTACATAGACGGTCTCTGGTAACAGAGACCTACCACCACTGAAAGTGATAAAGCACAAAAGATACTTAACGAGGGTAGATTGAAATATTCTATTAATGATCGACCCTACTCCGCAATGTCAAAGGTTAACAATCGATCTCCGGCTTATTGGGCCCAATTGAGGAGTATCGGACAGACCTCGCAACCTTCCACTGTAAATACTCCTAGTATATATTTACTAGTATTTTTCGTAAAACATTGATATTTTCTATAAAAGGAAGTCCTGTACCTCACGTGTACGACATACGTCAGTAGCTTGTTAGTACTTTAGTTACACGAAAGGTCTTAAGTTTTTTTTTTTTAATATTTGTACAGAAGGGAAAGTCTTTTGAGACCCCTCATGTTACTATTTTTTTTTTTATTTTGGCGATGTTACACAGCTTCACAGTGTTCGTCGATTTAATACGTTCAGTGCTTTATGAATGGGCTATGATTGGGGTTGTCATGGGTGATCGGATCAGAAATGAGGAGATCCGTAGAACTAAGGTCACCGACATAGTCCAAAAGATTGCTAGCCTCAAGTGTCAATGGGCAGGATACATCTTTCGAAGGAATGACAGCTGGGCACGAAGGTCCTCTTGGCAGACCCGCCAGTAGGTGGTCGGACGATCTGGTGAAGGTTGAGGGAAGCAGCTGGATGCGGGCAGCGCAGGATCGATCGATGTGAAGACCTTTGGGGGATGCTTATGTCCAGCAGTGGACGTCTATCGGCTGATAATGATGATGATGATGATAGTCTCCTACAAGTCTTACAACTGGTATATCTAAAATTATCTCCTTCCGTGCGAGAAGTAATTTCTTTTCTCTGTCTACCATAGACAAATATACATACTTCCTGCTTTCAATGTTAATTGAAAAAAATTGAAGATCGCTTAGGTCACGTGCAACGATTGAGGAAAATCATGAGATCTAATAGGTCTCCAATGCACTGGCTGTAAGTTTACTCAAAATGGCTCCGCAGTGAACGTGTTGAGAGATAGATGATAAGTTATATTACTCCGTTAGTTTCATTAGCTACAACGTCCCTCAAACCGGAATAATAAGAATGAATAAACAATGTTTATAAAATAGGCAATAGATACTAGACAATGAAGGAAGGAAATAGGAGGAGTATAAAAGAGAGAGAATGAGGATGAAAGGTAAGAAAGGTATAAAAGAAGGAAAGGATGGAAGGAAAGACATATAATATACGATACTGTCTACTTTAAATTAGATAAAATTAGACCTGAAATTTGTCTGAACTATTCCTAGACTGTCTATACCAATCGTTACCATAGCAACAGCTTAAATAATACATGAAAAGGTTTATAAAAGTTGTCGAATGATGAAGGATCTATGAAATTCAAATGATCAATATATAGCAATCTACATATTCAGTGTCGGATGATCATGTTCTCATATACGTTCACTTGTTTTCACGTGATTGGCGAACACAGGAAAACTATTTTCATTATATATATTATATACATATATATATATATATATAGAGATAAGAAAATCATTTTATAATTTGAAAGCAATTGAATATAACTTAGAATGTGAATAAGGTTCACCAAAATATGTTAAGTTTAACAAGTTAGAACATACTTTAGCGTAATCTCCCAAAGCAAACGACGAAAGCTGTTATTCGGCTGGACTAATTGAAATCTGTGCTGATGCTGATCCTCTTGCGGCTTCGGGGGGCCCTGGTCGGCAGCTTTGTCGCTTTAACTTTATTAACTGCGAATTGGAATACCCGCCTCACTCAACGAAATGGCGAAGTTCGCAACGAAACTAATTCCCAAGGTGACCTCTACAGTTAGATCGTTTCATTATACATATATAACCGGAAGATAATAACTAACCTACTGGTAGGTCTACTGCAGCCGACAAGCACCATGCAAACATTAGAGTGTTCCGATTTGAAGGGCGCTGTAGCTAATGAAATTACTGTAATGGAAAAGGGGGAATTAGTGTAAACAAAACGGAAGAAGTGGAAAGGAGAAAATGGGATGATTGTTACAGGTCGTTCGGGAAAAAGGGATGATTTCAGGTGCAGCGACAGCGATCTACCCTTATTGCCAGAGGTGTGGAAGAAGGTAATGGAATGGAGAATGAAAGAAAAGAGGAGGTAAAAAAGAATGAAAGATAATTCGAGCGATAGAAAGTATCAAAGGAGAGAATAGAGAAAAATTGTATGGCATAAGTATAGACCGTAAGTGATTCGGTTAATAAAAGCTCTGGCCCTCAATACGCAGAGGGTAATATAAAAAAAAAAAAAACTGAAGTAAAGAGACTTAATAATTACGGGAACAAAGTGTAGTGTATATCTTCCTCACCATCAGGTAAAGTTAATAACAGCTGTTATATAACATTGGGTGTGTACAGTATATAATGTACTTTATATGATAAATCATTGCGCTGCTGGACGCCATTAACATCGTGCACGTGGTAAGCGAGCTCGACTTCCGGTGTAGACGGCGCTTAATTTACGACACAATGCAGTTTAACTTCCCGCTACAATGTCAAGTTAAAGTTCGTGTAATGGAAGGTTCTAGAGCAATAGTCTATTACTTATTCACTATATATGTATATATATATATAGGAGATATGTAAGTTTATTTATTATGTTTTATATATATATAATTTATTTAATGAAAGGAAGAGACGTAGCGGAACAACATTTTTTTTTTTTTTTTTTTTTTATTTTATAATTTTCCCCTGCTTATTGTGGGTCAGAGCCTTTATATTTCCAATATGACTCAACATCTATTCTTTACTTAATTCTATACAATTTTTCTCTACATACCTTTCATCCTCACAGTGTGCAAACATTACTGTGTTCCAGTTTGAAGGGCGTTGTAGCTAGTGAAATTACTGTGGTAACGAGATCCAGCATCTTGTCTCAAGGAGACGAGTGTAACGTGGTGCAGTGTATAAGAAGCGCCAAGTTGCTATGGGCGTTTCATTTACCACCAAGTGAACAGCTTTGTAGAATAAAAAAAACATATACATAGTAATCTTTAGATAGTTGTTCTAGGTTACTACAAAATATACAGTATAGTTAGAATGTAATTTCATCATGAAGCTATAAAGGAGGAGAAGACTCCCCCCTTTAATCTTATTATCTTACAGTCAAGGCTATAACCAAGAACTGTTGTATCCTATTTTTAAACTAAAATTAAGTTTTCCTTTGAGATAGGAATTCTCTCTTATAAAAACTTTATTACTTACCATTTATATCTTTTACTTCTACTATATGTATATATCTTCTACTATATATAGTGCACCCTGGTAATGAACAAACGAAGCTCTGGCTCCCACCAACTAGCATTGGGCCAAGGTGGTGAGAAATGGTCCACATCCCCCAATATGAACGTCTACAAACAACGACCCCTGGTGCCTGGCGATGCGGCGTGGCCGAGGGATGTGGGAATCTTTGAGGGAGGTCTATGTTCAGATTGTGGATGTGATGATGTGTGATGATGATGAAGTCAAGATGTTAGTTAAGTAAAGGAAGGTTTTACATAAGTATAATACTTAAGAGATATAAATTCCCCTCTTGAGCGGAATCAATGAATATCGTCGCTTAAACATTCAAAGAATCGCTTATTACTTTCGCCGTTTCTCTTTGTCTTCGAAAATTAATTCAGGAAAGATTATTCTCGGCCATTGAATAGTTCGTACTTGCTCCGTCTCTTATTGATGAAGAATTGGAAATGGCGATGTCGGAGGACTTTTGATGCCGGAATGAAATTTCAATGGACGCCGGAATTAAAACTTAGACGGCGATAAAGTTATAACGTTAAAGACTTATAGAGGATATTATCAATCTGTTTATCGACTGCTTTCCTGGCACTAATATAGAATTAGACTTGAAATTTGTATCAAATATTCCTCGAGAGCAACCGCAACCGAAAATGACTATCTATACCAACCGTTACTATAGCAACCGCATAAATAATACGAAATTAAAATGAAGCATCTATGAACTTACTGGTGTACGAATGTACTGGTGGCAGGTTCTTTTGCCGGAAACCGTCTATGTAAGTACCAATGCAGCGCATATTTCTGTCGCCAAACATTACTGTTGTAGCCTATATAATTACCGGGGTAATAAGGCTTTAAATCTTGTGTATATCTGCTCAATAGCGCAATGTGGTGCTGTATTCATCATCCTGACTAGCGCCACGTTGTTATGGGCAGGCGTAGACTTACCATCAGGTGAACATCGTACCCGTCTCATCCCTTAACCGAATAAAAAAATCAATAATAAATAACCTATCATCATCCACAAATCATTCCCATCGAGTGGTTATGTCCCATGTTCACTAATTTTCAAGTGATTGGCGAACAAAGGAAACCCATTTTCAACATATAATAGGGGGACCGGAAAGTAATGTCGTTTCTGCGCATGCCAATACTTGATTGTCATTTGTCAGCTCATTGTTTTGTTCAGAGGCGTACCAAAGACATTGTGAGGTTATAGTGATTTCTTTACTTATAGACAATTGAATTACAATTTTTTTTTGTAATTTTGGGTAAAATGGCCAGCCAAATACCAGAAGAGGTACACATCCGGCATTGCATGCTCTTTGAGTTTCGCAAGGGAAATAACGCAACAGTTGCTACCAAAAACATTTGCGATGTTTATCCAAATGCACTGGACATTCGTAAATGCCAAAGGTGGTTTTCCAAGTTCAAATCGGGTAATTTTGATCTTTCCGACTCGTATCGATCAGGAAGACCATCAGCGTTAGACAACGACGTGTTAAGGGCGGAAGTGGAAGCAAATCCGTGTCAGACGATCGAGGAATTGTCAAACAGTCTCAACAAACCTTGGTCGACCATCCAAGAACATTTGAAGCAGATTGGAAAAGTAAGCAGAGCAGGTGTTTGGGTCCCGCATAATCTGTCGGAACAGAATAAGGCTAACCGATCAATCACATGCAACTTATTGCTTCAACGACACAACACAGAAGCGTTTTTTGATCGCTTGATCACAGGAGATGAGAAATGGGTCCTGTATGATAACCCAAAACGCAAAAGGCAGTGGCTCTCTCCAAATGAAATCCCTCGGAGTACTGCTAAGCCAGGTTTACACCCCAAAAAAGCGCTTTTGTGTGTTTGGTGGAGTATTCGCGGCATTGTTCATTTTGAATTACTGAAACCTGGAGAAACTGTTACTGCAGACCTCTACAGCGAACAATTGCAGTGAGTCAATCAATCTTTAATTGAAAAGTGGCCAGCGATTGTCAACCGAAAAGGCGTCATTCTCCAACATGACAATGCAAGACCGCACTGCGCAAGGCGAACTCTAGAAAAAATTAATGAATTGGGGTGGGAGGTGCTGCCTCATCCACCATATTCGCCCGATGTTGCACCATCGGATTTCCACTTATTCCGAGCGCTGCAACACTTTTTAAGTGGCAAAACATTTGCAAATTTGGATGATATCCAAAATGCCATCTCTAGATATTTTGCCGAAAAACCAATTAATTTTTATCGATCAGGGATTGAAAATTTACTCACTAGATGGCAAAAGGTTATTGACAATGATGGGGAATACATCATTGATTAAAAATAAAGACTCGTTAAAAATGTATGTGTTTGTAGTTAGCGTAAACGAAACGAAACGTAAACGACATTACTTTCCGGTCCCCCTAATATATACATAGAAAGTAGATTATGTTGTTAAACGGATACAAAATTAAGAGTTAAGAGTTACTATGTTAAAATAACTTAGCCTCTAAGTAGCGTTTTATTTATTTACATACTTATTAAATGGTATATAAACTAATAAGATTTTTACTTTCAAAATCTTATGAATCTTCTCTTCCTTTACTATTTTTTTCTACAAAGCGACGAAACTTGCGAGACGTTCACTTAATGGTAATTGATACACTCGCCAATAAGAACGAGGTGCTACTTAGGATCATGATGCACCATATTGCTTTCGTCGCCTTGAGACATAATTGTTAGATCTCATAACCCCAGTAATTAAAAAAAAGTCTTGTTTTTTAAAATCATATGTTTTCGGACCTAAAAAAAATATTCATTCTGTGATTGCCTTATTCTCCGCTGAAAATCAGCTTTGTTGTTAACTTGCACATGCTGTGCCAGTGTCCTATATACAAATGTATAGATAGTAATGTAGTATAGTATAGAAATGTTTGTTTATATATGTCTTTTATTCAATTCAGCGACGAAACGAGCAAGTCGTTCGCCCGATGATAAGTGATACGCTTGCTGATAAGAAGGTGGCGCCAGTTGGGATGATGTGCTATATTACGCTCGTCGACTGAGAAGTAAAATGTTGAGTTACATTATCTCAGTAATTAGTAGTTACACCACCCTTCAAATGGGGACACAATGGTGTTAGTCTGCTGCAGGAGCTGCAGTGGTACCTGTTTAGACTGTCTCCGGCAACAGAGACTTACCATCAGCATATAACATGTTTTTTTATTCATGAGAGGCTTTTGTTGTCGAGTTTTTTTAATAATTTTGCAATGCCTTTCGCCTGTATTGTGTCATAATATTTATTTAACTAAAAATACGTAAGGGATGCGCGCATCAACGTCACGAGGACTCTGATGCGTTTATTTCGGCAAACCGCTGGTTACTACGCCTACTCTTCCTCACTGGGTGAGCCGAGTACGTGAGAAGGGCCCTTCGAACGCTCGGTTCGCCGTCCTTGTCTAACGCGCATAGCCGCAATAAAGCTGTCCCGCTCACCACTACACCCACACACCGCTCACACCTACGTCGAAGCCACAGGCCCCGTTTTTCTGCCCACAATTCAGTCTCACCCCGACCCGCTCCGGGACGCGTCTCGTCCGAACGCCGACGGGCCGATATTAAATCGCTTGACGGTCGCCACGTCAGAGATGACTTTTTGACAGAATAAAAGAAAAGAAACTCTTGAAAATTTGATAGATTTCCAATCAGCAACTTATAGAGAAACCGTTTGACTGTAGAACGAAATTAATTCATCGAACTCTTGAAAAAGTGTTTGCTGGCATCGGACGGTGAATTTGGCCAACAGGTGAGACTAACGACTGATATTATTGTTTAATTTGTAACTATTTCATTTATACTAGAATAGAATAATAATTAACATAGCTGTTTATTGGTTATAAATCAAAATAGCACCCCCAATGTTTCTTTTTTTTTTATATTATCCAATTTGTCATAATTTATATAGCTTTATTGAAATTTTTATGCAACAATTAGGTTTTCAATAGTTTCATTATATTTATTTTTAATGAACAAATATATGACAAACGTGCTATTTAGGTATTAAAAAAAAATCATGACTATCATATCTAAACCTGCGGATAATACTATCTATTGAGACAATGTAATACTTTTTTTATTTACAAAATTTGTCATAAAATTTTTTTTTTTTTTTTTTTTCATTAATTAATTACATGAATATTTTTTTCTTCGGTATGTTATCATTTATAAGAATTCATTGAAAAACTACGTACACCGAATTTTAAAAATCTAAAACAAAACTAAAGGTTTGAATAAACGCAAAAAGGTTGAATGAAAGGACCGCGTATCTTTCAAAAAAAAAAAAAAAAAAATGTAACCTCTGGTCCCTAAAGTGACGCGAACAATACAAATATAATTCCATATTAAATATTGTATAGTAATATTCAAAGTTAAACCACCGCATCATCCCTTAACACCAACTCAAAGGACACATGTATACTATATACAGCCCTGATATCGTGCGACGAGACGAGCTCACCTGATAATAAGTGATACGTTTACCAATAACAACATGGCGATAGGATGATATACACAACCATCACATTGCGTCTGTCGCTTTGAGACGTTAGGTGTTAAGTATCTTTACTACGATCATTTTACTAACTAGACCCTTCAGACTGGGACACAGTAATATTTGCACAGTACTCTTTGTCGGCTGCAGTAGGAGCTACGGTGGTACCTACCTAGACAGTCTATAGCAAGAGAGACCTACCACCAGTAACTATCTGCCTCAAAGAGGGCTATAGCTAGTATAAATATATATATATATATATATATAGCCTATTTTGTTTCCTCCTCTAAATACCGTATGAGAAGAGAGAAGAAAGAACATTATCACAATTAAATGAAATCAGTCTGAATTATTAATTTCTATAATAAATAACAGAGAATATTATTATAAACTATTAATAGTAATAAAATGGAGGAAGGAGTTATTATATTATAATTGAAACTATAATAACTATTCTTCCGTTCGTTATAACGATATCTTTCTTACTCCCTCTTAGCTATTTAATATCTCATACCAAGAATCACCTTTTTCTATGCTTCTCCACTTATCTCTTCGACGGGAGTCACAACTCCACACCTTTACTTAGCTTAAGCTTAGACTGAAGAAAAGTAAAGGTGTAGGGTCGAAAATGGTGTAGGGTAGAAAATAAGTTTTTACTCATATTTAAATACTTAATTAGGAACTGACTAGAATCAAACTAACTTACTAGAATATCAAAAATTTTACTTAATGGAATCATCGTCATCAGATAGACGCCCACTGCTGGACATAGGCCTCCCACAAAGATCTCCACATCGATCGTCCCGCGTTGGTAGCATCCCGTGGGTTATCGCGATTCTCACCAGATCGTCGGTCCACCTTGCGGGAGGCCTCCCAACACTACGTATTAAGTAATGGAATATATATAAGTTAAAAAAAAAACAAACACTACATAAAGTTACACAGGTGCTGGATAACTTATTGTCTATGCTCTCGTAACTAAAGAAATAATTAAAGCAAGTACTCTGGTGCAGTGAAGTCAGTCTCCGAGGTAGAGCTTCCGCTGATGCGATAAGGCCAATCGTGTGTTCGGGTTTCCGTATCAGGGTTCTCTATTTTGTAGTCGGTTCCTGTACTCTCTATTGTCGGTTTTTTAACATACATTTTATTTAGTGTAGTCGATTTAGTCAACCAGCCGCAGATCACTAATATTGCTGGAACACCACAGTCTCCAGGCAGCGAGCATAGAGTTAGGTTGTTAGTCGTATAAGGAACAAAGAGAAAGAGCAGGAGCAAATAAGTATCCAGTCTTTTGCTGGTCATAGGCTTCCTCCAAAGATCTACACATCGATCGATTCTGCGCTGCCAGCATTCAGATGCTTCCCGCAACCTTTACCAGATTGTCGCATCACCTAGTGGGGGGCTCTGTAACATGTCTTCAGGTACGGGATCGCCATTCGAAGGCCTTGGTGCACCATCGACTATCAGTCCTTCGAGCGATGTGTCTTGCCCATTGCAATTTGAGGCTGTCAATCTTGTGGACTGTATCAGTGACCTTGGTTCTCCTACGGATCTCCTTATTTCTGATTCGATCATGCATGGAAACCTAGAGCATAGTCCTTTCAATTGTTATCTGTGCGACTCGAAGCCTTTTCATCAGGCCTGCTGTAACTCGGAACACGTACGAATTAAAGACCTTTGTCTCTAGGTTCCTAGGGATAGTTCAGAACAATGTGATGCTAGTAAGGATGATAATGACTACACAATATTTTGCACGTCTTTTTAAGTCTTGTTACCTGAGTAATTTGACTAGTTATAGCGACCTCTAAACCGGAGTACGGTAATATTTACACAGTGCAGTTTGGTATAGACGCATTAATGCAATGCTACCAAGATTATTATCAACAGAGACAGTAAATTCAAAGTGAATAAGATTAACAACCTGCGCAGGCGCAAGTATTACTTCAGAATCTGTTCTTTTATTCTCTTCAGCAATCAAATTTAGTTTTCATGATTATCATCAGCCGATGAACCTCCACTAAACACAGGTCTCATCCAAAGATTTCCAGACAAATCGGTGCCACATTCATCCAATTAATGCCACCTTACCAGCTAATCTATTTGTACTAGCCGCCACTCAAGAGATTTACTGTCCCATCGGGCAATTATCCTTCAAGCAATGTGTCTAGCCCATTTTCACTTAGTCTAGCAATCCTTAAGGTTATACAGGTGACCTTAGTTCTTTTAAGGACCTCCTCACTGTAATACATAAAATACATCAAGGTTTTTTGTAGGTTAAACCCGGATCACAACTATCCTCCAGAAAGACAGGTCCCCGATTATTTTTCCTGTTTAAAGTAGTAAACTTAGTTATCATTCTTTGCTGGTTTCTTATCTAAAAATGACAATTTAATATACTTTAATCTGTTTTTCTCTTAGAGAACGAAGAAATGAGTGGACAGATAAAAAGGCAATAAAGAAAATATCCTGTTGGATTAAGTTAAATTTTTTCTAAGAAATTGTAATTTAGAATATCAAGAGAAACCCGTAGCATTTGGGGGGAACTTCAAATAACCCTATCCGAGTTTTTCGTTATCAAGATTATTTACGGTCAGTTTTTTGGCAGGGAAAGGGATTTCATAAAATATTTGATTAATATCTTATTAAAATTTTGCCTTTGAGATTCTTTCCTTTGGTGAATTCCAAATACTGAATCCTTTTTTAAGCATTATTCTTCTTTCATTATATAATGTACTCGTATATAATGCGTGGTTCAATTCGGATTTTCTATGAAATCCCATTGATTACCGACAGTAGGCATCTATAGCTAAAGACTGAATGATGACGAGGTGTTAACAAGCTGCTAGTAAATTACTGGGGTAACAACTTGATCTCTTACCAAAAACTTTAAACTTACTTTATAAAGTACGCCGAGAGTAATTACAAGTACAAGTTGCCAAGGAAAATCTCAAAATACTAAGTCAGAACTTTCAAGTTAAAAGCTAACTGAACGCAGGGTTATCAGTTGTTACCAAATTTTTTTTTGTTTTAATACAGAAAAGTTAGATTCTATTTTTTATATTTTTGGCTACAATAGTAAGCACAAATTTTACACAAAAGACATAATGTCTACAGTGTGCCAGAAGTAATAAAGCGCCTGCCAGAAAAAAATACTTTCATTGAAACAGTGCACATTTGCTAATTTATTTTATTAGGCGTTCACATGTTTTGTGGTAATGGATTGTTTAAGCTAGTCAGTTCCCTCGTGAAAGATTTTAGAATAAACACAATAAAACTGAAGTAATGATGATGAAAATTAAGCTTTGTAACATCTTGGAACACTTACCATGGTCACAGGAGCAACAAAACATTGACAGGAGGAAAGGTGATTTTGCACATCTAGCTGCTGTCATTGTATGTTGCTAGATTAGTATTGTTGTGTTGTACAGTAATATATATTAAAAAGGAGTATTCTGAACAAGTGCGTACAATCGTGCGAAATATCAGTCGTTTTGGTAAAACATTAATAAAAAAAAAGTATAGAAAGTTTATCAGTTTGAAAATGAAAAAGTTTACCAAATTTAACTCAGTAAATTCGGCTCGCGTGCTTCCAACCGAATTTCCTTTCATAATATATTATCACGGCTGAAAGTTTAATTTCGCAACTTTACTGAATGAGTAAATGCTAATTTTAGACATGGATTAAACTATAAATAGCATTTTTTAATTAATAATTATTATATGCTATCTGCTGTTATTAAATGACATTGTTCTTTGTAAAAGGAAAAAGTTTGTTATTGACACTTCATATTGGACTATCGCGAAGTTACTTTTTTGTTTTATACAAAGAAACCTTGTTAGTGTATCGGCTATTTTTTTTTATAGATTTTATCGACAAATAAACGACTAAATAATTATCAGTATAAAGGGAACAGAGCATTAAATCCGAGAAATGTTTTAAAAGCTGTTGCTTAATGGATTCCATTATCCTGTTGGCTCAGTAAGCTTACGGTTGGATCGATGCGGGAATGGTGAAAGTACCGTGCAGTTTTATATTTTCACTTCTGTCTTATATGTAACATAAACTGCCCAACTAAAGTTCCCACTGTTGGGAACACTATTTAATTTAACATTACTGGTGGTAAGATTCACCAGGAGTCTGTCTAGGTAGATCCGCAGCGCCTATTTCTGCCGCCGAACAGTAATGTACAAACATTACTATGTACTAGTCTAAAGAAACTCAACATCTGTGTCGGATGACGAGCGCAATGTGGTGCAGTATATCTAACTAGCGCCACGTTATTACGGACAGGCGTGTCAGTTACCATCAGATGAACGTCCGGTTGTCTCGTCGCCTAATTAAATAAAAAAAAAAAATGTAATAGAATAGGCTTTTTTCAATATGCTTTCCTTAGGCACTAGAATCTGGAAGTTACGTAGGCAAGTATGATATTAACGGAAACATATTCAACATATCATAGTACTTAGGTACGACCGGCGCCATTTTGATTACATCCTCACATCGCGTTGGCGTTTACACGAAAAATATTTCAATTTAGCACCGTCATTTCAATGTTGCCATATATTTAACTGGAATTCGTATGGGACTGAAGTAAAATCTATTGAAAAAATATGAAACCGTTATCAATAATAAAATCCATTTGGTCTTAAGTCCGCCATTTAGTTCATAATATGAAATATTGTACATTTTAAATAAACGTGTACGGATATCCGGGGGCGTAGGCTCTCCATACCCTGGGTGCCTCAACCCAATCTAAATAATAATCTCTCCTCTACTTACTCAAAAGGTACACAACTATACTTTGACTATTGATAAGTAGGTAAGTTTATTTTCAAGTACAGATAAGTATACAAATTTCGGGTGTGGTTTGAATATCTTATATTAAACCTTTGTGCACAGCTGACGATAGATCATAGATTTAAATCTCAACACTAGCGCCTATCAATCATAACTTGGGTTAACTTGTCTAGATTTCCTTTTGGCTTAATCTAGATGAATTTATCGGAATCAGCTAATGAATAAAAGGATCCCCAAACGTGGGTATTCGTTATCACCTCTCTTGGCGTGCCTATTGGTATTATACACAAACACAGTTCAACTTCTACCCTTTATATTTCTAATAGAGATACAGATATATATATATTTCGAGAGATAAAAGTATAAATCTAAGTCGTGTGGGATTAACTACTACCCTCACATTTTAAATATATTGATACACCAATATTACTATCATTAAGTAGACAATATATAAAGATAGAGCATTTGGGGCGAATACTTTACTATTTTCACCCCTTCGTTTGCGTGAAATTTAATAGTAAGCAAGGTATTGTTTTTAATTAAGAGATGTCTCATTAAGGTTCCATATTTAGAGTTTTAAATAATTTGACTGCTCAGTTAAATGTAAGCTTTACCTTTGAAAAGTTTCAATGACTTCGAACGTTGCTTTTGTTTTAACAAGAACTTTATGATTGATATTTATACAGGCATTGCTTGTATGAAATTAGTTGGAGAGATTTTATTAGCTCACCTCAAAGGATAAACTTTAAAATAACCATTAAACGTTTAAAATGTTATCTTTTGAATGAGACTAACAGATGTCTATAACATTGGAAACTTACTGTTTGTGTAAAATACTAAGAATGGAGAGTTAGTTTCTAGTGTTTTAGTTATCTCTATAATACTTTTTTCAAGAGACTTTACCAGCAATACGCTTATCCAAAACCTGACTCTAATTAGGATGACATACACTGCACACCACATTGTGCTCGTCGCCGTGAGATATATGGCTGACTAATCTAGTATTTGTATAAAAACTTTTTTGATGTTTCTTAATAATAGTAGATGTTATTTGTTATATTGAAAAAACTTCTAAACATACCAAAATTTACGAAATGGCGGATGTAAAGCGATGAAGGAATTCTCTTCGTTTATCATTGAATGAGCTGAGATTAAAGTAAGGGTGTAATATCCTCTCTATGTATATGTAGGTCAGGTTTAATTGCGGAAGTGTCATGACCAGCTAACCGAGTGGGGAACAGCTAGTGTTATAACTTTTAAAAGTTTTTATGTACATTAAATACATTCTAACATAGCGATGAGTGTGAATTCAGATATGACGGATAGATCGATATGGAAGAGAAGTACATACTGTGCCGACCCCACACAGCTGGGGAAAGGGCAGGAGGGAGAAGAAGGAGAACATACCCATGAGTCGCCGGATAAGTTCATATAATGGTAATCTATCCTGCCCATAACAACGTGAAGGTTAGGTTGATATATATAATTAATATATAGGTTATACGTACATATATCAAACTATAATTTTTGATGTATATTATTTAATAAGTAGCTCGCTGGCCTAATGGTTAGAGCGTGCGGCTTTCATTCCGAAGGTCGCGGGTTCGTATCTCGGCATGTATCAATGACTTTAATATTTAAGTTATGTACATTTGTGAACTTTAGTTACAACAGCGAGATACAAACGGTGAAGGAAAACATCGTGAGGAAACCCGCACACTGATATCATCTTTGTGTGTGTGTGTGTGGTGGTCCCAATAAAAGTGGCAACAGGCTCGCCCCCTGTTACATGGGACCTAATCTGACCACATCTGGCGAAACGTGGGTGGTTTATTCACCTCTGCCTACCCCTACTGGGAAAAAGGCGTGACAATATAAAAAAAAAAAAAAATATTTAATAAAACACGTGTCTCCCGACTACATATACAATTCCTTTTATCAATTCCTGACAGCTGTTAATGACTAAATAAGATCTTACATATATTACGTCAGATATATGTATCATGTATTAGTATTACAATTCAATATTTCCATATAAAACATCTATTTTCATATTATTTATAGCTTTTTCATGTCTTAAAGGTATGTCTCCTTTATATTTCTAACATATCCAGCTCTTTTAAAACACCATTTGCAACAAAGCAAGGTTTTATGAACCTAAGTACAAAATGGTTGCCGCCTCGCTTACCCTAAGTATATAGATAAACTTAGAAACTTCGTTAAAGGGTTAACTTGTAATTGCTCTTTGGAAAGGTCTTTAAACACGATCAATGTCAAATTAGTGTTAAGTTATTTCAAGTATTATTAAGAGACCTATTTTAATATATAAAAGTGTACTTAAACTTTATATATAACATACATACTTTATTTTAAAGACATAAACATAGTAATTAACTTTTCTTTACTAATTAGATACAAGTATAATATTTTCTCTTCTAGACTAGTGCTTAATTTATGTACTTCAGCGTCTATCATATTAAATTTCAGTTAAATATATGACGGGTATAAAAATAGTATTATTTGGTTCATCATCATCATCGTTTGTTATTTGGTTAAATATGTAAAACCTTCATCAACACATATATTTAAAGGAAATGGTGAAGAATCAGAATCAAAAGAATTGCTGAAGTATTGAATTCTGGGCGAGAACCTTTTCCCGGCAGACACTAGAAACTTGTGGGAGCTTATTTTTAGCATCAACCTCGTTACTTTGAGTGCTCCCTTCATGAGTTGTCATGGGCTGATGGATTTTCACACTAACATACAGAGACATGATATAATTATATTATATTATAAAGTTGGATCGTGGTACTATTAGACGTGCTCATATAAACACATGGGCATTCCAGGACTTGGCTACGTAAGTCTATCTAAACAATTATCTCTTAAGCTATTCAAAAAGTAAGCAAGTATGGTGAATTTAAATTGGTAAGTTAATTTTTAAGTAAGTTTAAATAAACAGAGATTTCAAGCGCGGTATACAAAATCTACCTTGAATATCTTTGCCGTCCTAATATCAATCTCTCATACGTAGGATTCAGCGCTTTAAATAATAAAACACCCTACCTCCCTAAAACAATCTAAATATATCTAAATAGTAATAAATTGTATAAATAGTAATCTCCTATTTCACTCAATAGGTATTCAACTATGGCAAGTTAATTTTTAACTACAGATTAACTACAGAGAAGAAATCGTATCTAAACGCTTGTGCCCACACGGCGCCGTGTAGTCGGCCCCTGCAACCAGTATTCCAAATACGATATACATAAACTACTCATAACTATTCGCTTGGTATAAGGGAATATAGGATATATAACAAAAACACGGTATAAAAAACCTTGAGCTACATCTGATATATGAATACCGTCGATATCGGATCCGGATATGAACATACATCAATGTCATTACTCGTCAAACTCACGGCGAAGTTACACCGGCTCTACGTCGTAAGTTAAACACAGTTTGCTACGAGAGCTCTACGCGGATGTGACGTATGTATTACCCGAGTTACACGCGGTAACGAACCGGAAATATAGCTTTCATACAATATTTTCCATCTACCGTTGTTATTGCAGCGCAGGTAACGTTATTAAAGCTTCTTTAAAGGAAACGAAAACATCCACCACCATCATAGGTGATCTAATTTGTTAGAAAGCGTCTAGATTTGTTTAAATACCTATTACTAACCTAGGCATTGGATTGCTTCTTCTACATTATCATAGTATTCTTTTTGTTTGTTAGTATAGTGAATTTGATGAAGCTATGTTCAGCTGACGACATCAATCTAATGATAATGGTCATCATCATCATCAGCTGATAGACATCCATCGCTGGACTAAGGCCTCTTCCAAAGATCTCCTTACTTACTACTTACTTACTGTGGGCCTTGTCCGCAAGCTTAAGATTGCTGAGAGGGCGATGGAGCGATCTATGCTCGGAGTTTCCCTGCGAGATCGAATCAGAAATGAGGAGATCCGCAGGAGAACCAAGGTCACCGACATAGCTCGAAGGGTCGCCGTCGCAAAGTTACAATGGGCAGGGCACATAGCTCGCAGAACCGATGGCCGTTGGGGCAGAAAGGTTCTCGAGTGGCGGCCACGTACCGGAAGACGTAGCGTGGGCAGACCCCCCACAAGGTGGACCGACGACCTGGTCAAGGTCGCTGGCAACCATTGGATGCGGGTGGCCCAGGACCGGTCTGAGTGGAGATCTTTGGGGGAGGCCTTTGTCCAGCAGTGGACGTCTTCCGGCTGATTGGAAAACCAAAGATCTCCACATTTATAGGGGTTCATATGAGAGATTGGAGTTATTTTCCACCTCGCTACCCCAATGAGCGTTGGTGGGAGCCACAGCCTCGTTTTTTGATTAGCAGGGTACAGCCTGAGAAGACGTTGGCTTGGGTCTCGTGAGCTGTTGTGCGAGATCCCTTATACCCCTGATAATGATGTCTGGATTAACTTTTATATCCCTTCAAATCTGTCTCTCGATGTATTGAGACATTTATAACTCGTAGTGACCGTTTCCACAAAACTGTACCTATGAATAAAGTAAATCAATATATGTTTAATAAGTATTATTTTCCTTTTTTCTCTTAATATTATCTAAAAAATTCATGTTACGCCCACACTCGGGATCCGGGGAACATATTTTCGTCCTTTCATCAAATTCTATTTGAACAGTTCTAACCTTGTCAACGTCTCTTTGAAACTTCGCCTTTCATATTTCCATGAATTCTGCGATCTATTTCAGTGAAGTTGGTATAAATTTAGTAAAATAGAGAAAAGAGAAATATGTGAAAATACTTTTATATTTCTTTGTTACTATATTCGTTTCTTTGCGAAGAGATGAGCGCGGCTTTCATCTGGCGCTGTGTGATACGTCTGCCAATGTGACGTTAGTGAAGATGACATACAACACCTAAGCAACACATTGTTCTCGTCGCTTTAATACATTGGATGTTATATATCCTTACCTCAGTAATTTCAGTAACTACAGCGCCATTTAAGGTCACAATACAGTAGAGTTTGCACTACTATTCAGCGGTTGCAATAGATACCGCGGATATACTATCTCCAAGATTAGATGCTTTTTTCTGTGTAGGTGTAGCAATCTTTAAAAGTCCTCACTGTGTTGTGGGATTTCTCTCTTCTAAAGATTGCACTGGTGCTTATGTAAATACATTTAAGGGAGGTCTGTAATCATCCCCACTCACGTCAAATCCGAGTTCGCATCGCCTGTCCCGGATTCGCATGAACAATAAGGACTTCATTCTGTAAAACCTGCAAATCCGAAAACCCTTTCCAGTTGACTTCTACATGTTGTTAGATTAGAGGCCAGAACAACAGAGACCAACCAGATAAAAGTTTTTGTTAAGTATAGAGGATTTACTTGCTAGGGTAATACTCTAGTAGTTCAGTAGACTCGTCTCTTCCGGTTGCTGTGTTTTATAAAAAAAAAACGCGGTAGAAAAATCTACTTTCGTTTTTTTGTCTGTAGAGCAAATCATACAATAGTCGGATTTCTTGTCTAAAAATCTATGTACTCTAGTTGTTCTCTGCTCGCTTTGCTGACAGTAACACCCTCCCAGCAACCCCCTTTGGGGAAGGAATTTTGTAAAATCCATTCTTAGCTCATCTCTGAATGATAGAAGCTATATGTCTACCAAATTTTGAATGTTTATGTCTAATAGTTTCAGAGATCTCGTGATGTAGAGACATAGATGAATACATATATCTATATAGATTATTACCAACAAGATCATTATCATCATCATCAGCTGATAGACGTCCTCTGCCTCATAGGTCTCTTACAAAGATTCCCAACTTGGATCGGGTAGAGAGGATTTGGGCCATCTCCCACTACGCTGTCCCTATGCGACTTGGTGGGAGCCAGCTTGTTGATTAGCAGGGTGCACCACGAGCAAGTGAGGTTGGCTTGAAATCCGTGAATTATGCGAGAACCCTCACACCCTTAACGAGATACTACACCCTTATTCTTTTTCTCTGCTCATTCCATTGAATGAAGATGGACATTGATGAATTCCATAGACCGGATAGAATTCCTTCTGGCATTAAATCCGCCTTTTTGTAAATTTTTTTTTGTGTGCAAATGTTTAAAGAGAAATAGTAGCTCGCTGGTCTAATGGTTAGAGCGTACGGCCTTCATTCCGAAGGTCGCGGGTTCGAATCTCGGCATGTACCGATGACTTTAATATTTAAGTTATGTACATTTGTGAACTTTAGTTACAACAGCGAGATACAAACGGCGAAGGAAAATATCGTGAGGAAATCTGACCTAGAATTTATTCTAAGGTGTGTGTGAAGTCACCAACCCGCATTGGGCCCGCGTGGTCTATGACCCAATCGCCTTCACATTGAGGGTAGGCCTTTACCCCAGCAGTAGTGACCTAAATTGGCTGTTATGGATGGATGTTTAAAAAAATTAATATACGAAGTATATTATTAAGAAACACCAAAAAGTATTCATTAAATAAATACGAATGAATATCTATGTAGGAGTGAAGAAGAGAAGCCTTCGTTAATAGCGTTCAGAACTCTCAGATCACGGATAGGTGATTGTTTCACCATAATTGCTTTTCCCGCCTCCACTCCTTAATTGCTTCTTAATAGAATTGCTCGGAAAGTTAGGAAAGCAAAACAAAGCGGTATATATGTATACGTTTCGAGTGTATACATTGTGTAACATACGAAGAAAGTGTAGATATAAGTACTAAATTCACTGCAAAATTGTAGACCTTGAAATTAGGAGCTATTAATAGTAGGAATAAGGTAATTACTGTAGCAAAAGGCGACTAAAAGGGCCATTGTAACCCTCATTGATTACTAAACAACGGGAGGAAGAACATTGGTCTCTGATGCCGGAGACAGTCTGCGCAGCTACCATCGCAGCTTCTACTTCTCTAAGCAAGCAATACTGTGTTCCGGTTTAAAAGCTATTGAAATTACTTCGGTAACGAGACTTAAGTCTCAAGGTGACTAGTACAACCTAACTGTAATGTGTATCATCCTAACTAGCACTACATTGATCAGTGAAGACGGAAGTCGCCATATTTTTAAAATTTTGCAGATAAATAATCAAAGATACAATAGAGAGAAATAAAAACTATAATATAAGCAAGAAATGTAATAGATGAAAGAAGAAAACAAACCAGAAATGTAAAATAACAGTAAATGTAATAAAGAACAAGAAAGAAAACTAGTAATAACGTAAAGAGAATAAAAAGATGGAATATGGAAAGAAAAGAAAAGTTATAAGCAAATTATAGCGTCGATTGAAGTCTAAGAGAATCGGAAATGAGGAGATACGTAGGAGAATTAAGGTCTCCGATATAGTCCAAAAGATTGCTAGCCTCAAGTGGCAATGGGCAGGACACATCGCTCGAAGGACTGACAGCCGATGGTGCAGTAAGGTCCTCGAATGGCGACCGCGTACAGGTAGACGTAGTGCTTGCAGGCCACCCACCAGGTGGTCCGTTGATCTGGTCAAGATTGTGAGAAGGAGCTGGAAGTGGGCAGCGCAGGATCGATCGATGTGGAAATCTTTGGGGGAGGCCTATGTGCAGCTGTAGACGTCTATCAGCTGATGATGAAGTCTAAGAGTAAAAGAGAGTAAGTATGAAAATAGATAAGAAAATATTGTAAAGAAAGAATGAGAATAAAGTAAAAAAAAGAAAGACATAGTCCGGCCCTGGGAAACGATAAAAAAAACTTACACAACATTGTTAAAGGCATCATTTACTCTCGATTAGATACAAATGCCTAACTGCATCTTTCTCTTATGACCTAGGTATTTTCTGAAATCTCTCCCCCTTTCCCTCCATATGTAGAATAATAAGAAAGGTTATCTAGATCTGAATGTTTCTAAGCTTTTGAATATTTTAAATTATTCAGGTGCTTGTATTCAATGTAGAAAAATACTTTCATTTCAGCTTATGAAGTATATGCGGTAAGCTGCAGTATATGCACATAAATGCTGCAGCTTACCGCAAGTGCTTTATAAGCTGTACATCAGTCGTACTTCAAGTTCATGATCTTTATAAGAGGATTAGATACGTATTCTGGAAACGGAACCAATCTAGATTTTTTTTTCATTCAACACACATTTGTAAGACTACCTTGTGGTAAACGTTACACGCATTTCGCTCTACGTCTAGAGAAGCTACAGCTTTCATTAGCTACAACTGTTTTCACACCGGAATAATATTTCCACACTATTACTCGGTGGTAACTACAAGAGTTTTACTGAAGTTTTACCATTTTTTTTTTATTCAATTAAACGACGAGACGAGCAGAAGTTCACCTGATGATAAGTGCGTTAGGATATTATATACTGCACAATATTGCACTCGTCGCTTGAGACTTATGAGAGTAATTACACTAGCTACAGCGCCTTTTAAACCGGAACACTGTAACGATAGACATACGCAGACGATCTCCAGCAATAAAGATCTATCTATGATTTAATAAAGCACGGCTGTCATCCCTTATTTTGAGCGCGAAGCATGAAAGGAACTGGAATGGAGAGAGAAAGAGGAATATAAACAGAATGAAAGAGAAAACAGAAAGAAAGAAGATACTGAGGATAACAAAGAAAGAAATGTGAAGATTATTATTATGAATCCAGGTCCAAAAAGGGCCGGGGGGAACGAGACAAAAAAAATAAAGAGATCTACCACCAGTGAAGGTTACTCTTTATTACGTCCAGGTATCAGCGAATCTTAATCTTAACCTTTATGAGAATAATAAATAGACTATTTCTAGACTAGTCGGCTTTACTAAAATACTACACCGCTTACCCTCAAGTGGGGTTGTAGTCAAGCGCTAGTCTATGTATATACAAAAAACCCCTTCCGCGAGTATGTGAGTTTTTTTAGAAAATATTCGAAGCACTATGAAGCAAGGTTCGGCGATGACCTCCAGGTCACCGAGTGCGCCATTTAATAATTTATGTGACCTACTTTAGATCCGAAAAAGAAGTACTTATATAAAAAATATTAGGTCATCAGTAGTCAGCTTTCAATGAACTCTGCGAATTGAAGGCAATCTTTTGAGCTATGTCAGATAGGTCACTAAGATAATCCAAAAGATTGCCTGTCTTTTAGATAGATTATTATCTGACCTAGGTTGCATACTATAATAGGTTTAAGGTACGGAGTTCAGGATAACTGTCTCCTACGGATCTCGTGTCTGATGCGGTCATGCTAGTACATGCCACGGTATTGGCAGGCTCCCATCCCATCCATGGTGCGCCGATGATCTGATAGAAGAGTAAGGAAGACTGGAGACATCAGTGCGGAGATCTTTGACTTATGCTTGCAGGACGGCTTCCAGCTGAGAGAGTAATAGAAAAATGCTGCATAATGTATTCGCATAGTTAATATAGAAATTTTGATAAATTCTGATCAGCCATAAGTTTCCTGACTCCTGCTGTAGCAACTTGTAAATTTTTTTTTTTTTTTACCAAGTACATGGTCGGGACTACATCGCACCACATTAAAATCTGTTGTCGCATCCCAGTATTTTTGCTCATCCTTCAAACCGGAAAACTAATGTTTGCGCACTACTATATTACTTTTATGTGATTTTTTTTAGTTGCGTATCTTTAAAAAAAAAAAAATTGGCTTGTTACACGTTCCGCTCGGAGCGACCGTCGGGCTTGTTGCGATTCCGGCTGATATCAACGGCGGTGGAAGACTGCCAACTGTCTCCGCTGCTGAACCGAATTCAGGATCTGATAATAAACATAATTCGTACACAACATACTATTTCATATCTGATTTTAATAACAATTCTGAAAAAGCCATAGTAGAAAAAAAAAACTTTGAATTAGACACTAGCTTTTCCCTCTTTGCTGGCAGTATCATCGCTACAACTGCCTTTGAGGGATGAATTTTGTAAAATCCATTCTTAGTTGACCTCTATACGTCAGAAACAATCTTCTTAAAGTGCCTCTCCAACTAAAGGTTGGCGATCAGCGTAATACAGTCCTGCCTCTGGTTCGGGGGAGCAGTTCAGATGCTTCAGATATGCCAGTCCATTCCCTGATATTCCTCAACCGTGACTTTGTCCTTCTCCCCACCTTTCGTTAACAAGAAAGGTTTCGTTTTCAGAAATATTATCTACAAAATTTTGAGTGTTTACGTCTAATAGTTTCGGAGCTCTTTACTGGTGGTAAGTATATTGCTGGAGACCGTTTAGATAGGTACCACCGCAACGCCTTCTACCGCCATAAAGTGCAAACATTACTTTGTTCCGGTTTGAACGGTGCTGTAGTCAGTGAAATTACTGGAGTAACGAGACTTAATATATATCTCAACACAACGAGCGCAATATGGTGCAACTTCCTAACTAGCATTAGGTTGTTATGAGCGGGCGTATCACTTACCATCAGGTGAGCGTCCCACTTGTCTCGTCGATTAAAAAAAGTATCTATAATAATCCAAATATGGACTTGTATAACATCTTTCTATTCATCATCATCAGATAGACGTCTACTGCTGGACATGGATCTCCCCAAAGATCTCCACTTTTGTAACGGTTCGTGTGAAGGGGTTTGGGCCATTACTACTACCCTAATGTGGGTTTGTGGGAGCCAGAGCATCGTTTGTTGATTAGCAGGTTGCACCACGAGCAGATGAAGATGGCTTAGGTCCTTTGAGTTGTTGTTCGTACCCTTTACACAATCTTTTCATTATTCACATTAAGTTCTAACTATTATCTTGTTATATTAAAAAAAAACCTTTCTCCCTCTGTTCCCTCACGTGAAAGTATGAACAAACACTCATATTTCAAAGCTATAATAAATTCTGCCGCATTCATTTGTCATTTTTATGATATAGAAAACGTAATAATAAATTTATTCCCTTTGATATTCCTCTGTTGCTCGGGGGTAGCAATATTTCTTCGGGTTAGGTCATGCGCTCCAATTTTAAGTTATTTATATATACTATTTGTTTATACTTTACAAAAGTATTCTATGTAGTTGTATATAATATATTCTTTAATAATAATATATTATCTTCAACAGAGACCTACCAGTGTATTCCATCTACACTATTTTCTATCTGTCTAATATAACAAAGTATAATCATGTTCAAGTATGAAGCATAGTATTAATGGAATATCGAAATCGCTTTATGTTATAAGCACAAAGTAATATTGATCAATGTGCGGATTAATAACTTAATAGTATAACTTAGTTATTATACTAGTCTAATCATGATTATATAATCTTCATCATTACAACGTTACACAAGTCTTAACGATTAGTTTACAAGGTATCTAATATCTAGTATCTCTACTCAGTACAAAGTAAATATCTATTAGTATCTACAATATTGTATATAAAGAAATTAAACTGTAAGAAATATATGAAAGTCTTCAACGTATTATTAACTTTATTAAATTAAGTAATCATTATCATCAGCCGAGATATCTCCACTGCTGGACATAGACCTCCCCCAAAGATCTTCACAGAGTTCATTAGCCCAGTGCGGGTTGGTGGTTGATGCAAGGGTGCAATGCGTCTAAGTGAGGTTGACTTGGGCTCGGTAAGATGACCGGTACCCCTTACACCCCAAATTAATGAATTAATTAATATACTTTATTATATTATTATGAAGCCATGGTTTTAAACCATTTTAATGGGGGTTGAACCAACAACCTAAACAATAGTTATATACATATAGAGAACAACTCGAAATAGTAGGATTAATTTTCCGAGGAATTCTTTTTGCGACAGCGTCCCTCAAACCGGAAGTTAATAATCTACAACTACATATTAGAGATTACCACCTATATAGAGATTCATCATGATACCTTTGGAACCTTGAGCGCTAGAAACTTTAAATTTGATAGGAATATTCCCTTTGCCGAGAATAGTTCAGCTAAGAACGGATTACAAAATTCATCCCCCAAAGGGTATTGCGAGGGTGTTACGGCCAGCAAAGCGGGTGGTGAACAGCTGGCGTTAGTATACTAGTATGGACATGTAAATATGCATTCACTTTAAAACACTTTCAATATGATTTTATGAACAATAGTCGATTAATGAAAACTTTAAACTGTACTGTTGACATAAGATTTTAAGTCTAACTACCCTTGTAATATTTTTTCTCGTTCCTCTTGCCTATTGAGGGTCAGGGCTTTTATTATACTATTACAATTACCATAATTTTTTATCTTAGTTCTAATTTCCACATTCTCGTCTTTCATTCTACTCATCTTTCATACTCGATTCTTCTCTCTCAAACTTCTCATCTCTATCTTTCTAAATTCCATTTCCTTTTGTCATTCCTCTCTCAATTTGTGACTGTCTCCTTTGTATTTATTTCTGTAGGAGGGAGAGCCTGATGAGAACCAGCCCTTGTAGCATCTTTTCTTCCTAATTCGCATCGTCTTCGAACTAAAGCAAGCAAACAAAATTGTAAATTTAACTCATAGTTACCCTAGTAATTACACTAGACGCCTTTCAAACCGAATATATAGTTATATATAATTTGGCGATAAAAATAGGAGCCGCGGTGGTACCTACCTTATCATTATCATCAGCCAATATACGTCCGCTTCTGGAGACAGGCCTCTTTCAAAGATCTCCATATCAATCGATCCTGCGCTGCCCATTTCGCTGGGGACTAGGGACCACCATTTGTAGAGGTTCTTAGAAACAGTCCAAATCCCTCCTTTTAGGCTGTTTCCAACTACCCTGACACAATGCAAGTTGGTGTGAGCCAGAGCCTTATTTCTTGATTAGCAAGATGTACTTCAAACAGGTGAGGTTGGTTTAGGGCCCGTAAGTTGAGGCCGTTGGTTAGGGTGGGGGTTTTTATCGCTTTCTAAACGACCCTGAGAAGGACGATGGTTGCTCCCGATTGCTGGTAGGGTCTGCATAAAACAGACGAGGACACGGTTGTGTTCCGAACGGAGATCCTGTGACCTATCCAAACGCTGAAGTTGACCACTCAGGGGGTTTTACTGGGTAAAAATCTCCACATAACTCTGACTTCGCTCCAGAAGACTACCTTTTCAAAGATTTCGTCCACGAAACCAAATAATAATGACCCTGTGAGTTGTTGTGCGCTATCTCATATACACCACCCAGGTTACATTGGATTAAAAACCCTTAAATTTCGCTAACAAAGTGTTACATATATTCTTAATAATATAGAAAAAAAAAACGACAATTTCAAAACAACTTAATTACTTATTCTGCGTAATAAAGTTTATGACCCGTATCGCTGTAGTACATGCCATCATGAGGGTTCTCCTAACGTTTATGTGAAGTCTTAATTCAGCAGCCTGGACGTTTAGGACCAAAACATCTGTCGGCGGGTTAAATTACTTTCGTTTCTCCGGCTATATTTTAACTTTGTAACTTAAAATGAAAACAAAACGTTAACTTGATTTCACTATCATCATATCAACCCTTGGGCATCCACTATTGGACATAGGTCTTTTGTAATATGTTCCACAAACTATGGTCTTGTGCTGTTTGAATCTAGTAGCTACCAGCGATGTCCTCTGTCCACCCATGAGGGGTCTGCCAACGCTGGGCTTTGATACCCCAACGTCCGTAGGTTCTACGAGCTATGAGCACTTTAGCTTCGCGACTTGTAGGGCTATGTCGGTGACCATCCAGGTACCACCATCACAGTGTGAGACTATACGACAAGACATTCTCCTGAAGATAAGTGATACACCTGCCTAGCGATAGTTAGGATGATATATACTACACCACCTTGTTCTTGTCGCATTCAGACCTAAGTTATTAAGCCTCTTTACCTCAGTAATTTCACTAGCTACAGCGTCTTTCAAACCGGAACAGTAATGTTAGCACACTACTGTTTGGTGGTATGAGTAGCAGCTGCGGTGGTGCCTAGACGGTCTCCGGCAATACAGACCTACCAGCAGTAAGTCGTTTCAGTCAATTGATGGATATAGGCATCTCCAGTGGAAATGGAAACCACCATCGCATCGAGTCAATTGCCATCTGGTCTCTTATTAACTTCATCAGGTTATCCTATGACGGTATTATTATGAAAAATATAATTTCAAATGTTTGTCGGCAGGATGTGGGCGGTGTGGCGCGCTTGGTATATCCTGGCGCTGGCTTGCGCAATCCTCGGGCAGAGGATCGATCAGGATGTGATGCTGTCGACGCGGCCAGCCAGGGTTCGAGACCGCGAGGCCGCTAAACCTGACGAGCCCACTTGTGACCAACTGAAGGCTATGTGGAGGTATGTCGTGGTTTTAGATATAAGATGTTACCCATGTATATAATAGATTTCCACCTATGTACTGACTCATCACTATATTTCTGGAGCCATAAGGCCTGGAAATTTGAAATTTAGTAGGAATATTCCTTTTACTGAGTGTAGATCAGCTTAGATCAGACTTTACGAAAATCCTTCAAAATGGAGGGTTACGGCCAGCAAAGCGGGCAAGGCACAGCTAGTATTTCATATAGATCACAGCTTTCTTCAATACTTATTGGTGATAAGTCTTTTTTGCTTAAGACTTCATCACCTAACCCAGCAGTCTCCTAAAATTTAACCCTCGAAACTCTTGTCTTCGGCTTAGAGAATTATGGGGTTGGAACATCGTAACCCAAAAAGTATGAGGGTAGTTGTAACGGGAAAGGAGAGATTTTACAATTCAAAGCGCATCTTACTTTTTATTTCTGTTTTTGTTTGGCTTTTATATAACAACCACCTTAAGCTAAGGGTATAGAGGGTGGGCTTAGTGCGGTAAATGTATATTCTGCTAGACAACCCAGGGGAGAAAGAAAGTACAAATATAGATAAATTTGCATGTAAGTATGAATGAGTTAGGAAGGCGGCCATCAGTGAGGAATGGCGACGTGCTGTTAAGCTTACAACCAACACCTGGAGTGATGAAGATGACCACTCTGTCAAGAGTGTTACCGACGAAGAAAAGAAGAATTGAGGAATTAATTTATAGACTAATTATAAATATATACATACATACTATGTATATATATATAATTTTACACTATCCTTCTCTCCCGTGGGGATACATAGGACAAAAAAAGACTGAATCTTTTTAGGCAAATACAAACAATGTATTCAGTGGTCATCATCAGCACTTCAAAAGAGGCTCAGGTGCTACTGAAGTGATATCTCATAGACTTACTATCATGTGATAAAGACTGATTTCTTAAAAATGATATAAATACTGCAGCTGCAGCATATACTTCATAAGCTGTACATCAGTCGTGCTTCACGTTCACGACCGTTATAAGAGGATTAGATATGTATTCTGGAAATAAGGAACGGAAGATAAATTTACCATCAGATAAAGAAATTTCAATGGTAAGAAAAATGAAGAATAGTCCTCGAATGGCGACCATTCATTAGGTGGATCGTCGACCTGATCAAGGTTGCGGGAAGCTGCAGTATGCGAGGACTACAGGATCAATCGGCGTGGAGATCTTTGAGGGAGGCCCAGCAGTAAACGTTATATGGATATGAACGAAATTTGTTAATTAATAATTTGTATAATCTGAACAAATGAAAACTTCAGAACAAGTTGTGACAATGGTCTCTTTTGTTCCGACTAGATGAAGAACATTCGAAGTACAATGCCCATTATATTAAACTGTCACGAGCTCTGATAAGACGTAATGAGAGCCATCCCCTGGTAAACATTTCTGCTGTAAACAATAACTTAATGGCTTTGGATAACATTGGCGAGACAATAACAGACCCATTCAGATAAACTACCAACTATTTGTATATCTTCTTGTACATGTTTGTTTAATTGGAAGTTAACTAACAACAGAATTGTATAAGCTTTCTTGACTATCTATTAAAATATTCTATTACTATAGCTACAGCGCCATTCATTAATGAAGGGTGTCTGGCGGCAGATTTATATTTTAAAAAACGAATATCTCAATAAGTTATAAACAGTGCGGGGAGAAGGTGGTGTCATTAGAATCACCGATCGTGCGGATTTCTTAGTCACGATGTCGCAGTGGTGCAGTGGTCGGGTGAGCATCGCGCGTTCGCTATTGAAGCATTTGCGACCGCACACACGGCCAGAGCTTCGATGGATTTGTTGCGAGAAAATCTCCCTCAAAAACTGATTAGTCGCTTTGGGGACATCCCGTGGCCACCGAGGTCACCCGACCTAACTCCAATGGATTTTTTTTTGTGGGGCTACCTCAAAGAGAGAGTTTACGCAAACAATCCGCGAACTGTTGTGGACTTAAAAGAAAATATTCGGCGAGAAATCAGCGCAATTGAACCAAGTTTACTGCAGCGTGTGGCACGGAATACGAGGCTCCGTTTCGAACAGTGTGTGTGTGTGTGCAACAGGATGGAAGACATTTGGATGACATTATCTTTAAAAAATGAAATCCGCATTTGTACTCTATCTTTTAATACTTTTAGTAAAATTATATGTCAAACATATTATTTTTTATTTAAATTTGAAAACATTAATCTGCCACCAGACACCCTGTATAATAAAGATTGCACAATACTGTATGATGATAGAAGAGCTGCGGTGGTATCAACTTTACCACATCATCAATCACCATCACCAATAAAAAATATGTGTATATATATACTGTTCTGTTTATATCCTGAGTACCATCTAACTTATTTGTATAACAAAAAAGTACTATATTAGTTTGCACAATCTAGTTGGTGATCATCCATTTGTATAAGAAAAAAGTACTATATTAGTTTGCACAATCTAGTTGGTGATCATCCATTTGTATAACAAAAAAAGTACTATATTAGTTTGCACAATCTAGTTGGTGATCATCCATTTGTATAACAAAAAAGTACTATATTAGTTTGCACAATCTAGCTGGTGATCATCCATTTGTATAACAAAAAAGTACTATATTAGTTTGCACAATCTAGCTGGTGATCATCCATTTGTATAACAAAAAAGTACTATATTAGTTTGCACAATCTAGTTGGTGATCATCCATTTGTATAACAAAAAAGTACTATATTAGTTTGCACAATCTAGTTGGTGATCATCCATTTGTATAACAAAAAAGTACTATATTAGTTTGCACAATCTAGTTGGTGATCATCCATTTGTATAACAAAAAAAGTACTATATTAGTTTGCACAATCTAGTTGGTGATCATCCATTTGTATAACAAAAAAAGTACTATATTAGTATGCACAATCTAGTTGGTGATCATCCATTTGTATAACAAAAAAAGTACTATATTAGTTTGCACAATCTAGTTGGTGATCATCCATTTGTATAACAAAAAAAGTACTATATTAGTTTGCACAATCTAGTTGGTGATCATCCATTTGTATAACAAATAAAGTACTATATTACTTTGCACAATCTAGTTGGTGATCATCCATTTGTATAACAAATAAAGTACTATATTAGTATGCACAATCTAGTTGGTGATCATCCATTTGTATAACAAATAAAGTACTATATTAGTTTGTACAATCTAGTTGGTGATCATCCATTTGTATAACAAAAAAAGTACTATATTAGTTTGCACAATCTAGTTGGTGATCATCCATTTGTATAACAAATAAAGTACTATATTACTTTGCACAATCTAGTTGGTGATCATCCATTTGCATAACAAAAAAAGTACTATATTAGTTTGCACAATCTAGTTGGTGATCATCCATTTGTATAACAAAAAAAGTACTATATTAGTTTGCACAATCTAGTTGGTGATCATCGATTTGTATAACAAAAAAAGTACTATATTACTTTGCACAATCTAGTTGGTGATCATCCATTTGTATAACAAAAAAAGTACTATATTACTTTGCACAATCTAGTTGGTGATCATCCATTTGTATAACAAAAAAAGTACTATATTAGTATGCACAATCTAGTTGGTGATCATCCATTTGTATAACAAAAAAAGTACTATATTAGTATGCACAATCTAGTTGGTGATCATCCATTTGTATAACAAAAAGAGTACTATATTAGTATGCACAATCTAGTTGGTGATCATCCATTTGTATAACAAAAAAAGTACTATATTAGTATGCACAATCTAGTTGGTGATCATCCATTTGTATAACAAAAAGAGTACTATATTAGTTTGCACAATCTAGTTGGTGATCATCCATTTGTATAACAAAAAAAGTACTATATTAGTATGCACAATCTAGTTGGTGATCATCCATTTGTATAACAAAAAGAGTACTATATTAGTTTGCACAATCTAGTTGGTGATCATCCATTTGTATAACAAAAAGAGTACTATATTAGTTTGCACAATCTAGTTGGTGATCATCCATTTGTATAACAAAAAGAGTACTATATTAGTTTGCACAATCTAGTTGGTGATCATCCATTTGTATAACAAAAAGAGTACTATATTAGTTTGCACAATCTAGTTGGTGATCATCCATTTGTATAACAAAAAGAGTACTATATTAGTATGCACAATCTAGTTGGTGATCATCCATTTGTATAACAAAAAGAGTACTATATTAGTTTGCACAATCTAGTTGGTGATCATCCATATTATCATCATCATCAGCCGATAGACATCTACTGCTGCTCATAGGCCTCCCTAGAGCCTAGGGTTTCTGCGATTTTCACCACATCAGATTCTGGTGATCATCTACATAATCACTATAATTCATCATCATCATTTCAGCATATTTACATCCATAAATGAAGCTCAGCTATAGTAAAGATAACAAGAGAATCTGCTTCCCTTACAGTTGTTCCCACTTAATCGCCTTTTAAAACGAGCCGAGGGTAGGTTAATGATGGATAATCTAACCCGTCTCACGCTAGAGGGTAACAGGGGTTGATAAATTAAAAATCCTCGTTAAACTGGAACGTTTATGAAAACACTTTGCATGCACTTAGCGGAGGGTCTGCAAAATAAACAACATTTGCATAATGGCGTTGTGAAACGCTTAATCGCTTTATTACATCAACCGCTGGAGCGGTGCGAGTCAAATTATATATTCCTATCAAAATATACGGACAAATGCTTGTACGTTCAAGTTTATACACTACGTCATAATCATCATCATTAGCCGTACACATCCAGTGCTGGACAGGCCTCCCACGACAGGCCTCCCTCATAGATCTCCACATCGACGGTCAGTATGGTACTCTGGTATCGCCGGGAACTAGGGCCACGCTGGCCCAATGCAGGTTAGTGGAAGCCAGAGCCTAGCTAATTGATTATCAGGGTGGACCACGAGTAAATATGGTCGGCTAAGGTCTCGCGAGATACATGAGGCTGTAAAGGATTCCGCACAACAACTCATGGGATCCAAGCTAACCTCACCTACTCGTGGTGTACTCTTCTGATCAATAAACGAGGTTCTAGCTCCCATCAACTCGCATTCGGCCGAAGTGAAGGGAAATGGCCCAAGTACACCCACATCAACCCCTATAAAGCCCCCGATGCCCAGTGGTGCCAGAGGCAATGCTGACTGTGGCGAAGACCGAGTGGAGCCGTTGGATGCTGACAACACAAGACCAATCGATATGGAGATATTTGGGCGAGGCCTGTCATCACCAGTCCTCGGACTTCTATCAGCTTATGATGGTGATTATATTAATCATCATCAACTGATAGGCGTCCAATTTTGCACATAGTCTTCCTTAAAAGATCATCGTGCTTTTCGCTCTGGTGCCGGTATACATAGGCCCAACAAAGTCCACACTGGTCTCCTTAGCAATAGTTGAGTGACGATTGAATCGAGACTTTACATTTTTTTTTATTATTTCATGAAGTGAATATACCAGCAGATCGTTCACCTGATGGTATATCATACACCCGCCCATAACTTGGCTAGAATGGTAATCGCAACACCACATTGAGCTCGTCGCCTTTAGACATAAAATGTTAAGCCTTATTACACCAGTGATTACACTAGCTACAGCGCTCTTCAAACCGGAACACAGGAGTTGCGTTGATACCAACCTACCCTCCAGTAAATCAAGTAGAAGAAAACGATACTTAAAGACGACAACAAGATGTAATACCTTAACTAGTATGTGTACGGTTGAGGGATGAGGGATTAATGTTTATATCTGATTGTCAGGTTCTCCAAAAGGCAGGCGCGCGCACCGGAAATCCTGAACGAAGTGAGCAACTACAGGGACCCGCTGATGTACAACGAGTGGCCAGTGTACACCGCCGTGCCCCGAGCTGCGCCCAGGTGAGCACCAGCTCTTGTTGGGACGAGTGTAAAAATGTTGAGTCTAACCACCACGTAACAACGCCCTTTAAACCGGAATACAGTAATGTTTGCACTGTATTGTTTGGCGGCAACGGAGACCTACCACCAGTACTTTCACCATCTTTATATATATATGTAATTCTCTTACGAATTGACCGGAAGCTCTACCGAGGGTTTACGCGACTACCCCTTGTCTATTTTAAAAATGATATAATTGTAATTTACATGTACTTAAGTTAAGAGTTAAGTAGTTAACTTGTGAATAGAAATATAATGTTACGAGGTCACTTAAACCTTTTTTTGTATACCCAAGGGATGTGAAAAGGGAAGGTCTTCGCGACCAGCAGACAGTTGAAGATTGCGTTGTCTCGTTTCCGTCTCGCTTCGACTTCCGTCCTTGCGGACGATTGCGCGCCATTACACTGATCACCGCCAGGCGAACCGTTCAAACAATTTAATTATTTCACTAAGTATTCGTTTAATTAAGAAATCGTTGTCTGCTTGCGTTTCGGAAAGGTTGCGGTGTATATTTCATGGTGGGCGGAGTGGGGAGCGTGGGCCGCTGAATGTACGTCAACACAATGCCTCCATTGTTTGTAAAGTGTATTAAATTCAACATCCCATTCCAGAGGTCACAATTTCTCTTTCATACATTTATATACTTGGGATTATATAAAAATGTTACTATAATACTTTACTATAACATAATTTCTCTAATATTTTGGGTCTCGAAAACTCATCATCATCAGCCAATAATGTCCACTGCTTTATACAGACCTCACTCAACGACCTTCACGTTTGTAGGGGTTCATATGGGTGGTTTTGGGTCGTTTCCCATGCTGGCCTAACGCGGGTTGGTGAGACCCACAACCTTGTTTGTTGATTATCAGGTTGCACCACGAGCAGGTAAAGTCGGCTAAGGTCCTGTGAGTTACTAAGCGAGACCTCTTACACCTCTCAAACAAATATATTGTAACAAAACATATATATTTAAGTGCTTAGTAACGGAGTTAATTCATTATGAAAAGAAAATGAGACAACTATCATATATGTTAATATTTTTTTACTATTCTATGAAGGTATAAGACGAGCGAGATGTTCACCTGATTATAAGTGATACAGCACGTATACACTGGACCGTAATTCGCTCGTCGCCTTGAGATATAACATATTAAGTATCGCTACCCCAATAGCCACTATTCTCTTCAAACTGGAAAGCTGTGGTGGATCTTCTCAGACGGTCTTCAGTAATAGACCTACCACCAGTATTATATACTCTAGGCTTTAGGCTGTGAGAGGATGAGATAAAACGCGTTTTTATATAGCTTTCCTATTCCGTCACTCTTTTCTACTACGGTTAGTACTCTAGATACTATGCAGATTAGTCTCCGTACTGTATTCAATATACTAAATTATTTTATTCGTCTCTTCTTTTATTCGACTATAGAGATCTCATCATCATCAGCTGATAGACGTCAATAGCTGGACTTATGTCACTCCCAAAGATTCTCATATCGATCGAGTAGGAATTCATGTGGTGGGATATGGGTCATTTTCCACCACCCAATTACGGTTGGTTGGAGCCAGAACTTCGTTTGTTGATTAGACAGTTGTGCAGACCTCACACCTATAGAGACCTACCATCAGTAAATTATAAATCGTTATGGAGTTTAATTAAATCATTATAGAATTTAGTTAATTCGTTATCATCATCATCATTATCAGCCTGTTTATCCATTGTTGGATGTAGGACATCCCCAATATCTTCCATCAAATGCCTTCCCCATCGCATCCACCCACTTCCGACTGTCCATCTGTAGAGACAAGTCGTACCTAACAAACTGATCAGAATACAAAGTTTTACTTTGATCTCATGAACTCACAGTTTTTTTTTTAATTTGTATTATTTTAACAGTAGTACTTGACTTATTTATACAACGAAAAGAGTGGAAAAAAAAAATTACTTAACAAAATATCTCTAGTAAGTTATTCACCTTTCTATAGATTCCGTTACCAGTACCCGGCTATCACACGCGAGGCCTACGGACGAGTGGTCACTAAGGCCCCACCAAACGTTGTACGCACTCCAGACTACGATGAGGTAATATTATATTTAGTTTACTGTTATCCAGTAACAAATTTGTGTAGATCAGAACATTGGTACTTCTTTATTCAGGCCGGCCCGTCAAACTAAATCGACGCCGACGCCGTATAGACTCTACCAAGAGTAACCTAAAAAATTTTAAGTTATAAAATGGTAGAAATTAACAAGTATATATCAAAAGGAAATTGTTATTCATTGAACTACAATTTTTATAAAACTACTAGAATTTATATACAATAGAATAGTTTTAGCAAATCTACAGAAATATAGTGTAATGAGAGAAAACCTTAAGTAGGTTTACTCGTGATAAGCTAGGTAATGGGTAGTCTAATTGTTTAACTAGATAACTAATTTGTTTGTATGTGACAAAAATATTTTGTTTCAGATGTTCGGAATGTTGAACGTCCCTCACACTTCAGGCAAGATCCTGCGGTACCCTGGTCCTTCTAGGCCGCGAGGACAGCCAACTTTTATGGTGCCACCCCAACGGGATCGGTAAAACGATCTATACGATTTCATGCTTATTTAATATTTAGTGTTCACTTGAAAGAACTTATATCAATAGTTACTTGTTACTTATATAATCTGTGCATTATCGTATAATCTAGATTACATATCTATGCACATATATAATCTGTAGGAATCAGGTAAGACACCTAAGAGAAGAGGAGAAGAGAAAATTTATCGCCAACAATCTCCACCGAATCAACCGAACCACTCAACTGTCTGCCATCACCAGGCCTTACACATTCGCGATCCAATAATTACGATTTGTTACAGTTTCGAGGCCTTGAAGAAGTTGATCCGACAGGAACACGTCCGCGAGCTGCAGAGGAAGTACGAAACCGAGCACAAACAGGAGCTGAGGGATCTTGCATCCGGCCGCGGGTGAGTGCTGCCCGAGTTACCGTAGCAAAACATTACATCTGATATATATTAATTAAATGTCTTTACATATATACTTATTAATAATAGATAGAGACAGACTAATTCTCCTTCTCTTTCCTATACGGAAAACTACTGTTTTCTACATTTTTTTTAATTATTATATAAGCTTTGAAACATAGACGAAATGATTGTGTAGCTGCTGAGATGTAAAGACATATTCGTTAAACATTTACTTCTATATAGAGATTGAGAATTATTGAAGGTTTCTTCAATGGTAGTATAACACCATGATGTATACCATCACAGTATAGAAAAGTGCGTTTGTTTTTAGTAACGACGACTACGTGTACGGGAGCTACGGTGAATCTGAACCACGCGGTCTGCAGCCCCTGCAGGCGGAGTACCCCTCTGACGACCCCAGCGCCAGGCACTCCAAGTACGACTAAACCGAATATAAATTATACTGAACGTATCCTATTTAAATATACTCTTCATCATCATGAGCTGATAGACCTTCGCAATTGGATAAAGCTCTCCTTCAAAAATCATATACATTATCCAAGGTCTTAGTAATACCATCAGCCTTCATGACTTGACTGTCAAAATTTTGTTTTATGTTCATTTGACTTTTCTGGTGTTGAACTCATACTGGAGTTATTCAAAAGCTTAAGAAGCTGAAGGTCAGCTTCTTAAGCTCAAGGAGCTGTCAGGGGTACTCGCAACCGACGAACATGCATGAAGACATTTATGAAAGTGGAGGAAGCGAGAGAGGTGTGCCAGGATCGTAGCAAGTGGGGAGGGGTGGTCTCTGCCTACCCCACTGGGAACGAGGCGTGATATATATGTATATGTATGTCGTAAATAAAAAATGGAGATCTAATTGATTGTTTACTTTCAGGAAACCGCCGAGCGGAAGCCGCCAGGTGTCCCAGTTCTCCCGTTACTCCGATGTTATGCTGCCACCCGTTCGCCGTACTTTCTACCACCCTTACTTCGACTACCCGACCCCCGAATACGTACCCTACGTCTATTGAACACAACCCGCACCCGTTCCCGGAACGACAACTTTCTAAAACGTTCTAGAAGAATCCTGAGGGGGCGGCGACCCTTGTGAACGTACAACACTGCAGGCTTTAATTCGTATCAGTATTACACGGCCATATCGGAAGCATATCCTTTTTAAGCTTTCGCTTGATAAATATAATACTTCCTGTTTGACCCCTGCGAGCTTCTGAGCGTTAACAATATTTTTATATTTACATAAAGCAACTAGCTGAGGTTTTCTCTAGATATGCGACCTTTTTAAATCCTTTTTGAAACAATCGCATTGTATTTTTATAGATTTAAGATTTTAGAGTCGACCTTGACGCGGTCCGAGGCGTTAGGCCGCGGCCGGACTAGCACAGCGCGAAACTTCCGGAATGTAATGACAATAAATATATATAACACGACAATAAAATCAATTTCCCGTCAATTGCCGTGACCTCGGCGAATCCTAATCGACGACAATAAGTTTTAATCGATTTTAATATAACCCTGTGTGGTAGTGTTTACAGATTGGTGTCTAGTAGTGTGTGTTTATTCACATGCGTGTATATTTTTTAATCAACCCCTTGTTGATATTTGGGGGATTATAAGATTTCTCGCTTCGATTCCATTCGATATTAATATATGTAATAAAGTTCAATATCAACGTAACGTAAACACGAGATATTGTTTCGATACGTTCAAGTAAATTACTTTTCATATCAATGCTTAATTGATCCTTCAATGAAATGTTTGCGCAATAACTTTGTATAACATTTACATTACTTATTACATCCTGTTGTATATTATTAATAAGAAAATCGTATTTTGCGTTTATTTCATTGTATTTGTCACTTAATTTACTTGCGTTTCGTGTAATATATAAGTGTAACAGTACACACAGTTAAGAACAATAACGTATATGTTAAATCTCTTGATATTTCGAATTGATATTATCTAGTAGCGATGTTTGACATTTCCCTTGATGCATAATAATAATTGTTGTGATTAGTCGCTAAGTGTAACGTTATCGTATAAACATATATCCCATTCGAAAGGTCTACAAGGCAGCTACTTAACAGCAACTCAAATATGTACTTGAAATATTCGACGGCAGGATCTTTGCAAATTAAATGCTTTAACTACGTTTAAACGTGTTTGATAGATAATTGTATAGCGGCGCGTCGACTGGCGCCTATTCGATGTCGGACCTAGTAGACGTGGCAACCCGGTCGGCGAGGTGGGGGATGGAAAGGTCGTTGGCAACGCACCGCGATCACATATCGAACACTTCCGGTGCCCCGGGGCAAGGTGACGGGTTGCACTGACGGTCGAAGGCTGTATTTACGGAGTTGTTAACTATTTACGTACTAGGTATTTAACTTGTATCTAATCGTCTATCTACTTATAAGTATCGGCGCCCGCCGTCGGCTAAACCACACAGACTATGAAATTTGGCTTTAAAATTATATAAAACACATATATAACGGCTTTAAGCGAGTCAATGGATTCCATTAAACTTCTATTTATTGTGACGGACTCACGCGTTTTGCACACATACTGTATTTATGTATATGTATACATAATTTATTTATATATAATTTTCTATCGATATTCTGTAGTTTTACAAATTCTTTCAACCTCAATATTAAGCCACTGTAGCTAGTTAACTGTTGACGAGTGGTAGCGTTGATCGTATTTGCTATTGTATGTATATCACGTACTCTTGAGCCGGAAACCGCCATCACGGAAGCGTAAACGTTTCACACAGCATCAGCCCGCCTCCACGTAATAGGATGAAGCAGAACGGCGTCTTCCCCATTAAAACGTACTGTTCACGTATATTATTCAATATTGTAGTGATAATGCGGTCCTTTTCGCTGAGATTGCGGGTCTTCCGCGTATTAGGATGTAATAGGTGTCTGAAGATATAACTATATTTAACTCAGTATAGACGTTTCGCAATAACATATCTTTAACGATATATCAAAGTAGGACACTTATGAAATAATCATATCCTAATTTTAACGATATATCGAATTATAATATCAAAACTTTTTAGTAGATCGATGATATCATCAGTTTCTGTAGTAACGTCGTAGCGTGCGTCAGTCGCTGTTGGCGAGTTTCTCGTGTATTAGTATCGACAATAAATATATTCGCGAATTGTGTAATAAGTATGAAAGTACACCGCGACAAGCTAAACGACAATAAATTGAATATGACAATAATAATAATAATTATTCCGAGGCACTTTTGACCTCGTAGTTATTAATACGTGTTTCGGAACTTGCGACAGATCGCACTTGTCTTATAATTATACAATTAAACTATCCGTAATAATTAATGTTTTAAAATGTATATTTATTGGTGGTTTTAATTTTAAAAATAAATAAAGTTACTTACTCCTGGGCATATTGAGTTTTTTTCTTGTACCCTCATTACGACCCTTGACATGTGACACAGCATATTGATACCTATAAGCACAATGGTCGTAACCGCTAAAAGTTTTTTCTGTAAAGCAAAAACATGAAAGTAAAAACAAAGATGTTATTCACTTACTTTCTTAAAATTGTATTAGTATCACGAGTATTTTTTTTTTATTTTATCCCAAAAACCACAAACAATCATGGTAATCATTCGCTGAAGGTAGGTCTCTGTTACCGTCTAGTTAGGTACTGAGAAAAGATTTTACAAAATTACATCCCCAAATGGAGTTACAGGGGTGTTACGTCTAGGAAAGCAGGCGAGGAACTGCTACTATGTATATATATAAAGATGTATGATATGAAACGCTGAAATAACATGGAATGGCCGACAAGTAGTATCTGAAACTAGTATCTTTATGATCGACCTAGTATTTTCTTTGATCCACTCAAGTTTTAAGTAACGTCTACGATTATTCTCAATCTATGAAATATTAGTATTACGCTTTTATTTAAAAAAAAAAGTTAGACCTTTATTTGACCTGTCATTACCATCAAAGGTCATCGACTATTATAGAAGTAGGTCCACAATTGAAATGACTGTTAAAGTAATCTAAGTTAATGTTAAATCTGGACGCATATACATTTCTTTACTAGCAATTGATTAACACTTGACCTAGGTATCACACGATCGGAGACGGCGAGGACTCGGCGCAGCATAGCGTAGAAGTATGTCCGGGTTGGACAGTTCCTCTTCTCGCTTTCGTGAAGGCAATGGTAGAAAGCAAAGGTCATGATCACGCTTGAGTTGTCTTTTGCGAAAATGTAATATCAGAGAAGGAGGCTACGGAAACGGTGATGACAAAGTGTCTCTAGCCTCCCCATCCGTAGTCGACGTCGGAGGAGAAGGGATCGTGCCCTCCTGCAACTCTCCTAACAAAGGCTTAAGTACACATGGAGAAATCTGCCACCCAATAAACTAAGCCACAAGAAGGCTCTTGAAATATTTTATGCGCAGGATTAGTGGCTTGGGATAATCATGAGAAATCCCATGTTATGTTGAGGTCTTTAGTAAACCGACGCTACCGAAGCTGCAGTAGTATGCGAAAGCTTTCCTCCAGTTTCGGTTAAAGAAAAGGGTTTTACACTATGTTAAGTGATAACGAGGACGTAGATAACTCGTCCAGAGTACTCCCACACTCATATGTCAACAGCTGATACTGTTACATTATGACGTAAGATTTCTAATATGAAGTAGTTATTGAATCAAAAAATCCTTAGTACCAACCAAAGTCTATAACATGACTCCGGAATAGAATCAAGGACCTCCGCGCTGCAATCTACTATAAATTACGAACAGAGTTAATAAGTTTTGCGAGACAATATTGTGAACTGATAGGCAATATCGCAACTAGATCGCTTCGTAATTCTATTAGCGATATGTATCGATGTCATACACGACTTTAGAACAGAACAACAAACTTTTCTCCAAGTATCAAGAAGTTTGCTGTATACAATATTTGCGAAGCGACGAGATGAATTGATGGTAAGTGATACGAAGTGGTTGGTCGCTGTTTATATATTTTGCTTGGCATTATATACATTATATATATATCAGCTGGTAGACATCCACTGCTAGTAACAGATATAATCCTGATATGAGATATACAACTTGAGGTGTCGTATTTTAAAAGTACAAAAGTGAGTATAATATACTTGAAGTATATTATTTTCTACAGTAACTTAAGTTACTATTATACTGATGGCAAATCTCTTTTGTCGGGTGTATGTAGGTAATACCGCAGCTCCTGTTTCTGCTGCTAATCGAAAGTGTGCAAATATATATATGTGTGTACATAGGAGATATTCGGAGATTCATTGCTCTATCGCGAGATCTCCAAAACTATTAGACGTCAACACTCAAAAGTTGGTAAAGACATTGCTTCTGCCATTTAGAGATCGGCTAAGAAAGGATTTTACAATATTCTTACTCCAAAGGGGGTTGAGGGCGTGCTAATGACGAGAAAAAGCCCGGAGTGTGACGGGTTGACGTCGAGAGTGAATATTTCTGACAAATTTCAAAAGTAGTTCTATATTACGACCAGCACACGTGGTGAGGAACAGCTAGTAATATTCTATCTCTTTCTCCTGCCCTTTTCCCAGCTATGTGGGGTCGGCACAGTATGTACTTCTCTTCCATATCCCTCTATCAGCCGTCATATCTGAATTCATACTCTTCTTGCACGTCATCTTTCACACAATCCATCCACACTTTCTTAGGTCTCCCTCTACCCTTTAACCATCCACTTTCATTCTCATTACGTTCTTTGTTAAACATCTTCATCCCTACAGTAATAACAAGTGGTAGTTACAGCTAGTAATATTATAGAACGATTATTTATTAAGAAACCAAGACAGGATACACAACTGATATAATGGTGAGGATATTTCTTCGCTTCATTCCTCTTTAGGAGTAACAACTGTTTTTTTTATTTTATTTTATAAATAAAAAAAAAATATTTATATAAAATACATTATTACCTGAAATGAGGAGATCCGCAGGAGAACCAAGGTCACCGACATAGCTCGAAGGGTCGCCGTCGCAAAGTGGCAATGGGCAGGGCACATAGCTCGCAGAACCGACGGCCGTTGGGGCAGAAAGATTCTTGAGTGGCGGCCACGCACCGGAAGACGTAGCGTGGGCAGGCACCCCACAAGGTGGACCGACGACCTGGTCAGGGTCGCTGGCAACCATTGGATGCGGGTGGCCCAGGACCGGTCTGAGTGGAAATCTTTGGGGGAGGCCTTTGTCCAGCAGTGGACGTCTTCCGGCTGATTGGATGGATGATGATGATGAACTATTACCTGAAAACCAGTAAGTTTATCTAGATAATATTATTGTCGTGGCTTAGAAGCTGCATAAGTTACATCCGGGCTTCCGTTAGCATTTTGTTACACACGTTAATATAAAAAAAAAAAAAATACATCCGGGCTGATTCGCAATAAACCATCTTCTTCTTACTCTTAGTAATAAACATCTTCTTACTCTCTCTCGGTGTGAACCCGAGGATACAATAATGTATTGAATATTCGGTGATAAGTTATTTACAAAATTGAGTTATATATAATCAAAAGTTCTAGTACTACTACTAGTAGTTACTTTGTTGTATTTCGGCCCATAAACTTTTTGCTTTCTTCGAGCTTTTACATTAGATGAAAGTTTGTACTTCATAAGCTGACCCAGGTAAAGCAAAAGCTTTAATCCCGTAAAGAATTAAGAGAAGTTTAAATCGAGAAGTTAAATTCCTGAATTAACTTTTTTATTAATTAGAAAAAAGCTGAGATAAATTAACAAACTCCGCAAAAGCTTTGCCGGAGTTAAAGCTTAATTATTAAAGAGTATTCCAAGAGAAGAAATCTTTTTCTCGTTAGTAAGTATGATTAAATAGTCAACAACAATCATCATCAACATCGGCCGTTGGACGTCCACTGCTGGGCATAGCTTTACCCCAAAGATTCCCACACAATCGAAATTAAATAGTAAATATTTAATACTGATAGACACCGTCTAGGTCTAGGTACCACCGCAGCTCCTAATTCTACCGTAAAATAGTACTGTGCGAATATTAACGTGTGCCGGTTTGAAGGGCACTGTAGCTAGGTTAATTTTTGAAGTAACGACACTCCAAATCTTATGTCTCGATGAGCGCAATGTGGTGCAGTCTATAATATCCTAACTAGCGCCACGTTATCATGTGTGCGTATCGCTTACCACCAGCTGACGTAACGCTCGTCTCGTCGCTTAAAAGAATTAAAAAAAAATTGATCTTTTGAATATGTTCTTATTGATATTTCATCATTATCATCATCGCAATCCAATCATCTGTTACTATCAGCTTTTCACAGAGTCCATCAACATACCACCAATATACCGCGACCTTGAATAGAAGTCAATACAGCTCGTGTAAGAAGATTTAATCATTACTGTATTGTAGTATAATGGATGCTGTAGCTAATTTTTTTTTATTCTAAGACGAGATATGCCAGACGTTTATCTGATGGTAAATGCTCTACCCTAACAATGTAGCATTTGTGAAGATGATATACACTGCATCATTCGTCGCCTTGAGACATAAGATATTAAATCTCGTTACTCCAGAAATTTCTCTAGCTACAACTCTCTTCAAACCGTTAGGATAAGATACAGTAGATCTTGATATTACTGCGTTTCTGTTTGACAGATATTCAATAGTAAATTTACTTATGCAAGTAAATCTTATATCTCAGAATAAGGACGCTTTGTAGCTTGTAACTAAAGGGTGTCTGGCGGCAGATTTATATTTTAAAAAACGAATATCACAATAAGTTATAAACAGTGCGGGGGGAAGGTGGTGTCATTAGAATCACCGATCGTGCGGATTTCTTAGTCACGATGTCGCAGTGGTGCAGTGGTCGGGTGAGCATCGCGCGTTCGCTATTGAAGCATTTTTCAAGAGTAACGATTCTTACGTACTCGCTCGCCGACAGTTTTGTTCACATTTCAATATTCGACGGATAGGCGATGGGCCGAGTGTGAATTTAATTCGTTCGTGGGTGGAGAGGTTCCGCGCAACTGCTTCGGCTATGAACACACCACGGCCAGGACCTAGTCGATCGTCAAGGACCCCCGAAAACATTGAACTGGTTGAACGCAGTTTACGTGGAAATGCACGACTTTCGATACGGAAAAGGGCAGCTTCACTGGGACTTCCAAGAGCAATTGTGCATGAAATTTTGAAAAAAGATATGAAGTTTCATCCTTTTAAAATTCAAATAATTCAAGAATTGAAAAAAAATGACTTTGCGTCACGCAAATTTTTTTGTGAAACCATGTTGGAGCGTTTTCGCACTGTGAATTCCATTTTTTGGAGCGACGAGGCTCATTTTCATTTAAACGGACACGTAAACAAGCAAAATCGCCGTTACTGGGCTCTAAGAACTCGCAATCCTCGACTGAAGCACCAAAAACCATTACATTGCCCAAGGGTAATTGTTTGGTGCGCTTTATCCACGAATGGGATAATCGGACCATTTTTTTTTGAAAATGCACGGGGCCAAGCGACGAATGTCGATGGTGAGAATTATCGGCTCATGATTTCGAATTTCTTTTTGCCGAACCTGCGAGCTCATTCATCATTCTCATCACACACGTGGTTTCAACAGGATGCGGTACAGGTGCGACCGCACACACGGCCAGAGCTTCGATGGATTTGTTGCGAGAAAATCTCCCTCAAAAACTGATTAGTCGCTTTGGGGACATCCCGTGGCCACCGAGGTCACCCGACCTAACTCCAATGGATTTTTTTTTGTGGGGCTACCTCAAAGAGAGAGTTTACGCCAACAATCCGCGAACTGTTGTGGACTTAAAAGAAAATATTCGGCGAGAAATCAGCGCAATTGAACCAAGTTTACCGCAGCGTGTGGCACGGAATACGAGGCTCCGTTTCGAACAGTGTGTGTGTGTGTGCAACAGGATGGAAGACATTTGGATGACATTATCTTTAAAAAATGAAATCCGCATTTGTACTCTATCTTCTAATACTTTTAGTAAAATTATATGTCAAACATATTATTTTTTATTTAAATTTGAAAACATAAATCTGCCACCAGACACCCTGTAGTATCGTACTGTGAGCTTATTTCATAATAACATATTGCATAAAAAACATCGAAAAAGTTAAACTTAGTTTCAACGTGAACAAAGTTATCGCAAACTTTGAAAACTTTTTTTTTATTTTACGGTAATTTGTAAACAAAGTTAGTGAAATTTGTAAACAAAGTTACTAAAGATCGTTTAGAGAATAACTTGACCATTTGAGGCTTTGAGAAATTATGAAGGGGGGGAAAAGTTTACGGCAATGTAGTAAACAAGCTATGTTGTAATAAATAACGATTACAACTTAGCTTGCTAGTTATGTAGCAGCTTAATCTTGAAGGTTTTTTTTGCCGGAAACTGTTTACTTAAGTATCCTCTCTTAAGAAAGAGTTGACCTTGTGTCGGATTTGCACACACTATCACTCTTGTGTGTTCTTAAAACACGACGACAATCCTTGGGATGTCCTGATGAGTGCACTGCGGCTACCCTTAATTAACACCTAATCACGCCACAGGGAGGACCATAGCTCAAGGATCCTCAGTATGCCTTGATAAGTACTAAAACAACTGTCCTTTTTCAGTCTGAATTATGATATAAGGGATCACACGGCGCCGTGTACTTGGCCCCTCCCACCTAAAGGCGCTATATACAGGCAAATAAGCAATGCATACTGTAGCTCTTTAGACTCTTTTACTAATATCTGAGTAAGTACGAAAATCCACTTAATATAAATTGGTAAGTTTATTTTTAACTATAGATAAACCCAGAGATTATCACGCCCCTGTTAAGTCCCACCAACCCTTACCCACATGGTTAACTTTGTTTTGAAGTCCCTGCTATAAACAAACGATTTAGTTATATCCATATAAAGTTACATATAAGTATTTGCGTAAAAAGCTGCCCCAGTATAAACTTTGGTAACAGCTTGAAATCTAGGTTAATTGTTTTCACCACAACTCCTTTAGTATCAGCATTTCCACGAAGCTGAATAATCAGTACTTCGATTGAAGAGTACTTTGTTATATATAAATTATCTTTCACAATAGCTAAGTCTAAGGACAAATAAGTTGAATGAGGACGTAACTCTATGAATTTGTAAAAGTTATAGTATATACAAATCAAGTTTTTTTTGTATACAGGCTGGGAAGGGTTAAATGAAATAATTTATTCTACTCATCATTTTCGATCTATTGAAAAGGATATTCAATCCCTCACATATTCAGTGCTTCGAATAGTTTGTAAGTGAACTAAAGTGATAATCTTTTTAATTTCTTAATACCTTAAATCTAGAAAACTTTGAAATAAACACTGATATTCATGCAACTAGCATACATACACGACATTCAAAAGTAACAACAAACTTATCAATACTTCAGATAAACGAAATTTGAATAATAAAAAACATAAAATAAAAGGAGCTTATAAAAAAAAAACATTAAACAAGGAAATAAATAATACAAATCTTTCTATAGACAACAATTAACTGTATTAATAAAAAAGAAAGCTTTTCTAAAACAAGGAGGAGAGTTTGACAATACATCGACGATAGGATCAGATCATTCATCAGTTCATTTTACTTACTTCTCGATAGATTTTACTTAATAAGTAAGTTTTTGCCTATTCCTTACCGTCTAGGAGGATATTCTAGTCCTTGATATATCTACTAGATTTATGAGGAACAATATAACACAAACTCTCAATGAAACTATTACGTTTTATAGATCCATTATCAACTTTGAAAATATGTATTAGATCATTAAAACCGCATCGTTCGCCGTTACCTTAGGTAAATCTTTTTAAAAACAATCAGCTTTACTTGTTTTTTAGTCATAAATTTATGGAGAATTTACGTGGTAGTTATATTTACTTTAACATGTGAAATTTCGCGCTGACACTTGAATATTATACGTGAACTGAATTCCTCCGCCGGCGTTAGTGCGAAGCGTCGCATAATAGGATTCCCAGGCATTCAACAATCTCACTCAACAAACTACACGCTTGTACGCGTATAACGCATGTGCGGAATTCGTTTGCTTTAATAATTATACGTTATACATACGTATTACATAGAGACACACGAGGTAGATGTTTAAGATCAATGTTTGCCAAATTGTACTCAGGATAACACAGCAACAACGAAGAGAGTGATCAGAGTATCTACGGTATCAAATAAGAATTGAGGAGGTCCGCAGAAAAATGAGTTATCGACATAGCCCTACGAATTGCCAGGTTGAAGGTACAATGGATGCACAGAGTCCAATTCCGTGACTGAAAACACGGCGTTAGCAGACCCATTAGACGAGCAAACGATATCAAAAGAATGACAGGGAGCTATTGGACTTAACAAAAGACTAGGTTTGCACGACGATAAATTTCCAAATTAGGTGACCGAAAGCAAAAGAGAAATCCTCCTGAATTTCGTGTGAAACGAACTGTTGAAGATCGTAGGAAATCTTCAGCACTCATCAGTAATTGGCTGAAATGAGGACTCACTCAATTTTTAATGAATACCATTAAATTTTAAATACTTAACCAAATGCTTGATTATTTTAGATCGAATTCCGACAATTGTCCGATTTCTTGTAAAAGGAATTTACTGTTAGAGTAAGAATTAAGCACTACACTGGTTACTGTAGTACCTAGTAATTTGCCTTGTAACACAGAAGTCTCTGATTCGATTCCATAGCTACATGTTATAGGGTTTAGTTGGCGACAGGGTTTCTCTAGCTAGCTACCACCTTCATTATAAATCCGCTGTCATCAGCGTAAGAGAGAGTATTCCAGTTTTAGACGTTTCATCATCTATGATCTTATTGTAACTCAACACCGTGTGAAATTGAGATCTATTGTTTGTATATTGCAGATTAATATGCTTAGTTATTTTCTAGAATGCATCTAAGTTTGTTTAGATTAGTTTCTTCAGCTATATTACTTTTGGAAGCCTTATTAAAGAGACTATCTGTTACAGTTAAAAACTCATTGAGATAAATTAAAAATACACTTTCATGAAAACATTTGTTCTGTACAAAAAATCTTTTATGTTCGTAATTTCATTTTCGTTAACAGAAAAAACTGTCTAAAATGAAAGCAACGAATACAGGCACCTTTTCATTTCAAACAAGGCAGGCAAATCTGTTTTGAATGCGTGATCGACTTCATTGTTTCTATTCGCATTGTTACCAAAACGCTTTCACGAAATAAACAATCGTTTGTTATTTTTTCATTTCGTTAAATCTAAATGTATTGTTTTCATTGAATTCAGAGTTTACAATACACCCTCGATAACGTTTCATGTGATCTGTATAAAGTCGCTTTCACTGGCACGTCTCTTTTATCGAAAACGGTTCAGGTAGATGCCACTGTATTACTCATTACTGTAGAAAAAGAGTGCTTATATACTCATCATCATTAGGTTCCCTCTTCAAACTGAATTTTGGCGATCAGAGATTTAACTGATGGTATTTAAAACCGGTCTACTGCTTTAGATCGTCAACGTCAACCAGAAGCATATTTTCCAGGAATTTTGCTCTCCAAGATCAGCCTTGAGAACTCATAAAGAGATCCTCATACTTGTATACTACACAGTTATAAATAAAACGATGTGTGGTTGTGGAACTGTGTGATCGACGTCAAAAAAGAGGTCCTCGAATCAGTGAGTATTCATAATTTAAAAGGTGAAGATAGAAATTTTGATGATAACACTTGTTTTTTATTGATTGTAGTTATTCAAAGAAGTATACATAAGAAATGATATATAAAAACGTATAACAAATACAATCATATTTGAAGAACGATGATACATCTTCTCTGAATAATGCTGCTCTTGTTAGAATGATACTTAAAATATTAAGTCTTGTTACTATAGTGTTTTCACTAGCAACAATATCCTTCGAACCTGAACACAGTAATATACATTGCTGTTAAGCTGCAGAAATAGGAGCTGTAGTGGTACTTCTCTAAGCCAGCGACAACGGAGACCCACCACCGATGAACAGTGAACTGATAGATGATGCTAGGTTTAGGTCGTCTCCTCATAAGTTTCAGAATTCGATAATATCAAATATATATAACGAAACAACTGGCAAGTTATTTGGCAATACTGATCAAGGTTACCATTGACGTTGTCAAGGTTATGGACGCAACTTTATTTGCAAAACGAAAACTTTTCACCGACCTCATTACAAAGTAAATGTTCATCAACAAACTTAGTTGCTACAAGAAAAATCAGCGAAGCGGAAGTTATAGCGTTGATTTCGTTTTCTGAAGAACAGATGTTTGGATGGATAAGAGCATCATTGTTTACTTATTTAAAATCCTAATTGTAGCGCCAAAACATAGGTTTCAACAGACGGTTTGAATGCCTATAGGCATTCTCTACCAGACGCCCTAGAGCGCAGAGAGAGGTCTCTGTTGCCGGAGACCGTCTAGGTAAATACCGCCGCTACGCTTATTTCTGTCGCCACACAGTAGTGTGCAAATATTACTATGTTCCGATTTAAAGGGCGCTGTAGATAGTGAAACTACTGAGGTATCGAGATTCAACGTCTTATGTCAGGCGAGGAGCGCAATACGGTGAGGTATATCCATCTTAACTAGCGCAACCTTGTTTTATTTTTAACATCATTACCCTGCGTATGGCGGGTCAGGGCCTTTATTTGCACTTTTAAGCATCTCATGTCACTTATCATCTCTATATTTCCTTATAATTAATTTTCTCGTTCCTTTCTCTCACACTTCGATCTTTCATGCCTTTCTTATCTTCCTTCCTATAAATTCTCCTCCTCTTTTCTGTCGCTCTCCATTCCATTTCCTCCTTCATACCTCTCGCTCAGTGAAGACTGCCGCCTCGTCAGGTCTGGAACAGTCCCCTGAAATTAAGGCATCCATTTTTGGTCAACTCCTACTCCCTTTCTTTTATTTATTTTATGCCTCTCAGGTTACATTTGTTTATTTGTTTTATATTTAATAAATATAAAACAAATAAACAATATGTAACAGGACAGATGAATGACAGATTGAATAAGGGACAGGAAAGCAAGATGTGCACCACGGTCTGGTCCACCTCCGGGTCACAGGGGCATGCGGGACTCTCCTTGAGCTTGAACCTGTAAAGGTGCTCTGAGAATCCCCCGTGCCTGGTGAACATCTGGACCAGGACCGTGTCGAGTTCGATCTGAGCGCAACCTTGTTACGGGCGTATCACTTACCTTCGGGTGATCGATCCGCTTCTCTAGCCGTTTAATTGTACAATACATATATATAGAGATGTAGGGAAATATATACAAAGATTGATTGTCTCATGAGACCTCCGAAACTATAAGGTGTAAACACTCAAAAATTGGTAGAGATATTGCTTCTGTCATTCAGAGGTCAGTTATGAATGGATTTTAGAAAATTCTATCCCCGACGGTTACAGGTAACAACTAGTTTCTTAATATTATGTATATGAAAAACTATAATATGATATATAATGATTATAATAAGTAATATGCTGCTGCTATCACCATATGAGAGCTTAAACTGTTGACAAACCTTCGTGGATTTTTCAATGCCAACTATATTTTCTTGTACTGATCGATGATTGAAACGACAAATAAATTAAAAAAAAAAATGTTCCGGATGTTCTTCACCACTCATCACTTAGGAAGATAGAAAGATAAGATAATGAGGAAGTTAGTCCTCCGTCCTTACATACTTAATAATAAGATAATGGACTTATTCGATTGTAAAGATATTCAGCAAGCTGTTACAGAGTAATAACATACATAACAAATTTACAATTTTGTATTTGACATAGTTAAAAAAACTGCTATGTAGCTATATTTTTTTTGTATAGAAAGGATGTGGAAACGTTCGAATAGTTCACCTGGAGGATATTGATCCCTGACGCTCATGTACAGTCGCAATAGCAGAGGCACTCACTTGACCAGACTGATGAATAATCAACCTTGACCCTCTCCTTGTAAAAGTTGTCCCAACTGTGGGAAAAGTTATATTTATGTTAGTAGGTGTTAACGAGTATAAGAGAGAAAGAGATGAAAACGGTCGCTTTCATTTTATAAAAAAGCAGAACAATACAACACTTACTTTCCACTTGGAAGTGCTTGTTTACGTGAAAAGTTACTTGTGGAGTCTTACTTGAATTATTGTTCTAACAAGTTATTACTTAATTATGATGTAATATCATGACGTAACCATTACGGGAGGGGATACAATGAAAAGTTTAAATCTCTTAACAAGTATATTTTCTTTTCTTTTATTATTGTTTGATTTCTCAAAAACGGTTCGGCCATTTTGTATCTATAATTCAACAGACGGATATTCATATAAAAGAACTTATTCACAGGAAATTGAGAAAGAGCTGATAAAGTAATTCAATTGGTAACAAATGAGGTAATAGTTTCAATGGGATCTCTATTTCATTTCACCTTCTCGCAATTCACTTGATTGAGCAATCGACCTTTCCTAGATATAATTCTAGGTCATTCGATAGGTTGCCTACGCTATTACCTTGCAGGTGGTTTACTCATTAAGTTAGTACTAAGAGAATTTATTATTATTATACCGAAGATCGTCTAAGTAGGTACACTTAGGTTTTGTTTTCTTTACTTTACTTATCATCAGTGAAAAAAGGAAATTTTTTTTTTCAGTATTTAATATCCGGTCTGAAGGCAAACGATAACTTCCATATCCGCTTAGAGTATTTAACGTTCTTACAATTTTCATCAGGTGAAATATATGAAAAATTTCAAATTTAACAAACAGTTGTTTTGTTGAAGCAAAAGTAAACTCGACCCTGCCAGGATTCGAACCTGGAATCTTCTGATCCGTAGTCAGACGCGTTATCCATTGCGCCACAGGGCCGTTGACAGTCTTCACATTTAAAAACCGTTTATTGCGAAATCGCTTTATCATAACTTTTTTGCCTTAATTTCCCTTAAAACTACTTTAAAATAAAATCTCTTTAATTCTACTGATATATAAAGTAAAACTATGAAAAGGATATACACACAATTCTAAGGACATACTTTAAAAAAAAAAATTAAAGAGGAAAAAAATTTGTTTCCGCCCGGGATCGAACCGGGGACCTTGTGCGTGTGAAGCACACGTGATAACCACTACACTACGGAAACTTATCACTACTATTATTAAGTAACTATCACTAGATTTTGTTCATAGATCAGATCATCAGATCAGAGACAATAAAAAAAAGGGTAAATATCCATAGAGAAAATTTTAAGGATGCTGTTGTATTAAACACTGTATATAAAGTGTAAGATTAGTCTTTATATTGTTTTTTTTTTTTTTTTAATATTTAACGCATATGGTAAATAGAGCCCAGGGCCAATTGGTGTGGAGGTCTTTAGGTTAGCTCTATGTCCAGCAGTGGACATTAATTGGCCGATGAAGATGAATACATAAGGCAGGCTTGATGCTTAGCGGCAGTCTCCACCAGTCTGAAACTCTTAATTGTGACCTAATTAGGAAAGCTTTATTAATAAATAATTACGTTTTAATATATACTAAAAAGTAGCTTGATAAGTATATACCACATTTTTCTAATAATCTGCTCCTACCCTCAAAAGATATCATATTAAACAGTGGTCTATATTACTGGTTAGGTCTCTGTCGGGCACCGTCTAGGTGAGTACCACTGCAGCGCGTATATCTACCGCCAAACAGCAACGTTCAGACATTACTGTGCTCCGGTGTTAAGGGCGTTGTGGCTAGTGTATTTACTACGACGTACGACGACCACAATGTGGTTCTGTATAACATTCTAACTAGCGCCGCGTTCTTATAAGCGGGCGTGTCACTTACCATCAGGTGAACGTCCCGTAAAAAAGTATATATTACTGTATTATGTAAAAGAGATGAACGCAGATTAATCCTGTGCTTAGCTAGCTATACCTAACGTCATTTTATCATCATCATGAGGTGATGATCATGCCTTCTCCAAACTGAAGTTAGTCCGGTCTTCATCTCCTCTCTAACTAATGGTATTAAAGCCAAGTCGTATACATAGCCTTTATATCATCAAATCAATACTTCTGCAGTCTAACGGAGGGATGTTTTCCGGAACTTTCGCCCTTCAGGGTCAACCATGGCAACTTTGCAGATGCCAGAGAGGAGCAACCTTTTTTTTATAGGAAGGGTGAGCAAAGTAGGGAACAGTTCATATCCTTCTTTGCGGTTGTTATTAATACGTTAGCGGGTAGCTTCCTAATGAACTTGAGCTTTGACAAACTTTGTTACGAGCAGGCGTATCGCTTACAGAGCTTCAGATTAATATCTTTTTGTTTTTATGTAAAAAAATATATATTTACGCAATAACGCGGTAAATGCTTTAAGGACGTTAGATACTCGAATAATACTTTATCAGAGCGAAACCCGCCGCGGGGTCCGCCCACGCTTTTCATATTAAATGAATTCAGCGGCGACACGGGTTCTATTTTCGTAACAAACGGCACCGAGCTTATGCAAATTCCCACAACCCTCGACTTGCTTTTTAGGTTTAAACCTAGTCTACCTTTATACCTAGAATTTACCTCCGTAGCGAATGTTATAACGAAGCTGTATATTCTTTATGATCGGCGACTAACAAAATATAGCAGACTTTATACATTGCCTCATATTATTATGCCCTAGTGTTCATCACAGAAAATCGATCGAGGAGAACATATGAGTGAACTTTATTCGCTTAAATGAAGATGAATATAATTGGGAAAAGATACATACATACATATATATCACGCCTCGTTCCCAGTGGGGTAGGCAGAGACCACCTCTCTCCACTTGCTACGATCCTGGCACACCTCTCTCGCTTCCTCCACTTTCATAAGCGTCTTCATGCACGCTCGTCGGTTGCGAGTACTCTTGACCCGGCCTTTCTTTAGGACATCTCCGATTTGTTCGGAGTATGTCCGCCTAGGTGGACCTGCACCGATTTTTCTTATCATTCTTACCTTGTATATCTCTTTCGAAAAATTTCAAAAGATTCCTTTCATCATAAGATGCCTTCTTCAAACTGAAGTTTGGCGAGCTTCGCGTATTATTTTCAACTGATTATATTAAAGCCTATAAAAAGCTTTTCCAATCAAACTCTTGAGAAAATCGCTGTAGTCATGCTTGATGTAGACAGACAAATATTTATACACTTGGTTTTATAATAATCATCTTATAAACATTCATGTAGTTAAGTAAGAAATGTAAAATTTACGATAATTCGATATACAGACATGAAGAAAACAAACATACTTTATAACACTGTACTAAGTTATTTCTAAGTTGCTTTTATATCTATTTTCACGAGAGAAATAAAGTCCTATACGTCCTCGGCAACGTGTAACATTCTTTTCACTTCAGCGTGGGTTGGGCCGTCTCGATATGCCGGGTACCAGTTCGAGGAAACATTATTTCATCGATATCTCACTTCCGCTAAAGCTTAACTGTCGAAGAATGTCGAGAGGCATTCAAAGGCCAGGTACCAAGAACACGGCCTCTCGTACGCTTTGATCAATAGTTTAAAAGAGGCCTATTCTGCTAAAACATGAGCAGCTTAGTCAGAAGTGATGTATCTATCAATAACAATGATATTAGATTGTTTACACTGCAATTATCTTCATTTTAGCTTTTGAACACTACTGTTTTTTGGTCTACAAAGCGACAAGTCGAGTAAGACATTCACCTGATGATAAGTGCTACGAATGCTCATAACAACGAGATACTAGTTAGTATAATATACAAAGCTCCGCGTTGTTCTCGTTGTGCTCGTCATCTTGGGTTATAAAATGTTAATTCTCGTCACCCCGGTAATTTCACTAGCAACAGCGCTTACAAACCGGAAGGTAGTAAAATTTGCACACTATTTTTATCTGCAGAAATAGCAGCGGTGGTAATTACCTAGGCAAACTCCAGTGACAGAGACCTTTTTTTTTTTTTTTCGCGGGGCAAATCTTAAAAGATACCTTACTTCTGGGGGGAACACAAGGTTATGTGGGGCTTCTACCCACTAAAACCCCCTCGGTCAGCAACCAACAATCCCTGTGCATTGGAAGAAGCTCCGGGATCTCCTATAGAACGTACCGGGGCCCCCCTGCACTCTGGCCAAAACTCCACGGAAAGGCTAAGCCCTACTTAACACCCACGCTGTGCTACGGAAAATACAAGACCACAATGTATTTTCCGTCCTCCTAAGGCTCGCTTATTAAGCTCCGAGGGCCCCCACCGTCAAAGCCTAAGGAACCGAGGACCGTTTTAGTCGCCTTCTACGACAGGCAGGGAATACCTTAGTCCTATTCTTAATGGCCCGGGACTATAGGGCTGACGGGTTGGGGCGTCCGTTGCCATCGCCCAGACTTCCTCGTCTATAGACGGAGTCGGCTCTCTTCCGACTTCGCTCGGTGGACTCCTTCTGCATCATAACGGTTTCACAGAAGGAAACCAACGCTATCCGAAGTGACAGAGACCTACTACTATTATAAGTATTGGAAGATATACAGATATAGATAGTATGTAAATATATATGGTATGAAAATTCGTAAAAAAAAACATACTAGGGGCTAGTAAGGGTTACGAGGGATTTCGGCCCGACGAAACCGACTCAGAGGTCACCTTAATTGTGATGAAAGGAACCCAGGGATTTCCTACATAACGCATTAGGTACTTCACTGTACCACGACCAAACAAAAACGTTTTAAAGAAGAATGGAAACTCTCTAAACGTTAAAAGGAAAGCAAAAAATATATACAGAGAGAGACGAGCAGAAGATTCATCTGATGGTAAGTAATACGCCCGCCTATAACAACGTGGCGCTAGTTAGGATGGATATACTGCACCATATTGCGCTGTGACATAAGATGCCGAGTCTCATCACCCCAGTTATTACACTAGCTATAACGTCTATCAAACCAGAACATCAAAATCTTTGTATAGTGATAGACGATCTCCGGCAACAAACACCTACCATCAATAAATACAGATGTATCATATATATATATACATACATATATATCACGCCTCGTACCCAGTGGGGTAGGCAGAGACCATCTCTCTCTACTTGCCACCATCCTGGCACACCTCTCCCGCTTCCTCCACTTTCATGAGCGTCTTCATGGATGCTCGTCGGTTGCGAGTACTCTTCACCCGGCCTTTCTTTAGGACATCTTCAGTTTGATCGGAATATGTCCGCCTAGGTCGACCTGCACCGATTTCTCCAATCATTCTTACCTTGTATACCCTTTCGTTAATCTTCTTCCATCCATTCTTTCAACACGGCCGACCCATCTAAGCATCCATTTCTCTATCTTTGTCACTACATCTTCAACCACGCACAGATCTATCACCAGTAAGTAATAATATAAAATACTTAATCAACAATACATAAATCATAGCGTCAACAAATTTTAATACTGACAATAGATATTTTGTTATTAATTCGTCAAGTGGTGTCACTATGAGATATCTCTTCGGCAAACGGGATAACTCAGGATGCTGGAGAATTTAATCTTGAACCATAAACACATTTCTAACGTCTGAAATTTAGTAGAGAGTTATATTAGGCGACTATCACCAACTTGCGTTGGGTCAGCGTGGTAGGAACTGGTCCAATTCTCTCATTGTGAACAGCTGCAAACCACGGCACTTAATGCCGGAGGTTACGCTGAGTGTTGAAGGTCAAGAGAAGCCGTTGAATGTGAACAGCGCAGGACTGAACGATGTGGAGATCATTCGGGGAGGCCCATGTTCAGCAGTAGAAGTCTATAGGCTGATGAGTATCTATAATTATAATTTGACTGAATATTGTGTGTGTCTTTAACATATGGCATAAGAATGGACATTTTGGGTACACTATCACTCAAAATATCATAAAAGGTGTTAGTCACTTTTTCCTTGTATATAGAAAACTACAAGGAAAGAACTACAGCTTCCCCTGTGCACTTCAGCATACTTCATTAACATTATTGAATGCAATCGTCAAATTAAAGAGCTGTTTTAAGAGTGAAATGATCAAAATGTTTCTACTTTCTTGGACTTCTATCATCGAACCACTTTCTCCATTGTCTTCCGCATGCTCGTTTTCCGGGAATCTTGCCTTCGAAAATCATCTTTGTCGCTGACGGAAGTGTTTCCATCGGATCTTAAATATCCTGCGCATCGCATCGCACAGTCTTGTAACCGACTACAGGACTCTTTCTTCAAATCCCATATGTCCTCGTCTCCTAGACTACACGTAACATTTCAAAACACGATTATCATCAGCCGAAAGACGTCCACAGCTGGACATAGGCCTCCGTCAAAGATCTCCTTGTTAGAGTTTATTGACGAGAATTGGGCCTTAGACCGCCACGTTGTTCCAATGCGGGTTGGTGGATGGTCAGAGCCTCGTTTGTTATTCGACAGGGTGCAACACCTGCAGGAGAGGTTGACTCTCCGTAAGATATTGGGCATAATCCCTTACACCCTAAAACACGATAATTACTCGTAAATGGGATTTTTGAGATATGTAAAAAGCAGTTTTTGTTTGTCCAACTTATTATGCGATAAGAAAATATTATCCTAACTATAGTTTTAAACATATGACATATTAAAAAGATCAAGTTAGAATTGTACGTATAAGATATATAGAATATTCATCAAATCGATAATCTATTTCCTGTCGCCGGTTGGATTACAAGAACATCTCGTTCTGTAATGTATTGGATTAGGCTTGAACCCTCACTCCCTTGTTTCGGTAATAGCATAAGCCTTTCCGACTATTCACTAATTTGCACTAAGCTACCCAAGCTAAACAGCTTCACGTTTCCAATCCGTAAATTGAACTAATGCTCTAGATTAATTCATCCCTCTATGTCCCAAGGCAGCTAGAAAATAATTCCAAAAGCATTAATTCTAACTTCACACAATATATATATTTAAATATTAGGGGTGTAAGGGTTTCTGCACAACTTACAGGATCCTAATCTGATGAATGTTATGTGGGAGCCAGAGCCTCGTTTGTTGATAAGCGAGGCTCTGGCTCCCACCAACTCGCATTAGGCAAGCGTGGTAGGAAATGGCTGATATCCTTCCATATAAATCCCTACCCAATCAAGGTGGGAATCGGCTCATGATGATATAACAAACTACATTGAGTTTGAAATAGTAACTTTTCTCAATTTTTCATAACCCTCAAATAACTTTGTTCAGTAGAGAAACCTCACTACTACATCCTTTATAATTAGATACAACGGCTTCTTTGGATGAGATCTATAGGCTTTCATTTCAATATTATTAAGGAGATGAGAGATATTTCTATTGTGTTCATATATATATATATATTTTATTCAACGAAGAGAAAAGACGGCCTATAATACACTTGATGGTAATTGATGCGCCTGCCCATAACGAAGTGGCGCTAGTTAGGACGACATAAACACCACATTGCACTCATCGCTTTAAGGCATAAGATGTTAATTTGGGACATAAGATGTTACACTTTACCCCAGTAATTTCACCAGCTACAACTCTCTTCAAACCGGAACACAGTAATGTTTGCACACTACTGTCTGTCGGCTGCAATAGGCTCTGCGGTCGTACCTAAACAGACGGTCTCTAGTAACAGAGAGAAAGATAGAGAGAGAAAAAATATATGAAATCATTAATGAAAAAGTAAAGTATCCGTGTACATTTTGATACTTTTTTTTTGCCGTTTCAACAAAAGCAAATAAAAAACATCGTTGCCATTTCCGACTGCGTAAATCTCTTTTAAAAAGGTAAGAATTTTTAATTCGCTGAACAGAAAGGAGAATGTTCAGAGAAATTTCATTATTAGCGTCGTTAACAAAGGGCAGGTTTCTGATCGTCAGAACAAAAGCATTTCCATTTATAAGTACACCGTTCATTTAACAACTATTTGTATCGCTTTAAGTATTTTATTTTTCTTCAAAAATTACTAGTAATAATGGTACATTTAGTATTAAACCAGGTTATAACTTTATCTAGTCTATAACAACATTTGCAACGAGCTATGGTCATTTTGGACAGTAGCCGTACGTAGTTCTTTGCTGGTTATAAATTAATATGTATTAGTCTATGCCTGTGTACCGTATGGTCAATTTAACATGGTCATCTATATATCTAAAGTTTTAACTAGAAAATGGTGTAAAATTTACTTCAATTTAAACTTGATTGTGGATATTCCCAGACTTCAGAACAAAACCTTTCATAATACAAATGGCGGAAGGATTGGAGTAATCTGCCGGCGATGCTGTTTCCTTCCAGATTTGATGCGGGAGTCTTTAAGAGAGGAATGAATGGGCTTTGTTAAGACTGCTGCAATTTTTAATTTTTAACTTAGCACTTTTTTTATTTCCTCTGCTCATAACAACACGGCGCTAGTGAAGATGATTAAGCTGTATTACAAGTAGGTTGCGATCACATTGAAACGTTATATATTAAGACACTAAGCAAGTAATTTACTTAGCTATATCACCCTTTAAAGTATTACATTATAATGTTTATACACTACTGCTTGATTGTAGAGATAGCAGTTACATCAATAGATATCGCCTCAAGTCAATATTGAGGATGAGAAAGCTTGGTTTTTTAAGGATTTCTCTAAAGGAACCGAGTTACAACGCAATACAATAGGAAAATGCAAAAGGAAATCAGTTGTCCATTGCATACACCTGATGCAGTTTCCTCTTTAACTTACCCATAATCCATAGTGATGGATTCTCTCTGAAAAGATAAAGACTATATAATATCTTTTTATATAACGTTAGCAACGATTTGAAGGCCGCACAGTTCGCGTACTGATCTTCTCATTTTATTAAAGAAAAGCAAGGTTAAGAATGTTTTAACAAGTATTCTGATTAGATGTCGAGCGTGGGTAGAACGGTGGATTTGGTATTTACCTAAAATTCTTGTATCATCAATAACATGCCACGAATCGTTGCTCCGTTATAACATATCAGTATTATTATCCGTCATGAATAGATTACAAATTTAATATGACTACAGTCGGAACTCGTGTTGCTATGGTCGCTTTTATAGACAAAAGGAACCAAATGAATCCATTCTTAAAGAACTCAAAATAACCACCAGGTTCTTCTCAGTGTGCCAACAAAAAGCCCTAAATTTTTTGAGCACATCATGCGTTCTCCAATGGGCTGTAGGGAAATGGGCTATATTTTGGGGAGGCTAGAAGGCAGACGTGCTCAGGGAAGAGCCCCTACCACATGGATGGAAGCAGTCAAAACGGTAGTAGATGCCAGTACAACCATGCAGTCCACTCTGCGTATGACCGCACTCAATGGAGACTGTGTGTGGTCACGATACTCAGCAGTAAGAGAGCGACAAAGAAGAGACAGAGATAGACCAAAGCAACCAAAAAAAAAAAAATTCAGTAGTGCTGATAGAAAAGCACTAACAACTATTACTAACTTTTTCTTTATTTTTCTATACAGATAAGTGTACAATAAATCATATTACATCACATATCAGCTACAGAGGTGAAATCTTAGAAAAAAGATAATCTCTCAAGAATGTCGTTTTCTGGACACTTGCTCATTAAAACATCCTTTTTGAAAGTCCTCAGGGTTTGGAAAAGTTTCAGGATCTCCGTTTGAAAAACAACTGTTCTTTCTAACACAACTCCATTCAGTAGAACCGATTTATTAACTTAATAACTTAGCCTACAACACAGACCTGAGAAACAAACACACAACACTTATGGGAACTGTAGTAAAGTGCCGCTAGTTAGAATGGTATACACAACACCAAATTAAGCTCGCCCGGTTGAAACTTAGATATAAAGTGGCATTGCTTCAGTAATTAGTAAAGAACTCGGTTCAATCGGGAACACAGTAATGTTTACTCAGTACTGATTGGCGATAGAAATAGGCGCTGCTGTGATACTCATCCAGACGGCTTCCGGCGACAGAACTACCCTTAGTTTTTATATAATAAAACAGGCATTATATTACTCCATAAAAACTCTATTATTCTTTTGACAAGTCATACGATATTGCCACAGTCAGCTTCAGAAACGTAATCGTATGGAAAAGTCCTAAGTCAAATAAAAGTAATTTTCTCTTTCAGTAACCAAGCGCCGATGATTTATTTCCTCCTGAACTACGGCCGTAACGGAAAACTTACTACGTAAATAGACCGTGAATACGTATCGTTACGTTTACAAAACAATATGCCATTTGTTTGGAAGTACCTAGGTTCGAATTCGGATGAATGCTTTCTTTATTTGGTTCTTGGAAGAAACGTACGGACCGTTTAGACGACGGAAATCAATCATAGCAAGCAATAAACTAATATTTATAGTAGAAAGGGAAATACAATACAAAAGGCGATGACTGATTTTTTTTTTTATATCATAGGGAATAGAGTGTTCATGAGAAAACCTAGTTCAGGACAGACGTCAAAGTTATACAGGATTTATACGCAATAAAACTTAGGAGGAACTTCGAGATCACAGTATCGATCAGGTACTATCCTTACAAGTACTATCCTTAGAATTGTGTTACCTTTTAATCGACTTCTATAGTAGAAAGGGCTTGCCTTAGCCTTTTTCTTACCAGCACTTAACTACATCACTAACTTGGCCACTAAATATGGGTCTTGCAAGAAAGATCAAAGTCAACAGCTTGTGATGTAGAGGGCGCTGCATGGGGTAACTCTGTGATCAAATCAGAAATAATGAGCAGAAAAACTAAAGATACGAAAGGTGAAAATGGGCAAGGAGTGTTCCCTGGTAGAACCGGTCAACCTTTAAGAGCTTAAGGTACTGGAACCGCCAGTCCTGTAGTTCTAAGCCATTAAGAATAGGACTAAGGTATACATAAGATATACAAGGCGACTAAAAGGGTCCTCGGTTTTGTGGGCTTTGAGGGTGGGGAGCCTTAGAGTTTAATAAGCGAGTCCTTGGAGGACGACAAATGCATTGTGGTCTTGTATTTGCCGTAGCAAGGCGTGGGGGTTAAAAAGGGCTATGCCCTTCCGTGGAATGTTTTAGCCAGAGTGCAGGGGGGCACCGGTGCGTTCCGTAGGAGATCCCGGAGCCCCTAGCTACAGCACTGATCAAGCTTTGCGCAATTCTTAAGATATCGAGAAGCAGTCTATCGCTTCTGATGGTGACGAAGAATCAACAAATCGTCCTTTTTTAATATTGGTTTTGAACATCGAGACGATAGTGCAGTTAATTTAAACCGGAGTTCACTTTAACCCAATCCAAACCAACTTCAAACAATATTAATTGGTTTCGGTATATAGCCATTAAGGTCTATAAGAGGCGGAGAGGAGATAAATCACTTTAAGTATTCATTGTTTTTTTTTTTTTTTTTTTTATTTACGTGTGTAACAAAATGCTAACGGAAATGCACACCCCGTCGCCAAATTGGGCCGGCGACGGTGGTAGTGTCGGACTCCAACCGACTAAAAAGCTTCACACGGTATTCCACTCTCATCCACGTGTTCGTGGGGTCGCGGGATAAAGTATTGCAGTTCATCCACGAAAGTATTCATTGTAATGTCTATGTATATATTATTATTTATATCAGTATTATAAAATACACGTGTGTGTATGTGTATATACACCCACACCATATTTGTCGGTTTTTTTTCCATATTTTCCATCTAAAGCTTGTCTGGAAGAAATCGCCTTTAGCAATAAGATCGTCCATTGCACGTTTATTGTTATATGATACTCTTTTGTATGATATAATATTATTTCTGTGCGATAAAGCATTTCCTACTCTATTCTATTTTAAGAGGAGTACCACTAGTGATAACCGCAGACCATTAGATATTACAATCATAAGCTATTATCCGATATTAATAATCTATTGAATCAGTACATTTGCCCGCCCACGTTGTATTACTACCGAAAATAGCTCGGATTTATTTCACGCTTACATGAGTCGCTTGATAGTCGGTTGATACGGAACCCCGAGTCCTTTATCGCCGCATGAAGGAACATCTATTTATTAGGCCATAAACGAAAACTTGTTATGGTTATGTCTTATCATAAACAGGAATGACTAAAAAAAACCTCCGTTTTTTTAACATCGTCTCGAACTCTTACTATCCGCCACTGTGACTTTTTTCATACATTTATGCTTGACCACGATCGGATAGTAAACTACACTACTCTGTAATAAGCTTATTTACTGTTTTCTTTGAGATTCCCGTAATCATGAGCCGATAATTCTCACCATTGACATTCGTCGCTTGGCCCCGTGCATTTACAAAAAAAATGGTCCGATTATCCCATTCGTGGATAAAGCGCACCAAACAGTTACCCTTGGGCAATGTAATGGTTTTTGGTGCTTCAGTCGAGGATTGCGAGTTCTTAGAGCCCAGTAACGGCAATTTTGTGTGTTGTTCTTGTTTACGTGTCCGTTTAAATGAAAATGAGCCTCGTCGCTCCAAAAAATGGGATTCACAGTGCGAAAACGCTCCAACGTGGTTTCACAAAAAAATTTGCGTGACGTAAAGTAATTTTTTTTCAATTCTTGAATTATTTGAATTTTAAAAGGATGAAACTTCATATCTTTTTTCAAAATTTCATGCACGCATGCTCTTGGAAGTCCCAGTGAAGCTGCCCTTTTCCGTATCGAAAGTCGTGCATTTTCACGTAAACTGCGTTCAACCAGTTCAATGTTTTCGGGGGTCCTTGACGATCGACTAGGTCCTGGCGGTGGTGTGTTCATAGCCGAAGCAGTTGCGCGGAACCTCTCCACCCACGAACGAATTAAATTCACACTCGGCCCATCGCCTATCCGTCGAATATTGAAATGTGAACAAAACTGTCGGCGAGCGAGTACGTAAGAATCGTTACTCTTGAAAAATGCTTCAATAGCGAACGCGCGATGCTCACCCGACCACTGCGACATCGTGACTAAGAAATCCGCACGATCGGTGATCCTAATGACACCACCTTCCCCCCGCACTGTTTATAACTTATTGAGATATTTGTTTTTTAAAATATAAATCTGCCGCCAGACACCCTTTACCTGAGCAAATCTTCGGTCTGCCATTAGCTTCTCTCTCTGCATTCCTTTCTTTGATAAAATTTGGAAAAAGCTTCCCCCCACAGAGATTTAGAGATACTAACAATTATAACTTTCTTCCCTTTCCTCTCTTACAGTATATCTACTAATCGTGTATATCGTATAATCAATCCTAAAGGATAATTGAGAAAAAATGCCATTTAACATTAAATTCGCCACTTACCTTTTTTTTACTGTACTTAGATAAACTTTTAAATGATTTAATATCATCATAATATTCTATAGACGAAGAAGATATTAAAGAACAGCAGTAACAATCAGTAGATGAAAAAATATCGCCTACTGATAACAACATCACGGTAGATAAATGATTACATTCTGCACCACACAGTCCTAGTTGCTTTGAGACACAAGAAGTTAAGAATCTTTACCCTAGTAATTTGTTACTGCGGGGGGCCCCAACGTGCCGGTCCCGCGAGGGGCCGGTACGGGACGGCAGGTGGGTGCCTTTGCTCCCCGCGGGCACCCACCAGGAGGAGTTTTATACGCGGAGGCGCCCGGAGAGTTGCTTGGCTGAAACCCGGGCGTCTCCAGTATGCGTATTGCGGGACAAGCGGTGGTGGTTTTAGTGGGTATGGGGGTCACGCACAACATCTCAGTGGCCCCGAGCCCCACATAACCCGGCGTCCCCCCCCCTTGAAAAGGACGCTGGGTATGCGGTAACAGCATTTCCACCACCGATATCAAAAAAAAAAAAAGAAAAAAAGTAATTTGTTACTGAACTACACGTTTACAGTTACCCATTCATGTATAGGAACTGAAATAATCATCTAGACCGAAAACATGTTTTTATTTCTATATAACAGTTATCAATTTCTTTTAACTTTGATAGGCTTTTAAATCATTAAAGCCTTGATGAGAGGAAAACTTTTCCTGTAAGACCTTTCCTATCGTTAAAACTTTTCTATTGCTCTTCACTAAAAACGTTTTTAATTAATAAGTTTCTACGGCACCTTTACACAAGATAATATATATAAAGTAACAATATAAACAATTAAAAGATTCTTTAAAAAATACTTGTTATTTATACTTGGTATTTATACATCAATAATTGAATTATCCATTTGAAATATAGATCTTTATATACTTACAGTATTCACTAAAGATAAGATATTTCATTTTATATTTAAAATATCATCTTTTCCATTAAAAAAAAAGTTTCACGACATGTCCTTAATAAATATAAAGAGTACCGAATACTATATGTGTAGTTATATTGCCTTTTCCTGTAAATAACATCCTAATCTAATAAATCGTATTTCTCCCTAATTCTCTAGTATGATCATTTGTATAGGATTATACCATAGTAGATACAGTGAGGACTAAGCACTGTCAATATATGTCCTTCGCGATATTTATTTAGTCATGGCTATCATTCAGACAATAAAATAATCTAAATCTATACCTAAAATTTGTACGTAATCTTTGTTTTAATATATTATCTTTCTGTATTTCTTTCGAGAAAAGCTTCTACCAAGTATTTCTACAGGAAGAGATGTGCACACAGATCTCGAGTAGGATATGCAAACCACATCTGAAATCTCTGTGCTTATCTATACCTGAAAATAAACTTATCAATTTAGCAATCGTAACTTATGATATTATTATTTAGATAGATTTAGGGAGACAGGATATTTAGAGCTTTTCTATCTGTACAGAACGAACGCCGTCTCTCATTCTCTACTCCTTTTGCTATCTCTTTGACACTAGTCTGTAATACTTTTCATCTATATTTGTAAGAGTAGTGTCTTCATGATTAATAATACCTTCTTGATTCATACTTATTCATTCAAACGGTTAACGTTATCAATTCAGAAAATAATATATAAAAGTACCGCAAAATTAGTATACTCTAGTGAAGTAGTGTCGGTTGTTTGTCTCTTGAACAGGTGATGTCTCATTTGTATCATAAATCGATTTTTTTTTAGTTCATCTATTTATGTTTAAGATATATAATATATTTGCTTTGTTATATCTCTCTAATTGCTCTAAATGTGTGCTTGATCCACTGCCCTTTTGTTAGTAAAAGAATTCTATGTATTTAAATTAACTTAGTTCATCAAAAGTGCAATGGAGAGAGTTATGCTCTCAGTTTCTCTGCACGATAGAATGAGACATGTGGAGATCCGCAGAAGAACTAAGGTCACCGACGTAGTTCTAAAGATTGCTAGATTTAAGTGGCAGAGGGCAGAGCATATTGCTCGAAGGACCGACGGCCGATGGGGTAGTAAGGTCCTTGAGTGGCGCCCGCGTACCGATAGATGTAGTGGGAGACCTCCCACATGGTGGATCGACGATCTGGTGAGCATCGCGGAAACCCACTGGATGCGAGTGACGAATGCCCGATGTATGTGGAGGGAAGCCAATGTCCAGCTCTGGACCGTACATCAGCTATGGCTGATGAAATCAGATTATACTTTACAATTTTCTTCAACAAATACAGTTAGCAGCTAGTATACCTCCACTCACCTTCGTTACATAGGTAATGAAATAAATATATCTAGACTATAGATGGCCTACATTCAATTAACCTTCCCAACGTAACTAATGAAATTCCCGCAGCCACTTTGACGTGGCGTAATTTAATCGGATGTTCATTGAATCACGCCAAATTGAATGTACGTCATCTACAATCAATTTCCGCCTATTTAACTGACACAGTAACCTTATTACTATACGTTTAAAGTTTAGTTTAACACAAAATCAGTGTCACGATAGCGATCATACGATAAATTGACAAATAATACGCTTTGCAAATGACTGCAATATCGGGAAGGGTAATTGTTTAATTAATTTTATATCATCAGCGTTGAACAATATACATAATGATCTATCCCTTCATATCTCTGTTGATATTTACTGGATAATAAATTACTATGAAGATCTTGAAATAATACCTTTAGGTTTCATAAGAGCCGTAAATGTTTCTTCGGTTTTATGTTTATAGATATCATTATCATCAGCCGATAGATCTCCACATCGATCTGATCTGATCGGCCCGTATCCAACGGCTTCTCACGATCTTCACCAGATCGTCGGTCCACATAGTCAGCATAGCATTGGCTCCGATACCGCCGGGTATTAGGGTCCATCGTTTGTAAGGATTAGGGGGTTTTGGGCTGTTCTCACCACTCTAACCCAATGCAGGTTGGTGCGAGCCAGAGCCTCATTTGTTGATTAGCAGGGTGTACCACGAGCAAGTGTGGTTGGCTTGGGTTCCGTAAGTTATGTGCGGGAACCCTAACACTTTTACACAATAGTTCCTTAGAAATAATAGTATTATCGTAATAGAGAAATTTTTCAAAGAAAACTTACTACACGAATGCTCTGTTTGATAGTTTGGATGTTACCAAGGACTATGCCTCAGATTGTTAAATAGTATAAAAGTCATGAAAAAATCTCATTGCCATCGATACTTCACTTCACATGGTACCGGAACTAAACCATGAAGATACTGAAGACAAGCGGTTAGCAGCTGCCTCACGTAGACAGTTAAATATTAACATTTCAATGAGATTCACTTTGTTGAAACTCGTTACGGCTGAATTAAATTTACTCTGTGGTCAAAGCGACGTCGCGCGCCACAGATTAAATTTATTATGCAAATCCGAACGACAATGATGAACGGTTCACGCTTAACTATTTCCGGTATACGTTTTAACTAAAATTATGACTGTTTTATGAAATATTACGAGCTAGATGAGCAAGACGTTTACTTGAGGGTAGGTGATATGCTTAGCTTAGCTTTAGCACTATAGCCCCAGGCTATTGAAAATAGGACTAAGGTATTGCCTGCCTGTTGCACAAGGTGACTAAAAGGGTCCTCAGGTTCGTGAGCCTTGAGAGTGAAGGCCTTCAGTGCTCATTAAGCGAGCTTTAGAAGGCCGGCAAATTTATGGTGGTCTTGTATTGGTGGCTTCCTTTTACCTTCCGGGGGATGTTTTAACCAGAGTGCAGGTACCGGTGCGTTCCGTAGGAGATCCCGGAGCTCCTCCTAATGCACTGAGAAAACCACCGAGGGGATTTTAGTGGGTAGATTCCCCACATAACCTTATATTCCTCCTAGAACCATAATATCTTTTAAGTAGATTTCTTAATAAAAGGGCATGAGTACGTCCAGCTGTGGACTCTAGGATGATGAACTCCATTATCCTTTAAGTGTTTATCATTCATATAAAACTGAGCACTTAATTGATATGTGGTGATTGTTAATAACAACATGGCGCTTGTTAGAAAGGTATATACTGCATCATATTACGCTCGTCGCCTTGATCTATAGCACCCTTGTTTGGCGGCTGCAATAGTAGCTGCGGTGGTACCTACCTAGACGGTCTATAGCAACAGAGACCTACCACCAGTGTAAGTTACCACTATTGATCTTTATCAGATGATAAGGAGGTACTGTATAAACTTTACTTTGTTCCAAAGCCAATCGACACTGGTGTTTACAGTCGTAAAGCTACTCAGTTACATAAAGAACCTGGTGGATGTAAGGATTCCAGCACAACTCGCGGAATCCAAACCAATCTCATCCCCTCATGCTGCACCCTGCTAATCAATAATCTAGGCTCTGGTTCCCACTAAGCTGCATTGGGCCAGCGTATTAGGTAATGGCTCAAATCCCCCCATATGAATCCCTCCCCGTTCCACGTGGGAATCTTTTGGGGTAGGTCTACATCCAGGAGTGGACGTCTATCGGCTGATAATATATCATATTAAATAATTAATTCACAATATATAAATCTCATCAGCAGACGTCTCTATAGAGAGGACAGAGACTTACCACCAGTAAAATTAAACCGGTTGTTTATCACTAAGTTTAACAAATAGAAAATAATGTTAACTAAATAACCGGATATAGAATATATAACAAGTTAATTAACCGCGTTATAAATAATAAATATTCTTTACAGGTTAATAACACTTCATATTGTTTCATATCCTGAAATATTAAATATGAGAGTACTAATATAGATTGAGTTTCTTGTGTTCTTATCAAGAGTGTTTACAGTTAATTATAACCATTAATACCGTGGTTCAGTTCCCTAAAGCTCCTTCTAACACTGATAATGATAAGATATAAATATATTCTTAGTTTACTTCGCAATGGAAGTATATATTACCATCTTTGAAGGATAACTTACTTTCTCTGTTAAGTATCACATTATCAGGTTTTAGATTTCTATATTTGTTTCTATAGTAAATACAAAAAACTACGATTTGTATAGTAGAAAACAATAATCTCAATAATAGAAGGAAATATCTATTATCAATGTAAACGATATATTTAGTCGTAAATTTGTTTTAGTCCTGAAAGTAGCCTGAAATACCTTTCACAAATTCAAAGTAGGTAAGGGGTTGATTTTACGCTGTGATTGTTTTATGTTTCAGAGCTTTAAGTTCCAGTTAGATCTGTTTCAAAAACAATCAAGTTCATACTTCAGCACACTGAGACAAAGTAACAATTATTTCTGTGCGAAAACTTCACCCCCGTATTGAAAAGTTCGACCAATGTTTATTGACTCTGTATAAAAGGGTTGCTCAAACAGACGCTTTGTTGACGGTGGGCCTGTGCAAACTCGTTAAGTTCCTTTCAATTTAGGTTTCGAGTATTTTGTAAAACTTACTAGTAAATAGATAATTAGCAGCAGATTATTAAAATCTATTTAATTGCCTCTGTAATGCAGCTGATAATCGGCCATTACAACAGAGATCCTCTCTAATTCGATTTACAGAAACATGTAATAAAGGTTAACTGTAGGGTTGTTTGTAGAGTTTTCCTTAATCTGATTAACTGCTACTCTCATATTCTAAATATATCGTTTCCTAACAGCACAGGGGTGTACCGTCAGCATATAGGAACCCAATTATTCGAGGCGAGAACTGGATCTATATTTGTGTATATCATGTCTTATTATCACTCATTACAGTATAAAATCGATGATTAGTTTCAGACCAATTTTTTATATAATTAATTGTGCGCCGCTAGTTTCTATGACAACCATAGTATCTTCATCGGACTCAGGGTTCGCGGATCTTGTATCCGTGATCTAAACAGCAGTGCACTGCTGTACTTAACCATGAAAAGTTAAATTCATTTCACTTAGAAGAAGTGCGCAGAAGAAACAACTATTTTCTAATAGATATTAACCCTAGTAACTGGTGGTAGGTCTCTGTTGGAGACCGTCTAGGTCCCGCCTAACAGTAACGTGGAAATATTACTGTATTCTAGATTGAAGGTAGTCGTAGCTAGTGACGTTACTGTGTTAACGAGACATATCTCAAAGCGATGAGCGCAATATGATGCAGTATATACCATATTAACTAAATCATTCGCTATTTGGTGCTTTTTTTATATAATCACGCCAAATATAAAACCTATATATAACAGCTTCTCTAAATACGTTACAATAGTACGCTAATCGCGCTTGAAACGATGCCAGATCTATTTATATCCGGTTCCATCCGACAAAAGCCTCCCCCGTCGAACAGCTCCAGTAATACGATTGGATAACGCCCTGTAATGGAGGCTGATCTAATTTTAAGGCTCTCATCGTTTAATACTTAGATACCTATAGGTTTAGTGACGTGATGGAATATTACCACGCTTATTGATTGTATTATCAATTTTGATGCCTTTGTAACTGAAATAGATAACGCTGTATTAGGTTTCATCATCATCAGCCGATTGATGTTCACAACTGGATGTAGACCTCCCCCAAAGATTCACACATCGATCGGGTAGGAGTTCATTTGAGAGGATTTGCACCAAGCTGGTTGGTGGGATGGTGGGAGCCAGAGCCTCCTTTGTTTGATTAGCATTGAGCACCACTATGAGGTAATCACGAGCTGGCTTGTATCCTGTAAATTATTGTACAGGAGCCCTTATTAGTTTTATTCAATCAAAAGCTACAAAAACACGAATCAAATAAACTATTAGTTCTCCCAAACTATAACAATATTTATAGTTTCAGAACTTCTGAATATCTAATACTAGGTGTTTCTCAACCCCTTTGCTTTAAGGATTAGATTTGAAATTTGTCTGAAATATTCCTTGAGAGCAACCGCAACCGCAAATGACTTTCTATACCAACCGTTACTATAGCAACCGTATAATTAATATGTAACCCAAATGATTATAAAAATTAGAAATAAAATGATGAAGGATCTAAAATAACTTACAACCATCTACAAATGTCACGACGAATGGTCACGTATCCGTGTAGCACTAGTTTTCAAGTGATTGTTAAACAATGGAATTACATCATATATATATATATATATATAGATTATGAACAGCCTTCTCCTTTAACTACAACCTTTGTTATATTTTCTAGTACACATCGAGCAAGGCTGACGAGATACTTAATTCAACGAAGCTCCTTATAGTCAAGCGAGACGTCCTGATGATATACACAGCATCACATAGTCCACATCGCTTTGAGACAAGAAGTAATGTTCTATTAGCCTAATAATGTCACTAAGTACAACACCCTTCAAACCGGAAGTACTGTATGGCGACAGAAATAGACGATGCGGTAGTACCTAGACGGTTTCCGGCAACATAGACCTATACTATAAGTTTTATGTAATAATAAAGGCAATAGGTTATACTAGATTAGTGCGCCTTACCACAACAGATCATATCATCACTTAACATCAGGTAGGATAGTAGTTAAGTGCTAACCTTGCCAATTAAAAAAAAAAAAAAGATTACTTATAAAAAACTCTACTTTCCCTCTAATAAGTGATAACATACCCCCATAGAAAACTTCAGAAGCGTAATCGCATGTAATCTTTACTGTTGCCGGAGACAGCCTAGTTAAGTACTACAGCAGTGCGTATATCAACCGACTAATAGTACTGTGCAAACGTTACTATGTTCCGGTTTGAAGGGCGTTATAGCTAGTGAAATTACTGGGGTAGCGAGGCAATCTTAACTAACGGCATATTGTTATGGGCGTACTTATCATCAGGTGAAGGTTCGGTTAAGTTAAAGGATATAAAATAGAAGAATTATAGTATCTCATCAACGCTTCCTCATCCCATATTTTCTCACCTTTCTCCCACCCTTTTTACATATATATATATATATATATTAGGTTTTTTTATTATTTCATCTCGCTGACACCAGATCCGCGAGCTATGAGTCCGATGAAGCTGCAATAGTCGTCGATAAAACTTGCGACGCAAACTTCATCATAAAAAAAAAGAATTATAGTTAAGCAATACTAAGAAAAAGTTTAACTTTAACCGTATAATTTAAACCGTTAGATGTTAAATATTAAAAACGGCTCACGTTAACTGTACAAAGTATACATTTGCATAATAAATTGAAAACGCAATTTCGCAGCATCCGGCGCCTTAGGTTAATTGCTTTCAGTGCTTTTTCAGCGTACTTTTTCTTTAATTATTACTATAAACAATGTACATTTGTAAGTTATCATTATCATAACTTAAGCACGTTACTTAAATGCTATTTTTTAGTAAAAAAAATATGACAAATGTCTAATATATATGTAAGTGTATGTATATGCTGTTTATAGACAGCGACAAGTATCCACTATGTACTGTTTATAGATACTGACGGCTACTAGTGGTAGGTTTCTGTTGTAGGAGACCGTCTAAGCAAACACCACTGTCTCATTAGTGTGCAAATATTACTGTGTTCCGGTTTAAAGGGCGCTGAAGCTAGTGTAATTACCAGTGTAATGTGACAACATCCTATGTCTCAGGCGACGAGCGCAATGCGATGCTGTGTATAATAACCGATCCAGAATCTAGTTATTATGGGTGGGCGTGTCACTTACTTTCAAGTGAATGTCTTACTGGGCTTATCGCTTAATGTAATAAAAAAAAAAAATTCTAAGAAGGCACAATTATCTAAGTCACCACAAGCACTAAGTCTATTGATATTGTAGACTACTGGTAGTAGGTCTCTGTTGCTGAACACCGTCTAGCTACCATCGCAGCTCCTATATCTATCGACAAACAGTAGTATGCAAATCTTACTATATTCCGGTGTGAAGGACGTTGCAACTAGTAAGATTAATAGGATAGCAACACTCAACATCTTATGTCTCAAAGCGACGAGTACAATCATGCTGAGTTGTCCTAACAAACACCACGCTTTGGACAGATATATCACTTACCACAATGTGCTATAGTGAATATACTTCTATGTAATATAATTATGATCATCATCATGATCATTATCCGGTTGAAATTCACTAATAGATAGAGGCATCCTTCAAAGATCTCCACAGAGTTCGCTGAGGGGGATCGAGCCTATGACGCTGGCCCAGTGCGAGTTGGTGGGTTGTCAGAGCCTCGTTCAGCAGGGTAAACCACTTGCAACCAGGTTGACTTATGCTGCGTAGGATGTTGGATGAAACCCCTTTTATATCACTTGATAAATTAAACATATACACAGAATAGAAAGAGTTTCTCTCATTGGAAAACCAATTTCAATTATATGATGATCACTCACAAATGAAGTAAAAAAAAAAGTAATGATGGTGATGATGATGATAGAGAATTATTCTCCGCAATGCATGAGACTTACTTTGATAAAGTATACCAATTCATATTATGTCTCGCAGATGAAATCCACAACGATTAATTTCTACTTGATTCATAGCTAACCGGCTTGATAAACGTTCGCGCTTTGGCTGGTCTCCAAGGGTGGCGATTTGCCAAGTTCTTAAATGTCCATACTCAGCAGTTCCTGTAGGCCAGATGGTATAGTGACCTGGGTCAAAGAAGTCATGTTTTATACTGGTTTTCTTCAGATGAACTGCTTCTGGAGAGAAGATATATAAGTCGGTAATATCGCTCAGTTCGTTATTCGGTTAAAAGGCTCAAGGATATTTTAGGGAACACACCAGTGAACATCTAAGTATCCTAAGGAGACTGATCCTGATATGAGAGGTAATGGTGGTAGGTCTTTATTTCCAGTAACCCTCTAGGTAAGTACCACCGCAACTCCTATACCCGCTGCTCGATAGTAGTGTGCGAACATTATTGTGTTCCGGTTTAAAAGGCGTTGTAGCTTGTGAATTTGCTGGGGTAAGAAGACTTAACAGCTTAATACTACGAGCACAAAGTGCTGCTGTGTATATCATCTCAACTAGCGCCACGTTTTTATGAGAAGGTGTATGGCTCACCATAGAAAAAAGGATTTCACTTCTTATACAGGATGATAAGAAAACCCCTTTTACTCCCAGTGTAATAAGGGTTAGCTTATATATTATACATATATTAATACTAGTTGTTCCCCGCCGTTGGCTATAACATCCCTGCAATTCCCTTCGGAGAAGGGATCTTGTGAAATCCATTGTTAGTTAGCCTCTAAATGGCAGAAACAATATCACTACCAAATTTTGAGCGTTTACATCCAATACATACATATATATCACGCTTCGTTCCCTGTGGGGTAGGCAGAGACCAGCTCTCTCCCCTAGCTACGATCCTGGCACACCTCTTTTGCTTCCTCTACTTTCATCAGCGTCTTCATGCATGCTACTTACGTCTAATAGTTTCAGAAATCTCGTGATTAGTCAATGAATCCCTGAATATCTCCAATATAATATACTAGCTGTTCCTCGCCAGCTTTCCTTTTCACAACTACCCACAACTCCATTTGTGGAAGGACTTTTGTAAAATCTATTTTTATCTGATCGATATATGGCAAAAGGATTATTCATGCCAAATTTCAAGTCTCCAGGCCTTATGGTTCTAGAGATATCGTGATGAATCTCTACATAGGTGGAAATCTCGTATGTATATAACACAGGCAGCGCAATTAGTTCTAAAATAAGCAAACACTGACCACGTCTGTTACTCGTAACAGGCGGGTCTGCATAATAATGTTTACTCACGCCTCCAGCTCTTCGGACACAGTTCACAACCTTAATATATTCCTAACAGCGGTACTGAAACACTAAACTTCCAGGTTATACAGAGGCGATCTGACTATATATATATAATGTTGTTGCAAACCGGAAGTCAACATTATTTATTTATCTATTTTTAAATTAAAAAAAGTATTAACATATTTTTTTATAGATCTATTACAAGACCTAACCTATAGCCTTTTTTTTATAAGAGCGGTATGCCTGATGGTAAGTGATAGGATGGTATACAATGCACCACATTGCGCTCGTCGCCTTAAGACAAGTAATTAATTGTCGTTACCGCAGTAATTACAGCTACAGCGCAGCAGAACAGTAATGTTTACACAGTACTGTTTGTCGGCTGCAATAGGAGCTGCCGTGTTACCTATGCACACGGTTACCGGTAACAGAGACCTACCACCAGCACTTGCTGCTTCTTTGTGAAGTTTGGATGATGACTTTGTAATGATTTACTCAAAATATTTTTCTATGATTATCAGCCGACAGACGTCCACTGCTGGACATAGGCCTCCCCCAAAGATCTCCACATCGATCGATCCTGCGCCACCCCCATCCACCTGCTACCCGCGGCCTTCATCAAATCGTCGGACCAACTGGTGGGGATCCTGCCAACACTGCCTAGTACTATCATTATCATGTGAAGGTTAATAAAACTTATACTTTTCTTCTCATTATGAGATGGAAATTATACTTTATACTTATATTGGATCTGTTTTCTGAATGAAGAAACCAATCGTAAGGACATCTATGGAGTCCTGTTAAACTACTTCCTATTAAATAACAATTATCGCACTCTTTCTCTTTCAGGAAATATAAAAGGAAATCATCTCCAACTCAGAGTGATTGAACAGTGTAGTGAAAAGTATGAACGAGAACTATGAAGATATTAAAAAAAACTTATGTATATATATATACAACCTTTGATAACTATCTTTATGGTCCTTTACCATATAAAAACGGATTAAACACATTACTAGATATTAGTATTTACGTTTAATCAAAAACAAACTGATATCGTTCAATTTTATTAAAGCCTTCAGCAAACATTGTTGCAGATGTATTTAATCAAAGTAACAGATTGCTTCCGTCAAAGATTAGTTGAAACCGGATATCGAGCTACTCGGATAGGTATTCTAGTTACGTTCACTTCCTTTACGGGGAATTGTGGCGCTATTCCTTTTTGAATCATACGCCATTTTCAGTTCTGAAAACTCCAAATATAGCTAACGTTAAGAAATTATTACTTAGACTTGGATCAATACTAATTAGGTAGTTGAAGGAAATGATGTGTTTCTAATTATTACAAAGGTTGGTGTCATTGTAGATGTCGTGAGGAAACGGTGACAGTGATGACATGATCCAAGGCATACGGATATATGACTTCCGGCAATACGCATCTGTAAAGCGTGGTGGATGAAATGGCTTTAACTTTTTCCCTTTGAAAAAAGCTTCAACTTCCAATGAAAAAGTTAAGTGGACAAAAGGAGCTGATTGATAAGGAATGCTTTAGACTTTAAAAAAATAAACAAAATTCATGTTTATAGATATATATCGTTAAATATATTAAATTTCATTAACAATAAACAAAATCATTACAATCACTAACAAGAAACATCATCTAATGATGATATTCAAAGGACTCTGTTTCTTAAAGATGTACTCTTATTACATAGGCGTTTAACTAATATCTCAATAGATTGTAAATGGCGATGTAGCTGAAAGTAAGATACACTAGTCTAGAATTAGATTATTAATATAACTAAAATTTTACTTAATGTTAAGTTAATATAAGTACGCAAACAAAGAAACAATGGTACTCCCGTATCAACGCCCACGAGCTGCGGCCGTTGCGAAACTTTGACAACGAACCGGACGGAACTTTGAAATAGTCAATAAATAAAACAAGTTACAGTGGATGCGGTTAACCATGAAATACTGTTAATATATTTATACATATACAAACTGAAAGTTTCTTTGCTTTAATAAGACAAGTATTAACCATTTTTTTTTATATTTACTTTGAAGTAACAAGAACAGGACGTACTATGGACTGCCATACGATTGACCTTAATAAAGTGGCGTTAGTATCGTTATAGATTTAAAATTGTTGTAGTAGAGTAATAATATAGTAAGAAGTCTTGATTTTCTTCTTCGTCGGTATCACTCTGGATAGAGTGGTCGTGGTTATCACTTTAAATGTTGGTCGCAAGCTTAACACGTCGCCATTCATCTCTGATGGCCGCCTTCCTAGTGAATTCATATAGTGCCAATGATGGTGTCATTTACTGCCGCCTTTATCCGGTCAGTCCATCTCACAGGCGTTCTTCTTCGTGCCCTGATACCCTCAACCGTTCTCTGGACCACAAGAACTCATGATAGGGCAGTAGATACTATAAACTACCTTAAATAAGGTCTGGAACAGGCGTGAGATTGATTCCTAAGCTTCAGGTAAAGAATAGATATAATAATATGAAGATATAGTCGATAGAACACAACAGTTTCTGTAAACATGTGCCGTCTCCCATAACAGCACCAGACCAGAATGGTACATAAATACCTATGAGAGAACGTATCGAGTCCCAACAGTGGGAATATTGATGTGGGAGACTTCATACAATTTAATTTACTGGTAGGTCTCCGTCAACAGAGAGCGTATAGGTAAGTAGGTACCACCGCAGCGTCTATATCTGCCACCAGACAGTATTGTGCAAACACTACTGTGTTCCGGTTTGAAGGGGGCTGTAGCTAGTGAAATTACTTGACGAAATCTATCACCTTTTGTATGATATCACATCTGTGTATATATCATCTTAGCAATAAAGAACGGGAATAAAATATGGATCTCCAGATTTCAGTTCTAGTACTGGTATTGTAAAACTAATAATGATTTTTTGCTTTTTCGCTTAAGGGTAGTAAAAATGGATCAAGTGCATACTGGATGGTGATATTCATAATTTATCCAGCAGAGTGTTCTTTCAACAATTTATCATGCGAGATACGATCGGGTACCATTTGTTAGAAAGCGGAGCCGCGACTACTTTCTTATATATACTAGCTCTTCCCTCCTCAGCTCCGCTGGACGTAGTATAAAATTAGACTTGAAATCCGATTCAAATATTCCTCGAGAGCGATCGCTACCGCAAATGACTTTATATACCAACCGTTACCATAGCAACCGCGTAATTAATACCAAATGAAAACGTTTATGAAAGTCAATTAGAAATAAATTGATCAAGGATCTATGAAATCCTTAAAATAAATACCGTAGTATTATCATCCTATGGACTGGACATAGGCCTCTCCCAAAGATCTCCACATCCATGAGTCCACAGTCAGCTTGGCCGCTGGTACCACGAGCACCAGGAGCCGTCCTTTGTACGAGTTAATTAAGGGGGATTTGGGCTATCTCCCAACACTGGCCTAATATGGGTTGATAGGATCCTCCTTTAATGATTAAACTTGGGTTCCTTTAGTTGTTGTATGGAACCCTTTACAACCCTATAGCTTAGAGCTTAACATCGAAGACTTTCAATCTGCTGCTACTCGCAGATATTACCTTAGTCCATCCTTAATACCTAAAAACCGTAGACCAGTTTTTACCTCCACCTTTTACAACTAAATTGTTCTTCCTAGTATTTATCTAGATTAACTAACTCAACCAATTAAAGGTCCATCCGTTCTTTATAAACTATACTGAGGTAAGGTTATTTTATGGTATTAATGGTATATATATCATCTTCTTTAAGTGCCTCTCCATCCAGTGAAGGTTGACAATCAGGCATATATATACCAGGTAGTAGAATATAATATTACTAACTTTTTTTTATAACAAAACTCTTCAGTAAAGTTCGTTTTTTTTTAATTCCTATCATCATGAACAGCTACCTTAATTAGTCCCCTTACTTTATCTTCTACTTTCCTCACAACTCTCTGGTTGTGAGTGAAGTCAGAGTTGGTTATCAACCGATCTAGTCAAGACCGAGTTGATCATTCATTTATTATCAGCTGACAGACGTCCACAGCTAGACATAGGCCTCCCCCAAAGATCTCCAGATCGTTTGTTGGAGTTCATTGAGTGGAGTTGAGTCGCAATCCACCACGCTTGCACGGGGTTGGAGAGTGGTCAGAGCCTCAAAGGCAAAGTCAAAGCAGGGTGCAAAGCCTGTAGATGAGGTTGACTTGGGCTCCGTAAGATGTTGGGACGGAACCCTTTGTTATATATCCACAACAGATGCTATTCTTCCATGTCGGTTTCCTCATGTTTTCCTTCACCGAAAGCTCAAGCTCAGTAGCTACATGGATATGTAAAAAGTGTGAATAATTTTTCTGCAGTTGAATTAAAAAAAATGTTTCCGCCCGGGATCGAACCGGGGACCTTGTGCGTGTGAAGCACACGTGATAACCGCTACACTACGGAAACTTATTTATCCGTATTGTATTAATGTTTGTGTTAAATTACTTACTATCTATTTCCTTTATGTTTATAGGAAATACTGAGTATAGAAGCGAATACCTAAAGTAATGGAGATACTATCCATGGATAGTAGTAACTTCCGGTGAATTTTTAATGCCATTCCGACCTCATCATAAGTTTATTCAAACTTACAATATTTACGAGTGACAAAGAAAGGTGCGATAGTATCATTATGTTACTTGTATATATATTATACCTGACCACGATCACTCTGTCTGTCTCTTACTAGAGAGAAGAAAAGGATACGTATCTCAAAGTTAAATTAGGCTAATATATGAGAAAGAGGATGTAAAACTATAAATTATTGTGGACGCTCTTTGCCTTATCTTTCTCACATCTTGCTCTATCAGACAGAATATTAATAATGAATGGTATACTGAAATAATATTAATAACTATCCTAGCACTATCCGCTACCCAGACATTAACAATTCTGTCTTCTGTTGTCACTCTTTCCTTGTCCGATGTTTACTGTCATTTCAGAATTTATGAACGAAGCCATCCATGGAAGCCTATTTGCCTGGAATACTCCAGCTCTTATATGCCCTAAACACATATAAGTTTAAACTTAGATTAGGGCGACAAGCAGCAGTTAAGCTCTAAAGTCCTCGACGAGGTATCTTTTAAAAAAATCCACAAATTGCTTGGAAAGGAAACATGTAAATGGTGGTCGACTCTTGTTTTAGTGCTGTAGTTATCCTTTAAGTTAACTTATTAATTTACCATAAAGCTTAGATCCTATAAGAAAAACTGTTACTTTGTAGTTAAGTCTAAATCTATATTTCAGTTATTTACAGCCTGTTACAATGTAATGGAGAAAGTTAGAGAAGGTCAAACACCTTGGCGGAGATTTATAAAAAAATGAAATTATTCTTATAAATAAACCATTAGTTACTTGTTTCAATGAGAACCAACAATAAAATGATTGAAGCTAATTTGATAACAGCGCCATCTTGTAGCACAACTTGGCAATAATCTTTTTAGAATAAAATTAAACTGCTTTTAATATTAGAAACATTTCAGAAGAAGATAATTTATAAATTGACATTTAGAAATAATTAGTTTTCCTAGAACTTTAAATGAAATAGAAAGTTTAAGTTAAGGTAAAAAAAAATCATATCGAATCATTATTCCAGCTATTCGAGCAATGGCTCGCGATATGAATATTAATAACGTGACTTAAGTTATATATTACACAAAAGAAAAAAGAGAAAAAGTTAGAAGCGTGAATGAATATTTAAAAGAGACTAAAGTATTCATATTAATTTAAATAATAAGAGAATTTATACGAATTAATTAAAAATAGTACTTTTAAAATAGATCAAATCAATAGATATGAGAAGTATTTAATTTTTTTTTTAGTTAATTGACAAATATAGATTATCTCTTCAACTTCCGGTATCATTACTCTCTCTTAATGACATATAGGTACTTTGTAAATAGTTACATCCATATACAATTTGCATATATTATATTCACTGTATGAAGATCTTTGGTGAAGGCCTGTATCCAGCAGTGGATATATATCGTCTGATGATGTTGATGATGATAAGAACCTACTTAAAGATTTTAAAACGTCTTCTTTATGCAGATTTATCAGAGAAATACATAATACGTTTATTTTTCTAATTTAGTTTATTCAACGAAGCATCGAGCGGGATGTTCATCTGATGGTATTTGATTCGCCTGGCCAAGACAAGGTGGCGCTGCTTAGGATGATATACAGCACCTCATCGCCATGAGACAAAGCCTTTCAAACCAGAACACAATAATGTTTGTCCGCTTCAATGGGCGCTGTGGTGGTACACACTGGACCTTTTTTTTTGTTTCTGGGAGAAATCTTCGAAAGAAACCATGCTTCTGGGCAGAAGTCAGGGTTGTATGAGATTTTTACTCACTAAAACAACCTTGGTTCTCTGCATCAGTGCATTTGGAGAGGTCCCGGGACCTCATAAAACGCACTGGTGCCCCTGGACGTTCTGTGTGAACATGTCTCTGAAGAAGGACCTAACCGAGCGATAAGGGACACCATCCACAAGGCCCACGAAAATTCTAGAGCCTTTTAGTCGCCTACGACAGAGGGTTTACCTTAGTCCTATTCTTATTAGCTCGAGACTACAAGACTGACCGGCAAGAGAGACCTATCACCAGTAAATATATAATTGTGCACTATTTTTCTAATTGCTTAATTACTAATAAAAGCTTCAGACTTCTGTAATAGTAGTCCACTAAATTGTCACCCCCAACCCCACGGGAACATTTGCATAAGCCAGGGTAACGTTTGCGACGAAAATAGAACTCGTTGCCTCGGCTCAAAGGATTTATCCAGTACAGAATTTCCCCGCGATTTTACTTGCGCTAAATACAGAAACATTATTCTTAAACAAAAAGGTTATTGACCTCGATTTCCTGTAATCTTAATTAACAGTAAGCTTAAATGGAAGAACGTAATGCTTGGTGATGCTACATCTCTGCTGTCGGAAACCGTTCAGGTAGATATCACCGCAGCTCCTATTTCTGCTGTTAAACAGCACTGTGCAAACATTACTGTATTCCGGTTTGAAGGACGCTGTATGTAGTGAAATTACTGTAGTAAAGAGACCTAATATCTTAAGTTTCAAAGCGACGAACACAATATGATAGTATGTATACCATCTTAACTAGCGCCACGTTGTTATAGGCAAGCATATAACCATCAGGTTAACATCTCGCTATTCTCATCCTTTAGTTGAATAAAGGTTATATTCATATATATTGTTTCAAGTATTCATTTCCAAATAAACTTTACCCTTTGCTTTAGTTTTATTTCCGTTATAAAAAGTATACTTAAAGTAAACTTATGTAGTAAATAAAGTACCATTAGGCAGACCTAATGCCTGTGAGTATTCTCTATCAGACAACCTAGGAAGTAATAAGATGTGGTAGACAGTGGTAGGACCTAACCTATACTACCTGTTGTGCTATTTTATCAGAAATAAAGTATTTTTATTTATTTATTTGTTTCTAAAAACACACAGTAATATATATATGTTACAAGTAATAGCAGATTCTGATGCACCAGCTTTAAAGTACAAGAAGAATTTGTGATGTACTAAAGAAATCTATAAACAATAATAAATGATGACTCTATACTAAACACAGATTATATCATTATTCAATACTTTATACACATATATACATATATCTTTTTCTTATATCTTTATATCTTGTTCATTTCCTTATACCTTTCTGGTCAAATCCATGAAGATCAGCCGAGCTGTGTTTATTTGTGAAACGCGACAGATAGATCATTCTGCGTTTATAATATTAGTTATGTAGAAAGGGGTTTGTTAGGGGAAATTGAGGGGTGTAAGGGGTTCAGCTCAATAACTTACAGTACCCAAGAACACCTGACCTGCTCTTGGTATGCCTTTGCTAATCAACGAACGAGGCTCTGGCTTCCACCAACCCGCATTAGGCTAGCGTGAGGGGAAATGACCCAAATCCTGGTTGCGAGAAGTCGCTGGATGCTGGCAGCGCTGAACTAATCAATATGGGGATCCTTGAAGGAGGAGGGGATCCTAAGTCCACAGTGGGACGTCTATCGGCTGATGATAAATATTAGTAATGAATCTATAACGCGAGCGGATGTCGCGGCGCTACGGTCGGGACTTACGAAATCGGAGCTACGCCGTAGCATAATGGCTACGCGCCGTAGAGGTGCTACGAAACGCTTGACAAGTTCATAGAAACAGATGTGGAGAAGCGGTTATATTATTTTTAACGAATGTTTTAACATCCTTTTTTTATTTTTTCTTGTATCTTATGTTATATATATATAATAAATCTATACAAATATATAGTTATAATGAAAATGGGTTTTCTTTATTCACCCACCGATCACGTGAAAACTAGTGAAAGTATCGACATGGCAACATAAACATACGACGCGGAATGATTTGTAGATGGTTATTAGCTATTTGTTTTTTTTTTTAATTTCATATATTCTTTATTATATTTCTAATGAATTCTTATAAATTAAGACTAATAACTTAAACTAAGATCTTCTTTTCATTGTATAAAAAAACTACCCTATAAATGTAGGGTTTAATTACAGAAAAAATGTACAAGTGTTTCAGAACAAATTTTATGTGAGAAAGAGAGAGACGAGTCAATAGCGACGTACATAGCATTAAAACGCATATTTGTTAAAATAGATTAAAAAGATAATTTTCATAATAATTAGTTTATTTATCGATCCCCTCCCCCTCCCCCCAATGTATAAATCTTGTAAATTTAATAAGAAATCACAAAAAGCTCTAACGGATAAGTTTATGTTGGGTGGGGCTTCGTCAGAAATAAGTTCAAAGTGAAAGTCAGAAGAAAGTAGTTTCGGCAAACTTTGGCGATGTCAGATTGTATGAGGAATAATGATGTAGGGCGTAACTTATCCTTTATGTGAGGCTGAACTTCTTGTTCAAACGGAAATTGAAAAAAAAAACCACCGCCGCCATTTTATATCAATGTGTTTGAAGGAAAACTTCCTCATCTAAAACCTAAAACCTACTTCCCGCTGTATCGTCGCTTTCTATTGGAGTAATGACATCATCACTAATTTAGGAGTTGAGTTAAAAAAAAAAAAAGTTGTTTCCGCCCGGGATCGAACCGGGGACCTCGTGCGTGTAAAGCACACGTGATAACCACTACACTACGGAAACATATGACTCATCATAATAATTATGTAGTCATATTAATTTATATATTTAAGACAGTATTTACTGGTGGTACAGGTCTTCCGCAGCTTCTATTCATGTCGCCGAACAGTACTGTGCTTATATAATTGTGTTCCGATTTTAAGGGCGTTGCAGCTGCTGAGAATGATAGGGTAAGGATACTCAAAATCTCATGTCTTAACGCGACGTTGATATCGGTTGGCGTATCACTATCAGGTGAACATCACGTTTGACTCTTCTTCTCGACTTGTTACTTTATATTTAGCGAACATCGCTATCGGCCCTGTGGCGCAATGGATAACGCGTCTGACTACGGATCAGAAGATTCCAGGTTCGAATCCTGGCAGGGTCGTGAAATATCTTTTTTAATACTAAGCTTTTTATAATTTCAAAACATTTGCATTAGTATTTAGAATAAGATTGATTTCTTCGAAAGCTTTTTTTAAACTATTTTATATATTCTTCTACAAAGTGTTAGTTAAATACTGTTTACTATGTTAAAGTATTTGTAGTCTATATTCTTGATGTAGATCGGGCTGCAAGTCACAGCGGCTCTTACAGCTCATCTGACACTGGGCTCGTGGACCCGGATCCACGGCCTGAGGTTTTAGAAACTAAAAAGTGCTACGCGGGATGTAGCTGTCTGGCGGATGATGCTGTATATTGTGTGTGTCTGGTTCTTGTTGTGCTTTATCTGGCGATTCTACTCGGTCGTCGAGGCCGGGCGCGGGCCCGTTCCCCGACTACCTTCGCCTGTATCGGAATCTTTGGGCGGTGAGGACCGCCCACGATCTCGGGTGTACTTAGTGTACGCGGTGTGTGAGTAGCTGCGGCGCCGCGTTCTGAAGCGAGGGCGGCGTGATGCTGATATTCGGAGCGTGTTGGTAGTGTCCGAAGTGTGTGTGGTGACGTCGGTGCTGTCGGTGACTGTGGGGTATTTGTAGTATTGTAGCTCGCTGGCCTAATAGTTAAAGCGCTGCCTTCATTCCGAAGGTCGCGGGTACGAACACTCATATTGAGGGTGGCCTACCCTCAATATGTGTGCCCCAGCAGTAGGGATGTAAATTGTTTGTTATAGATATTAAAGTATTATTTTTAAGTTACTATTTATAGTTACCTGATAGGCCTCCCCCAAAGAACTCTACATCGATCGGTCCCGCGTTGCCCGCATCCAGCGCAGATCACCAGTCCACTTCAAGGAAGGCCTCCCAATACTACGTCTACAGGTACACCGCCGCCATTCGAGGACCTTACTGCCCCATCAGCTGTCACTCCTTTCAGCAATGTATCCTGCCCATTGCCACTGAAGTTTAACAATCTCTGGGGTAAGCCCAGACCCAACAGTGGACATCTATCGGATTATGATGATAAACTTGATAGTATATTTTTTTTTATCAAGCGTCGAGATAAGTGAGGGAGACTCACCAGGTAGTCAGTGATACGCTTGCCCATACCTATGTGGCGGTAATTAGGATGATACACACAACACCACATTGTGCTCGTCGCCATGAGAAGTAAGGTGTTAAGACTACTTGCCGCAGTAATTTCACTGGCTACAACCCTTGAAGATAACACAGTAGTATTGCATACTAATATCTGTCTGTATCAAAAGATGCTGCAGTGGTACCAACCAAGACGGTCTCCGGTAACAGAGACCTACCACTGTAAGTTACCACTATTGCTCTTTATCAGATAATAAGGAGGTACTGCATAAACTTTACTTTGTTCCAAAGCCAATCGACACTGGTGTTTACAGTCGTAAAGCTACTCAGTTACATAAAGAACCTGGTGGATGTAAGGATTCTAGCATAACAACTCGCGGAATCCAAACCAACCCCACTTGCTCGTGGTGGTCCTGCTAATCAACAATCGAGGCTCTGGCTCCCACTAAATCGCATTGGGTCAGCGTGTTAGGTAATAGCTCAATTCCCACCATATGAATCCCTCCCCGTTCCATCTAGAAATCTTTTGGGGTAGGCCTACATCCAGGAGTGGACGTCTATCAGCTGAGGATGATAATATATAGAACTTTACATGAATTTTTAATAATATTAAGCACATTTTAACTAACATTTAGTTAGTAAGTAATAGTTTTAAGTAATCGCTTTATTAAGTTATTCGTTTGTATAAAGGATGAAAGGTTTTCAGGTGAAGATAGTACGAAAGTTATATGCAGAGAATACAAAACTCCATCTGAGCTTTACCTAGCTTATCTAAGCTTACCATGACTTAGCTGAGTTGGAAGTTTCAGCGCGAGGTTTCTTTGTTAGCAGCATAGTTCCCGTGTATTTTAAAGCGTGTGATATAACTTGAAGTAAAGTATTATTAAGTAATAAAATAGCCATCTTCTATGACAATACACTAAAATAACTCTACAGGTTCATAAGTAATAACTTCCAAACACTTTGTATCGTTTAAAAAAGTTTTAGTCTAGTAAAATAACTATATAGGTGGTGCAACGATCTGTTGAAGGCAGGAAGCAGCTGGATGCGAGCAGCGCAGGATCGTACTATGCGGAGATCTTTAGGGGAGGCCTATGTCCTGATGTTGACATCTGTAGGCTGATGATGATAATGATGATTGCTCTTACTCACTTTTATAAAGAACAGTAAACTATTCCATGATAATGCTAATATCTCTGGTTGAAAAGATTATTGACTTAGTACTTAATATCCACTATTACTAGTGTTAAAAAAACTATTCAATATATTATAAAGTGGAGTTAGGTCTCTGTCACTTCAGCTCGTCTAGGTAGGTACCGCGCTACAGCCGATAAACAGTAGTGTGCAAACATTACTATGTTCCTGTTTGAATGGCGCTGTAGCTACTTTTATTACTAGGATAACGAGAATCAATTTGTTATATCTGAAGACCACGAGCACAATGTTTTGCTGCATAAATAATCCCAACTAGCGCCACGTTGTTATAGGCGTGCATAGCTTACCCTGATAAGGATAAAGGCTGGACGTGGTCTCCCGCCATTAAACCTTGCGAAGGTGGTAGGGACTTCATAAAACAGACCCTGGAACGAGCTATCCCAGCATAGTGTTAGAGAGGCCAGTTGCATTTCAAACGGAAATCCTGTCACCTCTCCCAACGCTGAAGATGACCACCTAGGGGGTTTTAGTGGGTAAAAATCTCCACATAAGTTAAACAAAAACACACCCAAGCACAAATCAAAAAGTCGTCCAAACTTTACTGTGTTCTGGTTCGAAGAGCGTTGTAGCTAGTCTAATTACTGGAGCAACTAGACTATACGCTTTATATCTCAGACAGCTGTGTATGTCGTCGCTTAATTGAATAAATTGAAAAAAAAAAATTGTACGTAGATATTATAAGTATTCAGACCTTCGCAATATTATTTTAATTAAGCAGTTTCCTAAGTCCCGCCGAGTTTCCGAGCTCCGCGAAATTCTCGCAAACTTCGGCCCGAATTTAATATAACTTGTTAACGCTCATTCTTTGTCAAACAGTTTTTTTGCTCACTAACAAAATTATTATTATTATTATTAATATTGTAACAAGTAGTTTTCAAACAACCAAACAGATGGCGCCACCATAAACAATAGATAACGCTATCGTTTATCATAACGCAAATCTTTATAAGGATCACGCATCTTTGTGTGCGTTAATTTAGTTCAACAAGTTATTACTGAATTGTATCCATCCACTGGATCTCGGTAACGCGAAGACTTTGTTCAGTAACTTATCACGAAGTAAACAACTGTTATCCATCAACTGAAACTCTCTGCATCTCTGTTATACCAAGACTAAACTCTGTTATACCAAGTATAAACTCTGTTATACCAAGTATAAACTGTTATCCATCAACTGGAACTCTCTGCATCTCTGTTATACCAAGACTAAACTCTGTTATACCAAGTATAAACTCTGTTATACCAAGTATAAACTGTTATCCATCAACTGGAACTCTCTGCATCTCTGTTATACCAAGACTAAACTCTGTTATACCAAGTATAAACTCTGTTATACCAAGTATAAACTGTTATCCATCAACTGGAACTCTCTGCATCTCTGTTATACCAAGACTAAACTCTGTTATACCAAGTATAAACTCTGTTATACCAAGTATAAACTGTTATCCATCAACTGGAACTCTCTGCATCTCTGTTATACCAAGACTAAACTCTGTTATACCAAGTATAAACTCTGTTATACCAAGTATAAACTCTGTTATACCAAGTATAAACTGTTATCCATCAACTGGAACTCTCTGCATCTCTGTTATACCAAGACTAAACTCTGTTATACCAAGTATAAACTGTTATCCATCAACTGGAACTCTCTGCATCTCTGTTATACCAAGACTAAACTCTGTTATACCAAGTATAAACTCTGTTATACCAAGTATAAACTCTGTTATACCAAGTATAAACTGTTATCCATCAACTGGAACTCTCTGCATCTCTGTTATACCAACACTAAACTCTGTTATACCAAGTATAAACTGTTATCCATCAACTGAAACTCTCTGGATCTCTGTAGTACCAAGACTCGAAACAGTGGTCTATCACAAAGTATACAACTGTTATCCATCACCTAGATCTCTCTGGATCTCTGTAGTACCAAGACTCGAAACAGTGGTCTATCACAAAGTATACAACTGTTATCCATCACCTAGATCTCTCTGGATCTCTGTAGTACCAAGACTCGAGACAATGGCCTATCACAAAGTATACAACTGTTATCCATCAACTGGAACTCTGGATCTTCGTAATACTGTTGTACTTAATAACTTGCTCTGTACTTGGAATTGCTGTGCTTGTTATTAATATAGTGCTGATTTTGCTGCGTGCGTTGTCGTTTACCAAATACCCCGCACCCCACTTCTAGACTACTACAATATATTATTCTCGAAATTATGATAATAACAAATTGGGAATCCGTAAAGTTTCACAACAACCCATTTAATTTGGTGCCTATTTAAATGTCAAGCGTAGTTTTCTGTTTGTAATACTTGGACCCCGTCAAAACTAGCAGTACTTCAATTTGCATGATAATGTCCGTCAATTTCAAGAGATTATTCACAGGCCCTGTGGCGCAATGGATAACGCGTCTGACTACGGATCAGAAGATTCCAGGTTCGAATCCTGGCAGGGTCGTACAGTTATCTTATTTTTAGATAGAATGTGTATATGATATATTTTTAAAACAGTTTTGCAGTATACTTCATGATACTCTTACACATATACGGAGTCATTGTCAACGAAGAATTATCGATCACATTCTGTTTTTTTGTCTATAAACATACTAAAAAACAGAACATTGGCGTTCACCTGATAATAAGTGATACGTTTACCTAGGATATATGATGTTTAGGGGTAGTTAGGATGTTATACAATGCACCAAATTCCGCCCGTCGCCTGTTGAGTCTTGTTGCTTTAGTACTTACACTAGTTATAACACCCTTCAAACTGGAACACGGTAATGTTTACACACTACTGTTTGGGGGTAGAAGTAGGCGCTGTTGTGGTAACTACCTAGACCGTCTTCGGCAACAGAGACCTGCCACCAGTTTACAATCGCGTGAATTATATTACATTTTTTCTATTAAGTAAAATGGTCAAACCATATTTAAATCGATCTGTAGTTAAGTAAATAAGTAATTGATATCAGTGCCAGTTAAAATGTCTCTGTAGCATCAGACCGTCAAGATAAGTACCACCGCAGCCTCTGTTTCTGCAGATAAACAGCAGAGTAGCAAACATTACTGTGTTCCGTTTTGAAGGGGATTGTAGCTAATGAAATTATTGTAGTTATAAAACTCAACTTCTAGCTCAATGTGGTGCAGTATATACAATCCTAGCTATTGTCACATTCTTATCGGCGGTATCGCTTATGCGAACGTCTTGATTCGGTACTTTAATAATAAAGTGTAATATATGATACCTTCTTTTTGATTTTTTTTATATACAGTGTGTCTGGTGGCAGTTTTATGTTTTCAAATTTAAATAAAAAATAATATGTTTGACATATAATTTTACTAAAAGTATTAAAAGATAGAGTACAAATGCGGATTTTATTTTTTAAAGATAGTGTCATCCAAATGTCTTCCGTCCTGTTGCACACACTGTTCGAAACGGAGCCTCGTATTCCGTGCCACACGCTGCAGTAAACTTGGTTCAATTGCGCTGATTTCTCGCCGAATATTTTCTTTTAAGTCCACAACAGTTCGCGGATTGTTGGCGTAAACTCTCTCTTTGAGGTAGCCCCACAAAAAAAAATCCATTGGTGTTAGGTCGGGTGACCTCGGTGGCCACGGGATGTCCCCAAAGCGACTAATCAGTTTTTGAGGGAGATCAGCTGAGTCACTGTGACTAAGAAATCCGCACGATCGGTGATTCTAATGACGCCACCTTCCCTCCGCACTGTTTATAACTTATTGAGATATTCGTTTTTTAAAATATAAATCTGCCGCCAGACACCCTTTATATCGTGCGAGGATAAAAACCTAGTTTTGAAAGTTTTTTTTCATCAACGAAACGAGCGGGAGGTTCACATAGTGGTGAGGGATACGCTTGGTTATAATTATGTGGCGCTAATTGGAATGATATATACCGGACCACATTGCGCTCGTCTCTTTGAAACACGACATTTTGTATCTCGTTACTCCAGTAATTATGTTAGCTACTTAAAAAACTGGAACACGGTAATGTTTGGCGGATGTAACAGACTCTGCGGTGGAACATACTACCTACCGCCAGTAATTTAATGCCTTTTAGAATCGCTTCTCAATAAGAAATTAATATAATCATTGCAATGTCAACAGTTAAACCGTACTCTCTCATTCCCTCTTTATTAGTTGAAAACTAAATTAGTTAATACCCTTAAGCAAGAGTTAAATATTATCATATTTTGTAAGTCTTCTAAGATAAAATGAAATTAAGCAATGATCAAAACATTGGGGTTGGTAATTTTCGTACACGAAAATTAATTAGAAATAATTTGTTTCGATTAAAAATCACAAGCGGGTTTCGAAACAGTTTCGCGAAACTTCCACATTACATTTTGGTGAAATCGAGTTAAAATATATAGAAGGTATAAGGGATGGAGCTTTTAAGACAAATCGTAGATTTTTAGATACACTGATTTCTTTAATCTACTATCTCCTCAATTCGAAGTGGGGTTAAGTGGTAATGAGGACGTTTAAGGTGAAGCGCGCTAGTCCAGAAACTTCCTCTCATGTTGAAAACCGGAACACAGCTTTTCTGTTATGGCGGCAGACAACTGAACGTACATTTTCATTCGGAAAACAAAGTCAGTTTATAGAAAATGTAACATACGAGGAAATTTAAAAACTTACAATTGTTTTACAAATAACTGAAATGGCGACGAACAGGACACATGCTACGAAAAACTAGAGAAAAATGTATATAAGTTCTAACGGATTGGCACCCAAGAGATAGGAAGAGAAGCAAAGAGGGACAGAGTAGACGGTGGGAAGACGATAAAAAGGAAGTCTTTGGCCCAGAATGAACTCTGATAGCGAAAGAAAGAGAGGGGAGGAAATCTTTAGAGGATGTATTACATTAAGATTAAGTTTTTTTTTATATAAAGGCTTAAGAAATACATCATTTATTTAAATTTTTATTCGACGAAGTAACGAAACGAGCGAGACGTCCACTTGATGGGCCGGCCAATAACAATGTGGCGCTAGTTAGGGTCATATATACAGCATCATCGATAAGATGTTGAGATTCGTTACCCCAGTAATTACACTAGGTACAGCGTCCCTCAAAGCGGAACACAGTACTGTTTGGCGGAAGTAGTAGGCGCTGCCGAAGTACTTATCTCGATGGTCTCCGACAACAGAAACCTACCGCCAGTGTACTGCGAAATATATTCTCTGTACCTATCATAAGTTTACTTCTAAAAGTATCACTTCATCATCATTATCAACCGGTAGACGTCCACTGCTGAACATAGGCCTTCCTAAAGATCTCCACAGCGATCGATGCTGGGCTGCCCGCATCCAGCTGCTTCCCGCAGCTTTCATCAGATCGTCGAACCACTTAATAGTGGGCCTGCAAACACTACGTCTACCGGTACGCGGTCGCCATTCAAGGACCTTAATGCCCCATCGGCTGTCAGTCCTTTAATGTCTGAGTATCACCATCAAATGTCATGCTCATCTTTTCGCTTCGTCGAAAAATTTTTTTTTTTATTATTTAGTATTTAAGTTTATTCAGGTAGTATTGAGTATTAGGAAGAAAAATCATTGTAAGGGTAAGATATACACGGCGAACTTGACGTGACTTAACGGCGTTATAGCAACACATAGGGATGTAAATTTTATAGATAAATAAATATATATAAATACAATTGGAGGTAAGGTAGGCGGGAGACAAATAACAAGACGTATCTCTAAATATTGGTATATTTTCAAAAATATTGTATTACATGACCTGCATTATCTATTTACAAAAATAAAATACGAATAGAACCAATATCGTCCAGTTACACGGCGGCTAATGTTTACGTACAAAAAGATTTTTTTTTTTTATTATTTTAATATAAGATTAACACTAACGTAGAAGATGAGTTTGCGCGAGCTGTAAATAGTTTACAGTGATATTTACAAACAAGCAATAAAGCGTTTTTATAATGATTGCCGTTTACAAATCGCCGCTACATTTCGAAGTATGGCCTTCCCCTTACGTCTGATCCATCGTTGGAATTATATTAGGGGGACCGGAAAGTAATGTCGTTTCTGCGCATGCCAATACTTGATTGTCATTTGTCAGCTCATTGTTTTGTTCAGAGGCGTACCAAAGACATTGTGAGGTTATAGTGATTTCTTTACTTATAGACAATTGAATTACAATTTTTTTTTGTAATTTTGGGTAAAATGGCCAGCCAAATACCAGAAGAGGTACACATCCGGCATTGCATGCTCTTTGAGTTTCGCAAGGGAAATAACGCAACAGTTGCTACCAAAAACATTTGCGATGTTTATCCAAATGCACTGGACATTCGTAAATGCCAAAGGTGGTTTTCCAAGTTCAAATCGGGTAATTTTGATCTTTCCGACTCGTATCGATCAGGAAGACCATCAGCGTTAGACAACGACGTGTTAAGGGCGGAAGTGGAAGCAAATCCGTGTCAGACGATCGAGGAATTGTCAAACAGTCTCAACAAACCTTGGTCGACCATCCAAGAACATTTGAAGCAGATTGGAAAAGTAAGCAGAGCAGGTGTTTGGGTCCCGCATAATCTGTCCGAACAGAATAAGGCTAACCGATCAATCACATGCAACTTATTGCTTCAACGACACAACACAGAAGCGTTTTTTGATCGCTTGATCACAGGAGATGAGAAATGGGTCCTGTATGATAACCCAAAACGCAAAAGGCAGTGGCTCTCTCCAAATGAAATCCCTCGGAGTACTGCTAAGCCAGGTTTACACCCCAAAAAAGCGCTTTTGTGTGTTTGGTGGAGTATTAGCGGCATTGTTCATTTTGAATTACTGAAACCTGGAGAAACTGTTACTGCAGACCTCTACAGCGAACAATTGCAGCGAGTCAATCAATCTTTAATTGAAAAGTGGCCAGCGATTGTCAACCGAAAAGGCGTCATTCTCCAACATGACAATGCAAGACCGCACTGCGCAAGGCGAACTCTAGAAAAAATTAATGAATTGAGGTGCTGCCTCATCCACCATATTCGCCCGATGTTGCACCATCGGATTTCCACTTATTCCGAGCGCTGCAACACTTTTTAAGTGGCAAAACATTTGCAAATTTGGATGATATCCAAAATGCCATCTCTAGATATTTTGCCGAAAAACCAATTAATTTTTATCGATCAGGGATTGAAAATTTACTCACTAGATGGCAAAAGGTTATTGACAATGATGGGGAATACATCATTGATTAAAAATAAAGACTCGTTAAAAATGTATGTGTTTGTATTTAGCGTAAGAAAACGACATTACTTTCCGGTCCCCCTATTATCATAAATGTACTCATAGTATATATAATCTTTTATTAATGCGAAGAAGACACGTGAACGATAATGTCTATAGCCATAAATTAGTGGATGATCGTAGACGGAATATTTTAATATAGATATAAGATGAAAAGTGAAACAATGACAATTATAATGAAAAGTAGTAGTTTACAAATTGGTAAATAAGAGACCATAAAGATTTAAACATATACAATAAAAAAAAAAAGAAATCTATAGTCTGTCTATACCCCAGTTGTTCGTATCAACAGCACCGATAGATGATAAAAAAACTATTTTCTATGTCGGGTCTAATTAATCATGTCTTTGGTGATCTGTGGTAGAAAAATTACGTATTTTTTTTTATACATCGTCTGCGTATAATTAACGTTATATCTTCACAATAGCACCTTAATAACGAAACAGAAAAAAAAAATGCTATAAAAAAAGTTATAAGAGATTTAGTTCCCGCCGCACTTCGAAATATCGCGTTTCGTCGTAACGATTGTATATGATAAGAAGGACTGGTTTCACTACTCCCTCACTCTCCATCTCTTACTCCCACCGACTACAAAACGTGATACAGTAAATGAAGCGAATTACATACTTAAGCGACAGTTGACTACACAGAAGCGATGTGGATTCAGTTACAGAGATAAATGAAATAAGAAAATCATCTTCGACCCGATGCTGGGCGTCGTTAAAGAGCAAGGAACGAAACGAGTCAAGGTGAAGATGAAACGATAAACAATACATTTTTTTTTTAATTTACTATTACATATAAATAACAGTACGATACGAAACAAGACTGTTAATTTTAAACTTAAATCACATCATCCTTTAAAACAGTCATAAGAATACAATGATATGACTTAGACCAAGAAGGAAGACTTCGTAGTCGACATCCATATAAATCAGGCCAAAATTAACTATAAGAACTTTCCAAGATTTTCATCAATAATCGTAAAGTATAAAAAAAAGCATACTTATCCTGTAAATGTTATCTATGAAAAAATCCCACGATATATTAATACACAGTATAAAAAAGAAATCGTTTCGTTCACAGCTACTATCGCCTCCCACTTCTACACCATTTTATTCCACTAACCTAACTTACAAACTGTTTTATTTTTCATTTATATAAAAAAAAAAAAAAAAACGTCGCAACATTAATATACGCTTACACACTATGATATAGTAAAAGCTAAGAACCTCGCACGCGATCAGTCGGCCGCCGGTCTTGCACGCGCTCCGTAATACTAACACGCTAACAATACCACAGATGGCGATAATAGCGAAGCTATAGCGACGGCGTAGCGATCACATAGCGATAACAGCGATCTCGTATAATACACTACCTATTCCCCGCCCTCTTACCTTTGATATTTTGACTTGAAACTTATTAGAAATATTTCCGCCCAGCGGAAACCAATCACTCCTGCCCATTTCTGAAAAATCCTTCCTTAACTGGCTTCTACTCGGCAAAAGGAATATTCCTAACAAATATCAAATCTCTAGATACCTTATGGTTCAAAAGATATCGTAAGTCTCTACATGGGTGGAAATCGTCTACAACTATATACAAACATTGAGTTTTGAATTTTAAAATGTTATTAAATAAAACATCTAGATAGTAATTTAGGTAACTACGACAATCAGACTTAATGTCTTAACGCAACGAGCACGATACGTTGCTATATCATCATCATCATTAGGTGCCCTCTTCAAACTGGTTGGCGATCAGATTAAGAAACCCAATTCAATCCTCAGCTATTCTTCTATTCTATGTTGCTATATGATCCTAATTCGTCGTCGTTATGTCAGGTCAGGCAAGTAACTAATCATCAGGCAAACGACTCGCTTGTTTTGTCGCATAGTCTAATAAAAAAAATTTATGAAGAACAAATAATATTAATAAGGTAAGATTTAACACATATTAGTATCTACATAGTAAACTAGGAATACTTTATAAAGAGCAGTTCTAGCTCTTCTGAAAAATGCTATTATATATTAAAGTCCGAGCAAATATCGATATGGTCGAAGAAGACGAAAGTTCTTCGAGGAGCCGGACGTAGTGTTTGAAGACATGAATGCGCAAGACTGATGGTTTGATTTTTCTTCTATTTGACAATTGGTAAGTGATACACATACAATGCCCATAATACAACACTAGTTAGGATACACAGCATCACATTGTGCTCGTCGCTCTTAGACAGTAATTTTAGTAGCACTAGCGCCCTTCAAACTGGATATAATATACACTACTGTTCGGCGTCAGGTATAGGAGTTGCGGTGCTAGACGATCTCCAGCAACGGAGTCCAATCACCAAAAAACGATGATTTACCAAAAACAATAATCGCTGCTACATTAACGCTATATGATCGCCGTCTGTGCGCTAGGCGCTTAAACATTAAATACAATTAAACCGTAATACTTGATAGGTTAAATTAAAATTAAAAAAGATATTAAACTCACACTGAACACAAAAAGTTTGAGATCCACCGCCACGTTCACAAGCCGAGAAAGGTATGCTAAATGAATCAGTTATATTTTCTATGAGGTAATAATAGCAGGCCTCCCACACCGACCGGACCGACGAAGTGATGAAGGTCCTGGGAAACTGCTGAAAGCAGGAAAGGACCTACGACAGATCAGTGTGATCTTTAGAAAAGACCTACGTCCAGCAGTGGACGAACAATATGAATACTACAACAATATGAATACTTTATGTTTAACCATCAGTATTATAAAAATGCATTATATTTATTTTACACAGTAAACCCTATTTCAGTGCGGTGGAGAGGGACCTCATAAAATGGTGTCCTTAAAATAGGACTGCACGAAAACAGGTTTTGCTATACTGCAAAAATAACTGTACGAAATATTTTTAATCGTATTTTTAATATAGTTTTATAAGATATATCTCTGTTCAAATATTAATAAGTGATGATTGTCTTACCTGCAGAATCAAACACTTTATTTTAACTGTGATGATAAATGATTCACCGCAAACCGTTCTCGCGATTGAAACGCGACAACACACAAAACATAATCGTCAAGTTTAAAGCCTCGATAGATTGGAGTCGAATGCAAGACCAGCTCACTACATTCCTAACATACCAGCCGTTGGACACCGGAGTTTATTTACAAGGCGCAACTGTGATGATTCAATACGTACATTTATACTATACTGAAATAATAAACTTCATTACAAAATAAAGGGGAGTATCTTCGCAATATTTATAACAGTAAATAAAGGGAATGTTTATAACATATTTGGATATACAAAACAACTTATTTTACAAAAAAAAAAAGTACCAATTTTTTTTAAGAATACCATTAATGTATTCATTCTCATCATCAGTACAAAATTTCTTGAGAATATTTAGCAAAAAAACAAATATGTAAATAAAATAACGTTAAGTCTACTAAATATGAAAAAAAAAAAATAATTATTGATATATTCAAAAAGCAATAATAGCAATTATTTTTCAAAACATTAAAAATATTCAAAAGGTTTAAACTAATTCTGAGTTTTAAATGATTCCTAGCCTAGCGTTCCATAGGAAATGTCTATGTTCAGAAGTGGACAACAGGCTAAAATAACACACCAATGTTACCACAGTATCATGTGACACTTCCAAAAACTACCATTTTGGTAAAAAAAAAAAAAGAGTATTAAATCATCACAGCCGCCGCACGCCATAACTCTCATACACTACATTTCCGTCTCTTAAAATTGTATATGGCTGATATAAAATCTAAATGTACACAACTTAACCTAGGTAAAAAACGTATTACAGTCAGATATCCTTCACACGATACCCATTGGCAACGTCTTGTCGCGGTGCTAAATGAACAAAAAGAACGTCGAAAGTAAATACGTCGAAAAATCTACCAAGAGCAGTGCACACTGGCAAACTAAAGTAAAACTTCAAAATTAAAACATTACAAGTCTTTTTGCGAAGGAGTATTTACAATGATTTTACATAATTTTACTCGCCGTTTAATTAAAATAAGTCTGCTAGTAATATGCACACGCCTCTATTGATAATTTGTGCTTATTTTAGGGGTGAATTTTTTGGGAAATTTAATTGGGTAACGCTATACACCTCAAGACGACGAGCACAATGATATAACGTCCCATTATATCCCCCATCATAAATAACACCACATTATTATGGGTGTGGCTAACTTCCTGCTCGTCTCGTCGAATAAAAAATATTTTTTACAATTTTTGGACTTCAATTGCATCGAACATCGTAAATACAAAATTGTTTTCACAAAATCAACGTCATACAGAAAAATCTAAACCGATAGTCGAAATAAATAACTTAAGGTTAAAACAAACGAGCGTACTACCGCCCCAGCTAACCAGTTAATAAATAGATAAAATAGTTTTGATTTGTATAATTTTCTTTTACGATATTATCCCCTTTCACACGCACACAGACATCTCTTTGGACACGATATTTAAAATTGGTACACATACATTGATACCGACATATTAATATAAAAAAAAATATATATAATAATTTTACAAAACATAACAATGACAACCTATACATACATTATTGCATAAACAACTGGGTTATACAAAAATAATAAAAGGAACTCGTCAATAGAACAAAAAAAATATCCATTCATATGACACGACAGTTACAAATTGTACAGAACTTAAAGACAATATAATTAAAAAAAAAAAAGTATCGACAGATCTATTTCTATGGTACTCATTAAATAGACGAATTATCATCTACACGGTAGTGACGTCATAGTAGTAGGCGAATAGTTAGATATGTACTGCGAATGGCACATATTGCCAGAGAATATTTAAGACACTACATGTACGACAGAAATTCTTAGCATTCTACAACGAAGCTGATATTGGAGATGGCTATGATTTCTCTAACACCTAAGAGTGGTTCGTAATCACTAAAAAGTATTTAATGCATTTAGGCTTTATAAAAATTAATCTAGTAATGTAACGCGCTATACAACCAAATTAATTGAGCTAATAGTTTGATAAAAAAAAAAACGTAAGTATTAATAGATACATTGGATAGATGCCAGTTTACGTTTACCATGATTTCTATTAGACAACAGTATCAAGGTGATTTGGTTTATGTAGTTACAAAACCAAAAATTATACCTCTGGTGAAAATGATATATTATTCGAGTTGTATATGATACAAAGACAAAATACAAAACTATCGCTCGATAAATGTTTGACATTAAAAATATACATATGTAATTTTTTATACATCATCATATTTACCATAGAAATAATTTCGGCCCATTCATAATTGTACATACACGCGAAGTGTATAAAAAATATTAACTTAAAATACATTAATGCTATAATGAGCAATATTATTTAATTTCCATTGTCAAACATTGTTTATTTAAGTAATAAAATAATCATTATATCATTTACAATTTAGTTTTTCAAAAGCAATGAAATCAACGAAAAATCTTTATACCAGAAGGATCAAAGTTTTTTGAGCACAGATAAAAAAATAGTACATTAAACATTTCACATGTTACAAAAGGCAAGAAACATGCTTGTTTATTCTGGTCTGTTGCAAGCGGCTCTGGACCTTGTAATAAAAAAATTAAGGTAACAGTTACTTGCATGACAAATGAGTTTAACTGTCTTCAAGTAGATTATGCAGCTCCGCGTAATTTAATATGGCACGGTGTAAAAATTCGTATTGTAACTGTAACAAAAGAAACATATTAAAATGATGTATTTATGAGATGGTAGGTATCTAATGTTGGAAACTGTCAGGGTGGTAACACCGCAAAGCCTATCTCTATCATCGCTCAGTAGTGAACAAATAATATTCTGTCGGCTTTGAAAGACGCAGCAGTTAGTAAAATTACTGAGCTAATACATACCATACCATCAAGAGATTGGAAGCGTCAAGAGCAAAATATAAACAGATCCACCACCTACCAACAGAACCTTTTGAATAGACTTCTATTACAGGATACTGCTGAACGAACTTAGACGGTTTCCACCAATAGACTAGTTGTTTTTATTTACAATGATCTACTACTTCAACTTCACAAGATGTTATGTAAAAATGTCGTCAGCTATGGTAAAGCAAGCGAATGCTCTTGCTCTCATATTTTGATGAAAGTGGAGGAAGCGAGAGAGGTGTGCCAAGATCGTAGCAGGTGGAGAGAGGTGGTCTCTGCCTACCCCACTGGGAACGAGGCGTGATATATATATTTTGATTATCGGAAGACAGAAATTGTATATGGCGATTGATTTACAATATGAGGATGATAGCTTCTTGGGTTCGAAATAACCATACCACAACCGAAACTTCAAAACGTGAAGCGCCGGAATCGAAGCAGAGACTTCCACGTTACAACGTAAGTGATTAGCCGTTATTAAAAACAGTGTAAAAGTTATTTTTAAAAAGTCTTAGTGTATGTTAGTGCGTTACTTACAAAGGTGTCGATAGTGCGCGCGCGCTGCGAACGCACTTTGCGCGCTACGCAGTTGACGTCGACGCGCCGCTCCACGCGTAGCTGCCAGATGAGTATGCACAGCGCAACAAACAACGACGATCGCTCCGTTCCCAGACTGAATGCATAATAAATAAGCTATCGTAAATCACGAAAAACTAAGTACCTGACAGATAATCTTAAAAGTAAACAAAATTTTTACTTTACAAGATATTTAATTTTTACTAGATTTTACTGTTTTTAATTTGACACACCAATGAACTGAGCAGGGCGCGTACCTTATGATGATAAGTGATACGCGTATAATAATATGGCGCTAGTTAGGATGCTAAATACTGCACCAAATCGTACTCGCCTTGAGACAAATGTTAAGTCTCGTCACCCCAATAATTTTACTAGCTTCACTTTTTGTACCTATTCAGATTAACTCCGCCGGCAATCGATAGTATCAGTGAAATTATGTACACTTGTAGTAATAAAAATAAGAATAAAATAATATGATCACCGACAAGAATCATGTCATATTATGCGAACGTCAAGTAGTCGATTTCAATATATATATATTCACTCACTGGCAATGCACAAGTAGTGGGCGTCGCGCGGCATCAGGAGGCGCGTGCACGGGCGGCGCGGCCAGCTCCGCGAGCTCAGCCAACCCACGCGTCACCTCGGGCACGTGCCCGGTGGCCGTCGGCCAGCCTTGGTACTGCAGCTGCCTCACGACGCTCCACTCGCCGCTCTATTTATGACAGCAATAGATACAAAACGATTGTAAGAATCCAATACTATTTATTTTGTCTTATAATATAATATAAAGTCAAAAGTAAAGCTAACTTTTGAGATGATGTAAAGAGAAGTGAAGAGATGACGTTGTGAGAGAAGGTACCGAATGTAAGTATAAGGAGACTGTTTATTGGATTTTATTTACCTTATTATTGGTGACTCGAAACTGTCGTCGTGTATAGTACGGACAAGATTCGCTCTCTTCGTACTGAACAGAGATGTGCTCGTATTGAATGGTGTCATCGTCCCAGTAGCGTGGACATTTGCCTTCTCCGAGCTTCGGAAAAAATGAAAAAGTATTATTAGAATTTAAAGATGAAGCCATCAAGAATTATAAACAGAGGTGTGTGTAATTTCTTTTATTATTACTATACTCCTGTTCGAAGGTTGATGTAGTTACTAAAAGTATTCCCATTAAACCTATTTTAGATGGTAACAGAGTAATATATGAATAGTTCACCTCACTAAGCATTACTATGGTAGAGACGTTATGTTCTGCGACCATCCTCCAGAAGTCCATAATTGTGTTGGGTAGCGGATCTTGCGTGATGATAAAACCTTCAGAATTATCATATGCTGTTAACAAAATAAACAATTAGTATACATTTTTAAGCGATAGTGTTTTTATAAAAATAAACCTTAAGTTATTCAAACTGAACAATGTTATTTCAAAGCTCTGACTTTAAAAAAATTTGATTTGCACTGCTTCCATTATGTAATAGCTAAATGGGTGCCCACAACCATTACACGGAGGTCTCTGGATAGATTTCGACCAGTGTGTGATCCTTGCCCATTTTATTTATTCCTTGTTTTGATCTATTCTTGTTATTACCCCATATGTTCACAAATTTTACTTTCCTTATTAATAAATTATTTATATACCTTTTTCTTTATTTTATCACGAGAACTCGGATTGCATGAGCCCTGAGTCCTAAGAAAAGACGTCAATAAGACTAATAACACCAACTTAATCTGACGAAAATAGATACTAGAAAAAGCCCGATATTCGTCAAATTCTGTAGATGAAGTAGTTTTGGGAACCACTAAATTACCACTACCACTTAGTATATAACATAAAGTTGGTGACCTTCGATGAAGGATGCATTGATGTAAGTGGAGAAATCGCGGCCGGGTATTGGCGCCAGTATAACGCGGTTGCGATCGTACGGCAGGCAGTCTACGCTGCGGTTCCTCGCGCGCAGCTCCTCGCCTGCACCCGCCGCACACGACTTTACTGACTCTGCCACTGGACTGTTCATCATCTTCTGGAAAGGTATATTTAGCTTTTTTATTATTATAATAAAGCCAAAAGACCTTGTTTTCATTCGACAATGAAATGTACCGAACGCACATCCAAAACATTGAGAACTCAACATGGGACATAAGAAATTAGAACTAATTTGATTATAAAGATATAAATTCAAGTTCACCTCAAACTCGTGTTCCATAAGGCACTTGTCGGCTCCTTCTGGAGTGTTCCTCAGCCGGTCAATGCAGCTCTTGAGCCGCGATGCTGGGATCTCTGTGTCGCCATAGTGCGCGTACTCGACTAGAGCGCGATACACGAAAACGTACTGTTTCTGAAACCAGATCATACAACACCCCCTTAAGTCTTTGAATATCGGCAAATGTATTTGCACGGCGACTCTTTTTCAGGTTACAAAAAGATTCTGTTTTTTGAACAAGACCTATAATAATTAATACATGTGAACGACTGACTGATAAATTTGAAAACGTTCTATTCTACTACTTTCACTTCCACAGTATAGCGATTACTAACCAGTGACTGCACAAGGAAGTTACGCTGACGGCGCAATTCGGCGACGGTGTTAAACACTGACACCTGACCGGTCGCGCGGAGTTGCTCCAGTAAACAGTCCAGCGCAACCAAAGTACCCGTGCGTCCTACACCAGCTGAACAGTGTACAACCACTGGTCGCCCCACCATATTCGACCAAGCTTCATTTACCCTCTGCAAAAGTGAAAAACCTTTCAGTAATATTAGATAAGTAGTTCTAACTATAATACAACAATAATTAAAATTGTGCACATTTTAATTATTTTTGTCATTCATCATTATTATTGAAATTCTTTTTCATCATTAATATGATTAGAAGGCATTGTAGCTAGATAGTGAAATTACTGGAGAAAGAGAACTTCAAATCCTTTGTTTCAAAGATTCATCCTAACTAGTTCTCACTATTATGGGATCACGTATTACTTATCTTGTGGTGAAGTCTTGCTCGTCATGTGATGGTAAAAAATAAAAATTGTACGACTTTCTCATAAAAGCTTTTCCTTTTTATTCTTATACCAAAAGAAATTTTGCAAGAAGTTTTACCTTGATAAATTTCAAAATTGAGTAGGAGTGTTCAGGAGCAGCAAAATCCTTCCACATGAGGAAATGGTATTGCCGCACTAATCTAGACTCGCCTCGAGTCTGAGGTGAATTCGGTTGGCTTCCGTCCGCTGCTTCCTTACAATCTGTCAATAATGAATTTTATTGTTTACTGGATATCATATTAAAGTGAGGTCGTCTGGATAGGAACCGTCCAGGCTTAAGAGTCTTATTTCAAGGATAGAACTAAGGCGAAACGCGCCTATCCTTGAAGGTGACATAGAAAGATATTCAGATGAACAAACTTTGTCTCATTGCTCACTAAGAGAATCAGGGTAGGACGATAAATAAGAAGTGAGAGCAGTATTAGCCATAGCACTGCATGAGTACTTCAGAAGACAGACGCTTTCTGGGACGAGCTGCTTATACATAGCACCTCAAACATTCTAATTGTTACACGACCACGTCGTGTATGTCCTGTAGGAGCCTTTGAAAAGAAAAAAACACATCCAGTAGATCTATTTCAATAAAAACTAACTAACCTCCATTCCTCTTTGCAATTCCGTTATTTTCTATAATAGGTTGTCCATCAGAATTAAGAGCTTGCTTTGAAATTCTTATCTCCCTCACAATGTAATCGGAATACCTAAGACAATGATTCAATATTATTATTAATTATTATATTAACTACAATGTTTTATAGCAGAACGCGCAATCGACGCTTTGCGTTACGAGAAAAAAAATAGAAAAGACAATTTTTATATTTAATACTTTACATTGTTATTAGTTATATAAATTTCTTTTATGTAATTACATAAAATTATTTTTATGAGAAATTGACGGTGTGAAGAAAAAAAGATTAGAAAGACATCCTAAAGAAAGAGATCCAGAGGTCATTCATCAAGCTGACCTGATCTTCTGTAGTAAAAAAACAAGAGTGATACTCCTCAATTTTGGGAACACTAATGAGAGAGTAACACTTCCCACCTTTTCTCAGATACGTGATGCACGTTGATATTGCCGAATGCTCGAGGCCCTCGATTATCGTCCGGCCAGTACTTAGAGCACTTAACCTTAGAGTATTCCTCAAGATTTGTCAACATCACGATCAACTCGAGCCCGTGCTCCCAAATCATCCGCCAGAAGTCGTTAACGGTAGTGTCTGTTGGTCCTTGTGCGCAGATAAACTGCTTCCGTTCCTACAGAAAATAAATAGAATTTAAGAGTTTTATCAACTATTCCACTTAACAAATAAGGAAAAATTTGTGCTGATTTGTGATCGCTGGCATGAAAACAGATTTATTTGTTATTTATCTGTAATGAGGTAACACTTGTTATGGTGTTCTAATAATGAAACCATAGATGGTAAAGTGTGCAGAATAATCTTCAATACCCTGACTGTAATATATTGATCGTCGGAACAAAGCAATGCTTTTATGGCGGTAAATTTACATTATCGGGGGTGGTGGTGAGCTAGGCGGGATCGAAAAGAACCTATCACTAACTAAATTTCCTATGTGGTATTAGAATCGAACCGATCATAATCATTTACGGTATAAACTTTGCTTACGATATGTTTTAAATAATATCAATGGCAACCAGTTAATAATTATTTAAAACATTTCGTAAGCAAAGTTTATACCATAACTGTTACTCAGACACATTTTTTGCAAAAAACTTGCTTAGAGAACATGTGCGATGTAAGCATTTGATGTTTTACTTTTACCAAGAATATGTAATATAGCCTTACACGCGATAAATAAAATGTTTATGGTGAAAATGCAGTTATCATCATCATCATCAGCCGATAGACGTCCACTGCTGGACATAGGCCTCCTCCAAAGATCTCCATATACTGTAAGCACGGCCTCCAGTAACGCTAGGTACTGAGGGCTGTCGTATGTAGTGCTTCACATGGGGGGATTTAAGCCATTTCACACCACGCTGGCCCAAAGAGAGTTGGCGGGAGGTTGAAGATGCAGTAACCGAAAGAAAGTTGCGGTTGGCTAGGTGTAAAGCTGATAGTTTCGCCCTTTAAAATTATCTACGCTAGGGTATTCAATAATGTAGGATAACCTACGGTTCATATTATTTTATATTACATACAGACTTATATTATTAATATAGAAAATAGTGACTTTAAAGCTACACAAAATAATTATAGTTGATAGATTTCAACAATGCAAAAGGCTACAGATGGACATAATAAACAGCCTATTACAAGCATTAGTCATGCAGTACCTGATTAGGTTCCATCGGATCCTTTGTAAGCAGAATAGAACAGACAGCACAAGTTAAACAGGAAATGCACATGAATCTATTGTAAATAGGTTATATACTACTGACAAATTTTTACTACTTTCTATGCTTCCTTTTTCATTTACAATGGACTAACATTGGATCTCAATTTCACATCGTTTTAGTTGACAATAGGTTAGAAAGCTTGCTTTCTTAGAATACTCTAGATCTCATATGTTAAAGACCGCAACAGACCAGCGCTGTTACGGCGAGAGGTTCAGAATATAAGATTGGTAGGTAGCCAGGCAGGTTTGATAAAACCCTTACACCAACAAAATTCCACAACATGTGGTCCCAGAATCCAATAATGAACTTTTATTACTAGGCAAGTTTAGTTACTGCATCTGTAGTGGTACAGGCAGTGAGAATTAAATTAGTTTAGATACATTATTATTACTTTAGTATTAATTATGAATAAGTTGTTTGTAATTTTATATATTCCGAAAATTCTTTAATATTATTTTCCATTGCAAAACAAACGTGTAAATTAACATAATTCATTTATCTACAGGCGATAAAGATGGTTCAAGTAAAACAATAAATCAAAGATAATACTTTGTTGTCTATTTTATCATATTAACTCTGCCAGTTTTCATTATGATTATATGGAGAAATGCTTGACTACGATTCCACTTTATGATAAACAGCTATCTAATTTTTGATGGTAAAAAGCAGCAGTCTAGAAGATTTCCACATAATATCTGAACGAAAACACTGATAACACAAAGGCTTAAATATATCATTTACCTTATATCCCATGACATAGTTGGCATTAATGTAATCCGATCCGGATATGCCGTCGACCTGCGACAGCTTCACCCGGGTCTGGTCGTACGCCTTGATATCCGGATAGCGGTTCTTCGGCTGATTCTCACGCGCCTCCGACGCGTGGGTAGTGCGATCCGGGAAGCATTCAGGTAGCATCTGCAACAACTTGATTTGTTGGTTTCCCATTTGAATACAGTCGGAAAGCACACCGTCCCGGTTATCACGGGCATTCGTAGATGATGCGAGGTTATTTAAGTGACAACACATAACACTGGTTAAAATAGAAAACAATGTTAATAAACACAGAAAAAATATACTTAGTAATATCGTTACGATTTCGTGAAATTTTTTAAAAAATTTAAAAACATCCACATTTATATGATATTGATACTTGATAAAATGTGGTGCAGTATTCATGAACTTAATAAGCACCAAATTGGCAGGTATATCTCTTATCATTAGGCTTGATTGAATCATCGCTTATCTGAATAAACGACTTGACTGTATTAAAGAGTACGTGGAAAATTCTAAACTGTCGAAAGTAGAACTCTTTTATTGTACACGAGTATAGTTAACACACCTCGAATTCCTTTTGAAAACCGTAGTCAGAATCAGCCTGCCTTTCCGCGTACGCTGCAGCAAGATCCTCTTTCGCTATGGGAGGCATATCGGGGGGAACGGCCGATATTAACTGCTGCCGCCCACCCAGCGAACCCACAACATATCTGTTACAAAATCAAATTAAAAATGTTTAAAATTAATATTTTTTTCCTATTGTATCACTAACCATAACATTTAACCACGCGAAAAATTAGCTGGAAAGAAATATCTACAAGCTACGCTTTAAGAGTATTGTCAATTGCTGTATGTATGAAATACATACAGCAATTTGTGTGAATTTCGTATTTAATTCAAGTTCAGCCAAATTGTGAGTCAAAAAAAATTATAATTCACACAATAAAATTTGATAAATTTGTGTCGTAATTTAATTATCTTTACTACAGGTGTGAAACAACATACAGCAAATTTTATCATCTTAGTGAGTAAGGATCATCAACAAGCGCTTCTTATAATAGGTTGGAAAATATCTCCCTTCCGCCTTTTTGTCTTTTGAATTTCGCGGCTATGTACAAAGCGCTACAGAGCTCGTATCTGGCAATACTATACATAATTTGAAAGGTCTTGACATAACCTACAAAACGACGCTATGCATAATTAGTTTGGATATTGCGTTCAACAGTTATAGACGTGTAAACATGCGAGTTCACTAACGCCGAATTTGCGCTATTTTAAAGTTTTCCTTCGTTAAAGGCAAATCCGCTAGAGAAACGTTCCGTGAGATTAATGGTGTTTTGGGGGATGGTACTCTATCACTTCGAACCGCGGAGGAATGGTTTCGACGATTCAGAACCGGTGAAAACGACACCATGGATAAGCCAGCCGGCGGAAGACCTGTGACGACAAATATCGATCAAATCATGGACTACATCGAGTTAGACCGGCATGTGGCATCTCGTGACATCGCCCAGGAGATGGGAGTTAGTCACCAAACCATTTTAAACCATCTGCAGAAGGCTGGATACAAAAAAAAGCTTGATGTTTGGGTGCCGCATGATTTGACGCAAAAAAACCTTCTGGACCGAATCAACGCCTGTGATATGCTGCTGAAACGGAACGAACTCGACCCATTCTTGAAGCGGATGGTGACCGGCGACCAAAAATGGATCACATACGACAATATCAAGCGAAAACGGTCGTGGTCGAAGGCCGGTGAATCGTCCCAAACAGTGGCCAAGCCGGGATTGACGGCCAGGAAGGTTTTGCTGTGTGTTTGGTGGGATTGGAAGGGAATCATCCACTATGAGCTGCTCCCATATGGCCAGACGCTTAATTCTACCATCTACTGCGAACAACTGGACCGCTTGAAGCAGGCGATCGACCAGAAGCGTCCAGAATTGGCCAACAGGAAGGGTGTAGTGTTCCACCAGGACAACGCCAGACCACACACTTCGTTGATGACTCGTCAGAAGCTACGGGAGCTTGGATGGGAAGTTTTATCGCATCCACCATATAGCCCGGGCATAGCGCCAAGTGATTACCACCTGTTCCTGTCCATGGTGAACGCCCTTGGTGGTGTAAAGTTGAACTCAAAAGAGGCTTATGAAAAGTGGCTGTCCGAGTTCTTCGCAAATAAGGAGGGGGGCTTCTACGAGGGAGGTATTATGAAGTTGCCGTCTAGATGGATACAGATTATCGAACAAAACGGCGCATATTTGAACTAAATCCGATTACTGTAACACTTTTTATAAAGCATTGAATAAAGAGCAAAAAAGCGGAAGGGAGATATTTTCCAACCTTATATATGAGCGTTTTAATTATTACCTAATAACGGTATTTTTCGTCGTTTCATTGTTTAACAAAAAATCCTTTGATAGTTGCTAACAAACTAAATGATTTGTTTTTAGACGAGACAACAATGTTTAACGGATGGTAAATGATACGTGTGTCCATAATTATAGCGTTTATGTAACAATACATGCCTTAGTGCCACTTGCAGCGGGTTCATTTCGACGTGTGCGTGCGGCGGAAGCTTGCGTGACCGCCGCGTCTGCACCACGCACACCACAATCATCACCACCACCACTAACGTCACCAACGAGCATGTTGCCTGTGAATGGACTAGTGTAAATAGATTTGTAATTTTTGTTATGTTTGAATAATTAATAGGGATGAGATGAAATATTATCAATCTGTGCCTTTCACGATACGCAAACTGAAAAATTGATTAGCTGTGATTGCCCAGTTGTAAGGTAAGTTGTTACGCGGGATATTTCTCGAGAAGATGCGGGTGCTAATCCCCATAAGTCATGAGCTTCCAATTAAGTAATACATAGTCAGGAAATATACGTTCTAATAACAACAATTTTCGTGAACGTAAGACCTCTACCAATCCATACTCAGACAAATAAAAAAGATGCCCAAGTACGTCTAAAACTCGGAGTGTTTTTATTAAAAAAAGCAGTTTACAAATATTTATATATTAAACGAGAAAATTCATATTCAGTTAGGACACATAAATGGTTTGAATATTGATATGAGTGTCTTGAACCAGCTTGGCTAGGGATCTAACGACCCTTATATAGTCCTGCTGTGTTACCCCCACCCACAACTTAAGAGAGCCATTGACACTTAAAATCATGTGAAATTTAGGTCAAACTTTGGTCCAAATAAGGCGATCAAAATGATAAAAAAATACTTAGATCTAAAATGTACAAACCACGAGAGCGATTTCAAGTGCAGCGGGTGGCGCCGGAGGGGCAGCGCTAGCGGCCGGCATTAGTACGTTCACGTACTCGCTGTACACGGGCTCGTCTTGCAAGCGACCAGCTGCTAAAAATTTAACAGTAGCGTTATAAACATAGAACTATATCTCTCTTTAAAATAGTATCTATAGGTCAATATATCTGCAGAGCCTCCGTTTTTTTATAGTTATTATTCTTGTTATAATAATAAAACTGTACTCACATATAACTTCAACAAAAAGCGTATAGTTGGTAGTGTCGTCCAGAAGACCGTCTTTAACTTTGAAATCCTCATCGATGCTGTCACCCATCATCGGATTTCTTGTGTAATCACTGAAAGTAGGTTAACACTTACATTAACTTATTTACTTATATGTATTCATATTTCTTATAATAAATCTAATAATGAATTTCTACGTACGATATGGTTTATTACAGTCCAATCCATCCAATCCAATCAGCCGGAAGACGTCCACTGCTGGACAAAGGCCTCCCCCAAAGATTTCCAATCAGACCGGTCCTGGGCCACCCGCATCCAATGGTTGTCAGCGACCTTAACCAGGTCGTCGGTCCACGTTGTGGGGGGTCTGCCCACGCTACGTCTTCCGGTACGTGGCCGCCACTCGAGAACCTTTCTGCCCCAACGGCCGTCGGTTCTGCGAGCTATGTGCCCTGCCCATTGCCACTTTGCGACGGCGATCCTTCGAGCTATGTCGGTGACCTTGGTTCTCCTGCGGATCTCCTCATTTCTGATTCGATCTCGCAGGGAAACTCCGATTATAGCTCGCTCCATCGCCCTCTCAGCAATCTTAAGCTTGCGGACGAGGCCCACAGTAAGCGGCCACGTCTCTGCTCCGTATGTCATCACTGGCAACACACACTGGTCAAAGACTTTTGTCTTGAGACACTGCGGTATATTGGACGAGAAGATATTTCTTAGCTTCCCGAATGCTGCCCATCCGAGTTGGATTCGACGAGAGATCTCTTTCTTGAAGTTGGACCTACCTAGTTTGATAGTATGTCCGAGGTAGACATATCTGTCAACAACTTCAAGTGTAGAGCTTCCAACTGTTACTGGAGTGGGTACAATATGGACATTTGCCATGATTTTGGTCTTGTCCATATTCATTTTAAGACCCACTCGTTGTGAAACTCTACAAAGATCATAGAGCATTGTGTTGAGGTCCTCCATGGTCTCAGCCAAAACCACGATATCGTCGGCAAATCTAAGGTGCGTGATGTACTCGCCGTTGATATTGATGCCATATCCTCCCCATTTTATTACAGTACATGGTGTAAATGTATATGTAAAAGTAAATATTTTCTTTAACAATGCGGTGAATAAGTAAACAGTATATAAGCACATACCTATCACTCCTATCAATGCCATGATACGATCTTCGATCTCTTTTTATCTCCTCCGGTTCTGCGGTTGATAGATCTTCCTCGTCAAAGAAATCGTCTTTAGTTGTCGTGGTAGAGGTGGTAGAGGTGGTGGTGGTGACCGTTGTTTTCGGCAGTGGAATGTCAAAATACGGCCGCCTGGGCCTCTTAAGGCAACGGCGACACATGTCGCTATGTACAGTAGAGTCATCTGCGCTGAATATTGATCTATCGTCACCCACTATCGTCTCTATAACGTCATAGACTGGTGGAAATTTGTCACTGAAAATAAATATTTTTTTATTATTATTATAAAGAAATATTTTATAGTGATCCCACCTGATAGTTAACAAGCGATGTTATTTTTATTATGTGGAGAAATTGAAATGACTTTTAATGAAACTAATAAAATCCCCAAATGAGAAGCAAAAAAAAATATTTTTATGTACTTTTACATAAATATGGATAAAAAAAAACTTACTGTGAGAAAACATCAGCTATGTAGGCGCCTAGTACGGGTCGCGCGCCATGCGCCTCCTCGTAATCTACTATGTTGATGTCGCGCGGCGAAGGTAGCTTGCTCCAATCCGACCGTGGCAGCAACCTCACCACGAATATCCTGAAATTAATAAAATAATAGAATTTTTAAAGTAACGCTACTAAATATATACATGTATTTATATATGTATCTAACCACTACTAATACAGATTAAATAGAAATTATTCTATTTATTATATAATATATATTAATAAATTATATTTTAATAATAATAGTACTAACTAACAAATTCGTTTTATTATTTTCTAAATTGCAGGGAAAATAAAAATAGCGTTCCACAGTAGGCAACAATATGCCAAAATAAGGATAAGTAGACACTACTCTAATGAGAACTATTACTTTTTTTGATGACATAATATTACTATTATTTACCTGTAACAACATATAGGTCCGTTTCTTTCGGACAGCCTTGGCAAACTCAACTTTAACATGTACTTCTCATTGTCCACTATCTGGAACACAATATATAAAAACTTATAGTATAAAAAATGTAAAGGTATAAATTATCTTAAATAAAACATCTATAAGAATAAAACTAAAAAGTTAATACTTCGCAGTAAGTGAACTCTCTAATAGCTAGCAGGGCGGGTTCGAAAAATCCCTACAGTTAACCAAACTTTACGAGATGCTGCCCTGGAATGAAACCAGAGCTCTTGTCTAGCAGTTAACTATTTTTTTTTTATTTCAATTAAGGGACGAGACCAGCGGGCCGTACACATGATTGTAAGTGATACGCCTGTCCATAACAACGTGGCGCTGATCAGGATGATATATATTGCACCAAATTGCGCTCGTCGTATGAGACAAAATGTTTAGTCTCGTTACCCCATTAATTATACTAGTTTCAATGCCCTTCAAACCAGATGTGGTGGTGGTGCAATCATTAATGTGGAAAAATCACTATTTGGCGGCGGAAATGCAGCTGTGGGGTACCTACCCAGACCGTCTCCGACAATTGAGACACTTCCAGTGTTGTTCAACATAAAAAATAACATATCAAAGAATATGTTCTGCTTTACTTTGCGTTAACTAAAGCATGAGAATATCTTTTATATATATTACCTTCTCTCACACATAAAGAGATTTTTATAATCAATGTTATTTTTATATTTTTATTCTTTATTGTAACCAATTGCAAGATATGGAATACATTACAAATAAACATAAATGTACAATGGGCGGTCTTATTGCTCAGAAATCGTATCCATCGGAAAGGAAGACAAACTGAAAGCTGAGAAAAGATAGCGGTGCACTAAATAATTAAAAACTAAATTAATATATTTGATGAATGAAACAAGCAATAGCACAAATAGAAGGAATTTAATTTGATATTTGGTAGTAGTTAAGTGTCTTTTGAAAGAAAATAGGGACTTGGAGATACGAAATTAAGAGGAATGCACGGGGACGCGAAGAGAAAGTTTTTTTGAAGCGCGAAAAGTATGACTACGGCAGTCGGGAATAGATTCGAATTGATTTTTTAGGTTGGTGTTATAGGATTGAACAATATCTTGTATAAAGTAGAAAGAATGTGAGTATTCGTGCGAAGACGGATTGACAGCCACTTGAGTTTTTTGCTAAATTCAGTGATGTGATCATATTGGCGAAGCTCAAATATAAATCGTATATATATATTTTGAATACGCTCAAGCTTATCGAACTGCGCTTCAGTTAAGTCAAGGTAGCAATCATCGGCATAGTTGAGAATAGGCCAGAAGGGATATTTTATATAGCTTTAGGGCAGGTAGCATACTTTGAACCATCGTGGTCGAGGCGGATGGGGCGGCGCCGGCGGCGTGCTGCATCGCTTCGTCTCCTCTTCCCCTCGACGCTGGGTGCGAGTTACTGCGCTCAACCGGACTGTGTAGTTCGTGTTCGGTGGTAGATCGTCAAAACTGGAATAGATAAACATTATTTAAAATATTAAGTATCAACCTAACCGCCACTACATCATCATTAATATTGGCCGGCGGCATTCTTTGTACTACTGGACATAGACTACTCCTAAGGACCGGTTGGTCTCTGATGTCTAAGGCCACCTAATTAGGTACCACCGCAGCATTATTTCTACCGCGCTGAGCACTTGGTAAATTACTAGAGCACCAAGACTTACTGTGTTTTAACATCGAGTGAAATGCGGTGCAGTTTTCTTCCTAATTGCATTCTTTCTTTGGATTCTTAAATTCTTGCTTTACAACCCTATTTACGTCCCCACTGTTGGAACACAGGCTACCTTAAGTATAAGGGCGATGTGGCCATAATCACCACGCAGGTCCAATGCGGATTAGCGACTATGCTTAACATTCTGCTCTACAAAAATTAAAATCCAGCTCGTCTCGTCACATAGCAGAGTTTTAAAATACATAAACAGCTCCTATCATCGGTAATACTGATATAGCAATAAGTAACGAATATTTTACAAACCGTGCACTTCTGGTATCATTAGGCTTGGATCGATACATGGGCCCCCACGATACCTTTTGTAGTTGTCCATAGCGGTCTCTATATGTGGCAATACCACTTAAATTCATCTGAAACAAGAAGATATTATATAGGAAATTGTTTTTCGCACAAAAAGTTACACTCGTTTTCTACCATGTTTATTACAGATCAACATTATGATAATTTGTTTAACAGGTGATCTGTGGATTATATGCTGTGTAATTTAGTACCACCACAACGTCTATTTCTATCGCCGAGTAGTGAACAAAAATTACTGTTCCAATTTAAAGAACATTGAATCCAGCAAAATTACTAGGGTAAGGAGCCCTTATATTAGGTTGGGGAAAAATTTTCTTTGCATTTTTTAAGAAAATTCAAAACATATTTTAATATAGTTTATTTATATTTAACTAAAGTATGTAGGTACCATTTTGTTTGATAACTTTTGGCCATCTTGTAGGTAGGGACTTGATTCCATTGCTATAGAAATTTTGGGACTTCTGATCAAAATATCGCGACAAGTGGTTTTGGCATTCCTCTCGTTATGTTAACCTGACACTGCCTAAAGAATTCTGAAGAGACCGAAACGGGTGGAAATCTGAAGGTGCAAGGTCAGGACTATACGGCGGATGCATGAACACCCCCCAGCCAAACTCTTAATTTTTGCGGAGTGGCTAAATATGTGTGAGGTCTAGCGTTATAATTATGAAAAACCACACCCCTTCTGTTGATTAATTCCGGCTGCTTTCTCTCAACTTCTTGCTTTAATCTCATCAGTTGTTCGCAGTAGAGTTCAGAATCGATGGTCCCCTTACAATCCCACCACACACACAGCATCACCTTGTTGCGAGTTAACCAAGGTTTCGCCAGTCTGTGAAGCCTGACCGGCCTTTGATCACGACCTTTTTCGCATGTACTTGTTGTACACGAGCCACTTTTCATCATGAGTTATTCAGCTTCATCAAAAATGGATCGGTTTCATTACGTCGTAATAGAGAAGCACAAAGGAGTACACGGTTTATTATTAGGTTTCCTTCAGTGAGCTCGTGAGGTACCCAAATATCGAGATTTTTTGTGTACCCAGTTTTTTTCAAATGCGCCAAAACTGTTTTGTGGTCAATTCCCAGTTCTTCAGCTACGTCGTAACGTAACTACTGATATGCCGATCTTGCTCCACTTTTTCAAAAATGGCATCCATTTTATCCGTAATAGTGGGCGACCCAGAGCGACGTGCATCGTTGACATCAAAATTTCCGGATGGATACACCAAATTTGTGCTACTCTCACAGACACTGCACACTGCACTAGCTCCATAAACATCGCAAATTTTTTTCGCGGCTTGCGTTGCATTTTTACTGTATTGTATTTTTTTGTAGTAAAATTTCAAAATGTATCGAATTTCTTCATTAGATTCATGCATCTTGAGTCAGTACAAAAACAAATGCAAATCACACATTTTCCTAATTTGAATTTGGAACTATGTTCTTTAAAATTCAAACTTTCAATGATACCAAAACCAGCAGCAGATACAAATAGTGTAGCCAAAGAGATTTTATTACAAGTTCATACATACTATAATGCGAAAATACTTTTTCCCCAACCTAATATTTTTAGTTTTAAAGGGACGAGCACAATGTGGGAGAAGTGTGTATATCCTTAGACGATAAACGCTGACAGCTGAACATAGGCTCCCACAAAACATCTATCTCCACACCGATTAGGAGATGCAGTGTATATCATCATAACTAGCACAAATTATGGATAAAACGTATTCTTCACAATCAGGTCAACTCGTCTCGTTGCTACGTTGAACAAAAAAATCTTAATTACACACCCTTCTATTGTGTTTTATATTTATCACTAAGTGACATATATCTTTATATCCTATATTCCCTAGATTACTATCCACCTTTATAACAAAAAGTATCAAAACTAGTACACCAACTTTGAGGTGAAAACCCAGGAAACTTATTTTTATTATATTTGTATGGATTAATAGAAGTAATATTCCAAGGTACTCTATAATGATATATTTTTTCTCAGTTCTAAGCTCCTGATAAAATAGTCGTTAACGTGAATTGTTTGGTTTTAGACTCTCCCACAATTCTTATGTGAAAGTATAGTAGTAGTGGTTTCCTGTTGACTTCAGCTACAGCACTTTATAAATAACTTGATCCTTGGCAGCTGTAGCCTCATCTACTTTGAGGTTGGTGATTGGTAATACCGCCACATAATCGTTCACGAAGGCCTTGTGGTGATCTACCAGGGTGGACCCCATAAGTCAATAGCCTACCGTCGACAACCGGCACAGGGGCAGGTGTAATTTACATTTGGAGACGGTAAGGGAGACGGTTCCCTTCTTCCCTTAGTCCCTGTAGTATACTTACACTATAAGCTTTGATTTCTGCGTTAAGCTTGAACGGTGGGTCCCACGTCAGGTTCATGAAACCACTCGAGCATTGTATGGTGACGTTGCTCGGCCGTCCAGGCGTGCCTCCTAATGTTATGGCCTTCATCTCCTCTGACCAGTTGCCACAGCGTTTAGTGAAGTCTGAACAAGCGCGGACCTGCGAATGTATAATGATTTATTTCACAAGTAAAACTGTAAGGCGTTTTAAATTTGTAACGGGTAGGAAATTCTCATAATATTTAAACCCCTAAATCAAATTCTCAATATCGGTAGTTATCTGTCGCCAGATAGTGTTTAGGTACATACCACCACAGCACTTATTTCCTCCGCCAAATAATAGTGTACAAACATTTCTATGTTCCAGTTTAAAGAAGCCTTGCAGTCAGTAAATTTGCTGGTTTAACATCTTTTTATACTACGAAGACGAGACGAGCGCGACATCCTGATGATTAGCGATATGCCTCCCCCCAATGTAGCGCTTGTTAGAATTTTATACACAGCATCACATTGCGCTCTTCGCATCAAGTCAACATATAATGTTGAGTCTCGTTACTCCAGTAATTTCACTAACTGTAGCGCCCTTCAAACCGGAACACAGTAACGTTTGCACTCTACTGTTTGACGGTAGTAATAGGCGCATCTGTGGAAACTACCTATACGGTCTCCAAGCAATAGTCTTACCACCAGTAAAACAAAACACAACCAAAACATATGAGATTAGGTATAACAACTGACTAATCCATACTCAACAAGTTGTTAAATATTTTATTACTTTGTTCTCATATAAAAATAAAATTAAGATTAACATAATACTTGAATAATATGGCTTGTTATAAAACTCACCCGAAATACGTACGTGCTGTGTGGCTCCAGGTTATCAAACATGTATGGCAGATTCCTACTATCCCTTGAATGATACGCCCGTCTCGGGGCCGCTTCATCGTTCTTTCTAGCTTCTAAAATGTAGTAGTGTATCAACACCGCTATCTCCTCGGGCGGTGGAGCCCAACCAATAGTCACCGAGGTAGCGGAGAATCCATTTATAGAAATATTAGGAACGAATTTCGGATCTTTGTCTAGAGTTTTCACAGTTGTATCATAAACATGAGGTTTGCTGCGCCCGTATGCCGTCGTCACTTCCAATTTTAGTTGGTAAGACGTTGACTTCTCCAATCCCTCCATGACGAACGAAATATTTTTGACCCCAATTTTCTCTCTCGTATATAAGCTGTAGTCTGTTGAAGGCAACCTTCTGTACATTAGATTGTAGCTTTTGATTGGCGAATTGTATGAACGTATAGTCCAGTTCAGGAAAAGTTGAGAAGAGCTGATCGGTATTACTGTATCTATGACTACGAGTGGAGCAGCGTATACTATTAAGTCTATCTCCCCAGTGATGTTCGATGACGTTACTGAATCCCAGACTTCGCAGATATAAGTGCCATTATCTTCAGGACTTTTAATGTGGAGGTTGTAAGTGCTTTCAATCTGTTTCAAATCGAGACGTGTTGCTGGTGCAGAATCCAAATCAACAGCTTCGTCTTCTTTCGCTCTCCTCCACCATTTCACTTCGCCTGGCTTATATACTGTAAGAATATTGAAGAAAAAATATTAAATTAATCTTCTATTATATCTAGTAAAATGAATAGAAGAATAGAAAAAAAAAAAAAAATTACCTTCAAAAACACATCGCATCGTAACATTGGCTTGATCTGTAGCGTTCTGTTTAATCGGACCTGGAGTCTTCTTCGCCAACTTGCCTGGGAAGCTCATATCAAGCACTAGGTGCCTCTCGATCTTCACTTCCCCGAGTTGCGTGATGCACGTATAGTTCCCGGCATCCTCTGACGTTGCATTGCTTATCGACAAATTGGACATTTTGTATTTTTGCGGATTGCCGTCGAGATCTTTCTTTTGTAGTTGTCTCTCTTCAGTTTGAACTTTGATCCTGAAAATTTATCATTGATCTTTTGTGTATCGCTTATTTGTGAGTTTGAAGCTAGTTTCAACATACTAACAAATATTTTATCTAATAAATGTTGTTAAGCACCAAAATTATTATTTTTTTACTAGCTATCAGCAGAAGCCTAAATACCTTGAACAATTTAGGATTAAAGTTTTGTCTGCATACAATTATAATAACAACATTCTGCTTACCTATCGCTAATTTTGATTGGTTCTCCCTTATACAGCCAAACGATATCCGCCTTTTCCGGCGCTGCACTACAACTGAGGTTGGCCTCTTTACCAACTTCACCTTTCGGCGACGACACATCCAGTACCTCTGGAGCATCTTGTGCTGCGGACAAAATAAACATACCTAGTTACGCTGATGTCTTATTTCTGTAAGTATATGATAGAATTAACAATGGTCATTAGAAGAACCAAGATCTCTGATACACCCTTGATTTCAGTAGGAAGTATATTGAGGACAGAGCTGTAGTCTCGGGCTAATAAGAATAGAACTAAGATAAGCCCTTTCCGTCGTAGAAGGCAAATAAAAGGGTCTAGGAGTTTCGGGGGCCTTGAATATCGTTCAACAAGCGAAACTGCGTGGAAGAGCGTGTCTCAGCGATGGTGGCTAGGAGGGTAAGGTTCTCTTCAGAGATGTAACAGAAAGTGTAGCGGAACACCGGTGCGTTCTATAAGAGATCCCGGTGCCTCTCCAAACGCACTGATGGAGCTCATCGAGATTTTGGTGAGTAAGAATCTCATATAACCCTAACTTCCCTCCAGAAGCAGTGTAACTTTCGAAGATTTCCACCCCCAAAAAAAGAACTACATTGAACGGATATACAAAAGAAATCCTAGAGCAATGGAGTCTCATGTCAGCTGGCATCGCAGCGAAGCAGCAGATGAAATAGCATAGAACAGATCTATAGTAGACGTAGGCTACATTTTTTATCAATCTCCTCGATTAAGGTATTTAATTAAAAAATCGATTTTAAGCCGGCTGCAATGAGAATGCGACGAGCAAAACGTATTAGGTACATTTCAATATAAAACCCAACACGAGTTTTCTCTTTCTCGCGCTCTCGCATTGTGCAGCTTCATTTACAAAAGATTTAAACATGACCGAGTATGTAGGTTAATTAAAACACACGTATCACACAACATTGGTGCATTATTAATATATGTGGAATCATAATAACCACTGCACACATAGGAAATAAGAGCTTTTGCAATGTGCTATAACTTATCATATATCACGGGAGCAATCACACGGTTGCAATATTTGATGTGTATCAAATAATGAGGATCGTTTTAATGGAGCTTATGAATGAGTATTTTCTAGGAGCTCGTATGATTCAAATAACAAAAACTAACGTATTTACGTGATACATATAGAAGTAAAAAAATATATAATGAATTATTACAATTTCATGTATTAGAATTATACAAGATAACCATTGTAATAACTATTCAACAAAATTATGGCAAATAATTTGTTTGTAGTATATTTTTCTTTTTTTTTATACAACGAAGTGACGATACTAGTGTGACGTTCACCTGATTGTAAGTGATACGCCTGTCCATAATAACATGGCCTTAGTTAAGATGCCGTTTTTTTTTTTTTTTTTATATATTCACGCCTTTTTCCCAGTAGGGGTAGGCAGAGGTGAATAAACCACCCACGTTTCGCCAGATGTGGTCAGATTAGGTCCCATGTAACAGGGGGCGAGCCTGTTGCCACTTTATTGGGACCACCACACACACACACACACAAAGATGATATCAGTGTTCGGGTTTCCTCACGATGTTTTCCTTCACCGTTTTTGTATCTCGCTGTTGTAACTAAAGTTCACAGATGTACATAACTTAAATATTAAGTCATTGGTACATGCCGAGTTTTGAACCCGCGACCTTCGGATTGAAAGCCGCACGCTCTAACCATTAGGCCAGCGAGCTACCGCCGTTTTGAGGCGTAAGATATTGTCTCGCTACCCCAGTAATGTCACTAGTTACAGCGTCGTTCACTTGGAAACACAGTAATGTTTGCACACTACTGTTTGACAGCTATGGTAGTATCTACGTAGGTAGTCTCCGGCAGCAGGAAATATGTGCTATGCTCAGACAAATCCACGCGGATGTCTTGGCTTTACAGCAATATATAGTAATGTATTATTTTTTTGGGATAAATAAATAAAAATAAAATAAATCCTATTATTCGATAACATATGACTGTTTGATTATGGTAAAATTATTATAAATTTTAATAATATTTCTACAACTATATTGGTTTATGGGTTACCGCACAACTCATGAGATCCAACCCAACCTCACCTGCACATAGTGCACCCTGCTAATCAACAAACAAACTACTATCTCCCACCAACCCGCATTGAACCAGCGTTGTGGGAAATATAATAAAAAAGGTCCTAATCCCCCCATATAAATCCCTACCCGATTGATGTGGAGATTTTTGTGGGAGGCCTGTGTCCAGCAGCGGACATCTACGAGCTGATGATGCTACTGTATCGAAAACTAAATCCAGAGTAAATATCAATTCAAATGTTAAATATAACGTACACGCTACCCTCATTACAATTAAACAAGTTATTATTTATGTGTTAATAATCAATTATGTATACAGTAATTGTGTGTTGTAACAAATAAATTCGGTCACAACGAAATCGGCAACAATTGTATTTAACACTACACGTATGTTAGAGATTTTACACAACACACATACACCTGTAACATTATAACAATAGAACATCGATAAGCATAATCACGATACAATAAGTGGCGGCGGCTTTTGTTGAAAACAAACAATTTAGGCAAATTAGAATCTTTGGGCCACCTTTCTATGTATCATCATGGAGTGTCATCTTCAAATTGAAATTGGGCGATTAGTAGGAGAAAACAATTTCTATAATGGGATATCCTTTTTTATGCCTATATGTCACAAAGCATCTCCTTTTAGGGGTAGGACTTTTTAAAATCCAGTCTTAACTGACCTATACTCGGTAAAATGAATATCCCTCCCGATCAAATACAAAAAATGAGGAATGATGGACAATGTGATTAACAGTGTGATAAGGAAGCGGTGCGGCGTGGTAGAAGATGTAGTGACAAGGATAGAGAAAGGGATGCTTAGATGGTTCGGCCATGTCGATAGAATGGATGAAAGAAGATTAACGAAAGAAATATACAAGGTAAGAATGATTGGAAAAATCGGTGCAGGTCGACCTAGGCGGACATATTCCGATCAAATCGGAGATGTCCTAAAGAAAGGCCGGATCAAAAGCACACGCAACCGGCGAGCATGCATGAAGACGCTTATGAAGGTGGAGGAAGCGAGAGAGGTGTGCCAGGATCGTAGCAGGTGGAGAGAGGTGGTCTCTGCCTACCCCACTGGGAACGAGACGTGATATATATGTATGTAATGTAATGTAAATTCAAATCTCTAGCCCTCTCGGTACTAGAAAAATCGTTATGAGTACTCAATCGTACACTCGAATACTTATCTAAATACATATATAAAAGTGTTATATATATACAGATAGATATATATAAATAGATACAGATATTCCACACAATTTAACTCTACTATACCAAAAAAAATTCTGATTAATTAATCCCTGCTGAGGTTTTGTTGTTAGTATGTATTTATAATAGGTTAGCAAATATCTCCCTTCCGCCTTTTTGTCTTTTGAATTTCGCGGCTATGTACAAAGCGCTACAGAGCTCGTATTTGGCAATACTATACATAATTTGAAAGGTCTTGACATAACCTACAAAACGACGCTATGCATAATTAGTTTGGATATTGCGTTCAACAGTTATAGACGTGTAAACATGCGAGTTCACTAACGCCGAATTTGCGCTATTTTAAAGTTTTCCTTCGTTAAAGGCAAATCCGCTAGAGAAACGTTCCGTGAGATTAATGGTGTTTTGGGGGATGGTACTCTATCACTTCGAACTGCAGAGGAATGGTTTCAACGATTCAGAGCCGGTGAAAACGACACCATGGATAAGCCAGCCGGCGGAAGACCTGTGACGACAAATACCGGTCAAATCATGGACTACATCGAGTTAGACCGGCATGTGGCATCTCGTGACATCGCCCAGGAGATGGGAGTTAGTCACCAAACCATTTTAAACCATCTGCAGAAGGCTGGATACAAAAAAAAGCTTGATGTTTGGGTGCCGCATGATTTGACGCAAAAAAACCTTCTGGACCGAATCAACGCCTGCGATATGCTGCTGAAACGGAACGAATTCAACCCATTCTTGAAGCGGATGGTGACTGGCGACGAAAAATGGATCGCATACGACAATATCAAGCGAAAACGGTCGTGGTCGAAGGCCGGTGAATCGTCCCAAACAGTGGCCAAGCCGGGATTGACGGCCAGGAAGGTTTTGCTGTGTGTTTGGTGGGATTGGAAGGGAATCATCCACTATGAGCTGCTCCCATATGGCCAGACGCTTAATTCTACCATCTACTGCGAACAACTGGACCGCTTGAAGCAAGCGATCGACCAGAAGCGTCCAGAATTGGCCAACAGGAAGGGTGTAGTGTTCTACCAGGACAACGCCAGACCACACACTTCGTTGATGACTCGTCAGAAGCTACGGGAGCTCGGATGGGAGGTTTTATCGCATCCACCATATAGCCCGGACATAGCGCCAAGTGATTACCACCTGTTCCTGTCCATGGTGAACGCCCTTGGTGGTGTAAAGTTGAACTCAAAAGAGGCTTGTGAAAAGTGGCTATCCGAGTTCTTCGCAAATAAGGAGGGGGGCTTCTACGATGGAGGTATTATGAAGTTGCCGTCTAGATGGAAACAGATTATCGAACAAAACGGCGCATATTTGAACTAAATCCGATCACTGTAACACTTTTTATAAAGCATTGACGAAAGAGCAAAAAAGCGGAAGGGAGATATTTGGCAACCTTATATTATATAAGAAATTATTGGTGTTTGATGTAAGAAGAAAGCAAGGCTACTCTACTTCCTACAAAATTGAGATTTCGTTAATAATTACATAGTTGTCATTTTTTTACGCAGAACCTTTATTATATAATATTCCAATCAATCACCAGCTATATACTAGTGAAAATCCTATAAAAACTGCTCGGTCTATTCTAAAGATAAATTGACGAAACAGTGACATCAAGATTATTTAAAAAGTGTAAAAGTAAAAGGTAAAGAGCTTTGTTTTTGATGATGTTGCATATACAAACTATAATTTATATAACATCTATAGAGATTAATCGAAGAGACGAGCCGGAGGTTCATCTGATAGCAAATGATACGCCCGCCCGTGACAATGTTGCGATAGTTAGAATGTTATACACTGCACAACATTGCGCTCATTGCATGGTACGTAAGATGTTGTACACTAAGTACAACGCCCTTCAAACTGGAACACAGTAATGTTAGCACACTACTGTCTGGTGGCAGATATAGGCGCCGCGGAGGCACCCACTTAGACGGTTTCCGGCAACAGAGACCTATCAGGAGAATCCTTTGTCTTTATGCCCCTGCGGTGGACCAGACTGTTGTGCATATTGTTACCTCCTTTATATGGAAAATAATGTTTAGATTGCGAAATGGAGTTGGGAAGACAGCTGAACGAGGAAGTTATTGCCTCTCTGATGAATGAATTGAAAAAAAATGAAAGTCTACAGCCGAAACATTAAAGAAAAATTTTAATTAGACAAAAAGAAAACAGTTGTGATATAAGAGTAGCTATAGTCAAGTCGAAATATAAAACTGATGAAAATTTTTGGGGTGTAAGGGGTTCCGGATAACAACTCAAGGTACCCAAGTTAATCTCACCTACTCGTGGTGCACCCAGCTAATCAACAAACGAGGCTCTGGCTTCCCCACCAACCCGCACTGGCCCGGAATAGTGAAAAATGGCTCAAATCCCCAGAATTAAATACCTGCTTGATCGATATGGGAATCTTTTAGAAGTCCTACGTTCAGCAGTGGATGTCAACCGCCTGATGATGATGTTGATAAAAATATAAGGAAAAAAGAAAAACCTGTAAAATATTTGGAAGACTACAGATAATGGCTTTTCATTAATTTCAGTTCTCTATCAGGTGGGAATACTAACAACGGTGTACACTTGAGAGGAATGGTAGAAGGAATTGTTATGTAGAACGTTAGAGGAAAAGAAGCGTAAAAGAAGAACAGAGCATGGAAGAGAAGACAAAGATGAAAATGAGTAGTAAATAAAAACTATAATATATAATGACTGTTAGTAAATGTATAATACAATAATGGCTCCTAACCCGCCACGACTATACAAAAAATTTTATTAAAAAAAACAGAGACCTACCAATAGTTTTGGAAAGGTCTATATCAAGAATATATTTAAATAATATACAGAACATGCATGTATAACTTAAATTAAACACTCCAATATAGTAAATACCAATCCATATGTGGTATTACTGTATCGATTCTCTGTAATAACTTGGACTTCCCCTCGCATAAGTAATTGCTTCCATTATATGTTCTCTTTGTTTCAGAGTACATTAACACTACTTTATTATTCTTATATTACACCACACTTACATAACTTAACAAGGAAACTGAAAGAACGTATTAAAAGCGTACTAGAAAGAAAAAACAAAAAGTAGGAATACAAATTGAAACGGGTATTCACATTATATTTACGTCCTAATCTGGGTCTTAGATCTGTTTCTTCTTATTCAACTAATATTAAGATAACACTTGTGATAAAGATAATAACATATCAGTGAGAAATTCAACGAATTCGCTTGCTTTTTAAGTATCTATAATTTATTGAGAAATAACCAATTTGTAATAAACTACAAATAAATCACAAAAAAAGCTACTATAAAGTAGGAGAAAATAATATTTAATCTCAATAGACATATAGGTGGAAAATCAATCAATGAAGAGGCGAGACGTTCACTTGATAATATGTGATACGCCTGCCCGTAACAACGTGGCATTAGTTAGGATGTTATATACTGCATCACATGCTCGTCCTTAAGACAAGAATCAGTCTCATTACTCCAGTAATTTCACTAGCTTCAATGTGCTTCAAACTAGAACACGGTAGTGTCTGCACACTCCTGTTTAGCGGCAGAAGTAGGAGCTGCGGTGGTACCTAGCTAAACGGTCTCCGGCAACAGAGACCTACCACCAGAAAAATGCTGCTTTTTATTTACCATTCGAGTTTTTTTTTCAAATAGTTACAAGATGATAATACTCTTTGCAATAATAAAGTATCGTGTTGTATATTGCAGGGGCTCATTTGAGAGGATTTAGGCCATTTCCCAACACGCGTACCCGCGGGTTGGTGGGAGCCAGAGCCTCGTCTGTCGATTAGCAGTGTGCACCACGAGCAGGTGAGGTTGGCTTGGGTCTCGTGAGTTGTTGTGTGGGACCCCTTATGTAAACCCAAGACTTATAAATAGACCAAATACAAACTGAGAACCTCTCCCTTGTCAATGGTTGAAAAAAACTATAACTATAAAACGTTATTAGATGGTGGTATCATATAGCTTGGTGGAGGTCTCTGTTGTCGGACACCGTTGATACCTACCTAGGTATGATAGCAGCTCCTATTTCTGCCGGCCGAACAGTAGCGTGCAAGCATTACTGTGTTCCGGTTTCAAGAGCGCTGTAGTCAAAATACTCAGATTACGAGCAAGCGTCAAGCTTGATGTGTTGCTGTGTATAACATCCTAACTAGCCCATTACCATCACGTGTACGTCTCGTCTCTTTGTAGAATAAAAAAATCAATAATAATTGCTATTGATACGTGTATCATTAATCAAATATCATTATCCACTTATGGTAATTTCACTTCGGTGTAGTTTCAAAACTCAATATACGCCGTATTGTATAATTAAAGTGAAATTATAAAACGATTTCACTTTAGGTACACCAGTATAATATCTATTTCCAACTGCTTTCTATTTCTGACCTGAAGGTAGTAAATTATTTTTCACTTTCAATATAGGGCAAGTGAAAGGTATAATTAACTGTACTCTACTGTGGCTTATTTCACTATTACTTGATTTAATAAAAAAAAAAATTTAATTGATGTGATACATAGAAAGGTTTTGAATAATTAAACAGCATTTCCAAACAGGAGTAAATGATTATTTGGAAATCCTTAAATTAAGTAATTTTTTATCAGATTCTTTAACACTAGGTTCAGGTCATACGAACTAGAGCAGTGGCTTCCGGTGAGTCTTTTGACATTCTTTTTTTTTAGTAACAGTTAAATAATGCAAACATTTTGTTTAAAAAGAAAAAGGTAATGTTTTGACATGGTCCAGTCGTGTGAATTTCTCATATAATAATAATACAGTCATAGTGATAAGTCTCCCTTGAAATAATCCATGACATCAACATCAGCCGAGACGCCCTCTGCTGTACATGGCCTCCCCCAAAGATCTCCACATAGTTCGGTCCCGCGTTGTTCGCATCCAGTGGGTTCCCGCGATACTCACCAGATCGTCGGTTCCACCTTGTGGGGGGCCTCCCAACAATACGTCTGCCGGTACGCGAGCGCTACTCGAGGACTTTACTGCCCTGCCCACTGCCACTTAAGTCTAGCAATCTTTTGAGCTATGTCGATGACCTTAGTTTTTCGGCGGATCTCAACGTTTCCTATTCGACCGTGCAGAGAAACTCCGAGCATAGCTCTCTCCATTGCCATTTGGGTGACTTTCAGCCTTTTTACAAGGTCGTTAGTAAGGGGCTACGTCTGGAATTATTCTTGTATATATAGTTATTTGTACTATATGTACGCAGCATCGAAGTCGTACTAGAAGACGATGCCAAAGCAATTAACTCAACCTTTCCACTATATGCAAAATGTTAAATAAACAATTAAATGAGCTTGCACTTCAAGTAGAATGATGTGTTAATAAAAACCTTATATTTTCATAATATAACACTGAAATTTAGTTTAAACTAAAATTACTCTTGATCCCGTACCCAACTCTCTCACTAACTAGGCACTAGGGAAGTTTCTAAAGTATTAAAAGGGGGTGATATATTACAAACGATTTTGGTGCTTTGACGGCCCATAGAACAATAAGACCACTTGAAAATGACGCTGGGGTAGTTGATTGCATTTTAAAAACTCTATTCAATATGAAACTCGATGTAATGGTCCCTGTGTGTGCAAACACTATGCAATTAAATCGGCAATTTAACTTAACAAGCAAGCAAACGAATATAAAACCCTAAATATTTCCTAATAACACAAAGGCGGCTAGAACCTAGTACTTGGTATGAATTATAAACACCAGACAAAACTTCAACTACATTTATACATTATGGCTTAGCTCCCACCAACCCGCATTGGACCAGTGTGTTGGAAATGGCCCGAGTCCCCCCCATATGAACCCCTACAGATGACCCCTGGTGCCGGCGATGCGTGCAGCGTAGGACCGATCGATGTGGGGATCTTTGGGGGAAGCCTATGTCCAGCAGTGGACGTTTATCGGCTGATGATAGATACATTAGTTAAGTTTTAAAAAAACAACAATAATTAATTTCAGTAATTATATTTTTACTTATTAATTTGTTTATTACTAATATTGTGTCTATCTATTATTGGAGATGCGATGGGTATGTCATATGTATAGATTATTATATAGTTGATAGTCCTAAATAAGTAAAAGAAATAAATATGTTCCAATATAAATGCCAATCACAAATCCAAAAGTGACAAATAATTTTTGGACTAAGAAAATCTATTTTAAGTGAAAAAAGAAATTAAAAAAAGAGGTCTCTGACCAAAGAGATCTATCAACAGTATAGTAGATCCACAGAGCTTATGCTTTCGGAGAAGGAAAACGTGGAAGAGTAAAACGACATGCTCCAAGAACAACAGCTTCCGCAGACATGTCATGCACCAAACCACACTTGGTCATCGTGATGGATACATAAGCCTTCACTCTCGCTCTCTTTGTAAAAGAAGGGTGCGAATCTCAATAGCAGGAACATTTAGAAGGCTATTTATCATTACAAACCATAAATTGTTGCTATCAATGTTTATGGAATAAAGACTGAACTATCAATTACTATTACTACGATATATATATGAAGATTGATATATGTTTGGAACTATAAGACCTAGAGATTTCAAATTTGGTAGGAATATTATTTTTGCCGAGTATAGGTCAGCTAAGTACAGATTATAAAAAATCCTTCTACAAAAGTACTTGCAGAGGTGTTACGGCAAGCAAAGCGATATATATTACACTAAGTTTTTTTTTTTTTTTATATTGTCACGCCTTTTTCCCAGTAGGGGTAGGCAGAGGTGAATAAACCACCCACGTTTCGCCAGATGTGGTCAGATTAGGTCCAGTGTAACATGGGGCGAGCCTATTGCCACTTTATTGGGACCACCACACACACACACACAAAGATGATATCAGTGTGCGGGTTTCCTCACGATGTTTTCCTTCACCGTTTTTGTATCTCGCTGTTGTAACTAAAGTTCACAAATGTACATAACTTAAATATTAAGTCATTGGTACATGCCGAGGTTTGAACCCGCGACCTTCGGAATGAAAGCCGCACGCTCTAACCATTAGGCCAGCGAGCTAACACCAAGTTTAGTAACGTTATAATACAATAAAAAAAAATCGAGGGAAACCTACCCTCACAATAGTTGGCATTGTTAAATATGTTTATAACCGAGATAAATGAAGGCCTAGATGAACTCACATCCGTGCAACATTCACCCTTTTTATCAACACCACTAAGTGATAAGTGGTTACTTATTACTTATATAGTATTTATACTTTGGGATTTTATAAATAACTCTACTATATTCACAATAGTACATAGATCAAACTAAAGTAAAGAATATTTAGTATAATATAAACATTACCCCACTTTTTTAAATTAGTACCAATGCTTACTCACAAGTAAATAAGATAAGTTCCATCTCATTTTTAAAATCAAAAACCTTAATGCATGACCATGATCCCACCGGATGCTAAGTTATGATGGTCTACGGCAGTAAAGCAAGATAACCTAGTAACAGTCAATTTACTCTTTTCTTGATTACTGCTTTACTGTTGATATTTTTTATTGGACGAACTAACGAGACGAGGCAGACGTTCCTCGATGGTAAAAGCTTGTCAATAAAAACGTGGTGCTATTTATGATGATATACACTGCACCACATTGTCCTCGTGATCATGAGGTAGGCGAAAATCTACTTACAACATTAAATACATTATAGCTATTAGCTATAACGGCTTTCAAACCGGAATAGTAACAGTAGTTTTCAGCAAGAGAGATTTCTATCAACAGTAGAATCTTATTTTTGTCAAGGATATACTTCAAAGGTCCATGAGTACTTAAGATGGTATTTGTTGAAGTTTGTTTTTAGCTTTTTTGTTTAATTATTAATCATATTTAATAACAATAAATATTAAAGAGGAAATATAAACCGTCTGATACAGCAGTCAATTCAGTGGAGGCGTAGTCGCGAGCAGCGCCCAGCCCCGTATATAAAATAAACAAAGTGGTACTGTTTCCGTTGTTCCACAAACTGAGAAGCAACAGCTGTTCAACCTCCGCCGCGTTACGTAATAGGCGGCGTTATAAATTGCTCCGTTAACTTTACGGGTTCAATGCCTCCTCCGTTAATATTTACCAATAAAAAATATTTGCATATAGCAATATGTATCATCACCATCATCATTAGGTGCCCTTTTCATACTGGACAATATGTATAGTTCTATATAAACAAATTTTATTAAAGAAACAAATAGAGACATTCACCTGATGGTATATATACACACCTACCCATAACAACGTGGATCTAGGTAGGATGATGTACACAGCCCCCATTGTGCTCGACATAAATTGTTAAATCTTTTTACCCTAGTGTACCCACTAACTACAATGCTCTACAAACCGGAACACTGAAGTTTCCTAATCAGTATTAGACGGTGTCCGGCAACAGAGGCCTATCACCAGTTAACAGATGTAAACTATGGCCATATCATTATGAATTTCTCGACATATCGGCCACTTCGCAAAACCCATGGTCACGGGAAGACTAAGCTGACAGTTGTCTTGACATCATAGTTCATAGAGAACCTGCATTTTAAATTTTGTTCACAATCCAATCTACGCAGAATGAGCTTTGTCTTCGAGTCTGCTAGTAGTGTGTTTGGTGTTTGATTTCATTATATTAATAATAGGTTCCTAAGCCGGTAGTAGTATCCCACCATCTTTTGTAATGAAATTAGTATGTATTTAGTTTCGATAGTCGCACGGAGCTTTCTTTACAGAAATCAATGTATTTATTGTAAGGATATATGTTATATGAAACGTAGTGTAATAGATGGATTGATTCAGAGGACATATAAACCAAATTAACTAAAGAAACGTTATAAAAATCCATAAAAATTATTATATTTGCATAAATATAACAAATCATTAATTTTGATCATATTCTATATTACAAAGTATCGCAAGAGTTATTTGATATACATAACAAATCGGTTAAAACCCTACTTGTTACTCCCACGCCATAGGAGGCGCAATATTACTGTGACTCAACCGGATAATCGGATACATTGCCGGCGGAAAAGGGGACATACATCCTGCCACCGGACCACCCTAAACTTATACGCAAACTTATCATAACTAATAAATACGTACAAGTAATAAAGCCATATAAACATAACGACTCAGTCACGACACGAACTTCGTTGCCGGAACGCAGTAATCTTTATTACGTTAAACGATAAGCAAATATCACAAAACTTAAAATATATTTATATCCTCTGTGTTTTAAAATTGTAGATCTTGACTATGGCGAAATAACAATAAACAATAACTATGTCTATAATCTTCCCACCTTCAATATAGAAGCGGTTACCTAATGTTTTAAGATGTACCACAAGGTAACGATTACGCCCACAGATTTATTGAAAGCAACCATGAAGATAGTTGTAATAAAGTAGAATTTACTAAGCCTCTCGATGATATATATCATAGATTACAATCTAAGTCCCTTCGATTACCGTTTAACTTACAAAGTTGAGTAACACGCTAGTCATTAAACCCGCCGTATGCGGGTAAAGCTTACCCACGCCGCGTCCGCCTGCACTTGGTTACCGGCAAGGTATTATGAAGGTTTCAAAGAAGCGCTCAAAAAGAATACGGCACTACGTCGCCAGCCGCTGTGCTATAAAGCCATACAAAAATCCACGGCCAATACACAATACGTTGTTGAACGGGATACCCCCAGGGGGTGAAACTAGGGTTGACAGTTCTTCAATACGAAAGTAATATGGTGGTTAACGCCGCGGTAAGATCACATCTTTCTAAATTACTATATATTTTTAATTAACTGATGAATACTTAGTTGCTCTAGGAAATTGTGGCTGTAAGGATTATTTACTACCCAGGAGCATAAAAAGTGCATTAATCTAGAAGAAGCCTATTAACTTTTATAGATGTCCTCGTCATACCTTCACGAAAAATTGACGCCTGCAGACTTCCAACCCTTCGCTGTTCGCATTATGAAGGTCAAAGCGAAACGCTTTGTGCAATGGCAAAATATCAACAAGGTAGAGATGAAAGTTTGCAGTATCAATTCGTCCAATGGTGCTATCAGATCATACAGTTCCTGCTCACATATTTCTGTAACGCGGTCACGAAACAATGAGAACTTTGATTTCACATAATATTTACTATTTTCATTCCGATCCATATAGTCTTACGATGATGAACCGTGGTAACAGTGACCAACGACGCTCGTTTTTAATTTCACACTCTGCTAGCAACCCGATCTTAAAATGCAATGAGCCGGTTCTAAATGATTAATTGCAGTTTAATCACTAACGTATTACTTAAATACTATCTAAAATACATAAATGAACTGCTACTTGTGTAGCTCTCTATTGCCGGAGACCGTCTAGGTAGGTAACACCGCAGCACCTATTTCTGCCGCCAAACTGTAGTAAAAATGTTCTAGTTTAAAGAGCAAGACAATACAAGTCTCAAGGCGAGCACAATGAACTGATAGGTCCAATAAGCACAAGAAAAATGAGCTTCATTATATATGCACACATTAATACATGGACGTTGGTAGCCCTAGCTAGATACGGTGTCTAGACGCCCCCAGATCCCCAACCTGGGTATAGCGTGGCTCCTGTTAATTACCAGCTCTGACAACCGTTTGTTGACAGCTTGACAATAGCAATCTTAAGTGATAGACGAACACGCACAATCGCACAGGATTTATGCTATAATCCGCGGATTGCTCCTAACTTTAAACACTTATAAAGCCTGTAGAGGCTAGTCTAGCGTTAGAAACTTAATCGCAGTCTGCAGACTTCGGGCATTCAAGATCGAATCCATCATTTGATGGAAGTCTGCGGATGATCTACAACGGCGAGGTAGTCTTCGGTAGAGTCAAGACGAGTTATCATATCATCGTTGAAGAGACCCATGTTTCTTGTCTTGTGATCGGTCTAAACGCTGAAGACTTTCACTAAAGAATTATAGTCTGTAACATGCTCTTCACATTTTTTTAATTATATAGATTACCACTTGAGTACGATTCCACCAGAAGGTTAACGGCGACATAGTTTTTAATAGCCAAGCTCATTAGTCTAGAAGTAACTTATTTATTCCTTTCTCAAAGATTCCCAAATCATAACAAAATAACTCAGGTGTGGGTCGACCTGATATACCTTCAAAGGTAAATATATCTCTTGAAAGATTTAGCCCTTAATATCAAAAACAAAAATGATGACATTTCACTCTTCTCCTATCAGGTTTATTTTGACATTCCCTGTGTATACGATATTATTGACAGCGGAAGAAATGGTTAGACGATATAAAAGAGTGGACCGGGTTTAAATACCATCAGCTAAAAAAATACATGAGAATCGATTTGGTCTTCTCAATCTGATCACCTAATGATGATGATATGACACAGATCCTAACGCATGTTTGCACCCTCTTTATTTTAATAAATATTCATGCGTTTGTTCGCGTCTTTATTTTTCCAATAACGAATAGTCAGCTCTTAGTTCCGATTATTAGGAAGTCGACGTCGCTCTTCCGCTTGATAACGCGATTGCTTCCGTCACCATGAATTATCTTGTGACAATTAATTTTTAAATGAAACAATAGAGTATTGCTATTATATATTTTTTGTGTAGTAGAGATTTAGATTATATTGTGTAAGAAAGCAATAAACAGGTTGCTCATACAACATATAAGGTTAATGATCTTCACACAGCCAATCTCGTGTTTCATTTTCGACATACGTGAAGTTAAATCTCCATTAAGTAGTAAATTTAATTTCTGCAGCGTTCTCATACCGGAAGACTAGTAGGCGGAAAAAATCACTCGCAAAAGAATAAAAGACATTATGATCCCATCCAGACAGCAGAAGTTAGAGGAGTATTTAAATATTACTCTACAAGCTCGTGCTTATCGATGTTGGTTCAGTAAATTCAATACAACTCAGTATTACACACCCTTTTTTTGTCGTGGGAGCAATCTTCTAAAAAGACTGCTTCTGTGGAATAATGTTATAATGATGGGGGGTAAGCAGGGTTATGTGAGATTCTTACTCACTAAAGCAACCTCGATAGTCTGCCTCAGTGCATTTGGAGATGCTCCGGTTTCTCTTATAGAACGCACCGATGCCCCTCAACGCTTTCTGTTACACGTCTCTGAAGAGGACTAACCTAACCTAACCTAATCCTTCTAGACACCATCGCTAAACCCTATTCTGTCACATGCAGCTTCGCTTGTTAAGCGATTAGGACCCCCATTCTCAAGGCCTGCGGAACTCTCAGACCCTTTCAGTCGCCTTCAACGACAGGCAGGGCTTACTTTAGTCCTACTTTAGTCCGTCTTCTCCAAGCGGAATCAATCCTCTAGACAGTATTACATACCTATGCCGTGGAACATTCTCATAGGGCATAAAAATAAAATATCATGGTGATAGGATTCTAGTACCGAACTGCCGTCTAGGTAGATACGGACGCAGCTCCTATAGAAATTGCTGGGGTAGTGAGATTTTATATCTACAGACGACGAGCACAATGTGAAGTGTATATCACTCTAACTATCGCCCCTTTTTTATAGGCAGGCGTATCATTTACCATCATGTGACCGTCATCTTCTCGCCGTTCCTTGACAAAAAAAAATGTATAATTTACATTAGAGACCAACACTACCTTAATAACAAAAGGTCCTCACCGTACAGTAAACACGAAATAAAAATATCAGTTGCACGAGTAATTGGACCAAGGAGTGCGGGATTTATTGATCCCGATGCCAATTGGGACGCAGTGATGCCCTATTACTACGAAACCCAATTCACAATAGCAATACAGCAGTGAAATAGTAATACGTTAATAGTTAGTCGCAAAATTGAACATTGTTTACAAAATCATACAATTTTTAGCTTATGATAATTTGCTTAGGTTTTTAGTGGTGTGTAATAACTTCCTTTACGAAGAGATTATGTGTGGCCGAGATGCGAATGTTTAGATGGATGTGCGGTGTGACGAGAATGGATGAAATTAAGAATGAGTATATTAGAGGAAGTCTGAAAGTTGCTCCAGTGACAGAGAAATTGAGGAGCAAGAGGTTAGCGTGGTGCGGGTATATATGTTATACGGAAGGATGAAGGACATATAACAAAGAAAGTAATGAGAATGAACGTGGATGGTTATAGGGATAGAGGAAGACCGACGAAATGTGGATGGATTGTGTGAAAGATGACATGTGTAAGAAGAGTGTGAATTCAGATATGACGGCTGTGATAGAGTGATATGGGAGAGATGTACATACTGAGCCGACCCCACATAACTGGGAAAAGGGCAGAAGGAAGAAGAATATCTTCCTGCACATTCATCGGTAAAGACAGGATATCGTTATATTATCCTTTTTTTCATATATATCATCACGCGCTTTTTTTTCAAGAGGGGTAGGCAGAGGCGAATAAACACCCACTTTTCGCCAGATGTGGTCAGATTAGGTCCCATGTAACAGGAGGCGAGCCTGTTGCCACTTTATTGGGGCCACCACACACACACACAAAGATGATTTCGGTGCATGGGTTTCCTCACGATGTTTTCCTTCACCGTTTTTATTTCGCTGTTGTAACTAAAATTCACAAACGTAGATAACTTAAATGTTAAGTCATTGGAACGAAGAGATTCGAACCCGCGACCTTCGGAATGAAAACCGAACGCTCTAACCATTAGGCCAGCGAGCTACTTATATTATCCTATCTTATTATATTATGTTTGTTCGTATAAGTATACATATTCATACAAATTTTTTTTTAATTTCTGATTAAAGGTACCAAAGTTGAACTTAATTGTAAAACTGAAACGAGAGACCAAGTGAACCCTTCACTTGTCTTGACCATTATCAGAATGAAAAAAAATAACTTTACATTTATATTGTAACTTGAGCCTTCATAGTGTGATAGTTCTATAGTTCCAAGAATAAGCATCGAATGACCATATAGAATAAACAATTTCCTATAACAAGAAACGTAAGATAAGATCTCGTTTATCAAATGTGCATCCTGTGGTCATTTCATTATGACCACTGAAGTTCATTCAGTGAATTTTAAACATCGTTAAAACATCGTTGTGGTAACATTGTGAAATCCAACAAGTGAGGATGTTACGAAATCTGGTCTCATATAAATAAACATGGACCAATTGACGTCTGCCGGTTGATGATGATAGTATATAAAACTTTAAGTTGGAAACGATAAGATAGCTTAACATTAGATATGTAAATTTATTGTTTCACATTACTTTTTATTGACAACCAGCTGTTCCCTGTCCGCTTTCCTAGCTGTAACATCCTCGCTACTCCGCTATTCGGTCTTTTGTTGACCCTCTAAAAGGCAGAAGCCATATCTCAACCATCATCATTAGCCAATAGAAGTACACTGCTGGACACAAACCTCCCCCAAAGATCTCCCCATCGATCGATCCTGCGCTGTGTGGATTCATTTGAGGGGATTTGGGCCAATTACCACCTGGCTCGCCCAATGCGAATTGGTGGACGCCAGATCTTCGTTTATTGATTAGCAAGGTGCACCACGAGCAGGTGAGGTTGGCTTGGAACCCGTGAGTAGTTGTGCGGGAACCTTTACACCTCTATCATATACTCACAATATATAATATCTATGTTCATCCAACATCTAACAAATGTTGAGTATTTATATCTAAGTTTCGGAGATCATGTAATCAGTGCAAGTACCGTAGATGTTGTGTGATTGTCTAGAATTTGGCTCTCGTGTATTGTCAGCCGGAACACAGCAATGCTGATGTGGAGGGCAAAAATGTGAGTTCACTAGTTGGCAAGATCAGTTCGGAAAAACACTACCATCATTCATTCTTGTACATAGTCCAGGCTTCAAACCAGGAACCTTGTGTTTTAAGGTTTTAGCCAAGAAAGCGGTATATTTATGAATGAATTTTTTTAACAAAAATTTAAGCAGTCTAACCCAAGTGGCGAACGAATGAGAAAACACATATATAACATTATATATGTAGAGCATTTCCTTTGTTAATTTTCCATCTTTTCTATTCATAGCTCTGTTTTTTTTTATGAAAACCTTCACGTAGGTCCCTTTTTTAGATTCTAGTCTATGTTATCGCGCGCGAACATCGTACCTATATAAGACGCAAAGTGATTGCGAAGAGATCACTTAACTTTTGCCTCCGACCTCGTATACAACAACTACTAAACATATAAGAATTCCCCAAGTAACAACGCTACACGTATATTTGAATTATAAAAAAAATATTAACAGGAAAGGCGCATGCCCTTATTTAATAACATCAAGTCTCCCCTTAAAGGGGCAGGCCGAAGCCCGATAAGCCCAAAACGCCACAAATCTTATTAATTAACGAGTAATTTGAGAATAAATTACCTCATTAATTTGCATCTTGATCTATATCAAGTACCTATGTACTAGTCTAAAAACCTTAACATTTTTGATATATTTACAGTAGACAGTTTAGTCCATCCACACATCAAATCACTAGAAGACCTAAATTTTAAAAACTAGAAGTTACTGTAGAACATAAAATATAATTGTTTTTTTTTTTTATTCTACAAAACTACCAGACGAGCGAGACTATCACCTAATGGTAAGTGATAATATTAACTTAGCGCTAATTAGGATTATAAATACTGCAGCACATTATATTCGTCGTCTTAAGAGAAGATTCCGTCTCATTACGCTAGTAATTTCACTAGCCATAACGCACTTCAAACCGGAACACGGTAAGATTCATACACTACTGTTTGGCGGTTGAAATGAGAGCTTCGGTCAGCAACAACAGAGACCTACCAGTTTATATCTTTTAGAAATATTATTATATCCCTTAAGGCGACTAGCGCAATATGGTGAAGTGTATATCATTCTAACTACCGTCACTTATTCTCAGGTGAAGGTCTCGCTCGTCTCGTGATATATATATAAATAAATATATTTTTACATTGATTTGAAAATGTTAATTTTATAATATACAAGAAATACGGGTATCATAAATATATGATCCCAATTAGGATTGACATGTCAAACTCGGTTTAACTATATTAAATATACATTAGTAATTAGAGTTTTATGTAAATGAGAACCGGTCACTTGAAAATTGTTAATTAATTTAATTCAAGTTAAAAATTAGAGAAAACAGCACGAATAGAGATTATAATGTAATCATAAAATGTATGAGTATATTTTTAAACTCTGTAATAATGCAAAATAGTTGACCTTATTAGAGTTGAAGCTTCCGGTTGCATATGGAGCGGTTGCGCTCGTCAGGACCGCGGTCAATGTCGCCGTCAAGATTATTTTTATATTACTTTTTTTTTTACTAGATATGTCATCGACCTTTCGATTATAACGCAAAAATTTCCTCATTCAATATTATATGGATACCTCAGCGCTCAAAAGACGTAACCATTAAAATACGTCTTATCTGTACAGTATTAAATAGAAATGGTTTCCCGACATCTGATTTTATAGATAAAATATATAGCAGAATTTTTTTTTCTTTTTCTGCATGTCTCACAACATTAAATACACCATCCGATAAAGCTATTTCTGGTGGTAGATCTCTATTGCCGGAGACCGTCTAGGCAAGTACCACCAAAGCACCTAAATCTGCCGCCAAACTAAGGTTTGAATGGCGCTATAACTAGTGAAATTACTGGGGTAATAAGACTCAACATCTTATATCAAGGCGACGAGCGCATTGTGGTGCTGTCCACCATCCTAACTAGCTTCACATTGTTATAGACTTATGCTCTAATTTATCAATCTGCAGCAGGTTTATTAAAGTATTTACAATATGATTATACTCTTGCCGGGTACTGTCAAATATCGCCGCAGAAATCATCAACATATCACCGTTCCAGTTTGAAGGAATGACTTGACATATTATGATTTAAGACGACGAATACAATATGCTAGTGTATGTCACCTCAACTAGCGTTTATTGCTATGAACAGATATATCACAATGAGGTAACAGTCCAATTCATCTACGTAAGGAAACCTAATAAGATATAACCGCAAAGTACTTTGTGTAAAGAATCATATAAATATATTTAATAATAAAATGTTTAAAGTTATATATGTTAGTGAGGCGAAAACATTACTCCAATAATATATATGTGTTCAAGTATTGTTTTAATATCTTAAAGAATACCACCACTATTCTAAATAAAGCCGTATGATAACAACATCAAGAAATTTATCAAGTGATATATACAAACCATATGTAGACCAGACATTTGTAGAGCAATTAAAAATTGTTTTGCAAAGCAACCATCATTAATTACGACAAGCAAAATAAACGGATGAACGTCATAGTAATAATTAAAAAAAAGTAGTAATCATGTGGCATCAAGCTGCGCCTATCGTCGCTCTTAGAATAAAACCATAGCATCATAAATAAGCCTGGATAGTTTGTTGTTAGTTCAATTACTAGTGGTAGGTCCCTGTAGCCGGAGGCAGTCTAGATGGGTACCACAGCAGAACCTATTTCTGTCAAACAGTGGTGAGCAAACTACTGTGTTCCAGTTTGAAGAGTGTAGTAGCTAGTGTAATTACTGTGGTAAGGAGACTATATTGTATATCTCAGGCGACAACCGTAATGTAGTAGTGTATAACATCATAACTAGCGCCACATTGTTATGGCCGGGAATATCACTTATCAACAGGTGAATGTCCTACTAATCTCATTGCATCCACTGTTCAGAGAGATGTAGAATTAACCACAAAGCTTGAAGTTGAGCAACCAAAACCTCCCTAGAACAACTATTAAAGAAGCATTCAAGGTTTGTGTATTACTTGAACTTACATTTCACTTTGAAAATGTAAATGTATGCAGTTTTGTTTTTAATTAAAAGAAAAATATAGATTAATGTTAAGTCCTAACATCTGCACTCCATGCTTATAGTCACTAGACAATTTATAAGGCCTATATATATAACAGCCTGCCTACAAAGAAATAAAACTAAACATAGATAAACAAGTAGTCATTCCACCCATACTATAGATATTGACATGTATTCTCTTTTGTACATTGACATGGATTTAATTGCAAGAAGTGAAAAACAATTAGTGTTAATAACTTTGGGAGAGGCCTGTATCCAACTGTAGACATCTATATTTTGATGATGATGAACCTCCAAATCTCTGGGCTGAGTTATTTTTAAAAATATATATCTATTCTATTGAAAGATAATCCTTAGTTGCGCTATTCACTGTACAACCTACTTTTTAAATGAAGCAATCTTCTATTTAGAAACAAGTATCTTTATTATTACAGCATCATTGACCCACACTAGCTAGATTAGATCATTTTAAAGACTGCTTGGAAGTCACTTAATGATAAGATCATACACTATGTGTTTAAAAATATCGCCTCATATAATAGAGTTTTCGTAGTAGTTTTAATTGAAGAAAGATTTCAATATATGTTATTTTATTATACTAATTATTAGCAGTTAATAGATGCACATAATAATAAAGAAGGTAGAATAGATGACCAATTTGATATAAATCCCTGTCACTTTGAGACATTGTCTTATTACTTAAGTAATTTTGTTAAAGTTAACATACTTCCAACCAGGACATAGTACTGTTTGTTTCCCACTACTTGGTGACAGGAATAGTCCAGTTTGTCTTTCTAATCAGATTAGTGTTATACTTTCTTTCACTTTTCCACTCATACTTCCCACAAATAAACAAAATTGTCAAAAACAATTACCAAAATTGTAACAGTGTTAAAAAATGTGTACTCAAAAAATAAAGATTATAAAAGATTATTGATGCTTGATTACAACCCTTATAAATGCATAACAGGGATGTAATTTGATATATGAATAGTAAATTGACTAAAAAATAATATAACTGAAAACAATCATAACACCATAATTTTTCTTTCTCAATAATATTGTGCAACAGATCAGCTACATCCTGTGTTATCATGCACTGAAGTCTAGACTTAAAATGAAGATTGCAGCAATATGAAAGAGACAAAAACTGAAGGCATACAATTAACAACACTAAACATATAAACCATAAAGTTCAAAAAAGGTTTATTCACAATATATCTTCTCCAGTTGTTTACCATAATTTAAAATATAAATCTGTTGCCATATTTTATGCATCAGCAATAAATTTACTGGTCTTAAGCCAATACAAAAATACATTTTTGTGTCATTATCTGCACTACAAAGACACAGTGGACAATAGAAATGTTACAACAAAAAATTTGGTGCTAACTATTAGTTTTTCCAGCTTCTTTCATTCTGATAGAATTTGTACCTAGTCTTGATTACAATGAAAATTTATATCTCCTGAAAAGTGGAAATGAGTTTTAGTCTTTGAAACTCTAATTATATCTGAGATATTTAGTCACCTAAATGAAATGTTTACCTTTATTATGATTTCAATAACTCTATCTGGTTTTACATTTTTAAGACAACTGACTGAATTTTTTTTTAAAAATAGAATATAATAACAATTTGATTCGATAAGTGGATGTCACATTAAATTTTTCTGCATTTAGGTTTCAACAGTAATATAAAGTACACTATATATTTTTACCTGATCATCATTTTGACATCAGAAATTTTTAAAATTGTAGTGACGTGTATGTTGTAAATAATGATGAATTGAACATGAACTAAGCTATTTTAAATTAAATTATAATTGTTAGTTTGGAGCTATATAATAAAATTAATAACATAATTTAATTGAACATAGTTACATTGGAATTCCTCGTAATTAATTATTTTTTTCTCAAATAAGTTCATGTAATTAATGTAAATAAACAAACTATTACAATAATGTAATCTTCAATGTATGACTTCTGTGATAACAAATATAAACGATAGATTCAGATAAATAAGCAAACATTATTACAATTAGTAATTATCAAGCATTCAAAATACTAAGTAGAATCATTGTTCTCTATATGTAAAAAGAAACCGTTATAAAAACATAAATGTAGAAATGCTTCCGATCCCTTTAAGCTTAGAACCTATGTTTGTAAGATAAAAACATATTTTTATGCAGTCACAATAAAATTACACTTGTACACGAATCGAAAATCAATACAGTATAACATATAATTAATATAACAGTTTTGTTTTAAAGACTCACCTAAAATTGGATAACATAACGCGATACACCCAAAATAAATGGCAAGTGCCGCGGGATACTTCCTGAGTGATCGACGCATTGTCCTAGCTGAAGACGCTTTTACACTAGTACACTCACAAACGTGACTACAAATACATCGTATAATTATTACACCATCTTCGGTTCTCTTATGCTGTGGTATCACTGATTATTTCTAAAATTAAACACACAAAAAAATTATAAGGCGACTGACACCAGAAGCCGAACAAACAATCCCACTTTGTAGTGTTATCAGCTTTAGCGACAAAACACCAATTCAATTCATAGAATAAAAAATATTTTTATTCTGGCAATTAATAAAATTAAATTGTTATGTAGGAAAACTTTGCTCGTAAAGCTTTTTTAATTGATAAAACCTTATTCATAATTAAAACATGATCTTGTATCTCGATAACATATTTATCTTAAAAAGAAGCTAAATGTTTAAATATTTTTTGAAAGCAATTTTATATCAAGTAAATTCACCAACTGCGTGTAATCTTGCACGAATACTTAATTTATATATCTAAAAGAGCATCTTTACTTTATTTTTTCATAAAAATATTCCTTATGAACTTGACTTGTCTTTTTTTTCTACATTCACTTTAGTTACAAGATTAAGAAACATTTGTTTAGACATTTTGATTTAGCTTATCTAAAATTGATTCTGATATTTTATTATCAATATAAACAGGATTTTGAGGTTTCAGGAATATATTAATGCAAAATAAATTCGATATTTTAAAAAGTTTTTTCCGTTATTATGAAATGTTATAGAATATACAAATCGTAAATGTGTGGTTTATTAAAAAAAAGAACCTGTCTATTCATTTCTGCATTTTTTTTAAATATTCCTATTTTAGTCTTCAATATAACAGTTTCTTTATAATGTAATGATAATACTAGAACTGAATTTTATTCGTGAACTTTATATCATATTTATACTTTAAAGATAATTATTAATATTTATCTTCATAGCATAAATATATATATAATGTATTAAAAATTATATTTTTCATATAAATATGAGTTTTTGTTTTATTTCAATTTATTTAATTTATCGCATTTTCATTTCGAAATATAATGGTAACATTTATTGTTTATTGACAAGTCGGGTGACAGACGGCGGGGTCCAGCTCGATCGCAGCTTGATTGAGACAATTCAGTAGAAATAAATGACTAGTTAATGAGATTATATCCGCCTTCACGTGTAAAAGTCATGAAAATGTGGTTTATAAACATTGTTTAAGTTATTATTGCGTGAGTAAAACGTGTGCATCACAGTTTAAAAATGTATATTCTGTGCACTATAGGAGCCATTTTTACTGTATTTATTTTGTGCGTTCATTGTGATAATGCTGCTAATTACAACGAAAGTATGAATATTTACGGTAAGTGCATGGATTTTAAATATAAACACTCCCATTAATTGTTAAATAGTTGTTTTGAAATGCGTAACGCCTATCTTGTATCTCATCTGTCAATCTTGGTCATCCATGATATATAATTCTAATCGAACTTGAAGGAACAATACCATTAAAACAAATTTTAGTGTTATTGTGAGATTTTGATGAGGACCTATATGGAATATTTTGCTACGAGTATACAATAAATAATTCTGAATCTGCCAGTTTTGTGTTGAAAACCAAAAGATAGTGGTAATAAACAACTATGTATAGATATTAATGTTATCTTTGAGTATTTGTTTATACATACAGTTTGTTAATTCTAATTGTTTTTTTTTATAAAAGATGTGTGGATTTTGGTACCAAATGTATAAATAGGGTAACAGTTATAGGCTTGCCTATATAACACATAGTAGTCTGGTTGTATTCCTGGGCCTCATGTTGTTAGTGGTATTCAGTTTTTTTATCTGTGTGGCTAATTACAACTATCATGTTAGTAATTCTCTTATTTTCACAAAAATTTGCATGGGTAAGCCCTTTGTAGATAAAATATGTATATACTCTTAAAATATGTCAATTTTGTGTATGAATTTTGTCTATGTGTATATAAGCAGAGGTTTTCATAATACAACCTTAGTAGGCCCCATCAGGGTATGTTTACACTTTAAATATTTTAAAAATTATCTTATCTTGTAATTTTATTATAAGTGAATCTTTTTTTTATTAAAGCATTAACTAAAATTACATTTATGTTATATATGTGTTTTACGAAAATAAAATTTATGAGCATTTTATAATAATACCAAATTTGCATAATCCATTTTGACACCTAATGCTGTGGCTAAGATGAGGTAGGTGGGTGTCAAAGGGGAAGGTCATATCCATTAATTTCAGACTACACTATTAATATATATCTATGTACACAACTATAAGTTTTGATACAGTGTTGCAATAGTAAAAACTGCTCTATAAATTCTTAAATATAATCAAAACATTAAACATTTTACAACTTAGTTGATAATACAAGACATCATTATCTCTTTACTGATCTTTATTTGAGTCTTATGAAACTATTATTTACAGTAAAATCATGTAATTTTTGACTTCTGGTTATTTTTTTAAAACAATATTTTTTTTATTGACGAAGCATGTGTTCACATATCTATTAGAACTTGATATAACTCACACTCATGTAAAAAAGCTTAAAATTGTAAACACTGGTGACTGCAAGATCTTTCTTGCAGTCATTGTCTTTAATACACAGTATATTATGTCTTGTTACCCCAGTACAAAGTTAAATTTGGAGAACTGACCACCAACCTTCGCTAGTCGGAGAGGCACCTTAAGAAGAAGAACCCCAGTACACTGTATATGGTCATTAGACTGGAACATAGCATTTTTTACAAATAACAGTTTGGGGCCAGAATTTAATTTTGTATTTGCTTCTAAACCTTTCATTTATAGTAATAAAGATAACATTAAAATTTTAACTTATAATTTAACTGTTCAACATATAACTTGGGTATTGTACATTATTGCCTTATTGGATGGTACTGAAGACAGTCCACTACATATTAAAAAGACCACCGTGCCAGACGGTAGAAATAAGCTTAACTTAAGGTGTATAACAGCGAGATACAAACGGTGAAGGAAAACATCGTGAGGAAACCTGCACACTGACATCTTTGTGTGCGTGTGGTGGTCCCAATAAAGTGGCAACAGGCTCGCTCCCTGTTACATGGGACCTAATCTGATCGCATCTGGCGAAAAGTCGGTGTTTATTCACCTCTGCGCCCAATAGGGGTTATTGGGAAAAAGGCATGATAATATAAATATATATATATATATATCCACCTTAAGTTACCTACCTACAGTTACATAAAACAATATATATATTGTTTTATGAACAAATTTTTTCCACATCAGTCCATTTTTAAGCACAAGGATAGGTTACGTTGGCCATACATTGGTTAGAATGGTAATGCTTTCTTACACTGGGGTCTCTGTAATTTTTGATAAGAAGCATCTTCTCAAGGAAGGTAAACCACTTTGTCTGTTCATTTAATGGTAAAGTATGTATAAAAGTCAAAAACTGTCTCTTTAGGCTGGCTTAACAACACAGGCAGGCCTTGTATATTGTTACTATCTTCACCATGACTCACCAGGGTATAGTTAACCACATCACCAGTTAATATGGCGGAAACTATATCTGTAACCTAGTCCAGTTAAGTAGAGGGTACAATATACGAAATTTATTTTCAAATTGAAGTGTTTTTAACTTTTATAATTATACCTTCTAATAGTAATATAGCTTATTTAGATGAAAATTACAGAAGTAAATAATATCTTTACTTTATATTATATTATAAATATGCTATGTTTTTAACTGTCTTTACATTATTGTGGAATTGATCATTATATGGTATAAATATATTTATGATATAAAGATCTAGACTCATGGATGGCGATAACTCTACTGCTATATTTATTTTAAAACACTAAAAGAATTTATCTAATCTACTCTTTGTGCTTTAAGAAATTATATTAATCCGTATAAATACGCCAAGTACCAGTCCAATTGAAATAGGTTAATGGATAATGCCACTTTTCATTTGCGTGGATGCGGGTTCGCATCCGGAGTCGATACTTGCCAATTTAATTCGTATCACGTTGAAAAATAACAAAGAAAAACTTTTACTGTATCTTATTGTAGTGGTCCTACAAGGCTGGAATAGGTTTAAAATAAATATCTATACTATCTCTTAATGTACAGCGTTTGAATTGTAGCGTAACCACGACGGTATCATCGATATTTTGATTTCATATCTCACAACATTCAGATATTTTTGGAGGTGCATTTCGTTATGGGGATTACAAAGATTTTTTTTATTCTATGAATCGACGAGACGAACAAGACATTCACCTGATGATATATCTCTCATAACGTGGCGTTAATTAGGATATACACTGCATCACATTGTACTCGTTTAATGTAGACTAATTATGTTAAGTCTTGTTACCGCCAGTAATTTCAATAGCTACAGTATCCTTGACACCGGAATATAGTTTTATTTGTACAATATTGTTTGAAGTCAGAGTAGGCTGCGATTGTCCTTACCTAAACGGTCTGCAGTAACAGATGCCTACTACCAGTAAAGGTGATAAATAGAAAATATTCTTAGCAGTAAATTAACGGGAATACCATTTAGTATTCGCTTAATTATGAATACCTTTTAAAACTTCCTTTTCATCAATACCAACCGAAAGACGTCTGCTGGACATAAGCCTCCCCGAAAGTTCTCCACATCGATCGGTCCTGCACTGCCCGCGTCCAGCGACTTACTGCGACCTTCGTTTGTAGGGGTTCATAGGGAGGGATTTGGGACGTTTCCCACCTCGTTAGCCTAATGCGGATAGGTGGGAGCCAGAGCCTTATTTGTTGATTAGCAGTGTGCACCACGGGCAGCACAACTTCCTTTTAAAGTCAAGTAAGTCCAAAAAGCTTCCCTTTAAGATGTAACGAGTCAACTATCTATCTGCAATAATATTGTGTCTACATTTCAGTTACAATTTTACAATGGTTTCACATTTTTTTCTAATAAAAATAAAAAATGCTGCAGTGTACAATAAAAACAAACTGGTATTGCAGTATCAACATGTGTTTTAGAATATAGTGAGACACCTATTGTATACGTATTGATTCCCACAGCGAGTGTAAACAAGCGCCGGCGAAAAAAAAAAACCTCCACGGCGTACAGAAAGAACTCGTTTCGTGTTAATGAAACGTTACATAATTATGAATGGATAATAAAACACGTTTTTTTTACGTCAACGTACTTATAGTAAGGACGAGCTGGTGAATGGACGTTTGTTACTATTAATAAAATCGCCGGCTCCTTCCGCCGATAACGATAAGAAAAAAAAAATGTTGCCCTTGCTACACTTGTGCACAAGTCGCTGTGTATTTATACACAATAAGGGGAATATTCTCAATTATTCATAATTTTTTTTTTTCATGTTCTACTTTAATATTCATAAGTGGTGGGTGGTCTCTGTTGTTAGAGACCCGCGTATATACAGCGAAGTACCACCGCTGCTATTTCTGTGCCGTACTGTGTTTCGGATAGAAGTGAGTTGTAGCTAATTAAATTACTGTAGTAACGAGACTGTTTTTTTATTTAACGAAGCGACGAGATGAGCGTGACTTTCAGTTGATGGTATATAACACGCCTGCTCATAACAACGTGACGCTAGTTAGAATATACACAGCATTATCTTGCATTCATCGCCTTGAGACAGGATGTTAAGTCTCGTTACTCCAGTAATTATACTAGCTACAGCGCCTTTCAAACCGGAACACAATAATGATTGTAATACTTAGACGGTCTCCGGCAAAAGGGACCTAGCACCACTGATCGTATAATTATGGCGATGAGATATACGAAATTTGTTGACGTGAAGGAAACTTCTACTTCACTCTTGCTGATTGTTGAACTCGTCTCCTCACTTTAATTCTGTATAATTTTTAAAATAATGTTTGTTTAAACTTTGCTTAGTGCAAACTGCTAATGTACTTAATTAACTTTGTAACTTTCATTCGTATACAAAGCTCATCCGAGTCACATCCGTCTGCCACTTAAAACTATATTGCCACTTATACGATACTGGGTCATGTTCAAGGCAACGTCACCGTAACGCTTTCTTTATAAAAAATACTACTATAGTTTGTCGGTTATGATCCTATATTTAATAACAATATATTATAAGTTTTTTGTGGGGAAATCCTGCATTGGATATCCTTCTTTTGTAAGGATAACAGAAGAGTCCAGTTGGACTCTTACCGCGTAAAACCCCACGGTTTCTCACTCATCGCTTTTGGCATGGTTTCGACAAGGAGAAGCCTTAATGAGAATGCCTCTCGCGTTGGAGCAGCTGGAGCTTTCCACCCCCATTAAAAGTGTTAGGCGGAAGGACCACAAGCGCCACAAGCATCATCGATGTAATTCGTCAAGAGGCTCTTGACGATTGAGCATTGATCGAGATCTGGATGACAAACGTCCATTGGTGGACATAGGCCTCCCCCAAAGATCTCTACATCGTTTGTTGTAGTTCATTGAAATGAACTGAACCGCAACCCACCATGCTGGCCCAGTGCGTGTTGATGGGTGGTCAGAGCCTCGTCTGTTATTCAGCAGAGTGCACCGCGTTCAGGTAAGGTTGACTTGGGCTCCGTAAGACGTTGAACCTCCAACAAAAGACGGACGATGTGGAGATACCTGTGTCCAGCAGTGGACCTCTATCATCTGATAATGAAGTACACGGATGAAGAATTTAATATATAATGGAAAAAGGATTTAGGACTTCAAAGATACTGATGTAAAGTATATGGTATTGCTTCTAATTACACGAGGAAATATGCAAGACAATGTTAGCTAAATGATAATATTATATTAGGTTGGGGAAAAAGAAATCCATTATTTTTATATGAACTTCAGGACTTTATTTAACATGCTTCGGATTGTCCGATTTGGGTCAAATATGCACCGTTTTGTTCTATGATTTGTTGCCATTTTAAAGGTAACTTCATAATGCCTCTCTCGTAGAAGTCCTGCTCTCTATTTGCAAAAAAACTCTAGTAGCCGATTTTCACAATCTTCCCTAGATGCCAATTTTTTATCACTAAAGAAATTTTGTAATGCAAGAAAAAGATGGTAATCGCTTGGTGCCAAGTCCGGACTGTATGGCGGATGCATTAAAACTTCCCAACCAAGCTCCCGAAGTTTCTGGCGAGTCACTGTAGACGTGTGTGGCCTAGCGTTGTCCTGGTGGAACACGACACCTCTCCTGTTGGCGTTTCTGGTCAATTGCTATCTTCAAACGGTCCAGTTGTTGACAGTAGAGATCAGAATTTAGTGCTTGGCCATATGGAAACAACTCATAATAAATAATCCCCTTCCAGTCGCACCAAATGCACAGCAGAACCTTCCTGGCCGTTAGTCCTGGTTTGGCCACCGTTTGAGGTGCTTACACGCTCTTTGACTATGATCGTTTTCGCACAGGGTTATCGTATGTGATCCATTTCTCATCTCCAGTCACCATCCGTTTAAGAAATGGGTCTATCTCATTCCGTTTGACCAAGGCTTCGCAGATGGAAATTCGATCCATCATGTTTTTTCTGTTAATTGGTGTGGCACCCAAACATCGAGCTTCTTTTTGAATCCAGCTTTGTGTAAATGGTTTAAAACTGTTTTGTGGTCCATTTTTAGCTCCTGGGCGATGTTACGACTGCTAACATGCCGGTCAACTTCGATCATTTCTCCGATTTTATCGACATTTTCGGCGACCGGCCTACCTGTGCGAGGTGCATCTTTAACATCAAAAATTTCTGATCGGAATCTACGAAACCAAAATTGCACATAATTGGCTGTTACAGTATCGGGTCCATAAACAACAATTACAATTTTAGCCGCCTGGCTTGCATTTTCGCCTTTGTCAAAGAAAAACTGTAAAATGTACCGAATTTTCTCTTTGTTCACTTCCATTTTTAACACCCTGTAACTCACAATTGAATGCACCAAACAAAAAACAGCAAAAGAATTTTTTTACTGCGAAATGTCACCTTTCCAACGAGCATAAATCTGAAACTGTTTGATCGATACTTTACGAGAAATTTATCACTACAGCCATCTACCGAAAAAATAATGGATTTCTTTTTCCCCAACCTATTATGTACAATACCGTTTGAGTCATATATGATGATAGCGTATTGTCTTTAATATGACATAGCAATATATTAATAGCATAATAATTTATATGAAACTTCCCTCTTCCCTTCCTTTGATATATTGCTTTGACAATTTCAAGTTAAGCGGTCGGTGTAATTCCTTTCGGAATAGAACTTAAACTTCATACTTTACTAAATGTATTCTATTGCAATTAAAGTTTAGAAGGATAAGTTTCAAAGTATCCAATGAGAGAATTAAGTAAAGACTTATTGATGATGTTAATATTGCAAACATATTCATTACTTATGTGAAAGTATATATACTTTTACTATTAAAGCTTAGAATACTCGATTTTTTTTAATGAACGAAGCGACGAGACGATCGGGACACCTGGTGGTAAGTGATACACCAGCATATAACAATGTGGTGCTAGTTGAGATGGTATAATCTAGTTACCTCTGTAATTTCACTACCTACAGCGCCTTTCAAACCGGTGCAACACTGTACACTACTGATTGACGGCGGAAACTGGGGCGGCGGTAGTGTCTACCCAGACGGTTGCTTACTGCCTTTTTACTATTACTTCTTACTGTTCTGTTAAAAATATAACAAATTGTTAACTATAGTTTGATTAAAATTTGCATACATTTGTAAACATTTACTCGAATAATTCTTCAGGAAATCACTTAAGGGAAACTTTGTGAAATTCAACCTTCGGAGCTGACGGATTTCTATTGTTGTGCTGAAGTATTGTTTACATGGTTTAAGTGGGTTTGGCGAATTAAACGGCAGACCTATCGAATCGTTTGTTAACAATACAAAATAAACATTAATATTTATCGTAGTTAAGCTTCAAAGTGTTTCTGTATCTTAATTACTATGTATATTAATTTAAATAATTTTTTTTGCACTACAGAAATTCTATTCCAGTGTGCCAAGTGGGCGGTACTTCTGTAAAGCTTTTAAATTTATTTTTAATATACCCCTATACTAGTATTAAGTTTTTTATCAGATTAAAAGAGGGGTGTTAGTTCGTCGCTATATTTGTACCTATTTGGTATGGGTAGTCTATAATTTTCAGTATTCTCATATTGGTGACCTTGTTTATGGATATGGATTAAAAAAATACTAAAGAAAACATTTTCTTTAGTACTACTTGTTTCATTTATCTTTAAAATATGCTCTATTATATAAAAAAAATATTTGACCAATGACGCATAGTATAGATATTGTATGTATTGATAGTAAATATTAAACGTTTGTCTTTAATTTTCAGTTCCGTCCGCACCACAAAACCTTACAGCGAACAGTATAACAAGCGAAGTTATCCATCTCTCGTGGACCCCGCCATCCACTTTTACCCTCATACGCTCCACTAACCCAAGACTCGATGATGACGATCCATCCAAACTCGATCCGAATCTCGTCGTCATTGACAAATCAAAACAAGACACCCAATCAGACGAACCGGTAGACAGCGTCGAACCCCATGCCACCCTCACCGACGCTTCCATGAGCCCAGAGAAACTTGAATACTCCCCTTACAATTGGTACAAGAATGATAAACCTAAGTACAACGACGAATACTCCACTTCGGATATTCTTTTCGACGAAGCATACAGGAGTAAGAGAGAGAGACGCTCGCATCGACATAGAAAGAGACGTCAAGATAATGCAACCGATCCGAGGGTCTTGCACTTGGAGAAGGTACCGGGCGAAACAAACGAAGCTTTCCAGTTACCTATAGAAGTGGTGAAGAAGGCATCATCGAATATACCACACAAGGACTTCACACAGATCGCATACGTGTTGTACTACGAACAGGGGGTGCCGAAGTACAACGCGGCCTCGGTGACCGGTGTGCAAACATCTACAGATATCAAGAGGAACAATATTTTCCCCAGTGACCTTGGCATGGAGAACTATTCAAAAGCGACCAGAAATTTAACCTTACTCAATAATTCGGGTGTGCTTACCAAAGCAGTCGGTTTCCGGTTAAGAGATTTGAGTGAGTATACACAAGTTAATATTTTTTCTCACGCTTACCTCATTTAAGAGGTTAGTAGTATTGAATCACTTCGTTTATTTATTTACTGGTGTTAGGTCTCTGTTGCTCGAGATCGTCTAGGAGGTAGGTACCAATGCAACTCCTAATTCCACTGTCAAAGAGCAGTGTGCAAACATTTCTGCCGGTTTCAAGGGCGCTGTAGCTAGTGATTGGGGTAAGGAGACTCAACATCATACGTCTCATTTGTATATCATCCTATCTTGCTCCTCGTTGTAATGGGCGGGTGTATCACATATCATCAGGTGAACGTTCCGCTAAAGAAAGGCGACTGTATATAGTTATTTTTTAACATAGTAACGTGTCCTTTATAACTATTATTAGACATTTTTATTTATTAACAATGGAAGTGTATTTAAGTTAAATTTTATACCTGTAACGTTTTTTTTTTTTTTAATAATTTGTTTGAAAATTTTGTTAACTTCGAGGCGCATTCGTATACTGTCTGTTCGCGAGTGCGCGCTGCGAGTGCGTCATTAAAGATTTTTTTTAGCGATCGCATAGCTTTAAGTGTACGTTGAAAATGTGTCTCGTTAAACTTGGAAAGTTGGGGGTGCGTGATACGCGCCTTTGTTAGTCGCTAAAAGAGTGTTTCGAAGTGTCTACGAGAGAGAGAGTAAATCTACGAGAGTGTGCAGCGAACAGACTGCGACTGTGACGCGCTCGCAGCTTGCTCGATTTAGAAATTAAGCTCAAAGAATCAATATTGTATCTATTTATACATCCATCAGGCACTCGACCTTAGTCATCATGACGGACGAAATTCATTTATCATGATCATTTTATTCTTTTGATATCTACTGCTGAACGGAATCAACTGGTTTTCGAGCCTTTATTGCTTTAAATTTCAAAATTGTCTTCTATCTTTTTTCAATTATACTTTATTTAAAGTTTTTTGTACAAAGATATGGATAAATAAAGTAAAATCCAACTAAACAAAGAAATGCTTTATTTTTCAATGGTCACTATAAAACTCAGTCAATAGGGTGTGAAAAGAAAAAAACTATAAAATTATTTATAGTGCCAAAACAGATAGGATATAAGATATAAATACAATTATCATCATCATCATCATCATTATCATCAGCCGATAGACGTCCACTGCAGGACATAAGACTCTCCCAAAGATCCCTGCCTTTGAAGGGGTTCATATTAGAGGGATTTGAGTGCTTTTGGACCACGCTGGTCAAATGCGGGTTGGTGGGAGCGAGAGCCTCGTCTGTTGATTATCAGGGTGCACCACCAGCACGTGACATTCGCTTGGGTCCCGTGAGTTGTGCGGGAAATGTAATAAAAAAAAAATACAGTAACATGGAGTATAATTGTATGTTGCTAACTAGAGTAGTTAAAATGAAAACTGTGCCACATATTTACTTTCGTCATAAAAGTGGGGCGTTATAAATTTCAAACGAATTATTTCAATATAATTTTTTTTATGTAATTAAGCGACGAAACAAAGCAGACGTTCACCTGTACTTAAATCTAGTTTTTTTTTTTTTCTTAATTTGTGAAAGACTACTTTATAGTAAATGTTCAGATGTATCAAAACAATTCTAAATGATTACGTCACACGTAGATTCTGTATTTAGGTGCTTTAAAAAATTGTTAACAATTTTATTTTTCAGAACCATTCACACCGTACAAGATCTGGGTGCGAGCTTTTTATAAATTCTCACTGAGCGGCGTCAGCTCCTCGGATCTGCTGGAACGTCTGGGCCCTCAGTCCGAGCCGCTCTACGTACTGACCGACGTCAGAGCACCGTCGGCGCCTATCATCTTGAACCTCACCTGTGATCAACCTAATGGTAAGCTAATGTATTATTTCCTAACAATTTAATAGTTTGTATAAAACAATGCGGACGTCTGCAAGAGACACAACTAAGTTATATTCACTTTAAAATAACTTAATAATAAACTTAAATACAATAAAGTTCAACTGACGGTAAGTGATACTCCATAATAATATGGCGCTAGTTAGGACGTTACACTACACCATATTGTCCTCGTCGCCTTTAGACATAAGTGTCAAGTCTCGTTAACCCAGTAATTTCACTAGCTACAGCGCCATTTTTACTGGAACACAGAAATATTTGAATAGTACTGTTTAGCAGCAAAAATAGGCACTGCGGTGCTATCTACCTAGATGGTCTCCGGCAACAGAGATCCACCTTTGTAGGTGATGTTGCACGAGATCAACTTCTCATTCTGCTCGTGACTGTCAAGTCTTTTAACACTAGTAATATCAGTAACTACAGTCCTACAAATCGGAACACAGTAATGTTTGTTAAGAGACCTACCACGCGCAAACACCGGAACCGACGGAAATAGCATATATCCGCACACGCGAACGTTGACCAATAAGGGCGAAGATTGAATCACATATTACTAGTAATTGGATCTCCGGTTTCCTTGCTTTAACATGTGGAACCAAATGTAGTAAATTTTTAATTTGATTTAGCTTTTATGGACTGTCTAGCCGTCCGACGTATCTATAGTGCTCCAACCAGTTATACACGGTAATTTGGCTCGAATCACGGAAATTTTTATTAATGTGAAAGTGAGGCGATGACCTGGAACTTAGGATCGATATTCTGTCTATCAAGCGTTATAGTTTCTAAAATTAAATAATCAAAAAAAAGTATCCAGGTAAATATAGCGTTGACCATAATTATTGCCTCTTCCTTTCATTGGTACCTCTCACCGGCTCTCTCTACTACTTCATATATGAAAATATTTATACACATGTGGTTACACATATATAAATACATAATATATATATATATTGGTAAAAATTTGATGACTTTCATTAATTATATTTAAAACAGTTTTAACTCAAAAAAGAAGTTCTCATAGATTTAGTCATAGATTTAGACGGTGCATTATTTATGTGATACAATAAACCTTTAGTGGTTGTAGGTCTCTGTTGCCAGGTAGCCTATAGGTATACCGCAAACGTTAGTTTGTAAGGTACTGTAGCTAATTAATTTACTAGAGTAACGAGACTTATTATATCTCAATACGGCTATAAAGAAATGCAATGTATAAGTTCTTAATGCCACATTGTTATGTGTACGAGGGTTACTTTAAATAAACATCTTTCCCATGTCGACACTTGAAGGATAAAAAAAAAGGTTTGTTGTGTTAATATTTCATTTATCGCTGAAAATAAAAACGCAAGATGTAATATTACTTGTGAAAGTTTTCCGTATTAAGCTTGTAACATATGGGCATATTATATTTCCTTGAATTTCATATATTCGTTTAAGGAAATATATCAGCGATGCATTGTTGAATCACGCTTTCGCTTTCCCTCGGCCCGTACGCCCGTTATATCCAAGACACGGTTCACGAAATAGCGGTCATACATATTACAGTAACACACAAAACCGCAATTTTTTTTTTCTTATGCGACGAGATAAGCGCGACGTTCACCAGATGGTGACATGCTTGCCTATAATAACGGCGTTAGGACGTTATACATAGCACCACAGTACGCTCGTCGCCTTGATACATGCGATGTTGCCTGGTTACTCCAGTAATTTCACTAGCCACAGCACCTTTTAAACCAGAACACAGTAACGTTTGCATACTGTTGTGCGACGGATATAGGATTTATCGTGGTACTTAACTCTTAGACGGCCTTAAAGAACAAAAGACCTAACACCAGTAAATAAACAAACGGATTCAATAGAACTAAGATCTTAAATGATGTAATCGAAAGAAAAAAATATTAACTTGTGGTTTATTAACTCAAATATCTTAACCGGAAACCGACTGCTTTCGTAAGGACACCCGAATCATTGAATAAGGTTAAATTCCTGGTCGTTTTTGAACAGTAGTCCATGTCAAGATTACTGGAGAAAGTCGTCATGTTGGGTCTTGTTACCCCAGTAATTTCTCTTCTGTTCTCTACGAACCGGAACGAGTAACGTTTGCATATTACTGTTTGGCGGCAGTAATAGACGCTGCGATGGTACCTACTTAGACGGTCTCTGGCAAGTAGTAGAAAATATAATAAGAAATATAGAAATATAAGAAAAATATATTAAATAAAACTATTTAAATTATTCTACAGCCATTGCAATTACTAGGTTATCATGTTAGGTGAAGAACGTATAGAGATATTATATGAAGAAAGTCTAGGTCGCGCGAGTCATAAAATTAAACTACCTCCGTGGCGCAATGGTTGTAAGTGCTCGTAGTATAAGTCTCAATGTCGACTCTGAGGAGATATGGTGTTTGTTTGTTGGTAGGGTTTTTTCATACCCGTCTGATTGACTACCACCCCAATTTTGTATTTTTTTTTATTCAACGGAGCGACGAGGCGAGCGGGACGTTCACTTAGTAACGTGGCGCTACGATGTTATACACTGCATCACATTGTACTCGCGTCTTGAGACATAAGATGTTGAGTGTCGTTAGCCCAGTAATTGCAATAGCTACAGCGTCCTTCAAACCGGAACACAGCATGGTATGCACACTGCTGTTTAGCGGCAGAAATAGGAGCTGCGGTGGTACCTACCTAGATGGTCTCCGATAACAGAGATCTATCATGAGTTGATCTGTCACTACAATAGCATTGCTGTATTTCGGCTGTCCATATGTGGAGAGCTAGAGTATCACCATAGTGTTATTATCACTTAAAAGTACGTAAAATTGAGGTCAGGTATTAGCATACTATAGATAAAAAATCGTACGATGACGTCACACGTAAACAATATTTCCGCGTTCATACATTCTTTTCTTTTAAAACTTCTTCAATTGGATAATAAGGTAACTGCTAAAGCAATGTTAAAATAATTTTAGGAGTGCTATATCTGCAATGGCGCCAACCCTTAGAGTACAACAACTCATTGGATCAGTACGTGGTGACCCTGAGGAAGATACCAGAACTGCAGCCGCGTACCAGACTCACGCTGCCTACCAACAAGACGGATATCGATACAGCTATTAGTGTGGTGAGTAAATCTAAATTTTCTTGTAGATCATCATTATTATACGATAGACGTCCGCTGCTGGAGATAGACCTCTCCCAAAGATCTATTATTATTATACAGGGTGTCTGGTGGCAGATTTATGTTTTCAAATGTGCTTCAGTCGAGGATTGCGAGTTCTTAGAGCCCAGTAACGGCAATTTTGCTTGTTTACGTGTCCGTTTAAATGAAAATGAGCCTCGTCGCTCCAAAAAATGGAATTCACAGTGCGAAAACGCTCCAACATGGTTTCACAAAAAAATTTGCGTGACGCAAAGTAATTTTTTTTTCAATTCTTGAATTATTTGAAATTTAAAAGGATGAAACTTCATATCTTTTTTCAAAATTTCATGCACAATTGCTCTTGGAAGTCCCAGTGAAGCTGCCCTTTTCCGTATCGAAAGTCGTGCATTTTCACGTAAACTGCGTTCAACCAGTTCAATGTTTTCGGGGGTCCTTGACGATCGACTAGGTCCTGGCCGTGGTGTGTTCATAGCCGAAGCAGTTGCGCGGAACCTCTCCACCCACGAACGAATTAAATTCACACTCGGCCCATCGCCTATCCGTCGAATATTGAAATGTGAACAAAACTGTCGGCGAGCGAGTACGTAAGAATCGTTACTCTTGAAAAATGCTTCAATAGCGAACGCGCGATGCTCACCCGACCACTGCACCACTGCGACATCGTGACTAAAAAATCCGCACGATCGGTGATTCTAATGACTGACCACTGACCACCTTCCCCCCGCACTGTTTATAACTTATTGAGATATTCGTTTTTTAAAATATAAATCTGCCGCCAGACACCCTTTATATTCAACAAAGGTACAAAACAAGCAAAAGGATCATCTCGTGATAAGCGTCTGTCTATGATAATGAGAAAATATATATGATGTTTACACAACAGCTCATTGCATCATCCTTTTGAGACATGATATATTAAGTTTACACAAATTACTCAATCAACAGCCTCTTTTAAAATATAACACAGTAATATCTGTTAAATACTGTTTAAGTACTTGGTAGTATCTTACTGTCCCCCGGCAAAACAGCAATAAAGTAATAGTTGTTACAAATCTTTAAGATTTTATCGATGAAGAAGTTCGTAAAGATGTTGGAGCGACTGCTGTATGATTTAGTTTGATCGAGCTTCATCATCATCATCAATCGATAAACGTCCACTGCTGGACATAGACCTTCCCCAAAAATCTCCACATCGATTGGTTCTGCGCTGCAAGCATCGAGCGGCGTCTCGAGACTTTACAATCCGCATGTTTCCGGTACCGAGGGGTACTAGGGGCCGTTGTTTGTTGGGGTTAATATTGGGGGATTCGGGTCATTTCCCACCTCGCTGAGCCAATGCGGGTTGGTGGAAGCCTGGGCAGCGTTTGTTGATTAGCATGAGCAGATGAGGTTGACTGTGGTACTGTGAGTTGTTGTGCAGCTCCTATCATGCTTCATCATCCACAAGCTCATATTCACTTAGGTCTATGTGAAATTGAGGTCAAGTGTTGTCTATAAAAATTCGTAAATCAGTTATATTTTTGATACGCGAAGCTGTATCGATTCCAATTATCAGTGACCCATATTCAATCATCTCTTATAAATGACATATTTCACATGCCTCGTTACCTTTTTTGAGACAATGCACATAATATTGCGTCAATGACATAACTGGATCGCATGATCACGATGTGGGTCATGTTATTGTTAACCGAAAACGGTGATCACCATTTTGTTTAAGGAACAATTGTAGAAGAGATTATTATTTACGCGTACTCATATATGTGGCGGCAACGGTGTTAGACCACTGACCATCAAGTGTAGTTATGTAACAATAATAACGTTTGTTTTAATTAAATTTCTTAAATTCTAATGAAACCTTTCGTTAATAAATCAAATCAAATTTTATCGCAATTATTTTAATGTTTTTTTTTATTCGACTATGCGAAGATATAAGCGGGACGTTAACTTGATGGTAAGTGATATCTGTAATAATGTGGCGCTAGTTAAGTTGGTAATTCTACGCATTGAAAAAAAAATACGTTTTCATGTGCCTATTTGTAAACTTTTATGTGCCTATTTCATCGTAAATGTTGTGTTGTACTAAAAGTATTCCGAAAATTGCAATTATGCGGGTAATATCAAAACTAGAATAAATTTTAAATAGTTAATTGTCACCACTTATTGCTTGTGACGAATAATCGTCATGTAGTTATGTAGTTTTATAGTAACGAAAATAGAAACCATTAACCATAATTGGTTTTTTACGTGAAAAGTTAAAATAAATTCCTGCTTGCAGCCCGTGGAACTTGGCAACGTGACCCGGTACGAGGTGAAGATTTACGCTGTCACACTGTCAGTTGCAGACGCGGGTAGGCTCATCAATGGGTCCGAATCCATACCGAAGGTAACCCTGTTATATATTACCAAGAAATCATCAGTATCACAACATTAACAAAAAACTAATGACAAACATTTATGTACCATACCTTGTTAGGTAATACCACCTGACTTACTCTTTCCTTCGAGCACCCTCATCCTGTTGTAAATGTATTATCGTAATGATACAGGAGCATGAGTATTCTGGACGAATTTATACATGAAATTGTTTGTCCTTATATTTTATGTCTGTTATAGATGTTGAAGCGTAAAAGATATTTAATAGAAATAGACAGTAACTATCCAGCCGTAAAAATAAGTAAGACGATTCACTATGTGTTGAAATTTTATAAAAAAAAGTAATATTACGTAGGAGGTGTCGAGCGAGGCGTGCATTGCGCACTCCGCGGCCATGTCTCCAAGCGAAATAACCCGGGGAGCTCGGAGTGTAGGCACCGCGGCGCTGTTCGCCGTTTCATTGCTGGTGATACTCGCAGCTGTCGGCGCTGCTGTGCTCTATTGGAGGTGAGCAAACTGAACATCACTTTTTAAACAGCTCTTTGAATGTTCTTTTTGCTGGGAATTGGAGCCTTCTCTCACATACCATTTATCCACCCCGCTGGCCATGTGGAATTTAGTAGATGTCACGTAATGAATGTAGTTATTGTAGGAACATTTCAGTTTCCTCAAGTGTGTTATTATTAAATATTGAAGACGTATTGCGTATATGACCGCTTTTCAAACTGAATTGTTTCTATAATACGCGAGATGAATTATTTTACTCTGCGAAACGTCAAGTCTAGCAAGATCAAGATCGTAGTGGTCATTTGACGAGATAGGTATTGCATGGTTCATATTTTTAATAATGTTCATGTCATTACCTTTGATTAGGTAGTGCTCTAACTCTGTTTATATTTTACTCAACTTTAGATAATTTTTACAGATGTAGATCCCGCTTAAGCAAATGCATCAGCGCCGCTTATAACTATTTGGAAGAGGGCGGCGAGAGAGCGGCGCGCGCTCCTTTAAACGTTTATAAGAAACCTGGTGAGGCTATTCCTGATGACTTTTTAAACTAATGCTAAAGACATTTTCGATGACTTGATACTTAAATCCGATGTATAAATTTTTTTATTATTCAATAAGCTTCGTCACGGGTAGAACGTTTATGTGATGGTAAGTGATACTTTTAGTCATAATAATGTGGCGCTAGTTAAAATAGTATACACAGCACTTGATAAATAGACAAACACGATAGAAATAGATTTCAAATATGTATAACACTAACAAATGATATCATATAAGTAATTTCTCACTGTAGCAGTTTGCTCACCGTTGCGCGTGGGTACAGGCAGTGTGTGCAGTGCGGGCGGTGGAGAGGAAGCGGAAGCGGCCCGACCTCCACGCATGGCTGGTTCCGCGCGCCCGCCTCTCCGCGCACGAGCATTTGTACGACACGTGGCAGCACTACATGCTGATGGAGATATTGGCTTCAGGTAAAGTAGCTGCTTGAATGGTCTAGCGGCTGTCTAATAACAAAAAGACCCTTGTTCGATTCTGAGGGCACACTTTGCAAAATTAATTAGTGAGAGGGTTTTGTTAACTTGCCTTTCTAGATACCATCTAGACATAAGTAAATATGCCGTTATGACAGCATATGAGAGTCGGAATATTCTGAACAATATTGCTTTACCATCCATAGCCTCACTTGTCACTTATACCATGTGAAATTGAGGTCAATAGTTAAACCCTATTTAGATAAAAAAAATTACATCAAAGCAATTACATCGGAAAGACATTCACCGATGCTAAGTAATACGCTTACACATAATAATATGTTACTCAATAAATACATTACCTTATTGCTGTGAATATGATATTAAATTTTCTTTTTCGAACATGGCAATGGCTAGTGAAATTATTGGGGATTACAGAATTTATTTTTAGTGATAAGGAAACTAATTGAGTATATTAATATTAAAACTCTTAACAGCAAAGAATATGAAATCGTAGTGGCGAAATCTGCCGCCCTCGGTCATACCAGCCATCACAGCTATCGCCCAGAGAATAGATTAAAGAATCGCTACTTAAACATTACAGCATGTAAGTACAATTTTAAAAAGGAATAAACAATGATTACAATTGCAACACCTTTATTATTGATTGGAGGAGTTTTAATTTTCGTCTAAATTTAATTAGATTATAATAATCTTTATTATTCAAAAGAACCGTCAATTCTACATTCACGACAAAGTGGTTATTTGCTTACCTCGTAACGTGATAATTCTTGGTTCGATTCCAGGACCTCAAGTTGTGGAGTTAAGTATTTTATGAATTCGCTTGTCTAGTATTTTATATTCTTATTCAGCTATCACAACAGTACAACAAAGATTGTACATGAAATATGTGTTTTTTTTATGGTGATGTTTGCACCGCAGTTTTATTGACAACCATTGCGGCTTTATTGGACTCAGGGCTCGCGGTTACTAGATTCGCGAGGTAAAGCTATAAAATGCAGTTAACCTTTTTTGTACCGATGACAGATTTATTTGTGATAAAAGTAATTTTGTTGTAATAGACGACCACTCGCGTGTGTGCGTATCCGCGGGGGCACGATGCGGGGCTGCAGGTTGCGTGGGCGCAGGTCGCGGCGCCGCATGCGATTACGTCAACGCGAACTTCATCGACGGCATGCTGCCCGCCTTGGATGCTCGTGCTGAGCGACGTCTCGAACGCACCTTACAGAGGCGCGCGCGGCCGCAGAGGTACCACTGCACTGCTCTGCACACGGCACCCGTACAAGTGCACAATCACACACATACATTATGTAATTAGACTTCCTTCTTCCTCCTGTCCTTTTCCCAGCTATGTGAAATCGGCACAGTATGTATTGCTCTTCTATATCCCTCTATCAGCCGTCGTATCTGAATTCACACTCTTACACATGTCATCTTTCACACAATCCATCCACACTTTCTTCGGTCTTTCTCTACTCTTGTGTACGTTCATTCTCATTACTTTCTTTGTTATATGTCTTTCATCACATTGTGTAATTAGTACATAACGTAATAAGTTACAAAATAAATCCAACTAATGTAGAATATTTTTCTTACTATAAAACTAGCATTCATACATGTTATCTGATACCTTTATAGGTGTATGGTATGATAGGATTTTCTTGCCCCAGACTATCTAGGTACAGCGTGTGAAGCTGACCTGCGGCCATTTTGTACCATTGCAGTACATTTATTTATAGAAATTTCATATTAGTTATGCAAATAAATCATTTCTATATTAACAGGCAGCCCTCGGTAAAGCAATCGAAACCCCCGCCCAATTTGGCGGAAGGAATCGAATCTGCTTTCTTAAACATCGAATTCTCCGGCATCGTGGAGTCAGAGGATCAACCTGAGGACTCGGACAGCGATAGAAGCGACGACGACAGCGAATTGGACGACGTTTACGTGAACATCAGTGAGTTCTCATTTTTAAGAGAAATTAGACTTTTAATATAGAACAAATGAATTGATGTGCCCAATTCCCATCAGATGGCGTACCGCGACGCGTGAAGTTGGAATGGCTGGTTTGGCGAAGACGTTACATTGCGACACAGGGCCCCACGCCAGCCACTTTGGATGCGTTTTGGCGAATGATCTGGCAACACCAAGTGCACACTATTGTTATGATCACTAATTTAGTAGAACGCGGCAGGGTGAGTACCAACAATTTAGTGTAAATAAATACTCGAGAATAAATTATTTTGACATTACTAATTTTATTTTAACTAGACACTAGACGTCACTAAATTTATATATGATTTGTAAAGTAGTTTCATCCAGCAAATATCCTTATCAATATTTATTATCTTCAGTATAAATATAGAAATATTGTACTTCTTAGTAGCACTGGCATATACGGAACATAAAGTTATTAACTCAAACTAGTTTGTAATGGAACTTTTAATATAAACAAATATTGTTATTGTTATTGTTATATATGTGAGTATTTGACTAGTACATTTTTTTATTAATGGGTTTTAATCACACATGCTTGTATTTGTTATTGACAAATAATATCAACTAAGTGAGTACTTCATAAAATATTCACATAATGTTAGTTTATAACACAGCTACATAGCTGCTGACAACACAAAGTACCTACTCATGTTTTTATCATATATTTAGTACATTCTAGTTATTATTGCGATCATCGTATTTTGAGTTCGAGTAGGAAGGAAATATAAGTTAAGTATTGTTGTGTGTGTGTGTGTGTAGCGGAAGTGCGACATGTACTGGCCAGCTGGTGGGCGTGGCAGCTCGGCTGAGTTTGGCGGCGTGCACGTAACGCTGCTGCATGAGGATGTGCGCGCGGCGTACACCGTGCGCCGATTGCGCGTGCGCGTCATTCACAAGGTATAATCTGCCTAAATTGCCACGTTTTTAATATCATCAATCTTTCCAAAAGAACAAGTGTTCTTTCCAAACTACCGTTGTAGGTTCTTTGGCTAGGATATTCATCGAATCGCACTTCGTTTTTCTTAAATCTTTTCTTGATGAGCTGTTAATGTTTGCAGTTAATGTTTTATCTTTCTTATTATTTATAAAATATTTATGATACATAACTTTTGCAAGTAAGTACAATAATCAATTCTGTTTTTCATAAATTAAATATACAGTAAAATAACCGAATATCGGTACTCTTTATATAGGCCTGTGAAGGAAGTGATGAGAGTGCAGCTCCAGATGGTGGCAGAATAGTACTCCAGTATCACTACACCGTGTGGCCGGACCACGGAACACCACGTCATCCTCTCGCAGTGCTTCCTTTCGTGAAGGCGGCCTCTGCGGACCCTGGCACCGTATTGGTGCATTGCAGGTAAATTTATAACTATACCAACTTCCCACAGTCCTCAAACGTATTTGTAATTTTAACTTAAGTGAGATGGGACCATGGAACGCGAAGCGTGTTCACCGTGAACACTTAGGCTCTCATATGTTGACAGTCGCAACACAACAATGTTATTATATAGTTAGATTTAAAGTATGAGGCTCGTAGCCAGATGGGTTCGAAAAGACCAACCAAATTCTTCAAGATGATGCCGAGGAATCGTACGAGAGATTTCCGTCTTACTAGGAAAATCACTGCTCCTTGAAGACAGTAATGTGAAAAGATAATTGTTTTTTTTTTACTTACAGCGCCGGTGTCGGCAGGACGGGTACATATATTGTCCTAGATGCACAATTAAACCAATTGAAACTTACTGGAACTCTTTCACCACTCGGCTTCTTATGCCGTGCCCGGACCCAGAGAAATCACTTGGTACAGACGGAAGAGCAGTACGTTTTTGTCCACGACGCACTGCTGGAGCATGTACGGTCTGGGAACACGGAAGTTGAATATGAAAAAGCCCGGGAATATCTCGCAAAGCTTCTAGAAGACATATCAGAGGAGGAGCTGGCGGTTATGGATCTTAACTTGCCCAGACCCAAGAGCGTCAATGAAATAAATGGGGAAACATCTAGCATCAAATCCAGTCAGAATATTACGGAAAATAATGAAATGGTTGAGAATGGCAGCCAGATATCTATTAAGACGGATGAGTTGAATAGTGAACTCAGCAAGTCCTCAACTAGAGAGCCTGATAATGATGAACCTTTGTCAGGATTAGTAAATGGTGATGAATCTGAAGGTGTATATGACTTAGCTCCACGGTCTACAGATACCTATAGCAAGAAAATGGCGGCGTATAACAACATGAATGAACAGGAGAAAGAAGAAATAAGAAGGTCTGTATTATATTGTTTTAAACATCATGATATATCAATTTCTAAATCAGTCGTTCTGAACTTGAGTGGCCGTTGAAAGGAAACTAACATGTTCTAAGAACTCCAACCCGCTTGGTCCTATGATAACGTCCAACATACAATTGACCATCATGGTAAATAAATGGGTTTAACTCTCTCCTTATGTAATCGTAATGAGAACATTTTGAGGATTTTTTATGATTTTTATTAGAAATATGAATGTGATTAAGTTTACAATAATTTATTTTAACATTCATATTATATAATGGATTTTAGAACGATATGGGGCAATATTTGTCCATGTAAATTAAAAAAAAAATGACTATTCTATACTGATTTTTTTATTTTATTTCAGAGCAAATCGGGCCGAAAACTATGCACTGTTAGAGAGGATGCGATCACTCGCCAACCGGAACAACGTGTACCAAGGACCGCCACCAGTGAATTTGTTAGAGAAACAATTTCAGGTGAGGCAGATGCTAAAATAAATGGTGTTTAACAAAAAACTTTAAATGGTGTAAAATTAAAAAATATCTATTTAAAGAACTAATAGATTTTCTATGACTTTTCGTTGGATGAGAAGTCGTATAAAGATACCCTGCTCTTAGGGGAACTCAGGGTTATGTGCACAATTGACCCTCAGCAGTTAAGCTAAGCATGTCCATTCACGTCTTATATCTATTGGTCCTTGGCTCTAGGGCTGTCGCCTCTAATTCTTTTTTTTATTTACTTACATGAAAATTACACAAAAATTTCATACTAATTGTTTCATTCTATACCAAATCTTCGTGGCCATTTTAAACAACAACTACACCACTAAACTCACAATTTTCATCTTGTGTGAATAACAATTATTTAATTGAATAACGAATAATTAAATAATTACGCCTAATTTTACTTTGCAGTTAATAACCCGTTCGTGCGTTGAGCCTAGCGTGTGTGCACGTGCACCGCACAACGTTGAAAAGAACAGACCCGGTGGCGTACTGCCGTCGGATTCGGCGAGAGTTATGCTGGTCCCCAAGCCTGGTGTTGAAGGTAAAATAAAGTGTTTTTTGAAAAGGGATTTTTAATCATTTTTATAGGATAAAGATGGATTTGATTAAAGCAGTCCAAAGGGACTATGGTTTGAAGAGTTTATTCTACTCTTCTTCGTCCCTCTGTCACTGTTGAGGATCGTGACCACGAACAAACAGTCTCCATTGAGTGCGGTGATATGCAGGGTGGACCGCATGGTGTATACTGCCATCCACCGGCTTTTTGTCCTCTTCCATCCATGTGGTAGGGGCTCTTCCCTAAGCACGTCTGCCTTCTAGTCTCACCTCTCGAGACAGTCCATTGGAGAACGCATGATGTGCCCATAAAAGTTAAGGGCTCTTTGTTGGCATACTGAGAAGAGCTTATTAAGAGTTTATTACAAAAAGTTAATATAGATCAGTGGATGAGCATAGGATGATTAAGTAATTGATAAAATGAAACCAATATTTAACAAGTAGTCATACTTGATTATTAATAGGTGGATCACCAACTTTCACGTTTATGTGCTCACCAAATGGCAAATGATATGATACCCGTAACAAAATGGCAAAAGGGACCATCTAGTTATTCTCCAGTAAGTTACCAACTATAGCACTTTTCCAACCGAAATACGGTAATGTTATAACTAGTCTTAGAGAAACGAATCTCGGTAGTGAATTAAAATTTATAAATTTTTTTTTTCTTTACAAAACCCAATATAATTATATATGCAAACAGGAAGCGAATATGTGAATGCGTCGTGGGTTTGCGGTTGGCGGCGGATGCGCGAGTTCGCAGTGGCTCAGCACCCTGGCGACGCACCCGAGTTGTGGCGACTACTCTGGGACCATACGGCGCAACTGGTACTGATGCTGCACGATCCACAGGACCCGGTATGTGCTGTTCTCAGTGATTACTTTATTTTTTATTACAGACCTTCATTAGTGTACAGGCTCACAAAACAATATGGAAAATCTTTAATTGTTATTAGTAATTATAAGCGCGTGTGGGATAGAGAAAATGCGAGAAATGTTTTTTTTTTAGTTTTTTTTTTTACTTTCTAAGCAAGAACCAATAATAACAATGTTTTCTATTTTTGAGTAAAACAAACAGTTTATTATCAAATTCTCTGGAGTTATATACTTCTTAACATAATTTACTTCTTTATTCAATTTTCTTTTTTGTTTTTTATATAACAGTAAATTGTGTTCCAGGAGTGTGACGTTTTCTGGCCTACGGAAGACGACAAGGAGTTGTTTGTAGCAAATTTTAGAGCTAGTTTCATATCAAAAGACACATATGTAGCTCACAGAAAGAGTGACCGAAAACCCCAACCAGAAACCCCAGCGGAATCGGAAGTCAACGGATATAGAAGACAGGAGAGCAGCGATTGCGCCGATGATGAGCGGTTAATCCCCGAAACGAATTCTCCAATAACTGCCGCGGAGCCGGCGTACCGGTTCGATAGAACAGAACTCCGATTAGAAAGGCTCAGCGCGGGCAGCAGAGATCTTTCTGCTCGTAAATCAATAGCGAATGGTGATCTCTTCTCATCGCTATCCGAAAAGAAAAACGGACCCAAGTCCCCAAAGAGCCCCTCGAAAATGTCATTGAAAAACTTTAAACTCAGCTCACCGACAAAGTTTAAATTTCCCGATTGGGGGACCAGGACTACAGTCGGCTCCCCGCCAGATACAGCGCCGCCTCCGCCGCCTGTTGAACCCGCTCTCACTGTAGAAGAAGAGACGGAGTTACGAAGACCTTGCTACTATTTTGAGAAGGTCACTGAAATCCCAGAGCATATACCTTCTGATAGAATTATTGAAGTTACTAACGTCAGTGTGCATTCGTTGCAAGATGACTACCAGCTAAGTGTTAAGTTTATAAAGTGTAGTGATTGGTTGAATTGTGATAACACTATTTATACTGCGGGCAAGCCAGAGGACAATGAGTTCATAAAAGCAGTGCGGCAGACGAGTGGGAGCGCGAGGGAGCAAGCTCTAGATAGGCTCATTGAACCATACAGAGATTCCTTCTCTCTCATAGAGTTTGTCGCAGGCTGCCAGATGGAGTACAAAAATGGACCTGTTATTGTAGTGGATAAGTAAGTGCATTTTTTTTCCATATTGAAATTTGTATATACATTTTTTAAAAATTACTTTAGTGTTTTGTAACTTCACACATTTAAGAAATTTGTAATTTATTAAGTGTAGGTGGTAGCCATCCTATCGCTTGTATCTGTTGCCAAATAGTACTATGCAAACATTTCGTTCCGGTTACAAGTACACTGTAGCTAGTAAGCTTACGACGGTTATGATACTTAATATGTCATAAACTAAAGTAGTGTCACTACACTACTACACTAATACAATTATTATCATAATTAACGTCGCATTGTTGTGAGCAGGTATATAACACTAAATAACTACTCGCCTAATCGCGTACAAATAAAATAAATTTATGTAGCCCTTAATAATTAACCATCCGTTCCAAAAGGTGTACATTCGCTATTCATTTTCACTACAGTTATAATTTAATAATTACAGTAACTGCTTAAAAATTTTGATTACTCTGAATTAATATGAGAATTCTGCTAATACTTGAGGGGTTTATTGCAGATACGGCGGTTGGAAGGCGCTCAGTTTCTGTGCATTGAGCGCCGCGTGTGGGGGCCTCGGCACCGAGGCGGCGGAGCTGTATTGTAGCTGGGCGTTGTCCGCGCACGCACGCTGCTCTGCTACCCCCCAATCCCCCCAGTCCACCCACTCACCACAATCATCCCAATCTCCCATGTCTTCTGATTTCTCACAAACCTCGCAGTCGCCTCACTCACCAACGGCCTTGCTCGCGACGTATTGCGCACTTGCTGCGTATGGGCCGATGCTGAGTACGCGTAAAAGCTGAACCCGGTATGTAATTAATACGTGGGAAATGTAGTTGAAATTTATGAAAAGCATTATTATGTAGACGTAAAGCTAAATTACGAAATGAGAAAACTGGCTTAGCCCCAACAATCCGATACGGTTGTAATAGTCTATATTTTACGGTAATGTTTTTGTGGTAGACCTTTGTTACCAGAGACTGTCTAGGTATTACTTAATATGGCAGCGTCTTAGAGTGTTCTGGTTTGAGTAGCATTTTAACTACTGAAATTGCTGAGATAACAACATTTAACATCTTATGTCTTACGCGGCGAGAACATATGATGAAATATATGTCGTATTAACTAGCGCCCTATATTTATCGACGAGACGCTTTACTTCCCGTCAGGCATGAGTCTAGCTCGTTTGTTATTTTGAGGAATAAAAAATAGTCATCAAAGCTTTGACATGTGGCTTGTACAGTTCAGATCATTCTAGTGAAATGAAGATAAATGTTTATTTGTCAAAGTTCTTTATAAAACCCATGACATAATGTAGGTTATAGACTACTTTACTTTTTGTAGTTAAACATTTTTTTATCCAGTGGATTAACACTTGACCTCAACTGCACATAAACAACAGATTAGTAGCGTGGTCGCCTAGATTACTTTGTGAAATATTCTAGTCTAGGCTAGAGAGCCAGAACACTGATCCTGTTAAATCTGTAGTTCAATATCGGGGTGGTAGCTAGCCAGGCGGGATAGAACAATCTTTACCCGCAACTAGACTCCACATTATGTGGTCTACAAAATCGAAACATGAACCTCCGAATTATTGGGAAAGTATTAATCCACTGCGATACAGGGGCATTCAAAATAAGCCATTGTTGTTTACACTAATAATAAAATTCCTTTTTCAGGTTGGGAGGAGAGCAACCGAGCTGGTAATGCACAATGTTACAAGGAAACTGTATATACTCAGTGAGTTGTGGTCGATAGTCCGCTGTCACACGGCCAAGTACCGCGGGCCCGGTGCTCCGTATCCATTCTCATACGCCTATCGGTACCGGTACGTACCGACGTCACTTTGCGTTGCTCGAGATAAACAAGACTAATTAGAGAAAATTAGCTGTTTTATTTTTAATACGGTAGCCATTTTAGTTTTGGGTACGCATCGCGGCTCGAATTAGCGGGAAACTTCTGCTCCATGTTTGTATTATATATTATCATTATATTATACTTTAAAAAAAAAGGTTTTATACGTATGAGATAAAATAAAACGATAAAAAAAATTATGTCGCTTTGCAGTTATAATAAGCTGTGATAGCTCTGTTAGGCGATCGTACACCTTGTACGTTTTGCGAACGGTGGATTCGATCACTGCTGAGCTTGAGCTTCCGGTGATAGCAAAAAATCACAAGAAAAACACATGTTCTATAAAGCTTTTATGTCATTATTTATCTATCAAAGCCCTTAGCTTAGCTATGAGCGTTCTACATAAATCTATATTTTTTTATTATACTTTATCTAAATAAATTACCGCTTCATTAATAAACTTTGCATAGTAAATGGAGCAAAAGTTTCGCCGCTCGCTGTAATCGCTCAAAACAATGAACAAAGGGAATGATTTAGTGGAAATTATTATAAATAATTTTGGATCTAAGGCTTCGTCTCTTATCAAATAAGATATGGTTGTGTGCGTTATTAATTCGGTATCGAAGGGACAGCGATGAGATTATTCTAGAATTTTTTTAATTCAATGCCTGCTTCTGATCGTTTAAGGACCAAACAATCATCATTAGATACTTAGTTTCGTGCATTATTAATTAAATTTCTACAGGATAATAATTGATTTAATTATAATAAATACCACAGCATGCATATATTCTAATATCGTTTGAAACAAATTCATATAATATTTAATACGCGGTACAAAGTATATGCAATGTATTGACTGCGAGTGCTTAATATGCGTTATTAATTTCAATAAGTTATAAAGGAAGTTAGTGAACACTTGAAACTTTATTAACTTCCTCTCGCAGTCAATAAAGTCAGTTATGGCTTTCCCAATGCTACAGCAATTTTAGCAATTTACAAGTGTTAGTTAGTTTCAGTGCAATAGTTAAATTTTATAATCATTCATATGTAATGACTTTAAAAATATATTTTAGTATTTTTCTTTTCTTAGCTGTTTATATATCGAAGGTAAGTATGTAACGATGTCGATACATCGCCATTCTGTTTTTATAATCGAAATATACAGTTAATGTATGACTTATTCGTAATTCCTATTAAATCAAGTTTATGGTCCAGTATTTTTATTATAATCTAGTAATATAATATTGGTGTATATTTGGAGACCGCTTCTTAGTGGTTTGTCAATTAAGATGATGTCGGTGTTGACACCTAACCGATGTTAATTTCAAATGTTGCTATTAAAATTCAAAACTTCAAATATTTGTATTTTATAATGTTACGTTATAAGTTTAATATATAATGTGATGTGTGTCTATGAATTATACGCAGTACGGATACGTTTTGAAAAGAGACTTGCTCTAGCGACCTACGGTGAATCGAAATGATCGTGATATGACATATACCGTTAGTATACATTTTTTTTATCCATAACAGATTTTATCGAACGGTGTTAGTTATTTTTTTTCATAGTTTCAATAGAAGTAATATATTCTATTTACGATGTAAACTAAACGTTTGAAATATATTTCCGGTTCTACTCTCCTTTTATAAAGTTTTGAATCAATTAAAGCGAATTATTGAAAGTGATTGCGACATAGTAGTCGAGTCCGTTACGTATTTACATCGTATGTGTTCATCAAAAAAAAAATTAATTAACTTAATATATAATTCATGAAAAAGACCATATTCCCGGCGTCAATGTAAAGCAGTTAACAGGCTCGTGTAGTTTACCACAGCAGACCACATGATCATTGTAATCATACACCAGGCGGGGTAGTGGTCAGGCACTAGTAAGTTAATAAAAATATGAATGAAACGAGATTTATGGCACGGATTCCTCATATTTGTACCAATCACTCAAACCATTGTACACACATTTAAATGGTCGATGTTATTATCTTGAAGATATTTCACATCCCGATCATTTTGTGGCTAATACCCGGCTTCAGTGTACATCGTCTGCAGCAGGTTGTTGGTATATCCTCTGGCAATTGTGTCCACAAGGTTTTGTCGTTATAAACTGTATCGGTCGGGTAAAGTTTGCGCGTTATGCTCTCTTATGTGCCATTTTAGGCTAAATATATCGTTTAGGTAAATTAAATTCTATATTCCACCTGGTAGCATAGACGTATTTAATTATTTTTTTCAATTCTCCCTTATTAAGAGTATTCCCAAACTGCTACAATCTTACACGGTTTGGATATTTTCCGTTGCACTGTTTAGATTGATATTTGTTTATATAAACTGAATCGATGTAGACTTTATTTAGTGTATAGAGTTTTTATTGATACATTCGAAAGCACAAATTTTAATATTACCATATATAATTACAATGACGTATTAACAAAAACATAACCCGAAAGTCTGAACTGTTTAATGAAGTTTTCATGCAGTATGTACGTTTGATCTTTGTAGTGTGTAGTTATGTGTCGTCATACATGTAGGTAGTCAGCTGCGTCTGCGTTTTGTATGACATTTAAAGTAATGCTGTAATTTCAATAGAGGTGGACTGTTAATTAAAGATGAACGAAAATTTGTTATACTCAAACATGTATCACAAATACTCAAGAGTTGATAGATGCGCACTGGTGTGCATTGGTCTCTCCAGACATCTCACCGGCCAGTCCAGCACTATCGACATCCAGTGTCTTATAAGGTCACCTAGTGTTTGCGGAAGTGTAGGAGTTACCTGTATATTATTTACCGCCGTTTGAGCATCTGTCTATTCTAACTTCCAGTTCTTCGACTAATGCGCCTGTTGTAACTTACAGCTTTCAATTTAAGCTATGGCGATGCTGATCTGCTTAGATCCTAGAGATCCTCATTAATTAGTTTTTATAACATAATTATTAGCAATTGTCATAGATAAGCAACAAACATCGCTTTCCGGCCACAACGCTTGCCATAGTACCTACTGACGAACATATTTAAATACTAATTACTTTATAAATCGTAGTATGTACTTCAAACGAATCATAACTGTATTGTTATTTTTTTTTTCTTACATAATCAAATCATATCAGTAATATGTTATAAAAAAGTATAAATTTTCTTTACATATTTGTATTAATTTATTCCAAACTTTCAATAACATGAGGTGTTTTTGAATAAGTATAACAAATGTTTAATTGAAATTAAGTCATTATGAAGTTACTATTACAGACTTGGTTTAAATAATTAATTAGGTTCAAAATATAGTTCAATTGTCGAAAACAATGTTAAAGAACTGTTAGTGCTTTTATATATTTCCTTTTCATTTGTTTCACAAAACGTATAACCCAGTGAGAGAGAATCGATGCTTCAGAACTGTTGAAGAGTTTTGTTTGCTTTACGTACTCAAGTACCAATGATTCTTATTATATTAATGAGAAATATTAAATTTGTTAGTTAAATCGATATGCTTACCAATGAAAAACTTTATATCCTTTTTACATTATAATACGTACAAATAAATGGCAACTGTAAAGAAGTAACTTTAAATTATTATTACGCTTTTTTTTTTTCTCTTGCTTAAATCACATTTAAATTTGATGTGTTATAGATGTTGTAATAAATCCCACCCAAATAATTCTATGATGAATTCTTCGCATTTATTAGTACTAAAAATCCTTAGATATATCACAATGTAGTAATTTATATAAACCGAACTTCCGTTTTATAACATTCCATATTGTAAATTGCATAATTTTTTTTTTATGCCACGGAGCGACAATCCGACGGTCACCTAATGGTAAGTAATACTCCCGTAACAAAATGGCGATAATTAGGATGATATACACTGAATCACAATGTGGACGTCTTGAGATGCAAGATTATAGGTGTCAACACTATTACTATAATTTCATTTCACAATTGTGATATTCTGAACGTATTAAGCGCTTGAAAGTCATATTGGCTACAGCTCATGTTATACTGGCTTCGTGGACCCAGCTCCACGGCCTGTTTTTTTTTTAAAAAAAGTGCACTACTTGAAGTGTAGTTGTCCGATGGCGGATTTTCATGTTGTGACGAGATTTTTGCTTTTGCTGTATCTACTTGTTCGTCGAAAACGGGCTCAGGTACGCTCTCCGACCACCTTTGCCTGTATCAGAAATTGGGAGATGCGAATCGCTCCAGATCGCTGGAGTACCTCGTGTATGCGGTGTGTGGCACATTATAAAGCGAGGGTGGCGTGATGTCGAAATTCGGAAATTCTATCATTCCCTGTCTCCTTTATACTATTGCCATTGATACCCAAAAGTTCTTAATGCAGAATTTCCGATGATATTAAACGATGGACAGGTTTTATAAATATTTATTTGTATCTTTTATTGTGACGAATTGATTATTATTTTTATTAATATTAAACACTTTGTACACTTTTTGATTCATTTACAACTATTACGTTCATTTATTGTGTTTTATAAATCGTGTGACGTCATATACAATTAGAGATATAAAATTATGTAATATAATCGAGAGTAGATTAGGTAAATGTACCAAAAATGCTACATTCATTATTCTAGTTTGTAATTATAATTTTCGTCTGTTTTATCAAAATAATTATGATTTACTCGTTTTATATTTTACTATAAGATACCGGTCGTTTTCGGCTTACACCTAAATACTAATTTGTCTAGACTTTGGTTTGTTGTATACTCTGCGGACGGTACGCGGATCTAGTATCCGGTGCGTTGTATAAGTCGGTCAAACGACTAGCAGCATTAAACATTAATCATTATTCGAAAGACATTTTCTTATTATTTGTTAATTTACTCAAGCAATTTACTCATATATAAGAGATTTACACCCACGTGGAGACTCATCACGATATCTCTGGAACCATGAGGCCTAGAGACTTGAAATTTTGTAGGAATATTCCTTTTGTCGAGTATTGTTAAGTACAGATTTTACGAAATGTTACCCCCAGAAAGTGTTGCGAGAGGGTTAACGGGAAGGGAAGGCGAGTTGCCACCGGACAGAAATATTTCTGACAAATTTCAAATCTCATATTAAGGCCGGGAGAGCGGGCGGGGACAACTAGTTTGTTAATAAATGACAACAAGAATTACATCAATGTGGATGGTGTGTATGCCAGTGTAGTGCACGCAACAACTTGTAGTCGCTGCTTTGATGAGATCTGCTTATATCTTTTATCAATGGGACATTAGCGTTAAATAGCATAAAAAGGCTTAAACACTGTCTACTATTTGTATATCATACAGTGATAGTGTTATTAATATGGTACATATACATTAAGTCGACGCAGCTGATAATTTTTATACCTTGTGTTAGGATGTGAAATAGCCCAAAGATATAACATAAATTTTCGAACATTATCCCTCCCCTTTCAGATTTATTAATATACAATTCTTAGTAGTTCTAAAACTTTACTAGTAATATATAATAATGCCATGTATGTTCGTCTTTGTACAGGTTGTTTATTGGACGTAGATTTGTAATACTCTAAACATTTTGTACCCGTAACATCACATTGATAATGTAAATCGTACGAAAATCCTATTTATTTTTTATGTAACCGCCTGTATTATTATTTGAAATGTAAAATATATAAAGAGAAATTGTAATTTGTGTTTCATTTACTGTTGTTATTTGTTATGATAGAAGAAACCTTCCCCCGCCATGAAATGGAGTTGCCATTTCAAAATAGATTTCGGGGTTAAATTATATACTGGTGGTAGATATTTGAGATTGTAAAGGTAGGCATTACTGCATCGCTTAATTCTGCCTCTAAACAGAAGTAGAAATATTACTGTTTTATTACTGGTAGCCGTAGCTAGTGAAGTTAACTGGGGTTACCAGACGTAACATCGTCTCAAGGCGATGGGGGCAAAGTGTATAACATCCTAGCTAATACCACGTTGTTATAGACAGGTGTATCTCTTACCATCATGTGAACATCTCGATCGTCTCGTCGCTTCATTGAATAAATAAGAAATATTATTGAGAATTGTTTCTCAAGTAACTCGAGCAATTCCTTGAAACTTCCGCTGTCGTGCAGTGATTAACCGTTTGTCTAGTAACAAAGGTATCTGATTCAATTTTAGAACCATAAGTGGGGAATACAAAGCGAAAAACGTTGGGCCTTTGAAAGTGTAAACAGATAATTTATATTTACATAGTTATATTAAAATTTCACGTTAAATAAGATACACAAATTGTAAAGAAAATTATAAGTATATTTCAAAATTATAAGGTTTACACAACACCTCATGGACCCAAGCCAAGCTCATTTGCCCGAGGTATACCCTGTAGATTAACAAACTTTGGCTCCCACCTCTCCGCAATGGGCAAACGTAGTGGGACTTGGCTTAAATCCCTCCATATAAAAATGTACAAACAAAAGTAGACGCCGCCTGCATTTGCAAGAAGTGAGAAACAGGCAGCGCAATACCGATTGATGTGATGATCTTTATTACTATACTATACTCGGGGCCGCACTAAAGCTTAAGCAACCTAGAAACGGGTCTAGCGCCCGCTTTCACCATAGATCACCACTATCTATACCTATTTTACTATACTGTTATACTACTTTAATTTTTCTACTACTACTACTACATATACTATAGTTAGGATTGTCCCTTTACCTCGACTTGTGTACGTATATTGTTAACATTCCGTCTTGAACCTTCAAGAGGAATAGTAATGCCCAATGTTTATTGTACTATACTATTATACTACTATTTTATCATATTGTATTTATATATTACCGATACATACAGAGATATACCGATGTTCAGCTATGAGTACATGCAAGTAAATACTTGCATATACTCATAGCTAAAGTTTTTAAAACCTGATAAATACCAGGTTTTAAAACCTGGTCGCGTAAAAATGTCTCTTCACAAACAAAACTGGAGAGATAAATAAAACAGTGTACGTTGAAGATACATTCAATATTTTAAAATAAGAAAACAAAGTTATGGATATCAAAGCTGAAGAAAAATTTGAATCACTTAAAACACATTGTATAAGATGCTTAATTGATAGTAACCAAAGAAATTTACTGTATTATAACTTACAAAGTGAGGCATTGAAAGCTGTTTTTCAGGTATGTTTCTTTAATTTTTGTTTTTTATGTCATAAATATGTTGTACAAGTAAATGGATGTTAAAATGTTGTAACAGATTCGTAGCGTTGAGCAAATTTTTAATGTGTTGCTCTTAAATTTCAGGTTAATAAACTTTGTGTTTGCTACTTGTGTAAAAAAATGGTTGAGAATGCAGAGATATTTATACAAACTGTTCTTAGTAATCAGATATTATTAAATGATTTGAAAGGTGTAAGTATTTACTTGAATTATACAGCTTTAGCTATAACACCATTAGTGACAATGATTTGAAATTAGCTCTTGAATGCTTTCTAGTATACATGCTTTGCTTTGACTACCTATTATTTTTTCATAACTTCTGATTTTAACTGGGAAAAATACAAAATAGTAAAGGATTATTAAATCTTAATCTTATTTTGATTATAATAGACATATTTAGTATAAAAACTTTAAACGTAACTACATGTACCTTGAGACAAGTTGTTAAATGTTATTACTTCCATAGTTTTAATGGTAACTTTTATCTCCCCAGTAATCTCTTTTCATTAGGTAAATATTCGATTTTGTAGGTCTATTTAAATAAAGTTACTAAGGCTTTTTTCAAAGTTTACAGATGAATCTAGCGCTACAATTAAAAGACAGTCATTAATTCAAAATCTTAATGTGGTAACATTAGATTTAATAGAATTATCAGGTGTTGATACACAAGTGGCTAAACCATATATTGTATATAACCATGGAATTTATAAAGACTATATAATCAAAGAATTAAAAGAGGAAGCCGAAATGAATTTACATGAAGTATACATGGATGATATGGATGATGAAATAGGTAGGTATTGTAATAATGAAATTGTCTGATGTATAATGACTGAATAGATGATTGTGTGTTTAATTTGAATATCTATTATTTTAATTTTGGGAATCAGTTTTCCACTACTGGAAAATAAAAAGTTAATGATTTTGATTTGTATATGTATTTTTGATGACATAATTTTAAAAATGTGACGCTATTATTTCTGAATAATAATTTATCAATATTACTATGTTTTGGTGGTCACTGTTAATGAACTGGAGTTAAGTTACTTGTAAATAATAAATATCTCTGAATGAAAATATCTTGGAGCTTTCACAGATATCAATCTTTCGGTTTCAATAAAAATCTTTGACATGTTTATTTCAGATATGCACGATGACATAAAAGAAGAGAACTATAATTTTGAAATATTAACAAAGCTAGAAGACTCAACAGATTCATGTATGGAATTCATTAAAAAAGACATTAAAAATAATGTCATATGTGAAAAGAAAAAGAAGTTCAAAGGTATCACCATTCGTAATCATCTCATATACACATATGAAACGATTATAGGCTTACTACACAAAGTTGTTCTGGTTAGGATGATCAAAACTATACCACAGCATGCTACTCTCCACACCTCAGTAATTTTATTACCTATAGTACCCTCCAAACCAAAATTATATTAATATTGTTCGGTGGCAGAATTAGGTGCTGTGGTGGTAAATACCGTGACAGTTTTTGGAAGCAAAGACCACTAGTAATTTATGTCAACATACAGTGATAATAGAGTTATATGTCAAATTCTATTGAAGAACCTTGTTACAGATAGTTTTAAAATACAAAGATTACATATAACAAGGGCGCAATGTATGGAAGAGAGGAATAAGAAAGCAACTGAGAGGAAATTTCTTGATTCTCCATTCAAATGTATGGACTGTATCAAAGGTTTTAGGTACAAGCCCAGCTATGATAAACACCTCGAATTACACAGTAAGGTAAAAAAATGATATTGCATAGACAAATTTAATTTAAACACACATGCAGCATGCACTTAGAGAGACAGACAAAAAGAGTTACAAAGAGAAAAACATTCCATCAGAGAGAAAAAGATGTGTATCTTTGTGTACACAGAGACACGTCTGTCTACACTCATACACCACATCCATATTCATACATGTGGAAACAGATATGGAGACTCATACATACACGAAACAAGAATATTGATATATCAGGATATTACTTTGTACTATCCATCTTAACAAACATCTCGACGTCCTATTTCGCCAGCCCAGGTCTGCGTAATAAAAAATATACCTTTGCTTTTCCAGCAAAATGGCGATTACAAATGCGACATATGCAAGCTGAGAATGGACTCTGAACTTAAGTTATTAGGCCACCAGAAATATCACAAGGTGTAAGTATACTCACCCATATTACATTTTAAAACTAGTTCACTTGTGCATAGGTTAGAATATCTCCACTGGTACTGTCCTTAGTATCAAATACCATCAGGTTATATGTAGATGTATTAATTATTGTTACATATTTTCTAGGCGTTTTAAGTGTTTGGAGTGTGGTATGATCCGTACAAACAAATGTACCATAAGAGACCATTATAACAAATTTCATTCTGACACAAGGAATGTTTTCCTGTGCAAAATATGCTGTAAGAAGTTTACGTAAGTATATATTAGACCGTTCTAGAAACACCTCATGTAACATCAGGCCAATGCAGGTATTGGTGGTTGTTGCTGTTGCTGTAGACGATCTCTGCTGTGTAATAATATACGAGCACTTATTATAGATGTCAACGGGGACTAAAGAAGCATATGACAAATACTCACACGGAAAGGGTGACTTGCGCACACTGTATGAAAACCTACGCGAACAAGGATGTTCTGAGAACACACCTGACTCTGTAAGTTATATATTAGTTTGGCAAATATCTCCCTTCCGCCTTTTTGTCTTTTGAATTTCGCGGCTATGTACAAAGCGCTACAGAGCTCGTATCTGGCAATACTATACATAATTTGAAAGGTCTTAACATAACCTACAAAACGACGCTATGCATAATTAGTTTGGATATTGCGTTCAACAGTTATAGACGTGTAAACATATAGTTCACTAACGCCGAAATTCGCGCTATATTAAAGTTTTCCTTCGTTAAAGGCAAATCCGCTAGAGAAACGTTCCGTGAGATTAATGGTGTTTTGGGGGATGGTACTCCCACACTTCGAACCGCGGAAGAATGGTTTCGACGATTCAGAGCCGGTGAAAACGACACCATGGATAAGCCAGCCGGCGGAAGACCTGTGACGACAAATACCAATCAAATCATGGACTACATCGAGTTAGACCAGCATGTGGCATCTCGTGACATCGCCCAGGAGATGGGAGTTAGTCACCAAACCATTTTAAACAATCCGCAGAAGGCTGGATACAAAAAAAAGCTTGATGTTTGGGTGCCGCATGATTTGACGCAAAAAAACCTTCTGGACCGAATCAACGCCTGCGATATGCTGCTGAAACGGAACGAACTCGACCCATTCTTGAAGCGGATGGTGACTGGCGACCAAAAATGGATCACATATGACAATATCAAGCGAAAACGGTCGTGGTCGAAGGCCGGTGAATCGTCCCAAACAGTGGCCAAGCCGGGATTGACGGCCAGGAAGGTTTTGCTGTGTGTTTGGTGGGATTGGAAGGGAATCATCCACTATGAGCTGCTCCCATATGGCCAGACGCTTAATTCTACCATCTACTGCGAACAACTGGACCGCTTGAAGCAGGCGATCGACCAGAAGCGTCCAGAATTGGCCAACAGGAAGGGTGTAGTGTTCCACCAGGACAACGCCAGACCACACACTTCGTTGATGACTCGTCAAAAGCTACGGGAGCTCGGATGGGAGGTTTTATCGCATCCACCATATAGCCCGGACATAGCGCCAAGTGATTACCACCTGTTCCTGTCCATGGTAAACGCCCTTGGTGGTGTAAAGTTGAACTCAAAAGAGGCTTATGAAAAGTGGCTGTCCAAGTTCTTCGCAAATAAGGAGGGGGGCTTCTACGAGGGAGGTATTATGAAGTTGCCATCTAGATGGAAACAGATTATCGAACAAAACGGCGCATATTTGAACTAAATCCGATCACTGTAACACTTTTTATAAAGCATTGAATAAAGAGCAAAAAAGCGGAAGGGAGATATTTGCCAAACTTATATATGCCATATAAGTTTTTTTTTTTTTTGGTTTACTTTATTAAAATGTCGTTTACGACGACACGCCCGCCTATAACTTGGCGCTAGTTTGAATGATATACACAGCACTACATTATGTTTATTGCGTCCCGTTACCCCAGTAATTTTATTAGATACAACATCCTTCAAAATAGAACAAGGTATTATTTGCAAACTGTTGTTTGGTGACAGAAATAGGAGCCGTTGTGTTATCCTACCTAAACAATCACCGGTAATAAAGATCTATCACCAGTAAATGAAAACATTTTATATGTTGGTGCTGAATAAATTATTAATGATCGTTCATACTTGCAACGTGACGTCATAGTTCAATTCTATGAGTCAGAGGTAGTAGGGAAGGTACGTCAATGTTCTACATTTTTCTGTATTAATATTCATCCTTAAAATGTACAGCTGTGGTAATATTATTAGATAAATTTATTTATTTTATTAAATCTACAGGCGTCACCCCAATGTAGTCGCCGCAGTTGAACAGAAGAAAAACTACATTTGCTTAGAATGTGGGAAAGCATTTAAAGCTCCGTCGCAGTTGAGGATGCATAGCAGTAAGCACACGATGATCAAAAATTACTACTGCGTGGAATGTGATAAGTAAATATCGGAGTCAACATATATATTATATTATATCTATTCATCTATGTCTTAAGTATTTAGATATATATCTTAAGCGTTAACGGAGGATGCGAAATAGATGTATTTTGTTTATTGAGAAAAGTACATAATGAAGTAAAGTTAAGTAAATTAATTAAAGAGAAAAATTATCATTGTTTATCACAGTAATATTTGAACAGTACTTTTTGGTGGTGGAAATAGGAGCTGCCATGGTGATTTCCACCAATTAGCCTCCGACCACAGAAACCATACACCAGTGCAATGTTTTTATAATATTCTCATAAATACTGAACGAAACCGTACCTCTGTAAAATTTTATATTTTCCAGGAGTTTCAAAAACGAAGGCGGTCTGAAGCAACACTTGAAAACAACGGCGCAGCACGTGACGCCGCGCAGTTTGCCGTAAGCATTGCGACGTCATATAAACATTTACCATGACCCAATAAGAAACAACAACAAGTTGACATTATGAGGATGAATAAGATGAAAGCATGAGATAATTTTTTTTGTCACCATGACAATTGGTGCATGACGCTTGGCTTTTGGAGAACTCAGCGACGTGCACTTTACCCACTATCATCCATTATCTAAGTAGTTATGTAACCTGGGAAATAACTGTGGTAATGATACTTAACATCTAATGTATTACGACAAGAACAATGGATAGGGCGTATCACTTATAACCAGGTGAACAAATCACTCGACTTGTCATATATAAAAATTAAACATCACATTGCGCTTGTTGCCTTGTTTGACAAGATGTGGTTTCTATATGTAACTAGTGAAATCATTAACCACAGCGTCCTACAATCGGAACACTAGTATTTATACTCTTCAACTAGGAGGGCGGAACGAGAAGTTAGTGATACCTACCTGGATGGTCTCTGGTATCATCATCATCAGACGTTAGACTTCTACTGCTAGACCTAGGCCTCCCTAAAAGTTCTCCACATTGAACGCTTACGCGTTGCTCGCATCCAGTGGGTTTCCGCGATTTTCACCAGATCGTCGGTCCACTTTGTGTAGGGGCCTCTCAACACTAAGTCTAACGGTACTCGGGTGCCACTTGAGGACCTTACTGCCAATGTTGGAAGTGTCCCAAATCCCCTCAAATGACCTATCATCAAATAAATACAGATTCCCTTATAGCTTTTATCCCATCCATCCTTTTTTAACCAAACTTTTATAACTTTTATAACCAAAATATTCCATGTCATATAGCGTTTATTTTTTTCTGATGTTGACTCTACTTTCAACATTCGTATGTGCTGGATATAGATAAAATTCCAATTTATTCATGTTAACAGGCTGGCGTGTTCGGAGTGTGATAAGAAGTTCGCTGTCAGGCGCACCCTGGAGCAGCACATTAACCGGGTTCATCTTAATATTAAGCCGTTCAAGTGCGACCAATGCGACAGGGTAAGTAGATACCGCCACAATGTACTTTTCTGTCAGCGTGCAAATATTCAGTTGTAATTCGATGGTGGTTTAAAATGTTAAGCTAAAATGTATGGAAGAGAAAGATGGGGAAAAAGATTGAGAAAGAGAAAATGTTTTAAAAAGACAAAACGCTAAGAGATAGAAGAGAGAGAGCAACTGGTGATGATGATCATCCTTTGCTATTACTGAATTATAGCGATAAATTTGCAGGCATACATCAGCAGCTCTTCGCTGAAGGAACACCGGAAGCTGGCACACGAAGGCTACAAGCGTCCTCTGATACATTCGTGTCCAATGTGCGACAAGGTTTTCGACGTAAGTTCATCACATATTCCTGAGACATCGTGTGGCAGTGTTGCCATACAAGCCGAATAGATCAAATATGCAGTATGGCAACACTACCAACATGCAAACAGGAATTAATGTTTTTTTTATTCGTCAATTCCAAACTAAAGCTAACATGTGTGCACCTGAGGGTAATTGAAATTCTCCCCTTAGCAATGTACTGTTAAGAAGATATACACAGCATTATATTAGACAAATGAAATATTAAATGAAGAAGGCAGTAGCTTTTCCTGCCAACCCGCATGCCAAGCGTCTGCAGTGAATTCGTCATAAGCTGAAATGATGATGATAATAACGCGAAAGATTGCAGGCATTGCAATAGCACAATGTAGTCAGTATTCCCTTCCGATCATAAACATCTTCTAGAACAAAGAGAACAAATTCCACCAGATTTCTAATTATCATGTTACAATGGTAATGTACTTGTTTATCAAATAACGTAAATAAAATTACAATATTACCTAAAATAACCTAACTTAACTATAATACAAATATTAGGTGGACCGGAAAGTAATGTCGTTTTCTTACGCTAAATACAAACACATACATTTTTAACGAGTCTTTATTTTTAATCAATGATGTATTCCCCATCATTGTCAATAACCTTTTGCCATCTAGTGAGTAAATTTTCAATCCCTGATCGATAAAAATTAATTGGTTTTTCGGCAAAATACCTAGAGATGGCATTTTGGATATCATCCAAATTTGCAAATGTTTTGCCACTTAAAAAGTGTTGCAGCGCTCGGAATAAGTGGAAATCCGATGGTGCAACATCGGGCGAATATGGTGGATGAGGCAGCACCTCCCACCCCAATTCATTAATTTTTTCTAGAGTTCACCTTGCGCAGTGCGGTCTTGCATTGTCATGTTGGAGAATGACGCCTTTTCGGTTGACAATCGCTGGCCACTTTTCAATTAAAGATTGATTGACTCGCTGCAATTGTTCGCTGTAGAGGTCTGCAGTAACAGTTTCTCCAGGTTTCAGTAATTCAAAATGAACAATGCCGCGAATACTCCACCAAACACACAAAAGCGCTTTTTTGGGGTGTAAACCTGGCTTAGCAGTACTCCGAGGGATTTCATTTGGAGAGAGCCACTGCCTTTTGCGTTTTGGGTTATCATACAGGACCCATTTCTCATCTCCTGTGATCAAGCGATCAAAAAACGCTTCTGTGTTGTGTCGTTGAAGCAATAAGTTGCATGTGATTGATCGGTTAGCCTTATTCTGTTCGGACAGATTATGCGGGACCCAAACACCTGCTCTGCTTACTTTTCCAATCTGCTTCAAATGTTCTTGGATGGTCGACCAAGGTTTGTTGAGACTGTTTGACAATTCCTCGATCGTCTGACACGGATTTGCTTCCACTTCCGCCCTTAACACGTCGTTGTCTAACGCTGATGGTCTTCCTGATCGATACGAGTCGGAAAGATCAAAATTACCCGATTTGAACTTGGAAAACCACCTTTGGCATTTACGAATGTCCAGTGCATTTGGATAAACATCGCAAATGTTTTTGGTAGCAACTGTTGCGTTATTTCCCTTGCGAAACTCAAAGAGCATGCAATGCCGGATGTGTACCTCTTCTGGTATTTGGCTGGCCATTTTACCCAAAATTACAAAAAAAAATTGTAATTCAATTGTCTATAAGTAAAGAAATCACTATAACCTCACAATGTCTTTGGTACGCCTCTGAACAAAACAATGAGCCGACAAATGACAATCAAGTATTGGCATGCGCAGAAACGACATTACTTTACGGTCCACCTATTAAAATAGAAAATGTTAATATCAGGGGAAAAACTGAATCAGAGATACTACTTTTTATTCAAAAAAGCGACGAGACGAACTGTACGTGCACCTGACGGTAAGTGATACGCGCCCACAACAATGTGATCATAGTTAAGATGTTATACACTGCACCACATTATGCTCGTCGTCTGAGACGTAAGATGTCGAGTAATCAAACTAGCTACAACGCACTTGAAACTTGATCACAGTAATGTTTGCAGAATTCTGTTTGGCAGAATTAGGCACTGCGCTAGTACATAGTTGGTGATGATTATCGTTCTTGTTTTTTTTTTTTTTTCACAAATAGGACTTTTCTAGTTGCAATATTTCCGTTAGCACTAGTTTGTGCTCGTCGCCTTGAGACATAACATGTTAAATATCGTCACCCCTGCAATTTCACTAGCTACACGCCCATCAAACCGGAACTCAATAATGTTTGTACAGCAACTCTTTGTCGGTTACAATACGCGCTGCGGTTGATACTTAGTCTCCGGTAACAGAGACTTTTTTGCTTTCGAGGGAAGTTAGAATTATGTGGAAATTTTTACCTACTAAAACCCCGTCCGTGGTCAACTTCGGCATTTGGAGAGGTCACAGGATCCCCGTTCGGAACACAACCACAACCTCGCTAACGCCATGCTGGGATAGCTCGTAGTTAGTGCCTTATGCAGACCTTACTATCCTTGTGAGTGCTTCAATGACCGGAGACCACGTCCAGCCATTGTCCGCCTCAGGGTCGTTTAGAAGGTAATGAGAATCATCATCGCCTAAACGACCGCCAATAACCAAAAGGCTCCATTAAGGTAGGGGAACACTATTCACCGTGACGCCGCCACGTCTTCGTCTCCCAGAGGGATCTATCCTCTATCCATACCTCTCATCAGCTTCCTTTCGTACCATAACAGTTTCACAAAAGGAGGCTACGGCTTCTCATGCAATGTCTGCTCCCAACATCACCGACTCGATTGCCTGTAAAATTATTTGAATATTTCTATAGTTTTATTAGGACATTAAATTGTCTTAATCAGTAATAAATCTTATGTTTTTTTTAATAATTATCGATAAGTATACTATATATATAACATGATAATTTTGCTTATTTACAGCGCAACTCGATACTAAAGAGCCACATTCGCACTCACACCGGTGAGCGGCCGTTCCAGTGCAGCGACTGCCCGGCCACCTTCAACCAGTCCGGCGTCCTCGGCACTCACAGGAAGCTCGTACACCTAAAGCAGACGAGGGACGGGAAACCGAAGCCGGACTCCAAATAAATATACAAGAAAAAAAAACAATCTATATTTATTTATGTTCTTCAAAAATTACTGCTGGTATAGATCTCTGTTGTCGGAGATCTAGATAGGTACAACCGCAGCGCCTGTAGCAGCCATCAGTGTGCAAACATTATCATGTTCCGGTTTGAAGGGTGCTGTTGCTTATGTCTCAGGTGTCGAGCGTAATGTGGTGCAGTGTATAACATCCTAACTGTCACCACATTTTTATAAGCAGCCGTTTCCTAAACCATCAAAAGAGCGTTTCATCCATCTAGTCGCTTTATGTGATAAAAAATACGTACTATCATCATAATAGTGCCGAAGCTATGGTATTTTTTTTTTATAACCTTTGGTGTTTTGTACATCTTTAGGTGACGACTGCCTACAGGTATTCCCCTTCATTCCACCTAGGCCATGGAGATGCAATAGGAGGTGGGGTAGAATAGTAGTAAATAAATTGTATCTGTTTCTTAGTACGGTCATACGTGTTCCTCGTCTCAGTGAGATTCAATCTTTACTGATGTTAGCATCCGGTGACGGAAAACGGAATAAAACTAATATGTTACAAGAACACCACGTTCAAGGAACATCCACAAACTCGCAGTTGGCCAGTTAGTGGATAAATAGGCTGTCGTGAGAATTACCTATAAACTCATTACTGGTGGTAGGTCTTTGCTACCGGTGATCATCTAGGTATGTACCGCCGCAGTACCTATTTCTGCCGCCAAACTACTGTGCACACGTTACTGTGTTCCGGTTTGAAGGCGACTGTAGTTATTTGGGTAAGGATACTCAATACCTTATCTCTGAGGCGACGAGCGCAATGTGGTGCAGTACATATTTTTTTAACCAGCGCCATGTTTTGGGCGGGCTTGTCACCATCAGGTGAACGTTCCGCTGGTCTCGTCGCTTAGTTGAATAAAAAAAAAACTAACAGTGCGAGAGCTGGGAATATAATTATTAATACAACAACTGCTCTGAATGTAATCCTGAGTAAAATACCGATGTATAAAGCGTCAGGCGTATTTTGAACGCTTGCTTAAAAGCCTTTTATGCTAAAGGGGGAAAATCTAGAATTATTTTGCTTCTGGGGAGAAGACAAGCTTATGTCAGGTTTGTACATAAAAATCACTCTTAGTGCACATCCTCAGTATGCTATGGGGGACCCTGGGATCCTCTATGGAACGCACCGGTGCTGCCCTATATTACTTCTACTAGCGACCAACCAATTCAGTAAGGCATTAAGATGAAAACTAATATAATAAAAAAAAAAAACAAATCAAAGAACGATACCAATAATCATTTCATCCTTTCTAGTGTAGTTCAGTGTAAAGTCCTCAGATTCCACCAGCACTTCCGTGGTTCTGAATAGAATGGAGAACCCACGACTTCTCAAGACGGAGAGCATATCCAGATAAACGAGTTCATTGGTTTTTTTTAAACTACTTAGGTGGCAAACAGACATGCGGCCCGCCTGATGTTGAGCGGTAACCGCCAGTAACACCAGAGGTGTCACTGGGCGTGTTGCCGACCCTGCAGTAACCTTTCCCCTCCTTTTTTGAAGAACTTCATATTGAAGCTCCTAAGGAAAACCTCGACAGGCAATTCGTTACACAATTTAATTGTTCTCGGGAGAAAACATCTCTGGAACCGGGCCGTACGTGATCACTGCCGTTCAAGGGTATGAGGATGAATTTCCTGCCGATGGCGAGCAGTGCGATGATGAAATGTGGCCGTGGGCATCATGTCAAACAGTTCATCAGAACACATCCTGTTATAGAGGCGGAAGAACACACAAAGAGGCAAAATGTCTCCAATGGTCTCTTATGGTTATTATGCCATGAGGTATATCTATCATCTCGTTACTAAAAAAATATATAGTTTAAGTACATATTTATATATGTACTTAAACTATATAATTATTTACTATATAATTATTAATAATTAATATGAAAAATATATAGTTTAAGTACATATTTATATATGTACTTAGACTATATATTTATCATATTAATTATTATTAATTTATGTATGGAAAAATAATCCGTGACAGCATCAGGGAAGTTCAAAGGACAGTTTCGCAGTCATGCGGCATGTTCCATGAAATCCATTTATCTACATATCGATAAACTAATGAAATGCAAAACAATTAGGGTCGAAATACTTGCAGCATTTGCTTGGACGAATGATCTATGAATCACCACTTGCGCCAGAGGGTGGTTAGATAAGATACCAATCGTTATTTTAATCTGTTTGTCGAAAATACAGTGAGCGATACTATTATTTAGAATATCAGTGGAAAGTCCGTTTCCTTTGATAGCAGAATCGCATCCCGTTTGGAGCATAGATTAGATTAATGGTAGAAGGAACACTTCTCCTTTAATGCCTAATTATTCAAAAACACTTAAACTCATCATCTGTGTATAGTCATCTGCGATAGAATTTTATTAAACTAAGCTTTACTAATTTTTCCGTATTAAATTATTTATGGTATACTCATCGTTTTTTTTTATTTATTTCCAATTATCCCTAATATTAGTATTCAGGACTTCAGTATACCCATCGTTGTAAACACTGAGCTGAAAGATGTCTTCAGTCATCAAGGAGTACCACACCACCACCACCAATCAGCCGGAAGACGTCCACTGCTGGACAAAGGCCTCCCCCAAAGATTTCCACTCATACCGGTCCTGGGCCACCCGCATCCAATGGGGCGATTATGGCAATTCCCCCCTAAGATAAGGAGTACCGATAACTTTTAATTATATTTTTTTCAAAGCGATCGCCGCGTTATATGGTATAAGTTAATTTAACTTAGATTTGTAGGCAAGTTTATTATGCTTTAAAGTATTACTTAAAATGAAGCGTGTGTTTTGCTGTTATCCAAAATTACAATTAGTACAGTCTTTTTTGTATTACTTTATACGTGTATATGATATGGATAACTTCGTTGGCAAACCTTAACATATAAAATAAACCTAAAGCTTCTGGATCAGCAATATATTATGAGGAAACTGATATGCCAAGAATTATATCAGAAAATCAATAAAAGGGTTATTAATATTTTGTTTATTATTTTCCCCGATAGATTGGCGCTCTGGTGAAGATCGCGGGAAACCGTTAGATACAGGCAGCGTTGCACCGATTGGTGTAGAGATATTTAGGGAGACCTATATCTAGTAGCGAGCGTCTATAGACTAATGATGATGATATTGACGATTATTTTTTAAAATATGAGTTTTCAATTAAAATAAAGTAAACTAATATTCTGCCTACTTGCAACTCCGCAGCATTGTTTAATCTTTGTTACATAACTAAAATATAAATGCACTACACAAAGTTCTCACAATTTGTGACTGTTGGTGACCACACCAGTTCCAAATGTTGACGGCGAAGGATTTTTTTTATATAGTGCCAATATAGTTTACAAGAAGCTAGTGTTTTCGTTATTAAATACAATAATTAATAATATTTTGTTTGTGCAACATGTATATAAAGTGTTTTATATTTCTTTACTTTGTTGGATTTATTGAAGCAAGTAAGTGTTGCCTCAATTTTTTCTACCTGTAAAAAGCTTAGAAATATGCTGTGGGTCAATTTTTACTTGTCTGTAGTACTCATGGTTTACTTTTAATAATCAATTAACTATCAGCCGATAGATGTTCACTGCTCGACATAGGCCTCCCCCAAACATCTGCAAATCGATCGGTCCTTCGCTGCCCGCATCCAGAATCTACCCGCGACCTTCACACAGTCAGCATGATCTCCAGTACTGCCAAGCAGTAGACGCCGACGTTTGTACGGGTTCATAAGGGGGATTTGGGCCATTTCCCACCACGCTGGCACAATGCGAGTTGGCGGGAGCCAGAGCTTCGTTTGTTAATTAGCAGAGTGCACTGCAAACAGGTGCGGTTGGGTTGGGTCCCATGAGTTGTTGTGCTTATATAATTTTCAATTGTGTAACAATGAACCTGCATGGGACCCTTACATCCTTCTCATATAATTTAACCTCAATTTCATATGCTAATCAATCATTGCATAGTGAAGCCGAGAAGACATTGGCTCACATATGTTGACAGTTGAAACACAGCGATTATGTTATTACGGGTTCAGAAAACCTTACCACAATCTAAACACAACAGGTTGCTCAATAATCGAACCGAGGACCTTCTACCTCATGCAAGCAGTAATGAAACTTAGAAATATTATGAAATAATCATTCAATCCTTACTAAATATTCTTTAAGTTCACGTTCTATCTTTGACTTAATGAAAGATGAGTTAATTTCAATGGATGAGATGGTGTATCTACTCCAGGTTTAGTAACGATATTCATTGATGGTAGGTCTCTGTTGCCGAAGACCGACTGGATAGGTAACACCGCAGCGCCAACTTCTGAGACCACCTCTCTCCACTTGCTATGATCCTGGTACACCTCCCTATCTTCCTCCACTTTCATAATAGTCTTCATGCATGCTCGTCACTTGCGAGTACTCTTGACACGGCCTTTCTTTAGGACATCTACGATTTCATCGAAATATGTCCCACTAGGTCGACCTGCACCGATTTGTCCAACAATTCTTACCTTGTATACCTCTTTCGTTAATCTTCTTTCTGCATTCTTTCAACATGGCCGAACCATTCAAGCAGCCCTTTCTTTATCTTGGGCATTTTAGGCATCTCAAAGGGCATTGTAGCTAGTTTAATTACTGAGGTAGCGACACGCGTGAGGTAACACACTGGGATTGCGGGCCGAGGAAAAACTGTTGGAACTGGAAGAAGGAATGAGCAGGATTCGCTGAAGCGTAGTAGGATTTTCTGAGATCCGAAGGGAGGGCGAGGATACTATGACTGTAAGATCCGGTAATCTGTTATATTTCCGGGAGGGCGAACAACTGTCCCAGGGTGGTGTCGGGTTCTTCGTCCACAGGTCTCTCGTGAACAATGTTGTACGGATCGGGAGTGTATCGAATAGAGTAGCGTTCCTTACACTCAGAATCACCAAACGGTACGCTGAAGGTTATACAGGTATACGCGCCAACTTTGCCGGACCCCGATGAGGAACTGGAAGTAATGTATGAGGACATCTCTCGCGTAATGCATTCTTGTAGTACTCATTGTCATGAGAGATTTCAATGCAAAGTTAGGCAAACGTTGTGGTGAAGAGTTGGAAGTTGGACACTTTAGTGAAGGAATCCGGAACTACCGCGGTGACATGCTGGTCAACTTCTTGAAGAAGGAAGGTCTGTACATGATGAACTACTTCTTCAGGAAACTAGCATCGGAAATGGACCTGGAAGAGTCGGAACAATGCCACAAAAAATGAGATCGACTTTGTCCTGTTGATGAAAACTCGAATATTTAATTATGTCTCAGTGATCAACTCATTCAACACAGGAAGTGATTACTGATTGGTAAGAGGCACATTAAATCTTAAAGTGGGGTTCGAGAGATATCGACTGATAAAGTCCACGCTCCGCCCAGATACCGTCGAAATCCAAAACCCTGAGGACTTTCAACTCGAATTACAAAATCATTTTGCATGGCTGGAGAGCTGCACTGACGTGGACACTTATAATGACAGGTTCGTGGAAACTGTCCAATCGACTGGGTTAAGCTTCTTTAAACCTAGCCGTACCAAGAGAGGTAAAAAAATTCGACCCTCCAGCTTGTGGAAGAAAGACGTGGGATGGTTCTTCAGTCTTCGGAAGACGCTTCCCGCTATCGGCGGCTAAAGAAGCGAATCTCTAACTCACTGACTTGCGCCCTGCGTCGATTTAATACAAATTTTATTAAAAACGCAATCGAGCGTAACCAAGGCCTCAAAGATTTCGCTAGAGTTTCGGCTGTTGCGCGGAGCCTGGTGACTAAGCTGAATATTGGGGATAGCAGAATCATTACCACCAGCCCTGAGCTTCTGGCTGAGATAGAAGACTTCTATGGACAACTTTATACAACATCACAAGCACCTGTCAACATTAAGGCAGCTGATTTAAGAACCAAATTAACCCTACACTGTACCGAAGATATCCCGGATGTCAGCCTGTACGAGATTAATATTGCTCTAAAATAGCTGAAGAATAATAAGGCCCCGAGTGATGATGGAGCTACGGCTGAGCTTCTGAAAGCAGGCGGGCGACCAGTGCTGATCGTCTTTGAGAAGCTATTTAACTCTGTTATACTCGCGAGCAAAACGCCAAAACTGTGGCACAAGGGTGTGGTAAAACTCTTCTTCAAAAAGGGTGATAGTACACAGTTGAAAAACTATCGAACCATCACACTTCTGAACCACATATATAAGCTGTTTTCAAGAGTCATGACGAATTATTTCGAAGGTAGACTTGACGACTACCAGCCTGCTGGAACAGGCCGGATTCAGAAAAGGTTTTAGCACCATAGACCACATATATACGCTGCAACAAGTCATACAGAAAACAGAAAAGTACAACATACCTCTATGCTTAGGGTTGGTGGACTATTAAAAGGCCTTTGACTCAGTCGAGACTTGGGCTGTGCTTCAGTCACTTTAGAAGTGCCAAATAGACTATCGATACATCCAAGTATTGCACTCGTTGTATGAAAACGCCACCATGAAAGTCCGTCTCCAGCTGCAGCGATGTGTCAGGCAAGGCGACGTTATATTGCCGAAAGTGTTCACAGCTGCGCTGGGAGACGTTTTCAAGCTGTTAGACTGGGAAGACCTTTTCATCAATATAAACGGCGAGTACATGACTCACTTTCGATTCACCGATGATATCGTAATCATGGCTGAGACACTGCAAGAGCTTGGCAAAATGCTCGATGACCTCTGTAGAGCATCTCAACGCGTGGGCCTTAATATCAATATGGAGAAAACAAAAATTATGTCATATTGTACTTACGCCAGTTATGATTACAGGCTTTACACTGGAAGTTATTGACGAACATATGTACCTGGGACAAATAGTTCAGCTTGCTTAGTCCAAATTCCAGAATGAGGTCAAACGTCGACTCCAACTCGACTGGGTAGCGTTCTGGAGGCTAGGCAGCATATTCTCGTCCTAAGTACCGCAGTGTTTAAAGACAAATGTCTTAAATTCGTGCGCGTTGCCAGTGATATGGCGCCAAGACGTGGCCGCTTAAAGTGGGCCGCGTAAAAAGGCTTCAACTCGCACAAAGAGCAATGGAAAGGGCCATGTTCCGGGTTTCTATGAGTGATCGAATCAGAAATGAGGAGATCCGGAGGAGAACTAAGGTCACCGACATTGTCCAAACGATTGCTAGCTTCAAGTAGCAATTAATCACTCGAAGGACTGACAGCCGATAGGGCACTAAGGTCCTCGAATGGCGACCGCGTACCGGTAGACGTAGTATTGGCAGGCCGCCCATCAGGTGCTCCGACGATCTGGTGAATATTGCGGGAAGTAGCTGGATACGGGCGGCGCAGGATCTTTCAATGTGGGTATCTTCGGCAGAGGCCTATGTCCAGCAGTGGACGTTTATCGGCTGATAGTGATGGGTATTTAAAAAAAAAAAACATTTGAAGGAAGTCTGCGTGTGAAGTATTGTTTTATCAAAAAACTTCAATTCTACCATAAACGGAAATCTGTGACATAAGCCCTGATTACAGGAACAGTCCATCTTTTATACCGGAAACAAATATAGATAAAAATACGTTGAGACTCATAATGCAAATTTAGGTTTTGTATATTTGTATGTGTTATATAATTAAATCTAAAAGCATAGACTTGCTAGCTTTATAGATTTCGAAGTGCAAAGGAAGTAAATTTTAAATACCAGCTAAGTTACCTACCAGTTAGAGTACCTATTTGGCGACGGGGTGTATGTTCCGTTAGCATTTTGTTACACAAGTTAATAAAAAAAAAAAAAACAGTTAGAGTACCTATTACTGCTCTATTTGAAAGCCCCTCGTTTTCCCATATATTTGATCAGAAGCGCTGAAAGGAACATGGAATGATTTAAGCCGGTAAGATTCCAGTATAATTATTATTGCTCTCGCAGCGAAACCTCAACCAGAACCTAAAACAGAACCTTCTTACGATAAAATAACATGTAAAGATTATGAACTTTCCTAAGACGCTATCACAAGTCAGTGGTTTTCAAATGTCTTTTTATTATTCATGTAATATTCGCGTGAATAAAAGAGCATATGTGAGACCATGTTTTGTAAACCGTCCAAGCGGAGGTCACAAAGAGGTGCCGCCTACGCCGCCACGAGCGACCGGCGCCGGAAGACAAACCGCCAGGAGCGGCCATCCGGTTGATAATATTTATTTATTGCACATTACAAACGGCACGTAATTATTGATATTATTTATTTTTATTCACAACATTTATGAACACAAATTGAACATACAATATATTTAAATGAATTAACATGAAGTATAATACTGGAAGACTGAAATACATAGTGATTGGACTGTAAACAATACCAAATCATCTATTACCTCGGTTTTAATGTGACTATTTCCACTGGAAAGCTCTCGAATATTCGGGTTAAAAATAATTAAAACTAATGTTATGAAATCTGTAAAAAATTTTTGTGTTCATAAAAATAATTTCAATATCTAACAACGGTATCTACAGTAGCAGCATCAAGACGTTTCTTATAACACGATTCATCAAATCCAAGGCCTAAGAATTTTGGTGCCTCTAAGGTTGTTCATAATCGTATGTCTAGCTATTAGCCTTGTATATACATTCTACTACCATAATACCATTATTGATATCTAAAGAGTTATCAATATTGAGAGTAGTCTAGGCGGATATTATTCGATGTATTTAACTGCTATCATCATATATATCTTGTGAAATTGAGGTCGTATGTTGGGCGCAATATTGACCTAATAAGGAGGTTCTTGGTGACAGAGATGTGTGTAAAACATTTGAAAGCGTTTGTATTTCGTCAGGTTACAGGACTTCAGAAACATGCGGTTTCCCCCGGCTGGTGAATGGGAGGGTTCGAACGCGCCAGAAGTCTCGGCTCGTGAAGTTCATATGCTTTCCGGGCTACGAGCTCGTTGGCAACAAGTATGCGACGTGTATGGGCACAGAGTGGGATGTGCCGCTTCCTATATGCGTCAGTGAGTTCTCAATCTATGCTAAATCATCAAATCTAGCATTTACATATTTTATCACACAGAAAATGATCTTTACCTAACTTTAGGGTCGGGTTGTACCGTACCACAAATTGAAAACGGAGTGCATGTGCCTTCGAGAGAAGACGCCTGGGTGGTGTACTTTTGCCTCCCTGGTTACAAGATGATCGGCCCCTCAACCATATACTGCAATGGCAAGAACTGGAACGGGACAGCGCCATCTTGTGTAGGTGAGGAGATTTATAAATTATATTCATTATTAACAAGAGGATCATAATCATGAGAAAACAGCCATAATCTATTCATCACGTTAATGAAGTAAAGATTGTAATAATTCCACGATAATATTTCTTTTCAAAACATCGATTTTCATGTTCTTTGTGCCGGAAGCTCAAGATCATTAGGAACCGATCTTATGCAAGTTCGTGTAGTATAAATCAAAATTCTATAACTTGTAATTAAGCAATAACTACTCCAAGTTGAATATCTTCCAATTAACCGAAGCAACATTTAAAACATAATTTATAAATTTGATCAGATTCGACTTCAAAACCATCACTGAAATGTGACTTCGAAGAACCGAACCTCTGCGGCTGGAGACAGGACGATCTTCACGACTTCGACTGGACCCGGCTTAACACTAAGACACCGTCTTCTTTCCTCTTCACCGGGCCGTCGTATGATCATACGTACGGGATAGGCGAATCAGGCAATTTTTTTTCTGTTTGAATTAACAATTTGTGAAACCTAGTCTTCAACTTAAATCTAAAATGTCTTAGAATTCTTCTGTATTTTTGCTTTTACTTTATTATGCAATCGTTATATTATTCAGCAAAGCAAAAGCACTAAGTTTATTTATTTATTGATACACCAACAGCATAACTTATATACTATGTTGCGTTCTAGGTATACTATACAATATTAAATATGTATGCCTTTTATAGGCGTACACAGTTTTGACCATAGTTTGGACTTAAAAACATCAAAATTAAAAAAGGAATTATAATCTACAATGAATTAAAATTTACAATTAAATTTTGTACAAATATTAGCTTTCAAACAATCAATAGGCAGGTACAGCATGGTGTGGACATTCAATACAGTGACATCTCACAGAAACCACATTCAATAAATAACATTAAATATCAGTGAAGTGATGTAGCAAGTTATCTTTAAAAATGATACTAGAATCGCTGAAAATGTCTAATTCGGGTATCGGGTGGTGTATTCCAAGATTAGTTCTGTACCGTGGAAGACTACAAATTTTGGTTATTGGACGACAAGAGTAATTGGGGGTACACTAACGTTGATACTCCCAAGTATAGGCGTGATTTATTTTTTCCTCCTTCATTTGTGGAGGAACATCAAGTCAAAAATTATACGGCGACTGTCGTAAGTGCTTTTGTATGAAAATCCGGTTGTTTTGTAGGCTAAGTATCTGGTGTATGCACGCTGAATACTCTCCAATCGTTGTGAAGATGTACTATACACTGGATTCTACATTATAGAAGCGTGTTCTAAGCTACTTCGTACTAGAGTGTTGTATAAAATCATTCGGGTTTGGAGAGATTTGAAATCTGTAGTTTCGTTTTAGGAACCCTAACATTTTAGATGCACTCTCTACTACTTTGTAAATATAGCTGTGAAATTCTGGTTCCCTATATATTATGACTCCCAAGTCTCGAATTTCATTAACTTTTCATAAGGTTATTCCGTTCAAAGAGTAGACCATCTCGATTGCATTCTTTTTTCTAGTAAAAAAAATCGAAAAACATTTAGCTACGTTAAGTGACATTTTGTGATTGCGGCACCATAATTCTATAATGTCTAAATCTGTCTGCAAAAGATGCACATCTAATGGGTGGTTAATAGTTTTAAAAAGTTTTATGTCATCGCAAACAGAGAAATTGCTGTATTGTAGTACGGCACTGATGTCGTTAATGAATATTAAAAATAGTATGGGTCTACGGTGAGAACCTTGAGGAACTCCGGATTGTGCATAATAAGTCTTAGATTCAAAACCATTTATGGCAATTTTTTGTGGCCTGTTAGATAAATATGATGCAAACCATTTTAATAAAGGTTCATGTATCCTCATTTTTTTTAGCTTCACTAACATTAAATCGTGACTAACTTTATCAAAAGCGCTGCTGAAGTCGGTGTAAACAGCGTCGACTTGACGACCTCTGTCGACCTCACAGCTCATGCTAGAAACAAATGACACTAGATTTGTAACCACGGAGCGACCGCTTCTGAATCCGTATTGATGTTCAATTAAGATATCATCTACCTGTTTATATAATATAGGATAAATTATAGACTCGAATAATGTTGAAAAGTAAGATATTATTGAGATTGGTCTGTAATTATTTATTATTTTAGTGTTATCACACTTTTTATATATGGGGATAATTCTAGCTTTTTTCCACTCGTTTGGGAATTGACCAGTGCATAAGCAGTGGTTAAATATTAGTGTTAGTGACAATTTAATAGCAAACGTGCATCTTCTAACAAATAAAGGCGGTATATTATCTGGCCCAGAGCCCTTGCATTAATACGTTTAACAGCCTTCAAGACCATATTTTCTGTAAGTATTATTTGTGAGTGATCTATAATTACTTATCTATAATTGTACTATTCATGACAACGTTACATGTGTAAACAGAAGAAAAGTGATCAGCAAAGAAATTGGCTATTCAACTCCCGTTGTGGGAGTAGCGTCATTCATACTGATAATGGCTGGAAATGTAGAGAGTTTGCTCCGTTTTTCTTTTACTATATAGCGCCAGAATAGTTTCGGGTTTTTACATATGTCTTATTCAATTTGACGTTTGAAATAACCGACCCTTGATCGCGTTAGTTTATTACATCTATCGCGCTATATATCGTATTTCAAACAATCGAGTGCGTTACCGAATTTACGAAAACGTTGGCGAACTCGATTTTTTTCTTTTAGATGTTTAATAATCTGCTTGTTAAACCAACGAGGGTATTTCGAATGTTTAAGTTGACGCTTTGGTGCGTGTTTATCTATTTTATCAAATAAGTTATCGTAGAACGCTGATACCATATTATTGACGTCGCAATCTTTAAATGTTTTAACCCAATCCATAGACATCAATTTCTCTATCAATATAATTAGCTCTATAAAAATCGAAACATTCACGGTTACCCGGTTTGACATAGTTCGGTTCTATACAAATACAAGATGATATAAATAACAGAATACTGGAGTGATATTCGTCCAGTCTTCTTAGGTGACCTGTTGGGGCTGAAACAGAACATCCTTCCAAATTTGACAAAGCAAGATCGGTTGATTGCACTGATACAAATTGTTCAGTGTCATAAAATCTACCAATGAATATCCCAAACTTTTTTCATACTTGGTAGGTATCTTATAGCAGTGATTATTCGCGAGATTCCAGATTATAAATTTTAAATTGAAGTCGCCCAGTATGACAACTACATCACAGTACGATTCATGACGGCGTCCACGTTGTCCAAGAATAACTATTGCGTTTCCAGTTTAGTTGGCGGTGACAGGTATATAGCACATAACGATACGGAGAGTGAGTGACCGTCAATATTCAATTTAATGTTAACCCATAAGTCCTCACTTGTACTTTCCTAATGATGAACACGGCAGGATAGGATATCTAGAGACACAGCAATCATGAGTATACATAAGTTGCTTTTGTAACAGAAATGAACATCTAAAAATTCTTTTTCTAGGCTATTTCATGTATATAGAAAGTACTTCACGAGTCCAGGATGATGCCGCGCGCCTTATATCGCCCATTTACGATGGTACCTTGGCGAAAGACGGATGTTTCGTGTTCTTCTACCACATGTATGGACAGTGAGTATTTCTAGAAACACTACGTTACCTATGAACAAACCAGTTATCATTGAGATGAATTAAACAGAAGAGGTTCTTGGTGGAACTCGATTAACCGTAACGCCATATAGTGGTCATTTACAACAAGAGGATAAATAAAACTATTTTCATTTAAGAAAGGCTTTCCTTTTTAGTTCTGTACTTTCTTTTAGCACCACCGGCGGTCTGCGGGTGTATCAGAAGCCGGAGAATTACGGAATGGACGCATTACTGCGCCTGCGCAGCGGCGAGAAGCAGAAGTACATTCTGTTCGAGAAGTGGGGCAACCAGTGGAACGTGTGGCATGAAGCGGTTCTGCAACTGATAGATTTCTCTGATAACTTTCAGGTAAGGTATACACGAACTGGTATTTACTGTAGCAGCTAGTTTTTCTATTACAATAATAAAGTTATTATTTTTCATTTCATTCTATTTAGAGATCCGTTTATTAAGGATGTAGGTTAATGCTTGATCATAGTTAAACCTGATGTTAAATGGAGATATGTTCAGTAGTTATAAACCACATTGATATAGTACAGCCTATTGTTTTTTTTTTATAATTTAGTTGGGAACACTGTCGACGGCAAGTAATTTCACTCCTATTATACTTATTAAGAATGAGGAGTTCAATCTCTTATTACGTAAACTGGTAACATTTATATGTAAAGGATAAAAAGAATATACACCAGTGTGATGTATGTATGGTCCAATTTACAGATCGTCATCGAAGGTATACGCGGAAGCAGTATAACCAGCGACATAGCGATAGACGACGTGGGGATACTTCAGGGTAGCAACTGTTCCGCTGCGAAACGTGAAGCCACCACATCCTCTGGTTATACAGGTAACATACTATTTATAAACTTACCTAATCATATTTTATTTAGACCACGATCTTAGTAAGATAATAAAAACACATTAACCTAAAAGGCTGCCTAGATATATGTCTACATCTATACTGGTGTCAGAATTTTCAAATATTTACAATTTGACCTATCCAAAATCTGCCTTAACGCAGAATCTTCAGTTAGGGACTGGTAACATTATTTTAATAATTTCTTTTTACGATTCGTTCATCAAGGAAAAAAAAATATTCATAGCAATATCAGTTACCAATTGTTTTGGTTTGTTATTAAAATGAATTTGCTGCCTTGCCTTTTTAGTCTATAAATTATAACTGAAATTCCGTACAAATTTCTTATTAAGAATTATTTATCTGTATCTGACCATAATCTTCTTCTGCTCATATTCATAAATATTAAAGTTTATACAGAAACAGATAAAAAAAACTTCACTCTGATTTCCTTAATGCACTTAAATGAAGCACAGCTTTATATATATTAGGTTGGGGAAAAAGAAATCCATTATTTTTTCGGTAGATGGCTGTAGTGATAAATTTCTCGTAAAGTATCGATCAAACAGTTTCAGATTTATGCTCGTTGGAAAGGTGACATTTCGCAGTAAAATAATTCTTTTGCTGTTTTTGGTTTGTTGCATTCAATTGTGAGTTACAGGGTGTTAAAAATGGAAGTGAACAAAGAGAAAATTCGGTACATTTTACAGTTTTTCTTTGACAAAGGCGAAAATGCAAGCCAGGCGGCTAAAATTGTGAATGGTGTTTATGGACCCGATACTGTAACAGCTTTCAGGCCGTGGATCCGGGTCCACGAGCCCAGTGTCAGATGAGCTGTAAGAGCCGCTATGGCTTCCAGCCCGCTCCAAACAAGAATATAGAACTGTAACAGCCAATTATGTGCAATTTTGGTTTCGTAGATTCCGTTCAGGAATTTTTGATGTTAAAGATGCACCTCGCACAGGTAGGCCGGTCGCCGAAAATGTCGATAAAATCGGAGAAATGATCGAAGTTGACCGGCATGTTAGCAGTCGTAACATCGCCCAGGAGCTAAAAATGGACCACAAAACAGTTTTAAACCATTTACGCAAAGCTGGATTCAAAAAGAAGCTCGATGTTTGGGTGCCACACCAATTAACAGAAAAAAACATGATGGATCGAATTTCCATCTGCGAAGCCTTGGCCAAACGGAATGAGATAGATCCATTTCTTAAACGGATGGTGACTGGAGATGAGAAATGGATCACATACGATAACCCTGTGCGAAAACGATCATGGTCAAAGAGCGGCGAAGCACCTCAAACGGTAGCCAAACCAGGACTAACGGCTAGGAAGGTTCTGCTGTGCATTTGGTGGGACTGGAAGGGGATTATTTATTATGAGTTGTTTCCATATGGCCAAGCACTAAATTCTGATCTCTACTGTCAACAACTGGACCGTTTGAAGATAGCAATTGACCAGAAACGGCCAGAATTGGCCAACAGGAGAGGTGTCGTGTTCCACCAAGACAACGCTAGGCCACACATGTCTACAGTGACTCTCCAGAAACTTCGGGAGCTTGGTTGGGAAGTTTTAATGCATCCGCCATACAGTCCTTACTTGGCACCAAGCGATTACCATCTTTTTCTTGTATTACAAAATTTCTTTCTTCTTCTTCTTAAGGTGCCTCTCCGACTAGCGAAGGTTGGCGGTCAGTTCTCCATATTTAACTTTGTCTCTTGCGAGGCGAAATAGTTGGGCGGCACTCGCAGTTCCCGTCCACTCTCGGATGTTGCGTAACCATGATTTCTTTCTACGACCAACACTCCTTTTACCGGCAACATTTCCCATCAAGATGAGTTGGAGGAGATCATATCTGTCATGCCTGAGCACGTTGCCGAGATACGATACTTTTCTCATCTTGATAGTCTGCAAAAGTTCAAAATTTCTTTACTGATAAAAAATTGGCATCTAGGGAATCTTGTGAAAATCAGCTACTTAAGTTTTTTGCAAATAGAGACCAGGACTTCTACGAGAGAGGCATTATGAAGTTACCTTTAAAATGGCAACAAATCATAGAACAAAACGGTGCATATTTGACCCAAATCGGACAATCCGAAGCATGTTAAATAAAGTCCTGAAGTTCATATAAAAATAATGGATTTCTTTTTCCCCAACCTATTATTTAGAAACAAAAATGTTATTTTCCCAACTTTTCTTCAAACAAATACACACAGAACAAAATCTTATATATAAATACTGGAGTTATAGGTAGTAGGTTTAGACTATCCAGGTATCACAGCATCTCCTATTGCAGCCTATAAACAGTAGCGTGCAAACATTACTGTGTTCTGATTTGAAGAGCGAAGATTCAAAATCTTATATCTAAAGCGACAAGCACGTGATGGTGTAGTGTATGTCTTACTATCACGTGCAATAGAATTATGAATGGGTGTACAACTTATCATCAGGCGAAAGTTCCGCTTTTCACGTGTCTTTGTTATTATTAAAGCTTTAATAATTTCGCATTGTATTTTTTTCAGTTTTTATAACTAAAATAAAACAGAACTAAGTTTGACCGCAATAAAGCCTTTTTCTATTTTATTGTATGCTAACAATTAGATTGTTTAACTTCTAGCCGACTCCTGCGTGAGCCGATGTGCATTACTCGGGCAGCATGAGGTCGCACAGAGCTGTAGTTGCAAAATCTCTTGCCTCAACAATTCCAATTGCTGCTTCGACTTCTTCGATATTTGTATGTTCTCTTCCTGTGAGTATTTTTTTTATTTAACCAACTGACTAGACGACCAGGATATTAACCGGTATACAGCGCCGTTTTTCGTCTATCGCCTTAAATGTCTGTTACACTATTGATTTCTCTAAACGTAGCACCATAGAACTACATTCTGGTGAAGGAGATTGATATTAGTGTGAAGATCCTTGGAGAACGTCTGGGACCGGCAATAGACACCTGTCGGCTGATGGTAATGATGTTAATACACTTACAATTAGGACACGGAAATATTGAAAAATATTTACGAAAGCTGATATAGACAGTGATGGTAACAATGTAGACGGTCTCCGGTGTGAATAGCTATTATTGGTAATAAATGTTTATACCGACACAACAAACTCAAAGATTTTTGGTGTCAATATTATATTTTCGTTACAAAATAGAAAGCTTGGAAAATTCAATTTAGCAATATATTATTATAAAACAGTCCTCTTAATGTTTCCACTGTTGGGACTAGCTACCACGGTGACTAAATCCGGGTGTGTGAATTATTATCATAAGGAAATTACAACTTGAAATTTTTTAAGTCTATTCTGGTTGGATATTTTTCTTTTATTTTGCTTTAAAAGGGGTAAAGACGTTGTAATTAACTCATTACTGCTAGTAATTACGTGTAATTTAGAGTACTATAAAGAAATGCTCAGTAGCTCTTTAATTCTATAGTTAGAATGTGCTATATAGCATTAGTTCAATGATTTGTTGCTTTCGTTTATGTGTGGTACAAGGTACTACATTCAGTAATAAAATTTAAATATCCGCTTTTAATTTTTGCACAGTTTATGAAACTTCAAACGATGATGGACTAGTTACCTCCACGGAAGTGGCGCCGCAGACACAAAAGCTAATAGCTACAACTCCCGAAACTACCTCGACAACCATAATCACCGAAACACCGACAAGATCAGAAACAACAACGACAAAAATAACTACAACTAGTACAATAACAACCACCGCCCGACCAACAATAACGTTACTATCCACAACCACTACCACGACGACGACAACAGCTAAACCAAAGACACGCTTAACAACAACCACACGAATGACAACAAAAAATACTTCGAATACCACACTTCTTAACGACTTCTTTACGAATACACAACCGTTAAGAACAGAAAAATCGGTAGTAACAAGGACAAAAACAACGCCATTTACTGCTGATAAAACTTCAAAAGCTTCTATAGACTATTCGAGACCAATAGAAGATCACGAAGTCTACCAAGATATGCTTGAGAAAGCTAAAAAAGAACATGACGCTGAACTGCAGCAAGGAAATAAAGTTCCACCTTTGGAAGAAGCAAAACGTAAGATTTTAAAAAAGTACAAGAAAGTGGGAGGTCTTACGGTCGGAAATAGACTGAAGAATTACTTTCATCATTATTTCAAACGACATCCACTGCTGAATGTATCTAATATTAGTAGTTCAAACTGAATAATTGTTGATTTGCCAATCTACAATGATTAATGGTTTATATAGGTCACATCTTAACATCGTCTTCTGCCGCTAAGTAATGTGAGAAAACTGCTAGATTCCGTTCAAAAGAATGCTATCTCAAAATCATGAGCGCAATATGGTGCTGTAAGAATTTTAACTGTAGTTCCTCTTCCTTATCCGCTAACATTTTTGTTCATAACAGTAACGCTATGATTGATTGGTAAATGCATTGTCACGACCGCTTGCCTGGTAGATGAATGAGCAGATGAAGATCACAAGGATTCAGTGAATTCCGACATCGAATCGACAAAAAGGAACCGATTGGTAAAGTTTGAAAAGATGGTAAATGATATGGTGATAAACAAATGGCGAAATTTAAGATGATACATACAGCACCACATAGAGCTCTTCACCTTGAGACATAAAATACTTAATTTCGTTACTCCTATATTTTCACTAGGTACAACTCCTTTCAAATCAAAATATTATAATGTCGGTGTTTGGCGGCAGAAATCCGAGCCACAGTGGTACCTAAATTGACCGTCTCCGGCAACAGGGACCTATCACCAGTAAAATTGATAATGAGATGATTACGATAAACTGATAATGTGATAAAGAAAGAAATAATTTCGATATAAAGTAGTGAACCGGGCTCAAATACCATCAGTTGAAACGAAACGCTGAAGACCGGTTTAGTTTTCTCAATATTTCCGCCAAACAGTTTGTAGAAGGCAACTTGACGATAATAATAATCATAATGTGATGATGGTAGCTAGCCAGGGCAGGTTCGATTTATTCACAAAAATTTATACTGTTCTCGGATCAAATTAATGACTTGTGTAGCAACACAAGCGGGTTAGATTACGGGAGAGACTATTTGATCTATTCACGATCGATGAAGTATACGATTGATCCATGGTGATTGTGTTTATTTTTTAATTCTTTTCAGGTAAATCTAACGGTTTGAAGATCACCTTCATTATTCTATTGTCTATCGTATGTTGCGCGGGCTTCGTGTGGTTGGTTGTGGAGGTGAGGAGCACTCGTGGCCGTCTAATGCTGGCTAGGTTCCGCGGCCAAATCTCCAGAGATCCAGAAGTTAGATACCTGTCAACCGATGTGGATGATGATTAAATTATTTTCAAGGTGTTCTTGATTGTTTCATTTCTATATATTTGTTTTTTTAGAAGTGCTAATAAATGATTTCAAAATTTATAAAAATGTAGACTTACAAGGAGTAAGGGGGAGAATGAAAATAACGTCTGGTGGCCCCAAATGCCAACCTCACCTGCACGCGCCCTCTCTATGGCGGCGGCTTTCAGCCGTGGTGCTCCCTGCTAGACAACAGATCGGGCTCTGGCAACTGAGTCAATGGCGGTATACCCATTCCCCCACTCGGGTCCACAGGCTCGAGTGGAAGAGGTCTCAGCGGCCTTGGAGGCTAAATTTCTCCAAAAATGGTTGGCGCAGAAAGCAAAGGGAAACTACTGCGACTACATTTCCAATACAGTTTAACATCACGTCACCAGTCAATCTGAACATTGTACAGGTCTACGCTCCTACGAGCTCGGCAAGTGCTGAAGTTATAGAGGACTTTTACAACACCCTAGAAGCCACTATAGCTAAAATTCTCAAAAGAGAAGCATTGTTAATACTAGGTGATTTTAATGCCAAAATAGGTAAGCACGCACACCAACTCTGTAGCAATGCAGGTAGAATGAAAGAGGAGAACGACTACTACAGTTTGCTGCAGACAATGACTTTGTAATTGCAAATAGTCAATTCCAACACCATCCCCGGAGACTATGGACCTGGATCACACCAGATGGTACACACCGGAACCAGATTGACTATATTCTGATCAAGTCACGATGGAAGACCTCCTTCCAGAATGCACATACTCTACCTGGAGCAGACTGCGGATCAGATCACCAACTTTTGGTAGCCAAGATGAAGCTAAAACTGAAGAGTGCTAGAAATCCCAAAAAACAAAGAAGGATCGAAGTAACAGACGACTCCAAGTTTTACGCTCTTGCAAAGCAAGGTTGGGAATCGTGAGATGATGCAAATACCTCGGTAGAAACGTTGGACAGCCTCTGGAATCAAGGCAAGAGCGTGATAGTTAACTCCGCTAAAATAACCAACCCGCCTATCAAAACACACGTCTACCAGCACTGGATGAGTGAAGACACTCTAAAGCTCGTCGAAAAAAGGCACAAGTTGAAAGCTGCAGGGGCAAAAGTCCAAGACCTGAACAAAATATCAGCCCAAATCCAAGCAGGGTGTAGGCAGAATCACAATGCCTACCTTACCAATATATGCGAAGAGATTGATATCCACTCACATAAAAATGAGCCCAGAGACTTGTACAAAAAAATCCGCTCTGTGACAAAAACTCTATCTTCCAATTCATGAGATATAGAAGATAAATACGGCAGACTACATTGTGAGCTAGAAAGCATATCGAATGTTTGGAAGGAATATTGTCAGTCTCTATTTCTAGACAACAGGTCAGAGGAGTTTGCCAAAACTGAGCCGAAGAATGAATCCGAATTAGATCCAAACATTTTTGAATCAGAAGTCAGAGCGGCTATCAAGCATCTGAAGAATGGAAAAGCTACCGGAAATGGTGAACCGTGAGATAGGTGTATCCATCTTCCTCAAACTAAGTGTAAAGATATGGAATACGGGTATCTGGCCGAAAGAATGGACTCAAAGGGCTCAACAAAGAAATGCAACAACTACCGATTAGTTGCACTCATATCTCATGCCAGTAAAATCATGCTACACATCCTTAATGAACGGCTGAAAAGCTTCCTATCTAAGGAAATAGCACCTAAACAGGCAAGATTTGTTAAAGGTAAAGGAACCCGAGAGCAGATTCTTATTTTCGCCAGATCATCGAGAAGTCTCGAGAGTTCAACAAGCCAACTTACATCTGCTTTGTTGACTTTTCGAAAGCATTTGATTCGGTGAAATGGCCTAAACTCTGGGACACGTTATTGCAAATGGGAACACCAAAACATCTAGTGCATTTACTTAGACGCCTTCACGAGGAAGGAACTGCATCAGTGAAAACAGATGAAGTCTTCTCGGACAGCTTTCTCCCTACCGCAGGAGTCAGACAAGGCTGCATAATTTCTCAGCTTCTATTCAATACGTATACGGAGATAATTATGCGTGTAACTCTTGAAGATTGGACGGACGGTGTAACCATAGGCGGATATAATATTGCCAATCTACAATATGCAGACGACACTACTCTCTTTGCCACTAGTAGTAGCCACATGGAAGAACTTCTCCAGAAAAGGGAACGAGTCAGCTCCGAGTTTGGTTTGATGATAAATTGCAGTAAAACCAAGATGATGATTATGATATGACCAATAATAACTTGCCATTTTTAGCAAAAATATCCAACTGCAACGTCGTACAATCATACATCTACCTTGGGGCTCTTATCTCAAATCAAGGCAGCTGCATAAACGAAGTCAAGAGACGCATGGCTATGAGCAGAAGTGCCATGGACAAGCTGAAGAAAATATGGAGGAATAGAAACATAACCAAAGCCACAAAGGTTAGGCTCGTAAAATCGTTGGTGTTTCGTATATTCCTTTACGCCGCCTAAACATGGACTCTACACCAAACCGAAACCTACAAGATAGACGAACTGGAGATGTGCTTTTTGAGGAAGATGCTCGGAGTTTCCTGGACCGAGATTCGAACAAATGCCTCCATCCTCGATGAGCTTGGCATCAAAGAGCGTCTGTCTACTCTAGTGCGCAGTCGGATTCTGAAATTCTTCGGGCATGTTAGTCGGCGGAGTAACGACTCCATAGAACGTCTTGTCTTTCAGGGCAAAATCGAAGGCACAAGACCACGGGGAAGATTTCCCATGAGATCGACAGATTAAGTAAAGGCTGCGGTGGGCGCTCCAGTACACGAATATGCTCGATTAACGGACAGCAGACGGAGATGGCGAGACGTCGTGAAGCGGGCACTATTTTCTGTCCAACCAACGGGAACATGATAACCACGACCACTCTGACAAGAGTGAAGCGATTTATAGAGAGGGAGACTTACAAGGCATATCTATATCTATAGATCTACATAAATCTTTATTAAAACTGTTTGTAAAGATCAAACTAAAGTTGGACAATCAGACGGATAAAACTTTTCTCTTTAATTAAATTTATAAAAATTTGTCCACTGTCTCATATAGATGAACCACTTTTTCCGTTGTCCCTCGAATGCTCGTTTTCCGGAGACATTGCCTTCGAGAATCAGTTTTGGAAAATGGAAAAGAAAGAGTTGTATTCGAAATACCCCACCTTTTTCTGCATGACGTTCGTCATTGCCACTGCCTCTAGTTGTCTCTTTACAGTACTTTTTTTTTAATTTACAACAAAATTGCTATTAAATATATCGTTATTTTAACCGGTGATATATTTTAGTAAATAGCTAGGTCTAACGGATTAAAAGTTCAGGATCATATTAGGATGTAAACTGTTAGCGACATTATACGAAGGAAAATCAACCGATGGACATTGGTTTCTAATGGATATTATAAGCACGGCTATGCGGTTTTTGAATCCAGCGATCTTTTTTGTTTTCTTGACTTTGGTTCCGCTTTGCAATGGTACTGCTTTTTACCTTTCCTCCACCGGTTTTTAATTTACTTTTCTAGAACTTAATTTTTGGTTAACAGCAACACTGGTTTAGCAGTGACAACACGGCAGAAGCGCGGGTTTATACGAAGCGGTGACCTCGTTAGTTCGCATCACCCCGTTTCCACATTGTCGGCGGGCATGGGGGGCCAGCCTTCGGCGATACGTTATCGCGCGTGGGACTATCGACCCGACGCCGCGCATGCGCACCGCGGCATGCGGAGGGAATGACGTTTCAGCCCGACCACAGTACCGCCGCGTACACCGCGCCTGTAAATATTACTGTAAATACTCTCCGCCGACTGTAACGGTACATTTCTATTAACCCTTAACGACGGACAATGTTCACTTGCTCGATATAAGACAACTACTTAACGGTAAGTCACATTATCAACTTTATACGTTATTGTTGTCACATATTAAATTATTTATGACTAAAATTGATGTTTTCTTTGAAAAGTTTAAATTTATATGATTTAAAAGTTTTATATAACCTTTCGCCTGTTATATTGGCGTGTACAACGCTTTTATGTTAACTATAGCACTTATAACTCTAGAATATTACATACAATGTTGTAGTGTATTTAGTATTTGTGAACTTTTTGATAATTAATCGATTGTTTTCAAAATATCTCGACAAACGTAAAAAATGAAAACGATGGTATTTTTAAAACCAAAGTTAGATACGATACTAACTTTTTGAAAGTAAACCGGTTTTTTATATTTTACTATGCACTTTTTTGTTATTTTAGTATTTTATAGATGCTAAGAATTATAGATATGAAAGAGATAATTATGTCGCTTGATTTTGTAGTTAATTATACTTAAGTTTTACTGTTGTGCAATCATTATTTGATAAGGTAATAATAACTTAGTGAACAAAGATATATGAAAAGGCTTTTTCTAATTGTTTTGCCATCGTTTTAACTAAATTTTAGTGAGGATTGGGAGAACATTTTAATACATGCGAATACATAATTGCACTTTCAATCGGGTCCCGAAAAGAAACATATACATTAATTATTGTTCGGGATAAACTCTATAACATTTTAAATATATTTTGTGTATATCTATGTATATTTAAATAAATGATGACTAAACCAAAGAAAGGTTAAAAAGGATTTTAATTCACGAGTTTTAATACAATCATTAAATGCTATACCGTTTAATGGATGAATTGAATAATACAAACGGTAATGACATGAGATTACTCGTAACATATTAATCCTATTGATTCGCCAATGCAGTACCACAATGCATTCTTTCCGGGATTACGAGTTCAGGAGTCAAGGACGTGTGACGTAACGGCACAAACAATTGTTACCTAACTTCTATGCGTTGATTCTCCGCAAGATGAGATGGAAATTACGGTCGGAAACAATAGAAACTTCTAGATGTTTAAAATTTACGAATAAAAATAAAAAAACTATTATATAATACAATGATCTAACACTTAGTGTAATCATCATCATTAGGTGCTCTCTTCAAGCTGAAGTTTGGCGATCAGATTGAGGAAACCAACTCTATCCTCAACTATTCATTTTAACTGATGGTATAATATTTATACCCGGTCCATTCCTTAATGTCTTCAAACCATTTCTGGCGATATATACCAGGTTTTACAGGAATTTTGCACTCCAGGATCAACTTTGGGAACTCATAACGGGATCCATCCTCTTTGAAAGTGTCCGAAAAATGCAACTTTTTTTTGCATGACGATTGTCATCACCCTGATTTTGCAGTTAGCTCTCTTAAGGACTTGGAGACAAACTGCTTCCACGTGATCTTAAGCATTCGACGAAGCCACATCTCAAACGCTTGTTATTGATGATATAAGGTTTTTTCCCAAATATCTACTAGATTTTTCTAAGTATTATTCTATAAAACCGATCATCACTCGGTCCAGTCCTATTCTTAACCCTGTGATACTACAGTGCACTATAGATAGATACTTAACGCTGCAGACATCTCTGAAGAAGTTTATCCAGTACCTCGACTGTGTTTGGAGAGTGAGTTCAAGGTCTATATTCATTTGAGAGCACTTATCATAATATAAGTGATTCATTTTTTTTGTTTTCCGCTTTGTGCGGAATATGCACAATCGCAGCTGATTACAATAATATTGCGACGTTTTTTTATACAACAAAAGCAAAGTCCGAGAGAGAATTACTGCGGTAACGAAACTTGACATCTTGTCTAAAGGCCACAAGCGTTTTAAGGTTAACGTTTTTAGGTTGTTACTAAGTTTTAAATATATACTACATTTAACTTAAACTAAAAAAAAATCAAGAACGTTAAAATGTCTCTGTTACCAGTGATGGTGTTATTGTCGTGTAGATCTTATATCTACCGTCAAGTAGTAATATGCCTCAGTTTGACGATCGATGTAATTAGTGAAATTACGGTAGTAACGAGTGTTATTATTTTTTATCTCAAGGCATTTACTCAAGGCCTTGTTACTCGATGAAGCGGCGAAACGTTCAAATGATAATAAGTCACAAGCCAAGCCACGACAATGTTGCCCTAGTTGGGATGATATACACTGCACCACTTTGTGCTCGTCTCTTTCCATAAGATGTTAAGTCACGTTATACAAGTAATTTTAATAGATACAGCGCCTGTGAAACCGGAACATAGTAATGTGTTTATATTAGGTCTTTACATATGAAACGAATTTTTTTCATGTATTTTTTATTTGTATTAATCGAAATAATCACTCAGCAATCAATGCATCTTTGCCAACGCAGTGGCAGTTTATTGATGCTCTTCTTAAAGAAATCAGCTCGACGGTAGGCAACAAATTCTTCAAAGGCATTTTGTACTGCCACTCGGGTATTGAATTTTTTTTCCGTTAAGTAGTTATCCAAATTCTGGAAAAACTAGTACGTAGGCGCAAGGTCTGGTGAGTAGGGCGGATGACGGAGAGCTTCTAACCCCAGTTCTTGCAACTTGGAGACCGTCTGCTGTGCAGTATGAGGTCGCGCGTTGTCGTGCACGAGCAGTGGAGACAAGCGATTGATCAATGCTAGTTGGAGATGTACCAGTTTCTCCATTATTGTGTTCAGTTCTTCATAGTACACATCTGCATTAATGCTCACCTTGTTTGGTAAGAAACTGTGATGAATCACACCGGAGCTAGACCACCTAACAGTGACCATCGCTTTTCTAGGGGTAAGTTGTCGTTTAGGGTATTGTTTAGGTGCTGAACCAGGATCCATCCAACTTGTTGAGCGCTTGCGGTTATCAAACAGAATCCATTTTTCATCGCAGGTAACTATACGGTTCAAAATTCCTTCATTTGTGTGTCTGTTGAGCAGGGCAAGGCGCGTACTTCGTGCTGGCGATCGTTGAGTTCGTGGGGCACCCATTTGTCAAGCTTTTTACCTTGTAAATTTGACGCAAATGGACCTATATTGTTTTCAGACTAATGTCGAAAGCTGCTGCTGATTCAGCCGTAGATTGTGTATCATCAGCTTCCACAATCGCCTTTAATTCGTCATTGTCGACCAAAGCCTTCGGACCACCGCGAGGTTCATTTTTCTGGTCGAAATTTCCAGAACGGAAGCGAGCCAACCAATAACAGGTGGTGCGTTGGTTTGTAGTATTAGCTCCGTAAACGTCGTTGATGTTGCGTGCCGCTCGTGCCGCTTGTGCCGCGTTGCTGCCGCGACGGTGCTCATATTCCACAATTACTCGAATTTTTAACGTATCCATGATGACGAAAAAGATTAGAATTCAATGAAAATGTAACACTCAATCAATAAACAAATGACTACATTTGGAAAAAGAACTCCATGTTTTTAAAATAAAATTAATTTGAAATTAGAATCCTTAGCCAAAAAAAAAATAATTTGATTTGAAATGGCCAGTACTACAGAACGGCAATCTCATAGGTAAAGACCTATTACTAGTGTTGGTAATTTAACGGTCTTTGGCAACAGACGTCTATCATCACCATTTACAGGGATAGGCTTCTGTTACCACCAGTAAATGTGGTATATTGGTTATTGTTACCATCAGCGCACTTAGGCCGAGGCTTTATTTAGGATATTTACTCTACATAAGAATGAAAGATATAATGGTTAATGGCTTCAGGATTCTGGTACACATGTACCGGTTATTCTGAATAATAATGTTAAAGTAGACATCATGATGTCTCAGTCGTTTCGTTTGTGGATCCAGTGTAATACATTTGTCTTTGCTAGCGGAAGAGTATCTAATGCAAAATTTCCCCGTCGGAAGTATTACGTCTCTAGTAGTTGCACTGCAGCTGGACCGTTTATATATGAGTTTTATTATATTGACATAATACAGTACAGCTCGTTTCTGATCTGTAATCACCAGCACCACTGCTGAATCATCAGTATAGATAACAACCAATTAGTCGGAGGAGGCCAAGGCTCAATAGGCAATAAATTTGAAGGAGACTACGTTCCAATACAAATCTTTATCAGTTAAGTTTAAACCGCGAGAAATAACTGGAAACAATTTCATTCGTTTTCTTTGCGTATTACTTAAACAATAATCATTCAATTAACTATAATACGTCAAATACTATTAATGACATTTTTAAAGATATTATTTGGTTCTTCATCTGATGCTGTGCAGGTTTATCTACAATGGGCTAAAGTCTCACTTAAATTTTTATAACACATATTAAGGAACATTGAAGTCCTTATTTATTGGTACATAATAAAGAAGGGATATTAAAAACCCTTACACTAATATAACTTCTCCACATTTGGTCTTAGGATTTAACGAGGAATCTCCGTTGATTACCGTAGTAATTAGTCGCTTCTCTTCAGACACAGGAGGAGCCTTAAGAGGTATAGATTTGTCAGTAACAATAAAGCGCTAGTTCTGTTTGAACAGAACAACATGGTGTCCATTGTTATTCTGATAATTTCGTTATATAATTATTCTAGTACAATTTTGGAGACACTTTATACAGTTTGGATGGTTGTATAACTTTTTAGAATCCTTCTGGCAAGCTACCACTATCACATAGTAAATCTTAACATTATTGCTGTATTGCGATGGAGAATTCTGTGGGAGCACTTTTCTATCTTCAGCCTTGTTGTCATTTTACCACGTGAACTGCAGGTCAAATGTTAGGGTTAGTGAAAGGTATGATATATACAACAAATAGAAATATAGTTGCGTTTTTACATTACAGCTTAACAGTTGAAATAGTCTCATCATCATCATTATTATCCATTAAGTCTATAGTCGCGCAAATATTAACCGTACTTTCATTATCTCCATTAACAGAAGCAGCATTAGTAAAATTATTAAATTTCTCCATTCCAACGTATTTAAAATCATTTCCCTAATGGAATATTTCAATAGTAATAAAAATTTTATACAATACACAGTCTCTTTTGGTTCAGTAATTTGATTTCCATTTCCAGATTGGATCCGCGGCGTTCCGGGTTCCGCTTCATCCCAATTCCGTTTTATTGCCTCCGTTACGTCGCTGAGCCTCTTTAGATAGCTTCCTTCTGGATTACGATCAGATTTTCTTCTAAATTTCATATCATTTGTTTTTGTCTTCTGTGATATGTATCGCCTACAAATGTATTTCCTTTTTAAATGTTTGCAAAGACAAGGTTCTTAGTATGTCTTTTTTAGCAGCTTCTGAGATTAGTTATTTCTTTGTCTAACCTGACAAAAGTTAGCATTATTGATAATATGTCTATCTAGAATTAGTATGCAAATACTGTTGTGTATACTGTGCTACATTTGAAAAACACTGTACTTGTCGAAATCGTCGAAACAACGATGCCTAAAAACTTGAGTGTAAAGACTTAATTGAATGTATTTCGTGATCGTCTTTATCTAACATCCTAAAGAAAGCAAACAGCTAACGCCATTGTAGCTTTAATATTTAGTTTTTGTGTAAAACTAAACTAGTAAGTTAATAATAAAAATCTTGTTCTACGCGACTTTCGCGATGACCTTTTTAAATATGAATGGCGTATATACGTCGTCTCTTAAGTGCTATTTCTTGCAGGAAAAGCGTAGTTTTGGTTAAATTTAGAATCAAAAATGATACATAATATTCAATATTACTAGCACACTGTTTTTATGATGACGAAGCAACTACCTCATGATCATCATTAGGTGCCCTCTTCAATATGGAGTTTGACGATCAGATTGAGAAAAACAATTCGATCCTCGGCTATTCTTTTCAACTGATGGTATTTAAACCCGGTCCACTCCTTTATGTCCTCAAATCATTACTTGCGCTCTTTACCAGGTGCACGTTTTCTAAGAATTTTGCCCTCCAAGATCAACCTTGGGAACTGATAAACGCATCCTCTTTGAAAGTGACAGAAAAATGCAACTTTCTTCAGCTTACGTTGGCAATTAGCTCTCTCAAGGACTAAAGCATTGGAGACAAACTGCTTCCACGTGATCTAAATCATTCGACGGAGTCCTCATCTCAAATGCTTGTATTCGACAACAACATCCCTTTTTTAAAGTTCAAGTCTGTCAACCGTATAAGAAAACGGACCAAACACAACATTTTAAGAAGCGGTATCATGTGGGAACGGTATCTTGGAGTCGTATAATACTTTGGATATTCTATTAAAGCCATTTTTAGCTTGTCCAATTCTACATACGTCTTCATAATACGTCCCTAGTTAGGATGATATATACTACTGATGTCAGTTCTGTTGCCGGAGATCGTCTTTGTAGGCACAACCGCAACTTCTATTGCAGCTGATGGTGATGTGGGTACTGGGGTAACAATTTAACATCTAATGTCTCAGACGAGAAGTACAATGTGACGATGTGTACACTGTCCTAAATATCGCCACATTGTTATGAGTATGTGTCACTAACTACTGGGTGAATATATCGTCTCTTCATCGGACAAAAAAGCAAAATAAAACGCGATATTGTCTTTGTCGATTTGAGAGACGAGATGTTTTCTTATCCGAATAATATTACTAGTTACATTGCTCTTCAAACTGAAAGATTATTTATATATATAGTTATATACAAGCATTTTGGCGGCAGAAGAGCTGCAACGATATCTACCTGGATGTTCACTAACCATAAACCTACAATGTAAAGAAGGCTTAGAATGCTTATATGCAGCAGTTAAGGTGATCAGAGATATCAAACAAAAGATACAATATTTTTAGCGTAAAAACCATTTGATATTGGTTTGATAGATACTTTCTACTATATTGATTTTCACAAAGAGCGATAGATGCGCTGGTGACCATCAATATAGCCTAGAAACTGATATAAAGAAATCTATGTTTTACTATTGTATTTAATTTGTGATTCTATACTATGAGATAATCTTAGTGTTCGAAACTCGCTTGTTATTAGACTTAGAATAGCTTAAGAAAAGTATCATTAAAGCATAATGTTAAGTTTACAACTTGATATTTATAATAATTAGGTAAATTCTATTTTAAACATTAGTATTATTAAAATTAGTTCAAACTTATTTCAATATGACGGCAGAAAACCGCTGACAGCCCGTTGGCCGTATAACGAAGCGAATGCTCCAAGTTCCTTAGATGTTTCATGAAAGCTATTTCAGTCTAGATCGATCGCTGTATCAGACCCAGTTCATAACTGGGGGCTTTATTAAAATACCAAACGAATAGCACACTACAACGGGCAAGAATTAATATGATATTGCGTTTTTTACTGCGTAGTAGACAACATAAGCGATATGTCGCTGATATTGTCTACTACGTGAGCGTTTTATTATCTAATACGAATACTACATATTGTATATAATATATTTTTATATAGCTTTAAAGCGACAAGAGATGTGCTTTAACTTGATGGTATACACCGACTATAATGTAGTGCTTGTTAGGATATAAGACATTGCAACGAAATATGCTAGACTTTAGATATATGTCAGGTCTCTCCACTTCAATATTTTCAATGGCTGGTATTATTTGCATTTGGCGACAGTAATAGGCTTTACGGTGAAATACGGAAACTACGGACTAGTCTAGGTAGTTCCTTAGAACAGACCTAATATCAGTAAACATATATATTTCAAAATGCCTTAATTATGATTTAATGAAACCAACTAAATATGGAATATTAAAATCATGATAGAGAACTTAAACTTAATATTGAAGTGTTCTCTACCTGTTAACTTAAAACGTGATATATTAATATTATTTTAATGATTATCTGAATGTAAAGTGATTGAATAATGATTATTAAATGTTTCTGAACTTAACAAATACTGTTGCAACTTCAGTTAATCGTCCTGAATTATTTTCAATATACTATAAGCTCGATGTTAACGAAATCGATCACCATTATCAGCATATCATCATTCAGTGGACATATATTATTGTCTCCTCCTCCTATTGATGTCCACATCTATCAGTCTAACTTCACCAGATCATCAATCTTCTAGAGAACCTTCCATCCATTGCACAGAGTTTACTGTAAATTAATCAAAAGTAAAATAACATCAGAACCCAAGAGTAGTAATCACAAGTATTGTTATAAATTAAACGTTTTCAACCGTTTCCGGTTGTCGCTTGTACCGCACAATTCCCCGTAGAAATTTTTCCATTATCCTCCCCTCTACTCAACTAACCCCCACCACAGTGTCGTATGACACGCAATTAGTAGGAAAATTGGAGTAATAAATTGTCGAGTGGTTCCGTAGATTATTTTACTATAACGAGGTTATACCACGTGTAATAAAATAGAGATGTAATCACAATCTGCTAATAAAAAAGATTATATAGTAATAATCTAATATCGTAGTAGTAAATAATATAGTAGTAAAGTATATATTTTAATGTTCCCACTACTGGGACTCTGGACTTTTGCCGGAGACCGTCTAGGTGGGTAATACCGCAGCTTTCATTACTTGCGACAAATATTAGTGTGCAAACTTTACTGTGGGACGGTTTGAAACGCGTTATAGCTAGTGAAATTACTGGGGTAACGAGACTTAACATCTTATGCTTTACGACAATCACATTTTTTTTTTTCGAAGTAACGATAACAAGTGATACGGCGGCCCGAAAAACCATAGCGATAATTGGAAACATACACTGCAGTGCACTGTGCTCGTCGCTTTGAGATATACGACTTCAAGTCTCGTTATCTCAGTAATTTCACTAGCTATAACGTCCTTGAATCAGGAACACAGCATTTGCATACCACTTTTCGGGAGCAAGAAAAGGTGCCGCTGTGGTACTTAGACGGTCTCCGGTACAGAGACCTACCACAGATTACTAACTTCTTCTTAGTGCCTCTTCTACTAGTGAAGGTTGGTGATCAGCATGGTACAGTCCTTTCTGTCTCTGAAGTATTCGGACACTTCATATATGCCAGTCCTCATATTCCTCAACCATGACTTTCCTTCTCCCCACCTTTCGATTTCCAGAAACTTTCACCCATTATAATCAATTGCAGAAGATCATATCGATGATGACGCAGTACATGGCCGAGGTAGGATATTTTAACCGTAACCATGAGTTCACGCTTTTGGCCAGTTCGTTGAAGAACACTGACATTGGTGACTCTCTGAGTCTAGATAATGGACAACATGCATCAATGTGTCCACATCTCAAAAGCTTTAATACGTTTCGTAAGATCTTCTGCAGATATTACTGACTAGAGTCTGGTTATATTAAGGCGTATTACTCACCATCAGGTTAACATCTCACTCATTTCGATGCTTTGTCTATTTACAAATTGAATTATTACTTATAATGTGATAGAACTTACCCTTAATTGAAACCGATGTTGAGTAGCAATGACGCTGAACACAGTATAACGTTTTAGTCTAGAATATTCTGGCATTTGTCTGGCTATTGTCGAAACACAGTATTTGTGCTGGTGGTAAAAAGACAAGCTGATTTAAATACCACACCACCACCTGCGACTACATGCTCGCATCAAAATAAACCCCTCCAAGTTACAAGGAACATTTTATTGCTATTTAGAAAGCTGCTACTACCCTTAACCTCCTCTAGTGTAGTGCTTTTCAAAGCTTCAAATAATAGTCAATTTGTATAAAAGCTTGTAACGTATATATAAGTTCAACCATCGTAATTTTACACAACGACAAAGTTTTTTAATGTTAAACTTTTGTGCGGGACTGTACCCGAGAGTGCCATTGTGCTTTGTAAGAGCAGACAAAAACTAAACAAAAGGGGCACCAACCACTATCAGCGTTTTGTTATCTCCAAAAATAGTCGTTCGCTTGGCATTATATGACAAAAGTGTACTAAAATTGTGCAGCATTTTCAATGAGGAAAGTTGACTATAATTTATTGTACTATTTTACAAGGCTTCGACAGTTGAAGATTCTTGGACTTTTACTGGTGGTACTGTCGCCGGAGACTGTCTAGGTAGTTACCACCGTAACGCCTATTTCTGCCGCCAAACAATAGTTTGCAAACATTACTGTGAAGGGCGCTGGAGTTAGTGTAATTACTAGGGTAACGAGACTTTACATCTTATGCCTTAAGTGATGAGCGTACTTTGGGGTACTATATCTAACTAGTATATATATCTATCATTACTAGCGCCCCGTCGTTATGGGCAGGACGTACCGCTTACCATCAGGTGAACGTCTCGTTCATCTCGTCACTTCTTTGAATAAAAAAAAAAACACCGCTGGCATCGTCTTAATAAAACTAAAGGAAGCTTTACTTCGGTACAAATCATAGGCAATACTTGTACAGCCGATGACAAACACTGCAACTTTTTTATATTAAAAAAAATCCAAAGGCAGTGTGATTATGTAATCCTCACTGTATTCTGGTTATACTTCATCACCACCATGAGCGGATAGACGTCCACTGTTGGACATAAGCCTTCCCTAAAGATCCCCATAAGGGTTGTCGTTTGTAGTGTTTCATATGAGGGGATTTGGGCCAAATCCTACCACGCTAGCCCAATGCGGTTTGGTGGGAGCCATAACCTGGTCTGTTGATTAGCTGGCTGCACCAAGAGTAGATGAGGTTGGTTTGGATCCCATTAGTTGTGGGACCCCTTGCACCCCCAGTTATACAACAATAGTTAGTAATTATTGACTAAAGATACCCCATTCAGGCTTTTCAATGAGAAAATATTATATGCTTGGTATTACTAAGACGGGAATAAGGAAATAAAGTCCAGCCGAAAGCTTGAATATTAAAATTTTTAAGCAGATTAATCCATAGATAAGACAGCTTAACTTCTCATCCGTGCTTTTTAATCTTACTGTGTTCAAGTTAAGTTACTGAGCAGCGTCGCAGTATCGCCTAACTCATCGATCTTCGTAGAGACTGTAACGATTATTTCTAATCCATCTCCTTTGATTATTAGTTGAAATACTAATCTGACTAATGTAACCTGTATATACAATTATAACAAATTAATGTAACATAAAATTAAACTAGCTTTTTTTTGACAGTCCTCCATTTTAACTAGAACAAAGGAGTAACAACACAAAGGGGTTGTTTGATGTACGAAATAATAAACCCTCGTTGAATGTTCACGTTAAAGTAGCATTGCGTGTTTAGAAAATATTGAAATTTATGAAGTTTGTATATACAAATGGTCGTTACAGATTAAATCTTTTTTGTGTATGTTCATTATATTTATAAAATACTGATATGTACGTATTTGGCAATTAAACATACCACCAGTACTCTATACTGTACTAGTTCCGTATGATATAAAGTAATATACTAAGCTTCCGTACTATTACATGAAATTTGCATCTATGGTACAGAAATAAATCATTTTAATATTTTTTTTTGTTATTTTCTTAATACACAGTTATCGTAAATGTCACATAAGTTATAAATATTATATATAGAAGCTGTTTATACTAGGTTTACTGGCTCTAGTATAAAATTAGTACTTTCTACAGCAACGACTTAAATAACAGTACTTTGATATGTTTATAAAGATTAATTACAAATAAAATGATGAAGGATCTATGAAATTGAAAAAATCAATTGCCAAGTCGATACGTACACTAGTTTTCACGTGATTGACGATCAAAGAAAATCCTTTTTTTTTATATATATATATATATATATCACAATTTTAACTATTCTGGCGTAAGTCTCTAAAAGATACTAGTAAAGTCTTTTAAAATATTAGATCATTATTTTAATGCTGACTATTAAAATAAGTTCTTTATGAAACTAAGCACATAATTAAGAGCTTGAAGCATTGAAACTTAGTATTATTAAAATCGAAAATAAGTTAATAAACTCTCAAAGAAATCTAATTAATTGAAACGCTTGAGTATTTTCACTTTGAACGCTCCTTCTATAATGGCGTGGAGGAGCATCTCCTTTGATTTAATTTCCTTTAATATTTTTCACAAAAAAACTAATTTATCTATACAAAAGCCACAAGTACTGACAGGAATTCTCAGTACATTATCTATTTGTGTATTTTTTTGGAAATATTACATTAAAAACATAGTATGAAGTAAAACAATGCAAATCAAACACTGCTTTAAGAGGGACTGTAATGATACATAGATAATTGCAATTTCACTTCACGTAGTACTATTGTAGTATCTTGTCTTAATTATTATATATGTAAAAGTAAGTAGTAATTAGTATCAATTTAATTACTAATTGCTAATAAAAGAAACAACTTAAAAAAAAGCGATTTTTTACCTTTGGTACCTATGTAAACAAATTAGTTTACTCCTAAATAGATTCAAAAGCCTTTATAACATTATTATTATAAAACCTTATGTTTTTATCACTGATTATAAATTCTCAAGAAGAACTCTACTATCTCTTTCCTTAGAATTGTCTTCGTCCTCTTCTTCATCTATATTATAGACGCTCAGTTTTTCCCATTTGTTTGACCAGCTTGTCTGTATAAAAAGGTTCCCTCTAAAGGTTCACACGTGTTTTTGCCTTTTCCCTTACTGCGGCTTGCAACAATCCCTTTCATATCAATATATAAAGGACTTTATATAAATAAACTGAGCAACAAACGAAACATCCCTCGTCACTTCCGGTGCGCATTGCGAAATTGGAATATTTCAACGGTAACGGATTTGCATAACACCTTTCAGCAAAACAATACTACACTACTATAGTGATGAATTGAAAAAAAAGACACAAAATTTCGTTTCTAGTATCCCTTTTGATTGATTTTTTTTTATCAACTAAAACCGAAGGGAAGAAATGTATATATATACAATGTTTCCCACAAAATTATATTCGTTAAAGTAGCTTCTAATCTTCTAGAAAATTAGCTGGAAATCAAAACGTATCTTCTTTATACGTTCTTTCTAATAACTGTACAAGTTTTATTTCCGGGCTAGACAAGTGTGGCTCTCCTTTCGTAGATCTTTTCAGACCGCTCTGTACTTTACATTCTATTCGATCCATTAACCCTTGAATATTTAAAATGCAAGTTCCAATTTCAAGGAAATTCCCACAAACGCTGTCTTCGCTGCTGGTTTTGCTTCACATCTCTCTGCTAATCTAATTCTCTTTACAATTCCTATACTCCTCGATCAGTAAGACTGGGATGAGCTTCCACCAGGACCGGTCTAAGTGGAAATCTTTGGGGGAGGCCTTTGTCCAGCAGTGGACGTCTTCCGGCTGATTGGATTGGATTGGAGCTTCCACCTAATATACGGGTAGCTCGCAGTACAGTCTCCTTTAAGAGAATGTTGTGGAAACACTATGAAATATCTTTTTTTTCTTTCATTTACTGGTCTCATGTTAGTTATCATTTATATGTAATATATTTACAATACTTATTAATATGACTATAATTATAATTTCACAATACATTTATATACCTTTTTATACTCGAACGATACTACTTTTGCTTTCTGTTCAATCCTAGGGTAGACTGGGAGAGAATGGCATTAAGCATTAAGTCCGTCATTTTGTAATATTTTTATGTGTGCAAATAAATATATATATATATATAAAGAACATGAAATTCCTTTGAGCGCCAATCACGTGAAAATTAGTGTACATATCGACATAGGAACATATGACCATACATCGCGGTATGATTTGTAGATTTGGTTATGTATTGTTTGAATTTCATAGATCCTTCATCATTTTATTTGTAACTTTTATATGCATTGTTATTTCGTATTATTTATAAGGTTGCTATAGTAACGGTTGGTATACAGACTCATTAGCGGTTGCTCAGGAATACTTCAGATAAATTACAAGTGTAATTATATATTACGGCCAGCAAAGCGGTCTCGGAACAGCCAGTTATAACTTCATACTATATTTCCGAAGGTTAAAATGAAGACGTTGAAATGCATATGCCATCAGCGGTTAAATCTACTTAGGTGTTAAGACTAAGCTCTCTCACAGGGTTTCACTTACAATGTACTTCTTAACTTGTTACTCCATCTGTAATATCAAGGGGGAATAGTCATGTATCTGTTATTAATAATAGGTATTTAAAAAGAGCATAAATATCCTATTGTTACAATATTATGAACGCTATTTAAATTCTTATGTATATTTATCTATCTATATATTAATTTACACCTCCCTTATCTCTCTCTATAGCTCTATCCCTCTCTTCAACCCTTCCGCGTCCAATATTATCCCTACTATCTCCTCGCCCTTTTATATATAAGTTTTGTATGTTTATTGGATTTTGTGTTTTGATTTTCATGTTTGTTTAAAGTATTAGTATAATTTTCATTTGTTTACTTTTAATTTTCTTTTCTTTATTGTTTTTCTTATCTCGTCGATATGAGATCCGCGAGCCCCGAGTGCGATGAAGCTGCAATACTTGTCAATAAAACTAGCAAACTTAACCATAACAAAAAAAATTTTATGAGAATAGTATGCGTAATATGTTAGAAGTTAAATAATCATCGATTATTTCTATTTTGCTCTCTAAAAGCTTTTAATTCACCAATTTGAATCTGACGGTACAAATACAATCAGTTAAATAACCTGCTCATATATCTTTACCTAGTATCAGTTTTGATATACAGTTTAAAAATTTAAAGTATTTAACAATTAAATTAAACCCTTTTTACTAAGTTAACCCAAAACCATTACAGTTAAATTCGAATTTGTATTAGTTAATGGATTCGGGGATAAAGTAATTTGATGTAGGAATTTATAACGAAGTTTAACTGTGAAGTATTTCAATCCCCCGGACCCCCAGTTAAAATTAGTATTATGGGATTAAATAAAGCTTTCTCATTGTTTTCATTATAATCGTTATTAAGGCATGCCTCTGTAAACCAGTCGTATCTATATTATATAAAGTTTTAATTGTAATTTAGTTAACTAACTAACATTATAATTCATTCAAATATACATAGATGATGTTAAATCTAGTTCGATAGTTGTACGACTTGCAAATTGACTGAAGCGGTTAACGGTGATATAACTACTCCAATATTTATCCGCCTATCACTTCACTTCCTGTGATTGTGTAACTGTAATGTATGATACATTTTCATAATTTACTCGTGTCTATTAATGTGATATATACACTACAAATTGCTTATTTGATTTATTGTTGCGTCAGCGCATATAGTTCATCGGATGACTACAGCGAAGTTACATTGGAAAGATCTGTACATCATAGTTTAATAATCTTGTATAGGTAAGCCCTTATTTTTTTTTAATTGTCGATAATTGCCTCAAAGTTTATCGACTTTCCACTATACTATAGTAATTTATATATTTCACAAATGAACGGATGATAAAAGCTTGTTTCATTGTCGTTGTTTTATTTCAACCATCAGGTATAGGCTATAGGAATCTGATGGTCAGAGCACATTACAACCACTGTTATAGCCACTTAGGTCAATAGATTGGAAACTATATGATGCCGAAGGAAATACTTTACAATGATGGCTTCTTAACATTAATAATCGTGTAGTCTAAATCTAATCGGTTCAGCCGTTTCTGAACTATTTCTCCATTCTTGCATGACGAGAAGAATAACACGAAAATAGTTACTAATGGTGAATGATATGACTTGTAACGCGAGACCAATCGATGTGGAGATCTTTCGAGAAGGTCTATATCCAGCTGTGAACGTCTATCGGCTGATGAACATAATGACGATGATGCCTTATAAGTAATTAGGATGGTATACACATCATCACATTGTACTCCCTACCCCAGTAATTTAGCTACAGCACCTTTCAAATCGGAACAAAGTAATGATTGCACACTGCTGTTTGGTGGAAGAACGGCACATAGCTAGTCTCCTGCATGATCTTCACCACCAGTATCTATTACGGTAACAGATACTCAGAATAAATAAGAAAAATAACACATCTGATCAGTAAACCGTTAACAAAGCCGATGGGATACCAGGGTCCTCGAATGGCGTGCGCGTACCGGAAGACGTAGTACTGCCAGGACCCCTACCAAGTCCAGGTCCGACAATCTGGTGAAGGTTGTGGGAAGCAGCTGGATACGGGCAGCGCAGGATCGATCGATATGGAGGTTCTTGGGGAGAGGCCTATGTCCAGCAGTGGACGTCTGTTGGCTGATGGTGGCTTGATGTGATGAAAGTAACGATATATCTCTCCCGTTGTTGTTGTTGTTGTCGTGTCTGTATCCGAACGAATTTTGTGAACACGCAAAGTTAATTGCTATCCGCTAGCTTATAGTGTTAGAGGGATGTTTTAATATACGCCCCGTTAAGCCCCCGGGAGGTCCGACACGGGGTTGTTTCGGATTTACCCCGGGGAATCCCTTTTTCGGATCAATGTAGCGTCGCCATGAAACTTTGTATATTTTTGCATATAAATAGCTTATATGCTATTATCATCACATCTTTTACTGATGGTAGGTCTCTAAGCATGACATTGTTCCGGTTTGAAGGTCGTCGTATCTTATATCTCACGATTAACACTGCATGTTTGTTATGAGCAGACTTATCAGGTTAACGTCTCCCACATCTCGTAGCTAACAAAACGATCATTACCATCATATTATTTGATGGACGTCCACTGTTGGACATAGATGTGTATCCCACAAAACCTTAAACTGTATCCCGTTGTTTTTTCTACTATTATATTTAATCTAGATAGTCTCCGACAACAGTGACTTCCGATAACCATTTCGCGGTGAAGGTTTCAAGGTGACGAGCATTATAAGATGTAGTGTAAACCATTCTAACCAGCGCAACAATATTTTCATCATCATCATAAGCTAATAGAGGTCCACAGCTGGAGATAGACCTATTCCAAAGATCTCCACATCGATCGGTCCTTGTTCGCATCCAGTAGCTTCCCGCGACCATCACGCAGTCAGCATAGCCTCCTGTACGCCAGGGAAGATCCTTCATTTGTAGGAGATCATATGGGGGATTTCGGCCATTTCCCACCACGGTGACCTCGTTTGTTTAATAGTGGGTACACCACAAGCAGGGTAGGTTGGTTAGGGTCCCATAAGTTGTAGTGCGGGACCTTTTAAATCCCAATATTTTGTATGAGCGTATTACATCAAGTGCGATATCCAACAAGAGTAAAGTACTAACATAAAACAACTTTTCAGTAACGTTGTCATTAAAATATATAAAATACTTAAAGCAGAGACTCGCTGAAAATATTATGAGAAATTTTTGAAAACATTTCTGTGTAAATATTTCACCCTGTGCTTGTAACGCGACCCGAATTTAATTTAACTTGAATATTATTAAGAGAGGTTGCGGAATCCGGTTCCGGGTCTCCAATTACACGCGGAAAATTTTCCACTCTCAATCACGTTTTATTAATATACATATTTTTTAATGCAGTGTATACACTTTAATTTCATTTCCACTACCGTTGACCTTAATTTCGTGATAGCATGGTGGTGAAGCATGCTCGCGTAGAATACTCACACTCACATGTATGACTACTAAAACTAATGATATCATGGCAGTGGTATAACAAGATGGTGGTATATTACCAAGAGATGAAAAAGCTTCTTCATCATATAAAAACAATCATCCGTAAGCCCAGAACTTCTTCAGATCAACGCTAAATTCAGAAACACCATCTCACTATTCCACCTCACAATTATTACTAGAAAATTCTTCTCATCAGCAAGCTCATTTGAATGTATATTATATGTTGTATATTTATTAGCACATAGTTAAATATATACACTACAGAATGATGGTGATATTTTCACACGAACTATTTCAATTTCTACGTTGAATCGTTGATCATAATATCTAGCCAAGCGAAATTCACGCCTGCGCACAATTTATTCAGACATTATTTACACGCTCCAACTATATCACAGCAGCTTTATTTGATTCATATATTACCTTTATAAGTTATAGAACTTATAACTATATTAAGTTATCTCCAAATTATATATTATTTATCATATATTATCAATAATACATCCAATATCTTATATATAGTATAAATGGCAGCATCATGTATATCAAGAATCAATGTTGGAAACTAACAGTATATACTAAAAGAAGACAAGGTAGAGCTCTATCTCTTCTTCTGCCGTTGAAATTTGTTTTGGTGTTTTAAAGTTTTTCTGTATGAGATCTTTGAGACCTTTGTAATGTACTTAAAGCTAACACCGAGAGGGTTGCTAGCTGTAACTTTTTCTTACACCTTCAGATATTCTTCAGACAGAGAGTTCTCTTTGGGAGCATCTATACGCTGGCGATGCCTCTGATGTTTGTCACCTTAGTCGTATTAAAAAAGGTTATGTATGTCTCCGTCGCTAGAGATTAACCCACCATACACCTCGCCCTGGTTCGTTTCCGATGCCACATGGAGACTTGGAACCCGCCTAATTAGTCTCCACCGTTGCATCCCCAAACTACCATCAAAAGGCTATGAGATCAAGTGTTATCCAATTCAGAAATATATTTTTTTTTGATATTTCTTACTACCTTGGATTGAACACTTACTCATTCTATTTCTTTCGTTTTTCCTTTACTAGGTTTTACTAGAAGAAAACTCTTTGTAAGTTTAAGGTTGCTTTCGTCGCCTTCACTCAAATTGGTTTTCAAATAATTAGTATGTATAATATAATTCCGTTTCGTCGTATGTTAAGAATAAATAATTGCTTTAAATGTATGTTGTTTGTTGCAGTTACAAAATGATCGACCCCAGTTCATCGGAAGAGGACAGCGAGGATGAACACAAGAAGCAGCCGGCGAAACTACCCGGTATGTATTTATATGAATTTGTAAAGAATTTCACCCTGACCCTTTAAGAAAGAAATCTGTCTGGATTTGAGTAAAAGAGGAAGAAGATGAGAACTATTAAAGATCTTTCCCCCACAAGGATAAAAAACAATACTACAGCTTATTGAGAATATAAAAGATGTACGATACACAGGGAAAGCACTTAGCAAGTTGCCCAATCGTAAATTTTGCTTTATTCGCTGCCATTAAAGACGCTCTGATGGCTGCAACCCAATAAACTTTCACAAAAGCCACAAGTACCAACGTACCCTGGTACATTATCCATTACCCCACACCTTTCTGGCTCTCCGACTATACGAAGAAGTTACATTTGTAACTTAATTGTTACGCACTTATTTCGGTGCTTTGTTTCTTAACCGGAAAGTAAAGTAATGTTAAATCATTTACGAAAAAGAGAAAACCGATAAATTAATACTTTTTTTATTATTTACAATGTTCTCTAATAATAATTATTGTGAAATTATCACTAAAGGGATGACAACCCTTAAAAAAAAAGGAAGCCTTGACAATAATTAAACCGCGTAGTACGTGTTGTTAGAACAACTGCGTCGTGTGTATGTGATAAACATCAACTCGCACTTGGCTATCGTGGTAAACAACCGACCTATACTATCCTTGTGAGAATCCCAAAATCCCAATTAGGGGAATAAAAGGTTAATTACTTTATTGATAGATCACTGTAGAAAAAAATTAATCTGATGAATTATTCAAGCACAAGATGGCGGCGGGAGAGGAGGCATAGCTCGGCCATTCCATACAATGAAACCTCTTTAATTTTATATAACCTTATAAAGTTCTTTTCATACCTGATAAAGCTTTGAAATTTATCGAAGCTTGTAGAGGTCTCAATTTACGGGTCCAAATGTTCCTTTATATTCAAAAAATTATTATGAGATCGTTACTTTATTTATATTAAGGTGGCAGTTCTGTTTTTGAAGACCCTTTTACTTATCCAAATAGGATTCAAATGTTATTAAAAAATTACCAATTCAAATATAACTTGGTGATACACCTGACTGAAGACTGTTGAGGTAGGTATACAATAGTGTGCAAGCATTACTGTGTTCTGGTTTGAAGGGTATTATAGTTAGAGAAATTATTAGGGCAACGAGACTAAATCCTAAGGCGTCGAGCACATTATGGCGCAGTGTATATCATCAGCGCTTGCTTTTGTTATAAGCAGGCATATCATTTACCACCAGATAAACAAATGGATGAATATGTCCAGCAGTCGACATCTAGAGGCTGACGATGATGATGATGATGATGAAATAAATGAATGTCGTATTGATTCCCAGCTATTCGAAATAGCTGTTCATTGATAGAAATACTGTGAAGAGTAGTCTGAAACTCTGATAAACTAACTCAACCAACTACTAACTTTTCTATGAAATTTTTGGAAAGGCCATAGATTCATAATTTTTTTTATTCGATGAACTGACTAAAGTAGCGAAACTTTCACCTGATGTTAAGTTATACGCCTGCTCAACGTAGCTCTAGTTAAAATGGTATACTCAGCACCGCATTGCGCTCCTCGTCTTGAGACATAAGATATTGAGGCTCTTTACCCCAGTAATTTCACTAGTTACAGCGCCCTTCAAACCGGAATACAGTAATGTTTGGACAGTACTGTTTGGCGGCAGAAGTAGGCGCTGCGGTGGAACCTACCTAAATGGTTTCTAGCAAAGAAAGCCGACCACCAGTAAATTATAAAGATAAATTTATACATAAACAGTTACATAGATATAACGTCACCATATAAAAGATACTTATGTATCCTACTTATGTTCACCTCCGATACTAAAGTCCTCGAAAGATAACACCGGAAGTACTTGAAGGATTGAAGAGCGTGGTCCGGTACGAAGTTGTGTATAAGTTTTGGAGTGTGCGACAAGTTTTCTCTTACGTGTAGTCAAGTGCTTAGGAGAATATTACAGAAGAAAAATCTGTCGTACATATTAATATTAACTGACAATATTTTTCACCACGAGACGAACAAGATGCTTATCTGATGGTAAAGCGGCTGCTCATAACATCATCTTCACGCACAAGCATCTTATGAACCATCTGCTGAAAATAAATTTTTACTGGTACCACCTACAGCTGCTTTCAAACCGGAACACAGTAATGTTTGGACAAGTATAATTTGGATCTAATTCCAAACAAACGATTCAAATTTAAGTGTCAGTTTATAATAGGGGATGTAGAGAGGACAAGAGAGAGAAGGGATGGGGAGGTTTTCTAATATTTTTGTTTTCACACCACTGTTTAGCCGCAGAAAGAGGCGCTGCGGTGGTATCTACTAAGACGGACTCTGGCAACAGTATGATTTCGATTTATTTCCAAAAAATCGATTCCAACTTGAGTTTCAGTTCACAATAGGGGATGCAGATAGGGCAAGAGGGAGGAGGTATGGGAGAGGATTTTTAATATTTTTATTTATATCGGTAAAAAAACTTAATATAATAACTATGATGGGATTTACTATGACGGGCATGATGTTTGAATAGAGACCACGTATGGGCAAGCGGACAAATATACAATTTTATATTTATGTGTGTGTGTGTGTGTGTGAAGGACAAAAAATGTCCTCTAGCTAACCTAAAAGGAGAACTAGAGCTCTAGTGCTTTCTCACATAAAAACTTTCCGCAATTCATTCCAAGTTACATCTACATAGTGTGCGGTGACAAGTCTAGACTTAAGCTCGTAAATGTAAACGAGGTCTTGCTTAGTAAGTGAATAAATGGCCTACTCTTAAGATAGAAGTTTTATACACACACATAAATGTCTATCACTATAGGGTTGAAAAACGGCTCTTGAATCTACGAGGGTTATATTGCGAACCTATGTGTGGTGATATTTGAATGGTGACCAGTTTTCTTCGAACCAATCTGGATATCTCCCTTCATCTTCGAATCTGCCGTCATAAGAGCATCCGCTATGGTTTAACTCGTTATTGACACTGATTTGTTGAGTCGCCTTAATTAAAGTGTGATATAGACTTAAGTCTCGTAAACAATAATCATCATCATCATCAGTATAGCATATTATCATTCTCTTCTGATTGCTAGCACAACTGGTTTGAAACTTCCTGCACTCAATGATACCTTTCTCCAATTTTTATAACGTCCTCAATTCACATAGCAGGTGGTTATGGTATGTAAATTACAATAATTAATTAATCTCTTTTAACCTCCCCTCTATACTCACCCCCACTTAAAAAGAAAAGTTCCAAAAGTAAAACAGACAATGAACCAGACTCTAAGCTTTTAGATGTCATTGTACAAAAAAATATATGAAAATGATACTTTATCCTTTGTCCCGTTAAATGTGGCAGTTATCCTTTTAAGTTATTTAAGCAGAATAAAAGTACTTAGCGTAGTCTGTCGTTGAGCAATTTTTCCATTACATAAGGCCCCAATATTCGTTCTGAAGCCGTTGAAGGTCGTCGGGGGTCTTACGTCTCCACGCCCATAAACCTTCCCCGAATGCTGTCTCGAATTTTGGTATGATGCCAAATCGTTGTAGACGGTTAAGTTATTCGACCTTTAAGTTAACCTACAAATATAAAGGAGTTTTCATTTCTACTTTTTATAAGCAACATGTAACTTTGACTTTACTTTGACTTCCAATTTGATTGGTTCTCTTGTTGGATAGGGTATAATAGGTTACAAACGTGAGAAGACGTGGGTAGTTGTAGTAAGTCTTTATGAACGTAGTTCAATTTTAAAGAGGAAGTTGGCCGAATATAAACTTCAGCCATTGTGACAGTACGCACTAGGATGATAGGCATTGCTTTTATGTTCCTTGGAACTGACCACGAGAGTATGGAATAAGAGAAACCACGATTATGTTTCGCACAGATTTCCCAAATGCTAAAAAATCTCCACATTAACCTGACTTCTTACATGAAGACGAGTAAGGTATTTTTCTGAAAATTTCACTTTTGGATTAAAGAAAGTAACATATAACTTTCCAATTTCTATACTTGTAATCTTTTCTTTAATTTTCTTTAATAGTCTGTTTCGTTTGTTATTAACCTTCTTTTTTAGTTGGGGTTTAATAACTTAACCTAAAAAGAAAACTCCTGTACCTTAGCAAGCGACGGTAACTAGCAGACCCTTGACATTGTAACAAGATCCTCGTACATCCAACACAGGCTCCTTCACCATAACAAAGGTGTCAACAAGGACTACTAGAAAAAAGCACGACCCGCAACAAAAGATTTACGAAAAATATGATTGTTTTTGTTCTGCTCCTAGTATTGTATTTCTTTTTGTTATGGCGATTAACTATACACTAAAACAATGAGATAAGACTATAAATTGATCATTTTGAATATCACTCTCTTCTCTAATTAGAAGGGTTTCTTGAAAAGATCAAAAGTCCTAAACTAACGTTTCTATAACTAGAACAGATAAGATCTAAACGTTTGTCTATTTCCGCGGCGTACAGATTCCACTTTGTTGATTTCCGCTGGATCGTTTCCAAGACCTTATCGTTTGATCAGATCGGTAGAACGCCAACTAGCTGGCGTACACTTTTCTTATATCATCGATAAGTCATTTTAGATATATAAGAGGTTTTATAATACAGTAATTTAATAGGTTAAAGAACTTAAAACTTGAATAAGTTTTCCTAAAACAGAAGACACATTCTAACCTAAATAAAATAACGTAATAATATTCTACAATATAAAAAAAACAGATATTCTCAAGTAAAATATGAAAAACGTTATGTAAAGTTGATTATCGTACATTCTTTGAGATAACAAGGAAAACATATTTTTCCTTACCAAGTTTTTTGCACGAAAAAAACGCAAACAAAATTTTCATAACCTCAAAAATATCTGATTCAGTCAAAGTTGTAAACTTGGTAAAATATAAGGTTATATATATATATAACAAAGGAATTACTATTTCTTTATATTAATACTAAATAAGTTATTTATGTTATTCTAATATAATTTCTCTATATTTTTTTCCTGTATCTTTCTCGTCTTACTCGTGATGAATAATCTTAAATGGCGTGCATATATGGCTAGAGTTTTCATCACTCAATGCCATGCAATGCCTTAATGTAAGGTTACAATACCGTTCAGATGTCGCTATAAATAGACTTAAAAACTATATAACTGTAGTATTGTCACAATATTTTGTTCTTGCATAATACCACATTATACTTATTTTATTTATATTATTGATAATAACAAAGATAACCGATAATAACCATATAGATAATTCGCCAGAGAAACTGATGATGATGAATCGCTTCAAGCTTTAAAACTTTAATTTCTTTGATCACTCATCACGAGATCTTCAAAAGTATTAAATGAAAACACCCAAAATTCATCAAAGGTCAGCTAAGAATGGATTTTACAAAATTCCTTCCCCAAAACGAAGTTGCGGGGGCGTTACGACCAGCAAAGGGCGGAGAACAGCTGGTAATAAGCTCTGTGATGTCTTATATTTTCATTCTTTCTTTCTGCCTTCGGAAATAACATTAATACTGCTGTATACATTCATGAAAATTAATTAGAAACCTATTACTTTCATGTTACAAACAGACGGTCCGATTTGTATTGTAAATTACCAAAAGATCACTTCGTTGTAAGTTAAACGAAAACATGATATTCCGATCCTATATATAGGAAAATTAATAGAGAACGTTTTGTTAGAAAGGTCAAGCGTGGGAAGTGCTGAACAATTATACGGAGCCGTAGCCCAATGACAGACGGTCGGGAGTGGGCGTGGGTGAAGACGATTAATTATTTACTACGGAACCCGCTCACGTTGCTGAATAGCTACATTTCACAAAGAGATCATAGGAAACATATTTGTTGTAATGTGTATTGTGTTTAATGAATCCACGGAACGATGACACGATAGATCCATGTAGCTAGTTACGATGATACACTGCACCAAATTGTTGCTGATCGGCTCATTAACTCATCGCCTTGTATTACGTTAAACCACGTTAACCGAAATTAATAAAAGTATTAATAAGTACAGCGTCTTTCGAACCGGAACACGGTAATACTGTTGCATTTTAACTGACGGTAAATCTGGAAACCGTTTAGATATTTACCAGTGCAGATGTTGTCTACCGCAATGTAGTTGGTTAAAGTATTCGGATGACGAGGATTTCGTCTTAAGGCTCTAAGGACAACGTGGTGCAGTGTATATCATCCTAACTAGAGGCGCATTATCACTTACCATCAGGTGAACGTGTCGCCCGTCAACGATTAATCGAAAATAAAAGCAGCGCTAGTCTAGATTTTTAAACAGCATTACTCAGGGCCATAGATGAAAGCCTTGTTACTCGAATACTTTAACCACATACAGCGTCCTTCGATCCGGAACACAGTACTGTTTGGCAGCAGTAGAAACATCCCCTTAAATGTGTGAAGTTTATTGGGTGAACGTTTGACGTCATTAAGCAAGGTAAAGGAGCATAGACAGGACCGTGCTTTTTCCTTGTAAGACAGTTTCCAGTTCAATTCTGGAGCTATATACTCTGAATTTTAGTCGGTGGTGAGATGATCAGTTTGTCTGAACAGCTACCACCTTCATATTAAATTTCCTTTCGTAACAGCATAGCTGTATTACAGCTGTCTATTTACTACAGCCGCGGTGTTCTGGGCTAGCATCATCTATAGCCTAATAGTTACTTACCGCCGTAGAAGCTGTCGTCAATTGTTAGCTCATTGTAGTTAAAAAAAATATTTATAATATGTAGGTATATATTTATAATCTGTGCTTTTGTTATCAAGTATATATATATCAAGAGATTCATTAACTAATGAGTCAACGAGATCTTCGAAACTATTAGATGTAAACACTCAAAATTCGGTAGAGATATTGCTTCTGCCATTTAGAGGTCGGCTGTATTTGACAAAATCTCTTCCCCAAAGACAGTTGCAGAGGTGTTACGGCCAGCAAAGCGATTGGAATATAGCTAGTGCTATATATGTGTTTTTATTTCGCAGTAGTGCCCCCAGGGTCGCTGGTGGGAGGAAGACCGTCTGTCCGGGGCAAGCCAGAGCTGCCTCGTGGCTCCACCGCTGGACTTCCAGGTAACATTTTTATCAAAAGAAATCGTAATGGCTAGCAGATTATTTAAAAGATCCTTGTGTTTGGAAATTGGAATTTCTTATACCGTATAGAAAGTTTAGTTACTGTAGTCTTTACTGAAAAGGTTGAGAATGAACGTGGATGGTTATAAGGGTAGAGGAAGACCGAAGAAAGTGTGGATGGATTGTTTGAAAGACGACATGTGTAAGAAGAGTGTGAATTCAGATATGACGGCTGGTAGAGAGATAGAGAAGAGAAGTATGTACTGTGCCGAACCCGCATAGCTGGGAAAAAGGTAGGAGGAAGTAAAAGTATAGAAAGCTTAGTTCATGATGATACACTCAACTATAATACAATCTTGCCTATACATATATACACTTTTCTATACAGGGTGCTACATACTACACCAAGATATATTACTAGTCCCCTAAAATTTATTATCTACATATATCCAATAATTGTATAAGTTGTGAAGTATCATTGTCTCGGGAATTTAACTAGCTATAATGCCGTTCAAACTGGAACGCAGTAATGATTGCATACTGCTATTTGGCAACAGCAATACGAGCGACAGTAGTACCTACCTAGACGGAAGTTAAGAGTATGATCAGAAAAAAAGGCAAATCCTCCTGATTTTCCTCTTATTTTCTCTGAGTTTTAGTACTTCTCAGAGGAGGACACTTTATGATCTTTGTATTAATTAATAATTAATAAGATTGATTAAATTTTTTTCCACGTAAATATTTCATTTAAAGCAATAGAATACTCATAGAAACGTAGAAAGCTCGTTGACCCAGTGAGCTCGTTGCGGAGTTTAACGGAGACAGATTTGCAATTTTCATTCATGAAAGCAGAGATTATATTTACTTTTATTTATTTAACATTGCTATACACGAAAGAACAGAGATCTGGCTTTATGCTTGAGTATCATCATCCTCTAGTCGATCTTCGGAAATATATTGAAAGCTAGAAAATGGAAACAAGAACAAATGTAGGTACTAGTAAGGGTTAAGAGATTTAATATCTTAAATTTCCTTTAGGTAGAGTATTGTGGTAGTGATCAGACATTATAACTGATACCACATTGTTGTGGACAAGTACTTATCACCAAATAACTATCCGTCTGATCATTATTGTATAGAAAGAACTAATTTTGAGAAGCTACCTACTATTATTACATTCATCTGTTTCTTTAAAAGCACCAAATGATTGCAGATTATTTACACTATTGATATTATACTTTGTAATGAACCATAGAGTATTAGTGAAAAGATTAGAGCCTTCCCATTTTTGTATAATAGACCTATATAAATGATTATATTATTTAAAGTCATCTTTTAATTTTAAGAGTCCATATAAGCTAATGACGGTCATTCTTCTCTGGATCTGTAAACTGAGAATATGTTCACTTCCCGGATCTATCTAAAGTAGCCTAAAGATAAACAGATTTGATGAAAAACAAGGGAATATTATTGAATAGGATGTATGAAAAATGAATATGTGTGCAGGAGCAAGTCCTTTAACAACGGCGCCTTTAGCCGCGCCACTCCATCCAGCGACGAGGCAGAGGGAGCAAGCAGCTCTCGCACCCCCGCCGCATGCGTAAGTACCTGTAGTTGCCAATTAAAAAAATAACTGCCACTTCCATATCGTTTCACTCAACATCGTAGATTATTAGTAGAAAATTACTCAAATATTAATTAAACAAACAAACATTTTAGACATCAATGATATAGACAGAAATATTACAGTAATACTTTACAAGTTATCAGAAGTAGATGAAGTCAGTAGAATAGTATCGCAACATAACCATACGTTTACACACACAGATGCGTGAGCAATGAACACAGCACACATGTAAGTTACGTGTACAGATACTAAAGTATCTGTTTGTGTGGACAGTTTTCATTTGCATCAATTAAACGCTATCGATCGTTTAGATCGTTCTTGCGCAGGACGTCGACGGGGAGTGCCAGCTCCGGGGAAGCGCCAACGCCTTCTCCAAGCCCTTCCGGTGCCAGTCACTCAGATAAAGATCAAGATCCGCAGGTAATTTTCTATATACCACATCGCAATACATATATGTCTTATTTTTTTTTATAAAAATAGTCATCATCATCCATACCCTGTTCCTAATTCGTATGGAATGTTACTGGAGATAGGTCTCAATTGCCGGAGATTTTCTAAGTAGGCACCAACATAAAGCCTACTACTGCCGCAAAACAACAAATGTTACTGTGTTCAAGTTTGAAGAGCGTTGTAATTTGTAGTTACTGTGGTAACGACACTCAACATCTTGTCTCAAGCCGGCGAGCACAATGTTGTACTATGTTCAATGCGGGTTGGTGGGAGCCAGAGCCTCGTTTGTTGATTAGTCGGGCACCACGAGCAGATGAGGTTGGCTTGGGTCCTGTCAGTTTATCTGTGGGACTCCTTATACCTCTTCCGTATACAGTGTTATAATTATTCGTACCATCCTACTGAAATCGTAGTCTATTGCCTGAGGGCCATGGCGTGACGAAAATACCCAAATTTCTATTCACTAATTGTGATCAAATATACACAAAATCTAGTTAACTGCTATTACTGTTACTGTGTTATAAATATCCTAGTTATTAATATATCATATTCCTCTGTGTCAACTTTCTCTTGTTTCAGATATGCTGCCTATATAATTTTTAGTTATATACATAACACAAATCTGGTCTATAATTATTGTTTTTTTATTTTTCATGTTGCAATATTAAACAAGTTTTTTTTTCTATAAAGGAGAAAATAGAAAAGTTAGAAGAGGACAAAAAGCGACGCTTACAGCTCTACGTATTCGTGTCGAGATGTATAGCCCATCCGTTCAACGCGAAGCAACCTACGGACATGACCCGTCGGCACACCAAGCTAACACCTCATCAGCTAGAAACTATACAGGCTCGATTCCAGGTCTTTTATTATTCTGCTAACATAATTTAGAAAAAATAACAAAAAACGATACCTTTATCTTTATACAATAGCTTAAACATACTTTAAACATTATATAATTACAGTATACCTATTTATTTTCGTTTAAGTTCTTTCTTTCCTTAATACCATATTAAGAAAGGCTTTACAAAATTAAATTCAAGTACTTATATTTTTTTTAGAATCACATCTACATATTTCTCTTTATCATTTATTCCTACAACTGACATTTTCATATAACTTGTTATATCACAATCATCATTCTTAGATGCTTTATACAAGCTGCATTTCGGCGGTCAAAAACTAAAGCGTCTAAAATTTTCTTTGCAAGTGCTATTTAAGCTCGGTCCACTTTTTAACAACGCTATTCAGAATATTTTTGGTACTATTACATCAATTAAATAAAATTATTATCAAAATTCTCAGGCGTTCCTCAAGGGCGAAACGCAGATTCTAGCTGACGAGGCATTTCAAAATGCTGTGCAGTCGTACTACGATGTATTCCTAAAGTCGGAGCGCGTCGAGCAGATGGTGAAGTCAGGGGCATGTTCACATCACGACTTCCGCGAAGTGTTCAGGAACAACATAGAAAAGCGCGTCAGGTTTGAAATATTGCTCGTTTGCAACTTGTACACTAATCCTCTATCCTACTAGGTAACATTAGTGTTTTGTATATAAATAATAGCAGCCAATTAAATTTCGAACTGTTGGGACATTAATCCTTTCACCAGAAGAGATTTAAGATCATGGTTCATTGCTGTAATTGAGGGATACTATACCTTCATGAAAACTGATCTTAAATCATGCCCTACTCTTGGTGTTATTGCTCACCGTTAGGTCGTTTCCTTACAATAAATTGGATCGCCAGTTCTGCTAAATATTATGTACTTAGGTACATGGTGAACTTTTATGTTACTCGTAATAAATGTATTTGAATAATTGTATACTACGGGTGTTTAGTGCATCAAGTGCTTATCAAATAACATAGACATCTTTTGTGGTATTTTATCTAGTAACTCGCATTTTATGTATATAATAATTATGTTTAGTTAAGAATTTGTACTTACTATCAATTGTATTTCTTACAGGGTAAATGTAATATCCTTTAATAATAAAAACTTTAAATCTAAAATCTTTATTGACAGCATTCAAATATTTCAATTTTCTAATTACTAAATTATTATTTTGAAGCTAAATAATCTTAAACAACATTCCCAGGTCTTTGCCAGAAATAGACGGACTAAGTAAAGAAACTGTATTAACAACATGGCTTGCCAAATTGGATTGCATCATGAAAGGAACGGGTAAGATGTATTCCTTATAATTTGAATGAAAACTTTTCACCGTTCAATTGAAAGTCACAAAGATAATAAAGACTAATAATTTACTTTGTATTCTTGTTGTTAAAGAAAGCTCTTTGATTAGACAAAGAGAGCTTATCTAAACTTTTCCAATTACTCCTGATATCATCTTTAAGGATTGCTTTGTGATGATTAATGTTTCTTAAATCTTTAAAAATTGATTCTATTTTTCAATTTTCGTCTTTGTCTCTGACTTCGTGACTTTCAACCGTAACTCTATTGAATGAATCATCAGACAATGACTGGGCATGTGCTATTTGTGTTAACGCATCACTTATTACAATATATAATAGCTTACCTGCATCTGAATGTTTGTGATGAAAACTATCAGTGTGATCATCGATAGCTGTATGTGTAGCTTCATTATAATCTATTGATATGTCAACAAAGTCTTAAATGGACGGAGCAAATTATAAGGTAACATAAGAATAATCAAACTGTTGTATAAATGGTACATTCACAGCAATATTAGATTTCTAACAGTTTACTTACACTGTTATTAGAAAAAAATATTTTTAGTTTACGGTCTTCTTTTTACTATTCAAATATTAAGATTACTATGAAATTTCTAAATCTTACAAGAAATAAGTAAAATCAAAATAATTGTCTGAAAGAAAAGAAAACTATTCATTTCCACTATTATTATAATTACAACTAAATATTTTAATACCAAGTGAAAATTCTCGAAACAGTAACTATGATTTTTATTCTTCAATGATCTGATCTCCAGATCGCATTTTATATCAGTCATAGAAAAAGATGGAAACATAAACTGGCTAATTTAAGATATCTGGTTCTGTGGCGTGTTGGCTAAACGTTTGATTTTTAACATGGTTCTTTTTCGGAGACACATCTTGAGGAATTGGACTAGCCACCACCTTCATATTATTAAATGTGTCGCCATAACAACATTCTTTTGTTCCAACTGGCAACATATGAGAGCCAGATAGTCTGCGGCACGCTTCATTGTCACTTAAGACCGTGTGAACAAATCCTCTAGATTTAGCAAAATCAACTAGAAAGTCACTATGAGTTTTCATAGTCTTAGCTAACTAAACGTTTATACAATATGAACTGTTGCGAGAATTCTCACTACCCTACACTAATCTAACATTAACCATTGTTGTACCGGAAGTGTGTGTCGCCTGCGTCTGTCTCACTCTGTGTTTCTGTCCCTCTTTCTCACAACATGTCTCTCTCACACAACCCGACCAGGAATAACAGGTATCGCCCGACATCAGTGCATTGGTTTTCCTTACGTTTTACCATATTTCAGCTTTTGTCTTTGTAATGTTCGCTTGTCCGTTTGTTTGTTTTCACGTCAAGTGTTGCTTAACAAAGTTCTAATGAGAGAAGTTTTCTGACTAAATAATGTTCATTAAATTAGATAACATTTGTAGTTTTCAGAAAGTTTCCCTTGTTAGGAATATGTGTAATGTAACTTGAAGTCATTAATGGCAAATGGTACATAATACTGTTGTGCCGGTTAGTAGTTCAACCTTACCTGGTGGAGCGGCTTTGTTAATACTTGCTTCGATGTTTCTTTTACAATGATAGCTCTATTGTTAACTTAAGCTTCAGATTTCATAATTTTAATATAATTATATTATGTTTGAGCGAACTTTGTACAAATAATGATGATTTCTTTTATACCATGACACCTTCTGTAAGTATTAATATGGGACTTAACGCAATAAACAAGTAATTTTGGAATTTGATCTACTTAACTTATTTTAAAATTTCATATTTATCACTTAATTTACATATCACACTATTCTATAATTAAATTGATGATCGATATTAATTCTCTTTTAATCAAGTATAAGTCTATTTTAAATTTAGCACCAGATCTTTTGTCCTTTGAAATTCCCACTCTAGTTCTATTGTAATACTATAATGTCAAATTTGTCAGGATTTAATGTAAATTCTCATTTGAAAGGTATCCCTGGCGACGATGACTCCAAAAGACCTTCACGTGCGCAGCAACAGAGCTTGAATGCTGAATGCATACTCAGCAAGGAGCAGCTGTACGACATGTTCCAGCAGATATTGGGTGTTAAGAAGTTCGAGCATCAGTTACTCTTCAACGCTTTGCTGGTAAGAATAATTGGTGCTGTTTGGACAAATAAACTACTTTCTCTCGTTATTTATGTTCTGTTTTTATATTTTATCACAGTATATTGTGATGCTATTCTTCTTTATTCACGACATTATAAAATGCTATAACCTAGGCAAACATTGTTGTTTATAGCATTTGTTCACCTTTTACAATGTTATCTTGAAATAATAATAAAACTTCAATATCCTATGTTAACAGAAAAGCAATTTCGCAACACAGCAGTTGATGACCATAATAAAGTTGATGTAACAAATTGAACAATAAACGATAACTTACTACCTAGACATGATTTTTTATATCTTTTAAAGATTTTATTATTATCGTTAAACCGATACTTTAGTAAATTAGACGAATGAGTTTTTAAAATGTTTAATAAACAATCGATAATTTAATAAACAATTGAATAAGTCCAAAATTAACTAATGGAGGCTATCGGTCGAACCTTACACTGACTACCGTCTGATAAAAAGTTCTAAATTTTTATTGATTAATCTCATTCTAAAAATCTATCAACATCAGCTTACAGCAGTTCTACGTTAAACATAGATGTCTTCCAAAGAATCCCACTTAACTTAGTCTTCAACTATCTGCCTAATAAATAACTAATTCACCAAATAGACTGAATAGTAATTTTGTTCAAGAAGCATCACACACTACTTCTGCTTTGGCTTGCAACTCTTGCCACTCATAGACATGTCTTTTCCACCTCTAGATCTGATGTGACTATGATAATGAAATCAGAAAGAACTATACGTTATCTGTTTATTTCTATCAAATGACGAAATACAATGGTTTTAAATTATCTACATATACATTGTTTTATGAATAGTTGGACTCTGCAGACGAACAAGCAGCAGCTATAAGGAGAGAGCTTGACGGAAGAATGCAAAAAGTGAACGAAATGGAGAAGGTGCGTGTGAAAAGCAATAAATTCTGTTCATTATGTGTTAATCGTTAGGCTCATTTGCCGGAAATTTGAAGAACGAAACGTGTTATTAAAAAAAAATATTTATCTGTGTACAGTTCCAGAGGAAGAGAAAGTTATTGCTGATACCTACGCTCTAATATCAGTCCTTCTAAGCTATTTATTAACTACCTCAGATACGCACGAATCCTGTGTGCCTGTATTTGATACTTTAACCACATTTTTCAGTGTATTGTAAATTTTATAAAATAACCATAAAACCATTGCAGAATTTCAATCGCAAATTGAAGTATTTCGAGCGATCACACTTCACAATCCACGACCCTGTTACATTTGAAACTATGTGAAATTAAGATCAAACAACAAATTGTAGATAAAAAAAATATTATTACAAATTTCTGTTGTATTGTCTATTGTATGCTTTATGCTACAATGCTTAGTTTGAAGTTTACAAGTTAACATACAAATGTTAAACAGAACCGCAAGTTGATGCCCAAGTTCGTCCTCAAAGAAATGGAGTCCCTTTACGTCGAAGAATTGAAGTCGTCCATTAATCTACTCATGGCGAATTTGGAGTCACTGCCTGTCTCTAAAGGCGGTGCCGACTCCAAATATGGCCTACATAGAATCAAGCGGTATAATCACAGGTCAGTATTTCATGATGTATTATTGAAATTTCCACCCCTTGTGTTCACTACTGACGCTCTTCAATCATGTAAAATTTTTTTACACGAGAGATCTACAGCTCAAGGCATCTTTGTTTGAATTGCTGCCTCCTCCATCTAAAATATACATATTATTATAGTATTTCAAAAGGAAAACATATATCATTGATTACATTCTTTGAATTGATAAATTTATTATCGAAGGGTGTCAGTAAATACATTGTAGTCGTGAACCATCAAAACGTCCGTTAATGTTATGACCTTAAAAGTGTCGCCTATCGTGTTTCATTGTTAACATAATCATTAACATTATTTGTGATCAATGTTGTCGCGATTTTACGATATATAATGGCAGATTGTGCTTCGTCAATGTTCTAATATCCACTCTAATTGTTTACTTAAATGTGTTTAATTACAACATCCTTCACTTTATATGTAGAATATGAATTAGTGGTAACACTTTAAATTCTATGGGATAATCCTCTAACAAATATTTTTCATCTATTTTGTCATACAAAATGTTTATATCCTTTACCTAAGTTTAAAGTGTTAACCATAACTATACGTTACATTCGTTTTGTTTTAATCTATTATACAATGGGATAATTTGAACCTTTATGTTTGAATTGAGGTTTTTCAAACCTGCCTGATTCTCTAATTAAGAAAAATCTTTTCACCAAAAAAACATCACAATAAGCAAGCAAGGAATCGAATCCAGGACCTCATTGTTATATAGGAACAATAACAAACGGCTTGCATCTGCAGCCAGGAAAGTAGATAAATACATATAAGTCAGTTAGAAGCATTGAAAATTTAGTTATTTGAGAGTTTTATTTTGAAGTAAAAAAAACAATAATGCAATACTTCAGTCTATCCAGGTTCTATTATCATCATAAGTAGCATAATTGTATGCTATGTTAGATAATAGATTTTGGAAGATAACTCTAAAAAAATACTCAACATCAATACAGCTGCATACTTATCTTCGAAATAGATCATACAATTAACACTTGTATCGAAATCATATGAATCTGTGTTAATATCTGTTCCTTTTCTACTTGTTCATTTCCGTTTTGGTTTTTTTCTCTCTGTCCCTGGCACATTTCCGGACGGTAAAGGAAGTACAAGTAATAAATATACAAATGATTATTTTGCGCACGTGTCTTGTGTAGCGGGAAGCCTTTACACAACCCCCGTAACTTTTATTTTGTTCAAATCCTGATGTTGTCATCGCAATATCTGAAGGTCACCGTAGGATTAGAGTCTATACGAGTAGCGTAGTGTACTATTGGAAGGTACCTGAAAGATGAATGAAATTAACAAAATTTGTAGACTATTAGAAGACCAAATGCTGTAGACTTAAGATCACATCTTAATCTCAGAACAATTCGGACTTAAACCAATGAATGATAAAAGTATATTTTCGTCAATGAAATGCCATAAGAGATTTTTGGTCATTATACCATAAATAATTTGCTGGATGATTTCATATATCGTCAAAGTGAGAAATTAATATATAAGGTTGTCAAATATCTCCCTTCCGCTTTTTTGCTCTTTATTCAATGCTTTATAAAAAGTGTTACAGGGATCGGATTTAGTTCAAATATGCGCCGTTTTGTTCGATAATCTGTTTCCATCTAGACGGCAACTTCATAATACCTCCCTCGTAGAAGCCCCCCTCCTTATTTGCGAAGAACTCGGACAGCCACTTTTCACAAGCCTCTTTTAAGTTCAACTTTACACCACCAAGGGAGTTCACCATGGACAGGAACAGGTGGTAATCACTTGGCGCTATGTCCGGGCTATATGGTGGATGCGATAAAACCTCCCATCCGAGCTCCCGTAGCTTCTGACGAGCCATCAACGAAGTGTGTGGTCTGGCGTTGTCCTGGTGGAACACTACACCCTTCCTGTTGGCCAATTCTGGACGCTTCTGGTCGATCGCCTGCTTCAAGCGGTCCAGTTGTTCGCAGTAGATGGTAGAATTAAGCGTCTGGCCATATGGGAGCAGCTCATAGTGGATGATTCCCTTCCAATCCCACCAAACACACAGCAAAACCTGCCTGGCCGTCAATCCCGGCTTGGCCACTGTTTGGGACGATTCACCGGCCTTCGACCACGACCGTTTTCGCTTGATATTGTCGTATGTGATCCATTTTTCGTCGCCAGTCACCATCCGCTTCAAGAATGGGTCGAGTTCGTTCCGTTTCAGCAGCATATCGCAGGCGTTGATTCGGTCCAGAAGGTTTTTTTGCGTCAAATCATGCGGCACCCAAACATCAAGCTTTTTTTGTATCCAGCCTTTTGCAGATGGTTTAAAATGGTTTGGTGACTAACTCCCATCTCCTGGGCGATGTCACAAGATGCCACATGCCGGTCTAACTCGATGTAGTCCATGATTTGATCGGTATTTGTCGTCACAGGTCTTCCGCCGGCTGGCTTATCCATGGTGTCGTTTTCACCGGCTCTGAATCGTCGAAACCATTCCTCCGCGGTTCGAAGTGATAGAGTACCATCCCCCAAAACACCATTAATCTCACGGAACGTTTCTCTAGCGGATTTGCCTTTAACGAAGGAAAACTTTAAAATAGCGCGAATTTCGACGTTAGTGAACTCCATGTTTACACGTCTATAACTATTGAACGCAATATCCAAACTAATTATGCATAGCATCGTTTTGTAGGTTATGTCAAGACCTTTCAAATTATGTATAGTATTGCCAGATACGAGCTCTGTAGCGCTTTGTACATAGCCGCGAAATTCAAAAGACAAAAAGGCGGAAGGGAGATATTTGACAACCTATTATATAAATAATAATAGTATTTTACTATTGCAAAGTCATGGTATCGCAAAAAAAATCTCTATAGATCTATCAATCTTTCTGGAATCTTTCTTTAAAAAAATATCTTTTTAGTCCTACTATAGAGAACTACAAGATTTACTGATATTAAACGCATTATATTACTCTTTTCAGTATATTAGTATTAAAATATATAATATAAACTATTTGACATTTTTTTGTACACTGTGATCTCAGTATTGATGTAAAAGAGAATGACAACAAAGGAGAAATTACCGCTTTAACAACACCGGCAAAAAACTAATAAGCTTCATATAGAATGTAAAATAATGTGTAGATTAAAATTGAACAGGCTAAATTTGCTATGTATAATTTATTAAAATTAGCTGCAGCTAAAAAATTAGTCTTTAGAATTGAAATACTAAATGGACATAACCCTTAACCCGAAAGCTTACCTGTACTCTCACAGCTTGACACTTCACTCCAATCTTTCCTTTCATCTTTTTTCAGTTTGATATATTCTTCCTCACACGGTACTTTATCTAACATACGTGAAACCTTGATTTATCTATATGTTTAATAAATAAGATCGCTTCGCGCTTTACTAGGGCTTCGCTTAAAATCTAGGCTATAGCATTCATCATACTTCACCCTGTCACAGTAAGTGTTTATAATTATGCTCGTTTGCATTTGAATGTTATAAAGAAAAAACTATGTAACGTTTTCCCTTTGCAATGCTTAATCATTCTTGGTATCGGTGATGGTTCCATTTTGTATGCCACCATGCATCCATGTTTCATGGGCTTGATTGAATGTTGTTCCCCGTTATCCCTTGTGACCATCTGAAACTTCTATTTCATCAAAATCTGATTGATATACTTTGTCCTAATCTAAATTCATTGAAAGTATTTGAAATTGTTAAATTATAACAAACTTCAATTGATTTATGTCTCGAATTAACATAATTTGTTATATCGATTCGGTAACACTTTGGTGGTACATTGGGTGAGGCAGATCGAACGCCGGGCCAGATCCGAGTCCAAGGTTGAGTAAGCAGCTGTGTTTCAGATCGCAAGGCTCTCTAGCGAACAAGTTGACGGGCGAGGGCGACGGCGGAGACGTTGATACTCAACTCACCAAAATGGACGTTGTACTAACTTTCCAAATTGAGGTAACGGCGATGAATTGATGTTGTGATGCTATCAAAATTTGTGCTTTCTGTGTATCAATTATCAATCTAATGAACCACTTAGTTGTTGTTTTCCTTCGATAGATAATAAAATTGTTCCTTGTGGAATCTCTGTAGCCGAAGACCGTTAAAGTAGATATCACCGCAGCTCCTATTTGTGCCGCCAAACATTAATGTGCAAACACTACCATGGTCCAGTTTGAAAGATATTTTTTTGCTAATGAAATTTACTCGAGCAGCGATACTAAACATCTTTTGTCTCAAGACGACGAATACAATACGATGTAATGTTTCTAATCCTAACCAGCACCTTATTCTTATGAACAGGTATATACCATCAGGTTGATGTTTAGCTCGTCTTCGACAATAGAAAAATCAATAAATACGTTACTAATGTTCATGTTCCGGTGTATGAATGATTGAATTTTGTGTATGCACTATCCTTAAAACCTTTTCACTTGCACTTGATACATTTATTTGATTGCAACTAATTAAAGACAATCTTTATAAGTTATAGTCCTGTGTTTGTGTGTCTGGTTGTTTGTAATATATTACATATTCGTTAACATGTCAGCTCATTTCTTTGATTAAGTATATAATTAGAAAAAAGAATTAGACTTAAGTAGTCATTTAAAATCCTGTACCTAAATTTGTTATAATCTGTTATGACTAGTTTTACATACAGACTTGAAATTTTTAGTAATTCTTAATAATAATATAATTTATAATCTTACATATAGAGAAAATTGGTACATTAATATTGAGAAAAACGTATTGGTATCGCCGTACAAGTTGAAATATTCAACTTACAAGGATTTACGAACTAAATCTAATAAGTCATTATTGGTACGTTTGGGATGACACATGTCCACCGGTGGATGACTATCTTGACTCTCTCTTTGTGAGAGCAGTGGATTCCCACTGCTGGTTAAGAGAGCTGTTGCTTATTTATGATGTGTCGTCTTTGCTTAGAGTTGATGAAATCTAAATGGCAAGCGGACTCGTTGTAGGTGGTTGTTATGGAAGTGAAAGGTCTCAAGTCGCTGGCGCCGAACAGAATAGTTTACTGCACCATGGAAGTGGAAGGAGGTGACAAGCTCCAAACAGACCAAGCGGAAGCATCCAAACCAATGTAAGAAGTCACTTTATTCTTATAACCTCATCAATTCGTTTATACACAGTGGTAAGTCTTACTTGCTGAATGACGTATTAGAAGGTACCAACCATACGCTTACTTCTACTGATACTGTTACGATTTGAAGAACACCATCAACATTACTGAATTCACAAGTTACCGCTCGATCTCAATTTGTAGTTTGAAAGACTCCAAAACAGATTTAACACTAGCAGTGAAAAACTACTTGTGAAATTGTGAAATATAGGTGGGATACACAAGGCGACTTCAGCACAACTCAGCCGCTGCCGGCTGTTAAGGTGAAACTGTACACGGAGAACCCTGGGGTTCTCGCTTTAGAGGACAAGGAGCTGGGCAAAGTTGTCCTACGACCAACACCATTATCAAGCAAGGTAGGACATAATATTTCACAATTTTTAAGACTTGCTTTTGACTTTCCAATAAATGAGCTGAAACTCAAAGAGATGAGTTTGATCTCCAATAACCTTCAGCTTCAGGTGATAATAAACATCTTTCTAAGAAGCCATTGTGGACATATAATAATCAACAAACTGTTCTTAACCTATGTAGTAAGACAATCCGCTTTCACTTTTTGTGAAAAGCCCTAAGTCCCGGCAGTGGTAATATTAACAGTACTCATATATGTATGAAGACTACATAATATGTTGATGCAGGCTCCAGAGTGGCACCGCATGACAGTACCTAAGAACTTACCTGATCAAGATTTAAGGATTAAAATCGCATGCCGGATGGACAAACCACTGAACATGAAGCATTGCGGGTAAATACATTTTTCCACTTAAACAATGATGAGAGCTTTATACAAAGGTACCATAATACCTAACTTGATTGTCTTCTCGAAGATTGTTTAGGTACCATCACAATCTATTTCTCACCTCAGTTACAGCGCCATTCGATCCGTGTCATAGTAAATTTTCCATACTGCTAACGGATGAAATATGTGATACTGATACCATGAGCTCTGTCACAGATACCTTCACGTGATTGGTAAGAACGTATGGCGCAAGTGGAAACGTCGCTACATGGTGCTAGTACAAGTCAGCCAGTACACCTTCGCCCTGTGCTCATACAAGGACAAGAAGTCCGAGCCTGCTGAGATGATGCAACTTGACGGATTCACCGTTGACTACATAGAGTTGGCCAGCGGTGAGTTTACGTTCAATTTGCTATAACATTTTATCTTAATTACTTCCAACCCATAAAATGGGAAGGTGAAGAGGTTATGAGTTGATAGATATGTCTATCTCTCTCTCCGTTTCTCTATCTCTCTGAGTCTGTCTCCAGCATCATGTTGTATAAGATTGATTTTATGTAATTAATTTTAATAGACTCAGATTGAATAAGTTTCAACTGGCGACAGGTCTATTGGAGACTACCTAGGTTGGTAACACTGTAGCATCTATTTCTGCCGCCGAACAGTAACATTTGAGTATTACTCTCCTCCAGGTTGATAGGGCAGTAGCTAATAAAATTACTTATTACGATTAAATATTTTGTTTCAAGGTTATAAGCTTATTGTAGTGCAGTGTTTCATCCAAACTAGCATCATATTATTACGGACACTTGCCTTAAGAGGAACATTTTGCTCTTTAACTAGAGCTCAAAAGAAGTTTATTTTTAAAGGTTAAGAGGGGAAGGGATGTGAATAAATATTAGTTAATGTATTTTATGTATTGAAAATGTATTTTATTTACAGCTCAACTGATGGTCGGGCAAGGTAAGATGAAAATAGATTTTCTTTTCGTATTCTCTTTGGTTTTTATTTAAAGATCATAGGTATTTAATAATGATCATAAATTAAAAGACAAACACACTGACTGATCAATTCAGTTTAATATCAGTTATAGTCGCTGAAAGAATCAGGCTGAAGCTACTTCTATATTTTCAATACTTTTTTTCTCTGTATTTCATCTCATGACATGTAATAATTGATAATAAAGCTAGTAGGAAATCATGTTTAGTGCAAAACAAGATGTCTCTTGTACATTTAAAGACGTCCAATGATGATGATCAATGCGAGAAGTCTCCATGTAGCTCGTTTATAGATAATCAACAATAAAAGTATTAAATTAATTGTTGATTTTTAATCATTGATGATGTGCACTTTCTTACTCGACACTATCTGTAGACTCGAGGAAATTGCAGTTTCTTCTAAAACCTTTGCAAGTACTGAGGACTACTTCAGTTACTAACAATCGAAAAAACCTATATATAAAGAGTTTGATAGAGTTCATGTTAAAATTATAGGGGTTCCTCCCATCATCATCATGTGATCTTATTCTCTCTCTATCATGAATCGTCGAAACGTCATTTTTTTCATTGCATATCGTCTTTAACATAATCCATTTATCTCTTCTTCCGTCTTCCTGTACTGTTCAGTCCATCTACATTCATATTTATCATTATTCCAATAAAACTCATACAAAACGGATTGCATAGAGTTGGAAGGAGCAAAGTACTTCATGAACGCGGTACGAGACGGCGAGTCGGTGTTGATGGGTGTCAGCGACGAAAACGAATGTCACTTGTGGGTCATGGCGTTATACCGCGCCACGGGCCAGAGCCACAAGCCGACGCCTCCCACTACTTCCGACACACATATCAAGATAATGGGAGGTTTGTACTTTCTGCGGAGTTTGAAGATATTTATCTTTGATAAGAAAAAACAGGTAAAGATAGCCTCTTATTGACTGCTTCGGAGCGCAGCGTCTTTCTCTGTCCACTAACCTTTTGTATAGTGGTTGGGTTTTTCGTAGCTGTCTAACTAGCTCTTCTATTTATAATGTAAAATTGCTACTATAATAGCATTGCACTATTCCGACTGCCAACATATCACATTAAAGCGGGAGTAAGTTACCATCTACAGCGACAATATCAGTGGTGGTAGATTTCTGTTGCTGGATATAGTCTAGGCAGGTACTAAGGTAGCTCTTATTTCTGCTACCAAACAGTACTGTGTAAATATTATTATTCCAGCTTGAAGGGCACAGTAGTCGATGAAATTACTTCGGTAACGAAACCTAACTTTTTATCTCTTAAGACGACAGGCACACTCGGTAAAGTATATATCATCATAAACAATGCCGCATCCTTATGGAAACGCGTATTAACAATGACTATCATTGGTCGTTTTCGCTAAAAAAAAAACACCATGTATAAATTATTCTCGCAACAAAATTATAGATCAGTAAAATTTCATAATGAAATTCATCAACAATCAATCATCATATTATAAACTACTTTAGATGCAGATAAAGCTCGTAAACACGGCATGGAGGACTACATCCAGGCTGACCCGTGCCAGTTCGACCACCACCAGCTGTTCTGTGTGCTGCAGTCTTTAACACTGAAGTACCGCCTCCAAGACCCATACTGTTCTTTAGTAAGTATTTATTATTTTATATCTAGTATTCTTTGTGAATATGGAGTATATGGATACTTAGTGATACTTAGTGATGAGTAATGGATACTTAGTGAGTATGGACTAAGAATGAATGAGTTGACCGTCAAATGCCTCCTATACGCGGATGATCAAGTTTTATTGTCATCATCGGAGAGGGAGTTGCAAGCGATGGTCGACATGGTGCATGGAGCTTTAACAAGCAAAGGAATGAAAGTGAATGTAAGCAAGACGAAAGTAATGGTTTTTGAAAGAGAAGAATGTATGACAAACTGTGACATTATGATTGAGGGACAAAAAGTGGAACAAGTGAAAGAATTTGTATATCTGGGTTCACAGTTTACGAGAGATGGCAAGTGTGATGGTGATATTGAAAGAAGAGTTTTAAAAGGGAATCAAGTCAATGGGGCACTTCATAACTTTATGAGTAGCCGGAACGTTTCACAAAGTGCACGACTGGCTGTGCATAGAGGCGTGTTGGTCCCCACACTGATGTATGGTAGTGAATGTTGGGTATGGCAGAAGAAACATGAAAGTAGGATTAATGCTGTGGAGATGAGAAGCCTGAGAAGTATAACTGGAGTGAAACGGATGGACAAAGTGAGGAACAGTGTGATAAGGAAGCGGTGCGGCGTGGTTGAAGATGTAGTGACAAGGATAGAGAAAGGGATGCTTAGATGGTTCGGCCATGTCGAAAGAATGGATGAAAGAAGATTAACGAAAGAAATATACAAGGTAAGAATGATTGGAAAAATCGGTGCAGGCCGACCTAGACGGACATACTCCGATCAAATCGGAGATGTCCTAAAGAAAGGCCGGATCAAAAGCACACGCAACCGACGAGCGTGCATGAAGACGCTTATGAAAGTGGAGGAAGCGAGAGAGGTGTGCCAGGATCGTAGCAGGTGGAGAGAGGTGGTCTCTGCCTACCCCGCTGGGAACGAGGCGTGATATATATGTATATGTATGTATAGTATTCTTTCACCTAAACATCAATATAATTTAGACATGATCAACAAGATTAATTCTCCCCTTGTTTTCTAACGTCTAGTCTAAGTATAACTCAATAAAATCCTTGGTCTTCGTCTTCCAGGGTTGGTTCTCCCCCGGCCAAGTGTTCGTGCTGGACGAGTACTGCGCAAGATACGGTGTTCGCGGCTGTTACCGCCATCTGTGCTACCTCTCCGACCTTCTGGATGTTGCGGAAAGTGGGCAACAGACTGTTGATCCCACACTCATGCACTACTCGTTCGCCTTCTGCGCCAGCCACGTCCACGGGAACAGGTGAGTGTTCTTTTGTTAATATTCATTCATTCATTTATCCATTCAATCTTTCATTTATTCATTCATTATTAAAGTCAAGCATCCACTCGTTCCGTCATCCGTTTGTCTATCCCTTCGTTCGTTCGTTGGCTCATTTATTCATTCATTCATCCATCCTTAAAGTCATGAAATCCTTCATTTGTCCATCCGTTCATTTAATCATTTGTTGGTTCATTTATTCATTAATTCCATCATTTATTATAACACAGTCATTACTTCAAACTAATGACTACGTATTACAATAAACGTTTGAAGGTTTATGCATTCGTTTGTTTATTCACTCATACGTTCATTAGTTTTTAGATTGTTCGTTGGTTTGTTAATTCAAACATTTACTCGTTTCCTTTTTTTTTCAAAGTGTCCGTGAAAACAATTGTTTCTAAACTAGAAATCGTTGCCAATCTGTTTAAAGTAACGTCAAGATCATAGAACATGTCGAAATGATTGATATTTTTTGTCTTGATCGGTTACTAGCTGACATGTTTAATTTAAATGTGAAGAAAAAAGGCTTTTTCGATAATAAGTATCACATGGATGTTGTCTACTTTAATATTTCTTTGTAAATTTCGACTAATTCTTTATCAAACCTTTTTTGCGACTCCTAGTATCTCTTATCTACATACATATTTCCAATATTTGTAATAAAACTTTATTATTTAATTATATCCGTGGCTCAATGATTAAACAAACGTTTAACCATGATGAAATTAATATAGAAGGCGTTTGCCTTTTATATTAATTTGCCCCTGGTCCAATTCCAGTGGGATTTGGGAGTATGGTTTATTTAACTACGACCATCATTTGATATTAAATATCATAGTATAAATGTGTTAAACTATTTGGTTATTGATATTCTTGAACTTCGTTACAATTGAAGCTTTGTTACGAGTAACCGACTCGAAACTGAGAATCTGTGCAATTGTTAACTGCAACTTCATTTAGACATTAACTTCATTAGCAGTTTAATGATTATCATCATCGGAATCTAGACTTATCAAATGTATGAGCCAAGTGAATTTTTTTCATTAGTAACACAGCTTCAAATAACGATCACATCCCGAGAATGCAGCACAATGTCCTAAATGTGCCTTAACTTATCTATTAGATAAGCAACACCGTCTAACTTTACCTTGTAACTTGAATCTTTAACTCTAGTTGTAAACTCCTTCTATGTGTGCTTAGCAAACTAACTTATTACCTGTTCTTCGTACTAACATTTTCTGTTTATGGATTTGCGGGGTTGGCTGTACTGACCAATGTATTTGGCTTGAAGGACTCTTAAAATAATAGCTGTGTAGAATATAAAATAAGGAGAGTATTGTTTTTATAAATTTACCTTAAACTTAATATCAAAGTAGTATAGTAATAGAACAATAATAAAAACTTTCTCCTTTCGATTTATTCATCGATATAAACCATCAATTTTGATTATTAAACAAAATCAGCCTTATTATGCTCCCACTGCTGGACTCTCACCCTGGACTTTTTCTCACAAGGTGAGAGTTTAGAACATTTTTCGTCCACACTTACCAAGTTACATATCCATAAAAGCTATTACTCTTGTATATCAATATTTTTTTTTAATTCGGACTATAAAACAAAAAATTATATTCCGACATCGTACCGCCAACACCCAGTCCGACCCTGTCCTGCTTGTGCCCTACTAGAGTAAGCCCCACATAACAAGTGGTTCACAGTACGGCCACGTTGCCTGGCAGGCCCGACGGCGTGGGCAGCATCACGGTGCAGGAGAAGGAGAAGTTCGCTGAGATCAAGGACAGGCTGAAGACCCTACTGCAGCACCAGATTACCAACTTCCGATACGCATTTCCGTTTGGGAGGCCTGAGGGTGCGCTGAAGGTTCGATCACTTTCGAATCTTCTATAATTAGAACGTTCTAGATTTATTAATTCAATTTTCGTTTCTCTCACACTAACATAAAGATTTCGATCTAGATTTTAAATAATTAAAATACTTAATATGTATTGTATATTACTAGTTATCTAGTGCTTGCTTTGCGTGGCACATTGCTCAAAGATCTTTGGGAAGCTAAGATCGTAGACGTTGGTAGTTACTGATTAAAGATTTGGTAAAAGTCCAGATTGCCACTGGATGCGAGTAACATGAGACAGTGTGAATATAGTTGAGGATAATCTATGTCCAGCTGTGGAATGATGATGTAGAGTGATGAAGTCTATATATTTATGTCTCACTGATGCGGCGGCTTCTTGTTAGCCTTATTATACGAAGGTTAGATTGCCGGGACATATGTGGTGGAGTTTTGATGATAAGGTTTTTTAAACCGCCTCAGTAGCTGCATCCTCAACATCATAAATCTTCCTCTATACTTAACAAAGCTTTGTTACGGCGACATATGAGAGTCAAAATATTCTGGATAATCATGTACCCCCATCCTCGACTTAATATTCACTCAATTACGATTGAATCTAAACGAGCTATATCTTTTGAAGAAGCTCCAAATACTGTTTTATTCTTCTTATATAAAGTATCATGCAAATATATTCCAGGCAACCCTCTCGCTACTGGAGCGGGTGCTGATGAAGGACGTCGTTACCCCGGTGGCGCCGGAGGAAGTGCGCGCCATGATCCAGACAAGCCTGGAGAACGCTGCACTACTCAACTACACACAGCTCAGTCAGAAAGCCAATATTGAAGGTATAGTAACAAAATTACCACGAGTAATTTATTTAGATATACAAGAGAAAGCTTAGAATCCCAGCATTGGGAACAATAAAGAGATATATATATTTCACATTAACATAACAGATAATTAAATGTTCTAGGCAGTATGACAATATTACTGTGTATGAGTCATAATTGTTAAGTTCCTTTATCAAAATATTGTAACTATGTCCTGAAGTGACAAAGGCGAATGGTGATCAAATATCTCACCACTAAACATTGTCCTACAGAATAAAAAAAAAGTAGTCATCACAAACAAAAGGAATCCAGAAATCAAACTGTAATTTATTTTATTTGCAGAGGATCTCAGGGGAGAGACTATGGTGACACCAGCGAAGAAGCTGGAAGACTTGATACATCTAGCCGAGCTATGCGTTGATCTCTTGCAGCAGAACGAGGAGCACTACGCGGAGGTAACGTGTGTAACGGATCGCATCAGATCCGACTGTTTCGAGGTGGAAGTTGATTGAAAATAAAAAGTTTCCTTCTAAACATTCGATTCGATCGAGTTCAACTTACAACTCGAAACTTGTGTATATGTGGTCGATATTGTATGTCGTGATAACTGCACCGGCAAAACTTTTTTAAGACGTATACTTGGACAGCCCTCATAGTATTCCCATTGCTTAGACTCAAAGCCTCCCCCACAAAGACAGACACGAGCTCATTAATCAACCCCATTGGTCAAGTGCCAGTTTTTAAATATCCTTTATCCGCGAATACTGTCGTTGCCCTACCTTTTTGTTTACGATATTTCCCTTCACCTGAAACTCAAGTGCATCTATTTTAGCTTCACATGATGTTAACAATGAAAGTGAAAATTCAAGAAATGTAATAGGTTAAGCATGGTTTATCCAGAATACTCCAACTCTGATATACTGACAACTAAATACAGCAATATTGTTATGGCGGCAGATCGATAATAAGCAAATGGTAGCTAATTAGGCGAGTTTAAAAACATTCAACTCCTCGACGTATGGCTCTAACATTTATCATCATCATCAGCCGATAGATGTGCACTGCTGGGTATAGATCTCCACGTCGATCAGTCTCGCGTTGCTCGCATCCAGTGGGTTCCTACGATTCTCGCCAGATCGTCGATCCACCTTGTAGGAGGCCTTCCAACACTAGGATTAATCTAGTGGAACCAGGGATCCTCGTGTTAGAAGGCAATCACTGATAATCACAGCGTGATACAATAATTTAGTCAAGATCGCAGGAAATCGTTGGAAAACACGTAGGAGGATAAAAAGCTCAAATGATGATGATGATGATAAATGAAACACCATATTTTGTGGTTACATTTCACCACTATATATTCAGATACAGGGTGTTCAGAATATATAATAAGCGTATTAAAAAGTTTTGCCGGGCGGTCTCTCTGTGTGCACTGGAATAGCACCCTACTCTCCTGTCGCTATTAGTGTGGGAAATGATCAGGCCGTTATAATTTTTTTTTCATGACGAGCTGAAAATATTTATCTTACACCATATATTCATATAGGAATGTTGTTTTCAACCTTTTGTTAATATAAATACTTTATTATATGACGATCATAAAGTCAAAACTAGTGATAGACAAAACTGATACAAACTTTTGGTAGTAAAATGACATAAATACATATATCATAGTTTCTTCAAATTCAAAGAAAAAGCGTCATATATGCATAAATTAAATATTAAAGTGTACTATGTTCTGGTTTGAAGGATGTTGTACGTAGTGAAATTACTAGAATAACGAGCGTTAATATCCAAGGTCTCAGAGTGACGAGCGCAATGTGGTGCAGTATATATCGTCTTAACTACCACCTCGTTGCTATGGGCAGGCGTATCACTTACCATCAGGTGAAGGTTCCACTCGTCTCATCGCTTCGTTGAATAAAAAAAAGTAAAGTATTTTACCTGTATTTTAAGTAGAAGACGTATTGTGAACGAAAATATATATCTATACGATACTGAAAAAAAAATATTTTTCTTAATAGAAACCTAGTTGTGAACTAACATACATATATATCTATGTGATTTTCTTTGTTCGCCAATCACGTGAAAACTAGTGAACGTATCTACACGGGAACACGAGCATTCGCTGCAGAATGATTTTCAGGCTATATGTTTTTTGAATTTGATAAATCGTTCATTGTTTTGTATCTAATTAACTTTTATAAACATTTTCATTACCTATTATTTACGCGGTAGCTATGGTAACGATTGCTACAGCAAGTCATTTGCGGTTGAGTATACATATACAATATATGTATATGACGACTTAGGGTTATATAAGCTATTGTTATTTAATAAAGGAGTCTTGAATATGAGTTTAAGATGTATTTTCAGCTCGTTCGTGTATTAAATAATCGGAAATTTTGAATTTTTTAAATCAAGAATTCATCGTACCGATTGTTTTTGCATCCGGTTACATCTCTGAGCCAAATTGTTCTATAACTAACAATCTAATTGTACAAATAGTTAAATATGAATGAAGACTATGACTTCTTTGGCTCTTAATCGATGTAATGGTATCGTTTTGTTGTTTTTTTTTTTTTTAGAAAACGATGGTTTATTTTCCAATAAAAACTTATATTAATATCGCTTAACTGTCAAGTGAATCGATTTAATACAAACCGTACTTAATTTTTTTTTTATTCGTAATGATACAACTTAGAGCGATTCACTCGTCGGTTCCGTACTCTGTATAACTTCTGTTACTCCACTTCTATCTTACGTTTTATCTCTCCACAGGTTTATAACACAAAACCGGACTCTAGCGGTCAACAAAATGTAACTACTCATGAATTTGATTCATTGCTCGGCTGAATCACTTGTCAGTTTTATTATCACTTCCGGTCTCCATCGTAATGTCTCACGCCAAGACCTGGATTCATGGATCGCGAGGCGCGGAGTCGGACGGTCGCGGCGACACTCGCTTGAATAGTGCTTGGAATTTAGAGTTCAAAATTTCAAAGCTATGCATGATTTAAATAACCCATCTAGATTTATTAGATCTATCATTACAATTATGGATTATAGCATCACAGTATACATTCACACTCTCTTTCACACATACTCGACACTCGAATGTTGCCAATTTATAAATTTTGTTTATTACCAAATCTCCATAATTTCAAAACTTTAGTATCTACTTCGTAAATCTTGTAATATTGTATCGTGTCGTATAAAGTGAGTGTGATTGTTTAGTGTTGTTATTTTATATTATTATTGTATTTGTCAAAAGTTGAAATAATAATGCATAGTTTAAATTTTGACATCGATTCTCAGTGAGCGAGTGTCGGGTATTACAAGTTCTATACTTTTCATTCTGGGCCTCACGAAATTTCCTTCGGACATTTGTACATTGGCAGGGTTCTTTGGTGTTTCGTCTACAATGAAAAGTGTTGCCATATTCTTATCCCCTCCTCCACTCGGACAGTTCACTACACTCAATAATTAATAAACTCCTTACACGACATTTCACACCACTTCACAGTTATTTGAAGGCTTTCGTAGATTGCTATTGAGTTAACGCTCTTCGCATTCACTGTTTATATATAACGTTAATATAATATTAAGGTATATTCACTATTTAATAACTGGTTTTTTTTTTCATAAAATACTTTAACACTTAGATAATAAAATAAAACTTTAACTTATATGTTCACATTTTCAGTTTTACAGTTTGTTTCATCCTGTATAAGCAACTTCACAGCTTTTTAGTTTCAATAATAATTTAGATCGTGTTATGTAGATAGTTTGTGTGAGCATGCACGATGTGATGTGGAAATATTGATGAGATATATACACTACAATAAATATCCTCTTATATTATTTACACAATTTCGATACTCATAAATATTTCTTACTTTATATCACAATAACGGTAATGTATATTTATTATGTTATCTCTACTAGATAAGTATTAATATGATTATTGATTTATTATGTTCTCTTATAAGAAAATTTGTAAAGTATACAAAATCACTAAATACAGTTAATATAAACGCAAATAACACAGTAAGTATTGACAATCTGTTGAAAAACTAGACCATTATTTAATTTAAAGTTAAACTTAACGAACAAAATCGATGTGAATATAAACTATATACATTAATCCTTCTGTATCCTCTATCAGGCTTTCGCGTGGTTCTCCGAGTTATTGGTGGAACACGCTGAGATCTTCTGGGCCCTGTTCGGCGTCGACATGGACCGCGTGCTCGCTGAACAGCCACCGGATACATGGGACTCATTCCCATTGTTCCAGATCTTGAACGATTACTTGAGGACTGACGGTAGGGGCTTGTGACTATTATATACCTGCTGCAGTATCGACCGTGTGGGAGATCGGATACAATATTATCACTCCACTTCCGCCGTATCACATAACAAATTATAACTATCTAAAGAGAACTACTTCAAGAGAGAGGCTATAGCTTTTTATGACCTTTAACAAAATACTTCATACTAAGCGAAGTGAATGAGGCAATCACCCCTAAATAGGAAGGTTTGGAAGGAAGTACTGGTTTAGTGTTGTGTGGTGGTGTATGGATGTGCAGTTGTAGACGTCTTTAGTCTGATTAATGTTAGTTCTAGCTACAAGAAAAACTACTTCATCAGAGCTTATTGTTTTATTGATAGCTACGAGTGAAATTATATTGATCCCATTTCCACTATTTTTACCATTGGAAATGTAGATCCTACATTTTGTACGTGTAATAATCTAAAGTCTGTTTGCCACCAAATATATCATTAAACTCTAAATTATTCTATACTAATTATCTGTTTATCAGAGAACCTCAAAGGTGGCAGATTTCACGAACACCTACGCGACACATTCGCGCCATTGGTGGTCCGCTACGTGGACCTGATGGAGTCTTCCATCGCGCAGTCGCTGCACAAGGGTTTCGAGAAGGAGCGGTGGGAAATCAAAGGGTTAGTGTACAGATGCTGATATTTTGAGCTTACTAAGCTTATTAAGCTTATTTGGAGTTTCAAATAATCACGGGAAACTAATAAACTTAATCTGCTTCATGATCCTTTCAGCAATGGTTGCGCCACCAGCGAGGAGTTGTTCTGGAAATTGGACGCTCTACAGTGCTTCATCCGGGACCTGCACTGGCCTGAACCAGAGTTCCGATCGCACCTGGAGCAACGACTGAAGCTGATGGCGTGCGATATGATGGAGACATGCATACAGAGGACGGAGGCTTCTTTTCAGGTGTGTTACTCCTGTCTTATACAAAGATCTAGATGATATCTATTGGAATACTGATGATTTGGCTGTACTAAGTTAGCGAGAGAGAAATGTCATATTAAATTCAAAATCGGAAGCTATATATGCAAGTCTATATAACGTATCTGGTCTCCAGACTTTGTAAGGTCATATTAAAACCTCGGGTTCATTCTCTTAAAAGTATGACCACCGGAAAACCGAAATATTGTTATGATCATAAATGAACGTTACAAGGTAGCTAATCAGCTAGATATCCGGTTCGATAAAACTCTACCACGATTCAAATAATTTATCTATATCCGGTATTCAACAAAACACTTCCGTTTTACGAAGCAAACGGTTAGCCGCTTTATGCAGTTCAATGTGTGTACAAAAACCATTGTCGTTCCTGAATTATTTGTATCCGGCACGAAGGACCATAAGTTAGGAATTATAATCAAATATCTGTGTAAAATATAATATATTGTATTTTAACTACGCATTACGATTATTGTGTAAGAATCTTCTAATCGCAGAAGCTATGACAATATGATCTGCTCATATAGATGGTATGCTGAAATGAAGACTTCAATTTTTTTTCTACTTGATCTATATTGAAAAAAAAAAAACTTTTTGAAGTAAAATGTAAGTGTATTTTACACTTATGTAATTTGTTCAAAGAGTAATACAATTATATGGATTAATATATTATATAAATAACTTTTATTACGAGTATTGATCTATAGGTTAGGTAGTAGTAGTGAATGATGAATTATAATGTCGCCATCAGTCATGGCTGAAGAAGAGCGTCACGTTCATGTCTACGGACTACATCCTGCCGGCGGAGACGTGCGCTATGGTCAACGTGGCACTGGATGCGAAGAACCAGGCGCTGAAGCTGTGCGCGGTGGAGGGCGTCGATATTGTGAGTATCGTACATGATGCACGCGATAACGAACTATTGCTATAGACAGAAGATAAAAAAATTACGACTTCGGTAGAAAAAAATTACCACTTTGGTAGGATTTCAAAATCTTTTTTTGTTGTGTGGGAATCCTATCATCATCATCAGCCAATAGGGAACCACTACTGGACATTTACCTTCCCTAAAGATTTCGACATCGATCGGTCACGCGTTGCTCGAATCGAATATATGATACCAATCCGCTCCAGGCCATCAGATAAAGTACCATAACCGATTAAAACCCTAGGGTGCCCCTTTCACAGCCTTTAGCGAGAACTAAATGAACGCAAATCAAAAGAAGATATATTTTTTACATATACAATCTAAAATAAAAATCGTTTTTTTTTATAATAATAATAAATATGAATTATAACAATCTCACGCTTCTTTCGTCGTTGGAATAAAATGCTGAGAGAGCTCTAACAGATAATTTGTTATTACGTACATATTATAGTAATGGTGTCTTCGAGCCTGCTCAGGAGTCAGATTTACCATCAGTTTGGTATAATTTAACATAAAAAGCATTCTGGAAATTTCATTATTGAATAATAAAAGCCCTCTACAAGAGGAGTCAATGCTATCCACCACGTCAATGAACGCCAGGACATATACACGTAGCATTCCTCTTTAAGCCAGCACAAGTCACATGTCCATTGAAGTCTTAACTCTTGGATCATTGTGAAGTTAACAATTTACGTTTCTTCCTCAGATAATATTTTAATAATAATTAACCACAAATAAAGAGTTCATGTGTTTGTCCGTACACAAATATAATATAGTACTGCAGTGTATACACTTTTAACGAGTAATTCATTACCAAATGTTGCCATATTTAAAATAATCTTTAATAATAACTAATCTTCCTAGATTGTATTAATTTTTTTTTTCTTATATATTGTTTTTCGATGTATTTTCTTTCTGTATTTTTTTTAAGATATTTTTTGTTTGATTTTCTTTATGTTTTAATTTATTTTTATTTGATGCATGCTTTCGTTGTTACATATTTATTTTTCAAGGCCATGGACCCTTCGCTCGCTGTAAGTATAGCGAAAAATTATTTTTCTCATATTAACCTACATTGCATCATTTTCAATAATTGATAGATATAAACAAAGTTATATAATTATTAATAAGAGTATTTATTTATTATAATATAGTAGTCACGGAGCGATATACAGTAAAATGATAAATTAGTGTTTAACTAATAGATCTGAAATATTTTAATAGATCATTTATTATATCGGTTTTTAAGCAATATGTTATATATACTAAGTAGAAAATACTGTTTATAGATGAGTTAAGTAACACTTCATATCAAAATTTGCTTTAGTTAGAAAATATTAACGTTATTAATAAGTAGTATTTATTTAGTATACTGGTGGTAGGTTTCTGTTGACGAACACACGGCAGCTCCTATTTCTGCCGCCAAATAGTTGTGTGCAAATATTATGATGGTATTGGTTTGAAGGGTGTTGTAGCTAGTGAAATTATTGAGAAGAAAACCTTTACCCTTTTCTCAAGGCGAGAATAATGTGGTATTGTATACTTCCTTATCAACTCCCCGTTTTTTGACAGGAGTGTTACTTATCATCGAGGGTCGGTCGGAAAAAAAATTACTATTACCACTTCATCTTGTATATCACAATGTACAGGCGTAGTATATAATATCGATTCCTTCCAGTACCAGTACCACGCAAAAATGGATACACAGATCGATGCTTGCCTACTCGCGATGGCCACCGGAATGACCACGCGCCTCTCAGCGGTGCTCGAAGCCACCCTGGCCAAGATCGCTAGGTTCGACGAGGGAAGGTGAGACCTAACAGTTTACTATTTGTATAATCTAAATGTCTAAAGCCTAAAACCATTGATACCTGAGACCGTCTGAGTACGACATGGGTCGATAATAGTTGAGAAAAGAAAATTGATTCAGAGATATATTTATAATTTCTTTATATATAAAACAAAACAAGATAAGATTGCTAGACTTAAGTGGCATATTGCTCGAAGAACCGACAGCCGATGAGGCAGTAAGGTCCTCAAGTGACGCCCTCGTACCGGTAGACGTAGTGTTGGGAGGCCTCCCACGAGGTGGACCGACGATCTGGTGAGAATCGCAGTAACCCACTGGATGCGAGCAACGCGGAACCGATCGATGTGGAGATGGTGGAAGCCGATTTGCAGCAGTGGACATCTATAGGCCGATAATGATGTTTACCACTTTCATATTTTCAAATAGAGTTTAAATCACTTGTATGTGTCATTTAGTGATTCACTTGTCATCAGACCTAGGCAGCAAGGTTATGCCGTGTGAACATCCTAACTCCATTGTAGTTAGCAAACATATCATCATCAAGTCAATATTTCGTTCTTGTCACGATACTTAACGTGTCTCAAAGCTATTAACACCGTATGGTGCCGTGTAAATATTGTAATTAGTACCTCATTTTATCTAATCATCAGACAAACGTTCCTTACGTCTGGTTACTTAATTATACAATAAATAACAAAGCCTATAACAATTTTTTTACAGTTTGATTGGTTCGATCCTGACCATTGCCAACGTATCCGGTTCCGGTAAAGACATCGGCCAGGGCTACGTAAACTTCATGAGGAACTCTATGGATCAAATCAGATCGAAGGTACACAAGCGTGGTAGAGCATTATTTACGCTATCCTAATGCCTATAAATTTGAATTTTATTTATTTTTTTCTTTTCTCTTTTTACTTATAAACTATTCTAGATTATATTTAGTTTATAAGTTTTATAAGTTCAGAGTATTATCAGACGGCACCAGGTCCACTGTCACTGATCAAACCTCCCAACCACAGGCCTGGAAGAAATTCCACATTGGAATAAGTAGTGCCTTTGCACTTATTTCTATGTTATATTTTCATTGTAATTTCTTTTTGTATAAATAAATAACATAAATTGATATTTCATATAAAACTTGAAGTAGAAATAAATAGACAAGATTTAAAAATATGATCGAAGAAGGTTGGGTAATATTATATTGTGTGCTTCCACTGGTAGACATAGGTCTACCCCAAAGAACTTCACATCGATTGGTCTGAGCACCGCAGTTAAGGCGCCTTGCCAACTACCGTTGCAAGAAGCCTAGTCTCCGGTACCTCCGAGCACTAAGTGCCGTAGTGTGTGGGTGGTGCAAATGAGGGAATTTGACGTATTTTCCACCACGCTGACCCAAAACGGGTAGGTTGGAGCCAGTTTCGTTTATTGATGAACAGGATGCACCACGAACAGATGGAGTTAATTTGGGTCCCGTGAGTTGTTGTGAGGGACTCTTACACCCTGATATATTTGATTCTATATAAAAGAAAGCAATTCAATAAACAAATATATGTCTCTGCACCAGGTTACAGATGAGCTGTGGATACTGCAGCTGTTCGAACATTGGTACGAAATCCAGATGGACCTGGTGAGCAATTGGCTCGGCGAGAGGCCCGCACTGCACCCGCAGCAGGTCGCCTGCCTCTCCATCATCCTCAAGGTCATTAATATACAATTCTTTAAGACCTTTAAACCAATGAACAATTTAGTTATTTGATGATCTTAAATATATAGATAGTTAAAAATCGCTGATACGTTGTTACTGTGGAGAACTATGCTCATATACCATTAGACAGTGACCATAATAGGCAGCAGAGTTTACTTTTTGACAGAGGGAACACAGTGATGCTAATGATAGCAGATATACCATATGAGAGTGTTTGCTAATCAGAGGTCAGAATATATACGAAGGAGTCTACTATAGAAACCCTCATTAAAGCAAGAGCTTATCCACCATGGGGGCGGCTAAACTTCTACACAACTAAAGTATAATATTTGCACACGTAAGTTTTAACATCATGTTTTACCATTAACAGAAAATGTACAGCGACTTCGAGCTGCAGGGTGTGATCGACGACAAGCTCAATTCCAATGTGTACCAGAGTGTGGCAGCCAGGATGCACACCGAGGAGACCACGTGCAGCCTGCTGTTGGCGCAGCAGGACGCCGGGTGAGTCAGTAGCGAAGCGGCACCACGAACATAACGTCCACCTGATGGTAAACAACCCGCAAATATTCAGCGATGGTTAGATTCTAGACACAACATCATATTGCGCTGAGATATCTCATTAAAGCAAGCAAATTGTACTGTTTAACAGAGGTGGCGATGACGGCGGTTCGGAAGAGGGCTCCAGGAGTGGGAAGTCCAAGCTGGAATCTCTAACTGAAGACGCTAAGCTTGGTAACGTCACGGCCGTCGTCGGGAAGGTATTTCATTTTACATCTGTTATGACTATTTGTATTGTCATGTTTAATCATCATTTCAACCTATTGACGCCCACTGCTGAACATCGTACTAAAACCAAAAGAAAATTTACTTCGTACTTTTTTTTATACTTTTATATAACTTTTATTTTTTGTACCTGTTAAGAACCGAACCAGGGACTACCCATGTTAAATGGTAAGCGATTGGTCGCTGCTTGGTGGTTAAACAAAATTTTGTTACTTTAAATGTATATTAAATAAATATATATATAAATATATGTGAGATATCCATAGACACAATTACAATAGGCATAGATACAGCTAGTATTATATCATTTATTATCTATACATGGTGTATTTAATATTTTAAGGTTGGCAACATGTTCGGCCGTGGCATTGGGGAGCTCTCAACCAAACTCGGCGGCGCTTCTTCTTGGTTTTAGCGTCCGGCTAATGTTATTTTTTTTTATTGTACATCCATAATCTTCATTCACACGACGCAACAGGATGTGATCTTGAACGCGTCGTTCATCATCTTTTTTTTTTTAATTATAAAATCAATTTACTTGTAAAAGTTAGTGATGCTTAGCGCGGTACTGTTGGTAAATATTAACTTCTACTTAACAATGTGCCTCTTTACATAGAGTACTGTGTAACAATAGATTCATCGTAAGAAGTCCTCTGACAATACAATCATTATAAGCATCTCGCCAATATGTAGCCTTAAATCAAAAAACAAGTTTTTTTTTTTTTTGATAAACGCTTGAATTTTAAATCTTCTGCCACAACAGCATCGCAGTGTTCCGACTGCATATATTATATAAGAGCCGGAGTATTCTAAGCGACCATGCTTTACTATCTACGTCCTTATTATTGTCACTTACCACCATTTAAAATTGAGAGGAAATATTAATCCATTATAAATTAAAAAAAACCGTGAAAATAAAATGGCGTCAAAACAATATAATCAGATGTAATGTAAGTGGCAAACGCATAGCTTAGTTAAAATTTAGCATTTAATTATGTCTAGATTTTATTTTCTAATACAGCTTGTACAGTTAGAATTCACCATTGGTTTATCGGAGCAAATAATGTGTTTTAGGTGTGAATAATAAGCGTAGTATTTGATAACACGATCGATTATTGTTGTAAAGGAAATATATAATTATGAATGGCATATTATATACATAACACGACGCTACAATAAGGAAACATATCGCTTGGCATAATGTAACGTTAAAATATATTTACTGCAGTCGTGTATATGTTGTTTGGGAAAAAATATATATGATATATATGTGGTCAGTAATTAAGTATTGGTTCGAATGGTTAAGAGTATTGGATGGTAAACATGTTTACAGAAATATTTTTGGCGCTTGTTAAAAAAGTCTTAATCAATTGGTTCCTCCGCTCCTAATTAATTATAATTACCACATTTTGCTATTTACTAAAATCTTAAACTCCTACACTAACATGTTTCCCATAAGCAAGATTTGTTTGCATCAAACTTCATTAAATTAGCACATAGTTTTAATAGCGTATTAGTGTCGAAAACTTTTCTATAAGAAATGCAATATTTTTCTAATATCTTATCAACTTAAAATATCATTTTAACTTACTAATAGCTATTTCAAATAAAATTATTATGTATGCATATTTATAAAACAAATAATATCATCCACTCTACACTAAACAGTTCTTGGCTGCACGCGGTGTAAAACAAATATGGCGCCATAGAAATGGTGTGTTGCCATCTAATAAAAGCTAACAAAATGTTTCGTTTTATAAATATGTAAAAACATATTTAATATTAGTCACTGTTTTGCCCTAACGTATTATCTATAGTTTGAAAAAGCTCTCTCTAGTTCTAAACTACAATTTATATTAAATTAGTCAAAATAATACATGCCTATGATAATAATAAAAATCTTACAATTATAGTTATATTTGTTAAAAAAAAAATTATTCTTCTACGCTAAAATACCTATAAATTTTGAAACAACTAGAAAGTTAACATTTCTTAGATAAATACTAAAAGTAATCAATGTTACTATCCCTAACGCTATGTCTAGTCCTCACGATGGTATGGCTCGATTATTTTGGGTATTTTCATTTAATAATTTAATGTTTTGAATTTATTTAAGTAGTGTTAATGTTCATCTGAAGAGTAAGTAGATTTGGAGGGAAATAAAAAGTTTATACTTCGAATACAAAAAAAAATAATCAAAAGGAAATAAATAAACTTTATGCGATTATTGTTTGTTGATTTAACGAAAACAGATAAATAGTCTAGGTATTTGTTAGTACAGATGAATTTATTGGAGAGATTTGTTTCTTATAATTGTCCTTCGCTATTACCTTAAATATTTCTCTATTTTCTTCACAATTAACTTTAAACACGTTAATTTTCCATAACACGTCTTCTATATTAACCCAAACAATTACTACTCATATTTATAATGTTATTTGTTTAAAGTACCAAAACATTTAAAGATAACATTATTTTCTTTTGTTAAATTTGTGTTGCCAAGTTAATAAAAAGGTTTTTAAGAGAACTGCTTAATTTTTACTGTTGTAATTTATTTGATTTTAATATGACTGTAATATTTTCTTCGTGTATGGCTTAATTCACTTCGCTGTTTGCTCGGGAGCGTTATTGATGGAAAATGCTAGTATCGTAGTGTATAAGTACCATATAGTTGACTGAAGTGCCCACGGGCAGACAGTTTACAGAATTATGCCGAGATTTGGGGAAACTCGCGAGGAATATGTGATATGCTTATAAACGCTGTAAGGTTACTGTTCAAATAAAGTAGACGATTGAAAAATTAATTAACAAAACACTATCGCGAGTTTCCAGTGCTTTGGTATCGAGTGCATTAAGAGTGTAAGAGGAAACAATAAAAAGGTATTTACAATAAAAATGTTTACTGTTCCTTCGGTCTTTTATTTTAATACCTTAATATCTTTTCAATCTTTTCATAACATTTTGATATCGTAATTAATTCTAAACAATTTTTGTATAATAGTTATTTTAACCACAGTCTACTTTATAATTTTTGATGTTTTTTTCTTTTATTTTATTATATTGTCACTTATTTCGTTATTATTATTAGACAGATAGAGAATTATAAGAATTGTCTAATTTATGTATATAGCTTTATAATTTTGAAGGAAGACGTAGAAAGCAATAAAAAGGAGGACATTCTTTTTGTTACAACCTATAAATAACTTAAGACTATCTATGACTGATCTATACCAATTAGAATTATACAAAATATCTATAAGATTCGTGTATCATCAATTGTAACGTCAGTTATTATGCTGCTTTTTGAAAGATAATTATTTTAATCACTGGCAACTCTTTCTTAACATGTTTTTATAATCAAATTTAAATCTCTTATTATTATTTAATTACGCAAAATTAACAAACTATTATAACTTAATAAATATATTTAAAAAAATCCAATACTTAAATGATATTTCGCTATAAGTGTAAAATTTATTTGTTTTATCTAGCAACACCAGCTAACGAAAAAGTTTGACATTCGCAGTAAAGTAGTGTAGACAGTGAACGTGTGTTTAGTTTATATCGAATAATTAATTTTTATGTAGTGATTTTAAGGAGAACTGTAAGTTTTTTTGAATGAAACCCATATTTTTTAATGCAATACCTCACTTTACTAACACTGCCGAATGCTTATTTCAATCTTGCGCTAATTAACTCGATTGTTCGCCGGAAATGCTTGTGATATACGAATGAAAAATAAAAGAAAAAAGTTTTGTATCATCTGATGCATTGCTTGCATTCCGAAGTTGTTACGTCGTCCATATCGTAAGTATGGTCTTTGTACTTTGTTTCTTTTTTTAAAGCGCGAATGTTTTGTATAATACATTATTGTACATTTTATACGACAAGAAGCCGGACGAAACGTTCACCTGATGGTGATACACCCGGATTAGTATAATAAAGTCGGGACCTCATAGTGCTCGTCCCATTAATATAATATGTTAAATATTATTCCCTTAGTAATTTCACTAGCTACAACGCCCTTTAAAACGGAGCACGGTAATAAATAATCGTTGGCTTTGCGCTTGTTTCTAACTAGACGGTCTCCGGCATCAGAGATCTACCACTAGTAAATTTTGCTTCGCGTGAATATTCGTGTTACAAAAATTCCTGCGCGATTTAAGTATCTTAAAATAGCAAAGATGAAACTAGTTGAAAATGACTCAATAGAAATGTGTCAGTAGGTGAGGGTTAAGAAACCTGTATATAGAATATTATTTTACCTTAGCCTATTTTTTTGTTTTAGAAAATTATGTAATGTAATTTGGCAACAATTCTCTGTTTTTTTATCTAAACAAAAAAGTAGACATTGTATTGAATCAAATTACAAAATAAATATCTAAAACAAAATTTCTATTCCATTTGAACATTTTTAATTTATTTTTCTCCTTGAATAAAATTAAATATCACATGTATCATAAACGACATATGTATGGGATGTATGATGGTTTACTTAGTCTATTTATAATTGTTTATTTAAGTGGATAATTTGGTCTCTTATCGGGTCGAGTTAAGTAGTCCTGGGAGATAAGTTACTGCCCATTAGACTGGTAATTGTAAAATTCCCGGGATACTTTCAAATCTCCCTGATAACACATTTTAAGTAAACTCTTAACTCAATAATTGACTGCTCTAAAATATGATTTAACTATTTATTTACTATTGTTTTTAGTACTATTAAAACAACAGATTTATTTTAAAAAATTTAATAAACTAAAATAAATATGGCTTCATTTTGTATTCTCTACATTTGATGTTAATATTAGATTTAGTAGTATAACAATATTTTTTTTTAACTACAGGTTTCTAATTTTATGCCTAAGAGATATTTAAGTAAATATACTTATTATATTATCTCTCTCTCCGTTATTAGTGAATTATTATTTATACTCTTCTAATCACATAGAATGATATAAATGCTCTAAGTATCCTCTCTCTAACCAAACTATATTAATAAATACTTAAATCTATTTAAAATTTATGGTCAACCTTGCTCTATCACAATCCTAATGAACAAGACAAAAATTAATCACTGAACTTGTTAAAAGAAAATTATTCAAATAATAATGGATTACCAATAATATATTCTGTTGACTCTCGTAGAGTATTGTAATTATTTTGTATAATGTAATTCTTCGGAATTTAAATAACTTCCTCCTATTGTCATGTAGACTGTTTAACTGCGACTATTGTTTGTTTCAATGCTTGTGATATTTCAATAATTTATATTTCACTGAATATTTGTAAAATAAACAATGGCCTATTTTAAAAACTAAAATGGAGTCATCGAAACAATTTATTTTCAATCTTATCTTATTAAAAAAGACTCTACCTATACTAAATTATTGCTTTCCAAATCTAAGCTATATTATAAATGGAATTTTTTCATGTTATTTTTGATATATATGTAAAAAAGAATCCCACCTATGTAGAAATTCGTCAGGATATCTCTGGAATCAAAAGGCCTACACCGTTTATAGGGTCAGCAGTTACCCCCAAAGGGGTTGTGAGTGTTAAGGTCGGCAAAGCGAGCGGGGAACAGCTAGTACATATATAATATATACTCATTATCCAGAGATTCATTGACTCATCATGCGATCTCCGTAATTGTTAGGAGTAAACACTCAACATTTGGTAGAGGGCCTTTAGAGGTCAGCTAAGAATGGATTTTAAAAATTATTACAAAGTGATAGTATACACCCAAAGAATAATCCTCCCTCTCTTGACACATATCACCCCATTATAGAACTCGTAACGTACAATGTTTACTACCACTCATAAAGTTCAATGACCCCAAATTATATTAATTGTTAATGGCTAATAAGATATAATATTTTTTTTTATACGAAACGACTAACCAGTCGTTCATCTGATGGTATGTTATACGCATACCTATAACAGCGCTAGTTAAGATCATGTACACTACATCACAATGTGCTCATCGCCTTGAGACGCCTTTTAAACCGAAACGCAGTAATGTTTTCACTCTGCAAGAAAGCTGCGGTTGGTACCTAGACAGTCAAGATGCTAAATCTCTTTACCCTACATAAACTACAACGCCCTTCAAACCGGAACACAGTAATTTTTGCGCAATACTGTTTGGTTGTCGCCGACCTTGAACAACGAGTACACAATGAATTAGTTTATCGAGTGCGATATGAAAACAATATTTGGCAAATAATGAGATGTTTACACAACCAATGTCAATTGCCAATCGTGCCAACCGCCTCGTCGCTCATACATCGTGACGCTTTCGTTGCGCTGCAGTGTAAATAAAAACCGTTTAATTGGCGAATATGAAAAAAAAATTCTATAATGTTATAGAAAGCTGACTGATGAGAGAAACATGCGATGATATATGATAATACTATGACCATGTCATGTGATGTTTTTTTTTTATAATTCCTCCGCCTATTTTGTCTCATTCTCTTCTTACTATCTTCTATGCTCTGTTCTCTTACACACTTCTCATTGATTCTGCGTTCCATTTCCTTCTTTCATAACTCTCGCGGGTGAAGACCGCCGTCTCCCGGTACACTTTCTCTGAAAATATACCTGAAACATGAATTCGTACTTCTCATACTTTTTTCTTCTTCATTTACTTCTTTTTTTTTAGAGAGCGTTTTTATTTTTATTTATTTAGTCTTAGTTTAGTTTACTTATTCACAGTTGTCTATAATTACTTTTGTTACAATGAAAACATACTTATTTTATTAATTGCTTCCGTTACGGCTGAAAATTTCAGGAATACTTGATTATTATATTCACTCATCAGAGGCAATAGGTTCCTCACTGAGCTGTCTTCCATGCAGCTGTTCTCAATACCTGCTGTCTCCCGTACAAGGGAGAGGAGGTAACTATATGCACCACGGTCTGGTTCGCCGCTGCGTCAAAGGCACGAGGGACTCTCCTTAAGTTGAACATGTGCTGGTTCTTTTGGAGAACCCCCGTGCCCAATGAATATTTGGACCAGCACCGGGTCCACCTCCAGCCGGCGTAGTATTTTGTAGGCCAATACCACGTATGGGAAAAAGACCCGCGTTGGAGCCATCGTACATTCCACGTACCTTGTGACAGCAGATGTTAAGTCTTACAATCTCAGTAATTCCACCAATGATAAAGCTCTTCAAACCGGAACACAGATAAATAATAAAACTATAATAATATGATGTTCGGATATTTACACAAAACTATATAATTTTTTTTCATTCGACGAAGCGATGAGTCGAATTTGGCGTTCACCTGTGATGATGAGATAGGGGCTAGTTCATAATGAGGGTATAGTTAGGATGATGTTCATCCCTCGAACAGATTTCCGCCTTATGATGGTGAGACTCAGTAGCCGTAGCTTGGTCACCCTCATTGAAAGTAAGAGGAATCTACTCGGCCGGCCTGAGGAAGCCGCTCCAGAAGAGCTCACGGAGCTCACCTAGGATCTGTGCTGATGGTAGCGGCCGTGGTAGAGTCGTGGAGAAAGAAGGGTGTCGGTATTGCCGTAATAGCGGTGCTCAAGATCAGATCCGCCGGAGGTTGTCAGGAGAATTTTCTCTATTGGCTTCCATGGTCTATAGGTGATGGATTGAGTGAGATCCGTTGCCCGATGTAATCGTTATAAGATTCACAGAGGCGAAGTGGTGGAGTCTCTCCCCCAAAGATAGTGCTGCGGTGCAGCCGGTGCTGATTGTGACGAGGTGTACGGAAGCGTTCCCATGGCTCTACGTAAAATGGCGACGGTAGACCATCGCAGGGGTTTTAGTCGGTGCGAGTCCGACATAACCGGTCTTTGCGTTCGAGAGGGTAGATATGCTAAGGCTTTTCCCCCACGTAAAATAAAAAAAAAGCATGATATATACAATACAATATTGTATCGTCTTGAGATATCTTAAATCTTATTACTCCAGTAATTTCTTTCTAAGGCGTCTTCCTAAGCAGAAGAGTAATGTTTGCTTACTACTGTTTGGAGCCATCACACCGACTATATGGTGCAGTGTATATCATGCCACGAAGAGATGAACGCTCAACTCGCCCCGTCGCTTCGTGAGGTCACTGACCCCATCGACCTCCGCAGTACTCCTCACATTTGTATCTCATCATCTGATAAAAAAAAAACCGTCGTAATCCGATATACCTCGACATTGAATAATAAGGTTAAGTTGCGGGCAAACAATTGCTTGCGGTTACTTAGCTAACAGTTAAGTTACGTCTTAATAATTATATATTGAAATACGTACACTACCTTACATGAGCATTATTTTTTTTTTTTTATTGCAACGAAATGAAACAAGCAGGACGTTCACCAGATAGGAGTGATACACCGGCCTGTAACAACGTGGCGATAGTTAGGATGATACACACTGCACCATATTGTTCTCATCGCTACACATGTAAGATCTTGAGTCTCTTTACCGCTCTTACACTATCTGCAGCGCCCTTCAAACCGGAACACGGTAATGTATGCACACTACTCTTTGTCTGCAGAATTAGGAGCTAAATATTTAAATACTCTAATTTATACCTGTACGTTCTCTGGTGGTAGGTCTCTGTTGGGTGCTCCGTCTAGGCGGGTACTACCACAGCCTGTATTTCTGCCGAGAAACAGTACTGTGCAATTTACTGTTCCGATTTGAAGGGCGCTGTTGCTAGTGTAACAGGTGTAACGAGACTCAACGTCTTATGTTTACGGGCGACGAGCGCAATGTGGTGCATACCATCTTAACTAGCGCCTCGTTATGGGTGGGCCACTTACCATCAGGTGAACGTCCCGTCGTTTGATTGTATAAAAAAAAAAAAACACTTGGCGTCAATTACGCGTGATGTTAATCAAGAAGACTAATGATAGTAAATCTTGCTCACCCTAAATACTCTAGCTCCGATATGTACACAGCTGCAACACAATGTGTTTCATCTGCTAAGTTAGCACTAAGCACTAAACTAGCTTGTAGAGTCGAAAAAATTCACCCACCATCCAAACTTCCGGTTCCGGCATGACAACAGAGACCTCCGTATTACAAGGCCAACGGTTAACCGCTAGTCAGACAGTGAAAACATTAAACGTAAAGTCACATTAAAGGTATTGGTAAAAAAAAAGTGTCGAGACGTTACCGCGGTAATTTCAGTAGCCAACCGCCCTACAGACCGAAATATAATTTTGTTTGTAAAGGTTTTGCTTGCCGGAAGTAGGAGCTGCGGTGGTAACCAGACGTCTCCGGGAACAGATTCCTGTACCGCCACTAAAAAGGCGGTGACTGTGACCGCTGAGCCACGCGGTCGTCTCCGTTTCTAATTATCAACGCATTCGTCTCCGCGGCGACGGTCTGTTACCTGTAACTGTACAGTTCCGAGTGTAAAATTTCGTTCGCAAAGAGGAAACCGTTATTTATTGTATTCAGAATAAAATCGCTCCAAATTTGAATTCGTTGTGTGATTCACGTAACGCAATGTTTTAACGTATCACTTAACATCACGTGAATGGATCGGCGATCGTCTACGTGGGTGACCACCTGTTTCTGCCGCCGAACAGTTGTGTGCGGACATTTGTATGTTCCGGTTTGAAGGGCGCTGTAGCTCGTGTAGTTACTGAGGTAACGACTCAACATCTTACGTCTCAGGGGACGAGCGCAATGTGGTACTGTGTACACGATTCCAACGCGATACGTTGTTATGGGCAAACCAATCACTTATTATCAGGTGAACATCCGGTTCATTTCGTCGCTTTATATATAATATAATAGTTTGGCAAATATCTCCCTTCCGCCTTTTTGTTTTTTGAATTTCGCGGCTATGTACAAAGCGCTACAGAGCTCGTATCTGGCAATACTATACATAATTTGAAAGGTCTTGACATAACCTACAAAACGACGCTATGCATAATTAGTTTGGATATTGCGTTCAACAGTTATAGACGTGTAAACATATAGTTCACTAACGCCGAAATTCGCGCTATTTTAAAGTTTTCCTTCGTTAAAGGCAAATCCGCTAGAGAAACGTTCCGTGAGATTAATGGTGTTTTGGGGGATGGTACTCTATCACTTCGAACCGCGGAGGAATGGTTTCGACGATTCAGAGCCGGTGAAAACGACACCATGGATAAGCCAGCCGGCGGAAGACCTGTGACGACAAATACCGATCAAATCATGGACTACATCGAGTTAGACCGGCATGTGGCATCTCGTGACATCGCCCAGGAGATGGGAGTTAGTCACCAAACCGTTTTAAACCATCCGCAGAAGGCTGGATACAAAAAAAAGCTTGATGTTTGGGTGCCGCATGATTTGACGCAAAAAAACCTTCTGGACCGAATCAACGCCTGCGATATGCTGCTGAAACGAAACGAACTCGACCCATTCTTGAAGCGGATGGTGACTGGCGACGAAAAATGGATCACATACGACAATATCAAGCGAAAACGGTCGTGGTCGAAGGCCGGTGAATCGTCCCAAACAGTGGCCAAGCCGGGATTGACGGCCAGGAAGGTTTTGCTGTGTGTTTGGTGGGATTGGAAGGGAATCATCCACTATGAGCTGCTCTCATATGGCCAGACGCTTAATTCTACCATCTACTGCGAACAACTGGACCGCTTGAAGCAGGCGATCGACCAGAAGCGTCCAGAATTGGCCAACAGGAAGGGTGTAGTGTTCCACCAGGACAACGCCAGACCACACACTTCGTTGATGACTCGTCAGAAGCTACGGGAGCTCGGATGGGAGGTTTTATCGCATCCACCATATAGCCCGGACATAGCGCCAAGTGATTACCACCTGTTCCTGTCCATGGTGAACGCCCTTGGTGGTGTAAAGTTGAACTCAAAACAGGCTTGTGAAAAGTGGCTGTCCGAGTTCTTCGCAAATAAGGAGGGGGGCTTCTAGGAGGGAAGTATTATGAAGTTGCCGTCTAGATGGAAACAGATTATCGAACAAAACGGCGCATATTTGAACTAAATCCGATCACTGTAACACTTTTTATAAAGCATTGAATAAAGAGCAAAAAAGCGGAAGGGAGATATTTGCCAAACTTATATATATATATAATTAATTGTTTCTCTCACAACTGTAACGGTTAGAAGAGAATGCTATTAAGCATATCCGCCGTTACGTTCATCGGTTGAAACGATGATTATTTATCACGTCCGCCATTTTGTTTATCTATTTTTGTTTAGTCTATTTACACAACAGATCTAAATAAATAAAATAATATAATTAAATATTAATAAACACTGCAACAGGATAGTAGTAAACCAATTATCATATTTTCCTGTTTACGAACATCGTCCCACATGTATTTACCTTATTGTTCCTTACAATACTAATTTCCACCGTTTTGACTGTAACATGATATATGTATACTGTATTCCAGTAAGCGTATACAATATCGCCAATTACAATGAGTGCTCCAATAAGTCATCATCTGGCAACACTGATTGGGAGTGATATTCAAAGGAGCATCGTGTAACGGCCCCGCATGAGTCAGCCGCCCCTGGCATGCGCGTGCCAACTGCCAAAACATATTCACCGTTCATACGTAAACATTACTCATTATATGACACCCGTGAAGAATGTATTCAATTACTTAACATAATTAGTAATATATATAACTGATTATGTTATATAAGCATCATCATCATCATCAGCCGATAGATGTCCACTGCAGGACATAGGCCTCCAAAGAACTTCGCGTTTACAAGGGTTCGTATGGAAGGTATGGGCCGCTTCCCACCACCTTGACCCAATGCTTGTTTGAAAGCCAGAGCCTTGTCTATTGATTAGCAGGGTGCACTACGTGCTGGTGAGGTTGGCTTGGGTCCTGTGAGTTGTTGTGCGTGAAAACTTACACCACTTATTAATGTATGCACAATTTTTTTATTATATTATATTATATGTTGCCGTCTGTTAGTGAATATATATACTATATTGAACTGTAAACATATAACCTAATTATATATCTCTCTACCTCATTAGGTCTCCGTTGATGACTTCTTCTACCATCGTTAACATAACTGTATCCAGCTTGAAGAGCAATGTAGCTAATGATACTAGAGTGAGGGAGGAGACCTAACATTGTCTTAATGCGGCGAGCACAATACAGTATAGTGTATTTTTTTGTCCGTGTGGAAATCCTGCATTTGATGCCCTTTTGCTGTCGGGGCAACAGAAGAGCTATGCCAGTCTCTTACCGGAACCACGGGACCGGTTTCGGTCACAACCGTAGTTCCGACAGTTAGAGGCCTTGACAAGACCACATCTCGGGGTAGAGCTACTGCTCTCCACTCTCCATAAAAATGTTAGCGGAAGTACCGCTCGCACCACCTCGAAGCCTTTCATATTTGGTGACAGATTACCCCCGAATCTGCCACCATGGCCTATGTTATGGGGGTTAGAATTGAGATCCTCCTTCGACGCCCCGGTGTCTGACTGCGGATTGAGAGATGGATGTTTATTTCTCACTGCCTCTCAGCAGCTTCTTTCTGCAGCATTTTCTTCTCACAGAAGGCCACCTCGGCGTCCCACTACCTCTCATAGAATATATCATCCTAATTAGCCCCCTGTTGTAACAGACAGGCGTATCATCTTTAGATGAGTGTCTAGTTGCTTCATCGAAAAAAATCTTACATATAGTTTTATGTAGGTTATATGTATCGTTGAGTATTGACAGCATTATGCTGAACAATATTATCCTTATTAATTATATAAAATTATGGTTGGAAATGATAAGTTTTATATCCTTCTATGTAAGGCGGCAAAGGATAATGAATAACAAAGTTATGAGCATTGTGTTGTTTAAATATTACTCACGCGCTGGATGCGTTATCATTTGTTTAGACCTTTTGTGTTTAATACAACACTAGACATGCCCATCAGATTTTTTTACTCCTTCCTATATCTATATTGATCATATCGAACGTACTGGAAATTTGTTGACTAACATACTTAAAACTTTATTTGCATATACCAAAAAAAAAGTAACTAAAAGACGAACTTAATGCTGATCGAAATTCCCTCTCAAAGTTGAATAGAGAAAAAATTAAAGTTAAGGTTAGAAAGTATAACTTACACTATCATTACGGTGAGCCCATATATTATACTATGAGTATATATTACCAAATCGACGGAAACGGAAATTGATTAGGGAGGCGATGTATGTAGCACACAGTAATGTTTGCATACAGTAGTAAAGGGCGTAAAAGCATACACTTAATAGTCTTCAGCAAAAAGGTATACCTGACCATTTTAACCTATTGATGACTACGGTTAATAATAAGCTCAATTATAGATAATCACCATGCTTGGGAAGCTGCTGCTCATTTCCTGGAGTGGAATATTCTTAGTCGCCTTTTACAATACTCTGAATATAGAGTGGTGTTTGCTTTAGATTCTAACCTATCTCACTTATACGTAGAAGTAATCTATTCCATGTAGATCGTTCTCAGAGATCCTTCTATCATCATCATCATTCTTTAGCGTCTCCCATGGCTGGGATACACTTCTCAACGCCACACTGTTCAGACATGATATTGGCATAAATAGTTGTTAATATACACATGATTCTTTTCCACGAATTGTTTGTACATCGTTGGTAGAAATGTCACCATCAGCATTTTTGTAGCACCTGATACAGGTGTGTGTTTTATGTGCTGGCTGATGGAAGTTTATTTATATAAGTATTGCTTTTATATATGTTCTTTGGGAGAGGTCTTAGTCTAGTAGTCGACTGCTGCGGGTTGATGATGATCGTATGCATGTTGTCATTGAAATTGCAAAATGAAGAGTATATACACCTCTCCTATCCTATCCCTTCTCATCTTTCTCCTCTACTCTAAGAATATATGTATATATATATTTCCTTATTACCTCGTAGATTGATCAAGAGAGAAATTACTATATTATTTTTTACTAAAAAAAATGTATACTAAACAGTTTTGTTACTAGTTCTTTAAGTGGACTAATAAAATCCGTATCATTAAGACCGGATATTTAATTACCGTTACACGAGTTACACCCGCAGTTATAAACTAATTTAATTCTATGATTATATAAAAAAAAAACAACAAGCAATGAGTTATTAATGTAAAATTATAACAAATTTAAGTGTTAGTAACTATAAGTTAGTGTAACTTTATTTATTATTGATTATGGTAAGAAAATCTATTGGGTAGCTGTTCCTCTTTTTTCGTTGGCCATAACACCTCCGCAACTGACTTTAGGGAAAGAACTTTGTAAAATCCGTTCTTAGCTGACCTCTAAATGGCAGAAATAATATCTCTACCAAATTTTAAGTGTTTACGTCTAATAATTTTGGAGATATATACATTTATGTCTTTCTTCTTAAAGTGCCTCTCAAATTGGTGAAGATTCGCGATCAGAGTAGTACTGTCCTTTCTGTGTCTGGTTCGGCGGAACAATTCGGACGCTCCAGATATGCCAGTCCATTCCCTGGTATACCATGGCTTTTTCCTTCTCCCCCACCTTTCGTTTGCCATAAACGACCCATTATAATCAGCTGCAGATCATATCGCTGATGACGCAGTACATGACCGAGGTAGAAGATTTTACGTTTCTTAACCGTAAGCATGAGGTTACGATTTTGGCCACCATGTCTAAATACATAGATAAATACGATATACTGTTGTCAAAAAAAAAAATTATTCAGAATATTCTCCTCTGTTTAAAAATACACGCACTCCCGGGAAACCTTATTCCTTGGCAACACCGAATGTCATAACTCTCTTCTATAATTAACCAATCGGATTGCGGCTGCGCCGGCGCATCGTTGCAGGTGCGATGTATTGCCACTAGCTAAAATGTACCCCGAATTTCGGGTGTTGAACCCGACTTCTGATTATGTCTGCGGATTAGTTTATATCCCGTCGTGCGGCAATCTGCCAAATCTGTTCAGGTGCGATATCAATTAGCGAATTCCATTCCGGCAGGGTTTATATGAAATATGTTTCGATCTGCTCTCTATGATATATTCTAATTTTATAATAATGAATTATGCGGTCACCAGAAAAGTATTTTAGTCACTTAAGAGCTAAATAATCAATGGTAATATAAAGGTATTGGTACATAACCATTGTAGCGTCTCATATAGGAAGCGCTTTTATTCCGGAGACCGTCTAACTAGGTACTGCCGCAGCTACTATTTCTGGTACCAAACTGTAGTGTGCAAACATTACTATGTTGAGGTTTGAAGGGCGTTGTAACTAGTGAAATTATTGGAATAACGAGATGTACCATCTTACGTCTCAAGGCGACGAGCACAATGAGGTACTGTATTATCCTAACCAACGCCACATAATGAGTAGGTGTATAACTTATCACAAGAACATACCGATCACTGGTTCCATTCCAAGATTGCTGGTCAGGGAATTTGGTTGATGGTAAGATTATTTCGAATCCGTTCAACTATCTACCACCATATAGATCTGCTGCAATAACAGCATCGCTATGTTCTATCAAAACATAAGAGTCCAAATGTTCTAGGCGAGTCCGCTTCAACGTTTTCTACCTAATTGTCAATTAAAATCAGGTAAATTTAAGGTCAAGGTAGAGAAAAAACTTATATATATATCTGTGGAAGATATCAAAGACCATAAGTGATTATATTTATGTGCTCTTTTATGGTTTCATTGGTGTAAAACCTCCATAAGCCGTTCAAATCCAACCCGGCGTCAGCGTATCGATATGCCCTTGGAATTCTTATATATATATCGAAGTTTTTTTATGGTATTGTTAAAATATATATGTGTATATATATATACTGCATATTTCATAAAATGTACTTGATAAAGAACACTTAATAATATAGTTCTGTTCTAAAATATATAAGTGATAAAAACTTAAGTTTTTTATATAAAGTAAATAACTTAAATATCGTGCTTCTCCTATGATCAGGATTTTGTCTGATATTTAAAGATTATAACATATGATAAAAGCACATCGGATTTCTTATTGATCTTCCAAAGACATTGTATCACTCTAGTCTTTTTTTATTCGACAATTCGAGCTCGTCTTTCGCCTGATGGTGAGTTGCCTGTAAAAACATGCTGCGAGTTAGAATGATATACACAGCACCACTGTGCCCGTGTCTATGAGATATTAAGGCTCGGTAGCCTGATAATTCTACTGCAGCACCTTTCATGCTGGAACACAGTAACGTTCGCACACAACTGTTTATCGACGGAAATGTGAGCTGTAGTTGTACCTATCTAAATGGTCTCTGGCAATAGAGACCAACTACCAGTAAACTACTATGGTTACTTCTGGTTATTGCATCATTATCAATACTTAAAATTAATCAACTACACTTTATGCAGTACTAACAAGATACAACCTTACTTCTTTACATCTGTGTCAGTTATTTATGCAGTTGCCAACCTGTCAATCTTAACAAAGTGTTTCACTCTTCCTGTGTGTCAATCAGAGACTTGATTTATATACTTTCCTTTAAATGATGAATTAAATAATTTCTCATACTGCAAGCATTGATACAACTCTCTAGTTAATGTCCTTACTTTTTTTGTTTGAATAATTGGGAACTCACAAGAAGAAAACAATTCAGTCATAGGTCCATAGAGAGGGCTACGATTGCAGCATCTATGGGAGAACGAATGAGGAGGTCCGTAGGAGAACTAAGGTTATAAATATAGCTCTTAGGTTTGCTAGATTTGTGACAATGGGCCGACCATTGACACAAGGTACATTGATTCAAATACAGTGCAGGACCTTTTGGTGAGTTTTTTGAATAAGACTCATGTCTTGTCCTGTCCAAATGGATCTATCTTATCGTATAAGACTGATAATGTTGCAGTTAAAGCTATTGCATACCTGTTCTCTTAGACAGGCTAAAACAGATAATTCGAAACGTACACATAAAAAACTATCACTCCTTCTCTAATGGTACTTTTATAAAAAAAATCTCTTTTGTCGGAAACGGTTTCTGTATTTTTATTTAATCTTATCCTTAGCGACTCTTTCGATTGATAACAAAATAGATGTAGAAGAAGGTAGAAAAATATATTTTGGCAAAAAACCATGAAATTAAATGAAAAAGCGTCTATTTCCATGAATCCCTAAATATATTTATATATATATGTACGTGGTACGTTCTTCGCGTCACATATAATTTATAGGTGCGAAACGTCCGTGCGCCTGCGCAACGAGATATGGAGGAATTCCACTCGCTTCGACACTCCCACGCTATTTAAATATATTACTAAACAAATGCGTTTACACGTTATTTTGTTTCTTTGCGCTGAATCAATATATTTATTTGCACAGCTCGGGATAAAATTGTAGTAATTTATATATATATATATATATATATATATATATATATATATATATATATATATATATAGGAAAGCGACGAGAGAGATGATCAAACCTACTACTTCTCTTTCTACACTCTCGTTAGCTATCGTTGTTATTTATATATCTGTTAATAAATATTAACCTTTAACAGTATATGTATTTATCATATTTGAGTTCATCATCGCCATCATCATTATCAGCCTACCGACGTCCACTGCTAGACACAGGCCTTCTCCAAAAATCTCCACATCGATCGATCCTGCGCTGCTCGCATCCAGCAGCTTCCCGCAAGCTTCACCAGATCGTCGGACCACCTGGCGGAGGGCCTGACAATACTACGTCTTCCGGTACGCAATCGCCACTCGAGGATCTTAATGCCCTTAATGTCCTTCGAGCGATGTGTCCTGCCCATTGCCACTTGCAATTAAATCTATTTGGTTACCAGCGATGGTGCTGTGTTCTAGATGAATTATAGGTAGTCTGAAAATTGAAGTTTTTGCAGTACAACATATTCAATGTTATTGTACATCAAACCTCGTACCTTTTTTATTCTTACTGCCCACCTTATAATTGATATGCCGGTATGAAAATAATGTCGTGACAAAGTAAGCTATTCGCCTAAGCGATCTGCGATTATGCGATGTTTTTTTTTTTTTTAGCAACAATCATTGCAACCGCTCACGCAAACCTAACATACCGTGCAAGAGATATTGAATAAAAATAACACTCCGCTTTCGCAAGCGGTAGAGGAAATAAGTAGTATTTAGGGTTATGATAAGAAGACATAGGGTTATAAGGGGCCCAAGCCAACCTCACCTGCTCGTGGTGCACCCTGCTAATCAACAAACGAGGCTTTGGCTCCGAACAACCCACATTGGGCCAGCGTGCCGGGAAAAGGCCCATATCCTCTCATATGAACCCCCCACAATCACGAAGGTCTTTGGGGAAGGCCTATGTCCAGCAGTGGATGTCTATCTGCTGATGATGATGATAATAATAAGAACATGTGATAATTACACCACTGTTGAACTAATACAACAATGTCCAATACGTCTAAATTATAATAGGCTATTAAGAATAGGTTTAAAGTAAGATCAGCCTGTCGTAGAAAGAGACCTAAATGGTCTTCGAGTTAGCAGCCTAAGAGATGGTGGGGGAGAAGGGATAGAAGGCTCCTTATAACTTAATAAACGAACCAAAGAGAGACGCCAAATACGAATTGGTTTTCATTTTTACCGTAACACAACACGAGTTCTATGGAGGGTTTAACCCTTGCTGGAGACGTACGAATCCAAAGTATATAGGTTCATCGGTGTGGTTATTAGGAAGTAGGAGCCGGAACCCTTCCTCACAGCTCCGACTTATTCCAGAAGCTTTCTTTGAAGATCGACTCTGCATACCAAAAAATAGCGCAAAGCCGAAGTGAGACCCGAATTGTCGTGGCTTTCATCGCCTTTCTGCACAAAGTGACCTCTAAAGAAAAAAATGATTATAGACGATCCATCGCATAAAAAAGGAGTATTTTCAGCAGTGGAAGGCAAAAAGCTGGAACGATGGTGATGAATTTTTAGGGTATAATTTGTGCTGGGTTTCACTAGTAACACAAACACGATGAAACGAAACGACACGATCTACGTGGGTAGATACTACGCAAATTAGATTTATTCCTGGATTTCAACTCACGCGCACGTTTCATTCTATTGGTTGATGTTGATGATTGTTGACTCGTTCGCTATTCTACCAACTCTTGACTCCTCATCACCAAGTTTAATACGACCACACGACTCTGGAAATCCTTGGAAGAATGCTCTGATCAAAGTACTTTTTAGGAGATTGTTGAAAAACAGACATTACATATTAAGATCATACGTTTCAGTGCGTCGGGTTCCTTTGGTGATATTTGTATATCATCCAAACAAGCGTGACGTTTTTATGGGTCCATATCACTTACCATCAGGTGAACATCCCCCTCGTCTCATTGCTTCATAAAATAAAATAAAAAATCATGACTTTCGGTTAGTCGTATGTTGCTATAATATAACGTATATATATGACGTGGATACTAAATTCAAAGTATTGAAACAGGCAAGAATTTAAATTTTCAATCCTTCACGTTTTTGCTTAATAATGTGAGTTAAATAAATTTACAATGGCCGTATGTCTGCCGCCTTCAAATACTTTTCGGTGGTGATGAAATGCAAGAACCGATTGTAATAATGAGCCGTATCACACGGACCCGAGCAATCCGCATACAAACGTAAACACTTCGGCCATTTAACGATGTTCAGTTTCGTGGAAAATACGGTGACCTTGTTTTCATTTTAAAACAACGACCAGCTCCGTCCGAAACGACCGTCCCTCTCCACTCTTACTCGATATTTACGTGTCTTCAAGTTGGCAAACTTTGGTCATTTCCAAAATTAATACTTCATTTACTTTCATACTGTATTAAGAAATTTTACGTTTTTTAATAAACACAATAAACAGGAAGTTATGTATAATCGATCCGCAGAAAACCTCTCCACGTCCTTTTGAAAGAACTCTATAAGCTCTCATAGGAACCTCAGTGAAAGACCATAGGTAAGTCCTATCTCTGCCGCTAAACAGTACTGTGTATACATTACTGTCTTCCGATTTGAACGGCTCTGGAGCTGGTGAATTTACTATGTTGATAAGAGTATCTTGTTTCAATAAGCACAATGTGGTGTTGTCCCACCAAGCGACTCAAACTTATGGGTAGGCGAATCGCTCACTACCAAGTATACGTACCGCTTGTCGCTTCGTCGTATAAAAAAAAAGAAGATTGCCACAGAACATAGGTACAAATGTGAGCTTAATTCTAATAGAATTCTCGTCCAGTAAACCTAAACGTGTAGAAGTTTTAGGAGAAGGACTTTTGTCAAAAATCCAATTTAATGAATAAGTCATAACATCCTATTGCATAATCCAAATGCATTTCAATAATGATCAGGTGAAGGACAAATGTTGGCCGAACATTGGATCCAACGTTGCACTGGCGAATCTAAAATGGCGCCGGTGCCAAAATAAACCAGCGCAAAGGTTTAAAGATAGTTCGAGTCGTATTTCGCGCGCCCATTCCTACCCGTAACGAGGCACGAGCGGGGAATGAAACACAAAGGGATTTTATTGGTTCCGTATGTGCCAACGCTAGCCGTTTGGTGACAAGTGACACGACAGGCACACCTCATAACTGAACAATACGCTTAGAACATCGCGACAGATCTATAGCAACAAATATTGCGCTCAAAACATTAAGGATCTTATTTCTTCTAAACACTATCTACGAACTGCTCTAAAGGAACTGGTTGAAGGTTGGCAACACAGTTGCGATTGTCCTGGTGTTACAAAACGATGATGATCACATCATCACGTAAATAACATACTGTTTTCCAAAGCAGCGTGACGAGCGAAACATTTAACTGATAGTAATACATGTACCTATAACAACGCCGTCCTAGTTACAAAGCACCACATTCAGCTCGTCGAAAGTCATGACTTGTTAAGTCTTGTTACCTCAGTAATTATACTAATTACTACCCTCTTCGAAGCTGGACACAATAATCTTTGGCAGAAATAGGCACTGCGGTGGTACCTACGTAAGACAGTCTCTGGCAAAACCATCAAAGTATAGAATCTGAATATTTACAACCAGATCGATCGATGTGGTGATCTTTGAGGAAGGCCTATGTCCAAGAGTGGACGTCTATCAGCTTACAATGATGATGATGATGAGATATTTCTAGATTTATCCAATCATCCAGTTGCAGACATGAAAGAATCTGTACTCTTGTTTAAAAGATAAAATTGATAGAAGATAAATTAAAACATACAAAACACGTAAGAAGATGAACGCAATATAAGAAAATATATAAGCTTCTTCACCATCATCATCAGTTGATAATAAGTTAGTTGTCATAACTTATAACAGTACAGACTTTGTTACTTTAGGATTCATACTTTACTACAGTTGAACATCATAGTAATCAGCAAAAAGACTGGAGATAGTGCAGCACACTTGCTTCGATTAGTACTCTGTATTCATCTGGATCACAGTATTACTATTCTAGAGACAGATTTAGCTAGTCAGGATAGTTCGAAAAATCTCTATCATGATCTTATGGGTTGTTGGATAAAACCACTGTTACCTGGGAAACTGATGGACTCCACTTGTGTTGCGATGGGAGATGAAGGAACCGCAAGATTTCTACATGAATTCTTAAAGAACATAGTCATTGAGATATTCAGTAATATTTTGATTATTCACCACATGAGTCAACACGACCGACTTTTAGAGGATTTAATGTTGTAGAAAGTGAAAGCACGTTGGATGCTGTTACTCCAATATACATATTCAACTCCTCATGTTCATATCTACCACTGAACAGTTATATATAAATAGCTTTATAGCTTGATCTTACGTTCTCAACTGTTTTCTGTAATAAAGGTACATTCGTTGTTTCATCATCGTCAGCTTCACTTCTCTGAAACTAAGGAATAATAAGTGAAATATTCACCGAAGAAATACCATCACAGACGCGGTATACCAATCAGATTGTGGTGTAATGGTGTCGAGTTCCGACGGCCCGTGTTAATTGGGACACGGTATATTTAGAGGATTGACTTTTCGTAGTCGCCGCGCTCTTGTTGCAAACGAACGGCGCGCCGGTCACCGGTGTCCACGTAAATATATCTCAGGTACGGGCACCACGAGTGGGCCATTTGCTGGGAACGGTCCTGGGATCATGTGTCCATTAGAATATATCCATGTTTCCTAAAGCAGATAATATGTAGTTCATTATTAATTTATTTGTAACTTCACCAAAACTACTTTGCATGAGTGAAAGGCGGAGAGGAGGTTGTCTTTATCAAAAATATTCTACCTACTGAAAAGAAATCGGTACTTTATTAACAGGTCGTTTAATAAACTTTGTTTTACTTGTGATAGACTTCTGTTTCCGGGAGCCGTCTTAATATCACCGCAGTTCCTATTCCAGCCGTTAGTGTTAAAAAATTACAGTGTTCCGGTTGGAAGGGAGGAATAATGAAACTTAACATCTCATGGCTCATGGTGACGAACACAATGAAGTTCTATGTATATTATCCTAATTGGCGACTAGTCTGTAACTATATGTTATCAGAAATCGTTCGAGAATATTCATCACTTTCTGCTTTATATTCATCGTCATCGCCATCACTAAGCAGTCCTCAGTACACAGTATCAATTTTCACTACAATTCCGTTTTTTCTGACCGTCCTCCAAAAGCAATTCCTAGTTCCTGGACCATGTGGAAATGGAATTTGGATAGTTATTTTTTCGGTTGATGTCTAAGCTTTTGGTCTTCTAGACGGTTTTTACAACTTCATCGGACTCGGACTCATGGATGCGGAATCTTCGAGTTGAATTTGGATGGTGATAGACTTAGACTAACTTCGCCTTACCAACCATTTTCATATCATTCTGTCTTCCTAAGAATATATACTCTTTTCCGGTGATCAACGTAAAAAGCCAGAGTATTCTGAATGAGCACCCTTCATCATCATCGCCATGAGAATGTGATTTTGTTTTGATCCTCACACGATTACGCTCAATCGATGATTATTGTATATGTTTATCCCAAAAGAGGCAATGTTATATTGTGCCCAATAACAATAAAACTCTTTACTTACGTATATATAAATGGTAATGCAGTTTTATTTATATACAGCTTAGATATCCAACGAACGGATGAAAGGATGGGTGACCCTATTCACCGGACAATACGGTCGTTATTTCTGTAATCGCGAACGGGAACCGGTGGTGGCGTTGTAATCGTAAATGTCATGTGATGGTGGATACCGTTGCTAACGATATACTTTCGATCTACTTTCTTTAATCGTATTCTTTTCAATTAAACGCTTATGTTTTATAAAAAGTTTTAAATTGATCTGATTTCTTAAAAGATGATTCTTAAAAGACTCCTTTGTAGGCTGAATGAAAAATATGAAGATAATTTATAAAACCATTTTACAAGTCTTCGATCCTTGAAGCACATGGGTTCTTACGAATTTATCTTGCATCTCTAAAATCGACTTCCTCTACAATTTTTTTTTTATTTAATGAAGAAACGAAACGAGTGGGTTGTCTACCTGATGATAAATGATATGCCCACCTATATCAACGTGGCGCTAACTAGAATAGTATTCACGGTGCCACATTGCGCTCGTCGCCTTGAGACAAGATATTAATCCTCGTAACCCCTGTAATTATTACACTAGCTGATCCGCCCTAGAGACCGGTATATAGTAATGTTTGCAGACTACTGTTTGGCCGTAGAAGTAAGCGGTGGTACTTACCTAAACGGTTTCCGGCAACGGTGACCTACCACCAGTACGTGACCTATTTCATCTAAAAGGATCAAACACAAAAACGATCAAAAGGATCAATGTAAAAGGTCCGTTTGACTGGAGAATAGTTTTGAAAATATTATCTAATAATTCTTTTTTGATAACCAAACAGAAGCCTACCACAAATAAGTCGTCAAATTAATGGTGGCAGGTCTCTGCTGCCGGAGATCATCTAGGTACCACCGCAGCTTCTATTTCTACTGCCAAACAGTAGTCTGAAAACATTACTATACTCCGATTTAAAGGTTGTAGCTAGTGAAATAATAAGCATACGCAACATGGCGCTATTTAGGATGTTATACACTGGACCATGTTGTACTCATGTGTTTGAGACTTAATATGATTTGTCTCGTTACCACAGTAATAATATCTCACAAACAGAGATCTACCACCGTACTGGTAATATTTGTGTACTGTTTGACGGAAATAGGGAGCATGAAAGTGGATGAAGCGAGAGAGGTGTGCCAGGATTTTAGCAAGTGGAGAGGGGTGGTCTCTGCCTACCCTATAGGGAACGAAGCGTGATATATATGTATGTAGTCTGTAGTCGGTTTCCAGCAACAGATACCACTGGTTTCTATATCCAAGGCAGATATAATTTTACTATAAGCACCATTGATATAGAGAATTCTTTTGAGAACGTTATACTGCAAGTCATTGTATACGTAATTTGGCATGCGATGGAATTTAAGCGAAAACAGCGCTGGAAATAGTTTTAATGTTACGAAGGTATAGAAAGAAGGAATACTGTACCGTACTGTACCGTAAAGCGCTGAAAACACTGCCAACTCGTAAAACACCCACTGAACGCATTTTTAGACTGGTGTTTCGTGATATTCAGGCAAAATTAATATGTATATAAGAACATCGCACGAGATGGGCTGATGATGCTGATGAAGGTCGTAAGCAAACCGCTAGATGCTGGAACGATCTGTGCGAAGATCTTTCAGGAAAACATATTTCCAGCAGCAGAAGACTACCACCGTGGTGGTCCCAATAAAGTGGCAACAGGCTCGCCCCCTGTTACACGGGACCTAATCTGACCACATCTGGCGAAATGTGGGTGTTTATTCACCTCTGCCTACCCCTACTGGGAAAAAAGGCGTGACTATATAAAAAAAAAAAAAAAAGAAGACTACCATGTGTTAATTGCATGATCGCATTTATTGATTTTATATCGTTATTATCACTACAAATTGTATTCCCATATATATACACTTTCAGATAGGACGGTACAATGGCGACAGTGACCGCCAGCATGGAAAGCACTCAGAGCCTGGTGCAGGAGTCGCGGGTGCACAGCTACCAGGAGATGCACGTGACGGAGACGCGACAGGTGAAGAAGAAGAGCAAGTCGAAGAGGCATAAGGACGAGGGATCCATATCTGTGGTGAGTACACCGTTGATGGTAACTCTTCTGCTTACTGTTTGCTCACTAGTTGATCGGGAGTTCTTCTTATGGAAGTTAGATAAACAAGTGGTTCGCTTAATGATAATTGATTACCATCACGCATGGATAGGCTTGTAAGGAATCCTGCACAACAACTCACGGAACCCAAGTTAATCTCGCCTGCCCACCGCACCTTTTTAATGTACAAACGACGCTCTGATTCCCACCAACCCAAATCCCCCAAAATGAACCCTTACAAACGACGGTTCCTGGTGCTCGGCGGTTCGTGCAGCCTGAGATTGGTCGATGTGGGGTGTATTTGGATGTAGGCTTATGTCCAGCAGTTGACGTCCATTGGTTGATGATGATGATGATGGACGAGCTTATTGATAGTGTTTTTATCCGATGGGGTAATTTGACTTAACATCTTGTATCACAAGGCAACGAGCATATTGTGATACGTTGTATATCATCTTATCACCACATGGTTATATACCACATAATATACCCTCACGTGGAGTTACTAAGTTTTATTGTATCAACAGTCGAAAAGCTCAGAGAAGCTGCACAAGAAGTTGAAGGCGACGAACGGGGAATCGAACCCCCAGTGCGAGAAATGCTCCCGTCCAGTTTACGCTATGGAGAGGGTGAAGGCGGAACGCAGAGTGTGGCATAAGGAGTGCTTCCGGTGTGTGCAATGCAACAAACAGCTCACGTAAGTGTTGATGATAACTGATCAGATTATTATAAAACGGGAAGTAACTGGTGGTAGGTCTCTGTTCCTGGAGACTATTTAGGTACCACCGCATCACCTATTTCTGTCGCGAAACACTAGTGTGGAAAAATTACAATGTTCCAGTTTGAAGGACGCTATAGCTATTGAAATTACTGGAGTAAGAACCTTAACATCCATTCTCAAAGGACATTACTTATAAGGTGAACATCCTTCACTTCTGGTTGCTTCGTGGAATTAATAGAAATGTTCACGTGATCCTGGGTAATCAAATGTTACGTCTCCAAGAATTCTTACACAGTAAACAACTGTAATGCAGTAATAATGTAGTAATATTTTGTTACAGAGTGGAGACATATCAGAGCGATCACACGAACCTGTACTGCAAACCGCATTTCAAACAGCTGTTCGAGCCGAAGCCGGTGGACGGTGAGGACGATACGGACGGTAAGCTACCATTACACCAACCACTGGACGATCTTTTACTATAGGAGGAGATAAGGACATATCTGATAAGCTCGACTAATGCTGTCGTGGCTAAAGATATCATAACTACAAGTTTATCAACCCAGAAGTTTTACTTCGCCGCTCAAACCGGAATACAGTAATTTATGGTGGCAGAAATAGGCACTGCGGTGGTAACTGGACAGTCCCCGGCTACAAAGACCTACCACCAGATAACCATGTTTGTTAAGATATATTTGTAAATCCTCATCAGCCCATGTCCTATCTATCAACTTCTACATAGGCTTCAATCAATGATCACCACAATTAATCCTGGACTGTTCGTATCCAGTGGTCTACTGGCATTCGTCAGATCGTCCATTCACATTGCGGAAGACAGAACTATGACAAACAATTGTTTATTGTTAGAGTCAGCTCTTCTCTATGAAATGATAACAAATTTTTTCTGTGTGTCTGTTTGTGTTCGATCTTAACAATTACAACATTATTCTGTTCCAGACGCACCGAAGAAACACCAGATGATCATCTGCGAGAGTAATCCTGTGGAACTGCCACCAGACGTCGTCAGAGGTTCGATACTGTTTAAAAGAGAACAAAATCCACTTCACAACTCGACAACTTGGATCTATGCCTTACTGCCATCCCCATAGCAAAAGATATTTATACTATTCATTTTATTTATCGAAGCGACTGGATAAGCAGGACCATTGACTTGATATTAAGTACGTCCATAACAACGTTGGGCTAGGATGATATACACAGAGGTCGTCGGTCAGGATGGGGGTTCTCATCGTCTTCTAAACGACCCTGAGGCGAGGTCTGAGCGTTAGCAAGACCGCGGTTGTGTTCCGGACGGAGATCCCGTGACCTCCTCAAACGCCGAAGGTGATCACCAAGGGTTTGAGTGGGTAAAAATCTCCCCATAACTCTGACCTCCCCTCAGAAGCTCGAATTTAAACTCTTCGCTATAAGACATCGTGTTAACCTTCTTTACCCTGATCAACGCTCTCGAAACCGGAACATAGTAATGTCTGCGCAGCGTGGATGTTGCTCTATTGGTTACCAGTAGGAACTTAGTGTCAGTACTGGAAATTGAAAATGCTGTTTATAAACATTGATACCATCACTATGTCCAGCAGTGGACGCCTGTCGGCCGATGATGATGATGATGATGAAATATTGACACTACAACAAATCGCTTCTAATATACGTTTCGTTACTATTATAAATTCAGTACTTTCTGTAAACTTTGACTTCTCATTAAAGCAGAAGTATGCAGACATTACTCTGTTTCGGTTTGAATGGCGCTGTAAGCACTGAAATGGGGTAACGAGAATTAACAGCTGATGCTTCAGGGCTACGAATACAGTGTGGTCAAATATATATCAGCCTAACCCCACATTGTTAAGAGTGTGCTTAATATCAAATGAAGGTAGGTAGGGTAGGAAAAAAATATTTGCAGACATTCCTTCTGCTGATATTTATGTTAGCAAATATTCTGCAGCATCAGACAAACCGGACTTAGGGCTGGAGGAGTTGGCACAACTGGACGTCAAGTCGCGCTTCGAGGTGTTCGAGCGCGCCGCACAGAAGACGCCGGAGCCGCCGGTCCTGGAGCCCCGTCACCCCAGAGAGAAGTCCACCGCTCTGCTGTCCAAACTAGCCAAGTAAGTCAGCTTACTTTATTCCTCCAAGCGACGAGGCGAGCTAGGATTTAATCTGATAGTAAATGGAATTCTAGTTACAACATCAGTTTATAATTAATAGTAGTGTGCAAACATTACAGTACTCCGGTTTGAAAGGCGCTGCAGCTAATATCGTCTAGTAAAATAAAAAAAACATTTCAGTATCATCCTTACGCCACGTCAACAAAAAGTCAGGAGTTACCTTATTCTTAATAGCCTAAGCTAGATATTCCTGCATGCTTACTACTATAGCTATATATACTTTTATAAACATTTTCATTCCGTGTTATGCGGTTGCTATAGTAACGGTTATTATGGAAAGACGCGGTTGCGGTTGATCACAAGGAATATTTCAGACAAGTTCAAATCTAATTTTATATCACGGCCAGCAAAGTGGGTGAGGAACAGCTAGATACTATGTCCAGCAGTGGCCGTCTATCGGCTGATGATGATGATAATGATGATATATTTATCACCGTTGCACTTTATTCGTATAATAGGCATAGTAAGTATAAGTATTAAACATGTCTACTTGTCTGTTCCTTCCTGATAAATCCCAACGAGCAAAAAATACAATGAAACCTCATATTTAAATTAAACATGGATGTCACATTTAATAGCACAAGCAAAAAAAATGTTTTGACTGTGCTATTTCCGTTTCCTTTTTAAAAGGAGTTCACTTGTTATGATAAAAATTAATCAATTTTTAGACAAACTCTCTTAATGTTAAGGTTCAAATTTCAATGCTCTTTAATGGGCTACCCTTTGAAGAATTTGAGTTATTAAATATTCTTGATACTTGATTGAATAGAAGGAAGCATATCTATTGCTTATATAATGTAGCATTGTTGACAAATCTTTTTGGTTCAAGAACTATTTTATTATTTTTGTTTAATTTGGTGGTACGTCTTTTGCTGAAGGTGCTAAAGTGGAAACCATCACAGCTCCTATTTCTGCCGCCAAACAGCACAGTGCGAATATAACTGTGTTCCGGTTTGAAAGGCGCATCGGCTGGTGTAATTGACTGGGGTGATTCAACATATGACGAGCGCAATATATCAACCTAACTAGCGCCACGTTGTTAGAGGCAGGACTATTACCATCAGGTGAACGTCCTGCTCGTCTCATCCTTAAACTGCATAAAAAAAAACTTGATTATCTTGTTAACATGATAAATAAATTAAAAAAAAAACGTGTAAGAAAATACTCTTTTGTAAATTCTTAAAAGAATGTAACATCTTGATCTTGTACAATATACATGTAATATATATCTTATATCCCTATTTATATTATATTGTATATTCTACCCCGATAGAATATATAAATGGATCGATGGTACATTAACAGATCAAGTTTAAGCAACCTACTTAATACTCCCGCTCCTGTATTCAAGATCAACTCTTAAGAGGAGCTCAGGGGGGATGGAGGTTCTATCTCATGGAATCGTAAAGAGCGTGATTTTTTCTTATTTACATACTAAGATATCTCCAATCATCATCATCAGCAGATAAACGTCCACTGCTGATCTCCAAATCGAACAAATATATAGCAGACAATAAAAATCTAAGATGCAGAAATTTTTTACTAATATATTACCCACTCCTATAGCGCAGTGACTAATTTGTCTAATAATACGAATGTACCTTGTTCAATTTCAAGGTCACGTGCTGTGGACTTTTGTTGATGGTAGGTTTACTAAAATCCACTTAATTGGCAACCCTCACCCTTGTAATGCAAATCCGCTGCTATATCATCATGTGATCCGATCAGTAATATATCAGAGCCAGAATATTCTGGGCCAGTACGCTTCTTCATCCACCGCCTCATTGCACCTTAACATCATTCTAAAATGGAGTCATGTTATTCCATTGTATGTAAAACAAATATTTCATATTACTTCTATATAATAATTTTTTTTTTTTTGTATTTTATTCAAATAAGCGACGGGAAGAGCGGAACTTTCACCTGATAGTAGGTGACTCACCGCACCATAACAATGTGGCGTTAGTTAAAATCGTATATACTGCACCACATTGCGTTTGCCGTCTAACATAACATGTTGGTTCTCTTTACCCCTATAATTTAGTTACATACAGTGCCCTTCAAACCGGAATTGAAAATATGTATTTACTTAGAAAACAACGACATTGATAATGCTATTAAAGTATCAAAACTAATAAGTCGAACTAATATAATGCCGTATAAGCTTCTTGCGTCATCACGCAGCGTTAGTTTGATCCGTTCTATATTTAAACTCCTCAAGAACATCTGTACCACAAACCGCACCCACCACGGAACACCATTCGGCCTACTACCATTAGACGGTTCAGTAGTACATTATCAATTAAAAAAAAAAAAAAAAATATTGGAAAGTAAAAAATACCAAAAAACGTGATTTTTAATATCAATCGTAGTGTTAATTTTTTTTTTATTAAATACGGAGGTTATTTATATTATTATTGTGTTAATATTATCTGTGTGTACGAAAGGGTTTCAAGTGAAATTGGCGGGAAAACGTGTTAAATATTATATTATCTGTATTCGTTTACTTTTTAAGTTCTGAAAGGTTTGCGTTCGTTTGATTAACAATAATACAAATCATATTATTTCTTATTATGAATAAACTAATTAATTTACGATAATAACAATAATTAATTAATGAGATCATTAATGAAAGATATAAAATTGTTAAGTGACTAATAATTGTTTCTAATAAAAGGACATTACTTTTTATTGTTCATATGTAAGATGTCTAAATATAATATTAATGGTACGAATATAATTTTTTTTTTTTTTTTGGATATTTGATATAGTATCAAGTCGAAATTTAGCGAAGCTATTTTTACTTTGGTTCGTCGAGATTATTCCGTTGTTAGTCGTTTATTTCTATTATAAACATATGACAGGATATATATATGACATTCATTTGCGTTTCAAAGTTTTATTTTTACTTCTCCAGTGGTTCGTTTGAAAGAGATTCTTTCAGAGCAATAAAACAACCTATTGTACATTTTTTTTTAATATTTAAGCATAATAAAATTATTATTTGTTATAATTTTATTCTTTTCAGATTCAAAGCAAAGGGTATGGATATTGGTGTGTCGGACGAGTACCTGAATGGTGTCCAGGTGGAGCCGAGTTCCAGCGAGCCGGAGGATGAGGACGGTAAGCTGCTTAACAGATGATTTATATTAAACTAATTTGATTTTCGAACAGAAGGACATTACAAATATTTTCGTTAACTAAAGCTGATAATCAGATACCTAGCTGCGACTTTAGTTATATATTTTTTTTATTGTATCACGCCTTTTTCCCAGTAGGGGTAGGCAGAGGCGAATAAACACCCACTTTTCGCCATATGTGGTCAGATTAGGTCCCATGTAACAGGGGGCGAGCATGTTGCCACTTTATTGGGGCCACCACACGCACACAAAGATGTCAGTGTGCGGGTTTCCTCACGATGTTCTCCTTCACCGTTTGTATTTCGCTGTTGTAACTAAAGTTCACAAATGTACATAACTTAAATATTAAGTCATCGGTACATGCCGAGATTCGAACCCGCGACCTTCGGAATGAAAGCCGCACGCTCTAACCATTAGGTCAGCGAGCTACTACTTTAGTTATACAACACTTTTTTTATACAAGATGTTAGGCGAACATGTTCATTTGGTGGTAAATGGTACGCAAGTTCTTAACAATTAAAGTCGGATAATGTCTACTAACTAAAACCTCCCACTCGTCCTCTAATTGTCACCAAGGTATCGGATTAGGTATGCCTAAGTTAATTTTGAATTGCTGTTATATCGGTAGATGAGGACTCGGTCCTCAAGAAGTCGTACGCTCACACCGCGAGCCGCGAGCAGCCGGTCTCCTTCTGCAACATGAGCGAGATCGTCGGACGCTTCGAGACCGGCCAGCAGGGCGCCGCGGACCGCCACAGGGAGCGCAAGCAGGAGATACAGAACATACGCAGCCGGCTGTTCATGGTGAGTAACTGGTGGACTTTAACACTTCAAAACTATGACATCTTTCATTATTTTTTTTTTTAAATTAAATTACAAAACAAAACAAATTATGAAATGCGTAATATATATAGTTCCGTAGTATATAATACTGTATTCGCTTATATATAAGAAATCATTAATGACAATTAATTTTAAGGCCTAAGGCCTATGTCCAACAGCTGATAATGATGACGATATATTTTTTATCATATTTGTGAAAAAACGCTGGCCGACAACAATTTTGGCGCTTAAATTTGTGACAGCTGTCAGTTGGTGTTTATTCTGGTTTATTATGAGAGAAACTAAAACTCGAAAATATATTTAAAATAAAGAAACGTCATAGGTGTTATAAATATTTGTAATGTTATAAAAGTTCTGTTATGTAATAACATATCATCAGCCGATAGACGTCCACTGCTGGACATAGGCCTCCCCTCAAAGATCTCCACACCGATCGATATAAGATTTATAAGATCTTATTTTGTGGAATACCTCAGAGAGAAAGCTGGAAGAGACCTGTATCTAATACCGGATAATGATGAACTATACAAAAAATAAATATTATTGTGTTTATATATCGGGAATATATATATGGTTATGGTTGTTATTAACAATTTATATTTATTCCAGGGCAAACAGGCGAAAATCAAGGAGATGTACGAGCAGTCCGTGATGCAGAGCGAACAAGGTAAGCGCCTCTTGATTTTTTTAATTATCATATACTATAAATAGAACAACTAGCTTATATCATGAAGAACCTATTTATATTATTTCTGAAGTTTATATACTGAAACGTCAACGTGTGAATAGAATCAAAAAGGGAAAATTTCTTTGTATGAACAAAAAAAATTTATTTAAATACCAATTTCTAGTCCTTGCTTAAATGACTACGGGGAGTAATAATCTTAATTTGTATATATAAATGGAAGTATCCAAAAATAACACAAAGTTTTGTTTAAACAAAGCTGTGATGCCTCAAATAGACAAAGCATTAATAGGAAACGGAAATTTTCTAAAAAAAAACTGCTTTTGTCTACATGTGCCATACATTTATCCACACTTAGCCAGCATGATCTATAAATGTCCTTGCGAGAGAAGGCCCAAGTCCTTAAGGACTGAAGACAACATGAAGAGTGACATTAATTATTATTTTGTTTATGATTGAATATTTTTTGGTACACCAGGTCAGACGTCCGCCGATAAGATCGCGCGCGAGCTGGAGCTGGACGCGGAGCGGGCGCGCGCGATCAAGCAGCGCTTCGAGAACGGGGAGTTGTTCAACGACGAGAACCGCCCGCCCAAAAACCGCGAGATCGACGACCGGGCGCTCTTCAACGAGGGTGAGTTAGCAACCAAATGTCATTCTTTGAACCCTGTGGGTTATCACATAACCTCAAATCCACAAGGTATTAAGTAACACCGATTATAATGAAACGGTCTCGCCTAGAATGCTGCAAATCCTCAACATATGTTTTCCTTCACTGCAATCTGAAGCTCAGTGAGGATTGAACCAGCGAGTCTGAAATATTTATAGTGCGTGCGATCGCCTATAAAACTGAGCTAACACAGCATCTACATGTTTATATTCTTTTTCTTTCAGGTATAGCAAAGAAATCTAGATCTATCTTCCTGGAGCTGGACGCAAATGCGAAGAGTGTACCGACCTCCCCACCCGCGCAGGAGGCGCCCAAGAGGAAGGAGATTGTGAGTATATCCAAAATATTTTAAATTTTATGTGTTGATAATAAAACTTTGATTCACCTGCAATGTGATGGTGGCAGCTAACTACCCAGGTGGGCTCGCGAAAACCTTATCACCAACCAAACTGGATTTGACCAGGATTGAAACAGAGATCTCCACTAAGCTAACGGGTAACCTAGTACCAAGGGAAAGGTTGTTTATGTGATACATTATTTTACCAAAATTATAACCAAGGTGTGCAATATTCACTATTCTTATAAAATATGTTTGGGTTCGATTCCCACTGAATTGGAACTTCCGGTGAAAGGAAAGTAATGTTTCAATAACAACCCTTGTGCGTATTTGACATCCATTAATAGCTGCTTAGTCAGCATGGTTGATAAATGACCTTCGTTGTCCTTGTGAGAGAAGAACCCGGAGCCCAGCAGTGGAACCATTAAGAGAAATATATATTTATAACAGATTCCTTTTATACCTTATAAATTATTTTCGGCCTCATATTAAGGGTAGGCCTGTGACCCTAAAGTACTGACGGAAACAGGCTGTTACAACAAAATATTTCTTCCCCCCTTCTTCAGCCGTTCGTGCCGAAGGACGTGGTGCGCGCCGCTGACAAAGTGGAAGAGGTGAAAATCGAAACTGCTGACATCTCAGACCGGTTCCGGTTCTTCGAGACTTACCGGCCGGAGGCTTCGCGCAAAGAGTTCCGCATGACGCCGCCTAGGCACACTCAGGTAACCAATGTGCTGTGATGGGTCTTAAAGCAACGTGCAGTGTTTTCAATCCCAAGCAGCGCCACAGCGCCTTCCTGCTCGTCTTTAAATTTCATTGGATAAATACAAAAATCTCGTAAAATGGTGTTCCTCTATTATTCCTAAAGCTACATTCAGCCATTACAAAACCCAACAAGAACCGTTGTTGAGGATGTTAAGGATATGAACACACACTAAAATTACTGGTGTGAGTTAATCGTGTCGTGGATCATTGCAGCGCGGGAAGTCGCCGTCGCCCGAGGTGTATCACGAGCCGAGCGTGGTGAGGAGTGGTGCAGAGGGCGCTGCGGACGCTGCCCTCGCCGCCGATAGGCACACCGCCTCCAGAATGATCAGCGTGTTCCGCCAAATGGAAGAGCAGCGGCACAGGCACGATGACGCTCAAGGTAACTACGTATCCACGGGGTTTTTTTTCTATAATATTAATTTACCTCATAACAATTTTAGGTCCCTATAAATGATCTAACACTGGAGACCAGATTACTGGTAATTAGTAATTAATAAAGTGCATATGCGATTTCTATATGAATCATATAACTGTTATCAATTACCACTTTTAGACAGCAAGATGTCCATGTGGTTGTGCAGCTGTGAGATGCTCTATTATTTTACTTAAATGTTACATATACGTTTTCAGCTGGACCCAAACCGCTGAAGTGTTTCACACCACCTCCGCCCGGCGAAGGCAATCACCAAGGCGAGTCCTCGTCCGAGGGCAGCAGCTCTGAATACGAGGAGGACAGCGAGGACGAGCGCAGAAGGGCGTACTTCGAGGCGCGTGAAAGGGACGAAGCTCTCAAACAGGTAGTTAATTTTAATACGAATATACTTAAGATGTTTACACTAGAATATCCCAAGCAAAAATGCAAGTCTAGTGATTTTACTAAACGCATCAAACTTAGTTCCGCTAATAGTATTTCAAGAAGACAGATTTCTGTGATTTCTATTCAATGAAATAGCCACTATCTTTAAACAAAACGGCTTCTCAACTGTGTTGCTATAAATGTTTTAGTTTACTGTTAATAAGTAAAAGGTTTTCAATCTGCTCCCCGTGGACTTCAGGCGCAGCAGCTGGCGCGCACCAGGAGCTTCCGGGACCGTTTCGAGAACTGGTCGGAGTCGGAGGCTCCGCGCGCACCGCCCGTCGTGCGACTGCGCATGCGCAGCGGCGACCGCGACGTCGCGGACGAGGAAGCGGACGGCGAGTCGCAGCTGGAGACCGCCAGAAGGTGCATTTCACCTCATCATCTTCAACGATAATTGAAAATCTCCACGACCTATATACCACACATACATATATAGACCTATATTACCTAATCACAAAGTTTTTTTCTAAATTTTCAACTTCTACTGTAATTATTTTACATCCATTTTCGTATTCCGCAAAACAAGATGCGATGAGCATTCGCATGATGATGTGCTCCGCCCGAAACAGTGCGGCGCTACTTTAAGATGATATACACTGCAACATGTCGCCACCTTCAGACATACATTTCATTAAGTTCCGTTACCCTATTTCACAAGCTACAACGCTCTTCAAACCGGAACATTGTAACATTTGCACACTATTGCTTGACTGCAGAAATAGAAGCTGAGGTCTCACACATACAATTAATGTATACACTATACGACAAAAATCTTTTTTTTTTTAGTATAGCTTCTGGTTTATTCACTTCCAGTAATAACCTGGTATTGGCTGTTTGTTCCCAAAAATTATATTGAATTAAAAAAATATATATCAGCTTCATTGTACGCTATTCGTTTCAGTTTGCGCGAGAAGTTCGAGAATATGAAGGTGCAGCAGAGCACCGTCACCAAAACGGTCGCGCCCAAAGTGAATCGGTTCGTGGTGAGTTTATGTTGATCTATTAACTACCTCTTCTCATCCGTCGAAAACTAGTTATGGTATTCATCATCATCATCCGATAGACACGTCCACTGCTGGACAAAGGCCTGCCCCAAAAGATCTCCACATACATTCTACATGGCTGTCCAGTACAGCCGGGCACTAGGGGCTGTAGTGTGTAGAGGATTTGGGTCATTTCCCGCCACGCTGGCCCAATGCGGGTTGGTGGAAGTCAGAGCCTCGGTTGTAAACTAGCATGGTGCACTACGAGCAGGTGAGGTTGGCTTGGATCTCATTAGTTGTTCTGCGGGACTCCTTACACATCCCGCGTGCTGCTGGGACTTAGGCCTTTTACTAGGCGAGTCTAAACCACGCAGCGTTGACGAGAAGCTTAAGCAGAGCGGGAATGTCCTCTAACATGTCTGTTCTCGGAAACCATCTAACCACATACCATTACTATGATCCAGTTTGAACGACGCTGTAGCTAGTGAAATTACTGCAGCAAGGAAACGGAAGATCTTATGTCTCACTACTAGCCCAATCTGGTGTATAGCGTCGTAATAAGCGCCACATTGTTATAGGCAGGCGTATCGTTTACCATCAAGTAAAAGTCTCGGTCGAATAAAAAACTTGGTAAACCTTTATGATTCAGCTCTTCACAGGGTTCTGTACATTAATTGTAACATAAAAAAAATACTAATTAGCAATTTTGTTGCAGTGACAGCCGCTATTGTCGCCGGCCGCCTTCCGCTACCAAAGTGTTTTAATTTAACTCAAACGTAATCTCGTCAGGTCGACTCTTGCCCTCTATATTGCGGGTAGTCGCAAAAAATCTCATTAATAGCTATACAAAAAAAAATTACCAGTTAATAATAATCTCGCGACTACCCTAGATCATAACTATACTTAAGTTTCAAATCCAAGAAAATTTTTATCGTTATTGCGGGTAGTTGCAAAAATATCGCACTTGATTATTAGCTTATATAAAGAAAACTTTTCAACTACCCGCAGTTTGAAATTATATCTAAGCATAAAATCTAAAAACATTTCGTACTATTGTGTAGTAAAACTTTCGACTGCCCGTACCCCGTAGGTACGTATAGATTTAAAATCTAAGAAAATGAACATTTTACTTTACTGGTACGTAGTAAACATACGACTGCCCATATATTGAAATGCCTAGGTTTAAAATTAAATCGCCTAAATATATTTATTGCTCTCGACGCGGGGCTGGGGGACTGCTCCATTTTGAAACAAGTGCCTTACTGAGTGCAATGGCGCGCGCGCGAGCTGCTGTTAGAAAATGGCGGGAGAATTTCGCGCCAAAAACTATATATATTATTTAATGACTGTTTGTAACTAATATAGATTATATAAGGAGATATTATTTACATTTATTATATTCGCTTCGAATTACTTTATCCGTATTCATTATTTAATTGAAGTTCCCACTGCTGGGAGTCTGCCACTTTATCGCGAAGTGAAATAAATTTTCAGCGAAACTGATTTATTTCGCCGATAGATGAATGGTCTTGAACTGTTGTGAAAAAAGAGTGTTTCCCAGCAGTGGGAACGTTAAGTGGGCTATTTGTTCACCGATTATAATCGAATCTGTCTCGGAATCTCAATCTTAATTATACGCGTTTAAGGTATAATTTCGGTTTGACGATGACGTCACATGTAACTTGACAACTTAAATACTGGTGCTAGGTCTGCCGGAAACTGTCTAGACTGATACCACCGTAGCGCCTGTTCATGGCGCCGACCTGTTCTGTGAAAATTACGGTGTTCCGGTTCGAAGGGCGATGTAGCCAGTGAAATGATTAAGACCTAACATCTCACGACGAGCACAATATGGTGTTGTGTATATCATCTTAACTAGCGCCATGTTATGGGAGGGTACTTACCATCAGGTGAAAAAGGTTCTGCTCGTCTCATTTGTTTAATAAAAAAAATGGCGGGAAAAAGTGCCATTTGCGTTTTCTATAATTCGTGTTTAAATAATTATTTTTATTTATCAACACAACATCGGGCCGCGTTCGCATGTTGCGACTATGTTATTGCATCTTATGTAACTTAACGCTAAGCACACTGCAACTGAATGTCGATTCTCTTTTTACGCTAAGTTTGTACTTAATGTTGAGGGGGAGTGGGGGATGATAGGGACGTTTTTCATTTTTGTACTCTACCGTTATATTTGTAAAGCTGCTGTGTAATTTAATAATAAACGTTTCGAATTTATTGCGATTTTGTTTCATTTCCATATTTACATTAGAACACACGCACACTCGCTGGCCTAACGGTTAGAGCGTGCGGCCTTCATTCCGAAGGTCGCGGGTTCGAATCCCGCGCATGTACCGATGACTTTAATATTTAAGTTACGTACATTTGTCTACTTTAGTTACAACAGCGAGATACAAACGGTGAAGGAAAACATCGCGAGGAAACCTGCACATGAATTAGAATTTATTCTAAGGTGTGTGTGAAGTCACCAACCCGCATTGGGACCGCGCGGTGACTACGGCCCATCGCCCTCATATTGAGTGTAGGCCTGTACCCTAACAGGGGACGTAAATTGATTATTAAGACACATATATGTGTGTTTACCATCACAGCGCCTATTCCTACCGCCGAACAGTACTGCGCAGACATTACTGTGTTTCAGTTCGAAGAGCGTTGTACCTAGTGAAATTACTGGTATCGAACATCTTGTGTCTCACGACGAACACAATATGGTGTTGTGTATATAACCTAACTAGCGCTGCATTGTTACGAGCAAGCGTATGACACCATCAGGTGAAAGTACAGCTCGTGTCGTCGCTTCGTAGTATTAGTGGGACCGGAAAGTAATGTCGTTTCTGCGCATGCCAATACTTGATTGTCATTTGTCAGCTCATTGTTTTGTTCAGAGGCGTACCAAAGACATTGTGAGGTTATAGTGATTTCTTTACTTATAGACAATTGAATTACAATTTTTTTTTGTAATTTTGGGTAAAATGGCCAGCCAAATACCAGAAGAGGTACACATCCGGCATTGCATGCTCTTTGAGTTTCGCAAGGGAAATAACGCAACAGTTGCTACCAAAAACATTTGCGATGTTTATCCAAATGCACTGGACATTCGTAAATGCCAAAGGTGGTTTTCCAAGTTCAAATCGGGTAATTTTGATCTTTCCGACTCGTATCGATCAGGAAGACCATCAGCGTTAGACAACGACGTGTTAAGGGCGGAAGTGGAAGCAAATCCGTGTCAGACGATCGAGGAATTGTCAAACAGTCTCAACAAACCTTGGTCGACCATCCAAGAACATTTGAAGCAGATTGGAAAAGTAAGCAGAGCAGGTGTTTGGGTCCCGCATAATCTGTCCGAACAGAATAAGGCTAACCGATCAATCACATGCAACTTATTGCTTCAACGACACAACACAGAAGCGTTTTTTGATCGCTTGATCACAGGAGATGAGAAATGGGTCCTGTATGATAACCCAAAACGCAAAAGGCAGTGGCTCTCTCCAAATGAAATCCCTCGGAGTACTGCTAAGCCAGGTTTACACCCCAAAAAAGCGCTTTTGTGTGTTTGGTGGAGTATTCGCGGCATTGTTCATTTTGAATTACTGAAACCTGGAGAAACTGTTACTGCAGACCTCTACAGCGAACAATTGCAGCGAGTCAATCAATCTTTAATTGAAAAGTGGCCAGCGATTGTCAACCGAAAAGGCGTCATTCTCCAACATGACAATGCAAGACCGCACTGCGCAAGGCGAACTCTAGAAAAAATTAATGAATTGGGGTGGGAGGTGCTGCCTCATCCACCATATTCGCCCGATGTTGCACCATCGGATTTCCACTTATTCCGAGCGCTGCAACACTTTTTAAGTGGCAAAACATTTGCAAATTTGGATGATATCCAAAATGCCATCTCTAGATATTTTGCCGAAAAACCAATTAATTTTTATCGATCAGGGATTGAAAATTTACTCACTAGATGGCAAAAGGTTATTGACAATGATGGGGAATACATCATTGATTAAAAATAAAGACTCGTTAAAAATGTGTGTTTGTATTTAGCGTAAGAAAACGACATTACTTTCCGGTCCCCCTAATATAAAAAAAAAAAAAAAAAAAAAAAAAAAAAAAATCGTTTTTTGTTATTACTTTTATTAATAATGGCAATGGATAATATTTTTACCTAGTTCCATATCAGGGGCGTGTGCTTCATACAGGCAAATAACCGCTACATACCCTTTTTTTTCTTTCGGGGGGAAATCTCCGAAAGATTTCGGCTTCTGGGCGTAAGTCAGGGTTGAGAGATTCTTAATATAATCCCTTCGGTGGTCTGCATGAGTGTATCCGGAGAGACCCCGGGATCTACAGGACGCACCGGATCACCTCTACATTTTGTGTTAGCACGTCTCTGAAGGCCAGAGCCCTAGGCAAGTACTGCATAGCCTAGCTTTTTAAACCTATCTAAACAATGATCTCTCAAGTTACTCAGAAGGTAGACAGCTATGCTTGGACCATTGTTAAATTGATTTACCTTTCAGTATAGATAAGCATAGAGATTTTGGGTATGGTGTGCATACTCTGCGTTAGATCTCTGTGCGGCCCTGGTTCCATTGTCATAAAGAGTCCAGCGGCGAGGGTCTCTCGACTAGCATAGATTGTTACTTCTCCGTACCTTACATTTGGGTGTCGATAAATCAAAAAGCAAAATTCTATTATTATAATCTATTTATTATTTTCCAAAAAAAAAAAAAAATATAGGAAATTTGAAACAAATAAATTAACCGGCTAAACGTAAACGCGTTAAATATATTCAAACAATCACAATATCCTCCCCCGTCCGGACCGCGCCGGAACCGGAACACGCCCCCGACCGCCTCCGCAACTACTTCCCATTTTACAAACATTTTGAGCATATTGCCATATAAATAATCCTCTGATGCCCCACCATCCCCGTTAGGATGGCGACACTACAACCAAAACAATTACACAAGTGCTTAAGACAACTTAAATCTGGTGTCTCACTTAATGGTGGTCAATTGTTAAAGATCTGGTTACAATATTTGTACACCGTTTGTAACAAAGACATGAATTGTGACAACATATAACTGTAATAAAATTTTGTTCTATATATATACACACCATTGTACCCACAAGTGGGACTCTGGGCCTTCTTTCACAAATGCCAAGGGTTTTGTGAAGATTCATAGATGTCACATGTAAAGCCATTCATTTTGAATCATATTTTCCCTTATATATTAATTCATTTTAAGCTTAAGCTCAATCGGATTCAAACCTGTGACTCCTCGAGATGAATGATACATGAGTGCCTTTTCAAATTGAACCCTCAAGGTTTCAAAGAATTTTAATTAACTTCCTTTTTTTTATAATTCATTGACCTGGATTTTCAACTGATGGTGATGCCTGATTTGAGTTTCGTTACCAGTAATTACACCGGTGTTACAGCAGCTTTCAAAACGAAACAGTAATGTGTGCACACTACTGCTTGTTGGCTGCATTAGGAGCTGCCGCAGTACCTACGCAGTCTCCATCAACTGAGACTTGACACCGGTTTATTACAAACTTCAGAACATATAGAAAAATTATACTTCGGTTATGATGTCCTTTTATTTTATATTTATTATTACTATTAGATGGAAGTCCCTGGTTCAATGCCGAGCCACAGTTCTATACTATGGTTTTCATTTCAATCCTCCTGGCAAACTGCCACCATCACATTGGAGATATATCATAACAACATTGATGAGTTCAGGCTGTCAAGGTATGAGTCGGAGTGTCTACTTGACTTCGTTACCCATCCAGTCTCATCGCTTAACTTGTAAGTTAACTTATTAATAAGTTAAATGTTACATTTGATATATATTCATATAATAATAATTAATACATTAAATAAACATTTATATATATTTAATCCCCTTTCTATACTACTATAGTAAAATTATTAAACATGAATATAAGTAATAATTATTATAACCAGACCTTTAACTCGCATGAAGACAATTAAACAGTTAAGTACGCCCAAACTCATGCACCGCATCATCTGGTTGTACACCGGGAAGAAAACATCTTCAAATTATTGTATTTATATGAAATCTTGTCTCTGGTCTCAACTTACAAACATACTTATTCCACGGGCACTCAAATAAATATTGCAAAAAAAAAAAAACTTATATGAAAAATTTAAGAACTAAAGTTTTACATGAGATGGGGAAACAAATATAGACAACCTTAGTGTTCCCACCGCTGGGACTTAAGGTCTTAATAAAGAGAGTCAAGGCAATTGCTCAAGAGTGTTGGTAGATGAACCGTTTAAATGTTGATGCTGTTCATTGAACATGTGGGTTTCCACACAATATCTTTGCACTGAACTAGAGCTCACCGGGGATTGAATCCGGACCCTCCTTGACTTAGATGGCTAGCTTATGAAGTGAGCTATTACAACTTTAAATATATATAAAGAAATGTGGTAATTTTAACATTTTATAACAAATGAAATGTGTAACGATGATGAGTATATATTGTTACCAAGCAGATCAATGTAATGGTGAATAAAGGTGTTACCAGTAACAAACACATCTATAAACGTGTGGGGTATAAAAATGGATGTAAAAACAAATCCAGAGAACTGTGTGTCCGTCTACCAGCGCTAACCTATCAGAATAAAACTCTATACTCTTAGTGTGCAACTCTTTAGAAATATGCGTGAATATTTTTTTTTATCTATTTTATTCCTTATACATTATAATTTCGTCTTCGTTAAAACTCTTTTCGAATCACATTCACAACGCAGTTTTAGAAACGATACTTAATCATCAAATAAAAAATAAAAAAAGGTCTCTACTACATCTGTTTGAGCGGAGAAGATACCTCTTACAACCTTCATATAAATAAAAGCTAAAAGTTAACCAGATAATGGATGTCTCGGGTTCGATTCTACAAACTGCTGTGCGGTTTGATTAGTAAGGTGTTTTATCGAACCCAGGTATCTAGACATGACCATCACAAAAGTAATGATGTGCTCTGGCCAATAAAATTAAAATCAATGCAAAGATATTTTATTTATAAAATAAAAAAAAAAACAATTGTGGTGTTTCAATTGATTATCACTTAAGAACAAATGGCCCGACTATTCAATCTGAATCTGATCATCTTGCCAGAGCAGACCGAGTACTGGATTAAAAGACATATGTTGATGTAGTCTTAGTTAAAAAACATATATAACATCACTTTATAAAATGTATTCAATAATAATTTATTGCAACCTGAAGGAAAAAGGTTGTTGTCTCCGGTTTCCATTATGAAAGTTTAACTTCACTTAAAAAAAGCATTGCTGATGCTTTATGGAAATTAATATGCAACGGGATAAGTTAATCTAAATACAGACGTAATCTAAAACTGCGTTCACCAACAAACATCTCGCTTAGCCTCTACGAGACACCTTACTCTATATATTTACAGGGAATCTAGCCTATGGTACGAATTTCAAGGACTGAAGACCTCGTGCGCGACGCGGTAAGGCTGCTCATTGCAAAGCAACGAGCTTGTGGGTTCGGTGTACAAATCTTAACCTCTCTCAATTTTGACCAATAAGATCAGTGTTATTAAAAATCTTACAAATTGATTCCTTCTTTACTCTGCATTCTATAAAATATGTCTCCGATGGTGAGAATTTTTTTTAAAGTCTAGATTTTCTCTAATTTATTTAGAAAACAATCGAAGACTCGATTCACTTTAGAATGTTAAAAATTTTGTTGTTGTTCAAATCAAAGGTACTCACACAACAGTCCCGGATCCCACACGATCCATGCCATCCGTAACGGGGCACCAACACGCACTAGCTATCACGTCACCACGCACACATATACACTAATCTGGGGGCCGGTTCACTATTTCCTGCAATTTTGCACTCAATAGCTTCGCTTCCACTTTAGTCTCTCGGTCTTTGTGCCGGTCCGAACATTTGCGCTCGTCAACCCTGTGGTCCTTCTTGGTGTCCCTGTGAGATCGGTCTTTGTGGTCTCGGTGCTTGTGCGACCTGGATGATGAGTGCTTTCGATGGTGATCCGATTTGTCCGACCGGCTCTCCTTATCGGATTTAACTTCTAACTTATCTGACTTATCCACCCTGTCGGTTGTTCTGTCGGTTTTATCAGACGATTTACTTTCAACTTTGTCTGATGATCTTCCATCAGATTTCTCAGAAGTCCTGCTATCAGTTTTGACAGAGGTTCTGCATTCCAGTTTGTCACATAATCTACTTTCCGATTTGTCATGTGATCTGCTTTCAGCTTTATCAGTTCTCCAGTCTGACTTATCAGATGTTCTAGTATCTACTTTTTCACATGATTTACTTTCCAATTTGTCAGATGTTTTATCTAATCGATCAGAAGTACGTACATCAGATTTTTCTGATGATTTAATTTCTGCCTTGTCAGAAATTTTATCTGATTTATCAGATAGTTTACTTTCTGATTTTTCGGTTGATCTACTCTCTGATTTTTCGGATGTTCTGCTTTCTAATTTATCAGATGTTCTGCTGTCAGATTTAAAGTCACTTTTATCAGTAAATGTCTTATTGTCTGCCTTATCAATAGATTTTTCAGATTTTTCTACTATCCGATCAATCCTTTCCATTTTAACATCAGATTTTTCATTCCTGCTTTCATGCTTATCTAATGATTTATCGGAACTCTCAGAAGGTTTACTCTCCGCCTTATCACTAGGACCGTTTATCCTGTCTACTACTTTATCAGCAATTCGTATATCTAGTTTCTCCAAATGTTTTTCTGTCTTGTCCACAGGTTCCGTTTTGTCCGATCTGCTTTCCAACTTGACAGGAGTTCTACTTTCAGACTTTTCTGTGACTTTCGTTTCACATTTGTCCAATTTCGTGTCAATCTTTTCTGTCGATCGCTCAGAACGGTGTTTGTCACTTTCCCTGTGTCTGTGTGAAGTGACTTTTTCCGATTTTTGCTCTGTCCTGTCTGACTTTTCGTGTCTGGACTCGGTTTTCTTTTCCTTTTTATCGTCTAAATGCTTTTCTGTTTTGGTTTGAACCTCTGTGCTTTTCCTGCTTTCAGACAGTTTCAAGGCAGGCTTGTCTTTGTATTTTGCACTTAGCGCTCTCATTTCTATAACACCACTCTTGTGTTTTGTCGTCGACGATTTCTTAGACTCTGAGAAACAAAAAGTGATTATGTTATTTTTAGTATATTAAAGTTGTTTCCAATAACAGAGGCTAATCAGCAGAAAAGTTAGTTATAATAAATTCTTGGTTAACAACATTGCTTCAAGTCGTATATGTCAACTTATTTAATGAAGCCACCATATAAATACTCTATTTTTACAGATCAGACCAGAAAACCTTCAAATGGTACCCTACAGGGAAGAAGCGAAGGCTTAGTAGAATTCACAATCATTAAAACTCTTTTTGCTAAGAGAAAAACGAAGATCTTTACTTTGCCATTTCAAGCTTATCTATTATATGATTAGAGCTTCCCCAACTCTGAGGTCTGTGAACCCGAAGTCATATTCTTGCTAGATCGTCACTACATGGGCAACCATGTATATCTCAGCAGTACATCTGGCATGTTTATGTTAGTTATCTTACCTATGTGCACTGGTGGTGGGTCGGCAGCCGGCCTTTCGTCTGCCGGTGACGACGCTTCTGATGACGGGTAGTACTGCTTTAGACGAAGGTGCCATGCTGTACCATAAAATAAAATATATTAGATCAAATCTACAGTCATTGGTTTGGAAGAATATAATGCGCTTGCGCATCGATACTCACCTACGGATGTAACCGCAGAGATCGTGCGGAATTGGTGTATGATGTTCCTAGGCAGGAAGTATACGTCATCTGAGCACAGCGGCAGCCGCGAGTACCGTACGCCCTCACGCCGCAGCTGGTTCAGCTTCGCCTCCTCCAGCCTGGGAAGCAAGTTAGTTAACTTTACCTAAACAAATAAACTTACGGTCGACAACGCATATCTGATGTCTCTTGTACTTCAAGCGACCATTAGTAATCATCAGCCTATAAATGTCCACGCCAGAGCCCACGAACATTGGCGTGGATACAATGTACATTAGACACCATTTTTGTTTTCTCCATATTAATTTTAAGACACACACGTCGAGGCGCTCTACAGAGGTCATCGAGCATTTTGCCAAGATCTTCTATTAAGAATGGAAATTAAAATATAAATAATTCCATTTCTTGACAAACGAACATAAATTCAGACGCGGTAGAAATTAAATTTGTGTTCTGTTTAGTAAGAGAATGAGATGAATACACCTCATAGGTGAAAAAAAGAGACAAACAGGGAGAGAAAAGAGAAATAGTGTGATTCTTTTTTATTGATTGACGTAGGTAGAACGAAAGAGAAAGAAAATAAATTGAAGCACATGTAGTAAAATTTAAGAAAAAATAAGTTTTGTTTTTAATATATGTATTATAGATTGCAAGGTTTCTCCTATCCCCTTCATTAATTTCATTGTATATCCAGAGTAAAGTATACAGCATAGAGAATACTCTCCACGCACGCTGCGAACTAAAGCACAAAGAGGAACGAACATTAGGTAATCTTTATACGAACGTGATTTGTATACAGTTTCCCTAATATTCGTTTAATTTTTAATCTCATTCTCTCAAGGCTAAAACTCTGTGAACACATTTAAAGGGTCTCTTTTAGGTTTAATAAACTAAGTTGACTAAACTTACCACGTGACACACTGCGATATGGGCGGCTCGTAAAGGTCCAGCTGCAGCAGTTGCACTAGCTTGTTGAAATCAGCCGCATGGAAGGCCACCACGTCCTTGGTGATCCTGCCCCGGTCTCCCTCGTCACCACAATGGATAGCCTTTAATACACCTGCAATCGTAAAATATCACCGGATAAATGTAGTCCATAAAAAAAGAAGTTTTAAAAAGGTACAGGTACTGCAATGTATTTGGTCAGTAGTCTCGAGCTCTCTGGACTAAAACGGATTTCGGGTTCATAGGCCTATAGCGTTCCTGCCGGGAGGCACTGGTGCGTCCCTTAATAAGTCCCTGGGCCTCTCGCAACGCACGAATGACCACCAAGGGGATTTTAGTGGGTAAAATCCCCACATACTTTACCCACTTGTCTTCCCTCCAGAAGTAGAGTATTTTTTTTTTTTTTGAAGAACCTGCACCTCCTCTTAGTAATAAAAAGGTACCACAATGTATAGTGTAGATACTGTAGGTTCAATGAAAACTGTAGCTTTTGTTAACTTAAGAAATTTTAACAGCTACATTTCACTTCAGATAATATAAAGGCTAATAGAATGATTATGACTGTATTAACTTCTCTCTATATTTCTGACCCTGTTTCTGGAAACCATCGAAATATGTGCCACCACAGGACCTATTTGTTATTGTGTTCCGGATTAAAGTGTGCTGTACCTAGTAATATTACTGGGGTGAAAACAATTTACAACTTTTGTTTTCAAGGCGACAAGTACAATGACACGCGTTTCCTATTACCATCAAGTGAATATTCTAAGTGGAATAAAAAAAAATATTTGTTCAGAATACATTTAAAAACTAATGTTGTTTATAATGAGCTAACCATCTCTTTAACAGAAATGGCAGCTTTAAGATTATTTTACAAATTTATAGTATACAGACGATATACACGTAAAGACTTACCGACAGCGGCGGTGGTAATCCGGTCAAGTCCATGACCGACGTGGTCCGCGTGTGCGCGGGTTCGATCCTCGAAAAGGAACTCGCGCGCCTCGCTCCATCGCGGCAGGTACTGCAGGTTGCGCAGTTCGTTGATACCGGTTCTGTTAAAGTTTACAAAATATAGTAATAAATGTCTCTCTTTCTTTATTTACACCTTATTTCTAGTGAAATAAAAATGTTTAGTATCTCTAAAAGAAACTCTAGATGAAAAATTGTTTTTTAGAACAAAGGCACTGTAGCAAAAAAATAATGAAGTCTTTGATTCGATTCCTGGAACACATTTTGTTGAGCTTCATTTGTGGTAGTCTCGTCCGCATAATATAAATCTCATCAGTATTAAATTAATATAAATTCATTGAAGTCATCTTAATGTAGTGCTGGTAGTACCTTCTCTTCTTGATAGGACTCTTGCCGAGCTCAGCAGTGGGCACGAGCTGCTCGCCAGGCCTGATCCAGAGTATGGGCCCATCGTTCGACTCTTGCGGCTCCATTTCCACCGCAGCCATAGGTCCCCACGGCATGGTCTGAGAAAAAGGATAATCCATTGATAATTTTTTTTAACACTACTTTCTGAGGCCATATAATGGAATATATACTTATTATCAGTGTTTAGCAATACCTTACAATACTACTTACCAACTTGAGAAATGGACACTCGGCGAGCATCGACAGCATGTCCGGAAAGTATCCTCCAACCTCCTCGTGCACTGTGCCCACTAGCGAGATCTGGTGCAGTGGTCCACATCGGAAAGTCCCTGCGGCGTATGACTGCTGAACCTGGATAAGCCTCACATTATACTATCTTTATTTAAATAAATAAAAACTATAATGCCAGATTATGACAAAATTCACTAGCGATAGATAACACCTTTAAGATCAGAATATAGTATGAGTCTAGTTTGTCAGATACCTGCTGGTAGTACCGACTGACAGTTGTGGTTTCAATGTCGGAGGCACGCGCGAGCACGCCCGCCTTGACGGTGAGCGTGGGGTGCCTCTCCGCGAGGTATTGCAGCAAGCAGGGCAGCCGGGCCGCCGCGCCCCGCACCACACCGCAGACGAACCTCGCCCACCCACCGCTGTCCTCCGAAAACACTAGCTGCCAATTTAACATACAAACATATTATCAGTATAATAGAAATTGAAAAATACATGCACAAAGTTTCACCATAATTTAAAATCACGAATATGGGGGAGTCTTGCTTGGAATACTGGATCATATCTTGACAGCTATACCAACATTGGAGAATGGATAGAAAGAATCAGAGTTCATTTAATATGAGAGAAAGAAAGGATCACCTTGAGGAATTCCTTGGCTAAAGACTCCTGTTGATGCTCACTGAGCATATCCACGTCGTGCTGATAAAGGTAGACGACACTGGCGCCGCCATTCGGGTGTGTTTCCACGCGCATTAACCTGTGACAATATACGTAATAAGCAACCAGAGGAAGGTATCCATGTACAACAAGCAGTAGTCAGAATACATTACTGGCGTATCACTATGAAGGATGTTGTAGCCAGTAATATTACTGAAATAGCGTTACGTATTACCTTCTCAATGTAATGAGTGTGATGTGGTGTTAACATCATCATCACTATCATCATCAGCCGATAGACGTCCACTACATATCCGTTAACATCTTAACTAGGTCTAAATTGTTATCGGCAGTCTTATCATTTAAGATCATTAAAATTACTGCTTACGCTTACTAATTCGGTTTATTACTTTTATTTGGTTAATTTTATTATGCAATAAAAATTAATTACCTATGATACTTCAGTCCTTTGATATCGACGCAAGGACCCCTCGGGCCCCAGGCCGGTGCTGATCGCTCCCTGCGACACTGTACCCCTATGGAGCACCTTTTGACGCGGGCGCGCCTGCGGCATTGCTGGCACGAGGAGTGACGGGATGAATGGGATCTGTAATTATAGCATACTATATTAATTACGAAAAATTATTTTAAAGTAATGAAAATTTTAAGAAGTCATATTTTTTTTATTGAAACATATTTTTACTGGTCGTAGGTCTCTATTGCAGCAAACCGAGTATGTACTACCACCACCGCTGCGCTTATTTTTACAACCATATAATGATGTTGAATACAAGGATTTGATATGTGGGAACTCCGTCGAATGTTTAAAGTCATGTGAAAGCAGTTCGACTACAGTTCTTGAGAAAGCTAACTGCAAACGTAGGCTGATGACAACCTTCATGCAGAGAAAGGTTGCATTTTTGGACACTTTCAAAAAGGATCACTCTATGAGTTCCCAAGATTGATCCTGAAGGGCGAAATTCCTGCAAAACTTGCACCTGGTAGACAGCGAAAGAAATGGTTTGACAACATAAAGGAGTGGGCCGGGTATAAATACCATCAGTTAAAAAGAATAGCTGAGGATCGAATAGCTTTCCACAATCTGATCGCTAAACTGCAGTTTCAAGAGGGCACCTAATGATGATGAATAATATGCAAATATTACTGAAGTGAAAGTAACATGCAAACTTTGAAAACTACATGCCAAATATGTTTTAGTATTTATCCTGATTATGGATGACATTGTTATGGATACCTAGCGCTTAAAGCTGGAAGGGCATTGTACATTTGATAAAAGAACTCGAATAAGTTACTAACAGTGTACAATGTTTATCATCATAACTACCTATTATTGTTGCTGGGCATATAATTCACCAAATGATGACGATCTATTCGTTTCGAAGCAGGTATACTCCGAATCAAGATTCAAACTAAAAAAAAATACCATGTAGTCTGTGTTCTCTGTAATCGTTCGGACATAATCAAAGTTTTATGGAATGTCCCTCCTGTTTGACTGTAATACCTACTATTTCTGCCTTACAAAGATTAAATTATTACTGGTGGTAGGCCTCTATATTTGGAGACCATCTAGGTAGGTTGGTACAGCGAAACAGTACCGTGTTCCGGTTTCAAGAACGCTGTAGCTAGTTAAATTACTGGTGTAATGAGACTGAACATCTCTCAAGGCGACGAGCACAACGTGGTGCAGTGTAATAGGGGGACCGGAAAGTAATGTCGTTTTCTTACGCTAAATACAAACACATACATTTTTAACGAGTCTTTATTTTTAATCAATGATGTATTCCCCATCATTGTCAATAACCTTTTGCCATCTAGTGAGTAAATTTTCAATCCCTGATCGATAAAAATTAATTGGTTTTTCGGCAAAATATCTAGAGATGGCATTTTGGATATCATCCAAATTTGCAAATGTTTTGCCACTTAAAAAGTGTTGCAGCGCTCGGAATAAGTGGAAATCCGATGGTGCAACATCGGGCGAATATGGTGGATGAGGCAGCACCTCCCACCCCAATTCATTAATTTTTTCTAGAGTTCGCCTTGCGCAGTGCGGTCTTGCATTGTCATGTTGGAGAATGACGCCTTTTCGGTTGACAATCGCTGGCCACTTTTCAATTAAAGATTGATTGACTCGCTGCAATTGTTCGCTGTAGAGGTCTGCAGTAACAGTTTCTCCAGGTTTCAGTAATTCAAAATGAACAATGCCGCGAATACTCCACCAAACACACAAAAGCGCTTTTTTGGGGTGTAAACCTGGCTTAGCAGTACTCCGAGGGATTTCATTTGGAGAGAGCCACTGCCTTTTGCGTTTTGGGTTATCATACAGGACCCATTTCTCATCTCCTGTGATCAAGCGATCAAAAAACGCTTCTGTGTTGTGTCGTTGAAGCAATAAGTTGCATGTGATTGATCGGTTAGCCTTATTCTGTTCGGACAGATTATGCGGGACCCAAACACCTGCTCTGCTTACTTTTCCAATCTGCTTCAAATGTTCTTGGATGGTCGACCAAGGTTTGTTGAGACTGTTTGACAATTCCTCGATCGTCTGACACGGATTTGCTTCCACTTCCGCCCTTAACACGTCGTTGTCTAACGCTGATGGTCTTCCTGATCGATACGAGTCGGAAAGATCAAAATTACCCGATTTGAACTTGGAAAACCACCTTTGGCATTTACGAATGTCCAGTGCATTTGGATAAACATCGCAAATGTTTTTGGTAGCAACTGTTGCGTTATTTCCCTTGCGAAACTCAAAGAGCATGCAATGCCGGATGTGTACCTCTTCTGGTATTTGGCTGGCCATTTTACCCAAAATTACAAAAAAAAATTGTAATTCAATTGTCTATAAGTAAAGAAATCACTATAACCTCACAATGTCTTTGGTACGCCTCTGAACAAAACAATGAGCTGACAAATGACAATCAAGTATTGGCATGCGCAGAAACGACATTACTTTCCGGTCCCCTAAATATAACATCCTAACTAGGGCCAATTTTTAAAGGCGGGCGTATCACTTACCATAAGGTGAACGTCCCACTCGTCTCATCGATTTGTAGTATAAAAAAAATTATGACAACATGGCACATATTTTTTCCTTGTACTTGCAGCACAAATCTTTTTTTTTTTGTTAGTCACGTCATGTGAATTCACGTTATACAAATTGAATGGGTCATCAAAGGACACACCCCGGTGTAATGACATCATGCCAGCAAATGAATTACCTATGTCTAGACTTGTTCCGCCAACTTAATCTATTATGCGAATAAATAAAATTTATCTCTATTTATATTATAATAATCTTGAGCGAATACTATCCAATCGATTCTTAAGATCCGAACTGTTCATAGAGGCTAGGAGTTTACTTCTCCTTCTGTCTTTTCTTTTTCACTTTTTCTGGTGCCCAGAAGAAAGAGTGGAGACCATTTAACTGGAACTAGTTCTCTTGACAGAAACCGTCTAAGTAGGTAAGACCGTAGCTTCAATTTCTACCATCAAGTAGTAGCGTGCAAACATTATGATTCCGCTTTGAAGGTCGTTTAAGCTAATGAAATTACTGGGGTCACATGCTGTGCTCATCATCTCAACTAACGCCACATGGTTATGGGTTGACCAGTTACCATCAGGAACACTCTGCTGGACTCATCGCTTTAACCCAATAAAAATAAAGATTACCTTACCACAGAAGGCAAGGTCAGTACTGTTATTAATACTAATGAGACAAACGACAAGACCAATAGCTTTTCCGTAAAGTAACGTACATCTAACATAGAAGATGTTTTAGTTGAACCAAGACCGACATTACTCCTGCCCGTGGCATTTCTCCATGTAAAACAACAGGTGCAGGACATGGTTTTACCATTTTAAAACAAACGTGTCCTAAAACGTACAGCGCTGCTTCCGGCGACGAGAGTTATGTCGTAGATGTCCAGCTGCACGTTATTATCGGCATTATCCACCACCTGGTTCCGTGGAAATCGGTATAGATGGACTATTAGCAGGAATGTCCTGCGACTTCTTTAACAAGAACCTTGTTAAAAAAAAGTCATGTAAAGGATCCCAGGCCGCAACAATAAGTTGTGCCGGTTTCTTGTATCCGTAATCGCTAGGGACTTGCAACAAACCTCTATACATAATTTAAAGCATAAAATTGGATCATGTTATTAGACGTTGCTAAACTAAACCGTGAGTCTGGTAGGTCAGTGAAACCAGGTTTAAGAGATCGCAGAAGCGGTCGATATTATAACAAACACACTACCATTTGCTTCTCCTTCCTTCTTTATATTATCTCAGACTAATCTGCTAATACTGAACATTCGGATCGATTTAAATTTGCATTGCAACTGTTCATGCTGTTGACTTATTTCTGTCCTAATTACTGAACATCAATCGAAGGTGCATGAAGTTCACCTAATGTTATGTGATACCACACAGCCTAATTTTATAGGTACCTATAAAAATTAGGACCGGTCTAAGTGGAAATCTTTGGGGGAGGCCTTTGTCCAGCAGTGGACGTCTTCCGGCTGATTGGATTGGATTGGATTGGATAAAAATTAGGCTCTGTAGCTATTTTTGCACCGATTACCTGCTATAGGAAATTTTAATGTTACTATCATCATTTTAACCTTATTATGTGCCCACTGCTGGTAGCTCATCTTCCCCAATCATTTTCTAGGGTAAGTAGAGCCGATAATATTTACATTTCTACAATTCCTTGGTCCTTCAATAAGGTCATCTGTCCGTTTGGCAAATGGATGTTCCACTATGTATTGTCTACTGCTATTTAAGCCAGACTATGTCAGTGATCTATGTTCTACAAATCTCTTTATTCCTGATTAGATAATGTAAGAAAAAGCTATGAACAGACATCGCTATACCTTGCCAAGCTACCATGAATTTATTTTGTGACCTATACAGAATTTTAAGTTTCGTTTTCTCTGTTCTTCGTTAGTGTTCAAGTGTGAACCCTTACAGAATCGATGACCAAGGAAATTTAAGGCTTTAAAGTATAACACTGAGAGTATTGGAGAAGCATAATTAAAAATGTAACCGTATCATCCGCGTGAACCAAAAATCTGAGATACTTAATAGAATAACGAAAAGAAAGCTTAAACATTTATGCTACATAATGATTAACACTAAATAAATGCTGCGGCTGAACGTACAGGGCAAGATTCAAGAAAAGAGTGGGCTGAAGAAGAATATCCTGGTTAAAGAAACTACGCCATTGGTTTGGAGACAACAGGCGTCTGTTTTTCAGAGCTGAGAGATCGAAAGACCAGAATGGCTTAATGCTCGCGAAACTACGAATGATGGCACTTGTTGTTGGATGACACGACACTTTGACACGAATGATGGATAGTTGCAATGTACCTCGTATTGAAGATTTTTAACGATTTAACTTAATATAACGAAAATACCAAAATACTCAATATTTTAATAGCAACTTTAAAATTCCTCATAACCCTATCATATCTTTGGTATACAAAAAATACTCCGCATTTACGTGAAAAAATTGCTTATAATTTAAATAATTTTCTCCATAAAAATGCTCACCTGTCCCTTTCACGGTCCTTATCCTTCTCCTTCTCTTTTTCCTTCTCCCTTTCTAACTTAACTCTATCGCGTTCTACTTTCACTTTCACTTCACTTCTCACATTGCCAGCTTCTGTCTTGACACCAGTACAAATAGCGGGAAAGACTTGCGGCGTTGCTTTTTCTTGCTTTATTTTCAAAGGTAGCTCCAGATTACCATAACAAGGTAACTCTCTTCTTTGCGCCGTTTGGAACTTAATTGCTCTAAGGGTCAAGCTCAAATGAGTGGCAGGACGTCGTAAGTTAGAATGTTCTAGAAGGACATTTGATCTTGTCACTCTAGGGTATTTATACCTCGGCAAGGACTTTTGGAAATGTGCATTAATTATCTTTAACTGACGGGACACTGAAGAGAAAATGCGCCTAGTGGCGTCATCACGTGGTATAGTGTTTGATAGCTTTGTCTGTTTCCATGAAGCATTGATACCACCAAACCAATCATCCTTCAATGGTTTAGGATTAATGTCTACCAGATTAAAGTCTTTTTGTTGGTGGAAGAGTAAAGGGTTAACACTGTTTGGTGATTTTTGTAGAACATGAAGAGTCAACATTGCTGCATCACCATATCCCCCAGAATCAAAAACTGGCCATATTTTGCTTAGCTTTGCCGGTTTCGAATTTTCACCCCAGACACATAATTCTTTTGAGTCAAAGCTACGCTTCCGCTTCTTACCTGTAATTACAGAAGTTTAATTATAATAATATTATTCGAAATGGCCACAATCAAGTCACAAAAAAAAACAGGTAAACATTTTCACATATTCTAAATTAAAATTATACATGGTATCTAATTTCACAAATTGTTATACTTTGTTATAGTTTTTGAGTAAAGACTATATATTATTGCTCGAGATTTACAATAACATTACTAATAGGGGGACCGGAAAGTAATGTCGTTTCTGCGCATGCCAATACTTGATTGTCATTTGTCAGCTCATTGTTTTGTTCAGAGGCGTACCAAAGACATTGTGAGGTTATAGTGATTTCTTTACTTATAGACAATTGAATTACAATTTTTTTTTGTAATTTTGGGTAAAATGGCCAGCCAAATACCAGAAGAGGTACACATCCGGCATTGCATGCTCTTTGAGTTTCGCAAGGGAAATAACGCAACAGTTGCTACCAAAAACATTTGCGATGTTTATCCAAATGCACTGGACATTCGTAAATGCCAAAGGTGGTTTTCCAAGTTCAAATCGGGTAATTTTGATCTTTCCGACTCGTATCGATCAGGAAGACCATCAGCGTTAGACAACGACGTGTTAAGGGCGGAAGTGGAAGCAAATCCGTGTCAGACGATCGAGGAATTGTCAAACAGTCTCAACAAACCTTGGTCGACCATCCAAGAACATTTGAAGCAGATTGGAAAAGTAAGCAGAGCAGGTGTTTGGGTCCCGCATAATCTGTCCGAACAGAATAAGGCTAACCGATCAATCACATGCAACTTATTGCTTCAACGACACAACACAGAAGCGTTTTTTGATCGCTTGATCACAGGAGATGAGAAATGGGTCCTGTATGATAACCCAAAACGCAAAAGGCAGTGGCTCTCTCCAAATGAAATCCCTCGGAGTACTGCTAAGCCAGGTTTACACCCCAAAAAAGCGCTTTTGTGTGTTTGGTGGAGTATTCGCGGCATTGTTCATTTTGAATTACTGAAACCTGGAGAAACTGTTACTGCAGACCTCTACAGCGAACAATTGCAGCGAGTCAATCAATCTTTAATTGAAAAGTGGCCAGCGATTGTCAACCGAAAAGGCGTCATTCTCCAACATGACAATGCAAGACCGCACTGCGCAAGGCGAACTCTAGAAAAAATTAATGAATTGGGGTGGGAGGTGCTGCCTCATCCACCATATTCGCCCGATGTTGCACCATCGGATTTCCACTTATTCCGAGCGCTGCAACACTTTTTAAGTGGCAAAACATTTGCAAATTTGGATGATATCCAAAATGCCATCTCTAGATATTTTGCCGAAAAACCAATTAATTTTTATCGATCAGGGATTGAAAATTTACTCACTAGATGGCAAAAGGTTATTGACAATGATGGGGAATACATCATTGATTAAAAATAAAGACTCGTTAAAAATGTATGTGTTTGTATTTAGCGTAAGAAAACGACATTACTTTCCGGTCCCTCTAATATATAAAGACTGATTTATTTACTTATTTCTTTAGGCACACAGAAATTACAATGAAAATATAACTACATAGAAATCAGAGCTAATGCATTATTTATTCTAATATGGAATTTTTTCCAGTAGGCCTGTGGTTGAGAGATTTGATTAGTGTCAGTGAACCTGGTACACTCTGATAACACTATAGAACAAAATTTATAAATTAAATATAATCTAGAATAGCTTATTAATAATAAGAGAAGAGAAAAAAAATACAAATTCAAATTTATAGGTGTTATGATAGCGCAAAGTAATGCCTTTAAATAGTGCCACTGTCTTAAGACCGCAAACCATCGAAGTAAGTGCATTCCAGGGTCTAACTGCGAGTATACCAAAAGAGTGAGAATATTTTTCGGAACTATAGGACAGAAATTTGAGAATGGTTCTTAGGTGTGATCTACTTTCTACATTGGATGAGCGAGCAAAGAAGAATCCAATCATCCAATTGGTATATCTTTAGAGATAAATATATTAATTATTGCTAAAAAGATTTAAATATCAAACAAAAATTAAAATTGGTTAACATTAAATACATAATTGATCTTATATTTTATTTTAATAGGCACAAAATATCTATAAAAATACTTGTGAGCTTAAAAATGAATAGGGCAATCACCTCAATTACTTTATCGATTACCTAAAATTTAATATAGACCTTTGCTGCAAAAAAGTATTTTCAAGTAAATCAGACTCATAAATACACAAGCATATGAATAGTTTAATGATTAGGCATATATAAATCTACTTGCGAGTAAGTTAGCAATGCTTATCGCTGAAATACTTGCTTAATGCTTTATACCAATGATGCAGTGGGTAATATGTTGTAAAAGGTAACGGTAATTTGTATGTCCTACTAACACTAGTTTTTAAGTATTTGTACTACTACTAACCATTGGATCCTTATTACATAAATGCAATCCATAATGACACTACATTAAAGCAATATGTATAAAAGATAATTTGTTAACATGTATGGAATGTATTAAAATCTACTCTTTGACAATTTTTAAACTCTTAGTTGTATACTCGCTATATGGACAATTTATTTTCAATGTGGTGAAAAATCATTTTTTCAAGTATCGAGATATTTAAGAGTATACATATAAAAAAATTTAAAAATTTAAGCAAATTATATGAAGTCTGACAATGTTTCTATTATTTTGTCAAAATTTAATTTGAGAATATATGTTTTAGGCAAATTAGAATACAATAATACGTATATGTGGGCTGTAAATGGATTACACCACTTTCAAAATTAGACAACTGCAATAAACATAACTCCAACTTTTAAAAATTCAAATTGACTTAAAATATATTTCATTTTAATCTAATTTTGTTTACAAAGACAATAATTTTAGAAGCTAATTTCATTGTCAAAATTACAAGATACTGAAAGTATTTACTTATGCTATGCATGTGGCAGTGTTCCGACACATGCATGATATACAGGAGGCATATAGGGTAATAACTGCTTTGTCTTTATATTTTTCGGAAGTAACAGGCTCAACATTTTGCTACAAAAGAGCAGGGCGATTTTTTCAAAATTTAGCAGTCTTCCAGGACATGTAGATAATAAATTTAAAGTTTTAAATTCTGTACCCTTAAACAAGGTTTTATATAAAATAATATATGGTGCACTTTTGAGAAACCTCAACCAACATATTTGCCAACCAATTGACCTGTTCGCCATTAGTCATTTCTTATCTGTTTTTAATAGCATTTAAATTTTTTTTTGTTAAAGGAAATTCTCTCATTTTATTTCATGTAAAATAAAAATATCATGTTTTCTACTTTGTGTTATTACATCATAATAATCCTGTGGTGTTGAAAACAAAAGAGTTGCAGAAAGTTTTTTTTACAATGCCATTTCTAGGGTACCAAAATCTGTATTGTTTAGAAGGTATGAATACCTCGAGAGTAAAAATTTATGACCAATTATGTCAATGTTATTTTCCAATGACTGAACAACCTTCAACAACATCAATACCATTAGTAAATTTCGATTTTGCCCAGTACACATATCACTGTAGGCAATAACATGACTTTAAATTGTTACATTTTCCAAATGCTTCAATCAACAAGATACTACTTGCAATCCCCTGGAAGCAATAGTTTCGTCCCACACATACATATTAACTTTATTATCATGGAAAATGTGAAAATCCATAGAAGAAATGAAAAATAACAGACCACTGACTGGCAACCATCTGCTAATCCACCTACCTCTGTAAATTGGACTTACATGTTCATAATCAATGATTACGCAATTTTATTTATAGACCGATTTTAAGTTGTACAAAACATGGGAATTTTTAAAGATATTAAACATGGACTAGTTATACATAAAAAAATTACTTAATGTAAGCATGAATTAAGTGACATCTAATTTTTTCAAAAATGGACTTATGCCACTTTAAAAATAAATGGTCCATATAAATAGCTTAAAACCTTAACTTGCACACATAAGTTAAATGGAGTGAGCACTGTGTACACTCAACAATTTAAGGGGCATTATATTACATACTGCTAAAATTTTTCTCATCCAGATACAACCAAGAATTGAAAATAAATACTAATAACATTATTATATCTGTTGCAAAAGTATGAATAAATATATTTACTGATGTGATGAAAGCTACATTTTTTTTATTTCAATGTAAGAATTCCAAAAGCAAGATTTATAAGTTTGTTACAATACAATAAAAAATTATTTAAAACATTTTGATTAATATTGCATTATTTACCAACACTATGGTGTAAACTTAGTTTTTTTCATAAAAATTAAATGATTATGGTGTTCGCTACACAAATATCAAAGCTTCCATTACCACACTTTTCAATCTAGTTGAGAATGCAAATGTTTATGTGAAAAATTTAATACACCTAAAGGAAACTTAAATGCATTCTTTATTAGTATTGAGAGTCATGGAGAGGTACACTAAAATCAAATTGACATAGTGATTGATAAGACCGAATTTTACAGATTTTATTTCAATTGTTCAATTAATTTATTACCTTGACATAGCTGCTACAGAGAAGCGGATAATAAAATAATTAAATAAAGACAATAAAATCCCTAACCTTCAGTTTTGTCAAATGTATACTATTCATTTATTACCTTATATTTAAATAAAAATCATTCCACATGTGCCTGTATCAAGATAGACAAAAAGCATGGTAAACCCTACTAAAAATAATGTGAAATATATAAACCATGATTACAACAATTAATTAAAAATTATTCATTTAAAATTCTTTGGCTAAATATAAAAAAACATTAAAAATATGCTTATATATCAATTTTTCATCAGGACTTTCTAATTTAACAGAAATTTATAGATACAGAACATTTCTTTTATATTTTTGCATCTTAATTTAAATAATTGATAATAAAGTTAAACAAATCTAATGAAAAGATAATTCGATCAAAATATATAAATGTCATTTTAGGTATGATTGTCGAGTCTACTGGGAGTTAGTAGAAAGTCACTATAGCCAGAGACAAGGTCACACACTGATGCAATCAAAGTTAAGATATAAAGTCAAATCATCCTCATCTTTAAAGCATTGTTGTACGGACATATAATTATAAATTTAATAGTTAAACGTGTAATAAAATGTGCATGATATGTTTATAAACAGTTATGACCTCCATCGTAGTGATGTAACGTAGTATATGATAGGTTAACTATTTTCCCACCAAAATGATGTACGAGCTGCTTTTATGCAGTTTATATGTTCAGGATGATGGTGAATATTGCGATACTTTCCAATAACAGAGGTAAATATTTCTCACCTTTAGAATCAGTAGGTGCGTGTTTAGAATCGGTTGACATACTTGGATCGTATCCCAGTTTCGAAAGTTTCTTATAGTCGTGAGTCACACGACGACGCTTAGCGCCTTCGCCGGCGTCCGCTTCGCTACTTGAGCTACCATTTTCTTCCGATAAATCGAGGTTTTCACTAAGTTTTACTTTAGATTCCAAATGTTCATTCGACGCCATTGTTTCAACGTAAAAGATGAAACGTCGACGAAGTAACCACTGCTCGTCAATTAGACTGTGATACGTTTTGCGAGTACAATACAGCGAACACGACGTATATTTAAAACGATACAATAAGAGAGAAATACACAGAAATTGCGTAAAAAACAACTTGAGACGCCATTTACTTCGCTGCCTCGCACTTTTTGTTGAGTTTTTTGTAAAGGTGTTGTTACATAGCGATCTCAGTCACTGGTGTTTTCCGATACGGCCACTAGTAAAAAAAATTAAAAATTTATTTTAAAAATTTTGTATTTACTTATTAAATTATTTCGTACTTTATCAAAAATAAAAAGAAAATAAATAAATTATAAATTTTCTGTTGTTGTTAAAAGTTTATATGGTTTATCGTTATAAATGTACTAGCGGAGCCAGCGCACTCTGTTGACGCGATACTAATCCGCTGATTACACATCGAGTTTACGCTATATTCTTCACAATATTGTCTTTCATAAGTTTTACTACAGAGGTCACTTTAGTTTTTTATTATATATTTTAATTTTATTAAAAAATTCACAAATATTTTTAGGGAACATTACTTACTTAAATAAATAAACTTTTACGTGTTTCCATATTTCAATGTTCTATATAGAACAATTCTAGAAAGTTAAATATTAATAAATTCATCAGTACAGTTAATTTGGTATATTTTTGTTTACACGTAACCAATAAACAGTTTATAGGCTAATCATGGTTTTATCCTATAATGTCGGGCTATTAAAAATAGAACTAAGATAAACCCTGCATGTCGTAAAAGACGACTAAATGTTTTTGGATTCGTGAGTGTGCTATAGCCGTAATGCCGGCAGGCACCGATGCAGTCCGTAGGAGATTACGGAGGGGGTTTGTAGTAGGTAAAAATCCCACATACTCTTGTTTTCCCCCTGTAGCAGAGCATCTTTTAAGAAGATTTCCGCCCCCAACAACAACAAAAATAAAGTTTATTGATGGTTAAGTTAGGATAGAATCTAAAAATTGTTAATGTTATTTAAAACATAAATTTATAATATTTCGAGAAGAACGACTATAATTAGTTTAGTATCGTGATTGTAAACAACCAAACGAGCGTATGATACCGCACAATTATTGATACAGCCGACATTTTCAAGGAACACGAAAATTTTCTTTTATTTCTTCAATTGCTACTTTTTTATGTTTTAAATATTTTCTTGGATGTTTTTAATATTAAAGTGAACTTGTAGTATAATCGAGTCTCTTTCAAAATGCTTAATATTAATACTCATTCAATTTTTGAAAATCTTACTATTTGGATGCTATATAATATAAATAGAGTTTCTCATTTCTTGTGATATTAAAAATAATATTTTCATTAAAGTAATATTTTTAAACCTGAGTATATTAGGTGTACCGGTATGAAGTGAGCGTCAAAATACAAATGTCTCGATAGGGAACTTTTATTTTGAACGAGCCTTTATTTTTTTTTTTTTGTTTGTTTGCTATGACATCTGTGAAACATATTTAGTCTACATCAAGTCATTGAACAGACAACATCATATTTTTTCATCGTGTTAAAAATGTCGATTTTCGTACCAGAAAGTGATGATTCGCGGAAAGCATTAATTTTTTGTTTTCGTTTGAAGAAAAGTGCTGCAGAGTCGCATCGAATGCTTGTCGAGGCATACGGTGATCATGCTCTATCAGAAGCAACACGCAAAAGATGGTTTCAACGGTTCAGAAATAATAATTTTGATGTGAGAAATGAAGAACGTGGAAGACCACCAAAAAAGTTTGAAGACCCCGAATTGCAAACGATATTGGATGGAGATGACACTTCAATCGAATCAAAAGCAAATGGCAGAAATGTTAAATGTTGCACAACAAACAGTTTCCGACCGTTTAAAAGCTATGGTTAAGATCCAAAAGTGTGGAAAACGGGTGCCACATGAATTGAATGAAAGACAGATGGAAAACCGAAAAAACATTTTTGCTTCAAAGACACGAAAGAAAATCGGTTTTGCATCGGATTGGTACTGGCGATGAAAAATAGATTTATTTTAAGAATCCTAAACGGAAAAAATCATGGGTTAATCCGGGACAACCATCAACATCGACTGCAAAACCAGATCGATTCGGCAAGAAGACAATGCTGTGTGTTTGGTGGGATCAGAAAAATGTGGTGTACCACGAACTCCTAAACTCCCACCTGGTGAAACCGTTAATACTGATTGCTACCGACAACAAATGATCAATTTGAACCATGCATTGATCGAGAAACGACCAGAATGGGCCAGAAGACACAGCAAGGTAATTTTGCTCCATGACAATGCACCTGCACACAAAGCAAAACAGTTTCAGGATACAATCAAAACACTTGGCTGGGAGCTGCTACCTGCTACCCCACCCGCCGTATTCACCAGACTTGGCTCCTTCCGACTACCATTTGTTTTCATCGATGGGACACGCATTGGCTGAGCAGAACTTTGGTTCCTACGAGGAGGTCGAAAATTGGGTGTCTGGTTGGTTTGCTTTAAAAGACGAACAATTTTATTGGCGTGGTATCCACAAATTGCCAGAAAGGTGGTCAAAATGTGTAGAAAACAATGGCCAATACTTTGAATGAAATGTTTTTTACTTTCCCATTAATAATTAGTGTTTTATTTTCACAAAAAAACGCTCATTTCATACCGGTACACCTAAGTATATGAAGAACAAACATGAATCAACTTAAATTCATAGTATTATTTTTTATTTTTGAGTTAATCGGCTTAAGATCTCTTTAGCTGATATTTTTTTTTATTATAGCTAAAATACTTTGGATTAAGTGACTCTGCGTTAAGTTTAAACTATTACATAAACATTTATTTTACAGATTTTGTGGCGTTTATTTAATTATTTACTACGGGCTTTCAAGATGAATATTTTACATAGGGACAACTAGGTCTTTGCCTAGTGAATAATCCAGACATCTATTTGTAATGATGTCTGTAAAATTTGCTGAAATAAATAAATTTAATTTTTTTTATAAAAACTGACTAAAAGAAATATATAGTCGACTCAGAGCAGACTGTTCTGGATCGTTTTAACCATGAGATCAAATTTAATTAAACACAAATTGCAAAGAAATACCGATTACCACCAATCACTCACGAGGCTATTAAAATTGAAAACCTTCTAATATTAAATAAAAATATGTTACGATACTACCCCCACCTTGAGATCCTATTATTTTAATAGTATTATAACAAATATTAAGCGTACTACTAAAAGACTTCAAGGCACAATAAGCTCATTCTGCGTATATCAGACTGTAAATAATAAGAGAAAAGTTGTAGGTACTCCAAGATGACTGACGTCAGGATATCAGTCAGCTCGCTCCTCCCGGATGATGCAAAGAACTCGAAACGTCAGGTAATAAACAATTATATAAACGCGTGTTGAAATGTATTAAACCTCTGAGTACATACGATAAAATGAAAACATTACCCTTTTTTTAATTATTTACAGAATAGAACTTCTCCCGCTCTGTTCGCTTATATTTATTATGTGTTACTGTTTCCTATTGACATTATATTTGTGTACAGCTCTTTAATGTGGTATTAAGTCTAAGCCCCGGCAGGTGAAGTATCGCAGTGTATTTGTGTTCGCGGCATAAAATATTCTCGGCTAGATAGGATCGCAAATAAAGCATGTCTACATACTAACACGTACATAACGTCTGAACGCGCCTTGCTATTTTTTTTCGCCACAAAAATATTGTAGCGGCCACAGATAACGTTTAAACAGAGATAATAGTCCATCATCCACTTAATATATTTCTAAAACCGTACGGAATTGTATCTATGAATGTAGTAACGTGAAGAAAACTCATATTTCTCAAGATTTCTATCGGGTCTACTTGAGAACAAATAAAAGATCAACATTTGTTTAGCTGTGCTACAATGTTAAACAGACAAGTACTAATTATATTATATTTTTCCTTCTAAGCTAAAACTAATGTTTTTCTTTAGTAGGTCACTTTACTTCATTATTATTACAATCCCAACCTTCTAAATTTTGTTTGTTATTTTCACAACTTGAATGTATCCTTCTCTATAATGAAATTTAAACTAGAATATTTTGAAGTAATAATAACTTTAGGTCTGATTAAACGAGTGTTGCTTGTGGCCCTGTCTACCAGAAATTTATCACCACGAATCAAACTGGCGTCGACGAGAGTTAAGCGACCGAGAAGTCTTAAAATAACATTAAAAAAAAAAACTAGTAATTAAAATGCTATATAATGAGAAAAATAAATTTCATTACACAATACCACGTGATTAATATTTAAACGAGGTTTTTATGAAAAGTTTCATAAATATATTCCAACAACCCCAATTGGACCAGCGTGGTGAGTAATGGCCCAAATCTCGCCATATGAACCCCTACAAACGACGGCCCCTAGTACTAGATAGTACCAGAGGCTATACTGTGAGTAAGGTCATGGGAAGTCGCTGGATGCGGATAGCGTAGAACCAATCGCGGAGACCTTTTTAGGGTTGGCCTATGGCCCGCAGTGAAAGTCTATCAGCTGATGATTATTAATAACAATAAATACCATATTCAGGACGTAAATATTTTTATTATGACTCTTTTTTACTAGAAAGAGTCAATAAAGTTTATATATATTTGTATACATACATAACATCACACAATTTGGGATATATAGGATTGATATATCAATTTTATAGTAATATTGTCCCGAACCAAACACAGAATAAAGATTATGTTATATTTCTGTACACAGGAGGAACCTAATATGTTATAGATGTGTTGCTTCATTGTCTGTGTTATTTTGATAAAAAAAACGATTGTTAATAGCAGATGGTGAACTAGGTCTTATAAATAAGATTCGTAAGTTACACTGCGGCAGTTTTACGTCACATTATGTAACCGGCAGTTCGTAAATTTTGAATTCATTAACAGTCAGCGCGCGGCGAGCCGCTCCGCGCTGAACCATGCCAATTTGTATGCCCGTTGCGCTGCTGTTTGGCCCTGAATCGTTTAATTTGCGAATAACATATAACAACACTATATCTTAGCGTGTATATCATCCTAACACAACGTTGTTATGTACTGTCGTGTCACTTACAATCAGGTGAACATCTCGTTGCTACATCGAATAAAGAAAATATAGGAATAGTACTCAATCAGACTGCATCGAAAAGTTCCTTTTAAAAATTTTATCAATCGAGCGACTTTATGGAAATTAATAGCGATCTTTGCTGTCAGAGACTGATTAGGTAGGTACTATCGTAGTGCCTATTGCAGCCGACAAATAGCGGTGTGCAAACATTACTAGGTTCCGTATTGAAGAGCGCTGTAGCTAGTTTAATTAATGACGTAATGAGACTCAACTTCTTGTTTTAGGCGACGAGCGCAATATGATTCAGTATATAACATCCTAATGCCACGATGTTATTGGCCGGCGTGTCACTTACCATCAGGTGAGCGTTCCACTCGTCGCGTCGCTTAATTGTACAAATAAAACAATGCAGCGCTCTATTTAAGATAATACACACATCGAACGACATTAAACGATTTAAAACAGAAGAAGTCTTCTCATCATAGGATTTTCTCCTCCTTTACAAGAGAAGGGTATCCTGCATTGGATACCCTTCTCCTGTAAGGGCAACAGAAGAGATGCCAGATTCTTATCGACTAAAACCTCACGGTTTCTTACTCAGCGCAATTGGCCAGCGAGAGGTCTTGATGAGACTACTTATTGGGGTGAAGCTACTGCTCTCCACTGCATTCAAGTGTTAGGACGTCGTACCGTACGCACCATCTCGAGGTCATTCATATTTGATGACGGATTACCCCTGAATGCGCCACCATGGCCTCTGTTATGGGAGTTCTAGTGCGTAAAACATCTTCCTTTGACGCTCCAATCTAATAATTAAGAGATGGATGTTTATTTCTCGCTGCCTCTCTCCAGCATTAGCTCCTTGAAGAAGGCCACCCCGGTGTATCACGACCTCTCGCTACTGACCATGGCTTTGATAGACCGAGAAGTGAGAGGTCATCCCCTACAACAATGACGAGATCTTGGCACTGGGCATCTGCGGTAGTATCTTCCTAAATGATCTCCGGCAACAGACTTCATCATCATCATCGTCATCTGATAGACGTCTACAGCTGGACATAGGTCTTCCCTAAAGATCTCTACAACGATCGATTCCGCGGTGCCCGCATTCAGTGGCTTCCTGCAACTCCACCAAATCATTGTTGGGGCCTCCATCACTACATCTACTGGTGCGCTCACTACTCAAGAACCTTACTGCCCATCAGCCGTCAGTCTTTCCAGCAATGTGCCCTGCTGACTTCCGCCGAAGTCAGGCACCCTTTTGGGCTATAGCGGTGACCTTAGTTTTTCTGCGGAACTTCACATTTCTGATTCGATCGCGAAGAGAAACTCCAAGCATAGCCCTCTTCATTGCCCTTTGGGTTACTTTGGGCCTTTTCATAAGGGTCTTAGTAAACAGCCACGTCTCTTCCTTTGTACAACACTGGCTTCACGCGAGGTGTTCATAAAACGTATATTAATGGCGCGAAACGTGTCAATGGCGCCGTGAGCGAGGATTTGTTTCCCGCGGTTATTTTTTTGATCGGAATGATTTGTCAATGGAATGTGTAATGAGGGAAACGATCCTATTTAAATAACTTAACCACTAGTTGAACATGATAATAGACTTAGTTGTTACATAGAACAAATAACATTATTCTAAGTCAAATGTTTTGTTTGAAATAAATATTGGTCCTGTTATAAAAATTGTTATTTTACGTATACTTCACTTTTGTTTAAACACAAATATATTTTTAATAACAGAAAACTAAAGAAGTAGTACAATACTCATGTATGGGTCTCTATGGTCGTAGACCGTCTAGGTAGGTACCACAGCAGATCCTATTACAGCCGACAAATAGTACTCTGCGAGCATTACTGCGTCCCGGTTAAAAGAGCGTTGTGGATAGTGTAATTACTGGGGTAACGAAACCCAACATCTTATGTTTCAGGCACCCAGCACGATATGGTGCAGTATGTATAATCCTTGCTAATATCGCGAACAAGGAAAAAATACTAAATCCTTCTATATGAACCTTTACAAAAGGCTGCCTCCGTTGCTCCACGATACTGGAGGCATTGTTGACTAAAGTCGTGGGACGTCGCAGTGTCCAATAGTGGACGTCTATCGGCTCATGATGATGGTGATTGACTGTGTTTACATGTGGTGTAACTGCCATATACATTGAATGTATCTGCATAATGTGATTGTTACCCGAGCGACGCGCCTTCCAGTGAGTCTACTGTTACGCTCGCTACCAGACACATGTCGCTTAAAAGATATCTCCAGTTAAACTCGGGCTTTGTGTTAAACTTTTTCCAGAGATCCGCGGGATAGTTAGTGGAGAATAGACTTACATTGGATAGGGCCGTCGCTCGGATAACAGTCACAAGCGACGTGTGTCGGACAGCGAGTGTAACAGTAGACTCACTGGAAAGCGCGTCGCTCGGGTAACAATCATAAGCGACGTTAACGACAGCGAGCATAATAGCTGGCTCAGACGGTGAGTTGCTCGGATAACGATCACATTATGCAGATACATTCCATATATATGGCATGGATACGCCACATTCATACAAGAAACGAGACGTTAGCTAATGGTAAGTCATAGGCCTGTCTATAACAACGTGGCGTTAGGATATTACAAACATCACATTGGGCTCGTTGCTTTGAGACAATGTTAAGTCTCGTCACTACTGTTTTAGCTGCTGGAATTGGTACCTACTTTGTCGTTCATTTGAAACATAAATAATATGCAAAATAATACTTACAGTAATGTTAGCGCAACCGTAAAAAAAATAACAGTTATCAATATTTATATAAACTTGTTGCAGTATAATATTTACGTGAACCGTGAAGTTGTGGTTCAATTTTTTTATTTCAACCGTTAAACATTTAACATTTAGTATAATCAGTGAAAACTAAAACTTGAAATTATAGATAATATATGAATAAACTTAACAGGCAACTGTTTGAATTTGTTAGCAACACTTTAAATTTCTCTTCCACTTAATTATTACAATAATTGTCACCAACCGATGGACGTCCACTGCTGAACTTAGACTTCACCCAATAATCTTTACATAAATCGGTTCCGCGTTGCCCTGGTTCCGGCGCCATGTCAGCTTCCGTCACAATCAGCTTGGCCTCCAGTACCGCCGGGCATCAGGCGCCGTCGTATGGAGAGATTTGGGCCATTTCCAATCCAATACGGGTTGTTGGTAGCCAAAGTCTCGTTTGTTGGTTAATTGGTTGCACCACTAGCACATAAGGTTGGGTGGGGTCTAATGAATCGTTGTGCGGAACCATTTCAACCCATTACATTTACATACATTACAATAATACTTAAATAAAAAATAACAGCCAGTGTAATGTTGTTAGTTCAACTTGTTAAAAATGAACTGACAACTAATTAACGTAACTTAAACTTAGTCCTCCCTTTAACCGGTGGTCACCAGTGTCATGTGACACTGGTGACGAGACGTTCACCTGATGGTGAGTGATTAATAACAATAACGACAACAACAACAACTTGGCGTTATTTAAGATGGTATTTATAGCATACCCTACACAGAGTACAGTAGTATAGTTTATAGAGTACTCGCTACCGACGTTCATGAAAGTGGAGGAAGCGAGAGAGGTGTGCCAGGATCGTAGCAATTGGAGAAAGGTGATCTCTGCCTACCCCATTGGGTATGAAGCGTGATATATATGTATGTATGTATAGCACCACATTGCGCTCGTCGCCTTGATACTTCAGATATCTTATTACCCCAGTAATTACACTAGCTACAGCGCCCTTCAACCAGCACATAGAAATGTTTGCACACTACTGTTTGGGAGCAGTTATAGGCGTTGCAGTGGTACCTATCTAGACCGTTTCCAGCAACTGAGACCTACCCATTACCACCACGTTACTCCCACTGATTAATATCAGCAGTATTTTCATACGGTTGAAAATATGAAACCTTCACATTGCTATCTTATCAGATTATAAACATATTTGGGGAAGTCCCTCTCTTTAACTAATTGCTTGTATTTTAACTAATTATCGTATTAAAACTGTTTAATAAAGCAAGTGTTTATATATTTTCAGTATGTCAGTTTTATTTGGAAATACCAGCACCGATATAGTTAAATGAATTACGGTTGTTCAGTTTAATTGGCGAATGTTTGTGCTGAAAAGGTTTCCCCACAAAAACTCACGGAATCCAACCCAACCTCACCTGCTCGTGATGCAGCCTATTAACCAATAAACGAGACTTTAGCCCCCACCCACGCTTAGACCAGCGTGGTGGGAAATGGCCAAAATACCCTCATATGAATCTCTACCCGATCATGTAGGAATGTTTTTGATAGCCTATGTCCAGCAGTGGATGTCTTCCGGCTGATGATGACGATGGCCATTTGGTGACTAAAAGACAGAGAAGTATTCAGTTTTAATATACTTGAAAAACACTTGAAAAAGTTATTTCGTTTCTAACTGAATATTTGTTTACTCCATGTGATTGTAATCATCATCAGTCGATCGACGTCCACCGCTGGACATCAGCGTGTCGTGATATCCTATCAACATTATATTTCATGAAACTAATATTACTGTTGGAGTTTAGATGGTGTTGGTTTCCGGACCCACATGGCTAACTACTATCCTCATATTATTTTGATCACGTTCACAGTACTGCTGTGCGCCTATAATAATACATAATAGAGCCGAAGTATTCCGAATGTTTTACTGTCTTCAGCTCACCGCTACCATTATCTGGAGCTAGACACGTGCTCCTAAGCAAAGGCCTAAACTTCAGTTTGTTTTAATTACATGAAATTAAGGTTAAGTAATAACTCATTATATTATATATACAAAGATGTATGAAATAGGATTATTTTCTTTTTAGTTTGAACTATTATATATAATAACCTAACTAAAATATCACGTTAAGCTATCTTATGGTAATATATATGGACGAAACTAAACATCGTTAGCTAACGCATATTTTTAGTTAGTTTAAAATCTACGATCCCACGTGATGGTAAACGGTGATGTAGTCTTTGGTGGTAACGTGCACTAGTCTAGAAGTAGTATATTCACTCTACTTTCAAAGACTCCCACGTCATCATCATCATTATCAGCCCATAGACATCCACTGATGGACATAGGCTTCCTCTAAAGACCTCCACGTCGATTGTTGAAATTCATTGAAGGGAATTGGGCCGTAACTCACCACGCCGGCCCAGTGCGGGTTGGTAGGTGGTCTGAGCCTCGTCTGTTATTCAGCAGGTTCCACGTGGAAGTGACGTTGACTTGGGCTCCGTAAGATCTTGAGCAGGATCCTTATATCCCTTCCCTTTCCTGAGCACACTCCCTGAAGTTTATTCGGTAGAATACCGTGAGGCTCGCTACCCTATTCAGTGACTAAGGATATCAAGTTTAGTATTTGTCAGCTCATGGTCACCGATAACTTTATAACAGTCCAAAAAAGCCTGTTGATATTTAGTAGTACTAGTCAGAACTGGTAGTAGTACTCCTCACGATTAGACCTGAGCTTCATACTGTTTTTTATTCTTGTTATGGTGGTGTCGTGGTGGCACGTCTCTGTTACCGATGATCATTTAGGTAGGTATCACCGCAGCGCCTATTTCTGGCTCCAAATAGAAGTGAGCATACATTGATACGTTTTGGTTTGAAGGGCGCTGTACCTAGATAAATTACACGGGTAACGAGACTCAACATGTTATGTTTCAAGCCGACCAGTACAACGTGGTGCAGTGTATACCATTGTAACTAGTGCCATGTTATTGGCAGGCGTATCACTTACCATCAGGTGAACGTCCCACTCGTCTCGTCGCTTAAATTAAAAAAAAAAAATTGTATTAGGCAAAGATCTATTGTTCTTATGTTCCTCACATACCCAATAAATTGGCAAAGCGATACAAAATTCAAGAGAAAAATTCACACACCAACCTCCGGCACGTGTAACAGTTGTTATAGAAGAAAAAAAAAGAAAAAAAGAAATATTTATTCAGTTACCCCAACATTTACCGCTTAATATACAAATATTTGAATACTTATCTCCATATATTTACAATCTAGACAAAAAAATCTCTAATTATGATAAAAAAAGCAATTTCAATAATGTGCTGCGATGATTAACATAAACGTTAAAGATTTTTAATGCAAACTAAAAATAGCGCTTTAAATTGATCAACCGTTTTGTTCTTAGTTCTATGATCTATGATGCTCGTTATATTTTAATCATCGAAAAGGTGATCTTGTAAGTATTACCCTCCCTTTTTTAGGGACTAGCTCCGCGCCCGCTTTGCTGGCAGTGATATAAAAGTAAACCGCAAATAACTTCATACCAACCTCTTAAATAATACCAAATGAAAATGTTTACAAATATTCATTATGTATAATATAATGAAGGATCTATGAAATCCAAATAATAAATACCGTATAACCATCTACGAATTCCGCGTAGAATGACCATGTTACCATATCCATACGTTCACTTATTTTCACGTGATTGGCGAACAAGGGAAACCGATTATCATTATATATACTAGATGTTCCCCGTCCGCTTTGCTGGCCGTACCGAGGTATTATACTGGAAATATTCCTAGAGAGTAACCGCAACTATAACCAACTTTCTATACTAACCGTTACTATAGCAACCGCTCAATAATACGACATGAAAGTATTTACAAAAGTTACATAGAAATAAAATGATGAAGCATTTATGAAGTTCATATAATAAATACCGTATAACCATCCACAAATCATTCCGAGTCGAATGGTGATGTTACCATATCGATATGTTCACTAGTTTTCACGTGATTGGCGAACAAAGAAAATCGATTTTCATTGTATATTTATATTATGTATATTAATAACTACAGATATATTGTTGTGAAGGAAGAACGATACAAACATTTAATATTGTCTCATTCCCTTGCACAGTTATGTAGGCTATACAATTTTTGGTTCATTTCTATAGTTTTTGTTGTACGTGTTTGTTATACTTTTAAGGTATATACATCCAAACAATCCTGAATAAAGCATTTTTCTTATTTCTTCAAATCAATTAAACCTCCACGCCAACAGCAAACGCTATGAGTTATTGTGATGTTCCCTTCAATACAACATACAGAGCCTCGCGATGTTTAGACTTTGAATGGCTGACTTGAAGTATTGTATATGTTTGCATACTTTTTTTTATTTGACGATGAGACAAGTCGAACGAGACCTTCACCTGATGGTAAGTGATACGACTGAATGGTGGTAGTTAAGATATACGCTGCACCACATTGTTTTGTTTACACTATACATGAGACATGACATGTACAGTCTTTTGACCTCAGTAATTTCACTAGCTACAACGCCCTTAAAACCAGAACACGGTAATATTTGCACACTGCTGATTGTCAGCAGAAATGCCTGCTGTGGTACCTAGACGGTCTGTAGCAATATAATCCTACTAACAGTATTAATAGTATAATTTTCTTTCAAGTAACATGATATATGTATACATATATGATTATTTCAGTATAAAAACATATCATATTAGTTAATTTACATACGCACAATATATCTACGCGTTATATTAAAAAAAAAATGTTTAAGTAATTTGTAACATACATACAAAAAGATTTATTATATAGTTGTGAGTGAGAACTGTTACCATTAGTGATGAGCAAAGCACGAACAAGACCAAGAGTTCAACAATCTTCATTATGGTCTTCGTCTTGTTTAAATACTACTAATCTAGATTGTGATCTTGGTTTTGTATATTCAGTCTAACAATACATTAATTATATATGTTTTTTTGCTAGAAAAAAAGCATACATTCAAGTTATGATAAATATTCTAACTTGTTTCTTTTTTCGTTTACAACTGCCCAATAGACTTTGGTCTCACTTTTTCTGAAGACCAAGACCAATTATACTCATCAGCAGTTACCATCAGGGTATTAAGTCCATGTATAATGTTGTGCCAATAATTTATCTATTAATTAGTATGAAATTCATAAGGAACTATAAGTTTTCAAGCCGGTTTTATTACAGCGAAAAGTTTTTTTTTATTCTACCTGTGACCGGTTCTGATTCTGTTATTTTATCTAAATTATAGGAATTTTGAATAGTTGATAATAAATTACACATTGGTTGTTGAGTTTCTAGTTCGTTACAAATTTAGAGCATTTTGTATGTATATATAATAGGGGGACCGGAAAGTAATTTCGTTTCTGCGCATGCCAATACTTGATTGTCATTTGTCAGCTCATTGTTTTGTTCAGAGGCGTACCAAAGACATTGTGAGGTTATAGTGATTTCTTTACTTATAGACAATTGAATTACAATTTTTTTTTGTAATTTTGGGTAAAATGGCCAGCCAAATACCAGAAGAGGTACACATCCGGCATTGCATGCTCTTTGAGTTTCGCAAGGGAAATAACGCAACAGTTGCTACCAAAAACATTTGCGATGTTTATCCAAATGCACTGGACATTCGTAAATGCCAAAGGTGGTTTTCCAAGTTCAAATCGGGTAATTTTGATCTTTCCGACTCGTATCGATCAGGAAGACCATCAGCGTTAGACAACGACGTGTTAAGGGCGGAAGTGGAAGCAAATCCGTGTCAGACGATCGAGGAATTGTCAAACAGTCTCAACAAACCTTGGTCGACCATCCAAGAACATTTGAAGCAGATTGGAAAAGTAAGCAGAGCAGGTGTTTGGGTCCCGCATAATCTGTCCGAACAGAATAAGGCTAACCGATCAATCACATGCAACTTATTGCTTCAACGACACAACACAGAAGCGTTTTTTGATCGCTTGATCACAGGAGATGAGAAATGGGTCCTGTATGATAACCCAAAACGCAAAAGGCAGTGGCTCTCTCCAAATGAAATCCCTCGGAGTACTGCTAAGCCAGGTTTACACCCCAAAAAAGCGCTTTTGTGTGTTTGGTGGAGTATTCGCGGCATTGTTCATTTTGAATTACTGAAACCTGGAGAAACTGTTACTGCAGACCTCTACAGCGAACAATTGCAGCGAGTCAATCAATCTTTAATTGAAAAGTGGCCAGCGATTGTCAACCGAAAAGGCGTCATTCTCCAACATGACAATGCAAGACCGCACTGCGCAAGGCGAACTCTAGAAAAAATTAATGAATTGGGGTGGGAGGTGCTGCCTCATCCACCATATTCGCCCGATGTTGCACCATCGGATTTCCACTTATTCCGAGCGCTGCAACACTTTTTAAGTGGCAAAACATTTGCAAATTTGGATGATATCCAAAATGCCATCTCTAGATATTTTGCCGAAAAACCAATTAATTTTTATCGATCAGGGATTGAAAATTTACTCACTAGATGGCAAAAGGTTATTGACAATGATGGGGAATACATCATTGATTAAATATAAAGACTCGTTAAAAATGTATGTGTTTGTATTTAGCGTAAGAAAACGACATTACTTTCCGGTCCCCCTAATATATAGATTTAATGATAAAACATACTGAAAGACAACAGATATATTTTTATTCAATTAAATGATCAGACGAGCGAGTCGTTCATCCTTGATTGTAAAGGATACTATTACCCATAACGTGGCGCTATTTAAGATGGTATACACATAACATAGCGCTTGTCTTAGATATAAGATGTTGAATCTCGTTATCGCAGTAATTACACTAGCTACAACCCCCTTCACACCGGATCATAGCAGTATTTACACGTTACTGTTTGGCGGCGATAGACGATCTCCGACAACAGAGACCCATCAGCAGTAAAACCATACTTTTATGGATGATGTGATTGTCTTTTATGCTACCAAGTTAAACATGATAGACTTTATACTAAATATATAAATCTTAAGTCATTCTTATATAATATAATAAATGCCAATAAACTTATCCTTGAACATTAGTAAACAACTTAAGTTTTATATGTATATGGGTATACTATGTATCAATCATAAGAATTAAGTAAAGAGATTTTCCTCTCAAGTAAAAAATTGAAACTAAACCAATTTATTTGTGTAGTTGTGTTACTTTTGAATAGGACATGTAATGATGTGATAAAATCCTTTTTAACCAATTATAAATTTATTGGTCTAAGCAAGTAATTGGTAATTAACATGTTCACTAACCAACTAGGTTAATGTCCTGCTCGTCTAAGCTCTTCGTGTTATACATATTTTTAAAATTGTTTCAAATTATAATGATATCAATAGAAATTGAATTGAACCCAATTTTATAATTTTTTTGTACTGTAAATAATATTGATTTAGTTAAGTAAATATCATGAAATCATCATCATCATTATTGGCCGGTAGACGTCTACTGATGGACATAGGCCTCCCCCAAAGATATCCACATCGGTCCCGCTTTCCTCATATCCAGTGGGTTCCCGCGATTCTCACCAGATCGTCGGTCCATCTTGTGGGTGATCCCCCAACACTACGTCTACCAGTACGCGGACGTCACTTGAAGACCTTACTGCCCCATAGGCCATAGGTCCTTCCAGCAAAGTGCCCTGTAAATATATTCCTATCAAATATACTGTTTGTAATAGTTAAATTGCTTCTATCAGTTTATAAATGTTTCATCATCATCAGCCGATAGACATCCGCCGCTGGATATAGGCCTCCACATAGGTTTCATATGGAGGTATTAGGGTCATTTCTCACCACGCTGGCCTAATTCGGGTTGGTGGGAGCAAGAGCCTTGTTTGTTGATTAACAGTTTTCACCTATAGTAGGTGAGGTTGGCTTGGATCCCGTGAGTTGGTGTGGAACACGTACAACTCTGTAATTAAAGTAATTATTACAAATAGTATTTTAGATTTATATAATGCTCTTCGCTATTATATATATACATAATTATAATAGATTACCTAGTCGCTTACAACAAATAATATATAATAACTACAAATTTCTTATCTCTAGTCCTTAGCCTAGACCAGTGATTCTCAACCCATGTGCCGCGGCACTTTTGTGTGCCGCGAGATTTTAAAAATGTGCCGCGAAAAATTTAAAATATATATAACACATATACAAAAAAAAAATATTCAACGTAAATATTTATATATTGAACCAGCTAATTATTTTTAATTTAATTTGCAAACGCTTTTATCAATCCCAAATTATGATAAAGTCATGTTTATGTATTAAAAATTGTCTCAAGTCTACCACACTTGTCTTTTTCCAAATGAGCATGTTGTTTGTGTGATATTTTAAATTTACATGATTTTCCATTGTAATACTAATCTACCCTTTGTAAAATTAGAAAAGTATTTGATTCGTATCCTTATTAATTTGTTGGCATGTAGTTTCGATAAAAAAATAGGAGGTATATTGACTTTGCAATGCACGTATTCTTTGATTTACAATATCTAAGACTTTTCAGATTTTATTCCATTCGATGAATATTTCTGTAATTAAAAAAGTTTGCTGTTTATATCTAAAAAAATCCCGAGGTTTGCTGCTAAATTGTTTCACGAATACAATGGCAGCAATTATTTAAATAAAATTCGATTTTATGCATTAAAAATTGTATTTGTGTGAAAGTTATATAACTTCATAAGGGTTATATTTTTCATTTTCATAAATTACAAATGGTTACAGAATTTGTATATTTATAATTTTAAATTTATATATTCTTCGATTTTTTTGACAGTATTTTTTTTGTTTTTTTCAGACCCCTTAAAAATGGACAAATGGATAAAGAAAAAGAAGAATAATGATGATGATGATGATGCAAGTAACAATAATGATGACATATACGACCAAAGTAATGAGTGTTCCTCTGTTTTAAGTGAAAATAGTTCTATTTTAAAAAAGTATATAATTCCTAGAAAATATAACGACGATTTTTTAAGATTTGGATTCACCTCATCGTTAGAAAATAACATAGTAGTCCCAGAATGTATTATATGCAATTTAAAATTATCAAATAGTGCTATGGTTCCTAGCAAACTTCTTCGTCACTTGGTTACCAATCATCCCTCTTTATCAACCAAAGATAAGAACTATTTTAAAACGTATCTTTCAACAAAAGTAAAACAAGGAAAAAATTTTAAAAAACAATTTTGTGTGTCCGAAAAAGCTCAGTTTGCTTCTTATGAAATTGCGGAATTGATCGCAGTAAAATTGAAGCCCCATAATTTAGCAGAAGAAATTATATTACCTGCTTGCCGTAAAATAGTCAAAACGATGATTGGTGAATCAGCCGATGTTGAAATTTCCAAAATACCCCTTTCTAATGACACTATACATCGCAGGATAAAAGATCTATCAGAAAATATCGAGCAGAATACTACAAAAAATCTTCAAAATTCCTTTTTTGCAATACAAATAGATGAAACCACCGACATCACAGGAAATTCTCAGTTAATTGCATTTGTTAGATTTATCTATGAAGATGATATTATAAATCAATTTTTATGTTGTCGGGAGCTTTCAAATTTTACAACCGGGAAAAATATTTTTGAAGTAATTAATTCATATCTAGAAAAGGTAAAAGTCTCTTGGAATAATTGTATTGGAATTTGCACAGATGGTGCACCCTCAATGACCGGGCATATTAAAGGATTTGTATCTTATGTCAAAGAATTGAATCAAAATATAATAGTTACACATTGTTTTTTGCATAGAGAAGCTCTTATAACAAAGTTCCTGTCACCAGATTTAAAGATAGTTTTGGAGCAATGTGTTAAAATGGTAAATTACATAAAATCAAGACCATTGAAAAACAGATTATTCAAAGAACTATGTAAAGCAATGGAGTCCAAGTATGAATCTTTGCTACTCCATACTGAAGTAAGATGGCTATCCAGAGGAAAAGTCTTATCTCGGTTTTTAAAATTAAAAAAGGAAATGAAAGCTTTTTTTGAACAAAATAATAATATTGAATTTGTTGAAATATTAGAAGATTTAACATGGACAACGAAACTTGCTTATTTGTCAGATATTTTTGTCATTTTTAACAGTATTAATTCAAGTATGCAAGGTTCAAATGAAAATATTTTAAATTCAACTGATAAGTTGGTGGGGTTAAAAAGACAAATTTCTTTATGGAAAAAGAAAGCCCAAGAAGGCAATTTAGAAAAGTTTGAATCAGTTCCTAAAGACGGGTATAAAATTATTAAACAAATTGTTCTTGATCATTTGACAACATTAGAGGAGAGAATTGATTATTATTTCCCGGAATTGGATATTAATAAGTTTGATTGGGTTCGTAACCCATTTCTAATTACGGACACTGCTGTATTTGAGTTAACTTTAAATGAAGAAGAAGAGCTTATTTTGCTTTCAACTAATCGAGATTTAATTTTAAAACATTCTGAAGAATCACTTAATACATTTTGGATAAAAATCAGATGCATTTATCCACTTTTATCTAGAAAAGCTTTGAATATTCTATTACAATTTTCCACATCTTATTTGTGCGAATTCGGATTTTCAGCATTAGCCAATATTAAAACTAAAAAAAGATCAAGGTTGTTAAATGTAGAAGACGATATGAGAGTAGCATTGTCATTTTTACGACCAAATATAAATGAAATTATCGAAAAACATCAAGCTCAAATTTCTCATTAAAGTAGTTTAGTTAATTAGCTTTTAATTTTATATCGTTAAGAAAACTGGCCATTTTGTTGTATTTTTAGATTATTTACATATAATACAATTTTTATGGTTCTTTTTATTCAGTTTGTTATGCCAACAAAAAAACTTCTGTTGGTTTTTTTTCTTTATGTGCCGCCAGATTTCAGAATAGTTAAAAATGTGCCGCAGGTGAAAAAAGGTTGAGAACCACTGGCCTAGACATAAGAAATTTGTTAGAAATATTCCTTTCGCCAGGGTATTACGGCCGGCACAGCTAGTTAACAGAAATTGGTGTAATCAAGGATCTCCACTCCAATTGGTTCTGCGTTGCCTATTCGCAGTATACCGTGACCTTGACCACGTCGTCGGTCCACCTTCAAGAGGCCTTGAAGTACTGTGTCGATCGCGGTTTTTTTTTTCTAGTATGAAGCGGGACGTTCACCTGATGGTAAGTAATACGCCTGCCCATAACAACTTGACGCTAGTTAAGACGATATACACTGCAACACTTTGCATCCGTGGCTTTGAGATATAAGATGTTAAGTCTCATTACACTATTAACTTTCACTAGATACAGCGGCTTTCAAACCAGAACGCAGTAATGTGTGCATACTATTGTCTGTCGGCTACGACATGCGCAGCGGTGGTACCTAGACGGCCCCCGGCAACAGAGACGTTTTTTTTTCTCGTGGAGAAATCCTACATCAGAAACTCTTCTACTGCTGGGTCAGCAGTAAGGATTATGTCGGACTTACCGGCTAAAACCCCACGATATCCTTCTCAATACTTCCGCAGTCCCAACGGCATTGATGCATTACAAGATCTCTGCAATAGAGAGCTACCACAAGTGAACCACCTGCTCTTTAGGCCGGACCTTCGAGCGATTTAACACAGCCATAAATAATGTCATTGTTAACATAAATTGTTAATCGTTAAAATATACTTCAAATTTATTTCTTAAACAACAACAATAATATTAAAAACAAAACGCGGACGACGGAATGGCGGAATAGCGAAATATCAAATTCAAGGTCGCCATTATGATCTACGCTACGCATAAATAATGAGTTTGTTTTTTTTTTTGTATCGTTAGCTTAAACAAATAATTTAGTCTGTAAGCTAAAAATCAAACTGGAAACCTGGGCAAAAAGTAAATAGGATCTTATAATAAATATTGTTTATAAGCTGTAAATCTAAATATTTCGAATAGACAATGGCAATACAAAAGCAAATGTATGTATATCAATTCCAAAAATCCGAACGACTTGTAAAATTACAAGCATAAACTTTATAATGTTTGACTTAAATTAAATTGTATTAATGCCAAAGCATATAATAAATGAATAAATTATGTACACTTGTAATGCTGTGTTTACCGCTTTTAAGTACTATTAAGTTATTATTTAGATAAATTATGATTTATCTGCAATCGTCTGACAACGGTTACAATGCCGTTGTAGATGCCCATGATACTCTATGGCTATCGTATGTTGATAGAATCGACATAGCAATGTTTTTATGGCAGGAAATGTACATTATGAAGGTATCTAGTTAAGCCGATTCAAAAAAACCTTTCCACCAAACCCACTTAATAGCTTGTGGATCCGGAAATGAATTAAAATCGTATTATGAGGCGTTTATCCGTGCAACTATGGAGACAGTTATACCTTCAGTGCAGAAATCATTGTCATAAAACTGTTCCTAAAAACGTTTGAAACTATCTCCCTTTTGAAGTAATTTATTGTATAATCAAATGATTACTCAATTTCCGTCTATACTTTTAAGCGTTGAATGAAATCGGGCGAAACCGCAAGCAAAAGTTAGTTAAAAATAAAACGAGACGGTTAAGCCAACAGCGCGTCCGTCTCGCCCGCGTTCCACATTCGAAATAATAATTGTATTAAGGAAACATGAGCGCGGCGCATGTGTTTGTTTGTTTGTTTACCCGACGGTGACGTCATATGTTTATTCTCGCGAGGCAGTTCGGGCCGCGCGGTACACATACCGTCTATTTTATTAAATTAAAAGAAACTACGAAAATTGCAGGACGATCAACTGATTGTAAGTACTTGTCCAGACCAACAAGGCGCTTGTAGCGATGGTAAGCACTATGCTTGTCGCTTAAAGACACAAAATGTTAAGTATCATTACTACATCAATAATTTCACTAAACACAGCGCCCATCAAACCCGAACATAGATTTTTTTTTAAATAGAAAGTCTAAACGTTTTGTATGTTTGCATGGCGTTACTGTGTGCGATACAAAAAGTAAATTGTAATAATGGTGCTTTAGTTTTAATACTTTTCTATAATACGAATTAATAATTAAGACACAAAAAAGCTAAACTTGGTACTTCTTTGATTTCTTGGATTTTAGAATAAGTAATATCTGGGAATAAATTAAGTATTATATAAATATTTACTAAACACTAAATTCGCAGGAATTGTTATTAACAAAAGAATGATTTATGTTAAGTACTGCATATAATTAAATTATAAAGGTAAATGATTACTATATTTAATTACAGGTTTTGTTGTTATTATACATATCTACACATATATATATATCTTGTGAATTCGCGTATCTGTATATATCTTATAGAATATCGGTTAAAGATATAAGCCAGATAGGAGCTTAGTTAAAAGAAATTTAAGTAATTAATAGCTAAATAAATTTAGAGCTATATCTGAAACGGAAATTATAGATGGTTGGAATAATTGGCTAAATAATTCTACACTCTTTAAATGTTTTTAGTAGGTTTAGTTAGAAAAAAAACTATACTATACTGTATAGAAACAACTTTCATGTCTATGGAGTGTAAATGTGAAAAAAGTAAGAAATAGTTACTTACTATCCTTAACGGGCACTTAATAGGCATAAGTAGTCTCTGGTGCATTTAATAAAATAAGAAAATTTCATTCATTCCTTTAAAGCAGTAAAAGAACTTTTTTCCGATAGCTTTAATGTGATCTTACATACGTTTAATGCTTTCACTGCTTGACCCAGCGGTTTACCGTTCGCCTTGGAACACGGAGGTCCCTGTTTTCATGCCAGAACCGGAAATTTGGAAGGTGGGTAGAGTTTTTCAATTCTGCAAGCTAGCTTAGTGGTTAGACCGGCATTTATTGTAAAGGCCCTCATATTGTAAATGTGCATTTAAAACACATTGTTGTGTTGCAGCTGTGTACATATCGGACCCAGAGTATTTAGGGTGAGCAAGATTTAATATTAATGGTCTTATTGCTTAACATCACGTGAACTCGATGCACCTCATTACGCTCGTCGCCTGAGATATAAGATGTTAAGTCTCGTTACTCCAGTAATATCACTAGCTACAACTTCCCTCAATAAAGACCACATTTGTTTGTACAATACTTTTAGCCCATTGTCATCATCAGCCCATAGACATCCACTGCTAGACGTAGGACTACCCCTAAGATCTCCACATCGATCGATCCTACGTTGCTCGCATCCAGTGGATTCCCGCGATTCTCGCCACATCGTCGGCCCACCGTGTGGGAGGCCTCCAAACACTATGTCTACCGGTATGCGGGTGCCACTCGAGGAACTTACTGCTCCTTCGGCCGTCGGTCCTTCAGCAATATGCCTTGTCCACTGCCACCTTAGTGCTTCGACGGATCTCTTTCGCTCGGAAACTCCGAGCATAGCTCTCCATTGCCTTTTGGGTGACTTTCAGCCTTTTTATAACACCAATAGTAAGGGGCCACGTCTCGGATCCGTATGTCAATAATATCGACATACACGATTTGAAGACTTTTGTCTTCAAACACTGCGGTATCTGAGACGAAAAGATGCTACGTAGCCTCCCAAACTCTACTCACTCGAGTTGAATTCGTCGATTAATCTCCTTCTGAAAGTTGTACTGTTCGTCCCAGGTAAACGTTTTTCTTGATAACTTTCAGTGTATTATTGGCTTGTGTACAATATGTGCATTAGACATAATTTTTGTCTTCTTATTAATTTTAGGACACACGCGTTGAGACGCTATACAGGTGTCATCGAACGTTTTGCCAAGGCCTCCCATTACCAATAGAATTTAAAAAATAAATAATTTAATTTAAAATATAATAAAAAATTTAGCGAGTAGCAACAAACGGCGGTGCGTCGTGCGGGCCGAGGCGCCTCTTGTTTACACACGCACACGGCGGCGCGCACGCACACACGGGCGCGCCCGTCGAGCCGCTTATTTAGGTATATTGTTGTTTATTTTATTCGGCGCTACGCTCCACCACGGGGCGAGCCTTTCGACTCAGTTTTAACGCGCGCGTTTTACTAAACGACAACTATGCGGCCGACGTTCGCTCGCATCAGATAATAATTCATAACGTGAACGAAAATAACGGCGCGGTAAACGATATTCGCAAATTGATTTAATAAAAATCGATTTTATTTAATAGACAACTATATTTTTTTTTCGCGACTCGAACGCCGCCGCGGTTGTCTCCGCCAATCTTAATGGCGGTTAATCATAGTTTATTTTTACCGCGCAACGTGTGTTAATAATTGTGCGGGGGCCATTCGTAGTGTTTCTTTTTATTTTGCCAATCGTGTTTGTATTATTAAATCGCGCCATTCGTATTGCGGAAGCGATTTCTTGTGTGAAAAAAATAATATACGCGAATGCCGGCCGTGTTTTGCGATTGTTCACCCAGAGACCCGATTTGGCTGATAAGAAGTTTAAACCAGTTGATATTATAATTAATGTGTTATAATTTGATTAAAAATCGAATGGGGGATATTTGCGTGTTTTAGAAAGTTACGGAGGTCGCCTTGGCGGGAATTAGGGAGGTGTGAACCGAGGAGTTCAGACTGGACAGAAAGTTTGGAAAAGTGTTGAGCACACATCTGATGGCGCGAGTGTTTTTTCAACGCGTTTTCGAGGCTAAGCGCTAGTTGTTTGAACAAGTGTGTTTTCTAATGGATTTATTTTGAGGTGAGTTTAAATTTACTTGTGTGTTAGTGTTTGTATTGTTTGCCCGGCGTGTTTTGTGTGAGTGTTCGCGCCGGTGGCGGGAAACCGAATACCTAGCCGGTTCCGTCTCTGTGTTGGTGTACAAACAATGCGTCCGTGTGCGTACACGACTTATTGTCACTGGTAAGAGGGGAGTCAAGGAGGGAGAGGTTACTTGTGATGTATTTAGGCGAAGACGAAACTTTGACGAGTTGACTTTTTAATTTATATACTCCTTAAACATCTATTGGGAATTGTGTTTAATTCATCTATGTGACGCAGCGCGACGTTCTATGATGGTAAATGATACGCCCGTTGAATACACTTCGGCGCTGGTTAGGATGGCGTACACTGCATCGTATGAGATACACACTCGCACGTCCTTTTTGAGGGATCATAGTATTTGGCGATGGTAATACAATGAGACTTCGTTGTTGTTTGTACACGTATTATATGTCTCCCGATTTATCTTTATTGATTTTTGACATCACGCCATCAAATGTATTATGTAAACGCGAAAACTTATTAACTATATTTGTTTTGTTACTATTTGATGTTTGTTTCGCACCTATCATAGTTTATGGTGTCATTATTATTTTTTTTTATATACTTTTATGAACACGAAAATCGTACACGTTCATAAAGTAACTCACCTCTATAATGCACATATATTTGTTTTTATAAGGTTTAATGATTTTAGACATGAAAATTTCAGCGTCTGCTATTATTATATTAATTACAGTCTATTGCTATCCAGTAATTAATATAGGATTTATTGATTTATATATAACTTAAGTAATGCTTAGACTTAAGACATGCTTTATTGTTTAAATTTGAACGAGAGGGTTATCGACTGGTGTCTTGAGAGATTGAAATGAATGAGAGGCTTCAAATCATGTCAATTCGAAAAGGCAATTGATGATGGAGATATCTATTTTTTATTTGAAGAAGCAATGAGACTATTGAGACGTTACACTGACGGTAAATTATACGCCAGCCTACGACATCTAGCTAGACAACTTACCTTAGTAATTTCATTTGCTACAATACCATTCAAACCTGTAGACAGTAATTTTTGCCAGTATTGTTTGGCAGAAATAGCAGCTGCGGTGGTATCTATAATGTATTCTAAAACAGAGACCTACCATCGCATTAATGATGAAATACATTTTAAGCTAATAAAGTTTGTAGTTTTAGCAAAATTGTTAACATAGTCTAAGTTTCATCGGTCCGTGGAAAATCTGTTGTCGTGTGAAGGTGTGAAAGTGTTTTAAAGTTTTCGGTCGTCAAAAAAGCATTCTTGAAACTCGAAAACAAAAAATGTCGCGACCGACCGCGACTGGGAAAGGCAAATAGAGGGGAGATGTAAAAACAAGGGCCAATGGGGAGCCCCCTTTCGCTTTTAAATACGTTTTTTTGGTTCTTAATTTTTTTTCATTTTAAACCACTTCAAACGATTCCCCACTTGAGTATTGACCGTCAACTTGTCAGGTTTGTAATGCTAGTATTAAAAAGCTTTACACAATACACTTGTGTGTATTCGTAGTGCTTCAGTCTAGAAGAGCAAGTGCTCCTGGTTCGACTTCGCGTTAGGTAATTGTAGTGTTCATTTTTAAAACGTTAATAAACGTTTCATTATTACCAAAAATCAGGGATTTTCTATTGTAATTAGAAAAACACTAACCTTAACTACAAACGCACACAAAAACTTATTACAGTAGTAAAGCTAGTACCAGGTTTTTTTTAATGTATTGTTAACTGTAAAAGCGAATTTTATTAGTGTGTTACAGAGTTACAGATGGTAAAAAATCTAAAACAAAATATGTATAGATAAAGTGAAAAACTGTATAATAATTAAAATAATGAATATTAAACTTGAATAGTATAAATTAACGGAATTAGTGGAAACTGATATTTATTTGTTCATGCACAATCTATATATAGTAAATAATCTATATATAGTGTAAATGTGTTTTGTTTGGTCGCCAATCACGTGAAAACTAGTGAACGTATCGACTTGGGAACATGACCATTCGAAGCGGAATGACTTGTAGATAGTCATAGGCGATTTATTTTGTGATTTTCGTATATCCGTCATCGTTTTATTTCTAATTAACTTTTATAAACGTTTTCATGTCGTATTATTTGTGCGGTTGCTATAGTAACGGGTGCTATAGAAAGTCATTTACAGTTGCAGTCGCTCAGTGCAGTCAGAACAGAACGGAGAACAGCTAGTGATATAATAAGTTTATATTATAGTTATTTTCATCATCGCTTTGCCCGCCATCGGCATGGACTTCATCCTCATACCCTTGAACCGCAGTGGTCAAGTACGGTCCGGTTCCAGACACGTTTCCTCCCGAGAGCACTCAAATTGTGGAACGAATTGTCTGTTGAGGGTTTGCCTACGAGCTACAATATGAAATTCTTCAAAAAAGGCGTGAAAAGGTACCTGCAGATCAGCAACATCTTTGGAGCTATTGCCGGTCTTAGGCTTCGGTTACCGTTCAACATCAGGCGGGCTGCAAGCCTGTTTGCCACCTAAGTGGTACAAATATATACATACATATCGTCACGATACATAAATACATCCAATATATGATTATATTAATTGTTATAAATAAATAAAAAAAAACATATTAATGAAATTTAACTAGGGATCACCATGTCTATATAGCGATAACTTACCTGGTAGTATTTTTTAGTTTATTAACCGACGAGACGCCTGCCCATAACAATGTGGCGCTAGTTAGAGTGGTATACACTGCACCACATTGCGCTCGCCGCCTGAGACAAGATATTGAGTCTCGTTACCACAATAACATTAACACCAATGCCGTTCTAACCGGAACACAGTAGTGTGCTCCTATTTCTAGGAAATAAGTGCTGCGGTGGTACCTACTTAGACTGTCTCCGGCAACAGACACCTACTACTAAAGACAGGTGGTATCGTGTTTGCAAAGTAGGGGTATTGTGGAAGGAGGCGAACAGTTACAGGTCTACCGGTATGCAGCAGCCAGTCAGAATCTAACCACTCCATCGGTTTTCAATCCTAACGATATGCTCTGATCATCATTTAAGTCTAGTAATCTCTTGGTCTATATAGGTGATCTCCGATCCAGCCATATAGTAAGATAAGCCTTGCTTGTCGTAGAAGGTGACTAAAATGGGTTCCGGATCCGCAGGCTTTGAAAGTGGCGGTTCTTATTGCCCACTGAGCTAGCCCAAGGTGAACTACAATTAGGAGGTGATATCGTGTTTGAGCGAGTGAGTGTTGTGGAGGGTTTGAGCCCTCTCTGGGACGTGCTTAGGAATAGTTTTACGTTGATAGTTTGTTGGTAGTAGTGAGAGTTTACTGGTGGTACCTCTCTGTTGCCGGAGACTATATAGGTAGGTATCACAACAGCTGCTGTTGCAGCCATTATTAAACATTACTGTGTTCCGGTTTGAAGAGCGCTATCGCTAGTGTAATTACTGGAGTAACAGGACTGAACATCTTATGTCAAAGGCGACGAGAGCAATGTGGTGCTATGTATACCATCTTGACTGGCGCCACGTTATTATATGAGGTATTACTCATCATCAGGTGAACGAGTCGATTGTCTCGTTGCGCAGAATAAAACACAAAAGTACTAGACTTTAGGTAATATACTCAAGATTTCGTTTCTCGTGAATAATTATGAAAATTTAAATTTGAAAACTATTTAAAGTCTATTTTTAACTCTACTTACTCATCAAGCTAAAGATTTAGGATAAGAAGTTAAGTATACTGTTTTATTGATTGACGATCGGAATTGTACTTTTTTTTGTGCAATGCACAAAACCGTTATTGTCTTATTTATATATGAAAATACTGAAAATTAAAATTGAACAATAATATAATGTTCAAAATCAACCTTTCCGTTAATTAAATAAGCAATTAACTAAAGTTGAAGGGGGAAGACGGGGTTGTTTGGGATTTGTATCCACCGAAACACCTGTCGGTGGTTATTGCAAGAGGTCCCAGGATATCTTGCGGAACACATTGGTAACTCATTGCACTACTTTTTTTTTATTCCACAAAGCGACGAAACGAACGGGACGTTCACCTGATGTTAAGTGACACGCCTGTCCGTAACGACGTGGCGCTAGTCTGATTGATATTCACATATTGCTTGCCTTGAGACAAGATTTTAAGTCTCGTTACCCCAGTTATTACACTAACTACAGCTCTTTCTAAACCTGAACACAGTAATGTTTGTTCACTTCTGCCCTAGTCAGTCGCCGGCACCAGAGACTTACCACCAGTAAACTCCTTCTACTACCTACAAACGACTACCGTAAAACTATTCCTAAGTACGTCCCAAAGAGGGCTCTAATCTTCCGACGACCCTGTAAATCAGCCGCTGTAACACTGTCACTTATATATAAGTGAAATAGTGTCTTAGTGTTAACATATTATAGATATTAAAGTGCTGCTGTGGTGGTATATTGACAATTTGTATATCATCCTAACTACATCGTCACGTTGTATTAGGTAGGTCTATCACTTCCCACCGAGGGAATGGGGTTTACGGAGGTTCCACATTCGAAAATTACTGCTCGAACGATGGAATGACAGACTGGCCTATCCAAGAGCAGGAAGTAAAATTGTTGTCGCCGTGCGTCCAGTTTTGACAAATTGGATTAACAGGCGACATGGCGCACTGACGTTCAGACTGGTGCAGGTGCTAACGGGGTACGGGAAAGTACCTGCACCGTATACGAAGAGAGCCAACGGCCATATGCCACCATAGCGGTAGCGGCGAGGATTCGCCGCAGCATACCTTGGAGGTATATTATGTCCGAGTTGAACAGGGCTGCGGAGCGGGTGAGGGAAAGTGCCTCTAATCTTGCCATCCGTAGACAGAGACCCGGGCGTCGGAGGAGAAGGGATCATGCCCTCCTTCAACCCCCCTAACAAAGGCTTAAGTGGCGGATACGGGTAAATCCGTCACCCAGTAATGTAAGCCTCATGCGAAGGCGCATGTATTTTCCGCGTAGAGTCACGGTCTTGGGTTTCTACAAGAAACCCTATAGTATGTTCGGGCTATTACTAGGCCGACGTTACCGGAACTGCGGTAGTATGCGAAAGCGTTTCTACAGTTTCGGCCGAAGGCGCAGCGAGGAAACCGTGGGGTTTTAGCCAGTAAGAGTCTGGCATAACTTTTTCGTTGCCCCCGCAACGAGAAAGTATCCATGCAGGATTTCCTCACAGAAAAAAAAAAGAAAAAAGGCAGGTCTATCACTTACCATCAGGTGTACGTATGGATTAACTCTCATTGAAGAATATATATACATAAGTGTAGTAGAAAATCAGTTGAGATTGATTAATTATAAGAGAGAATCGAACTAGTGACCGCATATAGCAAGCGTAGCTACTAACTCATACGTCATAGAGTTAGTTAAATAATGTATTTATTTTATTCCTCTATGACAGTCAAGAGGTTCATCTTATTGTAAGTAATGTGTCTGCCCATAACGTGATGCTAGTTAGGATTACATATACTGCATCATATTCTTCACCACAACGCCTTGAGATATAAGATGTCATCTCGTTACCCCATTTTACTTGCTACAGAGCTCTTCAACCCAGCAATGAAAACACGACCACAGAGTCAATCCACCAGTTAATATTGTTCGTAGCTGTTCCTCTGGCCGTAACACCCTCACAACTTCCTTTGGGGACAGAGTTTTATTAAAGTCCTCTAAGAAAGATATTTTGTTAAAATCCATTCTTAGCTGACCTCTTAATGGCACACGCAATATCTCTACCGAACTACGAGTTTAAGTACAATAGTGTCGGAGATCTCATGATGAGTCACTGAATCTCTGGATATCTCTTGTATATGTAGACGTGTATATATTTATATCTTTTAAATTATTGCTTTGTTGTTAATTATTTATGTTGTGTTATATATAACGCGCCGAGACGTGGCCGCTTACAGTGGGCCTTGTGAAACAGCTTCAAGTCGCAGAGGGAGCAATGGAAAGAGCTATGCTCGGGGTTTCCCTGCGTGATCGAATCAGAAATGAGGATATATGCAGAACTAAGGTCATCGACATTGTCCAAGAGACTGGTAATCTATAGTAAGCAACGGGCAGGACACATCGCTCGAAGGACTGACAGCCGATGGGACACCAAGGTCCTCGAATGGCGATCGCGTACCGGAAGACGCAGTGTTGGCAGGCTCCCTAATAAGAGGTCCGACGATCTGGTAAAGGCACCGCATTACCAATCTATGTGGAGATCTTTGGGGGAGGTTTGTCTTGGTGTGGACGTCTGTCGGCTGATGATGATTTACAATGCATGAGATCTAAAAATAAAAATGTAGGGGTATATTATAATTTTACGTCCCTTTCGCTCTTGTACGGTGTCAGCAGTGTATATGGCGTTTTAATTCTTTTGTAATTAGTTTTTTCCTCATGCAAATAATGTAAGAAGTTAATCAAAATATTCCTGATCTTTGCACTCCGTCGTATCATATAGTTAAGTGATAAATACTGATTTAGTTAATTCATGAGTAGTGTGTTTTTATTTAATCATTAATAGCTTATACCCAAGCATTCAAATATTCACATGTCTATTGTAAGGAAAATTATTTAAAAAAATCACCTATTTCACCCTTGTAGGTGTGCCAGAATTGTAGCAAGTGGAGAGAGGTGATTTCTGCCTACCCCACTGGGAACGAGGCGTGATATATATGTATGTATGCACCCTTGTAACCTTAATATTCAATCGACGTACCAACGATCTGGTGAGAATCGCGGTAAAACACTAAACAAGGGCAACGCGTGAACGATCGATGTGGAGACATTTGTTGGAGGCTTACGTCCAGCAGTGGACGTCTATCGGCTGATGATGACGATGAAACATAACACTGACTTTTAAAAAAAATGTATAGGATTAAGCCTATATATATTTCTTGTTAGATAGAGAGAGAGAAGAAATTTTAACCAAATATACATATCCATATATATATTATCAGCTGGTTAACTACCACTGCTGGACATAGGCTCTGCTATACTCTACCAGAGATCTCCAAATAATAATATGAAATAATATATAAATACATCTTTTAACTTACTTATTATCTTATTAAACTTACTTATTAACTTATTATATTAATGACGATACTACTTAAATGAGCGTAAAGAAGGAAACATGTATAATAAAGAATTATGACAAAATAAAAAAAATTACTAAAGAAAAATACTGTAAGTATATATCATAATATATCGTTTATTCCCACAAGATAAAATTACATATTAAAAAAAAAGAATTAAAACAAAATATTATCCTTGGATCATGTGGGAAAGGAACCCACTCAGGCAATGTTGCAGCCTATAAAGACGGCAACCCTGATTTAAAGTGGAGCCTAAAAAATTAAAAAAAAAACCGCTATCAGCTCCAAAAGTATACAAACACAATGTTTTCTACAATCATAACTAAAATAGGCTTCATTTGGGGGCGAGATGATGATGATGATGATGATGATAACTAAAATAAAAATATTACTATAACTATATTTACTTATAGCAATAAAAAATATTCTTTAGCAATTCATTATGTTTGTTATACATATAAGGCAGAAAATAAAGTACCAGATGGTGAGGTTACCACCAGTGGTAAGTCCACCGCAGCACCTATTTCTGCCGACTAACAGTAATGTGCAGACGTTACTGTGTTCCGGTTGGAATGGCGCTAGAGCTTTTGAAATTATTAGTGTAATGAGACTTAAGGGAACAAGGCACAACGGCTCGTGGGACCCAGGTCAGCCTCACTTGGTCGTGGTGCATCCTGCCAATCAACAAACGAGACTCTGGCTCCCACCAACCTGCATTAGGCCGGCGTGGTGGGAAATGGCCCAATTCCCTCGTATGAACCCATACAAACGATGGCCCCTGGTGCCCGACATGGCAGCGTGGGTCGAGTGATGTTGGGATCTTTGGCAGCAGTGGACGTTTATCGATTGATGATGATGATGAACGGGACTTAATATCTTACACTTCAAAGCGACGGGTATCTGGTGCTGTGTCATATCATTCTAACCAAAATGAAGTTGTTAGACGTATCACTTATTATCAGGTGAAGATATCAGTTCTTGAATCGCTTTGTTCATAAAAAAAATAGTATTTCACGTCCAAATACTAATTTAAGACCTAGATTATAGCATTGGTAAGACGGAAGCAGTACAATATTCCCCTTGCATTATCACTGAGAACTAAAGTATAAGTTAGGATGATTTACAACTACATTGCATTCTGCTCGTGAGACATAAGGTTTTGTCTCGTTACCCCAGTAATCTCACTAGATACAACGCTCTTCATACCCGAAGAGAGTAGTAAGTCTCGTTACCCCAGTAATTTCACTAGATGCAACGCTCTTCAAACTAGAACACAGTAATGTATGCAATCAGATGTTTGACAGCAGAAATAGAAGTTACGGTGGTGCACTCTTTTTTATTATAAGGGTTGAAATCTATAATTACTCTACTTCTCGAAGGAAGAGAAGGTTATGTGGGATCTGTACTCACTACCTCTCTCATCATATCTTTAGTGCGTTGACAGGGAAAGGATCTCTTATGGAACGTACTAATACCTCCCTGCTCTACGCCTAAGCTCGTCTTAGGAAGGGCTGTACCTCTCCCCAGCATCCTTGTTTTCCGAAGACAAATACGTTACCATCTCGTCTTTATCGTCTACTACAGGCATGGCTTACCTTAGTCCTATTCTCATTAGCCCAAGACTACAGCACTGGTGGACAGATATCTACCAGTGTATCGTAGTTAAAATAAAGTAGGCTGAGTTTTTTTTTTTATGAAAATAATGTCAAAAATAAACAGTAAGAGATAACCCCGATATTTATTGAAGATGTGTTGTGTGAGAGATTACGTGGGCAAACTGTGTCATTTAAATTGTAAAGCTTGTACGGCAATATAATAAAGATTCCCACGTTTGGGCGTTGAGGCTTATAAAACAATGTTAATGAGACGTGTTGATTTAAGCATCATAGTGTGCTGAGCAAGAATTATCAGTTTATTGGAAAAGTTGTCTATGCTTTAAATAATAATTTTTTCCACTTTTCTATGCCCCTCTTTGAAGGGTGCTATAGCTAGTAATTACTAGGATAATGAGACTCAACATCTTATGTCTTTATGCGACGAGGACAATATGGTGTAATGTAGATCATCCTAATTAGCGCCACATGTAGCAAGCATTTACTATTAGGTGAATACTTGTGTCCTTTCAACGTCTCGTCGATTAAAACAGATCGTTACCACAGTAATTTTACTAGCCACAGAGCTTTTAAAACGGGAACACAGTTATGTCTGTATGTATTATACTGTTTGGCTACCATCTAGGCAACTATGTAGCTGGTCTTCAGCAATGGAGACCAACCACCAGTAAAAGATTCGGAGGGATCTTTAAAAGAATTTATTGATTATATTATATCTATTAAAATTCCTTCAGTATATTACGACAGGTCTATTACTTTCTAAGGATTGGAAGGGGGACTAAAAATACCTTTATATCAGACTCAAGATTAGTAGAGAGGAAAAAAAAAATTATACTAATCAATTGACAAAAAATATAAAAATCTTACCTGAGCCAAGCAGTACTGCTCAACCACTATTTATAAGTATGGCTATAGTGCAACCTCATTACCAATTCCTGGACTATCAAGTTACTACAACAGCCAAGCCTGGTGATGAATGACGCGATGAGTTTCCTCTGTACGACGTCGAACGAGTCCACTCTAGCTTCAAAGTACATTTCGGATTCACTGCAGCAACTTTTTAGCCCCAACAGGTGTCTAAATAATCTTCTTCCTCCTGCTCTTTTCCCAGCTGTGTGGCTTCGGCACAGTGTGTACTTCTCTTCCATATCCCTCTATCAGCCGTCATATCTGAATTCACATTCTTACGTCATCTTTCACACAATCCATCCGCATTTACTTAGGTCTTCCTCTACCCTTATAACCATCCACCATTCTCATTACTCTCTTTATTATGTCCTTCATCCCTCCGCCTAACATGCCCGTACCACGCTAACCTCTTGCTCCTCAATTTCAGGTGTCTAAATATATAAATATATATAATAAGCTAAGTATTGCACACTACAATTAACTTTACTTTTAGTTATCATTCATCACAATATCGGCTAAAAGGACATCGCTAGGTGAAGGACGTACATATAAAAAAGCAGACATGTTTGTATAAAAAGATAAACAAAACAGGTCAATAAGATAAAGTTTAGTGCAAACGTTATCAGTTGCCAAAACCTTTTTTTCCCCCCACAACTATCAACACTAAAACCGTATAACTTTGTATAGCTTATTCAAGTGACATCTCAACTTAATTTCTATAATACTTAAATGGTACACATATGTTTATTCTACAAAGCGACTAGTCGAGCGACGTATACCTGATGGTAAGAAATACGCCTCAGCCATGTAGTCTCGGGCTAGTAAGAATAGGACTGAGATAAGCCCTGGCTGTCGTAGAAGGCGACTAAAAGGGTCTAGGAGTTCCGCGGGCCTTGAGTGTGAGGATCCTTATCGCTCAATCAGCTAACCTGCGTGGAACAGCGTATGGCTCAGCGATGGTGTTTATGAGGTTTTGGCTCCGTCTCAGACACGTTTTAACACCAAGATCCAGGGACCTCTTGATGCAGACCACCGAGGGGGTTTTAGTGAGTAAGAATTTCACATATAGTTAGGGTGACTTCCCCCCAGAAGCAGGGTATCTGTCCAAGACATTCTTTTGAAACAATAAAAAAGTAATACGCCTGCCTACAATGTGGTGCTAGTAAAAATGGTATACATTCTACCACGCTGGTCGGTTTGAGACAAGATGGTAAGCGTCGTTACCCCAGTAATTTCACTAACTACAGCGCCTTTCATACACAATAATGTTTACTCACTACTGTTTGGCAGTATCAATAGGGGCTGCAGTGGCCTAAACGGTATACGGGAAAACTGATCTACCACCATTAAATTACTACATCATTATATTAAGAATAGTACTTAAGTGTACCTTGCTCTTCGTAAAAGGCGACTCAAAGAGTTTTCCAATTCCCAGACTGAAGCTGGGGGCTGTAGGGTACACTAAATTTTTTTTAGGGAGGGCGATAAATATGAAGTCCTCTCGTCTTTGTCACAATATAGAAAGTGGATGTGAAGACTATGGTCCATTCCATGAGAAATCATGGAATTCTTCACACTGTTGTGACCACAGGCTGGGACCAGAGGTTTACCTAAGTCTGAATTCCACCAGATCCAAGTAAAACTGGTGGAGTATGTGCTCAATGTGGCAAAACCAACTTAATGCAACTGATCTACTAAGTATGAGGTAAAAAGAAGTATCTAAGTAAGGGGCTAGATAGGTACTTTTAGTAGGGGGTAAGTGTCTGTTAATGGAGACCGTCTGGATGGATACCAACGTAGACTATATTTCTACTGCCAACTAGTAGGGTGCTAATATTACTGTGTTCCAATTTGAAGGGCGTTGCAGCTAGTAAAATTACTTGGGTAACTTATTATCTTATGTCTCAACGAGACGAGCACAGTATGATGTAGTGTGTCATCCTAATTAGCGTCACGTTGTTAAAGACAGGCGTATTACTTACCATCAGGTGAGACTATCCAATTCATCTTTTCGTTTAGTATAATAAAAATAATAATAAACAACCCTTTTAATAATCCCATTTCCGATATTCGAGACCTCCATCCATAAGGAAAAAGTCAAGCCTATATATACCACGTAAGGGTACGTTGATAAAAGGAACATGTCGTCTTCATCATCATCATTTCAACTGATAGATATCCACTGCTGGAAATAGGTCTCTTCTAGTGTTCCACAAAGCGCGGTTTTTTTTTAATTTCATTAAGCGACGAGACGAGCAGGATATACACCTGATGATAAGTGATACGCCTGCCCATAACACGGCGCTAGTTACAGTGGTATACACAGCACCACGTTGTACTTGTCGGCTTGAGATGTGTGTACATATGATGTTGTCTCGTTACCCGTGTAATTTATCTATCTATAGTGCCCTTCAAACCAGAACATAGTAATGTTTTCACACTACCGTTTAGCGGCAGAAACAGGCGCTGCGGTGGCACCTACTCAGACGGTCTCCGGCAACAGAGACCTACCACCAGTCTTGTCGACGTGGTCTTAATATATCATAATTAGTACAAGGTCTTCAGACAAAAGCGATAATAAAAATGGCGTAAAACAAGTAATCGGGTTATTATTGTTATTTACTTAAATATAAATAGTGTAACATACACTTGTATGTTACACTATTTATATGCATATTTAAATGTTTAAGTTAGCCTTGCCGACATTTCCCGTCTACTCTAAACAGAAACAATGAGACTATGCAAAAATTGTATTAATACTTGCCTACTATCAAGTTAGTGTTATACTTAGCTAAGTTAGTAGTACAACGGAATTTACGATGAGTTGATATGATGCTATGAACCCTTACACCGGCGGTATCGGAGGCAATGCTGTGAAGGACGTTGCTAAGGCATCGGAACCAGAGCAGCGCGGGGCTGATCAACGTGGAGTTCTTTGGGGTAGGCCTATGTCCAACAGTGAACTTCATGACCGTAAATAACAGTACCTGCCTGCGTCATTGTCATCATCAATCGACAGACCTCCATTGCTGGACAGGCCTCTCTCAAACATCTCCACATCGATCGGTCCAGCGCTGCCCGCAATCAGGTGCCCCTCGTGATCATCGCCAGATCGTTGTACCACCTACTGGGAGGCCTGTAGGAGGCGAACGCATACCGGAATATGCAGTGTTTGTGTTATCTTCCGGTATGGGTTCGCCATTTGAGGACCTTGCTGGCCCATCAGCCGTCAGTCCTCCAAGCGATATGTCATATCCATTTCCACTTGAGATTAGCTATGTTTTGGACTATGTCGGTGACTTTAGTTCTGCGGATCTCGTCATCTCTAGTTGTTAGCTAGCCCGCATTATTGGTCGTAATATATAATATAATTCGAGATTTAGACTTGAAATGTGTCAGAAATATTCCCCGGAAATCCGCCGCTACCCCGGCCCCTGTTCTTAACGCTCCCGCAACTCCGTCTAAGCAAGATATTTTGTAAAATCCATCCTTAGCTGACCTCTAAATGAAGAAGCAATATATCTACCAAAGTTTGAGAATATATACGTTTAATAGTTACGGAGATCTCGCAATGAATCAGTAGATATCTGTGATGTGGAGATGTGATGATGCGAGATGGAGATGAGATGTGATGTGGAGGTGCATTCTATTAAATAATGTTAATTTTAGAAGTAAGTAGTAAGTAAAGTAATAATTCTAAGTTAATAGTATTTTATTTTGATAACTGTGAAAGTATAATTACAACGTTTATTAACAAACTTTCTCGCTTTAGAACCGCCATCTTGATTTTAAGGTTAAAAAATATAAAATGGCCGCGCAAAAACGGTGCAGCCTGTATACCGTATGAAGCGTTATTCAAACTTCTTTTTAGGCGACTTGACAACAAACAATGTACTTAAACTACGTTTTTTTTCCTATTTGAATGTGTGCGCGCGGTGTTTAAACAGCGCGCCGCTGTGTGCGTGTAGGCGTGACGGCGCGCGATAGTGTTATCGGCTGAACCTTGCAAAAATACACAACAAACATTCGAAGTATATGTTGAAACTTTAGATGTTACACAGGTGTGGTTTTTTTTTTTTTAAAAAAAAAACGCGATGACCTCATTGCAGCATTCAAATCGGCGGCCGAGACTGTTTGCCGCCGAAGGAAAACAGTTTCAAATCTCTCTCCTCCTATTTATATTTGCGAAAAGGAAACGGATAAACATTTTTCTTCTGCTTATTGCATAGTTAAGATGTTTTAATTTTTATTTATACATTCAAATACAATACAATTAAGCTAATTAAATTTTAAGTTAAATGTATGCGACGTCAGTGATATCACGAGTAAGTCGGCACAACTCTGCAACTGTAATAATATTTACTACATATATATATATATATATATATATAATGTTAATATGAAAACCAATCTGATACATCATTACTAAGTTGGGAGTCTACTGTCTGTAACTCACCTCTGTAACTTAGACTTCAGCAGGAAGTTTGACAATTTTTTTGTTCTTGATGACTGAAAGTGTCTATAGCAGATTACGATGTAAATTTAGTACTTCCAATTAATAGTAAGCAATATGATGAAAATCAATGTCAGTTAGTTCTTTATATCAGAATTACTATTGACAATTATAAATTAGATCTCTCTTCCTCTCTATCTCACTTTCAATCGTTTATCACTCTCGAAATCTTTGATTGGGTGAATGTTTAATGTACTTAAGTTTATAATGTTAAAGCTTGATGTACGTGAATTGTCAATTATTAATAATTTGCTAAACACTATCAGCAGATATCTAAAATATTACTTAATTATTTTGTTTAGAGCCAAGTAATTTTGGGACGTAAATAATAGAGTAGTTTTTCCGGTATCGTGGCACGTGTAAGCTTTTTACATACGTATAATATAGTGTTAATATATCCGGAGTTATTTGGCGTAATCCAAGGTCTGTTATTTATAGATATGCAAAAATTAATTCAGCTATTTTTTTTGTTTACTATTGTCTAATGTTTAATTAAATTTTCATTACTTTTTGCTTGCTGTTTACTAAACTATTGTGTGGTAATATTTAGGGCGTGGCATAAGATTTAGTGGAAGGTTTTAAGTTAAGGTACATTATAAGAAATACATATTAAAAAAATCTGGCTTAAAGGAGGAACAGTCAAATTACAATAATTATAATACATGAATATTGTATCTGACGTAAAGAATATTGATTTTGTTGATTGATTTGACATTTGGGACAGATTGTGTATCAATATTTTAATAATATCACCATATTCATGTCTGACGAAGTAATCTTATATTTCCGTCTTCTTAAAATTTTCGTATCTATTTGAAATATGCAATACATCAGAATAGTGGGGTTCTTATACATAGTAATTTCATCTCAAGATTGTAAAACGTAATTTTTTTTTTATATTATCACGCCGTTTCCCCAATAGGGGTAGGCAGAGGTGAATGAACACCCACATTTCGCCAGATGTGGTCAGATTAGGTCCCATGTAACAGGGAGCGAGCCTGTTGCCACTTTGTTGGGGCCATCACACGCTCACAAAGATGATTTCAGTGTGCGGGTTTCTTCACGATGATTTCCTTCACCGTAAATGTATCTATAAATTCCGTTAACATGGTGTCTAACTACCTCTTAACTTATATAATACATTTTGTTTTTCAAGAACCATTTGTTTGACATAACAGTGATAGAGCATATCATCAACAAGGCGACGGATAGTAAAAGCTGAAGTAACAGCATGAGAAGTAGGTTTTATTTTAATGTGACTAAAGTCTTCAGCACTGAAGAAATAACTCATACAGAGTTATCACCTTAGCTATTGATATTTAACCTTGGACTGTAATAAAGTTACAGGAACCAGGAGTAAGTACCCTTATAAGTTTTTGGTATTTTTGTTACTGAAGTTTGGATCGCTACCATTCCAATCTGTATAGATTGTTAATAGCCGATGGTTTCGTTTGTTAGAAACGTCTATACATTTTTATTCACACATTTCAAAACTGACAATATCACACGTGTAAGATAAGGACTTTTTAATACGAAGTCGAACGTATTCCGTCACCTACTCATATTATTTCAATAAATTAAACTTGAAAGTATATATTTTAGAACATGTGTTACAGTTTATGTTAAACATTCGGCAGATAATCAATTCTTCTTATTTATTATTCTAATATCTATAACATGTATAATGTTATTAGGCCATATAATTTACATTATTTATAATAAATATAAAATAATTATAGAGATTTTGTTAAGCATTTAAAATTTCCAAAAAACTTTCTTTTCGAACATTTATTTTGGTTCGTTAAAGTATTTTTAAGTAAAGCAAGAAATTTTATTGTAAAATTCTTAAGAGAATACACATGATTGTATATTTTGAACGTGTTTAATCTGTAAATTTTACATGTACTAGACTTCAGCACGAAATTGCGCCTTCGCACTGATAAAACAAAACAACCTAAATAATGTTGCGGCCTCGAATTCTAAATAAATGGCTATCTACTGTGCTTCCGACCTCGTTATGTTTCCTAAACACTCAGCACTGACGCGTGCCACAATAATTTGATTGTCTAAAAAACTGTGGCGAGCAGTCACGTAAAGATAAAGAAAAAAAACGCGCAGATTTCTTACTCTCCGCTCGGTTGTTGCCATGGCTACGAAAAGGTTACCGCAAGGGACTATCGTAGGTCCACATCTTTATTCATATAACAATTTTTTTAGTAGACTTATCAACAGACCAAAACGTATCTACATTAATGTAGGATATTTTAAAATTTGAATAAATTTCTTGACATTAGCGTCGGTCGACTTTACCGTTTGATCTTTTCACCGGATATCTGCATTCTGAAGACGCGGTGCTTTCATAAACGTTGTAAATGCATTGTACTGATCTTTATTTACGAATGGATAATTAGTAATCATAGATATGAGGTGGTGTACCGGCGGTCCTCTGATCATGAGTTGCTGTGAGATGAAGAATTTCTCTTTTGACTATTTTTTAATTGCGAGATGAGATCAATGTTCACCTGATGGTAATATACCATTGGACAAAACAACGTGGCGCTAGATAGGATGACATACACAGAATTACATCGAGCTGACATAACACGTTGAGTCTCATTACCCCAGCAACTAACGCCCTTCAAACCGAAACACAGTATTGTTTGGACAATGATATTTAGCGATAGTAGTAGGAGCTACGGTAATAGCTAGACGGTTTTCGGCAACCTATCCCCAGAAAGTGACCGACTTTGAAATAAATGGATATATTATCAATGTCATTTTATGTAGGGCTATAGTTTATATAAATTGTACTTATTTATGATGTACCTGGATATTTACAATACGTATTATGTTTAGTTCTAGATTAAAAGAGAATTTTTTGCTAAGTTCTAAACAGTGTCACTATTACGAAAGGTCAATGGGGGAACGCGACGGCACTTTGTGACGGGTTAGGTATAAATTAAATATTCATTCATCGAAACATTTTATCTGAACACGTGCCTTTGACTTATACAGAATGTTTTTTTTTTTAATTCTATTTGTGTTCATATAACGCTTGTAATTATTATAAAATTATGATACACAGCATCGTGGTTCATCGACTTCTTACGTACGTGCGGATGTGAACGTACTGTATACATACTAGTCTCTGTAAGCAAACAGTAGTGTTTAAATATTACTGTGTTCCTGTTCGAAAGGTGTATTAACTAATGCAATCTTTAGGGTATCGAGAAATAACTTGTTGCAGTGTAAACATCTCAGTTTCGCTTCCTATTGCTATAGGAGCAATATTTATATTGTCGCAAAATAAAAAATTTCAAATCTTGTTACCCCTATGGTGGTCAAAGGATAACTTATGAGAATGAGAGACCTGTCATCACTAAAACAGTCAAGCAGAAATTGGAAATTTAATTGTATTTAGTAGAATATGAATTGTAGCTGCTGTCGAACTAGTCTACAACGTAACGGTGACATAAAAAGCGAGCGCCGTTCACTGAGCCATAAGTGTTATTGAGAATGATAATGACGTTGATAAAATTGTGTAGGATATCTTATCTTAACAATTCCTCTATAAATAATGACGGACTAGAATCGGTGTTCTTTGAGTGTAATCTTATACATAGTGCATTATCGGGAAACTATTGACTATACTAACACGTGTAAATTTTTTTGCACTAAATAAATAAATAATGTATTATAGTAGCTCGCTGGCCTAATGGTTAGAGCGAGCGGCTTTCATTCCAAAGATCAGGGGTTCGAATCTCGACATGTACCGATGACTTTAGTATTTAAGTTATGCACATTTGTGAACTTTAGTAACAACAGCGAAATACAAACGGTGAAGGAAAATATCGTGAGGAAACCTGCACATGAATTAGAATTTATTCTCAGGTGTGTGAAGTCACCAATCCGCATTGGGCTTGCGTGGTGACTATGGCCCATCGCCCTCATATCGAGGGTAGGCCTGTGCCCCAATGGGAACGTAAATTGGCTGTTATGAATGATGATATATTATTATTTATTTCGGTCGGTCATATGAGGGTAGTGATGATATCCGTAATAATAGTAGTTTGCAACGTTCCTACAGGACTGTATTGCTTTCGATTTTTGAGCTGATAAGTCTCTACATTCCAGTAATTTTACTATTTAATAAAGATAATTGTTATTAAGATAAGTAAGTATTACCTCATACTAAGGCGGGTGTAAAGGATTTTGCATAACTCACGGACTCAAGCCAACCTCACTTGTCCGTGGTACACCCTGCTAATCAACAGACGGGACTGGCTTCTACCAACCCGCATTGGGCCAGCGTGGTGGGAAATGGGCCAGATCCATATGAACCCCTACAAATGGTCATGGTCACGGGAATCCGCTGGATGCGGGCTGCGCAAGACCTATCGATGTGGATGTCTTTGGGGTAGGCCTATGTCCGGCAATGGACTTCTACCGGCTGATGATGATTAAGTACTACCTAGTATAAAAGTAGTGCAAAAATATAGAGAAACCGCTATATAACCAAAAGTAAGATACGGCATGATTGATCACTGGTGTTTTATATTTCTTTAGGCATTTGAAACGTAGACCCTGCTAGAGAGTAAAAAATTATAGGCTCGCTTGAAGATAGATGGTTCTGGAGGAGAACGATGAGAATACCCCGGATAGTATTCCAAGCAAATAGTTGAAACCTTCACGCGTATGGCAATAAACACTGTCTATCCTTCGTTAAACAGGGATTCATTCTCTTTCAAGGTCTCACCTTTAGACGGATTGAAGTCTCTTTTGAGCAACTAGTAGTGGCAGGCATTAGGTTATGAGGTACAGGAATAACGGCAATGGACGCCTCCTTTTCACGAATTTCAAGAAAGGCATTAGTTGAGTAAGAGTGGAGGCCTCTAGTGAACCAGGTCACCATTTAATGATCAAGAGCAGTCTGTCAAGACTGTTACGATTGAGAAGAAGATTATACTACGTCTGTGCTGTTTATAATTTTCGACCATGTTATTTGTGAGCCAAAACTCTACTTAATCTGGTAACAGCTACAACTGTCTACACAGGAGATGCCAAGTTCATTATTGTTGACTACTGGCGTCAATTCAATGTAGTTGTCCAATTCAATCTTTATCGATAATTAGAGAAAGACATGTGAGTTTATATTATTTAATTATCAGATGTAAATAGACCGAAAAAGCCACTTTCAATAACAAACATATGCTGACTCCCACCCTTATCATTATCAGCGGCCAATATTTGCCTTTGCCAACATGTCCTCGTTATGACGTCATCTCCGTTCCCTTCCTTTTTAGCCTGCAACAATGATATTGTCACTTTCCGTTACTCGTGAGTGTTGTGATAATGTTCATTAGCAAACATTATCACGATTTCTATCCACTGCCGGCTACTAGTGGACATGCTTCTTCATAGATTTTATCTGTTTCCAATGTTTACCTTCTATCTTCATCAGTTTGTACTTGATAAATAAGCGCTTTATCAATATACTAATAATCCTATGAACTTAATTTTATTCTCTACGTAGCCTCCTTCAAAGTTATCACTTATTCTCAGGCGTTTCACGTCCTTTGTTCTCCGATTCTATCAAAAGTTGAAAGGAAAGGGTTGCTTTTACTATCAATTGCAGGTAGACTAAAGATAAGTTTCGAGATTTTTAACTTCTGTAGCAACTTTATGATGTAATGATACTAGATTTTTCAAACCTACATGGGTAGTTATTTTAATTTTCGATATATCACAACAAGAATATTCTAGTTGTCATATGTTGAAGATATAGAAATATCGTTTTGACTTTGCTCTGTCCTAAAGTAATGATTGTTTTGATATCTGGAGAGTTCCCCTTTAAAACTAAATAAATTACCGCAACTAAACAACGTATGGTAGTGAGATCAATAAGCTTTTTTGATGTTAGTGGGTTATATAGGTAGGTGCCGGTGGTACCTACGTACATGTATACCTACTGTCTCCGGTAACAGAGGTGAAACAACGCATTCATATTCGCATATAATAGGTGCGCTCTTAATAGCCAACGTGCAGAGGCAAATAGACAATGCCTAAGAGTTTACGCAATATTTGTTTACCGGTACACAATGAGCATTGGGAAAATTGAGCGTCTTTCTCAACACAACGCCTACAATGGATGTGAAATTTTTTGTAGTGCATTGCGAATGTGTTATATAAGTAAAAAAATTACACGGTTTTGATATTTAGTTCGCGGATTCCGGATCGCATATATATCATTCAAGGAAAAAATGGTTTTGATGTTATACTACCAAGAAGCGATGATGAAACTACGGCTAACATTTAGCGCACACAACTGAAGTGAATGGACTTGATCGACTAGTACTGTATCGTTACTATCCGCATCCTTCCACCAAGTCCTCGATCCATGTAGTGGTAAATAATATGTAAGTTAAAGTTGCAATAAATTGGACTAATTCTCATTTGATCTATTCTTAAAATTCTAAGCCTAAAGTCTGTTCTATTCTCTGAACTGTATTGTGTAAGATGTTGAACTACACTATAATTCTGCTCACCCTAAATAAGTTACACGATTTCTCGTTGTTATAATGAATGGGTTACGATATGTTGCATAATTATTTATTCTTGCGAAGATAAGCTGTTAATGTTTATACAAAAACTCCTTATCGTTTATGTTTGTGGAATTTGAATAAATACAATTCTTAATACAGTTACTAATATTGAACATACACGCAAACTGTAAATCTCTCTTTGTTAAACATGCTATGTAGGTGTTTCAACTTCCTGTACTTCTTTATGAATGTTTTAAGAATGTTAAGTCTATTAAAACAAATTTTTATCTTGAGATTGTCCTGATATATCATCCCAGTCCTTCCGTGGCAAGGATTGTTATAAATAAACACTATCTAATCCTTAAATATTTGTTTCATAATATTTGTAGTATTCGAAAAAGTATATAAATCATTAAATAGACTTTTTCTACTACAACTTTTGTCTAATTTTTTTACCGGAAGACAAGCACAAAGTTTTTATTAATACAAATATTATTTGAAGGATTTTGAACTGACAAAGATGGATTTGTAAGTCGATTAGTTTGACAAGGACGAAATTTATCTAATTTATAAACTTTACGAATTTTTTTAGGTTTGCTAGCAAGTGAATTAAATGTAAGAATGATCACAATTACGTTAGAGACAATAATCGATCGCGACGATCGGCTGTTCATTACGTGTTGCTTTATTAAAACTCGAAATACATCTACAACAGTTCAACAGACAGAATTTATTGCCGCGCCGTCCCGTGCAAACAACAACATTTTGTATATCGTCCTCCAACACACAGGCCGGCTGTGAAAACATTGCACACACACTAACGCCGGCACACACAAAACAAACCAGGAAACGTCTAGCGAAAAACAAACAGGGGTCTTTTGTGTTGTGTAAACAATTGCCTCGCCGTATGCAACAGGCGTGACGCGACACCAAAAAGATGTGTGCTTCGGCTTTTACACCATAGATGGCGGTGTTCCTTTCATGGATATGCTGATTTCATACCAATTCGTAACCTATGTGATAGATGGCGCTGATGTTTAATTTATATTAACCTGACGTATTTTATTGCATGATATAAAAAATTGCTGAATATAGACACACAATATAAACAAATGTAACCAGAGATCGTCGGGGCAGGTGCTATCGCAGCTTCTATTTCTGCAACCAAACAGTAGTGTGCAAATATTTTTGTGTTTCGGATTAAGGCGACCGGTTATCAGCCGCCGCCTGATCCCAAGACCAATAGGCGCAGACAACGGCAATGCGCTAATCCCGACATCTCCAGGGATCCCGCACAATCAAACCCTCACCGACAACACTCACGTCACCACACACACTTCGGACACGAGGTTTTATTTTATTTATATCGTCACGCCATTTTCCCAGTAGGGGTAGGCAGAGGTGAATAAACACCCACATTTCGCCAGATGTGGTCAGATTAGGTCCCATTAGGACACGAGGTACACCCGCGATTCGGAGCGTTCCTCTCCGCCCAGAGTTTCTGATACTGGAGGTGTTCGGATAACGAAGCCGAGCCCGTCTTCGACCAAGTAGAATCGCCAGAAAGCAAAATTCCGGACACACAATAAGAAAATTCGCCGTCAGATAACTACACTCCAAGTAATATAATCTTGAAAAAAAAAAACAGGTTGTGTATGCTGGTTCAAGAGCCCAGTATCAGATGAGATGTAAGAGTCAATATGACTTTCAAGCTCTTTACCTCTTCAGAAAACAGCGTTCCGGTTTATATGGCGCTATAGTTAGTGAAATTATTGGGGTAATGAGACAACATCTTATGTCTAATGTTGATCAAAAAATTAATAAATCCTTGACTAGTATAATAAGGTCTAGTGTAAACATTTTTTTTTATCCGACGAAGCAATAAGCTGAACGAGACGTTCACCTGATGGTAAGTGATACGCCTGCGTATAACAATATAACATCCTAACTGGCGCCACAAAAACCACCTCTGTGAGAAGAGATCCCGGGATGAACACCGGTGCCTTGCACCTAAGCACGTCCCAGGGACTGCACTAACCTTCCCCGGGACAACAGAGACCTTTTTTTTTGTTTCGGGGAAAATCTTCGAAAAAAACTATGCTTCTGGGAAGCAGTCAGGGTTACGTGAGATTCTTACTCTGCATCAGTGCAGAGGCTCGGGATCTCATAGAACGCGACAGTGCCTCCTATACTTTGTGTTAACGTCTCTGAGGAGGACTCAAAACCTCCTGGACACCATCGCTGAGCCATACGCTGTTCCACGCAGGTTTGCTTCTTGACCGATAAGGGCCCCTACCGTCAAGGCCCGCGAAACTCCTAGACCCTTTTAGTCGCCTTCCACGACAGGCAGGGTTTACTTTAGTCTTATTCTTCCTAGCCTGAGACTACAAAGCTAAGGCTAACATCAGTAAACTAGAGACGCGTAGGCAGAGACGTATCATCCACCATCAGATGAAGGTACTGCTCGTACGGAGGGTCAGGTGCCGGAGCAGGTCGGAGCACTGCAGTCAATACGAGCGCGGTGAGTCAAGAGCGATTGGAAACAATCCTTGTTTTGGCTGACACCCGACACGTCGAAACTTGCGTGCGTGACACGCCGGGCAGCGTTTCGCAAAACAAACACACACACAAACCAAAACAACGTAACGCAACACGAGCGTTATTTGATAACGATAGATTTCGGTTCGTTACTATATGTATATAATATATATATTTATCGATATACTAATCTACAACTATATAGTAAAGACCTATTGCTACTGTCACTCCTATTTGTACTATCCATATACACTGGACGCTTCATTTATAAGTATATACACAGAAAAACAAATATTTTTATATAATATTCTAATTACCTTCTTGATTCAGTAATTTCTTTGTTTTTTTTTTCTATTGCTTTGCGGGACGTTTACCTGATGGTAAGTGATTCGCTCACCCCTAACAGCGTGGTAGTTAGAATGGTATACAGTACATCACATTGCGCTTTTAGCTTAAGACATGACATGAGTCTCATTACCCCAGTAATTACACTGTCCAGATGTTCACCGGGCACGGGGGATTCTCCGAGTACCTCCACAGGTTCAAACTCAAGGAGAGTCCCGCGTGCCCCTGTGACCCGGAGGTGGACCAGACCGTGGCGCACATCCTGCTCTCCTGTCCCTTATTCGGGCGGGAGAGGGTGGATCTAGAAATTCAAATAGGAAGAAGATTAGACACAGGAGCGGTTGCCTCTCTGATGAGTGAGGACGAAAGTCGCCATATTTTCCTTACATTTTGTAGAAAAGTTGTAGAAGAGACGCTAAAGAAAAATAAATCGCAATTGTAATAAATAAAAGTAAGAAATTGAAGAAACAAATTAAAAATAAATAAAAATTTTAAAACTGTAAAAACAAAATGTCATCAAAAGATGTAAAATTAGAAAGGATGATTAATTTCAGGAGCGAGAATGCCCATAAAAACGGACGAGGCGACGAAGTCTTCACTTAGCGAGAGGTATGAAAGAAGGAAATGGAATGGAGTATGAGAGAAAAGAGGAGGAGAATAAAAAGAAAGAAAGATAAGAATAGGTATGACAGAGAAGATGGACGAAAGGAGAGAACGTAGAAACTAGAAATAAGGAATAGAATGATAAGTGATAAAATTATGCTTAAAAGTGCAAATAAAGGCCCTGACCCGCCATACGCAGGGGAATTATTGTAAAAAAATAAAAAAAAAAAAATAAATAAAAAAAAAAATAAAAAAAATAAAAAAAAAAATAAATAAAAAAAAAAAGTAATTACACTGTCTACAACGCCCTTCAAAGCGGAACACAGTAACGTTTGCACACTACTCTTTGGCGTTAGACACAAGCGCTGCGGCCGTATTATCACCAGGAAGATTTTTTTTATTTTACCAGGCGATGAGAAGTGGCGCTAGTGAGGATGTTACACACTGCAGTATTTTCTACACCTCGCCTTGAGACATAAGATATTAAGTCTCGTTACCCCAGTAATTTCACTAGCTACAGCGTCTTTTATTCTGTAATACAATAATGTTTGCACAGTACTATTTGGCGGCAGAAATAGGCACTGCGGTGGTACTTACCTAGACGGTCACCGGCAATAGAGGAGAGTTACCACCAGTGAGTGGACAAACAAACCAGTGACCTCACTACCAAGTACTTGGTAGTCAATACGAGCCAAGCACTTGGTAGTGAGGTCACTGGTTTGTTTTGTGGACTACAAGCTTAAATGAGACTTGAGCGTCCCCCGGTCTCGCCTGAATTTCTGCTACCCTCAAATCTACTAGATGAGACTAGTACTCGATCGCAATATTACAAGAGGTAATGAGGTCGCCGATGGTGTAAGCATATTCGTCCGGATACTCTGACCAGTTTTCAGCCGGAACACAAGGATGTTATTATGACAACCAATGAAACTCAATAAAATCTGACCATGGAATCGGAACCCTGAGTTTTGTTATTGTTCCTGCACGCTTATAACAATGTAGCGCTGGTTAGGATAGTATACACTCCACCACATTGTGCTCCTTGCATTGAGACGTAAAACCTCAGTAATTTCACTAGTTACAACACCCTTGAAACCGAAACATAGTAATATTTGCATACAACTTTTCGATGACAAAGATGCTGCGGTGGTATCAATCTACAGTGTCTAACAAAAGAGATATATCAACAATAAAAAGGAAAGCAGTTAAATGTGTGCGTCTTCTGATGAAAGAATATCCACTAAATCATCTGGTGAAAGGATATTCTATTTTAACAATATAATAATATAAATTTTCATGCCAGACTTAGATAATGAGTAATACAGTACCCATTACCCAAATTCTATAAACATACTAACACATCGATTAAAACTAGTATTTAAAAAGGATCTATGCAAAATCAGAATCATTTCTTGTCCTTAACTTGTATATATATTTTATGTTTTACAAATGCCGGTAGGCTTTTCTTGCCGGAAACTGTCGAGGTAGGTACCACCGCAGTAACTATTTCTGCAACTAAACAGTAGTCTGCAAGCATTACTGGGATTGAAGGCCCCTGTATCTAATGAAGTTACTGAGATAATGAAGCTTCATATCTCATGTCTAATTTACCATATGGTCAAGTGCTACTTTTTGGTGGCTGAAATAACGCTGCCGTAGTATGCAAGTTTCACCGTCACATCTATCTTGGACCAGCATTAGAAGTAATATTGAAATAAACTTGGTTTAAAATCAATATTTTATATCATTCTTTAAAATCTAATGGCCGACAAACCTTCACGCTTGTATGGTAACAAAATATTTTGTTTCACGCTAATGTTGCCTTTTGGCTTTGCGTTCGACCGAACCCGTGTATAACAAATCGAAAGGTCCCATGTTCAATCAAGCGGTATACTCATTTGAAATCAAACGCAATCGTATTACAGTTTAAATTTCTCTGATATTAATACAGAATACAGTGTAAATTTTCTAAATCAATGCATTAGTCATAGACAAAGATTGCGCGACTGTATTTAAAAATACTATTAATTGTTTATGTTATACTATATTGTTTATAAAGGAATACGTAACAATATAGTGCTTGCAAAGGTTTCTTTACGTTGTGTGCATATTTTAATAGACAAATTTCCGCTTTAAGGAACAAATGCTCATTGTAGAATTTTTTTGTGATTAATTTTAAAAGTATTCTTATAATTAGCGACTTCTTATCAATGTATTGTTTCAGATGTTGTATTTACAAAAAGAGAATATTTTTGGTTAGATTACAAATGCACAGATTGGCAGTTGATTTGGAAACTATTTGGAAGATATATTCCTACTATCCAACTCTTATCATATCTAAAAATGGTATTATATATAGAAGGTTTAGACAGGGGTTAAAGTCATGAGTTTAAACTTTATATTTTTTTTTTTTTTTTTTTTTTTTTTTTTATGTAGTCACGCCTTTTTCCCAGTAGGGGTAGGCAGAGGTGAATAAACTACCCACATTTCGCCAGATGTGGTCAGATTAGATCCCATGTAACAGGGGGCGAGCCTGTTGCCACTTTATTGGGACCACCACACACACACACACACAAAGATGATATCAGTGTGCGGGTTTCCTCACGATGTTTTCCTTCACCGTTTTTGTATCTCGCTGTTGTAACTAAAGTTTACAAATGTACATAACTTAAAATATTAAGTCATCGGTACATGCCGAGGTTTGAACCCGCGACCTTCAGAATGAAAGCCGCACGCTCTAACCATTAGGACAGCGAGTTTAAACTTTATTCCAAAGGTTAACTCAACAATTCTTTTGGAAATAAAGGATTAGCCAGGTTTTCTTATACGAGAATATCGAAAGCGGTCTTTTATACAATTTAAAGTAAAAACAGTTTGTCAACATAGTATAGAAAAATATAACTATCTTTACAGTAGTATTTAAGTAAAATTTTCAATGTAAATCAAAACAAACAAATTTGTTCTGTGGTATGCATTTGACAAAATTCAATCCAGTATAATAACTTATGCTACTGCATAAAGACTCATTATATAGTGCAAAGGATTATTATTGTTTTTCTTTTCTGTTACAGATTGTATTCAAAACATCTGAGCTGTATCGGTTCAGTCTTTTCAAGAGCAGCGAAGAGGTGTGCCGCAAGGTACTCGCATAGGTCGCGTACTTTATATTGAATATAGTAAATCATATAGTGAGATATAAAAATAAATATTTATCCTAATACAAACTGTGATATCTGGATGTGTCTCCAACGGGACGAAGATGATGGTGATCATATAAATGATTTGGTAAGTAGCCCTTTTTAATATGATTATAAATTTTAAAATATGTAATTTTTAAATATACCTATTTGATACTTAAAATCGATGATTTTTAAAATACTTGTCAGTTTCAGTGACCACTATTGACAGCCATTTTTTAATTTGTACAAGTGATTTTATATACAATTTTTTTTTTAAGATTATTACTCTAATTTTAAAAGTAAAGTGTATACATATAAAATAATAAATAGCAACTGCTGATAAATTGAAATAATTAGCTATTATGCAACATATTTTAAAATGTTTTTGAGATTATAATGCATAACATTTATACTTCTTTAAATCTTCATATTTCAGAAGAATGTTATTAGTAGATAGATATTAAACTTCCTATTAAATATAGTATGCAAAGATAGGGTTCATAAAACAACCAATTTATATAATTAAATAGAAAAGCTACTACAGGAAAGAAAATTAGTTTGGGGTAGAGTATTTTCAAAGTTGCTTATATTATTATTACACAGACAGTAAATCTGCTGTTTTAATAGCGGTGCTCTTATAACAGCAGCAGCAGACCAACAGTAGATTACTGTTTACCACTATCATTCAAAACTACATTAATTTAAATTTAAGTATTGAAAGGAAAATAAAAAAAAAATTTTGGTTATATTTAATACAAAACTATGAACATTTCTGATTTTTTTTTTTATGAAAACAGTTTAAGGTTTCAAAAACAGCAAATATATCAATTGCACATTTATATTATATTGCTTATACTTATATGTTTAAATGGGTATCTCATTCATATAACTCAGTACAAATTGGGATGCAACGTTGTAAATATCATTGATCAAAACAGAAAAATAAACTAAGATTTCAGAACGATTTTAAATTTCAACGATTTTTCTACACTTTTAAAGGATAACTTTTGAATAATTACATAGCAACTACCATGATTATTCATGTTTATAATAATATTTATATATCTACCTAAGTATATATTTTTAATTTAGCATTTTTTTTGATAATAAATGTGGTGCAGTGCCGATATGGTGACGATCGATAAGGCGGTAAAGCCGAGTGGCGACTGCGTTCTGGCATAGGTATAGGTAGTGTTGATGTTGATTCCCCTCACAACGTGGACCGTTGATCTGGTGAATGTTGCATGAAGTCGTTTGATGCGGGCAGTGAAGGCATGATTGGGATGGAGATCTTCAGAGGAGGCCTATATACACCAATGGGCATCTATCGACCGATGATGATAACATAAATAAAAGACTGAAATAACCATATCTTACGAACTTCACCCCAGAATTAAATCGAACCAATACGATCCGTGTTAAAAAGAACGCGGTAATTCGTTGCGTATATGAATTCAAGTGGCCCGGCAATCGATACCATAACTCATTTCGATGTGTATTTATAAAATAATCGTTTTCTTGCCATTCCGCGGGCGAGCGGTTTTTTTTTGTTTTCACGACTCCCACTTGTTTATGATAGCGAGGAGATACAGTTTCGGAAAGTTGTTTGCATTAGTTGCTCTTATTGCGCTAAAGGTTTACGTTCCGATCGTTATGTTATGTGAAAACATCGGCCCGGGGTCGGATTGCGGAAAGCGTACTAAAGCAGTGAAATAGTTTTATTAAAATAATTATTACTGACAAACTATAAACTAACATAACTTTCACTGATGATACATCTTTCTTGCCAAAGACTAAGTAGGTGCCACTAAAGTTCCTTGCTCTGCAGTAACACTAGTATACAATTGATAGGGAACCAAACATAATATCTCGTGCTTCACTGTAATCAGTACAATTTGATGCAGTGTATATCAACTTAACTGGTGGAACATTGTTATAGATGTATCATTAACCTTTAAATGGGCTGCACACTCATCTTGTCGCTCTCTATCTGAAGGCCCACTTGTCTATCTTTTGTAGTCTATTAAAAAAATTCTTGTTGTTAATTGTACTTAGGTTACTTCATTGTCATCATCACAGTATACTCTTCGCTGCTAATCATATGCTTGTCACCTGATTCCATAGACTCTCACTATCCTCACCACGCCTTCGGCCTCAGTTCCATGTTGCGCTTATTTCCCGGTCTTTACTTCAAGGTCTTTCTACTTCATTTGTCGTCCCATCTTCGCGCTATGTGGCATGTAATAATCGTTCTTTATCGCTCATTGGTAATAGGATAATTGATGGTCCCAATCCAACATCTTCTCAATTCTTCAAATTTTTCAAGGTTGTTTAGCATTGATACGGAAATTTTAAAGCTAAGTCTATCATTTTCTTTTATTCTAATATCTAATCTCATTTTGTTTTAACCTTACATCATCATCATCTATTATATGCGTCTTGAAACGCACCGTCACTTCCTATTCAAACTTCAAATATGTTTTCGCGATGATTTGCGAAATACAGTCAAGGGAATCGCTCGTCCATCGAAATATCTTTTGATAAATTGCCGCCATTATACTGTTGTGATAAAACCTATAGTATAGTATGCCTATTCATAATAATTGTTTTTTTTTTCTTTAAAATCATCATTGAATACTGATATAGAAGCTGTTTTTTAGGCTTCTGTATGAAGTATTTGGGATAGTCTTCTGGACATGTTATACGGTTATTTAGAATTTTATGAGTGTCTCCAGGATTTATATTATTCTCTTAAAAACAATTTATAACGCAGTTTGTTTTAAGTTATCTATCATTTAAGTAACCTACTAATCTCCAAGTCTTGAAGTTCCTCAGGATCATGTTTTTTTTTTTATTCAATTTAGCGACGAGTCGAGCGAAACGTTTACATGATAAGTGATACGTTTGCCCATAACAACGTGGCGCTAGGATGATATATATTGCGCTCTTCGCCTTAGATATAATATCTTAAGTCCCATTACTCCAGTAATTACATTAGCTACAACGCCCTTCAAATCTGAACATTGTAATGTTTGCACACTGTTGTTTGGTGGGAAAAATTAACGCTGCGATGGTAGATGAGATGGAGATCAGAAACAGCCAAAGTAGCGTCTACCCTATGAAAGATAACAGGTATCTATAAAAAAGAATTGCGTTCGTTGGTTGGCTTTCGTTATATTAAAACCTAAAGCAACCAAAGGTTTTAGGCTTCATCAACCGATAAACCTCCACTGCTGGATATGTCTCCAACAAAGAATCAGGTATTCAGATGGGAGGATTTGTTGATTATCTGGTTGTAGCAGTTCAGGTTGGCTTGGATTCCGGGAACAAATTCACCTAATCTTCTTTCTTCCTCCTGTCCTTTTCCCAGCTGTGTGGGGTTGGCACAGTATGTACTTCTCTTCCATATCCGTCATATCCGAATTCACATCCTTTTTGCACATATCCTCTTCCACACAATTCATCCACACTTTGTTAGGTCTTATAACCGTCCCACCAATTCACCCAATATTACGTGTAATATTTATGAAATATATACATTATGCGTATTATGTATGCACCATTGTCGTGTGGCTGTAAACAAATATTGAAATTATCGCGATATTTACACGACTAACTATTATCAGGTGGGGGGGTTTGAGGTGGTGGGGACTATCTCGTTAACAAACAATAACAACTGCGTATGGAGCTATTTATCTATTTGTTGATATTATTTCAAACTATATTTACATATCGATCGATGTGTTATTTACTCGATTGTGCTGTAGCGAATGGATGGGGGTCCTTTCATTTGATTTAATGCGACAGGAATTCCCATTGTTGACGTGTATATACGCCATATTTTATTTTATGGAATCTCACAAGTGTGCATGCGTGTGTGTGTATTTTTTTCAATGCTTTATTTATTAATGTTTTTAATATAGCTAACAATTGAACCGCTCTATCAACTGTTGGACCTTTTTTTTATTTAATTAAGCGACGAGACGAACAGGACTTTTATTTGATGTTGAGCGATATACTTGCGCCAGTTTGGATGATATATATAGGTGATCTCCGCTTTGAGACTTAAGATTGTCGTTACCCCAGTAACTTCACAAGCCACAGCAGCCTTTAAACTGGATCACAGTAATGTTTGCACACTACTGTTTAGTACGAATAGGAGCTGCGGTGGTATCTAGACGGTCCCTCGCAACAGAGACCTACCATCAGTGCTATCTGTAAATAGTATTATAATGTCAACCATTCCTATCGTATAAAGTTCCTGATTATCGCTTATTAAAAAAAAATCTATATTGATTAAAAGGTTTGTCACTTATATTTAAGTGTGACGTAAGTTACACAAGCTAACTTAAACATCCTATACCGGAATCTAGTTACCACCGGCTCACTTAAGAGTAAAGTTTGCTGTTCGAGTTATCATATATGCGTTGGTTTTGTGACGTCATCAGCTATCGTTTACGAGCGAAGTTAATCGGAGTTATCTTCGATACATCGATTCGAAAGATCGATTACAATAGAATAGTATTTGATCGTTATGGACAAGAGTGGCAGTGTGGATATCCTAACCTTTCCCTTCCTGTACGACAGCAAAGATAGGAGCATTTAGACGAATCAAAGATACAAGCTAGACATTCATCGTATGGTAGAAACTAGGTATGCTTATAAGCTAAGGCACTAACTACGTTCGTATACATTGTGCTCGTCGTGAGGTGGAAGATAAATCTTGTTACCTCAGTAATTACACTTGGTATAGAGTCCTTCAAACCGGAATACAGTAATGTCTATACATTCAACGTCTTATGTCTCAAGGCGACGAGTACAACTCATTGCTCATTGCCTTGAGACGAGTCACTGAGGCTTATACCCCAGTAATTTAACTAGCTACAGCGCCCTACAAACCGGAACACAGTAATGTATGCACGTTCAACGTCTTATGTCTCAAGGCGACGAGTACAACTCGTTGCTCGTCTTGAGACGAGATAGTTAGGCTTGAAACTCCCAGTAATTTCACTAGCTACAGCGTCCTTCAAACCGGAACACAGTAATGTCTACACATTCAACGTCTTATGTCTCAAGGCGACGAGTACAACTCGTTGCTCGTCTTGAGACGAGATAGTTAGGCTTGAAACTCCCAGTAATTTCACTAGCTACAGCGTCCTTCAAACCGGAACACAGTAATGTCTACACATTCAACGTCTTATGTCTCAAGGCGACGAGTACAACTCGTTTTCATTACGTTTACACAAGATGTTGAGCGTCGATACCCCATCAATTACACTAGCTACAGCGCCCTTCAAACCGGAACACAGTAATGTGTGAACATTAACCGTCTTATGTCTAGGCGACGAGTACAAAATAGTTCTCATTACCTTTACACTATGGTACAGCGACTCGGAAGAGGACGATGGCTGGATCCTGTTTCCGGTAATTGTGGTAGTAGTTACGAAGGTCCTTTAAAGCAATCCCATGGGACGGACCAGCCCAGTATAGAGGCAGCGATTGGGTCCGGAACGGAGATCCTTTCCCCACGCTGAGGGTTTCAATGGGTTAAAAGATCCAAAAAAAAAAAAAAAAATAATACATTTAATTTTTGTTCACAGAGACCAATGGTGCAGCTACCTGTACTGGTAAGTAATCATTTTTTTTTTTTTAAGAGTGGGATTCACCTAATAGTGAGTGAAACGTCTAATCATAACGTGGGATAGTTAGGACAATATACTCAGCATCACTTTGTGCTCGTGCTTGAGACATGAGTTTTTCAGTCTCATTACCTCAGTAATTACACTAGCTACAACGCCCTTCAAACCGGAGCACAGTCATATTTGCACATTCAACGTCTTATGTTTCAAGACGACGAGTACAACATGGTTCTCATCACCTTTAGTCGAGATTTTGAGTCCCGATACCTCAGTAATTACACTACGTCCTTCGAACCGGAGCATAGTAATATTTGTACATTCCACGTCTTATGTTTCAAGTCGACGAGGACAACATGGTACTCATTACCTTTAGACGAGAATACCTCATCAATTACACTAGCTACAACGCCCTTCAAACCGGAACACAGAAATATTTGCACATTCAACATCTATGTATCAAGCGACGAGTACAACACCATCCAAACTACTCAGCATCTGGTCTAACTTAACCTCTCCACCTCGGAGACAGACCTTCAACCTTTCACTGATGGTAGGTCTTTGTTACCAGAAACCGTCTAGGTATTAACTCAGCTCCTAATCCTCCCGTCGAACTTAAGTGCACAAACATTGACATGCACCGGTTTGAAGGGCGCTACAGCTTATACAATCACTGACGTAAAGAGAACTAGCCATTTACGTCTGGCGATGAGCACAGTGGAATGAACATCATCCTAACGCCTCTTTATTAGCAAGAGTGACACTCATTGTCGAGTGAACATGTCGAAAACGTGTCTCATATCGACTCCGTTGTTTTCAATACACGCAACCCCATTTATTTAAGGGATGATATGCTCATTGGGAATTTAAGCCTCTTAACCTCGAACTCTTATTTTTTTTTAAAAAAACACTTGTCGTTCAAAATTGAACCTAAACGTCGACGCCGTAAGGTTGCAATCCGATGATCATTTTATAAGAACCTAACAAAGCTTAGGGGTCCTAATCCCTCAAAGACCAGACTTTCTGTTTGACTAATGTAGACCTGATCGCCCTTATTAATGATACTCCGTACTTATGTACTTTAATAAATATTCAGAGGTATTAAGGTACTAATGATACTTATCATCATCAGCTGATAGCCGTCCACAGATGGACATAGGCTTGAAAGATCTTCGTATCGATCAGTCCTGCGCTGTACTGGTTCCGGCGCCTTGCCAAGGTAACAGTATGGCTTCCGGTACCGCCAGGCACCAGGGGCTGTCCTTCGTACTTTCATATGGGGGGATTTGGGCCGATTCCCACCGCTCTGGCCCAACGGGGGTTGGCAGTAACCAGAGCCACGTTTGATTAGCAGGGTTTGGTCCAGTTATTTCTGCTGGAGCCCTCACACCCCATGCATATACTAATCTACATTTGATTACTCGGTAGTCGAGATCAGGGGTCACCAAACATTATCAAACACATATCGACTAAAATATGACGGGGTTAATAGATTATTTGCGGCGTTTAGGTTGCCGACCCCTGGTTCTCTGGTTACTGTACTGTAGTAATACATACGATAACTACTTCCACTAGATAACAATTGATAAGCTTGTCAATAATTATGACGGTATGTTTATACAGCTTCTATTCCCACCGCCAAACAGCCGTGTGCTAACATTGCTTTATTCCGGTTTGAAGGGCGTTGTGGCTAGTGAAACTACAATTAACATACCTCGTTTTAGCACAATTCATCGCAATGAATAACATCCTAACTAGCATTTAGTGATAAGCGTGTTACTTATGATACGTCTCGTCTCCTTGTTTATCCTTCGAACCGGAGCAGTAATCTTCATATTTCATAGCTGATACAAACGCTCTAATCAAGTTCAATACCACGGATGTCAGTTGCAGTGTTGCCAACCACGTGTCGGAAGACGTGATGATGGCAAGCCAGCAACCAGGACATCCGACGACCTGGTGGATGTGGGTATTGTGGGATGCTTGTGTCCAGCTGCTGATGATGATGACGATGAGTTGTATAAACACAATCGACGATCAAGAAAAAAAAAAGAATATAAAAGTTATATTTAACTGAGCGGTTATCGCTGAAGGGAAACTATGAAAACGCCGTGTGGAAAGCAATAAAACTGTTTTTCAGCCTTTACTGATATCGTAAAAAAAAAACTGCTTGCACCATCTCGTAACAAGCTGGCACGAGATCACAATTTAGTAAGTGTCAATAAAAACTTACTAGTTTATTAGTGGTATATTGGAAATGGCCATGGCCATAGTAGGGTTGCCACTGCAGTCTACTCGGCAGGCTTTTTGTTTAAAAAAAAAAAAAATAAGAAATTTCATCACAGGTGCTAAACTGCTTCCCTAGACTCTTCCTAGAACTATCCAGTTCCTGGAACTATCCAATTCCTAGAACTATCCAGTTCTTATAATTATCTAGGGATGGTAAAACCTTTCCTCTTAAAATTCTCTTATATTGAGAAAGAGCTTCAAACCTGAAGCCTGGCGATCTGATTGAGAAAACTGAACCTCAGCTATTTGTTTAACTGATGGTATTTAAACCCGATCAATTCCTTTATACTTTGCGGAAACGGATGAAGTTCCTCATAAAGAGGAGGAGGAATCATCCCCTAGCTTAATCTAAAGTCCGGACCCAACAACCCTAGTTGTTTTCAATAAGTGTAGGTGGGTAGTTTCTGTTGCCGGAGACTGTCTGGATAGGTACCACCGCAGCGCTTGTTGCAAGTACTGTGTGAACATTAGGATACTCCGGTTTGAAGGGCGTCGTAGCTAGTGAAATTGTTGGTGGGAACAGGGTGCAGTGTATATAGTCGTTACTATCGCCAGCATATCTATGACAATTAGATGAATGTATCGTCGTTTATCAATTAAAAAAAAAAATTGTTACCTACTCTATGTCTTCGTCGCTCAGACTCGAGACCCTCTTTGGACAAAAAGGTTCTTTACCATATTTGCTGGTTAAATGCGGATGTCGTCTACCAGGAATCGAACCCACGTACCTTCAAATCGTATACGATGAAGATGTAACCCAATCACAATTGAGATATTACTGTTTCAAGGCAATATCATATTTCTTTCTGTGTGTCTGCTGTTAAACATTAGCGTGTATACTTTACCGTGTTCCGGTTTAAAGGGCGCTGTAGTTAGTCAAATTGTTGGAGTGCAGAAATTAATACTTAATGTCCCAATGCTATGAACAACATAATGTAGTGTATATCATCCTATCACACCATACATATAGATATTACTGGTGGTAGGTCCCTCTTGTAGGAGGCCGTCTTGGTGGGCACCGCCGCTCCTATTTCTGCCGACAAACAACATTACCGTGTTCCGGTTTGAAGGGCGTTTCGGCTAGTGAAATTACTGAGGTAACGAGACGCAACACTGTATCACAAGCGTATCACTTACCATCAGGTGAACGTCAAACCCGTTTCTTTGTTTAGTGGAATAAAAAACAACTTACATAATCTTGTTAATAAATGTCATCATTGTCAAGTATCAAGAATCGTTGAAGTTCAGATGTAGTGCGAGTAAAAGTTTCATTAAAAATTGCATTAAATCAAAACGCTGAAGCGGTTCTGCAGCGGGCTGGAGACGGCCGAGGCGTTAACTATCGCCCACCTACTTAATATTACGAGGTACGAAGTTGGTTCTCTCGCAAATCTAGACGTAGGTATAGCTGCGTCTAGCTCGCTCCAGCTTTTATTGTTCCACCTAGACTGGGGAGTTATTACGTTTCTGCGCCATTAACGAGTGTAGTCTAAGAGCTCGGATTAAGAAATCGTTGATATAATTTTTTTTAGTTTTCTAATCGCGCAAGAGGTACCAAATTGAAGTGTAAATTAATCAGCTCACGGAGAGACCAAGTAATATTTTTTTTTTTTTATAAACAACACTGAAAAAGGTCCTACAATCTGGACTATGAAATAAATTAAAATTCCTACAGGATAAGACTAATTACTAGTACAATTAACTGAATTGTTATTACTTTAGGATATAATTTGTAATGTGGGTTTGGTGGAACGTTAGGCGAAAAAAAGGATGTATTTATAATAAAAAAAAAAATTGATATTAATTTTATTTATTTCAGTTTAATTACGAGATGATTTTTTTTTCAATTTCCTTTCTTACCAATTTTTTTTTTTCTTTGCAACATAAAAAAAAAACAAAGTGTACTGGTCGTATGTTGATTGAGACTTTCTAGGTGGGTACTACCGCAGCGCCTATTGCAGCCGCCAACCAGTAATTTGCAAACATTACTGTGTTCCGGTTTGAAAGGCGATTTGGCTAGTGAAAATTCTAGGGTGACGAGACTCAACATTTCATGTCTCGAGATGAGCGCAATGTGGTGCTGCGTATAACATACTAACTAGCGCTACATTGTTAAAAGCGGGCGTATCACTTAGCACCACGTACAAGTACGAAGTACAAAAGAAAAATCCAAATGAGAGTGAATATTTGATTTCCGGTTCCCTTCTATATCGTACACGGATGATGTTTTAATTTAGTTTTAGATACTCATCGCTTATGAATGCGAAGGGTCCGGGGTTCCTTTAAACAGGATATGTCATACGCAAAGGACCTTTTTCATTTCCTTTCAAACGTTGCTATTGTATGGGCTAACGCGGGTTTCCTACGTATATGGAATACATGTGTACAAAGAGAAGTTATATATTCCACTCACTATATATATATAACTCGACCTCTCATTTCATATACACTGCACAACATTGCGCTAATCACGAGATAAGATGTTAAGTCTCGTTACCCCAGTTATTAGATTAGCTACAAAGCCTTTCAAACCTGAACTTAGTGATGTTTGCAGACTACTGTTCGGCAGCAGATGTAGATTCAATGATGTCGATCTATATGATCGTCACAAACAGAGATCTACCACTAGTATATCTTTAAGATTACATTCTAGTGGGTAATTAAAAAAAAAATGAAGGTTTAATATTATTTTGACATGTGAGAGGTTAATATAAAAACTCCCGCCTAAAATGGAGATTCGTTTTGTAACAGCGGGCTCCTGAATCGTAAGTTCTAGAAGGCGGTCGCTGAACAGCGGGGTTGGGCGTCGCTCTACAGTGGGCGGGGTCACGCCCAGTCGCTCATCAGGACCACATTATATTAAACCATAGTTTCGTTCTTAATTAATTTCTTTTTTCACCAGCCAGCGCCCGCCATATTGCTTTTTTTTCACAACTCCGCCTGTATCGATTGCGTTGTTTCCGAACGTTGCTTTCCAGGTCATCCATTTTCGTTTGAATCATTCACATTGCTTTAAATTTTATTTAACAATAAATAATTGTAACGTTGATAAAGTAATATCTTATTCATAAAATACTCTATAGAACAATAAAAATTCTATATTTTTACTAGATTTAGGCTAGTATTACCTATCACCAGTAAATATAAATAGTAATAAATGAAAAAAAAATTAACGAACGCACCCATTGTATGGAATGCGAGGATATTCAAATTCCTATCCATCAGGGCGCGAGGCGGGAGATCGGCTTCCAAATTCAAATTTCCCTCGGATGAGTAGTTGCGACGCAATCGATAGGTGCTAAATCAACGCCCAATAAAAATGTCAATGGCCTACCGTAGCCCGCCTCGCCGCCTCTCACACCGTCGCACACCAACTTGAAATACTAAAACGTCAAACGAAACCTCAAAACTTGAAATCTCTCACATATCAAATTAAATAGTTAAGTAATCCATTTTCTAAGTTCAGAACATTCTAGCATTACTTAACTACGTACTAACTTAAGGTTCGAGATAAATAATATTCTGTTCAAACAAAACTGATGCATTTTAAATGGCTATCACATGTCACATGAATTTTACACTATTGAAAATATTTTTTTTATCTTCATACAAAAAAAATTATATATGTATTGCTAATTTAAAGATTGTGTGGTGGGTTACAATCCCATAGGGTTAAAAAAAAGTTACATTTGTAACCATTAAAAGTGGTTGCACAAATCAGTCCTATTGAACAATGGTACTTAAGTTTTAATTTGGCTAGTACTGTACCAATTACTTGTGATAATTACTCGCAATTGTAGTAGCTGGCCTAATGGTTAGAGCGTGCGGCTTTCATTTCGGATGTCGCGGGTTCGAATCTCCTCGTCATGTATCGATGACTTTAATATTTAAGTTATGTACATTTGTGAACTTCAGTAACAACAGCGAGATACAAGCGGTGAAGGAAAACATCGTGAGGAAACCTGCATATGAATTAGAATTTATTCTAAGGTGTGTGTGATGTCACCAATCCGCATTGGGCCCGCGTGGTGACTATGGCCCATCGTCCTCATATTGAGAGTAGGCCTGTGCCCCAGTTAGACTTTTTAGTTAGACAATTACTTTAATTAGAGAGGTGTAAAAGTTCTACTACAGTTGTACCCCTTCTAACCCTTATTGGTCTTGCGTCGTGGGCAATGGTCCAAATGAATCCCTGCCCAATCAATGTGTGAATCTTTGGGGGAGGCTAATGTCCAGCAATGGATACCTATCGGCTGATGACAACGATGATGCAATGTCAAACTTTCACACGATGATGTTAAACGTGTCAATGACGCATGCGCAATGGAATACTTCTGTACATTCAACACAAAGATAGCTCTGTGAACTAATTCCTTACACTGCAATGAAAAATAAAAAAAAAACCTTTTAAAGATTTTTTTAATTATTTTTATTAAATTATAGTCATGATAAAGAGCGATGTAGTCTTTGATGTAAAAATGTATTAGTTTAAAAAAAACGTATTCTATTTTTTTTTTTTAAATGTTTTAAGATTTGAATTTGACAGTAATGCTGTGGACAAATTAAAGTAAGAAATTTGTTTATAAAAGAAACATAGCTAGACTTTAATGTTTTGATTTCTTGACAGTATTGCTGTACTAACCACAGCAGTTCAGTTCTTATGTAAATGTTATTATTATTACACAATACGTGACCCTTGCATCGCTGCCAATAAAATTGTTAGTAAATACTGCTTCGGTGTAAATGTCGCCGCGCGCATGCGCCGTGAGGTCGTATCGGTTTATAATTGAAATAAATCCAACTCAACCTCCCCCGTGGGCTTGTTAGAAAAATGATTCCCTTTAACTTATTTCTCATTTCAATAACATCAGTAATATGTCTTATTTATGTATGTCAACATGGCCGCTGATGGAAATCCAAACGTTTTGTCTATGACACATTTTTGATATGTTACAACATTGGAATGAATGTAGTATTTTGAAAATGGAATCACATTTTTCGAAATTCAAAATGGCCGCGTATCCGTTACAGAGAGCTGCGTCGGGTGTTGCGCGAAAAAATAAATATTTTGCATCGTCAATAACATTTTCGCTATCTCGCGTCCGCGCGCATGCGTACTACGTTTCCGGGTCGGTGTCGGGAATATGCAAATTAATGTGTAAGTAAAAATGATGTCGATTTAGGAAGTGGAGTGATGTGTGGTAGTAGTTTCGGCAGGTTGATGTTATTGCTTTACAGTTTCGGTTCAGGGGGCACAGGCACAGGTACGGTCGGTGCGGGCGCTGCGACGGTGGCGGCGGCGGCGGTGGCGATGGCGATGGCGGCGCGTCGCGTCGCTTCGTCCCTGTCTGCGTGCACGGCGCATGCTCCGCTGTAATGTTTATATTATTTGTATTTGAGCTGTGTATCACGTAAACTATAACTACCACAGGCGTAGCGCCAATACTGAGGGCCAGCGCCCGCCCCTCCCCGCTTCGGTAGTTAAATATTTCTTGCTTATTTCGCCCTAGCATTGTTGTTGCCGCAGCGGCGAAGGCTGTGTTGTATATTGTTTAGACGCGCGTTATCCAAGCAAATATTGAGCGCGGACGTATAATTAATGCGTACTTTGACGTTCTAAATGCTGTGTGTGTATAGGAAAAAATATTTAACGGTTATATCGCGATAAAATGCAACGCGTTGCAGTGTAAATAAATTGCATTGGACTGCATCCGACGAGGAGCTTATGAGTGGTAGTTTCCGTCGCTTTTAAGTGTTTCACCGTTTTGTCTTTTACGTTTGTTTTAATTAATTCATAATTAATTAAATTTTAATTTCGATAGCCGCGTGTGGTTCAAGTTTGCGTTTATTTTATTTTTTTATTCCATACAGTTCGCTCTTACCGATACGTATAGGTTTGATTTGAAAATATTTCAGTTGTATTGTATTTATTTATTGAAAATAATTTTGATTATTTCATGAGTACTTTCATTCAGTGATAGATTTAAGGACGAATAAGCCGTAAGTAAACTACAATTTTATTATATTGCGATTCCTAAATAACGGAAAAAATTTAAATATTTATTAAAAAAAAAAAAAATTACGAAAATAACAAAAATTTAATTTTTTTTGATGAATTAAAAATTATTTCAAATTTTCGACAAATATCCGAACGAATGTATATCGTTTTATTTTTTATCATAATTAAAAAAAAAAATAAGTACTGGCCGACTGACACTGGCCGCGTAGAAAGTTTCGAAATTTGTAACTGATGAGCACGTGGCGCGCCGCTGATGTGCTCCGCGCGGGGCCAATCGGCGCGTCGCTGATGAGCGGGCCGCCAATCGCGACCGCTGTACAGTGACCGCGCTGACAGCTGATGAGGGACTTGGCGGGAAACCGAGCCGCGATTTTCACGAAAACCTGCCAACAATAATACAACACAAATAAAGCTTAAAATAACACCCAATAGAACATTATCAAGAAAATAAAATATTTTGAAATAACGAAATTTTAAACTTTGACCAAATTTACTACTATTACGTCTCTTGCCGGAGACCGTCTAGGTGAATACCACCGCGACGTCTATTATAGCGGATGAACAGTACTGCTAAAATATTACAATATTCCGGCTTGAAAGACGCTGTAGCTATTGAAATTACAGGGGTAACGAGACAACATCTTATGTTACGCCCGTACAAAAGGTGGTGCAGTGTAACATCCTAACTAGCGTCACATTATTATGGGCAGGCGTATCGCTTACCATCAGGTGAACATCACGCTCTTCGCTTCGTGGTATAAAAAAAAAAGATAATAATTTAAAATACTAAAATAATTATTATCAATAGAATAGAAATTATTATAATATTGTTTTTTAATTTAAAATTTGTATACAACCTCTTTTCTTAAACAGAGCAACCTGAACGCTCTTAATTCATTATTACGTATAGAAATTTATTAAAGCCTTATTTCTGAACTAGGTCCTCTTTACTTACAATAAAATAATAAATCTATACATTCAATCATCAGCCGATAGAAGTCCACTGCTGGGCATCGGCCTCCCCTAAAGACCTTACAGTCACCATAGCCGAAACCGCTGAACACCACGTGCGACGTTTGATTCGGGCCATTTCCCATCAAGCTGGCATACTTCGAGCTGGTGTGACCCAGAGCCTCGTTTGATGATCAGCAGGGTGCATCACGAGTAGGCGAGACATCCCTTACACCCCTTATTTATACATTACTATTTGATATTTAACGGGAACGTTACAATAAAAAAAATCGTGTTTCAATATACGAACAAAATATCAACTGTTCAAGAGATGACGGTTAAGTTAATATTATATTCTGTTTAATATAAACTTAACTACGATACTGATTAAATTAAAAATAATATCATTAGTTAAAAAGTATTTTATATTAGTAATATATTGTTATCATATAGTAATATTTTACCGCCAATAAGAGTAATCGAAGAGACCTTAAGAAGTAATATTTAAGTTATCTATAGAGGATTAATGAAAATTTTGTTCAAAGAGTACATGGAAAGTTATTTAAGTTAACATGTGTTTATTATAAAATAAACCATTAAGTAGCAGTAACTTTAACTAAACAAAAATATATTTAACTATAATCTCAAAATTGAGATTTTTTAATACAAATCACATCTTTCCATCACTAACGCTGTAAATTTATTTTCTAAGTATATATAAAAGTATTTTAACGTTTTGTAGTGGAAACATTACTGGTGGGTAGTTAGTTTACTGTTACCGGAGCCCGTCTAGGTAACCACCGCTGCTCACATTTCTACTGTTAAACAGTAATGTGCAAACATCATTACTGTTTGATTTGTAGTAGCTAATAAAGTTACTGAGGTAACCGGACTTGCAGTCTTAAAGCGTCAAAGAAAATGTGGTGCTTCTAGGTGCATTCTACCCCATGGCGACTAAAAGAGTTCTTGGGTTCTTGGCCTTTGAGGGTGGGAGCCCTCAGAGCTCAATAAGCGAGCCTTAGGAGGACGGCAAATGCATGGTGGTCTTGTATTTGCCGTAGCACAGCGTGGGTGCTGAGGAGGGCTTTGCTCTTCCGTGGGATGTTTTAGCCAGAGTGCAGAGGGCACCGGTGCCGTAGGAAATCCTGGAGCCCCTCATAATGCACTGAAAGTGACCTTTGGGGTTTAAGTGGATAGAAGCTCTACATTACCTTATCTTCTCCCCAGAAGCAAGATATCTTATAAAAAGATTATCGCCGCGATAAAAAAGGTGCATCCTGTCTAGGTTCACGTGGTTATGGGCAGGCGTGTCATTTAAGCAGGCGGGGGTTGTAAGGGGTTCCACGCAACAACTCACGGGATCCAAGCCAACTTCACCTGCTCGCGGTGCACCCTGCTAATCAACAAACGACGCTCTGGCTCCCACCACTGGACCAGCGTGGTGGGAAGCGGTTCAAATCACCCAATATGAAAGCCTACAAACGACAGCCCCTAGTGCCCGGTGATGAAGGCGGCACAACCTATCGATGTGGGAATCTTTGGGAAAGGCCTATGTCCAGCAGTGGACATCTATCAGCTGATGGTGGATATAATAACATTAAGTCAATTCTCAATAATTATGTTAACTGTAATTTGTCTAGTTATAGCGTCCTTCTAATCGGATAATAATGTGGGTGAGCATATCACTTACCATCAGGTCAATGACCCGCTCGTCTCATAGCTTTATTGTATGATAAAGAAGTAAAGCGTTAGGCACCCTAGTTTAGCCGTTGTAATGATTGTTTTTATGGTAAGAAGTACTTGTGGTTCATTCGGACGTTGACCTGATGATAAATGATCCTAACGACTATAATCTGGCTGATGACAGGATATAAACTGCTCTACATTGGACTCGTCATCACCATCTCAGCTGATAGACGTCCAGTTCTGGACATAGGTCTCTCCTAAAGATGGTCCAGCGCTGCCCGCATCGACTGGCTTCTCGTGACCTTCAATCGTTGAAAGGGATTAATATGGGGGGAAGGTTGGGCCATTACTCACAAGGGTGGCCTTACGGGGGTTGATGGTTGCCAGAGCCTAGTCTGTCGATTGCACCGCGAGCTGGTGAGGTTGACTTGGGTCCTGTGAGTTGTTGTGCGGGACGCCTTACACCCCTTGGGCTCGTCGCCTTGAGGGATTTGTTAAGTCTTGTTACCGCAGTAATTACATTAGCTTCAGCGCATTTCAAGTACAGTACGGTACTGTTTGGCGGCTGAAATAGGAGCAGCGGTGGTACCACCAGATGTATTACCGCCAGTACATCTCGATTCAGTACTAGTCCTTTTAATTTTATATCTTCTATATATGTATGTATATATAACAGTTTGTAGATTCTTTTTTTATAGAAAACTCTATAGGTTTAAATATATATATTATCATCTATATCTATACATATTCGGTATCCAGAGATTCCCGCGTTGCTCACATCCAGTGGGTTCCTTCGATTCTTCACCAGATCGTCGTTCTGGATGCTGGCAACGCGGGACTGATTGATGTAGAGATCTTTAGGGGAGGCCTATATCCAGCAGAGGACGTCTATCGGCTGATGTTTTTATTATTATATATTTACTTATTCATTATATAGATTTAATGAGCATTAAACGTCCTTTTTTTTTTTTGATTTCGCGGGGTAAATCTTCGAAAAGATACTTTGCCTCCTGGGGGGAAGTCAGAGTTATGTGGAGATTTTTACCCACTAAAACCCCCTCGGTGGTCACCTTCGGCGTTTGGCGAAGTCACGGGATCTCCGTTCGGAACACAACCGCGGCCTCGCTAACGCTATGCTGGGATAGCTCGTCCCGGGGTCTGCTTATACAGACCCTACCAGCCTCGTGAGTTAGTTACTTCAATGACCGGAGACCACGTCCAGCCATTGTCCTCCTCAGGGTCGTTTAGAAGGCGATGAGAACCCCCATCCTGATCGCCAACAACCCGAGCATTAAACGTCCTACTCTCAGTGAACTAGGTGTGGTGAGAAATTGAAGGTATCAAATTATGCTCTGAGCTCCTTTATACGTTATGTTAAGTACTAACAGTTGATTAGTATCCTAATGTGTCCACGTCCAGTTTAGGTCTCACCGGCCTGGTTCGATGCCCGTTTGGGATCGGAGACAATGTCCCCGCGCACGGCGCCGTGTTTACTCTTGATATTATCAGCATTAACATTGTTACGTATTAGGTTCATAGAAATAGGCTACGACGTAATAGTCTAGATTTAAATTGTTTCTACGAAGCAACGAGACGAGGTAGACGTTCACCTGATGGTAAGTGATACGACTGCTCATAACAACGTAGCGTTATTTAGTATGGTATATACAACACCACATTGTGATCATTACGAGATATAAGATGTTAGATCGCTTCAAACCAGAACATCTATCTTGTTTTCTTGGTATCGGGGAGGATATCTTCGATAGATATCCTACTCCTGAGGGGGAAGTCAGGGTTATGTGAGATTCTTACTCAATAAAAACCTCTCGGTGGTCTGCATCAGTGCATTCGGATAGGCTCCTGGATCTCTTATAGAACGCTAGTGCCTCTCTACACTTTGACACTCTGGGGAGAAGCCTAACCCTCCTAGGCACTATCGCTGAGCCATACGCTGTTCCACGCAGGTTCGCATCTTGAGCGATAAGGGCTTCCACCATCAAGGCTCGCGAAAGTCTTGGAACTTTTAAGTCGCCTTCTACATCAGCTAGGGCTTACCTTCAACCTATTCTTACGGTGTTACCTACCTAGACGGTTTCCTGCAAGAGAGACCTCCCACCAGTTTTCGACCTGATCACTTAAGATGATTCATTGACCTCATTGTATGTAGAAAAATGTGACTTTCCCATTATCTTATTATAAATCTCTGGACATAGTCTCCAATAAGATCAGATCAAAGATTTTTGATATAATTAACGGAAATTTATAAGTAAGGGCTATGGATGAGTATATTCCTTGAAAGCCTTAATTAACTTAAATATTAAAATGTAATATTATTTTTACTTCCGCCTTTATGTTAATTGACAGCCTCTATGGTCAGTCTTTCATAAGCTTAGCTTGAGGTTCTTGACAGAGTGGTCGTGGTCATCACTTCCGCCATCCTAGTGCATTGATATAGTGGTAACGATCTTCTTCTTCTTCTTAGCATTTGTCCCGTCTTAAGACAGGGTCTGCTCTCTTACTTCTCTCACTCCACTTCGCTCTATTTGGAACATCACTTTCTTTGAGATCGCAGCTTATCGTATCATTTGTCACTACACTCAGCCATCGCAGCTTCGGTCTTCCTCTCCGCCGTTTACCGGGTATATTGAGGCTGAGTGTTTTGTTGCCTATGTACTCAGGTGGTCTTCTTTTGACATGCCCATACCATCGCAGCCGGTTTTCCTGCAGTTTTTCGGCGACATCGCGTACTCCGAGGCTGCCACGCACGTACTCGTTGCGGATCTTGTCGAGTCTCGTTATCCCGCACATCCACCTCAACATTTTCATCTCGGCCACGTGAATGAAGTGAGCATGCCGTTTTGTCATTGCCCATGTCTCGCTTCCATAAATGAGAACCGGTCTTATCATATATTTATAAACTAGCCCCTTAAGTTTGATGGGGGGCCTAGTGTCGCAGGTAACTCCAGTGAGCCCGTGCCATTTAAGCCAAGCGGAGGACACACGGCGTTGAAGGTTGCTCTCTAAGTTACCGGATTTGTCTATCACGCTAGAGATAAGAGACTATCTGGGTAGGTCTTTAAACCGGAACACAGCAATGTTACTGTGTTCCGGTTTGAATGGCGTTGCAGCTAGTGAAATTACTGAGGTAACGAGACTCAATATTGTATGTCTCACAATGTGGTGCATTGTATCCCAACCTAGCTAACGTCATATTGTTATGGGCAAGAGTATCACTTACTATCAGGTGACCGTCCCGCTCATGTGATCACTTCGTTAAATAAAAAAATATATACTAATTCTTGCACTTGATGTTAAGTGATACGTCTGCCCATAACATGGCGCCAGTTAATCTAACAGCACATTGCACTCGTCGCTTTGTGACACGATATCAAGTCTCGTTACCTCAGTAATTCCACTACCCGCGGCGCCTTTCAAACCGGAACACAGCAATGATTGGACGGTACTGTTTGTCGGTAGAAATAGGCTCTGCGCTATTCAGCTAGACGGTCTCCGGGAAAAGACCTACCAGCAGTAAAGGAGTATAAATATTCTGATGTCTTTTAGTTTATAGTCCTGAATAAAATATATCATACAGCTATATATATATGACGTTTTATGATATGTGGGGATATATTCTGGAGTGGTACAGGAGCTGCAGCATCTCGCGGCCATAATTTACACGGCGTTTAACAATAAAACGCGTACGGCTGTGGTGGTGGTTGTGTAACGGTCGGCGTGCATCAGTAAGGCGGCGGTCTCTCAAGAGCGGGTGGGCGTGTCCCTTTTCAGCGGCGCGACGTGATTGGCCGGCCGGCCCACGCGAGCCGCCGCCGACGCTCAACAGTGGGCCGTTCGGACGCTTTTCAGGGGCCCGCTTCCGACAAATCGCTGTTACAGGAGCGCGCTTCAGTTATCGCATTGAAATTTTATACAAGTATTTGTATTTCAGCATTGTTCGAACCAACCCAACAGAGAGCATTATTTCAAATAGATTTTTTTTTTTTTTTTCAATTACAATGATAAGTGATGCTAGTCGGGGTACAACATCCTCAGATTGCGCTCATCATGAGACATTTCTTATAATCTCGTTGCTTAAGTAACTGCATTAGCTGCAGCGCCCTTTAAACCGGAACACAGTAATGTATGCATAATACTATTTAGCGGTTACCTACCTAGACGGTCTCCGGCAGAAGAGACCTACCGCCGATACTACCACTAGTTTATTGACCCCTCACTTATTTATAAGTGAGAGTAACAATTGATTTTCACTCTTTACAACGTGTAACGGGTGTTATATCTAATATTTTAAACTGATGTAGGGGATAGAAAATTAGTGCATATGTATACTACTTTTAGGGATCTCAAGATTTTTTTTTTTTATTCACCAATCACTTGAAAACTAGTGAACGTATCTGCATGAGAACTTATTTGTTGATGGTTATAGGATATTTAATGTTTGAATTTCATAGATCGCTCATCATTGGATTTCTAATTAACATGTATAAACATTTTCATTTAGTATTATTTATACGGTTGCCATGGTAACGGTCGCTATATAGTCTTTTGCGGTTTTATATAAAGTAGACTTTTATTAACTTTACATAAACTTTAACCATAGCTATCATACTTGTCTCTATTTTATTTCTACCCCGTGCGAATTCTCATCCCCTTTTTTTTTTAATTATTGCTTAAATTCCTACCGTACTAAAGCAGTAAGCAGTAAGATAAACAGTAAACTATTTTGTTTCCGCCGATTGAAATCTCAACGTTGAACCACTGCGGCCATTGATAACGCTTATCATTTGCTACCGGTGATGATGATCATCTATCTTAGATAAATCAGATTAACATTAACAATTAATTATTAATAATTAACAAAATTTTTTTTTTATATGCATTTAAATAAAATGTATTACTAATTATAGTTTTTTTTTTTTTTTTAGTAATATTTAAATGCATATAAAATAGTAAAAGACAAAACTAACGGTAAGGTATATTAAAATTTTAATAATTTAGTATAAATAAAGATAAATAAATAAATAAATAAATAATTTTAAATAAGAATGATAATAAATAGTAATACAAAGTTAACTAGATCGTCCGTGCATTTAACTGATAGGTTAGCGAACTAAACTTAAACTCGAGTCTTGTTTGATACAGTTAAAACAGTGATAGTAAATAGTTAGCGGGATTTAGAAGAGAAGAGAAGAGATGCTGTACGCCGTGAGACAGGTAAGAGTAGATACAGTAAAATTTGGTTAGAGTGTTTTTTTTTTTTTTTTTTTACTAAACGACAATGCGAGCAAATTCACTTAATGGTAAGTGATACGCCTACCCGTTACAACTCGATGATAGTTAGGATGACGTACACTACATCACATTGCGCTCGTTACTTTGAGACTAGTGTCGTTACCTCAGTAATTTCACTGGCCACAGCATACCTAAAACTGGAATACAGTAATGTTTGCTTACTGTTTATCAGTTGGAATAGGCGCTGCGGTGGTAGCTAGACGATTGCTGACAACAGAAACCTGCCATCAGTAAGTGGTATGGCAGCTAGTATAGTTACTACCGTCTAGTATGCAAATATTACTGTTACGATTTGAATATTACTTTTGCCGAGTACAGGTTAAGAAAGAATTTTACCAAATGTTACCCCCAACGGGAGTTGCGAGGGTGTTACCGCCGGACGGGGAACATCTAGTATAGATAGAAGACATCCATAGACTCATTGACTCATCACGAGGTATCCAAAACTGCTAGACTTAACCACTCAAAATTCGGTGGAGTTATTGCTTCTGTCATTTAAGAGGGGGTTTTTAAAATATTCCTTCCCCAAAAGAAGTTGTGGGGTTGTTACGGATAGCAAAGGACAGGTAGTGATTAAATATGTATGTCTTGTTATAATGGAACCTCATAATCTTGATACTTTTGAAATGCTACATGCGGAGATATTTTTCTTTCGATCCACTTAGGTGATGTTTGTGTTAATATTGTTTGATACACACGCGACGTCGGGTCGTTATTGTTGCCGAATATCACGTAGACGTCGTCGCTACGTGCCCGCTGCGTGCCCGCGACGTGACGGCAGCCGTGCTTCTCCCTTATATAACTTAATGCTGCGCTAGGCGGAAGGAACTCATCATGAAAACATTCCAATATTATCATACGACGTTTCTAAGTGATTAGGCTCCGTTGCACCTACCGCAGGTCCTATTCCTCCCGTTGGCTAGTAATGTGTTAGCGTTATTATGTTCCGATTTCAAGGGCCTTGTAACTAGACTCCGCAATGTCGTGCTGGGCTTTATCCTAACTACCGCGACGTTGTTATGAGCGGGCATATCGTTAATCGTCTCGTCGCTTAATTGTATATTAAAAAAAAACTGAATACGAAAGACGAAGACTAGAAGTATTTAAGACTGATGATACCAATGCTGTCCAAGTCTTGGTGTAGTTCGTATCTGCTCATCATCGGTGGCGGTTCAAGTTGCGAAGGGCTCGCATGTTGCATATCATTGCGGCCATTTAATGTTCATTGTCGCCGATAGATGACTAAACACAGCCCAGGCGCTGCCGTACTTGTATTGAATACAATCATTAAATAAGGATGTTATAGAAAAATAATGTACATAACACAGTTTATACTGGACACTTGTTATAAACGTCGCTTTGTTTATACAGCGGCATACTATTTATCAAAACACATCTCCACGCTATGTTGGGTGACCTCATACTGTAAACATATTTGCGGACTAAGCGCGCCCGGTTTCAATAACACTGGATTAGTCGTTTTAGGGTTCCGCGAGCTCCTCCGTATCTACATGCTCAGATAGAGACACAAGACGTTAAGTCTCTTCACCCCAGCAATTTCACTAGCTACCCTTCAAAACCGGAACTAGTAATATTTCTACAGTACTGTTTATCGGCGCTGACATGGTACCTATGTAGACGGACTCCAGCAACAGAGACCTATCACCAATGAACAGGTGCACCTTATGTGTCTTCCAATTTTGAAAATACCGTAAAATTATTTTAATCTCTCAAGGTCCAAGAGATTATTGGACAAAGGTCTCTTCCAAAGATCTCCACACCAATCGGTCTTGTTCTGCCCGCACTCAGCGACTTCCTGTGATCTTCACCACGCCTACTGATACGCAGTACTACGTAGACGAATGATAAGTTATCATGAATAGATCAGTCTAGCCGTTCCTTGTCCGCTGATGGCTTTGGAGTAGGAGTTTTATAAAATCCTTTCTTAACTGTCTTGTAAATGGCAAAAACAATATTTTTACCATATTTTAAGTGTTTACGTTAAATTTTAAGTGCTTAGAGAATGGACTGGCATATCTGGATCATCCGAATTGTTCCGCCGAACCAGAGACAGAAAGGACTGTATCACGCTCATCTCCAACCTTCGCTAGCTGGAGACGCACTTTAAGAAGAAGACGTAGAAACTAATAGAGTTTCGGAGATCAAGTGATGAGACAGTAAATCTTTGGATATCTCCTATATATCACGTCTCAGATACAGAACCCAAGATAATATTACTACTGTTTAGTTTCATTTTAATATATTTTTCATCTCGTGTATCCTCACCAGCGCGGAGTCGTAAAAATTGGCAAACACCTATTAATACGTAGAGGGACGGTGATCGGTATGTTTGTGGATAATATTCGTGTGACACATTATTGTTTAATTTTCGTCTAAACAAACGCCATTTTGCGGTTATTTGTTTGTAGCGGATTTTTTAAATTCCTTATTAATATTCATAAGTTAATAGGAACTGCTCTTCAGGTTACCACAGGGTGATGAAACTTATGATGGATCTTACTGGCAGGTCTTTATTGTCGGAGACTGTCTAGGTCTAGCAGCTTCTATAGCAGCCGACTAATATTAGTGTGAAAACATTGCTTTGATCTATTGAAGGTAGGTAGCTGGTGAAATTACTGAGGTAAAGAGACCTTACGTCTCAAGGTTAAGAGCTTAATGTGGAGCTGTGTATAACATCCTAAATAGCACCCCGAAGTAATGAACAGGAGTATCACTTATCTGGTGACTGTCTAGTCCATGTCATCGTTGCGTCGAATAAAAAAAAGTGATGATTTGTATGTGATCAATGCAGATATTTTTTAGCTTGATCACAATTACACATGATAAGTGAGGTCGGAGACAGTTAGGCCTGATCGACTAAAATACTCTTTCTCTCGTACATATCTGGATGCAGCAATTAGTTAAGTCTTGTTACCGCAGTAATATGACTAGCTTCCTCATAGCAATCAAACCAGGAAACAGTAATGTGTGTACAATACTGCCGGCGGCAGAAATTGGAGCTACGGTATCTACATAGAGGGTCTCCAGCAGAGACCTTTCAGTTTCAGTCTTTAACGTTTATGTGAGGGTGGTTGTAAGTTACGATTTTTTATATGTTATCATATATTTACCACCAGGGTCCGGAGCCGGCACTGAACTCAAGCCCGGGCGGTGCTGCCAAGCCGCCGCTACTCAACTCATTCGAGCTGGACCGCTGTCTGGACCGGTAAGCAATGTGTTCACATTAAAATATTTTGTAAGGACTTGGTGAAAGACTGACTCTAAGACTAGGACGTTCATCTGATGGTAAGCGATCCGCCAGCTCAACGACGTGGCGCTAGTTGAGACGATAATCAGAGCACCACATTGCGCTCGTCGCCTGGAGACATGTGGTTTTAAGTCTCGTTACCCCAGTAATTACACTAGCTACAGCGCTCTTCAAACCGGAACACAGTAATATTTGGATACTACTGTTCGGCGGCAGACATACCTATATGATTTCCGGCTACAGACACCTACCTCCAGTATAGGTTTTCAAAAATCTTTTTAAACATCTAATTAGTATGTACTTCCGGTTTCAAAATTATTAGTTTTATTTTCTTATTTATCTAGACTGGTGGTAAGACTTTGTTGCTGGAGATAGTCTAGGTGGGTATCATAGTCAGCCCTTTAGTCTCGAGCTAGTAAGAATAGGATTAAGGTAAGCCCAGCTTGTCATAGAAGACGACTATCTAGGACTTTCGCGGGTTTTGAGGGTGGGGGCCCTTATTGCTCAACAAGCGAACCTGTGTGGGCTAGCCTAAGAGCCCCCTCAGAGACGTGTTCAAAGAAAGTGTAGAGGGGCACCGGTGGGTTCTATAAGAGATCTCGGAGTCTCTCCGAATGCACTAAAGTAGACCATCGAAAGGGGTTTTAGTGAGTCAAAATGTCACATGAGTCTGACTTTCCCCCAGAAGCAATGTATATCTCAACGATTTCCCCCCTGAAACAAAAAAAAAGGTGGATATCATCGCAGCGTCTGTTTCTGCCGCTAAACAGTAATGTGCAAACATTATTGTGTTCCGATTTGAAGGGCGCTGTAGATGTGTAATGACTGGGGTAACGAGGTTCAACATTCATGTCTCGGGCGACGAGCCCAATGTTTTATATACCGTTTTATCTAGCGCTACGTTGTGTCGGGCGTATCACTTACTATCAGGTGATCTTGTCATTGTTAACAACAATGGGAGGTTAGTTACGATGGTGTACACTGCACCACTTTAGGCTAGTTTTGAGGTGCAGTATGCAGTAATGGTTACTGTATTCTTCATTCGCAGTGAGGAGTCCGGCAGGTGGGGCGACCCGGCGCGCCGACGTCGGCGTAGCTCTCCGCCGCGCCGCGCCTCTCCCCAGCGCGACCATGAACCTCTCTCCCTCGCCAGGGTAAACATCCCTCACTGTTCTAAGATGAATATGTTCTTTACTTAGTCTATGAATATATATAAAATTTATATATATGTAAAACGTGTGATAGTTTTTATTCCTATCAACCATTAGTATTCATACATTGCTGTCCCCATTTGAGAGGATCTGCAGTTTTATGTTTAAGGTATTTGTACTTCCAGGGTCAAGGCGATGCCTTTGTCCTGTGTGATGTTGTATAAATATTCTAATACTCCATTGTTAAGAGTTTGTGAGTTACTTATCAGCTGGTGATCTTCTTGTTCCTCTCGTCGCTATGTTGTAAATGACTCATGACAACGTATATGTTGGTTGAACGCTCTTTCAAATACCCAAGTCTAAGTTTATGTCCATTATAATAACTTGATATAGTTTCAATTTCTTCAACGTTTTTACAATTTATGTAAGGCGTCGGCGCCGGCTTCGCCCACCGGTGGGTCGGCCCAGTCCAGCCCGGCTCCGGTGTCCCCAGCGAGCGTCGGCGGACCGGGCGGTCCCCGATCGCCACTGCCGCTGGTCGCTCCCGACCTGCTCGCGATGCAGCTCCTCGACCAGCACTCCCAACTGCAGGCGCTGATGAAACAGCGGCTGTTCCACCAGCATCATATGCAAAAACAGGTATGAACAGCCTTTCGAATCTATGAAAATGTTACCATTTAAGATTATAAAAATTTAAGTTATTTTATGATGGGATTGTTTAAAATTTCGTAGCACATGTCATCGGAGGCAGCTAAAAGGCAACTGGAGCAGTCGCGGCTGCAGGATCAAATCAATCTGAACCTGCTGTCGCAATCTCATATGCAGCCGCCCGACACCTCACCAAGTAAGTATTGTACAGAAAGAGAATCTAAAATCTTGAACCAGAAGAAATAAGACCAGAAGTCCAACCAGCTGTAGTTGACTACAATATCTAGGACATCATGACTGCAAGCTGGTTGTTGCTACTGTTTTTTGTTAATAAGTTAATATTTGTCAATTTCTTTAAAGATTTTAGCTTGATTCTAGTTTCATATTTTTTGTTTCGCCGTAGGTAACAGACTCTATTTATTCTACTGTTGTTTCAAGGTTCTCTTCAGCAGCAGCTCGGCGCACAGCAGCAACAGCTTGTGCAGCAATTGCAGGCGGTGCAACGCCAGTACCTGATGCACGGTCCACTGTCTGTACCGCCAAACGCACCACCAGGTCCGTGTTACCATATTAGGAAACAAGCTATTGCTCAATTTATCTGATCGATAGTTTAACTATACGTGGATACTTCTACGAAGAATTTTCAAAGCAGGTCTGATGTTGTGGGGTGGGGAGATGGAAGAGCATCCGCTGTTCGGTCGCGGTGTGTGCAAGTGGCCGGGATGCGATGCACTGGCTGACGATTACCAAGCATTCCTCAAGTATGTATTGTGTGAAACATCAACATCATCATTATCAGCCGACAGACGTCCACTGCTGAACATATGCCATAGAACATTGTGGAAATAAAATCGAGGAGAACTATAAAACAGTATCAATAGAGTCCAACTTGATATCTAAAGTGCTCTCCTATGCTGTGGCAAAGGCAGATCCACTTTCTAATTGTCATGCATCCCATGCTTGCTCTTTGGGCGATGGGGAGCCTTACCTTCACTTCCGGCGAATACGTAGGTCGTGTTAGTTATCTTCTATAACAGACAAGGGTTACGATCATTCCTGTCTTAATAGCAAGAGAGACTACGGAGCAGTAATCTTGAATCCTGGTTCAGGTTTTTTTTAATCGATGAAGCGAAAAAACAATCGAAATAAACACTTGTTAGGATGGTATACACTGCACCACATTGTGCGCGTCGTGAGACAAAAGATTTAAAGTCATTAGCGCAGTAATTTTCTATTCTTTGATGAAGTGTAGCGCTTGGTAGGAGTTTTGTCATTTACAGCTTTGTTTTTATTTCGAGGGGGAAATCTTTGAAAAGATGTCTTCTGGGGGAGTCAGAGTTATGTGAGGATTTTTCCCACTGAAACGGCCTCGGTGGTCAACCTCGGCATGTGGGGAGGTCACGGGATCTCCGATCGAAAGACAACCGTGGCCTCTCCAACGCCATTCTGGGATAGCCCGTCCCGGGGTCTGCTTTATGCAGACCCTACCTGACTCTTACAGCTGATCTGATACTGGCCTCGTGGACTCGGCTCCGCGACCTGTTGCAGTAATTTCACTACCTATAACCCTCTACAAATCAGTACATAGTAATGCGTACTCACTGCTGGTTTGTGCTGCAGAAATAGGAGCTGCGGTGGTACCTAGGTAGACAGTCTTCAGTTGTAAAAGCTTACCACCAGTAGATTTGCGCTATGAGAAAAGGAGTAATCATTTAATAAAATTTCTAGGCATTTAGAGGCAGCTCACACTTTGGACGATAGATCCGCAGCGCAGGCGCGGGTCCAGATGCAGGTGGTGGCGCAGCTGGAGCTGCAGCTGCGTCGTGAGCGCGACCGCCTCGCCGCCATGATGAGACACTTGCACGCTGCGAGGGACACCCACCACAAGATGCCGCACGGTAAAACAAATCTATTTTTCCTTGGAAGACGCCTTTGTCCATCAATAGATCCTCGCGGGTTGATGATATAAATCATGATACAGTTTCTTACAACAATAGGTTACCTTTAGAGCTCAATTTCACATGATATTAAATGATAAAAAGATCGTAAAAGGTGAAGCAGATTATTCTGAATCTCATACATTGGCGAATACGGAAGGTACCGATCCTATTGATGCTTATGTTTCTCTTCACTGGAAACTTAAATTTTGGAGGATTGAACCGAAACATTCTAAATATTGTACAAATTCGCTCACTAACGAACTGAGCCATCGCCACCACGCCTACACCAGTGACGATAGAAATATTAGGAAACAAGAATAATAAATTTAACTTCTTTAAAAAGAGTCTAATGTCCAGCAGTGGATATCTATCAGCAAATTGTGATGATGATGAAAGATTCCTTGCGATGGAATTTTAGGTGGCGCTAGTGAAGGCGCTTCGCCTGGACCGGTACGGCGACGAGTATCAGACAAATCTGGTGTCGCTATTGCTGGCGGTGAGTGGAACAATAATTTCCTTTCCGCTTTGTGCATATTTTTTAATGACTATGGACTTACACTTGTAATCAAATCCAAGGGATTTTAAATGATAATGAAGATAGATGGTGAGCGTGTGCCCAGAACACTCCTAGTATTATATGTTGACAGCGGGACACATTTGTTGTGACGATAGGTTCGAACAAACCCTATCATAATTGAAACTCCATTACGTGTGGTTATAGAGTCGAACTAGGGACCTTGTCCAGGTGCCACCACATTACCTATTTCTGCCATTATTATGTGAATTTCTTGGCTCACGGCGGTGAGCACAATCTGTTGAAGTATCATGTTTACTAGCGCCAGATTGTTCAGGGCAGGTGTTTCACTTACCATAAGGTGAAAATATTGCTCATGCTTCATGTAATAGAAAAATATTAACTGAAACTGTTATTTCTCTTAATTGATGGTAAAACATTTTCTGTCAACAAGGTCTTCCTTACATGCTCGAAAGAGCTGGATTAGATGTCCAACAAGGTAATGATATTGCTTAACAAATAGTGTCTTAAAGTTCCGCCGCTGAGGCACGGAGCTTTTTCTCACAACGAGAATGTCATGGCCAATTTATTTACCATGCGGATGTGATGATATTGCTCAAGGAAATATTATTTAGGAATTGCTAAACTAGTCGTGGACAACAAGATTAATAGATTTAACATTTGAAGTGTACTCATTAAATTATTTTTATGCTCTATATTCTGTAATGGTGGTGGTAGATTAAATATTTCATCATAGCTTCATCTTAATGTACACTAATATTACGTTTAAAATTGTTTCACAGAGATTCAACGCAATCGTGAATTCTACAAGACTGCTGATGTACGGCCTCCGTTCACTTACGCATCACTCATCCGCCAGGTATGTTTAAGTTAATATATAATCTCAACTTTAAGTGATGATGAGGTGGACTTTCCATATATATTATAATAGCTAAGCAAGTTTTGACAACAAAATTCCACATGTGTCCTGGTATCAAATCTTCTTGAAACAAAACTTGCGCTTATCCACTACGCCGCGGTGACAGTTCAAGATTTATCTATCACATGACTCTTCTGTTTCTCAATAAATTGAATTCTCTGCTTTTTAACTTCCTCTGACTTGCTACCGTTAGTATATGTTAATATATATTATACAACGCTTTTCTTACTATAAAAATTTATGTATGTTAATTGAATCTAGATATAGCTTTTGATACTTCCGACACCAAAGTACAAAAAGTTTTAAATTATTTCAAGAATAAAAAAATTAAAATACTTAAACGTTTATATAACTGTTAAGGTATTTGTTATTATTTAAATAAAACAATAACTTTTTTTATTGACAAAGTTGTGAACCTGGCATCAAACCCTGAGGTACACCTCAATGTTTCTCTGGATTAATTAATTTCAACAATAACAAATACACTGAAGTAATTAATTTAAAACTACAATATGATTAACAACGCCATGTCTAAATTTCAGGCCATAATCGAGTCTCCTGACAAGCAGCTAACTTTGAACGAGATCTACAACTGGTTCCAGAGCACATTCTGCTACTTCCGGCGCAACGCGGCCACGTGGAAGGTAGGTTCTGCGGAATATATTTACAAAAGTCGTAGTAATTCAGCACAAGCATACTTTAAGAGCATCTCGCGACCTTAACTCTGCAGAATACAGTTCTGATTTTTTTTTTAATATTTCAAGGTATACGATGATCCCTTATTTAATTACTAGTGTAATAACTGACGTAATGAATATTAACATAATTTGTGCGGAGACGACCACAATGTGGTGCGGTGTACATCATCTCAACTAGTATCACATTGTTATCAGTGGACGTATCACTGACCAACAGATGAACGTACGATATATATATATGTGTGTGTGTGTGTGCTGTTTTACCGCGTGCTCTTGTATGACAAAGAAAGTATAGACAAAAAGTAACGATTGGTGTCGATGTGTTGAATTTGTTTTTCGAGATTTTACGGTCTAGAAGGAGATAGATGAGAAGATATTTATTTATTTATATCGGAAACCGGAAGCATTATAGATAAGAGAAAAAAAGGAACAGATAGAAACCAACTAACAAGAGGTCTGTGTACCGTAAATGATGATTCAAAGATTGGACATTCTTGATATGGAAAGGAAAATTTCATACTTCTATAAACTTCATAAAGAATAATAAACAGTTAGTTTTTATTACCACTTTTGAGACTTGATGATCTCTCCCGAGAAGAAAGTAAAAGTCATTGGGTTGATATCCATCACTACGTGTTTGTATTATATCAATGAAAATTATTGTTTTTGGAATATATGGGATTCCTCACAATATTTTCCTTTACTGGTAGCTGAGGATCGAACCTGCGCCTGCAGTTAGACTTACTGAGTTAATGCAACTTCTGTATATAAATAGTATCACAATTGTAATGAATGAAAAACAACTATCCTGGATAATTACCTTATCGAAACGATTATTCTTAATATTCTATGTATTATTTATATATTTACAATGTATCTTAACTTACATGAAGGAGTAACGCACAGGTAACTTAATTATAATTGTAACTGTAATCATCGTTGTTCTCTGGAGTCTTATTTATATTCGTCTATTTTTTTTTCTTTTAAACTGGATCATTAGTACATGAAAGGTTTATGCCGACGTATAAGTATATTGTCCTCTATTTATTATAAATGATATATGTTTTATACTGTTAAAACCTATAACACTAGTTACTAGTTATGTTAGAGAGAAAGAGAATAATCATAATAACACATACCCTTTTAAGTTACTACTTAGTTTCACACAGCAGATATTCTGCGACCTGATATTTAACAAAAAAAACAAACTAATTTTTGAATTTAAATAAATTAATTTAAATCCATATGGTATAGTAAAAAAAAAGAAGTAAATACAGCAATAATATGTAGACAGTTCTCTTAATGTTCCCTCTACTAGAACTTCTATGCTTTAACTCACAAAGAAAGAGTCAAGGCTAAATATCCACCACGCTGTCTAAATCCGGATTGGTGGATTGTAAAATAACCTAACGCAAATTCTATTTTATATAAAATAATTACAATATATAATAACATTAGTAAATTATTTATTAGTAAGTAATTTTATTAAAATAACAGACCATCTTAATAACTTAATCTCATAATATACTTTCTCTAGATTTAGAAAAGTCCGATGCTAGGAAACTGTTATTTATTTATTTATTATATTTACACTTAACTAATGTATCATTTTTCTTCAATAAACACGCTTCTTCCTCTGACTTGGTTCAAAGTTTTTATTTAGACAGTTAATTTAATTAAATGTTTACTATATTATACATTTGTGATTTTTATCTATTAAATATTGATATAAGAGGTGTGATGATAAATGTTATGTAGAGCGGATTGTGTAATAAAGTTTGATGTGGTGTGGGATAAAATAAAAACATTAGAAAGCGTAAAAACAGAACGCCGTACGGCACAACCTGTCGCTGCACAAGTGCTTCATGCGCGTGGAGAACGTGAAGGGAGCGGTGTGGACCGTGGACGAGGTGGAGTTCTACAAGCGGCGCCCGCAGCGGGCTGCGCACGCGCCGACCCTCCACGCGGGGTACGACCCCACACTATCACACCTCACACTGGACACCACCACCACTAACACCTCACATACATCCTACTTAAACACTCGACACAAACTTTTATACAGACAAAAAATCCATATTGACATATATTCGTACAAGTAATACATATTAATAATAAAAACGTTCAATACACAACACTGTATACATAATATATACAAAAAACTCTTAACAAGCCACACACAATACTCTCCTACTATAATACTCTCGTACTGTAAACAAATGAATACACACAGCATACAATATAAGACACAAACATGGCTTATCCAAAATGAGCCTTACACTCCAACACAAGAGATAGAGTATATCATACTCCATCTCTTATAACCGGTACTCCTTTTCCGGTACATACGACTCTATGAACACTTGAACTATTTCCATATATCACAATATCATGATACATATTACTTTATTGTATACAAACAGAACAAATTGATAATGCAAATATAAGCTACAGAAGACACAAAAAAACTCTCACAAACACATACAATTCCATTAAAGAGACAACACATAAAATTGGATGCCCAAGGCGTCCTATTTTGAACTCTTGTCTCCCATGTAATGCTCGAAGAAAAGAGCAAAACCTTCTTCATTTGAATTATATCTAATAGACAAAACTGACTCCACTCCCCACTCTGACCGTCCAGCACCTTCCACACTAAACAGAGAGCATAGCATATATTTACACGAGATCCAACATTATTAATCTCCTCTTTTAAATATTTTCTATCTAATCTAGACATGTACCTAACTCTTATTGTGTAAATAAACGTTTTTTATCTCGTTTCAGATTTTGAATTTCGTAATTATTTGTGTAGTGAACTCTTTTAATCGGATTTGTAAGCGGCGTTAACACCGGCGGCCATTTTGTTGTTACCGTCGCCGTGTTAACGTCGCACGCTGTTGGGGTCTTGTTATTTTCGTATTTAGGTCTCGTTTATTGTGTGTGTTCGTGGATTTTCAGCGCAACGGTGAATAACGTTTTTTCTCGCTTGCCTATTAACCTCGCTCCTCTCTCGTCCTCTCCCCGGGGTATCTCTTCTTGGGCGGATCCTGCATGCCGGTACACCAAGCACTTTCCACACGACGATCTGGGTGTGCCCCGGCGGTCGGTCGGCGAGGGCCGGTCGGGGCGCGGCCGCTGGGCTATTTGTTAAGTTAATCGTGAGAGTTGAGTTGCAGATCGATTGTTGTCGCGTGTTAAGCGGACGTTGTTGATAAACGGCGATGAATTGTAGAACGCGATCCGGACGAACCTGTCCCTGCACAAATGTTTCGTGCGCTACGAGGACGACTTCGGCTCGTTCTGGATGGTGGACGACGCGGAGTTTGTGAAGCGCCGCCACCTCAGCCGCGGCCGGCCGCGCAAGTATGAGCCGGCGCAGGGGCCCAACCCCGCCACACAACAGTAAGGGCCCAACGATGCAGCCAGCCGCGAACGTCCAACGAATCCGATACAAAATTTGGACCTTATATAATTTTGAAAATACTTGCGTACCTAGCACATAAAAAGTAATACTTAACACGACTGTAGATAAACTAAAATATTTCTGAACGAAAACCTATACTAATTGTGCAAGTATTTTCAAATAAAAAAAAATCGTAGACGTGTCATAAAAAGCGTGTTGATATTGCTACATTTAAAATAACCCCTAATTACCATAACACTATTATTTTTATTACTAAAAAGTTACCATAGTGATCGTTGGGCGATCGCGTCCAAAGAAATAGTGTTTTAAATGTCTGTGAATCCGTTCGGATGAACCAAAAATTATCAGCGTCACAAATTTGACCAAAGTAAGAAGTAATTTTTGGTTTTGTTGTTTTTTATTTGTTTATTTTTTTTTTAATCTCTATATCTAAACTAGTTCGATGTTAACGAGCGCTGTGTATCACCGTTAAAGCTTAGACGTACAACTTGTCATGTTAGATTGTAACTAGTACGACACGTGGTCACAGGGCATAGACAAGCAACGCTCTATGGTGCTCACGTTCTTTGCTCAAGTGTACACTCTGCAACAAAGCAACGTAAGCACTTAGAAGTGTTTTTATAGTTCTAGAGCTGAAGCTGTAACCCCAGTTGTTTTGCTATAGATTTGTAACATTTACCGATCCGAGTTCTGATGAGCTTAGTATTTATGATATGTTGCTGATGCGAGTGCTCGGCCTGTGGCCGACGGGGGTCCGTGAGTGTCTAGGTTACCGCGTCTATAACGAGTGTAATGCATGTACGTTGCATTTGTTTTGTACCGAAGGATCGTCGTTGGATACCCAAGTAAGAGTAAAGAGATCTATTAATTATTATCCCCCCCTAAATCTTCAACATTCGCATGCCATCCCCCCAGGTAAGTCGTCCCGCTTCTTACGCTTTGCTCGTGCATCTTCGTCGCATGCTAGTTAGATTTTATTATAACCTTTTTATTCTTTTTTTTCATAATATCGCTTGCCTTTTTTTTAAATAATCTATTTTATTCTATTTATCTTATATCTTTTTTTAAAACTAACACCCTCACAATTACACAATCTTCTACTCCTATTACAAATTATAATTGGTTATCTTCCGTCCAAATTAAACACTTCACATGTCTAACACTGAAACAGTATACACTTTATGATTTTAATACATTTGTACATAATGAAGACGTCTGGGGTATGATTAATTTTTTTTTATAAACACTGTTTTACATATCAAATGTTGCCACCTTAAAAAGTACTAGTGTAAATCATAACTTTAAAATTTCTTTGTAAAATCACGATCCCAATAAAAATTATACCCAGAGCAAGTTTTTGAATTTGTTTAAAGTTAATTAATTTTCAAATATTAATAGGTGACCCCTTAACAGGTTCATGGGCGCGCAAAGCCCACCGATGATGACCAGCCCCCATGGCTACAGTGAGGCATTGAAACGAAACCTTCAGGTAATTAATTCGTGCAGAAATATACTTTGATGAATCATCGTAACGTTCGTTAACATGTTTCGCTTCCGCCAGGGCATGATGGAAGACTGCAACCTCTCTTACATTTCCGGCGATGATCACATGATGCAGACGGAGGAGTACCCGTCATCTCATGATGATTACAGGTACATTTTGCATACATAATATAGAAAAAGCTAGTAGAGTAGACACTTTAACTGGTGGTACTTAGGTGGCATTGTACCACTTAAGTATACCATTTTTAGTATAAGAGCAAACCTTCGGAAAGTTAAAACTTTTTGATTGTCACTCTGGATTATGTGAAAATTATTACCCTCACGGTGATTGTCCTCAATATTTTGGTATCAAGCAGTAATGTGGAGATATTACTGTGTTCAGATTTGAAAGGCGTTGTAGCTAATGAAATTACTGAAGTAACGAGACTCAATATTTCTAAATGATGCTGTGTAGATCATCCTAACGACACGATGTTAAGGCAGGCGTAACACTTACCATCAGATCAATTTCTTGCTCTTAAATAAGCTTTACTGTTTTTGTACCTCCTTTACCTTAATACATATTAAAGTAATGTGTAAAAATAAAGTATATATTTTATGATGAAGCCGCGCGTCCATGATGAATGGATACGGAGGCGGGAGCTCCTCTCACGACGCGAAGGCCGAGGACTTGAGCGCCAGCGACGCGCAGGACATCAAACCCAACATCTATGCGCTCAAGAACGAGATGCAGGCGTCTGACTATTCCAACAAAGGTATACCATGCTCTCATTAACTTCAAACACTGTTGAGAAAACAGCCTTCCCAACAGCTTGACGCTTCTGTCCTTATACTATGGTTTATCCTATGATTTCGAAGAAAGAACGAAGTGGAGGAAATAAACAGAAATCTGACCTCACTGCTATAATGGATTTATAGCTAAGAAGTTAGGAGGAGGACTATGCAACCATAAGATCGTAGATGGTTAAGGGTATTCATGTAGAATACTCCAACTCTCATAAATATTTAGCAGAAATACAGTGATGCTACTATTATGACGAATTTACTATATGAAGGTGCTAGCTAGCGATCTAGACTGGTGGTAGGTCTCTGTTGCTGGAGATCGTCTAGATACCACACAATATCGATCGTCAAACAGTAGTGTGCAAACATTACTGTATTTCGACGATGTAGCTAATGAAATATAGGAGCTACAGGAACATCTTATATTTTATGACGAGAAGAACTGGTGTTGTGTATATTATCCTAACTATCGCCACGTTGTCATGAGCAGGTGTATCATTTACCTGCACGTGATATCGTTTAATGCCTTTGTTAAAAAAAATAGGATAAGATCAAGATATGTGCGAGTCTATTACAGATAAAAGGATTGTTGGATTCATGGCATCAGACTGATTAATCTGCATATATATTGTGAAGATCAATATACTGGAAATCATTGATCTAAAATCATGATGATCATAATTCACTCTTAATATTGTGAATTATATGTATTGCTATTAATAATTTTTAATGTGAAATTAAAATAAACAAGTTACTAGAATAGATATAAACAACTAGAAAAGCTTCATAGTATAACATTAAAGACAAAAAGCCTCGTTCATTGTTACCGCGCTTTAGTATAACTTCACATTTATATGTACAGTAATCAATATATGTTTACTATCGACAGACTATACGAACAGTAAGGAGCAGTCGAGCAATCGCACCAGCGTACCGAGCCCGTACGAGGAGTACGCGCGCGCCGAGGACCGGTACCGGCCCACCGTCTCCCACATCAAGGACGAAGCCGAGAACCTCTCGCTCAACGAGCAGAGATCTGACAAGTGAACTGGAGGTACGAGAGAAAGAGAGAGAGCGGAAACGCCGTATCCAGTGCATCACTGCTATCTACCCACACGCTCTCTAACACCGAACAGTGTATATGTTTAAGCTTCGATCAATAGCAACTACATTTTTTTTTACTACTGCTGTAGTAAAGCACCATCACGCTGGTGGTGGAAGGGCGCTGTAGTCACTTCGCTAGCTAAAGCGCCTTTCAAACTGGAACACGGTGACGTAATCATACTAATATCTGATGGCAGCTATAGGAGCTGTGGTGGTACACACCAGTCTCCACCATCAGAGCCCTACCACCGTCGTGATCGAAGCTTGGACGGAACTCTACGAACTCAAAGAGCAATACAACGTGGAAGTATATTTTCGCTTAGTCGTAGCTTCTATATGTTATATCAATAGGATAATTAACATGTCTGAACGATTGACTCCCGCAACTATCCGATGCGCTTCCGGTTAACGAAGCGAGGAATTTTAAATTCGCCATCTTTTTTTTTTTAAATTTCATTGTAATTTAACCATAGAGTTAATCGTCGCGATGAATGTAAGTTGTCCCGTTAAATAGTTTTACGGGTGTAGAGATTCGAGTTAGCTTAGCGGACATGTGTTCATGGGAGGTGTTACGCGTAATATTTAGTCGAATGTAGGACCGGTTGAAGTTAGTCTAGCTTTTGTTAGTTTGATTTATTATCCCTCCCCCCTCACCATCCCTCTGCGATCAGTCAAACAACCCCGCCCGTCCAACAACAAATCCCTCATTGTCTTCTAAATCCCATCTTATTAGTCCCCTATTAGTATGACCTACTTTTATAATTACTGCCACCCTCTCCCTCTCTTACGACCCTACCTTTTCCTCCCCATCTAACAGTTCGCGTTGAGCCGGTAACCATTTTAAAAGTATTATAGATATTAGGTTAATATAATCGTTTTTTATTAATGTAAGTTATAAATATGAACTTCGAATTGTTAGTTATCTCGGTAAGTTATATATATATGTATTACATATATATGTATATGTGTGTGTTGTGCGAGGAGGTTTTTAACCGTTACCTCAACATACAACAGCGAAGACCTTATAAGGTCCATATCAATGTATAATCAGTTTTTTTGTATAATAAAATTTAAGAACAATAAGTAGTTGTATTGTCGTTCGGTTTACATGATGGTACATAGGATTCATATACGCATAGCGTTTACACTTCCGTTTCATTTTAATGACATTATCAAATGCTACTTATAATTTATATTCTATGAAGCGACCAACCGGATGTACACCTGAAGTAAGTAATAATAAGAAAGATATACACAACATCATATTACGCCCGTCGTCTGAAGTTAAGTCTCGTTAACTAACTACAGCGCCCTTCAAACATGTATGCAGTAATGCTTGGAGACTACTGTTCAGTTGGCTACCTAGTTTTATGAAGAGTTTACTATATAAATGATCCTATTGAAGTAAAATCTTTACTACATAGACGACTTCAACAGATATTTCGCTTTATTAAAAACTACATTGTCACCATAAATAAGGGGAACGCTGTCAAGCGCTAGTCTGATTTAAAAAAAAAAAAAAAAACAATAAAATTTAAATAGCAAAGGTATATCGAAGATAGATCTCATAAGCCCGTTGAGCAGTTGAAGCAATCAGTGTTGCCAGTTGGCGATGTGACAAATGATCTGATGAGAAAACATTCATTTATATTCATTAGCTGTGCCATAGGTTAAAAAAAAAAATGGTACCATTTATAAAATCGCTTTTTTTTTGTGATTCCATGGAATTGTTTTATTGATTTTATTATAATTTTTACATTTAGGTTAAGTATTGTAAATATCATTATACTACGAGGTGTAAATTGTTTAAGTGATGACGTTGATGATGGCGATGATGATGATGATTGTTCGATGTAGGCTCATATAAACATTTACTTATACTAAATCGTTCACGTTGTAGAGATATTTAGATGGAAACTGTGAGATGATTACTTTGTAGCGAATGTTTTAATTGTAACTAGATTTTTTGAATTTTTATTTTTTAATCTGTTGTGTAAACACCTCATTGGTAGGTTACGTACGCATTTACTATGTTTAACTTATTAATGTAAAAGGAGGGTGTAAACTGTCATATCACAATTATATATATACATATATATATATATAGTTAACTATTGTCCCGCTGTAACCAAATGCATTTAACTATTTAAAGACATACTACCGCTAAATAATCGATTCCGTAGAAGCTATATCGATGTTTGTTTCAGTTTGTTTATCGATTTTATTTGAGTCTTTATATGTAATATTTATAAATATTTTATTGACTTGTAATGATTTAGATCAGCTATATTTTTTTTTTTTTAGTTTTTTCGTTAGTTTTAAAATGGAGGCGCCGTATTTTTTTTAATATGTTTACCGTTTTGGTTTTTATTTTTAAATAATTTTTGTTGTACATTTCGTGTAAGTTTAGAAATACACACAAAGTGCATGTATACGTATGATAACTCCTTTGGATTTATTGTTTTTTAATCTGTGGTCGAAGCATTGGTAGCTCAGTGTGTAGCTGAGCTTCAGCTTCCGGTGAGGGATGTACGTGTACCAAGAATTTTCGTGGACACATTCCCCCATACTTAAGCAGTGGTGGATAACAGCTTATCTTTCTCCTTGTAAGGTAAGATGCTAGTCCCAGCTGTGGGAGTATTAAGCTGTTAGTTTTGTTTAGGTAAATTTGACACCAGTCACCGTGTGTAAAAACCTTATAATTTTCTATATGTTAGTCTCTTCTTCAAAGTTTTTATTTTTTTCATTATACATTTCGTGCCGCAAGTACAACTGACTATTTAAATACAGTTGGAAATTATCTGGAATTGAATTTGTGTTGATTATTGTTATAGTGATTACTTAACGAGTCGTATTTTGATGTTTAAGACAAGTTTATTTAGTGGTACACCTGTGTGGCGTGGGAGTGGGCTGAGAGCTCCAGCACTGGCGCCCGGCCCACTCCCACGCCGGCGCCCTGCGCGGGACCGTACATTTATTGATCATTGTAAATTATATACTTAATTAGTGTTGTATTAAACCAAATCATACAATTACTGTTGCGTTTTATTTATTACACCTTCCACACTATTTTTTTTTATGTATTTTATGTTTATAGTCTAATTTAATATATTATTATAACAGTATCTACGGAGCGATGCGACCTTATGGTGAGTGATATGTCTGCCTATAGCAATGAGGAGTTAGTACAATATACAATACCACATGTCCTCGCCTTAAGAGATACGTAAAATCCCGTTTCCTTACTAATTTCACCAACTACAACACCCTTCAAACCAGAAGATATGTTTGCTACTGTATCAGTATTAACTTGGAAAGTTATCCATAATGTACGTACTTATTAAGCTAAGCAACTATTTTTTACAAACCAAAAAAAAATGTGATGTGGCTGTGTGCGTTTTACTCTTGCCTTTTGTAATAAAAAAAAGACGGAGAGATATATAATCTGTGAATATATGTGAAGGATGTTATGATATCGATTTAACGCCGTCTCGAATGATTCATTTGAGTCACATTTGCTAACCAGCCGCATCGGTATCCGAGGCGCGTTTCGATGTGTAACTATTGAGAGAGAAAAAAAAAAAACAACGGAACACTCATATCCGCTGAGTGACATGTCCTCACCCGTTTAATATTAATCAACATTATTATTAATTAATTAATTAAATTTAATTGTTAAAATGACATTTTGTTCATGTGAAATATACGGAACTATTTAATCTCTGGTCATTTTACTGAAGCCCATTGCCAGAAAAAATGTCTATATTCTCTGATGATGTTGAGCACCATGTAGTAGGTTTGACTCTTACAGCTAAACTGACTGACTGACAGCTCGTAGAGAGGTTTACGACCTGCTTGTGTTGATCAAAAGATAAATTTATATAAGCACTAAGTCAAGTAAGTAACATCAAATCGAAGATTTCCTAAAGAAAGGCCGGGTCGAGAGTACCCGCAACCGACGGGCTTGCATGAAGACGCTCATGAAAGTGGAGGAAGCGGGAGAGGTGTGCCAGGATCGTAGCAAGTGGAGAGAGGTGGTATATATATGTGTGTAAGCAGTAAGTCGAACTTTTTTTTCAGGAAAGCAATGAGACGAGTGAAGAAATTACTGGTTTAAGAGTAACGTCGTATGTATCAGTGGCAAGCATACTGTGGTGCAGTATCATTATCATCAGCCGGTAGACGCCCACAGCTGCATGTAAGTCTCCCTCAAAAATGTCAAAGATAGTGTCTGGATGCAGAGTATGTCACCCTGTCTTTTTTTTATTTAATTAAGGAACGAGACTAGCGAGACGTTCACCTAATGGTAAGTGATACGCGTGCCCATAACAATGTGGCGCTAGTTGAGATGATATAATATACACTGCACCACATTGCGCCATGAGACATAAGACATTAAGTCTCCTAGACCTAGTACCTAGACGGTCTCCAGTAACAGAGACCTACCACCAGCTAAATAAAAGGAAATATCGACTTCAATCCGCTAACCCGCACTGGGCAGCATGGTGGGTTACGGCCCACTTCGCCTCAATGAACTCTAACGCTGTAGAGATCTTTGGGAGAGGCCTGTGTCCAGCAGTGGACATCTGTCGGCTGATGATGATCGCCCTTAAACTACAAGATATTCCTCATATTTTTTTAATAGGAAAAGCAGATCAGTTAAAACTAATATCCTTGTAACTAAATTATTTTTCTTTCATCGGTGTACTACGAAGACTAATATTATTATAGCTATTGGAGCTATAGTATAGTTCGTAAGACAGTAGAATATGCTCAGCACCTCAAAGAAGTATGGGTTCGAACCCCGCTATACTTAGTTTAAAGCCAATGGTCCAATTCCCTGGTCGTAGTTTTCTGTTGCTGGAGACCGTCTAGGTAAGTACTATCACAGCCAAACAGTACTGTACAAAATATTGCTGTGTTCCGGTTTGATGGGCGTTTTTACTAGTGTAATTACAGGGCTAACGAGACTTGACATCTTATGTCTCACGTGTTATGCGGTTCGGTATATATCATTCTAACTAGCGCCGGCTTGTTATGAGCGGGCGTAGAACACTTACCATCAGGTGAACTTCTCGCTCGTCTCATCGATTAATTTAATTCCCATACTTTTTCAACGTCGTGGATAGCCTGGACTGTTCCTGAATCTTTATCCCAATAGTGGCAGAATGGACTAATAAATGAAGTCTATAAACTAACACCCATACCACAACACATTATAACGGGTTTAATTATTAATTAAATTTACGATTGGACAAAATCCGTCATTGATTCCGCTGCCTTTGATTATTTCGTCGCTTTTAAAATATTACGAGGAGCCTCGCGAGAACATGACTTCAATAAAAGTGTACTTAAAAAAAACGTAGTTAAGTTATTATTATAAACGCATAGTGTAATTTCATCGATACACCACCGTTGCGTGCGCGCGCGCCCGCTTGATTTATGACATGGAACAAGTGCTTCTGTGCTGCACCCTAGACCAGCACATCGATGGAATAAAATACTTCACTAATATGTACATTTAATTAAATACACATACAACATAAACCTTATCAAAAGTTTTCTCCATTCATAATAAAAAAATATCTAAGTTAATCAATTATGATCTAATATTGATAATTAGCTGTTTTTCGCCCGCTTGGTTAGCTTATAGCAACCCTTCAACTCGTTTTGGGGAAGGAGTATTGTAAAATCCATTTTTAGCTGACCTCTAAATGGCAGAAGTAATATCTCTACCAAATCTTTAGTACATTATCAGCCGATGCCACTGCTGGACATAGGTCTCCTCCAAAGATCTCCACATCCATCGAACCTGTGCTGCCCGCATCCAGCTGCTTCCCGCAACCTTCACCAGATCGTCGAACCACCTGGTAGGGGGCCTCCCAACACTACGACTTCTGGTACGCGGTCACCATTCGAGGACATTACTGCACCATCGGCTGTCAGTCCTTCGAGCGAGGTGTCCTGCCCATTGCCACTTAAAATCTTCAGTGATTAAGTCTAATAGTTTCGGAGATCTTGCGATGAGTCAACGAATCTTTGGATATCTATATCTATATAATGAAAATGGATTTCGTTTGTTCATCAATCACGTGAAAACTAGTGAACGTATCGAATTGGGAACATGAGCATTCGACGCGGAAGAATTTGAAGACGGATATAGGCTAGCTATTTTCTAGATTCTTTCTAATTTTATTTCTAATAAACATTATCATCTTGTATTATTTATTCAGGGGTGTAAGAGTTTCCGTCCAAAATCTTACGGAGCCCAGTCAACCTCACCTGCATGCATTGCACCATGCTGAATAACAGACGGGGGTCTGACCATCCACCAACCCACACTGGGCCAACCTGGTGGATTACAGCCCAGTTCCCCTCAATGATCTCTACAATGTGGAGATCTTTGGAGAGGTATATGTCCAACAGTGGATGTCTACCGGCTGATGATGATGATGATTATTTATGCGTTTGCTATAAAAAGTTATTTGCTGTATAATATTAAATACTACCCTCAATATGGGGGTGATGGGGAATAGTCACCACTTGGTCATTACAGTCGAAAAATTACCCAGACGCTTCGGGAGTGAACGCTGTTAGTAAATGAAGTAAGAATCATATTTTTACCATAATCCATTTTTGACGTTACTTGTGTTGCAGGATGTATGTGTATAACAGAATTTTTTTTTTTTTAAGAAACGGACGAGCGGGACGTTCACTTGATGGTAAGTGATACGCCTGAACAGAACAACGCGGCGCTAGTTGATGACAATGATCTACACATCACTACTTTGTACTTGTTTTAAGACATACTAATAATTACACTAGTTACATCGCCCCTCAAACCGGAACACAGCAATGATGTTGAGCTGCGGCCTAGCACCAGCAAAATTGAAAAGCAAATGCAATTTTGACTTATAAATGTAATCGATATTTTTTTATATCGACATCGTCACATCACTAGTCGGCACTGACATGTGGCTCTTAATTATAACAGCAGTCGTACGCAACAAAACCACTGAACCGACCGACATTAAAAAAAAAAACTTCTAAAATAACTGTATTCTTAATCCCGATCTGGTTACTGAACTCATCTATATATACATAAAAAAAAAAAAAAATTCTCACCGCACATGTCTACGAATGGGTTAAAGTATTTTTTTTTTTGTCACCAAAATGTGTCATTTCGATTCGAAATGGAAAGTTAGGGGTTAATTTAGTATTCCCGAACGCATTTCGGTGAGCGAGCTGGAGCGGTTGTTTTTTTTTTTTTTACTGATATTCGAATAAAAAAAAACGAGATGAGTAATGGTCGGACACATGGCAATGATTCGGATTTTCGTTGTCATGCGACACACGTGAGAAACTTTTTTTTTTTCATCTCTAACAATTTTTAATCTACAATTCACATTTTAATGGAGACAACATACTTAAGTTAAAAAAACAACAACAACAACAAATATGAGGGAGAGTTTATGTGGTAACACTTTTATTAAGTACCAGTTTTCAGTGGTGGTGGTTCTGTTGTCGGAGACAGCCAAACAGTAACGTGCAAAAATTTCTGTGGTCCGGTTTGAAGGGTGCTGTAGCAAGTGTAATAACTGGGGTAACGGGACCCAACATCTTGTCTCTGGCAACGAGCGCAATGTGGTGTTGTGTATAACAACCTCGCCAACCTCACGTTGTTATAGGCGGACGTATAACATACTGTCCAGTATATATAATCACTTATCGCAATACCTGTTATAAATACCAGGTATGATACCTAGTTTTTACTTTATATTGTTTTATTTAAAAGTTAGTGAATTCAAAAAAGTTTTTATATAAAATATTTAATTACTTTTTTTTTAAATCTCGCTGTATTTCACTGATCATTATCAGCTGATGAACGTCCACTTTTGGCCATGGGCTACCCCAAATTAATTCTACACTTATCAGTACTATATCAGTATCATCAGTAACATCCAGTTTGTCGCGACCTTAACCAGATCATCGCCCCAACTCCTGGAGAGAAGGGTCTTCATGCCACCAATACTATAACAATAATAAAAAGTATTTTAAAAATAACAGATTCAAGTAACTATAGTATACAAGTATGAAAACCTATTACTATTAGGATTAGCTTTAAGAGGACAAGAGGTCTACTTTGAGGTCAAGTATTAAAAACGCAATCGACAGTGTTAATTAATCATTACAAGGTTTCCCTCATCCAGACCAAGGTTGCCAGTATATTCAGGCTGGTTCCACTGCCGATTATCAGGTCTCTAGGTACTACTTACTGGTTGCCACCGCCCTAAAAGATAAATTATACTTACGTGTTTCATGTTAGACGATAAAGCCTTATCATTATGAGTCAGGTTGGAGAACCAGGCGAACTTTAGCCCTAACCATCGGCTCCTGCAGCAGTTCCTTAAATGAACTTACTGCTACGTAAATATAGGTGATACATATATAATATATCAGTAGCGTCATGGTTCGCAAAATTCATAATAGTATTTTTTTTTTTATTTAAAATGAAATCTAAAACAGTCAGTGGGTCGTTCACCTGATAATAAGTGATACGCCTGCCCGTAACAAAGTATCGCTAGTTAATCTGATATACACTGTACTACATTGCGGACATCACCTTGAGACATAAGATGTTTTCTCGGTACCTCAGTAATTATACTGCTATAGCGCCTTTGAAACCGGAACATAGTAATGTTTACTCACCACTGTTTATAGGCAGAAATAGGCGTTACAGTGGTATTTACTTAAACCGTCTCCGGAAGCAGAGACCTATCACCAGTAAGTATGGAAAATCTTAGCCTAAAATATAGGTGAAAACCTGATCGTAAATAAAATACCAGGTAGATGAATATTTCAGATCTTTGCTGATAGAATCTACTGCTCGAGCTGGATATTGATTAAGAAAGCTGTAGTCAAGTAGTGGAGATCCATAGACCGAAGACTGAAGACTGAATGATGGTGACAGCACAGGTTCAACCAGAAGGAGACAGGAGATAGACGACGTTCATAACTTCACCAAATACATCCATACCAGCCTATTTAAATATATCCATTGATCACAATATCAGTCTCAGTCAACTTATCAGTCAGTTAGCATGTCTGTAGCGCTCGTTTTGATAGTACCAGGTTCGATTCCGTGGAGGAAGTTGGGGACCAGTTCGGTTACCTCTTGACTAATTATAACCTTCATATCGTAAATCTGTACGTAACAAAATCGCACCGCAACGTATACATGAGATATAGGACGTCTAATTAACCCAGTAATTTCACTACTTACCCTACTACCCATAGCTACCCCCTTCAAACCGGACCGCAGTAGTGTTCGCATTAATACTACTGTCGGCAGAAATGTGTATTATGATACAGTATATACTATCAATAGGGAGTAAGGCTTCCCGCACACTCACAAGATCCATGCCAACCTCACTTGCTCGTGGTCATCATCATCATCAGCTGATAGACGTCCACTGCTGGACATAAGCCCAACATCTCCAAATCGATCGGTCCTGTGCTGCCCGCGACCTTACAGTCAGCATGGTCTCCGACATCGCCGGACATCAGCGACCCGTCGTTTGTAAGGGTTTATATGGAGGGGTTTGGGTCATTTCCTATGCGGGAAGGTGGAAGCCAGAGCCTCGTTTGTTGGTGCACCACGAGCTGGTGAGATTGGATTAGGTCCTGTGAGTTGTTGTGAGGGACCCCATGTAACCCTTTTCGTGCTGCACCCTACTAATAAGCAAACGCGGCTCTGGCTCCCACTATCAAGCATTAGGCATATGCCCAGCATTGGATGTCTCAGATTTTATATTAATCGTAAAAGAATACAAGTGCGTTGCTTTAAAAGGGTTTTTCTTTGAGCTTGACAAAAAAAAAAAACAAAGCACATCTAGCTTTCAAAGAAAGTTTATTTATAAAGGAGTGTTTTTTTTATCATGTGCGGGGCGTGTGGCACAATTATGTGATGCTACCATTATTGTATTTATTTCTGTTGCGTCCACATGTGCGCGTGCGCATGCGTCCGCCGCGCGCAGCGCTTCGCCAACGCTCTGGGCGCGCGGGCCGCTTTGGTTTTTATTGCATATATTCTGTAGTGGTAGGTATCTGCTGCCGAGATCCTCTAGGTAAATACACTGCAGATCTTTAATCATCAACCGATAGACGTCTTCTACTGGACACAGGCCTCCTTCAAAGATCTCCACATCGATCATTCCTGCTGCCCGCATTTAGTGGCTTTCTGCGACCTTCGCCAAACAGTCAGCATTGCATAAGGGAATATGAGCTATGTCCCATCACGCTGGCCTAATAAGAGCTAGTGGAATCCAGAGCCTTCGTTTTTGATTAGTAGGGTGCACCACGAGCAGGTGAGGTCGGTTTGGGTTTCGTGAGTGATTGTGCGGAACCTCTTACACATGTACATCCCAACTTCTATTAATGCCAAACAGTACTCTGCAAATTTTACTGTGTTCAGATATGAATGGTGGGATAGCTAGAAAAAATACTTAATAAGCAGTAGCGACTTATGTCTCAGTAACAAGCATAGTGTGGTGCAGTATCTTTATCATTAGCCAGTAGTCAGGAGTCGCTGCATTTCAGCATCCCCTAAAGATATCTGTTTAAATTGATCCTGCAGTGTTCAGATACAGATTGTATAATCCCAAAGAATGCCTCATTGTACTGGGCAGGCTTTTATTTATCATTCGTGTATACGAACTTGTCGTAAAAGGCGACTGAAGTAGCAAATATCTCAGATTTCCGGAGCAATGTCGGAAGGTGCTTTCGGTATCATTATCAGCATCCTCCATCAGGAGATTCTGAAGACTACAGCTGTTAATATTTCCTCGCCCCTTACAACATCGATCAAATAATACAATCCTATACCAAATCCAACTGTCATACATTCTCCAAATTCTACTTAAAGTCCACAGCCTCCAACCCTTATGGTGTGTTAAAAATCTAATGACTACAAAACAGTGTTTTATAACATAAAGATTTCAACGAATATATTAAGTTTTGCTAAGCAGTGAACTATCATAACTCAATGATGATGATGTACAAGTTATATACTTTAGCGGGCCGCGACCTAATCACCAATGGAGCTCGCGAGCGTGTTAATTTGGTGTACCACCGCGACGATCAAAGCTCCTCAAACTTTGGTGCATTTACCAGTCCCACTTGTTATCTAATTAACCTACCTTCAACTAAATGGATTTCTTAAGTCCTGACCACATATCTTTCTACATTCAGCTTGATAAATTATCTATATTGTTTTATTTACATAATTTTGTTATTAGGAAAGCTTCAGCTCTTTACTAGGTTCCTTCTTTTCATGATGTTTTTTTGTAATAATATGGTAAGAGTTTTTCCTAAGAATAAAATACAGAATTAAGTAATTCTTCAAAGACCAAATCATACAACTAAGCCTTACGAGTATGAAATCTAAAATGGTAAAGGTCTGGTCACATTTATAGCGGACCATCAATAAAGTATAAGTATATATCTAAGAGTGGAGACTCTTGAAGCAAAGACAGTCTCCATCGCCACTTGACTAGATGGAGTAACGATCAGGTTTACCACTAAGCATCATGATGAACAAGGTAACGCGCTTTCACATGACAACGTGGCACTAATTAGAATAAGATAGATGAAAACACATTGTGTTCGAAAGATGAACATTTCACCAGCTACAATGCCCTTAAAACCGGAACTCTGTGTTATTAGTACACAACTGTTTGGCAGCGAAATAGAAGCCACGATGGTACCTACCTAGACGGTCTCGAGCAACAGAGACCTATGACTATGGGGCTAAGTAGCTGTCCTTGAGAGCCTATATCTAACAGTGGGCTACTTTGGGCTGATGATTATGATAATAGGTAAATACAGCTTTACTTTAACTATAACTAAATCTTCTATAAAACTAAGAGAAGACTTCTATTAAATCTTTGTTGTGAAAGATTACGTACTCCAAACTCTTCCGACTCTCTCCATTTGCCTCGGTCTCTCGTCTTCATACTCCAGTCTAGTCCATATCTTACCGTAAATATGCCTTCCCATCTATTCTATCTTCCTTGCTTCCCTTTATTCTCTTTTGGTCTTCACCTGATTATAAGTAATACACCTGTCCATGGCAATGTTGCGTAAGTTAAATTGGTATACACTGCACCACATTGGGCTCATCGTCTGAATAAGATGTTGAATCTCGTTACCCCAGTAATTACACTAGTTACAGCCCCTTCCGATTGAACAGTATTGTTTGTCTACTGCAATAGTAGCTGCGGTGGTACCTACTTTTATTTTTATAATCGCAGAAAAAATCTTCTTAAAAGATATCTTGCTTCTGGGGAGAAGAGAAGGTTATGTGGGAGCTGCTACCCACTAAAACCCCCTCAAAGTTCTCTGTCAGTGCATTAAGAGGGGCTCTGGCCTGCACGGCGGTGCCTACCCAGACGGTCTGCATCAAAAGAAACCTACCACCAGTAAAAGGGTAAGCTAAGGTAACTATTAAGTTAAAAATAAACAAGTTTGAGAAGCTCTAACACTACGACAAGTGTAAGCATTTCTCGCGCCCTAGATAAAGTTACGTGAAACAATACTTAATATGTCCATTAATCATCAGCTTGTGTACGAAGCCGAGTTCACCAGCGGCTTCAGCGGCCGCAGTGTAAACAATTTTGAAACGCACTTCAACAGATATTAGTATTATAACATAAATTGGAGATATACACAAAAAAATTAGATAAACTCTAGTTACACCGCGTGGTCGATTCTGGCGTAATACGAAAACAAGGGACGTAAGGGATCCAAGCCAGCCTCACCTGCTCGTGGTGCAGCCTGCTAATTAACAAACGAAGCACTAGCTTCCACCAACCCGCATTGGGCCAGCGTTGTGAGAAATGGCCCAAACACCTCCCATGTAAACCTCTACAAACGGAGAAATCTTAGTGGGAGGCTTATGTCCAGCTGTGGACATCTATCGGCTGATGATGATGATGATCTATGATTCTATGATTTGACCTTGTATTCCGCCAACAATCAGTAGTTTTTTTATATATTTAAGCGAGGAGTCTAGCAGCATCTTCGCCTGATGGTAATTAATACCCCCGCCTATAGCAACGACACGTTAGTTAGAATGATATACACTACACCACATTGCGCTCGTCGCCTTGAGACATAAGATGTCGAGTCTCATTACTGCAGTAATTACGCTAGGTACAGCGCCATTCAAAATTCTCACAAATTAAATTAAGCTTTTAACTAAACTAAAAATACTAAAAAAAATTATCAGACGGTGTCCATATTTAAGTAATTTTGATCCAATTGATCGTCGTATGATTTTTTTGTATGAAAAAAAAACATATCCCGATGCAGTAATGGCATGGTGGACAGTGAGACAATCAAACTCGCATGACATTTCCGGTCCTTGAAACAACGCGAGCTCAATGGTGACTTAATATTATAAATAGACTATCAGTTACAGTGACGAATGTTGAAAATTCAACACATGTTACCACCACACTTAAATATATATATATCTATATGTACCCTAGGTTCTTACCTTAAATATCTGTTACCGGAAACAGCCTAGGTTGGTACCACTGTAGCTCTAATTGCAGTCGAGAAAGTAATGGGCGAAATTTACTGTTTCGCTTTGAAGGTCGTTGTGGATAATGGGATCTAAGGGATCCGCTGTACTTACTGGGATGTATTATATATACATCTCTATATATCATCTATTATATGTATAGATATTATTTAAAAATAGTCTCATATTTAAATATTACTAGAGGAAATGATAATAACTTGGAAAAGCTGGAGGAGAGACTTCATGAGAAAGTAATCGGAATTAACTAACATATCTATTATTTTCAAAAAACATGAGAAGAAAAAGAAACAAACAAAAGGTCCGGGGAAGTTGCTGGAGGTGGGCCCGATCGATATATTGGGGGGGTGGGGGGAGGAAGATTATTTTGGGGGAGGCCTGTCTAGCAGTGAACGTCTATCAGCTGATAATTGAAAGCGCTATTGATTTAAGATTATAATACAGACAATGCTACCTGTGATTCTGTTAAGGGTGACGTAGATAGACGTAGATAGAGATTTTGTTATGGAAAAACACTTTTATTAAACCTGTTAGATTTTTAAGTTTTTATGTGTAGTAATATAAGATTAAAAAAAAAAATAACGAGCAATAGTTTTGTGTTACCATTGTAAAATTAGTTAATTAAAAAATATCATCAACATCATCATCATCAGCCGATAGAATATTGAAATAAATTAAATTAAATTATTATTAGACAGATTAAAAAATATACAAATACCAATATTTTTTTTTTTTGGAAATGAGAGAGCTTCTATCCCTTAGGGATGTCAATTCCGTACCAGACTTGAATAGTATAAAATTTCAAAGAGTTAAAAATGTCAAAGATTTTTTTAAGATACAAGTTTACAAGATTTTGTAAAGAAATTAATATTTTTTTTTTTTTTAATAACTAGGCTTTCCACACAGCAATATAAAAATGTAGATTTATAGTTTATTAACAAAATACAAACTTGGAATTTAGTTGCTTTATTAATAGAAAAACTGTTTCATACTTAAAACTTAGCCAGCGTTAAGTTTCTTGTTTTGTAGTGTATTTATCTTCATACGCCATATGTTCGTTAAACTACAAAAAGGTTATTTCATACTTTATATAATTTAGGTTATACATTTTAGAACTGTAAGCACTGAGTGTGTATTATAGTCCTGAACGAGATTAGCAGCAGAAATTTCTAGTCTATTACAGATCCGCAAACTCTTACTCTGTTTAAAAGTCCTTAACAAGACAAGCAGCAGAAATTTCTAATCTATTAAAGATCCGAAAACTCTTACTCTGTGTAAAAGTCCTTAACAAGACAAGCAGCAAAAATTCCTAGAGTTTATTACAGATCCGCAAACTCTTGCTACGTGTAAAAGTCCTTAACAAGACAAGCAGCAAAAATTCCTAGAGTTTATTACAGATCCGCAAACTCTTGCTACGTGTAAAAGTCCTTAACAAGACAAGCAGCAGAAATTCCTAGAGTTTATTACAGATCCGCAAACTCTTGCTACGTGTAAAAGTCCTTAACAAGACAAGCAGCAAAAATTCCTAGAGTTTATTACAGATCCGCAAACTCTTGCTCCGTGTAAAAGTCCTTAACAGGACAAGTAGCAGAAATTCCTAGTGCATTACAGATCCGCAAACTCTTACTCCGTGTAAAAATCCATAACAAGACAAGCAGCAGAAATTCCTAGTCTATTACAGATCCGCAAACTCTTACTCCGTGTAAAAATCCATAATTAGCTGGCTTAACCTAAATGGTGTATGGCTTAAAATAGAATAAAAAAAAAAAAAAAAAAATCCATAACAAGACAAGCAGTAGAAATTCCTAGTGTATTAGAGATCCGCAAACTCTTGCTACGTGTAAAAGTCCTTAACAAGACAAGCAGCAAAAATTCCTAGTGTATTACAGATCCGCAAACTCTTACTCTGTGTAAAAATCCATACCAAGACAAGCAGCAGAAATTCCTAGTGTATTACAGATCCGCAAACTCTTACTCCGTGTAAAAGTCCTTAACAGGACAAGCAGCAGAAATTCCTAGTGCATTACAGATCCGCAAACTCTTACTCCGTGTAAAAGTCCTTAACAGGACAAGCAGTAGAAATACCTAGTGTATTACAGATCCGCAAACTCTTACTCCGTGTACAAATCCATAACAAGACAAGCAGCAGAGACATTGTCCAATAAAAATTTCCTGTACGATATGTTCGCAATCGTTTTCGTGTATTTTTTTAATAGGTTTTTTTATAGGCATATGCGAGAGAAATGATCCGGATGTGTGTACTCGCGAATCTAAATACACGATCGACCTGAAAAAAGACAGGCAGTAACAAGTAGCGAGTGGGGCGGCTCGTTAATTCAGCGCGCCCGCACACGTGGCGCGCAAGTGCGCAGCGGCACGCCGCGGCCGGTACACGCGCATGCGCTTTCCCCACCTCACTCTCTATCCATCTCCATCCCTCTCTATCTTGCTATAATAACTGCCATAATGACACTAACTTTATTTTGTTTACTAACCGGCAACCATTTTTAAAGTTTGAAATTTCATTCATATATGCAGCATTGGCTAACTGACAATATCAAAAGAATCTCCCGAAGCCATTGGACCCCTGCACTGGATTCCGCAGTAAGACTTCGTGGAGTAAGCTACCAGAGACCTATGTCCAGCTGTGGACGTTCATCAGTTGTAATGTATACTCTTTATGGGAGCACAACACTAAGCTATCCGTTCCAATATCAATGATAATGATCAGAAGCGTTCATTTACACACGCACTCTATTGGTGATAGGTCTCTTGCTAGAGATCCTTTAAGTTGGTACCGCCGCAGCCCCTATTTCTCCCGTCAAACAATTGTGTGCAAACATTATTGTGTTCCGGTTTAAAAGGCGCTGTAGCTAGTGAAATTACTGAGGTAACGAGACTGAACATCCCATATCTCCAGTGGCGCTGCGTATAACATCCTAATCAACGCCACGTTGTTATGTGATTGCTTACCATTTACCATCAGATGAACTTACCGCTCGTCTCGTAGCTTCATAGAATAATAAAAATCTTGATGTCAAAATATGTAATTACTGTTAATACTTAACATCTTGTCTTGCAATGTGGTGCCGTGTATATCATCCTAACTAACGCCATATTATTATGACCATGCGTACCATTTACTACGGAATAATCGATTTCTTGTTTTTTTTTTCTCGAAGCAACGAGACGAGCGGGATTTTCACTTGGTAGTAAGTGATACGCCATCCAACAACGTGGCGCTAGTTAGTATGTTACACAGCACCACATTGCGCTGATTGCCTTGAGACAACATGTTAAGTATCGCTACTCCAATAATTATATTAGCTACAGCGTCTTTCAAACTGGAACACAGTAATGTTTGCACACTACTACTGAAATACTCGATCTAGACGTACTCTGGTAACACGGACGTGTCACCAGTGAACCTGAACACTAATATATGTTTACTTAAAAGAATACTACTTATACTTTATGAATAGTCGAAAAAGTCACAAAGAGCACGACTGGCTGTGCATAGAGGCGTGTTGATCCCCACACTGATGTATGGTAGGGATTGTTGGGTATGGCAGAAGTAACATGAAAGTAGGATTAATGCTGTGGAGATGAGAAGTCTGAGAAGTATAATTGGAGTGAAGCTAATAGACAAAGTGAGGAACAATGTGATAAGGGAGCGGTGCGGCGTGGTTGAAGATGTAGTGAGAAAGATAGAGAAAGAGATGCTTAGATGGTTCGGCCGTGTTGAAAGAATGGATGAAAGAAGAACAACGAAAGAGGTATACAAGGTAAGAATGATTGGACAAATCGGTGCAGGTCGACCTAGGTGGATATTCCGATCAAATCGAAGATGTCCTAAAGAAATGCCGGCTCATGAAAGTGAAGGAGTTGGGAGAGTTGTGCCAGGATCGTAGCAAGTGGAGAGAGGTGGTCTCTGCCTACCCCATTGGGAACGGGGCGTGATATATATGTATGTTAAAAGAAAATGGCGTCTATCTGCTATAACGTGTTGTTTTCGCGCCTTACACGCGTGTCGGCAGCGTTTGTCCATAAATCGGTTATCAACCTCGCTCTATACATTGTAAGGTCACAACGGTTCTGCTAATGGGCCTTGACTGGTTGAACCGATAAGTTATCATAGAGAGTATGCACTTGCGATTAATCTAGAATATATTGCATTAGTAAAACTAGGCATTAGCCTGCAATACATTCATACAGTTCGCTTCCCTGCAAATTGATTATTCGTATTTGAAATGCTTCATACCAGCCATGCAGCAGATCTTAAACTGTCTCCTATGTAACCTTTGACGTTGTAACACAAAGAGTTCAGGTTCGAATCCGAAATCATACGTTGTGATATTGATAGTCCGCCTTCCAAAGATCTCCTGCAAAATCCTCGTATTATCTTTTTTTTATTTAACAAGATGAGTGTGATTTTCATCTAATGGTAAGTGATACGCGTCTGCCAAATAATAACGTGGCGCTAGTTAGGATAGTATACACTGCAATTGTTACCTCGGTAATCTCATTAACTAAAACTCCTTTCATACTGTTTGTCGGCTGTAATAGGCTCTGCAGTGGTACCTAGACGGTATCCAGCAACAGAGCTCTACCACCAGAAATGTACTGTTTATCACGTCGTAGACATATATAATAATAAGGGATGTAAGGGTTCTCACACAACTCCCCGGATTCAAGCCAACGTCACCTGCTCGTGTGGCAACCTGGTAATTAATAATCGGTGGGTCCCACCACCTTCATTGGGGCAGCGTGGTGGGAAATAGTCCAAATCCCCCCACATGAATCCCTACCCGATAGATGTGGGAAACTTGCGAAGAGACCTATGTCCAGCTGTGGATGTCTATGGGCCGATGATGATGAACAGTATACTATACATCGGATCACATCATCATACCATCGACTGAGATGATAGTGACCTTTACAAGGTTACTTAATCTAGTATTAAAAAATAATTAAAATATATCCTTTCATGTTTAGTACATAGCTAATTCTGTGTCTAACTCTACATTCTTCTAACGATCTTTTCTTTTTTAAAATAGACGATGAAGACTTTTATCTGATGGTAAGTGACTTAAGATGATGTACAGTCAGTACAGTCACAAGCTTGTGGACGGTCTCAAACACATGAGCCACAGATTCTCTATTACACAGTCAGCTATCGGCAAGGGAATTCATCCCTATACTCTATAACCGCAATGGTCTTTTAAGGTCCGATTTCAAGGAAATTTTGACCTAAGAATCATCAAATTATGAAGTAAACTCCATGCCGAGGTTTTCTCATTGAAGTACAGAATGGGGTCCTTTAAAAAACCTTGTGATAAGGTCTGTTAGGAGTCAGCAAAATATCCATATCCATAGCAAAGGGTCAACAAACTACCATGTGTTATACTGCCATCTTTTTTGTATGAAAAGAGATCCACATTATGGTTGTATTTTGCTACTTTTTTCGATACTAAAGCGAGATGAATCTACCACGCTAAAAAAATCCCCTAACTGATCCACCAACTCCAATTTGAAGGCACTCAATGATGATGAGCCTTATTCGAGCTTCAGAAACGGAATTTTAATTTACGGATAAAAAAAATTACCTAAATCTCTTCTGACAGGACATAACGAGCTAGATTTAAAAAAAAAATCCGTTGACAGAAAACTTTTAAAATCCCGCCCTTTTTTTGGTATTTTCTTTTTTTTTCGGACAACTCATTCGTTACGTCGTCATCTATAACAAGTTTTACTATCACTTGTTTGCCGCAACGTTTTTACACAACTTACAGGTTTTTATGAAGCTGTCTTAAAAAAATGAAGAATTTTAGACAATTTTTTATCACCAGCTCCGTGTATTTCCATGTTTAACGACAAGTGTGCAAGTTATGGGCTCGAAATGCCTAATAACATAATTATTACGGTCCCCGCATAAAACTAAAGTGTTGCAAGTTATTATAACTCATTCTTTTTTCATAACACAAACAGGCGCCGATGTGGCGACGTTGTCGTGACTCATGTCATCAGCTGATAGAAGTCCACAGCTGGACACAGGCCTCCCATAAAGATCTCCACATCAGCCGGTCATGTGCTGGCCGTATCAAACGGTTTTCCGCGACCTTCACACAGTCAACATATCTTCCGGTACCGCCGGTCACTATAAACCTTGCTTTTGTTGGCCGTAATATAAAATTCGAATGCGAAGGACTTTCTGTAGCAACCGTTACTATAGCAACCGCATAAATAACACGAAATGAAAATGCTTATAAAAGTTAATTAGAAATACCATAATAAAGGATCTATAAGTAAGAAATGAATATAACCATCTACAAATCATTGTGTCGGATAATCATGTTACCATGTCGATACGTTCACTTATTTTCACGTGATTGGCAAACAAGGGAACATATTTTCATTATATTACATTTATATCAAAAGATAAATAAATTATACTCCTTTAAACATATTAATTGTTAATATAGCTCTGTAAAGTGGTGATAGCTTTATTTGTAAATTCAGAAGAGAGTAGAAGAGATATGGGTTCAGTCTCCAATGAACTTGAGCTTACAGCGAAAGAAAACTTTGCTTAGTAAACCGATATTTTCTAAGCTTTTTTTTATTTATATTATTAGATCTATACTGCGTCATGCTATGGAGATGTCATACAAACAAAAGATAAACTATACTAAAAAGGAAAAAAAATTTGCGATGATACTTTTGTATATTAAAACTAAATCCTTTATTATATTTATAAAGGATACAATATCACTGATAATAACATTTTTTAATGTATTGAATATATGTGTGATCTAAAAGGCACATGTGGTTTAAGTAGGAGTACCATGGTTTCATTTTTGAGGGGACATATTCCCCACTTTGCCTGTTCTAATGAAATTAACTATACGATATGAGGTTTAAAAACAAACATAATTGTACGAGATATTATAAACGGAACAACAGTGAAATAGAGTAGTTTATTATTATTATAAAGTAATCTATAATTAGGGGATAAATAGGTATTTTTTAATTAATAATACCATACTATTAGTAGCGGTAGGTCCCTGTTGCCAGAGATCGTCTCGGTACCACCATAGCACGTATTTCTACTGACAAACAGCACGGTGCGATCATAACTGTGTTCTGATTTGAAGGGCGCTGTAGATAGTGATATTACTGGGGTAACAGAACATAACATCTTCATATCCAGACAACGAATGCAACGCGGTGCTTCGTATACCATTTTATCTACGGCCACGTTGTTACAGTGAAAGCCTCCCTCATCGCGTCGCTTCATTAAATTTAAAAACTAACTTCAAGCAAAAACTAACAGTCAATAAAATCGGTAAAAAATCAAGTAAAACAATAAATGCTTGGTAAGTTTTTCTTTGCTTTCTTGTCTTCTGGTGGTGGACCATCGAATGGTGGCCCTAACCTTAGTAGTAGTTCAGTTTTTTCGCTATCCCGACGGCTCCCGTATTATTCCCGGTTGAATCAGGAACGGGTGCGGTCGTGCCGCAGCGCGCGAGTGTCATCCATTCGAAACTGTCACTTTGACAGCGCGCCAATATTGTGACTTTTTAATCTGTGATATTAAACAAGTTGATTTACAACGAAAGGAGGTGAGTTTTTAATTGTTTTTTTGTGTGAAAAATTTCATTTGTTTATTTTTTTTTTTTTGCAAATGTAACGATTATTATTTATTGCGTAGGCCTATGTTCAGCTGTAGACGTTTATCTTATTCTGTAGTCTGTATTTAATAGGTCTCTGTTGCTGGAGACCGTCTAGATAGTTCTGCCTCCAAACAGTAGTATGTAATAATGTTCCGGTTTAAACTATGGTGAATAGACCGGGGATACGATAATAACTTGTGTCTCCATTATTATTTTACAACATTATTACGTTTGTACTATATGAGTGTGCTTTTGGAGTTTTTCTAGATTTTTTTTCTTTAATGAGTGATGTGCGAATACGACTGCACTTGGGCAAACACACACCGCCTACATATTTATATCCACATAATATATTCTCTGTGTTTTTGCAATATAAATAAATATTTATTACGATTACTAAAATTATATATTAATTTACTGAAATGGGAACTTTAACATAGTATTAAGTGACATTGAAACCAAGTCAACCGACCTCTTCCAAAATACTCTGGCTCTCATTTATAGACCGGCGGTGCACAGCAATGCTGTTGTAACGACTGATTTACAATACGAGGGTAGTAGAAAATTACACCGGCAAGCGATGCCATTATCCTACAGAGATAGATAAATTTTTAGCCAAAAACACTAAATTGATACAATAATAACTTTGCATAAAGTATATTTTTTGGTTAATAGGAAATTAAAAGTTTAACTTTTCGAGAACTTAGACTTTGAATTGTCATGTAAATATCCAGACTTAACTTCATATCTAACTCCTTTTTATACTACCAGTAAGATTTGCAATAAGTATAACTTGAGATCGCATATTAAAAATTATCATTAAGTAAACACCTTCCTCGACTTGTGAAAATAATCATTTCATCCGTAAAGATCCCCTCAGGATTTGTTCTTAAAGTAAAACGACGGTTCGATATGTGGTTAAAGTAACTTCCTGGCACGACAATGAGAATAGGTAAGCCGCCGGAACATGTGCTGCGAACGCGTAACACTAATAATAATTGAATTTATAATTCGCAGATGCCGAAGCCACGCGAGATCGTGAGCGGAGAAAGTTTATTTTTATAATACTAGCGGACCCATATGCGCGAACCCGCGACCGGGCCACATGTCATTTACTACCTCTGCATAGAGATTACTGAACTTAGAGGCAATTGAACCCTTAATAAAATGGCGGGCTATGATATCATACCTTGCTACGATGACGATGAACTATTTCAAGAGAAGAACGACAATGTGACAGATCTGCATGCTTATTACATGTCACAGTTCAATCTAGAACTAGAGAATGGTAAGAGTAAGGCGAAAGACACATTCAAATATGGCGTCGAAGAAAGCTTCGACTTCGAAGTACTCGACAATTGGTCTAACACTGAAAATAGAACCGATTTCGAGATGATAGATGAAGTACTCGAAAGTAATGTTAACGATGAAAATATCAAAGAGGTTCTTCTAGATCTAGATGGGATAGAATTTGACGACAGTTACGAACCCGAATCGACAGCGAAGAGCAAAGAAATCGAAAACAGCACTAACAACGATTACATAGACGACGAATCGTTGATCGATGAGCTTTGCAGAGAGGACGGTGAGTCGTGTATATCACCTGAAGTCTTCACCGAAGAATATTTGAACACGATTACAAGTGATAATCTTTTACCGTCTATGGAAACAGCATTTTCAAAACGCTATTGTAATTTTAATAACACTGACGAGCATAGTACTCCAGGATATACTGCCAACATCCCACAAACCCAAACGAACACAGCATACAGCATAGAGCATTACAGTTATCCTAACAACGTGCTGTATAATTTGGAAAACGAGAAATACATTTTGCCCGACACTCCGACAAGTTGCACGGAGTTCAATTTTGATCGAAACGAGAGGAAAGCTTCAATATGTGATTCTATCGAAAGCGATGTGCAGAGCTCGTGTTACTACGACGAAAATTCGGAAAATTTCGATGAAGATGAACTCTTCATAAATTTGGACGATTTCGGACTCACATTTGAAAAAGATGAAGTGAATAATACGATTGATAACAGGAATAGAAATGAAAGGAAAGATAAAGAAAGAAGTCAAGGTGAGCTTCAGATATTTCTTGAGTTTTAGATCAATGTTAATATTTAGGTTCGCTATTGAGATTATATTAACTTACATACTTATTTTATCTGTTATTCTATACTTTTTTTTTTAATATATATATTTAATTTCTTTTTTATCTATTAAATTATATCACTAATTCGCTGAGAAGGTAATAAATTTAAATTGTAACAACTTTCTACTTTCTTTTTGAGTAAGTGATACGCCTGCCCGTAACAACGTGGCGCTGGTTAGGATATATACAGCACCAAATTGCGCTCGTCGCCTCGAGACATAAGATGTTGGGACTCGTTACTCCAATAATTTCACTAATTATAGCTAACTTCAAACTGGAATACAGTAATGTTTGCATAATACTGTTCGTTGCTAAGGTGGTACCTACGTCTCCGGCATCAGTGACTACCAACAGCAGTGAAATCAGCGAAATTAAAAAAGAAAAGAAAATTTTTTCTTTAAATCTATAACAACAACGTTTTTCTTCAAATTAATATTGTTTTCAATTATACTATAATTAATAACACATATTGTTTTTAAATATAACGATAACATATCCATTTTGTAAGGTTAGGAAAGAATAAAAAACATATTTAGAATGTTTACTTAACAGCAAAGCGCGGCCATCTTTGAACAAAGATAACCGCTTCAACTCATGTTCGAATTTCGAAAATGAGCTAAACAAAAAACAAATAGTTTATTTACGTTTCAGGTGAAAGAGTTTGTTTATGGGAGAACTGCTTGGAGAGGTATCCGAATCAGAGCACGCTGGTCGAACACATAGAGAGGGCGCACGTCAACACGTACAAGGGTGAATATAATGTAATATTTAGTAAACTCCCTTGTGCAGCAAAATAAGAAATATATTAACGATCGGTTTGAAGCCTAATATATAATCGTTGATCAAAGAATATAGGAATACAACAAAAGGCATTGAAGCCATTAAAAGACAGATTCAATCATGGAATTGGACATTGTCTAAATTGCTTTTGCGGTCATTAACCTCTTACCTAGTAACACGAAGATCCCTGCTTTCATTCTGAGGCTTCGTGTTGACTTGTAGTAGGATTTTTGAAACCAATTTACTATACTATAATTAAGCAGCATTTAACAGCTTTGCTATATTCCGGCTGTCGACATTTGAGAATAGGATTGTTCGCTTTGATCGCAGGCGACGAGTTCAGCTGCCTGTGGCGCGAGTGCGCGCGCGCACGACGCCCATTCAACGCTCGCTACAAGCTCCTCATACACATGCGCGTGCACTCCGGCCACAAGCCCAACCGGTGCCATGTGAGTTATCATCACCTACTCATTACCTTTATCATCGACTCGGTAGAAATTACTGGCGATAGGTCTCTCTTTCTCTCACCAACTTGCATTGAGCTGGCGTGGTCGTGAACGGCCCTAATACCCCCTTATGAATCTTTACCCGATCGTGTGGGAATCTTTCGTAGAAGCCTTTGTCCAGCAGCGGACTTCTATGGGCTGACGTTGATGATGATGATGAGGTCTCTGTTGCCGGAGATAGTCTAGGTATGTACCATCGCAGCGTCTAATGCAGGCAACAAAAATTACTGTGTTACGTTTTTTTGGGCGCTGTAGTTAGTATTATTACTTGGGTAACGAGACTGGTGTTATGTATAACATCCAAGCGTCATTGTTATGGGCGGGCGTATCACTTACCATCAGGTGAACGTCATGCTCGTCTCGTCGATTGATTATATAAAACAAGAAATGACCTGTCGCACGCATACGTAAATTGCATAATACATACGCCAGCAAGGCAGACATGGACTTAATCAGCAACAGTTAGCCCACCTTCCCTGAACATCTTACTAAGATATCATTACTATATGTGATATACTGTTCTCGTTTCTTTTTAAAATTTTTGATTGTTAATTTACAGTTTTTGGCCTTTTGAATAGTTTACTTCGCTTTTTAAACTTTATATTAGTTTTACATTGAAATTTCGGTTCATGTTTGCAAATAAAAAAATCACCAGTCTACGGGATTCTGCCGTTAGATTTCACTTAAGGAACACCTTGGCAATTTGCAATAGTATCGTAAATATTTTAAAACTATGAAATATGTATGATGATGATGTATTTATGATCGAATGCAAGGCACTCGCACTCTCTACACTCCTTGAAAAGACCCGGATTCGATTCTCACTGATCTTAAGTTTTCGGTGAAAGGAAGCATTGTGAGGAAAAAATCTTGATCTGTCTTCATAAATGAGCGCCTTTTTTATTTGGGGGGAAATGTTCGAAAAGATTCTCTGCCTTCTAGGGAGCAGTTAGAATTGTGTGAAATCATATTATTTGAAATTTCCTCCACCAGCACCCTGGATGCGGCAAAGCGTTCTCTCGCTTGGAGAACCTCAAGATCCACGTGCGTTCACACACGGGGGAGCGTCCATACGCGTGCCCAGCGCCGCACTGTAGGAAAGCGTTCTCCAACTCTTCAGATCGGGCGAAGCACCAGAGGACCCATTTTAATGCTGTAAGCGTTATATTAAATTGTCAACTCATTATTTCTACATTAAGTACCTAAGACTTTTTTTATTCCATTAAGGACGAGACGAGCAGGACGTTCATCTAATGGTAAACAATACGACGGCTCATAACAACGTGACGCTAGTTAGAATGGTATAGACTGTACGACATTGCGCTCGTCGCCTTGGGAAACAAGGTGTTGAGTCTCGTTACCCCAGTAATTACTAGTTATCACCGCGGTAGGTGCAATGAGGTGCTATGAATAACAATCTAACTAGCATCACACCGTTATGAGAGTATCACTTACCATCAGTCGAATGACATGAAAATGTTTTAAGCTGTTGTTCACAGAAATGTAATCAGTAGAATATTTTTATTGATTATTGTGAAATGTGATCCTTTAATTATATGACAGAACCGTTAGTTTATGGCCATTATCAGGCAGTACAAGCAATAAATAAATGTTCCTCAGAGACCTTACGCGTGCGGCGCGGCGGGCTGCGGCAAGCGCTACACGGACCCCTCGTCTCTCCGCAAGCACGTCAAATCTCACCCTCACATCACCAACGTGCCCCGAGCCTGTATACCGCCCTCCAGACCTATAAGAAGGACTGAACATGAGCAGATGGTGCCCAGTTCCCCAGCGAAACCCACAACGCTCAGGTGTATAAGGGATAAAATTTCGGTGCCCAAGTTACAGAGGTTCTAATGATTATATTCTCAGCATGAACGCGTGTCATTATAAATTAGCCATCACCGATATTTCTTTATTTTTAAACTTCACTGCTCTAGATAGGTACTACCGCAGCGTCTACTGCACCCGACAGACAGTAGTGTGCAAACATTACTGTGTTTCGTATTGAAAGAGGCATCAGTTAGTGAAATTACTGGGTTAACGAGCAAACATTAACATTGTAACTAGCGCCATATTGTTATGTGCGGGCGTGTCACTTACCGTCGGGTGAACGTCACGGTCTATCCGTCGCCTAATTGTGTAGTAAAAAAAAAAATATTCAAATTTAGATTGGTAATATCAATATTATTTTTTTTTTTTTTTGTATATTCATGCAATTTAGCTCATAGCTAATTAATTAAAAAAAACAAAACATATCTTATTTCGGACTTATCGTTTCAATTTAAAACGATATTATCGAATTCGATTCTCCGAAAAACAAAATATCAATGTAATTAAAAAAAAAATTTTTTTAATTTTAGTAATAAAAATAAGGAAACTATAAATAAATTAGTTTCCTGTATTTATTAAAAATTAAAAAAAAAGTCTTTGATAAATGAGAAGTTGTTCATCTTTCTATTTATTGTAGTGGAAGAATGTTCGAGAAGACCTTTGCTCATTAAAACACAACACCAACATATGTACCAATGTTTGAATATACCAAAGACGAGATATTACGGTCTCAGAATTTTACCTTGTTCTCGAAGGACGAACATAAAAAAAAATATATTGTACGCAATTCCTGTAGTAGAAAATTATTAAAGATATGTTATGAATTAACTATTTGTTAATTGTTTACACGATTTGTGGCGTGGCTCAATCCAAAGACTGTAGAAACTTATTGGCTCAATGTAAATTTTAAAAGTTAGGTTAGGTTTTCGTGTTCAAAACACAAAGCTCACCGGTTGCGTGGTCCAATGATATTTAATGTATATGTTTTTGTACATATTTAACATATAAGATATTGAAAGTACGTATTATCATAAGAATTTAAATAATTTTACATAAAACGAATACGATACGATCTGTATTGATCGCAGATTTCTGGTGCCGGAGACAGTCTAGGTAGATACTACCGCAGCATCTATTGCAAACGACAAACAGTACTGTGTTCTGGTTTGAAGGGCACTGTAGCTGATGAAATTGCTGAGCTAACGAGGCTTAACATCTCATGTCTCAATGCGATGAGCGCAATGTAGTGCTGTGTATATCATCCTATTTAGCGCCACGTAGTTATGGGCAGGCGTATCACTTACCATTAGATGAACGTCCTGATCATGTCGTCGTTTTGTTGAATTAAAAAAAATTTAAAGCTATTTTAATTCAAACTTATTTTAGATAAGTCTAGACTTAAATCTAATTAGTACTTAAGTCTAACACAAATAATGAATATATTGTTTGGCATTAGTATATACTACAACTGATGGTGGATCCTTTCGCCGAAGACCGTTTGGATACTACCACAGCACGTATTGCAACCGAAAAATAGTACTGTGCTCCGGCATGAAGGACGTTGTAACTACTGTAATTAATGGGGTAACGAGACCTAGGATCTTATGTCTAACGGCGCCGAGCGCAATGTGGTGTAGTGTATACACTCTTAACTAGCGCCATGTTGTTATGGGCGGGCGTATCACTTTCTATCAGGTGAACGTCTTGCACGTTTCATCGTAGCCGAATATAAAAAAGTGTACATATAAAACCTAGGTTTTCCTTATTAATTTTGTTAAAGGAAATCGTCGTGATGTAATATAAATGTTCTGAGAACAGCTTTCGAGAATATGTTGCCTTCCCACAGTCGAGTCCCAGTAGTGGGAGCGTTGCGTGGGCTGTTTATTAAGTAAATCCTCCAGTTAAAGAGATTATTTGTAAACATTATTCGCACATTATTAATAATCTCACAATACGTCTGATTTGGAGAGACTGTTGTATTCACAATTATTCTTATATTCCTATCACTAAGGAGAATTCCAATGACACCTATATTTGCTCAACTAGATATTTCTTAGTTAATTATTATTAATAAACAAATCAAATTTACTATTAGTATAATTCTACCGTACTATTTATTATATATATAATAATAGTAATACAAGATATACTATTATAATATCGTATGTGTATATATTTACTGGTGGTAGGTCTCTATTGCGAGAGACCGTCTTATCGCCTATTTCTGCCAGCAAACAGTATGCGTACATTGCTGTGTTCCGGTTTGAAAGGCGCTGTAGCTAGTGAAATTAATGTGGTAATTAGACTCAATATCTTATGCCTGAAGCGATGTTATAAATATTGGTTAAATAAAATTATTTAGTAAAATTGTAGTGGAATCGTTATAGGGTTCGACTCTAACATGATCCGCATCAGAAACTCCAATGTATGTTATGTACATATATTAACCGATAGATAATTGTAAAGGTTCATATTTATTTAATTTTTCTTTTATTCAATTAAGTGACGACACGAGTGAGAGGTTCACTTTATTATAAGTGACACACTCGCCCATAACATAGTGCCACTAGATTAAACGATACACATTGCTCCGCATTGCGCTTCTCATCTCAAACATAAGATGTTGAGTCTCGTTATACCAATAAATACACTAGCTACAGCACCCTTTAAACCGGAACACAGTAGAGTATGCACACTGCTGTTTGGCGTTATAAGGTGTTCACATGAAACAGTTTCGTTTATTACATAGCAACGAATCAGCTAACATTAACTTGTTATAAAATCCACTGCCTTCACAAGATGGTCACTGTTGTATAAAAACTAGATTATTTATTGAATTTTAATGAACGTGAAAGTAAATTAATTATAAACAATTGTTTATGATGTAATTAATAACAAAGAGCCTTTGTTATATTAATGTAATGTACAAACTTGCATGCTTTCCAAAGTATCTCCTTTGTATTAATATAGTACTAAGTGTAATTTCCATTTTTTAAGATCTCTCTGTTTTGCTCATTTTTAGTTATAATTTGAAAAAGACAGATGCTGTCGTATATTTTATAATCTGTAAAATAAAGATAATAAAGTTTCTTTTATTCATTTATCGATATTTCATTTTGATATATTCAAAATTTTGTCTATGCCCAGTAGAGGACGTCTACATATATATGGTACTCTATATCTCGTGTCTACTGATGGTTGATGTGTCTGTTGCCACAGACCGTCTATGTATATACCACCGCAGCTTCTACTGCATCCGGCAAATAGTACTCTACGAATATTACAGTGCTCCAGTATGAAGGGCGCTGTAGCTACTGTCATTACTGGGGTACGGATACGTTACGAAACAAGATATTTTAGGCGACGAGCGCTATGTGATGCGGTATATATCATCTTAACTAGCGTTGTTATAAGCAGGCACACGAGCAGGTATCACTTACAATCAGATGAACGATCTGCTCGCCGTCTCACTTTACTGAAGAGTACAAAATGGATGTATGGAGAGTAAAAAATGGACTAGAAAGGCCTGAAACCATTTTTTGCAGACGATTTGATCCTAGTTTTGAGTACCCAAATAAATTAAAGTAAAAGCAAAGATCAGGAATAACTCTTTATCGTTTCTTCCAAACTTGAGTTACAATTTTCATTATATCATTCATCATACACTTCCTGCTGTGCGTTCAAATCCATTCATACTTTTCATAACTACAACTGTTCCATCATATATCATCTGCCGATAGACGTCCACTGCTGGACATAGGCCTCCATCAAAGATCTCCACATCGATCAGTCTCGCGTTGCTCGCATCCAGTGGATTGCCGCGATTCTCACCAGATCGTCGATCCACCTTGTGGGAGGCCTTCCAACACTACGTCTACCGGTACGCGGCGCCACTCGAGGACCTTACTGCCCCATCAGCTGTCGGTCCTCCGAGAAATGAGCCCTGGCCACTGCCTCTTAAATCTAGCACTCATTGGAGCTATGTCGGCGACCTTAGTTCTTCGGCGGATCTCCACATTTCTGATTTGATCACGCTGGGAAACTCCGAGCATAGCCCTCACCATTGCCCTTTAGATGACTTTCAGCCTTTTTATAAGGCTGATAGTGAGGGTCCACGTCTCGGACTTGTAATTCTAGACACACCAACTAGTCTATTACCCCCTAAATTTTATCTTGCTTGCATTTATTAAACCATTAAATCAATAAAACATATACATGTATATATTGGTATATATGTATATCTACTCTCTCCTTACTCAGTTCATTCCTATTTATTATATAATATGTTGCAAGTATGTTGTATTATATTTTTCTTACAGTACTCAGGATTTAAGGAAGAAAAAAAAGCCAACTATTAAGGTAACATAACAGATTTAAATTTATTAAAATTGACCGCCTTGATGTAATCATCTTTAGTCGATAGACGTCCATAGCTGAACTGCCTCTCCCAAAGATCTCCATATCGATCGGTCAAGCGTTGCCTGTATCTATCAGCTTCCCACGACTCTCACCAGACCATCAGTACACCTTGTGGGGTACCTCCCAACACGTCTAGGTTGGTTGGTAAGTTACTGACGGTTCCGCCGTCAGTCCTTCGAGCAATGTGTCCTGCCCATTGCTACTTAAGTCTAACAGTTTTTGGGCTATGTCGGTGACCTTGAAGTAATAAACGCAATGAAATCTATAAAAAATAGTTAAGTTTGAACTGTTGTTATTTATGTCTAACATATTTCATAATTAATGGAGCACAGATTAATCAAGACAGTAACCTAGCATTGGCCTAAGCATTAAGTTGTACCTACAAAATCTAGATACAATGTTGTTATCTATGAAGCACACACAGGGGTCAAACAGGGACGACGGGGGACACGTGTAATTTCATATATAAACTCCGATCAGATCTTAACCTGGCAGAAGGGTCTTCTCAAAACGGGGGAAAACATATCAACACCAACTGAAAGGAACTTGTACGAAATGAAGATTTTGGTGCTCGCGGCACTTATTGGTGAGTCTATGTCAATTTATGTTTATTTATTGAAATTATTATTTCCAGTAACTGTTCTACTTTAATGTTGTATTCATATTATATTATCCAATTTATATCAAATTATAGATAATAAAATGAAATATTTAACGTTAACTTTTACAGGCCACACTAGAAACAGGCGACGTACTTTTACCAATTTTGCAATGATTATTATGATTTACTTTATAGATGATCAATAATTTGAATACATTTTACATTGGTAGTGACTATTAATAGTACGTTAAAAATATATTATTTACAAATTTTTTGATTAATTTGAACATAATTCATAAAATTCGTGTTATAATTAAAACAATACAATCACTCCAATCTCTTCTTCTTAAAGTTCCTCTTCATTACTGGAGGTTGGTCGTCCGATTTGTGAATTTGTGCCTGCCATCGAATCTTTACTACTACCTCTAAATTTAGTATTAAATACAGTTGTCTATCTACTTCTGATGATGATGATGATGACTCACAGTTCAATACTGATGAATTTTTTAAATATAGATCAATCGTGATTTTTACATCGACATCTAAATTGCAGTTTAACCTAATTTAAAGAATATGTTTAGATCAATATGCTGATAATGATTTATGAATTATGCTCAAATAAAGTTTAAGATTATAAATAACATTATACTCTTAGCTAGTTCAGTATATTTTACGCTATTTCTGTACTATTTAAATACATATTTCTGTACTCAACAGTCGCCGTCTCGTCTGGCAGTGATAACGATAGAAACAGTAATGCTGAGGAGTCAAATCAACCGTGGCAAGTCGGCAAATTGTACCGCTATGACGTGGAAACACACACACTGGCGCGTCTCCATGAAGGCGCCAGCGCAGGCAGCGCGTTCAAAGCTCACTTTATTGTGCGCGCCAAAGCGCCGGGTCGTTTGCACGCAAAATTAGAGAACCCAAAACACGCTCAGTTCAACGAAGAATTAGAGCAAAGCGGGGAACTACCTAAAGATATCAAGTATCAACCGGCGCAGAATCTCGACAAACCATTCGAAATCAATCTAAAAGGCGGCCGTGTTCAATCCCTTAGATTACCTTCCTCTGTGCCGCTAGCCCAAGAGAACTTACTAAAAGGTATCATTGGTGCTCTTCAAGTAGATCTCACACCACACAGAAACGTACGTAGTGATCATGACACCTACGATAAACGAATTCTACGCGGCTCGTTCAGAAAAATGGAGACTGACGTTACGGGTGACTGTGAGACATTGTACACGGTTTCTCCAGTTGCTTCAGAATGGCGCCGAGAACTTCCCGATTTTCCTGAAGAAGAAGATCCTATTGAAATTACCAAAAGCAAGAACTACGGTCATTGCCATCACCGTGTTGATTATCACTATGGGGTGCCTGATGATGCGGAATGGTCCGGTACTGCCCATAAAGCTGGGGAAGAACAGCTTGTTAACCGTGCCACAGTATCCCGTATTCTTGGTGGTAAAAAGGGTCCTATTTACAAAGCGGAAACCACTACCCAAGTAAACGTTCATCCGCATTTTTATGGCAAGCAAAAAGCTGAAGTACATAGTCATGTAAAGCTGACATTAACTTCACAAGAACAAGACAATGAACCTGAATGGGAGAAACCAGAAGGCAGTCGACAAGTTCAAAACCTTTTGTATTCACTTACTCCTAAACCGGTAACGACTGACGACAGATCTTCGGCATCTGGTTCCTCTGAATCACACGAGAGATATAATGGACAAAATCAAAACCAGGATTCACCCCGAAGCAGATCCCGTCGGTCTTTAAATTCCAACAAAATTGTATCGATCAACAAGGTTGTTATCAAGAACAGTAAAAACAATAAGGACCATACCAGTTCTGCTGATTCTTCCAGCTCCAGTGAATCTGATTCCGCGTACATCAATGATGACATTCCTAGAAGTAACGAACCAGCATACGCAGCGATTTATATGAACCCTCAACCACATGGAGATAAGAAACAAAACCCAATGAATGCTCAAAAACTAGTTCAAGAAATCGCTCAGCTATTACAGAATCCTAACAATATGCCCAAAGGTGATTTCCTTACCAAATTTGGTATTTTGGTACGTGTTATTGCTTCAATGAGCTCGGGCCAACTAAGTCAATCGAGTCGTAGCATTGAAATTGCTAAATCTTCAAACAATGTTCTTAAATCAGATATGTGGATGGTCTATCGTGATGCAGTTGCTCAAGCCGGCACCTTGCCCGCTTTCCAGCAGATTAAAACATGGATTCAGTCCAAAAAGCTTGAAGGCGAAGAAGCCGCAGAAGTAGTAAATTCTTTACCTGATTCTCTTCGCTACCCGACAAAGGAGCTTATGACTCAATTCTTTGAACTTGCCATGAACGAAGAGGTTCGTCAACAAAGCTACCTTAACAGCAGTGCTGTGATTGCTGCTGCTAGGTTCATTAATATGGCTCAGGTTAACAATGACAGTGCTCACTCTTTCTATCCTACACACATGTACGGACGATTATCTCGTAAACACGACTCTTTTGTTCTGGAAGAAATTCTTCCACGCCTTGAACAGGAGCTGGATCAAGCTGTAAAGAATAGTGACCGTCACAAGCAACAAGTTTATATTAAAGCAATAGGTAATTTAGGACACAGAGCCATTTTGGACGTATTTGCACCATATCTCGAAGGCAGGGTAACGGTATCAAATTATATTCGCACACAAATTGTTAATAGTTTACGATCATTGGCCCAACAGAAGGACAATCATGTACGTACCGTGCTTTACAACATTTTGAAAAATACCGCTGAACCTTATGAAGTTAGAGTAGCCGCAATCAACAATATTATTATGGCGCGTCCTAGTAGTCCAATGATGAAATCAATGGCTGAAATGACTCACAATGACCCCAGCGTCCAAGTGCGTGCTGCTATAACGTCAATCATTGAATACGCAGCATCATTGAAGAGTCCTCAACACTTAGAACTGTAAGTACATTATATGTTCTAAAATACATGTTGAACGTTTTTTTATTTGTATTGATGTTTGATTGTTTGTAATTTTTACAGTGCCCGAATTGCGCAAGCTGCCAAGGATATGTTAACTAAAGAGCAATTTGGTAAACAAGATTCCTCCAAGAGGTTCGGCGAAATCTACGACAGTGATAACCAGATTTCGATCTTAAGCATCTTTACAACGATTGGTAGTCAAGATAGATTTTTCCCTAAGCAAGTTAGGTACACTTTGCCAAATCGTGCTGGTGGATGGCAAAAACCCAGAACAGTGAGTAAAATCTAAATTAATTATACATATTTTTTTCTATATTATCATGCCTTTTTCCCAGTAGGGGTAGGCAGAGGTGAATAAACACCCACTTTTCGCCAGATGTGGTCAGATTAGGTCCTTTGTAACAGGGGGCGAGCCTGTTGTTACTTTTATTGGGCCACTACACGCACACAAAGATGATGTCAGTGTGCGGGTTTTCTCACGATGTTTTCCTTCACTGTTTATATATCACTGTTGTAACTAAAGTTCACAAATATACATAACTTAAAAATTAAGTCATTGGTATATGCCGAGATCCGAACTCGCGACCTTCGAAATGAAAGCCGCACGCTCTAACCATTTGGCCAGCGAGCAAAAAACATTATTGTTACTATTCAAGTTATTAGTGATTAATCTGTCAATGCAATAATAACTTTAATTAAGTATCACACAGTATTTCGCGCTACGCAGAAGTGGAATCTAAAATTACTAGATTTCAAAAGCCTATTATTTTACATCTCAAAATAATGTGCGACACGAAGTGGTCTATAAACATATTTATGTATAGAACTTCATTGTGCTTATTGTCACTCGGTGAACATACCACACGAAAAGGTCTTTAACAAAAAAAAAAAAATATATTTACAAAGCTAAATATTTAAAACACGGCTATTTTACAGATTTCAATGGCTTTATCATCCATTCAAAACCTTATCGATTACTTGAAAGAACAACTGTACGGTAATGAAGACAAACCCAATGATGATCCCAATCATAAGTATTCTGCTAACAAAATTGCGCAAATGCTTAAAATCAAACGTAACCACAAAGAACCCTTAGCAGCATCTTTTGAACTTAACTTTATGAATGAGGAAAAATTCTTGGCATACGACGAAAACGATTTGCATAATTTAGCACAAAATATTAGAGAATACGTGCAGGAACTCGAAAAGGGAGTGGACAAGCATTACACAAAGGTCTTGAACCATGCTCAAGTATCAATCATGTTCCCCGTTGCTGCGGGCATGCCATTCATTTATAAATACAAAGAGCCGACTGTTCTTCACGTAGTAAGTAAAGCCAAAATGCAATACAACATGCCATCGAGAAAGGAATACTCCGGATCTTTCGATAAGACTGTGCAGTTAACGTACGCCAAAAACATTGACGGAAGCGTTGGCTTTTTGGATACACTTGCCAATCAACACGCTAGTGCGGGCGTTATTAATAGATTCCAGCTATACGTTCCAGTTAAAATTCATGCGGAAATGAAGCCTGGAGAAGTTCGATTGGATCTCTCTACTACAGAGCCAGAACAAGATCACACCATCTTACACTACAGCGCTTGGCCTTATACTGCAAACCAAAAGAAAGACACTCTTACACCCGTATCACAAGACCCGACTACCAAATTGGTTTCACGCAGCAACAAAGTCGTTTCTTTCGATTCCAAGTACGGTCAACAAGTTGGTGTTCAGTTCCATGTTCAAGGCTACTCATACTCCAATGACTATAGCGACTTAAGAAACAAATTCCGATGGAACCGTCCTACTTCTAGTATCATAAATTCCATTTACCAGAACGATATTGCTCAGTCTCATTTCAACATTAAACACCTGGGCAAGCAATCGAAAAACAAAGATATAAAATTAACGGCAACCTACGGTTAGTAACTTTTATCAAAATACACAGTACATACAGTTTTAAAAAGAATAATCAAATATTTTTTAATGTAATAATTGTTTCACAGATACATATTATAACCAGAAGCAGAATGGACAGTACAATCCAACGGCATCCGAAGTTAAAGACGTCTCACCAAACAGCGAACAACGTCGCCAGGAACTTGTTAAGCGAGCAGTAACTGGTATTAATGGGGCAAGGGCTGATGTCTTCGACCTTAGCATTACATTTGAGGGTGCTCAAAAGGTAGAATACGTTGCCACCGCCGCTATTGGTGACAGCCCAGTGGACGAGAAGACGCAGTATGCCATTTTCGCTGGCAAGAACTCACATCAACATGGCAACAGTCAAATCAATGCTGTTGGCAAACATAATAAACCCGAAATATCTTCATTCAACTATCAAGAGGCCTTGAAGAAAGACTTGAAAATACCTTTCGACTTCGATATACGTTATGGACAAAATGGAAATATACACGTTAATGGACAGGCGGAACGTAGCAAAAAATATGCTGAAGCTCTAAAGTCTCAACCCCATGCTAAGCAATGTGATAATGAAATTGCCCAGGGCAATCAATACCAGGAAGCTTGTCACGAAATGATTGTTACCTCTCACACTCCTGATATAATGAAAGCTTCTGTAACCTACAAGGATGTGAGTCCTGCTGTTAGAAACCTAGCATTCCAGGCATATAAATTTGCTGAAAATCTTGGCTATTGGCATACGGAAGTAAATCCCTTCAAAACATTACCGGAAGGCCGACTTGAAATTTCAACTGATGCTTCTTACTTGACAAATTCTATGAATCTGGTATTAAACTCTAAATATGGTGAAGTGCAAGCAAAAAATTTGCCTATTCCCTCAGTTTCTGCAAGCGCCGCATCTGCATATAGGCCGTTCCAAAGTGTCGAACGTATATACAATCACTACCATCGCCATCAATACATGCGTAAGTATATCTATTATATTAAGAATTAGTGGAATGATTATCCAATTAATACAAGCTTTACTATAAATTTTTACGCGTATATTATTATCAACAGCTTACTGTTCCGTCGAAGAATCTAAAGTGAAGACGTTTAGTGGCCGAAGCTATGACTACTCCTTATCGGGCTCATGGCACGTAGTCATGCAGGAAGATCGCAAGTACCCAGGTCAATCAAGGGAACAGTTCGCAATTTTAGCCAGGAAGTCCGACAGTAACAAAAAGCAGCAAGAGTTATACATTTCGTACCAGTAAGCTTAAAATATATTAATAATATTTTCGCCTTAATCATAATTTTTTTGTTGATGTTAAACTATGTATATCTGCGCTGGATACAGGCCTCCTAAAAAGCGTTGCATCTTATCGTAAATACTGGGATTGTAGTTATGATATTCACGTAATTATTTAAAGTAAACCCGATGTTAATGAAGTAAATTACAATTTCTTTATAAATATTGAGCTATATTAAACGTTTTATTTTGTGACAGATCTGAAAATGGCAAACATTTAGAAGTCGAGGTGAAGCCGTCTCCAGATGGATCTAAACAACAACAAGTTAAGGCGAATTCTAATGCGAAGAAACTTTCACAAGGTGACTTAACTGTATATTGGGATGACGAAGAAGAGAAACCGATACTAGAATACTACAACGAGGCTGATGGATCTTTATCTCTAAATATTCGTGAAGATCGTCTACGTATTATGTACGATGGCCGCAGATCAGTAGTTCTTAATAAGAACAGCCGTAGTACTGCTAGAGGTATTTGTGGACAGATGAGCGGTGAAAAACGCGACGATTATCTGACTCCTGACGGACTTGTTGATAGACCAGACCATTATGGTGCTTCTTTTGCATTGGACGACGAAAACAGCGACTCCAAAACCAAGCAGTTGAAACAGGAAGCCAAAGAGAAAGCTTACGAACAAGAAAACCAGTATACACCTATCCTTCGCTCTGATGATGACTGGAAGAATGCAATGCAGGACTCTTCTTCCGAAGAGGAATGGGGATCACAAAACCTTTACAGATCGAGGAGTTATTCTAAGCAACGGGGCCCGTGCAAACTTCAACAACAAGTCCAGTATTATGAAAATCATGGGGAAATTTGTATCACCACCAGTCCTTTGAACGCTTGTCAATCTCATTGCAGCGGGGATGATTACAAGGTGCAAGCTACCCAAGTCGTATGCAAACCGAAACTGGATCAACATTTCCGACAATACAGGGATCAAATACGTCAAGGCCAGAATCCGAATGTTTCTGGCGTACCACAGAACAAACAATACAGAGTGCCAAGTTCTTGCAAGGCCTAAAATAGGGTAATGTTTTTTCTTAACTCCAGACCCGGCATGAAAAAGGACTGAATAATATTATATGATGTATATAGTATTTTAATATTTTGAATTTATAGTATTTATGTATAAAAATTCTTTTTAATGTGTTTACCTATATATATGCATGTATGTATTTATGCTGATTTTGTAATAGTATTATTATATCTATAAAGTAGAAATAGTAAGCAAATGTAAAAAAAGAGCAAAAAAAATATACTTAATAAATAAAGAAACGAATAATACTATTTAACAGTTTTATTATTAATTAAATTTCACGTAGCAAAATTAACTTAACACAAAATAAAAACAGAAATTAATAATATATAATACCATAAATAAATTAAACACATTTATTATATTAAGATTACAGCAGTATTAAAACAATTTAGTGGTATTACTAGTATAATAAATACGAAGCTGCGAATAGAAATAATGTTGCCATAGTCAAAAATTCTACCCTGCTTTTAGATTTTAAATCGGATTAAATGTCTTATAGCCCAAAATGAATAAAATATCTCTATTCTAATTCTGTCTTTAACCTACGATCTAAAACAAATTAAATTAAATTTGAACTAACAATAATTAATCAATTTATATTATACTATTTACTTATATTATAATAAGTCTATTAAGTACTGGTTTAAAAGCAATTATCATGGGTAAACTCTCTGGTACACTTATTCTTGTTTCTCTAAAGAATTAAATCGTTAAATACGCAATTAGTAATTCCCTAAACATATCGGTACAAATACAGGATATTTATTGTTCATATCTGATAAAAAAAAGTAATAAGAATTCTGTGCCATTTTAAGTATGGATGTGAAATATTGTGAAAGTATTATTTTATGTCTTTATAATCGAGGATTTGGTACATAGTTAGTTGGACGGAGTATACATCCTCAATACAAATGCGGACATGCAGACAAAAATAAAATTTATTTAAATTATAAAACACATAATCATGTTATTAATTTTCTTATAATTAAACATAGTTATTATAGGATATAATAATTAACAACTAAACGAAAAACATGTTTTCTTATAATTTGAGTTAAAAGAATAGGCAAAAAGTTAACAGATTGTGGCATCCCTGTCCAATTGCCGCAACCAAAACACTGCATCACGGAATCAGCTGTTTGTCACTGGATTCACGCTCCTAGCATACTGTGAGTGGTTTATCTTATTTGTATTGTTTATTTGTAATAAACCCTTATTACTGATATAGAGTTTTGTTGCTAAGTGCAAGTCGTGTCAAGTTGTCTGTGCTTATAAGTGATTCTGCTTTGAATTTAGAAACCATCTTTGACGTTTGGTAAGTGTAGTAATTGTTATTTATAAGAATTCATTTGTTAAAATATTAAAAAAAGTGAACATTATTGCTATAACATTTATTACTATATTTGAATTTAATTACCTCGGTACTACACATATTAATTAATAGTGCAAAAATTATAAGTTTTCGTTTAGTGGCTATGGGCAGGCTCATCACTTACCATCAAGTGAACGTCTTGCTTGTCTTATCGCTTCGTCGAATAAAACAAGAGTACACATAGAAATATTAATTAAATTTATATTTTTAATTTTAAATAATTTGAGATGGAGATCTTAGATGAGTGCTATGGAAGTCTGTGATATTATACTATGATAATTATATTTTTTTTTTTATGTGTTATAATGTTATGTATTGTGAAAATTGTTGCAACTTGTTTGTTACGTACTACTACTGTTACTCACTACTCATAACTTGTCATTGAAAGTGAGCTATTGAAAATTATAAAACTACTTTGTATTAAAATGTTATTGTGTAAATATTTTATTATATGAATTTCTAGATATATTAATATCTCACTCACACCACAGCTGCTATCTCTCACATGGATTGAGTTAAACCCATTTTTCTACTACACATATATTTCCAAATATTATGAATTAGTTAACACCAGGTTATATTAATTATTGCTCTTAGCATGTTTTAATTTTTAATTAAATAGACACAGCTATAAGTAGTTCCTAAATTTATTTTTTTTTGCCTTTTTTATTATCTTCCTTATGATATATGAAAAAAAGTTCAATAGTAAATATAAAAATGAGTTTTTTTTTAACCAAGTCTCTTTTTCATTTTAAAATCATCAGCATTTATTAGCAAAAGTGACGAAATAAATCTCATACAAAAGAGAATATCCTTCAAAGCAACATTCACTTTTATGACAGTATGTACGAGAGTAAGATATAGAGAAAAAAAATTATATATCTATTAATGACAGGTTTATAATATTTTTTTAATTTATTTTAATTAGACGATAGTTTTTCAATGACCCCACCAGATTACAAGCGGTGATGCAATCTTTGGTTGTAAAGCACACCAGTCTAGAAATAACTCTCTCTATTCTTAAAGACTTTTGCATAATACCTGGTACAGCTTTTTACTAAGGAAAGGAATATAAAGGGGACATAGTTATTTGACAGAAGATATAAACTGATGTTTATATATGACGCCAATCTTAATGGAAATATTGTGCCTAAATAGACCAAGCACATTTTTTAACTATTTTAAAAACTTAATTTAACTTAATATTGTATTTTTTTAAATATTTATAAATAAATTTAATCGATAAAATGGCTGCTCTTAACTTTTGCGTTAGATTCATAATATTAATAATAAAGAAATGTAATACATTAAATACAAACTATTTGAAAGATAAGTAAGTTAATTGCAGAATTTAAGCAAGTACTACTATATAACAATTTCCATGGTGTGTTATTTTGTACAAAAACAAGAAATGGTATTAATACTTGTTAATTAATTTCTAATTTTCAATTAGATGCTTTATCTGTATCTTTAAATAGCTCATTTAATCCCAGTTTAAGGTAATCACTCTCCATAAATTACCGTTAAAAACCAAATTAAAAGCAACATTAATGTTCTCAATTGCTTTATATTTTATCTTAAATGTTATTTGAGTATCATTAACAATGCATGGACAGCATATACTTTATATAACTAATATTAAATGTTCTAATCATTATTTAATATGTAACATAAACAGTCTATGGTTAAGTCAGTTCAGGCAGTTTCTGAAAGCCTGACTAACCAAATGCGAGTTAATGGATGTTCTAGGCAAATTGTTGATTTTGTACCATGTAATTTCAAGTGGTTTCTTTCACTGAATATTCAAGTGCATTGGATATTAAACATGGTAACACTTCATTTATTATACCCATCAGTATCACCAGTGCACAGAACTTGTTGAATTAATCTTTATATAAGAGAATTCCACCTATGTAGAGACTTATTACTTTATCTCAGATAATGTTTAGACTAAAAATTTGTTAGGAATATTCATTCTGCTGAGTGTAGGTCAACTAAGAAAATATTTAACAAAATTCTTTCTCCAAAAAGAGTTGCGGTGGTGTAACGGCAGGCAAAGCTGGCGGCAAATAGTAAGTACATAAAACCGGTCACAAGAACTATGTTATAAACTTTATAAGGTCCATTGCTATTTTATTCTAACAGGCGTTTTAGCGCAACGTTATTTTTTGTTGCAAAACTATTACGAGTGCTATTAGGATACCAATTATATATATAGAGTTTGATACTATATTTAGGTGATATCCCCACCACAACAACGTGGCGCTGGTTAGGATGATATGTACAGCAGTACATTGTACTTAACTCAATGGGACGCAGATGTTAAGTCTCGTAACCCCAGCAATTTCCCTTGCTGTTAAACATTTTATACCGGAACTCAGTAATGTTTGAAAACTATTGTTTGACAGTAGTAATAGGAGCTGCGGTTGTGAAGCTTTCCATGAATAGGTATTTACCACCTATAAATTCTTCCATTTTAAATTATACAATACGTTACGTATACTAACTTACTACTGACCATACATACTAATGATCTTACCTTTGGTAACTATGACATGTACTTTTGTCCTTTTAGAAGTGCGTTCCAAATTTTTTATATCCATCTGTAAAATTATTGAAAGTTGAATGAAATGTACTATTTCCTTTACCAGCATTGTATAACATCCTAAAGCTACGTTGTTATAGGCGCGCCACTTATTATCAGGTGAACGTCACTCTCGTCTCGTTGAATAAAAAAAAATTGTACCTTAAGATGTTGAGTACTTTTACTCCTGTAATTAAGTGTAATTTTAGCGAGTAGGCTACAGCGCTCTTCAAATAGGAACACGGTAATATTTGTACACTACTGTTTGACGGTTGCAATAGCGGCAGCCTATCCAGACCTGACACCAGCTAACAAATGTTTAATTTTTACAATATACAATATAAATGAGATAAACAAAAGAAGGCCTTTGTCCAGCAGTGGACGTTTTCCGGCTGATTGGATTGGAAACAAAAAAAAATATTTCATAATAATTTTATAGTTTAACGAGTTGGGTGCGGTCGGTTGTCATTTTAAACGAATTTGACATTCAAACGACCTTCGATCTTACGGTGCGTTTTTAATCTGTGGCGATGCGGACGGCGCGCTACGTGAGCGCGCGCGCGTCCGCCAATCACAGCGCGCCAACGCGGAGGCGCGCCGCTGACGCACGGCTCACGCAACCCACGCGCACTGTTGGCAATGACGCGCGCCATCACTTCTACCGGCGAACATTACTAATTCAACTACACATTTTCCTTATTCGATTAGATACCACTTTTAGTATTTATTACAGTGATAATACATACATGAAATTTTTAAGTGCTCTCATCATAAGAATACATCAGGTAATATTATATAATCGAATGAACAATTTATATTTACGTCCTCCGCGAACTAACAAAAAACTACTATTAAAACATGTCTTAAATTCACCACAAAACATTTATTTAATATATCAGATAAAATAAAATAAACAAACCTAAAGCACCCTAAAATGCATGACTTCTAGTAGGACTCACTCTAAGTATCCTGTTTGCTTATTTTAAAATCCTGTCGCACTTACGACTGCTGCGGACTACCTTCCGTTGGCCGAATGTAGTGTCAGTTCTTCTATGTATTAAGTTTATGGATTTACTTCTCTTTCCTTGTACGCTCGTAATTTTAGCATAATCCATTGCTTATTGTCTTCTCGCATAAGAGAATTATATATATTCTTGTCAGAAATAAAGATTCTTAAACTGCAATATTAAAATCATATAGGTAAAAACCACCGTGGCAACCATAGTGTTGGAAGGCTCCCAATACGTGGAACGATCGGGTGAGAATCACCGGAAGTCGCTGGATGAAGATAACGTGAAATCGATCGATGTGGAGATCTTAGAGAGAGGTCTATCCAGCTGTTGCTTCCGGCTGATGATGACAATAGATAATAACTAAACGTCGTTTCTTTGACTATGCATTAAAATGCATAGAAACTATATAGAATACTAATTAAGATAGTAAAAAAAATATTCTATGTATTATATTGTTTTTACTGTTACGGTAATTGATTTTTTTAAATACAATGCGCATACAATAACATACAATGGTGTTTTAATACAAGTGACGTGACGAGCTGGATGCCCGCCTGATGGTAATTGATACGCATGCGCATAACGTGGCGCTAATTAGGATGATATATACTACAAATTGTGCTCGTTGCTTGAGACAAAATGTTGAGAATGTTACCCCAGTAATTACATTAGCTACTACGCAATTCACATCGGAACAGTAATGTTTGTCGGCTGCAATGGGTACTGCCTACCTACTTAGATGGTCTCCGGCAACAGAGACCTATCACCAGTAAATATATTGGGGTGTTTTAACTGAATATCTGAAAACACTATAAATATTATTAATTATATATGAAAGTATTGCAACATGATTACTCCTTCATGTAATCTCCTTTATCTGTAAGATCGCGAGGATATGAGTTCTTGAAATTATCACGAGGCGTACAGTTTATAGATAAGATAAAAGCATTATACTATAAACATATATATTTAGACTTAAATTAGTTATACGTAAATAATGAGACTGGAAATTAGTCAGACATTCCTTGAGAGCGACCGCAACAAACGACGTTACTATAGCAACCGCAATAATATCCAATGAATGTTTACACGAGTTAAAATTAAATGGTAAGGGATCTATACATTGTGTCCTGGACAATATGGTTGTTACTTTTCTTATTTTTCATGGTCTTTACAACAGTGGGTATTATTCAGAAATGTTGCCATAGCAATGTTAAATTATAAAAGTAAATAGTAAATGAGATAGTGGATCAGTTGATCGACACAGAAACACTGATCACGCTATCACGGAGATTGTTTTTATTAATGTTTCCCCAATCAAGAGTTCTTGCGAAAGTAATGGAACTACTAGATATAACGACTTAGTCATCATTATCATGGAGTATGGTGATATCGTCATATTTATAAATAGAGTCTACATACGCAAAATCCTTGAGAGGCGCAAGAAATTCATCCAATAATGTATTTCCATCAACAAAGTGACGTGATGACTAAGACATTCACTTACTAATAAGTGATAAAGCTAAGGTACTTCTTTCATTTTATTGAGGTTTGGATATTCAGGACTTTTCCCCAAAGCTAGATTTTATTCATATAGTATGATGTGTCTATATCACAATCAGATCAAAAGTACCTTCCTATATTTCTTATGCTAGCTGTTCCCTGCCTGCTTTCCTGTAGACTTTAGAGGTCAGCTAAGAACTAATTTTATCTTTGGTGAAGAAATTTGGTAGAAGTTTTGGTAGAAATGGGAGAAATCTCTAACAAATTTTGAGTGTTTACATCTAATAGTTTAGTAAATATCGTGATGATGCGATAAATATCTGGATATTTTCTATATATATGGATAAAAAACTTGTAATACCCATGCGATTACTTATCATCATTATCAGCTGATACACGTCCACTGCTGAACAAAGACCTCCCCCTAAAGATCCCCATATCTATCGGTCCCGGACTACCGGCATCCAGCGGCTGCCCGCGATCTGCATGAGGATTTGGGCCTTTTCCCACCACGCTGGACGATTGAGGGTTGATGGGAACCAGAGCCTCGTTTGTTGATTAACAGGATGCACAAGTAGTGTGAGGTTGGCTTTGGCCCCACGAGTTTTGTAGTAATGATTATCTAGGTGCTAATATCCACCATTTTTGATCTTAATCTAGACTCGTCTATGTCTATAAGGTACGCACTAAACATGAAACCAGTTTTCCTTTTCAAAGGTATGTTTCTTGACAACCAAGATCGCGAACCTGTCCACTGCGTGGTGTATATATCTTTATCCATTCATTAGTATGATGTAATACTGTACGTCCATTAGCCAATCACTTGCTATTTTATTGAAGGTAAAGACATTTAGTACAGCAATAGTAGAGATGAAGTGATTGAAAAATAAATGAAATAGAAAGACAAAGAAAAAAAAAAATTAATTATCTTCTCGAATATTGCTTCGTTAATACACTCTTAAGTTTTTTTTTTTTTAATCAATTAAGCAACGAGACGAGCTGGATCCTTACCTGATGGTATATACGCCTTTAACAATGCGGCGCTAGTCAGGATTATATGCGCTCGTCTACTGAGACATAAGATATTGTCTCGTTATCCAAGTAATTACTACAGCGCCCTTCAAACCGGAACACAGTAAGGTTTGCACAGTACCGTTCCTCGGCTGACCTAAACCGTCTCCGGCAACAGAGACGCGACGGTGATCGATTGGTAATTTAATTTCTGTCACAGATAATATAATATAAAAGTTTTTTTTTCACAGATAACAAAAACTTTTTGATAGTTTTTATTATCTGTGAAGCAAAGCTATTTTTAACGCGGCTGATTTATAATGTAGCTTATGATAGTTTATCTTACATTTGTTTAATTTTTAGAGTAAATATTAATTATCTGTTGCTGTTAGAAAACTAAGAATAACTGCTGTTCCCAACTGTGGGCATGCGTTGGGAGTGACTGTCCAGAATTTATCAAGCGTCAATAATGATAGCACAATGACGCGGACGGATGTTTGTTTCTTTTTTATGTTATAGGTCAGTGAGTCTGTTATCCGGTTTAACAGGGCGTTTTGAACTTTTATCTCACCGACAAACAAATGTTTTCGATAGAATATATATTTTTATTATATCCGTGTTTAAATGTCACTTGTTTATATTAATAGTATTTTTTGATTATTATCATATATATCTAAACAAGTTGTTTAGATACATAATAATATTAAACCTAAATGCCTTATAGAGCACATAAACAGAAAATAAGTTATTATCCGTATTTTTTTTTCTATGAAACGAGATGTTCTCGTGATGTTAAGTGATACACCTGCCTATAACAACGTAGTGCCAGTTAGAATGATATACAATGCACTACATTGTGTTCATCGCTTTGAGACATTGTCGTTACCCGAGTAATTTAACTATATATAGAGTACTTAAAACCGGAATACAGTAACCATTGCATACTACTGTTTGTCAGTTGCAATAGGCTCGGCGGTAGTATCTAGACGATTTCTGACAACAGAAACCTGCCATCGGTAAGGGGTATGGCAGTATACTACCGACTAGTATGCAAACATTACTGTTACGATTTGACTATTCCGTTTGACGAGTATAGGTCCGCTTTGAGTCTCAGTAATTTCTAACCGCAACACAGTAATGTTTGCACATTACTGGTTGGCAGCAGATACAGAAACATCGCTGTTATATATACCTAGGTTTCCGGCAACAGAGACCTACCACCAGTAAATATAGCCACTGACCATTGAAACAGATATAATACTATTTTTGATTGTTTTGTACGGAACCCTAGTTTATTTTGAAGTCCTTAAAATGCTCTATTTCACCTGGTATCGAGTGGCAATTAGGCTGTAATGCTGTTAGTCTTCTAGACGACTTTTACCGCTCCATCGGACTCACGGCTTGCAGATCCGGAATCGAAGAGCTGTCTTATATTTATCGAATATATACTCTATTGTCATGATCCCATATAGCTGGGAAAGGGACAGAAGAAAATAAATGAAGATAGATCCATCGTCAGCCGATAGACGCCCACTGCTGGACATAGGGCTTGCCCAAAGACCACCACACTGATTAGTCTTGCGCTGCCCGCATCCAGCGACTCCCTACGGGCCAGCAAGACCGGTACCGCCATGCACTAGGGGTCGTCGTTTTATATGGATTCATAAGGGGGGGATTTGGACCATTTCCTACCAAGATAGACCAATGCGGGATGGTGGAAGTCAGAGCCTCGTTTGTTGGTTAGCAGGCTAGCAGCACGAGCTGGTAACTATTAACAATTTGAATATTGTGTAAACGATACACAGGTTTATTAATGGCGATGGGCGGCGATGTTATTGGGGCTGATTTACATCATGACGCTAACCCCAGCAGTGGGAAGGTGGAGTGGGCTGTTTATCAAATACCAATTCTCTTAAGTCATAAATCAGCACAAACAATATTCAAGCATTAACGCTTATTTGTTAGGCCTTGGTGTAAATTTTTTTATTTGTCAACCGTCATACGATTTCTGGTGATCCTTACCGCAACGATCATAAGATCGAATATCCATGTTTACTATAGTGAAGTAAGATACGGAACTGTTTTACGAATTAATAGGGGTCAGTGTGACGAAGCAGAAACGTGAAAATATTTTGCTTATTTATAATGTTAGATTGCGATTGCTAAATTACTGATCAGCTGTTTGATGTTTAATTTTTAATCTACCCAATAACTTTATTCATCTGATGGTGAGTACACTTGGCCTTAATAAAGTGGTGCTAGTTAGGATATTATACTAGTCTTAAGGTAGGTCTGTGTTGCCGGAGACCGTCTAGGTAGGTGTAACACGGCAGTTTTTCCATTATTGTGTTCCGGATTGATGGGAGTTGTAGCTAGTGAAATTACTGGGTTAACGAGAGAGGAAAGAGAAAGATCGTATCTCTCAAAGCAAGGAGCAGATTGGTGCAGTGTATAAGTAACGTTATGGAGGAGTGTATCACTTACCATCAGGTGATCGTTTCGTCAATAATTTAATTAGATTAATGTTGACTATACCCTTTAATGATGGGACTTATTCTTAGCTGGTGCTGCTTTGATCAGTTAATTCATCAAGCTGTTGACAGGAGATGACTGCGGAAACTTCCCTGAGCTGTGTACTTTTGGGGCATCGATCTTGATTAGACTTGTGCACTTTATGATACGACCTTGTTTACATTTCTAGATACACTGGATATAACGAGACTCATATGGAAATAATATAAAGTCTATGTCATATCAAAAACAGTTAAAACTTGACCTTGATTGGATTTTGAAACGTTGTGACGTTTACCTGATGGTAAGTGTTAACATCTGGTCATAATGAGGAGATGGTTAGGATGTGTTCTGTCCTGTAGTCTTACGCTCCTAGGAATAGGACTAAGGCTTCGAAGGTGGGAGACCCTCATTGCCCACTAAACGAACTTGGTGTGGACTACAAGCATGAGACCACCTTCTTGACGTAGCTAAGAGGGAGTGATTCTAGGGCCGCTTGCAAAACTTTGAGGAAGAAAAGCTACTTGGGGCTGGTCACACGGCGCCGTGTGACTGTCATTTAAAAAATATTACTTCTTTTTTGTTCTACATTGTATACATTATGGTATATGTAAACTTCACTTTGTTATCACCATCACTGCTATTGCCCGGAGTATACAGACATCATCATCATGATCATTTCCACCGATAGACGTCCACTGCTGGACACAGATATGTACAGGACGATATATTTGTTGAGGGAATTTTCCACATAACTCGTTACTACAGTAATCGAACCAAATATAGCACCTTACAAACCGGATCACAAAATTCTAAGTAGTAACATACTATTTAACGGTAGAGTTACTAGTTACCGAAAAGATATATATAGATGTTTCTTTTTGACGATGACGTTCACCTGATGGTAAGTGATACTCCTTCCCACAACAACGTGGCGCTAGTTAGGATGTTATATACTACATCATATTTTGCCAGTCGCTTTGAAACGTAATATATTGTCTCGTTGCCCTAGTAATTTTATTGGCCACAGCGCCCTTCAAACCGAAAGTACTCGCAACCGACGAGCATGCATGAAGACGCTCATGAAAGTGGAGGAAGCGATAGTGGTGTGCCAGAAGCGTAGCAGGTGGAGAGAGCTGGTCTCTGCCCACCCTACTGGGAACGAGGCGTGATATATATGTTTTTAATTAAACAATAAATTAACATATAAGCTATTATGTTAATATATGTATCTTCTTCTTCTTAGCCTTTGTCTGCTTTCTTACTTCTTTCACTCCTCTCACCTCTATTTGGAACATCGGTTTCTTTGATATCACAACTCATCATACCCTCTGTCACTATGTTAGTAAATGTATAATGTAAGATATATAAACGTATATTATATAACATAATGTTAGAGAGATATAGTGAAAATTACATTGGAGCCTTGAAATTATCGTTGAATTAGCATAATGATATTAACATAAAAATATATTAGCATATAGTTTTAATATAGCGACGATAGCTATATGTAAAAGGCGCTAATAATATATATTTTTTTATAACGTTAGTATTAGTAGTAATACTTCACTGATGGTGAGGTCTCTGTCGCTTTGCACCATAGGTTCCCAACTGTCTTCCAGACTTGGGTTAGTAAGAATAGGACTAAAGTAAACTAACCTGTCGTAGAAGGAGATTGAAAGGTTCTTGGAGTTCGCGTGTCTTGAGGGTGGGGGCCTTATAGCTCAACAAGCGAATCTGCTGTTGAACAGCGTATGACTCAGCGATGGTGCTTAGGAGGTTTAGGCTCCTCCTCAGAGACGTGTAGAGAGGGCCACCGGTGTGTTCTGTAAGAGATCCCAGGGCCTCTTCGTATACTGATACAATACTCACGTAATCATGACTTTCCTCCAGAAGCAGGGGTACCTTTCGTAGATTTCACTCCAAAAAAAAAGTATCCTAACGGAAGTAGTACAGAACCTTAGTTAGTGCAGAAGCTTAATTATAGCACCATAAGTATATAAAGAGAAACTAGGAATTTTTAGGTTTAAGATTATTAATAGATAATAGACAGCGGTATACATTTCTGGTGGTAGGTGTAGTTCCTATTCATCATTATCAACCGACGCCCACTGCTGGACATAAGCCAAAAATAATGTGATGCTGTGTAAATATTTTATGTAACATTATGAGCGTGCTGATTGCGTACGTTCCGTTAGTCTAGTTAATTTCTTGTTTAAAAATAAACTGTTCACTGTTTACAATTAACACTCGTATTTGTGTGGTGAGTGATGGGTCGTGTAATCATTTAGCGATGTCCGTAAAAGGCGAGACGACATTGCAGACACGCGTTTCGCCGATAGGCAACTGGTTCATGGAAACGTTTAATCTTAACCATGTTTTATGGTACTACTTTGTAACCGACTTATTTCCTTTAGTATCTAACTCTCACATATATACACTGCTGCTGCAAGATAGAACACAGCGATCCTTGTACACTACTTTATGTCGTCGTTAACAGATATATTTTTTTTTGGGTTCCGAGAGGATGTCTTCGAAAGATACCCTCCTTCTGGGAGAAGTCAGGGTTATATGAGATATCTCACTAACACCCGCTCGGTGCTCTGCATCAGTGCATTCAGAAACCCCGGGTTCTCTCATATAACACACCTGTGCCCTTCTACACTTTGTAGACACGTTTCTGAGGAGCCTAACCCTTCTAGGCACCATCGCTGAGGCATACGCTGTCCCACACAGGCGGCTCCCTTCGTTGAGGGATAAGAGCCCCCACCCTCAAGTCCAGCGAAACTCCTACACCCTTTTAGTCGCCTACAACAATCAGGGCTTACCTTAGTCCTATTCTTACTTCGAGACTACAGAGCTCCGTTAACAGAGACCTACCATCAGCAAATCATTACCGTGGTAATAATCAAATGATACATGACCTCGACCTTTGTCACCGGAAAACTGACCTCGATTTTTAATTATAATTAACTACAGTTCAATCGTGTATAAATTAAGTTTAATTTATGACAATGACAGTAATTTTACAATGTAACTTATACAGCTAAGTTAGAACTTACGGTTACTTACTTACCGATCTGGTAGACCAGACCGGCGGTAAGGTTATCAACTTTCTAAAGGAAGTGGGTCGCAGTGATAAGAAAGAGCGGATAATGTATTTTCACAGTTAATCAATGTTTAGTTTAATATTGTATTTATACAATTATTAACCGACATCCGGATGAAGTTATCCTGCTAGTATATATTTAATATATCTAAGCAAACATGATAAAGGGTGTATAGTGCACATCAACTATCATATCAAAATAAAGTTGATAAACTACGCTTTGATGATTTACAAGAGAGGAGTTAATATGAAGTTATTTATTAAGAGTATATATACAAACCAACCTTTATTCACTTTAACCTATCGATTTCGATAAACAATCTAAAGCAAAGTAGCTTTTCTATGAAACGAACGGGACGTTCACCTGGTGGTAAGTGATACGCTCATAAGAACGTTGCGTTAGTTAAGATTATATACACAGCAACACTTCGCGCTGTAGTTAGTGTAATTACTGGGGTAACGAGAGTCGGTATTTTTTTATACAATTAAGCGACGAGATGAGCGGAAATGTCTCGTCTCAGACGACGAGCGCAAAGCGGTGCAGTGTATATTATCCTAACTAGCGCCAAGTTGTTATGGGTTGGCGTATCACTGACCATCAGCTGAACATCCGGCGTGTCTCGCTTAATTGAATACAAAAATGTGTGGTTAAGAATATTTCCTTTAGTAAAATTGCTGAAATGTTAAGAATAGAATTGAAAGAGTTTACTATATACTAAATTACATAAAAAGTACTGATATAAATATTTTACCACCAATGCGCATTGGGCCCCCGTGGTGGGAAATGTTCCAAATCCCTACTTATGCATGCCCGGCAATGTGGGCAGCCCAGGACCGATCGATAAGGATCTTTGGCGAAGGCCTAGTGGACGTCTATCGGCTGAAGATGATGATAATTTTTTTATATTCTTTGCAACTTTCAAATCCATATATTGAATACTTATAATGGTACAATAAAGAGCAGAAAGCAGGGTTTTATATCCTGATTGTTAAATTTAAGGCCATTATTTAAATAACAAAGTGCTGCAAAGGGACCAGGCTCAGTGTTCAACTTTCACCCTGGACGAGGCCGCAGTAAATGGTATGAAGCAAACGTGACAACAGTAATATTATTAATTGATCTAGATTAGAGATTAAGTTCATTGAAATGTTAGTGATGAACTACAATAGTTTATATAAGTAATAATTATATTATTAAGAAAAATATATTTAATTTTCTAATCACTGAAATATAATAGAAGTATGTGTGTACACAATTGAATTACAACAACATTCTTGGTAACCGCGTGGAAAATTACATGTTACATTGTAAAACGGTAAAATAATATTCTTACCGCGAAAACGCGTCCGCCATTGTGCGCAACGTGACACCGCGGCGATATGCGCCGGTGACGTCACAGAGGCGCGCTGCCTCTCCGCCAATCAGGGGCGGGCGTCGCAGGGGCTCGTCAGGGTCACCTTGGCTGAGCGGACGGCTCGCATCCGCGGGTTACTTATCATGCTGAAATACCAGTTATTGTTCTGCGTGTAGAATTTAAAAGATATTATCTTTATTCGACGAAATTTTACTAGACTTCTTTGTCTTAATTTTTACACTACCGGTGGTAGGTATCTGTTGCCGGATACCGTCTAGGTACCAACGCCCATTTCTTCCTAAAAAAAGTAGTGTTCAAACTGTGCTTCCTTTTGAATGGCGCTGTAGCTAGAGAAATTACACTGTGGTGTAGAGTATATAATTCTATCTACCCTCATCATTATGGGCAATCGTCTTACCCTCAGGTGAACGTTATGCTCTTATCATTACTTTGTCGTATAAAAAAAGTATATATCGCCGTAGCATCAATTTATTTATACGTTCATAGGAATACGTGTAAACATTTGTATACATGTAGGTGATATAGAGATTCATTGACTTGTTACTAGGCGTCTAGTTTTTAGACGTAAACACTCAAAATATAATAGAGATATTACATCTGCTATTTAGAGGTCAGTTAAGAATGGGTTATACAAAATTCCCTTCCCAAAGGGAGTTGGGGGGTGTGTTACCTACTGTGTATTAGGAGAACGCTTCCAAAAGCGAAGACAGACGATAGTTGACATCTTTGATGATGGGACGAAAAAAAATGTTCAGGAAAAAAAATGAAATAGTACTCGGATTAAAAGGACTCTTGTACAATAGGTTAAGTTATCCTGGCCTGTTAATTTTAGGTTTCTAACTCAAGAGCTTGACACTGTTCTATGATGAAGGTGAAGTTGAAGCTGTGAAGGTTTGAGTATGTTCTGTTGACAATTTCAGTAGGATTTGTGTGAACAAAAGTCTAGGACAGCTGGAGATATTTTTGAAATGTTATAACTAGGAGTGAGGCGTATTTATCATAACATATATAAATCACAAGTATTCGAAGATAACAGAGAACTTGCGTTGTCATTGTATCTGTTAAAAAATATCATTTATAATTCACCACACCTAAGTTACTCAATCACTGTCAACAATCAACATATACAGTATTCGATAACAGCCGGTCACTAACATAACTTGAAATAGAAGAATAACCAACTAAAAAAATTAAAGAACTATTCTTGTCTTTGTCTTCTGTATAATATGGTCATAAGCTAAAACGAGACATACCTAGTATTTATTTGAAATAAACCAAAATTATAGTAAGTCGTTCCATAGGAAGAAATCCTCTGAAAAGAGAATTCTTAATTAGATCGTTTTATCTGTTATTTGTTGGATTAATCTATCTCGCTCACACCCATTTGATAGACTGTTGTTAAAATGAGAAGCACCTAGTATTATAACCCGAGAAATAGAAATTGTTATCTTACAAGAAGATAATTATCCTCGAAACGTTACTCCTTAATTAGTTCGTGTTAACTGTTAGTTCGCTGCTTATTTTATCTCGCTCACACCCATTGTATATACTGTTGCTAAAACGAGATGCACCTAGTATTATAACCCGAAAAATACAAATTGTAAAAAAATAATTAAAATTAATACTAAAAATATGAATATAATTATTTAATAACAGAAATCGGTACCTGTTTTGCGTAACAGTAATAATAGATATTGTTTGTTCTAATATAACCCACGTCTAATTGTAACCATGTGTTTCTGTCGTTTTTTATTTTTTTTAACCAATGTCATGACATCTCTAAGAGTAAAACATTAAAAAAAAATCAGTATGCGATTAGTATGTAACATTGGTATAAAAACCTACGTCACGTTGTATATCTTAAATTTCTAGCTTAGTTTTTTTACTAATAACTTACTAAGTTATTACTTACATCGGACGTTTTGTTGTATATTATGCGCCAAGTAACTTGGCTTTCAAAAATTGACCTATGATTAGCAGCGGAGATAAGCTGTGAAGTTTTGGGCCGAATCCAGACTTGTGTCGGGTAAGTAAACCGACGCTCGCTCTCTACAGCGCGATGTAGAAAATGCTCATTATAATTTCAACGCCATCTACTGGCGTAAAGTTGAACCGTTGGAATTACGCTGGCGGCGCGGTTAACAGCGGTCGAGGAAATGTGATGATAAGCAAAAAAAAAAATTCTATTGCGACTACCGCGTTATAAGAAACACAATAAATACCGTAAAAATATGTAATTATTATGATATTTAATATTTGTTTAGATTTTCAATGTATGCGTTTCTAATTTATCCATTTTAAACATTTCGTTTAGCTTTATTTATATTATGTACAAAGTGATAGATGATATTTTTTTTTTTTTTTTTTTTTTTTTTTTAAATCGATTGTTTATTTAGTCTGATTATTAAACATCTTAGATATGTCGACGATTGGCTTACTTGGTCTCAACTTCATATGATATAAAGTCAAAATTATTGTGGCCGATCTACAATATGAAGGAATTATCGTTACGGGTTTAAAAATCCCGCTGTGTTAAATTCATGTGGTTGCACCATAGACAATTAAAATTTATACGGCTTCCTTGGAGCCCATAAAAATAGTTATAAGGATATAATTTTTTTTTATTTTATTAAAATAGTTCAGCGATACGATAAGGAACATGTGACAAGCAGTAGTGTGCAAACATTATCGGTGTAAAAAAAAATGAAGGTAGTTTGATACTTTTTTTTTTATAAGTTATAAATTTTAAACTATAAGGCTCAGAGTAATCAAATCTCGTCTCGAAACTAAGACTACCCACAGGCTCGGCGGTCAATGAACAAGAGTACACAATAAAGTCCTTCAAGCGTCATATCAATCTGATCATTAGTTAGTTATAAATTAGTATTATAAACGTTTAACCTGCATTTCTATGCAAATACTAGATCTAGTGTACTAACAGAGGCCGCTCTAACTCGTGTCGTTTCACGTGCTTTGAACAATTAATACACAGGTCGTCTCTGAAGTCAAGGTTTAAGAACTAAGCGAATGTTGAAGAAGTAGAATCATTTTTTTTTATTATATACGCCGTGTCTACTCACACTCATCTGATGGTGAGTGCCTGCTCATAACTTAGTGCTAGTTAGGATATATACTGTATAACATATTAATCTAGTAACTCCAATAATTCCACTAGTTACAACGGAACCGAATAATGTTTGAACACAACTAATTGGTGGCATAATTAGCTGTGGTAGTATCTAGATGGTCTTCAGCAACAGAGACTTACCCGTAAAGTCTGTGCAGAGGGTGGAAAAGTTCATCCCCATTTCTAATGCTGGGCGGATTGTTTAACTAATGCTTCAAACTACTACTAGTTCAAAGATGTAAACATAAAACATAGTTCTAGTTATTAAGGTTTTGATATTTCTAATCCTAACTTTGAGATATACCCTTCAACTTTATACACTAAACAGGTGTAGCCTAAAATATTATCAGCTACTTAAGAGGTTAGGTTTTATGTATTTATTTCATTTTATACATTTGTGAACTTTAGTTACAACAGCGAGATACAAAAACGGTGAAGGAAAACATCGTGAGGAAACCCGCACACTGATATCATCTTTGTGTGTGTGTGTGGTGGTCCCAATAAAGTTGCAACAGGCTCGCCCTCTGTTACATGGGACCTAATCTGACCACATCTGGCGAAACGTGGGTGGTTTATTCACCTCTGCCTACCCCTACTGGGAAAAAGGCGTGACAATATAAAAAAAAAAAAAAAAATTATTTCAATCTTCAACAATATTATGTAAAACTTAGTAACCCTTTCAGTTCCGAACTAAGCACAACTTGCATCCTAGGACCATCTCCTTTGGTATTGAAGAGAAACTTTCATCGTCCGTCTTCATCACAGAACCGTAACTTACATAAACATTACTACTTTCTACTTGTCAAATATTTTTTTGATTTTTATACTGATAAAAGATGAAAAAAAAATGTGTTTGTATGCGTCCCTACTTGAGATATATGTCAGTTGGTTTCCTAATTCTTTACAGGATAACTTAAGGTACAAAGTAAAAGTATACGTACGTGTGTAATAAAATAAAAATGTGTAATAGAATAAAAGAATACGTACGTGTTTATTAACTTTAACGTTATCAGTTAACTAAGATAAGCTTATCACTTGAACTGCAAAGCGGTGCTGCGACAGCTGCATGTGACTGTCGGCTTAGCGGATACTTTCACAGAGGACTTTGAGACTTAATTGTACAGGCGTAGAGACAATTTTTGCTTGCGTCTAAAACTCGCTTTTATTTGACCGTGACTCTACTAGGATCGCGCGTGGAAAATATCCGCTGGTAAATTGCCAGGTGATCATTTTAAAGGCAACGGGCAACGCACAGTTCAAGGCTAGGCTAATTACTTGTGGTTGGTATTCGTTGCCTGAGACCATCTAGGTACCACGACAGCTCCCACGTCAGCCACCCAAACAGTATTGCACATTGTAGTAGCTACTGGTTGATAGTAACTTAATACTACAATCAAACACTGGATTTGAACCTAAGACTTCTATGTTATCATTAGTCCTTGTACCACGGAGATACTTAACAGATATGTGTCCATATAAGTAAACTTGACATTTTTATTTCTTAGATGAATTATCTTAAATTTATAATTTCGCTCTTACTTTAAGGTAGACCGTATTTTATGTCAAAAAATGTAACATCCGGTGGATGTCAGTGTACTTCAGTCAATTCATCGTCAAAACCTTTGAGCGGGTAATTCAGTACATAGGGGACGTGCGCCGGAATTGAATAGCGCAATTCCTGTTTGCGATACTTCAAATCAATGACAGCATATCCTTAATGATTCACCTAACTGTATTAGATAATCTACCACTTATGTGAGAAGTGGAGGGGGGTACTAATATACCTTGCTTCTGGAGGAAGTTACAGTAATTTGAGATTTTTTAGCACTAAAACTTCGTAGTGGCTTCCTCAATTGCCTTTTAGGGAATTGGTTCTGGGAGTCATTACAATTCTGCTTAGCACTTTGTCTTCGTATTAAGTTATTACTTATTACATACTTATTATATTTTATTACATTAGCATAGTAATAAAATATAAGTAATGACTTTATAAATAATTTAAATTTTATTAATATTCAATAGATATCTGTGTCCGTTAATAGTCACCATACATTTTCATATGACTGCGGTCATTATCTAGTTATTTTTATTTCCTATAATTATTCCTTATAATTAAATATGTCTACGTTCACACGATGGTTAGTGAATACCGTGTTCAATATTTAGAGTTGAAAGCTGAAAAACATTTTTCTAGACTGGATCAAGATAATCGAGCTGTTAGAACTGAACTCAATGTTAAAATTTGTTTATTCATAGAAGCGCTCACCACGTCAACTTATAGCACTCATGAAAAAAAATTTCGATGGAAAAACGCAACAATATACATTGCAATGCAAGAAATGATCAATGCAAAGAATACACAAAAATAATAAAAATGTATGCAGTGAGGGAGAGATTGTAAATTGAATAAAGAAAAGTATAGTCTAACTCATCGATTGTGATATATGAGAGCTAATGAAAGGTTTAGATTAAAATACGAAATAAGAAGAACAAAGAACCGGAGCACTAGAAGGTAATCGATAAAATAAAAGAAATATGGTATTAGGTCCGACCCATCTTTATAAAGGGAAAAAAGAAAATAAACCCTGGGCAAGAGTTTAGATTTAAATAGAAACCAAATCAACGATAACAGTTTTTATCATATACGTTTAATACTATTTTAGTTTGTTAAAATGCTTAAATAATTAATAATTTAACGATCTACGGATTTTGCTGACAGACTGCTTCTGATGCGGATAGACGTCGAATCGTAAGATAAATAACCGACCAATCAGAGTTCGCTGCGCGGGCGCACCCATCGATGCCATTTTTTACATAATGGCCTCTCTGATCATGTTTCTGTTACAGTTAAAATTAACGACACTCAGTTAAGTTTAATTCTTTAGTATGCTTTTCTTTAGAATATGATGAGCTGGAGAACGTGCATAATAGAATGAAAATTTATCTCATTCGATCATCTATAGATCACAGAAATTATTTTTTATCATATTTCTTGATAGTACATACATGTAAAGGGCACGTTTAAATGATACTAAAGATAAATCAGCGACAATCATATCTAATTTGTATTCTTTAAAAAGGTCCTATCAACCCTCCAACCCCATTTAATAAATTTGAACTTTTTAGGTTAGATAAATTTCGGATCAGTTACTTGAACTCATAAAAATAATTTGTATCGTCAAGCTAGTTTATATTATCTATGACTTTTGTGTCATACATAATGTTTTATTTTATTGTCTGTCTTTTCTATTATTACTTTTTATAAAGGTCTTAGTATATTTCTGCTAAATATTGACGTAGTTCCGGAAGGTTTGGTGCACCGACGATATGTTTAAGGTCGCGTAAAACCGCTGGATGAGCAGCACCGATCAGCGTTCAGATTTTTGCAGTAGTTATCCAGTGGACGTCTACCGGCTGATGATGACAATGCTCACAGTTACATAATGTAATGTCCTGTTTATTTTATAGCTAGACCAGCTCTGAGCGAGCAGTTTTGCAAAACTCCGTCCTTGTTCCGTAACTTTTTAATTCAACGATCGGCAAACGCAATCGGCGTGCGTCACTCAAGGCGCAGTGCCGGCCGAACGCGCACATGCACAGGACTGTACTGACGCGTCACTTTCATTCCGGCTACATGTGCGCGTGCGCGGCTTTACGATGCGAAACAATAATTTTTCAGTTGTTATCGGACCGTCGAGCGGTGTGGACGTGTAGTCGGCCGCTGCGTTAGCGCTTCGTCTTGACAGTATTTCTGTGCGGCTGTGGTTTATTGGACTTGACTGATCTTATTCACCGGTGAGTCTCATTCCGCCAATAATTTTAACTTTATATTCCGCACGTCCAACTTGTACTTCATACAGAAATAACCGCTTTTGGCACAACACTTCGCCCTTGACTGTGCAGAATTGACATTGCTCTGGTTCAAATTTCTTTATATTTTTAAATTCTTTGCAGTCTATTTATTTCGTTATTGAATTAGATACTTAAATGAATTTTATATAACTTGTCGCACGTCTGAAGATGCCGGCAGTGTTGTGTCTCATTATTATTACCTAATACAATGGACATATTTCCGTCGCTGTCAATTTAAACTTGTAAGTATTTCAACGACGGTGGTTCATCATCCGGTGCTATTGTGTTCTTTATATCGTACAACATACGTATCATGACATCAATCAGTGGCTTTTTGTAGTCTGCATTAGATTAATTCGATGCAAATTAGATGTCAGTGATTGTTTCGCAGCTAGATAACGAAACCCGCGCATGTACGTTTTTTTATATACCACTAATCACACTTGTATTAATACTTTGTTTATATATATTTTAGAAATAACGACCTTCAAATGTACTTGAGCTGTTTAACGTGAAGTTTTTATGTAATACTTGTGTAATCCATTTTAAAGGATCTGGTGAAAGAAATACGGTTATATTTTTAGTCAATTATGTAATGTAGTCAACGTGGCAACTTGTCAATTGCTTTACTATGATTCAGTTTAGAAATTACTGTGTTCCTCCTATTCATCATAACTGTTTCCTTTTTTTTTTCATGTTATATCTTTAATACATTTAAGCCTCGTACTTTTTCTTGTTTGACGCGCAAGAACTTCATCTGATGGTAAATTATACGCTTTTCGATAACAGCTTGGCGTTAGTGATGATGATATAGAGCAACGGATTGTGCTAATCGCCTTCAGACATAACATGTTAAGCCTCGTTAGCCTAGTAATTTCACTAGCTACCATCGTCTGCAAACTGGAACACAGTAATATTTGCACACTACTGTTTGTCGGCTGCAACAGGCGCTGCGGTGATACCTAGACTATAACCGGAAACAGACCAGTATAACTACACGTTAATGAATTATCATCAAGTTCAATCAGTAACAAGTTATTTTAAATAAGTTTTGCAGGATCAAAGACAATCGTCAATTTCGCGCATAATCATGATTATTAATTATCAAATTACATAAGCAAAGATCATATTAAAGTATTAAGTACTACAGATTCAATCATCGGATCAAAATGATGTGTTTTAAATATCTCGGGATCTATCTTGTATATATCGCTGTAGTGTATATTTCTAATGTAGTGTATTACTATTTAGATTTACAATAAATAGTTCTATTTCGACTTCGGTTTTGTTACCGTGGTAATGTGCTGTACTAACTTATTTGCCAAGGCGACGAGCTCAAAACATTCTAAAGAGCGCCTCTTTATAAGTAGCATGTTATTGTTTGAAGTTTGTTTCGTATTGTTATTATTTCAAATCGGAGATGTCCTAAAGAAAGGCCGGATCAAAAGCACACGCAACCGACGAGCGTGCATGAAGACGCTTATGAAAGTGGAGGAAGCGAGAGACGTGTGCCAGGATCGTAGCAGGTGGAGAGAGGTGGTCTCTGCCTACCCCACTGGGAACGAGGCGTGATATATATGTATGTATGTTTCGTATTGAAAAAGTCTAGATCAGAAAAGTTTGTAAGATTTAACTGTAACAAGTTATGATGAGTAAAGTAATTTTTAATATTTTTTTTATTCCGTAGATACTAAAGTTTCTTCTGAACTTGCTTCTATCAAATCAACAGAACTTGATCTAATATGATGAGGAGCTCGGAATTGGTAGATAAAGGAAATGAAATTTGTAGTAATATCACTTCGTTACGACCCCAACGACAGGATCTGGTGATTTGTCATCAGATGGTGCTCCTCTTCCTGTCATTTGTGTCGTTAAAATTACGGCAGTTGCATTACCCAAGTTGTTAAGGTGCATTAACTATATAGTTAAAGTTTAACGATATGGTTAAAGCAATTTCGAATTGTATTCTACTTGTTATAAGATGCTCTGTATTTTGTTTTATGTTACGTATCTGTCCAAAGGCCTTATTGTATATATTTTTTATTTTCTGATGTAATTGAAGTCTTCGTTAAAGTATCTATAGTTAAACGTTATTTCTTAAAATAAAATTTGTAATTTTAATGACATGAAGAAGATGAAATCGTTATTTCTACTATAATTGGATAGAGGAAAACTAGGAGAAACTTCTATCATTGCGCTTAATGGCTTATCTCCAAGGAATACTGTCAATATCATGTCAGGAAGAGAAACAATCAATTGCCATTTTGGAGTTATCATCATTTCATCCAATTGTAGTAGTTATCAATTCTATACTACTATTTTCGTTTAGGTGCATTATTATTTTTAGTTTTCAAGATATGAATAATCGTAAAATTTTAAATTTTTATAGCTACAATGAGATTGCACTGAAATTCAATTGCATACGGCGTTAAATGCCAACGAAAGCCGCATATGATCAAGAATATTTGTTCAGAATACTTTGACTGTTATATATTTACAGCAGGAAAAAAGCAGTGTAGGCATGGCAGCAGATTCATGTTGAGGATTGTAGCTAGAAAGACCACTTAAAGGAATCCGATGCAACAGAACCCCGAGGTCCGATAATCGAGCCAGGAAACTATGTTACAAAGTATGAAAATTAGTAACTGAGCCAAGGAGTTGTAATGCAGTAATTATAGAAGCAGGTCTATTGATAATAAAAATTGTGTAATTCATCGTCTCTACGACCCCAGACCCTCGCATTGAACAGGTGACCTTGTGGAGTGACGTCTAGGCTGATGTGTCTTAGCCGTTCGTGCCAAGCGATCTCCCATTGACCGGTGTGTATATTCAAATGTGCCAATTTATCAAGACTAGGGTAAATGTTCCTTAGCTGACAACACATTGTTGGTATTGTTTAGTGCTTTTCTAATAGACTCCTAACTTCCTTGATCTAATTTTGACATATTTGTTACTAATAACTGATAAACTTTTAGACATTCTATTGGAAAAGTTAAACCTTTCCTCTCTACATCAATTGTTTGTAATCTTAAAATCGATTTGCTGCCAATCATCAAGAAATACTGAGGATCGCATCATTTACATGATTTATCTGTCGTGTAATATCTAGATATTTAAACATTTACTAATTTAAAATAAATAATGCTTTTAAAGTTGAAGTAATTAGTTGAAATCTAGATTCTTAATTACAAAACTGATCTAAAAGTTTTGAGTATTTGGACGGTACAAACACATTAATCTTGTCGTTGATATATTGATTTTTTTTTTGTATAGTCAAAAATTAGATAACATTTACTACTAACTTTAAAAAAATAATTAAACAGTGATAATACGAAAGCATAGTTTAAAAAGAATCCTTTAATGGTAAGTCTCCGTTAGCGGAGACTGTCTAGGCAGGTACCACATCAGCTCATAATTCTCCCGACGTATAGCAGTAACCAAACCTTTTTGTGTATCGGTTTGAAGTGCGCTGTAGGTAGAGAAATTACTTGAGTAATAACACTTAAAATGTTATGACGAAAGGCGGCGAGCTCTTTGTGGTGCAGTGTATATCATCTTAACTAGCGTCACGTTATTAAACTGTTTACCATCAGTTGAACATCTCACTCGACTTGTCGTTTTGTTGAAGAAATAAAAGTTTGTCTTCCGACTTCTAACCGAAACTAATAATGATGATGTCTCTTGATAACTTTTTGAGTTGAACCAACCGATGATTTCATTGGTTAAGATAGCTGTATATGTAATGTATAGTAGCTCGCTGGCCTACTGGTTCGAGAGTGCGGCTTTCATTTCGAAGGTCGCGGGTTCGAATCTCGGCATGTACCGATGACTTAATATTTAAGTTATGTACATTTGTGAACTTTAGTTACAACAGCAAGATACAAACGATGAAGGAAAACATCGTGAGGAAACCCGCACACTGAAATCATCTTTGTGTGTGTGTGGTGGCCCCAATAAAGTGGCAACAGGCTCGCCCCCTGTTGCATGGGACCTAATGTAAATACATCTGGCGAAAAGTGGGTGTTTATTCACCTCTGCCTACCCCTACTGGGAAAAAGGCGTGATAATACAAAAAAAAAGTAAGCAGGATATTTGTTTATTTTTACTTTACAGTCACCAAAAATCCGTGATAATATTGCCAACGAATGTTATCCACAAATTCCCGGTCACACCGCATTATCATTTTCAACCTTGGCAAGGTTTTGGCACGTTGACTCCTACTTTTTTCGGTTCGTACTAATGACCTTAGATCTATATTCGGACATGTTCCAATGAAGAATTAGATGATGTACGCGAACGATGGACAAGTTGAGACACTAAATGTTATGGCCGTACCTGTTCATCAGTTCTTAAATTATCGAATCATTACAATAAGGAGGAGTTTGGTGAAAAGAAGTGGGGAATGATATTTCATTTACCCATCGATCTATGACACCTTGACCTCTAAGCAATGCTATCCATTTTTTGATTAAGAGATTTAACAAGGATTTTGAGCATCTGTACAAGATATTATATTGCTATTGTTTTTTGAACTTCTTCTTAAAGAGCCTCTCCAACTGGTGAAGCTGCTCGATCAGCTTGGTACAGTCCTTTGTCTGTAGTTCGTCGGAACAATTCGGACGCCCCAGATATGCCAGTCCATTGCTTGATATTCCTCAATCGTGACTTTTTCCTTCTCCTCACTTTTCGTTTTCCTTCAACGTTGACAATAAATGAAAAATTCTACTTTTAATACTTTACATTAAAACCCACTTCATAGCTATATATCGAAGATGGTGGTAGAGTCAGCATTTCTCATTTTTTTTCTATCATTTTATGCTCTTTTCATCTATTTGCAAAGCGAATTATGTTTACGTACATGTTTCCTAATATTAGTGCTCACAGCTCGATAACTCATGTAAATTAGTGCAAATTTATTGAACTAACTCTCTCATCAGAAATTTTCCGCCATTCTGATGTCACCACCGGATTCATCCGGCAAGGAAGCATTAAATTAAATGATAGGGTCCGTGATGATTTTTTTGTTAAGGAGAATAAGAGGATTGTATATTCAAATCAACATATTAATTTTTTTGGATACAGTCTACTTTTAAAGCGTCCTAGTCTTGAATTAGCCTATTCATTCTTTATTCTTAAAGATTATACCTAGACGGTAACAATGATTTCTTCATCATACTAGTCAGTTGGGTCGGGGAAAGAAAAAATATTTCGTAATGCTACTACTACCTCTTTCCTATTTATCAAAAAACAGAATGCGAGATGCAAAATCAACTCAAAAGTTGAAATCTTGGATAAGAAATGGCAATTTTCTTTAACTTCATCTGTATTTGTGGATAACTTCAATTGTTTAAGAGCAATCATACTATTATTTGGAGAAGCTTCAGTCTTAGTCGATCTCGACATCAAGCACGTGAAGGTCGATGTCGATAGTGTAGTTGTTGTTGATCGCGTGATGATAAAGATAATGAAAGGGACAAAGAAGACAAGAAATAAATAAGCCTATAATACTTGTACATTAAGATACGTCTTTATGAATAATGAAATCGAAACGGTATGAACATCTTGGGATCACTGTTGGTCCATGCAGCCATGGTACAGGAGTCGTAAGGTATTAATAGCTATGCTTAGTTATTATAACAAATCAAATTCGACTGATTTTTATTCGTTGTTCAGTTCATTGCAATGGAAGAAGCATCATGGCTCTGGTTTGCAAATTGCTCTAATTCAATCTAATTTTCCTGTTATTGTCGTCTTCCTACGCGAATTCCGGTCACAGACGGACAGCATACGGCCGTCTGTGACAGATATAGTTATATTTAGAGTCTCATTGAAACTTGACTGATATTCGAGAAGGCAGATCGAATATTTCGGTGCCTATCAACTATTACTATAGACGATTGAATTATTTACACCTCATATCTTTTCCTCAACACTATCATTGTTCTGTGAAGCGAATCATCGGGAGGATAGGATGAGGATCAACCATTTGTAACAGGCAACTGTCTAGCTTCTACTTCAGCAGCTAAACAGTAGCGTAGAAAAATTATTGTGTTACGGTTTAAAAGGCGTTGTAGCTAGTTAAATAATTGCGATAACGAGACTTAATATCTAATGTCCCACGAGCAGAGTGTGATGTATGTCATCCTATCACCATGTTATAGGTAGGCGTATCTCGCTATCATCAGGTGAGCATCTCGCACGTTATTATCCTGGTGGATATTTATCCACCAGGATAATAACGTGCGTGACTGTCTGCTTGTGATAGATGCCCTAAGTCTCAGAAGTAGGACCATTAAGTAGACTTCGTTATATATGTATTTAACATCATGCATTCTTATAAATCCATCATGTATTACCATCAGATGAGTAGCTGAAGATCACAGTTTTTCCAACCTGCCCGTTAAAACTTCAGTTTGAAGACTGCCTTCTTCTAGTGATGATGATGATGATGATGAATCTAATAAATAAATAACAATGTAAATACGCGAAGCAACGTGTCTGAGTACTGTTCAAACTGAGACGCGATATATAAAAGAGCAATAAAACCTTTATGGTCCATTTGCAGCCGGTTATGTATCTCATTGGTTATGTTTACTCCGATAAAAACGTCGTTAAGTTCAATGTTCATTTTGTTTAATATTAACTTTTTAACTTTTTTTTTTATTCCACTATGGGATGAGATAAATAAACCGTTCACTTGATTGTAAGTGATACGCCTGCTAATAACAACGTGGCGCTAGTTTGTATGTTATACACAGTACAACATTATGCTCGTCGCCTTGAGACAAGATATCGAGTCTCGTTACCGTAGTAATTTCGCTAGCTACAGCGCCTATCAAACCGGAATATAGTAATGTTTGCACAGTGAAGTTTGACTGTTAAAATGGGAGCTGCGGCGAGTCTGTGGCTAAAGAAACCTTTTTTTTTGTTTTCTGTCGGAGAAATGCCTTTTCGTACCTGGCTTTGTGAGGGCAAATACAGATTATGTCGGACTTGCATCGACTAAAACCCCCGATATTCCATCTTCTTCGCTTTCCGGCCGATGGGACGCTTTCGCAAACCTTCGCGATCTACCAGCGCCGGCTGCACCGCGCAGCTCCATCTTGGGGGACCCGCTGTCTTTCACCTCTGTAGGGGCGTGTCGGAACATATAGCGCGCCCTCCTCTCGGCCTCTTATCGTAACCTGGGCAACGGATCTCCTTGAATCCTTCACCCAGAGGCCAACCGGCAAGAGACCTACCACCAGTAAAACCACAAGTAATATAATAAATTACCTGTTAACAATATTATTCTAAAGTGTATAATAATGTATTAAACAATTTAAATTTAAAAGGGGGGGAGGGTATAAATAAAAAAATTATGAAAATCAGCTGTTTAATATATTACATAATCCTATGCGTCTTCGGCGGCGATCTTCTAGTCTTCTGTCCCTCTCCCTCAACCCTTTCACTCTAACATCAATTTCGTTCCGAAACAACGATTCGTCGTATTGTTTTTTTTTTATGATTAAATCGTACATAAATATTATCCTATTTCAAAATGGCGGACGCATAATTCTTCATAGTTTACACTAGATAACTAACTTGTTACTTTTTACGTGCGACGTAATTTTTTTTTATTATCCGAAGGGACGACACGAGCGAGACGTCCACCACATGGTTATTGATACGCACGTCCATAACAACTCAAATCGTACTCCTCTCTTTCAGACATAGGATGTTAGGTATCATTACCGTAGTAATTTCACTGGCTACAGCGCCCTTCAAACCGGAACACAGTAATGTTTGCACACTATTATTATTTAGAAATAAGCGCGACGATAGTATCTAAACGGTCTCCGGCAACAGAGCTAGAACCAGTCGAAACAGAGACCTACCAAAGGCAAGGAGACTAGATTTTCAACTGATACTAAGTAACAAGCCTGGCTATATGAGTCGCTAATTAAAGTGATATACACTGCACATTCTCGTCATCGTCGAAAGAATGGATGAAAGAAGATTAACGAAAGAAATATACAAGGTAAGAATGATTGGAAAAATCGGTGCAGGTCGACCTAGGCGGACATATTCCGATCAAATCGGAGATGTCCTAAAGAAAGGCCGCATCAAAAGCACTCGCAACCGACGAGCGTGCGTGAAGACGCTTATGAAAGTGGAGGAAGCGAGAGAGGTGTGCCAGGATCGTAGCAGGTGGAGAGAGGTGGTCTCTGCCAACCCCACTGGGAACGAGGCGTGATATATATGTATGTTCTCGTCATCACGGAATATGGGAAGGGAAATCCCCTCACTTCAACGACTTCACTAGCTACAGCGTTTCAAAATGGAGTATAGAAATATTTTAGACTTGTGGTGGTATCTGATCGGTCAGACAGCAAATACCTACCACATTTTATTTCCGCCGCCAAACAGTAGTGTGCGAACATTACTGTGTTCCGGTTTGAAGGGCGATGTAGCCAGTGTAATCACTGGGGTAACGAGACTCAACATATCTTTCAGAGCGACGAGCGCTGTATGGTGCAGTACACTATTCTAGCTAGCGCCGCGTTGTTATCAGCGTACGTATCACTTACCATCAGATGAACGTCACGCTCGTCTCATCGTCTTCTTCTTCTTTTGTAGGTTGGTAGTGAATAATTGTAGGTGTGGTAATAAAACGGTGGATGAGATAACATAACGTTATCGATACCATTGACGTTATCGCTTCACGCGATTTTGTAGCCGTGTCGAATGAACAGATTATTGTATACATAAATACATTGTTTATGTTTACATTGTTGCACTTGTATGAGCTGTGCATATGTTACTTGCTGATCATCATAACATTTTCATGTCACTGCTGGATAAAGGCCTCTTCCAAAGATCTCCACATCGGTCCTGTGCTGCCCGTACCCAGCAGTTTCCCGCTATATTCACGCCGGTACCGCCGGGCACTAGGGGTCGTTTGTAAAGGTTCCAATGAAGGGTTTGGGCCATTTCCCACCACGCTGGCCCAATGCAGATTAGAGACATGATTTGCTTATCCTCTACATATCTTAAATTCTAAGTCTATTTTTATTTTCTTCAAATAAGCTATGATAGTAAGTGATACGCTTGTCCTTAACATGTCAGTAGTAATGATGATACACAAAATTGCGCTCATCGCCTGAGGTATATAGTGTTGTCGCGTTACCACAGTAATTACTCTAACTTCAGCACCCTTCAATCCGGAACACAGTAAAGTTGTCACACTACTGTTTGATGGCAGGAGTATGTACTACCTGGACGGTAGGTACCATTGCAGCACAACAGAGACCTAACCTCTATCCATGTTATTATATAGTTAGGTCAGTGCTTCTATGCCAGTGGTCCCCAACCTTTTATGTTCTATCGCTCCCTTTCCAGAATTTTTTTTTTTCTAAATTTCTTTTTCTTCTATACAATCACCTCATAACAGATATAAAATATAGACTCTTATGTCCAACAGTGAACTGTGTAACGGTTGATGATGATGAATAAATTTTTCTATTATGCAACTGAGGTGACAAAGGATATAAAGCTCGTCTCATCATCAGCCGATAGATGTCCACTGCTGGACATAGACCTCCTTCGAGGATCTGCACGTCAATCGGTCCCGCATCTGCATGCTCAATTGCTATACTTCAATTTAAAGATGGTATGTCATGATGATGATTCCTGTTGACGCTTGCAGTCATGAGGATCTCATTCTCATGGTTCCATGGTTTATTCATGACGCGTACACGCAGCCGATTTTACGACCCTCACCTTTGTCAAAGCCTTCGCAATCATGATCAAAGATACAATGACCATTGAATTTTTCCGCTATAGTTTTTAAGTATAATTCCTAACTTAAGTTACATAGTGTTAATTGGATCAAAGTGTAATAACTTACAAATAGAAATACCTTAAGACTTTTTTTTATTTTGCGAAACGATATCACGTTCATATGCCCATAAGTTCATTAGTTAATTCTCGTTATTCCAGTAATTACACTGGCTATAGCGCCTATCAAACCGGAACTTAGTAATGTTTATACAGTACTGTATTTTACGTAGACATATGTAATAACAAATCAAAGCTGGTAAGTACTCCGTGATGACTATGAAGGTAGTATATAACACCTCGGCCCTTCTGTCATCATGGGTACAGTAAAATATTTTTTTTAATTCAGCGATGATACTAGGGGGACGTTTACCTGATGGTAAGTGATACGCCTGCCCATTACAACGTGGCATTAGCTGGAATGGTACTCACAGCACCCCATTGGGCTCGTCGCCTTCAGACATAAGACGCCTCGTTATCTTAGTAATTTCTCCAGCTATAACTCCCTTCAAACCTGAAAACGGTAATGTTTTCACACTACTGTCTGGCCGCAGAAATAGGAGCTGCTGTGATCGGACGGTCTTCGGCAGTGGTGACCTGCAACCGGTGAACATATGCCACACAGTAGGTACACAATACCACTGGATAGTTTTGGCACATAACCACCGCCGCCATTAATTTTAGAAAATGAATTCGTTGCAGAACATTTCCAACTGTGCCAAGGAGACATGCCAAACGACTGCTGCTGAATGAAATGCTTTTTTTTTTTAATTTCAAGATGAAATTTCATTCTAGTAGAGACACACCCACTATCATCATCATCAGTCGATAGACGTCCATTACTGTACATAGGTCTCCCTCAAAGATATCCACCTTTGTAGTTCATGTGCAGGGAATTTGGGCCTTTTCCCACCTTACTAGCCCAAAGCAGGTTGGTAGGAGCTTTAGTTCCATTTGTTGATTGGCAGGTGAACCACGAGCAGATGAGGTTGGTTGTGACCCGTGGGTTGTTCGGGTTCTTACACCCACCAAGTTACACTAACTTCCAGGTAAAAGTAATCCAAATATTTTGTTTAAAAAAAAAAAACTGGCGTGGTATGGTTCGTCCTATAGATACATAAGATGTTAAGTTTCTTTGCTCCAATACTTACACTAGCTACAGCGAACTTCAAACCGGAACACAGAAATATATGCACACTACTGTTAGACGGCAGAAATATGGGCTGGGGTAGTAGCAGACGGCCTCTGATAACAGATCTACCACCAGTAAATATTATCTTATCGATTATCGATCCGTGCAGAGATTTTTTTTAGAGGGGTGGTTTTGTCCAGAAATATGCCGAACAGCTGATGATGATAAGTGTTGGTTCTCTGAGTAATTTTTTTTTATTATGTATGTTCCCTGCCCGCTTTGTTGGCCGCAACATGCCCGCAACCTCTTTTGGGGTTTTTTTTTTTTTTTTTATTAACGTGTGTAACAAAATGCTAACGGAAATGCACACCCCGTCGCCAAATTGGGCCGGCGTCGGTGGTAATGTCGGGCTCCAACCGACTAAAAAGCTTCACACGGTATTCCATTCTCATCCACGTGTTCGTGGGGTCGCGGGATAACGTATTGCAGTTCACGACCCCCCGAACGGCGCCCGAATGACCGGGCCCACCTCGAGGAGGGGTGTGAAGCACCCCTCTTGTTAAAAATCCCTACGTGGCGACGCGTCGGAATACGACACGCATCACCATATCCACCCCAGGACTCTTTTGGAGCGTACATTTCGTAAACCCCGTTCTTCACTGTCTTACTCAGTAAAACAAATATTCCTATCAAATATTAGATCCTGGGCCTTATGGTTTTAGACATATCGTGTTGTCTCCACATAGATGGATATCTATTATATATATAGTACATATATATAAAAAGAATGGGTATTGTTTGTACGCTAATCACGTGAAAACTAGTGAGCGTATGGGAACATGATCATTCGACGCGGAATTATCTGTCGATAGATGGTTATACAATATTTATCTTTTGTATTTCATAGATCCTTACTTAAACTTATATAAACATTAATTTTGTTCTTGCGGTTGCTATGGCAACGGTTGTCATAAAGTTGTGGTCGCGGTGACTCTTAAGGTAAGTTTAAAGTCTAATTTTATGTTACGGTTAGTTTTGGCTGGGGAACAGCTAGTACATATATATGAGTGAATTTATATATGTATGTATATACATGTGTTTGAATATAAAGTTTTTAAAGCCACCTGTTGAGTGTGACGCGTCCGGCATGCTGTCATGTTGAGTGTGAAGTGAGTTGAATAACACATCGATTCAAGGTCAAGCGCGAGGTCAAACCAACGGTAGACCGAAAGCGGTTAGACCTTTATATTAATAAAGAAGAAAAAAAAAACACACGGACTATATTATTGAAACCACGTCTACGATATTAAAAGTTTATCTACTTGAAAATATCACCCTATATTTGTAGTGGTGGTGGTGGTTTATATTGTAGGTGTAATGGTGGTAGGTCTCTGTTACCGGAGACCGTCTATGTAGGTTACACCGCAATGCCTATTTGTGAAGCCAAACAGTACTGTGTTCTGGTATGAAGGACGCTGTAGCTAATGAAATTACTGGGGAACGAGTCTTGATATCTTGTTTCAAGGCCACGATCACAATGTGGTGCAGTGTAACATCCTAACTAGCGCCACGTTGTTATGGGCTATAACTTACCATCAGGTGAACGTCCCACTCGTATCGTTGCTTAGCAACATAAAAAAAAGTTATATATGGGATCGTCTTTCGAATATTTCTATTGGAAAATGAAGGTCGACTATTATCAGTCAGTTGATGATGGTGAAGAATAGCAAGCGGGTGATGTAAATGAGAACAAAGCTGATTAGACTTTAAAACCCTTATTTGGTTTTGGATATAAGAGGGTATATACATGGGTTTCGATTGAAAATTAAAAAAAAAAATCGTGACGAGCGTATCACTTACACAGGTCACCATCATGTGAACCCTTTCAACATCATCATCACCATCATACTCTTTTCTAGAGCATATTAGTTTCCTCGGTTTCCTTTCAATAAAAGCTCAAGTGTAGTAGGAATCAAACCCGCGTCTTATGACTTACAGCTTATGCCATAGCTTCATACACTGACCTATGAGGGTTGGAAAAAATTAAAGTTTTTTTTAAACAAAACTATAAGCAAGAGTCACACGACTTTAGTCCTCATTTACGTCAATTAGTATAACCTATAAATCAATTAAATATAAACGCTGCGATATATTATAGATTGGCACCCTGGCTATTTGCCATATTAATGTTTACGTCATATATAAGGTTAATGTTCATATAATAATGTATATACACATATATATTAATTTAAATACAAAACGATATATCGTTTGTAGAAGGAAAATAATTGGAATATATTTCTGTTGTTTGTTAAAATGCTATACAGTATTATAAGTATAGTTCATAAAGAATTGGTAATTTTGATACTTTAATGTACATAGTGATAATTTTGATACTTTTGGTAAATATACCGATATGTGTCCATAAACAAATAGCTGGTGATAAGTCTACGTTGCTGGAGACCGTCTAAGTACCACCGCAGCTCATATTTCAAGAGCTAAACAATAAGTGTTTGCACTTCATACACATCATTGTGGTCAAGGTTTGAAGGACGTTATACCTAGTAAAATAACTTTGGCAACTTAATATAGAAGAATAATTTTAAGTCCTAAAAATCTTTGAGGAAATAACTCTTGTGTGACAACCCTAATAGGGTTCATACAAAAGGCGCGCGTGCGCAGGCTCACGTGGGCGCTCCACTTTCCTACACAGTCACACCTCCAAAACGCACTCCAATGAGTAGACTTGGATTGTGCAATATATCACGGCGTGCTCGTGTACACGTATCAAATCATGCGACTTATAAATTAAGTTATAATTAACTTAAAATAATTAAGTTACACATTATTTGTATTATGTTATCATCAACGTCATCGCTACAGGAAACGCTTACACGCGCGTATCCTACGTCCATTTTTTTTTCATAACAACGTAGCGTCGGTTAGGATATATACCACTCTTGTATAATAATTACATTAGCTACAACACCCTTCAAACCGGAACATGGTAAATGCACAATACTGTTTGGAAGAATTAAGAGCTACCGTGGAACTAATTGACAATATTGTTCAGCACTAATTATACCTAAGAGAAAGCTTGCGTGTGTATTAGAATTACACATGTCTGTCAACTCTAGTTGTTCAACGGTGGGCGTGGGCTCACATGATTACGGTATCGTCACAGCTCATCAATTGATATTATTTCTGGTCATCACGTGGTCATTACGTATTTGTTTACATTTTATAGGTCATCAGTAATATAAATACTGTGTTTGCTTTGGGTAATGGATAGTGCTTCGGGAGTACGCTGTGAAGGCATTGGGAAGTAGATGGTGAGGTTCATCTCCTCGTTCTTGAACGGTGAGGGAGTGGAACAATTTGCTGGCATCGTTGTTACTGTCCGATCGACGTCCATTCTGCTGCTACTACGAAGTTAGTGCTTCTCCACCGCAGACTCACCATTTACCACCAGGCGAGATCTGGATCAAGCATTAATCTACTCGGTTTAAAAGAGACCTTACCTGATCGTTGTTTCCAGCGTGAAGAGTATCAGTTTTTGTTTCAAGGGTCAACATTATCCTGACTAGTAGTATCCAGGGTTTGAGGTGCCGGTACCAGTTTCGTTTGTGTAAATTTCATAACTAGAAATTCATAGTTACTGGTGGCAGGTCTCTGTCTCCGAAGACTGTCTAGTTACCACCACCAAGTCTACTGCAGCACCAGTGTCTGCTGCCGAACAGTAGTTTACAGACATTACTGTGTTTTGGTTTGAAGGGCGTTGTATTTATTGTAATTACTGGGGTAATGAGACTCAACATCTTATGTCTCAGACGACGAGGAAAAACTGACAGTGTGCTGCTGTGTAAACATCGTAACATTTTTGCTTGATTGTTCATCAGATGACTGATCCTGAATATTGTGCTTGCTTTCTTTACTTTTTTAAGTAATTATTGAAAGAAAATCTTCCTTAAGGAGTAACTAATATTGGCTACAGCCGTGAGTTAGTAGCTAATCGCCATGTAAGATGGTGATGGTAAGGTTATTCAATTAGTCTTTGCTAGGTATCATCATGCTGTAAATCATCTGTTATAACAGCTTAGCTGTACTCTAGCATTTGATAGCTAAGGTATTCAGGACGTTTATCATCATCATAATCAGCTAATAGACGTCAACTGCTGAACGTAGGCCTCCCCAGAAAATTCCCACCACTATCGAGTTGTGATTTATATAGAGGGATTTCGGCCCTTTACCATCACGCTGGCTCAATGCGGATTGGTGGGAGCCAGAGCCTCGTTTGTTATGAGCAGGCTGCACCGCGAACAGGTCGACTTGGATCCGTTGAGTTGTTGTGCGGGACCCCTTACACCCCTTCAGGACGTTCACCTGATGGTAATTTATACGATTGTCCATAACAACGTAGCGCTAGTTAGGGCGATATACAGCATCACATTGTGCTCGCTTGACACAAGATGTTAAGTCTCGTTACTTCTGTATTTCAATGGTCACAGCGTACTTGAATCCGGAATATAATATAGTAATGATTGCGTATTACTGTTTTGCGGCAGAAATGGGCACTGCGGTGGTCTACCTAGGCGGTATTCAACAACAGAGACTACAAAGAATGTGTTTGTCAATTTTAATTGGAATTGGGGCGTCAAGGGGGGTGTGTGTTAGTCTATGTTCAATAGAAAATAGTCAGCTGACCACAGGTGTGTCACCCACGTGATCTAGATATTTTTGTTCTAGACATATGCCATAGGAATTCAGTATATTGACGTAGTTGGCTACAATTGAATTCGCCTACGCTTTACTTCATGTCATCATCAGACGTTGGCTTGTAGATTGAAATTAATTTGTTGTTATTTATATGCTTCGTTGGACACACCTCCTCAGCCTCGCCCATTGAATTTAAATCTACGTAATAATAATCAGAATTATTTGTTTACTGGATCTCTTGTCTAGCCATTAGGAATAAGAGTAAGTTAATATCTATATGGTGTAGAAGGTGACTGAAAGCATCTTTGGGTATTCGAGCTTTGAAAGTTGGGGTCCTCATTATTCATAAAGCAAGCTCGATGTGGACGACTAATAGATGGTCTTGTGTTTGTCACATATCGATAGTCTTGGGGAAATTTACGATTTTTTTGGGACGTATTTGAGTGAAATACAGAAGGATACTGATGCTTCTGTAGGAGATCTAAAGTTCCCCCACAACTATAGTACCGACAGAGATAAAGTGAGTACCGAGAGGGTTTCAGTGGATACAAAAACCAAATTGCATTATCTTTCTCACAGAATCCGTTTAACTTTTCATGACTGAAATTTGCCCACAGTAAAAATTCGAAACAATGTCTATAAATACCTAATATACCTAAATCTGATTGCACTTATTTTTTTTCGTATAATGGTCTTACATAAAAAACTAGATGTCTACTTAGTTGAAAGTGATGCGCCTGTCCAAGACAAAAATGAACCAGTTAGGGAATTTCTCTCAGCACCGAGTTCCATTAGTCTCCTTGAGCTGGTAGTATGATTTTTGGTAGAATATCTATTACGGTGATTCTGATAGATAACAAATAAATTAACAAGCAATCATGATTATCAAATAGAAACACAGGTATCGTTATAGGATTTTGCTTGGTGGTAGAAATAACTGCGCTGTTAAATCTTTAGTGATAACTAGTAGATTGTTTGAAAAATTTGTAGATAATATAGTAATACTATATCGTTAAATTTATAAGGATCGTCGGAGGGTATAGTTTAGAAAGCATGGGCCAAGGTTGATACGTCCAAAGGTAAACCAATCTTCCAATTGATGCTTACAATTGGGTCGTGCTGAGCGGATGCCCGCACTTTGCAGTTCTTTGTGTGCGTGAGGATTAATATTTTCCCAAAGGAAGATTTGCGGTTATGGATGACGGCGGAGATTTGGCAGCTTAAGATCAACTGATCACTTCTAATATTTGTATGTAAAGGCCAAGGTTGTAACTGAGCCTCCTCTTGAAATTGCGACTGTCTATTGTCCATGATGACCATTTACTGAGTTGCTTCCTACAATATTGTTCCTATACTTCATTTGAATGATATGCTTTTGCTGCATTCTATCCGTTCGTCTCATCATTTCATTGAATAAAAATAATTCTTCAGTGGAATTTGAAGAAGGAATATATTTTTCTTGATAGTGTAGTTTCTAACCTGTTTTCTAGAATGCTGATTCATTCCGTTAGCAAAAAAAACTGGTTTTTAAGTTGATTGCTGTATGGCGATGGTGGTGGTCTAACTAGGGTCAATATTATTATGCTTAAGCGTGACACGTGTCCTCCTGGTCTCTTTGTTTCTATGAATAAGAAAATATTTATTAACTGGCTAGGAGTTCAACGAGAACTTTTAAGAGTTGTTCCCATAAATCATACATCATCTAAGATTCATTTGTTTCAATCAATTATTTCAATACTTCGACTGCAATGAAGCTGTCATTTGATAGAATAGTTACACAACTACCATGTTGACCTTTGTTTATATATTTTTTTAGGTCAACATTGAAAAGATATTATAATAGGGATAAATAGACTTTTGATCTAAGAGCAGTTATGAAAGTAAAAATTTCTGTACTACTAATCGAAATTGCTTCATGTGACACTAAATTCGATCTAGATGGTACTCCTAGTGTTTCAAGATAATGAGCCGCTGTGCCATAAAAACGTTTACAGTTTAAGACTAGTTATATGTTAGGTCAATCAGCTTTTATAAATGTGTTTATTATGTCTCCTTTGGTGCTTTCTTTTTCATATTAGGCGGCTGTCTTGCTTGCGAAGTTTTTAGAAAACTTTCGAAGGTCGTGCTGAAACTGTTCAGATGAGGATGACGTCAATCACACAACATAGACTATGTAGTCATTGACCTGTTCGAGGCGCCAGGCTTCATTGAGGCATTTGAGCATATGATAATTATTCAAGTTGCAACGAAATTAGACTTTGAATTGGAGGCACTGAATGTAAATTTGTTTTTCTTCAGTCAGTACTAATTTACCCAATTATGATTTACGATTGTGAGCGATTGTGATTTTTAAATGAATACTACTGGTTTTGATGACGTCATGATCAAATATAGATTGTGTCGGCAAATATATCTTCATCATTCATCTTTTTTTTTAATCTATAATTCAATTAATTGGTTTACCTCTAGTTCCTCTATAGTTATACTTTCTGTGCTTTATCTTAATCTTATATCTATTTTATTAATAACATAAAAAGGTGTTAATGGTCTGGGGTCTCTGTATAACAGGTATCAATAGGCCAAGGTAATTGGTCATCATCAGGCGGTTCCTATACCGTTTGCTTTCGCAGTAGTGTAAAGTATAAGATCGGTCATTTTTTTTTAGATGTTGTAGATATTTACTCTGATCAAAACTACTTCTTTATTATCTTTTCTAGATATTTTTTATGTGATTGAATTTCGGTAAAGATTTCACGTTGACAATTTGTTATTGCTATTGAATAGTCACAACACTGATATCTATGAATATTTAGTCGTGTATATTATTTGATGTATTTTTAATTCATCATCATCGTCAGACGCGATAGTCCACTGCTTGAGTCAGGTGTCCCGAAAAGATTACCACTTAGCTTGATTTCCCATCACTCCTCCATCATATGAATTTCAATGCAAACTTTTATACGCCACTGTAAGCGAGCTGTTTCAATAGATACTCAGTTTTTCATTTTAAGTTTAATAATATGTTATACTTAAATTATTCTTCTCTTTCAGATGTATTTTGGCACTGGAGTGCCACCGTCCGAGGAATTCCCGCCGTCGCCATAACACCCAAAATGACAAGCCAACTCTTCAGGAAGAAGCCGTTTAAAATTCTCAACACTTTCCTGAACACGTAGATTTGCTACATAGAACTAAAAAAAAAAGTGAAACCAAAGTCAATTTAACTTTTGAAGTGACCTAGTGTTAGTGAATTGTTGTTCCTCTATTTATTTAGTGTAATTGAGTGATATTAGTGACTAAGTTAGTTAAGTACTGAAGATTAGCAATGGCTACCATTTCGTGCTTGTTATTGGTGGGGATCTTGGCGACTGTGGGCGCTGATAGGTCTATGCTGCCTCCTGCTTGTGATAGGTAAGTTGAACTTTTTAGTGCTTTTATGGGTTCCACATCGCGACCACGATTGATCGTACCTTATTCTTTTTTCAACAATTTAAACCTTAACCTGTTAACCGGGGAATTCCCTTTTTAATAGCGGAAGATATAACGGGTGGGAGCTCTCTCACTAGGACGTGCCAGTCCGTCACGTCCGGAGAACATACAAAACTATACGTCCCACCAGATTCAGGGTGGAACATATATCTCAAAGACGTATATATGTGTCCTACCCTTACTCGCTATTGTTTCCGTTTGACGTATTTATACGTCCGACTCGGTTAACGGGTTAAACTATACATATATATTCTCCATTTGTATACTCGTTTCGGCCAACTCTTCAAAAAATAAATTTCTGTCTTTGTCACGAATTTCCCCAAGGTCTTTGGTAAATGGACGAGTTAAATGGACGAGTTATTGATGACACTCACTTGCTGGTATTTTTACTGTTGTATTACTGTCTCTCTACTGTAAAAGCTGAAAAGAGAGAGCATCTCTCCAAACAGGTTTGAGCCATCGAGTCTGAACATGTCATACTCAGATTGCTCAGGATGAATTACCCACAGAAATGGTAGGTAGTTGTTCGTTACTTTTATGATACCATCTATTCCCAGACGGTGGTAGGTCTCTGTTACCGGAGACCGTCTAGGTATTAACGCAGCACCTATTTCTGCCGCCAAACAGTAGTGTGCTAACATTAATCTTCCGATTTGAAGGGTGATTGCAGCTATTAAAATTACTAGGGTAAAGTAATATCAATTTGTCTAGCGCCATTTATTTTCCTAGATATATCTGATAATTTGCACGACCAGCTTAATAGGTCTTGAGTCCTATGTTAGACAAGGCTTTGAGCCCTACCAGTACTAGAGGACTCTTATGAGAATTGTTGATTTTTATATTTTTCATCAGATGATAGATATCTACTGCATATATATACAAATGACATTTTGTATATATAAGCCTCCAGACTTGCTATTTGGTAGGAACATTCCTTTTACCCAGTAGAGGTCAACTAAGAATGGATTTTACAAAATTCTTTCCCCAAAAGGTAGTTACGGCTAGAGACGCTGGTGGGGAACAGTTAGTTGCATAAAGGTATTTTTAAGTAAAATGGGAAATGTCAAACGGGTAAATATTCTGTATGTAATGCCATGTGAGAGGTGGATGATTTCAAGGTTGAGTTTTTTATTTACTTGTGACAGGTTCGGTGCCAGTTCGACTAGTTTCCTTTTTTTTGGATGTAAAAAATGTCTACAGATTGTTTTTTAAATTTACAACTATCTTTAAAGGGATAAAATAAGAATCTTGTTTTAACCAATATTTCTATATATATGGTGTTAAAAATTCTCTAAAGAATCTGGAATTATATTTGATTTTCTATCGTCTTCACAGCATCCAAATGTTGTCCCTTGATCAACATTTGCCTTTTCAATTGATTTCCATTTGATCTACTCCCTGTGATCTTCACCAAGTCGACATTCCATCCGGAAGGCGGAGATGACTAAAAATGCCTTTAATGTAGCAAACATTACTTAGGCTTTAAACTTAAGCACTATTGTCTAACATACTATATTAACCCGTGGTGGTCTCTGTAGCCGTAGACAGCCTAGGTATATACGACTGCAGCTCCTATTACAGCCGACACATAATATTGTGCAAATGTTACTGTATTCCGGTTTGAACGGCTCTGTAGCTAGAATTGGTAATCTGTGTATCATCCTAGCTAGTGCTACTTAAGCGTATGACTTACCATAAACTGAACGTCTCGTCGGTTTGTCGAATAAAAAATTCTTACTAGTCGTAGGTAAGAAATTGAATCTAATACAGATCGCCATGGATAATCTGCATGTCCTAGACCCAAATGCGATGCAACTTTATGCAGGAATCGATTTGATATCAAACCTTAGACCTGGGGTCAGTTATGCGCTTATCGTTGTGCCGTTTAGTTATTAACATTTACTGCGCCGGTGGAATGTCCGGTAGATTGGATCACACAGATGTTACGGAACTTTCCAGAAGTATTCTGCAATCCTTTTTTAATATTCTACTACTTCTAATACGCAACGATCTTAAAGTTCACCTAGGTAAGTGATACGCTTGCCCATAACTTGGCGCTGGTCAGGATACGCTGCACCATATGGTGTTCCTTGCCTTATAAATTAGTGAATGTATCGACATGGGAATATGAATATATAAAGCGTAATGATTTTAATAAGGTTCTCTCTTATCAGCCTGATAACGCCCACTGTTGGGCATAGGCCTCTTTCAAGCAGCTTCATTGAGAGGGAATTTGATTTGAGCGAGACGGTTAAAGCCTCTTCTGTTTAGCGGTGAGGTTGACTTGGGCTCCGTAAGATGTTGGGCGGAACCCCTTACAACCCTCTATTTCTAAATGGTTATATACCATTTATTTTTGAATTTCATAGATCTTGGAACTATTATAAACATTTCCATTTCGTATTACTTATGCGGTTGCCATGGTAACGGTTGCTATAGAAAGTCATCTGCGATCGCGGTTGCTCTCGGGTAATATTTCAGGTATTGCTTAAATACTTTTGTTATATATAAATAAAGATCACAATGGCGTGCGGTTATAAGGTTATCAGATATAACCGGTTCGATCCGGTTCACAGTCAGGTTAATGCCACTGAATCTTAAGTAAATAATAGTATTTACAAATATCTTATGTCGCACACACTATGAGTATATTGCCTATCTGTTAAATGACTACATATTTTTTTATACCGCGAAGCGAAGCTATGAGCGTGACGTTCATCTGATGGTAAGTGACACGTGCTTATAACATAGTTTAGGTTGATGATTTGAGACAGAAAATTATAATTCTCGTTATTATCGTAATTACTTGCTACAACGCCCTTTAAGCCGGAACTAAGCAATGTTTGTACAGTACTGTAATCTACGTAAATATGATGTAATGACTATGAAGTTCGTTTATAACACCTCGGCCGTTCCGTCACTACGAGTACAGTAAAACACCATTTTTTTTTGTTTAATGAAGTGAATAGAAGAGAAGATCTTTCACCTGATACTAAGTGATACGAACACCCATTATAACGTGGCGTTAACTAGAACGGTATTCACACCATTTCGGTTTGAAGGGCTCTGTAACTAGTGTAATTACATGGATAACGTGACTCAACACTTTATGTCTCAGACGATGAGCGCAATATGGTGCAGTGCATACCTTCTTAACTAGCGCTATGTTGTTATGGAGGGGGTATCATTTACTATCAGGTGAACCTCCCGCTCGCCACTGAATTACATACAAAAAGAAGGCAAATGTATGAAACGGTATTATTTGATAATCGTATGCTTCAGTGGGTAGTAAAATAACTCTCAAATCCTTTTTAAGTTAAATTTAAGTTATTTTAACTTTTTCTTATACACGTTTTTGGTTTTCACGATGATCACAATTCAAGTTTTATTTGAAAAAAAAAAACATAAAATGTCTCTTCGTTTCAGTTTAATTTACTGCCACGGGCCGTTACTCCATACGGTCCAGATGGCCGGCCTGTACAATGACTCGAAGACCTTCGTCGACATGAAGATAAAGTATTCACCCAACATCACCCTGGACCACTTCACCAAGATGATCGAAAGGTGAGCTGTATATTTTAAAATTGACCACATCGCATCCACTCTATTGTCGGAGATCGTCTAGGTGGGTACCAGCGCAGCGCCTGTTCCTGCTGCCGAACATTACTGTGTTCCGGTTTGGAGAGCGCTGTAGCTCGTGCAATTACTAGGGTAACAAAACTTTACATTTTATGGTCTCAGGCCACGAGCGCAATGTGATGCAGTACATACCATTCTTCAGGTTCATCAGGTGAACGTCCCGCTCATCTCGTCTCATATTTACTTAAAAAAAAAAACTAAAATCTTTAGACTTATATCATCTGTATTATTATACCTCTAGAAGTGAACAGTATTGGAACTCGTAAAGTTAAGAGACGCTATGTCCAGCAGTAGAAGTACATTGAGTTGATGATGAAAGACCAGAAAATATCGACTGCATCACTTCAAGAAGGATGTCGTTTTGTGTACTAATTTAAAGAGGTAATTACCTAGTCAAATTACTGGGGTAATTAGATGATTATATGTCTTAAAGCGATGATCGAATACTGATACTGTGTGAATACCTTAAGATATAGTTTTCGACCAAAGACAGAAATGGCTGTACCATGCTGATCGTCAACCTTCACTAGTTGGAGATGCACTTCAAGAAGAAGATAGTCTTCGGCAGGTATGATGTTTACGTGGTTTGCTATTTCCAGATTGTATCCCATGCAGCCAACGAAAGCGGATATCCAGGAGTTTGTCAATCAGAACTTCGACCCGGCAGGTTCTGAGTTCGAAGAATGGAGGCCAACTGATTGGAAGGATAACCCTGGTTAGTTCCTTTATATCTCCGTATATTTTAGATGTGTACTCTAATTTTTTTTTTTGTGGTAAGGTCTGAATAATCGTAATTCTATTTTCAGCGTTTCTCCAACGGATCAAGGATCCACTTCTTTATCAATGGGCTTCGGACTTGAATAAACTATGGCTGGAGCTCGGCAGGAAGATGAAGGAGGAGGTGAAGAAGAATCCGGATCTCTATTCAATCATTTATGTGGATAATCCGGTTATTGTTCCAGGTAAGAGATCGGGCTTATCAGACTTGCGTGTCAAGTGATCGAGAAAGTAGTTTTTTTTTAACTTTGTATACTTTCTTTTTTGGATACTGTATAAGTAAAGAACGGATTAATTTGTTTATAACTTTTTATAGAAAAGAGAAATGTTATAAATTTTTGGGTCTAAATAGCGACGTGTTGTTAAGCTTGCGACCGACACCTGAAGTGATGACCATGATCACTGTAAAGAGTGATACCGACGGAGAAGAAGAAGGGATATCGTCTACAATTTTTTTTATTTTATTACTTGATGTTTTGGCTTCAGTTAAAAAAATTGTATTCTGCAGCAAAAATAGCCGTGGTCTTAGAGCACCAGTAATCATCATCACTATCTCGTCGTTTTTACTCCAGGTGGTCGTTTCCGTGAGTTCTACTATTGGGATTCGTACTGGATCATAAAAGGTCTCCTGCTATCCGAGATGAGGATCACCGCTAGAGGCATGGTCTCCAACTTCCTGGACATTGTCGACAGGATCGGATTTATACCCAACGGTGGAAGAATTTACTACGTCATGAGGTGATTACGTAACTGAGACATTAACGTTTACTTCTAAGAAATTTTTCTTTCTGCACTAGATGTTTAAAAATTTCATCTGTTTCTTTTTGTATTATTGCAGATCTCAACCGCCCCTACTCATCCCTATGGTCCAGTTGATAATGGAGGACTCCTATGACATTAATTTCTTAAAACAACACATACATACCCTGGATAGGGAGTTTGACTTCTGGATGACCAACCACTCAGTTGAGGTCGAACACGATGGAGAAAAGTGAGCTATTTTTTTACCTATTTTATAATTATTAGAACAGAGGTTAAAAAACAAGACGGATGATATAACTATTGCTATTGTTGTTAAGATAAATAAATATATTTTTTAGAAAAGAAAGATTTCCTTTTTTACTTCTATACTACATCAGATAATTATTAGTGGTAATTCAGACCTCGTCTAATAAGTGATATATATCATCAATTTGTAGCTCAGACATTATCGTCTACATTTTCAGATTCACCATGCTGAGGTACGTCGACCAGTCTAAAGGGCCTAGGCCGGAGAGCTATAAAGAAGACATTGACTGTGCTAAGTAAGTTGCATTGTAAAATATCTTTATATATATAGAAGATATCAAGATCTTCATTGACCCATCACGAGATCTCCGACACTAGAAATATTGCTTCTGTTATTTAGAGGTCAGTAAAAAATGGATCTTACAAAATTCCTTCCCCAAAGGGAGTTGCAGGAGTGTTACGGCCAGAACAGCTAGTATTTAGCTAGCACCTAGTATTTGTATAAATTTTTTGGATTCAGGTTTTATTTTTAACTCTATTTATTTATTATTACACTCGAATAATCGAAAGTAGACTAAAAAGAGCTTTGAACTTTTCCAGACACTTCGATACAACAGATAAAAAAGAAGAACTTTACGCTGAATTAAAGGCGGCTGCCGAATCCGGATGGGACTTCTCGTCCAGGTGGTTCATAATGAACGGTACTAATAAAGGTAAATTCTATAGAAACTATACAAAAGGTCAATAATTATTTATTTTGTTTTCCTTTTATAACATAGCAAATTTAATATGTAATATTTTTTATATGTACAGCGGAGTATATACCAAATGATATACACTGCGATGCTGTATGTGTGAAGATAAATAGTATCTGCCTGATGATGTTTCAACAGCATTACACTGTGATCGCTGCTTTAGATCTGGGATTTTAACTACTTTTGTTTCGTTCAATAAAAAAAACTGTGACCACAAGTACTAAACGTTAACTGCTAGTAGAGTTTATTTTTGAGACTGCCTATGTACATAGATATAGTTAAACCTATAATATATAACAATAGTATAATCACTGATCTACCTTTCATCCTAGGGGAGCCATTCTGGGCAACAGCGATTTACCATTTATGCCTTTATGTCACTTAAGAACATGTGATGATGTCGCCGAGAGTTAGCCCATAGTAGACAAAATATTCCACGATACTATGACAGTCTCTAGTACTCGTAATTAATAATAATACTGTTTTTATTTTTTTATGGATACAATTTATAAGATTTTGACATAATTTATACGCAGGCAACTTAACGAATCTGAAGACCAGGTCGATAGTGCCAGTGGACCTGAACGCAATTATGTCCTGGAATGCTGAGATCATGGCCAGCTTCTATCAGCGCATCGGTAACGTCGACAAGGAGAAATACTACAGGGAGACCCATGCCAAGCTCATGGAGGCGATAGAAAAGGTACGGGTAAAGTTAAAGCAATAACTTTTTGGTTAAACGATAGATGTCTAGAATTAGAGTGGGTTCGAATCCAAAATGGCTATGAATAAATTGTTATATTTACTTTGATAAATATTAACTTTAGGTACCTTAAAAAATTGACATTATAGAATGTCAATTTTTACTCATCAACTTCATTCACTGGTGGTAGCAGTCACTACCACCAGTGAATGAAGTTGAATGAAGGTAAGGACCTGATGACAAAAGTTACGACCTCGTATAACAATGTGGCATTTTTGGGCGTAGTGAGCGGAGTTATAAATAGTTCCAGGAATGTAAGTTAATGGTAGCACTATCACTTCCCTGATGAGCGAGAACCGCTGTCGTCTCTTATTTCTACAATTCTGCAAAGAAATAAGTAAAACAATAAAAAGGGGACAAAATGCGATAGCGTAGAAAATAAGTAAAAAAGAAAAATGTAAAGCAAATAATAAATGTAATGAAAGTAGGATGTCATACTCGATAAAGATAAGAATAAATGTAAGCAACACAATGATTAGTGATAAGACCAAAGATAAGAATGTATTAGGAAGTAGAAATAAGAATGCAAAAATAAATTAAGATTGTGTCCCCTTATTTAAGGAAAGTATGAAAGAATTAAATGGAATGGTGGATAAATGAGAGAAAAGAATGAAAGATTAGAACAGTATGAAAGTAGAAGAGGAGGAAAGAAGAGTATGAAGTAGAAATAAATGACAATCTTATAAATACAGAAAGGTATGAAAAGCCCAGGCTCACGAATTTCCGGAAGAATGTTGAAGAAAAAAAAGACAATGTGGCACTAGTTAGGACGATATACCCTGCGTCAGATTGGATTGGTAGTTTGTGATATTAGAATTCTAAATATTAGACATTAGAATCACCAGTGTCACCAAACCTTTGCTTTGCAGTAAGCGACCATATACTGATTACAGGTACTATGGCACGAGGACGTGGGCGTATGGCTGGACTACAGTCTGGAGTCCGGAAGACGGAGAGATTACTTCTACCCCTCCAATGTCGCCCCGCTATGGACCGGCAGTTACGACAGTGCCCGCACAGAGTACTTCACGAGACGGATCATCAACTACTTGGATAAAGTTAAGGTATACCTGAAAATATATTTTAGTACGTCTATGTTTTTATTGAACGATATAAGACTAGCGATACCTTATTGATGAAGAGTGATAAGTTTGTTCAAAACAATGTCGAGACAATACGGATCATATTCACTCCACCAAAATGTGAGTCCCATTGAGATATGATTGGTAATCTTTGTACTCCTGTAAAATTACTAACTACTTCGTTCTTTAAACCGGAATATTTGTTAACTGCTGTTTGGCCGCAAAAGACACTAGAAGAAAACATTCTTTTTACTGTAGGTAAGTATCAGTATACAGCATCGATTGCTGAGGAAATATTTGTGGAAGGTCTATGCCCAGCATTGGACATGATGACATTCGTAATGTTCACTATATGTATACGATTCTTATCATCTTTCAGGTGGACATATATGAGGGCGGTATTCCCACTACATTCGAGCATTCCGGCGAGCAGTGGGACTATCCCAATGCTTGGCCGCCGTTACAATACATAGTGGTGATGGGACTTGCAAACACCAAGATGCCGGAGGCTAACCGCTTAGCGTACGAAATGGCCACCAAGTGGGTTAGGTCCAATTTTGAAGTATGGAAGCAACAGACCGCTATGTTGGAGAAGGTCAGTATGCTTATAATGGGTGTCTTTAGGCAACATCTATTTTTTTTTATTTAAGGCGTGGCTGCTTATTTTGTGGGTGGTACTTGTATACATTTTGAACAAGCGCGAGTTTAATCTTCGCTAAGCTTGTGAATCTGGTGAAACGTAAGGATATAGCCAACGCGGTGCGTAAATGGTTTTAACTCTATTTTAAATAAACCCTGATTCCTAGCAATGGGAACAATAAGACGGCTTTCATTACTGATTATAACCGCCAAACTAATATTTTATTTGAAACAAGACTTGAATATTTTATATACGACAAGATTACAAAAAAATCTACCGATTGGGATGTTTACACGTTACCTAATTGCAATCATTGCCTACTGGCATAACTCAATTTTAGTTATACAGCTTCTCCCCTCTTTCTCTTACTATGTCTTCTTTCCCTTTTTTCTCTTTCTCCTAGTCCTCTCTCTCTCACGTTCTTTCCCTCTGTCTTTGTACATAATATAACATTTTTAATTTTTGCAAATTTTGTAGTATGACGCGACAATCTTCGGTGGTTTTGGCGGTGGCGGCGAGTACGTTGTGCAAAAAGGTTTCGGTTGGACCAACGGTGTGGTGATGGCACTGTTGAATAGATATGGAGGTATGCGAATTGGTTTTCTGCTCACATATTAATAAAATCTAACCTAAGTTTATTCTTAAGTGATTACAATACGTTACAAATCCCCTAAAACGACGCAAGTAACCGTAACGGAAACTTGCTTTTACATTTTATTTGTACCCGTTCTGATCATAACATTTCCATTTTGAGTAATGCCTCCAAGTTAACAAATTACGCATTCAATTGTTTCGAATTCATTTATTGTATTGTTCAATTAAAAGATCATTCTCTTGTATAGATAACACAAGACAAATTAATATATTCGTTTAATATACCAAAGGAAAAAGAATGACAGATGGAATTGATACCTTAAGGTTAATTACCTGATAGTTCTCTTTGGGTATTTAATCACATCATAAAGACAAAATTTATTTTAATGGATAGGGTCTAATTACTAATATTTCATTTCGCTACATTGATTTTTATATTTATAGTTGGATATATTCGAATCGGTGTCCTTAATATTTCGTACTCTGTCTACCAATCTGGTAATGTGTCGTGGTCTGCATCTTGGACATCTAAGAGATACCCGCATCATCTTTGTATTAATATTCAAAATCATATTACATACATAAGAAAGGTTGAATCATGGCTTTGCACATCGTATACATGATGGTGAATGTCGATCATAAACTGCATGTGGTAATGTTAAATAATAATACCATTTCATTAAATAAACAATAATCTATTATTATTCACCATAACAGCTTTAAGCATAACATTTAAGGTTATTATATAAATATACTGCGTTGGTTTTACATGGCTGGAAGTATTGACTGAATAAAGACACGCTATCGGAAAAAGGTTTTTTTTTCTACATCAAGCTAATACTTCACCTCAATATGACGCTTTATGACAAGGTCGTTCATGGTGAAAACATATGAGAAGGACAACATTCCGATTCTCATATGATGGTATTATAAAAACTTACTATTTAGTAATAGATCTCTGTTGCCAAAGACAGTCTAGTACGATTCAGTCCTTATTTCTGCCGCTAAATAGTAGTGTGCAAACATTATTATGTTCCGGATTGAAAGGAGTTGCAGCTAGTTAAATTATTGGGGTAACGAAACTTAATATCCTGTCTCAAGGCGACGAGCGCAATATGGTGCAGTGTATATCATCTTATCTAGCACCACATTGTTATGAACCGGCAGATGAATAACATAACTATTAATCGCCAAAAGAAACCTCTGTCTCCTCCCAAATTAAAGTTAGCCGTGTCACAGAGGTCTTCAAAAGTTTGTTCACAATCAAACATTTGTCTGCCTCAATATGAAAGTTTTAAGAAAGTCGAAAGTACGTTAAGTAATTTGGTAATCCTAGTATTAAATTTACAATCAGTTATCGTTATCTCCATGATGACTTTTGTTGCCGCTTCAAATATTAATTTAAATGTTTTTTTTTTCTATTCGATCACCCATTCGTTCATCACGGCAGTCGGTACAGAGGGTATGTCACTTTCACTAACATTTGTTGTTATATGTCTAGAATTTTCCTTGTAAATTAGATATCAAATTGATATATATATAAATATTTATTTAATGGTAATTATGATAGAGCAAGATATTTCTAATGACTGTTAAATAATTTTTTTCTTAATTGTGTGAATGAAACTATTATATTTATGACTATAGCATTAACAACAAATTTTGTTAGGGGCTTTTATTGCTCATCTCAGAAATATATCAGCATCATTGATACAAAACTATATAATTCTAAAACTTATTACTACCGTTAAAACATTTATAGTATGAAAATTGAGACATTTAAAAGAAAAGAACGGGACTGCTATATACATTAAGAATATCTGATCTTGTGGACTTTAATTCAATCAAAACAAGATGGAGAGTGTCTAGATCTTGTATATTGATTCCATCTTATCGATATATGTAATATTACCTAAAAAATCATATGTGTAGTTGAGTAAAATAGACAGTACCTGGGGCTCTATGCCCCTTATTTCAAAATATATGATTACTTCTTAAAAGGTGTTTAATAAATATATATATTATAAGGAAAAATACTTTGAAATAGAATTATTAAATAGAATCATAAATTTTTTTTAGATACTTTTTAAAATATAAACAACTTTCACATCCATTTGCAACATCATATTTTTGGTATTTTATTATATGTAAATAAATGAATATTTAATCTATGTATTTATGGTTTTCTTCTTTTCAGTATTTTCTTTGATTGTTATATAGTTTCCTTCTTTTGAAGCTGTGCTCTTCATTGTGTAGCATTTTTTTTTTCTTTTCGTTATAATATGTTTTTATTCACTTTATGTTTATATGGAAATTGGATTGGTATTCTTAAAAATAAGTACAATTTTTTTTTATATTAAGTTATCTTTTACTTGCACTTATTTTCATAAAATGATATTTTATTGTGATTGAATTGAAATGGCAAATGGTTTTAGATTTTAAAAGCCAAGTTTTTAATTGTATTGTTTATAATTTGTCCACCATTTTTAATTCAATCATCTTTATTATATATATAATATAATATTCTTATACATGTTTAATATTCTTTTTTTCCTCACTGCATGTAATCACTGGACAGTGTAGACTAATGGTATGGGTTTAGCAGCTATTATATAATCTGTGGTATAAAGGTCGCACTTATTACTGCATGAAGGTTACTGGTTATTCTTTACTTATCACAATTTCTCTATATTCTCGGATTGGATCTCGGAGTTTTTTATATTGTTATCGCAAGTTAACTTTTAATAAAAAAAACCTTTCTATCAAATTTTATATGCTCTGTTTACAATATTAAAAAAAAATCAACATTCGAAAAATAATACGCTATAAGAGTGATGATATATCACCGATAGTATTGATTAATAGTATATTGTTTTTATTCTCTTTATTGAGCAAACAGAGCTATTTTTTTGTTGTTACTATTAACCAGAATGTTTATATTTAGTTTTATATCAATTATCAAAAGTGCATAAACAACTGGCCAGTGAAAGAAAAATAAATAGATAAACTGGCAAGTGATGAAATGAAATGATATATAAAAAAATAAATAAAACCCATGTGTTAGTCTACGCGCGTCCGGTGTCGCGTGCGCGCGCTCACGGCGCTGACTATTTGACAGAGACGTTGTCGGCAGCGGAGGCGTTCGGGACGGGCGCGGCGGACTCCGGCGCAGTGTACGGCGCGCAGGTGGGCGCGAGCGGTGTCGCCACCGCCGTGCTCGTCGTGCTGGCATCGGTCGCTGCCGGTGCTTTAGGGTGAGGTTAGTACACAAAACCCATATTCTCTTATATCTATACACATCTAACCACTAGCTCGCTACCTTAATGGTTAGAGCGTGCGGCCTTCATTCCGAAAATCGAGGGTTCGAATTTCGGCATGTACCGATGACTTTAATAGTCAAGTTATGTACATTTGTGAACTTTAAAACTGCGAAATACAAACTGTGAAGAAAAATATCGCGAGGAAATCTGCACATGAATTAGAATTTATTCTAAAGTGTGTGTGAAGTCACAAATCCGCATTGGGCCCGCGTAGTGACTATGTCCTATTGCTCTCATACTGAAGGTAGGCCTGTGCCCCAACATTGGGGCAGTAAATTAACTGTTGGAACTATTCAACCTTTATATAAACGTAAGCGCTTAAAGATTGCTAGAATGACAACCGGCCGATGGGGCAGTAAGGTCCTGGAGTAGCGATCACGTAATGGATCGACAAGACCATCACAAGTTATACCGACGTTCTGGTGAAGGTCGCTGGAAGCCGCTGGATGCAGGCAGCGCTGGACTGATCCGTGTGGAGATCAGCAGCTTCTATTTTTGCCGCCTAACATTAATGTTCAACATTACCGTTTGCTGTTTGAAGGACGTTGTAACTAGTGAAATTACTGGAGTAACGAGACAATGTCTTATCTGTCAAGGTGACGAGCGTAATACGGTATAATGTATATCACCACCAGAACAATTCATTCCAGTGGTTTCGTGGAATACCATAACAGCCTATATACTTCACCATTGGTAGAACACAGATCTACCCTCAATGTGAGGGCGATGGGACCATAGACACTACGCGGGCCCAATGCGTATTGGTGACTTCACACACACCTTAGAATAAATTCTAATTCATGTGCAGGTTTCCTCTCGATGTTTTCCTTCACCGTTTGTATTTCGCTGTTGTTACTGAAGTTCACAAATGTACATAACATAAATATTAAAATCATCGGTACAGGCTGAGATTCGAACCTGCGACCTTCGGAATGAAAGCCGCACTCTCGAACCAGTAGGCTAGCGATCTACTATACATTACATATACAGCTGTTATCTTAACAAATGAAATCATAGGTTGGTTCAACCCAAAAAGTTATCAAGAGACATCATCATCATTATTAGTTTCTTGTACTGAAGTCGGAAGACCTTCGGAATGAAGGCCGCACGCTCTAACTATTAGACCAGCGAGTAAGCGAAGTTTGGTCGAATAAAAGCAACTTATCAGGAATAAAACAGAATCGCAATATATAAAGGAGTAAGAAGAGGAAATATAGGAGAGATGCTACAGGGGATGATCTTTCAGCCCCCCCCCCCCCAGAAAGGAGTATATGGAGGTCTTCACTTCACACAGGGAGGACGAATGAAAGAAGGAATGGAATGTACAACGATAGAGAAGAAATGGGTATGAGAAATAAGTAGAGAGTAAAAGAGGATAAGAATGAAAGATGACAATAAAAAATAGATATATATAAAATGTAAAGATAATGGTAAAACATAATAATGAAACAAAAAATGTAAAAGATGGTAAATGTAATATTAAGGATGATGGTAAATGAAAAGTAGAAATAAAAGGCCCCAACCCAACCTACGCAGAGGGAACAATTAAACAAAAAAAACTTGTTTACCTTCTATATTATGTATAAAGCTTTAAATGAATTTTAATATTTTTTATATTACAATTCATTCAAGTGTCCTCCGTTTGGCTTAAATGGCACAAGCTCACTGGAGTTACCTGCGACACTAGGCCCCCCATCAAACTTAAGGGGCTATTATATGATAAGACCAGTTCTCATTTATGGAAGCAAGACATGGGCAATGACAAAACGGCATGTTCACTTCATTCACGTGGCCGAGATGAAAATGTTGAGGTTGATGTGCGGGATAATGAGACTCGATAGGCAACGAGTACGTGCATGGCAGCCTCGGAGTACGCGATGTCGCCGAAAAACTGCAGGAAAACCGGCTGCGATGGTATGAGCATGTCAAAAGAAGACCACCTGAGTACATAGGCAATAAAACACTCAGCCTCAATGTACCCGGCAAACGGCGGAGAGGAAGACCTAAGCTGCGATGGCTGAGTGTAGTGACAAATGATATGATAAGCTGCGATCTCAAAGAAAGAGATGTTCCAAATAGAGCGAAGTGGAGTGAGAGAAGTAAGAGAGCAGACCCTGTCTTAAGACGGGACAAAAGCTAAGAAGAAGGACAATTCATTCAATATACTGAAAGAATATGTATGCAGTACGCTTGTATATTCCAGAATATTTTTCCAATTTTCTGTATATTAATTAGTACCGTAATTCTGAAGATGGAAAATAAATAGTTTAAATTAAAACAATGAGGAGAATGAATATAAAATGAAATCAATCCAGCCAGAGCCCGTCTACACTCTGATGATGTTTATCGCTTGCTAGTCGTTTTTGACATAGAAGAGTGTGAATTCAGATATAACGGCTGATAGAGGGATATGGAAGAGAAGTACATACTGTGCCGAGCCCACATAGCTGGGAAAAGGGCAGGGGGAAGAAGTTGTTAGCTCGCGGATCTGAGGGCCACGAAGCCATTAAAATTATTAATCAGCTTAAAAAACATTTGGTAAACATTAAATGACAGGCATTTTTCATTTTGTTGCAGATTTTTTTCCGGTATTATTACCGACGTACGAGGCACATCCAAAAGTAAGATCATTCCATTATTATTTCCTATGTAATATTATAATAAAGAAATCGATTCTATTTAGAGCACCATCACACTGAGACTTTATTTCGAATTATTTTCAGTATTTTCATATAAATATTATATAAAGTATAAATTGATTTATTATAATCATAATTTAAATTTCAACCTTAGGTACAGTCTAAAGCAACTAAATAAAGTAGATAGACTAATCAGTCCTAAATCTAATAAAGTTAAAGTCCTTTCCTTTTCCGTTAAGTTCCTTATAGTAGCATCAAAACAAATTTACTGCATTAAGCATTGCTTATATATTTGTTTATTTTATAACGTATAAACATTTGAAAGGGTTGATGTGTGATAGTGGTGTAATGTAAACTATTCATATGTTATACTACCTTCACTTAGTTTTATGTACATAGTATAAATGGGTAAGGAGTTAATTTTTCAAGTATATAAATACTTCAATAAGGACTACTCAAATGGATTGGTGATTACAAACTATAACTTTTTAACTAATTAATTAATTAAGGCTGTTAAACAAAATTAACTCCTTTATCCTACATATAAATGTTTAGTATTAGTATTACTAATCCTGTGACATACCTGTATTTAAATGTATTATGTAATAATAACCTCTATTTAAGCTACCGGATATTGCCTATGACTTTATTTATTTATTTTTTTTTTAAATTTTTCGTTCATTTTTTATTTTCTGCACTGTTATATTCAGTACTATTTATTATTGTATAAATTTAAACTAAAAATCTTTCTCTATATATTTTCAAAAATTCTTTTATCAGGACATAAGAGATTATTTAGGGATTATAACTTCTAGTACTATTTTTAACAATAAAATATATATAAATAATTTATTTTTTTACTTCAATAGTGAGATGATAATATTAGTTAATAAATAATACTTAATAATTTCCATAAATTTTCTATAAAAAAAATCTGGTTTTAAATATTTCAGGAATTGGTATTATGTAAATAACTATATGTCGTCAAACCATTTCTTGAGCTGTCTACTAAGTGCACGTTTTCCAGGAATTTTGCCCTCCAGGATCAACCTTGGAAACTCATAAAAGCATCCTTTTTGAAGGTCTCCGAAAAATGCAACCTCTTTGAAGTATATACATCTCATTTATCTAGTCTAGGCTAGGTTTAGAAATTTAGTCATCGTTCACTTTATGTAATGGAGGAGCCCTAACATTCATTATCATCGTTAACTCTTCCTGACAAGAGTTTTATCCGGTTCCTGCCACTCAGTCGCGGAAGTCTTTACTGTTCTAGATGGTATATTGTAACATCCGGTTGCAATTTTTATCATGCGAAGGCCAGGTCCATTATAAATACTTCGTATTGCACTCATATTTATAGTCTATGACAGAGATTTTTTTTTCAATTTTCCGCCTAGTTAGGTACAATCATTGCGCCCATCTCCAACGGTAAACAGTAGTATGCAAACATTACTGTGTTCCGGTTTGAATGGCGCTTTACCTAGTGGAATGTGGTGCAATATATGTCATCCTAACTAGCGTCACCTTGTGGTGAGCGAGCGTATCACTTACCATCAATCAAACGTCCCATTCGTGTTGCTTAATTAATTAAAAAGAAAACTATAATATCTATCAATATTAACAAATAATAAACAAGCAACAATCAAAGCAGTTTTATTAATTCAAAATGGCCGCCGTCTAGTGTCTATAGAAATGGCGGTTGGCAATGTAACAGTTTGACATTGAACGTAGTAGAGGTCAACATTCCTTGTACTTGGGCCTCCGAGTTAGATTTATTACAGGAAACCTGTTGTTGGATGCTAGATGAGTGCACATGCGATGTGACGTCATCGTTGCACCTTCATTTCACTCGCAGCGAATTGATCACGCACCGTTCACGTGAACGCAGAGGTTCCTGGTTTCGATTACGGAATAATTTCAATCAGGCTTGTCACGGCATTATATTTTATTACGCTTTATTGTGAGACCTTAATGAGGTATCCGAAGGGCCGAATACACGGCGCCGTGTACCTAGAAATTTCATGTAGGACATCCATACCATACTTGAAACCTTTGTGCTTATCTGTACTTAAGAATAGACTAACCAATTAATTTCGGCATAGTTGCATACCTTCTTGGTTAGTTAACATATTATTATTTAGATACATTTGATGAAGGAGTGTATCATCATCATCATCAGCCGATAGACGTCTACTGCGGGTCATAGGCCTGAAGGTTGTGTATGTCAAAGCTTAATTGCCTATGTTTATGGTTGATCAGTCTGTACTGTTGGAGACTGTCTAGGTAGAGTAACGAGATTCAACATCATATATCTAAATGTGGAGTATTGTATAACATCCTAACTGGTGTCACGTTGTTATTAACAGGTATATTACTTACCATGAGGTGAAGTTTCCTCTCGTCTAATAGGTTCCTTGAATAAAAGAAATATAAATTATGCCTCTACGTGCAGGCCGCATACACGGCGCCGTGTGATACAAGTAGTTATTGCCTTACATCATGTGAAGCTTTGTCTGTAGATATTGGCTTTAGTCGCGATTCTTACGATCTGGGCGAGCTAACGAGATAGGTCGTTAAGGAAATAAAACTGTACACGATTCTTATCTGATAAGCCTTCTTGGTAATGTTAAAGTCACGAGCAGTTATTGTGGTGGATTAATATGTAGTTACAATGGCATTGTTCAGTTTTATTCTACAATAATGGCTTCAACAATAACAAACCCACCTATCCCCTCCATCACAAAACAAACGTTGCTATTAAAAAATCTCATTATGTATTAAAAACTGCAATTATTAGAATTATTATGCCGGAGATCTAGAGAGCGTCTAGGTTGTACCGTAGTTCTTAGTGTTTTTCTTATTCAATGAAGCGAAGAGACTATAGAGATGTTCAGTTGGTAGTAAGTGATACGCCTAACTATAATAATGTGGCGATAGTTAGCATGATATATACAGCACCTCATTATAATAGTAAATCTACTAGCTACAGCGTCCTTCAAACAGGAACGTGGTAATGTTAGCACACTATAGTTTGGCGGCTACGATAGAAGCTGCTGTGGTACATGTCAAGAGGTCTCATGGGATGATCGCTCAATCGATATACATCCTGCTCTGCATTGGTATAGACACTTATAATCGAGTGTACTTGTCCGACTCTTTTCTTTCTCTCTCCTGCCCTTTACCCACTCATGTGGGCTCGGCACAGGATGTACTATTCCATATCCCTCTATCAGCCGTCACATCTGAATTCACACTCTTCCTACACATGTCATCTTTCACACAATCCGTCCACACTTTCTTCGGTCTTCCTCTACCCTTATAACCATCCCCGTTCATTCTCATTACTTTCTTTGTTATACGTCCTTCATCCCTCCGCATAACATGCCTGTACCACGCTAACCTCTTGCTTTTCAATTTCTCCGTCACTGGAGCAGGTCTCAGACTTCCTCTAACCAAAAGATACTTAGATCTAACAATGTCACCAACTTCCCATGAGGATGCGATTATTGTGACGTCAGGTCCACTCCTCTTCAATTATATTTATGGTCCAAGGTTAGCGTAGACCAGGACGGAGGCTCTTGTATTGTCTATCTCTAGTAGCAAAGTTAATGTATTTGTGCCACAGTTTATAAGCGGAGAGCGGTATTTAAAAAAAATGGTAACTATGAACGTTGCTAGCATACCACATGCAAGTTTCCTAATTTTACAGGTTTTTTTTTGTATAAAAACTCGTTTCTGTCTAAATATTGTATCTCTTGTCAGCTGGATTAACTCCCACTTCTGGGAAAATGTTTCAAGATCCTCTCTAGGAGAATTGGGTCTTACCCCCACCACGCTGCCTCATTGCGGATATGTGGGATGATAGAGCTTCGTTTATTGTTTGATTTGGGCTCCGTAAGTTGTTGGGCGGAACCCCTTACACCACCTAAATATTGTGTATTTATTGCCTATGACTTACCAGTTCTATGTTGTTTTTGCTTTTTTTTTATTCCAATACAATAGTAAGTGACACGTCCATAACAGCGTAGCGCAAGATAGGATGATATACACAGCACCAGTATTGTGCTCGGCTCCTTGCGATATCAGATGTACGGTCGCGTTATCCAATTAATTTTATTAGCTACAGCGCCCTTGAAACCGAAACACGGTAATATTTGCACAGTACTGTTTAGCTGCAAAAATAGTCGAAAATACTTACCTAGACGGTGTCCGGCAACAGACCTACCACCACTTATTTATTTCCTACTAGTAATTAATGCAATTAAATCGTTGAAAAGAAATTAATAAAGCTCGTATTCATTTCCATTTAGGTTCATAACAAAAGCATAAACAGCTCATATTTAATTCCCACTGCTGGGACACAGGACGTTCTCCCACAAGGTAAAGAGTGAAGGGTACAATCTACCGCTCTGGCCAATGCGTTTTCATACAACAATTTTTTTAATAAAAAAGATTCTATATTATTTGATTCTAAAAGAAAGTAATAATAACAGTAATAATTTCTTATACCTTAGATTCGTCATCCCCACTAATTGGACATTAAGGGGTTGGTAATCAAAGACCCCGGAGGTCATCTATTGACCTATTTAACAATTTCAAGTAACTCACTTTGATCGTTTAACAAATATACTTACTAAAATTTACTACTTAATAAAATATACTTTATTAACTTAGAAACTGATTTAATAATAAATATCGTTGATTAATTTTTTTTTTTATTTAATTAAGCGACGAGATGGGAGGGACGTTCACTTGATGGTTAGTCATATGTCCGCCTATAACAACGAGGCGCTAGTTAGGATATACCGCATCAAATTACACACGTTTGAGACACAAGATGTTGAGGCCGGTTATCCCAATTATTACAGTAGCTACAACGTCCTACCAACCGGAACACAGTAATGTTTGCACTGTACTGTTAGGCGGCAGAAACAGGCGCTGTGATGGTACCCACATAGACAGGCTCCGGCAACAGACACCTAGTACTATTTTATTAACACAAAATATGGATGATTTTTTGTGATGAAGCGATTAGACGAGCGTGACAGGTCCTTACTACGTCTTTACCAACTTCTAGGTAGGGTAATCACTACATTGTAATCATCGCCTAATAAATAAGATATTCTCATTATCCCAGTAATTTAACTAGTTCCAACCGTCTTCATATAGAAAGTCAGTAAAATTTGCATGCTCATGTTTGGCGGCAGAAATAGGAGCTGCGGCGGTTCCTACTACAGTTAGTAAATTTACTGCAGCACAATCTAGTGGGGCATTACTTTGTGCCCGTTGCCTTGAGACATAACATATTAAGTCTCAATATCTCATCAATATCATTAGCTACAATGGTCTTCACATAGAAACAGTATAGTTCGCATACTACTGTTTGATGGCAGCAATTAGAGGTGGTACGGCCTGGTACGGTGGTACCTAATTCAGTATAGTAACTTTACTATAGCACATAAGATGTTGAGCCTCGTTAACCTAGCAATTTCACCAGCTACAACGGCCTTCACATTGAACAATAGTAAAACTTGCATACTAGTAGTAACTAGTGTACTTGATGAATTTACTGCAGCACAATATAATGCTTGTACTACCTTAATAAGTAAGATGTTAGTCAAATCAATGAATTTTCAATTTAATTGGATTTTCATTTCATCATCATCACCTGTCCACTGCTGGACATAGGTCTCGCCCCAAGATCTCTACATCGATCGATCACAGATTCCACTTTACAAAGTAATTATAGTACAAACCGCTATTATCTTACGCTTTGGACCTCTTCAATCTGAATGCCGGTTCATTATCCAGTGTAAGCCATTATAGTGCTTATTGTAGTGTAGTAGAGCTCGTTATTGCTTGTTCGACCTAACTCGCAGCGACCTTGCTACTCTTCATTGTTCAGCGCCGCTATCTCGTCCCCCCGCATAGTTTTACACAAATACAACCTTTTGTATACTCCGCCGTACTAAATAATCCATTATCAGTATATATTTGATCTCTATGCAGCGTTACTTTAAATAATAACTTAAATTTACACAATGGGGGTGTCTTCGAAGTAAATGGAAGGCAACTCTTGTTATTTCATAATTTATATGCAAAGTTTCATTTGAACTTGTTAGAATTAATCTTTTGTTCAGTTCTAAGTTAAAATGGACGTTATTTATGTCTCGAATTTGTTCATTATATTTGTTGCTTGGTTCTCGTTGTCGGTACTGATGGTAGGTCTGTTGGAAGATACCTTCGAAGTTGATACCACCGCAGCTCCTAATTCTCCTTCCAAGCAGCAATGTGCAAACATTACCGTCTGCTTTGAACAGCAATGTAGCTGGTGAAATTACTGATGTGATGAGTTAATTTCACACGTCACAAGGTCATGAACACAATGTGGTGCAGTGTATATCATCGCAACCAGCGTCACGTATTTAAAAGAAGCGACAAGATGTGCGCGAATTCACTTGATGGTAAGTGATACATCTGCCATAATAACGTTGCGCTGGATAACAATACTTTTTATATAGAAGATTTCAATGGTGGTGATGATACTATCACTCCCGTAACTCTGTTGTACTAGTATAGCAACTTGTCCACCTTAAGCTCGCTTAGTGGACAATGTGGATCTCCACCACCCACGAACTCGAAGATACTTCTCTTCGAGAGATTTACTGTTAACTTTAGTGCTGTTCTTTATACCCTGAGAGTACAAGTCAGAAGTGATGCTCATAATAACGTGGTGCTAGTTAGGATGAAATACATACCACTACATTTTGATCGTCGTCTTGACACATAAGAAATTGAGTCTCATTACCCCAGTAATTTCTATTGGATTCAGTCTTCCATATCACAGGATGATGATCAGCGTTAGGTTTAGAACTAATGACTTCTATCAACCACCGTTACTGGTTAAAAACGATCTATATTAAAAACATATTTTTTCTATATTCATCTAAATTTGATCATATCATCATTTCAACTGATGGACGTCCACTGCTGGACATAGGTCCCTTGTAATGTGTTCTACAAACCACGGTCTTGCGCTGTTTGAATCCAGTGATTCCCAGCGATTTTTTTTATGTCCTCTGTCCACCTAGTGGGTGGTCTTTGAATATATATGTATATATATATACTAGCAGAATCTCGCCCGATTTGCTGGTCGCATCACCCTTACCCCTTTTGGGGGTAAAATCCAAATATAGCTAACCTATACTCGTTAAAAGGTATGTTCTTACCCGATTTCAAACCTCGAGGCGTTACGGTTCCAGAGATATCGTGATGTACATAGGTGGAAATCTCTTACATACATATATGTGTATATATATAATAAAACACAAAACGACAGAAACTTTTATTTGGCCGTTAAACACAAAATGTGTGTGTTTGTGATGACGTCGTGTGTGCTAACCGCTTAAGTCCTTTCAAATCTGCAAATAAAACGAAAGTGTTGATAACTTATGTAACTATGTAAAGACTAAAAATAATTATACCTAGTATCTTGTTGGAATATAGTAATATATACATATGATGATATATATAGATATATCATCATCATCATCAGCCGATACAAACTATATATTATATATTATACCACAAACAGACGTGGCGAGGCGGACGTTCACCTGATGGTAACTGATAGTGGGTCTTATACACTGTACCAGATTTTGCTCGTCACTGGGATATATGATGTCTCATTACCCCAGTAATTTTCTTAGCTACAGCGCCCTTCAAACGTGAACAGTAATGGTTGCTTCGCAGCAGAAATTATACATAAATTATTTATACTTTTCACTTAACTGATCAAGTTTATAACTTGATTATAGTAAGGGAAAAATATTTATACTTCCTTATATGTTAACTATATATATATATGTTAATGTCAACTTAATGTTGAAGTATTTTATAGTGCTACTATCATCATCATCATCAGACGATAGACGTCCACTGTTGGACATAAGCCTCCCTCATAGATCTTCACATGGAAGGGTTCATTGAGAGGGATTGAGCCTTAGTCCACCCCGCTGGCTGAGTGCGGGTTGGTGGGTGGTCAGAGCCTCGCCTGTTATTCAGCAGGTTCCACGTTGTCTTGGGTTCCGTAAGATATCGGGCGGAACCCCATAACACCCCTAACGTTAGTGTTACTGTATCTATAGAAATTTTCAACATTTACTGCTCACTAGTAAGATTTAAGATAAAACTCAACCATAAGCATGTTATATCTAATATTTTTTTTTTTAATACAACGGGTCCTTCGGGCACCTGATTTTAAGTGACACCTCTAAAACTTCACTCTAGTTATGATGGCATACACAGCATCATATAGATATCGTCTGGTTAATTCAGTAATTTCACTAGCTACAGCGCCATTCGAACAGGATTATGTAATGTTTTCATTACAACTCGTATAGTACTTATATGTAGTGTATATAGTTAAATATTTATTATTTACTGGTGGTAGGTCTACCATTTAAGTAGACGGTACCACTGAAGAGCCTATTACTGCCGCAAAACAGTGGTAAGCAAACATTATTGTGTTCCGGTTTGAAAGGCGCTGTAGCTAGTTAAATTATTGGGGTAACGAGTCACAACATATGTTGCAGGATTTGACTGCGATGTCGTGCAGTGTATAATACTCTAACTAGCGCTACAATGTTACGGGAGGTCGAATCACTTACTACCACGTGAACGTCCAGCTCGTCCCTTCGCTTTATTTAAAAAAAAAAAAATCTTAGGGGACCTTTCATACTTTCACTGACATCACTATATATTTTTTTTGTGAGTAAAGACAATAAATACCTGAATGTAGATTAAATCCTCAAGTTATTGTCTACGCAGTTAAATGAATCTTCAAGTAATCGATGGCTCCGCAGTTAAATATTTAACCGACCGGAACTAGATTCGAGCGTGTACACTTCCGTTCAATGCGACAGTCGGCGCTGCACTGAGCGCAGGAGGTCCCCGCAGATTTGATTGCGTACGCGCTCTGCGAACAATGCCACTAATTATTTCACCTCAGCCTGTATACAGGGTGTTACATATACGAACTTTAATTTTTTTAATTAAATATAAATAATTAATTAGCGGACGTCTATCGACTGATGATGATGATGATGAAATTTTTTTTTTCTCTTCAGAGTTTGCTGTCCTTCATCAACATTTGCATAGACTAGTGATACTTGTATGGACCATATCTATTGTAGTATACATATATCGAAGTCTTAATGGCGTTTCTTGGGTGAGGTCTATGTCCAGCTGTGGACCACCGTGGGCTGATGATATATATCCTCTTACTGGTGGTACTATGCTGGCAGGTCTCTGTTGTCGGAGACCGGCTAAGTAGGTTGGTACATACGCAGTACCTATTTCTGCTGCGGAATAATTCTGTGCGAACATTACTCTGTTCCGGATTGAAGTGAGTTGTCGTTAGTGAAATAAATTACTCAGGTGATGAAAGATTAACTCTTTGAATCTCATGTTTCAAGATGACGTCCGTGAATGTGGTGCACTGCATATCATCTTAACTAGCCCCACGTTACGATCAGACATCACTTAACATCAGGTGAACGTTCAGTTCGTCTCGTCGCTTCGTTAAATGAAAATAAATTATGGTACTTTATAAATTCAAACTCATTGCTTTTGTCTCTATGACTACTCTCATCATCATCATCAGCTGATAGATGTCCACTGCTGGACGTAGACCTCCCCCATAGTCCACAGTCATGGCTCTCGGTATCGCCGGGTAATAGGAGCCGTCGATAGTAGGTTCATATGGAGGGATTTGGGCCATTTCCCATCACGATTACTCAATGCGGGTTGGTGGGAGTCAGAGTCTCGTTTGTTGATTAGCAGGGTGCATCACGAGCAGGTGACGTTGGCTTAGCTCCCGTGAGTTGTTCTGCAGAACCCTTTAAACCCAACCCCTTGACTAGTCTCTATCTTATATAATTTGATAATTTTTTCGATGAATACATCAAATTCTTAAAGACTCAGTCACAAAATTAGTTATACCGATTTGACCTTCACCAGTGAGACGTTCACCTGGTGATAAACGATACGCCTGCTTCTAACAACGTAGCGTTATTTAGAACGATATAAACAGCACCACATTGCGCTCAGCGCTTGGGACACGCGACGTTAAGTATCTCAATGATATCTCCAGCTTAACTGTAATGCAGTAATGTTTGCACACTACTGTTTGACGGCAGTAATGAGTGTTGCCGAGGTATCTAGACGGTAGAAGGTGCGAACAGGACCTGCCATATATTTGCCAATAAAAAAAATTTCGTCCTTTTGCACATTTTACGTGTAAAACGAGTTTAATTATGACATTACGCCTTTCCTCTTAAAGGACAAGTGAAGTGATACATATCACTAGTTTAAGTTAAAATGTTTCATAATATAAAAATATTTTATTATTATATTATTGAAACGGGTTGTATATATATCTTAAGTGGTTATATTAGTTTCAATATACCTGTTATCTCATGTATTTATACCAGCTGTTCCCCGTCCGCTTTGCTGGCCGTATTGGACTTGAAACTTGTCTGAAATATTCATTGAGAGCGACCGCAACCGCAAATCGCTTCCTATAGCAACCGTTACTATAGCAACCGCATAAATAATACGTAATTATTTTTTTTATAAAAGTTAATTATAAATAATGAGTGGAATTATCTATGTAATTCTAAAAATAATAAGCCTATAACCAACTTGAAATCATTCCGCGTCAAATGGTTTTGTTGCGATATCGATGCGTTCGCTAGATTTCACGTGATTGGCGAATAATCAAACTCCACTATCATTTTATATATAGGAGATTTCCAGAGATCGATTTACTCATCACGAATCTCCGTAATCATTAGACGTACACACTCGAAATTTAGTTTGGTTTTGAGATATTGCTTCTGCCATTTGGAGCTCGGGTAAGAAAGGATTTTACAAAATTCCTTCCCCTAAAGGGTGTTAATGACTGGGAGTGACCTGGAGGCGGCAGATTGCTTCTAGGGGATATTTTCGACAAATATCAAATCCAATTCTATATTACGGTCAGCAAAGCGGGCAGTGAACAGCTAGTAAATTATAAACAAATATATCTTTTTTACATAGTTCTACTTTAGCCTAACTTCTTCCTCTTCCTGTCCAGCTGTGTGGGCTCGGCACAGTATGTACTTCTCTTCTACATCCCTCTATCAGCCGTCATATCTGAATTCACACTTCTTACACATGTCATTTTTCACTCAATCCATCCACACTTTCTTCGGTCTTCTTCTACCCTTATAACCATCCACATTCATTCTCATTATATATCTCATCATATCTCTTTGTTATATGTCCTTCATCCTTCCGCACAACATGCCCGCAGCACGCTAACCTATTGCTCCTCAATTTCTCTGTCACTGGAGCAACTTTCAAACTTCCTCTAATATACTCATTCTTAATAGACCTCTAATATCCCAGTTATAGGTTAAGAACAAGACATGAAGAGATGCTTTATCTATTTTAGATCTTTTACAGGATGTAAAAGAAGAAAAAAAGCGACAGTCACTTGCGAGAGGCATGAAAGAAGGAAATAGGATGCAGAATAATAGAGAAAAGAAGAGTGGAGTATGAAAGATAAGATGGAAGCAAGATGAAAATGAGTTGGAAATCACATAAACAAAAATCTGGTGGTGAATGAACCTAGTAAAGGGTCTGACCCACCACACGCAGGGGGATTTGTAATATAAAAAAAATCCTGATCGGCCTTACTCTTCTCACACACGATGTGACTAACGCCATTTTGAAATTTGTAGATTTTTTTTACAAAATCTAGATTCTATATTTATAAAACTACCTAAATCCTTCTACGTATCTTCAGCTATCAGTATAATGAATAGGTCTAACCTTTTTATACATTTACAACGAATAGATAAATAGGTAACATTTTCTAAACAAGGATAATTATACTACGACAGTCTATCTAGGTACTACAGCAGCGCTTAATTTTGCCGCCAAACAGTAATGCGGTTTGAAGGACGCTATAGTTTGAGTAAGTACTGTGCTCGGGAGACTGAACATAAGTCTCACGACGATCGCAATGTGCAGTTACTTAGGATGCTATATCCTAAGTAACGCCTCATTGTTATGGGCAGTCTTGTGGTATAAGATACCATCAGATCGCGTCCTTCCTGTCGTATTCATGAAAAAAAAAAAAAAAAGGTTTTTCTATTCATGTAAATGCTTTCCATGTTTCCGATTGCAAACGTGAGCGATAAGCATTATTACTGTCCCCAATGAAACCTCTGTACGGCACAGATTGCTGCAGTTATCTTCGCAATGACGCGATGTACAAACAGACGTACTGTTTACCAGACTACATACACTGTTTTATTGTCAACATCTTACACACAAACACACACACACACACAAACCCACAAACACACACATGCATATATATATACCATCTGTACTCACAAGTTAATTGAGACATAAAGATCTCTTATATGAGCGCATTACGTATACACAAGGCAAATGTTATACATGAAACAGATGTCTGCCCCAGTGGCGCAGTGGCTAACGGCACGGAGTTCCCAGGTTCGATTACCAGTGGAAACTGTTGTCGATTTTTGTTTTTTTTTTTTAATTAGTGATTGCTATCTATAACGACAGCGCGCTATTTAAGACGATATACACTACACCATATTGTTTACCATTTTAATTTGTTATTATATGTAGAGATTTACACCTGATGGTAAGCGATACGCATTGCCGTAAAAACGTGAAGATAATTAGGATGACATACAATGTAAGGACGATCTGTTGAAGGTTGTGGGAAGCAGCTGGATGCAGCGCAGCTGGAGATCTTTGGGGGAGGGATATGTCCAGCTGTGGACGTCTGATGATGATGATGATGTCACGGCAACGCATTGTGCTCATCGTAAGACAAGAGTTGGTTTAGCTCAAGATTTCTTTCGAACCCTAGTCTCGTTACCATCATTGTATAAATCTGCCACCATAACCGCTTTTGATGGCTAGGTCTCTGCCGGAGAATGTCTAGGTACCACCGCAGTTCCTTTTGCAACTGCCATAGAGTAGTGTGTAAATGTTACCCTATTTTTTAAGGGTCAAATGACCGGGGTGAGATAAATAGTTCTGTCTTAAAACAAGCACTACGTTGTACAGTGTATATCATCCTAACTAGCGCTGCGTTGCTATGGGCAACCGTAATCATCACCAGGGAACGTCTTCCTCTTCTCATAGCTTTGTAGAGTAAAAAACATATACTTGACTAACATTATAAATCTTTATATATATATATATATATATATATACACCATTCGACGCAGAATGATCTGTAGATTTCACCTATTATAGACATTTTCATTTTGCGTTATTTATACGGTTGCTATGGTAACGGTTTTCTATACAAACTCATATGCGGCGTAATTTTATATTGGAGCCAGTAAATCGGATGGGAAGCAGCTAGTATATATATTCATTTATCATCACACAGTTATCATGTTTGTGTTCAAGTTATAATCGCTTTGGCATAAGTTCATATTTTAATGTACTTGTAATGCTTTAATTATCCCGGTTCGATTCTCGGTATTAAATAAACAGAGAAATTCTGTATCGATGTGCCTCGTACCATCAGCTGTTGCTGGTGTCTCTTGCAAGATATCCTAAGCGCCATATTCTTATAGTATGTATAGCACCATATTGTCCTTATCGCTTTGGGACTTGATTGTTGTCTCGTCATCTCAGTGCTTTAATAAGCTATAACGCCCTTTAAACCGGAACACAGTAATGCCTGCACACTGCTGTTTATTGGCCGCAACAGGAACGGTGGTAACCACCTAGCGGTTCTGTGCAGCAGTTGCAGTGGTGCCTCCGCCAACAGAGACCTACCACCACCATCATGGTATAACGTACGTACAAACGTTACTGTGTTTCGGTTTGAAGGGCGTTGAAGCTATTAAAATTACAGCGGTAATAAGTCACATGTCTCAACGCACAATTACTGTCATATAATATAGGAAATAAACTAATTTTACTGTTGTTTCTTATTACAGACTCATGGTCTACTGGAAGAGGAAGGACTACATCGCGCTGACCGGAGGTGAGGATCTCAAGCTGTTGTCTAGGAGACCATACACTGAACTTAGGAGCATGAACGGGGCGTCGAACCCACGACAGCGGTGAATCTACCCGACCACCCCCTACCACACTAAATCGAATATAGCAAGTATATATATTAACCAATGATAGAAGCAATGGTAAATATTAAAAAATCATATGCTAAGGGGTTGTTATACATCATCCCTGTGAATGTCGTTACTATTTTATGTATATAATAGTTGTCGACTTCCGCATCCGCGTCGTGGTTTACATATATACTTAGTACCAGTTCTGTCAAGTGCTGTGAACATATATTTTTTTTTAAGTATTTGTCCTGTATATAAGTAGCTGTAAGTTATAATTGTATTGTGGATAAAAAAATTAAAAAAAAAAAAAACAACGGGCATTACGGATTGTATATATAACTTTGGTGCATACATATAGAGAACATACATTCAACTTAAGCAACAAAGTTACTTTAGTGAGTCATACTAGTGCTATGATTTTTATTCAAGTGATACATTTTTTTTTTTTTTTAATCTGTCAACACTTAAACGATAATTGAGTTACGAGACTATGGAGTCGTTCGCTTGATGGTGTACTGGTTGACCGGATGGTAGAGTTAGGATGATATACACAACACCGCACTGCACTCGTCAAATAACTTCACTATCTACCGGAACGGAGATCTGGTTTGACGGTCCACCGGATGGTGACCATTAGGATGTTATCTATACTGCTATGATTTTATTAACCACAGCTCCTTTCAAAGTGGTACATGGTAACGCTTGCACAGGCTGCTATAGGCGCTGCGGTGGTACCTACATGATATCCGGCTCAACGGAGGTCTACCACTAGTTAGGATAGTTTGGTGACGAAATGTCACATTTGTACCAAAGTTACAGAGCTCGGTCCGTAGCCCTATCGTTTTCTATACACTATCATCGTTATAGGGAAGCTCAATCTCTTATATATATAAAGCAATACCTGTATACTTCCGCTGCAGTGTGTGATGGCGTTCTGAGATCATATTTTTTTTTTTATAAATTATTATTAATATAAAACTACTGAAACAGCCTTTTAAGTATTTATTTTATCTATAGTACCTTGAATCTTATAATATTTACATCTTTATAATATATCTATGAATACATGAAATAATGTACTGAATACTACCCGTTCACCGTCCACTTGCGGGGTGTTGTAGCAAGCAGTTGGAGGGGTATAGACACACCCCCGCAAGTACCTTTGGGGGTTAATCTTATTTTAAAATCCATTCTCAGTTGACCTCTAAACGACCGAAGCAATATCTTTACCAAATTTTGAGTGTTTACGTCTAATATCTTCGGAGATATGATGAGTCAATGAGAATCTCTGGATAGTATATATATATATAGAAAACACAAATTGCTTATATAACTATTAAATATATGTAGTACTAATAAATATGTTCGATATTTAAAAGAAAAAAAAAAAAAATAGTTCCTTTAAAATTACTCTGAATTTATCGGGTAGTATTTATAATCTGTGGTTTGATATTTTTGTCAGTCTTGAAATTTAAATGAATTTTAATGTAGTGAAAATATTGCTCATTTATAATACAATTGATGCCATATTTCATATATATTGATAAAATCCCCCTCCCCCCCCCATCGCCCTTTTTATTTGTTAACATTTTAATTAAAAAAAAATTCTACAATCTATGGTAAATATTTTTTTTTTTTCATATTGCAATTTCTTCTAGGTATTAACAGTGAGTATTACTAGCTTATAATTGTTAATGTTAGTTCTAAGTAGAGAATTTTTTTTTTTTTTTTTTACGTACTAGTATTGTAAATAGGTTTGCTCGCTTGCATTTATTTTAAAATGTGATTTCAGTGACGCCATGTTTTGTCTATGCTTCATTATTCTGCTCTTCGTAGGCGACAGATTAAAAAAAAAGTAATAGGCATATGATCCGCTGGTATACCTTAGACTAAACAATTTTGTTTATGGTAATCATTCGATTGGATGATGGTAAACTAAATCGATTTCTTCTCCTTCTGTGTGTATTCTATATATATCTATGGCGGGGATATCATTTTATAAGTAGTTTACAATCGCTCAAAATATATGCCGCAGATTATAAATAACGGTTCAATTAAAAATGGCGCGAGACGGAAATGCAATTAATTTAAAAAGGTTCTGTTAGTTTGAAATTAGCTTCTTAATATTATTTAAATATTGTATAATGTTATCCGATAGACGTCCATTGCTGGATAGGCCTCATCCATATCTCCTTTGTTTATCCTTATGGAGGGAATTTGGGCTATTCCCCCACACGTTGGCTCAATGCTGATTGGTGAGATCCAGAGCTTGTTGTGACACCACACCCCTAATTATTATTTTAATTAATTATAATTATTTCCAAATAATTTATAGCGAAACGGAACGTAAAATAGACTTGTCTATGGTACAGATTAAAAAGTCTTGATTTTGTGCAATACGACTTTCCCGCCGCGCGCCATTTTAATTGTAATCGTCATATGTAAACATTATTAATTATTATATGACAAGGAATTTGTAAATAGATGAAATGTTTTTAGTAAATGTATATGACAAGGATAAATTGTTGTTTTATTTGTTTATTATATATATTTTTTTTTTTATTCCTAGTAGGTCTCTGCTGCCGGAGACCGTCTTGGTAGATACCACCGCAGCAGCTATTGCTGCGAAATATCGCTGTGGTCCGGTTTGAAGGGCGTTGTAGCTAGTATAATTACTGGGGCACTGAGACTCGACAACTTTTATCTTAGTTGATGAGCGCAGTGCTGCAGTGTATATCATCCTAACTAGAGCCACATTACTATAGGCCGACGTCATCAGGTACCATCGAGTAAACGTATCGCTTGTTTCGTTTAATTGTATAAAAAAACCTGTGTGCGTCCGGCTTGAAAGGTGCTATAGCAAGTGAAATTAATGAGGATATGAGACTTAACATCTTATGTCAGACGATGAACGTAATCTGGTGCAGTGTATATCGTAACTAGCGTCATTTGTTATGGGCAGGCGTATCACTTGAAATCAGGTGAACGTCGTCTTGTCGCTTAATTGCATAATATATATATATAATAGGTTGTCAAATATCTACCTTCCGCCTTTTTGTCTTTTGAATTTCGCGGCTATGTACAAAGCGCTACAGAGCTCGTATCTGGCAATACTATACATAATTTGAAAGGTCTTGACATAACCTACAAAACGACGCTATGCATAATTAGTTTGGATATTGCGTTCAACAGTTATAGACGTGTAAACATGCGAGTTCACTAACGCCGAAATTCGCGCTATTTTAAAGTTTTCCTTCGTTAAAGGCAAATCCGCAAGAGAAACGTTCCGTGAGATTAATGGTGTTTTGGGGGATGGTACTCTATCACTTCGAACCGCGGAGGAATGGTTTCGACGATTCAGAGCCGGTGAAAACGACACCATGGATAAGCCAGCCGGCGGAAGACCTGTGACGACAAATACCAATCAAATCATGGACTACATCGAGTTAGACCGGCATGTGGCATCTTGTGACATCGCCCAGGAGATGGGAGTTAGTCACCAAACCATTTTAAACCATCTGCAGAAGGCTGGATACAAAAAAAAGCTTGATGTTTGGGTGCCGCATGATTTAACGCAAAAAAACCTTCTGGACCGAATCAACGCCTGCGATATGCTGCTGAAACGGAACGAACTCGACCCATTCTTGAAGCGGATGGTGACTGGCGACCAAAAATGGATCACATACGACAATATCAAGCGAAAACGGTCGTGGTCGAAGGCCGGTGAATCGTCCCAAACAGTGGCCAAGCCGGGATTGACGGCCAGGAAGGTTTTGCTGTGTGTTTGGTGGGATTGGAAGGGAATCATCCACTATGAGCTGCTCCCATATGGCCAGACGCTTAATTCTACCATCTACTGCGAACAACTGGACCGCTTGAAGCAGGCGATCGACCAGAAGCGTCCAGAATTGGCCAACAGGAAGGGTGTAGTGTTCCACCAGGACAACGCCAGACCACACACTTCGTTGATGACTCGTCAGAAGCTACGGGAGCTCGGATGGGAGGTTCTATCGCATCCACCATATAGCCCGGACATAGCGCCAAGTGATTACCACCTGTTCCTGTCCATGGTGAACGCCCTTGGTGGTGTAAAATTGAACTCAAAAGAGGCTTGTGAAAAGTGGCTGTCCGAGTTCTTCGCAAATAAGGAGGGGGGCTTCTACGAGGGAGGTATTATGAAGTTGCCGTCTAGATGGAAACAGATTATCGAACAAAACGTCGCATATTTGAACTAAATCCGATCACTGTAACACTTTTTATAAAGCATTGAATAAAGAGCAAAAAAGCGGAAGGGAGATATTTGACAACCAACCAATACAAAAGAGCATAATTTAAAGAACAATTAGCGTCCAATTGAAAAGAAATTTTTTTTTATTCAATTAAGCGACCAGAGGACGTTCACCTGATTTCAAGTGATACGTTTCACCATAACAACGTGGTGCTAGTTAGAGTACACAGCACCACATTGTGCTCATCTCATTCAAACGGTAAATGTTGTTTCGCTACCACGGTAATTTCACTAGCAACAGCGTCCTTCAAACCGGAATACAGTAATGTTTCCATACTACTTATTGTCGGTGGCTGTAAGCACTGCGGTGGTACTAGACGATCTCCAACGATAGACTTACCACCAGTAATCGTACAATTTTGTATGAAACACTACTATATCAGCCTATAAACGTCCACTGCTGGACATAGGCCTTCCTCTAAGATCGCTACTTTTGTAGGGCTTCATATGGGTGGAATTGGGCCATTGCCCACCGCGCTGGCCCAATGCGGGTTGGTGGAAGCCGGAGCCTCGTCTGTGGATTAGCAGGCTGCACCGCGAGCAGGTGAGGCTGGCTTGGGTCCCGTGAGTTGTGCATAACAACTTGGTACTTACTACTTAGGATGTTATCCACTGCACTACATTGCGCTCGTCTGAGACAAGATTTCGAATCTCGTTACCCCAGTAATTACACTAGCTACAACGCCCTTCAAATCAGAATATAGTAATGTTTGCACACTACTATTTGAGGGTGTAATTTGTTGCCAACTTAAGATAATATTCACTTTTCATTTTTATTTAATGAAAGGACGGAACAAGTAAGACTGATCTTACCTGATGGTAAGTGATACATCATCATCAGCCGATAGACGTCCACTGCTGGACATAGGCCTCTAATAAAGATTTCCACATCGATCTAGTTGGTATTCAGAAGGAAGGATTTGGGCCCTTTCCTACCACACTGGCCCATTGGGTGGTGAGCCTCGTTTCTTGATTGGCAGGAAAACAGGCAGGTGAGGTTAGCTTAGTACCCGTGAGTCACCGGCGGCGACCTTTTATTGGTGAACGAGAGGAAATCCAAAAAGTTACCTTACTTATGGGAGGAAAATAAGGTTATGTGGGATTTTTACCCACTAACACCCCCTCGGTGATCATCCTCAGTGCGTTATGAGAGGCCCCGGGAACTACGGAACGCATCGGCGCCTACAATATATAAATATATAAAAATCAAGTCCCCGAGATACTATATGCAAAAAGAGAAACAAATAATGTAAAAAAAAAATTGGTATAGAAGATGATGAGAAGTAAAGAGAAGTAAAGAACTAAAAAGATTTTAAACATCTGCCTTGATCTGCCAAACGCAGGGGACGTTATAAAAAAAGCACGTCCCAGTGATGGCTGTAACCCTCCTCTACACCCTTGATTTGGAACAAGAACTAGACGACCTAGTACTTGTCCTTCACCTCACTTAGTGGACAATGAGAGCCTCCATCTTGAAAATCCTTTTAGTCGCCTTTGACGACAAGCATGCTTACTTTAGTCCCGTTCTAAATAGCCAGAGACAACAGAGCAACACTTGCAGAGGCGTACCAATATTAAGTAAAAAGATCTTTGTCTTTAAGTTATAAAATATGACAAATCGCTGCAGTTACTCAAGTTACACGATTACAAATTACTTTTAAGCTTACACAGCTTATTTCAAACAGAGTCATTAAGTTATTCATTGCGAAATAACTTATCGCGTTATGTAGTCGAATGTATTCTAACCTCAAAATCAAATAATGCTGCTTATTATGTTATTATCCGGTATCGCTCTAGTGTACCCCAACACGCAAATAAAGGAGGGGACGGATAAAGTTAAATCGATTTTAAATCGATACAAATCGTCGCGGCTGCGCCGTTGTGCCGTGAGCGATTTGAAAATCGATAATTTCGTCGATGACACTGTTAATTTTCTAATCGAAAACGAAAGATTTGGTGATATTTTGAAGTGTTACAACACTAGCGAATGCGCGGGAAATTTTGACAGCTTGGACGATTTGGTGCATCATTTGGATGGTCTGGTGGTACACGATGATCTTCCGGAACGACATTGGGATGAATATAAGGTACGGCATTTACTGAAATCTAAACTCTATCTTACTTTTTTTTTTTAAACGACAAGGCTAACGCGTGTCTGAGGTGAAGCGCAGTAGTCTAGAAGTAGGATATTCTCTTCTGACTTGAACATCCTCACATCATACCTGGATGGAAAATGACTGGTCGTAGGTCACCCGTCTACGTACGTACCATTGCAGTGGTTTCTGCCGCCAAACAGTAGAGAGACATTACCATGTTCCGGTTTGAAGGACGCTATAGATAGAGAATTTACTGAGGTAACGAGACAACATCTTATATCTCAAGGTGACGAGCGCAATATGGTGCAGTACATCCTAATTAGCGACATGGTGGTAGGGGTGGGACCATCACTTACCATCAAGTGAACTTACCACTCCATAGTTACGTGTTTTAAAGTGATTTCGTTACACTTGAAAAAAAAAACCAAGTGCTTTGAGAAATGTTATTTTTCATCGCTTGCTTCATCGACTGCAGGAGAGAGTGGCGCAAAATTTATCATTTTTTTTTATTCAACGCACTTGAAGCGAGACATTCTCCAAATGTTAAGTGATACGCCTGCCCGTGACAATTTGGCGTTAGGATGTTATACAATAAACCATCTTGTCGCTTAAGACATAAGATGTCGAATCTCAGTACCCCAGTAATTATAGAGATACAGCGACCTTCAAACCGGAACACAGTAATTCTTACTTACTACTGTTTGGCGGCAGAAATAAGCGTCCCGATGGTACTAACTATACTGTCTCCGACAACAGAGATCTACCACCAGCAATGATATATTGACCATCAGTATTACAATTGGTTGTGCAGATGGTGTTCGATAAGGAATATCCATCAGTCCCTCACGAGCTGGTGGCGCGGGAGGTGTGGAGAGACAACCTGAAGCTGGTCGCCGGTCACAACATGGAGTATTTGTCTGGCCAGAGGTCGTACTCCTTGGGTCTGAACATCTTCGGCGACTGGGTAGGAATGTGGATAGTCTACCGTAATTTTATCACAGCTCTTAGAAAATATTACTTCTTGGAAGACACGCATCGAATATTCATTCACTCATCATTCATCATCAGTCAATCATCATCATCCCTCTTTTTTATGTTATGGGGGGGAGAATCTGGATATGTGGGATTTGTACCCACTAAAATCTATAGTGCGCTGCGGCAGGTTCCGGGGTCTCTAGTAGTTCGCAGTAACCGTGGCTTGATCACCCATGATGAAGCTAGAAGAACCTACTCGGCCAGGCTGAGGCTTAAGGCCCGAATTGATCATCACAGGTGAGTTCTCGGATGTGTGCTGGTGGGCTGCGGGAGCTGGCTGGTACTACCCTTAGCAGCCATAGTGGAATCCTTGAGGAACAGTACTGTGGTTCGCTTGGCCTAGGTGACGGGTTAGGAACGATGTCCAAGTGATAACGAGAGGCCGAGAAGAAGGCTCGTACGTTCCGGCACGCCTTTACAAAGTTTTAATGGAGGGTTGTTTCACCCCGAGATCGACATGCGCGGTGCAGCGGTGGGAATTTTAGTCGGTGCAAGTCCGACATAACCTTCACTCGCTTCCTGTGAGGGCAGGTTTGCGAAGGAATTTCCCTCACGGAGTTTCTATCGCGGAGTCACTTCTAATGTACTAATCATATAAGTTTATTTTTAAGCACGTCGACGATTACGTCAGAGATATTTTGAAGCTGGTCACCACGATACCACTCTACGATCCAGCTAGAGACTACAGAAGAAGTGCCTACAGACAGAGGAGGTACCATCCGGTTCCGCGGACGGTATGTTGTCTCATTTGTCGACTAAGGTTAGGCATAAGGCATAACGTTGTTAATTTAATGTAAACACATGAATATGAAGTGTAGATATTTTCTACCCTTACCCTATCCCACCCCTCCGTCCTTTTCTTCTCTGTTTCTTTTCCTGTGTATCAAGGTCAATATTTCTTTCAACTAATCCCAAACTTAAGCTACCTTAGGCTTATATTTTGGGATGATGCTAGCGTGTTTAGTATTACTGAAGACTTTAATAGCATCATCAGACTCTAGGCTATCCAAAGGAATCCACCAGCTCGCACAAATGCCCATATGTATTAAAAAAAATTACTATTTCTGTGAGTACAACATCATCGATTCTTTCATGCCTTTTATGTATCCTTCGTCTTTCATGGTTAAAACTCTTCCTCTTCTTCCTTTCTTCATCCATCTCTTCTAATAGAATGTTTATATGCTCAAGTATGATGGTGAGGATGGTCTTTAGCCATAACATGTTTATTGGTTACCAATGTCAGTAATGCTATTCGATGAAACGAGCAAGATGTTCATCTGATGGTAAATGATACGTCTGTACATATCAACGTGATGCTAGTTAGGATGATGTACACAGCACCATATCGCTTGACGCATTGAGGCTGTAAGTCTCGTTACCTCAGCAATTTCATTAGCTACAACGCCTATCAAGCCGGAACACAGCGACGCTAGCACACTAATGTTTCGTGGCAAAAATCGGAGTTGCGGTGACCTACTTAGAACCTTGGAGACCTCATCATCATCATCAGCCGATAGACGTCCACTTCTGTACATAAGCCTCTTCCAAAGATCTCCACATACAGTCAGCATGGCCTCCGATACTGCTGGGGACTAGGGGCTGTCATATATAGACCTTCATATGGGAGGATTTGGGCCATTTCCCACCCCACTTGCCCAATGCGGGTTGGTGGAACCCCGAGCCTCGTTTGTTGATTAGTAGGGTACACCACGAGCAGGTGTGGTGGGCTTGGGTCCTGTGAGTTGTGTTGGACCCCCTACACCCCTATGGAGACCTACCATCAGTTAATGTCGCAGCTAAGATGTAACAACTTTAGAAAGAAGGTAGTAGCTTTGTGACCAGCACATCAATATGCTGAAATGGGGATGAGGGTGTCTAGGGTAAACCAGTGATTTCATTACCTATATCGCTTTTGTAACTGGAATTCACAATTACTTGAAGTAAGGAGAGGCAGTATGAAAGACGGATTTCTTCATGCAGATGGACTGGCGTAGCCATGGGTTCAGGCCTCGTCGCGAGGAGCAGTGGAAGTGCGGTGCCTGCTACGCGTTCGCTGTGACCCACGCTCTTCAAGGTCAGCTTTACAAGAGTCATCGGCGTTGGGGAGAGCTCAGGTTTGAGGATTTCTTTATATCGTTCCCCTGCGTGTTGTGGGTCAGGGTCTCTCAGGTACATTACATTTACCATCACAATTTTCTAGCTTTATCTCCTACTCATATCCATCTTTCATCCTATCTACTCTTTTATGATCTGCTCATCTGCAAACTTCATTTCTCTATCATTCTACATTCCAATTCCTCTCATACCTCTCTTTCTGGCGAAGACCATCGTCTCATGCTTTTCTTCACAGCTGAAAGAAAGCAGACATGTTAAGTTGCTTTTATAAGTTAAAGCAAAGAGATTGAGAGATTTTTTATTTATATCATCTGTGGAGATCTGTTTATCTGATGATGATGATCTTCAATTACTGAGACGTAGACTTGGCACTTCGCTGACAGAGCACGAATGATCTGTGTAAACTGTCTTCAGGATAGACATATGTTCAGCAGTGGACGTTTATCGAAGGCTGATGGTGAGGATGGTGATGATTTTCTATCCACTATATATTCATCACCGTCGCTTGCAAATAGTTATTGTATCGCAGTTGCAGTGCTGATCATGAAAAGTATTAAAAGAGTTTTAACACTGCTGAACCACATTCAGTCCGCAGCAAATCGTGGACTGCAGCCAGATGGACGGCAACATGGGATGCGACGGAGGATCCCTGCAGGCCGCCTTCCGGTATGCTGCGAGAGCTGGTCTTGAAGCAGAGTCGAGCTACCCCTATCGCGGACAGGTTGGTTTATTTAAATTCTTAATTTACTGATAGTAACTACATCATCATCATTAGGTGCCCTTTGCAAACTGAAGTTTGGAGATCAGATTGAGAAAACCAGTCCGACCCTCAGCTAACTAATCAGTTAGTTCTTGAGAGAGCTAACTACAAACGTAGGCTGATGACAACCACCATACAAAGAAGAGTTGTTTTTTGGACACTCTCAAAGAGTATCCTTTTATAAGTTCCAAGGTTGATCCTGGAAGCCAAATTCCTTTGAAAACGTGTATATGATTGATAGTGGAAGAAGTGGACCAGGCTTGAACAACATCAGATAAAAAGAATAGAAACTACAGCATTAACTTATTAAACTCTTATCAGGAAATCTTCAGTTCAAGATCTTCACGTTACAATCCTCTGTTATCATCGTCCGTCTAGCCACCACCAGACTTCTAGTGTTTGAGTGTTCCTTCTAACCTAGTGTTCATACATTAATGTGTAGTGATGAGACATAAAATCTATGTCTCACGACGGGTGGGATGCTGTGTATATCATCCTAACTGGCGCCACGTTATATGCAGACTTACATATGAAGAGAGAAAACCATTGTTGTAATAATATCAACAAACAACAACATCAACAACAAACTATCACCTGATAATAAGTGAAACATTTCTAACGTTACCAAGGAACTAATACGCCTGCCCATAAGAAAATGTGATGAGCTAAGATGATTTACACAGGATCACATTGTGCTCAATGCTTTCAGACAAGGTGTTAAGTATAGTCACTTCAATAATTTAACTAGCTACGGCACCTTTCAAACCGGATCAGAGTAATCTCTGCATACTACTGTTTGGCGGCATAGAAGCTGAGGCAATGCCCATATGGTCTCCTCCAATAAGGAACTGCCAGAAAAATGATATGTTTCGTTTAGAGAGGACGCTGTCACTACAGCAGGCGGAAGGTCCGTGTTCGACCCCGGCGCTGGGCGACTCTACCACCGGGCGATGAGAGCGCAATGGAACGAGCACTAGCCACCATCGGCCCGCTAGCTGTGGCCGTCAATGCTGCACCCATCACCTTCCAACTCTACAGGTTTTTATTCATTCGACTGTACAACGTTCTTCTGATGATAAGTAAGTACGCTTATCCATAGCAATAAAGTTAGAATGTTTACGATAATCTCTACTCATCACACCATCAGGTTCTATGGATACAGCGACCTTCAAATGATAGTGCTTGCTACCCTAAACATAACTGAGGGTAGATTCAAATTAAAAGACTTTCTGGATTCAAATCGTGTAAAAAAATCATTCTAAGTCTTTCATTTGAAAGCGCTTCATCTCATCTATACAATAACATCATCATTACCATCATCACAATAATCTGGTAAATGTTCATCAGCGTCGTCTTTAAAGTAGTCATCATCTTAGTTAACGTTGTCGTTAGTGTCATCAATATCGTCTTCATTGTTTCGATTGTCATCATCATCGACGTCATCAGCGTCACCGACATCGTCATCGCGGTCTTCATCATCTCAATCGACGGATGTGATATAATCGACAAAACAATTGTGCTGATCGAGTCCCTGGTCTATATTATAATTCGCAGGAATGGTATTTACGACGATCCATTCTGCGTACCTTGGAGGCTGAACCATGCGATGCTCCTGGTGGGCTACACGCCGCGCTACTGGGTGCTGCTGAACTGGTGGGGTCGCCGCTGGGGGGAGAACGGCTACATTAGGTATACACTAAACAGGTTCCGGGTTCCGGGAGCCCAAATTAACCTCACCACGCGGTGCATCCTATTGAATAACAGACGATACCCTGTCCAGCCACCAACCCGCACTGGGCCAGCGTGGGTGGGCTAATGCCGGATTTCTCCCAATGATGAGGATGGGAAATGGGGAAGTCTAAGTCGGCTGATGATGACCTTTTAACACATTTTGCATCCTTCTACGACTTCCACGCATACGAGAACAGCGAAGCAGTGGAACAACTTCATCATCATCATCACTCCTGCATCACGGTTCCGTCCAAACATGACGTGCTACTAGGCTACTAGGTGTTACTAGTGCCACCACCACAGACCACATCACCCTTTAACAACAGGTAGGATCGTCGTCAAGCGCTGACCTTGAAGAAAAAAAAAAGACAAGCGATTTTTCGTTTGAGATTTTCCAGAAGCCCAGGGTATCTAATTACTTCGACATTATCAGAAGTTTCGGTTTCCATCTGGAAGCGGCTACCATCATTGACAAATGGGTTATTGCGAGCATACTCTAACCTTTGACACCACGCTGACGGGCATGGGGCAGTAAGGTTCTCAATTGAAGGCCTCGTACCGGTAGACGCAGTGTTAGGAAGCCCTCACAAAGTAGAGGAGGATCATTGAGGGCAATTTGGTCTTACGCCACCACCCTGCAGGTGGCACCTGTAGGTGAGGTTCACTTAGTACCGTAAGATGTTGAGCGGATTCGCTTACATCTCTCGATTTATACCTAAATAAGAGAGAATTTTTTTCACATAAATTTTTTGTGTAGTGCGCAGGTGTCCATTACACATTTAAATTTGGAACGCGTTAATAAATGCGCGGTAATTCCCCTTTTTCAGAATTCGGCGCGGCGGGAACGCGTGCGGCGTGAGTAACATGGCGACGTACGTCGAGCTGTGAATACCCGTAAATGTCTCCGATAGCATTTCGCTGTGAATTATCTGATATTTTAGCTGTACTATAGTATCTGTCGTATATATAAATATATATATATATATACGATATATATATATATATATATATATATATATACGATATATATATATATATATATATATATATATACGATATATATATATATATATATATATATATATATATATATATACGATATATATATATATATATATATATATATATATATATATATCTTATTTCTTTATTTTTGTTTAATATTTTCTTCAATATTCTGTCTTACAATTAACCAGTTTTTTTTCTTAATAATATATAAACGACGAGGCGGTCCGAGCGTTAATTTGATTGTAACTGATACACTTGAACATATTATAAAGAAAACGTTGTTTCGCTACCCCAGTCATTTTAGTAGCTACAGTGTGCTTCAAACTGGAACACAGTAACGATTGCGTAGTACTGTTTGTCGGCTGCAGTAAACGCTGCGGTGGTACCCAACTAGACGGTCTCCGGCAACGGAGAACAACTAACAGTGAAGGTTAAGGATTATGATTAAAAATTTCTGGATCTTTAAAACTTTTTTTTTTATTTAAGTAGCCGCTTATATATTTATAAAATTAGCTAACTTAAAAAACATAGTAATACTATAAAATCTTTTAGAAGATATTCCTATTGTTGTAACACAGTTGTTTGAAAACGAAATAGATTCCTAAAGCAATCTATTGGAGGAAATTCCCTTGAGGTTGTTGCTGAAGGAGTGAGTCGGTACAAAGCTACGATAGGGCTTTGGGAATTCCGGATGTACGCAAAAAATATTATGACTAAAACACTAAAAACTAATCGGATCATTTACAGTGTGTTCCTAAGTTAGCAGCATCAGTTTGTCTCCCGCAGCTGGACCGTGGACCTAGTGAAGACCTTAGAGAATGAGTTAAAGAAAGCCTTGATTGGGGAGGTTTAGCTGTTAACGGTTATAGGCTGATGATGACGATCTGCTACTCAAGATTGCGTTATAGTTATAATAGATACTTTTTAAGGGTTTAAAATAAGTATTGGAAAATCCTAAAAAATTTAATATCCTACAAAAAATTTATTAAAACAGTTAAGCGGAACATTTTAGACATTTTGATTAAAAATTTACATGAACTATGTAAACTTTTGATGAAGTTTGGAACTATTTGACCATTACGAGTGCTAAAAGCTATTGGATAAATTATACGGAAGTTGAGTATAGCAGAAAGATGTTCTGTAGGTCTATCAGTTTTTTCTACAAGTTGTATTAAGAAACAGCACAAATGTACACGCTTATTTCATTTTCTCGAAGAGACATTTGCCTAATGGTAAGTGACAAACTTGCCCAGCACCACATTTCGCTAGACTTGAGTCTAAAGATCGTCTCGTTATCTCAATAATTACACAAGCCACAACGCCTTTCCGTACAAGCTACAATGCCTTACAAGCCGGAACACATGTTCGCAAACTTTGAAAATGGTCTTCCACTACTGTTTCTTCCTCTGCTACTCGAAAACGTACTAGCTTGCTTCCTATCCTCCGTCAAAATTTCGATCAATATTCATTGCTACTTAAGTCTGTCAATTCTCTCATCTGTGCCGGTTTCTTCTACGGATCCCAACATTCGATTCTCACAATTTGGGTTAAGTAATCATTGTATCGCAAAAAACAAGCGTTGCCTTCACAGCGTACTAATTTGTAACATAAACGATAATCTATTCAACGACAAAACACACAACGGTAGTAATAACTTTTACACAGATGATAAAGAAAATTAATTCACTTAATTTGCACGTACGGTTCAGATAAAGTTATGCGTGAATGTATGTATAATATGCTTCCGAAAGCCAATGTACAGATAAGCAGCCAACTGGCTTACCCTGAACATATACTGGTATATTGTGATATAAATACATAAATCAAATCTTAAATAGAGTTATATAATGGTGATTAGGTACATTTCTTCTATTTCCCATTTCTTTGGTTTAATTCTTCAGATTAAGTTTGTGCGTGAAACCTCATTTTTGAAGAAAAAGAGTAATAATTTCCTGTAGACTTTATATCGGATATATCGGAGATTGGATGGAGAGTTGGTGTCCATTTTTGAATATTTGCACCAGACGACTAACGCTTGATGATAGTGATTTCTTCAATCATTAATTTATTTTCAACAGAGGACTCGTAACTATTAGAGAAAACATTAGTTTATAACCTAAAGTCAGGGGCCATTTATGAGTTGTTACCTGTCGATAGCGAATAAAAAGACCAATAAACAAAAACCCGAAAAACTCAACATCACACTCGAGACTGATGGCAGGCATTAAACATAAAGAAGTCAAGGCAATTATCAGTTTTTTAAGTGGGATTATGATCCAAACATCAACAAATATAATATTAAAACATTACATAAATCCTTATGTATGTATCTGAATAACAAAATTTTTAAAAACCTATGTCATTCCTCTTTTTTTCTTTGCCTAATTAAATAGGTTCTCTATAACGTATTATTTAGATTAAAGGATCTGTAGATGATTTGAAATGTGTAAATAAACAGAATAATAAACAAGGCAATAAAAAAAACATAGTCCTTACACATTTATTGAATGTTGTTTTGATTCTATTAAAGTATATAATTCATGATCTAATACCAGGTAAGAAACAGGCGGACATTATAGATAGATATAGCAAGTATTACTAACAGGAAACAAAACAATGGATTCTTATTAAACTTGGAGGATTTTTACCCGTTTACTTTATAATACTATAACGCTTCAAGAAACAATACACACATACAGAAAACTGACAAATTAAATGTAGGTTTTCTTGTTTAAGATGTCGCATGTCTATCCGACATTCACCAACTAACCTTTGGTCGGCGTAGTGAATAAATAAATAGTCTTGACTGAAAGACTTGAATTGTGGGAACACTAAGGGGACTGTTTTATTATTCATTATAAGACTAAGATTCGGAAATTTTAAGCGTAGATCAGACTGTAAACAATAATTAAAGAGTTGCACTTCGTGATAATTATGATGTTGATCAGCAGATGGTAAGTCCTCAAACCTTGGTATTACAAATAGTTAAAACAAACGCGATAGTATCGGTAATATTTAATATTAATCCTTAGCACAATTCAAATCTAAATGTACTTCAAGAGTTATAATGTTAAATCTAATATTTGTTACGTTTTGTGATTCTTAGGATCGTTCAGACGCATCAGTTCTATGTCGGCATCAGTTCTCTTCACCTGTTTCATTCCATCCTCAATCTCTTGCAATGACTTGTCTTTGGTTTCCGGTAGTATGAAGTATAATACCGCAAGGCAGAATGTGACACACAAACCGTAAATGGAATAGGTTCCACCGATACCAGTTTTTTGTATCATCAACGGAGTTATTTTCATACTGACGGCATAAAACAATGTGAAAGTGAGTCCAGTCGAGAATGATCCCATACCTCTATGGTCTAATGGGAACACTTCAGTCGTCACTGTAAAAGCTGCTGGTGTCATTCCAACAGTTGTTAGGAAGCTATGGGTTAGTATTATTAAAGGTGTAACCCATTTAGTTCTTATTATTAAACTATTATTAAGGACTTCTGATAGTCCGACTGCAAACATTAACGCAACAGAGGCACACCCAAAAGTAAATAGTATCGTCCTACGTTTAAAAGTTTTGATTATAACCGTTGAAATGAAAAAAGCTATTATAATCAGACCATCAGCGATCATCGAGCAATACATTGCTATGTACCTGTCACCTACCAGGTCAACCATGATTTGTGTGATGTATCCTAAGAGGTAGTATCTGCCGGAAGCGTCCACTGCTATCGTCGCGAGCGATGCGATCGTGTACGGGATCAAAAAGTCTCGTTTTAATAATTTTAAGCACAATTTTGACACGGTTGATGTTTTCTTCTGCTGATCCTTCCATTTGATCCTTTCCATTTGTGCAATTATTAAATGTTTTAATTCGTTTTGGCTGTTAACAGAGTCGCCATGGAACCATGTAAAGGATTTCTCGCATTCGTTGAAGCGTCCTTTCATTGCATAAAACGCAGGACTCTCCGGGCAAAGGAGTAGTATGACAAACGCGACTGCATTTGGTATCAATGATAAGGCAGCTATTTTCCTCCAATCCCAAACGAGGGCAAGCGAATGGCATAGTAATGACCCGCCTGCCAGTGCAGTCTTCTTGATTGTTAGAAACAAACCGCGTTTTTTCCGATGCGTAAACTCGCTAATGGTAACCGCAGAAATAAATATACCTCCAGTGGCGAGGCCCTGTACAACCTTGCCGATGATCAGCATGGTGATGCTCGTGCTGAAGTATATCAAAATCCATCCGACGATTACTGTAACGTTACACAATATGTTAACCGGTTTTCTTCCTATGACTTGAAACAGTGGACAGATGATGAAGAAACCTAATAAACCGGAAAACCCCTGCGATGAAGCTGAAACAAAACCAAAGTATTTTAATGAGTAGTAGTTCCATGGACGTTCGTATCGCGGCCACTGACCGCATATTGTGAATTTGACTCTATATCAGCACTCTTGTGTTCCGGTTGTCAATATACGAAAGCGGCCTCATGTCACATTGCACGGTAAATTTGATGTTAAGTATTAGCATAAAGTCGATTAAAAATCTAAATATATACGTAATTATTAAGCAGGAATTCATATATTCGTATATAAACTAAAATGTATCTGTAGTTGTTTAAATAATTTTCAGATAGCTTGGGTATATTTAAAATGTAGATTGTCTTATTAAGTAAGAAACTAGATGTAGATGATCTTTACTAATGAAAGCCTCTACGAAAGCTATGCCTAAAAATATCTGAACTAGAGGAGGATACAATGTTGTAAGTAAAGGTATTGGTGTGGTTTACGCTTATATTAGGAATAGTTTTTTTTTTTATTTAATTGCATTAGTGCATTACCACGATACCGCCAGATCAGTGGTGATAAATTGACAGTCTAGCAATAGTCTGTTCGTTCTGATATCTAAACGATTGTTTTAGGATGCGATCAGTTTTAGGTATGGATGTACTATATCTAAGTCTACTCTTTGATATTTTCTCGGTTGACAACTTTACATCTTTCTCTTCTTACCATTTGTTATCTCTACAAATAATCGTTCTTCTTTCTATCTCTCAGTTAAGGTATTACTGGTCTATTTCATGTTGACCGATGGTAACAGTTTTATGAACGCTGTCTTTATTTTAGTTATTGGGAAATTATTAAGTATGATTTTTTTCTTCTCTCTCGTTATGTGTACGTTAAGTACGCTTGAATTCTAAATTTGAGAAATATGCACGAAACTTTATCAGCACCCGCGATGTGCTTAAAAATATATTTTTCCTTTACAGTTTGAACTAGGGATTTATATATTACCTATCCAAGAGGCTTGCTCCACTGTTGCTCTCATATCTGTGGCATTTGGTGATAGAATTGCAGCATTTAACGAGCTGGGATAAGCGAGAATGACTCCAGCGCCAATAGAATGTAAACATCCACCAGATAAAACGAGCACCTGGAAAATATTACAGCGGAATTCTTGATTCGCATAAAAACTTTTAGTACATTGACGACACTATTTGAAAACTTATCATTCTTCATAACAACACATTCTTTCTTATTATATTAGTGCACTGTTATATGTTTTTTGAATAAAATCATCAAAGAATAGCTTTGTTTCTTCAATTACCATTCGTATAGAATCATCGTCTACCTCTTTTACTCCATTGTCTTTCAGATTTAGTTCAGCAACTTCTTTATATTGAACCATTTCTTCTCCTAAATTTGCTTTATAATCTTCTGTTCCGTTTCATTTTTCAATGACCAGTTGAAGATATCCAAGTTTAGATTCGTTATTAAAAATATTCTTCGAAAAGGATTACTCACCTGCCGCCAAAAGTAAGGATCCGTTAGACCCATGTTGGAACTTTTAAATATTATATCATCGCGTTGCTAATTGATAATTAAACGATCTGTTTGAGCTAGATCGTAGCGCACAGAGACTAACCAAATGGTAATACGGCGTGAAAATATTTGAACTGAACTGAAAATATTTTGAAACTCGTTTCTTATTTAATCGTTTAAGATAAAGGAAACGTGTCGCGTTAAAATTCATCGTACCGGTTGCGATATTTTTTTTTTAAACACGGGCCCAATTCGTTTTTGAATTTATATGAATAGAAATTAATTGATAGGAGTAATTAGATGTTCGGTTTATAAATAAATTTACTTATGCAGACTACGGGTTAATTGGCTAATGTTGAATGCGTTTACTTAAAGTAGACTTCGGTTTAAAAATCTAGGTTAAGTTAGAACTAAACAGTTGCATTGTAATCAGCTGCTATTACCATTCTTATTTATAGTTGTTTAATCAAAACCTTTCCGTTTTAACCCACATTCATTACTCTCTCGGAGGTACATTTTAATGGTTCTGTCTTACCATTAGCTAGATAAAGCATACAATTGAACATTTACAAACTGTCTGAACTCTTCAGTAAAACTGTAGTACACATAATTTCTTATACTAGCTTTCAATTTACTTTGTTATACTTCATATTTATGTCAGTGTATATTTTTCTTATTTTAAGAGCGTGGCGTCAGGTGAGATGATATTCAGCACCATATTGTTCTCCGTATGACATATATCTCAAGATCTCTGAAACTCCAATCTCAGTAGTATTTGTCGGCTGCGATAGGAAATGCGGTGATACCTACCTAGACGGTCTCCGGCGACAGAGAACTACCACCAGTAACGTTCACCAACAGGTGATTTAGTAACGATATTATCCGGAGGGTAGTGAATGATTAATTTGTTGGAGAAAGTAGTATTTTCTGTTATCGAATGATAAATGATTTGAATTATTTATGAGTAGGTTACCGTGTTACTGATCGGAGGGAAGTTCAATATAAAGTGTTGCCATTATGTGGACACGATTACTGTCGAAGACTGAAGGAAACGTGTTACGGCTATACTTTGAGGGAATGTTTATGTACAAACATGTTGCTATTGGTTTTAGTAGATAAATTATTGATGCTTATCTTATATATTATTTCGTCACTATCATTAAACGATACATGTACACTGCTGGACTTAGGCACGAACACATTTACTGGCGGTAGGTCTCCGGCAACAGAGTCTAGGTGGGTACTATCGGAACGTCTATTTCAGCCGACAAACAGTACTATGCAAACGTTACTGTATTCCGTTTTTTTTTTAATAGTATGTGTACTTTAATGTGAAATATTAAAAAAAAAAACTGTTTCTTTGTGTACAATAAGCAGACACTTCGATTATATTAATTGATATAGGTAGCTGTACTTCGGCCTCTTTGCCGGCCCTCATATAATAGGTTGTTCGGAAAGTCATTTCGTTTTTTCTCGTCAGAGGACTTAATTACGTTTTTTCGAAACCAACTTCACACTTAAGCCGCATAACCATTATATGTCTTGAGAGCTGATATTGTCTTTCATACTTATATATTTATTATTATATACCTTACATACTAATATTGTCTTTCATGTTCCCCAAAAAAAAATTAATTTCCCCAAAACAAAATTAGACCGCAAATGACTTTCTATAGCAACCGTTACTATAGCAACCGCATAAATAACAATAAAAATGTTTACAAAAATTAATTACTATTAAAATGATGATGGATCTATGAAATTTCTAAAACAATATCCTATAGCCATTTACTAATCGTTCCGGGTCGAATCATGTTCCCGTGTCGATACGTTCACTAGTTTTCACGTGATTCGCGAACATACAGAAACCATTTTTTCTATATGTTTATAGATAGATATTGTTCGTACAATCGAACATCTATACATTTCTTTCCTTCCCCAAACGCCTGCTCACCCCGTGTTGATTTATACGCGGAAAGAAATTATTGCCGCTCGTACAAATTCCCTTAGCTTTACTTTAGCATGAAATAAAATTAGTGAAAGAAGAAAAATATCCGACGGCAGTAAAAGCAAGTTTGCCCACATTTCTATGAATTCTATTTATTAAAAAAAAAAAAATCCTCAAAGTAATTTTCATAGAATTTCCTTTATATCAGGTCAGTTACTGTCGTTTAGTTACAGTCTCCTTCGTTCTAACATAACTATGTGTTACACGTATGTTAGTAATATTTTTTATAAATACATAATACTATATTTTTTCAATACATATATATATAAAAAAATATAGATATACTAAGTACTAGGTGATATTTAAATACTATAAATGCTCTAGGTTATACCTTAATATATTTTTTATACAAAGAAAAATTGCTTTATGTTAGTGCCCGTTTAATAGAAAGTATGTCACAAAATCGATTTGTTTTTTTTTTTAATTCTACGAAGCGAGAAGACGAGCAAATGATTCACCTGATGGTAAGTGACACCCTTGCCCATAACAACGTCGCTAGTTAGGATGTTAATAGCACCACATTGTGCTCCCCGCTGTGAGACATAAGATGTTAAGTGTCATTACATCAGTAATTTCACCAGCTACAGCGCCTTTCAAACCGGAATACAGTAATGTTTGCAAAGTGGTACCTACCTAGACGGTCTCCAGCAACAGAGAACTTTTTTTGTTTGTTTCGGGGGCGAAATCTTCGAAAGATCTCCTGCTTCTGTGGAGAAGTCAGGGTCATATGAGATTCTTACTCAATATAACCCCCTCGGTGGACTGCATCAGTGCATTCAGAGAGGTCCTGGGATCTCCTACAGAACGCATCGGTGTCCTTCTAGTAAGAAGTAAATAAATTAAATATAATAAGCAGGTAGGTAACAGAGATGTAAGGGGTCCCACACAACAGTTCACAGGTCCCAAGCAAACCTCACCAGCTCGTGGTGCACCCTGCTAATCAACAAACGAGGCTCTGGGTTCCACCAATCCGCATTGGGCAAGTGTGGTGGGAAATGTCCCGAATCCTTCCATATGAACCTCTACATATGACAGCCCCTAGTACCCAGCGGTATCGGAGGCCATGCTGACTGTATGTGGAGATCTTTGGGAGAGACCTATGTCCAGCAGTGGACGTCCATCAGCTGATGATGATGATGTCTCCATTGCCGCAAACCGTTCGAGTAGATCACCGCAGCTCCTATTTTCGCCGCGTAACAGTAGTGTGCTAACATCGCTGTGTTCCGGTTTGATAGGCGTTGTAACTAATGAAATTACTGGGGTAATGTGTATATCATCCTAAATAGCACCATGTTGAAGGTCGCGAAAATCCGCTGGATGCGGGGAGCGAAGGCCGATCGATGTGGAGATGTTTGGGTGAGGCCTATGTCCAGCAGTGGACCTCTATCAGCTGATGATTGATTGTATATACCAGAAAGAAGATTTTATCAGAATTTCTTGTAATTTTCACTAAATGTTTTAATTATCAAAAAACCCTAAACTAATAGAGCTACAGTTTCATTCAATTATTTAATTGAATGAGGATCTTTGGGGGAGGTCTATGCCCAGCAGTGGGCGTTATCCAGTTGATAAGAAGGAATAATGAATAAAAAAAATATATCAATATCTGACCTTATGGCGCTTTTTCCGTTTTCATAGCAACCTTTTTGATGATACGACGAGATAAAAACTTAAGAAACGGGTAAAGAAAAGTACAGCTTTATGGAGCAGAAAGATACTGATGCTCGATAAATAAATAACTTATGGGATCCTTGTGATTTACGTCTGACGATATACTGTATCTCGTGATAGAATCTTCTAGATTTTAGAGCTACAAATGAGAAAATATTTTTAAAGTATTTACATACGTACATTTAAATATATCACGCCTCGTTCCCAATGGGGACCTTTCTCCACTTGCTACGATCCTGGCACACCTCTCTCGCTTCCTCCATGTTCATGAGTGTCTTCATGCATGCTCGTCGGTTACGAGTACTCTTCACCCGACCTTTCTTCAGGACATCTTCGATTTGATCGGTATAATTCCGCCTAAGTCGACCTGCACCGATTTGTCCAATCATTCTCACCTTTATACCTTTTTCGCTCATCTTCTTTCATCCATTCTTTCAACACGGCCGAACCAGATGGTTTGATAACCATCCCTTTCTCTATCCTTATCACTACATCTTCAACCACGCCGCACCGCTCCCTTATCACACTGTTCCTCACTTTGACCATCAGCGAAATTATTTCTCTTCAAATAAATGAACTCTACTGATGGATCTTTAGTAAGTTATACAGTTCCTACTTTTGCTGCTAATATTTCTTGTGCAATCGTTACTCTGTACTAATTTCTAGGGCTGTTACTATTGAAATTACTGTGGTAAGGGCTTTTGGATGGTCAGCAGGACGTAAGGAATTCGCACAACTCACGAGAGCCAAGCCAACCTCACCTGCTCGTGGTGTACCCTGTTAATAAACAAAGGACGCTTTGGCTCCCGCCAAGCCGCATTGGGCCAGCGTGGTGAGAGATGACTGATGGATGTTGAGATATATGGGTGAGGCTGATATCCAGCAGTGGACGTCTATCGGCTGAAGATTGAAATTTCAACAAGCGTGTAAGAAATCAAGTAAATAGAAATCACTGTGAAGTATGAACACATAATAAAGCTTCCTTGTCTTCGAAAGGTGTATTACTTATCGCCCTAACAAAAAAAAAAAAAACTTGAAAGCTAATAACGGTACTGTTTAAATATAAGATGTTTAATCTATCTAAAATCGATGGATGTTTTTTTTATACATTGCAAAGCGAAGAGACGAGCGGAATGTTCACCTGATGACAATGTGGCGCTAGTTCCGATGTTATACACAGCACTACATTGCATTCGTCTTCTTGAGACTTAAGATGTTGGGTCTCGTTACCCCAGTAGTTTCACAAGCGGCCTTCAAACCGGAACACATTAATGTCTGCGCACTACAGTTTATCACGGTGGTACGTACCTACATAGGGGAGTCCTGGCAACAGAGACCTTTTTTATCGTGGGACAAATCTTAAAATTTACTTTGCTTCTGGGAGAAAGACAAGATCATGTGGAGCTTCTACCCACTAAACCACCCTCGGTGGTCTCCCTCAGTGCATAAGAAGGGAGGCTCCGGGATCATCTACGGAACGCACCGTTGCCCCCCTACATTCTAGCTAATACCAGGCAATAGAGACCGATCTGATTTTTTGGAAATGAAAGCTTATAATTTGATAATAGATATATTATATCTTCAACGACTGACGATGGATGAATATGATTACTTATCCGGGCCAAACGATGTCTTCGATCCACTTGATGTAGCTGGTTACGTTGGTGTAGACGCCTGGCGCCATTTTCCTGCCACAGTCTCTACCAAATGATGTTATACCCACCACCGTGTGCAACGGAAACGTTTTGATGCAGTCGACTCTATCGTTCAGGTACTGGATGGGCCCCCCTGAATCACCTTGACAAGTGTCTCTACCACCATACTTGTAGTCGCCTGCGCAGAGTTGACTTTCTAAGATTCCACGAGGGAGTATCCTCCTCGTTATTAAATATTTCATTGAGTTATTACAAACTCTCCTATTCACAAGGTCGACGTTCACTGACATCAAGGTCTTGCTGGCTCTGATAGCTCCAGATCTGGTTACTCCGAATCCAATCACCGATAGCTTAGCATCATGGAACAGATTGTCTACCTTGAGACAAGCTATTCTTATGTCCCGATTGAGTTTGAACTCGAGATCACTCTTGACGAGAGCGATGTCGTGGTACTTCACCGGCGGTCTGTATCCTGGATGAACAACGATGTCGGCAACTGTCCTATCTTGTCCTACATCTTCAAACTCCTCGAATTCGAATGTTGCAACACCGATCCTCAAAACACGAGGTGGTCCGTAGTAAGTATCTTTACTGCAATGCGCTGCTGTTAACACCCAACTGTCACTGATGAGGGTTCCACCGCAATTCCATTTGGGTTCATCTCGAGAGTTCCTCCGGAATCCTATGAGCACCATGTGAGGAAACAGAAGTAGATCCACTGGGATCCTTTGTCTATACTCTGGATGTAGAATATTTTGACACTCCAGCATTGTCTGGCCGTAGTTTCGGCAGGCTCGGATCGCTTTTTCTCCAACCGATATAACCAGGTTTATCTTTATCATTACTGTCAACAAGTTCCTGTACATCTTTGAAGACTTGTCTTCCAAGTAACGGACAGACGGTACCTAGTTTTGATTCTATGTATTTAGTTATTTAATATTCTAGATTTATCACAGGGAATATAATATTTATAAGAATAAAAACGTCCGTCATAATAAACGCAAAATTTGTGACTGATTGCGTCCGACACAGTAACAGTGTTCATGATGTTCTTGGTAATGAATATTACGCGTAACGGATTGTACATTTTATTGCAGTGTAAGTATACGATGATTATACATGCTCTCAGCTCAATATTTATTAAAGAACGAATTTATATCAGTCGTAAATCATATTAAATGTGATTATTTTAATTTTCAACCCTAAGCCAGCCAATTTTTTTTTGTATTTGGTCAAGCGACGGGATGTGCACTGCATCACATTGCGCTCGTCACCTGTGACTTAAGATGTTTGGTGTGGTTACCCCAGTAATTTCAATAGCTACAGCGCCCTTCAAACCGGAACACAGTAACGTTTTTACACTACTGTTTTTGGGCTGCAATAGGGGTTGCGGTGGTGCTTAGACGGTCTTCGGCAACTGATACCCACCCCCATTAACACAACAAAGAAGAATTGTGTTTTTATTTTTAAGGTAAACGATGTATTCAATTGCAATAAGGACATGATAGTGATCAATAAAGTATTGTGTATATATCTCAACTTATATAATATATATAATATACATACTATGTTTTCTAATAAAATATTAATATAAATATATAACTCTGAGGGTGTTATTTAGATTTTTGTCGTTGGATGCGTTTGTGCGTAGACTTTACTTTATTTATAGCATATTTTTTATTTCCTATGTTTAGTGATTATATATAGTAAGGATAAATATTAGGTTGGGGAAAAAGTTTCTTCGCATTTTTTAAGAAAATTCAAAACATATTATAATATACTTTATTTATATTTAACTAAAGTATGTAGGTACCATTTTGTTTGATAACTTTTTGCCATCTTGTAGGTAGGGACATGATCCCATTGTTATAGAAAGTTTGGGACTTCTGATCATAATACCGCGACAAGTCGCTTTGGCAGTCCTCTTGTGATATAAACCTGACACTGCCTAAAGAATTCTGAAGAGACCGAAACAGGTGGGAATCTGAAGGTGCAAGGTCAGGACTATACGGCGGATGCATTAACACCTCTCAGCCAAACTCTCTTAATTTTCGATGAGTGGTAAAGATGTGTGAGGTCCAGCGTTATCATGATGTAAAACCACACCCTTTCTGTTGATTAATTCTGGCCACTTTCTTTCAACTTCTTGTTTTAATCTCATCAGTTGTTCAATCAGCAGTAGAGTTCAGAATCGATGGTCCTGCCTGGTGGTAACAGCTCATAATGAATAATGTCCTTCCAATCCCACCACACACACCATCACCTTGTTGCGAGTTAACTATGGTTTCGCCACAGTCTGTGAAGCCTGACCGGCCTTTGACCACGACCTTTTTCGCACGTTCTAGTCGTACGTGACCCACTTTTCATCACCAGTTATCAGCTTCTTCAAAAATGGTTCGGTTTCATTACGTCGTTATAAAGAATCACAAACGAGTACACGGATCGTTATTAGGTTTCTTTCAGTGAGTTCGTGAGGTACCCAAATTTCGAGCTTTTTTGTGTACCCATTTTTTTTCAAATGCGCCAAAACTGTTTTGTGGTCAATTCCCAGTTCTTCACCTACGTCGTACCTACTGACAAGCCGATCTTGCTCCACTTTTTCAAAAATGGCATCCATTTTATCCGCAATAGGGCGAGCAGAGCGACGTGCATCTTTGACATCAAAAATTTCCGGATTGAAGTCGCTTACACCAAATTTGTGCTACTCTCACAGACACTGCACTCTGCACACTGCACTGGCTACATAAACATCGCAAGTTTTTTTCGCGGCTTGCGTTGCATTTTTACCTTTTTTGTAGTAAAATTTCAAAATGTATCGAACTTCTTCATTAGATTCATTCACCTTGAGTCAGTACGAAAAACAAATGAAAATCACACATTTTCCTGATTTGAATTTGGAACTATGTTCTTTAAAATTCAAACTTTCAGCGACACCAAAACCAGCAGCAGGTACAAATAGTATAGCCAAAGAGATATCATTACAAGTTCACACATACTATAATGCGAAAGCACTTTTTCCCCCACCTAATATATTTATCATTGTATCAATACATAAAGCGAGTCAACGTTGAAACTTCTTTAGCATCTGCTAGAGCGGAGATCACTGTACAAAACGGAAACGGAACTTATTTCTGCAGTGTGTTGGAGAAACGGAATCGCGAAACTTTTCTATGGTACGTGTGTGAACTTTTGTTTTGTTACAGACTTCATGTATCTCGTGTTACATTTAATATATACTATCTTTAAGAGGATAATCTACATAGAACGCTTTTTTTTTGTTATCAACAAATCTAGAATTTTATCTATCTATCTATATATATATATATATATATGTTATATAGTTTAAGTCAGTAGTTATCACTTACCACGATATGTCACCTCACCGAAGATTGGCCGGTAGAGAATGCCAACAGGCATAAGGCAGGGTAAAACTCGTTACCTCAGTAATTTCACTAATTCCAGCGCACTTCAAACCGGATAACAGTAAAGTGTCTGATAAGACTTACCACCAGTACAATAATATAATTAAGCAATCGGCAATTTTAATTATATATATTAAGTATTTAAATTTCTCGTTGAACTTACTCTTCTATCCAATGATGAGCTAGGGGTAGTTTGCGTTAAACTTACTTGTACTTACAGCTCACGTATCTTTAAAAAAAAAAAAAAACTCAACTACCCTATTAATGACTTTATTTAAATTTATATTTATATAAAAGTTTAAAGCACCACCCCTTTATGATCTTCACTTCATGTAAGATCATCTGTTAAATTGTATTATTTTTATTATATAAATATATATATATATATATATATATATATATGTATTATATAGTTTTTAATATATTTATGTTACACACAAGGACATAAAGTTCAAGATTTTCTTTATGTAGTTTTATGATTTTTTTTTTTTTTTTTAAATACATAGACTATCAGTACAGACGAGTTTAACACAAACTACCCTTAGCACATCATGGGATAGAGGAGTGTATTCAACGAGTAATTTAAATACTTATTATATGTAATTAAAATTGTTGATTACTTAATTAAATTATTGTAAAGATAACTTAAAAAAAATGGATAATATTTTTTTTTTTTTTTAATTTAAATTGACTATAAACTCTATTAGTTTCTACAGTATGAGTGTAAATTGTTTCAAAACGTTAAATGTTTCACAAAGTACCAATCCAAAATGGAGTCCGTGTAATTATTTTAGGCAGGGTTAATTAAACGACCAACCCTTATAAATTATACGGAAACTTAATTAAAAAATACCATCGCGCCCTTTAATCTTTCACTTTTAATACAAGCATGTGAATTTAATAAGATATTAATTAATTAAAATGCTGCGAAATCAATCGACTTAATTATTAATATTAGTCATATATCGTACTACTCTATCTCTGCTAAACAATATTGTGGAAACAATACTGTTCCGGTTTAAGGGACGCTGTCTCCTATGAAATGTTTTGAGTAGCTTGCAGATGCTTTATTCTTTCAGGTTTATTTATTACGTTATTACTAATATATCTTTCTCTACTTCTTTCTTTTTTCATACATCGTAATCTCTCTTCCTCACTTTTATTACATCTGGTTTATTTGTTGTACTTCTTTTACATCATATCTCTCTCTCTCTATAATGTTCCTTATCACTTCCTCGCAATATTGAGTAAACATGCTGCATCTTGTCTTCACTCATCAGTGAGGCCGGTCTCTATCGCTGGAGACCATCTACGTGGGTAGTACAGCAGCCAAACATTATTGCAATCATTACTGTACTCCGGTTTGAATAGAGTTCTAGCTAGTGTAATTACTGAGGCGACGAGAATCAAAATCAAAAAGAGCTGCTTGTCTATATAATATAGGGGAATATTTTTTTTATATATTATCACGCCTTTTTCCCAGTAGGGGTAGGCAGAGGTGATAAACACCCACATTTCGCCAGATGTGGTCAGATTAGGTCCCATGTAACAGGGGGCGAGCCTGTTGCTACTTTATTGGGACCACCACACGCACACACAAAGATGATTTCAGTGTTCGGGTTTCCTCGCGATGTTTTTTTTCACCGTTTGTAGCTCGCTAAATATTAAAGTTATCGGTACATGTAGAGATTCGAACCCGCGAGCTTCGGAATGAAAGCCGCACGTTCTCACCATTAGGCCGGCGAGCTATGTATAGGCGAAGAGTACAATATTAGTTAGATCCTCGTGTGTATGCGAAGCTGGTCCCGGATAAGTTACGATCAGCAGCACGCGGTGCGGGAGGACACCAGGCGTAGGCACATCGGAGGGGCGAACTTTTTCCTGTTGCCGGCTGTTGGCGACACGACTGAAGTTAGCTGGTCTCCGGAGAAACTTTTTATTGGACATGTTCGAAGTTTCCCCGCGCGCTGTCGTTGGGAGACAGATGTCGTTTCCTTTTCTTCATACTAATATTACATTACATTCTTTTCTTCATACTAATGAATGTACAAATGTTTCCATCATCAGTCAATACACGTCCACTGCTGGACATCCTTCATCAAAGATTCCCACATCGATTGGGTACGGATTCATATGGGATATTTGGTTGGAGCCAGAGCCCCTTTGTTGGTTAACAGGCACCACGATCAGGTGAGGTTGACTTGCATCCTGTGACTTGTTTTAGGAATTTGAATGCATACAATGTTACACAAATAAGGACCTAGCTCTTCTCCTCCCGCTTTGCTAGCCGTTGTACAGAATAAGACCGCATATGACTTTCTATAGCAACCGTTACTATAGCAACCGCGTAAATAATACTAAATAAAAATGTATGTAAAAGTTAATTAGAAATAATATAATGAAGGATCTATGAAATTAGAATAGATAACCCTTTATCACCATCTACATATCATTTTGAGTCGAATGCTCATGTTCACGTGTCGATACGTTCACTCGTTTTCACGTGATAGGCGAACAGAGCAAACCTATTTTCATTATTCCCTGTTTCGCTTCCCTTAAACAGAAGTTTCCTGTGAAGGAAAACTTCATCTTACCACAATTTTATATCGACTTGTATTAACACTTATTATTGAGTGAACATCCTAATAATCACGTCAATAACGGGCGTATATAAATTGAGTGGTAAGCTGATGAGTTGTACATTATTTAATGGACTTATTTGTCCAAAATTTTTACTAGAGCAAAGTTGCAAAGATGTTCCGGTTTGAAGGGTGCTGTAGCTTATGAAATTACTGGGGTAACGACACAATATGTGATGTCTCAAGGCGACGAGCGCAATGTGGTGTATGACACGCTAACTAGCGCCTCGTTGTTATGGGCGGCCGTATCACGTAATATCAGGTGAACCTCCCGCTGGTCTCATCGCTTCATAGTATAAAAGAAAAATAGTATTAGTGTAGTTGGAATTTACACCAACTTGTTTTTTTTTAACACAGTACTGTTTAGCTGCTGCAATAGGCAACATAGATCCACTAGGATATCTAGCATCTAGGCATTATGTAAATCAGTGCGCTGAATCATCCCCCAGTACAGTATTTTAGCCTAAATTGTGTATGAACCCTTTTCAATCATGAGATAAAAGAAGCTCTTAAAATAAATTACCGCGATAAAAGAATCTGTACTTGAGTAAGAACCTTGAAAGGATATAACCTTTTCATTTCCATCAGTATGAAAAGGATATAAATAGCGCTTCGTGTTACACTGGCGAAGTGTTATGTGTGATAGACAATCAATCATAAAACGTGATTATCACGGACGTCTTCAAATCTGACATATGTCGTACTGGAGTACACATGTTTATCACCACATGGAATACTCTTATGTTAACAACCGGAATACATCAATATAACGAGTGTCGGACGAGGGAGACGTTCACGTGATTGTAAGTGACACTCGTGCCAATAACGTGTCGCTAGTTAGAAGATATACACAACATGAGTGAGCTCACCATGAAGAGTGAGGACGAAAGTCGCAAACCATTTTTGAAATACTGTAGGAGAGTCATAGAGAAACATAAAAATAAATAAATTGTAGTGTATAATGTATTAATAAAAGAACTGTGATAAATAAATAAATAATGTAAATAAGCAATAATATAAAAATGTAAGAAAACTGTAAGAATAATAACTGAAAATTGGGAGAAGAAAGAAGCAGGAGCTAAGAAGAAGAGAGAGAGAAACTACTATAGTGGATGATTCCTATCAGGCACTCCCCCAGAAATGACGACGAGAAGAAGAGGTCTTCACTGATGAGAGATTGGGTGATAGAAGGAAATGGAATGTAGTATGAATGAGAGAAGAAGAGCGAAAGATAAGTTGTGGAAAGAAAGATAAGAAGTATGAAAGAGGAGAATGAGGAAACTAGAGATAAGATTGTAAATAAATGAATACTGTAAATAAAGGCCCTAACCTGAATATGCAGAGGAACATTTTTAAAAATAAAAAAAAGTCTTTACTAAGTAGCGGGAACTTGTCATGGCCTTGTTTATATTACAGCATTTCAAGGTTAGAGGAACAAAAAAAAAGCTTTGTCCATTAGTTAACTTAGGTTGATCTGATCAACTCTTAACAACCGGATTAACTGGATCTAAGTAATTCATTATGCGTGAGTTGTAACGTTTTTTTAAACGAATCGCTAATTTCAATTTGTTACACGGCACTACGCAGAATGTACGCGAAGTCGTATTAAAATTTTTAAATCAATTTGTAGATTTGTTGTTTCCATATTAAATATTGTAGTGTCGTCGTTTCCCTCTTCTTCAATCATTGTATTAAGTCCGACTGTGTTAAAGATCTTTAGTATGTTATCAAAACATTGATTATAAGCCTTCATTCTAGAGTCAAGAACTTCGGAAGCTTCGTTCGGTGCGAAATCGTCTCTGTCTGATTTGTCGGAAACTAATTCTTCATTATAAAAAGCTGTATTCACTGCAGCAGATTTTGGATCTTTGTTAGATAAATCGCTATCAAATTCCTGATTTGTATCTGACACTATAGATTTATCGTTGTCTATACCGTTAATTTTATTAGAGCTTAAAGTTTTGCTTATATCTAGATATTTTATACTGGTACTATTTTTAGATTTGATACTTCCATTTTACCCGTTGGAGATCTTTTTTCTGGAGCGGCTGCATAATCTGTTATTTTTCATACGTTATTAATTTGAAATAATAAATATAATGGGTACATAAAGTTAGACGACCTAGGTATTAGAACGTTTACTTTTGGCCACCAATTAGAGCGTTGTAGTTTTTGCAATTATTTGAATGTAAGGAAACTACACGCAGCCTGTTATTATGCAAAGTGGCTTTTTTACATTTAAAGGTGCTCAACTTGTTTCATTGTCTAAAAAATTTACTTAAATTCTCTTTAATTAAGTTACTAAGTCCCACTTTGACTAAGTTTCTTTGTCCTCGTTTAATTCTGAAACAATTTACTATGGTTTTTTTGTTAATTTTGAAATATTTTAAATTGTGTCGCTGAAAGGAGCAAGTTCTCAATTCGCTTACATTGTAATTACTTAATATAATAACTTGTAAAGTTTATGTTAATTTGTTTTCTTAATTAACATATTACTTTAAGTAATTTAAGCTATCTATATATTTTATTCTCATAAAAATTAATAAAACATCTGAAATTCTAATATCACAACTTATTCATTAATATGTATTCGTTTAAGTATATATGGGGTGCGTGTGGTAAAATATACTAAGTTACCTAAGGGGTTGCTGATTTTCAACTTGTGTTAATTTAAGCAAACTTCAATGTAAGTTTATATTTGTACAGATTAAAACAAGTGAAATATATTCGCATTGGATGTAAATTATTATAAGTTACCGACGAAGTTTTGCCGTTTACATAAATCTTTACTTATGCCATTCTGTTAAGTCTTCATCATCATCATCATCATCATCATCATCATCAGCCGGTAGACCACTGCTGGACTGTATTAATGTATTTTCTATTGACAACTATCTAATATTTAATCTAACGTGGTGAAGTATTTATCAAGCCGTGGGTAGATGAGCGTCCTCGCCCGGAATGTCCTGACCCTCATGTTGACAGTCGACTCGTGGCAATGATATTGTTGTGATAGGTTTTTATTGCGATAGATAGCCTAGTATATAGATAGATTTATTTTTCTTTATCTATTTTATTTAACCAGCATTGCCAATCAATTAACTTACCTATTAGTATGTATTCATCATCTAATATGAGAAGAAATATAAATGTACTGGTCACAGCGATAATTAAACGATGGTGGCAGGATATCTCCATGATCACATTCAAAAGTCTGAATATTATATTTTATGCGTACCTAAAAATACTTTACAAATAATATAGTGACCTAAAAGTACTTTAGTTAGTAATCAATGTAAGTTATATGGTTTCATTTATCAGTGGAACTAATACGCGTCTAAATAAAGTGGGTGTAGACGTATCAAATGATTCCGATGACGACCAACAGTTGCCCACACGGTCACACCAAACATGAACGTATATTCATATGTGCTGTTACTCACGGTGTTCCATTCGACGAGAAGCAAAAACTGTGTGATAGACAACCGTACGCCCGAGATCGTATGGGAGCGACAGTTACGGAGTTACTTGATCTCGTGCTCCAACAGGAACGTACCTCCCGACTCCAACAACACAAACGTCTTATTGGCGTTCATTTTAAAATCTTTCAACTTTGACAAGAAAGAAGAAGTTTTCACCATCAATAGCTGGCTGTTCATTAGCTGGATGGATGCAAGACTCAAGTGGAATGTAAGCGACTATGATGGCATTACACAAATCGACATTCCAAGTATACACTTTTGGACACCGAACTTGAAGCTGTACAACGCGCCTGGTTACGACGACATCGAATTCTTCATGACACCGTGCCATGTAATGAACATAGGAAACGTCATATGCGTGGAGTCTTTGCTGCATCAGGTTACATGCAGCTCCAAATTAAACGACTGGCCTTATGACAGACAGAACTGTACCTTCAGGTTCGGTCCACGAACTGAGAATAGCGGCATCACTTTTTCTTTTAACTCATCGCGGAATTTGGGTGTTAGTAAGTTGGAGCACAGTCAGAGTTGGGACATTGTCGGTCATTCAGGTGGTCAATGGGCCAAGTCACCCATACAATTTTACATCAGTTTCTTATTAGAGCGTCACGGTGTCGGTCTAGCTGCGATTATCATAGCACCTCCTCTTGTTCTATCCACTCTCACTGTGTTGTCTATGACGCTTAACGTAAAAGATAAGGTGCGTTTAAGTATTCAATGTTTCAGCTTGCTGAATCAGTTCTTCTTTTTGCAAGAGATCAGTAGCGAGCTGCCCAAACACAGCGCGGATACGCCTACCGTGTTGATTTACTTGCGCACCTCCATAGTGCTGACGTTGATGGCGATCGGGACTACTTACCTCCTGGCTCACTTGTGCAAAAGAACAGCTCCTCCTCCGAATTTTATAGCGGCACTGTGCGAGGGACTCTTCGAACCTTACGGTCAATATTTCATATGGCCTAGATGGAAGACTGGAATGGTGGATAAGAACGATGAAGTCGCTTCTAAAATTTCATCAGTTTGGATTGATTTCGCCAGTATTGTTAACTTCGTCGCCATGTTCGTTATAACTATAACATATGTAATAATGTATTTCGCCTACATACCTCAAAAGCAGTAAGCAAATCGTTGATAGCGAAGTTATTTAAATAGTTATCGTTCTGTATAAGTTAACATTAATAAAAAATTTCTAAATTTGTGTTTTTTTTTTTTACTCATACCGTTCATGTGATGGTAAGTAATCAGGTGCTTTATTCTAACTGATGTTTGGCGGTCTGGTGAGTAATGCAACTGCTCATTACCAAGGTCTGTTCCATGCTAGTTTGGATATATAAATATCATGATCGTGGCAATAATATTAGTCGCAACGCCTCTAATGCCGGAACACAGTAAAGTTTGGCTGTGAATCGGTTACCTAATCATCATTCATCAACAATGAAATAAATGTAAAATATGACACTGGGATAATTGTGGTTATGAGATACTTTTATGTTTCATTTCAGTGAAGTAGTAAAACTTGGGGTTGACGAAAATAACGAACTTCTGCCGACCAAATTACTCTGAGCTCTTACGTAAGGTTGATGTACTAATCACCTAAAATATGATAAGCTCTATTTAAAATGGACGTTCTGGTCGACGCTTCTAAAGGATTGTTTGAACCATTACAAAAGTAACTTGTAACTTGAGCGTGCTTAAAACTGGTCAGGACCCGTCAATGGGAATACTTCTAATGCAAATTCGTAAACCTGTACAATTAACATCCATTTAATTTAAGGTTAAGTAAATACTTAACTTTGCGTTAAAGTTGCAATGTTTTGACCGTAACTCATTCTTCTTCTTCGATATCAGTCTTGACAGAATGGTCGTGGTCATCATTTAAAGTCTTGATCGCAAGCTTGACAACAAGTCGTCATTCCTCTTTGATGTCCGCTTTCTTAAGGCATTCATATAGTTGCTGATGAGCCATGAGCCATTTACTGCCGCCTTTATCCGGTCAGTAATTTATTACCGGTAGTAAAAACGGAATACTATAACGATGAAGATATTCATAAAATAGATAAATACAAGTACATATTTTTTTTTTTAAGATGAATCGCGACCGTAATTGATTACGGTCTTCATAAGACCGATGTAAATCTGAAGACTATCCTTTTTTTAAATCTTATTCACGTGTATTGAGATTATTATGATATTTGTATATTGATTCTGGATAGATATTCTAGATATTCCGAAACATTCATATATTTTAAGCAATTCCACATATTATTCCTGCCTTCTCCACCGCTGGATGTTAGAATCGTGAAATCCATCCGGGATGCCTGTGTCCAACATTGGTAGTCTTCCGGCTGTTAATGTAATCCATTGTTAGTTAAATAATATTAAAAATTATAGATTTTTATTGATTCTCTAAAACAACATGTTCTCGTTGTTTTCTAATTCGGTAATTTGGTCTGATAGGATTCATCAACAAGATGTAGATAGGTTGCATCTGTTCCCTCTCAAGAAATATTTCCAATTCCCAAATGAACCCGCTGTTTCTAACAGCATTATCAAAAGCAGCAGCAGCATAAATTATCGAATCATTCATTGGACATATAATTTTTTTTTTTTATATACAAAATTATCTATTACCATGTTAACATACAAATTTTATAAGACAAGATGGATTAACTTAATGAGAACAAAAAAAAACTTGATCTTGTTTTATCATGATGTGTGCGCTGCTTGTATCCGACGACTTCCTGAAACCATTACCATACATATATATACATTTGTATATAACGGGGAGAATTATGTACAAGACATAAATGACTTCAATATCTATCTGACAAGGTATAAGAAAGTACATAAAGTTTCTAAAATTTAGAAAAAAAAATGAAAAAAAACCAAGTACTATGAAATATCAAACTGTAGAGACTCATAGAACTAGCGCCGGCCCTTAATTTGACTTTTTGTTGTTGTTGTAACACGTGCGAGCTAATTGTTGTCGTTTTAGCTATTTATTACCTTTCACCCTGCATATGCAGACATGCTTCTTGAGTTTTAACAAGTGTCAAGAGTTAAATAACGGCAAGGATAACATTTGGATTTGAAGTTTGTTATCATTTATACGTAAACAAAGTGCATAGCACTCGCCAATGGGACCGCTTGCGATGCAGATCCGCAAACCTGTAGTATTAACGTATAATTTCATAACCACTTTGAGATAAAGTTGCACCACACTTACCACATCATATAACCGCCTCCAAAATGGGACAACTACTATGAAGATTATCCTGAACACTGGTATCTTTGAATCTCTATTCAATTACATTGAAAATTGTTTTAGTATTTTACGTTTACCTGAACAATCTATTGAATATCAATTAACTCATTGTTTCCGATTTTTTCAGTGCTGGAATCGGGGAATTTCCTTGAGAAACTACTAAGCTCAGCAGTGGGTGTATTCCAGCTGTTATTATAATGAAATGGTGAAATAACATAAACAGCAATAGACTCAGTGATTCTCTTAAACAACTTATACCCACTGTCTTCAGATTGAGATCTATCATCATCGACATGCCGTAGAACTTGTTTAGTGGGCCTTGCCACAAAGCAAATTTCATAATATACATAAAATATTTTCATTACTTTTTCATATCAATTTATTTATTACATGATTTTATCAATTTTGTACACAGCAAGTGATTTTTGCTAAAGAGTTTTAAACTAAATCTGCCATCGAATAGCAGCAAGGAGGAATAGTTCTTTGAGAGAGAAAAACAAGGACAATTTTAAAATCCGACAAAACACCAATTTTTATTTATACTTCTTTAATTGTATAATAACATTACATCCTAAATTTATGAACTAATCATTTTTAAATGTATCATTAAACTACTTCTTAACACTAATTATTCATTAATACACCTCTTTCTGGAAGTAATTCTCTATCTAAATCAGATCTGTTTGCGGCTCTCATCTCGTTTTCGATTTCTTGTAAAGTTTTATCTTTAGTTTCCGGTAAAATCCTAAACAGAATAACTAAACATATTAGTACTATGGTAGCGTATATAGCATAGGTACCCGACACACCGGTATGTTCGATCATAACAGGAGTAACCTTTAAGGTAGCGGCGTAAAATATTGTGAATACTATTCCTGACATGAAGGAGCATATACCTCTATGCTCTAATGGAAATACTTCACCCGATATTGTAAATGCCACCGGTACGATGCCAACGTGAGCTATAAATGTATGCAGCAATATCAAACACGGCGTCAGCCATGATATCTGTGATAATAAGTTAAACTGAGATTTGAGAGTTACTGATAAACTTATCACAAACATCAATACTACGGTGAGTGATCCAAAAGTGAATAATAAAGTGCGTCTATTGAACAATCTAATTACGATACAAGATATCGTTAAAGCAAAAATCAATAACAAATCAGAAACAACAGAGCAATACATCGCAACAGATTGGTTTCCGGTTATTTCTACTAATATTTGAGTTATATAAGCTAACAGAAAGTATCTGCCGCAAGCATCTATACTTAATGTTAGAAGAGATACTATTAAACAAGCTTTTTGGACCTCTTTGTTCCGCAGAGTCTTCAGTAGTTTCTTCCAATGTGATAATTTTTCTAATTTTTCATGTCCTTGCCGTCTCTCAATCTGAGTTTTTATTAATTCTTTCAACTCCTTCTTACTTTTCTCTGAGTTTCCATTCAGCCATAGGAATGCCTTCTCACATTCCTCGAATCGTCCTTTCATTGCTAGAAAGGCTGGACTCTCGGGCCATCGTAAAATTAATGTAATTGCTAAAATTAGTGGCAAGGAACAAAAGATTGATATTTGTCTCCATGTAGATACTAGTGCTAGAGAATGACAGACCAAAGAACCAAAACCTATTAACACTTTCTTGAAGGTCATAAAGTAACCTCTCCTTTTTGGACTAGTGTATTCAGAAAGGGTCACAGCGCTGATGAACACACCACCGACGCATAATCCCTGGATTGCTCTTCCAAGAAGTAACATTGGAACACTGTCTGCCATGTACAGTACAATCCAACCGGTGAACAGGATGAAATTTAATCCAATACTGACAACTTTTCGTCCGAAGGTTTGGAATATCGGTGAGAAAATAAAGAAGCCAGCAACTCCGGATATTCCATTGATTGAAGCTGAAAGACGAAATCACCATTATTCAGTTGTTGTTTCATTACCGATTATTTATAAATTTTGCTAATCGTACCATATTAAAAGTACCACTTCTAATCTGGACTAATCTCTTTAATACCGGTATTAGTCCTTCGTTGGTATTATAAATATTAAAACTTTATGACTATGACATCAATTGATTGTGGGAATGTAATTATGATTTATTATGATGAAGATGAGACCGATAATAACGATTACGACAATGACGATGAATATGATGATGGTGATGGTGATGACATTATCAGAAGCATGACAACGATCATAGTACAAACTAATACCATATGAGCAAATGCTAGCGAGTCAGATACGTCACAATATATCGACTGCGAATCACCTTCACCGTGTCGTAAGACTAGGTTAGGGATAACAGTTACTACCATTTGGAGACTTCTTTATTCAGCAGTGGACATCAATAGATCTTGGCCTTATAATCGATGATGATGACCTCTTCAGTCAGTAAACGTAATTGAATATCATATGAGGCGAAGTGTTTAAGATAAATTATCAAATATTACACGAACCTATCCACGAGGCCTGGCTGGAGGTGGCTCTGATGTCGGTGCTGTTCGGCGACAGGATGGCCGCGTTCAACGCCGACGGGAACGCCACCATGACACCCGCTGACCAAGAGTGAAGGCATGCTGCGAGTAGTACATAGCTCTGTAAAGTGTTACGTATATAGGTATTTACGTGATCATGACAAATATTCGCGATAATTAGGATTTACATGCCACCACATTTTGCATTCATCATCATCAGCCGATAGATGTCTTCAGCTGTACATAGGCCTCCCCTCAAAGATTTTCACATTCGTAGAGCTGTATATGTTAGGATTTGGGCCATTTCCCACCACGCTGGCCCAATGCGAGTTAGTGGGAGCCAGAGCCTAGTTTGTTGATTAGCAGAGTGGATCACAAGCAGGTAAGGTTGATTTGGGTCCTATAACTTGTTGTATAGGACACCTCACACCCCAAAGGGACCCGTACTTGCAATCACATGGTCACCAATGATGTCCAGTTATTCTCTAATCTTTCTCGAATCAAACGGGTTAGTATTTGTGACTTTATGATGTTAAGTGGTGATGTGGTCTTCAGAAACTCACTAACTTTATAACAGCATAATCTCTCTTTTTTAAGGTCTAGAACGGTTATTAACTGGAATACAGTAATGTAAAGACTGTACCACGCACACAATCTTCACTAGTTGGAGAAGCAGTTTAAGAAGAATACAGTAATTTAGTAAGTAGCTCGCTGGCTTAATGGTTAGAGCGTGCGGCTTTTATTTCGAAGGTCGCGGGTTCGAACCTCGGCATGTACCGATGACTTAATATTTAAGTTATGTACATTTGTGGACTTTAGTTACAACAGCGAGATACAAACGGCGAAGGAAAACATCGCGAGGAAACCTGCACATGACTTAGAATTTATTCTAAGGTATGTGTGAAGTCACCAATCCGCATTGGGCCAGCGTGGTGACTATGGCCCAATCGCCTTCATATTGAGGGTAGGCCTGTGCCCCAGCAGTGGGGACGTAAATGGGCTGTTATTATATTATTATTATTATATTACAGTAATTTATTCATACTAGTATTTTAAGGCTGTAATTGACACAGTGGTACCTAGTGAGATAGCTTCATATCATTTTCGCGCCCTTACTCATGTTTTTTTTTAATTTATTGAGACTAATATTGATACCTATTTTTAGACGAAATGCCTATGGTATGATTTCTTTTTTTGTGGTGGTAAAAAAAGAGTATTGTTTTAAAATTATAATGCTTTTTTATGTCTATTTCAAAATTATAGTAGCTCGCTGGCCTAATTGTTTGAGCGTGCGGCTTTCATTCCGAAGGTCGCGGGTTCGGCTCTCAGCATGTAACAATGATTTAATATTTAAGTTATGTACATTTGTGAACTTTAGTTACAACAGCGAGATACAAACGGTGAAGGAAAACATCGTGAGGAAACCCGCACACAGAAATCATCTTTGTTTGTGTGTGTGTGTGTGGTGGCCCCAATAAAGTGGCAACAGTCTCGCCCCCTGTTACATGGGACCTAATCTGACCACATCTGGCGAAATGTGGGTGTTTATTCACCTCTGCCTACCCCTACTGGGAAAAAGGCGTGACAATACAAAAAAAAAAATTCAAAATTCTCTTTTTTTTTAATTACAAGAGTCCGGCGTTGTTATTTTCAAACGGACTTGCAATTGAAGTGTTTTTAATTGCTATGCCTTCATGGCATAGCAATTATCTAGTTACCATTATCTTGTTATAAAATAAACATCTGGAACTAGTTTTATGAAATACCTACTAATGATACCTTTTAAATATGTTAAAGAATCGTGTCTTGTTGTTGTATAATTAGAATTGACACATTAATACACATGACGTCAATATTTGTTTTGACTCCTTTTGTATTCGAAATTTTTCATTGATTAATGACTAGAGGTATTTTAATTCTCTTTTCCAATTTTACTAATTGAACTGTATAATCATTTTCGAAGAGTAGTAAATAGTTTAAATTGGTAGAAAAGAAGCCACGACCATATCACTATACACCAACGATGCTCGTAATCAAACACTTACTTATATGCTTAAAAAAATGCTAATGTCGGTACAGTTGCTGATGTTCTTGTTTAAAAAATAAACTACTTTTACTGATCACTGATCTTTGAGTACTTTTGCACTTAAACTAATTACATTGATTATATTCTATACGATCCTAATCTCAAATCAATAAAAATTACATGAAACGTTAAGTTTTCTCTTTCTACGATGACAACTAGAGAGGAAAACAGATAAAATTCACAGACACAAGTTCAGAGATTATTTTACCCGTTCAACCGAAAGGTTAGTAATGTTAGGTTCATCAAATGTAGCATTTTAATACTGCTAGAAAGAAAAGAGGTTTAATAACGACAAAACTAAACCGGATATAACAGGAAATAAATACAACTAACAATTCTTTGTCAAGTACAGAATAAATTAAAGCAGTAAATCTAAGCTTCACTTCATGTTAAATGTTATTTAGATTTTTTAAGCTGGTTACTAAAGCTAGTGAACTGCGGTAAGATTATTGTACATCAATTTTATCTGTTCTACAAGAGACAGAATCTTTATACCGTTCGGTCCAACGCGGAGGCATTTAGCAGCTTCCTATCTTTACCATATCATCTATATGAACTTAATATAAACCATTAGTCAAGACAATTGGACTTAGTTATACCAAAATGTCCAGAAATTATAAACTAATACAGAATAAACAATCAGATTGAACATGTATCCAAGTGAATCTAACACAAATATTATTCCCCATATTGACAGAACTTAATTTTTTAATATTATCTCCCCAAATCAATTTGATGGCAGTTGATACGTATGAGCAGGATTCGATTCGCGGAGCTGAAACTTCGTACCTGCCGCCACCAGGTTAGATCGACACTGCAGCACATCACGACCGCTGACACAAACACCAACTGCGGCGAAACCTGACCGCGTTGGATATTTGTCATTTATTATAAACAGGTTTCAATGGAGCTGATTCAACACTTAATAAATAAAACAAAAACGTATGATTTTATATCTTACAGTTTAGTTTGCGTATTAATGGTTTCTTTGTAAGCGATATCGGTGAGGTTTATCAGAAAAATGCTATAGCATTTTTCAACCAGAGCCACGAAATCAAGCCTAATGCATGTTACCTTTATTTAGTATGACAGTGAACATGACTGGTTGACTTTTTTTATATTATCACGCCTTATTCCCAGTAGGGGTAGGCAGACGCGAATAAACACCCACTTTTCGCCAGATGTGGTCAGATTAGGTCCCATGTAACAGGGGGCGAGCCTGTTGCCACTTTATTGGTGCCACCACATGCACACAAAGATGATTTCAGTGTGCGGGTTTCCTCACGATGTTTTCCTTCACCTTTTGTACTTTATATTGTAACTAAAGTACACAAATGTACATAACTTAAATATTAAATCATCGGTACATGTTGAGATTCGAACCCGCCACCTTCGGAATGAAAGCCGCACGCTCTAACTGATTGACTACCTATGGTTACCTGCGACTATAACCACATTGCTGTGATCCGGTTGCTAAGATATGACATGTTATAGTCTCTTTAACATCACGTGAACTTAATGACGTATGAATAAAAAAGCTGTAATTTTGATATCACAAAGGGACACTAGAAGGTCTATGTCCGGCAGTGGACGTCTATCGGCTGATGATGATGATGAAAGGGACACAAGTTTTTATTATTTGTATCAATACATCTGCGATAGTAAAGCGTAAACAGTTATAGTTTAACCTTTACCTGAATACCACATAAAAACATGTTCTGTCATCTGTCTAGTTACGTTACGAACTAATTATTTTGCGGATAATCGAAGGTGATTATGCGATTGAATAGTAAAGCAAACACTACTGTGTTTTGATTTGAAGCACAAGTAACTAATGAGGTAATAATAAGGTTTTTTAATAGTAGTTTAATAATTAGTGAAGTATTATGACCTAATATTATCACCTCTCCAAGTGAATAACTCAAAAAACTGTGGTGTATGGGACTTACAAGTACTAAATAATGACTAAGGAGTTTAGACTGAGAAGTTTAGCCAAGCATTTCTCCAGTTTGCTGTAGTAATGATCACCTAGAGTTCAACGCTTGGAGCCAAATAAGTCTTGAAATTGAAACAGTAATTCTTGCACACAGAAATAGCAGCAGAAATGGGAACCGGGCGGAAACCGACCTAAACTTTCCGCGGCCACAGAAATCTTCGATCAGCGCCTCTTTACAAATATATCTATTTTCATATACATGCATTTCTGCATAAATATATACATATTAAATCACGTTATTTTTAACACCTCTCAATTCTTCCGGAGGAAGCGAGTGAGGTGAGCCAGGATCGTAGCAAGTGGAGAGAGGTGATCTCTGCCTACCCCACTGGGAACGAGGCGTGATATATATGTATGTATGTATTTTTAATAAATCGATCAGCTGATATTTCAAGTGTAATGTTTACAATAGATATTCTGATCCTTAGATAATCAAGGATTTCTTAGTTGCAACAAAGATATCAGTGTTTTCGTACTTCGGTGCTACCACGAGACGGTATTAAATTGAGACAATAAAAAATATCAGGTTTGACAATATTTAAATTGTAAATTTTGTAATTTAAATTGCTTAGGACTTGTTTCCTATGCAAACTCGTGAACCAGTAGTGTTAAAAGAGACCGGAAGAATAGATTTTTTTTTTAAAATATTTAGGATTATGGAAATTGGTATAATGGCAGTTGGTATAGTTTATATTAATAATATACATGGTAAACAATCAACAACTAAAGTATATACACAAGATACGGTCAATAGTAATCAGGAAAATGCAATGTTCGTCCAGATTGAGTCTTTGTGATGTCCTGAAGAGAATTTTGTTCTGGAGCGTCTGTGTATTTGCATTTGTATGTGCAGGTTCAGGTTTAATAGGTGTTACAAGGTCTAAGATTTTAAGAGAATTAGGGATTGGACCGTTAATAAACGTTGGTGAATCAGTGAACATAGGCTTGTTTGAACCGGTATATCGCAACTATCAATATAAGGGAAACCTTTGATCAAATCTTATAGATATCTCCTCTCTCAACGATCTGGTAAGGACCGGACTATGTAGATTGTAAAGCACCACAAACTGAATCGTCTCTTAAATTTACGTGAATCGAGGTGATCGGATCACGATGCACAAATATTTTTTTATTGTTATGGCTTAACTGTAAATTGCCGTAACTGAGTGATAAAACCTGTTATGTCGATTCACTCTAATCAAATCTCCCGATAAACGTAAGGGCTTGCCATCTAATTCTGCAGAAGAACTCTGCAAATTGCCTTTAAAATAAGTTATTCCTAATATAAGAAAAGACAATACGTCCACTAAATTAACATCAGCGTGGCATATGATCGCGGTCTTGATCTGTCGGTGGAATCGTTCCACCAGATCGTTGCAAGCTGGACAATACGCGGCTGTGCGGTGATGTTTAAATCCTATAACTTTCCCAAGATAATGGAAAATGAAGATGCCTTCCGCGATCAGTCACAATATCAGTAGGAAATCCAAATCTGGATATCCACAACATCAACGTCTTACCTATAGTTTCCGCGGTAATATCTAACATCGGTGTAACTTCAAACCACCCCGTGAAACTATCCACGACTGTAAGACAGTTCCTATATCCATGCGATGGTAGAAAACTAAGTATTCATCAACGCACTGCTTTCGGGAAGTAATTCATTATTTAAACCAGATCTGTTTGCGGTCCTCATCTTTTCCTCGATTTCTTGTAAAGGTTTATCTTTGGTTTCCGGCAAAATCCCGTATAGCATAGCTTAACAAAGTATTACTATGATAGCATATATAGCATAGGTACCCGATACACTGGTATTTTCGATCATAACAGGAGTAACCTTTAAGGTAGCGGCGTAAAATATTGTGAATGCTATTCCTGATATGACGGAGCATATACCTTTATGCTCTAATGGAAATACTTCACACGATATTGTAAATGCCACCGGTACGATGCCAACGTGAGCAATGAATGTATGCAGCAATACCAAACACGGCGTCAGCCATGACATGTGTGACAATAAGCTGAACTGAGATTTCAGAGCCATTGATAAACTTATAGCAAACATTAATAAAATTGTGAGTGATCCAAAAGCGAAAAGTAAAGTGCGTCTATTCAACAATCTAATTACAAAACAAGAAATCGACAAAGCAAAAATCAATAATAGATCAGACACAATAGAACAATACTTCGCAACAGATTGACTTCCGGTTATTTCTACTAATATTTGAGTTATGTAAGCTAACAGGAAGTATCTGCCGCAGGCATCCATGCATAATGTTAGGAAAGCTACAATTAAACAGGCTTTTTGCACTTCTTTATTCCGAAGCGTCTTCACAAGTTTCTTCAACTGTGATAATTTTTGAAACTTTTATGTTCCTGTCGTCTCTCCATCTGAGCTTTTATTAATTCATTGAATTCCTTCTTACTATTCTCTGAGTCGCCATTGAGCCATTTGAAAGCCTTTCCATATTCCTCGAAGCGTCCTTTCATTGCCAGAAAGGAGGGGCTCTCGGGCCATAATAAAACTAGTATATTTGCTAAAATTAGTGGCAACGAACAAAAGAATGCTATTTGTTTCCATGTACATATTAATGCTAGAGAATGACAGGCTAAAGAGCCGAAACCTACTACCGCTTTCTTGAAGATCATAAAATATCCTCTCCTCTTTGTATTAATATACTCAGAAATGGTCACAGCAGAGATGAACACACCCCCAAAGCATAATCCTTGGATTGCTCTTCCAAGAAGTAACATCGGAACACTGTCTGCCATATACAACACCATCGAACCGATGAATAGAATAGAATTTAATCCAATATTGACGGCTTTCTGTCCAAAGATTTGGAACACTGGTGAAAAAAATGAAGAATCCGGCAACTCCAGAAATGCCATTCATTGAAGCTAAAATACAAAAACACTAAACATTAGTTCGCTGTTGTATTGTCAATATTTTATAAATATTGAACTATATAAGTACCAGTTTAAAATAATGATTTTTTTGTCAAATTATTCATTTTTTGTGCTTAAATATATTATTGATGTGGAGTTCTATAAATTGCATTCCATTGGCACCATTTTTTAGCTGACGATAATGATGTTGATGACGTTGTAGATAATTATAATCATGATTATGATGTAGATGATGCTCATGATGATGATGATGATGCTGGAAACTACTAAACCTACAATAGCACAACGGTTGGTATAATGAATGATGACATCTTTTTCAGCGAAACGAAAATCTTACTAAACGTCGTGTTGAACATTAATAAGCAGCAGTTCTACGAACCAATCCACGAGGCCAGGCTCTAGCCTCTTCCTTCCTCTAGGAAGCTCTAATGTCGGTGCTATTCGGCGACAGGATGGCCGCGTTCAACACCGACGGGAACGCCACCATGGCACCCGCTGACCAAGAGTAAAGGCATGCTGCGAGTAGTATAAAGCTCTGTAAAGTTAAATAAATATTTCGTCCATAAGCATACATTTACACGAATAAAAGTATACTTATAACTAAAACAAACATCGTTACCGTTAAGGTATTTACATTACACTATATTCAACAGTTACTTTGCGATATATATTATTTTGTCCCATTGGTCACTAGCCGTTATAATATATGATAATGTTAAGGTTGAGGTTGTGGCCTTGTGTTAAGTAGTTATGTGATCTGTAGTGATCAAACGCGTTTACATAGTAACAGTTTCTGTCACTCTTTTTCTGAAGTCTAAAGCGCCTAACACAGTAATATTAGGGGGACCGGAAAGTAATGTCGTTTCTGCGCATGCCAATACTTGATTGTCATTTGTCAGCTCATTGTTTTGTTCAGAGGCGTACCAAAGACATTGTGAGGTTATAGTGATTTCTTTACTTATAGACAATTGAATTACAATTTTTTTTTGTAATTTTGGGTAAAATGGCCAGCCAAATACCAGAAGAGGTACACATCCGGCATTGCATGCTCTTTGAGTTTCGCAAGGGAAATAACGCAACAGTTGCTACCAAAAACATTTGCGATGTTTATCCAAATGCACTGGACATTCGTAAATGCCAAAGGTGGTTTTCCAAGTTCAAATCGGGTAATTTTGATCTTTCCGACTCGTATCGATCAGGAAGACCATCAGCGTTAGACAACGACGTGTTAAGGGCGGAAGTGGAAGCAAATCCGTGTCAGACGATCGAGGAATTGTCAAACAGTCTCAACAAACCTTGGTCGACCATCCAAGAACATTTGAAGCAGATTGGAAAAGTAAGCAGAGCAGGTGTTTGGGTCCCGCATAATCTGTCCGAACAGAATAAGGCTAACCGATCAATCACATGCAACTTATTGCTTCAACGACACAACACAGAAGCGTTTTTTGATCGCTTGATCACAGGAGATGAGAAATGGGTCCTGTATGATAACCCAAAACGCAAAAGGCAGTGGCTCTCTCCAAATGAAATCCCTCGGAGTACTGCTAAGCCAGGTTTACACCCCAAAAAAGCGCTTTTGTGTGTTTGGTGGAGTATTCGCGGCATTGTTCATTTTGAATTACTGAAACCTGGAGAAACTGTTACTGCAGACCTCTACAGCGAACAATTGCAGCGAGTCAATCAATCTTTAATTGAAAAGTGGCCAGCGATTGTCAACCGAAAAGGCGTCATTCTCCAACATGACAATGCAAGACCGCACTGCGCAAGGCGAACTCTAGAAAAAATTAATGAATTGGGGTGGGAGGTGCTGCCTCATCCACCATATTCGCCCGATGTTGCACCATCGGATTTCCACTTATTCCGAGCGCTGCAACACTTTTTAAGTGGCAAAACATTTGCAAATTTGGATGATATCCAAAATGCCATCTCTAGATATTTTGCCGAAAAACCAATTAATTTTTATCGATCAGGGATTGAAAATTTACTCACTAGATGGCAAAAGGTTATTGACAATGATGGGGAATACATCATTGATTAAAAATAAAGACTCGTTAAAAATGTATGTGTTTGTATTTAGCGTAAGAAAACGACATTACTTTCCGGTCCCCCTAATATTTCATCACTTCAACCTAATGTCGTCCACTGTTGATCCTCCTCTTCAATCAATGAATCCTCCCTTGAATATTTATCAGGTCGTTGTCTACTGTCTGTGCTTCACTCCACCTTCACCTCTAGGACAGAATATTTCTACAGTCTGCCGTCCGAGCTTGTTCTTATTTGGCACGGAACTTAGGGAAGTCCTCATTCCCGATTAATTAAGTATATCATTAATTTAAAACAGTGGTGATTACTTTCTTGGTTTATTGGTTGTATAATACCTACTAAGTTTGCCTTTTCTCATTTCCTCGTTCTTACTGTTGTTATTTTTAGTCGAAACATGAAGCACTTTTTTCATTATGGATCGCTCGGTTCGGTTGCTCTAGAAAATCGACTCTAAAAAATTAATTCAGCCGGGATCGACTATTTGGGTCAGTGCTATTTCAGTGCCTCTCAACAGCATCTGATTTTGAGCATAAGAAGACAGCTGTTTATCATCCAGCGTACAACTTCACAGTGGAAATATTCTACTAACAACTTAAGGCTGCAGTAGTTTGCCACGCAAGAAGCAGAAGGATGGATCTTTGCCGTGGGTTCTCCTGGGCATGTTATGAGATGCGTATAGATATTTAATAAAAATATTTGTCACAGCAGTACATGGATTTTTAGGTGAGGTAATTGGAGAGTTTTTTAAGATGGCTGTTCATATATTATATATATATTAGGTGTACCGGAAAGTAATGTCGTTTTCTTACGCTAAATACAAACACATACATTTTTAACGAGTCTTTATTTTTAATCAATGATGTATTCCCCATCATTGTCAATAACCTTTTGCCATCTAGTGAGTAAATTTTCAATCCCTGATCGATAAAAATTAATTGGTTTTTCGGCAAAATATCTAGAGATGGCATTTTGGATATCATCCAAATTTGCAAATGTTTTGCCACTTAAAAAGTGTTGCAGCGCTCGGAATAAGTGGAAATCCGATGGTGCAACATCGGGCGAATATGGTGGATGAGGCAGCACCTCCCACCCCAATTCATTAATTTTTTCTAGAGTTCGCCTTGCGCAGTGCGGTCTTGCATTGTCATGTTGGAGAATGACGCCTTTTCGGTTGACAATCGCTGGCCACTTTTCAATTAAAGATTGATTGACTCGCTGCAATTGTTCGCTGTAGAGGTCTGCAGTAACAGTTTCTCCAGGTTTCAGTAATTCAAAATGAACAATGCCGCGAATACTCCACCAAACACACAAAAGCGCTTTTTTGGGGTGTAAACCTGGCTTAGCAGTACTCCGAGGGATTTCATTTGGAGAGAGCCACTGCCTTTTGCGTTTTGGGTTATCATACAGGACCCATTTCTCATCTCCTGTGATCAAGCGATCAAAAAACGCTTCTGTGTTGTGTCGTTGAAGCAATAAGTTGCATGTGATTGATCGGTTAGCCTTATTCTGTTCGGACAGATTATGCGGGACCCAAACACCTGCTCTGCTTACTTTTCCAATCTGCTTCAAATGTTCTTGGATGGTCGACCAAGGTTTGTTGAGACTGTTTGACAATTCCTCGATCGTCTGACACGGATTTGCTTCCACTTCCGCCCTTAACACGTCGTTGTCTAACGCTGATGGTCTTCCTGATCGATACGAGTCGGAAAGATCAAAATTACCCGATTTGAACTTGGAAAACCACCTTTGGCATTTACGAATGTCCAGTGCATTTGGATAAACATCGCAAATGTTTTTGGTAGCAACTGTTGCGTTATTTCCCTTGCGAAACTCAAAGAGCATGCAATGCCGGATGTGTACCTCTTCTGGTATTTGGCTGGCCATTTTACCCAAAATTACAAAAAAAAATTGTAATTCAATTGTCTATAAGTAAAGAAATCACTATAACCTCACAATGTCTTTGGTACGCCTCTGAACAAAACAATGAGCTGACAAATGACAATCAAGTATTGGCATGCGCAGAAACGACATTGCTTTCCGGTCCCCCTATTATATAACGGTGCATCAATATTTTTGAGAGTGACGACAGACAATACAATCGATAGTTGTGCGTCCTTTAGTTGATATGATGGACGAGGGTGATCTCAATGTGTAATTTTAAAGGAATAGGAGCGATGCACGAGCATCTCCAGGTGCGTAATCACCTACACTCGGAGTTAGTAATGACTATGCTTCCGGATCACTTCAACTGCGATAGTGTATGATTGATTGCTGGTGACTTTTGCTAGGTCCACGTTATCGTGTCGAGGCGTTCGTTGGTCGAAGGGGTGCTTGAGATTAGTTGTAGTATGTGCATGCGTGTCCTGTAGTTGATGCAACGGACAGACGTAATCTTAACGTGTATGTTAAAAGTAGCAAAAGTCAGCGAAGGACGAACATATCCAGGTGCGTTCTCCAATTGTGTGTTATCATTGCAGATAACCTTAGATGAGGAGGACGCACGAGGACATGCGAAAGTCAGTCCGGTTGTAACAATGTATTAATATTTTTGAGCGTGGCTAGAGACGGCAATACAATTAGTAGTTGCGTCTCTGTCACTCCGGCGTAGCTCCAAGCGCTGCGTGCGTCACGAAACGTTCTTGTTTGGGACGCATTGGGGAAATTCTTATTTTTTCGGCGAAGTGTCCATTAGTATAATAATTGACACATGTGTGATTATAGCTAATTAATACAATGTCATTATAAATTGTGCCGCTATATTATTTCTACTCGTTTACCTATATTTTGTGACAATGAACGTACTAACAAAAGATTATGTTTATCCGTGCATTTATATATGCGTATACGTATGATGTCTATATGTATATGGTTAAACTGATCATCGTAAATCGGAAGCTTCGTACCTGCCTCCACAAGGGTATATCTGTACTGCAGCTCATCACGACCGCCGACATGAACATCGACTGAGGCGAAACCTCCGCGTGTTGGATGTTTGTTAATTATTACAATCAAGTAACATTAAGCGATTAATAATCGAAACGTTTCTTATGGCTCTTTATATCGTATAATTTAATTTAGTTGGCGTATCAACCGCTTTAACATAGCCCGCTGGCCTAATGGTTAGAGCGTGCGGCTTTCATTCAGAAGGTTGCGGGTTCGAACCTCGGCATGTACCAATGACTTAATATTTAAGTTATGTACATTTGTGAACTTTAGTTACAACAGCGAGATAGAAACGGTGAAGGAAAACATCGTGAGGAAACCCGCACACTGAAATCATCTTTGTGTGTGTGTGTGTGAGGTGGCCCCAATAAAGTGGCAACAGACTCGCCCCTGTTACATGGGACCTAATCTGACCACATCTGGCGAAATGTGGGTGTTAATTCACCTCTGCCTACCCCTACTGGGAAAAAGGCGTGACAATATAAAAAAAAAATCAACCGCTTTAAACATTATTTACATAATAACAAAGCGGATGATATCGTAAATAATGGGCCCCTGCCGGTACATAAGTGATACCGATAAGGCTTTATCAGTTAATACATTATTATTTTTCAATTTCAGCAGCATATGTAAAGTAAAAATTCATTTCTTATCGTTAGAATGATGGTGAAAGTGAATCGCTTGGTCGACTTGCTGACTCCCAATAGTTAATCTGCCTCCATAACCTCATCGCTGTGTTCCGGATACTAAGATACGAAAGCCGCATCGCTATCCACGAGCACTATGTAAAGTAACAAGTGAACAGAGGGTGTAAGGGGTTTCGCACAACTGATGGGACTCAAAACAACCTCACCTGCTCGTGGTGCACCCTGCTAATCAATAATTGAGGTTTTGGCTTTCACAAACCCGCATTGGGGCAGCGTGGTGGGAAATGGCCCAAATCGCTCGATGTGAACCCTTACAAATGACGGTCCCTAGTGCCTGGAGGTATCGGAGGCTATGCTGAGTATAAGGTCGCGGGAACCGCTGGAAATGGGTGTCACAGGTCTGACCGATGTAGGAATCTTTGGAGAGGCCTATCGACCGATGATTGATTGACTAAAAAACTATCATTTTGATATAACCAACAGACGTTATTCTTTATTATTCATATCGATTTATCTGCTATAATGAAATGTGAACGATTGCATGTGAAGATATATTACGAACTAATAATTTTACGAGTAATTTTAAGTGATTATATAACAAAGCAAATATTACTGTTTCGATGTGTGAAGGACGTTGTAACTAGTATCATCACCAGAGTGCTGAGACCTTTAGAAATAAAAAGTAAAACCTTAGGTTTGATTGAGATATTGTGGCAATCACTGTTCGTCTTATAGTAGGTATGATAAACTTAGCTGAAAGTTTTGAGACAAGATATAAATCTCGTTACGCTAGTAATTTTAACTAGCTACAATGCCATTTAAATTTGAACAGTAATATATGCACACAGCTGAATAACAACAGATAGCAACTGGGCGGTACCTATCAGGTTCAACTGGCAACAGAAACCATCCACCAGTGGCAGGTCAGAAATATGAAGATGTGCACATATTCATAAATATCTGTATATTAATAATAGGGGGACCGGAAAGTAATGTCGTTTCTGCGCATGCCAATACTTGATTGTCATTTGTCAGCTCATTGTTTTGTTCAGAGGCGTACCAAAGACATTGTGAGGTTATAGTGATTTCTTTACTTATAGACAAATGAATTACAATTTTTTTTTGTAATTTTGGGTAAAATGGCCAGCCAAATACCAGAAGAGGTACACATCCGGCATTGCATGCTCTTTGAGTTTCGCAAGGGAAATAACGCAACAGTTGCTACCAAAAACATTTGCGATGTTTATCCAAATGCACTGGACATTCGTAAATGCCAAAGGTGGTTTTCCAAGTTCAAATCGGGTAATTTTGATCTTTCCGACTCGTATCGATCAGGAAGACCATCAGCGTTAGACAACGACGTGTTAAGGGCGGAAGTGGAAGCAAATCCGTGTCAGACGATCGAGGAATTGTCAAACAGTCTCAACAAACCTTGGTCGACCATCCAAGAACATTTGAAGCAGATTGGAAAAGTAAGCAGAGCAGGTGTTTGGGTCCCGCATAATCTGTCCGAACAGAATAAGGCTAACCGATCAATCACATGCAACTTATTGCTTCAACGACACAACACAGAAGCGTTTTTTGATCGCTTGATCACAGGAGATGAGAAATGGGTCCTGTATGATAACCCAAAACGCAAAAGGCAGTGGCTCTCTCCAAATGAAATCCCTCGGAGTACTGCTAAGCCAGGTTTACACCCCAAAAAAGCGCTTTTGTGTGTTTGGTGGAGTATTCGCGGCATTGTTCATTTTGAATTACTGAAACCTGGAGAAACTGTTACTGCAGACCTCTACAGCGAACAATTGCAGCGAGTCAATCAATCTTTAATTGAAAAGTGGCCAGCGATTGTCAACCGAAAAGGCGTCATTCTCCAACATGACAATGCAAGACCGCACTGCGCAAGGCGAACTCTAGAAAAAATTAATGAATTGGGGTGGGAGGTGCTGCCTCATCCACCATATTCGCCCGATGTTGCACCATCGGATTTCCACTTATTCCGAGCGCTGCAACACTTTTTAAGTGGCAAAACATTTGCAAATTTGGATGATATCCAAAATGCCATCTCTAGATATTTTGCCGAAAAACCAATTAATTTTTATCGATCAGGGATTGAAAATTTACTCACTAGATGGCAAAAGGTTATTGACAATGATGGGGAATACATCATTGATTAAAAATAAAGACTCGTTAAAAATGTATGTGTTTGTATTTAGCGTAAGAAAACGACACTACTTTCCGGTCCCCCTAATATATATAATTTTCACAAATCAATATAAATTATAAGGAAAAAAAAAACCTGGTGATATGAATTTTAAATAAGAAACTGAGAGAATTGTGGTTGTGAGATATCATCATATATTCAATATCAATAATGAAAAGTAATTTATTGCAGTTCATGAAAGGTACGAACGTCTGCCGACCAAATTACAATGATCTCTTCCATCGGCATCCGGTGCATTATCTACCTAAGATTTCAAGAGCTCCGATTAAAATGGATATTATGATCTCCAGCTTATGAAGGATTTTTTTTACCACAACAAAGGTGTCAGTGTTTTCGAACAGTCGTTGGTGTTGCCAAGAGAAAATTAACGGCTTACAAAATATGTAACTTATAAGTTTAGTCATTTAAGTAAATGTATGAAACATTTAAGACCCGTTTCCAATAGTAATTTATAAACCAGTTGTATATAACAGACCGGGAGAATTGACTTTTCCGGAAACATATTTACGATCATTACAATTAAAAGATAACTTCGGTCGTAAATGTGATCATCAATTCTTTATAAATTCCAAAATAACGTAAACATCAGACTTTTAGTATTATCCTCTTAAATAATATTTATCAAGTGTTTTCCTTCGATAAAGTCATAATAAAGATGTTAGAAATATCATGAAAGCGCTGTACCATGAAAGCTAATTGGAGTGTGTCTGCGCAAACATTCTTACAAACACTAAGGCAGACTCAATGATATATTAATGTCTTCGCCTTTAGACAAAATGTTAAGTCTATTTATCTCAATATCACATATCCGTTCTAGCGCCATTTTAAATCTTTGAGAGTGTTATAAAAAATCAATATTACTAACTTCCGATGAACAAGCAATTCGAAATAAGAAAGAAAGTTCAAAATACCTTTCATCCATTGGATGATCTACAGACAGTTGTTTATTATATTCATAACAAAGTTGCTTTGCATATGGAATAAATGCATAGAGTTATCATGAAAAGTCTCTCTTGCAAACACAATCACAATTATAAAATTAACTACAACTCAAACTTCAACGTATACTTCTTTAACTATATATTACCCATAACGTTACTTTATATATTTATAAACTAATATCTTTTGTAGTTTCCTCAAACTGTTTCTTAAAACTAAATATTTAGTAATGCACCAATTCCGAGAAGCAGTAAGTTATTCGAGATAGCCACATTTCCATGTAAATTATAACGTTTATATTTATTAAACCATTCATTGATTGGATCATGATCTGTAGTTGATTGTTTACCTTATTTATTAACGTAAATGGTCTCTGTTAAAAAACGTATCACATTTTTAAAATTCATCTCTGCCTAAATTTCAACGTACATTTCTTCAATGACTCGTTACATTACATTCTGTATATATGAACTAACAATCTTTAATGTTTCATTAGAGGACGGTTAGTGGTATGGGAGATTATGCCAACGGCAAATAAACACTTGGCCTATTACCCACAACAGTTTATTTGGTAGAATACAGTTCTTTGCAACGGCGCGCGTACGAAAACACCGTAAGTAATAATCCTAGGCAATGCGGCGTGCGCTCCGCGTCGTCCGGTAATTAACACTGGCCCGGGGGGGAGGCGCGCGCGCCGACGGCTGGCTTCCTTCGGTGACGTACTGCACAATGGATGACGTCGCGCGTGCGAGTACCCACTAGCCGGATTAATTTTGTAGCCAGGCGCGATCTCGTCAACTGCACTTCCCGAAGGTAAGTGCTTGTTTCGAAATAAACAATTGTTTATGTATTACCCGCGAATTTTATTTACGGTATCGTGCTCCCCACATGGCTCCCCTCCAGAGACCGTCACTACGGGCGAGAATAGTCGCGGAACTTAACTACGCGTCCTGAACGTGTTCTAATAATTTTAATGTTTTCAGGTTCCCTGTTTACCGCGGTGTTCGTGACGAGTTCTCTGATGCCGTTGTCATCTTTCAGTATGTAAGCTGGTTTTAGGCGATCTATGGATACCTTAACGGGTTTGCCTTTTACCAAAAGCTTGAAGACCTTTTCGCCTTTTTCCAGTACTGCGTGTGGTCCGGTGTATGCTGGTTGCAGGGCTCTGCGCAGTGCGTCTTCTCTCATGAATACATGACTGGCGGTAGCTAGGTCTTTGAAAATGAATATAGATGGATTGCTGTGACGAGACGCTGGCTTTGGTTGGAGTTTCTCGGTCAGGGATCGGAGACGAGCTATAAAGTCTGTCATATCTGTTGTTCCAGGTGTGCTAGGGTGAAAGAATTCACCTGGCAGTCTCAGCGTCTCTCCGTATACAATCTCGGCTGATGAAGCCTGTAAATCGTCTTTGAATGCGCTTCTAATCCCCAACAAGACGAGCGGAAGTGCTTCAGTCCAGTTTCCTGTTGAGTGGCAGGTAATAGCAGCTTTGAGTTGCCTATGGAAGCGTTCGACGAGTCCGTTACAGGCTGGGTGGTATGCTGTGGTCTTTTTATGTTCGAAACCGGATATTTTTGCGAGATGTAGAAATAAGGCGGATTCGAACTGTCGTCCACGGTCCGTGACGATAGATGATGGACACCCGAATCTTGCTATCCAACCAGACAATAGGGCTTTTGCTACCGTTTCGGCTGTCGCGTCGGCGATTGGTATTGCCTCCGGCCATCTGGAAAAGCGGTCTACAGCAGTGAGGCAATAGCGGTTTCCATTAGATGGGGGAAGCGGTCCGATGAGATCGATGTGAACGTGAACGAATCTTGCGCGCGGCAGTGGGAAATTACCCACAGGTGCTGTTACGTGCCTCGTTATTTTGGCGCGTTGGCAAGATAAGCACGCGCGTGCCCAGTCCCGGCAGTCTTTTCGGATTCCGGGCCACACGTAACGTGTTGCTACTAATTGTGCTGACGTGTTTGCCCCAGGATGACTTAACATGTGTAAGCTGTCGAACACCTGCTTTCGTAATCTTTTTGTGACGTAGGGTCTAGGCGTCTCCTTGCTGATGTCGCAGTACAATTCTACCTGTGTTCCCGGTAGCTTTACTTTTGTGAGGCGCAGCGAAGTGCTGTTATTTAAAAGCTCTCTTAACTCTAAGTCTTCGTGTTGGTCTTTAGCTAGCTGTTCAAAGTTTATAGCTGTATGAACTTCTTCTATACGTGACAGCGTATCTGCTACTACGTTATCTTTGCCAGCAATATGGCGTATGTCTGTGGAAAACTGAGACACATAATCTAAGTGCCGAAATTGCCGAGGTGAGCATTTTTCCTTTCGCGTGTGGAATGCAAAACATAGTGGTTTGTGGTCCGTGTAAATGGTGAAGGTCCTAGCTTCAACCATATGTCGGAAGTATTTCACTGCTTCGTACACTGCGAGAAGCTCCCTGTCGTAAGGAGAATACTTCTGCTGGGCTGGGCTAAGTTTTCTTGAGAAAAATGCTAGGGGCTGCCAGGAATCATCCTTCCACTGTTGCAAGACTGCGCCGATTGACGTATCGGAGGCATCGCATGCCAGTCCGAGTTTTGCCTGACAGTCGGGGTGTGCTAGCATGGTGGCATTGCATAGGCCTTCTTTGCATTTATTAAACGCCTCCAGAGTCACGTTAGAAATGTTCACCGTCTGTGAATTTTTGACGGAACCACTTAGTAGTGCGTTTAAAGGGGCTTGAATTCGTGCCGCGTTAGGGATGAATCGTCTATAAAAGTTTAGCATTCCTAAAAATCTTCTCAGCTCCTTGATGTTTTTGGGAACTGGAAAGTTCTTTATTGCTTCCACTTTTGTATCTAATGGCTTGGTCCCATTGTCTGAGATGGTATATCCTAGGAAAGTTATTTGTGATACAGCGAATACGCATTTCGAGATATTAATTAACATACCGTAGTCTTTTAACCTGTCGAAGACCGCACGTAGATGTGACTCGTGCTCCTCGTTGTTTCTCGAAAATATTAGGAAATCGTCCAAGTATGCGTAGCAGAAGTCTAAACCCCTCGTCATCTCGTCCACAAAGCGTTGAAACGTCTGTCCGGCGTTGCGCAAACCGAAAGTCATAAAAGGGAATTCCCATAACCCGAATGGGGTTGTTATCGCGGTTTTTGGGATGTCCTCTTCACTAACGGGGATTTGGTTATACGCCTTCACGAGGTCGAGTTTTGAAAAGACCCTGCATCCTGATATATTTTGGGCAAAATCATGAATATGACGTATTGGGTATCTATCGGGTATAGTTCGAGCGTTTAGCGTACGATAGTCCCCACAAGGACGCCAGCCATTTTCTTTTTTCGGTGCCAAGTGTAAGGGTGATGACCAGGGGCTTTTTGATGGTCTTGCTGTTCCATCTTTCAGCATGGCTTCGAATTCTTTTTTGGCTATCAACAATTTGTCTGGAGCTAATCTTCGAGGTGGTGACGAAACAGGTGGCCCAGGAGTTGTTTTTATGTAATGCACAGTGTTATGCTTGATTTGCCTTTGGATACCTGCTGGGTGAGTTATTTCTGGGTATTCTTTTAACAGGGCATGGAATTTTGAGTCGCCTGGCCAATTTTTATTGAATATAGCATGTCCGACGAAGCCTTTGGTGCTGTGCCCTTTACGAATATTGAAGTGGTAGCGTCGACTAAACGTTGGTTTCGGATGTCGACCATCAGGTTGTAGTACCTCAGGAAGTCTGCTCCGATAATAGCTTTTGTGACGTCGGCCACGATGAAACGCCACGGGTATTCTCGACGTAATCCCAGATCTAAATTAAAGTGTGCATAGCCATACGTGTTAATGGTGGAGCCATTTGCTGCGCATAACTGGTAGTTGGTCTTAGGACGGTGCTGTTTAAGTGCGGTGCGAGGAAAAACGCAAAGCTCACTGCCGGTGTCGATGAGGAATTGCGTCTTGGATTTGCGATCAGTCATAAACAGGCGACCTGGAGAACTAGGGCAATCGTCTGTCGCCATTACTGACTGCCTGGTGAGTTTCCCGACGGGAAGTCGCATGGTTTATCACATTTAGTAGCGTTTCTCCCAAACTTGGCGTGGTACCAGCACATGGGGAATTTCCGGTAGCTAGAGGACGAGCGTTTGCTGGACTTATTGCGTTGCCTGGATCCTGAACGGTATGGTGAACGAGGCCTGCTCATGGTTGCCATCATGTCTTGCATTTGCTTCCTTAGCTCGGCGATTTCGTTTTTTACTTCGCTCCAATCTGAGCCTGGGGTGGCTGATGATGTAGAAGCCGCTTGAGGAATCCTTGGCGCGATGTCTTGTACCTTGTCAGCTAGGTCCGCTAATATGTCTAGGGATGCATGTGGCTGCACTGCAATGACGGTCTGGATATTGTTCGGGAGACGGGATCTCCAAATTGACAACAAAATGTCTTCCGAGAGTGTTGGTCCGCCCAGATCCTTGAGGTGTCTGAGGAATTGGGATGGCTTTCGGTCCCCCAGCTCTTCATGCATCATCAGCTGCTGTACCTTTTTGTCTTTAGAAGCTGTAAGACGTTTGATCAATTCCTCCTTTAATTTCGCGTATTTATCTTCCTTTGGCGGTGAAATAATTAAATCCTTGATCTCTTTGCAGTACTGCTGATCCAGTTGGCTGATGACGTAATTAAATTTTGTTATGTCAGCAGTGATGTTCGACAGTGCAAATTGACTTTCGATCTGCGCGAACCATATCTCTGGCTCCTCTGGCCAAAATGGTGGAATCCGGACGCCGATACGATTAACTTCCAGTACGGGTGCGGTGGAAACGCGCTCCGTCGGCGGTGCTGCCGGCGCGCTTGTGTTGTTGTTTGACATTTCCTCGATTCTTCCAAATACCTTACTTCGCGAGTGTTCAGCGGGGTCACCAGTGAGGACGGTTAGTGGTATGGGAGATTATGCCAACGGCAAATAAACACTTGGCCTATTACCCACAACAGTTTATTTGGTAGAATACAGTTCTTTGCAACGGCGCGCGTACGAAAACACCGTAAGTAATAATCCTAGGCAATGCGGCGTGCGCTCCGCGTCGTCCGGTAATTAACACTGGCCCGGGGGGGAGGCGCGCGCGCCGACGGCTGGCTTCCTTCGGTGACGTACTGCACAATGGATGACGTCGCGCGTGCGAGTACCCACTAGCCGGATTAATTTTGTAGCAAGGCGCGATCTCGTCAACAGCACTTCCCGAAGGTAAGTGCTTGTTTCGAAATAAACAATTGTTTATGTATTACCCGCGAATTTTATTTACGGTATCGTGCTCCCCACAAGTGTCTATTTAAAATATGTATTTATTAATGAACCTCTTTCAGAAAGTACTTCTTTATCTAAATCAGATCTTTTAGCAACTCTCATTTCGATTTCTATTTCCTGTAAAGTTTTATCTTTAGTTTCTGGCAAAATTCCAAACAGAACGCCTAAACAAATTGTTACTATGGTAGCGTATATAGCATAGGTACCCGATACACCGGTATGTTTGATCATAACAGGAGTAACCTTTAGTGTACCGGCGTAAAATATTGTGAATACTATTCCTGATACGAAGGAGCATAAACCCTTATGCTCTAATGGAAATATTTCACCTGATATTGTAAATGCCACCGGTATAATGCCTACATGAGCTATGAATGTATGCAGCAATATCAAACACGGCGTCAGCCATGATATCTGTGATAGTAAGCTGAACTGAGATTTCAGAGCCATTGATCAACTTATAACAAACATTAATAAAACTGTGAGTGATCCAAAGCCGAAAAGTAAAGAGCGTCTATTGAATATTCTAATTACAAAACATGAAATCGATAAAGCAAAAATCAATAACAGATCAGACACAACAGAACAATACTTCGCAATAGATTGACTTCCAGTTATTTCTATTAGTATTTGAGTTATGTAAGCTAACAGGAAGTATCTGCCACACGCATCTATACTTAAGGTTAGAAGAGTTACAATTAAACAGGTTTTCTGCACCTCTTTATTCCGAAGCGCTCTAACAAGTTTCTTCCAACGCAATAAGTTTTCAAAGTTATCATCTCGCTGTCGGCTCTCCATCGGAATTTTTATTAATTCTTTCAACTCCTTCTTACTATTCTCTGTGTCCCCATTCAGCCATAGGAAGGACTTCTCACACTCTTCGAAGCGTCCTTTCATTGCAAGAAAAGCTGGACTCTCCGGCCATAGTAAAACTAGTATAATTGCTAAAATTAGTGGCAAGGAACAAAATATTGCTATTTGTCTCCATGTACATATTAGTGCTAGGGAGTGACAGGCTAAAGCACCAAAACCTCCCATCACTTTCTTAAAGGTCATAAAGTACCCTCTCCTTTTTGGACTAGTGTACTCGGAAACGGTCATAATAGTGATGAATACACCTCCCACGCTTAATCCCTGGATTGCTCTTCCTAGGAGTAACATTGGAATACTGTCTGCCACATACAACATTATCCAACCGATGAATAGGATGGAGTCTAATCCAATATTGACAGCTTTTCTTCCGACCATTTGGAATATTGGAGAGAAAATACAAAATCCAGCAACTCCGACTATGCCATTTATTGAAGCTGAAAGACAAAAACGCCAATCTTTAGTCAGACGTCATGTTACAGATATTTTATAAATATTGTAGTATATATTATAAGTACCACTTCCAATTTAAATTTCTTTAATAATTATTGAAAGAAAAAGACAGAAAGGACTGTGTCACGCTGATTGCCAACCTTCACTAGTTGGAGAGGCACTTTAAGAAGAAGAAAAATAATTTCTAATTATACTGGCGTCAGATTTTTATTGTTACTATAAAGAAGTTTCGTTCATTTTAGGTAAGAGGGAATGAGCCATACAGTATATAGTATATGCGGTAGTTTCGTATTAAAATTGTGGACGTTTTGTCATATTATGCCTTTTAAATTTATAAGAGAGGTATATCCTGGCGGCGTTTGAGCTGACGACGATGATAATGACGATGTTTATTATAACAGTCACGATTATGATGATGATGATCACCACGGTGGAGATGATGCTGATACATGTATGGGTTATGAATATGGTATGCGAAAGTTGTTTTAAAAAATGGAGTCATAGTATCCTAACAAGAATAAATACAGGGTGTCTGGTGGCAGATTTACGTTTTCAAATTTAAATAAAAAATAATATGTTTGACATATAATTTTACTAAAAGTATTAAAAGATGGAGTACAAATGCGGATTTCATTTTTTAAAGATAATGTCATCCAAATGTCTTCCATCCTGTTGCACACACACACACACTGTTCGAAACGGAGCCTCGTATTCCGTGCCACACGCTGCAGTAAATTTGGTTCAATTGCGCTGATTTCTCGCCGAATATTTTCTTTTAAGTCCACAACAGTTCGCGGATTGTTGGCGTAAACTCTCTCTTTGAAGTAGCCCCACAAAAAAAAATCCATTGAAGTTAGGTTGGGTGACCTCGGTGGCCACGGGATGTCCCCAAAGCGACTAATCAGTTTTTGAGGAAGATTTTCTCGCACCAAATCCATCGAAGCTCTGGCCGTGTGTGCGGTCGCACCTGTACCGCATCCTGTTGAAACCACGGTTGTGATGAGAATGATGAATGAGCTCGCAGCTTCGGCAAAAAGAAATTCGAAATCATGAGCCGATAATTCTCAACATTGACATTCGTCGCTTGGCCCCGTGCATTTTCAAATAAAAATGGTCCAATTATCCCATTTGTGGATAAAGCGCACCAAACAGTGACAACAAAACCCTTGGGCAATGTAATGGTTTTTGGTGCTTCAGTCGAAGATTGCGAGTTCTTAGAGCCCAGTAACGGCAATTTTGCTTGTTTACGTGTCCGTTTAAATGAAAATGAGCCTCGTCGCTTCAAAAAATGGAATTCACAGTGCGAAAACGCTCCAACATGGTTTCACAAAAAAATTTGCGTGACGCAGTCATTTTTTTTTCAATTCTTGAATTATTTGAATTTTAAAAGGATGAAACTTCATACTTCGCTGCCCTAGTTTTGCATTAAAGTCTCCCATGACAACGGTGTACTGAGTTTTGGAACTGTGTATGGCTTTAGAAATATCCTCATACACAGTTACCACCTCGTCATCAGAGTGTGCCGTAGTCGGTGCGTATACCTGTATGACCTTCAGCGAGTAACGCTTGGTAACTCTGAGTATCAGGTACGCTACCCTTGCTGACACACTAACGATGTCGACAACGCTATTCACAAGAGACTTGCGGACGATAAACCCGACGCCACCCTGGGACTGATGGTCGCCCTCCCGGAAATAGAGCAGGTTGCCTGATTTAAGAGTTATCGTGTCCTCCCCCTCTCTTCGGACTTCGGATAACCCTACTATATCCCATCTTAACCTGCTCAATTCCTCCTCCAGCTCAATTATCTTCTCGTCGGTCCGCAGTGTACGCGTGTTGAGTGTTGCCAGGGCCAGATGTCGTTGGGTTTGGTAGCCTGGCCGCTTCCGGAGATTCTTCGCACCCCTTGCCCCGCCGTTACCGTGACCGCCACCGTAGCCAGGAATAGCGGGGCCGCCGGGGACTGGGGGCCGGTTTTTATTTTGGGATCTCATCTTAGGGGGGAATTGCCATAATCGCCACGCTTGGCAGGCGGCTTGGCGATCGCAGTTACGGAGGCCCTAGCCGCTGCTGCCCGTCACACGTCCGGGATTTCCCTCCGCTTCCTTGGATGGATATACCGCCATCATTCGGTTGACTGATTGCATTTGATGAAGTGTAAATGTACTCAATAGTCATATACAATTCAGCAAATGGGCGGTGGGGTCGTCACTTCCCGACGCCCTAAAGTGGGGCAATTTGGATATGGACAGAGAAATCTACGAGGCCAAATGCTCGCCGACTTCATGGAGAAGGAGGGCCTCTATATAATGAACTCCTTCTTCAAGAAGCGGGCCAGCCGTAAGTGGACGTGGATTAGTCCTGATGGAGCCACTAAAAATGAGATAGACTTCATCATGTCGACGAAGAGGCAGATATTCAAGGATGTCTCAGTGATCAATGCTCTGAAAATGGGCAGCGATCACCGAATCGTGAGAGGCATCTTGAATATCAACATAAAGCTCGAACGATTTCGATTGGTGAGGTCCACGCTCCGGCCAGCGCCCATCCAACTCCAAAACCCCGAGAGCTTTCAGCTTGAACTACGAAATCGCTTTGCATCCTTAGGCGAGTGCATTGATGTGGACGATTACAACACCAGGTTCGTAGATGCTGTCCGTACGGCAGGAACTAAGATTTTTAAAGTCCCCCGTACCAGAAAGAAGAAGCCGATCTCTGACCACACATTAAACCTCATGACCGAAAGACGAGAACTGGTCCTGAAGTCTCCTGAAGATGCCACCAAATATCGGCAGCTGAATAGGCAGGTCTCTAAGTCTCTGACTCGCGACATACGCCGATTTAATACTGACAGTGTTAAAGAGGCAATAGAGCGGAACAAAGGCTCTAAAGTATTCGCACGAGATCTGTCTATCGGGCAAAGCCGGTTGACGTGGCTGAAGACAGAGGACGGTAGGATCGTATCGTCAAGGGCCGAGGTTCTGGAGGAGATTGAGCGATTCTATGGACAGCTGTACACGACTACATGTTCTCCTGGTGGACTAGCATCAGATGCAAGAGCTAGTCTAGCCCGACACTACTCTGAAGATATCCCGGTTGTCAGCCTACACGAGATTAGTGTGGCTCTGAATCAGCTTAAAGGCAACAGGGCACCTGGTGATGACGAAATAACAGCTGAACTTCTGAGAGCTGGTGGAAAGCCGATCCTCGAAGTCCTGCAGAAGTTGTTCAATTCCGTCATACTAGAAGGCCGATCGCCTCGGACATGGCACGGAGGTGTGGTGGTGCTTTTCTACAAGAAGGGAGATAAAACCCAGTTGAAGAATTATAGACCCATCTCACTTTTGAGTCATGTCTACAAGTTGTTTTCCAGAGTCATCACGAATCGTCTCACAATCAGGCTCGACGACTTCCAGCCTCCCGAACAAGCTGGATTCCGTAAAGGCTACAGCACCATAGACCACATTCATACGGTGCGGCAGGTTATACAGAAGTCCCATGAGTATAACCAGCCCCTATGCTTAGCGTTTGTGGACTATGAGAAAGCCTTCGATTCGATTGAGATATGGGCCGTGTTGCAGGCCCTCCAACGGTGCCAAATAGACCACCGGTACGTCGATGTTCTAAGGTGCTTGTACGAGAACGCCACCATGTCAGTCCGCCTCGAAGACCAGAGCTCGAAACCGATCCGATTGCAGCGTGGAGTAAGACAGGGAGACATCATATCTCCGAAACTGTTCATCGCTGCATTGGAAGATGTCTTCAAGCTTCTGGATTGGGGAGGATATGGCATCAATATCAACGGCGAGTACATCACGCACCTTAGATTTGCCGACGATATCGTGGTTTTGGCTGAGACCATGGAGGACCTCAACACAATGCTCGATGATCTTTGTAGAGTTTCACAACGAGTGGGTCTTAAAATGAATATGGACAAGACCAAAATCATGGCAAATGTCCATATTGTACCCACTCCAGTAACAGTTGGAAGCTCTACACTTGAAGTTGTTGACAGATATGTCTACCTCGGACATACTATCCAACTAGGTAGGTCCAACTTCAAGAAAGAGATCTCTCGTCGAATCCAACTCGGATGGGCAGCATTCGGGAAGCTAAGACATATCTTTTCGTCCAATATACCGCAGTGTCTCAAGACAAAAGTCTTTGACCAGTGTGTGTTGCCAGTGATGACATACGGAGCAGAGACGTGGCCGCTCACTGTGGGCCTTGTCCGCAAGCTTAAGATTGCTGAGAGGGCGATGGAGCGAGCTATGCTCGGAGTTTCCCTGCGAGATCGAATCAGAAATGAGGAGATCCGCAGGAGAACCAAGGTCACCGACATAGCTCGAAGGGTCGCCGTCGCAAAGTGGCAATGGGCAGGGCACATAGCTCGCAGAACCGACGGCCGTTGGGGCAGAAAGATTCTTGAGTGGCGGCCACGTACCGGAAGACGTAGCGTGGGCAGGCCCCCCACAAGGTGGACCGACGACCTGGTCAAGGTCGCTGGCAACCATTGGATGCGGGTGGCTCAGGACCGGTCTGAGTGGAAATCTTTGTGGGAGGCCTTTGTCCAGCAGTGGACGTCTTCCGGCTGATTGGATTGGATTGGAAACTTCATATCTTTTTTCAAAATTTCATGCACAATTGCTCTTGGAAGTCCCAGTGAAGCTGAACTCTCTGGAACCTCTCCACCCACGAACGAATTAAATTCACACTCGGCCCATCGCCTATCCGTCGAATATTGAAATGTGAACAAAACTGTCGGCGAGCAAGTACGTGAGAATCGTTACTCTTGAAAAATGCTTCAATAGCGAACGCGTGATGCTCACCCGACCACTGCGACATCGTGATTAAGAAATCCGCACGATCGGTGATTCTAATGACACCACCTTCCTCCCGCACTGTTTATAACTTATTGAGATATTCGTTTTTTAAAATATAAATCTGCCGCCAGACACCCTTTACTTAGTCCACCTATTTACTAAACCTATAAAACCTTTAAAAAAAATCATGATCTTGAGCATCCTAAAACCCTCCTATATCAGCCATTACCTCTCTGTCAACTTCGAATTTCTTTTACCTGAAATGATCTTTGAATTTAGGGAATTAAATAGAAGTCGATGGGGGCTAAAAGTAGAGATAAACGAGGATATGTTAATACTACAACATGACATCAATAGGTTATGGTGTGATGAATGATGATAATTTTTTCGGGTCATTCAATTTAAAATCGTGCATAATTTTCCGTTTAACATTATCATCATTGTCAACATCATCATCATGAGTCGATAGACTGCTGAATATAGACCTTCCTCAAAGATTCTAACCACGATCGTGTGGGGATTCATAGGGAGAGATTTGTGCGATGTCCCACCACGCTGGCCCAATGCGGATTGGTGCATCACGAGCAGGTTAGGTTGGCATGGATTCCGTGGGTTGTTGTGCGAGAACCCTTACACACCTCCCTGTTTAACATCAAAAAGTAATTATCCTACGAACCTATCCACGAGGCCTGGCTGGAGGTAGCTCTAATGTCAGTGCTGTTCGGAGACACAATGGCCGCGTTCAACGCCGACGGGAACGCAACCATGACACCCGCTGACCAAGAGTAAAGGCATGCTGCGAGTAGAACATAGCTCTGTAAAATTAAATGATCATAATAAATGCGATAGTTAGGATATTTTAAAATTAAATAATTTTGTCGTTGTGGCCTGGTGGTAAGTGATTATTTGGTCTGTGGTATTCAAACGCATTATCCTAGTAACAGTCTTTTCTCTCTTTACCTGAAACTCTACAACACCTAACACAGGAATGCTTCATCCTTTCAGCCTATTGTTGTCCACTGTTGATCCTAGGCCTCACCAATCAGCTTCCCTTGCGATGGGTCCGATGCCACGTGCATCCACCGATTGCCTGGGATGGTCATCAGATCGTCGGTCTAAAACTTGACTACTTCAGGAAATAAACACTCAAAGTTCCATGAGAAATTTAGAATAAATTAAATTAATATACCGCCTCTGTTCGTTAGCAGGTGCACGACTGCTATTACATTGCCACTAACTCTAATATTTAACCACTCCTTATGCACTGGTCAATTCCCAAACGAGTGGAAAAAAGCTAGAATTTTCCCCATATATATTAAAAAGGATGATAACACTAAAGTAAATAATTACAGACCAATCTCAATTTTATCTTGCTTTTCAAAATTATTTGAGTCTATAATTTATCCTATATTATATAAACAGGTAGACGATGCCTTATCGGAACATCAACACGGATTCAGAGGTGGTCGCTCCGTGGTTACAAATCTAGTGTCATTTGTTTCTAGCGTGAGCTGCGAGGTCGACAAAGGTCGCCAAGTCGACGCTGTTCACACCAACTTCAGCAGCGCTTTTGATAAAGTTAGTCACGATTTACTGTTAGTGAAGCTAGGAAAAATAGGGATACATGGATCTTTATTGAAATGGTTTGGATCATATTTATCCAATAGGCCACAAAAAATTGCTATAAATGGTTTTCAATCTGACTTACTATGCGCAATCCGGGGTTCTTCAAGGTTCTCACCTTGGACCTATACTATTTTTAACATTCATTAACGACATCCATGGTTGCCGATGACCTAAAACTTTTTAAAACCGTTAACCACCCATCAGACGTGCGTCTATTACAGGCAGATTTAGACAATATAGAATTATGGTGTGGCGACAACAAAATGTCACTTAACGTAGCTAAATATTTTTCGATTTCTTTCACTAGGAAAACGAATGCAATGGAGATGGTCTACTCTATGAATGGAATAGCCTTATCAAAAGTTGATGAAGATGAAGAGTTTATTGATCCTCGCCCCCATAGTTTTTTTAGTAATAGGATCAATGAACTACTTATGAGATGGAAAAAGCGCATAGATAACAACGATGCATACTTTGTTTAATTAAATATATTTTACAAAGAAAAAAATGACTTGATATTCCTCCGGTACAAAACGCCAATTTCATATGCAAGGACCTAATTTATAGTGTTCGAGATAAGCCAGGTTCACCACCACCTCGATGTCACAACATCACATTGAAGGGTGGTCGATTAAAAGAAGCATTGAATTGTTTATTATATAAATTTGATCTCAAGAAGCTTCGTACCTGTCTCCACCAAGGTAGGTCGACGCTGCAGCTCATCACGGTCGCCGACATAAACACCAACTACGGCGAAACCTATGCGCGTTGGTTTCAACGAACATTTAGCGATTAATAATGTATTTGCATATTAAACGCATTTAACACTGTTACAACAATAGCAAAGCGATTGATAATGAACAGGATGATGGCATTGAAGCATGTGATACCGAGGCTTTATCAGAATAACACGGCTATAGTGGTTTTAGCGGGGAACAAAAATAACGCAAATAAAAACAATTTCTTTTGGATAGTGTTAAGGCGAAGTTGCCAATATTACACCCTGAGCATTCTGGGCGATCACACTTCACCATCAACAGCAACATTAAGAGATTGCTGCGTGCAGACAATTCAATCTTTATCACGCATATTGATATAGATAAAATAATAAAGCTTAAACTAGTATAGTTTGATATTAAATTTCGATACTGTAGTAATTTTAACTAGCTCGCTGGCCTAATGGTTAGAGCGTGCGGCTTTCAATCCGAAGGTCGTGGGTTCGAATCTCGGCATGTACCGATGACTTAATATTTAAGTTACGTACATTTGTGAACTTTAGTTACAACATTGAAATGGAACCGATGAAGAAAAACATCGTGAGGAATCCCACACACTGACATCATCTTTGTGTGCGTGTGATGGCCCCAATTAATTGGCAACAGGCTCGCCCCCTGTTACATGGGACCTAATCTGACCACATCTGGCGAAATGTGGGTGTTCATTCACCTCTGTCTACCCCTACTGGGAAAAAGGCGTGATAATATATATATATATAAAAAAAAGTAATTTTAACTAGATACAATGAAAAATTTAAACAGTAATATTTGCATAGAGCTGAACAGCGGCAGCGACTGGAACGTACCCTGCATATACAGCATCAGGCAACAGACATCCACTACTGGTGACTCTTCATATATATACACTCTTATATATAGCAACTCCAATACAGCACTTCATTAATTCCTTAATGTTTAGAACTTAAACTGGTTATTTAAGTTTAATTTTTTTTTTTGTGACCCTCACATTTATGTTTATAGATAAGTCATTTATTTACTTGTAAGTAGGAATGATAGTGTTGATGAAACATATTTTGTTTTACGCTCGCCACCATATTTGTTTGAAGAATGAAAGTTTTTGTTAATGTCTAGACTAAAGTGAACGCTTTAAGAGCAGAGTGAGATTATTAAGTGTTGTGAACACTTATGATAAACTTGACATTGTTGAAAATAGGCTAGTGAGTAGTAGGAGAAGAAGAAAAAGAATCAATTTACATAATCGTAACTATCGAGTTGAATTAAGTTTCCTTTATTTTATAGAAATAGAATTATTTAAGTAACGCTGAATCTAACCGCGTTCATTCAGGTCGAACTTAGAAATGGTGGTTCCTAGCGATGGTCTTGGTTTCTCTGGAGCAGAATATCTAGGTTCAGTTCCACTGTTATAAATCTCCTTTCTTATTGTCAATTAACATCGTATGAAAAAGCTAATTTTATTAAGCGCCACATTGTTATGGACAAGGATAGTTATTTTACCATCAGGTAAGCATTTCACTGATAGTGGCGTTTTGATATCTTCGATCTTCATCGTTATAGTTAAAAGTTAATAATACGAAACCACATCATTTGATACTTCGACTTCAACGTCAAGGTAATGTATATACATTTAAGTAAATGGCAGTGATGAATGGGTCGCCATTTGCCAGTTTTTTTTTTTTTATTTAAGTAGAGACATTAACACGTTTTAATTTATGGTTACACGTAAACAAACAAGTTATTAAACGAATGGATTAATGAATTGGCAATTTGAACGCGTGCTTACAAACGTGTAGAGTTCGAGACATAAAAAATAGTTAAGTAAGTTTAGTAACCTTGGTTTTTAACCGTTGAAGTGGTAACAAGTATATTATTTTGTATGTTAAGTAATTTGATTGAGAATATCTTTAGTAATTACAGGAAAAACAAGGTACGAGATGAGAAAGTATAATTTAATCAGATCTTTTGGTTAGTGCAAAGTTTCATACACGTACATAGATCAATTAAAACTAAATCTCATCGTCATGAAACTGAAACATGTTGACTGACTGAACTGACTGAAATTTGTTTGTCAGATTCCTAAAACTAATCAGTTCTCCAGCTATTCTTTCACTGATGGTATTAAATGCAGATCAACTGCTTTACATTTCATCTGTTGTCTGAAGTTAAATTTACAACAGCTTTATATTTTTCCAGGATGTTAAATAGAAAGAGAAAAAAAAAGATTCTTTTGTTCACAAAATAAATAAAGGGCGAGGCTGATAAACGAGTTCTTTATATTAATTAAAAAAGTTTTAGCGCACCTTCCGCTTCCGCGAGAAATTCCACGAACGTGTACGGAATATCCCATACAGCGGATACAGACCCTGATAATTCGTTTATTATTGAAATTCTTTAAATACATTTCAGATTTTTTTAAAATTTTTAGCGGCATTCTCCAATATTACCATGTTCCTGTTTGAAAGGTGCTGCATCTATTGAAATTAATAAAGCGACAGATATAACTACGAATATATTGTACAGCTAACAAAGCAATTAGTACAATAGTGATATATGTTACTAGTTTTATATAAAAAAATAACTTACTTTTAAGCTAACTAAGTTACGGTGTAAAGGATCCCGCACAACAATTCAGAGAACCCAAGCCAATCTGATCGATCGACGTGGAGAACTTTGGAGGAGGTCCAGCGGTGGGTGTCTATTGGCTGGTGATGAAGGCAGCTTCACTTGCTCGTGGTGATCCCTGCTAATCAACAAATGAGGCTTTGGCTTCCGACAACTCTCATGAGACCAGTGTGGTGGGAAATGGTCCAGATCCCTCCATAAAAACCACTACAAACGAAGGTCGCAGGAAGCCGTTTGATGCGGGCAGCGCTGGACCGATTTATATCTATATATTGGCTGATGATGAAGTTAACCTGTTGATCTACTTGTAAAGCTAATAATTTTAACTAAATTGTCAAGTTTAACTGCTTCGTTGGTGTAATTACTAACCGCTTGCCTTGTTACACGAACATTTCTGATTGGATTCGAAACCCAAATATGTAGTTTGGTAGGTGGTAGGGTGTTTAGAAACTGCCTGCTAACTATCATCTTCATGAAGTAAATGGTGGTATCCCAGATTTCAACATAAGACAGCGGGAGTTTTCTAAGCAAGCAGACTTTAGTATCGACAGCCTCATTATTACTTAAAATAAGCTCAAGTATTAAGTCAGTGCAGGTGAGAAAATGTCTCTGTAATGTGAAATACTTAAAGTATTTGATTTCGAAGCACAAATTTAAGTGGATTTAAAAAAAAAACGAAACAGAAATGAAACAACGAGTGCCAATAAAGATATATATTATTTCAACGAAGTGCTTCCTCAACACGAGGGTCCTCGAAAAGATACAGAACCTTCGTAGCAAAATGGAGCCAAGTAAGAACTGAGAGCGAATGAGACTCTTAATAAACAAGCAAAGCGAGTGGTTCTTTTAATTTTGTAAAGCGGCTCTTAAATGAGAGAAACGATGACGAATTACTTTCAATGGAGTCGCGAATTCCTGAAAATATTTACGAAGACAAAAAAAAAACTATATATCGTGTATATCCTTTATCCTAAATGTACACTATAATACTACGACGGCAATCATTATTGCAGACTTGGCTTACAGACGTCGGCCTCTCTCAAAGATCTTCACAACGATTCATCATGCCGCGCTGCCTGCATTCAGCTGCTTCTTACAACCACCAGATCATCGGACCACCTGGTGAAAGGCCTGCCAACACTGCTTCTTCCGTTCCACTGCTCTCTGTCCGATTAGAAGCCTTTTCAAAAGGCCTTCTGTAAGTTATGTTGGACCTTTAAAATATAGATCTCCACAGCGTTCTTCTTTACGCCTTTATCTAGAACAAAGGGATAGTTTATATTCTAACAAAACTACACCTTTATATACAACAACTAAATATACTGTAGTGTACAATGAGGAACTGAAATAAAAAAAATATTGAGATGGTAGGTACTGGTGCTACAAGAATTCGTTTTGGTCGTTTTAGGTGTCTGTTGCCGCTGTCACAGCTCTGTTGTCTCGGTATAGTAGGAACAAGACTAAGGTAAGCCTGGCTGTCGTAGAAGGCGACTAAAAGGGTGGGGGCCCTTATCGCTCAACAAGCGAAGCTGCGTAGGACAGCGTATGGGTCAGCGATGATGCCTAGGAGAGTTCGATCCTCCTCAAAGATGTTTTAACACAGAGTGTAGAGGGGACCGGTGCATTCTATAAGAAATCCCAGAGTCTCTCTGACTGCACTGATGCAGATCACCGAGGGGGTTTTAGTGAGTAAAAATCTCACATAACCCTGACTTCTCTCCCCCAAAAGCATGGTATCTTTCCAAGATTTCCCCTCCAAAACCAAAAAAAAGGTCTCTGTTGCCAGACACCGTCTAGGTAGGTAAAACTGCTCCTATTTCTGCTGACAAACTGTATGCAATAGTACACCGGTTTAAAGGGCGTTATAGCTAGTCAAAATATTGGGGTAACGAGACTTTACATATGTATCAATGAGAAGGTTATTGCTGTATATAACTTCCTAACTAATGCCACATTGCTATGGTCGGGCGTTTTACATACCATCAGGTGAAAGTACGGCTCGTCTCGTCGCTTCGGAGTATAAAAAAATATCATCCTATCTAGCATTTCGTCCTTATGAGCAAATGTATTAATTACCATATGAGGAGAAAGTCACGCTCATACCATCACTTCATTAAATAAAAAAAAAACGCTTATATCTCTCAAGTAGTATACAAATATTATATGAATTTTTAGGAGCAGCGTAAAGAGATATATACCATCACTGGTATTAAGGTTTACTTGCCATCAAAAATATTATATAACCTTGATCCTTATGGAAAAAAGTACCTGATAGCATTTATATTTGTGTGCATATTCCATTATATCCCCATAAGTCTTCAGGTACACCTGAAGCCTCGTATTTTCAGAGGCAGGAGGACCTAAGAATCCATTAATCACAGCGAGAAAAACATTCCTCCGTTGACATATGAAGGAATTATCTTCTCGCCGGAAACAAAAGGATACGGGCGATTATTTTTCCATGACGGTGTTATCTTACGGTGAATCTTACAGTTGATTTCCGGTTACGAATTTGTAAGGATTTTATTTTAACCAGGTATCAGATATTTGCGAGTTTCATTTCTTTTAATCTTGATGGTGGGTTTTGTTTGGAGCGGAAGTTGTTCTTTGCGCGACGGAGGAATCTTGGGCGGATGATAAGAAGAAGAGTCAAACCATGTTCTAGTATCAACCTTTATCCATCAGACATCCAGCAATCTTAATCATTGTAGATCTTTGATTCCTATTGTGATATAAGTCCAACCAGTGGGAATATAAAGTGGGCTTATGTGAGCATGAGTTTGTAAGTCTGAGATAGTAGATTTCAAACGGAAGAAATGATTTTGGTCTAGATTGATCTTAGCGGACTTGTGGTAAGTCTCTGTTGCTGGGGATCATCTAGGGTGTCACCACAGTTACTATTTCTATCGCCAAATAGCAGTATGCATACATTACCGAATTTAAATGGAGTTAGTGAAACTACTGTTTAACAGGTCTTAACATTTTATATATTAAGGCGATGAACACTATGTGGTGCTGTGTATTCATCCTAATTAATCCACCTTGTCATAGACCTTTCACTCAGATCTATAATCTTTATACATATTAACATACTTACCTTTGTTTTATTCAATAGAGTGACGAGAGAATGGGAAGTTCACCTGATGGTAAGTGATACGCCTGCCCATAACAATATTGCGCTTCTTAGAGCGATATATACTATACAACTGTGCGCTAGTCGCTTCAGACGTAAGACGTTGAATCTCGTTACGCCAGTAAATACACTAGCTACAGCGCCCTTCGAACCAGAAAACAGTAATGTTTGCATACTAGCTGCTATGGGAGCTGCGGTGGTACCTACCTAAAGGTTCACCTCCAACAGAGACCGACCACCAGTACAACCGTATCAACTAGCTAAGATTTCATTTTAGTTAGTCATAAATATATATAAAAAAATACTATCAGCTGAAACAGACGCTCGTTTCATGGCCTAAATTATATAAAGAAAGTAATGTTTTAAAATCCGATGCTAAAACTAAAAAGTTTATCACGAATTTTCAAGTGTTAGTAAAATGATTTTATAAAACGATTTCGTATGAATTTTATTCTGGGGACTAAATTGTGTAGAGGTCACATTGCCTTTACGAGACGGGACGTGGCACATTCAAAGAAGTTGCACCGGAAGGAGACGCCACCTAGACCTGGTGATATAATTTGAACAAATTGCACTACCTTGTTAGCGCTGGATGTAAATCTCTTTCTCTTGTACATTGTTAAGTCTTCCAAAGGGTTGTTTATGTTTCAGACTTTGTAATATCTACATTAGAATAAGGACTTGTAAGTAACTTCCCTTGCAACAATTATTTTTAAATAAAAAAAAAAATCTCACAGGATTATGTATTGTCGATGGTTCGAATAATATAATATGATTGATGAATTTTTTAATATATACTTTCTACCACTGGTTTGATAGTCTCTTCTGAAGAGAATACGACAAGAAACCGGTGGTAGGTCTCCATCGTCGGAGACTGGCTAGGTATTATATCAGCCAATAAATAGTAGTGAGCAAACATCTATTCCTGTTTAAAGGATGTTGCAGCTGTTAATATTACTGAGGTAATGAGACTAAACGTCTTGTCTCACGTCGAGCGCAGTGTGTTGCAGTGTATATCATCCTAACTAGAGTCTCGTTGTTTTGGCAAGATGTATATTTTTCATTAGATATATATAATACATTTGGAAAAAAGCCTTACTTTATATTTACTGAGAAAACAGTATACTGTTCTCATATTGTGTAAAATTACGACTCTCCAACTAAATTAATCCTCCATTTACAAGGGCATAACTTCCGTCCGCCATTGGTAAAACAGTTTTACAGTACGCCAAAACTAATGGCCGGGAAGTAAATCTTAATTACTTACTATACTAACAGCTAAGTAATTATCAGAAGAAAATTTATTTGTTGTTAAAAGGTCTAAAGGTTTTCTTAATAAAAACGTTTTTAACTCCGGAGTACCATGAAGGTTTTAGTGGTAGAGTTTTTTGGACCCCTTCTGACTCGCTGCCACACTCGTGTAGTATTGCTATCATAATGGGATTGTTACGTTTCTGCTATCAATACATGAGAGTCGGAATATACTGATCGAGTACATTTCACCATCGACAACTTACTTTTCACTTAACAATTATATAAGTTAAAGTTCAAGTCATTCTAAACCAAAACATCTCTTAATATAATACTAGTGAGTAATCTTGAATGGTTTTTAAGTAAATATCCGAAAACTAATATAAAACGAAAATTTTAAAGACAATTTGAGTAAACATTGTATTTCATTCAGGTATACGTTGCATTACATCCGAGTATATATTATATTTCATTCGGACATACATTGTATAACATTCGGGCAAGCATTATATTACATTCAAGTATACGTTGTATTACATTCGGGCAAACATTACATTATATTCAAGTATACATTGTATTACATTCGGGCAAACATTATATTACATTCAAGTATACGTTGTATTACATTCGGGCAAACATTACATTATATTCAAGTATACATTGTATTACATTCGGGCAAACATTACATTATATTCAAGTATACATTGTATTACATTCGGGCAAACATTACATTATATTCAAGTATACATTGTATTACATTTGGGCTAACATTATATTACATTCAAGTATACATTGTATTTCATTCGGGTATATATTGTATTACATTCGGGTAAGCATTATATTACATTCAAGTATACATTGTATTACTGTCGGGTATATATTGTATTACATTCGGGTAAGCATTATATTACATTCAAGTATACGTTGTATTACATTCGGGCAAACATTACATTATATTCAAGTATACATTGTATTATATTCGGGCAAACATTACATTATATTCAAGTATACATTGTATTACATTCTGGCAAGCATTATATTACATTCAAGTATACATTGTATTTCAATCGGGTATATATTGTATTACATTCGGGCAAGCATTATATTACATTCAAGTATACATTTTATTTCATTCGGGTATATATTGTATTACATTCAGGTAAGCATTATATTACATTCAAGTATACGTTGTATTACATTCGGGAAAACATTACATTATATTCAAGTATACATTGTATTACATTCGGGTAAACATTACATTATATTCAAGTATACATTGTATTACATTCGGGCAAGCATTATATTACATTCAAGTATACATTGTATTTCATTCGGGTATATATTGTATTACATTCGGGTAAGCATTATATTACATTCAAGTATACGTTGTATTACATTCGGGCAAACATTACATTATATTCAAGTATACATTGTATTATATTCGGGCAAACATTACATTATATTCAAGTATACATTGTATTACATTCGGGCAAGCATTATATTACATTCAAGTATACATTGTATTTCATTCGGGTATATATTGTATTACATTCGGGTAAGCATTATATTACATTCAAGTATACGTTGTTTTACATTCGGGCAAACATTACATTATATTCAAGTATACATTGTATTACATTCGGGTAAACATTACATTATATTCAAGTATACATTGTATTACATTCGGGCAAGCATTATATTACATTCAAGTATACATTGTATTACATTCGGGCAAACATTACATTATATTCAAGTATACATTGTATTACATTCGGGTAAACATTACATTATATTCAAGTATACATTGTGTTACATTCGGGCAAGCATTATATTACATTCAAGTATACGTTGTAAATCATTCGGGTATATATTGTATTACATTCGGGTATATATTGTATTACATTCGGATAAGCATTATATTACATTCAAGTATACGTTGTATTACATTCGGGCAAACATTACATTATATTCAAGTATACGTTGTATTACATTCGGGCAAACATTACATTATATTCAAGTATACATTGTATTACATTCGGGTAAACATTACATTATATTCAAGTATACATTGTATTACATTCGGGCAAGCATTATATTACATTCAAGTATACGTTGTAAATCATTCGGGTATATATTGTATTACATTCGGGTAAGCATTATATTACATTCAAGTATACATTGTATTTCATTCGGGTATATATTGTATTACATTCGGGTAAGCATTATATTATATTCAAGTATACATTGTATTACATTCGGGTAAACATTACATTATATTCAAGTATACATTGTATTACATTCGGGCAAGCATTATATTACATTCAAGTATACGTTGTAAATCATTCGGGTATATATTGTATTACATTCGGGTATATATTGTATTACATTCGGATAAGCATTATATTACATTCAAGTATACGTTGTATTACATTCGGGCAAACATTACATTATATTCAAGTATACGTTGTATTACATTCGGGCAAACATTACATTATATTCAAGTATACATTGTATTACATTCGGGTAAACATTACATTATATTCAAGTATACATTGTATTACATTCGGGCAAGCATTATATTACATTCAAGTATACATTGTATTTCATTCGGGTATATATTGTATTACATTCGGGTAAGCATTATATTACATTCAAGTATACGTTGTTTTACATTCGGGCAAACATTACATTATATTCAAGTATACATTGTATTACATTCGGGTAAACATTACATTATATTCAAGTATACATTGTATTACATTCGGGCAAGCATTATATTACATTCAAGTATACATTGTATTACATTCGGGCAAACATTACATTATATTCAAGTATACATTGTATTACATTCGGGCAAGCATTATATTACATTCAAGTATACGTTGTAAATCATTCGGGTATATATTGTATTACATTCGGGTATATATTGTATTACATTCGGATAAGCATTATATTACATTCAAGTATACGTTGTATTACATTCGGGCAAACATTACATTATATTCAAGTATACGTTGTATTACATTCGGGCAAACATTACATTATATTCAAGTATACATTGTATTACATTCGGGTAAACATTACATTATATTCAAGTATACATTGTATTACATTCGGGCAAGCATTATATTACATTCAAGTATACGTTGTAAATCATTCGGGTATATATTGTATTACATTCGGGTAAGCATTATATTACATTCAAGTATACATTGTATTTCATTCGGGTATATATTGTATTACATTCGGGTAAGCATTATATTATATTCAAGTATACATTGTATTACATTCGGGTAAACATTACATTATATTCAAGTATACATTGTATTACATTCGGGCAAGCATTATATTACATTCAAGTATACATTGTATTTCATTCGGGTATATATTGTATTACATTCGGGCAAGCATTATATTACATTCAAGTATACATTGTATTTCATTCGGGTATATATTGTATTACATTCGGGCAAGCATTATATTACATTCAAGTATACATTGTATTTCATTCGGGTATATATTGTATTACATTCGGGTAAGCATTATATTACATTCAAGTATACATTGTATTTCATTCGGGTATATATTGTATTACATTCGGGTAAGCATTATATTACATTCAAGTATACGTTGTATTACATTCGGGCAAACATTACATTATATTCAAGTATACATTGTATTACATTCGGGTAAACATTACATTATATTCAAGTATACATTGTATTACATTCGGGCAAGCATTATATTACATTCAAGTATACATTGTATTTCATTCGGGTATATATTGTATTACATTCGGGCAAGCATTATATTACATTCAAGTATACATTGTATTTCATTCGGGTATATATTGTATTACATTCGGGTAAGCATTATATTACATTCAAGTATACATTGTATTACATTCGGGTATATATTGTATTACATTCGGGTACGCATTATATTACATTCAAGTATACGTTGTATTACATTCGGGCAAGCATTATATTAAATTCAAGTATACATTGTATTTCATTCGGGTATACATTGTATTACATTCGGATAAGCATTATATTACATTCAAGTATACATTGTATTTCATTCGAGCATACATTGCATTAAATCCGAGTATTACATCAGACTTCAGCACAGTTACGTTCACACACTACAGCCTGTCAGAAGAATATACCTAGACGGCTTCCGGTTAAAGTTATTATCCACCAATCCATTTTTTTATAAGCATGTGACTTCTAACAACTCTTTCAACAATGCGTTATTGTTGCTTACTGCATCTTTAAGTAGTAACTCCGCTTGTTACAGTTTGTATACCGTTGGTCAGTAACCGTAGTTTTATTTGGCAATACACTATTCAGTTCTCTGTAGCTTTGTGGAGGATTGGGACGTTTGTCGAAGTGGAGCTGGCCTCATCACTTATGCATCGCCGCCTTTTGTGCTGAGAGCAAACCTTTCCATGTTAAGAATTCCATTAATAACTTAAAATATTTTAATACGAAACAAGATAATCTCCACAATGCCAGTTCCTGCTAAACAGTAGTATACAAACATTACTGTGGTCTAGGTTAAAAAGCGATGTGTATAGTGAAATGACTGAAGTCACACGAGTGAAGCTTAAACTTCATAACTTATAAAACAAAAAAATTACCACTCTAGAGCAAGACGTTCCTTTTTTGCTAAGATTACTCTCATCCTAACCTATAAGACGCAAGATAAGATATACACACGACGTCATCGGCTTTTCATTTAATATTTTTTTTATATCATACCCTCGCCACAATTTTATGGCGCAAGTTAAGATATGTACACAAATTCGTGGATATTTCATCAATCATTATTTTTTTAAATTTCTGTTGGCATATCTTAGAATTGCTCACTACTATAAGGCACTAGTTAGGATGTGCACACAACTTAATAAGCTTTTCTTCACTCATTAATATTTAATTATCATTAGCAGATCATGGTCTTGGCCCAACAATAAAACGCTACTTAAGATGTACACACAATTTTATAATCAATCACTATTTTTTTTTTATAAAATATATTTCATTCTTTCAAAGATTACTGTGCAAAGTTTACTAGAGTAAATAGATGTATGATATGACGTAAAGCGATTACCACAATACGATGTAGTGTAAACTAGCATAATAAGCGCTGCATTGGTAGAAGTAGGCTCGTACCATTAGGTGAACGTCTTCTTCGTCTCTTTCTTTTCTTCTTCATCAGAAGTTCAAGTTCATTGGGAATTGAATTCGCGCCTCTTTGACCTATAACCCGAACTTCCAGAAACAAACAGGCGGCTTCCTGAAACGAAACCGAAATGTTCCTAAAACCACAGCTTTTATTGGACATCAACCAATATTTAAATTGACTCTCCTCGTTGGATAAAGCCCACAGTCCCAGCAGTGAGAATGATAAAATATCTGTTAATCCTATCATTCATATATGTATATATTCAATTCTATATTTGTGTGCTAATAAAGTTATTTATATTGGACACAATGATCCATCAGCCGGCAGCTGTCGACGGCTGACCGTGACACTGTCGGCCATAAATCGACAGTGTAGTTGATGCTAAGCATTTATCTCGTCTCTTTGATGTACAAACGAGCTTGCGGGGATAAATTAATGGGGTTAGCTACCCTTAATGACACATCCAGATCAATACTTCGGATACATACCGCTCTAAAGCGGAGATGTGGTCTGTGATGTAATTTTTTTAATTATATGTGACTAAGTCTCTGTTGACGGAGACCGCCTAGGTGCCACAGGATCTTCGATTTTCGCCCCCAAACAGTACTGTGTTCCATTTTGAAGGGCTCTGTAGCCAATAAAATTATCGAGGTATTTTGGATTTATGACCTATAAGATTAAATACCCTATGCTTAGGCGACGGTACAATAATCTGCAGTATAAACAACTAGCTCTATATTGTTATGGATAGGAGTATCATTTGCCGACATCTGAACCTCTCGTTAGTTGTTTTTTCTGCGAATATAATACAAATAAGATTATGTACACTACAACGCATTGCAGTCATAAAGATGTTAAGTCTCGTTACCGTGGTAATTGAATCTGTCGATAAGGAGAGCGATCTCTTTACAACATACCATCTTAATATTTAGATCGCACATTACTTTTTACAGAGAGGACCGCAGAGGAACTCAGTGCTTTCTTTTTTTTGTATAGAGATTGACGTTATAAAATGTTTAATCTTTATAAACAAAGAGAGAGAGAGAAGATTAATAAATTTAACATCTCTTAATTCTATTTCTAAGTATACTAAATTTTAAATGTTTACGTCTAATCATATTAGAGATCTCGTGAAGAGTCAATAAATCATTGGATATCTCCTATATATATAGATTTCTAGAAAATAGTTTGAGGTTCATCATCGTCCCCTTTATCATCATAGACAGATAGCGTATGAAACAAACCGCCTATGAATTTCCCTCGGGTTTACCTGTTTTCGTGAATATATTGTATTTCGACACATGAAATTCTAGCTGATCTTTGTAAAGCTTTCAATAGTAATGTAGCTGATTTTTTTTATATGTAACATTATCCGCAGACAATTTATACAAAGACAGTGATGTTCAAAGTTGTTTATGTAATCTTTTTTTATATTAAACGAAGCGACGAGTCGAAGAAGAAGTTCACGTGGTAGTAAGTGATGTGCCTACCCAAAACAACTTGGCACTAGACCGGATGGTGTGCACTGAATCACTTTGCGCTCGTCGCCTTGAGACATAAGATGGTAAGTCTCATTACTCCAGTAATTACACTAGCCCACACAACACACGGGATACAAGCAAATCTCACCAGCTCGTGGTGCACACTGCTAATCAACGAACGAAGCTAAGGCTTCCACCAGCGTTGTGTAATGACCCAAATTCTCCTATACGAACTCCTACAAATGTGAAGATCTTTGAGGGAGGCCTATGTCCGGCAGTGAACGTCGATCGACTGGTGATGATGTTTATCGGCTATAATACGAAGTATGATGGTACTTACCACTAGTGAGGTTATACACAAGGAAGCCTCCTCTTTTATGTATGTAAATACATGCATATATTATGGAGATGTGATATCAAATACGATAGTAAATCGAACTTGCGCACTATACATTAAAATAGACGCACGGGTTCGATACCAACTGAACTTGAGCTCATGGTGGAAGAAAACATCGCGAAGAAACCGAAATACTCCAAGAAGGCTTTCGAAAAATTACTTTTAATACAGAAAATTTTCAGCAACCATGCAGAAGGAAGCTTCGCAGCTAGTATTCATTGTATCCGGCGGAAGTATGATTACGTGTAACGAGGCTGCGGAAGTTCTGTGACAACTAATTTAAACATTCATTACTACACGATAACAAGCAGTAAAGCGCTGCGGTGTGCAGTGTTTAGGTGTGGAATGAACGAAACAACTGCACAAAGTTACGCCCGCTTAGTTAAGTCTAAACTTTGAGTAGAAATGAAAACTCGATCAGGCTTTAGTTTCAAACGGTTTATTTTAACAACCAACCACATCCAGATCTTGACAATACACAAGAGCATAAGATGTAAATTTACTGATGGTAGGTCATGCCCAAAAACTTGGCGATAGTTAGAATAATATACACTGCACCAAATTGTACTCTTCGCTTTGAGACACCAGTAATTTTACATGTTACAGCGCCCTTCAAATTGGAACAGTAATGTTTTCAGACACTAGTCTGCCATTAAACACTAGTTTGGCGGCAGAAATAGGCTGGCGGTGGTATCACTTACCTAAACGGCAACTAAAACCTATCACCAGTAAATGTTGGCGGAGGCTATGTAGGTCCCATTGCAGCTCCTGTTGCGGCGGACGAACAGTACTGTGTTCCAGTTTGAAGGACGTTGCAGCTAATATAATAACGGGGGTAACGAGATTCAGCAACAGATATCTCCTTAGTGGTCATTAATAGCGCCGCATTGTTATGGGCAGGAGTATAATTTACCATCACCTGAATATCTCGTTTGTCTCCTCATTTGGATGGTAAAAAAAAATACAATTTTTTTTATAGATTGCTATAATTTAATCTTCTCTTAAAATTAGGACTGGCTATTGCTATATTGAAACTGCGTTTGGAGCCATAATGGATTAATGCTTAGCAGATTTGGGTCCTTGCCAGACGTACTTCGGGAGGAGTGTTAACAAATTACTGTTGGCTATACAAGCGTACTAACTCTGGTAGTGGTGAAACTTCGAATGCTTCCGGTGGCGGAACTTTATCACGGAGAACTACCACTTTCAGTCGTTTGCAAACTTTAACTCACATTATGCGATTCTCAAGAAAAACTATATATACATATATAATGATAAAAACGTTTAGTGACTGTTTATAGTGGCAGTTGCAAACTACTTGCGTGTGACCTCCGCATTACCATCTGCTTCGATTCCGAGACCATTTGTTGCCAAGTTTATTGGTGGGGTTATTTGCACCCTAGCATTTTAAATATTCTTCGCTTTCTTTTGCATTGTGGTATTTTACATAGAAAATATCTTCAGAAGAAAGTTTCAACCGTTTACATCTTCGCTATCACTTAAAACCGTGTGAAATTAAATAGAATAAAGTGTGTATATGAATACTAAAATGAGAATCTTTAAACATGTAAGAGATTGAATTTTTCTTTTCCGAAAGACAGGAACTTAATTACGAATACTCGTGACGGTGCGGAAGTGATCACTTATTCATACGTGATCATCTACTGTAGTAGTAGCGAGATATCTGGCCGAATAACTAGTCAGTGATTCATACAGTTAATATTAATCGATAAACATCAGCAGTGGCATCGCGATGACGCCATTTTGAATTATCATCAGAAGTAATACAAAATGGCGTCTCGTATAATGTTATCTCAGAGGAATGTCTCTAACTGTATTTATTACAGCTTTAGTGTTTATAGTCGGTTATGATTTAAAAAAAAATATTGGAGGTGCTTTGAAATAACTATTGTGATGGGCAATGAATAACATATAGTGCTCTGGTCACGCGACATACAAACAGCGATTTGGATTCCCGCCAAATGCTCTTAATGGGAAGTTAAAGCTGATTACACATCGCTGTGTGAATTATAACATCGATATTTTTAAATTTATTATTACTCATCAGAAAATTTCTGGACAACGAGCATCCGGAAGACAACGAAAGATAGGAGAAAGGCGCGGTATTATCCGGAAATGAAAAGATTGGCACTGTATAATAAAAGTTCTAACCAACTGATCGTCTAACTCCAAGATAAAACTCGACGATGATGATTCTTTAACAGTTTCTAATACCTATTATTAGGTGGACTCTTAAGTTAAATATAGACTTTGTTATGGATAACCCTGCATAATAAGTCCAAACATTATTTAATGTCAGTAAAAAACAGTAATCCTATCAATCACTAACATAAATTTATTAACAGATTCGTACGCTCTATCCATTGCCCTTAAGGTTTCGTTGAAGGACAGGATCTTGAGGTAACCGACCTGTTCCAGGTACAAGCTTCGTGAACGTGGTTATTGACTTTAGCCTGCAACAGAATGTTAGTTTATTGAATATTAAGATCAGACTCCAGAAGTAGACGTCTATTGACTGCGGATGATGATGTTGTAGGCTTGGGCTTCTATTCTATCTTTATTACATTTCTTTACTTAGTTACTTTCATTCTCTTCTTTCTTACTTTTCCTCCTTCTTTCCGTACATCCTATCTTTCTGTATTTATTTCTCGATCATTCTCCATTCTATTTCCTTCCTTCATTCATCGCTCTTAAATGAGGGAATCAGCTGTGCTTTATTTATCGTTTCCAGTCTTATTCTAAGTTACATTTTTTTTTCATTCTAACATTTCATTTCATTCTATTGCACTTTTTTTACTATAACTTCATGTTACTTATTCTCTATACATTCTCTTGTCTTAAAATTCTCTTTTTACATTTTCACTCTTTACTTACTTTCTATTACATATCTTACATTTTTGTTATTTCTATTTTCTTACTCTTTGGTTTTGTTTTTATGGTTGTTAAGTTATAATCACATACGTAGCAGAATTATCAGTCTGGAGACAAGTTTTAAATAACTTAATAATGAGAGAAAAGCTCTTTCCATCTGTCGGTAACATAACCAGTTAGGACACAAGTTGTAAGCGACGTTTGCGTTCACGCTCAACTCGACAGACAAGTTATCAAGTTGCGGCAAACTTTGGCCTCTCATTAACTGCAGGTGCGGCGCAAATGACATTCACACTCCGAGCCCCTGGAGCCAGGATATAACTCCACAACTACAAGACTAAATCCACTTACACGTATGAGACTATTACTATAGCCTCGTTATCAATAAGGGTTTATTTTAATTACTTGTGCACACACTGATTAGCAAACTTATCATATGTAAAGAAAAGTATAAAGACACTATTCCATTAGGATATTTCTCTCAATAAGCCTAATATTAGCAAATTTGATGATGATAAGTATTGTTGGATAATAGTCTTTGCGCAGTGTGGTGGTGGCAACCTAGTGAACAACGCAGGGTATCGTTGACCTCCCCTTCAACGGGTTCACACCTTGCCGTGGCGGAGTGGCTTAATAGCCATGGCGTGGTCCTCCACGGTGAAGCGAAGGGGAACCTACCCGGCAGGCCCGAGCTGTAGAGCCGGCCCGGGGCGGCCGGCTCCATGTTATACCTCCGGAGCACCACCATGAGTTCACCTCACATTCGTGCTGGTGGGCTGCAGGGGTGGCTTTATACTGCCCTTTGCAGCCGAGGTGAAGTCGCGGAGGGAGACGAGTGTCGGTATTGCGTTTCGCTGCTCTTCCTATTCTCCGCGGTGGTATAACCGGTAGCGGCGGACCCATGATCCGTCCTTGAGAGTTGGGAGAGTTTTCTCTTTTGGCTCCCATGTCTTCGGGGTGACAGATTCGAGGAAATCCGTTACTCGGGTGACTGTAAGAGGCCGATGAAGGGGCGCGCTGTGTGTTCCGACGTGCCCCTATATAGATGGAAATGGATGGGGTTCTTTCCTAGCTCCCGACGTGGGGCTGCATTATGCAGCTGGCGCTGGCGAGGTCGCACATGTGTGCGAAAGTGATCCCGTGATCCTGCCATAAGGCGACGAGGTTGGGGGATTATAGTCGGTGCAAGTTCGACATAACCTGTCCTTGCCCCCGAGAGGATGGGTATGCGCAGGTATATCCCCCACGTTAAACATAAAAAAGGTATTGTTGCACCAACCGCGCTGGAATCAATTACAACTGGTGGAGGACCACTCGCTGAAATAATGATGATGATGATGATTTTCACAAACTGAAGGTGATATATAGTAAAACTTTCTACAACAGCTTGAATGGACTACAATATGAAAGAGAAAAAGAAAACAATGGAAGTTTGTATAGAAATCAACAAGTACAAATTAATTCCTCTCTCTAAGGGTTGGTATTTTTCTTTTTTAAATTTTATGACACCAAAATAGAATTTTTGTCATTCTAATAATTGAAGGAAAATACTAAGAAAATTTTCAACTGAATTTTTGAATAAAGTGGTAATCGTATATTGCTTTATATATTACCGCCGGAACAATCGCGGCGAACTCACCTCATCGTCTTTTGTCTCATTGGTATTCATAATCAAGTAATAAGTAAACCTTACGTTACCATATCATTTTCTAAACAAATATCCTCCCTCGTACTTGATTAAAAAACTCAACTTCATTGCTTATGCACATTGTTCGTTCGCATTCGTAACTAGGAGACAAACAATTGAGAGTCGACTCGGAAGATTTATATGGTGCGGGCCTTTCGCCGCACTCGGAACAAATGGCTTTCAATACAACAGCGAAGATATATACATCACGCATGAAGAGTTTCTGACATTGTTTTGGACTTGAAAATGCAATTACGTAAAGTACTCTGTATAAATTTAACCCTGACATACGAATATCATGGGCCATAGTTCATACCACGCGACTTCAGGTTGCAGATAAGAGATCTAGACTGGATAGTTAATTATTTATTGCACTAAAATTTCAACCACTTTTCAGCAGCCGTGGTTAAAGAAGGATCAATACTTTTTAAATATTTCTCAAAAATTGTTGGAGTTCACCGTCGAGTACTCGCTAGACCTTGTGCTGTCGGTTTTCCCACGTCCGGTCTTTACAAAATTTCCTTAATAGGAAAAATTTCAACTCTTTGGTTGAGATCAAAATCCATTTGTACAAATTTTTTGTCGAGAAATCTGAGAGGTGTTGGAAGAACGGAACACTCAAGCTACACGAAAGATGGAGAAAGTTGGAGTAGATTAGTAAACCTACATAATTTATTAAACGTATATGAATATTTAAATGAGCTCTGGTTTTAAAAGTCCTAAAATAAGTCGGTACGAGCTTTCCGGACAACCTATTATATACAACGATTTGAATGGTCAATCAAATTAATATAACCAATACTCGTAAATAACAGGCTCAAATGATTCGCAAATCTCTACGTCGATTGATTCGTTCCCATAATTTAATTATAACATTGCCAAAGAACAGTTGTTGATGTGTGATATTATGCTAGTATCAATATCGTTATTTGTGAAACATTCAAATCAAAGCTATTCGTATTTAAATTAATTCTACAACTGTATTCAAAGCTTTTTAATGACAAATACAAGGTTGTCAAGTTTGCGTATCTTCTTCGTCGGCATCATTTTTGGCAGAGTGGTCGTGTTCATCACTTCAGTTATTGGTGGCAAGCTTAACAACACGTCGCCGCTCTACTCTGATGGCTGCTTTCTGTGGTAAGTATTATGTGCCATTTACTGCCGCTTTTAACTGGTCAGTCAAACTCATTGACGTTCTTCATCGTGATCCGGTAATCTAGAATTTTCCCTGGACCACAACTCGCTCAATAGCTACCTCCGCTCGGCGGCACACTTGATGAAAAAAGATGAAGATACTAGTCAGAAACTTTAGTAAAACATTCGCATCATTTACTCGTAATAATAAGTCAGATGCTCACCACTGATGCATTAAGAAAGTCTGGAGTGGATGGTGACAGTGCAAACCTGTCGCTTCGTAAAGTAATAGATGCTCAGCCAGGCTTCGGATAAAGCCGGCTCCGGATCGACTGACGCCGTCAAGTGAGGTTCAATTCGAGATTTATTTTAAAACTTCAATTTCTCTAACACACCCCGATAACTTAATTTCCGGGCGGGATTCACGTTTGTTTTAAATTTATAAAGAAGTCTTCTGTATCTCGATTTTCTAAACACTAAATGTATCAATTTTAAAGTAAACTACACTCTAAAATACAAGGTGCATTGCTCGAAAAACCAACGGCCGATAGAGAAATAAGGATCTGGTGGTGTGTTGGGAGGCCTCCCTCAATGTGGTCCGATGATCTGGTGAGAATCCCGGGAACCCGCTGGATTCAAGAACGCAGCACTGATTGACGTGGAGATCTTTCGGGGAGGCCTATATCCAGCAGTGAACGTCTATCGGCTAATGATGATGATGATAATGAGAGTCTAACAGAAACTTTCAGCTCGTGATAATGCAAAACAATCATTTAATAGAGGATTTGTATATCAGATTTTTCATCCTTTAGAAATAATGCAAAAGGTTTTATAATATTTCAACACCAGCTGTCCTACACCCGCTTTGCTATTCACACCCTGCAACTACCTTTGAAGAAGGTATTTCGTTAAATCCATTCCTAGCTGACCAATGCTTGGCAAAAGGAATAGTCCTACCATAGTTCAAGCCTTCAGGTCTTATGGTTTCAGATATATCTCGATCAGTCTCTACATGGGCGGTTATCAATTACATTGTGATAAACATCATAGCATATATCGCATAATAACTTACGGAACCCAAGCCAACCTCACTTGCTCGGGGTGCACCCTGTTAATCAACAAACGAGACTCTGGGTCGCACCAACCTGCATTGGGCGAGCGTGGTGGGAAATGGCCCAAATCCCCACATATGATCCCCAAACGATGAATCTGGTGAACGGTAGGTTGCGAGAAGCCGCTGGGTGGGAGCAGCGCAAGATCTTTGAAGGAGGCCTATGTTCAGCTGTGGACGATGGTCTATCGGCTGATGATGATGTATACAAAGAATATAAAATATAGACATACAAACAATGGATATATATATTATATATAGAGTTGAGATATATATATATTTTTAAAGTATTGAATGAAAATATAAAATAATTTTAAATACGAAACGGGACTGAGGAAAGGTTCACCTGATGGTAAGTGAAAAGCCCGCCGATAACAACATGCCGCTAGGTAATATTCTATACACAGCACCACATTGCGCTCGTCGCTTTGAGACATAAATACTACAGCGCCCACAAAACCGGAACACGGTTATATTTGTAGTTTGTTCGTTGCAATAAGCGCTGCGTTAGTTACCTAGACGGTCTCCGGCAACAGATCTACCACCAGTTAACATCCGGTGCAAATATATTCGGTTGTTTTATCCGAATACGTCCCTTTGTTTACAAAATGGCGTCGACTCGTTAATAAATTCGACGAATCGTTACGAACATTTGCACGCGGAAATAACTTCATTAACGTTTCAATCATTCAAACGTCACATATATAAACACGGACAAACAAACAAAACGCTCCGTTGCATATACATAAACACAATTATAACTATGAAAATTTAATAGTTTTGTATGTGAGTGTACATAATTAAATACTGGTGCTAGGTCTTTGTTGCCGAAGTCCATCTAGGTAGGTATCACCGCAGCGCGTATTTCTGCTTCCAAATGCAACAGTATGCAAACGTTACTGTGTTCCGGATTGAAGGGCGCTGTAGCTAGTGAAATTATATAGATAGATAAATTAGTTTATTTGTCCACGCAGTACAGAACACTTATATAGAGACAGAAACATTACATAGACGAACACAGTTAAAAATAAATATATTCACATAGTAAAATTTTGGATAATCATTGCTGCCGTGTGCACTGCCATGATACAAAATGGCCGTAGCTCAGTGTAACTGTTGCCACGTAGTGAACAACACACTGATTTTCAGCTACAACTTATTAAGGAACGTCTATATTTTGGAGATGCCTGTGTGCGTGCATTATGTAGACGGATGAAGAAAAATATCTAAAGTTAAGTTATTGATATTAAATTCAGGAAAAAATTTTAATTCAGGAATAAATATAATATTATATAAGGTTGCCAAATATCTCCCTTCCGCTTTTTTGCTCTTTCGTCAATGCTTTATAAAAAGTGTTACAGTGATCGGATAACATACTCACTAACTCCCATCTCCTGGGCGATGTCACGAGATGCCAAATGTCGGTCTAACTCGATGTAGTCCATGATTTGATCGGTATTTGTCGTCACAGGTCTTCCGCCGGCTGACTTATCCATGGTGTCGTTTTCACCGGCTCTGAATCGTCGAAACCATTCCTCCGCGGTTCGAAGTGATAGAGTACCATCCCCCAAAACACCATTAATCTCACGGAACGTTTCTCTAGCGGATTTGCCTTTAACGAAGGAAAACTTTAAAATAGCGCAAATTCGGCGTTAGTGAACTCGCATGTTTACACGTCTATAACTGTTGAACGCAATATCCAAACTAATTATGCATAGCGTCGTTTTGTAGGTTATGTCAAGACCTTTCAAATTATGTATAGTATTGCCAGATACGAGCTCTGTAGCGCTTTGTACATAGCCGCGAAATTCAAAAGACAAAAAGGCGGAAGGGAGATATTTGCTAACCTATTATATACATATATCTGCTCGAGTGCTGGATTTATAAAGTGTTAGGCTGGGAATCAATTTGTTCTTCTAAAAGATATGTTTTCACTTTTGATTTAAAATGACAAATTGTAAGTGAGTTTCTTAAGGGGTGGTACATTATTCCAGCACTTTATCGCTTGATGACGAAAACTACCCTCAAAAGCTACAGATTTATGTTTATAAAACACAAGGCAACAGCGAGTGCTTCTAACGCTGCATCTATCCCGAGATGATGGAAAATTCAGCTTAGCGTATAGATATTCCGGTGTTCTAGATTTTAGTAACCCAAACAAAAGACAGGCAAGATGCATTTGTCTGCGTGACTCCATATTCAATATTGATGATTTGTTTAAGTAGGGAGAAATGTGAGACCGCGCAGGAATGTCAAAACAGAACCGGTAGCAGGCATTTTGTAACTCGCTGTATTAGGCGCTTTGTTCTACAAAGCAGCCGCGGACCATAGATGATATCACCATATTTAAGTTTAGACAAAATAAGAGCTTCACACAGAGCAATACGAGTTTTTGATGTAAGAAAGGTGCGAATTTTATATAAAACTCTCAGGCGATAAAAACAATTTTTAACAACAATTTGAATATGCTTCTCGTAACGTAACTTTGTGTCCATAATAATGCCTAGGTTTTTTACTTCAGAATTACTAGGGAAAGGAACCTCTATTTCTTATGCCTTAAGACTAGCGCAATGTGGTACAGTGTATACCATTCTAACTATCGCCACGTTGTTATGGGCAGGCGTATCACTGCCATCGAGTGAAGGACCCGTTCGCCTAGTCGCTTAATGAAATTAAAAAAAAGGGATATTAAAAAAATCCGACTCTGGCTATACCAGCATAGCGTTAGAGAGGCGCATTTTCCTTAACTACCCTACAAGCTGAAGTTCAACATGGAGGTGGTTCAAAATCTCCACATAACTATGACTTCCTCCCAGAAGACAGTGTCTTTTCCGGAGATTTCCGCCGGAAACCAAATAAGAAAAAGGTACCACGACAGCGCTTATTTCAGCCGACAAAGAGTAGTGTGCAATCATAACTGTGTTCCGGTTTGAAGGGTGCTGTAGCTTGTGTAATTATTAGATTGAGACAATATCTACGTATAGATAGTCTCCGGGAACAGAGACCTACCACCAATAAACAGTAGACTGAATATGACAGAGCTGAACTTTAATCTACATTAGACGTAGTAGTAGTAGACAAAGAACAAATAGACTCGGTCCCACAGCGTATGATGGAAACGGAGGTGCTCGGAGTATCTGGACTATGTTGTTGGACGTTGGGATCTTAAAGTGCTGGAATAGCAACAGCGTTGGTAGACCCCTCACTTAGTAGACAGAGAACTCTAAAGCATTAGCTGGGAGCCACTCGATTCAGAAAGCGCAGACTGTGCTCTGTGGTTCACATAAGAGACCTATGTCCAGCAGTGGAAACCATAGATTTAAATGATGATGATGAATGATTAAGGAGTATAATTTTCCATTACGCGATCTTCAAGACATTTGAACCTTCGAGTGACGTCATCTATCAATTAACTGAAGATTATGCCAAATTCATACGATATCAAAGTTCAAACCAATTTCAAATCAATCCTTCCCCCGACCGGAACTTGATGTGGGTCCGAACTGACTTGTGATAGGAGATCCATGTCAAAAGAGTCCTTCTGTCTAAAACCCATCAATATTATTAATAAATGCCGTGATTAGTTTATTGTTCACCAGATTTGTGCTTGATGCAGCAGCTCAGGACATATTTAAGAAGGGGAAGGACTATGAACAGTAGTCGGCGTCAATCAGCTGATAATGATATTAGCAAACGGAAGCTTTCTATTGCCAGGGATCGTCTAAGTATCGCCGCAGATCCTAAATCTACCGAAATACAATACCGTTTACCGGTTTAAAGGGCGTTGTAGCTTATGTAATTACTGAGGTAACGAGACGTAATATCATGTGTGTTAAGGCGATGTGCACAATTCGGTACATCTATATATCATATTATCTAGTGTCACGTTGTTTTGCGTGAGCGTATCACTAACCATTAGGTGAACGTATCGCTCATTACGTCGTTTCACGTATCACCGTGGTGATGTAATGCTTCTACCATATTAGCATTATTGTTCTGTCTATTGTCGTATTAGGACCAGAGGATCTCCAAGGTCATTGTTAGTCAATACTGTTTAAGTGCCTTTGTTAATTAAACCATGTCCTCTGTCAATCTTACTGAATTTTTGTTTACTTATGGTTACTGGCGGGATCGATAGTGCATTCCCATATGGTCTCCAGGAACAGGTTCACCAGGGTATAACGATGATTCATAAATTCCTCTTTGTATGCAAACCGTCTCAGATCTGCAACTGTTACTTCAGAGTTCATGCCAAATACATTAGGCCTGCTGCCAACTTGGCCAATCTTTCGAGGCACGTGTCGACGTAACGCCACTAAAAGGAGAAGGGTATGAAAATATTTTTTCTATAGTATATTGTAATCATAACATCAATCAATCATCAGCCGATAGACGTCCATTGCTGGATACAGGTGTCCTCCAAAAATCGAACATCGATTGGTCCTGCGCTGCCTGCACCAAGCAGCTAACCGTGACCTTCCATGGTCACCAGTACAGTAGGAGTCGTCGTTTGTAGAGGTTTTCATGAGGTATTTGGGCCACTTCCCACTACGCTGGCGCAATGCGGTTTGATGGATGTCACTGAAGTAACAGATAAATATGTAACATGCATGGAAGACGTTTATCTCCATGGATTACGAGCTGATAATTCCAAAGGATGAAATAAATTATTTTTAACCGTAGCTTCACCTCATCGATTAAACTCACCCCTCAGTTTAGAGCGAAAGTTAAACATGGCGGACACCATTGAATTTCTGTTCATTTTATACGTTAGATGGCAGTATATGAAATTATCTTCATGATACAATATATACGATTAATAATTTGAAAATAATTTGCTACACATATTCTTATTAATTATATTATTGAGCTAAAGCATATACGTCACAAGGTTTTAAAACCAGGTACTTACCTCCAAGTATTAATAGTAGGCGTCCTAACAAAAAAAAATACTTTGTAGTATTTAATCCATTAGTATTTGGTCCTTTAGTTTTTCCATTTCTATTTCTATTTTACAACACACCCAGTAGTGGAAGGATTTTGTTTATTTATATATCCTTCCGGTATACGATTGAGGGTTGACCGTATATCTATCCACATTATATACTTTGTAATATGTGTAAACTATTTGCCTTCAACACAGCCGAATTCATAATATTTCAAAGAAAACCGAGTAAAACACAGGTTGAAAGAGATATTTTTAAACTATCCGTTGGTTTTGCTTTTAGTTAAATTTATTTGGAAAGTATTATGATACCTGTGTTGCGTATTACACAACCAGCAGTATGTAGTCAACATATCATTGTCTACATACACAAGTATATATAAATTCACAAAGTCAATTACGATTCCATTTAGAGGAACCTACAAAAATTCGTTATAATAATAGAAAATAAATATTTTCCCTAACTTGCCCTCTGTAGAACTTCCCTCGCTCTATGTGTTCGGGCGGATAACGCAACCATAGCACGGGTGAAATACGTACACAGCCATCTGCCGGGGATTTGGGAAACATTTTCACAACATTTCAACACATCGGTGGAAATGATAACGATCAATGAAAATTATGTAAATAAATATAAAAATAAATATGATAATGTATTCAGGATGTTATTGAAACTATTAGTTTCCTTTTAGTAATCTTCATGGGCAAAAATGCAACTTTTTTAATGCAGCTCTTCTGAGAAAGTTCTTATGGCAGCTCGATGTTTGATTTCCGGCATCTCTCATGAACTATTAGCTGTAATATTTTGGGTACAAAAGTAATAATTTATCTTCATATATTAAAATTATTAATAACATCTATAAAGAATAGATTAACCATACTAACAACATAGTACATTTAGATTTTTTTTGTTGTTTGATGAAACAACAAAGTGTACATAGGCTTCCCCCAAAGATTCTCACATCTGAGTAGTGATTTATATGGATTTGGGCTACTTCCCACCATGCTAGTCCAATGCAGGTTGATGAGAGTCAGAGCCTAGTTTGTTGATTAGCAGGGTGCACCGCGAGCAAGTGAAGTTAGCTTGGGACCCGTGAGTTGTCGTACGGGAACCCTTACACTCCTTCGCATCGCTTAATCAAATTAACATAAATTCTAGATTTCAGTCCATATTTGGTTTTAGGTCCACAATGTTAGTAGAAGTAGAACTGCTTGAAATTTGAACTGCACGATGTGGCGTGTGATACGCATTAAACTCACCACTCTCTTTCTTTTTCGGGTGGTTAATTTATATGTGAAATTCGTATTGAACACATATGTATTATATACTTTCGTCAGCTTCATGGATGTCATAAATCAATTAAAACATATGAACACAATTAAAAGCGCGAATAACTTAGTGCTAACTTGGTGAGTTACGATCAGGTCCCTTCTGCTTGATGTAATGAAGTTAACTGGTTAGAATCCTGGTCCGCGAGTTCAATTCTATGTTTGAACTATTTACAAAATTTCTCTTAGCTAATTTTATTTGACGAAAAAGCGCTATAGTGCTACTTTGTAGTATTTAATCCTTTAGTTTTTTTATTGTTATTTTACAACACATCCCCATTAGTGCAAGGAGTTTGTTTATTTATTTATCCTTCCGGTACACGATTGAGGGTTCACCGTATATCTATATTTTACACTTTGTAATATGTGTAAACTATTTGCCGTTATCACAGCCGAAGTCATATAATATTTCAATGAAAACAGAGTAAAACTGAGGCTTAAAATGATATTTTTGAACTATCCGTTGGTTTTGTTTTCGTCAAAATTATTTGGTAAGTATATTATTATGATACCTGTGTTGCGTAGTACACAGCCAGCACTATGTAGTCAACATAACATTGTCTACATAAACATTTATATGCAATTTCACAAAGTCAAATACGATTCCATTTAGAGGAACCTACAAAAATTCGTTGTAATAATATGAAATAGATAGTACAGGTCTCCCCTCGCTCTATGTGTTCGGGCGGATAACGCAACCATAGCACGGGTGAAATACGTACACAGCCATCTGCCGGGAATTTGGGAAACATTTTCTTTCAATATTATATATTCCTGTCGACTAACTCTTACTTTTTCTATACGTATACCTATTCATTCTGATTTACTCTTTCTTGTTCAATGATCTAGATTTTATTAAAGCATCAAATGTATTACGAGCTCGATTTAAATGTGTCCGTATCAAAATGGACAGATGTTTATTTCCGGCGTAACAAGTGATGGTGTTTGGATAGTGGAAGAGTATTTCTGACCCCGCCTGGCTACCATTCTAATATTAGAAATCTAATGATATTACAGCATTGCTGTATTTCTGCTGTCAACATATGAGAGCCGAAATGTTCCGGTAGAGCACAACATAGTAAGATCTTCAGTTACATTAACACTAAATATCATCTATATATTATATTTTGTTACTGAAATAAGGGTATAAGTAAATGAAGGTAAGCGTAATGGAGTGCCTTGTTCAGAATACGCCGAAGGCAAATCGCACAATTACTGGTAACGAAACATTTTGTCGTACTACTACATCGACAGTAAACAATCTAAATAACGAAGTATACATTTGTATACTTTCATTTAAAAGAGGAATCATTTTGTTGGCTATTGGGACTGCTGCTCTTGAACAGAATACCTTTATTACTATCTTATTTATGGTTAAAGAAAGAGATAGGTATATAATTATCAACTTTCTTACCATTTTTTATCACTGTTTACTAGTAGTAACGTAGTAGTTAAGATATCGGTGCGTTGTGTTAGAAACGTTTGTTATATCTATAGGTTGTGTTCCGCTAGGAGAGATCTAATACAAAGGAATTGAGTATCAAATATCGTGATTAAGATACTTATCATTATCACTTCAGCATATCACTGCTGTAGTCTACTGCTGGACATGGGTCCTCCTAATCTATTTCCAACGTGATTGATTTTACAAGCAACCAACAGTTCAGTGCGATTTTTCTCACAGATTAGCTAGTTGTAATACCTAACCTCCACTTCCCCTACCCAATATATAATGATATGTTAATGTTCATAATATATAGATCAATAATAAAACGTTATACTGCAGTGCTGAACAGCAAAAGCATCATTTGTGTTTCATAATGCCTGTCGTAAGTCAGGATTACAATTCGGAGCTTGCGAGATGGAGGTCTAGTGACTACGTGGTCCGCTTTATATCCCTACAAACGACGATGGCCTTTCAGGAGTTTGATCAAGATAGGGATTGCTGCAGTCTAGACTACATGCTCCTGGGAACGTGGATTACTTCAATATGATACCGTGTACGTTACAGTTGTAACGATGCGTTTATCTTCTCATTCATGTTCACGCATACATTTTCAACGAGGTATAGAACAGACTTTGGTTCGTCTTTTGTTGTTGAGTATTATCTCTGAGCTGGTTGATTGATGATAGCTACAGAGTAATACAAATAGAAATACTGTACTGACAAAATTATATAACACTTTTTAAGGATATACGTAATAAAATGGCTCAAATGTAAGGGGATAAGTGTATTGTTATCCTGGTAATTTAAATCGCTATAGCAATCTTCAAATACGGTAATAACAACAACATAATATAAAGTAGCATATTTATAATGTAACAGAGTTTACTCGATCTTCAATATTCTTCTCCTTAAGGTCTCTCGGACCAGCGGACGTTGATGGTAAGGCCTGGTCCACTCCCTGATGTTACGCAGCCACGATTCCTTCTTACGACATGTCTCTTACCCGCGACTTTGCTCACCGAGATGAGTTTGAGTAGTATGTTGCAGCATCTTCAATACAGTATTATCCAAATCTTACTCCTCTCTAAATAATTTTGTTCCTATTACAGTCTTAGTAAATAAAAAATCTAAAACTTATTTATAAAATGACTTAACTTTAAGAATATAATAGGAAGATAGGTTTACTGTTCGCTCCGTCTGCTTGCAACCAGTTCCTGTCCTTCGGGAGTTGGATGAGAATGTTATTATCCTTTTAGAAATTCACACCGAAATCAAAGAGTTCTTATAAAGCTTTATCTTCTATTGTCATTTATTAAATTTCTTAAATGATAGGTATTCTCTTTATCTATCTCCCTTTCTTCTAAATGACATAAGACAAAATACGAATTAAGTCAAAAGACTTAAAGTTAGGGATTGGGGAAGATCCAGCAGTGGACAAACAAAGACTGATAATGATGCCTCAAAGTTAACGTGGAAGTACATCGGTTGAGATGATAATGATCAGTTAAAATTATATAAATAATTATAAACAATAAATATAATAATGTATTCAGGATGTTATTGAAACTATTAGATTCCTTTTAGTAATATTCATGGGCAAAAATACAACTTTTTTAATGCAGCTCCTCTGAGAAAGTTCTCATGGCATCTCGGTGTTTGATTTCCGGCCTCTCTGAAGAACTAGCTGTGTATTCTTTTGGTTATAAGAGTAATAATTTATGTTCATATATTCGAATTATTAATAACATATATAGAGAATAGATTAACCATACTAACAACATGGAATATATAGTTTTTTTTATTATTTGATGAATCAAAGAGACGAGCGAAACGTAAACCTTATAGTAAGTTATAACTATTCCTGACAAAAACAACGTGGCGCTAGTTAGGATGATATACACAGCATTGTGCTCGTCGGTTAGAACCTTAAGAAGGTGAGTTACATTACCTCAGTAGTTCCATAAGCTACAGCGCCCTTAAAATCCGAACACACTAACGATGTACTGTGCATTTGTCGGCTGCAATAGGCGCCGTGACGGTCACTACCTATACGGTCTTCGAAAATGGAGTACAATCACTACTATAGTAATGTAGATTCTTGACGTGAAATATGAATGTAGTGGTAACATCTTCATGAATCGAAGCATATAACGTATGAAGGTGAAGACGGATCGATGAAACCTCAGTTATTTTTCACGAGCTTTCAAAACAGCGTGCCGACGACGCGATAACGCCGCAGTATATTTTAGAAGGCCGTGAAATTTATTGAAGTGTTTATTTTAAGATGGGTCGGCTTTTATATGTAGCGTTCGTACAGCCGTCATGTTCCTTGGGATGAACGATCAATGTAAATAAAAAATATACATCCCCACATATAGTATCTTATATTCATATTATATCAGGTCAGTATATTACTTTTTTGCCGATGATTTAAACTCGAAGCAGACATCGAGACGGAGCGTAGAGTTGACAGTCGCGGTGTAAGGCCGCTAAGACTACGCTATTCAGTCTTCTGTCAAGTCTTTTATATAGAAGGCTTCAGCTCTACGCATCCAATATAATCATACCTTTAGGATTTTCATGGGTCTACCCCGGCACTGCAGTGCATCAGGTATCTTCGTCCAAGCACACAAATGATTTCTTTGCAATTCTGCGCAAGGAGACTGCCTCGATGCTCTGCAGATTGCGGGCTGGTCCCAATTGAATTCTCAAAATGATTCTTGGACAGTATAGTCAATCTAAATCGTGGGTAAAAGGAGTGCAGGTTGTTGGAAGAAATCGTAATGTAGAGACCAAAATATGGTCTATTTATTATTACACTATTATTACCTCATTAATTACACTAGCTACAGCGCCGATCGAACCAGATCAGTGATGTTTGTACACTACTGTTTGGCTGCAGAAATAGGCGTTGCGGTGGTACTTACCTTGACGGTCGCCGGCAACAGATCTACCACCAGTGAAGCATATATATACCAGCATAGCGTTAGAGAGGCAGCGCCTTTTCCTTAACTACCCTACAAGCTGAAGTTCAACATGGAGGTGGTTCAAAATCTCCACATAACTATGACTTCCTCCCAGAAGACAGTGTCTTTTCCGGAGATTTCCGCCGGAAACCAAATAAGAAAAAGGTACCACAGCAGCGCTTGTTTCAGCCGACAAAGAGTAGTGTGCAATCATAACTGTGTTCCGGTTTGAAGGGCGCTGTAGCTTGTGTAATTATTAGATTGAGACAATATCTACGTATAGATAGTCTCCGGGAACAGAGACCTACCACCAATAAACAGTAGACTGGATATGACAGAGCTGAACTTTAATCTACAGTAGACGTACTAGTAGTAGACAAAGAACAAATAGACTCGGTCGCACAGCGTATGATGGAGACGGAGGTGCTCGGAGTATCTGGACTATGTTGTTGGACGTTGGGGTCTTAAAGTGCTGGAATGGCGACAGCGTTGGTAGACCCCTCACTAAGTAGACAAAGGACTCTAAAGCATTAGCTGGGAGCCGCTAGATTCAGAAAGCGCAGACTGTGCTCTGTGGTTCACATAAGAGACCTATGTCCAGCAGTGGAAACCATAGATTTAAATGATGATGATGAATGATTAAGGAGTATAATTTTCCATTACGCGATCTTCAAGACATTTGAACCTTCGAGTGACGTCATCTATCAATTAACTGAAGATTATGCCAAATTCATACGATATCAAAGTTCAAACCAATTTGAATCAATCCTTCCCCCGACCGGAACTTGATGTGGGTCCGAACTGACTTGTGATAGGAGATCCATGTCAAAAGGGTCCTTCTGTCTAAAACCCATCAATATTATTAATAAATGCCGTGATTAGTTTATTGTTCACCAGATTTATGCTTGATGCAGCAGCTCAGGACATATTTAAGAAGGGGAAGGACGATATTAGCAAACGGAAGCTTTCTATTGCCAGGGATCGTCTAAGTATCGCCGCAGATCTTAAATCTACCGAAATACAATACCGTTTACCAGTTTGAAGGGCGTTATAGCTTATGTAATTACTGAGGTAACGAGACGTAATATCATGTGTGTTAAGGCGATGTGCACAATTCGGTACATCTATATATCATATTATCTAGTGTCACGTTGTTTTGCGTGAGCGTATCACTAACCATTAGGTGAACGTATCGCTCATTACGTCGTTTCACGTATCACCGTGGTGATGTAATGCTTCTACCATATTAGCATTATTGTTCTGTCTATTGTCGTATGAGGATCAGAGGATCTCCAAGGTCATTGTTAGTCAATACTGTTTAAGTGCCTTTGTTAATTAAACCATGTCCTCTGTCAATGTTACCGAATTTTTGTTGACTTATTGTTACTGGCGGGATCGATGGTGCATTCTCATATGGTCTCCAGGAACAGGCTCACCAGGGCATAACGATGATTCATAAATTCCTCTTTGTATGCAAACCGTCTTAGATCTGCAACTGTTACTTCAGAGTTCATGCCAAATACATTAGGCCTGCTGCCAACTTGGCCAATCTTTCGAGGCACGTGTCGACATAACGCCACTAAAAGGAGAAGGGTATGAAAATATTTTTTTTATAGTATATTGTAATCATAACATCAATCAATCATCAGCCAATAGACGTCCATTGCTGGATACAGGTCTCCTCCAAAAATCGAACATCAATTGGTCCTGCGCTGCCTGCACCAAGCAGCTAACCGTGACCTTCCATGGTCACCAGTACAGTAGGAGTCGTCGTTTGTAGAGGTTCTTATGAGGTATTTGGGCCACATCCCACTACGCTGGCGCAATGCGGTTTGATGGATGTCACTGAAGTAACAGATAAATATGTAACATACGTGGAAGACGTTTATCTCCATGGATTACGAGCTGATAATTCCAAAGGATGAAATAAATTATTTTTAACCGTAGCTTCACCTCATCGATTAAACTCACCCCTCAGTTTAGAGCGAAAGTTAAACATGGCGGACACCATTGAATTTCTGTCCATTTTATACGTTAGATGGCAGTATATGAAATTATCTTCATGATACAATATATACGATTAATAATTTGAAAATAATTTGCTATACATATTCTTATTAATTATATTATTGATCTAAAGCATATACGTCACAAGGTTTTAAAACCAGGTACTTACCTCCAAGTATTAATAGTAGGCGTCCTAACAAAAAAAAATACTTTGTAGTATTTAATCCATTAGTATTTGGTCCTTTAGTTTTTCCATTTCTATTTCTATTTTACAACACATCCAGTAGTGGAAGGATTTTGTTTATTTATTTATCCTTCCGGTACACGATTGAGGGTTCACCGTATATCTATATTTTACACTTTGTAATATGTGTAAACTATTTGCCGTTATCACAGCCGAAGTCATATAATATTTCAATGAAAACAGAGTAAAACGGAGGCTTAAAATGATATTTTTGAACTATCCGTTGGTTTTGTTTTCGTCAAAATTATTTGGTAAGTATATTACTATGATACCTGTGTTGCGTAGTACACAGCCAGCAGTATGTAGTCAACATAACATTGTCTACATAAACATTTATATGCAATTTCACAAAGTCAAATACGATTCCATTTAAGGAACCTACAAAAATTCGTTATCATAATATAAAATAGATAGTACAGGTCTCCCCTCGCTCTATGTGTTCGGGCGGATAACGCAACCATAGCACGGGTGAAATACGTACACAGCCATCTGCCGGGAATTTGGGAAACATTTTCTTTCAATATCATATATTCCTGTCGACTAACTCTTACTTTTTCTATACGTATACCTATTCATTCTGATTTACTCTTTCTTGTTCAATGATCTAGATTTTATTAAAGCATCAAATGTATTACGAGCTCGATTTAAATGTGTCCGTATCAAAATGGACAGATGTTTATTTCCGGCGTAACAAGTGATGGTGTTTGGATAGTGGAAGAGTATTTCTGACCCCGCCTGGCTACCATTCTAATATTAGAAATCTAATGATATTACAGCATTGCTGTATTTCTGCTGTCAACATATGAGAGCCGAAATGTTCCGGTAGAGCACAACATAGTAAGATCTTCAGTTACATTAACACTAAATATCATCTATATATTATATTTTGTTACTGAAATAAGGGTATAAGTAAATGAAGGTAAGCGTAATGGAGTGCCTTGTTCAGAATACGCCGAAGGCAAATCGCACAATTACTGGTAACGAAACATTTTGTCGTACTACTACATCGACAGTAAACAATCTAAATAACGAAGTATACATTTGTATACTTTCATTTAAAAGAGGAATCATTTTGTTGGCTATTGGGACTGCTGCTCTTGAACAGAATACCTTTATTACTATCTTATTTATGGTTAAAGAAAGAGATAGGTATATAATTATCAACTTTCTTACCATTTTTTATCACTGTTTACTAGTAGTAACGTAGTAGTTAAGATATCGGTGCGTTGTGTTAGAAACGTTTGTTATATCTATAGGTTGTGTTCCGCTAGGAGAGATCTAATACAAAGGAATTGAGTATCAAATATCGTGATTAAGATACTTATCATTATCACTTCAGCATATCACTGCTGTAGTCTACTGCTGGACATGGGTCCTCCTAATCTATTTCCAACGTGATTGATTTTACAAGCAACCAACAGTTCAGTGCGATTTTTCTCACAGATTAGCTAGTTGTAATACCTAACCTCCACTTCCCCTACCCAATATATAATGATATGTTAATGTTCATAATATATAGATCAATAATAAAACGTTATACTGCAGTGCTGAACAGCAAAAGCATCATTTGTGTTTCATAATGCCTGTCGTAAGTCAGGATTACAATTCGGAGCTTGCGAGATGGAGGTCTAGTGACTACGTGGTCCGCTTTATATCCCTACAAACGACGATGGCCTTTCAGGAGTTTGATCAAGATAGGGATTGCTGCAGTCTAGACTACATGCTCCTGGGAACGTGGATTACTTCAATATGATACCGTGTACGTTACAGTTGTAACGATGCGTTTATCTTCTCATTCATGTTCACGCATACATTTTCAACGAGGTATAGAACAGACTTTGGTTCGTCTTTTGTTGTTGAGTATTATCTCTGAGCTGGTTGATTGATGATAGCTACAGAGTAATACAAATAGAAATACTGTACTGACAAAATTATATAACACTTTTTAAGGATATACGTAATAAAATGGCTCAAATGTAAGGGGATAAGTGTATTGTTATCCTGGTAATTTAAATCGCTATAGCAATCTTCAAATACGGTAATAACAACAACATAATATAAAGTAGCATATTTATAATGTAACAGAGTTTACTCGATCTTCAATATTCTTCTCCTTAAGGTCTCTCGGACCAGCGGACGTTGATGGTAAGGCCTGGTCCACTCCCTGATGTTACGCAGCCACGATTCCTTCTTACGACATGTCTCTTACCCGCGACTTTGCTCACCGAGATGAGTTTGAGTAGTATGTTGCAGCATCTTCAATACAGTATTATCCAAATCTTACTCCTCTCTAAATAATTTTGTTCCTATTACAGTCTTAGTAAATAAAAAATCTAAAACTTATTTATAAAATGACTTAACTTTAAGAATATAATAGGAAGATAGGTTTACTGTTCGCTCCGTCTGCTTGCAACCAGTTCCTGTCCTTCGGGAGTTGGATGAGAATGTTATTATCCTTTTAGAAATTCACACCGAAATCAAAGAGTTCTTATAAAGCTTTATCTTCTATTGTCATTTATTAAATTTCTTAAATGATAGGTATTCTCTTTATCTATCTCCCTTTCTTCTAAATGACATAAGACAAAATACGAATTAAGTCAAAAGACTTAAAGTTAGGGATTGGGGAAGATCCAGCAGTGGACAAACAAAGACTGATAATGATGCCTCAAAGTTAACGTGGAAGTACATCGGTTGAAATGATAATGATCAGTTAAAATTATATAAATAATTATAAACAATAAATATAATAATGTATTCAGGATGTTATTGAAACTATTAGATTCCTTTTAGTAATATTCATGGGCAAAAATACAACTTTTTTAATGCAGCTCCTCTGAGAAAGTTCTCATGGCATCTCGGTGTTTGATTTCCGGCCTCTCTGAAGAACTAGCTGTGTATTCTTTTGGTTATAAGAGTAATAATTTATGTTCATATATTCGAATTATTAATAACATATATAGAGAATAGATTAACCATACTAACAACATGGAATATATAGTTTTTTTTATTATTTGATGAATCAAAGAGACGAGCGAAACGTAAACCTTATAGTAAGTTATAACTATTCCTGACAAAAACAACGTGGCGCTAGTTAGGATGATATACACAGCATTGTGCTCGTCGGTTAGAACCTTAAGAAGGTGAGTTACATTACCTCAGTAGTTCCATAAGCTACAGCGCCCTTAAAATCCGAACACACTAACGATGTACTGTGCATTTGTCGGCTGCAATAGGCGCCGTGACGGTCACTACCTATACGGTCTTCGAAAATGGAGTACAATCACTACTATAGTAATGTAGATTCTTGACGTGAAATATGAATGTAGTGGTAACATCTTCATGAATCGAAGCATATAACGTATGAAGGTGAAGACGGATCGATGAAACCTCAGTTATTTTTCACGAGCTTTCAAAACAGCGTGCCGACGACGCGATAACGCCGCAGTATATTTTAGAAGGCCGTGAAATTTATTGAAGTGTTTATTTTAAGATGGGTCGGCTTTTATATGTAGCGTTCGTACAGCCGTCATGTTCCTTGGGATGAACGATCAATGTAAATAAAAAATATACATCCCCACATATAGTATCTTATATTCATATTATATCAGGTCAGTATATTACTTTTTTGCCGATGATTTAAACTCGAAGCAGACATCGAGACGGAGCGTAGAGTTGACAGTCGCGGTGTAAGGCCGCTAAGACTACGCTATTCAGTCTTCTGTCAAGTCTTTTATATAGAAGGCTTCAGCTCTACGCATCCAATATAATCATACCTTTAGGATTTTCATGGGTCTACCCCGGCACTGCAGTGCATCAGGTATCTTCGTCCAAGCACACAAATGATTTCTTTGCAATTCTGCGCAAGGAGACTGCCTCGATGCTCTGCAGATTGCGGAATGGTCCCAATTGAATTCTCAAAATGATTCTTGGACAGTATAGTCAATCTAAATCGTGGGTAAAAGGAGTGCAGGTTGTTGGAAGAAATCGTAATGTAGAGACCAAAATATAGTCTATTTATTATTACACTATTATTACCTCATTAATTACACTAGCTACAGCGCCGATCGAACCAGATCAGTGATGTTTGTACACTACTGTTTGGCTGCAGAAATAGGCGTTGCGGTGGTACTTACCTTGACGGTCGCCGGCAACAGATCTACCACCAGTGAAGCATATATATACCAGCATAGCGTTAGAGAGGCAGCGCATTTTCCTTAACTACCCTACAAGCTGAAGTTCAACATGGAGGTGGTTCAAAATCTCCACATAACTATGACTTCCTCCCAGAAGACAGTGTCTTTTCCGGAGATTTCCGCCGGAAACCAAATAAGAAAAAGGTACCACGGCAGCGCTTGTTTCAGCCGACAAAGAGTAGTGTGCAATCATAACTGTGTTCCGGTTTGAAGGGCGCTGTAGCTTGTGTAATTATTAGATTGAGACAATATCTACGTATAGATAGTCTCCGGGAACAGAGACCTACCACCAATAAACAGTAGACTGGATATGACAGAGCTGAACTTTAATCTACAGTAGACGTACTAGTAGTAGACAAAGAACAAATAGACTCGGTCGCACAGCGTATGATGGAGACGGAGGTGCTCGGAGTATCTGGACTATGTTGTTGGACGTTGGGGTCTTAAAGTGCTGGAATGGCGACAGCGTTGGTAGACCCCTCACTAAGTAGACAAAGGACTCTAAAGCATTAGCTGGGAGCCGCTAGATTCAGAAAGCGCAGACTGTGCTCTGTGGTTCACATAAGAGACCTATGTCCAGCAGTGGAAACCATAGATTTAAATGATGATGATGAATGATTAAGGAGTATAATTTTCCATTACGCGATCTTCAAGACATTTGAACCTTCGAGTGACGTCATCTATCAATTAACTGAAGATTATGCCAAATTCATACGATATCAAAGTTCAAACCAATTTGAATCAATCCTTCCCCCGACCGGAACTTGATGTGGGTCCGAACTGACTTGTGATAGGAGATCCATGTCAAAAGGGTCCTTCTGTCTAAAACCCATCAATATTATTAATAAATGCCGTGATTAGTTTATTGTTCACCAGATTTATGCTTGATGCAGCAGCTCAGGACATATTTAAGAAGGGGAAGGACGATATTAGCAAACGGAAGCTTTCTATTGCCAGGGATCGTCTAAGTATCGCCGCAGATCTTAAATCTACCGAAATATAATACAATACCGTTTACCAGTTTGAAGGGTGTTATAGCTTATGTAATTACTGAGGTAACGAGACGTAATATCATGTGTGTTAAGGCGATGTGCACAATTCGGTACATCTATATATCATATTATCTAGTGTCACGTTGTTTTGCGTGAGCGTATCACTAACCATTAGGTGAACGTATCGCTCATTACGTCGTTTCACGTATCACCGTGGTGATGTAATGCTTCTACCATATTAGCATTATTGTTCTGTCTATTGTCGTATGAGGACCAGAGGATCTCCAAGGTCATTGTTAGTCAATACTGTTTAAGTGCCTTTGTTAATTAAACCATGTCCTCTGTCAATGTTACCGAATTTTTGTTGACTTATTGTTACTGGCGGGATCGATGGTGCATTCTCATATGGTCTCCAGGAACAGGCTCACCAGGGCATAACGATGATTCATAAATTCCTCTTTGTATGCAAACCGTCTTAGATCTGCAACTGTTACTTCAGAGTTCATGCCAAATACATTAGGCCTGCTGCCAACTTGGCCAATCTTTCGAGGCACGTGTCGACATAACGCCACTAAAAGGAGAAGGGTATGAAAATATTTTTTTTATAGTATATTGTAATCATAACATCAATCAATCATCAGCCGATAGACGTCCATTGCTGGATACAGGTCTCCTCCAAAAATCGAACATCAATTGGTCCTGCGCTGCCTGCACCAAGCAGCTAACCGTGACCTTCCATGGTCACCAGTACAGTAGGAGTCGTCGTTTGTAGAGGTTCTTATGAGGTATTTGGGCCACTTCCCACTACGCTGGCGCAATGCGGTTTGATGGATGTCACTGAAGTAACAGATAAATATGTAACATGCGTGGAAGACGTTTATCTCCATGGATTACGAGCTGATAATTCCAAAGGATGAAATAAATTATTTTTAACCGTAGCTTCACCTCATCGATTAAACTCACCCCTCAGTTTAGAGCGAAAGTTAAACATGGCGGACACCATTGAATTTCTGTCCATTTTATACGTTAGATGGCAGTATATGAAATTATCTTCATGATACAATATATACGATTAATAATTTGAAAATAATTTGCTATACATATTCTTATTAATTATATTATTGATCTAAAGCATATACGTCACAAGGTTTTAAAACCAGGTACTTACCTCCAAGTATTAATAGTAGGCGTCCTAACAAAAAAAAATACTTTGTAGTATTTAATCCATTAGTATTTGGTCCTTTAGTTTTTCCATTTCTATTTCTATTTTACAACACATCCAGTAGTGGAAGGATTTTGTTCATTTATTTATCCTTCCGGTATACGATTAAGGGTTCACTGTATATCTATCCACATTATATACTTTGTAATATGTGTAAACTATTTGCCTTCAACACAGCCGAATTCATAATATTTCAAAGAAAACCGAGTAAAACACAGGTTGAAAGAGATATTTTTAAACTATCCGTTGGTTTTGCTTTTAGTTAAATTTATTTGGAAAGTATTATGATACCTGTGTTGCGTGTTACACAACCAGCAGTATGTAGTCAACATATCATTGTCTACATACAAAATTATATGTAAATTCACAAAGTCAATTACGATTCCATTTAGAGGAACCTACAAAAATTCGTTATAATAATAGAAAATAAATATTTTCCCTAACATGCCCTCTGTAGATCTCCCCTCGCTCTATGTGTTCGGGCGGATAACGCAACCATAGCACGGGTGAAATACGTACACAGCCATCTGCCGGGGATTTGGGAAACATTTTCACAACATTTCAACACATCGGTGGAAATGATAACGATCAATGAAAATTATGTAAATAAATATAAAAATAAATATGATAATGTATTCAGGATGTTATTGAAACTATTAGTTTCCTTTTAGTAATCTTCATGGGCAAAAATGCAACTTTTTTAATGCAGCTCTTCTGAGAAAGTTCTTATGGCATCTCGATGTTTGATTTCCGGCATCTCCCATGAACTATTAGCTGTAATATTTTGGGTACAAAAGTAATAATTTATCTTCATATATTAAAATTATTAATAACATCTATAAAGAATATATTAACCATACTAACAACATAGTACATATAGTTTTTTTTTGTTGTTTGATGAAACAACAAAGTGTACATAGGCTTCCCCCAAAGATTCTCACATCTGAGTAGTGATTTATATGGATTTGAGCTACTTCCCACCATGCCAGTCCAATGCAGGTTGATGAGAGTCAGAGCCTAGTTTGTTGATTAGCAGGATGCACCGCAAGCAGGTGAAGTTGGCTTGGAACCCGTGAGTTGTCGTACGGGAACCCTTACACCCCTTCGCATCGCTTAATCAAATTAACATAAATTCTAGATTTCAGTCCATATTTGGTTTTAGGTCCACAATGTTAGTAGAGTAGAACTGCTTGAAATTTGAACTGCACGATGTGGCGTGTGATACGCATTAAACTCACCACTCTCTTTCTTTTTCGGCTGGTTAATTTATATGTGAAATTCGTATTGAACACATATGTATTATATACTTTCGTCAGCTTCATGGATGTCATAAATCAATTAAAACATCGTATGAACACAATTAAAAGCGCGAATAACTTAGTGCTAACTTGGTGAGTTACGAACAGGTCCCTTCTGCTTGATGTAATCAAGTTAACTGGTTAGAATCCTGGTCCGCGAGTTCAATTCTATGTTTGAACTATTTACAAAATTTCTCTTAACTTTATTCGACGAAAAAGCGACAGCAAGAAGTTCATCTATTGATGCATGACCTTATGAGGCACTAGATATTAGATCTCGTTACCTCGGTAATTCCACTAATTACATATTCTTTGAATGAGGGTAATGTTTGAAGACTAATGTTTCTAGGTTGCAATAGGACCTGCGGTGGTACGTACCTAGATGGACTTCAACAGAAATCTATCATTAGTATCACCGTGGTGATGTAAAGCTTCAACCAATGTAGCATTATTGGGTTCTGTCTATTGTTGGATGAGGACCAGAGGATCTCCAAGGTCAGTAAGTTATTCATTAACAATTTAAGTGCCTTTGTTAATTAAACCATGTCCTCTGTCAATGTTACTGAATTTTTGTTTACTTATGGTTACTGGCGGGATCGATAGTGCATTCCCATATGGTCTCCAGGAACAGGTTCACAAGGGTATAACGATGATTAATAAATTCCTCTTTGTATGCAAACCGTCTCAGATCTGCAACTGTAACTTCAGAGTTCATGCCAAATACATTAGGCCTGCTGCCAACTTGGCCAATCTTTCAAGGCACGTGTCGACGTAACGCCACTAAAAGGAGAAGGGTATGAAAATATTTTTTTTTGAATATTATAATCATATATTGCACCCAGCAGCCACCCGTGACCTTACAGTCAGCATGATCACTGGTACAGTAGGAGCCCTCGTTTGTAGAGGTTCCTATGGGGTATTTGGCCTACTTCCTACTACGCTGGCCTAAAGCGTGTTAAGTTATTGATAAATATTTAACTTGATAACATCCGTGGAAGACGTTAATCTCCGTGGATTACGATCTGATAATTCGAAAGGGTTAAATAAATTCTTATTAACCATAGCTTCACCCCTTCGAATAAACTCACCCCTCAGTTTAGAGCGAAAGTTAAACATGGCGGACGACACTGAATTTTTGTCCATTTTATACGTTAGATGGCAGCTTACGAAATTATCTTCATGATACAATATATACGATTGAGAGCATTTAAACAAATTATTACAATTATTAAATAATTTGTTATACATATTGTTATTAATTATATTATTGAGATAAAGCATATACGTCACATGGTTTTAAAATCAGGTACTTACCTTCAAGTATTAATAGTAGGCGTCCCAACAAAAAAACTACTTTGTAGTATTTAATCCTTTAGTTTTTCTATTTTTATTTTACTACACATCCATTAGTGGAAGGAGTTTGTTTATTCATTTATCCTTCCGGTACACGATTGAGGGTTCATCGTATTATATATTATATACTTTGTAATATGTGTATACTATTTGCCGTTAACACAGCCGAAGTCATATAATATTTTAACGAAAACCGAGTAAAACAGCGGTTTAAAATGATATTTTTGAACTATCCCTTGGTTTTGGTTATAATCAAAATTATTTGGAAAGTATTATGATACCTAGGTTGTGTAGCACACAGACAGCAGTATGTAGTCAAGTTATCATTGTCTACATAAACAAATATATGTATATTCACAAAGTCAAATACGATTCCATTTAGAGGAACCTACAAAAATTCGTTATAAAAATATTTCTATATTACGAATATAAATATTTTCCCTAACTTGCCCTCTGTAGAACTCCCCTCGCTCTATGTGTTCGGGCGGATAACGCAACCATAGCACGGGTGAAATACGTACACAGCCATCTGCCGGGAATTCGGGAAACATTTTCACAACTTTTCAACACATCGGTGGAAATGATAATGATCAATGAAAATTATGTAAATAAATATAAAAATAAAGATGATAATGTATTCAGGATGTTATTGAAACTATTAGTTTCCTTTTAGTAATCTTCATGGGCTAAAATGCAACTTTTTTAATGCAGCTCTTCTGAGAAAGTTCTTGTGGCATCTCGATGTTTGATTTCTGGCCTCTCTCAAGAACTATTAGCAGTATTATTTTGGGTACAAAAGTAATAATTTATCTTTATATATTAGAATTATTAATAACTTCTATAGAGAATAGATTAACCATACTTACAACATAGTACATATAGTTTTTTTTTGTTGTTTGATGAAACAACGAAATGTATGTACACCTTTAGGCCTGCATAGGCCTCCCCTAAAGATTCTCACATCTGAGTAGTGATTTATATGGATTTGGGCTACTTACCACCATGCTAGTCCAATGCAGGTTGATGAGAGTCAGAGCCTCGTTTGTTAATTAGTAGGATGCACCGCGAGCAGGTGAAGTTGGCTTGGAACCCGTGAGTTTCGTACGGGAACCCTTACACCCCTTCGCATCGCTTAATCGAATAAAAATAAATCTTAGATTTCTCTCTATATTTAGTTTTAGGTCCACAATGTTAGTAGAAGTAAAATTGTTTGAACTGCACGTTGTGGCGTGTGATGCGTCTTAAACTCACCACCCTTTTCTTTTTCGGGTGGTTAATTTATATGTAAAATTCGTATTGACCACATATGTCAGAAAACAATATTATATACTATCATCAGCTTCATGGATGTCATAAATCAATTAAAACATCGCATGAACACAATTAACAGCGCGAATAACTTAGTGCTAACTTGGTGGGTTACGATCAGGTCCCTTCTGCTTGATGTAATCAAGTTAACTGGTTAGAATCCTGGTCCGTGAGTTCAATTCTATGTTTGAACTATTTACAAAATTTCTTATAGCTTTATTCGACTAAGCAGCGACAGTTAGAAGTTTATCTAATGATGCATGACCCTATGAGGCACTAGATATTAGATCTCGTTACTAAGGTAATTCCAATAATTACATATTCTTTGATTGAGAGTAATGTTTGAAGACTAATGTTTCTAGGTTGCAATAGGACCTGCGGTGGTACGTACCTAGATGGAATTCACTAGAAATCTACCACTAGTATCACCGTGGTGATGTAAAGCTTCAACCATAGTAGCATTATTGGGCTCTGTCCATTGTCGTATGAAGACCAGAGGATCTCCAAGGTCATTGTTAGTCATTAACAATTAAAGTGCCTTTATTAATTAAACTATGTCCTCTGTCAATGTTACTGAATATTTGTTTACTTATGGTTACTGGCGGGATCCATGGTGCATTCCCATATGGTCTCCAGGAACAGGCTCACCAGGGCATAACGATGATTAATAAATACCTCTTTGTAAGCAAACCGTCCCAGATCTGCAACTGTTACTTCAGAGTACATGCCAAATACATTAAGCCTGCTGCCAACTTGGCCAATTTTTCGAAGCACGTGTCGACATAACGCCACTAAAAGGAGAAGGGTATGAAAATATTTTTTTTATTGAACATTATAATCATGTATTGCACCCAGCAGCCACCCGTGACCTTACAGTCAGCATGATTACTGGTACAGTAGAAGCCCTCGTTTGTAGAGATTCCTATGTGGTATTTGGGTCACTTTCTTCTACCCTGGCCGAAAACGTGTTAAATTATTGATAAATATTTAACCTCATAACATGCGTGGAAGCAGTTTAACTCCGTGGACTACGGGCTGATAATTCGAAATGATTAAATAAATTATTTTTAATAGTAGCTTCACCCCTTCGATTAAACTCACCCCTCAGTTTAGAGCGAAAGTTAAACATGGCGGACAACACAGAACTTTTCTCTATTTTATACGTTAGATGGCAGTAAACGAAATTATCTTCATGATACAATATATACGAATTAGAGAATTTAAACAAATTATTACAATTATTAAATAATTTGCTATACATATTATTATTAATTATATTATTGAGTTAAAGCATATACATCACTAGGTTTTAAAATCAGGTACTTACCTCCAAGTATTAATAGTAGGCGTCCCAACAAAAAAACTACTTTGTAGTATTTAATCCTTTAGTTTTTCTATTGTTATTTTACAACACATCCCCATTAGTGCAAGGATTTTGTTTATTTATTTATCCTTCCGGTACACGATTGAGGGTTCACCGTATATCTATATTTTACACTTTGTAATATGTGTAAACTATTTGCCGTTATCACAGCCGAAGTCATATAATATTTCAATGAAAACAGAGTAAAACGGAGGCTTAAAATGATATTTTTGAACTATCCGTTGGTTTTGTTTTCGTCAAAATTATTTGGTAAGTATATTACTATGATACCTGTGTTGCGTAGTACACAGCCAGCACTATGTAGTCAACATAACATTGTCTACATAAACATTTATATGCAATTTCACAAAGTCAAATACGATTCCATTTAAGGAACCTACAAAAATTCGTTATAATAATATAAAATAGATAGTACAGGTCTCCCCTCGCTCTATGTGTTCGGGCGGATAACGCAACCATAGCACGGGTGAAATACGTACACAGCCATCTGCCGGGAATTTGGGAAACATTTTCTTTCAATATCATATATTCCTGTCGACTAACTCTTACTTTTTCTATACGTATACCTATTCATTCTGATTTACTCTTTCTTGTTCAATGATCTAGATTTTATTAAAGCATCAAATGTATTACGAGCTCGATTTAAATGTGTCCGTATCAAAATGGACAGATGTTTATTTCCGGCGTAACAAGTGATGGTGTTTGGATAGTGGAAGAGTATTTCTGACCCCGCCTGGCTACCATTCTAATATTAGAAATCTAATGATATTACAGCATTGCTGTATTTCTGCTGTCAACATATGAGAGCCGAAATGTTCCGGTAGAGCACAACATAGTAAGATCTTCAGTTACATTAACACTAAATATCATCTATATATTATATTTTGTTACTGAAATAAGGGTATAAGTAAATGAAGGTAAGCGTAATGGAGTGCCTTGTTCAGAATACGCCGAAGGCAAATCGCACAATTACTGGTAACGAAACATTTTGTCGTACTACTACATCGACAGTAAACAATCTAAATAACGAAGTATACATTTGTATACTTTCATTTAAAAGAGGAATCATTTTGTTGGCTATTGGGACCGCTGCTCTTGAACAGAATACCTTTATTACTATCTTATTTATCGTTAAAGAAAGAGATAGGTATATAATTATCAACTTTCTTACCATTTTACTTTCACTGTTTACTAGTAGTAACGTAGTAGTTAAGATATCGTTGCGTTGTGTTAATAACGTTTGTTATATCTATAGGTTGTGTTCCGGTAGGAGAGATCTAATACAAAGGAATTGAGTATCAAATATCGTGATTAAGATCTTTATAATTATCATTTCAGCATATCACTGCTGTAGTCACTGCTGGACATGGGTCTTCCTAATCTATTTCCAACGTGATTGATTTTACAAGCAACCAACAGTTCATTGCGATTTTTCTCACAGATTAGCTAGTTGTAATACCTAACCCCCACTTCCCCTACCCAATATATAATATATTCTATTAATTTTCATAATATATAGATCAATAATAAAACGTTATACTGCAGTGCTGAACAGCAAAAGCATCATTTGTGTTTCATAATGCCTGTCGTAAGTCAGGATTACAATTCGGAGCTTGCGAGATGGAGGTCTAGTGACTACGTGGTCCGCTTTATATCCCTACAAACGACGATGGCCTTTCAGGAGTTTGATCAAGATAGGGATTGCTGCAGTCTAGACTACATGCTCCTGGGAACGTGGATTACTTCAATATGATACCGTGTACGTTACAGTTGTAACGATGCGTTTATCTTCTCATTCATGTTCACGCAAACATTTTCAACGAGGTATAGATCAGACTTTGGTTCGTCTTTTGTTGTTGAGTATTATCTCTGAGCTGGTTGATTGATGATAGCTACAGAGTAATACAAATAGAAATACTGTACTGACAAAATTATATAACACTTTTTAAGGATATACGTAATAAAATGGCTCAAATGTAAGGGGATAAGTGTATTGTTATCCTGGTAATTTAAATCGCTATAGCAATCTTCAAATACGGTAATAACAACAACATAATATAAAGTAGCATATTTATAATGTAACAGAGTTTACTCGATCTTCAATATTCTTCTCCTTAAGGTCTCTCGGACCAGCGGACGTTGATGGTAAGGCCTGGTCCACTCCCTGATGTTACGCAGCCACGATTCCTTCTTACGACATGTCTCTTACCCGCGACTTTGCTCACCGAGATGAGTTTGAGTAGTATGTTGCAGCATCTTCAATACAGTATTATCCAAATCTTACTCCTCTCTAAATAATTTTGTTCCTATTACAGTCTTAGTAAATAAAAAATCTAAAACTTATTTATAAAATGACTTAACTTTAAGAATATAATAGGAAGATAGGTTTACTGTTCGCTCCGTCTGCTTGCAACCAGTTCCTGTCCTTCGGGAGTTGGATGAGAATGTTATTATCCTTTTAGAAATTCACACCGAAATCAAAGAGTTCTTATAAAGCTTTATCTTCTATTGTCATTTATTAAATTTCTTAAATGATAGGTATTCTCTTTATCTATCTCCCTTTCTTCTAAATGACATAAGACAAAATACGAATTAAGTCAAAAGACTTAAAGTTAGGGATTGGGGAAGATCCAGCAGTGGACAAACAAAGACTGATAATGATGCCTCAAAGTTAACGTGGAAGTACATCGGTTGAAATGATAATGATCAGTTAAAATTATATAAATAATTATAAACAATAAATATAATAATGTATTCAGGATGTTATTGAAACTATTAGATTCCTTTTAGTAATATTCATGGGCAAAAATACAACTTTTTTAATGCCTCTGAGAAAGTTCTCATGGCATCTCGGTGTTTGATTTCCGGCCTCTCTGAAGAACTAGCTGTGTATTCTTTTGGTTATAAGAGTAATAATTTATGTTCTTATATTCGAATTATTAATAACATATATAGAGAATAGATAAACCATACTAACAACATAGAATATATAGTTTTTTTTATTATTTGATGAATCAACGAGACGAGCGAAACGTAAACCTTATAGTAAGTTATAACTATTCCTGACAAAAACAACGTGGCGCTAGTTAGGATGATATACACAGCATTGTGCTCGTCGGTTAGAACCTTAAGAAGGTGAGTTACATTACCTCAGTAGTTCCATAAGCTACAGCGCCCTTAAAATCCGAACACACTAACGATGTACTGTGCATTTGTCGGCTGCAATAGGCGCCGTGACGGTCACTACCTATACGGTCTTCGAAAATGGAGTACAATCACTACTATAGTAATACTAACGTAATGTAGATTCTTGACGTGAAATATGAATGTAGTGGTAACATCTTCATGAATCGAAGCATATAACGTATGAAGGTGAAGACGGATCGATGAAACCTCAGTTATTTTTCACGAGCTTTCAAAACAGCGTGCCGACGACGCGATAACGCCGCAGTATATTTTAGAAGGCCGTGAAATTTATTGAAGTGTTTATTTTAAGATGGGTCGGCTTTTATATGTAGCGTTCGTACAGCCGTCATGTTCCTTGGGATGAACGATCAATGTAAATAAAAAATATACATCCCCACATATAGTATCTTATATTCATATTATATCAGGTCAGTATATTACTTTTTTGCCAATGATTTAAACTCGAAGCAGACATCGAGACGGAGCGTAGAGTTGACAGTCGCGGTGTAAGGCCGCTAAGACTACGCTATTCAGTCTTCTGTCAAGTCTTTTATATAGAAGGCTTCAGCTCTACGCATCCAATGTAATAATACCTTTAGGATTTTCATGGGTCTACCCCGGCACTGCAGTGCATCAGGTATCTTCGTCCAAGCACACAAATGATTTCTTTGCAATTCTGCGCAAGGAGACTGCCTCGATGCTCTGCAGATTGCGGGCTGGTCCCAATTGAATTCTCAAAATGATTCTTGGGCAGTATAGTCAATCTAAATCGTGGGTAAAAGGAGTGCAGGTTGTTGGAAGAAATCGTAATCTAGAGACCAAAATATAGTCTATTTATTATTACACTATTATATTATTACCTCATTAATTACACTAGCTACAGCGCCGATCGAACCAGATCAGTGATGTTCGTACACTACTGTTTGGCTGCAGAAATAGGCGTTGCGGTGGTACTTACCTTGACGGTCTCCGGCAACAGATCTACCACCAGTGAAGTACCTCATGAGAGGTTCATGGACCTCCTTAGTAATACCTATTCAGTTTTTCAGTTCATATGTACTCGTCAAATATTCATTGCTTATTGTAATTTCGTTAAGTTGTTTTTCACTTAGCATAAAGAACAGCTCTGAATATATAAGCTCACTTAAGTAAGGATTAACTTGAATATTATTGGAGTTGCTTGTAATAAATATATTACAAAGAAACATTGTTTTTTTTATTTAAATAATTCATATTGTGAAAATAATAGCTTTTCTCACTTTGTAGTCACTATGGAAATCTGTTCTAAAAGAGAGCAAATGTTTTTTGTCTGAGAGTCAAAATCAAGAAGAGTTTTAAAAAGACTAAAGACAAAGACTTTTTCATTGTAATCATTATAATCTCTAGGTACAGTACCTCTGCCGTCAAACATTACTGTATTCCGGCTTTAAAGAGGCTGTAGCTAGTGTAATTACTGGGCTATTGAGACATCGAAGCCGTCCGACGAGCGCAATATGAAGTAGTATATGTCATTCTGACTAGCGTCATGTTGTCATCAGGTGAATGTTCCGCTGGTTGCGTCGCTTCATCATGATCATCAGCCGCTAGACGTCAATTTGCTGTACATAGGCCTTCCCCAAAGATTTTAACATCTGAGTAGTGATTTTTATGGATTTGGGCTACTTCCCACCATGCCAGTCCAATGCAGGTTGATGAGAGTCAGAGCCTCGTTTGTTGATTAGCAGAGTGCACCGCGAGTAGGTAAAGTTGGCTTGGGACCCGGGAGTTGTCGTACGGGAACCCTTACAACCCCTTCGCGACGCTTAATCGAATAAAAAATAAAAAATTCTAGATTTCTCTCTATATTTGGTTTTAGGTCCACAATGTTAGTAGAGGTAGAACTGCTTGAAACTCGAACTGCACGATGTGGTGTGTGATACGCATTAAACTCACCACTTTCCTTCTTTTTCGGGTGGTTAATTTATATGTGACATTCGTAAACACATGTCAGAAAACAATATTATATACTATCGTCAGCTTCATGGATGTCATAAATCAATTAAAACATCGCATTAACACAATTAACGGCGCGAATAACTTAGTGCTAACTTGGTGAGTTACGAACAGGTCCCTTCTGCTTGATGTAATGAAGTTAACTGGTTAGAATCCTGGTCCGTGAGTTCGATTCTATGTTTGAACTATTTACAAAATTTTTCTTAGTTTTATGCGACGAAGCAGCGACAGCAAGAAGTTCATCTAACGATAAGCTATACATCCGCCTTTAGCTTGACGCTAATTAAGTACGCAGGATAATTTTTCTAGTGGTAGGTCTCTGTTGCCGGAGACTGTCTAAACAAGCACCGATTTCTGCCGTGATAGAGTAGTCTACAAGCTTACTGGGGTAATTATACAACATCTTATGTCTCAAGGCAACGTGTACAATATAGTGCTATGTACAATATCCTAAATATTTATACTATTAAGTGAATATCTTCGTCATCTCATCGCTTCGGAGAATAAAAACAGACCACAATGTATCCATCTACCTAATGCATAAGATGTCGTCAAAGTCGTATTGCCACAAATTTCACTAGCTACAACGCCGTTCAAACCGAAACAAAGTAACGTTTGTACACTTATATTTGGCGATTGGAATAGGTTTGTGAGAGTAGAGAGGGTGGATGCTGCGGTGGTTAATCAACGGTCCTCTGCAAAAGAACTGCCAACCAATATAGTCTCTTCTCAAGAAGTCGTACTGCAATATTCTGTAAGGAGAATAAGAAGGTAATGCTTGTTATTTCTCGCTGAATATTTTATCTTGGGTTGGTTTACCTCTAGATAAGTTCAGTATTATAAATGCGCAGAGAAAATAGCTCTTAAATGATACTAAAATAAGTGAAGATATTTTGATCATTTACACAGAGAAACTAGCAAAACAATTGGTTGATGTTATTCAAATAAATAAAATTTGAATTTCAAATTGTGCATTACTACAACCGGTTGCTCCATTAACATACAAAGCAGACCCATCCACGGACTCTTTGGCACTGTATTAATAATTTATGACCATTTAGATAACTGTTATTAATTATTAATATTATAAATTTTAGCAGTTATTTATGTAGTAGTAGAAATTTTAATGTCGAACACTTCTTGCCGCGGTATCATAGAAACAGGATCGGGCTGTAGTTTGATTGTAGCACCAAAGTTTATCAGTCAACGATTGCACAGAAATCACTGTTGACTGAATGTTAAGTTTTTTTTTTATTCAACGAAGCTAGGATATGAGTGGGAAGTGCATCTGGTGGTAAGTGATACGCACACCAAGCGTTAGGATGACAAACATCACCCCATTGTTCTCGTCGCCTTGGTAGAATGACAAGTTAGGTCTCATTTCCGCAGTAATTTCATTAACTACAGCGCCTTAAAACTGGAACACAGTAATGTTTGCACACTACTGTTTGTCGGCAGGAATAGGGGCTGCTGTGGTACCTACTCAGCGGGGCTCTGGCGACAGAGATCTACCACCAGTGAATATAGTGGTGAATGAAGACCATCATAATAACAAAAGCATCGACCTAGATGAAAACGTTCATATGTCATTAATCAAATTACTGGTAACAAAACTTAAATCAAGTTCTATGTAAACATTGGTACCTCATCGGAAAGAGACATTTTTTTTGTTTTAAATTAAATACTTAAGGAACCTTTGAAAACATTTCTGACTATTGTCTTACAGATGTATAACTAGGTATAAAAATAGCAGAGCTCCGCCGGAAGCTGTGCGATAGTGGCAATAATATTATTTTGTTCTTGTGGCATTCATTTATCTTCATACCGCTGGGACTATGAGGTGACGGAGGCCTTTATGAGACTGAAATAAATGTAATTTTGTCCCGCTGGCCTATATATCCTCGGGACTTTTCCGCATTCATTTCCACGAGACAGCAGCCGAGGAACAGCAAATTGTAAATATTGTTACATTACTATTTTACTTCTACTTTTTCTACAAAACGCGTCGCATTTAATCGGACAATCAAATTTATTGTTTAAGAAAAAATTATATTCCAGATTTGTAAAAGAAACCGACGAATCCACAAGATCAGAGACAAAACAATCTTTTGATACATACATACATATATATCACACCTCGTTCCCAACGGGGTAGGCAAAGACCACCTTTCTCCACTTGCTACGATCCTAGCACACCTCTCTCACTTCCTCCCCCTTCATGAGTGTCTTCATGCATGCTCGTCGGTTGCGAGTACTTTTCTTCCTTCCTTTAGGATATCCTTGATTTGATCGGAAAATGTCCATCTAGGTCCACCTGCACCGATTTATCCAATCATTCGTACCTTGTATACCTCTTTCGTTAATCTACGTCTTTTGATATATTAACATGATATTTCACTTTTAAATATTGTCTTTAAAATATTAACATATCTTATCATCAGCCGATAGACGTCCACTGCTGGACATAGGCCTCTTCCAAAGATTTCCATATCGATCTTACAGTCAACATGGCCTCCAGTACCGCCGGGCACTAGAGGCTTTCGCTTGTATGGGAGGGTTTTGGGCTGATTCCCACCATACTGGCCCAATGCCAGTTTTGTTGGTTAGCAGGGTGCACCACAAGCAGGTGCGGTTGGTTTGGATCCCGTGAGTTGTTATACAGATATGTTATGTTAGACATTTTATTTGTAGAAGAACAAATTCTTTCTCTATCATCTAAGAAGAAAACAACTTTGTCAGACACATTACTTAGTAAAACTTTATCTGTAGTCTTTCTCTCTACATCTACTAAGTGATGGTTTATTGTTTCTCTTACCTGCTTAACTAATTCTTTAAATTTGTAGCAAAATTTCCGTTTCCTTATAATACTTTCATTAATGGGAAGCTGAAGGTCAGTGGAGAACCTTTCAAATTTTGTTCGACCACACTGTCAAACTAACTTATCACCGCTTCATAAAACATATATTTAAACTAAATTCGGTTATCAAGTCTACTAGATTAGTATCTATAATAAAAGACTAAATATTTATTGTATGAATTTAATTATTATAGTCAACAATGAGTTTTTTTGTATGAATAATGTAATCTTAGTAATAATATTATTAATCTCAAAATTGCGGCAGCTGTTGAGGTATATAAACAGAATATATGGTTATATATATAATAGATATAATCAACATGGAGACAAAGTTAACAATACTGGCGAAATCGATCCAAACTGATGAAAATTTAGAAGCGACTTCATCATTCTTATCTACCATTTCAGTCTTCCATCTAGGCCATATGAAATATTGACCGTAAGGTTCGAAGAGTCCCTCGCACAGGGCCGCTATATAATTCGGAGGGGGAGCGGTTCTTCTGCACAAGTGAGCCAGGAGGTAAGTAGTCCCGATCGCCACCAAAGTCAGCACTATGGAGGTGCGCAAGTAAATCAACACGGTAGGCGTATCCGCGCTGTGTTTAGGCAGGTCGCTACTGATCTCTTGCAAAAAGAAGAACTGATTCAGCAAGCTGAAACACTGAATACTTAAACGCACCTTATCTTTTACGTTAAGCGTCATAGACAACACAGTGAGAGTGGATAGAACAAGAGGAGGTGCTATGATAATCGCAGCTAGACCGACACCTTGGCGCTCTACGATAAAATTTAAATAAAACTGTACATCACTGTTTGGATTTTTGTCATTTGAATAATCAATTATGTTCCACCCTGGACCATATTCCGCTCCCAACATACTAACCGCTCGCGAGGTGTTGAAGGTGAATGTAACATTATCAATTGGTGATTTTGAGCCAAATTTGAAAGTGCAATTTTGCGTATCGTACGGCCAATCAGCCAATTTGGAACTGCAAACAGATTCCAACAGTATCCGCAGTACACAGGACACTTGTCCAGTTTTATGTACTCTGCTTGTGGTAATGAAATAATCAAGATCGTCGTAGCCATGTGCAGTGTGATGTTTTAAATTAGGATTCCAAATTTTGGTACTAGATAGCAGAATTTCCTCGATACCGTCATATTCGTCCGGGTTCCACTTGAGCCTCGGATCATTCCACACTAAAAACAGCCAACTGCTAATTGAAAAGGTTTCTTCTTTGTCGTCGAATTTAAAGGATTTGAGTACGAATCTTACTGACACGACTGTATTGTTCCTGTCGGGGGGCTCGTTCAGATCGGCGCACGATACCAAGTCTGTCCGCAACTGCTGCTCCCATGCGGTCTCAGGAAAACGGTTGTCTATCACACAATCTTTGCCCTTTGTTATATGAAAAAATAAAAATAACAGAGAACACGAGTACGCGATCATATTGAGTGAGATAAAATTGAGGACTACTGTTGTTGGAATAATTCGATCCATCTACGCCCCCCGCGATAAGTTAATGTGGATGATAACAAGTATCAATGTAAGCCAGACTAGTTTTAGTTTGTATAGGAAAAAATAGACTTAATAAAGATTTTGATGTTGATATTTAAGCTTCTTTGGAAAAGATTTACAAAGGTTACGAGACCAGTAAGGGTTAGGGACCAGTAAGACATTATACATAATTACGACCTTAGCAGTTTACGAAAATACCTACTACACAGTCAATTTTTAATTTAAGTTTTTATGAAAATTATAAATATGTTAAGCTACATTTAGTCTATTACATAAATCACTAATCAATCAGTCGAGAGACGTCCACTGCTAGACATAGGTCTTCCTCAAAGATTCCTACATCGATTGGTCTTGCGCTGCCTGAATCCAGCGCTTCGCGTGACTTTCAATCGTTTCTAAGGGTTTGGATTTGCGCCATTTCCCACCACGTCGGGCCAATGAACGTTGGTGGGGGCCAGAGCCTCGTTTGTTAATTAGCAGGGTGCACCACGAGCAGGTGAGGTTGGCTTGTATTCTGGAGTTGTTGTACGGGACATCTTTCACCCAAAATCACCCTCATACTCCAATAATCACTAAACACTGGTGCAATAAAGAGTTTTTATTTTATTTACAATATTTTCTGCAAAAAAACCGATTTGAAACAAATATTGTTTCCATAGCTGTTTTCTTATATATATCCTGTTATAAATCGTGAATGAAAGGTTTTTTTCAAATGGGTATACTTTAAATATTTCAGTTTTAATTTATTTAACGTATGTCTGTCTATCAATCTGGTACATGTTTAAATTTTTTCCTGCTGCAGTTATAAAAATTAAATTAATAAAGCGTATAGCAAATGTTATAAATAATATCGGAAAGGAAGTAAGAGAATCAGTTGCTGGTGGAAACAATTGTATATTACATACACAAAATAAAGTTATGACAATTGAATATAAGTACATATACAATCTACTACATTTTCCACGGGTTAACACAATGTTTTAAAATACAGACGACGATGCAACAAAGTATTTAAAATAGATTACTAATGGAAGGACAATAATAATTGCAGTAATGATCTAAAAAATAACTAAATAACGTATTAAGAAAGATTTTGAGAACTTTTTAGTTAAGTTATAGGAAACAATAACTATGTATAATGTTATAAAATCTAAGGAATTAATTATTAACGACAGACTGTCACAAGTCCAAAGTAATTTCAGCGCAATTTGTCCGTGGATAAATTACAAATCCGTGAAATATTTTACAGAAAGGTCTTCAATGATTAAATTCCTTCAGCTTCTGTCCTTGTTGGATATTGATAAGGAGCTTTGATAAGCTATTCCGAGAAATCGTCCCGCCACTCTTCATAATTTGTGTCAGTTTAAATAAAATGTCGATGGAGTAGTGAAGCGCGCTTTTGTAGACTTTATACTACAAAACTAATAATATTTATGCACCTAAAGAATTTTATTTGTATTTTGTAAGTTCTCATCTATGATGTGGAGACCACTGTCGTACAGAGAGCAAGAAGAGAAAGAACCCTTTGATCTAGTTCGAGTCGAGGTGGAATAGATCGTGAGTAAGAAGGGGAAATGGATGGGACAATAGACTACAATTGAGTGTAGATCAAATAGAAAGAAGAATAGATCAAAAAGAAAATGACGCAGATGGCAATGGACCAGAAATTGAAGATATTAAGATTGATATAAATAGATTATTTTTAGTAATAAAATGTTGTCTGAATATTGTTCATATATATTAGTATATCTATACTAAAGACTGTAACATCGTCCAAGAATCTAAGGTCACACTGCCGAGCGAATAGAAATATTTTTACGTTTCACTGCTTTTAAGTATTTTTTGTATATGTTTGGATCCAAAATGTCCCAAGAAAAGTAATAATTTTTATTTTTTTTTTTTTTGTCGTTATCATCTGCATGTAAACTGTGATGATATATATTCTTATAACATAGTGAGCAGTTATAATCATTATTGAGAATTATCATCATCAGCAGACAGATTTCCACTGCCTGCTGTCATCATCATTAGGTGCCTTCTCAACTTCATGTCAGATTAAGAATACAAACCCAATCTTTATCTTCAAGAAGACCTGCTGGGGAGATATTTGCATGTATCTGCTCTGACTCCTACCAATCCGCATTGGGCCAGCGTGATGGGAAATAGTTGAACTCCCCCATACGAATCCCGATCGATGTGGGAATCTTTGGAGGAAGCCTATGAGGAAGCTGATGTTAAACGAATGAATGAATTTGCGCTGGATCCAACTATTTGCTGCGAGCATCAAATACAGGTTTTTTACAATAAATGACCTTCACCATAAATACAGCTCATCACTATGGTCTGGTATCATTCCTAATTGTATCGTCAGCTGAGTTGGCTGACGTCCCGTCGCAGCGTTTGGGACAATGCAGTATTTATTCATCGAGCTGGATTTAGGTCTGACATCTGAAACAGCCCGGAAGGAAATTAAATTTATAATCTATTTAAAAAAACAACAGCATCCGTGACGGAGATAGATAGGTGAGTATCTCCTTGCTTTATAACAGAATTCAAGTTAATTTTAGGAGCTACTTGTGCTATAAATAGAACAGCCGCACGATTTTTTCAAACCACCTGTCTATGGTTTATTTCAGTGTTTCATCCGAGTCTTCCAGGTCTTTCACCTATTAATTTTTTCACTTGTTACAAACGTAATAATGTCAAATAATTAATGTTTCCATATATATATATGAAATTCTATTGAATTAACAAAAAATCTAAGGAAGCAGTAATAACATCTGTTATATTCATTTTTTCCGGATATACTTTTAAACGCCTTAAAGGGTTTCATCAAAACCTTCACTGGTAGATGGCTAAAAAGTGTAATTTAAAACGATTAATTAATAAGAAAATTATAGAGATCTGAGTGTTAATGAAATTTGTATAATTATAAACGAATTTCGATTAAGTTTGATCGATAAACCACCAGCCGATTGACGTCCATTGTTGGACTTAGGCCTCCTCCAAGATCTATACATCGATCGGTTTCGCGTCGCAATTATCCAGCGGCTACCACCCTGCCGGGCACTGGGTGATGTTTGTGGAGGTCAATATGGGGTGTTTGGGCTATTCCCACCGCACTGGTCCAATGCGGTTAGGTGGGAGCCGGAACCTCGTTTGTTGATTAGCAGGATGTAGTACGAACAATGGTTGGCGTGGGTTCCGTAAGTTGATATGCAGGACTCCTTAGATTGTTTGATTGACTGATCGATTGTGTTCTAACATTTCCTTGAAAATATAATATGAAGGAATACATATATATATCTATATATTAGATGTACGTCAAATTGGAATGAATAGAGTTTAAAAATTCTACATCCGTTGGGAACTAATAGAGAGGAATGGTATAAATGAATTAAGGTTTTAACTTGCAGCGGATGTGAGGATTTTACAAAGCAGTCCGCATTTTGTATCGCGAACTGTCCAGCTAATAAAATATACGAGCAAATGTGTCGGACGGAGGGAATCGACTAGTTTTATTACTTATTCATTTAGTCGTCTCTGTGGCGCACTTGTTTTGAAGCACGAGGTCTCAGGTTCGATTTAAGAGCGACTCAAACATTTGTTTAAATGATAGTGTGGTGTTTTCTTTGCTTGGTAATCGTCTCTAATAATCAAAATGTCGCCGTAGTATCCTTCCATTGTTAACCTCTCCTTCACTGTTTCCAATTTTTTCGTGGCTGAAAGACGACTTGGTTAAAGTTGGTGGAAGAGCAGATAAACCTTTATGATCATGTAGTTGTCATTGAGGAACTTGCTCCCAAGTTTAATGAACCCGCCTTAGATATCTTGCTATAGCCGGAGCATCAATGTCCGATCAGCGAGGACACATATAAGCAAATGTAAGCACTAGTGTCTGGTCTTTGCTGTCAGGACCAACTAGGTATTTCTTCTTCCAGCTGCTATTTTGCTGCCAAAGATTATCGTATTAATATTACCGAGTTCAGGTTTAGACAAAGTTGTAGCTAGTGAAATAACTTAGGTATAGAAGCTTAACATATTATCTCGACGAGCTTGGTATGGTTGTGTAGTGTATATCATCCTAACCAGCGCTACATAGTTATAGGCTGTAAAGTATTATCAATATAGTCTTACTCATCAGTCGATAGGCGTTTTAACTGGGTTAAGGATGTTATACAATATTTAAAAAAAAAAACTGCTTTTACCATTTAAGCGTTTGTTATTTAATTTCATGAATGTAATATAGTGTACTTTGTAATGCCGTCACATAGAGCGAGTTAAGTCCTCATAGTCCCCACACGTACGTTTGGTGCCGTACCCGTTAGCGGGCGGAAACTGTTTAACTCGATTCATTACTTTTTACATTAACAGCTGTTGCATTTATTTATTTATTATTCATCTTGCCTTATGTTTATTGTTGGACGACGCTGATGATGGAGACGTTCAAGGAGAAGTCAGGTTCTAAGACAGACAGCTGTCAAATTGATGCGACGTCCAAACTGGATGCGAGTTGGTAAATGATCTAGACTTTATTTCGGACGACGGTATCGAGCTAGATGTTCACCTTATGGTGAGCTATCAGCCTGCCTTTAACAACGTGGCGTCAGTTAGGATGACATACACAAAACCATATTCTTCTCGTTGCTATATATATAAAATGTTAAGTTCAAATTGGACATTAATTACTGGAGCTACGTCTCTGTTGGCGGAGATCGTCTAGGTGGGTACCACCGCAGCGTCTATATCTACTGCCAAGTAGTAGTATGCAAACATTATTGTCTTCCGGTTTGAAGGATGCTGTAGCTAGTGTAATTACTGGTGTAACGGTACTTATCATTTTATGTCTCAGGCTTCAAGTGCAATGTGATGCAACCATACTAACTAGCGCCACGTTGGTTGGGTGAGCGTATCACTTACCATCGGGTGAACGTGAAGCTCGTTTCGTTGCTTAATTACATAAAAAAAAAACTTTAATGTTTCCATACGACTGTTAAGCGACAGAAATAGGAACTGCGGTGGTATCTACGTGAACTCTCTGGCAATAGAGACCATTAGTATTGTTGACTATCTCCTTGTAAGATGTCGAGAAACCCAGCTGTGAGAATAAGCTGCACAGTTTACTGCTTCAGTGATAAATAATAATGAGTATGATGTATTTATTATTTTATATTAGTGACTACAGCAGGTTATATTTTATTACATAGCATCTGCAAACTGTATCCTTGCATGAAGGATACTAAAATTTCTTCACTACATTAACTTCATCCTATGAAACTTTATAGGGGTGAAAAGTTAGCTGTCAGATTATTATTTTGAACCGCATAAAATTATTTATTATCGTGTTAAAACGATAGTTGGTTTTCTAAAAAAAAAAAGCAGCTTAGATGAACTAATTACGGTAACATAAAACACATTACCAGGATAATTATCCCGAGCGGAGCGAGCTTTTAACGTAATAAAAGGCGCTTTGCATAATTACAGGCATGCGTCTCCAGCGTCACCAAGTGTCTGAGTCATGACAAGCTACATTTAAGTTATCGCTTCAAAAGCTTTGACCAACTTAAACTTTGTCGGTTATAAAATGCGGTAATAGAGCTTTTTTATGTTAGACGGTTCAATGGACTCGTGAAACAGGTAGAGAGGTTAGGAAGTCCATTCCTATAAATGCCGTTTTGTTGTTGCCAGGGACCGTCTAAGTAGATACATTGCAGCTCCTATTTCTATCGCCAAACAGTATTGTGTTCCGTTTTGAAGGGTGCTGTAGCAGGTGAATTACTAAGGTAAAAAAACTTATCTATCTCTCAACTCGACGAGCACAATGTAGTGCAGTGTCAATAATCTCAACAAAGGCTACAATATTTTTTTGTTTTTTTTATACTCATTCCCCTGCGTATGGCGGGTCAGGGCCTTTATTATTCTGATTCACTTTCCATCATGTTTTTTTTTTTTTTATTTGTCATTTTATCTTACTGTTTTTATTATTTCTATATAAATTATATTTACTTATTTATCATTATCTTAAATAATTATCATCATTCGTTCTTTCCGTCTTTCGTTCTTTTCCTATCTTTCATTCCGCATACTTTTTCTTTCTTTCATTCCTCTCTGCTGGGAGTGACGACCTCGTCGTACTCGCATCGGGGCAGCTAGATGGGAGGTGGGGGAGCCTGAAAAGAATCATCCCTCCAGCATTTTTCTCTCTCTTCATTTCTTCTTGTTCTCTTTTCCAGTTTGCTTACAATTTTGTTACTGTTCCACTATATTTATATGCCGGACGAAGGCTACAATATTATCATCAGGTCTCGCTTCCCTCGAGCTTCGTAAAATAATACATCTGTGGTTGACTCTCATCCCTGATCTTAATAAAGAGGGGATATTAGTAAGCATAAATGTATATGTCTTCGCAACAGTGCAAATCTGATTTGAAGACTTCTCCTTAACTGGTTCTAGCTATGCCAGCTGTGTCCCTAACTGCTTTGAACTTGTGTGTCATGGTTATCCACGGTGAAGTAAAGAGGAACCTGGTCGGCCTGTGTCGACAGGATGATTCAAGCTGATCTCTTCAGATTGTCGAGAGGGTGGGATGAAAGAGGTATGTACGAGTCCATTTTTACTGTAATTCGGAACTACCAAAGACTGTTGAAGGAGGTCAAGATTACATTCCAACGCTATTTTTATATAAAATATATATCAGTTAAGAGTGTTAATTTATATGTATTAATTAATAACTTAAATAACGAAGACGTGGTTATCGGGTGATATTGTTGAGGGTTCCGCACAACTCACAGGACCCGAGCCAGCCTCAACTGTTCGTAGTTCACCCTGCTAATCAAGAAACGAGGCTTTCGCTAGCACCGCATGGGGCGAGCATGGTGGGAAATAATCCAAATCCCTCCATATGAACCCCTACATACGACAGCCCCTAGCGGATCGGAGGGCATGCTGTATGTTGAGATCTTTGAGGGAGACCTATGTCCAGTAATGGACGTCTATCTGATGATGGTGATGTTGTTACTTAAACTTTACTTACAAGCGTCGCATTGTTACGAGTAAGTCTTGTAGTTTACCACTAAGCGAATGTCCACATCATGTTTTCAGATTATATAAAGAAATTAAGAATATTACATACAATTATTAATATTTCCATTTTGTTTGTGCAACGGAAGAGAAGATAAAGGTATCAACTATCAGCTATCGATACGTATCAGTGTGCTTCATTGTTACCTTCACGTTGTGGTAGATATTAAATATCATGTAGAAGCTACGTCGCTCCATACAACCTTATTAATAGACTGTATATATGTATATTAATGTATATGTACAGTTTATTAATATAAAATGCTAGTTATATACGAATTATATATATATGTTCGTATATAACGGAAGACATAAAAATATTAACCTTGTTAGATTTTGTTACACATTACTGTCTAATGATATAAACATTTCTCTCGTTATCTCAGTAATTCATCACCCCTCCGTCGCCATTTTGTTTTGTTATTGAGGAGGAATCTTACTTCTGGGGGGAAGTTTAATCATGTTGGATTTGTATTCACTGAAACTCTATCGATTTTCATCTTAAGTGCGTTACGGTGGGCCTCCGGGATCACCTACGTAATGCACTCATGCCTCCCTGCACTACGATTAAACACGTCCAATGGAAAGTCGTAACTATTCTCGACACCCTCACAGAAGGTAAACGAACTAGCTCGTCTTTGACGTCCACCTAGGGTTTACTTGAATCCTATTTTTAAGAGACTACTGGGCAGATCTCCGTCCATTCTAGTAGTAACTACAGACTTCAATCTCGGATAAAGTTATATATAAATGTTTACACGTCTATAACTGTTGAACGCAATATCCAAACTAATTATGCATAGCGTCGTTTTGTAGGTTATGTCAAGACCTTTCAAATTATGTATAGTATTGCCAGATACGAGCTCTGTAGCGCTTTGTACATAGCCGCGAAATTCAAAAGACAAAAAGGCGGAAGGGAGATATTTGCCAAACTAATATAATAAAATTTTCATGACTGTAATATGTAGCTTATAAAAAACACTGTCTTGTGTAGAAATTACTTTTTAATCCATAAAAACTGTGAATTCCTTTTTTTTTATTTCACTTATAATCAAGGGATAATGAGAGCGACGATGGATCAGTGGAAACGGAAACACTCATCGCCAATTACCGCTGACACACTGCTACGGTGAGGCCGTAATTGATCAGCTAAAAGCGCAATTAAGCGTTGTTATTCGTTTTAAGTAGCAAAATAACATTTTCACATGGAATATAAGTAATGTAACTTAAAAATTAATTCTCTTTTTACCACTTGTTATGTTAATACGGATGTTGATCTGATGATAAATGAGCCAGCGACATGACAAGCGACAGACATCAAGACTTCGACGAATTTGGATGCTATTAGTATTAGAACATTTCACTGTTTTCTAATAATAAATATGAAAAAAGTATAATTGTAATCCTAAGCTACTCAAAATTCAAACCTTCAAAGAAAAACTAAGTAAAATATAACTTAGCTTAACTTACCAAAAAAATTGATATCGAAAAAGTTTCCATTATCATATCTTCAGATTGACTTTAAACAAAGATAAAACTTTAAGTATAATTCAAAGGAAACATTTATTTTTACCGGAAATAACATCTACATTACTGTCGTACTATTAGTGTATTCATAATCGTGTTCTGGTTTAAAGGACGCTGTAGAAGGCCTTGCTCATTACGTCGCTTGTAGGAGTAAAAAGGCAACAGATTTATCATAAGATCCTCTTTTTAAAATCAATTTCCTTTGTTTGTTAAATATTAAAAACAATAATATTATTATCACGTTCCGTTCAATGTGAGGGACTAAAGCCTTTGTCTGTTAACACGAAGGTATACTGGTTCGAATCCTAGGACAGATGTTCTATAGTTTGGTTTGCATCCGATCCATTCATCAGTCGGAGTATTCTGGGCGACTCATCATTATCGACGGCCTCAATGTTGACATTATATAGACCAATCTTATTGTAAAGAAAAAAAAACATCAATAATGTACTAAGATCCTAAAATGGAAAGGGCTCAGGGTTTCCCTGGGCGATCGAATCAGAAATGAGAAGATCCACAGAACTAAGATCATCGACATAGTCCAAAAGACTACTGACCTTAACTGGCAATTGGTAGGACATATCACTCGAAGGACACAGCCGATGGGGCACTAAGGTCCTCGAATGGCGACCGCGTACAGGAAGACGTAGTACTGACAGTCACCCTACCAAATGGTACGACGATCTGGTGAAGGTTGCGAGGATCAGCTGGATGCGGGCAGCGCAGGATCGATCGGAGTGGAGATTTTTTGGGGTAGGACTATGTCCAGCTAGGAATGTCTGTCGGCTGATGATGATGAATAATCTGCTATAGTCACACACGTAATATATAATAAAGTTTGCTATATAGCATTAGTATGACGGAAAGATCTTTTTATTTCGTGTCTAACTTCCTGTGCGAGATTAGTTATAGTGTTGTGGAAGTTGGAGAATTGAACGGGCTCCGTTTGCAAATCAGTTCCTCGCCGGCAGACGAGTCTGGAAACTTTCTATGGGGGGGTATTAATTTGCAAAACGCCAATTGGATTTCTATCGGACTTCTACTTTAATAAAGACATCCTCATTTTATATATAAAATTTTTAAACTTCCTCGCGTATTGCGGCATGCGAGGAGTCTCTCTAATATCTTTTTTTTTTTCAACCGCCAATTTAGGTCCTCACTGTTGGGGCAAAGACCTACTTTATGAAGTCTGCACACTCTGACCATTAGACCAACGATCTATCTACATATTACATAGAAGAGTTTTCCACCTATATAGAGACTCATCACGATATCTATGGAACTATGGAACCTAGAAATATGAAACTTGATATGAATATTCCTTTTTCCGAGTATAGGTCAACTAAGAACGTATTTAACGAAATTTTACCCATAGAAGTGATTATAGGGATGTTAGAATCGAGGAAAGACCTGGTTGCAACCTGTTGCCACCAGGCGGGAATATTTCTTACAAATTTCAAGTCAAAACAAATTTACTCCTCTATTACGGTCAGTAAAGCGGACGAGAAACAGCTTGTTCCTAATAAAGCTAAGCTTCATCGCTGGAGATGTGTGATCTGAAAGTAGACAACTTATCTTAAGGGTTATTGTGGTCTGGTGTTTTAATACAAGCCATGCGCCTGGTGGCGGAGGCTGTAAGTACTAGGAAAGCCTTTCACCGGTGCTATGTCGCTTTTACTGAAGACCGGAAGTTAGTACCACTGCACATCCAAACAGTACTGTACATACATTACTGTGTTCCGGTTTGAAAGGAGTTGTAGCTAATGAAACTAAACGTATCAAGGTGACGAACGTAATTAGATGCTGTGTCTATCATCCTAACTAGCGCTAAGTTATTATGACGAGGCGTGTCACTTACCATCAGGTTAACGTGCCGCTAGTCTCGTCGCCTCTTTATATAAAAAAAAAGCTGTTTTGATATGTATATCCGCACAATGTTTCTTCACGTGAAAGTCCTACTTGGAATCGAACACAAGCCTTACTAGACCAATAGATAGACGTCCTCTTTTGGACATAGGCTGCCCCCAATGATCTTCATTTGGGGGGATTTGGGCCATTTTCCACTACGCTGCCCCAATGCGGGTTGGTGGGCGCCAGAGCCTTGTCTGATGATTAGCAGAATGCACCACGAGCAAATGAGGTTGGCTTCGGTCCCGTCAGTTTTTATGCGGGACCCCTTACATCCCTTAGCGCATCAGCTCTTTGTTTTTTAAAATTTTCTACTAACACAACAATCACGCTAATTGTGTTAAAGTATAGTGATCAAATATAATTTCTGAGAGCTCGTTTTACGAGTTGAAGCAATAGGTAACAGCGTGGGTTCCGCATTGAATTAAATCAGAAAGGGGTTTTATTGAGCCATCAAACACAAGCGCCGTATCAAGTGGGGGCTGGTGACTGTCATAAACATAACATTTGATTCACCTTACCTGCCGTTTAAGCCGCGGTTTAAAGGATACCCCGACCTTACCCGCTGAACTATAAAGGGGTCGTAAAGACAATATAACCTTACAACGTACAGACAGAACTTCCGTTCAATAATAATAATATATGCTAATATAAAGTTTCTATTTATTTAAACGTTTGCGCAAAGTGAAGCGCAAAGTGATGCAACAACCTGCTGTTGACAGTATTGCCGGTCAAATATAAGTTCAAGTAAAACAAGTAACTTTAAAAGTAAATAAGCTGTTACTGGTAATTAAGGCGTTTCACCAACGCATACCACATCATCATTTATCACCGGCTGGTATATAAGTCAAGGATTAACCTACTGAAGTAAAAATAAAAAATACAACCAAAATGGGGTAGTTAATATACCACATTCCCTTTCATACAAATTATATATAACATCATCAGTCGATAGAAGTCCACAGCTGGACATAGGTCTTTCTCAAAGTTCTCCACATTGATTTAATCTTAGCCACGCACTGCCTTTGTCCACCTCCACTAACTTCGGTATCAACATATAACTTCATACTATAATATTTATGTACTACCCACCACATATACGTTTACACTTAACTATTATTTTCATACTCTTGTACTATACATAGATTGTTAGTTTATACACTGCACAGTTATATGTACTTATGCGCAATTTAATTCGTCATCCCCCGCAATACACAATCAAATGTATACAATACTCTCGAAACCTAATACCAAACTATCCTCGCTTTCCTCTCGCTAACCCTCCGAAGCGTCTATGACATACACACATATACACGTCATCTAGATAATACTGTGTGGCGTAACGGTTTCTTTCAACAACTTTTACTTTTATAAGAGCAATCGTAAAAAACAAATTGGAAAAAATCAATAACACAAAAGCCAGATATAGGGGTTGTAGGAAATACCGTCATACGGTTGTGTCGTCCAATTCCTCGAAGAATCAATCATATAATCTAGTTCGACAGTTTTTACACGTCGATTCCGTTGCTGTACTACCTGAAAAGCCAGGGTATTTATGTATTAGGTACGATTCAAAGAAACCGCCTCGGCTAAAATTGTAAACTACCTATACAAAAGGAATTTTTGAAAGATTCTATATCTCGGGGTACTTATGAAGAACAAGTGGCCGATTACGAAGGTGTAGACATATCAGTCACTTGTTGGAAAGACAACAAGATGGTGACTTTAGCGTCTACCTACGTCGGTGCTGAACCCGCAGGCACAGTAAACAGATATGATAAAAATGAAAAAGAAGAAATCACCATACCATGCCCAAAAATCATAGAGGACTACAATGCCCAAATGGGAGGAGTAGATCTGATGGATAGTTTCTTAGCTAAGAAGGTACAGGATCAGAATAAAAAGTCGAAAATGGTACCTTCGGCTTTTTTATCATATGATAGACATGGCGGTTGTAAATTCTTGGGTGTTGTCCATATGAATAAAGGGGCAAAAAAAATTATGAACCCTGGAGAATTTCGGTCAGACTTAGCAGACACATTATGTAACTATAAAAAGTCTTCCGAAAATAAAAGAGGAAAACCATCCAGTAGTACTTTATAGAGAGAATTTGATGCAAAAAACCACCGAGGCCCTATGAAGCCTGTTCCGCTCAAAGATGTTAGAACTGATGGGGTGGACCATAATGAAAAACGGTGTAATACCACAAATGGGTGAAAGTTGCCGGGGTGCAAGGAATTTTCACGGACGGAATGCACCAAGTTTCAGGTGGCCCTTTGCCACACCAAAGAACGAAACTGTTTTGCTGCATTCCATCACCTACCTAGATGATAGTGTAGCCAAATGGCTACATATCCATTATAAAAGCAAATACTTTTCCACGCTTGATCTTGCTTCCGGTTTCCATCAAATCATTGTCAAACCCGAAGATGCAGAAAAGACTTCATTCTCTGTGCCCGAAGGTCATTTCCAATTTACTGAAATGCCGTTTCGACTTAAAAATGCTCCCTACCTTCCAGAAATTGATGAGTACTTGCTTAAGAGGCCTTCAAGCCAATCGATGTTTCGTCTACTTGGACGATATCGTAATATATTCATATGACTTAGATGCCCACATAAGCAATCTAAAAGCAGTTTTTGATATACTTCGTAATTTTAATTTAAAACTTCAACCTGATAAGTGCGAATTTCTTCGCAAAGAAGTCGCTTATCTGGGCCACATTATAGGCGAAGATGGCGTTAAACCTAACCCTGATAAAATAAAAGCTGTTTCGGAATTACCAGTTCCTCAAAACCCCAAAGAAATTAAATCTTTCCTAGCTTTAGTATCCTACTATAGAAGATTCATCCCTAATTACGCCAAACTGGTAAAGCCTCTCACATAATTATTAAAGAAAAACAAACCCTTTTAATTGGCTCAATGAGCTCGAGGATCTGTAGGTAAGGATCGTCTTATAGCATATGCCTCTCTCGCATACTAAATAAAGCAGAGAGCAATTATAGCGTCACAGAGGAGTGCCTTGCCATTATCTTCAGCACTAAAGTCTTTATACCATACATTTATGGTCACCGTTTTAAAATCCTAACCGACCACAAACCTCTACAGTGGTTGTTCAGTTGTAAAGACCCAGGATCCCGTTTAATTTACTGAAGACTAAAGCTGAAAGAGTTCGAATATGATATCCAGTACAAACAGGGTAAATCTAACGTAAATGCCGATGCTCTTTCTCTCTATCCGGTAAATCCTGTCCTTCCTGAGAACTCTCCACCCGAGCCAGACTGAGACGTAATGGATATATTAATAACACCTACATCTTTCAACCCTGAAGAACTAGGCTTATTTTCTGCAGACCTTCTCAGCCCAAACCTTGAGACGTTATTGCCACCGCCTCCAGCTCCTCCTGAAACACAAACCAATGAAAAACCTAGCTTGCCTCAATCCAAAACTAAACGTCACAGCCGTCAGCCTTACCCGAAATCCATCCTAATGATGAAATCAAACTCAATATAATTTCGAGACAGTGTGTGACTTCAAGTGATAGGTGAAATCGAAAAACCTAATCTAATTACTTTAATACCTAAATCTGTAAAATTTAAGTTATAGAATTCCCACGAGTATAAGAGTCATGTTACAGAGATAAGTGTTTAAATAACTGGGTGGTTTATCGCTTGGCCGTCGAGCAACGCTCAGACAAACGATACCTTGGTGCCTATTACACCGAATAACATTTTAATTTTGTCTCGTTATTCTAATACAAGATGTCCAAAGATTCTCAAATTAAAGACAAGAAAAAAAACGAAGTGGACATGAACACTTTCATTAAATTCATTTCTAACCAATTGCAATAATGCGATTGAGTTGGCCTCGAATACGCAAAAGCCAATCGTTTTTAACCCTTTCACGCTCAAGGGGAATATTTTTCCCTTTTACAAAAATCGATATCGATTATTCAATTATTATTGAATCGATATTTTTTTTATGATGTCAAAATAAAACGTATGTCCAAGGCGGCAAATGTGTTTCTGAACGATTAGAAAACAAAGAACTGTCAAACTTTATTGCGCCAAAATCAAAACATTCGCGGGCTGAACTAATAATATCTTGAAAGTGTTTTGGACTTGAATATGAAAATAAAATAACTATATCTTGTCACGTGTTTTATATTATTTGGTAAGTATAATTTTATATAATAATACAGTAAACTGCAAAATATTAGCACAAGTACCTAAAAGTGGCAAATCATCTAAGAGAAAACATTTTTCCCACTGGTCCATATCTGGTGTTTTCGTTTTAGTACTATTATATGTAGTGCTATATTATAATGTATGGTTTTTTTGTATTTTTATATAATTTACCTTCATTTTTTTTACAGAAACGGCGAAAAGACGGTGCAGAGAATTTCGTATTCAAAATGACGAAATATTGCAGTTTCTTATGGCAGATAATAGTGACAGAGAAGATGACCTACAGTTAGATGCAGAAGACCAACAATTCATAGCTCAAGATGTAGAAAATGGAACTGATGTTGTTGAAATTGAAGATTCTGTTCAAGGACCGACAAATCAAACCTCATTAACCTCCTGTTTAGATATTTCAGAGACTATTCCTATTTTCAACTGGAGAAATAACTCGTACGCTCACACATTCAATGAGAGTATGACTTTGGGCGCGTAAATACATTATCTGACCGGCATCGCATGTTGTTACCAATAGACATTTTCATGGAGGTGACACAAATGGATCAGTTAGTGTCTAATATCATAATAAAAGAAAGTGTCAAACACACACTCACTAATAACTGGTGATGAAAAGTGAAACACGTACGACAAGAACGTGCGAAAAATGTCGTGATCAAAGGCCGGTCAGGCTTCTGCCGGTCAGACTGTGGCGATACCCTGGTTAACTCGCAACAAGGTAATGCTGTGTGGTGGGAATGAAAGGGCATTATTCATTATGAGCTGTTACCAACACGCATGAAAATCGATTCTGAACTCTACTACGAACAAATGATAAGATTAAAGCAAGAAGTTGAGAGAAAGCGGCCAGAATTTATGACCAGAAGGGGTGTGGTTTTTCATCATGATAACGCTACACCTCACACATATGTAGCCACTCAGCGAAAATTAAGAGAGTTTGGATGGGAGGTGTTAAGGCATCCGCCGTATAGTCCTGACTACCACATTGCACCTTCATATTTCCACCTGTATCGGTCTCTTCAGAATTCTTTAGGCAGTGTCAGATTACTATCACGAGAGGACTGCCAAAACCACTTGTTGCGGTATTTTGATCAGAAGTCCCAAAATTTCTATAGCAATGGGACATGTCCCTACCTACAAGATGGCAAAAAGTTATCAAACAAAATGGTACCTACATACTTTAGTCAAATATAAATATATTACATTAAAATATGTTTTGAATTTTCTTATAAAATGCGAAGAAACTTTTTCCCCAACTTAATATTACGACACAAAGCACTAGCACTAATAGGAGCGGCGACTCTTTGAACCGTCGTACGGTCCCCTCACCGTTGAGGCCGTCCGGCCGGTCATCGGTGAGTGACTGGACCGGGACTTCGGAGTCCACAGTTTCCGTCTGGTGCAGGTACTCACGAGGCATGGTTGCTTCGGGAGCTATCTGCACCGGCGGAACTGTACAGGTAGGACGCGGTCGGAGCGCGATGACAGCTTGCCGCCGCAAGACGGGGCCGAGCGCACAACCGCCGAATGGCTCCTCGGCAGGAACCTGGCGCCGCAACCGACAAGGGCCGCCGTTATACACTCGTACGTATGCGGAAAATGTACAGTTGAGAAGCCCATTTGTAAAAAATGCGACGAAAAAGAATAAAATGTAGATTATGTACTCCTGAATAAAAGAAAATATATTTTTGGTATGGTAAGCTGGCTATTGGTCTGCATTCAATATTGAAAAATAAGTTGTGAAAGACCGGTCATTTGACCAGCCGCGGTAGGAATAGGTATACGTGAAGTGTCGGTTGGAATAGTGTTAAGCCATTTCCCACCACAGTGGCCCAATGCCGGTTGGTTGAAGCCAGAGCCCCGTTTGTTGGTTATCAGGATGCATCAAGAGCAGATGAGGTTGGCTTACCCCACCCCTTACACCCCGTAATATAACACTACAACCTATTGCGATTATCGCCCTGTGACCTATTAAGTCTTCTTACCCCGATAATTTCACTAGCTACAACGCCCTTCAAACCGTAATACAGTAATTCTGTTAAGATTTGGAATTCAACGTATCATGACAAGATTATTATTAATTTTATGAGGCCGAAACTGCGATCTTCTAGAAGACTATGTTCAGGATAGAGATCATATAGCTTGAGGAGACGAGGGCTGTTAGTGTAATCATTCTAACTAGTACATCATTGTAGCGATAATGTGTATTAGATAAACATCATGCTCCTCTCATATAATGATTATATATGTATGTATTCTATATATCCTCGATGAACATAGATTATGTCCGTTATCGACATTTATTATGAGAGTTATTGAAATAGAGAACAATGCGTTCAAACGGGAGTTCAACATCTGATAGGAACCGTTAAAATCAACGCTTCCGTTAACTACCTTTCGATTTACCTGATGAACGATCGGTTTAACCGATAACGGCTGAAAGTAATCATTGATTATTGATCTAGAATAAATCATCGTTAATATTATCAATAAGTAAAGTAAATGATATATGTATGTATGTAAAGGAAGTTGTTCTCTCATACGACTTTCTCTGTATATATTAATTACGATACCTTGAAGGTCTCTGTTGTTAAATACCGACTTCCTACCACCTCAGCTCCTATTTCTGCCGCAGTTTTTTTTATAAAGTCCACGCCTATCGATTCTTTGACCATCGTAGCATCTTCATCAGACTTAAGACTATATAATTGAAATTGAAACTCCAAGTACATATAAGTAAATGTATACATATGTATGTAAATAATTTTGTACATAAAAAAGGAAAGATAAAAGTGAGTCAAGTGATATAAGGAGGGAGAGAAGAGGGTGTAAACTATTACATACAAGATAAGCACACACATGAAATCATAAACTAAGTCGCACTCTACTTAGTTTAAGATCAGATGGCGGCGAGGACCATGGGGTATTTGCAGTATGGCCCGAGCTCGTCCCCTGATCACCTTCATCTGTGTCGCAGGCCGAGGGCGGTAAAGACTTCTCAGGCAGACGGATGTGACTTCTTGACTAATCAGCGTATATAGTAGCTGACCTTCTGCGTCGGTGTAGAGCGGTAGCACGCTCCGAAGACGCTGATACTACCCGGTGGCATCGGGGGAAGTAGTCCACTGTTTGCTCTATTAGTGGGTTAAAGTGATCTTCTGGCGTTGGCAAAATGACAGATAGCAAAGTTGCATGAATTGTTCTATAGAAAGGAGTCTAAGGTCGCTGTGCGGGTCTATATTCCTTTGCTACCATTCAGCACTCCTGGCTTTACCGGTTAAACGGTTCTGGATGACCTGCATGAGTTAGAGTGTATCAGAGAAAGAGTGCGCAAATATAACGCATCCATAAGTACTAATAGGTCTTATGCAGGACTTGTACAAGTGCACCTTGTGTTTCCAGGCTAGTTTGCTAGATTTGCATAGCAAGGCATGAAGTCTGCCTACTACAAAAGGCTGCCTTGTTCCTCACTCTGCGAATTTGGCTTTTGTACATACACCACTTTGTTCCGGTTTGAAGTAGCTACGTTCGTAGCTATTGAAATTACTGTGAGTAATAAGGCAAGATCTTGTCTTAAAGCGACGAGTACAATGTGTTGCTGTGAATATTGTCTTAACGAGCGCTTCGTTATAGACAGACGTATCTCTTCATCATCACATCTTTCATCATTAGTTGAACTTTACCGAAAAAAAAATCACATTCATTAACATTGATAGGTATATAAATATAATTAACAGGTACAGTATTTATCCAATGTACTCTACAGTGTAAAAGCTCAGTGCCCGCCCGAAGCTCTCCACACTGCCGTCCCCCACATTCTAATCGACGTTATTAAATCGCTGGAACTCCACGTCAAAGCCTCTTACCGTCAGGACAGCTAGATTACATGCCGATTAAATTTACCGTCTTAATAGCTCACACACCCTTGTCAATGGCGTGCTTTGTTGTTGACATCGCTAAATTATAAACTAGGGTACCTAAATATCTACACGTTACTTATAATCAAGATTAGGTATTCCCAAAGTGATGAATCACGATGGAGTGTACATTGTGTTGGTGGGTAACAACGCAGTGCCTGTTTCTGCTGATAAACAGTAGTGTTTAAGCATTACTATGTTCCGGTTTGAAAGGCGTTGCAGCTAGTGTAATTATTGGGTCAGCGAGATTCAACAGGTTAAGTCTCAGGCGACGAGAGCAATGTGATGGAGTATATATAAGGTTGCCAAATATCTCCCTTCCGCTTTTTTGCTCTTTATTCAATGCTTTATAAAAAGTGTTACAGTGATCGGATTTAGTTCAAATATGCGCTGTTTTGTTCGATAATCTGTTTCCATCTAGACGGCAACTTCATAATACCTCCATCGTAGAAGCCCCCCTCCTTATTTGCGAAGAACTCGGACAGCCACTTTTCACAAGCCTCTTTTGAGTTCAACTTTACACCACCAAGGGCGTTCACCATGGACAGGAACAGGTGGTAATCACTTGGCGCTATGTCCGGGCTATATGGTGGATGCGGTAAAACCTCCCATCCGAGCTCCCGTAGCTTCTGACGAGTCATCAACGAAGTGTGTGGTCTGTCGTTGTCCTGGTGGAACACTACACCCTTCCTGTTGGCCAATTCTGGACGCTTCTGGTCGATCGCCTGCTTCAAGCGGTCCAGTTGTTCGCAGTAGATGGTAGAATTAAGCGTCTGGCCATATGGGAGCAGCTCATAGTGGATGATTCCCTTCTAATCCCACCAAACACACAGCAAAACCTTCCTGGCCGTCAATCCCGGCTTGGCCATTGTTTGGGACGATTCACCGGCCTTCGACCACGACCGTTTTCGCTTGATATTGTCGTATGTGATCCATTTTTGGTCGCCAGTCACCATCCGCTTCAAGAATGGGTCGAGTTCGTTCCGTTTCAGCAGCATATCGCAGGCGTTGATTCGGTCCAGAAGGTTTTTTTGCGTCAAATCATGCGGCACCCAAACATCAAGCTTTTTTTTGTATCCAGCCTTCTGCACATGGCTTAAAATGGTTTGGTGACTAACTCCCATCTCCTGGGCGATGTCACGAGATGCCACATGCCGGTCTAACTCGATGTAGTCCATGATTTGATCGGTATTTGTCGTCACAGGTCTTCCGCCGGCTGGCTTATCCATGGTGTCGTTTTCACCGGCTCTGAATCGTCGAAACCATTCCTCCGCGGTTCGAAGTGATAGAGTACCATCCCCCAAAACACCATTAATCTCACGGAACGTTTCTCTAGCGGATTTGCCTTTAACGAAGGAAAACTTTAAAATAGCGTAAATTCGGCGTTAGTGAACTCGCATGTTTACACGTCTATAACTGTTGAACGCAATATCCAAACTAATTATGCATAGCGTCGTTTTGTAGGTTATGTCAAGACCTTTCAAATTATGTATAGTATTGCCAGATACGAGCTCTGTAGCGCTTTGTACATAGCCGCGAAATTCAAAAGACAAAAAGGCGGAAGGGAGATATTTGCTAACCTATTATCATCCTAACTAGCAGCACGCTGTTATGAGCGGGCGTATCACTTACCATCTGGTGAATGTATCACTCTGTTCGTCGCTTTGCTAAATAATAAAAAAAATCTTTAGAGTCTAAAACAATTTCCAAATCCAATTTTGTACTAATAGGGAAAAATCTGTGTTAACATCTCGCTCCCCTCATCCTCCTCGTTAAGTAAGGTTTAATGTCAAGTAGATTGCTCCAATCGAATTCCCGGCAAAAGCTTTACACAAAATTATGACAGCTATATATATGACATAATACATGTATGTTTATTCCTTGACTTTGGATTATACAAGGTCATTAACCCGTCCTTACGGAGGACGCGGTCACCTTCCTCATCCGTCCATTAGGGTGATTCCTATTCGGCGCGTCTTAGTTGTGGGGTGCGCACTCAACATCACCAGTAGGCCGATATGTTTAGGTGACGGACCCAGTTTCGTTGGTATAACGCAAAGCTCTTGCCCAGGGTTACGGGTGATACCCTCAACGGCTGTGATAGCGGAGATGGAGACCAACAGTACGGCAAAGAAGGCGGAAGAGGCAAATCTCCAAGCGAGAAACAATCTCTGCATATTGTTGTTCTTAGGTTCTGCTGGAGTTGTGATGTTAGCCAGGATACTACAGTAGAGATGCTACCATCTCTTGCGGTGGTCAAATAGAAGACCCAACGGCAGCACCCATGTGTCTTCAACGGCCGCCGATCGTATATTAATAAAGTCATTCTCCTGGTCATGCTAGATTAGAAGAATGACTACGAGGGCCGAGCCCAAGTAAAGATGGTCAAGTTCTCGCAAAAAGAAGAAAGCTGTATGTTTATTTCTGTAAGACTTAAGTAATAAATAAAGTGTTGCATTACAGCATCACAGTTGCTCGTAAATGGTTCAGTAATGGCGATAGGCGCGTCTCGGCGATCCCCGAAATGTGCCCCCTAAGTAATCGTCCCCACTTTATTATGTCTTAATTCTATTAACACCGCAAATTTGTGCTCACTTATTCCTCACAAGTTAGCTTTTTGACTTATATATCTTTTATGCTTCTCCTTATTTCTCTAATAATCAAGGATATCCTTATTCATTCCCCCTCTGTCATACTTCCGCTCCCATACCGTTATCTGTATATATATAGGGTATATAGATTTATCTCGAGGTCTCCAAAACTATTAGACGTAAACACTTAAAATTTGGTGCAGATTATAACCCTCAATGAACTCCAGCAAAAGACGGCCCAAAGTGCTCGGAGGGACCAGTTGCCGTGCTGATCGATGTGGAGATCATTGGGAGAGGCCTAAGTCCAGCGGTGGACGTCTCTCAACTAATAACAGATTGCTTCTGCCATTGAATGCATATAAAATTTCAGTCTATATCACATAGGAGAGTAGTACACAAAGAAAAAAATATAATATATAATCTAATTTATTTCAGACTACCCACCTATCATCATCATCTCATCGTTCATCATCATTATTATCATCGCATCTGGATCCATAAGACCTGGAGATTAGAAATCTTTTAGATATATTCCTTTTGCCCAGTATAGGTAAGTTAAGAATGGATTTTACAAAATTCCTTCCCCAAGGGAGTTCAGGGGTGTTACGGTCAGTAAAGCGGGCGGGTAACATTCTAAGCAACAATTAAACTTTTTTTTTTTATCTTATATTATCATTTACCCTATTTTTCTTTATTTCATTCACTCATTTTTGTATCATGCGTCTTACTTATATACAGCTCGTAACTATTTGCATCATTCTATAACTTTATGATTTAACTTTTGAATATAAGTAGTATTAATAAACGGTAAGTTAAGATGGGATATCCGGTACTATGTTAATGAAAAAAATCAGTGTATAATACAAGAGTTACAGGTTTAATACTAATACTTTAAAGAGTTAAACCAACATTTCTTAAAAGTTAATTGGCTACTGTATTGTTATATGATGATTATGATTTGGATGAAATTAAACTACGTAACAAAATAAATAATTTTATAATTCCTTAACATCATCATCATCAGCCGATAGACATCCACTGCTGGAGGCATCCACCAAAGACCTCCACATCGATCGGTCTAGCGTTGCCCGCATTGTCCTACTGGTCCCATCAGGCATTTGAGTCTGTCTTTTATTAGAGTTCATTGATGGGAACTGAGCCTTAGGACACCACCTTGACCCAGTGAGGATTATTATGTTGTCAGAGCCTCGCCTGTTATTCAGCAGGATGCATTACGTACAGGTGAGGTGGTGATGGGAACCATTACTGGCGGAAGTCTTTCAAAATCAACATCCAAATCGTGTATCGCTTGTACTGCTTTATTCGCACTATCGCCTCGAAGTACAAAACGGGAATGATTCTAGAAATTAATCTAGAAATCAATCTGGAAATTCCTAGAGAGCATCACTCTAGAAATTACCATAGAACTCCTTTTTCCGATGCAGTTGCTATTCATTATTAGCGATAGTTCATTGTTCTAATACTCTTCATAGATACTTGATCTCGCGATGCGACGTACGCAGATATTTGTTTTGAATATTCTTCTTACTACATAGGATTGCGATAATTTCTATGACAATACATTAAATCTAAGTGTATTTCTTATATGATTTAGATACAAAATTGCCGATAGCGAAATCGATGGCTGAATGCTTTGAACATCATCCGGCAGCCGCGCCGCTAACCGAGAACAGATTTAAAACATCGCGTACCAGCTATAAATCAAACGCCGCGTGTGAGTGATGCCCGCGATCCTCGCAACCCTCACTACACCCTCTGATCGATATGAGGGCGCTGCCAATGTCTTTATGGGGGCTAAATGAATTATATTATTACAATATTGTCTGGTTTTTTTTTTTTTTAATTGAAACAGACTAAACTTTAATCAGGATTTCGCCTAGTTTTAAATTATATTACGTATTATGCTACCAATAATATAAGGATGAGAGTTAACCAAGCGGGTTCCATAATAACCTATCACCTACCAAAATGGCCGAAATATGGGGACGAAGGTATTACAATGTGTTTATTCATTGTACCACGGAAACAGTTTTCAATTTTGATAACCACCCCAAATAACAAGCATACCAGTAAATTTTGTGTTAACCACCACTAAATGCCTAATGGAGCTACCGAGGAACTGCTTCATTTGAATACATGGTACATTATTGGGAAAGTAGATAACCTACCCTTATTATTTACCATAAAATTAATCAATTGGTCCATCTCTTTTAACAAAAAAAATATATAAAATGTCAGGGAATCGATACAAGCTGATGATGATTATTTTAAAACGGTACAACACTTTCGAGTAGGTTAGTACTAGGTTTCTGTTGTCTTCTATTAAGACAAACAAACAGCCTCCATCTGGAGAAGACCTTAAGGGTGAATACTAGTATTAGAATGTAGATATAGTTCCGAAGCTTTGGTACTTAAGTAGTAGTTTACAAAGAAAATAAGGTCTAAATTGTATTAGATCACAAGCACCACAAGTTATGCATAATACAAAAGAACAATATTGGATAAATCCCGTGGTGGGGTGAGGTGGGATAACGCAATCAAAACATCGTGATAACAGAATTACCGGCGCGAATAACTTAGCCCCAACTTGAGGACACGTTGCGTGAGTTACGATCGAGTCCCATCTGCTTGTCGGCGTAATTAAGTTAACAGATTAGAACCCGGGCCCGCGTGTTATACATCAATTACGAAATGATTCCGTACCTTTTTTGCTCTTTGTATTTAATAATAAGCATGTTATAGATATATATAGGTCCCTTAGCTGAATAGATTTTCATCGTATTCAGCTAAGGGACCGGACGAGCCAGATTCACCTGATGGTAAGGATGTTATGCACTGCATCACGTGCTTGTACCCTTGAGACATAAAATATAGATTCCAATGACCCTATTAATTACTAGCTACAGCGCCTTTCACCCCGAAACATAACACATACCACTCTTTGTCTGCTTAAATAGGAGCTGCAGTCACACCAGTAATATCCTCGTGTTCCTTCAAAGAACCATTCTATGATAAGAGGCGACTAAAAGGTTTTTAAAGAAGATAGCAGCTGTTCTTCGTGTGACTTATCAAATTATTGCGCTTACTATATTGTATACGAGGAACGAAGCTAGAAAATCAATCAGCTGATAAACGTCCGCAGCTGGACGTAGCAACCAGCAGCTTCTTGTGATCTTCACGCAGTCATTATGGTCTCAGTACAACCGGATATTTGGTACCCATTTTGAGCCATTTCGCATTGACGCTAGCCCAATGCAGGTCAGTGGGAGCCAGAGCCTCGTTTGTTGATTAGCAGGTGGTCCATCAGGAGCAGGTGAGTTATTTTGCGAGACCCATTCCACCCCGAGAACATCCATTACCTTCTAATTCATGACACCAACGACCAACAAAGGCCATTTGTTCAACTACTTTTTAAAAAGGACCATAGTCCTTATAGTCCTTTTTAATCGATAGGAAGAGTTTTTCTTAATCCTGTCTCTATAAATGCGATTCTACAGATATGCAATAGATATCGATATGCTTAAATAATGGTAGGTAAGTAGCTCGCTGGCCTAATGGTTAGAACGTGCGGCCTTTATACCTAAGGTCGCGGGTTCGAAAACATCGCGAGGAGACCTGTACATGAATTAGAATTTATTCTAAGGTGAGAGTAAGTTACCAATCCGCATTGGGCCTTCGTGATAACTATGACCCTATCGCCCCCATATTAAGGATATACCCGTAATCCAATGGTGGGGAAGTAACTTGGCTGTTATACTATACTTGTACTAAATCATGGTTTCTTTTATGGTGACTTAATGATTTGAATTCTTATTCTGATATATTTTTATATAGCCTAGTAAATTACTACTCTTAGAGTTATCGAGATGGACCGACGACATCATCTGGGTCGGAAGTGGGTGGAAGCGAAAAGCTGAAGATCGCATTTGGTGGAAAACATTGGATATCCTATATCCGGCAGTAAATAAACAGAGGCTGATAATGATGAAGAAGAGATTCATCACTCTGTTATGAAAAGCACTATCATCTTATAAAACCAAGCCACTTAGATTATGCGTCTACTGACAAATTTAATCATTTATTATCAACCGATACACGTCCACTGCTGGACATAGGCCTGACCCAAAGATCTCCATCGCTCAGCACCGCATTGCCCTCATCCGGTAAGTCACACTGGGTATGATTTCAGACGGATAATATAAAATAAGATCTGAATCACAGCAATTTAAAGCATAGTCGTCACATTCAGAAGTTTGTGTTACGCTTAAAGACTTTACTAAATCCAAAGTCTCATTTACTGGTTCAGCTCACAGCAGGTGATTTAGTGATTCCTGTGGTTCCACTTCGAACTCCGCCACCAGCTCGGAACGGTTTACAAAGATGAAATAAAAAGTGGGCAAAGTTTCATTTTGGTACGATTTAGTACTTTGATAAAGAATTCTGCTGATGTTTCTAATAATATTGTATCACGGCTGGTGTAGGTACTAGATAAAGACAGGTTCGTTAAGTGAACACCACCGCAGGTAGTATTTCTGCCGCCATAAAATCCAGTGCAAACATTACTGTGTTCTAGTATGGAAAGCTTTTTTGCTAGTGAAATCACTGGGGTAGCGACGAGCTCAATGTAGCTTTGTATATCATCCTAACCAGTATCAGGTGAACGTTACCCGACTCATCTCGTCGACTAAAGCAAAACACATCTGAGGAGTTCAACGACAGATTCGACTAAAAATTGTAAATTAGTACTAGTATATATCCAGCTGTGGACGTCCAGAGAGGCTGAGATGATGATGATGATGAATGTAAGATAACTAGTTGGTCTCCGTCCGCTTTGCTGGTTGCAATGTAGAATTAAATTTGAAATTTAGACCTGACATTTGTCAAAAATATTACCGACCGACAATGACTCGCTACCTAACCCCCCTTCCTCAAATTATTTCCCGTTATTAATATCCCCTTAACTCGCTTTAAGGAAGGAATTTTGTAAAATCCATTCTCAGCTGACGTCTAAACAACGAAAGCAATATCTCTACCAAATTTTGAATGTTTAAGTCTTATCGTTTCGTAGATGTCGTGATGAGTCGATGAATCTTAATGATGAATAGGATTTAAGATACAGTAAATAATAAAAAAAAATGAATACATGAAATGAAAATTAGCGCCGTAATGACTACACGGCAGATCTGTCGCACTCGGCATTTGATTTATGGCTCGCACGCGTGCTGTAGAACTGTCCCCTGCTGGCTTAGCTGACAGTAACAACTCTTAACAGCCTTTCTTCGTGAATTATAATACATTCGTAAATACATTATAATTCACAAAAAATAAATATATATAAGTATATATTTGTATAAGTGTTGCTACTCTAAGATCTAACAGAGATCATTCAGTGTGCGTCGGTATTACATGAAATGTTTCCCTCATGCCCACCATCACATGATGACTGATCGCAAGAGGATACCCCATTTTTTTTTCGTTCCTTCCGGGCATTTTAGGCCTGGGCTTATGATGCTATCCTTTAGTTTATCCTTTCATATATTTCTTTCTTGTGTCATCATTTTCTTGTTTTTTCTTTTCCTCTTTCTCTCTCTCACCATGCTTATGTTGTAAACATCCCCAGTATGCGAACAACGAGGGCAAGATACTCGTTGTTTATTAAATAGAGAAGGAATAGAACAATTTGCCGGGATCAGTATTTCCGTCTGAACCAAGTGGATATTTTCGAGAGAAAAGTGAATGTTACTGAGCTACTGTGCCTTACCATCAAAGACCATGATGTGTGATGGGATGGTGATCTCTCAGAGTTAATTGCCAGATAACAATACATAGGTATTAAGTCCGCCATCGTTACTTCCACATACAGAAATATTACATAAATAAAATCTATATATAAAGTTAAGTTAGCTGTAAATTTTTTACATAGCTTCAGGACATATTTTTGGGTGTATATTCTACTGTAAAGGATTCACCCACCAAGCGTAGTAAAGTATTTCAGGAAGCCTATATTCAGTAAAGAACATTTATGATTATCATCATATTAACCTAATTTCCATTGAACAGCCTATCCAGTGAATATAGATAGATGTTAAGAAAACTAGTGGAAATTTGTCATACGGTTTGATTATCTGTTTGAGTTATTACTCAGTTAAGGTCCATTTCATTTCATCCTTTCAAAAATTTCTCTTTAAACTGTTTTCATATGAATTATTATATAATTATCTTATTGAAGTGATATATTGTATAATAACGTTAAGCTAGTTAGAATGTGTACTCAGTACTTCATTGTATAAATCAGTTTGTGATGAAACTACTTCATTTCCTTACCCCCAGTAATTTCCCTATGTACAGCACCTTGTACCTATCATCATCATCAACCCATAGACGTTCACAGCTGGACATAGGCCTCGCACAAAGATCTCCACATCGATCTTGCGCTGTCCGCATCCAGCTGCTTCCCGCAATCTTCACCAGATCGTCGGACCACCTTGTGAGGGGCCTGCTAACACTACGTTTTCCGATGCGCGGTCGCCATTCGAGGACCTTAGTGCCCCATCGGCTGTCAGTCCTTCGAAAGATGTGTCCTTGTACCTATATTCTAATATAATCTACCTATATACAGACTAGCCTGCGACGTCTGCTGACATTGAGCGGTCAACATAGCCAACAGCAGCGACACCACTTTCTAACCCCCACAGAAGAATAACTTCATATTGCAACTTTTATAAAACCCGCAAGGGGTTGGTCATACCACATTAAACCTTTACTTGCAAATCTAGAAGTTCTTATAAACTAAGTTAGTACTTAACCGCTAATGTATCATAAATTTATAATTTCAGTTTTTAGTTTCCATCGCCTGTTCAGTTTTTCACGAAACTCTCGCTCGCAAAAGTTCCCGAGTGCCGCTGAAATGTTGCGAAGTATGAGAAGTTTCACAAAATTTTATGCACCACCTTTTTAAAAAATCCCATTTAATTTTTAACTTTGACAGCTCAAGTAGGTTGAGATTGTGTGGTGCTGAAGCAAACCACTTATTTGGGTACACACTGCTCCAGTCAAAGGCTCGTTGGTCGGTGGTAGAGCTTTTTTAAGACGCTCTTTATTGCGTTTAAAAGACTATATTGTGATGTATGGTGATTGATAAATTTTAGTACACGTTGTATTAGTCGCTTAGATATGAGATTTTAAATCAGCCGATAGAAGTCCATTGCTGGACATAGTCCTCTCTCAAAGATCATCACATCAACCGGTCCGCGCTGGACGGCGCTGCCGTCGGTTGTACGGGTTCACATTGACTTAGGCCATTTCGCATCACGCTGGCACAATGAGGGTTGGTGGTAGCCAGAGCTAGATTCGTTGATTAGCGAGGTGCACCACGTGCACGGTACCGGACACCTTACACCCCTTCTTAAATATTAACCCCAGTTTTTACACTAGTTACAGTCACATTAAACGGTGGGTAAATGTTATCACACTACTAATAATTGTGTATATAATATGAACATGTACATATATATATATGTATACTTGTATATGTATACACACAGACATATATATATACACGTATGTATTTCATTACATGTGTATTCAAAAGTTTATTTATCTTATAGTTGTATACAAGGTGAGATAAAGGCGTATTCAAGTGACGTCGGCTTGATATGTCAGCTCCGCCGAAATTAAATTCCACCCTCCTCCACCCAGGACCCTTTAACGGCACCGGGACCTCTTCATGTTTATCTCGAACAGTGGGACGGACAGGCGCTTTGAACTCTTAATCAAGTTTATTGTTTAAATCTTAAGTTATTAAATACACAATTAAGCGTAAACTATCGCTTTAAAGATAACTTTGAGAGCCGCAGACTGAAATGTTTTGAGGTATATCTTTAAATTTTAATATCACTTAAGAGCTCCCAACCGGACAAAGCTGCATCACACGGCTCGAGTAGCACCAGTTTCTTGGAAGTAGGATTACATAGTGATTCCAGTTTCTCAACTCTCGCATCTAAAGTCGACTTTTAAAAGTTTCTCGGAGATTTAATTTTCACTTTACGCTGGATCTGGGTGAATTGAAACTAGGATGAAACACTGCCTCTTTGTTTATTAAAGCTTTATCACTACATTAACTATAATGTTAGCTGTATATGTATAAATTACTGTTTAAGTATTCGCTGAAGGTCAATGACATGAGGATTAAAAATCATCTTTCCTTTATACATCGTAGCAACAAGGTATACAGGACGAATACTTAATAGAACGCTCGTTCGTAATATGATGATAGTATAGATAGTTTTTGGATTAGTAAAATGTTAAGTTATTTACAAGCTCAATACGTTTAGTGGCTATATCAGTAATTTCACTAAAAGCAGTATCCTTCGAACATGACCTTAGCAGGAAAACTTTACTATGTGGAATTTTATTGGCGATAGCAGGAATAAGTGAGGGAGTAGTCTTCAAATTTGTTTCCCTTTTCCTTCAAAACCATATGAATAAAGGCTAAGTATTAAGTTATGCTAGATTATATTTATAACTTAATATAATAGCATTATTAGTATTATCTTTAATTCTCTGTTTTACATATTTTACGTAAACAATTGTAGGTAAGTTGGCGCAGCGGGATGCACGAATGCAACTGCCGCCGTATTTCATAATGTTTCTCATAAGTCAGGATTAGCATTCGGAGCTGGTAAGACGGAAGTTCCGGAGTATGCGCGTCCGCTTTGCATCTCTGCGAACGTGGTGACGTTTTAGCAGAGTAAATACAACTGAATCCAGCGGCAAGTTGGATATCTGACGAAATAACATAATTTTAGATGTAAACATTGGATTTCTATTATTTTTGTTAGAGATCATTAAGAAATATGCTGTTATCAGAAAACTACGTTCTGTTATCAGTAGCGATTGATAAGTTTAAAAATACATTTGCTTGATTACTTAATCGGGTCAAAGAGAACTTGATAGAGCGCGTCTATCTTCAATGTTTACCAAAAATAGCATTTAAAATCTAGAATAAAATATACGTGCTTAATAAAGGAACCTAAGTAATTTAATTTCAAGTGGGAGTAATGGCTCTTTATAAAGAAGAATTTTCTCTATAAAACCTACGCAATACTTGGAACTACAACCTACAGAAATTTAAAAAACTGTGTGGGTATAGAAATTAAAAAACCTCTGCGATCAAGGCTAGTTACGCTATATAATATATGAAAGATATAGTTCTGAATGTTTCTTAAGCGATAGATCTGGTAGAAATCTTTTAGTTGTACTCTTATTGTACAGACAATGAAAATACGTACTAACAACCCTTACTAGGCTGTTTGTGCTACTTTGTATATAATGTATTTTAAACTGGAGGACAGTAATGTTTATTGTTATACGTTATTTCTAGCTAAATATTAAAATATTGATAACTTGAATTTGATATCATGTTTAGCGAATAATAAGACTTAAAATGATGAGGGGTACTAATCCAGAAGTCTCGCTGAAGATTGACAATCTCTAACATTATGGCTCGAGAATCTCTCTCTCTAGTGTTGGCTCCTTATCCGAGGATCGTGCGAGAAGACGAAATGTTTGTACCAGTTCCTGTCCAAAGTGTGTGCCCCTGTAAAATTAGAAAGGACGAAGTCATACTTAAATAGTCCTTACTTTTGAAGAATGGGATATTATACGTTATATGTACCTATATTATTATTTGGCTTCGGAGGATCAATTTAGTAGCTAGCCCGATGAGACAGTTAAATGGAGTTTGTAACAAGGGTATGTTTTGGGGCAGTCGCTGTTAAGTAATATTGACGTCGGTACTCAAAGATCATCCTCACACTTGGATATCATACTTCTCATCGTTACCTTTCGCTGTTCAATGTAAGCAGCATTAGTGGAAGCCAAGCCGCCAGTTTGTGACAGCGCTGCACCGTTGAAAAGTTTTTATTGGGAGTAAGAACTACCTTAACATCTAGATGATTCATTAACTACCCTAAGTAAAGCTGTATTCGAGTAAAGCAAAGTAATGAAAAAAAATTACATTTCATCCCGTCTATTTGTAACGGAGACGGTATAATGAAATGAAGGAAGGAACAAAGAGCTATTAGTAACAATTAAACACAAATAAATTCCTTCCGCAAACCATTCATCATAGGGAGCAGTAATGATCATACTTTTTCAGAGTACTTTGCGATTTTTATCATTAATTTATCAAAATTAACATTCTCCTGTCATAAGCGAGAACCTTTCCGACGGAAGTTGTGTTGAAGAACCACTTTTTTTCTACCGCGTTGCGAATTGGGTTTATGAAACGAAAATGTGTAACGCAGGTAACTGTAAATGTGTTTAGGTCTAGACTTAGAAGAGAGAGATAAAAGAATTGAAATCTATGTAGTGTCATATTTACTCTTAATCCTTTTTTGTTCCTTTCTATTTCAATGAATAAAAATATTATCAATCAATCTCTCTTTAAGGTCAGCGACATAGTCCAAAAGATTGCTAGTCTAAAGTGACCACGGGCAGGATACATCGCTCGAAGGACTGACAGCTGATGGGGAACTAAGGTTCCCGAATACCGACCGCGTACTGGTAGACGTTATTGTAGGCAGGCCCCCCACAGGGGGGTCCGACGATCTGATGGTTTCGGGAAGCAGCTGGATAAGGGCAGCGCAAGATCGTTCGATGTGGAGATCTTTGAGTGATACCTTTGTCTGGCAGTGGACGTCTGTCGGCTGATAATGATGAATCTCTCTCTCTTTCTCCGTCTACTTCCTTCACAATATATTCTTCTTCTTATAGAATGTTTCACTTCTACCGCGTGTGAAGTTAGTAGTTTTTTTTTCATTACAAAATTTATCGTAAAATGTAAAAGTATCAAAGTAAACACCAATCAAGTGACGTACCCTTTGCATATGTCTATACCGGAAGTAGTTTAGTTTTAACTTAAATTTAGAGAAATTATTTCGATACACGGGTTAAAGGTTGGCCAAATTGGTCTGGTGCCAAATGTATTTGGCAAGAAATTTGTGCAAATAACACTCCCAGATCTAGGTGTTTGCATTTAGACGAAAATTCATATAATGCTTAATAGACGGGGTTAGGGAGAATTGCTATTCTGCATCTATCGCCATATAAATAAGACCATCGAATTATTTAGACGTCCATCACTAGTAATCAATCCACCTCCACCAGCCCATAGACGTCCACTGCTGGACCTAGGTCTCCCCAAAGATCCTCACATCGATCGGTCCTGTACCGGCCGCATCACCGGGCACCAAGAACCGTTGTTTGTAGGGTTTCATATGGGGAGATTTGAGCCACTTCCCACCACGCTGGCCCAATGCACGTTGGTGGGATCCGCAGCCTTATTCAATGATTAGCAGAGTGCACCGCGAGCAGGTGAGGTTGTCTTGGGTCCCGTGAGTTGTTGTGCGGGACCCTTTACATCCCCTAATCAATCACCATTGACATAATAATCGACGGTAGTTTAAACAACGACTGACGAGGAAACCGTAAACGGTCTGATATACCAAAGATATCTTTTAATTGCAGAGGAGGACTTCAAAATTTATCCTGTAAGGACAGGGTTGTATGAGTTTATTACGAACTATCATCTAAAACATCCCCCAAGCACCAGAGATAACTTCACGACTCATGCTCACATTTCGTTATATACAATAACCAATCCAATATTATAAATATTTTTCTATTAGTGCAATATGAATTTAGTTAGAAAATAAGTAATTTTGTTATACCCCCACTCCACATCCTCCCTCACTAAAAAGTAAAGTTATAAGTAACTACGTTTAGGAAATAAACCTTAAACATCGCACCATTGATAGCAGCCACAAAGCATCACAATGCAAACATTATCTATAGTGGATTGAGTGGCGCTGTAAGTAGTAAAGTTACTAATGTTGTAAGTGATAAGGTAGCCAAGCGGCGATTTAATCTCACTGTTGTGTAACTTAGGTTTTTTACTTTACTTTTTTTTTAGTTTGAATATTTCAATGTAAGTAGTCCAACAGACGCGTCCGCACGCAGCGACTGACAGATATCGACTGAACCCGCCAAATACTACAACTACCCACATTAGTTGTTAAATGGCACAGTAAGTAATCTCCATCGCGATCGCGCCGCGGGCGGTAGCTGAAAATCAGTGTTCCACCTCCAGCAGGTGAATAATCCACTGAGCTACAGCCTTTTGTACCATTGTAGCACACACGCACACACGCGCAGGCACACTCTCATGTCTATACTATTGTGTGTGTTGATGTAGTTCATGCTGTTGATAACAAAATTTCTTGTTTGTATATGTGTGTGTTACATTTTATGGCTACAATAAATAATTTATCTATCTAAGTTTACTACTAATGTGACAGTTGATCGTTTTATTTTTCTTCATGTTTGTAAAAAAAAATATTACATTATTCCAACAAAGTGGTCAATATTAAGACCAAGGACTCGTATGGCTTTAGTAGATTGCTTTTAAAACGTTGTGTAAGGATTTCATCATTTTTTTCATCATTTTTTTATTTCATTTCATCATTCATCATTCAGATATTTTTTTTTATCATTATACCCGCATACTATTTAGGGTTATTATAATGTTCAGTACAAGCCATGTTTTTTTTTAACAAGCTGAACTTTAACCTGATGGTAAATATTATGTCCACCCATAAATTAACCGCCCCAGTTAGTACGACGAACAGTTCACCACATCGTGTTCTACGTTTTTAAAAATATTTAATCTCGTTACCCTGGTAATTTTTCCAGCTATAACGCCCTTCAAACTGGAGCACGGTAATATGTTCACAGTACTGTTTGATGAATTTCGAGGTAATGTTTTAATTTTGTTTAGTTATCTCATTGTTGTTGTAAACTACTCTTCTCTCCTCCGCTATACGGTAATTTATTCAGTGAATTTGAAACAATACTGCGATTGTGTATAACTTAGTGCTTAATCCCAGAGGTTGAAGTACGTAAAATTTACCTGACGTTACATAGTATAATATCAGAACAGTAATATAACTTATACCGTATAACTTAACTAGTTTAGATTTGCTTATTCAGACGTTAAAAGGACTCTTCGGTGTGTGCTACATTGTACCGGATACAAGGATGCAGTTTTGCTTCAAGTTTAATTGCTTACTGTGGACGACAGTTTGACCTTTAACTTCATTTTAATGATAATATTAATGAACAAATAATTTTAAAACTCTATCCTATCTCATTGCTGCTGCAGCGTCTTACAATACAAAAGTTCCGAGTTCGATTCAGATCCACAAAATGTGAAGTACATAACTATAAAGACATTGACTTCTTCTGCCTGTAAACAACAACAAAAATAAATATGGTAAATTAAATAATTAAAACACCTCTAATTAACATCATCATTATCAGCCGATAGACGTCCACTGCTGGACATAGGTCTCTCCCAAAGATCTCCACGTCGATCGATTGTGCGCTGCCCGCAGCCTTCACCAGATCGTCGGACCACCTGGTGAAGGGCCTGTCAACACTACGTCAACGCGGTCGCCATTCGAGGATCTTACTGCCCCACCGGCTGTCAGTCCTTCTAGCGATGTGTCCTGCCCATTGACATTTGAGGCTAGCAATCCTAGACCTTAGTTTTTCTGCGGACTTCCTCATTTCTAATTCAATCACGCAGGGAAACATTAACATATTTTTTTGCTAATAATAATAGCTTCTGTTGGATTGCTGCGATGGTAAAAAGCTGCAACTTCGAGAGATTCTTCCAAACAATTGAGCTTTCACTAATCTTCGGCGTATCAGTCTTGACGAGATGTTTCTCAAGTCAACAGACTAAAAACCTCATTTTTAATCTGGTTGGAGCATTGACTTTGGCCTTTTTAGCAACACGAACGATTAGCGTATCTTCTCTAGTAAAGGTTTTTGTTGTCCGAACCTTTCTAATAACATTTTCAACGGCTCCATGTATTTTATAATGATGAATTGTATTAAAAACTTTCTTAACAGAACAATTTAATTACTGTGCTTTGAAATTTTAAATTGCCGCTAAAATAATAAAAAAAGCCAACAAAGAAATATTATTTTCGAATTTCAAAAAAAGAACGAGCTATGGATGCGTTTTTCAAATTGTTTCCAATCGGGCGTACAAGCGGCCAGTAACAGAATAAACTCCTACATGTGAAAGACTAGTTTTATAATTAAAATATGTTTTATACTTTTAAAATTTAATGACTTTTTTATTTGAGTGGATTATATTAATGAATAATTATTAATTAATTAATTATAATTTTCAGAAACATCTGTATATTGAAGTTATACTTTATTCCTAATGGTTTCTTATATGACCACCACTGTATACAGCGCCATATTACGCTCGTCGCCTGAGACATAAGATATTGTGTCTTGTTACCTCAGTAATTACACTAGCAGCAGCGCCGTTCAAACCGGAACACAATAATGTTTGCACGCTATTGTTCGTCGGCGGCAATAGGCCGTCTAGATTAGTCTGTCAGCAGAGACCTACCACTAGTGAAACAAGTATAGTATAAAGGTTTAGAAGGACTACTTATAATGATATTATTTTGATGATTTCTATTCAAAGAAATAAAAAAAAAGTCAAAATGACAGACAAAATGACACCCTCATTTTTTATCAGCGGTTAAAGTTCATCCCTCATTTGAACATATTAAACGTAGATGACTAACTATAATGTGCTTCACCGTATAATAAGCGGATCGTGGGCGCTGCTAACTTTAGCTTGGCAGTAATTAAGTAAGCTAAAGTGATTAAGTCGAGATGTCGGGAGCTTTGAAGTAAATAACTCGATTACTTACATGAATTAAGTTGCACAGTTTTCGGATGGATTTTACATAGCCACTTTGTTATTGTAAAATGATATTGAAGTTCGTGCAACAACACAATTACGTGAGACGGATGAGGAAAGCTACATTCATCACCAAGTAGCAGTGTAAAAACTTTAATATGTTTCATTATTTGTTCGAGTGCAATATTGTCGTGTAAACATCCTTAGTAACACTTCATTGTTAGACTTACTAGCGTACATAGAATGAGGGAAAATCTAGGTTCATCAGTCTTAAACGGCACTATTAATACTAGAAATCTATATAAAACTTCAAGCTTTTTTTATCTGTATGGCTGTAGAACAATTGTATCCAGCCCATGTGCTTTTATTAATCATCATCATCCTATAGACGTCCACTGCTGGACAATGGCCATCATCAAAGATCTCCACATCGATCGATACTGCGTTTCGTAGGGTTCATTAGGGTAATTGGGCCATTTTTTAATACGCTGAACCTATTCAGCTTGGATCCAGAGCACCTTTTGTTGATTAGCAGAATGCACTAGGAGATGGTGAGATTGGCTTGGGTCCTGCGAGTTATTGTGCGGGGCCTCTACACCACTTACACTCTATTACTTACTTATCTTATTCATATGCAGCTTATGTGTGTCAGTTCGTCGCCGATAGCGATTCTAGCTTAAAAGTGCCAGCCAATGGAGTGAAGCTGGCACGGAATTCACTAATACCATGCATGCATGCAATTACATTGTTAAATTCCGTAACAATTAAGAGTGATAATAATTAGATTTTAATGTAACTAGAACAGCAGTCGATTCTGTTGACTGCCGGCCTTTAACTAGTTATTTATATCTTGACAAAATTAGGTTAAATGTCGGCGAGTGGCCCGGATTATCCTCAAAACCCATATTAAAAAAAAAAACTCGAAGTACGGAAATAATTTGTTTATTACGGAACAAGAACAGCACAGACCAAGAAGCAAAATAATCAATGACTATATTTCATATTAATACATATATAAATCCTTCTTCGCTTAAAAGTCCTTAATCGCGTAGACTTTTAGCGGAAATAACAAAGTGTCAACATAACGGAACTGTCAGTTACAAGACTAATATATTTTATTTTACAAATGGAGGTAAATATAGAAAAACGTAATAAAATATTAGTACATTGATTCTACGGTAGATGGCAGCACTATACATCTCCTATTTAAGACATGTCTGTATTAAAAGATATTCTTCTTTAAAGATAGAAGATAATTAACAATGCTGACAACGTTGTTCAATTTAACTCTTCGATTCGAGCTTTTCGCTTACATCGAGACATTACTCGATTTATTTGTTAAGGGAGACAATGTTAAGCGAAATTTTCTAAGTAGTGCATCAATATTAATATTAGGGGGACCGGAAAGTAATGTCGTTTCTGCGCATGCCAATACTTGATTGTCATTTGTCAGCTCATTGTTTTGTTCAGAGGCGTACCAAAGACATTGTGAGGTTATAGTGATTTCTTTACTTATAGACAATTGAATTACAATTTTTTTTTGTAATTTTGGGTAAAATGGCCAGCCAAATACCAGAAGAGGTACACATCCGGCATTGCATGCTCTTTGAGTTTCGCAAGGGAAATAACGCAACAGTTGCTACCAAAAACATTTGCGATGTTTATCCAAATGCACTGGACATTCGTAAATGCCAAAGGTGGTTTTCCAAGTTCAAATCGGGTAATTTTGATCTTTCCGACTCGTATCGATCAGGAAGACCATCAGCGTTAGACAACGACGTGTTAAGGGCGGAAGTGGAAGCAAATCCGTGTCAGACGATCGAGGAATTGTCAAACAGTCTCAACAAACCTTGGTCGACCATCCAAGAACATTTGAAGCAGATTGGAAAAGTAAGCAGAGCAGGTGTTTGGGTCCCGCATAATCTGTCCGAACAGAATAAGGCTAACCGATCAATCACATGCAACTTATTGCTTCAACGACACAACACAGAAGCGTTTTTTGATCGCTTGATCACAGGAGATGAGAAATGGGTCCTGTATGATAACCCAAAACGCAAAAGGCAGTGGCTCTCTCCAAATGAAATCCCTCGGAGTACTGCTAAGCCAGGTTTACACCCCAAAAAAGCGCTTTTGTGTGTTTGGTGGAGTATTCGCGGCATTGTTCATTTTGAATTACTGAAACCTGGAGAAACTGTTACTGCAGACCTCTACAGCGAACAATTGCAGCGAGTCAATCAATCTTTAATTGAAAAGTGGCCAGCGATTGTCAACCGAAAAGGCGTCATTCTCCAACATGACAATGCAAGACCGCACTGCGCAAGGCGAACTCTAGAAAAAATTAATGAATTGGGGTGGGAGGTGCTGCCTCATCCACCATATTCGCCCGATGTTGCACCATCGGATTTCCACTTATTCCGAGCGCTGCAACACTTTTTAAGTGGCAAAACATTTGCAAATTTGGATGATATCCAAAATGCCATCTCTAGATATTTTGCCGAAAAACCAATTAATTTTTATCGATCAGGGATTGAAAATTTACTCACTAGATGGCAAAAGGTTATTGACAATGATGGGGAATACATCATTGATTAAAAATAAAGACTCGTTAAAAATGTATGTGTTTGTATTAAGCGTAAGAAAACGACATTACTTTCCGGTCCCCCTAATACTAGTCTAGACTAATTTATTACACAGCTTACTCTGTCGTATAATAAGCGAGCACTGCATTGAGGCAAATTATTGGAAGTAACGAATAAATCAAGGTCGAATATCGCGTACGTATTTTTTTCTGTTTTAAGTATGAAAAAAAAAATAATTTTAATAAATATGCCTTCCACCAAATGCGATCCGGAGCTTCTCGCATCCACCCCCACTTCCGACCGCTCTCATGATGTCGTCGGTCCATCTGGAGGGAGGACGTCCTACACTTTTGCCACCTGTACGCGACTTCCACTCTAAGACTCTCCTCCCCCATCAGCCGTCACTGACACAGACATGGCCGGCCCACTGCCACTTCAACTTGCAGATTTTGAGAGCTACATCGACAACTTTAGTTCTTCTTCTTTCTTCTGCTCTTTTCCCAGCTATGTGCGATCGGCACAGTATGTATTTCTCTTCCATATCCCGCTATCAGTCGTCATATTCAAATTCACACTCTTCTGCACATGTCGTCTTTCACACAATCCATCCACACTTTCTTAGGTCTTCCTCCACCCTCATAACCATCCACTTTCATTCTCATTACTCTCTTTGTTATACGTCATTCATCCCTCCGCACAACATGCCCGTACCACGCTAACCTCTTGCTCCTAAATTTCTGTCACTGGAGCAACTTTCAGACTTCCTCTAATATACTCATTCTTAATTTCATCCATCCTTGTCACACTGCACATCAATCTTAACATTCGCATCTCAGCCACATGTAATCTTTAGTTCTACGTCTAATTTCTTCGTTCAGGATTCTGTCCCTTAGAGAAATGCTTAGCACAGCTCTCTCCATCGCTCGCTGTGCTACTTTGAATCGGTGGTCCAGCCAGCCATCATTACTGTATTCAGATTTTAAAGGCACCAAACACTACTGCAGCAACTGATTTATGTTATTATATATCTTACAGCGGTAAACGCTACATTATGCTGTGTAAATATCCTAGCAAGTTGCACATTTTAATTTACTTATTACGATCAAGTTAACTCCTCGTCGAATCCTTATATTAAACGCTGGCATACTTTTCAGAGGTATGATTTAATCTTTCTATACAACAGCAGTTCTTTTACTAGAATGTTCTGCAGTACAATTTCACTCAATATTAAGTAATTTCGAGGATGAACTCGACTAGAACAGCTTGGCCCTCATACGTATGAATATGAACTGGGGTAGGTTATTAAGGGTGCCTCTCAATTGCCGGATTACGTCTAGGTAGGTATCACCGCTGCTACAGTAGTGGGCAAACAGTACTATGTTCCGGGTTGAGGGGCGTTGTAGCTTGTGTAATTACTAGGGTAATGAGAATCAACAGCTTATGTCGCAAGGTTGCGAGAACAATGTAATGCTGCTAACCATCTGATATACGTCCCGCTTGTCTCGTCGCAGTACAGAAAGGGTATTTTTTTTTAAATAGCCAATTTACGTCCCCACTGTTGGGGCACAGGTCTACCCTCAGTATGAGGGCGATGGGCCATAGCCACCACGCGGGCCCAATGCGAATTGGTGATTTCACACACACCATAGAATAAATTCTAGTACATGTGCAGGTTTCCTCGCGATGTTTTGCAAGGTAATATATATATATATATCAGAGATCTGCAGCTTAACTAATAATATATAATAATATACCAAATGATTTATGTAAAAGTATGTAAATAATTGTAACCGAACACCGCGTGCAGCTACAGGAAATAGGTTTCCCGCAGTGGCTGGATGTAAACACAATCAGGTCCACAAGAATGCTTACACAACGCCCGCTCCCATCTCTCGCATCTATGTACTCTGCGACAATGTAGTTTACTTTGACGATTACTATCTCCAGTCTAGAAAGTAAGCAATCTACTTTTTATATTTATTTACATCCCTCAATTTTAACCCTGCATCTGAAAATATGGATAACGAGACGTAAATTGGTCTAACGGTACACAGTGGCATAACAAAGGCTTTACTTTGAACTACAATTTACTTTGTCTAAGGGAGAGAATGGGGGGTGTAATCAAATATATAGATAGATAAATATACATATGATTTTTTTTTTAATATTTCACCCTGCGTATTTTGGGTCAGGGCTAATATTACATTTTACTTAACATCCTAATCTTAATGCTATACAATTTTTCTTTTCATACTCTCCTTTCATCCTTTCTTTTTCTTTCTTTCCGAAACTTATCTTTCATTCCTTCTCTCCTATCGTTCTCCATTCCATTTCCTTCTTTCATACCTCTCGCTGATTGAAGACCGTCGCCTCGTTCTTGCTGAAAACAAGTCATCCCTTTACATATCTGAAAGAAAATCATCCCTTTGTCATCTACTTTTCTTCTTCTTTTATTCCTAATTTACGTTCTTTTACAATGTATTGTCCTTTTAGATTTTATTTTTTTTCCATTTTATTTAAATTTTCTTTTACTTTTTCACATTATTTATCTATCGATTTATTATACTTAATTCCCTTTAATAACTTACTCTATAACTTTTTTGCTAAACCTTATAAATATTTGGCGACTTTTGTCCTCACTCATTAAATACATATGAATTTAAAAGGCGCATAATGTATGGCGGATAGCGGCAATGGCTATGTGGTCATCGGAGGAGAGCTCGGGGCCGTCCTCTGAGGGCGGTGAGGACCGGCCGGGCTGACTTGTGTGCGCGGTGTGAGAGCCTGACGGGCGCCTCAACAAGCGGCGGAAGTGGCGCGTCCGAAATGTGGTAAATCCGTAATTGGTATCTTCACGCTTATGTTGTGTGTGTTGGTGTCGGTGGTAGGTGTGTCGTGCCGACCCTCTGCATCAATTTGAAGCGGAAGCACGTCTTGAAGACGTCGATTCTTAATGGTGGCATCGGGGATCGGGATGTAGTCCGCTGCTAGCTCTATGAGTAGATCTGAGTGGTGTGTGGCGTTGGCAAAATGATAGATAGAAGTAGAATTTTGCATGAATTGTGCTACTGAAGAAAGTTTAAGGTCGTTATGGAGGTCGATGTTTAAAGGTAAAGAGGTTCTGGATGACCTGTATGGGTTTAAGGGTGTCAGAGAAAGAGTGCTCAAATACAATCCACGTGTGCCATAATGGGGGATTCATTTCAACAAAAATTACTAGTAAGATTATAATTTTTTTTATTATAGCATCATTAATAATATATGGAAGCCGCGCACTGGGTTACACTAGTAAGATATAGCTGCATATAAAAATTACCTTCCATCAACTGGGTATACTAAGCTGTGTGTGAAGTCACCAAGTCAACAATCCACATTGGGCCCACGTGATGATTATGGCCAATCACCCTCATGTTGAAGGAAGGCCCGTGCCCCAACAGTGAGGACACAAATTAGCTGTTGAAAAAAAAAAACAAAAACCGGCACCTGGTCTGCATGCTGCATACCATATCGATCACTTGATAAGAAAAAGCAAGTACCAGCTTTGACACTATTCAGTGGGACTTATTGTCTATAGTTCGGTAAACAGTACGTTGCTTATACATAAAGTTTAAATTAATTCGTAAACTTTTGTAAGTGTACTTAGTTTTATAAAACGGATGTGGTTAAGTTAAAGTTGTGTAATACGGCGGAGGAAACAGAAGACGGACGACCGCAATTTGCAGCGCGGCGCTCGTACAGACGTAAATGTTTGCAGCCTGCTGCCGAATGGAGTCCCGCTTTGTACTCTACTAGGAAATGAAATGTATATACATAATATACATATAAACACAATACACATATATACAAAGTATACATATACACCTAATACACATATATAGTGTTGGTAGGTTTCTGTTACCTGAGCCCATTTAGTTAAGTACCACCGCAGCGCGTATTTCTACCGTCAACAAGTACTGTGCAAATATTACTGTGTTCCGGTTTCAAGGGCACTGTAGCTAGTGTAATTACTGGGGTAACGACACTCAACATCTTATGTCTCAGGGGACGAACGCAATGTGGTGCAGTATTTACTACCCTAACTAGGGCCATGTGTTAGGATGAAATATATCATACAGCACCATATTGCGCTCGTCGCCGTCATAAAATGTTAAGACTTATTACTCTGGTTCTTTCACCGGATACAACGTCCTTCGAACCGGAATAAAATAATGTTTGTACAGTACTCTTTGTCAACATAGTCGATGCGGTGGTACTTATATGTCCTCCGGTAACAGAAACCTACCATTACTTATGTAGATATATTGAACATAATTCATGTTTACTTAATATGTTTACTGCGATAAAGTAATGGTTATTGGGTAAACGAGTAAAGATCGCGATTCGTAAAAAGAGATTGGGAAACGAGGGTAGTTTATCTCATAAAGTGGGGTATTAGCGCAGCGGACGTCAGCTCTCAGCGGCGAGCGGGAGTAATGCTTGCTTCCGGTGTACGTTGTAAATAGCCGCTCCAGTTTCAAGTGGATCGAGTGAGAATCTTTACAGTGTGTTATTTGTATATTTTTTTATATAGCGATGAGATGAGTGTGGTGCTAGTGTAAATTCTTCTCTCGATAAACTGGTTATTACTCTAGCTACAGCGCCTTTCAAACCGGAACGCAGTAATGCTCGTGCACTACTGTTTTGCGGCGGGTAAAGGTGCAGCGATGGTATCTACCTTATTTTATCGTGAGTGAAATCTTCTTAAAAGGTACTTTGCTTCTGGGGGGAAGACAGAGTTATGTGGGGGCTTCTACCCATTAATGTATTAGGTTGGGCTCCATGATATCCTACGGAACCCACCAGTGCCTCCACACTATCCAAAACTACTCACAGAAGGGCGAAGCACCCATGCTGTGTTACTGCAAATACAAGATCGCCATGCATTTGCCGTTCTCCTAAGGCTCGCTCTGAAGGCCCTCACCCTCAAGGCTCGCGTACTTCAGGACCATTTTAGTCGTCTTGTACGACAGGCAGGGAATACCTTAAGTCTAGACAATACCCCAAGTCTACAGGGCGAACGGGCTGAAGTCAGGTCTTCGTCTACGAAAGGAGTCGGCCGTCTCCTGACTCTGCTCGTTGGACTCCATCTGCACCATGACGGCGATTACATCCTTGACACTGATAAAATTGACAGTCACTAAACTTTGTATTCCCCACTTATCTATAGAAGTAGTAAACCTAATAATTTTACTGATTATTAGTATGAATCATAATTGTCTGGCTACCCCCATATTTTTAATCTTCCTTAGCTATAGAAACGTTTTTGTTCAAACAGCTATGGGGCTAGAGTATTCTGAGCGGGCCTTGTTCATCATGCAGAGCCTTATGATATCTCGACACCACGTGAGATTAACGTCGAGTAAGAGCTCATTGTTGATTAAAAAAAAAGGATCGAGAGCAGATGAGCGTTACGGGTACACTCCACAGCCGCCGACGGGAGAATGAAGCCGACGAACGGCGGCACAGTATTACAGCGGGATTAGAGACAGAAACAATTAGGCTACAACTCTTAAAACCTGCCTCGTTACCCCGGTAATTTAGCTTAATTTTATTTAATAATTATAATAATTTACCAAGTTACAAGTATCCGCGGTGCGGCCGCGACACTGTACCCATAAATCGCAAATCCACTTTAACGGGTACCGTTTATCTGGATACTGATGAATGGAGTAAGCGAGCTCAGCTGGTTACCTATAGATGTATTAATTACACGGATGACATCTAATCTATCCAGGTAAGAATGTTACATATGTTTATTCCGAAAATAATAGTATTTCCCTTATATCAATGTATATCTAACTTTTCGATACATCTTTCATGTTGGAGACTGTCTATATATGTTACACCACAGTGGTAATTCGTAATGGTAAATATTCATCATCATCATCAGCTATATACGTCCACTGCTGGACATACGCCTCTCCCAGAGATCTCCAATAAAAATGTCCAAATATATTTTTTTTACCATTTGGACTTAAATTATTAATATAAACATCCTCTGTTGGACTTAGGCCTTCCCCAAAGATCTCCACATACAGTCAGCATGGCCTCCGGTACCGCTGGGCACTAGGGGTTGTCGTAAGAAGGGATTCATCCGAGGGAATATGAGCCATTTCCCACCACGTTGGCCCAATGCGGGTTGGCAGGAACCGGAGCCTCGTTTATTGATCAGCAGGGTGAACCAGCAGGTGAGGTTAGCTTGGATCCCGTGAGTTGTTGTGCGGATCCCCTTCCATCCATACAAACAAATATATTCAAGTAAATAAGGAGCATGTCGTCCTTCAATAATTCCAGGATTTATAGAGATTTTACTGGTCGTAGGCCTCTGTTGCTCCTTAGGAGGACAACAAATGCAAGGTGATGTTGTATATCTGGTAGATGAACATGGGTGCTAAGTATGTTCTTTACCCTTCCATGGAATGTTTTAGCCAGAGTGCACAGGGGTACTTAATACACCGAAGGAAACCACCGAGGGTGTTTTAGTGGATAGAAAACGCATATGATCTTGTCACCAAAGCAGGACATTTTTTAAGATTTCCCTCGCGATAATGATCGAAAGCTTTCTCTTTTGCCGGAGGCTGTCTAAGTATCAACGCAAGGCCTGTTCCTGCCGCCGAACAGTGGTGGGCAAACATTACTCTCTCGGTTTGAAGGGCGCTGGACCTACTGTAATTACTAAGGTACCGCAACTCTATATTTCATATCTCAGACGACCGCAATGATAGTATGGGCAGGCGTATTACTTACCACGTAAACGTCCGGCTCACCTCATCGCTTAATTATATTAAAAAAAAAGGATTATTATACTTCTATCTATCAATAGATAAACAAGATATTCATCTGATGGTAAATTATAGGTCTGCCCATAACAATGAGCACCGAGGTCAACACCGTCACGAAGTTTAATAAGATGTTCTGTATGGTTATGGTAGATTGCTATTTAGCAGCAGAAATATTCGCTGGATAACATCGCAGGGTCTAATTCTAGTCTCTCTGACTATAGAAACCTATCTTTCCAAACCTTTAGAATACCTAATGAAAGAACACTTTTTCTATTTCTTTATGCACTGACAAAGCTAAACTCCATATGTCCCGGCAAGCGACTTACCATCAGTAAACCAGTAACTGACCCTGTTCTTGTCAGTATATAAAACTGAAGCTGGCTCTAAACGAACAGTTCTATTGAAACAAAGTTCAGGTTCGCCTCCGGGCGCTCCAAATTCCAGCACTGAATTTCCAATACGTAAAAAATCCAATGAAAGGCTGAATACGTAACGAATACGGAGGTGAATATCAGGATTCAAATGTATTCCTTTGATATTTAAATCATTGGCTAATGAAAGGCTCCCGCAGGATATCCTTGTTGGGGAGCACTTGATATCCATACACATGCAAGGTATGTATTATATTTACGTCTAATTTATAAAGGAGATTATTTACAGATCAATACATGATCCCATAGCTGTATGTCTATGCTGCGCCAGTTCCTCTAGGTAGGGTACCATTGCAGCCCCTACTCCTGCTGCCAAACAGTAGTGTACATATATTATTGTGTTCCAGTTAGGAAGGTGCCGTAGCTAGTGATATTACTACTAAGACAATGTGGTACAGTATGTCATCTTAACTAGCATCACGTTTGTGTTATGTCTCATTACCTCGGTAATTTCATTAGTTACTGTTTGCCGGCAAAAATAGAAGTTGCAGTTTAAAATCAAATATAAAACTCATTAAAAACATGCGTACATTCTAATCACTGAGTCATCAGGGGTACGTTGCTTGTTTTCATACTGTTGTGTATAAAATGTAAATTAAGTTTAAAACGTATAAAGATAGATAAAGCACGGAGTTGGCTCATTTAATTAGGTAAAGCCCATAACTTAAGTAAACAAAGGGAAGTCTCGGATTTACTTGGGGCAATTTCAGAAGAACGGCTGCGGCGCAGTGGTTGGAGCGGGAAGTGTTTTAGATTCGATTCTGAATATCGTTTTATATAAAGCTTCGTTAGAGCAAAATTATACTATTGAGTATTTTATTAATATAACCCGCAGGTTTTATGTTGGACATAGAAGAAGTATATATAAAGACAGAGAGAGTGAGAACAATAGTAATATTTCTTATGTAGAGCCTTATCACGATATCTATGGAACCATTAGGCCTAGAGACATGAAATTTGAAAGCGATACTACAACTGCAATTTAGAGGTCAACTGAAAATTGATTTTACGAAGTTTCATCCCAAAGGAAGTTGCAGAGGTATTAACAACAGGAAGGGGTCCAGGAGGCTGTGTATCACCAGGCGGGAATATATCTGTATAGTCTCATCATGAGATCTTCGAAACTATTAAACATAGACACTCAAAATTCGGTAGAGATATTGATTCTGCTAATTGGAGGTCAGCTAATAATGGATTTTCAAATTCCTTCTCCAAAGAGATTTGCGTGAAGTGTTACAGTCAGCTAAGTGGGCAGGAAACAGCTAATATATATATATATATTGTGAGACCAAGTATCGCATAGAAAGTTCAGGTTTCAAGTCAGGTGGTCGATCTACCTAACAGACTAGATATCAGCGGATAGAACTTCACTGCTAGACATGAACCTCTCCCAAAACATTCTTATACTATAATAGGATTCGTATGAGAAGATTTGAGTCATTTCCCACCCCGCTGGCCCAATGCTGGTTTGGTGGGAACAAGAGCCTCGATTGTTGTCGTACGAGAACCCTTACACCCACTTGCAAACTGAATACATTCAACCCTTATTATTCTTCCCTATATATTACAAATAATGATACGAATCGGAAAATTGGATTATCATTACCGACCATTCCAATATGGGAAGTAAAATTAATAAAGACAATAATCCCATACTGTTGTGTGGAGTAAGCCAGTGTTGGCTTGCCTCTGTTATTATTAGTGGATAACATTATACAACAGTGAATAATGTAGCAATGAAAACTTTTTCAATTTACTACGAAATGTTCACGTGATGGTAAGAAAGGGGTGTAAGGGGCCCCGCACGACCATTCGAGGGATCTAAGCCAACATTATCTGCTCGTGGTGCACCATACTAATGAACAAACGAGGCTCTGGCTCCCACCAACCCGCAATCAGCCACCGTGATGAGGAATAGCCCAAATCCCCCATATGAATCTCTATCCGATAGATGTGAAAAATTTTGGGGGAAGCCTTTGTCCAGTCATGGATGCCCATTGGCTGATGATAATGATGTTAAGAGAAACACCTCCCCAAAACAAAGCGGAACTAATTAAGATGTGACGGTACCGTTTAAGTAGGTACCGCCTCAGCTCTTATTCCTGCTGCCAAACAACAGTGTATAAACCTCATTATGTTCCAGTTTGAAAGGCGCTGTTGCTAGCCAAATTATTGGAGTCTCAAAGCGACGAGTACAATGTGGCGCTATATGTATTATGCTACTTAGCGCCACGTTGTTACGAGCTGGTGAAGCACTACCATCAGTGAACTTCTAACTTGTCTCGTCACTTCGTCGAATAAAAAAAAACATATTCCTCATTGCGCTGTAATTTCATCAGTTGTAACACCCTTCAAACCGGAGCACAGTTCGCACAGTATTGTTTTGTCAGCTGCAATATAAGCTGCGGTGGTATCTACCTAGGCAGTCTGTGGGAACTGGTGATAAGAAGTACGCTGGTTAATGTTAAAGAGCTTGTGCCCTTTCTGCCATTATATAATATTATTCTCTTGGTATTAATTTTTTACTATACTTTCACTTATATCATAAATATATCACCAGTCGGTTGACGTCCACTGCTGGACATAGGCTTCCCCCAAAGATTCCCACCTCGATGTGTAAGGGATTTATATGGGAGGATTCGGGTCATTTCCCGCAACGTTGACCTAATGCGGGCTGGTGGGAACCAGAGCCTCATCTGTTGATTACCAGGATGCACTACGAGCAGATAAGGTTGACTTGGTTTCCATGAATGATTGTGCGGGAACCCTTACACCCCTAGTTTCATTTAATTCATTATAATCAAAACTACCCTGGCGGAGTGGTCATGGTCTCGTGTAATGGTTTAAGATTTTTTACATATAAAGTATTTATTGGTTATCTTTTGCATTAACCTTTTCAGCACACCGTACTCGGCGCTACACAACCCCTTCAGCTGATTGGGAATACGTCGATTGGCCTGAACAGGCACTGAACAGGTTTCCCATAAGCAAACATGAAAATTAACTTATATCACAGTCAACACACTATTACGAGTTACATTGTAAAATCATCTTCATCAGCTGACTGCTGGAGACAGGTCTTCTCTAAAGATCATCACATCATTCCATAGGTTACTAGTGAAATTACTGAAGTAACGAGATTGAACGGCGCAGTATAAACCATACCCAACTATAGCTATATTGTTAAGTGCAGATGTATCACTTACCATCAGGTGAACGTGTCGCTCGTCGTGTAACAATTTTTTCGATTTTTTTTATTCTACTGAGCAACGGGACCAGCAGAACATCCACCTGATAGTGAGTGATACATGTGTCGGTAACAACGAAGCGCTAGATAGGATGATATACACAGCACCACATTGTGCTCGGCGCGTTGAGGCATGAGATGTAAAGTCTCGTTACCACAGTAATAGCCTGTGAGCTAAAGCGCACATCAAACCGGAATAGAACACTGTTTGAGGGCGGAAAGAGGAGCTGCGGTCTTACGCAAAAGGGTCTCCGGCAACAGGGATTTACCATCAGTCAGTTGGTTCCCAATTTATGAGAGTCAGAGTATTGAGATGAGCACGTCACACTACCTATAGCCTTATTACCACTTAACACCATGGTAAGTTGGAGTCAAGTGTGTCAAAAGAAAATACTATACCTTTTTTTTTTGAGAAATATTTGTTTTGTTTTATTTCTTTTATTTCCATCAAATATCTCATTGATCTGTATATGAATGATTCAACACGATGGGAGGTGACGCTACGTACAAACTACTTTCACGAGGCTCGGTTCAAATTTCATGAGGTGACGCAATTCATTTATACACAAAATCGAAAAGGGGAATACCCCGGGGAAATCCCAGGTTCGTTTCATATGCAATATTTCTTCCCCGGCGATGGAGGCATCGATGGCAAGCGTTTTGTGTTTTATTTAACGAACACAAAAACACTAACACGTCTTTTTTTTCATACATACGGTCCAACTTTCAATTTGCTGTGTACGCTGATAAAAGATCAACTGTTCTTATATAAAAACACTACCTCCAGTAGCTTAGAGCTTGCTTAGTAACACGGAGGTCCTTAGTTCGATTCCGGAGCCACAAATGTGATCTTTGAACCATCACGATTAGCTTTCACCGTAGCAGCATTGTGTTCAGGCTAACACGCTTCATCATTAACGGCCTCATCATCACTTAAAACCATGTGAAATTGAGGCCAAATATCAGATCGCTTTGAATCCATCAATCTTTTTAGAATCGATTGATCGCACAACAACTCGTGGGGTCCAAGCCAACCTCACCTTCTTGTAATATACCTTGCTAATCAACACACAAGGCTCTGGCTCTCCCACCAACCTGTATTGAGCCAGCCTGGTGAGGGGAAGAGGCCCAAATCCTCCACATAAATCCCTACCCGATCGACGTGAAAATCTTTGGAGGAAGTCTATCTCCAGCTGTGGACTTCAATCAGCTGATGATGATGTTAAAAAGGCAAGGTGGGGTTTAACTTTGAAATATAAACAGATTTCTTACACTAGCCTCAAATAATCTTAATTTTAACATTCCCAGCAGCAGAGAGTCGACTGGTGATACTAGTAATAGATGGTGTAAAAAAAATGAATGGTCACTTTAACATTCAGTAACATACAAACATATATTATTTGTATGGAAAACGTAGAAGTTCGTAACGTCATAATAAAGCTATATTATTTATTGTAACGGCAGGCGCGGCCATTTCGCATGCAAATACGGTCCTAACGGCTTCTCTGCAACAAAAAAAAGGTCCCACTTGATCCTTTTAAAGGATTCTCAGCTTTTGAATGGGGCGTGTTCGTATAATTTTATATTTATATGGATGTTGTATGGCAGCATCTTAACAGGTCGTTAAGGCGAAATTTCAGCGTTGATAACAAAATTGAGTTTAGTAATCGATTGCCGTCATTACTTCTGAATCTCTATTTCAAGTATTATACTTCTAGAAAGAGAATTGGTTTCGTCTTGGTTTCGCTCTTGATGATATATATACCAAACTCTTATTCTTATTAGTGGAAATTCCATATCTTACTGATATCCTTCGTCTCGTCTATTACTCCTTTAATAAAATAAACTAAATAATAAAAATAGAAGACCTTGATTTCTCAAGATTCATCTTAGTATACAGGAAAAAAAATCAATGAGCAAAAAATTAAAAATTCTCACCCGGGTCAGGCAGCAATGTTCAACCACTGTATATAAGGCTGTAGTGCAACCTCATTGACGATTCCTGAACTATCAAGTTATTACATCAGCCAAGCATGGTGATAAATGACGCGATGCGTTTCGTCTGTACGACGTCGAACGAGTCCACTCTAGCTTCAAAGTACATTTCGAAAGCACTGCAGCACCTTTTTAGCCCCAGCAGGTGTCTAAATACGTTGCTATACTGGACACGGATGCCATTCGCACTTTCTGGAATAATCGATGTAGAAACTCTGACAATAACTTCATAGTACTTAATCGAAATAAATATTACATAATGCAGCGGACAAGTCGAGTGCCAAGAATAGTACATTATATAATATTAATGGAGTAGTTAACGAGAAAAGATTTTCCTCAAGCTCAAAAGGCGGCGATGCATAAGTAATGAGACTATCTCCCGCCGACAAACGTTCGAATACTCCATTGTGCAGTGTTGAATATTACATCACCAAATAAAACGACGATTTCTGACTATCAGAATGTTATCCGAGCTAAAAAAAGCTGCTTCCACATTTATAGCACTTTGAGCTACAAGAAGGTTCTAAGCATCCTGCTTACTTATTTATATTTAACTGATCGATGTTTGTAAATAGTCATTGATAACATAGTGTTAGTTAAGATTTTTTTTATAGGAAGTGTGGGCAAACGAGCGAACAGTTGACCTGGTGAAAAGTAATCACTGACGTCCATGGACAGTCACAATAGCAGAGGGGTCGCGAGTACTTTGCCGACCTTAAACAACAAATATACAGAACACCATAGACGTCCACAGCTGGCCTATGTCTATCAATATATGTGTGTCCGCCGATGATGATGATGATGATACAGAACACTTCATTGCACTTTACCCTTTAAAATATAAAATAATAATTTTGGCTATCATAGTTCTTCATCGAATCAGATCAGATCATAGTAATATTTGCAAACTAAAACAGGTACCGACAAAAAACAAATTTCCACTAATAAAAATTGTTTAGATGTTAGCATAAGTAATATTTCTATAAGTATGAATGTTTCTCTCCAGAATAGAGAAGAAGACTACCCACCGGTAATGCGAAATTAGGTTCCGATTAAGAGAATAGACAAATCTTTGGCTGTCGTAGAAGGTGAGTAAAAGGGTTTGCATTCAGAGTTGCTGACCCACACCGCCCTTAAAGAAAGTTAGTGAGAACAGCAAGAGGAGTGCCAATTTAGGTACTTTTCATAGAAGAAAAACATATAAAGAAGTCAATTCATGTAAGGGTAAGTAATTACCATCAGTTATATTGTGGCACTTGGGAACTGTCGTTTTACTGTAGGTCTCCAATTCATCGTTTTATTTGTAGTATATACTTTAGACAGTGTTTCTGTTCGTCATATTAACATTAACTGCAAACTGTAGTATATAATATATTATATATTCACACTCTAGCTTTTTTACTCATTTATTCAGTGTATCTTTTAATGCAGGTTTAAATCGTAATCAGCTTAGAGCACTGTTTTTAATAATACCCTACACCGCAAGTAATTTTACTGAGGTGACTTCTCAGCGTGTGATGTGTTCAAAGATGAATGCCCGAAATGATGATATGCATATGAATTAAGAAGCTATTCATTTAAACATCAACATATGAAAAGGTGTTTCACAGGGAAGCGTATTAGGTCCCATCTTATTCCCTTTATACATTTTTTTAATACTATTAACAATAAATTAGTATCATTTTCTGTGTTAAAATATAGTACAGAAGGGGGCTGCTAAGCGGAATCGAGAGAGGATAGATCCCTGTCGGAGATGAGACCGTCGTGGCGCTAGCGCGCGGTATCATGGCGCACCGGTGAATGATGTTCCCCTACTTAATTGGGCTTTTGCGATGCTGCGATTGTGTTCCGAACAGAGATCCCGTGACCTCTCCAAATGCCAAAGTTGACCGCCGAGGGGGTTTTAGTGAGTAAAAATCTCCACATACCTGTGACTTCCCTCAAGAAGACAGAGTATCTTTACAAAGATTTCCCCCCCGAAAACAAAAAACAAAAAAAAAGTATTGCTGATGATATTTCTATAACTGACTTCGAATAAAACTAGTTATTCAATTAAACATCATCATCAGCCGACAGATGTCCACTGTCGGACATAAGCCTCCCCCAAAATCTCCACATCGATCAGTCCCTCGTGGAAAAACAACACTAAACAACGCCATATATTAATGATACAATTGATAATACTATTAATTGATTAGAGGTAAATAATTCTAATATGAACTTGATAAGAATATGACACAGGATAATGAGCTACTCCGTTGACGAGAATCGATTCAAAACATTTATTGCTGTTGTATCTAGATGACCTAGTATATAAATTCAAGAGCGTGAGGGGTGAGGGGGTTTAAAAAAGGCTTAGGTAACATAAACAGCGGAGTAATTACGCGGAGCGGGGCTCGTTAATAAAAGCTTTTTATCGGACAAGACTGATTGCCCTGAATTAGTCAGCGAAATGTTTCTTTCCAAGTCCCCGCTGAACAATTCAGTGCAGGACACTTTAGAGAATGGCCTAAGATAAAATGGAGATTGATTCTCTTGTCCGTGCTACTAAGAAAATCTCTTGAGGTTAAATTTTTCAACTATATAAAAATGAAAGGCTTAATTTGTACAGGAGTGCTAATATAACAACCTTTTTTTTACTACCAAGCGATCAGATGATCAGATCGTTCACATGAAGGTAAGCGATACGCCTCTACAACAAAGTCGCAATAGTTAGGACGTTATACACAGCACCACATAGCGCTCAACCCCTTGAGACAAGATGATTAAGTCTCATAACCACAGTAATTTTATTTTAAATAAAAAACTCTAACGTTTGGTTTAAAAAGAAAAGATTTTCCACAGTGGTTTAAAGTATATCCTTCCTTCCTCCTGCTGTCCCTTCCACATCCCTCTACCAGCCGTCATATCTGAATTCACGCTCTTCTTACACATGTCATCTTTCACACAATCCATCCACACTTTCTTCGGTTTTCCTCTACCCTTATAACCATCCCCGTTCATTCTCATTACTTTCCTTGTTATATGTCCTTCATCCCTCCGCACAACATGGCCGTACCGCGTTAACCTCTTGCTCCTCAGTTTCTCTGTCACTAGAGCAACTTTCAGACTTCCTCTAATATTCTCATTCTTAATTTTATCTATCCTCCTCACACCACAACCAACAACATTCGCATCGTCGCCACATGTGATCTCCTTACCTCCGAACCTTTGGAAACCCAACACTCAGCTCCATACAATACAACAGGTCTAGTGGTTTAAAGTATACCATTGAACGTTAATATTTAACTGATAATGGTTGCGGGAAATCGATGAAACGACAGCACCTATATCCAGTAGTAGACGTCTTACTGATGATGATCATAATGTTAATATTAGACATGAGTAACCTTTCCCAGTGTGGAAGAAGATAGATATTTAATACTCTAATCATGGTAGTAGAGTAAATGATGTTCCTCTCTTACCTCAACATTTCTAAAAGCGCGTATTGTTTAATGTTACCGAAGATCATCTAGGTAAGTACCACCACAGATCCTCTTACTGCCGCTTAATATAGGTATACAAACTATTATCCAGTTTGAAAGGCGTTTTAACTAGTGTAATTACTGCGATTAACACATCTCATGTCTCAAGGCAATGAATATGATTTTGTATATGCTAACTTGCGCCATTTTGTTGTAGTCAGGCGTATGAGCTACCATCAGGTGGGCATTATACACGTTTAGCTGCTTCGTCGAATAAAAAAAATGTGGCTATAGAAATGTTTTCTATCTGAAGATAACTCACGAACGGGAAAGTTTAGACATAAAGAGCAATGTATCTCATGACTTTAAATCGTTTATGTGTTAAGGATTCAGAACGCGATTCTCTATACTGCACTTATACTGCACTGTAGTATGCAAGTAGCATCTAACTCTGGCACTTTATACAGTTCCAATCGAGTTTACTTAAATGCGAGGGTTTATACAGTTGCCTCTTTCGCGAACTAGTTGTGTAACGTACGATTTCTGAAGCGTCTGTAGTTGAGTGTTAGAATACGATCTCGAATGGTGAAATTTTAACTCATAAAATGATAGTATCTTTTCTTTTAAACTCTTTTCATAGTTTACATGTAACCACTCAAATTAACTTATGGTGTTTCTTTCGCTTAACAAACATTACTCTGTTCTAGTTCAAAAGGTGTTTTAACTAATACAGGATAACGATACTGCATTCGCGACGAGCATAACGTGATGCTGTGTTCACCATCCTAACTAGCACTGCAAACATTCTTCTCATCTTGTCGATTCAAATATTTACAGACCTCTCTAGCCTCTTCGATTCATTCCTCGGAGGATTAAGAACATCGTAACCTCAAGGTCGTTGAATATATATTCTTCTTTCTCTTAAATCTACTCTATGTTAAATACTTGTGCTAATATATTTATCCTATTTGTTCACTAACACTATTTATACTTTTTACAAACTTTTACGGCTATACATCCACAATATGTTAAAAAAAAATCTCTACTTCTTTTAGTTCCTATTGACTTACATATATTATATATTACATTTTTGTATTTACTTCTAGATCATGTCTTTCTCCTTTTCCTTTGGGGCGTTATTAGTAGTTAGTGTTTTATCAATAGTAGTATGTTTTCTGATTTTTCAGTGGTACAGTCACACGCCGGGTTCTCTTTGAATATAAATTTGTGTAAATACTCAGAGAAACCTATTCCATCTCGTCGCTTCGTCGTATAAAAAAAGTTTCCGATATTACAGGGCTAACGACACCTGACATCTGACTCAAGGCGATGTGGTGCAGTGTATATCATCCTTACTATAGCCACTGTTATGGACGGGCGTATCACTCACTATAAAGTGAATGTACCGCTCGTATTGTCACTTAGTAGAACAAAAAGAAACATTGTCGATGCAGGTCTATTGTTTTAATTTATATCTCGAGTCACGCCGTTGCACTTTAGTTATACAATAATGCCATAACAAAACTCAATTAATGTATAATACTTTGTACATATACAAGTTAGATATTTTATTATTATTCTTGTTATAAGAGTATAAAGGAAATACGACGGAGACGCGATGCCCTCGCAATTTCCATTCGCCGTCAGCTGACGCGTTAAACGCAAGATACACAGGCGAGCTCTGCGTCGGGGTAGATACCGCGCTCTGAAAGGATTCTTTGTGGAATATTCCGACCGGCTCTCACACCCGTACATAAACTTAAAAAGGCGAATTTCGATGCTCATACAGTTCAGACAACTTAGATAAATAGATAGATAAATCGTTTCTTGCAGCCTAAATAGAACATAAGAGCTTTTCTTACATAAGCGCATGAACTAGTTTGACACACTGTATAGTAAAGAGTTGAGAATGTGTACTGGGGGTGAAAAACTGATTATCAGCTACCGCCAATGGAGTGATCGCGATCAAGGAGACATCCTGCCGCTACTAATGTTAATAATAAATATCTTATTGATGATTGTAATTGCAATAGATCTACGTAAATACAGTGCTAGCCATAAATTTTAAAAAAATCCAAAAAGAACAGTTTAAAATATTTTGTAATACAACAGGGATATATTCACGCAAAGATTGCTAGCCTCAAGTGGCAATGAGCAGGACACGTCGTACGAAGGACTGACAGCCAATGGGGCAGTAAGGTCCTCGAATGGCGACCGCGTACCAAGAGTAGTGTTAGCAGGCCTACCACCAGGTGGTCCGACGATCTGGTGCAGGCTGCGGACAGCGCACAATCGATCGATGTGGAAATCTTTCTGGAAGGTCTTGGTCCAGCAGTGGACGTCTACCGGCTGACAATGATGAAGATGATAGTTGGAAGTATATTATTTCAACACTTGATAACCTAATGACGAAAACTGCCCATAAGTTTTACGGTTATAGTAGTAGAGATATGTACGCTCACTTCTTGCATTTGCTACAGTATTATAATTTTAGCAACTTTATAAGTATATTACTATTTCTTCTTCTTTAAGTACTCCATCTACCTATTTAAAGGAAATTAATAATAGGACTTTTCCCAGTCCAAGCCAAATATCACTTCGAAGAAAACACCACATGGGCTACCTGGAAGAGCACCAGCTGATCAGCGACCGCCAATATGGCTTTCGCAAAGGCCGATCAGCTGGTGATCTTCTGGCTTTACTAACTCACCGTTGGGCGCAGGCGGTCGAAAGTAAGGGTGAGGCACTAGGCGTTAGTTTGGACATAGCGAAAGCCTTCGATCGGGTTTGGCATAAAGCCTTACTATCGAAGCTTCCTTCCTATGGGCTTCCTGAGAAACTTTGTAGGTGGATCGGCAGTTTCCTTGCGGAACGGAGAGTTAAAGTCGTCGTAGACGGCTCATACTCGGACCCCCGGACCGTAAATGCTGGTGTTCCCCAAGGCTGCGTGTTATCCCCGACATTGTTTATTCTGCATATCAATTACTTGTTGCATACCAGTGGCATTCATTGTTTTGCGGATGACAGTACCGTGGATGCACTGTATTTCGGCCGCAGCAATATCTCTCGGGATCACGTCGATGTGTGTCGGAACAAACTTGTGTCTGAAATCGAATCATCCCTTGTGAAGATTTCCCATTGGGGGGACTAAATCTAGTCCAGTTTAACCCTTCTAAGACTCAAGTTTGCGCGTTCACCGCTAAAAAAGCCCTTTTGTCGCATCGCCACTCTTCGGAAACACTCACCTTTGTGCCAAGCCGAACATTGGCATTCTAGGCGTCGACATTTCCAGTGTTGTCCAGTTTGGCGGTCATTTGGAGAGCAAGGCTAAAATGGCCTCCAAAAAACTCGGAGTACTCAACAGGGCCAAACAGTACTTCCAGCCGGCTCACCGCCTTAAACTGTATAAGGCACAGGTGCGGCCTCACATGGAGTTTTGTTGCCACCTTTGGGCCGGGGCTCCGGGTTATCAGCTATCTCCATTTGACCGAATCCAACGTAGGGCATCTCGGATTGTCGACGATCCTGAACTTGCCGATCGGCTAGATCCTTTGGCACTGCGTAGGGATCTATCTTCCCTATGCATACTTTACAGAATTTACAATGGGGAGTGTTCCGAGGAGTTGTTCAATTTAATAGAAGCCGCTGATTTTCGCAACCGATCGTCTCGCCGGAACTATCGTCCGCACCATCTGGATGGTTAGCGTTCCACTACAATGCGTTTTAAAAACAGTTTTCTGCCACGCACAGTAAATCTTTGGAATTCGTTGCCATCAGCGGTCTTCCCTAACAACTGCGACATTGGGTTATTCAAGAAAAGAGCATATTCTTACCTGAAGGGTAGGCAACGCACTGGCATCGCTGGTGACCGTGGGCGGCCGTGAATCACTTACCATCAGGTGACCCGTCTTGCTCGTTTGCCTCTTAGATGTTATAAAAAAAACAAAAAACCTCATGACGATGATTAGCTGTAGAGTTCTTTGTATACTAGAATATTAGATTCAATTCTTACTGTGATCAATTCTGATCAAAGAAACAAACTTTTTTTTACCTCTGTCAATAGACAATATATACAAATATGTGTAACTATTAATTACAACAGAATAAAACAATTCAATAATTTTAGTTTTAAACAATGCTATCGAAGAAAATGTTTGTTAGTAAAAACTGATATAAAATAAATGTCAACGCTAACAATCCTTCGAGCCGGATTTGAACCAGCGACCTATGGATATCGACTTGAAACACTACAGTCCACCGCTCTACCAACTGAGCTATCGAAGGTTGCGAGACCTGGAGTTAAAAGGTAACTTTATTCACGACCACTGCAACGTTAGAAAACCAAAATGGACAAGCTATGGACTGTTACAAGTAAAAACCTTTCTTAACTTTAAAATAAAGAAGGACTAATAAAATCGGTTCAACCGATTAGATCAGTATGAAAAGATTAATAAACTTACCAGCTGATTGATCTCCACGGCCGGATATAAACCTGCTTCATAGGAAGTGTTATAATTGCTGAACTTCCCGCACCGTCCCAAGCAGAGGATAACTTAGTTAAGTGCTTATACTTATACTGTCCCCCAACCGCTTTGCTTGCCGTTATGTATAATGAAATATTCCTTGAGAGAAACCGCAACCGTAAATGACCTGTAGCAACCGTTACTATAGCAACCGGGATAAGTAATGTGAAAAGAAAATGTTTATACAACTTAATTGGAAATTATGAAGTATGTATGATATAAAACATATAAATAGCGAAAGGTCATCTTCCTCTGTCGATACGTTCACTAGTTTTCAGGTGATTGGCGAACAAAGAAATACCATTTTAATTTTATATGTATATATATATATACACATATATATATATATAATGTACAGTAATCCTTTGACACAGTAAATAAATTTCCGTAACTCGTATCAAAAGGGATTCAATATATTACGGAGTCCATGTCAACCTTAATAAAAACAAACACATATATATATATATATATATATACATATATATATTTGTGTGTGTGTGTGTGTGGGATGTGGTATTTTTATCAAGTGTTTGAAAAATATTCATTAACTATGTTAATTTAATCTTCGTTACAAACGTCTTTAATCACTTCTGTTCGTCCTCCTTGTCCTTCTCTCCCTTCCTCCTCGCACACATCCTACCTCTGTCTATATAATTATATTCCGTTTCAACATACATATATACTCTTGGTTGTCTATTACCACACGCTCTGGACATATATCAAATTTAAGGAAAAGATACTGATGAAAATAGTCCCTTTTCCGGGACCCCGTCTATATAGGCTACCGCAGCTCCTATTTCCGCCGCCGAACAGTAGTGTGCAAATATTGTGTTCCGATCTGAAGGGCAGTAGCTAATTAAACAAATAAGGTTTACATATCATGTCTCAAGGTTATGAACACAGTGCAGTGTATATGATACTAACTGGCGCCTGAACTTATAAGCCAGGGTATCAGCAACAGGTGAATATCTTACTTATCTCATTCAATGAAAATATTTGACGATGGGGTCTGATTCGTTCTGTACACAGCTTAAACTTGCAAGTAGTAACTTTTAAGTTAAAACAAAGAACGAAATTGATGAAAAGCATATCACATATTGGTAATTTACTGCACATTTCTTTTTTCTACGAACTCTCCTTTTTCAATCTCACAAAACTTTCGGACCCACGTCAAGACTGCTCGAACGTTTTCATCCGTGGGTATAAGTGGCGTTGAAATATTGACTCCCTCGCAATAAAGAGCACGTGAAATTAATTTTTTAAAGGCTATTTATAACATACGGTTTCTTATTATAATTATTTCATATGTTAACCCGTACAAAACTATAATAAAATTATATACAATACCGGAAAAACGACTAGAAGATTTCAATTCATAGTTACAGAGCTAAAACATCTGACTGTAGACATTAATTAAAAACTATTGGTTGGGTTTGGTTAGGACATACTGGTGATAGGTTTCTGTTGCCGGAGACCTAGCGTCTATTTCTGCCGTTAAACAGTAGTATGCTAGCATTACTGTGTTACAGTTTGAAGGGCACTGTAGTTAATGATATTGCGGGGCTAATGAAACTCAACATCTTGTCTCAAGGCGATGAGCGGTGCTGTGTATAACATCATAACTAACACCACATTATTATAAGCGTTTCACATACCATCAGGTGTAGTTCTCATGTCGTCGTTTCGCTGTATAAAAAACGACATCTATCAGCTCAATCCTCCTGTAATCATGGCTGCTGTAAAACAACCCTCTTTAATATTGTCACTTAGGGCTCCGACTTCTCTTGCACGGAATCAGTCTTGGTTATTTATCTACCACGTTGTCCAACGGACTACTTGGCGTGATGAGGTCACTAAAAGCATCATGGAACATGTGGTTATCCTTTCAATATTCTATCTGTCTAAAGCACGGTCTGAATGAACCTACACCCTCTGGAGTACATAGTAAACTATCATCCGATCATACTAATTGTCTGTCGACAAATGTTTGTGTTTTTTTCAATGCCAACTATGTTAAATTTGATTTTAAGTAAATATGATAAATAAATAAACTATCTCATCTTAATAATATCCGTAATCTCTATTCATAGGAGATATCCGGAGATTCATTAACTCGTCACATCATTTCCCAAACTATAGGACGTAAACACTCAAGTGTAGTAGAGATATTTTTTCTATTTATAGGTCGGCTAAGTATGGATCTAACAAAATTTCTTCCCCAAAGGGATTTACGGAGATGTTACAACCAGCAAATCAGGTGGAGAACAAGTAGCTTATATATACGCTCCTATGTACCTCATTCTTTTTATCAACCAGGTAGACTAGTAGACAATGCCAAAGGTATTGACTCCGCCTAAGGACTTATACACACCCCCACTCCCACCAATCTTTATTAGACCAGTGTGGTGGGGAATGGTCCAAATCGTATGAACTACGGACGACGGCCCCTATGGTCAGCGTATCCGGTGGCCATGCTGATTACGTGAAGGTCGCGGGAAGCAGCTGGATGCAGCGCTGGACCGATCGATGGGGAGATCTTTGAGGAAGGTTTATATCCAGCAATGGGTGTTTATCGGCGAATTTAAACTTATGTTAATTGCAACATGTCATTCTAATTACGCAAGGGTAGTTTTTCTACCAATTTATCGATACTTTCTTCCGCTTTAATATTTATAAACAGTTTTTAAATTCCACAAAGAAACGGACTAAAAACGGTTCTATATAATCAAAAAGAAAAAACCGAAAAAGTATGGAAAATTCTTTTGTGACTTTTTTTAGTGGACCCAAATCACTGTCAGACTACACTACCATTAAAAATGGTTGCGAAAATAAATCTAGACATAAGATTAAATACTACTTTAATCTTTTTATGTCATTTTAAGGACTTCATGTTAACATTTAAAAAAAAAAATTATAGGATAATAAATAACTTGTAGTGTAAATGATAACAAGTACTTTATTTTGTATTTAGAATGGGATCAAGAAAGTTCAGATATTCCCAAGGATAAGTGATTTAGACACATAACTACATATGTTTATTTCCCCTCACAATATATATGTAGTATATATAGATATAGATGTGTTATATATAATACTAGCTGTTCCTTGCCCGCTTTGCTGCATAACACCCTCGCAACTCTCTTTTAGGAAGGAACTTTCTAAAACGTATTCTTAACTGTCTCCTCAATAGCAGAAGCAATATCTCTACCAAATTTTGAGTGTTTAAGCTCCCTTATGGGGGTAACATTTCATAAAAATCCCATCTTAATTTCAAGTCTGTAAACCTTATGGTCTCTAAATATCGTGATGAGATTCCAAATATATATATACTAGAGTTTAGTAATATTCCAGAGACGAACTGTTATATTTCGTATAAGTACATATGATGCTATAAAAACATTCTAAATATCGTCTAAAGAATTAAAGCAATAACTAAAAATAGGAGCTTGTACTGAATTTAGTATTAAAAAGGATATTTTTAATACTTCTTAGTACTTGTACTAGTAATAGCCCGGCAGTCAACAGAATTGACTGGCGATCTAGATATTATGAATTGTGATCAAGTATATCTGTGCAAACGTGGCTGCTAATTCAAATTGTAATTATTATTAATTGTTGTGGAAATTGAATTTAACAATTATAATTGCATGCATGCATGGTATCAGTGCACGTGGAGTATTTGAATCCCTTGCCAACTTCACTCCGTTGGCTGCACGCACACTGTTACGCAACAAACCAACAAGCTATCGGCGACAAACTGACACACTTAAGCTGCATATGAATAAGATATACATTTATCTCATATATCATAATTTTTTGGTGGTAAACTAAAAAATGTCGTGTGCCGTTTAAATTTACAGCAACATCCGTTATACAGCGCAGGTTTTTCCCCGTTATACCCTCGTCAAAGGGTTCTTGAAATATTGACTTCTGAAACATATTTCTTGTCGTACGTACATCGAATATTATAAAGTTGACACATGCTTCATATTTACTATGTGTGTGTTTTTTAATAGTTTAATATTCGCACATATAAGTAAAGCCTTCTTTTCATCATCGTTTATAAACATTAAGTACATTTTTTTTTTATTTAATTAAGCGAGACGACAGGGACGTTCCCTTGATGTTAAGTGAAACACCTGCCTTAACAATGTAGCGCTGGTTAGAATGTTATATATAGAACATACCACACAATATTGCACCCGTTACCTGAGACATAGGATGTTGAGTCTCGTTACCCCAGTAATTACTCTAGCTGTAGCATTCTTTAAAGTGGAACTCGGTAATATTTGCACAGTACTGTTCATCGGCTGCAATAGGCCCTGCGTACCTACCTACAATGCTTAGACCTGAAAACGCAGGAGGAATGTGAAAGGCACGTAGTCTTTAACAACGCGGATCTTTTTAATATAACTGTGATACTAAAATAAGATATAGTGGTAAAATAAGATGTAAAAAAAAAATTGTTAAACTATGGTAAGCAGAAAATAAAAATGTATAGAAAACAAAAGAAGAATCAAGAAAGAATTAAAAAGATCAGAGGAAATGTAACGAAGCAAAGCTCTCAATAGGATGCTTTTATAATTTTCAGGTCTTATTCCGGCCATAAAGGAAGTATAAGGCGACAGTCTTCACTTGCGAAAGGTATGAGAGAAGGAAATAGAATGGAAAATGATAGTAGAGATGAAGCGTGGAAGATGAACTGAGGTGATAAGAATGAATAATGAGAATGTTGGAGTTAGAAATTAAGAAAACCTATGGTAAATGAAATGTACCCAATGGCCCTGACCGAAAATAATAAAAGAAGGAATAAATAAAATATCTAGATCTAGAAGTCTCCTTTAATAGCGACCTACCACCATTGAAAAGTATCTAAATTTATTGCTAAATAAGTTGATCAAATGAATTAAATAAATAGTACCTCTAGTAATATTACTCGTCGCGCCATTTGTAATATTATTCTTCGCGGCTAATATTAGTTATTTATATTTGTAAATAAAAAGGATAAGGGAACTGGCAACACTTTAGCCATGCGGGGTGTAGGTGGGGATAGCACAGTAAAAAGCGTATAATAAATACAGGTCTCGAATCATCAGTCACTCACATTCTTACTGTCTACCGGAGTGCGGTCTCTGGAGTGATTATCGTCGACATCGTATCTTCTGCCATCTGTCTTCTTGTTTGTTTTAAAAAAAATCTCTTGACCTTCAGGTGAACGTTTTACCCATTTCGATACTTAAAGTTAAAAAAATAATCACAAAAGCCGACGTTGATTTTCAGTGGAGCGTAAATCAACTCCGGGAGTGGTCTCAATTCGCCGCAAAAAGGGTCCATTACAAAAGACAGATTGTACAATGAACAAGAAAATGGGGTCAGGTCGGGAGTGACCACTTTATGAACAATAGGCGACATCGCTACATTTGCTAATACAACAGGGAAATGTAAAGGTTACAGCTGAAAATAATAATACACCTACACGAAAATCTGACGTTAAATTTGATCGCAATTTTCGGGTTCGCTGAAGAGAGAAAACGTCTTGCTTAGCAGCAGCCTGAATTAGATCTCTATAGGATAAGAGAATTGTAATAGTTTAATAATAAATAAAGCAAGGCTGTCTATCTCCCTTATGTTGAGCGCGAAGTATGAAAGGAAATGGAGTGGAGAGAGAAAGAGGAATAAGAACAGAATGAAAGACAAGAACAGATAGAAAGAAGATAATGAAGATAACAAAGAAAGAAATGTAAAAGAATAGAATTACAAGCCCAGGCCCGAATATACCCGGGAAGGAATGAGAATAAAAACTGATATAGATCTCTTAGTTCTTTGTTAGATTTATCGACAATACTGATAACAATTTAAGTAGTAACATACATTAGACAATGATACATGTATAACTTATATTATATATTTACTACTCTGAGGAAGCAACCTAAATACGTCTTTGCCTCCGCGCCGGCGTTATCTGTTTCATATTTCCTGTTGCCAGTCAATTGCTTTGAGCTGATGTAGACTTTGCTCTATGGCATTCTTCCTACGACAGCTAGGTTCGCAGTCAATCGAGGTTCCGCTTTATAGAAGCTGCGATCGTCTCCAATTCATAAAATGGCTCATCGAGCTAAGTCTGTGGGCCTTCGATTCTCCCGTGATGTCGGCTTTACTAACCAACCCCTCTTCTTTTCTGTTGTATCGGACGTGCCAACTGCCGTACTTTCTTTGGGTCGGTACCAAAATCTAGCATGTTTTCAATACATTAAGATTGTCCTTATCACCGTCTCGTATAAGCAAATCTTAGACTTTCTACTCAAAAGCCACAAAACTATCCACTGAAAAACCTACCAACAGTGGATAGTTCTCTCTAGTTGTATATATTCGAGCGCCCGAAATCCCACACATGGTTTTTCTTCCCGCTACTCTACTTTTGTAACTTACCCGATTAATCCTTTGTAATTGATTCTCTCTCTTCAATCCATTTTTAATAGTGATATAACCCAAAATTAGACCAACACAAAATAAATTCTATTAGAAAATGAAAGAAACCCTCATCGAAAAATATATATTGTGCACCAATGACCTAACATGAACGTGTTCCCGTTCCATTGCTGCTAGAACTAATACTAGATTAACAATACTTAAATAAGTAGTAACATAAGAAATAAACACCTTAACTGGTATCACAACGTTATGAGAAGACTTACCAATTACTTAATAATTTATCCGATGCCTAGGTGACGATAAGAGGCCGAGAAGAGCTGTATGTTCCGGCGCGCTCTTACAGAAGTTGAAAAGGGGTCTCTCTCCCCGAAATGGAAGTGTGCGGTGCAGGACCTGGTGTAGTCGCGGAGGTGCGCAAAAGCATTCCATGTCCCAGCAGTAAAGCTATGACGGAGAAACGTCGTGGGAGTTTTAGTCGGTGCAAGTTCGACATAACCTGGTTTTGCCGACGCGAGGACAGGTAAGCGAAAGTAATTCCCCCACTTAAAACAAAAACTTACTAATTTTCCCAAATTCGCGCGTTACTTGAATAAAAATCCGATTTATTTCAGTAAACGAGCTCAACTTGGTGCAGTGTATATTATCCTAACAACGGTCACGTTGTTAAAGGCAGGCGTATCGCTATCAGATGTAAAATAAAATAGTCCTAGCATAACAGTTGCCGTACCCGAAGTATTGGACGAAGTTGAATCATAATCTAGGTCATACGTAATCAGTATTTATCTCAGGATGCTGCTTAGGTTAGAAACACATCGAGTTCAAATTATAACTTTTTGATAATAGCCAAATTATATCTAGTATATTATATATATTTTTATCCTAATGCGAGGATCAAGTCACTTTAATGGTGGCGAGTTTCTTCTGCCGGAGACCGTCCAAGTAACACTGCAACTCTTATTTCCGCCGACCAACAGTACTGGACACATTACTGTGTTCTGGTTTGAAGGGTGTTTTAGCTAGTGACATTTGCCATAACGGGCATCATCAACTTCACTAAGTATACGAGCACAATGTGGTGATGTCTTTATCATTGTAATATAGTAATGGGCGAAAATGTCACTTTCCATCACATGGATACCCAGACCGTAAAACGGTATGATTGTTATTTAATAGTATGTTATATTATATAACATATAACGATGTAGTACTCGTTATGACAATTGTATTATTACTAGTCGTATATTAGTCTAAATACAAAACAACATATATTGAGGAAAACTGAGGTTAAATGTTTAAGTATTCATCGTCAACGAACTTCCGGAACACCCGCAGTGCATGTACCTCTTTAAAGATAAAGCATAATAGATCATGTACAAGAAATTCAGATGTAGAAGTGTGTACGCACCCTTAGTAGTGGTTCCAAAGCGGGCTGCTGGATAATTGGGTAAATAGTAGGTAATTTACATTCACCGGAGATCCGTTTTAGCTCGCATATTGATTGCTTGCCCACTCCGCGCTGTATTGACTCTGTCACTCCATTGGATTATCTATGATTACTTCTGTACAGAAGAATTATAACAGACGAAGTCATGTAATAGCTTCGTTTCCTGAAAAAACAGCTGGAAGTTCTCAAGATTTTGCAACAGCTACTTGGATGATGACACTTGATTGTGCCCCTCACCATTCAATTGTATAATGTATAGTTTTTGTATACGTATTAGTTTGTAATCATATTTTTATTTTTATGTGTTCACTGCTGGGCATAGGTCTCTCTCAAGGATCTCCATGTTGAAAGGTCTCGTGCTGTTCGCATCCAGCGACTTCCGGAATTGAGTGGAGTTGGGCCTTAACTCACCGCGCTGGCTCATTGCAAGTAAATGGGTGGTAAAAGCCTCGTTTGTTATTCATCAAGGTGCACAGTATGCAGGTGAGGTTGATTGGGGCTGATGTTGACTGTTGGTTGGCTTGAGCGATGAATGTTCTTAGTATGTGCTATTGCAGAGTGCGATGACAGAGTGGTGAGGAATGAATTGTAGTCCATATTCCCTGTTTATGGGGTAAAAAGCAAACCGATACGAGCACTGAAATTACTTTATGAAGGTTCCAGTGCTTGTGTCTGGATAAACGGGGCTTACTCAGACTGGTTTAGCGACCATAAGGCTGTTAGGCATGTGTGGTCTCGCCGTGGCTGTTTAACCTATTTATAAACAATTGCTTGAAAGATGTGGTGGTGGGTATGGACTTAGAATGAATGAGTTCACCATCAAATGCCCTCTATATGCCGATCAAGTTTCATTAAGCAAGACGAAAGTAATGGTTTTTGAAAGAGAAGAATGTATGACAAACTGTGACATTATGATTCAGGGACAAAAAGTGGAAAAGTATCTATGTATGTGCTATGAATATATTAATTCATTATAACTTTACTTAATATGTGCACTCAATGTTTACCTGCCGTTACTATTTATTTGCTGCCTGCTTACTTGTTTATGGTTTATTGTCCTCTAAGGTCTTCAACTAAAACGCTTCTTGTACAGAGAACACTTAATTTATTAATATATCAATCATCTCTTTGATATGCCATTTATTCCCCTCGTTCTGCACTTCAATCAGATGTTTTGTACATACATCGACCCATAACTTCAACTTGTATGATAACGACAATATACCGATTACCAGTAACTGGTTATCCAAACTGAATGTAACATCGAAAATGTTGACTGGAATAATTGAATGCTCCGACAGTGAGTTCGTGTCTCCATCGTTAAGACCTTAATCGACTAAGTTAGGTTCGGATTCTCCGAACGCTGTCTTCAAGTTACCGCTGTATTTGCAATTTTGCCGTCGGACGTTGTCCGAACAACTTTGGATATCGTCAAGTAACCAGAAGACGTTAGACTGCATTAGAAAATAGTGGGAAGGAAACAGATAAGAGAAGCAAATGTAATAAGATTATAACTAAAAACGTAAAATGTAAGAAATTTAAATCAAATTGAATACATAAAGTACAAAGAGATATAATAGACACAAAAGAAATATAACAGACTAGCTCTAAAAATGTATAGGAAAGAACTGTAATAAAATAACAGAAATGGAAAGAAGAGAATACGAAATGTGGAGAAGGAAGAGAGGCGATGAGTAGTAGAGAAATAAGAGTAGACGGAAAGGAATGAAAAAAAATGTGAAGGATAAAAGTGAGAACTGGGATGATAAGAAAATAAACAACGACGAAAAAATTATGTAAAATGCCCACAAAGCAGGGAATGCTGTAAAAATAAATAAAAAAAGATCAGTAGACATTTGGCAATTCTAGTTAAATGTGGAGGGAGTATAATTATCATTTTCTTATTACAGGTACATCGTTCTGATATAGATTAGTTAGTGATAGAACCTTTCATCGTCATCTCCAGGTGCTTTTTTCTTTTGCCATTTTCAACGGATGGAAAAGTCGAATCCTCTCTTTTATAGAGTTAAAACATTTCTTCAATTGTCTACCAGAAACTATAGCAGCAGCTAAACATCAGTTCGTGGTTTGCTTGGTCTATAAATCCAGCAACATTACAAAACTTAGCTTTTAATCTTTATACTATCTGAATAATTAATTTATATACCTATCAACATATACATTCATCTATCATCATCATCAGCCGATAGACGTCCACTGCTGGACATAGGCCTTTCCCAAAGATCTCCACATTAGCCGGTCCCGCGTTGCTTGCACCCAATGGGTTCCCGCAATTCTCACCAGATCATCGATTCACCTTGTGGGAGGCCTCCCAACACATTCATATAAAGTCAATATATGGATGACCATCACAAAAAGATTACTGTTTCCAAGACGCAACACCTAATCGACCTTGTGACAGAAGTTACTAATTCTTTTCCGGTTTGTAAGTAGAGTTTGGACAATTGCAGAGTTTCTACGAGTTTCATATTGCTGTTAAATACCGTTGTTTAATGAATGGACAAAAATGTAATGGATGGAAAATATAAAGTGTGTGCCTCAACTTATTTAAAGAAAGCATGAAAGAAGAAATTAGAATGAGGCATAGATTAGTGAAAGAAATGGAAGACGAAAATGGTATAGAAGAAGAGAATGGAAGGTGAGAATGAAGAGGGAAAATAAGAAATGTCTATTTCTCTAGAAATAAAGAAATGAAGCCCAGGTCCACAAATGCCCGGAGAACGATAAAAAACCACTGTTTAACATACGAAAGTCAGAGTATTTTAAAACTGTGTGAGAGTTAAACTGACATTGATCAATTCGTCTCCTGCTTTAAGGGTTTATCACGAATTTTTTTTTTTGCTCTATTGTCAATGTAATCCGACATCCATCATATACTCATCTTAGATATGTAAGTCGACATGTTTCAAATATAAAAATAAAATCGTCTTTTTGCTATATACGAGAGGATAGAGAAAGATCGGGTTTTTGTTGTTACTTAAATCGCCAAGGTTGAAGCATGACTTCGATCTCATTTCGTGTTAAGTGGCAATGTCGTCTGAAGTGGTAAATCATACTAACCAAGTAACAGCATATTCACTCAGTCAACCAGTATAGAAACTGTTTTTTTAATTTATTTATAAGCCGTGATAGTTACTCTAGATGCGCGGGATCGATCCCTGCTGAGCTTAAGCTTCCAGTAAAGGAAAACATTATGACCAATCAATCAACATCAATATCTTTCAAGAGGGGTGTAAGAGGTCCCGCATAACCACTCACGGGACCCAAGCTAACCTCACCTGCTCGTGGTGCTCTATGCTAATTAATTAACGTGGCTATGACTTCCACCAACTCACATCGGGCCTGTGTGGTGCGAAATGGCCCAAGTAGGAAAGGCCCTCCACATTAACCCCTATAAACGAAAGCTCCTGGTGCCCGGCGATGCGGGTCGAGCAGTGCAGAACTGATTGATGATAATGATCTTCCAAGAACAATATATGTCGACATTTAACATTCACCACTGTGGGGTGGTGGTGGTTGGACAGTGTGGTTGGTAAACCCCCTTTACTTTCTTGGAGTCATATATAATAAGACGACGGCCCCTAGTGAATAGCGATACCGGAGGCCATGCTGACAGTCTGGTGAAGGTCATGGAAAGCCGCTGGATGCGAGTAACACAGGCCCGATCGTGGAGATGTCTTCGAGGAAGGCCTATGGCCAGCTATGGACGTCTATTGGCTGATAATGATAATAAATGTAATCAAATTTATTGTATTCGTTGGAGGTAGTTCTTTGTCGCCGGAGATCTATATACATACTACTTCAGCACCCATTTCTGCCGCCGGACAGTGGCGTGCAAACATTACGGTGTCTCATTATTAGGGGCATTGTATCTAGTGTAATAACTGAGATAACTAGACACAAAATCTTATGCTTCAAGGCGACGAGTACAATGTGATGCAGTGTGTCCTTCATATTCGTCTTATAAAAAAAAATTGGGGACAACGACTTTTCTAACAAAGTTAATTCCATTTCTTACTTAATCCAGTTTAAGTTTATGCAGAGAACGTGCGTCGTTAGAGTGAACATTAATTATTCAGTTAGTGAAACTTTGATCGGGGTTAATTTGATTGCATGAATGTATTTTTCAGCGGAGGACAGCAAACCGTCGCACGGTTCAAGTGACCGTAATAAATATTATGTGAACTTCAGGCGACTCTTCGTAGACACCTACGTTAGTTTTTTTCACTTTGAAATAGTTTTTATACTTCAATTTAAAAACCTATACATAACTATGTAGACATCAACAAACAAGCTCATCATTGTATGTTAATGTGCACTTTTTGCGATTAGCAGTCGCTGGTGATATTTGCCAACCGGTATGACTTAAAGTGTCTTAAGGAAGTACTCGTTTGTTAAGAAGATAACGCAACTGCCACTTCCGATCCCGTGAGTCAATTATTCGTAAGCTTTCCATATAAAAAATAAAGGTAGAATGTCTATGTATCCGATGTGTTGTTCATTATTTTAAAAATTAATTAAAGCCTAGGTCTCTTGTAAAATCGTATAATTACTCTGAAAGTTTAACAAAAACCTTAATCTTCGATTTGAACACACTCACTAAAGCCAACTAAAAATGTACAGTTAAACATTTCATCTATTCGCCCATAGATGGCGCTGATATAAAACTAAAAACAGTTTCAAAGATATAAAAACAATAATAATGAATATTCAAAGGCGTAAGCTTAATATTATTTATTAAAAATTACAATTCCAATTTATTTCGCTAATCAATAAACACAATCTTTACGTAATGATAACTTAGATCATGTCCGGTATTAAAAGAATATATTCCTTCCAACGGCTACTATACGACATTATTATGGATTATGGAAGACGCTTTCTATTCGATATACACCGTGTGGAATAATGTCTAAACGGGACAAAAATCTGCAAGTACAATGTGTTACAAGCGCGACCTCTATTGTATTTTTGAAAATGTCCAAAAAGGAATAAAAGAATTTCTTTCGCTACATATTTCCCAATTCTATTTCGTGTTTGCTGCGAATCGTATATATTGCATTCACTTTTTATTTTGCTCTTGTGTACTTTGAATTAAAAATAGTCTTTTTCTTCTTCCTCTTAGCATTTGTCTAGTCTTATGACAAGGTCTGCTCTCTTACTTCTCTCACTCCACGTCGCTCTATTTGAAACATCGCTTTTCTTGAGACCACAGCTTATCACATCCTTTGTCACTACTAACTTGAATTAAAATAGTATTCAACAGAATTTGAAAAATGCTAAATTAATCACTCACATTCTCATTGTGGGTATACCTTAAAATGTTATATGGTCAAATTCGAGGTATATATTAGGGGGACCGGAAAGTAATGTCGTTTTCTTACGCTAAATACAAACACATACATTTTTAACGAGTCTTTATTTTTAATCAATGATGTATTCCCCATCATTGTCAATAACCTTTTGCCATCTAGTGAGTAAATTTTCAATCCCTGATCGATAAAAATTAATTGGTTTTTCGGCAAAATATCTAGAGATGGCATTTTGGATATCATCCAAATTTGCAAATGTTTTGCCACTTAAAAAGTGTTGCAGCGCTCGGAATAAGTGGAAATCCGATGGTGCAACATCGGGCGAATATGGTGGATGAGGCAGCACCTCCCACCCCAATTCATTAATTTTTTCTAGAGTTCGCCTTGCGCAGTGCGGTCTTGCATTGTCATGTTGGAGAATGACGCCTTTTCGGTTGACAATCGCTGGCCACTTTTCAATTAAAGATTGATTGACTCGCTGCAATTGTTCGCTGTAGAGGTCTGCAGTAACAGTTTCTCCAGGTTTCAGTAATTCAAAATGAACAATGCCGCGAATACTCCACCAAACACACAAAAGCGCTTTTTTGGGGTGTAAACCTGGCTTAGCAGTACTCCGAGGGATTTCATTTGGAGAGAGCCACTGCCTTTTGCGTTTTGGGTTATCATACAGGACCCATTTCTCATCTCCTGTGATCAAGCGATCAAAAAACGCTTCTGTGTTGTGTCGTTGAAGCAATAAGTTGCATGTGATTGATCGGTTAGCCTTATTCTGTTCGGACAGATTATGCGGGACCCAAACACCTGCTCTGCTTACTTTTCCAATCTGCTTCAAATGTTCTTGGATGGTCGACCAAGGTTTGTTGAGACTGTTTGACAATTCCTCGATCGTCTGACACGGATTTGCTTCCACTTCCGCCCTTAACACGTCGTTGTCTAACGCTGATGGTCTTCCTGATCGATACGAGTCGGAAAGATCAAAATTACCCGATTTGAACTTGGAAAACCACCTTTGGCATTTACGAATGTCCAGTGCATTTGGATAAACATCGCAAATGTTTTTGGTAGCAACTGTTGCGTTATTTCCCTTGCGAAACTCAAAGAGCATGCAATGCCGGATGTGTACCTCTTCTGGTATTTGGCTGGCCATTTTACCCAAAATTACAAAAAAAAATTGTAATTCAATTGTCTATAAGTAAAGAAATCACTATAACCTCACAATGTCTTTGGTACGCCTCTGAACAAAACAATGAGCTGACAAATGACAATCAAGTATTGGCATGCGCAGAAACGACATTACTTTCCGGTCCCCCTATTACTTACTGATGAGTAGTATCATTTAAATCCGCGTCCTAACCAAGTACTCCTTTTTTATATTTTACTTACATTTGATTTAAATTTCACTCAGTATTAATTGTCAATGTCGGGGATAGCGAAGCGTGAGCAAAATACTCTGGAGCAAACTGTTTCCTACATGTTGACAGTCGTCCCACAGTAATGCTACTATGACGTCAGATTTATCTTACAGGAATGTTATAAACCGCTCCTTCACTGTATCAGAAATCAAATCTAGGATCGTCCTGTTATAAGACAAGTAGATAAGGAATTTAAACCGCTACATTATCAAATAGCATCGTTGATAGAATTTTTCTGTTCTAACTGCGGTACGACTGAGAGTGAGATTATTCTAAGTGAACTCGCTTTACTATTCTACAGCCACATCGTAACTTACCGTCGTGCATTATTGAAGTCAAAGGTTTTTATACATAAATATACTCGTAAAAGGATTAAACATTCAAAAAACAAAGTGGCGGACGCTATCAGATGCAAAGCGCGATTACGTGTTAGGTAAATGTTTGAGCGCATGCAATATTCATTTCGCTTTATCTCCGCGCCTTGCACCATACGTTTATACGAAACTCGGCCATTTTGCTTTGGGTTTTGAAAACGAGTTTACGTACGATATTGGCTCCGATATTACGACTTTAATAGAATTCAATATTGGACGAAACGGGAATAGATATTCGACAATCAAAATTCCGCGGCACAGTGTGAAACATGTTTATTTGAGCTCGAAGATAACCTTTTGGAAATAATGTTTGCGTTCATTAAAATGTTGATTTGTGTTTAATTATCATTTTCAATTAATCGATGGAAACTTACAAATTTACTTTTATAATGCAATTGCTTGAGATAACTTTAAAAATCTGTATGTATGTATATTTAATTCTGCGTATCTGTGAAGAGATTACTGCGTTGTGATTTGAAAGAAAATTGCTTGTGATATTGCAGGCATATTCGCAATATCTTACGACTTGAATAACCAAAAAAAAAAAGAAATCTTTTTCGAATATACGAGACGTTAGTAAAAGCATACAACAAACAACCTTAGTGTAATATGTTTGCAAACGTAACGTTTAAGCGGCGCACGCTATCGCTGAAATGAAATATTAATATCAAATCTCGTACACGTTCATCGCGTTACTTACAAATTGGATTCTGGTGCTTAAGTACGCGTGTGAATTGCAGTGAATTCTATCAATGATATTTACCTTCTCCTTCTATCTTTCATTCTTTGGTTCTGGACTAAAATATTCAATAGATCTATATCTAGAAATCAGAATGATTTTTTCCATTTAAGATTAAGTCACTACCAGTGCACTAGGACGAATCCTGTGATCTTATTCGTCTGTTCTTCAAGTGAATACTTCCCAAATAAAGAACCTGAACATCTTTTTAGTAGACTTCTACGACAGTTACTTTAGTCATAGTACTAACCTAAGCCTAAACGTTTTCTTTTTTAGCTTTAGATAAGAAGAAAATGTAAATTAAACTACTTTAGGGAAAGCTAGATAGAAGCGGTCAAGTAATTGTATATGACCAGCATTGATAGTCACATTTTTCTCTGTGACGTGGAAGGTTTGTAAGGTATTCTGCTTTGAGAGAAGAGCGGTATTTTGTTTCTAAATTCACCGGAAATACCTCTTGCTGCTATTCAAATTGAAACAATATTCGACAAGTTAGTCCTTGCTTTGTCTTATAGAATATTGATTTCATGTTGCTAAAAATATTCTTATTGAATTATCTATAAGAAAAACTTAAAAATTTTATTTTTGATCGTTTTAAAAACTAACTTCCAATTTCTCATCAAAAAACATTCGGCCGAGCGGTTCGTATAACACGTTAATGGGTTTCATAATGCCCAGTGAAATATTTAAAAGCATATTTTCTGTTGAAATACTTTTATATGGATTATCAAATGTTCACTAAATAAAGGGGGTTGAATTTATAAAGTATAAGCCATTAAACTAGTACACTGAAAACATATTGAATATGTACTAAAGTTTCTTCTGACATCTGGGGGAAAACATACAATCATCATCATCATCAGCCGATAGACATCCACTGCTGGACGTAGGTCTACCCCAAAGATCTCGACACCGATGAAGCCGCTATGGTTGTCAATAAAACTGCGGCGCAAATATTACCTTATGGTAATATTTGCGCTTTTTATAAAAAGGTAAAATTTTTATGGTGTTTTATAAAAAGGCGTCCCGCACAACTCAAGGTATCCAAGCCAACCTCACCTGCATGTAGTGCACGCACGCATCAACAAACGAACCTCCGGCTTTCACCAACCGTTGTGGAAAATGACCCAAAACCCTCCATATGAATTCCTAGAAACGTGATGATGTTTGGAGAGTCCTAGACTGCAGTAGACGTCTATCGGCTGATGATGAGGATGATGAAGTATAATAGAAAGATTAGAGGAAAACTAACTATTCCTCGCCCGCTTTGCTACCCGTAACACCTCCGCAACTCGCTTGAGGACAGGAATTATGTGAAATCTATTCTCAGCTGACCTCTAAATGCCAAAAGCAATATCTCTACCAAATATTGAGTGTTTACGTCCAATTGTTTCGAAGTTGTCGTGATGAATCAATAGACCTCTGGATATCTCCTATATATATATATATATATATTATAGATAAAGATAATACAATTAAACTTCTATCTCTTTCTAGAGATAATTCCTGAAGTCCGAGGATAGTTATTATATTTATTCTGCGAAGCGACGAGACAACTCGTAACAACTCACAGCTAGTTAGCATGATGAACACTGCTCCACAATGTGCTCGTTGTCTTGAGACCTAAAATATCAAGTCCTATTACCCCAATAATTTCACTAACTACAACCCCCTTGAAACCGTAACACAATAATATTTCCACCCAACTTTGCTGGCAACAATAGAAACTGCTCCAACAATAGAGATATCATCATCAGTCGATAGACGTCCACAGCTGAACATAGGCCTCCATCAAAGGTCTCCACATCGATTGGTTCCATTTTGCCCGCATCCAGTGGGTACCCGCGATTCTCACCAGATCATCGGTCACAACAGAGACGTACCATCAGTTAAATATTGTTTTAACCGTAGAAACTAACTGAAGAATGATATCATGAGAGAACTTTCTTTGACTTTACGGGGCAGTAGATGTAACATCACAATTAAGTATTTCATATAAACTCCTCGCACAGTAATGAGATCGTATCTGACTTTATCAGATAAGAGAACAGTTAGTTTTTTTACTAATTTAAAAATACATAATAACTCCTAAAAAGGAATAACATGAATATAAATCTAACTGGGATCAAACGTTGTCCTGATGGTTTAAACGAAATGAAGTTTCGTTAAACCCACTTCTTGAACCTTTGTACCCTCTGTCAAAGGACGACTTAAACTCTCGTTTTAATGTTTGTTATAATACCGGTCGATGTATACATCATATATTAAACTTAATCTGTTTCTAATATTCGTTATCCCACATTCATCATCATCAACCTGTAGACATGCTGGATATAGGTCTACTGTAAAATACTCCTCGTAAAGATCCTAGCGATTCCTGTGATCATTTGTCTTTTCACATATCGACAGTTACCAGGTCTAGAGTCATTTAGATTGATGCCACAAATATGGATAAAAGCATTGTAACTTGGGTTTCAAATTTTAATGAAAATGGACCTCAAGAGATCTAAACATGATCTTTTAATTTAGTTAAATTAAATTTCTTTTAAGAGGCAACGTTTCTTATTAAAGGTGATTTTACCTTTCGAAACTTGATACGAATTAAACCAACATCCAATTTGTTGTACCGGGTTCAATTAAATGTGCGTTAAGTTTAACTGCTGTTCTTGTGTTTTTAATTAACCATTTGTTCTTGAACAGAAAAGTTTGGTTTTTTGTTTTTGTTCTTCATTGAAATCGGAGTCTAGTGTTGAGTAATAATATTTTGAATGGACCAATCTATTTATTTAAACAGGTACAAGTATACTTTGAACTCGTAATTGTCTTCCTGTTCTACACTTTGTTGGAGCTTCACCATATTTGCTGGCATCAGATCCTCTAACTCTCTCTTGTTTTCAATTTTTATTTACATCGACCGTAAAAATTAAATGTACGTAGGGAAGCACGTAAAAAAGTCGTTTAGCTCGCGAAGCACCCGTAAGTATTCAAGCTCCATTACCTAGACATAAATCCTTAATAACTTTAAGCTTACTTCGCAAATCGTTTTTTAAATGAATATTTAAATATTATAGTTCCTTAAACTTGTTACTGTTTCTGGTAAAGTAAGAGGTAGTCTTAGAAATGTTGATTTCGGTAGTTCAGATTTATCTTTAAAAACTTGTATATCTAATAAATGTATTTTTTTTTCAGCAGCCCATTTATTTCCCCACCGCTGGGCACGGACTTACCCTCAATATAAGCGCGATGAGGCCATAGTCACCTCGCGACTCCAATGCGGATTGGTGACATCACACACACCTTAGAAAAAATTCTCAGTCATTTGCAGGTTTCCTCGCGATGTTTTCCTTCACCGTTTGTATTTTGCTGTCGTTACTAAAGTTAACAAATGTACATAACTTAAATATTTTAATACGAGATTCCAACCCGCTACTAACTATTAGGCCAGCGAGCTATACACAATGATATAATATCAAGTGTATCATGAAAGTTAAAGAAACTAACATTTCCTTATATAATTTTTTAGTAAATAATAAATATGTATAAAAATATATCAGTCTTCAATAGGGACTGTAATCAACATCATCAGCCGATAGACGCCCACTGCTGGACATAGGCCAAAGATTTCTACATGTAAAAGGGACTATAAAGATAAATATTTTACTAACGAAATTACTATTGATAAAATAAACTTACTACCACTACTTACTACTCACTAGAACATTTTTTAAGTTTCTGCCGCACCTTCTCTTTTGGCAGTTTCAATACTAATTATAATCCAGTAAATATAAGTAATAGGAATACTTCCGATAAAATTAAACGTACGCGCCTTGGGGATTAATTTTGCAGTATCATACCCCCAATCAAATTATCAAACTACCCTAAAACCGCGTTTCCGGCATTGACTGTATGGAATTAAATGATTAAATAAAATTTCCATAGTATGGTGGTAATTAAAATGAAATAAGTATACGGAACCGATGAGTATGATGGTACAAGTGTATTGATATAAATTAATTTTTTTTTTTTTTTATTTGATGAGATCAGATTATAAATTCTAAATGGAGATTTTCGTTATAATGTAATAATAGGGGGACCAGAAAGTAATGTCGTTTCTGCGCATGCCAATACTTGATTGTCATTTGTCAGCTCATTGTTTTGTTCAGAGACGTACCAAAGACATTGTGAGGTTATAGTGATTTCTTTACTTATAGACAATTGAATTACAATTTTTTTTTTGTAATTTTGGGTAAAATGGCCAGCCAAATACCAGAAGAGGTACACATCCGGCATTGCATGCTCTTTGAGTTTCGCAAGGGAAATAACGCAACAGTTGCTACCAAAAACATTTGCGATGTTTATCCAAATGCACTGGACATTCGTAAATGCCAAAGGTGGTTTTCCAAGTTCAAATCGGGTAATTTTGATCTTTCCGACTCGTATCGATCAGGAAGACCATCAGCGTTAGACAACGACGTGTTAAAGGCGGAAGTGGAAGCAAATCCGTGTCAGACGATCGAGGAATTGTCAAACAGTCTCAACAAACCTTGGTCGACCATCCAAGAACATTTGAAGCAGATTGGAAAAGTAAGCAGAGCAGGTGTTTGGGTCCCGCATAATCTGTCCGAACAGAATAAGGCTAACCGATCAATCACATGCAACTTATTGCTTCAACGACACAACACAGAAGCGTTTTTTGATCGCTTGATCACAGGAGATGAGAAATGGGTCCTGTATGATAACCCAAAACGCAAAAGGCAGTGGCTCTCTCCAAATGAAATCCCTCGGAGTACTGCTAAGCCAGGTTTACACCCCAAAAAAGCGCTTTTGTGTGTTTGGTGGAGTATTCGCGGCATTGTTCATTTTGAATTACTGAAACCTGGAGAAACTGTTACTGCAGACCTCTACAGCGAACAATTGCAGCGAGTCAATCAATCTTTAATTGAAAAGTGGCCAGCGATTGTCAACCGAAAAGGCGTCATTCTCCAACATGACAATGCAAGACCGCACTGCGCAAGGCGAACTCTAGAAAAAATTAATGAATTGGGGTGGGAGGTGCTGCCTCATCCACCATATTCGCCCGATGTTGCACCATCGGATTTCCACTTATTCCGAGCGCTGCAACACTTTTTAAGTGGCAAAACATTTGCAAATTTGGATGATATCCAAAATGCCATCTCTAGATATTTTGCCGAAAAACCAATTAATTTTTATCGATCAAGGATTGAAAATTTACTCACTAGATGGCAAAAGGTTATTGACAATGATGGGGAATACATCATTGATTAAAAATAAAGACTCGTTAAAAATGTACGTGTTTGTATTTAGTGTAAGAAAACGACATTACTTTCTGGTCCCCCTAATACAATAGTTACAGTAGTTACGAGATGATCGTCATTATTAATATCAACTAAGCCTCAAGGATATCGACATCGATTGCCGCTGCGATTCTTACTCTGTTCTACAGTTTCCACGAGACCTTTGGTATCTTTGGTGAACTCTCAGTAAACTTTTCCTTGCAGTAAATTTTTCCTTGCAGTAAACTTTTCCTTGCAGTAAACTTTTCCTGGCAGTAAACTTTTCCTGGCAGTAAACCTTTTTCACGCAGTATACTTTTCCTCGCAGTAAACTTTTCCTCGCAGTAAACTTTTACTCTATATAATCTATAACCTTTTTCTTGCAGTAAAGTTTCCCTCGCAGTAAAGTTTTCCTCGCAGTAAACTTTTTCTGGCAGTAAAGTTTTCCTGGCAGTAAAATTTTCCTGGCAGTAAAGTTTTCCTCGCAGTAAAGTTTTCCTCGCAGTAAAGTTTTCCTTGCAGTAAACTTTTCCTCGCAATAACCTTTTTCTTGCAGTAAAGTTTCCCTCGTAGAAAAGTTTTCCACGCAGTAAAGTTGTCCTCACAGTAAAGTATTCCTGGTAGTAAAGTTTTCCTCGCAGTAAAATTTTTTCGTAGTAAAGTTTTCCTAGCAGTAAAGTTTTCCTCGCAGTAAAGTTTTCCACGCAGTAAACTTTTTCTCGCAGTAAACTTTTCCACCCAGTAAACTTTTCCTCGCATTTAACTTTCCCTCGCAGTAAACTTTTCCTCGCAGTAAACTTTTACTCTATATACTCTATAACCTTTTTCTTGCAGTAAAGTTTCCCTCGCAGTAAAGTTTTCCTCGCAATAAACTTTTTCTGGCAGTAAAGTTTTCCTGGCAGTAAAGTTTTCCTGGCAGTAAAGTTTTCATGGCAGTAAAGTTTTCCCAGCAGTAAAATTTTCCTGGCAGTAAAGTTTTCCTCGCAGTAAAATTTTCCTCGCAGTAAAGTTTTCCTTGCAGTAAACTTTTCTTCGCAATAACCTTTTTCTTGCAGTAAAGTTTCCCTCGTAGAAAAGTTTTCCTCGCAGTAAACTTTTCCTCGCAGTAAACTTTTACTCTATATACTCTATAACCTTTTTCTTGCAGTAAAGTTTCCCTCGCAGTAAAGTTTTCCTCGCAGTAAACTTTTTCTGGCAGTAAAGTTTTCCTGTCAGTAAAGATTTCCTGACAGTAAAGTTTTCCCAGCAGTAAAGTTTTCCTGGCAGTAAAGTTTTCCCAGCAGTAAAGTTTTCTGGCAGTAAAATTTTCCTGGCAGTAAAGTTTTCCTCGCAGTAAAGTTTTCCTCGCAGTAAAGTTTTCCTTGCAGTAAACTTTTCCTCGCAATAACCTTTTTCTTGCAGTAAAGTTTGCCTCGTAGAAAAGTTTTCCACGCAGTAAAGTTTTCCTCACAGTAAAGTATTCCTGGTAGTAAAGTTTTCCTCGCAGTAAAATTTTTTCGTAGTAAAGTTTTCCTGGCAGTAAAGTTTTCCTTGCAGTAAAGTTTACCTCGCAGTAAAGTTTTCCTCGCAATAAACCTTTTTCACGCAGTATACTTTTCCTCGCAGTAGACTTTTCCTCGCAGTAAAGTTTTCCTTGCAGTAAACTTTTCCTTGCAATAACCTTTTTCTCGCAGTAAATTTTTCCTCGCAGTATACTTTTCTTCGCAGTAAAATTTTCCTCGAAGTAAAGTTTTCCTTGCAGTAAAGTTTTCTTCGCAGTAAACTTTTTCCCGCAGTAAACTTTTTCACCCAGTAAACTTTTACTCGCAATAAACCTTTTTCACGCAGTATACTTTTTCTCGCAGTAGACTTTTTCTCGCAGTAAAGTTTTCTTTGCAGTAAACTTTTCCTTGCAGTAAGCTTTTCCACGCAGTAAATTTTTTCTCGCAGTATACTTTTCTTCGCAGTAAAGTTTTTCATGCAGTAAAGTTATCCTTGTAGTAAAGTTTTCCACGCAGTAAAGTTTTCCTCACAGTAAAGTTTTCCTCGCATTAAAATTTTTTCGTAGTAAAGTTTTCCTGGCAGTAAAGTTTTCCTGGCAGTAAAGTTTTCCTGGCAGTAAAGTTTTCCTGGCAGTAAAGTTTTCCTGGCAGTAAAGTTTTCCTGGCAGTAAAGTTTTCCTTGCAGTAAACTTTCTTTTGCAGTAAACTTTTTTTTGCAGTAAGCTTTTCCACGCAGTAAATTTTTCCTCGCAGGTATACTTTTCGTCGCAGTAAAGTTTTCCTCGCAGTAAAGTTTTCCACGTAGTAAACTGTTCCTCGCAGTAAAGTTATGCTCGCAGTAAACATTTCCGCGCAGTATACATTTAGACGCAGTGGACTTATCCTCACAGTGCACTTTTGAGCACCGTGAACTGTTTTCTTATTTTGTCAGCAGCGACGATGAAGCGCGAAAGCGAACTAACGAATTAATTGGTGTTGTGTACACTAAAGATTACATGTGACGCCATTAGTAATAATCGCAAGGTGTTAAATCAGGACACCTTGCGGGCCGCGGTGTTGGTGCGCCCCGGCCAATCCATCGCTGAGGGAAAGTAGAGAGTCATTAAAGTAAGCGCCGTTATTTTGATTGTTGGGCAAGAAGACTGGGCCTATCAAATAACTATGAATTATGACTATCTTTACGTTTACGGAGAATCTTCGTTGATGAGCTTCTTCTCTAATCACGTCGGGATTTTCACCTCGCATGGCCTAATAATGATTAATATGAATATTACTTATGCCGTCTCTGTCAAACTTCGATTCATCCGATCACAATATTTTTGAGAGAAAATTATTATTTTCTAAATCTGCACGCAGCATAAAACGACAGAAGTCTAACCTCTCGGCAGAATCTTCTTCCTTCAGGGCCTGGACCGTAATAAGCTCGCACGTGTTATAACAAAAACCAAAGGGTCAAATTAAAGGCAAGCGCGGCGCCTACTTTTATGACTCGCTACTTTCCCTCAGCGATAGATTGGGCGAGGCGGACCAACACCGCGGCCCGCACGGTGTCCTGATTTAACACGTTGCGATTATTACTTACGGGGTCACATGAAATCTTTAGTGAACACAACACCAATTAATTCGTTAGAAGATTCAATGTCAGGCTTCTTCGTCGCTGCTGACAAAATAAGAAAACAGTTCACGGTGCTCAAAAGTGCACTGTGAGGATAAGTCCACTGCGTCTAAATGTATACTGCGCGGAAATGTTAACTGCGAGGATAACTTTACTGCGAGGAAAACTTTACTGCCAGGAAAACTTTACTGCCAGGAAAACTTTACTGTGAGGAAAACTTTACTGCGAGGAAAACTTTACTGCGAGGAAAACTTTACTGCCAGGAAAACTTTACTGCCAAGAAAACTTTACTGTGAGGAAAACTTTACTGCCAGGAAAACTTTACGGTGAGGAAAACTTTACTGCTAGGAAAACTTTACTGCGCGAAAACTTTACTGCCAGGAAAACTTTACTGTGAGGAAAACTTTACTGCCAGGAAAACTTTACTGTGAGGAAAACTTTAGTGCGAGGAAAACTTTACTGTGAGGAAAACTTTACTGCCAGGAAAACTTTACTGTGAGGAAAACTTTACGGTGAGGAAAACTTTACTGCCAGGAAAACTTTACGGTGAGGAAAACTTTACTACCAGGAAAACTTTACTGTGAGGAAAACTTTACTGCTAGGAAAACTATACTGCCAGGAAAACTTTACGGTGAGGAAAACTTTACTGCTAGGAAAACTTTACTGCGCGGAAAACTTTACTGCCAGGAAAACTTTACTGTGAGGAAAACTTTACGGTGAGGAAAACTTTACTGCCAGGAAAACTTTACGGTGAGGAAAACTTTACTACCAGGAAAACTTTACTGTGAGGAAAACTTTACTGCTAGGAAAACTTTACTGCCAGGAAAACTTTACTGTGAGGAAAACTTTACTGCGAGGAAAACTTTACTGCGAGGAAAACTTTACGGTGAGGAAAACTTTACTGCCAGGAAAACTTTACTGTGAGGAAAACTTTACGGTGAAGAAAACTTTACTACCAGGAAAACTTTACTGTGAGGAAAACTTTACTGCTAGGAAAACTTTACTGCCAAGAAAACTTTACTGTGAGAAAAACTTTACTGCGAGGAAAACTTTACTGCGAGGAAAACTTTACTGCCAGGAAAACTTCACGGTGAGAAAAAATTTTACTGCCAGGAAAACTTTACTGCGAGTAAAACTTTACTACGAGGAAAACTTTACTACCAGGAAAACTTTACTGTGAGGAAAACTTTACTGCGAGAAAAGTTTACTGCGAGGAAAAGTTTACTGCGAGGAAAACTTTACTGCAAGGAAAACTTTACGGTGAGGAAAACTTTACTGCTAGGAAAACTTTACTGCGCGGAAAACTTTACTGCTAGGAAAACTTTACTGTGAGGAAAACTTTACTGCTAGGAAAACTTTACTGTGAGGAAAACTTTACTGCGAGGAAAACTTTGCTGCGAGGAAAACTTTACTGCCAGGAAAACTTTACGGTGAAAAAAACTTTACTGCCAGGAAAACTTTACTACGAGGAAAACTTTACTGCGAGCAAAGTTTACTGCGAGGAAAAGTTTACTGCGAGGAAAACTTTACTGCAAGGAAAACTTTACTACCAGGAAAACTTGACTGTGAAGAAAAATTTACTACGAGAAAAGTTTAATGCGAGGAAAACTTTACTGCAAGGAAAACTTTACTGCGAGGAAAACTTTACTGCGAAGAAAACTTTACTGCCAGGATAACTTTACGGTGAGGAAAACTTTACTGCCAAGAAAACTTTACTGCGCGGAAAACTTTACTGCCAGGAAAACTTTACTGTGAGGAAAACTTTACTGCTAGGAAAACTTTACTGCCAGGAATACTTTACTGTTAGGAAAACTTTACTGCGAGGAAAACTTTACTGCGAGGAAAACTTTACTGCCAGGAAAACTTTACTGCGAGGAAAACTTTACTACCAGGAAAACTTTACTGTGAGGGAAAACTTTACTGCGAGGAAAACTTTACTACCAGGAAAACTTTACTGTGGGGAAAACTTTAGTGCGAGAAAAGTTTACTGCGAGGAAAAGTTTACTGCGAGGAAAACTTTACTGCGAGTAAAACTTTACTACGAGGAAAACTTTAATACCAGGAAATCTTTACTGTGAGGATAACTTTACTGCGAGAAAAGTTTACTGCGAGGAAAAGTTTACTGCCAGGAAAACTTTACTGTGAAGAAAACTTTACTGCGAGAAAAGTTTACTGCGAGGAAAACTTTACTGCAAGGAAAACTTTACGGTGAGGAAAACTTTACTGCTAGGAAAACTTTACTGCGCGGAAAACTTTACTGCTAGGAAAACTTTACTGTGAGGAAAACTTTACTGCTAGGAAAACTTTACTGTGAGGAAAACTTTACTGCGAGGAAAACTTTGCTGCGAGGAAAACTTTACTGCCAGGAAAACTTTACGGTGAAGAAAACTTTACTGCCAGGAAAACTTTACTGCGAGGAAAACTTTACTGCGAGCAAAGTTTACTGCGAGGAAAAGTTTACTGCGAGGAAAACTTTACTGCAAGGAAAACTTTACTACCAGGAAAACTTTACTGTGAAGAAAACTTTACTACGAGAAAAGTTTAATGCGAGGAAAACTTTACTGCAAGGAAAACTTTACTGCGAGGAAAACTTTACTGCGAGGAAAACTTTACTGCCAGGATAACTTTACGGTGAGGAAAACTTTACTGCCAAGAAAACTTTACTGCGCGGAAAACTTTACTGCCAGGAAAACTTTACTGTGAGGAAAACTTTACTGCTAGGAAAACTTTACTGCCAGGAATACTTTACTGTTAGGAAAACTTTACTGCGAGGAAAACTTTACTGCGAGGAAAACTTTACTGCCAGGAAAACTTTACTGCCAGGAAAACTTTACGGTGAAGAAAACTTTACTGCCAGGAAAACTTTACTGCTAGGAAAATTATACTGCCAGGAAAACTATACTGCCAGGAAAACTTTACTGTGAGGAAAACTTTACGGCGAGGAAAACTTTACTGCAAGGAAAACTTTACTGCGAGGAAAACTTTACTGCGAGCAAAGTTTACTGCGAGGAAAAGTTTACTGCGAGGAAAACTTTACTGCAAGGAAAACTTTACTACCAGGAAAACTTTACTGTGAAGAAAACTTTACTACGAGAAAAGTTTAATGCGAGGAAAACTTTACTGCAAGGAAAACTTTACTGCGAGGAAAACTTTACTGCGAGGAAAACTTTACTGCCAGGATAACTTTACGGTGAGGAAAACTTTACTGCCAAGAAAACTTTACTGCGCGGAAAACTTTACTGCCAGGAAAACTTTACTGTGAGGAAAACTTTACTGCTAGGAAAACTTTACTGCCAGGAATACTTTACTGTTAGGAAAACTTTACTGCGAGGAAAACTTTACTGCGAGGAAAACTTTACTGCCAGGAAAACTTTACTGCCAGGAAAACTTTACGGTGAAGAAAACTTTACTGCCAGGAAAACTTTACTGCTAGGAAAATTATACTGCCAGGAAAACTATACTGCCAGGAAAACTTTACTGTGAGGAAAACTTTACGGCGAGGAAAACTTTACTGCAAGGAAAACTTTACTGCCAGGAAAACTTTACTGTGAGGGAAAACCTTTCTGCCAGGAAAACTTTACTGCGAGGAAAACTTTACTGTGAGGGAAAACTTTACTGCCAGGAAAACTTTACTGCGAGGAAAACTTTACTACCAGGAAAACTTTACTGTGAGGAAAACTTTAGTGCGAGAAAAGTTTACTGCGAGGAAAAGTTTACTGCGAGGAAAACTTTACTACCACGAAAACTTTACTGTGAGGAAAACTTTACTGTGAGGAAAACTTTACTGTGAGGAAAACTTTACTGCCAGGAAAACTTTACTGCGAGGAAAACTTTACTGCGAGGAAAACTTTACTACCAGGAAAACTTTACTGTGATGGAAAACTTTACTGCCAGGAAAACTTTACTGCGAGGAAAACTTTACTACCAGGAAAACTTTACTGTGAGGAAAACTTAAGTGCAAGAAAAGTTTACTGCGAGGAAAACTTTACTGCGAGAAAAGTTTACTGCGAGGAAAAGTTTACTGCGAGGAAAACTTTACTGCAAGGAAAACTTTACAACCAGGAAAACTTTATTGTGAAGACAACTTTACTGCGAGAAAAGTTTACTGCGAGAAAACTCTACTGCGAGGAAAACTCTACTGCAAGGAAAACTTTACTGCGTGGAAAACGTTTACTGTGAGGAAAACTTTACTGTGAGGAAAACTTTACTGCGAGAAAAGTTTACTGCGAGGAAACCTCTACTGCGAGGAAAACTTTATTGCGTGAAAAGTTTACTGGAAGGAAACGTTACTGCGAGGAAAACTTTACTGCGAGGAAAATTTTACTGCGTGGAAAACGTTTACTGCGAGGAAAACTTAACTGCCAGGAAAACTTTACTGTGAGGAAAACTTTACTGCGAAGAAAACTTTACTACGAGGATAATTTGACTGCAAGGAAAACTTTACTACGAGGAAAATTTTACTGCCAGGAAAACTTTACTGTGAGGAAAACTTTACGGGGAGAAAACTTTACTGCAAGGAAAACTTTACTGCCAGGAAAACTTTACGGTGAGGAAAACTTTACTGCCAGGAAAACTTTACTGCGAGGAAAACTTTACTGCGAGGAAAACTTTACTACCAGGAAAACTTTACTGTGAGGAAAACTTTACTGCGAGGAAAACTTTACTGCGAGGAAAACTTTACTACCAGGAAAACTTTACTGTGGGGAAAACTTTAGTGCGAGAAAAGTTTACTGCGAGGAAAAGTTTACTGCGAGGAAAACTACTGTGAGAAAAACTTTACTGCGAGGAAACCTTTACTGCGAGGAATACTTTACTGCCAGGAAAACTTTACGGTGAGAAAAAATTTTACTGCCAGGAAAACTTTACTGCGAGTAAAACTTTACTACGAGGAAAACTTTACTACCAGGAAAACTTTACTGTGAGGAAAACTTTACTGCGAGAAAAGTTTACTGCGAGGAAAAGTTTACTGCCAGGAAAACTTTACTGTGAAGAAAACTTTACTGCGAGAAAAGTTTACTGCGAGGAAAACTTTACTGCAAGGAAAACTTTACGGTGAGGAAAACTTTACTGCTAGGAAAACTTTACTGCGCGGAAAACTTTACTGCTAGGAAAACTTTACTGTGAGGAAAACTTTACTGCTAGGAAAACTTTACTGTGAGGAAAACTTTACTGCGAGGAAAACTTTGCTGCGAGGAAAACTTTACTGCCAGGAAAACTTTACGGTGAAGAAAACTTTACTGCCAGGAAAACTTTACTGCGAGGAAAACTTTACTGCGAGCAAAGTTTACTGCGAGGAAAAGTTTACTGCGAGGAAAACTTTACTGCAAGGAAAACTTTACTACCAGGAAAACTTTACTGTGAAGAAAACTTTACTACGAGAAAAGTTTAATGCGAGGAAAACTTTACTGCCAGGATAACTTTACGGTGAGGAAAACTTTACTGCCAAGAAAACTTTACTGCGCGGAAAACTTTACTGCCAGGAAAACTTTACTGTGAGGAAAACTTTACTGCTAGGAAAACTTTACTGCCAGGAATACTTTACTGTTAGGAAAACTTTACTGCGAGGAAAACTTTACCGCCAGGAAAACTTTACTGCCAGGAAAACTTTACGGTGAAGAAAACTTTACTGTCAGGAAAACTTTACTGCTAGGAAAACTTTACTGCCAGGAAAACTTTACTGTGAGGAAAACTTTACGGCGAGGAAAACTTTACTGCAAGGAAAACTTTACTGCCAGGAAAACTTTACGGTGAGGAAAACTTTACTGCCAGGAAAACTTTACTGCGAGGAAAACTTTACTGCGAGGAAAACTTTGCTGCGAGGAAAACTTTACTGCCAGGAAAACTTTACGGTGAAGAAAACTTTACTGCCAGGAAAACTTTACTGCGAGGAAAACTTTACTGCGAGCAAAGTTTACTGCGAGGAAAAGTTTACTGCGAGGAAAACTTTACTGCAAGGAAAACTTTACTACCAGGAAAACTTTACTGTGAAGAAAACTTTACTACGAGAAAAGTTTAATGCGTGGAAAACTTTACTGCAAGGAAAACTTTACTGCGAGGAAAACTTTACTGCGAGGAAAACTTTACTGCCAGGATAACTTTACGGTGAGGAAAACTTTACTGCCAAGAAAACTTTACTGCGCGGAAAACTTTACTGCCAGGAAAACTTTACTGTGAGGAAAACTTTACTGCTAGGAAAACTTTACTGCCAGGAATACTTTACTGTTAGGAAAACTTTACTGCGAGGAAAACTTTACTGCGAGGAAAACTTTACTGCCAGGAAAACTTTACTGCCAGGAAAACTTTACGGTGAAGAAAACTTTACTGCCAGGAAAACTTTACTGCTAGGAAAACTTTACTGCCAGGAAAACTTTACTGTGAGGAAAACTTTACGGCGAGGAAAACTTTACTGCAAGGAAAACTTTACGGTGAAGAAAACTTTACTGCCAGGAAAACTTTACTGCGAGGAAAACTTTACTGCGAGCAAAGTTTACTGCGAGGAAAAGTTTACTGCGAGGAAAACTTTACTGCAAGGAAAACTTTACTGCCAGGAAAACTTTACTGCGAGGAAAACTTTACTGCGAGGAAAACTTTACTACCAGGAAAACTTTACTGTGAGGAAAACTTTAGTGCGAGAAAAGTTTACTGCGAGGAAAAGTTTACTGCGAGGAAAACTTTACTACCACGAAAACTTTACTGTGCGGAAAACTTTACTGTGAGGAAAACTCTACTGCGAGGAAAACTTTACTGCGAGGAAAACTTTACTGCCAGGAAAACTTTACGGTGAGGAAAACTTTACTGCCAGGAAAACTTTACTGCGAGGACAATTTTACTGCGAGGAAAACTTCACGGTGAGGAAAACTTTACTACGAGGAAAATTTACTGCGAAGAAAACTTTACTGCTAGGAAAACTTTACTGCCAGGAAAACTTTACTGTGAGGAAAACTTTACTGCGAGGAAAACTTATCTGCGAGGAAAACTTTACTGCCAGGAAAACTTTACGGTGAGGAAAACTTTACTGCTAGGAAAACTTTACTGCGAGGAAAACTTTACTGCGAGAAAAGTTTACTGTGAGGAAAAGTTTACGGTGAGGACAACTTTACTGCCAGGAAAACTTTACGGTGAGGAAAACTTTACTGCCAGGAAAACTTTACGGTGAGGAAAACTTTACTACCAAGAAAATTTACTGCGAGGAAAACTTTACTGCTAGGAAAACTTTACTGCCAGGAAAACTTTACTGTGAGGAAAACTTTACTGCGAGGAAAACTTTACTGCGAGGAAAACTTTACTGCCAGGAAAACTTTACGGTGAGGAAAACTTTACTGCCAGGAAAACTTTACTGCGAGGAAAACTTTACTGCGAGAAAAGTTTACTGCGAGGAAAAGTTTACCGCGACGAAAACTTTACTGCAAGGAAAACTTTACAACCAGGAAAACTTTATTGTGAAGAAAACTTTACTGCGAGAAAAGTTTACTGCGAGAAAACTCTACTGCGAGGAAAACTCTACTGCAAGGAAAACTTTACTGCGTGGAAAACGTTTACTGTGAGGAAAACTTTACTGCTAGGAAAACTTTACTGCTAGGAAAACTTTACTGTGAGGAAAACTTTACTGCGAGAAAAGTTTACTGCGAGGAAACCTCTACTGCGAGGAAAACTTTATTGCGTGAAAAGTTTACTGGAAGGAAACGTTACTGCGAGGAAAACTTTACTGCGAGGAAAACTTTACTGCGTGGAAAACGTTTACTGCGAGGAAAACTTAACTGCCAGGAAAACTTTACTGTGAGGAAAACTTTACTGCGAAGAAAACTTTACTACGAGGATAATTTGACTGCAAGGAAAACTTTACTACGAGGAAAATTTTACTGCGAGGAAAACTTTACTGCGAGGAAAACTTTACTGCGAGGAAAACTTTACTACGAGGAAAATTTTACTGCAAGGAAAACAACTGCGAGGAAAACTTTACTGCGAGCAAAAGCTTACGGTGAGGATAACTTTACTCCCAGGAAGACTTTACTACGAGGAAAACTTTACTGCGAGGAAAACTTTACTGCGTGACAAAGCTTACTGCGAGAAAAAGTTTACTGCGAGGAATAGTCCACTGTGAGGAATAGTCTACTGTGAGAAAACGTTTACTGTGTGGACAAGGTTACTGTTAGGAAAAGTTTAACTATGACTTGGTGACGATTTGGAATACGTAGCTGATATATAGATAGGGTATGTCAGCGTATTCTTCATTACCGTAATCCGCCACGCCATTGAAATTAAATAGATTTGGTATGGAAAATAAAAACTATTCAGAATTAACAAGACATCGACAATGTACGTCCGCACATTATTACGCACATATAGTTAAATTTTAACTGTCGTACTGACTCATTACATAAAAGTGACATTGCACTAGTTTTACAATGAATTTAATATCTATAACGACAACAACAACGCACGTGTTACAACAAAAGAGTTAAAGTTAAAGGCCGGCGCGACCTCTACTTTTATGACTCTCTACAGTTTGGTATATCATGGTACTTGGTTTTTTTTTAGAAATTTTAGAAATTTTATGTACTTTTTTATACCTTGTCCGATAGGTATATAAGTCAGGTACTTATTTAGGTGCCTTTTACATATTTTTTATAAATAAAATTTTATTTTAAGATTTAATAAAAATGTAAGTAAGCCGCCTTATATTTTCTGCCTCTACTTTCAAGAAACCTAATTTAAGTTTTATCCTCTAAGTGATGATTATGAATTTAAGTTTAAAGGCAATGATTAAATAATAATTATTATATTAAAATTAGTGTAGAAATAAGTAAGAAATGAAATCATCTAATTTTTTCCTAGAAATTCGGGATATTTTTGAAAATTATTAAAAAAATTAATAACTCCAGAACCATTGTTATTGGATGGGATATTCCATACATAGATAGATAGAATGCGAGCTATGCCTTAGTTCCTCCAGATTTTTTTACATCTACTACTTAACCCTATACATAAATGTTAAGAAATGTATATAATAAGTAACTTAAAATATGTATACCTACAAAATTATAAAAAAGTTTTTTCACATTTGAATTTTCATATAACTTCCACAGGCCTATGTCCAGCTGTGAACGTCCGTCGGATGATGGTGACGGCGATAACTTCCTACTTGTACATTTAAATAAACAAACCATTAAAGTTGAACTCTAAGCGACTTTCGTATGTCAACTTATTACTTGAGACGTTAACACATCGCCTCTTTAGCTCAGTGGTAGAGCACTGGTCTCGTAAACCAGGGGTCGTGAGTTCAAACCTCACAGGAGGCAAAAAACCTTTAATTTCTTTTCTTTTTCCTTTTTCTAATCAAATATATTTATTTGATTTTTGAATGATGATCATTAATACCTATTCTAATAACGTTATGATAATGAAATCATTTAATTGCCATGAAGAGTAAATGTAAAGCGTACAAAATGAAGCTCAACTGGGACACTGAGTTGGATTTTAAATAGAAGCCATACGAAAGTAACCTAAGTATTATATACCTGCTATTCAGCTTTTATCTAATTGGAGACGGGTTTTCTGCTTGGAATTGTTTGCAGCGTCATGCTGTAATCAAATGATAGTCAAATAACATTAGGGTCGGTCAAATGATGCAATGAGTTGACATTCTTACCTCTTGTCAATTGTCGTACATTAATTAAGGTTAATGTATTAATGTATGACGCAAACATTTCCCTTTAAACATTATTAAAAACAAATTTTCATTAAGATAAAGCAAAGAGTATGTTAACTGTATGATTATTAAACTTTTTTACTAATTAATTAATGATAATTTGTAGTGAATGAATATATAATTACGCCCGAGGTCGTAATGGCGACTCCACAAGAACTCATCAAACGATATTGTTCAGCATATTACGTTTCTTCGCTTTGAAACACACAATATTATGTATTGTTACCTCAGTAATTTCTGTAGTCACAGCCTTTTATAAACCTTTAAGCTATAGTAATACGTTTTTCATATAATAATGAGATCGAGTTAAGGAGTGATTTCTTTGAGGCAGTGTAGAGAGGATTATAGTTCTCGACATGATAAAATCAAAAATATGAAGACTCTATTGTTAAGTGTACCATGCCACAGGTCCTGTAGTCTCAGGCTATTAGGAATAGGACTAAAGTAAACCCTGCTTATCGTAGAAGGATTTTCAGGTTCGCAATGGACGACAACCCTCCGAACAGGTCTCCGCTTTGTCTTGGCGGTGGGACTGAGTAGCCGTGGCTTAGTCACCCAATGTAAAACTAAGAGGAACCTACACGGCCGACCCGAGGCTTACGACTTTACAGTCGCCCTGAGATGGCCACTCCAGTTGATCAAATCAGTAGATGTGTGTCCGATATAACCTGTTTTTACTCCCACGAGAGCAGGTATGCGAAACCATTCCCCCACGTAAAAAAAGGATGGACAAGATATACTAGGTGGTATCGTGATTGTAGTAGCGTAGTGAGGGTGCCGGGGAATCACGGGTACGTTCCGTGGTAGATTTCGACTTTCTGCAATGCAGTAAGGGTGACCACCATGGATAATTTTATATATGTAAATATCCCCGTAACTTTGACTTCTTTCCATGATATTATTTGAAGATTTATACACCGCAACAAAAAAAGGTATAAGACTGCCGAAATCAATCTTGAGCAACCTGTAGCAATGCGTCCCGCTACCATCACCAGATTGTCAGTCAACTTAGTGAGGTATTATCACTAATTAAAACGACTTACAAACTATCGAACTAAAACTTTTCAAGTAGAAAATCTAAAGCAGAATTGCAGTATACCATAAGATTTGAACAGATCGAGATCGGCTGCCAATTGATACGGCATAACGGGGATTACGGAGTGCAAATCTTGTTCGGTCCAGCGACTGCCGAGCTACGTTCTAATTAGATCTGGGGGGTTTGGGGTCAAACCGCTGCGAAATTCAGTGATTCGGTTTAACGTAATTACTTGTTCACTATGCTGCCACTATACACTTAATACTCACAATTCACTCACCTAAAGCAGCATTCTTTATATCCCAACCCCAGCAGTGAGATCTAAACAATAATTTACGATCATACTGGTGGTAGGACTGAGTAGGTACCTTCGCAGCTCCTTTTTCTACTGCTAAACAGTGGTGTGCAAAATTTATTGTGTTCCGGTTTCAAGGGCGTTATAGTTTGTGAAATAACCTCCCTACCTTGCGTTTCAAGGCGACGAGCACAAGTTGGTGTGCAGTGTTTATATTCTAAACTAATGTCGCGTTGTTATGGGCATGCGTATCACTAACCATCAGATGAACGCTTTGTTAAACCAAAAAGTATAGCGATCAGTCTTATTGAAGAGTCGAGTTTAGAAATACCTTTTATTGATTGTTGATAATGCATTAACTACATATGTAGTATAGTCTTCGGAGCAATTCCAGTTGTAACAAAATTTTGCAGAATTTAGACGAAGAAACGGTTTTTCCAAGCACAATTCCTCCACCATTTTGTCAATCTACTGCTCTAACAGAATTGCGATATTCCTATAATCATAAATACAAGTAGCTCGCTGGCCTAATGGTTAGAGCGTGCGGCTTTCATTCCGAAGGTCGCGGGTTGAACCTCGGCATGTACCAATGACTTAATATTTAAGTTATGTACATTTGTGAACTTTAGTTACAACAGCGAGATATTATACAAACGGTGAAGGAAAACATCGTGAGGAAACCTGCACACAGAAATCACCTTTATGTGTGGGGTGGTCCCAGTAAAAGTGGCAACAGGCTCGCCCCCTGTTACATGGGACCTAATCTGACCACATCTGGCGAAAAGTGGGTGTTTATTCACCTCTGCCTACCCCTACTGGGAAAAAGGCATGATAATATAAAAATAAATAAATACAAGAGTCAAAGCTATTTAAAGGATAAGCTATCACCATGTCTAGTCTTGTTGTCACTTAATATTATATGAAACTAAGTTATTAAAGTTAATAAGTTTTCACCCAGTTAATCCGTCGTATCGTTGAATGGAAAAAATACTTATTTTCTATTATTAGAAATACTACTAACGCTTGTAAATATAGCACAAGCTTATAGTCAATTGTTAAACAAATTCGTTATAGACATCCAAACGTATATATACTGCATTAGTTGTTCCTTGCCAGATTTACTGTCTGTAAATCTCCCAAAACTTCCTTTGGGGAAGGAATTTTGTAAAATCCATTCTTAGCTGACCTCTACATGGCAGAAGCAATATCTCTATCGAATTTTGAATGGTTACGTCTAATAGTTTAGGAGATCACGTGATGAGTCAATGAATCTCAGTATATCGCATATATATGTATAGAGATAGATATAAATCCTTAATCTATATTGTATGTTAGAACAGGTGTATTAAATTAAATAACAGCTTGTAAATTTACTAAGGGATCATCAATCTTGATTCCTGTACACGCTGAGAGGGTTCAGCGGCTACCTTAGTGGGGGGATGGAAAGATTAACTACATAGAAATATATCAAAACCGATCAACCTTGCCCTGTATCGTACAGACTAATTACTTTTGTAATAACACAGAAGACTAATTCCATTTTGGGGATCAGGTTGTACAGCTTGTCAGTTAAAGCTAGTTACAACCCTAATAATGCAATTAGCTACCGTAAAATACCGCATATTAGTTTGGCAAATATCTCCCTTCCGCTTTTTTGCTCTTTATTCAATGCTTTATAAAAAGTGTTACAGTGATCGGATTTAGTTCAAATATGCGCCGTTTTGTTCGATAATCTGTTTCCACCTAGACGGCAACTTCATAATACCTCCCTCGTAGAAGCCCCCCTCCTTATTTGCGAAGAACTCGGACAGCCACTTTTCACAAGCCTCTTTTGAGTTCAACTTTACACCACCAAGGGCGTTCACCATGGACAGGAACAGGTGGTAATCACTTGGCGCTATGTCCGGGCTATATGGTGGATGCGATAAAACCTCCCATCCGAGCTCCCGTAGCTTCTGACGAGTCATCAACGAAGTGTGTGGTCTGGCGTTGTCCTGGTGGAACACTACACCCTTCCTGTTGGCCAATTCTGGACGCTTCTGGTCGATCGCCTGCTTCAAGCGGTCCAGCGTCTGGCCATATGGGAGCAGCTCATAGTGGATGATTCCCTTCCAATCCCACCAAACACACAGCAAAACCTTCCTGGCTGTCAATCCTGGCTTGGCCACTGTTTGGGACGATTCACCGGCCTTCGACCACGACCGTTTTCGCTTGATATTGTCGTATGTGATCCATTTTTCGTCGCCAGTCACCATCCGCTTCAAGAATGGGTCGAGTTCGTTCCGTTTCAGCAGCATATCGCAGGCGTTGATTCGGTCCAGAAGGTTTTTTTGCGTCAAATCATGCGGCACCCAAACATCAAGCTTTTTTTTGTATCCAGCCTTCTGCAGATGGTTTAAAATGGTTTGGTGACTAACTCCCATCTCCTGGGCGATGTCACGAGATGCCACATGCCGGTCTAACTCGATGTAGTCCATGATTTGATCGGTATTTGTCGTCACAGGTCTTCCGCCGGCTGGCTTATCCATGGTGTCGTTTTCACCGGCTCTGAATCGTCGAAACCATTCCTCCGCGGTTCGAAGTGATAGAGTACCATCCCCCAAAACACCATTAATCTCACGGAACGTTTCTCTAGCGGATTTGCCTTTAACGAAGGAAAACTTTAAAATAGCGCGAATTTCGGCGTTAGTGAACTCTATGTTACACGTCTATAACTGTTGAACGCAATATCCAAATATCCTAATTATGCATAGCGTCGTTTTGTAGGTTATGTCAAGACCTTTCAAATTATGTATAGTATTGCCAGATACGAGCTCTGTAGCGCTTTGTACATAGCCGCGAAATTCAAAAGACAAAAAGGCGGAAGGGAGATATTTGTCAAACTATTATATTCCAGCTGTCAACATGTGAGACATTTGAATTGGTTTCCCCTGCGAACACGCCTCATCCTCCACGGATTCTTTTCCACTTAATACTATCTTATCTCGTGAGTAAGTTTTAGCTTATTGCAGCTAAAGAAACAAAGTTAACTATAGAATTTTTAACGCTACCTTTAAAAGATAATGTATATATTATACAGAACATAATCACTATCTATTTGTATTCTTTTAAATTCTAGATTTCATTAATCTCTAAATGGCTTATGAACAGTTTTGAAAATAAACGATCTATATGAATGTCCACCACTATTAGGAAATATTTCTGATTAACCTAAATAATTCCTTAATATATTTGCAATCCACAAATTGAGTAGAAGACCTAGACATCTAACTGATGATAAATAACATGCATCTCAATGGCGCTAGTTAAGATGAAAACACTACTACCAAGTGACCAATTTTTTCACTATATAATACTAAGATGTTGAAATAAGATCAAGTGAAAGAAAATCCATTAGGATGATCGTTATAAAAAATTTCTAGCTCAATACTTTAAAGCCAAAATTAAATTTTTTGCTCTGGTTCTGATGTATGGTTTAGTTTTTCACTTAATCGAAATGACTTTAGTCTTAAGATCGCTTCTCCTAAGCACTATAGCCGCGGCCTTAATTCACGCTCAAAATAGATAATTATTTGTACGAAGTTAGTGTAAGATTAGTTCCCACACCTGTTCATTTCACCTTTGTAAATAATTTACTATGTTAATTACTACTGTAAGGTAATCCAGATTTTTCTGTACTAATTATGGATAATAGTTAATACATCGATGATTAATGCAGTTTTATAGAGAAAAAACTACATGATTGGTGAATGTTGTAACGTTTGTATTGTTTTATTATCGGCTCGTTAGAACTCTGGAAAAGAATACGGCTCGAAACTTGGGTAACTTTAAAACTAACACAAAATCTATAAATATATATGTATATATATAAATGAAAATGGGTTTTCTTTGTCCGTCAATCACGTGAACGCTAGTGGAAGCATCAACTTGGGAACATGAGCATTCGATGCGGATTGATCTGCTGATGGTTACAGGTTATTTATTATTTGGATTTGATAGATACTTCACCATTTTATCTCTAACTGACTTTTATAAACATTTTCATTTCGTATTGTTTATGCGGTTGCTATAGTCACGGTTGATATAGAAAGTAATTGGCAATTGCGGTTGCTCACAAGGAATATTTCAGTCAAATTTCAAGTATACAACGTCCAGCAAAGCGGCTGATGAACAGCTGGTAATTGATATTTTAGAATATTTACATTAACATACAGCTTTAAATTGTCCATAGTTAAACAGTTATATTTTTATTATACATTTAAGCGTCGAGACGAGCGGGACGTTCACCTGATTGTGAGTGATACACCCGCCCATAACATCATAGCGCTAGTTAGGATGGCATACACAGCACCATACTGTGCTCGTCGCTTGGGATATAAGATGTTGATTACCATTAGTACAACGTCCTTCAAATCTAAACACAGTAACGTAAGGACACTACTGTTTGGCGCTGGAAATAGGCGCCGCGGTGTTAACTACCTAGACGGTCTCCGGCAACAGAGACCTAGTTATTTACAAATACTCGTAACTAATATAAGTCACGAAGGCTTATATATAACTTTATTTATTAAGCGGTTTATTAACTATTTTTTTTTTTTTTATATAGTCACGCCTTTTTCCCAGTAGGGGTAGGCAGAGGTGAATAAACTACCCACATTTCGCCAGATGTGGTCAGATTAGATCCCATGTAACAGGGGGCGAGCCTGTTGCCACTTTTATTGGGACCACCACACACACACACACAAAGATGATATCAATGTGCGGGTTTCCTCACGATGTTTTCCTTCACCGTTTTTGTATCTCGCTGTTGTAACTAAAGTTTACAAATGTACATAACTTAAATAATAGGGGGACCGGAAAGTAATGTCGTTTCTGCGCATGCCAATACTTGATTGTCATTTGTCAGCTCATTGTTTTGTTCAGAGGCGTACCAAAGACATTGTGAGGTTATAGTGATTTCTTTACTTATAGACAATTGAATTACAATTTTTTTTTGTAATTTTGGGTAAAATGGCCAGCCAAATACCAGAAGAGGTACACATCCGGCATTGCATGCTCTTTGAGTTTCGCAAGGGAAATAACGCAACAGTTGCTACCAAAAACATTTGCGATGTTTATCCAAATGCACTGGACATTCGTAAATGCCAAAGGTGGTTTTCCAAGTTCAAATCGGGTAATTTTGATCTTTCCGACTCGTATCGATCAGGAAGACCATCAGCGTTAGACAACGACGTGTTAAGGGCGGAAGTGGAAGCAAATCCGTGTCAGACGATCGAGGAATTGTCAAACAGTCTCAACAAACCTTGGTCGACCATCCAAGAACATTTGAAGCAGATTGGAAAAGTAAGCAGAGCAGGTGTTTGGGTCCCGCATAATCTGTCCGAACAGAATAAGGCTAACCGATCAATCACATGCAACTTATTGCTTCAACGACACAACACAGAAGCGTTTTTTGATCGCTTGATCACAGGAGATGAGAAATGGGTCCTGTATGATAACCCAAAACGCAAAAGGCAGTGGCTGTCTCCAAATGAAATCCCTCGGAGTACTGCTAAGCCAGGTTTACACCCCAACAAAGCGCTTTTGTGTGTTTGGTGGAGTATTCGCGGCATTGTTCATTTTGAATTACTGAAACCTGGAGAAACTGTTACTGCAGACCTCTACAGCGAACAATTGCAGCGAGTCAATCAATCTTTAATTGAAAAGTGGCCAGCGATTGTCAACCGAAAAGGCGTCATTCTCCAACATGACAATGCAAGACCGCACTGCGCAAGGCGAACTCTAGAAAAAATTAATGAATTGGGGTGGGAGGTGCTGCCTCATCCACCATATTCGCCCGATGTTGCACCATCGGATTTCCACTTATTCCGAGCGCTGCAACACTTTTTAAGTGGCAAAACATTTGCAAATTTGGATGATATCCAAAATGCCATCTCTAGATATTTTGCCGAAAAACCAATTAATTTTTATCGATCAGGGATTGAAAATTTACTCACTAGATGGCAAAAGGTTATTGACAATGATGGGGAATACATCATTGATTAAAAATAAAGACTCGTTAAAAATGTGTGTTTGTATTTAGCGTAAGAAAACGACATTACTTTCCGGTACCCCTAATATTAAGTCATCGGTACATGCCGAGGTTTGAACCCGCGACCTTCAGAATGAAAGCCGCACGCTCTAACCATTAGGCCAGCGAGCTACTTTTTTAGTTTAGTTTAGTTTATTAACTAGCTATACATTATAGGTCCAAAAAAATTATTCCTGACTAGTCATTTAGTTAACTTAGTCACTATTTTCAAGTAATTTCTTTAAGATATTTAACAATATATCCAGTTGCTTATATAATTTGACAAAGACAATCACCTGAAAGTTAGTAATATCCCTGAGTGTGTTGCCTAACTTAGTAATATATCTATTGCTGTATGTGACCTTAATGTCGCTGGCTACGGCGCCTCATATCAGGAACGCAGTAATGTGTGTAGATTACTAGTAAGGAGTAAGGAAAAAGCGAAGTGGTGGTACGTATCTAAACGGTCTGCGGTAACAGACCCCGACCATTAGTAATAGTCTTTTTTATGATTATAGTACAACACTAGGCTCTATGGAGGACTATAGTGCGGACTCACTGGGGCGTAAGGGGTTACTCTCAATATCTTACAAAGCCCAATTCAACCTCATCTGCATGCGGTGCCTCTTGCCAACCGACCAACCAGTACTGGGCCAGCGTGGTGGGGCTAAGACACAATTCTCTCTAGATTAGGATCCTTGAGGGACCTTAGGCTTTTGCCTAGCAGTGGGCTTTATCCAAATAAAATAAGTTATAAAAAAAGTCTTCTTATGAGTCCATAAGAAGACTTTTTTTTACTTTACGTGGGTGGTGCCTTTATGTTTAAATTATAACACAAAAAAGATTTACTGGTTACCACAGAGACCGTCTATTTGGGCTCCGCCACAGAGCCTAGAGTGCAAACATTACTGTGCTCCGGTAACATCGTATGGCCTAAGTTTATACTATCATAACTAGCACCGCGTTGGGCAGCCGTATCACTTACCATCGAGAACTTACTGTAAGTTCGTGTTGTCGCTGTTTGATTAAAAAAAAACATATCCTAAGTATAGAAGGTTAAATAAACATCAAAATTGTAAATTCAAAAATGTCTGAGTTAGAAAGATTAAGTTGCTTTAGATTTGAATACAAGACAAAACTAAGTTAGCAACGCCAGCTCATAAAAAACATAAAGTTAATTTTAATTGAATTTATTCCCTTGAAAGTTGAGCGAGAGCCCGGGAATGTTTCTGAAGTACCCGCACAAAAGTGGACCAGAAAGGAAAGAAGAAATACATTAAAAAGTTGTCTGTTATTTAGAAATGTTGCCGCCGACAAAATTTATTTTCCACGCAATCGAGTAAAGTAGAAATATTCCTCGATGTTTATTTCGTGATTCGTTTCAAAAGATTAGAGAGTTGTAAGAAGTTTTTAAATTGATTTGCTGCTTTCGTCGAGAAAGTTTTGAATTAAAGCTTTCTTTTAACAATATCACCGTTATCTAAATTGGTATCACTGCATTATATAGAAAGAAAACCTATCGATAATCACGAGCAATGGATTTAGTAACAGTATTCTATTTTACAACAAACAAAAGTCCCCTTTTTCGGACACTATTAAATATATCGGAATAATATATTAGTTGTTACTGTAACAATTGTATTGAATTAAAGACAATAGGGAAGGTCTACAGCCAGCAGTGGATTAACAAAGGCTGATAGTGATGATAATTGTATTATAATAATAGTTGTAGGAAGCCGTGAAAGCTTAATATGTACATATCTTGAAGAGATGCAGATTTTATCCCCATTGAGCTAGATGTTCCAGTAAAGAAAAGAATCGTAAAGAAACCGACCTTTTCCAATAACGGCAACAATCTTGGGAGTGACGTAACCAACCCCCACTTGCCTAGCGTGGGCGTTGAATCTTTTCTTGTGAGAAAAGACTCCGAATCCTAATAAAGGAAAAGCATATTTAATCTAAAGTACCTACTCCTCTGGCGCAGCGACCCAAAGTGAAGCTTGGCCACCGATTCAAGAGAACAAACAATCTAAAGCGCATTCCTAATTAGAGAGTTGGCTATTCATACAAAAGAGATTATAAAAGAAAAATCAATTTTCTAGCGAAATAAACGTATGCGTGGAAATTGTCCAAAACACAACGAAATGAACAAAGCTCTTATTGCATTACGGGGTAGGGGTTTCGTGAAAATTGCGGAATGTCTCAACACGCCGGCCGCTATTGTCGGCGAGGTGCCAGGAATCTCCGGGGGCTTCGTTCAATGAGCATTCAAAGCACTGCACAATCTAGGTCTCACATAGTATACATAATTCGCCATTGTGCTGAATGCCCGGATGTGCAAAACTATGTAACTTAAATCTTTATTGTGAACATTGTAAAAATGCAAAACGTTCAAAACAAAAAGCCTATATAATAAAACCAGTTCAAGACAAACAATTACCGTCACCACCACCACCGTCAGCCAATAGACGTCCACTGCTGGACATAGGCCCCTAAAGATCCTCACGTCTGTCGTTCTAGTGCCGACCGCATCAGCGGGAACCAGTAGCCGTCTATAGGGTTTCATATAGGGGGATTTGGGCCACTTCTCACACCGCTGGCCCAATGCGGGTTGATGGGAACGAGAGCCCCGTTTGTTGATTAGCATGCAGGCAGGCAGGCAGCATGCAGGGTGCCCCGCAAGCAGGTGAGATTGGCTTGGCTCTCGTAAGTTGTTGTGCGGGAACCCTTTCACCCCTTTTTCCCATACAATAACTAATTTCTTTGTTTTAAATTCTCCCACAAAAGGTTCTCCATATTTTAAATATAACTGTTTTTTTATTGAATTAAGCGACGGGACGTTCGGAACGTTTACCTGATGGTAAGTGATACGCCCACCCATAACAACATGACGCTACTTAAGATCGCATGTACTGCACCACATTGCGCTCATCGCTTGACATAAAACGTTGGATCTCTTTATTCCAATAATTACACTAATTACAGCCCCTTTCAAACTGGAATATTATTTGCACACTACTATTTGACCGCAGAAATAGGCGCTGCAGTTGTACCCACCTAGACGATCTCCGACAACATAGACACGAGTCCATAACAAAATTGTATGTGTTATAAGATTTCCTTCATCATCATCAGCCGATAGATGCTCATTGTTGGATTTAGGGCTCTCTCAAAGATCTCCACTCCAATCGGTCCAGCAATGCTTGTATTTAACGGTGTCCCACGACCTTTACCAGATCATTCTTCTAGCGTCTGCTGTCAGCCGTCAGTCCTTCGAACAATGTCGGTAAACTGAATTCTGCAAAGAATCTCTGTATTCCTGATTACTCCTGAGAGAAACTCCAAACAGCCCTTTGGGTGACTTTAAGTCCCTTTGTAAGGCCTTTAGTGGAATAGCCAGTTCAACAGGCTGTGGATTTGGGGCCATGAACGAGTATCAGATGAACTTTAAGTGTCGCTATGGACTTCATCATCAGAATCTATATTAGTTACATATGTCATCACTAACATTACTGACATATTAAAGATTTTTGTCTTTTCACTCTCGTCTCAATTTCCTAGCCTATAAAATAAGTAGAGTTAATTAAACAAATAGAGGTTCAGTTAAAACGAGCAGTACAGCGTCTGCTGTCTGATAGAAAAACTATCTGTTTTTACTTGTTAAAAAGATATTTTTCGTAATTAACTATGTTTCAGCAAAACAAAAACTTTAGTTTTGTCGATGAAGCTTTATGTTCGTCCGTCAGTTTATTTCAGTATAAATGGCGGAGTTAAATTTTTATTCAGTCACTGTATTTGAACTGCGGAGTAATTTGGAGATACGCTGCAGGTTTTATTGCGTCTAGTAAAGTAGAAAGGCCAAATAAAAATCCTTTTCTATCCAAAAAGATCAGTCAACTCTTCAACACTGCTTTTACCGACCTGTCATTTTTGCAGCAAATGTTTGATAAAAACAATTCTCTAATCACGGCTAATTTAACTGCAATATTAAGGATCAAACACCTTGATGATACAAAGGTTCACCAGTTCGTTCCTCATAGTTATATACTGTGGAGTTAAAATTTCAACAGAGAATTTTGTCTCGCCTTGGTTATTATCAATCTGCTACTATGTCCTTTAATATAATGGTTCTATTAGGGTCGTCATAGTAACGAAAGCCTGTATTCTGAAGTCAACGCACATCATTCTTCGACTTCGACCACAATATAATCATGTGAAACCGACGAGCATGAATGAAGACGCTCATGAAAGTGACGGAAGCGAGAGAGGTGTGCCAGGATCGTAACAAATGGAGAGAGCTGGTCTCTGCCTACCCCACTGGGAACGAGGCGTGATATATATGTATGTATGTACAATAATGAAGCCGTGGATGGCGACTCGCTCTAGACCAGACTACTGACTTTTCTATACTTAGCCTGAATACAACAATTCTATTATGGTAATAGATTAGGAATATGAAGATAGTAGCTAGCAGGTTTGAAAAATCATACCTATAACCAAACTCCAGAAATTGACCTCGGTATCGAAGAAAGCAAGCGCCTAGCCACTGTACTACAGAGACAGTTGCAGAATACCGCGATTTAAATTTACGTGTACGCATTATTACTATAAGAAAATATATAAAGCCTTTACTTAAGCCTTAAATCTATACTTGATTATGTATGTTCAAGTGTAATTTGAAAAATTTAGCGGCTAGTTAATTCGCGAAGACGCGCTAAGTAGAGTTACTTTTGCATAACTTAAATCGAAACACGTATAAAACTTGTAATACATCAAGGAATGTCAAGACGAAAAGCAATAAGCAACCTGATATATGAAAGAAAATACAATTACAATACATTATCCTCCCCTTTATACTACTTAAGTTTGCTCACCTTTCTCATGAAAGGCGACTGAAAGGTCGTTGTGTCGCTTTCAAGTTGCTATAGGTCGTTGCTACACATGATGAACTTTTGTTATATTAGTTTTATAGATAATATTCATTAATATTAACTTTTTCTTAGACGAAGAAAGAAAAGGTCGTAAATATAACATGAGATTTTTTAATAGTCAATGAAGAGAAATATACATCCTCTGATTTAAGAAGAGATCTCTATATACTCTTGTAACGCCAAATGATTGTTATGATGAGTGACAGCCAAATGAATGTGCTGTTGTCGTTCTAGTACTAAAAGCGGTAAAACTGTCTTAAAATGATTTGTTTTTGAGAAGAGAAGATGTCCTCTTAGAAAGGTTTCATACCTTCAATAAATCAAACTTCAATAAAGTTTTTGGTGTATTTGGTGCTTCACAGGGTGCATCATAGATAGCATTTAATCAATGATGAAAATAGTTTGATACATATACAAAAATCACCATACGAACAGAATTAAACTTAGACAATAACTATATGTAAATTAAAGTTGAACAATTTGAATGTCATATAAAAATATGATATAAGCATCCTTAGAAATGAAGCCTGAAATTCTCGCTAGTACCCACAGCATCTTTGAATATTAGACTTGGCTATAGAATATTGAATTTATTTAAAGCCATTCATACAAGTTATGAAAACAAAAGTTATACTACTATATTGTTTGTTATTCTACGATACAACGACACAACGAAACACGCCAGACGTTCACCTGATAGTAAGTGATACGCTTGCTCATAACATCGTATCGCAGGAGTATCAGTTACCAATAAGTGAACGTACCGCTCGACTTGTCGCTTTATTGTATATATAAAAAAAACCATGTAAAAATTACTTACTTTAAAAAAAATACAGCCTTCAATTACTTTATATGAAACAAGTACTACTTCATAGCGTTATTCAAGTCATAGATTAAGTTCTATAAACTATTAAAATATACTGAAATAAAAATAATGACGATTCAATCAATGAACATGTATACTCTTATCTTCTTTATATATTTACTATGTTAATTTGCATAGAAATGCTTATATATAAATATACATATATAGAAGTATATATACATATATTCTGGTGAGAATCGCGGGAACTTAATGGACGCGAGCACCGCCTGACCGCTCGATGTGGAGATCTTTGGGGGAGGCCTGTGTTCATCTCTGAACTTCTATCGGCTGATGATATATATATTTGTGTATATTCAACAGCCAATTTACGTCCCCATTGTGTAGGCACAGACCTACCCTCAATATGAAGGCGATGAGCCATAATCACCACGCGGGCCCAATGCGGGTTGGTGACTTCACACACACCTTAGAATAAATTCGAATTCTTATGCAGCTTTCCTCACAATGTTTTCCTTCACCGTTTGTATCTCGCTGTTGTAACTAAAGTTCACAAATGTACATAACTTAAATATTAAGTCATCGGTACATGCTGAGAGTCGAACCCGCGACATTCGGAATGAAGGCCGCACGCTCTAACCATAAGGCCAGCGAGCTACATCTACGTATATACATATGTATTGTATAAATATATTTACACAATGTAGTATGAAATCTGTTTACCTACACAGTATATAATGTTACTTTATTATTAAATGCTCTGCCTCTTATCTTATTATCATAACATATTTTTTTTTAATTCATAATCAAAAACGTCTATTTGTATCTAATTTCATAATATAACATTATATTTGAACAGTTTACATATCGCCTCTTTAGCTCAGTGGTAGAGCACTGGTCTCGTAAACCAGGGGTCGTGAGTTCAAACCTCACAGGAGGCAACATTTCTAAGTTACTTTTTCCATCACGAGTATTCACTTTTACATAGTTTTATTATTTTCTTTTTCTTTATAATATATATAAAACGTTAATTTAATACTTTACCTTATATACATACATTATATAGAATAGTAAAATGAGATCATAGGTAATATTTTTTTTATTATTCAATTAAGCGATGAGACGAACGGGTCGTTCACCAGACGGTAAGTAACGAGTCTGTCCACAATAACATGGCCCCTTAGGGTAGTAAATACTGCACCACATTGCGCTCGTCGCCTGAATCATGAGATGTTGAATCTAGTTACCCCAGTAATTACGCTGGGTACAGCTTCCTTCAAACCGGAACACAGTAATATTTGCACATTACTGTCCGGCGGCAGAGATTGGCGATGCGATGCTACCCTACGTAGACGATCTTCGACAACAGAGACATACCTACCATCAGTATACGTCCTGCTGTTTTTGTCCGTGAGTCAAAAGTATATTACTTAGGCACTTATAAAAGGTGTAGATAATTATATGAAAACTGTTACCATTCCGCTGTGTTGGCTGTAACAACCTCGCAACTCGCCTTAGATAAAGAATTTTGTATAAACCATTCTTAGTTGATCTTTAAATGGCAGAAGCAATATCTCTACCAAAATTTTGAGTGATCACGTCTCTGGATATCTCCTGTATATATATGAAATTAAAAACCTGCAGCTTTCCGTTTAGGTGCATTAGATCGTACAAAACTACTTTAAAATTATTATATATATATTTCTTAGGATAATATACACTGCACTCCATTGAGGTCGTCTCTATGAGACACTCTTTGAATTTTCCTATACTCTAGCCATTAACACTAAAAACAATTTAACAAACCAGGTACACAAATTTAGTGCCGTTAATGTTAGTGAAATAACATAATTTTTTTTATCCATATCCATATCCACATCCTTCCGTATATTTATATTTATGATTACCAAATAAGACCCAGGCAAACATATTAGGGTTATTAAACCCATAAAGCTTGCGTCTGGTTATAGCGGCGACATATTATTATAGTGTACCATTGTTGAGAAGATTTACCGCATCTTTTGTAGGTTAGTTTCTTTATTCCTTATATTCAAGTGGGATGGATGTACATGAATGTAGAATTTGTATAATATATATAATAATGTATTTCTAATTAAACTCTAACTTAACATCCTACTAGATTTGAAGTTGAGTTGTTGATATGAAAGTACACTGTCCTACTGCAGCTTAATTAATCTTTTGAAGAACTCTGCATCAAACGTCGTTGGAAACACGGTCGCCGGTAACCCATTCTAGTATTTTGCAGCACAGATTACAAACGACGAAGCCGAAAGCTCCGTCACAACCCGCTTTGAGGTACGTTTCGCGTCCCAAATTCTGTTTCTGCAGCACCAATCCTTTGTCTACTCTCTTCTGATATTTCAATGGTTTTATGATGAAACACAGTGATTGAATAAAGCGATCACCTCCAGTCCGAGGAGTTGTAAATAATATTACCGCGAAGAAATCTGAAAATATTAATTATATATAATGAATATTGATTGACAGCGATAGTTCATTAAACATCGACGTTTAGTGATGGTATTGTAGGTGTCACGGTTTCAAATTTAGTCCGTCACATGAAAAAAAAATATTTATACACCATAATAGTATTTAAGTAAAACATAAATCAATTCTGGTAGTAGGTACTGCCAGAGACTATCTAAGTAGTTAATACAATAACGTCAATTTTTGTTGTTTTTAAATTTTGTTTTGTTTACCAAACAGTATTTTCCAAATGTTACTGTGTTATCTAAAAGGCGTTGTATCAAACGTAATTACAAGGTTAATGAGACACCATCTCATGACTCGAGGTATCAAGAATAATCTGGTGCTGTGTATATTATTCTACCTATAGCACGAAAGCCTCACTCGTATCTTCATTTTCTCGACTAAAAATAATATAAAATGAAGCGAACAAGTTAATGTCGGTAAAACCAAAACAATGAACATACAAAATTGAATTGCATTAATAACAGAGAGCATTTCAATTGGAAGCCTGGCAAGGGAGACTTCAATCAAGAGTCAGCTGTTAACCGTGCACCGTCGACGGCCGCTGTGTGCCACTGGCTTTAAATTAGACGTACAACGAAATGCACTCGGGGCAACAGTAGCACGGATCCATTGAAAAATCTTCAGCGCACGATTTAAATGAGAGATACGCGAAATCATACTGTTTGTATTCCACTTTACGCGCACCCACACGGATATACGCTACGTTCAAAATTCAGGTCTTGCGTAAATACTTCATTCGTTATTTCATTTTTCACATTAAAATATTATTTATGTTTATTAATATTTTTATAGGCATGACAATCATGATGATCATCAGCTGACAGTCGTCCGCTGTTAAACATAGGTGTCCCCCAAAAATCTCCACATCAATCATTATTGCTGGGTACTAAGGCCGTCGTTTGTAGGGGTCCATATGAAGAGACTTGAGCCATTTCCCATCACGCTGGCCCAATGCGCGATGGTGGAAGTCAGAGCCTTGTTTTTTGATTAGCAACGTCCACCACGAGCAGGTGAGGTTGACTTAGATCCTATAAGTTGTGCGGAATCCCTTACACCAATCACCATCACAGTCATCCATTATTAATGCACTGCTTTTAGAAGTCTTGTCTTGTCTTCCTCAATGTCTTCCACCATATGCGGTCCGAGCTTTTCGGTTCTATTCACTTCCGGCCGCTCCCACGATGTTATCGTTCCATCTAAAGGAAGGGGTCCACACCCTTTGTACGCGGCCTCTATCACAAGACATAATATGAGCGTCTAAGTATTTTAAATCCATACAAAATGAACAAAATAAGCAACAGACATTTAATGGCGTTGATTTATAAGTCGTTATATTATAGCGACTCACGTTCAGTTTAACAGTTTCCATGAAACAGCTGCTAACCACCTTGTTTTTTTTTTTAGTTTTACGTAGGGAAAATGCCTACGCATACTCGTCCTCGCAGGGGAAAAGACATGTTATGTCGGACTTGCACCGACTAAAACCCCCACGATGTTCTCGACTCGTCGCCATATGGCAAGGGTCACGGGTACGGCTTAGTGCCTTCGTCCGTGACCCTCAGCGGCGCTGACCGCTTGCGTAGCCCCACCTCGGTAGGGAGGGTTAAACCCCCCCTGCAGGGCGCGCCGGAACATTCAGCGCGCTCCCACTTCGGCCTCCTTTGTGCGGACGACGGATTCCCCCGAATCCGTCGCCTAGAGACCACGGGAGCCCCGAGAGATTACCTCTCCGGGCTCCCCGCGGCAGACAGATGTTGGGCCCGTCGCTACCCTTTAGCGGCCGCGGAGGATAGGGAGAGCGGCGCATCGTAATCGCCTCTCCCGCAGGAGGCAGCAGAAAGCCGCCCCCGGGCCCCCGTCCGCTCCGGTCAGCTCCAGTTATCCCAACCGGTGCTCGAACCTGGAGCGGCCACTTCGGACGGCGCTTCGCCGCGGGCCGACCGGGTGGGTTCCGCTTAGCTTCACCGTGTTGGGCCCCACGGTTACTAAGCCCCTCCGCCACGAAAAGGCAGGAACCCGTTGGAGGGCTAACCACTTTGTAACACCAGTGTACCCAGGTCAATTTAAAGGTCACCTAAATAGTAGAATATGAACTGTCAAAGGAACTTTTAGACCCGCTTATTTAACATCCTTCTTCATTGTAAACCCGGCGTAACGGAAAACAGATAATTCTTGGCGAGCACACTTCGCTATCTGCGGTTTCGTCTTCATTTAACAACATATGAAATAAATTTCAACTGTCAGCGGATTGTAAATAAAAAACAAATCATTAGTACTGGTTAAGAGAAATTTTAACTAACTCCCAAAAAGCGTACTCCATTTTTCTTCCAACGAACAGTACTCCATTAAGGTGATAATATTAATCATTCCACAAAACCATGACGTGGTAGAAGAGCGGGCTTAATTACTGTCTTTTTCTTAGTAGATATATTTGCAATAGTCTAGTAGTTTTCTTCTTAGCAATTGGTATATTACTTCGTATTCTTTTACAAACGCCGATAAATAATAAACATTTCAATATATATTACGTTATTTCAATTACTGGTGGTATGTCTCGATTGCCGGAGACCGTCTAGGTTACCACCGCAGTGCTTATTTCTGCGGCCGAACCGTAGTGTGCAAACCTTACTGTGTTCTAGTTTAAAAGGCGTTGTAGCTAGTGTAATCATCGGGGTAACGAGACTCGGTATCTAGTATCAGAAGACGAACGCAAAGCGGCGTAGTATAAATCATCCTAACTAGGGCCACATTGTTATGGGCAAACGTATCTCTTAACATGAGTTGAACGTCCGGCTCATCTCGTCGGTTAATTGAATAAAAAAATATGATTTAACAGCGATAACTTCGGTGATTCACTTTTTTGGACACACTGAAGTTATCTCTGTTAGTTAAGTAAGCAATTTAACATCTTAAGTTATAAACATTACTTATGATTCTCTAATCAAGTCTAGTGACTATTCGATCATTAACAACTCTTATCGATTGACTAGTTACCAGACTTGCAGCAAAACACTCAAATATCAAATTAACGAAATGTAGTGTCGTTATAAAAAAGAGATTTCGAAGGATCAGTCGCAACGTTACTTCAAAATAAACTCAAAGTAATAACTGACGTCAGTCAAACATTTTTAATAGGTAAATGGAAGTGAAACAGGAAGAGGTAATGTGAAAACGTCAACGGGACATAAAATCCTGCCGGCGTTCGCAACAGGACGGAAATCGACGCACATTTCAATCGGGCAAAGCTGACAGCTTTGAAACGGCGTGCCAAGATTCAAATCATTTCGGAAATTTTTAGAAGTCGCTGAATTTCAAAATGACATTTAAGCTTTCGGGGACAAATTGGATTATTCGTGTTTGTGAACGCAGAATTTCACTTGAAAGGCTTAATAAAAAAAGAATTTATTATTCAAGTATAGCGCTAAATCTTTATGAACCTCTAGAAAAACTATTATTATTTTTTTTTTATATTGTCACGCCTTTTTCCCAGTAGGGATAGGCAGAGGTGAATAAACACCCACATTTCGCCAGATGTGGTCAGATTAGGTCCCGTGTAACAGGGGGCGAGCCTGTTGCCACTTTATTAGGGCCACCACACGCACACAGACAAAGATGATTTCAGTGTGCGGGTTTCCTCACGATGTTTTCCTTCACCGTTTGTATCTCTCTGTTGTAACTACAGTTCACAAATGTACATAACTTAAATATTGTCATCGGTACATACCGAGGTTTGAACCCGCGACCTTTGGAATGAAAGCCGCACGCTCTAACCATTAGGCCAGCGAGCTATTCAAATACTCTGATTTTAACTTATAATAAATTATTACTTATTATACCTAATACGGGTAGTGCAATAAACAAAAAATAAGGTAGTTATAAAATTAACAAGCGCGTCAATAGTGCAGTTGCAATTTGTCGGTCGCGGTGAGCGGACGTTCCATATTGGACTGTCTATGCTTACTAAAATGTTTAAACTGTTTCATAAAAAATTTACTGAAAGTCTCAAACTTAATAATATTTAAAAAAACAGTTAAATTATCTTTTAGGTATAAATCAATTTTTATATTTAATTTTACGAAGCGTACATTGCGTCGCTTTGTACAGAATTCATCATATATCTCAAAGCAAAGCGTCTTTGAGACATCTGATGTGGGTTCCTAATAACATAAGGTAATTACCCTAGCTTCAGCGCCTTTTAAACACGACAACAGTAAAGTTTGCATAATACTACTTGTCGGCAGAAATAGTCGCTGTGGCGTTTCTTACTTAGACAATCCGGCAACAGAGACTTACATTAGTAAATATAATATGTTTTTTATGGTTCAATACAAGAAAATATTATTGAGTAGTATTTATTCTATAAAAAAAAGCGTTAATAAAGTATCCAGAGTTAAAAGTTATCGCTCATTAAGCAGCATCACTGAACCTGAAATTCTGCAAGAGTCGTGTCTAAGGAGAGGCAATAAGAGTATCTCATATAAAATAAACTCGCATTTCTATTCAAGTTAAAACCGTTTCTCATCGCAAAATAACTATAATTATACTTCTGCTTTTTGCTATGTTTTAACAGGAAAAGCTATTTGATTTATTTACCTATTCATACTTTTATTCTTACTCACTACAATGAGGGATTAGTCTTTACTATTACCTCATTGTTATCCTTCTTTAGATGGTATATCAAGTTAACTTTGTAACTGCATGTTATCTTGGAAAATCTTTTTAAACCCAAAATTTGTGTCAAGTATGTTTTACGCCTCTCATAACGACGTGGCACTAGTTAGGATGTTATACACTGCACCACATTACGGTCTTCGTCTGAGACAGTCTTGAATATCGTTATCCCAGTAATTAATTCTACTAGCTATATCGCTCCTTTATACTAGAACTATAACTATTATGATACGCTGCTGTGATACCCACCTAGACAATCTCCAGCAACAGAGATCTGTCGTCAGTAAATATCGTCATCTTCTGCAGCGCGCTGTTGATGATGATGATGATATTAATGGATATCTAAAGTCCGCTTCACTACGTCCAAGTTATATTGAATCTTTACAAATTTACTAACTTGAAATATGCCTTTGGCAGCTGGCAAAGTGCGTTCACGAATTCTTGATTGTTATGTAGGCCACTTAATGTCTCTGTATATATAGTATCTGTTTCTGAATTAGAGGTATAAAGAAAATAGAGGAACTAATTTACCGTTCTTAGATCCCCAGTCCAATCATAAGAGAAGATTCCATATCAATAGTAGAATTAATGAAAACACCTTTCAGCATAACTCTTTGAAAAGATTTCAAAACAAAGTAAAATTAAGAAAATAACATGTTTACATTAAAAAAGATAATTAATCCTTCGAGCCGGATTTGAACCAGCGACCTATGGATCACAGCAAATTACACTCCTCTACAGTCCACCGCTCTACCAACTGAGCTATCGAAGGCTCGTGATTAAGTATGTAATATAAAAATGTATAGTAGCACGCTGTTCTAGTGGTTAGAGCGTGCGCCTTTCATTCCGAAGGTCGCGGGTTCGAATCTCGGCATGTAACGATGACTTTAATATTTAAGTTATGTACATTTGTGAACTTTAGTTACAACAGCGAGATACAAACGGTGAAGGAAAACATCACGAGGAAACCTGCACACTGAAATCATCTTTGTGTGTGTGTGTGGGGTGCGTGTGTGTGGTGGCCCCAATAAAGTGGCAACAGGCTCGCTCACTGTTACATGGAACCTAATCTGACCACATCTGGCGAAAAGTGGGTGTTTACTCACCTCTGCCTACCCCTACTGGGAAAAATGCGTAATAATATAAAAAAAAATATATAAAAATGTAAGAATTCGTTCGTCAAACAGGTTTTCCATTATACTTACCATTTTAACAAATCACTGATGGTAGTTCTCTGTTGCTGGTGACCGTTCACCTAGGTATCACTGTAACGCCTGTATTTACCAGCGATGAAAATAACATTTCATCTTTTTTTTTAATTAAATTAAGCTACTAAACAAACGAGACGATCACCTGATGGTAAGTGATACGCCTGCTCATAACAACGTCAGTATGATATACACTGCATCACTGCGCTCGCTGCTCGAGACAGTGTTGAGTCTCGTTACGCCAGTAATTACACTAGCTACAACGCCCTTCAAACCGAAACACAGTACTGTTTGGAGGCAGAAATAGGAACTGCGGTGGTACCTACCTGGACGTTCTCCAATAACAGAGACCTCTCTGCTTATAAAATAATGTATAAAACTGTACGCGTGGTATATTAAGCTATAAATAAATAAACAGTCTTCTTAATGTTCTTCGCACTTGGATCTGAAGTCCTGTCTCAAAAGAAGAATCAAACCCTTTTACCCTCGCTAGCCATGTGAGGGTTGGTGGAAACTTACTTTATATATATATTACTGCACATGACTTAGAATTTATTCTGTGTGTGTGAAATCACCAACCCGCATTGGCTAGCGCAGTGCCTATGGCCCAATCGCAGTCATATTGAGGGTAGGCCTGTACCCCAGTAATGGGGACATAAATCGGCAGTTAGGGATGGATGTATGGTATTTTTGTGTTTGTTTTGAGATTTTTTTTATTTTATTTTCTCTAATTGAAGTTTTACTTACCAGCCCAAATTGGGCAGCGTGGAGGGAAATGGCCCAAATCCCCTCAAATGAACCCGTACAAACGCAGAGAATTTTAGAAGGGGCCATATATCCATCTGTGGCCGCCATCGGCCTATGATGATCATGACGAAATTTTATAAAAAAAAATCTTTTCTTTTTTATTTATAATAGCTCACGGATACCAGATCCGCGAGCCTTGAGTCCGATGAAGCTGCTATGATTTTCAAAGAAACTAGCGACGAAAACTTTATAAGAAAAAAATAAAGTGTAAGAAGTATGAAATCTACGATAAATAATGTTCATGGATGCGAGCAGCGCAAGACCGATCGATGTGGAGATCTTTGGGGAAGACTTATCTCCAGCTGTGGACGTCTGTCGGCTGATGATGACTAAAGAAAAGTAAGCGTACCCCAACCTTGATATTATTATCAATTAACTAAAACATTGTTTATTTTTATAAACTTGATATATCACAATATTAAACAAAGTATATAAATATGCAGTTCATATTCAAGAAAAGGCCCCCCACAAGGTGGACCGACGACCTGGTCAAGGTCGCTGGCAACCATTGGATGCGGGTGGCCCAGGACCGGTCTGAGTGGAAATCTTTGGGGGAGGCCTTTGTCCAGCAGTGGACGTCTTCCGGCTGATTGGATGGATGGATGATTCAAGAAAAACTAAACATAAATGTTTACAAGTAAATTATTTTAACAACCGTCATTATCTTTTTTTAACGTGAAAAGTAAACCTTCGATAGCTCAGTTGGTAGAGCGGTGGACTGTAGAGGAACTTTCACTGTCATCCATAGGTCGCTGGTTCAAATCCGGCTCGAAGGAGTACAATTTTTTTTTTATTTTATATCTACAAATACAAGTTATATAACTCTTAATTCTTTAACCCTAATTACTTCTATTTATGAATACAAAATTTTGAATACGCTTATGTAATCATCAATACGTACTTTGTTTTAAATAGTATAACAGAAAAATGGTTTTTCGAAGTATGATGTACATAAATTCCGGTACGCTACGAAGGCTTTTAAATACTATTAACCACTTCCGTGATATAAGCTCTTGCCTACTGTGTATAAGTTAACGAATAAGTTAAATAGATGAACTTATTTACAGCGGTATATTTCGTACATTTTGTTATATTAATTTTCCTTTAAACAAACAAAACAATTGAGTTACCATATTGTGAATAATACTGACCGTGCTATAAAATTTTAATAACCATCGAGTTAACATACATCATCAAAAGTTTTACTGTTATGGAAAATGTTCATAAAAATGAACATCAGAAATTTTTGTCTGAAACAATTCCTCAAACTGTCAGATTCTTTTACCTGAAGAATTCAATGCTTTTGAGTTGGCATACCGTTATTGTAATTACTTTGTTTGATAGGGAAGTAACTGAAAATTTGATTTTTAAAAAAATTGCTGTATTTAGTATTATTTTTATTGGGTGTGAGGCCTCCCGCATTAGACCCAACCAACCTCCCCTGTTCGTGGTGCACTCTGCTAATCAACAAACTGGGCTCTGGATTACACCGACCCGCATTGGACCAGCGAGGTGGAGAATAGCCCAAATCCACTCGTATTAAACCCCTTCAAATGAAGGTCGCGGGAAGCCGCTGGATGCTGAGCGCACAGAGCTGACCGATGTGGAGATCTTTGGGAGAGACCTATGTCCGACTGTGAACGTCGATGGACTGAGGATTTATTGACATGCATTAGACAATCATTATCTTTATAAAGTGATATATCACTTAAAAATTTTGTAAAATTTTTTGTAAAATTTTTTTCCTCTATACTTGATTTTGTGATTTAAATTTTGTTATTAGAAAGCGTTTGTTCATTAAATTTTGATAAATAATTAAAAATTACCTTAATGATTAACAAACTAATTAAAAAAATGTTAAACAATGGTATCAAATACCTGGATGTAAAATAGAAAATAAAGTAAGTTCACACCTTTCCGACTATATTCATAATATCCTATCATTTCCCTGTTACTTGTTTACTTAATATATTAATTATCTGATAACTTGCAGAATGAAACTTATTTTTAAATCTTAAAAGATTGCTTTTATAAGTAATAAATGATATGAAAGTGCTTTTCATTTATTACTTATATTTTATTATAGTTTTCTGTAATATGAAAATTGCGGTTTACTTTTCGTAGGCGTTGTAGAAGATTAGTATGATTAAGTAGTTATAAAAATGAGAAGTTTCTCAGAATAAAGTAGATATAATTCAAGGCAGATCCTTTTTTCATAACAAGTTAAAAAAAAATAATACTCTCACTAATATAAAAGGACTTGGATTATTATTGTAACGAGTTTTTATTGCTGAACGTATACTCAGAAATAGTTCTAGCACGAAAAAGATTAAAACATTTAGCACAACAGCTCACGGGATCCAAGCTAAACTCACCTGTTTGTAGTGCTTACCATGCTGATCGAAAAACGAGGATTTGGCTTCCACCAACCCGCATTCAGCCAGCGAAATGGAGAATGTCCCAACCCTCTCTCCCCATATGAACACTACCCGATCGATCCGAGACAGGCCTAGGTCCAACTGTGGATGTCTATTGGCTGATAGTTATTTAGCTTTATTACAAAGGATTTGATTAATGCTACAGTAAACACTATAGCTAGTGCTATTTATGCATGTAATTACCTAAAATAGGTGAGCTCAAGTACCTGTCCATATTGATTATTTAGACTTATCCCTAGAAAGAACCGTTTTCTATAAGTAACTATCTATCTAATCTAGATTAGATAGATAGTTACTTATAGAAAGTGGTTCTTTCTAGGGATATCTATCTGAGAGGTCTCTATAGATAGATAGAGACCTCTCATTTTATCTAATTGACGAGACCGGCGACACATCCACCTGATAGTAAGTGACCTGGCCATAATATTATAATATAGCGCTAATTGGGATGGTATACATTGCGTGTCGGCGTCCTCATCGTTTTGAAACAGGATGTTAGGTCTCCTTAACCCAGTAATTTCGCTAGCTACTACAAACACTACTTTCAAACCGGAAAACATTAATGTCTGTACACTACCCTTTGGCGGTAGGAATAAAAGCCGCAGTCGTACTTATTTAGATGGTCTTATGATCATCAGTATAAATTTCAATAATTCTACGGCTCAATTTTATGTTTTTAAGTGACATTGAGATCATAGATGGTGAATAATGACGCTTATACGTGGATACGCAACTGGACAGCAATACTGCTACGGTGGCAGTTTTACAATACGTGGATGGTAGGAAGACGGTAAAAACAATACCATATTTCGAATTTCTGCTATGGTTCCCATAACAAAGATCACAATGTCGTTTATTCATTGATCATCATCAAAATAGACAGTAGTACAGTCGATTATCAGTGTTTACTGCGCATGACAGCTCACAGTTCGCTCTAACTCAAATTCAATCAGCATATTTGCCGAGCTGATTATTCGGAGCGTAAATAAGGATCTGCTATTATAATGTACACTGTTTAATCATAACGATCAAATATATCGCTACTGTTTTACTCAAAACTAAATAGACTGGGAGTGGTTTAGCGATATATTTGTTAAGGTCAAAGACAGTCCTAATGGTGACCAATGAAATCAACAAATCATAGGCTAAGTTGATTAGAGCAGTATATAGCAGATTGATACAATATTATAATACTGCGACTTTATAATGTTTGATATGTTATGATAATTCTAACTTGATATGTTACTAACGGTATAGTTAAAATTTGCCACAGAATTTAAATCATTTCAGTTAGGGATAACAGATCGTTTTAATACATTTTCAGAGATCTTAGGCGAGATTGGTTTAGCCTAGCGTCGGCTTTGTGACGGTGGGGTTCTATAGCTGCAGCTTGGTTACCTACGATGAAGCTAAAGTAGACCGACACGGCCGGTGCACTTTATAGGCCTGGGCTATGTGGACGACAACGAAGGACAACAGGCATAATTTAAATAAAACCACCGAGGTGGACAGCGCTACTGTGTCTAACACAGTGTGCAATCCTTGTGTTGGTTGAAACACGTCATAATCGCTGAAATTATAGATATAACGAGACAAAACTCATGCGGTAGAAAATTTAGGTTATCCGTGTCTGGTATCCTAAATCGTTGTCCAAAAATAAATTAAAAGAGCAGTTAAATGGATTTTTTTCTTTTCCCAGCATTTATAGAACGTAGGGTCTTTCGCATGAACTTAAATAAGACCTGTCAAGTTTCCAATATTGAAATGAAAGTCAATTTCCACCCTATTTTCAGTTTAATATCGTTCTTATAAACATTTCTGTTTCTTAATCTATTCTTCACTTTTCATTTAAAATATGTTTGCCATGAGAATTGATTATAGAAATGAAATGAAATTTGTAGTTAATGTAAAAATGTCAGATGCTATTGTGTATTCAAAATCAGAAATAATACACAAAAAAAAAAAATTGTACTAAACTAAACTTAGTACTTTATTCATCGCATCAATGTATAACTTTGATTAAGCTGCTGATATATGAACGCCAGAGTATCCTTTTTGAAAGTCACTTCTAACCAAGGCCACATTCTCATTTAACTTCATATGAAATTGAAGTTATATCATCAGTTCCTCTGGAGTTCTAGAAAAAATTTTCTATTTAAAAATTAATCGCTATAGCAATGCTACATTGAATTTCTTATTTAATATAATTGAGTAGAATCACATACTACGTTGAATTACATTGATTGAAATACTGTTTTTATGCACCCATAACAAATTTTTCTTGAAAAGTTTTATAGACATCTTTAGGACCAAAAATATTAAAGTAAGTTGAAATGGTTCAATAGTTATATTTTAAAGAAACTTCATTGAATTTGTGGCAGAAAATAGATTTGGTGATAAAACTAACTTGAGATTGAGCTCTGTATCATTTGAAGTTGTATTATTTCACTAGCTAAACTATGCAAACCTTTTTAACTCCCTCTCCAGTACAGTGCATAGACACTTACCTAGTAACAAGAAAAATAGCCAACAAACAGTAGTGTGCAAAAATTACTGCATTCCAGTTTAAATAGTTTTGTAGTAAGTTAAATTACTGGATAAGAAGACTTAAAGTCTTACACAGTATGGTGACAGCTTATTTCGGGGTAATATGTTGAGGTGTATGGTTGGTAGCAGGAGTTATTTGACTCAAACTGGTTAGCAACTAACCGCTTATTGTTAATATGCCACTATAACAGGTTGCTGTATTCCCACTATCATCATATGACAGAATACTTCTAGCAAGCTTGCTTCACTATCCACTGCTTTTAACTGTCTTTCTAAATTTAGACAAAATTTTTTGTCCTCTTTATTTTCATAAAATAGATTTTTCCTGAAAATATGCTAACTTTATATTTAACGTTAGCTGTATGTCAGTATAGATTGTAACAATATCTGTGCAACTGTTTCAGCGGGTTACTTTGAATGGTTAGACAAACCAACTCTTTTCCTATGTGTGGGTTCTATATGCTCATTACAATTTAGTAATAAACAGACATTGTAAAAGATTAATATTTTAAATATTCTGCATGTTGTGTAAATGATCTTATATATGTATCATACCTACCCCACTTTGAATGAGGCGTGATATATATGTATGTTGTGTAAATAAAATTAATGTGTATTTTGATATTTACACAAATTTATTATTTAATAATATAAATAGAGATAAAACAAATTTTTGTTAGTAAACAACAAACCTATCACTTGCAGTTAACACAAAAAAGCCATACTAGACCATATCATAATAAAAAAAAACTTGAGACTATAAGCATAGCAATGATAGCTTGTGTTATTTTTTTTCACTAAGATTTTCTTAAGTAGCAAAGGAATCATATAAAAAATTATTGCTACTGGTCTTACACATAATAAAAATATAAGAATATAGCTAAGTTCATTATATTCTTTTGTAAACTTCTAAACTAAATTAACTGTTTTCAACAAATCTTATTGTTTGTCTACATACATTAAATATAGTAATAAATACACATCTTACAAGATGTCGCATGCAGATATCTTGTAAAATACAAAGACTTTAAAGTGGTTTATATACTAATTTATGCCATATTTGTTAATGCAGAATTATTTAGGTATCTGCTTATCAAAGATGTTGCAAACAATGTTTTTAACTAATTTAAAAACAAGCAATTTATAATTTAATTGCATTAACAGATGGTACAATAATTTGTACACAAAGTAACTAATTAAACGTTTTATATGGTTATAAGGACTTTGTCGACAATCATTTAGTGAAATTGTGTGTAAACTCAAATTGGCCTATATCCAGCAGTGGACGTGTGTAAATTGAATATTAAGATGCGTAAACTTTATTTTTAAGTCAATTTGTACTTCATTATAATATGGTGAAGGCATATTTGTATTTAACATATTTAAAGATTCAACTTTTTAATTGTAAAAACAATTTTATTATGTCTATTATTAAGATTGGATGTTTCGTAAGTTTATATGACTTGGATCACTCACAATTATATATCGTCAACAGGCATCGGTGGCCTGCCGTAAGCAGACGATGCTTTTAAATATCTGTATAAATTGATTTGTTATTATTATATTTTGTACTTACACCATTTTAAAAGACAATATGCATGAATAAACTTCAATTTACAGAGTAACATTTTTTGACGATGTTTAACATTCTGTGTTGCAATTTAAATGAAGACATTTATTGTTATTGACACATATTTTTTTAAATTGACATACAAACTTTCTAAGAAATGAATTATTTATGAAACATATTTAAAATATTAACAAATGTATTTGTAATTACAATAAAGTCACAAATTTTATAACTTCATATTTATTTATTAGAACAACTACGTATATAATTATATTAATATCCAACAGTAAAAAATACGAAAAAAACCTTCTTTAGGTTAACTGTTGAAAAGAAATTTGGCAATATATAATTATTTGAAATTGCGTCCTTTGAAAATGACTATAGACTTAATTAATGAAAGAAGTTTATAGCGCTACTACTGCAGTAGTTGTAATTTGTTGGCCATTATTATGGGAATAAAATTTATTTCTGCTCTTAATTTTAAATCGTTAAAATATGTAACAATGAAAAAAGTATTAAATGGTGTTTGGCCTAACTATAAATTTTTAATAAAGCTTTGATTAGTGCAATCCCTCTAGCGAGAGTAACCTTAAACTTTGCGTTGGCGGAAGATGGCCGTCGCGTGCCGATTGTCGCTCTGAATGTTTACGACGGTTTAATAAGTTTTTAACTAACGTACTGTTTTAAAAAGTAGTAAACTGTTTACGAAGATACTTCTTTTTACTTTGTAGTACTTTTCGCTTTATTCTTTTACGGTATCATATAATTCTTCACTCAAAAAAAGTGTTGCGACTGGTGTACACAAGTTACTAGTTTTCAAAGAGAAGTTTTTTTAGTGGAATGTTGTGATTTAATCGAGTGAAATTGTGCTATTGTTGTGGATTTTCGATTGGATCAGGTTTAAAAGTTATATTCATCTTGTAAAGGTATGTTAAATTGGATTTGTAAATCGTTACAAACGAAACTTTTGAAAGTTCAAGTTTGTTTACCTCGCATTCACCGCGCATGATCGCTTAGGATGAACTTCATTCTTCGAATACATGATTAACTCATAACTTGGTGACCTTGTTCATTTTATAAAAGAACGATATAAAACTATAAAAAATTCAGATTAATAAGAACTTTATTTATAATCTATATGAACACATTTGTTTTATTTTTGTAACGTTATTACAATAAATTCAATGAAATATTTTGTTTACATGTGATATTTTACAAATTAATTTGTATAAATCCTATTCTTTTAATCAACTTATTCGTATTTTAGCGGTCAACGAACTGAAGATCGTGATCGAACCATATACAGCCTCCGCCGTCGACTGCTTTCTATATAAAAAGAAAACATCATAGAACAGGATTGTTTGAGAATAGGTTACATCGTACAGCAACTGTAGTTCGAAAATCCCTTAGTTGTTTAATTTTAGGACAACTATACGAAACAGGCTATACTATCTTCTAATTTTACTATTGACAGATGTCTGCTGCTGGAGACCGTCAAGGTAGATACAACCGTAGTTCCTGTTTCTGCTGATAAACAGTTGTATGATGCGAACGATACTGTGTTCAGGTTTAAAGGGTCTTCTATTTAGTGAAATGACTGGAGTAACGTAATTTACCATTTTTTTGTCTCAAAGCAACGCAGATAAAGTGTTACGTTTTTTATAATCCCTAGTAGCAATACAATGTTATGGGCTTGCACTTACCATCAGTTCTTGCTCCTCTCGCCGGTTTTTGTAACAAAGCTCTTATGACTGTGGTCTCACAGCTTTAAAGGTAAGTATATTATTTAACATTTTCGATTATATCAAGCATAGGTAATATATGTCTGCTACATATTTTATGTTGTCTTGTCGCAGAGCAAATTTATTTCTGATAAATATAGGTCATAAGAATACTAAAATTTTGTTGCTGAAATATATACTGTATGTGAAATATACTGTTTAATTAATGTATACTAGATATATAATCCAATGGATATATATGGAGTAGTATATGGTAATCAACAATATGGATCCAGTTCCACATAGATAATTAATTTGAAAACAAACAAAAGATATTACGACGTTATCGAGAACCAATGAATAATTCTGTTTACATACAGATCAAATTAAATATGAAGACAAATATTTCAAAGAAACATTAAGATAAAAATATGCCAAGATTGTTCATATATTTATTTATATGCAACATAGAACATTCCCTCTGTTGAATTCAATTACGAATATGTCAAGGTTTTCAGCATAATTATAGTCTGCGATCTGATCAATCTGTTCACTGGTCACTCATCAACCATGCAATTGATTAAGGTCGTGGTAATAGAGTTAAACTTCTATTATATAATAGTTTTCTTTCTCTTTCTTACTTTTCAAAATACTGTAAGAAAGATATATTTTAGTTTATGCTCATGTACGATTGGCGGTTTAGCTCTAAAAGATATCCACTAGTGGTTGATCTTTGTTGCCGGTGATCGTCTCAGTAGTTATCACCGCAGCGCTTATTGCAGCCGACAAACAGTAGTGAGTAAATATTACTGTGTTTCGATTTGATCTGCGTTGTAGCTAGTGAAATTACCAGGGTAACGAAACTTATCATCATAAGTCTCAAGGCCTTAAGCACGATGTGGTGCAGTGTATATCCTAACTAACGTCACGCTGTTATGGGTCGGCGATTCGCTTATCATCAGATAAACATTATAGAATAAAAAAAAGTAATATTTTCACATAATCTAAAAAAGAAAAGAATCACCAACCCTCTCGACTTACCGTCGTCCACCGCTATACCTGGGCATCCCCAATGGATTTCAAGAGCGACACCGGAAAGAAAGTAAATCATATAAAAGAAACAGATATTGATATATTTCTCAAGATAAGACACGATACAGAAATTGAAGTTTTCCGTTGTTTTTAATATAATACTGATTATATCATAGAATGTATGTAAATGTGTTACAACACATTTACATACATTCAACATATATGTTCATAAACGTTTCGTAGTAGTTTTAAAATTCATATTACTTTATTAGGATCTTGGATGCTTATGGTAATAACGTTAATTGTTATATAGCCTTTATATTTCAATTTATATTAAAGTTTTTATGAATACTACACTAAAGCTAATTATCTGATAGAGAAAATATTCAACTCTGTGAGCCGGTAATTTAATTCAATTAGCTTTGAGGGACGTGGGAGACGAGCTCCTCCTCCCTTCGGAACCTCGGAGGGCGTTAGGAGGCGCTAACTAATAATTTAATTGCCGTTTAATCGGAATTAGTAATGCAAGCCGCCGCACCGCTTGTACTTCCGCTGCTAGATAAAAAATGTCGAAATATAAAGAAGAAACTTGGGAATTGTTTGAGTTGTCTGTTAAGTTGAAATGCATTATATGTGAGCGCATCTCTTCACCTTACTGGTTCTTTATACATTACTAATGAATTCTGTTAACGTATCATATGTAAATAAATAACGATTTATTTAAACTTTTTATTAGTGTAAAGTAATTTTTTTTTACTCTTGCTTTATATATATATATATAATATCCCCATGATAGCAAAAATCAATGTTACGGATTCGTACCGATCGTCACTTTTAAAAGCGGTAACTTAAAATTAAGCGGCTATTGTCGATTTTGGTTCAGGGGGTATAAGAGGGATATCGCACAACACAAGGGTGCCAAGCCAACGTCGCCTGCTCGTGGCGCACCCTGTTAGTCAACAAACGAGGATCTGGCTCCTATCAAATAGCATTAGGCTAATATGGTGAGAAATGGCCCAAATCCCCCTCTTTTGAACCCATGCAAACGAAAGTCAGGGAAATCCGCTAGATGCGGGCGGCGCATGACCGATAGATGTGGAGAACTTTGTGTAGGGAGACATATCCAGCCGTGGACATCTACCGGCTGATGAGCGATTGCACTAAGGTTTTTCCAAGGAACAATACTTAGTTCAATCTTTGACTACATCTGTAACGCTACTTTGCGACGAACTTATTTCATCCAACACCACCTTGCTTTAAGATTTAATTAGTTAATTTAAACCTCTTAGAACTATAACGTCTATTTGTTATGTGTGCGCGTTTGTTGGCACTTGTGGTATATTTGTTAACCTCGAGTTTGTTTCGAGTGTGTTTACCTTATTTTCGGAAATGGATGCCCGAAGTGGTGTTGACGTATCGCTCTCGAGGAGTTTTCTGGATTCCGGTCCGAACAGATTTGAAAATGTTTGAAATTCCGCTTCGCCTGCGGCATGTCAAGTGTGAGGATAAATTAAAGTAGGCAATAAACTATGTGAACAAATATTTAGCTTTTAAAATTTTTTTGTTTTAAAAATGCTATATTTAGTCATAGTACGTATAACAAAATCAAAGTTGGTCTTAATACCAAACTAATATTGATGTATAGTCAAAGATTTTTGTAGTTTGTTGAGGATAAGGATGTAGGAGAAAGATCAAGAAAGCCGACCACACTCTATATGGGATATTTTTTTATTCTACGAAGACATGAGACGACGGGACGTTCACCTGGTGGTAAGTGATACGCCTACTCATAACAATATCGCACTAGTTAGGATGATTGACTCTACTCCACATTGTACTCTTCGCCTTGAGACATAAAATGTAAATCTCATTCATCGTCATCAACCGATAAACGTTTACTGTGGACATTGGCCACCCCTCAAAGATATCCATATCGATCGCATAGGAATGGGAGGATTTAGGGCATTTTCCACCATGCTGGACAAATGCTGGTTGGTGGGAGCTCGTTACCTTAGTAATATCACTAGCTACTACGCCCTTCAATTCGAAATGAGACATATCTACAAAGAGAATAAGAGGGATTTGGAGCATGATTCCTTTGTAAATAAATGTTTAATAAAGACGAGTCATATTGAAATTGCTGTATCATTCTTATAACACTAAATAACTTAAAGAACTGAATCGTGTTCAATTTCGTTATTTATCATACCGAGGTTTTAAATGTTTTTCAGCAGCTGTGTAGCTTAAATAAGCAACATTCAGTATTAAATACTCAATATCGAAAAATAACATTTATTTCATACAGAACACAGAGGAGGTGTTATTTTAAATTTTTGAATTAATAGATGGGGCAAAGAAAATGTATAATTACACCCCATTTCGTGGTAATGATTTACGATCAGGGGCTGGTAAATTGACTTAATAAATGAAATAGCAATTTTGTCGAAATACCGACGAGCTACGAGCGTTATGTATTTAATAATTTCACCTGGTCTTTACCTTACAAGATATCATCAAAGAAACATTATAATATACAATCGGGGTCTTTGAACATGCTTCAAGAGGCGAAACCTGTATAAAGTCAAATAAGCGTGATGAATAGTCCAACAAACATACAACTGCTCTCGTCTCTGTTGACTGCAAGGTGACCCATGGAAAATTTTAAAGCAGCTTTTAAATGTTTTGAGTATGACAAAACTTTATTATTACTTATGAAGAACTTGAGATAAGCTATAGGTTATTATATAATATAATGGTCTTTTGGGTGTAAGTGTTTAAGTAAATAACGACTGTATCTTTTTTTTGGCGTTATACTAAATCATACATCATTGCGATGATAATAACTTAACGCAGTGTGATTAGTAGGTTATTTTGATTTTTGTTATGACGTCGTAAAGATTCATAAAGAGTATAAAGCATTAATATCGTGTAATTTTAATTACATCTCTGTGTTTGCGGGTTACCGTGAAATCCAGGGGAAATGTAAGAGAATGCCGACAACAGTGAGCAGCAATTCCGCAGCTTAAAGATCTTAAACAAAAGCCAAGTGAGTTGGTTCGGATTGTGCCCGGAGTGGTTATTTGTTCTCGCGGCGTCTGCGGCGAGTCAACATTTGCACTGGCCGCCTCTGTTTGCAGTGTTCAAACTCTGTCATTAGATCTCGGCTTTATGAAGCTGTGTGCAGTATTCGGACGCTTCTTTTGGAGACACCACACTGTCATAAATGTATGCGTCTTTGAAACCTAGACGAAGCCTTCTGTGTTGTTTCGCTTCCTTTTTAAATTTCTTACTTACTAATTAAATTTGAATGGCAACCTACTGGTCGGTCTCTCTTTGTAAAGGCCGTCTAGCTAGGTATCACTGCAGCTTTTATTTTTACTGTTAAACAGTAATGTTTACACACTACTCTGTTCCGGTTTGAAGGCGTTTTAATTAGTGTTATTAACATAAAAGCGAGATATTGTCTTGTCTTTCAAAACGAGCGCAGTGTGGTATTGTGTACATCATTCATCATTATCAACTAGCGCTACAACATAGAACGTATCGTTTATCATCATGTAAAAGTATCGCTCATATTGTTTTAATTTCCTATTTTTACTGCTAATCAGTAGTGTGCAAACATTACGGTGTTCCGGGTTGAAGGACTGTATCACTAGTGTAATTACTTGAGTATCGAGATTCAACGTTTTACGTTTCAAGGCAACAAGCACAATATAGTGTAGTGCGTATAATTCTCAATAGCTCCTCGTTGTTATGGCTTTAACCGTATCACTTACTATCAAGTGAACGTCTCGTCGCCTAGTCGTATAAAAAATAAAATAAGATGTTTAGATAATTGATATCTCTAATAAAACAATCTTAAAGATTTACTTACTTGTGAGAATAAAAAAGTGTTTCATAGTGTTATTTGAAATTATTTTGTTTTATATTAACACTGTGAGCACAAAACATGTTATCCGACTGGAGTAGCTATGTTAATATCCTAAAAGATAGCAGCTCTAAGTGAATTTTGCAATGAACATTTAGAATCCTCATAAAAGCCTCGGAGGCTTTCGAAGTTATGCAAAGTTTTAACATGGACCATGGCTCACCAAAAGTGGGAATTTATTTATTATATAAAGTCTACATCTTTAACAGCCAATTTACATCCCCACTGTTGGGTCTCAATATGAAGGCGATGGGCCATAGTCACCACGCTGGCCCAATGCGGATTGGTGACTTCACACACACCTTAGAATTAATTCTAATTCATGTGCAGGTTTCCTCGCGATGTTTTCCTTCACCGTTTGTATCTCGCTGTTGTAACTTAAGTTCACAAATGTACATAACTTAAATATTACAGTCATCGGTACATGCCGAGATTCGAACCCGCGACCTTCGAAATGACGGCCGTATTCTCTAACCATTAGGCCAGCGAGCAAAGTATCGAATGTCAGAAACTAATTGGTCATAAATTGACCTTAATATATATGATATATATATATATATATTTATATATAGAGTAGAAAGAGCGAGAGTAACTCGCTGGCCTAATGGTTAGAGCGTGCGGCTTTCATTCCGAAGGTCGCGGGTTCAAACCTCGGCATGTACCAATGACTTAATATTTAAGTTATGTACATTTGTGAACTTTAGTTTACAACAGCGAGATACAAAAACGGTAAAGGAAAACATCGTGAGGAAACCCGCACACTGATATCATCTTTGTGTGTGTGTGTGTGTGGTGGTCCCAATAAAGTGGCAACAGGCTCGCCCCCTGTTACATGGGACCTAATCTGACCACATCTGGCGAAACATGGGTGGTTTATTCACCTCTTCCTACCCCTACTGGGAAAAAGGCGTGACTATATAAAAAAAATATGTATATATTATAATAAAAAAATATATAGTTTCTTTACTACAAGTTGACTTAGTTTCACGGGTTGGTTTCATGGAACATGAGTATTTCATAGTTCATCAATTGAAGTAATCTTCACATTATGTGTTATTACATAAATGAGGTACTCTGGACTGTTTTGTAAAACTAGTCCCTATTAAAGGTATTAGATGTGTTCAGAATATACTATTATACAACATTAACATTTGTGCTGAACAATAAGTATTCAACTTACACAAAGCGAATGTGGGAAATGTCTGAAACATAAACTTCAGTATTTATCACTAACACTTAACCGGTCGATGGTCTCTGTTTCCGCAGTCAGTCTAGATAGATTCCTGCTTACCTACCGCAATGCCTGCTTATGTCGTTAAGCATTAGTAAACGGCAGATATGCTAGAGCTATTTAAATTATTGTGGTAAGGAAATCTTACAAGTATTATGATATGTCTCAAGTGAGTAATGTAAACATCCTGACTAACATTTATTTGTTATAAACAGACTTATCAGGAGAACATCCTGTTCTTGTCGTTGTTTTGGATTATAAAATAACCACGCCACTATATGTTTACCCTTTATTATTATTACATATACTAACTGTTCATATATGTTCATATATTCATATGTCGATATGGTCACCAGTTTATACGAGATTGGGGAACAATGAAATTTTCTTTATATATTTTTATTATATAAAGATCTTCATCATCATCATTATCATCAGTCGATAGACTTCCACTGCTGAACATAGTCCCTAAAAATCTCCCTATTAATCGGACCTGCGCTGCTCTTATCCAACGGCTTCCCGTTGGTTTCTAGGGGTTCATAGTAGAGATTTGGGCTATTTCTCACCACGCTCGCCCAATGCGGGTCGATGGGAGCCAAAGCCTCGTTTTTTGATAAGCAGGGTGCACTACGAGCACATGAAGTTGGCTTGGGTCCCGTGAGTTGTTGTGCGGGACCAGGAACAGCCGAGAACTAGAACTAAAGAACTGTGTAGGTAGGTATTAACGTTTTTCGTTTTTTATTCGACGAAGAGACAAAACGAGTGAGACGTTCACCTATTGGTAGCTGATACGCCTGCTCATATCTACATGGCGATAGTTAGGACGTTATACACTGGACCACATAGTCCTCGTCGCCTTAAGTCAAGAGTTATGTCATTTCAAAAGGAGGCTGCCGAGCGGGATCAGATCGAGGACAGATCCCGCTCGGAGAAGAAACCTTCGTGGTGCTACCGTGCGTCAACACGTCGCACCGGTGAATGGTGCTCCCCTACCATAATGAGGGGCCTTTGGGGTTGTTGGCGATCAGGATGGGGGTTCTCATCGCCTTCTAAACGACCCTGAGGAGGACAATAGCTGGACGTGGTCTCCGGTCATTGTCGTAATACTCACGAGGCTGGTAGGGTCTGTATAAGTAGACCCCGGGACGGTCTATCCCAGCATAGCGTTAGCGAGGCCGCGGTTGTGTTCCGAACGGAGATCCTGTGACCTCGCCAAACGCCGAAAGTGACCACCGAGGGGGTTTTAGTGGGTAAAAATCTGCACATAACTCTGACTTCCCCCCAGAAGGCAGAGTATCTTTTCGAAAATTTCCCCCACGAACCCAAAAAAAAAGAGTTTAGTCACTTTACCCCAGTAATTTCACGTTTGTACTATTAGAATATTTTACATTTAAGTTTTTTCTAATAATTGTAGTAATTATTAGAAAAATCTTTTCACACGAAACATAAAAAACTATCCACTACTTGTTTATACAAACTAAAGTTATGTTAGTTTAAACACTTGCGTTACAAACAATAGCACCTATTCATTTACACACACAGGCAGACAGCTTCATAGTCGAACCGTAGTCTGTTTTATGTCTCCGCCGAAGAGTTCGAGCGTTAATTGGGAGACACTCTAATTAATCTCAACGCTTAAAGCATTCACTTTCATGTAAGTCAAACACTTGGAACCAGTTTAGAAGGTATAGATCGTACAAATCATTTAGATAATGTCATGTGAGGAATTCATACTCCTGTTCTATTCATATTGTATTATAAGTGCCAATTTATCACCAGCGGTAGTAGATATCTGTTGAAGGGGACCTATGTGGCTTCCATAATCCTTATTTCCGTTGCGTTGTGTAAATATTCCTGTTTTGTTTTTTTAATGACAACGAAGAGAGGACTAGTGATATTCATCATAATCATCGTCAGCCGATAGAAGTTCACTCTTCGACATAGACTTCCCCCAAAGATCTCCACATAGATCGGTCCCGAGAGAGATGTTCACCTGACTGTAAATAACGCATCTATCTATAACAATATGGAAGTAGTTAGGATGATATACACATCACAGCTTTAAATATTTTTAGTAGCTACAAGGCTTTTAAAAAGGAATATAATAACGAACATTACTTTTTGGCAGCATTTGAAAGGCACTGTATGCTAAAGATTTTATATATTTGATCCTGCTCTAAATACTCTATCGCTTTGTAGGGTGTTAAACAAGATAGTTACTAACTAGATTCCCTAATCTGTCTCGTATCCTTGTTAAAGATGACTACGGAATTGATTTCGTATACGATCGAAATGAAACATTCTATTTGCCATCAGTAAAATAAGTCTTAAATTATTGCGACGCCCTTGACATAATTTCTCCATTCAAAGCAAAACAGAGGCTTTCATACCATTATCATATTCGAAGGTCGCGTCCCAACTTCGGCAATAATTATTGAAGTTAAAAAACTGCCATCAATAACGTCCGACCTCCTTCGATACGGTTTTTACTACTCTTATAAAGTGCTTTAAGTTCCTCCATCGCAGCGAAGAGGATTCAGTGTCGTGATATTTAAATTAAGTGGATTGATAAGTTTTCCGGTTTGTTACAGTTCGCTTTATCATACTTCCGCTGTTATCATATGAATGGTGTTAAACGTGACAGGAATTATTTATTGTTTTTACTTGTTTATACTTGTGCACGTCAGTAAAGGAGTAGCCCAAAAATAGTCCTACCCGAGTGCATGTTTATAAAACCGGAAAACAGACCACTGTTTATTTAATTGAATAATTATAACGTATCATGTATGTATACTAAAAATCGCCAAATTTCACTTTGAAAAGGGCACTTAATGATGATGATGACACTGAAAAGGAAATTGATTATAATTTCTGCGGAACGCAAACATTTATAACCAACCCATTGATATCAGATATAAAGATGTATAGATCTAGATTAAGCAAGCTACTAGAGTAAGCATAGATTTTTAGGTTAAAAGATATAATAAGTCAAAACATTTCTTTTTCGATGTCACGACAGGACGGACGAGACGTTCACCTGTCCTTAAGTGATACGTCTGCTCATTAAAACGTGGCGCCAATTAAGATGATTATATATCACATTCGGTATTTTGTTTTTCGCTTTGAGACATAAGATGTTACTTCTCATTATCGCAGTAATGTCACTATCTTCCACGAACTGGAACCCACTGCTACTAGACGGCAGTATTAGGAGCAGCGGTGATAACTAACTAGACAGTCTCCGGAAACAGAGTCTTACAAATATAATTGTTAATAATATATGAAAATAGTCTACCGTTCATTAATTTGAATGGGATGCAAACATACAAAATTCTAACATATAATAGTTAAGTATATTTGTATACTAGGCATACATATGAAGGTTAATAAGTATGTCATAATCATCATCAACAACCGTTAGGCGCTCACTGTTGGACATGAGCCTCACCCAAAGACTAATGTGGGAGATGGGAGTAATGAAGATATCTGTTTAATTACTTAATAATAATACAATCGTTAAATTCTTTAATATTGTGTCGTTTACAGTTTTTAATACGAGTTCTTACTGTCAGCCGGTTAACACCCACCGCTGGAGGCATAGGCCTCGCTCAGGGATCCTCATTAAAGAGGAGCTGGGCCCCAGCCTTAATACGCTAGCCCAATGCGGGTTGGTGGGTGGTCAGAGCCCCGTCTGTTGTTTAGCAGGCTGCATCGCGTGGTGGTGAGGTCTACTTGGCCTCGGTTAGATATTGGGTAGAACCCCCGACATACTTCCTTTAATGCCAGTTACGGAGTATCTACTATGTGAAAGGGTTACTGTACGTTATCTATCTATATATTTATAATGAAAATAGGTTTTATTTCATCACCAAACACGTGAAAATTAGTGATCGTATCGACATGTAAACAGGATTTGTAAATGTAGGTTATAGGCAATTTCTTTTTTAAATTTCATAGATCCTTTGTCATTTTATTTCTAATTAACTTTTATACATTTTCATTTCGTGTTATTTATGCGGTTGTTATAGTAACGGTTGCTATAGAGAGTCATTTGCGGTTGCCGTTGCCATCGTGGTATATTTCAGACATATTTTGAAATGTAATTTCATATTACGTCCAGCAAAGCGGGCGGGGAACAGCTAGTATGATAAATGTCTATTCTAATCGACTACCACTTACTAACAATGATTCCAATATTAAATTTCGCCATCGCCCCGTCAAACTGTCAATGTATTGATGGTGCATTGAATGAGGAACATACTTAACTTATTAATGAGTCATCTGCTTTATTTAAAAGCCAATCAATCCACCTTCTGTTTACCACTGAACATAACTATACATTTTTATAAATTGTTTTAATTACAAAGCAATATAACCGTTAGCACATATAAGACCTGATATTTTAACCAAGTCATACTGATGTTTAAAACAACTTATTTTTAACAATTTTATTAAATATACGTTCTCTTCAAAAAGTTTCTTAGTAATACATTTAGACTCCTCAGGGATAATAAAGCTTTAAAGTTCCCATCTAAACCGGTAAACTGTCATTAATTGCACTCACTAGTCTTGATAATGGCAGATAGATTAACCAGACTTAGAAATATCTTTTGCTCTAGATTAATTTCATTGGTTATTAAATATTTATTAATGGCATTGTTATAACGATATTACAATATTTTAACCTATTGATTTCTAATTTCTGAATTACCTAAACCGCTTTCGAGTAGGCTAATACAGTCAGCTCTTATGGATCACACGAAAGTCTGCTAAAAATCTCTTTACTTATTCGACTACCATGGCTTACTGAGGGTAGACTGAGGATATTATCAACTTATGTTCCACATGAGATAAGTTTATTTTTTTTTCTAATTACATAAGTTAAATGAAAGTGCATGGTTATAAAGGTAGAGGAAACCGAAGAAAGTGTGGATGGATTGTGTGAAAGATGACATGTGTAAGAACAGTGAATAATGTGAGAATTCAGATATGACGGTTGATAGAGGGATGTGGAAGAGAAGTACTTACTGTCCGACCCGACATAGCTGGGAAAAGGGCAGGAGAAAGAAGAAGAATTACATAAGCTAAACACTTTCTAATACGATATGTTTTTAGAAATTTCATTACATTGATTCGATTACATGAACATCATCATCTCAACCGATGGACGCCCACTGCTGGACATATACAATATTAAATTACTACGTTTATGACCATTGAAATACAGTGAAACTTTTATATGGACCCGATAACATTAATTACACCGGGAAAAGAACGGAAAGCGATTTTAATAATTTACGAGCGCATAATTTATCAGCGCGAATAAATTTCGGATCACCATCTGCATTTTCATAATCTCCACGACCCCAAGCGCAAGCGGAGAGTGCAATAAATATTGTATGCTTGGGGTGTGCACGATATTTGCTAACTTACAGCCCCCTGCTTCCGAACAGGGGTTGTATCATTCTATTCATAATGTGCCGAATTCGCGAATGAATTACACACTTGATACCCGACTTTATAGCCCTGAAATAAAGTGTAATTTTCAATTTAACCCGGCGAGGTTTTTTATCGCGTTAGATTTATGTAGCTTATTACATTTTATGCCCGTGAAAACATGTTGAGTGATAGGTGCAATTGTATGCTTTATTACGTACGCGTTAGAAACTATTTGTTTCGCGAACCTTTGTATATTTTATGGTACGAACACGAGTCGAACCCCTTTTTCGTGGAGCTCATAAATTATCTACTTAGGTTTGCATTTGGCGATAAATTGGTTTTCGTTCCTTGTCCAATTGTGGAAGCAACGTCAACAGTTTCATATTGATGTCCTAATACAAATATTTTCGGATAATACGTGTAAGTGAATGCATTACCAGTTTTAATATTAAAATGTATTACATTCCTTTCTCTCATCACTTACTATTACAGAATAATACATTTATCATTAAAAAAACTAAAGTTTAAAAATTCTTTACTGAGACACAGATGAATGTTATATGATATTTACTATCGTGTTAAATCATTCCATAAAGTAACATTTTAAATTTGAACTACTCAAGTACTTATCTATATATGTTGTTACTTATTAAACTGAAATATATATGAGAGATCATAATATTGAAAAAAAAAAAATTAACTATGTGTTTGTTACGGCTGAATTGTTGATATTTTAATTGGTTTCTTTTTATGATAAGTGTTTTTCAAGTTCTCCGTAGACTTTTCTATGTAATTCTTCATCAATATTTATTATGAAACATTTTTATTACTAAGTATAGAACAAAACGATTTGTATTCCTAATACGATCGTAATTATTACGCGTAAGCACTGATCACCTATCTCTATACATCGCATGCATTCGGACGTTCACATGGAAAGGTATCTAGAAGCAGTGTTAACCAAGAGCGAAGATAATAATCTACAGAGTTATTACTTGTTATTACCGTTGGTTTATCGCGCTTATCAGATCTAGATGTCCGACTGATACTTACCTAATCTATATTCTTGATATCTCCGGTCACAGGTCAGAGGATGCCGTAAGTTATTCGTTGCTACCTCTGAACGTACAACGATATATGTGACTTATTCCAATACGCTTACGCTCGATGTTCGTTTGGCAAGGCAAATCATTTATAAGGATCCGGACGATAGCTCCTTCAAAGATACATTGCGAAGAACTCTGTGTGGATCTCAGCCTATTTATGAACCTGATGAATTGCCTCCACATTTATTATCAAAGCGTCTGATTGAATTATTTGTGAGTTTCTGTCAATGTGGGTTATTTATCGTGTGTATTGTATTAGGGGGACCGGAAAGTAATGTCGTTTTCTTACGCTAATTACAAACACATACATTTTTAACGAGTCTTTATTTTTAATCAATGATGTATTCCCCATCATTGTCAATAACCTTTTGCCATCTAGTGAGTAAATTTTCAATCCCTGATCGATAAAAATTAATTGGTTTTTCGGCAAAATATCTAGAGATGGCATTTTGGATATCATCCAAATTTGCAAATGTTTTGCCACTTAAAAAGTGTTGCAGCGCTCGGAATAAGTGGAAATCCGATGGTGCAACATCGGGCGAATATGGTGGATGAGGCAGCACCTCCCACCCCAATTCATTAATTTTTTCTAGAGTTCGCCTTGCGCAGTGCGGTCTTGCATTGTCATGTTGGAGAATGACGCCTTTTCGGTTGACAATCGCTGGCCACTTTTCAATTAAAGATTGATTGACTCGCTGCAATTGTTCGCTGTAGAGGTCTGCAGTAACAGTTTCTCCAGGTTTCAGTAATTCAAAATGAACAATGCCGCGAATACTCCACCAAACACACAAAAGCGCTTTTTTGGGGTGTAAACCTGGCTTAGCAGTACTCCGAGGGATTTCATTTGGAGAGAGCCACTGCCTTTTGCGTTTTGGGTTATCATACAGGACCCATTTCTCATCTCCTGTGATCAAGCGATCAAAAAACGCTTCTGTGTTGTGTCGTTGAAGCAATAAGTTGCATGTGATTGATCGGTTAGCCTTATTCTGTTCGGACAGATTATGCGGGACCCAAACACCTGCTCTGCTTACTTTTCCAATCTGCTTCAAATGTTCTTGGATGGTCGACCAAGGTTTGTTGAGACTGTTTGACAATTCCTCGATCGTCTGACACGGATTTGCTTCCACTTCCGCCCTTAACACGTCGTTGTCTAACGCTGATGGTCTTCCTGATCGATACGAGTCGGAAAGATCAAAATTACCCGATTTGAACTTGGAAAACCACCTTTGGCATTTACGAATGTCCAGTGCATTTGGATAAACATCGCAAATGTTTTTGGTAGCAACTGTTGCGTTATTTCCCTTGCGAAACTCAAAGAGCATGCAATGCCGGATGTGTACCTCTTCTGGTATTTGGCTGGCCATTTTACCCAAAATTACAAAAAAAAATTGTAATTCAATTGTCTATAAGTAAAGAAATCACTATAACCTCACAATGTCTTTGGTACGCCTCTGAACAAAACAATGAGCTGACAAATGACAATCAAGTATTGGCATGCGCAGAAACGACATTACTTTCCGGTCCACCTAATATTTAAATTTAGTCCACATTTTTGATAAGGACTAATTGCACAAGTCCGGTATTAATTTGAGCTTTATAACCGAATAGTTTATTCCCAGAACATAATTGTATACAAACACACTATGACTAATGCTATGTTAGCTTTATTGACCGCACAGAATAATTTTCATTTCAGTGTATTTGTCTGAGATAAATAAATACAGTAATTGACCTATATTAGCTTTGATTAATTTCATTTACTCATTTTACGTTTACGTTAATATGTTATATGTTTTGATCGCTGTTTCTATATTGAATTTCTAGTGAAATTAACAAAGTGTTTTTGTAGTAATCATGCTACATTTTACTACAATATGAATGTAATTATAAACATTAAAAGATTGGAATATACTATATAATAACACTCGTTACTTTCGCTATAACCTTCAAGGTATATAACCTCTTATTATAGTTCAATAAATATTGTCTATTATTTGATTTATCTATATTTAACTACAGCAAACGGTTGAACTAGTTACTCTAGTGATGAGTAAAATTGCTCTTAATCTTGCAGTCTTGGTAAAAGTATTGCGAAAAACCAAGACCAAGACCGAATGACCAATACCAAGACCAAAACCAAGACAGACTTACGATGCAAGACCAAGGCCATTACCAAGTTTGTCCAAGTCATAGCCTAGTTCTTGCTATAAGTTACTAGCAGTCAAACGTATTAATTTGATTTACTTGAACATAATGAATGAAAGAGTAAGTTCATGAGAGTTGTTGGTATCGTAATATCAATGAATAGTGTTCAAATGTTGGTGAAAGAAATCAGCCCTTAAATAAGTAGATAAGAGTAAGGTGTCATCAGTAAAATTATAACCGAAGTAGTTACATTTGTTTAATTGATACAAACATTTGAAATCAATTAACTGTGGCTATAATAAGAGACATTAAAGATATCGCTTACGACGACAAACTTACAAGTGTTATAATATCGCCTATTTTGTTTGCCCGGCGGCTTCCTTTGTGGTGTTTTTGGGGCTGTCGTGTATTTCCTTACAATTTTTCCGGCCCGCCGCTTCCGGTTGCCGGAGTAATTAGCTGTTCCCGTGCCTCTAATACATTTTCCCCCAATTTAACACTAGGGTCTGAATATAACGTTGAGTCATTTTAATTTGGTAATATCGCTTTAAACGATGTCACATAAAATTCCCTACTAGTTTACTTTTGAAACATTAAAACCTCTTCACATTAAACTGCATACTTAATGATAATTTGTGTAAAAGAATTTGGAGATTAGATATTTGAGATAAGATATACTCATTTTTAAATATTGTTGATAAAATCAAGTAAATACCTAATACCGGTATATATTTATGATATCCTTATAAAAACTATAAAAATCACATTGATTGGTGGAACGTTTGCTGCCGGACACTGTCTATGTAAGTTAACCGCATGGCCTATTTCTTTCGCCAAACAACAATGCGCAAAATATACTGTGTTCCGGTACGAAGGGCGCTGTAGCTAATCTAATTACTGAGGTAACGAGACAACATCAAATGTCTCAAGGTGAGCGGCGCAGTGTAGTGCAGTGTATACCAACCTGACTGGCGCCATGTGAACAACAGATGAACGTCTCGTCGCTTCGTTGAATATAAAAAAGGCTTTCGAAGAGATTCTGCCTGATCAATCTTATTACGAACCATTACCAATAATTTAGTACTGAGATTTTTAGAAGACATAAGCCTAATTGCCGCATAATAATATATAATATAATAAATTATAATTTCAGTATTAAGTACTAATTAATAAACTCTACGGGGGTACCTATGTTTTAGTATTTAAACATACATATACATATATATCACGCCTCGTTCACAGTGGGGTAGGCAGAGACCACCTCTCTCCACCTGCTACGATCCCGGTACACCTCTTTCGCTTCCTCCACTTTCGTAAGCGTCTTCATGAACACTCGTCGGTTGCGTGTGCTTTTGATCCAGCCTTTCTTTAGGACATCTCCGATTTGATTAGTATTTAAATATTCAATTTAAACACAATACAATAATTGGCAATGGTCTGTTTTGTGAATGGGTGATCATTTAATAAAACTTTCATATGCCCTAGCAGTTTGCAGCACAATTAAGCATCAGCACAATTTTTTTTTAATACGGAAGTATTCGAATATAGGCCAGAGAAATGGAGACAAGTTGAAAAAAGGGCCAGTTCATTAACCAAACCATTAAGTTGGTGCGGGTGTCATTCCTTATGACTATGCCCTACGTTTTTAAGCTCGCGTTTGACATATCCGTCTCGTATCGCTGAATAATGGATTTGGGCCATTAAAATATCTGGCTCCGGACGCCCCAGCGCTTCTAAATATAACGGGACACAGTACCGTGACAGCTAAATGTTTATTTGTGGGAATAACTGTAGAGGATTTTAGGATAGAAGCTTTTTAAGTTGGTATTATGCCCGATTTGAACATTTGAACTAGACGATTGAGGTATGTCGAAATATATTGGTCATAAGCGTCTTTCTGTCTTGTTACTATATATGAAACAGTTTATTTAATACTTATTGATTTATGTTGGGGGGTGGGGTGCTAAATGAAACTGTTAAAATAAATTCCATAAAAAACAAACATGTCTTGACATAATTTGTAGCAATTTTAACATCTATTAATAATGGCAGTTTTTATAATGGAAAGATTATAAATGAAGGAAGCTGTGTAATGTTGAGGATGGATTTAACAATACGACAATTCTTATATATATTGCAAATTGTATGAGAAATCATTAAAAAAACTATTTTTGATTCAGATGTTATATCTTCGTACACAGTTTTTTAAGTTTAATAAAGTGGAAGCTAAAAATAGGAGCTTTAGTAAAATTAAAGCTGTGATTGTGTAATTTTCTATCCGTTATGGTGATACCAGCCAATTTACGTCCCCGCTGCTGGAGCACAGGCTTACCCTCAATATGAGGGCGATTGGGCCATAATCACCACGCTGGCCCAATGCGGGTTGGTGTCTTCACACACCTTAGAATAATTTCTAAGTCATGTGCAGGTTATCTCACGTTTTCCTTTACAGTCCACAAATGTACGTAACTTAAATATTAGTCATTGGTACATGCAGAGATTCGAACCCGCGACCTTCGGAATGAAGGCCGCACGCTCTAACCATTAGGCCAGCGGGCTACTCTATGGTGATACAATACTAAACTAATTATAGCCGATCTTCACCGTAAAGGTTCAATCAGGCTTCCTCTGAGACAAATACTATATCAGTTAGTGCTCGATCGTCGAGAGTCAACACATTACGCTATGTTACAAATTGTCTTAGTAAACTATCGGTTTTTATCAATTTTCGTGACGGTGTTAGGGTCGAATTTATCTTTAAGTACGACTCACACACATACGCTAGGTATCTGTGTAAATATTACAATGGAATTCTAAAAGGTTTGACAACAATATTGTCACAGTTCAAACCTTTTCTATTTGTTTTAGTTTATATTTATTGCGTTTGTTTTAAAAAATTACAGAAAGAAACATTTGTAGCGAGCCGTTTTTAAAATGTTTGTTTGACTGTGACACATCAAAGCCTCATGATATGATCTTTTTATTTGGAGTCAAACAGTTTGTATTTATCAAATATAAAGTTTCAAATTTCTAATTCTCAATAGTAAACTTTTCACATATATCTTTAGAAGTTCGTCATACAAATAATGTAATAAGGAAAATATTTTTATAATTCTGTAAAGCATTAAGTTCTCACTTAAAGCTGCTAGAGAGCGTTGAATTTTAATTTAAGTCTCTAGTGGTAGGTGTCTGTGGCCTGAGGCAGTCTAAGTACGTACAAACGCAGCTTCTTTTTCTACCGCCCCATAGTAGTGTTCCGGTTTGAAAGAAGTTCTAGCTAGTGAAATTATTGCGGGTAAGAGACTTAATATATTATGTCTCAAGGTGGCGATCACACTATAGTGCTGTGTATGTCACCCTAACTGTGTTGTTACGGGTATGGTCTATCACCATATAGTGCAAGGTTCGCTCATTCCATCGGTTCGTAGAATAAAAAAAATCATAATTTTAGCCTTTTGATATTATGTCTTCTTTCCTGAGTTCCTTCCTAAATCCTTGTGATTTTCATACAATGAGGTCAGCGGTTCATGTGATAAAAAGTCATATGAAGATGCGCTTACACTAGAATCTTATAACTTCGAAAACGACTATTCACCCTTGATTTATTATTATTTTAGTGTGTACGAATTTCATTTAATTACAAAATAATTAGAAAACGGTCGTCGATGAGAGTTACAATACATTTCCTTTGTTAAAATATGTATTGAAAAGTTGTATAAATCCTTACTAAATATTTCACGAGCTTAAAACTTCAGGCAACATTCGAGTCGTAGCTTTTGTTTCGTGCTGCGAAACCGTCGTTTTGCTTGTTTAATTACGGAGTACGTGAATTATAAATGAGGAATCCTTTTGCTTTATTTTTTCAACGTATTACGTTTTTAAGTAAACCCTGTACGGCTCTCCTATATGTGCGAATACTTAATGCACTCACGCTGTCATATGTTTTTATATGAAGATTATTATTTGCCGAAACCTCATTTTTTTGGGACATTGTCAATATATTGTATGATGTATTTATGAGATGAATAAATGTCTTTCCATTGAAAATAACAAGTAAAGATTCTCGCAATTGTATATGTTCATTCTGTTAGACTTTTCAGACCCTTATTAACTAAAATAAAAATAGTTTTTATTCCTCTTCTGCTCAACGTTTTGACTAAGATATGTCTTGTTTTTTGTAGTCCCATAATTATTCACTGTTAGATAGGTAAGATAGCATATTTGTTTTAAGTATCTCGAACAACTTAAGTCTAAATAGGGCCACATTTAATATTAATGTGAATGAGGTACTCCTAGACAAGTATCATCATGAGAATGATGTAGTAGAAAATAAGGTAAGAAATAAAGAACCGAAAATAAATTAAATGTATATTAACATATATAAATACATAAATAAATGTATACATATTTACTGGTGGCAGATTTCTGTGCTGGATCCCGTCTAGGTAGGTACCACTGCAGTCTCTGTCTACTACGAAACAGTAGTGTGCAAATACTGTGTTAATGTTTGAAGGACGTCGTAGCTAGTGAAATTACAGGGGTAATTACACATCTTATGTCTTAAGACGACGAGCGCAATATGGCGCATTGAATATCATCTTAAATACCGCCGCATTGTTATGAGTAAACATGTCACTTACTATCAGGTGAACGTCTTACTCGTCTTGTCGTTTCGTTGAATAAAAAACAAAATGACGAACTACTAGGCATAAATATTACAGTAATGGCTACGTGCCATTCTCCTAAAGAATATTTCTCATGGTATATCATAGTTAAATCATTACATACAATATATATATACATATATCACGTATCATACATATATATCACGCCTCGTTCCCAGTGGGGTTGGCAGAGACCACCTCTCTCCACCATCAAATAAATCATTAATCTTGAGAAATACTAGTAAATTTAAAGGGTAATACTTAATCTATTTCAACGTATGTATTGTTTAAATACTCAGTTTACGCGATTCATCACAATAGAATATTTGCAAATGCATCATATTTGTTTATGGGAGAAAGTTTATTAGTAATATATGAGTACGTGCATTTACATATTATGTACCGTCGTGCTCCTACCAAAGTAAACATATCCAGTATTTAAGTCACGTAAATACTCTGTACAGAAAATGCGGTGCTGATGAACCCTTTAATAAACCAATGGCGAAATAGAGTGGCACGTCTCATATAAATGGCCGTTTAACTGTATTCAGAGAATATTTTTCGTGCTCTGCAATCTATACGGTGGAATGTTTTACATATACATTGCTGCGCTTGCTATGTTATTGTTATTACCGTCTTCCAGTTTACTATAATGTTATTGAAACTGTAGAATGGATAATTTCATTCCATTTCGAATTCTCATTTAGAGCCTTATTTAGATTTTTAATTAGAATATTTACAGCGGACGAAATTCTGGGGTAAGGCCACTTAACATCATTTACTAGGAGACAAGCATGTTGATGCAGTGTACATCATCCTGACTAACGCCCATTCGTCATAACGGCAGACATCATTTATTTTTAGCTGAACATTAACCTCCTTCGATGCTTCGACGGTTCCTTGAAAACAAACCGTGGACCCGGATCCACGATCCCAGTATAAGATGAGCTATAAGAGTCAATATGAGTTTCAAGTGCTTAACATGATCAGAAAACAGAAATTCCTTGAATAAAAAAAAATATTATGTCAATGTAAATGCAAAGTAACTCTTATTTTTTTCCCTGCAAAGGGCTTTCTTTTGAACTCAATTTTAAATGGTATTAAGTGACAATAAAGCCAATGAAACATACTCATACTCTGTCTCTCATTTATGGATAGCTGTAATGCCGTTATGTGATTTACATTTGCGGGGTATTTGCTAGCAAGGCGGATCCAAAAAAACCCTATTACCACTCAGATTCCAAAACATGTGGCCTTGGATGCTTGGATGATTCCCTTGCCTTATAGACCTCCTCGCTATAAGGCAAGCAAATACTGCTACGAAAGCAGTAAAGGAAGTTACTTCATATATTATCCAACGACGATATCGAGGACAGAGCGAAGTGGAGGAGAAAGAAAAAAAGCTAACCCCATTACTACATGGAATAATGGGCTAGGAGGGGATAGCTTATTATAGAAATTCACTTATTGTATCGCACTACAGGTCGCTTTGAGTAAAAAATTTATTTCTTTATAATAGTTACGACCACCATTAAAAGCGTCAACCGCTATAGTTTCAAAATGCTGCAACACGACAGCAATAACTTCCGGAAGAGTCACCCTTTCAGCCTGTAAAATCATGTGATGAGATTATATAGTTTAATTCTATATAATCTCATCATGTGTAATTAATCTTGAACTTATTTAGCACAATAATAACTTGGACACTAACAGTTTAACAACTTATAACATTGTCCACATTATAAAGGAAAAAAACATCCCTTTTTATGGTCTCTAGTAAATAACAATCTTAGTCTTCACGTTTTTATTATTAAATATATTTTGTTTTTTTTCATGTACATACATTTCAGTTGCGAAAAATACGAATTTTCACATCGCATCGGAAATTACGAACTTGTTTGACAGATGTCAAGGAACGACGTTCCCCCGGGCCGCCTCACAATGTGTCACGCGTAATGTAATTATATAAAAAAAACTTTGCAAATTTAAAGTAGATGCGAATTTAAGTGTGTTAACGAAAATGTTATTATTAATGCATAACATATATAAATAATACAGTTCATCCATTATTTAAATAATTCATCTAGCTCCGACAAGAATCGGAAGATGTAAACGACTCTCGTGCTCATTACAGGTAGTAAGTCTCTGTTTTTCGACTTTAGTCCGACTTCTTGTTATTATTTCTGATGTATTGAACTACTTATCTCTCTGGATCTTTATCTCTGTGTATTTGATTGTTTCCGGTTGCTAATGATTCCTATTAGTTTAGAAAAAATCAAGCTGTAATCATAATTTATACTAACTGAAACTAAGTAGTATCATGGCAATGATTATCAATCATACCCTTAATTTTTAACATTTATTTTTAATATCAATATTTTTTTTTTTTTTAAATGTGGAACACTTCATGATGTTGGTAGCTCGCTGGCCTAATGGTTAGAGCGTGCGGCTTTCATTCCGAAGGTCGCGGGTTTGAATCTCGGCATGTACCGATGACTATAATATTTTAAGTTATGTACATTTGTGGACTTTAGTTACAACAGCGAGATACAAACGGTGAAGGAAAACATCGTGAGGAAACCCGCACATGACTTAGAATTTATTCTAAGGTATGTGTGAAGTCACCAACCCGCATTGGGCCAGCGTGGTGACTATGGCCCAATCGCCCTCATATTGAGGGTAGGCCTGTGCCCCAGCAGTGGGGACGTAAATGGTCCGTTATTACTACTTTTTATTACTCACGATGTTGCGTGTCAACTTTCCGCAGGGGTCATGCTAATCTTCTCTGTATCGTTCCAATTTTAGTATATGTACTGCCGAAGCGAGTACAGTAAGACTCTGTTTCCAGAGATCGTCTGGGATGGTACCACAGCAGCTCCTATTGCACTCGACAAATAGTGTGCAAATATTAGTGAAGTTGCTGGGGTGTCGTAACTTAACATCTTACGTCTAAAAGCGACGAGCAAAATCTAGTACCGTGTATATCATCCTAACAAGTGCTACGTTGTTATGGGCAAGCACATCCCTTACCATTAGGCGAATGTTTTGCTCGTCTCGTTGCGTCGAATAAAAAAGTAATGAAAACTCAGGTAACAGTATTAGTGATAGTCTAACAAAATTACATGATGAAAGGAATGTTCTTGTAATGTCTTATTTAAAAATGTCATTGCCTTTTACAATTTAAATATGAAATCTGTGTAATTTAGTTTGAATTAAAGAAATGAGTACTGCAGTGCCATCCCTATTAAGAAAATGGTAACACTTATGTTTTCCTCGGCGACTGTTTGGTCGTCTAGTTCATAAAAATTTTAACAATTTTTTGCTTAATTAGGGCAATTATTGTTGGTATATTGGTGACAAATTACACCAATTTTGTCCTCAAAAACTAATATACTCTATATTCCTATATCCAATATTACACGATCGAGTGTAATTAACTGAAATTATTTTGTCAATTCTTTTCTGATAATCTATTTACGAATGCACTCTTAAGGTGTTATTGGTAGACAGTGAAAGAGATAGTAGATCCATACAAACGAGTGGACCGGGCTTAAATGCCTTCATATGAAAAGAATGTCGGAAAGATGGGATCAGGTTTCTCAATGTAATCGCCTTACCTCAGTTTGAAGAAACCATCTTATGATATTGAAGGTATGTTATGTTGTAGGTACGTTAATGACGATGTATTGTATTATACTATATTTAAGTGTATGTGGCGACCATAGACATTATGCTTAACCACAAATGTAGATTCGCGGAATGCAATATAGGTTCTTAAGCAGGCTCGTGCATGTTAACAGGGACGCATATGTTTGTTGAATTCCAAGATCTTATTTGAAATGCATCCAACATTGTTGTCTAGTGCATAGCAAGCGTGTAAGTTCCTGGATGGATAGCCTGTTGTATGTTCGGTGCATCAGTGTATGAATCATTTCATCTACGTAAATATGCATTTGTAAATCATGAGGTTTTAGAAAATTGTATCCAGTATCAGTGTCCTATCAACATTCGAATACGTTGAAGATAGTTATCATATTAGTATCTCATTGAAATAGATCTGGCTGTTGTAAGTTGCAATGGGCGGGCAATATAGTCGATCATGTAAATGAATACAGAAAAGGATGAACACCTGCCAGCTGAACTGGATCGGATTTTCGACTAGGAAAACGTTGGACGTAAGTGGCATCAGACCAGTCGCACCGGAAATCGATTGAGGAAGCATACTTTAAGCAGTGAACAACAATAGGCTGAAATAATGATGATCATCTTAATTTAGCGGTAATAATACTAAAATCCGCTGCGTTATTTATTAATTAAGTTATAGACACAGATTCTTATATTGGTATAATGCAACAGATCAAGCTTAATTAACAATGAAGCCATTTCCACTTAGGAAAATATAATGTACTATTATATCAATATAGCATAACAATTTTCCAATGATGTATCATAATACCTACTTGCTGCGTCCATTATTGTCACTTAGCAGATCAGTGTTAATGTTATCCACAATGAACGTTTCTGTAATTACTTCAGTAATTTGTGTAGGTATTTTCATGACAGTAATTTTTCTAAGACTTAAAGATCGCGTTTCACAGACATTTCATTAGCTTCACTGAAAGGTTAAGAATTTCCGCAATTACTTGGTAAAAATTGAACATATTTTCTTAATACGCTACGAACAAAATTCCTTTTCAAAGCACTAAAGTATATTACCAAGAGTTCTTAAGAAATATAGAATAAATAAAGACAGAAGATTTTTTTAATACGTTTTTTCCATTGATACGTAACAGTGCTTTATGTTGACAGTTACGACAGTTATTAATTACGTGTTATGCTTATTTAAAGACGAAAGTTCAGTGTAAAACAAAAATTATGTTAATTTGTAACATAAGTAATACCTAAATTGTGTTTAAATATGAAGATAATAAAACATTACAAACAATTATTAATTCCTAAGAGAGAACAACTACAGAAAAAACGTATAACGTACGTCCTTTTCGAAACGCTTCCCTTGCCAACCCCTGTGCCGAGCCTGTCGAATATTGCAACCCCTCCTTTCTTGTGAAAGCCTGTTTAAATTTGGTCAGTAATGGGGCTGTAATGATTAATCAATTAAGTTAATGATCACAACGGCATAAGGCATAAGAAATTATATTGCTACCGGAAATCTAATAGGATTAAATGATATTACCTCCTTCTAATGAACTTCAACGAAGAAATGTTAAAAATAGCGACATTTTTAAAATGATTTATTTAGAACCGATGTCCTTCAAAGGCTCTAAAGCAAACATCGTTGCAAATTTCGCCGTAGTATTTTAAAATACACCGTTTTCAATAAGTTTGAGCGGCGAAACCCCATCTTAAAGTCGGAATAGTTCACGAGCATACAAAGTTAAAGTAATTTATTTACCGTTGGAAACGACGCGCAAGTTGAAAGCAATAACTCGGGCTTATGTTTTATATTAGGTTCTGAGTTTCCACTTTATGAATACGAATCTACTCGGAACTTCACGGGAATTTGACGCGGACGACTTACGTATTCCTAGTGCGTTTGACTTCCACCGACGATGTTATTACTCGCTAAGTACTCGCTTATTTTCATAAACTTTGTGAAAGTATTTCTTACGGCGGAATACGTAACGGCGTTTGGACGGTGGCCAAATACATTTGAGTTATTATCTCCCTCAGTGCGGGCGCGGCTCCCTTGTCATTTTGTTCACGGCAATTTTGATGTCAAACTTGAAATAATATTTAGTTTGCGCTAACAAAAGCTTTGATTAAGGAGTCAAACACACCTGCATTATGTTGTTGTTTTTATCTCTGTTGCTCGAGTCAGTCTACTCAGGTACCAACGCAGATCCCATTTCTGCTGCAAAATAGTACTGTGCAAACGTTACTGTATTAATCTTTGCTGGACGATGTATTAGTGAAATCATCTTATGCCTTAAGGAGAGGAGTAAAATACGATGCATGGGCTCGAATATCCTACGTTGTTATAGGCTCTTACCGTTCAGCCCTATAGTCCCGGGGTATTAAGAAAAGGACTAAGGTATTCTCCGCCTGTCGTACAAGGCGACTAAAAGGGTCCTCGGGTTCGGGAGACTTGAGAGTGGGGCCCTCAGAGCTCAAAAAGTGAGCCTTAGGAGGTCGACAAATGCATGTTGGTCTTGTATTTACCCTAGCATACCGTGGGAGCAAAAGAGTACTTTACCCTTCTGTGGGATGTTTTAGCCAGAGTGCAGGAGGGCACTGCTGCAATCTTATGTAAGACGGAGACCTTCTAGTGCGTTATAGTGAGTAGAATGCCCACATAACCTTATCTTATCCCCAGAAGCAAGGTATCTTTTAAGACTTCCCCCGCGATAAAAAAGCGGTCTGGGTAGTCTCATCGTTTAGTCTAGTAAAAAAACACGTAGTACATTCCTTACCTAACATTTATTTCGAAGCTTTATAACTTACTTTATAAGCTATAAAGTAAATAAATAAGTAAGTTAGTCTACAAATCAGTTTATCTCTTGCTCTAGTCATGTAGCTAGCTACTACCACCGCAGCGCATATTTCTGTCGCAAAAGAATAGTGTGCAATCATTACTGCGTTCCGGTTTGAAGGGAGCTGTAGTTGGTGTAATTACTAGGGTAACTGGACTTAACATCTTATGTCTTAAAGCGATGAGCGCAAAGTGCTGCTATAAATACTTAACTAGCAGCACTGTTATGGGCGGGCGTATTCTTACCATCAGGCGAACTGTTATCGGAGAGTCCGGGTTGAGAGTTTTAGAAAAAAGTATTTAGGAATTTTAAACACTTTATTCATATAAACTTAGTAATAGATCAAGTTGGGACCGGACTGACTTGCCCCCGCGAACACTATGCTAGGCCCTAGTTTAGTAGGGCTTAGTCAGCATCTCTATCAGCATAAACCCTTATAAGTTATATATATAATAGAACGTACCGCTTGTCTCGTCGCATGGTTGAAAAAAAAGGAACTGACTAAACAACGATTACATAATATAATATATATGATATAACAAACGATAAATCACAGAAAAATGCAACAATGCAAAGTTTAATAGCCCCACAACGTTGCTTATTAAGTGCGTGTATATTCTGTGTACAATAATGACTGAAAAGAAACTGTGGGAACAAAAGCGTCCGAAGGAAAAAATGGCCGCCATCAATTTTTTATGCGGTGTCAATAAGCGGTGCGGTAGAAAGGCGTAAAATGAAACGTATAATGGAGAGGTCGGGACGGAAATTACAAACTTGGCGAAGCACATGTTCTTTAATAACAGAGGGCCGTTGTAGAAGGTCAGGTGTGGTCGGGAGGGCGAGGGAATAATGTTCTTTTATTGATACAATTTTTTTTTTACCAACTACGATCAAAATAAAATTTACCTCGGCATCATACATTTATACGTTATATTGTTATAAATATTGCACCGAAGGGTGTAAGGGATCCTGCACAACTCTCGAGACCTTTTTTTTTTCGGGGGGTAAATCTTCTTAAAAGATACCTTTCTTCTGTAGGGAAGACAAGGTTATGTGGGGCTTCTACCCACTAAAACTCCCTCAGTGGTCTCCCTCAGTGCATTAGGAGGGGCTCCGGGATCTCCTACAGAACGCACCGGTAACTCGCGAAACTTCGGTTAACTTCACCTGCTCGTGGTGCACCCTGCTAATCAACAAACGAAGCTCTGACTCTCACCAACCCGCATTAGGGCAGCGTGGTGGCAAATGGCCCAGATCTCCCATATGATCCCCTAAAAACATAAAGATCTTTGTTACAGGCCTATGTCCAGCAGTGGACGTCTATCGGCTGATGATGATGATAATACCACCGAACAATTACAAGTCAGATTAATGTTTAAGAACTGGTGGTAGGTCGCTGTTATAAGACAACGTCTAGGTCGGTACCGTCTTCGTGTGAAATTGCAAAGTGGGGATCTCCAGCTCCAATCTAAGGCGTGACCCTGGTAATAGCCAATGCCGTTGGGACTGCACAAGTATACGCAACCGTTCCAGTAGTTTCCACCAAAGGTTTTAAAAGGAATACCATGGAGTTTTAGCCGGTAAGAGTCCAACATAACTGTTCTGTTGTCCATGCAACTCAGCAATATCGGGTGTATGGTTTCCTTTCAAAACAAAGGTGAACAGCTTCTATTTCTATCACTAAACAGTAGTCCGCAAAAGTGTTCCGGTTTGAAAGCAATTGCAGCTTGTGAAATTGTTAGGGTAACGAGACAATATAAATTGGCTTAAATCGACGAGCGCAATGTGGTGCAGTATTTAGTATCCTACTAGTGCCACGTTGTTATGAAACTCTCGCATCTCTTCGACGAATAAAAAAAAATTTAATGAATCATACAATAATCGTTTATGGACTTTTAAACAATCTATCGATGAGGTGAATATGCCTTTTCTCCTGTGAAGCCTTTTTTTGCAATTGTTATAGGACACACTTCATATATGGGATCCAGAGTTTCTATTAATAGTTTAATAGTAAGGCTTAAGGTGTTATTGTCACGATAATGTCTTACACCGAGTTTACTTCTGCAAAAAAAAAGAGTTACGTGTTTTATATATGTTTTACTATTCATATATTTTTGTTTACTGCGATCTCATGTTTGTTTGCCCGGAAACAATAAAGGGCACGATATGGCGTTCAGTTAAATTAATAGGCAAAATTACATACAACTACCGCTTTATATCGAGAGCCTGTCATAATAGCGACCGCACTATATTGTCCCGGGGGACGCGCGATGCTTTGTCGTTAAATAAAGTGACTCGTTTATTTTCTGCATAGCAGATTTTTTTCATACATTTTCGTATGTATTTTTTATGTTCAGGTTATACTTGAAAGCAGTAATGCTTTTTTTTAATTAACTTTAACACTAGGTAGGTCGGAGACACCACAGTTGTGTGCGAAAGCGTTCCTGTGGTTTTGGCTAAAGCGTTGAGACGTACACCGTGGGGTTTTAGCCGGTACGAGTCCGGCATAACTCCTCTGTTGCCCCCACAGCAGAAGGGTATCCAATGTAGGATTTCTCCACGATAAAAAAAAAAAAAAGGTAGGTCGGAGACCGTCTAGGTAGATGTCACCGCAGTGACTATTGCACAAACAGTAATCTGCAAGTATTACTGTGTTCCCGTATGATGGGTGCTGCAGCTTGTGTAATCACAAGGATAACAAAACTTAGACTTATACGAGTACAGATTGCGCTGTGTATATGCTTCTTTAAGTAAAAAAAAATACGATAATTACATAGAGATTTGTTGCTAATACATTACTAATCGAATGATCTTTGACGAAGATCATTCGAAAGGGTCTAATGCGGGATACTGAACATTTATATTTAAGGTGTATCCTTTACACAAATATGCATATTTTCGCTCTGTATCTATCTCATACACGAGATACCTTGTGTTGTTGAATTGAATGGGATTCTAATGCACCGTCGTTGAGCATTCGCTTTGTGTATTTTGCAGGATGTTATAATCCTATCTTTCTGTGCATTCTTACTTCTTATTCCTGGAGGCTCATCCTTTCAATAGTCCCACCACATACGCAAGATATAAGTATTGTACCGTCTCCTAACGGGATTATTTTCATTGTACCATGTCTATACTATTTTTTGAATGGATGACAATAATATTTCATGATGCTTTGAATCAAACAAACTTCACAAGAGGTTTGCAATTTTCCATAACCACGATAATGTTTTTATTTTTAAAATATAATAGATAAAGTATTTCTAGATTTAATTACATCCAAAGCAACTTAAGTCGATTAAGACCTTAATTATTCAAAAAAATCATTTCATTATACTTGGAACAATAGGACGGACGGAGGGAATACCGCAACATGGTTTCGTTAGGAATAAATCCCGATTTTTCATTTTCTAAGAGGACAAGGTAAGGAAGGACTGAATGACTTCCATGAAACCTCCATAAATTAAGGTTACAAAAGGCGAATTTACAACGCAAGCATTTTTTCTTGTAAATTTGTAAGAACACTTTCTAATAAGTGCAGTGTAAAGAATGTGAGCACAAAGCAGAAAGTTAAGTATGACGTAGCTTAGTAGAGCGTTAATGTAACCATAAAAGATACAATGGATTTTTTATGTTATATAGTTTTTCAGGTACATCGTAAAGTTCGGAAACAGAAATAGAAGAAACAGCGGTACCCTTTCATCTCAATTCTATACACGACCGCGACCTTTCTACAGCCATGTTAATACAGTTCCTTCTGTATATATCAATTACCCGCATCCTTGTAGAGGTATACCATCCTGTCCACGTTCCATCATTAATTACACGTACTCCACGTATCATTACGTTAAAAGTAACCTTTAGATTTTGCTAGTACATTAAGTTTTTTTTTTGTTTTGAAACCATACTCGTTAAAATTTAATATTTTAGAGTAAGGAAGAAAATCGAAAGGATGACAGGATCGCCGCTGATGCACATCACACAAACGTGCTTAGCTACTCGCTTAATTCTTAGTTATAATCTGTGGCCTTAGTATTATGTACACTTGACATTGGCGAAATCTATAAAGAAACCCTATTAACCCAAGAGATAGATAGAAGAAAATCGGCTAGGTTTTGAAATTAAAAAAAAATCAACATTTTAAGTACTTATCTTTCATACTGATTGCAAAACAGACGATATAGTACAGACAATTGAATTTATAATGTTATATTCAAAATAAACTAAAGTATAATACAATATGAAATTACTCTGCTTATAAATCATTTGCGTGTCAAAGAGCGTCGGCAGTCGTTCCGAGGCACTTGCGTGTGACATTTGTAGTGTCTTATCGTGATGGAGCACTTTTTGTGTTTTCTTTTAGAAAGCAAAACGGCAGCTGATAAGCGACAACAAGCCTTTTATATGCCTGCCCTATTTTCAAGTTTCTGACACGTCGGAAGCTGATAAAATCAAGTTTTGTTAGTACTCACAAAGATACGTTTTACGTGATTCATTGGCAGGTAGTTGATAAACTGCTTGATTAGCTACACTTTACAGTGAAAAAGGCGTTAGATGGCGTTAAATGATTTTTTTAATATTTTCGTATTCAAGATCTCTACGTAAAATTTAGAACATCTTTAACTCATCTGTATATTAGTTTAACATTATCCACAAAACAATTCTCATAACTTTTCTACATCCAATACATTGTATACATTAATAATTATTGATCATGTTTTTGTAATACAACTCATACATATTAAATACAAGTCAACGGCGGAGTCCGTGAATGTTGCTGGACTCGGAACGAGTTTCGAAATTCATGTAAAGATACTCCCACACCTCCGAATTCGTAACAATAACTTACTGATGAGAATTGACAGCATAACTCTTAAGCTTATCCAAATTTAAGACAACAAATACCAGTGAGTTATGTTATCTATTTGTTGTCCATTTTATATGGAAATTCTTATACGTTATGTAAACTAACAGTAAATGTTTTCTTATGATGATTGACTGGACGGAAGGTGTTAAGATATCATCAATGCGGGTTGAATTGTTGAGGTACATCGGTATGCTATGAAGCAATTTTTGGAGTTTCATATATTGTTGATTAGATGTACTATAGTACTATATTATTATTTCTTTGCTGTTATCATTGTAGCTCCTTTATCAGTGCTGAAGTTCTTCAACGTGACATACTGAACGTTCATTTGATACTTTATTAGTTTCAATGTACTTAACAGGTACACTAATGCGTGTATTTATATATTTCCTTTATTATTTGATGATATTGACCGCTTGGTAATCATTTTGCCTCTTACAGGTCTTCTGATACTGGGCTCTTGGCCTCGGATCCAAGGCCAGTTAATATATTTCCAGTGCTCTTTTCGTTTTCTTACTTTAAGTAAGAAAACCAATATTCGTGTCATTTGTTTGATTTGTAGGATAATTCCATCGTATCGATATAATGATAACTACAATTCGACAACGTTTTAATGTATATCTCCATTTGTGACCACTTATATGCTTGTTGCAAGTTTTCGTTAATGCATTCCCACATTGGTGCATTTCTGATTTCCAGATCTACACAGTAGTTGGAGAGGTCCGGACACGTCTAAAGCTCTCGCCTAATTAGAGCACGGTAAGCCACTTACCCGGGCTGACAGGTTTACACAGCGCCAGCGCGGACGTCTTCGGATTTATTTCTGTACCTGATTCTGTTTTAAATCGGCTCGAAACATGACTCCGATTTCTTGTAAATGGTGTAATTATGTTCTCAGATGAGTGAAACCGAGCAAAAGTTATCGTGTAGGTAAAGATTTGATTACTCTAATACGTAATATTTATATTTGTTTCAATTCCATTTGGTTAAGACATCATGATTATAAACAGCCCTCGTTTAAGTCTGAGATTAAGACTCGATTCATATTAATTAATTATAATATAAAGTAAGTTAACCTAAAGTCTCAAAGATTGTTAGTGTTTATGTTAAATATTTCCTGAATATTCAGGTAAAAAGGTAAAAAAAATCGTTCGGTTTTATTTTAATAAATCAAAGAGTGAATCGTTATTAATACATAAAAGTTGTGGAGGTTCCACAGCGAGATCTACTCTTACAATAAGTTGTAACGAAATATAATATTTAATTGAAACGGACTTCTGCTAATGAATGCCTGCAGTTACGCGTTTTAAGTCCGTACTTGGAAATATACCTGTATGCTGAAAACAAGCTGATATCGATTACGGTGATCGGTGATGGCTACGATCTTTATTACAGCTTATCTGTTATGGTAGCTTTTAAATTTTTATATTTAACGTTGATTCATACTCGTCAACGAATGGCCATATCTATAATGAGAAAGATCCAATAGCCGTATCTTTTAAGACAGTCCACGTAAGTGTTCGTGCACAATTCATCAAGCCGAAGGAAGAGCATGTCTCATGATGTAACAGTTATGTCTGTGATAGAATACGTTTTTTGTTTTTGCTCGAGATCTGATTACTATAACTAGTTCTCCGCAAACATTACTGTATTGTTATCTTGAGAATCAATACCTCTTTAAACTATTAGAATAATTCAATCATCAACCGATAGACGTCCACAGCTGGACATAGGCCTCTCCCAAAGATCTCCACATATGTCTCCGCATTCAGCGGCTTACACAGCATGTCGTCCGGTACCACTGAGCACTAGGGGATGTCGTTTGTAAAGGTACATATGGGGTGATTTAGGTTATTTCCGACCACGCTGGCCTAATGCGGGTTGGTGGGAGCCAGAGCTTCGTTTTATTGATTAGCAGGGTGCACCACAAGCAGGCTTGGGACCCGTGAGTGGTTGTGTTATTTTTAGTTTTATGTCTTACGAAACGTTCTTTTCGTGCTGTGCTATGTATTTAAAAATCATGGACACATATCACTAAGTATGACATCTTCTTCTTCTTAAGGTGCCTCTCCGACTAGCGAAGGTTGGCGGTCAGTTCTCCAAATTTAACTTTGTCTCTTTAATTTTGAGGTATGACATCAGTTACACTTAAATATAGAAGTCGTTTTAAAGTACTTGTAATGAATCAACATAATAAATTTATAATTTAATACAGGGTGAAACGACTAGATAGATATGCAGAGATAAGTCATCAATGATCCAGCGTGTGCCAACCGTGATGCTTTAATATTAATGGCTTCTTATGTTACAATTCATTTTGATCGCAGCCTTATGTAAAGCGTCGTATACATGTGTATTTGTTTGTAGTCTTTTTCACTTGGTGAATAAAGACTTGCGTTTTGTCCGCGCGGACCGTTACTGTAAATATTACCAGTTGTAGCAAGTTTCCAAAGTTCTATTTTTTTCTTGATTTTGCTACTTATAAAACTAGAATTTCTTATATTATTTCTTACGTCGATATTATTTCTTTAAAATTCATCGGATATGTAATTTCGCCCGCAGACAGTCCACTCTGACGCTGCGCGTAATTACATCGGTCGTATTTACGTCGCGGGAGATGTCACTTGCGTTGGATAATTAACATTTATTTACATCTACCGATCCGATGCCGTTTGGACGGGTCTTAATTAAGTACTACGTGGGGTAATTAAACGTTTAATTTTTCTTCCCAAAAACATTCCCAGCCGATTTGTATTATTGTTAATAATATTTTTTTTTTATTTTTTTATTCTATCACGCTCTTTTCCGAATAGGGGTAGGCAGAGGTGAATAAATACCCACATTTCGCCAGGTGTGGTCAGATTAGGTCTCATGTAACAGGGGGCGAGCCTGTTGCCACTTTATTGGGGCCACCACATACAGACACAAAGATGATTTCAGTGTGCGGGTTTCCTCACGATGATTTCCTTCACCGTTTGTATCTCGCTGTTGTAACTAAAGTTCACAAATACATAACTTAAATATTAAGTCATTGGTACGTGCACAGAATCGAACCGGCGACCTTCGAAATGAAAGCCGAACATAACCTAACCATTAGGCTAGAAAGCTACCAAAAAAATTCCTTTATATATTTCATTTTAGCAATAGATCGCTCTATGAAGTTAGAACCGATCTGTGTGCTGATTGTTTACAAAAGGCTTATGTCCAGTAGTAAACGTCTATCTACTGCTTTTGATGATGATGAAGATAAATAATTTAATTATGTTGTGTCATAACATAAATTTTTTAATCTAGATGAAGTTAATATTCACAATGTGGAATATAAAGCGCACTATCGTCTTAATGTCGTTGTTGTACTCGGATTATTCAATCCTCTATGAAACTATCCGAAGCAAAGACTATTATCAACTATTCATAAATATCAGTTTGTACTTCCGTCGTAATAATTTCATAGATAGCGCAGTGTCCATCAATAAGCCAAATGGGTTGGCAGTCATTGAGCCCGCCGTAGTAATAAAGTTTAATTGAACCAATAACGCATGTACCGAAGTCTTTAGATTCGGTTTTTATTACTTTTCTAACACGTACCTATTACGTAGGTAAATTAATTCTTGATAATACTATAATACTTTTGGAATCGTTATTTATATACCTTCCTTATCAAATGAAACAGTTTGAACCATATCATCAAATAAATGGTATCAGTGTAATGAGGCTTACTTATTTCTTTGTCTGAAACAGTGATTGGTCATCTTGCGCCCGTCTTTGCGTCGAATGTACCGACGAGTTGTTATGTATGTTGACAACCACCAGCGAATATGAACATCTCACAATATTTTAGATTAGCATAATAATACTAATTTTTAAAAAGATTTTATTGTTAAGCTATATCAAATGTCTTTACATTAGCGACAACACGTGAGGGATGTTCAATTGATGGTAAGTGATACGCCAGCCCGTTACTATATATCGTTAGTTAGGATAATAAAATCTACATGTATTATGCTCGACGCTTTAAAAACCTAAATCTCGTTACCCTAGTGATTAAGGAACTCAGTAATATTTGCACAATACTGTTTAGCGGTAGTAATGGGGAGCTGCAGTCTAGATCGCTCATCTAATACTGAGCTCGTGGACCCCCGGATCCACAGCCTGTTAGGAAAGCTGCAGTGGTACCTATTAGAATACTGACATTAAGTATGTTTTAAGATACTCAAGCAACTATTCATCATTTACTTATGTAATACAGTACATAATGATTATTCAAAATACGTAATGTTTAGTGAAATACTATGTAATAGTTTTTTTATTGCTGTCTGCTTATTTACAAAATGGTCCAACAAATTACACTTAAGTAATCAAGACTCATGTTATACATGATTAAGCACATTATGCATCTATAAACAACTTATTGCTGTTTTTAAATTTATAACTTGAAATTATGGGACCATAAAGATCATTCACTTGGTCGCACACAACGCCTACACTTCTGCGGATCTGTCGCCTGTCTGTCGTTCTAAACTCCAAGTTACGTGAAGTTGCAAGCTACACTGCTGTCATTGTACTTCTATAAATAGCTGGTGCAATGTTTACAAAACAGCTTGTTACACAATTTAAATTCCTATTACGTTCGCGTCAGAGACGAACGTCCCGTGTATACGAACATTTTCTATAAATAAGTTGAAAAAGTCACTGTTTTATGAACTTGTTCCGGAGATATGCTGAAGTATAGTAGATAATTTAAAATTGCCTTATAAATACTTTATGAGAGAGTAGATACATTTATATAAAAATTGAGACTTTGTGTTATATAGAAGCGACAAGGCGAGTAGGATGTTCCCTTGATGGTGAGAGAGACGTAAAATATACCAATAAGATGAGCAATTCGGAGATATTTCTCGTCTTTTCAAGCTTTTGTACTACAAACAAAAAAAAAGACGAGATATTTTGCTATATACTAGAATTATACTATACATTGTAGAAAATACAGTATAAAGTAGTTTATAATGCAGTTGTTCGAGATATACGTGTTGAAGATGTGCGGATTCGATCATCACAGAATTCGAAGTTGAGCTTTCGGTGAAAACCGAAATATTTTCAAGACAAGAGCTTTCGCTAATATTATATATGAATTCCACCGACAACTGCACTTGTTTGGTGCGGTAGTTAGATAGTGCAGACTCTCCCACTCATTAGAGCAAAGTTAGTTTCATTGTTATGACGAAGAATAAGTGGAAGTATAGGCTTATTTCATTTTGTATTCGAACTTTTGATATTAATGGTGTAAACGAGAATGTATTCGTGCTATTGTTACTAACGTTTCAGGAACTTAATCCAATACAGTTTCGAATGTAACAAACCGGGAGGGGGAGGACTATATATCCTCGCTGTAAGACTGTTGTAACGCACTGTTCCGGCTGACTTTGCTCAAACGTTGCTCGTATTTCCTAAATTATATTTGTAGCCTGTGTAAATTGCTGTTTAGTTGGTAACAATGTAAATCAAAACGTCAAGACGTTGAGATATGTGGCCGTGCGGACGCGTCCCGGGGCACGCTGTACTGAATGCTAATTCGGACGGGATATTTAGGAGCACCGTGAAGGGCCATTAAACTGGGAAATATGTTAACCGAGGACGTTATGCCGGACGACGACGCTGCCATACAGTTTACAAAAGTCGTCTCAAACCGTTAAGGTCCCAAATGTATAAATATAATTTTTTGCTTTCACCAGAAACTGAGAAAGAGATTAGAATATATACCTAGCTGAACCAGTTTCTTTTTACTGAGAATATTCAGTTTTATTATAATTTACTAGTTTTTCTCTGTTGCCGGCCGGAGATTGTCTAGCCTACCTAATACCGCAGAATTTCTGTCGCCAAACAATATTGTGCAAACATTACTATGTTCCGGATTGTAAAGAGTTTTACCTAGTGAAATTAATTGGGGTATCGAGACTACATTTTATGTCTTAAGACGCAGTGTATACCATCTTAACTAGCGCCATATAGATATGGGCAAGCGTATCATTAACCATCAGGTGCACGCTTCGCATGTTTCGTCGCATGTATAAAATAAAATTTTGACAAGTGTCCAGGTGTGCATGTCCCTCGGTTGTGATGATGATTCTGTGAGCTGACAGACCATTTGAACAGTACTGTCTTGAACGAAATCGATCTTACCATTTCGGACGTTTCGGAATTCATGGTAACTTCTAACCTCAACAGTGTAACCGTCGAATAATTACTAAATGTATTTCCAATAAATAACATACCATTAGCAAAGATATCGATTGGAATTCCAACTTTAACCCCTACACGAACGAGTACATTTGTCATTCGCTGAACAAATAATCAATTTACGATAGTGGACACCATAACAGGTTTCCGTTGAAAAATATTTTTTTTCATTATGTAGATTAAAAATGTTAAAAATTCAGCGACAGTAATATTATACATTTTTGCCTATGAATAATAGATTTTATGTTTACGCGATAGCATCGGTTACTAGTACCGGTTTTTAATTGGAAATAAAACTAATGTAGTCTTATATTATTCACTATATTTGTATTTAGATTTGGCATATGGAATAGCGTTAACAGCTCACTTTTTGTACACTGCTGATACACGAACTTTAACTTAATGTAAAACAGTGTCACATTATCAAATGTTGCAATATCACCCTCTAACAATATTCACGTAAGACATTAATGTGACAAATCGCTACTATATTAACTCGTGATGCAGACCCACGTTAATGTGTATCGTTACAATTCCTCAGCTCCTGGGGCATTTTCGGGACATGACAACTTACGTTATTATGCTTTAACTAAGGGCGGTTCACACAACACTAGTCTATACGTTAGCCATAGTAAAGTTTGAATATAACCACTGCTCAGATGTTTTCAATGGTGAATAACAATGATAGATATGAATCGGCAAAAGGCAAATAGAATTACTACATTAATAACATTATTAATCAATTAAGGATTTACCTAGTTAAGTATTAAGTCATAAGCATAGGATAGATACAGTGAATGTTGACTGACATATTCACCCGGATACGGGAATGTGTACAACCCTATATGCGCGCGAAGTCATTTCCGTTTATCTGGTCAAAGGAGCAGTGAAAGACCGTAGAGTTTTAGGAAAGAGTTCCTTTTTTTTTTTTTTTTTGGGAAAACTTCGAAAAGATACTCTGCCTTCTGGGGGGAAGTCAGAGTTATGTGGAGATTTTTACCCACTAAAACCCCCTCGGTGGTCACCTTCGGCATTTGACGAGATCACGAGATCTCCGTTCGGAACACAACCGCGGCCTCGCTAACGCTATGCTGGGATAGCTCGTCCCGGGGTCTGCTTATACAGACCCCACCAGCCTCGTGAGAATTACTTCAATGACCGGAGACCACGTCCAGCCATTGTCCTCCTTAGGGTCGTTTAGAAGGCGATACGAACCCCCATCCTGATCGCCAACAAACCCGAAGGCCCCATTATGGTAGGGGAGCACCATTCACCGGTGGAGGAAAGAGTTCCTAAACTAACCTAACGTAAGATTACCCCACGGAAAAAAGTTCTCTTTTTTTTTCAACATATTTCTTGTGAATTAGTATTACAATATAAAGTATGGTTCTCAATGTATCACAGCTTTACTGTGATGTGTACGAATCGTTTCCGTCAGTGTAACATTTGAATAGCGGTTCAAAAGACATATCTAACATAGTTGAGTTGTTACGTTTGTTAAGTTGTTGAGTATAATACATTTATTTGTGGTGTATTCATAGTGAAACATTAATAACAAACAAAAAATTTTATAGTTAACATAATTTAAGGTGTACACGATACTTTGTATGTAATAAAGAAAACAAGAAACTTTACAAACCAAAGACATAATAGAATATTCTCGTCAATTATAACTTAAACACTTGACATTAAAAAATATACTTTGACGTAAATTCAGGAATATTTTTTTTTTTCGAATCTTATATAGGCCCATTTTCGGAATTTGTTAGAGATGCTTCTGCCGTATGAAGTCAGCTAAGAATGGATTTTCACAAATTTTCTTCTGTGTAAGGAGTTTGTGAGGGGAGCTACAGGAAACAGATAGTGTATTACTATTTCTATTAAGCGAATAATGCTCTCCTATATTTCTTCTATTGTTAGTGCGACTAAAAATGTACAAGAAACTATAAAGACGTATCGAGGCTACTAAAATCATTAAATGTCAGCAATTGGAATAATAAATATGCGGAATACGTTAAACCTTTGCTTCATTAAATCAAGCAAGTTCATAATTAATTTGTCTGCTTCCAAAACAATTAAACAAACTCGTTAGCACCGTCAGTCGTCTGTTAGGAGCGCGTGCTACCGTATTCGTCTGATGGAAACTAAACACGTCCAGGACAAGTCTCGGCTTCATTTTAGACAGTTAAGTGCGTAGCTCGCGACGGTGCTAACTTTACTGTACACCCCCCACTCCCATTCCCATTCAGAGACAGGCGGTGCAACAACTTAATTACACATTTCCTCCTCATATCTGACTTTTAATTGGTCGCGTGCCTCGAGCACATGCGAGCGAAAAGTCGACTTATTTCAACTAACAGAATGTTCCTTCAATGTTTACTTTTATGGGATGATTCTGTATTATTCTAGATATATTGATAATTTTTTAATCTACGTGTTGTAGGAATGTTATTTAAAAAAAATACGTTCAAAATATACTAAAGTGGAGACCCTGTTGTAGTTATCGAATATGGTCAGATTCCTCACAAATTATAGATTCTATCAAGTAGTAAGTCGTTTAACGTTATTGCACCCACTACAGTGTTCTTTTGGTTAGACTGATATACACTGCACCGAGTCATCGCTTAAGAACACAAAATGTTACCTTAGTCAAATCATTTGCTGTAACACCTTACAAGTCGGAACACAATAAGTACACTTGTGTTTATCGGCTAAAACAAAGACTGCTGAGGTGCCCATACAACAGAGAAATAATGATTACTTCCGGTAATAAACATTACGATATTTTTTATTTAATTCCACAACTTTCAAATCTTCTAAAACTTTATTGAAAGTATTATACTTCAGAGCTATATATTTCGTAAACTTGTAATCTGCTCTTTAATTTACTTTTAGAAACAAAGCACTTTTGTGTAACAAATATATTTCAAGTAGATATAATTCAATGTAATAGACAATTAAGTAGACAATATCAGAGTAAACAGTGGCTTTAAGAAGTTAAGATTGAAGATACTGTTATCGGGTTGTTTATTAAGTCCTTTCTTTAAGGATAATACGGAAGGAAGAAATTAAGTTTAAATGAGAATGAGGATACGAAAGTATAACTTGATAATGTTCAGAAAAATTATATTACTTTCGAATGAGTTTATTAATAAAAATAATAATATTCAATAGTAGACGGCAGTAGGCTGATGATGAACATGCAAGTTTATATTCATTACCATTAATGTCTTCTCTGTCTTATTCTGTATGACATGGTATATCATTGACTGATAATGTCCCTGTTTTATAAGCTGTCATGACAATTGTATCGATCACCTGGTGATATCACATATCAAGTAATGTCCTTAACAAGATACTTTTTCACATCACATTACTCCTGTAGCGACGATCACAATGATTTCAAGAATCCAGTGAATCACTCCAGTCATTCATCGGTCACGTGTCTTCCTTATGCATAAAATATACTTTTGTATTATAATTCAATCGATAACTTTGATAGGAAATAGATGAAGGTTTTATTACGACCCTTTTTAGCGTGAATGTAATTTTGAAGACCCTACATAAGCCATAATTTTAATATCGTCAAACACACGTTGCTAGGGTCGGATATCCGGGAAGCCGTTACAAGTAAAACAAATTCGGGCGTGTGCTCACCGGCTCGTGTAGACCTGGGTTTATCTGAAGAATACAATGTACTGACCGCTTTAAAGCATACAGTTAAAACATATTTGCTCATTTATAAAAAAGTAATGATGACCATTTATAACATTCATCAACCACATGACAAACCGCAGTTTTGCTGACGACCTAGCAAATTTTTATATTCTGAAATTAAATAGTTCTATGGTCATTATGGCGCAAATTTTTCAGTTAATATAGTAATGTGATTATTAAATTAATGGTGCTCCAACTCTTTACCATAGCCGAGGCCTTATTCGACCATTAACTTCCCGCTCTTCACGTCAATTTACGTCCTTCAAAAGTCAAGTTAACTTGATTATGATCTAGGTATTTTAACAGCAACATGTTTAGCGCGCAGCACAACTTATGAGGACCTGAATTAGTGTTCAAGTTAATCTAATCTAAGTAAATTAAGTCCCTATTCCCCATGTAATAATTGACTGTTCCAAATGCCGCGTATTAAGCCTTAGAGAATAACGCGAGCCGCAAAACTAATTAACAATAAACATTATAAGAGCGGATTCCGTTCATCAACATCTAACTAAATAACTTAGGTTAATCTGTTACCGTGCTACTTAATAAAGCGATTACCGACTGAAATGAAAATTTAATAATTTCACGAACACCACCGCACCGTAGATAAATCGAGTCTACATTAAGCTTGGAAGTTTATGGGGTGGAACTTTAAATTCCGTCTACGCCGGGCTCCCAAAAATGTGGACGTCGCAAAATAAGAGGATAATGTGCGTTAAATGTAAATTATGCGTCGTTAAGGTCATTAGTTATTGTCCGTTAGAGATAGGGACCGGCGGGAGCGCCGTATCGATTCTATATTGAACTAGACTAGATTATTTTAAATGGGGGTTCTGACATTTAACGTGATAACTTCTTTTATCTTCGATCTACTTTGCGATATCTATTCGAAGGTCAAAGACAGACTGAAAAGTTACAGATTATTTTCCAGAGAAAGCTTCTCAATAAAGGAGTGACCTGCAATCAAAGTTAATCATACATACATACATATATATCACGCCTCGTTCCCAGTAGGGTAGGCAGAGACCACCTCTCTCCACCTGCTACGATCCTGGCACACCTCCCTCGCTTCCTCCACTTTCATGAGCGTATTCATGCATGCTTGTCGTTTACGAGTACTCTTGACCCGACCTTTGTTTAGGGCATCTTCGATTTGATCGGAATATTTCCGCCTAGGTCGACCTGCACCGATTTCTCCAATCATTCTTATCTTGTATACCACTTTCATTAATCTTCTTTCATCCATTCTTTCAACACGGCCGAACCATCTAAGCATCCCTTTCTCTATCTTTGTCACTGCATCTTCAACCACGCCGCACCGCTTCTTTATCACACCGTTCCTCACTTTTTCCATCATTTTAAATTATATACAGTTAATTACTAAAAGGCAAAGTATGAAAAACAATGACATGACGATGCTGACACTTTTTTTAAAACATCATAGCATCAAATTATTACACGGACACCGTTGTAACTCATTGCGACCAGTCGCGAAGTTATTGTAGTTTCAGAATTTCAATTAAGATATGCAAATAGGTTTCCGATTGAAATTCACGCATTATCAATGCTATGCAATGCTAAAGCCTCTTAGACATGGAGAGAAAATAGTGCATTTTTAATAATTTACTTAAACAACGCCGCGTTCTTATTGTAAACAAATTAAGTTTTAACATTTGTGAAACAAAAAAAAACTTGGTTTTTAGAGTCTACAGGTCTTTGTCACCAATGTCCACTCCTGGACAAAGGTCTCTCCCAAGGAACACCATTTAGCCCGATCTTCGGCTCAACTCACTTATTACAAATCATTTATAAAGTTAATACTAGTCTTATTTAAGTATAGTACAAAACGGCGAGTAAAAACAGTAGAGTAGAGACAATAGCGTACGAGTTGGAACCAAAAAATTTAATTTATTTTTTATTAACGTCATTATCAGCATTTGTTTATCTTCTGCTGGATATACGACTTCCCCATTGTCTTCCACCAAATGTGATGCTCAGCTTCTCGCATCCTCCCTCTTCCGACCGCTCGGACGATGTCGGTCCATCTGGAGGGAAGGCGTCCTATACTACTGCGACCTGTAATGCGGCTTCCACTTTAAGAGTTTCCTCCCCCATCAGCCGTCACTGACATGACAGACATGGCCGGCCCACTGCTACCTCAGCTTGCAGATTTTGAGAGCAACATCAACAATTCTAGTTCTCTGTTGAATTTTTTCGTTCCGGATTTTGTCTCTTAGAGAAATGCCAAGGTCTCTCCATCGCTGGATACAATCGGTGGATCAGTCCGAAGGTCAAGTGCTATGTCTCTGTGCCGTAAGTAACGGTGGGGAGGACGCACTGGTTAAAGACTTTCGTCTTGAGACATTAGGGTATTTGCGAGGAGAGAATGTGGCAGAATTTCCGAAACGCTGCCCAGCCGAGCCGAATGCGTCTATCGATGTCTTTGTTGAAGTTACCTCGGCCGAATTCAATAACCTTTCTGAGCTCTCTTGATAGCTATTTTCTAACTAGAACATGTTATAAAAGTTATAAAAGTAACGTATTATAAATATCGAGACAATATTTTTTATTTTTATAGATGGTTCACTTCAATACTAATTAACGAGGTACCTGTTATAATGGTTATCGGTGCTTTACCAATTCAACTATAATTATCTTGCTTTATTGCTTACAATAAAATTAATATAAACAAATAGGATGAAGTATTAGGTAATGAAATGGAAGTAACCAAATTAAATATTTAAGGATTGCCCTCAAACCTCAAAGATTTAAAAATTTCAGAACCCCTAAAATTACGTACATATTGTTTTGAAGTAAAAAAAAAATTGTGAAGTATAGAATAATTTTTGGTATATTAAAGTTCAACATTAAAAACTAACTAGGGTAGAGATAAAATTAATTTCCCGGAGAAAGGTTAGGAGCTCGTTGCGTACAGAATTTAATCAGAGGACGCGAGCTAAGGGTTGGTCCGTAGAGGAATCATTTACTCTGAAATTCGACGTGTGCGAGTTATCTAATAAAGTTTAACGCAACTTACGCAAGATGGTCTAAATTGCGAAATTGCTATGTTAACGTGGGCGCGTACATAATTTTAGCGCTGTCGGGGTGAGCGTGTATTTAATTCCACTACTGTCTTAACACTTTACTTCATACGTTATTTGTAAAAGCTGTGTCTTCATCTGCAAGTTGAGGCTGTAGTTTAAGTAAATAGATATTATATGTAACAATGTTTTATAAAATAGCGAAAGACAAAAACAGAACTTCGGCAATAGGTTCGCCAGTTAAACAGGAGAGCACTATTTCCAATATAACCTGTATTGATATTGTATGATAAATATCGATAGACAAGCAAGTCGTCAAATACTTAGAATTTATTCTAAGGTGTGTGCGAAGTCTCTAATCCGCATTAAGCACGCGTGGTGACCATGGCCCCATCGCCCTTATATTATATTAAGGGTAGGCTTGTGCCCCAACAGTGGGGGCGTAAATGGCTGTTATGACGAATGCTTTAAACTTATTACAAATTATATGAGATATATATATTACATGAGAGGGTAACAATAGAAAATATTTTGTAGATCAATAAATAAATATGTATGCTAATTATATATGCTATTAGTATATGTAAACCTTATTGCATTTAATTATATCCTCATCATCATCATTAGCCGATAGCTATCTGCTGATGGACATAAACCTCCCCCAAAGATCTCCATATCGATTAATAATGTGTATATATATATATATATATATATATATATATATATATATATTCATATATATATATATATATATGTATATATATATATATATATATGTATTCAATCAATTAACGACCATTCCTTATATGAATAAATAAAAGAATTGTAACAAAGTATTAAACTGATTATTTAATTGAGTAATGCGCTTAGTGAATGAAATGATCCTCGTTGAAGAAAGCTCCCGGTTATGAACCCGTAATCCGCTTTACTAGAAATTATACCCTCACTAAACAGAATAACGTGGACCACAGACCAAAGCAAATTCCAGAAACAATTAAGCTTTCTGACACGATTACTCGCACAGCAACACTCACGGCTTGTGGGGTTAAAAGCATATACGGATAATACTGTCACACTCGCCGTATTTTAGTCTGTGCAAATTGGTAAAGGTATATACTCTACATACAACCAATATTCTATTCAAGCTAACCAGGTTATATCTGATTTTTTACTAAGGCTATTTTTATCTCATCTAGATTATCACTTGACCACAATGACGCTTGTTACGTTATGATGTAATTTACGATAGATAAGTGCCCTAGTCTACTAGTAACATATTTACCCAAGTTTTGAAGTAACCATTATAATTATTCCCGTAACATGAAAACTTAATTGATCTTAAAACTCTAATGAATATAAATTTCTAAGATCTATAAAGAAAATAGCCAGGAGAGGTGTCCCGGGATCGGTTTTTACAGCCTGTCAAAGTAATATGAAAGCCGCAATTGCACTCCATACAAATCAAATACCCCATGAACGCTTCAAACGCTGAAGTAGACTATCGAAAGGATACTAGTTGCTAAATAACTCCAACTTCTGTCTATAACGCAAGGAATGTTTTGTAGATATCACACTGGATACCACAAAGATATTGATGTTATTAACTATGTAAATTAGCAAAACAATAGAACATTCGTTTATCTAATGACTGCTTTATAGGAAGATATTAAATTTGAATGATACGTACCTTGTTTATAACTACTATACAAGTGCTTTTAACGGAAAACAAAACCAATACTATGACCATTTACGTAACCCACAGACAGCGCCGGACGCCGATACGGAATCATTAACTTTACAGTGGAGCGAACAATTACTGAAAGTGGCACTGAAGCGAGGGCCTCGCACTCGAGCCGGTGCGATAAAAACAGAATTATCCAAATAAACCCCGACGATTTGCACTAAACCGAACCGTAAATACGATAACCTTAGAAGGAATGCGGTCGCACCTGTAAATTTTACTTAGCACTTAGCGCAGCACGGGGAGGCGTGAAATCGCTACTAAAACAGTCCCGCAATATTTACAGTCTGCGATAGGGGCGTCGCTCATGATCCCCGCTTCGCTCCGACCTCCACGTAAACTTTTTTTGTTACACTACGAAGCGATGAAAAGAACGGGACGTTCACCTGATGGTAAGTGATACCCTATAATAATTTGACACGGCACCACATTGTGCTCGTCGCTTTGATATAACATGTTGAGTCTCGTTACCAAACATGCCATTGTTCGTGGATACGTTCGCTTCGAAAATTTAATTATTATAATATCATTATTTTTTTAACGAGGCAATAATTATAATGATATACAATACATACATATCTTCCCACATTTGACTAGCGTAATGGAGAAACGGTCTTGACTCAGTTTGGGAGAAAAAACTTCTACTCACTGCTGTGAAACATTCATCATTATCATCATCAGCCAATCGAGGTCCCCTTAATAGGCCTCACCCAAAGATGTCCACATCGATCGGTCCTGAGCTACGCGGTATCCTGGTGCCCGGTACAGCAGGGCATGCAGTCTTTACATTCAGTATGTCTGTACCGCCAGGCTCTAGGTGCCGCCGTTTGTACGCGTTCATATGGGGAGTTTTGCCATATCCCACTACGCTGTACATTACCTTACCATACATACATATATATATGTTAAAATTGTCCAGACTGTATAATATTCATTAGAATATCAATGTACAAAAGAGAGACTATGCGAACATAATAAATACGTTTTTATTCTACCCACTATCTTTATCTATTTTAATCCTAACGTAACAAGGGATCATCACCCTCTTAATTAGCAAAATGGCAATTTACAAAGTAACTTGAGCACTGAAATAATTATATCGTCTGTTTTGAAGGTACTTTACTAATATCAGCGCTATCATGTGAATGACTTCATTATGACAAAGTAACTCGGCTTGCGACTGAAATATAGCAGATGTGAATAAGACAGCTGATAACGCCGACGCGGGCCATGCTCCTGAAATACACGACACTGAAAATATATATTTCCAAAACGGTGAATGAAATTAAATTAAAGATTTGTTTATAATATTTGCATATAGATAAAATAATAAAATGGATTTATTGTGATATGTTTATAATGTAACTATATAGCTTCCAGAGCTGCTTATAGCTTACAGGTCATCTGATACTGGGCTCGTGGAGCCGGACTCCCGGCCTGTTGATGTAACTAGTAGAAGCCTAGCAGTCAACAAAAATGACTGCAGTTCTACATAAATTGTGATTAATAATATCAGTGCAAACGTGTTTGTTAATTCAAATTGTTAATTATTATTAAGTGATGTGGAAATCAAGGAAAATGTATGTGTGTATATGAACAGCTGTTTTACATTAAAATCTTCTAATTGTTATCAATTTCAATTCATGTGGACTATTTGAATCCCTTGCCAACTTCACTCAGTTGGCTACACTAACACTTACGCAACAAACCAACAAGCTATCGGCGACAAACTGACACACACTTAAGTTGCATATGAATAAGGAGATATGAAAATTATATTGTAACTATGTAATGCCATTTTTGTGAACTTATAATACTATAAATGCGTTTCTTTGTTCTTTGAAAAGATCTAATGTCATAGTTTAGTATCCAGTACTTTATTCCACTATCACCAATAACGATTTTCTTTGACATGGAACCAAGGGTTGACGTAGTTAATATTAACTGGTCCCCGGCCGACTTTGCTGGCTGTAATATAAAATAGGATTTATTTGTCTGAAATATTCCTTCAGAACAACCGCAACCGCACATGCTTTTTTATATACTTATATAGTATATAATTTGCGAACAAAGAAAACTCATTTGCATTACATACATATAATATAATGATTTTTCATATTTTTTAATTTTTTAAAGCGCATTTATAATGTACTGTGTAGAACATCGATAGAAAGAATTCTTATATCTAACTAACTTTAACTTCACCATATAACATCATTATTAAATCCCCTCCAACGGGTTCCCTTGTCGTGGCGGAGGGGCTTAGTAACCGTGGGGCCCAACACGGTGAAGCTAAGCGGAACCCACCCGGTCAGCCCGCGGCGAAAGGTCGGCCGAAGCGGCCGCTCCAGGTTCGAGCACCGGTTGGGATAACTGGCGCTCACCGGAGCGGCCGGGGGCCCGGAGGCGGCTTTCTGCTGCCTCATGCGGAAGTGGCGGTATAAAACCGCCCTTACAGCCGAGGTGGCGTTGCGGAGGACGTATCCTCTGCAACCAACCGGTGTCGCACCGGCGATGCGGTGGCGGTGGAGCCGCGAGGGTAGAGGAGAGTCGGTATTACGATGCGCCGCTCTCCCTATCCTCCGCGGCCGCTAACGGGTAGCAGCGGATCCCACATCTGTCTGCCGCAGGGAGCCCGGAGAGGATATCTCCCAGGGCTCCCGTGGTCTCTGGGCGACGGGTTCGGAGGAATCCGTCGTCCGCACAAAGGAGGCCGAGGTGGGGGCACGTTGCATGTTCCGGCGCGCCCTGCAGGAGGGGTTTATCCCTCCCTACCGAGGTGGGGCTGCGAAAGCGGCCGGCGCCAGTGAGGGTCGCGGACGAAGGCACCAAGCCGTACCCGTGACCCTTGCCACCAGGCGACGAGTCGGGAACATCGTGGGGGCTTTAGCCGGTGCAAGTTCGACATAACCCGTCCTTACCCCCGCGAGGACGAGTATGCGTAGGCATTTCCCCCACGTAAAACTAAAAAAAAAAATCTATATTAAATATATATAAAATTTAATATGTGAAAGTAATATATTATATAATAATAAGAATATATATATTTTTTACATAATAAGAGGCGATCTCTGTCTACCCCATTGGGAACGTATGTATGGTAATATATAAAAGAGCACAGAACACAGGACATAATAAAAAACATTTAGTACTCTATTTTGAAGTTACTCTCTTGACCAATATTAGTAAAATCAGAGAATATCTAATGCTATCTCTACATTTAACCTTAAAAGATTCTCGTAGAAATTTAGTTACTTAGTCTGAGCTGATGGAAAATAATATTTCAGGTAATTGTATATCTATTTTTATAATTTCCCTCGCCTTTGAAATCTAGAAAGATTTTTCACAGTTTTCCACTTATTTTATTTTAACTTGACCTAAATCTGCTGCCTTATGTTTTCGGTATTGCAAACGCCGCAAACAAAATTGTCTTTTCTTTCGCGACGCCGCCGAGTTATTTTACAATCAATCAAAATTAAGGAAATAATATCAGTGGAGTTTTTGCTGGCTTCTTCGAAAAACTTCTAAATTACAGCCGTAGAAACAATGAAAAACCATTAGCCGCAAATTGCTTCTTAGTCATTCTGTACAACCCGTCTCGCGCTCGAGAGCTGAACAAATCCGTCATTGTCATATACGGTTACTAAGGCGCTATTATTTGTTTATTTCATGTGGTCTGTGCCAGGGCATTGTGACCCTAAACACCGTACGCAGTAATGTTAACTTATCGTATGCAGATGCGTTCAATCATATTTTTTTGAAGGTGTACAAATTGAGGCAAATTGTGAGAAACGTTGCCTCCGTATAATTATGGTGTGTGTGATTCAACAAATAACTTGAATCGTATTACGGGAACCGTGAAAAATTTTTAAGTGATGCTTGAACTGTTTTCCAGTTAGATAAAGACGAGCTTATCATTATTATTATATGTTTATCGAAAAATGTGATATAAAAACTTTACTGCTGATAGGTCTCTGTTGTCGGACTCTTGTTGTCTTAGGTTGGTACCATCTCAGCTCTTATTTCTGCTGCTAAATAGTTGTGTGCAAACATTATCATGTTCCGGTATAAAGGGTGACATTGCTAGTGTAATTACTGAGGTAACGATACCACTATCTTACGTCTCAGACGACATATATACCATACTAACTAGCGCCACGTGGTTACGGGCAGGCGTATCACTTATCATCAGGCGAACGTCCCGCTCGTTACGTCGCTTAGTTGAACCAAAAAATAAGTATGCAGGGTATGAAATCGTTTATCAGAAAGATTAATCTGAATTTCCCATTCATCATGAATATATAGGTCAAGCATTCCTATGTATGATAACTTATATATTCATATTTTAAAAATGTCTACGAACAGGCAGATAAAGTAATTTATAACATGCATCTCCAACATTTCGCTTATTTTTTACAACTACAACACTAAAAAAGGCAAATGTACTAACAACAAGATGTCTCTCTTATGATATAAAGTGATAGATGTTCTGTTACACCCGTGTATATTTAGGCTGTATTAAGGTTTCTCCCTACTGAAAACAGGAATATACTAGTGCCAGAATATCGTCTGTCGAATACACCACTTGCCAGTTGGCAAGTTTACCCGATTAGATTTTGGCACTTTGACAGTTTCACTTTGGTATTACTGGGTGTGTACTTTAATTTTTTAATGGCTAATAGAAGCTATATGAAAGTTTATTTTATAAAAAGATATCATAATTAACTTTATGTTCCAAATTAACAGTTATTGTACGGCTGCTATTATTAACGGCTTTTTTTATTCTTTATTAAGCCGGCTATTGAAATTATTTATAAAGGAAATACTTTATCAAGGTGATTAGGAATGTAACAATTACTAAACTTTATGTATTATTTGCTTATAAAACTGTTTTTTCTTTTTTTTTCAGGTAAATTGCGTCCTTTATCAACAAGCAAAGAAAAGAAAATTTAATAAATACCTTACTACGATCAAAGTGTAAAACGGAACGGTCAGGTTGCAAGTCGTCGTACGCTATGGCGATGTGCGACTCGTCACAAAAATCTCAGGATTAAGGTAGTTCTGGTTTAAGTGGCGACCTCTATGGTTTAATTAGAGTCAGTTATTAACTTAAGCACTGACCCGACGTGCAACAAACGTGGAACATGATTTCACAAATTGCTTGTTTAAGCATAACGACTTGTTTAAAGATTGTGTACTGTCCCTATTCAACTATTATATACTGTATATATTTGTATACGTAGTATAAAACAAATATGAAGGAGCTTATATAGTAACTGCTTCAAATGGAGACAATGTCTACCTACCGTACCATTCGCGAGGTTTGTCTGACTGAGGGCTTAGTCTGCCAAAATTTACGGGGTTGTGTCCTATTACCCTAGCCTACCTCTAAGCGAGTCACAGTCATTAGTCCTTAAACGCCTTCAAGAAGAAAATATGTGTGATTATAGGGAGGCACTAAAGTACACCAATTATTCGTGGTAGATAGGTAACATCGCCAAATAGTACTGTACAAATGTTATTATTGTGGTTTAAAAGGCGAGACATAACATCTCGCTCAAAGAGATGAGAGTGTAGTGTATATCATTCTATCTAACGACACGTTGTTATGGACAGATGTATCGCTTATCATCAGGTGAACTGGTCACTCATCTAGCAAAACTTTAGTTATAAACCAAGTACGGAATAAAAATTTATGAATTATGTGAACGTAACACTTGATGATGAAGTGCCTATAATTCTTAGTTCCGCGTTAGCGGTACTAACTTAGTACTGTATGTATTAATGTCTTGCTCGGAGCTAAGTTACAAAGGTCACGGGATGTACGTTCAGCTTAATAGTTTACCAGGTTTTCTTAACATAAATCTCAACCATTCATAGAGGCAAGATTTTTCAATGATTTTTAATTCTAACAGAAAAAAGCAACTACATAAAAACAACGATAGTATTAAAGAGAATAGATAGAGCTTGCTTTATCTTCACAGACTACCAGTATATTTACTTTATTTGAAGAAGCACCGATACTAGAGAGATGTTCATCTAACCATAAGGTATAACACCTTCTGGTTAGAACGTGGCGCCAGTTAGGATGTACACTGCTTTATATTGTGCACTTCGCCTTGAAACTAGATGTAAAGTGTTATTATTCCAGTAGTTTCAGTTTTTATATAATAACTTAATGTCAGCAGGATGCTTAAACATTATCCTATACATATCTCACCATCATATATTTTTCTGTCCATTATGGAGTATTGCCCAAAGTCACCATGCTGGGCATGCGGGTTTGCTACTGTAAGCTATTACTGTAATGTATTGGTAGGGATAGGTAGGAGTGTCGCGAACTACACAGGAATTACGAGTAATGTAGGATGTTACTATTTTGAATATTGTTCGGGGAAGAATAGTAATACCTGTGGTCTTCGAAGCCGCGAACCCGTATTAATCGGACAGATGAACTCACTGACAGGGTGCCCTAGTAATGGTCGTAGATATATTACGCTGAACTTTCCTTGGATTTTTCCTTCATTAGTCGCCTTTTAGGACACGCCAAAGGTTTTCTTGTTTTAAATTCTAACCCGTCTGCCACACGGAGAATCTTATAAAAATGACACTCGTTCCTATTTCAATCTACAATAATCACATTTCTATAGATATCAACTTGTTCTTAACTGTTGTCAGCGATTTCGTACCCAGAAGAAAGAGTCCGCTCACCAATGAGTCGTCGATCCCATGTTGCAACCTAACCAAGTGTATGATTACTATTTAACCATTCTTACTCCACCGTTTCCCTCATTACCTTTAGGTGTGCGGAGCAGAACTAATCGTAGAATTTTACGGCATCATTAGTGCGGTCCCGGGCTTTTTTCCCCAACGTCGCCCATTTAATGTTTTCATTTTGTTCTTCAACTCGGACGGAAGTTGCGGCCCGCTTGATTGGAGCACGGGCTCTATTATGTCGGATTTAGTAGTTTTTTTGATTAATCATTAACGTTGTAATCAAATTACTTGATACCTTTACTTTTTTATTGCTCTTGTATTTCAGGTTTATTGGTACAAGCTTTCTAACGCAACTTATCCTTCTAATTTTTATACTGACACCGGTTTAAAAGAAAACGTTACTTTTAATTTTGTGGTTTACAATGGTCACTATATGTTTTCGATATTGTCCAATCATGAAAATTTGTTTTTGATCCTTAAGTTAATTAATCTAGCTCTAATGTTTTTTAACACGGGCAATACTTAGCTCAAGTGTAGCGGAGAATTTCTGTTCAAATAAATTTTCAATAAAATTTTGCCTTTTTAATAAAAAAAAAATATTTATAATTATCGTTTAGGAAACTGGTTTCGAATGGTTTCCTTCAACTATTGATGAATTTTCACATAAAATATGCGAGTTTTAATAAAATCTCCCGTCGCAACGGGCCCTAACGACCATAAGCACCGCCGCCGCAGCCATGAATCAGCGCCGTGTTCCCGTTATATCGTCCATGAATAAAATTTCACGTAAAAATTCAAATTAACCATTTTCTTCCTACTATAATAACTTACTCTGTCGTGCTGTTCTTGGATTAAAAATAAGCTTCCTGCTTGGCATTTGTAAGTCCAGTATTTTACTTAGTTGACGGTGAAATTTTATTACTGAACGACATTTTTTTTCTCCGCACAGAGACCTGAAATTAGTTGTCGCCTGTTTGTATCACGGAAGCTTAACGACCTTTGTAACAAATAATCTCTCTACAATTAAGTACTTTTCTTTATGCTTTGCTATCATTATAGGCAGTAGTCCTGGTAACACTGAATAACGTGGTAATTATTTAATCTATTAGAAAAGAATACTAGTGGTAAGTTTTTAATGCAGAAAACTGTTTAGATTGGTACCACCGAAGCTCCTAATTCTATCGTTATACAGCAGTAAGCAGGAAAGATTACTGCGTTTCAGTTTAAGAGGCGATGTAGCTAGTAAAATTACTTACTGATTTAAGGGGTCCCCCTTAAATCAGTAATTTTACTAATATCTAATGTGCCAAAGCGAAGAATACCACGTCGTTCTTTGTGTGTTATCCTAATTAATACTAAGTTATTGCAGGTAAGCTTATTTTCATTTACAATAAGTTGAACGTCTTGTATTATACTTCTTGTGACTTTATTTAATATAAAGAAACTTTTTTTTATCAGTTCTTACTAAGGTCTTTAGTTATATAGCTTTATTTAAAAAAAATAATGAAGCGAGGAGACGAGAGGGACGTTCAGCTGATGATGGTAAGAGACACGATTGTCCATAACAAAGTTGCGCTAGTTAGGATGTTATGTCCCATTACCCCAGTAGTTTCCTAGCTACAATTCCCTTCAATCCAGAACATAGTAATATTTACACACTACTGTTTGGCGGGAGAAATAAGAGCTCCGGTGGTACCTACTTAGACAGTTTACGATAGCAAAGAACTACCACCAATAAACCTAGCAGCAAAGGGAAAATTTCCAGCAATTATTTTTGATTTGATATTATCGAGAGATCAAATTGTAATAAGAACCAAATAATCACGATAATTACACAGAATAAATTTAATAGAAAACGATACCTTTAACGGATTTCTACCAGAATAAGTAATTACGGCGGTAATTACAAACAGCCACGGCACGTAGGCTCTGAAAGATTGAAGCATAATAAGAATTTTAAGAACATCCAAATTTTATATACATTATATGGTTTGACTTTGCACAACTTGATATATCATATTTTACTTAATGATACCATTTAGCAATATTCATAATTTTTAATTGACATTGTCTACTGTACTTCATCAACTTAATTATGGTACAGCTGAAATAAGGATACTAGGGTATTAAAAGGCCGTTTTACTGTTCAAAGAAGCATCGTATCGAACCTTGATCTGATAATAAGTACGCCTACTCATACCAATGTAACATTGTGCTTGTCGTCTCGAGACAAAATGTTATAGATCATTATACACTAATTAAATAAATTAAACCGATTTTCATGTCCAAAGACAGTGATATTTCCATATAAATGTATGGCGACAGTATCACGTGTAGCACACGTAGTCGTATCACCAGTAAACAGATATATGATCAGGACTATGGGTCGCAAGTTTGAATCTGTTATACGTGTGATGCAGCGTACCAAGTAGCAAAAAGTACGAGTTTATTTCAATAAGATTATACTCCTTTCGTGGCGCAGAGGGTAAGAGCTGGCGCTGTTAGACGGAGGTCTTTGGTTCAATTCCAGATTTAAATATTTTTTTGTTTGCGCAGTGTTAGAATTTTCCCAATCACTCAAATTGTAAATCTGCCGTCCAAGCAGCATCGCTCTGTTCCGGCTGTTAACGAGCTAAAAGCGGAGATGAAGGAACTGAGGTGAAGTGTTGATCAATTTTCGATGAAAAAAGATCGAGACAGCTTTGTATTTGCTGTTGTAATAAATGAGAGTATTGAGGCAAGTGTGGAAACTCGCATCTCCGATATCGAAACGTTGTTGGATAGCAATAAAGCTGAGCGGCCGGACTCGAGTGGCATGACGTCGCATTTGAATGTTACAACTCGATTCCACTTAGAGTTTTATAATATTGAGTTTATCTAAAAAAATGATCTTCAACGTTAATAAGTCAGTTCCCTAATCTATATATAATGGTTTCACATGTCTCCCGTGTAATTACCGGCGGTAACAGTTTTAAAAACTTATGTTTTATGGTGAGCCCGATTGTGTTCGGTTTAAGTTTCGACGTGTAGAGTTTGTGGTATGATTAAGTATTTTAATTTTTGTTTTTATCTTCATTATCACTATAAGAAGTCTTTATGATCCAATTTTCTAAATATAGTCCCTACGTTTTGCGCAATATGCAATCATTAAATTTCGCTATAAGCTTTACAAGGCCACCCGCAAGATAACCAACATGTAATGATCTCCCAAGCTATTTCTTAAATTGAACAATGAAAGATAGGGTGGTGAGTTCATGGTTATTTTTTTTTGTATTAAGTGTATTTGTGTACGTCATTGGTAATAATGGTAATATTAAAAAAGTGGTATAGAAGTATTCGTAAAATAAAATTGTTGCTATTATTTATTTAGACTGATTTAAACGCTATCGCTACCTCTTATAACGTAAAACGTATAGTATGTGGGCGGAGTTGGCCGTGCCGCGGACTTTAGAAGGCGTGGAGGTTAATGCTAGTTTTGATTAGATTTCCACAGCTTTAGTTTTTTTTTTATTATTTCTAATCTCCATTGTTGCTTTTAGATCTTAGTTTTTATGGTAGCGATGGTATTCGTTATTTGATACCTCGCATTAATGGTGTCTTGATTGAATTCGAATTTATTACACCCGCCTCACCGCCATGTGAACCGGATCGATGTTGTATATCTCATTTACAAATCCCTCGACTGGTTTTACACTTTTGACAGATCCAGAGTAAGTGCTGGTTGTTGCGTAAGCGCATCAACTCGTAATGGGAAGAGATAATAGCTTAATAATGCGCTACTTTATTTATTAATACCAAAGCTATCTAAGCTTAAAAATTTCGGCTCAAGCTCTAGCAAAGCACGTTAGCAGTGAAGAAAAAGATTCTCCCTGTACTATAATTTCTACTTCTACAGTAAATTTAATATAAAATATTGTACACACCTCTACGTTTAAATAAAATTATATTATACTACACCAAACCACATACAAGTTATATAGTCTTAAAATAAGAGCTCATGTTCAGCAATGAGCATCAAAATAATGATCAAAGTTTTCAAATTGAATACAACTTTTAAAGAAACGATGTTTCTATTTAAGCTTTGGATAGTAAAGATATTTTTCTTTATTATGTATTTCCCCACTTCGGGCAGAGCGTTGATATATTGTTCAGTCATTCCTGTCTATTGGGGCTGTCGTTTCTTTAAAACTTCGAACGTGCTAGTATAGAATAAAATAGACAAAAAAAAAATACATTTATTATCTTGTAACACTTCGTTTCCAAGGCCACTTACAAGAGGTATCGGAATCAATCAACTGTTGTATGTAGCAAGGTCGCATTTAAAAACCGGTAGTGTACTATACTACATCACACAAGGCTTCTATATGTACTACTATACAAATAGAGTCAGAGCTAAGTATGGAACTGTTTTAGTCGTAGTTTTAGCAATTTGTAACAGTATTTCCTAGAAATTTTATATATATTCGGATATATATTATAAATTAAGGTTTAAACTTATTACAGATAAATGGGCTAACATTAACAAGGTTGCATAATGAGTGAAATAGACGGAAATGAAAAATGCACGTAAACAGACGCTACTTTTACGAAGAAAGTAACAAACATACATTTTGAATGCTTGAGAAAAAATATTGTCTCGTACTTTTAAAAGTTACGTGTAACAATATGTTTTAATTGAATACTTCCAAAGCCCTCGTAAAAGAAGTAGACTGTATATTGAATCGCTGATCTCATCGTTTTATTTTACAATAATATGATAATCGTAAACGAATATAAAGTTCTATCGCCCGCATGTTAACATGTGATATGTATCGAGGGGTTAGTCTTTCGAATGGTTCACTAAAAACTACACTATAGGTGATAAAAGAAAATACCGACCCGCAAATGCCCCGACCAATTTCTAGGATGGGGTATTGTAACTATAATATATATATACAAATAAGGATGTTACCAACGATTAATTTCGTTATATCGATGCTTTTACATCACATTTTACTGATGTAAATGAAGTATATTAAATTATTATTACTAGATCATGTAGAATCTTTACGCAATGTCGTGTTGCGTTATGTATTATTCATATTATCATTTCTTTATGATCTTCGGTGAAAATCGTTTTAGATCATAGAGAAAAAATATTATAAAACTACCATGTATATACCATACCATCCATAATGCAAAAAGTTAACTAATTGAAAATATTTACGAGAATGTCTAATTATCATCTCCACGCCGATTGGAATTATTTATGTATTAAAAAAAAAAAATGTACAGCGATAATAAATAATTAAAGCCGTTAACCTAATACGATCGATCGACGTGGAGATCTTTGGGGGAGGATATGTCCAGCAGTGGACGTCTATCGGCTGATGATCATGAACCTAATACGCTAATCAAATGCCAGTTAGCGAATGTTACATTTCCATGATAGCTGTTCTTGCTTCTCTGTTTTTATCAGAAGCTCAAGCTAAGTGGGTATTGAATTCATGCCTCTTCGAGGGCCCAATTATATATTAATCGTTCAGAATACTACCAAATCCAGCCCGTGCGTCTCTAGATTTCATAAATTAAGTAAAGTAAACGCAAAAATTGTGGGGATGATTCCATTAAAATTTAAATGATCATTCGTCATTAATTTCATTCTCTTCTACTCTCATCTATAGCAGGTGAATAATATCACTCACCCATAGACATTTTAGTTTGCATAATTTCTTCTTTGTGCTTGATACAAAAACAAATAGGAGTCATCTGAACGTGGACGATGAAAGTTCGAAAAAAAATTTTTTACTCGGATCAGCACTAAAATTTGTAAGATGAATCACCTAGTGATCTTAAGATTATCTAAAATTATTATTGTCGAGTTGTTTTTAATTTCATAAGGAACGTACTTTTCCTTTTATGTACATAGATAAATGAAGTTGATTAAAAACGTTCCTTTAAGGACATGAAAGCTTGTTTATGGACATCACTACATAGCAATAAAGCGAACCCTGGTGGCAAGTCTCCGACCACGCCTCTACCGCCACTACTGCCTCAATAAGGGCCACGGTGCCGAACAGCGGACAATAGAAAGCGAATCGGGCCCTATTCGAACTTTCTCAATGGAATTACTTACCTATCTTTTGTACACATTCCTCACTATTTTATACGCCACAATGCCTCAACTTTCAATAAAACTTTGGGGTGTATTGATGTGAAACGTCACTACTAAAACATTTGATCGGGCGTGGGGTCCCGTATACAGAGGCGTGCGCTTCATATAGCTATACAAGCACTGCTTACTCTGGCTCTATAAACATATCTAAATAATGATCTATCAAGTTACACAAAATTTAAATTGACGAAATTGGTAAGTGTATTTCTAAGTATAGATAAGCACAGAGACTTCGAGTGTGGTTTTTATACCCTACGCGAAATCTCTGTGCACGTCCTAGCTCATATCAGGTTTACGTAACTATAGAGTACTTGTTAGATGATATTAAAATAGTTAGGTCAATTAATTATTTAAACTTTTTTTTAATTCACTGAATTAAGTAAACCTCAAAACATTCAAACTGCGTGATAATAATATAACAAAGTACTGAAGCTCTTTTCTATTTTTTTTTGTTGTTTTGTTATATTGCACATGCGTCAAGTCTAGTGCCAATGAAATATTTCCTTTCTTTTCTTTCTAATATAATAAATAGATAAATTACATTTTTTTTTGCTTATTTCCATAACTTAACTGGCGGTACATCTGTATTGCTACAGATCGTTTAAGTACACACCTAGACGATGATACGTGATAATGGACGTGGTATCTACCACAACTCCTATTTCTGCAGCAAAACAGTACCGTGGAGTCATTATTATATTGCCGTTTGAAAGGCGTTGTAGCTATCAAATTACTGGTGTAAGGAGACCTAACATCTTAATTCTTAATTTAACAGGCACAGTGTGGTGCAATATATATGATCCTAACTAGCGACTTGTTATAGACGAGATCATGTCGCTTCATCAAATAAAATATACTTGATAAAAAGTTTACGTCCTACACTTTATAAAAAGCATAATATAGTCATTATATATATATTTTTAAATTAACTCCTTACGTCTGTCACATAGCATTACTACACCCTATGTATTAGAAGCAATAATTTAACTACTAATACTTCCCTTAATACAAGGAATCGTCACTTTAGTAAGACCTTGTTCAACCGACCCTACATCAGCACGGGAAATGAATTAATCAAACATTACCTCCTTATCACATTAATTAATTAACATGCAGTAGCCAATGGGCCCCTTTGCACTTAGCAGGGGCATTCGTAATTAACTAAGAAGATTAATTCTGAAATGTTCAGTCGTTGTCTTTAACAGTCATGTTGATACAGTAGATAAGACATTCTAATGGCAATGTGTTGTTGTATTTAAAAATTGTATTTTTTATATTTTTTCTATAGTATAACTATGAATAATAATCAAATTGAAAATATTATCTGTGTGGTGTTACAACCTGTTCGTACTTTTTTTTATTTCAACGAAATAACAACACGAATGAGAAGTTCATGTTATGGTAAATGGTACGTCTAGCCATAACAATGACTACAATACCTACCTAGACGATTATACTATATTGACGAGCACCAGCTCGTTAGAATGATGTACTCTGCACCACATTGTCCTTGAAGTCCCGATACCTTAGAAATTTAACTACAACATATTTTAAACTGAAAGACAGTAATGTTTGTACACTACTGTTTGGCAACTGAAAAAGGAGTTGCCGTGATATCCATCTATCTGGACTCTCCTACAACGAAGACCTGTAACTAGTAATTTATATAATGTGTTTACACATCTGATTTTTCTAATCTATTAGCAAAGGATATATTAATCCTGTGATTTTAATAGCTGCAGTTAGAACACTACTGTTAAGCGAAAAATTACATCGAACAAACTGGTTTATGCATGTTTAAAGAGTAACTTTCTATGAAATATAAATATTATGTGAGATCTAAATATAACAGACCGAGGTCTACAAAATGACTCAAATAAAGTGTTTTGTTGTACCGATATTTCATATTTCAATAGCTAATTTACGTCCGCACTGTTGGGGTACAGGCCTACCCTCAATATGAGGGTGTGATAGGCCATAGTCGCCACGGGGGCCTAATGCGGATTGGTGACTTCACACACACTTTAGAATAAATTCTAATTCATGTGCAAGATTCCTCACGATGTTTTCCTTCACCGTTTGTATTTCGCTGCTATTACTTAAGCTCACTAATGTACAAAACTTAATATTAAAGTCATCGGTGTATGCCGAGATTCGAACCCGCGATCTTCGGAATGAAAGCCGCCCGCTCTAACCATTAGGCCAGCGAGCTACTTATACATATATAATATATCACGCCTCATTACCAGTGGGGTAGACAGAGACCACCTCTCTCTTGCTACGATCCTGATATTCCTCTCTCGCTTCCTCCACTTTCATGAGCGTTTTTATGCATGCTCGTCGGTTGCGAGTACTCTTAAGGACTTTCTTTAGGACATCTTCGGTTTGATTAGAATATGTCCGCCTAGGTTGACCTGCACCTTATATAATATATACAAATTATTATAAAAAAAAATCATACTAATTATTAATAGTAAGAAGTTGTCTTTTCAATGAGGAATGTGTAATAACAATTTAATGAGTATAACAACACAACTCGAAACGTTTAAAGCTGAGGTTAAGTTTAAAATTCCATGCGCCCACGCACTCGAACAATTGCTCGTAGAAAATAGTTTAAGATAAGAGAGAGCGTCTTCGAAAGTATTTCATACGCATACCTCAAAGCGTTCTACAGCTATTTTTTACACGTAGCATTTAAAAACAGCGGCGTTTCATAATTATAATATTTTTCTTTGTGGTCAACTTCTAGATTAAGGCATCTCGGCCTTTGTACGAATTACAAGGAAACTGGGTTCTTAATAGTAAAAAATTAAATTGTTTTGCACTGAGTTATTTCTTTATGCAGCGCTCGTGTTGTTACATTGTTGTACTTGTTAGTGTAATTTAATATTTTTCTATGCATTTATGTTATTCATATGCAGCATGTGTGAAATTCTCACAGAATCCAAATAGTCCATACTCCACATACCATGCATGCAATTATCGTTGTTAAATTCAATTTTCATAACAATTGAAATTGATTATAATTAGGTTTTGATGTAACTAGAACAGCAGTCAATTCGGTTGTTTGTCGGGCTTCTACTAGTTTTACTATATCTCATATGTATTTATGAGTGTCAACGTTCAAATGTTACTCTACCTTTCATCTTAGATTTTGTTAACTCACTCTAATCACAATGTGTATTTTCATGGTAACGGTATTTTTTCAATACTTACTTAAACCTCCGATGATCAAAATAATTTTAACTCACTCATAGTTGAATATTTTTGGATTAATCTAAAATAATACCATTTTTCTATCATTGTAATATTACTAGGTGCTGAGACTGCTAAATAATTTTCGATTTAACTAAAAGATAGTTAATATATTTTAAAGGTATAACAAAACCATATAATATCTCTTCCATTTATAAATATACTAGCTGTCCCCCGGCCGCTTTGCTGGACGTAATATAAAATTAAATTTGAAATTTGTCTGATATATTTCTTGAAAGCAACCGCAACCGAATATCAGTAACAACTGTTACTATAGCAACCACATAAGTAATATATGAGAATATTTATAGAATTTAATTAGAAATAAAATGATTAAGGATCTATGAAATTAAAAAAAATAACTATAACCATCTACAAATCGTTCCGCGTCGAATGGTCATGTACCCATGGCGAGACGTTCACTAGTTTTCAAGTAATTGGTGAACATACAATATTTCTTTTTCATTATATATAGATCCTCCCGTGGCGCTTAGTAAACAAACGTAGCGTTCTCAAGATGACGCGCCGCTAACCGGGACGTCGGCTTGACGTGTAAAAGCTCCCGCGCTTTCTCTCACTGACGTATACATAACTTTTTTTTTAGATCAAAACTGCTGTCGCGGCTTGGTAACCTGCCAGCTACAAGCATTAAAAATGTTGCTATACTTTCTCTCAAAGTGGAAATATAATTTACTAAAGTGATGCCTTTACAATATTTATGCTGAGATTTTTTGTAAATACTCTAATTGATAGCTGTTTGCATTATATATTCTAATATTTTAAATATATATATATATATAATTGAGCGATGGAGTTCCAATTCTATTTTTTTTTTTAAATGCTTTGGTGCAGTGGTTAAGCACCATAGTTTGGTCGGTGGTATGGTTCTTTCATATGTAGCCATAACAGCATTGCTGTGTTCTGATGGAGAATTTATGAAAGCTGGAGTATGCTGGGCTACGCACGTATCACCATCCACAGACTCTTTGTCAGTTAATATTATATAAAACTGTGGTCGATTATAGTAAACACCGTATTCTACTTTTACAAAATTTAACCTCATTACATGTCTCATCATCGTCAACCGATAGACGTCTGTTGGATACAAGCGTCACCCAAAGAATTGTGTGAGCTTTATCTCCAGTTTTCAAGCGATATCGTATTGTGGATTAAAATAAATCTCACAAACACCCTTCTACACAGATTTTTCCATCGTTTCTACAAATAGCAAGACAGTTAAAATATAGCAGTCAAAAAAGACGGTATATTTACACAGGACAAATACACTCTAATGACGATTCTGCAACGTTCTCTACCCGAACAACACTATTTTAAGGAAAAATAAATACAAAATCAGATTCCATTGATTTGTATTCCCCTTCCAGCCGAGGCTTCCGAAATTTCTTTAACATTTCGCTGTTCTTTCTTCCTAATACCAAGGCGGGTTGCTTGGTGCAAATCTAAGGATTGAAGCGAGAATATTAATTAAATATTATTACACTACTCTACATTTATTATCATTATTATAAGATTCAATTAAGACAAAACAAATATATTTGTAAAGAACATCGAATGATACCGCGTCTAATTATTTCGTATAAGAAACTTATAGAACCCTTTTTGCATCCAAATAAAACAGTTCAAATATTTAAAGTCAGATGTTTATGTAAATAACAATAATTGTTTACACCAAATAATTAAACAGTTGTGGATTTAAGATTTCCTTCTATGATATATTTTATCATGTTTTTTTCCCCCCCAAAGAGTTGCAAAGAGCGAGGCGTTGTCCTGATGCTGAGTTATACATCTGTTAATAATAAGGTAAAGCTACTTACGATGACATACACTGCATCACCTTGTGTTCGTCGCCTTAAGACATAATAGACGTCACATTATTTACTTTAACAATACAAGCAGAAGGCACTGTAAAACTTATCGGCCTTTTTACGTCGTCATATACTCTGCAAACGCGTTAAAGTTTAAGAGCTTAATGTGAACTTAACAACAACATTTACAACATATTATAATGCAGTTTATGGCGTCTCTAATGATCTGAGGATCGAATGTAGATTACAGGGTTTTATACTTCGTGTCGTAAACAATGATTACAGTTGTAATTTACCGTTTCTCTTGTATCACATGCGTAATAATAATGTGATTTATCCATATTGCAATGGAGAATGTATCTGTTGCAGGTCTTTCTACCTAATGGCGGCAGAGTAGATGTTCTCTTTTCAGAATGCTTATTTTTGTTGTTATACAGCAGGTGATAAATATTAGTGTTTTCCAGTCTGAATTTGACCAGACTTATCATGTAGCATTAAGGTAATTTCTTGTTTATCTCGTCAAACACTCAAAAGATCTGGTTATGGTTATTTATCATTTCATGTTTTGAAGGCATGAATATTATGGTTGTTTAGAAGTTCAAAATATGACAGTTTTGTTTCATATGAATAAAGTTCAATGATCATAGAAGAGAAAGATATTGTTTTCTTCATCTCCAAAATCTGATGGAGTCTGAGGTATAATTCTTTTTGAAGTAAACTATAATTAGGGTTAATACTTTTTTGATTGAAGCCTGTTGTTCTACAATCTGGATGTAGATAGTATGTTAATTTTGAGGATGATACTGAAAACGTTTTAAATCTTTCATAACCATTTTGTTATTATATCTATCGAGTTTGTTTACATAAAAACATATATACATAGATAAGAACCGGTAACAGCTTACATTTTAATTTCATTAACAATTTGATCAACTTGTACGAAGTACTGGAACCTTAATAGCGTTATCATGTTTATAAGTTAAAATAACGTTTTAACAGTCGACGTTAGTTAACGTTGAGTGTTTTAGGTGTATTAATTATTATCGATTTAACCGTGGAAATGTTTAAATATTTTATCGATAATCGTGTATAATTAAAATTCATTGGTGTTATGTACGTAGGGGAGTAAGGGATCCCGCACCACAACACACGGGACCCAAGCCAACCTCACCTGCTCGCGGTGCACTCTGCTAATCAACAAACGAGACTCTGGGTCCCACCATCCCGCAATGGGCTAGCCTGGTGGGAAGTGGCCAATTTCTCCCCCATATGAAACCTTACAAACGGCCCCTGATACCTGGTGTGCGGGCGCCACAGGACAAATCGATGTGGGGATTTTTGAGGAAGGCCTATGTCCAGCAGTAAACGTCTATCGGCTGATGGTGATGGTGGTGTTATGTAGGTGGGGAGAAGGAAAAAGTCATGGTTGAGTAATATCAGGGAATGGACTGGCTTATTTGGGGCGTCCTAATTGTTCACCACGCTTATCACCAACCTTCACTGGTTGGAGAGTCACTTTATGAAGAAGAAGGTATTATGTAGTCTGTCGGTAATTGCTCAGTCACAGTCTCTCGTTAGTAGTAAAATTCTGATAAAAAACATTTTCCTTAATAAAACAGATTAGAGGATTATTAGTATTAATATGTCCTTTATTTGTAGTCTTAGTCTTTCATTAGTGATCCTTGTGGTTAATTTGTCATAATATTAATAAACAACCTAATAAAGAGGAACGACTTATGTTCTACATGCAATGTACTCAAGTTATATTTTTTTTGAAAAGTTGCTCAAGCAGCGCATATTTTGAATTTTTTATTTAATCATGGGATTTCAAATTTTCTGTAATGTTTTCTTCTGTTTTGAAATTATTTTTCTTAAACGACTCCTTAATTCTAAAGTGAATCTCTTTAAGTTCAACTCTTGGGTCGCACAAGGAATCGTCCACGGTCAATGTTTATGGAGGGAAACGGGATTCTCCGTGAACAACGGCCATCCCAACGGTAAATAAGAGCCGGAGCGGATATTTCGAATAGATGTGAATTGCACGAGCGATGTGTCCGAATCTAGAAGATTGTGCTTGTGTACATTGACGTAGGTAGCCGTGGAATCCGCACGCATTTCTACTTAATCACATATTTTATATTGATTCACGTATCCTATGGGCGTAGGTGATTTTGTTTGGGAAAAGTTGCACGCACGATTGTGATACAAAAATTGTTTCTTCGACCTATTTTTTTTTGCAAAATCTACTAAATAGTATTGGTAGTGCTTCCTTTATTGAGGTACTTATAAATACTTATAATGTAAAGACATAATTTCACTTTCTACTATATTTGTAAACTATAAAGTTAATAGGTGGTATATATTTATCTGCAGCTTGACCTTAGGTCATTGGCTTCGCAAATTTATAGACATTCCTTTACAGCAAAACCTTTAGCACTTTGCTAGGAAAGGGTAGTGGCTTTAATTTTAATCGAGATAATTGTTGGTGTTTCTATTATCGTCCTACTTTTTCGAAGATATGAAATCTCTCTAGTAAGAATCCTTTATGAAAAAGGCTGTTTATCACGATAATACTACTTTAGAAAGGCTAACCACGTCTTAAGTTATTAAAATTATATAATAATATAAAAATATAATGGTATAAAGTTATAATGGGTAGTTAATGAGTTGAGGGTACAATCCTTTTTCGAATCAACAATTCCATATAACTATATCTACTAGATTTAGTAATTGTACGCTGATCGTTTTCATACAAATTAATGATCACGGTACTCGTATGAATAGTTTCTAATTCTGTAAAATTATGTGTACATTCATAAATAATATTACTTTCATTATACGAGAATGTACCGTTCACAATAAACTACTGTGTTTCTAATTTCAGAAGGGAAGTTGCTTTCCGCTGGAACATAACCCGTCAACTCACTTCATTTCGTTCCCTCTCTAGTATCTCGGCGACAGTGTCTAGGTCGGCACTTAGCGCGGCCTTGTTTTCTAAACGGGCCTGGGTTTAAACTTATTTTAAATTCGTTACTTTTATATAGTTTAGTGCTCTCATTCAACTATATACGTAAACTATCATGTGATATTATACAAATTTGAAATTTATTGAATATGTAAATTTTAATGTGTTTGTATCTATAGGAGGATGATTTGATGAAGTAGCTCGCTGGTCTAATGTTTAAAGCGTGCGGCTTTCATTCCGAAGGTCGCGGGTTCGAATCTCAACATGTACCAATGACTTAATGTTTAAGTTATGTACATTTGTGAACTAGTTACAACAGCGAGATACAAACAGTGAAGGAAAACATAGTGAGGAAACCCGCACACTGAAATCATCTTTGTGTGCGTGTGGTGGCCCCAAGAAAGTGGCAACAGGCTCGCCCCCTGTTACATGGGACCTAATCTGACCACATCTGGCGAAAAGTGGCTGCTTATTCAACTCTGCCTACCCCTACTGGGAAAAAGGCGTGATTAAATTAAAAAAAAGAGGATGATTTCGGTCATTCTTTAAATTTTTTATCACTACACATAAATACCAATACAAATGGCATTCTGTACATCAGAATGTCTATATACTCAATAATCCAACTCATCAGTCAATTGTCCAAGAAGTATACCAACAAGAAATTTAACTAAACAATCTATCAATCGACGTTTTAAACGTTTGGTCAAAAATATCGAACCAATAAGCAAATTTATCGACTAACTAGCCGATTAACACTGCCTGTATTATCCAATTCGGTTTAACGCAGAGCCATAACCGACTTTTTTAATCAAATCAAGTAAATTAATAGAATTAATTGACGATACTTGTTGCACAGAACCGTCGTACATTAACTACATGTCTCCATTTTTGATACTTGATAATTTCGGAGTACATGTAAACGTTAATAATATTATCTTTCGGAGAATACTACCCACTTCATAACGGCTGTGAAGAATGTTCTTTAGCGACTGTTCGCTCCTGGCGACACGTAGTGCCATTACTTCCTGTCTCGGCTACGAATAAATTTCTCGTGAGGACGTAGTAATGATGGTTAGTCGTGAAAATGAGCCAGTAATGGTACATTATGTGTATATACACCCAATGTTCCATTACTGGTCAGGTCATTGCTTCCCTTATTTGAATGTTGGAAGTGGGAGATAATTTTCGACTCGCTACCAAAAGAGTAGTGTTGTCACTTCATCGCTGGGTGTTCCGATCTTAAATCTCAATCCTTTCTCTTTAAAATTATTGCATGTACTGTAAAAAAAAATTATTTCTAAATGCAGAAATTCGAAGTCTATTAAGCTCGGTTCCCATAACATACGATTAAGCAGTTTATTTTTATAGGTTAGTATACTCTCGCCTTCTTTTCTAAAAGGTTATTCTTTTAATCGTCTTTTATGACCGTCATATAGCGAAAGTAGGAGAAGAATTTCTTTCGGGAGAAGTTACCTGAGCTGACGGCCAACCTCCAATAGTGGAGAGGCACAAGAAGAATAAGAGTATAGCGGAAGTACGATCTCAATCCCTGTCTCTTTTCTGTAATTCTAATAATATTTTTTTAACAATGAATTATAGCTATAGACCAAATAGCACACCAAAAATATACTTAGCATGGAATAATAGTGGAATAGTTAATGCTGCATATGTTATTCTTTCCCATTAAATATAAAACGCACATGATAGTTAATTGGTATTGAGTACACGTAACGAGCAGTAGAATACACGAATGTTGTCGCTTAATTTATCCTGTGGCTTGGGCAGCTGAATAGGGAATGTAGGAATAGTCGCCAATTGCACTGTCAGCGGTGACCTTTGCTACTAACCAGAGTATTGGCCCGTCGCGTTAGTATCCCGTTTGTTGATAACATATTTATTACTCATACCATGATACATTACCAAGTTAAAAACCCTGGACCTAGAAACCTAAATATGAAATATTATAAATATTACATATAAAAAAACTATGATTATTAATATTTAGAGTGAACAGGATGAAGGAAAGTTATTAATAAACCTATAAGTATTATAATAAATAACAGCAAACTTATTATAACAATTTTCTTCTTAAGGAAGCGTTAACGATGATCTCGAGCCGGTTTTCATAAATCTTACATTGTCACAACTTTGACACAGATATAAATATTCGTCAGTGCGAAACCAGCTGTTACAACTTACAGGGGCATTATTAAATTCGGACCACAGTATATAAAAAATCATAGAACTTCCACGACAAAAAAAAAATTATTACTATAAAATATCGAATTTTCCGTTAAATGGTTGAACTTTAATTTTAGGGCTATAAGAACTACTGCGGTTTTACTAAAAGCTCATACAACATGATATGTCTAGTCATAACATTAAAAAAAACATTTATATATATACATATATATATCTAATCAATAGAAATAATAATTAATAACAGTATTCCAAAAGTATAATCAGTAAGATATATATTGATTAATTAATAAATATTTAACATCATTTGTATTGTCAGTGCCGTTACTCTACGCTGGCCAAGGTTGGTGATTAAAATAGACATACATATTTCATCATCATCATCAGCCGATTGACGTCCACTGCTGGGCATAGGCCTCGCACAAAAATCGTCAAATCGATCGGTCTAACGCTGCTCACATACAGCGGCTTCCCGCGAGCTTAGTTTGTAGGGGTGTACTGTATGCTGACTAGGTCAGTTGATTCCAATATATATACATATTTATTAACCAAATAATATATTGTCAAATCTTCTAATATCATAAACAAGTAATTGCATCAAAAGCGTACACTACTTAGCACTACGTTTTTAATAAAACAAGCGGCTGAGAACAATCTGTTGTCTCGAAACTTTTAAAGTAGCCAAGTAATTTCCAGAAGTTTCGAGTGTAACGGAGTACAGCCATCTTGCGCTACATAATCGCTGTAAATAGCTGTCATTGTTCTCTCCATATCGGCGTTAAATTTTATCCGGGGCTCGCGTTCTCGCTTCTTTCTTACAGCGAGGCGCTATCGGAGCGATCGCGACGCGCGTTAAGCGGGGCCGCGACGTGCGCGCGCGTTATCGCCGAAGTCGCAGCGCTTCCTATCATCTACAGCGTTGTGTTCGTTCTAATGATAATTTTCCGTTTCACAATATACGTGCTTTAGTTTTTACAAGCTTACGGCCGCTCGGAACTAACCCCTTGAATGCAACCGACGCGATACGGCCGACTTCTTCCGGTCCTTAACAAAATCTACGACTCAATTTAAAGGAAGTTTTTGCATCTTCCTACCAATGATAAATGCACCAATAAGTCGGTCTCATGACAGAAAGTGATACTCCCGCGAATGGCATGTCGATAAAAACACAGCACTATAACTGTGGTTGTCGCTTTAAGGCATAAGATGTTACGTCTCTTTATTTTAGTAATTTCAGTACTAACTGCTCATTTCAAACCGGAACACACCTATATAACCTGCAGCAACAGTATTCTGCCACTACTAAAAATCAATGACAGTCGAAAAAAAGTGATAACAAAATATAACACCCCAATATAAATTCTGTTACGGAAAAAGCTGATAAGCTCACACAAAACATACATACAAATAATAACAAAAATGTAACACAACTGTAACGATCATTTAGTACAACCCTTTATACAAAAAGCGGAGGGATAAAACTCTGAAACATTTTAATAATTGAAACAATCCCCCAACACGTCTTCCGACATCTGCGTTGGTACATTCATTTTATGTACTCTGAGCACTCCAAGAGAGATTTTCTCTTACAAAGAACGCTCGGATCCCCGCTTAATAAAAAACCATTGCATTCTAATATGACCTACTGCTGTTTGGGGGTTGTTTGTACTGTTCGCTGTCCGTTGAATATTTTACTTTACGTCCCTAACAATAAAGTTGTACAACACTTAGCTAATTAATATTGTATTAAACACGACAACCATCTGGCGAATGGATACCATTATCTGCTTATCTTTGTGCAGTACTAAATTTTTATAATCGTTTTCATTCTTTTCACGCGAACATGAAACGGAATACTTCTTTATTCTTCTTCTTCGTTGGTATCACTCTTGACGGAGTGGTCGTGCTGATCACTTTAGGTGTTGGTCGTAAGCTTGACAACACGTCGCCATTCCTCTCTTATGGCCGCCTTCCTAGTGCATTTGTATAGCGGTAATGATGATGAGACTCTGCCGCCTTTATCTGGTCAGTCCATCTCTATTAAGTCCATCACATAGGCGTTCTTTCTCGCCATTAAACGAAACGAAACGAAATGATCCCTTAATTTTTTACTTATACGATTTCTCTATTCTTTAATCAGATCGGTTTAGGATTTGTTACAAAAGGAGATACCGCTTAAGTATTTTTAGGAAATTAAAAATAGGTCCTCGCAAGTTGCCTATGATGATGATTGATGATTTTAATCTAAAAATATTTCATTTTCATGGGGGATCAATTTGTAGCAATGTAAACCATTTATAACTGCCGTACCACCATATTTTAAACATTATTCTATTTCAGTCTAGAAGGTAAATAATAAATTAACCGCCATAACTATTAACACCTTTATGTATTATATTTTATGGTGTTAACTGACTTTATGCTAAGTAGACAAATATTGAGTAGCAAATATTTAATATTAAACTATGAAGTGCTATACGAGCTCTCTACATCCACTTCAATTCTGATTTCGATTACCTTACTCTGCAGCTTCGGGCCCTCTAAAACCTATGTATTAAATTCGAAATTGGTAAAAACCTCATTAAAAATAACACTCCAAACTTATGATTGTTTGAAGTCGACCGAGGGCTTATCCGACCCGCTAAGTTTAAATTAAACTTGTCTCCCTACGTAGCTACCGAGGGTTACTTTGTCAGTTTCTTTAAGGAAAAATGAGGGGCCGCTAGAATAGCCCCGCAGAAGAATCTTAATTTGAAAGTACGAGGTTTCGTGACTTACATATTTATTATGTCGCCGTTGTGAGGTAAGTGACTTTCAAAGTTGGAATTCAAATGTCAAGTGAAATTAATGTTATATTTAGGGGTGGGCGAGATTAAAACGAACATTCGCAATTCTAATATGAAACATATTATTCGCCGACATAGCATGTAGAGAGGATTGAAAAAAATTAGATGCAAATTATTGATAACGTTTGTATTATACATACAATATCTAGGTCTTTTAGGTAATGTTCAGTGAAACAGTTTGAATACTTTAGTAATAGTATATAGTGCAACAGGTGCAACCGCACGACGCGACCTACAAATTGCAACTGCCATATTGATGCCTGTTGATTTTATTACTACCTTAACTTACTTATTATTTACATTAGTATCTACGTTAATTGTTTAATAATAGAGTCAACCATCCATCCATCCAATCAGCCGGAAGACGTCCACTGCTGGACAAAGGCCTCCCCCAAAGATTTCCACTCAGATGTTAATAATAGAGTGTACAATCTATATTTAAGAGTTGTTATCAATCATCAGCCGTTCACTATTAGACAATAGGCTTCTCCAAAGATCTGCATATGTGGTTATGTTTGAAGTACATGAGCAATTTTTTACGTTATTATGTAACATGTAATTTTTTAATTAAAAACAATGTGTATAAGCAAATCTAAGACCGTTGTGTAGTATTGAGTTAGGCAGCTTGTCGATATCAATGTAGTACTGATCAGGATTTCTCCTCACAACACCACATTGTGTTCGACATGTTTATTAGCCTAGTTACATACAGTTGCCTAGACGGCATTCTTTATAGGTAAACTACCGGGTAGTAAATATACGTTTGTTATGTAAGTTCAGAAATATGTAAGTATAGAAATACATAAACATAAAAGTTATACATCTGAATATCTTTACAAACTTGACTACAATCTGTTGCGTACATAGAACAAATCTCTTCAAAACTTTCTTGTTTACTTTCTCTTAAAGCCAATATCAGCGCCATGTGTTTGTATAGAACTTTTTGGCTCGCATATTACTTACCATACTGTTAGACTGTCTATAAACAATTTAGTGTCAAACTTATAAAGCCTAATCTTATATCTCTTATAATATATCTTTTATCCTGAAAGTCGTCTTTATATATAAATGTTTCTGGTACCGGAGACCGTCTTCCGGTAAATACTGCTGCAGCTATTATTCCTGTCAATAGGCAGTTGTGTGAAGATTTTACCGTTTCAATAAAAATTGTACTGTAGCTAATAAAAATATTGAGTTAACGAGACAATTATTTTATTTCATAATGCGGTGACCGCAAAAGCTTTACTTTGTTAGGGACAGTCGTATAAATTACCACCGGGCGCGCATTTAGCCAGTCCTGAAGTTATGTTGGTTAAAAACAATATAGGAATGCATTGGCCCCAATTATGTCTTGTAATTATATCGCACATAAGACCACTCTTTAATTCACCGGACATTTTTGCGGGCCGCACGACTCTTCCCAAATTAGGGGCTAGTCGGAGTAATTCCCTTTGAAATGATCACGAGTTTAGTCCCGCCAACCCCCACTTTGCTCTCTCCTCTCTATCCCTTCCCTCCCCTTGTCTTCTCCCCCGCGCGTCCTCCAGGCGTTATTTTAATTGCAACGCGAACTGAACTTACTTCTGATGGACATTTTAAAAGCTTTGTACTTTTTTTTCGTATCGTACCCTTTGCTGTTGTCTAACAAACTTAATATTTCGATACAATTTTTACCCTTTTACTTTTATGTTTATATTTAAATTACTTATGTAAAGACAACGTTCAGGTGGCAGTGATAACGCTGAGTAAATTATTAGTGTTTATATTTTTAAGTGGTAATTGTTACCTCAGGTCTTCCAAGTGCTACTTAAGACGATTACGGCAGGAACGCCGTAGGGCTTTTGCGGCGTGGTGCGATAGGTTCTCGGAAGAGAAATATGCGCGGAAATCCGTTGTGGTGGCGATCCTGCCGGTTTTCGATATCTGGATGCAACGACGGACGACGCGGAGGAAGTCTCACCAGAGTCACATACATATTTACCGGCCACGGGTGTTTCGGCACGGCACGGCAAATTGCTCCCACTGTAGAGGAAGAGAACAGGATTCCGCATCGCACACGCTCGTGGATTGCCCGGCGTGGAAGCTGGAACGGCCTGTGCTAGTATACCGGATTGGACGGAACCTTTGGGGTCCTTGGCGGTCAAAACAGTGATTGCCATTCCTTCTAAACGACCCCGAGGAGGACAAGGGCTGGACTTGATTTTTCGCTATTGAGGTAGTACTCGCCCAGACGGTAGAAACTGCTTAAAAGAGACCCAGGGACGATAAATCCCAACATATCGCTGCAAAGGCCGCAGATGGGGTCTGAACGAGGATCCTGTGCCTTCTCCAAATTCTGAAGATGACCACTGACGGGCTTTTAGTGGGTAAAAATCCCCACATAACTCTGACTCCTCAGCAGAACAAAGAGTATTTTTTTGAAGATTCTCCTCTGAAACAAAAAGGTCTTCTAAGTGCCACAGCAGCATCTATTTGTAACATCCGTATATTTTTTTTTTTTTGTAATTAAGCGACGAGACGAGCGGCACTTTCAGCTGATGGTAAGTGGATACGCCCGGCCATAACAACGTGGCGCTAGATCAATTTTTTATTGGAATAATGTTGTCTATCAAGGTTCGAAGTAGTGAAATGTGTCGTTGGAACATACTGGTACTGCTACATTGTTAAGAACAGAGCGTGTTAATCATCTTAAACAATAATACGAACTAAAATTGATATCCTCTGCAATAAAAAAAAAAATCAAAAAAAAATCATTGTTATATAAACTTTTTTCTATTGTATAAAATGGTAAGAAGTGAACTGGACTTAAATATCATCAGTCGAAAAAACAGCTGAAGACCATATTAGTTTTCTCAATCCGGCTACCAACCAAACTTCATATAGAATGGAGCCCCGGATGATGATGATATTTGCCTGGTGTGTAACTAACTGGTCGCCGTTCATTGTTTCAAAGAATGTTACTTTATTAAAAAAAAAACTAGTAAGGTCTTCATAGTAAACAATAGTTAGTAGTTAACTTATTAAGGTTTCATTATGTGGGTGCCTTACCCTGCCTACCTTTTATCGGAGTAGTCATCTTGTTCTCGATCCCCACATCTGATACTGTTATTTCCTATTAATGACTTATTTTCCCTCGTTCATATAGCCCCTCGCCGTGCGCTCAGCGATACCGTCTCCTGTTTCCAGGGTTGTCGCGTTTGCTTTGCTACTTAACAATAAATTGTTTTAGACTCATTGTGAGGATATCCGCAGGAGAATTAGAATCACCGATATGGTCCAAAAGATTGCTACCCTCAAGTGGCAATGGGCAGGACACATCGGTCGACGGACTGACCGGCGATGGGCCATTAAGGTTCTCGAATGGCGACCGCGTACCGGAAGACGTAGTGTTGGCAAGCCCTCCACCAAATGTCCGACGATCTGATAAAGGTTGCTGAAAGCAGCTGGATGTGGGCAGCGCAAGAGCGATTGAATTGGAGAATTTTGGAAGAGGCCTATATCCAGCAATTGACGTCTGTCGGATGATGATGAGACTTATTATAATACACACGGAAAAAAAAACACAGCTCATTCTAATCTTTCCTACCAGGGAACTGAGAGTTGTTGGACTCAAACAGCGTAAGACCTTGTTATCAATTATACAATAGACAAGATTAATAATTTACAAGACACATCCAGCTGTGCATATCCCTCAATACAGATTAAGATAATAATGAAGTAGCTCGCTGGCCTAACGGTTAGAGCGTGCGGCTTTCATTCCGAAGGTCGCGGGTTCAAACCTCGGCATGTACCGATGACTTAATATTTAAGTTATGTACATTTGTGAACTTTAGTTACAACAGCGAGATACAAAAACGGTGAAGGAAAACATCGTGAGGAAACCCGCACACTGATATCATCTTTGTGTGTGTGCGTGTGGTGGTCCCAATAAAGTGGCAACAGGCTCGCCCCCTGTTACATGGGACCTAATCTGACCACATCTGGCGAAATGTGGGTGGTTTATTCACCTCTGCCTACCCCTACTGGGAAAAAGGCGTGACTATATAAAAAAAAAAAAAAAAATAATAATGAAGATCTTATTCTATGCAGATTGATCTTTTATAAATCATTAAAAAACTGTGAGTGCTCTGCAATGACCACAACGTCAGGCCTCAGTCTTTCCTTGACTATGATCCATGACCACTTTGATATAATTATTCTTATGGCTAAATATTTTAACTATAACGATTTATAAAATAATTAACTTCTGAAAAATCTAAATGCTATATTGACATTTTAAAAAATATTGGAATGTGATATGTATTTGTACAACCCTTAGCCAGTAACACAATAGTCAAAGGAATTTTTGACAACGGCTTGCTTATTAGATCTGTCGATAAGATAGGAGACAATATAATTTAATCAAATAGCTACATTTATTGCTTCTTTTGTAGTTTCGATGAGTTATTGTATTTACTATTTTGTTGATAAAACACTTTGTTAATATTTTATTATTAGTGGGCTTTACTTGCATTCGCAGCGCTGAGGCTAACCGCTGGCCGAGTACCTCTTAACTTCGTTAGTTGTACATGGTCCAGTCCCAGTAACGTGGTATACTATAAACACGAAACACTGTGGGTTTAAATGTTCAATACAAACATACTTTTTAGTATTGACACCATATATTTTTTTTAATATAAACCTTAACATAAATATTCAGAGAAAATATCACGTGTTTATCATATGTCGTGAGTTCCCTAAGTAAACTTTCGTGCTTACAAATTTCGAACCCGTTGTTAATTATCCCCGTGCTAATAAACTGTGTACACAACTCAACAGGTTCACTGTTTTAACTAATTTAAAACCGACTCATGCGCTGAAAGGGGCCCAACAATTTACCCTTATCGAAAATTAAAGCTTTTATCATCTCGCTTTGATACATTATTCATAATACCGAGTAGGTGTTTGTTGGTGCCTTTATGAAAATGCCGCCACGAGATCATATGAATCTTTGGTAAAAAATACCATTAAAATGATTAAGAACTCTAGATTTCAGAAGTTATAAACGTTATAGAGAGTAGACAATAATGTACAAAAAAAACATGAACATTTCAAAAAAGTAATAAAAATCAATATTAGTACTAGTTTTTACTTCTACTAATTCAATACTATCTGCTAAAGACGGCTGTCATTAATATGAATTGTAATTTAACTCCACAATATTTTTTTTTCAACAGCTAATTTACGTTCCCACTGTTGGGGCACAGGCCAACCCTCAATATGAGGGCGATGGGCCATAATCTCCACGAGGGCCCAATGAAGATTGATGACTTCACACACAACTTAGAATAAATTCTAATTCATGTGCAGGTTTCCTCACGACGTTTTCCTTCACCGTTTGTATTTCGCTGTCGTTATTAAAGTTCACAAATGTATAATATAAGTTTGGCAAATATCTCCCTTCCGCATTTTTGCTCTTTATTCAATGCTTAATAAAAAGTGTTACAGTGATCGGATTTAGTTCAAATATGCGCCGTTTTGTTCGATAATCTGTTTCCATCTAGACGGCAACTTCATAATACCTCCCTCGTAGAAGCCCCCCTCCTTATTTGCGAAGAACTCGGACAGCCACTTTTCACAAGCCTCTTTTGAGTTCAACTTTACACCACCAAGGGCGTTCACCATGGACAGGAACAGGTGGTAATCACTTGGCGCTATGTCCGGGCTATATGGTGGATGCGATAAAACCTCCCATCCGAGCTCCCGTAGCTTCTGACGAGTCATCAACGAAGTGTGTGGTCTGGCGTTGTCCTGGTGGAACACTACACCCTTCCTGTTGGCCAATTCTGGACGCTTCTGGTCGATCGCCTGCTTCAAGCGGTCCAGTTGTTCGCAGTAGATGGTAGAATTAAGCGTCTGGCCATATGGGAGCAGCTCATAGTGGATGATTCCCTTCCAATCCCACCAAACACACAGCAAAACCTTCCTGGCCGTCAATCCCGGCTTGGCCACTGTTTGGGACGATTCACCGGCCTTCGACCACGACCGTTTTCGCTTGATATTGTCGTATGTGATCCATTTTTCGTCGCCAGTCACCATCCGCTTCAAGAATGGGTCGAGTTCGTTCCGTTTCAGCAGCATATCGCAGGCGTTGATTCGGTCCAGAAGGTTTTTTTGCGTCAAATCATGCGGCACCCAAACATCAAGCTTTTTTTTGTATCCAGCCTTCTGCGGATGGTTTAAAATGGTTTGGTGACTAACTCCCATCTCCTGGGCGATGTCACGAGATGCCACATGCCGGTCTAACTCGATGTAGTCCATGATTTGATCGGTATTTGTCGTCACAGGTCATCCGCCGGCTGGCTTATCCATGGTGTCGTTTTCACCGGCTCTGAATCGTCGAAACCATTCCTCCGCGGTTCGAAGTGATAGAGTACCATCCCCCACAACACCATTAATCTCACGGAACGTTTCTCTAGCGGATTTGCCTTTAACGAAGGAAAACTTTAAAATAGCGCGAATTTCGGCTTTAGTGAACTATATGTTTATACGTCTATAACTGTTGAACGCAATATCCAAACTAATTATGCATAGCGTGGTTTTGTAGGTTATGTCAAGACCTTTCAAATTATGTATAGTATTGCCAGATACGAGCTCTGTAGCGCTTTGTACATAGCCGCGAAATTCAAAAGTCGAAAAGGCGGAAGGGAGATATTTGCCAAACTATTATATAACTTAAATATTAAAGTTATCGGTACATGCCGAGATTCGAACCCGCGATTTTCGGAATGAGGGCCGCACGCTCTAACCATAAGGCCAGCGTAACGTATTTCTCAATGGTACTATAATAAAGTAACTGCTGAAGCTACTAAAGCTGCCCTGCTACCTGAACGGTCCGGGAACAGAGAGGGTGTCTTAATTATAGTAGTATAAGTAGTTTTCTATAAGGTGTAGTCGCATCATTGAAGTTGTCTGCTTCGGTGCGCAGCGATTCATTTTCTAATGTCAAACACAAAATTGCGAGCCACTTTGAGAGCGGGCTCGAGCGGGCGAGCGACGGCCGCTCGTTACAGCTCCCAGGGTTGTTTGTTTCAAAGCTGTAACGCTGTACTGTTCCCGTTTGAAGTTACTCTTTTTATATTTCTCGTTTTGCTAATTAATATTTTCAGACAGCTCTCTCACCATTTGTGGTCCCCCATTCTCTTTTTCATAAATATGTTTTTACATTTCGCGAATAGCAACATTTCCGTTTTAAATATGTGATTTTTTATAATTTACTTGCTAACAGCAGATATCAAGTTTCTATATGTTATATTAAATGTGTTGAATGTTGGTAGGTCATGGTTACGGGCACCATGATATTATTATCGTAGGAAATATTTTTTTTAATTATTGAAGCGACGAGACGAACGGGATATTCACATGATGGTAAATGATACATCTGCGCGTAATAACGTGGCACTACTTAGGATGGTATACATTGCTCTCGTCGCTTTGAGACATAGGATGTTAAGTTTCGTCACCCCAGTAATTTCACTAGTTACAACTCCCTGCAATTGAAACACAGTAAAATTTGTACACTATTGTTTTGCGGCAGGCATAGTAGCTGCAGTCGTACCTACCCAGGCGGTCTCCGGTAACAGAGGCTTGCCATCAGTGAATTCCTTAACAGATCTCAAGAACCTACGCGCTGCCTGCCCACCGAGAGGTTTCAGTGGATAAAATTCCACATACCCTTGTCTTTACAGCAAAAGAAAAGTAAGATTTTTCTTCTCGTAAAAAAGCTCTTTGGGTGGGCAGTCTAAGTATTTACCGACAAAGAGTTGTGTGCAAACGTAAATAAGTTCCGATTTGAAGGGTGTTCTGAATTACGGAAGGTAGACTGGAAGATAATGCCAATGGCAATAAGTCCATCTATATACGATGTGTATAAAGTTTAAAAATAAGATAAAGTAGACAGTTTTTTAAAAGTTAGTAGTTTTAAAATCCCTACAGTATCTACAGTAGTGCGATTTAACGATTTAATTCTATATAATTTAATTTAAAAACTATTTCATAAGGTCTTCAGCATTTAACAGAATGTATCAAATAATGAATGAACATTGAGAAATTGGCTAATTATACGTCCATGGGAAACACGTAAATAATCAGCGTCAGTCACCAAGTTGAGATGAAATGCACCCTATTTCCAGTCAGTCAGAGCGAGCGATAAATCTCACCAGGGTTTGGCGACAGGGCCATTACTACGTGCGATGTGGGAGATGCATAAATCGCAACACCGCCCCCTCCAAGTCGGGGGCGAGATCGGTTAATTTATTTGATGGGTGCTTAGTAAGTGTTGGAGGGTATGATAGAAATGTTTGCACGGCACTGCGCTTTATGTTTGTTTGTGTGGCACTTGATGTATTATCGAACCGGGTCTGAGTAACGTGCTCCCGTAACATTATTGCTATCGTCGCTGCGCCAGCTAACCACTTGCATACGGCGAGTACAGGAACAAAGTGGAGATGGAATTTATATTGTGAATTTTTTTTAGACTAATCCTCTACAATATTTTGGACGAGGACTCATCATCGTCTTCAGACTTCTTAAGATCCAGAGAATTTTAACACACTATTTATCGAAAAAAAATTTTTATATATATTTATAGAAACCACGGAATTTTAAAAACAAAAATGTGCTAGGTACTATGAGTATCTGTGAACCACATTTTTGAATTAATTGTAAAAATTAATATAAGTAAATTATACCTTTTTTTTGTGGGAAAATCCTGCATGCAGACTTTCATGTTGGGGGGGAGGGGGTAACGAAAAAGTTATGGGAGGCTTACTGGCTAAAACCCCCTGATTTCCACGCTGCGCCTCTACTGCGAGAACGCTTTCGCATACTACAGCAGTTCCGGTAACGTCGGCTTACTAATGTGGTCACCATAACATGGGGCTTCTTATGGAAACCCAAGACAATAGTTGTCTTGCGTAGTGTGTATGCACCTTCTTGAGGCTTATATTACTAAAAGAAAATATACCTAATCTGTTCTAATGATACGTCGTAGTTGATTATTAAAAACCTTATAGATGCTATAAAAAAACTTGAAGGCAATAAATACCGATACAACGATCCGTTCTACATTATACTGCATTTAAGAAAATAATTACGGTCATTATTTCGAAGCTTTACCCCGGGAGCTACAGCGGACGCCTGATAGAATTTCCTCTAAATACAAGAAGAAGGGATCTGCAATAACCATACGTCATAGCGGGCCGTAAAACGAGGAGAAGCTCCGGTAATATTTTCCGACGTCATAAATATAGTGACGATTTTATTGGCAATTTCAATGGGCCGAGTTGTAAAACTAAACGATAAAATAGGATCTGACCTTGGACGTTTTATAATAACATTGTAAATATACTGTAGATAACAATAACAACGTTAATTGTTTTAAAACGTTGATATAAAAAATTAGCAACAAGACATACGAGATGTTAATAGACATAAGAGTCAGGATAATATACACCGCACTAAATTGTTCTCGATGCCTTGAAACAAGGTGTTAAGTCTTGTCGCCGCAGCAGTTTCACCAGGTACCTGAACACAGTAATTCTTTCACGGTATTATTAGGTAGCAAAAATATATATTACATGGTCTCCTATAGAAGACCGATCTAGACAAGATCTATTTTTTTTTTGGTGGGAAAATTCTGCATTGCATACCCTTCTACTGTGGGGGCAAGAGAGAGGTTGTGCCGGACTCTTACCGGCTAAAACCCCACGGTGTACCTCTCAACGCTTTTAGCCAAAACCACGGGAACGCTTTCGTCCCCAACCGTGGTCCCTAGTTCCTCAGGGTGGGACTGGAACTCCCCACCCCATTTATCAATAATAGCCCATAAGAGACCTAGATTAAAAATAAAATAGAACTATTATAATGCCATTGGGGTTTAAGGGTTCCTGCACAACATTTTAAAGTATTTAAGCCAACCTCACCCGCTGTCGGTGCTCCCTGCTAATCAACAAAAGTGGCATGCCCCCCAACCCGCATTGCTTTTTAGTCTTGCATTTAGATGTGCTTATCATATACTACATACTTTTTAATTGATCAACGGGTTAAGTGGGCAGGACAATTAAGGGGTACTTATTTACTCGTTCATAAATATGCAAGAAAACAATGTAGCTTAAAACGCTTTAAAGTAGCTGTACAAAACCTGCGGCGCTCCGGGTTTTTGTGATTGGTGGCCCGTCTGATGTAACTCTATTTTAAACCATTTAGAATTTTGCGGTCAATAGACACTTTAAAATATCATCACAACAACTCAAGGGATTCAAGCCAACCTCTCCTGCTCGGGGTCCACCCTGGCAAACAAGGCTCTGGTTCTCACTAACTTGCATTGTGCCAGCGTGATGAGTAACGACCCAAATCTCTTTATATGAATTCACAAACAACCACATGCAGGACCGATCAATGTGGAGATCTCTGGGAAGGCCTATGTCCAGCCGTGGACGTCTGTAAGCTGATGATGATGACCATTGTCTCAAAGCTTTTACTTGAGATGACTTCACATGTTTACATATTGAGATGCATCAAGTCGAAACGGCAAAGCAAAACTAAATTCATTTCACCGCGAGATAAATTGAAAAGGATTCATCATATTAAAACTTTTTTTTTATTTCGCTAAGCTCGTACAAGGTTCTTAATATTAAACATAAAATATTGAGAACATTTTTTAATATCACAATGTTAAGTGATCTTATGGTTTATCGCTGATGGTTGTCCAGCAACTACCTAGCTGCAAAGACGGTCTCCTGGCCGTCCTGGTAGGTATCACCGCAGCTTTTATTTCTGTCGCCAAACAGCACTGCAAACATTAAGTTTTAGTTCTTCAAAAAGGGCGTGAAATTATTTCTGCAGGACCGGCAACACGTCTATTAATAGTTCTGGTGGTACAGGCGGTTATAGATTACGGTTACCGCTCAACATCAAGCGGATCGCTAGCCTGTTTGCCACCTAAGTGGTATAAAAAAAAGTTAGTGTACTTACTAGGGTTACAAGACAACATCTTATGTCTCAAGGCTACGAGCGCAATGTGATGCAGTATATACCATTCTATCCAGCACCACGTTGTTATGGGCAGGAGTATCATTTATGATCAGGTGAATGTCCGGCTCAAAAAGATGATATTACTTGTAGCTCATGGAGTAAAAACATGCTTCATGAATGTAAACAAAACAATTGTGTTACGTCCGGGGCAAAAGGTAATTTCTAGCTGTGTTAGCGAACGTTGAAATTGAAAATTCGATTTTTTAACATGCAACACTAAATGAGAAACTCTTCAAACTTTCAACAGTTGCCAGACTTGTTTGACAGTTGAAATAGATTTACAGACGCCGGGGCCCGAATTTATGTTTAGAAACGTGCCCAGTAAAAACGCATAGCGAGCACCATTGCGGCTCATAAAGCTGTTTACAAGTAAATAAGAACTCGGTAACGATAACCACATGTATTAATGTGTCGTTTACTAAGCGTTTAAACTTAATAGTACTAATAAAAAAAACTATTTACTGTCAATCCACATTAATACGAAGATGGTTTTTGGGATAAGATTTCCAACTTAAAAGTTAAACTCTTAGCTATTATAGCTACAGTACGATAACTTAAAAAATTTTCACTTTTTCATTTACATTACTACCTTCATTCAGAAGATCAATCTAATCTATACACGATAAATAACAACGAAAATAACCACTACTGATTAATGATGAACATACTTTTACTGGTGGTAAGTCTATTACCGAAGACCATGTAGGCAGGTATTAGCGCAGCGCCTATTTCTGCCGCCAGAGGGTGTATATAGTATTCAAACATTACGTAAACGTAAATATGTTCCGATTTGAAGGGCGTTGTAGCTGGTGAAATTGCTGGGGTAACAGGACTTAAAGTCATAACAAGACGTTGAGCTCAATGTGGTGCAGTGTACATCATTCTAATGAGCCCCTATGAGTTTAAGGGTTATATCAGTGTTACCATAATGTGAATGTCTCGCTCGCCGCGTCGCTTTGAATTTTCGTATACATATCAGTTCGTAATTATTTAAGTGAGCTTGTGCGATGCGAAGCTTTGTAATAAGGCGAAAAGTTTGCATTCGACGTGTGACAGGTACGCGCGCATACCCGATTAGCGCGCGACACGGATACGTCATCGCGTCGGGTGGTGGAAGGTGGGGGGTTGGAAAAAGGGTACATGTTTCCTGTCGTTGACATGTTTACGTATAAACGCAACCCCGTATCAATTGACAGCAGCGGTGTAGCCCGTGCCGTTAAAATTTCTAGGTAGGTGATTGGACTACCGATCGACGTGGAGATCTTTGGGGAAGGCCTATGTCCAACAGTGGACGTCTATCGGCTGATGATAATGATGAATGGATCACACTGAGCATCGTTAATATCGTTTTTTCAATTAAGAAATAATACACAAATTACTTTATTTTCATTATCATATAGTTTGTCTATCAATATACGACACTAATAACAATGTGACATAAGTTAGGATATTTATAATGCACCATATCGTCTTTGACATAGGGATGTAAAATTCAAATTCTTTTCATACCAGCAGCTTTAATAGCTACAACAGCTTTTAATTTTAGCGGTACTTAACGTGGTTTTTTAATGATAATGTTAATTATGCTTTACTTACTGTGCAACTTATATTCGGCTTTAATGATCGTAAATAATAAATCAATAACGAAATGGTATTATTAAACAAATACAAGAGTATCGTTATTATATTTCTCGGGAATATATCTTCAACCTTACGCACCGTTTACAGGAATCGATAATTTGATCGAATCCTATCTATAAAAAATAATTCAATAGTATCGTTTGTTATTTCCTCTCATCGCTCCGAAGCAACTTGATACAATTTCACTAATGAGCAGCGATCCGCACCCGGAGGATAATTATTTACATTTCCCGAGGATTACAAAGCGGCCCACTTGGCAATTCGAGCTACGTAGGCGAAACGAGCTCGCACCGTAACCGAGCCGGAGGGCCCTCTCATTATTTGATACCTGATTCTTCAGACGCCTTAACTTTTAATTACTCTATTAGGTGTGCGAGTCGTTTGTGAGTCACTTATAACGCGATACTTACTTTCAAATAGGAATAACGGCGACGATCGCAAAATTACTTGATATACATTAATCTTTGTAAATACAGAACTGTATTCGTCTATTAAGTATAAGCGTCACAACAGTTAATAGACAAATTTTGATGATAGTTTACTAATATCACACATACATCATTAGTTATTCTTAACGCCTATTTCTATCAGGAAAAGTTATAAAAATAACTAATTTCCACCAAGAATCTTTCTGTGGTCCTTACGGTATCGGAAAATTATTTAGTGTTAAGATCAGCTCAAGACTACATAATAAAGCTTACGAATACAATGATGCAAACGTGAACTAATAATCAGGTGGTGAGGTTGTAGGTGATAAAGGACATCGATGTAATATCGGTAGTAAATTTATAGGAAGAAACAATAACTTACCTTCTTAATGTTTTAAAATGCAGAGTGTATACACTATTGAAATAAAAAAATATTTTTGTGTCAATGTTTACTCATTGTCTGATCTAGACTGTAGTGATCAGTAAATATATAATTATATGCTTTATCACGTGATTGTTAAACAAAGCAACGTCATCAGTTAGATACTTATAAGCCAAATAACTCCCACTGCTGAGAATAAACTTCCTCAAGGATCTCCACGTCGATCAGTCCTGCGCTGCACATCCAGCGGCTTCACGCAATCTTCATCAGATTGTCGGTCAATCTAGTGGGTGGCAGAGCAGCACTGCGTCCGTGGTATGCCGTCGCCATTAGACGAACTTGCTGCCATTGCCACTTAAGATTCGCAATATTTTGAACCATGACGGTGACTGCAATACTTCTACGGACCTCCTTATTTCTAAATCTATCACGCAGGGAAACCCATTGCTCTCTGTGCGACCTGAAGCTTTTTCACAAAGGCTACTACATTCTAGATCACTTTGGTATATACACATTACTTAGGTACTTTCATAAAATCGATTGTGGTGTTGGAGATAACTCCAGAAGACTACATACAGACCAAGTAAATAATTTATCTCTTACAAAAATGAAATTGCTTATTGAATATAGATACATCATAATACTTCTATACGACATATTTTTTTCTGAATTACTTGTTGAGATCTTACACAAATACCGATAACAATAGAAATATTCATAAAATTATAACATGTATACCGGCGTAAGTAAGCACATGGCGTGCTAAGTACCATATTGTATTCACTGGTCCTAACAAAGGGTTATGAGTGAGTACGTTTCACATTGTGCTTAATTAACGTTAGTTTTTTTTTTACTCGCCAAAAGTCAAAATCCGTACTGAAATCAACCCTCGGGCGCTCCAATTGCGGCGCGCTCCATTACCCGCGCTGGTCATTATCGGGCGAGTTATGGCTTCATTTTTTATGGACTGACACGCGCTCTTGCGCGCCTGCTGCCCTTCTATTGTGTTTAAAATAGAGCCTATGGCCCTAGACGCAATGGTCTATACTCCAGAACGAACCGCCTAATGATCAGTTATAATAGAAATTGGAAATAACCATAACGCCAACAGCATGTTTGTTTGAACAGTTAAACATTAGAAAAAAATTAATTTGCTTAAAACTAGGGGGTACCCTTTTGTGCCCCAAAATCGAAAGACAAAGCAGCGCCAAATTCACATTTCATTTTTGATATATCAATTTTAAACATACAATAGATAGATATACTTTTAAATATATATATAAGAAAGACATGGTAATAGAAGTATAATACTTCTGTAATGTAAACACAGCTCTGGATCCCACCAACCCGCATTGGTCCAGCGTGGTAGGAAATGTCCCAAATATATGCATATGAACCCTTACAGACGAGGCCTAGTACCCGGCGGTGCCAGAAGCTATGCTGACTGCAGTGCAGGACCGATCGATGTGGAGATTTTCGGGGAAGGCCTATATCCGGCAGTGGACATCTATCGGCTGATGATGATGATGACTGTAATATGTGAATGAGTAGAAGAGCTGAACGAGACCAAAAAACTGTTAAATGGATTAGTTGTAGAAGATATGCGTGTAAAAGAGAGAGTAGCGATAGGAGAGTGGGAACAGGACAGAGAGACGGTATATTTTTATAAGTAATCTCGAACATCGTTAAGAGATGAAGAAAAAAAACTGATGCGGTATAAAATATTACTAATATTAATAATAAAAACTATGTTGTCGATCCCATACAAACAAAACTCGAGGTCGAATAGGAAGTCTTATAAATATATAAGACTTCCGATTTAGATCTTCCATTAGACACGACAGTGAAGTAATCAACGTGTCAAAGAGATGAGTCTTAACTGTAGCGATGCGTAGGAATTGCTTATTTACTATAGTGATATCATTTTTATAATATATTATATATCAGTTATATTTATACGTAAGTACATTAAGTGATTGGAACTGTTAATGATATTTAATGTAATAAAAATTCCTTTCTTATTTCAGGTAATTTTTATACTTCAGCTATAAGCTGATATAAGGCTACTTGGTCGGTTGATAGTTGGTGAGCTATTTAAATTAGAAATAGAACTAAATGCAGAAGAAAATGGTATTATATTGTAATTTTTTATATAATAAGGTAGCTCGCTGGCCTAATGGGTAGAGCGTGCGGCTTTCATTCCGAAGGTCGCGGGTTCGAATCTCGGCATGTACCAATGACATTAATATTTAAGTTATGTACATTTGTGGACTTTAGTTACAACAGCGAGATACAAACGGTGAAGGAATACATCGCGAGGAAACCTGCACATGACTTAGAATTTATTCTAAGGTGTGTGTGAAGTCACCAACCCGCATTGGGCCAGCGTGGTGACTATGGTCCAATGGCCCTCATATTGAGGGTAGGCCTGTGCCTCAGCAGTGGGGACGTAAATGGGCTGTTATTACTATATATAATAAAGACATTAGAGAAAGGTTTTTTAAATATTGTTTAACTTGTTACTTTGCAACTTAAGTTATTGATGTAAGACAAACACAGATTAGTTTTAATGTGTTACAGTAGTAAGAAATATCACAGTGTTTAAGTCATAACTTTTTGTATAACAATAGTTGTACAGCTGTGCAGCTTACTTATGATACTTATACGTATAAATTTATTAGTTATCTAAGTTAGAATAGAAAAATGAACGTACAAAGCCTTAATGGAGTATCCCCTTTACATTACAAACAATAGTTTCTTATTATGGCTGACAAAGTATATATTATGTTACGGCTAAGAAAATTATTACTAGACGTTATGTTTTGAAACCAGCGAGTCGTATTTATGACACTAATACCCTGGGGTTGCTTTTTGTTTAATTTAGGGGTTAGGTTCAATTTGTATAATTTTTTATTAGCTTCTTTTACCATCAACACTAAGGTCAAATACTGTATAGGTACAAATACTTAAAACTGATACAATGTACGTGCAGTCTTAATATGTTACATGTAGGCTTGACATGTGGTCCTCTGTAAATATCAACTGTATGGAAACACTCACAGTCTTTATAATTTTATAATGTTAAGTAATTTTAACTCATATAATGAATGACTGTAGTATATTTATACTACATTTTTATTTATTTTCTTAGTATAACGGTTTCTACAGACATCTACAGAGTTTTTCACAAAGTATATTAAATCTAATAACCTAGGCGGAAATTTGTTCATATTTTGTGCCTATTAAATCTTTTTGTATTATATTGCCTTGTATCTTCAAATATCTACTAGCGTAATTCTGTTCAACTGTTAAGGATATTACCAGGAGCAAGCAGGATTTTTATTTCTGTAATTGTTTTTATATCTTTTGTAAATGAAGAGCTGTTATTTGAGTAAGACAATCACAAACATTGACATTTTATTATTTTATATAGACGACAGTAAGACTCGTAGTATTACGAACATAGATATTTTTCCGTGAATTCTTAAAATATAGTTTTTATATTCAAGGTTGTTGAAGATAATATTTTTCTATGACATTGGCAATGGATGGTAAAAAATTAGGGCCAATAAATTTCTCAAATCATACAAGGGTAATCCGCATCAAGTTCGTGTAACAAACAAGGTAAATTAGTCTAGGAAAGACATAACAATAAATTTCCCAAGGCTTTTCTTTAATAAAAAAAGTAAAATGGAAACATTTCATTAAGGGTAAGTTACGCGATAATCCAAGGGGAGTGACTCGGAGGGTCGGTGGTTGATAGGTACTTTTAGTGGCGAGGAGCACGGAATTATGTTATTGTATTGCTCTACCGTTGTTACGCTTGCCTTATCATATTCATTGGTTAAGAAATAAATGAAACTTTGTTCATTTGCAGTCCATTATACAGTTGCTGCGTTGTTTCTTCGAACTGTTTTCATACTTAATGTACACCATGTTATTCCATCTTTTGAAATAACTCTTGTATTCTGACTATTATCTCTGTCTAAAGAGACCAACATCATTACGACAATAAAGTTATACCATTAAATATTTCTGAAGTTAAGAAGTTTAATTATAGTTCTACCCACAATTTTTACACGTGAATACAATTTATTTGCACATAGCTACTAGACTTATTTTAGAAAGACATACAAAGCATTGATTAATTACTTGCAGAAGTAAAACTAAAATCCTCTGTAATATTTTAAAATTTTTATTCCTTCTGGTATATTCCCTGTAAAGAATTTTTTTGTTATACATTTTCTGAAATATTTCATTTCTTTCAAGAGAGATACAAAAATAATCAATAACAGAAATAAAGCGTGGTTTGATATCACGATCAGTCGGTACTACGAGTATATAATAAAGTTACTCCGGCATTGGTTGCGAAGTTATTAATAATAGAGTTATAAAATGAAATTTTCAATTCAAAACACCGTACTTTATTCCGTAGACAAACAGCAATCTAAATAGTATGTTTAATTTGAACGCAAGTATCCAATTGTAATATTAAACAAATAACATTTCAATGTAAACATAGTCCTATAAAATTATACGAGTAGTCGAAATTCCCGGAGGCGACAATTGTTATCAGGCTATTGTTGTATTAATGTTTACACCGTGCTTACTCTATAGAAACGTTTACGTAAAACACGAATTACGGATCCACCTCCCATTGAGCAGCTTTTTGTATACCGCGATATTGTAATATTATTCATAGAAACAACGCAATAACTCCACTTCGTGATATACCATCTCAGCTTGTGGGTAACACGTTGCAACGCGAGTTGGGCTGTGTTACACACTCAACGTAATATAACGTTACATACGCAGTAAAACTTTTTTCTATTTCTTTTACCAACACAGATATTTTAATATATCTTACGATTACGTTATAAATACCCGTACCCTTACGGCGTAGAGACATGGCACCTTACCATCGGGCTGGTCCACTGATTCAATGTAGCACAGCGAGCGATGGAGAGGGCTATGCTTGGCATTTCTCTAAGGGACAAAATCCGGACCAAAGAAATTCCACGGAGAACTAAAGTTGTCGAAGTAGCTCTTAAAATCTGCGAGCTGAAACGGCTGTGGTTCGGCCGTGTCTGTAATCTCAATGATGACCGATGGGGGAGAAAAGCCTTGGAGCGGAGGCTGAGTGTAGGTAGCAGAAGTGTAGCACGCTCTCCCTCAAGACAGAAGGACGACATCATCAGGACGGTCGGAATTGGGTAGGTGCGAGAAGCTGAGGATCGTATTTCATGGAAGACATTGACAAGACAAGAGAAAGCTTATATCCAGCAGTGGATAAGGAAAGGCTGATAATGATGACGATTACGTTATAAATAAATTATAAATAAAGCAGTAAATGTTAGAGTTCTTAGAATTCTGAATATCTAACATGTTTATTATCACCGTTAGTACAAACTACTGTTATATATTATTTTTTATATCGACAATGTGCTCAATGGTTACTGTCCTTTCCATGGAATTACTCCGTTCATACAGTAAAGGTATATTTTAACCGGATTATATAATCAAATATATAAATGGTTAATCATAGATAAATGGTCAGTCTAATTGAAGTCCAGTCGATTTCCTCGTAAACAGAAACATTCGGATCGCACCCACAAAATGGCTTTTAATCATCGTCAACGCTGATACCCGAGTTTTAATTTCCCGAATGGGGCTCGCAGCGCGTTACCAAATTGATATCTTTGTTTTACACGTTATTAATCAGACCACGGTATATAAAATTAAAGCGTTTTTTTTATTAACTGGTTGAAAAAATAAACAATAACCTCGCCAATAAATAAGTTATTAATAATAATATATTAAAAATAGTTCTTCCTGTTCCTCCTGCCTTTTTCCCAGCTATGTGGGCTCGGCACAGTATGTACTTCTCTTCCATATCCTTCTATCAGCCGTCATATCTGAATGTATTACAAATAGTATTAAAGATTCTAGGCCTAATAATCTTCACAGCAGCGTTAATCACATCATACAAGCTTTCGCAACCTTTAACATATCGCCGCTCGAACTCGTGGAAGAACTGAATCTATTGGTATGCAGCCATCACTAGAGGACAATACCGCTACAACCTACCCTACAAGCACTTTAACTATTAAACCGAAGCGATTGGTAGAAATTCCCAGGTAGGTAACCCACTCAGGTTGACCACCGGGAATATTTTCTTTATCATTCATCCAAAAGCCGGGAATCTTTAGTAGATTTTTCTCTAATAGACGACTCTCAAAGTATAATTTTTCCTTATAATTTGTTCATGCCTAGTTCACTTCATAGCCCGTAAAATATTAGGACCTGTATCCACTTTGTCAAAATATTTAAGGAGAATAAGAGAAAAACATAAACAAATCCAAATTATTAGTTTTATTTTATTTACATCTTATCAAATTAAGATATACAGAATCTTTCTACATTCTCACACAATGCAAAACCATGACGTGTATACATCCATTCACAAGGCTTATTTAAATTTATAATCTTGAATCCTTGCGGGGGAAGCTGTTGTGTATGAAAGATGAGTGGGTGTCCTTTTTATATAATATGAAGTGACGTGTCGTTAGAGATGTTCAACTGGTGATGAGTAATACGTCCACAATAATATGCATAGTTCCAATTGAGGTCGCCTTGGGACACAATATATGCATATCGTATTAAACTAGTAATTATACAACCTACAGCATGCTCTGTAATGGAATACGAAATGAATACACTATGATTTTTTAAATACAGTGTAGTTATATGTCTAAGTGATTTCTAAGAAATCTATAATCCAGTAATATCTAAAATATTTTGCAATTACGCGTTATCTATATAAATATAGTATACATATGATTTGTGTGACTCCTCGCGATCTGTGTAACATAAGGCCTGGAGACATGTTATCAATGCCTAATTCAAGAACTTTATTTATTTAATATATAAAATATACAAAAATTTATAAAATAAGTCACTTTTTGACTTGGTATCGGCGCGATTAATCGACCAATCAGAATACAAGCTTTTAGGAGGGGGAAATATTTACTGGTACGACGATCGCCCCATTCCCAACAGTCTATTGGTGGCGAATGAAGTATAAGGTTAACCTACAAAAAAGTTTGTATTTTTTTTTTGGTGATACAAATCAGTGAAATTTGGTATAATACTTACAAAATGTGAGTCACATTATCAGCTGCTAGACGACCACTGCTGTACATAGGACTCCTCCAAAGATCTCCGCATCGATCTTCCCGCAGCCTTCACCAGATCGTCGGACCACATGTAATCCAGAGGCTGAAGGAATATTAAAGTTTGTGCCAACAATAGGAATATTCCTTTTGCCGGGAATAGCTAAGAACGGATTTTACGAAATGTTACCCTCAAAAAAGCCAGCAAAGCGGCAGCTACTGTCTCTAATAGGTTTTGCACCTATAATATAATATAAAAAGAAAATGTCTGACAACCGTCTTAAACAAGTGTATTACTTATATATATATATATATATATTTATTGTGGTTATATGATATATTGCTATTGATCCCTAATAAAAAGATTAACCATGTATTTAGGATTTCCTTTAAAAAGTTCATTGCTCAATCAACATTATTAAATCTGTTTAATTGATTAATTACTCATTCTCGCTGTACATCCGGTATACACGCGAGGGTAGAGAAGAAAAGAAAACACGCGCTGACTGAGAATACGACATTGATTGAACTGAACTGATTAAAATCAGTAGTAGTATTGTAATGTAAACTAATTGACTGACAAATATAATCGATCATTAGTTTTGGCGGTTACTATAATAAAAACATAAATTTTAAATGTCTAGATATATATAAGGTTCAATAAATAAGATATACAAGTCTAACTTGAAATTTTATGTCATCATCATAACAGACAATTTACGTTCCCACTGTTGGGGCACAAGCGTAGCCTCAATATGAGGGCGATGGGCTATAGTCACCACGCGGGCCTAATGCCGATCGGTGACGTCACACACCTTAGAATAAATTCTAATTCATGTGCAGTTTTCCTCGCGATGTTCACCTTCACCATTTGTAATTCGCTGTTGTAAATAAAGTTCACAAATGTATATAACTTAAATATTAAAGTCATCGGTACATGCCGAGATTCAAACTCGCGACCTTCGGAATGAAAGCCGCACGCTCTAATCATTAGGCCAGCGAGCTACAAATTTAATATAGTGATTAATAAAATCAAAATCCCACTAACCGGCATTGGGCCAGCGTGGTGAAAATTGCCCCAAGTCCTAAACATGAAACCCTACAAACGACGGCCCCCAGTGCCCCGTGATGCGGGAGGCACAGGCCGATCGATGAGATGTTTGCAGGAGGCCTATGTCCAGCAGTCAACGTCTCTCAGCTGATGGTAGTGGATCCATAAATATCTGTTATAAGAGTTTAACATTCTCTCTGCTGGGGATCAGGTACTCCTTATGTATTATTTATGTATTATGAATAATGACGAATAATCGTACTACACGTTTTTATAAACGTATATTGGTAAGTTAGCGATTCGATAACAATATTTCTTTACTATATACATATATTTGTTTGTAAGTAAAAGTGTAAAGCTTAAATAAGATACATTTTAGTCAACTTTTTTAAAATTTTCCTGAGATTAGATGATATTCAAAGTCAATTTATGACATGAAGATTATAATTTTCTTCGTGATTTTAATATTCACGCAATAGTAATGGGAATACTCTTCCGACAATACCTTCAAAAAGATATTAAATTGCTATTAGACATCTGAATTAACACTAAAATACTTGTAATTCTAGGTTACTGTTTTTACAATGCCCAATTCTTTATATGTACTGCATATAATAATATTCAGCATTCCACTACCGCTGCAGTGGTATCCTTAAATAAGGATAAAGTAATGTCAAGTTGCTGTATATACAGGATATATATATACCTCCATTTTCGTTTCGTAACCAATATAATATTCAGAAACACGTGTCTTATTAATATTCAACCTTTATTCGGAGTATAATTCAAACGCCTATGAGGCGCCTTGCGGCGGTGTGATTATCTCGTATAACGGCCACCAGGAACTGGAACTGTTCGAAGTCAAGTGCAATACCTGATTGCGTTCCCCGATTGCAAGCTTTAATAATACATTCGGCGTAACGGATTTAAGGATATCGTCGGTACTAGTCAGGTTTATTGCTGTAAAATATCAAAGGTTACAAGCATTGCTCACGAACCATACAAATATATCTATACGTGAAAATATTTACTTCACCTCCTTTGTTCTAGACTGAAGGAGAGAGTTACAGGAATTAGGTATACGCCGCAGAGGAAACTGCAAGAAATATTTGACATAATACATTTTTTTCCTAGGTTTTTGAATTTGTTGTTAAAATGTTATTATGTTTAGGCTTAAGAGATTTAAAGATAGTAATCATCATCTGGTCTGCAGCCTTTTACAGAACGTTACATACTTTACTCTGTTATCTTAAGCCTGTAATAATCCACTGTCGAACATAGGTCTCTATAAGGACCCAACCCTTAAACTTTCGTTTTTAAGTTTGTGGTAAGTATATTGTAACCTACCGCCTTACTCGGAACATCTCTCTGACTGATGAGGAATACACAAATGTAAATACGAACTCCTTTAAACAATTGAGGTTTATTTCTACGGTTGATCTATCTCTCCATACATAACAGCCAATTTACGTCCCCACTGTTGGGGCACAAGCCTACCCTCAATATAAAGGCGAAGAGGCTATAGCGTTACTAACAATATTTGCTTAATGGCTACGTTCGTAACCGGATAGTAATTTCATAACTTTATTTTGACTCATTATATAAGTTTATTATTCAGATATGATCTTCTATTGTCTATTGTTTAAAGACATTCATTTCCCATAAATTTTTTTTTAGGAAGTTCATTGATAATTGTAGTAGTAGCTGTCCCATAATAAAAGGTTAATTATAATGGTAGGACTACCGTCTACGCGTATACCACCGCAGCCTATATTTCCGCCGCCAAACAATAGTGCGCTGCTAACATTACTTTGTTCAGGATTAAAGGGCATTGTAGGTAGTGGAATTACTAGGGTAACGAAATTTAACATCTTGTGTGTCAAGGCGATAAGCACATTGCGGTGCAGAGTATGTCATTCTATCTAGTGCCACGTTGTTATGAGCAGGCGTATTGCTTACGGTCAAGTGAACATCCCGCTCGACTCATCGCTTCGTTCAAAATGTTCTTAGTATTTTTATTATGGTTAACGTCGTTTAGTTTTTTTTATAAAAGGTCTTACTCTAATTAATAAGTTTTGAACACATGAGTGTGTAAAATATTGAAACTATTTCTTTTCTTAGTATAACAAACCGACAGCGACAATTAGATTAATGTATACGTCAAGGTGAACCGATGTACTAATATTTTACTTTAGTAAGTTTTATGGTATAATGCGTTGTTGGTGCGGCGAAGGCTGCGCGGGCGCTCTGATGTCACTGACACCGATTTTAGGAGTGCCCATAGTGTCTAAGCGAAGCGGCAGCGTGAAGAGAGAAAGCGGTGTTCAGATAAATTTTACTTCTGTATATGTTTTTGATAAATATTTGTACGTCCATAACAATGTGAGGCCTATATATTGGATGGTTTACACTGCACCACATTGTATTCGACATTTTCTTATTCAATATATGTTATTACTTCAAGTACTTACTTCAAGACGAATAGCCCATGCAATGAAAAAAATAAGAATATTAGAAACTTCCAAAACGATATAAAAAAGTATATATTAAATTGTAAATTTATATATAAACATACAGATCCCCGTTTTCAGCGCTGAAAAGAGGATCCGGGTCCACGAGCCCAGTATCGATGAACTGTAAGAATTAAAATTACTACCAAGCGCTTTACTTCACCATGGTATATTGGGGTGGTGGATAACTGATGAGTTCATTATTTTGCGTGACAGTCTAGCAGTTATTTTTTATATTCTAATCTTTGTTTATTGGTGAATTACAAGAATGGTAATACCATTACATTTTAGATGAAAAGGATATAGACTACTTTTGATGATTAATTAAAAATAACTGATTGTTGTGCTGCTCATTAATTGAATGTTAATTTGTCATTTAATATATTGTTTATACACCAATTAAAAATAATATATATTGGTCAGCTGTAACCTCACCGTGCAGCAGACGCTCTCCGGCACGGCACAAACCGGTCCGCCGCGCGCGCGATATGCCCGGCCGTGTCGTCTATACGTGCGTTTTGATTTACGATCACACGTTCATATTTGATTATAATTAATGTGCCGTGGATATAAACACGTGGAATTTAAGATACATCACACTGCGACAACGGGACATTTTATATACAAATATTTATAAAATTGACAGCAACATTTAAACAGTTTAGTTGGTAGGTCTCTGTTGCCGGAGATGTTCCACGCCCTCTATCCGCCATAACGAAGGCCATGGTGGCGGATTCGAGGGTAATTCGCTACCAAGTATTCCAAGTGGTGGCCTACTTCAATACCAAGGCTTCGAGGTAGTGCGCGCGGTGCTTCCGCCTATTACTGGAAAATGTGATGAGAGTTCGTTTCACTCCGAAATGCGGCCTCCACATCAGAAGGGTATCCAATGTAGGATTTCCCCACAAAAAAAGTTACCAATACGGCTTCTGTTTATGTCAACAAACAATATTAATATTACTGTGTTCCAAATTGATATGTGGTGTAGCTGATGAAATTACTGAATAATGAAATGGTACATATGTCTCAACGCGACGAGCACAACGCATTGTTGCGGATACTATCATAACTGTCTCGATGTTTTCACTAGAAGGCGTATCGCTTACCATCAGATGAAGGACCCGCTCGTCTCTTCCCTTCGTCGAATAAAAAAAAGTATCTAAATTTTACTGTTAATGAAACAACTGGCGAAAGACTATTTACGTGGATGTAATATTTACTGTCGGTCAAAAATTCACTTAACGAATGATATTATAATTATTCCTTCTCATCCATTATTTCCTTTATTTGTATGTAATTAAATCGCAAACTGTGTACACCGGAACTATTGTTTTATAAACTCGATACCTCAATCGTCGGTGAGACTTATCGATTATCGAATGGAATAGGACTCGCCAAGAGAATATCAAGTCTAGTGTGTATCTAATATCTGTAGTGAAATCTATCCTGTTGTTACTATAAGCGTTTAGCAATGGACGATATAATTGGTATTGTGGATTATTATATTACGATTGGTATTGTGGATATTCTTTGAATTGTAGATACCATATTCTTAAGAGTACCTCTAAGTTTCCTGAAGTGTTCCCTCTTGAGATATCTTCCAGATAAAAACACGCCCAAGTAAACTGGCAATAAAATATATACAATGAAACTTCAGCGCCTTTTAAACTGCAACACAGTAATGTTTGCAAACTACTGTTAGGCGGCATAAATAGGAGTTCCATAGTATGTATCTAGACGGTCACCACCAATAGAGACCTAGCTCCATTATGTACACTGTTTCGCTAAAATAATAATAGACTGTAATAAACGGTAGGTAAGTAAATGAAGTTTATTAAAAGAAATTGGTTCCCTATCCATCGGCACCCAGCAAAAACATTATACTCCTGAATCTAATTAAACTTTATACCAACTAAATCGTCCGCCCACAGAAGGCACGGTCGAATATTCCCCGAGCGGTCCCGTGTTACCCAAACTGAAGTCGAATTCAATTGAAATCCATTTCGTAATTGAGTTCTCCCCTCAATACTTCCCCGTGTGAGTGCATCGAGGTGATAATGTGACCCAGCGGGATTCCGTGCCACTTGGAAAACGTACCGAGCCATTCGAGTGTTTGCTGTTGGATTCATTTCTGATTTAAACGTTTTTCAACTTGGTAATGATATCTCAGATGTGAGCGGCCCATTGTTACTTTTTATATACTCTTTTAAATAATATCCATACTCAGCTCGTTAAAGCACTTTTAAGTTTGTGCCGGTTGTGTCGTAAAAAGTTTTTATGAGTATTGCATTCAATTTCAAGTGGCTTATTGTTATTTCACGAGATGCACATTATGACTATCCTAGTGCAGAGAAATAAGCTAATACTTTTACTAGGGGTAGGTTCTGTTGGTAAAAATCACTTAGGTATATTTCTCAAGCTCTTCAAACACTAATATTTACATTGAAGCGATGAAGCTAAGCAAATTACTGTATTAACGAGACTTGACAACTTGTGAGGCGACGAGTACTTTGTGGTGCAGAGTATCATCTAACTAGTGCCATGTTACTGTGAACAGCCATCTCTTACCATTAGTTAAACGTCTCGCTCGTCTCGTCTAGTAAAAATAATTTAATACGCCTGTCACCATAGCACAGTTGTCGCGTAAATTTATTAGCCTAAGAGCCAAATATGAACATTACACAATTAAAAAAAAAAATAAGAGCCAAATCTGCTCGTTTAGTACTCTTTTATGATACTAAACAAAACTAAATTTCATAGTTATTTACTATTTATTCATGTGAACAATGTGCTTGCATCTCCTTGGAAAGTTTGAGTAACATTTTTCTAAGTTTTTTTTAATAAAAATATTATTGCGTCTTCTGTGGATATTTGTGCCAGAGCCGCACTTAAGAAACCAAAGAGCCACATGCGGCTCTGGAGCTGCACTTTGCCGACCCCTGCCATAGAAGATACAATATCTCGGTTCCCTAATAATTTCATCAGCATTTGAAACTAAAAGCTGTTATTTAATCATTGCTAATATACACTTGAATGCAGAACTAAAGTATTCATTACTTAACATACCATTTCTTCATTAAGATTGCTTAAAATAAATAAGTTTTGTTACAAAGTATACCAATTGAATAGAGTATTTACAATAAATTTCAACAAACGTCTCGTTCAGCGACTATGATGTAATAAGATCCTCACAAGCGGCAATAGTACCCATCATTCCGCTGCAAACTTGTTTATAAATTCAATTTTAAAGTGCCTTCTTGGTGTTGGGGTCCCGGCAGCGGCCGGCGGGACCCGGCCAGCGATAACAGAGCCGCAGCCAGCCGACGTCGCTTCTCGCATTCGTCGGTAGTCCGTTTGATGTAATAAGTCGGCATGTATTTTAGGATAAGTGCTTGTAATCTCTGATAATATGCGAGTAAACGTCTACGGTTGAAAGACCGGGGATTATTTGTAAGACCGGTATATTTAGTTTCTGTACGATTATTTAGATTTCTTTTAAATTAACGTAATGGAAGTTTTTATCAGTCACTCACCGCTGTGTACAATTATTTTTAATTGGTATTTGAATCGAAAGCAAGTATTATTGCTACAGATCGCTACTGTAATTTCTATATATAAAACACTACATGTATAGACCAGGTCATCGCAAACTGTCTAAAATTTTAACATCTTTAATCTGAGGTTAAGATTTTTACTTAGGATTACGGGCAAGAAATATCAAAACAATAAAAAAATCCTTGTATTGTAATAATTAAATTGATTGAATAATGTTTTATCTTTTAAGCATCTGTTATTATCAGCACCAAGACAATGTCCTTATCACATTTTCTTTCATCGGAAACTGTAGATCGCTTAATAAGGGCCATCCAAACATTTCTGTCCCTCAAATTTTCACACAATTCCATTTTTTTTTTCTTATTTAATATTGATTACTTAATCAGCCCTGTATAGTGTTATGTGATGATGTCCTTTGTCATGATAAAAATAACTGGTGTACCAGTTTACTGTTAAATACAGGATCATGATTGAATACAAACAGACGCTGGCGAGTTCTTTCCACTTGTGCTGTGCCTGTAACAAATGAAGTAAATTTTTATGTTCACGATAAACAATAATGTAAATTCCCTCTTTGTTTAGAATGATTACAAAAGACCATTGACAAATCACAAAACAAACAACGCACTACACAATGACAAATAGGCTTTTAGATAAAAATAACGTTCATCGCTACTTTACCATCGTATATATCTTAGTAAATCCCCCGCCGTCCAATATATAAGAGGTAAGAATCGCAAGCGGTCGGATTGTCAGATATAAATAAGGTTAAGACAAAACAAAGGAGTCTCCGTTCTTATTAATGTTGCCGGTCGCCGGTTCGATGCCGACTGCGCCGATACCGTACGTACGTAGCCCGTCGTGTCGCATTTCTGGTACGGGACGGCCATTCAAATTCATTTATATTCAATAGTAATTGCCTGTACGACTCTTTTAAGCTCAAGCTAAATTTTCTACTTCCACCCTCTTATGTATATATGTATATTATCTCAATCTAAATCGTTTGGGGAAGTCCATATTCAACAGTAGTCAACAACAGATTGAAATTACTGTGATGGTGATAATAGCTATAACAAATCAATTTTTATTAATTTGTGTACCGGAGTAGTAAAATATCGCGAATAAACCAACATGTCCAAAAAACTATTTTCGAGAATATTTTTTTTTTCAACGACGATATAAGTCGGACATTAAAATTATGGTAAGTGATACGCTCGCCCACAACAGCCTGGCGCTTGTTAGAATCGTATACACTGCACCACATTGCGCTCATCTCCTTGAGACGTTGAACGTTGTCTCATTACTCCAGTGTTTTTACTAACTACAACTCCTTTCAATACAGAACACGTTAATGTTTGCACAGTACTGTTTGGTGACAGCAATAGTAGCTGCGGTATCATACCTTCTCGATCGACCTACCACAACTGAAAATGATGTTCGACATGCGCCAACACGCTTCGCCATGGTGGTGAAAGCCCGGAAGAGTTATTAATGGGAATATATTTAGATTGCTTTTTATGGTACATGTTTAGTTTTAAATATGTTGATTGTAGAAATCTTATTCGATTCGTAGAACTTCAAACTGAGAGATATCATATTGGGAATAAATCACATAAATGTTTGTTTACATATCATTATCATTAGCCGAAAGACGTCCAGTGCTGAACATAGGCCTAGACCTGTTTAGATATACTATTACTATACTATATGCACATAGTTCAATGCATATTAACTTTAATCACTTAAATCTCTTCGCCGTAAATAACGCAAAAGCCGTAATAGCTTCAAGTAAAATTTTAGTGGTGGTATAATCTCGCGATATTGCCTGTGTAACCTGTTTTATAACTTTTTAAGTATTTAAGAGTAATATCGCTTTCATTAGTCATATAACTTATTTATAGATCATAAAATTAACTTCCCCTAATACTTAACTAATAAAACCCTTGTTAGGAGCCTATAAAGCGATTATCATTTTGCTATAAGGTTTTATCTACCATTTTAATGCAATTTTAGTCAATTGTCGAATTTCTCTGTGTGTTCATGTTTAATTATTGTCTTAATGTATGTTAACGTTTTTTATTTAAATTTTTTAATCTGCAATTGGTTATAACTTAATTTCACATGGTGTTCGTACATAACGAAGCGTGCTCGTTCTGAGGGCTTTCATATATATCTGTCTCATATTTATAAGTAGTGTTACGTACATTCAAAAATGTCACTTAAATATATTAAAAATAAAACTAAACGAACATAAAGAAAAACTTGAAAAAAAAAATAGAAGAATCATTTGCATAAAAAAATATCCCTGTCTGGCAGAGTACCGAGCAATACAATGCAATACTTAGTTAACTAAATAAGATTCGATACACCCTATTGTTTTTTTTTTTTTACAAACGGTAAAAAGGACAACGGAAATTATATAAGCCGAATAAATAACCGCAGAGCCGTATAGCCGATCATGACTCCTGCGGGAATAGAACAAGTGATAACTTCTTTTACTGCGGCACACGTCTTGTGTATACGGCAATATGCCCGTATAACTACCATAAAAATGTACCGTCAAACATATCTTTACTGGTAAAGTGAAGTTATGTTAGCATGTACTTAATAGTATTTCTAGTTCAGATAAAATTCTTTTTAACTCATATGTATATTTTATTATTGACAACTATCGCAGCTTCATCGGACTCTGGGCTCGCAGATTTGTATATGATTTCGACATGAAGAGACTCATCACGATATCTCTGGAACCATAACGTCTAGTAGCTTGAAATTTGCTAAGAATATTCCTTTTTCATGGTAGAGGTTACCTGAGAACGGATTTTACAAGATTCAAGGACATATGGGCATAGGGGTGTGTTACGACCAGCAAAAGCGGGCGGCGAACAGGTAGTCTTAATGTGGCAATATGATTGTTCTTTTAAAATTTTTCTATAGAATATCTTAAAATTTGTTTATGTTATTATAATTTAGTATAAAATTATAGTGAATCCTACGATTCGACATAAAAGCTTTTAGCTGTTTGATAGTGTAACGACAGCGGTTTTATTTAAACGTTAACGCGTATGTTAATGGTTTAACGTTTTCGCTTCTCGCGTACAACAAGCGCCGTACATTCTTTGAGTGAAATATTACGGAGTTATGAAGCGCTGATGCAGGGGAGATTACGAAACCAGGGTTTTAGGCGAAAATATAGTAATGGCTAAAGTTATCGGCTTTGCGGTAGCTTAATGTGGAGTTCACTAATGTTTTGAAATATTCCTCTTCTACTCAGCACGGGCGAAATAGACGTGTGTTGTTTAAAGAGTAGATCAGTCATCAGCTTTTTTTCGATGATTTTACAGTTGATACAAAAAAAAATATTTCTTCACTTGTTTCGCCGATTTTACTAATGTGAAGAGGATTTGATCAAAAAATATATCTTACCAAGTTTTACGTTGATATCCGCGTTAAGGTAATTAACGGTCAATGCTTCCTAGTTATAAGAAGCTATGATCTTAAGGCGACTAGCAGTAACTAAATGTATAAAGCTGCACAGAGGACAAAACAGTATTCTTAGGAATTCTGACGATTAATATTTTTTTATTTGACAAGCAACGAGACAAGCCAAAACATTCACCTAAAGGTAAGCTATACGCCTGCTCCTATCAATGTGGCCCTAGTAAGATATACACAACACAGTGTGCCTGTCGCCTTATGACTTTGAATGTGACCTAGTAACTTCACCAGCTTCGACTATCGAACACAGTAATTATAGAACTTTATTGTTCGTCGGCAGCTATAGGAGCTACGGTGGTACCCACCGCTAACGATGTCTGATAACACAGCCCAATATATATTTATCGCAGACTGATATTTAATATACTGTTTAGTTCGTTTATTGTTTAACTAACATATTTCATTACTCGTTTTAATTTACTAGTCCTGATTAAAAAAACTTGTTTTTTTCGTAGTGGTATCGATTTAATGTAAAACAAAATGGAATCCTTTGTATCCGTTCGTATTAATTTGATTGGTGCAACGGTTGCTTGGCGCCTCTAAACCCGCCGGTAGTGAGGATAACCCATTTGCCTAAGCCCTTTGCCAGATGCTCTCGCGTCGGCATAACCGTATTCCCGCAGTTCGGCCTTCTGGCTAATCCTGCTTTCAGGTTAATGTGTACTATTCTCGTACTCATCAGGTGGAATGGACTCGTGGAAGCAGTTTAATTAAAAAAAATACTGTGTTAAAATTTAAATATCAAAACTGACTTTTGGGGTCTTCCTGCGTACTTGTGATGAAAATGTAACGTATCCTTTTACAAATACTAATTTTAAACTGTGGTTATATCTAATGTCCGAAACAATCTACGTTTGTACCTCTGAAGTAATGCGATACTAAGCAATCATTACTGTGTTAGTTACAAAAGGCGCAGCACTTAATGATGAATCTACAGAGAAATACTTAACCTTTAGGTCAGTCGTCTCGTTGCTTCGATGAATAAAAAAAGATGTTTTACTAGTTGTGTATAATGAGATAAATCGGAGCTTGCTTTACGAAGTATTTATATCAGTTACCAAACCCCAACTTAGTAAATAGAGTAAATACTCACATGCTAAGTCAAGGTCTCCTCAGATATGTAACTATTAAAAGCCCGGCAGTAAACAGAAGTGACTGCTGTTCTAGTATTATTTGTTGTGGAAATTGAATTAAACCAGTGAATATTTTGTTTATAATCTTATAATTATTACTAATTGTTGTGGAAATCAAATAAAATGTATGTGTGGTATGTGATTAGCATTTTTACAATAAAATCTAATTATTATCAATTATTATACAAATTTAATTTGACAACGATAATTGCTTACATGCATAGTATCAGTGTATGTCTTTGTCACTACATCTTCAACGACGCCGCAGCGCTCCCTTATCACTATGTTCCTCAGTTTTTATTACATTATACATTACTTTAAATCTAATTATCAATTTAACAATGATAGTTGCATATATCGTATGTGGACTATTTGATTTCCGCGCCAACTTCACTCCGTTGGCTGCACGCACACTGTTACGCAACAAACCAACAAGCTATCGGCGACAAACTGACACACACTTAAGCTGCATATGAATAAGATATTTATAATAGATAACAGTGATATTTACGAAAATAAAAATAGATCTTTAAAATAAAAGTTACATACATGTTAGTATATACATGAACGTTAACAAGATGCGTTAGACTGCAACTACAAGCGAGCGGCTCTATCCGCCTTCATCTTGAGAGACGGGCACAAAATCCCAACGTAACCATTGAAAAGTCCATCTAGATCAGCAAGTTGTTTATTTTCATCAATTATAGGTACACCCTGTCCTTCACGAGTGTACTGCTTGTTTTATTTAGTGTTTTCTCAATTATTCTTAAGTTATTCCATAGTTATAGTAACATTGTAGAATGATACGTATTTTTATTAGTTATTGTCTACAACAGTTATATGCTCTAATAAATATTAACAGATCCTTAAACTTTATATTGATACAATTTGTCGAAAAATAACGTTCATGTTATAATACAATATTTTTTTCTATAGATTTCTTTTAAAGATGCTAATACTGTCATATTGAAGAATTTTACAGCCTCATGGGATCCAGGGCTGACTTAATTTTTCAGGATACATGCATTTATATGTCTTTATATAATTTAACTAAAAGGAAGAGGAGAAGATTAAAGTGTATTATATGGGAGAGAATGAAAAGTTGGTAACTAATATGATTAGTGAGAATTTATTTAGTGATTAGCTCTATAAGGTTTTTTTTCCTAATGGAAGATGTACTATCAAAAACATATTGCTGAAAATCGTCTAGATAGGTACCAACGCAGAACCTGTTTCTGCAGCCAAACAGTAGTGTGCTAACGTTACTGTGTTCCGAATTAAAGGAAGTTGGAACTAGTGAAATTACTGAAGTAACGAGTTAACACTTTAGTTAGCGCCATATGGTCGGCAAGCCTATCACCATAAGATGAACGACCCACTCGTCTATTCTTTCGAAGAATAAAAAAAATTGTTGTTAGTTCGATAAGTGTGTAAACAAGAATTTTAAAATTGAAACTGTTTACGTCCCAATGAATTTATTCAATAAAATCGTCGACAGATTTATCTTCATTTGAAACTGTCTAAAGTAAAGGGAGCTCTAAGATTGTTTGGAAACAGTCAGAGGATGATTTAAGAGGGAATATTATTGAAGAATATACATTCTGATTTCAAAGATCCCTTGTATTATATACGTTAACTGGTATACTTACTGAGAGGAGAAAAACAGATAAATTAAAAAAAAATGTGTTTTATAAAATTCACATTTGTGTGCCTACCATCATTTTTCGTTCTTGTAAGTCTACTTTGAAAGCAGTGAGAAAATTTTTTTGTATGTTCATTTGAATGATCAAGAGTTTAATATATTGTATTCTCGTTGGTATAGCTTTTTCACATAAAGAAGTTCGTTTATCTTGTAAGATAATATATTACTTTTAATATGTAGCAAAAGATAAATCTGTTTCATCATCATCAACATTATAATTATATAGATATAGATATAGGCCTTTCCCAATATTTTCCACCTAATGCGATACTCAACTTTCGATAGCTCTGATGTTGTCGTCGGTCCATCTGGAAGGAGGGCGTCAAACACTATTGCGACCTGTACGCGGCTTTCCCTTCCCCATCGGCCGTCACTGACACGACAGACAAGGCCGGCCCACTGCCACTTCAGCTTGCAGATTTTGAGAGCTTCATCGACAATTCTAATTCTCCGTCGAATTTCTTCGTTCAGGATTTTGTATCTTAGAGAAATGCCAAGCATAGCACTCTTCATCGCCGGCTGTGCTACTTTGAATCGGTGGACCAGCTCGATGGTCAAGTGCTATGTCTCTGAGCCGTAAGTAACGTCTGGTTGTATCATGGTTATTAATTTAATCCACTAATAATTTTTAGTGTTTTCTCTCTCATATGTTGAATGAAATCGGTTTAATATTTACTTAACACTTAGTAAAAAGATAAATGCAATTTCAGTATCCGTACAATATATTTAATAGTAAACTTTAAATTTTAATGAAGTTTCTATGTTTTCTGCGTGAATTTCCTGCGAACATGTTTCTGGGAACGCGGAAGGAGGACCGTCGCCCTATTAGTTGTCCAATAGTTAGACTCACGTTGCCAGTTTAACAATTACATTGTTTCATATAGGATCCGGCCTGGGGACAGTATAACGGTCTACCTGCCCATGACAACTGACAAAAAGTTCGCAGCGCCTGGAGAGTTTTCAGAGTACTCATTCCGATTCTTGAAAATGTAATGTTTTATTAATATATTGCTCAGAAATTTTTGTATATCTTCCTTTTTATTGTTGAAGTATCATAAATCATTTAATAGTACCAATATAATCATCATTAGCTCTAGACGTCCACTGTTGGACATAGCCTCCCCCAAAGATTCCCACATCGATCGGATAGGGATTCATAAGAGAAGATTTGAACCATTTCCTGGCCCAATGCAGGTTGGTGGGAGTCAGAGCCTCAGTTTTTGATAAACCGGGTACACCACAAGCAAGTGAGGTTGGCTTGGATCTCGTGAGTTGTACGAGAATCATTACACTCCAGCACAAGTCTATTATTATATTAAACAAATTAGTAAAATTTGCTGATGGTTGCTGTCATCGTTAAGGAAGCTACTTAAGTAGTTAATGACTATTTGGCTGCCGCATGTAATATATCAGTATTATTGATTGAAAGGCTAGCTAGAAACTAACTGTTTAAACAGGCGCGACAATTTACATCTCAAGGCAAAGATCGTAGTGTGGCGAATTTATCCTATAGCGTCTTATTGTTCCATCAATTCGAGCTAACAACCCATTTAATAGCGTAATGGTGCTTATGAGTCGCATAACGCCTACTGCTGGGCATAGGGATCCTTCAAGTTTTTCCATGCCGATGTACGCTGCTCGCATCCAGCGGTTTTCCGCAACCTTCATCAGATCGTCGGACCACCTAGTGGAGGATCTGCTAGCACTGCGTCTGCCGATATGCCATCACCATTCAAGAAACTTGCTGCCACTTCGGCCTTCAGTCTTTCCACTGATGTGTCCCCGCTCATTGCCACTTAAGATTAATGGTCTTATGGACTATGTTCGTGACTTTATTTCTTCTGCGGATCTCCTCATTTTTAATTCGATCACGCCGGGAAAAGGGTAGCGTAATGTTATCGAAAAGGAAAAATACGGGAAAACGCTTGTACGTTTTGTAATATCTAAGGAGTTTAACTCGTTGTCGACGTCAAAGTAACATTTCTTATAAAATTAAAACTTATGTTTGAATTATAACTTAGTTATTTAACCCACACATAACTAACAACGAATATTCTTAATAGCCCCATTGAAAATTTTAAAACATTTCAACGCTAAGTAAGGGCCGCATAAAATTATGCCACACTCGAAACTGATAAAGTCTCACAACCGTGATACCACTTAAAATACCACAGGTACCCCATAATAATTGCGGCAGATCCCGCAATTTTTTATCATTAACCGAAGGAATCAGCAGCCGCCATCAACTATCCGGGCGTCAACATGACGCTGAAGCTGTTTTAATAATCACCGGACGTATAATTACCGATCATCAGACTCCAGCGATCGAAGCCGATCAGACAATTATCGATATATCGATTTGATATACTTAAAGGTTACTTGTTACTACTGCGTATGTAATTCTAATCTAGTTTGATACGTGCAAGATTAATGTTAGTAAGCTGCTTACTAACGGCGCAGAGACGTGGCACCTGACCATCGAGCTGGTCCACCGATTCAAAGCAACACAGCGAGCGATGGAGAGACCTTTGCTTGGCATTTCCGTAACGGTCGAAATTCGGGACGAAGAAATTCGATGGACAACTAAAGTTGTCGATGTAGGTCTCAAAATCTGCAAACTGAAGTGGTAGTGGGCCGGCTATGTCTGTCGTGTCAGTGACGGCTGATGGGAGAGAAAAGTTTTGGAGTGGAAGCCGCGTACAGGTCGCAGAAGCGAGAGCGTCTTCCCTCTAGATAGACGTCGGTCTATCATCAGTTCGGTCGGAAGTGGGTGGATGAAAGAAGCTGAGGATTGCATTTGGTGCGAGCCATTGGGGAAAGCCTATATCCAGCAGTGAATAAAGAAAAGCTGAAAGTGATGACAATGATGAAAGTTAATCGCTGAAAATATTTTCGCTTTGTGATAAGTTCATTTTTTTCTACACAACACAGCGAAATAACGAGTGGCACTTTCACCTGTTGGTAAACGATACACCTGCTCATAACAACGTGCTAGTTATGATGCTATATACTGCACCATGTCATGCTCATCTGTGGAGTTCATATGCTCGCTCGGTTTGAAGGGCTCTGTTGCTAATGAAATCACTGGGGTAACGTAACTAAACATCGTATATGTCAAGACGACGTGCACAATCTGGTGCAGTGTATATCATTCTAAAGAGCGCCATGTTATGGGGATAGAATAAAAAAGTGAAGAAAATATTGTAGTCGAAATTTTTCACCGAGTTATGTTCAAGATAATTACTAAAGCAGCTGACGTCGATAAGTATCGTTTGAAGGACGACAGAAGTAGGTTAAGTGTGCCTCAATATGAACAAAGCATACGCAATATTGCTTAGCGGAAACTATTTGATACGTAATTGTAAAAGTCGTCGTCATATATAGTCTTTTTAAGTAGCGTCGTCGTTTTTTGTTTTCTAGGCAACAGTTTTAAACATATTTTATGCGACGACACGAAAAAGCGAGCGAGACGTTCACCTGATAGTAAACGATACGCCCGCCCATAACAACGTCGCTCTAATTAGAATGCAAACAGAATACCACATTGTCCTCGTCGCCTTAAGACAAGATGTTTCGTCTCGTTACCCCAGTAGTTTCACTAGGCACAGCTCTGTTCAAATGGGAACACAGTAATATATACACTACTGTTTGGCAGCAAGAATATTAGCTGAGACTTCTCGAAAAGATTGAAGATCGCCAGACTTAAGTGGCAATGGGCAGGGCACATTGCTCCAAGGACAAACGGCCGATGGGACGGACCGACTATCTGGTGAGAATCGCGAGAACCCACTGGACAAGCAACGCGTGGCCGATCAATGTGGAGACCTTTGGGGGAGACCTATCTCCAGCAGTGGACGTCTATTGGCTGATGATGATGCTGCTTACCGAAACGATCTCCGGCAACAGATCTACCAATAAACATTTGACATATTTACAATCATCATTATCATTTCGTCTGACGAAGGTCTAATGCTTGACATATATACAGTTAAAGAGAGCAACCGATCGGGCTTTTGTGAAATAGACATTTGAAATAACATCTGTTAAATAACCAATATTGAATCTTAGAAGTAGACTACAAATACGCCTCACAGCACATCCTGTTACACAATTTTTTTTTGTTCATTTAGTTTCATTCGCGAGCAGAGGGAAATGCGCAGTCCGCAATGTTAGATCAAAGGTATTACGCATATTAAGAACAGAGTTTACATGAACATTTACTTATCAAAAGATGTTACCCGCCAACTCTCATTTCCCCGTAAGAAAATTACGGTACAGGGATACGACGTTTGTGTTTGTAATTTGACTCCAGACAGGCGCCCGAAATTAGAGAACCGCTATCTAACGACTACACGCTCGTGCGAGATGAGATTCTTTTTTAAACCGGTAATTGTATTTACCGAATTACGCGGATATGGGGGGAAGATTGCTATCTTCGTTTATCGCAAGCGAGCGCTAGCGGAGGGGCTGCGCTTTTAGACAACATCGTTATTGCGGATGCATTATCAGTCAATTGGTAAGGATCTAAAATAACGATCAAACTTTAGACATTCGGTACTGGTTTACATATATACATTTTGTATGTATGATAGAAGATTAAAATAAGTTGTATTAAAATATCACTGCTTAAAATTATTTGATTTAAGTGAATGTAAGCAAGACGAAAGTAATGGTTTTTGAAAGAGAAGAATGTATGACAAACTGTGACATTATGATTGAGGGATAAAAAGTGGAACAAGTGAAAGAATTTGTATATCTGGGTTCACAGTTTACGAGAGATGGCAAGTGTGATGGTGATATTGAAAGAAGAGTTTTAAAAGGGAATCAAGTAAATGGGGCACTTCATAACTTTATGAGTAGCCGGAACGTTTCACAAAGAGCACGACTGGCTGTGCATAGAGGCGTGTTGGTCCCCACACTGATGTATGGTAGTGAATGTTGGGTATGGCAGAAGAAACATGAAAGTAGGATTAATGCTGTGGAGATGAGAAGCCTGAGAAGTATAACTGGAGTGAAACGGATGGACAAAGTGAGGAACAGTGTGATAAGGAAGCGGTGCGGCGTGGTTGAAGATGTAGTGACAAGGATAGAGAAAGGGATGCTTAGATGGTTCGGCCATGTCGAAAGAATGGATGAAAGAAGATTAACGAAAGAAATATACAAGGTAAGAATGATTGGAAAAATCGGTGCAGGCCGACCTAGACGGACATACTCCGATCAAATCGGAGATGTCCTAAAGAAAGGCCGGATCAAAAGCACACGCAACCGACGAGCGTGCATGAAGACGCTTATGAAAGTGGAGGAAGCGAGAGAGGTGTGCCAGGATCGTAGCAGGTGGAGAGAGGTGGTCTCTGCCTACCCCGCTGGGAACGAGGCGTGATATATATGTATGTATGTATGTATGTAGTAAATGCGATGGATGTCTAACGGCGGAGACTAAAGGATAGGCATAGCTGAAAATCGATGTGTGGAAGTGGTGGAGAAAGTTGCGACGTCTTGAGAAGAATTGTATACAAGGTGAAGATCTACATGGGGTTGTAGCGCCATTTAGGAAGTATATTACTGAAAGTATATTAGCGGAAGCCAGCTTCCTAAATCGGAGCGTAGAGTCTGCCATTTTTACTTAACATGTGCCGTGGGTATTAGGGAATGAGATAAATATTCGACAGTAGTAAAAATATATTACAGTAAAATCATAATTGAAAATCTTGTAAGTTTATATAAAACAGAACTTTTGTAAAAGCAACCAGGAAATCGTATTATGTTCATCCTTTCATCTACCTCCGAAATCTGGTAAACATACTGCATAATTTTCCAGCTTCGTTATCACAATTTATTAACTTGCTACGAAGAAAGCAAAAAGGTATATAATCAGGAGGTGAGATTCTAAAAAATTTCCTGTTGAGGAAAATTGTTGTTTTTTTTTTAAATCACGATAACGCCATTTTATGGTGGATCTTCTCGATTCGTCCAGCGTTCCGAGCGGTTTGCTTATCAGCTACTTTCTGCCATCAATCTTCCGATTTAATGGCAGCCAGGATAAAAAAAAGCGATAACGAGCTCGCGACGCAAGCTTTGGCGCATACAAATTTTTATGATATTTCACGGTAAAAGAAGCCCGATAGAATTTAAAGAGAATTTTTTATAAGTCTTAATTGGTTGCTTTGTACACTTCAGTTACGAGGTTTTTATGCCTCAAATATTCATAGATTAACGAAACAAAGTATATTCAAAAGTCTATATTGCTGATACTGATGGTATCTGTTGCTGTAAACCGTTTAGCTAGATATTAACGAAGCTCCCTTTTCTCCTACCAAACAGACAGTGTAAAGGTTTTTCTGCTGTAAGAGAGTTAAACTAGTGAAATTACTGGGGTAACCAGTCGCGACATCTATGTCCCAAGATGACGAACATGATGTGGTGCTGTATGCATCATTTGCACTAGCGCAACGTTGTTATATGCACTTACCATCAAGTAAACGTGTACCTTGTCCTGTCGTTTCATCAAAAGTAATACTAAATACTCCCGCATAAATCTGCATCTGCAAATATTACGAATGTTGTTAGTTTGGTACGATTCAACTTTAGAAGAATGATTTTTTTTTATTTAGATAGCAAGTGAATAAATACTCGGTTTATGTTTCTATTGTCCTAAATAGTCAATGACTAATCAAGTATTTTTTTTGTATTAAAAAGGTTCATTGGTTTGTGTTAGTTGGCCTTCAATTAGTCTGTTACGTACACAAGGTCGGTGAAAGTACAGGTATCGTTTAACCGGAACGATGTTTTAGGGCATCACAATCGGTGTAGGCTTACCGGGGACTCGAAAGGCTTTGTGGTCTACCGCAACGTTAATGTCTACAAAGTGTTCTTTTAAATTATTCATTGCGTCTTCAATTGGATGTGCCCGGAAATGAACTAAACTGAACCTAATGTAGCTTGTTTACTACAAATCTAATTTTATTACTTTTTCAATACAAGTGGCCTTATGCGATATCAAAGTAATATCTGTGTGTAGTGGTTTACAGTTGTTTTTAATTATTGAAATAATCACAGTTGCACGAGAAGAAACTTAGTCTTATTGCATGCTTATAATCAAATCTGTGTAGCATCAGACTATTCATAATTTGAAGCTGTAGCAACAAAATACAAACAAACGCCGCATTTCCATGGTACACGCTATGTCGAATAAAATTTTATCCCTTTCCGACCGTCTTATTATTCCGTGCTACGCTCAATATGCGTAAAGGGACCGATCGGCGATGGAGTCCAAAAATATCAAATTTCTGCTAAACTTAAATCAGAAATCGCTCGACTTAACGCACGAATATCGGTCGCATATTTGTTACCAACTTTTTCGCTCTATTTTTACATTCAAAGTTGTAAATAACCTGTTATAAACCCACGTAGCAGACGGGCCAACGCGGGACCTTTGAGAACTTCTTGGCATGACATTTTCAAAAGATGAAATAAACAGCACCACGTTGTGCTCGTCGCCTTGAGACATGAGACGTTACCTCTCGTCACCCCAGTAATTACACTAGCACCACTGATGTTTGCACAATACTGTTCGGCGGTAGAAATAGGTGCTGAGATCATACCTAAACGTTAGACCTTCTAAGTCCCACCATACCTACACGGTCTCTGACATCAGACCACGCAGTTAAAGTAGTCTTTTAGCAAGTCTTTATAGAAAACTAAAATACAAATGATCGCGCTATTGAAACATGTTATAAACTTTTCAAAAAAAGATGTTACAATCTTTTTTTCATTATTTATAACGGAGTAAAAATTGATTCGCAAACAGAGATATTTTCGCATACTACTTACTACTACGTAGTACAAATAATTCCAATTATATTTCTGTTTAGTTCAGTACCTAGAACACAACAATAAATCAAACCAGCTGTGGACCAAGTCATTTCTGTTTTATAAACAAAACAAGGTTTTTCTTCTGTTAGCGGTATAATAATAGATTTATAGATGATGGTAATAAAAATTTTAAAGTCGGATATAAAAATTATTAAAAGCCACGCGAATTGGGCGGTCGCCAATTCGCAGAGGAGCGGCCTGCCGGTCTACCGGTCCAACGGTCCAACGGTCCACTCTAATGTATTTTATAATACCTGACCGAGGTTGTGGGATGCATAAAGGCTAATACCTCATCTATCATAATAAAATGAGGAAATTCTTTTATCATCTGTCGTAGTTTCACAACAGAGGATCAGTTTGTTTGAACACTTCACCCACGCAATGTCTTTTCTGTCCCTAATCCGAAAATGTATTGAAGAAAAAACAGTTTGTTTTACTAATGACAAAGTTACGTACGGTATCTTAGCAAGACAATAATACAGCAAATATCAGGACGGTATTGCAAAATAGTAAGTACATCTGATTGTATGTCTTCAATGGAAGATACATTAATAAGGATATTTACATCAACATAATTTTTTTAATATATCCAAACTCTATTGCTCGAAGGACCGACGGCTGATGGGTACTCGAGTGGCGCTCGCGTACTAGTAGACGTAGTGTTGGGAGACCTCCCACGAGGTGGACCGACGATCTGGTGAGAATCGCGAGAACCCAGTGGATGCGAACAAAGCTGGTTTAATGGGTATGTAGATCTTTGGAGGAGGCCTATCTCCAGCAGTGGACGTCGATCAGCTGATGATGATGATACAGACTTCGTTGTACATTTTGTAAAACAGTAATTTTAGTCCACAAATCTACAAGGCGATGTAGACTTTCATCTGATGGTAAGTGATACGTCTATAAGATGTTAAGTGAAATTACTGTTTGTCGGCAGAAGTAAGAGGTGTGGTGGTGTTTACTTAGACGTGGGACTTAAAATTTTTATAACCCAGTAATTTTACTAGCAAATCTGAACTAGTCAATGTCTGCACACTATTATAACGCTATAGAAATATGTTGCAGTAGCAGCAGAAAATAAACACCATTTAATCATTTTCGGTATAAAGTGTATTCAAATACATAATCAACGATTTCATAAATTATGTCTGAACTCCATATAATAATAATGATATTTAAACGGATATAAAATACCGTGGTTTATGGAACACATAACAAGAGATCTGTCTCCAGCTGTGGACGTCCAGCGGTTGAAATGATGATGATTGATATAAAATATGCTTAAAGATAGTATGTGATAAATATAATAAGTAGTAAAGTATATTATAGTAAAATATATTACAGTACAAATACCTATATGATACTCAAGAAAAAATAAGAAATCCATCGTAATAAGAAAGTTCGCCGAAGCTGTTACTGTGAGAGGATGTTCGTGTAAAAAACACTCCAGTTATTAATTCCTGTAAAGAACAAAGCGTTGTGTAGTTTTGGGTACGGTGCATTTTTTTTATAATTCCCAGGGGCGTCGGTGCGCTAACTGTCCGGGTGTCGGGTTACGTGGATATAAATAACCTTCGGCACTCAGGGCAACCGTAACTTGAGAGACAATAATTTATCGGCGCCGTCACGGAACCGTTCGCACTCCAACTGAAGTGAATTGATTGCTTTATTACGTGTTAAATGTTTAGGATAATTTTATTCTGTATGTTATGCGAACTTTTCGTAAATTGTATTCTTCAGGTCCTAAACCTCTGTTTATTAATCATGATGTACTGTAGATGTTGCCACAAACCTTCTGGGTAGGTACCACAGCCGCTCTTGATACAAACAGACGTTTGGAAGCAACTATGTCTACGGCCCTGTATGGGAGCTCCAACAGCTCGTGTCATACCCTATTTGGGACATCTACAAAGAGCCATGACTATTGGTGTTATTCCAGGATACCGAATTATCACCTACGAGGAGGCAGGTGTTTCCCAATATCTTCTCAGTGAGATCTGACCTCCCGAGAAGAACAGATCCCGTCAATACAATCAAAATTGTGAAAGGTTCTCTTCCTATAGTCAATGTTTATAAAGTGGAAGGGGCGATTAACCAATCCTATTGTAAGCAGTAGGACGTTGTACGTTCCCTCGTAAATGAATGGACGGGCAGGCGGTACTATTCACTGACCTTCCGGCTAGTGCCGGTATGTTCTTGCCATAGTTGTTTTAATAAGTACCGATACCGCGTAGCCAGAAGAGGGCGGACAACCGAGTGTCAACAGTGTGACAACAGATCCTAGACCAGTTCTCGGCATGGGATGACCAAAGCCAAGACCTCGTCGCTATTGTGGAGGATGACCACTCACTTCTTGGCTTTATCAAACCCATGATCAGTAATTAAAAATCGTGGGATGCCGGGGTGGCTTACTGCAAAGAAGTTTTGCTGCAGAGAGACAGCGAGAAATAAACCCTGATCTCTCAATCCGCAGGCAGACACCAGGGCGTCGAAGGAGTATGCTTTATGTCTCCCGGGACAGAGACCACGGCGGTCGATACAGGCATAACCAATCACCGAATAAGAAAGGCTCTAACAAAAGACGCTGTCTTATTAAGATCTCTCGAAGTCGGAACCACAGTAACGTGCGAAAGCGTTCGCGTGGTTCCGATCAAATACGCTGAATAAGATACTGTGGGGTTTTAACCGGTAAGAGTCCAGCATAACTCTTCTTTTGCCCCCGCAGCAAAAGAGTATTTAATGCAGATTTTTTTTTGCCGCTAATCTGTACTGCGTAAACATTACTATGTTAGGTTCGAAGGGTATTGTAGCTAGTGAATTTAAAGTAACTAGATTTAATATATTATTATTTCAAGCAGACTAGCACAAAGTGGGGAGCTGTACAGGCGACTCGATCTAATTAATATCTTACCTCTTTCAATAAAAAAAACTCTTTTGTTCTTCTCTTTTGATGCTGTTCTCCCTGCAGACGAGAGAGTTCCAACATAATAGCCCTTCACAAGGTAAATTGGTTGCTAGGGCCACCTTTCCATCACAAAGTCAAACTTTTCTAGATAGAAGGAAGTTTACCACTTATCCTCAAACTGTGTATGAATTACTAATGTAATAAAAAGTTTTGTTCCAAGGTAATGAAATATTGAGACAAAGCTTACAGAATCTATTTATTGTTTCTTTCCGATCTTGTTGCCTTAAAATTCGATTTATACAATTTGCAAAAGTTGAGTCTGTATTGCTACATATTTCGTTTTTTGTCACACAAAGGGGATATGTACAATGAAATCAAACGCGAAATGTTATAGTATTCCTTTATCATATAAATCCAATAATCTAAAACGTCATAACTCGCTATATACGCTGGTACGGATAGTGTTACCTTTGTTGAAGTGTTTGAACTTTGATTTATTCGTACTGCGACTTTGAAAGAGCCTTTTCAGGACTACAAAAAACTTGCAATAAATGTTACAAACCATATTCGCAGGATAACAATTTCTAATTTCAACTTAATACAATTGAAATTGTTGTTGTTATTTTTAAATAAAATGAAGGAGACTACATGTGGTCGAGATCCGAATGTTAAGATGGGGTGACGAGGATGGATGAAATTAAGAATGAGTATATTAGAGGAAGTCTGAAAGTTGCTCCAGTGACAGAAAAATTGAGAAGCAAGAGGTTAGCGTGGTACGGGCAAGTTGTGCCGAGAGATGAACGACATATAACAAAGAAAGTAATGAGAGTGAATGTTGATGATAGTTATAAGGGCAGCGGCAGATCTAAGAAAGTGTGGATGGATTGTGTGAAAGATGACATGTGTAAGAAAAGTGTGAACTCAGATATAACGGCTGATAGAGAGATATAGAAGAGAAGTACATAATGTGCCAACCTCACAAAGCTGGGAAGACGGCAGAAGGATTTTTAAATGAAATTGGATTAAAATGAAATGCATTATAAGATATGTTTGATCTATCAAATTTGTATAATTTGTCGCTTGTACAATTGTCTGGTAAGGAAAGTGATAGTCAAGTTGCAGTCCTTAAATACACATTAAATTAACTATGTTATCTTAAAATCAAATTACAATTTGGTTAATCAGTAAACGCAGCCTGATTTATATTATTACAATCATCCAACCGCGGCAGTACACTACTGGCCATAGACTATGTGTTTTGCTTAATTATTTTAATTTATAGATATGGCTAACCTTCAATTTTCTCTAATCAGTCCAGCGGTAAGGGTGTCGGCTTATGATGATGAGACTGCCTTCACAGACAATATATATATTTCACTATTATTTTTTCAAAGAATATATTCACGGTAAATGTTGGCAAACAGCTTAAGAGAAATCAATACTAAACCACTTAGTTTCATGGAAATAGATAATAGTCGTAGACTAACAGATACTTTTATTCGTCGCAAACGTTCCTGATCCTTTGTAGTGATGCAATTCAACTGCATTTCAAACGATCGACTCTTCTGATCACGTGAACGGTATACCGAGTACTCCCTTTAAAAAAAAACCTTTTTCATTTGCAGCTTCACCCCCGGCGCGCAGGTCGCTTATCTCGGCTGCACGAGGAATCCTTTAGAGCATTCGCGTGTTCTGCTCTATTGTGCCTGTGATAAATGAAGTCTCACGCCCCGCCCGCGCGCCCGCCTATCTAAACATGCTCGTAACGAAGAACGCGTATCGCTGATTAGGTACACAATGGGAGATTGTTAGTGAATGCCTCACGTCAATTGCATGCTAATTGATTTTTTTTTTTCGTCTCGCATTAAAAGCGCTCCGGCGACGCCGATACCGCTGGTTATCATCCCGCAACTTATCTAATGTGGAGGGCCGTGCGCTTCATAGAGACAAATAAGCATTGCATACCCTATCCAAGAAGTAGGTCGCTGGCCTAATGGTTACAGCGTACGGCTTTTATTCCGAAAGTCACGGGTTCGAATCTCGGCATGTACCAATGACTAATATTTAAGTTATGTACATTTGTGAACTTTAGTTACAACAGCGAAATACAAACGGTGAAGGAAAACATCGCGAGGAAACCTGCACATGAATTAGAATTTATTCTAAGATGTGTGTGATTTCACCAACCCGCATTGGGCCAGAGGGGTAACTATGGCTCAATCGCCGTCATATGGAGGGTAGGCCTGTGCCCCAGCAGTGGGGACGTAAATTGGCTGTTATGAGATCCTATCCAAAATCTTGGTGCATACACCCGTGAATATTTTATATGGCGACTTGAAAAGATGGTATTTTTGTCGTAAATAATTGCATAGGTCAGAAGTATATAGAAATCTTTGGAAAACTTATAAATAAACAAGTCCCTTATCATCCCTTCCTGACCATAATCCGAAATAACAATAAATAACTGACAAAAATGTACATATTCATATAACATTCCCATTGCGTCTATAATAACAGATTGATAGAACATGAATAATAAACAAAGGAGTTAATAGGTGAAAATAAAATTATTGAACTATATGAATACTAATAGTGAAAATATCTATTATAGTTTCCACTACTGAAACTGGAGTCCTTCTATCACAGGAAGAGTTTCAAGGTCGTTTATTTATCACTTTAGCCAATTGGCGGATGTCACATATCTACGAAAGCCCTTGTTGTTGGAACGACTTTCCCCACAATTTGTTTTACTTCACCGGAAACTCCAGTGCAGGGTGTATCGAACCTACGCTTCTTCGAGATATTTAGCACGTACCGATACTTTATAGACTAACGTGCCCTAACTTATTCATTGTTACGTTAAAAGCTTATGTTCGTTTCCATCATATGTTATTAATAATCGCCATTTTTTTTTTATAAAAATTAGAGAACGTTATAAAAAAGTTTCCGAAAATTATCCAAACTAGTTCTAAGAGCAAATATCACTGTATGTTTCTACAGGGACCAGTATCTAAGAGTAATCTAATTTTTTATGCTTAGAGACGTTTTGTTACCTAAGACTATTTTCGTATTACATTTTGACATATAAAGTATGCAATTGAAAAAAAAAAATCATGTTTATATATTGGATTTTATATGAAATAAAAATGAATCCTTCGTGAATATAGCACATGGCATGTTGCGTTTAGCCATTTTCCTTTTTGCTAGTTCATTACAAATAGCGTTGTTTGCTCATTAGAGTGATACGAACGGGGGATCTGTTAGTGCTGCATCATGTCTATAGAATACTAAGTGGTTCTATTAAAGTCTCACAATGTTATTCTTTAGTGAGATGCGGCATTCAAAATTATATTATAGTTTTTATGTCCCACTTCTAACATATTTTAAATGTCGAGAAAAGAACGAAAATTTGCTTATGGTGAGAATTGAGATAATATTTCACTTCCTGTTAAAGATAGCACCTAATCGATTAAACTATGGCTTGGTTACTTATAGTAAAAAATGAATCAAATCTACTTTCAAAACTAAAACTGAGCACGGTCAAAATACTAGAACTATTTTTTTTCTGCAAACGTACTGCTTTTCTGTGTGATGTTCTTAACAGTAAAAAAGGATTGGGCTTATGCTATGTTTGATCATTTGTCTAGTATGGTATGACATTCAATGGGATCTTTGCGAGTAAGCCAGAAGGACCATTAAAATGTTTCATTCTTTGCTTGGAAAAAAAAATAATTAGAAGCACTAGAATGTTGTGTTCGGAAAGGAATAATAAATGCATACGACTTTACGGGTAGAACACAAATATTTCCCACGGCTCATTGCCGCAGTTTCAATACGCTCTCCAACGTTCCTCTTCAACTCCAACAAACGGAGGAGTTTATTTTATAAATAATTAGCGAAAATACTTATTCCTTTAAAATTTAACTTAAACAAAAACTTTTTAATTATCGAGGAAAAGAAAGCAAACGTTTTATTTTAAGACCACTAGCTCAACATAGATACAATATAGTTCCAACTAATTATATTCTCAAAACCGAAGGAGTGATAGTTCTGTTTGTGCCACTGCTGGATATAGACCTTCGCCAATGTCTTGTCAAACATTCGCACGTGCTAAAAAGGCACGGGTTCGAATCCCATTTAGCTAAGGCTTTCGGTGAAGAAATAACCGATATATTCCGAGAACAGATTCTCGATATATATTTCAGTTCTACCTACACTTGGTCTCCGTGGCGGATTAATGGCCTTAACTCTGCTTGTGAGAAAAGGTTCAAGTCCCAGTTGTGGATACATAAAGTTGGCTATTTAAAAAAAAAGTACTTTCTATCGTCTTGTTATGTCGTATATAAACATTTTTTTTAAACAGAGATGTAGAAAAATTTGCATAGATTATTGTTAGCTTAACGAGTCTGAGCGGGACATGATAGAATATAAATCCCTTGTTGTTACCTCGCAGTTTATGTACGACTAGATATTTCACTTGCAAATAGCGTTTATTACGGGGAACGTCTGGTGATTGCTTGGCGGTGCGTGATCCGGTTCGCAATGCGCCGTGAGTATTCAGCGCAGGTAAGTATGTAGCGTAGACATGAGTCGATTGTAGTGTACGTTGATAATTCATTTAACAATGTAGATATTCATCAAGACCTCGTGAGCTATAAAAATGTATTATCGATGAAACGAAGAATTCTATATTATGTGCTTAATTTTTGATATTTTTTTCTATTCAATGAAGCAACAAAACAGGCGAGTTATTCACCTGATGGTAAGTGATACGTCTGTCCGTAACAACGTGGCGCTTGTTAGGATGGTATTCAGTGCACCACATGTCGCCTTAAGACATACGATGTTCAGTCTCATTACTCCAGTAATTTCAGTAGCTATAACTCCTTTTAAAACGGGACACTAACTTTAGCACACTACTGTTTGTCGGCTGCAATAGGAGCTGCAGTGGTACCTACCTAGACGGTCTATAGCTACAGAGACCTACCACGAGTGACTAATAATTTTGTGGATGTACCAGTAAGCTTCAGTTTAAAGTCGCGCTGAAAAAGCCAGCGCGACTTACAATGCCTTCTATTAACTTTATACATGATACACTGGTCTTTATTTATTCATGATTAATAATGTTATGAATGTATCGTAAAGATCTGGAAGCTTTATTTTAAAGGATATTTTAAAAACAAATATAGTTACGTTTTAAAATCTGGGGACATGCTCATAATTCCACGTCAAATAGTGATAGGTCTCTGTTGCTACAGACCGCCTAGTTAAGTACCACCGCAGCGCCTATTGCAGCTGACAAACAGTACTGTGCAAACATCGCTGTGTGGCTTAGCTGGCTGTACCTAGTGAAATTACTGAGTTATCTGGACATAATTTGTTATGTCTCAAGGCGACGAGCACAGTGTAGTGCTTTGTATCACTTACTATTATAACGATTCGTTAGTATCGAAGCATCGTCGAATAAAACAGTCTTGAACTATCAAAGATTTAATATATTATATTTATTCTGAAATGTTATCAATGTATAAAATAATAATTATAGTTTTCATTTCGGTCAATCTCAGATCAATCAGAGATCTTCAGATTTCTTCTGTTATTGCCAGAAGATTATTTTGGAAAATATGTTACGCGCTGTGCATATACTGTGTGGCGTTAATAAATGGTAGAGAATTACATACACAACGGTAAGCGAAGCTCCCTTTTTCATTAATGTTAATTTTTGCCGGCGTGGCTTTTAGTAATTCTCACTCGTTTTAAAAATGTGTCGAGTGCTTCCTTTTAACGGGGGTGAAATGAGATAATTCATAAACGCGTAAACTTGTTTGAATTTACCGTTTAAACTATTATGATTCCGTTCTATGCGCGATAAAGAGGATATCCTTTCTTCATAAGCGTGTTTTTTTTTCTTAAATAAACACCGCAAGTTTTTATTCTATTCATAGTTTTGTATTGCAAAGACTATAAAGCCTAGTAATATAATAAAATAATGAACCGCCAGGTAATAGAATGCGTATCAAATAACCTTTTATTTAGTAATTGAACTTAAACCAAAATTGAGATAGTGTTTCGAAAATACTCGTCTTTACTTTCTATATGTATAAACTCATTGTTTTGGAACTTGCCGTTTATGAAGGAAATCTATACTCTTATAGAGGTATTCTTAATTTTATTAGTGCAAGGTAACTGTTCCGAATACGATTTGGATAGGTCTGCCTGTGTTCCAGTTTGAGAGGCGCACTAACTACCAAAATGACCGGTTTATTGAGATTTGATATTATATGTTCCATGGCTGCTAGCATAAAGCGCTGCAGTGTATGTCAAACTATTGTTATTCTGTCAAAAGGGGTGTTAGGGGTCCAGCAAAACAACTCACAGGATCCAAGCCAACCTCACTTGCTCGTGGTGCACACCAAATCGGGCCAGCGTGGTGTGAGCCGTCTTAAATCCCTCCACATGAATCCTTATTACAGACCGCGAGAAGTCGCGAAATGCAGTTAGCGCTGGACCGATCGATGTGGGGATCTTTGGGATAGGACTTTGGCCAGCAGTGGATATTTAGCGGCTGATGATGATGATATTTTGTGAAATAATAAAACTTTCTAACCTAAGCGATTTCACCCTTACGTTGAATTAAAGTAATATTTAAGATAAATTCAAATTTAGTTTTAGTGATATATCTATATTTTGGTTTCTTGTATAAAGTTACAGTTCACAATAATAAGTAATGATGCCTCTATATCAAACTTCCTTTAAAAATTTTGAACATTAAATGTTAGGTTAAGTTAGCAGGTAGTTTATTAAGCAATCAAGGATTTAATTTAAATATCTATGAAATCCGAAATTCTATGACTAAAATAAAGAAAACTATTCATAACGAGATTCAATTAAATCGGAAATGAAAAGCGAACGAAAACGTATCCGTTGGCGTCGGTCATTCTGATGCCGCCAGTTTCAGGGTACAGTTATAACGGCGTAAGTAATAAAACCCGCTGCCGACTGGCTGGGGCCCCGCGAGAGGCAAATGGAAACCTATGGCCCCACTTTAATTGACGCATCCTTATATCTAGTATCTTCAGTCCACCCAATACACGAAGACTCGTGTTCGTACTCAAATTAGTTAAGGAAATACGCAATTTTTTTTATAGTAAATTATTGCAAATAGACTTTAGTGCGATCGGTTTGATACAAAGTTAACATACTAAACTATAGCGCATATAAATCACTAACACCATCTAGTGTAAACCAAATATTTTTCATTATAATGAGGAATAGGTATTAAGAGATCACAGCAGATTAAAAATGGTTTTCAGTGCCAGAAAATTTTCATCCATGCGATCGCTGCTAATGCGAATGCTGAATATGGTTATGTGTTTAAAAATAAGTAAATAGAAATACTTTACATACTTGCTGAAAATTTCTAATGTAAAGACTGCATCGATGTAGGACTATAAGCTACAGTGGCCTTCGGAACGGAATACAGATAATTTTAAACATTACTTCCTTACTTTATAAACAGTCTATGTATGTAACTCGATACGGCCTCCTACAAAAGAGGCCAGCAGTAAATTTTAAGTAAGTCGGTTTGAAAATTGAAACTTATGTGAATAATATATTCATTTCAAAACAAATTTCGTATGCCATTCATTATAATAGAATAGATCTTCGGACGTTAATACTATAGCGGGTTATTATAGATGTACCGTGTCAAGTTGATTCGGATAAAAAACCCACGCAGAAATGACAGACAGCTTCCGACAATCTTTAAATTTACGTTTTTACATCTAAAACTGCTTTTTTTTGTTTGCGCCTCCGAGAAAATTGCAATCTCGAGGAACTGGACGCTGAGTCATTTGATTGCTATTTAAACTAAAATACCAGTAAATGAGTCTGCGAGTACTCGAGACAAAGGAAAACGGGAATGATTAAAAACGAGCAATTAAAATAAGAAGTGGGTACTTGTTGATGGTGAAGTGGCACTTGACAAATGAATCTGTGATCAACATCCATTCGCCTTTTTGGTTGTAATAAGTTGCTGTTAATGCTACGATCCGTATCGAAGGCACATGATACATACAATTTAAAACAATGTTTCATAGAGTATTATTAACCCATCAGTAACCGACAACCTATTAGGAACAACTGATATCAGTAATAATTGGATCATCTCGTCAATCCAGTGTTAAATTGAGTCTATTAAAATGTAGGCAGGGACTAAGGTTAATAATAAAAACCTTTTTCATTTAAGTTAAAATGTTATATGTGTATTATAACTTGAGGCCATTTGAACTTTTTAAAAAGGGTCGACTGGCCCTTTGAGAGTCGGCCAAAAGTAAATTAAATACGCGTTTCATTCCGTTTTGAGGGCACCGCCAGTACTTTTAATTCAGTTAGTGTTAAGTGAGTCAGCTCTGAAAGAATTGTCTGGAACTGATTCGCTTAAGACAAAAACTTGAAAAAAGGCTGCGTTAAAAGGCGAGAGAAAAGCGATGATTCATGACTGGAATTTAATTTTTGAAGAATGCTCTCGCGTTTACTGATGAAAACGTTAAAAAAAAGTTTCGCGATGAAAGCGAATCGGGGCCGTGGTGACCTTTTATGATGGGGGGGATATCAAAGTGTCTCGGCAAATACAACCCTTCTTAATAGCATCACATAACGTACGGCTGGAAAACCTTTTTAATTCATAATTGACTTATCCGACATAATTCCGAGAGCGTGGCAGTTTATGGAAAATTTAGCGGAATTTTGATATTGAATAATTTTCATAATGTATCACGTGGTAATACTTGTTAATTATGGTCGTCATCATCATCATTATCAGCCGACAGACATCCACTGTTGGAGATAACCCTCCCTAAGAAATCTCCACATAGATCGATCCTGCGCTGTCCGCATCGACGACTTTCGTCATGATCGGCACGGTCACTGGTCCCACCGGGCACTTGGGGCCGTCTTTTGTATGAGTTCATTAAGGGGAATTGGTCTGTTAACTCACCATGCTGACCCAGTACGGATTGGTGAGTGGTCAGAGCCTCGTCTGTTATTCAGCAGAGTGCATCGCGTGCAGGTGAGATTGACTTTGGCCCCGTAATATGTTGAGAGGAACCCCTTACATGTTATTTATACAATGGCTATGAATCATTTGTAACTTTCGCGATTCTTGTAAATTTTTAAATAAAAAGCTCGGATTACATCATCAATGAATCGACTGTTTTCCTTGTACTGATGTAGCTCAGAGTCGTTTTCATAAAGCGTGGTTTTAAGTTACTACCCTCCTCGCTTATTTCGTGGCACTACGCCACTGCCTGTGTTTGTATAAACCGTACTGAAGTGACCTAAATAAGAAGGCAACTGTTTCGCTTAGACAACTGCTCTATGCTTGCCGATTACCAATTTATTTTAATCATTTTATATAGTATTCTCCAGTAATAGTGTCGATGTGGCTATATTACCAGTGAAGCCTTGACGATAGAGATGAAGTGATGGCGGATAAAAAATTTTAATTAACGTATAGAAAAGGAGAAATTGCTTTCGTCTAAATGAAGTGTCATTATAATATTTCTAATTAAACCCAAGCTTATATTATTCAAACATTAGTGTGTCCCAGATTGAAGAGAGTTGTAACAAGCTAACTTACTGGGGTAATTAGATTTAACATTCTGCCTTAGACATACACTAGTGCAGTGTGTACTATCCTAAGTAATGCCACGTTGTTATGGGCGTGCGTTTCACTTATCATTTCATTATGTAAATGTCTCGCTCATCTTGATACTTCATAGAATAAAAAAAGTATCGAATTTTAGTTTCTAAACTATATATTCATTAAAACAGCGTACGAACAATCGAGTAATAAATATAGTAAAGTAGGAATACGAATGAAATAAATAATAACAGGCGTTCAAGCGCATATATTTTTATATTATAACATTTTTGGTATCATATCTCAAATTTACACGAGACATGAAACATACTGCAAACCAAATAAAAAATTATCATTTTCATTTTTTTATGTCCTGCTTACAAAGTTATCACCTCAGCTCACGATTTTCACCAAAAAATCCTTTTGACCATTACTCATTCATGAAAAATTTTCAGTTGCCTTTCATGAAATGGTCCAACGCATCGTCTCGTCATAAAAGCATTACGCCGCGCGCATTATAAAGCCGTCGCTTTGACGCGACGCGTACTCGCGCCGCCGCTCCACGCGAACAAAACAACACGTACACAGTTCACGTCCGTCACATAAGTCCCGGCACTTCGCGCGTCCGCAGGCCCGCTACAACTGCGGGCCGCGTTAGGACGCGTTCACAAGCACAACGCGCGCTCGCCGTCTAAACTATGTACACAGGGAACATAGCGAATATAACAGGGGCAACATATCAACATAACATAGGAACATGTAAATATAACAAAGGGAACATGTGAATATAACAGGGAACGTGTGATTACAACATAGGAAACATAATGAATGATTTTCTCCAGATCGTCGTTCCAGAGGCAGGCGTCCGAACACTACATCTACCGGTACGCGTGGTGTAAGGGGGCCCGCACAACAACTCACGGGACCCAAGCCAATCTCACCTGCTCGTGGTGCATTTTGATAGTCAATAAACGAGGCTCTGGCTCCCACCAACCTGCATACATAGGTTTACCAGATAATAATAAATAAAAAACTATTTTCGCTTATCATTTTTGTTACATGTTTGTATCTATTTTGTTTCTATGTCTTATATGTAATAACCCTTCTACAATTTTTTTGCCCGTTTGTGCTTGTCCGTTTCAAAGTATTCGTTTCTAGCGAAACGGTTTAGCTTCTAACAGCAGTCTAGTATAAGAATTATATTTCAGTAACAATTAATTTTCTTGATTAGTATACTTTACAATCAAAGATTATCTCTGTTAACTGTTAGACGTGACCATAATTAATTGCTAGTTTAATCAAAAGAATTCGCATATAGCTTAATAAGAGTGTACATTTATGTTATAATATTGTAGATTTCATAGAATTTAACTTTGCTTCTAACGCAGCGCTCTCGGTGTGATCAGAACCTTAACTGGCGTAAGCTCTGGTATGAATATTAAACTGAAAACGCGTCTCATTATAATGTGTTGTAAATGTAAACTAATGCAGTAGATTAGCGACGCATATGTAACATATATTTATTAAACAATTCTCTTTCTTAACTATGATTTTATAATTACTTCATGTACAAAATACAAAATCAGGGGTACAAAACGTTTTTGACGTAAGCACGAAATAATAACCCGCACCAAAATACGCATTCCGTTATACTGATAGCAAGTCCATGGAGACTAGATAGAAACGCAGAGATTATTTTCAGTCAAACGGTAGTATAAAAGTAGTATAAAAACATTACTGGGTCATAGTTTAAAAGGCGGTGGTAAACTGGTGTAATTACCAGAGCAACCAAACATCTTATCTCTCAGTCCCATAGCGATAAGAACAATGTGGTATTACATCATAACTAGCATCTCTTTCTAATGGGCTGTGGCGAATAACGAAATAGCCTAGAGGTACATATATAATTTTTATTATTTAGTCTGCTCTTATCAGCTCTCATACATAGTGTTCGTAATAAAGTATCTCTCCTAAGAAAATCATAATTTCTTATCAACATTGAAACTAGTAATTTTATGACTTCAGAAACCAATTTAAACCTCTTTTATTTTGTATGCCAATACAATTCCACCACATAATAAACGGAGATGTAGTCTAGGTAGTAAAGCGCACTAGTCTAGATAAACATATTTATAAAAAAGAAACATTTGTCACTGATCGAATAAGTGTTGAGATGGGTAACATTGGTTTCATCTGTAATTCATCTCTGGTGTCATTCCAAACTAGTTGCACGACCGTCAGATCTTATTCATTATAACTTTGTGAAGTATAAAAAAACGTTTTGATAATCAGACATTAAATAACTAATCAATACGTTTATAAATCTATAACAATCCAAGTAGTAGCTAAATTCTTACTGGCATTGGTGTTTCTAACTAGATTAATAGACTGCAAGTTGCAGAGTACGGACCATTATGAGTTTTTTCTAATTCGTCTCGGTTATCTATGTATATATTTTAAATCTGCTACTGTAACAGGTTTTGCTGTGTTACAGCTTTCTGAGTGATCTAACTTTATCAAGTCCATTCAGCCTCCTTGTCATTAACATCACGCGAAATTGTAATCATACCTTACTATAGATCAAAAACACCAAAAGTTGACAATGTTTGCGTCAATTCTCAACCCGTTCAACGTTCTCAACTACAAACATACATTCATACATACATATATACATACATACATACATATATACATACGTACATACATACATACATCACGCCTCGTTCCCAGTGGGGTAGGCAGAGACCACCTCTCTCCACTTGCTACGATCCTTGCACACCTCTCTCGCTTCTTTCATGAGCGTCTTCATGCATGCTCGTCTGTTGCGAGTACTCTTGACCCGGCCCTTTAGAATATATGCGATTTGATCGGAATATGTCCGCCCAGGTCGACCTGCACCGATTTTTCCAATCATTCTTCAATTCAACTCCTAACTATTAACAAACAATTCCGTGCCGGTTTGACACGCGACCTCTTAAAGCCCGCATGAGCGTGCATCAAATGCAGAGCGCCACTTTGCATATTCACACACACACCCTCACCACCTCCTACCCCGTGTTTGACTAACGCGCTTTACAAAATGGCCGATCCGGCGCCCGATTGAATGAATACACTATTTCACACATTGCGCCTTTTAACTGTTCCATTGCATTTATCCGATGTTTACGCGGCGCCCGTTGCTCTCCGTGGGAAAATCCAGCAGTCATTTAAATTTAATATTGCAACTTTGTTACGTGTGCGGTCAATTACCGGATTTGCGTTTTTGATACCGTTAACCATGTTACTAGCAACGTGCCATGGCATTGATTGACAGTATCGTATAGTACTGTGTACTAAAATTATAGCGTATTCGCTTTTCCCTATTGTTGTTGCCGTTGTCTGAAATATTCCTTGACAGCGAACGCAACCGCAGTTCACTCTCTATAGCAATCGCATGAATGATACGAAATAAAATGTTTCATAAAAGTTAATTAGTAATAAAATGATGAAGGATATATGAAATTCTAAAAATCTTGTACATGATCATGTTTCCATGGCGATACGTTCACTGGTTTTCACATTATATATATACGTATAGAGATTATAGATGCAGATACAGATGAGATGCCAGTCTAACGAAATCAAGTCCGATGATAGCTTTTAGATGCGTTTGAATAATAACAATATACAATTATTTCAGGCAATGCGGCTCGTACTGTATTAGTATAAACAAATAGTCTCTTAAATGTTATATTAAGTTATGAAATCAAAGAAACACAGTTAAAGGTCAAACTGGAAAATAGTCTGTCAGAAAGAAGTCACATTTGTCGGGGGAGGGCTGACAACTCGAACCATTGACTGCGACAATCTTAATAGCAACAAAATTTTTTTTTCTTTAGAAAATTTTTATCTTAAAGGAATTTGAGTGGGACTGTTACAACTATCAAAACGGATGGGGAACAAGTCTAATAATAAATATACAACACATGTTTTAAAGAAAGTTTGTTGATATTTTCTTATTTTTGTTTCAGGTAATATTTGATGATGGAGGTGATAGGTGACTTTAGATACTATTTCAAAACAATCTCAGAGTGCTTGGAAAGGAAAACTTGGTGAATAAAATGTGTAATATAGTACTTTGCAAAAATTTAAGATTTCACTATAGACAGGAATAACATTTCCAACAAAATATAATAGCTTGGGGAAAAAGAAATTCATTATTTTTATATGAACTTCAGGACTTTATTTAACATGCTTCGGATTGTCCGATTTGGGTCAAATATGCACCGTTTTGTTCTATGATTTGTTGCCATTTTAAAGGTAACTTCATAATGCCCCTCTCGTAGAAGGCCTGGTCTCTATTTGCAAAAAACTCTAGTAGCCGATTTTCACAATCTTCCCTAGATGCCAATTTTTTATCACTAAAGAAATTTTGTAATGCAAGAAAAAGATGGTAATCGCTTGGTGCCAAGTCCGGACTGTATGGCGGATGCATTAAAACTTCCCAACCAAGCTCCCGAAGTTTCTGGCGAGTCACTGTAGACGTGTGTGGCCTAGCGTTGTCCTGGTGGAACACGACACCTCTCCTGTTGGCCAATTCTGACCGATTCTGGTCAATTGCTATCTACAAACGATCCAGTTGTTGACAGTAGAGATCAGAATTTAGTGCTTGGCCATATGGAAACAACTCATAATAAATAATCCCCTTCCAGTCCCACCAAATGCACAGTAGAACCTTCCTGGCCGTTAGTCCTGGTTTGGCCACCATTTGAGGTGCTTCACCGCTCTTTGACTATGATCGTTTTCGCACAGGGTTATCGTATGTGATCCATTTCTCATCTCCAGTCACCGTCCGTTTAAGAAATGGGTCTATCTCATTCCGTTTGGCCAAGGCTTCGCAGATGGAAATTCGATCCATCATGTTTTTTCCTGTTAATTGGTGTGGCACCCAAACATCGAGCTTCTTTTTGAATCCAGCTTTGTGTAAATGGTTTAAAACTGTTTTGTGGTCCATTTTTAGCTCCTGGGCGATGTTACGACTGCTAACATGCCGGTCAACTTCGATAATTTCTCCGATTTTATCGACATTTTCGGCGACCGGCCTACCTGTGCGAGGTGCATCTTTAACATCAAAAATTCCTGAACGGAATCTACGAAACCAAAATTGCACATAATTGGCTGTTACAGTATCGGGTCCATAAACACCATTCACAATTTTAGCCGCCTGGCTTGTATTTTCGCCTTTGTTAAAGAAAAACTGTAAAATGTACCGAATTGTCTCTTTGTTCACTTCCATTTTTAACACCCTGTAACTCGCAATTGAATGCACCAAACAAAAAACAGCAAAAGAATTTTTTTACTGCGAAATGTCACCTTTCCAACGAGCATAAATCTGAAACTGTTTGATCGATACTTTACGAGAAATTTATCACTACAGCTATCTACCGAAAAAATAATGGATTTCTTTTTCCCCAACCTATTATATATTTTTATATGTTGGATATATGTGTTATCAGACCGATTTAGACAGAAATCGTTCGGGGATACCACTGTTCAGCAGTGGGTATCAATAGGCTTAAATTATTATGATGGTTTAAATATAGTTCACACTTGCCGAAGGTCGTTGGGAGAATCTCAATTTGAAAATGATGCATATTACTTTTTACATTATTGAACACAATTCCGCTTAATTTATGGTCTTTGGTATAGTTACAGTTACGTATAATGTACTTGCTGAGTAATAATGCTCATTAGCGAGTAATCAGCGATGAATGCACGAATTAGCATTCACTTAATCACACTGCGGCGTGACCACGAATCGTCCACTATTGTCTTTTGGTACATTCGATATTGTGTTTGTCGTGATGCACCGGTTGGAATTATCCATAAGTAATCTATTATTATCTTTTAATCAATATTCAATATATCTACCAAACAATTTTACCAATACACTTCAGTATCCATTACTGATACAAAAGAGGAAAGTTTACCTTAGCTGTTTGGTAGACACTAAAGAAACTTCTATCTGAAGATAATAAATGAAAAGTAGTGCTGTGTAAAAACATCCTCAGTAGAACCTCATTGTATTGTACAAGCGTATTATTATACAACTGTTTCTTTGTCTTTATTATTTAAAAACAATAACTTCTTCACAATCAAGCTTCTGTATTCACATTAAACCTAAACTGGTTGTTTATAACTTGCGTCTAAGAGTGATGTGTATATAAATTACTAAACTAACAAACATTAGTTGTCCTGAACGATGAACGTAATGTTGTATCGAGCAAACAAATCCAAGATAGTACCTTCTTCACCTATAACATATTTTAGATGTTTACATCCGATAAACAGGATTCTTGTAAAATTAGGAAACTATTCATTAAAATATTAGAGCGATTTAATTATTCATAATTACTTTTATGTTTAATATTCAAAAAACCGTTAAACTTTATCAAGCATCTGAGATTCAATAATATACATCATCCTTATCTAATAACATCGGGCCCCCGGGGACCCTCGATTAAGCCGGCTGATACAGCGACCCTATAACCGTGATCACAAGTCGGCCGCTCCGCTCTCCTCGCCAGCTTACAAAACGATGCGGCCTAGTTAACTAAAATAATCGCGGTCCCTCCCCGGGACTCGAACTCGAACGCGCGGCTCGCGTGCCCAAATATTTACATTGATGTGATTTGGGTTAATCGACGCCTAGAGTGTATACTGAATTTCAGTACAACGTTGTTGTACTGCTGTTATACATTCGTCTCACGAATTCTGTTGATCTTCGCATGTAACGTCACAGCTTTTTGCGGGATTTAATCGCTTAATAGTGGTTAGCAATGAATTGTGGTCCATATTGTCCGTTTATGGGGTAAACAGCGCGCTGATACGAGCACTGAAATCACTTTATGAGGGTTTCAGTGCCTGTGTCAGGATAAAGGGGGCTTACTCAGACTGGATTAGCATCCATAAGGGTGTTAGGCATGTGTGGTCTCGCCGTGTCTGTTTAGCCTATTTATACACAATTGCTTGAAAGATAAGAAGAGAACTCATTCATTTTAAGTCCATACCCACGTATGGACTTTGAATGAATGAGTTGACCATCAAATGCCTCCTATACGCCGATGATCAAGTTTCATTACCATCATCGGAGAGGGAGTTGCCAGTGATGGTTGAAATGGTGCATGATGCTTTAACAAGCAAAGGTATGAAAGTGAATGTGAGCAAGGCGAAAGTAATGGTTTTTGAAAGAGAAGAATGTATGAGTAACTGCGACATAATGATTGAGGGACAAAAAGTGGAACAAGTGAAAGAATTCGTATATCTAGGTTCACAGGTGTGATGGTGATATTGAAAAAAGAGTTTTGAAAGGGAATCAAGTGCATGGGGCACTTCATAACTTTATGAATAACCGGAACGTGTCACAAAGAGCACGACTGGCTGTGCATAGAGGCGTGTTGATCCCCACACTGATGTATGGTAGGGATTGTTGGGTAGTGCAGAAGTAACATGAAAGTAGGATTAATGCTGTGGAGTTGAGAAGCCTGAGTAATATAACTTTAGTAAAGCTGATGGACAAAGTGAGGAACAGTGTGATTAGGGAACGTGGTCGAAGATGTAGTGACAAAGATAGAGAAAGGAATGCGTAGATGGTTCCACCATGTTTAAAGAATGGATGAATGAAGATTAACAAAGGAGGTATACAAGGTAAGAATGATTGGCAAAATCGGTGCAGGTCGACCTAGGCGGACATATTCCGATGAAATCGAAGATGTGCTAAAGAAAGGCCGGATCAGGAGTACTCGCAACCGACGAGCATGCATGAAGATGCCCATGAAAGTGGGGGAAGCGAGAGAGCTAGTCTCAGCCTACCTCACTGGGTCTTGTAATACTACTCGATGCCATCTCGGCATATATCAATGACTTTAATATTTAAGTTATGTACATTTGTGGACTTTAGTTACAACAGCGAGATACAAACGGTGAAGGAAAATATCGATAGGAAACCTCTGCACATGAATTAGAAATTATTCTAAGGTATGTGTGAAGTCACCAACTCGCATTGGGCCCGCGTGGTGACTATGGCCTAATCGCCCTCATATTGAGGGCAGGCCTGTGCCCCAGCAGTGTGGACGTAAATTGGCTGTTATGAACGTTACCACCATCATAACATAAACCAACCGCTGTAAAGTAAGATATTGCTGTGTATCGGTTGTTAACTTAAAGTCTGGATATTCTGAGTTAGCTTTACAACGTTATTATTTAACATTTAGTTAAATGTATGAAGTCAAATGTTTTATCCATGTTATAGATAAAAAAAATTAAATAATTCACGATTTTAATATTTGTTTTATTCTTCATCACGGCGAAACGAGAGGGATGTTCACATGATAGTAAGCAATATGCCCGCCCATAACAAAATAGCACATTACGCTCGCCTTGAGATATAAAATGTAGTCTCATTACCTCGGTAATTTCACTAGCTGTTGCGCCATTCAAACAAGAACATAGTAACTTTTGCACAGTACTGTTTAGCATCAGGAATAGGAGCTTCTGCCTAGACGGTATCCGGCACGCAGAGAACTACGAACATTAATAATATAAACTATAATATTTTTTTTATGATGGAATCGTGGCACCGTGACGCACTTGCGCGTAATCAGTACAAATCATCTCTAGAAACGATCGCTGCGCGCAGCACCGGTTCCGTATCAACACGGCCTAATAATAACTTTCTCCGCTCATAACGCAATTTCACGTGTCGGCCGTGTACGTCCGCAGCCCAATTAACCGTCAGACACAATTTTAACACCACAATATATCATTTTCATTCGCTCGATCATGCCGTGAGAGGTAACGGGGCGTGCGCTGATGGGAACCGAGCGCTCGTATTATTACGTTACACGACTCAGATCGCCGTGATACTGTGCGGATACTGTGCGCCTATTCCACCGGCAATAGTCTCATTGATAAGGAAATTGATATATAAAAAAAAATCTTCAAACTTTATGCCCATTTGAGTACACTTTGAATCTAGAGATAAAGAAAATGTTTTTTACACTAGGAAGCGATATATATCCGGGGTAAGCACTAGGTTCACCACTAGTCGGGAGATCAATACAAAAAATAAAAGATCAATACAAAGCGTTTATTGCAACTGAACAGTTTTGCATAGATTCCGAACCTTATACCGGGTTGAACATTTTTCGATATGTCGGTAGGTGTCTAAAACTTACATACTTCAAAGGAAGCATGTATCAGAACTCTATCACATAAAATCAACTGCAAAATTACTTAATGAAAAATAAGAAAAACATTGATTTTAAACCTGCTGAATAGTGTCATCTAATTTAATATTAACCATCGTCATTACAAAGGTTTACCACATGTTACAGAAAACGATCAATTTCCGTATACTAATGGTACGTTTCTGCTGCCAAGGACCGTCTAGGTCATAACTTCTGCAGTTTCTATATCTGCCGCCAAACAGTTGTGCAAACATAACTGCGTTCCAGTTTAAAGGGTGTCGTAGCTGGTGTAACGAATATAAATATTACATGTCCTATCCTTACCAGCGCCACGTTATGGGCAGGCGTACCACATACCATCAGTCACTTTTGTCTCATATATAACAAAAACAAAACTTCCTTATAGTCTACACCTACATCGATATATTGTTGTTATAAATTATAGTAATGAACGTAATTGAATTCTTACTCAGCGTTTACATATTTTTGGCCATTGTATAACGTTTTCGGTACATTTCAAAGGTTATTAAACGAGGCTGCGCGTTCACCACGCGTGCTCGCCATGCTGAGAATAGTCTCTCTTATTATGACAGCTAGAATAAAGCAGTAGCGAAACATCTACTAGTGGTAGGTCGCTGATGCCGAAGACTGATTATGTAGGTACCACCGCAGGGCCTATTTCTACCACCAAACAGTAGTATGCAAACTTTACTATGTTCCGATTTAAAAGGCGCTGTACTAGAGTAATTTCTGGAGTAACGAGACACTACAACGCATGTGTCAAGGCGTCGGGCACAATAACAAAGTATAGCATTCTAGATAGTGCTACGTTGTTATAGGTGGGTGAATTACTTTCCATCAGATGAAGGTTTCGCACGTCTTAACGCTTCCTTGAATAAAACAATTATAACATAGGGCACTCATATAGATACGAAAATATCCTTACAAGCAATTAAACACTAGCAATTGGCTTTAGCATCGAACTGAAGATCTTTGTGTTATAAGCCGAAAGCGGTTATATTCCACTATTAAAATGTATCTTTTTATATCGAGCACATTTTGAAGATTTCCGTTATGTATCTAAACCAAGGAGAAATGTATTATTTATATTAGCTAAAGTAAACACATAAAACATAGTCGTGGTTAAAATACATATTGTAAAATCGGCGGTGGCAGCGGCTCGCGCGGTGCGTGACGCGCGTGTGGTCTGACCTTTATTAAAATTTTACGGCACATCTAGCTAGCTAATGGCCGCCGCTTCGTCCGTCCAACTGATACTATAACATAGTCCGTTTACTTTAAAAATAATAAAAAAAGGAAATATATGTCAGCAATATTTAAATGCGAGCAACGCGGGACCGATCGACGTGGAGATCTTTGGGGGAGGCCTATGTCCAGCTGTGGACGTCTATCGGTTGATGATGGTGATGATATTAAAATACGTATCTGATTTTATATGTATATTCAAAAGGTTGATCAAGGGACTATAAAATAGCAAATAAAGTATTTAGTTAACTAGCGAAGGATTATTTGTATGGACATAAGAGTACTAAACACTTAATCTAAAATTTCGGACAAACCATTACAAATAATCCCTCGCGGCATATATTGGTTACGAGTATTTGTAATCAAAGCGGATACAGTTTATGTTGGTAGCACTTTATATACGTGGCAGTACTGCCAGTCTTCCACCGACTGTCACCGGGAGCACGACTCGTGCGGCTATTCAAGTTTATAGCTCCTTTGTATAAAATATCTGATCAGTTTATTAATCTGACATGACATTGTGAATATTCTGTAATAGAAGGTATTATGTTGCGTCTTTGACTTCCTTGCCGTGTTTTTGTCGGAAAAGCATGTGCTGGCAAACCAGCAATAACAAACATTAAAACTTCGAACAAACATACAGTTTTTTCCTAAAGCTCTTTAATCATAGATAGATATTTTTTTCGAATGAGCATTGCTTCCTCATATAGCATCAATTTGTGCTCGTCCCAAAGACATGAAAATGATATATATCGTTGCTTACTTATTTGCAATAGCTATAGTCCCTGCAAACCAACACATTTGTTATGTACATAGCTTTACGTTGTTACTGTTTGTAGAGACGTAGTTCAGAAATAAACTATGTTGTTAGAATCTTAGTATTTAATGGACTTAAACGACTTGTTTTGCCAGCAGAATCAACAGGCGCTACTCTTTAACGAAGTGTCCGGCAACATAACTCTTTTAGTAAAAAGATATTAAAATATATACAAAGTTAATACAGGAATCAAGATTTTGTCTTTTTATTCCCTCAGACTATAAAGCCAGTAGTGACTGCCTACTAATTATAGTTTAAGGCGAAAAGCTGATCGTCTATCCTCGTGCGTAGCTCTGTAATGTTAAAATAACTCTTACTTATTTTTAACTTTTTTAGTATTAAATAAAAATTTACAGCGGGTCTTTCTTTAGAAAGGAGATTTATTCTTATAAATTACCACGAAATAAGTAAACTCGCTGAGAAATAAAAATAATCGGTAAAAAAATCTACATACAAAGCGGCCCCTGTCACGTCCCACAGACGGACGGACCGGCTTGTCAATTAAAAGTCCGCTTGAGTTATTATCAGCACACACGCGATCCACGGCCTGATACTCTCCGCTAGCATATGTAAATAACTTGTTGATGTACCCGCCGATACCTTCTTTATTTCGCATACCTGCGCTTTAAGGCAATTTCACAATGCGCGAGCGACAACGGCGAACCAATTGCAACGGTGACAAGTACACATTGTCTTAAAAACGTGCAAAATTGAAGTTAAGATAACGCTAACTTTGCATCTATTCTTTAAAAGGGAAAATAAAATTTGATGTTAAGTAAACATTTTAACAGGTGAGGGGTCCTCGCACAAATACTCACGAGATCCAAATCAACCTCACCTGCTCGTGGTGCATCCAGCTAATCAACAAACGAGGCTCTGGCTCCCACTAACCCGCATTGGGACAGCGTGGATCGATGTGGGAATCTTTGGGGGTATCTATGTCCAGTTGTGGACGTCTACCGGCTGATGATAAAACACTTTGACAAGCGCGTCATTGTTATGAACTGGCGATAAGACTTTTGACGTTATGTTAAAACATGTAGTAGTTAATATTTGTGTGAAGTGTTGAATACATAAAAATCCTGCTTATGTTGTGAAACGGTTTTAATGCTGTAATTCCACGCGTGTTGCTGCCTCCTTGAATAATATATTGGGTAATTGTTTTCAGTTTAGAGTATTCCGGAAATTTAGATCTCTTGGGTTAAGGTTGTGGGGATTTGCATACGAAAAACGTCTGAATAGTAATGGTTTTACAACATTGTGTAAATATATATCAATAGACGCATTCTGTATTAACGGATCGTGACTGCGCGAGTTATAACCCTATACGTATGCTTCATATGTAGTGCTTGTATATTTAAATAGTTGTGCTAGGCTAATGGGAATGACTATGTTCAGCCGTGGACGTTTATCGGCTGATTATAATAATGATGAACAAGAATATTAATATAACTAATGATATATATGGGATTTCAATGTATTTAAAAGGCATGAACATCAGATTGAATGCCATTTCATATAACTATCTGCATTTAGCACACTCAATACTTTGGTTTTATTTGGAAATGATAATCCCTGATTCGTTGACTGAGCATCAGTTGATGTAGCATTGTTATAATACAGTTATTCTTCCTTTGATAAACTAATAACCTGCTATTACATTTTCCGGCCCTGTTAGCAGAAATTTATCGCAACATTTACCATATTGTACGCAACTCGGGCGAGCCCAGAGGAAAAATGCCCGAGCGTTTTGCGCATCCGAATGCTCCTTAAATAAAACGAGATTATCAAAGGCCTTTGCGAGACGAGCGTATACAATAACCCTAATTTGGCTACCGTCCAGGGCCCGTCCCGCGGCCGCGCCGCACCCGTCCCGCTCTCGTGCCGTTTAGATTGTATCGTTAGGTCGCCGGAATTAAATTCAGTGCCTCGGCGGTAGCGAGATTAACTGCGTAATGTTTGCGAAAATGTACCGGAACTGGGGAGTGCAGTTACACGGATGCTGGCGTATGAAAATTAAAAATAAACATTTGTTTATTTACTTTATTCTGTACCTGAGAAAAATGCGAATCTTGACACCAACATTAAAACAGGCACATGTTGGATGTAAATTGGTATATTTTACTAGTGATAGGTCCCTATATATAGAGATTTATGAGATCCCGCACAATAACTCAGGGGATCCCAGCCAACCTCACCTGCTCGTGGTGCACCCTGCTAATCAACAAACGAGGTTCTGGCTCCCACCAACCCGCACTAAGCCAAAGTGGTGGGAAATTGCTAGAATCACACCATATGAATCCTTACAAATGACCATGCCTAGTGCCCAGCGGTACAGGAGGCAATGATGATTGTATGTGGATGTCTTTGGAAGGCCTATGTCCAGTAGTGGAAGTCTATCGGCTGATGATGATGATAGGTTTCTGTTTCCGAAGAGGGTCTAGCGCAGGTACAAATGCAGCGCCTATTTCTGCCGCCAAACAGTAGTGTGCAAACATTACTGTGTTCCGATATGAAAAGCGCTGTACGCTAATGCCATTACTGGGGTAACGAGACTCAACATATATCTCAGGCGACGAGCGCAATATGATGCAATATATTATCCTAACTAGCGCCACGTTGTTATGTCCGGGCGTATCACTTACTATTTAGTGAAACCTCCCGCTTGTTGAATTCAATAACAAAAAGGTATACTTTAGCTTCGAAGAAGTTTTCTTATATTGTTAAACTCACTAATGACTCCTAGGGTCGCGCTGAATTATAATATATTTACTTCCGTACAATTCTATATGATCTTGAGAATTGGCATATCCTACATATATTATATATTCGATAAAAATATTTTCACATAAAAGTCGAAATGATAGCAGACGCCTCTTGAAACGCCTCTTTAAATTAAAAAAAAAAACTTAGTGATGGTCGCTATTAAATTAGATAGTAACACTTTTTTAATATAATCCACTTCTATTTAACTCTTATTCAACACGGTAGGATAATTTTGGTACGTAATGAAGGATATTGTATGTTAATTTTTTCCAACGAATAGTAGATGATCTTTTTTTATGAGCGGACACGGGCCATTGAGGCACTTCCGTTTCTATGGAGGGAATTTTATTTTTAATATCAAATATTCAGACAACCTTCTCGTTTGACATTGGAGCGATCTCGAGAGCTTTTTAAGTACGATCTTAGCTGGAGGTGGCGATTTTTAATGACTTGATATCTAAAGCAAGTTTGCATTCATTTAAAAATTTTATTTTTATGACGCAATCTCAGTCATATAAAATCGTTTAGTAAAGTATCGTGTAATGCGACTGAGGCTGCCTTTACCGCCGAGCAGTAGCAATTATCGAATAAAATAATATAACGAAGTACTAGAAATTTTGGTAAATCAAAAGTTTCATGTCCTGTTTGATGTGAATTTTAATAGGAAAATCCTATTAATGGCGCCGGGACACAGTTTCGTTGTGCCGAATAGTAGTGGTTAAATTCCGACGAATCTCGTCGCTTATAGACAGCCATAAAACGATTTCGTACTATCAATTACGAAAGCTGACTTTTTAGGTTAATGTACTGCTCTTTATATAAGAGAAAATAAAATTAAGTTTGCTGCTTAAATCTCTAAACAAATGTCATCAGGATTCAGACTTTATGGGAATATAAGCTGAGAATCTACTTGGTAAAGAAAACAAGTTTAAAAAATCTATTCACTCTTCACCATGACTTCAACGGCGTATCTGATTTGAAAAGACTGACTTTGTTAGACTATTCTAATCCATTGGTTCACTTCGTGTTTGCATTAAGAGGAATGATTTTTGCTATAAGAACAGAACACTAATTATATTTTTCGAATAGTATAAATTTCGTTGTCATCTCCAAGTTAATAAGATGAAATAAATAAGAGATAACGTGTATCTCTCACGTGTAATACAAAATTAATATCTGTTTTATTAAGTACGAATGACATTGCAAAGAATATGCTTTGCCATTTACTGAAATATCGCACACTCGATCCAGGATCTTGCGACCGTATAACTACGCTCGTAGGTTCTAATATCAAATGTATGTTTACGCTCTTAGAGATCTAGTTGAGTCGGTAACCTCGTGTGATATTCACTCGAGGAATCGATCGATCAACGTCCGTGTAACTCAAGTGAACGCTCCATCAAACGGTGGCTCCCAACAGGTGATGTTAATGTAACGGTGTGTTGGATATGTAAAATTATATCTGCTATGAAGTAGTGAGTCACTTCGACTCTGTTCTCGCGCAACATAATCTTTACATCTAAGCTATTGTACCCGAATTTAATATATCTTTGATCATTTGCAATGTGTTCGTTCATTGTTTACGCCGCATTATATCCAGACACCAACACACACTTAGCTAGCCTAATCTTTACGACCTTTCCTTGTCAGAGAAGAACTATTTATTATTAACACAGATTTATTGTAGACAGTTGCTGTATAGGCCTATGTCCAGCAGTGGACGTCTATCCACTGCTGATCCACGTCTGAAAATGAGTTGCTGTTCAGTACAATTGTGTACAGAATAGAGATGGAATATATAAAATAAAAAGAATAACGATGTAAATCACCACACAATAAAATACAAAAAATTGAATATATGTCAGATGAGACAATTACTACTACTACTACTCCTCTGGCGAAGCAACCCAAGGTGAGTCTTGGCTTCCGACACAAGGCCGGCAGACAGGTCGACGCTCAATTGGGATACCGAGAAACGCTTTTTTGATTCTACGATTGTCTCCCATCTTTAACAAGTGGCCCATCCAACGAACTCTGGTGGCATTGGCTGCCCCTATAATGTTCGGTTTGCCAACTAGCCTCTTATATGAGAAAATTACATGGAAAAAATATATAACTTGATAATTGTTGGATTTATGGCTTTTTATTTCACGTGCACAAGCTGCTAAACGATTGGCTTAAAGTTTGGAGGATTAAATAGTTACCTTTGCTTATTTAGGTAAATATACTATTATCTGTAATTATTATATAGATTATAACAGATTAAACAGTTAAGATTATGTACACAGATTATATTAATCCATGAATAATTACTCTTCCAGCAATTCCAAACATTTAAGTGAACAATAATGATAAAACAAATATCGTAATGTAACTTCTACATTGTGGGATTCTTGGTCTTGTATTTGTATAAATTCATTGATCATAGGTCTCTACAATACTGTTGCAGTTGCACATACTGCCAAGCGGTATAAAATAAGTTCGTAGGCAGTATTATCAATGAAATTATAAGGATAATGAAATTGAAATTGATGGACTAAGAGAGGAACAGTGTGATAAGGGAGCGGTGCGGCGTGGTTGAAGATGTAGTGATAAAAGTAGAGAAAGGGATGCTTAGATGGTTCAGCCATGTTGAAAGAATGAATTAAAGAAGATGAGCGAAAGAGGTATACAAGGTAAGAATGATTGGACAAAAGGGTGCAGGTCGACCTAGACGGACATATCCCGATCAAATCGAAGATGTCCTAAAGAAAGGCCGGGTGAAGAGTACTCGCAACCGACGAGCATTCATGAATACGCTCTTGAACATGGAGGAAGCGAGAGAGGTGTGCCAGGATCGTAGCAGGTGGAGAGGTGTTCTCTGCCTACCCCATAGAGAACGAAGCGTGACATATATGTATGTAATGAAATTGATTACTTAAAGAGTAAATTACAACGTACTTATTGCATGACTACATAGTCCTCGAAGATTCTCTATCACTATTAATTTATAAAAAAAAAGATAATTCTTTCTACTATTTCTGTGTGAGATGTATCTATACATCATAGAGTGAAGCTCCCTAACCCTGTTGATATGGACAAAGCTCACGGCGTCCCAAAAATATTAAATGACGTGTAGCGTCGACATCAAAATACGTCAAATTTCAATCGGGCCGCTCGCAGCTGCGACCGGCCCCTCGATAAATATTCAGAGGGCTCGTTGAGATGCGTCGGAGGGCCCGAAACGGATTTTTGATTTGGTGACAGGACGGCGGTCCGTATTTATTGTGTGCGCGAGTTGAGAACTTTTTGTATTCCTCCCTTCGGTTGGCTACCGAGGATAGTCGGCTTTTCGAGCTGCGAAACACTGAATATGTTATATCATTATTTTTTATACTATATACACTATATTTTAAAAGTACTGAATAACTCTCATTTCCTTGCAGTAACGCCGCTTATTTTAGATTTAGTTAATGTTTGCATTTTGGAAACATGAATGAAAGCCTTTGAATTTAGAGCTTCACTATTAATTCTTAAGATATCATATGAAGATTTTTTTTTACTACGACACTATGAAAATGTAACGATCGATTCTTTGAACGAAAAAAAAAACATCACATCAAGGAAAGGAAGATAACTTCTTTCAATAATTGCACTGTTTTTATATAATTTCCTTATATATAAAAAAAAATATTGGAATGCGAACGATTTAATTTTTTTTCATTGTAACTAATAATAAAGACTAATACAGTATTTTGAGTCAAAACTTGCTAAAAGCAATTCGTAAAATTGAACTAGAATAAATGATGTATATGTTAAAGGCGGAAATAAATTTATACATCCGTCAAGTGAGCGGGCGGTGAAAGCTCATTTGCACTTGGCTGCGATTAATTTTAACGGCTAATTGAATGGCCGCGTTAAATGCAAATCTGTTGCGACTAAAAGCTTCGCTAAGTCACACTCATTGTTTTGTACTGCACTATGTTTAGGTTTAATGCACTGTCCTCGCATGATATCCAGCTGAATATAATCACACTAATTTCTATTTATAACACTGATTTACTTAACTGCAGTCTGGCCCACCGTAGGTTCTACATTCACACCTTTGCTTTTTATTACTAGTAGTACTCTATGTTTGTTTCCATCAATAGAACTGCAAAATATCTGCATCATCAGTGTTTAAAATCAAGCTCTAACATCTAAACTCTTATACGAAATTATAGTCTCTTAAGATATATTTCAATTACATCATTGTTGCGGTAGACATCTACAATAAGTCCAGGGTCAAATAATTATACCATATTTATGCATTTGTTTATCGTAGGGGAAATATTCTTAAAAGATGCTTTACTTCTGGGGGAAAGACAAGGTTATATGGGGCTTCTACCCACTAAAACTCTCTTGGTGGTCTCCGTTAGTGCATTAGGAGGGGCTCCGGGATCTTCTACGGACGCATCGGTACCCCCTGCACTCTTGTTAAAATATCCCACGAAATGGCAAAGCCGCCTTTAGCACCCACGCTGTGCTACGACAAATACAAGACCACCAGGCATTTGCTGTCCTCCTAAGGGGCTCACTTATTCAACTCTGAGGACCCCCACCCACAAGGCTCACGAACCTGAAAATATGTGGAACGATACACGATTATGCGTGTTATGTCAACGCAAGTGTCTTCTTAATCTTCTCTGTATCTTCCAATTTTAGTATATATACTGCATGAAGCAAGTACATGCATATGTACATATACCTACAGCATATTTTAGTTCATATTAATTTTTATGTCCTAACCTTTTTCTTAGAGAATATGTTTTATTTATGAGGAACATCGCAAACTTTTAAATCAGAAGCAATTAAACTGTGAACTTTATGTTTGCGCTCACATTTAAGAAAATATTACGTATACTTAGTACTTTAAAACTGCTATTAGTTCTAACTTTACCCAACATATAGTTTAACTGTCACAGTTTAATTTGTAAAACTTACTTTTTTATAAATTCATACTATTCCGAAGTCTTATCTCTTCATTGTGTAGTCTAGTCAGGGCCCTTTAGTTTTATTTCATTAATTGGATTTTTTATCAATGTTCATGGTGGGTAATATATATTATTTTCCTCCCCTCTTTTTCATGGTATTTATGGAGAACTTATTACCGTAACACATATATATCCGGTAAGAGAAACGTCGGAAGACGAGCTTTTTTTATTAGACGAAACAACGAGACGAGGAAGAAGTTCACATAATAGTAAGTGATACAGGTGCCCTTATGGCAGTATAGTTTACATTTATAACACATTAGTGTTATAAATATAAACGTGACGCGAGTTGGGATGTTGTATACTACACTACATTGCAGTTGTCGTCAAACAAAAAGTGGAGACTCGTCAACAAAGTTATTACACGAGCTACGACGCCTTCCAATCCGCCCTACAATCAAACACAGTAACGTTTGCGCGGTATTATTTGGCGGGAGAAGTAGGCGCTGCTGTGGTACCTACATAAACGGTATCCAAGAACAGGAACCAGTAAAGCTTTCTATATCTTATGTATCAGATAAAGCAACAACCTGAGCAACATGCTTTGTAACAACTGGATCTAAATAAATCTGGATATAAACGTACATCAACTGGATTGCTTTGTTACTTGGTTTGTTAGATGGTGAAGGCAGCAGTGAATCCAGCAGTGAACTGACTACTCCAGGCCGATGAAAATAAGAATTTCATCAATTTTATACTCGTTCATTAATCTTTATGGTGCTTTACTAGCTCAAAGTCATTAAAGAGTTTAATGTTCTCTTTGCGAAAACTAAAACTTATTGCACCCTACATTCACAAAATAACATTAAAGCATGTATCAGCAGCCGCTTTCGACTACTTCCGGCGCGCTCTCGGACTGCTAACGTAATGACTGTGGCTAATAAATATTCAGATTGTAAATCCTTACCGCCCCTCATCTAGTATTCAAATTAACTACGGATTGTATAACGATGTAGTCGCGGCAGCAGGGGGTGTGGGCTAATTTCTTAATATATGCTCAGAATTCGATGTTTATACTCAATGCTTTTAAACTACTTTATATAACGTTGGACTTATTTTGTATTTTTCATATTATTAAATGACCTAACTATTTTTCCTGTTGACTGACTGGTGTTAAGCTTTGTCCATAGAAACAAAAGGAACCGCTTATTTCAATAGTGTATTTAAACCAATTAACTACAATGTTTTTTTTTTATAAGAATACACAATAAATAAAAATAGACTATGCTTGGTACATATATTAAAGTGCACCTACAAAACTTGCTATCTTCGCCAGTGCTTTGATTGTGCCTGTGTATATATTATGTTTATGGATTTAGCTCTAATAATACACGTTTTTATTTTTACTCTATGGTTATCAAATAAATTTCAGGATATAATCTATAACGACATTATACTTACATATCCTTATAACTAGCATCGATTATACTGCAAAACGTAATAATAGTAAGTCTATTACGCAAATCAGCTCAGCGTCATGAGCATGCATTTGAACCGAAATCAATAGTATTATATTATACATAAACGTACTTCGTCTTTTGTGTAAGTCTACTGTGAAAAACGTTTCACAAAGTGGTTTTATGATTTTTTTTTTAAATCGTTAGAAAATCCAGTCTGTGATGATAAGGCACACTAACCTCGTAACGACCTATTAGATTTTGCTATTTCCTAATGTAGTGAAGGTAGGGATACGACTGGATGAGATCAGCGCAGGATAGATCGGTGTGAAGATCTCTTGGGGAGGTTTGTAGCTACCATTAGATATCTATCAGCTGTTGATGATCAGTATGAATTGATTTTGTAACTTGCATATTTCATAAGTCGTTCTATATGAGTAATATAAAAGGCATATATATACACATCTGCATTATAATGCTGTGTTGAGAAGTACAAAATGAACACAATATTCGAAATTCTTATTTATTTTTATCTTCCTCTTGTTCTTTTCCCAGCGATGAAGGGTCGACACAGTATGTACTACTTTTCCACATCCCTCTATCAGCCGTCATATCTGAATTCTCACTCTTCTTACACATGTCATCTTTCACACAATCTCTCCACACTTTCTTCGGTCTTCCGCTACCCTTATAACCATCATCAACATTCATTCTCAGTACTTTCTTTGTTATATGTCCTTTATCCCTCCGCATAACATAGCCGTACCACGCTAATCTCACATTCTTGTTTTTTAATTTCATAAAATTATATAAATGCAAAGTTATATTATAAATCTTTGTATATATTACAATTTGAAGAGGAACTACCCAAATCACTGCTCTCCCAAATTTTTAAATAGCTTCATAAGTGATCACTTGTCCACTAAGTTACTTATGTCTAGCAAATAAACTTCTGAATAGTTGTTAGAGGAGCCACATAAAAAAATTGTTGAGCAAAAAAAATCTTAAGTCCGATACAAAGGATTGTTCCAGCTTACACTTAGATCTACAGATTTATGGAAAGGATTATTTTTTTTTAGTTTTTTATTTATTATTAATTTTCGACAAAAAAATATACGGTTAACAATAAGTGAAAGCTTCTTGTCGTATAAATATATACATGTAGTGCATCCTCATAACAGGAAAGAAGTGAGTTTTATTGACAGGTATATTAAAGACTACGGTTAAACTGATTACGAACTATCTTTTATTCCACTAGTGGTAAATTCTACATACATACATATATATCGAGCCTCGTTCCCAGTGGGGTAGGCAGAGACCACCTCTCTCCACCTGCTACGATCCTGGCACACCTCTCTCGCTTCCTCCACTTTCATAAGCGTCTTCATGCACGCTCGTCGGTTGTGTGTGCTTTTGATCCGGCCTTTTTTTAGGACATCTCCGATTTGATCGGAATCCAATCATTCTTACCTTGTATATTTCTTTCGTTAATCTTCTTTCATCCATTCTTTCGACATGGCCGAACCATCTAAGCATCCCTTTCTCTATCCTTGTCACTACATCTTCAACCACGCCGCACCGCTTCCTTAACACACTGTTCCTCACTTTGTCCATCCGTTTCACTCCAGTTATACTTCTCAGGTAAATTCTATCATAATCATAATTTTTTTTACGTTTATAGTACATACAATTTACATTAATAATTATATATAGTACTATTACTAGAGATATTTGAATTTTTTAGAATAGAGTGGCGATGAAATTCAAACTCTCACACTCATTCATTCCTTCTCATACCTATGGTCATGAGTGCGATTCGTTTTCATTAGCTTAAGGTTCTACTCATCGGTTCTTTAGCCTTCGAAATAGATTCCCTGCACCTAGATATTGTTATTCTAACAAACTCTGTTTTTACTTTTTATTAATTTACTTCATCAAGTACGGTCTTGCATTGTGTATTCTAGTGTGCAAGTCACTATCCTCAATTTTGAACTGGCACTAACTTTGTGATTATTTCAGTAATACCATTTCCAGGCGCGTCCCGTTCTCTGTTCATCGTTCACTGCGGGTAACGTAATTTATCTTCTCTAATCTAGGTTGACTGGATAACTCCCCGGCCGAAGTTTCAGCGGTGAGCTGAGCCCGAGTTTCGTTGCTTTGTTTACAGAAGTAATTAAAGGAATTAGAAATTTGGCCACTTCTCAAAACTTTATGCATTTTCCACCAGCGGGACTTGTGTAATCTTATTTGTTGATCTCGGCGCCACTTACATCCTCCGAACAGGTTCCCGCTTTGTCGAGGCGGTGGGGATCAATAGCCTTGGCTTGGTCATCCATGGTGTAGAAAAGTGGAATCTACCCGGCCGAACCGAGGTGTCCGCTCCAGGTGAGCACCATCAACTCACCTCGGATGTGTGCCAGTGGGCTGTGGAGGCAGGCTTGTACTGCCCTTCGCAGCCGTGGTGAAGTCGCAGGGGAAAGAGGAGTGTGGGAGTTGCGTTTCGCCTCTCTCATTATCCTCCGTGGTCGTATAACGATTGGCGGCAGTGCCGAACAGATGGAGCAGGGATAGTTTTTTCTCTTGACTCCCATGGCGGCCGCGCGACGGATTCGGGGGTATCCGACAAGAAGCCGAAGGGGGGTCCAGCATCTCGGGAGGAAAGCCCCGAGACGGAGGTGTGCGGTGCAGCCGGCGCTGGCGGGGCCGCCGTAGATCAACGTCGGGGGAACATCGTAGGGGTTTTAGTTGCTGCTAATGCGATATAACCTGTCTTCGCTTCCGCGGGGACAGGTATGCGAAGGCATTTCTCCCAAATAAAACAAAAAAAAGGCGCAGCTTACGGTTTCGTACGTTTTCGTTAATTTGCCTAAAATTAATACTACTAGCTCGTTGCTAGTTTCATGAGTAGAGCGACAAACATCTTAACTTTTTTGTTCTTTTTATCTTACACATATTCAAATTATGAAACAGTGGTTGTTAATATAATTTCCGACTTTCAGAAACAATAGTTTTTAATACTACTCAAACTATCACTTTGGGTACAGCTTAAAAACAAAATCGTATTAATTATTTCGATTTTGGTTTCCTCAACGTCTACTTATACTTTTTAAAGCATCTTGACGCCTTTACAGTTATGTGCGATAGAGTTCCCGCAGTTCTGGCCAAAAGCGACGGAAACTATGAGGTTTTAGCTGGTGAAAATTCGATATAACTTTAATATTGCCTCCCCAGACCCTCACCTCTGTAAGCTTCCTCGCTGATCCGCCACGTAGTCGATGAAAAACGACCAAATGGGAACGATGTTCAACTGGCAAATGTAATAAATTACGCATTGCAACTTTTGCTGTGTAGCACTACATTACGCTTTGGACTTAGTTGAGTTGTACAAAAGATGATATGGGCTTTTATTTATCGATGTTTTGCTAACCATTATCTTACATAATGTGAAGTGGCAATGAGCTTGAAGATAAACATGCTCTCCTAGAATATCACATGTTGACGACAGCATCCACGCGACAATTTTATTATAGCAATAGGTTTACAATATAAGAATGGTATATGGATTTCTGGTGGAAGCTTGTAAACATCAATAGATATCTATCGGCTGATGATGAAGTAATGCTGGGGTTATTCCAAGGGAGTTACCTTAGCACTCCTTTATTATTTGTAATGACTCGTGGCCACGGAGAGAGACAGTGAAACATTTCGCCGGTTAAAAAATCGTTCGGAGAAAACGATGATAAGGTTTATGGACTACTGCTTGATGCTGTATGAAGCTTTAAGGACAGTAATGTCTACTGCTGCAAGCCAGAACATTCCTAGGCATAATGTTTTACATATGGATTGATTCAATCACTTAATGATTAGAAGTAACACCATAGGTCATAAGTGTAAATTCCTAATCAATATCTTACCGATACCGATAGATCATTATTGTCTGCTAAATCGTTAATTATAATTGTTATTAATACCTAATAGGATTTCTTATATATCGAATGGCATACATATTCATGAATCTGTAATTCTGCTACAGATATATAAACACGAGTATCATATCTACTCAACTGTATAAAGTTAACGTAATTATCGTCGTTAAAGCATTCATCCGACCATACATGACACACGAGTTAAATATAGCTCTTAACTTAGTTAACTACTTATTTTATATAAGCGCTTTATCACTTAAAAATGCGATTAGACACTAATTGATCCCGGACTAGGAAAAAAAAACTAAGCACCTTGCGTGGCTCCGACGCGTGAAGATACGGCGGTCGGCAATAAACCTTGCTGCCGAACTTGAAAAAGTACCGTTATCAGAGCTTAAAATACTGTCATTATAATTTTAACTCGTATCTCTTAGCCGTCGTAGAAACCTTGGAATAATATTATCATTCCTAACTATTCGTTTATGCGACTTTAAATTCTATACGATTAGAGACATGAGCGATGATTATTGATCGAAATGTATTATTACAATATTTGTCCTCAGAGTAAAAACAAAGACATTAACAAAATGTCAGGATAGATCTGTTCGGATGGTGCTAGGAGGCAATAATACGATTTAAAAGCGACGTACACAATTTGGTGCTGTGTGTATCAACGTAACTAGTTTCACGTTGTTATAGACAGCTGGATCACATAACATCAGGTGAACGTACCGATTGTCTTGTCATTTCGTCGAATACAAAATACTCCATATATCCGATTTAGTACGATGTGATTCTTCCCCGAATTTCCATTAATAGCTCATGCATAGAATTGCACATCTAAACTTTACCTCGAAATGGAATTTGGCACATCATTAAATCAGTAATTACTCCAGCACCATTCATACCGGAACACAGTAACGTGTGTATGACATATTTTAGCTTTATACATTATTTACCCGTAAACATGCGACTTCATTATAGATATTTCCTCTCATAAATACTATTCACTATGATTGTTTATTGAAATTCAATTTGAAGCATACACAAGCGTGTGTTGTTTGTGTATTTATTCCAACATCTCGCTCAAGGTATAAAATATTCGTTAATGAACAACTGTCTCCCACCCAGATGTTTCTCCGTTTCACTTGGACTGCATAGTAAACACACACAAGTATTGCAATTTGCAACCTTACCAACGAAAGTTTTACATTTATTTCCAAATCGAACTTTTCGATAGTGAACCTTATTTAGAAGGTGAAAAGGATTAACGTGAATAAAACCAAAGGTCCTTTCGATGTTCGCGCAGAGAAAAAAAAAGGAAGAGACGCAGGTAGAAAATTGAACACAAAAGAGTGCGTTCCGTTTCTGTTCGGCGCGCACAGCTACGATACGCTGCCCGCAGCGCTGCCCGGAGCGCTGCCGGCCTCTATTGTACCTAGATAAAGTTCATAATCGCACGGCGATATACCAAATAACGAAATGGACTTTGTCAGATCTCTCCCGAGTCCAAGTTCCTTTGAAACGCTCACTGGCGGTCAAATTTTTATAGCTATGACGAAGCGCGTTGCATTTAGTGCTTTTAGGTTAGTTTCGGTTCAATTCGCGGGACGGGATGATGTTTCGTGTTTAACTTTATATTGTAATTAAACTGTCCGGTGTGGCTTTAGTGTTTAGTGTTTTGTGTGTGTATTACATAATGGTATGTAATTAATACTAATATTTCCAGTTGTAGTTAGTTTATTTGACTTAAAACTATTGAAAATCAAAGTTTTTAAATGATTCGGCTATAGAGTATCTTTAAGCAAACTTTAGTGATTAAGCTCATGTTTTGTGATAAACTTTGCCATAAAAGTTTGTCATGGTTTTCTAAACAAGTTTGTGTTTACGTTTATTTTCAGCTTGAACCTTTAACATATGATACTTCCTGTTCGTAAGTTCTATATTGTTCTATTTATGATTCGTGAGAGGAAATCCACCGAGAAACATGTCTCTGTAAATAATATTGAAAATATGGAAACATTTTCCTTGAGAGATATTTATTTACCTTAAATGATATTGAGTCGCAGGATGTATGTTATAACATGAATAATAACACGATAGAGTAAAACGTAAATCTTTATTTGATGTTTTCATATAAGAGATTATTAAAACATTGTGTATTGTAGGTCTATGTCCAGCAGGGACGTATGTCGGCTGGCGATGATGATGAAGATGATGATGATGAAAACATTGTACTTATATATACACAGGGACGGTACTTTATACTTTGATTTACTGTATAAATCAATTCAATTAATACAAGATAAATCCACTTAAATTGTGATTATCTTAGTTTTGATATTTTAGTTTTTGTGTAGTCTCATATTGGATATTTGATGTTGGCTTGTGCCTTTTGTAGTTTCACTCGCTTTCATATGGAAAAGAAAGTTAAGGTTTGTTAATGTGTCTGATTAATTAATTAATTAATAATATAATGATTAATTAATTAATTAGTATGTATCGGTGTATTTCTTGTTGATTTAAAGCAGAGCGCGCGGTCTCATCTTAAAATAACACATGATGACTATCTACTTATCAAATGATAGCACAAATCCCTATCTATAATGTGATTTTGAATTAGGATTTAGATAAGAAAAATAATTTAAATCATACTTTTCTCTTCACAGATGTTTCAACCGATACAACGGCTAAGTAAGATGTAGCCGCTTGTCCGCTGTGAAATATCGTAGTGTCAAGAACAAACATGTCGGCACGGTCGGCGGTGATGGGCAAACAGGATTACAGCTGGCGGAGAGTGTTCAGTGGGCCTAAATATAGTGTTGCAAAGTGTCTAGTGCTTGTGATAGTGTTGGGCCAGTGTGCTAGTGGTAAGCAGATGAGCGAGACGCTGCAGCGGGCGCTGTCGGCGGTGCGGGGACCCAGCCCCGGGGCGAAGAAACTCCTCAACATACCAGAGGATGGAGGTCGGTGTTTCAACTTAATAAACTAACGCGCACTTCGCAATCAAACTTTAACAAAACGTTTACCAACGGACCGTCCAATTAAGTAACAAAGCGATTTAATTAAAGGTTATGAGTTGAATAATAACGCACTTACAACTCGCAGACTTAATATATCAAAGTTATTCCTCTTCACGATAACACTTCTAAGTTGAACGAAACTCGTAAAGCATCCTGATTTACGCGCCTCAGCCGACAGCGCCTAAAAGCTCCGCGTTTAATTACTTAAAAAGTTTTGACTTGTCATTATTAAGCATTCGGGGATCTGGGCGAAAGTTGCATGTAAGGTTGTCTCTTCGAAGTTATTCTTAAATTGTTTCTATGATATTAATAATAATTAATTTTTTTTTAAATTCCATTGTAACTTTCGAGCGATTGTCGTTTTTAACGTCTGCGTTTAAATTTCAACTAAATTCTGGTTTTGGTACATTTGTAAAAAAATAACTGTTTATGCATAGCATTTCGGTTAAAAGAATATTTGTATGGTCCATAACAGCCAATTTACGTCCCCACTGATGGGGCACAGGCCTACCCTCAATATGGGGGCGATATTTGTATGTTAGTAGTTAAAAATAATCCTGCTTGTGATGCTGCTTCTACGCTGTTGGTTTTACTCACGCGAATTTATTTCAAGATTTCATCGGAATTTTTTATTTTCTTAAATCGTAATAATTGCTATGTAACAGCTTTTCACGATACTAATATATTGTTTAAATAATTATAAGTACACAAACACTTGAGATAAAATTTTATCATGTTGCTTCGCAGCCCTGTTTTTATGCATGCTATGACCTCTGAACTGAGTAGGTCGTTACTAATTAAAAAAAAATCTTATAATCGCCGCCCCCACTGGGCTTTTGTTAAACGATGTCCTGAAACTGTGCTCCTTGACCTTGGAGACTTTCGGAATGAAAGTAATTATTATTCCATGATATTGGCAGAATAACTTTAACTACTTAATTGTTAACTTTCAGAAATAAATATTTTTTTAATCTTGAACTAATTGTTAATTTCTTAATGAAACTCATAAAAATATAGACGAATCAAATAGTATCCGTATCCAAATTATGAAACCTCCTGCGGTGAACTTAAACTCGGTTCTATGCAAATCATCCGTCGTTATTATTATAACTAAATTGAGAAACTTTTAGAATAAAATATAGATATTCAGAGATTTTTATGATCGGTTCAGGTTTAACGCAGTTTTAACATTCTCTCAATCAATTAAATCATGATTTGATACTTCGTCTAGCTATAATGAATGATATGATTTTTTTAAAAGGTAAGTAATTCATTATTTCCAAACGGCGATGTTGATTGCTTTGTATAAACTAAGAACAGTAAAAGTAGTAGTAAAGTAGATCGCATACTTACACATGTAGGTTAAAACATTTCACTCATTAACCTTTCCTCGATACAAATCTATTGTACATTATACAAAAACTTTAAGTACACGATTTAATTTAGAATCCAATTACTTGTTTGTATTACTATAAAAATTTCTGCCTCTTGACATCCAATTAATGGAAGGTTAAACTCGTTAGAATTCATTACGGCCTTACTTTTTATACGGCTTAATGAGTGTTTAAGCTTAAGGAAAAAAGCCACAAAAATGGTACAAGGCTCATTTATAAACTATGCACGATATAGCGCACGGCTGGTGTGTACAAGTAATGTCCGAATGTTTAATTATACAAGAGACTTCACTAAACTTCATCCTTACACAGCTTAATTAAATCTCTCGAAAGTGTTCATGCATTTAGATGAAGTCATTTCAAACCAGATTACAATTTTTTTCATGTTATTTTTTCTTATCCGTTACGAATAGATGTAGTTATATCGCCTGGATAACTTTACTATTCAACTAGAGATATATTGTATAATATGTTTTAATAGCTACGTCCTTTCGTATAGAAATTCCTATCGGCTACATAACTAATTTTGATTTAAATATTCTAAGTATAAAATACAATATGAGAGCAATATTCTATTATTGTTTTTTTTTACTCTTATGTGTGTGACTAAACTTCTCTTAGGTCGTGGATACCAGATCCACTGGCCCTGAGTCCGATGAAGCTTTCCTATATTCTTGTTATGAGCGGGCTGGAAGCCACAGCGGCTCTTACAGCTCATCTGACACTGGGCTCGTGGACCCGGATCCACGGCCTGAAACCGATGAAGCTGCACTAGTCGTCAATCAACAAAAACATCTCTTTAGATATGTTTCAGTCAAAACAAAAAACTAAAAATATTTCGTCCTCCCTGAATCATGTTACTACGAATTGCATTGTTCCTATGAAGAGTGCTTTAACTTAGAAACGGCATTTCGTGTGTGCTTATCATCTCGTCGACAGGTGCAGTGTAAATAGCCTGTTATTCCACCTTTGTAATGTGCCTTTGTCTTTTGTACGACGTCGTAGACTATATAAAAGACTTTTATCATTTTTTTAATTCCATGTTAAAGCTCATATCAAGCAAATACTATAAAAGGGATATCTGTTCGGTTCCTCTGTTCAAGTTTATAAAAACGTGACAAATATTTTTAACTACATCGCTTCTTGTACTACATTAAAAATCTAAAAGTAGAGATTAGTTTTGTGATTGCTAAAATAGTATCTAGTAGTTGTCTTTAAGTTTATAACAACAAATTAAAAAATACAACAACTGTCGTTACTTCGTACGGGTTTAACTGACGGCTAATCGTCCGGTTGCTTAACTGCTTCGACATCATTCAAGATCATTGTTTACCGTCGGCTCTCTTCTAGTGTAAACATTTGCTCCGACATTCGTAACCACTCACAGCAACACGAGACGCAAAGCATACGCATATTAAGTCTTGAGGCGCCTTTTGAAGTCTCCGTACACACAGCGATGAGTGAAGATTACTGTAAAGTACAAGATATATTTCTCCTTTGATACGTTTCCGTTTTCATTTGTTATTTCTGTACCGAAGTAGTTCGTTATATAAAAAAAAAATATTAATACCACCAATACGGTGTTATGCATCAGTTTCGTCCGTGGTATAATTTTATCTGTGGTATCTCTTGTAAGAGACCATTAACAAGTGTCTCTTCTCAGTACTAAACCAATGCAAGTTTTATCCAATTTGATCAAAGTTTTAAATATTAATTTGCTTAACTGTGATCTGGATTTGAACTCGTATTTGTAGTTTTTAAAAAACTATTTTATTCTATTACAAGTAATGCAAATAATGAACGAGACACCATAGTCTTTTACATAATCTATTATATGTATACTTAGCTTCAGATTATATCTCCTGAGGAATATCTCCCCAATCAATCAATCTCATCTATTATTACAAAAGAATGTATAGTGCGTTCTTAGATGTAATCACAGTAAATAAATATCTTATTATTCTTATTCTCTATTTAATTGGCAATATAATAACGACTAGAAAATTGACATTTTATGGATCCAGGGTAGGAGTCGCCGACTTGTCCACATCTCTCTACTTAATACATCTCAAGTCAACTTTGCACATCGTTACAAATGGCTAAGAGCAACCACAGGAAACTCATAAAATTTATCACTGAATAAAGCTTTATGTGTTTATAATTTACATATTTTCTTAAGATTTTTTCAATTTTCGTTGAAAATATACCCCATTAGTAAATTGTTTCCACGAAATAAAGAATAATTTACACGAACGACAACACTTAACTTCCCCGGAAGTGTCTTATAATTAATGAAAAGTTAAGGAAAAGTGTGGTCGTTGGAAGCTTCATATAAGTGACCCGTTTGTCAGGATTTTTTTATAACAGTAATTTTGTTAGTTATTCCGTATACGGAACGATGGTACTTCATATCAAGTAGGGAAGGCGACACAATGCTTTCTAAATGTTCAACGAACGAGGAATTGACGGAAGCTTTTCTTTATTAGACGTAACAACTTTACAGAACTTTAATACGATGTTTCATACAAATTGGGTACAGTATTATAGTCAAACAAATTATATTTTTCTATAACACGAACAGACGGAATTTCCCCACATAAGTTCTTTAGTACTGTAACTGCTCGCATTAAAATATGAAGGACTCTGGTTCGATTCCGGAGCCTCATGTGTAATAAAGTGATGATGGTAGCATATTGGTATAACAGGATCCCGTATAATAACTCACCCAAGTCAACCGCACCTGCTCGTGGTGCACCCTGCTAATCAAACGAGGCTCTGGATCCCGACAACCCGCATTAGACCAGCGTGGTGAGAAATGGCCCAAATCCCCCCACTGGAGCCCCTACAAACGAAGGTTGTGGGAAGCCGCTGGATGCGGGCAGCATAGTACTAATTGATATAGAGATATTTGAGGGAGGCTATCGGCTGATGATGGCAATGATGATGTAGCATATTCTCGAATAATTTTGCTCCTGCGAATAAAATAATTTAAGATTTTTAAAGTATTAAAAGCTTTGAAAATTTAAAAAGTTGCAGGTAGAGTGGAGACTGTTTAGGTGATAGCTATCACCGCAGCACCAATTCCTGCGTCCAAACCGTACTTTGCAAGCATTACCGTGTTCTGGTGTAAAAAGCGTTGTAGCTATGAACTCATTACGTTTCAAAGTGACAAGCACAACCTGGTGCAGTGTAAACAATCTTAATTAGCGCTACGTCGTTAAGGGCTAGTGTATCACTTATCATCAGGTGAACAGTTCGCTTGTTTCGTAGCTTGTTCGTATAAAAGATGCTACTGTAATAACTTATTTGTCGTTAAAATGCAATATAAACTTAGTACAAGCAATGACTATTCCATTTAAAGTGGGACCCTCCATCTTTTCAATTAGCAATCAAAGTCATAACGTCCGGAGTACTGTTACAAGTAATAAACGCCACTTTACGTCGAGGCTGGACCCTTTCGCGGTGCTAAGCGCGTAACGTCTGAAAGTAAGGGCCCTCGCCCTTGAATAATGGTGTGGTTGTTTCAATAAATGTATTTCTTGTGGAATAATTGCTTTTTGTACAAGAAAACCTTTGCACGTTCATCTTATAAACGCTTTAAACATTATTTCTCGTTGGCTTTGTTAATTGCTTTTTTTAATTACTTTCTTCATATTAAATATTATGTTTTATGTATATTTAAGACATAAAAGGTATATGTTACTTAGATGTATAACTAACGCATAATTAAGCTTTTAATTAAACGCTTTTAATTGCCCTATTTATTCTAAATGTTATAATGCAAAACTGTTGAGGTTCCTATGTAAAATCCAAATTAAATTTATGAAGGAGAATTCGTTAAATCATTTCGGAGCACTCAATCCGTTTATTGCAATGTTTAACGGAACCCCATAGTATAATTAAGATCGTATTCCAAGTGTTTATTACTATTGTGTTATAGCAGAGCAGTAAATCCTGCTCGCAGGACCTATAAACTCTTTGCTCGCAGTGCAATTGGATACTGAAATAAATGCTAAAAGAATGCGGATCGACCATTTCAAATCAACTGTGTATAAAGCTTAAGTAACTTAAAAGTCATTTAATGAACTAGTACGATTATTGCTTTCGTTGTTTATGTATATGTAATATATCGCTTTTATATTATTAATGACGTTCCTTTGGCGAGACCTATGTCCGGCAGTGGATTCCCGTTGGCTGATAATGATGACAATGTAATTAATGTTTAATTGACAACCGAGAACTACATAGTTACTAAAAAGAGCAAAGAAATATTTTACCTAAATAGAATGGGTATAAATGGATCCTAAGTAAAAGCTGTCATTTGTTGTTTGGAAAAGTAGTTACTATATTCTGAAGCAGCTGTAATGTAATTATCGTAAATAGTTCACAAAATCTTACATAAAAACACTACCTCATAATAGCGTTTTAAAATATTCAAGACTTAATATAACTTGATAAAACAAACCAAAGAAAAAACTCACTTAAGCCTGAAGCAGTGCAAGCCTCAAAAGAATATTAAATCCCGTAAAATTATAAGCTTAAAAAGCTCTTCCCCGAGATGCAATAAGAGTAACGTGTTCAAACATTTGCGTAACTCGCAGCGCGGCGTGAGTAGGGTTTGTATCTAGTGATATTTGCGCCGGAAAAAAATATAAATACCTGGATTGGATGGCGTCCGGGGTGACTAGCCACGCTTCAGCGAGTTCCAGTGTGTAGCCCACTGGGGATCCACTGTCGCAGAAAATGAAAACTTTTAAAAATTCCGAATGTTTCTTTCAGTGACACATTTCTTTTACGCTTCTAATCGATATCTCTGTAGAAACATTTTGAATACGTCTGCTTAATAGCAGATACTCTGGGTAAAATTAAAATTGTCAAATCTATATATATATATATATCCACCAGTACAGACTCATAACGATATCTCTTGAATTATAAGTCCTGAAGATTTGAAATTTGGTAGGAATGTTCCCTTAGCCGGATATAGGCCTACTATGACTGATTTAAAAAAATCCTCCAAAGAGAGTTACGGGGTTTTACGGCCAGCAAAGCTAGTGGGCTACAGCTAGTATATGTGTATGGGTCAACACATTGTTTCATACTGATAACGAAAGTTTTATGTTTGTTATAATACACAGGCCGAGCGATTTTTTATTTCAAACTATTCAAATTTCAAAGGATGATATACACTGCACCACATTGTGCTCTTCGCCTTAAGATATAAGGTGTTAAGTCTGATTATCCGAGTATTTTCACTAGTTACAATATCCTTCAAACCAGAATACAATAATTTACTATGCTATAAATGTATAACCAATAACGGCGTTGATTTTTTTTAACCAATATGCATTTCGGTCGACAGCATAATTGGGGTCTGGTTAAAACATCATCCTAATACTGATATTACGTAGTTAAGGATCTAAATTAATAAATCACTATTTGTATTCACAACTAACACAAAATTCCCTTTTTTAATGTATTTTCATTAGTTTGTATGTTCAGAGGAAACAATCTGCATTGTTTTATATACTTAACTATAAGTAAAATCCATATTGTAGCATTTCACTTGTCCCGCAATCTGTAAAGCAATGTGTCTCATGTCATGTGTGTGTCTTAGAATACGTACGGCCTTCACGTGTAATTTGATCACATTCCGCCTTAGTAAAGGGCCCTTTGCTATGCCGAAGCAGTCCCTTGTACCCACACTACAATATTGAGGCTCTATTTAAGTATACTGCCTCTATAAAGTAAGAAAATATTTACGGATGATATTCACAAAAGTAACATTTAACCTGATTTTGTTACACTTTTGATAATACGTATACAGGTGTCTAAACAATACCTACAGCAGTAAACCGCAGTTGTGAACACACGTTATCGACTTGATTTTATTATCTAGTGAAATAACTATTATAACGAGTTCGTTAACGTTTTACTGGTATCATATTATTATAAACAGTATTACCGCCGCCTATATACTTCTCAAACAAGGAGTTAAAGTTAGTTAAATGTTAACGTATGTCGCATGTTCTCAAAGAAACTCCCTTCAAAGGATATTCTAGTTTAGTTAAGAGCGAATCCTCTTGATGTCACGTTTACTAGTTATAGGTTTCTATCGCTGGAAATTGTCTAGGTAGGTATCGCAGCTCCTATTGTAGCCGACAAACAGTACTGTATTCCGGTTAAAGGGCGTTGTAGATAGTCAAACTACTGGGGAAACGAGACTTCACATCTTATGCCTTAAAGCGACGGGTAAATGATGCTGTGTATATTATCCCAACTAGCGCCACGTTTTTAAGGGCAGGACTATTATTTACCACCTGGCGAATACCCGCCTGTCTTGTCGCTTCATAGAATATAATAAAATAGCCTTACAGTTTTAGCTCCACCGCAGTTGCATACAGAGCTACATTACAAAGTTAATTTCTATTTAAGAATCCATAAATATACTCCCCCACTACCGTTATCAGCATCTATTGACCCCTGACACTACAACTCCAATCGATCCCTCCCCTAAAGTTATGTTAAAAGCCTCTTCGGGCTTCAACACGCGGTCCGTTTTATTGACTCCACGATCGAGAACGCTTAGTTTTATAACTCCGCACTATTATGATATCAGATCTCATACTGACAGTAAAACTACTTGCGGGTAACATTTTCAACGTTTTATTAAACTGTAATATATTTAACATACCAATCGTGTGGTAATTTAATTAACCAAACTGTATTTAAATACATATAAAGTAGTTAAATTTGCCCAATGTCATATTAAATTTGTATAACTCATTTCGTGACGCAGTGGCTAATACTTGCCTTGTAGCACGGTAGCTTTTTTTTTGATTCCGGGGATCTACTTGTTGTATGAATTATAGATGGTTGTGGGGGTTTTTGAACCTCACCACCAGAAATCTACTTTATTAATAATATTGCTGAATTACGGTTGTCAATATATTATATACGGGCCAAAGTATTCTTAACAAGCATTCTTCATCATCCATGTCATGTTATCGTTATCATTTAACACTATATGAAATTAAGTTCAAGTTTTAGCTTTTTACAAAAAAAAATCTAGCTGTTTTCCGCCTGAGTCATTGTACGTTACACCTTGCAACTCTCTTTGAAGAAGAAATTTTGTATAATCCATTCCCAGCTGACCTTTAAACGGCAGAAGCAATATCTGTACCAAATTTTGAGTGTTTACGTCTGATAGTTTTTGAGATCTCATGATGAATCAATAAATCTCTAGTTATCTCCTATATAAAAATATTTTTCGTGCATTTATAATTTAACAAAAATACCTGTTGTTAACGAAATGAAAGACCTCTGTTTAGACAAAAGATATAGTAGATCCTGCGAATTATATAAAGTACATGGAAGGTATAATTGACATATAAATACATGGTTTCGTCCAACATAATAACTTTGTAGATATTTCCAATGCAATTTTATAACAACAAACGAACCATCGAGCCGGAAAACAAATTGAGCACGTCGATTTTTTAAATATCTTATTTTATATTAAACTTTTGGTCCGACCGCACGCTGTAGCGATTTAAAGTGAGCAATTTTAACAAACAAGGAGTCATACATTTACAGTTATTGTTTATTTAGACACTCCAAAATTTCTTGCAAACTCTCCGATCACTTCTAGAGTTGTATTTCTCTGATAATTATACAAATATTACACGATTGTTCATTTACATTTGGATATATCTATCTTCCATCTTATATATCTATATATGTTATAATGGAAAATGTTCATATAATATTTACTGTTCATAACAAATATTTACCTGTATGCAAAACCTTATAAGGAAGGAATTTGCTGCGTTAGAAAACACATTCGTGACTTATTTTCGCGGTATTATTTATAAACAAGTTACATTAAGTTATAACAGAAAAATATGTTCTATGGATTTATCATTACCAGACACGCGTCCACTGCTGGACTTAAACTTCCCCCAAAGATCTTCATCTCAATCGATCCCACGCTGCCCCAGTGCCGGTCGATGGTCAAAGCCTCGTCTGTTATTCAGCAGAGTACACTGCTTGCAGGTGTGGTTGACTTGAGCTCCGTAAGATGTTGGGCAGAACCCCTTACACTCCTTCATAACCAATGGAAATAGATACTTTAAACTAAAAGCAAAAGCCTGCATGGCTTTCCTGGTTTCATCCGCATAATTGTAATGGTTACAAGTATTGTATAATATTATCGTAATTATGTATGACGTATATAAGTGTAAGTACACTTATTTATCCTTGAAGGCAAGTAAGTGTTAGTAAGCTCCACTTGTCAAATGCGAGCGAAACGTTACCGATCAATGTGGAGATTTTTGGAGGAGGCCTGTGTCCAGCATAAGACGTCTATCGGTTGGTGGTGATGATGACTCGCCAAATGCCGAGAAATAACAGTCATGAAAATATTCAACAGATACATATTCGATACCACTTTCATATAAAATAGTATCGGCAATCTGTATAATGTTTTAATTTAAATATTGCGGCCTATATATAAAACAGAAATGAGCGCATGATTTTAATTACGGCAAAAACTGTTCCCGCATGAATTCGCAATTAATATAACATTCACACAGAATTTCGAGGATTCATTGTAAAAAGGATTTTTTTTTTTTGAACAAAAATTTTACAATGGCTTCTCCATATAACGACTCTTTGATGTGATCATCGAACTCGATAACACAGTGATGCAAGTTCAACACTAGTGTAACACTTTTTTTTATGTGTTTCATCCCGCACAAAAACTTTCGCAATCAACTAACTCTGTCGCGGTGTTTGCGGAATAACAAACCGCGAGTGCTTTGACGATAAGCGAGGTTTAGATGAGCGTACAAATATTTCAGTGTACACATACACTGCGGTTTTTAGCCGTGATTTGAAATGCACCTAAATCGAGATGAAAGCTTTCGTATTCGTATGAAAGCTACCTTGTCCTCTTTCACAGAGTAAGTTTATTAATTTTTAAATATTATAATAAACTAAACTATTAACTATATGTAACTTATTTAATTTTCAAACATGGTAGTTTATTATCATCATCAGCCGATAGACATCCACTGCTGAACATAGATCTCCTCTAATCCCTATATACGCCTAGACCTCTATCCATGGATCCCTCCTAAATCTCCACATCGATCGGTTCCGCGTTGCTCGCATCCAATGTGTTCCTGCGATCCTCACCAGATCGTCGGTCCACCTTGTGGGAGGCCTCCCAACACTACGTCTATACGCGTAGGGTACGCGGGCACTGCTCAAGGACTTTACTGCTCCATCAGCCGTCGGTCCTTCGAGCAATGTGCCCTGCTATAGAACCCTAAAGAACCCCTACAAATGAGGGTAATTTATACACTACATAAAACTAAGTTGAATTAAAATCAAAACTAAAGGTTTTAACGCGCTTTCAACTTTGATCGATGATGAACAACTCCAAGAAAAAAATTTAAAAATGTTTAGATGAACTTTTTTAATTAATGATTTCCTTAAATCAGTTTGGTTCGATTTCCATAAATAAACTGTTAAGGATTAAGTTACCTACTGTTTTGCGCTCCAAGATCTACACCATATTATAACTATGTAGATGAGGAAAACCCCTGTCTCCACAGCGCAGCTATCAGGAGACTCTCAGCTTTAATATAAATGTAAATTTAATCTCTGTCAATAAGGCCTTTTTTCATAAGGTCTTACCTCATTGAATCAGGCGCTCCAAGTAGATTTTGGATTCATACATTTTAAAGTAAAGCTTCACGTCACCTTTAGCGGTTACACAATATTTAGGCTTTGATTACATATTTCTCACACACAGCCCCACATTACGCTTTGCGCCTCTAAGTTACAAAATATCATAAGTCAATTGAATATGAAGATGCTAATCATTTAAACTCGACATAATTCGTTAGGTTTTGACTTTGTTTATTTACTAGAGACGAACACGTAACATAAAGCATAAACTTCATCATATATCCACAACTAGTAAAAATGAAAGAAGATTTTTTAAGTACATATTTCACTGAAGAGATATAAAATTGAAGATAAGAACATTCTTTCATCAAGTTCTGTTTATCTGGAATGAGTAAAGCAGTTAAAAGTGGACACCCTATCCACGGCTTATGACATCGTATATTACGCGTATCTGATGTCCGAGATCGGTAGGTACTACGTTAAACTTAAAAAATAGATGGTTTTTACCAACGCCTAAAATTTTCCTAAACTAATATAACGTATTCTCAGTATGTACAAATTGGAAAACCTTCGAGCCGTGTCGTGTTTTGTTATTACGATTCTAAATAGTACGAGCTCTTCGGTCCTTACATATTTTGATTTACAAAAAAAAAAAAAAAAAACTTTTTTTAGTCAACTAGCAATTTTGAATATATTATATAATATATAAAGAAACATTAGAAGAAATTTTTACGTTTTAAGTTTTTTTTTCAATTAAGCAAAACGACGAGCGGGACCTAATATTAAGTGACACGCCCGCCCATACAACGTAATGCTAGTTAGGATATGGTGTACGCCTACAAACGTAAGATGTTTAGTCTCGTTACCCCCTTAATTACACTTGCTACAACGACTTTCAAACCGGAACACAGTACTGTTTGTCGGCTGCACTAGATGCTGCGGTTGTACCTGCCTAGACGGTCTCCGGCAACACAGACCTATCACTAGAGAAGTTACAACGTAACCGCGCGGAGGGCTTTGAGAGGGTTATGCAGCGGATGTCTTTCGACTGATAATGTAACATAGGAAAAAAAATTCCAATACTAGGAAAATAAATGTTCAAACATAATGATTGTTTGCATTCGATATAGTTAGAAAATCGATAATGTCGTGAAAGTGGGTTATGTTTGCATATGCGGCGCGGAGGTGTGCGCTCTGGTAGAGCGCGCATTCGTCATCGGCGGACGGTGACGCATCGCGCCGACCATATCGACCATATCGACCATTTGTACAAACACCGTCACGACGGTAAACATTCATATGCTAATGTTTACGTTTGTCTGTCGGTCGCGCTGCGCAAACAGTCGCGTGCTTGACTGTTTGATTAGACAAGGGTTTTTATCGCCCGGCTATGTAAAGCTCTCGATACTTCCAACGCTTGATGTGTTCTCATTGAGTGTTTATAAGAACGCAACCGATACTTCCGTTTGTTTATGTATACACATACATAATCAATATCTCACGGCACACTATAAACATACATAAAAATATTTGAAATAATTTTATGTTGTCGTTATTGTAGTATGTAGTATGACTATCAGCATATATCTAGTATGAGTCGATTATTACGCGTCTTAGTATGACATACTTTATATTTTTGATACTACGAAACGACACAACAAAAAAGACACATTTGTGAATGTTATTCATCTCAATTTTTTTTTTCAACAGCCAATTTATGTCTCCACTGTTGGGGCAAAGGTCTACCCTCGATATGAAGACAATGGGCCATAGTCACCACGCTGGCCCAATGCGGTTTGGTGACTTCACACATACCTTAGAATAAATTCTAATTCATGTGCAGGTTTCCTCGCGATGTTTTCCTTCACCGTTTGTATTTCGCTGTTGTTACTAAAGTTCACAAATGTACATAACTTGAATGTTAAAGTAATCGGTACATGCCGACATTTGAACCCACGACCTTCGGAATGAAAGCCGCACGCTCTAACCATTAGGCCAGCGAGCTACTCCTGATATATCCATGTCAGTATATACTAAATTACAAACATATAGTCACAAAGACTTTAATGTTATTTCTTACGAATATATGTTCCATTGCTTATTCGTTTACGTCCGGGCGTAAACACTAGTGCTTCAAAGTATCATATAATGAATTTGCTTATCGCCATCACTAATCGATGTTTTATTGGCAAACGCTTCTAGTGTTCCTAGAAATCCTTAGTTAGATACTAACATGGATACAGCTGTGTGTGTTTTCCCTCCGCAGCATACTTAAGCTTGTTATAAACGGCAGAATGTAGTATCTATAAGTAATTGTTATTGGCAACTACTAAGTTTGTTTACTTTGTAGCTCGCTGGCCTTAATGGTTAGAGCGTTCGTTCTTCATACCGTACGTCGCGGGTTCGTATCTCGGCATGTACCGATGACTTTAATATTTAAGTTATGTACATTTGTGAACTTTAGTAACGACAACGAAATACAAACGGTGAAGAACAACATCGCGAGGAAACCTGTACATGAATTAGAATTTATTCTAAGGTGTGTGACGTCACCAATCCGCATTAGGGCCCGCTTTGATTATGGCCCCTCGCCTTCATAATGAGAGTAGGCCTGTGCCCCAACAGTGTAGACGTAAATTGGCTGTTGAAGTTCGTTTACTATTAACTACATTTATTGTAGCTAACTGATTATATAATATAATAGTAAAATAAACACTTAATGAATAATAGTTGATAATGGTATTATCCATGTCTTTTTTTTGTAAATAATTACCATAGTACTATTGTTAACTAACATAAAGAAACTGGCATGTTCAAGAGCGATCTTGTCTCTTTACGTATGAGATAATTCCGAGTTCCTACTGTGTGAACATTAAGAAGGTTATTATTATATATATAAATTTTGTAGTCAAGGGGTAAGATTTTTTTGGATTGCTATCTAATAAGAATTCTGTGGATGTGATTCTTGGTTGCAACTGTATTTTCATATTAATAAATGTTTCATTTAGTTTCGTTATTTTTAGAGTAGCTAAGCATGTCCTACTAGTGACGAAACAATTAACTCAAAGTTTCCTTAACAAAACTATTATTGAGAGGTACTTATTACCTTTTATAAATACACCTTTTTTATAGCGAAATATTTATTTTTCGCACGGTATCTAAATTTAATTATAATCAAGTCTAATTATATATAATTAACCCCACTTGTTAGATACACGGTGTTAGTAACATAGAGTTCGTAGATGCTGTAATGTCCTTGCTTAGAATATTCTAGTTGTCATATATACATCTGTGGGATGAAAACAACGCTGTTGTGGTGGCAGGTTGACAGTTAAGTTGGTAGTATGGTAGTGGTACACATGGCCCAGTAAACGAAGTAGAGACCTCTACAAACTACATGGCAAGTGGTTGCCACTGCGCATTGGAAGCAGATAAAAATGAAAAAATTATCTATTTCAATAAAATTAGGAATCTGTTAAATTAACTTTACATATATACATATACATAAATGTATATCACGTCTCGTTCCCAGTGGGGTAGGCAGAGACCACCTCTCTCCACTTGCTACGATCCTGGCACACCTCTCTCGTTTCCTACTTTATGTACCATTAATTTGTAATACATAAACCTGTCACATAACTAGTTAACTGTATCTTATCATTTTGCTTTGCAGCGATTTTACTCTTTCGCTCCGATTTATCTTTCTATTCTTTTTAAAGTCAAATCGTACTGTGGGACAGTGTGAAATTACCACAGCAACCTCGTATATATCAAAATGTCGAGTTCAATGTGATGATAAACGAATATCTTACCAACGATATATTGGTACCAGTATTATTTTTTATTATGGTTACGTTATGGTAAATGATACCGCTGCCACTAACAACATTACACTAGTTAGGATGACGTGCACTGAGCTGGTCACCCTGCCAGAAAATATTATCTCTCATTATTCGAGAGGTGTGCCAGGATCGTAGCAAGTGGAGAGAGGTGGTCTTTGCCTACCCCACTGGGAACAAGGTGTGATATATATGTATGGTATTCCAGTAATTTCACTACCGACAACACTACAAACCGTAACATACTAATGTCTGATATATATCTGAAGTTAACGGTGCTGTTATAAACTTAAGTACAGATCGGATGTCGCTTGCAGACACTCGGGAACTGGTTCCCACCGGGTTCATTGAGTACTTTATCATCGTCATTATTGAACCAGTCTCGATGGGAATTAGCACCTACAAAGAACTACATCTACCTATACATAGAAAGATGTTACCCCGCCTGTCTGGACGGTACAATAGACTCTCGAGGGAGAGCCCTCCGTGAAGTCACTTCCAGGTGGGAGACATTTGAATATTTAAACGACCCCTGCGTTGAATTTGGATATTGGTGCAATTTTTTTAAATCTCTTTCGTTAAATTTTCTCTTTTTTATAATAAATTGATGTGATGGGGCAAATGGTCCCGCACAATAACTCACAGGACCCAAGCCAGCTTCACCTGCTCGTGGTGCACCCTGCTAATCATTTAACGAGACTGGCTCCCGCCAACCCCCATAGAGCCAGCTTGATGGGATATGGCCCAAACCTTTTCATATGAACCCCTCCAAACGACGGCCCTCACTGCCTGGCGATTGGGGCAGCGCAGGATCAATCGATGTGGGGATCTTAGGGGGAGGCCTATGTCCAGCAGTGGACGTCTTCTATCGGCTAACGATGATAATAATAAATTCATATTACATAATTCCTTTTGTTACATTTACTTAATATAGATGCTGCCAGATTCAAAATATTCAATTTAAATAAATACTTTTTCAATGATTTTCGTGACATTGTTTTTCTTTTTGACGAAACGACTTGATCGAGACGTTCACCTGGTGGTAAGTGATACACCCGACAATAACAACGTGGTGCTAATTAGTATGAAATACAAACTAAAACTGAACCATATGGTGCTATCTTCTAACGAGAACAGAAATACTTGCATAGTACTATTTGGCGACTAAAATAGGAGCTGCGGTGGCATCTATCTAGATAGTCTCCTGCAACATACACTTAATCACCAATTTCTGATATGATCTCTCCTGATATAAATCTCCAATATGATGTATCATTAACCATTTTAACCTATAAATCCTGTAGAGCATCCGTAAATACTTAGAATATTAGGCCTCAGTTCTTAATTGTGATACAATGTTAGGTTATTCATGAATGGGTGTTTTGAGTCATTAAAGAAAATCGCTTAACTTGTGATTTAGGCCATACACCAAAAACGCTTTATTGTGCCACACATGATGGGGGGCGGGGGATGGTTGACGTCGTGTTAAAGATTAATCTTACGCGGAAATTGTTTTTCGTAAATTGTTATTCGTTCCTTTTTTGTGCTCAAATATGATGAGTTTATTAGGCGCGAATAAATAATGTGTTTTTCCCCTTTAGATTCGCGCGGTACATTTACATTACGTGAGAATATCTCTCCGTTTTGTAACATATACTCTTATTCCATTATTCTTTAGCTATACTAACGTAATAATATCCTCATGCCGTCCATCCATAACAGCCAATTTACGTCACCACGCATGCCCAATGCGGGTTGGTGACTTCACACACCTTAGAATGAACTCTAATTCATGTGCAGGTTTCCTCGCGATGTTTTCCTTCACCGTTTGTATCTCGCTGTTGTAACTAAAGTTCACAAATATACATAACTTAAATATTAAAGTCATTGGTACATGCCGAGATTCGAACCCGCGACATTCGGACTGAAGGCCGCACGCTCTAACAATTAGACCAGCGAGCTACCTTGCCATCCTCATAATAGTAATTGGCCCAAATCCCCCTATATCAAATCGATGAGCACTATGTGGCGTAGTGTATGTTGGTATGGCTGTGCGAAATTAATTGCTTCGTCGTATTAAAAATGTTGTTTAGTCGCTTATCAAAAAACCATCAGACGCCGTAGCGGTTAAGCGCTAGTTCTGCATAAAGGCAGATAAATTAATACCAACGTAATTACCATTAGCCAACACGAACTAATAATGATATTAATGAAAATCTTTAAACGTTACATCACCTGTATCGATGATATCCGTTTATAGCGACGGCTATAACTGTATCCGAAAGCCGTTCGAACGGGTAAATGCAATCGGATATATCCGTAGCGCGTTACAGCTTCCAAATTTACAGCATAATATTTAATATTATGACAATGTAGCAATCCGTCGACGTCCCACATTGTCCGCATTGGTCCACCATATATTTCCATTTACTAATGAAATAGAACATTTCGACCCATCGCGACCATCATTCAACGTTGATTGCATTTTGTCATCGAAATTCGTCAAATTGTCATTATATTATTAATGGTTTAACATATGTGTTAAAATATTAAAAATGTGGTGTTTGACGGACCAGGTGAAAAAGGCTATAGATCGGGGGCATGCAATCTATATAGACAAACAAGCACTACATACCTAAATCTTACTAAATAATAATCTCTCAAGTTACTCTAGTGGTACACAACTGTGCTTTTACCATTGATTATGTTAAGAGTATTTTTATGTATCTATATGTTTTCTAATATATATATAAATTACATAGATTTCGGGTGTCGTTTGTGTGCCCTACTTTGCATGTCCCTGTTATGGTTAGCACTCTACGACGCTATATTAAACGTAAGGCAGAGAATAGAAAGAGCAACGGTACCATCATCGGAAGCAGATTATCATCAAGGAGTCAAGACCCTCACCACTGAAGATACGGCTTCTTGAGAAGGAAAGAGAGAACACTTGCTGCTTAAAAATGACTGTATTTTTTTCTATAACAAAGCAAAAAAATTCAGAGAATAAATACATCATCATCATCAGTCAATAGACATCCATAGCAGGACATAGACCTCCACTAAATATCTCAACGCTAATCGGACCCTCACTACTCGCATCTTCTAAGCTTACCGAGATCACCAAATCGTCGGTCCATAATACAGTAGTACAGTGAGATATTTTAACATTAAACTATACGTAAATTGACTATTTTATACATACTGATATATTATACGTAAGCTGTGTGTTTGTTGCAATCAATTTTACGTCTGACACACAAACTATCGATTTCACAACGATGCCATCATGGTACAGTGGATAAGCGAGGCCAGAGACGCTTTTTATGGAATTTGTCTCGTTAGCTTTTTCAAATACGTCTGTTAAGGAAGACTAACCTTTATGAAAGGTTTTTATAAATATAATTTACCCCGTACAATAATCCACACAGTAGCCCAATCGCGGGGTAGTTACAAAAAAAATATCGATTCTATTAAGCGCGAAGCCGTTTAATCATCGAGGATTGTGAATGGTCCACACCGGCGCTTTCGCATTACAAATAAACGAGTGCGGGGACGTGGTGAGGGTCGTGAGGGGAGGTGGGGAGGCCCCGATTGGGTAAACACAATTAGAGAGAACTGGCGCCCGTCCAGCGTCCCAACTTTTAATTGATTCCAGCCCTACCGGGACCGATACGTCACTCCCGCGGCCGCGTTCGCGATAATCCCCGAGCACTGACGCGCCGACCTTCGGACGGCTGTTCAGTTTGAACTGTGCAGCTAAGCCGGAATTACGTATCTATTCCTTTTCAAACTGAACCGGAAAGAATGCTCTCTGCTACGCTACAGTCATATATTCCGGACAGGCAACTAAGTTCCTTTTTTTAATATACGATCTATAATATTCATAGCATTCCATTCGGGGTAAGATACCCCATTCCTTTATTCTTCTGGTAAGGTACAATACCTCTTATTCTCATTTGCACAACGAATCTCTCGGATTATTTTCCCAGAGACAGCGGTATTACAGCGGACTTCCTAAGCCATGGACGGCGTCAACTGTTGTAGGAGATGGCAAAGAGCGAAAACATATATATTACCATTCCTAGCTTCACCACCACCGCATCAGCGGTGTTACTCCGCTTACTGCTGGAGAATGGGATCTGAGTATACATCCATGGCTGCGATATGGTTGCAACGAACATGTCCTCTTCGTTTCACAGGCCACGGACACAGAACGGAAACCAATTTAGGGAGATGTTGAGGCTTCCTCCGAATTGATAAATTTATGGTCTGTTCAGAGCGTTGCTTTTGTTTGGTTTTTATTCCAATTAAATTAGAAATGTGAGTACGGACAGTAAGATATACGCGCGACGAGATTTTGTAAGCGTATGTAATATGCATAAGCCGAACTGAGAAGGCTATGTGCGCTTAGTAAGCCGTGAATTATACTTTTCAAGGATTTACATGTTCAACGTGAGATTCCCTTAATGCGAATATCTCTTTTTTAAATGTTGAATTGGTTTCCTTTTTTATGTTCTTAGGAAGAATGTTTAACGGTAAACCGTTGTGAGATATTATGTATCTTATATTTACAAATTGAAGCCATATTATGTCTAAGCATAATATATCTTTTAATGAAAGAGAATCAAATCAAAAGTATCATTAAATTATGATTAATAATACGGTTGCTCATATCAAGGAAGTACTAGTTAAAATAATTACAAAGCACTACAATACACTAATCACGCTAAAGGCTAAAATGTATCGACTTATATTATAGTGTACGGAGAAGCTATGTAGTTTAAAAATCACATTATGGATTTATTTATATATGTTTAAGAAATAAAAAACAATATTTGACAATTTAACTCATAATCACGATATCCTTAAGGAGTAAGTACTTGTATAAAATCGAAACTTTCGATATAAAGATTTCTTTCCTTCAAATAGGTAGGCTATAGGTAGGCATCCTTAATGTTGTATTAATGTAGCACTTAAAATGAATTGAAATAGAATTGGCTATCAGGATTCCATATTAAATCACAGGTCCCATCTCAGGATCCACTCGAGCGGGGCGGTAAGGGCCCCGTGACACGCGAATATTGTATCAAATTTTGCGTTCGCTCGTCATAAAGCGTTTTATATAAAACCCACGTTACGATCTTTCCAAGTGCTATTCGATATGAGGCAAAAAAGATTTTTTACTTTAAAAATCTCAAGGCGTCAAGCACAATCTGGTGCAATATCATCATCATCACTATCTGCGGACAGACCTCTATCGCTGGACATAGTATTATAGTAATGTGGTGCAATGTATATCATCCTAATTCTAGGTATAGCTCAATTGCTCTGTTAGCCAACAGGTGAATGATCTACCTGACGTTATGTGGAATATTCTATTTTTTAAACGATTGTGTCCTATCATGTTGAATCCATTTTATCAACTATTGGGAGAAGTTCTTATGTTAAATTATACTCTAAGAACCAACTTCGAAATATACTCAGTTCCAATGTTGATTACTGCGTTAAACATTATACCTGATCATATGTAAGAAGTAAACGAAAAATAGAAAGTAAATGAAAATTTGTGAACGGTTAGATTTTAAGTATAAAATTCTAGACACGGTTATGTATACAGATATGAAAAGGAAAATGATGTAGTAAAAATTCTTACCGACAGGTTTTGCTTTAAGATTGAGTGATAAGTAACGGTACGATATAAGGATCATTATCGACGTGTTGGTGTGTGGTACGAAGCAATCTCACTTCAATTTTACACGCATTTGAACGTAACGAGATCATGCGAGATGAGATTGTACGGACACTGGATGCTGAGTGAGCGGTGTTTAAATATTTGTGACGTCGTCCGCCCGCTTGTTGATCTACGCTCATCCTTTGGTTCGGTTTTGATTAGAAATCGTAAACACTGATCGTGTAAGTAGGACGATTTGCCAAATTCAACGCATGTTTATATTTTACTATACATAATTATATTGAATGTTATCTAAGCTTTGAAAAGGCAAGTAGGTATACTTTATAGTAAAGGATACTTCTATATTAACATTTACTCCGCCTCGAATAGCGGCAATCGCTTTGAGACGTAAGAAATTCAAGTAATATGATATTTAAGACTCGTTAGTATACGATACGAGATAACCTTCCGTTACGGGATCAACAGAAATGTTATGCCGTCTACTTCCCCTTTAAAATATATTTAGTCCGAATTACAGGAACGTTTTGTTACATAAACTTTTGATTCAATAAAATAATCCAGGATAGAGCGGCTGAAAAAAGTTCTGAAGTAAGATTTCTTATTTGCCATGAAATGGACATACTAAAAGAAAGCTACTTATAACTCAAAAATTGATGTATATCAGATCCCAAACTTCTGATGTAACTGTCGTTAGGAAGTGGCGATAAGTATCCATTAATCAATCCATTATTTGTCTTCTTACGTCATTGTTCTTTACTTATTACACGTCATTTTAACCTTTAATATGAAAAAGAAATGGATAAGTCGACTACTGAACCCTTAAATTTTCACATTAGATCATTAATGGACAATAATACTCCGTATCACAAGGTATCCTATCCTGAACGTTACAATATGCTTAAAAACTATTTATGGGCAGAGAGTGAAAATAAATTATTTCCATAAAATAACACAGAGATCGGTAGACCAAAAGTTTATCATGCGACACCATCACCAGTTGTACAATATCACCTTTTTCCAATTAGTAACCGAATCCCAATCAATAAATACGAAATATCAATAAAAAAAACTTAAACCATATTAAATTACGGTGAACGTACAACTGGACGGTGGGAGTTAAAACGCACCTACGAATCTCGTTCTGGCGCATTCCCTGCACTCGTCCGTATAGTTGTTTTTTATCTAGACCGCCTGTTACACCGTGCTGTAATGAATATACACCTATTAGTCGAACAATTTGTAAGCGTTTAGTGTTTTTTCTTTCTGCAACAGCAACACCTAGCGTGCGGTTATTGATGCAAGGAACATTTATATACAGGGTGTCTGGTGGCAGATTTATGTTTTCAAATTTAAATAAAAAATAATATTTCAAACATTTTACTAAAAGTATTAAAAGATAGAATACAAATGCGGATTTAATTTTTTAAAGATAATGTCATCCAAATGTCTTCCATCCTGTTGCACACACACACACTGTTCGAAACGGAGCCTCGTATTCCGTGCCACACGCTGCAGTAAACTTGGTTCAATTGCGCTGATTTCTCGCCGAATATTTTCTTTAAGTCCACAACAGTTCGCGGATTGTTGGCGTAAACTCTCTCTTTGAGGTAGCCCCACAAAAAAAAATCCATTGGATTGGTCGGGTGACCTCGGTGGCCACGGGATGTCCCCAAAGCGACTAATCAGTTTTTGAGGGAGATTTTCTCGCAACAAATCCATCGAAGCTCTGGCCGTGTGTGCGGTCGCACCAGTACCGCATCCTGTTGAAACCACGTGTGTGATGAGAATGATGAATGAGCTCGCAGGTTCGGCAAAAAGAAATTCGAAATCATGAGCCGATAATTCTCACCATTGACATTCGTCGCTTGGCCCCGTGCATTTTCAAAAAAAAATGGTCCGATTATCCCATTCGTGGATAAAGCGCACCAAACAGTTACCCTTGGGCAATGTAATGGTTTTTGGTGCTTCAGTCGAGGATTGCGAGTTCTTAGAGCCCAGTAACGGCAATTTTGCTTGTTTACGTGTCCGTTTAAATGAAAATGAGCCTCGTCGCTCCAAAAAATGGAATTCACAGTGCGAAAACGCTCCAACATGGTTTCACAAAAAAATTTGCGTGACGCAAAGTAATTTTTTTTCAATTCTTGAATTATTTGAATTTTAAAAGGATGAAACTTCATATCTTTTTTCAAAATTTCATGCACAATTGCTCTTGGAAGTCCCAGTGAAGCTGCCCTTTTCCGTATCGAAAGTCGTGCATTTTCACGTAAACTGCGTTCAACCAGTTCAATGTTTTCGGGGGTCCTTGACGATCGACTAGGTCCTGGCCGTGGTGTGTTCATAGCCGAAGCAGTTGCGCGGAACTTCTCCACCCACGAACGAATTAAATTCACACTCGGCCCATCGTCTATCCGTCGAATATTGAAATGTGAACAAAACTGTCGGCGAGCGAGTACGTAAGAATCGTTACTCTTGAAAAATGCTTCAATAGCGAACGCGCGATGCTCACCCGACCACTGCACCACTGCACCACTGCGACATCGTGATTAAGAAATCCGCACGATCGGTGATTCTAATGACACCACCTTCCCCCCGCACTGTTTATAACTTATTGAGATATTCGTTTTTTAAAATATAAATCTTCCGCCAGACACCCTTTATAACCCTAACTAGCACCACGTTATGAGCAGGCGTATCACTTACCTTCAGGTGAAGGTCCCGCTCGTCTCGTCATTCAAAATAATTAAGAATAATATAAAGTATATTATGCATTTCGTTAATGTATTCAGAACTTTTTAGGTTTTTAAGAAGTGGCGAAAATCTAGGATGATATATCAACAACGGATAAAATATTACAAAAAGTATCAAAAATGTCTGCCTTTAACGTCGTAACATTTACAAGTTCAAGTGCATACTTATTAGTAGATACATGGATAAATCCTAATTTGCCCACGCGGTACAGAACACTTGTATACAAAAAACATTACTTCACAAACATATAAACAAAAATATGTTAACATAGTAATATTTTAGATTATCATCAGATTATTTAAGTCGATCATTACTTACTTTAACTATTATTCTAAAGATTCAATGGAAGAAGATTTATCTTTATTTTTATTAATGGGGTTTTGTCATGTCAATGGGGTTTGATCATGCCACCCCAATAGTTATGGAAAATCTTGATCGAATAGTTTTAGAATATTTTCTAAAATTAGTTTTATGTACTACTCGTATTGTGATTAATAAATCTGTATTTATCAATACAGATTTATTAATCACAATACAAATCTGTATTTAGTAATGTAGCTCGCTGGCCTAATGGTTAGAGCGTGCGGCATTCATTCTGAAGGTCGCGGGTTCAAACCTCGGCATGTACCGATGACTTAATATTTAAGTTATGTACATTTGTGAATTTTAGTTACAGCAGCGAGATACAAACGGTGAAGGAAAACATCGTGAGGAAACCCGCACACTAAAATCATCTTTGTGTGTGTGTGGGGTGGTCCCAATAAAGTGGCAACAGGCTCGCCCCCTGTTACATGGGACCTAATCTGGCGAAATGTGGGTGTTTATTCACCTCTGCCTACCCCTACTGGGAAAAAGGCGTGACAATATATAAAAAAAATATTATTACAAAGTCTTTATGAAATTGTTATGCTCTTGAAAGTTAGCTTTAGTTAGCAGCGATGAAAAGTTGGACGGAATAAGCTTTTACTTCGAAGCGACAAACACTACTGCTGTAATTAATATAATCTTCTTCCAGATGAACTTCCTATATAAATTATTGCGTTATTTTACATAATGATTGAAGGTTTTTTAAATAAATCTGTAGATAAGATGTAAATTAAGCTTTCAACAGGAAGTCACAAATTGTTGGAATTGTACACATACACATTTATTGCTCTTATCCGCAACCTTACTGCATCAAATTTATATCGTTAAACAAGTTATCGGATATCTTTGTTGCTTTCAACATTTATAAAGGATTTATTATCTGTATGATAAATATGCAAATCAGACTTTCCCCGCCACCGTACAGTGAACGGTAGCTGAAAATCAGTTTTTCAGTACAGGTGATAAATACGTAAAGTTATTGCCTTTTTACCACTGCAGTGCACACACACTGGCTATAGGATTAACTTAGCAACGTAAACCAATGTTTTTTTAACATTTGTGTGTGTAATATTTTCATCCAATAAAGGCGTTGTCTCTATTATGTGTATTTTGAATATCATTAGGAATAGTTGGCGAGTGCGTGGAGCGACATCTTCGTGAGAACATTTCCATCTCCCACATTGTAATCACAAACCATTAAATGGCGACACGGTGCCCGGTGTAGGGGCGGCCTGCCGTTTCAGCTTTTAAATACTTTTATAATTAGTTTTATTGGCGTCGGTTCGCGTTTTAAACATCGCGTGCTCGCGCACAACGCGCCGTATTTACGACTTGTTTCAACAAGTGACCGTACTGTGGCTGCTTTGGCGAAAAAAAATGAGGGTAAAATAAATATATCGTGCATTTTAAATGCACGAAACTGTGTCCAGGCTGTGAGGTTTAAGTATTATTAAGCCGCGCGCGATCGCCCGGATAATGTCCTTTAAATATTTATTGTGCACGCTTACTTGTGCAATTATTTCGCGGCAAGGCCACTTGCCCGATTTGTTTTATGTTTGTTAATGAAAATAATTCGCAAAGGGTCGTACTGGTTTCCACTGAAATATAAATTCTATTGACGTTCCTAACCATTTTACCGTTTCCTATCTGCTCATAAATAATTTATGAATAGGTCAAATGAAGGTTGTAAATTAAACACAAGGAAGTCGACTATAACATTCTAATTCTAACAATTGAAGAAGATATATAAACGAATCTCACTTTTTTTTTTTATTTTACACACTATATTTAAAACGTTAAGAAATATGGTAAAACTGTAGATGTAAATCTTAATAAGCATATATTATACTTATTGCTATGAGATGAGGACTATGTTGCGTTTACCTATTAACTTTAGCAATAACAGCCAAAACAAAGTATGGTAATGTTTTCACGATTTTGTTTGGCGGCTAATATGAACGGTGAATATCGCGGTGATTATAAGTGAAGACATAAGAAACCTTCCATTACCTAAAAAGCAAAGAATCGTAAAAATAGTATACAAAGGGATAAAATAGGATACAATGCAATATAAAATGAAACAACGCGTCTTGGTGGCAAGCGACAACTAACTTATATTTGACTTTGACAGCACATGTATGACATTTCGAAACAATAATAGCAGAAAAGAAAGTAAAAGAACGGAATAGAAATAGCATAGAAATGAATATAACAGAACAGAATTGGAAAGAATATAAAATATATTATTGCACTAAATTATATAACAACAGATATTACATAGAGGTGTGAGGAGTCCCGTACTAACTGGACCCAAGCTGACCTCACCTGCTCGTAGTGCAACTAGCTAATCATCAGACGTGGATCTAGCTCCCACCAACCGGGATCAGGACAGCGTGGTGAGAAATGACCCTAATCCCATCATATGATGCCTACTAACGAAGTTCACGAAAAGTTGCTTTATGCAGACATCGCAGGACCGATAGATGGAGATTTTTGAGAGAGGCCTGTGTCCAGCAGGAGACATTTATTGGCTGTTACTGATCATGATGATGTATTTTTTTTTTCAACAGCCAATTTTACTGTTGGGGCATAGGCCTACCCTTAATATCAGAGCGATGGGCTGTAGTCACCACGCAGGCCCAATGCGGATTGGTGACTTCACACACACCTTAGAATAAATTCTAATTCATGTGCAGGTTTCCTCACGATGTTTTCCTTCACCGTCTCGATGTTGTCGCTAAAGTTCACAAATGTACATAATTTAAATATTAAAGTCATCTGTACATGCCGAGATTCGAACCCGCTACCTTAGGAATGAACGTTCCACGCTAGAGCGTGGAGCCTTATGGATGGTTAGAACCATTAAGCCAGCGAGCTACCATGATGATGTTATTACATGATAATGAATGCGGCTAATCTTATCATTAAATGCGATCCCTTCCACACAACTTTTATCTATACATATAATAGACAACTGAAAGCGATAGAAAACTTCTGGACATCGATTCTTCTACTTTTTGTTATCAAACATACTCCGATCAAATCGGAGATGTCCTAAAGAAAGGCCGGATCAAAAGCACACGCAACAGACGAGCGTGCATGAAGACGCTTATGAAAGTGGAGGAAGCGAGAGAGGTGTGCCAGGATCGTAGCAGGTGGAGAGAGGTGGTCTCTGCCTACCCCACTGGGAACGAGGCGTGATATATATGTATATATGTATGTTATCAAACAAAATATATTTTTTTTAATTTTTAATTGTTTACTATGATTAATGATGATATACAGAAATGTATTTTTTTTTTATATCGAAAAATGTTTATTTACCTTTTTTTATTTTAACAAAATAACACAAGTGATACCGTTTTTCCTTTAGCTCTTGTAGTCGAGGGCCGTGCAAAGGCTTTTCACCTCGCCTCGGATAGTTACTTGAATGAGCGAATGTTTTATGCATCATCTTCAACAAGTTCTTCGGCCGAACCGCAGACGGAAGCAAAAAACTTTACCCGGCTGTATTGTCTTTTTAATTTGCTATTCGACTAAATATGCACGGTATTTCCTGTTGGACTTTATTGTTGTCACTACTATGAGTTATTATTAATTTATGCAGAGAAGAAGTGATACTAAGTATCAGCTGGCTGTTGACGCAGTTGATAGGTTCGCTATAAAGTTAGTCGGTCATCATGATAAATACTAAACTTGATAGCCTGAGTCGTGAGTGAATATGTTGCGGAGATTGTGTGACAGTGTGATTTGATTCCGTCATCGCTCTTCTACCCTCGGACGTACAGACACCGCAGCCGTCCACCCCTACGTTGCCGCGATCCCGTATATTAGTACGAAGCGTTTACCATCAAGCTAAATGCGGATAGCAAAGCTTTGGTACAGTCTACCAGCGCTGGTGTTTCTGCTGGTTTTCCATGTCCAGTTATGACGTGGGAATCGTCAAAAGAAAAGTGAATGGGCTACTTCTACCCTAGTGCGCTTTACGACTAAAGACTACATCGCTGCTTACCATCAGATGGGATCGTTGTCTAGCGCTAGTGTATACGAAAATAAAAAATCTTATAAATTTTTGAATTCTTTTTGTATTGTGCAAGGATATTTATTTTAAGGTTAGATAAAGCTAATCTTTCATTATATTATTAGATTGGTTCCGTCCAAGTATGACGTGGGTGTCTTTAAGAGAAAAGACTTCACTCCTACACACACCTACACTACTTCTCCAGTTTAAATCAGCATCCTGTTAAAGCACTGATTAATGTTATACTAAAAAAAAAATCTCATTCCATTCTCCTTATTCACCACATCGGTACGATGGGACATACTTTTGTGGTCAATTAATGCAGTCACTCAAATTAGTAATCCGACAAATGTATTGTTCGTGGTTATAACATGACAGATACAAAGATATTCGTTAGCCTAGCGATTATTTTTTAACGATCTATACATTATTGTGAATCATCGTGAACAGGTTGATACATAAATTATCTGATATCATAGATCCCACTGGATTTTTTTTAATTTTGCGATGCGACGAGATAAACGAGACGTTCGCCTGATAGTAAATGATACTCTTGCCATTAATAATGTGGCCTTAGGTAGGATGGTATGCACCGCACCACATTGTCTTGAGATATAGAATATTGAAACTCAACACAAACCCCGGTAATTACACTAGCTACATCGACCTTCAAGCAGGAACACAGTAATGTTTGCACCCTTCTGTTTGCCGGTAAAAATAGGCGGGTGATAGATACCTAGACGGTCTCCGACAAGAGAGACTTGCCACCAGCATACATTTCTGCAATCATACAACAGCGAACGAAATGGAGAACACTTGCAGGCCTTATCCGCGGGTCTGTAGAACTATGAGTCTTGAGCTACCTTCATTCAACTGCTTTCCGCTACATCAAACAGATCTTACCTTCAGGGACGTTACAGAGTATGCATACCGCTTCCGAAATCTCTGTGCTTATCTATTTTTAAAAACTTACTAAGTTGGTCTATTTAGCAATAATGAAAGCATAGATAAGTATATTTTTGTAACTTGAGAGAACATTTAGATAGGATTATGAAGATGGTGTAAGCAGCGCTTGTTTGCCTGTAAGGAACTCACGCCTCTGTCTGCCTCATCTACCGATATGCGGTCGTTGCTCTAGGAATAGTTTTTTTTTTAAAGTTATATTGCAGTGCAGTAAATAATTTCGATTCACCAATTTACGTGGTAATTTCGCTGGTCGTGATAAATAGTCGTTTAAGCCCGCGCTGAAATTGTTCGCCGACGGACGATCGTATCCAATAACCGATTACACTTTTCAGTAATTAATGCAACCGGCATTAACGCTTCTCATGGCTTTTCATGTAGTCGATACAAACATGAAATATCAGCTAACTATTTCAATACCACTTACTGAATGTATTATAAGCATAAAAAGAAATTTTCTTATATAAGGTTGTCAAATATCTCCCTTTTCGCTTTTTTGCTCTTTATTCAATGCTTTATAAAAAGTGTTACAGTGATCGGATTTAGTTCAAATATGCGCCGTTTTGTTCGATAATCTGTTTCCATCTAGACGGCAACTTCATAATACCTCCCTCGTAGAAGCCCCCCTCCTTATTTGCGAAGAACTCGGACAGCCACTTTTCACAAGCCTCTTTTGAGTTCAACTTTACACCACCAAGGGCGTTCACCATGGACAGGAACAGGTGGTAATCACTTGGCGCTATGTCCCGGCTATATGGTGGATGCGATAAAACCTCCCATCCGAGCTCCCGTAGCTTCTGACGAGTCATCAACGAAGTGTGTGGTCTGGCGTTGTCCTGGTGGAACACTACACCCTTCCTGTTGGCCAATTCTGGACGCTTCTGGTCGATCGCCAGCTTCAAGCGGTCCAGTTGTTCGCAGTAGATGGTAGAATTAAGCGTCTGGCCATATGGGAGCAGCTCATAGTGGATGATTCCCTTCCAATCCCACCAAACACACAGCAAAACCTTCCTGGCCGTCAATCCCGGCTTGGCCACTGTTTGGGACGATTCACCGGCCTTCGACCACGACCGTTTTCTCTTGATATTGTCGTATGTGATCCATTTTTGGTCGCCAGTCACCATCCGCTTCCAGAATGGGTCGAGTTCGTTCCGTTTCAGCAGCATATCGCAGGCGTTGATTCGGTCCAGAAGGTTTTTTTGCGTCAAATCATGCGGCACCCAAACATCAAGCTTTTTTTGTATCCAGCCTTCTGCGGATGGTTTAAAATGGTTTGGTGACTAACTCCCATCTCCTGGGCGATGTCACGAGATGCCACATGCCGGTCTAACTCGATGTAGTCCATGATTTGATCGGTATTTGTCGTCACAGGTCTTCCGCCGGCTGGCTTATCCATGGTGTCGTTTTCATCGGCTCTGAATCGTCGAAACCATTCCTCCGCGGTTCGAAGTGATAGAGTACCATCCCCCAAAACACCATTAATCTCACGGAACGTTTCTCTAGCGGATTTGCCTTTAACGAAGGAAAACTTTAAAATAGCGCGAATTTCGGCGTTAGTGAATTATATGTTTACACGTCTATAACTGTTGAACGCAATATCCAAACAAATTATGCATAGCGTCGTTTTGTAGGTTATGTCAAGACCTTTCAAATTATGTATAGTATTGCCAGATAAGAGCTCTGTAGCGCTTTGTACATAGCCGCGAAATTCAAAAGACAAAAAGGCGGAAGGGAGATATTTGCCAAACTATTATGAATCTAGGAGTTTTTTCATATATACTTTAAGCAATGATTACTCATTCCCCGAAAGTATATACAGTGTAAAGGTAATTTAATAATGCCTTTGTTTTATTGAAGATCTAAATGGTTATTGGCGGAGACTATCTAAATGTACCAATACTAACACAGATCCTATTTCTGCCGCCAAATAGTAATGTGCAAACATTACGTTCCGATGTAAATGGTGCTGTAGCTAGTGAAATTACTGTGGTAATGAGACTCAACATCTTACATATCAAGGCGACGATTGCAATGTGGTACTGTGTACAACATCCGGACTAGCACCACATTGTTATGGGCACGCGTATCATTTCACATAGATGATCAACCCCGTCGTTTCGTAGCTTCGTTGAATAAAAAAAAAATTATAAACGTTTTTTTATAGCTAAAAGCTTAAGTTTATAAGTATAATTTGCCTGTAAGACTCATCAACATCTTTCTTTCTGGATTGTTAATTTAATGATTTTTTTAAGATTGTTATTAAATTTACTATAAGAAGGAAAGAGATGACAGTTAATAGTACGTGAAAGAAACTTTAAGTAATTTTATTATCCAGCTTTACTAATTGTTAAGCACAATTGAGAAAAAATCTCAATCATACATGTTATATTATATAATATGAGTATTTGGTTACAAATTCAACCTTATTTCATAGGGCCGCGGAGCATTTAGATTGCGCGCCCGGGTATTATCCGTTGATCCGAGCCTCAGCTGTTTTTGACTTTGTGTTTCATTGCTGGTTATGTTTTTAGTAAAGTGATGTACTTTTTATGAAAATATCGTTTAATTTAGATAAACTAATATAATGGAGCGTAAATAATGCTAATAAAACGTTTTAAAAATACGATTTTTTGTTATCAGAATCGCTTTTTTTCCGTCCTATCAACAAAGGTGTCATTAGTACTATCGTCTGTCTTCGTTTTCGGAAGCGGTCTCCTAACACTCACTATTTATATGGATAACTGAAGTTTTTCGTTAAAGTAATAGTCATAGCATAGTCTCTGTAAATCTTAGTGTTAGTTAATATTCACCCACAACTATACATCACTCGTAAGATTAATACGTAAAGATACACGCCCTTTGCTGATGCACTGTTCTTTCTAAACGCGTACTAAGATATTTCTCTTTAACAACCCTTTATTAAATTGTCTATTGTATGTTTGTGTTTCAGGTACGAATTTTTCAGTCTTAATCACTACTGAAATCGAAAAAGGTAAATAAATATATATTTTTTTATGTATTTCATTAGCTAGAGCACGAGCGAACAGTTATTAAATAAAATTCCAATAATGAAATCACATTTGAGTATCTGAAAGATTTCTTTCCCCGTTCCAAGATGTTTTTCAATTTCCTGTCAATTGCCACAGCCATCGGCATTAATCTGTGACTGAATTTACAAATGTTGCTTTTTTCAATATAATTTCCTATTCGAATGTATAGTTTGGAGAGCGTAACTAAAATGTTGTACTGCGGCCGGCTCGGAAGTTGATTCATTTATCACTGGGCATCTAACGGTTCGCTGCAGTCATCGGGCGGTCGGTACGTACCAAGAACCCGTCTGTGTATACTGCATGTCATCATTTGTCCAGAGACTTTGAAATTTATTCCGTGGTACAAGAGATAAACGATTCGTTTTAAAAAGAAACTTATATTTACCTTTGAAAATCTTTTACGTTAAAGAATACTACGGAAGAAGTGACTTCCTTTATCTTATCGTAGTAGATTAAGTCACAAATAAATAGATCAGGTATTAATCATTGTAACTTAGTATGTAAGTATATATTTCTTCAGTTTTTATTTCGTAGTAACATGTCCTTTTTTTACAATCCCTTTTTCGATTACATTAAAAGAATTTCTAAAAGTACCAAATGGAAGAGTTTGAGAGCAAGTTAAGTCAAGAATGAAACACTCTTATAGCAACACACAGTGAACAAGACGCACAGATACTTTAAGATTTGAACAATTTCAGACATATATAATCATACTTTGTAAATTAAAAAAGGTTATCATAAAATTTGGCCCCTACTTCTTGGCCTAGAAGTAATGTGAATGTCCTATATTCGGGGACGTGCACTTCATACAGTAAAAGCACTGACTGGCATAGCCTACTTCCCTAAACCTAACTAAATAACAATGTCACTCTAAATGTGGCAACTATGATGAAATGAAATTGGATAAGTTATATTTCCAATTTCATTTCAGCATAGATGCCTTACCCAGCTATTGACGTCTACCGGTTGATGATGATGATGATAGACAGATAGATAGATAGGTAGATACCATGCCTTGGATTGAATGTTCTATTACCTGATGATCACAGTCTAATCGTTAAGCAATCTCTCGTTACTTACGCCCGCGCACCGGTCCATCCGGATAGAGATTAATCGCGTCGGAGCTGCCTCTCGGTATCCCGCCTAATGGGATTATCTCGTAGCGAAAACAATGCCCTCGTACCGTCATTTTTATGTATCAACCGTCTCTCGTTCACCGTTGCTCCTCTATCGAACTCACCTCGTCGCCGGAATTAATGTTAGTCGCGAACCTAGCAGAAATTTTTGTTCAAGACCTGATGTTTTTTTTTCTTCTACGAAGCAACGAGACGAGTGAATGATTCACTTAGGTTGTAAGCTTGCCCATAACAACGTGGCACTAGTCGGGATGATACACGACACCAGTGAGTGAGATTATTATTTAGATATGTTTAGGGAGGCTGTACCTGTGCTTTGCCTGTATGAAGTACACGTCCTCGAGTATACGTCATTCACGTTATTTCTAGACCAATATGCTAAAGCTAAATTTTATAATAACTTTTTTTAATTTACAAAGTATGATTATGTAAGTTTGAAATTATTCGAATTTAATATCTAATAAGTAAACATCACCGATTCTTAAAATATTAGTGTCTTGTTCTAAGAGTCTTTGATCCTTGAATTAATACGCTCATGCACATTTGGTACACTATGAAATTATTTTATAATAACCGAAAAGGAATTGTAAAAAAGGATACGTTACTACATTGAATTACCTCGATAAAGGAAAATAATAAAAAAAAAACTAATATTTGGTAATAGGTCTCTGTTGCCGAAGACCGCCTAGGTGGTATTCCACCGCAGCGCCCATTTCTGACACCGAACAGTGGTGTGTAATCATTACTCTGTTCCAGTTTGAAGGGTGCTATAGCTAATGTAATCACAGAGGTAACGAAATTCAATATCTTGTCTCAGGCGACAAGCTCAATGTTGTGCTGTGTATTACTTACCATCAAGTGAACGTCCCGCTCATCTCATCGCTTAATTGAGTAAAAAAGCTGTCTTTGTATACCTACAACCTACTATCACCGCAGCTTGTAACTCTACCGTAAAACTAAGTGCTTACATCTTATCCAGCGCTAACTCGTCTCGTCGTTTTTACGTATATAGAATTCAGCGATATTACCTCAGTGTTAAGGAATGCGTGTACTCTCCGTGCCCACCATGAGTATGAGGTAGACATGAGTCTGTTAAAGTTATTGTTAACACGCGTCTGAAATTATTCATAAGCGCGTTCCGAATGTATGCTTTGTTTTAACTTTCATAATTATGAACAGCATACAAGATAACACCGGTATACCTACAAAGATACAAGTAAACAATGGCATTATCCTTCTTATTTAAATGCATCCTTCGTATTTATACGTTTCAACAGTAATATAGTCATCAGTAGATTCAACAAGTCAACGGTTTGCTGTATATAATCTTTTAAGTCACATGAACAAATAATTCTATTTTAAAAAGTTCAAAAATACAATTTGTTTGAAGTACACAAGTTATAATTAACTGTCACATCTAATTGGAAAATACGTGATGATTAAATTTAACCAGTTCACCACCAACGCGAAAGTTAATAGAAGTGCGACACGGCGCAGCATCTTATCCATAGATCTCCGGCCGCCCCGCTGATGCGGTCGTTAATCAGACGTGTTCCTGTCGCTTGTCCGTCCGTCCGTGCGTCGCACTGCGTCGCCGTCAATGTTCGCGTGACCATTTGTTAGCTGATTGTGTATAGGCGTAACTGTTTCAAGAACGAATGCTCTCACTAATCTACTACTTGGTTGCGACCGTTTCTAATGTTTGTCACTGGATGTTGAATCACTGCTGACGGTGGCGACAGTTTCTGTGGGTTGCCATTCTTTGATAATACTTGAAGCAATGGAACTTTTTTTTTTCTTAGTATATTTAACCTAATAAGTTGTTAGTCTCTTCAGTCCGAGCCCGTGGTAAGACATCCAGTGGATACTACTTATAAACTACGCTAAAGGAATGATGGAAATTAAACTTAGTAATTCTTTATTAGCGACAAGTCTCTGTTGCCGGAAACCGTTTAGGTTGGTATTGCAGCCGACAAACAATATGGCACATATTAGTTTTCCGGTTTAAAGGGCCAGTGCCAACTAGTGAGAATACAAATACGCCACTAGTAACGATATTCAACGTCTGATATTTGATGATGTTGCATATATCATCCTATACAGTGCTAAGTTGTTTCGTGTAGGCGTATCACTTACCATCAAGTGAACGTGCCTTGCTTGGATCGTCGCCTCGTCAAATTAAAAAATAGTTATTTCTTTAACGTTTTGATATGGTAAATGTACAAGGTCACATCGCAATATAGCTATTACTTAGCAGGTACAAACTGCCTTTTTGTTACCCTCGCTCATCAATGCTGAACAAGAAGTGTCCATGTCTGCTACAACGGAAATTTAACAATACCTTTACTAATATACACAAAAATCTATCGTCTCTGAATAGAAACGCGAATGGTTTAACAATAAGTCTAGCATCTATAATCGGCAGCGTGCACTAATCCGACAGCTTCCACTAAGTAGTGCTTAGGCGTCAGGTCGTTAATAAGGTCACGTCAGCCATCCATCCGTTTGCATTACCCTCATTGTCGATGCTTGTGTGACCGTTTGTTAGACAGTGATCTTGCACCATTGATTAAGGTAAGTCCTATATGTGATTTCTAAATATATCTAGTTCTATTTTATTCAACGAAGCGACGAGAAAATCGTACGTATTTGCAATCTTACTATTTAAAAGTATTTGCACAGCTTTTGATTTCTCTAGATGTTTTACTTTCAAACTAAAGTTCTCTATAAACTGAAATTCTTGTATATCACCTTTACTATTTCATGGGTTTATAGATCTCGGTAATTTTGTCAAATAATTTTAGCTCTAAAAATGGGTGAGGAGATCTTTGGGAGATGCCTCCCAAAGATCCGGCAATGAGCGTATATCAGCTGATGTTGACAATGAATGGGTAGCTGTTGGGAATTCAAGCGTTTTAATTCGTAATTTGATCCGACCAAACATTAAGTTTTTTTTAAGCAACTTAATTAATCATCAGTTTTTATTATCAATACTACAACTTAATGATTAATTGAAAGGAATAACTTAATCTGCGTATATTATGTGACAAATCATATCGGTTCAATTTTTCAATACATTAGCGTTTAGTCTTCGATAGTGCCATTACTGTGTGGTAGTTATTTTTTTATAGTTTTAAAAAAAAAAAATAATAGTTTTAAATATAAAAAAAAATATTTTATAGTTGATGCTAAAATGGCCAATGAAAGGTCACGGGATTTCACGTATGCGCTTCCTACTTGCTTGTTACAGCAGCGTGCTTCATAGAACATTACGAGACTTATGTCCAGTAGTGGACGTCCATCGGTAGATATGATGTTACATGCTATGTGTCATTATTTTATTGTTCCTGTCTTTATTAAGATTTGTTTGAATACATTTGTCCTTAATTTATATACGTAGCTAATGAGCTAACCGAGTAATTTAGAGAGTGTTTAAATCAAAAATTTGAAAGGACATTTAATATTCTCACTTTTCATTAGGAACAAAAGGTGCGGAACAGTTAACGCCTATCGTTTCGCAGTTTTTATCTAAACGAGGACCGTGTAAATTGTCTTCAGCGTTGCCGCGCTCGGTGCGGCGCGTTCCCGGACGGTTCCGGGTTCGATTCATGGCCCAGATAAGCGTGAGCATCGTGTTCCGTTTAACTTTATACCCGCGTTGTTCAGTCCCGATGGAAATCTCCGTACAACTCTACATTGTAAAGTACCGCCGATTGTTGGTAATCGTGCGAATTTAACCGCTGTGCATGACCTTTATTGTGTTAAATCAAAATGTTTTTATTTTTTCTATATCGTTACTATTTAACTGTACTGAGGATAAGTAATTATTAACTTTTAACAATAGTTAATTAAAAAAATTGTTTTGTATTTAACACAGAGTTTCACTTACTAGTATCGATTTACTCATTTCATAGTGAAGTTGCGTAATGACCAAAAGCACCAAAGCGAAAACTATGTTCGTTTGATTTCAAAGTGTCGTTGCTGGAGAGTTTTCGACCATTACCAAACTGCCATGGTTTGTTTTATTGCTTCGACGGACGCTTACTAACTATTATAGTCTTTATGAATCACGCTAAGTGGGCTATTAGTCGTCCCCTTACTTATACCTATGTCTTTATTTACTTCAGTAGATCTGTGTAAACTGATCACACATTGCATCGGAATTTATTCATAGCTCTATTAGTTTTATCTTCCTTCTGCGTCGAAACTCGATAATATCCAAATATTCTGAAAGAAATGTTCTTCGTATTAGTTTTGTGTAAACGTTCTTATAAATTATGTAAATAGTTGCTACTTTGTCGTACCTAACAAACTCGTTTTGCTGGTGGTAGATCTCTGTTGTCCAATATCTATAAGTCTAGTAGATACCATCGCAGCTCCTGTTTGTGCCACCAAAGTGTGCATACACTCAGCACTATGTTTCAGTTTGAAGGACGCTGTGGCTAGAGAAATTACTGGGGTTACGAGATTTTGTTCACGCAAACCGTCTACGTAAGATACATTGTCTTAACGAGCATTTCGTGGTGTTTTGTATGTAATCTGAACATTGGTAGAAGGTCTATGTTGCCGTGGCTCAGCAATAGTGCCTAGAAGGGTTAGGCTCCTCTTAGAGACGTGTTAACACAAAGTGTAGGGGAGACACTGGTATGTTCTATAAGTTCCCCGAGCTTCTCTGTATGCACTGATGCAAACCGCCGAGGGGGTTTTAGTAAGATTCTCACATAACCCTAATTTCTCCTCCGAAGAAGGGAGGGTATACATAAGGAGAATATGGAGATTTCCACCCGAAACAAAAAAAAAAGTATGTTCCTGGGAGCAATTGGAGATGACTACCATCGCAATGCCTATTTCTGCTTCCAAACAGTAATGCATACATTGCTGTGTTCCCGTTTGAAAGGCGTTAGAGCTAGAGTAATTACTTGGGTAACGAGATTCGACAACTTATGTCTCAGGCGGCGAGCGCAATGTGGTGCAGTGTATAAAATCTAACTAGCGTTACACTGTTTTGGGTATTATCGTGAGGTGAACGTCTCACACGTGTCGTCGGTTAGTCGATAATAGAAAATATATTGACTTATTACTATATAATCATTATATAAAAAAATCCTACGTTAACTACTATCACTTATATAATACAATAATTTCATACATTTCATTTCAAGTAATGAACGATTTTATTTTGTACGTACTTTAACAAAGCTCTTGCACGCAGAAAATATTAATTGGCAACAACGTCGTCGGTGTTGCTGATTATTGTACTATTTGGTTAATTAATGTTAAATTCGAAATTTATTAGTGATCCCTTTGTAGTGTTAATTTCGGCCGCTGTTGCTATAATTAATGGACGTTTCAAATCGCGACGCTATGTAGGGGCGACCGTCCAGAAGGTTTGAAAAATAACTTTGCACAAACGTAAAATATTTTTTTTTCTCTGTTTCTACAATAGCTTAATCCGAGTATTATAATCGATAAAATTGTAGTTATATAATTTACTGTTCTCTCTCTCTCTTTTCTTACTGTTACCCCCCGCTTATCCGTTTAAGGAAGGAATATGGTAAAATCGACTCTTAGTCGACATAAATAGCAGAAGCAGTTACAACAATGTATAAGCAATCTCTAACAAATTTTAAGTGTTATCGTCCGATAAAATCGGAGATCACGTTAACGGTCAATGATTCTCTGGATATCTCTTTTTTTTATTCGACGAAGCGACGAGGTTAGCAAGGTGTTCACCTGATGGTAAGTGACACGCCTGCCCATAACAACGTGACGCTAATTTGGATGATACACATAGCACCCCGTTCTGCTTGTGGCCTTGAAACGTGTTGAGACCTGTTACCCCAGTACGTACATTAGCTACAGCGCCCTTCAAACCGGAACACACTAATGTTTTCCACTACTAGTTAGCAAAAACTACTAGCAAAAATAAGCACTGTGGTGGTAACTACTTAGACCTACCTATATGTCTATTTATGTTATCATCAGCTGATAGACGTCCACTACACATAAGCTTTGGGCAAATATCTGCCCATATTATGTATATAGTACAACCTTCACACAGTGGGAGGGCCAGTTTATTCCAAAAAATAAATGCATTTTTTTTATACCATGCTATATTCGCCTTCTATAGAGCGCCTTGTTTTTATCCTTAATGCTAAACAGTATCCTAAGTGTCTGTTTGCTCCGTAAAAGATTACTGTCGTAATCCCGCTTCAGTGTGGTCCCGACCAAGGTAAACAATGCCGACCCCGTTTAACATAATCCTGGCTATCCCCGGGCCTACTGTGTCCAGATTAGCGACCATGAAATCAGTTAGTCCAGATCATAGTAATAATATAAGCGACACTGACGCTCCTGATCGCATGCCGTGCTGATAATAACAGTGAATCTGTTTATAAGTAATTTACTATATGATGCTGTTACGCAATCCATATTTCATTGTGAAATAATAAAACCTGGCGATATCACTTATATGTTTGTAAATTCAAGAAGTGTAAGGGGTTCCAAGTGAACCTATTCTGCTCGTGGTGCACCCTGCTAATCAACAAACGAAGCGCTGTCTCCCACAAACCCCCATTAGGCCAACGAGGTGGGTAATAGCCCAAAATTCTTACCTATTAACCCCTACAAACTTAGGCCGCGTGAAGCCCTTGAACGATGTGGAGGGTCGTCATTAGAGGAGGCCCATGTATAACAGCCCATGTCCTCCCAGTCTTTGATTTGAGTATCTTTAAGAGATCTACGAGCTCAGTAATTTAGTAGATACTGGAAAGAATTTTTTTTAAGAATTTTTAAATCTATAGGAAAACATTTTTAAAGAAACTTTCAGTAAATCCATCGTGAATTTATATTTTAAACAATCCTTTTACACTTGAAGATGTTTTAAAGTAATATTTTCAAAGATGTTATCATCCATACTCTTGAAATTAACCTTACATATGAACCGGAGTGTGGCCAAGTGCAATATATATATAGGTCAAGTTGTTAGAACATTGAAAAATATGTTTATTTCATAAAAAAAAAACACACGATAACGTGCTAAAAGAATTCTGCTACGACAACGTTAATGGTAATTTTCGCGAAGCCTCGCTAACCGGAAGTGCTAAACGATCGCTTAGCGCGTTCAAGTCGGCGCTTCTGTTGTTTGGACCGCGTGCACTAACGACCTGTTCAATTTCTAACGTAATCTTAACTTGAAGATCACACTCACCACGCCGGTGCTAATATTCAATGTGTTTCCGAGTTATTATACCAATGGTTTGTATGATTTATGACTTAGAGGAATATACTTAACTTTATTGCTGTTTTAAAACAGGGCGAATATATTCTCTTTCAATTAATGCGGTATACGATAACCATTTGTTTGATAATTATTACACAAAGTATATATACGGGACCTCATTAACAAGATTATTTTCATAATATAAATTAATCTGATATAAGCGCAATGATCATCATCGAACCCAAAAATCTTATTGTTTTTTCCTAAAGCGACCAGACGAGTGTCCTGCTGCGTTCACACCATGGTAAGTAATCACCTACCCATCACAACGTGGTACTAGTTAGAATAGTATTCAGTAATCCAGTAATTACATTAGCTACAGCGCCATTCAAATCGGAACACAGTAACGTTTGCAGACTACTGTTTGGTAGTAGAAGTAAGACGTACACATACCTAGATGGTCTCCGGCAACAGAGACCTAACACCAGTAAAGCCTTTGAATCTCTGGTCATATTATCAGTAAAGGAAAATTATATGTTTACTAACTACTTGTTTAAAAATTCGTATGTATTGAGTCATTCAGTCAATAGTTAGTACGACAGAATGAAAAATAATACTTTTAAAATTTGTTAAGTGATTTCATGGAAAACATACGAGGAAAAAAGTTGGAACAGTGAGTCAGGCGAACGTAATCATGTATTATTTAGTCACTGTTTAAACACTATAGAAAGTACACTTGTATGTTTGTTAGTCACATTATATACCGTATTGCGGTCTACGGGTCATTGTTGATTTCTATCTTACTGCAATGTTTGTATTACTATTCATAGCGATGTTTTTACACAATAGATAATGTAGTAAGTTTTTGTAGGTATCGACGGCTGAAAATTTTAAAATCCTATCACGTAATCATCATCAGCCGATAAACTCCTGCTGGACATAGGCCTTCCCCAAAGATTACCACACGATCGGCTAAGGATTCAAATGGAAGGATATGGGCTCTTCTCCCACCATGCTAACCCAATGCAAGTTGGTGTGGGATATCGCCTTGTTCGTTTATTACCAAGGTGCACCACGAGCAAGTGAGGTTGGCTTGGTTCCCGTGACTTGTGTGCGAGAACCCTTACACCCCCATCATATAACATGAAGAATCATTTGTTAGGAATATAAATATGAATTTGTAAATATTCCAATTTTGATAATAGAGTTTGAAAAGTGAATAAAATTATACTTGCAACATTCACTGCAAAAAAAGTATATCAAGAGTTTATTAACAAGCTCCATATATCTTACTAAGAGGATTTCCAGAATATTTCATTTAGTATTTGCGATATGATTCAGTAACTTTTCTTGAAGCATTTACTATATATTGTATGTATTTTAAACAGAATTGTTTTCACACATAATTACAAGTATGAAATATAGTTTACGATGTTTATTTGTACAAGTTAACTACTAAGAAATATCATAATAGGAAATAGAGGTGAATCATTTATTTAGGCAGGTTTGAAAACGAGACGGGCGGGACGTTCACGTGATGGTAAGCGATAAGTCTGCTCCTAACTATGCGGCGCTAATTAAGACGGTATACACTATCACATTGTGTGCGTCGCCTAGAAACATCTTCTTCTTAGCAGTTGCCTCGTGTTAAGACAGGACTGCTGCTTCCTTTTTTTTTTACTTCACTTCGCTCTGTTTTGGATATCGCGTTCTTTGAGACCACCGTTTATCATATCTTTTGTCACCGCATTCAGCCCTCACAACTTCAATCATAAAAACAAGATTGTTACATTAGTATTATAGTTTGTTGAATAGCTAACTAAAACTTTACCAAAATCAAGAAATGTTTCCACAGTACTGTTTGGCAACAAATAGGAGCTCCGGTAGTGCTTACCTAAACGGCCTTCAACTACTGAGACCTATGACTATTGAGGATTCCTCTTAATATATATAAATAAAATACTGAATGCACATTCATACTGTGATACGGGGATCATATAGGACGTCGGCAGAAAAAAAATATCTCAACGTAGACATGATTTATATTCTGTTCGCGTCTTCAAAAAATCAAAAAGCGTCCTATAAAATCAAGCGCTTTCCGAACAGATTTAGAGACGGGTTTGATTCTGGTCACGTCGCGATTCTTAAATCCTTCGCCGGTGGCCGATAGTTCCGGGGATTTTAATACTTACGTACTGGACCACATCCAAAAGGTCTGCGAGGAGACATGTACGGAATGAGCTTCGGACCTCCTTCAAATGTAGGTCAAAACTTTTAATACTTTTATAACGTATAAACATAAAATATTCACTTCGCAATTGTCAGTGTTGAATTGCGAGTTCAGATACTGTGTGTACTGACGGTAAGTCTTTGTAACTGAAGATCATTTGCAAAATCATTTCTTTTCTTTAGAAATTATATAAAACCTTGTATACTAATTGCGACTGTCCTTAAATCATGATGTGTTCATCATCCGCCGAATGGCGATATGTCGCGTTACTTTGAGCTTATTACTTTGAGGCCACATATTTCTTTAACGTAATAACCAATTAAAGATTAAGGATGTATCTCGCCGGAAATCGTTTATATGTTCAGCAGGAATATAGCTTTAGACCTCGCTGGCCTAATGGATAGAGCATGCGGCTTTCATTTCGAAGTTCGTGGGTTCGTATCTCGGCTTGTACCAATGACTTTAATATTTAAGTTATGTACATTTGTAAACTTTAGTTACAACAGCGAAGTACAAACGGTGAAGGTGAACATCGTGAGGAAACCCGCACACTGAAATCATCTTTGTGTGTGCGTGTGGTGGTCCCAATAAAGTGGCAACAGGCTCGCCCCCTGTTACATGGGACCTCATCTGACCACATCTGGCGTAAAGTGGGTGTTTATTCACCTCTGCCTACCCCTACTGGGAAAAAGGCGTGATTATAAATAAAAAAAAAACAATACAAATAGCAAGAGACACATCGATTGATAGTCATTTTTGATTTAGGCAGTTCATCTGATACTGGGTTCTTGGTTCCGGGCTCCACGGCCTACTACAGAATAACATTTATTCATTTACCCATTTACCAACAGTATTAACAATTATATATTTTCAAACAAATTATATAACATCTGGTTAATTACGGTATTGCCCTCCTACCAAGATTGAGATTGAGAGAGATTGTCACAGATTCAAATCTGGCAATCATTTGCAGTCGTAATAACATCTTAAGAGAATATATAAATAGAAGTGATTTACATATGTTTACATTAGCGTGTCGGTGCCTTAAAAAACTTTCCGTGAGTACATTTCGGACATTTTTTTAAACTCTACCCATTCGCCATTTTATAAATAAACTCACTAAACATTTGTTTCCGACGAGTAATCTCTTGCATATTTTTTGATACACTTTTTTATGTTGCATTGTACCAGAGCAATAAATGTTATTCAGGGCATATAAATCTTTTTTGAACTGTTCATTGATCAGTTAAAAAAAATCGGACTATACGTTAGTGTTATTGATAACCTAGTATAATATTATTAAATTATCAACTATGAATAATTTCTTTTTTATTATTACATCTTTATATTGATAGTTAACTATATATATTTTGATTAATCTTTGTACTCATTCTGTCTGACAATGATTGTCTTACGAACTGGCACAGCGGTTAACCGCTGTTAATTCCTCCGTCCGAGACCTCACGTGGTGAACATTGGTTAGAAGTAAGATGTTAAAATCCAGCAGTAACGTCACTGTATTCCGGCTATTAAATTTTCAAATATTTTAAACGAGCTACCTTGAACTTACTGTCATTTAATATCATGCAGTACAGGTTAATTATCATATATAACCTACCGATTATATAAAAAGACACGATTACAATTAGGTGCAAAAGCATTTCCAGTCAGAGGACATTAGTCATGTCTTAATTTAGTGCAACTTGACGTCAATAAATTTTCCAAACAAATCACTATAGTTAACTAGTTAAATATAAGACGTATTAACAGTTTTATGATATACAGGATGTTTTTTTGCAAAGCACAGAGATAATCTTAAAGTTGGAAAGAGTTATTCCACAAAAACGTAATGCATGTATGAATACACGAAGTCGGCTGTTCCAGTTTAAGCTATTCTTATCAATTGTAAGAAAAAAGTATGTATACTTATAAAACATATTTCAATGAACAATTAAATATAAGAATGCTTATTTTCAAGAGGAAAGATATCTCACAGTATTTTATTAAGTTTTCATTTTGTAGCACAGCTCTGTGTGTGTATAGATTAGTTTAGTTTAGTAGTGAACCGTGATGGAATTCAAAACACAATAGTAGTATTTTCTCTTTCCTTTCCGACGAATAAAGGAATTCCGGGCTATTTCACTAATGTAAGGCAAATGCTCTTATATTCTATTTTAACTTATGGGGGCGTCATCTTTCTGAAGCCTTTTGTTACAAATTGCCGACGGTTGGAGACAACTCTCATTGAACTGTACACTTACAAAAGCAACTTTCAAAGTAACGTATTACTGATGTTATAAACTTTTATTGTATTGCAGTGGACTAAGATAGGTTTTTTTTGTAACGTAATTATTCTTCAAAAAACATGTCTGGTTGTAACGATTGTTTCATGTAAGAATTAGTTTCTGTTATATTGTTAGATATCAGAAGCGGTACTAATGCTGTGAGTTCATATTCTCCGAATCTTGATTTTTTCTTTAAATAGGTGCCTTTATGACCTTCTCAGTCTTGACCATACTGCGTTTTTTTACTCTCTTAATTTGTCAGAGGCTTGTCGGCAATAAGATAACGTCGTTCTCATTGTGAAATACACAATTGATTTCGCTTTAAAGCTACTTCCAACAAATGTATAGTAAGTCGATTGGACATCGGTGTGGCTATAGATATAGATATGTATAAACTACCTGCGTCTAATTTTAGATGCCGTATTCTTTATAAGCAGGTCACTGATAAAGTGCCGTTTGTTTATAAATGCGGTAACGTCGTGAGTTTCGTAACACATGTTTGAATCAATTAAAGCTGTATCGACATGTGAGTCGAACACGCCTGCGAGCGACGCGTGGGCAACTGACATGAGCACAAGGCCTTAAATCGGTCGCGACTTATTACAGCGGGCCTCTATTGTTCTTAGGGTTGTTGCGTAAGTGCGACCACGAAAAATACTAAAAAAAATCAATTAGTATTTGTATTTTCTTTTCGATAGTCTCGACTCAGGAATAATCTCATCAACAGCCGATAGACGTGAACTACTATAAATAGGCCGCTTTTAAGACTACAACTATCAATCTTGCTCTGCCTTTATTCAGAGGTTTTCCGCAACCTTCACCGTTCAGATTCTCACTTTAGTAATGACTTGTATGTTACGCATAACAAACTGATTATCTAATAGTATATTAGTATTTCTATTGACAATCAATACACATGTTTTTTACTTCATAAATGAAGTTAAACTTTGGTCATCAAATTTCTGTCTTCCTCGAAGTTTTAATGTTGCTTCTTTATTAGTTTTTTCTATTATTTCTAAGCTAAAAATATAAGAATGATGGTACTTAATCTGTTGTTATTAAGGGATTTAGAAGTTGTTATTGGAGACATTAATAAAGTTTATCTTTAGTTAATGTCCCAAGATGAGAGTCATCGTAGTGGGCCGCTAATGCAGTCGACCTTTCGATAACGCTGTTATTAACCAATCGGGGCCCAAATCGGCGCCGATACGATCTGCGAACAAGACAACGCGTGTCGTTAATACAGCCGGCTCTCGTCTGCAGCGCGGCGGGTATTCGGGTCAACAGCTCTCGTGCGGGGCACGGAGTTTTCGTTTAACATCATTATAATTTTTTTAGTGAGAGAGAGATGATTTTTTTTCTCCAGTCCACATATTGATTATGTATAATAGAATGCTTTTATTTCATCCACAGTTATCAAACTACATTGATAATTTTTTCAAGTTATCTATAGTTAACTAGTTCATCATCAGCCTATAGACATCCACTGGTAGATAGGCCACCCCTAAAGATCTCCACGTCGATCAGTGAGTTCTCGCGACTCTCACCGGATCGTCAGTCCACCTTGTGGGAGGCCTCCTAAAACTACGTCTAGCTGTACGCGGGCTCCACTCTAGGACCTTACTGCCACATCAGCCGTCGGTCCTTCGAGCAATGTGCCCTTAAGTTAACTAGTTAAGATGTTTTATAATATATGTACGTAAGATATCCAGAAATTTATTAACTCATCCACGTGATCTGCGGAGCTATTTAAAGTAAACCTTTAAAATTTGGTACAGATATTGCTTCTGCCAGTTAGAGGTAAGCTAAGATGTATTTTACAAAATTCCTACCTCGAAGGGAGTTGCGAGAGGGTTACGGCCAGCAAAGTTAGCGGGGAACAGCTTGTTGTTGTGTATAATATTACAACACCTGGTGTAGTCTAGCAAATATTTCTATCTGTTCGACCTAGCCACATAATAATATGGCACTAGTTGTATGGTAGACACTTTATCGTCGCTAAAACTTGCATTATTCCCGTTAATTTAATAAATACAGCGGTTTTTACCGTGAAACAGTAATCCGGGGAATTTAACGCGCTGATGATGCCACTGGTACTATTGGCGTACTTTAATAGTATAAATAATGCCGATGGCAAAACAATTGTCATGAAATAGATTATCCATCCAATGTATGACCAAATTTCATTTTGAGCTATTATAATTGAGGACACGAAAATGTATCGTACATAATCGCTCCTACACGCCAAACGTAACCATGATATGAAGTTGGATGTGAATTTCATTACACGGGACGCACATGATTATCGAGATTAATCCAAACGGGTTATAGGCGAGACGGGACAGGGCGTGCCCAGGGTGCCGCCGCAATACCACCCCTATTGCAACAGCGCAAGGTATTCACGCTGACCTCAAGGGAGCCCGACGAACAATAGTTTTTAATCAGATACCCGATGTCAATAAATAATTATGGATGTGGCATTTCACTCCGGGTTTATAGCTTCGCTGTTTTGCCTATCTAACCTAAATGATGAGATTAGGTAGCCAAGATCTGAGGAGCAGATTTTTGCTACTGTGGGCTAATATTTGACTTAAATTTCAATCATATTAAAGTAATATTAGACTGTAGATGAGGATGTTCTTAGTTGTTTAGACTATTTTATGTCTCATATATTGAAAGTCAGAACACAGACATACGGCACCGGAATCGAACCAGGGACTTCGGTGTTATTAGTTACGATCCAATACGTGGAATGAAATACGTACACAGTTAACATTTAATATATGTTACAGAAATAAACGATGTATGATGAAGTTACAGTAAAAATATTGTTGAGCAATGCTTGCTTAGCTAAGATGCTTTTATACAACAAAGCGACAAAACAGGGATTAACAAAACGGGATTATATACACAACACCACATCGTGCTCGTCGCCGTGAGCCATGACATGTTAGGTCTGATTACACCAGTAATTTCATCAGCTGCAGTGCCCCTTTAACTGGTAAACAGTAATCTTTGCACACTGCTGTTTGTCGGTTGCCGTAGTACCTGCGGTGTTACCTATCTAAATGGGCTTCGGTAACGGAGACCTACCACATCGTTTATGCTATGGAGTCATTTGAGAGACAATGAGATTTAATATTACTAAGCACTTAGATAAGCACTTATCTCTTACCAACAACAATCGTGCAAATTTTTAAGCATTTTGTTGTGTCGGATTTATTTCTTCAACTATCGCACTCTAAAACTTTGAGTGGCGTAGTTTGACAAGAGCCTATCTGACACTACAATTCAGTAGTTCAGGTACTAAAAAAATCTGAAGAGTGCCATCGAGCGGCTTTAACCGTCGCTCTACTAATCCAAAATTTATATATGTATATATACACACGCCCGCTGATTTAATTAAACATGAAGTAATACAGATATGACTATCACTTATTAATAATGACAATTGCACCCCCACAATATGGCGCTAGTTCCGGTGTTTATATTGCACCACATTATACTAATAACGTATATTATGATAAGTAATTTTCAAAACAGAAATATTTATTTGTGGAAAAAAATATCTCTGTTAAAACGTATAGGTCCTGTCCGTATGATGAATATGGGAAAATACTGGTTGCAGCGGACAGCATCCAACTAAGATTCCTTTGTTGCGGTTCACGTGTCGTGGATATTAAATTTCGACAGCAGAAAGCCTGTGTGACGTCACGCCGGCGGGTTACCAGCACGGCCCTCTGATAATCCTCTGACACGTGGATTATTAATTTGGGGTGGAAATTAGAACAATGTCATGTGAGAAATTTTTAATATCAGTGTAATCCTTCATTATTATAAACCAATTTAATTTTTATCTCATCTGTTATAATATTTCTTAACCTATAAATATTCTATTAAGAGCTTACATTGATGAACGATTATATAACATATTGTTAGCAAAATTAAATTTTACTGATAAAGAAACGTATAGGCCAGAGGTCGGCAAAGTGCGGCTCTAGCACAAAAATCCATAGAAGACACAATAATATCTTCATTAAAAAAAGCTTAGAAATATTACTCAAACTTTCCAAGGAGATGCAAGCGCATTGTTCGGATGAATTAATATTTTTTAACTATGAAATATAGTTTTTTTTAGTGTCATAAAAGTGTACTAAACGAGCAGATTTGGCTTCCATTTTTTTATTAAATTGTGTAATGTTCATATTTGTCTCTTTGGCTAATAAGTTTACCGACCACTGGTATAGGTAAAGTGGTTGTTAGTCTCTCGCTGGGGATCATCTAGGTTGATTACACCTCACCGCCCTTTTCTGCCCTTACACAGTACTATGCAAATCTGACGTTGTTCCTATTTAAACAGCGATTTAGCGAGTAATATTACTGGGGTAAAGAGACAGACAAAACTGAGGGCTACAAGTGTGTTACCAGGTTTAATTCTGTAGCGATCTGTAATAATGTTTGGATTTTTAAACAACAAATCAACGAGACCAGTAGGTCATCATGATGGTAAGTGACACGCCTGCTCTTAACAACGTGGCGCTAATTAGGATGATATATTATAATATTATGCTCGTTGGCTAGAAATATAAGATGTAGTTTCGTGACCCCAGAAATTACACTAAACTAATGCACCTTTCATACCGGAACAAAGTAATGTTTCCACACTACCGTTAAGCGGTTGAAATAGATGCTGCAGTGGACCTACCTAGACAGTCTACAGCAACAAAAAGACCAAAAAGACCTATTACCAAAATATTGGCTAAAGACGCTTACACGGTCATATTGTAAATCTGTCGCAGTAATACTATTGCTGTGTTCAGGCTGCCAACGTGGGTAAGTGGTAGGATATTCTGAATGATTGTGATTTATCATCCAATTCCTAATAATAACATACCACGTGAAACTGAGGTCAAGTTATTGACCATATTAGTTAAAAAAAAATATTTAAAGAGACGTTGTGATAGTGTTAGTCGCTAATAAGTAATTTGCTGTTTTATTTATAACAATTAGAAATGCTCCCCACCCTTAACATTGTACGTCATTGCAAATCTATTGCGCATCGATACTAATCGGCGTTGCGCGATTGACCCGTTGAACCCGATGAATCGATTTCATAATCGAAACGTGAGAATATCGTTTGGACGTAGCGAATGTAATCGTTACGGTGGACATGCGTGTGTCGTTACTGCAATGATGCTGTATGTGAATACTATATATAATCTATCTATAATATAATATGGGTAACCACCACAGCACTTATTTCTACCTTCAAACATTAGTGTGCATATATTATTATGTTTTGACTTGAACAGTGATATAGCGAACAATGATATAGTAAACTAATTGGAGTAAAGTGACAGCTTTTAAGGGGTGTAAGAGGTCCCGCGCAATAACTCACGAACCTTTTTTTTTTTTTTTTTTTTTTTTTTTTTTCGCGGGGGAAATCTTCGAAAAGATACTCTGCCTCCTGGGGGGAAGTCAGAGTTATGTGGAGATTTTTACCCACTAAAACCCCCTCGGTGGTCACCTTCGGCGTTTGGCGAGGTCACGGGATCTCCGTTCGGAACACAACCGCGGCCTCGCTAACGCTATGCTGGGATAGCTCGTCCCGGGGTCTGCTTATACAGACCCAACTCACGAACCTAAGCCAACCTCACCTGCTCGTAGTGCACCCTGCTAATCAACCACCGAGGCTCTGTCTCCTACCAATCCGCATTAGGCCAGCGTGGTGGGAAATGGCTCAAATCGCCACATATTAATCCCTACAAACAACCGCTCCTAGTGCTCGCCGATGCGAACAGCGCAGGACCAATTGATATGGAGGTTTCTGAGGGAGGCCTATGTTCAGCAGTGGACGTCTATCGACTGACTCTCGTCGTCAAAGTTATTGACAGATACATCGTTTACTACTAGGATAACATATTATTCGTTTCGTCGCTTCATGGAATCTTTTGAAGAATCGTATATAGAAAGGCCACCGTTTGTGAAGATGATGATAACAACGATATAGAGGGTACGAGATAAAAGTAGTTTTATTTAGTATACGTTCTCTATGCATCGTTTCCCACACACAATCGAATACAGCAAGAAATTAATTCAATCTTCAAATCTTCTTTCTTCTGCTTTTTTTCCAGCTTTGTAAGGTCGGCACAGTATATACTTCTCTTCCATATCAGCCGTTATATTTGATTTCATACTCTTCTAACACATGTCATCTCACACACAATTCATCCATTTTCTTCGGTTTCCTCTACTCTTATAACCATCCACGTTCATTCTTATTACTTTTTTTGTTATATGTCTTTCATCCCTCCGCATAACATGCCCGTACCACGCTAACAACCTATTGCTCTTCAATCTCTGTCACTGGAGCAACTTTCAGACCTCCTTTAATATACTCATTCTTAATTTATCCATCCGAGTCACACCGCCGTCTTAACATTCGCAATTCGTTATCTTCAAATATATTAAAATGATTCTTCCTCGACAACCCTATGAAAAACAACAATGCCAAAAAGCACCCCAATCGACGAAGGGAATATACACTGCGCTCTAAAATCGCGCACACAATCCCATAATGATTTATGTGCGCCGCATTCATAAATCAAAAGCAACGCGCAAACAGAAATAGTCGCTGATGACATAACCAACTGCGTGCGTGCGCTAGTGTTGAGCGGTTACATGATTGAACGGTCCGCGAGGTCGCAGGGTCGAAGCCTGACCTCTCCTTTCACTTGCAGCCATTGCTCAAGCCGTTCGCCTATTGAAACCTGTACGCCGTATTTGATCCTGATGATCTTGATGGATATTACATTAACAATACCGCTCCCTACTGAACGTGAGCTTTACTGATGTTATGTAACTTGAGTCGTGTTAAATTTAATATTTTATTTTAAGCTTTATCATTAAGTATATATAATTTTTTTCTTTCGATAGGCAATTACATTTTGATATTGCAGAAGTTTTGTAGCTGTTATATAAAGAGTACTTTAAAAGCCCTTGGATCCGGGTCCATATTCCCAGTATCAGATGAGCTGTAAGAGTCGAAATAGCTTGCAAGCGCTTAAATCTCCAGAATCTAGAAAAAAAAAGAGTACTATTAGTAACCGATATTAACTTATAAGTATAGTGAGTAAACTTGATATACTAAGTAAAATGAATATCTTTTTGGGCACCTATATACATACCCTAAAGAGTTACACTCTCTAAGTAAATAAAGTAAGTTCCATCATCATCATTATCAGCTGACCGACGTCCAGTGCTGGACAAAAGCTTCCTCCAAAGATCTACACATTAATCGATCCTGCGCTGGCCGCATCCAGCTGCTTCCCGCAACTGCCTGTCAACACTACGTCTTCCGGTATGCGGTCGCCATTCGAAGACTTTAGTGCTCTATCGGCTGTCAGTCCTTCGAGCGATGTGTCCTGCCCATTGCCACTTCACGCAATCTTTTGGATTACTTCAGTGACCTTAATTCTCTTGCGAATCTCCTCATTTCTGTTTCGATCACGCAGGGAAACCCCGAGCATAGAGCATTGCTCTCTGTGCAGCTTGAACCCTGTTCACAAGGACCACTGTAAGCGGCCACGTCTCGGTGCCATAAATCATCACTGGCAACACGCACCAATTAAAGATCTTTGTCTTTAGTAAGTTCTAATAATAAGAATATTTTTTCACTATGTTTAGTTCATACCGGAAATCCGAATGCATCTTCACCCCATATTGAAATTCTTAATTTTATTATTCCGAGTGTAGTGTTTAGTATCTTGTATGTATTAACATATATTTCAAAGAAGGGCTAGTCTTCTTAGAATCTCAGTGTTACGACAAACATGAGACCAATCTAAATCATGTCCACCTGTCTTAATAGTCGTCGAAGGCTTACCGCTCAATACCGTCGGCTACGACAGGCGGTGGTTGTTTTAGTTCCATTCAATACCCTTAGACTATACGCTCTCCGCGTGTAAACCTAGCATTAGTGACCTCACATGTACATCCCGCTTTAAGGTGCTTTGTAAATGATTTAACTATGTGCATAAATAATGATAGGTTGCAAGCTGCCCGCCCACATTATTCAAATCACTTTCAGTCAACCAGACGCCATTTATAATATTTGCATAGGATGCCGTACAAATGTATGTGTGAAGGATTGGCAATGGTTAGTTATACACACACACACACATGTGTATATATTTAATGAAAATGAGTTTTCTTTGTTCGTCAATCACGTGAAAACTAGTGAACATATCTACATGGGAACATAGGCGTTCGAAGCGGAATGGTCATAGGCTATTTATTTTTTGGATTGCATAGATCCTTCATGCATACATTGCTTTGTGGAATATATTACGAGACCTATGTCCAGCAGTGAAAGTCCATCGATTGAAATGATAATGATGATGATAGATCCTTCATTATTTTATTTTTAATGAACTTTTATAAACATTTTCTTTTGGTGCTGTTTATGCAGCTGCTATAGCAAGTCATTTGCGGTTGCGGTTACTCTCAAGGAATATTTCAGACAAATTTCAAGTCTACTCAACATCATCATTAGGTAGCTTCTTCAAACTAAAGTTTGGCTACTTATTACTATCAACAAAGCGGACGGGGAGCAGCCGATGTAACATAATTTTAAAACCATGTATCTATTACTTCTCTGAGCGTTTAGTGAAACGGAATTCGTACAGTTATAGTGCTGTTAGAGACTACATTCCCGCTCTTTGTATGCTCCACATAAAGTAAATGAAATCGTACAATTTTTCAGCAAATGTACTATGTCACTTTCCATATTATTTATTAAAAAATTCTTTCATGCAGTATGAGGCTAGAATATTGAGGAGAAATACAATTATTCATCCTCAACAATTATTTACTTCACCTTTTTAATGCAAATCATTCCCACTGTGCGCGTGATTAAATATAGGCGACATAATTCGCGGTGAACTCGTCCCGGCGGGCTAAATACTTTTTCCTCCGCTCGTGTAAACACGACACTTAAAAAAAGGGGGAAAAATTGATAAGGAAAATATTTACGTACCCAATTTGAATTCCGGTCGGCGCGCGGCAACACATCGCGGCCGTTTATTGGGCTCACGTAGCCGGCCCTTCGCGCGGCGGCTTTTGACTTGTTACGTTGTAAATTAGCGGTAATGCGATTGGTTGAGCCGAAGGTATGTTATGCTTGCATGTGTGCGTATTATCCGTGTAAATATATATAAAACTGTACGATATAACACCTTCGATAGACTGCGCAAACAAAGCTTTCCGGTATAGTCTTTTACAATGCAAACAGAGATTACAATAATCCAGACATGATATACGAACCTTTACTCTCAAAATCTATAATTAAGTATTAGAAAACTGTAATTTTTCTCCAGTCTGGTCTAGTTCTAGTCTCGCTCGGTCATGTAAATTCAATTTACTGTAAAATATTAACATATAGTTGTTGTTTACTGTATCTGTTATTAAAACTTTTAAAATAGTCCTTAACTTTTAAGGTAATTTAAAAACGTATTTCATAGAAAATATCAATTGACCAAGGACTTAGAATATGGGAGAAGGTCTTTAGATTCTGCCTTTCTGTGTACCGAGTGTGATCTGAGTGTGTGAACTATTAACATCTATAACTGTAAGATGAGACGTAGGATTTTACTATCGGGATAAATGTTGACAAACAAAAGATGCAAATTATTTGTTACTCAAAAAATAAACTATCATGAAGGATCTCGTTCCTCCATCCAATGCAATAAATATGAGGTTATAGCCAATCTAGATAAGTTTGCTATAATCAAATATTTATTGTATGCGATATATTATATATACATATACATATAAAAGTCAAACTTTAGTAATTTAAAGTTAGTATGACACCTCAATGGAATTAAACGGCAGCGATGTTTTTGTTCCCGTTTCCGCGGTTGCGTCGGTGCGGGCAAGTTTAAAAAGGCTCTATATTAAAACTGTCCTTTCAGCGTTCGCCTGAAAATATTTTAGCTGTAACAGTTATAAACGTATGAAATAAAGCAATAAAACGAACGCTATCGCAGTTTGCGGGGGAAACTTTTAAATGTCCGACACTTATTACTCTATATAATTTCAGTGCAGTTTTTAGCGGCCCCGGACTTTTATTCGAGAGTACGAAAATGCTTAAAGTTTATTGAATTCCTATGTGAATAATGCGTTTTTTATTGAAAAATTTTAAATTTGAGTAAATTTAATATGAATTAAGTTATATTTCAAAATGTTATGGTACAATTTTAAAAGTACAAAGTATTTTTTCATACAAAATCATTCAGATAAGTGTTTAATTTTTTTTTATTAATTGTTTATCTATACCTATATAGATATCACAACTTGGAGTTTCTCAAGAATTTAAAAAATATGTTCTGTGTATGTTTCTTTCAATAATTTTGAAAAAATCGCGGTAGTTTTCAGATAAGCTGATATCTAAGTTAAATTGTCCCCATCACACTGATTAACAAAGACTTTAGAAAATATCTATTAGTTTTTTGTTTATATAAATGTATATAAGAAAATTTATGTTTTAGCCTACCCTATTGAAACGGGTTAGAGCTTGAGAAGAGGTTTTATTTTGCAATTGATTGGCAATACTTGTTTCGTACTATCAGAATTTTTTTATTATATGAAGAGACTAGACTATCGGGTCGTTAACCTGATTGTAAATGATACGCCTGCTCATGACAAAGTGGCGCTAGTTAGGATGTTATACACAGCGCCACATTGTGCTCGTCGCCTTCAAACATAAGAAATAAAATCTTGTCACCAAAGTAATTTCACAAGCTTGTACCTTCTAAATGGAAGTAGTTTGGATAATATTGTAGGGCGGTAGAAATAAGCGCTGCGGTAGTTTCTACCTAGACAGTCTCCGGGAAGAGGGAATTACCACTAGATATGAAATATATATATATATATATATCGTCTAACAATTTGTTAAGTTTAAATACCACTGATCAGGTCGTGTTTGTCTAACTGCCGACGATCAAATTGTCTAAACAATTTGACAGTTCGCGCAGGTCACACCTTGACGGCTCGAGGCGGTAACTCCAACAAGTGTTCCCCTCGGGACTCTTACATTTAACTAAGAGACGGGTTTCGCATTCAAAATTCACTGAAAACTCTGGCCTTTACAAATTTAATTACCTGCTAATCGAAAGTTGTATTTTAATTATCGTAATTGCCTCCAAGAGTTTATTATTTTGCATTAACTTGAACCGCGATATTAATTTAATTGTGTTTTCTTTGCTTAATAAAGTACACTGGACGCAATCAAATTATTGAAAATCACTTAAACTTAATAGACGTCAGTGATAGTATAGATATAAACATGCGACCGCAGCAACAAATCCGCTACCGAAGCAGTAAGATCCTCATTATCGTCATCGTAATGCGTGTGCAATTGGAGGGACAATTAGTTTAATAATTGGACTATTAAAATTTACTGGCCTACCTGTCAGAGCGAGGAAATTAGTGTTGTTACCAGAGAATGTCTTAGACTATGTCGATGGGCAAAGTGCTAATACATTACCTTAACTTCACTTGATATTAAGTGCAATAACACTGAAGATGTTGAAGTGTACTCGCGCAAAACACTGCAGCTGATCTTGAGAGCTGCAATATAACGATGTTGTCATAGTAAATTTACGATATGAAGATGGTAACTAGCCATTCTAGCTCCCAGATTAGATCAGGTATCTTATTACAAGGCAAGCGACTAACTGCTGTACTACGGAGACAGTTAAAGACGGAACTTTATTATGCAGAAATAAATTTTAATAAAGAACAGACTATACTAAGGTTGGTCGATTCGACTTCGTTATTATTATATTATCGTGAGCCTTCTTCATAATAATTACAGCTTAGTAATTCATTGTAACGTCTAACAAACGCCCAGCTACACACTAATAATTAGTAATAATAATTTATGCGCCTCAGAGCCTACGCCGGGCGGAATCATTTACATTTCGGAACGTAGGGACCGTAATGTGTCATGATTATTGTTCAAGGCGCCCAGCTCTATCTACTCCTCTGATTAATTTAACATAATTGTGTATGTTTATTATTCTGTATAAAAAAAACATTTTCAAGCAAGAGTCGAATATTGCTTGACCGCTCTTGGTCAGGATTTTTGTAAGTCCAAACTAAACAAACACTGTTATGTTTTTGCGATGATATGCGACTAGATTTCGTCGTATTGGTCTGCTGAGAATAAACGCTTTTTCTCATCACTGAATTTTACAAACCATGTAACACATGACACGAGTTGATCAAAGTTTTAGCATTGAGACAACAAACAGACCCGTACACTACTGTGTTGTAACCAGAGATGTATAAATAATATTAGATCAAAAATTATTATAGTTATGGTTTATATATTGCAAACTGGTTAAATGTTTTCAAGCATTATTAGTGCATCTAAAGGAGCAACATGAATGCTCGTACCGGGGTTAAATTTATTTAACCTTAACCGATGTTTATATGCCAAGCCAACATTTATGATTCTAACCCGATACTGCCTGAATATTGTCGTGTACCATCTCCTGTTACGGAGGAATATACGACCTATGTAGCACCCAACAAAGTAAAAACAAAAAAAATGTTGTAGAAGGGCGAACTCTATTAGAAAGTCTGCAACTTGTGTTGTTCAAGATGTCCATATACACAAATGTATATAATATCCATATATACCTTTATCAGATCTCTGGTCCAAATTGCTGAGAGCCTTCTAGCGCAGCATTTATACTACGACTGTATGTATAATACATGTTTTGCAATAAGTTAAATAAATTAAGAATCATAAAAAGGTGTAGTTATCTGTTATCTCACTAATGCGTTTAAGTTCAATTTGAAGATACGGAACATGGCGATATCGAGGCTTTGTTCGCAACAGGCCTGCGTCCCGATAACGGTGTGATAAGCATCAGGATTAAAGGTGCGGTAATCGCATAAAAAGAAACTGTTTATGTGTTTGCGGGCGCTGAATTATAGCTATAAAACAATTCAAGGAATTATAGCTCTTAATGTCTTAATCAAGCTAATGGAGAACCTTGGATGTTTTTTTTTACTGAATAATGAACGTCGGTGAAATCTGATCTTGATAGCGGTCATCGAGTTTGTAATCTGTGTCGGAGCATTGCGTTTGTTGTACCGACATATTGTAATAGCAATATGACTATATAATTACTAATGTATATATGTATGTTCTAGCTGTTCTCCATCCGCTTTGCTGGCCGTAACATCGCGGCAATTCCTTTTCGGAAAGAAATATTGTTAAATCTATTCTAAGCTGGCTTCTAAATATCAAAAGCAATGTTTTTATCATATTTGAAATCTACGTGTAATAGCTTAGGACATCTCGTGATCTGACAATGAATCTCTCAATATGTATATAGAAAGATTGTGAGTTTCATAAATAACAGCATATTTCTTATTGAAACTCGTCCACTTACTTTATAAATACATTCTAATATGATGAAATTTTAACCCCACATAGCTGGGAAAAATGCAGGAGGAAGAAGAAGAGCTTAACCATGTGCGATGACTATTTTTACCTGTCTAGTGGACCGAGGAACTGGTAAAAATCGCAGAAAATTTATTAAATTAGGAATATGTTCAGCAGAGAACAGAAAATAAGTACATTTTTTTTTATATTATTTGTTAACATGTTCACTGCACCACATTGTACTTGTCGTACATATAAGCTTTTAAGTCTCGTTACTTCATTAATTTCACTAGGTACGACGCCCTTAGCCCTGTAGTCTCGCGCTAGTAAGAATAAAACCAAAGTAAGCCCTGATTATCGTAGAAGTCGACTATAAGGGTCTAAGACTTTCGCAGGCCTTAAGGATGGGGGCCCTTATTTCCACAAGCGGACCTGTGTGGGGCAGCATATGGCTCAGTGATGGTGCCTAGAAGGGTTAGGCGCTTGCTCAAAAATGTTCACACCAAACGTTGAAGGGCGCTGGTCCGTTCTATAAGAGATCTCGGAGCCTCTCTGAATGCATTGATGTAGAGCACCGAGAGGGTTTTAGTGAGTAAAAATCTCACGTAACGCTGACTTCCCTCCAAGCAGGGTATCCTTCGAAGATTTCCCTCCCGAAGCAAAAAAAAAGTTCCAACAGCCTTTAAAATCTAATATAGTTAGTTATGTTTGCACATTATTGTTTGGCGGAAGAAACGGGCTGCAGTAGCACCTACGAGAGAATGTTTCCGGAAACATAGATCTATTACTGGTAATATAGTGAAATGATGATTATAATGATAAAGTTTATTTACATATGCATGGGTTATAGAAGCGGAGAAACATTTTACTTTTAACATTATTTTTTTAATTTCGTTGAAATGCGTAGTCTCGGAAACTAACGGGATCGAAGCGGAGACCCCACTCGGCGAGTTGTTCAATTTAATTAATCGCCAATAACAATAATTGGTGGGCCCGAGATTTGTTTCATGCAAATCAGTTGCGGTTGTATTAGCATAGGTGCCGGTACTACGGCGTCTAGTGTTGGGACTTAGCGGTGAGTATCGATGTAACAACTAATTAAAAAAATAAATAAACCGCATCTTTATGGAGAAAATCTATTTTTATGTTTTTTTGTTCTTCCACTTTTTACATACATACATACATATATATCATATATACTATATACTATACTTATATATACATACATACATACATATATATCATGTCTCGTTCCCAGCGGGGTAGGCAGAGACCACCTCTCTCCACCTGCTACGATCTATATATACTTTGTACATAGAGTAAAGCAAAACACAAACAATGATTACACGACATTGGATTGGATCAGGCAAACTTGACTCACCTCGAGCGTATATGATTAATCTTTGTGAAGTATATCTAAAGTACACTTTATATTGTGTTAAAAAAAAAAAAAAAAAACAACTTTATTGGTTATAGATACTGTTCAGTTACGAGTATGTAGCACCGCCACACCTATTTCATTAGTCAAGTAGTATGCAATGATTAATAAATATGAATGGTGCTGCAGCTATATTTGCAATTGAATACAGGCAAACCAAATAATCTAGAAGAATTCGATAAAGGACTTCGATAATAAAATAAACAACATTACCTTCGTAAAGTTATAAATAACTTTAGACAATTTTTTAACTTATTTAAATTTACTTTAACGCAGTGTCAATTTAAATTAAACCATTGAGAGAGAATCTTTATTCATCGCTTGTATATATATTATATGGTCACGTATGTTAAACAGGTTTCATATACTGTAGATTGTTTTATGGCAGTGTACCGTGCACGTCACTTAACATCAAGTGAATGTCACTCCCATCACGTCGCTTAATCGAACAGAAAAGAAACCAGCACACTACGTTTCTCACTCTAGATAGATGGTCTAGAGATCTCGAGATGGAGCGCCCGGTACTTCCGCCTATTACTAATAAATAGGGTGGAGAGTTCCAGTTCCACCCCTAGTCGCGGCCTCAATAAGGCCTCTTGCTGTCGGGACTACGGTTGTGTGCAAAAGCGTTCCCGTGGTTTTTGCTAAAAGCGTACACCGACGGGTTTTAGCCGGTAAGAGTACGGCGTAACCTCTCTGTTGCTGCTACAGCAGGAGTGTATCCAATCCAGGATTTGCCCACGAAAAAAAATATGAAGGTTGATGATTCACGTGACGGGCTCGATTTCTATGGTTTAGACATAAAAGAACAACAAAATTATCTTCAAAATATATATATTATGTATACAAGAACGGGATAAAATCTGAAGTCCCATTCGTTCCCACGCCTCCAATTACTGTGTTGCAATGTAATTTATCTGTTCGTTTGCAAGTGATTCTCTAAGCGTTTTAGTACTTAACGACTCTAATTTAGATTTAACTCACTTTGTTTTAGAAGTAACTATTCAAGAGTAAATAGCTGTTACGGTTACAAGCACTGTCTTATTTAAGTAAGATTTTAAGTTTCACTATATTAAACACCTGAGTATTTTTTTTATATTATCACGCCTTTTTTCCTAAGAGGAGTAGGCAAAGGCGAATAAACATCCACTTTTCGCCAGATCTGGTCAGATTAGGTCCCTTGTAACAGAGGGCGAGCCTGTTTCCACTTTACTGGGACCACCACACACACACACAAAGATGATTTCAGTGTGCAAGTTTCCTCACGATGTTTTGGGCTAACCAGGAGCATTCTACCGCAATCCAAACTTCCATACATTAGATTTCGGAATCGAAGCAACGACCTCCAGTGACGCATTTATAAGTAGTCGTAACATCGATTAAGCATTAGATACTTCACATTCATAGTATAACATTTACATATAAAACTATTTAATACTAAATCAATATAGAATTTCTTACTTAATAAAATATTGACCGAGTCTATGGCTCCTCCGTTTGTGTTCAAACGTAAGGCGACATAAAAATGGTCGTAAAAACTTTTATACACTTTGTATAGGTGAAAAGTCGGATACCATTGACATTCCACCCACTGTACAGATAGTCGCCTATTACTGAATTTCGTCTATTCCACGAAGTAACGAGACGAGCGAGACTTTATATGACATAAGTGAAACACCTGCCGACCACAACGTACCGTTAGCTTAGAATGATATACACTGCACTGCACCACATCGTGCTTGTAGCTTAGATTCCTTCTGGATTAGTGAGCTTTTTCAATAAGTTTACATTTCCATAAGTTGAAGTTCCTATCAAGCATTAAGCTATATAAATTAAAAAAAACGATTTTTTTTTCGTTCCCGCCGGGCATTTTTGGGCCTGGGTTTATAATGCTATCCTTTATGTCATCCTTTTATATATTTCTTTCTTATTTCTTCATTATCTTCTCTTTCTTTTCCCCTTTTTTTCTGTTCTTATCTTTCATTCTACTCTTATTCCTCTTTCTCTCTCTTTCCACGTTCCATTTCCTTTCATACTTCGCGCTGAATGAGGGAGGAGGTAGGCAGCCGCACTTTTTTATTTAAATATGATGTTTTTTTTTCTTCTGTCATCCTCAGACTTAAGTCCGAGATCTTGTTTGTCCGTCTTGATTATTTATTTAGCCGTGTTATGTTTATTTATTCCCAATGTGTTGAACTCCTTATCCTCTGTTTTGTTATCTGTTTATTTCTTTCCGTTATTAATGATTTCTATTACTATTACTATAATAATCATAATCAATCAACTGTTATAATAAGCTATATAATATGATGTTAGATCTCGTTACCTTCAAACCGGAACTCATTAAAATTTGCCCACTACTGTTTGACGGCAGAAATAGGAACTGCCTAGTCTAGGTTAGCCAGCAGATATGTACAACCAATATACTATGTATGTAAAAAGTAAAGTATATAGTTAAGTATTGATAAAAATAACACATGTTATATCATTGGAAAATAATTAGGTTGTATGTGAAATTAATTTAGCTGTTCGAATAGTCGATCAGGTGTACCGGACTGTCTTTGTACGGGCCACTGGTCCGGAACGGGAAAACCTTGTTATGTAACTGTGCGGACAGATTGTTACAAGGTACTGCGTTCGAATCCATATTGACAAGCTTTGCCTGTGTTTCAACCTGTGGTTCATATTTATTGATTAAGTTTTTTTCGTTTGATTTAAACTTGCATTTCACTACGTCTTGCGGTTTAGAACACGCGATCTAGTCATCATTCAAGTAATAAAAAAACGTAGGAGAAAATCGGGTCAGTCGTTAAAGAGTTCTGCAATGCAGACAGACAGACAGACATAAAAATAGAAGAATACAGCAATATCGGTAAGAGTAAATGAAAACTATTTGATATATGATCATCATCATTAGCCGATAGACGTCTACTGCTAGATATAGAACTCTCCAAAGATCCCCACGTTTGTAGGGCTTCATATGGGGGAGTTGGGCCATTTCCCACCACACCCAATGCGGCTTGATGGTAGCCAGAGCGTCGCTTGTTGATTAGCAAGGTGCACCACGAGCAGGTAAGGTTGACTTGGGTCCCGTGAATTGTTGTGCGGGATCCTTTACACCCCTAATATATATTAATAATATATAATCAATGGCTTAAATAAATCATCAACGTTGCCAGCAAGATCATGATATCTGTTGCCTGAGATTGACTAGGCAGACCCTCAGCCCAGCTATTTCCGCCGCCTTATAGTACAGTGCAAACATTGATGAGTTCTGGTATAAAGACGAAACATGTTAAGATTGAACACCAGAAGCACATTTTAATGCAGTGTATATCATCCTAACTAGTGCTATGTTTTTACAGCTAGGCTTATCACGTACCATCAGGTGAACAACCCTCACGTTTCGTCGCTTCGTTGAATAAAAAAAACTAATGTTTCAACTAATTGAATAAAAAATGATGTTCCGGTTTGAAGGTCGTTGTATCTAGTAAAATTGCTGGGATAATGAGACTTAACATATTATGTCACAAGGCGACGAGCACAATTTAGTACTGTGTCTAACCAAGCGGTACATTGTTACGTATAGGAGTTTCGTTTACATTTAGGTGAACGTCCTGCTTGTTGAGTAGAAAAAAAAATATTAATTTGTTTTCATACACATGAACATGATAATATATTCACACTGCATCAACATATTTTATAATTTGAAAATAAAAATAATGATTATGTTTTCAAAACAAATCGAGTGTTCGCTTGTGCTGCGCTGCGCCCAGAGATTACATAGTTAAAGGCACCGACTAAGTTATTTATTATTAACGTTATAATGACTATTCAAATTGATATTCAAACTTGTAATTTACACCGCCGCATAACTTACCGATCTAAGTGTTAAGTTTTTCCATCGAGCGCCTAATGAATAGGCCAAATGACAAACGGTCTTATGATAATTTGCGTCGCCGTGTTTCTGATTAATGATTTGTTGTACGTTTATTAATATTTTTGTGTTTGCTATCGTAATTTAACAATTTTGATGTTTAATCATCAATTACAAAATAAAGTCGATAAATAAATGTGTTTGTATACAACAAAACTTTGATTTGTCAGTCTTCAATGCCTGATACTTCTTGAGTAGCGGCGTTTAAGACTGAAAGAGTGTATGCGTACAGTAGAACCTTAGCTAGATCAAAAGGCACCAATAGTTATTACTAAATGGTTTAAATAGATAATATAAGGTACCCGGTTCGATTCTGAGGTCTATATTTTTGCTCTGTTATGTCCTAACGCACTTGACTACTGCTCCAGTGTTATTAATATACCAACTTAATAGTATAGCTGCATAAAACACAGTGATTTAAAGAGAAGCTTTACCTTATTAATAAAAACAAATTACACTATGATTATGTGTTCGCCAAAGACTAAAGTTTTACTTCGAACAATACAACCCTCTCTTACCAATAATACAATTAAAAAACATAGGTCAAACAAGGTGCTAATTGATTAAATTCTGTTTAGTAATCTAATGAATGATCCGATTTCCTCCTTCAAATTTACTAAACACTGATGTTCGGGGAACTGTGTGTGTAAACTACTATATCGTGTTTCGTTTAAACACAATCGGATACATTTATCCCGGTTCGGCACGCAACTGGGAAAGGCTGACGACCCATTCCGATTGTTTGTGATCGGAGACAGTGTTGGTCAATTCCGGTCAATCACGACACGCTTACGCCGTTTAAGTGTTGAAATCAGAGCTTGTCAAACTTTGCTTAGTTAACGTTACAAAAGCTCATGTTTAATCCCATAAACAATTTTTTTTTGATTAAACCACAGACGATTTAAATAAATATTTTAAGATATGAAGGAATATATGTAGCTCGCTGGCCTAATGCGGCCTCAAAAGGCCTTAGAGCGTGCGGCTTTCATTCCGAAGGTCGCGGGTTCGAATCTCGTCATGTACCGATGACTTAATATTTAAGTTATGTACATTTGTGAACTTCAGTTACAACAGCGAGATACAAACGGTGAAGGAAAACATCGTGAGGAAACCTGCACACTGAAATCATCTTTGTGTGCGTGTGGTGGTCCCATTAAAGTTACAACAGGTCGCTCGCTGTTACATGGGACCTAATCTGACCACATCTGGCGAAAAGTGGGTGTTTATTCACCTCTGCCTACCCCTACTGAGAAAAAGGCGTGATAATATAAAAAAAAAAAGTATAAAACTTGATAAATTATTTAGTACCCGGTAAGGCAGTTGATGACTTTGTTTCTCTGATGATACAAAACGACAAACGTAATGTGATGCAGCAGTTAAAACCAAAGTTCTGCAATACGAACAGGGTTTTTATCATTGTCAAGTTGTTAAAAAATATAAAAAAAAATTGTTTTAAAATTTGTATTTATTTTTTACAAGCACCTCTTCAAATGTTAAACTATCGGGCCACTCCATCGTTATATTTTTTTATTATTTTACTGCATTTTATCATATAAAAATGTGTACCGGGAAGCCTTGTTCATTCCTCTGCTTTATTCGGTTCGCCACTTGGGCGAAATAAAATTTTTAAAAAATATATGGAGGAAGTTTGAGAGGCGCTCACAGCGCAGAGACCCAATTGACTTTACGAGCATTCTTCAAGCGATGCTCGTAAGAGATCAACAATTCTCGTTCCGTTGTCGACGGCGACTCTGCGCGACCCTCCGCGGCCGGTAATTGTCGCTCGTGTCAATCCAATCGACAGATCGTTATCGTTGATGTATCGACGCGCCTTCATATACAGGGTAGGCAGAGCACGGGCAACAAGTATCAGGTTATACTATGCTTTTAAATCAAACAGAGAGACAATCGGACTTTTATTTATTCAACGAAGCGGTGAGACGAACAAGACATTCATATGATGGTAGTGATACGCCTGTCCATGTCATCGGCTTTCTCTTAAGGAGAATATACAGCAGCACATTATGCTCTTCGCCTTAAAACGTCAGATCTCGTTACTCCAGTACTTTCACTAGCTACAGCGTCCTTCAAACAGGAACACTGTTATGTTAGCACACTATTGTTTATCGGCAGAAATAGGATATGCGGCGATACCTATCTAGACAACAACTCTCTCTTGTAACTGAGACACACCATCAGTACCATCTACATATATAAATAAAAATAATTCTGGGTGTATTATACTCATATACCTAATTAATGAAAGTACAACATACATATCAAGATCTAAAAATGAGTCTCGAGTCTTCAGTTAGAACTAGACAGAAATCAGTGCCGACATCACTAAAAGCACTGGATAGTAATACTTTCAAGTCATTTCGGCTATGAAGAGTTTTAAATGTTTATTGTGATTTTCAAGCATAATTATCCCAAACGATAATGTTTAAAATATACCGTCCTGGATGTGTGACATTATAGGTTTAGTGATATAAAAAACTATGCATCAATTGTATTAAAGTCCCTTCCAAAGTGGTAGAGGGATTTACAGTAATCTGGACACTGGACGAGGGATTGACGTAAATGTGTATATTATTAATGTTTCCTTAGTTGACCATTTCGAGGGTGCGGACCTTAATAGTGAATTGTATCGAGGTAACTTAGTTTACACTTAGTGGGCAATAACATTATAAAGATTATTTATTTATTATTTAGATAATATTAATATTATATAGATTAATTATTATTATATATTATTAAAGTAAAAATGTCGTTTACATGGGTTAAATCGAAAAAGTTTTACTTATCTAATAGTTATTTGATAGAGACCTGTCCTTCATCATTGGCAGGTAGACGTCCACTGCTGGACATAGGCCTACCCTAGAGGTTTCCACATCGATCGGGCCCTTTTCCGGTACCGCCGGGCAATTGAGCCTGTCGTTTGTAGGGTTTCATTTGAGGGATTTGAGCTAGTATTAGTAGTAGTGCGGGTTGGTGGAAGCCAGAACCTTGTTTGTTGATTATTAGGGTCCACCACCAGCAGGTGTGGTTGGCTTGAGTATCGTGAGATGTTTAGCAGGAGAACTTGCACCCCTCCTAGATATGTGTTTGATTTTTCTTATATTTAGAATATTTTTAGCAGAAGACTGCCATGGGCTGAGGATGATGATATAACTACTTCAGCACTTAATAGTATGTTTTAGTATATTACTTTAAAGTGTACTGCGCTAATTAAACCGTTTAGCTGGTACGTCTCTGTTGCTGGAAACCGTCTTGGTACCACAGCAGCTCTTATTGTAGTAGACCAACAACAGTTTGCAAACATTTCTATGTTCCAGTTTGAAAAGTGTTGTACCTAGTTATATTACTGGAGTAACGAGCTTTACCATCTAACGTCTTAAGGCGACGAGCGCAATGTAGGGCAGTGTATATCGTTCTAACTAACGCTATTTTTTTATGACCAGACCTATCACATACCATCAGGTGAACATCCCGCTCGTTTCTTCGTTTCGTAGAATAAAAAAAACTATTTAATGGACTACTTTTTAATTTATGAATAGCTGATGACCGGTTTGGCCATACTTTACTATATACACATAAGTGAATGAAATACCTCATTATAATGACTGTCTTTGGATAATATTTTTCATATATTCTTATATTGCAGTAGCTGGCTCATATATAATATGTAAAAGAGCAGACGTTTTATTCTATAACCTTTAGTCCATTGGCGTTGTACCACCAAGATAATAACATAGATTTGGACTTATAACTAAAGGTATTATCCTCCACTCAACATTTGGCTTTATTGGCTAGTTTTATCACACTAATCATAGCATCAATAAAATAATCTAAAACATCGATACTAGTCCCTGCACTGAACCAAATCACGTAAACCATGTGATCAAAACACGAACCAAGATAATAGTGAGGTTAATCAAACCCGACAACGTCAGACGTAAACCAATATTTCAATCCGACGGCGTAATAATGTTGTTTCGGGAGCTGAGCTGATGATATCTGTGTCCTCGTATGGAAATTGTTTAGGTGCCTCTACGGCTCCTCGCTATCTAATTCGCTCATAACGCGTAAGAGGGTCGAAATTTATAGAGGTGAAACGTTTCTGTATTTAATACGAGCAGTATCTCTTGCTATGAGGATTTGTGTTTGGTGTTATTGTCGCTGGATGACTTACAGCACAGCCTTTATTATTCATTAAAAATGTTTCTTTCCTAAGAAAGTAATAAACGCTTCCTAAGTAGCAGTAGCTCACTGGCGTTTTGGTTAGAGCGTGCGGCCTTTATTCCGAAGGTATCATGTTCGTATCTCGGCTTGTAACAAAGACTTTAGTATTTAAGTTGTATACATTTGTGAACTTTAGTAACGACAGCGAAATACAAACGGTGAAGGAAAACATCGCGAGGCCTGCACTAGAATTAGAATTTATTCTAAGGAGTGTGTGAAGTCACCAATCCGCATTGGGCCCGCGTGGTGATTACGGCCCTATCGCCCTCATATTGAGGGTAGGCCTGTGCCCCAACAATGGGGACGTAAATAGTGTTGAAAAAAAAAAATTAAAAAGTAATCTAACTTAAAAATCAACCGCCACTTATGTTAGATCTTATTATCTGAGTTACCGACATAGCTCATAGTTACATATTAGTTTTTTTTTGTATACGATGACTGGACGAGACGAGCGAGGTATTTGACTGGGTGGTAAGTAATACACTCGCCCATAACAATGTGGCGCTAGTTAGGATAGTGTACACTACACCACATTGCTCTCGTCGCTCTGAGACAAGACGTTATATCTCGTTACCCCAGTAATTTCACTAGCTGCCACTCACTTCAATCCGGAACGCAATAACATTTGTGTACTGTTGTACCTACCGAGACGACCTATAACGATAACATAAATATTTTCTGGTTAAAAGCATTGAATGTATAATGTGGTATAAACGAAAATCCTTTTTTTTTTTAATAAAACAGTACGCGGAAATAAGCAATATGTTATATTTCCTGTAATCGAATGGCCACAAACCCGATTATTTAATATTATACCCGATTGTTATGAAATAGTATTATGCGCTTTTTAATTTAATTTGATACATTTCAACTGTGGCTGTATGGTGTCTACTAATGAGGAGGCTTCACCCCAAGATAAAGCTGTGCGGCTCTGCTTTAAAGCTACGAAGGTGGAACATCTTCGAGGTTTAAGTTGGTGCAAGTCTGACATAACTTGTCTTTGCTTCCGCAAGAGCAGGTATGAGAAGGTATTTAATTTACCCTCGTAAAACAAAAAAAAGGTAGTTACCACCGCAGCACCTATTTTTGCTGCTAAATAGTAGTGTGTAAATATTACTGTGCAGTGCATTCTGACTAGCTCCACGTAGTTATCGGCGGGCGTATCGCCCACCGTTAGGTGAGCGTTCCGATTGTCTCGTCGCTTGGTCGAATTAAAAAAAAAATTTTGAGTTGATATTTATCATAATAAAGAAAGCGGAGAAAATGTATAACATAGTTACTAAATAGAGTGTAATAAGGTGTTGCTATATTACAGATTTGTGATTACAATATTTCTTTACTAGGAATCGCATAGAGCAGAAATCTCCGAACTTCAATGGAATATTACTAATATGATAAACATTGAGGGGTAACTGATTTTATTTTTTTTAATAAACTGTCTCAACCCTGTCGTTTCCTTAACTGATGCATCCCCATCATCACATATCGTAACCGGTACGACAACGAAATCTATTTATTATAGAAATATTAGTAGGTTTATTTTTTTAATTACTATAGGTTCTATTTTAAACTAGATTATTTGAGAACTTTAATAAAGTCGAAATGTAAAATTAATGTCATATATTAAATGTATTTTTTTTTGTTTACAGGTACGTTAAATCAAAACCGGACTTTACTGCATACGTTTCAAAGTTTCTAGATCAGGTACAATACATTTATAAACTAGTTGCCCCGGACAACAACTCACGGATCCCAAGCCTCACCTGCTCGTGGTGCACCCTGTTATTCAACAAAGGAGGCTGTCTCCCACCAACCCTCATTCGGACAGCGTGGTGGTATATGGCCTACATCCCCCATACAAACGATTGAAGGTCGCGGAAAGCCGCTTGACCGATCGATGTGGGGATCTTTTGGAGGAGGCCTGTATCCAATAGTGGACGTCTATCGGCTGATGATGATGATGATGTTCAATTTAATTACATATCTGTTTTAGATTAATAAACAATTTGTTTAAATTATTTATTCATTATAGACAGTTGAATAGCTAGTAAGCAATATTAGATTAATTAGGCTTTGCAAAGTATTATATATGTTTTAGCTACTGTAATTAACGACAAAGTTGCTATAAATAATAATTGTTAATATACGTAATACTGACGATAACGCATGAAGACGCTCATGAAAGTAAAGGAAGCGAGAGAGGTGTGCCAGGATCCGTAGCAAGTGGAAAGAGGCGGTCTCTGCCTACCCACCCCACTGGGAACGAGGCGTGATATATATGTATGTAATAATAATTGTATATATATGAATTATTCTATAAAATTTGTTATTAGTTTTTAAGTAAGAATCGTCAACTAGCAATACTACAGTCCTCGTTTTTACCGCAAAACGGTAGAGTAAAATATTACTATGTTCTGGTTTGGAGAGGGTAACTAATAAAATTATAGGAGTACAGCGGGTCGTAACTTGTTTAAAAGCAACGAGTACAATGTAGTGCAGTTGAAGGACGTTGTGAGGTGGTGTTGGGGTAATGAGATGAAATCGTGTGTCTCCAGGCGACGAGCACACAAATGGTGTACTGTATATCATTCTAACTTCGTCTTCGTTGTTATCATTCTTGACAGAGTTGACGTGGTCATCATTTTATGTGTTAGCTGTAGGCTTAACAAAACGTCGCCTTTCCTCTGTGGTGGCCGCCTTCCTAGTGCATTTATGTAGCGGTAACGATGACGAGCCATTTACTGCCGTCTTTATCTGGTCTGTTCATCTCAGTGGCGTTTTTATTCATGGTACCCTGAAACTTTCCCTGGACCATAAGTCGCTCAATAAGTACCTCCTCTCGGCGGCATACGTTCCTAAAAAAGGTGAGGATATGAGAATGTACCAAAGATGATAAACGATTCTCGAAGTATAGACTCGACGTTATTATCATCTTATAAAAAAAGTATATTTTATTGTTAAAATGTTAGGCGCATCCGTGTGAAAATTTGCACACTTCCGCTGCTCGTTGCCCACGTACTGATGTTTTTTTAATAAAGCGTTAAATTTTTAACATGCCGCCGGAGACGCGGATTTAATCTCGCCCAGCAGCGCGGCCGGATCGTAAAGGTCCATGTTTTTTACGTCATAAAATTTTTCCAATGGAATCTAATTTTTCCACTGTGCTCTCCCCACCCCTAACTTTTTCCCGAAGTTAAATTGCGAATTAAGCCCGCGGCTTAATGTAATGTCAATGCGTGTATATAGGGGAGGCTGTGCGTATCATATTAAATATGTATTTGATGTATCGCGTCTGGGCGAGCAGCTTTACAATGTTTCAGTTCTGATGACGCCACCGCATTGCAATTTTCATATTAATATTTTTATATACGAAATACCTAAATAACTTCGGCAGTTTTAAGTTGTTCGCTCCTTAAATCGTTCAGGTACATGTAGTAACTATTTGATACATATATATTATTTAACACGCAGTACGCCCCAGCACCTTCGCTCTCAGACGTTTCGAGAGCCCTCCGGGGCCGGTTGATTGTTGGGGGGAGGTTAGGGCGAATCGCACAGTAATACGCACTCCTAGTGGCCCTGAATAACGGAATTCGGCGCCCCACATGAACGCCGCTTTCCGGTAAAGGGTACCGCAATTTGTTTCCGCAGGGGCATTATTTAAAACATTTTATGATGTCATAATGGTTCTCCTTAGAGTGGAAAATGTGACGTTACGTTTACTGACGCTCCTGAGTTACTGGTTGTGTGAACCTTATCTACTTTGTGCGGTTTTTTTTATTGCGATGCGGTATTAGGGGACCGCAAACAAACAGTGCTCTCCGAGATTATTCTGCTTCAAAATGCATACTTATCTACTGATATTTTTTTTTTTTTTTTATATAGTCACGCCTTTTTCCCAGTAGGGGTAGGCAGAGGTGAATAAACACCCACATTTCGCCAGATGTGGTCAGATTAGGTCCAGTGTAACAGGGGGCGAGCCTGTTGCCACTTTATTGGGACCACCACACACACACACACAAAGATGATATCAGTGTGCGGGTTTCCTCACGATGTTTTCCTTCACCGTTTTTGTATCTCGCTGTTGTAACTAAAGTTCACAAATGTACATAACTTAAATATTAAGTCATTGGTACATGCCGAGGTTTGAACCCGCGACCTTCAGAATGAAAGCCGCACGCTCTAACCATTAGGCCAGCGAGCTACATCTACTGATATCATTTGTTTTATTCATCATTGTCCGTCTAACGTATATATACAATAGTAACCTTAATTGAATTTTTTTATTAACTTTGTTGTTAAACCACTGTAAAACATAAACATACACAGTAATATCGACGTAGTACAGTGGTAGGATTACAATTAGCGTTGGTTAGTCAAGCGAGTTCCAAAAAACTTTTACCTCCATTGAATCTCCACAATTTGCGTCAACATTGCAGCAGAGCCCCGCCGTTTAAGAGACAAACGTTTAACCGCTGCACCCTGCGAGGGTACACTCAGCAGGGCTAAGTACAGACAACATATTTAACCGATGATATTATTCATTTTCTACAAATATAAATAGTTCTTTTAAATTTAAACCAAGGGCGTCTCAAAACCACTAAACTATTACGCATGCCAAGAGCGAGATAGGATATGTCGCATGCCCACTAAAGCTGTCCCCAGGATACATTGGTTTCCTCACGACGTTTTTTTTCACATGAGGATCAGGCTCAGTTAAGAGACACCCACGCCGACTCCAGACCTCATTTTTGTACAGATTTTCCTTTAAACTGTCTATTTCAATTACCTAAAAATCAGTGTTATGTTCTTTATACATTGTTTGTTAACTTCAGTTGAACTCCCCTATGAATCGTTTTAATTTTTTTTCATCATCATCATTATCTGCCGACCGACGTCCACTGTTGGACATAGGCCAACCCCAAGGATCTCGACATCGATCGATCCTGAGCTGCCCGCATCCAGGTACTTTCCGCAACTTTATTTTTTTTTAATTTACAATAATTTTATTATGAATAATCATTATCCCTAAACGAATGTTAATAATCACGTGATGTTTGACTCATGAATATGCAGGAGGCGCTTTTGGGTGCGTGCTGATGGCGTGGCAACATGGCGGCTGTTCTGGCAAACCTTTTTCGCCTGAGCGTGACGTGGAAAAAACATAATAAAATTCGCATCATATACATATAAATGTGCCTTACTAATGAATACACATTCACTACTTACTAATCAGCATGCAGTAAACGAATTTGAATACATTTTAAAATACACAAAGGCGACCGATGAGGCGCTGTGTTATTTACGCCGTTACAGACCTATATACATTATTATACATAGGTATGTAACGGCGTTCTAGCTGCTAAAATTACTGAGAGAGCAGATGATATTTAATAGCTTGTCTTTAGATGACATGCATAAATGTGATGCAGTGTATATCACAACGATGACATCATACGAGCAAGGAATCTTACTTCACTCATGATAGGTCTCGCTATCTGAATACTATTTACGTACCAATAATACTGTGCAAATATTACTGTGTACTTGTTTTGAGAGGTCGCTGCAGATGATGAAACCACTGAGCAATAAGTATTGAAATCCTTTGTACTAAGCACATTTTTGTGCAGTGTGTTTCTACCTAACATTATGGTAAATGTATTACTTACCTACCTACTAGCTTTAAGCGAACGTCATGCTCGTTTCGTCTCTAAGTGGGATACTTTTTATGTTTTGTAATGCAATAACTTCATTTTATGGCATTTGATAATTCTTCGCAATGTAACTCAAAGGATTTTCATTAAATTCCCGCACGTTGTGAATCAATCACTGCTCCCTTAAATTTACGTGCAAATTTAAAGGCTAGTGCAGTAGCAACTTTACTGTACCACGCTGATCGCCAACCTTCACTAGTCGGAGAGGCACTTTAAGAAGAAGTATCCTTTCAGGCTTTTTTATTGTACATGTAGGTTTATTGATCGCTTATTTCTAAATTACTTGTTCAGTCTTTTAATATATCCTATTTTCGAAAGATTTATACTATAGGTACTTTTATAGTACAAATTTTTAATTATTATAATGTTCCTAATGTATAAATATTTTTTCAATCTCGCATCTGAACTAGACAAAAATAAGTTGTTATATACTATAGCAAATTGAGGAGCAATAGGTTAGTGTAGTACGGCTGTGTTATGCGTAGGTATGGAAGACATATAACAAAGAAAGTAATGAGAATTAACGTCCATGGTTATACGGGTAGAGGAAGACCGAAGAAAGTGTGGATGGATTGAGTGTAAGAAAAGTGTGAATTCAGATATTAAGGCTGATATGATAGAGGAATATGGAAGAGAAGTACATACTTTGCCGACCCCTTATAGCTGGGAAAAGGGTAGGAGCAAGAAGAAGATATACTATAGGTTGGAAACTTACAGTCTAAGTTCGTGCGCTTTAGCGGCCACCACCATCGGCCGATAGATATTCACTGCTGGACATAGGCCTCCCCCAAAGATCCCTACATCGATCGGTCCTGTGCCGCCCGCATCACCGGGCATCAAACGCTGTTGTTTGTACGGTTTCATATTGAGGGGATTTGGGCCACTTCCCACCGCGTTGACCCAATACGGGTTTGAGGGAGCCAATGCCTCGGTTGTTGATTTGCAGGGTGCACCGAGAGCAGGTGAGGTTAGCTTGTTTCCCGTTTTAGCGGCATTATAACCTAAACAACTAGTTACTACTACTAGTTATCGGCAAGTTAACCAATAAGTAGTAATGATTTAATAATTAATAGAAAGTATGATATATATATATATAGTAGTATATGATTTATATTAGTTATGACGGCCTATGTCCGACAGTTGACGTTTTTCGGCTGATGATAATGAAGATCGTAGGATAGGTATCGAGGCAGGCGTAGCTTAAAAGCTCATTCTTATTAAAAATGTTGGGCAATAGGTATTGTATTAGGGGGACCGGAAAGTAATGTCGTTTTCTTACGTTAAATACAAACACATACATTTTTAACGAGTCTTTATTTTTAATCAATGATGTATTCCCCATCATTGTCAATAACCTTTTGCCATCTAGTGAGTAAATTTTCAATCCCTGATCGATAAAAATTAATTGGTTTTTCGGCAAAATATCTAGAGATGGCATTTTGGATATCATCCAAATTTGCAAATGTTTTGCCACTTAAAAAGTGTTGCAGCGCTCGGAATAAGTGGAAATCCGATGGTGCAACATCGGGCGAATATGGTGGATGAGGCAGCACCTCCCACCCCAATTCATTAATTTTTTCTAGAGTTCGCCTTGCGCAGTGCGGTCTTGCATTGTCATGTTGGAGAATGACGCCTTTTCGGTTGACAATCGCTGGCCACTTTTCAATTAAAGATTGATTGACTCGCTGCAATTGTTCGCTGTAGAGGTCTGCAGTAACAGTTTCTCCAGGTTTCAGTAATTCAAAATGAACAATGCCGCGAATACTCCACCAAACACACAAAAGCGCTTTTTTGGGGTGTAAACCTGGCTTAGCAGTACTCCGAGGGATTTCATTTGGAGAGAGCCACTGCCTTTTGCGTTTTGGGTTATCATACAGGACCCATTTCTCATCTCCTGTGATCAAGCGATCAAAAAACGCTTCTGTGTTGTGTCGTTGAAGCAATAAGTTGCATGTGATTGATCGGTTAGCCTTATTCTGTTCGGACAGATTATGCGGGACCCAAACACCTGCTCTGCTTACTTTTCCAATCTGCTTCAAATGTTCTTGGATGGTCGACCAAGGTTTGTTGAGACTGTTTGACAATTCCTCGATCGTCTGACACGGATTTGCTTCCACTTCCGCCCTTAACACGTCGTTGTCTAACGCTGATGGTCTTCCTGATCGATACGAGTCGGAAAGATCAAAATTACCCGATTTGAACTTGGAAAACCACCTTTGGCATTTACGAATGTCCAGTGCATTTGGATAAACATCGCAAATGTTTTTGGTAGCAACTGTTGCGTTATTTCCCTTGCGAAACTCAAAGAGCATGCAATGCCGGATGTGTACCTCTTCTGGTATTTGGCTGGCCATTTTACCCAAAATTACAAAAAAAAAATTGTAATTCAATTGTCTATAAGTAAAGAAATCACTATAACCTCACAATGTCTTTGGTACGCCTCTGAACAAAACAATGAGCTGACAAATGACAATCAAGTATTGGCATGCGCAGAAACGACATTACTTTCCGGTGCACCTATTAAATGAAGTTCCTATTTAATTTTTTTTATTAGTATTTAAAGTGTTTTACTTTAAAAAAAACATTGATCCGTTTAAACAGTAACAATTTTTTTCTAGTTTTTAATGAGTGTTCTAATTTTAAATTTGATTTTATACTGCTTTAAAAAAGTGCATAAGTTCTGTACTACAGACAGCTGTTTCCTACGATCTTGACCAACTCTTCGGTCTACAGGGAGGCTGAACAGAATTACGTCATAATACTTTAGTAAATGGATAATACGATAATTATTAGAATGACATGGTCGTAAAATATAAAATCGATGATGCTGTTTGGGGTAATTTAATTCCTCATCATACTTACATACATGAAAAGCTAGTCTTTTACAGGAATACTACAGATTGTTTTTAATTTTTGATACAATTATATTATTGTTTTCAGAACCGTAACATTTATATGAAACGAGATGCCCGTAGTTTGTTTTAGTCAGTCGGAAAATAATAGCGGAACAACGAACCGCAGCGACCCCCGGGACAACAAACTAGTTATGAAGTCAATTTCCTGGTCTTTTCGTGCCTACAGCATCGTGTGCGAGTCAGTCGGTTTGATGAAGCAATTGCATTGAGACTAGAGTGGCCATCGTAACAGATAGTATTGAAAAGAATTAATCTTTTCAGTTCCTTATATTATCTAAAGATATTCGAGGACACTCAAAGTGAGTACAAGACAAAGAAACAAGTGTTTAATGAATAAAACATCACGACAATGATCCATTCCCAATGAGTTGGATTTTTATATAGGCAGTTCAAAATCCAGTTGTCCATTACTACGGTACTATAGTTATAATGTATTCAAGACGTTGTACTGGTTTTCAGATAAAAGATGATATGTCAGGTTAATTTAACTTATTGTAGAGTGTTTAATAAATACATACACTATTACTTGGTAGTGGAAGTAGCATTACAGTAGATATTATTTAAATGATAAGTGATGTACCTGTACAATGTAGCTCTAGATAAAATGATATATATATATACGATACACTTTGTTTCATTATCTCAATGTTTCCCATTGCTGGGACTTCCTTGAAAGCGAAAGCAAATAATTTGACCTGGTATAGCATACGTCAAACGAGTAAATAAATTGCACATTACTCTTTGACGGCAGAACAAGGAGCTGCAATGGTACCTAAATAGACCTATTACCTGTAATTTCTACCTATTGGTGTACGGCAAAAAAATTACCACTAGTTAAACAATAAAAATAGTTCACTTGTCAAATATGATTGAAGTAATGGTGCTCCTACTCCAGCGTCACGCGCACCTCGGCTGCAGCCACGGCGCCGCTTCGTTACCGCCTGCAATTGCAATCATAACTATAAACAGGTATTGTTCCTCTAACTGTATTCCGCACACACACACACACCCCACCCAACTCACCCCACGTCACGTGCTACTTAATTGTGTCGAATTAACTTCCCGGACATACGTTGTCGTGATCTCCAGAGAGATACAATGGAACAGGCGCATAGAGATGTTAATGAGAAATGATTTACAATCAACCAACGAAAATTTTTAGTTTTTCATGTTCACATTAATACCTTATTTTATAATTTTTAATACATTAATTTAAATATACAAAAAAAAAATATTTATGTGAAAATTTTAACTTTTATTTTCATATTGTAGAACCGCCTCAGTCTGGTTCCAGACACAATGTTTAGTATAGTCCAACAGGTTACCCAAAGAACTATTTTTTTTTTTTTTTATCGTGGGGAAATCCTACATTGGATACCCTTCTGCTGTGGGGGCAACAGAGGGGTTATGCCGGACTCGTACCGGCTAAAACCCCACGGTGTACGTCTCAACGCTTTAGCCAAAACCACAGGAACGCTTTCGCTCACAACTGTGGTCTCGACGGCGAAAGGCCACAATGAGGCCGCGTCTCGGGGTGAAACTGGAACTCTCCACTCCATTTACCAGTAATAGGCGGAAGTACCGCGCGCTCCATCTCGAGGCCTAACATACTTGGTAACGGGTTCCCCAAATCCGTCACCATGGCCTCCGTTATGGAGGTTGTAAGGCGTGGAACATCCTCCTACGACGCCCAGCTACCCTCCTACGGATTGAGAGATGGGTGTTTTCTTCTCGCTCCCTCTCTGCAATCTCCTTCTGCGACATTACTTTCTCGCAGAAGGTCAAGCCAGCGTCCCACGACGACTCACTACTGATCATGGCTTTAATAAGACCAAGCAGCGTGAGGTCATCCCCTACAACAGCGACGAGGTCTTGGCGCTGAGCAACCCAAGCTGAACAAAGCTCCAAGGTGTGCTGCGCAGTGTCTTCGTCGCATACACAATGATGACACTCAGTTGTCGGCTCTTTTCTGGCTATGCGGCACAGGTACTTACCAAAGCACCCATGACTTGAAAGTACCTGCACCAACCGGAAGGTCAGTGACCCGTACCGCCTGTCTATCCACTCATCCAAGAGGGGACGTACCCAAAGAATTACCTGCTGAGGATTTCTTAAGGAGCATATGGTTATTAAAAATGATGTAATAGGGTCTGCATGATGTCTACCAGGTGTTTTTGATACATCGATTAGTAATACAGGCGCCCACAGGCCGCGGTAATTGTCGACCTTCAGGCGGACTGTATGACTGTTCGCCATCTTAGTGATATAAGAATAAATTATAACTGAAATATTGAGTATTTTAAGCGTAAATGTTAAATATCTATTTTGCTGCTTGCACTGTTTTAGACTTTTTACTCTCTAAGGTCTTCTTTCTAAGGTCATCAAGATTTTTCATTACATTTTAAATTAAAGCTAACAGGTCATGGGGCCCATCTGCAAATAAAATCTTTACTTTGATTCTGAACAAAGTTAGCGTTGAATTTCAAAAGTTCGCTAAAAATTTACTATAATGCCTACACGTGCCAAGTTCCTGACAGTCAAACTAATATTATCCGTATTGACATTGGCAGATGTATTCGGTGCCAATTTGCTGAGTGCAGGCTGAAAAAATAATTCGTGTCGCATTTTTATTCTCTATCGTGCTTTAAAAAATGATACATTTCTTTATATAGTCATTTTTGAAGTAGGTTTTCATTTCACATTTCTTTATGTGAATACAAAACTACACTACAACGTATTAGCTAATGCAAAATATTACTATCGTTTAATGAATTTCATCCACTGTGTAAAGAGCAAAAAAATATGCATCTTTCACATACAGTAATAGCTCCTGAGTAGCATAACTCCTGATTGCAATTGATAAGCCTACGCATAATGTGGTGCTAGTTAAGATGATATACACATTACCACATTTTGATCGTTGCCTTAAGATATTAATAGTTAGGGTCGTTATCCTATGTCACTGCTGAACACTCTTAAAACTCACTACCACCAGTTCATTCACTCCATGTCGTGGCTTAATAAAGTAACATAGTTGTAGCGCAAATAGAATATGTTCATGGGGCAAACGAAGCCGTAAGCAAGCGGTAGTATATTTATTAAACTTTCCTTGTCAAGTCGGTTTAATGACTAACCGCATAACTTATACTTGATCGATTCAGGCCGTGGATCCGGGTCCACGAGCCCAGTGTCAGATGAGCTGTAAGAGCCGCTGTGGCTTCCAGCCCGCTCATAACAAGAATATAGATATACTTGATCGGATCCGCACTTCGGGAAGCACGTCAAGCGGTTAATCCGGGTTAATGCTGTTAAGTGATCGATAGTCGTTAACTCAAGAGAATCGTTAAGTTAAAAGCCAAATCGCCTACTTAAAAACTTATAACTGTCGCATTGGTCACTTGTCTATCGGGTTTCTAATTTCGTAAACTGTTTTATATTAACTGTGATTTGTATGCAATATAACTATTACTGTCAACATTTCTTACTTTTACGTAAATCAGTCAAAAAGAGTCTAGCAGGTAAATGTTCTGAAAATCTTAAATTGCTACTTCTAATCTATCAAGTGTTCATTGTTAATGTTTAAAAGTGTTTTTTAATAAACTTAATATTAATCTTTTAGTCAAATCATTGTATACATATATTTTAAACAGCACATCACTAAGAAGAATGCTGTAGCCTTAAATGTATATAAAAAGTTTAAGTTTAAGAATATGTAACCTAAAATCTATAAAAAGTTTGGCGATCTAAACTTTGGCCAAAAAACCGAAAGTCTATTAATACATTTGTTTAAAAATATGCGAGTTTTATAATAACAAAGTAACTAAAGTTATTTTAACTTTAGTTACTTTAGATCTATCTTCAGGGAGAAAAGTTAAAGTGTTTCATAAGTGTGACGATGTAAATTCAAATAATATAGAACGAATGATCCTATTCAAGAAAGGCACGTTAAGTTGGGTAAGTAGGTTGCGTTCGTTATAAGTTCCCATCTGACTGGAACTATCTTCAGAATTTTACACCAAAAACCACACTGTCTCATTCAGGAACTACGTAAACAGACTTAAATGGAGCTGCAATTGTATCAAGTAGAGGTAAAGCTAACAGACGACAAAACTTGGTAGCTTTACGGGTTCTACTTTAGGTCGAGCCTGCGACACATTGCAACAAGGACCGGGCGTTGTTCCTTTAAACCACTGTCTTGACAAATACCGACGTGGTCTCTCCTGACGGTATGCTACCGTAACCTATACACTCCTTTACTACCAGAAACATTACACCCTCGTTATCGACCCTAGAGATATAATTAAAGAAATTTGTCTGTCAAAAAAAATCTGTAAAAAGTTTGATAGTAATTTTATGGTGATAGAACTGTTGCCCAAGACCGTCTAGGTATGTACCACCGCTGTTCTTATTACAAATGTCAAACAGTAGTGTACTGTGTTCCAGATTGAAGGGCGTTATAGCTAGTGAAATTAATGAGGTAGACTAAACATCTTTTGTCACAAAGCGAGTAACACAATGGTTACGCTGTGTATATTAACTGAAATAGCATCAGGTGTTATGGGCAGGTGTAGGCACTTACAATCAAGTGATCGTATCACTCGTCGCGGTGCTTCGTGGAGAAAGGAGGATATTTTCAATGAGATCTTCTTCGAGAAATGTATACAATTATTATTTTCCGTAATGTATTTAATCTTTAACATAATTTCATAGATTTTATAAATTCCCGCTTCGCTTATGAATGTGGCCGCAGCATAACTAGAACGATTGTAAGGCACGAATACAAGCGAGAATCGTGATTTTTACTCAACTGTAGTTGCTTGGTTTTGTTTTATTTAAGTTCTTGTCTTGGGGTAGGAGCTGCGTTTTAGACTTTAAGAGATCTCTTACTCCGATGTTTAATGCTTGCGAACAATGATGTTATTTATTTGTATCTCAATAACCTTAACCCTTTGTGAGCAGATTAAAATTGTTTGCGAACTTTCTGTCCAACTTCCTTCATTTGGTATTGATACTTGTGGTACTAGACTTATGTCTAAAATATTTGAACTTTGACAATTTGATTTATGTTCAGGTTTATCAGCGATTTTATGTTAAAGGGTTTCTAGTTATAGCTTGATGATATATTTTTAATTTTTATTTAAAATCATTATTGAAACAACTAATATTAGGTAGCAAGGCAATACTTAATGCGTATAGGTATTCATCACTAGTCAACCTAGGATATAACGTTATGTTTTATCAAACAATATTCAGCAGTGGATATTTTCCGACTGATATCGCTTTATTGCAGGGAAGTTCTATTACAATTATCGCCTCGGCGTATGTTTGTGCCATTTAATAGTATTGTTATCATCACTTGGTTTAAATATGAACATTGATTTTACTAGTTAACCGATCTTATCAAATGAGTTTAATATGTAGTTTTAAATAAGATAATCTGTAGTTTATCTGAAATGTTACATAACAATATTTTTTAAAACAGTTTTCGTTTATTACTCACGTTTTATTTGTGCAAACAGCCTTCTCTACCATCCACCACCTATCCATCTGACGGTTTAAAGCATTTTGAAACACATCAGCCGAGAAGCTCTCATGCATTCATACAACATAAAGACAGATGTCGTCTCTTTTTAAGCAAAACATTTACTTGATGCAATAGAAGCATAAGTTGTTATTCAAAAATAATATCAGCAGTACACCGGAAGTTCCTAAACTTATGTCCAATAAAGTGTTAAGCCCCTGTAGCCAATAATAAGTGGAAAAGTTTCGGGTTATAAGACGATATTATATTGTGTTTTGAGGAGTGTAACAAACTTCAATCCGATGGTTGTTATATCAATGGTACACAGTGGACGAAGACCTGGTGACTGTGTTTGTTTTGGTTGTACTTTGGCATTTATAGTTTTATTCATTCAATTGACTAATCTTGTATTTGCTTTCTATGTTTTTGATAAAATGTAGTTCAATGAGTTTTAATCTCTCTGTCAAAATTTTTACAATTATCAACATAAACTTTTTATGAGAGAAAAGGTTATAACATACGGTAACGAGATTGCCATGAATTGTACTTTTGGGTGTATATTATTCAAATACAGTTAATCTTGAATCTACGCAGATAAGCACTTGCGCGACAACGCTATAGAACTGTCATCTATGAGGTATTTTTATAGAAAGAGAACTTTATATCTAAATTATGAACAATGAACTATTATCGCCAAATTCAAACACCTTAAAACCTCCGGCCCTTTATGCATATTCACGACCCTTTGTCTCATGCGGTCACGTATTCATATCCAAAGGTTCATCTGCAGAGTTAGTGTACTATCCAATTATAACTGCTAAAGGGAGTGGCGGTGGCGTTTAGAAATTTATATTTTATTTAGCAAGAGGTCACAGGTCGGGTGTTTGCCGTTTGAACGTCATTGCACATGGAAATGCCTACTCAATCGCATGCTCGCTGATCTAATGAATTTTGAATCGTATTACTAAATTTGTAAGGTTTTAATTGTAATGATGTTCTCAAATGTAGGAGTACGGCTAATGAAATTAAATTTAGTGTGCCGATGTTGGCAGGATTCTTCGTTGAACATGTAACCTCTTGCACTTTGCACGATTCTAGATGTATTGGATTGAAGAAACGTCAACTGTTATTTTATTCCTAGTATTCTACTTAAAGAGTTTATGAGGTATACAAATTATCTTCTTTTAAATTATGAGGTTTAATAGTTTATCCCATTTCATATCAATGAAAGGATATATAAATTAAAACATAACTTGACGGTTGTTTCCGCAAGATGAATATTATATTTTGTTTCGATGTTAATAATGAAACATTGTACATAATCGCATTGTGTGTCCGAGAGTTTATTGAACAAGTGAAAATATTACAGTTATAGATAATGTTCGGATAAAAGTATAACTGAATATATTGAGTTTAATTCGGAGTGTCGATCGTTCACTCGCCGCTATCGCCGATATTTCTTGCCGACACATGTTCGGGGCGAAGGCAGATGAGTTATCGGCGGTACGCCCCTAGCGGGAGGCTGGTCCCGATGCTCCTTCCAACCGGACAGCGCTCGTACCCTCGTGTTTCTCAGCATGCTTGCTTTCAATATGCAATAAAGTAAAGAGCGATGAAAATGTATTGTGAGTTACAGTTAAGCGTTCCACATTTCTTAACTGACCAACCGCTCGGTACTGCGGTCCGCTTCAATAAATTCGCCGTTATACAACATTACAATTGTGCTGTTATAATTTATGATTAAGGTGCTTTATTGAAGGAAAATCAATTCAATCCAATCAGCCGGAAGACGTCCACTGCTGAAAAAATAATATAATTCTAATACATAAAGATGTATTAGAATAATATTACTTTCCTATTACATTACATCTTTTAATAAAATCCTTATTTCTTTTATGGTTTTTGATATCTCTGTAGTATTCAATAATTAATGTGGGTAGTGCGATAATAAATAAGTAAAGGTAGTAATAAAATCATCATGCGTCAATAGTTCAGTTGTAAACTATCGATCATGCCGTGTGGACGCGTTTATTGGACTATCTTACTTAAATTACTATTACTATACACATTAACTAAAACATTTTTATATAACAATAATAAAGCTTTTAGTTACAAATACAGATGGTTCTGTGCTTGGCTCCAGTGGCGGTGAAAGATGTGAAACGAAAATATATATTAATTTATATTTAGTAGAGGACTGTTTTCAAACTCGCTCACGGTAAATAAAGCTAGTTAGTTCAACAGTTACGCAAACCACAGCTGCAGCACAAACATTATGACGAAAACGCGAAACTGCAATATCGAGTTGTGTTCAGAGCGCTGAACATTTGTCAACCACCGCCACCACCGCCACCACCGCCGCCGCCGCCGCCGCCCCAACTTTGCTCATCGCGCAACTTTTATTAGTAAAGTATCGCCGTCGTTATTGTCGAAGTATTACTGGAAATAAGACCCTGAGCGTTGGCCGCCGTTGCACCGCTCTCTCCATCCCTCCGTCCTTTACAAACGGCGAGAATTTTCTTTAAGTGAAACTTTTATATTATAAGTATATTAACTGTTTACTATGAAACATAGTAATTGAAAAAACCAATTATAACTAATATAATTTTGTATTCAAGAAAGTAACTCGCTGGCCTGTTGTTGCCGCGATTCTCACCAGATTATAGGTACACGGGGCGAATTTATCGAGATCTAATCACAAACTGTTAATATGAAAGCTGTTGCAACTTTTAATACAGTCACGCCTTGAATAAATGAATCTTTCGATATCCCTTCGGGAGTCCTGTCAAGACGCCGATCGAGTCACCTGCAGCCCGGCCCGTAACTTTCACCGCGCCGACATGTTTCGAGAAACATCGCACCGGGTCCCCAATGTATTCCGAATGGATCGTTTAGAGGTCGTCGAGTCAATCGATGATCATGCAATTTGAGCGTATAAAAATAAATTCACGCCTTTCCTAACGTTTGACCTTTTCTTATTAGGTAATGATGTCTGACACTTACGATTCGGTGTTTAATGTGACGTGCGGACATGACAGTCGTGTGATCTTAACGATTATCGCTCGGTCAGTTATCGTAATTCCCGTGAGGTAATCGTACATAGACGAGTCGGGGGGCGCTGATACAAATGTATGTAGACTCGATTTATTTATAAATTCGGGTTGATTTTTTCAATCTTTTAAGATATACATAAAATTGTAAAACAGCCGATGGACGTACACTGCTATACATAAGCGTCTTCCAAAGATCTACACATCGATCGGTCCTGTGAGGCCCGCTTCACCGGGCACCAGGGAGTATCGTATGTAGGGTTTCATATGGGGAGATTAAAGCAAATTCCCAGCACGCTGGCCCAATAGGGGTTGGTGGGACCCAGGCTCTTGTTTGTTGATTAGCAGCGTGCCTCGCGAGTAGTTGAGGTTGTCTTGAGTTACGTGAGTTGTTGTGCGGGACGCCTTACTGCTCTACAATATAGCAACAAATCATAAAATGAACTAAGTTCGACGATTAAGTTGAAAGTTAATGTTATTTAAATTGTTTTATAATTTATGTTTATAGTGTTATTTATGAATATTTTTTTTACAGAAATTTTACAGCATTTATTCATAATTCCTTCAACTTGTCACTAGAATGATGGATAGTAGTAAATGGTCTAATAAAGCTACACAAATAATGAAAACAACTTTGTGCTTGTCTTATATTATACTACAATTGCTTATTTATGCTTTGTATAGTGTTGTTTAAAAAATATATACACACCCTATTTAGGTTACGTATATACTAAGTAATGGGCTAATTGCTATTTTGGTCTATATGTTTATATGCTACTTTTGCCGATAATTTAAGTAGTAGCGGTCAGCGGCTATTTTCTCGATTTTAGTTTCTTTTTACACTTGAAGTGATTAAACTAATAGGAACCTCACTGATTGTTATATGGCTCTTAGAACTAAGTGAACGTCACTGTGGGCTTGCTATAAATAAAAGGATTACAGAAGCAGAACTTCAGTAAGTCTCATCACTAAATGAACGTCACTTTGCGCTCGTCGTCTTAAGATGTAAGTCTTGTTATTCCAGTTTCTTTTGTTCCTTTTTGCAACAGTTTCTTTCTAGCAGTTTTAATTCATTTCATTAAATTCACAAAATGAAAATCATTATTCTTGAAATAGAGTAATAGTTATTGTACAAACAACCATTCAGCTTTAGATTTTAGGAACTCTACCCCGCAACTTAAATAAAGTTGTTTTCTAATCACTATACAACAAAGCCTTTTATGTTTCACACAACAGAAAGAGAATATTTAAATAGAAAAATCTAATAGTAAACAGAATAGACTACCGCATAATAGAACAGTCCCAGTTGAAGTTGCGTTTTAAAACTGGTATATTTATTTTCCATCTCTGCCGCGTATCGGGAGCGGATATCCGTTAAAACATCGCCCGGCCCGCAATTTTCTTTCGCAAGAAAGCGAAAAAAAAAATCATTTTTTACTCTATTTTCTTCCATTTCAAATGGTCCACTCAATACGCCAAGAATTTTCCGAATGCATTTTATTGAGTTCGATTCATTATTTAACATTATCTACTCCGCTATAGCATGAAGCTCTGTTGTTAGTCATTGTTTGTTTTTCAATACTTTACTCTACGGGAAATGTAAAATTTTTAAAAATCCTCTCTCTTTCTAATAAAAATTTAAGCAAACTTTGATCTCATTCAAGTTTCAAATACAAATGTTATGCTTCTGTTACTTATAGCGATGTGAGGGTACCTATGCTGTTGTGTGAACGTTCTAAGTGAAAACAGAATTTTACAGTTTTACATACTTCATCGTCATAGTTTCAACCGATGGTCGTTCACACATTACGCACCTGATTCTGAGTAGTTTGAATGAACTATGCAAAAGAATATGATGCTACCGACAGTTTGCAATCTTTATATTTTTTAATTAAGTATAGAATGTAGCTAGTGCTAGCTCTTATTACGTTTTTCTTAATACCTAGTCATGAATAGCGTACATGTCTAGTACACCATCGCACGTAGATTTTTAAACAGTCTATTGTATAGTACCAATGCATAACATGTTCTTATAATTTACATTTAGAATACTTTAATCAAAAGCGTTTAATAAAATTTGTCCGGAGCTCTTTCCTGGAGAAACCTATTATTTGTTTGACTTAGTCTTTTCAACGACGGGACGAGAGAGGCCCAAAAGTTTAAGGTAACGAACGGCACAGACAATATCCAATTTAGCAGCCGTCAGAGGAAAGTGGGAAAAGGTATTTGAATAAGAACTGGGTGATATTAAAGAAAATCAAATTGCTATAAATCCAGCCCCGGGAGTTACGTTCAACTCGGAACATTTGCGCGGCGATTGATACCGCTGAATATTCGAATCTGCAATTCAGTTTTGTCTAATTAGCATTATTTCATATTAAGCATTCATTATTGGGATCCGTTTTAGGCCATCGTTGTTTAATTTGAACACTGACAGAATTTTGTCTCTCGAAATGCATCAAAAAGTCGGTTCGAATATGTCAAACTACTGTCGTCATTAATCATCATCCGATGATACGTGACTATCGTTTTGATGGTTGTTAATACTGTTGCCATCTTAAAAGAAATGCTTTTTAGATTAATAACGTTGTGATTACTTTCATTTAGAAAGTTTATTAGTTTATGCTAAGTTAAATTATACATGATGCCTAAAAATTATATTATAGAGCAACAATTCTTCTTCTCCTTCAAGTGCCTTTCAAACTGGAGAAGGTTAGCGATCAGGACGGTACAGTCCTTTCAGTCAGAGACAATGAAAGATATTATTTTTTTTTAATTTAACTCTGTAAGACCTGTAAAGATAAATCTTAGAAGAAAGATCTCGCTGTTGGTTAATATTTAGTGAACTATTAATCCTTTCTAGTAAATCGTCACACGGACGTCAAATTTATCTCGCTGTAGAGGCAGATACTCGTGTTTGGTAAAACTTAGCACTGAATCCTAATACTAGACAGTATATTACCAAGTTTCATTCCATTTGAGTTTTCCTTTTTCTTATGTATTTAAGTGACGAGATGAGCGGGATGTTCACCGGATGGTAAGTGTTACGTCCGCCTATAACAACGTGGCCTAAGTTAATATGCACTGCACCATATTGCGCTTGTCGTCTAAGACATAACATGTTGAATCTCGTTACCTCAGTAATTACGATAATTATAGAGCCTTTCAAACTGGAAGACAGTAATGTTTGCACACTACTGTTTGGCGGCAGAAAGAGGCGCCGCGGCGGTACCTACTTTGACGATTTCCGTCAACACAGACATAATAAAAAAATGTACCGACAAGGACAACAAAAATTACGACAACTACAGTAGTTTTCCTTGCGTCCTGTAGAAATCTGCAGGCAGGCGTTGTGTCAATACAATCTCCATGTCAGGTGTTACGAATAACTCCGTATTTAAATACTGCTCTTCAGCGGTTCGAATAAATACTCTAAATAATATACATCTTACTGTGAAACTAACGTACGCCTCATCGCGATAATATATTGTAATTTAGAAAAACATCCTTTTTCCCTTATATTTGCAATCGCTTCATTTTTGAAGAGGTGAACTTATGTGTTTACTTACAAGATGGTAAAAAAGTATAGTATCATACAGTATCATAGTATACTATACAACATTACGAATAATGTGATAATATGGAAAACGTTCGCAAAGTAATGATATTCCGTATTCAATTCGTTTTAAGTTGTTAACTTCTTCATGCAAATTTCGCTGAAGGGGTTTTCGTATGCAAATGTGGCATTTCTGTTCCGGAACTTCAAAGGGGCAACAGCTGTCTTTACCTCGTTCCGAGGCGTCCGGACGGTTCGACGGTTTGTTTGCACTATTGGCCAAGCGGGTACCCATCACGGCACAGGACTAGGACTACGGCTTGTTTGTTGTTTTGATATATTTGAGACAGCCACGATCAATTTAAAGTCCATAAGCTTAGATAGTATTGGGTTGGATCGGCTCAGCTTGACACACTAGTCCTAACTCCGCGCCCAATAAATTTTTACGACCTGTTTAATTCAATGAAGCTAAGATTCGAGTGGGACGTTCACCTGGTGGTAACACACCTGTCTATAACAACGTGCAGTTAGCATGGTATACATTGTGCCACATTGCGCTCGTCGTCTTAAGATGTAGGATGTTAGTTTAGTTTGTTGGGTTTTTTTTTTATATATTATAATTAAGCGACGAGACGAGCGGGATGTTCACCGGATGGTATGGTAAGTGTTACGCCCGCCTATAACAACGTGGGCCTAGTTAATATGGTATGCACTGCACCACATTGCGCTTATCTCCTGAGACTTAACATGTTGAATCTCGGTACCCCAGTAATTTCACTAGTTACAGCGCCATTCAAATCGGAACACAATGATAATTGTATACTACTGTTTGGCAGCAGATATAGGAGAGACCAAAAATCAGTAAAGTAAATTTTCTTTAATTTGAACTCTTCTTCAATTTAGTCTATTCTAGAATCCTGTTATAATCTTCAAACCGACTGCTTTCAAGTCATTTGTATCCAACGATCCTCTGCGATCTTGAACAAGTCACCCCTCCATGGAACGGGCGCTTGTCTCGCTCTTTATATACATATATGCTATACACACGTTATGCAATAGGACAAAGCTTAGTTTCGCTTTCCACTGTACACGAGCTTCCGGCGAAGGAAAAAGTCTCTTTAAATCATAACATTCTAAGAAAATTGCTATTATGAACATCGATAACATCGCCAACCCCTCACGGTCATGGTCATCGTGGTGGATTTGTAGCTCTGTTTTTGTTCATTAAAAATAGACCAAGTCTCCGGATTGGGAAACTTTAAGTAGCCTGTTTACGATTTTTAAGATAATGTTTAATAATGGGAAGGAAATGTATAGTTTATTTACATAATATATATTTGTAGTTATTTGATTGATTATTCTATTATATGAGTTTAAGGGGTCCCGCACAATAACTCGCAGGATCCAAACCACCGCCATCTGCTTGTGGTGCATCCTGCTAATCAACAAACAAAGCTATACCACCTACCCACCCACATGGGGCCAGCGTGGTGGAAATGGCCTAATTCCCTCCTTATGAATGCCTACCCGAACGTGTGGGAGAATCCTTGTGGGAGCCCTGTATCCCGCAGTGAATGCGTATCGGCTGATGATGATTGTTTCTGTTAAAGCTATCCAAAGCTTTTTTTTATTAAACATGTATATGTGTGATAATTTTTACATACAAGTTGTTTCCTTTAGTGTTTTTTTTTAAAAATGTATGCATATCAAAACTTCTTTATTACATATTTCCAAACGAAATTTGATATTGTTTTAAATTTGATTCCGATCTTTCAGTCCGTCGCTTGTGAGTAGATATTAGCTCTAATAGCAATGTTGGGAATATTCGTCGTAATTGTTGTTTGTTGTAGGCAGCCATTACGGAAGTGGGGAAGCTGAGCGATAAATTAGTTTAAAAAATTGCCGTAGACTTGTATTTTGGCTTTGATTATATTAAAGCGTTTTCAGCAGCGTATCTGTAAAAGTATTTATTCAATGTATAAGTTTCCTATTAGAAATACGTATCACTTACTGCTCGGTGAAGGTCTTGCGTACTTCACATTATAAAAGGATTGATACTTTGTGTAACCATAGTAAAGGCGATGACACCTCGTCCTAAGATTCGAAGTGTATGTCCTTTAGTGTACGTGTAATGAACTCGCGAATGTATTTACTCTCTCCGAACAATGTAGCTTGTTATAATGGAAATATCTATTTTGTCGCGATTATCTCTATCTTTAAGACGCTGCAAAAGCTTTCGCAAGAACCTTCTCCTATTGTCCGATGGATGTCGGAATTCGTTTATACAAGAAAAGAAAGGTTTGTTCTAGTGGGAAATCTATAGGTTTACTCCGCATATATTCAACAACTCTCAGTGTAATTCGGACAAAGGAATATCCACTTTTTCGCTTGCGTTATAAGGTTAATATTATGCTTGAATTTCTGCAGACGGTGTAATTTGTCTTCCATGTACTGTAAGACGCTCCAGTGTTAGACATTTTGCCTTATTTTTAAAAATTTATGGTTTCATCCTCTCCATGTAGAAAGCTTTTGTGATAACAGTGATTCTATTGTGCTTGAATTTGTCTTTCAAGTATTAGAAAGGGCTTTTAAATAATTTTTATAATTCATAAGAGTTTTTGTGAATATTTTAAAGTAATCGACTTTATAAAAAACTTTAAGTAAGATACTTTACATTTAGTCATGATTGCGTGTTTGTCTGTTGTAATCTCACGTTATCTTCGATTAGCGGCGGTTTTGGCAACTATTTTCCCTTGGGCGCTTTAACTAGGACTACAGCATCATTTGTTTTTGACAGCATTTCACGATATTCACATCGTTCTGTATCCGAAATGGGCTATAATTTCATGTGTTTTGAATTGATAAAACGATCGAATATGATGAAGCCTATTCGCCAAGAATATTCTGGCTTATGTATCATCACACGTTGCAATTCTGTTATAACTCAGGCCGTGGATCCGGGTCCACGAGCCCAGTGTCAGATGAGCTGTAAGAGCCGCTGTAGCTTGCAGCCCTGTCTACAACAAGAATATAAAAAAAATTCTGTTATGAACACAATTACAAAACGAGGGAGCAAAACTATTCAGAACAACCTTACAATATACCAGAATAGATTCAGGGACCCCATTGTTATAAATGAAGCGGTTAGAGGTTACCTTAGAGATAGTTACTTTTGCAATAAGTTGCTAACAATTAGGTATCGTTTAAATCATGTTATATTTTGAGAACGGAAAAAAATCACTGTGTTAGGTCTTACAGCTGTAGTTAATAGAATCTCGTACTATCCGCATGTTTTAAGGTATCGTACACGCAGACACTGCGCCACTTCTCACCGTTGTCGTTGTTATAAAAAGTGTCTCATGGGGTCTATGCTATGGACAAAGAGCAATGCGCCTCTTCACTCTTTAACAATTCAGTGCATAGGCAGCTTCTAGGTTTTTGTTTTACCAACATAGATTACATTATCAGTTTTTTTTTTATTGTCCCCCCTGCGTGTGTTGGGTCAGGGTCCTTTATTGTTCCATCACATCATTTACCATCTTATAATTGTATCTATCTTTACATTTTTTCCTTATCTCTATCAGTCTCTATGTATTTCTTTATTGCTATTACTACTACTTTACCTAATTATCCTCTTTTATTCTAGTACTTATCTTTCATTCCACATTCCTTTTCTTCTGTCATTCCTCCTCTCCATCTGAAGTGAAGACCATCCGTCGCCTCCTTAGACTTATTTCTGGATAAGGGGAGTGGGGAGCCTGAAATAAAAAATACCCTGTAGCATTCCTTTTCTTGTTTCTTCTTCCTCGTCCTTCTTGTTTCATTTTTCTATTTGTTTTTATGTTTACTATTTTTTATTTACATTTCTTACTTTTACATTTATTGTTTATTCACTTTTTATTTATTATTATTCCGTCCTTTTAGTTTTGTTTATTCATGCTTTATTCTTCTCTATCGCTTTTCCTACAACTCTCCTACCATATTCTAGAAATATTCTGCGACTTTCGTCGTCACTCATCACACATTATCAGTTAACTCCATGTTATTTCGTAGTTAACATTAAATAAAGTGAAAACATTATAGATCTAAACTCTTTAAGGCAGGTCTAACAAAGGTCGTTTAAATATCGGCAGGATTACGACCGCCTGCATGCGTTGGAGTTCTATCCATGTGCGACGTTGATCAAGTACCATAACATAAATTGATCCCATCTTTGCCTACCTTTCCCATAATACAAATAGTTCTAACATCAGTATATCATTTATTACTCTAACTATTACTATCAAACTAAATACATATAAAAAGAATAGTGATATGGTTGAGGGCAGTTCATAATATAAGAGAAGAAGAAATAGAGGGAACAACAAATAAAACTTAGTTACTAGTACTACTAATTAGTACTAAGAAACATTAGGTAGAAAATTTATATATTATATAATACATTTATCATTTCCGCCTATCGTTGTACATTGCTAGACATAGATCTCCCCAATTGATTTTCAGTTAAACATCAAGAGAAGTTGAAAAAAAAAAAATTACTATCAGGTAGGAAGTATATCGATTCTTACGCTTTTCCGATTGTAAATAAGTATGTTTAAAAACTATTAATATTTGTGACACAGTTCCCCACTCAGGGCGCGCTTGTTCGCTCTAGACCCGCCTCGCGTGGGGATGTTGGAGAATATTTCACTTTGTGTTTGTGTATTACATACTGTACACACTTTATTTATAGTAATTAAAAAGTTGAGCCGACGCGTTTTATATGTCAAGTAAATGCTGCCTCGACAATGCTTTTGTGTACCTTGTTACCCATTATATTAATTAACAAGAGAAGTAATAATATTGTAACTGAACGAGCTGTACTCGTACAGACTGTAGTAGTAGGCATATTTAAAAAAAATAGTTTATGAAAGTATCTTTAGTAGAAACGATAGTGATATGTAGTATATCATAGAGTAGCGGCAAACGACGTTCGCATTAACTCAAATTTTATTTATGGCTGAAATAAACATCTTTAAGGAAAATAATTCATCTTCTAGTATTGTTATCAATATTATATGTGTTAAATTTCAAAAAGTTATTACCGTCTCACACCGTAAATGTGGGTGTCATACTGTATAGACATACCATCATCATCAGTGGATAGACGTCCACTACTGAACACAGACCTTATCCAAAGGTCATATAGACATATCTATCAGTAGACGAAAATTATAACAACTTACTAGGTTTGTAATAACATTCAATAACCAAAGACATAATTCACATGACACGACGAGCAGGATATTCACCCGATGACAAGTGATATGCCTGTCCATAACAACGTGGAGCTAGTTCTTGTGATATACAGATTTGGTTTTTTATTTTTTTAATATTATCACGCATTCTTCCCAGTAGGGGTAGGCAGAGGCGAATAATCATCCACTTTACGCCAGATGTGGTCAGATTAGGTCCCATGTGACAGGGGGCGAGCCTGTTGCCACTTTATTGGGACCACCATACACACACAAATTTGATTTCAGTGTGCGGGTTTCCTCACGATGTTTTCCGTTTGTATCTCGCTGTTGTAACTAAAGTTCACAAATGCACATAACTTAAATATTAAGTCCTCGGTACATGCCGAGATACGAACCCGCGACCTTCGGAATGAAAGCCGCACGCTCTAAACATTAGGCCAGCGATTTGGTTTTAATCATTATTAATCATCCAAAACGTTGATCAGACTTATAAGCGCTTACATAGACTCTTTTGTATGGAAAAGCTATTTCACATGTTGCGGAGCGTGAAATTAACAACGTATTGATCAGATGGATACCCGCGCCTGACGCAGCCTACACCTAATTCCCATTGTTGGCCCCTAACCAACCGTAGCCGATGGGAAGACCGAGCGCCGTCCGCATCGCGTTCCTACCTCCCTACCTCAGCTGGAGTACTAGATTTATTAATCTCATTTTGCATTTATGGCGATTGTATGTTGTGATCTTGTAAATAGATATCCTGTGCTTCAAACAGTATTCATGTATTTCTAAAAGTTCACTGTACAACGGTAAACTCCGCTATCTTAGTAATCTGAGTGATTTCGACCGCTAGACGCTCAGTCTTTTATAATTAATTGATTAATTGAAATCGCGACACAACATTGCGCTCAGGTTTCTTTCAAGGTTTGATGAAATTAATTAATAACTCTACATCTCAACATTTGTTTATAAATATAGGCATTAGATTAGGTTGTTTAGTCTTCGAGTGTCGGGTGATAAAAGGACGACAGAACAACAAAGAACGTCTGTTTACAGCTGCGTCGCGACGGTAACCTTGTGTTGCTGGATGCATTCTCTTCTTACATATCTCCATATTTTTATAATAGTTATATATTTCAAGCATTTTATACGAACAATAACAGTGTGCAAACATTATTTAGTTCTGGTTTCAACTTTTTGTCTTAATGCGACATGCGCCACGTGGTGCAGTGTTATAGGCAGCATTTAACATCAAGTGAACGTCCTGCTCGTCTCGTCGCTTCGTTAAATAAAATAAAAAAAATTGATTTACATAAATGCATCATAATTATCAGCCGATGAAAGCCCACCGCTGGACATGGACTTCCTCCAAACATATCCGGCAAATGTATGAATGTTTAATATTTTAAGGATTACTTTTCAAAAACATCAAACCATCTCCAAGTGCTCTGCAATGAAGGTTTCTTTGAATTACTAAATCTATTTAATTAAGCTTTAAACGTAATTTCTTGAAATTTGCTTAAATTTACGCTCTCTATAGATCATACTTTTGTTTTAAATGGAAACGAAGACAGAAAGGAGAAATAAAAATATGTATCTTTAATAAGTAACCGGAATAAAGTAAAGCTTTTTCGCAGAATTCTCATTTACAAGGTTTTGTAAAAATTTGCTATAAAAGTTAAGAAACTAACGAAATAGTTTTTTATCAAACTCGGACTGTAAATTTTATAAGACTGCAAAGAGAAAATATATAAATATATACATATATTTATAATAAAAAAATAAATAAAGGAACGTTATAATGAATAAAAAAAAATATCCAACTATCATCATATTGCTGTAGTGTGTAGATGCTAACATTTAGGTCTTACTTCATTTACGTACGAAGTAATTAAGAGAATGGGTAGACGTTTCAACCACCACGCAATTATTGGTGATGCGGCGTGTACTGGTTCCACTGGCAGCCCGCCAACACCACATCTGACGCACGGAGACACAGAACTCTTCAGTATGCAATAAGGAAATGTTAGTTTTATGGCGCGCGTATCACAAGCGCTGTCTCAATCCTATCGGCACGTTAAGTACCCGGCTCTAAGTTCAAAGCGGCCGTATGTCCGGCGCCCGCCCACGTCGCAGGTGCGGGGTTCGCTTCCTGCGTCACCCAGGTCGCCCTTTGATGACGTCTTGTACCAATAAAACCATTACCACGGCGCCCGGCGACGGATTGATGATTGTTTTCTTTAATGTAACGGTGGCGGTGTTAGTTTTGTTTTTATTGTATAAAATCCGCTTGTGTAACTTGTATCCGGTCTGTCCTATTAGCAATATTTATCGCTTGCTACTATAATATAGTTAAGGAAATTTATAGTTCGAGTCTGTTTATATCTTTTAACTTTTTTTATAGAATTGTTATTTATATTCTTATCTTCAGCTCTATTTAGGTATGAATAAAATATGACGCTGATTAGGTTATTTACACTGCATCAACTTTCGAACGTAGCTTTCAGATGTAACGTATCGTTGCTAAATTGGGAGCGGGTGATGCTTAACAGTGAGGGGCGCTCCGTGCAGGCAAATAAGTACTGCATGCCCTGGCTCCTTGAACTTATCTAGATGTTAATCTCTCAATTACTTAAAGAGTACACAAGTACGCTTTAACTGTTGCGTTAAATAGACAAAATTGCAAAACTGGTAATTTTTTTTCAAGTATATATAAACGCGGAGATTTATCATACAATAACTCTGTCTTCTTGCCATCTGGATAAGTGTAAATTGATATAGAATGGAAGGTACAGTAAAAAAACTTTCCGAGTGCATTTATGTAATGGTAGATTTTCAGAATGAAATTTAATTAACTGAAAGCCAGAACCGATAACTTCAGCACAGCGGTATATGAAAAAAAGATTCCCTTCAAAACATTCAGTTCTGTTTAATTGACGTTACCTGTAGTTGAAGCTGAAACTCGTACAAAAAACGCGAAAGTTAATTTTTCATGTAATTCGCCGCCTAACATGAAACTAGTTCATCAGAGAGATACATTTATTACCGGCGGGACTGTCCAACAAAATATTGTTTATTTTTTTTTTAAATTCCCTCAACTAGATAACAAACTCTGCAGCGTACGTACGAGATAACGTCACACACTCGGAGGCTGCGAAATAGGCCGCCGCTGCTAACTAGGTTACCGTTTTTCGAGTACGGTCAAATATAACATGCCGCGTGTGTATTTCAACTGGATTTGTATGCTTTTTTGATTAATGTCATACGTTGTGTGCGTACTGCTTATAACATTCAATGTGCTGTGATAGAGTGCTGCCTCTGCACTCTGTGGACGGGGACCGACCGGCTACCACCAGCACCGCAGCTCCCATTTCCACCGCCAAACAGTACTGTGCAATAATTACTATGTTCCGATTTGAAGGGCAAAATAATTATTGTAAATACTACCGTAACGAGACTTAGTTTCGTGTCTCAAAGCGACGAGCTCCTCCTAACTAGCGCCACTTTGGTATGGGTAGATGTATTCCTTACTATCACGTTACCGTCTGGCTCGTCTCGTCGCTTCATCGAATAAAGAAAATTATCATCATCATGAGCCGATAGACGTCCACTGCTGGACATAGGCCTCCCCCAAAGATCCCCACATCACATTCACAAAGAAAATATGTTTATGAATTTACGTAACCGGTCGTTAGTATATTATTTTTATTTTTTTAAAGCTATGTGTACACCGAGTTACTGTGATTAAGATATATACACAACATCTACTTGATGTTCATTGTTTTTGGACGGGGATTATTTTAATAAAAAATTGTAATGAATGTTTTAATAATAAAAACGTTTTTGTGGAGTAAAATATGTTACTTAACTGGATAAGTTTTTTTTTGGAGGAAAGATAACTTCGGACTGCATTGTCTAACGTAAAGTGATATTGTAACATTTTACATTAGTGCTGGAGCCTGGTAGCCAAAGTTTTAATTCTTTAGAGAGCATATTTTAAATAGGCTGAAATTTTAATTTTAGACGGGAAACATTGCGGCCAAATGACTTATTTAACTCTATAGAAATAAATAAAACTATATTCAAAATAATCAGTTATGACAACTTTTTATACATGTCATTGTTCTAAGTCCATCTCTATAGAAGGACCCAACAAATTTTTATTTTAACATCTCGTGTCATCGATGTTTGTGTGTTAACAACCGCATCGCCGGCGCAGTGCAAGATCATATTAAAAGAAAACTTTGAAATATAGAAATAACTAAGCAATTTCCCCGATATGAACCTCCTCCATTGAGTTCATGAAAAACTGTGTCGAGAGCGCTTGTGATTTTTCACGTTTCCTGTTATAAAAACGTTTGCGAACCGGCGGTGTTTCAAATCAAACTGTGTCCCGAACAGTATTTTTTTTCATATACGGTATAAAAAATATATATACTTCTAACTTTTTATAAAGTAACATTGCACAGTATTGCGTTCGGGTCTTGATTTAATACTTTGAAGTTAATAAAAACTTAATCATTTCATTACTTTCAAAAACAATGTCTGACTGATACTGTTATTTCTGCTGTGTTGTAGTAATAGCTGGAGTTATTGGTAACCGGTTCCTTTAGCGAGGGTCGACATACATATGTAATCAATCAAACCTAAGTCTAGCGGTCAGACTGAAGAAATCAATTTGTTCCTCAGCTAGTATTTTCAACTGATCGTATTTATATCCTCCTCTTTATATCTTCAAACCATGCTATAGCTTTAAGCTGCACGAAGTGTTTGTTTAATTCAGTACGAGAATTCCTATGGGAGTTTCTACACTGCAATTAATTTGCTAGACGCTGAATGTGCTTCGTCCGCATTAAAGTTTAACAGGTCCTCGCTGCGAGGTCGCGGGAGACGGCAGCTGCTCCGGGACGATTTCAAAGAATCCCGCATTACTTACAAGCGCGCCTTCCTCCAAAGCTCTCACACTTCAATATATTACTAGAATGGTCTATCCTAGAACGTCGAACGGCACTAATGCCACAGACTTGGTATAATAATCGGTATAAACGGATTGGCTTTAAGCCAGACTTTTAAAATACGTCGCACCACCCTCCTCGAACACCCTCTCACGTTGTCCGATAGGAAGTGCAGCGGGTGATATATTACAACGCATTACGCGATCTGGAACTGGAATAGATGAGATATATTTTTTTTCGCGCATCTTAATTACTACTAATGGCGGATATAAGGTTATATATACATTGAAGAGATGAAAACTATGGCTCGATGATCCAGTGGTAAGCAGTGTACGCCCGATCAAGGAGCCATTAGTTAGGAAGTATTCATCATTTTACATCAAGTTATCGTCAGGATATATGTAGACATTACTTGAAAAACTATGACGAACCCTCTTTTTTACTCGGTTTCTTCAAAGTAAATTGTGATTATGATGTTCTTAGTAAACAGCCAATTTACGCCCCCACTGCTGGGGCACAGGTCTACCCTCAATATGAGAGCGATTGGGCCATATTTAGCACGCTGGCCCAATGCGGGTTGATGACTTTCTACATGATTTGTTTATGATAAACTATGACTTATATTGTGATTGATACATGAAAAGTGGGTATATTTGGCCTGCTCCAAATTCTTGGTACGATAAGATGAATCAAAATAATAGTCATATCAATTGATCTGTTTTTATAAAAATTTCATTAGAATAAAAATTACCTACAATCTTTATCATCAGCTGATAGATAGTCATTGTTGTTATTAGGTTTCCTCCAAACGGACAGGTAAAGTATGAATAGGATAAGGTACCAAAATCTATCTGTTTATGTACATTTAAAAATAAACCTACCTACATCAATTTAGCATGATTCCGTAGCTTTTGAATGAGTTAAAAGATTAATATCTAGATAGGGTTATAAGAGCTGGTGCATGCATTGCTTCCTATATATTTGTGATAGACAAAGTGAGGAACAGTGTGATAAGGAAGCGGTGCGGCGTGGTTGAAGATATAGTGACAAGGATAGAGAAAGGGATGCTTAGATGGTTCGGCCATGTCGAAAGAATGGATGAAAGAAGATTAACGAAAGAAATATACAAGGTAAGAATGATTGGAAAAATAGGTGCAGGTCGACCTAGGCGGACATATTCCGATCAAATCGGAGATGTCCTAAAGAAAGGCCGGATCAAAAGCACACTTAACCGGCGAGCATGCATGAAGACGCTTATGAAAGTGGAGGAAGCGAGAGAGGTGTGCCAGGATCGTAGCAGGTGGAGAGAGGTGGTCTCTGCCTACCGCACTGGGAACGAGGCGTGATATGTATGTATGTATGTATGTATGTATATTTGCGGATATCAGGTATATCAAAGATGTTTAAACTTCAGCAGATTCCCGCGGCCTCTGTATTCAAACAATTAAAAAAATACACGTAAATAACAGGAACACAAACATAAGTTTTGGTTTAATAACCGAAAACAAATAAATATGAAAATAATGGGGTGCATACTTTTTTTTTAACGAAGCTCCGCGTCTGCCGCGGGCATATTTATATACGGGCCGTCAGTTTTCAATATTCGGGTTCGGAGTACGCCTGCGGTCAGCGTGCGTATTAAAATGCAAAATTGATATCGCACGCAAGTGCCTCCTCTTCATTGTGCTGTCTCTTGCATGGTAATATTGGAAGTCTATGTACACTTATGTACACAACCGGAACTCGGACATGGGAACCCACTGGACGCGAGCAACGCGAGACCGATCGATGTGAATATTTTTGGGGGAGGCTTATGTCCAGCTGTTGGCGTCTATTGGATGATGGTGATGATGATGATGTACATTTATCGGTGGTAGGTCTCCGTTGCCGGAAAAGTTCTAGGTACCACCACAGCTCGTATTTCTGCTGTCAATAGTAATGTGCATATATTATATAGTGGTTTGACGGGCGTTGTAGTTGTGAATTACCTTGGTAACTTAATTTAATATCTTATGTCTCAAGGCGATGAACATAATGTGGTCCTGTGTATATAATCTCAACTAGCGCAGGACATTTTCTTACAAGCAGGCAGGTATCACATATCATCACATAAATGTATCGTCCCGTCCTTTTGTTGAATTAAAAATATATTCACTTTGTTAGACACTAAAATTCATCGGTACATGCCGAGATTCGAACCCGCGACCTTCGGAATGAAAACCGCACGCTCTAACCATTAGGCCAGCGAGCTACTTCATTAGGCCAGCGAGTATCCTAATTAACGCAACTTTATTTGTAAAGTGCTCTGCATGTACGTTTCTGTAGTTCCGCGTGGAAAGTGAAACTGTGGGGCTTAACTAGTAAAAGATTATAACTCATTAATTTCCCTTCTCCATCAAATGGAATCTTCCCATGTACGATTTACATCATCAGCTCAAAGACGTCCACTGCTGGACATAGGCCTTCCCTAAAGATTCCCACACAAAGGTGTAGGGATTTATATATGGGGGATTTGTGTGATTTTCCATCACCCTGGTCTAATGAGGATTTGTGGTAGCCAGAGCTTCGTTTGTTGATTACCAGGGTGCACTACGAGTAGGTGAGCATGGCTTGGATCCCGTGAGTTGTTGTTCGGAACCCCTTACACCGGTTTAAGCACGAGAAAGATTACTGCTAAACATTTTTGATTTTTCCATGCTTGATTGAATGTTTTTTATCGTTTATGATCTTTTTTAAAAACGTTTACGTATACCTACGTAACGTTTGTTCCATTATGTTACATCTACTTATACTCCAATTTTCCGAAATTGTGGTCAACCTACCGCCCGACTTAATATTTCCGTGTTATATAAAACTGAAAACTTACTTCGACATATTTCATTTGGAATCAAAGCAAAAACAGCTGCTACGGGCATCGCGGCGCACGAATGAAAAGGTATCGGCGTCAAGCGTGTGTCGCAATTTTTTTGCCTTACCCTCTCGGGCTCGACTGCATTTGATATTGCAGAGCATGCCTGTTCCTGCGACCCGCATATGTCATTGTGCCGATGCAGCGAAGGTGAGGTCGTTAATTTTTTTTCTCGGTCACTGCCTCCGGTTACGTAACAGTCAAAGGTTTCCGATAAAAATTATTTGACTCGGAAAATGCCAGGACAACTTTTAATTTGTTCTTCCAAATATGTAACAGACAATTTGATTTACTTTGGATGTAGTATTAACAGAATTAATGATAGTCTTACAACATAAAGCTATTATTATTAACCAATTTATAGAATAGATGATCTTAATAACAATAAGAAAAGCCCCAGGTCATCCCCGTCAAGCAGAGTACTGAGTATACTAATGGCATTGTCGCGTTGGATGGCACGGCTTATTCTATGTGCCGTTTAATTGCAGACTTTAAGGTCTCGAGTGGCTTCCGTTAGTTTTTTGGAAATATCTCCAAGAAGTTTAAGTGCACCCGGATACCATATCCCTAACATTTTCACCTCAAACGGTTCAAATGTGAAATACCTGCAAAGACTTTCATGTTTGCGCCGCTTGAGGTTTTTCGCGTGGTTTGCGGCCGAAACAGCAATACTTGAAGTGCCCTGGACGTGAGACATTCCATCTAAGCGCAGAATTCCATATAAAAGTCCGTTTCAGTCTCCAAGGAACCAGATTCATCCTGTCTCTCGTCATGTTAAATATCTGGATTATTTTTTATGATATTAGCATAAACAGACTGCAGTGGTTTTAAAAGTTATGAAGGTAAACGTACATTAGAACATGCTATTGAAATCGTAAAGGGCTGTAAGGGGTCCCGCACATTAACTCACGGGAGTCAAGCCAGTACAGTACACCCTGTTAATCAACAACCGTGGCTCTGACTCCCGCCAACCCGCATTGAAATAGCGTGGTGGGAAATGGCCCAAATCCTCACATATACATACGAAAACTCCTACTGACTAGTGGTACCGGCAGCTATATTGACTGAATGTGTGGACATCTTTGGGAGAGACCTATATCCAGGAGTGGGAGTCTATTGGCTGATGACGATGATGATATAAATTTAAACAAACTACACAACATTGTTTTGTCCTATAAATATCAATATATCCCCCTAACAACAGATATGTCGATACATTCCGTCGATGTTTTTTTTTTATTCTTCGCACCAACGGGACGAGCGTAACGTTTACCTGGTGGTAAGTGTACGAGCACCCATAAGAACATGGCGCTGGCTAGAGTATTATTCCAATCACGACTTTGCGTCCTCACCTTGAGACAGGATGTTCAGTCTAGTTACCCCAGTAATTTCATTAGCTACAACATCCTTCAAACCAAAACACAATAATTTTCGCACACTACTTGTTGGCGATAGAGACAGTAGTTGCAATAATACCTACCTAGACGCTGTCCGACAATAGAGACTAACTAATAGTAAGATAAATTTAATCTCCACCATCATCAGACGATAGACGTCCACAGCTTAAACATAGGCATCCTTAAAATATCTCCACATCGACCACGGTGAGCAGTACCTCCGGTACCGCAAAGGCACTAGCAGCTGTCGTTTGTAGGGGTTCATATGGGAGGTTTTCAGCCATTTCCCATCACAATAGACTAATGCGGCTTGGTGGGAACCAGAGCTTCGTTTGTAGATTAGCAGGTTGCATCACGCACGGGCAGGTAAGGTTGGCTTGGGTCCCATGAATTGTTTTGCAAAACTCCTTACACTTGTATTACCTACCTCATCATCATAATCATCATTTGATGCCTTCTTCAAACTAAAGTTTAGCGATCAGATTGAGAAAACCAATTCGATCTTCAGCTATTTTTTTTAACTTATGGTATTAAATCTCGGGCCATTCCTTAATGTCGTCAAATCATTTATTACGATGTCTACCAGGAGCACGCTACCTACCTACCTTACCCACCTATAATTAATCGATTGAATATAATTGAATTGAACCTACAGTCGGGTCTTGTCGAGGTTAGGATATGCATATTACATAGCCCGGCACGCAAGTTTCTTGCAAATGTTTGTCTTGATAACTTGAACGTAACTAATATATTCCATTTGGGAATTCAAATTGTTGAAGCGTTACGCGAAACCAATACTCGCTACTGTTGCACCGGCGGTCAGACTATCAAGGAACTTCATTATTCTACCATTACACCAGAATATATGGCAAAGCCGCAGCGTTGTGATATATCATATGTTTTCATATGTAAAACATATATAAAATATTGATTCAAATATTTCCTTATAACCGCAAAAATTGGACATCCCATTGCCAATGTGACTTTATATCTAGAACAGACACTGTAAAATATCATGGAGGAGTTATTGATAATAAATTGTCCTGGTAATCACATATACACACCATAACAAAACCACCAAGAAAATTTATTTACTTTTTTAATCTTTATAGCTTATAAAAAGTTGCTTAATCTAAGTTAAAAAGCTCTTGGAGAAAGTGTTTTAAATTATTATAATACTTCATGGGGAGGAGATGCCAAGAGCTCTCTAATTAAGTTAGAATATATACAAAGAGCTCTCCTCAAAATAATCTTCCGATTTCGTTTTAGGCATCCAGCGTCTGCAGTATCTGAAATAAGTAATGTTTTATCTAGACGAAAACTTTTTATTTTACAGAGTTTAAAAGATACCACCTAGTCATTTTACCAAGATTAAGAGTAGAGAACAAAAGAACATTGCGATGTCCAATACCGTTAACTGTGCTGTATTCATGAGACATTTTGAATATTTAACCCCAAAGATTTATAACCAGATATATAACTTTACCAATGTAGAATCTGTCAATAATTACAGGATCAATAGCATTGTATTTCAACGATTAATTTAACTAAATTACAAAGAGACGGAAAGCGTTCTCTCTCCAAACGTTGAACTTTCGAATTTGTACTTGCACATATGAACACAGAAATCACAAGTAGACACACAAACACAAACACCCACACGCGTCCACACGTATACTTAAATACATATATAAATATATGTTGTCATTTCTTCAAACAAAAAATTTTTATTTGTGTATGATACCGTAACGGAAACTGGTTCCCGAAATACAGGAAATATTTCTAGTTCGGGCATCATCGACCATGTTCTCTGTACATAGCTGAACTTTTATAATGAAAGTAAAAAATATATCTACTACACATGAAATAACTAGTGTTCAAGAAATATAAATATATCCGGTTTAAATTGTTTTCAATGTTAGTATGTTAGTATTTAGTTACATCATTGGGATTTGTCGACAGGTCGGAATAGTTTTTCTGAAAGTGGATTAAATAGATTTCAATACAGAACATAAACTAAAATTCGAGCTGATCACATATATAACATTTATTAGTATTTTGATTTACTTACTTTTTTTTTCATATAGTACTAATACATTAGTACATTTCATATAGTAATAATACGTGCATAGACAATATGCATCGTCGGAAACCGTGGGAATAATTTTACAATGTTGCAGAGATTCATTGGAATATCATCGACTTCAGTTTTTATTCCGACTATATTATTAGTAATTTTTCTAAGTACAACTAGCACGGTAAGAATTATACATTTTCAAAGAAAGCTCTGTTATCAACTATTTTATAGCAGCAACTGAGAATTGCACAATGAAATGTGTCAACACAAAACAGTACGATTACTGTGGTTAATCGATTTATCATACGTTCTTGTGGCGTGTTGAATAAATGGTGCTGAAAATGACTTTCGTATGTAACTCGGCTGCCAAAGGCGGTAGTGTATTAATTCAAATCGATGCTATAAAGCAGCGGGAGAAGCAGTGCGCAACATTTGCTTCGAAAACCAATTGCACATGAACCGCGTCGTGTTTGAACAAATTGGAAATAGTTTTCAAGCGCTGTTAAGCGCTGTTCAATGGCGAACAACCGCTTACTTTTGTACTTTTTATAACGTTGGTTTTTCGGTAAGCGCTTAAGGTTTCAATTTGTACTACTTTAGACTCGAATGTCGCTGACTGAGAAAAATATTCCAGCTGTTATCAATTGTTTCCAGTTGTTTAGTGCATTTTAACGTTTTGAGTATTTCTTTAATACTCGTAAGTAATAGTAATAGTTAAGCTACACTAAGTTACGTTTTTTAATACAAAATAACAAGATGAGAATTATTTAATATTCATGTGTTGGTGTATGCAAATGTGCTTTATTTATCCTTTAACCTATTGAGTCACAGTCATTTAAAGTGGAACACAGCTTTATGCATTTATATGCAGGAGGCTATCTATATACATAATCTAGACAGCCTAGTACTGATCAACCGAGATCAACCACCGGTGTTTTAGTAAATCAAGTACGTCTAATATTCTTTTCCTGTCAACAAAGTTGATGCACCTGAATTTTGTATAATGTTAAGTGATAATGAAGAAAGCGTGTTGTCCCAGAATACTTTATGTCGTACTTTTAAGCCGGATTACATCAGAGGTGTGGAATTGTGCCAGAATTACAATATGAAAGTTGTGAAACCGTACCATCAACCTAACTTTACTACATCTTGCCCAAGAATCATACCAGGCAACTCTTTCTAGCAAACAGAGGAATACCATAGAATTCGAAATAGTTACTTTAAAAATACTATCTTGAATAGATCTAACAATAAATGACACACGTCTTATATCAAAGAGCGAGCATTTAAATGTAGTACAACAAAATAAGTTCCAATTACAACGCAATGTGGGAACAGCGAGTTGGTTATTTCCCTCATTCCCTGCCTACGGTCACGCTACGACCTCTGAGGACATAATTGAAATTAGTAGAGGTCTGACAAATGAGGGGCACTCGTTAATTATCCGTGTGCTGTTGCATTGTTGTAATTGTCACTTAAGTATATTAGTTAGTAATGGGTTCATTATATAGTACTTAAGTATTCTTCGAATCCAATGAATTTTCTTGATAAAACGAAGTAAAGAGACGAGTGAGACGTTTACATGTTGGTAAATGATATTCTTGCCCCTAAAAATTAAATTGATATATATTGCACCAGTTGTGCACGTCGACTTTAGAAGTGATGTCTTGCTAACCCTTAAATTTTCGTAGCTACAGTACTCTACGAATAGGAGCTGCAGTGGTACCTACCTAGGCGGCCTCCGGCAACAGAAACCTTCTTTTTATTATTTGGGGAGAAAACTTCTGGAGGCAACGCAAGGTTATGTTCAATGTATTTCTATCCACTAAAACCTCCTCAGCGGTATCTTTTATTAGGATATTAGGAAGGGCTCCGAAAACGAGTGCTACAGAATGCACGGATGCCCTTCTGCACTCTGGATAACACATCCTTCAGAAGAGCAAAGCCCTCTTTTGCACCCGCCCTATGCTACATCAAATATAACATGACATTGTATTTGCCGTCTTTCTAAGGCTCGGTTATTGAGGCTTACGAACTAAAGAACCGTTTTAGTCGCCTTGTACGACAGGCAGGGAATACCTTAGTTCCTATTATTAATAACTCAAGACGACGATAGACTGATTGAGACTGAATAGAAAACTATTTATAATTTTAATAATATATTGTTGCAGTGCATTTCCTAAAGACTTACTCTAACAAACAATTGTAATATACTAAAGTCGCAATATATTTGGAGGATTCCGTTTGATATTCAGTTGGCTGTGCAAACGGCCGCCGGCAGCACCAAAATAACAATAACGCTCTTAATTACACAGCCGAATAGTCAAAAGTGTCTGAGAGACGATTGAAACAAACACCCTTTGCTCAGCCCTTTGAGGCGATACAAACCGACAACAGGCAAATGTTTATTGGAATAGATAAAATTAAGTATCGCTTCAAATTTATAAATATCGCTGCGGCCGTTGTGACGGGCGAGCGAATGGAAGCCGTACCGTTACCAAAGTAAAGCAATTGTAGCAACAATTAAGGCAACAATACTTATCTGCGGCAGGAACTCGATTGCTTTCTTCGGGGCGGCTCGCGACGACTTCGTGCTGCGTTTGCAGCCGTTTAGTTACTCGCTCGAGTATTTTTTTGGATATCTGTATAAACTAACATTTCGTTTCAAATTCATGTGGTGTTAACTGACAATATAACGCCTATGTCCATCAGTGGCCGTTAATCGGCTGATGATGGTGATGATAACGCCGTGGATGAAGAATCATGCTCAACAGTACTGTTATAGCGGTTAAATTGAAATTGTAACTAGACGGGTGGGTTAGAAAATCTACCAGCATACTACACATATTGTCCTGGACCCGAATTAAGGGTCCCCGTGTTACTAGTCAAGCGGGTAATCACATTATTACTGGTGACTTCCTTGTCAATAAGATAGATTCGGTGCCGGTATTTGGGCTCTAATGTATGTGGTTCAGCGGTCTAAAAGCTGTCTCCACTAAAATGACTGCCTAAGAAAGCAAAAAGAAATTACTGCAACTATACTATTGCTACTAATCATAATCGGGCAAAATAAACCTTGACAAGGAAGAAGTCAGTATGTGAACCGTAGAAGTGGAGTGAGCGTTTGTTTGTGTAAAACAACCCATAATTCAAAGTGCACAATATTCAAAGTTCAGGTGCTAATGATCAAAATTTCATAGTTGATTTGTCTTTAAATTAATCTATAAACATATATAGTATATGAATTAGTATATATATAGTATATGAAAATTTCTTGTAGATTAATTTTCGGGAATGATAGAAAATTTATGTATGTTAGCTTTTAGTACCTAGATCACTTTACAGACAAATTTGACCTTTTCATTTTGATTATTTCACAGGGGTATAAAATTAACTGGAGTACACTACTCTTTTAAATTCAAACTGAAGGTTCTTAGTAGACGGCGCCTGGCGTATTAAGTTGAGAAAAGAATAGTTTCCATGCTTTAATTTTCAACTGATGTGTATACGGTCCGTTGTCTTTGAAAATTACACTTGCACGCCCGCTCGCGCTTGGCCGACACACGTTCGGCCGACGGACGTGCGAGCATTCACCTGTACACACAAATTGGTCAAAGTTTTATTTAACCTTTATAATTCATACGCGCGTTTTTGTGTGCTGTGCTCATGCGACTATTGCAGAATGGGTCTTGCTCGTCGATATTCTTTCCTGTATATAAAAAGATAGTCTTGATTACTTTAAATCTATATTAATATTCATTGTTTTAATTACTAGGTATGTTTAAGTGTGAATTACGGTTCAAAATTAAAATTTCTTATTTGTTTACCCCGTGTGTACATAGTTATGTTTTAAATATTAAATTATACAAATTGAAGTGGTAATCTATCATCATCATCATTTCAATTGATGGACGTCCATTGCTAGACTTAGGTTTGTTGTGATGTATTCCACAAAGCACGGTCTTGCGCTTTTTAAATCCAGTGGCTCCGAGCGGTTTTTTTATGTCCTCTGTCATCACCTAGTGATGTTCTATTTGTGCGATAAAATACCAACCGACTTCCAAGCGTAGTAATTACTGGCAAAACCCTTTTATGTTGCACAAGTGGTAATTAATTGAAATAAATTACTAGTATAATTAACGATCTTTAATTAGCTTAACAAAGTTATAGAATCTAGTGAAGTATAAATGTGACATAATAAAGTTTGAGATTCTTTAAAGTTTTTGAACGTTTTTGCTTTACTTATTTATTCATGCCTAAATACTTAGCTATCACACTACTTAAGACGGTAAGAATTTGTATACAGTAAACGTTATTAATGTCTTAATTTTTTTTTATGTAATAGTTGCACTATTTCGCGTCGTGTGTACTTTACGCTTAAGTTCCCCAGCAGTTCGCGTACTTGTTACTATTATTGCACCCCAGCGCCCGCCGGAACACCTCCCGCCCTCTCGCAAATGAACACATGCGAGTACGTTAAAAATATTTACCTCGCAGAACTTCCAATTGTATGATAAGCTCTCATTGTTGCTGCTTTTATAACTTTATAAAGATATATCCGGGAGAAAACAAGTTAAAAATTTTGCTGTCTTAAAGCCTTTCTTCTGGTAGTAAGTTTCTGTTGCCGGAGACCGTCTAGTTAAGTGCCACCGCAGCTCCTTTTTCTGGCGCCGAATAATGGTTTGCAAATATTACTATGTTCCAGATTGAAGGGCGCTCATGCTACTGTAATTACTTGGGTTGAGAAATTTAACATGTTATGTTTTATGTTAATATGCTGCAGTATCTATCGTCCTAACTGACGTCATGTTGTTATGGGTAGACATATCATTTACTATCAGGTGAATTGCTCGCTCGTCTCGCAACTTAATTGAATAAAAAAGTGTTTCAGTTGTTACAATGGCTATTACACAAAACTCAACTTATATCTCTAGAGCCTACTCATCTTTGGTTACTATTAGTTGATAGTTATAATTGGGCCCTGTGATACAGTAACGTTACCAATTTAATATTAATATGTCTTCATTATTAGATAGAAAGGTTGTATTTTTCGGACACCTACAAAATAGATTTATGAGTTCCTAAGGTTGATCTTGGAGGGCGAAATTTTTGGAAAACATGCACCTGGTAGACAGCACAAGAAATGGTTTGACGACATAAAGGAGGGAAATGGGGTTTAAATACCATCAGTTAAAAAGAACAGCCGAGGGTCGAATTGGTTTTCACAATCTGATCGCCGAACTTCAGTTTAAATAGGGCACCTAATGAATGAGTGAATTAACCATTAGTTAAGTTAGGTTTTTTTTGTTTATTAAAATAACTTTTTTTGTTTTCAGGTAAGGCATACAAAAAAGTTTTTTGCACCGGATTATATTTTTGGTTTGTATTCAATAGATTTATTACTTATACTTTATTTGTAGTACTTTAATTTTCAACCAATTACATTTTATAGACTTTGACTCAATAAAAATCGATATCATTCAATTTATCTACAACTCACTCGACTTATTGTCTAAATGATGTGTGTCTAAATTATAACTTTTGCCTCTTAGTGTCAATGGAATATTCAATTTTCTTGGTTTTATGTCTTGTTTATTCTGTATACGTTTTTTCAACTATCGTTGACAATTATCGAAGTGGTCCTAGACAAACAATGCCGTGGGAAAGTTTATATAAAGCGCCGGCCGCGTGTCGTACTTAATGGTCGCTAACTTCTAACAACATTCTCCGTCTCGTGCTCGTTCATTTGACTGTCTGTTGCATTGTTATTCTATTCACAACCCCACACCCTTTGCCGATAGCTGAGCTCGTGGATAAATGAAAACATACATTGTTTTATTAGCTTTTATATTTAATTGTTGAATAAATTTACCTACGTCTACCGTCGCTTCTAGTTTTACGTAGTTCACAACTCAAAAAAATGACAATAAGACAGACGGCTTATTGGATTTTACTACTAGTAATGCTTCCGTACTACTGTCTGCTGGTAGAACTATCAGCGGTAAATTCAATTGAAGATTTTCTTTATTTGGAACTTCTGGATGATGAGGATACCGATCACAGCCCTAGTAATTTCACTAGCTATGGCGCGTTATAAACCCGAACATCATTTTATGGTTCAAATATTGTCTGCGTTGCTAACCAGACGTTGCTGCTCCAGAGCAAGTAAATCAATTAATGTGTAATTATTATTCGGTTAATATTCCACAGATTAAACGATATATAGCGGAATAGATAATCACTTTCCATCGGTTTGACGTTAAGCTTGACGTTATAGCGTAATGCGTTATACAAATCGTACGTACGTACGTATGTACTGTGAGATTGACTGTCGGGGCTTAGTTAAGCTCGCTGAATGATCATTACTACACTTAGGCCTCATCGTGTAGTACCATAACTGACATTAATCAAACATGTTCCCATTTTGATATAAAAAAAAATGACTGTAGTAACATTCGTGGTTAATATGTTGCCAAAAACCGTCTAGGCAGGTAACCACCGCAGCTTCTATCTCTGTTGCCTAACGTTAGTGTTCTAACATTACTGTTTGATGTGTCAGGTTTTAAGTACGTAGTATAAAGTCACATCTTGTATATCAAAGCGACATGCACACTTTGGTATACCATCCTAAGTAGCGCCAAGTTATCATGGGTGGGGGCATAAAGCATACCATCAAATGAACGTTTCCCCCATTTCACCTCGTTTCTACTTCGACGATTAAAACAAAGTAAATAGACCATTCGATAATGACCAGATGCAGGACCTATTACAGTTAAGATCTTTGGTTAAGGCCTATGTCCAGCTGTGGACGTCTCGGCTGATGATGATGATGATGATGAGAATTCAAAATTCTAAGTGATTTGTATATTTATTTATTTCTTCTTTATTTTGAATTCATTAATCAAAATGTATAAAAAGTTCAAAAAAATAATGGCAGATACCACCGCAGCTCCTATTTCTGCTACCAAACAATAGTGTCAAACATTACCGTGTTCCAGATTAAAGAGAGAGTTATACAAGTAAAATTACTGGGGTAACGAGTTTTACCATCTCATGTCTAAAGGCGACGAGTGTAATGTGTGTATATCATCTTAACTAACGCAATATTGTCAGGTAGTCGTATCACCTACCATCAGATGAACCTCGTGCTCGACTCGTCGCCTTGTTGAATAAAAAAAAAATTAAATAGCCTTACATAGATGTAGCTCGCTGGCCTAATGGTTAGAGCGTGCGGCTTTCATTCCGAAGGTCGCGGGTTCGAACCTCGGCATGTACCAATGACTTAATATTTAAGTTATGTACATTTATGGACTTTAGTTACAACAGCGAGATACAAACGGTGAAGGAAAACATCGTGAGGAAACCTGCACATGACTTAGAATTTATTTTAAGGTATGTGTGAAGTCACCAACCCGCATTGGGCCAGCGTGGTGACTATGGCCCAATCGCCCTCATATTGAGGGTAGGCCTGTGCCCCAGCAGTGGGGACGCAAATGGGCTGTTTATTACATAGATGTTGCAATTTAAGATATTATGCAGACGTACGGAGACAACAGGTCTCTTGAAAATAAATAAAAGTCGATTAATAAGAATTTTAATGGCGAAAAAACAACTGTCGAGTTAATTATAAACGTATTAAAAATCCGATCTGTTTAAAGATTCCTCATCCCGGTAAGGAATATTATCAATTTGTTTGAATGCAGCACGTAAACACGAGTGTTATCGCAGCGGATCGGGTTCGAACCCGTCTCGCGTAAATCAAAGTCTCAACCTAATTTATGGTTTACTCATTTGTCTCCACTCCAATCAGTAACATGACTTGATTGTCACTACTGATATTGAACGTTAAGATTTATTCAGCGATCTAAATTCCTTTGTAACTACATACAACAAAACTGTTCTGTGTTTACGTTTACAAACGAATGTAACAAATTAATCATAGTTACTATTTTCGTTAGACGACGAGTTTTATAAAATTACCTCTCTCTATCAAGAATTCTACTACGAGGCTTCACAAGGAGTACTTCTTAATAACATAGAGGACGGAACAGGAGATAATGCAATAAACCTGTGATTACTCCGTTGCCTTCAAAACACTCTAAAATACATCGTTTATCTTCATTCACATTTTCTTTTAATGTCCCTTTGAAAGACAATCTCCTAGTAAGCAAGCCAGCAGTTCTAATATATCTGGTAGTAGTTCCCTGTTGCAGCTCTTGTTTCTACCTCCAAACATTATCATGCAAACATTAGTGTGTACCGATTTGAAGGGTGTCATTACACTTTGTGTTAAAAGCCGACAACACTGGGACACAATGTGTATATATGATACTAATTAGCGTCACTTTGTTAAAGGGAGAAATATATCTTACCATCAAGTTAACATCATATTCGTGTCGACATTAAGAAGAATTTATTTTTTTGAGTAGAATGAATAGTAGGAAATATTACCAAACAAAGAAAGTAATGAGAATGAACGTAGATGGCTATACGGGTAGAGGAACACCGAAGGTGTGGATGGGTTGGGTGGGAGATGACATGTGTAAGAATAGTGTGAATTAAGATATGACGGCTGATAGAGGCATATGGAAGAGAAGTACATACTGTGCCGAGCCCACATAGCTGGGATAAGGGCAGGGGGAAGAAGAATAAGAAATATCACCAAAGATTATCTAATCAATATGCATGTCTGATTAAAAAAGAACTATTAATTTGCCGTTTCCAATATGCAATGTTGTGTCAAGTTAAATAATTTAACCGAGCTTCTGTCGATTAAACAAACCCACGATGTTAGCGTAACATCGATTGAAAGAGAATGCGCTTGTACCTTAGATCACATCTAACTTGTATCACCTTACCACCCGATTCATTATACTAAATTTAACTTTACCGTTAACTTAACACCAACTCTGTTAACATTGAGATAAAGTAGATTTTCTATCGTTAGGTACATCTTGCCAGCTGCAGCACTAATTGTTAAACAGTATACATTGTTTTGATAAAGCCAGCATCGTATGCAGTTTCTGTGAAGTTTATTTTCTGTTTGTCCAATGTGAATGTGAAACTGTATAGGTGTATGTTGGTTAAGTAGCTTGAGACAGTGTACATTAGGAGATGCGGATATTCAAAAACAGCAGTACACACTATACATATATAGATAAATAAATATATTATATAGCGTTTGATTCTACGTTATAACACGGAGTTTATTTGATTTGTGTGACTAGTCTTTCTGACATAAGACAGAAAATTATGTTCATTTTACATTAGGTAATACTTTATGTATAAAGTTATCTATAGCATGGCAGTTAGCGATATCAATGAAAAGCTTTATCATTAAACTATAATAAAATAAATGTCACTTAAAAATTTATATCCTCTGTCATTTTTTTTTTAAATCAACGAAGTGACTGTACGAGCGCCAAGTTCGCTTGATATAAGCAACAACGTGGCACTAGTTAGGATGATATGATATACACAATCACATTGTGCACGTCGTTAAGTGTCGATACCCCAATAATACAGACTACAGGGCCCTTCAAACCGCAACTTATTAGTATTTACACAATGCTGTTTGTCGGCAGAAAAAGGTTTTGCTGTGACGGTGTTCAGTAACAGATTTACATCCAGTAAACTCATTACAAAGTTTTCAAATTCTTGTAACTGATTACTAACTATAATAAATACACGAAGCAAACAAACAGACTTTAAAAGCTCGTTTGGTAGAGGCTTACCTGTTACGGCTCCTTGTCTGCTTTTCTCATATTCCACCGTCTCCAGTCCAAATCTAATAACAAAACAGTATGAAATTTCGTTTTTAAATATTAAATTCAACGTCCCTTTGTCCGCTTAAACCCGAGAACTTGTTGGAGAAATATTAATGAATAGTGTAGTTCTGTTTCCTCCTGCGCAGTCCATTGTAAGATGCTTTTCAATTCGCGGGTCCATTCAACCATTGCATATCCAAGGAGCGTCCCACAAACAATTAGTTTGAATATTAAATTGTGTACTATACTAGCTACATTATCATTAATTGAGAAGAATATCATAAAGTTTGTTTCTAATTCATAACTACACCCAGATTCGTAGAATATATAGTAGTTTTGTGATATTTTGAAAGTTGACAATTCATTCAACTAATTTTTCATGTTGAAAGTTAGTTGCGCCTTCAGTAGCAAAGAAACTAGTCTATTGTAATATATAGAAAATTGTGTTGAATACTCACAGTTCTATCCACAAAGCTTATACATTGTGATTGGGAAGTCTAATGGTAAAAAATTTGAATTTGATCAGCAGAAACTTTGTATGAAAAGCCGGAACTGGAGAGTGGCTGTCGCGAACCGAAGCTGCAAGTTGAGTCGGTAGTTTTAATGACGTTTTTGCCCTAACTGGCACGATAAGTTTGTTTTGCTCCTATCTGATCCGCAAATTAACTTCTGCAATGGACTGAACCTAGATTTAACCTTTTTTTATTACGCCTTCTTTAAAAATAACCCTTTTTTTTAACTTTGAAACTATCATTTTTTATATTCTACTTTAAAATTTTGATTAGTGGTTAGTGATTAGTAATAAAGATATGTCGTTGATCGTGGTTAGTAATAAAGATAATTTACAGTGAAATTTCTTTATGTATGAGGTAGACTTCGCATAGATTCAAACCTAAGATAGAATTTCAAATATCTAAAATGAGTCTGTGGAAGTTGTAGTACAGCATCCATTAAGATAAAATCAATATATAAATTTTATACAAACCAGTTCTAGAGATGTCGATAGAAAGTTGGAAATAACCTAAAAATTGAATGCTTCTTTTACGTACTGCATCTGTAACAGAGTGTATCTGGACGGTGCTGTTTTGCATATATTTAAAAATGAGAGGTGGGAAACGCTAGATCCGATTGCGTCCCTGTAAAGTGTAAAAAAACAACTTGTTTCACAAATTGGTTAAGTAAACCTTGTTTTCCAAAAAACCTCTGCACCTTCTCTGTACCTTGTGCTAACAAAACACGTTGGAATATAAAGTTATTTTTTTATATATAACGAAGCGTCCTATTGAGCAGCGCATTTACTTTGAGGTGAATGTGGTCTACCCAAAAACAATGAGTTGCTAGTTAGGACGTTTACATAGCAACTCAAAAGGATGACAAACCTCGTTATCCGTTGTAATTTGACCGAGTACCTCTTTCTCTTTCCTGGGACAGTGATATTTGCTCAGCTCTCCGACGGTCCGTTTGTATCTATCTAGGCAGTCTCCACTGTACCTAGCACTAATGAAAATTTGTGTTTTGTTGGAAAAGATATTTCTATAGACCGTACTTGTACTTCGACAATACAAACGTAATTTACTTTGTATTAAACTAGTGCATGTTTTATTCATTGTCAACATGTACAGATAACTTATCCATTACCAAATTGAATGCTCCGATTTCACGCATTATGTATTTGCATACATATATGGATTGTCCTATTGGCTATCCGACGGCGGTAATGCCGCTAAATGGTCGTCCGTGCATGTATGGAAGTAGGGCAGGAGGTGGGTGGAGACAGCCCCGTTAATAATTCCCACACTAATTATTTCTCCCGAGCTGACGCTTCAGACGGATGCGATTACATCATTGTTTGCGGAATTAACGTTAAATTTAATAAATATAAGCGTTTCTACATTCCCATACATATCAAAAATCATATACAACGTATAAAGTGAATTGTAAGAGCTAACTTGTCCATACTGGAATACAGTGTCTTACTGTCTCCACATCATGGGGTGCCTTGTTTAAACCGATTTTTGGCGGTCATTATATTATAATATATATATATATAAATATATATTATAATAACAGCCCATTTACGTCCCCACTGCTGGGGCACAGGCCTACCCTCAATATGAGGGCGATTGGGCCATAGTCACCACGCTGGCCCAATGCGGGTTGGTGACATCACACATACCTTAGAATAAATTCTAAGTCATGTGCAGGTTTCCTCACGATGTTTTCCTTCACCGTTTGTATCTTGCTATTGTAACTAAAGTTCACAAATGTACATAACTTAAATATTAAAGTCATCGGTACATGCCGAGATTCGAACCCGCGACCTTCGGAATGAAAGCCGCACGCTCTAACCATTCGGCCAGCGAGCTTTGGCGGTCAGACTGATAAAATTAATCCAGATTCAGTTATTCTTTTCAACTGATGGCCGACAACACAAACTACTTAGTTTCAAATATTGGTCGTGATAATATTCTAAAACGCGCCAGTGATGTCACTGATCCATTGGTTACGTTGACTGCTGACTATGGGAGGGGCCGTATACATGCGTGTTTGCCACTATTACCATTAATATCCTTTAACCCCAAGATAGGACAAAAAGCATCCACCGTCATCCTCCATCGCTTTAGGTTTGTGTTTCAACGTTTATCTCAATCCACGTCTTCTCAATCCACGTCTTCTCAATCTTCTTCGCCTTTTCTGCTACTGTGCGGCGCCACGTCTTTTAGGGGCAGCCGCGCTTGCAGTATCCTTGCATGTTTTTTGCCACTTTAATAATATGGAAAAAAGCTTCCTAAAGGGACCAGAGAGTGAAGATCCCATTTGTGACAAATAGAAATTGAAATTTTTGCAGACCGTAAAGAGTTTCTTACTTACAAATGACTATTGCTCGGCGATGTAGTGAGATTTATTATTGTGAAGAAATCTGTTATTTGTGACTTTTTTATATTTAACACACTTGTGTTTAGGCACTATTCCATTTGACGGTGAGCTAATATTTAGTCTTTGTCAATCTTACTAATCTAAAACCTAGTCCAATCTTTTTAAAGACAGAATTGTAAGACTATTACGTATAAAGTATAAATTGAAAAAAAATCCTGCATCAAACGAGCCCATTTACTTAATTCATTCGATTCCACACGAAAGAGCAGTGTAACCTGAGAACGGTATAAACGGTACCAAACCACAGTTTCATCCCCGATTCATTAAAAACATTGCTCCGTATCCCCCATTAACGTTATTCAATCATTGGGCCTACACGACCACTGTTATATGTATGGAGTTAAGGGTGAAAATAGTACTACTCCAGTCAAGGAACTAATTTAACATAAACTTTTGTTATTTAATCTTTGGTAACTAGTGATGTCTAGTAATGGTAGAATCGATACAGAAAGTAAAACATCTACATTTAGTATTCTATTTACGATAACTTTCCTTTGGCGTTCTTAGAGTTTTTTTTCTGCTTCCTATGCAATGACCAGCTTTAATTTAAAATACATTGCAAAGAAATGTAACGAGAAAGCTTAGTGATATCAATTCAGCTCTTGTCAACCACAACACAATAAATTACACCAGCGGCTCATTGTCTCCAGATGCTATCGAAGCTCGTGGCTACGACGCTGGGGAAACGACTGAAGCGGCCTGATATAAGTCCCCTTCATTGTACCAAGTCGAAAATAGAGGAACCGCGGACCAAAATTAAGCAGTCCGCCCCTCTCCGAATAGAGCCTTGAACGCCACCATAATGAAATTAATCCCGACAAGTCCTAAGACAAAATTTTAGTTGGTTCGTTTAATTTTAATTATCAAATTAGTTCAGTTCCAAGTCCGCCCGCGGTCGCCGCGGATCTCTAAATTAATTACCAATTTTTGATGGATATGGTATTTAGTTTCTTGCATTTCATGTAATAAATGGATTTAGGATAGATAATTGGATTGACTCTATTATTTGTTAGAGAAAACTTGAGCCCCTAAGAGGATTATTCATTTATTTCTTCTTTATTCAACTCAATTCAACAAATAGTTGAAAGAAAAAGCATCAAGGAGAAAAAAAGGATCTGTTTCCTCTTTAAGGGCATCCCATTTAAGATCTCTACACGAAACAAAAAGAGTAGCTTTTAAATATATTAGTTTTAATAGCAGTAATAAAATATGTATATCAATATGAGTTGGTAATTAAAAGACTCGAATATGAATAAAGACAATAAAATCGTTATTGCATCTATCATTACCAGCCGACAGACGTCCACTGCTGAACATAGGCCACCCCCGAAGATCTCCACAACGATCGATCCTGCGCTGCCACATCCAGCTGCTTCCCGCAACCTTCACTAGATCGTCGGACTACCTGGCCTGCGAACACTACGTCTACCGGTACACGGTCGCCATTTGAGGACCTTAGTGCCCCATCGGCTGACAGTCTTTCGAGCGATGTGTCCTGGCCATTGCCATTTGAGGCTAGATATCTTGTGGCCTATGTCGGTGACCTTAGTCCTGCGGATCTCCTCATTTCTGATTCGATCACAGAGGGAAACCCCGACCTTTCCATTGCTCTCTGTGCAGCTTGAAGCCTGTTCACAAAGCCCACTGTAAGCGGCCACGTCTCGGTGCCATGAGTCATCGCTGGCAAAACGCACGAATTAAAGATTTGTCTTTAGACACACTGCAGCAGTTGGGACGAGAATATGCTGCGCAGCCTCCCGGACGCTGCCCAGCAGATTATTATTGCACCCAATTCATGTTTAAGTGCATCCAATTTGTATCTTAAAAACTAAATTTTGTAAGTTCAAACTAAGTTTTTATCCCAACTTAATTAAACTAAGAAAACAATGAAGAAAGTCAAATTCTAATTCAAATAGAATCTTTGAGTAATTCTTAAGCGATATTACTTTCGCTTTGTTTTAAATATTTTACATTTTCATAGTCTACGTAATTCAAATTATTCTAATACTAGTACTTTAGAATAATGGCCGTTTGGAAAGTTCTTGCCCGGGAGAAACTTGAATACGAAAGTTTAATTAATGGATTATTATTTTTATTGCTTTTACTTCATTAAAGATCAGGTCAAAGTATTTTAAAAGGGTTGAAACTTTCAAGACGTTCTTCTAATGGTTTGGTATATTTAAAACTTATAACATTGTGATGCTGCCAATAATACTAAATCGTTCGCCGCATCGTTTTGGTGTTTATCGTCATTACGGTTTGTTAATGTCCATTGATGGCCCAGAGAATTGCCATATTGGCCACGCTTGGGCATGCGGGTGGGCGTGACCATTATTTCCGTAAAGGTCATAGAATGGTTGTCGCCTTTTACGATACGTCTATGGTTGCGGTGATGATTATTTAAATCGCGTCCGACACTTTTTTTTATTTCATGACTAGAAGATGGTGGTTTAAACCTTAACTCCTGTGTTCCTATATTAATACATTAGGCTAATTCTTGAAACAGGTTATGTTTACTAAACTACTAACCCTGTTTCATTCTTTGAAATTCTTAACAGATAATTTAACAGCACTGCGCTATTTCACGGATGACGTCACTACAGCGATGCATCCTGAAAGAGAGTAGCATAGAAATTAACTATTACTTTGCTTTCGTATCAATACTTTATTTATCTCGGTACAGGTTTCTAATAGGATTCGGCAAATATTTTTAATTTCTATACAATGGCTATAAAAAGCATTAAAACTTTATATATCGTTTAGAAATGTCGACTAACATTTAAGAATATAGGTTTCGTTTTTCAATACACTATAGTTCAATGTCTAGTAAGCACAGATTACCTGCTTAATATTTTTTTAAATACATCTATATTTGCTTAACTTGTTTGTTAAACTAGTTACGTTTTTACTTATTGCATCTCCGAGAAACGCAGAAGTATGTTGAGTGTTCCCCGTCGTGTTTTATATGCATTACTATCCACTCCCAGTGTACACCGGTTGTGATGCGCCGTGGAAGAGCATATCGAGAATTTTTAAGTTGTTCTGAATTAAAATATACTGAAAGGAAATTCTTAGTACCTGTATAGGCGTGTATATAATATAATACATGTATTCCAATAACAAACGAATACTTCGAAAATCAATTCATTATGAAATTCGGTAAATAGCGTAGGACAATTTATTGTATGGAATGGAATGTCTATTGTATGCAATAAAGAATAAATAGATCAGAGATATTCACAAATTTATAACTACACATAACCAATCCTATTTCGACATATCAATGAAAGCAAAGTAGTACTGGTGGTGGACTATTGTCGGAGACGCTCTGCGTAGGTACCACCGCAGCTTTTATTTTTAACGCCATTTCGTACTGTGTAAATTTTACTGTGACCCAGTTTGATGGGCGTTGCAGCTAGATAGCAGATATTATGTCTCAAGGCGTCAAGCATAATATCGAGCTTGTTATGAACTCGCGTATTAATAACCGTCCTGTGAATATTTCGCTCGCTAATTCGATGAAACTAGCAATGTGGTGTTAAGATAATAAATACTGACTCCAATAATTTCACTATCTACTACGCTCATCCAAACGGTAGTTAGAAAAGCGCTGCTATGATAGTTACCTAGACGATTAACCAAGAGCCTCAGTTATATTTAATTCGAATAGGTAATACTTTAAGCAATTTATTTTTAAAGATAAAATTACTGAATTGTATGAGATGCCTAACAATCTAGACATGCGAAAGGATATCAAAAAAGCCGCTTGCAATCAACTAAGTTATTTATTATTATCGTGTAACAGCCGTAGAGTAAACACCGCGCATTAATGTCTTCGAGGAGACATTACGCTAATATTTAGTAAGTTGGGCTCCGGGCTTCGCGGCACAGGGTACCTCGTTTGTTTACATGTGTGCTGAATCGCTTATTAAAAATATTACCCGAGACCGAGAGAGCCATCTGATAGTTATTATCTATAAATATTCCGCCGTTTTATTTACCCTCGCGCGTACGAGCTATTTTGCATTTAAATTGAATGTTTATTATTCTGTTTTAATGGGTCCTTGTATGAATAATACTCATAGTTGATGTAATTCGGCCGTCGTATATTTAAGTAAAAAAATAATATGATTCACGGGATTCAAGCCAACCCCACCTGCTCGTGGTGCACCCTGCTAATCAACGAACGAGGCTCTGGCTCCCACCAACCCGCATTGGGCCGGTGTGGTGTGAAATGGGTTAAATCCCCTCTAAATCCTACCCGTTGTAGAGATCTTTTGGAGAGACCTATGACCAGTAGTGGACGTATATCGACTGATGATGATGGTGGTCTCACTGTAGACAATACAAAAATTTTCCAGTGATAGATCTGTGTTGCCATCTAGAAGACCATCTAGGTATGTATCACTGCAGCTTCCAAATAGTAGTATGCAAACATTACTGTGTTCTGATCTAAAAGGTGTTAGAGCTAGTGAAGTTACTGGGGTAATCATACTCATCATTCTATGTCTCGAGATTCCTAGCACAGCAAGTGTTGCAGTGTCTATTATCCTAACTAGCGCGTCGTTGTTATGGACAAGCGTACTTATCATCAGATGTATGTTTGGATCGTTTTCCATTTTTGTAGAATAATAAAGAAAAATGTTATATTATAGAAGTAATTTTTTTTTTATACCACAAAGGGGCAAACATACGGCATGTGACGTTAAACAGATACCGAAGCGTATGGACAGCTGCAATGTCAGACGAATCAGGCCCAACGCCAACCAACGATTTACCAAGAAATACTTATTCAAATATAACTTAAAACCACAAAAGGAAACTAATCTCGAGATATAATTGCGCAAATTACACGAGCGAGTGTGCTTTAACGTGCCATTACGTAAAGTCCCGTGTGTACTCGAACCGCGCGATAACTGCTGCGATGGTTCGCCCGGCGCGGTCAGGCGCGGCTTGGAGCGTCGCCAGCGCGCCTACTGCTCGCCCCCCAACGTCTACTTAGCACTAAAGTAGTCATTAAGATAGACTCGACAATAATCACTTAACTTTTTGATATAACACGCTACGTAACTATAATAATTCGTAGATAAATTAAAGCTACTGCTCTTGGGTCGATGTGTCTATTTTATCCGGAGGCACACCTGCAAAAGATAATCTGCTACTAGAGATAAGATTATGTGGGATTAGTATCCACTAAAACCTTGACAGTAGTCATCGTCAATGTATTGCGAGAGGCCCTAGGCTCTTAGGGTAGACATCAGTGCGTAACTGTACTGCGCCTAAACACGTCTTTGGGAGGGCCGTAACCCCTTCCAGCACCTCCGTTGTGTTGCAAAAAACGAGAGCATCTCGTACTAGTTATATACCATAGACTCGCTTAGTGGTCAATGAGGACCTCCACCTACAAAGCCCAACGAACGTGAAAACCCTTTTAGTCTCTTTCTATATGCAAGGCTTACTTTGCTCCTAATAATAATGATACGAAACTACAGGGCAGAGAGATCATCTCTGGTGATTAGACCTCCGCTTGTCTTTTAATAAAGGCATCCCTTCCCCTTCAAAGCTCAAAATCGCAGACTCCTCATGAGTATTAAATGATTATTTTGTTTAAATTTTAAGGTCACTAAAGCTACAATTATAGTTGAGCTATTGACAGAATTGTTTAGACAAAAAATCAGAGAAATATCGGTACCCAGTGAGTACCTGCCCCAGTACATTTCCACCGTTTCGCTACACTGAATATTTAAAATACACAGCCCTTCTTTTTTTATCGCGTATAAACGCAATATCGATCTGAGCGAAGTTGTATAAAATTGAAAATTTTCTATAAAAAAACCGATTAATGTATAATCGATTTTTTTATAGAAAAAGTGTTAAAAATTTAATATGATCATTCGCTTTATCTCCGTATTTATATCGTATTCTTCATCCAATAACTCCTTTGAACGTGTCACGGTGAATAGTTCCTTAATAAATGTAGGCTTACTCACTACAAAATAAACTGATTAAAATTTTTATTTTTATATATGTATAACATATACGTTTTATTGTTCATAAATTTCTTATATATATGTTCTATCGGTGTTGAAAGTCTGCGGATAGAAAGTACGCAACTTTTTCCGTTGCCTATAACAACTATATTTCAGCTTGCAGGGCGCTATAACTTAAGAAACTTAGCATTTAACATTTCAAGCCGATGAGTGCAATATGATTGTGTCCTGCCATCAACTACCAACGAGCATGCATGGAGACGCTCATGAAAGTGGAGGAAGCGAGAGTGTGCCAGGATTGTAGCAAGTGGAGAGAGGTGGTCTCTGCCTACCCCACTGGGAATGAGGAGTGATATATGTGTATGTATGTCCTGCCATCCGACCGGCAGGCGTATTATTTACAATCAAGCTTTACTAGTAGTAGGCCTCCGTTGCCGGAGACTGTCTAAGTGGATACCACCACAGCTCCTATTGCAGCTGATATACTAGTACTACTAGTGTACACACATTACGGTATTCCGGTTTGAAGGAGGCTGTAGCTAGTGAAATTACTGAGTAACGGGATTTACCATCTTACGTCTTAAAGCGACGAGCGCAATGTAGGGGTGTTTATTTAAACTAGCGCCACGTTGTTTTAGGCAGACTTAATCGTTGGTGAACGTCTCGCTTGTTTCGTCGCTTCGTTGTATAAAAGAAGTGTACATTCTTCTCGTCTCCACGTTTATTCGCAACGCCTTTTTATTTCTAAAGTGGAATTTCAGGTCTTCTGAAACAATAACAACAACATTGTTTGCAAGAATAATATGTACACGTATAAATAACACTTCTATTTGTAATGTTACAATAGTCACACAGACAATTTTATATTTCTTTATCACTTTGTGTCTTGTTGTCGCAGAAACGGCATGTCTATTTTGAAGGTTCTTACTTTCACTGAATGAAAAAAAAATCATCACCTATGCTAATTTTATGAATAAAATAAACTAGGGTTCCGCTCAAAATATATGCGAATCCGAATTTTTCGATTCATACGAAATTATGCAATTTGATTCAATATGATTATAATTGTAAAATAAATATTATATATGTGGTGGTATATAGGCAGATTCAACAACTACTATACCAAGCAGCTCAACCTATTTTACTACCTAATGAAACTTCCACTGCAAATAGGATTAGGTAACGAATGTAACAGTTACTCTCCACAAGCCCTGTTATCACAGATTAACAGCCATTACGATCCAGTCGAACTCCGAACTAATTTCTATGTAATAAAATACCCAAAGATAGCAAATATATATACAAATGCACTAAAGGCTATCGAAATATACACATTGATAGAAATATTTCGCAAATGAATGTACAGAGACAACTCATCGACGAACTCCAGTCGACGGACGTCATGATGATGAGATATTGCTTGAACAGACTCATCCGATGTTAAACTGTGTCTATAATTTGAAGAGCATAATGTATTTCATATTAACCACAGAGTTTCGAAATTTTATGGATAAGAACTGACCACTGTATGAATAACCTGTTTTTCTATTGCTTTAAATATAAGACTTCATGAACGATAAACAATTTCATTATTAATTGTCATTGCCTTCAATACTGAGAATTACATTATTCATGCTCGTTTCAGTCTATTGAATATTACTGCTGAACGTAAACTTCCTCAAAAAATAACTTGGTCAACAAGTGCAGTTCGACGGGAAAAGCTGTTGTCTTAGAATGATAACGTTCTGCCCTGTTGTCTCCGTATTGAGACACTGACTAGAACTGTAAAGCTGTTCACAAACTTCATGTATTTTAGTGGCTATTATACTTTTAAAACTTAACCAACTAGCAATAAAAATGACTCACAACGCGCCTTCATAATTTACGCCGTCATGATCAAAGTTTGAAAATAATGTAACGTTTTAAGACATTAAAGGCGAAATGTGTTCGAGTAATTTCGGATTATGACTCTTTAAAAACCTTACTTTGGTTTAGTTTAAATGTTTTACTGCAAACGAACACCTCGACAATTCCTTTGAGAGCTCGCATGGACTCCGACCATTACACATTGAAAAATGCCGAATGGTCAATTAACAGGCATAGAAACGCGACGGACACGCAAGATACGCGAACACACGCGAATACAACTTATTTTTTAAATATACCCGATTAACTAATTATGCGATTTAAGTTTTAACATACATTTTATAATAATGCGTTGCGTTGCCCTTATCTATGCGGGTAATCTAATATTTAATACCTTAAACATTAAGAATACGGCCTATGAATTGTTTATTGTAAATTTTAACCCTGTATTCAAAAAGTAAACTAAAAACTTTGATTAGCTTTTCTCGAAAGCTTTTCTCATTAATACAGATATACTGTTTGATTTTAAGCTTTTTTTTAGTAGCGATTACTTAACCAACACTTGTAATTGAAGCAATAGATCGAAGAAATATACGGGTTTTTTTATGTTTTATTTTCCTTATAAAAGTCATAGCTATGTACAGTTACCATGGGCGTGAGTCCCGAATTAAGAATATTTCCTGTATTTCGGGTATATGTATACAAAGATTTTACTTTCTGAGTTTCTAATTAATCTAATATTTTCATAATCCCTGTACATCTGTTTAACTTCCGCACGCCTATAAGTCTGTTTTTCCAACTGACCTGACAACTGAAATTTTTATCCCTTACTTTAATCTTGCTATAACTAAACGGTTAATAAAAAAATCTTTTTTGTTATTATTTTATAGAAAATTTTAGGATTGTCCCTGTGGCCACCGATAAAAAGAAATGATGGTGATTGTTTTATTTATCATCAGAAAGCCAAGTCAATTTAGACGCACATGTTGTTAGAACACACGGTGTGCAGTTCTTAAGTCTAAACGAGAATACATTTTCCTAATATATTCCTCACTCTTTCTCTCTCTTCCTCTCAACACTACACTTTTCTTATATAACCTAGTTAAAAACTTTTTTCTCCCCACAAATGCGGCGATTTCAATACGTTATTGTTCACAATATTCCCGAGGTGAAATTACTCGGTAATAGTTTTCTATCAGGAGCCCGGCGCGTTGTATCGTCAGTTACGCTCGTAGACTGTTACCGAGTGAGATTTTCCAGTAATATTGCAACTATAAAGACTAAGTAAATGTCATGAACTACGAGCTCTATAGTTGTTTTAGATCCTGGCTCTGATAGATTTTATGTTTATGTTCTCATTAGTTTTAAGATTAGTGTTTCTTTACTATTTAAAATAGTCTATTGTATCTCTTTTAACAGTTACTTATGTCAATATATAGATACTGTTAAAGAATTAAAAAAAAAAATAGTTGTTTTACTCTATATTTAGACTTTCGTCTACCGGGTTCATTATATTAGTATCTGATACCTAAATTAGTAACCCCACTAAATTGTACTCGTTTGTTTAGGTAGACTTAAATGTTTAAGCGAATAATTTATCATCATCATCATCATCAGCCGATACACGTCCACTGCTTTCCTTCCCCCAAAGATCTCATATACAGTTCGCATGGCCTCCGGGATCGCGGGATACTAGGAGCTGTCTAATGTAGGGGTTCATATAAGGGGGAATTGGGCCATTTCCCACCGCGCTAGTCCTATACGGGTCGACGGGAGCCAGAGCCTCGTTTGTTGATAAGCAGGGTGCACCACGAGCAGGTGAGGTTGGCTTTGGTCCCGTGAGTTATAGTGCGGGACCTTACACGCTTTAATTTATTATCGCTTCAATCTTATATCGCCAATTTAACTCTACTCAACTTATATATCCTATGAATTTAATATATGTGCGCATACATACATGTCTCATCTTTGTTGAGAACAGAGCTTTTATGTTAGTAAGTAGTGAATTGTAAAAACAAACGATTTACACGACGTAACCGAAAGCGATTCAGTTGGAGGAACCTGTGTTCAGCACAGATTCAGTTCAGGACTCAAACACAGGTGGATCGCGTGTCTCGTACGTAGTGATTTATCGCCCTGCCTAAATATCGCCGAGCGCTGGCTGCCCAGGATTTATGCCGCCCACTCTCAGGTTTCACTCCGTGATACATTAATAAGATCGAATGCGACGGGTACTCCTTGCGCGGAATGAAACTCCGTGTAGCGGTCACGCACATTCCGCAAACCCTCCCAAATTAATTTCCTACGCATTTATATTTATGATATACCTTTTTACATGTTAAATGCGATATAAGAAAGTTTTCGCGTTAAGTAACTAATTATTTTATTTTAAGGATCTACAACGAACTAACACTTGCCTTTTTTATAACTATTGTAGTATTGATTACAAATAAACACTAATTTCTTTCATTGATCTGAATTCTCTGTATTAACTAACTAAGAGACCGTGGATACCTAATGATTCCGACAATTGAAAATCAGCGATGCTCTAATGACCGGCAGATTAACTATGAAGTTAGTAGTTAGACATGCGGATTCAAACTGGTAGACTGAAAGTATCATAGCACCTATTTCAGCTGCTAAACTGTTGTGTGAAAACATTACTGTTCCAGTTTGAAAGGTGCGGTAACCAGCGAAATACTGAGGTAAAGAAACCTAGCTTAATTCTTAAGAGAACGAGGTACAGCGTAGTGTAGCGTATATAACCTTAAGCAGCACCATATTGTTATGAGCAGACATGTCACTTAGGTTAAGATGAGAGTCTAGATAGACTCATCGCTTCGTAGAATAAAAATACCCAAGCAACCAAACGCTGTAACATGTGTGTGTCCCTATAATCGAAGTAAAGAATTACGGGTTATAAGGCTATTACTTATCTTCTGCGCCATAGAGTTAAAACAATTAAAGTAAAAAGAAATAAAAGTGTAAGGACGGCAAAACAATAATTATAATGCTTCGATACACGAACGCTCTGCACGTTATTTCGCTTAATGTTTAAATAAAACTGTTTGGGCTCGTTGACAAATTAGCAAACTAGTTTTTTTTTAAAACAGTCATATATTATATATGTAATATAAATGAAAAGGTATTATTATAATATTTTCGTTTATTCTTTAACATATTCGTCCAATAGAAATGTCTAAAAATATTTTTTCGTAGCTTAGAAACAATTACAATCTACGAAAGAAACTGTTTAGGTCTAATTCGATGTAATATTATTTTACTAAATTTTAGGTAATAAAATAAACTAGTACCTCGCTGGTCTAACGGTTAGAGTGTGCAGCTTTCATTCCGAAGGTCGCGGGTTCGAATCTCGGCATGTACCGATGACTTAATAATAGTTTGGCAAAGATCTCCCTTCCGCCTTTTTGTCTTTTGAATTTCTAGGCTATGTACAAAGCGCTACAGAGCTCGTACCTGGCAATACTATACATAATTTGAAAGGTCTTGACATAACCTACAAAACGACGCTATGCATAATTAGTTTGGATATTGCGTTCAACAGTTATAGACGTGTAAACATGCGAGTTCACTAACGCCGAATTTGCGCTATTTTAAAGTTTTCCTTCGTTAAAGGCAAATCCGCTAGAGAAACGTTCCGTGAGATTAATGGTGTTTTGGGGGATGGTACTCTCTCACTTCGAACCGCGGAGGAATGGTTTCGACGATTCAGAGCCGGTGAAAACGACACCATGGATAAGCCAGCCGGCGGAAGACCTGTGATGACAAATACCGATCAAATCATGGACTACATCGAGTTAGAACGGCATGTGGCATCTCGTGACATCGCCCAGGAGATGGGAGTTAGTCACCAAACCATTTTAAACCATCCGCAGAAGGCTGGATACAAAAAAAAGCTTGATGTTTGGGTGCCGCATGATTTGACGCAAAAAAACCTTCTGGACCGAATCAACGCCTGCGATATGCTGCTGAAACGGAACGAACTCGACCCATTCTTGAAGCGGATGGTGACTGGCGACCAAAAATGGATCACATACGACAATATCAAGCGAAAACGGTCGTGGTCGAAGGCCGGTGAATCGTCCCAAACAGTGGCCAAGCCGGGATTGACGGCCAGGAAGGTTTTGCTGTGTGTTTGGTGGGATTGGAAGGGAATCATCCACTATGAGCTGCTCCCATATGGCCAGACGCTTAATTCTACCATCTGCTGCGAACAACTGGACCGCTTGAAGCAGGCGATCGACCAGAAACGTCCAGAATTGGCCAACAGGAAGGGTGTAGTGTTCCACCAGGACAACGCCAGACCACACACTTCGTTGATGACTCGTCAGAAGCTACGGGAGCTCGGATGGGAGGTTTTATCGCATCCACCATATAGCCCGGACATAGCGCCAAGTGATTACCACCTGTTCCTGTCCATGGTGAACGCCCTTGGTGGTGTAAAGTTGAACTCAAAAGAGGCTTGTGAAAAGTGGCTGTCCGAGTTCTTCGCAAATAAGGAGGGGGGCTTCTACGAGGGAGGTATTATGAAGTTGCCGTCTAGATGGAAACAGATTATCGAACAAAACGGCGCATATTTGAACTAAATCCGATCACTGTAACACTTTTTATAAAGCATTGAATAAAGAGCAAAAAAGCGGAAGGGAGATATTTGCCAAACTAATATTTAAGTTATGTACATTTGTGAACTTTAGTTACAATAGCGAAATACAAACGGTGAAGGAAAACATCGCGAGGAAACCTGCACATGAATTAGAATTTATTCTAAGGTGTGTGTGAAGTCACCAACCGCATTGGGCCCGCGTGGTGACTATGGCCCAATCGCCTTCTCATCTCGTCTATATGATCAGGATTTGATGATTCAGGTTTAATACTTTTAATGACGAATAATTATGAAGACTTAAATAACTAGTTGTTTTCTACCTTTGACTATCAGATGCTTTGGTGACTGTAACACTCTCCACAACTACTTTTGGGGGAAGGATTTTTAAAATTCTAATCTATACTTGGCAAAAGGAAAATTACTACTAAATTTCAAGTCTCTAGGCCTCATGGTTCTAGAAATATAATGAAGAGTCTCCACATAGGTGGAAATCTCGCAATTATATATAGAGATAAAAATCGTTGTCTTAAGAACTTCATAGGCCTTCATTCCTGTAGCTTCAGCTTGTATTTGCCTTTAGATGGCTCCTTTCGGTGCATCGAATGCGGAAACTCAATTTTCGAACAATCGGAAGCGAGTAAAAGCTACGCTAACGTAGTTCCACTTTTTGATGAACCCCTAATGCTGTTAATGGTGTAGGCAGGGTGTATACCAGGTCCTACCCTGGAGCACGGTTGGCTTTTATAAACTCGATTTCTAAACATCGATAATTGCCAATTTCCCCAAGTAATTTGTGCCATTTATTTACCGCGTTCTAATAGTACTCCTGTTTATGGTAAAATTTGTCATTTTATTCAATTTGTAATTAGTTTAGTGCGCATCACCACCACAAATCACATCACTACATTTGGTAGAATCGTGCTGACCTTGATGATATACAAAAATATAATACAGTTACAGACAGGGCAGAGTTGATGACGAGTGACGTGATTACCATTTACTCATCGTATTGGGACATAAAATATTAGGTCTCGTAGTTACTATTACGACGTTAGTCTACCGCTACAAATACAAATATTACTTTTCTCATACACTATTCTTCTTTCGCCATCATCTCATCCGATGCACCTCTATCGCTCATTCATTTTCCTTGTATTTCACTTAATTAAGTTCTGTATGTCTTCTATATTAAATAATCCATTTCAATATTTCAAGCTTGTAAGGATTCCTTGGAAAGACTTAATTGAAAATTACCTTGTACCGCTTTGAAAAACAATGTATAGTAAAATTACTAAGGTAATAAGGCTCATCGGCTTATGTCTCGAGACAGGGAACGTATACACTGTATACGTTTTGAAGTCATAAACGAATGATAATAACGTCTCATGCATCGAACACGATTGTGACCTCTTCGCCTATAACCCACATGTCTCTGAAGTGTTCATAACCCAAATAAATCCGTTCTTTGACTCGATGCAGGCGAATATCCGAGACACAAACATTACCACGCGATGTAAAATGCTAATTTTAATGGTCCGTAATAAATACAACGATTCGTGCATTGCGAAGCGGATGCGGTCTCAATGTGGGAACACGGGTGACGGTCCACATTAATAATCAACAGATATTTGAGGACCTTCATTTTTCTAACAAGAAATTATAGTTCAAAAATACCATATCACAATTACATTAGAAAGAGATATATAAATATGATACTTATAATTAAACACGAGGAAAAGGATCGATCGGTGGTGAGATCTTTGGGGGAGGCCTATGTCCAGCAGTAGACATATATCGGCTGATGATGATGATAATGGTAACCACCTTGCTCTCTAAGCGAGCCCAGGGCAGACTATATAGACAAGGTAGTCTACTCCAAGTCGTAGCATAGGGAAATACCGGAAAGGAAGGAAGAAATATCTTTGGGATGTGCTTAGGCGTAGTGCAAAGAGGCGGTGCATTCCTTTGAAAAACCCTAAGCTCTCCGCAAAGCGTTGAGGGTGACCTTAGAGTGTGTTAAAATACCACATAACCTTATACTATCCTCGTTATTGATTTACCTTTGAAAGGCGTAGCTAGTGAAATTATTGGAGTAAAGAAATTTTTATATAATATTTATATATCTCAAGAAGACGACCATAGTGTAGCTGTGTCCATCCTAACGAGCGTCACGTTGTTATGAGCAGGTGTATGACTAAACATCAAGCGAGCGTCGCGCTCTTCTCGTTTGTTCGACGACTAAATAAAAATCTAGTTAAGAAAAATTCTTACACCGGTTGTACACTACGCAATATTTTTTTTTTTACTACGTGACCTAAATGCCCGTTTTACAGGTCAACAATATCACATTCAGTCTTATGTTTATTTATTTATTTTTTCATTTAAAATGAGAGATCTTAGCAAGCAGATTATGCTGTGTATAAAAGTTAGCCATTGCTATTCTACTGTTGAACAAAGCGTTGATGCGCTTTCAGGAAGTTTATGATCACAGAACAAAATTTATGTAATCCGAATTTTATGAAATAATTATTGATTATAACAGTAATTTTTTAAATTTCATAAGTACATAATTTTTTGAATTTTGCTTAGATTTTATACATTAACACAGTTTTCTCTTCAAACTCTCGTCTCGCGCTGAAGCGTCGCAAGTATTTCTGTAAAATTTCTCCATTACCAAAACTCGATAATACAAAATTTAATTTATATATCGAACACCTTGCGAATCAAAAATTTCCTCGAATATTGTTTTACCACCCGCTTCTGTTAGAACCGAACCTGCACCACGTCCCCTTTCGTTACGACGTTAACGAATGCGTCATTCCATTGCTGTTTCTCCTCGAGCCCCGTACAGCGCGCCGCGACGTACCGCGCAACGGTTCCGCTGCAGGGCGGAGCTGCCGCATGGCAAAGGTCGGTAGAATTTACGCTAAGTAAGCCTTCTTCCGACGTTGATTGTGTTTGCTAAGAGTCTACTGTAGCACTTGATTTTCTGCACGCTCTGTTCTTTCACTGTTTTATTATTTGGTATTTGTCTTAGTAAGGACAGTGACGCCTCAATCTCAATGTACTTGCAATTGTCATGTCTTAAATTCGTAAATTAGGAAGTGCTCTTCGGCTGATGTTGCAATCGTTTTTGTCTTAAAATGTTGGCAAATTTCAACCTAATATCACGTAAATCCTTTTTTTCTGTACATCGTCATTCTATACATCACTGTTTTGTTGTAAATAACATAAATTTGTTTAACTGTGCGTCGCTTGATTTATATTTTGGAGCGGAACCAATCCGTTGTGTTCTGGTAGGATATTGTAAGAAATCCCCAATGCGACAGAAGCTAGCAAATCTTCAGCGCGAGTCTTGCTAGTCGTCTCCAGAATACAAGATCTCCCTCGTTCTTTCGATTCACCCCCTTAACATCCTATTCATGAGGAAACCGAGGGGATGTTCGGGTCGCACATGTCTGGTTAACGCGCGGAATCCTACTATGTCGGAAGGCAATACGGACCATGAATCAATCTGTATTGGTATTTGCCTAGATAAAATACATTGCCCGGATTGTATTCAATCGTCTCCATCCGGTATTCGTAAGCCACGGATGAGACGCAATCAGATCTTGGAGCAATTTGGATTTTTAACGTCTTCAATTGATACTAACTCGTATAACAGCGATAAGAAACAGTATCGAGAGCTTTGGCTGTGGTTATGTTCATTGAAATTTCATACATTTTCGGCCTAGAATCGATTAACATTTTCTTTTAATGTCCGATGATGTTATATACCGTAGATAATAAAGCATTTTCACTCAAAAGAGATTAAAAAGAGAGAGAAGAAATAAACTTTTCTTACTTGTACTATTCTTCGGTTAATTTGCCTAAAACATATGAAGATCAAAAAAAAAAAAAAACATGTAACAAAAGGCACTATTTTTATATACACACTAGCTGTTCACCAGCTCTTTGCTGGCCGTAGTACAAAACTGGGCTTTAAATTTGTCGGAAATATTCCTTGTGAGCAACCGCAACAGCGATCTTTCTATAGCAACCGCATAAATAGTACCTAATGAAAATGTTTAAAAGTTAATTAGATAGAAAATCATGAAAGATCCATGAAATGTAAAAAAGTATTTAGCCTATAACCATCTACAAATAATTTAGCGTCAAATTATCAGTTTCCTATGTCGATACGTTCACATGTTTTCACGTGACCGGCGAACAGGGAGAACCTACTATTATTACTTATGTATAGACAGATGCGTCTTAATGAAAAACAATTTATTTCTAAGCGCAATAAGCTTATTGAGCTTAAAGTGATTTCAAATTAACTACTTACTCATAACAAGTTATTGCTTTAATAGTCGACTGCTTTTCCAAGTTGCAATGCCAGTACAATTAATTATTATCCAGAACATGGTTTCGGGCATCCCAGAGTTTTTTATTCCATTTTTCAGCTAGTGTACTTTTATATCGTATACATTATCCGACTTTGTGCTGGTTCTGATTATGCCCGAAAGCCGTAACAACTTTCCGCCGCCTTTGAGCGCGAAAATGGTGGCTCTTTGAAAAATCAAAACTCATTTTGTCGCTGGAAAAAAGAGACTCGATAAGAGAGTGCTTATTTTCCCTGTTCTATAGTCAAACGGAAAACAGTGTTGAGTCGTTCATCAGCCGGCGCATGTCGGACCCAAATTCAATTTGAAGAGCTCGTCGCTACGGCATACTTAGGCACGTTAAGGTGATCGCAAACTGTGCGTCCGCCGCTCCGGCTGAATGCGGACGCATTCAGTCTTACGTGTACAGGCGGACAGTCGCAACTAATTGACATTTAAAAAAAAACGCAAGAAAGAGCAGCTACTGTAAACTCGTATGAGTTTCTTACAAATGGTTTTACCTAATTATATTAATAAACTATTGGCTATGGAATGTTTGATATAATAAAGCAATAAAATGAACGCGATGAAATCCTGTTAATATTAAACTTAATCAAATGTATAAACATACATACATACATATCACGCCCAGTGGGGTAGGCAGAGACCACCTCTCTCCACCTGCTACAAATGTATATATTTGAATAAATAGAAGAAAACTTTGTATTATTTTTTTTTATTTATTTATCGTTTCAATTATCGATCAGTACAACAAAAAATAATATAGTTAGCATTGAAAAAGCCACGATGGTTTGTCAACAATGCTATGGTTATAATCAGTCATCGAGACCCTTAACTTACTGTAAAAATAGACCACACGAAGTGTCTTCTTCAAACTGAAGTTTGACAATCAAAATGAGATAATTGTTCCGGTTTCTCATTTACAATTAATTTGAATTAAAAAAAAAATGAAATATGATAGTGTATGTATTGTTATTAAAAATTTTGGCTGTTGTTCAAAAAATGATGTTTATGAACAAGTATAATGAAAGTTGGAGCTACGTTAATAAATGAACATAAGGTCTATGAAAGTATGACTTAAAAGTCATACTTGAAAAATATCCAACGAGTGGTACATTTAACCATAATAAAACATATTTGTACATATAGAAGTGTATTTATTTTGTCGTACAAATATTTAACATCCGCACTTGTGTACAGGTGCAGGCGTCCTAAGTTTAGTTTTCGACGCAGCGCTAAGCGGGGCGGGCTCTGCAAATTGTGCTTGCTTTAAAAGTCGGTCAGCTTTTTCATAAAGGACGTCGCTAGTCTGTTTGTGCGGACTAAATAGCTTATGTTGCTTCCAAACATTTTAATTTTACTATCAACACAAACAATCAATTTCCGCACAAATTAACGAGTTGATATTAAATAGAATATTTCATGTCTTCGCAATTTTCAAACGCTTACACACTTTAATGGTTTTTACTCATTCACATCGCAAGTCGGCAATCTGATAAATTTGACAAGTTTTTTTTTTTTGGATCAAAAGAAACAGAATTCTATAAATTTGTAGTTGGAAATATAATTGGAGAAGTTCCACGTCCAATGTAAAGTAATGATCTCGAAATCTAGACTATAAATAAATAAAATGACATGGAAGTGGAAAAGCGGAAGTCGTCTTCTATGCACGGACAGATGCTACGACTGATAGATAATAATACAACTAAGTATACAAAATACTGTTATATAGTTTTATATCGCAACCGTTATAAGGTTATATCAGCTTAAACCAAAAAACCTAGGTATTTACAAGAAATTATGTGATGCAAAGTAAATGAATGTTTTAGGCTATTATGAGAGGAAAAGTAGTACTGCGTTTTTTTTTTTCTTTGTAGGTTCTTATTTAATTATTTTTATGGAACGCTACAGTGTGGAGACCAAAATCCACCTAAACAGCGTTCCTATGTAAATTATTCGTTTCGTTTCATTGCAAATTAACTCTTTGTAGTCTCCGCCCGGGGGTGGGATTCTGTCAAGGTGTAAAATTGTAAAGTAAATGAACAGTATAAATGTAATTGTACTTTTGTCGCGGGCACACGGCCACCGGGCGACTTTCGAACCCCGAATCAGTAGCTGTACGAAATTAACTTAACGTATTACACGTAACAAGCGGGTATGTTTTGTACACATTTGTTTTCATATATTCCTGTAATTGAACCAGAGGCGCCAATATAGAGAAAAAAAATATTTAAATTAATTATTTTGTTATTCTAACTACCGACGAAATGAGGAACACCTGCCACTGATGATGAATCATACGCTCAAACCGTGGCGCTAGTTAGGATGACATATACAACACTAGATTTTCCTCGTCGCCTTGAGACGTAAGACCCTAAATCTCGTTATTTCAGTAACTTAACTAGCTATAACTTCCTTTGAACCATAATATTGTAATGTTTACACAGTACTGTTTGTTGGCTGTAACTGTAGTTGCGGTGGTGATGGTACCTATCTAACCGGCCTCCGTCAACAAACTTACCGCCACTAAAAAACTATGTGCATTATTTTTAAAAATAATGTATTATTAACATATTAAGAACGGCTAATTTACGTCCCCACTGTTAGAGCTCAGACCTACTCTCAATATGAGGGCGATGGGCCATAATCACCACGCCGGCCCAACGCGGATTGGTGACTACACACCTTAGAATAAATTCTAATTCATGTGCAGGTTTCCTCGCGATGTTTTCCTTCACATCTGCTTTTCGCTGCTGTTACTAAAGTTTACAAATGTACATAACTTAAATATTAAAGTCACCAGCACATGCCGAGATTCGAACTCACGATTTTCGGAATGAAGGCCGCACGCTTTAACAATTACGCCAGCGAACTACTACAGTGATGACTGGTTAGAATGTATGTAAAAGGAAACTCTTATATCATTTTATGGTTACACGAGTGCGGGTGAACATGGTGTAACATTGCGACATACCTGTGCGGCATCTCTCCAAGCTCCAACAAGTAAGAACTGATTGACGTAATTGTCCCGCCGGAAGGTATCGCACGGAATCAAAGTCGTGCACGGGGCCGCTGCGCAGCTTCCGGTACAAGGAAATCATTAGCCCGTGAACCCCTCGACGCCCCGGGATATTACGAGTGGACTTTGAGTGGATCACCTCAACTGGGGTGTAATGATTTTGTATTTTGTGTATCCCTTAGTAGGTCATGTCACACGCGAATTTTGTTTTTTGAAGTAGAGCCACAAAACGAGCAGAACATTTAAGGGCGCAGATAGATTCTCTTAAAAAAAAATCATTGTATTTTAGAGAAGTCGTTTTCTAGGCTTTCACCCTTTAGGGATATGTCACCCTCACTGACACAATCATAATTATACAAATAATTGGTGATTTCTATGATAATAGAAGTTTGAATAGTCTACAATTAGGATAAGTGCTGCATGATGCGTTCTGTTCTTTTTGATGATGAGGAAATTCTCTTCATCTAGATTAGATCAGGTCATCAAATGTGTACTTGGGTTAAGCGTAACCCGGTCGTTCTCCGAGAAAACTAAGCGTCCATCTCAGCAGTACTCTATATCAAAATCGTAATTACTAATGACTTGTCTTTGATTGTTTACAAACTTGCTTCAAAGTGCTTTCTCTCTCTCTCTCTTACTTTTACCTTGAACTTCATTGTATCCCCCATCTTTATTAGTCACTATACTTAAGGTAATGAATGTTAAGTCATTCTCGTTACTTCTAAATTTTTTTCTAATGTTGTAAATGATGTTATCTATTCATAGTTTATATAATATATATGTAGTTTAATCAGTATCTGACCTTTTAATGTTACATTACTTTTATCTCACCCACTCCATTACACTCTCATCTGGGTCCAATTGAAAATCAACTCTACTGCTCAGAGTTTTATAAGTTTTCCTTTATTTTAAAGTGTCATTTATATCCATTTAGGAAGTTTGAAGAAAACATTTTACTTCCTTTCTTCTAAATATAGTCAATATATAAAGTTAGTCACCATATGAACGTCTTAAACAATACATTCGATTTAACCATCGGATAACTTTTTAAGTGCTTTACGTTAGAGATTTTGAACGCTTAAATAAACCGTTAGGGGGGGAAAGAATACCGGCGACGGGGAGCATAAAGAGTCGGCTGTAAAATATGAATTCCTCCAATACTCCAGCGTCATTGCAGCGACTTTGTATTTTATGCGGACCATTTTATATACATCGATTCGAGTATGTGCGTCAACAGTGTGTAGAAATGCAATTTGTGTGCTGCGGGGCGGTTTGGTGCCTGAGTTTTTATTAAACGTAGCGCTTTTATTGAGGGATTAAGGTGTTCTGACAGTGGAGTGGGTCCTTTATCCGCTATATTGTGGTACTCGTTTATTTCGATCGGTATAACATACGGGTACAACGGGTATACGAATTCTTTTCTGACTCTACGTTTGTATTTAAATAGGAAAGAAGTCCTATAATTTTTGTATTAGATTTCGTTATATATATTACGATAATTTTATTTTAGCCATTATTGAACGTATTTCAACATTTAAGAAATAATGTTGAAGACTCTCCGATTATAATCTAAGCTTTCATAGAGCTTTGAAGCTGTTATGGTTGAGGATTTGTCCATGAAACACCAGAGTTCCAGACATTTCATAACGAACCTTGCAGAGTCAATTGCTTCTTACGTTGTTTTTAAAGTTCTGTACTTAAAGGATAACGACAAAATACATTAACATATCATTACAATCAAACTTTTAATTTATACCGTTCTGTAACTATTTCTTACTTTTGGAAGTGTTAATCTGTCTTAGTTTGTGTAAAGTCATGCTCTAGTAGAAATCCCTTGAAATACGCCCACCACAGTCCACCCTTACGCTGCCCCAGTGTGCGCGCACCCTAATGTGACATGGCTAAAATGTAACTCCACCATTACTATTATAAAACCGCTAAAATCGCAAGATCACTTTCTATTCAAACACTTTTTGCGTACCAGTAAATATTGAATGGTATCGACTAATATTTGTGAGGGTACTTTATGAAAAAAATGAAAATCACTTTTTTTTTACATCCCTTTTTATATCCTTAGAGTTAGTATATCGAGATTGATTTAAATATGTTAATGAAAACTTATTTATCATCATTTTACGAAGCGTGCACTGAAATGAAATGAGAAACACGTAACATCGGGGTAACAGTTGTTGATGAAATGACGTTATTAATATAATGGACGTAGTATGGCCATTCATCGCACGGGAATTCAAAAGTATAGGAAGAAATGCTCATAGTCCTAAATCCTTCTCAAACCTATATATCAAACTACTAATTCATAGTCATTATCTGCACGTAGAATCTTCCTCTAGGTAATAGGACATGCAATAACCTGAAATGATACTGGTGATTGGCAGATGATCGTGTATGTAGGTTAATCTCATTTCGCCAATGTGGTTTCACCACATGATGCTTTAAGGGTACAGTATTAGCACCACCAAGTTACGCCACAAAGAGCAGACAAACCGTAAAGCGACACGGGAGCTTTAAAGCAATAAAAATCCCCGCATCGGCGAAATTAAGCCGATTGTTATCCGAACGATCGCTTCGGCCTATTATTGTTAGGATTACGCGTTTTCAAATCCCGGGTAGGGTCGTCACAAATTGTTTATGAAAAATTTATTAATTATTACTTTGGATCAATAACAACAAACAGATAATAGAGGATATTGTATAATTTGGTTATTAATAACGTTAATCGTGCCGGCCTAGATAGAAGTGATGCGCTGTGTTCCGGCTGACAACATTGAAAGTCTTGTGAGCGAGCACACTTCACCATCAAATACCATATTGTCACTTAACACCACCTGAAATTAAAGTTAAATGTTAGGCGGTAGATAAAAAAGTGAACGATTTTCAATGTTGTTAGTCTTACATTTCTTTACATAGACTAGCGCTTGACTATCATTCCACCTGATGATAAGTGGCGATGTACTCTCTAGTCCTAAGGCGCAATACTCATACTCAACAGCAGCCTATTCACTTTTCTGTTGGAGATTCCTATGTTATAGCTCGACAGAAAACCTGACGACAATACTTTGTTCCAATCCTTTGCTGTTGGGCTTTAATAAGACTAAGGCGAAAGGAACACAAAACAAATGTTCTAGATTAAATAACAAAAAAAAAATTTCGAAAGCTAAGTTATAATCTCAATACTATTAGCAATAATAGAAAACAATATTGTTTTGGGAATTTATACTTATCAAATGATAATCGAAAGTATTGTAACAACTAATTATTTATATGGGCTCATTTAATGTTGCCACAGCTGAAAGTCGGCGCTTTTCCATGCAGGAAGGATCAAGGATATAATGTACGAGTACAATGCTAGCTAAGTGAGTATTGACGTATTACAATACTTTTATCTATTATAAAACACAATACATAATTTAATATTTATTATATAAGTTTGGCAAATATCTCCCTTCCGCTTTTTTGCTCTTTATTCAATGCTTTATAAAAAGTGTTACAGTGATCGGATTTAGTTCAAATATGCGCCGTTTTGTTCGATAATCTGTTTCCATCTAGACGGCAACTTCATAATACCTCCCTCGTAGAAGCCCCCCTCCTTATTTGCGAAGAACTCGGACAGCCACTTTTCACAAGTCTCTTTTGAGTTCAACTTTACACCACCAAGGGCGTTCACCATGGACAGGAACAGGTGGTAATCACTTGGCGCTATGTCCGGGCTATATGGTGGATGCGATAAAACCTCCCATCCGAGCTCCCGTAGCTTCTGACGAGTCATCAACGAAGTGTGTGGTCTGGCGTTGTCCTGGTGGAACACTACACCCTTCCTGTTGGCCAATTCTGGACGCTTCTGGTCGATCGCCTGCTTCAAGCGGTCCAGTTGTTCGCAGTAGATGGTAGAATTAAGCGTCTGGCCATATGGGAGCAGCTCATAGTGGATGATTCCCTTCCAATCCCACCAAACACACAAAAAAACCTTCCTGGCCGTCAATCCCGGCTTGGCCACTGTTTGGGACGATTCACCGGCCTTCGACCACGACCGTTTTCGCTTGATATTGTCGTATGTGATCCATTTTTCGTCGCCAGTCACCATCCGCTTCAAGAATGGGTCGAGTTCGTTCCGTTTCAGCAGCATATCGCAGGCGTTGATTCGGTCCAGAAGGTTTTTTTGCGTCAAATCATGCGGCACCCAAACATCAAGCTTTTTTTTGTATCCAGCCTTCTGCAGATGGTTTAAAATGGTTTGGTGACTAACTCCCATCTCCTGGGCGATGTCACGAGATGCCACATGCCGGTCTAACTCGATGTAGTCCATGATTTGATCGGTATTTGTCGTCACAGGTCTTCCGCCGGCTGGCTTATCCATGGTGTCGTTTTCACCGACTCTGAATCGTCGAAACCATTCCTCCACGGTTCGAAGTGATAGAGTACCATCCCCCAAAACACCATTAATCTCACGGAACGTTTCTCTAGCGGATTTGCCTTTAACGAAAGAAAACTTTAAAATAGCGCGAATTTCGGCGTTAGTGAACTATATGTTTACACGTCTATAACTGTTAAACGCAATATCCAAACTAATTATGCATAGCGTCGTTTTGTAGGTTATGTCAAGACCTTTCAAATTATGTATAGTATTGCCAGATACGAGCTCTGTAGTGCTTTGTACATAGCCGCGAAATTCAAAAAGACAAAAAGGCGGAAGGGAGATATTTGCCAAACTATTATATACGTAAGCGAGTTGTGTTCAAAAGATTGTTTTCTCAAGCAATCATAAAGAAAAATCTCCATTTCATAACAAACCTTTGCTCGTATATCTGTGGGATACAATTATGTTAAGCGAAAAGATTACAATTTCTTTTTTGAATATACCTAACTTAACAAAACAGTTTTTTTTTCGGTTAGGTAAAAGCATTCAACCCTGTCACCGCATTCTGATGTGCACTATAGATCTGGCCCCGCGCAGCATCCAATGCACTTTACATTTACACGACTGTAAGCCCCGCATTCACGTTTATTGTTTTACCATCGATCCATTAATGCGAGCCGCTTTGCTATATGATTTCATTGTGACTAGTTGTACCCCGCAGGCGATGTCCTGTCTGTGTAATGCATATTCGATTTATATACATATATAAAAATGTGGAATAGTCTGTCTTTATCAATGATCACGTTCAGATATGATGACACAGTCAAAGAATGAATAATTTACTTGTGGTAGACCATCTATGTAAGTACCACTTACTAACTCTGGCGCAGTGACTCAAAGTAAGTCTTGGCCTACGACACAAGAGAGCGCCAGCGTAAACTGTCTCCCACTGCCATCGTGCCAATCCACTGCTTGCAGTTCGCGTAGCTCATACTCTACGGTACCCTTCCAGGGATGTCTGAGCCGGCCGATAGGTCGGCGCTCAATGAGGTCTGAGAAATGCTTTATTGACTTTAAGTTCGTCTCCCATCCTTAGCAACTGATCCATCCAGTGAAGTCTGTAGGCTTTGGCTTCCCCTATGGTTCGCCAACCAGCCGCTCGATTTCGATATGGCTTCGTGCTCGCTACCTACCTTCCTCTCTCTAAGAATTTTCGGCCCGACTAAGAGTGAGGACGGATGCCTATATTCTTGTTATGAGCGGGCTGGAAGCCACAGCGGCTCTTACAGCTCATCTGACACTGGGCTCGTGGACCCGGATCCACGGCCTGAAAAGGACGGATGCGTAGGATGTAAGTACCAAGGGAGCTTATATTTTTGCCACTAAAAGCGTAGTGTGCACACGTACTGTTCTGGTTAGAAAAGCGTTGTTGGCTTGATTGGGGTAACAAGGCTTAACATTTTGTCTCAAGGCGACAAGTAACATGTGGTTTTGTGCTATCTAGCGCCGTGTTGCTATGGACAAGCCCTCAACATCAGGTGGACGTCTCGCTCCACTCGTCCCTTGTTCGGATAAAAAAGACTCTTTCTAGACTAGTTCGTATTGCCTACAGTGTTGTTTTTTTTAGTTTTAGTTTGGATTATAGTAGATGATTATATTATATAAACAGGAAATTTTTATCCGTTTTCATATTAATGATAAAATAAAATGTACGAAAAAGTAATTGGATATTTGTTAGTAAATAAATATAATACAATGTACGATGTATAACAGGGTAATGATCGACGGAATCCAATTGCCGGTTTTGTTTTGCTCATCATTTTGTAGCCCGGGGCTTTGTTTACACTAGCTAATGGGAGAACAGTTGGCAACATTTTTCATATTTATTTATCATATAAGTAGTTATTAGATTTACCAATAAATTGTAATCATATTTTGCTGTGATCGACCTATGCATTGACATGCACAAACATCCTTTACGGTAAGGAAGATTTACATTAAATACACATAACACTAAATATAGATTAAGTCTGACAAGTTTAAGTTTGCCTATAAATTAGTTTATTAATATATAAACCAGTTTTCACTTAAAACTTTTCTCTAGGAGAAAATTTAAAAAGTACAAAGGAAAGGCTTATTAGAAAAAACCTCACAAAGGAATTTGCGGTTAGCAAGCAGGGAAGCTTCGGCGAAAAATCCGAGCCGTCTCTAAGGCATCCCCGCCTGTGAAACCTACTAAATTATTAGAGTTACACAGTAAATAATAAAGGAGAATTTTTTATAAGAATTAATTTCCTCTTGTTTAGTTTATTGTAATAAAAAAAAATTATTGTAAAAGCGCATTAAAGCTCCTTGCTTTTGAACCCGATTACGTGAAAAGAAACATTTACAAAGCCGTTGTTCACTTATATATTAAGTAAATCGTCCATTCATATATATATATATATTTCTCTCATTCGATGACGAAGGAATACATATATTTTTCTTTAATTGAATCGGTCCCTACTGCGCCCCGGGCGTCGTATGAAAATAATTGAATTCTCTAAATTCACAAGCGCTTCATTTAAAATCTCGATAACTCAGAAGATACCGCTCGAGGCAGATTGGCAATTACAAAAAAATTGCCCCAAAAATGTCTCCGAACTCAGGCTCCGTTATTGCCAGAGCTGTGCCAGTACAGACTCGGCGGAGTCGCGCCGCAATAAACCTTGCGGGAAATATTTACATCAAGCTTTATTAAACGTTATCCTTTATTCGATTGTATATCACTTACAACCACCATGGCGGCGTGCACTTCCGTATATTTTTAAGCTCATCGTTTGTCAAGACAAAAGTAACATTTTTGTCATCAAACATGCGACATTGGATTTTCAAACCATAATATATTACTACCATACTACCATAATATATTACTAACACTCAAATAAAAACAGCTAAAATAGAAATCGTTGTTTAATGTATCGAACTTTTTTTATAGACACTTGACCTCAATTTCACATGAGACTCAACATAAGTGTCTATGGAGTCGAAGATGCTGAAGCGCGCTGATCATGGCACTTATTAAATATTAATGATAAAATACTTGCGATTCAGAGGAGAAAGATAAATAGCGGAAAAATTTGAATGTCCAATTATTAAGAACAGGTATTTGTTCAGCATCGAGTTTGTTATAACGTAGCTCAAAGGAGCTGATGTTGTTCGCAACCCAATTACTGATCAGTTTGTTGAAAGCATATCTATGATCTTTTTTGTTTCTGTTTAAAGGTAAATGTAATAAAAGTATTACTACATAGTATCAATTAATAATAAGCACTAATATTTTTTTTCTTTGAAGTTTCTCCGGTGCTGAGACATTCAAATCAAATTAAACATTATATCTTTTGGATAATAATATATATTATATACGTATGCTCATCTTGTAAAACCTACGAAGTGATTTTTACAAATAAACACTGCTTGCAGTAATTCTAGATTAGTAGTTTCTAGTAAACGCTTATGAAAGTGGAGGAAGCGAGGGAGGTGTGCCAGGATCGTAGCAGGTGGAGAGGTGGTCTTTGCCTACCCCGCTGGGAACGAGGCGTGTTACAGATTTGTTTTTTCAAATGGGGCTAGTAATTCAACGAAGTCGTCTACAGGGTGACCTGACGATCTAGTAAAGGTTGCGGCGTGGAGATCTTTGACAAGCAAAGCATCAACGTCCAGCAGTACACATTTATCCACTGATAGTAATGGATAGATAATACTACATATGTCGTATGTAACTAAATGATTTGTTTATGAAGATAGCAGTACCCCAGTGTGAACACTGGCCGCCCCGCAGAATCCGTCTCGTGGATGGTTCCCACCCCCACCGCTAAACTTTAAATGGGCATAAAGTAATTTTCGTGTAAGTTGTAAATTGTGTTTCTGTGTAATAAGATGACTTTTAAAGTCGATCCGAACTTTAATTGCGCAGGCCCACCCTCCCGAGCTGGACGTAATGCAGATTAATTTACATTTTTTCTGGCGTCTCATAATTCTGTTTGTGGACAAACTTAGATTAAAGATTCGCCCGTTACACATTTTAATTACGTTTTGCTTAAGTTGTTCGCGTTTAGGGATGTCTCGCCGCCGGCCGGGTGAGATGAGCCGAGCTAGTTGAAGGTTATATATGCAAAAAATTTAAATATCATCATCGTTTAAACCGATGGACGTCCACTGCTGGACATAGGTCTCTTGTAATGTGTTTCACAAATCACGGTCTTGCGCTGTATGAATCCAGTGGCTCCAAGCGATTTTTTTATGTCCTCTGTCAACCTAGTGGGGGGTCTTTCTGATGTGGGCTCGCTATTCCAGCACTTGAAGACCCCCAACGTCCATCGGTTCTACGAGCTATATGCCCCGCTCATTGCCATTTTAGCCGACCGACTCATAGGGCAACGTCGGTGACTCTAGTTCTTCTGATATACTTCTATTTAAATATAACACGACGACCTGGTCAAGGTCGCTGGCAACCATTGGATGCGGGTGGCCCAGGACCGGTCTAAGTGGAAATCTTTGGGAGAGGCCTTTGTCCAGCAGTGGACGTCTTCCGGCTGATTGGATTGGATTGGATTGGAAATATAACAAATTATTAGAAGCTAATATATTATTTTTGGATGTGATCAACGCGGGGGTGATAGATGTGGAGAACTTTCAGGAAAGCTTATGTCCGGCAGTGGACGTCTATCGGCTGATTATGATGATATTATTTTTTATTATTTCATCTTGTAACTCGCTACTAAATTACTACACGAGCTATAAGCCTTCAAACACTCGTACTGTCCAATCAATTGTTATAGCAGTATTGATTATATCCTTACTGTTCCTATTCTTCAACTGGTTTATACACTCCTTAATCACTCATTTAAATGTAAAAGGATGAGAGATAGATAAATTTTTCGAACGTTCACTGGTGATATGTACGTTTTCATAAAATTAAGCGACGACTCCTGTCGGGTCATTCACATGATGGTAAGTGGTCCGCCTGCCTACTATAACGTGGCGCTGGTCAGGACGACATATACAGTATCACATTGTGCCCGTTGCTTGAGACATAAGATGTTGAGTCTCGTTACCCCATTAATGACACTAACTACAACGTCCTTCAAATCGGAACACTGTAATGTTTGCACACTAATGTTTGGCGACAGAAATTGGAGCTGCGATGGAACCTACTTACACAGTCCGTGTCCGGAGACCGTCTAGGTAGGTAATACCACAGCACCTGTTGAAGCCGACAAACACCAGTGTGCAAATATTACTGTATTCTGGTTTGAAGGGCGATGCATGTGTAATTACTGAGGTAACGAGACGCATGTCTCAGGCGATGAGCGTAGTGTGGTGCATTCTTACAAACGCTACTTTATGGCAAACGTACCACTTACCATCATTACCCGCCGTCTCATCGCATCGTTGAATCAAAAAAATCGTTATCGGTGCTTACTTATTAAACAAAGAAATACCAGTAATGGCAAATTAATATAATCAAGAGCTCTTGATTAACTATTATCGTAACGTAGTTCTGGTTAACTAAACGTTAACATAAACTGCGTAATGTTTTTATATAAGTTATATTTCCTTTATAAATCAACAACTATAGTATTTATTTAATTAGACTTCTAACTGGAGAAGTTACAAGTTGTGTGACGACTGTCAATGATAAGTGGTTACAACCACGGTTCCTTTATCAACAGCCAATTTAGGTCCTTACTGTTGGGGTACAGGTCTACTCTCAATATGAGGGCGACGGTTAAAAGTTAAAGTTCACAAATGTACATAACTTAAATATTAGTCATTGATACATGCCGAGATTCGAACCCGCGGCCAGCGGAACGAAGGCAGCATGTTCTAACTATTAGGCCAGTGAGGTCTAAAGCTATATTCCTGTTGAACATATAATCGATTTCCGGGGAGATACATCCTTCATCTTTAATTGGTTATTACGTTAAGGAAATATGTGGTCTCAAAGTAATAAGCGCAAAGTAACGAGACATATCGCCATTCGTCGGATGATGAACACATCATGATTTAAGGACAGTCGCAATTAGTATACAAGGTTTGAAATTATTCCTACTGGTAATGACCCTTTGGAAGCTTAATGAATAATTTCTATGCAGGTAAGAAGATAAAGCGAAGATTCAAAGAATACAACGCCGTCCGTTCCTCTAGTGGATGTCGTTAGGACTGGCTGAGTGCTTAGAGCACAGTCTGCGAGAGTAGCAAGTTTGAATCCGCTATTCGGCTATTGTCAGAATCCATCTCCGGCACTAGTTACAGGCCCTCGCGCTTAATTGGAGGAGCTTACTGCAGTCCTTGCCATTTTTTACTTTACTTCATAACTACTTTAAAGACTATTTTCGTAAGTATCCTCTTCAAGAAGTCGATACAACTGTCCAACTATAAGTTCGTGATGTTCTTGCACTATCATTTTCCTTATGTAATTTTCCTGTTGACAATTAAATGCCTTTTAAAAGATCCTACTTTTTGTTCCAGGTACGGATTTTTGCTTTCACGCCTGCATATTTGATAAGTTAAATGTGGTGTTTGCTGAAAAGGTGAGTAGGATCATGTGAGGATCGCAAACGCACCGAAGAAAATACGAGGAAGAGTTTATATATACAAAATAAAATGAATTAAGTAATGATAAGTTTTTAATGTGTATTCTTAATAAAATATAAACAGTCGACCAAATCACGTTGGCCATACTATGCTCTCTATCCAGTGTATATATCTCGACACCCTCGTGTAAACACCAGGCGCCATTCGCCGCCCACAGTCTCTGCCAAATGACGTCACCCCTACAATAGTATGCAAGGGGAAGGTCTTAATACAATCAACCCTATCTAACATAATTTGTAAGGGCCCCCCGGAGTCACCTTGACAGGTATCTCGACCACCGTTCTCGTAATCACCTGCACATAATTGATCTTCAGTTATTCCTCTAGCGAGAATCTTCCGCCTGATAAGATATATCATCGATCTGTTGCATACTGTGTTGTTGACAATGTCGACGTCCACTTTCATCAAAGTCTGGGAGCCGGTCGCGGCGCCGGACACCGTCGTACCGAATCCGATGGCGGTTAAGTTCGCAAGTTCAATATCGTCCACTAAATGCAAACAAGCGATCCTTATATCACGGTTTAATATAAACGCCGGCTCGCTCCTCATTAGTGCTATGTCGTGGTACTTTGACGGCGGCCTGTAATCCGCGTGTGGTACGATCTCCGCTATATCCCTCTCCTGAGCTAACTCATCCACTTCGTCAAACTCGAAAGTCGCCGTTCCGATCCTCAGCACGCTCGGTCTTCCGTATTCCGGGTCTTCAGTGCAGTGGGCTGCAGTCAGCACCCATTCGTCACTTATCAAACTACCGCCACATTTCCAAGTCGGTCGTTCTTTAGTACCGTTTCTGAAGCCGATGAGCACCATGTGCGGGTATAGGAGCAAATCCACCGGCACTCTGACTCTAGCGGTTGGAAATAAAACGTTGTGACATTCCAGCATTGTCTGCCCGTAGGTCTTACATGCCCTGAATGACTTCTCGCCGACTGACGAAGTCACTTCTGTGTACAGCACTGATAATAACAAATGAAGTAACACAAAAAACATAGTCTCTCCTTCTCTCGAACAGCGTCTGTCGCGCACTGCGCTGACTCTATCACTGATTAGTTCTGGCTCGTTAATAGCTTTTCTTAATGCTCGTAAAACTAATCTCACTATTTCTAATTTACATACATTTGCCATTTTGGCGAGAATTATACATTGTTTGTGTTCTTATTTGTAGTCAAATAGAAGATATTTTGAAAATAAGCTGGTTTCTTCGGAGCCTACATTCGTTAACAACTATGAACCGATTTGTCTGGATTACGTATATAATTTTTTAAGGTTTGAGTAACAACTGTTATCATTCCCTATCTGAAACGACTTATTAATTATATGAGTAGTTTTTTTAAAAAATTAAAACCTGAAGGCTACGAACACAATTTGGTTATGTGTATATTATCCCAGACATATTATCCTGGTAATTTCACTAACTACAATGAATACCTTTTTAATGCTGGACATTTGCACGTTAATGTTTGGCAGCGGAAATAGGAGCTGTGGTGATACATACACTGTATCTGGCAATAGAGACTTACCACTAATAAATCACGAAAAGAAAATTATGGACGATATGATTAAACTCAGATATCGTTGATAGTACACTTAAGTGACTATCTTATGTTGATAAACATAATTCACCATGTAGCAATAGGTTTCGCTAAGCATGCTGTAATTCCTATTCTATCCTAGGTTGAATGGTAGAGAGTACTCTTTAGCATAAAGTCCGTCTGTTGTAAAAAAAAATAGATAATTCTCTGAGCGATGGCTAATTCTTCTTTAAACGTCTTTCTTATTATCCTTCTTCCTACTTTTAATTTCTAGAAAACGGAACGATGGAGAGAAGGAAAAAGTAGTAGGTTTAGGAATATCAGGGAATGGACTGGCGTATCTGGGACGTCTGAATTGTTCCGCCGAACCAGACACATAAAGGACTGTTCCACGCTGATCGCCAACCTTCACTAGTTAGAGGCGATCTAAGAAGATGACGAATTCTTCTTTGAAGACGCAGTATCATATCGGTGGTAGTGTAAGACGAAATGATTATTTTTATCTCCAATATATAGGTCGCGTAGCTATCGTTTACAGACGTTGCGTACTGCTCTGTAATAGATTATTTTCACATACAAACCACTAGAATGTTCTAATTTAATTCGTAATAAAGAAACGGATCAAGGCTAGGGCCCTCTGTAGTGTTACTCGATTTAACGTAACGCTCCGAAGCGGTTACGTGAGTTAAACAAATCTAATTAACTACCTAAGAGTATAGAGTATATATTACCCTTTACGAATACGCTACAATGTTTGTATTACTAACGATCGCGGGACTAATTGAATATGTGCATTTCCTTTATACTTATTGCTATATATGTGTATTTTTATATCAACCAAAATTTGCTATACCCTTATATTTAGACAAAAAAATATAAGAAATAGATAAAGAAAACGGCGGACAGGTTGCTAGAAAACATTCTCCACCAGTCAAACATTTTAGATTGTGAAGAGAACAGGAAGTTATAAAAAAAACACACACACACAGATTGATGAAAACTTATAAATCCATATAGACACTAGTTGTAGGTCTCTCTTGTAAGAGACAATCTAGGTAGAAATCAATGCATATTTAGCGAGTAATATACGTTTATAACTGTGTTTTGGGTTGAGTTCGTAGTGTTCAGTCAAATAAGTGTTTTAACCAAACAGGACCACGGAAATAGTTCCCACGAGATTAATTGCCTATATAACTAGCCTAATTTTTATGAAAATATCACACCATTAACATCACTATCATGTGATAGATGCCCATTTGCTAAACATAAGCTTCTCTCAATGATCTTCACTCTAGTCGGTATAGCGCTGCTGTATAGCGCTTTTTAAACTCAGCTGTTTCCTGTTACCTTCGCCTGATCGTCGGTCCACGTTGAAGGAGGAGGGCGTTATACGTTTGTCAATATGCAGCTTCCATTGTAGGAGGTTACAGTTAGAATAGCATACTTGCCTCACACCGGTCAGTCTATCATCATTTTCTTTCATTACTGTCCAGTCCAGATATTCGCACTATTTAACGTACTAAAGTTTAATAGACACTATTGACATAAATGGCAACACCGAATAACAATTTTCATTGTTCTACACAATAACTGTAAAAGAAATATTCATTTGACAACTTGCGCTCCGTCCCAAACGTTCGTAGATACGTAAAAAAAAATTCTAAGCGTAGTTGAAACGGAAATCCGACGCCCGAAAAAGTTTCAGCGTTGATTTCAACAACAATAAATCTGAACTGCCAAAGAGAAAATTTAATTTGTTGCGAACTTAGTTACATCGCCGAAATCCAATACAACGCTTGGCAGCGCCCGTGTTGTTTAGGAAACGTGCGTAATTAATGATTTGGCAAAACGATGCTAATATACGGCACACGAGCAGCCATCGGCACCGCTTCCCGGTGCTCCGGTCTAAGCTTATAAACATTAATATATCATAGTCATTGGTGATAGGTCTCTGTCGTCGAAGATCGTCTAGGTAGGTACCACCGCAACTCCTATTTCTTAAGCCAAACAGTAGTGTGCAAACATTATTATGTTCCGGTGTGAATGGCGCTGCAGTTAGTGCAATAACTAGAGAACTAATCTAACGTCTAGTGTTTCAAGCCAACGAGCGCAATTGTGTAGTGTATCACCCTTACAAGCGCCACCTCGTTATCGGTAGGCATATTACTTACCATCTGGTGAACGTTCTATTCGTCTCGGCGCTTCCTTGAATAAAAAAAAAGTCATAGTAGAGATGAAGGCGTGTGATGGTTCAGTTAAGGCGGTAGCTCTCGCGATAGATCCCGATGAGACAGTGGCTCTATCCTCATAGATGTAGCGTTTCTGTGAACGAAAATATCGTAAAGAAACCGATATGTTTCAAGAACAGCGTTCATGGACACATGGCATCGGCCAATCTGCGTTTTTTTTTTATATGACGAAGCGACAATACAAGTAATACGGTCAAGTGATTGTAGTGGTTGTCCGTAACAACGTAGCGCTAGTTGAGTACACTAAATACCAGCCCTGTACTCTCGGGCTAGTAAGAATAGGATTAAGGTAAAGCCCTACCTTTCGTAGACAGCGATTAAAAGGTCTAGGAGTTCCGCGAGTCTTGACGGTGGGGGCTCAATCAAACTTGTTTGGGTCAGCGTATGGCTCAGCGATGGTGCCTAGGAGGGTTAGGCTCCTCCTCAGAGACGTGTACGACAAAGTTTAGAGGGGCACCGGTACGTTCTATAAGAGATCCCAGAGCCTCTTTTAATGCACTGATCCAGACCACCGAAGGAGTTTTAGTGAGTAGAGATCTCACATAACACCGACTTCCCCCAAAGGCAATGTATCTTTCGAAGATTTCCCCCCGATACAAAAAAAAAAAAGGTACACTACACCACACTGTGCTCGTCATCTTGTGACATATAACGTTCAGTCTCGTTAGCCCATTTAACTAATTACAACACCGTTCGAACCGGAACACAGTAATGTTTGCAAAGTACCTTTTTGCGGCTGGGATAGGTGCTACGGCGGTACCTATCTAGACGTTCTCGGGCATCAGACACGTGCCCACAATGTGTTGCATTAATCGCTTAAACTCTCATCCTTGTGAGAGGAGGACAAGAGTCTCAACAGTGATGATTTAAGAAATAGTTGTTTATTTCTGAATAATGTACAATAACTTATTCATTATCATGTTTCATATAGGGGGATACACACAGGGCACATTCCTCGATGGACTGACGGCCGATGGACCGCATACCGTTAGACATAGTGCTGGGAGGGCCCCCACCAAGGTGGACCAACGATTTGGTGAAGGTTGCGGGTAGCGCAGGACCCATCCGCTTGAGATTTTTGAGGGACTGGTGATAAATAGTGGTGGGCGTTGATCCGCTGATGATGATGATGATTTATCATCGCTGTTTTCGTTTACCAAAGAAAGTGTTATCGCGGCGCTCTCTATGTCGACAAGCACTGTGTCCAAACTTTAAAATGGTCCAATTTAAATCGTACTAGTAATACTATAGTACCTAGTAAAATGACTGCTATTAAATTTACTAGTTAGTCATTGTTATCACTAAGTCAACGTCTTGATCTTTTTGTATTTTATTACGATCTAAAACAAAGATCTACTTTAGTTGTTTATTGTGAAAAAAAGTTAACTCTATCGGGGATTTTTGTATCACAAATGTGCTCGATAAACTAATCCGGACGTAAGGCGTAGGCAAACATTGACACCGCACTCGCGTGAAATGTTTGTTTCGCGATCCCAACTGGGTCAAGTATAGAATCCACTTTGTACTAGGATCTTTCCGAGTCCGCGTTTGGGGAATGTGCAAACGATGCGCTCCGAGAAGATAAACACAGCTCTCTCTCTGCCTGCGACCGCGCTGACTTGCGACTCCGACGGTTCCAATTCAATTTATTTAACTCAGTATAACTTTTAATTACTTAACCTAAAATGTATGGATTTTATCGAGTTATTTAATTATCTAATAACCGGACATTTAGAGTGCCTTCCGGCGCCCATTGTTACTGGAGGACTGAGGATGAGCTGTGCTGACTCCATAATTATCACGGAGTACTTACAACTTTTCATTATGTTTTGTAAACAGTAAATGGATGCTATTCAAGAAAATATAAGAAATCATTATCTTATACTACATTAAATAATATTTTTAATGAATCTTCTTTTAATCAAGTCTTTTGGCAGACTGTTCAGTTCAAGAATTTTGATCCTAACCTGTGAATGAAAACACGATTATTTGATGTTTTTAAAATGCAGTAAAAGAAACAATTATTTAACAAATTTAACAATATTTCTTATCAACCTGATAACGTTCACTGCTGGGCATAGACCTTCCTCAAGAAGCTTCATTGAATGCGAATTGAGTCTTAGTCCCACAACGAGCAGGTGAAAGGTGGTTTTAATTAGTAGTCTAACAAAGTAATTGTGTCATGTAAATAAAATCGTATTATATGTAATTTTTTTTTTTTTTTGGAATATTTCTCAAGTTCAAAGTGAAGCGTGCGACTTGAACCGTAGGATCGAATTTACATGATAATGTGTACTCCGGCAACAATAGGAGTTTATGCGTCTGAATCAACACTATCCGATAGGCGAGGGCTCCGCAGCAGCGGCGGCGTCCGCTATTCGGGGGACCAACCTTTTTTCTATAATAAAACCGAATTCAATTGGCCGTTTTGTATCCCATAGTCAAGCTGGAATTCTACACTGGCTCGTATCGCTGCTTTTATTTCTGAAACAAAGTCTTTTTTTTTTATAGAAAAATTTTCGTCGCTACACTAGTTGGACTATGCGATGTTAGATATTCAATAGATGTTTCTCTCATCGGTTTCACTTATCTAAACAACATATTTCAATCATCAATATCAGCCGATGGACGTCCCCTGCTAGACATAGGCTTCCCCTAAAGATCTCCACATCGATCGATTCTGCGCTGCTCCCATCCAGCTGCTGCGTTTACATATTTCAATATTACATGTAAATACTAATAATCTGTTTTCTAAATATCAGAATTATGAATGCCTTCTTTAATAAAGGTTAGCGGTTACATTAAAAAAACTGAATCTACGTGTTTTCTACTATTCTTTTATAAACCCGATCCATTCCTCAATAAATGAAAATATAAGTAAAGCTTAGGTTTATTATATGTTAAGAGTATCTTACACATAATTTATACGTAAATAAGTTGTAAGGATTTATTGTAATCGTAAATTTTTAATTCAAATAGAAAAGTTTTGATCTCCACAGACAGCTGATATACTAGTAAACCAATAAACCAATACAAGCTCCTCACGTTTTGACGTAAAATGCTACAGCTTAAATATTCTTTCTATCTTGACAACCATTTTACGTCGCCACTGTTGGGGCACAGGTCTACCCTCAATATGATAGCGATAGTCCATAGTCACCACACTGGCCCAATGCGGATTGGTGACCACTCACACCTTAGAACAAATTCTAATTCATGTGCAGGGTTCCTCACAATGTTTTCCTTCACCGTTTGTATTTGTTGTTGTGCCTAAAGTTCAGAAATATACACAACTTAAATATTTAAGTCACCGGTACATGCCGAGATTCGAATCCGCGACCTTCGGAATGAAGGTCGCACGCTCTAACCATTTGGCCAGCAAGCTATGAACAAACAAACGAACGATTTACTTCCTTAAAACCGGAACATTGTTGACACATTATTGTTCAGTAGGAAAAATAACCACTGTGCAGTTCGTCCCCTTCTATTACTCTTTAGCATTAACAAGGGTCCATGTTCTTCTAAACTGGATGCCGTGGCATCCCAGGGTGCTGGGGCCGGAGGTGCTGATGATAACGATGACCGGTAAGTGCTGAAGCTTCATTCAGGCGTTAAGTAATGTCTTAGATCCGGGCGAAGCTCGTACTGCGGTACGTTGAGAAACAAAATGGGATCTTTAAATTAATAAGAGACAATAGAGGATCCGGCATCGGCCACCGGCAAATCCAATTTCGAATGAGTCGGATTTAATTGGTGATTGTTACCGGATAATTGGTTGCGGCGACAACGGGCCCCATTGTGAGGCGGCGCGGTGCGACGGAAACAAATCGTTCCGCCCGTCATGCCGACTGACGCGCCCCTAATACAATTCCCAATCGTTATCATACAGATTTAATAATTCATGCACCTAATCACAAATACTATAGATACAGTGTGTCATTTATTCAATACAGCCAGCCGTTAAATATTTATCATTATAATTATCCTACAAATTATCTACCAAATACGTTTGATAATAATTACCTTATCAAATATTAATAGATACAGCACTGGTACGTCTACAGACGTTAGACTTCGTACGCCTAATTAATATATATATATGTAATTTAAAATACTATCATTAACATCGATCGGAGAACGCCAACCGCTGGACATAACCTCCTTCAAGAATCTCTGCACCTCACATCTTTTCATTACTTCAATAGATTAAAATGATAATAATGTTAATAAATGTATCATTTTATGTATTTTTTTTTATTTAATGAAGCGATGACACGAGCGGGACGTTCACCTGATGTTAAGTGATACGCCTGCCCATAACAACGTGGCGCTACTCAGAATGATATACATTGCTTGTTGCGCTCGTCGCCTTGAAACATAAGATGTTGAGTCTCGTTATCCCAGTAACTACACTAACTACAGCGCTCTTCAAATCGGAACACAGTTATGTTTGCATATTACTGTTTGGCGGGAGAAATAGGCACAGCGGTGATACATACTAAAACAGTCTCCTGCAATACAAACCTACATAGAGATGTACACATTGAAAAAACAGAGAGCACCATTATAATACGCGAGAGCAATACGCGATGTATACTTAATAGTATCATATACATCGTAACATATAAATAAATTTATATGTTACGATGTTTAGTAAACATGAAAGTAGGATTAATGCTGTGGAGATGAGAAGCCTGAGAAGTATAACTGGAGTGAAACGGATGGACAAAGTGAGGAACAGTGTGATAAGGAAGCGGTGCGGCGTGGTTGAAGATGTAGTGACAAGGATAGAGAAAGGGATGCTTAGATGGTGCGGCCATGTCGAAAGAATGGATGAAAGAAGATTAACGAAATAAATATACAAGGTAAGAATGATTGGAAAAATCGGTGCAGGTCGACCTAGACGGACATATTCCGATCAAATCGGAGATGTCCTAAAGAAAGGCCGGATTAAAAGCACACGCAACCGACGAGCATGCGTGAAGACGCTTATGAAAGTGGAGGAAGCGAGAGAGGTGTGCCAGGATCGTAGCAGGTGGAGAGAGGTGGTCTCTGCCTACCCCACTGGGAACGATGCGTGATATATATGTATGTATGTTTATAAATGTTCTAGTACTTTAAGTTTTAGAAGTAAAAATAAAAATGATAAATTTTCTCGATAGTAAGCAATATATCTCAATGATAACAAAGCGCTACGGTAGTGTCACTTGCATCTTCCAGTTCCTCTATAGAATAGTGAAAACGAACTGTACAGTTCAACCAATCAAGTTATAACACAGAGCGAGATCGAAAAATTAATCTGATACATCTATGTTAAAAAAGAGAAAGTAAGATAGAGATTTTGCAGATGTGAGGGAGGGTAACAAAAGAGGAGAGGGTAACAAAGATGATCTCGCATTACATTGTTTAGTACAACCACATTTTTGTATGAAAAACTATACATTTCAAACGTTATATTTTTTACAATTAAATGTCAAATTATTATAATAAAGAAGAAAATGGTCTTAATATACAATATCTGGTCATGTAACATCAAAATTAGAATAAAATAATCACAAGTCAAAGTATGTCAATAGTCAAAACTATGAATGTATGTAACTAGTAAAAACCCGACTGTCAACAGAATTGACTGCTGTTCTAGTTACATTAAAATCTTCCAATTATTATCAATGTCTAATTGTTATGGAAATTGAATTTAACAATTATAATTACATGCATGCTATCAGTGCATGTGGAGTATTTGAATCCCTTGCCAACCTCACTCCGTTGGCTGGCACGCACACTGTTACGCAACAAACCAACAAGCAATCGGCGACAAACTGACACACACTTAAGCTGCATATGAATAAAAATTTTGATTAATATCTTACTTATTATAATACTTGATCCATAAAAAACTCTATTTCATTATAGTACCTTTTCAGCTAAAAAACTTCTTTTTAAGTATTGGTGTATTTTAATGTTTTACTGTTGTAGACAGCTGTTATGTATGACTGGAGCAGAGCAGACGGTCCGGACTGGTCAAAGTTGTAAAAAACGTGCACTTTATTATTGTTGCGTTATTAAATCTAACGGCTGTTTTAGTTTATACACCAAATCTCAAGTGTAATTAGACCTCGACCAGCACCAGGCATTTAAATGAACCTAGATTTCAAAGGAGCGTATTACGTTTTAGTAAGTGGTGATAGGGGTGTGGGTGGTCTCGCACAACTTACGGAGCCCTAGCCAACCTTAACTATTCATGGTGCTTCCTGCTAATCAATTAACGAACCTTTAGATGCCATAAACACGCATTGAGCCAGTATGATGGTAAATGGTCCAAATCTCTCATAATAACCACAACGAACGTGGAGATATTTGGAGGTTTGGATCCAGCAGTGGACGGCGATCGGCTGACGATGAATTGGTGGTAAACCGATAAACAGTACGTTTTGGGGTATGTGCGGGTTTATGAATGAATTAATAGAAGATTCGAGAAAAATATTCGGGTGTGACGCGTCGCGAGTCAGACGTCCTTTCGGCGACGATTTTAGAGTAAACAATGTGTCGTAAATAACCGCAACTGCATCGGAAAAAGCAGTCCTCTGATAATTTCTAGATTGGTGCTCTCTAGGAATTTCTAGATTGGAAGAGATACGATATATAAACGCGTTCGACCGGATGATTCATTCCCGTATAGAACTTCGAGGCGATACTGCGATTAATCTAATACGAGCAGTACGAGAGATATACGACTTGGCTAGCGATTTTGGTAGTTTTGAAGATCTTATTTTAGTGGACTTGTTATCAGCTAATAATAAACGTTTTCATTTTGGAATATGCTATCATTCGATTAAATCCAAAAGAGCGTATAACAATACATACTTCTGTTCTAACATGTTCGCGATGCGGTAACAGAGGTAAGCGCTTGTAAATACAGAGTGGTTGTAAGCGTTCGTCAAGTGTGTTCTTTATCGCGCATTGGTGTATGTCACAGTGGTTGCATTATTCATTCGTGTGAACCTGAACAGCTGTTAAACAACCTGAGGCGTCTGCGGACTATACTTTATCCTGTCTACAAATTAATACTTGGCTGTGGCGGCACCGTTCCCTCGTCCTGCACGCGACTGCGGATAAAATCCTTTGTGGAAGGAAAGTGGAGGGTGGTCGGTTATACTGTAAGTTACTGTAGGTTAGTCATTATTTGTGAGAATCCATCGCTCAAAGCGCTGTAGTGCTTTATAATGAATAGTTTGACTCGCAATTGCAAGGTATTGGTTTTACTCGTACCGCTGTCGTCTGTTTCCCTTATAATTACATAACGTTGTTATGTTTAAAATCAATATTTATTTCAATACTACATGAACTTCATGTTTTCATTTTTTTTTTTAAATTACGAAGTAATGCACTATAATTTAGCAGTATTCACTTTCAATTCTTTATAAGCAACAACTTATTATTATTATATATTACAGAAAATGCGTTACCACTATGCGTAAGTTTTTGTCGCTTTGTTTTAGTACTCTAATCTACAAAACTATAAAATCATTAACATCGGTCAACACTCAAACTAGGGGGTTACCCCTTGTCCAATTATCATATAAGCCTCAAGTCATACTATGATAAGATTTTATCTACAATGTGAACACACAAACGTAGGGAATGATAACAGTAAGCCCGAACTAGAGCCAAGTAGTAGTAAAAATATACCAAAAATATTTATGATTATAGAAATATATATAACTTGGTTCTACTTTGAAATACCCCCAAAAACAGGTATAATTTTTTTTTTGAATGTTAATGATTCATATTAATTTCTATTAATACTAATTGCGCCATATATCAGCAGAAACGTGTGGGTGTTTGAACTGTGTTTGTTTGTTCGTAAGGGGTGTGCATCTGTTCGGTCACGGTGGATGATGGGGGTCGATGGAGGGCTGGCTTGGTTTTCCTCGCACCGTTCATTTTATTTGTTCAAAAAATAGAAAGTAACGCCGGGGACGATCGCGTGATCAAATTTTAAAACTAAATTACTGTGATAACAAAGAACTTGTGGTTAAGCGTCAAAAAAAAATCGTTAACCTAACACCGGAAAGAACTTTTTTTAGTTTTTTTAGATTAAAAAAGAAAAAAATATCCCTTTAAAGTCCATAGTTATGCGATACTTTTAATTCTTACCAGACTGCGAAAGAACTCAAGAATGGCTCTAGATACTATAACAGAATTATAAGTCTGTTATATATTAATAAATGTAATAAACTATAGTTTATTACATTTATTCATTATTTCAGGAACTAAAACACTCGTTTAGTATATTTATTAGGTTTTATAGAACAGACTAGATTTATGATAGGAAAATTATGCTTATGACGATACCGCTCTCTCTAACGCTTCTAAAAACTACCTTGTGGTTAACCTAAATTTAATGCGTTTTATGTTAAGAAGCGATGAGACGAGCGGGACCTTCACCTGGTGGTAAGCAGTACGCCTTCCCATAAGAACGTGGCCCTAGTTACGATGACTCTGGCTTTGATCTATAAGATGTTAAGTCTCGTTGTACCAGTAATTTCATTAGCTACAGCCCTTCAAATTGGAACAGTAATGTTTACACACTACTGTTTAGTAGCAGAAATAGCACAATAGTTAACAGAGACATCACTTGCAAGTACAGTCATAGAAACCGATTTAAAATGTGGTTAGCATATAACAGTTTCTCGCCAGAATTAGGCATCCTGTTGGTAACTTTTTTAGACGGTCTTCGACAAGGTATTTCTCGGACAGATCATATCAATTACTATCACGTATAAGAAAATAAATATACTATACCAATAGTTTGTTTTTACAGTGTTCCGACGTCGGGCTGTCTGTTGCGTCGCTTAAGGTTTTATCACCGCCCATAAATGGCGTTTATGCCCCTTTCATTGCTTTCGAATAGTTATTGCGGCCCGTGCGCAACGTAAACCGCAAACTTTTCAGATTTTTCAGCTTAAACTTTTTTAAAATTGTTCAATAAGTAATTGTTTAGTGTTAATGATTATAATTAATACATAAACTATTCTCAAACAAGATTTGTAATCTCAAGGAAAGCAACGTAACCTGTATCTATGTAAAGATCATAACTAGAGTCTTATTATAAGCAAAGGATTAACTAGTTACAGAATCATTTGCTTATATTGCGAGTGTAATAGACCCGCGCTGCAATTTACGGGACCCAAGCCAACCTCACCTGCTCGTGGTGCACCCTGCTAATCAACAAATGAAGCTCTAGCTTCCGTCAACCAGCATTGGGCTAGATTAGGGGGAAATCCTATAGGAACCCATCCAATCCAATATTCTAAGGTATGTGTGAAGTCACCAACCCGCATTGGGCCAGCGTGGTGACTATGTCCCAATCGTCCTCATATTGAGGGTAGGCCTGTGCCCCAGCAGTGGGGACGTAAATTGGTTGTTATGGAATATGGAATATATATATTATGGAACCCATCCATCCAGTGTCCATCGATAGTAGAAGCCATGATGACTGTATGTGGAGATGTTTGAAGAGGCCTATATCGAGCTGTGGACGTCTATCGGCTGATGATCATTGCTTATATTATTGGTCTTGTTAAACAACTGTAGTTGAACCTATAAATATAACACAATTTGGTTTTGTATCTTTTTTGGTAATCCTTTGTTGTACCTCTCCCAAAGATCTGCACACCAGCTATTCAGACCAAGTTGTGAATGATTTTTTTTTATTTGACAAAGTAACGAGACGAGAGAGACATTCACCTGATAATACGTGGTACCCTTGCTAACAATTAGCGGTAGGTGTGCACTGCATAACATTACGCTCGTCACCTTAAGACAGATGTTAAGTCTCATTACCTCAGTAATTTCATTAACTTCAATGCCTTTTGAAACGGGAACACAGAAATATTTGCAGGCTGCTGTTTGGCAGTAGAGATAGACGGTTACGCATGTACCTACTTAGATGGCTACAGAGATGTACCACCAGAGGCATTCCAGCACTACGTCTGTACGCAATCACCAATTGAAGACCTTATACTACCAGTTTCGTGGAATATGTTTGTTTTTCTTCCTGTAGTCGTTTAAAAATCTCTTACGTTTATTTTGGTAGGGAGGAGACGAGGGCTGTATATTCAAATGAAACCGAACTATAAAACAGTACGGCCGCGAATATTCAGCGCGCATCAAATCACACAACATTATGTTACTGCGGGAAGTGCCAACCCTCGTCCCGCAAGGGCCGTATAAACGGCTAAAGTATTACGAACATTTCTCCCACGGCTTTTTTTCGTTTACGACGTATCACGGCTTATGACTGTAGCGCGGCCTTGTTCCGCGACTACAACAACACTTTCATTTTCTCTTTCTCCTGAAACTTATCATTCAACTCGTAATAAAGCTACTGTAGTGCGTTACATTTTAAATTTAATCCTCCTATCTTTTTTAATTTGGGGCCTTAATCTTTTAGGGATTTGTCAGCACCAATCGGCTCAAAAAAACAACAACATAAAACTACTTATTATCATCATGAACCGATAGACGTCCACTGCTGGAAATAGGCTTCTCTCAAATATCTCCACGTCGATCGGTCCTGCGTTGTTCGCATCCAGTTGGTTCCCGTGATTCTTACCAGATCGTCCGTCCACTTCCAGCTTTTTTATAAGGTCGATAGTAAGGGGCCATGACTAGGATCCGAATGTCAACACTGGTAACACGCACGAGTTGAAGATGTTTGTCTTCAGATACTGCGGTATCTGAGACGAAAAGATGCTGCGTAGCTCTCCGAACGCTGCCCACCTGAATTGCATAAACTTACATCATAATAAATTTAAGATCCTTATAGTGTTGTTATGACGTCAAAAATATCTCATCCTGCCCTAGACTTTCATTCACACAACACTAAGTGTAAGGCGCCCAAGTCTAGTATATTTTACACACTCAACCAGAAAGTATTAAACATCAATTTGCGTATCTATTGACCAAAAAGCAGTTCCAATAGTATTACAAGTACAGTTAAACAAAAACGCTCATTTAAATCCAAAATTAACGATCGGATTTAACTGTATTTGTGTCGATAGTCGATAGCACTGCTCGTTAGTTGGATTTATTTAACCTGTTTATTGAACAGAGATAAAGTACAATGGGATATGATCGCACGAGCTTTGATGTTTTAGTTTGTACTTATATATAATAGATGGCGGTAAGGGTACAGAACAATCTTAGTAATTGCTTCTTGAACACACAGAGTTAATGTAACAGTCTTATATATATTTATTTCAACAGTCAATTTACGGTTCCTACAGTTGGGGCACAGGTTTACCTTCAGTATGAGGGCTATGGGCCATAGTCCCCACGCTGGTCCAATGCGGATTGGTGACTTCACACACACCTTAGAATAAATTATAATTCATGTGTAGGTTTCGACGAACAGGTGTCGAAGAACCCGCGACCGCTGGAATGAAGGCCGCACGCTCTAACAATAAAGCTAGCGAGCTACTCTTTTTATATATTGTACTGCTTTATATGCCGATAATAGTGTAAATCGCGGGGCGATCTATATGTTATCATATACATTTTTACTCAACTCTATATTTTGTCGTATCACCGATTTGATTTATTGAAGACGAATAAATCCACTTCTCCCATAACATTATATAGACACCGTTAGAGGTAATCTAAAATGAAATTAGCTCCGGCCAGCGGCTCGCCTTCCACGAATACCGGAGGCCGATTCGATTCGCGTCGAAGATTTCCCTCCCGCCCACATCTGCCGCAACAGATTTAATATCGCGAACAATACAACTTTAATGCGCCCGCCGCCGCACGCGCACATGTCCTAATGAAAAACAAACAATGCCGCAGTGGTGGCCAACCGTTGGTTTAGGTTTTGCGTAAACAGCCCCAGCGGTGGATACTGCTGCACTGCTCTGATTGGTAAGGGACAGAGGGGACTTTTTGTTGACCTTGCCTTTAGGGTAGACTTTGCCCTGCTTGAATTATAGCATCGCGGTGGACGGGAGCCCGAGAGTGCCCGATTTATGGTGTTTTTGGAGGCGCAAAAAGCTTTAGTGTAGTCCTGAGGGCATCGCGAGGGACTGCTAGAGAGGTTCCTAGTTTACCATAATCTTTTTAACATTGGTACTAATCATAACATTTCAATCGGAATGTAATTAAGTAAACTGTATTACTAGTATTGTTTGTTGTTGTTAGAGCATTAAAATTAATTTGTTATTATACAATGTAAATTTTTTTTTTACTTTTTTTCTGTCATCTTCTAAACACTTATCTGTACCCGCTTTCTGCCTGTATTATATATAATCTCTGTATTTCCTGTATGTTATATTTGAAATCTATATATATATCTATGTTATATTGTTATCTTTGGGGGAGGCCTTTTTCCAGCAGTGGACGTCTTCCGGCTGATTGGATTGGATTGAATTGAATATTTGAAATCACTGTAAAAAAATAACTTACTTTTTTATGTATAACAAAATACTTATCGTCAGTTGTTCTAATTATGCAATTCAGTGTGGTAATTTCTACTATGTCTTCCACCTAGTATATTAAAATTTGAGCCAGTTTAATGACGTCCAGTACAGAGAGATAATATAGCAAAAGGTATATAGACAGATTGAGGCATATGTGGATCAGATAATCAAAGAAAAAAATAGACGCTTCCCCATCCCACATTGTCTAAGGAATATGATGTATGTAAAGTTTAATCCAATAAATTGAAAGACCTTGGAAAAAATATTTTAAAAGGAAGTGGTATATATAATTTGTATTGTTGTAAAGCTAGTATGCCTTTTATTATCATCACAGATTATTAGGTCTGTCGATGGCAGTTCAATCTTTTTGATATCGAAATTGAGATAAAACAAAAAACAAAAGTATTCACGGATTACTGTAGACGTGGGTCTTTTGATTCTATGATAACTAGTTTAACCTTCTACCGATATTCCGTATTGGAATATCGCATCGGACCTTATTCTTTATGTATCAGATAAGTGTGTTTTCCGCCATTGATATCGAAGTTTGTTTTTTTTTTTGGGTTGTTGTTGTATAGTTTTATATTCGCAATAATGTCATATACACTCTTTTTTTATTACTTTGGGCTTTAAATACATTTTGTTCGGGACAAAACTACAACGATACATGCGTCTCGGAAATGTATAATACATTAAACGAATGAATCTATGAAGTACTTTTATCTCTCGTCTATAGTTTGTACTGATTTTTTTTTATTATTCGACGACGCAATGATATGTTCACCTAAAGATAAGTGATATGCATGCCCCCATAAACGTGTCGATAGGATCGTATACGCTACACGACTTGCGCTCTTCGCCTTGTGACACAACATGTTAAATCTCGTTAACCAAGTAATTTCATTAGCTGTAATGCCCTTTATACCGGAACACAGTAAGATTTGTACACTACTGTTTGATATTTCTCTTAGCACATCTTTATGTCCCGCATCCAGCATTTTCAGCATGGGAACCTTATATAGAAAAGCATCAACTTTATATATCCAAATAAATAGTTACAACTGTATAATTTTTATATAAACACATTTAATTTTGTACATAAAGCTAAAAACATACATTCTGGCTATAATTTCCTATTGAGGAGATATTTAACTTGAATTATAACGTCTTATAGAGAATATTATATTAAGATTCTTTGTGAGGCTGAAGCAACGCTGTACATTATCTTATCTATAATGATCTCATTATTAAATTAACATTAATTATCTCGCCCAAAAGGAATGAGCAAGCAAATTAATTCGCTAAGATCCGAGGCATAACAAACCTTCTTTCCGTAATGGAACCCCCGCTAAGTAGCGCCTGATTCTATTAATTGCCTTGAAAAAACGCAAAAATATCACGCTTCAATATTCTGATTAATAATTTAAGTTGATTTTTCCGTCTTATAACAGCGGCCATTTTGATTTTAGAAATATTTATGACTATTAATGGCTATTCTGATGAAAAGAGGATTTAATAAACTTTATGTCCTTTTTGCCGAAGACCGTCTAGGTAGCACTGCAGCGCCTATTGCAGCCGACAAATAGTACTATGTAAACATTACTGTATCCTGTTTCAAGGGTGCTGTAGCTAGTAAAGTTACTGAGGTAACGAGACTCAACATCTTATGTCTCAGGGGATGATAGAAATGTGTTTCAGTATATATAATCTTAACTAACCCCATGTTGTAATGAGCAGGCGTGTCACTTATCATCAGGTGAACTTACCACTCGTGTCGTAGCTTAATTGAATTAAAAAAATAACTATAATTCCTTATATAGGTTTTTTTATGTTGTTACTTTACTTTAGTAATTAAGAATACTCTACTTACACCGAGTCGCTAAATAAGTAATACAAAATAGTATTTTATTACAAAGAATTTAGATCATCTTTTAAATATTAAAGATAAGCAAGAGATAATATTAATAAATATGTTATATGTAGATGAATGAATAATGTCCATTAAATTCTATTATATCCAAAAACTTACCCACTCTCCTTGATATAACCTAGAGAATATAACGGTTGTTTATGACCTTAATCTAATATACCGGTGTAACCGAGAAGAAACAATACGGGACGCCCTCCAATACCGCAATACGAACCTCGATGAAGTGGTCAGAAACCAATGAAATAAAATTCCTCGGGTGACCCGCAAACTTCGGAAAATTGCCTCGGGGTATAACCGATTCAGTGGCAATAAGCTCCAAACCGCAAGTTCATCGTCATACACCTCGAACAAACAGAACTCACGAAGACCCTGAAGCGTCGCATCTGTTTACACTACACTGTCACTATCATCCCCTATACCATCTGTTCGACGATACCTGTGAAAAAAATTACATCAACATTTTAACGTTTTATCGTTTGATATTGATACCTCTATTTTTGTTGCGCTCTATGTAGCTACCACAATTCCAACCTACTAAGTACAACCTTTCACTCACAATAATTCATAATTCATAATAATAATTACTATGGGGAAAGAACTAGATTTTTTTTTCTCCTATTACTGTATAATAGATACAAATTTTGTTAGAGGAAGACTCGTTTAATAAAGGATTCTTTAAAAGAAATGTTAAAAAGTGAAGTGATAGGAGTGACGGAATGAGATTGTTTCATAGATATCTCCTTTGTACAAGGATAATAGGGAATAAACGCAAATAAGCCACTTTAGTGATTGGCGTGATTTATTTTGTATCATCATAACCATCAGCTGATAGACTTCCACTGATAAATATACACCTCCTCCAAAGATTTCGACATCGATCGATCGTAACCCGCATCAAGCAACTTCTTTACTTTGTAAGAGATTATTGGGAGCATTTAGGACATTCCCCACCACGCTGGCCCAATGCGGGTTGTCGGGAGCCAGATCCTCGTTTGTTGATAAGCAGGGAACACCACGAGCAGGTGAGGTTGGCTTAGATCCTGTGAGTTGTTGTGCGGGATGCCTTAACCCCTTTACACAATTTAAATTGGAAAATATGTTGTATATATAGCCTGAAGTAAAAATTTTATCAATAAATGATAATATATAAAAAATAATTGTGGAGATCCAGTTTAACAGTCACGGGGTAGTAAGAATAGTACTAAAATAAGTTCTGTGTGTCGTAAAAGATTACTAAAACGGTCGTCGTGGTGGAAAGACTATAGGAGGACTTCTACTTTCCTTAGAATATGTTAAGGCAATGCAGAGATGGAAGGCACGCCGTAGGAGATTCCTGCGTATCTCATATCTATGTAACTGACTTTCCCCATAGTAGCAGTGTACCTTTTGAAGATTTCTTACCACAAAAGAAAACTGTCTATTGGGAAAAAGGTCGTATAAACCGCACAATGTATCATACATATTCTCACAAGTTCTCTGTATGATAAGCAAGCCGCGATTCCACTCGCATTATCTTCACTTTGAGTCCGCTGGAGTATTCAAATCTCGAGTGGGGGGTGCACGTTTCAGCGAACACAGCGAATGGACTTGAAATGTTCTATTCATTTGCGTACAGCTACTTCTTGAGTTCGCACACTATTGGTTAGGAAATAAGAGAAACAATGTTTCATATTTCAACTGACAAACAGTAACAATTTCACGGTACACCATGTTATGGGAGTCTGTCTGTCTGGATAAGATTCATCAGGCTATTTTATGGATTTCCTCATGCCTTCTGCCGACAAACAGTAGTGTGCAAACATTATTATGTTGTGATTTAAAGGAAGTTGTACCTAGTGAAATCACTAAAATAACTAGAGTTAGCAATTTTATTTATTAATTTTCGCTGTGCAGAGATAAACAGGGGGTTGAATGTAATATATGCCTGGTAGCATTCTGTCTGGCAACTTTGGGAAACATAGAGATTTTGAAGGCAGGTCTAATTAAATATATAATACAGATACATGTATAAATAATACATATACAAACAGACAGAAACATAAGTAAATAAAAACATATTCTAGTACAATGTGATGCTGTGTATAACATCCTAATTAGCGCCACGTTGTTGTGGACAGGTGTCACTTACCATCAGCTGAGCGTCGCGTTTGTCTCATCGCTTTGTCGGAAAAATATTCTTATATTTTATAGAAAACTATAATTACGTCATCTACCGTTCCAGTAATTAACAATTATTATACTTGATGTGTTTTTATTTTTTTTTATTCTACGTATCATCGAGACGAGCACCACGCACGACACGTTGACCTGATCGTGTCGGGCTTACCCTTAACAATGTGACGCTAGTTAGGATAGTATGATGGTTATATCACTAGCTACAGCACCGTTCAAACCGGAACACCGTGATGTGTGCACATTACTTTTGCGGTAATACTTATCAAGACAGTCTATGACAACAGAGATCTGTTCTTTATATCGCGGGGGAATTTTTTTTAAAAGATACCCTACATCTGGTGGGGCAGACAAGGTTATGTTGGGCTTCTACCCACTGAAACCCCTACGGTTGTCTCCTTCAGTGCATTAGAAGACGCTCCGGGATCTTTGACAGAACCCACTGGTGCCCCTCTACACTGGCTAAAATATTTAGGCAAATTGCTTCTTAGTACCTATGCTGTGCTTATAGCAAATCCATTACCACCGTGCCTTTGCCGTCCTGATGGCTCTGAGAACCCTCACCCTCGAGGTACACGAACCCGAGGTCCCTTTTAATCTCCTTGTAGACAGGCAGGGAATATCTTAGTCTTATTCTTAATAACCCGAGACTACAGGGCTGACGGTTTGAGGCGTCCGCTGTTATCTTCCCGATGTCCTCGTCTATGAATGGAGTCGGACCTCTCCCGACTCTGCTCGGCGGACTTCGGACCATGGCGGTTTCATAGAAGGAAACCAACGCTATTCATGCGTTTTTCCTTGCCAGTGCAACCGATATCTATATATATCCTGTGGGTCAGGATTCGCCATTCGGATTACCACGTAGGGTATTCTGTGAGTGTATGTCTAGCGGAATAAAGGTCCCCTCCACAATGGTAACAGAGACCTACCAGTTTGTTAATGAGAAAAATTAATTATCTCGCATGACAATAACGTGTTTTTTTAATTATGTATTACTTAATTTCGGATTAACACGAGTTTCTTCTGTGCACGATATTTTTTCCACATATATTATTACAAACGAAAAATTCTTCGTGGATTCCACGAAATGAAAATTGCACTATTATATTTTTAGCCATTTACGTATTAATACCACAAAAGGCAATATGAGAGTATAGTTCTTTTATATTTGCCGAAAATTACCTAGAAGGTATAAGAGGCTATAGAATAGCAACCGCATAAATAACACCGAATGAAAATGTTTATAATAATAGGTGTACCGGAAAGTAATGTCGTTTCTGCGCATGCCAATACTTGATTGTCATTTGTCAGCTCATTGTTTTGTTCAGAGGCGTACCAAAGACATTGTGAGGTTATAGTGATTTCTTTACTTATAGACAATTGAATTACAATTTTTTTTTGTAATTTTGGGTAAAATGGCCAGCCAAATACCAGAAGAGGTACACATCCGGCATTGCATGCTCTTTGAGTTTCGCAAGGGAAATAACGCAACAGTTGCTACCAAAAACATTTGCGATGTTTATCCAAATGCACTGGACATTCGTAAATGCCAAAGGTGGTTTTCCAAGTTCAAATCGGGTAATTTTGATCTTTCCGACTCGTATCGATCAGGAAGACCATCAGCGTTAGACAACGACGTGTTAAGGGCGGAAGTGGAAGCAAATCCGTGTCAGACGATCGAGGAATTGTCAAACAGTCTCAACAAACCTTGGTCGACCATCCAAGAACATTTGAAGCAGATTGGAAAAGTAAGCAGAGCAGGTGTTTGGGTCCCGCATAATCTGTCCGAACAGAATAAGGCTAACCGATCAATCACATGCAACTTATTGCTTCAACGACACAACACAGAAGCGTTTTTTGATCGCTTGATCACAGGAGATGAGAAATAGGTCCTGTATGATAACCCAAAACGCAAAAGGCAGTGGCTCTCTCCAAATGAAATCCCTCGGAGTACTGCTAAGCCAGGTTTACACCCCAAAAAAGCGCTTTTGTGTGTTTGGTGGAGTATTCGCGGCATTGTTCATTTTGAATTACTGAAACCTGGAGAAACTGTTACTGCAGACCTCTACAGCGAACAATTGCAGCGAGTCAATCAATCTTTAATTGAAAAGTGGCCAGCGATTGTCAACCGAAAAGGCGTCATTCTCCAACATGACAATGCAAGACCGCACTGCGCAAGGCGAACTCTAGAAAAAATTAATGAATTGGGGTGGGAGGTGCTGCCTCATCCACCATATTCGCCCGATGTTGCACCATCGGATTTCCACTTATTCCGAGCGCTGCAACACTTTTTAAGTGGCAAAACATTTGCAAATTTGGATGATATCCAAAATGCCATCTCTAGATATTTTGCCGAAAAACCAATTAATTTTTATCGATCAGGGATTGAAAATTTACTCACTAGATGGCAAAAGGTTATTGACAATGATGGGGAATACATCATTGATTAAAAATAAAGACTCGTTAAAAATGTATGTGTTTGTATTTAGCGTAAGAAAACGACATTACTTTCCGGTCCCCCTAATAGTTCATAACAAATAAAATGATGAAGGATCTATGAAATGCAAAAAAAATAAATACCCTTCAACCATCTAAAAATTACAAATATACGTTTCGAGTCGATTGATACCCTTGTTCACTAGTTTTCAGGTGATTGTCGAACAAACAAAACACATTTTCATTATATACATACATGTAGATTTATATCAATCGGTTATTTATTATTTTATAATTGTAGAATAGACTGTACTTTAAGTGTCAGTAGGTAGAGAAAAAAGGTAGTTGAGTAGAGACCTAGAGATAATAAATGAAATCAAGGAAGATGTAAGACTGGACTGTATTATGACGACAAGAGACTTTTTCTTCATAAAGTACCTCTCCAAATAGTGATAGTTGGCGATCAGCGTGGTACAGCCCTTTCTGTCTTTGGATCGGCGGGAAAATTCGGATGCTCCAGTGCCTGGGAATGCATATGCCAGTGCATTCCCTGTTATTCCTCAAGCGTGAGTTTTTCCTTCTCCCTACACCATTCAAGGCAAGTGCTAGGCCAAAGGAAACAGGAGAGACCTACGCCGCGGCCGGCAGAGGCCACTTGTGTAATAAAAAATATAAAATAAGTTATATTTTTTAATAATAACTAACTAATATACAAAAATTTTGTAGAACTTATAAAATAAAAAAAAAATATGTTGTTTTTCATTTAAGCTGTATCACAGATAAAATAAGATCATCATCATCAGCCGATAGACGTCCACTGCTGGACATAGGCCTCCTCCAAAGATCTCCATATCGATCGTCCTACGGTCTACGTTTGTAGAGGTATAAATGGAGGGATTTGGGCCATTTCCCACCACACTGGCCCAACGCCGGTTGGTGAGAGCCAGAGCCTCGTTTGTTGATTAGCAGGATGCGCCACGAGCAGGTGAGGTTGGCTTGGAACCCGTGAGTTGTTGTTCGGTACCCCTTACACCCCCTGATACAAGATAAGGTGGATTATTAGAATGATACTATTATCGAAATATGATATTAATGCCAAACCTCCTGCTGGTCGTGAAATAGTTACCTTTTACAATAAAACCGCTGCCGAGGTGATTTACACAATCAATACTTAGTTACTCCAATGCAACTTCAAAGAACTTTTAAAGGAAAATTATAAAATTATTGTTCTCATGAATTATATCCTCTTTAAGTTCTAATGAGGGGTAATGACGGGGTCAAATTTGGTGTTGCTCAAAGCTCTCCTTGGATATAATTTCACCAGCTGCCATTGTGTGCACCTGTTGAGTTAGCGCTGTTAGCTAACGACCTTACATTAGCCGTATGTTGCGTATCGCTGAGTCGAGTGCAAGATGAACTGCTGTTAACTTACTAACTACTTAATAACTGCTCTTTTACTTATAAGGTTAAACGCCAACATCAAATCTTATCCACGTCCATACTATGACATGCCATCGTTACTTTTAAATATTACAGTGCACAGTTTAATGTACATACTAATAATTTCTCTATCTACAACTTGTAGATAGGAATCTATATATACTACTATTCTTCTTAATAAAGTGTCTTCTTTCGAAGTTCAGAGACCATTAAGACATTCTCAACTTTAGACGCTATGCTACGCTGATACGATGCTAACTATATAAGTGAACGCTTTTTCAGAACCACTTGAACCTGGATGTTATTCTTCGGCTCATACTTCGTTTTCCCTGAATTTTCTTCGGAAAGATTAGCTTTATATATGCAACAATAATGATACTTAAAACAAGATTTCATTCTATTCATTAGGTTTCTGTTTAATACCCTAGACGCTTTCAGATCAGATATTTACGTAATAAAGTAATGTTTTTCTAGAAACAATTAAAGATTCAGAAGAACATACACAGAATAAAATATACAAATAACTGAGAGTAAGGAAAAATTTTAAAATATATGAATAAAATTATAGATACTAAAATATTATTTTATTTATGTATATCGTTTTTTGTATTCAAGTATGATTTAATCTCAACTTCACACAATGTTAAGTGATAATGATGCAGTAGACGAGGGATGCGTGCTTGCCTACAAAACACTGACTCTGATATAATACATTAACAGCCGGAAGACGTGCTGTTATGGCGACAGAAAGTGATAGGTAGGTAGACCTAGAATCGAACCAGGGACTGGCGTGCCGCAAGGCAATGAGCTTCAACTCGCATACGTTTTTACCGTTCAACAAAAAGGTGTTACCGAAGGTTGCAGCCGAAACGGTTTTTAAGTTACTTCGAAAACACGAATTCGACACGGTTTTCGTCACGAGCGTGCCGTAAGTTTTTCCCTTATAATATTTCTTTCTTTACCTTTTTCGTATTAAAACTTAACTTTCGTTTTATGTTATTTATAAAAAAATTAACCTCACAAAATTCGTTACTAATAATCACGAATCTATAAATGATTTCTATCAAGTTGGACAGGGTCAGAATGAAAAGCTCTCTAATAAAAACTGACTAGATACCTATAGAAGCTTTAAAAAAAAGGTTCCAAAGAGTTTGTACTGCAGCACCGTTTATTTACAACTTACAAGAGAGATAGTTATAAAAACAATATATATATATATATATATATATAAAAAAATATTGAAAGTAAGATTAGTCTCTAAAGACTATACTCGATTTTATACATGTGATGATACCTTATTCAGTATGATATTTCTGATAACGAAGGGAGGGGTAATATTACATTGGAAATTGATATCTACCCCGCCATCCGGCCTGTTACTTGTAATTTGAACAATTAATCAATAATTCATGAAGGCACTGCCTTCGGGTTTAATTAACTCTAAACCAACTAATATGATTGATATGTTACTTGAGGACGACGGTAGGGAATTCAATACAATACGTTTACTATTAGTTTTGATTTAATTTTAATAGAGGGACCGGAAAGTAATGTCGTTTCTGCGCATGCCAATACTTGATTGTCATTTGTCAGCTCATTGTTTTGTTCAGAGGCGTACCAAAGACATTGTGAGGTTATAGTGATTTCTTTACTTATAGACAATTGAATTACAATTTTTTTTTGTAATTTTGGGTAAAATGGCCAGCCAAATACCAGAAGAGGTACACATCCGGCATTGCATGCTCTTTGAGTTTCGCAAGGGAAATAACGCAACAGTTGCTACCAAAAACATTTGCGATGTTTATCCAAATGCACTGGACATTCGTAAATGCCAAAGGTGGTTTTCCAAGTTCAAATCGGGTAATTTTGATCTTTCCGACTCGTATCGATCAGGAAGACCATCAGCGTTAGACAACGACGTGTTAAGGGCGGAAGTGGAAGCAAATCCGTGTCAGACGATCGAGGAATTGTCAAACAGTCTCAACAAACCTTGGTCGACCATCCAAGAACATTTGAAGCAGATTGGAAAAGTAAGCAGAGCAGGTGTTTGGGTCCCGCATAATCTGTCCGAACAGAATAAGGCTAACCGATCAATCACATGCAACTTATTGCTTCAACGACACAACACAGAAGCGTTTTTTGATCGCTTGATCACAGGAGATGAGAAATGGGTCCTGTATGATAACCCAAAACGCAAAAGGCAGTGGCTCTCTCCAAATGAAATCCCTCGGAGTACTGCTAAGCCAGGTTTACACCCCAAAAAAGCGCTTTTGTGTGTTTGGTGGAGTATTCGCGGCATTGTTCATTTTGAATTACTGAAACCTGGAGAAACTGTTACTGCAGACCTCTACAGCGAACAATTGCAGCGAGTCAATCAATCTTTAATTGAAAAGTGGCCAGCGATTGTCAACCGAAAAGGCGTCATTCTCCAACATGACAATGCAAGACCGCACTGCGCAAGGCGAACTCTAGAAAAAATTAATGAATTGGGGTGGGAGGTGCTGCCTCATCCACCATATTCGCCCGATGTTGCACCATCGGATTTCCACTTATTCCGAGCGCTGCAACACTTTTTAAGTGGCAAAACATTTGCAAATTTGGATGATATCCAAAATGCCATCTCTAGATATTTTGCCGAAAAACCAATTAATTTTTATCGATCAGGGATTGAAAATTTACTCACTAGATGGCAAAAGGTTATTGACAATGATGGGGAATACATCATTGATTAAAAATAAAGACTCGTTAAAAATGTATGTGTTTGTATTTAGCGTAAGAAAACGACATTACTTTCCGGTCCCCCTAATAATTTCGCTATCTATTCATTTATCCTCCGTGCTCTACTGCGGCAAATGTAATCATCATACATCATCATTATCATCAGCCGTTTGACGTCCTCTGCTGGACATTCGCCTCTACCAAAGATTCCCACAGCAATCGGTTAGGGACTCATATGGGAGGATGTCGCCCGTTTCCCACCACGCTGGCCCAGTGTGGTTTAGTGAAATCCAGAACCTCGTTTGTTGTCGTTACCCTAGCAATTTCACTAGCTACAGTGCCCTTCAATCCGGAACACTGTAATGTTTGTACATAACTATTTGGCGGCAGAAATAGGAGCTGCGGACTGTCTTTGGCAACAGAGACCTATCACCAGTAAACGTACCAATCCATCTCTCCACACAGTAGACTGGTGGATAATGCCCATAAGCATTAAGACTGCCTATTGCACTGCCTACCTTGATACTCTGAGAGAGTCAGTTTGAGACAAATCTATATAGCACTCTTCGCTTTAGAACTAAGGAATATGGCAGATAATTGAACATACTACAAAAGAAATTAAAACTACCACCAGTATGTAGTGTATAGAGTTATTTATTCATCGATGTGCTATAGAATGCAACATTAGACATGAGTTAAAGACGAGGAGGGCTTGCACCTAGGTGATGATGAAGTCAAAGAGGGGCCAGAACATATAGTGCCTTGGTCTTGTGTTTAGTGCCCAAAATCGAAAGTATATATCGCGTCTAATCTAGTTAGATGTTTGTTCATCCGACGCCACAGAACTAAAATCAAACTAGTATGATTTTTTTTTTCTTCAATTAAGCGATGAGAAGGGCGAGACGTTCACCTAATAGTAAGAGATAAGACAGCGCTAGTTAGGATAATATAAACAGCACCACATTGCGCTCGTCGCCTAGAAACAAATTCAAACCGCAACACAATAAAGTTTGCACACTACTGTTTGTCGGTTGCAATAGGCACTGCGGTACTGGTACCTACCATATCGCGGAGGAAATCTTAAAAGATACCTTACTTCTGGGTGTAAGACAAGATGATATAGGGCTTTTATCCACTAAAACTCTCTCGGTGGTCACCCTCAGTTCATTAGAAGAGACTCCGGGATCTCCTATTGAATGCACCAATGCCCACCTGCATTCTAGCTAAAACATCCCACGGAAGGGCAAAGCTCTCCAGCATCCACGCTGTCCTTCGGCAATTACAAGACCACCATGCATTTGCCGTTCTCCTAAGGCTCGCTTATTGAGCTCTGATGGCCCCCACCCTCGTAGCCCACAAACCCGCGGACCCTTTTAGTCGCTTTGTACGATAGGCAAGGAATACCTTAGTCATATTGTTAATAGCTCAAGACAACAGGGCTGACGGTTATACCTATCTAGATGGTCTCCGGCAACAGAGACCTAGTACCAGTAAATGCTTGAAAGCATGTTTTTCCTTTCAAGCAGAGTAGAGTATATCACGTAATGTGAAGTGGCGCTCAATCGTGAGCACACTACGTCTACGTAAGATAAATGAACGGTAAGGTAATAAACTGTCAATCCTTTACCGCAGCTGGATTTAATCACGGCACAAGATTTATTGTTGTAAGTTTTAACGTGCCGTCGACGCGCTGATACTCCACGGCTCATCCGTTTTCTTCCTTAATCCGTCAATATATTGCTTTTTAAAAAAACAATGTTCGTATTGGATTAAAACATACATAAATACATACATATATATCACGCCTCGTTCCTAATGGGGTAGGCAGAGACCACCTCTCTCGACTTCCTACAATCCTAGCACACCTCTCTCGCTTCCTGTTCTTGTTCTTCTTGGAATAAATACATGGTAATTAGTGATTAATGAAAGACTGCGTTGTGTATTACATAATTAATATGATATTCATCACGTTCACGAAGTACCGGCAACGTTAAAACCCGGTCCCGGATACAAATATAAAACTGTATAGTATAGTATTGGAAAGTTATAGGACGCTGATAATGAACGTGGTATATTGTTTCCGCTTGGTACAATCGTACATTCACGTTCGCCGCGATCGCAGTGGATCCTTTCATCGTATCATATATAAAAGTCTTTTTACAGAGCTGCCCTGGTTTTTTCTCGCGCGGACTTTATTACGGAATCAAGATTTCTATCGCGTCAACACAGTGGAGTGTTTATCACCTATTGTGCCGCTGCCACACCTCGCCACGCGAAATCGGACACCGCGCGAACTCGAAAACCCCTCATTTGTCAAGCGTACTGAACCCATAATGGCTTATTATTAGAGCCAGCGTGTAATATTTCAAAGCTTAATATTTTCGAAATTAACAATATAATTGGGCACTCATTCGTACTTCGCTCACAATGGCCGCCCTTTCAGACATCTGGCAACGAAAAAAGGGCGGATATGCCAAACTGAGTTCAATGGCAACGCTTATCCTAAAGGCATGTTGTTTCTACTTCCATTATTCACGATATTCCTTTGATATCAGTTAAAAACCACCCTTAACGTTAACATTATAAGGCCCTTCATAGATTGATACTGAATATGGATATGGGTCTATTTAGGTTGAATTAAAAAGTTGCATCTGAACATCCCTTGGAGACTCATTCATTGCTGTCCAACAATTGAATTGTCCGCGCACATACATTTTAAACTTTATCGCCTTTACAGTTAAATTTACATTTAAATGTAAAGGAGGTCAGTTAAAAGATGGCTCGAAGGGCCTCACCCTTTGTAAGGACTACGTGTAGCGTGTAATTAGCGATTTTGTGAAATTGTTAGGTAAATACGTCGGTGTCGGTGCTCGTGTGTCGTATGAAGCTGACTCCATTTAGTTTCTTGCCTCCGGCGGACACGCCTATCCTATTCACGAATTACTCGCTAACAAACTGCCGTGTTTTTGCCTAAACGTTACTTTATTACATTGTATTTCATTACCATTCGTACGTTATTAAATATAAACAAATGTTCGGAAGCAGGTCGTCGCAATCTGTTCATATAGTGGATTGTATTTCTCTGCCTACCCATCGGGAAAGATGCGTGATATATATGTATGTATGTATTCATATTTCATATAGAAATCACTCACAGTATTGAGTTAATAGTTTCCTACTGACTTCATTACACTCATAGTCCTTACTGCAGAATTGAACTCTTGTTTTGATTGGTTTTGTTTATCTTTAAACTCACTATGGGTGAGACAAACAATGAAATGTAGAGTCCTTTTCGAAGGATTATCCTGCGTAAACAAACATGCGGACGGACATAAATTTCAAACATTTCTCTTTTGATCACTGTACATATACATGGACGACTGCGTTTGTGTATTGTCTATCTCAGCATAAAATATCGTTTTCTACTAAACCGAAGATTTTTTTGATATTTTTCATCATAATTATAACATTTTAAATTTTGTGCACTCTTCTGCAACATTCTCTATTACCTCTCTAACGTCCTTGATCGAGTTCGCCTATTGCATCCTTTTTATTAGTTGTTTTCTAGGAATTTTAAATAAACTCTTGATTTATAATCATCATTATGTCAATTTAAGTATGGCTTAGTTAATATCGAACATGTAATAGATAATTCAAAAGATTTATAAAAATTGTCTTTGTCTAGAGCGCGGTAGTGCGGTCTTTTAAATTTTAACATGGCTTCGCTGTAAATCATTGTCTGGAGTTAGATTTATGTGTCTCTTACACGCGTACGGATGTTAGGCCGAAGCATTAGTTTTAAAATAAATTTCATAGTATTTATGTAATACATTTTAAATGTACAAGTAAAAGAAGTGGTAGTAATACTTTACTAAATATAATATGTGAAATGAATTCAAGTGTTTTACTAGCGGCGACGCGAAATGCTTGAGCTTTTCTGGTAACTGTTGCAGTGAGCCGCTTAATATTCATAATTTATGTATATATTATACTGCTGGTAGGACTCTGTTGCCGGAAACCATCTAGATAAGTACCACCGCAACACCTATCTCTATTGATAAATAGTATAGTACAAACATTACTGTTTTACGTACTTTAAGGGCGCTGTAGCTAGTGTAATTACGAAATATCATATTTCTGGCGAAAACTTGACAATGTATGACAACTTAATCATCACATTGGTGAAATTCAGACCTCAATAAAGGATAAGAAGTAAAGTCTTGACATACAGTAGAGGTTGAGGTCACAGTGGACAAATGGCTTTGGCTATTTCTGGGAGAGAAAGCCCTGTTTTATAGTTCTGGGAATATTAAGGGCTGTTTATTTATTTATAGCAAATATTATGTAGTTACATAAATCTTTTGGACTGAATTAACAAAAAATCAAAACCGAAGTTATCTACCGAAGAGATTCAACAACAAAAGGATTCTGAAACAGATTCCATGAGATGATGAATGAATAAAGTTCTCCTTTTGTACGAGTACTAATGGCGGGCTGCGTCGGTCGGGGGTGGATGCACCCCGTACATTTTAATAACTCTTGTTTTTGCCGAGCCGCGCCGCAAACAATTTCCCGCGGGTCATCGCGATCGATACTGATTATAGCATTACCACAAATGACTATAGAGAGTATTAATATTCAAATTATGGATATATACAATACAAACTTTATATATTAATGTAAATAATTCAAAAGTCAATATATAATGTTTTTTAGGTTATAACTTTATGTTTCGTCTGTGGATTATACCTGTGCCAAGAATAATTCAAATGAAACTGATGGTTAGTGTCCGTTGCTGGAAATCATCTAGGTACTGTTGCCACTCTTTTATCTACCATTAAACAGTACGTTGTAAACGAACGTATTCCGCTTGGAACAACTCTGTATCAGCCGATAGACGTCCACTGCTGGACATAGGCCTCCCTCTTAGATCTCCACATCGATTGGTCTAGCTTTGCTCGCATCCAGTGGGTTCCCGCGATTCTCACCAGATCGTCGGTCCACTTTATGGATCTCCTGGTCTACCAACACCACGTATACCGGTACGCGGGCGCCACTCGAGGACCTTACTGCCTCATCGGCCGTCGGTCCTTCGAACAATGTGCCCTCCCACTTCAATCTAGCAATCTTTTGAGCTGTGTCGGTGACCTAAGTACATACATATTTTATGTAAACTGAAAAACTGTACGTTTGCACTTTATAGGGGTTATTTATATACTTTATAAGAAACATTCAATGTATAGGTTTTTTATATACTACGATAAATAGATAAGACTAGCGAGACCACCTGATGGTAATCGCAATCCGTAACCACAGCGCTAGTTAAGAAGACACACAGCTTCACATTGTGCTCGTCTCCTTGTTAGAGCTAAATGTAATTTATTAAGAATATTTTCACCCTATGCTGAGATACTTTAGCCAAAACTTTGTAAACTACATAAAATTTACTTTGGTCTAGAATAAATATCACGGCTTACGAAGATGATAAGCGAGTACTCCATCTACGGAGCCATAGAAACAAAATTAATATAGAAAATCATATACTTTGACAGAGAGCGGAAGCGTGTCTTTGATGTTGTGTTTACCTCCGGTCTCCAATCATATTAGCAATGGGAAATATATATTAGATCCTAATAAAACTAATATACCAGATTGTTTTCTTACAAATGTATTTACTGCACGATTTTATCTAAATGACGATTGTTTGTTCTATCGGTTCTATCAACAAAAAAACTGTACACTTAAATTCGAAACTTAGTGAGCGAACCGTTCGAGATATCATCGACGAAATGTTTTTTTATTTATATATTATGCGCATATGTATAGTATGCTGCTATCCATATTTTTTGTGATAGCAATATTCATAACGTCAGAAATGAGCCGTGTTATAAATCCATCGGACCCCGCGGGGGTCTTGCAGGCGGCGAACGGGGTCTGCCCGCTCCATTACTATTTGTAATTTTATGGGGTCCGTTCTACGAGCCACTAAAATTTCAGATATGCCCTTAAGGTTTTATTTCGATGTCGTGCGATAATTAAAACTGCTATAAAAATCCTCTGAACTAGTGTTCAGTTGTTTTTGTTACAAGTAACGGGGTTTATTGTTGCGTAAACACTATTACAAAGCTTTTACTGTCTTTCTTTGTACTCTTTAGCGAAACTGTGGGGATCTTACTGCTTTTAAGTTAATAACTTGTTCAGAGAGTATTATTTTTATGTACTACAAAATCGTAGCTACTGATTTGATCTATTAACTTTCACAACAATTTCTCTATAAAAAATCCAAATAAAGTTTTAATTTAGAGGTTTATGACGAGACGAATCTTCACCGCAACGCTATATTCGAAGCAACCTTTGATATTAGATAGATTGCTAGTTATTAGATAAATCTATTACTCTATAGAAATATAATTTAATAAAATTTCTTTATTTTTAATAACGCAAAGCAGGTACTGATTAAGATAATAACACAACACCTCATTGTTGTTAACGACTCGAAACAACAGACAATGTCTCGTTACAGTTAAAAGCTCCAAAGAATAGTGCTGCAATATTACATGATAAAAACCAAAATCCATCTAGGTATAGAATATTGTTTTTAGTTCAATATTATTATATCTATCTATCATTTGAACATAGCAGTATATTTATATCATATATTAGGGGGACCGGAAAGTAATGTCGGTTCTGCGCATGCCAATACTTGATTGTCATTTGTCAGCTCATTGTTTTGTTCAGAGGCGTACCAAAGACATTGTGAGGTTATAGTGATTTCTTTACTTATAGACAATTGAATTACAATTTTTTTTTGTAATTTTGGGTAAAATGGCCAGCCAAATACCAGAAGAGGTACACATCCGGCATTGCATGCTCTTTGAGTTTCGCAAGGGAAATAACGCAACAGTTGCTACCAAAAACATTTGCGATGTTTATCCAAATGCACTGGACATTCGTAAATGCCAAAGGTGGTTTTCCAAGTTCAAATCGGGTAATTTTGATCTTTCCGACTCGTATCGATCAGGAAGACCATCAGCGTTAGACAACGACGTGTTAAGGGCGGAAGTGGAAGCAAATCCGTGTCAGACGATCGAGGAATTGTCAAACAGTCTCAACAAACCTTGGTCGACCATCCAAGAACATTTGAAGCAGATTGGAAAAGTAAGCAGAGCAGGTGTTTGGGTCCCGCATAATCTGTCCGAACAGAATAAGGCTAACCGATCAATCACATGCAACTTATTGCTTCAACGACACAACACAGAAGCGTTTTTTGATCGCTTGATCACAGGAGATGAGAAATGGGTCCTGTATGATAACCCAAAACGCAAAAGGCAGTGGCTCTCTCCAAATGAAATCCCTCGGAGTACTGCTAAGCCAGGTTTACACCCCAAAAAAGCGCTTTTGTGTGTTTGGTGGAGTATTCGCGGCATTGTTCATTTTGAATTACTGAAACCTGGAGAAACTGTTACTGCAGACCTCTACAGCGAACAATTGCAGCGAGTCAATCAATCTTTAATTGAAAAGTGGCCAGCGATTGTCAACCGAAAAGGCGTCATTCTCCAACATGACAATGCAAGACCGCACTGCGCAAGGCGAACTCTAGAAAAAATTAATGAATTGGGGTGGGAGGTGCTGCCTCATCCACCATATTCGCCCGATGTTGCACCATCGGATTTCCACTTATTCCGAGCGCTGCAACACTTTTTAAGTGGCAAAACATTTGCAAATTTGGATGATATCCAAAATGCCATCTCTAGATATTTTGCCGAAAAACCAATTAATTTTTATCGATCAGGGATTGAAAATTTACTCACTAGATGGCAAAAGGTTATTGACAATGATGGGGAATACATCATTGATTAAAAATAAAGACTCGTTAAAAATGTATGTGTTTGTATTTAGCGTAAGAAAACGACATTACTTTCCGGTCCCCCTAATATATATCATATCATAATGATAACATTTATAAAGTACGTTAATACGTCAATATAGGCGGATACACTATACAATCGTAGCCAGCAATAGGATCGGCAATAATTGTTGCGAATGCGCGCGGCCGCCGAGTTCAACAAAAAAGGCCTAATAATGGAAGACGGCTGACAATGGCTGGAGCGAGGTCATGGGATCGATCACCTGGCGAGAACATTCTGTTTACACAGTGGCCGACAGCGAACTGCCTGTGGATAATTACAGACGAAGGAAATTATTTAAGAACAAGTCTTATTCCCACCCAAATATCTCATAATGAAGAGAGATAACTACATACTCATTAAATTAATAAAGTGATAATGAAAATTTGCTTATTTCATTTTACAACGTTTACTGATGACAAGTGTCTGTTATGACTATCTAGGTAGGTACCACCGCAGCGCATATTTCTGCCGCCAAACAGTAGAGTGCAAACATTACTGTTCCGCTTTGAAGGGCTTTGTAACTAGTGCAATTACTAAGATAACGGGATTATACATCTTATGTTTCAGACGAGAAGGCAATGCAGTGCAGTGTATAACATTGTATCTAGCGCCATGTTATTATCGGCAGACATTTCATTTAGCATCAGATGAAGGTCCTGCTTGTCTCTCGTCGTTTAGTTGTATTATATAACAAAAACTTAAGATTTTAAGTCTTTTTTTTTACAGGTTTTTAAATCTTGAAAAGGTTTCTGCAGGGTTGGCAACACGCCCAGTGATACCTCTTGTATTACTGGCGGTGATAGTTTGCACTCAACATCAGACGGGCTACCAGCCTGTATGACACCAAGGTGGTATAAAAAAAATAATTACGCTGGATAAAATATCCATCAAACGGGAACACGGTAATGTTTGCACAGTACTGTTGGCGGCTGAAATAGGCGCTGCAGGTGGCATCTGACAAGAAGATCTCCTTTAACATACATCCACCACCAGTAAACATATCAAGGCGACGAGCACAATATGGTGCAGTGTATCTCTTCCCAAGCTGTTACGGATAAGTAATATCAGTTTTTCAATTTATAACATATCGCAATACCTTTTTAATGTAACATTCAATAGTTTGTTTTTTAGCGAATTCTTTATGTTAATATCACAAGTGCGACGCACAGGCGGCGCCGTGCATAACCTAAAGTCACTTGACATCAGATCAATACGTTAATACGTCACCTGTGTTATCGCTGGGGTGTAGAAGGAACCGCACTTCGCGTCGCTGTATGTTATATAGCACTATGACCTGTATTAAGTTAGGGTTCAAGTTAAGCACCAACGCACCGATGTAAGCAGGCGTCGCGTCGAATCAACGGCGGCGAGCCGCTGCGGTGTCGCCACGCCGCATGCCCTCTGCACGCGTGAACGCACACGACACGATTGCGACACTACACCACGCAACACTGAACGGACGGCATCCGATACATCGTGTGCACACTTACGATTATGTTAATTTGCATCGAATAGATAGACAAAATGATTAACAATGCGCATATCTTTTTATATGTGTTGTAATATAAAAACAACGTAACACCGTATTTCATGGAGGATCACTCAAGAGAACTATGTCAACGAGCATCGGTTGACATGAAGATGATCTCATCCCTTCCTTCTCTTGAAGATTTATGTTATAAACGAGATTTTGTAATTTCTAATACGAACACCAAAGGCATGAAATAAATTGTCGATTTAATATTTTTTACTGGTAGTAGGTCTCCGTTACTAGAGACGGTCTAAGTAGATACCCTCCCTGCAGCTCGTCTCTCCCACCAAACGGTATTGTGCAAACATAAGTATCTTCAAGTTTGAAAGACGTTGTAACTATCGAACATACTGCGGTAACAAGACTTAATATCTTATATCTCAAGACGAAAGCTGCAATATAATATATACCATTCCATAATAGCCAATTTACATCCCCACTACTGGAGCACAGGCAAGCCCTCAATATGAAGGCGATTGGGCCACAGTCACCACGCTGGCCCAATGCGGGTTGGTGACTTCACACATGCCTTAGAATAAATTCTAAGTCGTACAAGTTTCCTCCCGATGTTTACCGAGAATCGAACCCGCGACCTTCAGAATGAAGGCCGCACGCTCTAACCATTAGGCCAGCGAGTTACCATGTCGTATATAGAATATATCATTCTAAGGCCAAGTGCTGGGCACGCCTGTCGCGTACCAGGGTTGGATTTAAATAAGACTTAAATCCTTGTGGTGATACACAGCATTTTCACATATGAATATTTTCTTTGTAAATATTTTTTGTTTATTTTAGGTAAATGGTAGGAATTGTCAGTGTTACAATGTGCGTGCGGCGCTGCCGGCGGGCACGCAACCTGCACCTGCCGGTCGGGCTTCCGTATACTGTTACGACGCACTTGCACGGCCTCCCCGGCTGTCGCGTATGTCGCGCCGCTCCGGCCAACCGGCGCTGGTTCGCTTCTCAGTCACAATTATCACAAACTCATACTAATTAAATATTTAAATTGAACGATTTGATCGAAATTTATATAATCATCGTATATAGTTCATCATCGACGTGGAGATCTTTGAGTGAGACCTAAGTCCAGCAGTCGATGACTATCGGCCGATGATGTTGATGATAGGCGTGGAGATCTTTGGGGGAAGATTATGTTCAGCAGTGGACGTCTATCGACTGATGCTGATAATGATATGGTTGATACTTAAATACTGCTGACGACCGCTGCTCGAATACATGTCGCGCCAATGGGTTAAGCGCCTTCACCCGGTCGCCGTCCCACACTGCGCTAGCTGGTACCTCGTCTCTATTCCAGGATTTTATTATTACACCATCGCCCGTGCTATATTCGCACTATGATCATCACATTATCTAGATGGAAAGAGTGGCAGCCTTACCAGTGACTTTTAGCATTTTGCTGCGCTTGTTAACCCTTCACCCTAATCGATTATGTTAATTACTTACTAAATTATTCAAGTTCTTGACAAATAGTTTATATTGAGAAAAAATGACATAAATTCTGTTAAATTTGTTTGTGTATGTATAATATAAAGGAAGAGAAATTAGTATAAGGAACTACTAGTTTTACCGATATCTAAAAAATCTGTCAAAAAAAGTAATATTTGTACATAAACACACCAGTAAACAAAACGTAGAAATGATTGGGAGGAATCTCTCAATCGTAGGACCAGCTCAACTTGTGACAATATATTAATTGTCACTAATTGTATATCCTGTATCTGTATTGCTGCTTGTAGGCTCTTTAGTATATATTTTTTGTATGTATATATCTTTGTTCGCCTTGTCGTTTCCCATAACAGTTTAGATATTTTTGGATTGCAAGCATTTCTTTGTTGTTTGTATAGCAAAGTTCATCATCAATGTGTAAGCGTTCCGACTCATCGTTTAATTGCAACAGAAATGTTACTCTCTAAATCGTACTCTTATCAATAACGTTTCTTTCTAGCTCGATAATTCAGTACGAGTATAACAGATAACTGTCCCAGTAGATGTAGAGAACGTTTAATGAAGGTACCCAGCAGTAAGATACACTTACTTGTAGGCGACACCTGCGTATATACGTAATTAATTTGTTCAGACACAAACCGTTCCCGGACCCTCGTCTCATCCATTTATACCGGAGTCAGCTTCGTGCCGAAACCTCCCGGGACTAAATCTAAATGATACAATTCCCATCCACGGTAGCGGCGCTCCTGTCGGCGGCGCGTCGTCAGAAGGGCGCATATTACGTGTAATCGCTTTTAGGAATCCTTGCGTATATATTATCTAATCTTAAACCAAAATACTCTTAATAAATTGATTTTAAATATAAACATTTGTTCCTAATTTAGCCGTTAACGGGCGGTTAATAACACTAGAAATATATCACATTAAGGATAAATTGCACAATTGCTAGGTATCAAATTTTTTTATATCTCATAGGCAATCTGAAATCTTTGGATATAAAACTTAAAGCTCCGATTATTGTACAGTTACGTAGTAGCCTCTGGATTTAATTAATTTAGCGCGGTCCAGGCGCAAGCCACTAAAGCTACACCTCCGAGGATTTAGTTTAGACTCGGCTGCGGCAGCCTCAGAACCGACGGAGTAATTTCTTGAGCGGGTCCCGCACTAATTCGATCGCTCAAATTGAATTGTGTAATGTTTTGTTCATAGATTATATTATGCTGCAGTGCTGTGGAGAGGAAACTGGAGTGCCTTGAGCAATACGAGCAGAGAGAATCTCTACATAACATTACGTTTATGTTCGCCGCCATACAGTAGTTTGCTGTATTCTATGTGAAATGAACCTCTGTTCTTTTTGATTGAAATCTTTATCTTTTGTCTCTAATCTTTATGTCTTAGGGAAATGAGTTGTTGTGTAAACATATGAACTAGGGACTCAATGTTAGGTTTAGGACGTATTATATTACTAGTGCGGTCTGTATAATATCTCAAGTATTATACTCGAAAGGAGAGAGTTTAAAACATTGAGGTAAATTATTGCTGTAATCAGACATACGATCTTACGTCTCAAGGCGAAGAGCACGATGTGATGCTGTGTATCATCATAACTAGCGCCTTGATGTTATGAGCAGAGCTATGACTTGCCATCAGATGTCTCATAAATATACTTGTCATAAGTAGAAATCGCACCTAACTTTTCATCTCAGAGTTGTTGAATACAAGCGATAATTATTCTTATAGGGACTGAATATTTTCTCATGTCCAAAATTATGATAAACAACTAATTACAATAAGATCTATGCATCGGCAATATCCGTAAAGGTATGGCGGGAAGCGCGGAATTAGGGTTCTTTGTTAACGTCAACACGCCGAGATAAACATCCCGTCGCGACGTCCTTTAAAAAGTAACCCAAGACGGTACCGTTTTAATTTATGACTGCGTTACTTTAAACGAACAGGACGAACAATTCTCTTATCTACACCCAACATCCTACGGTTGAAACTCGCGTAGCCTTTGTGTAATGCGTTACATTTTAAGTACAAAATCCATCGGATCCTTGGCAGGATTAAGTCGGGGGAGGAGATGCGAACGCGGTACATGCCAGCGATGGTTTTTGGGTTTCGGCAGAAAAAAAATGTCTGCGTCATAAATTAAAGTATTTTGTTTCTGTTGTTGGGATATTCGATTATGTCTTAGTTGAATTACGTCCTTATTAAATCCTTCGTACAAAAAATGCTCCTAAGACCGAGGGTATTCACCGCTGAACATGTTACTCTGCTCATATAAATATCCTCAATAAAACCGTATTGTATACTGTATTGGAGGTAGGTCTCTGCTCTCTCTGTTGTTGGTGTCTGTCCAGGTAGATATCACCTCAACTGCTTTTTCTGACGCTAAACTGAAATTACTGAGGTAACAAAAATACTTTCTCGAGGTTAACTTGCTGTGTACGTGATCCTAACAATCGCCACGTTGTTATGATATAGGCGAATCTTTTACCATCAGATGAACGTCCCCTCTAAAGTCATAGCTTCATCCAATATCTATATATATATATATATATATACATAAATATATATATATGTGAACGTTAATTAAATTATAATAAATATTTACACATCGAAATGTTATAGCGTGAATCCTTTACCGCTTTGTATTAAACCTATTGATGTTTCAATTTATATTTGAATTTTCTATCCATTAAAGCTCAACAACCCTCATTGGGCCAGCGTGGTGCGGAAATGGCCTATATGCCACCAAATAAACCTTTACAAACGACGACCGATCGATGTTTTTGGAGCAGGCCACCAGCAGTGTACGTCTATCGACTGATGATGATGATCCATTAAAGCCCTAAAGGTTCAGCGCTATGATTACTGTTCGTTCTCTGATAATGTTTACCGCTTGTTAGTCATTTTTGACTTGGTTCATTTGATACTGGGCTTCTGGACTCGGGTTACACGGCTAATTAAATATATTCTAAAAAAGTTACTATCGTTCATACTAGGAGTGAAGTTGTCCGACTGCGAATTTTCGGTTTCGTGTGTTTGGATTTCTGTGCAACTGGCGAACATACTCGGTCATTGAATATTGGCTCAAGCTCGTTCTCCGACCGCCGCCTGCGTGGCAAGTAAGAACCCCAACGACAGTGATTGTTAAAGCTATTTTGGACAGTAAGTTGTGCATAAAATTCAAAGTATAATTTACATCTGGATACAATCGATTATATAATAGAATTGTGATCGTGTACCATTCCTATTAATTATGAGGGGTTATCGTTCGCCAGGTAAAGTGTTACATTGGAGTTGTTAAAAACACACGCTTCGTCAAGCCCGACTCTTCTAATGCGGACTTACCGTTCACAATAAATTCCCAATACGCGTCGCGCGAGACGTTCGACTATAATCACCACAAATTTCTTTTTCATCGAGACTGTCCTCTTTGTTTTCTAACTAAAAGCTAATTAAAAAATTAGCTTTGTAAACATTATCATCATCTCAAATAGAAGTGTCTTTCCAGAAGGTCAATTGCTTTATACGCAAGGAACATCTGGTACACGGGTTGTTCATTTTCTAATGTAGTTCCCGTTTATAGACAAATCAAGGATAGGATTATAGACCATTTCACCCAGCGTCCCACGTGTGGGTCTTGTAGTAATTAACCAAAAATTTTATATTTTTAACATTGTTGTATATTACGACGAGCAATTCCAATACATGTTAATGTCAGCCTTAATACCTTTACATAGTTCAACACTTTTGTAATAACGTATTATAAAAATATTTGAAAGTTTTATACGTATGAAGGCATGTATTAATAAATTATTTTGTTATATAACACATAAAACAAAATAGTTTATCCCCAAAAGGAAATGGAGAAACCTATGCTCAGAGTTACTCTGCGCGATCGAATCAGAAATATTGAGATCCGAAGATATTGCCAAAAAGATTGATAAACTTAAGTGGCAGTGGGCAGAACACATTTCTCTAAGTATTGACGGATGATGGGGTAGTAAGCTTCTCTAGTGGTGGCTGCGTACCCGTAGACGTAATGTTGGGAAGTCCCCCACAAGGTGGACCGAAGATCTGGTGAGAGTCGCGGGTAGCCGTTGGATGCAGGCAACGCGGGACCGGTCGATGTCAAGATCTGCTCCAGCTGTGGAGGTCCATTGGCTGATGATGTTATAACACATATGTAACTGTAGCTCTTTCTATAAAGTCTATTTACTTATATGTTAAAAATGAATCTTGCATTATATATACAGTAAAAGGAGAACAAGTTTTTAAATTATATGTTCCTCCCTGTAGTGAAATAAAAAAAGATATACCGGGGTCCCTGCTCTTTGCACAAGACATGATCACCCTATACACATCGGATCCGATATCGCCTTGCAATCTACTGCATATTATCCGAGCTACGTCACTGGGAAGCAATCACGAGGAAGGTCGCATTTGCATGTTATTTTTGTTAAAAAAAAAAGATCTATCAAAGCAAGCATGATGCTATGATGATATGATTTATCTCTATCATTGTGAGCTTTATACGTTGTTTTGCAGAGACATTACATTCCTCTTTCCTTTCTTTGTTATTTAATTAAATAACAAGATGGATAGGAAGTTCACGTAATGATAAGTGATATGCTTACTCATAGCAATACGCCAGTTAGGATCATCTATACTGAACCACAAAACGCTCGTCGCCGGAGACAATAGATGTTAAGTTTCGATATTCCTATATTTATACTAGCTAAAGCGCACTTAAAACCGGAACACAGTAACCTTTCCAAAGTACTGTTTGGTGGCGGAAACGGGCGCTGCGGTGGCAACCACCTAGACGATCTCCAGCAGCAGATCTACGTTTGATAAAAAGTTTCAGAGAGACATTATTTATCCTTTACTTAGGTTATTGTAACCCATTAGTTATTAATTACGATAGTAAATATCTAAAAAAAGGCAGATTTCGAATTATAGTAGTGTTAGTAGAAGAGAGTGAAAATACACATCATTAAAATTAGGTAATCCCAGTTGGGAACAGTTTCTTAAGATCGTTTGTTCATACCCTTTATAGAAACTTTATAGCTATAATTTAAAAGTAGCGTTTAGATTCGTGGGGGTCCTATAAAATACAAACCAACATTCTGTATATTATTATACGTGGAAACCTCAAAATACCCGGTGATTTTTTTTCCACATAAAATTACCGCATCCGCCACCCGCGCCGCGGGAGCAGCGCGCGAAGTAACCCGCCCCGCGCACTCTCCACGCCGTCCCCGCTCCAACCCCGTTACATTTCGCATACTCGAGCACCTTTACTTCCGGTTCGCCGGCCAAATGTGAAAAATCTAAATAATTTTATTTCCTTACGTGTACTTCGATATAATTCCGTCGGAATGTGAAATCCGCATTTTTCTCAAATATACAACATTTGTAAAATATTTTGGCACTCGCTTAACAAATTGTCTCTTCTGACAGTGTATTTTATACTCTCACTATTTCCGCTTTGATAGCGTAGCAATTCCTGAGTTTTATTTGGTAAACCTGTTTAAGATAATATATTTTCGTATCCGCACGAGTCCTATGTAGCTATGTAGTTATGCTATAGTTGTCTAAGTAGCGGTGCATACTTCATCTTAAAAAATTGCGTCCGCTTACTTTATCACTAACGAATAAGTAGAGCTAAACTATTTATAAGGATTTTACGCTTTTTGAGAACTAAGTATTTCACTGGTGTTGCACACCAATAATCGCTGTTCAGTAATGGGCGTGAAAAGGTATCTGCGGAGTCGGCAATGCGACCAGTGATACCTCTGGTGCTACCGCCGGTCACAGGCTGCGGTTACCGCTCAACATCAGGCGAGTCGCAAGCCTGTTTACCACCTAAATGGTATAAAAAAAAAAATGTTCGCTCGATACTGTTTGTCAGTAGTAAGACTGCAGTATTTAAATTGATAGAGTAAAACTACTAGCATTCGCACCTGTATCAGTTAAACTAGAACTATGTCACCACTACGAAATGACAATTCCTCAATCATGGTTTTAAAACAAATAACGTATGAGAAATTATCGTGACAAGAAATGTCTATAAAAAATTGACAGAAAACATTACTGTATTCCGCTTTGAAGGGCGCTGTAGCTAGTGGAATTACTGAAGTAACGAGATTAAACATCTTATGTCTTTAGGAGACAAGTGCAGTGGGCTAGAGTGGATAACCTCCTAACCTGCGCCACTTTATTACGGGCGGGCGTATTACTTACCATCAAGTGAAACTCCCGTTCGTCTGACCGCTTCGTAGTACAAACAAGAAAAATATTGTGTATAAATACTTTCTTCGCCACTTCAAGAGCTGTAGGTTTGTATTATTAGAAATTTTGGTATTTATTCCCGCACTCGTGGAGAATCCCTCCGCTGCATGATGTAGTGGCAGCAATTTGTTTACTTTTCGCCAGCATCCTTCCGCGTTAAAGAGCGAAGTTTTCACAATAGAATAGCTATTATTAATGATTCTCCTTACACGTTCCACTTTAGCTTACCATTTTTACGTTTTGTAAACGGTTATTTGTTTAATATGCACTTACAGTTTAAAAACATCCCACCTATTACAAACACCGTTTCATTTCAATTTATTTATTAGGTATTATTTTACTTACAAAGATATATACTTGGAAGTAATACCTGGAGTATACGAGGGGTGCCGCACAAATACTCACAGGACCCAAGCCAACCTCACCTGCTCGTGGTGCACCCTGCTAGTCAACAAACGAGGCTCTGGCTACCATCAACCCGCATTGGGCCAGCGTGGTGGGAAATGGCCCAAATCCCCTCATATGAATCCCTACAAACGGCCATATGTGCTCAGCAGGTCGGGGGAAGTCGCTGGATGATGGGATCTTTGTGGGGAGACTTATGTCCAACAGTGGACGTATATCGGCTTATGATGGATATGATACGAGTATATATAACCCACAACAATACTTTGATGACATTCTGTTAAAATTTGTTTATGCTGTGAACTAATATTGTAATTGTATAATAAGAACTGCAGCATCATTAAATATAAAATCCTTCATAACTCCCCAGTCTTGCTTAGTACCTTCACATAAATACCCATCATTAGTACGGAAACTTCAATTCTTACTATAATAACTTACCTATAGAGGTCAACGGTTACCTTCCTTGTTACCGTTTGTGATACAATAGTTTCAAAGCCAATTAAATAATAAACATGCTGGAGTCGTAGTATTCTAAACCTGTATACTTAGTACCTAATTTGTTATGTAATATCATGCGGTACATTGTAGGCAATGAAGTACTAAATCCATCAATGATAATAGATATCGTGGATAGGAAACTGAGCAACGCAGATATATAGATCCTCACATGGAGATGATCGCAAGAGAGACAATCTTGCTGTGCCCGCCTTATGTTCGACGATGATAAAAACATTAATCCAAAAGTTTAATTATCATTTGTACCAGTGATATCATGATGAATATACACGTTTTGTTATATATATGTTATAATTAACACATATATGAAGGTGCGAGGTGATATTACAAGTTCTTAACGCAGCGCGGGCAAAATTGGAATACTTACTCCAGATACAAAGTGGCAATTATAAATTGCTGCGACTCATCGCCTAGGGATTGTTCCGGGAACACGGACTTTTGCTTTAAATGTTTCAACTTAGTACAGAGTAATGGAACAATATTAAAGTAAACCTTTCGACGAAGAAAATATATACTGAATAGTTGTAAAAGATAAAAATTTAAATAACTCTGCTACAACTTAAAAGCAACAATATCATCTTCTATTGTTATCTTTACTTTAAATAAACTTTACAGATCTTTACATGGGATACGATGTTTTTAGGTCTCTTTATTATCTAGTTTTAATACAGAGGGAGTATACTTTCAAATCAACTTTATAGAAGTATAAAAATAAAGAGTCAAGAACACGTTAAACGTGTTTCGTAGAAAGCTGAAGTTAAAACAAATAAGTTATAATCGACGTGGATGTTAGTAATATCTTAAATCATTACTCCACGTCCATAATTCAAAGCAGCATACGTTTGTCAAACAATTTGTCCCGCTTATCGTCCATAAATTCTTTAGTCATACGACCGGGGACTGATAATGGGATAGGACAAAAAAAAACAAAAGCCTGCAGTCCACCGCCTATACATCACGGGCCCTAGACGTTTTAGTGTTGACAGCAATAAAAGTTTATTGTCTAACGTAATAATTACCTCTGGAAGTGAATAACAAAGAGTATTACTCCTTAAGCATTGTGACGCTTATACATTGCCTTCCCAGAATATCGTCGAATGCTCAACAATAATGTTTTGTTCTTGCGGTGTCACTGTTTTGGAAATAATTTGCTTGTCTCATGAATACAGCCTCCGCCGCTTCAAACACAACTTTACCTATATAAACACAAAATTGTTTTTCCATTCCCCAACCTGGCCGGAGCTCTGCTTTTGTCAGGTTCTTTTTTTTTTTATTCGAGACGCGAACGCAATTGTTTTGTAGAACACTGTGCACTTATTAATTGTGCTCGCGATTGTACTTATCAAAAAGCTGGTATATTTGCCTTTGTTCTGTTGCCCGGGTGGTTTTTTTTTTTTTGAAAAAAAAAATATTATAAAACTGTTTTTGCAATATTAAAATTAAAAAAAATCCCGAAAACAAAAGGTGAGCAACGCGGTGATAGCGCAGACGCTGGGTTGTGGAAAACGGTATGGGTATTATATACCATGAGTTTTTTTTCATAACCGTAGTGGTAAAACATAGTAACTTCAACTCGTTTCCTATATTTGAAATAAATCATAACAGTCAATTTATGTTCCACTGCTGGGACACAGGCCCACCCTCAATGTGAAGGCGATTGGGCGATAGTCACCGCGCTAGCCCAATGCGGATTGGTGACTTCACACACACCTTAGAATAAATTCTAATTCACGTGCAGGTTTCCTCGCGATGTTTTCCTTCACCGTTTGTATTTCGCTGCTGTTAGTAAAGTTCACAAATGTACATAATTTAAATATTAAAGTCATCAGTACATCCCGAGATTCGAACACGCGACCTTCGGGATGAACGCTGCACTCTCTAAACATTAGGCCAGCGAGCTATTTTAGAATACAAAACAGTGTAATTCATCATCATCATCAGTCATTACGACATCCACTACTGGACCTACGCCTACCCGAAGAGCCTCAAATCACTCTGTCCTGCGTTGCCTGCATCGTCGGGCACCAGGGGCCGTCGTTTGTAGGGGCTTTTATGGGGAAACAGTGTAGTTAACATACCTCAATTTTTTTTAACTATTCAACTCGTGTTTGATAACTTAAGGGGTGTATGGGGTCCCTTACAATATCTCAAGGAACCCAAGCCAACCTCACCTGCTCGCAATGCACCCTAACGAAGCTCGCTCCCACCAACCCGTATTGGGCCAGCGTGGCGGGAAATTTCCTAGATCCCTCTCACATGAATCCCTACCGAAGAACGTCGCGAAAAGCCGCTGTATAGCGCATGATCAATCGGTGTGGAGATCTGTGGGTGAGGCCTATGTCCAACAGTGGACGTTTATCGGCTGATGAACAACAACCACATTAAAACCTTTCCTTTTCGCACTAATTACAATACCATGCAAAAAAAAAAAAACAGTGTAATTTTTAACTATTTCTGCACACGTACGCTGGTGGTCAAAAAGTGAGGCGGGGAACGGTACATTAGTGAAACGGCTTAACAATCAATAAGGGCGCCCGAAACAATCCTTTGGTGAATGCAAATGACCCTCTGTGTGCCCAATTACATGCCCGGCCCGCTTTGTGTCCAAATTTAGGAACTCTACAAACTGCCTCGTGTGCGTCTTGAAAAGCTAAAATAAATAATTTATAGTTTTTGTAAGCTATTATGTTAGGTTTTAGCTTTCGAAAGCCGTTTGAGTACCTCTCTATGTCCTATGCATATCTATCTCCAAGCTAACGCCAGGTAAACATCCTGTTAGTCTTACTCTTCTTTTTTTTCCTAGACCTTCTCCAATCTTTACTTGGGTTCGGCCCTCCTGGTCATTCTTCTAAACCTATCTCTGTTTTGTGTCATACCTTCGGTCAATTTGTTATTCTGTAGATCTGTATTGATCATCTTCGATCAGGTGGCCGATGTGTCCCAGGGTATCTATTTTTATTTTCCAGATCCAGTGTTACCCTAGCCATAAGCGTTGTTGGTCTTCGCATAACACGGCCGTATCAGTGCAGGCGTCTCCCTACCATTTTCTTTTGAATTGGTTTTACTTTAAAGGATCCTCTGTTATGACATGTTTGCTCATATCGTTAAATAAACAAAAGATATATTCAATGTTTACTAACTAGTCTCGATTGAAGGAGGGGTCACTGTACGAAGAAAACTCAATGTTATCGGCGAAGCTTTCGTTTATCAGAATTTCAAAGTTATTTCTTTCACCTCACGTTACGCGCATGATGTAAAAACCCGTTTATATGATTCATTTTGTATATAAAACTACGATTTTTCTTACCTAGCATTCTTTTAGAGACATCTTAAAAACTTAAGAGGCGATACTTAAATTATTATTCTCGGTTATATAGACTGTCTATAAGATAAATCCTAGAACGCCTTCCAAATGTTGGACCGAGATTTGGTGAAGGTCATGAGATGCTGCTGTGTACGAACAGCGCAGGACCGCTCGACGAGTCCTAGACATCTACAGATTCATATTGATGATGATGAATAATTTTTCGTTTTATTTGAATTGGGTAGATCTTTAAAAAAAACATTAAACACGGTCGACGTTCATAGATTTTCTTGAATCCAATCTAAAACCAGTTAGTGGGCGCAAGCTTCACCTCGGGGCACGATTACATCGCCTCCGTTAGTTTACTTTATCTGTGATCGATAAATTCGCGGCAATTGATTATATGGTTTCCAATTGAATTAATCGGCACTAGATATGTGTTATTTGAATTATCGTTTACTATTAATTATAGTCTGTATAAAATGCAAATTGTTAACTTGCACTGCCTCGGGCGCCCGGTTACCAAATTCACGCGATGAATTATTGATAATTTAGAAAATATCGATTGGTACCAAATCTAGATCGCTTACGTCCTATACGTCAATAATGAAATGTAAGGATTCTCTCACAGTGTTAGTGTTAATGTATTTATTCCCATCGGAATGTTGGAATGCCAATGATCAACAAAACTTTCAATGTTACATGTTGAAAGTTCCTTTGTGTGTATAACGCACTGCTCTTACCTATGACATAGGGTTTTCGTGCTTAATAAATACTAACTTCAGCAACATTTTGGGACTACTTATATTGTAAGATTTTTTTCTTTAATACATTTAAAATGTGTAATTAAGAAAGTATATTTAACGAACAAATCTTTATAACCCGCTAAGGTATAAAACGGCCGTAATAACCGCGTCGTGTGCGATCAGCCTAACCGCTAACCCCAACCAGACGCTCTAATTATAGACGGGAAGGATTCTGATTCCACATCCCATGACATTTCTGTGTTAGAGCACATTGTTATGGGGCCCGGTGAAATTAGGGGATTGCTGTTGCGGTGTACGGGAAGAAATGTCTACTGCGTGGTGCCAGAGTTCCGTACAAAGAGAATAATAAGGAGACTGTTTATTTTTTTCAAGCAAGGCTGGTAATGAAGCTCTAGGTTTTCATTTTCTTTAAAGGACAAACCGCCGCTGAAGCTATTAATGCTGGGGTCCGTTGTATTATATTTATGGAGATAATTATCCACTCTTCCGTCTTGGATTGGCTTATTCATTGTAAAGTATATAACAAGTACTTGAGAAAGGAAAAAATGTAATCGCTAAGTAATTACTTTTATGCCAATAGGTTTAAGTAAAAAGGTTACTTGTAATATTTTTCTAGGTGTAAGGAAGAATCTTGTTAGCCGCGTGGTAAAACAAAATTAGTCAAAATTATTTGTATAGTTTACAACATTATTTTTATCAATAAAGAATCACTTTGATTTATATTTTTTTTTTTTCGATGTATATTAACAAGCACAAATCGCTGTCAAGAGCCGTACAGCCGCTGTACTTTATGTGAAACAGGTCAGTAAAGTGTAGTACGCAGCTCCTCCCGCTGTAACTGTGCACGAATGGCAGTAGTTATTTGTATTGATTGATGTGGCCCTGAACCTCGTTTGCCTACTTTCTCTAAAAAAATATGTTGAACACCATCAACATCGTACATAAAAGTGATCTTCCGAAATATTGCGTGGGCGTTCAAACCACAAGCTTATAACCGAACGTATCATTATTTGTCGCCGTAAATAAAGACACGGCCCGCGATATAAAACATACAACGTAAACATACAAGCGATATAAAACGAAACGGCGGGGTTATTATGAATTTTGCGAACGATAAGTGATGGAACAAAAATGTACATCTGTTCATTATTAATATTGGTTATAGACCATGTGCTATAGCAAAAAGGTTTCATGAGAGAACAATCACTTTTTTTTTTAGATATCACTTTAGAATCAAAACCTAGTCTGGTTGATGCTGTGGTGCGTACATTTATAATTGAATTACTAATAGTTGCTATTAAGCCACGAATTAGTCTTATGTATAAACTATAACTCAACCATTGCAAGTAGTACTAGCTGTCATATATTGGAAGTGGGAGCAAATATATGTGATTTGGTATTTGGTAGAAGGCGGATTTGAAAAGGCTTTTCAACTGAACAAACTGGAGACACAGCTTTGGAATTGAACCAGTAGCATCTGTTACTACGGTTAGTAACAGAATTATATACAATATAAGAGCATAATAGCGTAGTGAAAACATGGTTTTTTTGACAACAACTACTGTGTGATCTTTGCTATCGCTGATCGTAAGATACGTAATAACCATGTCAGTATAAAATAGCGAGCTTGTTAAAAAGATGCGTAGAGGCGAGACAAATGACTCTTGTTCGAGTTTTGTATTTAAGTGCCGCAGCTCCATACAAACCCGCCTCGTCCCCGCCTCAACCTCACCCATTCTCCCTCCGCCCGAAGCCCGCGGCTTGCGTATAAAACCATCAAACTACAGATGACACGGAACGATAACAGAAATAGTCAGACAATCGTTAACTAAGCCTGAATATCATATTAATATACGAACAAAAAATATCAATCGAAGCGCGCCCTTTGAAAGAGACAAAAAATACAGGTCCGATATAATTTTATTAATTAATTCCAAACTCCTACGTCCGAGCTGATCTTTCTATACCATAACGAAGAAACAACAACCATCTTTTGATTTAGAGCCATAGACACCGTTGCTCGAAGCGAGGCGATACAGATCAGTACATCGTATTAACCAAGTACCGAGCTTAAATACTGTAGGTCGAACTTGTTAATATTTCATAGAAAAATTGTGCAATCGTGTCACATTGCTTTATTCACTGCAGTTATGTCATATTTTACCATCGATGCTCTACTGCAGGTAGGTTGTATCCCAAGTGTTCCCATGAATCCGGAATCATGCTTGCGCCCTTTATCTCCGAAGGGATCTGTTGTTCTAATCTCCACGATATGTTCATCAAACTATTGACCTGTGGTCTCTGGCTATCAAGAATAAGACTAAGGTAAACCCTGCATGTCGTAGAAGGCGACTAAGAAAGTGTTCCGGTGCGTGAGGTTTGAAGGTGAATGGCATTATTGCTCACGAAGCGAGTCCGGTATAAATGACAAGTACGAAGAGGTCTAGCGCTTGTTTTTTCAAAACGAGAGTGCCAAGAAGGACTACAGTCTTCCCTGGGACGTGCTTCAAGCGTAGTGCCAGGAGGCACTGGTATGTTCCGTAGCAGATCCCGATGCCTCCCACACTAGGAATTACAACCAAAGGGGTTTTACTGGGTAAAAATCCCTCATAGTATCTATTTAAAGGATTTCCAGAGATAATGAAAAAAGGGTTCTATAAACTAACAAGATTCGCCAAGGTTATACGGGTGATCTCTACTTTATGGAGAAAACTTTGATAATAAATATTTAGATCTTAGCAACATTAATTTAAAGATATCATTAAATCATTAGAACACATATAAAATAATGTTTTATAGACTAGAAACTAGTTTGTGATTTAAGAGGGTAATATGACCAACAATAGCAAATACCAATCAGATTCTTTGTTCTATCTCATATTGTATTTCTATCTTTACTGAAGGAAAATAAGTAATTTTTATATCTATTTCTAAGTTGCTACACAACTGAGGGTGAAATGTATTAACCACCGTTAGCCAGAGAGGTAACTTAAGAAGAATCAAATGTAATGATACTAAATTTACATTCAATTATTTTTTTTATAGCTATCGCTTAGCAAATTGCTTGGAGAACGGCCATTAAAAACATAATCATATCTTTGTTACGTTTTTTGGTCACTAACAATGTCCCAGAAGAATGCCTATCAAGATCCCGGACCCCCGTTTGTTTATGGGCCCACCCTTCTATTTGGAATAACTGAGAAATTTTAATCGGCTTGTTCAAACATAGTCCGAATTATTTATTATGAAAGACAGCCGGGCAAAATTTCAGTTATAACGTTTTTGTCTCCATCCACACGCTGTTAATTATGATGGTCATAATAAACTTTTTGAAAATTACTATCATTAAATTATTTATTATCTGTTTTGAGGAAGTAATTCAATAAAGCAGTTTTAAAACCACAGATATTTTTACACTGTACTAGCCTACTCTAATCGCAGGCTGTATTATCGTTAGACAGGCGCTAAACTGTTGAAATTATTAGTGTAATCAAACTTAACAGCTTTAGTGAAGCGATGGGCAAGTGCTTGTTCTGTAATACGGATTAATAGATTCGATTGCAGGGTCACATTATGCAGTTTAGTTAGTACTAAGATTTTCTATATCCAAATGTTTAGCTAACGCGCCTATATCGCAGTTCTGCCACTGTAACGTAAAGGCCGCGTATCACCGTTTGAATACCAGAATATTCCACCATATCTATAAATGAACACTATATGAAATTGAAGTCTAGTATTATTCATTTTGCTTCAGTAATATCACTGACAATTCTTTAAATTTACGTACTAGCTACCGCGCCTATATCGCAGTTCTGCCACTGTAACGTAAAGGCCGCGTATCACCGTTTGAATACCAGAATATTCCACCATATCTATAAATGAACACTATATGAAATTGAAGTCTAGTATTATTCATTTTGCTTCAGTAATATCACTGACAATTCTTTAAATTTACGTACTAGCTACCGCGCCTATATCGCAGTTCTGCCACTGTAACGTAAAGGCCGCGTATCACCGTTTGAATACCAGAATATTCCACCATATCTATAAATGAACACTATATGAAATTGAAGTCTAGTATTATTCATTTTGCTTCAGTAATATCACTGACAATTCTTTAAATTTACGTACTAGCTAACGCGCCTATATCGCAGTTCTGCCACTGTAACGTAAAGGCCGCGTATCACCGTTTGAATACCAGAATATTCCACCATATCTATAAATGAACACTATATGAAATTGAAGTCTGGTATTATTCATTTTGCTTCAGTAATATCACTGACAATTCTTTAAATTTACGTACTAGCTACCGCGCCTATATCGCAGTTCTGCCACTGTAACGTAAAGGCCGCGTATCACCGTTTGAATACCAGAATATTCCACCATATCTATAAATGAACACTATATGAAATTGAAGTCTAGTATTATTCATTTTGCTTCAGTAATATCACTGACAATTCTTTAAATTTACGTACTAGCTACCGCGCCTATATCGCAGTTCTGCCACTGTAACGTAAAGGCCGCGTATCACCGTTTGAATACCAGAATATTCCACCATATCTATAAATGAACACTATATGAAATTGAAGTCTAGTATTATTCATTTTGCTTCAGTAATATCACTGACAATTCTTTAAATTTACGTACTAGCTACCGCGCCTATATCGCAGTTCTGCCACTGTAACGTAAAGGCCGCGTATCACCGTTTGAATACCAGAATATTCCACCATATCTATAAATGAACACTATATGAAATTGAAGTCTAGTATTATTCATTTTGCTTCAGTAATATCACTGACAATTCTTTAAATTTACGTACTAGCTACCGCGCCTATATCGCAGTTCTGCCGATATAAAATAAAAGTCAGCCTATCACCGTTTGAAAGTAGAGTACTCTGGACAAACACTTGACTATATCCCATCAACTAACACCACTCGAAATTAAGGTGTCTAGGTTATTATTTTTGCATATCATTAACAATTTTTTTTTTAATTTTCGTAATCGTCAGTTTTAATCAGTATGCGTGATGTGGTATTGTGCCCATAAATCCTAATGTTCGCTGGATACTGAAAATATCGAGTAAAGCCTCTAGTAAATATCCATTTAATAAATGTATTACTAATCGGCAACTGGCTGTAGGCTTATCGATAATTCATCGCATAGTGCGGATTCGGATCACACCCCTGGCATTAATAAAGAACCGCCCAGACGTCTGCCAGGCGTCGCCTCCGACACAATAGTGATAATGAAACATGCATTACGGGCGCCTTTTATAGTGCTCGCGCTCGCTCGCACCAATCACGGCTTGTTCGTGTGCCGTTCGAAATTTAAATTAGTTTTGAATTTTAAATGCAATTTTAGAACAGCACAGAGTAAACTAAAATATCGGTGAAACGAGATTTATGATTTCTTTAATAACTAACTGGGCTGGGGCTCCGGGTTATCAGCTATGTCCATTTGACCGAATCCAACGTAGGGCATCTCGGATTGTCGACGATCCTGAACTTGCCGATCGGCTAGATCCTTTGGCACTGCGTAGGGATCTATCTCCCCTATGCATACTTTACAGAATTTACAATGGGGAGTGTTCTGAGGAGTTGTTCGATTTAATAGAAGCCGCTGATTTTCGCAACCGATCGTCTCGCCGGAACTATCATCCGCACCATCTGGATGGTTGGCGTTCCACTACAATGCGTTTTAAAAACAGTTTTCTGCCACGCACAGTAAGTCTCTAGAATTTGTTGCCATCAGCGGTCTTCCCCAACAACTGCGACATTGGGTTATTCAAGAAAAGAGCATATTCTTACCTGAAGGGTAGGCAACGCACTGGCATCGCTGGTGACCGTGGGCGGCGGTGAATCACTTACCATCAGGTGACCCGTCTTGCTCGTTTGTCTACTAGATCTTATAAAAAAAAAAAAAAACTTAGCATCTGTATTATATCTGACTTAAATGTAAGTTTTATTCAAATCCATTAAGTCCCTCGGAAAAGGAAGTTGTACGGCACACATTTAAATCAGTATTTAAATTAATATCAATTCTGTACTGTAATTGTAATAGGATCTAATACATAGCTAGAAAGGAATGGCGTATCAATCCATATGGTACCAAAGTATCAACATTTCAAAATAAACGCGGAGAAGAAAAACTTTAATCTAAAAGGAAGTAGAACTTCTATTAATAACTTAGACTACAAAATTGTTCAAACTATGAAACCAATCGATCGATCGATCGATGGGGAGGTCTTTAGGGGAGGCAATGAACGTCTGTCGGCTAATACTGATAATGATGATGATGAAATCAATAAATACGGACTGCTTTTTAAACTATCAAAGCTTAGTTAGAGAAAATCCTTTAACACATTAACCGATATTGAATCCGAAGACTTCGGAAGTTTTATTTCATGTTTATCACTTGCAAATCTGATGCTGCTGTTCGACATTACTTATTCATTTTAGAAAGGCCAAAATAAATTTATGTATACGATTTTTTGGTACATGTCTTCCATCATCAGTAAGTATAGGTGCTTAATGTTGAGTAGTAAATCAAGATTGTTGACATGCATATCACGAAAACCTTCCATCCATAGAAATCTAAAGAAGTCGAAAGGTTCTCAGGCAAAATTTTGTCGTTCCTTTATAATCAGATTGTGTAAGTTAACTCAGCGCACCTTAGGTTATCAGATTCGGTGCTAACGTGATTGCTTAGATTCGGAACTTAGCGCTCCGCCGTTACCTTAGTGGCGTTTGCAAATCATCCTCGTCCGCTGCAGCCGCTGCACCACACACGAGCTGATCGGGCCGGGGAATTCAATTTGTACGTAATATGACGGAGGAATACGGGATCGCGATATCAAAATATCATTACAGGGGAACGAGCGGCGCGATCGCGAATCTGCGATACTTATTTATTGACGTCGAATTACTCACCTATGAATATTATAGTGATGTGAATTTTAACGGCTTTATACACGGACTACTTTTTTGCTTTCTCCATAAACTGTTAAATGCTAGTTATACGTTGAAATAGCATAACACACTCATCTTCTTATTGAGCGGCTTAAGTGTGTCAGTTTGTCGCCGATAGCTTGTTGGTTTGTTGCGTAACAGTGTGAGTGCAGCCAAGGGAGTGAAGTCGGCAAGGGATTCAAATACTCCACATACCCTACATGTAATTATCATTGTTAAATTCAATTTCCATAATAATTAGATTTTAATGTAACTTGTAGCTCGCTGGCCTAATGGTTAGAGCGTGCGGCTTTCATTCCGAAGGTCGAGAGTTCGAATCTCGGCATGTACCGATGACTTTAATATTTAAGTTATGTACATTTGTGGAATTTAGTTACAACAGCGAAATACAAACAATGAAGGAAAACATCGCGAGGAAACCCGCACACTGAAATCATCTTTGTGTGTGTGTGGTCGCCCCAATAAAGTGGCAACAGGTTCGCCCCCTGTTACATGGGACCTAATCTGACCACACCTGGCGAAAAGTGAATGTTTATTGACCTCTGCTTACCCCTACTGGGAAAAAGGCGTGATAAATAAAAATTTTTTTTTTTTTATGTAACTGTTAGCTGTTAATTTTGCTGATTGCTGGGCTTTTACTAGAATAATATAACCGTTTTTAGCAGAACGAGGAAACGAGAGACTTGTGCCAGGATCGTAGCAACTGGAGAGAGGTGGTATCTGCCTACCCCATTGAGAACGAGGCGTGATATATGTGTATGTTTATGTCGAAAATTCTATTTCCTAATAGCGTCGTTGGAATATCGGACATATTTTAATAGTTTCAAATGTCTTTATCATTAATTGTACCGAAAAAACCATGTCCATCGAATCGCGTTTGATACTAATACATAATATATAATAAATAATATACAAAAAATACATAATATATCTGTTTATATAGAAAAAATTATACGTTTTAATGTAATATTCTATCATCTCTGATTTTTGTCTGTGTTGAAAGATAGGTCATTGTAAAGCCTTTGTGGTGCAAAAGATCAAAAAAAATGTTTATAAAGTATGCATAGGTCAGTAATATTGGTCTATTACCCGCGACGGGCCCGCCCTAGGCCCGCTTGCAATCCGCCACGCGTTTGATATTGCTTCCGTTATTACTAGTTTAATCAAATCCAATATGGCGGGACGTGCTGAATAGAAATGTTGGCAGCGGACTCCTTACTGCGAGCGATCGCGGCGATTTAAAATCCTGCTGCGGCTGTGCATACATTAGGAGGAGTATTCCAAAGAGGAACGAACCTACAGACAAACACATAAACTCGTATACTACAAACACATACAGGATGTGACTAGGTTAATGCGTTTTCTTAAGAGAACGGCAAATGCATGGTGGTCTTGCATTTACCGTAACACAGAGTGGGTGCTGAGGAAGGCTTTGCTCTTCCATGGGATGTTTTAGAGTAAGAGATCCCGGAGCCCCTCCTAATGCACTGAGGGAGCTCCTCCTAATGCACCGAGGGGGTTTTAGTGGGTAGAAGTCCCATATAACCTTGTCTTCCCTTCAGAAGCAAGGTATCTTTTTAAGAAGATTTCTCCAACGATAAAAAAAGTTAGTGCGCCTTATAACCACTACAGACTTAACACTAGATCAAGAACTAGAACATGCATTGTTTTAATAAAAAATATATATATATATACGATCTAGTTTAAAAATAAATAAGCTTAAACCCTGCGTCATTGAAAATAATACTCGTGGTAGGTGTCTATTGCTGAAGAGCGATAGGTACAGTACCACTGCAGCTCTTATTTTAACGTAACAATAGTAGTGTGCCAACAATTTCCGGATTGAAAGGCGATGTTGCTAGTGAAATTACTGAGTGAGTAATGAAACTGAACATCTTATATCACAAGGCGATAATCACAATACGATGCTGTGTATGTCATCTTACTTGACACCACGTTGTTAAGTGGGAAAACTTATATTTTATAAAATAAAAATACTCGTCAATTGTCTCATTCCACCATCAATAAGGTAAAATGGAAAAAAAATTGTGAATCACAGGTCAATTAGCGCGTAAGAGCTGCCTCCATTATCTGGTGACGTCTTTCGCGGTGAATCACCTTCTCTACGTTTCTTTTGTCAATGGTACCGGCGGACAATAAGGTCGAGGCCGACAACCCCGGCTCCCGGCTCCCGGCTCATTACATCTTAATAACGTTAATAACAAGGGTGTCATTTCAGAGCTAGAAATTTCTCTACTATGTTTCTGGACGTGTCTGTCTAACGCAGTAGTACACTAACATTTTTGTCGAACCATTTCCTTTTCAGGAACATAACTTTTATCACTACCTAGAAATTATTTTTTGTAGCAATTAATACTAAATATTGCCAGCCTCAAGTGGGAATGAACAGGATAGCCGATGGGGCACTAAGTTCCTGAAATGGCGACTGCGTACCGATAGACGTAGTGTTCGCAGGCCCCCCACCAGGTTTTCCGACGATCTGGTGAAGGTTGCGAAAAGCAGCTGGATGCGAGCAGCTTAGGATCGATCGATGTGGAGATCTTTAGGAGACGTCTATATCTAACATTGGACGTCTATCGGCTGATAATAAATGCGACATATATATGTATTATCTTTTACCTTTTGTAAAATATGGTACAGGGCCGGTTCATTAATAAATCGGAAATGTATGTGACTCAATCATTCCGATAACCTAACATTTTTCTATACAGTCAAAGGAAAAATGCGGCCAAACATGTTGCTGTACAAAATCAGCGACATGTTGATACAGTCTGTTGATTACATTTTTCTATTTCCGGTAAGGTTCTAGTGTGGAAGCGATAGGAGCATATTTGGAATTTATCGAAGATGTCAAAACATTTTATCTGGGAAAGATTTTGTTTGTTTCAACTTGGACCGCATTAATCATGTTAGAGCGCAATAAAGTAAAAATTTACGGATTTTATCGGCGACGTCAAGACAGGATAATATAATTTATTTAACGATAACTGGATGATCCAAGACGGTTAGATGCTGGGTCAGGGATTGCGTTATTAATAAAATTAATTAATCGAATACTAAGGTTACCACTAGAAGACCTAGACTTCTACACACAATGAATTGATTCTGCGTAGTTCGTATTTTGAACAATTATTAAAAATATATTGATATTTCATATAAGTTTAACATCTGTCAGCTGAGTGTCCTCTCTTGACCGTGGCTGCAGCAAAACACTGGGAACGTGAGGTCAACAAATAATTACATACGGAACATTTAATTTGAATAATTTTATTTAAATAGTAGAAGTATAATGTTCCGGTTATATCGTCATCATCAGCCGATAGACAACCACAGCTGAACATAGGCCTCCCCCAAAGATCTCTACCTCGAACGGTCCCGCGTTGCTCGCGTCCATTGGGTTCCTGCGATTCTCACCAGATCGCCGATTCACCTTGTAGGAGGCCTCCCAACACTACGTCTACCGGTACGCCGGCGTCACTCGAGAACCTTACTGCCCCATCGGCTGTCGGTCTTTCGAGCAATGTGCCCTGCCAACTACCACTTTAGTCTAGCAATATTTTAGGTCATATAATAAATCATAATCTCACAGTTTTTTAAAACACGAACGACGAGACTGTACTTTTAAATTTTGCCAGTAACACCTGTATTATGGTATTTCTTTACAAAAATAGATAAATAACAATACTTTACGCCTAAAGTAACATCAAAGTTAATAACTGGCGGTAGGTGTCTGTTGCCAGAGACGAGACCGTCTAGGTAAATACAAGTACCACCACAGCGTCTATAACTGTGTACTGTGTTCTGGTTTAAGAGGCGCTGTAGCTAGCAAAAATATCTGGGGTAACGAGACTTAACATTTTACTTCTAAAGGCGACGAACGAAATGAGGTGCTGTGAATATATCATCTTAACCAGCGCCATGTTAGGAGCAGGCGTATCGCTTGCCATCAGGTGAACGACCCGCAAGTCTCGTCGCCTCGTTGAATAAAAAAAAAGCTATAGGTTCGACGTGGTCTGTTACTGCTGTATATTTTAGAGAAGGGTTCAATGTATCGTAGAATGAAATTTAAGGGTATATTTCCAAATATATTTCACAGTAGGAGAGGCTCAACTCCATAAAGCGCATTACGAAGCCATTTTTAATTTCAACAATTTCACTCCGTATTATAATCCTTTATTATCCTGACACGAAGTCTTACAAACTACCAACTCATTTGGCAAATCGCTTTCCAACCGTTAGACGTAAAGCGCTTGTGAAAGCTTTGGCGGTATTCGTTGAGTCACTTTGTTTCGAGTGAATTTGTAGTTTCTATCTTTACGTTCATACCTTTTAAGAAACTAATAAACCTTAGTGCTACGTTTTTCAACAGCCACTTTACGTCTCCTCTGTTGCGGCACAGACCTACTCTCAATATGAGGTCGATGGGGCCATAGTGACCACGCGGGCCCAATGCGGATTGGTGACTTCACACACACCTTAGAATAAATTCTAATTAGTGTGCAGGTTTTCTTGCGATGTTTTCCTTCGTGTGAAATCATCGGTATATGCCGAGATATGAACCTGCGAACTTAGAAATGAAGGTCGCAAGCTCTAACCATTAAGCCAGCGAGCTTCTTCTTTTACCTAAAAGGACTGCGGGTACGTTTATTCGATAGTGTGTTTATTTTTTTTTATTCAACGAAGCGATGAGACGAGCGGGGCGTTCACCTGATGTTAACTGATACTGTCGCGCATAACAATGTGGGGATAGTTAGCATGCTATTCACAACTACATTGCCCTCGTCGCCTTGACATATATGATGTTAAGCCTCGTTACCCCAGTAATTACACTAACTACAGCGCCTTTCACACCGGAATACAATAATGTTAACACACTACTATTTAGCCGCAGAAATAGGCGCTGCGATGGTACGGCAACGGTACATGTAATAATGGTGATGTGTAATCTATGGAGTCGATTATGGTGTTATGTGTGAACATAGTGAATCTTTTTCGATGATAACACATAGTTGTTATAGATTTTTATTTATATAGACCAGTGCTTGACAGTGCTTGACTCACAACTGACAGTAAACGGCAAAGCACTGGGTGAAAGCGGAACTAGTCTAGAATAAACAAATAATTTGCTCTTATAGAGTGAAGTAGCAAATGAAAAATTAATAATAATCAAAGTAAATATAAGCAAGATGTCATTTCTAGATTCTATCAGAGGGTGTATATTTTTCCAAGCGTAAATTTTGTAAAATACATACACGTGTAATATTTAACCTCGTATCCCGACCTCATCAATCAAGCTGTCACCGAAATCCTCATCAACATAACATCTGCGCCATTGTTTTCAAGTGGCTTCGATAGTTCACCGCCTCTGCGATCGCATTCACCAAAAAAATTTAATGCGTCATATTGTGTAGCAGCATATTATTGTTATATCAGGAGGGGTAAAGAGGGGAGTATATTTACAGAATTACATTAGCATATATTGTTTTTTTCTATCAGATCGGCTAGGGTTCGCGATATGAATGTAAACTATATCAAAGCTAAGTTACAATTTATTGCATAGATTAGTTAACAATTATTTTATTTCAATTAATCAATGAGATGAGCGGGATGTTCACTCGATAGTAATAATGTCATCATCATCATCAGCCGATAGACGAGCACTGCACGATGTAGGCTTCACCTAAACATCGATCGGTCCCGCGTTGCTCGCATCCAGTGGGTTCCCCCGATTTTCACCAGATCGTCGGTCCACCTTGTGGAAAGCAAACGTAATATGTTAGGATGATATATAATGCACCACATTGCGATCATAGCCAACATAAGGATGTTGAGTCTCGTTACCATTTTAATAATATCCAAAGTATCACAAGGAGGTCACCTAAAGTGATGTCATTATTCTTCGTACCGTCAATGGAAGCGATGTTACTATTTTTTTAACCACTACCAGAAAATAGAGAGGTTACAATTTTAACATGTGTCCTTCCCTCTCTTTGTGTTGCATGTTTAAAAAACAAACGCTTACTGCTGTTTTTATGGTTTGGATCAGATTTTACTGGTGTGGGACCTCTGTTATCGGCGATCGTCTATGTGGGTACCACCGCAGCGACTATTCCATCCACCAATAATATTATATAAACATTACTGTGTTCCGGTTTCTAGGGTGCTGTAGCTAGTATATTATCGGGGTAATGAGATAATATCTTAAGTCTCAGGCGATATGGAGCAATATATATCATAACTAGCGCCACGTTATGGTAAGGCGTACTACCGTCAGGTGAACGCCGATTTCATCTCATCGTTTAATTTAATAAAAAAAAATGTCAAATATATGACGGACGTTAATAATGATGTATCAGGTGAAACAATAGGTTAATTTATTTACGGAGTTGTTCGGTTTCCCATTAATACCATTAATAACCTTTGTATTTGTGCGGTATTAAGGGAACAAAGGGAAATGATCCGATACCAGCCGAATCCATTTATTTCGCTAATATCTAATCTCACCGGATTTTTGTGCTTTCGTGTTTACACGCTTTTCATATATATATATATATATTATAAGATGCCGAGGAATAATCAGAGAGAAATATCTTTTATAACCCAAATAGATATTTGCCGATAGGCCTCTATTGCCGCAGACCATCTTCGTTAGCTACCACCGCAGCCTTCCTTGCAGTCCGACGAACAGTAATGTGCAAACATTATATTGTTCTGGTTTGAAGGATGTTGTAGCTGATTTAACTTATGTCTCGAAGCGGCGAGGACAATATGATGCAGTGTATGTTATCCAAACTAGCGCCTGTTATCACTTATCATCAAGTCGTATCACTTACTATATGATCGGTTTCTGTTCGTCACGTCGTTGAATAAAAGAAAGGATTTTTATTGTAAATAAATCTGTTTTTTTTGTTCTACTGCTTGACGAGAAGAACGTGATGTTCAAATGATGGTAAGTGATACGTCTTCCCATAACACCTAGCGCTAGTTAGGATGGTATACACTGCACCACATTGTAGTCGTCGCCTTGTGACATATGATGTTAAGTCCTGTTACCTCTAGTTATTGCACTAGCTGCAGCGCAATTCAAACCGGAGCACAGTAATTTTTGCACTGTACTATTTGCCTACCCCACTGGGAACGAGGCGTGACATATATGTATGTATGTATGTACTATTTGGCAGCTGAAATAGTTCCTGCGGTGCTACCTCTACCTGGTAGGTCTTCAGCTACACATATGTACTACGAGTGTAACATACCACTCACTAACGTAACTTCATTTATAAAAAAAATTACTAGTCCTAATCGACTGAATTAATCTAATGATTATTTCGTTAACCGAAATGTATTAACTTGTTTCTGTTAAGTTAAATGAAGACAGCGACTTATTAAAGTAAAACTCCCCCCCCCCCCCCCCCCTAATGTAACGTTATTAAAAGTTTAAAATATTCAAAAGTAGTTTCAGCTGCTGTCTTTTTTAAGTCAGCTACCTTTGTTACATTCGTAATGCGGTGTACGCAGGGTCCCGGGAGGGTCCTACATTTGTTCTGTCTTCCAAGAGGTCTGACGTCGTAAGTTTTGATAGTCACCCGTTTTGTATATTTGTGTATGTTTCCCCCGCAAGATTTCTTTTACGATGCAGACAGGAGCATCACACTCGCTCCGAACATAAATGTCAAGAATTTTAGAGGTCCGTGTTTAACTAGAAGACTTCAAAAAGCGAATAGATGGATGGACACATAGCTTTGTTTAAATTATACAGTAGAAATATAGATAAACAAAAATATATTAACTTTTATACAGTAAACAATTACTGCGCTTTAATAATTTCTAAGGAGGTGTACAAGCACAACAAATCACGGAACCCAATCCAAGCTCACCTGCTCGCCGTGCACCCTGTTAATCAATAAACGAGGCACTGGCTCCTACCAACCCGCATTGGACCATCGTGGTGGGAAATGGCCCGTATCCTCCCATATGAACCCCTACGAACGTGGAGATCTTTTAGAGAAGAGCGAATAGGCTAGGTCTAGAACTACCTAGACAAATGTGCTTTACGTGCTTAAGGTGGGATGGTAGTCGAGTGCTGTGTACTCCCTCGTAGGCATATCACTTAACATCGAGTGAATGTACTGCTGGAAATAATAATAATAAATGAATAAGTAGATATTACATAACTTTTTCACTCAAAGTGAAGATCATTGTGTATTGCTATGTATTATATATATTCCCACCGGCACTTTCTTGTGTTAAGTTGACTTTATAATTACTTAATATTATATGAAATTGTACACAGATACTTTATAATTTTTATGTATTTTAATATATAAGATTTTAATCTAAAATTATTTTGGTTACAGGTAAACGGGCTCTCCATTCAACAGTTAATTCGAAAAAAACTTTTCATATAGAAAAAATAACTAAAACACTATCTACTTATAATATACTTACAATAAGTAGGTAATTTTCTAGTTAAATATTTTGTATAACTAAAAATAACTGTAAGAGTAAGTATTATTTCCGGCTAAAAACTTTCCATTCTTATACTATTTTTACTGGTGGTAGGTCTCTATTGCCGGAGACCGTCTAGGTAGGTACCGCCGACGCCTCCACTGCATCCGACGAACAGTTGCGTGCGAACGTTACTGTGTTTCGGTTTGAAGGGTGTCGTAGCTGGTGAAATTACCGAGGTTATGAGAATTCGACGAGCGCGATGTAATGTATTATATATATCATCCTAACGCCTTATCATCAGGGAAACGTCCCGCACGTCACATTACTTAAACTTAGTAAAAGTATTATCTAGACAATTATCGTAAAACTAATGTAGCAACATATAACTAAATATTTAAATACATCATCGTAACCAGAGAGGTTGGCCACTTCTGTCCATAGGTCTCTCTCAAAAATGCCACTAAGCTCAATCTTCATATATATGTAGCGAATTGCTGCCAGCCGCCATCTGGCAGCAATTGGATGCGTATAACCTTCTAGTAATCTAAAGCTTGGGCTTAATTCGACGTAGTCTTAAGTGATAACACGGGTGATAAAACATGATAGCATACAATATTCCGACTTTAATATGTGGATAGCCGGAAAGTAGCAGTGTTCATGGAAGATTTACTATGATAAAGTAGTAGCTGATCACGTGGATTCGTATCCTGCTACCAACTTAACATATGCCTCCGGAATCGAACCTTGGACGTCTGTTAACAGACTAGCTTTAACAGTTAACTTGTCGGAGCTCTCAGTTCGCCGGCGGATATATAACGTGAAACGGGTTAAGTAGTTCGCGTGTTTAACCCCTTTAACTTTGTCATTTTTAGCGGCGGCTTACTTTTTCAGTTTCATTTAATTTCTCCATTAAAAGTCGACTCGTTTGATTACGCGGCAGGAGCTTGCAGCTAAAATTGAATTGAAATTGAAAATGTTTTACGTTAGGCAAACTTTTAAGACTTTTTAAAATATTTATACGTTGAACGTATACCTCTAGATCTGTCTATAACATCCTACCTTCCAAACGATTAACTTACTTTATTTAAAAATGTTCAGATAACTAAGTCTCTCGTCATCCCTTACCCAATGTCTTCCACCAAATGCGATCCTCAGCATCTCGCATCCACTCACTTCGGACCTCCCTGATGATGTCGTCGGTCCATCTGGAGAGAGAGCGTCTTACACTTCCGTTACCTGTTCGTGACCTCCACTGCAAGACTTTGCTCCATCATCGGCCGTCACCTACTTCAGCTTATAGCTTTTGAAAGCTACGTCATACGCCAAGTATTCAGCTATAATCAAATAAATCCTTCTTTTTCATTTACTACTTATATCTATGAAATAGGTATAATAAATTTTAAATCTAGATTAAGAGTAAATAGATCTCATGTAAGTTAGGTAGATCGATCGTTTACAAACTTTAAGATTGCACATAGCAGGCGTTTGTTTATACGCTTTATTTATATTTTCAACATATATTTTTTTAATAGACCAAGCTATCGTTACCTTCATCCGGTGATTAGTGATACGCCTTCGAATGACAATGTAGCGTTTATAAGAATGATATACACTGCATCACATTGTGTTCGCAGCCTTGATGTGTAAGTTGTAAAATCTAAACTCTCGTTACTCCAGTACTTTCATCAGCTATAACGCCCTTCAAAGCGGAACAAGAGGTAATGTTCACACAATACTGTGGTATATGTGGTATATAATAAAAACCTGCTGTGGTAGCTATACGGTCTGCAATAAATAGTCGACAGTAGATACAATAGTAGATATTCTTTAACCGGTCATCCGTGTTGCCTTAACGAAAAAGTACTTATTAATATAATATAATCTGCTGCTTATAACTATTTACTTCTCATAATGAATGTAAAATTGTAATTATGAAATCTCTTTTATAAATTTGTGAAGAATATATCGTATGTATTCAGAAACACGACTCATTGACTAGACCTACATTTGAAGATCCGTATAAATTAAAGTTTGCGTTTTAATAATATTTTGGGCAATTAAAGGTAACAGAATCCCGCTTCCGCTTCAGCCTATGCCATAACAACTGCATTGTAACCTTTCCGACAAATCGGTGTCGCGTTACTACTAAAACCTCCCCTGCCCACGTCCACGATAAACACCGCCTAATCGCAGCCGCCTCGTGTTACCATTGTTCAATTGTTTGTCATTGTAAGCGTTCACTTTGGGTACTACATAATCGATAATAAAATAATGTTTTTCTTTTATAACCATCTTATATTTATGCGAATATTACGCATGGATAAAACCCGCGCAAATGAACAAATTATCATCAGCCGATAGACGATCACTGCTGGCCATAGGCCGCCCCTAAAGATCTTCACTATCGATCGGTCCGGCGTTGCCCACGCTTGTTACCCGCGAATCTCACCAGATCTTCGGTCCACCTTTCGGGGTAGCTCTCAACACTACTTTAGAAGCGTCACTAAGGAACACAGCTGACGTCAAAACCTCCTGAGAACACTGCAATCTATGATAATATTTCGGAATAGCAGATTTGGTAGACCATAAATCTTTGCTCGGTAAGTTTTACCAAAGACTTAAAATTGAAGTTGTGTGCCATCGGCAGATAAAAAAAACAAATTGTGCTGTTAAGATTTAAAAATAAAAATTACTAAGAAAAGCTTCCCAGTTTTAACCGATAAGCTTTTGCGTAGGATCTGCAGCGCATCGGATACCTGTTTCGTTTACACGAGATGACAATCGCTGACGATGGCTTCCCCGTAACAATTAAACGTTGCCTGCAATTCCGATGATATCGGGTGCCGAAAGACGGGCCCCTTGACGAGCAGCACATGTCGCGAGCTGACGGAGCTGGAAGTTTTTGTTAGTGTTAACCGAACCCTAACCGGGCCCACTTCAACTTGCAGACGAATGTAAATAAACAACAACGCACCGCTTTTGTTTCATCATATACATACGTTTGCATATGGCTATCGTTACTAGTATAATAGTAAATTTGTTTATTTATTACTATAACGAAAAAAAAAATAGAAACGACAAAAATTTAACAGAAGAACGTGCTGATGATCTTTTGACAGATGTTCAGAATATTCGGACTTAAGGACGCTTTCGATCAAGCTACTTTTCAAAAATGAATATCAAACTAAAGTCGATTCAGATGAAAATTTGTCAAAGTAGTTAACTTCTCTTTTTACATAAGTAGTTAAAAATATTGTAAAGTAAATAAATTTGTTTAAAATTAATTGTATGACTCCTCCTAAGGTATTCCTGTCAATCTTCTTCCTCCTGCCCTTTTCCCAGCTATGTGGGCTCGGCACAGTATGTACTTCTCTTCCATATCCCTCTATCAGCCGTCATATCTAAATTCATGCTCTTCTTACACATGTCTTTCAAACAATCCATCCACACATTCTTCGGTCTTCCTTTACCCTTACAAACATCCACGTTCATTCTTATTACTTTCTTTGTTATATGCAGGTACTACTGACAATATACCTCCTAATTCGATGTTCAATGCGAATAACTTGAGTATTAAAAACATTTACTCATAAATTTATAGAAACTTCAAATTTATCTGTATTTAATAAGAATTTTTAAGGAGAAAGTTAGCGTTTTGCGTAAACAAGTTATTTCCGATAATGAAGAGGGTAATTTAATCGGTAAGGGGAAAGAACCCCGAATCGGATTAGCTCGCTTTAAAAGAGGATTTAGTTGAAAATGCGCCCGTCTTCCACTATCAGTTGCATCTCCATTTGAATAGGAATTAACCTAAAAAAAAAACACTTCTATTTTCTCCCTTTTTATTTCTTCTTTAAAAAAAAAATTACTTACAGACTTCAAGGTACGCATTTTTCGTATAATTTTTGTTAGTCTACGAAGCGATTAAACAAGACAAGGTGCTAGTTTAAATTGTACATTACTGTTTAGCGACAGAAATAGGCGTTGCGGTAATAACTGCTGGTCTCCTACAACAGGGATCTCATTATCATTATTTAAACCGATGGACGTGTACAGAAGGACTTAGAGACCTCATCATCATCATCAGCCGATAGACGTCCACAGCTATACTTAGACCTCCCCAAAGATCTCCACATATAGTCAGCATTGCTTCCGATACCGCTAGGCACTAGGCGCTGTCGCAAGTAGGGGTCCATATTACGGGAGAGATTTGGGCCATTTCCCACCACGTTGGCTCAATCCAATTTTGGCGCAAGGTTGGCGGGAGCCAGACCCTCGTTTGTTGATTAACAGGGTGCAAGTGAGTTGCTCGTGAGCAAGTGAGGGTAAATTGGGTCCGGTGAGTTATTGTGCGGGATCCCTTACACCCCCATAGAAACCTAACCGCCAGTAAAATATAGTTTTAAACATTACTATTTTTTAACGTTAATCAGCCAATACTTGCTATCAATTCTACATGGTATTAAGTTATAAGGAAGCAGCGATGTTATAATAATGAATTTACGATATGATGGTGATCGCCAGCTGGGTTTTGAAAATTCGGGAATAGAACCCAGTGCCTTAGTTTTGCAAGGCGCAGTTATAATTCTTAAAACTCCACAAGCTAATCTATTTGTTTAAACGATATTATGAGGTTAAGGCAAATATTTGAAGGAGGTAAGAAGGTCAGTTAAATTTTACTTTTTTACCCTTCCTTTTGAACTTTAACATAATTGATTTATTACTTATGAAAATTTGTTTTTAAGGGCGGCGTGGGGGTTAAATTATTAAACACATCCAACCTTTCATCTGAAAATACTATTTAAGGAAACAATATTTTCATTATATGTTATGGATATAGATGGAATACTTGACCAGCTGCTGTGGTATCTTTAGAATTGTTTTCCTATGTTAGGTCCTGTTTTATAATAAAGGACATGGCTTTATTTATGTTACTATGTAAATATTCTTCAGTATATAGAGAACTAAAATTCTGGTGAAAATCATAGAAAGGTTATGAAGTAGCAGCAGAAGTGGTAAGAGCGATGTGCGATAGGAGAGTTATTGACTAAGGAACGAATTACTGGCGATGAAGCGACTGCTCCATTAACTATTAATGCCTACATTAGTATAAGTTTAAAGCACTATAACTAAGTTCTCACGTCGATAACTCGCAAGGAAGCAATTTCAAACGCAGCACGCAGGTTAAGCGTCAAAGTGCCCTGACTGCCGCGCTCGGGGCAAATTTGTACCTCGGCCCGTAATAGAAGCCAACTATCTTAGCTGTTCAACTATCCTCGGAAGTTTCCTTGTGGCTCTCACGCTCCGTAGTGAGGTAACCTCGACAAATTTAGATTATCTCGACATTTCTTTTTGATCCTTTCTCACAACATCGACACTTTCTACGTAACCATAAGTATTTATATATGGTTTAATAGAAGTTAGTCTCGTAATATTTGAAATATTCTAATAGAAAGAATAGCAATGGGCGCACTCACTTACTTTTAACATTCCCATTTAACACAGTTAATAAATGAATTTCTTAATATTTTAACTGCACTTAGTAAAGAGTAGGTAAAAGACGCCAAATAGTACTTTAATTTAGCCACATAAAATTTTACTAGCTGTTCCTAGCCCGCTGTGTTAGCTGTAACATCTCTATAACTCCCTTTGGGGATTGAATTTTATACAAACCATTCTTAGCTGACCTCTAAATAGCAGAAGCGATATCTCTACCAAATTTTGAGTGTTTACGTATAATTCTTCTGTAGATCTCGCGATGAAGTCAATGAATCTCTATAGGTCTGTTATATATGTATAGATATACACTTATGTTGTTATATGTTCAAGTTTTTAATTTGTTGATAACTATATCGTATTCAATACACTTTAATTAAAACATCTTGACACTGCAGGTTTGTTTTTTTTTATATAGGACGTATAGCGAAAATTTTACAGAATCACTACTAACCATATATACTTAAAAAATATTGCTTTGATCCTCAATAATAATTTGTCGTATGAAAGTCGTCCGTACGATTGCGTTATAAATAATTAGAAAGGGGGGGTGGATTCTCTCCGTTGAATTCTCTAGTGTTTCCAGAAGATGGTGTTACGAGGAACATCTCAGCGCAAACATTGTTTGAAGGCGCTGCGTGTTACTGACACACAGACACAGACACAGACGCGTGTAGTTCAAAGCGTATAGGAATAGTTGCGAATGGCGCAGCCCTTCGGCACGGTGGCCGGGGCTCCGCAGTTTGTGAGGGACAAGTCGCAACTTCGAAGCGAGTTTAGCGAGAATGTCTCGCAAACACTCTTCACACTTCAAAAGTTTGCTTGTAAAACTTTAACTCACTTTATACTACCGGAAGTACTGAATAGTTATAAAGATTCGTCTGTGTCACTTTTATAATTAATTTTCTTTATTTTCATGTCTCACTAAGGAACCAAAGGTAAGACGAATCATATCGCAAAGTTAACTGCGATTAAAACACTTAACTATGTATGTATATGTCGGCGAGTGGACGGGATTTCCTTCAAAATCCATATTAAAAACAAATTCGAAGTAAGGAAATAATTTGTTTATTACAGAATAAGAACTGTAGAGACCAAGAGGGAAAATAACAGCGAGTCCCTCAGTGAAGGAGCTTTTTTATACCTCATTTATATTATTGATTAATAATATAACTATATTTAATATTAATACATATATAAATATTTTTGACACTTTGTTATTACAAGAACAATAAAAAATAACGATTTTTTTAAACTAAAAGTCCTAAATGTCTGAAATAATTCATTTAGTACTTAATCGTATTGACTTTTAGCGGAAATAACAAAGTGTTAATATAACGGAACTGTCAAGTACAAGACATTTTATGTTACAAATGGAGGTAAATACAAAAAAACATAATAAAACATATTTACATCGCTTGTATAGACCATCGAGATCATCATAGACTCCATATATATATATATATATATTATATAATTTTAATGTTATTTCAATTACACTAGCTAATCTCTGCGTACATATTTTAAGTCAGTTTTTTTTTTTTTTTAACTCGCCCCTGTTACGTGGGACCTAATCTGACCACATCTGGCGAAATGTGGGTGTTTATTTACCTCTGCCTACCCCTACTGGGAAAAAGGCGTGATAATATTATATAAAAAAATAAAATAAAAAGTATTTTTTAACATTTTCACTACTCTCTTAAAACAGTATGTTTAAATAGTATAAGTGCTTAATAATAACTCTTAAAGTTAGTAAGTACTATAATTATTAATATTATATAAAACAAAAAATCCATACATCGAAATACAGGTCTATATTACTTGGGATGGGATGTTCTAGAATAAACTAATATATAATTCACAGCATCCTATTGTTATCTCATTAATAAAAAAGTAAGTTTCCATCACACTTGACAAGGTGTTAAAAAGAGATAAAACTATAGTGTGTCTCGTTATTCCAACAATATTGTAACTGAGGCATCCGCTCACCCTATATTTGTTTATATATTATATATGTGCACATTGCGTTTCTATGAAATTTATGGGCTAATTCAAAATTAAATATTAGCCCTCTGGGTGTCATAAGGGTCGCTTGCGGAATGCATCGGCCTAATAAGGGGTGCGGCATTCAAAGATTATGGTGTCACTGTATCAAATAAAACACATACCGCAAAATGAAAATTTGAATATAACAAAATATTTTTTTTTCGTTAGTAAATGTAAGTTACGTACAATCAATAGTTATCTCGAGGATATATCGCTCGAGGACTGCTTCTGTGGATAGTTTCCTACTTCTGCTCTGTGGCTACATCATTGAGCTTGTACAGTGCTAAAGGTTTCGGACCGTCGTGACACCCTTATTGTAAAACCGCAGTTAAATGGAATTTGTTGTGTTTCGATTGTAATGATATCAGGGCTAAAGTATACATGGCATATCAAGCCTTATCATCATCGGCACCATTGTCATGTAACATCATCTAAAATCTCATTCAACTTGTAGCTCATTGTCGATATAAAAATTGATCCAGAAGAGATATTTATAAACTTCACTACTTCTACAAATATCTTCACATTGATCAGTTCCTTTCTTTTTTATAACATTACTAATATATCTGTGTTTGTTTCTTATCGTTTTCTTATATGGTATTATATTTTTTCACTTATAATAGACTCATTAATTTTGATACAAACTTTGATTTTAATAATATGTAGAGTAATAAGCCCTAACAACCCAGAGAGTACTTCACTAACTGGAAAACTAAACTTTCCCCATTTCTGCTTGACGGCAGAATTTGAAGCAATGTTACACAAATAGATGACCTTTAGGTTATTTCTTGTGTTAATGCTTTAACTTTATCATGTAAGATATAGTACCGATCGACCTTGAGTAACATTTAACCGCACAGTTTTAACCGTAGCCAGTGAATGCCTCGGCTAGATAAATTTCAATTACTGTGCGAGTACGTTACACGAAAGTTTTAGCGAGCTCTCGAAGATTTAATTATTCATACTCATCAAACTCTGATTGAATTATTGTTTTAAAGAATGATATCAATTATCTGGATTGAAGTTATTTTATTGAACGATTGAGAAAACTGGATTTTCCACTAGACAATAAGTAATACGCTTACTTATAATATTGTAACGCTTGATCTGGGGTGAAAATTACAATTTACAATATTTAAAGAGCCAAAAAAATTATTGCCAAGAATAAATAGTACTTATCTAGATAAAAAAAAATACACATACAGTACATACTGTGCCGACTCCAAATAGCTGGGAAAAAGGCAGGAGGAAGGAAAGAAAGATAAAAAAACGAATCCATTCATTAATTACAAATATATCTCTTTATTCATATGTAAGTAATGGTTTTTCATAACAAATTACTTAATATATATGTGGTATAGTTGACAGTGAGGACGCGCGTCAAGAAGGAGGGGCGCAGTGTGAATCAAGTGCAAGTAGCTGAGAGATAGAAATGGTGTCTCAACAATCAATCAATCAAATCAATACATAACGATTTTTAAGTGTTTTTGTATTATAAAATAAATATATATACACAAATATGCATATGGAAACAAAGAGCCGCATCTTCACATCCAAAAAGCAGCATATGGCTCGCGAGCAGCTGGTTGCCGGATCGTGCTCGTCTCTTTGAAGCTTAAAATTTTAAGCGTCGGTTTGACCTGCTGTCCACCGCCAAATGTATATGTACACACTTTTGTCAGTTCCTTCCACCCTTCCACCTCCTAAATAGATACTACCGCAGCGTCTATTGCAGTCGGCAAAAGGTATTGTGCAAATATTACTGTGTTCAGTGTTTGTTTTGTAGTAACTAGACTCAACAAAGTCTGATCTTCGCTTTCAGACTTTGTTAAGGCATAACGTGGTGTACATAAGCTCATCAATGCGGGTATGCGTGGAACACCCGAAATCTCTGAGCTTAAATTTACCAATTTAGCAATTCGGTTAATTTGATACTGATTTAGCATTACTCAAAGATTATGTGTACGTTGTGAGTAACTTGAGAGATTCTAAATAATTCAGATAAGTTGAGGGAGCCAGGGTATGCGTGCTTATTTGCTTGTATGGAGCGCACGCCCTTGCTAACCATCAGGTTAAAATCTCGCTCGTCTCATTATCATTCATACATCGAACAAGTAAAAATTAAAACACTTCAATTTATTACCTTTAAATTACCCAACGGATTTTTATCATCATCATCATCAGCCAATAGACTCACCAAATTGTCGATCCACCTTGTGGGAGGCCTCCCAACACCATGTCTACCGGTACGCGGGCACCACTAAAGGACCTTACTGCTCCATCGGCCGTCGGTCCTACGGGAGATGTGCCCTGCCCACTACCACTTAAGTCTAGCAATCTTTTGAGCTATATCGGCGACCTTAGTTCTTCGGCGGATCTACACATTTCTGATTCGATCATGAACGGGTTTCTATATTGATATAAAATTCCGTTTTCATACTACTTCAATAAAATATCTTCAATTCACATAAAGAATTTATATATCCTTAAAGAAAAGTTTCTTTTTTGTTGTTCTTACAACAGCGTTCAGATGTTCCAAGTAGATTAAATTTATAGCACAAAGAATTACTGCAACATATATTATATATATACACATATTAAAATTAATGGCAAGTTAAGTTACACGAACTTGTTTCCCAACGTGACGGGGTTCCGTCGTGAGCTGCACAATGTGAAACTTCCGTGACGCTGTCACAATTCGCGGCGATATGCTGAACTTTGTCATCTTTTCATTCATAAGAAAATTGTTGCAACATTGTTAGGGAACAACAATTTCATAACAAATAATTGGTTGCGACCTAAAGGAAGCAACATCTCCGATACCAAGCGCGACAACTTGTACGTACATAACATACAGCGCGATACTCCGCCGTACACACAAACGGATCAAAACAAACGCACATGTTATCATAGTAGTATATCATTTATCATCATCATCATCATCATCATCATCAGCCGATAGACATTCACTGCTGGACATAGGTCTATGTAGTACATCATTATCTATATGTAACTGGTGGCAGTTTTCTGTAATCGCAGACCGTCTAGATAGGTACCACCGCAGTTCCTATTTCTGCCGTCAAAGAGTAGCACTTACTTGGTTCCGGTTTGAAAGGTTTGTAGCTAGTGAAATTACCGGGGTAACGAGACTCAACATCTTGTCTCAAGACAACGAGCGCAATGTACAACATCCTAACTAGTGTCATGGGTAGACATGAAGCATCAGGTGAAAGTTTAACTCGTCTCTTCGTTTCATTCAAAAAAGGAGGACAGTCGTACATGCATGAAATTAAATTTTTTTTTCAAAGATGGTTTTTTAGTGTATTATATGGATTTTGTTTAGTATACCCTAAATTTATATTTTAACATATTCTAATTAATATTTTGATAATGGACTATATACATAGGTCGTATTTATATACTATTATACGATTTATTTATTTGTAAAAGCCCGGTGTCAATGCAAAGCATTACCTAAATTAGATTTCGTTACTATCATCGTAGGCCTAGCCCACAGATCTCTACATCGATCGGTTCCGCATTGCTCCCATCCAGTGGGATCCTGCGATTCTAACCAGATCGTCGGTCCACCTTGTGGGAGGCCTCCCAACACTACGACTACCGGTACGCGGGTCCCACTCGAGGAGCTTACTGCTCCATCGGCCCTTAGTCCTTCGAGCAATATGCCTTGCCCACTTAAATCTAGCAATATTTTGGACCATATAGGTGACCTTAGTTAACATTGACTTTATCTCAATTTATATCCACCCTTGTACATCTTCCGTTTGTCCGTTACCTAAGATCCCCTGTCCGTATTAAATGTGCAATAGAGTTTAATAGGAAAACGCGTCCGGTACCTAAAAAAAAGAGACCTTAATAAAATCGTCGGTTCCGTTTCCGATGATACCATGTTTTGAATAGATTTGATTCGAACGAACAGATAGCGCCCGGTTTCGTTATTAAGGATTTCTGTTTGATCACTGAAATGGAAATAGCAGTGCTATCGTCTCGGGGATTTGAATCCCTCTTCTCGCTTCGGTTATATTAGTTTGTTGCAAGTTGCAGCTATTAGCTAATAGCGACGCGATAACGGCGCAACTATCTATATTGAGGCAAGTGGTTAGTTGCTAGCATGCGAATAGTTTTATATGCCGTAGCAGTCTGTTGTATGATTATTTATGTAGCGTGAAAATAGTTCTAGAAGTTGACGTAAGTCTTAATTTATTTGCTTTGATTTATTAGTTGGAAAAGATTTTCTTCTTGATGCACCCTTTTGTGCCGATATACACGGCAGAATCATTTACGTGTCGGAATCTCACCGGTGGTAAGTTTCTGTTGCCGGAGACGTCTAGGTGGGTACCACCGCAACTGTCTATTCTTACCATCAAACAATAGTGCGAAAACATTACTGCGTTCCGGATTGAAGGGAGTTACTGCGGTAACTACAATTAACTTCCTGTCTCGAGGTGACTAGCGCAATGTGCCATCTTAACGAGGGACACATTGTTGCGGCGGGCGTATTGCTTACCATCAGGCGAACGACCGATTCTTCTTGTCCATTCATAGATAAAAATAAATGTACTTATTTTATCATTTGTAAAGACTGAGTCTATCAACCGAGTACGCGTTGATAGATATCTTCTTGAGTATGATCTGTATTGAAGAGCGGTATAGGTAGTGAAATAACTGGGGTACTCAGCCTTAACATTAGACGTCTCTAGGCGACGAGGACAGTGTGATGCTGTGTATACCGTCCTGACCAGCATTACGTTGCCACGTGTGAGGGCATCATTTACCATCAGTTTCATGTGATGTTCACGTCCCTGTAGCACAGTCGCCCCGTCGAAGAATAAAAAAAATGTGGGGGATGTACGTTTATAAACACATATATTATTGTAACAGCCTTAATATACGTAAATCGTCGCTCGGAATCGCGTTATGATTTTAGGAAAATGTCGTAAAAAACATGTACAGTAGCAGATGTTCCCGCGTTACACAACCTGCCTCCTAACAAAGCTTAATAGGTTTATACAGGGTGTGTGTGTACGTGGATGGGTACGCTCCGATAGACGCCATCTGTCCGAATCTCGCGCTCCGGTACACACCGTGTAGGTACGTACTTACGGAAACATTCGCTTTTGTTGCGTTCTCACAAACTTCCTCCGCTGGTTTTGTATGGACTTTATGGGATCCTTTGTATCAGTTCTGCGGAATGTTTCGATGGAAATCTATTTGAAATTTTAAGAATCGTACTAAAGTATGAAATGCACATATTACAATCAGAATTCACTATTAACGTCTATCGACTTTCGTTTAATACACCTCATGCAGCATCAGCTCTTGATTGATATTATATGTACATCAAATCATTCAATATCAAACTTATTTGAAATTTAATGATGACCTAGTTTTATGTAATAACTTATCGCATATGGATATTATGTTAAATTCATTTACCTTCCAAAAATTGTTATAATCATTGCCAATGCAAGAAATTAGTTAACATGTACAGAAAGAAACTTAACTTGTATAAAAACATTAATAAGTATAGTTCAACTTTATACTTAAAGTGACAAAGGTTATATATGTATTTTTTGTGAAAGTAATTTTAGAGTATCATCGTGTTATCTGTGCAAGGGGACCCGAACGACTCACAGGTCCAAAGCCACACCCCATCTGCTCGTGGTGCAGCCTGCTAATCAACAAACGAGGCTCTGACTCCCACCAACCCGCATTGGGCCAGCGTTGTGGGTAATGACCCAAATCCCTCCTTATGAACCCCTTCTAACGAAGGTCGCACGAACCCGCTTGATCCGGACAGTGCAGGACTGAACGATCTGGAGATCTTTGCTAGAGGCTTATGTACAGCAGTAGACATCACCTGTTAATGATGAACATTACAGGCACTATACTTGTATATGCGTGACTAAATGATTAGCAGCTCACACACTTTTCCAGCCAACCGATCGATCGACACAATCTAAGCGGTTCTGTAGTAGTGTGACCATATTGCCGTACCGCAGTACCGTTCTGCTGCTGACCAGCATTACTGTTACTGTGTGACATAAACTATAACTATATACATTGCTATGACAAAAATACAAGCGAGACCCAACATAATGTCTCAATAGGTTGATGTAAAATAGGGAGTCCTGGATATAAACAGCGTAAGACCAAGGTTTGTGGAACATATTACAAGAGACCAAGGTCCAGCCGTGGACGTCCATCAGTTGAAATGATGATGATGAAGATGAGCAGTAAATTTTCTCTGCCTTGATTTAATATCTTTTTAAAAAATATGTAATATTTTAAAAGATTTACTGCTATGTGATCATACAGTTCTGTATTGAAAGTATTTGATAAACTATCTCTTTACTGGTTGCGGGTCCCTGTTTCCGGATATCGTTTAGGTGCAGCTCCTATTTCGGCCGAAGATTAGTAGTAGTACATTACTTTGTTTCGTTTTGTAGAGTGTTGTAACTATTGAAATTACTAGGGCAACAAGACTTAACATCTTATCTATCAAAGCGACGGGGACAAAGTAGTGCGGTGTATAACATTTTAACAAGTGCAACTTTCTTATATACGTCGCTTAGTCTAATAAAAATGTGTAAGTTATTCTGAAAGAAGAGGGATGAGTATTTTCTATGACAGGCACATACATACATACATATATATATATATGTATCCCGCAGAACAACTTACGGGTCCCAAGTCAACCTCACCAGCTAGCGAAGCACCCTGCTAATCTACAAATGAAGGTCTGGATCTCACCAACCCGCATGGGCCAGCGTAGACAAACCCTTCAAACGACGTCTTCTGGTTCCCGGTGATGCGCCCGGTACAGGACCGATCGAGGTGGGGATTGTTGAGGAAGGTCTATATCCAGCAGTGGACGTCTATCGGCTGATGGTGATAGTAAATATTTGCGTTCCTATAGGGTAAAACAAACTGCCAGACGCCTCATTGTTATATGCAGATTACAGTTGATGCATGGATAATGTGCAATATAGGGCTTCTGTTGGGTATCCAACACCAAATGTTTACTCCGGCGCTGGTGACCCTAAACGCGCCATCGGGATCGCGTGTGTTTAATCGGCGCGCCGCGCACCGCAAATTGCGAGCCCACGTCCCGCCGCCGCTGCGGCGCGACCACAGCTCAGATTGCGGCTGCGCCCAGTGGGACCCTGGCCCCGGCTGCGCTGTTATTAGCTGCATGCGGTCGCGATACAAACCCTACAATTATTATCGCTTTTTTTTAAATTCACCTCTTAAATTTAACGCATTCAGATACGTCGCGTGACGGCGAGTGTACATCAAAGTGCACGATTGTTTTCTTTCCATCTTTATTAAGTGATAATGAGGCTGAGGATAGCCCAACACGCTCACAACACTCCGACTTACATGTATTTATAACCGACACAAACAACAAAGATTTGGAGACAGATATACTGTATGACATACATTTAGTTAGAGGAGTTTGAAAACATCACACCGCCAACCAAACTCGACAACATTTCGTTTCATAATCGATCCAGGTAAAATCGTATGACAAAGCAAGGAGGTAAGCCATTGCTGAGGAGCAGTTAAAATGGATACATCAGTTGGTATAAAAAAATCTCCAATATAAGTATAATCTCCAATATATGTATATAATTATCATTACATGAAATCGCAGGCTAAAGTATTGACTACAATTAGTCGTCTCTTTTTTTTTTTTTTTTTTTGATGGTGATGTTCTCGCGGCAGTATTATTGACAACTATAGCGGCTTCATCGGACTCAGGGCTCGCGGATCCGGTATCCGCGAGCTAAAATAGTCGTCTCCTGTTAAGTTACAAATTAAACAAATTAAAAAATATATCTCTACAGTATTTTTAAATAATGAGATGTAATACAGACTAGTCTTAAAGGATAATTATTAAAGGAAGCTTCATTGTGTGGTTAATGGTGACAGTGTAAACATGTTGTAAGGCACCTTAGCGCGTTAATAAAACAGCCCAGCCCTCATCTGCGTAAATACACCCACGGCTCATTTACTCCGTGCGAGACCATCTAAAGAGTTAAGTAAAAAAACCAATGCGTAACCAATGTAGATTTGATACAGTACCTAGCAGCCCGCGGAAGTTATGAGATCCCAAAATAACAAGGCATCAAAACCTTTGCAAGTTCGCTAGATTGCACATTACTTTTGAGCGACAGAATTGCAGCGGTAGTAGTAGTAAGATGAAATGTGTATGTAGAATGTGAATTCAGATATGACAGCTGATAAGAGGGATATTGAAGAGAAGTACATACTGTGCCGACCCCACATAGCTGGGGAAAATGCAGGAGGAAGAAGATGAAGAAGTAGTAGCAGCGGTCGTATTCATCTAGAAGAAAACTGACCAGAATAAAAATCTGAGAAACGTTTTAGCTTCAATATTTCAATCTTGTTGTATAAAAGTACTTACTGATGTGATATTTTTTTTATTATACATATCAGCTCGATGACTGCTTCAAACCAGGAGTTAACCGGCCTCAGTTCCGGTGATGGTTTTCTTCTCGATGTCAATGCCGCTGGCTCTATTGTTGGTTATAGATATTAATAATTTCGCTTCGAACTGTTAACAATAAAATTACGCTCCGACGATTCCTAATGCACCGAATGTTTAATCGCTTTGATGTACTTCGAAGTATCGGATATTAAAAAAAAAACAGATTTCCATACTTATTACTAGCTTATTACTTAGTCAGTCTCAAAATTAAATATCTCACTACAAAGTTAAATATTAAAATAACTAGTAATGTTTGAAAGTAAAAATAGGTGCAGCAGTAACACAGTGACTATGAAGCCCATGAATAAGATTCTCATTACTCTATTGCAGCATACTTTTGGTACCACCGCAGCTTCTATTTCTGCCGACATGTTCCGGTTTAAAGTACGTTATATCTAATGAAATTACTAGGGTAGGAGACTACATCTTTTTTTTTTTTTTTTTTTTTTTTTTTTTGCGGGGGAAATCTTCGTAAAGATACTCTGCCTCCTGGGGGGAAGTCAGAGTTATGTGGAGATTTTTACCCACTAAAACCCCCTCGGTGGTCACCTTCGGCGTTTGGCGAGGTCACGGGATCTCCGTTCGGAACACAACCGCGGCCTCGCTAACGCTATGCTGGGATAGCTCGTCCCGGGGTCTGCTTATACAGACCCTACCAGCCTCATGAGTATTATTTCAATGACCGGCGACCACGTCCAGCCATTGTCCTCCTCAGGGTCGTCTAGAAGGCGATGAGAACCCCCATCCTGACCGCCAACAACCCAAAAGGCCCCATTATGGTAGGGGAGCACCATTCACCGGTGAGACGCGCTGACGCACGGCAGTGCCACGACGGTTTCTTCTCCGAGCGGGATCTGTCCTCTCTCTAGCACGCTCAGCAGCCTCCTTTTGTACCATTACAGTTTCGCAAAAGGAGGCTACGGCCCTCCATGCAACGTCTCCTCCCAGCATCGCCGACACGATTACTGGCAAGGAGAGGTTCTGTCCGATCTGGTTTATCAGGATCCGCCGCTCCGGTTCCCATGCCGGGCAAACCGCGAGCGTGTGCGATGCGGAATCCAGCTCTCTTCCTCCGCAGTGAAAACAATTCGCCGTCGCTTCTCGTCCAATCTTGCACAGATAATCACCGAAACACCCGTGCCCAGTAAGTATCTGTGTAAGTCTGTAGGTGAGACTTCCTCCGCGTCGTTGCATCCAAGCATCGAAGACCGGCAAGATCGCCCCCACAACGCGTTTGCGCGCATACCTCTCTTCCGAGAGCTTATCGCGCCACGCTGCAAGAGCCCTGCGCCGCTCCTGCCGTCGAGCCGTCTTGAGTACTTCGTCTGGCTCACTCCCACCGCTCTGGCGGATGGCGCGGATGCGGTCGTACACCCTCGCATCCATATCCGCCAGAATATCCATAGGTGGAAATCGAGCTAAGACTGTCGCCGCCTCAAAGGATATTGTACGGTATCCTCGTACGATCCTTAGTAGAGTCGGCGAACTTCCTCTACTGGTCCCCCGAGATTGGGTAGCAGTCTGTGCATTGCACCGGCTATCCTCTCGATCCGGGGTACTAGACGCTCGAAGTGTTCTTCGAAGCCCCAACGACTGTCCAATGTCAGGCCAAGGTACTTCATGTACCGGCCCACTTCCACATCGTGCCCACCTACTTGGACACACCAGTTAGGTGGTTCCCTAGACCTCGGCATTTTGTGGAACCATAGCGCCTCGGTTTTGTGGGGCGCTATTTGTAATCCTAACTCGTGTATTTTAGCGACGACAGATTCCGCTCCAAGCTCGGCGAGCTCCCTGGCCCTTTCAAAGTTGTCTCCACTGGCAATCACCAAAGTGTCGTCTGCATAACATACAACATTTACTTCTGCGGGGAGACTAACTCGCAAAACAGCGTCATACGCCAGATTCCACAAGAGTGGTCCGAGGACCGATCCTTGTGGAACCCCTCGCAGAATTTCCTTTCGGATGCTATTTCCGTGTTGATCCACGTACGTAATGTACCTGTCACGCAAATAGTCCGCGATCACGTCTTGCAGGTAGAGAGGCACTTGATGATGGATTAGTGCCTCTTTAATCGCGTCCCATGGCAGAGAATTAAAGGCGTTGACGATGTCCAAGCTTATCGCCAACGCTACACCACCTTTGCCTACAGATTGTTCAGACAGGGAGCGGACGCGTAAAATGGCGTCTACGGTGGAACGCTCGCGTCGGAAGCCAAATTGGCTCTCGGCGAGATCCGGACCGACGCGCGACAGATGCCGATTGAGACGGACAGCAAGAATCCTTTCGAATAACTTGCCGACCTCGTCCAATAGACATATGGGACGGTACGCAGATGGAGATTCTGAGGCCTTGCCGTCTTTCTTTAAGAGGACCAATCGGGCTTCCTTCCAGGGTTTAGGAAATTTGGATTTACGAAGGCAGTTAGAAAATAACTATCTCAACCTGTTCCCCAAAACAGCCAGACTTAAGACCCAGACCCGTCCGGGGATTCCGTCGGGTCCTGGTGCCGTGTTCCGCTGCTTCAAACGGTTCACAGCTAGGTCCAACTCTTGTTCAGTTACCTCCATTTCGCTCTCCCACTCCCACGAAGACGTAGAGATGTGAATGAAGCGATTTGTCCGGTTCTTTGGAAAAAGAGTACTAATTACTCTCTCCAAGAGAATCGGATCTAAAGTTTCCGTCACTGGGGGCATCCACGGGCGAAGCTTGCCCAGCACCATCCTGTACGGACGCCCCCACGGATCTCTATCAAGTCCCTCTAAGAGCTCATACCAGGACCGAGATCTTGCGCTAGAAATTTCAGTTTGTAGCGCCTTTGTAGCCGCTCGATATTCGCCGTAAAGTCTGGCTATCTGATCGTCTGGAGCTCGCCTATTTCTCCTTCGAGCTCTAGTGTATTGGCGTCGGCTCCGCAGGCAAGTTGCGCGTAAACGCGCAATTTCCTCAGACCACCAGTACACAGCTCCGCGCTTTAAACAACTGGCCCTAGGCATTGAGGTATCGCAAATTTGCGTGACTGCGTGTTGGAACCATTTTGCTTCCACCTCCGGATCCGATGAGCCTTCTTCGGCATTAGGCCATGCCGCGATATAGGAGGCGGCCATAACCATATCCCGGTTAAGTCGCTTTAAGCACCAGCGTCGCGTTGGACTGCTTTTTCTGCGGCAGTAGTTACCTTCTGGCCCTCGCATTACAACATCAAAGACGATGTGGCGATGATCGGAAAGAGTAACCACCTCTTCTGCAACTCTCCAGCCCGATAACATGCGAATCGCAGCAGGAGTCGCCCATGTTAGGTCCACAACCGACTCCCCCTGCCATCGCACGCATGTGCTAACTGACCCCCTATTTACCAAACGGAGATCCAATCCAGCCGCCCATTCTAACACCGTGTCTCCCCTTCGATCATCTCTGCGGTTCCCCCATGCTCTGTTGTGAGCGTTAAAGTCCCCCAGAACAATCACCGGACGAGGTAGGTAACTACGAACACAAACTGCCACCTCGTCTAGGTACTCCTCGTAGTCGGCGAGAGACCTGTTCGGAGACACGTAGCAACCCACTACAACTACGGCTCCCCATTGCACTGCAACGTAACCCCGTCCTCTGATTAAGGAGCAGGGTCGTGCACCATCTCCGCCGCCCCAGTAGATCGCTACAGAGCCTGTATCGTCACCAAACCAGCGAGGATGTTCGGGTATGATATAAGGCTCCGCTATCACTGCCAGGGCAACCTTCCACTCATTAACCGTTTGCAACAGCAAATGCTGTGCATTACGGCAATGATTAAGGTTGCCTTGAAGAACTCTGAGCGCCGTGAATTTTAGGCCGTATAAACCTCCATTCTCGAGCATGAGCTCGAGGTTGCAACTGTAGGTAATATCGCTGCCGCACTTGTACAAGCTAAAGGAGCTTTTTTAGTCTTCCTACCGCTTTTTTCCGTCGATAGAACGCACCTCTTTCCAAATTTATGGTTAGAGGGACGCCCCAGATCCGAGCATAATGGGCATTTGAGTGTAACTGCTTTACACTCTTTTGCCTTATGGCCAGATTCTCCACAGCAGAAGCAACGTGTGCTCCGGTTGACCTGGTTCGGGCACTTATTACCAACGTGTCCCTTTTCCAGGCACCGGAAGCAGTACATAGGTCTGGGATCCAGTAGCTCCACCCGAATCAATCCCCAGCCTATGCGCACACGTCCAGTAGCCATCAATGTCCGAATCACATTAATTGGACACCGCAGCCAACACGTGCCCATGTTTGTGTTTGTTCGGTGTACCTCTCCGACTTTAATATCATCCACTGAGCAACCACCCGCCTCTGCAACTGCTTCCGCGATTTCACGCGTGCTGACGGCATCGTCGAGATCTCTTAGACGGAGGTCTCCTGTTTTAACTGGACGATTAATCTTCACTCCTATATCAGAAAGGACCTCTCGCATCTTTGCAGCTAGCCTATCTGCCTTCTGGTTGCACTCGTCTCCACCAATCTCTAATAGGAGCCCTCCTGTAAGAGCTCGTTTCTGGCGAAGACTTTCGACGCCGATGTCCGACAGCCGGATCTTGCCTTTGGCCGTTTCCATTACCTTAGCATATGTAATGGAGGATCCTTCGGGTAGAGTTACAGTCACAGCTGCAGTAGTCCGGGCACGAGGAGGCTTCTTTCGCAGCCTCTTGGGAATCGTGGTATTTCTCGATTCTGTGGTGGGTCTCCTCACAACCTCAGCCCAAGTGTTTGTTGTTGCCTGCGGCGACGCCGCTAGCGTTTGTGTCTTCATCACCGGAGGTAAGTCCACCACTGGTGGATGTTTATTCCTCCGTTTTTTCCGTGACTGTCGCGCAGGTTTCCCTTTCGCTTGTTGCTGTGGACTAGTCAAACTGCTCGGCGTTGGAATTTGCGCGGTTATCGAAGAGGATCGGCGCCGCGGAAGTATCTCCGGCTGCTGTGGTGGCCTCATCTCTGCCAACGATAGCGGCCCAGGTTTTGGCGGCCTTGATTCGACTCCATACCTTTGACCCAACGGAGGTCTAATAGCTCTATCGGGAAAGATTTTAGCTTCAAAGGCAGCTAACTTAATATCAATCGTGGCAGATATGCGCTCCATGAGCCCTTCTCCGTCATTCATAGACCCAGAGATAGCATGACCACGCCTGGGAGGACGAGGAGCAGCTTCTTTAGAGTCAGGACGTTGGCTAGTACCTTTACAGAGGTGGTTGATCTCCTCCGTTAGGCCGTCGAGTCTTGCGGTTAATTGGGTTAACTGGGACCGCAACTCTGCATTCTCTCTAGCCAACCTCTCAGTGTAAGAGTCACCAGACTCGCTACCGTATCTCCGTGAAAGTTCTTCTGCTGCAGCTTTCACATTGCGCGCAGCTAATCTCAAGCCCCGGACGTACGTTCCTTTAAGATTACCGGAACGATCCGCGACTTTCTCAATCACTTCAAGGTTGGCATCAATTTGTTGTCGTGGATCTGCACAGATGCGCATAAATCGGGCCAACTCTTCCTTGTTCGGAAGACTTTTCTTTGCTCTTGTGTTTAATGGTATCACAAATGGATCAGATAAGTCTTCCGAGAATTCTGATTCCTCCACTGCTTTTCCGTCCTCTGAGTCCTCCGCCGACACTGCTACAAATTTAGCAGCGATAGCATCAGGGCTTGGAGGTTTGGTCCTTCTTTTACCTGTCAGCGCAGGCATTTTTGTAGTCATCGTTTTATTGGACGACTGTGATGCCACAGATACGTCCGAGACGTCCTCTCCTTCGCTGTAACTAACCGCTTTGACAGTTGTCATTACGGCGCGTTTTAATCTCCCACGTGTGTTTTTGGATGGACACGATGATATGTCCGACACTACCACTTCTCCGGTGATTTGATCCCTTGATGGGCAGGGATCCACGGCTGACGCAGAAGCATCGCCGAGATGCAGGAATGTGCCCCCCCCAGATACGATGGGGCAGCCCGGGTCTGGCCCGGGGGTGGACTCTCCGGCAATGCCGGTACCACCCTGGGGTAGTTTTTCATTGTTACCTGCTTTCATGTTTTTCCTTTATAGGGTGTGGTCCCAACTGTTCCCCCCTAGAGCCCCCCTCTGATAATAATAAACCCCCACCCCTCAAACTATTCTTTTCATGTCTACACTAATCCTTTGCAATCACTCAAAACAGAAATATTTGCAAAGATTTAGTGCAAAGTAAACAACCCCCGGTCTGTTAATGACTGGATTCCCCACCAGCCACTCATCCCTTCGGCACAGCCCGACCTTAGGATTGGGGTTATTTTTGTATAGAGGTTTTCTTCCTCGCAGCCTTGCAGAAATTCCCACCCCCCCCTGGCAAAGCCCCCGGTCCCTACTGGGATTACGGGTTGTCCGGTGTTGGCAACAGCCAAATGCACCTAGCACATCACCGCACACGTCGCATCCTCAGTCCCCTCTATTTAATAGAGGGGTACTAGGAGCGACTTGGAACCTTTGTAGGCCCGCCTCGCGGACAATATGTCCTTGGCCGTTTCTCAGTTCTAATGAACTGGTGGTACGCCCCGAACCCTGCCAGTTTTGGTCCACGTCGGTTTTCCGATACTACCCATATCTGGGTAGCGTGCCCCTATCCGCCAACCCGGGGACGCGCCCGATAGAAGGTCTGGCAACTCCACACGGGAGGAGACTACATCTTGTCCCAAGGGAGCGAGCACAATATTGTGCGATGTGTCATAGTAATTAGCACCACGATGTTATAAGCAGACGTATCAGTTACCATCAGGTGAACGTTTGACTCGTTTAACAACTTAAATAAAAAAAAAACGAGAATGAGAACGAAATTTAAGGATCCAAGATTAAGGACGCTAACCAACCTAATTATCTTCTGATCGATGAGTTGATCTGCTTTTTAACAGTTAACTTAAAACTAAAATATTATTGGTTAAAACAAAGTTAAATACTTGTTTCCGTCCGTATTCTTAATTTTAGTTACTTTAGGCTAAGTATGGGATTATAATTATTTAAACGATGACTTTTGATCAAAAGAATTCTCAGTGATAAATCAGAAAGTTCACTCGTTTTTGGATATTAAAACTTTTCTGTTTCCTTTCGGTTTCAAAATTAAAATTAAATTTAACCTCCTGTTATGAAATTTAATACAAAAAACAAACTATTGTCCGGCGATAAATCTCTTAAGAATTGAGGTTATCCGGATAAAATTAGAGGCACGGGGATTACATACCCATTAAACTTATCTCTACACCGTTTGAAACCTGTTGGATGTTGTGTAACAGAAGAGTTATGGAGTTGTTTGTGTGTGCTTTGTGGAAATATAAAATGTGAGATCTTTATAACATAATTTTATTACTGCTACGTATAATCTCAACGATAACATATAGCCGTGTGATGCGTTACACATAGCAAACTTGAGAGTATGAACATCTACTATATATATATATATATACCATTTAAGTTCCAATACAGTGGTTTCGCTCGATTCTCACCAGATCGTCAGTCCACCTTATGGGAGCCCATCCAGTACTACGTCTACCAGTACGCGGGACTGATCGATGTGGGAGACCTTTGAGGGAGGCCTAAATCCAGCAGTGCACGGCTATCTGCTGATGATGATGATGAAATGGGAGATATGCTAATGTTTAATATCATAATGAAACCCCATATCGCAGATCTTTGACAAAAACTGATTAAAAATGTTTATATCTTTTGAACGTTCTATACAATCATATAACATAACAAAGTACATAATTTAAAAGCAGCATACCGTCTAGGTACATACCACCACCAGTAGTCTACAAACATTACTATGTTCAGGTTTGAACGGTGTCTTACCTAATGAAATTACTGGGGTAACGAGACTTAAGATCTATGTTAAAACTCCGAGCTCAACGTTATACTGTGTATACAATCCTAATCTCCGCCGCATTGTTATAGACAGGAGTATCACTTACTATCAGGTGAATGTCTCACTGGTCTCGTTCATCCGACGAATAAAAAAAAGTATATAATTACCCAACTTTATCGTGTTTAAGGATCATATATCACAGAACAATATAACCTTGTTAATTTTTATTAATTAACTTCATGTTGACGAATTCCGTTAAAATCAAGTTTAAAGAGTTGAAGTTACGTTGAACTATGACCTTAAGGCAGATGTTACAAAGCTAATAAAAGTTCTACTAATTGCAGTCGAAAGTTTTTAATTTGGCATTCAGGTATTACGAAACGAATAGATATAATATAAAGTCACCTGATAACCTTTGCTAGTATCTATGATCATGATCTAATGAATACATAATTTACTATCGATACATTTTAATACAGTTACATACTTTATTACTGCGCATTGATATTTCTTCGCATTCATTTTATATAAGGTTGTCAAATATCTCCCTTCCGCTTTTTTGCTCTTTATTCAATGCTTTATAAAAAGTGTTACAGTGATCGGATTTAGTTCAAATATGCACCGTTTTGTTCGATAATCTGTTTCCATCTAGACGGCAACTTCATAATACCTCCCTCATAGAAGCCCCCCTCCTTATTTGCGCAGAACTCGGACAGCCACTTTTCACAAGCCTCTTTTGAGTTCAACTTTACACCACCAAGGGCGTTCACCATGGACAGGAACATGTGGTAATCACTTGGCGCTATGTCCGGGCTATATGGTGGATGCGATAAAACCTCCCGAGCTCCCGTAGCTTCTGACGAATCATCAACGAAGTGTGTGGTCTGGCGTTGTCCTGGTGGAACACTACACCCTTCCTGTTGGCCAATTCTGGACGCTTCTGGTCGATCGCCTGCTTCAAGCGGTCCAGTTGTTCGCAGTAGATGGTAGAATTAAGCGTCTGGCCATATGGGAGCAGCTCATAGTGGATGATTCCCTTCCAATCCCACCAAACACACAGCAAAACCTTCCTGGCCGTCAATCCCGGCTTGGCCACTGTTTGGGACGATTCACCGGCCTTCGACCACGACCGTTTTCGCTTGATATTGTCGTATGTGATCCATTTTTGGTCGCCAGTCACCATCCGCTTCAAGAATGGGTCGAGTTCGTTCCGTTTCAACAGCATATCGCAGGCGTTGATTCGGTCCAGAAGGTTTTTTTGCGTCAAATCATGTGGCACCCAAACATCAAGCTTTTTTTTGTATCCAGCCTTCTGCAGATGGTTTAAAATGGTTTGGTGACTAACTCCCATCTCCTGGGCGATGTCACGAGATGCCACATGCCGGTCTAACTCGATGTAGTCCATGATTTGATCGGTATTTGTCGTCACAGGTCTTCCGCCGGCTGGCTTATCCATGGTGTCGTTTTCACCGGCTCTGAATCGTCGAAACCATTCCTCCGCGGTTCGAAGTGATAGAGTACCATCCCCCAAAACACCATTAATCTCACGGAACGTTTCTCTAGCGGATTTGCCTTTAACGAAGGAAAACTTTAAAATAGCGCGAATTTCGGCGTTAGTGAACTCGCATGTTTACACGTCTATAACTGTTGAACGCAATATCCAAACTAATTATGCATAGCGTCGTTTTGTAGGTTATGTCAAGACCTTTCAAATTATGTATAGTATTGCCAGATACGAGCTCTGTAGCGCTTTGTACATAGCCGCGAAATTCAAAAGACAAAAAGGCGGAAGGGATATATTTGACAACCTATTATTATGATTATAAAAACTTTCAAAGGTATTCATCATCATCATCAGCCGATAGACATCCATTACTGGACGTAGGCCTACCCTAAAGATCTCCACATCGATCGATCCTGCCTAGATCGCATCCAGTGGGTTCATGCGACTATCATCAGATCGTCGGTCCATCTTGTAACGGGCCTTCCAACACCACGTCTACCGGTACGCGGGCACCACTCGAAGACCTTACTGCCTCATCGGCCGTCGGTCCTTCGAGCAATGTGACCTCCTCTCTGCCATTTAAGTCTAGAAATCTTTTGAGCTATATCGGCGACCTTAGCTCTTCGGCGGATCTCCACATTTCTGATTCGATCGCACAAAGAAACTTCGAGCATAGCCCTCTCCAATACTATTCGGGTTTTTGTAATGCCGGTAGTACGGGGCCACGTCTCGGTTCCGGATGTCAACACTGGAACATTGATTGATACAAATAATTTCTTGTATTTTTTTTATAACTTTCAAATCCGACACAATGAAAGGAATGTTAAGACAGTAACAAGACAACTAATTCGAGTTACCGTTACCCGGCAGTAATAATGCGATACTGTAATAAAGATTGGTATACAGAACTCTTATTGCGCTTTCAACCTAATACATATGTGTAATATAAATATTTCTATATAGCAATGTCAATACCGCCGACATGTTGTTATCTATTTTGTTTACTTTATAACATTTTAAGTTCATCATCATCAGCTGATATACGTCCACTGCTGGACATAGGCCTCTCCCGAATATCTCTACCACGATTGGTCCTACACTGCTGCATCCAGCCACTTCCTGCGACTTTGTCAGCGTTGTGCCACCGGTACCGCCGGTCACTAGGGGCCTTTGTTTGTAAAGATTGATACGGGGGAGAATTGGGTCATTTCCCACCACACTGGCCCAATGCGGATTAGTGAGAGCCAGAGCCTCGTTTGTTGATTAGCAGGGTGCACCTCGAGCAGGTGAGGTTGGCTTGGGTCCCACGAGTTGTTGTGCGGAACCTTTTATACCTTTTAAGTAACACAATATTAATTAAAATTAATGATAAGCTATATATGTTATACACTGATAAGTGTTTTCATAGTAACAATCACACCGTTGGAATTTAATGCCTTCTATTTAAAACAAAATCAAGGCCACATCTATCACGATGATGATGTGCGGATTGGCGGATGTCACACACACACACGTGTACACAACAACTGTTGTTCCTGAAACATGACGTTATCCCATATTTTTTCATTCCTTGGAAACACAAGCTCAATGCGGATCTAATCGGCGTCTCTGACACGTATACTCCGTACGACCGCCACACAAACATAGCTATCACAGCTGCATTGTTTTTTAGTTTATAATACTTACATAACAAAACGGAATGGCTACTAAACAAACAAAAATGACATAAGAATGTAGCTAAAATTTTTAAATGATGTACTTAGGTGTTGACTAACGTTACAGACGCAAAACCGAAGTTAGAGTATCAACCCCAAGTCCTCCTTACGTTGGGTTCAGTGTGCACAGGCGAATAACCACAAATACACCCTCGCACCCTACGTGCCGACACGACGACGTTTGCAGCACAAACAAACACAATAGAAACTTCGCCGCCGCACCTACTTTGGAAGTATGTGGAGAAAATTATTCTGTTGTTCGTCTTTATTAGTTCCGCACACTGTCATCGACTTCTTCCTATTCTTTTTTCTACAGGGACTACTACTGGACTTACATGAAGTCCTGTATATATTACAAGTAAACTTATCTTACTTCAATCTATAAAGAAAATACTCTAATAATAATCAATGATGCTTGCTATTGAGTATAACTGCGCTTCCCGTCTGTGATCTGATAAGTATTAGTTGAAATGTTGGAGATGAACCTGCCTTCTTGCTAAAAAAAAGTAATAAGTAATTTACAAGTATTTACATTAAATAGATATAAATATAGTAATAAGACCACATGTCACCTACATCCGTTTACTAAAGTGTTTTAATATTTTTAATATCATAATGAAAACATGACTGCCTTATAACATCACTGTTATACTGTTTTCGTTCAGAGATATTTAACATATTGGAAATAAATCTAAATGTCTGTTATTTACATCATCATCGTCATCGTGAGGTGTCCTTTTTTTAATATACTACAAAGAGACGAGACGAGCGGGACGTTCACTTGATGGTAAGTGATACGTCCGTCCATAACGATGTGACTCTAGTTAAGATGTTATACATTTCACCATATGCTTCTCGTCTCGTTACTCCCTTCAAATCGGTATCGATTCGGAATTCCAAGTAATATTTGATCATAGAAATAACCTACCTGTATGGTCTCCTGCAACAGAGACTTACCACCACTAAAATCTCTTTTAACTGAAGTTTAGCGGACCGATTAAGAAAAATAATCTCTGATTTTACTTAAACCTAGTTCACATCTGTAAAGTAGCAAGTCTTCCGAAAATTTTACTTGTGATCATTTGTAACTTAATAAATGATCCTCTTGCTTACATTGTTTCCAACACCGGTAAAATTGATATCCGCAACCATAACAACATACCGGCGGGTAGGTCTCTGTTGCCGGAGACCGTCTAGTTGGGGGCAGTCGACACACAGTACTGTGCGAAAATTACTGTGTTACGGTGAGTAGGACGGTGTAGCTAATGTAATTACTAGGATAACGAGACTAATCATCTTATGTCTCGAGAATCACTTGACATCAGGTGAATGTCCTGCACGTCTCATCGGTGAGTAGAAAAAATGAAACAGCGCAAGAATAAAAATTTATATACATAAACATTTTTGCTGGAAATCATAGTCCTCATCAGCCGAAACACGCCCACTGCTGAATATAAAAAGGATTTTTTTATGTAAGGACTAATACTCCTAATTTTCCATTTAGATATTGTTTTTATTAAACTATACTTCCCGCGGGGCAGAAGAACTAAAATAATGTTCATAATTCTGCGACCGGGTGCCCAAAAGCGGTCCCGTTGCGCCATTAATGCAAATTTCGTGGTGAATTTGCATGCAGCTGTTAAAAATTACCCGCCAAGTGTGAAATTGGCTAATGAGCTACGATTGCTCAGAGCTGATAATGAGGCACGCACCTGAATATCAAGCCCGGTAAGGTAGAGTATAACGGTGATACTCCTCGTTACACCGCTTTGCATTCTTGATACTTTTGTTATGTTCAATGGAGTAACACTTGAGTTTCATATAATGTGGAGAGACAATGAGAAGGATGAAGCATGCTCGACTAGAATATAATTCTCATATATTGATAGTCGAAAAATATCCTGCCATACTTTATAACGTAGGAATCAAAATAAAGTACACCCTCTATAATACAAGGCACGAAATTAGTAGCTACAGAGGCAGCTTAAATAAAACATTAACTAAATAGATTTTGGTCTAAATTAGCTTATTAACCTTTTGATGAAGTCAAGGTAGAACTACTTTCTTACTAACTTTCTTAGTCAACAGAATGTGATGATGAAATGATATGAAGTGTTGTCGTTTCAATATCAATGTAAAGCCATGAGCATGTGTTATCCACCACCCTCCACCCGGCCAAGGTGGTTAAATGGAATTGCTTCTCCATGAAGCCAATTCCCATCAGAGAGAACATAAAGAGAGCTCTCTCATATGAAAGGGATCTAACACCGATTAAACCATTATATGGTGGATTTATTTATTTACTTATATTACTCTTACCGAGTATCCCTATAGTTCAGTTGGTGTCTTTGGAGTAACATCAACTCTTATCCAGAAACTACAACCGGAAACAATAGCTTGCTCTGACATAGGAAAACCCTGATATAAATATATATAGTGCGCAAGCATGCAGAGCGGATAGTGCTTAACTTACTTCATCGTCATCATCAGCCGAGAGATGTCCACACCGATCAACTTAATTTGCCTAATAAAATTAAAGGCTTTAATAAAAATACAAAATATATTTTTTTTTTTTTTACAAAGGTACAACAAGAATTTATAGTAATTTAGGTACGTTCATACACGATATGATGAAGCGATGAGGCCAGAAGCGGAGCGCTAGCTTTAATGATATACACAACACGACATTGTGCTCGTCGCATCACATAAGATGTTAAATCTCGTTACCCCAGTAATAACCATTAGCTACGACGCCGTTGGAACCGGAACACGGTAATGTTTGCACAGTACTATTTGTCAGCTGCAATAGGCCTTGACGACCCAGACGGTATCTAGCAACAGAGATTCTTAGGTTACAAGAAAAGCTTTATTTTAATTACGTAATTATAATAACTAAAGATTCTTTTACGCAGACATTTAAAAGTATCTTTGTATAGTATGCGGTGTATTAAAGGAAGTACTTGCCAAACCTCACTCGGCCCGCCCGGTGGGTTCACTCCAGTTCCTACTTACGAGAGAATGCCCTCTGTAAATGTAAAAATATCATTCATAAATTATTACATCTCTCATATATAAATAAGGAAAATTTTTACGCCCCCGAAAATAATATTTTTCCCCCAAATGTAAGACTAATAAAGGCTGTTCGTGTTATTTTTTTCATTTACAGTTTTCATCCGACGCTTAAAAGGTGGTCGCGGCAGGTGCGACCAATTATTCTGTACGAACCGAGAAAATTTGATAACAGGTCATTTAACTTATTTTTCGTGCTTAACGTACAGCGTTTGACTTAATTATTACACTCGCGGTACAGATAAATTGTTAAAAAGAATACTAATGTTAAAATCAAAAATAAATGATATAAATTAGTAATTAATAAAGAATTTTAATACGGGGCTGAGACGTGGTAAAAAGGATCAACGTCACCCAAAGGTCAATGGAGAGAGCTATGCTTCGAGTCTCTCTACGTGATCAAATGAGAAAGAGTAGAGATCCGCAGAAGAAGCAAGCTCACCGACATAGTCCAAAAGGTTGCTAGACTTTAGTGGCAGTGGGCAGGGCACATTGCTCGAAGGACCGACGGCTGATGGAGCAGTAAGGTCGTCGTGGCGCCCGCGTATCAGTAGACGTAGTGTTGGGAGTCCTCCCACAAAGCTGGACCTACGATCTGGTGAGAAATGCGGGAACCCACTGTATGCGAGCGACGTGAGACTGATCGATGTGAAGATCTTTGAGGGAGGACTATGCCCAGTAGTGGACGTCTATCGGATGATGATGATGAAAGTATTTTAATGAAGATATATCTCTCTCACTTGTGACTATTCAGGCATTCTGTATTTCTGCTGCCAAACAGTAATGTGTAAACTTTACTGTGTTCCTTTGGCGCTGTAATTACTAAAGTATGGAGACTTGAAATCTATTGTTCAACTAAATACGTCATGACTGGTGGTAAATCTTTGTTGCCGTGTAGGAGGTAGGTTCTAGCAATTCAGGCAGTTACTATTCTGCCGCCGAACTTTCCTGTGCAAACATTACTGTCTTGTAATTTGAAGAGCGATGTAGTTAAAAAAATTACTATGGTGCTATATACACCATTGGTGCAAGCGTCGCTTTTCTAGGGTCTATCGCATCATTTACCAGCACTTCTATTGATGCATTCTCAAACTGTCTATATCGACTTGATCTATTTACATCTAAGAAGTAAAAAGTAGTATAACTTCTTAGTTCCTTCTTAGTTCATGCTCGTTAAAAATCCTTATACATTCTAATTAACGCCTCATCGTTATGACCAGATTTATATAGCATCAAGTAAAGGTTCTGCTCCAAATGATAGCTTGTTTAAAAAAATGTCTACATAAAGCCTAAAACTAACTGGTTTACCAAACATAAGACTAGGTATCCACAGTCCTAACTCTTCTGTATTCAATCAGTCTATCCCTAATTAACTCATTTCATTATCAAGTTCTACATTGAAATGGATAAGTGTGTCGTTGCTTCGCTTTGATCATTTCCTTTGACTGGCGTTGCACTTCCGTTAATAGTAATTAGTCGATCTTTGTGGGTTACCCGCGCACAACATATAAACACGGAATAGGGAAGTGCAAAGCATATATAAAGTACATTTATCTGTAGCATAATTTTAATACTTCTATTAAATAAGTCTATGATCATCTGTGGGTTCTACTGACCGTCAAAATATATAACTAAATATCACTATACATACCTCTCATACATATATATATATATATATATATATATGCGAAGCTAGGAACGAGTGGTAGATGTTAAGATGATATATACAGCGCCCGGTTGCTCTACACTACTTCTTAGGCCGTAGAAGTAAGCGTTTTAGACTGAACTAGACTGCCTGCCACCGGTAACGAAGTATATCAGTTATATAAACTTAGAGTAAAAGTACAAAAAACCGGATACTTTGTTACTTACAACATTATATTAGTTATTGATTATGATACGGAATCTATCCAAAGAACAGCACCTAAATGGTGGTAAAACGACTAAACCACCACTGCCGCTCCCATTTCTACAACTAAACAGTAGTGTGCGGACATTTAAACGTTACATCTGTGTATTTCGGTTTGAAGGGCGTTGCGATGAGTGAAATACGGAGGTAAAGAGACTTACCATTTTATTGCACAAAGCGATAAACGCAATGTAGTGTAGTGTTTACCATCTACCTAGAGGCATGTTGTTAAGGGTGTACCACTTACCATCAGACGAACGCCTCACTAATCCTGTCGCTTCTTCGAATAACAAAAAATTACATTTCTTGATAGACTAACGAGGGCTGCAGCTGGACTATAACAACATTTTTCATTACTTTTAATTATTTCACGACATTTATAAAGGATATTCGGACATGAGATCTTTTAATTGGTTTCTCGAGTACCGGCCGCCGTCCTTATTACATCGCGGTACCCTAATGAGGCCCTAAATGAATAATGAATTTTCATCAGCACCGTATGCAAATCCATTGATAATTTATTCAGCGGGGGAAGTTCTCGCTACAGCGATTTAAGCGGCATTTGGCGGAATTGTATGTAAAAATAACCTTTAGGAAGTAAAAATACGGAGATCGTACAAACATATGGTTCTCATCATAGATCGTGGTTACAGAATAGTAATATTGAAATGCTCGGAGGTGAAGAAATGTAATTATTGTATATATACTTATACCGAACGTACGTATATGTACAATACAATCATAATATACACCTAGGCTACTACACATCAGCCCTGTAGTCTCGGGCTAGTAAGAGTAAGACTAAGGTGAGCCCTGCCTGTCGTAGAAGGCGACTAAATGGGTATAGGAGTTTGTGGGCCTTGGGGGTGGGGGCTCTTATCGCTCAACAACCAAACCTATGTGGCACGGCTTAGTAGGGTTAAACTCCTCCTCAGAGACGTTTTCAAACAAAATGTAGAGAGGCACCGGTGCGTTATGTAAGAGATCTCGGAGCCGCTCCGAACGCACCGATGTAGACCATCGAAGGGGATTTAGTGAGTAAGAATCTCTCCTGACCCTGACTTCCTCCCAGAAGTAGGATATCTGTCAAGGATTTCGTGCCCGAAATAAAAAAAGGCCACCAGACACACGCACTCATAGATATTGCAATAAATAATATTTTGTATAAGGGAGGAAACTATCTTGATACAGCCGTTGTAAAGCCTTAGATTTGACTTTAACATTCAAAACTTAAACCGAAAACTGTTATTAAATAACATATGGAAATGAAAAAAATTTTTTTTATATATTATTACAATTGAAATGTTAATATACAACAGTTTTTAATTGCTTAAAACACATGTAATGATACTTAAATATATAATAGCAGATGTTGTAAAGAAATTGTTTAACCAGAGAAATGTAAACCTTCTTCTTAAGCAACATATCATAAGTTTCCTATAAAAAACTTGTTAAGTATTTTACATATACTTTCTCTAACATTAACAACTAAGCTTTTCTAGTATTTTTTTTTTTTTTGTCTAGGTCGGAGTTCCATTACAATGGTTACATTTGCGCCAAGCGTTAGCGCCACGGCAATTAACACGGAACTGTCACTTATCCTAAACGTGCGCACCACGTTGTTTGTCCTGTCGTTTGGTTTCCAGAACATTCCACAGGTATGCGGCGTCGGTCGGTACTGTATTCGTCACCTACAACCGAAACAAATACGTCTAGCCGTGAACAATGTATACCCTCGCTCACGACGAAGGGTCCCGCTAATGAGCCCCGCAAACTATCGCGACGTGGTTTTTTTATTAACGCCCTCAGACAGTCAAAGGTACGTTTTGTAGTTAAAAATGCTTTTACACCTCTCAGCGATTCAGACGTCTGATTTAACTCTGAAATGAAGAGGTCTCTTTGCTCAGGTCGAGGAATGTACTGGTTAGCCGATAAACAATGTCGTGTACATACTCGCATAAATCTTTGTATGGTATTTATAGCAACTATTTGTATATAATGTGTCGTAAACAAATTACAAAAGACCTCCTAGAAATAAACTATATATATTTATCATGATGTCATGGATAGTTGGGCAAGGAGTCCTTAAGGTATTTGATCAGCAGCGATTATGATAGTACTCTCCAGGATATTGAATATAGTATAAAACAGTTCCATAGAGGGACTACTGCAGTGTAGTGTTTGACAGACTCTGGTCGTATAGAGAAGTTATCCCAACATCGAATGCCGAGAATGATCATTGATTTTCCCCAATGACAAAATGGATTGTAAAGATGTGAATACAATAATATTGAAACAGAACTGAACAGCTGATGTGTTTAATTAAAGCATATTTATATTAGATTCATTGGGATCCAATCTATCAAAGCACTAGGTTATCAAAGAAGTAGATTCTAAATTTAAGCTCTCGTCTACGGAGTTATACGTCACAGTTGATAGACGTCCACTGCTGGACATGAGCCTCGCCCAAAGAACACAACACCGGTCTATAAACTTAATAACCTCGAAGTGCAAGTAACAAAAGACAGATATATTGATTATTTAACGATATTGCTGGTGGTGGTGAGTCTCTGTTAGCCAAAGACTATCTAGGTAGATATCACCGCAGCTCCTATTTCTGCTGTTAAACAGTAAGGTACAGAAATTAGTGACATCCAATTTGCACGTTGTTGTAGCTAATACAATTACTGCGGTAAAGAGATTTAACATTTTAAGTCTCGAGGCAGCAAACGAGCGCTACAATGAGTAGACGGTATGACTTTACCATCAGGCGAACCTCTCGCTCGACTTAAAAATATTATATATATATATAAAGCAAGAAGTTCGTTGTTAGATATTTCTATAGTAAAAAACAGTTGAAATACTTTCGATTACTCGCCATTATCGCGCGCCGCGGCCGGTAAATACTTCAATAGAAACAGTTTTCGGTCCGCGCGCTGCGCCCGCGCACTGCGAATGGAGGACGAAGTAAAAATCGGGAGCATCGGTATCGCTGCCTTTTTTTGCCACAATAACACCAAGTCGAGTTCACAAAAAAAAGCCAGAGCGGCAGGTAGCCGGCCACGCCGTCGTGCACCGTGCTAATTGAATATTTGTGGCTCACAAATGTTCCAATGCGGTCAATTAAATTTGGACACAGTTTGACCGACTCCATTCGTGGCGTTGTTATTATGATTAACTATTACACGGCTGTTAAATGTGCAACACTAATCAACTACTTCATGGTTCAGTGGTTTATAGAAACACTGTTCTTCGCTAGCGTTTATGACCTAAAGCGAGCCTTGGCCTCCGACGCTGACTTTTAGAATCACCATCTCTCTCTATGGAATTAATTTTCACTAAAAATCGAATCTTTAGAAGAAATATGTAACTGTAGAAAATATAAATAATACAAATATAAACACTTAATAGAGAACTTCTTTCCCGTTGTCAGTTTCTTTCCGTACCCGTCTGTCCAGATATGTCACTAACTTCATATAATATATATGTTGTCATAACAGCATCAATATATGAAAGTCGTGGTATACGGGCGAACACACTTCACCATCAACGGCCACAATGTCATGAGCATCGTGTGAATTTGTGGATATGGTCAGCTCATTAATCAATCAATTTAGGTATTGGTTTTTAATAAAAATGATTTAAGTCCATACAATGTTCATTTTTTTCATACTCATACTCTCTCACACATATTCAACAAAGACTACGCTGGCGTACGCTTTGCACGTTACTTGCAGCGACATCTGTTGCGGGAATTCGTAATGAATTTATAATGCAGATATTAGTACTCGAAAACGGTATAATTCATCATTAATATGAACTTTTCAATTTATAAGATGTAACTACCATCTATTGCATTATGAAATATGTTTATTTTATGAACATATATTATACTTTTTAATTTTTTTTTTTATGATAAAGTTTGCGCCGCAGTTTTACTGACAACCATTGCGTTTTCATCTGACTGAGGGCTAACTTTTTCATACAATATGAATATTAATACAAGGTTCAAGGTTTTAAATATTTCATGTCTTAGTCAATAAAACTTATTATAAATATATACACTAAAACATATCATCCGATAGATAAATAGTTTATTGTAGTAATCAAGTCACGCAAATGGTAATGGAGGAGGCTATGCTCGGAGTTTCTCGATCGAATCAGAAATGTGGAGATCCGCAGAATAACAAGGTCACGGACATAGGCCTAAAGATTGCTAGACTTAAGTGCAGGGCACATTGCTCGAGGACCGACGGCTGATGGGGCAGTAAGGTCCTCCAGTGGCGCCCGTCTACCGGTAGATATAGAGTTGGAAGGCCCACAAGATGGATCGATGATCTGGTGAGAATCATGGGTACCCACAAGATGCGAGCAACGCGGGACCCATCGATTTGGAGATCTTTGAAGGAGGTTCCAGGAGTGGATGGTCTATCCGCTGAAGATGAATCAATCACAAAAATTTAAAAGAAATCAAAAAGCATGATGAAAATGAAATTTAAACATTAGTTACTACAAATCAACAACATTACATCTCTGTGTAATAATGCAAAGGGCCCGGCTTAGTGCACGAGCCCCTATATGTACAACATTGATTTTCATCCCTCACCCTTCTGGAGTTACGTATTGTCTTTAAAGAACATATTATATGAATTTCATGTCAACATGTAGTTGTGTAGCTGATAACAAATTGATAATGCGTATGCAAGCTTTTATTCCTCATGACAGGTTCGTTAAAAGCTCCGGAAGTGACGTATAATGTTAGGGTGGTTACAACAATTCTTTGGAATGTATGTAACATATTAAAAATATTTAGTGTAAACGTTATCTTCGAGGAATCGGGCGCAGCGTCGCAGGTATCCCTGACGAGTCGTAATGGGTTAAATGGAAATTTATTGAAACCGCCGTCGTGTCCGAACGATTTGTGTCAACGGTATCGGTTACACGGCCAGGCCGCCATCTCAGCGGTCCATGGCCACAGGCAATATTAAACTTTGTGCTCAAATGAACACGGGATCGTCGGGTAGACGTGCGTTTTGTTTAAAAAAAAATCGGTCACCCCCTCTAATGGTTACCTAAACGAACTTTTTTCCACCGAGTCTACGGTTACTCGGCGATGGATTTGGGTAGTTTTTTTTCATCAGCGAGGGTGGTTAGCGATAGGTTATGTCAGTTGTTTGAAATTATAATCGACTTTCTGATGTTTTTTGTTACACCATTATAGACTGTTTGTGACTTCGTATTATTATTTATCCGTTAATGTACTATAAAAAACGTTTTATTATATTGTGGTTTCGATATTACCGCAAAGCTGGCGTACATGTTAAAAATGTACAGGGATGTTACTTAGACTTTACTAATAAAACAAAATTTTTACTAGTGGCAGATCTCTCTACCTTGTCTGTTGGAAACCGTCTGGGTATGTATCACCACTTTTTCTGTGTGATTACTTTGTCCGATATATGTAACTACATATACTTATTTTGCTGAGGGTAGGTCTCTGTTGCCAGAGACCGTCTAGGATGCTATTACTGACGCTCCTTTTATTACCAACGGACAGTAGTGTACAATACTGTGTTTGGGTTTGAAGAGTGCTGTGTGCTAGTGAAATTGCCGGGGTCACTAGACTCAGCATCTTATATCTTAAAGCGGCTAGTGTATGGTGTAGTGTATATCATCTTAACTAGCGCCACATTGTTACAGGCAAGCGTATCATTTACTTATTTATTTATTTAGTGAGGTGAACGTCTTGAATGTCATCGTTTCGTCAAATAAAAAAAATTACGTAATGTAAGGCTAGTACGAATATTAGTCTCAGCATTGTTAATATAACGTAAAAACTACAGTCGCCTGAAGACGTTTGAAAAAGAGTAAAAATGGCTGAGCACATAGGATTCAACAATCTATATATTCATTGTCTTTTATCTCCGCATGGTTTGTGGTTGGCACTCATATTTCGGCAAAGTATTTTTAGAGTAATCTAAAACTAGGTCACAGAGTATATCTTAGTTCAGATTGTATCGCTACGTCTTACGAGTTGGCATATAACTAATTTGATGATCTTTGATACAGTTTTAAATACTGTAATAAATAGTGAGCGCTGACAACTGCGATCCATCCCTGCTGTGGTACTCTCGATACCGCATAAAACAATTAAATCCAATAAAACGTCACAGTAATCACTCGAAATCCGTATTGCATTCGGATGTGAATTAAGCAATTTACCGACCATTCAAAATGCCGTATCCAACTATCTTTCCATTCAAACGTGCGGTTATCTATATTTGGATTTACCTCAAAAATATTGAATTCGGAATTTGCTGCTTCAAATGCTAAAATTTTCATGCGTTGTGGTATAAATAATATTGCGTATATAATGAAATGTTCCATGACCACACCGCCGTATCGTTTTACCTGGCGTTTTTAATGCTCGCAAATGGAATATGTTCCTTGAAGGGAGCGATTCGTATTTAGCTACCTACCTTTGTCGAAAGGAACGAGCGGCCAAGACCGAGGGCGACGCTACTGACAATGCACGAGCGGTCTGTCTATCTGGTTATATTACCCGGCCGAGCACAGGCGGCGCGGTCGCGTTTACAAACAAACGCAAACAGGCACCTCTCTATTTTAGCCGAAGTGGCCCCCGAGCGCGGCCGGTGAGGCAACCATGCGCCGCGCATTCTTGATTCTACACCAATCCTGTACAACTTAACGCCAGTTGCGTCCCGGCCGCCGTCGACGGCGGACCCGTGCCTCCCGCTGCCGCGCACATATCGTACAATTCAACACTTAAACAGTTCAAAGTGATTTCAAAAGTGACGAAGTTCCAACACGGAGCAAAGTTAACGCGCCGAGCGATGGGAGCGGGCGCGGACGCCAGCGCAGCCCTCGCATACGTACCATGTCCGGAACTTTAAGTTGGGGACACGGTGAAAAAGTTGCGTTCCGAATGCGCTCCGTTTGAAGAAAAAAAAAATGCGCTGGTAATAATAGTGATGGCCTGATGGGATCGCAGTGCGGCCGAGATCGTGTAGTTAGTGATGTGTACTGTGATATAAGTCATCGGCAGACGTGTAGATGTAGATGATTGCCGAGTCCGTTTGTGATATCCGTTAGCTTATTAGTTGCCAAAGATTCCTGATGATCTTGTATATTAGTTTGTGTTTCATTTTGATAGTTTTAGGTGAGTAACATTTGCATATTTATAACATTCGCAATTTATATGTTAATCGTTCGTGATGACCCTTGTAGTGATATCGTGGTGATTTATTGAGGAGAATTAATGAGGCCCATCTACACACGGGTAATTAATTAGATAGGGGCCCTAAGTGAGTTGATGTGTCCGTTCGCTGATACCGCATGATGACAATGTACGATGTTGCTATCTCTTATTTAATTTATTGAATCGCATTCACACGGGCCAAAATTAAAATTCCTATGATAATAAGTTTCGTGCACTTTAAAGGTGCGCCCATTTGTTTTATATGCAATGCGTTAGGCGAGTGAATTTTATAAAGTATGGTTTTTAATAATTAGATACCGTACGAATGTTTGATTATTTGTTACCACGACAAAAATTACTTTATTCCTTTTGAAGCTCGTAAAAATTTCAATCATTAATAAGGACTGTAATATATATCTATATGCATAGTACAGATATTTTTATCTACTAATGAAGAACATTTGAAGAAAAGTTGTCTTTTGAAAGAAGCTCTTGCCTGTTTTCATACTTTAATCAATTTATTGATACTTAAATTAATTTTTTTTTTGTATGAAATAAATTCCAAAAAAAATATGTATAGAGTAGTTAGAATTAAGTAAATATCTATATAATATAAACTTGCTTGAATTCGAAGAAAATTCGTGTTCAAGTTGAAATTAATACATAAAGCTAAATGTTCACATGATGTTTTTGATGTTAAGTATTCAAGTTTTAATTAATAACTTACGAAACAGCCGTTAAAATATTAAATATGGTTTCGGGATTCACATCCGATACTGGTTAAATTAAAAAAGTATGCGATTGAAGTAGTTGAAATAATATTTTAATTAAACGACGCGGTTACAGAGTGTGGCTCGTTAGTTATCGTGGAAGAGCAACTTTATCGAGTTTAAATGATCAGTTATAATTGAAACGTTCTCATCAGTTAGTCGTGAGTACACCCAGGGGGAAAAAAAACCTATTCGGCTTAAACCTATTCAGAGATGACGTACGGATTACCTGTTAGTGATAGAGGCGTGGCCTCTCGTACCAATCCATACATTCAACGTTTAATTTTATATATATTACGAATGCTTTAACTGAAAATTAAAAAAAAAACTCCTCCGCTGACATCTGAAGAGGCACTTCAAAACTCCGCTGTAATTCGTAAATACATACAGCTGTAACTTAAGTTTACTTTACACACTTAGTTTTAGTGCTATTATATTCTTGAAGCCGGTGGAAATCTCCGGTGCATTTTAATATATATTTTATAAAGAATGTTATCGCAATTTCATATATTATATGTATATATTTACAACTGTAATTACCGGTAATATCTATCACTGTGTACGTACTCAGTAGTAAGAGTGATACTTGTGTCTACATGCAAGAATATAATAGATAGAATATAATATAGCCTAGGATCCGATCCACCAACCGGCGTGGACATCGCGGAGACCTATGTGAGCTATGTGACCAGCAGTGGACGTCTATCGGCTGATGATTTCATGATGATAAAGTAGCAAACTATACGCCCGTCACCCCTTTTTCTATAGTAAAGAAAACTTTTACTGATGATTGGAGGTGATGATTCCGACGCACCGTGTATAAGCATATAAGACGAGTAGTGTAAGAACTTGTGTTTGATTTCAAAAGCGTAATATTCACATGATTCAAGCCTTAATGAAATAGTGATAGTTAGGATAATATACACTGCACTACATTGTGCCCATCGCTTCGAGACATTAGATGTTGAGTCTTATTAACAAAGCCTTTCAATACTTGCAATGTTTGACAACGAAAATAAGAGGTGCAGTGGTGTAGACGGCGTCCGGCAACAAATTATCTTATCATTAATAATTTCTTATCATTAAGGGGGTTCGTTTAATTTAACTCCAATTAAAAGCGAGTAAAGCTACCTACCCTTGCTTGTATCGCCGGTTAATAAAATGTCGATAAACATATCGTCCGGGAACCGCAAAGTTGGTCTGCCCGCATAGCGCCGACTAACCTATACGCATCGGAGCTGTTGGACTCGTTTAAAACTCCTTTTAGTACCGGGGCCCGTGTTGCCCCGTGTCAATTAGTGTACCGTAAAACCCTTTCGTGTTATCATATTATCTTTGTTAACTGAATAATATCTCCACTCATTATACCAACGTAATCTACATCCGATGCGATGTGTATACATGTTATAAAATATAGTTAAAATAAATCTTTTCTGTGTTAGTTTCCGTTTCCTTTGTGAAGATCGCAAGGTATCATTAGATGCAAGTGACATCACAGCTATTCACTCTGGAAATCAGTTTGAGAGGTCTATGAACATTTCACCTCTGGAGACCTCCCCAACTGATTTGCTTGCGTTGATTGCTATTGAACAATAGTAAATCCCAATAACCTGTAATGATGATAATGAGTATTTCTCCTAAAAGTATAGTCAACATGTTTAATTATTTTCATTCATTAATATCTCATTATTTTACATATAAATTTACTTCATTAAAGAAAAAAAAAAACTTTCATACTTAAATGGTAATGTATTGTACCTCATCAATATATTCAAATAATCGACTATATGATGTTTGTTAGTATCCGATATATGTAAGTAGGAAAAATAAAAAAAAGGTAATTTTATTTTCGTATGAGTAAATATATAACACTTTGAATTAAGTGACAATCAGGTGGTCGATGGTGAGGTTTGCCCCTCCAGAATACTCTGACTCACATATGTTGACAATCAAGTGTAGTAAACTCTACCACTAACCAAACACCTAAACTTTTGTCTCCGGATTTGAACCAGGAATTTCTGTTGTACCAACACTCATGACCACGATCGGTGATGTAATCGTTTCTGGAAAGTAAAATTACGTAAAATTACGTGTAATATTTTTTTCTACCCACAGAGCTTGAACTCGTGACTGAGTATGACCTGTTTACATAATTTATATGAAATCTCTTACTTGAATTCTCTTATGTAGATATTTATTTTCTACAAATCAGTTTATTTATACAACGAAACAACGACACGAACGAGATGTTCACCTGATGTTAAGTGATACTAAGATAATAAGATACGCCAGTCTATAACAATTTGGCGCTTAGGATTTAGTACGCAGCATCCACATTGAGCTCGTTTTGCGATATAGTTTGTTAAGACTTGTTACCCAGTAATAACACCAGATATATCGCACTTCGAACCGGAACAAGGTAATGTTTGCATAGTACTGTGTGTCGGCTGTATGAGGAACTGAGTCAGTACTTAGACGGTATCCGGCAATGGAGACGTACCATCAGTAAAATATAAATGGATATATAAAGAGATGACGTATAGGTCTATATCCAGTAGTGGATGCCTATCGGCTGAAGAAGGTGATGATGATATAATAATTCTTTACCATTCACGATAATTTATTACATTGTCATAGTACAGTTAATTTAGAAGTGACTTATTGATAAAGTTCAATTGTAAAGTGAAAATCAAAGTGAAGCAACAGTAAAAAGAAATTCTCCGTTACAGCTCGGGATTATTGGACAATAAGTACATTCGACAGTATTACCTTCGTTGTATTTATTATTGGTTATGAAAAGGCAATAGGCTCCGGATGACGAGGGTTTCATCGAGGTGGAGACGATGTTATCAATCGAAGTATTTTCGCTTGTATTTTTTCCTATCCCCTCAGAAAGTGGCCCGCCCGGCCGCGCCAATCGAATTTGTATGGACGTGACCGAATCCCACGATTTCTTCCACTTTTAAAGTTCACCTCTATATTTTTAAAGCGGCGAATCGAAATAGATATATTTTTGAGCTTGTTGCCTAACGTCTAACTCCTTAGCACAATATTGTTCCTATACATTACCCTCATCCGCACCCGATACCGGATACGTTACACTAAAACATTTATGTATCAATGTACTATAATAAAATCGGTTATCTGAAACAATACAACTATTATTTTGTCCATGCGACGGTACGAACTATACACCTGATAATGTAGTGTTAGGATTATAAACACTGCATCATATAGTACTCACCTTCAGACGGAGATCATTGTTATTTCCCTAGTAATTTTATTAACTGCAACCTTTCAAACCGAAAAACCAAAACTTAGTTGAGATTAACTATTTATTAAACTGTTTAACCTTTCAACTATTATTAGACTAGATTATTTTATGCGATAAGCGAAGATACGAGGAAGGCGGTCAAGTGATGATAAGTGATTACGCCTGCTTATAACAACGTGGCGTTAATTGAGATGATATACACAGCAACACATTGTGCTCATCGTTTTGGATCATAAAATGGTAAGCTACGTTCATCATCACCATAAGCCGATAGACGTCCACTGCTGGACATAGGCCTCTCCAAAGATCTCCACATCGATCGGTCCCGCGTTGCTCGCCTCCAATGGGTTCCTGCGATCCTCGCCAGATCGTCTTTACTTAAGTAATAACATTAGCTACAACACCGTTTAAACTAGAACACAGTACTCTCTGACGGCTGCAGTAGGCGCTACGGTGATAGCAACCTAGACGGCCTCCGGCAACCTGGATCTAGCACCAGTATAAAATCACAAATTGTATTTAAAAATTTTCTTTATAACTTCTGTAACAACGTATTGTTCCGTTTCTCCATTAAGTTGGCTACCTTGGCCGTATACTTAGGATGTTCATATTATAATAGTTCACTTTAAAACCTTATTTTCGAAATCTCATATCCTAGACATCGCTTCATACAGCTTTATTTTCAAATTACTGCTCGATAGAAAATAGCATCGTAAGGCAGCATCGTTGTGTAAGGAGTCTCGCACAACAACTCACGAGCTCCAAACCAACCTCACTTGCTCGTGGTGCAGCCTGCTAATCAACAAACGAGGCTCTGGCTCCCACCAACCGCATTGGGCCAGCATGGTGGGTAATAGCCCGAATTACACGATATGAACCTATACAGACGTTTAGTTCTTTGAGTGAGGCCTATGTCCAGCTGCGGATGTCTATCGGCTGATGATGATAACGGTGGTTATACAATGATTATAAAATACAAACGTCGAATAAAGGTTGCATTTTTCGGACAACTGTAATGAGGGTTCTAAAAAGCAAAATTTCCGGAAATCGTCCTGCTGAGCGGAGGAAATGGTTTGAAGATATAAAGTAGTCGATCGGGTTTATACACCTTCAGTTCAAAAGCTGAACACCGAATTACTTATCTCAAAACTGTTCATCTCTAAATTTCAGTTCAAAGAAGGCACCTCATTATGGTCATGATTATAATCTTAACTTATTTTGATTTATACTTAATTTGTTTTATTATATACTAAGTGAATCAAGTTCTTCGTGACAACCTCCACCATTGATGTTATAGCGTTTGAAATAACCTTACATTCTATTTTATTATATAGCTTTGTGTTATAATCGTTTCGTTGAAATTAAAACGTATTTCGCTTTAGAGATATATATCTAAGAGAAAGAAAAGAAAAGGTGATTATTTAAATAGAGAAAGATAGAGTTAACATGGAAACAAAATAGAGCTACGTCCGCAGCTTTCTACTGATGATCCTGATATTCGCTTGCATGCTCTTACTTCTTATCACCAGCTGATTTGTCTTAGATGAAAGTAGCGGAATGTTGATGGATGGTTATTATGGAGATAAATAGTCTCCTTGTTATACATTTTATTAAACGAGTTCACAGATAAAGTTAGACTCGTCCGACGCGGGGCAAGTGCCGCGCCCGCTCGGTACCTGTCCCTGCGAGCGAGCTGCCCACCTCCGCCTTTGAATAATTTATGATTTTTTAAATATTTTACTTTAAAATTGCAACAATTTCAAACGACTTCATAATACACTGCGAGTACGTCCGGTGCATAATGTTTATTCGGATATTTTAATAAAGTTACCTTTGTGCTCGTTTCCTTAACGTTTTAATAAAGACTGCTAAGCATAACCTATCGTATAACTATCGCTTGTCTAACATGTATCGCAAGCTTCATTAAATATAAAAGTGATAATGTAAATTTGATTAGTAATTTGATAATTAACTTCCATGATTATAACTTTTAAAAGTATGAACAGGTATTTTAACTATGATAAATGGTTAAACCTGAGCTTCATAATATCACTGCAGGACTATACAGATATAAGCGAATTATACTGAAAAATTAGTACTCATAGTAGTTACTCATATAAATTCTAGTTGGTCTTTACGCGGTATTTTTGTTCTAGATATAAATAAACATATTTAAAGCACGTTCAACATATTAATGCCGTTAGTATATATATTAGGGCTTCAAACAACCCGTAATTAATTTTTTTACGGGTACTCTTACAAAGGCGCCGCCGCCGTCTCGATGTATGATACATACATAATAAGCTCGGACCGTCCCTCTGTAACAATCCTTTGTAGAAATTGTACCATGCTGTTGTTAATCTGGGCTCCTGCGCAAATACAGCTTTGGGTCCGTCTCAAGTCCGTTGGGATGTGTTATTCTCGTCTTACACGAGACCACGGATGTGAGAAATTATATTCGTTCTTCACAGAACTAACATAACAAACATATAGTAATTATAATCCTATGTCCAGTAGTGGACGTCTGTCGACTGATGATGATGATGATGATGATAGCAATAATAGACTAGGCTTCTACTTTTAATAACAAAAAGCTAGTCTTATCACCAGTAACTATGTCAAGATTGATTCCACGTGTAATCTTACTATGCTAGAATAGAGGGTTCGATTCATTGACTAGTTAAGTATTTATGTAATACTTATTTGGAATATAATACGTATGTAATATTCTTGGTATTATATTACATATAGTTATTAGTATTTATATAATACTTATTATAAGCATATGTCCATCTGTAGGCGTCTGTCGGCTGATAATGATGATAATACCTATATGTGTACAGACAGAGATGTATAGTCTTAACTGTTCTGTTTATACATTAAAAAATTATCTATAAAACATATAAATATGTACAAATACATATATATGACGTGTCTGTTTGCAATATCTAATTAAGAAACTTTATTTAGCTTGTATATACGGTTACACACCGACGTACATACAGACATCAAAAACAGCTTTTTCTTTATGTATTTCCAAAGTAATCTTCTAATGACCTAGACCTATTTTGCTAGAAATATTAATGGCATACATGTGAAGTTTTATAATGTAAGTAAAAGGTTTAAGTCTCTAGAGCCCTCGCCGTGGACCCTCTAAGTTTATTAGCGGAGAATATTTAGATGTGTTTTAATATCATTATTACATCGTCTCCTGCAGCAGAATAGCAACTTACAGATTTTCAAACATATTTTCATTACGTTATTGGGTATGTACTTAAGGTATACTACCGCATGTACAAACATGCAAAGATAAACTATATACAGTAACTGAACAACGTCCCCAGTGTGCGTACTAAGTAATAAGTAAATGAGAATGAAGAAAAAAAAAAATCAAACTGAAAAAAATACGCTAAATCGTTCCAATCGATTCCTGAATGAAGACAGTAAGTGCTTTTGTCACCAACAGCCGGTGATCAGTCACAGAAAAAGCTCCATTAGGATATCTTCTAATGGTACTTTTTTCAGCGAGCTGTCGCGGGTGGTTCGGAGGGAAACTCCCCGCGTCCCGTTGGCCTTCGTCTCGGCGACATTACTTCTATCGTATGAATTACTAAAGACTTTATCTATTACAATAGTACCGTCAAATCGGGAAAGTGTTACACTATATTTAATTGTACGTTTAAAAACAACAATGGACAACATCAACAGGACTAATTTGAAGCGTTGTTTAAAGATGTCAAGGATTTCAAGATAAGATTTATTGGTACTTTAGTGGTACTTTGCTAAGGACAGTGCATATTTCAAAGATAATAAAGGATGTACTTGTTTACTAATAAACATACCTTCGACCCACTGTGGTGGCTTACAGACGAACAATATAATTATTTTGTACTGAACATGTATGTATTGTATTTAAAATATTCAACTTCGTAGTAAATTTGTTATTTTGCGAGGATATGTCTAGCAGTGGGTGTCTATCTGATGTTATAAGTTGACAGAATCTTTAATGTATCCGGGAATAACTTTTCATATTGCTATTGTACTTTTTGAACGGATATCATACCTGGCATATACGGATCCCTTTCAGCAGAAGCTCGATACAAGCGACCGGAGTCGAGTGCTATTCGTAAGTCGCCAGGCGCCATCTATTGACGAGTGGCGTCATCATCTTCGCGGTTCGTTCTTTAAAATTTACTCTATTATTCTTTGTTAAACAATGTCGTATAGAGTGAAATTTAGTAAATAGTTAAATACACTTATACTATTTATTACAGAGTAGTTATAATTTTTTTCGCACAATAATCACAGTGATAGTATAACATGCATAGAAATGTAAAGGTACTAATAATTCTGATATGGAATTTCTTCCAATGAAGGTATGGAAGGTGTGGAATTTTTACCATAGTGTCTCTATTTGCAAGTCGTTTTCCGAGGGCAAAAGGATGGTGACAATAGTTTCTAAATGACCTGTTGCTAGTGGTGTTATACCAGTTGTGGCTAATCGTCCTATTCATAATACATGGACTACTATGATCTATAGTATACAGGGCATAGAAGTACACTTCCATAAGTCTCTTTCTTCTACTGTTTACCCATTTATGTACTTCTCTCCCATATCCCTCTATCAGCCGTACCTGAATTCACACACTTCTTACACATGTCTTCTTTCACACAATCCATCCACACATTCTTCGGTCTTCCTCTACCTTTATAATCATCATCAATATTCATTCTTATTACTTTCTTTGTTATATGTCCTTAATCCCTCCGCACAACATGCCCGCACCACGATAACCTATTGCTCCTCAATTTCTCTGTCACTGGAGCAAGTTTCAGACGTCCTCTGACGGAAGAAGTACACTTCCATAAATATACCACATAAAAAATATTGTGATCAAGCTAGGTTTTATATTTTATTTAATCTTAAATTTCAAGAGTTTCACGAGCTTGTGGAATATGCGCTTTATCTATAGGTTATGTATTTCATCTTAAATGTTTACTTGAAAGGTAGTTTGCTTTTCTTTGTATCTGGAACAGTCATTTTGCCGTGAATGTACCTGTACTGCCTAGCCACTACTGGTACTATTTTTTATTTATTTGTACAAATACTAGACTTTATACACTAGTTATTAATCTATAATCATATAAATTTTGAATATGTTTGTACTTTATAACGTTCCCGTAATAATGTAAACGTTTCTTATTTACGTGCGCACGCCTCCGCCCGTAACACGCAAACACCGCAACGCAGTAAGCAGTAAAATCACTTATAATTCCCTTTCAGGTAAAAACATTGTAAGGTAATGTTGAACAACAAAGCCATACAGTAACAAAAGGGAAAATTGTGTTTGGCAATGTATCCTCTTGATACAAAGTAAACAATGCTACAACATCTTCACCTATCAAGGTCACATAATGCCACCGTTATTTCTTATGTATGAGACAATTTCGTGTCTACTATAGTTAATGGAGCATTCGCTTTGTTTTCGATATAATTTCCTTCGTTTACGTTCAGACGGATGGACGTCACGTAATCATATTGGGTCCGTATATTCATTCTCTATTTATTTTGCCTCGAGAAATACACTAAAGGGACAGATTTTAATGGGCACGCAGTTGCTGCTTTCAAGACTAAACTTTAAACGATATATTCAATGTCTCAAGTTCTACATATTCATACCTCGCTCTGGAGAAAAGTTCAGCTTCAGGAGAAATCTGGTATTCGTTTCTTAACCTAATAAAGAGCTCATGTAAAATGATTAATAGATCACACATTTCCTAAAGCATACCTAAATCATGTTAGTGTGGTCCTTTAATTTAGCACGCACTACTGTGTGATAGGACTAGATAATTAATTCTAAAATTTCAGCAGTCGGGTCCTTTGATAATGAATTTCTACTTCGGTAATAATACTAATGACAAACACAAATATTTAGATCAAAATTTATAATTATTCTATAATTCAGACTAACCTAATTTTCTAATTATTCGATTGCCTTATATATCTCTGCTATGTCAAAAGGCTGTTAATGATTGTATTTATTGAATAAGTTAAAACACGTTATTAACCTCTACACCATGTAAATTGTGTTTTTTTCATTTATCAGGTACAGGACAGGCCTATGTTAACTTAACTTTTCGATAGTTATATCCTTTAATAAACTTTATTTATTACTCAATCCCAGTTTTAAGTGATTTTGAATCATGTAATCATCTAAAACTGAAATTTTCAGTCTTAACTGATAAATCTGATTTAATGATCGCCATCTATTGTTCCCCCTGTATCTTTTATAATGTATCCAAACATACATGTGGATGTATTATAAAAATCGTATGAAGTACACAAATTAAAGTCCAAACATTAAAAAAAAATGTGCACCGTCGCAATGTTTCCGCTCGACGCGGATGTCAATAGAGGGCGCGCCAGGACCCGGATATACCGGAAACAGTCGTACGTGCACCGAATCGGATCCGAGCCTAAATGCATGCGAGAATTCATTCCAACTTGAGCCAACTTGTTTTCGCACCCGGCTAGCTTGAAGAGAGGCTAAATTACTTTATCTCACTTAGTACTCATTTAATCTTTAGTTATGTTAACACAGTATTCAACTCAAGAATCCTCTGTGGAGTGTTTATTAAAGGTATCTGAGGAGTATTATCAGCAGTGAAATCTTTATCAAGTTGCTTTTTTTGTATTTTAGAAGCAATAAGTTATTAGGCGCGGCGACGCCAGCTTATCACCCTTTTGTGTTTGTTTAATGTTTCATCCTATCGTAAAACTAAAAGCTTAAACAGTATAGTAAATTATTTTATGTCGCTTTGTTTGATAGATTGTAAAGCCAAATACGGATGTATTACTGAACTGTGCTTTTATTTATTTATATCTCTTATACATTGCGGAATGAAGTTATGTATAATATCTGACAATAACGTCCTGTTCTTATATATATATTAATATTAAAGTTTCATCTTTAGAGAGGGGCGCAAATATACAATAGGCACTGAATCATCTGCATCGCAGTAATATTAATAAAATATATGAACTATATGAAAGGGGTCCCGCTCAACAACTCATAGGGCCCGAGTCTCACCTGCTCGTAGTGCACTCTACTAATCAAAGAACGAGATTCTGGCTCCCACCAACCCGCATTGGGCCAGTGTGGTGGGAAACGACTCAAATCTTCCCATATGAACCTCTATATACAATAGGCCCTAATGCGCAGCGGTACCGGAGGCTATGCTGATCGTATGTGAAGATCTTTGGGGGAGTCCTATGTCCAACAGTGGACGTCTATCGGCTGATGATGATATAATTATACAACTAATTAGTGAAATATGGTATGTTTCCAAGCAGCCAATCGATTCGGCACTATAAGCCAAAAAAGTTCTTTAGTCTCCTATATCTTACACGCGACACACAAGTAAACAATTGACCAGATAAATAACGGCGCGTCGAAAACATTTGTCCAATAAAAACTAGGCTAGTGAAAAAAAAAGCGATATTCATTGTGGCCCTAATAGCTGAACGTTTGTCAGTCGGATATATAGGATCACATAAATTACAGTGAAGACGCGCAGTCTAAACAGCCGTATTCCCGGTAACCGTGCCGCGGGAGTTGCCGCTTCCTATAACCGATACGGCCCTGTTTAAACAAGCCGCAGTAACTTTTACCATGTGTTAACTTAATGTAAAGTATACACCACACCCAGCACGTCCAACCGCCGACAATATTCAGCTCGGAACAGTAACGGATAGTACTTCCATTGTTACCAAGTTAAATGATGTTAGATTTGCCCATTTGGATTTGTATGTTAAACCTTCGCTCGCAACTACGTCATCTCCTGTAACGAGCGTCAGTTACAATGTATCACAAGATATCTTGCACTGCTATCAATTTACATGGTCTTATTGGAGATGGATTTAATGGGTAATCAGATATTGTTATTTAATATAAAGCACACGCAACCGGCGAGCATGCATGAAGACGCTTATGAAAGTGGAGGAAGCGAGAGAGGTGCGCCAGGATCGTAGCAGGTGGAGAGAGGTGGTCTCTGCCTACCCCACTGGGAACGAGGCGTGATATATATATGTATGTATGTAATATAAAGCCGTGATAGCTGTTTGTATGTTACGGATTCGATACTCGCTGAGCTTGAGCTTCTCGTGAAGAATATCACGAGGAAAGCTCCAAGCACTCTTCCGGCGGGCATGTAACATACATCAGACCTGTGTTTAGAATTAAATTGGAATTGACTGTATTCAAAGAAAACTACCAGACCCAGCTGTGGGAATAATAATGAGGCTGTTTATAGTTTCTTGGGTTCTTTAAAATATCAAAATTGACAGTTTAAATCCGACGTTTAATTAATGACTTAATGCTACATTTAGGCGGTAAAATTAAATTTGTTATCTGTGCTCCGCAGTGACAGTTGAATAACATACAGCCTTGTACTATTATACACAAATTAATAATATTACTATACAGACATTTTCTTAAAAATTTTAATAAACAAAAACGAATTATAGGTTAGACTATATAATAGGGGGACCAAAAAGTAATGTCGTTTCTGCGCATGCCAATACTTGATTGTCATTTGTCAGCTCATTGTTTTGTTCAGAGGCGTACCAAAGACATTGTGAGGTTATAGTGATTTCTTTACTTATAGACAATTGAATTACAATTTTTTTTTGTAATTTTGGGTAAAATGGCCAGCCAAATACCAGAAGAGGTACACATCCGGCATTGCATGCTCTTTGAGTTTCGCAAGGGAAATAACGCAACAGTTGCTACCAAAAACATTGGCGATGTTTATCCAAATGCACTGGACATTCGTAAATGCCAAAGGTGGTTTTCCAAGTTCAAATCGGGTAATTTTGATCTTTCCGACTCGTATCGATCAGGAAGACCATCAGCGTTAGACAACGACGTGTTAAGGGCGGAAGTGGAAGCAAATCCGTGTCAGACGATCGAGGAATTGTCAAACAGTCTCAACAAACCTTGGTCGACCATCCAAGAACATTTGAAGCAGATTGGAAAAGTAAGCAGAGCAGGTGTTTGGGTCCCGCATAATCTGTCCGAACAGAATAAGGCTAACCGATCAATCACATGCAACTTATTGCTTCAACGACACAACACAGAAGCGTTTTTTGATCGCTTGATCACAGGAGATGAGAAATGGGTCCTGTATGATAACCCAAAACGCAAAAGGCAGTGGCTCTCTCCAAATGAAATCCCTCGGAGTACTGCTAAGCCAGGTTTACACCCCAAAAAAGCGCTTTTGTGTGTTTGGTGGAGTATTCGCGGCATTGTTCATTTTGAATTACTGAAACCTGGAGAAACTGTTACTGCAGACCTCTACAGCGAACAATTGCAGCGAGTCAATCAATCTTTAATTGAAAAGTGGCCAGCGATTGTCAACCGAAAAGGCGTCATTCTCCAACATGACAATGCAAGACCGCACTGCGCAAGGCGAACTCTAGAAAAAATTAATGAATTGGGGTGGGAGGTGCTGCCTCATCCACCATATTCGCCCGATGTTGCACCATCGGATTTCCACTTATTCCGAGCGCTGCAACACTTTTTAAGTGGCAAAACATTTGCAAATTTGGATGATATCCAAAATGCCATCTCTAGATATTTTGCCGAAAAACCAATTAATTTTTATCGATCAGGGATTGAAAATTTACTCACTAGATGGCAAAAGGTTATTGACAATGATGGGGAATACATCATTGATTAAAAATAAAGACTCGTTAAAAATGTATGTGTTTGTATTTAGCGTAAGAAAACGACATTACTTTCCGGTCCCCCTAATAGTTAAAAAAATAGGCATTTTTTTTTAATTACACAGTAAACTAATTTACTACATAATATACTAAATAAATATTCGTTCATGGTATGTTTGCAGGAAGCCTATATCCAGACGTGGACATCTATAGGCTGATGATGATAACAATGGTTTGAATTTGTTTGTTTGTTATTAAAAACAAAATTCGTGTTTTCTTCTATAATTTAGTGATGAATTATACTTTCGACTTAAGGGTAAGTTATAAATAAGCTTTATTCTTTCCAACCCCTTCCTCACCCAGTTAAAAATAATGCTGTTAAGTGTAACCGTTCCCACCGCGGTCCCGAACAAATGTTTGCAACGAACGCTGGCTGAGCTGAGATGTATACATTACGTTTTAAAACCGGATGCATTACATTCTCGTTTGTGCCGGGAATTTATGTGAAAGGGGGTCGAAAACCGAGGGCGGTGCCCCGGTGCGAGCGGAGCACCCCTAATAATGATTGATTTAGAAAATTAATTTTGGCCAAATAACGGAAAAAGGATACCGGATAAACCGGGATATATTAAAGGAGATTACGTAGTTAATGAAATTAATAGGCTTTATGGATCTCATTCTCATTTTCCTTCTCGCAACAAATATTACTTAATAATATAAAACGAAAGGTAAAAAAGTTTAGACATATTTGTTTTCTATAAAATGAATGCGCTTGATCTTAATTCAGGTGATGTTAAGTGATAAATAAGTTGAAGATAATTAAGAGTGCTCCCGAGGAAACCTCTGGCTATTATTCGTAGACAGCAGGACGAAAAGATCGTGGAGATATTTGAGGGAGATCTATGTCCGGGGATAGTGGATGTCTATCGACTAATAGAGGAGGAAGAGGAGAAAAAAAGCAATTCCGTTTTTTTTTTTATTTCACGAAGGAACTAGCCGAGCGTGACGTACGTCCAATGGTAAGTGATAGGCTTGCAAAGAACAATGTGGCGCCGGTTGAGATTATATACACTGCACTACATTGTACTCGTCCAGTAATTTCACTAGCTACAATCTCCTTTAAAACAGAACAAAGATTTTTACACTCTATTGTTTTGCGGCTGCAATAGGAGTTGCAAGAGCCTAACAGACAACCTGGTCGGTCTACGGCAACGGTAGATAATGTCAAACGATAGTGTGCAAACATTACTATGTTACTGCGGTAACAAGAATTCTTCTTAAAATCTTATGTAACACAGCGACGACCACAACGTGGTGCTGTATATTTTTAACTGTCGCCACGTTGTTATGGGCGGATGTATCATTTACCATCAGGTGAACCCCCTACTCTATAGAATAAATAAAAATTCCTAAATAAACTACGAACTGATTGTCTTGATCGTCGGTACAGGTTCATCATCATCATCATCATTATCAGCCGATAGAAGTCCACTGCTGGACATACATATATAGTACAGCTTATACTATATCCATCGACAGGTTGCATATCGTGAGTGATAATAGATCTAAAACACTAGAAATCGAAGCAGTACCTGAATAGGCACTAGTGTTTTAAATACTAATGAGAGCTCATTTGTTTCAACATAAACAAGAGGCGGAAGAAATTTTAGAAGCTTGAGATTTCCTTCTTAAGTTTTAAGGGAATAATGTTTGGAAGGAATTCCCGATGGTACGTATCGGGTTTTGTCGGATAGAGTTTCGGACACAAATTACAATTATCTACGGATTAAGTTTTAATTAACTCTCATATTTACGTACTCTACTCTTATTTATTTATATATTCCGGTTCCAGGAAATCATCGCGAGGAAACCTACACGATACAAAACAAACAGATCTCGTAGATTAGATGTTACCTCTGCAGACCAGAGTAGTGTGTATAAATGGCCTCGACTCCCGCTTTCTGAGAGAGGGTTCGAATCCAAATAGTGGACATTAAAAGGTGATACGTTTGCTATTATATTTATTTACACTAAACAATGTTATTTATAGGGACAGATGATCTACTGATGATCGACGGAAGTTGCAGCACCAATCGGAGTAAAGAGTTAAATCTAAAAGTATACTTCTATTGGCTGATGATAAAAACTAAAATTTATCTGCCTCTATGGCATAAGGATTAACATGTATTGTAATGCGGTCGTCTTTGATTCGTTTTTTTTTAAATATTGATCGAATATTTTCGAAACTATATAACCTTTATATTAATAGACGGCCTTATTAATTACGGCCTCTACTAAAAAACCAATTAAAAATAACGCTACAAGTGAAATTTACTTTATTGTAGGAACTTATTTATGTTACACATCGAAACCTCATCCCGTCCGTAGTCAGAGTTCACTGAGCCACGGCCCATTGCAATGTAATGCTCTGTAAAGAGTAACTAACACACAGAGAGCGCACATTTAATGTCGAACGTATGACAGCGGTTTTAAATGCGGCAGTAAAGTGAAATTAGTCGGCTAACTGCGCCGCGCGGCCGTAAACGCTGGATCGGTGGAGGGAACTCCGCAGCGGAGATCGCGAGTTCGTTTCGTAACTTGTTAGGGATCGTTTTATCATGTCGTTTTTGATGTAAACACTCTATTACTTCCCAGCTTCGGCAGAAACTTTCTGTATTATTTTCTCACAAAAAAAAAAAAAGCTATTACTACTACTTCCCGGCTTGAGCTGAAACTTTTTGTATAATTGAAAGGTATTGTTTTCTTCATTACATTTTCATCCACATGATTAGTATTACTCGTCCCCGGTGAAAGACCCACAGACCGAAGAGAAGGTAGCAAAATGAACTGCCAAGATACAGACTGTGATGTCTAGGACAGAGTGAAGTGGAGGAAAAAAAAAGTGGAAAGATAAAGAATGCTGACCCAACCCCCATGACGGATAATGTCTAGGATTCAAACTTGCTAAAAATACTTTAGTACTGCGATATGCAATAATGCTGTTGTGGCGACAGATTTACTTTAAAAGGCCCTATCTATCTAAATTTTATCCTGTGTAGCCGACAGGAATTGTATTGAGCACCGATTTGGTTGTCGAAGGAGAGTATGCTCCCAGCACAAAACCTCACAGGATCCAAGTCAGCCTCATCTGTTCGCCACGCAGCCTGCTAATCAACAATCGAGGCTCTGCCTTGCACCAACCCGCATTGAGCCAGCGTGGTGTGCAATGGCCCAAATCCTCCCTGAACCCTTACAAATATGGCGATCTTTGGGGAAAGCCAATGTTCAACTTATGACAGCCATCATGCAAAGAAAGGTTGCATTTTTTGGATTCCTTCGAAGAGGATACCTTTATGGGTTCCCAAGGTTGATCCTGGGGGCAAAATTCCTGGAAAACGTGCATCTGGTAGACAGTGCAAGAAATAGTTTGATGATATTAAAAAAATGGACCGGCTTTAAATACCATCAGTTAAAAAGAATAGCTGAGGATCGAATTGGTTCTCTCATTCTGATCGCCAAACTTTAGTTTGAAGAAGAGACCACCTAATGATGATGATGATTATAATGATAAATGTACAGCTGTGACCACCGACCACACACAACAGACAACTACAACAATACACATCCCTTTTGGTGTCGTTGGTTAATGTAAATATCGAATCGAGAAAACTCGTTACGTTTGAAGTCGTAAACATCGATTTAAACGCGCCGACTCAACACAAAGCGCTGCGCCGCTTTGTTCCAAGTTAACCGCTCAAGTAACTTGTACAAATTAACTTAAATCAAACATAACTATTGCGGTCTAGTGTGAATTAACCCTGCGACTTCGCTGTATTAGTTACTTATACTGAAAGCCGTATTAGTTTAATTTACCTCATACGTAAGCTATTTATTTGACCGTGTTGATTTTTTAACCTAATGATTGTTGTCAATATCAATACGTACATATGTAACCGGTCCTTAATTATTTTTTTTTGATTCACTAATTTCTATTCGTGCGGTGACTGTCTGAATCATCATCAGACGTTAGATCTCCACTGCTAGACATAGGCCTTCCCTAACAATTTCGACATCTATCGGATAGGATTCAAATAAGGGATTTGGGTCATTTCCTACTACCGAATGCGGGTAGGAGTCAGAGCCTCGTTTGGTGATTAGCAGGGTTCACTACAAGCAGGCTAAGTTAGACTTGAAACCCGTGAGTCGTTACACGGGAACATTTCTTATATATAAAAGTTTTTACATGTTTTCGAAGATAATATCGCTCGTGGTTCCCTCTATAGATTTATTACCAGTTAAACGACTTAATGTAACATGGACGTCACAAACTCGACTATAACTTACCGGCGCCACCGCCACTTAGTTTCAAAGAAGAAAAAAAGCGAGGCAAAGGTTAGCGGCGACGCGGCCCCTCGCTTCCTCGGCCGCTCTCGAAATAGTCCGGTGTCGAGGCGGCGCTGTCGCGCCCGCGCTCGCGCCCGCGCTCGCATTAGGAAGTTGGAGCCCCGCCGGAGCGATGTTTAAAAGCGGATACCCGCCAGCTCTACCCGAGTTTGTTCCCGAACTTATGATAAACTGCGTCCTGGTATTTTTCGAATTCCACCTCACCCAGCCAACGCGGACTAGTTAAAATTTTTCGGTTACACAATTTATTGTTTGTTATTATTTCGCTGAGTTAGATTTCTCTTTCGTGTTTTGCGGTGGTATCAGTTTTCTAAGCTCCGTCTGAAATTTTTATTCGACTCATATCATCAGCAGCCAATAGAGCATCCACTGTTAGACAGACCTCCGTCAAAGATTCCCATACGATCGGGTAGGAATTTATATGGGGAGGATTGAAGCCATTTCCCACCAGGCTGGCCCAATGCGAGTTGGTAGGAGCCAGGGCTTCGTTTGTTGATTAGCAGGATGAAACACAAGCAAGTGAAGTTCGCTTAGATCTCGTAAGTGGTCCGGGAACTCTTCCACCTCTCATATCGACGTGGCGTTAAACCACCATTCCACCTTCTGCTCGTCGCCTTTAGACAAGATGTTAAGGCTCGTTACCTCAGTAATTTCACTAGCTACAAACACTCTCCAACGATAACACAGTAATGCCTGCACACTACTTTTTAGCGACAGAATTAGGAGCAGCTTTGGTATTTACCTACATCAGCTATATTCAACTCGCGGCTTTGCGTTCTTCGCATCTTTTATCATATATATGTGTATTACAAATTAAAAAAAAAATTAATAGGCAAACATCCGCAAGACTGAAACCACCGCGAAAACCTTAGAAAAAATACCTAATTTTGTTTTGCAGTCCGTGACACCCTAGCTAACGCGCTTTTGTCACCCCTATGAGAAAAGGTTGAGTACCACAGACCGAGACTGTCTCTTTTTCTATTTAAATAAGCAACGAGGAGAGACGGATGGGGAATGACAGACCTGTTCATAACAACGTGGCACTAGTTAGAATGATGTACACTACACCACATTAGATTCTTCACGAGAGACATAAGATGTTTAGGCTCGTTACTCCAGTAATTACACTAGTAACAGCACCCTTCACACCGGAATATAGGAATATATGAACACTACTGTTCGTCGGTAAAAATAGGCGTTGCGGTGGTATGTAGACGGTCTCGGGCAATAGAGACCTACCACCAGTAAACTAATGCGACAGTAACTTACCATCAGTGATGCCTTAACTTTAATTTCTGACATTTCTCTTATATTCTGTATAGAAAGTAACAACGTCGCGCGAACCCTAAATGAAAAGCAGCAGAATAATTTTCAAGTCATTAAACAAGATTGTAAAAGTTTGAAATTAAAAAAAAAAATGTATTAAGATTCCTCGCACACAGTAAAGTTCACTTGTTCCAGCCCCCGTTACATTTTTGATTAAAAGTAGAGTTAATTACAGTCTGTAACTACGATGAGTACTTTCACGCTGAATTTCCATAGAATAAATAAGTAGCATTCAAAATAATGTTAATTGCAAAACTTCTTGTGTATTAAGGAGGCGGGATAATGGGGCCCGGGGTCCGTAACGCCCCCGTTAACCCTTCTAAGATGCTGCTGGGACACGCCGCGGTCGGGGAGGGGAGTAACGAGCTACCCCCTCAGTACGTTTAGGGCTGACATCGGATGAGGAATTTCTTAGTGAATTTCGTCGAGTGGAAGAGAACGACATTTTCCTATGAGAAACTATGTTAGCAAGTTAAACATATTAAAGATACTTGACGGTGGTGCGATTTTTTTTTATGCAATTAAACGATAAGACGAACGGGATGTTCACCTGATGGTAAATAATACATCTGCTCATAACAACGTGGCGCTAGTTAGAAATGTATAATTGCACCATATTGCGCTCATCGCTTTAAGATACAAAATGTTCAGTCTCTTTACCCCAGTAATTACACTAGTTACCGTTTGCACAGTACTGTTTGTCTACGTACCTAGACAGTCGCCGGCAGCAGCGACTTACCACCAGTACCATCAGTAGTGACTATCCTATATTTATGTTTGGTAAGTTAAAAGTAGTCAGTAGCAACTGTCTGTCCTGTCTATAACAACGTGCTGTTAAGATGATATACATTACTCCACATTGTATTCGTCGCATCACACATGTCAAGTATCATTATCCCGGTAATTACATTAGCTACAGCGCCCTTAGAAGTAGAACACAGTAATTTTTGCTCAGCACTGTTAAGCGGAAGGAAGTGGAGTCGCGGTGATACCTAGATGGTCTCAATCAACAGTCATCCTCTTCTTTCTTAGATGCTTCTGCGATTAGTGAAGACTGGCGGACAGTTCACAGTCACCTACTAGCTGTAAAAAGCCCTTGGAAGAGTCCTATATTCAGCATTGGATTGTCGCGGAGAGATGATATAAAAGGACAAATAAAATAATTAAATTCTAAATTCGGACCCTGTTGGAGAGCTGTTTTAATTGATAGAACTTTATCTATCATCGAATACATACATATATATCACGTTTCATTTCCAAGGGGATTTACAGAGACCACCTCTCTCCACTTGCCACGATCCTGGCACACCTCTATCGTTTCCTCCACTTTGCCGTCCGTTGCTAGTATTCTTGAACCGGTCTTTCTTTACGACAACCTTGACTTCATCGGAACATGTCCGCCTAGGTCGACCTGCACCGATTTGTCCAATCATTCTTACCTCGTATACCTCTTTCGTTAATCTTCTTTCATCCATTCTTTCAACACGGCCGAACCATCTAAGCATCCCTTTCTCTATCTTTGTCACTACATCTTCAACCACCCCACACCGCTCCTTTATCACACTGTTCCTCACTTTGTCCATCATCGAATAGTAATCCTTATCCCTTATAGTTCTTTTATTTTTACAGACACCACATTGTGCTTGCAGCATCTAAGCAGTAGAAATTTTCTATTGCTGGTAGCCAATATCATTATTAGATTTCAATAGACCTCTTTGTATTCGCAGTTCAGCATATAATAGTGACGTCACTCTTGCAGGCTAAATATCATCACAGCAAACGTAGTTTAGTTAAATCAACTACTCCATAGGAATAGGTTATTTTATGAACACCACAGTTAGAACTGTACCGTTGTTGGAAAAAAAGATCAGTTTAAAGAGAAATCTTACTACATCAACGATAGTTTTTATCAACAGTAAATATTAAAGCGGTTTATTATATTGCATTTGCGATTCTTTCTCAATATTCCGATTGTTTTCGCGTTTAATTAAACCGGTAACTTTGCTCCCGACGTCTCTTTTCGCTTATTATTGGATGAAAGTCAATGGAAATTTCCTCCTCGGTTAATTTTCTGCTCTCAAAGAACCATTTGACAGCCGCCTCCATTGTTTTTAATTTCGCCTTTAATTAATGTTATTGCATTATTAAAACAAATTTCGTTTGTTTAAAACAAATAAAATGTTTTATTAGTTCTCTATTCAACTATTATGCAAATACATGAATAACCTACATAATATATATTCTGTATACATCAACATCATTAGATGCCCTCTTCAAATTTAAGCTTGGCAGTCAGATTGAGGAAATCAAACTAATTCTGGATTACAATTTTTTTAATGCTATTATTGATATTCCTCTGACATCCGTGTTCAGGGAGTTTTGTTTGTCTTTAATTCTGTTATACTTTATTATACTGTTATATTTACTCTTACTTGACGCAAAGTTGTGATGTGGCCTATGGTACTAAAGCGCAATAATCTAGTATAGCTCTTTTCTTGATACTAACATCGTATTTAGACCGGAACACTGACTCTGGCAAGTTGATCCACTCCTTTGCTATTCTTATCAACGAAAAGTTAAACTTGAATCTCTATTAAATTCTGATCAATATGCTTCTCAAGTAACGCTTGGCCGATAAATAAAGAATAGTATTCACTGTAATATGCAGTTGTCTGATACTGTCTCATCCTCTGAGGTAGGATTGACTTTAACACTCCGATTCTTAGGAAGGTTGCGCTCTATAAATCTTATATTTTGTTTTTCTCTCAATCGTGCCGTATTATCATAGAACTATCTAGAGCCAAAATTATCAGTGACCGCAAATATTGTATATCCCAGGTAAGGCGATAAGGTATGCGGTTCATCTTCGCATGTAACGCTGTGATGGGACCACAAACTTCCCAATAGCAGATTCGCTGCAGCGGCCCGGCCCGCCTGCGGTCGCAGCGATATCGCTTTGTGAATTTCATATCGCTCTCGCAACGGAAACTGAACAAAGCAACAATACACCCACAAACCTATCAAATGCACCGTAACACAATCACGCATTAGATATGCTATTCCTGCATTCAAATTATGGTGCGGAATTGAAACAATCTTAATGGAAACGCTATTTTACGATCGCTGACTCGTAGTCATAATACGCTTAAACGTTGAAAAGTTAAGTATTGTCGTTAACGGTATACGGTTACTCAGAACCAAATATAAGTTATAATATGCAAACACCAGTCTGTATGTAAGATGCTGGAGTATGACTTAAGACAATGCTACAATGTAAAATTTGCCGTACAACTGTGAGAAACGTAGTGGCAAGCAAATGGCTCACCTGTTGGTAAGCTCTGGTTGTGTATATAGCAACGCAGTGTGAGTTAAGATATGTACACAATTCTACTCGCCACATAATATATTTCGTAAGCGTAATTTACTCTTTATCATAATCATCAGACGATAGACCTCCACTGCTGGACACTGGCCTCGCCTAAAGATGTCCACGTCAATCGGATCTGTGTTGCTCGCATCCAGCGGTTTCCCACCACTTTCGTTTATAGAAATTACTTACTCCTCTTACCCGCACTATTGATTTTTACATGTTCCTAATTAATGTATAGTTTACATTAAATCATGCTTTATGAAGAATTTAATTAGAAACTTAATACTACACATTAATATTTCCAATTCAAAATAAAGCTTGGCAGCAGGTGAGACTGGTGGCAGATGTCTATTGCTAGAGACCGTCTATGTACCACCGCAGCTCCTATTAGTACTTATAAACTGTGATGTAATATATATAAGATATTAGTGTTTGGATTTAAAGGGTTCTGTAGCTAGTGAAATTGCTACAGCACAGAGATTTAATACAATATATCTTAAAGTGACGAGCACAACGAAATGCTGTGCATTTCATCATCACTAGCGCCAAGTTGTTATAGGTAGAACTTTTATTTACCGTTGGCAAAACGTCTCGCTCGTCTTGTCGTTTCGGCGAATAAAAGAAGTAAGTTACTTTTATACCTCTTACGTGAAAAAGGATTGGACAAATATAACCCAGTAACCGAGCAGCACAATAGGAGCGTCTTCGACATATCTTCAGCATGAACAGCAACACGACGGCGCAAACCTCACACAGCCGTTGTATTTTTCCATTACAATAACTCGCCGAAGCTTTTACGCACCCCACGGTAAAGGGCGTTGTCTCCATATAGAGATTATTAAAGCTCTGTAAGCTCTCATTTTGCACCACTTTAGAGGTACCGCGGCGACACAATGTAGTCACTTTTCAACTTAAATTACAAAATGACTCTCCGAGGTAAGAGACTGCGGAGACAAAGGCAAATAAAAAAAAACCTGCCTATTTATAATTCTCTTAAAGAACTGTCTTTTCATTCCACCTTAAACCTTTAGGCGACAGCTCCAGCCGCCGTATTCTGTTACTTTCTTTAGCCGTGCTATTTTCGTTTCCATTGGAAATATTATCTTTCCATGCTGCTTAACAGGATTTCGCTATTAGTGCTATCTTCGGAGTTACTTCGATCGCGTCTTATCTCATTCTTAATATGGGACCGATTGTTCCCATTGCGAATAACTATATCTCCTTTCTTTGGACTTATTCTGTCAGACGATTTTTTTTTTTGGTTATCTGTCTACATCGGAATGGATAATTTGTTTCTCTGTGTATATATCTTCACTGTGTTCTCTTTCAGCGGGTTTTAACACACATATCCTTTTTCATTCGAATAATATAAATCTTTGTTTAGTAGTTGACGTAGTGACATTTTATAGTAATATATGTTGTGCATCAATGTATAATATAATTGATATCGATGTTTTTAACAATTTGATTTGTATATACTTAGAAATACACAACAAGGATCAACGATTTGTTTAAAAATACGATTAAGAAAACAGATTAGTTTCTTATATTTTTAATTACTACATCAACTGAAAAGATTGTTTGGGAGATGCTTATACATATTGAGGAGGCTGAAAGCAGTTGATATGAGGAGGTTAAATTGATGCTTTGGGCGGGATCAGAAAAAATAGAGTGTGTACAACACGTAGAGTATTCTCTACTAAGAGCAGAGCTCTTTCATATGTGCACACTACTTAGGTATGTTTGATTATGTACTTAAATCTTATGATTTGACTGTAGAAAACTCTCTTGTCCGAAACTGGTGGGTGAGTCACATAGATGGTATAAATATCAATTGAATCCCTGCTTAGGGGTCCGTGAAAGCGAGTCGCTTAAGCTCCTCCCCGGCAACACGTATCGGCGGTAGATTCGTATGTAAGGGAGAAAGTTACTACAAATAATTTATAACCCACTCAGTCTAAAGCAAATGGCTGCCGAATATTTTAAAAGACACGGCCAAGGTTGGTACAAATTTGCATTCGGGTTCGGCGGTTCGCCGTTTTTTATTTATTCAGGGCTGTAGGTCGGGTCGTGAGTGAAATTTTCGGTGCTCTTTTATGACTTCTCCGAGCTTTTGGGGTTTTAGTTCGGATAACTATTAGTTTACCGCACGGGTTTGTTGAACATTGTAACGCGATCGGCTTGTACACACTTGACTGTTTGCGGGATTTCCAACTTACACCGTTTACTGATGTTTTGGGTTTAAAACGTTCAGTTGGGAATATTCGATAAGTTATTACCACTTACGTATCAAGCAATTGTATGATCATCATCACCCGATAGACGTCCATAGCTGGATATATGACTTCACCAAATATTCCGATACGATCGGGTAGGAATTCATATGGGAGGATTTGGACTTTTTCCCACCACGCTGGTCCAATTCGGGTTGGTGGAAACCAAAACCTCATTTGATCATTAGTAGGGTGCACCACAAACAAATAAAGTTCGCTTCACCCCTTTATTTAGGTTATAAAAGATATAAAATTTTCCTTTGCTTTGTAACTAATATGACATAAAATGTAGTAACTTAAGTTGGAGCTTCGTCGTCTCTCCCACGTCACTTAAGCACCGCTTCGGTTGCTTAATACACTGTCCCGTTTCGTTTCAATTAGACAACGCAAACAATTGCAGCTCGCTGCTGAGACTGTCGTCTAATTGTGGTGTTCCGCTGCATGGTAGACGCTGCGGGTGGAGGATCCAGGAATGTTACACTGTATTAATATAGTTTTTTATTTATGCGACAAACCCAAAAATAAGGACCCGTAGAATTTGGTGGTAAGCGATACTCCTACCCATGGCAATACAATATGGTGCATGAGCTCGCCCTAAGCACAAGATTTTGTTTCGTTACTCAGTAATCACAACCCAACGCCTTTTGACCCGGTATACGATAAAGTTTGCACATTACTGTTCGGCGTTAGAAATAAGAGCTGCAGTGGTGCACTAGTTACAACGCCCTTTAAACCGGAACACTGTAATGTTAGCACATTACTGCTTAACGGCAGAAATAGGCGCTGCGGTGGTAACCATCTAGACTGTCTCCGACAACAGAGACCTACCAGCGGTATATTAACTTAACTAGCGACAATTTGTTAAGGGTGGGTGTATCACTTACTATCAGGTGAACTTTACGAGTTTTTTGATTGAGTTAAAAAAAGTTAATTTATTTGTATCACTCATTGCATTAGTTATAACAAAATTTTCTACAGTACCATAAAAACTTTAATTATTACGATCACGATCAGCCGGTAGACGTCCACTGCTGGACCTAGGCTTCGCTCAAAGAACCTCAACTTTTGTAGGGGTTTATATGAGGGAATATGGGCCATTTTCCATCACGCTGGCCCAAAGTGGCGGCAGCCAGAGCTTCGTTTGATGATTAGCGGAGTGCACCACGAACAGGTCAGGTTGGCTTCACATTTACACCCCTTAAACTTAATTATGTCTTAACTTATGTCTTAACTTATGCCTTAACTTAATTATGCCAATAGCCTATTATTTAACTTAAATTATAACTACCCCACTTTATCGTGTTAATAAAACGTACGTTTGTCTCAACGTACGTAACAACCCTACCCGGGCATTGCGTATACTTTATTACTTTCTGTTTATAACTTTTATAATTAACAACTAGTCGCCTAAGCATTTATGTGAGGTGAGTGCTAATGTAATAAAGGTTATCGAAGGTGATCTATTAAATGACGACCATATTGGGTACGAATGTCCCCCACGACCTTACCTTCTGCGTCGACCCGAATACCGGCTCACGACCGCATTCATTATCAAATGTAATAACCGCCGGCCATCGATTGTTTTGATTGATTCATCAAAATACATTCGTATACAGAATACTTTCAAAATATATATAACATATATATAATTGGAAGAAAATAATTACAGTATTTGTATACTGTAATCTGTGTTTAATTTACTTGAGTAAGAGAAAGGAACGAAAAAGTTAACCTGTTCAAAATTTTTTATCCAGCATCAATACTCAGGGTATCTGTTGCCGGACACCGTTTAGATGCATACCACTGGCAGTGCCCATTTCTGCCGCCAAATATAATTGGAAAACATTACGATGTTCCGGTTTGAAGGGTGCTGTAGCTAGGGTAATATCTAGAGTAACGAGACTCGACATGTTATGTCTCAGGCGAGCACAATGTGGTGCAGTGCATACTATCTTAAACAGGGCCACGTATTATAGGCAAGCGTATCACTTACCATCAGGTGAATGTCTCGCTCGTCTTGTCGCTTAATTATATAAAAAAATCTGTTTAAGTGATAAGAAAGAAATCTTTTTCCGCTATAACTTCTTGTATTAAAAAGTAACATAGCCTTTGTGGTACACCATATTGAATGAAGATCTCTAATCCAATAAAGTTCAGGTCACTATTATACTAAATTGATTTATAAGGTTCTGTAAGAACTGGATGGTAGTGGCCTAAAATTGGATTTCGTACCATGTACTTGAGAGTATGTTGTTGAGCAATGCTGTTATTAAGGACTCTCTTGTTCCCGATCCCAGTATTGAAAGCCATTTCTCATAAGGTATTGAAGGTCATTTATCTTTCTTAAGTCATGTCACACATGTGAATAGGACTGGCGGCTCCTCGAGGCTTCTTCAACCGAGGTATGTGAGGTAAGATCTGATGATGATGAGAATTAATACGTCTCAATGCGTATCTAATTTTAGTTGACGTAATATTAGATGTGTGCGCGACTGTACGCTGAGTCACAGTACATGCGCGAGCGCGTTGATTCACCGATCCGTCCGATGCCGTCGCCTTCGTTAATTCTGCTTATTTTTTTTTTCTACCTTCGTCCTAATTCGATGATTACTCGGCGACCGCATAACTACCGCTCGCCCGCCTACTTTATAATTTAGCTTTCGGATATTGTAAAGGTTTTACACAATTACATTCGGAATTCGACGGCGGTGTGAAAATGTGCTGTATCACAATTGGATACGTATGACACTCCCGAAACCCGGACTAACATTTGAAACGTCTGATTACATTATTCACACAAGCTACAAAATAAGATTGGTCAGCGGTTGGAATAAAAAATTTAGTACAATAGTAACACGAAAAAACTAAAAAAAAATGTATAAAAACCTGTTCATATTTTTTACGTTTCCCACAGTTAACGAAATAGCAGAACTCTGAAAGATATCGCTTGGAGCATTATTATTAGTATCTCATCATCATCATCAGCCGATAGACGTCCACCTCTGGACATAGGCCTCTCTCAAAGATACTCACATCAATTAGATAGGGATTCATTTGGAGAGATTTGGGCTATTTCCCACCACGCTGTCCCAATGTCTGTTGGTGGGAGCCAGGGCCTCAATTGTTATTTATCAGGCTGCAACACGAGCAGGTGAAGTTGGCTTGGGTCTTAGTTTATTGAAGTAGCTACACGACCAGTTGTGCCTTCCTGTCAAAGTAAACATCTGTAGGAAAATATATATGCCTAGACAAAAAGCTTTAAAGGATATTTGATCGATGTAGTCAACTCTCGTATAGTCAGAGCAGTGGATGGTCTTGAGTCCTTCTTTGTAAATAGCGTTCAGACAGGGAGAGACGCTGTCCAGCTCTCAATCCGCAAGCGATCCAATACCTGTGCGTCGTAGGAAGATGTTTCACGCCCTCCAACGCCCATAAATGAGGCCACGGTGGTGGATTCGGGGTAAACCGTTACCAAATACATTAGGCCTCGAGGTTGTCGCGGTACTTCTGCCTATTACTGATAAACGGGTTGGAAAGTTCAAGTTCCACTCCGAGTCGCGGCCTCATCAAGGCCTCTCGTTGTCGGTACCACGGTTGTGTGCGAAAGCGTTCCCGTGGTTTTCGCTAATAGCGTTAAGATGTATACTGTGAGGTTTTTATCAGGTAAGAGTCAGGAATAACCCCTCTGTTACCCTCACAGCAGAATAGTATCCAAAACAAGATTTCACAAAAAAGGGGAGACACGTTTGATTATGTTTTTCAAAATGTTGCCATGATGTCGTCTTTTTTTTTTTTAATTGTATTTTAAGCCATACACCATTTAGGTTAAGCTGGCTATTTTAGGCTATTTAATGTTTTAAGAAATTATTTTTTTAAGGATATCTATTTAATAATTAAGGAAATCAAATAATCTCAGTTGACTAAACAGCTTTTAGGAGATGACTGTACTGTCTACTCATTATTTTTTGGATTTATTCTAGTCGGACTTTGTCTAGAAAATAGACGCTATGGTCTAGATAAAGTTTGACAAGAAAATCCTATCGCCTATAAATATAATAATTACATAAATAGAGTAATGAATTAAGTTCGAAACAGAAACACAACCTTGTTTGTGAGACAGTAAGGTTGTGCCTAACAAATGAAACGATTAATAGTCGACTGGATATAAGCTGTTAAGTGACAATTAGCAAAACACAACACACAACCCCTTCTGTTTGTACTACGGAAATATTTACACACGTCGTATAAGGGTAGGCTTGCCACACGCGAAGGCTCTAAAAGGACGGTCCGGGGGGGGATATGTAATAATAAACACTATGAAAAATATTGTTTTCATTACTTCCTATTAATTAATGTAGAATAGTACTTAACCGTACCTTGATGGTAGGATAAGTTGTAGTCTAGATATAAACAGTACTAGTTTTTTTTTATTTGACGAAGTCACGTGACGAATGCGACGGTCTTCAACAGCCAATTTAAGTCTCCACTGTTGGGGCACAGGCCTACCCACAATATGAGGGCGATGGGTCATACTCACCACGCGGGCCCAATGGGGATTGGTGACTTCACACACTTCAGAATAAATTCTAATTGATGTGCAAGTTTCCTCACGATGTTTTCCTTCACCGTTTGTATTTCACTGTTGTAACTAAAGTTCACAAATGTACATAACTTAAATATTAAAGTCATCGGTATAAGCCGAGATTCGAAGCACACGGCTTGGAATCTCGGCTTCGGAATGAAGGCTTCACGCTTTAACCATCAGGCCAGCGAGCTACTTCGGAACGGTCATCTGTTGGTAGATAATATGCCTATCCATAACAACGCGCCTCCAGTTAGTATGATATACATATCATATTGTGCTCATTGCCTTGAGACTTAACATGTTATACCTCACTCTCACAGCAATATCACTAGCTACAACGGCCTTCAAACCGGAACAGAGTAATGTTTGCGAATAAAGAAGGAGCTGCTGTGGTACCTACTTATACGATATCCGATAACGGAGACATACCATAGTCAAAATCTAGTCCAGAAGAAGCATAATGATTCTTCCCGTAAAGACGTCCACGTTATATCCGGATACAAGTCTTCTATATATTAATTGCAAATTGTTTATGAACTGCTCATTATAACAATTACGACTTACAATCAACACTTCTTAATCAATTTCCTAATGTATGTTACATATTAATATTTTCCGTTTCCCATTTTCCGCACATTAATTCTGACAACCTATTCGGAGCCGTGTTGTACGTAAACACTTTCATTGTCAATTTGGGCCCCGGAGGCTTTGATGAAAAGGTTAAAAGCAAAATAAAAATATAACTCCCCAAGGGAAGGAGACACTTAAAATTTTCATGGCCTTCATTACATGAAATATTTTCAGATCTTTTAATATCTCTGAAAAAGCGAATGTTGTGATATTGTTTCCTGGTTATGGAGAACATAAGAAAGTAGATCCTCTTCTAGGTCCTAAGCTTCGTATAATGTATTGAAGTTATTATTGTTTTTATACTTTTCCGAACCAAAATGGTTCGGAAAAGTATAAAAACGACGGAATTTCCACATATTTTAATATCGAAAGGAAGCAAGTACGATATGATTTGGTTACTAGATTTATTAAATCGTGCTTTACAACACTTGACAACCAAATAAATGTAAAGACATTGATATAATTTATATATTAGCCTTTGTATAACTTAATGTCCTGGCTTAAAGAACATTATAAGCAGGGAAATTATTAGTTTGGTAGTAGCTTGGTATTAAACATCTCAAAATAGGATACACTACAAAAGACATATCCAGCAATGGATATCCTTCGGTTCAAATGATGATGTTAATCTCATGCTAACGAATTCTATCGCCGTCGTTCTGGTCATCTTTTTATTTAATAAATACTTTTGAATGAGATACGACTGAAAACATCATATAATTTGATCCCTAATACAGATTATAAATATAAATAAAATGGTAGAGAAATCATTTGCTGAAGAGTAATTCTCGAGAGCCCGCATGTAGGCATTTAATCCATCCATCGTCGTAATGAGAAAGGTGCCCTTGCGTTTACATTGCCACGCCACTTCTTAAAGCGGCGACCGCGCCTACACGACACGAAGCTCGTGTAGAATTACTTTTTGAAGTAACCTGTCGAATGAACAATGGGGTGGCCAGTTAGGATGTTCACACATCCATATATTGGGTTCATCGTAATAGAAACATTATTACTTAAGTGACTTTAGGACAGTTTCCAGCAAAATGCCAACTACCTGCAGAATCAATTCATTTCATCGGTAGAACGTTACGATAATCATCGTGACGCTGTATACATCCTAAGTACCGTTCTCCTAAGTCTTTAACGTAAAGATGTTGACACACTACTGTTTGTCAGTAAAAATAAGCATTGCATTGTAACTAGTGACTTGATTAAGAGGTTCTCTAAAAGAAATACTTAAGGATGGTTACATAAAGTATCTAATTATCGGAGTTTGCACAGAAGTTTACTAAAACCTTATTTATTTTCTAACTGTTACTATTATTAATAAATGTATTTAGTATCAAAGTAAAAAAGGATCAATCTTCGTTCTTTTTACAAGACGAGATCCTTGATATTTATTTCTTTTGATGTATATAAACACAACGAAATATATATTGGCTGTATTCATTATTTGAAGTAAACAAAGCGAAACAAATCTTGTGGCTGTGTCGTCTATCCCACCTCCAATTTTATTTTCTTCTAGTGTCAAACGACAAATTACATCATGACACAAATAGATCTGTTTTTATGAGCAGCGCGATCTAAGATCGGAGATTACGTCTTCACATATCTGATATTGACCAATCAGGGCACCATCCATCGGGACCAAATTGCTGGCGATAAAAGCGAATCATTGTTTACCCGCCCCAAGGACTACTCGGCTGAAATGCCCAGTTTATTGGACAAATATATATAAAAGCGTAGGTGAGGCGGTCCGTCGCACTCGTCAGCGTTTTCCCGGGGCTTAATTAAAAACACCATTACATACCGCTCCGCAAAAAACCCCAAAATCCAATATAACAGTACAAAGGGGGCCCCCGATATACGAATTGACCTTTTTCAACGGACTTATAATAAAAAATATTAGAAAATTCTGTTGTTCACAAAATGTCGAATCCGGACCCACTTTCCATTTAATCAACTTAATAAGGTCCGACGTGGATTCTTATGTTTTTTACTTTTCAATTACAATGAGAACAGACGATAGGAGGTCTTCGAGATCGGCGATCGCACAGCGCCTGTCACACGCAATTGGTTAGAGCGGAGAGTACGGGGCCTACTTTAGCTCAGTGCTTTGTAGACGGCATAAATTGAGCTGCAATTAGCGATCATCAAGCGATATGAGACTTTATTAGGTTCGCTATGGAGAATAAATTTATTTGATGTTGCGGAGCTTCGGAGCATCATGACTTGCGATGGACCAGCCCCGGTGACAGAAGCGAGCGGACGAATTCGCGAAGCGATAACATTATAGTGAGATTTTAAACTTGCAAACATATCAAAGAAAGAAAATTTAAAACTTCATAATTATCAGTGAATACGGTTTTCTATCATATAAATGAATATTTAGAAATTTTCAATTTGGACAATAACAATTAACTTGTAATATTGCATTAATAGGACTAGAACCCAATAATTACTTTAGTTAGAGCTTAAAGAATTAAGCTTAAGTGTGATTATTGGTGGTAGGTCTCTGTTGCCGAAGACCGTCTAGGTACCACAACAGATCCGATTGCAGCTGTTAAACAGTAGTGTACACATATTACTGTGTTCCGGTTTGAAGAGAGTTGTAGCTAGTAAAATAACTTAGGTAACAAGACATCGTTTTATCTGTCTAGTCAAATTGTTATTTGTTATTCACCTTAAGTAATCACGTTGTTAGGGGCAGGCGTATCACTTGCGTTAAGAAAACGTAGTATATTAAGGTAAAAGCTTACTAAACGAATTGATAAATAATAAGTATAACATATCAATGTTACGATGGTGCACGGCACGCAGCCGCTCGCAGTGGGGACCCGCCCGCGGTCCGTCCGCGTAACTAGGTTACAGAACAAAGACGTGTTTATGAATTCCGCACCGACGCGAAGTAACGAAATACTTCTGACCTAAACTTTTCGGAACAATCGCCTTTATCTCCTTCCATTGAACTACGAATTTGATAAGTCGTGAGAAACGCAAACAGCCCGCCGCGGCCCGGACTGTGCCCCCATTGTTCCCATTTATCTACCGACCATGCACCACGTAGCTGTGAGCGAAAACTTTACGACTACACACACAAACAACTACTTATTTATACGGCCAATCATGTCGGTTGACTTGTTGAGCGGTAAATTTGTTAGCGCTGTTATACGTATGTAATAAATTTGGGGTTAACAGAGCCTGCCGTTATAGATAGCATTACTCTCGATACTGTCCATGGCTGATGGTTGAAACCTTTTCTCTAACGACCTTATATTCAATAATTTACATAACATCATGTTGATGTAGCCCGCTGGCCTAATGGTTAGGGCGAGCGGCCTTCACTTCGAAGGTCGCGGGCTCATATATCCGCATGTACTGATGACTTTAATATTTAAGTTATGTATGTTTGTAACTTTTGTTACAACAGCGAAGTGAAGAAGTGAAGGAAAATATCGTGAAGAAATCTGCACATGAATTATAATTTATTCTAAGGTATGTGTGAAGTCACCAATCCGCATTGGGCCAGCGTGGTGACTCTGGCTCATCGCTCTAATATTGAGGGTAGGCCTGTGCCCAACAGAGGGGACGCAAGTTGGCTGTTGTCTAATATATTGATTGTAGGTAAAGTAATTAAAAGAATGAATATAAGTGACAACAGGTTCAAATGTAACAACATTCCAATTGAAATGAAAAAAATGTTTATATCAAAGAAACCCTGTTTGCCAGTCAAAATCCAACTGAAACTTCGGTATAATTGAAAACAAAAATTATTACGACCAGTATTGTTTCACGTACCGCTAAAAATCTGAATAGTCGATAATATCGATGTTTGATTAAAAATGTTCGCTAATCAGCGGAAAGGACTAACGTAAATAACCCTGAATAGCTGAAAAGAGCTGCTCGGAGGAAGCAGGTGTTACATTTTTATAAAGGCCCAGCGCGCAGCGTTATAACCTTTTTCACACGCCCGTGAGCCGAAAATATAAACCGGCAAAGGTCAGCCGCTGGGTTACATAAATTATCCCTCCGCCCCTCAATAAATACTTATTTTTGCAATAACATTTATCCAATTTTCCGCAGGATATAAATTTGTTCATTAACCAATAAATAATATAGAATGGCTTCTCCCTGCATTCCTATCCATATTAGAATTTTTTTTCTCTCTCACAACTCTATCGCACAGTAGTTAATTAAATTGCCTAGTTACACAGACGTCTTTGATAGTAAGGTTTTTTAACCTCCAACCATAACTGCATTGATGAGTTCCTACTGTCAACAAATTCTGGACAAGCACTCTTCACCGTCCGAGGCTTCCTTGTCATCTACTTCCAATGTTCTAGATCTTTGTATCCGTGATAGATCTCTTCTATTCCTGGTAGATCTTTATTGTGAAATACTGCTTCGGGTGCTAGTAAAATTACTGAGGTAATGAGACTAAACATTTTAAGTTTTAAGACGACGAGGGTAATGTTTCGTGTATGTCATCGTAACTTACTACCACATTGTTATTATGTTTAAGGTTATAGGCAGGCTTTTTACTCCATCAGGTGATCGTCTACCTCGTATCTTTGCTTCATGGAAGATCAAATTAATCCGTTGTTACTAAATCATTAGATAGTAAGCTGTTGTTTAATATATTCTACACATCAGTGTAATACTACTCTGTCATGATACGTCTCTTCACTTAAACCAAGTAATAGGTGAAGAGCTCATAAAGTGAAATAATGAATATTGGAGTTTTAAACATTCACATATATTAAAAATAAAAACAAATTTTGTAAGATAACGTCAGTCATAAATAAAAGTAGTCTTTATTGGTGATAAATCTGTTACCCTGTAGTCTCGGGCTGGTATGAATAGGACTAACGTAAGCCCTGCCAGTCGTAGAAGCCGAATAAAAGGGTCTAGGAGGTTAGAGTAAATTCTCGCGGGCCTCTAGGGTGGGGGCCCTTATCGCCTAACAAGCGAACCTGTGTGGGATAGCATATGTCTGAGCGATGCTGCATAGGAAGGTTAGGCTTCTCCTCAGAGACATATAACAGAAAGTGTTGGTCTATATTACCGGAGACCGCCTAAGTAGGTCTTATCGCAGCGTCTATTTCTGCCGCCGCACAGTAGTGTGCAAACATTACCGTGTTCCGGTTTGTACGGTGCTGCAGCTAGTGAAATTACTGAGTGATGAAGCTAGAAATTTATGTCCCGGGGACCACAATCTGGTGCTATGTATATCATTCTAACTATAATGTGAACGTCCCGCTAACCTCGTCGATACGTAGAATGAAATACTTCTAAGAACGGTTATTATAGAAATAAATCTACTATATACCTACTGTACGTATGATTTAGTATAAGCAAAGTTTCAATTCAAACGTTTATGATTCATGCACGGTGGGTTCGTAACGTGGTGCCGTTTCCCCGGGCCCGTTGCCTTGTATAAAGCTTTGCGACAAGTTTAATAAGAAGATTGCTTTATGTGAGAACTCCGTACGAGACTCATCAAAGTGCACTGTGCGGCGCTTACTTATTCATAAACACGCTCTGATGGGTGTTACTCGCTCTTAATGCGATCCAATTAAATTTAATTCTGATGGCAAATTTTGGGTTCATATGCATATGCACTCAGGGTTAAGATGTTTCTATTTAAAAAGGTAAATTTTTTAAAACTAGTTCAGATGCAGCAACTCATAGGGTTTAGTAAAAAATGTATAGGAATCGCGAGCGTTTAAAATCACTGATACCTATAAGGTCTTTCATGTCGAGGATTATAGTTCCCACTGTGTATTGTTTGGGATAAAAGTAAGAAACGAAGAAAATAATGCACTGGTGGTAAGTGGTTTGTGTAGCCGGAGACGATCTAGGTAAATATCAGTACAGCTCCACTTTTGCCACCGAACTGTAGTGTGCCAATGTTGTCGTGTTCCGGTTCAAACGGCGATGTAGCTAGTGAAATTACTTGGGTAATAAGACATTACATCATATATATCAAGAAGATGAGCACAATATTGGGTGCTATGTATATCATCCTACTAAGCCCCACTTTGTTATTCCTCGTTAAGTAAATGTCTCGTCGCTTCATTAAAAAAATTGAACAGTAATAGTGATGTTTGGCAGCAGAATTGAGCTTTGTGGCAGCATTGTCTCCAGCAACGTATACTTACCACCCAATTCACCATAATTTCTTTTTTTATACTTAATTAGTTTCTTCGTACATAAAAGTATCAGTGGCTTGTTAAAGTTATTTCTATATGTGTATTAAAATATGGACTTGAATAAGTTTGATTAAAATCGTTGAGTTATTGTGGTGATAAAAGAGAAGCTCCTCATCCGTCTTGAAGTATATAAATGACCGAGTATCAGCATTGGGTGAACGTTACATTCGCTAATTATGCACATATATATTGTACGTAATTAACTGAGCATTTATGCCATAAGTAAGTCTTAAGTGTAGGTTAATGTCTCGGCGATGTAGGCGCGATATAATACTATACGAAAGATCGCATAATGGAGTACTGTTTGCGTTAATATGCTACAAGTGCTTCCTTATCTGTGTGTGTGTTTGATGGATTTCAACTCATAACTGATACAGTGAACACTTACTGAATATCAGCGTTGAAGGTAAAAGATTGATGCTGTTACAGAGTTTAGTTTAAGCAACCGTGGCTCAGCGGCTAACCTTCAAGGTCTCTCCTTTATTCCTAAATCCACAAGATTTGTTAGCTACTACTGTGTTGTTAATATACCACCATGAAATATATGTTGTATTTAAGCTGTCAATAGTGTAATCTGATTGATCAGCAAATTTCACGATTTTATGTCTCATTGACGCTTAACATCGTGTGTGATTAACTTCGGCTCCTATCCCATTGTCGACAAAGAAGGCGAATTTTAGAGGAAGTTAATTACACTTCAATTAAGCTTTAATGAGATTATTTATACGAACCGGTAATTAACGCGCCATTATCCTAACTCCTTTAAGGACTATGTCGCAATAATTTATCTGCGATGATCACCACCAGTGTATCCATATTTACTTTGTAATTAAATACACCTGAACGTCACCATTACCTGGTTAATCCACAATATTAAATCGCTGATTATTTACCCTTAGACTTGAGGATTTCTTTTAAATCCAGAAAGCGAATCTCCGTTGATCTCAGGATTATGTCGCTCCTTTGTACGAATAATGTCGATTGATTTAGTAGGCTTTTAAAAAAAAACTTTACGCAATATCTAGTTAGTCTGTACATGCTGAAAAATAACAGTAACGTAACTCTGTTGAAGAGAATAATAAAAAAAAGAGGCACTCTGTATGCTAATCATTGGAGTAACGAGACTTAACATGTCTTGTCTGAAGCTGATGAGCAGGATATGGTGAAGTTTACGTCATCCTAACTAGCGCCACGTTGTGATGGGCAAGCGTATCACTTACTATCAGAATCGCCCGCTCGTCTCGTCGCTTTGTAAAATAAAAAAAAAAACATGTATATATGTAAATATTTAAATTAGTCTATATATTTTTATTGAATTTCACATAGACAATGAAATTTAAATCCTAGTATTATTCGACGGACCATTCAACCATAGACGGGTAATCTGATAGATAAGCGATTTGTATAACTGTCTACTGCTAATTAGGATGATATGCACTGCACATTGTGCTCGTCGCTTTGAGACCAGATTCTTGTTATCTCAATGTTTGTACTTACTATATCGCATCGCGTTTACATACGTTTGCACAGTATTGTTTGACGATAGTAGTTGCTGCGATGGTGCTTATCTTACTTTTCTTATAAAAAAATGCTTTCAACAGGGGTACATGATCTGGACTGTTCCTGTTTATGAAGTGGATTATTTAACCTATAATATTTATTTAATTTAAACTTTCGCTTTTTGTTACAGCGGATCCGCTTCCCGGCAAGCACGTGCCGCTGGAGAGCTATGAGAGCGAACTGGAGAGGGAGCACGCGCTGCCCACGTCCGTTCCCAATGCCGACATACTCAAGACTAACAGCAACCCGACGTACCACAAGCCGAGGTAACCTTTAACCCCTATCCTACGACATCTCGCGGAAGATTTTCTTACTACCCACATTGTGACACAAGCCCTTTTTTCATCAATGTAACTTAAAAATTGATATCTTTTATATTTATATATACTGTATGAGTACCTCTTCAATCAAATGTTCTCGTCACTTTTGAGTGTGTATAGTTCATATTTCTTTGACGCAGGTCGCAAAAAGCCAACGTGTTCTGTATTAATAACATAATGAAGTTAAACACTCATCTCCTCCTGCGTTCCAAGATGTTATTCACATTAAATGTGACGCAGTAACGACGCCAGAAGTGAACTCATTAATTTGGCTCTGTCATACTAACGAACGGCTTTCGCTCGCTCTTCGAAATTAATTTTTACTAATTACAAGCGGCAGTTAAGGCAACTCCCAAACAAAACCCTAAAACAACACAGCGAATCTCGGAGCGTTGCTTAATTCCGGGCATAAATTAAATCATTATCGTAAACTCGAGTTAGGAGACTCCTTAAAGTTAAATGCCGTTCGCGCGCAGCGTAAAAGTTTGATCCCTTCCGCGCAATTAAATGCGTCCCGCCGTAAAAGGCGTAAACGCACCAACCCGCACCCCTTCCTCCCCCATCCGGATATCGCAGGGGCTAATAAAAATAGTTAAACTCTGTCGGACCGACTTTTGTTTTCTCTCACCACCGCTGCCAATTTTCCGCCGCATTCATTGACATCGAGGGCGCACTCCGACACAGATCTGACCGCTTTGTTGCTTATCACATAAAAACTTTTTGATTTCAACTTTTAACTAACGATTTTACTGACCTTTCTGCTAGATTTATATTATTCTCCTCACCCTCAGTGCTGACCATCGAGACTACAAAGATTTAGTTCATTACGCTTATATTGCTGCTGCTGGTAATAATCAATTAGCAGAGACTGTCCAAGTGGGTACAACCGCAGCGTCTATTTCTGCTGGAAACTGTTCAATCATTACTATTCTGGCTTGGAAGCTACTGTAGCTAGTAAAATTACTGGGGTAACGATACTCAAAATTTATGCCTCGGGCGACGAGAACAATGTGTTGCAATGTATACAATCCTCATTAGCCCCGCTTTGTTATGAGCGGGCGTATCACTTACCATCACGTTCACGTATTCAGGTTCGGCTCGTCTCGTCGTATAATTTAATTAAAAAATAATTAACAAAAACAATACCAGACAAATTTTTTATTTGGTCGAATTAAGTATTTTATTTGTCAAGCAATAAGACACTTCATTAACGATGGAAACACGAGACGCTGGAAGCTGTATTAGAAACTCTCGTTCGGTTTGATTCTCAAAGCATTACGCGGACGATAAAATTACGAATGGGAGGGAATGGGGGAGGGAGTTAATTGTTTAAAATATTTTCGTTTTAACGATAAACACTTTTAAAGTGAGAAATAAACACGACCACACGCCCATTACACCTCACGTATTAGCAGAGAGCTGGAGCTTTTTGTCTGGACTCCTATTGAAAGTTCCATTTCTTAAAGGCGCATTATTTTTAAATCGTGTACTACCCTCCTGCATTAAATCCTCAATTCAAAAGGATTTTATATTATTAAGGTGCAAAAGCCTTTATTTAATCACGTGTATTATGAATCATGTTTATATATTTATTATATTAAGATTGATAGTCTGATATCCAACAGAGATCTTTTAAGATTGATCAGTTAGTATGATGATGATGGTTTAACGAGATTACAAGATTAAAAAACAAAATTTAAAATTAGCTACTGTCTTCCTTCGAAGAGTTATTAGATTGTAGAGTAATCTTCTTATAGAAAATTACATAGTAAGATCATTCTGTGATTATAACCCATATCGTAATAGATAGATAAACAGGTTGATATATAGACTATTACTTAAGTATGTTCATAAGAGTACCATTAAGAAATTTAATAATTGTTCTCTAGTTATAGATATGTCCTTCTAGAAATACCGCTTCTCTGTGATCATTGCTGGGAAGTGAAATGCTGGGGCTGATCGACTGCGGCTCCACCTCCAGATCCCCGCGCCCAATCGTTCATTATAAAGGAAACAAAATGATAAATGATATTTAATATTAGAAAATGAGCGTGGCAAACATATAGCAGTTTGTGATTATTAATATATCAATATCGTAATGTTTTTCGCCCGAAAAGGAAATGTTGCGTGTACCCCCTCGATCCGGGAACTATCAATCAAGCGCTACTATCAATTCTTCATTCACTCTTGGTGGAAGAAGGATTGCGTATATATGAAAATAAAAGATTAAAAATCGTGTAAATATCTTCACATGCCATTTGAATAACAATGTTATATTCAAAATATAAGTATTTACTCCTCGTTATTAAAAACATTGAACTCTGTTAAAAACACAGGAAGTCTTATGAATATATATGTCACATTGTTTGATTAGTTGTTCAAGGTCAATTATCATCAGTCTATAGACGTCCACTGCTGGTCTTCCCCGAAGATTCCCACATCGACCGGATATTCATGTGTCCTTATCATAAATATATACAACGTTGAAGACATACATATAAAAAAGTAATTAACTTAAAAATATCTCTCAGCAAACAACACAAACTACAGATGCAATATATAAAGGTAAATATATTTTGACATAACGTTCAGGATATTTTTTTTTTATCATCATCAATACAGGGGTCTGTAACATGGGTATGTTGTCCACTGCTGGTCAACAAGCTGGTCAAAACACAGGACTCTATAATCACAGTTTGAACAATGGGTTTTTTTTAACCTATAAAACCATACAACGGGTGAGACGTTCAAGTTATGGTAATACTGTTACCCATAACTAGGTGGTGCTTGTGAGGATCATTTGAGGAGTAGAATGACAAGTCTTGTTACTTCAGTAATTTCATAACCTATAACTACAATCAAACTAGGACACTATAAATGTGGTAGTGTTTTATTTGACGAAGTGATGACTCGAGCGAGACACTCACCTGATGGTAAGTGATACACAGCATTTCCTTGTGCTCGTCGCTTTAAGATGTTTTTTTTTTTTTTTTCCTTTCTGTTATCCTCAGACTTAAGTCCGAGATCTTGTGTATCCTTCTTGATTATTTTATTTAGCCGTGTTGTTCACTTATTCCTAATGTGTTAAACTCCTTATCTTCCTCTCGCTTTAAGATGTTAAGTCTCATTACCTCAATAATTTCATTGGCTACAACGTTATTCAAACCGGAACACTGCCATGTGTCAACACTGGTGTTAAGCAGCAGGTGTAGACGCTGCAGTGGTAACTTGTACGATCTCCTGCATAAGAGACCTAATGCTAGTAAATTTCTCACTGTGATTTTGCGTAAGTAGTAAAACGTGTAATACAAAGCGGGAGTAGTGAATAATTGCCTTCTCGAGGGCGAACTCTGTTCGCGCAACGGAAAAAACACAATTGTCTTTATTTCCTTGTTCCATATAAAAAAAAAAGTGTAGCGCTTATTCATTATGTAAGCTGTGATTTGAATAAAAACAAAGTTCAAGCTTCCGATTGCTGGTGAAAGTTTGAGGAGCGCTCGATGGCCGACCGACGCCGGGCTTGTTTATCGTCGGATTGAATTTGTGACGCGGGAATTTGTCAGATTTGCATTTTTTTTTGTGTTCGCACTGTGTTTGAATTGTTTTAACGATTGGGCTTTCATCCGATATTACGCAAAGAGACATTAGCGTCCATTATGTGGATTTTTTTTTTTCGTCCCTCCCTTTTTAATGAAACGGTATTCGCTGGTTGTTCCCGTTACGCATAATCTATTAACGGTATTAATCGTTACCTTTTATTACTTTCAATTTACTCGTGATCACGGCAAATGTGAAAAAGGGTGGAATACAAAAGCTACATTACATCTGCGTTGCAGACGTATCACTCTTTTTTTATGAAACAAAAGGCCGTGTTTGTTTTTTTACAGGAGACGTGTACTGCGTCTACACTTCTTTTTTTTCATGAAGTCTCGTCTGTGCCCTTGCAAGGTTTTCAAGCGTCATTTTTAAACGAACCGGTAACGTTATTCACGTGCGAACGCCCCGGGCTTACGGAGGCTCGCTCATTAGGTCCTTTCCCGGCTGCATTCTTTGACAATGCGAAGCATCACGCTTTAATAATTACAGATACCGTCGTCGCAGTGTACGTCACTCCAACATTTTCGAGGAGGCAGGCGCTGATTGTTTCATTCGGTTGGATCATTTCTGCGTCGTGCCTGTCTGTGGTGCCATTTGAAAAAGTTCGAAAACAACACAAAAACATTTCAAGTGCTTTAGCGTTGCGTTTTGTTTTTGGTTCCACGTTTCATATTTAACCTGCTCATCTTACGAAATATCCAATCACACAATCATTGCCAAAGTAGCGTAAGCAGAATCACTACATCCAACAATTCCTACCAATTTTTTTCATTAACAAGTACTTTACATTATTAGAAACTTGTTATTTGAAGTCTTCCTGTTCATTTCTTCATGGGTCGGTTGTATATCTGCCTTTCTCTCTTCTCTTTAAAGGTCTGCTCTTCAAAGGGATGCTTATCCATGTCCGATTCATTAACTACAGACAAAAACTAATTATAAAAATGCTAGTAAGACATTTATCACAATTACTACACGAGACCTTTATTTATCTATAGTTACCTAACACACGTATTATTTCTCATCAAGTTAAGTGATAATGAGACCTTAGATGCTGATCGCTTCTTGTCTAGAATACTCACACTAAGATGACAGTGAACAACCGAGAAAATAAAAAAAACTGTACTGTTTAAGCTAGATAACTCAGTTTCATATTATAGTAATCCGATCATTCGATACCATGCCCATTAAATTTTTCTCTCTCGATTAAACAGTTACCGATTACACGCTCGTAATTGGATATCGATAACATACTGTCCATTCGGATTGAAATCGATTCACAACTCTCGCTTTCAAAACACTAAAACTGCCGATGAATCGAATATAGTCAGTCGATAGTTGGCCCGATGATTATGCAAATGTTTGCAAAGTGCACAACAACATTGTTGATTCCCGAGAATCGATGCTCGTTACAATCGATGTTTCAATTAAATCGATTGCTATCCGAATCATGATTTCGATTCTTTTTTCGAATTTTAAATAACATCTATAGCGCATTGGCTAAGCTCTTGTCTCGTAGCTAATTTCGTGATTACTTCGTCTTGTTGTCGTGATGATAAATTGTGATCACGTGGTTACCTAATATATACAAGTATATAAATATAGGGATCAATTATTACTATCATAGTTATTACCACTATTTAGAATAGTAAACGTTTCTCCGTTCAGTAACGGATATCTTCATACTTATTACTCATAGTTATTGTACTGTTTATACCCATGATAATAACGAACAAGTTATAGCATTGATTGATTATATTTAATTAGCAAATTGCTCTTTCAACCTTTAGGAAATTCATAACTTCTTTATTACCGTCGTTTCTCTCAAGTAATTGTGAAACGTCTAAATTAATGCCATCACTAAACTTAGACCAAACTGGGCTAACCGGCGACAGCACTCGCATTGATCATGATTTACTGCTAGCCCAATTCTCCAACTGATAGAAGCTCTAAAGCCGTCCGATTGATTTCTATATTCCCAGCTCGCGCGAAATGCGATAGCGCAAGCTGCAAAGCTATAAATCTCCTCTCAAATTCAGATTATGCCAAACATTTCAAGTATCAAGAAGACCGCTCGCCGTCGAATCGTTTATTCAAAATCGAGAATACCTACAAATAATACTTATATTCACACACACATACTTATATTAAATACATTTTTGTTACTGATAATGAACTAACACTTGACCTCAACCGTTATTAAGTAACAATAAAACAATACATAGTGAATCGCGATCACCTAAAATACCTTTCAAATGTAGGGGTTGGAACAGCAATATTATAGTGGCACTCTTACCATCCACAACCTTCATAAGCCGGCCTGTTGTGGAAAAAAAAATTACTACCATTAACCGTATGTGGTCTTTGAATCAAACCTTAGACTGCTGTATCATCTACTTTGGTCCCGCGGAAATTGAGGAGGCGCCTAGTAATTTCAACAATTTACTAAAAAAACTACTATCAAGTTACATAGTTCAATGCATTTTTTTGTCAACTCTCAAGCGCAAATTCGTTTTTGTTTAAAAAGTTATATACATTCAGGAGTCGTGAACCAGTAGAGAACGATGCTTCGGCGCAGTTACCAGTAACCGTGCCAGGGGAATCGTTCTTTCGGAATTGAACGGTTATTCCCAGAATCGGATCAAATCTTTGAACTCTCGAATTGTTGACTCGTCACGGCACACGCCGGACTAGCCGGTAGCCCGTAGCCCGACGTCCGTTCTCCGTCCCGCTTGACGTGACCGATATGAAATAGTACGGACGGATGAATCGGATCCAATTTCAGGTCGTCAATTCCTCGTAATGGAAATACCGGGTATCTTGCGGGTCTTTGGGAATTTATGACTTCCTAGTCTAGATTTTGGGCTGCTAGGGTCCACGCACGTTTTAACCATATTGTCGTCTTTATACGCTATAGGGAGGAGAAATTAAAGACATCGAATAAGATGGAATGTTCACTTACGTGTTTTAATTGAATACTAGTAATCACAGATTGATCTGATCATGGATTGAACTTACAAAAATAACTTAATATGAAGATAGAAGGGTAAATATGTTGCTTCTAGACATGTGCATGTTATCATCAAAGACTACAGCTGCTTATCATCGTATAGTATCGTAGTTAATAGCTGGTAACACAAGCGTTCAACAATCGTTCTGTTCAAAAATTCTGGTTTCTTCCAAACCGTATTTCTTTTACCCTTATCAATACTAATAGCTTTTATAATCATGCGTTGGTTCGCAATACTTTATCAGGAAACAGAAAAAAGTACAATGGGGTGGTATAAAGTCATACATTTTCGTCACATCGAAGTCGTAAGCAGATCCATTCGAATTTCGTTGATGCGCGAGTTTTTAAATCCCGCCCTAAGCATGATTGAAACATTAATTCGCCCGCTGTCAAATTGAACAAATCCGTAATGTATGGCGTGGTTCAAGTGATGAGAGATAGGAGTTGGATACGAAAAAAAAAATAATCACCAGCAAACGACAGCCCACTGCTTCAAAACTCCCTACTAAAGAACACGAGTCTACCTTCGGCCAAATAGACGGTGTAGGAAAGTCGGCTGCTGAGAGTTATCCTCACATAAAAAAAAGTTATTGACAACTTAATTTTAAGTTAATTAGGTGATTTTGAAGTGTCTGATAATCATAATTAATCAAAGTTGATAAAGCGTTCATAAGTTACTTTGAAGTTTAAAGACAATGGTTTTTCTACCAGTCGGTTCCGTTTCAGAGTAATGTAACAAAAATATATTTTATTTGCACATATAATTGTTTTCTTTGAATTAACATATACTTACTAATTAGCTTTTCACGATGAGCATCATGAAAGCGGTTATTAGTTTGGTGTAGTTTATTTTGTGGTGTAACTGGCTCTCGTCCCTCGCGCCCTCGCCGCGCACAATTCGCGAGGTATCCCCCAGAGCGGGCGCAGTTACCGAGAGACGACCATTAATCTAAAACCGCTATTGTTTTGCAAAACTACACCCGCATTGTTCCGCGGTTCGATCCGCGTTTTATTTATGTTTCTATTGAAGGGTACATCCCGACCGGGGAATCGTTCGCATTGTATATAGATTTTTCATTTCGCCCGTATGGAACTTGTTCCTTGACCGCGGCAACCGATCGCAGTGCGATTGCCTTTTTCAATGTTTTGTTTATATTTTTTTTCGAAATAAAACGGGTCAGTGCAGCTTTTTCCAATAAGTAAGATTGTTTCACTTTACCCAGCTTCAATAGATTTTTTTTCTCTATAAAATAGCCATTTCATTTTATTCCGTTTCACATTTTAAAATACTCTCCGATATAGAGTACAGCAGTTCCTCTGTGTGTGCCTTCGTTTTGTTTGATAATACAATTGTGACCATATATTATTTATCACGGTAGTATAAGAGCGAATGTGTTTCTTCTAAACCATCAAGCTTTACCGCCCAGGTTACATCTCTGTCCGTAAAGTCAGGTCATACCCGAGCACTGGTCTATATTAAATTAAAAAGGCAGCTCATAACACGCCGTCGTTCATTCTCTACCTTTCCTTAAAGAAATACGCGAAAAGAAAGTATAAAAGTATCAACACCGCGAGATGAATAAGACATAAGATGAACTCATCTTGTTATCTTTATATTTATATTGACATTATGGCCTTCCAACAGCATCATGGTCGACTTAGGCTATCCTTAGTTTCGTTCTGACACTAAACAATTTACGTAATTTTGGTAACTTAAAGAAGTAGAGAAACGTCGTGCGGCTGTTCACCAACAAAATGGACTAATCAATTGAAAGACTCGTCGTTCTTCAATATACGCAATCGTGAGAGACGTGCTAGATAGGATCCGATGGAGATAGTCCGCTGCTGATGGCTACCTTAACGCTGACCATCCTCAGACATGAAAGACTGACTCTACAGAAAGAAAAGTATTGAAAGCTACTAATTATAGTAGCTTTCAAAATTATTTTCGGAGAAAAATAGACTTCCCTTTAAACTATTAACTTAATTTTCAAATGTCACAGCAGAAAATTTTGTTTTTCTTTGAAACTGAAAAGGATCCACTCTATACTCATTATTTGATAGAGCGTACATAATATTCAGCGAGTCCTACCATACTCCCTTCCTGAGTACTTCGTTTCGGCCGACAACGCCCTCTTATCCTCTTTACTTAAAATATTGCGATGTAATAAAAAATTAGAGAAGTATCTGTTAAGTCTTCTTTTTATCTAGATTAATATTCCAGGCGAATGGTTTTAATTAACCGTAACGTTTGCCGCTAACGTTACCCCGCTCTTTGGTAGCGGCTTCACGTAAATTATTAAATTTGCATTTAAAATGTAGTTTAGGTTCACCCTAATGCGTATTTTTATTAAATCAAGTCAACGAGCCTGTTTCTGCAGCGGCTTATTGCGTAACGGGCGGACTTACCGTTGAAATTGTTTCTCCTCTTTTCAAGAGGAAAATGTAATAAACTAAGTTTAAGCATAATATGAAAGACTTGGTGAAAGGTTTGAAGATACTTTACTTGTTATCAAAACTTTCAATTCAATGAACGTAATTGTGAAGGATGTCTTTCTATATATAACGAAGTAGACGTATTGACATTTCAATCAGTGCTGTGCGTAGAATATTCTCGTTACTCTAGAAATTACTAATGTACAGTCTCCAGTGATAATGAGGTCGTGTATAGTGAAGCATGCTCGTCAAGAATACTCTGGCTATTATATATTGGCAGACCTTTAGATTGTAAATGTACCTCCAGCTATCAGCTAATAAATCTACAAAAAACTAACCAATCTCCATAATATGTAGATTTAGAAACGAACAAGGTTACTAGCAGCTAGCGACTATCTACTGCGTTATTGAAATATTTCTTTAGTAACAATATCAAACGAACTAAAATTTTAAACATACATATGCAACATTTGAAAGTGTGTTATCGTGTTTAATGTGCGTTGTTATGATTTATATAAATTATTTGGTAATAGGCGCAGCGCGAGCGCCGCCGCATGCCCGACGCGGCCGAAACGCGTTGCCTCACAATATTAAATAGTCCGAATAAATGAACTCGAATACCCTCATTAGCCGGCATTCCGCAAGTTCGAATCCGCATTGACCGACATTTCAATTTGAATTCCCCGGGACCGCATCCTGGTACAATGCTATGTTAAAATATGTACATACGTGAGTTAATTTCCACCCATAAATTGTCGCCGGCCGCGTGTCGCCGCCGGCTGAACCGCATACGTACCAATATCGTACGATTTCAATAAAGTGCAAATCCGCCGCGCTTAGCGACGGCGCCCCGTCCGCCGCAGCTCCGCGCCGCTGCTGGGACGAAGTCGAAACTTAAAATTCCGTCCCCGTTCTAAATTCTCACCGATTGGTCACCATTTACGTAGCGGTTGAGCTGATGGTGTACAGTTGTCAATGTCCCCCGCTGCGGCTGCGGTTGCGGCTGTACCGGAGCCCGCCGCCGATTACGCCGCGTGTATGGAAATCAGAAGAATTGGCAAAACGCCCGCTCGCTTTATTTTCGCGACGTTAACCGCATTTTAATGAATCGTTTCGCGGCGAAAAAAATAAAATAAACGACCTGATAGACTCGCTATAATTAAACTCCAGTGGCCTTCTATTAAAATTGCTGCAGACCAGTCCACGTATATGTTTAAAAGAAACCCCAAGCGCTGCCCCCATTTTCGCATCGAATGAACCCTCTAAAACCAATACCCGTGTGGTATAATTCATTTCGTTTCTCCCGGTAATTGAAAGTCGTACTGAACATTAAGTTTACAATTTACTGAGCGGTTTTAAACCTAGTATTTTTTTATAATAAATCTGTACTCAACTACGATCCCACCTGGTATTGTGATAAGGAAGTCCACTGTGCTAAAGCGGATCAGCTTAGTAATAGCTTGTATATCGTTTTCTTGTAATACTTACCGACAGTTTACTAGAAGGAGTTTTCCAGTTAGTTTTTTTTTTTTCTATATAATGTGTTGATGCTAAAGTTAATGGCGGAAATGAAATATGATACTTGTTTACTTGTTATTCCTGAAGTGATGAGTTGTAGGTTTTGAAACAGGTCTTTCTTTGGCTTTGTGTTTTAACGATGACGATATAAAGAAAAGAACCTAATAAGTATAACCTTTTACAGCTTATTGAATATTTTGTCTGTCCATAGTTGTTTTAGAAAAAAAAAAAAAGACAACCGGGCCTTTTTAATTATCCGGCTCGCAGGCTGAATGAAATGTACATCAAATACAGGCAGAATTGAAGTCTGTTGCCGAGCGTTACAGAACAAAAAAAAAAAAAAAAAAAAACTATCTCTGAATTGTGTTTTCTTTTAAAAAAATTGTGTGTATGCTTCTGATTTTATTTCTAAACAAAACAGCTATACAATCAAGGCGTTCACGTAGTTTTAAGTGATACATCACCTACGAACTGTTACTAGCGCTACTTTGAACACTTTAATGTTTGTCGCTTATACTTTTTTTTTTTCATAATGAATTGTAACTATAACAAGTATTATACAATGATACCTTCTTCGATATGTTAACAAGCTATTACTGATCACTGTCATCATCATCATCAGCCGATAGACGTCCACTGCTGGACACAAGCCTCCCCTCAAAAATAGCGATAGATCACTGTTATTACAGTGTTTCTTAATATATAAGTTAAATATTTTTTATAAGAGAAAATAGTAATGACTTTGGACAGTAACATAGTACTATTTTTTTTTTGTTAAGGGATTTGTACTATCATCCCTAGTAGATAATATACTAGATTGAGATTTTAAATGTACTCTTCCTCCTTCCTCAAAGATTTCTATAGAAGAAGTGAATAAAATGTATTACTTGGTTTTTTTTTATTAATATCCAAACTTTGTATTATATATAATAACCTTCTAAACACTAATTAATACATCGTTTTCATGAAACCCTTTACAAAGTGAAGATATATATCATTTGATAATGTACAGTTAAAACGAATACATTAACCCCCAAACTGAAATATAACGGAAACACGCCGTAAATTTGTTTTCGTTCGTAAAAAATTAACGTTCCCAATAAAAAAAAAAACAAACCGGGATTAGAGTCGTTAAAGCCCGTACTCCTAAAGCTCCGTATTCAAGTTTACTCGGAAGATTCAGATTACAAGTGCCAATATAGGATTAGTATAAATATCTTCGGAACGGTGATCTATTGTTGATGTGGTACTTCCTTGCTTTTGAAATCATAATACAAAGACTGCAGGTTTACATTTATTACAAGATAAAAGGAGGAAAAGAGAGGAGGGAGTAGAGGGGGAGGTAGTCAGGAAAAAAGCATTAAATCTGCAATCATCATCATCATCAGCCGATAGACGTCTGCTGCTAGACATAGTCCTCCCCCAAAGATCTCCACATACAGTCAGCATGGCCTCCGATACCGCTCGATACTAGGAGCTGTCGTATATAGAAATTCACATGGGGGAGATATTGGCCTTTTCCCACAACGCTGATCCAATTCGGGTTGGCGTGACCCAGAGCCTCGTCTGTTGATTAGCAGGGCGCACCACGAGCAGGTGAGGGAGGTGCGAGACTCCTTTGACGATTGATGTTAAATCTAGTTATCATTGTAATTTCACTACATTCAACGCCCTTCAAGCCGGAACACGGTGATATAGTATACAGTAATATTTCGTGCTAGAAACGGGAGCTGTAATGATACCTATACTTTTATCATCCTGCGCTACATAAGAAATATTGTTGGTGGTAATTTTTCCTTCATAATGCTGAGGACCTAATTCTTTCAACCTGATCGCCAAATTTCAGCTTGATGAGGACAGCTCATGAAACTGATGATGAACAGACTGACAATCCTATAATGTCAATCTGTTGACATATTGTTTCTGAAGTAGTGTGTATGAATGACTATATCCTAAGCGAGCACCCTTCATCATCTTTAGTCTTATTGTTATATCGCCTGTAGCGTTGGAGTCAAGTGTTAATTAATTACTTCTAGATCACTGCTAAAGCACTAGGGCTAGACGAATCAAATAACCATGTACTCCAGTCTAAAGTAGAACCTCGTCACCAGGCCGCCGCAGCACCATGGCGCGGCGCTGCTGGCCGGCGTCGGCAGCGGGGCGGTGCCGTCGTACGCGCCACCAGGTCGCGCCTTCTTCACACCACCCCTGCCGCCGGAGTATAGGAATCCATTCGCCGATAAGCCGACACTGCGAGGTATGTCTCTTTTTACTGAGGATTTCTATTTTTTTTATTCAACGATGTGAGGAGACGAGGGACACGTTCACCTGATGATGAAAGATACGACTACTCAATGGCGCTAGTTAGGATGATGCACAGTACCACATTGCGCTCGTCGCCTTAAGACACAGGATGTTAAGTTTCTTTACTCTAGCATTTTCACTAGCTACAGCGCCGTTCAAACCGGAACAGTAATATTTTCACACTGCTATTTAGCGGCAGAATAAGGAGTTTTAGCGGTACACCTACCTAGATGATCTCTGGCAACAGAGACGTACCACCAGTAAACTAATTATAGTTATAGCGTCATCTCTACTGCACAACAGTAGTGGGCAAACATTACTGTTTCATTTTAAATAGCACTGTCGCTATTTTCACTATGAATGTAATAATAAGTCAATGCTCTTACAATCAAATTATTTACTACAATACAGTAAGTATAGTAATACTACAATACTACATTATTGTAGTTCAAACTTTGCTTATCAAAGATATGATATTTACTATACGGACGCAGACAGCTTCGGTCTGACGATGTAAGAGACAGATCTGTCTAACAATGAAATCCGTTTGTGCTGCTGTGAGGCAAGCTGATGTGATGATGATAATGAAGATCTAATTTAAATTTAGTTAAATCTAAGACTAAAACCGCTGTCTAGACCACAACGAAAGCTTCAGCAGTTCGCTGAAGTCTATTAGTGGTTATCTTATTGAGATCAATAAAGATCTAATTACATTGTTACTTAGAAATAAAAAAAATTACAATACTGTTTAACAGTTATACTGTTTAATGTTTCACTAGTGATCAGCTGATGATGATGATGGTTTGTTTTTGCAAAATACATCGATTTACATAGGAAATAATTTCGCAAAGTATTTTAATGTCGAACATAGTAATATAGGCTCCTTGTTATTGCCGTACTATATATTACTTTGCGCATTTACTACTGTAATAGATTAGTGTAATAGATGACACGATAAGTCCCCTTCCGTAATGTAAGTCAGAAGGAAGAGGGGGCGGAAAGGGAGTACCGGATGCAGGGTCAAGGTTGGGAACATCTAATATAGATCCAATCGAAACTAGCCAAAATGGTGTCATCGCTCCACTTGACAAATTTACCAATATTTAACTCTGTCTCTGTCGCTGCTCCTGTCTTGCCTGATGATTCCCGATATGTAAAAGGCTCTCATGAGGCTTTATTAAAAAAAAATCTGTCATACAACATATGCTTCACAAGAAACGTTACTTTGGTTCCGCAGGCACAAATACAGACGGAAACAACTATCTCAACCGGCGGCCCATCCCCCCGCCGTCTCTCGGTCCTGGTCACGACCGGATACCGATCCGACCGCCGGGACAGGTAAGCTAACTTAGACTCTTGTTACAATTTCAAAATGATAACTGATAAGAATTTTCTAAGGACAATTGTGCGTATCGCTCGCTGGTCTAATGGTTACAGCATGCAGCTTTCATTCCGAAGGTCGAAGGTTCTAATCTCGGCATGTACCTATGTCTTTAATATTTAATTTATGTACTATGGAACTTTAGTAACAGCAGCGAAATACAAACGGTGAAGGAAAACATCGCGAGGAAACCTGCACATGAATTAGAATTTATTCTAAGGTATGTGTGAAGTCACCAATCCGCATTGGGCCCGCGTAGTCTATGGCCCATCGCCCTCATATTGAAGGGAGGCCTGTGCCCCAACAGTGGGGACATAAATTGGCTGTTATGGAAATGTGCGTACACGTAACAGTTGCCATCTCATTGTGACATAACGAGATCATTTGTGATAACAGTCACCAGGGAAATAATCATCAAGAGCAGACCTGTCAGTTATATCTGGTACAAGGGACGTAGGGGTCAAATCGAGAACCTCCCATTTTATCGTCGGTTAAAACGTTGCACACTGTATATATTTCATTGCATTTTTGCTGACGGTACTTCCGTAGCGAAGTGGGTTAATTAAATTCTAGTATTTACAGCTACATTTAAATTCTTATTTATAGTACTAAAAGCTCGATACTAACGGGCTAAATGACTAACAATTTTTTTTAATCTAGCTTTTTTATAAGGATACTTTAAAAATACTTTCTATGAATTTTATGATCATTGAAGTGCATTTAGCAAGTTATTTAAGTATTAAAAATGTCCATTTTATAATTACGCTTCATAACCGCTGTTTGTCCGGAGTAATGGAAGAAAATTTTCTGCAAACATTACTCTGGCTTGAAGGGGTTTGTGGCTAGTGAAATTATTGAGGTAAAGAGACTAAACGACTTATGTCTCAAGACGATGTGATGAGATTTGGTGCAGTACCATTCCATCTAACGCCCCATTTGTTACCAACAAAAAAAAATATCCTTATCATATTTTATTATCATATTAGAACGGCTTGATTGTCAGTTACCACCATGTGAAATTAAAGGTCACCTGTTATCATAACTCCGACGTACCCATTTCATCATCACCAGCCAATAGACTTCCATTGCTCGATGTAGTCCTCCCCCAAAGATCACAGCATTGCTCGGTCCAGCGATGCTCGCATCGAGTTGCTTCTCGCGACCTGCCGGGCTCCGAGAGTCGTCGTTTGGAGAGGCATAGAGGGGATTTGGGCCATTTCACGCCAAGTTGGCTCAATGCGGGTTGGTGAGAGCCACATTCTCGTTTCTTGATCAGCAGAGTTACAACGAGCAGGTGAGGTTGGCTTGGCTACTGTGAGTTGTTGTGAGGGATCTTACACCTCTGCGTCTTGTTTACTTCGGGGAATAATATTCATAATGTGCACTTAAATAAATTAAGCAAATAAAAATATTTTGTTATTTTGTGTACCTATTTAATTCAATAATATTTTTTTATGTAATTCCAGGAGACTTCCTCCCCTCAAGTACCAGCGCCACCTCCTGCGCCACCTTCCCCTCCAACTGCGCTCGAGCCGCAGAAGAAAAAGCCACTGAACACACCCAGTCATAAGGTTTGTTCTTTAGCAAATAATTACATAAACATTTATAAACTTAATTTTAAAAATATACTTGAAAATTAAATATTGTGGAGAAATTTCTAGAATTGTCCTAATGACCTAAAAACGATCAAATAAAGTGAGGGATGCTATAACTTTTACCCTTACTTCGTCCCCGTGAGATATTTTATTTAATTTGCTTGCTTTGTATTTTCGCAGCCGGACGAATTAGACGGCGACATCAAGCATGGCACGGATCAGGCGAATTTCACGGACTTTGTCCCAAATTCACTCAACATCCCGACCATATCGAGAATATTGTCCGGCTCCAATGGCAGGAAGGAAGACATACCTGACGTCCTTCTGCGGACAGTGACTGCGAAACCGCAGCACGCGCCGGAGAAATCATCAAGGAGTGACGTGTTCGCGACTAAAGACACCAGTGTCACCCTCAGTGATTCGAATCGCGACTCATCTACCGAGGGATCAGTCCTGGCCGTGCTGGACCCGGAAATGAATATCGATCGGCCGCTCATCATCGACCAGAACGGAGAGACTAATACAAGAAGAAATCTACAATATTCGACGAACAAATCCGACAGGAACGAGAGCAAAAACAATGAGAACTACATGCCGGCGACGACTATAGGCTTTGAGCTGAAAGACCCGGAAATGTCCACGGAGAGATATCACAACTTGGCGAATGTGAACTCGGACAAGAAAGTGTTGAAACAGGACACCAAGAACAACGGGCCGATGCAAAGACCTGGGGCCACTTGGCCTTTCGCGTGGAACGTCCACATTTACTTAGCAACAGTTATGTTTACTATACTAGCCGTCTACTCAATATTTAAGATTATCTGTTACAACAAATTCACGCATTTATTCACACAGTATTATTTCATAATACTGCACTTGATATTAGTTTTCGTGTGCCTCATGAGGATATTCTACCTCTGCTACGACCCGTACAACATCAACAACTCTTTACCAGTCTTCATCAGTGAAATTCTGCTTCACGTTCCAGAGATATTCCTCGCGATTGCCTTCGCGAGTACGATTCTTTTCCTCCTCACCAACAGTGCCAACTATAGGAACAAGTGCTGCTCCTTCTTATTCAGGTCCAGGACTATTATTGTCGGAGGCGGCCTGCTCCTTTTAACGTGTGTAACTTTGCATATCTTCGAGAGTAGTAATACAATATACAGGAACCCGCAAGGCGTTGAAAAAAGGGTATTAGGACTAACTTGTCAGATAATATTTATCATAGTGTGCCTGGTTTTGGGGCTCTGCTATCTATATGTATATAAAATGCTCAAAGCTGTTCTTCAAAAGAAAAGTCATAATTATACCCAAGGTTTCCAGAACCTGTACCAAGCCATACATATAAATCTTGCAACTGCGTTACTGTTCATTTTGATGGCGACTCTGCAGATATACGGGATTATCGGGATTAATCACGTCAGCATGACCAAGTTCGACTGGCTGCAATGGGGCTATCAGTTCTCCTTACGGCTGATCGAAATCAGCGTGGTTGCACTTATCTCGTGGGTGATAAGTCTTAAAATTGGTGTCGTCGCGTCTCTCCAGCACGAAAAAACAGACGGACAAAAGATAACTGGATTCTTCCCTTGTACTGCCGGCTCCAGCAACGAGCAGTTTGAATCTGACTACCCAGCTGTTTGCAACACAAACACAAATCTCAAGACCTATACGCTAAGAACAGGGAAGCCTGTCTACGAGACCGCGGGCCACCACCCGGTGATGCCAGAACAATGTTTCGGAGGGAACGTCATGGAGCACCAGAGGTTCCAGTTGAATACGTTAGCCGGAAACTGCGATAACAATTCCGGAACAGAGAACTACTCCGGCCACAGCTCAATAGCTAACGCTGGCCATAGCAGCTCCACAGAATCCAGTAACGCTGCGTCTGGTCAGGGTGTGACGAATCATTTGATCAAGCATCATCCCGGTATGGCCGGATATAATTGCATGGAGTCAGTTTCGGACGATCATTACTCCAACTGCGACCCCGCCATCCAGTCGTTGCAGGGCGACGATCCTCTGGACCACGAATACAACGTAATCCAGTACGGAAGCAATAGCGACTTCATCCGCGACATCAAGAACCAAAACTACAACGGGGGCTCGAACCGCAGCTCCCACAACTTCAAACACATGTCTTACGATAGGGTCTCCTCGCGGACGAACAGTAACCCACGCAAAAAGCACAGAGCCAAGAATAAGAACGTTCAGAACTGCATGACGATGGGGTACGACCCGGCCATGAACCACCACTACCACCAACCGCACATACCCGACGAGTATACCAACTACAACGCAGAAAACGCCTCCTACCACTCTTCCGGCATACAAACTTTAAACCCGAACCGGAGTTACGAGGGCCCCTGTCAACAGATCAGGGGTTCCCAGCGTCGCAACTCACCGTCTGCGATGATCAACTCCAGCGGTAGTCAGAAACGCGGCAAGGGTAACGGGTTCCCCGATCGGCCGAAGTCGACCGACCTGTACGGTTTCACCGACGACCCCGACGACAGGGCGTACCCGTGCGCGCTGGGCACGCCGCAGCCGGCACCCCGGAACTGCAGCTACGAGGCGTCCTACTCTCAGCCGCAGGACAACATAAACCCGAACGAGGGCGGCGGCAGCATGCTGGTGGCGCAGGACGGCTTTGTCAGGTTCCGGCCGCTGGAAGACGGCCCATCGCAGACCTGATTCGCGATTAACCTGTCAAAGTCCACGGAGGACCTGGATTTCTGATGACAGCAGAGTGTAAGCATCCGAAGTGCTCGTGTATAGACACTGTAAATTGTTAGATAGTTATAATACGCGATCCGATCACGAGGGCCTTGTGTAAATAGCGGTTTTACTTATAAATTATAAGGCCCAATGTATTATACGCGGGAATTTTATTTGACGAGTGTTGCCATTGTGCGTTAACCAAGAGTTTAATTACAATTAATGTTTTACAGTATTCAGTTATTTATTACAAATTGATGATTGATGATGACTCCTTTTAATCATTCAGTCATTTTTAATCATTTTGTATGTTTTGAACACTTTATTATCCGTTATATAAAACTACGATCATAATTTAGTTTTAAACAGTTCTGTCCACGTTGTTATAGGGCCTTCAAAGTTTTAATAGGAGTCAAGTCGCATGCCATCTGATAGATGTTAGTATGCAACCGGATATCCGTATCAGACGGTATGCGGTTAACTTAAACGGCGTGTACTTTTCTCAAAATTAAATACTTCATTATTACAAATAAACTACGTTAATGTAGGTGATGATAGATTCTTTTAAATTACCGTTGAGGAGGATGAGTCAGTGGAAGGGAGAGAGAGAGGGGTGGTCCGATCTTTCAGCTTGAAGTACTTTTTTTAACTGTACGATACTTAAACGGAAATGCATTACGCATATGATATAAAGTTAATGTAATCGTACAAACGTGTAGTTATTTTTTTTCAGCAACAACATACAGTACCTTCATCCGATGGGAAGTTAAACGCCTGCTTAAAAGATGGCGTTAGTTAGAATGATATACACTGCACCGCATCAAGACTGGATGTATCCAATAATTTACAGGAAATTCAAATGTCACGAGATACTTTTTTTTTCTCTTGTGATTGGCTTTCAAATGGCACGACAGTTGGGAGATCTTTTGACAGTTAGGATTTTTCGTGACGATCATTCACGAAGCATTTTTTGCCTAGTCAGCAATTATTCAATACGCGGTACACCCACAGTCCTGCCACTTACCATTACTATACTATAATTAATATAAAAGCAGTTTTTTTTGTAACATTCGTTAGTTTATATGAGAATTTATGGATAGAATTAAATTCGCAATCACACAGATCCACCTAATCTCACTGCTGGGATCCTCTCAGTTAATGCCATTTAACTCTGTCAACGTCACATGTTCGCGATAGCTGTTCGATGTTGGAACACGTCGGTTCCATCGCGGTGATTCCCTTCACCCGAAACTCAGTGGAGGTCGAACCCGTACGCTTCCAGTAGCATGTCGTACGACTCACGAACCGAGCCGTCACCGCTACTAAAGTGTATTCGCTGTAGATAAAGTTGTTCGTGCAACTTAAATGTTGAACATGATTATAATTAGAAAAACTTAATGTCGCGTAATCGATGTTGGCACTACACAATAGATAGGCAATGAAAGATAAAATGTAATGATTGTATAGTTTAGGAGGAAATACTAAAGAATATTTATAAATCGGCAAATTAATCTTTCACAGTTAAAAATCTCCCCGTTTCGATTTAATATCAAGTGGCGACACACCTAGTGCTCATATAATTATAATTCCTATGTAAATACATTATGATAAAGTATATGATGACGACGATGAAAGTATGGCAGATATATTGCACCATACAATGCCACGTTTTTATTTTATTTTTTTAATTTTATCCTACTTTAGTTCTAAGTTGTATATAAATATGGCCGTCATCCGGCGTCCGTTGATGATACTGAACATTTGTTGTAAATTATATATTTTCCTTTTAATATTTCCAAGACTGTATCTACTTTTATCGTTTAACAAAAAAAAAACACTGACGTTTACTATGTATAAAAATAAATAAAAGAACGGCATTGAAAGTACGATGTTTTATTCGAGCTTCCTGGTGAACCTTCAGTTACCTACCCTAAAGTTGGGTCTTCCCAATTCCTACCTGAAGCAGATCACTCTTTATGAAGAAACTTTTTGTATTCAACTAAGCTATGAAACGTGAGGGATGTTCATCAGATGTTAAGTGATGCGCCCCTTAGGATGTTATATGCTGGACCAAGTTGCGCTCATAGCCTTGAGATAAAATTCTTCTTATCGTAGTAATTTCACTAGCTACCAGAACAAAGTAATGTTTACAGACTCCTGCTTTGCGGTTGAAATAGTATACGCGGTTGTAGCACAGTATTGCAGCACCTATAAGGTCTCCGGCAGCGTTAATATATCACTAGTAAGATTCTTGGTGTAAATATAACAATCTCCGCGGTGCGATAGCTAAACGCTTGCTTGCAACACATGTCTTAGATTTGATTTGGGGGGGTACACGCACTTAAGTTGATGGTTAAGTCTATCAACACGCACTGGGCCAGTGTGGTGGAAAATGGACCAAATGACCCTGATGCCCGGCGATGTAGGCAGTGCAGGATCGGTGGGGGGATCTTTGGCCTATGTCCAACAGTGGACGTCTATTGGCTGATGATGAAGTTGGTGATATCACCTTCATATTGAAAATATGTTACCCTACGAACATGTCAACGTAGGAGAGCCAGTTTTTTAGAGCGAGCTTGACAATAGATGGCGCCATTGTAAATTAGCACCAAATGAACTGAAGATCAAGTATTTGTATTTATCAATGGTCAACATGCTGTCCTATTGCTGAAAGCGTTTCTTAACCTTTTTTCATGATAAGACAGCACATTTTTTTTCTTCAAGGTAGCGATGAGACAAGCGGGACGTTCGACTGACGGTAAGTGATACGCCCGCCCATAATGTAGCGCTAGTTAAGATGTCATGCACTGCATCACTTTGCGCTCGTTGCCTTGAGACTTAAGATATTAGGTCACGTTACGATAGTAATTACTCTATCGACAGCACCCTTATAAACAGAACACAGTAATGTCTGCACTGTACTGTTTGTCGGCTGCAACAGGCTTTACAGTGGTTGTATACCTAGACGGTCTCCGGCAACAGAAACCTACCACCAGTGACAGTTTCAGCACCCTTCAAACCGAATCACAGTACTGTTTGACGCTGCGATGGTACCTACCTAGACAGTCTCCGGCAACAGAGTCCTATCATCAGCAAAAATATAAAAAGAAACAGCCAGATCATGGAAAGAAAAATAATTTATTTACCTATATATAGGGGTAATAATCATCATCACAACTTGTGGCCAAACACACCATCATCATAATGAGGTGCCCTCTACAAACTGAAGATTGGCGATCAGATTGAAAAACCCATTTTGATCCTGAACCATTCTTTTTAACTCATGGTATTTAAACCTGGTCCACTCCTTTATATCATCAACGGAGTCCATTGCAAAATGTATGCAGCATCCGGCATCCAATGTTAAATTATATTAAAGTATATAAATAGTCTTTTCATAAAATTTTGTTATATTTTTTACGCTTATTTAAGATTTGTTCTCTTCTTTTTTATAATGGTTTCATACCTAAATAAATAAAATATATATACAGGGTGTCTGGTGGCAGATTTATGTTTTCAAATTTAAATAAAAAATAATATGTTTGACATATAATTTTACTAAAAGTATTAAAAGATAGAGTACAAATGCGGATTTCATTTTTTAAAGATAATGTCATCCAAATGTCTTCCATCCTGTTGCACACACACACACACACTGTTCGAAACGGAGCCTCGTATTCCGTGCCACGCGCTGCAGTAAACTTGGTTCAATTGCGCTGATTTCTCGCCGAATATTTTCTTTTAAGTCCACAACAGTTCGCGGATTGTTAGCGTAAACTCTCTCTTTGAGGTAGCCCCACAAAAAAAAATCCATTGGAGTTAGGTCGGGTGACCTCGGTGGCCACGGGACGTCCCCAAAGCGACTAATCAGTTTTTGAGGGAGATTTTCTCGCAACAAATCCATCGAAGCTCTGGCCGTGTGTGCGGTCGCACCTGTACCGCATCCTGTTGAAACCACGTGTGTGACGAGAATGATGAATGAGCTCGCAGGGTCGGCAAAAAGAAATTCGAAATCATGAGCCGATAATTCTCACCATTGACATTCGTCGCTTGGCCCCGTGCATTTTCAAAAAAAAATGGTCCGATTATCCCATTCGTGGATAAAGCGCACCAAACAGTTACCCTCGGGCAATGTAATGGTTTTTGGTGCTTCAGTCGAGGATTGAGAGTTCTTAGAGCCCAGTAACGGCAATTTTGCTTGTTTACGTGTCCGTTTAAATGAAAATGAGCCTCGTCGCTCCAAAAAATGGAATTCACAGTGCGAAAACGCTCCAACATGGTTTCACAAAAAAATTTGCGTGACGCAAAGTAATTTTTTTGCAATTCTTGAATTATTTGAATTTTAAAAGGATGAAACTTCATATCTTTTTTCAAAATTTCATGCACAATTGCTCTTGGAAGTCCTAGTGAAGCTGCCCTTTTCCGTATCGAAAGTCGTGCATTTTCACGTAAACTGCGTTCAACCAGTTCAATGTTTTCGGGGGTCCTTGACGATCGACTAGGTCCTGGCCGTGGTGTGTTCATAGCCGAAGCAGTTGCGCGGAACCTCTCCACCCACGAACGAATTAAATTCACACTCGGCCCATCGCCTATCCGTCGAATATTGAAATGTGAACAAAACTGTCGGCGAGCGAGTACGTAAGAATCATTACTCTTGAAAAATGCTTCAATAGCGAACGCGCGATGCTCACCTGACCACTGCGACATCGTGACTAAGAAATCCGCACGATCGGTGATTCCAATGACACCACCTTCACTGCACCCCCGCACTGTTTATAACTTATTGAGATATTCGTTTTTTAAAATATAAATCTGCCGCCAGACACCCTTTAGAAGAGATGAAATATGATGACATAACAGAAATGGATATTAAGGTAACAGTTGGTAGGTTGCACAATTTGAAATCACCCGGTATTGATAAAATACACTATTACTGGTTTAAATATTTGCATTCTATTCATAGGTCATTAGCATTAAATAAGATAGTGACAGGAAAACAAGCAATTCCATATTTTATTACCAAAGGTATAACATACATGCTCCCTAAGAGTGAACCTTCACAGTATAGACCAATAACATCCTTCCAACCGTATACAAGATCTTAACATCTGTTATCACAAACAAAATAAACAAACATGTCGAATTTAATAATATAATTGCAGAGGAGCAGAAAGGATGCAGGAGAGGCCATATGGGATGTAAAGAACAACTTATAATTGATTCCACAATTCATAAACATGCAGCAAACAACAATAGAAATCTACACTGTTCATATATAGGTTATAAAAAAGCATTCGACAGCATTCCTCACTCTTGGTTAGTACATGTCTTGGAACTATATAAAGTAAATCCACTAATTATTAACTTCCTTCAAAATATTATGCAACACTGGAACACAACTCTACTGTTAAACACAAATAACACTACACTAAAAACAAGGGAGATATCAATAAAAATTGCATTTATCAAGGCGATTCCCTTAGCCCTTTATGGTTTTGCCTCGCCCTTAATCCACTTTCTAATATATTGAATTCACAAAAAGCTGGATATAGAGTTAGACACGATAACACCGAGACCATTTTGTCACACTTATTATACATGGACGATATTAAACTATACTCAAAAACAGACAAAGAAATGAAAATACTAATAGACTCAACTACACAATTTAGTAAAGATATAAATATGAATTTTAGGTTAGATAAATGTAAAACAGTACATATTATCAAAGGTAAACTGCATCCCGGCGACTATGCTGTTTCCGATTTAGATATAATAAAAGCTATGGAACTAGGTGATCTGTATAAGTATTTAGGTTACAATCAACAGAAAGGTTTAGATCATAAAGCTATACGAACCAGTTTAGATAATGAATATAAACGAAGAATTGTTAATATTTGTAAAACACGTTTAACTAGTAAGAATTTAATAAAGGCTATAGATACATTTGCAATACCAGTACTTACTCATTCGGGATCATCAAATGGACAAAAACTGATTTACAAGCAATTGAACGGAAAACTAGGACAACTTTAACAAAATAAAAGAATTTACATCCAAAATCTGCTATCGAAAGATTAACCATTAAAAGACAAAACAGTGGTAGAGGTCTTATAGATATAGAAGCTTATGGAGAAAGCAGCTTAAGAACTTGCAGGAGTTTTTTAACCAAAAGGCACTTACAAGTAATATACATAGAGCAATACAATGTAACGATGTAAAATGTACCCCTCTTAATTTAAAAGAAAACTGTGTTAATAACCCGGAAACAATAAACCATAGTCAACAAGACCAGAAAATCGAAACTTGGAAAAGTAAATCCTTACATGGACGACATCCCTACGATTTGCAACAATCTTATGTAGATAGTGTCGCATCCAATAAATGGCTTAAAATAGATTCACTTTACCCTGAAACTGAAGGTTTTATAATAGCTATTCAGGATCAGGTTATAAACACTAACCAGAAAACATATAATTAAAGATCCCACCGTTATTAATGATAAATGCCGTAGATACAATTCAGCATATAACCGGAGCATGCCCTACGCTTACACAAACAGATTACACGCATAGACACAATCAAATAGTTAATATAATTCACCAAAAGCTTACACACAAATACCAACTAACCGTAGATGCCACATACATACCATATTACAAATACAACCCTCAACCTATCTTAGAATCCAGCTCTCATAAAATGTACTACGATCGCGCTATACTTACAGATAAGACCTTATAATAGACCTGACATAACACTACAAGATAAATTACATAAAATTACATATTTAATGGACATCTCTGTACCCAATTCACATAATTTAGTTAAGACGATATCAGACAAAATTCACAAATACACTGATTTAAAAGATGAAATAACAAGAATTTGGAGACAAGAAAAAGTATACATAGTACCTATTGTAATATCTTCTACAGGGGTGGTTCCTAAACAGCTCTTCACTGCACTGAAACTCTAAGGCCTTCCGGATAATACTTTTATTCAAATGCAAAAAGCAGTGATTTTAAATACGTGTAGGAAGGATTGTTCGTAAATTTTTACAAGATGACTCTCATTTACTTGGGGAAACCCCGTGAATGAGTAAATCTAACCGGCTTTTAGCTGAGATTTTACAAACAAAAAAAAATAAATAATAATGATTTATTAGCAGTATTTAGATTTACATATACACTGAGAAACCGCGGGTCTTGAACGAAGCTAAGCATGTATCTCAAGACCCTGTGAAGAGAATTCTTGTATATTACTTTTTGCATTTCAGTCTAACTTTGAGGTTTAATTTTAATAAATTTATAAGATTTTTAGTATACCACGGTAGATATTTACCGTTACTAGGTTTCGATTTGGGTACATGTTTTTTAATCACTTTTTCTAATTCATAGTAAAAGATCGTTAGCATTGTATTTACGTCACTGCACTTCGAAAGGACATCAACCCATGATATATTATTTAGGTCCGAGATTATATTGTCGTAGTTCGCTTTATAGTAATTATACCTCTCATTAAAATTTTCTTTGACTAATTAATTTTTTTTTGAGGTTACTGTAATATTTAAAGCTGGGTGATGACTATCAACGGTACTAATGGGGTAATTACTCTCTACAATTGTAGGTACAGTTGTGTTGCATAAAATTAGATCTAACATCCGTTGGTTTTTATTGACAATGCGTTTGAACTGTTTGAGGGCGTTTTCCTCAATAAAGTCGACAAACGTTGCGTTGAGATTACTACTGAGATTGCCAGTGGCACGAAAATACGATACGCCCAGTATTGGTGACCAAATAAGATTACTAAGATTAAAGTCACCTGCCAATAATACATGTCCATTCTCATTAATTACGAAATTCGCATGGGAAATAAAATCTTCTAATTTACCCTTAGAAACTGGAGGTGGCAGATATACAGCACAGATTGCAATACGAATGGCTTTGCCTGAAATTATTGCATCAATTGTCACCCATAGATCTTCGCAACTACTTTCCCACACCGTCATACGATGCGATACTATATCATTACTAACTGCTATTAAGACTCCACCTAGATTTATCACTTCCCTATCCCTCCTGTACACAATGTATCGGTTGTCAAAAAATTTTCTATCGTAAATGCTATCGTTCGGCCAACTTTCAGTTAGTATATAAATATCATAATTATTGTTCGATATATTAAGCTTGACCTTTCGGCTTTTACTGCGCAGACCTCTAACATTCTGATAGTAGATATCTAAACAGTCCATAATGCTTACAAAACAAAGAAACTGTGATATATATATAAAAAAAAAAAACTAAACTAACATCAATAATTACAAAACTCTATATCACAATGTCAGTACTTCAGTAAGTCAGACTTTAACTGATCAGCTTCGCGGATAATTATGTGCCCCGATGTCTCCGTTTTCCTCAAGAATATGCGACTATTTTTAACCCACACGAATTTGTAGTTTAGTTTTTTAGCAGCTTGTCTGGTCTGGGCGTGTAATTTTTTAACTCCTGGGGCGAGGTGCTCAAGCACATAAATAGGATTTTTGTCACCTCCGTAACCGATATGGCTGGTGTTCAATTTATCGTTGCGATGTTTCTTGTTGTATTGCATCACACTTGCGAGGAGCGCATCTCGATTCCGGGGACTCGCAAAAGTTACCACCACAGAGCGTGGACGTTTGCTGTCTGGGTTTATTTTGGCAATCCTTGTACATTTATGTATATCTCTATCGGCCAGATTGTTGCCAACCACTTTGGCGATTTGAGACACGACGTTCATCAAGTTTTCAGTTTTGTGTTCCGGTATACATTGAATTTCTAAGTTGCTTTTACGGGAGAACTGTTCAAAAATATTTAGGCGATTGCCTAAATCTTTAACTGTGGTTTTCAGCTTTTCGTTCTCTTTTTTCATGTTTTCGTATTCAGTTTTTATGTACGTAATTGATTCTTTCATTTCAATGAATTCCTTGAATATTACTTTATACTTTTCTTCAATTATTTTTGTCATTGTTAACTCCATATTACTCAGAAGACCATCCATCGTTTCTTGCATCATCGCCTTTAAATCCTCTAACGTTAGGCTACCCATAGTCTTTGTGGAGATTTCGGCGCTTTTATTACGTTTAAGGGTGACATTTGATGTGGTACTGATCGATATTGACGTCGGTAGTTTTAATCAGGGAAATAGAACTGTCGGCTTTTGGCGGCTTAGGGCGACATGCTGAGCAAACCCAGGAGCTTCTATGATCTGACGAAACACTTGTATTTTCTAGATGTGGTCCTAACACACTCATAATGGTATTTTAAGGAACAGGTATTACATTTGAGTTGTTCTGGTGTTGACATACCTCGCGCACATCCGGCGCATTTATTAGTGCTTTGTACCATGGTATTCATTATGATACACAAGCTTCTTTATAAATTGTTATTATTCATACAAGACGCTGGCACATTACAATAGCTGTGTCAATAGTAATTGCTCATAATACAATTTCAGGCGCCCACTTTAAAATTATTCCAAGACTTGAATATGTAAATAAAGGGTATTCATTAACAGTTTAAATGGTATCTTCTACATTGTGACAACCCAAAGATAATATAAATGCTTATTATACATACAGTATCAAGTTCAAAATATTTCCTGCGTTTTTCGGGTACTTCAATAATTATTCAGTCTGATAAACTTAATATAAAAGACCATCAAAAACTAAAACGAAACATTTATTTAATGTACACTTCTTACACGCGCCTTCACCAAACCACACACATAACTATAGTGTTACTTTAGACTAGTATAGTTAGTCATTACAAACACACAGAACACAGATTCAGCCGTGAAAGCGGCTGCCTTGTGACCGCTTTGTCCGTAACGGTAACACTCACCGTTACGATCAACCTTGGCGGTACATTTAATCCTATCATGTCCAATTTGTAAGCACCTATAACGGCGCATCGGCCTGTGGTGAAGTAGCTTGATATTAGCTGCAACCCACCCAACTAGGAGATGTCCTGCTGTTTCCAGCTTTTTTGCTGCTGATATAGGACAGCGAACCCAAGCACTGCCAGATCCATAAGGGGAAAGGCGAATTTCTCCTACTTTGACTGTCTATAGCGAACATTCTCCGCACTGAACAACAGCGGCCGCTATGTCCTCGGCACAAATAGATTCATCCAAACCAGAAATGCGCAAGTCTGCACATTTGACTGGCTTGGAGATCTTAACAATGTCTGCCGGAAGTGACTCTCTAAGAACTTTTGCTAGGGAGTCTGCTTTATCCCCGCTAGTACCACCAGGCACCTCTATAATGCGAGCACCAGTAACGGCTTGCCGGAACCGCAGCGAGCTTATGCCAAGGTTAGCAAGATCCACCTTATCTCTAGCCTGTGTAAGTATTTTAGCATACGATACACCTTGGCTTTCAGCTTCGGGTTGTAGGGTAATAACCATTGCTGCGGATCGAGGAGGACGTAACTTCACAGGTGGTGGTTGTTTTGTGGCAACCGCACTTTCTCTTTCTGCGCCTTGTACTACCGTCTTTTTGTTATGGTTGTTACGCTTCTTACTTCGGTTCACACCCGTTGTCCAACTTTCCTCCGTAGGCTCAGAGATTGGTACAAGAAGAGTACTGGTTGAATTCGCCGCTTGAACATTATCTCCAGCTGTATTCTCTTTCCTTAAATACTTGTTTTTCAGATTCTTTTGTTTATCGACTTTTATAACCTGTATTCGTTGGTTGGCCTCTCTGTTTTGATCACTTGCTAAAGCAGGACGGATACGCTTCTCAGAGAGTAGCCTTCCCTCGAAAGCATCAAATTTTGCCTTCACCATGTTGCCTACTTGCTTCATAATCAAGCTCGTTATCTCATCTATGTGGCTCGGTGCTGGGCCAGTTATTGACGCTACCATTGACATTGCTGACGACGCAGTTGGTACCATACGCGTAACTTCTTGTCCCAACTCTGCTATTTCTTTACGCAGCATTTCATTTTCCTTCTGCATCCTTGCATTTTCCGCCTGCAGCTCGACTGTTTCCTCAGTGGAGATCCTTATGTTTAAAGCCTCTACTGTGGCTCTAATGGACGAAACCGCTTCTTTAAGTTGTTTACTCAAAGAGGCCGCAGTACGATCGTCGATAGTTTCTCCTTTGGACTGGTCGAAAGCAGCGCGCCTTGCTCTCGCTGCTTTCGCCAAAACTTCAACCTGCTCTTCAGCCGTTTGAAGAGTCTCCAAAGGCTGTGGGACGCAGAACTCCGATGCTCTACTTTCAAGCGAGGTGTCCCTGGATCTAAACGCAGGCGATTTTTCTCGATCAGTAGATGACGCGGATTTGCATAGTCGTCTCTTCTTTCTAACTCTCGATATGCGGCCACTAGTGCTAGCCTTTATGTCCTCCTTTGATGTTATTTTACAGAAACTCGCTCGTGATTCGAGCGCAGTCTCATCTTCTTCCATACAGCTATTTTTATTTGTGCTTATATTATCCATGTTACATCCCACGAGTATGGCGGGAACTAAACAACCACCCAGGCAGAGCCCCCTTGCCTAGATGAGCCTAGCGTAACCCGTCAAGAGGTCGGCCGGTATCCTGACGGGGGACATCATTAGTAACTGAACTTCCCATCAGCCATGCATCCCCTCGCGGTGAGCCAACGCTTGGGATTCGGGTGTTTTTTATAGAGGTTAATCACATCCTCACGGCCCGGGCAATTAAGCCGAGACCCTCGTTCTCTAAGACGCCGCGAGACGTGATCCACGACACGTACATAGGGTTTACGAGATTTGTGACGGTGGCAAAGGTAGACATTAGATCTCCCCCGCCTGCTCAGTGACCGGATTTCGGAACACCGAGCCCGTCGTCGCCTCTCCACTGTGCCCTCTGCTAATCAGAGGGACACGCGGAAAGACCCTTTTCGCCGGGTTATTCGCCGCCGGACGGCATAATCGCCGCTACCCGACGCCCAGGGCGCACCGGCCTGAATGTTGTTCCTTCCCAAAAGGGACCATCAACAGACAGGCACACGTGGAGGTTACCCGGCTCAGCGCCCCATTTCGCACCACCCTGTCCCAATGAAAGCTATAGCCTCGTTTGTAGATTAGCAGATGAATTCTTGTGCGGGACCTCTTACGGAGACAATAATATAAAATTAAATATACACAGATCAGATAGATTATAATGAACACAGAGTTTATAATGAAACAACAATATAATAAAAAAATCGTATCAAATGTCTCAAATACTGTATACAATGCATAAATAATAAAAATAATTAAATCAACGTGTAAAACGTACTAGGTATAACATTAAACATTGTTTTTCTCGCTCCTTGATAATGATTTCATGATTTACTAATTGATTGTAATTAAGTGTATTTTCATTACTTTTTAGTTAATACTTAATAACGCCATCTTGCGATTGAAAGGGAAACTTCTTACAAACTATTTACTATGAACCCCAGACAGCGCTTAACAAGGTTAGTACCGTATTCATTTATTACATCAAAATATTTACAATTTGACCGAACAATCTACTAGGTAAGATTTCTATTGCAGAAGACGGTTAGGTAGGTACCGTACTGTACAATGTTTGTGCGTATATTACCATGCTCCGGTTTGAATGGCGCTGTAGCTGGTGTATGTACTGGGGTATCTAGATTAACGGTGCGTGTAAAGCCCCTACATCTTATCTCAAGCGAGGAGTACAACGTGGCGCTAATTAGGTTGGTATATCCTGAACTGAACATCAGGCTAGCCTCGTCGCCGAATTGAATAAAAATAAATTCTAGAGAGAGTCGGGTTTAGGACAAAACAAATGAAGTCTATCTAGACATGTCAAGTTGTTAGTCAATATCTAATGATATGATCAACTGTCATATATCCGAATCGGACAAAATTTCAATGGGTTTCTTCTTCCTCACGGAGAATTGTTCGCCGAGCAACTTCATTACTTGGGCGTGGGTCCTCCCCCCTTTTAGGGTACCGTAATTCTGTTTGACGTATAGCGCGAACTCGTTCGGTGTTCCCTTCCGCGCGGGGGTTGAGACAACGACGCCATCTTTGTTCTTCTTATTGAGTATCACCTCAAACTTACCGCGGCAGTACCCGCAGCACTTCTGAGTGACGTCGATTGACTTTGTATGACGCTGGATTCTGTAAACATAAATTTTTTTTATGCAATTAAGCGACGGGACGACCGAGCCGTTCACCTGATGGTAAGTGATACACTCGGCCATAACAACGTGGCGTTAGTTATGATAGTATACACTGCACCATATTGTTCTCGTCGCCTGAAAAGTAAAATGAGTCTTGTTACCTCGGTAAATTGTGAGTAAGGTAACTAGTGAGTTAAGAGGCGCCTTAAGTAGAAGACAGCGTCTACTGTTTGTCGTCAGCAATAGGCGTAGAGGTGGTACCCACCTAGATCGATCTGTTGCTACAGTCCGTCTAGGTAGCAACTGTACTGTGCAAACATTACTGTGGTCCAGTTTGAAGGGCGCTGTAGCTAGTGTAATTACAGAAATAGAGACACGCTATAATCTTATGTCTCAAGCGACGAGTACAATCTGATGCACGTATATATCATCTCAGGTGAAGATCACGTTTGTCTCCTTAAATTAAAAAAAAAAAAAAAAGTTTTATGCGAAATACACCACCATCATACATCAGACTGGTTGTACATAAAATTTTCAAACAAAAAAAATATTTTTAGTTTCAAAGTTATACATATAGCATTCGTATAACGGATGCGACAAACAAACGAGCGTCCATTTTCTAAATCGAAAATGTCGAACACATCCATATTCAAATTGGCTGTCCGGAATTTAACTTTGACGTTATCCCGAAAAAAAAAGAAGCCATCAACCAATTGGCGCGCTTTGAATATAAACTGCTTTTAATTTCAGTTGTTGTAGTGTTGAAACGTTTTAGTTTAGTTTTATTAGTTCTACTATATTTCTTTCCTACGTTCAATAGTTAAGATGATCATGGTGATGTCTAAATTGATACCCCCCTATATGAACCCCTACAAACTATGGTTCCTAGTGCTTGATGGTCCCGGAGACCATGCTCACTGTAGCACAAGACCGATCGATGTGGAGACTTTTGGGAGAGACCTATGCCCAGCAGTGAACGTCTATCGGCTGATGATGATGAGAAGTTTATATAGTATTTAAACCATTAACAAAGGATAACAGCTTGTAGGTACCAACACAGCGCCTATTTCAGCCGACAAATATCACCGTGTTCCGGTGTGAAGGGCGCTGTAGCTAGTGAAATTACTTGGCTAATGAGACATAGAATATCTTAAGACGACGACAACATGTGGTGCAGAGTAAGACATCCTAACTAACACCACGTTTTTATGGGCAAGCGTATGTATCACTTACCATCAAGTCAACGTTCCGCACGTCCCTTTATTGAATAAAAAAAAAAGAATACGTTCCGAATATTTTTAAATTTTTGGATTTTTTTTTTAAATTTTTCCTATTAATCTGTCCAAAATATTTAAGGGAATTTTTGTTTTCTCTTCTTAATTAAATATGAAGCTGTATTCACACATATTGAGGCAATTCTCAGCTCCAGGCCATTAACTCCTCTCTCCTCTGATAACCTAAATCCCCTCACTCGAACTCTCGGTAGACCACTCACATCGTGCCTTCAGAAAACCTACTAGATGCAAGACCAAGCAGACTGACCGATACAGATGGCTCGAAACGCTGGAGGAACGAGTTCCTGAGCGAGTTGCAGCAAAAAAACAAATGGCGAGTCAAGCAGCGGGGACTGCAGGAAGGCGAGTTGGTAGTCATCAAGGAGGTTAAGGTCCCACCATTGAAATGGCGAATGGCCCGAATCGACAAATTATATCCTGGATCAGATGGATTAGCAAGAGTCGCCGATGTCTATACAGCGAAGGGCATGATCCGCAGAGGTATCCATAGCCTCTGCTCCTTGCCCGATTCGTTCTCATAAGAAATATCTCCAAGATCTGAAGACTTCGAGGGGGGAGGAATATGTTCGGAACGATTCCTACTAACAAGGCAGAAAGAAAAAAGAAAACATCATTGTTCGGAGCATCACTACAGAGTGACGTTGTCGGTGCGAGCAATATATATTATTGAAGAGCTACTATGAATACATTGATTTTTGTTTAAACTTCTTGTAACCCTTAGTGAAAGTTTTTAAAAGCGAAATATTATTTTTCTTTCTTCATCATCCCCATTTATCAATGTATTTTTTTTCTTCAATTACTTTATATTTAATATAATTACCACACAAACATACCTGTAACCGCAGTCGGTGCATCTGTAGCAATATTTGTATTGTATATCCATATCATGACACCTTGATATCTCATTGAGCTCGGGAAAACATCTCAAAGCATCTGCTACCCTGTGGGAAATTAATTACTTGTACAGGGCACTGTGAATATCATTATCATCATCAGCCGCTAGACGTCCACTGCTGGACCTAGGCCTCCCCCGAAGATCTCCACATCGATTGATCCAGTGCTGCCCGCAAAATGGCGAGGCATTAGGGGTTGTCGTTTGTAGAGGTTCATATTGGGGGATTTGGCCCTTTTCCCACCACTCTGGCCCAATGCGATTTGGTGGAAGACAGAGCCTCTTTTATAGATTAGCAGGGTGCACCACGAGCAGGTGGAGTTGGCTTGGGTCCCTTAAGGAGTTATGCAAGACACACAACACCCCTTGTGTGAATATGACTCTGGAACCGAACCTGGAGCCACATTCAAACAGAGTGTGGTCCTGTTAACAGCCATGGTACCAAGATAACAATTTAAACAACTCACCACTTCTTCCACAGAGGTCCATGACCAGCACGTAGCTCACCATCAATGAGCCAAGTGGCAGCGTGACAGAGCTCATGGATCAAGGTGTCGCGCAGTCTTTGTGGGCCGTCAACCACTTTAGTTGATAACTTTATACTAGAAGTACGGACCCGAGCACCATTCGCTGTTTTGATAAGTCTGTTGGTTGTTGTCCTGAAAGAATTAATTTTCATGTAGGTCCGCCCTCCATAACATCTTTTTGTGGTCATCATAAACATGTTATGGAGCTTGATTGATTTTTTTAAAGCCACTTCAACCATCATACTGTTGTGTCTTAACTCCTAATATGACACATACATATATATATCACACCTCATTCCCAGTGGGGTAGGCAGAGACCTCCTCTCTCCACTTGCTACGATCCTGGCACACCTCTCTCGCTTTCTCCAATTTCATGAGCGTCTTCATGCATGCTCCTCGGTTGCGAGTACTCCTGACCCGGCCTTTCTTTAGGACATCTTCGATTTGATCGGAACATGTTCGCCTAGGTCGACTTGCATCGATTTATCCAATCATTCTTACCTTGTATACCTTTTTGGTTATTCTTTCATCCATTCTTTCAAAAAAAATATATCCTAATATGAGAGCTGGAATATTTTGTGCGAGCATGCTTCATCATGGCCCAATCGCCCTCATATTGAGTGTAGGCCAGTGCCCCAGCAGTGGGGACGTAAATTGGCTGTTATGGTATGCTTCATCATCCACAGCTTTATTATCAATAAACATTATTAAGGGGATGTCAGATGTTAGCTTATTCTTGATACAAAAGTAATTATATATTAAAACACCCTGTTTTGAGGATGCCTCTGTTAATGGTCAAAACAATCTGTATATAAATTAGGAACAGGTCCATCCACCAATCAAATTGAAGTTGGTTGGTTTTTGCTTATAGAGAACATAATCTGAATCATCAATGCTCCCATTATTGGAATCTAAATATTAATATGGTTTAACAGTGTGGTAGCTAGTGAGAATATTGGAATAACCAAACTTAGTAACCTTTGCAATATGATGCCGTGTAAGCCTCCTAATGAGTGCTCTAAAACGGACAAGTTATTTAAGAAAAAAAAAATTACCCTGCAGTCCTTCTAAGTTTAGGCTCCCAAATAATGGGCAGGTCTTTGTCCAATACATCTGAAAACACTACTTTGTTGAACTCTACGTATAAGCGGCGTGCGAGCTGTACCTTCAGTGTTTTAAAGCTGTCTATGTACTGTATCGCTTCGGGATGACACCTCCATGATGGAACATTGTCTGTAATAGTTATAATGCCCCAAGGATTATTGTCTTTTTTGATCATATTTGAAAAAAAAATACTGACGAAGTGTGGTCCCATGTTATATATATAACACGAGTAACCAATATAGTTTAAATGTGGAGATAGAGTAACCAAGTTTATAATTGCAACAATGGCTAACTACTGGCTAAGTGTGTTTTGTTACACAGGGGTTCTTAATTCGATTCCTGTACCACATGTTCACAGTTTAATCAATGTCATGTTTTTTTTAAGTCTGATTTGTAACTTCATAATGTAAATTTGACTTTATAACAGCATTGCTGTGTTTCAGTTACTAAAATATAAAACCAAGGTATAAGTAGGTGACATTTCACTGTGTACGTGCAGAGATATGCACATTTCAGGTGTATACAAGCTATATCAAAAATCTTTGTGCTTATCTATTCTTAAATATAAACTTACTATTTACTAATAGTCAAACCATACTTTTATGTTTTGAGTAAGTTGTGAGAATAGTATTTATATCTCTAAGGAGCCAGGGTCGGCAATGCTACTTTGCCCATATAAAGTGTTTGCTTGTGTACCCACCACCACTAGTCAGACACTTGTGAAATTAAGGCCAAGTATTAGCCCATTGGATGTTGGATTTCTGCCACTAAACTGAAGGTTAAGTGCAATCAGTGCCGTGCTCCAGTTATTACAGTATTGTAGCTAGTGAAATAACTTTAGTAGAGAGACTTAATATTTCATAATTTATGATGAAGAGCACAGTATAGTGCAGTGTTCATTATCTTGATTAACACTTAATAGATAAAAAAAATATATATTTACTGCTCTACCTAGAGATGAAAAATGAATTCTCAAAATATAGTTAAACACAGATAATTGTTAGATAATATGATTAGTAAGTATTTATGCAAAACAACTTGTTACTGCAAGAACTTACCAGCCAAAGATCCAACGAAGCTGAGCCTCTGGCATGAGCTGTTTGGTGGTTTCAAATTAACATTTTCTACTCTCTTAATCAATTTTTCAACTTCATTCTTCTTAACTTTAACTAGCTCAGTCACCGTCAAATCTTTATATTTCTTTGTAGTGCTGTTTGCAGTTCTAATACTTTTTGGTTTAGTTTTTGGCAAATCAGGCGTGTGCGGAATCTTTTCAGTATAAAGTTTTTTCTTGCATTTCTTATCTGTATGACTGCAGTCATTGTCACTTTTGTGTTTTACATCTGATCCTGTTAAATACAACAGTTTTTCTCTTCGTAAATCATTCTTAATGTTCTCTTTTTCACTATCGTCCTCATCATCATCATTAAATAGTTTCTTCGAAATACCATCGAATTTGTCCTTATTGCTGGAGATGTTTTTAAACAGTTTGGGAATGGTCTTCCATGCATCCCCATATAAATCATTGAGTAATTTTATTTGGGACTGTTGAATCTTCTTTATAGAACAATGTTCTAATGATTCATTGACAACATCTTTAGGGGTAGATGGTGTTGGTCCATGTTTAGGTGTTGCACAGATGAAGTGCTGTGCCGGTGACCATCCTCCACTGCTTGGTCTGGATTTTGGTGCAGATGAAGCTATTTCCTCTTGTGTTAAATTTAAAGACTTCTGGAGATAAAGGTCAGTATTTTTAATTGCATTATAGTTTTTGTTTAGCAAACAATATTGTGTGGATTTTTTTTATTTCAATTTCTTATATCCTACCTAACACATTGGCAATATAAGGATAGTAATATCTCATAGAATAACTTTTTTAGAGATTGCAAGATTAACATATTAACAAATGTATGTTAATTTTATAAAACACTTATTTTTTTCATATTAGCATGCAACTATTGATGAAGTAATAAACTGTATGATAATATTACATTTTCTGCTTTACTGGGTTCTTTGCCTGATAGTTTTGTGTTAGACTATTCTTCATAGACTAAAAAAAAATTTGCTTTAAAAAGAAAAAATTAAACAGTTACAAAAATATCATTACTTCTTTCTGAGCCGTAGTTTTGATTTAAACCTGGCGGTTAGTACCTATTATTTAATGACAAAGTAAATTAAATTAGCAAAAGTAGATAACACAATTTTCAGCTGTAATGTCAAAAATAGAATGATAATAGAGTTTCCTCTATATTATAATTTTTTTTTTTTTATTAATAGAACAGGACAATTATGGTGTCCATAGTTGTGTAATGCTCTAATTGTATCAACAATAACATTTTTATGAAAGGAGTGTCAATGCAAAAAGAGTTAACTATTTAAGAAAAGTAATATACAAAAAACATTTTAAAAATGTGCTAAAGAGCAAGCTTTAAGCATAATTAATATTTATAATTTTAATTATAACTTATATATAGTAAATTAATCTGATAATACTTTAAATTATAATTAAATTTGTATTATCACTAATTGTACTACTGGCTCATAAATAACACTTTAATTTTAAGCAAAGTAACAAACAATATGTACAGACTATGACAAAGAATTTGTCTTACAAACAATGAGGTATTCCTTAACATTTTTATGAAACGTTGTTACGTTTTATGGTCTGATGAATATATTATAAAACGTTTGTTTATCACCTAAGACAGTATTGAATTAGCTATACATTGCATTTGGAGAAAGAAATTGTTGATACATTACCCTGTTGGGAAATTCTGTTTGTATTGTATCAAATGATTCGTCAAGTATTATTATATCCGATGTTTGCTTCATTTCATCTTTAGTTTGAATATCATTCGGTTTATTTTTCTTTAAAGATAACTTGAGAAAGCCTAAAAATATAGTAGAAAAGTGTAAGCACTAACTTAACATGTTAAAAGTTTTTTAAAATATTTTACACTTACGATTTTTGCCATTGCTTTGCGACGGTTTATAATCCATTATAAAATATCTGTCGGAAAAAATCACACGGGTTTAAGCTTATCCAGCGAATGTTTTCCAAATGAATACTTTTCGATTAAAGTATTTTAAATTTAAATATAAAAAGCCGTTACCTCAATATAAGACTTGGTTATAACAGATAATAGGTTTGACAGTTTCGATGCTTTTTTACTGTCCACTATAACTAAGGAATAAAGTTGAAACAGCCACTGATTATCCATGCGTAAACTTATTTTAGCTGTAAAATATAAAAAAAAATTAAATTTTCATAAAGTTATATTTATTTAGAAAAAATAATTTAACAGTATATTATTCACAACCTAACCTATTAGGTAAGAATATACCTGAATCAGATAGTCACGTCGAATTCTGGGTGTAAATGATAACATATTAGTTTTATGCTTTTAAATAGAAAAGATTTAAATCACATTTTTTATAATGATTTCTAAATCTCAATGCTTAAGAGATGTAATCCCTTAAAATTTTTTTAATTACACATTTTTATCTATAAATGAAAGAAATTAATTCTATTCATAAATTCATTACAGCATCAATATAAAATGAGATAATTTTTTAAGACAATTTAAATATAATTACCGGCATGTTTTTTATGTTAACTTCTATGTTATTACATAACTTAAACGTGATTTTGATTATTTTTTTTATTTAACCACGAATTCGGACCGACAGGGAACTTAAATAAATTAAACTATGGGCAAAAAATAACTATTTTGTGCCTGGTATCTTTATCATCGATTATTTTTTGTTAATAAATACTCATGATGAACGCTTATATAAAACAAGAATTCGTTACTCCATTTAAAACTTTGGTATATTAGCAATAAAAATTTAATATAAAGCTCTTCATGTAAAAATAACAGTAATACTAAGTTATGTTATTTGATCTAAATAGTTTATATAATAATTTTACTATTTCATTAATTCAATGCTTGCGATATATTATAAAGAATTGCGGTACGATTTGAGCAATGAGATTAAAATTAATTAACATTTGAATGAATCCTTTACTTTATTGTCTCACTTGCGTCAAAGAAACTCTGACGGTCACTTTAATTTGTTATTGTTAGATGGCTGATATATAGTACATCATAAATTTTTTATGCAGTATATTCAGATCTTAAAATAAATGTACATAATAATTGAAATCAACTGAAACAATATCTATTGTTACCTTCTTTATTATCTATCTATATATATGGGATGCTATGAATTATGGCTAGATTTTAGATTTATGAATTGTTGATTTATAGATCACCCTTTAGTTTCAAATTACTGCGGATAGAGAACTGATTTTCGTAAAGAAAATGGCAATAATAAATGAAATATTTAGTAGTATATACTACAACACCTTTATATAAATAAAGCGCTCAATAAATCATTTAAACAAAGGCGATAAAATTACTACAATTTAATTATAGTATATATGTAATGATAGATCTTATAGAGGGGACTGTATAAAGTTGAAATGAATTTCTTCGTAGTGCTCTTTCTCCTTTATTCTCATTCTCTTTTCACATAAAATTAAGAGTTGCTTTACTTACACCCAGCCATTTTTGCTTGTTTTGTAGACGTTTCCTATCCTTGGTTTCCGCATATCGCTTTAGTATCTTCCGAATATTGTAGATAACCAGGGCCGCAGGTATAGGCTCATATAATGCAACTACTGATGAGTGTAATGAACTGTGATGAGATTCAGGATATAACATGTGTGTAAGAGACCGTGTTTCTAGGGGGGACAAAGTTAAGTGGTATTTATACCCACTAAAAATCCTTTTTTTCAGTGTGTTAGGAGAGATTACGGGATGTCCTACGAGACACATCATCTTAGTACGTTCTAAAAGAATGCAAGGCCCTGCTTGGTACCTCCGCTGTGCTAAAGTAAACACGAGGCCACTTCTCTTTTGCCCTCCACCCGTTTCGTCTATAGAACCATAAGAGTTCCATTGCTATCCATATATAAATATATATATCGCCTCATTCCCAGTGGGGTAGGCAAAGACCACCTCTCTCCACTGCTATCCAAAGGTCTGCAAACCGAACGACGGGTTGGCACTGGGTTGATGTCTTAAATTATACAGGGTGTCTGGTGACAGATTTATGTTTTCAAATTTAAATAAAAAATAATATGTTTGACATATAATTTTACTAAAAGTATTAAAAGATAGAGTACAAATGCGGATTTCATTTTTTAAAGATAATGTCATCCAAATGTCTTCTATCCTGTTGCACACACTGTTCGAAACGGAGCCTCGTATTCCGTGCCACACGCTGCAGTAAACTTGGTTCAATTGCGCTGATTTCTCGCCGAATATTTTCTTTTAAGTCCACAACAGTTCGCGGATTGTTGGCGTAAACTCTCTCTTTGAGGTAGCCCCACAAAAAAAAATCCATTGGAGTTAGGTCGGGTGACCTCGGTGGCCACGGGATGTCCCCAAAGCGACTAATCAGTTTTTGAGGAAGATTTTCTCGCAACAAATCCATCGAATCTCTGGCCGTGTGTGCGGTCGCACCATCCTGTTGAAACCACGTGTGTGATGAGAATGATGAATGAGCTCGCAGGTTCGGCAAAAAGAAATTCGAAATCATGAGCCGATAATTCTCACCATTGACATTCGTCGCTTGGCCCCGTGCATTTTTTAAAAAAAATGGTCCGATTATCCCATTCGTGGATAAAGCGCACCAAACAGTTACCCTTGGGCAATGTAATGGTTTTTGGTGCTTCAGTCGAGGATTGCGAGTTCTTAGAGCCCAGTAACGGCAATTTTGCTTGTTTACGTGTCCGTTTAAATGAAAATGAGCCTCGTCGCTCCAAAAATATATCATCTTTTTTCAAAATTTCATGCACAATTGCTCTTGGAAGTCCCAGTGAAGCTGCCCTTTTCCGTATCGAAAGTCGTGCATTTTCACGTAAACTGCGTTCAACCAGTTCAATGTTTTCGGGGGTCCTTGACGATCGACTAGGTCCTGGCCGTGGTATGTTCATAGCTGAAGCAGTTGCGCGGAACCTCTCCACCCACGAACGAATTAAATTCACACTCGGCCCATCGCCTATCCGTCGAATATTGAAATGTGAACAAAATTGTAGGTGAGCGAGTACGTAAGAATCGTTACTCTTGAAAAATGCTTCAATAGCGAACGCGCGATGCTCACCCGACCACTGCGACATCGTGACTAAGAAATCCGCACGATCGGTGATTCTAATGACACCATCTTCCCCCCGCATTGTTTATAACTTATTGAGATATTCGTTTTTTAAAATATAAATCTGCCGCCAGACACCCTTTATAACACGGCGCTTTGGAGCGCAGGTAAGCAGTCATCGGATTTCAGCGAACAACTTGGGAGGAAGGAAGTCTTTTGAAGCAAAAAGGCGATGGTCTTTAGATCGAGCAAAAACAACGGTTTTCTCTGATTTGTAAAATTGTTTACAATGTATAGATTATTACAATATTTTCCCTGGCATTTTCATCCAGCGTCCCTGACAAGATTTGATATACGAATATTTTGCTAACGGTTGTAGCAAAGTATCTAAAAATAGATATTGGCATTTTCATTGGTGTGAATTGGATTTATTTATGTTTCATTTCACTATTCACCCTTGCCCTTAAACGTGGTGGACGGGCATGCGCAGTGAAACCGGAGCGTTTACCGTCACATGGAAAATGGCGTCTATCTTACGAAAAGCAAGATATTACAAGCGATTTTAACGATTGCAGTGAACGGTGTTGTGAAATTATAATCTAAACTTTTTTACTATAATTTAGTTATTAACAAGGTTGCGGTTAGAATTTAACTGTGGCTATGACCTCTGAAGTATTAGCGACCAATTAAAGAGGATCTCCGTCTATTGCGCGAGTCCCTCTGTTCGTGTTGGAGTCGGTGCGCTGTGAGGAGGGCGGGAGGTCCCGGTGTGCTGGTCTCAGCTGTTTTCAAAAATCGAATGTCTGTGCCTCCTAAATTTCATAGGCATTAAACAGTTTGACGTCAGTGTTTGTTCAGTGCGGACGGGGTGCTTGTTAGTTCAGCCATGTGATGGTGAGTGCGTTGCGAAAGAAACAGTGCCCTAGACCTAGACCGCCTAGATTTATTTTATTTATCACAGTGGAATGCATTACCGGAGTGTGCTTTGTATAGAGAAGCGTTTAGTGGATGTTGTGTGTAGTTAAAATTGTTAATTTTTTTTTTTTTGTAACATTGCACAACTTTATTGGATGTTTATATTAGATTTTAAATTTTTTATTTGAGTTAAAATATTTTCTAAGGAAAATCAATACGTGTCTCTTCATATGTGAATGTATTGCCTGTTCACACTTGGTTCTCGTAAGCATGTTATATCCGGTGGAGAACTTAATGATTATGAAATATCTATATATATTAATTTTTTTATCCTTTATATATCCGTTATTACTTTCCTTTGTAGTTTGATGTTTTGTAGATCTTTCTAGTTTATAATTATTTTTGTTCATGACTAATAATGATTAGTTCCCATCGTGTTTCGTCTTTAGGAGTAACAAAATCGAGTATGAAGAATAACGCTGATGTTATGTAAATTAATGTATTATGCGAAGTGATAAGAAGGTAATGACTTAGTCCAATAAGAAGTGCGAAGTGGAAGTTTCACCTGTTATATATTTTCTCATGAACTATAAAAACAGTTGTATTGTTAAACATTTCGTTAAGTAGCAAACAATACTATGCAGAGTTTAATCTGTCTAGACACTAACAGAATTATATTTGTATACATCATCATCTTCATCAACCGTTAGACGTCTATTTGTAAGACAGTAGCCTCCCCCACAGATCATCATATATACTTAATTTCCAATGTTACACCTCATATCTAATAACTGCGGTAAAATTTATTAAACATTATCTAAGATTACTATCACAAAAACTACAGTTAGGGACTGCTGCCATGAGGAGCAGTTCATTACTGTCATCGTAACCAGTCTATTGACTGAGTATATTTACATCGGGTAAAATTTACATGGTGTTAGACTTTAAGAACCTGCCTAATGAATTTCCACTCTCACATTTTGAATATGCTGACGAGAGCTAGTGTATTCTTGACAAAGCAACGCTTCACTGTCTTCGGCCTCGTCACTTAACACCAAAGGACAATAACCTTAACGTAGCTCATTGTACAAAAAAAACAGCAGTAGTATTAAGAATCATTATATTCATTTTTATATTGGGTTAGATGAGGCCATGAATCGCGAGGATTACCTGATGGTAATCACTGGTGGCGGGTCTGAGTAGGTGCTACTGCATTGCTATTGCAGCCGACATACAGTAATGTGCAAACGTTACTGTGTTCCAGTTTTAAGGGCGCTTTAGCTTGTGAAATTACTGTAGTAACGACACAATATCTTATGTTTCAGGCGACGATTGTATTATGATGCAATATATATTATCCTATCTATCACTTACTGTCAGGTGAACGTCTATCTCGTCTAGTCGCTTAATTGATAAGAATTAAAACTGTTTCGTCTGTCCATAACGTAAATGTAAGTTAGTGATATGCACAGCACCACATTGTGCTGATCGCTGTGATACATCGGTCTCGTTATCCCAGTAAGTACAATACCTTTCAATCTGAAACACAGTAATGTTAGGAATTACACATTTAATTCTTCCATCCGCTTCTCTTTTAAGTTTTGGACATCCCCTGTCTGTGAACAAAGAGGTTCAGCTCCTCGTTCAACCTGAGAACAGTGAAGGGGTGGAACAACTTACTGCCGTCAATGTTCCCGTACAAATACGATCTAGGCGTCTTTAAGAAAAGACTGAATAGGCTATTACTAGGTTAGTACACGTTACCACCACTTAACATCAGGTAAGATCGCAATCAAGTGCACTCTACTGTTCGTCGACAGAAATAGGTACTGCAGTGGTACCTAGATGTTATCTAACAGAAGCCTATCACTAATACTACTTTGTGTATTGCGTTTTAAAGGAAGAAAGCGAACGAGGAAGGTCGCCTGTTCGCCTGAGGACTAAACCATTATAACTTGTTACTGGTAATTGAGTGATCGGTGTCCTTTTGTTCATTATTTTACTTCACCTTCGTCGATATAATGAAACAGAAAAATAGATCACAAGGTGTAATACAAAAATGGTTAGAGCCATTACACCGCTTAGTACTTTCAATTGCTATTGTTGGGTGCATAGTTATGGTTATTATGATAAAGGTTCAATTGAGTGCAATAAATAGCCTTTGCTGTGTAACTGTACCTATTTATTGGTAATGGTCGATTTCTTATTCATGTCCTCGTTCTTCATGAGAGCACCAAAGGAGTTGGACAATTTTCTAGCATCGGTGTACCCGTCAAAATACGACGAAGGTATCTTCAAGGAAAGAGCAAATAGGTTTTTACTAGGTTAGTGCTATTTACATTTTTTTTATATGGGCGAGGGGCTATAGTTTCCCTATTAAGGATAGGACTAAGACAAGCCCTGCCTGTTATAAAAGGCGACTTAAAAAGTTTATGGGATCGTAGGCTTTGAAGGTGGAGACCCTCATTGTCTAATAAGCCTGGCGTTAACGACAAGTACGAGGTGGTCTAGTTCTTGTAGTACCAAAGCGAGGGAATTGAGGAGGGCTGCAACCCTCCCTGAGAAAAGCTTCAGGCGTAGTGCCGTGAGGTACCGGAGCATTCCATAGAAATTCCTAGGGTCTCTCCCAACGCACTGGAGATAACCCTGAGCGGATTTTAATGGGTAAAAAAGTCCCACATAAAGTTGCATTTCCCCCAGAAACAGGATGTCTTTTTAGAAGATCCCGCCATTAAAGAAAGATTAGTACCTTACCATCACAGATCATATCACCGGATAACAATAGATGGTATCGCGGACAAGCGCTGACCTTGTCGACGTAAAAAAAAACTTGTCAATGGTTTTTTTATACTCTTATAATCTTCTTTATGCGTCTTTTAAAATAGATCTGCCCACATCGTATCAGCCATAAGCTTAGTATCATACACAATATCTTATAAAATGTAACTTAATACCTTGACTAAAATATCGTTGTTTGTTTATTGATGAATATTTTTTTTTTTTTTTGATAAGTTAAAATGTAAATTTTCCAATAAATCTTATTTAATAGTCGCTAATGTGTTCATTAAGTTATAGCTTAAATTTTTTTATTTGTAGTACGTGTTGAATTTATATTATAAAGATATTATTCGTATTTATAAACTAAAGACATACAAAAAGTTAATAAAAATCTAAGATAATAATATCTTTACATAAAAAAAAAAATCAAAAAAGTACTTGGCAGCGGTGGGATTCGAACCCACGCCTCCGAAGAGACTGGTGCCTTAAACCAGCGCCTTAGACCGCTCGGCCACGCTACCATATTGCAAACATTGTGAAATTAATAAACATGTTTTAGTTTTTTTTTGTCAGTATCACTCTTGACAGAATGATCATGATCACACTTCAGGTGTTAGTCGCAAGTTTAACAACATCGCCTATTCTCTTAGATGGCGACATGTTGTTAATTCCTATATTTTATACTGAAGTTTATATTACATATTAGAGCTTATTCATTTATTACATATTATCATAAAATATTGAAAGTATTAGTAGTAATCGTTTTTTTTTTAAATTCACAAAGCACAGTACGTTAAAGAAGTTTCATACAAAAGTATCTGTATCTGTGATACTTCATTCAATAAAATTTTGCTTTAGCGCCATCTATTGACTCTAATAAAAACCATTTTCATTAAGAATATTTATGATTATGTATATATCGTTAACTTAAAGATATGTGAAAAATTATTGAATTTAGTGATAATAGTTACTATTTATACAATGTCATTCAAACACCTTCAAATCAAACTAAGAATAGCATAGTTGATAACATTATAATTAATGTTAGTTATATCGATTTTTAATTTGAAATGGCGTGATTTAATAAAAAAAAACTAGTTTTATCTATTATCTGGTCGTCAGGTTTTAATCGATAGTAACATATGTATTTTTAGTTCACAATCGATTTTAATGTTGGCCCACCACTCTGAAAGGCGTTATCTTAAGCTGTTTTTAAATAAGGTTTTGTCTACTAAACTAGTAAAATTTATTGACAACAATAATAATATTCAATAGTAATAGTCCTTGTTTATGTTTGAAATTTGCAATTGATAGTCAAAAGTCATAGCTGTAAAGATCCTCAAAATCTGCGACTATGATATATAATATTAATCTTTTATCTTGTAATATTGTCTTAAGTTTTATTCTGAGGCACAAGTTGAAGGGTTTTGTTTTAGTTTTTTCGAGACCGCCTGACTAGTTACCACAATTAGTAGGCTGAGTAGTCACCTTAAATATACAATTAATATGACAAGATACATTACATTACTTACCTCGTCCGTACGAGAGCTGGTTGAACTGTTCGATTGAGTCGAATGAGCGAGTGAAATAGTCGGACTTTCCAGAAATATGAAAAAAAACTAAAATCGTAGTGGTGGTTCGTCTTTGAGTTTTAGAACAAACAGGAAAACTCGCAAATCTGGGCTTTACAACCGAATTTGTTTACCTTGGATCGGTCATAAGCAATACAGGAGGCTGTAACGGAAAAAGTCGGAAATGTATACAGGTGCCCAAAGCAGCTATGAATAAGTTAACCAGAATCTGGCAAAATAGGAAAGTGTCAAACACCATCAAGACCAGAATCGTGGGAGATTTGGTTTTCTCTATATTTCCTGTACGATTCTGAATGATGGACAATACGCGTAGACGACAGAAAGACCATACCATGGGCAGCAAAGAGAACCAAAACGTCTATTCTCGAGCAACTTAAAATCACCACCAGATTATCCACCACTTGCTACAAATGAGTACTAAGTTACTTTGACTATATTGCCCGGAGACAATCAGATAATCTGGATAAGCTTGTTTTAGTAGGAAAGATCGATGGCTAGAGATTACAGGGCTTGATCGCCTACCCGATGGTCAGACCAGATACAGGCAATCTTAGGCACCAACTATCCAAATGCCCTGAGAAGTGCCGAGAACAGAGCTGTGTGGAGGCAACCGGTTGACGCGTCATTAAGAGCATTTCAGGACAAGCACGACCTTCGATCATGAAGTACATAGAAGAGTAGAAGGTGATAAGGAATTTGATGTTAATTGATGACCATATCCTGTACGTCAGCAATATTGTTAATATCATTTGAATTTTAGCAGTTTCATTAGCTATTGCTATTACTACCTTGGGATATAGTAATGTTTGAGTGAAAAAGTCTAGCAGTAGGAATATTGCTTCTCCTATAAAAGTCCAAATATTAAAACATGTTATTTCTACATTGGGTGAATTAATTATAAACATTTATCAATTTATTAAACTGAACATCAAACGTCTTGGAATTGATAGATTTAATCCTTTATTGGCAACAGGACATCATAATCTTAATCTTGACAATGTAAGAATAGCATATTAACTTTTTGATAAATAACACCAATCGATCATTGTGTTATGTAGGTATTATTTTGTATGTACTTTAAAAGTACTTTATCTATGTATTTACTATATAAATAGATTAATACAAGTTATACAGAAACGATAAGCTCCGAAGACTTATGATTCTTAAGCTGCTGTATTTCAGAATTAATGATTTTTTCTAGATAATTTTTAGGACAAAAATATTATATTTACAATATCTGTAATGTTATATGTTGGTACTAGATGGCGACGGAGTGTAATGTTATATTGTAAATCCATTTTAAAATATAGGCAATGTATTTTTAGGTTATTCATTTAGAGTATCTGCTTTACAGAAATTAAATAAAGCAGAAATCTAAATATTATCAAAAACTAATATGTCCTATCAAAGGGTTCTTAGATGTCGTCATCATCATTATCACCAGCCGATAGATGTGTTTTGTCTTCCTCAAAGATTCCCACATCGATCGGGTAGGCATTCGTTGGTCCAGAGCCTCGTTTGTTGATTATCAGAGTGCACCTCGAACAGATGAGAATGACTTGAATCCCGTGAGTTGTAGTGGATAAAAAAAAACGATTTAGCTATTTATCGATAATCAGCTCTATTCCCAATAGACAACTTTTGTATTTTTAAGTATCATTATCTGCGACGATGGTATTTCAAATTGTTTTTTTTTTAGTACACGAAATTTGGAGTTAGGAATCTCATCCACTTAATCACCTACTTCATCGGAAATTAATTGGTTCGAAAATAATGTGTTTAGTTGTCCATCTACTTTATTTATATGGTTAATGGGTTATGTAGGTTTATAATTGAGTATTATTACGAAGTAATTAATCAAAAAACATAGGAGAGGATAATAAAAGAATAGAATGGAAAAAAAAATATTCTGTTTCCCTCCGTTCATCTATCTTATTGTTTTTATTATCTTCCTCTTCTCTTATTTATTGTTATTTAAATTGTAAATGTTTTCTTTTTATGTGACACTTGTATATAATTATGTTTACGTTCGTCTGAAGGTAAGCGCCAGTAAACACGATACAGTCATCTTTTTAACTGCTGCAGTTAGCAATATTCAATTGTAGTACATGTTAGTGTAGTTTTCGTTCCAAGTAAATTTATTTATTATTTAATCTATGCAGCACATTATGAACATAATACGTAACTAGATATGATTTAATAGAAACGTTATAAAAATATGAGGATTATGATACGTTAGTGAATTCTCAGATTTTTGTGAAGCTCCTCATTGTGATGCAGCAGTCCTAATTGAAAGAATTCATGTCATCGTCGATGATGATATTTCAGTGTATTGATGAAAAATTATCAACGTAAACCTCTCTAATTAATTTGCTGTATATCCAACTATTTTTTTTTTTAGTTTTACGTGGGGGAAATGCCTACGCATACACGTCCTCGCGGGAGCAAGGACGGGTTATGTCGGACTTGTACCGACTAAAACTCCCACGATGTTCTCGACTTGTCGCTATATGGCAAGGGTCACGGGTACGGCTTGGTGCCTTCGTCCGCGACCCTCACCGGTGCTGGCCGCTTTCGCAGCCCCACCTTGGTAGGGAGGGTTAAACCCCCCCTGCAGGGCGCGCCGGAACATGCAGCGCGCCCCCACCTCGACCTTCTTTGTGCGGACGACGGATTACCCCGAACCCGTCGCCCAGAGACCACGGGAGCCCCGGGAGATATCCTCTCCGAGCTCCCCGCGGCGGACAGATGTTGGGCCCGCCGCTACCCGTTAGCGGCCGCGGAGGATAGGGAGAACAGCGTATCGTAATACCGACTCTCCTCTTCCCCTGCGGCCCCACCGCCGCCGCATCGCCGGTGCGACACCGGTTGGTCGCGGAGGATACGTCCTCCGCAACCCCACCTCGGCTGCAGAGGCGGTATAAAACCGCCCTTGCAGCCGGCCGCAGGGGACAGCATAAAGCCGCCCCAGGGCCCCCGGCCGCACCGGTGAGGTCCAGTTATCCCAACCGGTGCTCGAACCTGGAGCGGCCGCTTCGGCCGGCCCTTCGCCGCGGGCCGACCGGGTGGGTTCCGCTTAGCTTCACCGTGTTGGGTCCCACGGTTACTAAGCCCCTCCGCCACGACAAGGCGGGAACCCGTTGGAGGGAATATATCCAACTTGTCTCTTTCTGTCTGTTCTGTCCTATGTTTCTTGCGTTCTTCACCAGGTGGTCGGTCGACATGACTGTCGTCCAATACTTTTTTTTATATTATCACGCCTTTTTCCCAGTAGGGGTAGGCAGAGGTGACTAAACACCCATATTTCGCCAAATGTGGTCAGATTAGGCCCCATGTGGGGGCGAGCCTGTTGCCACTTTATTGGGGCCACCACACACACAAAGATGATTAAGTGTGCAGGTTTCCTCATGATGTTTTCCTTCACTGTTTGTATCTCGCTATTGTAACTAAAGTTCACAAATGTACATAATTTAAATATTAAGTCATCGGTACATGCCGAGAATCTAACCTGCGACTTTCGGAATAAAAGCCACACGCTCTAACTACATATACGTCCAATACTGCACTTACTATTATATTACCAGGTCTCTACTCGCGGATGTTTCCTGTCGGCTATCCGATTTAAACAATGAATGATCTATGATCTATAAATTTATAAGAAAAAAAATTAACGTTTATACATAATTAGCGTATATTAGTAACAAAACAATAATTTGAAAACGAAGTATGAATCGGATCGTTCTCGTTGATGACAAATTATATAAATTTCTATATGGATCAATTTTAATGTTAACAGGTTTTGCGATGATAATTAACATATTTACTGATTGACTTTTCTACGTTGTTTCTAAAAGTTTCAAAAGCGTGAAAAAAACAATTTAGATACAATCGCAGGGATTTAATATATTATCAACAGCAATTATTTATATTTTGGGCGCAATCTTGAAAGGTGGTCGTAATCACAGTTGCCACGACGTTGGATTGTATTTATCGATTGCATAGTCCAACTATCATAATATCTGTCCTGTTTAAGGGTTGAATCTAATTATAATTTTTTATTAAGTAAATTGGTATATTTCTCTAAACTTGATACTTCATCCATCGAAGAACGATACGAGTGGCACCTGTTGATCCGATGGCTTTACTTAAGATGAAGTACACAGCACCACACCGTGTTCCTCGCATTTAGATATAATATGTCAATTCCGTTACCCTTGTAATTTCACTGGCGACAACGGCCTTTAAACCGAAACACAATAAAATTTGCATACTACTTGTCGAGGACAGAATTAAGAGCTGCAATAATATGAAGACGGTAACCTAAAACCAGTATTCATCTGAGAATAAAAAAAGTACTATTAAGCGACATAACTATAAATGTAATTAAAAATAGAGATCTATTGACGCAATCCGGTTGGCTGGGCAACGTTTGGGAAACATTGCTAAATCCATACCTCGCAAATTACCCAATATTTCTAAACGAAAGTCTTGAACTAGTGAATCCCCACCACTTTCACCTATGGTGCAGAGACATGGGACTTAATCATCGAGCCGGTCCACCGTTTCGAAGTCGATGGATCTTCACTAGGCATTTCTTTGTGACTTGTTCCGCAGAGAAACAATACGATAGAAGACTAAAATTGTCAATATAGCGCTAAAATTTGCAACCTGATGTCATTTTTGGAGTTAAATGTATATTCACTGTACTTTTAATGTTTTATATAATTTAATCAAGCCTTTGAGGTATTATACTTGGGAAGTCTGATAGAATAATCCGGTAATTGGAGGAGTAACCTATAACGCCGTATATCCTCCGCGTGGGTTAGATGGCGCACGTTCACTAGAGTTATCTTCGACGCCAGGCTGCCTACCAAGCTTAAGAGGCTAATTTATAAATCTGTAATAAGACCAGTTGACATTTATAGAAGCGAGACACGGGAAAATACAAAAAGGCATGTTCATTCCATTTACGTGGCCGAAATGAATGTGTTTAGGTGGATGTGCGGATAACGAGACAACAAAATCCGCAATGTGTACGTGTGTGTAGCCTGTGTGTACTCGATATCGTTGATAAACTGCAGGAGTACCGTTTGTGATAGTATGGGTATGCCAAAAGGAGATCACATGAATACGGCGGAGAGGAAGACCGAAGTTGCAATGGCTGCGTGTAGTGACAAAGGAGTGAAAAGCTGTGATCTAAAATTAAATATCGTTTCAAATAGACTGAAGTGGAGTGAAAGAAGTAAGAAGGCAGATTCTGTCATAAAACGGGACAAGCGTTAAGAAGTACTACGCTACGCATGTAGAAACGCAAAAAGATGTCATTTTTATGAATCTCTAAGTATAGTGACTCTAGTGTTGGTATAGGCAATTCATCTAAGGTGACAAATGTTACAATGGATTTAGACACTCTCAACCAACATTTTTCTTCTCCAATATCGCTATCTTCATTTCTAAAAAATAGGACTATCTTAGACCTATCAATTTGTCCAACTCCGCAATACAAAAATTTTTATTATAACATTTGACACAAGCTAAGTCTATGATCCATTCTCACAATTACTTCTTGTGCAATTGGAAACGATAAAATATGTTGTACAATGATAAAGTTGATTTTACCAGTTCTTTTCCTAATCCTCATGTTTAACTTTTCTTCGTCTTCCTGTTATTTTCCTTCAATGTGGAAGCTTACTCATATTCTTGCACTCCCTAAAACATGAAGTCCATCTTGTGCATCCCATATTCGACCCATATCAATCCGGTCGTTCCTTCAAAAGTTCTAGAACATCGTGTTCACACACAACTCACAGTTTTTATCACTAACAATGATATTTTAAATCTATATTAATCCAGCTTCCGCAGCGGACACAGCACGACATCTGCTCTCCTTAAGATAACAGAAGACATTCGTTACTGTATGGATCAAAAATACTTAACCGTTCTTGTGCTGGTTGATTTTAGTAGCGCATTTAATTCAGTCGATTTCGATATCCTTTTTAAAATCGTTCAGACTATTAATTTATCGCCTTGTGCAATTTCATGGTTTGATTATTACCTTCGAGGTCGTTCCCAATGTGTCCGCGGAGATGATTCCTTCTCTGAATGGATGGATCTTACTACGGGTGTGGCTCAAGGTGGAGTCCTTTCTCCGTTGCTTTTCTTGATCTTCATAAACTCTATTACTAATGTAATCTCATCAAATTACCATATGCATATGCAGATGATTTGTAATTATATCGCCATTTTCACGTTTCTGAAACTCACATTGTAGTTAAAACGCTAAATAAGGATTTATGTAAGATAAATATAAATAGATGGTCTCGAAACTATGAACTTAATCCGCACAAATCGCAGGCAATGATTATAGGCAGTTACCAACTTCGCAGCTCACTTGATTTGTCTTCTTTTCTAGCACTGCTAATTAACAACAAAGTCTTTTATTACTCCGATACTGCTAAAAACTTGGGCATAATTATGTATTCCAAGATGTCATGGACAGCGCATATCACTAATTTAAATGAACAAATTAATTACAGAGAGCATTCTTTAAAATGTCTCCAGAGTTTTTTGCCAACAAATACCAAAACTTTACTCGTATCATCTCTCATTCTGCCCATCCTGGACTATGCTGACATATTCTTCTTGGGTGTGACTGGGGAGTAAATAAACAAACTTCAGCATTTGCAAATCTTGTGTATTCATTATGTTTTTGGACTCAAAAAGTTTGATCACATTTCTACGTATCGGAAGTAGATCGTCGCTCCCAATCCGTCTTCGCAGGAACACTTGCATTCTCTGTTTCCTGCACGACATCCTGCATAATCTGTCATATCCATTGTAACTGCGGAATGTATTCTCCTTTGTTCACTCATCCAATATAGAAAGTAGTTCCGAATCATATTCTCACTCTTTCGCTATACACGTAGTTAGACTCTGGAATGCACTTCCTCCGGCAATTTGTAAGGTTAGGACAGTGACACTATAATATTTAAAAAGTGCGTTAAAGAACATTACTTTGCGCTATCCTGATACCTATAAATTTGAAGTTGTTTTTAATTATAAGCTATTCTAGATCATATTTAGTTAATACGATTTGTTCTATATTATTATCAGATTGCACCAGGTTCATTGTTACTTACTCGGCCTATTGGAAGAAATTCCATATTGGAATAAGTAGTCCTTTGCACTTATTTCTATGTATATTATATTTATATTGTAGTTTCTGTGTGCATAAATAAATAAATAAGAAGATAATAATAATAATAATGAAACCAACATTGAGGTCAGGTTACAAATGATCAAAACCTATGGTGAAATCTTGGATAAAACGAATTCATTTTGTTTCTTTGTCTCTTTTGACCCATTTATCGATGCGTTGATTTCATTATGTTCAATTATAATCATGCTAATTTATCAATAAATTATCTTTAGCATATAACGGATTAATTAGCTGGTGAACTAATACGATCGTTGTCATTCAACATTTTATTCTTGCAGTTGATAACGTGGTGGGGGCCTATCACAGACTTTGAGCGGAAACGATAAAGAGATTAATGTATTGACGTTGAAATTATTTTTTTAAAACTGCTTTATTATAGTTACGTACTTTTTTATATAGGAAGATGTACGGCAGGGTAACAGTCGATGATGAGGCGTGATAATATATGCAAACCACCGTTTAGCGGTAGAAGGACAAGCTGCGGTGATAACAAGACAGTTAACGGCAACGGAGACATATCACCAACAAGCTATTGCAAGTAGATGCTAATGATTCTAATCGAGCAGTTATAATGGAAGAACTCCAATTCACGTTGACAGTTGGAGCACAATATTGCTGTAATGGAGACAGAAGCCATTAACAATTGGCACCACGTCAGGCGGATATACAAAATAGAATCAAAACATATCAGTAGTGTGCGTAATATATGCCACATAATATTAGGTTGGGGAAAAAGAAATCCATTATTTTTCGGTAGATAGCTGTAGCGATAAATTTCTCGTAAAATATCGATCAAACAGTTTCAGATTTATGCTCGTTGGAAAGGTGACATTTCGCAGTAAAAAAATTCTTTTGCTGTTTTTTGTTTGGTGCATTCAATTGTGATATACAGGGTGTTAAAATTGGAAGTGAACAAAGAGAAAATTCGGTACATTTTACAGTTTTTCTTTGACAAAGGAGAAAATGCAAGCCAGGCGGCTAAAATTGTGAATGGTGTTTATGGACCCGATACTGTAACAGCCAATTATGTGCAATTTTGGTTTGGTAGATTCCGTTCAGGAATTTTTGATGTTAAAGATGCACCTCGCACAGGTAGGCCGGTCGCCGAAAATGTCGATAAAATCGGAGAAATGATCGAAGTTGACCGGCATGTTAGCAGTCGTAACATCGCCCAGAAGCTAAAAATGGACCACGAAACAGTTTTAAAGCATTTACACAAAGCTGGATTCAAAAAGAAGCTCGATGTTTGGGTGCCACACCAATTAACAGAAAAAAACATGATGGATCGAATTTCCATCTGCGAAGCCTTGGCCAAACGGAATGAGATAGACCCATTTCTTAAACGGATGGTGACTGGAGATGAGAAATGGATCACATACGATAACCCTGTGCGAAAACGATCATGGTCAAAGAGCGGTGAAGCACCTCAAACGGTGGCCAAACCAGGACTAACGGCCAGGAAGGTTCTGCTGTGCATTTGGTGGGACTGGAAGGGGATTATTTATTATGAGTTGTTTCCATATGGCCAAGCACTAAATTCTGATCTCTACTGTAAACAACTGGACCGTTTGAAGATAGCAATTGACCAGAAACGGCCAGAATTGGCTAACAGGAGAGGTGTCGTGTTCCACCAGGACAACGCTAGGCCACACACGTCTACAGTGACTCGCCAGAAACTTCGGGAGCTTGGTTGGGAAGTTTTAATGCATCCGCCATACAGTCCGGACTTGGCACCAAGCGATTACCATCTTTTTCTTGCATTACAAAATTTCTTTAGTGATAAAAAATTGGCATCTAGGGAAGATTGTGAAAATCGGCTACTAGAGTTTTTTGCAAATAGAGACCAGGACTTCTACGAGAGAGGCATTATGAAGTTACCTTTAAAATGGCAACAAATCATAGAACAAAACGGTGCATATTTGACCCAAATCGGACAATCCGAAGCATGTTTGAAGTCCTGAAATTCATATAAAAATAATGGATTCCTTTTTCCCCAACCTATTATAAACCTCTTAGTAGACAGTTAAAATTTTTTTGTTTATTTTAAGATAGAACTAATGAAATATAAACAAAAAGTTGATCTTAAATTTTTGGTTGTATCAAAAATTTGCTGTTTTTTCTTTGTTCAATGTGGGGGAATTGCCTGCGCATACCCGTCCTCTCGGAGGCAAGGACAGAGTATGTCGGACTTGCCTTGACTGAAACTCCCACGATGTTCCACCTTGTCGCTTTATGGCAAGGTTACGGGAACGCTCTCGCAAACATCCGCGACCCCGTTAGCGCCGGCGTACAACGCAGCCCCTCCTCGGCCCCTTACAGTCACTTCAGCAACGGATTTCCCCGAATTCGTCACTCAGAGGCCATGGGAGTCGAGAAAGAAAACTCTCCCGGCTTCCTGCGTCGGATCCGATCTTGGATTCCGCCGCTACCCGTTATACTGCCGCGGAGGATAGAGAGAGCGGCGAAACATAATGCCGACACTCCTCTTTCTCCTCCGCTCCACCGCTGTCGCATCAGCGGAGCGCCACCTTTTAGTCGCAGAGGGTAGGGAGAGCGGTGGATACCAACACTCTTTTTCCTCCGCGACTCTACCTCGGCTGCAAAGGGCAGTATGAAGCCGCCCCTGCAGACCACCAGCGCGCATCCGAGGTGGGCTCACTGTTGAGAGGAACATGGCGCTAATTAGGTTAGGAAGTTATATATTGCACCACATTGCGCTCGTCGCCCGAGATAAGATGTTGAGTCCCGCAATAATTGCACGCACAAGCTACAACCCCTTTTAAATCGGAGCACAGTAATGTTTACACGTTATTGTTTGGCGGCAGAAATGGGAGTGGTAGACCCTACCTAGATAATCTCTGGCATACAAGACGTGTCACCAGTAAACTAATTATAATTATAGCGCCATCTCTATTGCACAACAGTAGTAGTAGGACAGCGACTATTTTCACTATGACATTACTCTTAAAATGAAATTAGTTACAGTAATGATACTTAATTAAAGCAAAAAGGACTGCAATGCAGTAACTATAGTAATTCGGCAACCGAGACCTACCACCAGTCTCCCGCGTAGGGGTAGGTAATGAAACGTATTAAAAATTTCCGTTGTTTTTTCTCTATTCCAATAAAAAGATTATAAATATTTTAAAACAATCGCTTTGAATCAACAAAGCATTTAGATAATAAAGATAAAAAAAAAACTATCGGTCTGTGTTCGCGACATTGTTTATTTAATATCGCAATCATCGGATATGAAGTATTTACTTAAAGCCCTGACATATTTACTGCGCCTAAGTTTGTTGATACTTAAGGGTAGGTTGTTATCTATTATGTGCAAAGCTAAGAGGTTCTCAAGATACACTCTTAACAGCCAATTTACGCCCCCACTGTTGGGGCACAGGTTTACCCTTAATATGAAGTCGTTGGGGCCTTAGTCACCACGCGGGCCCAATACGGATTGGTGACTTCACACACAACTTAGAATAATTTCCAATTCATGTGCAGGTTTCCTCGCGATGTTCACCTTCACCGTTTGTACTTCGCTGATGTTACTAGAGTTCACAAAAGTACATAACTTAAATATTAAAGTCATCGGTACATGCCGAGATTCGAACTCTGGACCTTCGGAAATGTTGAAATTCACCTTCGGAATGAAGGCCATTACGCCAGCGAGCTACCTCAAGCCCAAGATAAAGCAATCTATAATCGCAATTATTATCAGCTGATAGAAATCTGGTAAACCTATCTAAAAGATCTCCACGTGTTTCACGCTGTTCGTTTTCGTGACCTTTCTGCGACCTTCACCAGATCATTAATCCGCCTTGTTCTTCGTAACTTCGACGGAGTGCTCTGCCTGTTACTAATCTAGAAATCTTATTGCCTATGTCAGTGTTCTTTGTTCTTCTTCAGATCTATAGTAATAATGTGTAGGTTATTGTTTGTTATATAATCTTTTCAATGATATTTTTTAACCTTTTTTTTATTTTCAATGTAAACCACTTACTAAGTACTAAGAGGTAAAGTTTAGATATTTCCTTAATAGTTTTATTTAATTTCTGTTAGCAAAGTCTCCTGTTAAACTTATTAGTTGAAAGTCACTATGATTGTAATCAAACTCTTCTGTATCCTCAAATTAATACTTGTTAGTCTTCCTTACACATATCCTTCAACATTTTATTTTTTCGTAGCCTTGAGATTGAGAGAAAATAACGCAAAGACTTTATGTCCGTCCAGAGTTCTTATTATCTAGATTGTATCATCATGATTAGCCGATAAACGTCCTCTACTAGACAAGGGCCGTGCCATACAATTAATATGTACATATTAAATAAATCTTATAATTAACACTTAAAATTAATGGAAGGTCCAAGGCGATAACGTAAACAGAACTGTTTAATTAAAAACTGTTTTAAAAAAGTATCTTATAGAAATTTTCCAAATACATAGAATAGAGCAGGAAAAAAGAAAAAGAGCGGGTAAAACAAATATATATATATATATAGATCTGTATATATATATCTATTAAAAACCTTTCATTTTAATAAATTTTTACACAAAAAAAACCAAACCTAAAACTAGTTACCCTTCGGAAGTCCCAACACAACTATAGGTTCAGAGATGCAAAGATAAAGTAATAACGCCCTACTTAACTGTTTTGTGGCTTACTAACCCTTATTTTACTAGGTAAAGAGGGGATGTTGAGGCTATGAATCTACTTTCATTCACTTTAATCATTTCCCATGTTTCAGTTGAAATGTTATTACATAAGCAAACTACTGGAAATTGAATCAGCCCAACGCTATATCTTCGATTGCTATCGTTAGTATAGACTAGACGATTTCAACAAAACAATATTTAATCACTCGTTAGTGACAGACATCAGTATATTCTATTATCAATGGATTAGTGACGTGTACGTCTGGGTTCGTGCTAGGGATAATAGAGCGGTATGCACCAGGTATAACCTGAAATATCCGAACAGTGTACCAACGTCTGACGAACTTTCAACAAAAACATGCAAAACGCAAAATCAATCTGTTACGATCTATAGATCCAAACTGAAGATGAATTAATGATCTAGAGTTGGAAAGTTTGGAAAATATGATACTAATGTTTTTGAAGAGGATATTTGAATTGATGAAATTGAAAAGATTGTTGTAGTAATACATAATAAACTATCAGAAACACTTGTACACCTTATAGTTGTAAGTCTTTTCCTAAACAATGAGACGCTATAAGAGATTTTAAAGAAATCATATTATGCTTTGATCTCCGATCCATAAGATCCTCAACATTCATCTGATGGTAAGCAAGTCCAGATTATGTGACGAGAGTTAGGATGGTATACACCGCAGTACACTGTCCTTTAACGCCTTGAGATATAAGATTTCCTTCTTCTCAAAGTCTCTCCATTACTGGAGAATTGTTAGATTTGCGAATTTTTGAACAAACCTGTGCCATATACAACAGTTGCTAAACACCAGTGATAAGAAGATAAGTCAATCCAGTAATTTTACTAGCTACAGCGTTCATGAAACTAGTACATAGTAATTTTTAACTAGATCGTTTATAATAGGGGAAGATACACCATAATGATAATGTAAGGATTGTTTGAACTAAAATTAAACACAATACCAAGGGTAGATTTGGAAGCAAATAAATTGTTTAACAATATTATATCATTCGCATATTCGATCTAAGCTATCGTTAAAAACATTAGCCTATTTCGATAGCGGTAAAGTCATCATAAAGTAAAATTAAGTTGATTCTGAATTAAAGACATATTAATATACATATATGTATAACTGATAACATAGGTAATGAATTTGAACAATGTCTAAATTTAAAAATAAGTGAGGCTATTACCGATGAAGTTGGTGAGTAGTATCAATTCTATGAAGCAGTAAGAGCAATAGAATTGGAAGTAAAACAGAAAGAAGTATAATATAATTGAGATTCGAACTGACTATAAAGGAAACTGATTAATTTAAGCTTGTCATTTTTATAACTAGGATATATTTTATCTTTTTCATTGCATATATAATTTCTATCTTTAAAATTTAGCGATGAACAGATATCAAAAACAATACACCATTTACTGGTAGTTGGTTCCTGTTGACGGAGACCGTCTAAGTAGCAGCTCCTATTGCAGTCGGTAATAAGTAATATGAAAATATTACTGTGTTCTAGTTTGAAAGGCGTTGTAGCTAGTGGAATAAATGGAGTAAAGAGATTGAACATCTCAAAGGGATGAGCACAGTGTGATGCACACACATGTAGACATTATGGTGTATGTATCGTCCTAGTTAGCGCCATTTAGTTACGAGAGTATCGCTGTTAAAATAATCAAAAACTAAGAAAATAATGAGAGTTTTAAATGAGAAAATTCTCACGATATGAAAGCGATTGGGCCACAGTCACCACGCTGGCCCAATGCGGATTGGTGACTTCACACACACCTTAGAATAAATTCTAATTGATGTTCAGGTTTCCTCGCGATGTTTTCTTTCACCGTTTGTATCTCGCTGTTGTAACTAAAGTTCACAAATGTACATAACTTAAATATTAAAGTCATCGGTACATGCTGAGATTCGAACCCGCGACCTTCGGAATGAAGGCCGCACGCTCTAACAATTAGGCCAGCGAGGTCTAAAGCTATATTCCTGCTGAACTTATAAACGATACCAAAGTATTGTTAGGCGGTAGGAATAAGCGCGGCGGTAGTCCCGATAGTCTCCGGCAGCAAAGGCTTATAACCTAGATTTTATTACCACTGCGATGGTCTTTAAAAAGTTCAACTATAAAGCAAAATCTATTTTTAGCTTCTGACGCGTATGGAAGTGAAAAAGGGGGGAATTCTTAGTACGTGGTTTTGTACGAGGCGAATCGTGCTTGAAAATCTTAATGCTTCATAAACGGTTTTTCCTCTAACATATTGCGTGCTTCGTCCATACTTAGATATAACTTAGTATATTCAGGTATAAAAACCAATAACCTGAAATATTTTTTTTTTAATTTTTCATTATTGTGAGGGCAAAGATAGACAATAAGTGATATAATTACCGAGGGTAATAAGATTCAACATCTTATGTCACGACCGCAATATGGCGTGGTATAATTTTGGGGCGTAAGGTGTCCTGAACAACAACTCATGGGACTCAAGCCAACCTTACCTGCTCATGGTGCGCTCTGCTAATTCACAAATGAGGCTCTAGCTCCCACCTGCCCACATTGGGTCAGCGTGGTGGGATATTGGCCAAATATTCCTATATGAACCACTGCAAACGACGACTCCTAGTGTTCAGCATTAGACGTCTATATGCTGATAATAATTTATCATCTTAACTAGTACGTTGTTATGGGCGAGCTCATGAATTACCATCAGGTGAAAGTCCCACTCAATCCTTCATAAAATTTCAGGTTCATTTAGAGGGGATTTTGGGTTATTTTCTACCACAACGGTCCAATATGGGTCGGTGGGAGCTACTGTTGAGTTTGTAACTAGCAGGGTGCACCTCCAGTAGATAAGGTTGGCTTGGATCCTGTGAGTAAGTGTACGGGATCTGTTTCGCCTCTTATATAATAAATATTATTAAAGTTTAATAAATTAGATATAATCGTAACTCCAGTTTTACACAAGCAAGTATTACATAATTATATTTATAGGGGAAAACCCCTTAACCTATTGGTTTAAATCAAGTCATGGATCTGCAGCACGTTTTCCTTAATCACCAGCTCATCCTACCTGCGACGAATAAATAAAACCAATGAAATCTTTATATAGCCACTAACATTATTATATGTAATATTAAACAGGCTATAGTAAACTATATAAATTCCTCTTTTAATAATAATCTAAAGAAACCAGCAGAATACTCTGGTGGTGAGTTTTATTATTATTAAACGTAGCGACGAGACGAGGAACAGGTTCAAATCATCAGCCGATAGACGTCCACTGCTGGACATAGTCTTCTCCCAAAGGCCTCCATACACAGACAACATGGCTTCCGGTACCGCTGAGCACTACGGGCTATCGTATGTAAAGGTTCATAGAGGGGGATTTGGGCCTCTTTCCACCACGCTGGCCCATTGCGGGTTGGTGGGAGCTAGAGCCTCGTTTGTTGATTAGCAGAGTGCACCACGAGCAGGTGAGCTTGGTTTGGGTCTCGTGAGATGTGCGGGACCATTTACGACCCAGGAGCAGGTTCACCTGATGTTAAATGGTACACCTGCACATAACAACGTGACGCTAGTAAGAATGGTATATACTACCACGTAGCGCTCGCTGCCTTGAGACATAAGACGTTGAGTCTCCTTACCCCTGTAATTACATTAGCTACAGCGCCCTTCAAATCGGAATCTTTCCATACTACTGTTCGGAGACCTATCAACAGTAAACCAGGTTTACTGCTGCTCTGTTTCCTCCGTTATCGGGCTGGTAAGAATAGGACTAAGGTAAGCCTTGCCTGTCGTAGAAGGTGATTGAAAGGGTCTAGAAGTTTCGCAGGCCTTAAAGATGGGGGTCCTTATCGCTCAACATGAGAACCAGCGTGGGACACCGTACGTCTCTGCGATGGTGCCAAGAAGAGTCAGGCTCCTCTTCAGAGACGTAACACAAAGTGTAGAGGGGCACCGGTGCGTTTTAAAGCCTTTCCGAATGCACTGATGCAGAGCACCGAAGGGGTTTTAGTAAGTGAGAACCCCACATAACCCTGACTTCTTTCCAGAAGCAAGGTATCTTGCGAAGAATTCCCAACGAAACCAAAAAAAAACGTCTCCGTTGCTTGTGAGCGTCTCGATACCGTAGATACCACCGCAGCTATTTCTGCTGCCGAACACTAATGTGGAAAGATTACCATGTTCCGGTTTGAAGGGCGTTGTAGCTAGTGAAATTATTGAGGATAGGTTCCACGTGTTCCACGTGATTCACAAACATACATATAAATATATATCACAAAACAAAGCAAACATTGTACTACATGAAACGACTTTGCTTTACATTGTCTTAAAAGCGAAGGTCATATCATCACATTTAAGTTACACAAACAAGTGAATATATTACTTACTTAGATTACTTTGTATGCTCTATTAGTAATCGATGTTTTAGGAGATTTTTTTTTTAAAACTGGGAATTTCCATAGATCTAAAACAAAAAGGATAAATCGATCATTTATCGTTACTCTCTCCGCTCACGTCGTGTTTCTTTTAACGAACTATAAAAAAGTTTCTCAGTATGAAACGAATATCATTAATTTCTTTTTTCTACGAACGACCGGCCATTCACCTGTTTATAAGTGACACGCTCATAACAACGCGGCGCTAGTTAGGATGATATACACAGCACCAAATTGTTTTCATGTAAGATGTTAATGTTCTGTACTTCAGAAATTTCACTATCTATAACGCATTTCAATCCGGATACTGCGGCAGGCGCAGCCGTGGTACCTACTTTGAGACGAACTGTAGCAACATAGATCTACCACCAGAATAGTTTAAAACTATTTACAATATTTCAATACACAATATATAAATATGAGTATCAAGAGGTCATTGACTCATCACTAGGTCTTCGAAAGTATAAGACTGAAACACTCAAAATTCGGTATAGATGTCACTCTTGCCAATTAGAAGTCAACTAAGAATGGATTTTATTAAATACCATCCCCAAAAATAGTGGGGTTGCTGCAGCCAGTAAAGCAGGGAACAGCTATATATAGCTACACCTATATACTATATATATGGAACAAAAATGGCGTTCAATTATAATTCTGACATACTACTAAAATGTTAATTGTAGTCTTGTTTTACAACTGTCATTTAGAAGAAAAGAGCAACGACGATTATTCTTTAGTAAAAAAAAATTAAATATTTATGATCGCCAAAATCCTAAGTCATTAAGTCATCACACTTATTGACATCACGCCATTTCATAATACATATGTATATATATATATATATGCTGATTGTATAAATCTTTCCAAAATGGGAGATCGCTTTAAACCAGTATTTGAATACGTTTGTGAAGTGGAAAATTTTTAACTTTAATCATTATCATTTCACTTACTTCTTTCGGAAATCATCATCATCTGTGCACTGATGAGCGTCATTTATAAAGGTGTGCATGTTAATGGCGGATATGCCTACTGTTGAAGTACTTTTAGTTCTCTTTACACGGCGCCGTGTAGTCGGCCTGTGTGAGGACGTGCAAAAAGATTTCATATAGGTTATAAAACTTTTTTTTTTTATCGCGGGATAAATCTTCTTGTCTCTCTTTTCTGTTCTTCGAAGTTCTCCTTCAGTGCATTAGGAGGGGCTCTGGGATCTTCGGAACGCACCGGTGCGCCCCTGCGCTCTGGTTAAAACATCTCACGGAAGGGCTAATCCCTCATCATACGGCAAATACAAGACCACCACGCATTTGCCGTCCTCCTAAGGCTCTCTTATTGACCTCTGAGGGCCTCCACCTTCAAAGCCCACGATCCCGAGTACTGTTTTAGTCGCCTTGCACGACAGGCAGGAAATACCTCAGTCCTATACTTAATAGCCCGATACCACATGGCTAAGTTATGAAATCTAATTAAATGTATATATTTAATAATAATCTTAACTATTACAACTTAACATAGTTGCGTACTTTTTGAGTGACTTAGAGATTACTTAGTTAGGGGAGCTAGAACAATCAGAGCTTATTTTCCTTTGTTGAGCACATGTCCGTTTATAAGGGGCCGACTACACGGCGCCGTGTGATTTACATATCTATTTTATAATTGCTCAAGAAGAAATCAAGTAAAGTACATTGATGTAGATAATTTTAATAACCTCTGTGGTGTCCACTCGTTTACCTTATAACACAAAATTCCTTGGTTCGATTCCAGCTCCACAAGTTGGTTTTTATTGGTGTTATAATTGTTTTGGATCTGTCTGTCTACTTACTCTCATATTGTATATCTGCTGTCAAGTTGAAGTAACATTACTGCTGTACAGACAGAAATACCTGCCGCCGTGTTGGTTGGCTATAAACCTGTTCTAACATGGTACATCTCTTTTTAACGGCCACATTCTAATGCACAAAAAATATATCTAATACATATGTATAACAATTTTTTTATTCTCGTCCAGTAGGGTAATAAACAATCCGGTCTAGCCTACTGGCCCAAGGCTAAGTCTAATTCTTAACATGTTAAGGAAAATGTTGATATTAAACGGATTCAGGTATTTAGGATTTAATGGCCCCTCGATGCTTGTCATGGAGAAGGATAATTGCTGGAAACCGTAATTTTTTTTACTTTTCCTGCATCATCTTGTAATATTATGGAGTGTTCGTTGATGAAGGTTTTTGCTTGGAATGGATTTTTTTTTTATTAAAGCGACAAAACGAGCGGAAGGTTCACAGGATGATTTACAAAGCACCACATTGCGACGTAGGATGTTAAGTCTCCTATGAAAGGACTGACAGCCAATAGGGCTAGAAGGTCCTCGAAAGGTATTGTCTCGTTACCTCAGTAATATCTTTTTGTTCAGCTGCAATAGGAACTGCGGTGGTAGTTACCTAGACGGCCTCCAGCAACAGAGACCTCCCACCACTAGACATTAAACTGATAAGTCATTACTATAATTGGAAACAGACGATAGATATAATTATCGAAGAATTAAACGATGGTAAGACTTTGAAATAAAAATTACTGTAGGTAATAAGCCAATTAATTAAACCTGCTTCGAATACTGGTAACGAAAATCGATTTCTAAATCGATCAGGTTAATTCCCGTCTCCGATAAGGAAAGAGCTCTTGGACCATTCGGAATTACGGTTTAGTGATTCACCGGGTCGAAGTATCCGATGTTCAGCGGTACTAAGAAATTTATTAGAGGGAATGAGTTTTAGGTGAAATGTATGTGGAGGGGGTGTGAGGGTTCCTTCACAACTCATGAGACCCAAGCAAACCTCACGTGCTCATTGTAATCCTGCTAATCAAAAAACTAGGCTCTGGCTCCAACCAACCAGCACTGTATCAGCGTTGTGGTAAATTAAATGCCAAATCCCCCATCTGAACTTTTGATATCCTCCCTTATTACAAAGAAAAGGATTTTTTTGTAATAGGGGAGGAAACTGTCTAATAAACATACCCTGCTACTGAAGGAGAATAAGATTACGTGAGATTTTTACCCATTAAAACCCCGTCGGTGGTCATCTTGTGCGTTGTGGGAGGCTCTCCAAGTCCTTCCGGCATCACGCTGAAAACATGTCCCAGAGAGGACTGTAGCCTTTTTCGACATCCTCGCTTTCTCTTCTTCACTCTCCTCTTCAAGGTCTTCACCTTCATAGACCACGAACCCAGAAGCCCTGTTAGTCGCCTTCTACGTCAGCAAGGCTTACCTTAATCCTATTCTTAATAGCCCGAGACCATAAGGAAGAAATGTAGAATTTTTCACGATTTATCGAATTGCCATTGCGTTGGAGTCATGCTGATCATCCCCCTCTAAGTACCCCCGTATGAACCCTTACAAACGAAAGCTTCTAGTGCCGGCGGTACAGCAGGCAATGCTGTGGACAGATCGATGTAGGAAGATACTGACGCAGCGGCTATTGTAGCCGACAAGCAGTACCAGTACCAGTTACTGTATTCCGGTTTGAAGAGCGCTGTAGCTAGTAAAATTACGTATGACTTAACATCCTACTGTAGGTTGTTGGGAGTAAGGGGTGGTATCACTTACTATCAAGTGAACGTTCAGCTTATCTCGTCGCTTTCTATAAAAAAAAAATATTCCAGAAATAACATCACCCATATAGAATTTGTTTGACGTACATACTGATTCCATCTTATCACGTCGGTTCATAGATTAATTAATCGGATTTTAAATCAACTAATTATTAATGCCACAGATAATAAATTAAATAATACGCTTAATGTAATAAATATATGTAAGTAATATTTATACGTAACATTTTTTTTTTATTTCAACGGAACGAGCGGATCGTTCACCTGATGGAAAGGGGTGATATACATTCCACTATACCGTTCTGAGAGATAAGAAATTAAAACCTGTCACCAACGCCCTTCCAACCGGAACTCTGAAACATTTGCATTTACTGTTCGGCTACAGAAATCTGTTATTACAGCTACTTATTATAACTTCGTTAAGTATTTATATTAGCTAACTCATTTGTTGAAGATCGATCGTACTTGAGCTTGACTTATACTTCCTTTATCATCTATATAACTTCATCTTACTTAAGCTATTCATTCTAGGCACTTAATTATTATGGTCGTATACCATGGTAACTTACCATTACGTGATCATCCACCTGGTCTCCTCGTTTTGTAGATTAAAAAAAAATTATTGAAGGGGAAAAAATGGAATATAAAGATGGTAATGCAAATTATAATACTTTATCGTAGGGAAATGCTGTTTTATTGTAAAGCGACATTGAGTTTTACTAGTAGGAAGTAAGGTAGGTCATCGTGATTTATTGATTGTTGTAATAGTTATTTGACTGTTGTGCGGTAAAGATTATTCTTCGTCTTCTTAAAGTGCCTCTCCAACTAGTGAAGGTTGGCGATGAGCCTGATACAGTCCTCTGTCTCTGGTTCGGCGGAACTATTCAGATGCTTCAGATATGCCAGTCCATTCTCTGATATTCCTCAACCATGACTTTCTCCTTCTCCCCACCTTTCGTTTGCCATAAACTTTACCTTACTTACTTTACTTTTTTTTTTGTAAAGATTATAAATCAACGTAAAATGATGTAAATGAAAAACTTAAACATTTGGAGCGGTATAAATAATCAAATATATCTAGAGCATATTCTTATTACTACACAGTAATGAAATTTAACACGTGTGTAAAACTTTACTGTCTTCCGGTTCGAAATGCGCTGTAGCTAGTTTAATTACTGGAATAACGACAGTCAACATCTTATGTCTCAGGCGAAGAGACCAATGTGGTGCAGTATATATTATCCGCGATCTGGTGAAGGTCGCAAGAAAAGGATGCTGATACCGCAGGACCCAGGATGTGAAGATCTTCGGGTGAGGTCTATGTCCTGCAGTGCTCGTCTATCTGCTGATGATGGTATATGATCCTTACTAGCGCAACATCATTACGGCCAGGTGTGGCATTTATCATCAGGTGAACATCACCGTCCTAAGTACTTAATAGTACCTAAAAATCAGTACCTAACATTTTTTGATGTTGATGTTCAACAATCAGCTGTTTTTAGTGCTAATGAAGTTTTAATTTTAGGTTTTTAATTCTTTTATGTGTGTGTTTGTTGTTTAAGTGGAAGCATGTGAGAAGCTGAGGCTCGTATTTGTGGAAGACACTGGGGAAGGTATTATGATGATGATGTGTATATATATTAGTATGACTAACTGTTCCCCGCTCTGTTCGCTGGCCGTGAGACCCCTGCGACACTGAATTGCGCTTAGAGAAGGAATTTTGTTAAACCCATTCTTAATTGACCCCTAAATAGCAGAAACGATATCTTTACTGAATTTTGAGTGTTTACGTCCGATAGTTTCAGAGATCTTGTGATGAATCGTTTAATCTCTGGTTATCTCCTATATATAAGGTTGTCAAATACTTCCGCTTTTTTGCTCTTTATTCAATGCTTTATAAAAAGTGTTACAGTGATCGGATTTAGTTCAAATATGCGCCGTTTTGTTCGATAATCTGTTTCCATCTAGACGGCAACTTCATAATACCTCCCTCGTAGAAGCCCCCCTCCTTATTTGCGAAGAACTCGGACAGCCACTTTTCACAAGCCTCTTTTGAGTTCAACTTTACACCACCAAGGGCGTTCACCATGGACAGGAACAGGTGGTAATCACTTGGCGCTATGTCCGGGCTATATGGTGGATGCGATAAAACCTCCCATCCGAGCTCCCATAGCTTCTGACGAGTCATCAACGAAGTGTGTATTCTGGCGTTGTCCTGGTGGAACACTACACCCTTCCTGTTGGCCAATTCTGGACGCTTCTGGTCGATCGCCTGCTTCAAGCGGTCCAGTTGTTCGCAGTAGATGGTAGAACTAAGCGTCTGGCCATATGGGAGCAGCTCATAGTGGATGATTCCCTTCCAATCCCACCAAACACACAGCAAAACCTTCCTGGCCGTCAATCCCGGCTTGGCCACTGTTTGGGACGATTCACCGGCCTTCGACCACGACCGTTTTCGCTTGATATTGTCGTATGTGATCCATTTTTGGTCGCCAGTCACCATCCGCTTCAAGAATGGGTCGAGTTCGTTCCGTTTCAGCAGCATATCGCAGGCGTTGATTCGGTCCAGAAGGTTTTTTTGCGTTAAATCATGCGGCACCCAAACATCAAGCTTTTTTTTGTATCCAGCCTTCTGCGGATGGTTTAAAATGGATTGGTGACTAACTCCCATCTCCTGGGCGATGTCACGAGATGCCACATGCCGGTCTAACTCGATGTAGTCCATGATTTGATCGGTATTTGTCGTCACAGGTCTTCCGCCGGCTGGCTTATCCATGGTGTCGTTTTCACCGGCTCTGAATCGTCGAAACCATTCCTCCGCGGTTCGAAGTGATAGAGTACCATCCCCCAAAACACCATTAATCTCACGGAACGTTTCTCTAGCGGATTTGCCTTTAACGAAGGAAAACTTTAAAATAGCGCGAATTTCGGCGTTAGTGAACTCGCATGTTTACACGTCTATAACTGTTGAACGCAATATCCAAACTAATTATGCATAGCGTCGTTTTGTAGGTTATGTCAAGACCTTTCAAAATATGTATAGTATTGCCAGATACGAGCTCTGTAGCGCTTTGTACATAGCCGCGAAATTCAAAAGACAAAAAGGCGGAAGGGAGATATTTGCCAACCTATTATACAGATTGAGGTTTTACAGCATCTTCTTATGTGGATATAAAGAAAGAAAATTCAAAAGAATATAGAAGATTAAATAAAGCAGGGTTACCTTCTTCCGCTCTATAGTCTCGGGCTGGTAAGAATAGGACCGTCTGCCGTAGAAGGCAACTAAAAGGGTCTAAGAGCTTCGCGGGCCTTGAGGGCCCTTATCGCTCAACAAGTGAATCTGCGTGGGTCAGCGTATAGCTCAGCGATGGTGCTTAGGAGGGTTGGGCTCCTCCTCAGAGACTTGTAACACAAAGAGTAGAGAGAGAGAACACGGAGCCTCCCTGAATGTACTGATGGAGACCACTGAGGAGGTTTCATGACTAAGTATGTCGCATAACCCTGCCTTCCCCCCAGAAGCAGTGTATCTTTTGAAGATAAGAAAAAGAAAATGGTCACCTAAGTATAAAATATGCCTATATGTCTTATCAGTTAAGTTAAACAAGTGTTTAAAATTATAAACCTTGCGTACGACGTAATGAAGCAATTATGGAATGCAATTCTTACTTCGACATTGTTGCAAATTAATTTACTTTCCTTAATTACCGGTAATTACCGTAGACATAATTGTAATAATAGTGTTTTACTATTTACCAGTTGCCGTGAACGTTGGAAACAGTGGAACTTGACGCTTTGATCAGGTGTTTGGATATAGAAGGCATATTGCTGATAAATTTGATCCTGTGTAAACGTCTTACTAGTAATTAATTTTGCTTTGTTAATTTTAATATGAATAGAGAAGAATTGGAATAATCTGACAGCCGTTTTGTATCCATCAAGAGAAGAGAGAATGGACTACTTCTAGACCGCCACCTTCTCAGGAAGAGGAAAGGCCGATGCTACATTTTCTTTATATAACGATGCGGCGGGCATCCAGTATGATTACCTGGTGTTATGTGATACATATCATCAGCTGATAGATGTCCAATGCTGGATATAGGCCTCTCCCATAGGTCATACAGGACGCCGTCGTTTATAAGGGTTCAGTGATACGCTAGTCCATAAAACGTGGGGCTAGTTAGGCGAGTTATACACTGCACCGCATGGGGTCTAAGAGGTTCCGTCCAACATCTTACGGAGCCCAGATCAACGTCACCTGCTGTGACCCTGTTGAATAACAGACAAGACCCTCACCACCCATCAACCCGCACTGGGCCAGCGTTGTGGGATTAAGCCTCTCAATGAGCTCTAGTAAAAGACGCCCCCAAGTGCTCGATGGGAACAGTGGTCGTGCCGATTATGACTGAAGGCGAAGCGCCGGATCCATGGGTGCGAACAATCCCTGGCTGGATGCAGGCAGCGCAGGAACGATGGATGTGGAGATCTATGGGGAAGGCCTATGGTCTATGTCCAGCAGTGGACGTTTATCGGCTAATGATGATGGTGATACCGACATGTTAATATGAGCATTCAATGCGGAATCATATGTAGATGGTATTTTCTTGAATTTCATAGATACTGCATTATTTTATTTCCAATTAACATTGATAAACATTTTTATTTGGTATTATTTATGCGGTTGCTATGGTAACGGTTGCTATAGAATATCATTTACGGTCTAACTCTATACCACGGCAAAGCGGTCGAAGAACGGCTAGTGTCTGTATGAAGCTACTCACAATTATATTGATAACCCGGATATTCAAAATAGACCTCAACAACCTACCTATTCAAGATAGACATTAGTAGTAATAATTGTGATTTTTTTTTTATATAATTAAGCGACGAGACGAGCCGAACGTTCACCTGATGGTAAGTGATACGCCTGCCCATAACAACGTACCGCTAGTTAATATGGTATGCAATGCACCACGTTGCGCTCGTCGCTCGAGTCATAGTGTTGAGTCTGGTTACCCCAGTAATGACACTAGCTACAGCGCTATTACTACTAGCTACTAGCTATTGTTGTCAGGTCGAAATTCACAATTTTGTCCGTAACAAGGCACAAGTACAGTAATCAGCATAATTGATGTCTCACTTGATAATACGCGATGATAAAGTTATCACAACCAGAAGGGCGTTCGGTGATGTTGATAATTTATAGATGGGTATCTTAACAAAGTTAGACTTTGTAAGTTTTTTTTTTTAATCTATATATAATAGATTATGAAATTTTAATCTGATCGAAAAAAATGTCTTCAAGTGAATTCCCTCTCTTTAAAAGAGGTATATTAGAGAAAGTACTATCGTTTACAGACTATTTGACAGACGTCCACTGCTGGATATAGGCCTCCTTCACAGATCTACGCATCGATGGATCCTGCGCTACCCGCATCCAGTTCCGTCCAACCTTCACCAGATCGTCGGACCACCTGGTCAGGAGCCCGCGAACAAATCTTCTAGTACGTGGTCGCCATTCGAGGAACTTACTGACCATCAGCCGTTAGTCCTTCGAGCGATGTGTCCTGCCCATTGCCATTTGAGGCTAGCAATCCTTTGGACTATGTCGGTGACCTTAGTTCTCCTGCGGATCTCCTCATTTCTGATTCGATCACGCAGGGAAACCCCGAGCAGCTCGTCACTGTCACCAGCGGTCACTGGTCTCGGTTGCTATAGACCGTCTAGGTAGTTACCACCGCAACGTCTGATGCAACTTACTTAACAGTACTGTGCAAACATTCCGGTTTAAAAGGCGCTGTACCTAGTAAATTTATTGGGGTAAAAAGATATAACATGTTAGATCTGAAGGTGACCTAAGATCCTAACTAACGGTTCGTTTTTATGGGCTGGCGTATCAATTACCATCAGGTGAACAGCTTACTCGTCTCGTCGCTTAGATATTAATTACATATATATTTACTTAAGTGTTTCAAGTATCGGTCAAGTGTTACATGTAACAGTATAATTTTTTAACTAAAAAAATCCCCTAACCGCTTAACCGATTTTTGAGTATCGCGAAGTTAAATTTAACCACTTTCTACGGGCCTCTGGGATTTACCCGGTTATCAGGTCGATGTGATAATTTATTATTGGTTAAGTCCCGCTCTAACCATGACGCCGCGTAGCTCGCTGGCCTAACGGTTAGAGCGTGAGGCCTTCATTCCGAAGGTCGCGGGTTTGTATCTCGGCATGTACCGATGACTTTAATATTTAAGTTATGTACTTTAGTAACTGCAGCGAAATACAAACGGTGAAGGAGAACACCGCGAGGAAACCTACACATGAATTAGAATTTATTCTGAGGTGTGTGACGTCACCGATCCGCATTGGGCCCGCGTGGTGACTATGGCCCATCGCCCTCATATTGAGGGTAGGCCTGTGCCCCAAAAGTGGGGACTGAAATTGGCTGTTGAAAATAGTCTCGATTCTGATGATGATATAAACAGCCTATTGGTAATGACAGTTAACTAACTAAACAGCATATTAACTACTAACTAAAAGATGAAAGCTAATTTTTTTTTTTTAAATAAACGTCAAGACGAGCTCAACGTTCACCTGATGACAAGTTATACGTTAATCCATACCACGTTGTTACGTGACGCTAGTTAGAATGGTATACACTACACCTCGTTGCGGCCGTCGCCTTGAGACATACTCGTATGTTGAGTCTCGTCGCCCCAGTCAATTCACTAGCTACAGCACCCTTCCATCCGAAAGGCAGTAATGTTTGCACACTGCTCTTTTGTGGCAATAGAGAACTACCACCAGTCCATACTAGTAATCAGTAAAATATGATCCTTTATATGACGGATTAAATCTTTGAAAGAGGATAGTTCTCATTATATGGAGATGTTCTAGTGGTATGCAAACTTTATTACTATAGTTTGAAGGATGATGTAGCTGATATAATGGTGAGGATATGGACATTCACCAGCTGGTGTCACAGCGGGCTATGTTATAGTCTATACATCTTAACTAGCACTTCATTCTTGTGGTCACGTCTTAAGCCGTTTTCCTGGTTGCTGAAGGCTGTTAAGGTAGTTACCATAGCAGCGTCTGCTTCCGACGCCAAACACAGTGTTCGTTGATCGTTGTAGCTAGTGAAATTCTCGAGGTAACGCGACTCGGCATCATATGATGAACACAACCTGCCATGAACAGGCCCGTCACTTACTATCAAGTGAACGTCTCACTTGACTCACAGTATTAGACTAAAGAATTACTTCCATATATAATCTATTCTTTAAATAAACTTAAATTACTTTAAGTAATCTTGTTTGGTATACGTAATTTCCTTTGTCTTTTGGTATGAGGAAAATAAAAAAAATACCGAGCGGCCTGCACGTTTCGTAAAGATGTATATACGGGGAAACCCTAGGAGGCTTTTGTGAAACTAAGGATATTATGATGACTCCTCATCAGGATGATATTGTATGCTGAAGACAGCAGTGGGTACAATAACAATGACACAAAGGGAAGCTCTGCTTGCTGTAGAAGTAGAATGAAATGGTTTTCAGGATTATGGGATCTGAAGGTGGAAGTCTTCATTGTGAAGGATAAGTACGATGTGATCTCGTGCTCGTCGCAGCATAGAGAGGATGCTGGATAGTGGTACGGCTACCCTCGGGACGTGCTTAGGCGCAGTGTATAGACAACGGTGTTTTCGTAGGAAATCCCAATGCTTCTTTCAAAACCGTAAGGGTGACCGAGGGTATTCTAGAGGATACAAATACTTAACCCTGTGGGCACAAATACATAACCATTTCTTCCCCTCCAAAAGCAGGGTATCTCCTGAAGATTTCTCGCTCATTTGAACTTTTCTCACACGTACTATATCTTTCGCAAATTATTGTGCCGTTTGCATCATCATCATCAGCTGATAGGTGTCCTCTGAAGAACATAGGCTTTCCCCAAAGATTCTCACATCGATCGGATAGAGGTTCATATAGATGGATTTTGTCATCCCTGGATCCCTGTCCTAAGCCGTTCGCATTAGAGATTATTGTTTCTAACTTGTAGTGATTGTAGATCTTCGTAGCTGCTGATTGCTGTATAGGTTATTTCTATCGCCAGATAGCAGTGTTATGAACGGCGCTGTAGCTAGTGGAATTACTGTGGTAACGAATTTTGATATATCCTTAGATCAGTACAATGTGGTGTCGGTGAACGTCCACACGGTCTCGTTGCTATATCGAATAAACAAAACGCTTTAATCAATATAATTAAAGTATGAAACATTTCCTATTTTACATATTAAATACACGTTATCAGATAACTGCTTATTATTGCTAAATATCTAGAATATAACGTTATATACAGATAATAGTATATCGCGCTATTTATAGCAACTTAATGACTATATTGGTTAAGTCACTTTAGTATAAAGAATTCATTGAACAACACCGTCATAGATAAATTGAAAGCAACTGCATTTGTCTTCAAATATTTCAAGGAATTTGAATAATTCTTAAACCATAAAAACACTTAAGAAATATCTTCCTTATTTATAGTATCGTTTACATAAAAGATTAAAAGCAAATGTTAGAAAAAAAAAAAAAAAACAGTTAACCAATATAACCATTGTTTAATGATTCCCGTTATCTTTTATTCAGCTGTTACTTAACCTTGTATGAGGGAGTCTTTAAGAGGATTATATTTCCGCTTACCAGCAATTGGAACAATGAAAGTCTAGTCTAGATTATAAAAAAAAGTTAAAAAATAACAATTAGTTTACAGGTAAACTTTTTTAAAAAAAGATTGAAGTATTCATGTTATACACAGTCGTAGGAATTTCCTGTTGAAACCTAAGTCGTCTATTTATCGCTTCCTTGAAGGAGTGTTGGTAACTTAACTGTATTTCCGTCTTTGTGGTAAGGTTCATCCTGTAGCCAACAATAATGGAGTGGACGTAAATGGAAGGAGAGAGTAAAAAGTAGGGAATGTATGAGATAGAGATGGTGGAGGAGCTCGTCGTAAAAGGGGGGAGCTCTCATGTTTTATTGAAGCACAGCAAGGATGCTTGGTTAGGTCACGAATCTCTTTGATCACTTTAAAAATAGTATGAGTTCCTAACCTAACTTAACCTAACCAATCCGCATTGAGCAAGCACGGTGGGAAATGGCCCAAATCCCTCCCATATAAATCCCTACTTGAATTGCCCAGCAGTGGACGTCTATCGGCTGTTATAGATGATAGAGTCCTATCGATGAATTACATAGGAAATCTTGAGAGATGTCCTGCTATACTCTGACTTCTAAAAAGTGACAACGCGCTGAAATCTTTAAAGGCGTGGCATTTCACTTATTATCAGGTGAGCGTTTTGATCATTTATCATCTGTTATATATATATTACGATATTCATTTAATATTTTTTTTTGAACATTGTTAATTATATAAATATATCTTTATGTACATTCCTTATCACCACCATTTCACGTCTGCATCAGACAACGTAATCTGAAAGATAATGCCAAAGGCAGAAATGTACAGCGTGTTACATTTTGTTAAATAAATAAATTAATTCAATTAAAAGTAAAATATTTAATATATTTTTTTTTAATTATACATTAGTGTTGCCAGGCCCCTCACTAGGTCTCGATCTCGACGATCTGGTAGTCGGGAAGTAGCTAGATACGGGTAATGTAGGTAGAAGCCCCACATAACCTTGTCTTCCCCCCAGAAGTAAGGCATCTTTTAAGAAGATTTCACCCGCGAAAAAAAAAAAAGGCAGCTCCTATCAATGTGGAGATCTTTGGAGGCCTATATGTCCTGCAGTGGAAGTCTGATAATGATGGTGACGATGATGGATAAAAAAAAAACGGTTGACATGTTAGTAGTAGTCAATTTCGATCCTTCGTATCGACATAAACGAAAACTAATTTCAACGAAATTTAAAAATCAACCCCTATTAACTACAAAAGGTTTTTATTTCGACCTTTATAAATATAATAATATAATATATATACGTTATATATTATTATATTTATGTTTTAATTTTTTTTTCTTTGAGTTTCAATATCCTAGTAATTACAGTAACTACAGTGTCCTTCAAACCGAAACACAGTAACATTTAAACAGTACCGTTTGTTGGCTGCAAGAGGCACTGCGATGGTATCTACCTAGACGGTTTCCGGCAGCCTTCTTAAAAGACCTTAAAAGATACACTGCTTCTGGGGGGCTTCTAACCACTAAAATCCCATCGGTCGTCTCCCTTGGTGCATTAGGATGGGCTCCGGGATCCTACGGAACGCGCTGGAGCCCCCTTACACTCTGGCTAAAACATCTCGTGGAAGAGCAAAGCCCTACTCAGCGTCCACGCTGTACTACGACAAATACAATACCACCATGCATTTGCCGTCCTCCTAAACCTCGCTTATTGACCTCTGAGGGCTCCCACCTTCAAAACCCATGAACCCGAGGACCATTATAGTCGCCTTGTACGACAGGATGAAACCTTAGTCCTATTCCTATTCTTAATAGTCCGAGACTACAGGGCAGAAGAGACCTACAATCAGAAAATACTGCGTCTTAAAGTCGTTTAAGCCATAATGGCGTTTACGTCCTTTCATCTTAAAGGTATTTCTTATGTTGCCCATACGGATATAGGCAACATAACAAAATCTCTTAGATAAGAAAATGTATTAAGAAGTGTTTTTTTTTTAATCTGTACCTAAAATATAATTTGATATGTTGGATAGGCGACCACGATCTGGTGAGGATCGCGGGAACCCACTGGATGAGAGCAAAGCGGGGCCGAAGCGGCTGTAGCATGTCCAGCAGTGGGCTTCTATCAGCTGATGATGATGATGATGATGATGTTGGACAGGCCACAGAGAGAATAAGGGTGGTGTATTATTCTTGTCGACAGTTAAATAATCATCCTGTATATTTAATTTGTAATATATATATTTTTTATGTTGCTGTGCCAAGTTATACTTGTAATACTGGTAGGTCTCTGTTGCTATAGACCGTCTAGGTCGGTACCACCCCAGTGCCTATTGCAGCCGACAGACAGTACTGTGCAAACATTACTGTTATCCGGTTTGAAGGATGCTGAAGCTGTCGCTGGTGGTAGGTCTCTGTTGCTGGAGACCGTCTAAGTAGGTACCACCGCAGCGTTTATTGCAGCCGCCAGGCAGTATCATGCAAACGTTACTGTGATCCGGTTTGAAGGATGCTGAAGATGTCGCTGGTGATAGGTTTCTGTTGCCGGAGACCGTCTAGTTGGGTACCACTGTAGCGCCCCTCGCAGTTGACATATAGTAGTATGAAAAAAGTGTGTTCCGGTTTGAAGGGCGTTGTAGATATCGAAATTACTGGCGCAACAAGACTAAACATTTTACGTCTCAGATGAAAAGCGCAATGTGGTGCAGTGTAACCTAACAAGCGTCACGTTAAGTGGTATGCCTGAATATGACAACGAGGCAATATTTATTATTTTATACACTACACCACATTGCGCCCGTCGGCACAGACGTCAGATTTTGAGTCAAATTACCCAAGTAATTACACTAGCTACAGCGCCTTTCAAACCGGAACATAGTACCGTTACTATCTAACCTCTGTCAACAGAGAGGGACCACTAGTAAACATATATTACAATACTTTATTTGCTGTCAAAATTATCACGTTATGTTTTACAAGGTATAACTTAGCAACCCTAAGTGTAAGGGTTGTAAGGGGTTCGGCATATCAATTTCCCAAGCCCAGGTCCACCCTGAGTGCACTCTGCTGAACAACAGACTAGACCCTGACCATCAAATCACTGGGCCAGCGTGGTGGGGCTAAGTCGCAATTTCTCCTGAATGAGGATACTTTGAAGGAGACCTTTGCCCAGCAATGGGCGTTATGCATTTGATAACAGTTCAAGACATCGAATAGCGAATTTCGGCCGAAGTGAAAAAAAAAAAAAAACAAAATGGCGCATTTTGTTCGTCGATCATTGACCGGGGGCAAAGAACCGGTCCGGTGCGGCGCGCCGTACGAAACCCTCGCCGGCAGCCGCGCGGTCGCCGCATTGTGCCTTATCACACAGCCCGAACTCACACGACCAGTTATAAATTTTCACTTTTTTTTTTTTATTCGACGGGACACAAGCAAGTCGATCACCTGATCATAAGTGATAACCTCACTGAAATCAAATTCGCGCTAATTATAATGAATAATATAACACTAAATCGTACTGATCGCCTTTAGGCATAACTCGTTGAGTTTCGTTATCTCAATAATTTGACTGGCTACAGCGCCCTTCAAACCGGAACAACGTTTTCACAGTACTGTTTTTCAACTGCAATAGACTCTTCTCGTTTATATAAATCTCATATATGATTCATTTCTCTCTATATGTCGTCGTATGCAAAATGTGAAATCTGATGTTTGTTAAAAAAATTCCGCGACCAGTCAACATTTTCCTCAAGGTCGCCTAATTGCATTAAAATTGCTTTGATCAAATCAAATCACAATCATCGTCACACAATCATAACTTTATTTGCTTTAACATAACTTTAAAATAACTTGACTTTCTATTTCATAAATCAAATTTCACACAGTTTTATTGAATTATATATGTATGATAGCGGGTGCTAGGGTTCTCGCGCAACAACTCACGGGTCCCAAGCCAACCTCACCAGCTCGTGGTGCACCCTGGTAATCAACAAACGAGGCTCTGGCTCAACCCGCATTGGACCAGCGGGGTGGGAAATCCCCCCATATAAACGAACCTAGTACCCGTCAGTCCCGGATGCCATGCTGGAGATTTTTGGAGAAGACCTATGTCCAGCAGTGGACGTCTACCGGCTGATGATGAAACTGAATTATATAAGTATTAAAGCATAAATTTATCAAAAAAAAACTTCAAGTTTATTTATATTACATACATTAATAAATAATTATGTTAGACAAAAAGTCCAGGACTTATAGGCACCTGAAATCCAGGTATTCTGCCCATTGCTCCATTGTATCGTATTAAGAATAGGATTAAGGTAATACTTGCCCCTACCTGCTGTGGAGGGCGGCTAAAAGGGTTTTATTCGAAGGGGGATGCGGTCATTGTCCATTAAGCGAATAGAAGACAAATACAAGGTGGTTTAGTGCGAAGGTGCCTAGGAAGGATCCAGCCCTCTCAGAGGTCTTGGGATTGCCGGCAAAGTACTAAGGATCACCACCGACTTCATCCACTCCATAGAAGTAGAGTATCTATTTACAATAATACAAATCAAAGTATTCTGTTCTATCATATACATGCAGATGAAAATAAATCTGACATTGTAAACACAGATATCTAGAATTACTAATAAATACTAGATAATATTGAGTATGGATTAAAAACAATTGTATAGAGTTCGGTTTCAAAGCTAAGTGTCAAGTTTATGGTGCTGTGTAAACATCTTAAGAGTATCATCATAACTCTATTCATCAGTTCCGTACAATTGTTGTTTCGTAACAAAGGAACAATAAAATGCTGTTACTCCAGCGGCGGAGTCTTCTAAGCAAATAAACAAACATAAAATAACTTAACATGTCCTGTTTGATGGATTTCACCTGAAAGAATGAATGTGCCTCTTTAATGTCTATATGTATCAACATCGTCTGATGGACGTCTACAGCTGGACATAAATCTCTCTTAAAAAATATATACAATCAACATAGCCTCCGGTACTATTTGGCACTAGGGGTTGTCGTATGTAACGGTTCATATGGAGGGATCTGGGCCATTTCCCACCACGCTGACCCAAAGCGGGTTTAGCAGGGTGCACCACGAGCTGGGGAGGTTGGCTTGTGTCCTGTGGGTTGACGTGTAGGACCCGTTACACCCCTTGTGTATATATAATGAAAATGGCTTCTCTTTGTTCGCCAATCACGTAAAAACTAGTGAACATATCGATATGGGGTCAAAAGCACGCGGAATGATTTGTAGAAGATTACAGGATTTTTTTTTTTTTAATTTCATAGAACCTTCATCGTTTCATTTCCAATTGAATATTGTAATTATGCGGTTGTTATGGTAACGGTTCCTATATAAAGTCAGTAGCGTTCCAACTCTATGTCACGGTCGGCAAAGCGGGCGCGGAACAGCTAGTATGTATTATATATTACAAATAACAGAATTATAACATACATAATATTAAAAAGTACTGATAAGATATACGAATGTATTTAATTTATTCGAGCACTCAGGTTAAGCAAACACTACTTAACACATGTTATAGTTAAGTATTGTTTAGATATAAAAACTTGAGCCGCATTCAACTTGAAAATAACATAAATTCTAAGTTACGAACAACATAAGTTCTAAGTTATTTTTTGTTTTATAGTATGTCTTATTGTTATGTTGTAACCGATACATAGTACCTTTGTTTAAATACTAATTAACACCTCATTGCTATGACTTGGTGAACGACGTCCTGACTGGATTATTAACGATTACCAGTAACAGGATGCTCCTATCGAAAGTGTTACCTGTAAGAAATAAACTTGCATTTCAATTGGTTTAAGAACAAAAATCGGTATACATATACATTTACATACAATGATGTATATGCTGATAACTATTACTACTACTGTTGGTAGGTCTGTTATCGGAGACCGTCTAGGTATCTACCACCGCAGCACCTATTTCGGCCGTCAGATAGCACTACGCAGATATTACTATGTTCCGGTTTGAAGGGTGTTGTGGTTAGAGAAATTACTAGGGTAACGAGACTACGCAATCTGGTGCTGTGTATACGTCACGTTAATATGGGCAGGCGTATCGCTTATCATCAGGCGAACAACTCGTAGCTTAGTTGAGTAAAAAATAAATTAGTATATGTATGTAAAAGATCTTTATTCACCAGCGGATATCCTGTGATGGATCCTGATGAATGGACATTAAACTAACGAAAGTATTTTTTTTTTTTATGTAAGCAATATACTGTAATACATTTGCAATTACTTCATCTGCAGATGGACAAAGATCTCTTGGATTCCACACTTAATGTAAATACTTAATTATAAATATTTTTTTTATGTATATATATATATATATAACAGTGTACTATATCTACTGTATAGTCCGTATGGGTTAGGTTTTATATAAATAATCTAGTGATTTATTACGCTTTTGATTTCTAGATTGTCTGAGTTGAGTGTTATCATTTGAGTTCTCCACCTGATATTAAGGCAAGGGGCCGGCCGCCGTGAAGCCAGTCTGCTGGTAGCCGCGGCACGGGACGCACCTGCGCGTTCCTCATTCGAAATTCACGCACCGCACCGCACCGCACCGCGCGCGGCGGCGAAATGTAATTGCGTTTTGAATATAGAACTCATCAACTGCATGAGGAGAAAAAGAAAAATAAATCGGCCAGTGTATATTACCTGTGTAAATATATCTTAAATAATAAAAAAGTGTTTATTTAAAGTGCGTGCATTAAAGTATAATTATATATATATATATATTTTTTAATTATCTATAAAATCCTGTGATATTAGTATTTAAGGGAACCAGTGAAAATACAACTGCAAGTGAGTATTTCATATTGTTTTTTTTTTTTTTTTTTGTATTATCTGTGCATGGTAATATAATGCTTTTGCCTGTGTTCGTTATTTCTTTGTGAAGGTTGCGATTTTAATAATTATTACTACCTATCGTACTCTTTTTATTATTATAGTGTGTTACTGAGTATATTTTGGGTGTTTATTGCGGATGCTCACTGGAGGCAGGTAAAGTTTTGGACAATGAGCGGTTAACCTTACCTTCAATAAATCTCCATCGTTGGGTTTTAATAATGAATATAGCTCTAAAGAATTTATTGACGTAAAGAACACATTTATGGACTCCTCCGTGTGTGGGTCCGCTTAATTATTATTTAGAAATGCGATATGTGTGTGTTTCGATTGCTTTAACATTTTTTTTTATGTCCACAACAAATGTTTACTGTTGATTTATTACCGACATCAAACAAGACACGTCAAATAAGAAACAATTTCTCAGATTATTATGTTAGTATTACCATTAGTATATTAAAACTGTTTATTTTAATTTTTCTATATATAAACATTCACATACATAAATAAAAAAAAAATTGTCTTTGAATCCGCGACATGACGTGGACGTCTTTCGGCTGATAATAATGATGATGATGATGATAGACATGTTTTATTATATCATCCCATAAAATTTAGTTTTTACTGTTAAGAATAATTTCTCATCATTCATTAGAAATAATACACAAGATATTTTTTTTTAAAAAAAAAAGAATAAATTGCTTTGTACTAGAATTCTAGACTTTTTGGTATGTATCAAAATCGATGCCCATATTTAATTCTTTGGCTAAATTAAATCAAAACTACCTTTACACAGTAGTAATAAAAAAAACTTCTTTACAATACGATTTACGTACATTTTTTTTTTTTTTTTAATAGAAAGGTAAGGGGGTGTAAAGGTTCTCGTACAACAATTCACGGGTTCCAAGCCAACCTCATCGAGGCCTATGTAGAGCAGTGGAGGTCTATCAGCTGATGATGATGATGATAATGATGATGATCAATGTCATTTCCGTTCTAAAATCCCAAGGTAAAGACCATACATTGTGTGTGTTAATGATTTTGGAGTTAAATCTCAAATAAGTCATTTTATTTTTTTATACACGTCATCATCATCATCAGACACACATGCTAACGAAGGTCTTTAAAATTATCATTCTGCGTAGTACCTATACGTTTTTTTTTTGTATATATTTCAGTATGATTCAGTAGAGACTGTTACTTTTGTTGATATTATTGTTTTGTATTTGTAGAGACTGTTACTTTTGTTGATATTATTATTTTGTATATGTTTTGTTACATTTCTTGATATTTCTAATAATTTAGATTTTATTATAAAACCTATGGACACTAAAATAGTGGTGACATCACTGACTGATTTTGGCAGAATCCTGTTCTAAGGATAATGTTAATACTAGAAAAATATTATATTAGTAGTATATTAGTAGTTTAGCCCAAATGCTCCTCGTCCTTTTTAATAAAAATAAAACACAGTGACAAATAATAGGGAAAGTTGTATATATCTTTAGATCGAGATGTTATTGATAACTAAATAAGGATATCGGGAGCCACCAACCAGTATTGGGCCAGCGCGGTGACTATGGCCCAACCGCCCTCATATTGAGGGTGGGCCCAGCAGTGGGGACGTCAATTTACTGTTATGGAAATACGAGAAAAAAGCCTTCGCTCATCAGAAGTCAAGTGCAGTTTGGATCTGAATACGTATTCACTTAGAAACTATCTAACCATCATCGATGATGGGCGGTGATGTATTTTTTTTTCCTTCCTTCCGGTCACTTTTGGGTTTGGGCTCTACTTTCAATCTTTATACATTTACTTTTTAATTCCTTCCTTCCCCTCTTTCATTCCTTTCCCTCTTTTCTTCCTTCTCTCACCTTTCTTACCGTTTTTAGGCGGTGATATATTGATCCTATTGAAGGTAGTTTGTATACTTTCAGCTTTATTGAAATAATTATCTAATCCTTGCAAAAACAAGTCCAAAGTCAGCAGCTGTTATCGTGGCGGCAATGTCAATGGAGCTGATTGTGTTACTCAAATTATTTTACTGATTATCTTGAGTGGAAACCGAGTGGAAAGCGGTGATACCTTAGAGGCCGGCACCTGGGACATTGAGGCGGTCGATATTACTAACATGTTTTTTTTGGGGGTTGTAAAAGATTTTTATTTTTAAATGCTAGAGAAATTTTTTTTTATTTCATTAAGCCATGGGACGAGCAGGATGTTCACCCGATGGTAAGTGATACGCCCATAACAATCTAGTGCTAGTCAGTTGCCTGAGACATAAGATGTTCAGTCTCGATACCCCAGTAATCCTATTTCAGCCGCCAAAGCATAGTGTGTAAACATTACACTAGCTACAACGCCCTTCAAACCGGAACACAGTAATGTTTGCACCAGTTGGACAGGCACTTGAAGTAGTAGAAGAAATACTTTACCAATTTCAAAGAAAATCTGATATTTGTGATAGCAATCAAAAATATAAGAGCGTGTTAAGAAAATCATCAAAATCAATCAAAACTTAATAACGTGTTAGTGTATAATTTAAGACTTGGTTTTTCTAGACAGAAATCCATCCGGTGTAAGGATAAATACGGGTTTTTTTTTATGTAATAACCATTTGACCTGATCAGTTAGTATTAGTATTACTTTAATTTTCGGTTTATCGGTATTAGTTTCCTCTTCGTCATCATCATCGTCGTGATTAGTCTCTTACTGTTCACCGTTGGTTACGTTACGTACAATCGCATCACTTGGCTCGTCGCTTCGTAGAATAAAAAGGGAACAAGTAGATAACTTGCCAGTTTCTCAGCTGATTAAAGTCGGTTCCTCAGAAACCATCAAGATCCTTATGAATAATTGGTTTATTATATTCGCTTTATTTCGTTATATTTTATTATTTCATTTTGTTTTGCGCGAAATTCGGAGAATAATTATTTATATAGCGTCACAGTTGGAGTTGAATGATGTCAGATACGCGATTTCGTACCTCGAACTTTCGATGAACGCCCGCTGTGCATGCGCACGCGCAGCTCGACCCCACACACACACACATACACACACATGCGATATTACTACTCACATTAAACATTCACTTTCTGTGATGAATATATCAAAATTTTTATACAATTTTATATGTTGAACGATCCCTCGTAAAAAATCGCTTATAGTTGTTTATCATTAACGCGACGAGCGGTACGTTCATCTGATGGTAAGTGATACACCTGCCCATTACAACGTGGTTGAGTGTTATACACTGCATCTCATCGCGCTCCTCGCCTGAGACATGAGATGTTTGGTCTCGTTACCCCAGTAATTACATCAGCTGCAGCACAAACTAGTCTGCTAAAGTTATGATGAGAGTACTGTATGATCTAACATTAGTATTGCTTATGTCCAGCAGTGGACATATTTTGCCTGATAATAAAGGTAACGTAATCACTAACATTTGTTTTTTTAGTATATTAAATAAACGAAAATAAATTAAGATTTCCTCATATATCTTTTTGTTTCTTCACTTGTAAAAAAATTCGATGAAGGGCAGAATATGTTAAAACTCTATTGGATTCATATTAGGGGGACCGGAAAGTAATGTCGTTTTCATACGCTATATACAAACACATACATTTTTAACGAGTCTTTATTTTTAATCAATGATGTATTCCCCATCATTGTCAATAACCTTTTGCCATCTAGTGAGTAAATTTTCAATCCCTGATCGATAAAAATTAATTGGTTTTTCGGCAAAATATCTAGAGATGGCATTTTGGATATCATCCAAATTTGCAAATGTTTTGCCACTTAAAAAGTGTTGCAGCGCTCGGAATAAGTGGAAATCCGATGGTGCAACATCGGGCGAATATGGTGGATGAGGCAGCACCTCCCACCCCAATTCATTAATTTTTTCTAGAGTTCGCCTTGCGCAGTGCGGTCTTGCATTGTCATGTTGGAGAATGACGCCTTTTCGGTTGACAATCGCTGGCCACTTTTCAATTAAAGATTGATTGACTCGCTGCAATTGTTCGCTGTAGAGGTCTGCAGTAACAGTTTCTCCAGGTTTCAGTAATTCAAAATGAACAATGCCGCGAATACTCCACCAAACACACAAAAGCGCTTTTTTGGGGTGTAAACCTGGCTTAGCAGTACTCCGAGGGATTTCATTTGGAGAGAGCCACTGCCTTTTGCGTTTTGGGTTATCATACAGGACCCATTTCTCATCTCCTGTGATCAAGCGATCAAAAAACGCTTCTGTGTTGTGTCGTTGAAGCAATAAGTTGCATGTGATTGATCGGTTAGCCTTATTCTGTTCGGACAGATTATGCGGGACCCAAACACCTGCTCTGCTTACTTTTCCAATCTGCTTCAAATGTTCTTGGATGGTCGACCAAGGTTTGTTGAGACTGTTTGACAATTCCTCGATCGTCTGACACGGATTTGCTTCCACTTCCGCCCTTAACACGTCGTTGTCTAACGCTGATGGTCTTCCTGATCGATACGAGTCGGAAAGATCAAAATTACCCGATTTGAACTTGGAAAACCACCTTTGGCATTTACGAATGTCCAGTGCATTTGGATAAACATCGCAAATGTTTTTGGTAGCAACTGTTGCGTTATTTCCCTTGCGAAACTCAAAGAGCATGCAATGCCGGATGTGTACCTCTTCTGGTATTTGGCTGGCCATTTTACCCAAAATTACAAAAAAAAATTGTAATTCAATTGTCTATAAGTAAAGAAATCACTATAACCTCACAATGTCTTTGGTACGCCTCTGAACAAAACAATGAGCTGACAAATGACAATCAAGTATTGGCATGCGCAGAAACGACATTACTTTCCGGTCCCCCTATTATGTTGTTGCCTAAAAGCCGAATATTTTTTTTTTGTTCTCTACTCCTAAAAATTAAAAAAAAAACATTAACATCCAAACGTGTTACTGGGATTTTGGGAATATTATTACTGTGTATTTCGGCTTAGCTGATAGACGTCCCACGGCTGGACTTAGGCCACTCACAAACATCCCCACATCGATCGGTCCTGCGCTGCCTGCATCGCCGGGCACTAGGGGTTATTGTTTGTAAGGGTTCATATAGTGGGATTTCAGTCATTTTCCCCTACGCTGGCCCTAGATTGGTGGTAGAAGCATGGGTTGGTCTTATATATAAGACTCCATTTACTAGTCATATTCCATTCAAAAATTACTGATGAATAGGTCTAAGCTACTGGAAACCGTCTAGGTAGGTACCACCACGATCAGGCGACGATAAGAGGGCGAGAGGAGGGCGCGTTGTGTCTTCCGGTGCGCTCTTACAGTTGATATGGGAGGGAGCTCTTCTCCCGAGCTAGAGCTGCGCGGTCCAGCCGTTGGTAGGGTCAGGGAGGCATCCAAAAGCGTAGCCGTAGCCCCACCATAAACCAACGAAGGTGGAACATGGTGGGGGGTTTTAATCGGTGCAACATAACCTGTCTTTGCCCCCACCGAAAACAGGTACGCAAAGGCATTTCCGCCACGTAAAATAAAAAAAAAAGTATCACCACAGTCGCTGTTTCTGCCGCCAGACATTACTGTGCAGATTATTGAAATTACTGGGGTAACGAGACAACTTACGTCTTAAGACGACGAGCACAATGTGGTGGAATGTATATCATCCTAAATAGGTTTATATTAAGGGCAGGCGTATAATTTACCATCAGATGATTAGACAGCTTCGTGGTATTAATTAAAATTTACAATCAGAAGTCACAACAAATTTTTATTTTAATTGTTCGTTAGCTTAGTTTTTTTTTTTTTATTATAAACAATAAGTTTCTATAATGAGGTAAGTAGTTATAATGATTTTTAGTGATTTAAGTGTTAACTGCGCCTAAACCCTTATCAGTCTCCAACATAGCCATGTGATACTTGGCATGCCATTCCTTCTATATCTAATCAGCGGATATATCACTAGAATAACATAGTTATTATTAATAACTACATTATTACTGTTTCGTAGTAATAATTTAACTGGCAGACACCCACAATGATCACCAATCATTTTAAATGTTATGTGACAGGCGAGTTTAAAAACAACTTGACACCAACTTAACGGAAATATTTTTTTTTTTTTTATTTCACAAAGAAATTTTGACTTCATGATAAGTGATAGCACATACAAAATATCATAAAATTTTTATTCTAGTTTCGAAGATATAAATATCACCGCGTCTCAGTGGAAGCAAATGCAACATTCGTGTGAACATTACGCAAGATTTCCTGAACATAATTTGTACCTCCGTACATAAGGGGCCAACTACACGGCGCCGTGTGACAAAATCTTAATCTCGAAATTTCTGTACTTTACTGGAAATTAATATTTTTTAAGCCTAACATGAAAATATGAATTAAATAGATGAAGTAGTTAAGCATACTGGTGCTAGGTCTCTGTTGCTGGAGACCGTCTGTATAGCTACCACCGTAGCTTCCGTTGCAGTCGACAAACAGTACTGTGAAAACATTCATGTGTTCCGGTTTGAAAGGCGCTGTAGCTAATGAAATTAATGGAGTAACGAGACTTAACATCTTACGTCTCAAGGCGAGGAGCTCAATACCACAATAACTGGCGTCACATTGTTATGAGGATACGTATCACCAACAGTTTAACGCCCCAACCGTATCGTCGCTTCGTTGAATAATAAAAAAAAAAAAAAACAAAGAAATTTTACAGTAAGCATGAAGTCTGAAGCATCTAGAATACTTAATCGATTTATAAAGGAATTTCTTTAATCCTTAATCACTGATAGCAGCCGAGTTCATTATCCAATTTAATCCTTACTTATCAAATGGCATAGGCTTTGTAATTATAATTACACGTAGCATGAAGCACTATATCCTGCATAGTAGAGGGCGCCGACCTGATGACTAGGTGGCTCTCTTTATCCTGTAGTCCAGGTTTCTAAAAATATCACGTCCACTGGTGGGTCTCTGTGACAGGAGACCGTCTATGTGGGTACCACCGCAGCTACTACTTCTGTCGCTGAACAGTAGGTGGAAACATTAGTGGTATAATTACTGGGGTAACGGGACTTAGATGTTATGTCTCAAGGCGATGATAACAATGTGACAAAAATTGGACTAACGTAAGTCCTGACTGTTGTATGCTATTAAAAATGTCTCCAGATCCAAGGTCTTAGAAGCAGGTTATGTAGTTAATAAATAGTTTTCCTTATGAGGATAGTATTGGAGTCTAAAACAGAAGGCGGATAAGTTTTTTTAATCTATACAATTGTTTATTAACTTGTTACAACTTGAGATTATAGTGACAGTAAGGTTAGATAGATCATCATCATCATCATCAGCCGATAGACGTCCACTGCTGGACGTAGGCCTCCCTCACAGATCTACACATACAGCCTTTGATACTGCTTGGCATTAGGGGCTGTCGTTTCTCGGGATTCATATGGGGCGGATTTGAGCCATTTCCCACCACGCTGGTCCAATGCGGTTTGGCGGAAGCCAGAGCCTCGTTAGTTGATTAGCAGGATGCACCACGAGCAGGTGAGGTTGACTTAGATCCCGTGACTTGTGCGGGAACCCGTATATATTTATCAGAAGTAAATAACAGGATCTTTAGGTTACGGTCTTCTAGTCTCGACAACGAGCTCGTTCTTTTCTATGTCCTTCTTCTCCCTTTTATCTCTTTCTCTGTCAACCATCCTTCTCCATCATTACTTTTGTTCAGTATAATTAATTAATAATATTTTATAACTAATTCTGACTCCGGCAAAACATAAATTCTATTATCAAGACAGATTAACAATTAGTCTAACATCTAGACCGTATTTAGATACAAACTCCATCGCATAAGTGATCCTCGATTCCAACCAGGGATCACCTTGTCGCAAGGTGGCCGGTTAACCGATATAGCAGCAGTTAAATATAACACAATAACAGATAAGGAAAGTAAAAATAACGTTGTACGCAATTCTAATGACAAAATAATTTTATACTATTTAAATGTCCATTGTGCAAGATGGGGGCCTTGGTGTGAAGCCGCAAGATAATGACGCTGAAGTCATTGAAATAAATGTGTCAATAAGTGCTTCTTTAACTACACTCGCATGTTTAGTAATAGCTACAGTAGCTAGTGTAATTGATGTTTGTACAGATTAACAGCAGACTTCCTCGGGCGAGTGCGCCGTTTGATAAATGTCTCTTATCACTTGTTTTATTGTCGGCTAACAGTTTTTAATTGTCCACGGGATTCATGTATGTTCACCATCATCACGCCAGTGAGATATACTTCCGAGATGCTCAATTTTGAACCTTGAACATGTTCCGGGTCTATTTCTACACTTGAATCTGGTTCCATGTTAGCTACAATGTAGCAATTGGAAGAGATCAAGATGAACCTGTAAAGGAACTGCTGCTCGTTTTGTTTATTTATCACATTCCACGGTATAGTAGTTTAAAGCGTTATTCGAGCTTCCTTCTTTCATTCCAGCTCTCTTTTCCTCTTTCATACTCTATTTTATATGTTCTATTAGTTTTAGTTAATTTTTAAAACCCACCAATCCGCAATGGGCCAACGTGGCGGATTAAGGCCCATTTCCCTTCAATTTCCATCCCTTACGCTGACCTAAGCTCTTCACTACTATTCTAGTCTATTCTATTACGTCGTAGGAATCGGTTGGAGATGTATCGAAGAACAAGAATTAACTAAGCGAAGTTACAGGCTGTAACTCAAAATTAACTGTGACGTTAACTTTCTATTTTTTTAATAAAGCAACGAGACGATTGGGTCGTTCACCTGATGGTAGACCACCATACTGTATATACATTAACAGTAATAATGTTATTTCTTATTAAAAAATATTCTATCGGGCTAGTAAGAAATAGACTAAGGTAAATCCTACCTGTCGTTGAAGGCGACTAAAAGGTCTAGGAGTTTCGCGGGATTTGAAGGTGGGGGTCCTTATGGCTCAACAAGCGAACCTGCGTAGGACTGAGATGGTGCCTAGGAGGGTTAGGCTCCTCCTCAGAGACGTGTAACACAAAGTGTAGAGGGGCACCGGTGCGTTCTATAAGGGATCCCGGAGCCTCTCCAAATACACTGATGCAAACCACAGAGAGGGTTTTTGGTGAGAAAGAATCTCACATAACCCTGGCTTCCCTCCAGAAGACCTATCTTTTAAAGATTCCCACATGAACCAAAAAAAAAGGTAGACCCGACCGCAGCGCCTATTGCAGCCGACAAACAGTACTGTGCAAACATTACTGTGTTCCAGTTTGAAGGGCGTTGTAGCTAGTGTAATTACTAGGGTACGGAGACTCAACATCTTGTCTTATACGTTGTATAAAAAAAAATAAACCGTACAAACCCGTAGTAGATATATTTTAATATATATCTAAACTTAAAACTCGTTTAGTACACGATCTAGACTTTGAAATAGGTTTTGTTGAAATTTATTCTAACAAAGTGCCGGCCAACGCTGAATATGTAAAGTTGATAGTGTCAGTTAATTAATTTTGATCCGGCTCGAAGTACCGATCTTCAGAATTGGTATTCGGCTGACGACTCCACAAAGAACTGGAGGCCATCGACCGGCGCTGTTTGATTGGCATTTAGTATAACTATAAAACTTTTAGGATATAATTGTCTTCATGCAACCAAATTGCTTTAAGTATCCACAGTGATTAAAGTTTTTTTTTTTAGTCAATTAAACGACGAGACGAAGGACGTTCACCTGATGGTAAACGTTTCCCCATACTAATTTCGCGCTAGTTAGAATATACTGCACCACATTGCGCTCATCGTTAAGACATAAGACGTGTCGTTATGTGGTAACGATACTTAACATGTTATGTGTATGTATGTGTAATTTCACTAGCCACAACGCGCTTCGAACCGGAACACAGTGCTGTTCTTCGGCTGCAATAGGCGCTGCGGTGGTACCTACCTAGACGGTCTGCGCAGGTACTCTACTCCTAAGTGCAACCGCAGTTTATGTTCCTACCGCACAAGCTGTATGTATTACTTCCGGTTTGAAGGGTGATGTAGCTAGTTATGTTACACCGTATGCAGTTATAGTAAGTAAAGTACAACCTTCGAATTGAGAGGAATAGTAAAAAGTTTCTACCCTCAGTTCAGCTTAACGTATGATAGTTCGCTGGATAGCTTTGGCCAGAGTTTTCCTTTTGAATATTCCCACTGTTGGGAACAGAGTCGAGGTCATTTATCTTAAGTGTTCGTGGATATCAAATTTTTCTAATTTAGTGGGGATCGAACCCGCTCCTTTTCCACTTGCGGACGTCTTGCATACTGAGCTATAGGGGTTTAATAGCACATATAGAAGTATTAAACAATGAACGTTCGTATACTAGTACGTATCGCGGACGGTGAGAACTGAAATAAGGTAAAAACTAACAATGGGAAGAGGCTCCGGTTTGTGACAGTTTAATTGGCAGCATGATGTGTGGCAGATGGCAAACGGTGACGTGGGAAAGTGGACCATCATAGAAATCATCAAGTAGATTAATAAGCGAGACCTAAACCTTACTTACCTTTACTTAAACGTTTCAAATATCGCTCCGATATATACAGTCGATTTACTCCCTTGTATAAAGAATCTCTTTATAAGTTCCCAAGTCTGATCCTGGAGAGCAAAATTCCTGGTGGATAGCGGAAGGAATGGTTTGACGACAACAAGAAGTGGACTGGGTTTAAATTCTTCATCTTCATCGGTATCACTTTTGATGGAGAAGTCGTGGTCATCACTATTGGTGTTGGTGGCAAGTTTCATATCCCCACCTTTCTTTGATGGCCATATTTGAATGGGTTTAAATACCATCAGATAAAAAGAATAGCTGAGGATCTAGTTAGTTTTCGCAATCTGTTCGCCAAACTCCAGTTTGATGATGGCACCTGATGATGAAGTAATAATACTAAGTAATAGTGGTACAACGATCTGGTGAAGGTTGCGGAAAGCAGCTGTATGCGGGCAGCGCAGCATCGATCGATGTGATCTTTGAGGGAGGCATATGTCCAGCAGTGGACGTCTTTCGGCTGATGATGATGGTGATGATGAAGTACTAAGCAGCATCTGTTACATATTGAAACGTTATGTTCTTTTTTTATTAATTTTTTAATTCAATTAATCAAGGAGACGAGAGAGATGTTCACCTGATGGTAAGTGATACTCCTGCCGATAACAACGTAGCGCTAGTTACTTTAATACATATACACTGCACACATATAAGATGTTGAGTAGCGTTATTCCCGTAATTACACTAGCTACAGCGCCTTTCGAACCGGAATATGGTAATGTCTGCACAGCACTGTTTGTTGGCTGCAATCTTCGCTGCGATCTAGACGATCTTCGGCAACAGAAACCTACCAGGAAGTTCGGGCTTAAGTAATCAGTTCAAAGAGGAAACGGTACCAAGCAGGTCATTACTATGCGAAGGATGTATGAGAACGTCCTCTGCTTCCTATGGAGTTGAAACAAAGGAAATAAGTTAAACACATACAGATCTGATGACGTCACTGTTTCCGTCCAACTATGACTTGAGCGTCTTCAAGAGAAGAGCGTGTAGGATTCTTCTATACCAGTGCGCTTTACTGCCTAGATTATATCTCCGCTTACTATTAAATGGGATCGTAGGCAAGCACTAAGTTATACAATATTAAAAAATAGTCTGCATAAGGTCTAGCCGTATCGAAGTCCTAGTAAGATGGTACGACCATTAACATTATAGAACTTATATCTTTACTGGTGGTAGGTCCCTGTTGCCGGTGGCCGTGGAGATAGGTACCACTGCAACTGACAATCAGTCTTGTGCAAACATTACCATGTTCCGATTTGAAGGGCGCTGTAGCTAGTGAAATTACTGCGTTGATGAGACTTGATTTTATGTCTCAAGGTGACGAGCGCAATGTGGTGTTTATTGTCTCAACTAGCGGCACGTTGTGTTTGAGAAGGCCATCACTTACAATCAGGTGAACGTATTTATGTATATGTGATTCCTTTCTTCTATATTTTTTTTATCTTTTATGGACCTACCTTCACCTTACTCAAAGTTGATTGGAAGAAAATGCTAATGGCATTAAGTGCAGCGAATGGCTAGTGGGGTGTAATGGGTCCCGCAGAACAACTCACAGGACCCAACTTCATCCGCTCGTGGTGCATCCTGCTAATCAACAAACGAGGCTCTGACTTCCACCAATTCGCATTGGATTAGCCTGGTGGGAACAGACCTAAATCCCCTTTAATTAACTCCTATAAACGACGGCTCTAGTACAGCTGGAACAATGGCGGCGCAAGACTGATTGAAATAGAATTCTTTGGGGAAGGTCCACGTCCAGCTGTAGACATCTATCGGCTGATGATAATGATGATTAAGTCCTCATTTACATGACGTTAAATAAATAAATAATTCACGGGTTCGAGCTCATCTAACACCAATGTAGATCTTATATCATCATTTGGTCCAGCGGCAACTGTTATGTAAAGTCGGAACGGCCAACGGACGTTTGTTTGGATTTTACATTTGACGCTTTGAAAACATTCCACTTGTAATCGAGTGAAGTATTATCGCACAATGGGCATACGTAAGAGTATCAGAGTTAACCGGAAACTGTTTCGCGGGAGAATGCGTCTATATAAAGATTTAAGGTAGATCTCTTCAGCTGAAGAAGGTACCACCGCAACGCCTATTTCCGCCGCTAAATATCAATATACAAACTTTACCATATTCCTGTTTAAAGGATCTCCTCGCTTGTATAATTATCGTTGTGAGCTGGATGTCCACTCGATGGTAAGTGATACGCTGACCCATAACAACGTGGCGATAGTTAGGATGTTACAAACAGCAATGCTTTGTACTTGTCGCCTTGCGACATAAGATGTGTAAACTCGTTACTGTAATAATTTCATTAGCTATAGCGTCCTTCAAACCGGAATAAATTACTGTCTGCCAGCTGCAATAGAAGCTGCGGTCGGTACATATCAAGACGGTCTCCTATGATAGAGACGGAATTTTTAATACATCGATGTATTTTTCTGTCGTGTTGCAACGAAGACGTTTTGATGTTACTGTTGTTGAGTAAGATTCTTACTGCACATTATTTTCCTTATCATCGATTAGGTAATTACACAACGACAGAATGATTTAGCGTGTTACTTACAGTTACGTCACTTAACACTATCTACAATTATAATGCAATGTATAGTTACGCAATTGTAAGTAATTTCAAGTTAACCAATTACTCAGTTTGAGTCCATACACATATATGTATATATACATATATGTGTATATACATACATCTTAAATATATGTATATATATAAATAAAGATGTATATTTGAATGGTACAACTAAGTTATAGAAGACGATTACTTAGCTCTACAAGATGTTGATGAATATACATATTTGTGTCATCACCATCAACAGACGTCCACTGCTGGACATTGGCCTTTCCCAAAGATCCCACGTCGCTTGTTGGGACCATCACGGTGGCCTTGTGCGGGTGGATGGATGGTCAGAGCCTCGTCTGTTAGTCTGCAGGGTGCACCGCATGCAGGTGAAGGTGAGGACTCATGTTGTCCGGAACCCTTTACACCGCTCATACTTGTGTATATGTTATTATATATGTATTGTATATAAAATTTTATATTATTATTAGAGATTGAATATTTAATCTTATAATGAATGATATAGAAGACCGAAGAAAGTGTAGATGGATTGTGTGAAAGATGATGAAGGTAAGAAGAGTGTGAATTCAGAATTGATGGCTGTTAGAGGGATATAGAAGAGAAGTACATACTGTGTCAACCCCACGTAGGTGGGAGAAAGGGCAGAGGGAAGAAAAGAGATAATAAATAAAATATTATATTCCTGTTACATGAACATGTATCAAAAGGATTCTTTTACTATATGTTAAAGGTTTTATAAATGCTCGTGACCTACACCTTGGCGGTTATGTAAATAGAATTTTTTCAGCATCGGAACAACTAATAGCAAGTTGAATCCCGGATGTAGTTCAAGTCGGCTCACGCGATTTCTACCGCGGTCTGATTCTCCTTGACCGAGGCTTTGACGCTTTGCGGCACCTGTTCAAGTAATCTATGCACATGAATAAAATATTGTATTTTTGTATATAATGTTCAAGTAGTACTTTTTAGATTTTTATATATTCATATGATTATACCAAGGATAACTAAAAATATTTGATTTTCCTCTCATAAGTCTCAGTGCTTTTGTCCAAAAAAACTGAACGGAGTTTCATATGACTTTTTTAATCACAAAGCTATAATAATATGGTATAAGGGGTCCGACATAACTTGCGGGACTCAAGCCAAGCTCACCTGCTCATGGTGCACCCTGCTAATCAACATACGAGGCACTGGCTCCCACTAACCCGCATTGGGCCAGCGCGGTAGTAAATATCCCAAATCCTCCATATGAATCTCTGCCATGCTGAATGAGGCGGACGTTGGCGAGGCACTGGAACCGGGACAGCCCAGGGCCGATCCATGTGGAGATCTTTATGGGAGGCCTATGTAGTATTCTTATTAAACTACTACTACTTTACAGTAAGTTAGTGCCGTGACCGCAACTAAATGAAGTAAATTGAATATTAAAGTAACTTATCAAAACTATATAGCTTTGTATTATGAGAAAGTTATAAACTTTGAAATAGAAACATGTGGTTCCGTAGGTACTTGTGGTGATCTGTGGTATGAGGTATGGACCTTAAGGCCGTGTTATAAGGTCCGCAGCTTGAAGCACAGTTTAGAGCAGAATAAGTTGTGAAAGCTGATGTAGTTGCGACACGGGGGCCAGTGGAGCATGCCCTTGCGCCACAACGCGCTTATTATTTTTTTTTTCGTTACTACATTTTGTTTTCAACTCGCCTGTACAGTCGCCGAGAAAACATCACATACGGAATATATAGATTATTCTTTTAATTCACATAATAGTAAGTAACATGCTCGGCCCGTAACAATGTCATAATTGACGGAATGATAAACTGGTGATAGGTCTCTATTGCTGCTTCTGAGGAAGGTTATGTGCCTAGGCACAGTGCAGAGATACTTGTGTGTTCCGTAGAAAATCCCGATACCTCTTGCAATACCCCAATGATGACCACCAAAGGTGTATTAGTGGGTACCAATTCCTCATAGCCCTGTCTTCCCCCCCCCGAATCCAAGGTAACTTTTGAAGATTTTACCTTGACAATCAAAATGTCTCTATAGCCAGAGACCGTGTAGGTACTGCCGCAGATCCTGTTTCTGCCGACTAAGAGTAGTGTACTACTATTACCATCCCTGTATGAAAGACGTGTTAGTAAGTGAAATTACTTGGTTAACGAGATTTAACTTCTAATATATCAAGAACAATTTGTATATAATACGACAAAAAACCTCACTTGCTCGTTGTGCATCCTGCCAATCAACAAACGAGGCTCCCACCAACCCGCATTGGACCAACGTGGTGGCAAATGTCCTAAATCCCCCCAGATGAAACCCTTACAAACGACAAAGCGGTTAACTTCTTGACTTGAAGCACAAAGATCTCATATTCTTAAGACTACAATGAAGCTTGATAGCTGGCAATACTTTGTAGCCACCATCCTCGTATTACTCAGGCGCCATTGTCGCATTTCCTGTTCCTCTCATACGGAATAATTTCCACACAATCCTTCGTTCTTCAAAGATCTCCTATCACATACCAATAAAATGATATTTGAGCTTATTGCCACCGTTCCACGCGACTGTACCCACTGAACTCCAGTTTAATACAAAGAGTTACTCTTACGCAAGTTGGCGTTTGCCTTTTGTTCCGTTATAATGCGATTTTTTTTAACATTTTCCATTTTTGATTATAAGAAAAAAATAATAATTATAAAGGATCTTTCGATCCTTATAAATCATCAGCCGGTAGACTTCCATTGGTGGACATCGACCTCTGCCAAAAATTACTTCATCGATGGCTTCACAGTCAGCTTGGCCTCTTGCACTGCTGGGCATTAGAGGCTGTTTGTAGGGATTCAAATGGGGGAATTTGTGCCATTACCCACCACGTTGGCCCAGTGCGGCTTGGTGGGGGCCACCACGAGCAGATGAGGTTGGCCTGGGTCCGGTGAGGTGTTGTGCGCAACCCTTATACCCCTTTACTATAATATCTAACTAAATAAAGGTAGACATGTAATCAAAGAGGGAGAATGAGATGGACTGTATATTTATGATCTATCTCATTCTGATCAATGTGTTTCTTTACATTGTGGATCAAGACATGATAGATCTATTTTTTATTTACAAAGCAGTAACGTTATCACTTAATATCATGTGATATATAGTGTTAGCCCATAGCAGATAATAAAAGTCCCATTCCACCAGGTTAACCCGGCACCCACAGTCATATAAAATTTACATGTACATATTACTTTCATTTCTACCGTAGAACAGTATTGTACAAACATTACTGTGTTCCTGTTTGAAGGACGCTGTAGCTAGTGTAATTACCGGGGTAACGAGACTCAACGTCGTATGTCCAAGGCGATGAGCTCATTGTGGTGCTGTGTATGGTATCGTAATTAGCGCCGCGTTGTTATGAGCGGGCGTATCACTTACCCCAAGGGTCACCTGATAGTAAGTGATCCCGCCCGTTTAGTCACTTAATTGAAATATTATCTTTATATTCTTTAAATCCAATTACGTGACAGTAAAATCGAGGATGATCAAAGTGCTCATCGGGAATACTGTGACCTCCTACCAACTAACATGTATCCCTGGAATCGAACGTAGGACTTGAGTATTACAATGAGTTACCGTGCTGTAGTTAGTATTTAAATTTAATCATCTTCTTTTTTTTTATTTAATTAAAAGACAAGAACAACAGGACGTTTAGCTGAAACTGATACGCCTGATACACTGCACCGCATTGCTCTCCTCCCTTGTCACGTAAGACGTATAGTGACGTCTTTCAATCCGGAATACGGTAATGTTTGCACAGTACTATTTGGCGGTAGGAATAATCGCTGCAGCGGTACCAACCTAAGCGTCTCCAGCAAGAGATCTACCACCATTACCATGTCATTATCCAACTGAAAATTGTTTGGTCTTTCCTTTTCTTTCCTATTCTTTTCATCTCATCTCGCTCTGATTACGTCTTCGCATAATTGCTGGTGAAACCGTAACGGAAAAGAAATATACACTGTACAACATTATCGATGCAGCGCCGAGTCAAAATACTCGATTGTATTAACCGTGTCAGAATCGATTAGGTCGCCGTACAGAGTGCCGAATCGATTCGGGAATAACGTAATCGATTCAACTCTCGCCGTTCGACTTTACAATATCCATTTATTTGTTGCGTACCCGATCAGTGTGATGCCGTAAATGACCTTGTTTATGGAGTTTACTATTATTTATGGAAGGGGGAGGGATCAATCTTAAGGAGATGAGACCTTTATTCTAAGAAAAGCAACCTTCTCGGTCTTGGTAGTTACAGATATTATATATACCATATAGATAGATACTGTTATAATTACTACCGATAACAACTCACGGGATCCAAGCCAACATCATCAGCACCCTGCTAATCAAGAAACCAGTCTCTGGCTCATACCAACCCAGATTGGGCCAGCGTATTGGGAGATGGCCCAAATCCCCCATATGAACCCTTACATATGTCTAGATCTTTGGGGGAGGTCAAGGTCCAACAATGGATGTCTCGCCTGATTAAAATATATATATTATACATTAGTGTTGTCTTACTTTGTTCCGGTTTGAATGGCGTTGTAGCTAATTAAGTAACAGAGGTAGCGTACCTTAACTTCTAATATTAGTATTAGGGGGACCGGAAAGTAATGTCGTTTTCTTACGCTAAATACAAACACATACATTTTTAACGAGTCTTTATTTTTAATCAATGATGTATTCCCCATCATTGTCAATAACCTTTTGCCATCTAGTGAGTAAATTTTCAATCCCTGATCGATAAAAATTAATTGGTTTTTCGGCAAAATATCTAGAGATGGCATTTTGGATATCATCCAAATTTGCAAATGTTTTGCCACTTAAAAAGTGTTGCAGCGCTCGGAATAAGTGGAAATCCGATGGTGCAACATCGGGCGAATATGGTGGATGAGGCAGCACCTCCCACCCCAATTCATTAATTTTTTCTAGAGTTCGCCTTGCGCAGTGCGGTCTTGCATTGTCATGTTGGAGAATGACGCCTTTTCGGTTGACAATCGCTGGCCACTTTTCAATTAAAGATTGATTGACTCGCTGCAATTGTTCGCTGTAGAGGTCTGCAGTAACAGTTTCTCCAGGTTTCAGTAATTCAAAATGAACAATGCCGCGAATACTCCACCAAACACACAAAAGCGCTTTTTTGGGGTGTAAACCTGGCTTAGCAGTACTCCGAGGGATTTCATTTGGAGAGAGCCACTGCCTTTTGCGTTTTGGGTTATCATACAGGACCCATTTCTCATCTCCTGTGATCAAGCGATCAAAAAACGCTTCTGTGTTGTGTCGTTGAAGCAATAAGTTGCATGTGATTGATCGGTTAGCCTTATTCTGTTCGGACAGATTATGCGGGACCCAAACACCTGCTCTGCTTACTTTTCCAATCTGCTTCAAATGTTCTTGGATGGTCGACCAAGGTTTGTTGAGACTGTTTGACAATTCCTCGATCGTCTGACACGGATTTGCTTCCACTTCCGCCCTTAACACGTCGTTGTCTAACGCTGATGGTCTTCCTGATCGATACGAGTCGGAAAGATCAAAATTACCCGATTTGAACTTGGAAAACCACCTTTGGCATTTACGAATGTCCAGTGCATTTGGATAAACATCGCAAATGTTTTTGGTAGCAACTGTTGCGTTATTTCCCTTGCGAAACTCAAAGAGCATGCAATGCCGGATGTGTACCTCTTCTGGTATTTGGCTGGCCATTTTACCCAAAATTACAAAAAAAAATTGTAATTCAATTGTCTATAAGTAAAGAAATCACTATAACCTCACAATGTCTTTGGTACGCCTCTGAACAAAACAATGAGCTGACAAATGACAATCAAGTATTGGCATGCGCAGAAACGACATTACTTTCCGGTCCCCCTATTATATATAACATGGTGTAGTGTATACCATTCTAACTAGAGTTGTATCGCTTACCATCATTGTGATCATCTCATTCATTTTATTCAATGTTTCAAAGAGCTCCATGAGTTTTCGCTGATGATGGGGAGACTCACACTACTCCTTGAGCTTAGGCGATAGTGGGTTCATTGAAGAGTTTTGAAGAAGATCCAGGTCCGGTTCAAGTTCTCTCACCATAAAAACATCTCACAAACATTTTCTCTTCATTCTTTTGAGATTATAAAGCTTGTGATGCCACAAATAGTTTTGCGTGTGAAATTTTTCTTCCTATCATGTAATCATGGAGGATTGTGTCATAAGAAATTACCTAATGCTCTCTATCTCTCTCTCTCTCTGTTCCTCTTTCTCTCTCTCCCTGTAATACTTTTCGCAGTTACGTCGAACTCAATGCGCTGCCGGAATCCGCCGGCTATTGTATTAATAATATGACGCAAAGGTTATCCATCTAATGAACGATCGATTAGTAATGTTTATTGTTTTATAATTAAAACACATAATAACAATTAACACGGATTTTTCTTATATGTATAAACAATTTAAAATGGCAATTAAAATATTTGATATGTTGTTATAAAGTAATAAAACTTTAAACGACTATTATTAATAACAATAGGTAGGAGTGATGGCGATGATACATTGATATGCGGTGTTAAATACTTTATAGCGTTTGTGTCACTGCTGGTTGGTCTTCGAAGGTAGTGACCTTCTAGGTGGGGTATCGCTGCAGACGTACAGTACGTAGTATGCAAATTTTAATGTGATCCGGTTGGAAGGACGTTGGTTAAGTATAATAATTGGGTTGAATTAATATTGTATATATCAGACGAGCACAATGTGATGCTGCGCCATACATACATCACATAGGCATATAACTTACCATCCGATTACCATCGCTAAAAAATCTAATAAAGCACATAATAAACGACTAAACAGTATTAAAATTAGTTTTTTTTTTTAGTGACTTGACTGCTTAATGTACCTAAGTACGCTCAGTTTTCTGAATTGTAAAACAGTTCAGGACTTGAATTATTCAACGCTGCACAATTTGTCTCCTCGCAGCGCCGGTTACATGAGAGCTCCAGTGTCGGCTTACCAGCAGTCGTCACTGCATCAGCATTGGCTAATTGCGGCGGAGGTCACACGCTGCTCTTTCGGTATACGAGAACCGGATATCTCCGAGCATCCGGATACGTCTAATGCCAGCTGAAAATAAATACATCCTTCGTACACACTCATACCAGTGTTCCACTCGCATGCACAAAGACTATTTTTAAATCGTGTTAATATATAACGTTATATTGTATTCCGGTTTGAAGGACGCTGTTGGCACCAGCACAATGTAGTGCAGCGGGCAGGTCGGGCGTATCATGTGAACGTTTTCCTTCACTCCTCAGTAAAGTAAATTATCTGCGAAAACCGACTCTCCCACCGAATTAGCTAAGCCTAAGTGATAAGAGCTGTTATCAATGAAATCCGCTAAGACCTTACTTCAGCACCGGATAAGATTTATACACAGCAACTGATTAATATATTTGAAGTGATAAACGGTCGTAAATAACTACTGTGTACGTCTTACCATTGCTCGGATAATGAATACATTGATTAAATTAAGTATGATGATAAAAACAGGAAAATATTGCACATGGCAATATTCAAAGGCGGACTGAAGTTCTTTATCGCGATAACTTATGCCCACGGCTTATGTCCACAGCTGGACATAAGTCTACTTAATAGATATTTCGAGGATTACTGTCACTGGCAATGCCCAGAGTATAAACAACAACAACAAACAACGTCATTACGTAAAAGGTAGGGGTGTAAGAAATTCCGCCAAACATCTGACGGAGACCACGTCAACCTCACCAGCACGCGGTGTAACCTGGTGAATACCAGACGGGGCTCTAATCATCCATCAATCCGCACTGCTCCAGTTAGCTGGAGGCTGAAGGTCTAAGGTCCAATTCCTCTCAATGATCTAGGGTAGAAGGGAGGAAGGCCTATACTCAGCAGTGGACGACTATCGGCTGATGATGATGAAGTCTCTATTGACAGATATCTAGGTAGGCACCGCAGCAGATCTGCCGTCAAACGGCAGTGTGCAAATATTACTGTGTTCCGGTTTGAAGGACGCTGTAGCTAGTCCAATTCCTGGAGCTACGACTCAACACCTTATAGATGATCTCTAAGATCTAAAAGCGGAAATGGTGCAGTGTATACCATCTTAACTAACACCACTTTGTTATGAGCAGGCGTATCACTTACTATCAGGTGAACGCGCCGCTCGTCTCGTTACTTAATTACATAAATAAAAGGACGGTTGCTGAGAGTCCGGGTAGGATATGCACACTACAGTCCAGCAGTAGTTTATCGGCTGATGATAATGAATACTATACCCGAAATTTGTCGTTAATTATACTTAAAATAGACTTAAGTTACGTAGAACATTCAGGTAATTGTAAGTGATACGCCTTCCCATAACAACTTGACATTGGTTAGGATGATATACACTGCACCGCATTGCGATCGTCGCATAGCACATAGAATGTTAAGACTTGTTACCCCAGTAATTACACTAGCTACAGCGCCCTTCAAACCGGATCACAGTAATGTTTGCCAGCCGCAATAGACGCAGTGGTACCTACCTAGACGGTATCCGGCAATATATGATTTCTAAGGTCGTCAATAAAGCAGCTTTAGAAGTATACTTCAACTTTGATTCTAGGTATAAAGGAAAAAAGTTTACAAGTTGTACCTAGGTCTACTTGGTAGCACATGACCTGAATACAATCGCTTTGAGGGTTAATAACTTAACAGGCTTCCGTCTAAGATTTCACTGCCATTGCAACCAGGTCATTAAGTATGTTACTTAATTAAACAAACATGATCAATACATATATTAACCTACTTAAAAAATATGATTAGGTATAAGTACTGGTGGTAAGTCCTTGCTGCTGGAGACCGTATTGTTACAGTCTAGGGCAGACATTACTGTGTTCCGGTTTGAAGGGCGTTGTAGGTAGTGTGATTACCTAGGTATCGAAACTCCAATTACGTCTCAGGCGAAGAGCGCATTGTGGTATATCATATCAACCAGCCATGTAATGGTCAGGCGTATCACTTACCATCAGGTGAACGTCCCGCTCGTCTCGTCACTTAAGTGAATAAAAAAAAAAAACTAATAAACTATCGCTTTACTTAAGTGTGTGGTGGTGATATCTTCACCACCTTCACACTGATCGCCAACCTTCACTAGTTGGAGAAGCACTTTAAGAAGAAGAAGAGATCTTCACCATCCGCTGCTGCACATAGGCCTTCACCAGATCGATCTATCCCACGTTGGTCGCATCCAGTGGGTTCTCCCGACCCTCACCAGGTATTGGGTCTATCTCGTGGTAGACCTCCCAACACCAGGTCTACCGGTACGCGGGCGCCACTTGAAGACCTTATTGCCTCATCAGCCATCGATCCTTTGAGCAACGTGCTTTCCCAACTGCCAGTCAAGTCTATCTGATGGTAATGATGATGATCCTCACCATCACCATATCATTAGTTATACTGTATATTATAGCTATATAGCTTTATATACTTTATTATATAATAATATCTTTATGTTCAGGCATGGTTGGAGCGCCCGATGTCGTCAAGCCGTCAGACAAAGTTGAAGAGTACTCCCCGCACGTCAACGGAAATCCTGTTTTCACTATCAGCGGTGAGTAATAGGGGGACCGGAAAGTAATGTCGTTTCTGCGCATGCCTATACTTGATTGTCATTTGTCAGCTCATTGTTTTGTTCAGAGGCGTACCAAAGACATTGTGAGGTTATAGTGATTTCTTTACTTATAGACAATTGAATTACAATTTTTTTTTGTAATTTTGGGTAAAATGGCCAGCCAAATACCAGAAGAGGTACACATCCGGCATTGCATGCTCTTTGAGTTTCGCAAGGGAAATAACGCAACAGTTGCTACCAAAAACATTTGCGATGTTTATCCAAATGCACTGGACATTCGTAAATGCCAAAGGTGGTTTTCCAAGTTCAAATCGGGTAATTTTGATCTTTCCGACTCGTATCGATCAGGAAGACCATCAGCGTTAGACAACGACGTGTTAAGGGCGGAAGTGGAAGCAAATCCGTGTCAGACGATCGAGGAATTGTCAAACAGTCTCAACAAACCTTGGTCGACCATCCAAGAACATTTGAAGCAGATTGGAAAAGTAAGCAGAGCAGGTGTTTGGGTCCCGCATAATCTGTCCGAACAGAATAAGGCTAACCGATCAATCACATGCAACTTATTGCTTCAACGACACAACACAGAAGCGTTTTTTGATCGCTTGAACACAGGAGATGAGAAATGGGTCCTGTATGATAACCCAAAACGCAAAAGGCAGTGGCTCTCTCCAAATGAAATCCCTCGGAGTACTGCTAAGCCAGGTTTACACCCCAAAAAAGCGCTTTTGTGTGTTTGGTGGAGTATTCGCGGCATTGTTCATTTTGAATTACTGAAACCTGGAGAAACTGTTACTGCAGACCTCTACAGCGAACAATTGCAGCGAGTCAATCAATCTTTAATTGAAAAGTGGCCAGCGATTGTCAACCGAAAAGGCGTCATTCTCCAACATGACAATGCAAGACCGCACTGCGCAAGGCGAACTCTAGAAAAAATTAATGAATTGGGGTGGGAGGTGCTGCCTCATCCACCATATTCGTCCGATGTTGCACCATCGGATTTCCACTTATTCCGAGCGCTGCAACACTTTTTAAGTGGCAAAACATTTGCAAATTTGGATGATATCCAAAATGCCATCTCTAGATATTTTGCCGAAAAACCTATTAATTTTTATCGATCAGGGATTGAAAATTTACTCACTAGATGGCAAAAGGTTATTGACAATGATGGGGAATACATCATTGATTAAAAATAAAGACTCGTTAAAAATGTATGTGTTTGTATTTAGCGTAAGAAAACGACATTACTTTCCGGTCCACCTAATACACAGAAACCATAGAGTCTATAGAATAGTATATCAAGCGTCAGACATACCTATTAACCCTCGCAAGAGACCAGGTCGAATATGGTGAACTGACTGCCAACCTTCGGTAGTCGGAGAGGCACCTCAAGAAGAAACATATCCATTATAGATCTACTCGTGGTAGGTCTCTGTTGCCGGTGACCGTATGGGTCACAAACACCGCAGCTACTATTTTTGTCGTCAAACAGAATTTTGCAAACATTACTGCATTCCGGTTTGAAGTGCGTTGAAATTAGTTAAAATATTGTGGTATTGAGAATTGACTTCTTACGTGTAAGGCGACGAGCGCGATGTGGTGCAGTGTACATCCTTGATAGAGCCACATCTTTATGGCCGGGTGTATCACTTACTTTCGAGTAAACACCCGGCTCGTCACTTAATTGTATAAAAAAAAGAATGTCTTATATGTCACGTCGAGGAAGTTTTCCACTTTGCACAAGAGGACTGATTAATCTCACAGTCAACAGGCAACCATGAAAGAGGACGAAATTACGACAGGAAGGATATTTATCGATACTGCAGGTTAGTATTAATTAATTAGACTGTCTCCGAGGTCAGAGACAGGTTGAGGACTACCATCAGTGAGGTCAGAATCCACTCCCTTTAAATTGAATGATTACAACTCCGTCCGTCTGTCGAGAGGTTGCCAAAGTATAATAACAAGTTAGTAACTGTTCTGGTGTAGAGATCCAAAGTGAATCCAGGTCTCAATCACTTGAGAGCGTCAACTGCTTTTCTAGTGCTGTCTTCTGTCAGTCCACTGCTTGGAGCTCGCATGCCATTCATCCTTCCGGAGTTATCAATGGAACGAAAGTAAATGTTATCACTTCACATCCAACTGCAAACGTTGGCGAAGCGTCAACATCGCTTAATGCAAATACAAACTGATGATGACGAGCGCGAGGATACAACATTGTTACGGCAGAAACGGAAGTTGGAATTTATACACGACTACATTATAAATTTAACAAGAACCCTTAGAAAACATCATCATCGTTTCCGTCTACCGTCGAACTTGTATACCTCATCATCAGCCGATAGACATCCACTGTTGGACATACAGCCGCGGCCAAAGATCACGTTTGTAGGGGTCCATGTAATCAAGTGTCGAGCGACGAGAGAAGTGGAACTTTCACCTGATGGTAAGTGATACGCTAGTCCATAACCACGTGGCGTTAGTTAAGATGTTACAGCATCACATTGTGCTTGTCACCTTCAGACATAAGATGCTGATTATCTTTACCTTAGTAATTTCATCAGGTATATGTCTACGGCTGGACATAGGCGTCCCCAAAGATTCCTACGTCGATCGGCTCTGTGCCATCCGCAATATCAGGAACCAGGTGCAGTCGTTTGTAGGGGTTCATGTGGGGGGATTTGGGTCGTTTCCCACCACGCTTGCCCAATGCAGGGTGGAAGCCAAAGCCTCTTTTTTTAATTAACAAGCTACCACGAGTAGGTGAGGTTGGCTTGGGTCCCTTGTACAATGTAAAATATCTTTTTCACTGAGGTCGGCTGAAAAAAAATTTACTTTAAGATCGACTTCCGTTAATATAAAATTTTATGATCTCCAAGGAGACCAGCCAAGATATAATGTGGATAAGTTTAAGGACCTTCATTTAATTGTTCTATTATAAAACAATGTTGATAAAAACATGCAGTCGCGTTACGACACAGTAATCTTGTTTTGAAGGTACTTATCTTTATCATAACTGCGATCTATTTTTTTTTTTTTTGTGAACGATAAAATCTCTTACGTATGTCATTAGATAAAGCAATCGTTAAAGGTTATTAAATGAAAGTTTTTTTTTTTTTTTTTAGAAAGTTATACACATTTACAAGCGAACATCAATAGTTATTAATATTAGATGTACAGCGATCAGTCAGTACATATTCAATTGTTCTTTGTTGTGGTGTCGATCAATCATCAGCCAGTAGATGTCCACTGCTGGATGTGGGCCTCCCCCAGAGACCTAAACATCACACACAGACCTTCATTACGTATGCCGTTTATTATTATAAAGTAACAGTGAAGGTTGGTTTAGATAAACCGAGTAGGAGTAATTCGACCTCACAAATATTTACACTGAATTATCTACGTATACCATGAAATTGATAATGTTATTTGTTTTTTCTTCAAAACTGGTTTTATCGTGATCTGATAGTGATAAGCTCTGATAATTAATAACATTAGCAGTAATAAAACTCTTTATATACGAATATAGATGTGTAATTAAAACCGGTGACCGAGACATTGGTAAGGCCAGAACGGGCAATAATTTCTAGCCTTGGAGTTGTCACTCGAACTCGCGACCCTGGTTTCAGACACTTTCCAACTATTGGGTCATCGATTCGTATTTTAGTCGCCTAACAATGCCAGTGATTTCTATTTTTTTTACATATCAGAATATATATTAAAAAAAATACGATTGTCGGATAATTTTACTGATAGGTTACTATAGTAGGAGACGGTGTAGGTGCCACTACTGCGTCTGTTTCTGTAGTCAAACATTACTGTGTTCCAGTTTAAAGGGCGCGGTAACTAGTGTAATTACTGAGGTAACAAGACAACAGCATAAGTCTCAAAGAATCGAGCACAATGTGGTGCAGTTTATAAAGTCGTCACTTACGCCACTTTGTTATGAACAGACGTATTACTTACCGTCAGGTGAACGTCCCTCTCGTTCTGTCAATCGACAGCAGTACTAAGCAGTAACTAAACAGTTAAATAATAAAAAAAGGTTTTTTATATGGTAATAATACATTTATACTAAATCATAGATCATTAATGGGTGAAAGGGGTCCTGCACAATTCACGGGACTCAAGCCAACCTTACCTGTTCATGGTGCACCCTGGTAATCAACGAACGAAGCTCTGGCTCCCACTAACCCGTACTACGGCAGCGTGGTGGGACAAGGTCCAAATCCCACCAAATAAACCCCTATAAGTGTGGATCTATAGAGGAGGTCTATATCTAGCAGTGGACATCTATCGGCTGATGATAGATCATTATGATCTAATGTTAATATCAATTACCTGCTGTTAAAATTACCCTAAAAGATTTCATTTAGCGCAGATAATTTAAATCGTCGTTATGATGACTTAATGAGGACAGATAAATGATCGTTTGTGTATATAATTAACGTTAATCTATAATTTTCAATCAAACGACTCGAGCAAACAATAGTTATCGAAAGTGCTGCAGTTAATTTATTATCGTTTGACCCCCATTTCGGAGCGCCGCTCACGCTCCGCTTTAAAAGTGAACGCTTTATATTATTCATTTAACCGAGCACCCTCCACCCGTTAACATTGTGAACCGGAAATGTGAATAAGAAGACTCCTTCGATCGCTCGCTCCAAAAAGTTTCCATATCGATATTGACATTAGAAGTTTTTATATTATCTGTGACGTTTTCGACAACCGGTAATGCGGTCGGCGCTGCGCGTTTTTTATTGAGGAAATGGTAATGTCGCGATCGACTGTCGGCAGAAGGAAGCCCATGGATCCGTAGTCGGGCTTTGTTGTTGGACGAGGATAGTGCCTCCGCGTTGTCACCATGTCGCTTGTGAACATCGGCGCCCAGTTCGAGATGGCCATCCAGAAGTGCTGGAGGAGAATGGACGGATACATAATACTCGGTAAATACCACCGCCTCTACCGACCTTGCTCTCGTTCCACCAATACTACTAACGCCTCAAATAGGCTAATGCCAATCCAATGGCTGCTTAACCATTACTCGTAATCTTATTAATTAAAAACCTGTTTAAATTATCATGTCGCGTGTGTAGTATATAACTTAAAGTGTATATTTTAAGTACATGTATCTGCTTAATAAAATACTACTATATAGAATACTTAACCTTAGTAAAATGGTACGACTGTAGAACATTATGTGATACTGATCAGAGGATATAAGATTCGGTATAGCAAGACTGTAGCTGATTATTTTAAAACCAAAGAACTAAGTGAGTAAATACTACTCTCCTGATGTAAAAAATAACAGGTAGTGGAATTTATATACTGATTAGTTTTTTTTTAGATAGAGCACTTATTTTGGAGTCAAGGAAACGCCTATTGTTACTTATCATTCTCATTGTAAGTTGAATAGTGCTTGTTAAAATACTTTTTGATTTACTAATAAATAACAGTATTATTTTATCAATGCTTATCATATTAAAGTAAGTAGTAATTGGCATAAATAATATTTTAATATAACAAAACGTTTATTCGCTAATAGAGGTGTTATCGAAATACTTCTTAGGATATAGCGGAAAAGTACAGGTGCGTAGGTATTGTAAAACTACGTGGTAATCATCGTCGACTTCATAAATATACTAGTAATCACCTACTGCATACTACGTTAAGTATTTAACAGTTAAGTAGCAGCCAAGAAACAAATTAAAAATGATTGAAATTGATATATCTGGTAATAAATGTCCGATATCACATTAATTTATAAAATAAGGTGTTTCAGTTCTAGATTAGGTTAGAATTGTGAGACTGTATTACGAATTGGTAAGATGCCCACGCCCAACAGTGGACGTCTATCAGATGATGATTATCATCATCATAAATTAATACCCGCACAATCATTATCCGAATTACTAAGAGATTCCAAACTAGGTCCCTCACACACAATTGTATACGGATGAAATACTACCTAGTATTTTCATTAATCTTAGTATATACTATGTTTTGATATAGACTAATAAATCCCAAGTATCGTTTAGTATCGCATAGAAACTAACTTTACTAGTGGTAGGCCTTTGTTGCCAGAGACCACTGCAGCGCCTATTGCAGCCGACAAACAGTACTGTGCAAATGTTAGTGTTCCGGCTTGAAGGGCGTCGTAGTTAATGAAATTAATGAGGCAATGAGTCTTAGCCTGTTATATCTCAAAGCGACGAGTACAATGTGCTATGTATACCATCCTAACTATCGCCACGTTAGACGGGCGTATCACTTACCATCGCCTTATGGCATAAAAAGAAAGTTTGATGCAGGAGGTGATCACGTGATAACGCCGTTACAAACACGAGTCCATTACGCAGTGTACAAACACAGAGTATATACACAAACACTTAAACGTCATTAAATATATAATTAATGACAATTATAATATGTAAACAGTTTCGTTTATCGCTTCTGATTGAATGCTTTCGGACTTTGGACTCTGCGTTGATTTCTTTTGCATCACGGCGCCACTCGTTTTCGCGTGATAGTAATCACCAAATTCATATATTTAAGTATCCATCGAGCACGTACTAACGGCAAGAGTAAGTGCCATCGCAGCTCCTGTTTTTCCCGCCAAAGATCAGTATGCAAACTATAACGTGTTCCGGTTTGAAAGGCGTTGTAGCCTTACAAATCCTTTAGTTGATGAGACTATACATCATGTCTGAATCTACATATAGTATAGTGTAAAAATCATTGTCTCATTACCGCAAATCAATTACAGAGCTCCGGTTTGAAGGGCGTTGTAGTTAATGAAGTTACTGTGGCATCGAAACATAATGCATGGCACAATGTGTTGAGCATAATGTAGTGTAAACATTCTCGTAACGTCTCATTGTAATGAAATATTTAATTACGGAAATCCGGTTTGAAGGGCGTTGTAGTTAATGAAGTTACTATGGCAACGAAACACAACATCGTATATCACAATGTGTTGAGCATAATGTGTAGTGTAAACATCCTCGTAACGTCTCATTGTCATGAGATATTCAATTACAGAGATCCGGTTTGAAGGGCGTTATGGCTAATGAAATTGCTGAGACAACGGGAGAATAGGCCTCTAAGGGATGACTAATCTAACTAGCGCCGCATTGTTATAGGCGTACACTGTTATGTCTCATATCTTGGGTTTTTCTATATTGTTACTGATGGTAATGGCAACACCGGCGTATCTTTTGGACTTCCCATGAATACATTGAAAGTGAACTGGTTTAAACTGGTGTAAACACACTCGTGATAATAAATATGAGAAAATTAAAAAAAAAACAAATTTTTTTTTTGGATGAACAGGACATTCACCTGATGGTAATTAAACAACAATGTGACACTAGTTAGGATGATATACACTGCACCGTAGTAATTTCACTAGGTACAGCGCCCTTCAAACCAGAGTAATAATTGGATATACCGTAACTAATATATAAGACGTTATGAAGATTTACACTACACGTTATGCTCGCAGCCTTGAGACATTACATAATGTTTCGTTACCATGGTAATCTCAGCTATGACGCCCTTCAAATCGGAACACAACAATACATGTATATATTTAAGGTTTCAAGGATGTTTACACTGCACCTTTCGGTCGTTACTGTAATTATGGTAACATCACTAATGTTACCATAATTTCTAAGTTCTCAGAATACTTTTATTGGTGCTAAACCGTTTGGGTAGGTACTACGGCAGCACCTATAGCAACCGGCGAGCAATATTGTACAAGCATGTTCCGGTTTGAACGGCGCCGTAGTTAGTGATATTATATATTAAAAATATCTTAACTAGTGTCACGTTGTTATGGCCGGGCGTAACATTAACTATCAGGGGAACATCCCACTCGTCTAGTCACTTAATTGTTTAAAAAAAATATCTTAACTAGTACCAGGGTGTTATGGGCGGACATATCACTTACAATCAGGTGAATATCCCGCTCGTCTCGTTATTTAACTGTTTATGAAAATCTTAACTAGCGCCACGTTGTTATGGGCGAGCGTATCACTAACCATTAGGTGAACGTCCTGCTCGTCTCGTCATTTAACTGTTTATGAAAATCTTAACTAGCGCCACGTTGTTATGGGCGGGCGTATCACTAACCATTAGGTGAACGTCCTGCTCGTCTCGTCAGTTAACTGTTTATGAAAATCTTAACTAGCGCCACGTTGTTATGGGCGGGCGTATCACTGACCATCAGGTGAACGTCCTGCTCGTCTCGTCATTTAACTGTTTATGAAAATCTTAACTAGCGCCACGTTGTTATGGGCGGGCGTATCACTGACCATCAGGTGAACGTCCTGCTCGTCTCGTCAATTAACTGTTTATGAAAATCTTAACTAGCGCCACGTTGTTATGGGCGGGCGTATCACTGACCATCAGGTGAACGTCCTGCTCGTCTCGTCAATTAACTGTTTATGAAAATCTTAACTAGCGCCACGTTGTTATGGGCGGGCGTATCACTGACCATCAGGTGAACGTCCTGCTCGTCTCGTCATTTAACTGTTTATGAAAATCTTAACTAGCGCCACGTTGTTATGGGCGGGCGTATCACTGACCATCAGGTGAACGTCCTGCTCGTCTCGTCATTTAACTGTTTATGAAAATCTTAACTAGCGCCACGTTGTTATGGGCGGGCGTATCACTGACCATCAGGTGAACGTCCTGCTCGTCTCGTCATTTAACTGTTTATGAAAATCTTAACTAGCGCCACGTTGTTATGGGCGGGCGTATCACTGACCATCAGGTGAACGTCCTGCTCGTCTCGTCATTTAACTGTTTATGAAAATCTTAACTAGCGCCACGTTGTTATGGGCGGGCGTATCACTGACCATCAGGTGAACGTCCTGCTCGTCTCGTCATTTAACTGTTTATGAAAATCTTAACTAGCGCCACGTTGTTATGGGCGGGCGTATCACTGACCATCAGGTGAACGTCCTGCTCGTCTCGTCATTTAACTGTTTATGAAAATCTTAACTAGCGCCACGTTGTTATGGGCGGGCGTATCACTGACCATCAGGTGAACGTCCTGCTCGTCTCGTCAATTAACTGTTTATGAAAATCTTAACTAGCGCCACGTTGTTATGGGCGGACATATCACTAACCATCAGGTGAACGTCCTGCTCGTCTCGTCGCTTAATTGAATAATAAAAATAATTAAATACTGACGTATTACCAGTAATAAAGCTACATCGACACTATCAACTGTCGAACACTGTCTCCGTAATGAATATATAATTAACTGAATTTCAATAAAAGGCGATATCAATCTCGCGTAATTCTAAAGCAACTGGTTAAACAGCAACATGACTCTGTAATATTCAGCCATTTTGTTTTTTTTGGCGGCAATACAGTTTAGACGACGCCGTTTAGCGGAACTGTTTCTTTCTCCATCGACTCGTCACCGGCATGTGACGTGTTAGCTGTAACAATGGGTTGTTAGTTGTGTGATGTGAAGTTAGTTGTTATAGTCTTTTTTTTATTAGTTTTAGCGAAAACGAGTGACATTAATCATATACTTCTAACCCAACCGCGTAAGTTAGTATTCATATTTATTAGAGGAAGGGAAGAAACGCGACTATTGACGGTAAGTTATGCGCTTACCTAAAACAAAATGGCGCTAGTTAAGATGTTATACACTACATTGTGACACATGTCGTGTACGTGTCATATGTCACGGTCACGGAGACCGTCTAGGTAGGTACCACCGCGGCGTCTTTTGCAGCCGACAAACAGCAGTGTGCCAAAAATTACTGTGTTCCGGTTTGAAAGGCGCTGTAGCTAGTGAAATTACTGGGGTAGCGAAACTCAACACCTTATATCTCCGGCGTTGAGCGCAATATGATTCATTGTATATAATTTTAACTTCTTCTTCTTAAGGTGCCTCTCCGACTAGCGAAGGTTGGCGGTCAGTTCTCCAAATTTAACTCTGTCTCTTGCGAGGCGAAATAGTTGGGCGGCACTCGCAGTTCCCGTCCACTCTCGGATGTTGCGTAACCATGATTTCTTTCTACGACCAACACTCCTTTTACCGGCAACTTTTCCCATCAAGATGAGTTGGAGGAGATCATATCTGTCATGCCTGAGCACGTGGCCGAGATACGATACTTTTCTCATCTTGATGGTCTGGAAAAGTTCCCTTTTTTGGTGGACTCGTCGTAGAACCTCCTCGTTTGTCACTCTCCGAGTCCAGCTTATGGCCAACATGCGCCTATATGCCCACATCTCGAACGCTTCTATACGTTTTCTGAGGTCTTCTTTTATTGTCCAGGCCTCGCATCCGTACAGAAGGATGGGCCAGATATAGCATTTTAGTAGACGGAGGCGCAAAGGTATTTTGATGTTGCGACAGCATAAAATTTTGCGCATTTTTTCGAATGCATAATTTTAACTAGCGCGGCTTTTTTATGGGTAGGCGTATCACTTACTATCAGGTGATCGTCCCGCTAGTATCGTCTCTTGAATATTAAAAAAAAAAAATTAAGGCTCATTAACCCCTCAATTTCACTAGATACAAAGCCCTGCAAATTTAGACAAAAATGATTGTCGACAAAAATAGACGCTGCTGTAATACCTATCTAGACACTATCTAGGTTGTTTTTCTTTTAACAAAAATCCTAAAAAAATCATACAACTTAATTATGCATACTTTTGGAAATTTTTGCACTTAAGTTATCTTTTAAAAAAACAATTACGTGTCAAAGTAAAATAATCTCATCAGCGTATCAAAATCTGATCAGACATGGAAATTTATTGATGAATAATAAGTGATTGTGGATATGATTAAGTCCAATCAATAAAGTACAGTCAATAAATTATAATTGTCACCTATTTTTGAGTGTTATAAACTGTAATAATGCCGATATTATAGGTCATTTACATTTTTGGTTATTCCAATGTAGCCTGATAGAAAGCTTTGAGTGAACGAGACCAGTATGTCTTTAGTCTATAGGTCTTTTAATTTCTCACTGTTGGGCAGCCCATTTTATAAGGATCAAGACTATTTACTACGTCGCCGGTTGAATGATATCAAATGCTCATGAAAGCTATCGTTCTTTGAACATTTAAGTTCCTAAAGCTCTAACTTATTGATAACAGGTGTTTTTATTTATTAGCTAAGATACGAACGGTATATTCACCTGATGGTAAGTGATACGACCACTCATAATAATGCGGTGCTAGTTAGAATAATATACAGTATCACATGTGATGTTGAGTCTATACCCTAGTAATTAAAGTAGCTACAACGCCCTTTAAAGTGGAACGCGGTAGTGTTTGCACACCACTGGTTAGGGGCTGAAATAGGTTGCGGTGATACCTAGATGGATCTCAGGCTGCAGAGACTTACCACAAGGGATCTTATTTCGAGCACGATTGGTTTCCAGATGGAGCTTTCTTCTGAATTCTGCCTATTAATATACAATAATTACATTCTTTACACCACATGGTAATGAATCGTGCAGCACCAGCTCCTGAAGGCAATAGGATATCCAAACCATGAACACGGCATGACACCCTTGTTCGTATGTCTATTGATAAATCCACACCCTCTTCTTAAAGTGCCTCTCCAGCTAATGAAGGTTGACGATCAGCGTGGTACAGTCCTTTCTGTCTCTGCGGCGGAACAATTCGGACGCCCCTGATATTCCTCAACCATGACTTTCCCCTTCTCCACACCTTTAATTTCCCAGAAACTATACCCATTGTAATCAGCTGCAGACCACACATTAATTCAATTCATTGGTATATCAAAATTTGGTATTTTTAAGACAGTTTTAAGCGGAAGTCAGTAAGTTCTGGATATTTCTTGATCGTCAATTATCCCTGGTAAGAGAACAATTAAATTTTACCAATAGTTCAAAGATAATTTACAATTAAACCCTTTCCTTTGTTCCAGATGAGATTGGCTGTCCAGACACCGCTTTCAACATGGCGTCGATAAACGTTAACGGAGATTTGAAGAGTCCGGGGGATCCCCCGGAGAAGAAGGTCGCGGACACGGATGCCGAAAAACAACCTCTATCCGGGGTAAGTGATTTTTTAATTAACCCACTAATGATCAAAGTTTTAACCTACAAACTTGATCAAGAAAAGGGTTCAACTATCGAACAATTGTGGTTTTTATTTGTTCAAGAGAGAAGTGGAACATTCACCTGATGGTAAATGATACGCGTGTTCATAACAACGTGACGTTAGTCAGGATGAAATACACAGCACTACATCGAACTCGTCGCCTGAGATATATGTTGATTCTCTTAATTCCCAGTAATTTCATCATCAGCTGATAGACGTCCACTGCTGGACATAGCCCTCCTCAAAAATCCCCACGTCGTCCGACCTTGCGCCTCATGCATTGCCGGGCCCGAGGGGCTGTCGTTTGAAATTCATGTTGGGGTACTTGGGCCGTTCCCCTACCTACCCCACTTAAACGATCTCCTGCAAAAGAGACCTACCACCAGCTTTGTTGTTATATATTGAGTGATAAAATCTTTAATAATTGTTATAACTTGTTTCCTTTATTGATAACTAACGATAAAAGGAGTTACATTAAAGATGACTAACAACAACCGGAAATTGCTTTTAATTTTTTTCTTCACTTAAAATCTTCTATTTAGGTGCTTTGAATAATACGTTAAGTACATTATATTATAAATATATATGCGATAAAACAAATCTACAGATGGAAATTTCCAATTACTTTTTCCATGTAAACACAATGAGCTATTGATGTCATCCATTCGAAATTAACGATCTACGTCAACGGTAGTTATCAAAGAATCAGCCAAATCCATCATCCATGTATGATGATTGATACACGTTTGTCATAATCAGCGATGATTGTGTCTCCCAGCGATTAAATGGGTCATAATTTAACTAAGCCATAGTTAAGTTATTTAACTGAATTCGTTAAAGACCTTTGTTAAATTGAGAAGTTACTTTCTAATCGACAAGACCTTTACTTTTCGTCATTAAGTAAGTCCTCATGTTGACCTTTTTCTGGAGTAGTTTCTTTATCTACAATAGCATATACACTTGACCTTAATTTTACATGATGTTAAGGTTAATGAGGTTGTGAATGGGTTAAGCGTGCTCGTGCTGAATACTACGACTCTCGTATGCCGACAGCCCACACACAACGCAGTTAGAACAGCTGATGTACAATATGATTACTGGCAGTAGGTTTCAGTCGTCGAGGTATATAATAAAGGAAACAATACATAACAACAAAGCTGGTGGTAGGTCTCTCTTGCCGGAGAAGTAGGTTAGGTACCACCGGAGCGCCTATTGCAGTCGACAAACAATATTACGCAATCATTACTGTGTTCTAGTCTGAAAGGGTTTGTAGCTAGTCTAATTACTGGGGAGTGACGGATTCCGCACAACTCACGGGACAAAAGCCAAGCTCACCAGCTCGTTATGCACCTGCTTATTAATAAACGAAGCTCTGGCTTTCACCAACCCGCATTGGGTCAGCGTGGTGGGAAATAACCCAAGTCCCCTACATAAACTCCTACAAATAACGACCCCTGGTGCCCGGCAATGCTGGTGGCACAGGGCTCATCAACGTGGGAATCTTTGGGGGAGGCCTATGTCTAGCAGGGGTTGTCTAACTGATGATGAAATGACTGGGGTAAAGAGAGTTAACATCTTATGTCTGAATGTGACGAGCACAATTTGATGCTGTAACATCTTAACTAGCGCTGCATTGCACAGGTGAACTTATCCCTCCTCTCGTCGCTACAACCATTAAAAAAAACAATATGAGGGTATCAGCTAGCTAGGGTTCAGAATAGTCTTACTACCCAACTACTTCCTAACATGTTGCTGCAGAATATAACCAGACCTCCGTAGAGTGAAGGTGGGGATTTTCTGACTCAACAGCTTAGTAATTTTGCGGCAATTAGTGATAGTATTTTTTTTTTGTTTTATATGTAAAAAAATTTTTTTTTACAAATGGAAAATGCGTCGCGACTTCCACTGTCTGATTACGAAGAACTTGAAGGGTACTTCACTGAAATAGAGTATTTAATGAGAACTCTAGAAGTAAACGTTAAAACAATTACACTCGAGTGGTGGACAAACCATTTGACTGCGTATTGACAAACAACCGTTATATATATTGATAAGATAACTAATTAAATAATTACCTGAGGATACGGTTATCTTGGTTTCGCAGCACCACGCTAATAAAACCTCAGTGGTCATATTTCGAGGTCCTCGTATCTATGAATCGGCGCACTCCGAGCAATGCGCCTAAGTATGTCGGAGAGCAAGCCCTTTTTTCATTGGTTTCTGGGAGAAATCTTCGGAAAGATAAAATCTTTTGGGTCAGAATTATGTGGAGATTTTCATCCAATAAAACCCTCTCGGTCACATTCAGCGTTTGGAGAGGTCACGGGATCACAACCGAGGCCTCGCAACGGTATGCTGGGTTAGCCCGCCCTGGAGTCTGTTTTATGCAGACCCTATAAGCCTCGTGAGTACTACTACAAAGACCGGAAACCACGTCTAATCATTGTTTTCCTCAGGGGCAGAGTAGGCTCAAGCTTTACCCAACACCCCCACCATAAGACAATGTATTAATTATCGTCCATCCTGGGCCCGTTCCATAGGTCATAGTAGTCCTTCAAGGCATACAAACTTGGAGATCCTTTAGTAGCCTTATTACTAATTTCAACAGTTACAACACCTTTCATACTGGTATAATAATATTTACTGTTTAGCGATGTAGATATAAAGTAAGACTTGAAATATTTCCTTCATCACAAATCTTAGGTCTGACAATAAATCTAAATGTACTAACAAAATCATATTTTTTTCATGTATTCCCAATATAAAGACTTTCTTTGTATCTAATAAGTATGATGTGTTATTACATGTGATATAAGACGTTCAGTTTCCCCGCACCTTTTATTACTTCCGGCAAATAACGATGTATAAAAATTTCTAAGTTCCGGTTTGAATTGTGCTGTAGCTAGTATAATTATTGAGGTATATTTAACATCTTACGACTGAAATCGAGCATAATGTGGGTGTGGTGTATAACATCTTAACTGTCGCATTGAGATCGGTGGGGGTAGTAACAGTTCGATGACGTTTCGATACAAAGACATTTTGTTTTTTTATTAAAAACTTAGAAAAAAAGTACTTACTTAAGAAATGTATAGGAAATAGTATTTCTAATATAATCTAATTGATACTGGCAAACAATGGCTTTACTTTGTGATCAACCACATTGGTTTTTTTATAGTCTTTACACGCTCCAAGGTTGTTTAGAAGTGCTGTATTATCTTTAGTAATTTGTGTTTATGTCCTCTATTTCAACTGTTATCGCGCGTTACTCATGATGAAGGGAACTGATGATGTCATTTAAAGAAAAAAACATCAGCTCAAAATCGAAAAAACAATAAGTTCTTATAAAGGTATAATATTGTCTATGCCTTTTCAATTAACAGGTATTAGGACCTAGTATTAATCATTTGATTTACTTTATATCTGTATCTCTAATTGTTAAAAAATTGATTATTATCGAAAAAATAAATTAATGATAAGGTACATACTGTTGTGTTTTTTTTAAATTTTAATATGAAAGTATAGTTTTATATTATTTTCTTGTCTACAGCTTGAAATATTATAAAGGATAGCTAGTACTAGAAGTATATCTATCGAAACTTCATCGTCTCTATAATATGCCAATATAAAGTATGTAAATATTTCTCGAAGCGTTATTTCTTAAAAGAGGGATGGTTTTTCTTTGCAGAAAAAGGAGGAAAGATGGTGGAACACATTAATGCAAGTTGCCGTTCCTTTCTTCATAGCCGGATGTGGTACAATTGGCGCTGGTTTGGTACTAGGAAGCGTGAGGGTACGTACACTATACTAATACTTCCTCGGTATATATTACCGGAGACCGTTTGGTTACTACTGCAACTCATATTTCCGCTAAACAATAGTTTGCACTATTAATGCGTTCAGGTTCGAAAGGCGCTGTTGCTAATGAAATTACCAAGGTAACGAGAGTTAACATCTTAAGATAAGGCGACGAGCACAATAACAAAGCCTAACTAGCAGTGTTTTATAAACGTCATACTAGCATAGCTTGTGGAACTTAATTGCCAAGTAACAGCCTTTCTAACTCGTAATGATTGAATAGACAAGACCGTGTTTACTTAAAAAATTACTTATGTCCAGCTGTGGACCTCCAGCGGTCGATATGATGATCATCAAACTAAAATGTCCCACTACTTCATACTTGAAGTTTATTAAAGTTGTTTACGCCATTGTTTCAGAACTGGGAAGTTTTTCAGAACGTGTCCGCCATCTTCGTTCTCGTTCCGTCTCTATCCGGCTTGAAGGGTGAGTCACGTGTAACACATACAATTCTATTGATAGGGTTTATATACAATTACATTTGAAGGTGTGAATCATCATTTTCACGGTCTAAAAATTACTAATCTAAATTATTTATATACAGTAATGACCCATTATTTAAATTTGTATATTTGATAGTAATAAACTTTCTTGACTCTCCTTGTGTTAAAGTTGTAAGTCCCAGCAGTGGGAACACTAAAAATTCTTAACTTTTAAACAATGTATTTATACATACGTTTCAATCAGGAGTGTAAGAGTTACCATACAACTCCCTGGATTCAAACCAACTTCACCAACTCGTGGCACAGCCTGCTTATCAACAAACGAGGATCTGGCTCCCATCAACCCACATAGGAGTGGTGTGAAGTGACTCAAATCTCCATGTGAATCCGTATACGATCGTGTGGGAATTTTTGGGGGAGGCCTATGTCCAGTAGTGGACGTCAGTCGGCTGCTGATGATGATGATGAAACACGTTTCAATACTTATATTAGTACAGGATAATACAGAGCCCATTTTTGCCGAACTCTTTTCTGGTTATGAAGAGCTTTGTAGCTAATTAAACTAATTTACAATAATACTAGGATAGCGATATTTACATCATCTTGTGAAGACTAGCACAAGTTTTTTTTTATGGGAAGGGTGGGTAATCGAGCGAACAGTTCATCTGGTGGAAAGTGATCACACCAGAGGGGTCGTGGCTGCGTTGACAACCTTTAAGGGAGTAATACCTTCTTATCTCGATGCCCTGGAAAAGAGTACAGACTACTACAGATGTACGGCTCCGTCCGTCACATTGCTTAGATTAATAAAAGAAATACATACATAGTTAATTAGTACGTTTAATTACAATTAGTTAATTGTGTAATCGTTATAATTATAACGTTTTTATAAAGAGGAGGTTTTCGTTTATAGCATTCTTATGTACGATCGCATATAACAACATAACCTCAAAGTTTTGAAGATAGAGGAAATGCTTTTTTTGACACCAGTTTAATATATGCTCTTTAACTTTATATATCTTTTATATTGCAAAAGATAAAAGATATATATAAATACACTAACATGAAGGCATTTTAAAATTATACACGGCGAGGGAAAACGTTTCACAACAGAATTATATGACACTGTAATTTTAGGGTTGGTACTTTGTATTGTTGCTTCGCTGGTAATACGAGCGACGATTGACGTCAATTGAAGAGAACATTCTAGATTTCAACGTGACATCGTTAAGATGGGTGGGCACGAGCTGCTTCATTGTTTATCACCTGAAGGACGCGAGGACAACTAATTGTCCCGTCAATAGGAAATATTCATAAAGAGTTTACACGCACATGGACAAATGAATCGAGTTAGATTTAACATGAACTTAGACGTTTGTATAGTGATGGTATAAATTGCGAGACATCGATGATATACACCACATTGTGACGTTGAGTCTCGATACTCGTATATTATCACTGGTTACAGCATCCTTCAAATCAGAACAAAGTAATGCACTGCAGTTTGTCGGCTGTAATAGGAACTGCGCTGATACTTACCTGCACGGTCTGCCACAAAAGAGAGACCTACCACCACTAACTCTCTCTTAGGCTCCAGGATTCCAAATCCAAGAGCCCTAGATCAAATGAATCTGTAATAGTCGTCATCGAGACTGACAGAAGTAAATGATTTTTTTTCGTTTTACTAAAGAACTAGTGAGATATATATAAATGGTGGACTTAACACTTTTTGGATATCTACCAGTCAACCTTTGGTAAGTTGAGATATTGGAGTAGGTGGATTTCGCTAATAATATTATCATTTATGCATTTAATTTCAATATATATCACATTATCATCATCAGCTGATAGAAGTCCACTGCTGGACATAGGCCTCCCTCAAAGATCTCCACATCGATCGGTTTCGCATTGCTCGCATCCATTAGGTTTCCGAGATTCTCACCGGATCGTCGGTCCAAACTATATATATATATACATACATAAATAAATAGTAGGGGTGTAAGGGGTCCCGTACAACAACTCAAGGGTCCCAAGCCAACTTCATTTGCTCACGGTGCACCCTGCTAATCAACAGATGAAGGTCTGACTCCCACCAATCTGTATTGGGCCGGCGTGGTAGAAAGTAACCCAAATCCTACTATATAAATCCTTACCCGTTGTTGGGATCTTTGGGGGAGGCTTATGTCCAGCAGTGGACGTCTGTCGGCTGATGACGATAAATAAAAAGTACATATAGTATATATAGAAAACTTTTTGAGCCACGCCTATTTTATATAACACTGGTGGTGTCTATTGCAGGATACCGTCTAGGTATGTATCACTGTTGCGCCTATTTCAGCCGACAGACAGTATTGTGTTAATATTACTATGTTCCGGTTTAAAGGGCGCTGTTACAATCAAACATTTTGAGATAAAGAGACGTCTTTTTACATACTATAGTAGATCACAACATAGTGATAAGCGCATTTAAACTCGCCCTATGTTGTCATCAAGTTTATCACTTACCATCAAAATGTCTCGCTGGTCTTGTCGCTTAAAAAAAAAACTGTTCAAAGTTAATGTTAATACTAATAACAAGTTAGTTCTTTCAACTATATTTACCTTGCAATACCACCCAAGTGCTACAACATAGTATTCAAATATATAAACATAAACAATGAAATATACTCTATTGCGTATTGTTAAGGTCGACAATCATTTGTTTAGGTTATAATGAAAGTTTATACCACAAGAGAGGGGAATTACCTTTTATGGAGCATTGAAACTATTGTTGAACACCCCGTGGATAGTAAACAGTCGAACTGATAGCGTCATTAGGAATTTACACAAACATCGAGACTAATGTCTCTATTATCTGTTTCGATTGTTATTTGTACAACTGTTAACGAAAACCTGATAGCAGTTGAACCGATTGTTGATGTTTGGTTTGGACTGTAATATTATCAAGTACAAAAACTGGTGCCAGGTCTCTAGGCCTCTCTCGACCATCTAGGTAGAAACCACCGCAGTTCCTAATACAGCCGATAAAGACTGCTATTCAAACAAAACTATTATGGTTTTAGAAGGATGTTGTAGATAATAATTTTTTTTTTGTTTGGAGGGACTTCTTCGAAAAAATACTTTTCCTTCTAGGGTGAAATCAGAGTTAGGTGGAGTTTTTTAACCCCATTAAAACCCTCTCAATGATCACCTTCGGCGTTTGGAGAAGTCAACCAATCTCCATTCGGATAACAACCGCGACCTTGCTAAGGCTATGTTATAACTCATCCCGGGATCCGCTTTATGCAGAATCCACCAGCCTCGTGAGTACCACTTCAATGACCAGAGATCACGTCCAGCCATTGTCCTCCTCAGGGTCGTTTGAAGGGCGATGGTTAGTGAAATTACTTGGCTAACAGAAGTTAACGTCTTATGACGCATATCGTGTTTATCATCATCATCACCAGCCGATAGACATCCCCTGCTGGATATAGGCTTCACCCAAAGATTTCCACATCGATCAGGTAGAGATTCATATGGGGGGATTTGGGTATTGTCCCACCGAGCTGGCCCGATGCGGATTGGCCACCGCCTCGTTTGTTGTAGGTGCACCACGAGCAGATGATCATACCTTTTTTATGGCCTTTATTTAGGCTATGTTATATTCATCATCAAGTCATCAGCTTGTACCATTACAGATATTTGATGATACTGATTAGATGTATACATATATAATGATATATATAGGGTCATTTTGAAGCTTGCCAGCAACACCTGAAGTGATAACTACGACCACTCTGTGAAGAGTGATACCCATTGAGGCGATAGGGTCAATTATCTCCATGGTCATTTTGATGGAGATGTTTATGAATTGTTAACTATTACTCCTATTATCTGATAAAGTATAATATGAAATGGATGGACCTGGATGACTTAATAACATCGCTGGGTTCCGTCAGTCGATGTGTGAGAGCTAGATAATACTTAGACAGTACGTTTCACCATGCACAGCCTCATTAACCCTGACCACCGCATTCAAGTGACCCAATCTTGGTGTAGAAAATAATTATATAATACAGCCCTTTAAGGATAATGTACAACGGCCAAGGAGTTTTGACACTTATTTAAAAACTTTTTTTGTTCTGTCCTTATTCACGTGACGCTTATCAGCGGTAATGAAAACACTTGCCTGTTAAGTTGTCGTATTGAACGTTATCAGTTAATTAACAGTTTAAATTAATTGAATATGATATAATGTTGTCTTACATTACTTTGCGGAAATATTTTATCAGGTACGAATGAGTCAGCTGTTTCCTTAAAACAGCTTGGAACAATATGTATATATTTGCTAATAATGTGTCTGTACCTGTTAAAGTTTGCGCTCGTCGCCCGAGACATAAGATGTCGGATCTGATTTCCTACACTACCATCCTATTCATTTCATTCGTCTCTAGCTACAGCCTCCTTCAAACCGCATTATGGTAATGTTTTCACAGTACTGTTTGGCGGCTACAATACAAGCTGCAGTGGTAGGTACCTAGACAGTCTCCTGCAACAGAGACTTACCACTACATCCTCTGTAGTTGGTTTGTGTTGCGTGTATAATCGATATATCTATTCATCATCATCATCATCAGCCGATAAAAGTCCACTACCGGACATAGGCCTCCGCTAAAAATCTCCATGTCTATCGGTTTCCGCAATTCTCACCAGATCGTCGGTCCACCTTGTGCGAGACCTCTCAACACTACGTCTGCCGCTACGCGGGCGTCTAGGACTTTACTGTCTCAACGGCCAATGTGATAAACGTGATGGTACATCACTATTAGCTAGTACTCATATATTCGTAGGTTCTCGCTCTCGTTAGCCCAGTAATTTCATTAGCAACAATAGCTTTCGCCTTACGGAAAAAGATGTGATACACGGTCTCCGGCAACAGAGACCGTAAAACTTGACGACTCTTATTTGTAACAAAATTTCTTCAGAACCCATTAGTATGTTAACAGTATATATATATACTATGTCATTATAATAGATACTGTTATGTTTAATAATCTTAATGAATAAACATTGCACTTCCCTAAGTAAGACAATTCATATTATTTACTTAACAGCACCAAGACCACTGCCGTCATTCCTACTTATTTATTACACATACAAATCACGACCGCTTTGTGTGTACAACACATCGGATATTTTCAATACACGACTCGTGTGATAGTAAACAATTAGTGTTATTACAATTATAATAAATAATTGCCTTTTGAACTTATGTCCTTCTGTCACAATCGACTGTACGTTGTATTGGCTGAACATATTCATTTTATACTGAACTACTTTAACGGGATTTTTCTTATTTGTATGCTCATTTATAAACGTATATCAAAAGATTTTTTTTTTCATTTGTTCACCTGATGGTAAGTGTTACGCCTGCCCATACCGTGGCGCTAGTTAGGACGGTGTACATCGAAGTACAAGATATTAAATCACGTTATCCCAGTAATTTCACAAGCTATAATTCTCTTCAAACCGGAACACAGTATTGTTTGCGCAGTACTGTTTACCAGCTCTACTGTTTGCTACCCAGACTGTCTCCTACGGAGACACTACCACCAGTAAATATCAATATATCATCATCACTACTTACAACGTCTATAGATATCATTCTTCGCGTTTTAATAAATTGAACGTGTCCGTTGAAGGATTTACTCTGTCTCTGGATTAATGTCCCTGAAAATAGGAATATTTTAACAACACGGATAAAAACTAAATAAGGCCTCAGGACCAATTGGTGAGAAGATAACTGGGAGAGGTCTATAACTAGTATTGGACAACTATCGACTGATGATGTTTAAACAAGCGGGAACGATAAAGATTATATATATATAGTCATTACTACGTACACGTGACCTAGTGACGAATGTAACAAACGTGACACGAGATCCACGTTCAGTACAGTTTTGACATCGATATCTACCACGTGCCTGCACCAAGTATTAGAGGAATATCACCACTACGTCTAAACCTTACGATTTACAATACAACAACAGTGCTGCAATGGTGCAAGCCGCCGCGTGACCGCCAACAGGAGGCATTAGGAAAATTTAAAGATCATTGTCACATTTTAATTGTTTTGCCACTTAAAACATATTTTAATATAATTTACCTGTGTGTACTTAGGGATCAAAAGCAACCTCAAACAGTAATATTCAAATAATTACTGTCTTCCAGTTCGAAGGATTCTGTAGATAAAGTAGACGGTATCATTGCGATTGATCATTTGGAAATATGAAACAACGCCTGAGAAAAAAAAATTCAAATTGCTGCCTTGGCTATACTAATTATAAACGGATTGATATTGATCAAAACAAAATCAATTTAAGTATAGTGATAATTAAAAATTGGTATAGATACACAATACCTATCATACTATAAGCCTCATTAACCAAGTCCTAGGTTTACAGAATTATACATATCTTTTTGTTTCTTAATTTGGATCATCAGAAACTGTGTGACTGAATTAGTTTGCGCTGGGAAAAGTTTCATATTTATAATATACATTCTCACCATTATTCGTCAATGGCCACCACTTTTGAAGGATGGCTTAAAAACAATGACCATTATTTTAACTTAAAAATATTTTTCACATCAAGACGATTGAAGGGGTGTAAGAGGTCCCGCACAACAACTCATGCGACCTAAGCCAACCTCACATGCTCGTGGTGCACCCTGCTAATCAACGAACGAGGCTCTGGCTCCTTCCAACCTGTATTTGGCCAGCGTGACGGGAAGAAGCCGAAATTCCACCCAAATGAAATCCTACAAACGACGGCGCCTGGTGCCCGGTGATTCGGGCGGTATAGGATCGATCGATGTGGAGATCTTGGGGGGCCAATGTCCAGCAGTGGACATCTATCGAATGATGATAGTGATGGAGACGTTTCAAAATTTATATTTCTGTTCTCAGGTAATTTGGATATGTGCCTGGCATCTCGGCTGTCTACTCAAGCTAACCTCGGCAACATGGAGTCGCCAAAGGAAGTTATATCCATGGTCGTCGGAAACATATCACTAGTACAGGTGAAGAAAGTTTTATACAAAATCTAATCTACAATTAATCCTATAATTACTTGATTGTTATTAAAGAAACTCATTTACCCCAACTTACTTTTATGATTAAACTGAGTTATTGTATATAATATATGATAGTCAAATTAATAATACAATAGTACTTTGCAATAATCTGAGTGTCTGTCTTTTATTCGTTATTAATTGTTAAATCTAGTCATAAGACAACATTAATATTACTTTATAACATAGTCACGGTTTGTCCGTTATGACCTTATGCTTAAATCTCAATGACTTTGAATTATCCTTCTCAAATTATTTGTCATCAAGAAACTCCTTTCCAGGTGCAAGCAATTGTAGCCGCGACGGTTGTATCGATGTTCGCAATAACTGTGAACGCGATAACGGACAGAGCGTTCAACGGTAGCTATGTGCTCCTCCTCATAGCATCCGCTGTTTTCACCGCCACAACCACCTGCTTCGTGCTAGGTGAGCCAATCATCATCGTATATTGCAGACTCATCGTCAGCATTGTTTAGACTAGTACTGATGTCATCACATGAGGTGCCTTCTTCAAACTGAGGTTCGGCAGTTAGGATATTAAAACGGTCTTCGGCTATTATTTTCCTCTGATGTGAATTCAATTAATTCCTTACTAATATTACTAGATTATAATTACAAGTTTTAATTAGCCTATGATGTTTGGGCGGAATTCATTTGAGAAAATTCTTTTTTAAAAACTACTCTCATAAAATTCGAAATCACTGCTGTATTATGCGCTGGGTAAGGCACCAAAGATACAGAGATTATCATCGTGTCCATAGTCTTCAGGATACAAAGTGCCTGTTTATGACGAAATCTATGAATTTTAGAATTTAACCAAAATAAAATTTTAGTACTTGCCTACAATAACTGGTTATCTTTATTATAAGTAGTCTTGATGCTATTTTCTATCTCAATTTTAGCCCTTATGAATCTATTTTAAAAATATTTTTTATTTTCAGATTTTGTTATGGTGCTAGTTATTTTCGGGTCGCAGAAGTTTAAAGTGAATCCAGACAATGTCGCAACTCCTCTAGCGGCCTCTATCGGCGATATTGTCAGCAACTCCGTGCTCGCCGTAACAGCTCAATATATGTATGATCAGATAAGTAAGTTAAGATACAAAAAGTTATATTTGAAAATATTTGTAAAAAAGAGAAACTTTATAAACAATTGAGTAAAGTTTTGGTGGATGGCAATGATTTTCGAACATACCTTGCTAGCTTCCAACCCCATATTGTAAATCTGCTTCCATTAACGTTGTATGCGACCTCTCTTCACAAACTATAGTTTCATTGTCACTTATCATCAGGTTAAATAAAGGTCAACCGGTAACCCTTTGTTGAAAAAAAGTATATATATTAGGGGGATCGGAAAGTAATGTCGTTTTCTTACGCTAAATACAAACATACATTTTTAACGAGTCTTTATTTTTAATCAATGATGTATTCCCCATCATTGTCAATAACCTTTTGCCATCTAGTGAGTAAATTTTCAATCCCTGATCGATAAAAATTAATTGGTTTTTCGGCAAAATATCTAGAGATGGCATTTTGGATATCATCCAAATTTGCAAATGTTTTGCCACTTAAAAAGTGTTGCAGCGCTCGGAATAAGTGGAAATCCGATGGTGCAACATCGGGCGAATATGGTGGATGAGGCAGCACCTCCCACCCCAATTCATTAATTTTTTCTAGAGTTCGCCTTGCGCAGTGCGGTCTTGCATTGTCATGTTGGAGAATGACGCCTTTTCGGTTGACAATCGCTGGCCACTTTTCAATTAAAGATTGATTGACTCGCTGCAATTGTTCGCTGTAGAGGTCTGCAGTAACAGTTTCTCCAGGTTTCAGTAATTCAAAATGAACAATGCCGCGAATACTCCACCAAACACACAAAAGCGCTTTTTTGGGGTGTAAACCTGGCTTAGCAGTACTCCGAGGGATTTCATTTGGAGAGAGCCACTGCCTTTTGCGTTTTGGGTTATCATACAGGACCCATTTCTCATCTCCTGTGATCAAGCGATCAAAAAACGCTTCTGTGTTGTGTCGTTGAAGCAATAAGTTGCATGTGATTGATCGGTTAGCCTTATTCTGTTCGGACAGATTATGCGGGACCCAAACACCTGCTCTGCTTACTTTTCCAATCTGCTTCAAATGTTCTTGGATGGTCGACCAAGGTTTGTTGAGACTGTTTGACAATTCCTCGATCGTCTGACACGGATTTGCTTCCACTTCCGCCCTTAACACGTCGTTGTCTAACGCTGATGGTCTTCCTGATCGATACGAGTCGGAAAGATCAAAATTACCCGATTTGAACTTGGAAAACCACCTTTGGCATTTACGAATGTCCAGTGCATTTGGATAAACATCGCAAATGTTTTTGGTAGCAACTGTTGCGTTATTTCCCTCGCGAAACTCAAAGAGCATGCAATGCCGGATGTGTACCTCTTCTGGTATTTGGCTGGCCATTTTACCCAAAATTACAAAAAAAAATTGTAATTCAATTGTCTATAAGTAAAGAAATCACTATAACCTCACAATGTCTTTGGTACGCCTCTGAACAAAACAATGAGCTGACAAATGACAATCAAGTATTGGCATGTGCAGAAACGACATTACTTTCCGGTCCCCCTAATATGTCTGGACACATCTCTGGTGCTAATATTAGTGTATGGTGAACTCTTTAAACAAAACCAGTAAACAAAATTGTCTTAAATTCATCATGTTTGTGATTTGTTAACAATAACCTATTACTTTTCAGAAATATCTCTCTGGCAACCGATAGCACTTATGTGCGTCTACTACAGCCTTCTTCCGCTCTGGGTGTTCATAGTATGGAGGAACAAGTATACGAAGAAAGTGCTTACCACTGGCTGGACGCCGGTCATTTCTGCCCTCTTCATTAGCGGGTATATGAATATGTTGTATAATAACCTTTTTTTCCTGAGTAGGTTTTTAATCATCTTTATTTAATAAGAAAAAGTATAACAGAAGAAAAGTTATAAATCTACACTTTTATTATTATCAGTCATAAGAGAAAGTAGGATTTAAAAAAAAATCTATTGTCTACTAATTTTAATATGATAGTAACCTAAATTTAATTATGTAAACTCTCGATATCTATTTTAAAACGTTTTTCAAGTAATCGCTTCCGTATGTCCAAATGTTGGAGTCCCGTTGGAGACATGTATCCACAGTTTTCATAAACTTTACCCATTTCTTTAAACAAGCATTAATTAGCAATTATGATGATGTTTTAAAGTAGTAATATAAAAATTATACGACCAAAGAACATCTTTTGTCTTCAGGCCAAACGTATTTCTTACTGTCAGGTCTTTTAATTTTTGTTTAACCTCCGCCTATGTAACCTTGGTAGATCATATTCAAACTATACCTTAATTGCACATGTGTACAAAATAGTACTAATATTTACACGCTCAGTACAATTGTACTAGTACATTCTGGATGCATCTGTTTCTTGTACCAGTTATATAAATATGATTTAATAACGTCAGAGCTTACCACGTGAACAAACAAACGGGCCTTGACAGTGATGCAATGAGTCAGTGAGTTTTGAGCTATCCCGCATAGATTATCTGCGCGTGCGCTTAATGTCTGAAGATTTATGTACATAAACATCTCTTCACACTTTGTTTGTTTCTTTAACTGTATATAATAAACTGAGAAATATTTCAACTGGCAACAGCTGATCTGTTGCATCAAATATAATTCAACGAGAGATCAAATATGTTCATCGGTTATATATGAATGATACTTTTGTTATTACAAATATTTAATTTTGGTCTATACTCTTTCGCAAGGCGAACCTTGCTTGCTTGGATCGAAATCCCAACACCCAGAACTCCAAGTAGAGGAAAATACTCCTGTAACGGACTGTATCTTGCTTAACGATAATAAGTACATAGTGAGGTAAGGTCCTATCCAGCTACCTGAGATTATGTCTCAAACAGCTGGGTAAGCATTACCATCAGGTGAATGTCCAACTCGTCTTGTTGTTCTCTCAAATAAAAATAAAGCTTTCGTAGATACTTAACATTCCCCAAGCGCTTGTACAGCGACAACGCGCGTGGATTCTCTTTGTTATGAGGATTTTATTTTGGTTTTTTTAAGTAATGATTATTTCGGTCTATCATATACGTAACTAGATTAGTTAATTCCATTCAGGTGCTTAGGTTTTTTTATCGTACATTAGAAAAGGTATTACTAAGGAAAAGAAAAGGCATTACTAGTAAGGAAATCATGAATTATATTATCAAATAATTTATAGCTTCTGCTTAAATATTAAGATTATAATGATTAAATGTATGAATATTACAACTAGATCGACATATCCCAAACAATATACATATATATCAATCAGGATTAATATATATATACGTTTTATTACTAGATTCGCAATAATCTGATTAAATCCAAACTATCTGATACATGGACGTTTTTACAGGCGATTACTTGTTCTTAGAACCTAAAGGTGGTCTTAAAATTTTATCCTATAGAATTAAATTTTACATAATTATTAGATTTATGCCAGATTTTCTTTTGATACACATTTGAAATTTCTTCCATAGGATATGTCCCTTTATTAGAATTCATGATCATCATCAGCCTGATTACATAACCTTTTTAACTCATTTGAACTTAGGCCAGATATTTCTTATTAAAAGATATAGTATAACAATCAATCAGTCACAAGTTTCTAGTTAAACTAAGTAATTATATCTTATTTACAGTATTGGTGGTATAGTCCTCGACCAGGCAGTGGAGAAGTATCAAGGCTACGAAGTGTTCCAGCCTATTGTAAACGGTATTGGTGGCAACCTTGTCTGCGTCCAATCCTCACGTCTCACGACGCACCTCCATCAAACGGCAATCCTTGGAATTTTGCCGGAGAACACGAGGATAGTAGAGTGGCCGTGGAAGACCTTATTGTTTGGAAGTAAGTTTTATCTGTATTTAAGATATAGACAAATTGTAATTTTTTTAGAACATATCTGAAAGTTTTTCTAGAACAATTTTTTATTTACTAATTTAGAAAATCTGGTATTGAACGAAATGAGGAATGGCAATAATGAAGAGAAATACGAAAAAGATGAATAGGTTGTTTGAAAGATGTGCTTGAAAAAGTAAAGGATAGGGAGTACATACATACATATATATCACGCCTCGTTCCCAGTGGGGTAGGCAGAGACCACCTCTCTCCACCTGCTACGATCCTGGCACAGGATAGGGAGTAAACATCTTTTACCCCATATAACTACCCCACATAAAATAAAAGAATATCAGGGGCAGGCACATAATGATGACATACTCAGCCAAATAGCGAAGACTGTTATTGTTGTAATCTTAGACAAAAAACATCTGAGATTTTTGGTGCACTATAAAATTTTCTATTTTTCTTCAGCAACCGCAGCCAAAGTTGCACGGATGCTGTTGATACTCGCTGTGTTCGGACAGTGCATATTTATGACCGTCGCCGACTTCATCTACCAAGGGTTCGTCAGTATTCAGTTCGCGTTTGGACTAACATACGTCATGTGCTCCATGTTGCAGGTAAAAATTGTTTTTCTTGCTAAATAATCTTTATACATATTGTTCTCTTAATTTAATTTATTTTTTTATTTAGCATAGCAACTAAGTTAGCTCTAATTTCATAGCGGTTGTAAATGCTTTTTAGGAGTAGCTGGTTTGATCCTCACTGAGCTTAAAGAGAATCTTCACTCATTTTCCAAAGACTAAAAACTGTTATTTCACTTTGTAACTAACAGCATTGAATTGTAATATGAATATTATGCTTTATTTTATAACAATCGTTTAATTTTTTAGGTGATGATGCTTCTGTATCTGGCGTACATGCTGATACACTTCATGTGGAAGAAGCAAAAGGACCCCGACAATGCAGCCATCCCATATCTGACCGCTTTAGGCGATCTCTTAGGTTCAGTGTTCCTCGGTCTTGCCTTCGTTATACTCTCGATGTTCGGCTTGGAATATGGCAATAATGTACCCGGTACTTAAATATCTCAAAAGATCGCATCGGATGTGAATTTTAGAATCCTCATGTGAAATTCGAAAAAATAATTTTTTGTTGCATGTGACGGATAGAATATTGGATGAGATACCAAAGTATAATGATTTCAACGAATTACTTTTTAATTTTGTAGTATTTTACTTAAACTTATAAGACTAATAAACGATAAAATGTCTTTGAAATAATTTTGGAATCGATTAGTGTTACCCGTGCAGTATTGTCTAGTGTTACAATTGTTAATTGTAATAATTCAGTGCCAAGTATATCTGAACGATCTATTTGGACTTCGATACTTCGATCCATTCCTAGTTTTTATTTTCTTTTATAAGTATTAGCATTGGGAAGGTCAAGAGCTGCTGACTATGGGTACGGCTCCAACTGTGATATATTCCAAAAGATATCGATTAACAAAAAATACTTTTTTTGATGATTCAATTCACCGAAATTGGTTAGAGAGAGGCCTATGTTTAACCTTGGACAACATTAGGCTGAAATAATCATGTCGATGATAAATCATTGACATGAATGACTTTCGTAAACGATATTAAAATCATTACTATGCTTTTTGTTGACTGGATGACTGGAGAATTTTCAGGACGGTGCTTCATAAATGCAAATTATCCTGTTAAATATTGCTTGACATTTTAAAGTTTTTTTTTCTGTAATGACAAATATTCCGTTCCATGCACACGAAACGACTGAAATTGTAACCGATATGCTCTTTTGTCCGTACCATGTAGCATGTCGTAGTACAAATATCCATTTATCGTAGCATTTATAGTTATCCGTGTAAATATTATATAATCTGTATCTGTGTTGTTATGAATGTATAGTTGCAGTAGTTGGCTAAAGTTTTGATGAAAGCTAAATAATTTTGGTGCATAAAAGAAAAAATAATATGTTCATGTTTAAATTAAATAAGCGTTTACTTGTTGTCACGAACAATATATCCAACTAAGAATCCCACAAAACTGTAGGATTTGCTTGGTGGCTGGCTAGTTACCATCCTTATATTGTAAACCTGCCGCCATAACGGCATTATTTATGCTGTCCTGCGGTTGTTAACATATGAGAGGCGAAGTATACTGGGCGAACCTTTCTCATCTACCACCTCATCGTCACTTAAAAAAATGACATTTTGAAGCAAATATTGATAAAAAAAATGATTACCCGAAATTAATATAATCACAGTATTTTAACAAGAATTTATAATACAAATAATAGGAAATCGGCTTTAGAGCTCACGCATGAGCTTTGTTATTAAAAGCTTAGTGAAATTAGAAAGGAGTACAATAAAGCAATTTAATATTAAGAGGCCTAAAATAATTTATTATTGTATTAATTAAGTTTTAAAAAAAATTAACATGTGTAGTGAGTTTAAGGGAAATGATGCATGATCAGTATGTAATGAAATAAATAAACATTATATCGTTTTAAATGTTATACAAATTATACATCTCTTTAATTTACAACTTTTTTTTTTTCAAATTCTCAGATATAATGAAAATTATTATTATAATAACCAACATATAGTAACGGGAAAACAATAAAGTCAATGTTTAATTAAATTTTAACACTTCATTAACGTATCTATTTATTTTATACTACTGATAAAAACACCTTGGTTTTAAAGTTACATCAAAAACGATAATTCAAAATATTGTGTAATGAATAACCACAGCAATATATAAAATTTAATTCCTATAGAAATCGTATAAGTGGCTCTACCATAGACCAAATTTCTTTGGTCATAATACTGCGCCTTGGTGAACCCTCGACTAATTTGACTGACTTTTCGAAATATTTAAATTTACCGTGTTACATACTTTATTTAATTCAAATTTATTAAATCCCACGATTGCATAAAGAACAAGAATCTATTAATAAAACAATTCTAAAACAAAATATAAAAGCCACGTATGTATCAAATGCTATTCCAAATACATTGCATAAAAGTGACCATAAAGTTATAGGTTTAAGACATATTTTTGAATGAATGATGTGATATAAATGAGATTTTAATGTATATAGATTGTTATGTAGTTTGTAGGAAATTATTAAATAGCTAATGTGTGGTTATTGCTTGTTTTTTTTTTTAATTTAAACTATGGCTCCTATTTTTTCAGTTCTATAAAATCTTGAGGATGTTATGCATAAAAGTTTTTGTGTATAATAAGTTAAATAATTTTCTTAACTAAAGTGTCAATTTAGGTGTAACTCACTGATATTTAGCGTCAATTCTTTGTATTCCTATAGCGTCTGTGATTATTATTAATGATGTATTCAATTTACATCGTATATGACATATTACAGTAGATTTTAGACATTGTCCTGGAATATTAAAAAAATCTTAAACGGTATTGTTCATTGTTATGAATAATATGGTTCACATCTTGACCTTAGGTTGGATCATTAAAGTTTAACTGTTCTGTCTGATGTTAACTACCTATAATTGAGTAATAAGTAAACGACAGGATTAAAACAAAACATAAATTTTATATACTACTGGCTTCTCGAGCCTTAGCTTAATAATATTTAGTAAAAAAATTTGGTTTTCTTAGACAGTGTAGGAATAAAATGTTTTTGATTTCAAAAGTTCATTATTGGATAACATTTTTGTCTTTACAATTATCGTATTTATTTGAAAAAATTATGTTTTTTCTTTAAAATTTTGATTGAACAAAATAATCATGGTGTTGTTGCTTTTAATTTTTTTTTTTAATAAACAGCTATATACATTTTTAGGCTTGTTATCAACCCGAGTGCTTCTATTTAATGGTGTTTTGCTTGTTAAGAATAAGTTTTTGTTATTTTCATATCATAATCCTGTATGAAAATGATTTTTAAGCAATGATAATTATGTATAAAGCGTTATATTTTTATAATTTCCTGTAAATATAGAAGATAATTTGCAAGATAAAATCAGTGTTTTTTTTTTCATGTTTCATTGTATTTTATCTTATAAAGTATTTATTTTTAAAGTAATGTAAGAATTGTTCAATTAAATTTTTATTTTGGAAACTTACGTAACGATAAAATTAGCTAAAAATATGTATTTATTGAAATCTATAACTAAGGTCTTTTATCTCTCTAATAAACTGAGGAAAGTTTAGCAGTTACAGCATTATTTCATAATTCCTCGTGTTGTGATGTACAGACATAAATTGCAGTTTAATTTTAAAAATAAATGAAATCATACAAATTTTTGTTTCACTCGTAGCCTCCTAAATTCTATCTATTTTTGATAAATTCATATCAAAATAAAGAATAATCATAACCTCTTACAAATATTAATCAAAACAGATATTTTTTATGACTAAAGTGTGTTTTGTTTAAATAAGGTTACCATTTACTGTAATTCTGAAATACAGTAAAAATATCAATTATGATTTTAAATTTATGACTTACTAAAAGCTTAAACGATGTATAAGGTCTGTTATAGTACTGGTAGGTCTTCTTCCTCCTGCCTTTTTCCCAACTATGTGAGGTCGGCACAGCATGTTCTACTCTTCCATATCCGTCTATCACCCGTCATATCTGAATTCACACTCTTCTTACACGTCATCTTTCACTCAATTCATCCACACTTTCTTCGGTATTCCTATATCCTTATAACCATCCACTTTCATTCTCATTACTTTCTTTGTTATATATCCTCCATCCCTCCGCATAACATGCCCGCACCACGCTAACCTCTTGCTCCTCAATTTCTTTGTCACAGGAGCAACTTTCAGACTTCATCTAATATACTCATTCTTAATTTTATCCATCCTCATCACAGCACACATCAATCTTAACATTCGCATCTTGACCGCATGTAATCTCGTTTCATCCGAACCTTTGGTGGCCCAATACTCAGCTCCATACAATACGACAGGTCTAAAGATCGACTTGTAGATCTGTCCGTTAAACTTAAGGGGCATTCGTGGATCACAACTCGTTCCAGTCACCTGTCACCATTATATCCAACCTGTATTTATTCAGCTTCTCACATCTCATATTAATATGCTCTTAGATTGATAGAACGACGCTAAATTTAAACTTAGATTTGGAAAGCAAGGACGGGTTATGTTGAACCTCTTTCATCAAAACCTCATAATATTCCAATTTTGGCGTTTAACAGGAAAGTCATAAGAACGCTTCTGAGTACTTCCGCTTCATAATCGTAATGGCGAAAAAAACGTTTTTATTATCTTTGCCCAGATAAAGTGTAAACGTCTTGATATTTTACTGTACCTTTGTAGGATGATATGAACCCAATAACTCTATTATCCAATTGGTGAACTTTTCAGTTTCATCTATTGGATAACAGAGTGCGCTGTATGTTTGAGAGTTAAAGTATCGAATAATGTAAAGTAGAAGTTTTCTTTTCAACCAAATATAAAATGTATAATTGTCATTTTATTCCATTTAAGAATGAAAGGGCAAGACCCTTACAAATTGTTAATATTTTTTTAATTATGCATAATTGCACTCGAGCTGCCCTACTTTACCTTTCAACGTAAATAAAAAAATATGTAGCCTTTATTTAAGAAATACCGCTGTAGAAGTAATTATATCAATTATACGATTAAATACGTTAACTATCTACATAACAGATCACGTAACTTAATGAAACCTGAATACAAACTTTAGTCTTTTCATTTCAGTAAGATTTTTCACCGCTAGTGGCGCTAGGTGTACTAGAACTTATGAGAAAAATTAAACCGGCCTCATGCAAGTTCTTATGAAAATACAACAAATTTATTGTGTTACAACAGATTATTGGCTCAATAAGGACACTAGTGCGTATGTTGTAGATGTGATTGGAGATTGGAGACGGGCTGCCGGTGGAGCGCTGCTGGTGGGGCGCCGGGCAGGCCGCGGTGGGCAGGCCTGCCCGGCGAGCGAGTGCGCGGGACTGCGCGCCGGCGGATCGTTACGCTAGGGCGCGGAGGGCGCTTGCGCGCGAAAACTCCGGCACCCGGCAGTCGGCCGCGAGCGTCGGGCGCCGCCATACCTCGCCCGGCAACCTCAACTCCTCACCACACCCGCCGTACTATTTTAAAACCACGAGACACGGCGCATGCGAGTATCGATCCGGCGCACTCGAAATGGTACCCGTATCTAGGTTAACCGGCTAAAATTAAAGGTGCGTTCCAAATTCAAGGTTGCAACCGCCGGCGCAGCTCCGCAAACGCGCACGGGATAGTCGCCACGTCCCGCTTGGGGCGCGGCGATTTAGGGGCGATATTCGCGTGGCACCACCGCAATGGCGGACGGGAATTATGTAAGGACCGCGCGGTATTGTTTCGCACGGGAAAGATGATTTTCTTGTGATATCGGATTTTACTGCGTCGCTTGACGACGCCTCACTGTCGAGTAGGGATGCTGTGGAAGTGTTCGATTCTTGAGTAACGGGAGTGTCTGTGGATTAGTAAGTACGATGGAGCACGCCGTTAACACGTAAGATATATTTAAAACGAGCTCCGCGCTCTGAAAGTCACAACGCAGCCGCTGCGATATTCCACATCAACTCCCAAACATAAATCGTTTCGCAGTAAACATACAATCATTACTAAATATCTTCAGTCAGCTTCAATTTGACAAGTTTATACATTTTCGTCCATATTAACATTCAAAAATCCAAAGAGATTACTTATTCTTTCGTTGGCTAATTGTTAGGCCTGAGTCGTTATAATTTTAGTTCGCTAACCTAGAAAATGTGGCTACGGAATGTAAACTCTAAAGATGTCGCCACTACTTTATTGACTATTGACTTTTTACTGAAAACCAGGGAGAGAAATATCCACCTTTAAGAATGTAATGATGTCCAAAGCGTTTCTGGGACAGTGTATTAATTATTATCGATTATACGTAGATGTAATCATTGAAATTCAGTTATAAACTTTCATTGTTAATAAAAATATGAAATAGATTCAAATTGATTTTGTAATTAAACTATTTTAAATATACTTTGTAATTAAAAAATTACAAACTATCTATATTTTTTATTATACTCATTGAGTAAATATACAATATTTTTATTTATAATATATACATACAAACATCTAATATATAAAGTTAAGCTTATACGCCTTAAAAAGCCAAAAAGATCAACAATTCAAACAATACACTTAGCTAATGTCAAACAAAGACAGCACCATCCCTCGTGTTTCATTAAAAGTATAAAGAAGACTTACAACAATAACCTATTTTCTTAGTGAAACCCTACACAGATCAATTGTAACCAACAACCGTTACAAAGACTACTAAAGGGTTAAGTCCAACCCTGCTAAAAATTTATTCCGCTTATGGTGTCTTTTCGTTTTAACGTTAGCCATTATTTGATAACTTTGTAATTCAGTAAATCTTTTAATTCTTTGATTATTACTAAAGTTCTTATAACATTGAAGATACAATAGTTTAATAATCGAAACAGTACAAGCACCTTTTGCTAAAACAAGACCAAAACTGAGCATTCGCTCATAAGAAGGATTTTTAGATTTTATGGACGACGGAATTTTGAAATATTAGTCTAATTGAACAGCTGGGACATGTTTTTGAAGAAATTAGTAACTTATTAGAATGCAAATCTACAGATTACAGAATCCAAAATCAAATTTTCAAATAACAGGTTTTTTAGTTATTGTTACAAACGATAAGATGCTATAGATGCGTGGGAAAGAATGTCTTGTAGAAATTGTACCGCTTTTGAATAACCTCTTTTGTAATTGCCTTGTTAAACTAATTACTATAAAAAAAATGTATTGAAACAATATCTTCAAACTTCTACATTCATCTCCATGTCTGTAAGTTTTTGATTCTCTTTACTTGATTTTTGTGTCCTCTTTGATTTTCCTCTTTTCCTCTGTTGATCTTTCTTTTTTATTATGATAGTTGTTAGTTACGTTGTTAGTTGTACCATAATCTTTTCGAATACAACCATTTTTTAATCATTAGTTTTTAGTGTCTCTAATTTTTTTTTTTTTACCAAATACGAGACTCGTGAGACGTTTATCTGATGGTAAGTGAAACCCCAATAACAACGTAGCGCTAGTTAAAGTGTTATACACTGCACTACATTGCGCTCGTCACCTAGACTAAGATGTCGAGACTCGTTACCAAGTTAATCAGAGCACAGTAATGTTTGTACACTTCTCTTTGTCGGCTGCAATAGACACCAAAATCTATATCTACCAAAAATCACCAATATCTACCAAAAAGGTCTCTGGGAACAGAGACCTTTTTTTATCGCGGGGGAAATCTTAAATGATACCCTGTTTCTGGGGGAAAGATAAGGTTATGTGGGTATTCTACCCATTAAACTCCCTCGGTGGTCTCCCTCAATCCATTTAGGAGAGGCTCCGGGTCTCCTACGAACGAACCGGTGCCCGGCAACAGAGACCCACAGCTATTATATATATTGTACAATAATTTCTACCTGTTAACCTCTCTTAATCAAGTTTTCGAGGTCGTTTCATTATTGGGCGAAATATCTGGGTTTTTTCCAGCACCGAGTATAGTATATAAATCATTCGAAATAAAAGCAAAAATAGGTATACATCTACGTATAAGACATATTGAAGCGCCTAATTATAATACAAAAATGATCTTCGCTGAACTTTATCCCTGCGAATTTTTATCGTCTAGGTTAGCTTTGTATCCTTATATCTATGCTAGATTTGAATTTTCCGTAGATAACCTTTGATTACAAGTAGATGGCGGTATATAATAACAATTATACTAAAACTGATTTATTATTTAAGGCTCTAAGGGAACAGAATAAGGTACCAAAGCAGACGACGGTCTCCTACCGCATTAATGCCAATGCCACAAAACGAATGGACAATTGTGCACCTTTTAATTCTGTAACAATATTTATAGAACTGGCGTGCTGAACAGCCAAGCATTCCACTGTCAGTTATAGTCTATTTTCGCCAAATATGACTTATGTAGGATTAGGAGGACGATTCGTAATTTATCTCATTAAACAGGAGTTTAAAACAAAGTGTCTTGAAATAAATAAATTAGGTAATAAATTTATTTTACGAAACTATCCTCCATCAGGATTTCATGTAAACTTTGACAAAACTATTTATTATGTCTTTGATGCATCAAATACATGAAGCCGTAGAGCATGGCATAGGGTAATGTATATAGACTAATAGTTATAATTTTATGATTACACCAAGCATTATCATCATCAGCCGATAGACAAACACAGCCGGACATAGGACTCTCTCGAAGATTTCCACATCGATCATATAGGAGCATTTGGATCCATTACCACCATGCAAACCCAATGCACGATGGTGAGAGTCAGAGCCTCGTTTGTTAGTTATCAGAGTGCACCACGAATAGATGAGGGCTTGGATCCCGTAAATTGTTTTGACACAAATTGTTTACACCCAAAGTAAACCCTCTTCTCGTTATATTTATTCTTTACCTTGATTCATGTGATTTACACCTTTTTTCCAATATCGGTCTGTACATTTGTACGACACAATACCCAATCTTGATCGGGATTTAAATTTGTAAGGTATCATTGTTAAACTGATATCCTGAGTCCCTTTAACAAGATCATATATTTTTTACGTAGAGGGGACGTTGTTTGGTCTTTTTTCATGGAATATTGGAATTCGTTTCAAATAAGAATAGTGGGATTACTGAATCTATATATAGTAGATATCCAGAGGTTCATTGACTCTTCACAAGATCTCCGAAACTATTACACGTAAACACTTCAAATCTTGTAGAGATGTTGCTTCTGGCATTTGGAGATCAGCTAAGAATTGATTTTACAAAATTCTATCCCCAAAGATACTTACAAGAGAAGAGGGAGAGGATTTTTTTCCGTATTACGGCGAAAAAGCTGTTCCCCGCGCGGCAAAGCGGGTGGGTAACAGCTAGTTCTTACCATAGAGACAGCTCACCTTTAGTGTTGGACATTGCAAAGGTATGAGGGATCCCACACAGCAACTCCTAGATCCTAAGCCAACCTCTCTCGGTCGTGGTCCCGATATTCAACGAACGAAGCTCTGGCTCCCACAAAGCTGCATTGGGCAAGCGTTATGGGAAATGGCCGAAATTCCCCCATACGAATCCTATACCCTATCTGTGGGAATCTTTGGGGGAGGCTTATGTCCAGCACGGCAGGCTGTTTATTGGTAAACAATCTTAGTCGTAAACTTAATTATAATCGAATTTGTTTTTATACTATTTAAATATTATACTGATAATTAAGAACCGCCCTCTACTGGATACAACTGTGCGCGCAAGTCAGCGATGTTCAATCATGTGACCCCTGACATTTGCCGGGGCCGGGAGGTCGCTGGACTCTCAGCGAATCGGTCCAACTTTTCTCCTGTGATGGATTAGCAACAAGCCAACGGGCTATTTCTACCCCATTCGTCAAATTAAAATTCAGTATGAAATTTACACACCCCTACAACATTTTATCTTACATTATTAAATCTTTAAATCTTGACCGTTATACAAAAAAAAACGGAAAGTGATAACATTTTCTTAGTGACTTTATGTCCAACATAAGAGCATTGTTTTTTCTCTATTTATGAAACTGCTGGTAGGTCTCTGTTATTGTGTTCCGGTGGGAAGGGCGCTGGAACTAGTGAAATTACTGGGGTAACTAGACTCAAGTGATAAGCATTGTACATCATTTTAAATAGCGCCACGTTATTATGGGCAGACGTATCGCTTACCTTCAGTTGAACCTTTTGCTTGTCTCAACGCTTTTTTGAATAAAAAAAAGATATTCATGTACAGAAAAAGTCCTCTAAATTCGTCATTAGTTATTTGATTAGTTTATACTAAATTAAGGCATTGATCCAAGTTCGTTTTATCAAATAACCTATAAATCTAGTTAGGATGATATATACTAAATCACATTACCGAGGCGGGCCCGGTCATTCGGGCGCCGTTCGGGGGGTCGTGGATGAACTGCAATACTTTATCCCGCGACCCCACGAACACGTGGATGAGAGTGGAATACCGTGTGAAGCTTTTTAGTCGGTTGGAGTCCGACACTACCACCGTCGCCGGCCCAATTTGGCGACGGGGTGTGCATTTCCGTTAGCATTTTGTTACACACGTAAATAAAAAAAAAAAAAAAAAAAAAAAAAAAAAAATCACATTACCGTCATCTCAAACATGAGATGTTTCGTTATCCCTGTCACTTTTACTTTCATTTAGAAATGTGCAAGAACTACTGTTTTCTCTGTTAAAAGGACATTTTAGCTGGTATGTTCTTGGTGAAACGATACCTAAGGTCTTGTGTCTTAAGGTGGCAAGCGCAATGTAGTGCATATAGAATCCTAACTTGCATCAGGTAGCCGTCTTCGTCGCATCGAAAAAAAACCTAGATTATTTGGACGTAGAATAGCAGAATTAGGACTCAACCCAGATTTTAGTCAAAAATATAAAAAAAATATCAAAAAAGTCCTAAGGATTGTTTTTTTTTTATTAATGAAGGAACGCGACGTCCGAAACATTCACCTGATGGTGAATGATTCACTTGCTCACAACAACGCTGCTAGTCAGGATGATATACACAGCATCGCTATGCGCTCGTCGCTTTGAGAGATAAGATGTTTTGTCTTGTTTCCACAGTAATTCCACTAGCTACGATACCCTTCAAACCGGTAAACACAGTAATGTTTGAACACTATTATTAGTCAGATGCAATAGGCGCTGCGTTGGTGCCAGCGGTGAAGTTGATTCTTCCAAAACCTTATACACATGACAAAACTATATTACCCGTCATATAGCAATGATACTAGCTGGTCGTAGTATAAAATTAGACTTGAAATTTGTCTGAAACATTCCTTGAGAGCAACGGCAACCCACTTTCTATAGCAACCGTTACCATAGCGACCGCTTATGTAATACTACCTACTAAGTTAATTAGAAATAACATGATGGAGGATCACAATCTACAAGTTGCTTCGCGTCGAATTCTCATGTTCTCCTGTCCATAATTTCACCGGCTTTTACGTAATTGGCAAACAAAGGAAACCCATTTTCATTATATATACAGATTCCCATTGATATTAGATCTAACAGCGCCATTTTCCATCGCCGAACAGTGGTGTGCAAACATTACAATGTTTGAAAGGCACTAGTGAAATTACTGGGATAACAAGGATTAACATCTTTTATTTCAAGGCTACGAGTGCAGTATATATTAGGGGAACCGGAAAGTAATGTCGTTTTCTTACGCTAAATACAAACACATACATTTTTAACGAGTCTTTATTTTTAATCAATGATGTATTCCCCATCATTGTCAATAACCTTTTGCCATCTAGTGAGTAAATTTTCAATCCCTGATCGATAAAAATTAATTGGTTTTTCGGCAAAATATCTAGAGATGGCATTTTGGATATCATCCAAATTTGCAAATGTTTTGCCACTTAAAAAGTGTTGCAGCGCTCGGAATAAGTGGAAATCCGATGGTGCAACATCGGGCGAATATGGTGGATGAGGCAGCACCTCCCACCCCAATTCATTAATTTTTTCTAGAGTTCGCCTTGCGCAGTGCGGTCTTGCATTGTCATGTTGGAGAATGACGCCTTTTCGGTTGACAATCGCTGGCCACTTTTCAATTAAAGATTGATTGACTCGCTGCAATTGTTCGCTGTAGAGGTCTGCAGTAACAGTTTCTCCAGGTTTCAGTAATTCAAAATGAACAATGCCGCGAATACTCCACCAAACACACAAAAGCGCTTTTTTGGGGTGTAAACCTGGCTTAGCAGTACTCCGAGGGATTTCATTTGGAGAGAGCCACTGCCTTTTGCGTTTTGGGTTATCATACAGGACCCATTTCTCATCTCCTGTGATCAAGCGATCAAAAAACGCTTCTGTGTTGTGTCGTTGAAGCAATAAGTTGCATGTGATTGATCGGTTAGCCTTATTCTGTTCGGACAGATTATGCGGGACCCAAACACCTGCTCTGCTTACTTTTCCAATCTGCTTCAAATGTTCTTGGATGGTCGACCAAGGTTTGTTGAGACTGTTTGACAATTCCTCGATCGTCTGACACGGATTTGCTTCCACTTCCGCCCTTAACACGTCGTTGTCTAACGCTGATGGTCTTCCTGATCGATACGAGTCGGAAAGATCAAAATTACCCGATTTGAACTTGGAAAACCACCTTTGGCATTTACGAATGTCCAGTGCATTTGGATAAACATCGCAAATGTTTTTGGTAGCAACTGTTGCGTTATTTCCCTTGCGAAACTCAAAGAGCATGCAATGCCGGATGTGTACCTCTTCTGGTATTTGGCTGGCCATTTTACCCAAAATTACAAAAAAAAATTGTAATTCAATTGTCTATAAGTAAAGAAATCACTATAACCTCACAATGTCTTTGGTACGCCTCTGAACAAAACAATGAGCTGACAAATGACAATCAAGTATTGGCATGCGCAGAAACGACATTACTTTCCGGTCCCCCTATTACTATCATTACTAGCGCCAGTTATCGTCAGGTGAAGGTCCAGGTCGTGTCGCTTAATTGAATAAGAGAAAAAGGTAGTCCGCCGCGTCGCCGCTAGATGGCAGCGCAAGGCATCATGGCCGCCAGCTGTTTATTTGTACAGACGGAACAAAGCGCCAATTGTATCCTCCGGTATGCGCAATTAAAATCATTTTCCTTCATTCTATCTGCCCGTACTAAATCTAAAATTAAATATATTGTTATATTTAACATTTATTCTAAATCATCATCATTCATTATCATCATTATCAGCGTCTGTTTATAGGCCTTCCACAATGTCTACCACCAAATGCGATCCTCAGCTTCTCCCTCATAATATCGTCGGTCCATATTAAGTGAGAACGTCCTACGTTTTTTTAATTTTAAATAGTTCCCATTAAACACATAAAACATTTTCCCTGATATAATTATTACGAAGGGCTATACCTCATCCTATTATTTACAAAATATTTACTACTATTGGCTATTTACATTTGTTTTACATAGTAAAAATATTTAATTATCCTTATTTCTATTGTTTTCTATCTTCCATATTGTGTACGTAGGTCTCTGTTGCCTTTCAGTCTTGTTGTCCCAGACTATTAACAATAGGACTAAGGTATTCCCTGCCTGTCGTACCAGGCAACTAAAAAGCTCCTCGGGTTCGTGGGCTTTGGGGGTGTGGGCCTTCAGAGCTCAATAAGCGAGCCTTAGGATGTCGGCAATTGCATAGTGGTCTTGTATTTGCCATAGTACAGCGTGGGTGCTGAGGAGGGCTTTGCCTTTCCGGGAGATGTTTTAGTCAGATTGCCGCGGGGCACCGGTGCGTTCCGTAGGAGATCCCGGAGCCTCTCCTAATGCTCTGCGGGAGACCACCGAGGGGGTTTTAGTTGGTAGATGACTCACATAACCTTGTGTTTGTCCTTGTCATTGTCCACTAATCGAGCCCGGGATGAACAACTAGCAAGTAGTCTAGTTCTTGTCGTATCAAACCGTGGATGTCGGGGAGGGTTACAGTCCTACCTAGAAGGTGCTTTAGGCGTACTGCCGGGTGAAGCCGGGGCCTTCCGCAAAACACTGAGTATGACCACCGAGGGGGTTTAATGGGTAAATATCCTACATGGTCTTCTCCCAAGAAACAGGTTTTTTAAAAAATTCCCTCTCCCCGGAAAACAAAAAAAAACCTCCGATGTCGAAGACGGTCTAGGTATGTAGCAACGTAGTTCCTATTGCAGCCGACTAACAGTAGTATGAAAACACTACTCTGTTCCGGTTTGAAGGGCGTTGTACTAGTGTAAGCACTGGGGTAACGAGACTCAAAACTTATGTCCCAGGCGACGAGCGCAATGTTGTGTTGTGTATAACATCCTAACTAGCGCCACGTTGTTATAGGCGGGCGTATCACTTACCATCAGGTGAACAAAATTATTAGGAATATTGTGCATGTGGTTGTAGTGTATACCATAGTGAACAGGATTGTTATTATGGGTTTTACGATCAGACGAATGTCCTGTTTGTCTCAATTCTTCGTCAGAGAGTAGTATTCCATAAATAAAAAAAAAACTCACCAAGGAACAATGATTATATTAATAGAAACAGCTGCCACTCCGACGGATTATTGGTCTGGTAGTATTACCCTGGATTTACGACTCTGAAGAGTACATCTGCCCTGGACATTTAAGATATAGAATATCTGTTGACGGACAGTCAGGGATAAAATATATGCACTGGACAGGACAATGTCTGCGAGACATAAAGCAAGACCTAGCTGGAAAGAATTTCCAGAGATTATTCTAGGTTTTCAGCTTATATTGATTTTTTTTTTTCAAACAGCTTACTTTATTCACGAGATTCGTTCAGTCAGATTTTTCTCCTGTGCCGCCTGTATCCCCGGGAACCAGGGGCTGTTGTTTATAGGGTTTCATATAGTGGGATTTGGGCCACTTCCCACCTCGCTACCCTAATGCGGGTTCGTGGGAGCCAGAGCCCGGTTTGTTGATTATGAGGCTGCACCACGAGCAAGTGAGGTTGGCTTGGGTCCCGTAAATTGTGATGCGGGACCCCTTATACCCCTTTTAATATATATATAAATCCATAAACACACAAAGTTTATGAACATACGTTATTTTCAGTGTAAGTAAAAAAAAAACTATTTCCCGATCAGTTGAAATGTAATTAAACTTTCGAAATCGAATAGAAAATCTTCAGAAAGCTAACCCTCTGGGATCAGAGGGTTACGTGCAGATTTTTACACACGAAAACTCCCTCGGTGGTCCTCCGATCGGAACTGAACTCGATTTAACTTACTCGTAACATGTAAGTGTTAACAGTAAGGAGTTTAACTAAAGCCGTAACTTAAGTACGTTTTCATATAACTTTTTTATTTTGACCTCTTAATTATTAGACCCTACTGCTAGTAAGTCTGAACTGCCGCAGATCGTCTAAATAGGTACCACCGCATCGCTTATTTCTAGGGCCGAACTGTGTTCGGGTATGAAGGGCGCCGTAGCTTGTGAAGTTACTGGATTAACGATACAACATCTCACGTCCCAAGGGGACGAGAGCTGTGTGGTGGAGTGTATATCATTTTAACTGGGCGTAAAACATACCATCAGGTGAACGTCAAGATCACCTCGTCGCTTGTTGGAATAAAAAAATAATACTATCATAAAGTTTAAGCTATTAGGGGGACCGGAAAGTAATGTCGTTTCTGCGCATGCCAATACTTGATTGTCATTTGTCAGCTCATTGTTTTGTTCAGAGGCGTACCAAAGACATTGTGAGGTTATAGTGATTTCTTTACTTATAGACAATTGAATTACAATTTTTTTTTGTAATTTTGGGTAAAATGGCCAGCCAAATACCAGAAGAGGTACACATCCGGCATTGCATGCTCTTTGAGTTTCGCAAGGGAAATAACGCAACAGTTGCTACCAAAAACATTTGCGATGTTTATCCAAATGCACTGGACATTCGTAAATGCCAAAGGTGGTTTTCCAAGTTCAAATCGGGTAATTTTGATCTTTCCGACTCGTATCGATCAGGAAGACCATCAGCGTTAGACAACGACGTGTTAAGGGCGGAAGTGGAAGCAAATCCGTGTCAGACGATCGAGGAATTGTCAAACAGTCTCAACAAACCTTGGTCGACCATCCAAGAACATTTGAAGCAGATTGGAAAAGTAAGCAGAGCAGGTGTTTGGGTCCCGCATAATCTGTCCGAACAGAATAAGGCTAACCGATCAATCACATGCAACTTATTGCTTCAACGACACAACACAGAAGCGTTTTTTGATCGCTTGATCACAGGAGATGAGAAATGGGTCCTGTATGATAACCCAAAACGCAAAAGGCAGTGGCTCTCTCCAAATGAAATCCCTCGGAGTACTGCTAAGCCAGGTTTACACCCCAAAAAAGCGCTTTTGTGTGTTTGGTGGAGTATTCGCGGCATTGTTCATTTTGAATTACTGAAACCTGGAGAAACTGTTACTGCAGACCTCTACAGCGAACAATTGCAGCGAGTCAATCAATCTTTAATTGAAAAGTGGCCAGCGATTGTCAACCGAAAAGGCGTCATTCTCCAACATGACAATGCAAGACCGCACTGCGCAAGGCGAACTCTAGAAAAAATTAATGAATTGGGGTGGGAGGTGCTGCCTCATCCACCATATTCGCCCGATGTTGCACCATCGGATTTCCACTTATTCCGAGCGCTGCAACACTTTTTAAGTGGCAAAACATTTGCAAATTTGGATGATATCCAAAATGCCATCTCTAGATATTTTGCCGAAAAACCAATTAATTTTTATCGATCAGGGATTGAAAATTTACTCACTAGATGGCAAAAGGTTATTGACAATGATGGGGAATACATCATTGATTAAAAATAAAGACTCGTTAAAAATGTATGTGTTTGTATTTAGCGTAAGAAAACGACATTACTTTCCGGTCCCTAATATATATTCCTATTGCTATTGCTTATTATTAGATTTTCCTCTGATGGTGTTGTTCCATACTACCCTCACATGCTCGTGTTGCACCCTGCTTATCACCAATCGAGGCTCTGGCTCCCACCAACTCGCATTTAGCCTGTGGGGAGAAATGGCGAAATGTCCCCACATGAACCTCTATCCGATCGATGTAGAAATTTTTGGGAGAGGCCTGTGTCCAACTGTGGGCGTCTATTGGCTGACGATGTGTTATACATATTACGTACACACAATATATATTATGTATTATTCTTTTTATTATCTGTTGGTAAGGGATGAAACAATTTATCGCTACATCAAACCTAACTAGTACATAGTAGGTCCATGCCTATGTTTTTAGATAGGATATCTTTTAACATAATAATCAGCCCTCTTAATGTTCCCACTATTGGGACTGTGGCGTCTCATAAAAAGAAACAGGCCATTTATCCATCATGCCAAATAAGGATTGGTGGTTGTCATATATAATATATATAATATAAATAAGCTGTTCTTGGAATATTTATCTCAAGATGTTATACTTCAAAAGCTCGAGCTTAGTGAGATTCGAACCTGTACTTCTTAGAGACAAAGCTCGAATGATCCCTTTACCTTTCTAAGATAGCATTTAGACATATAGTGTTAATATCACATGTTGTTTGTAGCTTTCTAAATAGGTTTGATGTTCATTGCAAACTGGGTAAGGGGTCCATTTATATTGGTCGTGGGAGAATAACTCTTTGTAATACAGGACAATGTGTTTAACATATTACCTCAGCAACATCTAGTGACAGCACTAAAAGATAAGACTTAAGTGAAAGGTAGCACTTAAGTTACATTGTAGTGTAATGCAGTTGTAGTGTAGTAAAAAAATCTAAACAACTCATTGCTACTAGATTTATTGGTACTATAGGTCTTGACTTTGTACTGCTTTTTTATTATCCAAAGTAGCAACGAAATGAGCGGAAAGTTCCACCACCACCACCATGAGCCGATAGATGTCTATTGCTGGACATAGGCCTCCCATAAAGAACCTCACATCGACCAATCCCTTGCCATCCGCGTCACCGGGCACCAGGCGCCGTCGTTTGTAGTGTTTTGGGGATTTGGGCCACTTCCCACCACTCTAGTCCAATGCTGGTCGATGGGAGCGAGAGCCTCATATGTTGATTAGCAGGCTGCGTCACGAGCAGGTGATGTTGACTTGGGTCCCATGAGTTCTTGTGCGGTACCGCTTCCACTCCCGGGAAGTTCACCTAATACCAAGTGATACACCTGCCCATAACAGCGTGATAAGACAATATACACTGCACCACCTAGTAGTTCCAGCGTGGTGGAAATTTGTTTATATCCCCTTATACGAACTCTTACAAACGACGGCTTCTAATACCCGGCGGTATCGAAATCCATGCTGACTGTTGAAGGTCGAGGATAGCCGCTGGATGTGGCAGCGCAGGATCAATCAATATGAGATCTTTAAGAGAAGCCTATGTTCAGTAGTTTTTTTTTAATTTTTATTTATTTCTCACCACAAACGTACCCACAACCAAAAGTAGTAGATATCTATCAGCTGATAACCACTGCACCACATTGCACATGTTAGGTCTCGTTCCTCAGTTATTATCCTAGCTACAGCGTCATTCAAACTGGAACACAGTTATATTAGTACTGTTTGTCGGCATCAATAGGCACTGCGGTGGTAACTACCTAGACGGCCTGTAGTAATAGAGACTTAACACCAGTTAATAATATAACTGCAATGAAGTAAACAAAACGCTACATGGAATTGTATATGTATATAACTCGTTCTGTAGCTGTTAGGTACTTATGCTACTGAGATATAATTATTAATATATATATGTTTCTTCCTTTTCAGGTAAGAGTTGGAGTGAGAAGAAGTAGAAAGAGTAGCGAGAAGGTAAATGTTACATTTGAATCTTCACGATAACGTACATGAAAGTTAGAAAGCTGTCTCTCGCCCACTTTGCTGCTGATAACATCCCCGCAACTCCCTTTAGGGGGAGTAAAGGGTCCCGCACAACAACTCACGCGACCCAAGCCAACCTCACCTGCTCATGGTGCACCCTGCTAATCAACAATGGTGAATGGTTGAAATCCTCCCATATGAATCCCTACTCGATCAATGTGGGAATATTTGGGGGAGGCTTATGTCCAGCAGTGGATGTCTATCGACTGATGATGATGATGAGGAACTCCCTTTAGGGAAGGTATTTTGTAAAAACCATTCTTAGTTGACCTGTGAACGGCAGAAGCAATATCTTCACCAAATTTTGAGTGTTTACATCTAATTATTACAAAGTTCAAGTAATGTCAATGGATTTCTATATAACTCCTATATATATGATATATAACTCGTGTATTTAGAAATGTTCAATAGTGTGCAAACTTACTAAGTTCAGGTTTGATGGGCGCTATTGTTAGTGAAATTACAAAGGTAAGGAGGCAACTTCTTGTGTCTCAAGGTGACGAGCGTAATGTGGTGCAAGTGTATCCCTTATCATCGGGTCAACGAATAACTAGTCTCGTCGCATCGTTGAATAAAAAAAATATTTTATATAATCTGTGGTCCTGTTCTATATCGGAAGACAACCATGTCGTAATTCTACGGGAAGTCCAATGCCGGCAACCTGGTCCACTGATTTTATCAAAGAATAGGAGCTGAACCTCTTTGTTGCAGTAACATTGTATCATCAGCACTAGCTGGCGCTACAATGTCCTGGCCTCTTCGTACTGCGGAACCGGTTCAGGACCAGAGCACAGTGCGTGAGGTCGTAAAATCTTTTATGGGTTATTTGAAGTGCTTATATGCGAGTGATATAAAAAAGAAAAGTACGCAAACGGTCTACTAAGGGCAATTAAAGCGCGAGGATGCCGTCGCGTATGCTATTTCTGGGTGCGGTTCTGCTGGAGCGGCGCCAGGGCACGCTCGCGGAGCATCTAACGACTGTCGCACCGGCGCGCGGTGACCACGCTTTACAAGTTTTTCTCCTTTTCTCTATCTACCCACCAGCCTCACTGTGGGTAGATAGAAAAAAAAGAATACTACAGCACTTCTTGACTATCTCTTAAACAGTACCTTGGTCGGTGCGGTCCCAGGGTATCTCCGACACGGTTTCAATGAGTAAAAACGTCACATAACCCTGACTTTCCCTAGAAGGAAGCCTCTGTTATCGGAGACCGCCTAGGTAGGAACTGCCGCAGCTCCTTTTGCAGCTGCTAAACAATACTGTGTTGCAGTGTTGCTGGCGCTCTTATTTGCTCTTCATCATCATCATCGTCGTTTGTAACATGTTACACAAAGCACGGTCTTGCGCTAACACCAGTGGCAACCAGTGATTCTGTCAATGTCGTCTGTCCAACCAGTATGAAGTGTGCCAACGCAGCGCTGTCATTTATTCTTCATTGCACGCAAAAGAAAAGAAATATACATATATGACGGAAAACATACCTAAGCCAGCTTAACCCTGCAAAAGTTTTCTTCCAGTAGACCTGGGAAAAAAAAGGAAATTAGGAAAGGAGCTCTTTTGTGTCGGAAGTCAAGACAGTTTTTTGCTGGACATAGGCCTCCCCCAAAGATCTTCACATCGATCGATCCTGCGCTGCTCGCATCCAGCTGCTACCCGCAACCTTCACCAGATCGTTGGACCACCCGAAGGGGGACCAGCCAACACTTCGTCTTCCGGTATTTCACCATTCGAGGAACTTGGTGCCCCATCGACTGTCAGTCCTTCGAACTATGTGTCCTGCCCATTGCCACTTGAGGCTAGCAATCTTTTGGACTATCTCGGTGACCTTAGTTCTCCTACGGATCTTCTCATTATATATATATAATGCATCTAAAAGATGTCGACAGAGACTGTCCTCTTAACTATCTCAACCATGGCCACCCCATTCAGACTCGGCACCGCCCTGACGTCTCACTTAAGCAGCTCCGCCAACGTTATGTAGCGATTTGTTGTGTCGCCAACCTATTTTCTGTAATTCAGCACAAGGGGAAATATTCTCCTGAAAAATGGGACAGCGGTCGTTACAGATAGTATATGGGCAAAATGCATTCCTATCACACACATAACTTCCACAATTTTTTTTTAAGCTTTTATATTGGGAATTAAGTTATTAAGTAAACTGTTTAATAACATAAAGAAAACCTTATTACCTTGTCGGTACATTTTAGGGGACAGCGCGTTGCAAACTGATTGACTGTCGTTACCGGGTTGGTGTTACCATCCTAGACCGTTCCGGAACTGTTGCCAGTCACCACTAAATTGAGATTGACAGTGTTCGTTATTTACTAGAGTATGTTTGTAACAGTAAACAAAGTGTCGTTTTACGAAAACAGCTTTTTAAACGGCGCCGATGGCGACTGCCCGGGTTCGATCTCCGGCTATTTCCGTAACAAAAGCACCTCTGGACAATCTCGATGTGTTTTATGCGACGCCGTCGAATCGTTAAAAAAAAAAACTTTACACAAAGCAGACTCCGACATCAATGGTATCGGGTGGGGTGGGGAGAGGGTTGCCTCCGTAAAAACTTCGACACAGTTTATTGTTTGCGAACGTGCAAATACCTTTTTCACGTTACATTTATAAATCGGCTAGAATTTCTGTTCTTTGCTTTGTAGCAGACAACCGGCTGAAGCGAATTCTAACCAAATCTTTACATTCAAAAGAAAATTCAACGGCTTGCGTTCTAAGCTCCATCCATAAACATTGTTTCAGCTTTTTAAATATCATCAGCTCTTTTATAATGTCTGTGGGTCATTATCGTCTGTTGTAAAATAACTGATGATATATCGAGTTTATTATCTATAACACTTGATTTTGTTTATTCGTCATCAGCCGATAGATGTCCATTGATGGACATAGGCCTCCCCCAAAGATATCCCCATACGATCAGCATGACCTCCGGTACTGCTGGGCTCTAGGGGCTGCCGTATGTAGAGGTTCATATGGAGATATTTGGGCCATTTCCCACCACGCTGGCCCAATTCAGGTTGGCATCCTCTTTGTGATGTTCACTGTGGAAACACTCACACATACAAACGATCCCAGATGATGGAAATGGAGTTTTACTGGTGTAAACCCCTATTGCCGGAGACCGTCTAGATAGGTAACAACGCAGCGTGCTATTGATGTTGACAAACAGTACTGTGTTCCAGTTTGGAGGGCGCTGTACCTAGTAAAATTGCCGGGATAGCGAGACAACATACCTCAACGCGACGAACACAATGTAGTGCTATGAATACCATCTTAAATCCACCTTGTTATTGGCAGGCGTATCACACGTTTTCAGGTGAACGTCTAACTCGTCTCTTCGATTCCATGAATAAAAAAAAATTACTTAAACGTTATTATGTTAAGAACAAATCTTGTCTTTACAAAAATGTCATTATGTTGTGTCTCTGTGTCATGTCTCTGTCTTTCTCATACTTTCCCACTTCTATAAATAAGAAAATTAACGATCAATTACTTCCTCTCTTTCTCTCTCTATGTAATGCATTCATCTCATTAGAAATCAACAAACAGTCACTACAATTTCATATATCTATATATAATGGGAAGATGAGCATTCCACACGGAATAGTTTGTATGGGTATTTTAAATTCAAAGATCCTTCAACATTTTATTTCTAATTAATTTTCATGGACGTTTTCATTTGATGTTATTTATACGGTTGCTATAGTAACGGTTGCTATAGGAAGTCATTTGCGGTCTAATTCTATCCACGGCCGGCAAAGCGGGCGAGAAATAGCTAGTAGATATGTAAGAACAACATCACAAAATTGCGTTTAACCCGTCACTGGTTTTCAGGAGATGGTGAATGAATTCCATGAATGAAAAATTGGTGGAAGTTCATACCTTTATGGTGAAGTCCTCCGGAACTGTTGTCCAGGCTACTTCAGCGCTCTAGTTAGCGCTGCGTTCACATTGGATACGGACCGTTTTTTTCATATATAATTATTATCACGCCTTTTTCCCAGTAGGGTTAGGCAGAGGCGAATAAACACCCACATTTCGCCAGACGTGGTCAGATTAGGTCCCATGTAACAGGGGCCGAGCCTATTGCCACTTTATTGGGGCCACCACACACACACACAAAGATGACTTCAGTGTACGGGTTTCCTCGCGATGTTTTCCTTCACCGTTTGTATCTCGCTGTTGTAACTAAAGTTCACAAAACTACATAACTTAACATTAAGTCATCGGTACGTGCCGAGATTCGAACCCGCGACCTTCGGAATGAAAGCCGCACGTTCTAACCATTAGGCCAGCGAGCTACTACTACTACTACGGACCGTTTTATGTTAGGGAATTGGGTCGTGTTTGAAAAACACCCGCCCATCCAAGTGGTCTATTTAGGACATCAACGTAGGAACCACCCATGAGTCATGGAGATGTACCGGAAGTGCTAGTTTTGATAATGTATTTTACACATACTATATTGTTATTCTAGAGATTATTCCTTCTCCTTGTTTTTGTAGAGATTATTCCTTCTCCTTGTTATTCTAGAGATTATTCCTTCTTCTTGTAGTTCTAGAGATTATTCCTTCTCCTTGTTATTTTGGAGTTTATTCCTTCTCCTTGTTGTTCAGGAAAATTATGCCTTCTCCATGTCGTTCTAGAGTTTATTCCTTCTCCTTGTTGTTGTAGAGTTTATTCCTTCTCCTTGTTGTTCTGGAGTTTATTCTTTCTCCTTGTTCAGGCAAATTATGTCTTCTTCTTGTTGTTCTAGCGATTATTAAATTTCCTTATTGTTATAGCGTTTATTCCTTCTCCCTGTTGTTTCTGGTGATTATTCAATCTCCTTGTTGTTCTGGCGATTTTCAATCTCCTTGTTGTTCTTGCGTTTATTCCTTCTTCATGTTGTTCTGACGTTTATTTCTTCTTCTTATTTTTCTAACGATTATTCTATCTCCTTATTGTTGTGGAGATCATTCCTTCTCCTTGTTGCTCTGGCGATTTTATTTCTTCTATCAATGGCTGCTCGGAGAGCATTTTGGAGGACGAAATAGGGTGTGTTGCGGATTTGGATTACTGAAACCAACACATCTAGCTGCAGCTTTATAGAAGATAGATCTCTATAGCCTTAGACCCCAGCGCTAGTTTTTGCTACTAAACAGTAGCCTGCAAAAATTTACATGATCCGATTTGAAGAGCGCTGTAACTAGTATAATTATGCTGAGGGAAATATGGTGGTATGTATATCATTCTAACTAGCGCCACGTTGCGTAAGCGTATCACTTACCATCAGGTGACTATCTTGCTCATCTCGTCGCTTCGTCGTATGAAAAATAGCAGTTTTAACTAGAAGTTTTTCTAGATAATACTCCTGTAATACAAATGTAAAATTGTTGTGGCTGCATCTTAACTGATATGTGATTATTATGTAAAGATCTTACAAGAGTTCTGAAGGACATTTACAATATACTAATCATTTTTCTATATGTTTGTTTTCATTACAAATATTATATAACTCCGCTTGGATTTACAAGTAATAATATTAAAAGATTCAAGGATTCGCCGCGTGGTACCTGCATAATGGAAACCCCCAGGGCCTCCCTTGCCCCCCCTTTACTGTAATGGACGGGTTAATTTCCTCGAAAGAAACGTCCAGAGTTTACGAATTAAAATCCAATCTCTATTACAAAGAGCGAGTCGAAATTCAAGTCGACGACTGAAGAGACGCTCTGTTGTCGCGTTTGATTAGATTTTATAAAGTTAATTAATAACTAATAAAGTAAGAAAAAGTGGAATGTATGGGGTCCGTACAACTCACGGGACCCAAGCCAACCTCACCAGCTCGTGGTGCACCCTGCTTATCAACAAACGAGGCTCTGACTCCTACCAACCTGCATTTTGCTAGCGTGGTGGGAAATGGCCCAAATCACTCCACATACACCCCTACCCTATTGATGTGGGAATTTTTGGGGGAGGCCTATGTCTAGTGGTGAACATCTATCAGCTGATGATGATGGTGATGGTAAATTATTAACTAAACAATACTTTTTGGACGCTTTATAATATAGTCAGCTGTTTTCGCCCGCTTTTTTTTATTCAATTCAGCGACGAGATGAGCGGGACGTTCCAATAATGATCAGTTATTAGCTTGCCCTTAAAAACATGGCGCTAGTTAAGATGTTATATACTGCACCACATAACGCTCGTGACCTAAGATAAGATGTTCAGTTTCGTACCGCAGTAATTTTACTAACTACAGCTCACTTCTCAACGGAATACAGTAATGTTTGCAAAATGCTGTTTGTCGGCTGCAATAGGAGTTGCGCTGATACCTAGACGGTCTCCGGTAACAGAGACCTACCGCCAGTGTCCGCCGGAAGTCCGGTAATGGCGGTTCGTATTACTCAGGCTTGCGCCACACGGTCGCGTGCGCCGGCGCCCTTACGGAAGCTACACGTCGCCGCGTCCGTCTACGTAATCCTCAGCTCGTAAAACCTACGCAGTTATACGTTACGACGGTTATAAAATCCCGTGAGCCGGATACGGTGCGTTTAATTGTGTTTTACAATTAAATCGGCCATTTTGCGATCGGCGGGAACAATAAACTTTGTAACAGATAAACTACACACTCTCGCCTATATATACAAGGCTCACATAAAGAGAATTAATATCAGCAGTTCCTATTTATGGTAGGTATCCGTTTCCGTAGACGACCTAGGTACCCCTGCAGCTCCTATTCCTGTCGGCTTGCGGTAGTGTGCAAACATTACTATGTTCCGGATTAAAGAGACTTTTAGTTAGCGAAATTACTGCGGTAACGAGACTACATTCTATGTCACAAAGCGATGAGCGCACTGTAGTGCTTCGTACATCAGTAAGATAGTCGTAAGTAGTTACGACTATCGCCACATTGCTACAATCAGTCGTATCACTTAGTATCAAGTGAACGTCTCGATCGACCCGTCGCTTTACTGTACAAAAATAAATATTTCTTGGGTGTTATACCTAGGTATCGATGTGGAGATCTTTGAGATCTACGTTCAGCTGTGAACGTCTATCGGCTGATGATACCTAGGTTACCTATAAGGATATAGAGACTGAAAATTTTAGGTAATAAGACGACTACTGCGATGTGGTGCTGTGTATATCATCCTAACGACAGGTTATTGTAGGTGAATGTATTTACCACCATAAATATCCTGCTCGTGTCACAGTTTTGTCGATTGAAAAAAAATATGTTTGGGTTTAAGGATCTATATATGTGGTTGTAGATGACAGTAACGGTGGACATACACTGTTTTTAGTAAGTCAATTCTACAATTCGTCAGCACCAGCCGATAGATGTCCACTGCTGGACATAGACCTCCCACAAAGATCCCCATGTCGATCGGTCCCACGCTGCTCGCATCGCCGGGCACAAGGGGCCGTTATTTGTAGTGATTCATATGAGGAGATTTGGGCCACTTCCCACCACGCTAGCCCAACGCGGGTGGGAGAGTGGGTGGTAATCTACAATAAAAAAAAAATTATCAATTATTTTATCAAACATATATACAGCTCTTCCTGGTCAAAGGTTCTAAAAGATAGTTATCACAGCCTAACTAATAACTAAGGACTATGAATTTTAACCGCTCGGCGAATACTCCCGAATGTCCTCCAAGTAAAGTATAAAGTTTTTTTCTTTGTGATCAATTTTTTTTAATACTTTTTATTACAAATATTATATATGATAGACAGAAGAAGGAATTATACATGACTTTCCACCACCCTCACTGTCACTACCCTTTTTTTTTTATTTCACAAAGCGCCGAGGTAAACTATTGGTTTATCTTTTTGTAATGTATGTGCTCCTCGCCTTGAGATATAAGTATCGTTACGTCAATTATTTCACTATCTACAACACCCTTTAAACCGGAACACGGCACAGTACTTTTTGTCGGAAGAATTAGGAGCTGCGGTGGTTTCTTTCTTTTATCCTATTTGATTTTCATATCCTTATGAAAATATACAGTTTCATAATAAAGTTATTTATCTATATATAACATGGTACAGGATATATAGGAAGGATTCCATTAGCATTAATGTTGTAAGGAGAATTAAGTCAAGGATACAAAGATCTGACATCATGGAAATCTTAGGTCACTGCTAGGGGGGCTGTTGGGGTCGCTCCCTTTGGGTGGATGTTGAGTGTGGAGGTGGGTGGTGTTTGTGGGCGTGGGGTCAAGGTTCGAGCGACGCCTCGGTGTCGCTGTTTAATGCCTAGAGATGTGTAGCTGGATTTATTGGAGATTTTTTTTTTGTTTCATACATTAATGGCTGAGTGTACGTAAGTCTGCGAGCTGGTGGAGCGAGAACGTTTATTATATAAGAGTGCTGCTTAGCCAAGTATACTAAATGTTAATATTATTTTTTTTTATTCAACGAAAAGACTAGATGAGCAAGACATTCATCTGATGATAAGTGATACGCCTGCCCGTCGCCTTGAGACATAAGATGTCTCGTTACCGCAGTAATTACACCAGCTACAGCGCCCTTCAAACTGGAACATTGTATTGTTTAAACACTACTGTTTCGCAGTAGAAATAAGCACTGCGGCGGTACTTATCTAGAGGGTCTCCGGAAACAGAGATCTACCAGCAATGGATCGTAATCACTTCATTGCTTTAATTACTGTTTATATATGTTTTCGTAAACACATTTATAATCATCATCATCATCATCATCAGCCGATAGACGTCCGCTACTAAACATAGGCCTCCCCCACAAATCCCCACACGCATCGATCCTGAGTTGCCTGCGTCACCGAGAGCTGGAGGCAGGGTGCACCACGAGCAGGTGGTGCGACTGATTGATGGGAAGATCTATGTAGGACGTCTATGTCCAGCAGTGGACGTCTACCGGCTGATGATGATGATAATAAAAAAAATAATAATGTATATTTCATACAATGATTGTCTAGTAGAGAAATCAGGATGAGATCTTCTAGTAAGCAAGATAGAAGATAAGACAAATTATACAAAAAAAAAACTTATGTAACCCTTTACCTATCAACCCTATATAAATATAATAATACAACAGAAAGCAACATAATACGATATAACTACAGCTTTATAAAAACTATACAATTTGAACAAGAGGGAGTGTAATTAAATGAACAGTTGTATAATTCGTAAAATGGAGGGTGTGTCGGCGCCGCGCGCCCCGGGGGTACGTGGCACCCCAATCTATTTATTATAATAATGGTTATAATTATAAAATAAATAACTGTACTATTATGGTTATACATGCTATTTGTAATATTATATAATAAAAACTTTTTTTTCAATTAACCGATGAGAAGAGTAATAACGTGGCGCTCCTTAGAATGGTACGTCACATTGATCATCGCCTGAAAGATATGATATTGACTCTCGTTACCCCAGTAATTACACTAGCTACAGCGCCTTTTAAACCGGAACACGGTAATATTTGCACAGTTCTGTTTGTCTGCTCCGACAGGCCAATAGGTATTACGGTCTCGATCACAAAATTCAAATCCTACTGAAGACATGAAGTAATAAAACTAAATAATATATAAGTTTAAACGGAACCAACCCCTAAGTAAATCAACCCCGTTCCATTTAACACAGTCGATGTCACATCGCATTTATTGGATATCGACGGGAAATGAAGTGGAAAGGCTGGATCAAATACGACCATCACTTCCGGTTCGCGTCCGTTCCGCGTGCTATGCATAATCGTGATCCCCGTGACGTCACTGACCCGGCCGTGACGTCAGCGGACATTTCCGAAGCGACACAAAATATATTTTGTTTACTCTTCAAGTAATAGGATCTAGTGCTCTTCACCATCAAGTTACTATCAGATGGTATAGTTGTCAAGTGCTAGTTCTTATAAACATGGGAATGGCTTGTTTGTATATTCAATTAAGGAGGATTAATGAATAGCTGAGGAGACTCGGGAGTCGTGTAAGTGGCAGGCGACTGTTGCTGGAGACCAACTACGTTCACCACCACCACCACCACAGCTCCTACTGCAACCGACAAATAGTTGTGTGCAAACATTACTGTGTTCCGTTCTAAAGGTCGCTGTTAACGTGACTTACCTTGTCTGAATGCGATAAGCGCAATGTGGTGCAGTGTAAAACATCCTAACTAGCGCCATGCGTATCACTTACAATCAAGTGATAGAGACCCGCTAGTCTTGTTTTTTTCTTTTTTTTTTACACTCGTTCTCCCTGCGTTTTGTGGGTCAGGGCCTTTATTTAGTTTCACTTAACATCTATTATCTTATCTCTATACATTGTTAATTTCTCATACTCTCCTTTCGTCCTTTCTTTTCTTTCATCCAATACTTATCTCCTACCATACTCCATTCCATTTCCTTTTCTCATACCGCTAGCTAGTGAATAAAGATCGCAGTCGCCTCGTCGCTTGTTGAAAGTAAATCATCCCTTTTCATCCGTTTTTCTCCTTCTTCACCTTTTTTCTTCTTTAAGTTTATATTTTTATTTTACGTATTCTTAACTTATTATTTATTTACAATTTCAGTTTTTCTACTTTTTATTGTCTACATTTATTTGTTTATGTTATGTATTTAAATTTATTTTACGGTCTTGTTTTGTTCCTCTTTATCGCATCTATTACTTTTCTACTATTATCAGAGAGGCAATGTCTTCCGTATCCATACTTTTACCAACTTCTATTTCTAAATTCACTCTGTCGTTCCCATATAAGGGACAGAAAGTCAGAATGTGCACCACGGTCTCGTCTAGTCACAGCTAGTATCGTTAAAAAAATCCTTTCGTGTCCTTCGTTTTTTTTAAAGATAACAACAAAAGTAACAGCGCCATCTATGAGCTCGCCGCGGCACCGCTTCCGTAAAAGCCACTCTGTGCGGCGGAAGTACGGAACTAGGTTATTGTCAGCGCTAAAAGACGAGTTGTTTGTGTCTAGTGCCATTTAGGCCATTAGCGGTAGACTAGGGCTCTAAGCCTTCTCCTGTTCAGGCTTTCACGTCCATAATTGTCTGTTTAAAACATTCTTTACACTAACTAGTACATAGTAAAGAATGTTCTTAAGAATAATTGCTATCGTTTGTTAGGTGTTTTTTTTTTTTTATTCAATTAAGCGACGAGACAACAAGGCCGTACACCTGATAATAAGTGACACGGCTGCCCATAACTCGGCGTAATGTAGTTTACACTGCACATTGCGTTCGTCAGCTTCAAACAAGATGTTGACTTTCGTTATCCCAATAATACACTAAGAACAACGCCCTTCAAACCGGAATATAGTAATGTTCGCACGATACTGTTTGTCGGCTGCAATAGTCGCTGCTGGGATGGTCTCCGACAATAGAGACCTACCACCAGTAATTCTACAATTTAGTATCTTTCATAATATTCTTTAGAAGGTGAAGATCAAATGATCATTAACGTACTATTGTACTAAATGTGAAAAATAAAAAAAATCTTTGCTACCCCTGCAGCGTTTATTATTAAGGGATGAAATCCACAAGTTGAAGTTAAGATGTCATTTGAACAAAAAAAAATAGTTAAATTGAATTTTGTAGGACTGCGTCCGTGACGCAGTGGTTAACCACTTTCTAACACTTTTCCCGGAGACCGTCTAGGTAGGTACCACCGCAGCGCCTACTGCAGCCCAGAAACAGCACTATGCAAACATTACTGTGTTCCGGTTCGAAGGGTGCTATAGCTTGTGAAGTTACTGGGGTAAAGAGACTTAAAATTGTATGCCTCAGAGCGACGATCACAACGTAGTGCTGTACACACCATCCTAATTAGCGCCACTTAGATATAGGTATCACTTACAATCAGGTGAACGTCCTGCTCTTCCCGTCGCTTGTTAAAATAAAAAAAAAAAAACAGAGTATATTAGTACAATTATGAGGAAGAAAGGAAATTGAGGAGTAAAAGGGTACGATATATCCCACAAGGGTTAAAAAATAATAATTATCATCATTACATGGGAGGGGTGTAAAGGTTCCCATACAACAGCTCACGGGATCCAACCCAACTTCACCAGCTCATGGTGCACCCTGCTATCAACAAACGAGGCTCTGGCTCCCACTAACCCGCATTGGGCAGCATGGGGGGAATTGACCCAAATCCACCCATATGAATCTGATCGATGTAGGAATATTTAGAAGACGCCTATGTCAAATCGTAGACGTCAATCGGCTGATGATGATGATGATGAGGCCTCCCCCAACGATCAGGTAGGGAGTGATATCTGTTTTGTACACAGCTCATAATAATATCAGCTGTGTACAAAACAGTTGCGACAGCCCTGGCAACCTCTGGACTAAGGAGTTTATCGACACTAAGCTGATTAAGTAATCCTGTTACATCAGCCACTCGATACATTAAACTGGCATTACATCACATCACTAGGTAAATAGGTTTTTTTTAATAATTCTACGAGGCGACAGCAGCAACCGACAGCCAGAACTGTGCAAACATTACCGTGTTCCGGTTTAAAGGGCGCTGTAGCTAGCGAAATTACGTAGGTGACGAGATCTAACGTCTTATGTCTCAAGGCGACTAGTACATTGAGTTGCTGTGTATAACATTTTAACTAGCACCACGTTGTTTTGAACAGGCGTATTAAATACAATCAGGTTAAAACACTCAGTTTACGGACCGAAGAACGGAGGATCAAAAATATATTTTAGACCCCACTGAAACTCAGGGTTGCGGTCCTTGTAAGCTATTACCTGAGTTCCTTTCACATATGATGAAACTGCAATTTGTTTTTCTTTTACATGAAGGGTGGGTAAGTGGACGAACAGTTCACATGGTGGAAATTGATCACTGACGTCCATGGATAGTGGCAACACCGGCAGGGTTTCGGCTGCGTTGCCAACCTTTAAAGGTATAATACACTCTATTGGAGGCGTGACGTCATTATCATCATTAGTCGATTGACATCCGCTGATGGTCATAGGCCTGCACCAAAGATCACATCGATCGATGATCTTGATCGCTGCCAGCATCCAACGGCTTCCTGCGACCTTCAGTAGTTTGTGAGGGTTTATAATGAAGGCGATTTGGGCCATTTCTCACCACGCAGTTTGTTGATTAGCAAGCTGCACCACGAGCAGGTGAGGTTGGCTTGGATCCGTACTGGTTCTGGTATGGATGTCGTACTGGTTCGGAAAAAAAGATAACTGATTACACAAAGTGACACTGCGTGGTAAAAAGTTGCGCTGGAAACGCACAGCAGAGGATCGCCTGTAATCCAGGTGATGAGGATGGCACTTAGCGTTGTGTCGTGTACTGTGTTGGTGAAATGTAACTGCAGGAATAATTCCGAACAACTCAGATCACTTCCTGTGATAGACAATGAAATAGGTTTGAATATCTTCTTCCTGTCGTTGTCTGACGAATATAACCAATCGAAAAATTATTATCTTTTTCATAACCAATATATACGAGAACCGCATGAGAAGAGAAGAGATGTATCCATTATTTTCTTAATGACTTCAGCACCAAGTAGCTTTCGCACTTATTTTTTGGGACGTGTTCGCTGTCGCGGCGAAAGCTCTCCGCCAGCTCTTTGACGTTCAGTAACATTTTGAATATACTTACAATATTTTTCCTTTAACATTTTCAACGACAATTTGACGCGGCACCGAAATGTGTCAAGTGCGAGTCTGACCCATTTAAGTAAAAGTACATTTCACAATAAAAAGATCACTTAAAACCAGCTGGCGGCACGGATCATGGTATGGTAACACCAAAGGTATCATTAAGGTAATTAGTGATGAGCAAACCAAGAACAAGACCAAGACTTGAATAATCTTGACATTGGTCTGGTTTTGTCTATTCGGTCTTTTTTTTATTCAATTAAAGGAACAAACGGTACATTCATCTGGAGGTAAGTGCCGCCTGCCATAACAACGCGACGCTAGTTAAAATGATGTACACTGCATCAAACAGCGCTCATCATCTCTCTCTCATCTCTGGGGCTCGATGTTGAGTCTCATTACCGCAGTAATTATATTAGCTACAGCGCCCTTCAAACTGGAACACAGTAATTTTTGCACATTACTGTTTAACGGCTGCAATAGGCGTTGCGGTGGTACTTACCTCTACGATCGCCGCTGACGGACACCATTATTTATTTCAGTGGAGGGAAGGAACGGATTCTTCGATAGATACCCTGTTTCTGGGGGAAGTCGGGGTTATGTGAGATAGTCACTAAAACCTCCTCGGTGCTCTGCATCAGTGCGTTCGGAGAGGCCCAAGGATCATAGAACGCACCGATGCCCCTCTACATTTTGTGTTACACTTATCTGAGGAGGAGCCTGAGCCTCCTAGGCAGTATCGCTAGGCCATACACTGTTCCACGCAGGTTCGCTTGTTGAACGATAAGGGCCCCACCATCAAGGCCTATGAAACTCCTAGACCCTTTTAATCGCCTTCTATAACAGGCAGGGAATACCTAGACCTATACGACTAAAAAGCCTCACTCGAGACTACAAAGCTCCGCCAACGGAGACCTACCACCAGTTTTTCTCACTTCCCACCAATTTTTAAAGCACTTTGTTTATTAAGGGAGCTGTAATCCAGATAGAAGCTGTTTGTTGCGATAATATCGTTTCAGTCCTTATCTGGCAGGGACTATATGTATGTCACATAAACTTGCGCGAGGGATACATAACGTGGCTAAGTGAACGAAGCTTAAGCTAAGTAATCCTTCTGCATCACGTTGTCTATATATTAAACTAGCATTACATCACATCCCTATCAACTTCATTTTGTACAACCACAGCACAATGACTAACCGCTTGTTTCAACACGAAGGTTCCTCATTCGATTCCCAGACCACATTCTGCCAGAATCCATCTAGTACCACCGCCAAACATTAATACGTAAAACATTACTACGTTCCAGTTTGAAGGGCGCTGTTGCTATTGTAATTATTGGTGTAACATCTTAAGTCTCAAGGAGGCAATGTATAAGAGCAGTAATAGGTGAGCAGACTTCACTGTCATCGGTCATTACTGTCTGAAATTATGGTCAAGTTCGCAGTATTTTTACAGCTTAAAGTTTTACACTTAGAAAGACGTGATGATGAGTAATATCTCCAGCATATTCCATAGTGTTGTTAAGGAAGAGAAATCCTTGAAAGATATCTTGCTTTCTGCGACTTTTATTCAATTAAACAGCGGGACGTTTACCTGATGAGAAATGATACGCGCGCCCATAACAATGTGGCGCTAGTTAGGAAGATATACAGTGCAACACGTTGTGTTCACCGCCCACTACTCAAGATGTTGAATCTCCTGACCCTAGTAATTAAACCAGCTACAGCGTCCTACAAACCGGAACACAGTAAGGTTTGCACAGTATTGCTTGTAGACTACAATAGGAGCTGCGGTGGTAACTACTTAGACGGTCTCCGGAAAAAAACAGTTTTAAGTTAATACTCGGTTATTTTTCTCATTGCATTATCTAAAATTTGGACAGATACCAAATCAGATTGGGTATCAGGATGTTATAGGAAATACTGAAGCTGCCTTCCCACATGATAATTCCACCCTTATAAGTTCGCCATATTATAAATCTATTTATCTACAATGAAAATGGATTTCCTTTGTTACTCAATCACTTGAAAACTAGTGATAGTATTGACACGGGAACATGAGACAAAGACTGAGATGTAATTGGTAACTACATATTTTTTGAAATTAATAGATCCTTCATCACTTTATATCTAAATATTTTTTATAAACATTTCCATTTGGTATTATTTATGCGGTTGCTATAGTAACGGTTTCTATAGAAAGTCATTTGCGATTTATTATATATAACGCCCATCAAAACGGGCAGGGAAGGGCTAGTATATTATATAGCAATATATTCTGTTAGGAAACTCGTTGCTAATTATTTCAATAAGGCGCTTACTTAAGAATATATTAAATAACTAAGAAAATATCGATATAGCTTTTTATACACGACATAACTTTTACTGGTGGTAATTCTCTGTTGCCGGAGATCGTCTAGAGAGCAACCATCAGAGCAATAGGTGCAGCCGACAAACAGTACCGTGCAAAACATTACCGTGTTTCGGTTTGAAGGGCGCTGTAGCTAGTATAATTACTAATGTAACGAGACCTAGTAAGTTATATATCATAGCGTCGAGCGCATTGTGATATAGTGTTTATCATCGCAACTATTGCCACTTTGTTGTCGGCAAGCGTATCACTTAACATCATGTGAGTCTCCAACTCGTCTCATCGCTTTGTCTGATAAAAAGAATTTCCACGAAAAGTCTGTACAAATTACAACTTTATTACTGTTCATTATATCTAGACTTAAAGAATCCATGAAGTGAACCCACAAGTCAGAACCACAGTAGACGTTTCTGTATGAAGTTAAATTGTCTGTAGTTAGGGAGGGGGCTCCTATTTAAATGGGTTACTAGAACTTGTAGTAAGGACACGTGTATTCCCCTTATGCTATCGCGGGAAGTACATAAGAAGACGATAGAGATGTAGTGCTGGAGGAGAATGCTTGGTGTATTGTGTACTGAATTTCGTGTACTTCGAGAATTCGGCATCAAGTATCGTTTATTATTTTTGGTAAAGTCTCGCCTCAACTTTTTTAGTCACGCATGCCACCGAGGGGAAGTGGATATTGAACGACTTGTGGTCTAAACCACGAGGAAGAATGCCTATGCGGTGAACTGCGTAGATAAAACTACAGTAAATATCTCACCATCGCTACATAAATCCATGAGGAAAGCGGTGTTTTATGAACCTTGCCAGGAACACCTAAAGTAATTACCGCGACTAATCTGATAAGAGTGATAGCGACGAGGAAGACGAGCATAACAAGAGTGTCAAGACATAACAATTGAGAAGTATATCTAGGGCCAACATGTACTAACGAACCATTTTAAAATATATATAGCACCCCCAACTGATATATTGTATATCTCCTATCACGACTGCTATGTGTACTCATTCAAGTACTACGCGCGTAGCTTGTAATATAATTGTTTGTAGTTTATTTCTCTTGGCTACGCGTCCGACGGTTTGGCCGCACTTCAATAACGCGAACTAAAAGTACTACTCGACTAGAACCACTTCATCCCCGATTGCGTTCGCCTCCCCCTTTAACAGAGGTCAAAATATAAAAGACGTATAGCCCCGATACACTCGAACGGTACATCACGACCAGATTATCAATGATCCGCGCAGACGCGAATACTTCCCGTTATTCCTTCTACATGTTATCGTATTGGGAGACGAGGGAGGTCAAGTAATAGTGGATTCTGTACGATAGAAGCAACAATACAAGATAAATGGTAGTTCAATAAAACGCGGAATGTTACGGGCGTTTTTCTTAGGAAAGAGAATATTTCTATCTTACAGTACATAAGTAATACCTGCTTTTTATAGCATTATATGTAACCGACAGGCTAAAAATACAGAAATATAATCTCATAAACATGATAGATAATGAATACCTATATCATCAATTTAAAATTTGGGTTTCGTGCTGTTACCTATTACGTTTCAATATTTATTATTGAGATAATAGGTAACCTGTGACGTTATCTTAGATTCCCTATATCTCTATAGTAAACTTTATCCAAACTTAGCGATTTATGAGTTTACACGCAATAAATATCTGAAGTATCAAATCTATACTATCTATACTAATAGTATGTTAGTATAAATCAGTACAGATATGTATAAATCTGTATTTTTAATAACTACCTTAAAGGATTTGATAGTTTCATATGTATTTTTCCTTATAGAAAGAAAAAACTACCTTTATTTAACTTCAGGATCGAACCATTAGCACTTTGGTTTGTTGGCTGGCGAAGACTGGCATTTCAAAGACATTATTAATGTTTATCAACAAAGACATTATAAAGAAAAAAAAACACGATATAGAGTATAAATATAATATGGTTATCCATATAGCACTTATGTACAGATAATTTTACAACTACCTTCACTAATATTTTAAATCTGTGTCTTAAATCACTACAAAAGTTGGTAGAAAAAAATGCGGGTACTTTTATATCTTTACTCTCTCGTTGACTCGTTCTCGTTAGAATCTCAAATGAAACAGAGTTCGAATCTGAAAGACATATTTTTAAACTAAAACAGAAAATATTCAGCACATTTTTTTTTTTTCAACATTATACCGTTGTAAGTCTTTGAAAACGATTTAAATTAAAATAATTAAAATAAAATAATTTATGTGGTCTATATTTTCAGCAAAGTATTTTTAGTATTAATTTTAGAAAATTTTAAAAATATAATGTAGTCTTTTGAAAACCTCGTAGAGAGTTCTGAATCGCGCTAACGAAGTTTTCACCGCCGAAATGCTATAACGGGCGCGCGAGCGTCAGTCGTCGGGTGGTCCATTTCTACACGGGAAGCCAAGTCATCGGGGAGCTGGTCATAATTCCCCGATACCTTTGTATACTCAACACTCCAACTCTCTGTTTGTGTTCGTACAGTCAATGTAAAACCAAAAAAAAAAAAAAAGGACTGTTTGGAGGATCTCTCAATACCGCTGCTGTAGAAACTTTGTCCACCTTTTTTGTATTTTGATAAGAAATTATACGAAAAAAATAGTGGAGTAGTGAATATCATCCTAACCAGCCTGATAGGATGATATACCGCATTATGCTCCTTACTCCAATAACATCAGCTCCTGCCGGCTGTAATAGAAACTGTGGTGGTATCCACCTAGATGGTCTCCGGCAACAGAGACTTTCCACCAGTGACAGCTTCAGCACCCTTCAAAACGGATCTAAGTAATGTTTGCACAGTACTGTTTGTCAGCTGCAATAGCTGTGGTGGTACCTACCTAGACGGTCTCCGGCAACATTGTGATGTGAAAAATATAAGGTGCTTAGTTATTATATATAGATTTTTATATTTATATACAAGTCACTGTTAAATCTCCAAATAAATAAAAAAAAACTTAGACCTACCGTCAGTAGATCTGAACATTTCTCCATAGATTATCTTATGATGCATAATCACAGTCAGCTTTCCTAAATATTCCCATAAATATATATGGCATTGTTTACACATTTTTCTTATAATAAAACTAACATATAGTAACCTGTAGAAGTTTACTGCTTTCGTCGCCGGAGACAAAAGATATCGAGTCTCGTTACCCCAGTAATTACACTAGTTACAACACCCTTCAAACCGGTACTCAGTGATGTTCGCACAGTACAGTTTGGCGGCTGTACTAGGCGCTGCGGTGGTTCTATACGGGTGCCGGAGACAGATACCTACATCCGGTAACATGGACAGTAGATATAAAAAATGGGGGTACCTGAATATTTTATATGTGGTCTCAAATCGCGCTCCTAAATCTTAAAACGGTGGGTTTTGACGATAAACGTGGTTCGGACCCCGAAATTAAATTTATTGAAATCATATCAAAAAAAAGTTTATTTCATTTTAAGGTTATTTTCTACATTTTCCCGCTGAAAATATTTGTATTAAATTTAAACGTTTTAGAATTTACTACTTCAAAATTACTAGACAAATACATAATTAACAGTCGTTATATTATAAGAGAAATAATGAATATATTTATGTAACATATAAACATTTTTAATGTAATATGTTTAAAAAATTCATAGAAAGTTCTGAATCGCGCTAACGAAGTTTTCACCGCCGAAACGATATAAAGAGCGTGCGAGCAGCAGCCGTCGGGTGGTCCATTTCTACACGGGAAGCCACGTCATCGGGGAGCTGGTCGCAAATCCCCGACGACAATGTACCTCTAAACACGCCCTCCATCTGCATGTGTTCATAAAATATACAAAAATGAAAAAAAAAAGTTTGGAGAATTTCTCTCAACTCCACTGCTGTAGAAACTTCGACTACCTTTTTAATCATGTATAACTGTTATATATGAATCCGATCGATGTGGGATATCTTTGGGGGGGGGGTGACATCGATGTGGGCATAGGCCCAGCACTGGACATCTGGACTTCACTTTTTATAATCATTTTTACTGTTGGGACACATAGACTGCTTTTACAAGGAGAATGTAAAGTTTGAAGAATCGTAATTAAAAATGCTACCAATACTGTTATCCAATTTTTTTTATTCCACAAAGCGATTACAAGTGTGATACGTTCACGTGATAATGAGTGATACGTTAAATGATAACAAATTAGGCCTAGTTAGGACGATATACACAGCATCAAGTTCCGCTCTTCGCTTTGAGATACTAGACGTTATCATAAGTTTCGTCACTCCAGTAATTTCACCAGCTGCAACACTAAAAACCAGACAGTAAAGCTTGCATCTTATTATCTGGGGGTAGAAGTAAGAACTGCTGTGGTCTAGATGGTCTTCAGCAGGAGAAACTTACCACCAATACCACCACCTGCTGGTAGAATATAACAAGGTATGCAATAGAAAATAAACTTACTACCCGTCTACAGTATATTGTAAAGAAAATACTGCTGGTAGGTCTCTGAACCGTCTGTGGTTACCAGCGCAGCTTCTATCCGACAAACATTACAGGATTCCGGTTTAAAGGACGCTGTAGTTAGTTTACTTACTGGGGTCTTCTTCCTCCTGCCCTTTTACCAGGGGTTGGCACAATATGTAAATGTACTTCTCTTCCATATCCTTCTATCAGCCGCCATAACTGAACTCACACTCTTCTTACACATGACATCTTTCACACAATCCATCCACACTTCGGTCTTCACCCACCCTTATAACCATCCGTTTATTCATATTACTTTCTTTGTTATATGTCCTTCATCCCTCATCTCAACAAGCCCGCACCCCGCTAACCTCTTGCTCCTCAATTTCCGTCACTGGAACTACTTTCAGACTTCCTCTAATATACTCATTCTTCAATTTATCCATCCTGGGGTTCAGTTAGTTTACTTACTGGGGTAACGAAGCTTAATCGGATACGACGAGCGCAATGTGGTGCTATAGATATCGTCCTAACGCCACAAGACAGTCGCATCACTTATTTCTACGTATGAGTGTTCATGCTGAATCCGGAAGTGTTTACCACGACCCTTTAACGCGCCCACAGGTGACCTCACAACGAGGACAAAGCCGAAAGTGGGGCGCCGCGGTAATTAACTTGTTTTTTTTTTCTAACCGATGTCGTAATCTGTTGGCTTAGCCGATGGCGAGATATATTTTAAAAATAATAGCATTCAGCTACACTTACACGTGGTATTAAGTGATGTGGTCTAATGTAGTAACAGCCTGTTAAATGTTCGCATACCTTTCTACCCTAAACGTTACCTTGTTCAAATGTAATCACTTGTTAATATATTTTTTATTCTACTGATCGGCGCAACGAGTGAGACGTTTACGCGATAACAAGTGATACTCTCACCCATAACGGTACTAATTAGAAATCTGCAGCACATTACGCTTGTAGCTTTAAGACATGAGATATTAATCTTCGTTATCACAGTAATTTGACTAGCTACAGCGCCCTTCAAACCTGAACACAGTAATGCTTGTACACTACTGTTTGTCGGCTGCAATAAGCTCTGCGGCGGTAGATACCACGAGGCAGCCCATCAACATTAATCTACCACCAGTGTTTACGATATAAAAATATGTATATAGCTTCTACATTTGGTTTAAATTGTGTACTGCTATGTTATCACATATGGCTAGTGACCTCTGGCCGATAGGGGTCAGAAGAGACCTTTTAACAGTTAATCTTTTGAACATATTCCACATTATTCATAAAATCGTATTCCGCACGTGCGTACACACCTACAGACACATACACTTGCTCTCGTAATATACACTCATACACAAGACACTCTTATGCTCTTTACTTAAGTTATGCAGCAATGTTACTGTACGAGAGTCAGAGACCTGGTGACCTGGTGACCTGTAACACGGGTTTGTTACCTGTCACAAGCACCAGCGGTCCACAGCCATATTGTTAAATGGTGTACGTAACTTAAGGATTGGAATCGCCTTCATAATAAGGGTAGGCCTGTGCCCCAACAGTGAGGACGTAAATAAGCCGTTGGAAAAAAACAAGAATTTTGTTTGTGGTGACAAATAAATATATATATATATATACATATACATATAATATATATATATATATATATATATATATATTGTTATTTGTGTTTAAACATGAACGAAATAATGTTTTTTTTTTTAATAAAATTGAATGGTTAATGGTTTGCAGTAAAACGGAAACGTGCAGATCGCGTTTTCAGAAGACATACAAGGCAACGTTTCAGCTTTACGTAAAAGGAATATCGATTCGTTTGCCGAGCTCAACTAACCTGAAGGGCCTTGTTTGGAGTTTGAATTTCGTTGTTTGCTCCACTTAGCGCTCGCAGCGGCCACGTCCTCATTGTTCTCCACCTAAATGCCAAACGATTTTCTACTGTACGCTCCGGTTATTAAACTAAACATATAAATATTGAAAATTGATCTTTATTATAATAATATAATGCAAACATTACTGTGTTCCAGTTTGAAGGACGCTGTAGCTAGTGTAGTTACTGAGGTAACGAGATTTAACATCTTGTGCCTCGAGGCATCAAGTGTGATGTGTCAAAAGCTATACCCCAAAGATCCCCACATCAGTCAGTACTGCGCTTCCTGCGACCTTACAATCAGCAAAGCCTCCGCTACCGCCGGGCACAAGACACAGTCGATTGTAGAGGTTCATATGGGGGGATTTGGGCCATTCCCCACCACACTACCCCAATGCGAGTAGGCGGGAGCCGCAGTCTCGTTTGTTCATTATCAGGGTACACTATCAGCAGGTTAGGTTGGCTTGGATCTCATGAGTTGTGTGTATAAAATCGCACATTGTCATGGACAAGCGTATCACTTACCATCAGAACGTTTTGCTTGTATAGCGGCTTCGTCGAATTAAAAAAAAAAGAAAATGAGCAATAGAACAGTCTGAAAAATGACTACGCGTTAATATTACTACTAAGAACGTGACGTAGCTACAAGATCAGGTTTTAATACTAGATATTTACTTTCAAGTATAGATACTTCTTCCTCCTGACCTTCTCCCAGCTATGTGGGGTCGGCGCAGTATGTACTTTCCTTCCACATCCCTCAATCAGCCGTCATATCTGATTTCACACTTTACTTACATATGTCATCTCACACACAATCCATCCACACTTCGGTCTTCCCCTACCCTTATAACCATCCCCGATCATTCTCATTACTTTCTTTGTTATATGACCTTCATCCCTCCGCACAACATGCCCGTACCACGCTAACCTCTTACTCCACAATTTATAGATTTCTTTTCTTCATGTATAGATACTTAAAAAATCATGAAGTATTAAAATACTTCATAGTTTTTTTATACTATTTTATAAGACACTCCCATTTGTTCAGGATTTATATTTATGTTTAAACATATCGTATTGTTTATTAGATTTATACTCTTTAACTTAACTATGTCTACCTACCACACTCATGGTTAAAATTATTTAACACTTAAATGGGTTGTAAGGGTTCTCGTACAAGTCACATGATCATCTGCTCGTGGTGCACCCTGCTAATCAACTAACGAAGCTCTGACTCTCAACAACCAGCATCAGACCAGCATGATGGGGAATAGAGAGGAGGCCTATGTGCAGCAGTGGACGTCTATCAGCTGATGATGATGACGAACTCCCCTTAGGGAGGGTGTTTTGTAAAAACCATTCTTATTCGACCTCTAAACAGCAGAAGCAATATCTTCACCAAATTTTGAGTGTTTACATCTAATTGTATTGTTACAGATTGCAAATAATAAGTTCAATGGATTTCTATATAACTCGTGCGCAAACTTACTAAGTTCAGGTTTGATAGGCGCTGATGATGATGAACATTTAAATATGAACCGTGAAAATCAAAGTACAAGCTGTGTTCGTTATGTTCGGTTAATATGATCTGATAATAATCGATAACAACAGTTAATTTAATTATTTTTGTTATTTAGATAGGGTTTTTATACAATTAAGCGATGACACGAGCGGAATGATCAACTGATGATAAGCGATACGCCTGCGCATAATAACGTGGCGTTAGTTAGGAATATATACACTGCATCAAATTGCGCTCGTCGCCTGAGACATTAGATGTTGAGTCTAGTCACCCAACACTAGCTTAAGCGCCCTTCAAACTGGAACATGGTAGTGTTTGTACCATCGTGTTTTGCTTAAATTCCTAATTTCCGCGTGCCGAGTTCTGGTCTAATACAACTTGTACCAGAGTGCTTCGGCATGGGGTGGGAGCTCATCAAGGAAATTGGGACTTGTACTTAATTATTATAAATAATTAGCAAATGTTTTGAGATTATTGTTCGTAAATATTTCATCAGTGAGATGTAAGGGATCCCGAACAACAACTCACGTAATCCAAGCCAATCTCACCAGCTGGTGATGCACTCTGCTAATCAAAAACGAAGCTCTAACTCCCAACAACAAGGATTAGGCTAGCGTGGGGGGAACGGCCTAAACACCCTACAATATAATCTTCTATAAACGTGGAGATCTTTGGGGATGCCTTTGTCCAACAGTGGACGTCTATCGGCTGATAATGATGAATTCATCAGCAGCCTCTTGCGCCCATTTTGAGTGTACGCGATAGAACTCATAAATTATTAGTACCCGTAAATTCCCCATAAATCATCATCATCGGCCGGTAGACGTCCACTGCTGGACACAGGCCTCCCCCAAAGATCTCCACGTCGATCAGTCCCGCGTTGCTCGCATCCAGTGGATTCCCGCGATTCTCAGATTGTCGCTCCACCTTGGGGGAGGCCTCCCAACACCACGTCAACCGGTACGCGGGCGCCACGAGGACCTTACTGCCTCATCGGCCCTTCAAGCAATGTGCTCTGCCCACTGCCACTTAAGTCTAGCAATTTTTTGAGCTATGTCGACGACCTTAGTTCTTCGGCGGATCTCCACATTTTTAATATGATCACTCAGAGAAAATCCAAGCATAGGTCTTTTCATTGCCCTTTGAGTGACTTTCAGCCTTTTTATAAAGCTGATAGTAAGGGGCCATAAATGAAACATCAAAAATAAAAGCCGACCTCAGAACAAACTTACAAACTCATACAAGATCACTGCGGAGAGCAACTCCAGGAGGCAGCACGGCCGCTCGGGTGATGCAGCTACAATTTTAATTAAAAACTTTTAACGCATAAAAAAATCGTACTGAATAGTGTTGCCAGGTTTTTTTTGTATTTAACGGGGCGTTTCGTTTTGTGCTCTCGACGGGAATTAAGCCAGTCCGGTTTGTATTTTTTTCCCAGTTAATTCCAACGTGAAACAGTCGCAGTGATTTTGTATTCCTCCAACCCAAAAAATTACGAATGCTATAAATTTAACCCCTGTATCACTTATTTAATATCCAAACTAAAGTTAGCTATAATTAAAAACTAAAACTATTAAAACTAACTAACTTAACTTAAACTATTTAAGTATTATTAATTTCTTTCTAAATTATTTAGTATTTCGTATGATAAAGCGGCTGATAGATAGATAAGTAGCTCGCTGGCCTAATGATTAGAGCGTGCGGCTTTCATTCCGAAGGTCGCGGGTTCGAATCTCGGCGTGTACCGATGACTTAATATTTTAAGTTATGTACATTTGCGAACTTTAGTTACAACAGCGAGATACAAACAGTTAAGGAAAACATCGTGAGGAAACCCGCACATGACTTAGAATTTATTCTAAGGTGTGTGTGAAGTCACCAACCCGCATTGGGCCAGCGTGGTGACTATGGCCCAATCGCCCTCATATTGAGGGTAGGCCTGTGCCCCAGCAGTGGGGACGTAAATGGGCTGTTAATACTATTACTTACTTACCAGAGCGGCCTGTTGTCGAGTATAGCAAGTACATCACATGCCTAATAGAACTTGTTTTTTTTTTCTGACATTGTTTTATAGCTTTTAACGTTTCCGTGAGCATGTTCATTTAATATTACATACTTTTTAAGGGTGATTTTCCTATCAAGGCTAATTTCGTGACTGAATTAAAGTATATTTCAACTTGTTCAGATAAGACCAAGGCAATAGTTGTATGGTGTAATGTGAAATAAAATCTATAAATAAAAATAAGTTATATAGTATTATCAAATAACTTTTTCGTATCTATAAAAAGGATCTTTTAATACATAGAAAAAAAGACAACGATAAATTAAGCGGACCTGAAGGTCTTACGTAAGTTCTTTAATACACTTAAGTTACACCAGCTCCTGTGTTCCAGTTATTGCGAACTACCATTGGAATAACTAAATCTTCTGTTGTTTCAGATTAACGTGCCACGGAGCGTCTGGAAGCGATCCATATCCCGGGGACTCCATTTAAATCACTTTATATGGAGTGGAACGGGTACCTGCGTGCTGCGCCGCGTGTTAGGTCACACAAAAACCAGGATAGATAATAACGCCGGAGCCAAACATCATTTTTGATTAGAATATTATAAATATAGTTTCGAACGACCACACCCGACGAACTTCTAGACTTTAGGTGCTTTACAGACGGACTAGCCTTATTTTCACTGTCAAAATGTGTTCGGCCGTGTAGTCGGAGGGCTCTGGGCGATTAGGTTTAGTGAGGGTTAAGTAAAGAGGTCATAAAGGCGGTGGGGACCGTGCGTGGGTGTGTTGTGGAAGTGAGGGTGACTTGTGTGATGCGGCGGCGGCCGCGAAGACACATACAACCGATACCGGTGAAGCAGATATCCTCGTTCGTCTGACGAATTCGTTAAGGTAAGGCCTCTATATAACTTCTAACATTCACACACGTGATAATAAGTAACATATGTACGTCGTGTTCTTCCTCATAACATCCGCGCCTGTCCTTCCATTGTCTTCTTTATAAATGTATATTTTCTTCGTCTTCAGTTGCATATTATATTATTACTATATGTCATCATCATCACCTGATAGACGCCCACTGTTGGACATAAGTTTCTACCAATAAACTTCACATATAGTCAGCATGGCCTCCGGTACCGCTGGGCATTAGGGACTGTCGTTAATACGGGGGGATTTGGGCCATCTCCTAACACGCTGGCCGAATGCGGGTTAGCAGGAGCCACAGCCTCGTGTTGATTAGCAGGTTACACCACGAGCAGGTGAAGTTGGCTTGGGTCCCGTGAGTTGTTGTGTAGGACCCCTTACACCCCTATCTGTATATTGCACATTTTTATAATCTCTTTCTTATTGTATTTTTGTTCCTGATTGATGGTACACCGACACACATAATTATGATTGTTTATCCTTTGCCCGAGGTTTGCTGAAAGAATCTTGTTTTTGGGGCATTTGTTCAATTCCTCTCAATATATAGTCCATTTTCAAACTTTTTCACAACGATCACAAAAAATGTATATATATTTAAGTAACTGCAGTGCTTATTATCTCACCTGTAACTTAAGTGGCAAAGGTAAGTGTTTAAAAATAGGTTGCTGATACGACAGAGCAGCGTATAGTCCATAGATCGACGTGTCTTATCGCCGCCGTTGCTGCCACATCTACATCGAGGGTCTGCTGAGATGCAGATCCTATACGCTATTCTTAAAACTATAAAATAGTTTTTTTTTTTAAAAAAAGAGGTTCTATTTACGCTTCCAACTCAGACTATTTGAAGATACGGAGAACTTACAAAGTTCTCTTTCAGTTTTACTTACTTCTGTTCCGTACCTTCTCTAAACAAGCTTTATTAGATCGATATCAGTATTCTTCAAATTAAAAGGTTTTAGTTTTGAGCATAACCATAAACATTTCAAAAGGAGTATTTATCGAGTAACTGTTCTACTTTTACAAGTTGAATCAGTTTAAAATAATAATATATGGGTGACAATTTATTGATTCAAAAGCTATAAATTTTACTACGTTTCCAATAAGCTTTAGATCATTTGGATTGATTACCAATTCCTCATCACATCGTCATGTTAAAGTCTACTGTTGAACACAGGAATCTAAATCTGTGTGGATTTTAAATCTGTGTCTCATAGAAATCAGTTTAACTAAACTTGCCATTACAGATTAATCATCAAACTTATGATATACGTTGTATGAATGTACTGTAGGTAATTACTGGTGTAAAAAAGTCTGGTTAAGTCTAACACCTGTCTTAAGCCGAAAGTCACAAAGTCCTGGAGTATATATCATCCTAATTACCGCTTCATTGTTGTGATTATGTGTACTGCTTACAACCAAGAAAATGTCGGGCTCCTCTCGTTTAGACTGGACTAGATCGCTCTCGTCTATTTGTAACAAGTTCTTTTCGCAGTAAAGCAAAGTACTAGTACATCTATATAAGTACTAACTACAGCGTCTATTTCAATGGCGCTGTACTTAGTAAAATTATATGGCTAATGAGACAGACCTTGGGTAATGAAGCCGTTACTACTTTGTTCATTTTTACGCCTTATATTTTTGAGAGGATAGTAGGGAATAGAATAAAAGGTGGTAAATGATCACTGTCGCCGGATGAGAACAGAAACTGTCAACAATCGCTTACCTTATATACCTTTTAAAAATAAGCTCCCCAAATTACCACTTGCTGTTCCCCATCCGGTTAGCTGGCCGTAATCTAGAATTTGATTTGAAATTTAGACTAGAAACTTGTCTGAAATAATACCGCCAGTATACCGGGACGTTCCCGTTATCAGTCCCGTGACTTTCTTTTGAGGACGAATTCTGTAAAATCCACCCTTAGCTGACCTCTAAAGCGCAGAAGCGATATATCTACCATATTTTGAGTGTTTACGTCTAATAGTTTCGGAGATCTCGTAATAAGTATATGAATCTGTATATAGTATATTTTTATATATATATTCCTAAATACAATCGGAGATACAATTCCTTGTGTGATAGTCGTCACCACCGCCATCCATCACACAAATCTATCCTTAATTCTAGTAAATTTATAGTTATATTGAAACTCAACGTAAATTCTAATAAACTTCTTTCAAATAAATATCGATTATCAAGACGTATATTGAATCGTGCTCCTCATTATTCCACCAACCCGCATTGGGCGAGCGTGGTGGGAAATAGCGCAAATCCCCCATATGAACCCCCTACATACAACAGCCTATAGAACTCAGCGGTAACGGAGGCCATACTGATTATAAGTGGAGATCTTTCGAGGAGGGAGGTATATCCAGCAGTGGACGTCTATCGGCTGATGATGATGATGATACTGGAACATCTTTTGTCGGAGATTACACCTAATTAGGAATTAGGACATCTAATTAATGCATCAAATCGTTCAGCCCAATAAATGTGCTCTCTTCTGTGACTCAGGCCTTTGTTTCGCTTGGAAAAAAAATCAATTTATCAATTGCACTGTCCAGAAACGCGGGAGAAGTCTTCTACTGGGCTTTTTTCAGGGTTAGCATGCTTTACCATCTTCCGCATCGTTGTTAGTTAACAACACGTGAATATAGGAATAATTCAAAACTCTTCAAAATGTAAACCATGAGTATTTTTATATATCATCGTCATCGTCAGCTCATAGACATCCACTGCTGGAAATAGGCCAGAGGGCAAAACACTCCCACACGATCGGGTAAGGATTCATGGGGGGATTTGGACCATTTACCACCATGCTGATCCAATGCGGGTTGGCAGGAGCCAGAGCCTCGTCTGTTGATTAGCAGGCTGCACCACAAGCAGGTGAGGTTGGCTTGGATCTCGTGAGCTGTTGTGTAGGACCCCTTCCACTCTTTTCGTCGCATTTCTTAATGGTATAAAAAAAAGCCTTTTGATGCAAATAGCGATTAGTTAGACAATGCATGTAAAAATATCTGTGAAAAGATCTTTGTGTTCGCGGCGCCTTGCTGAAACAATTAATTATAACATGTACATTGTGCAGAGCGGGCACAAAGCTGCCCGAGCTGAACGGCTCCCAAGGGCGGCGTCCAATGAGGAATCGTTAGCCCCGCTCCACAAAAACTGGCGACTTTCTGAAAGAAGTGAATAATTACAAGTCGTACGATATGACTTCTAGAAAATTGTTCACCATTTCATGCACATATTTCTTTATTCAAATAAACTAACAGACGAACAGATAGTCCACCTGATGGCAAGTGATGCGCCCGCCCATAACAACGTGTCGCTAGTTAGTATGATGTAGACTGCACCACAATGCGCTTGTCGCTTCGAAATATAAGATTTTAACTCTCGTTACCTCGGTAATTATACTACCTACAGCGCCTATCAAACCGGATCACATTAATGAATGCACAGTACTGTTTATCTGCTGTAATAGACACTTCGGTGGGTACCTACCTGGTACCCACCGCAGTGTCTATTTTTGCTGTCAAAAAATACTGTCCAAACATTACTGTATTCCGATTTGGAGGACGCTGTAACTAATGTAATTACTATGGTAACGATATTCCACATCTTATGTGTCAAGGCGACGAATACAATGTAGTGTAGTGAATAAAATGCTAACTAGCGCGATCAGTAGATATACCCGTCCTCTAGTCGCTTAGTGAAATAAAAAAAAAACCACGGCGCCGTGTTGCCGAGTTGTGCGAGCACTGCCCGTTGCTGGTCTGAGGCATTGAATTATAGATCTAGATCCATGGTGAAATTACCGTTGGAAGCCATTTCGACTCGTACAGCTCATCTGATACTGGTCTCGTGGACCCGGATCCAAGGTCTGTGGGGGTTGTATTGCCAAATATGAACGGCGTGTACATATTTGCCGATAGTTCCGTAGCGCGCGGCCACCCGGCGACGGTGACGTCACAGCAGGCGCGCGCACCGCACCATCGATCCGCACCCCACCCAAAAAGCGCTGCATTCACCCATCGTCTAAACCTATATTAACAAAGCCGCAATCGTAATTCACTAAAAGCGCTTAATTTCAAATTTCAAAACAAGACTCCAGAAAAGGTCACAATCACCTTCGACTTTTAATTAAAACCTAGCCCGAGCTTGTTATTTTACTTTCCTCTTAAAAAGCACTCGCTTTTTTTTAAAGTTTTTTAGTTAATTAACAATATTGTTCTTTTTAAAAAGGTTGTGTTTAATTAAAACTTAACTTGTTAACTTCTTTTGTAATAATGTGTATTGTTAGTCGAACAAATAAAAGCATGAGAGCAGAGCGCCCATGATCTGATTTGGGACTTTAAGAAACTTATTTTTGTATTTGAAGTAAATTGCAAACATTATGAAATTATATTACTTTGGAATTAAGACAATTTCTCCATTAAAAGAGAAGAGGTCGGTCTTTGAATTGGTAATAAATGTTTGTCTCGTAACACTGCCTGGACAGGATCCAATGCAGTGACAATTTCTGATAACCCTTGCTATGTTTCAGTTAAAAGGCAACTGTAGTTTATTTGATTGTACTAAACTAAATTCCTAACCTAATTTCACTAGTTACTAAATAACTTATGTATCAAGGTGACGATTATACTATGGTTTATTGTAAACATTATCGTGGGTAATCTCGAAAAGTTGTTTAATAAGTTATAGCCACTGTTACACAGGGGTGAAATACAATCATTGCAACGTTTCTTTAGAAATGTAATGCTTTTAAGTATATTATATGAATAGTATGAATGTAAGTTTATTCGGTCATGCCAAACCTTCAAAAAGATACGAGTACCTTATCCTAACCGGTACCAGTATTACGGTATCTAAAAATAGATCGCGATCAGATCTACGGAATATGATATACAAAATGGAAACAAGAAAGTCGTCGGTTTACGTCACCGCTGTTATCAAACTAGGAACATCGTCGGTACACTATATCTAATATATAATATATTTACCTGCTATGTTCACATTGTTTATGAACGTCTTTGTTGGTTCTAACTGTCATAGTTTCCAAGCTTTAACCGTAAGAGACATGAATATAATCAGACTAATCATATTCATAATAACTTGAACTAATAAACATTAGAACTATGTATGAAGAATAAGAATAAATTACCGTCACATCAAAAACTGCACGTTTAAGTAACTTTGTTAGATTATTGCTTATCGGTAGATTAAGCAAATATTTATTTAAGTATCGTACTTATTGTATTATAATTAGAAAACTAGGGTTTCTTTTAATCCATTTTAATAACACCTAATTTTGTTTTCACACTATGAATACGTATCAAAAAAAACGTTGAAAGGAGAATTGGGCTTAAACAAATTTAAAAAATCCTTGTTACAAGTTCACTTAATAATATATTTTGTGCTTACATATTTTAATATAATACGTTGGGGAAAAAGAAATGCATTATTTTTATATGAACTTCAGGACTTTATTTAACATGCTTCGTCCGATTTGGGTCAAATATGCACCGTTTTGTTCTATGATTTGTTGCCATTTTAAAGGTAACTTCATAATGCCTCTCTCGTAGAAGTCCTGGTCTCTATTTGCAAAAAAACTCTAGTAGCCGATTTTCACAATCTTCCCTAGATGCCAATTTTTTATCACTAAAGAAATTTTGTAATGCAAGAAAAAGATGGTAATCGCTTGGTGCCAAGTCCGGACTGTATGGCGGATGCATTAAAACTTCCCAACCAAGCTCCCGAAGTTTCTGGCGAGTCACTGTAGACGTGTGTGGCCTAGCGTTGTCCTGGTGGAACACGACACCTCTCCTGTTGGCCAATTCTGGCCGTTTCTGGTCAATTGCTATCTTCAAACGGTCCAGTTGTTGACAGTAGGGATCAGAATTTAGTGCTTGGCCATATGGAAACAACTCATAATAAATAATCCCCTTCCAGTCCCACCAAATGCACAGCAGAACCTTCCTGGCCGTTAGTCCTGGTTTGGCCACCGTTTGAGGTGCTTCACCGCTCTTTGACCATGATCGTTTTCGCACAGGGTTATCGTATGTGATCCATTTCTCATCTCCAGTCACCATCCGTTTAAGAAATGGGTCTATCTCATTCCGTTTGGCCAAGGCTTCGCAGATGGAAATTCGATCCATCATGTTTTTTTCTGTTAATTGGTGTGGCACCCAAACATCGAGCTTCTTTTTGAATCCAGCTTTGTGTAAATGGTTTAAAACTGTTTTGTGGTCCATTTTTAGCTCCTGGGCGATGTTACGACTGCTAACATGCCGGTCAACTTCGATCATTTCTCCGATTTTATCGACATTTTCGGCGACCGGCCTACCTGTGCGAGGTGCATCTTTAACATCAAAAATTCCTGAACGGAATCTACGAAACCAAAATTGCACACAATTGGCTGTTACAGTATCGGGTCCATAAACACCATTCACAATTTTAGCCGCCTGGCTTGCATTTTCGCCTTTGTCAAAGAAAAACTGTAAAATGTACCGAATTTTCTCTTTGTTCACTTCCATTTTTAACACCCTGTAACTCACAACTGAATGCACCAAACAAAAAACAGGAAAAGAATTTTTTTACAGCGAAATGTCACCTTTCCAACGAGCATAAATCTGAAACTGTTTGATCGATACTTTACGAGAAATTTATCACCACAGCCATCTACCGAAAAAATAATGGATTTCTTTTTCCCCAACCTAATATAACATATATTACATAAAGATATATCATCTATAATTGTGAAAAGAAATGAACATCTTGTGAGAAGAGAAATAGGTGCACACGATTTACTATATATTATATAATACTTTGACTACTTTATTATAATCGGACTTTAGGCAGAGCTTTAACATATCCAACTTACGTTTTACTAAGTGTGGCAATCCACTCTTGATAAACATAACCATGTTTTTTATTTTACTTAGTAACCCAATTATAATAAAGTCATCGTTTATATAATCAAGCAATCACAACACAGCTACCAGTGAGCATACCTAGTGGCGATACTGCGACAATGCTTATCATTATCTAGACATCGGTTTTGAAGAAGTGCGTCAAAACTTAGTACAAATGCGTCACAAATAGTATTTACATATGTTTTTATCAGGCTTTAGATTTTGGATAAGTTTACTGCATTATGATAAATTACACACGGCATTGTACATTTTTAAAATATCTCAGCTCTTGTGATAAAAGATAAAAAAGAAACATACGTGATTGTCATGTAGCGATTAAGTATCTTTTATATATTTAATAAAACTGTCATTTACGGATTTCATAGCGTTAACTGTATATTAATGCCGGAGACCCTCAGACAGGTACCATCGCAGCCCCCATTCCTACCGCCAGGCAGTAATGTGCAAACATTACTTTGTCCCGTGGTAATGAGACTTGACATCTTAAGTCCCAAAGCAACAAGTATAATTTAGTGCAGCATCCTAACTAGCGCCAAGTTGTTATGGGCAAGCGTATCACTTACCATCAAGTGAACGTCGCGTTCGCATCTTCACTTCGTTAAATAAAAAGTAAGATTTCTCTCACGTCTGGAGAGGACTGAACTGACGGAGATCACTCCTGATGTCATAATTATAACGAAGTACCTTCAGCAACTTAATTCTTCTTCTTCTTCTTAAAGTGTCTCTCCAATTAATGAAGATTGCGATCAGCGTGGTACAGTCCTTTTTGTCTCTGGCTCGGCGGAACAAATCGTACGCGTTAGATATCTAGGCATATGCCAGTCCATTCCTTGATATTTTTCAACCATGCCTTTTTCTTCTCCCCACCTTTCGTTTTCCATAGACTTTACAAGCATCTTAATTATTGATTATTTATTTAACACGTCAGCGGTGATACAAAATTACAATGATCATCAGATTAACGAAGGTATTGGTCAGTTTGTAGCTGCCATTGTCGTCGTGCGCGGTGTTCGCACGTATCAACACAACATTTCACTCTTATGAAAATCAAAGGTAATATGTAATAACGAAAAAAATAATAACTACTACATATAATTAAGTAACATTTATAAAACTTATCTAATTATTAATAGAATAGGTAATGACTACAAAAATCTGTTCTGAAATTACGATAATGGTGATTTCATATATAGTGGCACGATTTTCATACAGCGTTTACATCGTTATGTCATGTTTGATTTTATCAACTTTTATTAATAAAATGATGTGAATGGCCGAAGGATGAGGATAATCTTGGAGTGGATACCACATAGGTGACATATAAGCCGTATACCTGTAGATGAATGGATGATTAAAAAAGAATTATCAGAAGTAGACGAAAGCTCAAAGATTGCATGTTTGTAGCTTCTGTTGTGGAAGCTCGTAACCTACGGTCTATATTATAGCTTGTAGACTTTATAGGTTTTTTAATCATTGAAGAGCAGGACATTCATCTGATGGTGCTCATAAATACATGACGTTAGTTAGGATGATATAATAATAATAATAATGATTTATTAGCAGTATTTACATTTACATATACACTGAGAAACCGCGGGTTTTGAACGAAGCTAAGCTTGTATCTCAAGACCCTAGACCCCAACCCCAAGACCCAGTCGTGGATGAACTGCAATACTTTATCCCGCGACCCCACGAACACGTGGATGAGAGTGGAATACCGTGTGAAGCTTTTTAGTCGGTTAGAGCCCGACACTACCACCAACGCCGGCCCAATTTGGCGACGGGGTGTGCACTTCCGTTAGCATTTTGTTACACACGTTAATAATAAAAAAAAAAAAAAACCCAAAGACCCAAGATATACACAGAACCACATTGCTTTGAGACCTAAGATGTTAAGTCTTGTTATATCAGTTATTTCTTTTGCTACAGCATACTTGAAACATGAACAGAACAATTTTATTCACACTACTGTTCGCCGGCAGAACTAGACACTGCGGTGGTTTCTACCTATACGGTCTCCTGTAACAAAGACCTACCAGTAAATCCACTGGTGATATAAAAGGATTAATATCCTTTTATATTACACAATAATACCAATGTTAATACATTAATATATAGTTTAAGTTATGACGTAAAAAGAAACCTTTCAAATGAACATCACGTTTTTTCATACGGCATATTAAAACAGACGGACAGATTGAATGTGCTCTGTTTAGTCTATGTATTGTTTGAAGACTGCTGTTTAGGAACTCAGCCAACTCTGGTACATAGTCAACTATGTTTTTTTTCCCATTCGTCGAGACGAGCAGGATGTTTACCTGATGGTAGGTGATACGTCTGTTCATAACAATATGGTGTTAGTTAATATAATGAATATCTCAAAGCTTAAGTTGGGACCACAAATCTACTACCCTTGTAGTTTAGAGCCCATCAAATATCTGAAGAGGAGCTGATTAATTAACAACAAAAACTTATTAACAGTTAAATTGTTTGTAAAAGAGAAGAAATTTATCAATTTCTATCTAACTATTGTCTCTACAAACATTAATTATACTAAGTGAATCTAAACGTCTTTAGACACTTTCATACTGATGAACAGGGATTAATTTATTATTATTTACATGGTGTGGTCATTAAAGTACAGTTTACTTAATAAACATACACAGATAAAGTAACATTCTCGAATTTGACTCAGATTGGGTTTCCTTACAAGCTAGATGTATTTTTCACGAGATATCAATCAGTTCAGATTTAAAAATCAATTACTTTTCGATCCGTAAGCTCAAAGAACAGTCAAAATCTGCGTGCTTTGTCTAACGGGTTGGTTTTTTTTAAACCGCCCTCTACACTACTGACGATTCATTTGCATGAAATTTGCAATTCAATTTAGTAGAGCGTATTAATCAACGGCGTCCCGTTCAAACCCTTGACAAAAACATTCATCTAGAAACTGATTTTATACACATAAATTATAGTGACGGGATTCTGTATTACGACAACGTTATTTTAATATCATAATAGTTCTTCTACAGAATAAGGAAGAAATTTAATTTTTCTGTACACTAGCTCCTCCTCACCTGCTTTGCTAGCTGTAATATGGAATTATATTTAAAGTTTAGATTAGAAATAAGTAAGAACTATTCCTGCCGCCCTATAAATCCCATTTTGTTACTAAAACCCCCAAAACTCACTTTGGGGAAGGAATTTGTAAAATACATTTTTGGTTGAGCTATAAATAGCAAAAGGTATATCTCTACCAAATTTTGAGTGTATAGATCTAATAGTTTCCGAAATCTCGCATTGAGTCAAGTAATTGTTATTGAATTAGATCTTGAGCCCTCTTTTTCTTGTAACACCGTGAATATATTGTACTTTTCACCATTGGATTGATTTTCTTATTACTGCAAAGTTTTATCACAGCCGTATTTATTTTAGTAACTTTGGCAAACTTCGGACTCCGACTATTGTTTTAACAGCCATGGCGTTAAACTCTTGCCGTAACTTTTTTATTGATATTAATAAAGTAATGTTTCAAACTTTAAATTTAGATTTAAAAATACACGTAAAACTTTCATTTCATAAAATTTGTTAGTTTTGTTTCTTTATATTGGAAAATTATTGTGTATCGGATGTAAATGTAAAACCAATGCCGGTCGGTAAGATTTTCATGTTGCATACATATGCACAAAATTTGATACCTTGAGGTTTTATATGAATTAATATGTCGGTGTAACGTCCCTAAATAACCTGTTTCACTAATTCTATCCGTCGCCCCACGTGCTGTACGTTGGCAGACAGTGAAGTAATCACGCGCATTGTAATCGGTTATTTTTAGACGAAAATCAACGTCTTGTTCCTAAGACGAATCGATGTGATGACTGCTATATGATATTACGTTTTTGTTGAAACTTAAGTAATCGAGCAATGATACTTTTTTTAATGTAACTAGTTTTATTTACATATTTTTTTACATGTCGAATCATAATGGAATAATGGAAGCCATGGCAGTTCAGTTTGTAAAGCAATTCTATATGCTTACGTCTCGGGGAGATGTGCGTATGATCCTCACACAGCTTGATGAATTAAAATATTGTGAGGAAACTGACATGTTCCAAGAACGGTAGCTTTCTTGTGACATCTACCAACCATACTTGACTAGCGTGGCGGATGAATGGCTTTAACTCGCTCCTTTTGAGAAAGGCCCTGAGTCCCCACAGGTATGGATATAGAATGAACGATGTATATAGATGAAAGAATGGAGATCACTTATCCACTACGCTCTTCAAAGGCAGATCGGCTTATGTCACATATCTACGAAAACTATTGTTATTGGAAAAACTCTGTTTCATCACTATGATAGCTCACTCAAGTCCTGTCGCATTCGAACTTGCACCTCTAAGAGACACACAGCGCCGTAACACCAGAAATAATACTGAGCTAAATAGCTCATAATTGGAATTTTTATGTACTGCACCTTAACTATGGTTTATTGATTTAATGTCACTACAAACAATTTGAAATATATCGTGAATACATTCTTTAATGAAATTTTGACCCATTTTTCATTATAAAACAGAACGTACCACGAGATTTAGTAAGCTGTATATATATAACTAGTGTATAAAATATGTTAATTGAGTGTTCCTTAAAATAATACTAACAGTTTTATGTCTCTCCTAAACATTCTTTTAATATCGGCGAGCAATCATCGAATGATAACCTCCGGGAACACTGTAATTTCTTTAAGGAAGTACAGGTTTTTCTACAAGAAATACCGGCATTTGTCAGCATTACGCATAACCACGTTCTAGGGAACAGTATTAAGCCTACCTGATACATTTTTGTGCCGTAGTAACAGCGTTAAGGCGTTGTAGTATGTAGTTGCTCAAGCAAATCCCTAAGCCCCTTTTAGCCATTGCACGGCAGACCTTGATACAATATCAATAAGTATTTTCTTAAAGCTCCAGGGCTATCTCTTATGTGGCAACATATCTCGTTTTTGCTAAAAGTGTCAAATCTAACCAAAAAAGAAAGCAAAACTGAAGCTTTTGAAGTATATTAAAAAAAGTAAAACAAAAAAAAGTAAAAAATAGGACCGAATTTAGTACAATCATAAAAAACTAACAGCTCGTTGCAGGGCCTTAAATAATCATTAAGATAAGGTTTGACGCACGACGCCTATCTATGAACGGACCGGCGATACTGGAACGACTTCCAATAATGTTTATAATAGACAGAGATTATATTTTTTTTAGTTTGGTAAAACATTGGAAAAGATACCCTATTATCTAGTTTTTTCAGTGGTGAGCCTAGGCTTAAGTCATATCCTTTCTTGAGACGTGCTAAGCCAAAGTGCAGAGGAGTACTGCTGCGTTCCGGAGGAGACTTCGAAGTCCCTCCTAATGCATTAAAAAGGATCATGGAGAAGGTTTCATAATTCTGAACCAATAAAAAAGATAGTTTAAAGATTTTACCCGCAACATAAAAAAGTTATAGTCGTCATACGGCAAACCCCAACACGTAACGACTACCAATAACGAAATGTATCATATTTGACGTATTTGTCTTATATCAAACCCCTTTCTTCCTAAGAACTCAATATATAAAACTGCTAAACTGATTTGATGTTTCATTGATGTTGGATATTTTGTTCTAAGCTGTTCAACTTAGAATTAATTATGACCACCACATTTCCACCTTATTGCAGTCCATTGTAGAGTAAGTGGCTCTATGGTCAGGTAGAATATATAGGAAGTGGAGATAAATGACTAAAAAATAAATAACTTATTACTATTCCTTTTTTTTTTTTTTTTTTTTTTTTTTTTTTTTGATATCGGTGGTGGAAATGCTGTTAACGCATACCCAGCGTCCTTTTCGAGGGGGGGGACGCCGGGTTATGTGGGGCTCGGGGCCACTGAGATGTTGTGCGTGACCCCCATACCCACTAAAACCACCACCGCTTGTCCCGCCACACGCATACTGGAGACGCCCGGGTTTCAGCCAAGCAACTCTCCGGGCGCCTCCGCGTATAAAACTCCTCTTGGTGGGTACCCGCGGGGAGCAAAGGCACCCACCTGCCGTCCCGTACCGGCCCCTCGCGGGACCGGCACGTTGGGGCCCCCCGACCCCACAGACGACCGCGCGCGCCCACGACGGAGCGCATGCTCGGCCGCCGCCCTCCCGTGAAGGAATTGGGCGGCGGCCTCTCCCTCCAGACTCCCCCCCTCGTCGAAGTGGGAGGGGGGGGACAAAAACCAAGACTCCCCCGGGGGACGCACCCCCAGGGGAAACACGACAAAAGGCCCAAAGGGCCACGCCCAACGGCCCGAACGCCCCATCACACCGTGCCCGGCTAGGGGCCCATCGCTCACGGCGGGAGGAAGCGGACGGCGTGGTTCTGCCGCCGCGCTCTCCCGCCGGCCCGCCGCCGCCTGCAAGGTGCGGCAGCGGCGTCGGCCTCCCTCGTGCGCTCGGCGGCCTCCTTCTGACGCATCACTGCGCCGCAGAAGGAGGCTACCGCCCTCCAAGACCTCTCGCTGCTCAACATACGATCGATTACAGTCGGCAGCGAGAGGTCACTGCCGACTTGCGCGACGAGGGCGTGGCGTTGCGGCCCCCATGCCGGGCACTCCGCCAGAGTGTGGTGCGCCGTGTCAATCGGCGCACCACACTCGACGCATTCCTGCGTCATCTCTCTACGAGCCACCTGGTGCAGGTACTTGCCGAAACATCCATGGCCTGTCAGCACCTGCACCAGGTGGAACGTCAAGGCCCCGTACCGCCGGCTCATCCACCGGGACAGGTGGGGCCTGATGGCCTCCACCGTGTCCCGGCCGGCGGCAGGGTTACCTAACTCCGTCTCCCACCGCCGGATCAGGGCGTCATGGGCAACGCGCCTGATCCGGCGGACCGTGGCCGGGTCCGGCCGACGCTCTCCGGCATCCCGCAGGAAGAGGTACACTTCCGCGAGCGACTGCGCCTGTAGATGCCAAGGCGCATCGCCCGCGAGAAGCGTACCCGCCGTCCAGGACACCGTACGGTACGCCCGACAGGCTCGGTTCGCCAGGATACGTTGGGCCCTCTTCAACACGGGCCCGTTCCTGGCGGTCTCGCACCTATCCACCCATACGGGCGCTCCGTACAGTGCCATACTCCGCAGGATGCCAGAGTATAGGCGCCGACACAAATGACCCGGCCCCCCGACATTGGGCAGCAATCTGCCCAGCGCAGCGGCGGTGGCGGTGAGCTTCGGGAGAAGCCGTTCGAAGTGCTCCCCGAAGCTCCATCGCCCGTCCAGAGTGAGCCCTAAATACTTGAGGGCTCCCCGCACTGGGACCCTCTCGCCCCGGACGGGGATGATCGCGCCCCGGGGTGGACCCCTGCGGGGTCCGTGGAAGAGGAGGGCCTCCGTCTTCGTGACGGAGACCCTCAGACCCAGCTGCTCGATCCGGTCCACCACCAGCGACGTGCTAGTGGCGGCCAGACGAGCAGCCTCGTCGTAACTCCTCCCCCGGGCCGAGACGAGGGTGTCGTCCGCGTAGCATAGTACCCTCGTCCCGGGGAGGACCGGCTGCCGCAGCAGCCAGTCGTACGCGAGGTTCCACAGCAAGGGGCCCAAGACCGACCCCTGTGGAACCCCGCTCTCCACGCGCCGCCGATGTAATTCGCCGCTGCCATCAACCCAGACGATCGTCCTGTCCTTGAGGTACGCCCCCAACAGCCCGACCATGTAGGGGGGGAGCCGGAAAAACTCCAGCGCCCCCCTGATCGTCGCGAATGGCAGGCTGTTGAAGGCGTTCTCGATATCTAAGGACACCCCCAGGACCACCTCGCCGTCACCGAAGGCCTCCAGACAGAGGCCCTTCAGGTCGAGCAGGGCGTCCAACGTGGATCGCCCTGCCCGAAATCCGTACTGGGCCTCATGGAGGCCCGGTCCCACCTCGGCGAGGTGCCGAACGAGACGGCCGGCCAAGATCTTCTCGAAGACCTTACCCGCCTCGTCCAGAAGGACGATCGGTCTGTACGCGGAAGGGGAGTCGGGGTGACGGTCCCCCTTCCGCAGCAGGCAAAGCCTGCCCGTCTTCCAGCGCTCCGGGAACTGCACGTGCCGAATGCAGGCGTCGTACAGTCCCCGGAGCTCCTCGCGCAGGTGACTCGCGGCCACCCAGAGGGCCCTCGATGGGACCCCGTCAGGCCCCGGAGCCGTACGTCGACCCCGGAGACGACCCAGGGCCACGTCCAGCTCCTCTTCCGTCAGAGGAGGGCCCTCCTCTGTGGCCGCCGCGGGGGCGGACATAACCGGGGGCTGGAATGACGCGTCAGCCCCCGGGAACAACCGGTCCACCACCCCTTGGAGGAAGTCCGGGTCCAGGGCCTCCGTTAAGGGGGCGCCTGCGGCACAGAGCTTCTTCCGTGCCGTCTTGAACGGGCGCCCCCATGGATCCCTGTCGACCCCTGCCAGTAGTTCCTCCCAGGCAAGGGTCTTCGCCCGGACTATGGCGAGCCGCAGGGTCTTGCGGGCTTCGGCATACTGAACCTGCAGCCGCTCCTCCTCCCCCGTCACCTGCGTGCGCCGACGCCGACAACGCTGCAGTGCCCGGCGACGAGCCTGGGCCGCCGCCCGGAGGCCGGAGAGCTCCTCCGACCACCAGTACAGCTGGCGGCGGTCCGCAGGACGTCGCCGCATCCTAGGCATGGCCGCATCGCACACCTCCTGAAGAGCGCTGTGGATGCGACCTTCCAGCTCGTCGACGCCGACGTCGTCTGAGCCTCGGGGCATGTTCCATCTCTGGAACAGCGCCGCCTCCTCGGCGAGCTCCTTGTCGAACTTGCCGAGGACCCAACGAGGGAAGTGGAACCCGGGGCGCGATGATGTTGTGCCGCGCCCCTGAGGAGGGGAGACCTCGAACCTGATATATCGGTGATCCGATAAGGTCTCCACCTCCTCTTCCACCCGCCAGTTTGCCACACGGCGCGCGAGCGCCGGTGAGGCAAAGGAGAGGTCCACGATGGACCCCCCCGACCCTCGCACGCACGTGAGCGCGTTTCCCTCGTTGAGGAGGCTCAGACCGGAGAGCAGTGCCCATGCCTCAACTGCTCTCCCTCTCGCGTCGGTGGCGGTGCCGCCCCAAGAGCGAGACTTGGCGTTGAAGTCGCCGAGGACCAAGATCTCCCTCGGTGACAACCTGCCCGCGGCGGCCCTGACAGAGTCGAGAAACACCTCGAACTCTGCCAGGGATCGGTTGGGGGAGAAGTACACCCCGATGACAGCGTACCTCCCCCAACCTGCCGCCGCGTAGCCGTGCCCCCTCTCTAGTGACTTGAAGAGGGGGCAGGCGCCCGCTCTCGCCAGCACCGCCACCGTGCCGCCCAGGTCCCCAACCCAGGATGATTGGGCGGGAATCCTGTACGGCTCTGATGCCACGCCAATGTGGCATCCCCACTCCGCCAACGACTGCAGGAACAAGTCCTGAGCGCTGGCGGAGTGGTTGAGATTCGCCTGCAGGAGTGAGATGTGGGCCATCAATTAATTGATGACCATGTTCTCACCTCCTGCAGGCGCCCTATTCTTCTCCGCGACGCGGGAAGGTGTCCCGGCCGCAGCCTTTCCCTTGACCCTGGGGGGGAGACAAGTTCTCCCCCCCATCAAGTGGTTGGACTTCCGACCAGAGTCGGCGCAGACGGAGCATCGGAACTCCGACTGGCACTCGCCGGCCCTGTGACCCACCTTCCCGCATCGGAAGCACTGATCCTTCCGGCATTTGGGGGATGGGCACGTAGCGGAGGTGTGCCCGATCGCCATGCAGTTGAAGCAGCGCAAGGGGCGCTGCTCCAGAGCCACGATCCTGGCCGAGGTCCACCCGACCAGGACGCGGCCCTTCTCCGCCAGCAGCTTCGCGGCGGCGACCGGACACGTTACGATGGTGGTGCCCATCCCCCCGGGCCCGTCCCTTACGGACAGGGCCTTCACCTGCCCGGCTGGGCAGCCCGTTGCTGCGACGACCGCAGTCTCGACCGTCTCTTTGGTGGCCGAGTCGTCCAGCTCGGTCACCCGCAGATCCGCGGTTTTGACCGGCCGGACGACGTCGGCCACCCCAGCCAGCGAAGTCTTCATCTTCTCCGCTAGCTGGTCTGCAACGTCATGGCCGTGGCTGACACCCAGCTCGAACAGGCGGGCCCCCGCCATAGTGGGCCGCACCCGCACTTGGCCCACGAGGCCCAAGTCCTCGAGGGCGGACGTCTTCACCAGGGAGCTCATGATCTCCCGGTAAGACGTCCCCTCGGCCACCGCCTCGGGCCGCAGCTTGACTATCACTGCGGCCGTCTTGGGCGGCGCAAGCTTGGGCCCCTTCTTGGCGGGGGCCGCCTTCTCGGCGGGGGCCGCCTTCATGGCGGGGGCCGCCTTCTTGGCGGCCTTGGCTCGCGCCTTCCGGCCGACCACCTTCACCCACGAGCCCTCCTCCGTGGAGGGCCCGGGCAGCGGCACGTTTTCCACCTCCATCTCTCCCTCAGCCGAGGATGTTGTTGTTGGCTGAGGGCGGGAGGTCGAGGCCTTCATCGGCGCCCGGCGAGGTAGTGGTGCCGGCGCAAGCGCCTGTCGGGGCGCCGAGGGCGCCGCCGGCCGGGTCCTAGCCGAGGTGGCCGCGTCTGCAGGCGCGGGGGCCTGCGAAACGGGATTGCCACCCCGCGCCTTCCTTCCATCCGCCGCCAGAGGCGGACGGATGATGGGGGCTGGAAGTAGGCGGTCTTCCAGCCCGGCGAAGCGACCCTCGATCATCCGCGCCGTGGCACCGAGCATCTGTTCGGATGCCCGCTCCACGGCCGCGTTGATGAGGGCCGCAAAATCCGCCGGCTCAGGAGGAGGAGGACGAGCCGGAGCCTCTACTGGCACGGGCCCCGCCCCAGTGCGCAGTGCCGCCACCTGCTGGCTGAGCTCCTCGTTGTATTTTTTAAAGGCGAGGAGCTCACGCCTTATGTACTCCACCTCCGTCTCCAGGCGACGATTGTCGCTGCGGAGACGGAGGTTCTCCTCCGGCTCGAGTCGCGCCGCCAGGGCTACCACCGCCTCTTTGATGCAGAGGACGGCCTGGTTCAGCTTCTTCTGGAAGCCGCCGGACAGCGATTTGCTCGTCTTACTGACGAGCGAGATGTCGTCGGCGGCTCCCTCCACTTCGCTGACCAGCTCCACGGTGGTCATATCTCTGGCGGTCCTCCTCCGTTTTCCGATCCCGCCGTCGCCCTCCGATGCAGGCGGCCCCGGCTTGCGGAACCGATCGGTGCCCACGATCGCCCGGAAGGTGGCTACCTCCACAGGCGACCGGGACCTCGACCGGTCCCTGCTCGTCGCGCCGCTCACCCCACTCTCCGGGGCAGGCGAAGCTCCCCCAGAGGAGTCCACGCCTCGCGACGATCCCGCGCTCCTCCCCCTGCGGGACGTCGACCTCAGCGCCATCCCGCAGTCGGTCCTCGCGACCGCGGCCACCGACCTCGCCCCCTCTCCCGATCGGGAGGCCCTCCGCCTCTTTGCTCCGCCCTTCACGGGCACCGCGTCCACTCCGCCCGTCGCAGGCACCACACCTCCGCCCATATCGGGCCCGACATCACCGCCGACCTCAAGGGGCAAACCTTGAAGTTCGACCCTTAAAATTTTTTTGTTTCCCAAATTCATATGAATCCCACGAGTCACGGGTTATTGAGGTCCACCATCGACAGAGCCCGTGTTGCCTCCGGTAAGCCTAGATATCGCGTCCAGGGGGTCGGCCGGTCCCCTGTCGGGGTCCGCAGTAGAGACTGGACTCCCCTCCAGCCATGCACTCCTCACGCTGCGTCGCCGCTTGAGTTGGGGTAGTTTTTTATAGAGGTTTTCCTCCTCGCGCCCCGGGCGGTTAAGCCAAGGGCCTCGGTCCCGTGTGACCGCGAGACATGACCACGACATCACACGGGATTACGACCGACGGTGGCGGCAGGAAAGACCCACCGCCTGCCCGGGGCAGGGTAAGTGCACACCGAGCCCGCCGTCGCCCCTCCACTGTGCCTTCTGATAGTCAGAGGGACACGCGGAGAGACCCCTCCCGCCGGGTTATCCGGCTGTCGGATTATTAGCCGTCAGCTGCCCTATGCCCGAGAGCATAAAGCAGCTGCCGTTGCCCAGGGTACACCAGTCCCAGGAGATGCCCTTACCCCCGGACCGAGGTCCGAAGGCAACTGCATCTCCCGGGCACACGAGGAGGTTATCCGACCCAGCACCCTAACTTATTACTATTCCTATCGTAACCTCCGTTAAACAACAGTAATGGTAGTACCCTTACTATTTATGATTCTAATTGGATCAAGTAGCTTAAACTTGCCTAAAAAATGTTTGATATTTTAACTAAACTTTTATCTCGAAAGGACGTATTAATCCGTTGTTCTTGCTGTTAATATTTGCAAAAGACCGGGCGAAATATGAACAGACCGCCAACCTCCGCTTATAATTTTAAAAAGCATAATTACATTTTTTGTGTTTTTTATGGTGGCAAATTGCTCTTATGTAACTATGGAATTTCTTCTGCTGAAAATAGTATGACAACTCAATACAAGCTGTGTTACGGTTTAAAGAGCTCTGTAACTATTGAAATTACTGGGGCACCGAGACTTAACATCTTGTATCACAAAGAAACGAACGCTATGTGGTGTACTGTTTATCATTCTAACTTGCAGCAAATGGTTATGAGCAGGTGTTTCATTTATCTTCAGGTGAATATCCTGCAAGTATCATCTTGTTAACAAATAAAAAAATAACCCATGTGCACTAAAGAAATTGATGAATGAAAATTGAATAATATGTTAATGAATCATTATTATAATTTAAAAGGCTGTTATTTATAATAAGTAAAAACAGTAACCTACTAATATTATCATAAAAAACCGTTCAGACGTGACCGGTTTTCGATTCGCATGCGCATTGCACTCTACGGTTACCGTACTAAACGGAGAAACGTTTTCAGTACTTCGCCGCTTACGACACTACTATTCTTTTAAAATCGATCGGCTAATACAAGCGCAGGGTTGTCATTCACTGACGTCGCGTCTGCGATCCGTACAACGCATGCGCTACGCGCACTAAAGCATATTTCTACTCGGCTGAAATCTTTTCAACATTATCTCATTTTGTCGCAACACGATATAGATAACAAAAGCGCTAGTAAAATATTTTATTAATTATGCGATAACTGAATTGCCGTTGTTTTGTTATAAATGAAAAGCAAATTGCGGCAAACGTATGCCGTAATATTTAATTGTCGTGGAGTGTGCGGTGACGGATGGACGGATTTCGTGTCGGATCGTGCGGTGTGTAGCGGCGTCGTGGAGCAGTCAGTAAAGCGGACTCGAGCCGCGCGGTCGTGCGGTGTGTCGGTGCTCGTAGTTGTTTTTAGTTTTGACAGTTGGCGCGTTTTTTTCGTTTCAGTTCAACTAGATATATTTTGTGGAAAGCATAGATTTTAAGTTAGTGCTAATCTGTGTATTTTCAGTTAACTTCTAGTGTGCGACTAGTCAGTTGTGAATTTAACACATTGGCTGTGAATTTAGTGATTGTACGCCTTGTGCACTTTTTCGATTAGAATTTTGTGAGTTCTCTTTTGGAAATCCAGTTTCGTGTAGGTTTCATCTGCTGCAGGAGACGAATAAGGTACATAATGTTGTATTATATTATTAAGCTGATGTAGTTAAACCATTTAATGCATGGTTAAGTCGTACACTGAACATTGCTATTTGGGGCAGACAATTTCTCTTGCGGCTCGGATTAAAACCAGTTCCAAATATAGCAGATCGGGATTCAGCATAGAAATACACCTTTATACTCGATTGAAATTGAATGGACCGTATTCAAAGTTATATAAAGAAGTACTTCGAGTAAGTTTAGTTGAGAATCTCGTTTTCCCTTGGCCGGGGCGAGACGATGTAGACAGCTGTGCACACGTAACGGGTAAAAATAAATACTCGGGCATTATCGGCTGCTAGACAAGCCGGCTTTGCTGTGGACACCGCGGTATTATTAGTGCACACTATACAATATTCATGCCACTTACAGGTTATGTAGGTTCACAAAATTTGCAAATATTATGTTAACCTTATAAACCATGGGAAAAATTAATAAATAATATTATTATACACACATAATAATTACATTAAAAAACATACAGAATTCTTATCCTCTTAGATTGCAATTTACCCACACTACAAAACAGTTGCAAAATAAAACTTGATAAAACCTTGACAGTAAGTACCAGTGTTGTTCACAAGAGTAATAATCATTTGAGAAATTTTTCATCTTTTAATTTATCAAAATACTTGTAAATCAGTCATTACTTTAATAATAATAAATTTAATTACTTTTTTTTCTATTGTGTAGAGAATTTAAAACACAACTTGAGCAAAATTTAATTCATTTGCTTGTATTTGTTTTTATATATAAGTAGATATTTTATTATTTCATGTAATTATTATATTTTAATGTCTGCAAGTAAAATATTCATATAGTAAAAAGTTAAACAAAATACTTATCAATTTTATTTATTAAGCTAATGATGCAAAAGCATACTCATATTTTAAGACAGATAATGTGCACCAAAAGTATTATTTATTACATGAAATTTAAAAGCTTTAAAAATGTTTACCTTGCAAATTTTATTCTTGAAATATTTAGTTTCTAAACATTTAATTCGTATAAACATAAATTTTGTTTTTGAATCAGAGTAAATTTAAATGCAATATTTATTATTAGTATATGTATCTAAAATTCTATTACTCAATGTTATATTGACCCTTAAACACAATTCTGTACTAACAAATAAAAAGTATTTATAATATATTGATGGGCAATCTGCCAAAACATAATATGGATGCTGGATCTGTGATAGCAATTAAGTATTCATTTGGGATCATAAATCTTTTCTATTTTATTCATAAATGGCCGGCAGTTAGCCTGTCCTCATTCCAGCTGGAAAATTAAATGGGACAACCCTCTCTGCCAAGCTTTATATCACTGATGCTGAGTTTTTAGTTTTGATCATATTAATGGCATTTAATATATGTCATTGATTTTATTGTCCAAGTATAATGAGTTCTTATTATTTTCTATGTACTAGGCTCTACTGATACATTACTTTCTGAAAAGCAAATAATCAAACTGAAACAAGAGTATTCAAATTTACATTGTCTTCGTAACACACTTTTTATATGACTGAACTTATTTACTTTTAAAGAAGGTTCAATTATTTATTGTCATTGTAATAAATAAAAACATTATTGGACATATAAGTTGAAGGTTCACTCCAAATTCTAATCATTAAATAGTTACTAAATAGTCTTGTTTTAATACTGTGTAGGAACATTAATATATGTATAAGTATCTATAATAAAAAATACTAATGCTAACTTCCTAATGCAATATTATGAATACTCATGATATATTATGATTATCATTCAATGAAACGACAAGCTATAGTAAACTAAGTTTTTCAAGCAATAAAATAGTATAATAGTGTAATTATTAAGTTTTTATTACATTAATGATAATTTTGATAGTTTTGGTTAAAACATCAATTGATTTAAGATTTTTCTGAAATTTAAATATTTGTTACTATTACAGGAAAAGGTATGTATAAATATGAAATTACATTCAAATAATATTTCAGCTCGTATAAATAGAAGACTAAAGTAAATATCCATATCACAAATAAATATCAAAATTCCCTAACACCGAAAAGGTACAGGTACAAATAGTGACGGTAGGTAATAAGATATAGAAGTACCTGCAAAATATACAACAATGGTTTTTAAAATGTTTCAATTGATATCATTCTATAGTTGTATGTGGTTTAGAGGTATATATACATATATATTGTTATCATCATCATCTCAACAGATGCACATACACTGTTGGACAGGCCTCTTGTAATGTATTCCATAAAATGAGTAATATACTTGTATATTCATATTGTCATTTGTATGTAATTTTATTATTAATTTCTTTTTGCATTGTTTTGTTCACATATATTGCACATACAATTACACTACGGCGACTAGACGGCCGTTACACCGCCGTGACGCCGCTCCAGTCGCCATTAATTACAACACAGTGACGGAGCAGAGCATTGAATCTCATATGAATTTTACATTTCCCATAGGATGTAGAAATATATTTTATACTACATTATGTTTGTAAATTAAAAGGATCATATTTATGGCGTGTGACGCAACGCCATATACCATCATCACGACCTGGACTGAGGTTCTTTCACATTGCATTTTAACGCAACTTTTTATCACACTCTCAACTACTTTATAGAAACACTGCTCACTTACTCATGATAGGTCTGTTGCCGGAGTCGGTCTATCGCAGCTCCTATTTCCGGTTTGAAGGGCGCTGTAACTAGCGAAATCATTTCAATAACGGGATTTAACATCTCGTCTTAAGGCGATGAGTATAATGTGCTGTGTATATCGTCCTAAATAGCAGCACGTTGCTATAAGTACTTGTACCACTTACTGATGGTAACATCTCTCTCGTCTCGTCGCTTCTTGGTATAAAAAGATAATCAGTTATCATCAGATGTAATCCCTCTTCCACTTAGGATCCTATAAGAAAAAGCGTACTTTTTGAAGGTCAGCAAAGCAGCCGGGACCTTTTAGGTGTTGCGTATGTCTATGGGCCCATTTATTTAGTTTCCCTATAAAAAAATATTTTCTAGATTTTGTTGTTGCCACAAAATTACATGTCAATGTATTAATATCAAATTTTTTTTCTATTTCGTATTTTTACTACACATACAGGTTTACTCCTTCGCTAAGGTTAGCCAGTGGAAAAGTCAATGTGAGTTAATCTCGCCTGTACCACACCATCAACGTGTAATCACCTGTCTTTGTTTTTATTTGTGTTTAAAAAAGGCGTAATGTAAAATAATATAGACAAATACAAGTAAGTTAAGTAAACCTTGAGGCAAATTCTGTTGTAGAAACCAGACATAGTAATGAGACAATTATCGCCGATACTAAGCGACGATTCGGGAGGGTGAGGTGTATTTAAAGCGATTCCAACTCGTCACCGGCGCGCGCGTCACTCCGAAACGCGAATAGAAAACTGGTGACCCTCGGTGCGGTGACGTCGGCCCCGTTCATGACTGCCTACCATTAGGGCTCCAACACACAAATTTATAAAACGCTCCTAACTATATCTAGAAGAAAAAAGGAACATTTCTATATCATACATATTAGTGTACTGTTTGTTATGTATCTATATATCAATATGGGGAAATTATGCCGTTTCCCACTACTCAGGCTCAATGCGGATTAGTGGGAGCCAGAGCCTCGTTTGTTGATTACCAGGTTGCACCACGAGCAGGTAAGGTTGACTTGGATCCCGTGAGTTGTTGTACGGGACCCCTTACACCTCTTCTTCCCCCATAGGAATTACTACCGGTATGTGAATCTTTGAGGGAGGCTTAGTCCAGCAGATAACGTCTATTAGCTCTTGATGACGATGATAAGATATATGTATATATATATATATATATATAATTTAAAATTGTCATTATAGTGCAGAGCATTGGCTTGTAAGTAGTCCGTCTCGGCTTTGGAGCGGCGCCAAGTTGACCTGGCCTGGGCAGCCTGCTATGTCATTGATGAGACGCTCTTTCAGCTTTACATCGTGAATAGAAAACGATTAGTTTCATATTATTTACTTGTTTCCATATAAAAATCCTTGTACGTATATAATAAATTATGAGCGTGTTGAGTTGCAAATCCGTGTTATTGAGTTAATTCCACTTTTCACACTCTCGAGCTATGAAAACTGTTTTCCAACACGATTATTTCTATAAACTAGTTATGTTGGCCACTCTATTCATTATAGAAATATAATTAAAGTAACGGTACTGATAGAGTACAAGTATAATTGATTTTGTTAGAATTCTTGGAGGAAGTTTTTGGTGCATAACGTCTCTGAATTTTCTGTACCGTTTTATGAGTCGGCTGCATGCCGGATGGATGTTTATTATGCTAAACATGCTGACGAGATGATCTAGATTTTTTTTATTCAATTAAGCGAGCGGAATGTTCACATGATGGCAAATGATACGCCCTGCCCATAACAACGTGGCGCTAGGCTATACAGTAACATGTGATGTTACTGTATGCACTCACTAAGACATTAGGATTTTGAGTCTCGTTACCCCAGTAATTATACCAGCTACAATGCCTTTCAAACATAGAAAAGTTTGCTTATTACTGTTGGACCTGGACACCCCGGCAGTAGAGACCTACCACCAATGTGTACAGTCAGTATCAATGATCACTTGTTGTGTAATATGGACAAGTGTTACTCTTGTCCATAATAACGCGGCGCTAGTTAGAATGATATACACAGCATCACATTGTACTAATAGTGTTATAAGACTTAAAAAATCAAGGCTCATTACGTAATCGGCATATATTTGCGCACAAGTGTTTGGCGGTGGATATAACCACTGCGGTGGTACCAACTTAGACTATATCTGGGCAACAGACACCTGTCACCAGCTATCACTGCATAATTGACACTAAAGACCAATCACCTAGTGATTGAAATATAGTAAATTAATATGCGAAGAGTGCTGATTTAATACAAAATTTGTAATGTTAAGTTTAAATCCATTAAAGAGGCTTCCAACATTGGGCTGCGGTCATCATCATCAGCCAATAGACGCCTACTACTAGATACAGCCCCTTCACCCCAAAGAGCTCCACATCGATCGGGCTGCGGTATGCAGAGATATAATGATGATGACATTAGCGTTACGTAAAACAATAAGAGAAAACACCCTTTAGATTTTCAATTACGTCAGAGGGCGACGGCGCAATCCGATGTCTCTTTCTAACAGTATAATCTTGAGCGTCGACTTGACAATGCTATGATATCATCTGATTACGTCACAGTTTTATTGCTCCAGTCGGTATTTGTACATATTAACTATTTAATATTCATACGCTGTTCCAAGTGTTAATAATACTGCAGTGCCCTAGTGGCTTTGTTAATACTGAATACTATGACGACTCGCACCTAATTACATAAAATTATATTTCAGAGAAATTAAATTAAAGTTGCCCTAGACCGTCTATGTAGGAACCACCGCAGGGTCTATTTCTGCCGCCAAACATTACTGTTGTCCGGCTTGAAAGGCGCTGTAGCTAATGGAAATACCATAACGAAGACTTAATATCTAACGTCTCAAGGCGACGAGCGCAATGTGATGCTGTGAATAGCATCTTAACTGGCGCCACGTTGTCATGGCGTGTCATGGTGTCCTGGCGTATCGCTTACTATCAGGTCAACCTCTTATCGTTGTCGTCGCTTAGTTGAATAAAAAAAAAATAGTAAATTTGTACCGCCATCACTACGAACAAGCGATAACCACCTCGGCAGCATTGTACTTGTCTGATCTAGATGAATAATTTAAGACATATAATTCTATTGTTTTGTTTATATAATACATAAAGCGAACAGACATACAAAACTTTCACCTGTCATTAATTAAGACTGCTCATAGTAATGAGGCACTAATGAGAATATTTTCACAGCTTCACATTTCTCTCTCAGATTCTATGAGACTTTTAATTATCTCAGTAATTCAAGTATATACAACAATTTAAAGATCAATGGGTGTATGTGTGCATGTTAGTCATTACACTAACATGCCTAGCTGGAAAAAGTTATGACCTATAAAAAGACTCCTGTTTTTATCATGATCAACTCTCGGCGATAAAAGTGAAGATTCTAGTACTATTGTATTTACTTAGTCATTACAAAGTGAACAAATAGTATGAAGATATAAATGTTAAACTCCATAAAGAGAATAAATATAAACCTCTCAATCAGACCATGATAGAGAGCTATTTTAAGAGTTTATCAAAAAGACTGAGTCATTTGGCCCGAGGTCTTGGGTCGCAGACCTTGCTGACATCATAACTGGTGTTACAAGATGGAATGATATTAATTTTATTAAATACTCCTAGGAGTTAGCTCATGGTATTTAAAGCAATGTTGAATGATGTCGATTGAAACTGTATTAGATAAGATTTTCAATTACAATTTTAATGTCCTGTTAAATACATTCTATGACATATTTATGTAGGTTAAGATATTTTAATATTCAGTCATAAAAACAGTGATAATAGTTACAATACTGGTTTATTTAATATTCCTATTTCAATATCATCATCATCAGCTTTTATATATCCACTGCTAGATATAGGTCTTCCTCAATGTAATCTACCAAATGCGATCCTCAGCTTCTCGCATCCATCCACTTCGGACCGCTCTGATAATGTCGTCGGTCCATCTGGAGGGACGGCGTCCTACACTCCTGCGACCTGTACGCGGCCTCCACTCCAAGACTTTTCTCCTTCATCAGTCGTCAGTGACACAACAGACATGACCGGCCCACTGCCACTTCAGCTTGCAATTTTTGAGAGCTACGTCGACAACTCTAGTTCTTCGCCGAATTTCTTAGTTGCGGAGCTGGTCCTTTAGAGACATGCCAATCACAGCTCTCTCCATCGCCCGCTGTGCTACTTTGCGCCGTAAGTAAAGGGTGTGAATTGTATCAGGGTAAATTCCTATTTACCATGACTTAATTGCTTAAACCAGTAAAGTTTTATTGGCTTAAAGAAAGTAATATTGCTTACCTGTATTTTTTGTTTCTTCTGGTTAAATGTATCCTATAACATTGTAAGCTATTGTATCCCGTGTCTGCAGTACAAGTATAATTACATTTACAGGAAATTATATATTTGGAATGTTTTACACTGTGGTCATGTTCATCTAAACACATTGGGAAGTACATTAGGAATTTATGAGGCGTTTGTAATTTTAGAGTATTCAAATTGTTATCTAGTTTGTTTGCATAATTTAGTTTCTGTATGGGAAATTTAGTTTAAGGACTGGTGTGTTGCAAAGTTAATAGAATATTTAACAGCCCCAATTTTGTTTACAATGGGTTAGGAGTTTATTGTTAAAATAATGTACAGTTTATTTAGAAGAAGCGAGGGAGGTGTGCCAGGATCGTAGCAAGTGGAGAGAGGTGGTCTCTGACCACCCCATTGGGAACAGGGCGTGATATATATATGTATGTACAGGTTGTTTAATTTATATAGTTTTACTATAAAGAGTAGTTGCTTTTATTTCAATGTGTACATGCTGGTGGTAGGTCTGTTGCCGTAGACCATTTAGGTAGGTACCACCGCAGCGCCTATTGCTGCCGATGAACAGTACTTTCAAACATTACTGTATACCGGTTTGAAAGTGTTGTAGAAATGAATATAAAATCTAGACTTCACGTTTTACGTCTTAAGGCGATGAGCGCAATGTGGAGCAGTTTATATCATCCTAACTAACGCCACTTTGCTACGAACACGCGCACCACTCACCATTAGATAAACGTCTTGTTCGTCTCATCGCTTCGTCGTATAAAAAAAGTACTATTATAGTGATACTATTGTTTTTGTTTAGAACATATCTTTAATTTTTCATTTAACTAACTACATGATGGGCAGTGTCATCTAAATTTAAGTTCCTGATCATAACATTGTAGATAGACTAGGGACTCCCAACAATTTTAGGACAAAGATGGTATAACATACAGGTAAATAATACTTACTTATGTATTGAAAATAAAAACCTTATGATTTCTGAGAAAGAATTTTATTAGTGTATACGATATTTTAAGTAATTGTTTAATAAATAACCTTAACATGTAGTAATAAAGTTAATATTAATAAATTCTCATTTAGCACTAACTCACGTGTTTGGTATTCATCAGAATACCAATAGGGTACCATCGCGTTTCGCATTCAGCAGTACCTTTACCGGGAATTCATTAATAATCTATGCGTACGGTCAACGCTACCAGTCGTATGACACAGGAATACGAAAAAGGATTCCAAATAAATCCTTCTTTATACTTCTCCAAATAATTTGATGTTCGCGACGAATAATAAATAGTTAATACTACTAATTTAAGTAATTTAGAACAATTTGATACAAGAAAATGGAGCTTATTAGTTTTATATATAATTACTTGTTAATTTCGTCTTTTTAGTACAGCTTCAATCTAAATTACAAAGAACAGATGTAATCATCATCATCATCGTCATCAGCCGATAGTAGATATCCACTGCTGGGCATGGGGCACCCCTAACGATCTTCACATCGATCGCCCCTGCGCTGTTCGCATCGCTAAGTACTAGGGGCAGTCGTTTGTAGGGTTTCACATGGAAGAATTTGAGTCATTTCCCACCACCCTTCCCCAATGCGGGTTGGTGGGAGCCAGAGCCTCGTTTGTTGATTAACAGGGTGCAACAAGAGAAGGTGAGGTTGTCTTGAGTCCCCTAAGTTGTTGCGCGGGACATGTTACAACCCACAAATAGTACTCAAGTGGTTTTTCCTACTGCCGCGGATGTGGAGTATTTTGGGTTAGAAAGTTAATTAAAAAAAAATACTACTCGACTGATTAAAATATTAAACGTAAAAATGACAAACCACTTGTTGTGTGTATTTATATTTTTTCGAGTACTTGTCGATTTTTTCATTCATTTCATATTTGGGCAACATTAGCCCTTCTGATCATTACGCCAAACAAACCCTTTATTTTAACTCTATCAACCTAATGTGTCTCTAGAGATTTATTTACTTAATTAAAATTATTTTTCTATATCTAGATATAAATTGTTGTAGAAAATAGTAAAAATAATTTAATATAATATGTCTAGACATATCTGATATTAAGTGGTGATACGGTGTGCTCTAATAAAACGAAGCTTGGTGACACCATATTCAATCTACATTCCAAGATACTTATGTCGAATCTAGACGGGTATACAACAGTAATTACAGTCGTTTCAAACTGGAACACAGTAATATTTGCACATTACTGTTGATAGTAGAAATGGGAACTGCAATGGTACCAACTAGGCTAGTCTTCGATAGAAAGCCCATTATCAGAAATTATATTATTAGTTACTGTGTGCGTGCTTTAGACTTCTTGTAGCTTGGTTTCCTGGTTATTGCGTGCGACTATGAATCAGTACCTAATTGTGAGTGTCGTCTGTCGCATGCCGTCATCGCCAGGTAGGTCAGCCGGCTGGCGCCTTGTGCGTGGTGACAAGGTACGATTCTAACTCGTGACTCATTCAGTAGATGGCGGTGCTTAATTAATATATTATTACTTAGTTCAAGTCTACTTGTAATAAACCGCAGGCTATTTCATACCCAACTGTGGTTTTGTAACAACGTTCAAGATTGAATTTTGTTATATTATTTCCAACTCGTATACATATATACATATACTCAAGTAACTTTTTAATTGTAATAATTTAATTTCTGATTATCGTTAAATGACCCTCCATTTAAGATAGATTCTTAAAACAATAACCGTTTAGCAAAAAAGTTTGTTTGGTTTACTATGTATTATACATATATTTTTTTGTGATTTCACCATCGCAAAGGAACATTGACATCATTAAGCTGATATAACTTGAAGCTGTATCTTAGTAATGGATGAATCGATGATCTGGTAAAGATAGTTATATACCGTTGGAAGAAGGCAGCGCAGATCCGAATGATATAGATCTTTGGGAGAGCATTAACAGACGTGAACGTCCATCGACTGGTAAGCGTGACGATTTTTTTTACTGATGATGTCATCGTTGTTGTTAGTCTATTATATAGTTTCATCGCATTGTTGGCCCGCAAATCTCCGGAATAAAAATTTTAAAAATGATTTATTAAAAACTTTAGTTTGTTGTAATAAACATATAGTAGAGATTTATATATTTTATATAAATACTAATGTAAAGCCAAATAGCAGAATGCGTGGTAAACTCCTGGTGACAGATAACGCCGGTCGTGCCGGTCGCGTCCCGCTATCGTCTGCGCGCCGGCCGGCGGCCGTGTTTATGCGTGTGCGTGTGCGTGTGCGTGTGCGTGCGCGCGTGCGCGTGTGTGTGTGTGTGTGTGTGTGTGTGTATATGTGTACGTATTTGTGTATGTGCGTGGGCGTGGGCGTGCGCGGGCGCAGCGCGCTGACTCACACAAAGATGGCGGCACGCACCCGCTAATTATCAGACCCGGGCCAGCGGAAACAAACAGTGTCTCATAAAATCATCGCATTTATAAATGTTTTTGAACAACTATATAACCAATATTTATTTTAAAACCATTAAGTTCTAATAACCGTACCAAATGCAACAACGATACCTAAATAGTTATGCAGCTAAGAGTTTCCCTTCGCGATCTGAAAAGAGATAACTGAGGTCACCGACATAGCCTAAACTAGCAGTCGCGAAACTTTTCCACTTCACAGAGCAGTTAATTCATAATCTAGATTCCGCGGACCACTAATAGGATTTTACAAATATGTATTTATAAAAAGTATATTGATTCAGGAACCCGTAAATAAATGGTATCGAGTTAATAAAATAAACAATTATATTTCATTAGTGCATATTAAAACAACGTAATGAGTAAGTATATTCCACATTTTCTGCGAACTAGTTGTTTCCTTGTTGACCACTAGTAAGTAGCCCACGAATCAATGTTTGGCGTTCGCTGATCCAAATGATTGCTATATTTACATTGGTCAAAGGACTGACAGTCAATGAGACAAAATAATTTTCAATGGTGGTTGCATTCCGGTAGACGTAGTGCTGGAAAGCCGACCACGAGATGGACCGATGACCTAGTGATGGTAGCAGGAAACGGGACGTAGGCAGCGGAGAATCAATAGGTGTAAGCATCTTAGGAGGAAGTTTATATCTGACCTTGAACTGCCTGGTGTTTTCTTTTAATTGAAAAGGTTAGTGCTTGACCTCACGCCCATCTGGTGTTAAGTGGTATGGTGTTAAAACACACTAACCTAACAGCCGATTCCTTTTTTTTTTTTGAAGACATCTTTATCGTATTTGGACGGGTACACTCACGCTCGCAAGTTGTTTCACTCTTTCGCTGTTATCAGAATGGAGAAGCTTAACCTCTGATGATGATGAAATTCTTATAATAAATTATATTAGTAATCGCTTAAAGACTTACAAGTTCAATATAAAGGAATATATTATATATTTTAAGCAGTCCAATGGCAATACGTATTGTTAGGTACATTTTGCATTTCTGTTCCTTTAAAAGTATTATTACATTAGATGTCGTGTCACGTTCTCTTAACAGTTTAACAGGATCATAAAAAAAACTTTGTTATGTACTATTGTATGTATTGTGGTTCTTACTATAATAAAGAAAATGTTTTGGTGTCTACATTTGTTAAGTTTAAAATAATTAGATATCAATCGTAATGACAAACATCGGAGATTCCATGTGGGTAGAATTATTATAAAATCCTCACCTTACCTCTCTATTACATCATAGAGACCAAAAAAAAAACAAATCGATGTAAAAGACAGCAGCTTCACCTCTTATCACCAAGTGTGGCTATTATGACACTCCTCACATCTTGAAGAGGACGATGTTCATAACCAGAATCGATACACATCCACTGATAGTCACAGTCCGTGTTTTGTCGAATTCCTTATAAGGGAGCTGACCAGGTCCAACGATCAATATGGGAATGAGTATCCATAAATTTATTCAGTACTTTATGCATGTATATATAAGTATATAAATATTTTCGTTTCGTTGTTATCGTAAAGTTATACGACAGTAAAATTTGATGTTTCCCGTTCACATCGTAAAATATTTAATAAGTCATATTCACCGAAGCAGCTTTTTTCTATACACTCTGATTAAATTCACTTATTAACTTAAGTGAAGTTTTATGTTTATAACGTGTTAAATATTTCAGCTCTCTGATCTCTCGTACACCATATTTCTTAGCAAATTGTTAACTCAAAATCAAAATATTTAATAAACATATACATGTTTTTTAAGCGACAAGACGAGCAGGTCGTTCACCTCATTATCATGACTGATACGCCAGACCATAAGAACATGGCCCTAGTTAAGATATTATATCCGCCATATTGCGCTCGTCACCTTGATACGTAGATATTGAGTCTTGTTACCCCAGTAATTTCACTAACTACAGCGCCCTTCAAACCGGAACACGGTAATTTTTGTACATTACTATATAGCCCAGAATAGGCGCTGCTATGGGTACACCCACCTAGATGGTCTCCGGCGAATTATGTGAATTAAGCGGTGATAGAACTCTGTATCCAAATGTCGTCTAGATAAATACTATAAAAAACCTATAGATGTATGTAGCTTAACATTACTGTATACCTGTTTGAAAGGCGTTGTGGCTAGTGTAGTAAAGGCTGTGACAAGTGCTATATTGTTACGGTAAAACGTACCACTTACCACTGAATCAAACATCCTGTACGACTCATCATATCGTAGCGTCATAAAACATATAAGGCATGACTTATAAATTATACATGGATATGACTCTGATAGACATAAAAGGAAATCTATCACACAGAAGGTATCCTTAACATACAGTTAATCCTACTTTTGTAACTCAAATTGCTTGGCTATATTAATCAAGTATTATATAAAATAACTATTAGACTAGCAAAACGAACCATGGCTTTGTTTTCTATTACAAATACTATTTATGTTTTAAGCTTGCATCAAAAGTAATCCGTTACACGGCGCCGTGTAGTCGGCCCTTCTTAAGCAAGAAATGCACTACATAGTGATAAATACAGATTGCATACGCCAGCAACCTAAACGTAACAAAATACCAATCTCTCAAGTCACTTATAGAAAAAAACTCACTTGCTCGTGGTGCACTCTGCCAATCAACAAACGAGGCTCTGGCTCCCACCAACTCTCATTGGGCCGACGTGGTGAGAAATGGCTCAAATCCTCCTATATGAATCCCTACCACATATTATGGGAATCTTTGGGGGAAGCCTATGTCCAGCAGTGGACGTCTATAAACTGATGATGTATAGATAAGCACAGATTTGCGGTGTGCCATATCCTAGAATAATGATACGTCTAACTCGTTTTCTTTAAAGTTTAAAACAAAACAATGCGCTTCTAATTGTTCTTTTTTTTACTAATTGTTCTCGTACCGCGTTGCTTCACTGTAACGTTACTGATAAGTGCATATCGCGAGGCATTATGTTTGAACACAACTCCTTAACGACGGCAATGAGTACTTACATACATCCATACATACATACATATATATCACGCCTCGTTCCCAGTGGGGTAGGCAGAGACCACCTCTCTCCACCTGCTACGATCCTGGCACACCTCTCTCGCTTCCTCCACTTTCATAAGCGTCTTCATGCACACTTACATGGTGTGTTAAAGGAACTCCTTTGAGAAGATTTATCATTGAGAATTATAGTTCCATTACTCCAAAGTTAACTTAGTATAGTTAATAAAAAAGATATGTAACACTTGTAGGTTTCAAGCAAATATTTTGTTGGATAGGTGAAAATGATTTATTTGAAGAATACATCACTTTGTATACAATATTCATTGTAGTTGAAAGTGTGAGGTAGGTGAAGATTTTGATTGCAGCCCTAATGCCGATTGAGCCCTAAAGAATAAGTGGATTGCATTAGGGAACAGAACCCTTTATTCTTTTTTCAGTAGTACTTCATAACCATTTATTCCTGTAAAGGGTTTTAATGTTTATTTATTACCATCCATGCCTATCAAGTATTGACGTTAGTACCACCCCTTTTTATTGCAAGGGTCAATAAAATGACCACTTCTTTATGCCTTCTATATAGCATACTTTGTAGCGGTAGCTGGTATACTAACAATGATTATATATCTCTCGTATCAAATGACTTTTACGTTTTTTTTTGTTCAACGAAGCGTCCCAGTCGATACTGGCGGTACATCGATACCAGTACCATCAGTAAGATATTATTATCTTACTGATATTTGAGAAAAGCAACTGATGGTTCGGTTCTGTTGCCGGAGACCGTCTAGGTAGGTACCACCTCAGCCTCTATTTCTGATGCCTAACAGCAGTATACAAACATAACTGTGTTCTGGTTTAGGACGCTGGAACATAAGGGCGCTGTAGGTAATAATATTACTGAGATATAACAGGTAAATTGGTATTAGGTATTTTTTTTTTTAAGTCATTCTCTCTGCGTATGGCGGGTCAGAACCTTTATTCGTACTTTTAAGCGTTACAATTTGTCGCTTATCATTTCTATTTTCCTTACAAACTAATTCCCTCATTCCTTTCTTCCATGCTCTCATTCATCTGCCTTCCTATATATCTGCTCCTCTTTACTGTCACTGGTATTAGGTATTACATCTTATAGCGACGACCACTGTGTGATGCTATGCATATCATCCCAATAGCTCCACATGCAAACGTGTCACTTTATCGAAATAAAAACCGGTTTAAAGAGCATTGTATCTACTCAATTACTCAGGTAACGGGACTTGTTGAGAGCAACATTTTAAGGCCTATCACTTCAAGTGAACGACCTGCTCGTCTAATCGCCTTATCAAATAATAGAGATTGCCAGAAGTGACTTATTCAAATTCAATTGAACTTAAATCTACTTTTACTTATTAAATATATTATAATTAAAATAACAATTAATAAGTCTTTAGACTTACACGATGAATGCAGACATATTTACAAATCGACTTCATGTAGACATTATCAAATGACACTGTTAACACTTCTATGAATAGGAATTAGTAATTGCAATTAAGGCAATACGATAAGGCCACCCGCGCAGTGTAAACTAATCTATACTTTAACTACATACTCCGTAAGAGTCAATTTCGGTTGCAACTTGTCTGTTCGTGTATTGCCATCCCACGTGGTCTGCATTATAAGAGACCCAGCAATACCGGTCTTACATCACTACAAGTATATTTCATTCTCACCTTGGGTATAATTTTACTATATTTCACGTTTTGTATGAATATTTGTGTGTGTGTGTGTGCCCATGGCCGATCGATGTGGGATTCTTTGGAGAATGCCTATGTCTAGCAGGGGACATTTATTGGCCAAAGATGGTAATGATGATTGTGTCTGTGCATATATACATCGATGTTAAATTCTGTTCTAGACTCTCGACTAGACCAGAACTTACAACAGATCTAGTCATCTATGCCTTTTTTTATAAGTTGTACAATAGACTAGATTGTATATTTACAGGTCATATTCTCAAATGATTTTACGACACCATGACAATAAAAGAATGGAATCAATAAATAAAAGGTGGTGGTGGGTCTATGTTGATGAAGACCGTATAGGTAGTACCATCGCAAGTCCTATGTCTGCTGACAAACAGTAGTGTGCAAACATTACTGTGTTCGGGTTTGAGAGGGCGTTGTAGATATTGTACATCACTAATGAGATTTAACAGATTTTTTCTTAAGGCGAAGAACACATTGTGATGCTGTGTTTCTCGTCCTAACCATCAACTGATCGTCCGACTCGTAAGTCACTCTTACACGAAGTAATCCATGTGTACAAATTTCTAGCTGTTTCTTTTTAATTTCCATATTAAGTAACAAATGTACAAGCAAGGTAGTTGCATCAAATTGTTATGATTAAAGGACTATCAGATGAATATTTTGTGAATTAATATCTTCCAAGTTCTATGAGGTTCTCTGTTGTACATAGGTTTCTCTCCACTTCATTAGGATCTGTTACACAGCTACTTCCAGCCGTTACCTTGGAATCTTGTAGAGTCCTTTGAATATTGTGTCCATTTGTGGTTACCACCATAATCCGTCAGCCTTTGAAATATATAAAGTATACGTAACCAATGACTTAAAATATAACTGAATAGCACTGTGTTCGGCTAACACATTGCTTATTTTGTGTTACAAGCGGTAATGTTTCCATACAACGCTCCAATTTTTCAACGCTCCATTTTGTCGCGACTTCACACAAATAAGCGAGGCTACGAGTGTTTTGCGAATGCAGTCGCTTTGTATGCTCAAACACGTAATATTGAGTGCAAATCTGTAGCCATTTTGTAACGACCATCGTATTGAAGACTATTACTCTTATTTGTTGCTTGCCGTATGTCATGAATCAAACGACTTAGTTGTACGTGGTGATCATACTAATGTTTCATTGTATCTGGTAGATCTTTGTTGCCGGAGACCGACTAAGCTTTCATTTCTGCTACCAAACGGCACTGGAAATATTACTCTGTTCCGGTTTAAAGAGTACTGTAGCTAGTGAAATTACTGGGGTAGAGTGATACTTAAAATCTTGTCTTTATGCGACGACCTCAATATGATAACTAACGCTTTTTTTGCTAAGACGAGTATAATTTACCATCAGGTGAACGTCTCGTACGTATCGTCGCTTTGTCAAATAAAAAAAAACTATAATACTGGATAAAAACTTCTCGCAAGAAACATTGCTTAGCTCAACATTCTGCTATATTTTTCTAGCTTCTTCTGTATCATATATATCCAGTTACAGCCAGACTTTATATAGATCATCCCAATTATTATTGATTTTATATGGTATCTCAGTGATTATTTATGTCATTGTCTATAATAATAATCTATGTTCGGTAAGTAACAACAGCATAGTGCTAATACAAAAGTGCAATGAAAAAGGATAGGTTAAAAAAAATTACTAATGCTAGTCCAATTCCGATGGTTGTTAAGTCATACCTTCGTATGGCTAGACTGGAATGGCTATTCGTGACAGTCTGAAAGTGGATAAGCATTTACATAATTATGTATTATGCTATTGACCTCATTCCGCATGCATTAAGTGAATGTTAGCAGACAGTACGAACAAGTATTTTATACGACAAATCATTGTGGGTATGATTTTATGAATGGTTTTGTACGCATAGATATTTAATTTTATCATCATCCTTAATATCCTGTTTCCTAGATGGGCTAACAGGTACTACCGTTCACAGTGATCCTCCATCGAGTTCACTGTTAGTATTGACCATTCTTTCTACCCACTTCACTACCTTTTCTTATCAGGAGTTTTAGAACATAGGGTGGAATCTTGGTCAATTGATAGCAATGCATAGCGAAATAAGCGATAACCTTCTCAAATTTTGTAGGTCTTGTTATCCCAACGATTTCATTAATTACAACGCTCTTCTAACGGGAATACAATCATGTTTGTCAACTACTGTTTGGCCCCATAAGTAGGAGCTGCGGTGGTACTTGCCGATAAACCATCATCATCCTTATTTTATGAAATCAAATCTAGATTCATGGTGATGTTCGCGCTGGAAGCCATTGCGACTCTTAAAGCTAATCTGACATTGGCTCGTGGACCCGGATCGACGGCCTGTAAGAAATCAAATTGACAATATATTTACTCATAGTAAAAAATCTTTAACATTAGAATATTTCCCTGGATAATCTCATTCGCAACTTATCTGGAAGTACGACAACAACAACACAAAAATACAAACTACTTTGCTTAATTCAATTCTAGGTATGTAACAACACGTACGGTTTTACTCTGGCGTGAAACCACTCGAATTACATCGACCAAGGTAACGGTGAAAACAAAAAAAACTTGAACCAGTGGGGCGTGGAGGCACAAAAAGCATTTCCTTCTTTAACCGTGTGTACTCGTAGTACACTCAGAATTGTTTTGTTTTGCACCCCTTTAACACTAATGCTTCAAGTAGAAACTCACTCGTATTGTGTTTACGCCCCCAGATGGAGACTAGAATTTTCTTTGTTATTTCCACATTTAACATCCGGAAGGAGAAATTTATTCTATACCTATACACTTAAAGAGAGTTATTAAAAGAATTGTATGAGATTAAGTTCCAAATACAGACTGAAAAATGTTCATAGAAAATATCGTAATGAGTGTATCAAGTTATCGAAGCTGTTTAAATAAAAAGTATTGCAACTTGTTAAAATTACTTATCGTTACTTAGTATTTGGAATATATTAATAATATAAATATTATTTATTATGATTATAACTTGTGGAATTTGGCACAGAAATTTGTTTATAAGCAGAATTCCTTCGCATGCTCGAAAAGTTTTGGTCGGAAAAATTTACTTACTCGTTTCAACATCGTTGAAATACTGAGAAATATTTCGAGAAAGTTTTATATATATATATTCGCATTGTAGTTTCCATGAGAACCAAATAAAGCGATTCTTTGAAAACGTTGAGTCTTCATATTGTTAATAAATTCTGTTCGATCAGATGTCTTTACGCTTCCGAAAGTTATTTATTACGGCCGGTCTCGCTGAAAATCTGAAGGCGTCTAAAAGTTCTTCAACGCTTCACAGAATGTGAACGCGGAACTTTTTTTTATATTAAACGTAAATATGTAAGCGTCTGGAGGTCACTTAGATGACATCTAATAAAACTTTCCGTCCGGCCAACGACGTAGCGAACTTTAAACAAGACTAGTTTATTGTAATAAAATACATATAAACGCGCCTTGACAATAACTCGACTTAATATTAATTTTGTTGCTTACATCTAGAACGTTGTTTTAAACTATTCTCCGGTTACCTAAACTCAACTTCAGAAATAAAGATGTCTGTTAAAGACCTGAGGTCCCTGACAATACAAAGGATATGTATGGACTCAAATGGAAAGGATCAAGGCATTGTGCTCGTAAAATTAACGGCCTAACTAACAGACATGGTGTTGAGAGGCCATCCACAAGATGAACCAACGATCTGGTGAAGCTTGCTCGAAATCGATAGAAACAAGTGACGCAATCCCGATCGATGTGAAGATCATTAGATAAGGATTATACTCGAATCTTACGTCTATCGTCTGATGACAATTTTAAAGAAACTTACATAGATTCTGTTATTATAAATAATAATTAATTCCAATCATACAATTATTACTCAACCAATTTATTTTACGCAATTAGGCGACCGACCGACGCACAAAACTTAGGTATTACCTATTATTCCCTATATTATACTATCATCAAATAGATTAATTTGTATTGTAATCTTTCTCATCATCAGTAAAATTATAAGAAAGAGTACAATATAAATATTATCTCTCGTTTTGTCTTGTTTACAATGTTTTCTTACTCATCATTATTACATACATCATAATTTTATTGGTGATAAAAGTCTCTGTTGCCAGAGGTCGTCTAGATAGGTAGGTATCAGGTGTTCCGATTGTAGGTGGTGGAATTACTGCGGTAACAAGACATGACATGTCTCAAGGCGACGAGCACAATGTGGTGCAGTGTATGTCAGCCTAACACCATATACCATGAGCTGAACGTCTTGCTCGATTCGTCCCTTCGTCGAATAAAAAAAAATACTTAAAAGCCGTTACAAATCACATTTTTCCTGATCAGTTTTTATTGTTGGGTATTTTGAGAAAGGTTTACAAACGGGTGCGAATAGTTGCGGTAGTGCCTCATAGCCACGACGATACACACATTACGCCCTCGAGTCCAACGTCGGAGCTATAAACAATACATCAATCCGCTTGTCCAAACACGAGCGTTAAGCAAAACATCGCTGGTGCGTTCCGATGCGAACACCCTACGATGAGTTATTCAACGCTGCAGGAGTGAGCCCGTGGCTGCTGTGCTGGATAATGTAAATAATCGCACATTATAAAACTAACGGCCGCATTAAAAATATCGCGCTCTATGAACAGGTTTCAACCAGATTCTGTTAGCACTCCGTACGCGAGGGTGGCCTTGTGAGTAATTCACTTTTACTCGTCTTCATGTTACACGCCACTAAGCCTACAACACTTCAAAGGTTACCGTACTATCGCCGTCTCTTTCCGTCCGATCAAACGTACTGTTCCTCTCTCCTTTATCGTACAGAAGTGATGAATAAGTTGTATACAAAAACGTTTTGATGGTTACGTACTACAATTGGTTTGGTATCCCATTATTAATACATTCAAATCAAATATTAAGCATAGCATTAGAAGGATTAGACTTCTAAACATCTGATTAAGCATCAATCGGACTGTAAACTATAAAGTTATTGACCCTTTGATAAGTATAGCTCACGCCATGCTCGCTTAGTGGGCAATGAAAACTTTAGTCCTATGCCTAATAGCTCTAGACTACGACACTAATATTTAACAAATATGTTTTGTACAGCTACTAAATCAATTGTTTTCTACACATCCATTAAATCTGTTTGTAATCTAACTTGTTCACAACAACAGTGTTGATCGGCGTGACGGGCAATTCAATAAGTGTCGCACATAACCGACTCTATTCTCAGTTAACTGGTGGGGGCCTCGCGAGGGGACTGACCCGCGAGACTCGTTTGTTTATCCGTTTGGATCGTTAGGCTGGGCCCATTATCTAGTTTGTTTGGACAGTCCGTGGTAATAGAATGACAGATCAATGCGCCGGGGATATGTACTTTTTTTTTAATTCAACGAAGCAACGAGATGAGCTTGTCGTTCTCTTGACGGTGAAGTAATACATCAGCCAATAACAACGTGATGATAGTATGATATACACGTCACATTGCGCTCGTCGCTTTGACACGTAAGATGTTAAATCGCGTTATTCTATTAATTTCACTAGCTATAAAACCCTTCAAACCGGAAAACAGTAATGTTAGCACAGTACCATTCAGCGGTAGAAATGAGAGCTGTGTTCGTATCTACCTAAACAGTCTCCGGCAACAGAACCTCCTACCAGTAAATATTTTCTACTCCTCTAGTTTGTTTATTTCAAGGTCTACAAACGTCCGCCCATCTGTTTTACTATATTCTTCTTCTTTTTTAATGAAATCGGCATCTAGGATACATCTATTTATATACTATGATCGTACTATACTACGATCTAGGATACTAGACACATCAGGATTCTTAGTGTTAGTAGGACCACCATTGAATGATGTGCATATAGTAGACTAGTTATCCATATAAATGTTTTGAATTTTTAATTGAAATAAAACATTCGTTTAGTATACATTTTGACGTTTAAATACTAAATTTATTTTTAAACCTACATTTAGATTTGACATTGTACACTATCTAAAGATAACTCCGCCTTTTTTGTTGGTCCGGTACAGATAACGTTATCACAACGCCCACTGCTTCTATACATGTAATAATTTAGTGAAGTATTTAAAATTAACCAGCTTTTCTGGTTAGCTTAGACAAGCGCTTAACAGTGACCCTAGGTGATGGTAAGAGGCGATGTAGTCTTTCATGGTTTTTTTTATTCAACGAATCGATGAGACAAGCGTGACGTCCACTTGATTTACGCTATATTACAAATTATTGTCGTCGCCTTAAGATATAAGATGTTAAGTCTCGTAAATCCAGTAATTTCATTAACTACAGCTCCTTTTACCGGAACGCAGTAATGTTCAGTATTAGTATAAGTGTTTATGTAGTTACGGTTGCTATAGAAAGTTATTTGCGGTTGATCTCAATGAATATTTCAGACAAACATCAAGACTAATTCCATATTACGGTTCTCTAAATGGGCGAGGAACAGCTAGTATATATATGTATCCAATTTCACATTATATAGACACAAACTCGTCCTGATCCGTGTTCGGGCACGAACGACTCTATATTTCGTCAGTTTGTGATAAATCCTGATCTTGCTTTAGTCAAGAAGACGTTTCTATAAATTTCCTGTTTCCATTTATTCTCTTGTATTATCGTCACGTGCCTTCGGCTTGTGACTTTACCGACACATGGCCTGTTTGGGTTTATATGGTCATCTGATAATATTAAAATAACAATACGTTAAGTTTCCGATCAATCAGTTATAGTTATTAACTATTTACAACATCTTTACATCCAACAAAATAGTATTAGTATATGAACAATGCACGTTTTATATATTTATAAGGTTACATATAGTATTTTGTGTCAGGGTTTCTAACTCATAGAATCCAAAACAACCTGACCTGCTCGTGGTGCAGCCTGTTAATCAACAAACGAGGATCTGGTTCCCACCAACGTGGTGGGAAATTAACCAAATCCCTCCATATGACAGCCTTAAGTACCCCGCGGTATTGGAAGACTTGCTGACTGTATCTGGAGATCTTTGGGGGAGACCTATGTCCAGCAGTGGACGTCTATCGGCTGATGATGATGATGATGAATAAAGTGTAACATTTTACCCGTTTTTTTAATAAATCCGTATCGGTAATAAAAATCTAATACTTTCCGTGTGTTACTGCAGCGCGTGAAACCTGTTAACTGGTCCGGACAGTTTCCTCTATCGAGAAATCACAATCGTTTGCTGTATGCTATGACATAAATAGATATTCTATAACAATTTTAGTTACTAAATAGTTGTTTAATGATTGTAAACTTGGCAGCTATTGTGCAGTTGATTGTTTCGGCCGAGCGTACATATTGTTTATATGCAATTTACCCCTTTGTGTTGGATTCGATACGGGTCATTTAGACGTACCGCTGTCGGTTGTATGTAGTAGTGGTAGATGTAGGCCACGTTTACAATATATCATCTTAATAGTAAATTTTGCGGTGTATATAACAAAGAAACATGGGAGATATAACAAATAATGTAATGAGAATGAACATGGATGGTTATAAGAGTAGAGGAAGACCGAAGAAAGTGTGGATGGATTGTGTGAATGATGACATGTGTAAGAAGAGTGTGAATTCTGATGTGACTGCTGATAGAAGGATATGGAAGAGAAGTACATACTGTGCCGACCCCACATAGCTGGGGAAGGGGCAGAAGGAAGAAGAAGTAAATTTTATGGTGTTGTTTTAAAATCGCTTTGATTTGATACATCAATATTTTATTTCATAATAAGTTTTGTCCGCAGTTACGTAATCTCTTCCACTTGTTATTATCGTAATATAATAAGTGGAAACGATAAACAGTAACAAGGCTATCCGTTGTCTTCAAATATCTTAGTATAAATAACTTACTTAATCCTAAGTAGACAAGAAAGCTTTCTACAACCATTTGTATTTTCATATGAGACAGCGGTCCCAGAGTTTTATTTTTAAAAAACTCAAAGCAGCCGATCGCTCAACGTCACTCCCTCCAAAAAATATTCACTTAGGGGTGTCTTGAATAATCTTAAAGCAAACAATTTTAATTATCTCTGTCGGCTAATATGTACGCTTTTTTTTCTTTCAAAACGGAATTAGAATTCATTAGCAAATCTATAGAAAGTGATTAAATTATGTGTTAATAACAATTAGCTGTAATCAGTTTTTTAGTTTTATATTAAAGAAACACAGGTCTCGTTTGATAGTGAAAGTAGTAATGATCATAATCGTCAGGTAGACATAATTCTCCTACGAACAGTAACTACTTCCGTCTATCGCATTTAACGCATCGCGTATCCTCCGACCTTAATAATAAAATGGATAAAATAAATTTGCCCTGCCATGGTTATATATCAATTTCACGCGAGGTTAAGTGACAATGAAACCATAGGCTGTGAAGGGCACCGGCCCAATATACGACTTTCATGTGTTGACAACCGGAACCTAACAATAATGTTAAGGCGGTTTACAATGTTCATGGTAGCTTGTCAAATAGGTCTAAAACAACTGGATCCTATTGCTGGTAGGTTCCTGTTGTCGAGATGCCATCTAGGTACCATCGCTGCTCCTAATGGAATTGACAAACAACAGTAGTGTGCAAATATTACTGTGTTCATTTTTAAATAGTGCTGTAGCCACTGTAATTACTAGAGTAACGAGACTCAACATCTTACGTCTCAAAGCGACAAGCAAAGCGTGATGCAATGTATAACATCCTAACTAGCGCCACGTTATGGGTAGGCGTATCACTTACCATCAGGTGAACGTCTCGCTCGTTTCGTAGGTCACTTGAATAAAAAAAAAAGCATACACTCTTCATATTAGTGCTCAAAAACTAACTAGAGACGCATGTGTTACAAAACAAGCAGTTCAAGCTGTGCTAGAGAGATTTTCGTTGTCATCATTTCAACCGATGGATGTCCAATGTTAGATAGGTCTCTTGTTCTATAAAGCATGGTCTTTTGCTTTTTAAATCCAGTAGTTTCTAGCGCTTTTTTTATGTCCTCTATCCACCTAGTGTGTATTTCCATTGTATTTGTGATAAATGTATAAATTTACTTAAAGCGATAGTACACGTACATTTCAACTCCAGTCGCATATTAAACCACATTGCACACGTCCAAGCGATTCCTGACATTACGAATTTATTTCTTACCGCTCCCCTTTGTTTTACGAGCAAGAGGGTTACTTTATTTGTCGTTATTGTTACCGGCAAGCAGTTAACTCGTAACAACATTCAGTGCTTTTCAAGTTTGTATCAACTTATTCTTTTCTTTTCATTCGTGTGACGCGAGAATTCATGAAATATTTATGAAAGCAACAATACTACGAAGGGTACGTTTTGTTTTCAGTATTAAAGGATCCTGTTTAATTTTTGGTTAATTTGTGGGGTGTATCAAGCAACACAAGAGTACCGTCGCGACGCCGATGTGGAGAGAGGTTCTTTGTTGTTCCGTCCTCCCCCTCTCACCTGACACTTGAAGACTAAACAACCGAATCTGATGTCTTTATTTATAAACAAACGTAAAGTTATTAATTTGTTATATCTATCAAAACGTTGTAGGAAACCAGAGCGCGATGTCGTGTCGCGATTTCATAAAAAATCTATTAAGATGGGGTGTCATAAAGTAGAAACCACTTAGATTGCTACGACAGCGGGGTTAACTGTACATGCTAATATTAATATTCTTTTAACTTTGTAAGCGATATGAATACTGTTTGAAGGACACGTTATATATTTACAAGAATGAGAACAACAAAAGCCCCGTAAATTCAATGTCAATACTGGAAAGTGTATGAACAATTAATGCACAAAAGTGGACACAAATAAAGTAGATTTATCATAAATGTGAAACAGGAGAAAAAGTACAACTTTTTTTTTAACGAAGCCATGAAAAAAAACGACACGGTTCTCTGATGGTAAGTCATACGCCTGTCTATAATAGCATAGCGCTAATACGAATGGTATACACCACCCTCGTCGCTTTGAGACATACCTTTCAAGTTACCCTAGTATTTTTTTAGCTACAACATCCTTCAGACCAGACGGCATAATCATCATCATCGTCAGCTGATAGACGTCCACTTCTATACAATAGCCTCCCCTAAGCGTCTCCACATACAGTCAGCATAGCCTCCGGTACTACTAGGCACTAGGGACTGTCGTATTTAGGGGTTGACATGGGGGATTTAGGCCATTTTCATCACGTTGGCCCAATGCGGGTTGGCGGGTGCCAAAGATTTGTTTGTTGATTATCAGGGGTCCTCATCAGCAAGTGAGGTTGTCTTGGGTCCCGTGAGCTGTTGTACGGGACCTTTAACACCCCGGTAGAATGTTTACACACCACTGTCCACTGCAATAGGTGTAGGTACCTATTGCGGCTAAATTAATATTACTATTGTAGCTAAACGGTCTACAGCAATAGAGATCTACTACCAATAAAGATATCGTGTTAAACCTAGGTCAAATGATCCATTATCGACATGAATATATATTTTTTTATTTAGTATTCAAAATATTCGCTGATCGATTTAATGAATGTATATATTTTTTACCTAATCCAAGTCGCTAATATAATAAAGAGTCAACGGACGTAGATGTGTAGAAAAAAAAATGTTATAATAGTTTTCTAGTTAAGCCCAAGTTTGGTGACCAAGCACCAGCGGAAAGGGAATTCTGCAGTTGCCAAATTGGGTTGAATTAGTTTCTTCCTTCTTAGGAAATTGCGGGGCAGCGTGGAAACTTTCCTAATAGGTCCGCTGTTAGCATAATGCAAATGGAGCTGAAGTTTACTTTCTACTTAAACTGAAATTGTAAAGCCAAGTATGAATATATAAACTATATATCTTTTAAATTATTAAAATATCGACCACTGTTTTATGAGTGAAGGATAGACTGGCTACTTTAACTTTTTTCAGAAACGTAGAATAGATTCACGTAGTCCTAGACTCAATCTCCGAGACCAGAGTAAGAGTGTTAATGTCGGTGGAGTACGTTCACTATTAAACAATGAATAAGGAAATTATACGGTTCCAGTAGATAAATCTGGTAAGTCTTCAACCATAAGGTTAATCAACAATCTAAAGAAAACTAGATACGAGGAGCATAAGACCGATTTATGTTGAGATCTTTTAGGGATGCCATTATTCAAGAGTTACTGTTGGCTGATGATGAAATTATTTATACAAAAAATGTTAATGTAATGTTATATACATTATCTACCTTTTAGGTTTCATTCTCAAGAGTTTTCATACTTAGTATTGATTATATTTCGCCTATAAAGTAAGACACACAGAAGTCTAGTGATAAGTATCTGCTGGAGACTGCATAGGTTGTTACTATCGCACTACTTATATCTTGCGCCATGTAGTAATATGCTAATATTACTGTGTTATGGTGTGTCAATGTGATGAGCATAATGTATTTTTATGGGCTGGCAGTTTACCATCAGCTGTACATCTCGTTCGTTTCGTCTCTTGGTCAAATAAACAGTTATAATCTACCACAACATAGTACTAGTATTAGAATCTACATTAAAAAACATATATATATATCACGCCTCGTTGCCAGTGGAGTAGGCAGAGACCACTTCTCTCCACTTGCTACGATCCTGGCACACCTCTCTCGCCTCCTTCACTTTCATGAACGACTTCATGCATGCTCGTCGGTTGCGAGTACTCTTCACTCGGCCTTTCTTTAGCACATCTGCGATTTGACCGGAACATGTCCGCCTAGGTCGACCTGCACCGATTTTTCCAATCATTCTTACCTTGTATACCTCTTTCGTTAATCTTCTTTCATCCATTCTTTCCACATTACAAAAGATTACATTAAAAAAGACAGCAGCAATAAATGAAGTTCCTTTATTTGTTTGTACTTAAGCATTTTATATGTTCAGCCTCGACGATTCACCATCAGGGACACACAACATATGTAGGAAACTACACTAACACTTCGGAGAAACTATCAACAAACATTGTCGTGTTTTAAGATCCATCTGCCGTTCTTGCGAAAGATCTAGCGTGTCACGGCGTTAGCCATGGCACCACATTGTTGCTGACTACATTTAACTTGTGAGAAAATTTTCATTAGAATCTTACTGGAATCAAATTCACACATTTTATGAGAACTATTCTTGATTTTAAATTGCCTCATCTTACACAAATAAAAGACTATGTCTACAATAGTGTTAGGCAGTAGACGCAGTGCTGTTGTTTACTGGTAGAAGATGAAAGATCGCTGAATACCGCTGGATGTTGACAACACAGAATCGATCGAAGATTTTTGATCGAGCCTTATGCGAATGGAGTTATAGTGAAGTCCATAACAGCCAATTTACGTCCCCACTGTTGAGGCACAGGCCTACCCTCAATATGAGGGGGTATAGTGAAGTACACAATCACTATGCAGTAAAGTTGCAAGTAATGATAGATGAGTAGGTCTTTTTTGCCGGAGACCGTCCAGGTAGATCAAACACTACTGTGTTCCAGTTTGAAGGGCGCTATAGCTAGTGTAATTACTGGGGTAACAAAATTCAGCAATCATGTCTCAAGGTGACGAACGCAATGTTATACAGTTCATTCTAACTAGCGCTAGGTTATGGGTAGGCGTGTCACCTACCATCAGGTGAACTTCCAGTTCGTCTCGTCGCTTTATCGAATAAAAAAAAACAGTATTCTCATTAGCAACAAAAATAGTTATTTCAAAGCTCATATTTAAAATATAAACTTTATCAATATGAGCTTTTGTATCAAGTGTTTGTCCATTGATTGTGACCAATTACCATGGTCAATGATCAATTATCAAATATTATTATTGCTGATTCAACATTTTAACTATCATCTCATCGTTAACAAACAGGCGAGAGTTCATCCATTATATCCTTCACACAGATCCTGATCGTGTCGTCCTTCGTATACACCCTGTTCTTGATGCTAAATAAAATGCTATTAATAATGTTCGTTATCGATAAACTCGTTATAAAATTCCACACCCAATACAGTAACAATGGGGTAAAATAAATGTTCATTACAATTATACAACAGAGACGCGGTAACAATGTTATCGCAAAACTTATTACAAGGGGGAAGGACTCATTGAATGTGCCAAAGGATGTCGAGGACCTTGTTAACGGTGTACGAACAGGAAGATTTATTATCTGTGGTCGACTTGATAAAGTATAGGCTTGGAATTCTGAAATAGTTAAGTAGAAAGGTATTTTCGGTTCGTTCATTATTCATTTTAATTGAAGATATCGTAATGGAGTTTTAACCAATAACTAGAAATGTAACTTAATTACTTAATAGAACTTGAAATATTTATTTAGGTCTCGTCGTGACTTTAGTGATATCGATCCATCTAAGAACTGCTAGGCGCCACTGAATTTAGACAACTGAAGACTGTGTTTTATGGAATACCTTCCAGCTCAATATTGGGACGTCCGATTATTTATTATAATGATCTAACCACCATTACACGTGGACATCTGCAACACCTGGGAAGTCAAATTAGCTGGTTGTAGACCTTAAAGAAAGTAGAAGGCTCTTAAAAACCATCTAAAACATATAGTTCGAGCAATACCATTGGAGACCAGTTATTAAAGAAAGTAGATTCGCGTATTTTTTTTTTTTTTTGTTTACAATGCGATGAAACGAGAGAGATGTTCACCTGATGATAAGTCATACGCCTGTTTTTCTTAAGGTCATGTTTGTATTAATATCAGCCGATGCCTTCGACCACCGTGGTGCACAACACTGTACCACACAAAGTGAATCAGTAATTTACAACGCAAATCTACTTCATCCGTTCCCAGAGCTCTTCTAAGTAGATACCACCGCAGTCCTTATTTCTACCACCTAGCAGTAGTGTTTAAACATTACTGTCTTCCTGTTTGAAGGACGTTGCAGCTAGTGAAATTAACCGGGTAACGATACGTCGTTTTGTCTGAGATTGACGTGTACATCGCGATGCTGAATATATCTACCTAACTAGCGTTACTTTGTTATGGGCAGACGTGTCACTTATTATCAGGTGAAGGGAAGAAGAAGAAATTATATAAATAATAGGAATAACGAAGAACAAGGTTTTTTCAAAGTGCTAAACAACGGCTATCGATCTCCATTATTCATGGTTCATTCTGTTGGCCTTGTTGATTCGTTTCAGTGAGATATATGTATAGGATAGCATGAATTGTATATTAAAAATTCTTTCTGTCTCTTTGTAAATTAGAAAAAAACTCTTTTAATACGGCCTTTCATCTTTCTAAAAAATACTTGTGAAAATGGTTATTTTAAATACTTTGTCTTTGTTCAAACTAAAGCCGCGCTCGTATAATGCTGACAATGGTTTTTAGTCATGATAGTAGACACTATACACAGTTATTTGGATAGGTGTCTATTGCCAGAAACCATCGTCTAGGTACGTGGAGTAACAGCTCTGTTAGGGCTGTTATCCTATAGTCTCGGGTTGTTAAAAATAGGTATATGATATTTCCTGCCTGTCGTACAAGGCGACTAAAAGTCCTCGGGCTTCTGGGCTTTGAGGGTGGAAGCCATCAGAGCTCATTAAGAGAGCCTTAGGAGAACGACAAAAGCATGGTGCTTTTGTTTTTGCAGTAGCACAGCGTGGGTGCTAAAGAGGACTATGTCCTACCGTGGGATGTTTTAGCCAGAGTGCAGGGGGTCATCAGTGCGTTCCGTAGGAGATCCCGGAGTCCCTCGTAATGCACTAAGGGAGACAACCGAGGGGGTTTTTATGGGTAAAAGCCCTACATAATTTTGTCTTCGGCCCAGAAGCAAGGTATCTTTTAAGATTTCCTCCGCGATAAAAAAGGTACGTGAAGTAAAACTGCGGTTACTTCTGCATCCTAACGGTTTTGTATAAATGTTATAGTTCCTCTTAAACGCACGCTATAGTTTATAACACTTCTGAAGACAATCAATGAGACCATTGGGCCTGTGGGCGACATGTGCAATATGGCACAGTGTAAATCATCTGATTTTGCAAATAATTCTAATTACACCAAAATGAATTCAGACTAAAATTCTTGTCTCAAATTGTTCATCATCTTAACTAATGCCACATTTGTATGGATGAGAGTATCACCCTCGAGTAAACGCACGTGCTGTTGAATAAAAACAAACAATCGTTTCACGTGATAATGAGTGATTACGACGGTCCTGATAACTATCAATGGTTTTATACATTTTATTGTAACAGAAACATAACATATACTTAGGTAAAAAAGGTAAATATACTATTTCAATTTTTAGGGACTAGATAACTTATTGATATTTAAGTTACAGTTTATAACAGTTCCGGTGAGATCTGTTTGTGAAGAGTGTGAAACGTGTTCAGTGAATTGCAGCTGTAAATATAAAAATTATATAAATGCTTTGTTCAGCTGGTACGTCTGCATCACATACGGGAAGTCGTAAATGTACTGGCAATAATCTGTTTGAGTGGTGTACGTAATTCGTTGTGCGATTTATAGCGTTAACCTTTCGCCTCGTCAAAAACGTATGTAAACGCATGTACATTTTTATATCCATAATCATCATTATCATTATTGTAGTCTCTTCTTGGTATGTCGTTCTCGCTTTCATGGCGTATTGTTATTGGTGAGCGTTAAATTTTTAAATATTATTTATTGTACATATTAATAGGGGTGTAAAGGGTCTCGCACAACAACTCACGGAAACCAAGCCAACCGTAACTGCTCGTGGTGCACACTGCTAATCAACAAACGAGGCTCTGGCTCCCACCAACACGCTTTGGGCCAGCATGGTGGGAAATGGCCCAAGTTTTTCCCATATGAACTCCTACAGACAGCAGCCGGTGCCCGGCGATGTGAACATTGCCATACCGATCGATTTGGGGATCTTTAGGGGAGGCCCATGTTCAGCAGTAGACGTCTATCGGCTGATGATGATTTATTGTACATCTACAAGTTGAAATTTACATGGAAAATGTACATGTATTCATTATAAAAATGCGTTTATGTGGACTATTATATTATTAAATAATAGAAGTATATATATATATCGTGTCTGCTTATAACATACAAATACCATTCCACACTGAGGTTAAAAGAGATCTTCGTTGAAGTTAACCTTCCCTGTATTCGCCGAGCTTTGTTGAACAGAAACCAAAAGAAAAGTTCATGATCTTAATATATTGGTCTACAATTATTATAGAAATCTATATATCGTACATACATTTATTTAACAAGATTACAAACGGTTTACTTTAATGTATCGAAACATTCGCTGTTAGTATGTTCAAAGTAAAAACTCGAAAAGTCAATATCACCGTCTCGTTCATCATTGGCTTCAGTCCAAAGGCGTACGACCATTTAAATGAAGTTAATAATACTACAGTTTGCTTATTAATTTTCACAACTTCACAAACTAAACACTTGAATTAACTTTCAAGTTATTAAAACAGTTTGTTACCAGAAATTTTTTTAAGGCTGTCTTACATTCAAGTTTTCATTTAATGTGCCATGTGATGTACTGAAAATAATACTAACGTTTAATATTATTTATGCACCAACAAAGCTGGTTTTCATCAGATAAATGGGTGAAGATTATTACACAGGTTTATATGTTACAGGATGGAATTCATCATCATCAGTCGATGGACGTCCACTATATGACATTACCCTCCTCCAAAGATCGCCATAACGGGTAGTGATATAGGGGATTTGTTTGGCTTAGGTCCCGTGAGTTGATGTGCATAGTATACACCCCTTAGATGGAATTAATTTATAAAAAAATTACCACACCTAAAAATCAAGAGGAGGCATATATAAAGAATTTATTAAATTTTGCGACGTTTCTTTTATACAATTTTTTTAACTACTAAGACCATCACAATCATCCTTCCAAGAGTCCTCGAAGAAGTCTTTTAACTATGACAATAGATACGAAACAGCACGCCGTCTGCAGAACTGTCCCATAGCATTTTCAAACTGCAAAGATTTGTTATTTGGACATCTGCATAGAGAATTCCCTTACGAGTAGCCTAGATTGTTCCTTAAGGACCAAAATGAAATACTGTAATAATTAAAAATATGAGTAAACGGTCATAAATGCCGTTCAAGGTTTCCTATAAAACTACCAGCTAATTCTAAGGGCAAACAAATTGAAGTGTTTGAAGTGAAATGGCCAATAGACAAACATTTGTCAGCCCATTCAAATCTCCTTATCCGACGTCCATTACATGATTAGGTCGCCATCATGCTGAATAGGAGACCTTTTCCTTCTTTCAGTGGCGGACAACGCGTATTAACTGGGCTCGCCCTAACGTCGCGTACGAAGGCTTGTTTTCCTTCACCTTCTTGAATTTTGGTCATGTACACCCAAACCCTTCATTATGACCAATACAGTAGGCCAAATAATTTAAGTGTTGTAAAAAGGTTAAATAAAAAAAAAAATATTTTCTTACGAACCATAAGACAAGACGGGACCTTCACCTGATGGTAAACCATGTGGCCTAGTTAGATCGATAACAAGCTCTACATTGTGCTCTTCGTCTTGAAACTATATGTTGGGCCTCGTTACACTGGTGGTGGTTGTTAATTTTTTTTTTTTAATTGCTTCCTCTGCGTGTTTTGGGTAAGGGCCTTTATTTTTCAGTAACATTCATTTGCCATCTTACATTGTTTTCCCTATCTATACAATTTACCATCATCATTATTATCATTTTTACATTTGTCTTTATATATATATATACTTTACTCATTCCCATCTTTCATTCTTTCCTCTTTCATACTCTGCTCTTCTTTTATACTTCTCTTCTCTAGGTGTTTGTTTATTACTGGCGACCGTCTTAGTAGGTACCACCGTTGCTCCTGTTTCTGCCGGCTAACACTAGTTTGCAAACATCAATGGGTTTCGTCTTGAAGGACGTTGTAGCTAGTGTTATTACCGAGGTAGCGAATTAACATCTTATGTCTCAAGGCATCGAGCGCGATGTGGCGATATGAATACCATCTTAACTAGCGCCACGTTGTTATGAGCTGGTGTATCGCTTACCATCAGGTGAACGTCGGCCTAGTGTCGTCATTTCGTTGATAAAAAAAAAACCGTAATTTCACTAACAACCAAACTTTTCAAGTCGACGCACGGTAAAATTTGCATAGTACTGTCTGTCGGTTGCAATAGGCACTGCGGTGGTATCTAGACAATCTGGCAACAGACACCACATCATTAATTAATATCTTATGGCCCCAAGATGGGGCAAAGGCCGTCCACAATCATTCTCCAGTTTAACTAGAGTTTAACAGTGACATACCACCAGTAAAAAGTGTAGTAAGTTAGTCTGCAGAATGAACTTATATAATTGTGCTTAATAAAACTACTTCATTCAGCATCATCGATTTCGTTCAATCAGCAACGGAATGAACATATGATTGACCGATTCGTATCACTGATTGAAAAAAAAATTAACCATTGTTTTAAAATGTAAGGCCTATATCCAGCAGCGGATAAACAAAGGTTGATAATCATCATCAGATGATGATTGTTTTAAAGTTATCGATATCTTTAGTAATTTCAAGCAAGCTTGATGTTTGTTGTATTCATTTATTTTAACAAACATCAATTAATAAATATTAATTAGATTACTTTGCTGGTGGTAGGAGACCGTCTAGGTAAGTCACAGCGCCTATTGCAGCTGACAAACTGTTTTGTTCAAACATTACCATGTTCCGGTTTGAAGGAGCTGTAGCTAATGTATTTACTGAGGTAAAGAGGCTCAACATATAACGTCTGAAGACGACGATTCCAATGGTGTGCTGTGATACCTTACTATCAAACACTACTTTTTTATGAGCAGGCGTATCACTAACCATCAGGTGAACGTCCAGTTCGTCTAGTCGCATAATTGTATGAAAAAAGTTATTTTAACGTCTTTCAGTTGTTGGTTGCATTGTAGCGTATTTTTATAGGTCTCTCGAAAGACACTGTTACTTGTCCTATCAGCTGATCCAGCTGTATATATAACATCGCATGATTTCATAAACTTCTTTATTTCTATTATTTAAAAGTCATTATCAATACTTTGGAACAGACGATCTTTGTGTGCGTGTGTGGTGGCCCCAATAAAGTGGCAACGGCCTCGCCCCTGTTACATGGGACCTAATCTGACCAAATCTGGCGAAATGTGGGTGTTTATTCGCCTCTGCCTACCCCTACTGGAAAAAAGGCGTGATAACATAAAAAAAATATATGAATTGTTTTTTATTTTGTCTTTAACTCATAATAAGAAATACGTATGATAGACTTATTCTTTATTCTGGAGGAGTACAAATACGAATGTAAATGTTAACTTGCCGTACACACGCGAAAAGGTCAAGGCACGCGCCCACATGTACCTGCGCTGCCTTTTATGGGGTCGATTGGTACGACTACCCTGTCGTCATCCGAGCCAAGTTTACGCAGAGCCTAACTTAATTAACATTAACCATTTTTTTTTTATTTCGAGATAGGTTTCATGGTTATCTTTATCGTTGACAAAGCCGCGCTAAATCCTATCACAAAATTTGTCTATGTCAATTTATTAAATACATAAAATCAAAAGAAAGTATATAAAATAGGACATAACAGGCTAACCATCCTTTAAAGAAAATATTATTTTTTATTTTATCATGCGCTCTCTTATTATAAAGTTAAAACGTTAAGGTTTCAAAAGTTATTTCAAGGAAGAGCTCTAGTGAGATAGCTTTACGGTCTAGTGGCCCTCTGGGGATCATTACTTTAAATTTACAACCGGATCTAGTTGAGCATGACCCGAACTATGGCCCGGATACGAACTCGTTGATCTACTCCTGCTATCGACTGACATGTTTTTCTGCCAACCCACATTGTTCGCGTGCCAAGTCTCAAATATTGAACGGTATTATTCCTGGCCGCGATCGTGTCTCGCGCCGCTATGTCAGTCACTCGAGTTCCTGGTAGCGAGGGTGCGTTATCGGTGAGTCCGCTGTATTAGTGTAAGAAGTGCATTGCTATTCGGTGGTTGGTTTAATGCAGGCGGCGACCGCGACTGCCCGGAACCAGGTTCGATTTTCACTTGGAGCATCAGCGCGCTCGTGTCTCGCCCGGGTGGGCGTGGTCTTTCAGCCGGTCAATAGCACGGCATCGCGCGTCTCCCTCCCACAGCCGCAGGGGCCGCGCCTCCGTCCCGCTCGGATGGGGGATGATTGAAACGTCTAATGCCGCAGGCGCCCCTCGCGCCCCCTCGCCAAGGACGTTCAGTGAATCCGTCCCTCTCTGCCGCGGTAACACGTGTCTCCGTTACTATTTCATAATATAATGTGTGCCCCCTTAGTGCCGCGCGAAAATTCACAAGCAATTATGAGTCAAGTGCCTGCTAAATTAGGTGATAGATTCGATGCCTGAAAAGAACCGTCGACTCCGCGGTGGCGTGTCTGTGCGGGCGATGGGGCCAGGCTCTCTCGGACAATTAAGTGGCCCTGAGATGTTATATGGAGATAAGGGAAGATTCAGCTAACGTAAGCGCCTCTTCGTGTTTTCCGTCTTGTGCACTCTCTCGCCCTGTCACTGCTCTCGTGTTTCCTTCAGGTACGCTTTGTGATCCTTAGTGTCTTCTCTTAATACCATTTATATAATTTCTGCAAATATTTTCTACCACATTTAAAATTGTATTTTCTTTATTACTGCTTTCTACATAGAATTCTTTAGCAAATAATAATTATTCCCTTCATACAATTTTCTCCTCTCCTGTTATTAATTAAATAAATCTACGCGAACCAAGTAGAAGTCACACCCATTAAAAGTATAGTTTATACTAAATATTAAATACCAATACATATTTTGAATCGCGTACATGGTTATTGTGTAATTTAATCGGGTTGTCACTGCTTTTGTCCATCGGGAAATTTAACTTGGGCTTAGAAAAGCCAACGGAATTATCTAATCAAACTTTCTGTTATTTCCTTAATAAAAATTAATTTATGATCTTAGTAATACCTCCTTCAAAGTGTCCTACAGTGTATTGATCGTTGTAAAGAAAACAGGATCCGTACAAATCTTTCTACCCTTTAAGCTTATGGTAGTAATTACTACATAATACTCACAGTAAGATAATTAAAAGTAGATTTATTTATGATTATAACGTGCTTATCGTTTTTAATGTTTTAAGCTGTTTGTAAAGTTAAAAAAGGGGTTATATAATTCGGGGAGGGACGACCATGTTCAGGTTAAGTGTATCATTGGCCTAGTTGGATACGGACATTTCTACAGCAAAAATGTCGCTGCAGCATTATTATATTTCCATAGACGCCGCCAGGCCGTCGCCGCTAGTCTAGACATGTAATAATTATATATCCAGCCAATAGAGGCGGGTATTCTGGAGATGTGAGTCATCCGAATACGTCTTAGGATCGATCCTATCTCGCCTATTTGTCGAGAAGGTCAGCCAGTAATCGGAGACGGCCTATTGTTTGCTATGAAAGCTTCGCAACATATACCACATATATGCGAACTTTGGTAAGGGTAAAGCTTTCTCATAATACTCTTATTCGTGCACATCTTTATTTAATGCCTAAATGTCACTTCTATTATTTTATATTGAGTTAAAGTTTAAGCTAGTTAATATTACTAACGTATCAAATTTATTTTCTAGTCACATAAAATATCCTTATGAATCCTGACTAACTTTGATTATGTAATTAACTCGTATGTGATAATAAAATACTCATACCTTCTTTATAGGTCACAAACATTTAAGTTACACGGATTAGTAATTTCAATACTTCCGCCTACAATTACATAATTGAAAAAAAAAGTTTTCCGGTCACTTTTCATATTGGTTATCATCAATCAAACTTTAACAGGCTGTTCTACTTTCCAAATCCTCGGTTATTTCAAGGGGAACTTACGGTTACATAGATACGATTATGACGTCACCGCTTCTTTCACACCCTTGTATATCGCTATAAGACCTTCAGATCTATGGAATGGAGAAAAATTTTTGACAGTATATCATAGGCGCCTACGGAATAGAAGCCATCTTCAAAATGATTAGCATATAAATTAGAGAAATATGTGATCTTTAAATGTATATCTACATACATGTATATCTGTATGTATAATATATATTCGATTGCGATGCGGAAGATGGAAACTCTGTTGCAGTACCGGTTTGATGGTGATTAGTAGGTCGTGAGCCATGATAAAGGGGCCATGCCTAGCCCGTAACGGTACTTAGACGTGACTTGAGGTCCTAAGCGAGTTGTGAAAGTCCGAGCGAGGCTTTTAACCAATGGAATGGATTCATTGATTAATTGATAGTTATTACACACGTCATTACGTAGATACAGATCTAGCGCCGACCTAGACCGTCTAGATAGGTACCACCGCAGCGCCTATTGTAGCTGACGAACAGTTCTGTGCGAACATTGCGTTCCGGTTTGAAAGGCGTTGTAGCTAGTCTAATCACTGGAGTAATGAAACTTAACATCCTGCGTCGCAGACCAGGAGCGCAATGTGGTGCAGTTATATCAAGTTATGATTGCGCGTATCACTTATCATCAGGTGAACGTATAGTCTCGCTTAATTGAATATTAAAAAAAAATCATACAATTTTTATATCCGGCGATGTTATTTAAACGACACAATTTAATCTTTTGTGATAGTAATAGCACATTATATACAACACATTTGATCACTATCTCATGTGTTTTATTTTAAGAAAACACTTGTTTACTCTTTTACGTGTGTGCTTCTAACAAATTATGTACAGACCTTGTCGACAAGTAATTTAAATATTTGTTAATACAATAAACGAATGTGTCGCCATACTAATTTTATTGCACAAATCTACTAAGTGGCGTAAGCACGGAAAATTCCGTTGGATATAAATCATTTCGTACATAGAGAAAACTTTTTCTCATATACAGTTGTCTAACACTTGACCTTAATATCACATTAGACTATTATATAATGCTATGTATAACATTTAAATAATTCTGTTTAAACTAAAATCAATGATATATTGAAATATGTTCAGTTATAAATAATGATAAAGGACGCTATTGCTATTGAAGTTACTGACGTAGCTACACTATGATGTAAAGGCATCGAGCATGATGTGTTGCTGTGTATATTATCTTCAATATCGCCATATAATTATGAGCAGGTGATTCATACCGCCATATAACAGATGTCTTCATTTTATCGCTTCGATGTATAGAAAGAAAAACGTCTAAAAGAGGGAAAATAGGTAGTGATAGTAATTGCATCAGATAAGACATAATAAAGCTCTGCTTCGTTTTATCTAATATATGATCGCTCATGTACTCTATATTAGGAGATCGCTTCCGAAAACGTAGACAGACGACGAAAAACATACATACACATAGATATATATCACGCCTCTTTCCCAGTGAGGTAGGCAGAGACCACCTCTCTCCACTTGCTACAATCCTGGCACACCTCTCTCGCTTCCTCCACTTTCATGAGCGTCTTCATGCACGCTCGTCGGTTGCTAGTGCTTCTGACCCGGCCTTTCTTCAGGACATCTCCGATTTGATCGGAACATGTCCTCCTAGGTCGACCTGCACCGATTTTCCCAATCATTCTTACCTTGTATATCTCTTTCGTTAATCTTCTTTCATCCATTCTTTCGACATAATAATTAAAACGTTTTATTAGCATTATATACGCTACGAGATGTATTTGATTTCGATTTGAACCTTGGGCCATGGAGCATTTAGATCGCTGTGTCATAACAAATTTTTAATGTATTTTTTATGAAGCTATCGTTTCACTTAGCTGTACTAACATGATGGAGCATAAATAATGCTTATAAAACGTTATAAAAATATGATTTTTTTTCCATCACAATCGATTTTTTTCCGCCTCATCGTCAAAGGTGTCATTACTACTATCGTCTGCCTTCGTCTTCGGAAGCGATCTCCTAACACACAGTATAAAGTTATTATTTTATGTATTTGTTTTCAATTAGTCCGTCGGTACGCGTTTGTATTCTGCGTAACAGCAACACAACGCGTTACGTTGAAGTATTTTTAAATCGGACTCCCGCTGTCGTAACGGCAGTGAAGTCATCACAATAAGCCGTGCTACGGATACAGAATAATCAGCCGAGTGATTCACTTCCTCGTTTCGATTTCATACTGCTTTGAATGCTGCAGCGTTACCCGTGAGCTGTAATACTGAAGCTGATGAATTATAACATATACCTATCTTTTACATTTAAATATATATATATATATATTATAATTTTATAAGTCAACCTAATGGATACTGCTTGTGTCTTACTAATTCTATAGCAATGTGGTTTGGTTAGTCATCTATCTATATATAAATTTACTGGCGACAAACTGACACACACTTAAGCTGCATATGAATAAAATATAAGAGACTTCCGCGTATGTAGAGACTCATCAAAACATATTTGGAACCATAAGGGCCTACAGACTTGAAATTAGGTAGGGATATTCCTTTTGCCGAGAATAGGTCAACTACGAATCGATTTCACAAAATTTCTTCCCCAGGGAGAGTCAAGGGGTATAATGCCAGCAAAGCGAACGGGGACGAGCTAGTTTTACATATTATGTATTCGCTCAATGACATAAATGCACGATCACTTCTAGATCCTTGCTGCTAAAAAATCTACGAGTATTTACCTGTTATCTTATTTTATTATTATTCCTTTATAAGTTTTCGCTTTTATGTCATTTATAAGACTCATGTCAGGAGACAATAAAATACTTTTATTTTGCTGTCAAGTTATCCCCCGTTCGTACTTATGAATAAGAAGAAAAGTAGTATTAAAACAATTGTATGAAACATTGTATAGCAAGCAATTATTCAGAAATCTTTTACTAAAGAACGAAAGGTATCACATTCTTTGGTGTTGGTTTTTTTCTTTAATTTTTACATATATTGTTTTTCGTTATTTCCTTAAGAGACGAGTAGAACTTTCAGATTATACACGTCTGAAGACAAGAGTTTAAGTCTCGTTGCCTAGGTAATTTCACTGCCTTCAATAACCTTCAAATCTAAGAACAGTAATGTCCTACACAATATTTGGCTGCGGCGGTCTTTACAGCAAATCACATAAAATACTAAAGTATCAAGCACTATTTGCGCTATCAAAACTTCCTTGAACGAATGATACTGTCTTAATGAGCACTAAAACACTGCGTGATCACTGTAATACTTTTATCAACACTGGTTCCGCAGTCTTGAATGATAAAAAAAAAATACTGTGTACGTTAATCTATTGAGAACTGTAAACATATAATATTAAAGCAACATTTGTACTAGTTAAATTTTAGTACGTGAAACGTTGAACGTAAAGAAATAAGCACCTTATCAACTGTTATCAGCGAAGCTAAATCAGTTTTACTACCTTACTTACAATTCGGAGATGTGATAATGTTTTAATATACTGCTTGGTACCGAAAAGATTACAATCTTAGGAAGAAGTAAACCTCATACATATTTATTCACGTCCGCCTTAGTGGAGTCGCTTGATGAAAAGTAAAACAAAGCAAAAATTTCTGACACATTCTCAGACAGATATCGTGATAGGGAAGATGTGTTTCATAACTGAACCTTGACTTGGTTTATATCACTATCAGTAAAATTGGGTATGTTTTTTTTTTATTTAAATGTTACATAACATAGAAAATATCTTATTTTCGGTTATGCAACCGTTGTGACATATCATACAGTCTGCCTGCTGGTGGACACTAACCATAGCCTACTGACCGCCTGTAAAAGTTCCAAAAGAGGGTTAAGATGGTTAAAGAAGTATATCAATGAATTTATAATATCTGGGGAGTGAAGAGTAAATTGCATTAGCTCTATGGCTCTGCTATTACTCTATTTGGTTATTAACACTTACTCCTGTCTATAACTTTGTATACTTTATTTTACGGAAGATAACTAGGACCCTGAAGAAATCTACATCTAACGAACTAGCATGTCAATAGAGTTCAAAAAGTGTTTTCGGATAATATTTGGAGAGAGACTAATTTAAAATATTTTTTACTGGTAGTGGGTCTCTGTCGCCGGATACTAGATAGGTATCACTGCAGCTCCTATTGCAGACGCGAACAGTAGTGTGCAGACATTTCTGTGTTCCGGATTAGAGGGCGGTGTACCTTAAGTAGAATGTCTCGCTTGTCTCTTCGTTGAATAAAGTAAAGAAAAGGCTCGTATTCTCTTCTTCCTCCTGCCCATTTCTCAGCTATGTGGGCTCGGCACAGTATGTACTTCTCTTCCACATCCCTCCATCAGCCGTCATATCTGAATTCCCACTCTTCTTACACATGTCATCTTTCACACAATCCATCCACACACTTTTCGGTCTTATTTATAGTATTATCTACAAGTAAAAATATCTGTAATTAAAAACAATTAGACCTCTCTTCGCTTTAGTTATTTAAGAGGTTGATATTTCGAGTGACAACTACTACCGGCGCCTGGTTAGTTTCATCCATATATAAACGTAGACATAATCAAATATTTGGTGTTCTGCCGTCTCACCGTTACTGAGGGCAGTTATCCATTAACTACAGTGTGGCTGGTATCGGATTTAGGGCATTAAGCGTAGGTAAACCCATTAGTGTACGGTTAGCTTGCACCGGCCGGTACTGAGTTGCCGGTTTAAGTTTATTGTTTATGGCGCTCACATTCTCGTGCCACATTCATTGTGTGAAGGTAATGAAATGGCTCCGGTTATGTTACATAATAAATCTATCTCAGAAGGAGTTTATGTATCAGTGTATATTTAGTAGAGGCACTAAAAACATATTTGTATTATCATCGATTTAAATCTATATCGTATCGCCATGTATACAGCTAAGACGGTAAAGAACGGACTTTATAAAATTCCTTCCACAAAGAGATTTGTAGTGGGAGTTATGGTACAGTTAGGAAAGTGAGCGGGAGGCAGCTAGTATCTTAATAAAGTTTGTATTCAAATTTCTTTTTATCTAATGACAGTGTTATGTAATGATCCGAGACTTCATACACAATGTCTCACTGCAAAGTTACTGGTTTTCCCAATTGTATCGCCTACCCTACACAAAATATATTATGCTAGATGAATCTTCTCTGTTGTGCCTGTCCCGTGTAGTTCAAAAGTTCAACCGAGTTTACGCCGCTTGATTAATTATTGTACACAACAAGGCTTTTATAAGTCGATACCAAAATTTTCAACTTAGTTGTTAAAGACGTCAGTGGGCAATCAAATTGATGGCATGAAAGTGCTGCTGAGTCAGCGTATATGGAATCATTCTTTAGTATTTCATTGCTCAAACTCAAAGCAAGCTTGAAATGTGAATAATGGCTTAAAAACAACACGAGCTCACATAGCCGAACTAAGTCGTCGTATTATCTTAACATATATTACTATAGCATCCCTTTTCTCTTATTGCCATTAAATATAAGTGCATTACTGCTAACGTGGCCACACTAAAAGGCAACACTGTAATATCTAGCTAAACAGTTTCAGAAAAGAAATATTTTAAAACATATAACATCAATAGAAATTTCCTTCAAAATAAATAATTTTAATATATTGAATCCCGCACAACTTACGGGACCCAACACAACCTCATCAGCTCGTGGTCCACTCTGCTAATCAACATACGAGGCTCTGACATCCGCCAATCCGCATTAAGCCAGCGTTATGGTAAATGGCCTAAATCCCCCCCTTACGAACCCCTACATACGTCAACCCCGAGTGCCCAAGCGGTACCGAAACCCATGCTTACTATATGTTCAGATCTTTGGGAGAGACCTATGTCCAGCAGTGGTATATCGGTTGATTATGATGATATCTTGAATTAGTTATTATTGATTTCTTAATTACTATTAGTCGCTTTAAATAACTATACTTTACTAACCTTTGCCATTAACCACGTTTTCTATAAAAGACCTTCACTAATGCTAGGTCGTCACTGTTACTGGAGACCGTCTAGTTAGGTACCAACACAGCCACTATTTTTGCTGACAAACAGTGGTGTATAAAGATTACTGTGTTCTGGTTTGAAAGGTATTGCAGCTAGTGAAATTACTGGGGGGTAACGAGCAATCATCTTGTATTAAAGCGACGACTTCAATGTGGTGCAGTGTATCTTGTTCTTAAAACATGATGAAGAAGCACTTATTGGCGATATAACCCTTCGATGCTATCATCGCTTAACCTTTCCCGATTAATTTATGAGAATGTGTACATGTGTTGTTTATAAGTTACGTGCCGATAGCAGTCGCTATTCGCTCATTAATCGTTACCGATCGTTAATCAACTTGAATGTCCAAAATAGCTTTCTGGGTAACGTTACTATGGAGTTTATCCTCGCCTATAGCCATCTATGAAAACGGCTATAATTAGTCGATTATGATAAAAATTACTTGAGGAATTAATATAGTACTCAACTAGTATTTTTATCCTATGCATTACCTATGTTCTTTCATTTTATTTTTATTAATTTTTTATATAAATTTGATATTATCAGGAAGCTTATGTATATTTCCTTTCTTCCAGGTCGCCACCTGCAGCATAATAGGGAGCCATACGCCGCGGCGGAAAGACGGGTGCGACACGCACTCGTGGTACGTACCATTCTTTTCTATATATCGAAGCTTGCATACAAAACAGATTCATATATATCTATATCATATTTAAATAAAAGAAAATCCGATACGAAATATTTAATTGTCAAGTACCCCGCATACGTACTGTTATCTCTTCATGGACGTTTCTAATCTGGACATAGGAGAAGATCGGCCTATTTAAGGAGTGTCTTGAGAGAGACCCACGTCCAGTAGTGAACTGCCGCAGGCTGATGATGATTATGAATATGTATGTATTAACATGAAAGCATAATGATGATGAATAACAGCGCTGTTTGATAGCAAATAGTTATAACCTTAAAATAACTTTGAATTGTCTTCTTCCTTCATAACGCGACCAACGAAATATTAGAAACTTTTATCAACGTCAGAGTTTTTACTTAGATGTGATTTAGATCTCTTTAAGAGTAATACATTTCTTATAAGCTAGTGTGATTTACCATCAATGTCTATACTACGCTTACCATCAGTTGAGATCATCGATGAGCTTCAGTCTATATCAATTACGAAAGATATTGGATGAAGAGTATTTGTACAAAGATAAGAAATTTATAACACCTTATTTAGCAAACATGTCGAACATTTACAGCAGCCCTCTGATTGGATTATTTTTTTCGTTCTTCACGCAAAATCTATACTATATAGGTATTCATGTAAACGAAAATAAGGTTAACTGTCAATATTTCATACCAAGGTCGGCTGCGATGGATCATAAACTTTATTAATCACGGGAAGTGTGACCCAAAAGGAATCTAATACTAATCTTTTTCATTGTCTTCCAATCTTTTTGTCTCGATATCATGATTCTATTAAATAATGTTCAAAAATCAAGATATTATACTAAATATATATTTGTTAGTCCTAGACTTTACCAGTAGCAGGTAGACATTGTCAGGAATAATCTAAACAGATACCACAGCAGCTCGTCTATTTCTGTCGCCTAACAGTACTGTGTTCCGATTTCAAAGGCATTGTATATGTCTCTGCCTAACCCACTGGGAACAAGGCGTGATATATATGTATGTATGTATATGGTGAAATTACTGAGGTAACGGGACTCGTGTCTCCGACGACGAGCACGATGTGGTGCTGTGTACGCAACCTTACCCAGCGTTACGTTGTTATAGGTAAGCGTTTCACTTATTACGTTAACATCTCGTTTCTTTCGTCGCTTCGACGAATAAGATATATTACTACTTTATACATTACATATATTTACACTTAAAAATATGTGTTTGCGTTATGTTCATATATTTGTATCATAAACTATTGACATTTGCACATGGTGCATACGTTATTTTTTTTTTTTTTTTTATATATTGTCACGGCTTTTTCCCAGTAGGGGTAGGCAGAGGTGAATAAACCACCCACGTTTCGCCAGATGTGGTCCGATTAGGTCCCATGTAACAGGGGGCGAGCCTGTTGCCACTTTATTGGGACCACCACACACACACACAAAGACGATATCAGTGTGCGGGTTTACTCACGATGTTTTCCTTCACCGTTTTTTGTATCTCGCTGTTGTAACTAAAGTTCACAAATGTACGTAACTTAAATATTAAGTCATCGGTACATGCCGAGGTTTGAACCCGCGACCTTCGGAATAAAAGCCGCACGCTCTAACCATTAGGCCAGCGAGCTACTCATACGTTATTACTATATGTTACTGCAATTATAAAGAATGTGGAATTTGATTAAACTTTTTTTTTTAATTTAATTGATATTAAAATATTATGTTATTCATACAAATATATCAGACTTATACTATTATAATCGAGTGGGTCAGCTGAGTGCGATGCGGGTCACGTCTGCCCTGACCCAAGCCATGCGCAGTAATCCACTTACGTCCAAGGGATATCAAAAGAATTGCTGAAATCGACTCTTGTCATATGTCGAGTCTACTGTAGCTATAAATAGCTGTTTTCACTGCCGCTAGATAGTAAACATGTAGATTATCATGATATATATCTTCAATACCGTTAATAGGGTTAACCGATTTCGCGTTACGTACATAAGTTTCGGTATTCGGTACATCAACTGGTATGATTGCATGGCGTGTCCGCATCGAGTGTTGTGATGCACGCCCGACGAAGATTAATGGGGGGCTCTAACTGTAATTGGAAGTGCTCTGAACCTGCAAACACGGCGTACTGTACCCGTATGTAATTCAAATGTGTATTCAAACGGGGGACGTCGTCATTATTTACTAAACCGGGGACACAATTTATGATAATTTGATTTATACTCCACGGATAATTTGTCTGTCTACTGTCGAATAAATATTGCTGGTAGTTCTTTTACCGGAAGCTGTCTAGGAAACAACGCCGATTCTATGGCAACCGACAAATAGCAATGTTAACCTTACTTACGTTTCACTTACCATCAGGTGAATTTCTCGCTCATCTCGTAGCTTCGTTGAATAAAATAAAAACAGTAAGTAAAAGAACTCTGTCTTTACTTTGTGATTAAACTTTGTAAAGGTACTGATGAGAATGAAATCCTTTTCGTTAAGGACACAGCAAACAATTAAGACAAACTGTATAAGGACACTTCTATCGCGCAAACAAAATAACTATGTGTATTAAATGATGTTGCTTTAGAAGAAAATCTTTACGGGTATGTTTTAATTAAACGTGTTATATCATCAATACATTAATACTAGAACTGTATTTTAATCTGCGTAACAGTATGATCTATTTCGGAATACCTATGTGAGGGGGGGTCATATAAAATAATACTGGTTCGGGTTATGTTTTAGAACCGCAAACTGCGACCGCGCAGTGCGGGGCTGCCTGCGGTCTCATAATCTGAATTCAAATTGGATTCCGGCTTCCATGCTTTCTCCTCGCTCCGTTGAATGTAACCGGGCTTAATACTTCATATCAGAATATTCCGATTTTGATTATAACATTTTGTTAAAAAACTAACACGTGATCTTAATTTCGTTAAACTCGCTGATGGTAAGCCAAAACAGCTGCATATATTGACAGTTGAAACAGAAATTCGCTTATAATAGATTTTTTTTAGTAAAGTAGTATTAGGTCTCTGTTGCTAGAGAACGTCTAGGTAGGCACCTATCTCTGTCGCCAAACAGTAATGTACAAACATTATTGTTTTCCGGTCTGAAGAGCGTTGTAGCTAGTAAAATTACTACTACGGTGCACAATTGGGTATGTATAACACTCTAACTAGCACCATATTGTTATGGGCAGGCGTGTCACTTACCATCAGGTGAACTTCCCACTCGTTCTCGTCGTTTTGTAGAATACAAAAAAGCACGGTAACCGAACCAAATATGGGTGAAGTTGAAACCCGCAGACTCGAGATGGACCGACTGACGATTAATTTAAGGAAGAGGTATTATGCAACATATACTCTATAAGCAATGTTAATATATATATTTTTTTTCATTGAATTTAGGATATGTAGGAACTCTGATCGATTTTTTATTTATTATTATATTTATGAATCTGTCCTCTCATTATTGTGGTTGCTATTAGATAAGTCGGGCGACTTATCTAACAGCATCCACTATCACGGGAGGACTGGAGTGTCAGTAGCTGTTACCTTCAGTCGATTGATATGCGTTGCGTCCGTTTATGCTATAGAAAGCTGTGAGGCGTAGGTATGCCGTGTTGTACGTTAATGTATAAAAAACAACGCGGAGGAGACGTAAAGTTTGTATGGAAATGAACGTATAAAAATATATTTAATACGGGACCAGCGTTCGTGAACTTCAAAAGCTTACGTAATAAAAACGGGAAAAATGTATTCATTGTACGTCTCTTTATGTGAGCCTTTCGAACCGTTTGATTCAGGCTCGTGAAACGTGCGCATATATACGTGTATTGGTGTGTGCCATTTTACTTTTCGCATACGCCGAGATAGACGTCCACTGACGGATATAGGCCACCCCCAAAGACCCCCACATCGATGGGTCATGCGCAGCTCGCATCCTGCGGCTTCCCTCGACATTCGTTTGTGGGGTTTCATACGGAAGGATTTGAGCTACTTCTCACGACGCTGGCCCAGTGCAGGTTGGTGGGAGCCAGAGCCTCGCTTGTTGATTAGCACTGTGCACCACAGGCTGGTGATTTTGGCTTGGGTCCCGTGAGTTGTTGTGCGGGACCCCTTACACCCACACTTTCAATACAAAATAATTATAACTTATTTTCAACTTAGTAACTAAAATATTCTATAGTATTCGAACATCTAATTTCACATCAACAACTCACACTTAGCCACTAAGGACGATAGAGTCATGACCTTTATTCCTAAGAAAAGGCCCCAAGTGTATTTACTGTTATACAATCACGAGGGTTATTATTTAATTTCTTACATTCCCTTCTATAAACAATCAAACAATTCCCTTCCATGAATCCATTCCTTTTATACTCATGTCCTCATAGTCAGTCTAATTTTTTGGTCTTCCTTTGACATTTCGTCATACAATAATTATCATGGTTCTAATAACATGATTATAATTCATATTAAATATATATATATTTAAAGCATGAAACAAACACGCCCCGTTTAATATGAATATTTTTCAACTCGTCAACATCCATAACGATTATCGATTAATATCAAAACACAATTTTATCATAGATAATAGATATTACTTATAACAAGTACTCTAAGTCTAGGCGCACTGTATTACATCAAACCAAGTGGTAAACTGGTGATTAGCCTCCGAGAGACTGAGTAGAAATCGATACTACCACCAATATTCAAACCTTCATAGGTACAAAATAAAATATCTCTGTAAAGATATATGTTATTCTATTATACTTATGAAAGTTATAGACATATCATTTAAGTGTATTACACAGTATTATTAAGAGTAGCTCGCTGGCCTAATAGTTAAAGCTTGTGGCCTTCACTCCGAAGGACGCGAATTCGAATTTAGACATGTACCGACAACTTAATATCTAAGTTATGTACATTTGTGAACTTTAGTAACAACAGCGAAATACAAACGGTGAAGGAAAACATAACGAGGAAACCCTCACATGACTTAGAATTTATTCTAAGGTGTGTATTTAGTCACGTCGGCATTGAATCCGCGTGATGGCTATGGCCCATCGCCCTCATATTTAGGGTAGGCCTGTGCCCCAACAGTGGGAACGTAAATTAAATTTGCTGTTAATTAAGTGTATAACGTTACCACCATTTTGTCGGCTTAAGTAAAAAAAAGGGGCGCAACTTGCTAACGGAAATTCGTCGTCTCCGTCACGCCAAGACTACATTATGACATGGATTTGGTTCCTTTGTATCACCGCTGCGGATCTATCCCCGAACGCGATCCAATCACCACAAAACAGTTATGTTACGGACTCGCACGGAATAATGAACCCGCGACCCATCTCGCCGGCTCCTTTGTTACTGACCTACTTCGCGGTGACAGCGTACTGCCGGCAATGCGTTACGTAAAATCTATTCGCCTGGGTCCCGGCTTATTTCCACAAGCCGCGCCAACTGAATTGCGGCTTCGGGATAGTTCTAGATGTCTCAGTAAGATCCAATTTATACCGTACACTACAACCTAACTACCCAACCCAAACGATTTTGTTCCCCATGTCTATTTTGGATAGGATACGGTAAGTTTTCGAGGATTTATGAAAACTATTTCGTATGACTATATTTGAAACTACATTTCCACAAAAATGCGTACTAGATATTCGTTGACTAACTTGTGATAGAAGAACGAAAATCCTAAACGTGCAGTTTAATGTAAACCTTATTGTGTTAGCTTAAGTTTACTCTGTCCTCTACACGTACATATCAAAAAAGAAAATGTGTCATTTATATGTACTTGAGATCCGTTCTACATCAGCGGAAAGACGTCCACTGCTGGACATAGACCTCCCCCAAAAATCTCCAGATCGATCGGTATTGCGCTGCCCGCAACCAGCGGCTGCCGGGCACCAGGAGCCGTTATTTGTAAGGGTTTATATGGAAGGATTTGGGTAATTTCCCACCGCGGTAGCCCAATGCATGTTGGTAGGAGACAGAGCCTCGTTTGTCAATAAGCAGAGTACACCACGAGCAGGTGACGTTGGCTTGGGTCCCATAAGTTGTTATGCGGGACCCCTTACATCCGATTTACAGCGAATCTATATTATTTAAATCTATAACATTAAAAAAAACCTGGGATGTCTGTATTAATAATACGTTATTACTTCAGTATTCAATTATTAGTATAACTATTACTTAAATAGCTTGCGTAATTAGTAATAAATATGATATATATTAAGTAATTAAGTTAATTTCTTAATTTGCGTTAAAAATGTAACTCACATACCACAGTGTCTCCATTTCCTAGGTTGATTGGTAAAGAATGCCGATGTGCATTACGTCCGTCTATTGTTAAGTGTTTCAAATAAAGAGTTTAAATATAATATCACTTGAAAACTCCTGTTTCATAAGCTTTACAGACATTATTTTAATTCAGATAGAATTCCCTCACATTGATTAAAATAAGGTAATATATAAATATCATCAGAGAAGAGAATTTAAATAAAACTAACACATTGATCGAGAGCTGCCTTCTCAACAATGTTTTACTTAATCAGAAGCTCAAGCTCTCAGCGGATCAAACCTCTTAAACGCTTGTAAGTACGACCGTCGTATAAACTACCACTGGTTCTATTGCCATACTGAACTTTATTACATTCACAACAGTTTATATACAACTCTTAAATAATATATTAACAGCACCAGCGAAGCCCTTTTAACCGTGAGCGCATGTGCATGTTCGAGCTTAGTAATTGCATTCGATACTCGTGTCTATGAATAAACGAATGCCCATGAATAGAAATAACCTCTCTACTCCACTCATTCAGGTTGCCCTAATCGAAAAGGTTCATGGACCAACATAAATGAAACATATTGGCTCACCAGACCGACGCGTCCTGTTTATATCACAAAAAGTACTGTTTATGATATTTTAAACTTTAAATCCCAAATTGTAAGTATTTGCACTGGATAACATATATTTCGTAGCACTTATGTCTATTCATCTAATTTTTTTAAGTTTAATTCTATGGAGCTACTTGAGGAGATATTCGCTTGATGGTAAACAAGTAACTTCTATTACGGGAAAGTACCCGTAATATGGAATATACACTCTGGACTGTGTAACGTTTATCGCTGGAGACAATATGAGAAGTCTTATTACCTCAGTAATTTTACTAGGAACAGCGAATTTCGAAACTAAACAGCTATATTTGACGGCAGAAAGAAATGGACGGTCGTTCCTACCTAGACAATCTAGACTTACCAACGATAGTATTATAGTTGGTTTTATTATAGATGAATGATATGCATTACCAGCTCATGGTGTACCCTCCTAATCAACAAACGAGGCTCTGACGCCTGCCAACTCACATTAGACTAACGTGATGGTACATAAACTCTCTTATGAATCCCTACTCTTTGTAGAACTATCTTTGGGGAAGGCTCCAACTGTGAACGTCCTTCGGTTAAGGATGATATGTGCTTTGAGTGGTTTTAAGTATAAACCATTTGTTAGTATTTGTTCATGTTTCTACCGAAGTTTTCAATGCAATCTTCCTCCTTAGAGTAGACGAGAAATTCTTAAAACGATTAACTACGCTTTGTTGTAAGCACTTTAAGATTCTTCCGTAACACTAAGTCGATAAATAGGTAAACAGTTTAGGACATATATTAACATTTTAAAAGGATCAAAGATAAGCAATATATATCAAAATACATATTCTATAGATGATTTGTATCCTAGAAACTATATAACTTTAACGATTCTTCATGTACTATAAAATATTTAAATCTTACGGTGTTTTTTTCCAATTGTTATACTTTCTTTTCTAAATTAGTTGATTCAGTTTTAATATATCCCCCTTTTCTCGTTGTAGTATAGGAAACACCGACATCAAAATTTACAATTTTCATCTAAAAGAACATAACGTACACTTTAAATGCTCATTAAGCCCAATAAGGGTAGCGCAAAATGAAGTTATCAATATAATAAAACAAATAATGGGGTACAATTTACGTCAAAACAACCAGAAATAACCCATTTAGCGAACACACAATTAAAAGATGCCGTAATTAAAACGCCACCATTTCAGTTTGCAACGTGGGATAATTAACTGATCTGGTCGAGGAAACTTTCCCGAAAAGCGAAATGTCCGCACAAGGGAGTTTTAATGAACCCCCGCTGGTTTCAGTGGTGGGTTCCAAAGAGAAGGGTTTCTGTTTTTTTTTTCCTCATAGATTTTACAGCTTTAAAACAAATTGATTAGAACTTCAGTTAAATTTACAACACTAGCCTTTTTCATCGTCGGGATATAAACCTTAATAAGTTACCCTGGTTCTTAAAACTATTTTATTATGATTCCGAAAATCTCTTAATGTTTAACTTATTGAATAAGTATAAAAAATAACAGAGTTTTCGCGATTTTCTTTCCGAAATTCAAATTTCAGTTTCTCCTCCCCGCAGTGACTTAGTTTATTGCAACCCCTCTATTGCTTCCTGTCTCTAATGTAAATCTCTTACCGGAATTCCGACTGTGAGGCTATTCTGATCTAACACGCTCCACCATCCAAGACTTAATTATCACTTAACACCATATCAAATTAAAGTCAAGCGTGTTATATTTTAAAAATAATTGTATATATGTCTACGTAAATGATTCGTAAAAGATTTAAACGATAAATCTACCAAACAACCTCTCTTGAAATCGGTTTTCAGACTCCCGGTCTCCAAAACTCCTCGTCACCGCAAATTACCAAATAGGGGCTTTCGCATCGTTCCGTACCTAAATCCATCTGCCGTCAGCCCAAGGAAACCTTTTTTCTCGTTAACACATTGAGACCGCAAGTCACGAGGAAGCCTGATTGGCTGCCGTGGTTAGCTGTTCGAGAGTTCGTGCGTTGAATATACGATCGACCTATTCTCGATTGCTGACTACCTTCTTAGGAACTTAGATATTTGTTTGATTACGTTACTTTTCTGTCAAATTGATAAAAATATAAAGTCTTGCTAACCTTATGTTAGTAAATAAAGGTAAACATCATCATAAGCCGATAGAAGTCCACTGCTGGACATAGGTCTCATCCAAAGATCTCCACGTCGGTCGGTACCGCGTTCCTCCCATCCAGTGGGTTCCCGCAATTCTCACCAGATCATCGGTCCACCTTGTTCATTTATTCTATTATGAAAGAGATTTATAACTTCATTCACTCATTAAGGAAGTAACTTATTCAAGTGTTAGATAACTTATTGTATTTTTGCCGTTTTAAATTTAATTTTTAATTAAATGCAGTACATAATTATTAAAAAAAACCTCGTTATCTATGATAATGGATCACTTGTTAATGCAAGTAATTTTTTTTAATCATATCCGTAGTACAGTTCAGTTTCGATTGATTCGATCTGTCTTATCATTTTTTTCCAGTCACAATACAAGTAGCGTTTAATACATAATTTTTAATACTCCTTAAATATATAAAATGACTCGTAAGCACGTCTTACAAAAATGCAATTAACAGAGTAATATCCGATTCCAAGTGAGTCAAGGTTAAATAATCAATACATCATAGCAAGGTACAGCATTCCTTGCACAACTTCGGGCAAACGTTTAACCGGTTTTCTTGTTTAATTTACTTGGACATAAACGATTTACTACTTGCGTAATTTTAACTGGATTACATCTTAGCTTAACCTCAACAAAATTATGTCTCCCTTGTAAGTAATCTCAAGACCCTAAGCAAAGAGAACTTAAGCTTTTGGCTCTCTGCCTTACTTTAAAGAGGTGCGCTCTGACCGCGATGTACCATATGTAACAGCCTCCTTCACTGGATGAAACTATCTGGATGTTATTTATTAAGGATACTTTTAAGTATATATATGCTTTAATATGATTGTGTTTGAATTCATTAAATATGTTTTTGCTTAAATGCTATACATCTAATATAAATCTTAAGCAAATCGTGTCAAGAGGAATGTACGTTTTATGAGTATCACCATTTACCGAAGCTCGAAGCAATAGACCGGCAATAACTCGTGCGTACGATCAAAACCATCATCTCATCAATAAACGTTCACTGCTGAACCCTAGATGCTAGACTTAAATTCTTATGTCTCAAGGCGATGAGCACAATGTGATGCAGTATATATCTTCCTAAGTATCACCACTTTATGAGCAGGCCTATCACTTACCATCAAGTGAACCAGTCGCTCGTCTCGTTGCTTCCTTGAACAAGACAAAAGCAAGGAGTGTGTATAATAGTGTTATACTGAGAATAAGCCTAATATCGTCCAAAGAGTAAACATATGGTTAAATAATCTGTTTAATAAATCAGAATCGAGTATATGGACTCCGTTGAAAGTAATGTGGCTTAGTGTATGTTATCCTAACGCTACGTTGTTACGTGTCACTTATTATCAGGTGAACGTCCCCATCGTCTATACGTCGAACATAAAACATTAAATCGTGTATTTATGAAAACTTAATATCCATTTACGTCTGCCAAGCAGCACTGAAGGCAAGGAATGTTCTATGGTCCATTACCCAGCAAATGTTAAGGCGGTCTGCGGTCGGCAGCGTAACGAATTATCGCTGGCAGTGTACTCGCTCCTACTCATCAGGGCAACGCGCTGAATAACGTTGCTCCGTTACGAAGATCAAGTGAAATCAAAGTTATAGCCAATTTTTTTATTCCTCAAAGCAAAACGACGAGCGAGAATTTCAGGTGATATTAGCGCAGGGTATACTACACCACATTAAGCTCAACACCTTGAGGTAATATATGTTAAGTCTCGTTACCTCGGAAATTACGCTAGTTACACCGCCCATCATACCGGAGCACAATAAAATTTGCACACTACCAACTAAAGCTCCCCTTTTTGTTTATTTGTTTATTAATAAAATTTTACTTAATATAAAACAATTTATTTCCTTAATAGTAAATTACTAACTCTAAAATTACAACAAAATAAATAAAAAGCAGTACAAATTGCATTCCCTGTGTAATAAACTTGTTGGACGTAACAATAATAATAAACTGCCTACTTAATGTCCCCACTGCTGGGACTAAGCGCCTACTTTCATAAGTTAGTCCCAGATATTCATTCCCCACTCTGGTCATATGCAGATTGCTAGATTTCACATGCTCAAAGGAACCTTTTTGCCTTGGTCTTTATTGGAACATGTAGGTTTCTTCACCGGCAACTTAAGCTCAATGGGTATCGAACCCAAGACTTACAGACGTATAGTACGTACGACCGACTTTGGAACCGATCCTCTTTTATTCAATGAAGGAACTAAACGAGCGGGACGATCACCTGATGGTAATCAGCAGTACCACGTTATAGGCAGACGTATGTCTGCCTATAACGTGGTACTGCTGAAATCTTTATTCATAGCACTATATTACGTTCATCGTCTTGATACATACATACATACATATACATCACGCCTCGTTCCCAGTGGGGTAGGCAGAGACCACCTCTCTCCACCTGCTACGATCCTGGCACACCTCTCTCGCTTCCTCCGCTTTCATAAGCGTCTTCATGCACGCTCGTCTGTTGCGTGTGCTTTTGATCCGGCCTTTCTTTAGGACATCTCCGATTTGATCGGAATATGTCCGCCTAGGTCGACCTGCACCGATCTTGTCTTGATACATAAGAAGTTAATCTAGTTGCTCCAGTAATTTCACTAGCTGCAGTCCACTTCAATCAGGAACACAGTAATGTTTGCACTGTATTCTTCTTCGTCTGCAGTATAAGCTGCGGTGGTACCCAGCTAGACGGTCTCCGGCAACTGAGATCACAGCATAACAGCTCCAACTTTTTATTGTGCAGTTTTTATAAAACTCGTTATCCAACATCATCGGCATTTAGGGTGTTTTTCTGGAAGTAGTATTATTTCTTTATTAGTTCTCAATCTACTTTAGCTTATCATCTTCTTCCTCCTGCCGTTTTGTCAGCGTTGTGGGTTCGACACAGCATGTACTTCTCTTCCATATCCCTCTATTAGCCGTCATATCTGAATTCACACTCTTCTTGCGCATATATGGTCTTCCCCTACGCATAAGCTTTAACATCATCAGCCGATAAACGTCCACAGCTGGATATAGGCTTCCCCCAAATATCTCCACGTTGCTCGCATAAGCTTATCTATATATAATATAATAATTACGTGCACGATACCCTGGCCGCGTTGGCTTAAATCACGCTCGGAGTAAATGTGTTGTGAACTCATAAATTATTCACAACAGAATTGGCGAGGTGTGGTGCTCGTGATTTGGTATGAAAATTTACTCCCAAATTACATAATTTAAGATATACTTCTTTTTTATCCCAACAACACCTCATTATTGTAGGAAAATTAATTTCGCTGATGATAGCTCTCTCTTGTCGGAAACCGTCTTGGTAGATACCACCCTCTATGATAATGAAACTTACGATGTGAATGTAGCAATCTTTATTTTATATACTTTTGTATACATCTATAGATTGGAAAGAGAAAAAATATTTATTATAGCCTAGAAAAGAAGGTCTAAATTTTTTTCTCACAGACGACTTCAAGGTCCAACGTAAACCTCCGTCGAGTCTCCACCAGTACCACTTCGAGAAGTAAAGGCCTAGAACCTCTTGCCTCTCTAACGCGACTAGAATAACGATCACCTCATGTAATATGTCGAAAATCGAATTGTATATTGGGCTGAATATAAATAACTCAGTTACATTGACTTGGTCATGATTTCGAATTCGTAATCGATTGCTATTTTGTTGTTGTGTGTACATACAACGATGCGAACAACACGGGACCGATCGATGTGGAGCTGTTTGGGGGGAGGCTAATGTTCAGCAGTGGACGTCTATCAGCTGATGATGATGATGCGTACAACATATGTACGTGAATTTGATTCTGATCGTACAGATTTACGTCTATGTATATTGTTGGATATTTTTTAATTTTTTTTATTTATTACATTCTCTAATATCAACAAACAGACATTATATATATGTCAAATAGGGAATAAAGAGATGAAAATAAAACAGTAACCAACGCCGTCGACAAATATGTAGTTAACAGATGTAGTGTGATATCCAAAATCTTGCAAACTAAAATAATGAACAATAGAACCTCTATAATCTGCGATTTAAACTGGTGGATCTATGTTGCTGAAAACCTTCTACCAGCAGCAGGTCTAACTGCAGCTCATATTACAGCCGACAAAGAGTACTATGCAAACATTACTGTGTAACGATACTCAACGTTTCAAGGCGACGCTCAAAATGTGGTGCTGTATCTCATATTAACTACCACCACATTGTTTTGGGGCGGCGGAGACACCGATCCGATCGTAGTCGTCATCAGCCAATAGATGCTGGACATAGGCCTCCCCCAAATATATCCACGTTTGTAGCGGTTAATTCGGGAGGATTTGGACCATTTCCCACCACGCTGTCCCAATGCGGTTTAGTGATCTGATAGTCCGATAGATCCGATCTGATAGTAACTGATATCTTACTATCAGATCAACGTCGTCCTTTCGTCGAATAAAATGTAATAATATATATAAATTTATTTTTTTTACTATACAAAAGGTTGTTTTAATTCCCCTGTCCCACTTCCAGTCGGAGCTTATTCCGTAATTCGTTGTATTTCCGTTCCGACGCAGGTACGCTTTAATATTCGTACTTATCTAGATTACTTGTTCGTGACGCAACATAATGTCACCCTTGGAGACCAGGATTTAAATTCCACTTCGCTTTTCTCTAAATGTATTCACTTGTTTATTGTCTAACATATAAATAAAAAATTGCCGAGAGAGTTCTGTTTGTATGGCGATATAGATGTAGTGTAATGGCTGTCGGCATAGTAAACTTAGATGCGATCCCAGGAAACTTCCGGTGAAATGAAACACCGTAAGAAGCGGACATTTTCCTATAACAGTGTTCGTGTATATACAATATAACATAGATCGTCCGCTTTATATTAACGCAAGAAGCACTTACATACCGTAGCTTCCTAATCTTGGCAATAATCTCTTAACTGATCCAGAAGGTATGGAACTATGCTATATATAAATTAGTAAATTTATTTTTAACTATAGATAAAAACAGAGGCTTCGGGTATGGTATGTATACCCTAAACAATCTCTGCACGTCCCTGGCATTTAGCAACTCGCACTTAACCAGTTTAGCGGATAAAAGTTCTTAGCTCTGTACCTGTGAATGAAAGCCACATTTCCCAACTGTGAAAACAGTAGAGCTGTTCCTACTAATGATATATGTTTGTCATATAATTTCTTTTTGAAATCACTTAGATTCTAGATCTTTATGTGATGTAACAAAACCACCTCAACAGGTTCGTTATATTTTGTGCCAATAATCTTAACTCTCAGTCTAATTGCCGCTTGCTATCACGTAAAGTTAAAGTTAAATGTGAGAGCTATCTCGATTAATTAAGTATACGATGAAAACTCCTCTGGGTGTTATTGAAGAATTAGACCGGACTGCCTTTGCGGTTTCGAAAGGAAATATATGTATCGAATTAAAATTCACAGTGAAACGAATCAATTATAATTTAATATAAAGTTCATATATTACATGGTGGTATTCTACCTGCGGTTAGTTCTCCCGACAGCCGACAAACAGTAGTGTACAAACATTACTGTGTTCCAGTTTGTAAGGCGCCGTTGCTAATGTGATTACTTGAGTAACGAGACTCGCATCTTACAAGGCAACGAGCACAATATGGTGCAGTATATAACATTCTAACTAGCGTCACATCGTTACGTACGGAGCTATCACTTACTGATAGTAAACATCTCGTCGCATCTTTAAAAAAAATATATAAACTGTAAAGTGAGACGTAGCGGAAACATTAAAAACCCTTACTAGTTTTTTTTTTAAACTCTATGATAAATTTGTGATAATAAATAGATTTTATATAACCTATAGCAGTATGTATTTATAACATTTTATGATAGAACAAGCCTGGAGAAGTTAAAGGGAACGTTTGATCTCTCTTCGTTTCCGAAGCATCATGGAATTGCTGCACATTATATAGTATATATATACACATATATACATTACATAACATTTGTGCTTTAAATGTTAATAATCATATTTTTATATGTCTAAATTGATAGTAATAATGTCAAGATCTTTATTTTTACGATTCCTTCTACGTTAGTACCACACCACTTATTACTGCCACGCAATAATGTTAGTTTGTGTCCCAGACTGAAGAGTGATACAGTTAGTAGAAATAGAAGGGATAAAGACACTTGTTTTTTTTTATCTCAAAGCTACAAGCGAATAACTAAAATACAAGCGGAACATGGTGCTGTGCAAATATCCTAAATAACAACACAGGTATAACATTTTTTATCGAAACATCTTATAACATGTTAAAGGTGAATGTGCAGTGTATTTCATTCTAACCAGCACCACGGTACGGGCAGACGGATCACGTCCAATCCAATCCAATCAGCCGGAAGACGTCCACTGCTGGACAAAGGCCTCCCCCAAAGATTTCCACGTATCGGAAGACGTAGCGTGGGCAGACCCCCCACAAGGTGGACCGACGACCTGGTCAAGGTCGCTGGCAACCATTGGATACGGGTGGCCCAGGATCGGTCTGAGTGGATCACGTACCTAAGGTCAAATTAACGTCCTGCTTTGTCCTTTGTCGTTGGTTCTTCTTTCTGGCTTCGTCGAATAAAAAATAATTGGTGTATGACGTTATCAAGATTTTATTTATATAATTTATATATAGTATTTTTAACTAAATACTTACAGCTTGCATACCACAAAATTTTTTTATTCAGATATACTAACCGCTCCCGCTCGTTTCGCTGGTCGTAACACCCCTGCGACTCTGTTTAGGGAAGAGTTTTGAAAAATCAGGTTTTAATTTCACTGTATTCGGCTAAAGGTATATTCCTACCAAATTTCAAGTCCCTTGGCCTTATGCTGCCAGAGATATCGTGATGAGTCTCCACATAGGTGGAAATCTATTATTTATATATATAAAGAGAGAGAGAGATTAAGCGACAGAGGGCAGAGCACATTGCTCGAAGAACTGACGGCCGAAGGGGGAGTAAGGTTCTCGAGTGGCGCCCGCGTAACTATAGAGGTAGTGTTAGGAAGCCTCGTACAAAGTGGACCGACGATCTGATGAGAATCGCTGGAACCCACTGGATGCGAGCAACGAGAGACCGATCGATGTGGAGATTTTTGGAGGAGATCTATGTTCAGCAGTGAACGTCTATCCGCTGTTTATGATGATGAGAGAGAGAGGTTACATTCATTACTGTAAGGTAAACAAAATATTGAAATTCTACAAAGACCCTCATTATGTAGAAAGAGTCTTAAAATTGTTTTGAAACGGTTAATATATTCCGTGTAATGTATTGGAAGCTGACGTAAGGATGTGGACGGGGGTGAGGAGCTCGCGCCACACGGCCTGGCCTCGGCTGGATGTCGTATTGCCAAGAGCCGAGCGGAAAGTTTTAACAAGACTGCGGGAGCGTTCGATAGCATCGCTCATTAGTATGCGCCAGGGTGCGGTTCAGCCGTTTGGCGGACGACGAACTTCTAACAGTTCCACCTTCGATTTATGCCAGACGTTATTGAGGCCGACCCTACTCCTATAGTATGATATGTTTTTTTTTTACCGTCTAATAATAATACCAAAACTATTGACAGTATACATCCTCATGCACCGTTGAAATAGATACCACTGCAACGATTTTTTTTATTCTACCAAGCGACGAGGCGGGGTTGATGTTCACCTAATGGTGAGTATTCCGCCCACCGATAATCCATGGCCTCCCAAAAAGAGTGTTGAATAGTCAGTCAAATCTTTTGCAGGATACTACAAACTGAGCGATTATAGAACTGCACAATTTGTTTATAATGAAAACAGCACCATAAAGATTAACGTAGCTATTCAAACTTTTGATTACTTTTACGGAGCTACGAAAAACGCGATGCCCACCCCTCCGATTGTTTCCTTTCATACATCTCTGGGGGCAAGTAAGTGTACTTGCAAGCGGCTCCAACCTCACCAAATGTAGATTGGAATACGGAAGGATAATAAAACGTTGCTTTTGTGCAGCGTTGTGTTAAATTAATATGCACCTCCTTTTTGTTTCCATTTTCTGATTACGTAGGATATGAATTGCGTAACAAAGAATCTTTGCTTTATTTGTTCGTTTTAAACTTCAACAAACAATATATTTTATGATTTCAGTAGTCGAAATTTGTCCATAAATTCTCTATTCACAATATATATATATATATATATATATTAAATGTGGCCGTAGTCTAAACAACATACATAGATATATTACAAGCTGTATATCCTTTCGTGTCCATGACACCCCTGTAACCCCTTTTGGTGAAGGAATTTTTTGAAATTCATTCTTAGTTGATTTAAGAGTAACCGAAGGTATATAAATGTATCGATGGATGCAGTTTTGGAAGGTCTCCTACAAAGTGGACCGATGATCTGGTGAAGGTTGCAAGAAGCCGCTGGATGCGAACAGCGCAGGAACAGAACGATGTGGAGATCTATGAAGGGAAGCCTATGTACACCAGTGGATATCATTCAGAGATCTTTGTAAGCTGTCCATGGAAACTATCTGTTGATAATGATGACCTACGAGTATACCGGAAAAAGGAATATTCCTACCAAATTTCAAGTCTCTAGGGCTTATAGTTCCAGAGATATCGTGACGAGTCTACATAGGTGGAAATGTCATATATCATTATAATTGCTAGTAGGTCTCTGTTGTCGGAGACGGTTATGTAGGAACCACCGCAGCACCTATTTCTGCCGCCAAACAGTATTGTGCAACATTACTGCGTTAGGGGTTGAAGGACTCCATAGCTAGTGAAATTACTGGGATAACGAAACTTAACATCTTATGTCTCAAGGTGACTGCAGATCAATCGATGTGGAGGTCTTTGAGAGAGGCTTATGTCCAGCTGTGGTGTATCAGCTGATGATTGATATTAAATTCATTTAATCGAATTTCTAAGTTTAAAGTTTTTGGCTATTAAGATCTCCATCAGCTCTAATTGTTATTAAATGGTCTAACAAACGTTATTAGCGTAAGTAAGGCGCGGCGCGATTGAAATACTCTCAGCACGCGATACGGACGTACATAAGATTCATTGAAGGCTGCTAGACTTTGTCTAGGTTGTGTTTGACCTTTATCAACAGTAGCGCTACTTAATTTAACTATCTCCGTAGCAAAATGACTAATCGCTACCTTGATAACGGAGATTCCTGGTCCGAATTTGAGGATGCATATTGTGGAGTTACCTTATGATTTTTTTAAAACCTAACCTATTTATTAAACCTATATTGTAAATCTACTTTCATTCCAGCTGTCGTCTTATGAGAGTCAGAGTATTATAGGTAAGCAAGCTTTACCATCCACGGTCTCATTTCAACACTGAGTGATATCTAAATCGAATTTTAGCGAATGAACATACCTCTTCTTCTTCATATTTGTTTTTTTTAAATCGACAAAGTTAGGGCTTGACTTTGATCCCATACATATTAAATGGTGTTGTGGTATATGGTGAGAATGCGCTCTAGCATAAATTATTCACTCTTTTCTTGAAGAAGAAAATTCATCCAATTTCCGTCAAGTTGACAAAAAAATATTAAAGTTGTACTAGAAAATATACTTCGGTAACCGGTTCATTCAGCTCGAGAACATATTACAGTACTTTATGTGATGCATCGCGTACATCGCACTGAAAGCATCTGCCCACGGTACGTGTGAATACGTAAATTATATGCATCCGCTATACACCTTTATTATATAAAAAAAAAGATTACATTCTGAATTCTTCGATCGACCGATAGATAGATAGATTTCACGTGATCTAACCACAAGGTCAGAATGAACACACTATAGTAGATAAAACTACTATGCTGTTCATTTGTGCGAGTTCATTAGCCTTTGTTCAAAGATCATATTATCGTTTAGTGTAATCAATGAAGAGAACATTTACAAAGAGCTAGAGCTCTCATTCAGTGAATTCTTAAACATATTGACCAATGAATACTTTCTTCTTCTTCTTCTTTTTCTTAAAGTGCCTCTCCAACTAGTGAAGGTTGGCGACCAACGTGATACAGTCCTGTCTCTGGTTCGACGGAACAATTTAGATGCTTCAGATATGCCAATCCATTCCCTGATATTCCTCAACCATGACTTTTTCCTTCTCTCCACCTTTCGTTTGCCATAAACTTTACATAATAATGAATACCAATTTCGTTATAAACCACAAATCGATGAAAAAATTACGACAAACATGGCTAATTAAGATGTTCATATAACGCACTTCAAATCAAAATACTTGCCCGTAAAGAAATTTCATAACATCAAAGCCATGATATCTTTGACATCGTAGAAGCTCAATTAATGAGGACGGTCATATGTGCTACACGACTTCGTTCGGTCTTCAATGTGCTTGAGTTTCCGGTAAAGGAAAACCTTGTGAGGAAATCGCCATGTTTCTAGAATTAAAGCTTTTATAGATATCTGACTTCCACCACAGCACCACTCTCGGTAGTAAGTAGTCCCGCACAACACACGGGACCTATACCAACCTCACCAGCTCGTGGTGCACCCTGCTAATCAACACACGAGGCTTTGGCTGCCACCAACTCGAATTGGGCCAGCGTGATGAGAAATGACCCAAATCCCTCCATATAACCGTCTACAAACGACGGTCTCTAGCGCCCTGCGCTACTAAAGGCCGGCCACTCTGACTTTGGATGCGGCAACGGAGTACCGATCGATGTGGAGATTTTTGGGAGAGGCCCATAAGACCCTGCTGGGCATATCCAGCAGTGGACATCTATTGGCTGATAAAACCGCTGGCTGGCAAATCGTACTTAGCCAGCGTAATGGATAACCGGTCTTGACTTTCTTCATCTTGTGAGAGAAAGCTTGGAGTGCCAGTAGTCCCAATATAAGAGAGTTGTTCATTCATCTTATTTAAAGAAATATCTATCTAAATTGAAATTTTTCATGTGTATTAATATTCAATGTTTTAAAACTCCTAGTATACGTAAAAGCGAGTATTTGAATTATATTTAACCGATAGAAGCATACATCCTTCTTTTTGGAAAATATCAACTTGGTTCAAATTCGTTTACAATCAGCTATTTATTGGTAGCTTAAATCGAGCTGACGTTGACTAATTTCTCCCGCACTGATCCATTAGGAACACTTTCAATCAAAATTTTGCATACAGCAGTTAACTGTTCATATATAATGATTGACGGGATTCATTTGCGGTCTAACTGTGCACCGGCATTATCTAATTCATGTGAAAAAATCATTTTCGGGTCATAGAGCAGGAAAAAAGGTTCGTATTAAAAGTATAGTAATGTATGGTAAATTAGTAAGGAGCTGATGATATACCTGAAGCTTGATTTTATGTTTATTATAATATAGCTATGACTAGCTGTTAGATTGGGCATAATTTTAAATTAGACTTGAAATTTGTCTCAAATATTCTTCGAGAGCAACCGCAACCGCAAACTTTCTATAGCAACTGTTACTATAGCAACCGCATAAATAAATCGAAATGTAAATGTTAATTACAAATAAAATCCTGAAAGATCTACGAAATCCCAAAAATAAGTAAGCCTATAACCATTGACAAATTATTCCGCATCGAATGCTCAAGCTTGCATGTCACAGTCCACATACAGTAGTTCATTAGTTTTCACGTGATTGGCGAACAAACAAAACCCTCATTTTCATTATATATATATATATAGATTACCGATGATCTCCCTCAAAAAAAGATTCCACATTGATAATGGTATGATTGCGTTATAAAAAATCATATCAAGCTCTTCCACCCTTCGATGTATACCTGCAATAAGCCGCACCCTCACGGTGGTATTGAGCTGGAGCGTTCTCACCCCACAACCCACACCTAACATTCAAAATACACAGTAGACTTGTGTAGCTCAATACATTTATTTATATACTGTATGTCTGTATGACTAATCGTCGGATGTTTCATTCGTGATCGATTCAGTATAAGGAAGTTGGTTTCTAAAATATTACATACAGTACTTAGTACATTAGTATTATAATTTGCTAATTTTTATGGATATACACATATATCGGGTGGACCGAGGATCTGGTGAGAACTGAGGGAACCCGAGCGAGCAACGCGGGACCGATCGATGTGGAGATCTTTGGTAGAGACCTATGTCTAGTACCGGACGTCTATCGGCTGATGATGATGATGATACACGTATACGTGAAGACAATAATGTGTTGTACTATTTCAAATAAAATAAAGCATTAGTTATTTATTGATATATATATATATATATATATATATATGTTTTGATTTCATTAAGACTACATCAATTTGTCATATTAAAAAAGTTACCGCCGTGTGTATCAGCCCCTATTCCACAAGTAGTTTGCTGTATATATTTTCAAGACAAAAGAAATGCAGAATATGTTTGAAATAATAATAATAAAAACAACTTTTAATGTTAAAGTGTTCGTAATTAAAAAAAATAATTAATTGCAATCTTTTGAACCAGCAGTACAACTAATCGACATCGAGTAAAAGTAGAAGATTCCTCGGCCGGATACCGCACGCTGAGAATTTAACAAAGATGGGCACTCGCTCGACCTAATTGCTGTCCGTTCAATGGCACTCAACCCGGATGCCGCTGGTAACCCTCTCTCGGGGGGAGCAGCTCCCTCACCCCACCCGTTCGCACTTAAGTCAGGGGCTAATAGCAAACACCTACTTCACATCTGTGTTGTGCTTTATCGGCTAAGTTTATTTTCGGATAAACATTCTCCTGCCAACAACTTACACAAATGCTTATTTAAAATCTAATAATTATTCAAATATTTAAAATCAAAGAAAAATTATTGCGAATAGCCAAGGATGGGAATAGTCTGCCGGCATCAGTGTCTCCGTCCAGGTGTGACGAGAAGAGGGAATAGGCTACTTCTACACTAGTGAGCTTTGCCACCAAAGACCACATCGCCGCTTACCATGAGGCGGGATCATAGTCGAGCGTTAGTCTATACAATAAAAAATATTTATGATGTAACCTGTACTATATTTTTTTTTACTTACTAAAGCTGTATACTGTAGTGATCAGTTTTTACTAATTACATGTTATACCAACATTATTATATTAATATAATAGCTTAAATATACGTGGTTGTATGTAATCATCACACTAGACTAGATACACGTCCACTGCTGGACTTAGGGCCTCCCCGAAAGATCTCGATTATCGATATCGATCGATCCTATGCTGTCCGCATCGTCGGGAACCAGAGGCCGTCGTTTTTAGGGGTTCATATGGGGGACCTGGACCATTTCCCACCACGCTGTCCCAATGCAGGTTGGTGGGAGCCAGAGCCTCGTTTATTGATTAGCAGTGTGCACCGCGGGCAGGTGAGGGATTGGCTTGGCTCCCGTGTGGTTGCGCGAGTTTCCTTACTCCCCTCTATACATGCTAATCATAGCCTTCCGGTATGAAGGGCGCCTGGCTAGTGATATTATTGATGTATAGAGACTGAACTTCTTATGTTATAAGGCGGAGATCACAATGTGTTATTAAGTGCGTTTCACGTATAAAAAAAACGGTTATTATAGCAGTGGTATTACTTATCATGAGATGAATGCTTCGCTCGACTTGTCATTTCTATACATAAATATATCCACAGTTTCGTATGTATATGTAGTCACAGTTGTGTGTGTGTGTGTGTGTGTGTGTGTGTGTGTTAGTACGAGCATGAGATATTCAAACATTCATAAAACACGGCGTACCCTGTGTGTTTTGTACGTTTTATGGGAGCACTTAAACCACCCTTCGGCGACTACAACGGAGCCGTTTTCTTTGATTGTTCAGCCAACAAAGTCGACCTGTTTCCCATCAAACGTGAATTTCTAAATAATTGTACTGCTCTCAAATTTGAACCGGGCAAATTTCCCGTTTGTCTTTTATTTGACTTAATGATTACTTGGAAACGTTTGAGTTTACCTTTCATTGAAATTTCAAGCAATTATTGTTTACGTATAATAATTGATGGTAACTTTATATCGGAACAAAAGGATACTTTTTTTTCGTTTTATTTGGGGGTGGGAAAAATGACTTCACATAACTGCCCTCTCGTGAGGAAAACGGTTATGTCGGACTTGCACCCATTAAAATGTTACATCGTCGTCGCTTTACAGCGGGGACACGGGAATGCATTGGCACACATCCGCGACCACGCCAGCGCCCACTATACCGCGCAGCACAATATCGTGGAGGAGAACACCTTCTTCCTTACACATCAGTAAGGGCGCGCTGGAATATACAACACACCCTCTTCTTCTCGGCCTCTCACTGTTACCTGGGCAACGGATCCCCCCGAATCTATCACAAAGAGACCATGGGAGATAAGACAGTAAATTCTCCCGACTCCGTGCGGCGGATCTGGTCTTAGGATCCGCCGCCAACCGTTATAAGGCCGCGCATGATAGAGAGAATGACGAAACGCAATATCGACACTCGTCTACCTCTGCGACTCCACCAAGGCTGCGAAGAACTGCAAATCTGCCTCCGCAGCCCACCAGCACACGTCCGAGGTGAGCTATTTAAGCTCACCTGGAGCAGCCACCTCGTGCCAACCGGGTAGGGTCCTCTTAACTTCACCGTGGGTGCCCACGCTACTGTTATTGAGCCCCACTGCCACGATAAGACGGGAACCAGTTCGGAGGGAACATCAAGTTACTACCAAATCCAATCTGTTATATAGTTAACATTATTATTATTGTAGACCGAATCGTAATGGCAACATAATAATAGGGGGACCGGAAAGTAATGTCGTTTCTGCGCATGCCAATACTTGATTGTCATTTGTCAGCTCATTGTTTTGTTCAGAGGCGTACCAAAGACATTGTGAGGTTATAGTGATTTCTTTACTTATAGACAATTGAATTACAATTTTTTTTTGTAATTTTGGGTAAAATGGCCAGCCAAATACCAGAAGAGGTACACATCCGGCATTGCATGCTCTTTGAGTTTCGCAAGGGAAATAACGCAACAGTTGCTACCAAAAACATTTGCGATGTTTATCCAAATGCACTGGACATTCGTAAATGCCAAAGGTGGTTTTCCAAGTTCAAATCGGGTAATTTTGATCTTTCCGACTCGTATCGATCAGGAAGACCATCAGCGTTAGACAACGACGTGTTAAGGGCGGAAGTGGAAGCAAATCCGTGTCAGACGATCGAGGAATTGTCAAACAGTCTCAACAAACCTTGGTCGACCATCCAAGAACATTTGAAGCAGATTGGAAAAGTAAGCAGAGCAGGTGTTTGGGTCCCGCATAATCTGTCCGAACAAAATAAGGCTAACCGATCAATCACATGCAACTTATTGCTTCAACGACACAACACAGAAGCGTTTTTTGATCGCTTGATCACAGGAGATGAGAAATGGGTCCTGTATGATAACCCAAAACGCAAAAGGCAGTGGCTCTCTCCAAATGAAATCCCTCGGAGTACTGCTAAGCCAGGTTTACACCCCAAAAAAGCGCTTTTGTGTGTTTGGTGGAGTATTCGCGGCATTGTTCATTTTGAATTACTGAAACCTGGAGAAACTGTTACTGCAGACCTCTACAGCGAACAATTGCAGCGAGTCAATCAATCTTTAATTGAAAAGTGGCCAGCGATTGTCAACCGAAAAGGCGTCATTCTCCAACATGACAATGCAAGACCGCACTGCGCAAGGCGAACTCTAGAAAAAATTAATGAATTGGGGTGGGAGGTGCTGCCTCATCCACCATATTCGCCCGATGTTGCACCATCGGATTTCCACTTATTCCGAGCGCTGCAACACTTTTTAAGTGGCAAAACATTTGCAAATTTGGATGATATCCAAAATGCCATCTCTAGATATTTTGCCGAAAAACCAATTAATTTTTATCGATCAGGGATTGAAAATTTACTCACTAGATGGCAAAAGGTTATTGACAATGATGGGGAATACATCATTGATTAAAAATAAAGACTCGTTAAAAATGTATGTTTGTATTTAGCGTTAGAAAACGACATTACTTTCCGGTCCCCCTATATTATCATATCATATTCAACTTGGTACTGGTGGTAGGTCTCTGTTACCACAGACCGTCTAGGTAGGTCCCACCGCAGCGCCTGTTAAACCCGACAAACAGTACTGTGTAGACATTGCTGTGTTACGGATCGGAGGTAGTTGTAGCTAGTGAAATTATTGAGGTAACGAGACTTAATGTCTTATGCCTCAAGAGGATGAGCACAATGTGGTGTAGTGTATATCCTCCTAACTAGTGCCACGTTGTAATAGGCACGTGTATCACTTACCATCAGGTCAACATCCCGCTCGTATCGTCGCTTCGTTGAATAAAAAATTTTTTTTTCTCTAACAGCTTCCTATATTCCTTCTTCAAAGTTGTCTTTAAAAACAAGGAGGCGTATCACATGCACACCGCTGTGGCCGTTGGAGATACTGGATATACCCTAAAGGACACCGTAATAGAATATAATTTTTTTTTAATTATTCCTACTTTGTCATCCTTTGAAGACACGACACCTGTCAGTATTTATTAATTTTAATTCCAGTTATTGGTTTAGAAAGATTGCGTCTTCGGATTGCATTCTGATGACTGTCATTTACACAAACATCTTTCTCCGATAATGAATCTTTGTAAACTTTATAAAAAAAAATATTTTATTTTTACGACAAGTAGTTAAACTTAATCACTACCGTAAAACGTTTGTTAAAGGCTGCTGCTTACATTGTAATGGCGTTACTTAGCATGGAATCCGGATGATCACATTAAAATTGGCATCAATTCGTAATACAAACGGGCTCATGAAACTTCCAATTTTATTAACACCCCCTCGCCCTCTAAATTATGCAAGACAATGCAGCGGAGGGTAGAATGACTTTATGGCCTCGTAAACAGCAGTAACAGCCTTCTCAGGTGTATCTTGCCACCGTCCCACCATGATAAGCGCTAAAGTCTTTATCATACAACCTGCCTGTCATCCTTATTATCACTGCACTAAGCTTCTTTATAGAATATTTAGGGTGTCCTCTTTTTGGGGCATAGCAAATAATGACAATAAAATAGTGTAAATTTTTTTTTATTATTATAACAGATTGGTACCACTAGGGTGGTAAACATGATGTTTGCCTGATGATAGTTAATCTGTTGCTGCAGCCTGCACTAGTAGCATCACAAGCGTATTATTTATCACAACTTGATCCTGAACAAGTTTTATATAAAGAAAACTTTAAAAAATCTTTATCGCAATAAATTAGTTTTTTCCGTAGCAAAAAACTCATATCAAGATTAGTTGATAAAGTAAACTTTCGACCTATGATTATACTGTAACTTATACTGCACTTCGTATAATTAAGTAAAAGCAGCGGGTGGGTGTTCATGCACATGCAAGGTGCGAAAATTAGATCTTCCCACGCGACGTAAAGTTGTCAGAAGTGACATTAAATTGCATGCGCACACAACTATTATTTTAATCGATTTTTTTACCCAGACTGTCCCACTAGTGTGGGATATTATATGTGGGTATAGAACCGGCGTGGGAACCGAAGCGGCGGGTTCTAATAAACCGGATTGGACGGAACCCCTACTTGCCAGCAATCGTGTCGGCGATGTTGGGAGGAGATATTACATGGATAGCCGTAGCCTCCTTTTGTGAAACTGTTATGGTACAGGAGGCTGCTGAGCGGGGGACCAAGAGAGGATAGATCACGCTCGGAGACGAAGCCGTCGTGGTGCTAATGCGCGACATCACAGCGCAACGGTGAATGGGAAAACCATAACTCCCTAACTTTAATGAGGCCTTTAGGGTCATTGACGGTTAGGATGGGGGTACTCATCGCCTTTTAAATGACCTGGAGAGAGGCGATGGCTGAGGAAGTAGGACGGGCTATCTCAGCATAGCGTTCACTCAATGGTAACTGGTACGCCTGCCCGTAACATCGTGGCGCTGGTTAGAATGGTATACACACTGCACCACATTGCGGTCGTCGCCTTGAGACATAAGATATTAAGTCTTCTTACTTACTAGCGCTAACGAATTTCAAACCGTATCACAGTAAAGTTTGCACACTACTGTTCGGCAGCAGGAATAGACGCTGCAAGAGAAACACGTTTTTTTTTATCTGTCTTCCTACATGCAACATGTTCCAACAAACTAACAGGTTCTGTACCACCATAATTACTTGTTATTAGCGCTACTTTAAGCTTCATACGAACTCATTGAGAGCGTGATACGTATTGTTAAGTGACGGATAGTTGTGCTTGTTCCAGATCTAGTGGGTGGTCGGGCGTGGTGCGGGCGACGGCCGCGTGCCCGGCACCATGGCTACGGTGGAGGGGCGGCCAGCGCAGTATGGCGTCAGCCTGCGCCAGCTGCGCGAGGTGATGGAGTCTCGCGGCGCCGAGGGGATAGCGAAGATCAACGCGCTCGGCGGGCCGCAGGAGTTGTGCAAGAAACTATACACGTCGCCCACGGATGGTTAGTACCTAGCTTTCATATATGATATACACAAGATTTTAATCTCTGATAAAAAAATTTTAGCAAATCAACGCTTGATGATTTCTTTCATATGTTAACTTTAAAAAAATATATTTTGTTACTTCGATCTTTCAACGGTTTTACAGCAGCCATGGTCGTTGTCGCAAGCATCCACAGCAGTAAGATGTTTATATAGCGTCATACACAACAAACTTCCTCTTAAGGAATAACATGTTAAAATTTACACTTTCAAATTCACTAGCGACTCTACGTCAATGCTAAGAGAGGGTTTTTTTCTTTTTTTTACTTCAATGGAATGTCAGGAACACATGATATCTCTCGGGTCCCGGACTAAGCACAGCTTGTATCTCAGGATTCTATCGTCACTGTCCCACACCATTCTTAGATTATCAGCCTCTATGCTAGCTTACGTATAATCCACAAGCTGAAATCGTCAAAGCAGTCAGGCTAGTGACAATAATATTCATGGTCACATTTGAAATCCACAGAACAACTATCATAATAGATATCTATGCATGTAGTTTCTCTGAAAGAGGAGATAAATGAGAGAGCACAGGATGGGGTGAGAGATGATGAAGAGTACGAATATTGTAATACGTATAAAATAGTATAAATATTTGAAATGCAATTTAGTCACATCTATAAACAAACCGTTAGAGATGCGAATGTATCAGAAACAGCGACGATGTTTATAAAGATATCCACGGTCCAATTAAGTTTACGTTGAATAATTTACACATGGCACCAGCGACGGTACGCCGGTACACCGACTGGCATATTTGGCAACACGGCACCGCTGCAGGCTTGTTTACATTCACTGGCGGCTTTAGGGAGAGCAATAGATTTGAGTCCACGTGGAAACAACCAGAAATTCATTCCGTTGCAATATCAATTAATATCATTAAATTGTTATATGTCTGGATATTTTCGTCCATCAATCCTTAGTATCATTTGGGGATGTTTTTTGCTTAACAACGTAGGTAGGTGCAATTCGGTACAGTAATTTTTTACTTTCATCCTGTGACAGGATCCTCATTGCCGAAAGGATCAAATACCATCAAATAAACTATCTTTGCCTCTAAAGTGACGCTTCTAACAATTACTACAAGTGGTCTTAGGCGATATGCTACACTTAATAATGTCATCATCATATACCGATGGAACTCTATAACTAGACATAGGTCTCCTCCAAAGATCTTTCCCTCTCCACGTTTGTGGGGGTTCATATGGAGGGATTTGGGTCGTTTCCCATCACGTTGGTCCATTGCGGGTTGTTTGAAGCCAGAGCCTCGTTTGTTAATTAGCGGGGTGCACCTAGAGCAGGTGAGATTGGCTTGGATCTCGTGAGTTGTGCGGGGGGACCCTATACACTTTATAATATACCAATCAAAAATGTTATTTGTGAAGCCCCCCATAGCACATGGTCACTTTCATTGTAAACCGAACTTATATCATTAGATAATTTTAAGGACTTGTACTTTGAAGCATTTTAATTAAAGTCATATTACGATGGTAATAAACCTTCAATACTAATCTCATTTACCAACCCCTATAGAACGAATACTGCTAGTATAACCTTAGTTTCCGGTTCATGCTAAAAAGTTATTATTTGTTTGATGTTTTTTTTTTTTTATTCAAAGATTACTTTCGGAAGCCTTCGCGTGACGCGTCCTTATTACTTTAGAGAAATTAATGTTGTATTATATAATTGTTTAAACATTCATATTGTTGCCACATAAAGGCAACAGAACGAACTGCTCTATTTTACTTTGAGTCACGACTGATATGTGATAACATAACTATTGTTTTTTATTTATAATCTTTTGAAACAAATACGATTTTTTGTATTCATTTATGTTAGTTTAATTCTGCACGTCATGTGTATACATATAGAACATATCAAGAGATTCACATAAACACAAAAAAATTGGTAGAGAGATTGTTCCGTTCAGAGGTCAGCTAAGAATGGACTTTACAAAATTCCTTCTCTAAAAGAAGTCAAGTGGTTGTCACGGCCAGCAAAACATGCGGAGAACAGCTTACTTTATATACATAACATGATTTTTCTTATTTTTAAATTTCATTAATCACTTGTCTCATTACCCTTTTAAATTTAACTCAGAGTACATACACGTTAGGGATGATTGAAAGAAATATCTACCAAGGCCTTCATCCGAACAGTCTTTTCTAACAGCGTCTAGTTTTATATTAATGAATTACAAAAATATGCAATAACGTGAATAGTTTATTACACTTATAATAAAATTGATGATTTAAAGCCATACTGACGAAAATATTAGTATAGAACGTTAAAACGCAGTAACTACCGTTAAATCATTAAACATTCAGCCGACACGAGCGGACATTGCTCCGTGTCGATTACAATGTAGAAGAATTATTATAATGTCCATTCATAATCCATATCTATTGTCCATATGTGAAGACCTGACCGCTGCTTGAACTCGTTGTGTAATATCGAGTTATTAATATTACTACTAACTGTACTATTACTACAATAACACGAGTGAAGGAAAACTTTGTACTCCTATTTCTAGAGATTGATTATGATTGCAATTATACAAATATCCACTGGGTTCTCGCGATTCTCACCAAATCGTTGATCCACCTTGTGGGAGGTCTCCCAACACGTCTATAGGTACGCGAGCGTCAGTCGAGGATCTATTCATGTGGAGATCTTGAAGGAAGGCCTATGTCTCGCTGTGGACGTCTATCGGTTGATGATGACGATAATACAAATATCAAATAAAATTTATTGGTCGTGTTTTAGGAAGTAAATGCGGTAGAACTACACCCTATACGACTTAAGAGAGTCATGTTTGATTCCTTCCTTCCTTCTTTCCGTGGAAATGCGATTGCCTTAACTCTTTTCATGAGACTGAAAGCTCCGATGATGGGAAAATTAAGTGGGCTCTTTATATTGATTTACATTACTATTCGGTTAATTCTAGCTTTGTGTACTTTTTATGTATTAACAAATGTATTCGTTCCCAAAAAGTACAACTAATATATAAAACACACATTATCACAGAGCCGTAACTATTAAAATAAGTTTACACGAAATTACCACATCCATTCTCTACATATCACTGTAAGAATATCCAACTGAAAGTAATAAATCAGACGGCGCCCGGTGAGGCTGTGAAGCGGGTAAATCCCTGAAGATCCCCGCGTGCCGCCCACGCTTTAGGGAAGAGGAAACTTCACGTATTTGTCTGCTCTGTGACTAACAGGAAAAATATTTTCACATGTACCATCGGATTTTTAGATGCCTTAGCTTCCGCGTTTGATAGATCTTAGAAACAAAATTAACGGAACAACTGCGATAAAGTTTCAAAGAAATTAAACGATAACGATTCATACGGTAGCGCGATACGAATAGTTGACATGTGCGATATGGTGCCGTATATATCACCCTAACCACCGCCACGTTGTTATGCGCAGGCGTATCAGTTACCATCAGGTGAACGTCCTGCCCGTCTCGTCGCTGTAGGGCGCTGTAGCTCATTAGCTAATTAAGCTAGTTAGTAATTACACTTAATTACTGGGGTTACGAGACTTAACATCTTATGCCTTAGGTGACGATTACAATGCGGTGGTATGTACATCACCTTAAATAGCGTCATGTTGTTATCCGCAGTCGTATCACTTACCATCAGGTGAATCCCGTTCGTCTCGTCACTTCATTGAACAAAAAAATTAACATTTTTTATACAAAATGTCTACAATGTATATAACTTAGGATAACACCACAAGTTCAGTTATTGTTTTCGTTAATAAGACAACATGTTTAACTTGTTCATTAGTTACTCCGCCGTTTAAATCTGAACAAAAGACGTATTGATCAGAAATAGAGGCAGGCTACTGTGTTACTTAGACGATAGATTTTTATTTAACATTATAATCTTCATTATAACTTGTCATCAGATATTTCTGAAACGTCCTAACATTTATATCGTTTAGTTAATTTTAATAACCAGTCATTTATATATATATATATGAAGGAGATATCCAGAAATTCATTGACTCATCACAAGTTCTCCGTATCACACGTACACACTCAAAATTCAGTAGAGATGTTGCTTCTGCCATTAAGACATCAGGTAAGAATTGATATTACAAAATTCCTTCTCTAAAAGTAGTTAGCGGAAGTTAATAACGGGAAAGAGCTCGGAGCGCAGCGGTTTGCCACTAGGCGGGAATATTTCTACATATTAGGGGGACCGGAAAGTAATGTCGTTTTCTTACGCTAAATACAAACACATACATTTTTAACGAGTCTTTATTTTTAATCAATGATGTATTCCCCATCATTGTCAATAACCTTTTGCCATCTAGTGAGTAAATTTTCAATCCCTGATCGATAAAAATTAATTGGTTTTTCGGCAAAATATCTAGAGATGGCATTTTGGATATCATCCAAATTTGCAAATGTTTTGCCACTTAAAAAGTGTTGCAGCGCTCGGAATAAGTGGAAATCCGATGGTGCAACATCGGGCGAATATGGTGGATGAGGCAGCACCTCCCACCCCAATTCATTAATTTTTTCTAGAGTTCGCCTTGCGCAGTGCGGTCTTGCATTGTCATGTTGGAGAATGACGCCTTTTCGGATGACAATCGCTGGCCACTTTTCAATTAAAGATTGATTGACTCGCTGCAATTGTTCGCTGTAGAGGTCTGCAGTAACAGTTTCTCCAGGTTTCAGTAATTCAAAATGAACAATGCCGCGAATACTCCACCAAACACACAAAAGCGCTTTTTTGGGGTGTAAACCTGGCTTAGCAGTACTCCGAGGGATTTCATTTGGAGAGAGCCACTGCCTTTTGCGTTTTGGGTTATCATACAGGACCCATTTCTCATCTCCTGTGATCAAGCGATCAAAAAACGCTTCTGTGTTGTGTCGTTGAAGCAATAAGTTGCATGTGATTGATCGGTTAGCCTTATTCTGTTCGGACAGATTATGCGGGACCCAAACACCTGCTCTGCTTACTTTTCCAATCTGCTTCAAATGTTCTTGGATGGTCGACCAAGGTTTGTTGAGACTGTTTGACAATTCCTCGATCGTCTGACACGGATTTGCTTCCACTTCCGCCCTTAACACGTCGTTGTCTAACGCTGATGGTCTTCCTGATCGATACGAGTCGGAAAGATCAAAATTACCCGATTTGAACTTGGAAAACCACCTTTGGCATTTACGAATGTCCAGTGCATTTGGATAAACATCGCAAATGTTTTTGGTAGCAACTGTTGCGTTATTTCCCTTGCGAAACTCAAAGAGCATGCAATGCCGGATGTGTACCTCTTCTGGTATTTGGCTGGCCATTTTACCCAAAATTACAAAAAAAAATTGTAATTCAATTGTCTATAAGTAAAGAAATCACTATAACCTCACAATGTCTTTGGTACGCCTCTGAACAAAACAATGAGCTGACAAATGACAATCAAGTATTGGCATGCGCAGAAACGACATTACTTTCCGGTCCCCCTATTACATATATATCACGCCTCGTTCCCAGTGGGGTAGGCAGAGACCACCTCTCTCCACCTGCTACAATCCTGGCACACCTCTCCGCTATTCACAAATTTTAAGTCTAAATTTCTAGAATAGTTTTACATAACATCCATCCACGTAGGTGGGACATCTACAGACTATATTCAGTATGGTATAATTGTATTATTAAATGCAATAACAATACTTTCCTCATATGTTTGTTGTAAGGTAGACACGGCTAACAAAGCCACTACACTGTAGTACCCACTACCTATCTCCGTGGAGTGGGAGCTGTGACGTTATCTGCTGAATCGAACACTCAGCAGCTCCGTAGAAAATGTCGCGATACGATCTCTGACAGGCACAGCTTATTTACCGACTCGATCTCGCTTACACGACGCTTTGGCTTCACAGTGTGCTGGATTTTATCTATGAAATGTAATGAAAGAAAAAGTTTTTTATATTCCATCTTATATAAACACTAGACAAGAATTTATTCTAACCACACCTCAACCTCGTCAGAATCTATGTACTATTTACATTGCGTATGAGGTGGTCGATATATATATGTATCATTCAACGAAGCGACGAGATGAGCGAAACATTTACCTAATTGTAAGTGAACCAAAAACGCGTGCCCCTATCAACGTGGCGCTTGTTAAGATGATATACACAGCATCCCATTATACTCGTATCCTTGACACATAAGATGTTAAATCTCGTCATTCCAGTAATTCCATTTGCTATAACCTTAGCCGGAACACAGTAATGTTTGCATAATACTGTTAAGCTGCAGAAATAGGAGCAGCGGTACTTATAGAGACGATCTATAGCAACATAGCCCTTTATACACTACCTAATAAAAGATTCATTACTATCAAATCCTTCAAACTATTTTTTTTTTTTAATTTTTAAACAATACTTTTTTTTTATCATCTAGCTTGCTTTAAAGTAATTTTTTTTTCTTGTAAGGATAATGTAAAGAATTTTGACAGAATCTCTTTACAAAACAATAGAGTATAGTAAATTTTTTCTTTGTATCTTTCTACATAAGCAGATAAACCTAGACACAAAGGAGGTTTGTAGATCTCAACTGAAAGATTTTAAAACATTAGGGAAATCGCTGGTATTTTTCCAATATATATTGTACCAGTCTCTAATTACAGGCGTTTAGTGACGGTGATTGAGACGTACTCGTAACAATAAACATTGATGTAAAATCGCTTAATGCCGTTATAAAACTCGATAGCGGCATTCAGCTCCCAGCCAATGCAAATACAGTCGAGATTAAAGTTCTTACTAAACAAACACTGCAAGGCGATCCTGACAGTTTTAAAGACGGAAGTGATTTTAGAGTTTGACTTTACTGTCTTCAGAATCTCTCTACTTCTTTTTCCAATGCCTGTCTAGTTGCAAATGAAAGCTTTGTTTTTGTCACCAAGCAGTTTTAAACAAACTAGTAAATACTCGGTACAGCAGTCAACAGAATTGACTGCTGTTCTGGTCACATTAACATCTAACTATTATCAATGTTAAATTGTTATGAAAATTAAATTTAACAATGATAATTGCATGCATGGTATCACTGCATGTGGACTATTTGAATTCCGTGACAAACCTCACTCTGTTGGCTGCACGCACAAACCGTGAAGCTATCGGCGATAAACTGACACACACTTAAGCTGCCTCTCCAGTGGTTGGCACTGTCAGGCAAGAAACCAATAAGCTGTCGGCGACAAACTCACTTAAACTGTATATGAATAAGATGGTGACAGATCCCTGTTGCCGGAGATCGTCCTAACCGTATTATGTCTCATGGCGACGAGCACGTTGTTATGGTTACGTATACCATTCTAACTAAATAAGTAGCTCGCTGGCCTAATGGTTAGAGCGTGCGGCTTTCATTCCGAAGGTAGCGGGTTCGAATCTCGGCATGTACCGATGACTTAATATTTAAGTTATGTACATTTGTAAACTTTAGTTACAACAGCGAGATACAAACGGTGAAGGAAAACATCGTGAGGAAACCCGCACACTGAAATTATTTTTGTGTCTGTGGTGGCCCGAATAAAGTGGCAACAGGCTCCACCCCTGGTACATGGGACCTAATCTCACCACATCTGGCGAAATGTGGGTGTTTATTCGCCTCTGCCTACCACTACTGGGAAAAAGGCATGATAGTATAAAACAAAAAAAAATCTAATGCCACATTGTTATGGACTCCCGTCGCTTCATAGAATGGAAAAAATACCAAGGTGCCGCTCAGATGTGTTGCTAAACACAGTTTCGAACAAACATTTCAATCTTACAACAACTAAGTATTAAAAAGCGTCTGTTTTCCCTAATCTTGTGCTGTATCCTCTGCTCCATTCAATAGAAGCATCATGAGCCGCAGTACGTTTGCACAGTACTGTTTGGTGGCTGAAATAGGCGTTGCGGTGGTATCTCTCCAGACTATCATCGACAACAGACACCTACTACCAGTACATATACTTTATGTGTTTCAGCGTGGGCCGATAGACGTCCACTGCTAAACATAGGCTTCCCCTAATGATTCCCACACGATCGAGTAGGGATTCATATGGCGGGATTTGGGCCATTACCACACTGGCCCAATGCGTGTTGGTGGAACCCAGAGTCTCTTTCGTTGGTTAGCAGAGTGCACGACGAGTAGGTGAGGTTGACTTGAATCCCGTGAGTTGTGCGGGGAACCCTTACAAACACTATATGTAATATGTGTATTTATTTATAACATTTTATATCAGAGTACATATTCCCGATCGAAACCATCTGTATTCCATAACGACGGCAATTAAACGAGAATGAGAGACTTTTACGTTAACACTCCAACTTTTTAACGATTCACAATAATCGACACACGTTGCCGTTCATCAAAAGGCAGTTAGTGTCGGAGTGATTCAAGACGGCTTCATCTCCGCGCACAACCAGACCCGCCCGGAGGCGTTGCTATCTAACATTTGCACAAACATGACCCAAATGTAACACGTCCGGCCGTTTACAGCGTTAAAAGCAAATAAAAAAACGTCTTCTCACATTTTATACTGTATCTCTTGTTTAGGTTAAAAAACACTTGTTTATCTCGTAAAGCAATGGCAGGAGCTGGTGCTGGAAAGAGGAATTTCATTTCATGTACAGTCCCTCGTAACTATGACTTAATGTCAACATTCGCTTCTGCTTCGGATCACAATATAGTTATAATAACATATTCAAACAGTTTTTCTGATCGATGTGACAATGGAAATTACTGAGGTAACGAGACGCACCATCTTTTTAAAGCCATACGCAAAATCAAGTGTACAGTTAGTTAATCTTACAAAAAATTTATGTTTCAATTATGTTTGTTTATTTACGTTATGTAAAGTGTCTGTTGGAGCCAGACACTATCAAATGGACTGATTATTTGACGACCTTCACTGGTGAGAGGTTTCTCTAAACACCGCAGCGTCTATTGCCGCCGGCGAACAGTAGTACTTTAACATTACTGTGTAGCTTTATGAAGGGCGCTGTAGCTAGTGAAGCTATTGTATTAACAAGACGTAACATCTTATAATTCAAAGCCACGAGCACAATAAATAAAAAGTTATCTAATATAATATCACTTTATTATCTGACATTAATATAACACATACGATGTTATTTATGGACTACAGCAATAGCATAAGTAGCTCAGATAACGTTGACCGGAACAGTAATCTGCCGGTTTTCAGAGTTTAACTTCCTCAGATGCGGAAAGTTTGTAGCAGTGGCCATGTCAGTGTATATTATCCTAACTACCACCATATTGAAGGCAAATTACTTACCATTAGGTGAACATTCTGCTTTCCGTCCCTTCATATGTTAAAAGGACTATTTTTTGATTAAACATAGTACATAGTGAAAAGTACAAGTAGTCGTGCCGTCGCTGGATCGCTTCGCTAATAAAGGCGCAATAATCACGATTGGGGTGACAACGAATCGCTTTTCATTTATTTCGCCCCCGTACGGCGTCAATTTAATTTTCACGTCAACCCGGGAGTAATTTCGTATCGCCGCCGAACAAAGCGGGCCCCGGGAGGCGGCGCGTTGAACCGGCCCTGATCGATACGCGGGGCTCTACGTGACGTCCCGGCACCAACGTAAATAACGGAACATTTCATAGTGTCATCGATTCGCATTTGGAAGTACCGATTCACCGTATTAAATCCTCGACGATTAACCCAAACTTATATGCGAATGGCTCGTTACCACTATACCAATGCGCTGGGACGGCGACCATCAGAGAGGAATGGCGAAATGTTATTAAACTTGCGACCAACACCTGGATGGCCACGACCACTGTCAAGACTGATACCGACGAAGGAGAAGATATGTGAATTGCGTGTTTGCTTCACCCATCAAAGCTTTTTAAATTATTTATCATTGATATAATTACTTACTGCTCGAAAGGATATTACGAAATTACTTGGTATACAGAACATAACCCACAAGAGGAAGGAAAGAAAGCTGCACAGGTATGATAAAAGGCCACAATATTATTATATTAATAATTTAGCAATATAGTTTACTCCCGTTCGAAGACCTAGAGGTCTTGCATCTACCCTAGATAAAGTACCAGGTGAGGATAAAGTGAAAGATTAAAATAGGAAAAGCTGACCACATGATCATATCAAATCTGTAACTTGGAAGAAAAACAGAGATTGTCACTAAAAATATTGCTCATCGTCAATTCCGACACATACTATAGTGCTTTTTTTATATATAAATATTTAATATACTCTAATGAATGAATAGTAGATATAAATAGTATTAAAAGTTTTTTAAAAATACCTTTGAATAAAAACAAAAGTAATCGGCTCTTAAATCAAGAGAAGGCAATATAAGAGATAATCTTTATAAAGCTCTCTGCCTACCCTCTACCCGACCATTAAAGCTTTTTCTAATTATTTCCTCCTTATACCAATTTATAGCCGTGTCCTGTAAATTTGAACCAAGGATACAAAACAAAATTTTCAATTAGTTTTTTTTACTTTATCCTTCAATTTCCTCTTAAATTGCTATAGGAATAATCCTTTAAATATTAAAAAAAATTATATTACAAACTTGAATCGGTTATATAATAGATCATACCAATTTGAAATCTTTGAGTATACTACAATGTAAGTCATAAGCAGAGGCATGCCCAGAAATTTCAGAGCAGAGTAATACACACTCGTTTTCTCTGTGCTTATCTATACTTAAATTTAATCAATCTAACAATAGTAAAAACATAGTTGAGTATCTTTTCAGTAATTTGAGAGATCAGTATCTAGATAGGTTTAGGGATCCAGGGTATGCGGTGCTAATTTGCCTGTGAGAAGCGAGCACCCCTGGTTATAAGCAACAACTTCAAATGAAGATATAAGTATACTTTTATATTTTATTAAAACTCATTTGTAAACTTAATACGTATAATATCTCATCCCCCTGAATAGTTACGTACGGAATACTAAACACGAAAATTAACAAGAAAAGCGTCTCCTTTCGGGTATAATTTTTCCGAGAATATACTTAAGTAAGGTAAAGCACTTTCAACGGTAACTTTAGTGGGATAGAGTTCACATTCGCAAGGCAGACTGCGACCTCTACAGTTGATGGATGCCGCTGTCACTGGGAGCGCTTGGTACACAACGAAAAATGATCCGAGTCCTCTGCGCCCGTGGAGTTTTCTTCATCTGCTATAAATATCATATTCACTTATTCATCTTTAAGCACAAGTCAGGATTGAGACGTAACTTGAAAGAGTGAGGCAAGGTGCCAAACTTTTCTGTATACTAATTTTTATTCGACGAAGCAACGAGACAAGTGATAGGTTCACATGATGGTAGTGCGCGTACCCATGGCAACGTGGCATTAATTGGGATACTTTTCACTAAATTGTGCTCGTCGCCTTGAAACATAAGATGTTACGTCTCGTTACCGCAGTAATTGCACACTAGAGTGTCGATGGAAATAGGCGCTACGGTGGTACCTTTGCGGTCTCCGGCAATAGAGACTTAAAACCAGTAAATTTTTGTATGTTTATTAAACTAACGTACTTTGTCTTCGTGCTTTATAGGTAGTAAACTGGTAGTAGGTCTCTATTGCTGTGGACAGTCTGGATGTCTTGTCTCAAAAACGAGCACTATGGGGTGCTACGTATACCAACCTAACCTATTGGTAGAAAAAAAAATTAAACCTCGTAAGACTAAGGTTTGATCACATTCCAGAGCCAAATGTGGTAGTATGGTTGGTGATAGGAATTTCCGAGCTTGACCACGCAGTCGTAAATTGTTAACACCAACGCTAATAGTATATTAGTAATAATAAATATATATTAGCAGTATATTAATGATAATGATGATGATATTAATAACTTAGTACCTAGAGAGACTCTACACACATGAAGTCAGAGTATTAAAAGCGAGCACGATCTTCGTCTCATTGTCACTTAACATCATGCACATTAAATATCTAGGACGTTTAAACCGAGTTTTTCTTTTAAAATTGTTAATGAGAAATATTTATAAAAGACATTAGAAACATTCTTGTAAGAAGAAATAAATACTCTCACAAGTAGATCGCAATACTTTTGTAGTTTATAAAACTATCTTAGCGTGAACCATTTACATATAATGTTTAATGTAAACTAGTAATCATAACCGAGCATGTCTTCATCATGGATATATTGGTGCATAAACGTTATCTAGTAACACATCTTTTGACATATTTGCTTTCCACATTTCCCCCATAAAAGCTCTACAAAGTTTGTAACGACCGTTGCGGAAATGCATCTCGCGAGCTCGTCTCAGTGCCAAGTTTTCGTAAATGCATACTTTATGCGAAAATTCTTAGCTATTTGGAAAAATTTAAAGCGGGCGATAAACAAGAGCTAAAAGAATAATGGCCGTTTCAAAAGCTTTCGCTGTTAACATTTATTCTGTGTACATTTATCAACAGTTTTACTGCGATATAGAGTACAGCGGTTTTATCTTCTCTAATCGACAGCAAATTCTCCAGAATGTTGTAGAGGAATTAGTAAAAAGCAGCGAATTTTCAAGAAGAGTACATGATTCAAAATATAATCAATTAGATTTCAAGGATAATTAACATCTCCTATATTTATTTATTTTCTCCTTGAACAAAAAACACAAAATTTTACGGATTTCACTGATTTTATTATATTAACATCTATGGTCACATATAGACTGTACTGCCAGAAACCCCAGTATCATAGTCATCACGAAGGAACTGTCTTATCTTAAAATCACCTAGTGCTTATCAAATGTATATAATACATTTATTACTAACAAACAAAACAGCATCAAAGTGAACCGCAACAGTATCGAAGCTGTAATTTGTACAGTGGCCCTATAATTACGAGGCGGGTACAAATTGATTACAGTACCAGCTCACAATCGTTTGTCATTTTCCCATTGTTTCCTGTTGACATATTAATTAAGTTAAATTAATTGCTTTGTATAATACACTAATAATTTTCATCGCGATCTACTCAAGAAGCGTTCAGTTAATGATTAGGGTCTTGTCAAGGCCAAATAATTTTTCAAGTGACCAATCTATCATTAATCTATTATATAAGAGTGACTTGGAAACTTTACAGGAAACTATCGTCGATAATACGTTCATACGTATTATTATTTTTTTTTATTCAATGACTCGACGAGACGAGCAGGAAGTTCACCTGACAGCAAGTAACACGCCTGCTTATAACGTGAAGCTAGTTAGCATGATATACACTATAACACGTACACGTTGCTTTGAGACATATAACGTTGAGTTTCGTTACCCTAGTAATATCAATAGTTACAGCTCCCTCAAACCGGAAACATAGTAAAGCTTTCACACTACTGTTTGGTGATAGACACAAGCGCTGCGGTGGTAGGTACCTAGATGGTCTCCGGCAACAGAGACCTACCTCCAGTATAAGCTAAAACTAAATTTAATGGTTTATAAAAATATAAGGTTCTTAAGTTAACACATATCCTGAATCCCCAAGGAGAGTCTGTATGATATATAGATGATTTTAAACCATTTTGTTTAACTATTCCAATATCCGGGGACCGACTGGGTATGAACCACCGCAGCTTCTCTATCCGTCGCCTGACATTACTGTCCGGTTTGAAGCATCGTAGTAAGTGAATTTACTGGGGTAAGGCGATCTGACGTCTCAAGGCGTTCAGCGCAATGTAGTGCAGTGTAATATCATCGTAATTAGCGTTGTTATAGACAGGCGTATCAATTACCATCGCACGAACGTATGTGTGATGATAAAGTAGAATACGTACAGTACAAAACATCCAGCAATAAATAACGCCGTTGTAGGAATGTATGTTATACTCTTAAGTTTGAAGGTCAAACGGTATATGTGTGAACTATGCACTACAAATATGAATAATCCTCAAAGTATGCTTATGTTTTATACGTACGATATTACTTTAAATTTCCTAGAAGCGTGCAAGCATGATAAAAGCGCATTTTAAGACATTCCGCTTAATGGATGCACTGCGAGCGATGCATGTTTTAGAGGAGCATCTGCATTGTGCCGTATACATTACATTTATTGGCTAGGACAAGTAGCAACCAGTGGAGGCAGATCGTTAGCTCCAGACAGCATCCTTAGCACTGACTACAATACTCAGACATGAGATAACGACCCTAGAGAGATCGACTTATGATCCTATCATTATTGAAAATTTAGTAATCAAGCTAATAGATAACTGTAAGACAGGTATCAAGACATCTTTCAGCTCAGTTCTCCCGTGACAGATGTTGCAAAACAATCGAAACGACGGTATAGTAAATAAATGAAAATATCAATATTATCATACGTTTATTATTTACAAGTAATTATATTAAAATACTCGAACTAATATATAAAGTACGATAAATGGACTGGGTTGTATTAGAAAAAACTAAACGTAGTACGAGACGTTGCAACCTGATGGTAAAGAAAGGTACTAAATAGGATGATATACACAGCACCTCATTGTGCTCGTCGCAATGAGACATGAAACGTTATATCATGTTACCTCAGTAATTTTACTACAGCACTCTTTTTGGACACGACTGTTCGGAGCTGCAGTAGTATCTTCCTACACAGACTCCGGTACCGAAATTCACCTTCTCTTAGCATGTTAGTGATATTCTTTATCTCGAGTTATTTATACTATATACATATCAAAATTAATCTTAAAGATAATTAGGTAATTCTAATATCTTATTACCTCATTAATTAATATCTTGTATGTCTATATATATATATATATATACACCTCAACATCTCTGCATTACCTAAGGTAGACTGGAAGATAATTCCAATGGCATAAGTCCAACTTTACATGATGTGTATAAAGTTAAACAAATAGATAAGTAATAGAATTCATCCTGAATTTTCAGTTAGGTATATAATAATTGTTATGAAAATATCTAAATGAGAATTTAACTACATTAGTCACACAGTTAAACTGTCATACTGTTGATAATATTAAGGATTTCCTCTATCTGTTCAACGGTTTATACAACAAACTTTTATGGTAGTTTCTGTAAGACTTACTTGATTTAGATGTTTATGAATAACGCAGCTTAGTTAAGGCTCGGTTAGTGACGCCAACTTAGCGCTGCTACCGGCACTTGAAACCTCTGTGAACCGGATCAGATTATAGTCGCAAGGTTGCGTAAATCGCATTAGGGAGAAATCGATGGTCACTGCACTGCCATCGTCCTTATCTAAACCGACTCTGATTTAGTCACAAGGTCTACACATTTATTACCGGTAATGCTACGTATACGTACAGTGAAAATTGTTGATACTTACATAGTAATTTATTCAACTTGTCTTCACTTAGAATACTAGAAAGTGTTGATTCTTGCTTAAAGTATATTTATTTTAATGTTAATGTTGAAATGTGGAGATCCGCAAAAGAACTAAGGTCACCGACATAGTCCAAAAGATTGCTGGACTTAAGTGGCAGTGGGCAGAGCACATTGCTGGAAGGTCCGACGGCTGATGGGGCAATGATGTCTTCGACTGGCGCCCGCATACCGGTAGACGTAGTGTTGGAAGGCCTCTCGCAAGGTGGACCGCCGATCTGGACAGAATCGCGAGAAACCACTGGATGCAGTCCACGTGCGACCGATCGATGTGGAGACCTTTGGAGAAGGCCTATAACCAGCTGTGGACATCTATCGGCTGATGATGATTATGAACGTTAATGTTAAGTTTTATAAGCGACGAGGCTACGAGTTTTTCACATATTAGATATACCTCTCCATAACAATGTGGCACTAATTAGGATGTTTACATAGCATTCCAATCTGCGAAAAATAAGATGTTGACTCGTTACTGTAGTTATTTCACTAGTTACAACTTTCTTCATACCACACTTATCAATCAATCATCAATCATACTTAAAGAATCTCTGACAACAAAGATCTACTGCCATTCATGTAAATACTCTCTTAAGCTCTTTTATAAATAATCATCATAATTTTACGTTATCTATACACCAAATTGTTAGAGCAAACCTCAACCATATTAAAGGTACATAGAAAGTATACTCGTTCACAGCTGACCTAAATCCTTCACTCTTAAACTGAAGCTCCTTATGAAAAATAACTTTATGCAAATATCTGATCTTCCGCCATGGGGCGAATAAATCAATCATGCCGGGGTCTCGCTGTTATACGTTGTACAACTTTTATAGATTCGAACTGCGGACTTTTTATTTGTCCAAAAGCTTTTGGGGTCAGGTCAATTTCATCGACTTTTATGAACGACTCGCTTAGAAAAGTCCAAAATTGCTTTGCTTGTTGTATAAAATTGTAGACATTTGGCGAACTTTGACTAGTGCTAGTCACTCGGTTCAATGATTCTAATGTTCTCATGGTGTAATCACTTTAGTATAGTCAATCAAATTATTTCTTTGATATTATTGCACTCATTATACAGTAACAATTTTAAACTTTTTTTTAAATTACTATAGATAAGGTAAAAAATTATGTATAGGCTTGCAATATACGTTGTAAATAATAATTAGGTAATATTACTCTTTATGACATAGCAAATCAAATATATGTACTAAAAATATTTCAAAATACCTTTGTTGAAACAAATCTTCATATGGCTTAAAGTATTTCATCTAAAATACATTTTAATTTCGATTGAGTTACCTTTAAAAACACAAAACTTATACAAGAACCGGTTCAGCAGTCTCCGTACTACACTTACACACATGTCCGCGTTGAAAATCTATTTTTGCGTCAGAACTTGAAAATATGGAACTGATATAATTCAACGCTGTAAACACTTGAATATGGCGAGCGGAAGCATCCGCAATGCGAAATCCACTTGATATCGCAGTCAGCACAAATGAGGGAAGCTGGAAAATCAGAAGCCTGCCAGGACCATGAGCCGTTATACCATTGTTGTAAAAAAAATTAAATTTTTACCAGTGACCTGTCTAGGAACCAGCATTGCGCCTATTTCTGTTGTCAACCACTTCATGTTGTACCTAGTTAAATTACTAAGGTAACTAATATAGCAAGGCGACGAAGAGAGCTTGGTGCTGTATATGTCTTCCTAACTAGAGCCGCGCTATTACAGGCACGGATTGCACGTGCACTAATGTACTAGACTGACGACTATAAATATAATGACCGCCGATAGGTAAACGCAGTATGGACGGACTGTACCCACTAAATGGACTGAAGGTTTGATGCAAGACCAACCGGCGTCAAGATTTTTAGGCTCAACAGTGGGCGTTACATGGTTGACTATAAATAGTATGTCTTCAGACGACTAGACGTCAACTGCTAGACATAGGCCTCCTCCAAAGATTTCCATCTCTATCGGGGAGAGATTTATATGGGAGGATTTGGGCCATTTCTCACCATGCTGACCCATTGCGTTGATGGGAGTCAGGGCCTCGTTTATTTGTTAGCAGGGTTCATCAAGAGCGGGTGAGGTAGGCTTGGATCCCGTTGAGCGGGACCCCTTACACCCCTATATATGATATTCTGCTGTTATTGTTTTTTTTTATATTATCCGTACGACAAAAATTACATTTAGAAAAACTTAGTTTTTCTAATAGGTACATAAAATATTGTATGTCGTTAAATATAATTACGTCAGGCGAAGTGTTCGTGGTTAAATGGCTAATAATATCGCGCCAGCGCCGCCGCGTCGCGTTATCGTGGAACTAAATTAATTACAACAGCACAAGGTCTTCGAAAGCCGAATAGGTGTGGAGCGGTAGATATGCAGCACAATGGGTCGTGGATACGATGCGTACCATATACTGGTGTATATACGCACCGTAATCCTCGCTTCCTCGTTAATATACACATTATGTTATGTGAACTCGCCTTGTAGCTTTTATACCGGAAATAGATTAACGCTTGACTTCAATTTGACTTGGCGTTCAGCAATGGTGAGGCTGTTGATGGTGAAGTATTCGCGCCCAGAATAATATATCTTTCCTATGTCCAGCAGTGGACGTCTATCGGCTGATAATGATGATGATGTAACAGCCGGAACACAGCAATAACCGACAGATTAACAATATGATGATAGAGTGGCGGCTAGTCAAGCAGATTGGAGCAACTCTACCCACCAAGCATGTGATTGCGGTACACGAGAACACATTACCGATGTGTGCTGCTGAATACCGTCCTTCAAAGATGATATTTGCCAAATTATACTTTTTTTTCGTTATTCAATCAAGGGGGTCGTTCATCTAATATTAAGTGATACGCCGGCCCATAACAATAGTTATATATTCATTATGTTCGTCGTCTTCAGACATAACATATTCAGTTGCGTTACCAGTAATTATACTAGCTGTAGCGCCCGTCAAACCGACACAGTAATGTTTGCACAATACTGTTTGTCGGCTGCGATAGAAGCGGCGGTGGTACTTAACTATCCAGTCTCCGGCTACAGAGTCCTACCAGTATTACTGTTGATACTAGCTTGGTATGTCTAGACATTATAACATTCAGTTACGTCAGTAATTTTCCACACTGCGCTACTACATCATCATCAAACGTTGAACATCCATTGCTGGACATTAGTCTCTTGCAATGTTTTTAACGAAGCATGTTGTTGCGCCGTATGAATCCAGTGGCTCTCAAAGATTCATTTCATGTCTTCTGTACGCTCAGTGAGGGTTCTGTCAACGCTGCACTTTCTGATGCGGGGTTTCCACTATATAAATATTCAATATTAATATAAGCTTCTATGAAGAGAAATAAGTTAAGGTATTGTGGTGTTTCACCAACAGGTTTCTAACTAATCTCAAAGCGGAAATTGATGCGTGAATCGTGTTTTTTTTTTTGGCAGCGTAAATTTTTGGTGTTATTCGTTAACGAGGCAAAGTTAATTCAAACTGACAACAATGTACTCCTGCTGAATCATTGTTATTTAATGAACACAACCCGATATTAACCATTACTTTGTTTAGCGACTTTATGCTTTAAACGTTTCAGTATAGGTCAACAGCGTCATAGCCTTTACTGGTGGTAGGTCTCTGTTGTTGGAGATAGTCTGGGTATATACCACCGCAGTTCCTATTTCTGCCGCCAAACAGTAGTTTGCAAATATTACTGTGCTCAGATGTCAGTGGCGTTATATCTAGTGTAATTATTGAGGTAACGAGACTCAACATATGTCTCAATGCGACGAGCACGACGTGATGCTGAATACCATACTTAGTAGTGCTACGTTGTTATGGGTACGCGTATCACTTAACATCAAGTGCACGACCCGCTCACCTCGTCGCTTCGTCGCTTCGTTGACCAAACCAATTTTTTTTGCCTTTTGGGTAAACTTTGAAACACACTCTGCTTCTGGTAGAACGCGTAAGTTATATATCCACCCACTAAAACCTCGATAGGTATATAACCTACCAGTGTCGCTAAGCACTAAGCACTTGCTCTATGATCTACATATATAATAGAAATTCTGCAAAAGTGTATACATAAAAAGATTTAAGTTGACAATACTGATGGCAGAAATATGTTAAAAGATATGTCTGGGTAGTTGCTACCACAGCTCCTGTTTCTGTAAACGAGCAGTATAAACATCGCTGGATTCCGGTTTGAAGGGTGTTGTTACTCGACAGTAATTTCAATGAATTACTGCTGTAACGAGACTTGAGATCTTATTCATCAAGACCACGATCACACTTATGCAATGTATATCATTACTAATCATTAAGTCAACATCGCGCTCGTCTCGTCGGTTAAGTAAAATAGAAAAAGTGTTTGATTATCACTATAATATATTCATAAAATACTTGTGAACGTATAATAATAGAATTTTATACATTAGTACATATTAATGAGCACTAACTCGAATAATTGCGGAAGCGTTTAATGTGCTGAATATCTTAACAATTAGGACCTAAGCCTCGCCGTTTACATTTTGTTGTAATGATTTCATTACGGCTCCTCGCGTAGTGCACCTAAAGTGTTTGGTCATTAGGAGCATTGTTATTATCTGGCTTCAATACGGAAACGGATTATGTCAGTGCGTGGAGCGTAGTGACGCTGAGCTCCAAACATTCAGGCGTCTTGTCTAAATTAAGATCGAGTGACATCACTGTAGCGGCGCCGTTCATTGTTCACACGGTTCATACGTCTATTTAAAACTAGCTTAGTATCATTATTTTTTTAATTCGTGTTTCTACATGAAATAATTTCATACGAATATATTATCAAAATATAACTATTCCTGTAAGGTGCCTTATTTTCTAATACAACGAACTAGGAAGCTCGCCTGATAGTTCACTCTCCCATAAAAACGTGGAGTAAGAACACCTTACCCCCTTCAAACTGTCTGTTACTGGAGACAGACCTGGTGAGTGCCACCGCAGCGCCTATTGCAGCTGAGGAACAATAGTAAGCAAACATTGCTGTGTTCCGGTTTGAAGAGCGCTGAAGCTAGTGGAATGAATGTGGTAAATAGATACCACATCTTATGACTCAGGCGACGAGCACAGTGTAGTACAGTGTATAACACCTTTAATAGCACCACGTTATGAGCAGGTGTATCACTTACCATTACATGAATGTTCCACTCGTCTCGTCGCTTAATTAAAAAAAAAAACAGTTATTTATGGAAACTATTGTTTGACGGCAGAAACAGGACTTAACATCTCATATACTCAAGTCAACGAGCAGGATATGGTTCGCTTGCGTTGGACAGGCGTAACAGTTACAATCAAGTAAAAGCCTTCTCTCACCGAGACTTTAACATTTAAATACTTCTGCCAATATAAACCTTTGAAGTTGGAATCTTTTTATTATAACTTGTAAGGTGAAACTTAAAGATTTTAAACTTCCTTTCTAATTAAACATACAGTAGGAGAATTTCCGGCAGCTTTTACAAGTGTTTGCTTCAAATCAATTAACATTTTGAAAGTCTTTTTATCTCTGTTTGCGTTTGTTCTGCAGAGCAGACGTCCGATGCTAAATTAATTTCTTAATATCGCTTCTAGATCAAGGGATCACTCTATTTAATAAACATCGAGAATTACTGTGAAAAACTAACCTGTTACCATCCGATAAATACATACAAAATAATCTTAGTTTATCATCTCAATATTTTATTATGTACTATAACTTTTTTTTATGTTTTCCATTAACGCTGATCTTCGCAAAACTCTAACCGATCACTATTGTGTCTACAAAATGTGTCTTAACACTAATTTGCTAAATAATGTATAGTTTTAATGATTAAACCTTTTTCTAAACACTAATGTAGGTGTGAGCGCAGATTCTGCCGCTTAACAGCAGTGTGCAATCATTACTGTGTTCCGGTTGAAAGGATGCAGTGGCTAGTGAAATTATTGAGGAATCGCGACTAATCATATTGTCTCAATGCGATGAGCACAATGTGGCGAACTGTATATCACCTTAACTAGGGCTAAGTTGTTATGAACACTTGCTTAGATGAAGGTCTTTCTCATGTCGCATAAAAAAGCAAGATTCGACGATACGACGATTAATCGATACACAATGCATCGATTTAAACTTTGCTGAAAATAGATTGAAATGTAGGAAGAACATTAAACAAATATGAGTCATAGCACGTCACGGATATAAGGTTGTCACGATGCTCCTAATGAACTATGACATCACGCTTCCATCACCGACAGTGATGCGCAGATTTAACACTAAACGTGATCACATACAAGCAACATTGAAAATAATGCCGAACTTTTTCTGGTGCTTTGATCAGAAACGAGATAGTCGTAGAAAATAGGTCACCGACAAAGACCAATGGACTGTATAAGTCCATCCATTGGTCTCCCATGGGGCAAAAGAGACAATGCTCCAACCTCCCATGACCCTCGGAACCAAATACGAGCCGAATCGAGAGAGCGTATGTAGTGTAACTGTCTATTACTCCACTGGCGCTGGAACCCAAAGTAAGTCTGCGCCTCCGACACAAACCGGTGGTAGGCCTCTGTTGCTGGAGATCGTCTAGGTGGGTACCACGCCTGCACCGGTACTTGACAAATATTACTGTGTTCCGTTTTAAAGGGCGCTGTAGCTTGTGTAATTACTGGGGTAACGGGACTCAACATCTTGTCTCAGGCGACGAGCGCAAAGTGATGCATAGAATGCCATCTTAACTTGCGCCACGTTGTTATAGGCTGACGTATCACTTACTACCAAGTGAAGGTCCCGCTAGTCTTGTCTTGTCTCGCACTGCCTCTTGCCAGTTCACATCCGTTAGCATTTGTCTAGCTCCACGTGTAACTTGACTTCCTTTAAGTTATTTATTCTTCAACTCTGTCCCTAGCCGTCCACTCCTTTATGTTCTACTACTCCATGTCCACTATCCTTCGGTTTCGAGAGCCTTTACATTCGATACGTTTTCTTAAAGTTTTTCAAATGTCTTTCATGAATTGACAAAGAAAACAAAAAGGCAATTTTGTAAGTCTATAGTCAATAAATTTAACTAGTCTAGACATTTATATCTTTGTTTTTCATTGATGATTTAGTACTTATATTTTGTTACAAGTAAATGAGGATTCATTGATGGAGGATCATTCATGAAACTAAATCAAAGCGCTGGTGAACATTAGTTATATAATGTTTGTTATACTATACATCTGTGTATAGGAAAAAAAATATTCCAAATTTTAAAATGGATGATCTAAGCATTTTTTTTTTCTGATATTACAACAATAATATACTTGTTATAATTTTTAACGCTTGCTGATATTCATTTCTGATCACCTCATCTCGAAACTTCTTATGTACTATTTTTGTTTGGTGAAGTAGACAGCATGTTAGGAAATATACACTACTCGTATAAATTAAGTTTAGACACAATATTCGGTTTCCCACTTAATGTATAAAATGAGTATTTGTTTTTATGTGAATTGAAGAAAAAATTTTGCTTGTGAATTTTTTTTAGTTTAATCTCCATAAAAACAAAATCTTCGCATTGTGTGGAAGGTTAAGTATTATCTCTTTCTCATATTTGGATCTGAATAGTTTTAACATATGTGTTATGGTTAAAACGTTTACTATGTATATATTACATTACACGTATAAGAAGGAGCGACAGACGAACAGGACGTCCACATGACGGTAAGTGATACCTCTGCTCATAATATGACGATTGTTAAGATGAGAACACTTCAAATCATCATCGAATCGAATCTTCAAATCAACATCCAATAAATTCTTTAATTTTCCTCCATCCATACCATTATAAAACCACCTCGATGTAGAGATATATCATTTACTTGTGCATAACAATTCTGCGGCATTGGCCTTGACATAATACACAATGTTCCATCAAGAAAATAAAAACAAATATCCTATACATCATCTCGATGTCAAATGACCTTGCGGATGTGCTCCGTAAAATTCCCGGACCAGCGGATACGAGGGCGTCTGAGATATATTTAACGTATACATTGTTACGAAAATATTTGACGATACATTATATTTTTTACTCGTACCAATTCTATGTTTATTGATACATATACATATTTATAGCTTTTGTAAAGCCTTGATGGAACTTTCGTAATTATTCATTTATTCCTCAAAGCACCTGAAAAGATAGCAAAAGTCAAACCTCGCCCCAATAATATTTTCTATCGTGTTGAGGAGTAGAAAAATTGTGATAAGCAAATTTGAGAGGGGATGTTTTAAATTAATTACGTATAGCCTTTGTATTTATATTCCGCTCTAGTTTTATTTCTGGATATTTATATGCGGATTTCACAACAAACTGTCATATCAACGAACTTGTACGAAAACTTGTTTGACTTACGATGATCGGTAATGGTTTGAAAGGTTTTGAAATGATTTATATGCTCCAACTGGTTTTACTGTTTTATACAAACAATGATCGTGACATTTATCATTTCATTGTTTTCATTCACATCGATAAGATATTTGATCAGGTATCAACCCTGATTCGGAATTTGATACTCACTAGTGGTAGAATAAAATGTTCCACCTATTAAAATCCTCCTTATATTTAAACGTTAACCATTCCAGTGAACAAAACCAGAAACTGTGATCGATATACAAACAGCGGGAGTACGCACCTGTCTGTATCAATCATTGCTTTAGATAAATATATTATTAGGATTGAATGGTTGGTATGTGGATTAACTGTTACTTTGTATTTATCGTTGGTCAAAATTAATATGGCATATAGATCCTTCAGTCCCGACGCACGAGTTGCGAGCAAAACCTTTTTAACATCGTTTACTGTGAAATAGTTAAATATTTTGATATTTGATTCAACTGTTACGAGTTTGGGTAATTAATACAATTAGAAACAACAAAACCCCAAGGTCAATAAGCGGATAAGCCAAAAGATTATTACACTAGCGCTACTAATGAAAAAATCTACTTTAACTTGAAGCAATAAAATCCATATTTCATGAGAAACGATTGCCGCCTGTCAATTGGCACGCGGATAAAGGACAACGTCGAGCCCTGGCTTAGCAAATACAACAGCAATTTATGCTACGTCGATGAACGCGGCGCCAACTTTGTAGCTTCGTGTTTCGCCCCCGAATCAATTTCCACGATGACCTCATCCTCCCCTCACCACCCTCTAAGCTATCCGCCTAACCATATCTCCCCACACAACGGTTTATAGAACACGGAAAGCTATTTACACATCAAATACTACTCTCGTTGCTTTTCGTTATTTCGTTATTTAATACGTCGTGTCGTCTGTGTTGACTGTTCAGATTTATAAATTTATGTACTTCCTTACTCGTTTTATAACCAGAATACTAAGTTTATACATTTAAATCAAACATTTGTGTTATTTGACGGTCAAACTCCTTTTTATCTGTATAACGTGGTTCATAACATTGAAGACATATCGTTTATATGATAATCCAAAACACAGTCGGCATATGAAACAAATATAAATAAAAAATTTATTGTCAGTACTGTTTTGTGTTTTTATTAGATTTTAGATAAGTTTTAAAATCTTACAACACTTAATCGACGTGACGATGGACGAGGCGCTTGGGAAAACATTAAGTGAGAGCCGCAACGGCGGAAGCGCGTTAGTGTAAACTGTAGATCGCTCTTACCGAAACCGTACAGTGCTCAGTGGAAACAAACCAGGTTCAAACGTTCATGATTGAACGCTCACAGGTATTTCTTGCCTACTCATATTTATGACGGGATAGAAATAAATGTTAAGCGGCGCACACACTGCCGCCGGGTGCCGGTGGGCTACTAAAATTATAATTTTAATTTTTCCAACGCCCACACCGCCGCCGCTGCTTAGAGCAGAATGATTTGTACTGCATTATCTGTCAGTATCATATCCAACGTTGAAAGGTAAACTAAACACGATAATAATTTTATAGTATTCGAAAATGATTTATTGTGTGATTATTTAGATATTAAACATGTACCACAATGTATTGTGTGTAAGACATTTAAAAATATTAGTTCAGCAATTTACACATGTATAGAAGACGAATTAAATTTAAGGTAAAAACAGATACAATCAAATACAAGAATATACTTAATCACATGCTAAAACATCGACATGTTTTTTATGTAATGTATATATATATTATATATGAATATGAAGGATAAAGGTGGAAAGATCCTTTATTCTACAGTAAGATAGACCGCCGGCTCGTGGCGTAACGTCTAAAACAAATAACCAAAATATTCTCAACATACGTTCGCGGGCACGTTATTGAGGTGCTACATCATTTTATTTACCGTAGTTACAGGTTAATGCGGTCAGTACAGTAAACTACAAGAAACAATCGTGCTATATTTAACCGGTTTACACGCCGGAGATACGTGGTTTAGTACATTACACAAGTTTACATTAACTGCCGTACTGAGGGCATACATCAGCTTCTTCCGCGTGAATTTTATTCTTATATTTATAATACAATGAATTAGACATTAATTTCACATGAAGTTAAGTGGCAAAGCGATTTTTAAGATTTACCATATCACACACTAGAATAAACTGAAGTAACATCCAAATTCATTCTATAGCCTAGAGATCTAATCAGAGAGTACTCAGTTAGAAGACGAACTGTAAGAGGTAGATAAAAATAAATTTCGCGTATAACCTCAAATCCTATACCCATTTTGATATTAAATGTCATTATATTATTAGTTTCATGTGTGGGCTCATGCTTCATACAACTCTCTAATTGTAACCATTGTTGACAAACGGATTGATTTATCTTTAAAATTTGGCAAACGCCTTACACTATAACAAGTTACATAACTCCTATGATATCACCAAAGCTTTATTACGTTTATTATCGCTTTCATTGTCTTACGTTACATCAATATTCTTACGGGGATACAGCCAGACTAGAATTTGGTGAACCATGAATATCTAACTCTCGAATATAACATTTGATTGCTTTAGATTGTAAGTATTTCCAATTACTGTATACCTACTATTGGAAATATGACCAGAAAATCTTCAATATACCATCACGTGTTGATCTCCTGTTTTAACCCGTCGGATCATTAGTCACATGGTATCTAATGTTCCCAGACACATAGAAACGAATTCCGAGACATGTTTTGCGACGTGCAGAAATAGAACGCAGCGGGTACTATGCGATCTCCCTGCGTAACGCCCGCCCAAACTGGCTTCCCGCTCTGTCTTACAATATACAAAATATAACTTTCCTCTTCTTTCCCGCTCAGTTCATTGTTTCAAAACGTAGCCCCGCTCGCCTGCGGACTGAAATAGGTCGGCGGCGTTTAAAACAGACGGTTCACAATATCGAAAGCCACCGCGAGGTCACTGCCGGAAAATCATATACAACTTACACAAGTTAATTTCAAGTTTATAACTGGTTTATATACGGAGTAACTTTTTAACGTCCTGGATCCTTATTGCTGGAGACGGTATTAAGTAGATATTGGCAATTTCTGTCGCCAAATAGTACAGTGCAAACATTGCTGTATCCCGGTTTGAAAGCATTGTAATTAGCAAAATTACTGAGCATGCAATATTAAAATTCCTATTTTTTTTAAGGCACCAACCACAATGTAGTGCTGTTTACATCATTCTAACAAGCGTCAGATTGTTTTAGGCGAGCGAATTATTTACCATCAGGTGAACGTCTAGGCGAAAACAAGTTCCACTCAAAGGACACGCCTAATCATAACAAAGTGGTGCTGGTCAGGATTCTTACACAATACGAGGAGTGTTGAGACAGGATGTTTAGTCTCGTTACCTTGTTAATTTCACCTGCTATTGTGCCTTGTATCCAAGAGTACTGTAAAATTTGCACAGAAATATTTGTAGAAACAAAAATTAAATTCAAATATAACTATTATACGTATGTTTGATTATTACAATAGCGGTTAATCATACCAATGTTTAAACACTAAATCAATGTCTATAAAGACCTAACTTCACAACAAACTAATCACATCGTCATGAACCTAGAATAGAGTTATAACAAGCGCGTGTTGCGTTACATTCGGCTGCTGTGAGCAATTACTAGATTGTTTCCATAACTGTGCAGCTCGTGTTATATAACAAAGTTTATTCGGGCACAATGCTTCAGATCAGTTTACAGTTCTGGATGGTGCTGTAATTATGAATATCGTTTAGTTATAAAAAAAAGTTCTCTCTTGTGTGATCATTTTTTCCAGATCTAAGACTTTCACACGGTGTTAAGTAACAATGTGGCTGTGGAGTAAAAGATTCTTGCTCTAAATACTCCGATTCACATATGTTAAGAGTCAGAACACAACAATGTTGTTATGGCGGTAGATTGACAATATGAGGATGATAATCAATTAAGTGCGTTCAAGCTAAACTTTACAACATGTAAACTGAAAATCCAAGTAGTGATATCGGTAGGGCTGAACGATTTTATAGCGACTGGTCCACGAAGCCAAACAGAATTGATTGTATTAAAATTGATATGAATGCCTTCTACAAGATGCTGGTTAGGATATAAGGACAATACCAAATGTCTTTTCACTTCTTCATTGTACCACACAACATCTCTATCAAATATTAAATCTTACCCTAGTAATTTCACTAGCTGTTACTAGGATAACGTATTTTACCATCATTTAAAGGTCACTAATGGTTTTGTTATATATCGTGCAGAAATTGACATTGTCTCACCCCAAGTCTTCATCAAAAGATATTAACCTCCAGAAGGTTAGTCTTATTAATACTAAAGAAAGTAATAGTTTATATATATATATAAAGATTAACTTATGTAGAAACTCATCACGATACATCTGGAACCACAAGGTACTGGAGACTAGTAATTTAGTAGGCATATTTACTTTGCCGAATATAGGGTGGCTATATATGGATTTTACAAAATGTTCCCACAAAAGGGGTGAGGTGTTACGGCCGGCAAAGCGGGCGCGGCGCTAGCTTAACATAATGACATCATACCTATTTATAAGTTAACACAATACACTTGTTGAGGTAAAACGGTTTAGTTTAACCACCAATCACCATTATCCCTATCTCAAACATCCACAGTCACATGTTCCCCTCACTATCGTCTCGTGATGACGTACATTAATTTGTATTCACTTAACAAGCAGCACGCACATTACCTACCGGTCGACTTAATAATCCTTTTATTTAATAAACTTTACGGGCGTATTTGTACACAACACGTTGCATTACATCAACAAATTATACAACTGTTCTTTCTACTAAAGCGTAGTAATGGAAACAAAGAAGCAGGAAAACTACAAGAGGAATTAGATTAGAAACTCAATTCTATTATATAATGATACATATTCATGGAATGTTTAGATACGAGAGAAAAAACTGATTTCTCTTTTTTTTGTTGAAATTAGCAATGCCTGAATTCACCTGATTGTAAGTGATAATATGTCTATCTCTAATAATGAGACGGTTAACGGATATACATACACGGCACCATATTGTGTTCGTCACCTAGATATATATGTTTAGTTTCAATTTGTTGTCTACATAAAATTTGATCCGTTTCAATGGAAATAGCTCTCAAATTATTAAAAAAACCGATTACTTCAGTAATAACACTATCAAACTGAAACAGCAGGTGATAGGTCGGACTATATTTTTTTTTTCATGGGAAAAATCCTGCATTGGATACTTTTCTGCTGTGTGGGCAACAGAGTGATTATGCCGGATTCTTACTAGCTAAAACCACACGGTGTACCTCTTAACGCTATTAGCCGTAACCTCAACAACGCTTTCGCACATAAGCCTGGTTTCAACAATGAGAGAACTTGATGAGGCCGCGTCTCGTGGTGATTCTCCATTCCATTTATCAATATTAGGCGGAAGTACCTCGCGCGCTACCTCGAGATCTAACATACTTGATAACGGATTACCCCCGAATCAGCTACCATAGCCTCAGTTATCAGTGTTAGAGGGTATAAAACATCCTCCTACGACGCCTAGGTATCAGCCTACGGATTGTAGGGTGTTATTCTCTCGACTTTACTTTCTAGCAGAAGGACGGACACGCCAGCGTCACACGATGTCTCACTATTGATGAGGTCAACCCCCACAGAGGTCGAATCACCTAGAGTCCCCGGCAATAGAATCCTACCACTGGTGTTTAAATATCTCTATGGCATAAAAACAAAAAGGTTGTATAATATAGTTATTTATTGCATATAAAAAACTAGCTTTTGTTTATCATATAAAAAACTTAATGACTAAAAAAAAACAAGTGTTCATGTTATAATTCTTAACAGTATTATGATAATTCTATTAAAACTTTACGATTTCCTTTTGAATATCGCCGGAAACCGAAATGATCGCCGATCGCGGTAAATTTCATGAATTTTGATGAGAGAGAATTCTGCGTCGTATCACATCGCAGATACGATTTTTTTTCTCACATTCCCCTCAGACTTGATGAATTTTCCACTTTCATCCTCATTCACGGTTAAAATATGATTTCGTAAACTTTGGTTACGTTAAAATGAACAAACCTTTTATAACAATTTAGGATAAATATTAAAGATTTTTTTTTTCTCAGATGTTTAGTGCATTAGCTTAGAAGATATACAGTGTAATGTTTTGATGTACATGCCAAACAGAGTGATCTCTCTTTTGCCGGAAACCGCCTAGGTACCAACGCTATAGCCTTGTAGTCTCCGGCTAGTAAGAATAGGACTAAGGTAAGCCTTGCCTGTCGAGTGCGACTAAAAGGGTGTACGACTTTCGCGGGTCTTGAGGGTGGGGGCTCTTATCGTTCAATAAGCTAACTTGCGTGGGACAGCGTATAGCTCAGCGATGCAGCCTAGGAGGGTTAGGCCCCTCCTCAGAGAGGTGTAACACAAAGTGTAGAGTTCCTACATGAAAAGCACTGTAGCTAATTAAATTACTGAGGTAACTACGCTAAATATATCTTAAAGTAACGAGCGTAAAGTAGAGCATTTCTTATCAATGAATATGAATGACTAAACTGGTGATAGGAATAAGTTACCATAGACCGACTCAATCTTACTAGCCTGAATCGCCTTTTTCTACCTACCAACAGTAGTGTGCAAACACTAGGCTACACTATTTTAAGCATTGTAGCTAGTGTAATTACTGGGGTGATGTTGCTTAATGTGTCAAGTTAACGAGCGTTAAGTAACGGTGTATATCATCTTAACTAGCCAGTCCCACTTTGTTGTGGACAAGCGTGAACCTCTCGCTTGTCGCGTAGAAAAAAAAAAATATATTCTTCGTCTATACAAGGATCAACTACAATAAGATAAAGTTAAAATACTATTTAAAAAAAAATTACATGTATTATAGTATACTCTTAAGGGTAAAAGCTACGTCAAGTATCGTTTATTATTTTAATCAGTTGGACCATTGTCAATAACGGCGCGCATACATCATAACAGCGCTATTTAAAGACTATCATATCCTTGATGTTAATTTAATTTATTTCTTTTTTTTTTATTCAACTAAGCGACAGGACGTTCACCTGATGGTAAGTGATACGCCCACTCGAAAAAACGTGGCGCTAGTATACAGCACCACATTACGCTCATCGCATTGAGACGTAAGATGTTGAATCTCATTACCTCAGTTACTCCACTAGCTACAGCGTCCTTCGAAGCGGAACATAGTAATGTTTGCACAGTACCTAGACAGTCTTAGTCAATAGATACCTATGAATTTAAAGTTTCCTGCTTAATTTCGTTCTGGAGTCTCTGGTAAGGGATACCAGACTGATTTGTTTAGGATGTTTATACAACACCGTATAATTTCAATACGTACAGCGGCAATAGTAAAAAAAAAGCAATTACTTTAGGTACATACATCAACCTTCTCCTCAAGTCGGGCTCTCCTGATTGAGGATCCTGGTCAGCTTCTGATTGCCGTCTGGAACGGATTATCAGCCTCCACCGGTTCCAATCCAGTTCATTTTAAAGGATTGTGTAATACCTCCTTCTTGACCATCATTTCGCTCACCTTCAGCTCGACCAGTTATTTCAACAGTTACATCGCGTTCTTATGTATTTACATTGGAATCGGTTAGGACTCCATTTAGATATTTACTCAGTAGTAACGTTGCCAAACTTGATTTCCTATATACGTACGTTAGATACTTAGACCCTTTGGCATTCACTGTTGCCAGATGAATGAACCAGTGTATGTAGACATCAATCGATTCTTAAGATCTTACTGTAGCCGTTAGTAACTGGCGGGTCATCTTAAATTGGACACGTTTAGTTGGCACGAACACGAGTCTGCCAGATTCGATTAATGTTTTGTTACTCCATGTTCCTGTTACCAAATGTTACTATACATACACAATCTGTATTACTAAATAATTATATCTATCTTTCATTCCGTATATATTTAGTACCTCGCATATGACCTCTATTTGATTTTAATTTTTTTTACTCGATGCCCTAAAAGTGGAAGCTGCAGTTGAACCTCCACTTATATGGTCTCTATAAACTGAAACCTACAAACAGTAGTAGTCTCTAAAGTATATTCTAAAGTGTTCCGATAGTTCTGTGTACATACTAGTAAAAAATTTAATATACATTAGTATTAAACGAATGTACGAAGGGATCCTACAAAACAACTGACGGGGCCCAATCCTATCTCACCTGCTCGTGGTGCATCCTGCTAATCAACAGACGAGGCTCTGGCTTCCACCAACCCATTGGGGGAGCGTTGTGAGAAATGCCCAAATCTTTTCAAATGTACCGTTACCCAACAATGCCCTCTAGTGCCTGGAGGTACCGGAAGCCATGCTGACTGTGACGGACCACGGCAAGGTGCCGGAACCAAGGGTGCTAAGAACGCGTGATCGATCGATGTGGAGATCTTTGGGGCAGGCGTATGTCCAGCAGTGCACGTCTATCGTTTGATGATGATGATTTAAGTACATATAAATAAATTTAAAACTACCCTTATATAATTTTGTATTCTGTTTTAACCTATTCACCCGAATTCGGAGTTGTTTCGTTGGGCAAATATAAAAATTTGCTTATCCATTAACTTTACGTAATGTCTCACAAAATCGCGGTCAATATTTTGTTGTATCTTAAGAATAATTAATTCATAACATATCGTTTAACTTTGACCTTACATATAATTAATATTTAACATTGCTGATGTGTCAGTGCAGTACTCCACCAGGGGCAGTCCTTCGTACAATGTAATAAGCACTACATATCGTAGCTAAACCTATATAGGTAATAATCTCCAGAAGTTCAACAATTTTGAGTTGTAATATTTACTTACATGAGGCGTATGCTCCTAAATTTCAAGGCCAACTACACGGCGCCGTGTAACTAGAGGCGTGCAGAGATTTCGTATACGGTATGCTTAGCCTAAATGACCGCTTCATCATCATCATCAACCGATGGACGTCCACTGCTGGACATAGGCCTCCTCCAAAGTTCCCCACATCGATCCTTCTTGCACCACCCGCATCCGACGGCTGCTTGCGACCTTTAATCGTCTGCAAAGATTGATATGGGGTGATATGGCCATTTACCACCATGCTAGCCCAATGCCAGTTGATGGGAGCCTCGATTGTCGATTAACAGGGTGCACCACGAGCAGGTGAGGTTGGCTTGAATCCCGTAAGTTGTTGTGAGGGAACTCATACACCCCCTAAAATGGTATTCATAGCACCACATTGCACTAGCCTTGAGACGTAAGATGTTAAGTCTCATTAACTCAGTAATTATTTTAGGTACATCCTTCAAAATAAATTATAGTAATGTTTGCATATTATTGTCCGGCGGCAGAAATTGGTGATAACGAAGAGCTAGAGACAACAGAGACCTACCACCAGTATCAGCGCTCTTACTGGCTAATTCCCCTTGGCATCATCGCGTGACGAACGAAAATAAAACACTATTGGCGATCAAAGCCCTAGCGTGAGTTATTGGGCAATAGAAATTCTCCAACCGACATCTGGTGACGTTTCAGCTATTTGTACGTTACACGGACGTCAATGAGCACGCGCTGACGTGACGTTAGGACCCGTCCAGACGCGCCGCCCGACGACGCACTGCGGTGATCATTGTGATCTACCAACGTTATACACTTGTGACGGCAGCGTTGCTGAATGACACGACTGGTGGTTTTTTTAATCATCATCATACGAAGCGATGACACGAGCGAAACGTTCACCTGATTGTAAGTGATACGCCTACACATAAAAACGTGACGCTAGTTAGAATCACCACGACACTACATTGCGCTCTCGCATTGAAACTTAGAATGTCTCACTCACTATAATTATTTCACTAGCTACACCGCACTTCAAACCGGAATACGGTAACGATAACACAGTACTGTTTGAGTGCGGATATAGAAGCTGCAGAGTTGCTTTTTTACTGAAATGAAAGTTCTATCGCAGCGTGATTCAGAAAGCAATATTGTTTCGTAACTCTCCCTATAAATTGTATGGAACCAAGCTCGGATTGCGCTCCGCAGATATTCCCCAAGTTGAATACACGTGTCTTTGATGTTATTCAAACATAGTATTATTACTTACTATTCGACTTATTCTACTAAAACATTATTTCTAGTTAGGTATTAATATAGATTTAATAGGGGTTGATTTGGTGAGAATCGCGGCAACCCATTAGATACAACGCGGAACCAATCTATATAGAGATCTTTGGTGGAGGCCTACGTCCAGCAGCAGACGTCTATCGGCTGATGATGATGATGACGACAGATTTAATGTTATATTTTTTATTTTACTACTGACGCAATAAAGGGAAACCGATGAATGAACGAGCCCAAAACGAATCAGTCTGGAGATCTTTGACGAAGGCCCATGTCCGGGACATCTATATTGCTTTTTCTATTCAATAAAACGACGATACGAGCAAGATGTTGAACTGATGGTAAATGATACATCTGATTATAACAAAGTGGCGTTAGTTAAGATTGATATTCACTGCACCACATTGCACTCATCTCTTTAAGACACGATGTCGAGTTTCATTATCCTAGTAATTTCACTAGCAGCACTCTTCAAATCAGCACACGGTAAAGTTACTGATGGTAAATCAGTTAAATCAAAAGTTGCTAATATTATAGCGAAAACATTTGTTTATTGATATTAAATATAATCTATATGTTTTTGTAGACTGTATTATAGATCCATAACATAAAGTTTTATTCTATATGGAGTATATATTATTTTCTGCAGTGCCCGTATGAATTCTTATCGCTTTAAAAGAAACTGAGTTCGTAGAATACGGCATATTCATGAGCTTCTGTAGGAATTTGGTAGTCATGTTTACGATCAATAAAATTTTAGATGCCTATCACGATTCTACGGGCCTCTTACTTACGTATCAAGCACAGTAATAATATTTTCAAATCGTTAACTTAACGTCATGTTTATTTTTATGCATCGATATTCTTTTATATAGAGAACACAATATATTTTTACTCTCATGAATAAGTAGAGATCAAAACTGTTCCCCGGACTCTTCGTTGTTCGTAATATAATTAAACTTGTAATGCATCTGAAATATTCCTTGGGAGCAGCCGCAACAGCAAATGACCTTCTGTAGCAACCGTTACTATAGCAACCCCGCATAAATGACACGAAACGAAAATATAAAGGTTAATTAGAAATAAAAAGGTGAAGGTTGTATGAAATTCAATAAATTACAACCATTTCGCAGATCATTCTCCGTCAAATGATTATGTTCCCATATCAATCGATACATTCACTAGTTTTCACGTGATTGACGAACTAACAAAATCCATTTTCATCATATATATATATATATATATATATATATAAACAGATAAATATTAACAAATACATATTATAAATTACTACGGATGTAGGAAAGAATATTATACAACCTAAAAGTAAAAAGAAAGAGGGAGAAGCGGAAACATAATTAGAAGAAAAGAATGTCCTAACTTATGACCTATGTCCATCAGTGGACGTGTTGATGATGAATATCCTAACAGTAAATGTCGATAAGAGAACGTTTTTGTAAGTCACTACATACTGTAAAGCGGAATGTATGAAGATAGGTCATAGGACACATTGCCGTTGGATGTTTCTGAACTATTTCAATATGCGGTCGCCTCGGCAGTGCTCTACAGTATTACATTTTCAATCGAAGAACCAAATCCTCTCTGCTGTACACCTGAAGACGTTGGCCATTTTCTTTGATGCCATATCACGAACGGGTCATGCGTCAAATGTCGATACGTGTTTCAACTCCTCTTTACTCCAAATTTTCTGATACAGTAAATTATATGTTATAAATTATTTATAACCATTCGGTCTATCAACATATAAATTGATATATATACATATATATAATTCGACAAGATGAGTGGAGCGTTCACTTCGTAGTAAGTAATGCGCCTACGCAAGACAACGTGGTGTTAGTAAGGTTAGTAATACACAGCATCTCATTGTCCTCATTACACTGAGACGTAAGATGTTAGGTCTTGCTACCCCAGTTTCACATGCTACAGTGCCCTTCAAACCGAAACATAGTAAAGTTTTTAAAGTACTGTTTGCCGGTGGAAGTAGGAATTACAGTGGTACCTACCTGTGATAACTTGGTAGGTTATTTTCATAGACATTTTATCGCTTTAAGAAGGGTTTCTCAATTGAAAACCAATGAGCTATCCTATACATGTAAGTTACGTACATACATACTCCTCTGTCAATCTCTTACTAGACATATCACAGATAACGCTGATTTATCGAATATAATATATATACTTCCACTTCTTCCGACTTCGGTATATATAATAATATTTGCTTTTATACTTAATCAAACTTAACAATACCACAACTCTATTGACCGTCTATCCCCAACCTGAACTTGAACTAATAATCTTGTTTAATCCGCTTAAGAATTTAACATCACGAAATCTGTTAGAAACTTTCTCCCTGTTGGATCCACTACAGGGATTATGACAAAGCGAAACTGTATCGGAATCTCTTACTGAACTTAAGTATTGAAAATTTATTTTCATGTACAATAAAATAGAAACATTAGTAGCGTATCTAAGGTTACCATTCTCATTATAGTTCAAAACAGAACCCAGTATCAGATGAGCTGTAAGAGTCGCTATGGCTTGTAATCGCCTACATCAACAGAATCAAACATATTTCAAAGATAATTGGATCAACTATTAATGACTACACCCTTAAAACAAATACGATAAACATCCCCTTTTTTAAGTTATTCATCCCTGAATATTCAGAGACTAGACTACTTGTTCTGTGTGGATGGGGTACTTCAATACGTTAGATAATGATTTGTTAACCTACACATGACATACAGGACTGATCGACGTGGACATCTTCTGCAGAGATCTATCTTTAGCAGTGGACGTCTGTCGGCTAATGATGCTGATACCTGGACCATAGACTCTATATTCTTGTTATGAGCGGGCTGGAAGCCACAGCGGCTCGCCTAATGTTACATGCGTATAATCAACTTACCTTGTTATAGATTAAACATTCCAATCATATAAAGTGAACAAAAAGATCGAGCTTGTCTTGTGTTGTTTGTCTTAGTGTTACTATCTTAATTGTTTTCTAAATTTTTAGGTTATAGTAAAATAAAATTCAGTGTTTTTCATGTCTAAAATTATGTCTAGTCTAGTTTCATTTAGTGTACGTATATAAGATTTATCAGTAATCGTTTTATATGTAGTGGTTCACCGCACGTTTCACCTGTAAAGAGTTCTCTCATAACGTTGAAAGTAAGAAAAAATAAAACTGAAAAGAAATAATTCAGTGATTCACTACGAAAACATTAAAGCAACGGTTATAGATCCAGTAATCAAAACAAAGCGTTTATCGGAGTACACGTGAATATGAACTCTGACGCTCACACGTAACGCCAGTTATCACGTGAACACCGAAGATACGGAAGCACGGCGCTCCGAAAATATACTGCAAGCGATTTTGAGCTCATCCCCTACGCGTACAATATACAATTTTCGAAATAGTTGAACTTTATAGCACATTAAATATTTACAATTTGTATTGTAAACATATTGAGATGGACTTGTACTGTATATAAAAGTTGTAGCTCAACTCAAAAAGTAATGTTATACTACTTCAAAACGCATAACACTGTGTAGCGGTACACTTTGCAACTCAACTTTACGTAGTCTTCCCTTTCGAAGGCCTAATCAAATTCTTTGAAGTTTAGACTCTGATTGCTATTGTACACCCTTGAAACAAGGCTGCCGTAACCGCCTCTAGAATGAGAGTCATGAATTTCGCAGATCTTTCCAGTCAATTGCTAGATAGACATAGGCTACTTCACTAACTACAGTTTTCTTCAATCTGGAACACAGTAATGTTTGAACACTACTGCTTGGCAGCAGAAATAGGAGCAGTAGTGTAACCTACCTAAAATGTCCACCACCAATTCAACCGTTTTCTATACGTGCTCTCTCCGACATTTACAAATCGAGACAATACAATGAGTTACAGTTATATAATAAACTTTATATCTATTCTTAATTAAAAACAGTAGCTCGCTGGCCTAATGGTTAGAGCGTGCGGCTTTCATTCCGAAGGTCGCGGGTTCGAATCTCGGCATGTACCAATTACTTAATGTTATGTACATTTGTAAACTTTAGTTACAACAGCGAGATACAAACGGTGAAGGAAAAGATCGTGAGGAAACCCGCACACTGAAATCATCTTTGTGTGTGTGTGTGGTGGCCCCAATGAAGTGGCAACAGGCTCGCCCCCTGTTACATGGGACCTAATCTGAACACAGCTGGCGAAATGTGGGTGTTTATTCACATCTGCCTACCCCTACTGGGAAAAAGGCGTGATAGTATAAAAAAATAAAAATAAAAACTAGTAATGATACATTTTTTATTATTTGCGTTTGCTTGTAGAGATCTATGTTCAGCAGTGGACTGCCGCGAGCTGATGATGATGTTTATTCTTCGTTTTATCCCACAGTTGAACTGTATGTTCCTTTATGTTTTTTTATTTAAATCATCATCATCAGCCGATAGGCGTCCTCTGCTAGATGTAGGCCTCTCCCAAAGATCTCCATTCTAATACTCATTCTTTTTCAAGTTGAGACTAAGGTCTTCGTTTTACATTTTACCACTCCAGTCCTTTTTTCTCAGTCTTCATCTTTCATACTTTTATTCTAAACATTCCATACTTTTTGTCCTTGATCACCGCAATGATTTAGCAAGATCTCTTAAAAATCTCTCGCTCTTTCATTTTTTTTTTTTATATGAAGAAATTTGCGCCGCTAGTTACATACAACCATAGTCGCTTCATCGGAGTCAGGGTCTCTTCATTAACACTACAGCTTGTCTTGTTATTGCCTTCATTTCCTTACTTTACTTAATATATATTATATTACACGTCGTTTGTTATTTTCTTGTTTACAGTATCTCTCTCTTATTCTCAAATTATATTTATGCTGCTTGTGTTATTTTCATCCTAAAAGGTTTTGGCAACAATAAGCAGGACCCCCCAAAACCTTATAAAGCGTACCCGTAATTTCCGAATGTATTCTTGCGTAAAAGTATAAGGGTCCCTAATATAGATCATCATTAACCAGAAAACGGGCTTAAAACAAAGATATTACAGAGGGGAGAATAAAACGAAGGTCCTAAAACCGCCCTGTACTTAGCGAGCTCTCGTGTAATGGCCCTTTAGAGAGACGGAACCTGAGTAGGGTTCCAAAAATATCACGTATCGTTTGACTCTCTTGTGTTAATTCACTCTTCATAAAACTCCTTGAGCTTCAAGAGATTTATATAACGTTTATATATTTCCAATTGTGTATATATTTCACCGTGGAACATTGCATTAGTATAGACCTAGATCATTAGTGCTCACATAGTCATTTTTTCAAATGTAGCTATTATTAAGAATGATATTCACCTGATGGTAATGGTCAGAAAGTTTACACACGATCACGTTGTTCACGTTATTTTTAAAAATGATTAACGTTCTGTTACCTCATTGTCAGCCGACATAGTCCAATGCTGGACATAAGCCACCCCCAAAGATCGCCATCTTCCGTTACCTCAGTAACTAAACATTATATAATACATTACAATCATCATCATCTTATCTGAATCTATAAGAACGAGTCCTGAGTCCGATGAAGCTGCATGAAACAGTTAATGTAACTAGCGGCGCAAACTTCATAAAAAGAAATCATCATCAACCAAAAGACTTTTTTTTACTCAATGAAGCAGCAACCTTCAGTGATGTCAAGTGATAGGCCTCCATAACGTGACGCTAGTTAGGATAGTATACACTGCACTATATTACACTCGTGGCCATTAGACATAAAATGTTAAGTGTCGTTACCACAATATTTTCACTAGCTACAACGTCCTTTAAAACGGAACAGTAAGGTTTTTTGCACACTATTGTATGGCAGCAAAAATAAGCGCAGCGGTGGTAGCTACCTTTTTTTTATCGCCGGGGAAATCTTAAAAGATCCCTTACTTCTGGGAAAAAGACAAAGTTATGCGGGGCTTCTACCCACTAAAACGTGAGGACGTTTTAGTGGGTAGAAGCCCTGCACCTCCTAATGCACCAAGGGAGATCACCGAGGGGTGATCTCCCTTGGTGCATTACGAGGTGCTGCGAGATTTCCTACGAAACGCAAGGGTGCTGCTCTGCACTCTGGCTAAAACATCCCATGGAAGGGTAAGCCCTCCAGCACCCACGGTGTCCTACAGCAAGTACAACACCACCAAGCACTTGCCGTCCTCCTAAGGCTCGCTTATTGAGCTCTGGGGGCCCCACCCTCATATTCCATAAACCTTTTAGTTGCCTTATACGACAGGCAGGGAATACCTTACTCCTATAATTTAGCCCGAGATTACAGCGCTGATGGGCTGGAACATCCGTTGCCATCGCCCTGACGGTGGTACCCACCTGGACGAACGCCGTCAACACAGATCTACCACCACTAACTCTGTATCCCACTGGTGGACAAAGGCCACCAGAAAAAATCGCCACACACGATCATTCATAATTATATTTAATATCCTTTAAACAGATTGATAACAATTCTGATTCGTCTTAAGTCGATAATAAAAAATTTATATTTTCTTTTATATTTCTTACGTTTTCTCTTTGTTTTTTGTTGTATATATTTATTATCTGTGCGCGATGTTGTAAACATACAGAACAGTAAAGAGTTCACCGAACGCACGTTGCTCCGACGCGCGCGGCAATAACAACGCGCTACTAAGTACTAAGTAATTAATGCGATGGCCAACCTCCGTAATCCATCCGTACATTTCATCGACCGCTGTCCTATTTTTTTCCCACCAACTCTTGTATAACAGCCTTCAACCGTTTTCAATTGTATAAAAGATTAGTAATTATACACAAAGAAATCATGATTAAAGTTCAATATATAGGAGCGCAAAGGGACTCCATATTCCAATATAAAATACTTCCAGAAGATACTTTAATAGGAAATTCATATTTATTAGGAAGAGAGGATTAAGAGGATTGCACAGCAGTGGTAATCCATAGTTTAAGAAGATACATATTGAGGATCGTTTTACTTTCATCAATCATCAGCTGTTCTCCGCCCACTTTACAGGCAGTAATATAAAATTTTACTTGAAATTTGAACTATTCCTTTGCAGCTATCGCAAATGAATATTTACAGCAACCGTTACCATAGCAACCGCAAAAGATAATTAGAAATAAAACAACTGAAAATCATTCCGCGTCGAATAATCATCTATCCATGTCTATACATTCACTAATTTTCACGTGATTGGCAAAGAATGAAAACTAATTTTCATTATATAGATATATATGTATATAGGTTTTTTTTTTAATGTTGGAATATATAATGCGGTTTTTGGAACATTTCTCTCTAATGTTAGTTCCGGAAGCGGATAGCATTCTAGCGGCGGCACGAGCCGCGGGAGTTTCCCAATCACACAAATTCGCCCGTACACCTTCTGATTTACATCCCCGCGGAAAATTTTCCGAATTGGATGCTAATAAACAAGGGAATCTGGTTTTATTACGTTCCACATTACGCTTTATTGTGATTGTTTTTATAATACGATGTTTATGTGTTCCCATTTGTCAGTAGCGATATAGAAAAACATTGCATTCCTAACCGAAACAACGATTGCTGAAGTCAATAAATCATACTCGATAGCAAAAACTACAGATGTGGGGGATGAAAGGAAAACTTATTGGTGGTAGGTAGAAAGATCTCCGAGAGTCCTACCACCGGTGAATTGTATTGATATAATTGATAAGTACACGCATAATTTATTGGCTTAAATTATTTCCTTCTACGTCAAGTAATAATCTTGACATATAATTAATTAACTATATTAAGATTATACGTATGATTACAATCATTAATAAAAATAGCCTAGGTATAGATTAAAAGTTAATATCAACCTACTGCTAATCGTTCTGAAACAATCTATACTTGTTTTATTATTATCGAACGAAATATTAAATCTTGATATACCTGGAAACTTTTCCGATATGAAAAATACTTTCAATATACTGATCACCGAAACTATTAGATATAAACACTCATTATTTGGTGAAGATATCGCTTCTGTCACCTAAGAATGGATTTTACAAAATCTCTTCTCCAAAAGCAGTTGTTTGGCTGGTTGTTACACGCCACTGCTGGTTTCTGAATAGAGTATCCTTTCTTTCTTAAAAGCATTGCTTTTCAGTGCCTACTTATATTGGGTTAAAAACAGCCCTTATAAGCGATTCATATGTTTTCGTAGCGTTGTGTCCTTTTAGCGTGTTTTTAAATTTTTTCTTTTCTCCATAGCAACAGGCAGACAGTTCAGCCTCGACACAATTCCACGCGTACAAAGCGAGGTAACCCAGATTACGGTAGCCCGCCCTCTGCTTGATAAATGATAATGTCGTTATCGTTATTAGTGGGAATCAATTCAACTATCGAGTTAATCAATTAAAATTATCGTATCTTGATTAAACGTTACGTTAGTACACTAACGCTGAACGCACAATTAGTTTCCATTATAGCTAATTACTAACAGCACAAGAGCTTGCTTTGTGGGACACATTACAAGAGACCTATGTCCAGCAGTGGACGTCCATCGGTTGAAACGATGATGACACCTCAAGCATTTATACATATCTGAAATTTTGAGACAGTGTGCACAACGAGGCACTAGTTTTTTACTTCTGTAATTTCATTAGTGACAACACCTCTGAAACCGGAACACAATAATGTTTGCATAGTATTGTTTGGCGGAAGAATAGGAGCTCCTGTCGTATTTATACAGTTTTCGGCAACAGAGACCTTGCCAGCCGAAACTTTATGTATACGTCAATCAGCTGATGATGATTATGGCATGATGAATTGTGAACTTAGTGTTTTGTATCATACCCCTACTGCGAAACCTCGCAGTGAATGGTGAAAACCGTAACATGTAATTATCAACCCGCTGACGTCAGCTGATTGTTCACATCCGGCCGAAGTTAATTTATCGTTTAAACCGTCAACGTGTCGTTTTAATTGAAATTATTTTAGTTCCTTATTAACCCCAATTTCAATTCAGCGCGTCGACCTTCCTTATTTTACATAACTCACGTGTCTCACACAATTGAACTCAATTTATTTACACAACATAAACAAATTAATACATTATTAACTACTTCTCACTCTACTTACAATATATCTTATCTCAGATTCAAAATTTCAAGTATCATCATCATTCAAAACTCGTGTACATAGGTCGGCGGTACACATCTTAGTAATGTATTGAAAATTCCATACATTCCTTGTGCAAGGCAAATCTATAACAAAATTGATCGGATATGTGAACTCATCATGATCATAGCTGATGGCAACCTTCATCGGACATGTACCCCCGCTAAAGATCTCCGCACCAATCAGTCCTACGTTACCTTCTCCAATCAAAATAAAATTATTATATTCTATAGATAACATATTTTTCATGTAATAGACATACCATTTGTACGATGACATGTGTAAGAAGAGTATGAATTCAGATATGACGGCTGATAGAGGGATGTGGAAGAGAAGTACATACTGTGCCGAGCCCACATAGCTGGGAGAAGGGCAGGAGGATGATATACCATTTGTCATTGGCCCTGTGACGACAGGGCATAGGAAATAGGTTATTGTTTTCAAGCTTTCAGGAACACTACAGAACTGATCCGAGGGAATTGCTCGTTCCAATTCCATTTGTCAACGAGAAATAGAATAATTGGTTACAGACGCCCTGATACTTCAGCTGGTACATTCTTTTCATGTTTCACGTTTCAGTCTAATTGTCTTAATTATTTATTCTTTTTGTATACGAACAAATTACGTTGTTTTTTAAGTAATGTATATTTGAGGGATTTGTTCCATTTCCCACCTCGCTTGCCTAATGCCGGTTGGCGGAAGCGATAGTCTCGTCTGTTGATTTAGCAGGGTGTACCACGAGCAGTTGAGGTTGGCTTGGATCCCGTGAGTTGTTGCGTGTGTGTATATAAACGTAATAATGTGAATAACTCACATTTTTAAATATACACAAACGAGTTATCTCAGGTTTGAAGTTTGCGGCGCCGGTTTTATTACGGGCGTAATTAAAAGATTCGTTTGTTCGTCAGCCTCCGCGTCCGTGTAACATCACCATCATTATTCCAGAGCCGATTTATCGCCAATAAAACCGATCCGACATACGTTGAATCTCAAAAGGCTTAAAGTAATTATTTAGGTCTAATATAAAACACAACCGGATGTACCACCGACACAGACAAAGTATCATGGAACATTTGAATCTATAAGTATAAAAAAAGTCTTGTATATTCAATACCAGAGTCAGATAGACTCCCACCGCTGGACATAGGCATACCCAAAGTCCAATTTTATCTTTTTCTCACCCCATTTCATTATACTGATGGATTAATATTATATAAAAAAAATGACTATAGTTCAATAGCTTTAACTCAATGTAATATTTGACCTACTGATAGAAAATTAATGCTTCATAACCCTTATTGGTAGCTCGCTGGCCTAATGGAAAGAGCGTGCGGCCTTCATAGCGAAGGTCGCGGGTTCGAATCTCGGCATGTACTTTAATATTAAATTATGTACATTTGTGAACTTTAGTTACAACAGCGGAATACAAACGGTGAAGGAAAACATCGCGAAGAAACCTGCACATGAATGGGGATTTATTCTGAAGTGTGTGTGAAGTCACCAATCCGACGCGGTGCAATGGCTCAATCGCTCTCATATTGAGGGTATCCCTGTGCCTTGGGGCACATCGACATCATATAGTGGAGACGTAAATTGGCTGTGGAAAATAACTATTATTAATATTACGTCTGTTTAGTATATCTAGTTCTCCCAACTATTTAAACTGTCATGACAAGACAGTGTCTCGAGTGAATCTCCTAGCTCGTACTCATATTACGAGTACTAACTTTTTTTATATTTGAAGTATTAAATTAATATTACTGTTATTAAATCAATAATATGAAACAATTATGAAAATAAGTTTCTATACGATTTTCAATGTTTACTATTATTATTATTATCAAAAATTAATTACCCTTTTATCAATAACAACACACATGTATACGTTGGACGCTGAAAAAAATCCCTTCTGCTAAATATAAGATGAACCGGTATCACTAGTATTGGAAAACTGTTATTTATGGCATAAATTCATTAACACGTAGAAACTAATATTTTTAGTGCCGCAATGGCTTAACATTGAATTCGTTTATAAAGTATTCGCAACTTCCGCGATACATAGATATTTCCGGAAAACGTGTATACGAACGAATAACTCTTTGCATACATAAAAATAAATAGAAAGTATCTGAAATCAAAGATTGTTAAGGTAGACACCAATGCAGCACCTAGCTAACAAGTTTAAGGATAGGTAATGAAATTACTTCAGTATTTCAAATCTGGCAATGAGATGCAATATTTAAGATCTCAACTATCGCAAGTCCTCACTATTATGGACGGCACTATCTTGTGAAAGTCCTACTCGCCTCTTCGCTGCGACGAAAAATTCTAGAATACTTTCACAATTATCTGACACTATAAATAACTTAATACTTGACTGCACTAAAGTACTTGTAAGATACTAGTTAACATGTTTTTTAATAAAACGAAGCGAAGCGATAAGGTATGGTATGCTTACGAAAATTTCTAGTTTTTACCGTCATATTACCGACAAATCAATTAATTTATCTATCTATCTATATCAAATTGACAAATTGCAACAAATAAAACAATAAAAGTATATACAAATACGATCGGTACAGTAACAATCTTTTTGTTCTGGTGTTAAAAATGAACTTGTCCACGCACTCAGGAATAAGCTCATCGGTTTCAGTACGGTCTACGGTTATAAATCTATTTCCGCACTTCCTGTCGAACACCACACAGTTGACGCTGTTAGTAGAACAAAATTATATTTCCGGAATTCAAAATACCTTCGTTTGCTGTTTTTTATCAGTCAGACACTAAGGTAAAATTTTTCACAGAATGGTTGCGTCACTTCATGCACAGGCGTATTATTTACAATCAGGTGAACCTACCGCTCGTATCAACACTTTCTTAAATAAAAAAAAATCGGGAACACTTGGAAAGCACTAAGGATGAACTTGGAAAGGGTTTAGAGAATAAAAATGCCTCTCAACCTTATCTTCCCCCGCAGAAGCTTATTTATTATTGTCTTTAGAAGATTTCCATGTCTAAAAAAAGTAAAAGGTGTTCATGTAGGAACTGTATGATGCGTATGAATTCCAAATGCAAATAAACCAGATTTAGCATATGGTCTGCTTGTGGGTGACGTGACGCTGCAGTTCGTTGATCTCGATGCCGAGGTTTATTCGAAAGTGACGCTTCTTGCATTACGTACGCTCGATAACTCCAACACTGCACATTGTGCTGGTGTATTGGAGCGTAGTGAGTACCAGTCTGCGGCACCCACCCCACCCCACGCCTCTGTTATTGTTGCTGCAGCGAAAACAAAAACTAATTCTTTAATTATTTTTTTTACTCAACGAAGCGACGAGACGAGCAGGTCATTCACCTGAACGACCTGAACATAAATGCCTGCTCTTAATAACGCGACACTAGTTAGTAAGGTATACACATCACCACACTCGTCGCCTTGAGACATAAGATGTTAAGTCTCTTTACCCAGAATTTTACTAGCTGTAGCGTCCTTCAAATCGAAATACAGTAATATTTGCACACCACTGTATGGAGGTAAAAACAGTAGCTGCAGAGGTACATACTTAAATGACCATCGGCAACTGGTGGCTACCAGTAAAATTCTATGAATATAGCCTTAACGTTATTTTATTTAAAATCGTTAATAGTAGGCCTTAAATTATTATTTAGATTACAATAGGCGGACATAAAGCCTATGGGCATCACCTTTCAGTCATCACCTAGGACATGTAGAGATGAAGTGGTAGATAATAACGAATAATTATCAGACGACAGATGTCCGCTGCTGGACATAAGCCTCACCCAGACCCAAATAACATTACCCATAATTATCAGTGTGTTATACACATACACTTACGTATATATGTTACTACATACATAAATAAATATATATTACTAAAAGTATTATAACTTCGTCACATCATAACATTCCGCTCCTGATTCCGAATTCTAATGCCATTACCTATATTCGTGGCTGAACGAAACGTCTTTAGGTATACAAGCCCAAAATCCTGAACAGCCTGCGATTGAAATAGCAAAGCAATTTCATTTAGCCACGTGGATGGATATTGCCGGGCTGTATTCCTTACCATTCACAATGGATGAGAAAATTTGCCGTTGTTGGGTAATTGTTATTGCAGTCATTCATTATCATTATGGTGACAGGTCTTTGCCCTAACTGTCGAAGTTAAATTCGATGAATGCGCGAACCCTACATTTTATAAACATACTAATTACTATATAACTTTCTAGTATAAAGTGATAATTCAGTTTTTACTTGAAAAAAAAAAACAATTAAAAATGGTTTTCTATACTCTTCTATCTTATCTTGGTATTCTTATCAAACGTATAGTTATTACTCATATAACTTGACAGATATAATTTTTTTTTTAACTAGAATTGTAGTAAATATAAAAGTCGTTTAGACATTATTAAATAATATTTCCTTTTGTCATCAGGTCTTAGCGGCTCGAAGGCAGATCTGCAGCACAGGCGCGAAGTGTTCGGTTCGAATTTGATCCCGCCAAAACCACCTAAGACCTTCCTCACCCTGGTGTGGGAGGCTTTGCAGGACGTCACCCTCATTATATTGGAAGTAGCTGCTATCGTATCGTTGGGATTGAGTTTTTACAAGCCGTCCGAAGATAAGAGCGATATAGGTAAGTTTATACCGACGACTGCAGACTGAACCTAACTGTTAAACCTTATTATGTGCATCTCCTTCATACAGCTAATCTAACTGAATGTAACTTTCATTTGTAAACCTGAAGCAAGCCCGGAACCGGACATCTTAAAAATATCTGAAATTGGATTTCTCGTACCATTGTTACATACGTAACTCGGGTTAACTTTTTTGACTAGAAAATCAAAGTTAACCAATTAATCAACTCCTAAAGTTGTCACTAAAAGTGATTCATACGAGAAAATTATTTCACTTTAAATATATGGAACCCAAAACTTCAAAGGTTACCTTTATAAGGTCAATAAATTCTACCGCGAGCCCTCACATCCTATTATATCAGACCCTTGCGGGTTACGTTCATTATCACGTATAAAAAGGTAAATTTGTTTTATACTATACCCTTTAAGATGATAAAAGAAAATGTAGCGGTCCCCTGACCCTACAAGTAGTCACTATTGAACTTGTAACAAATACGTATATATAGGTAACTAGTTAGGAAGCACCCTTAATATTCCCACTCCTGACATTCGGAGCTTTCCAACGCAGGGAGAAAGTCAAGGCCATAGATGAACAACGCTGACCAAATTCGAGTTGGCAGAATATTACGTACTTGTCTTTAAAAGTAATAATTGTTCAGATGCCAAAAATACCAGCTCACCCTTGACTAATTTTAGAAATGAATAATAACGATGTTTTTCTCTTTCCAATAACAATTTGGCAACACTAGACGATTTTGGTAAGAAAATTGATTTACTTTAGAGATATGTATTTATTTTTTTTGGACACTGTCCCGTTCTGTGAACATATTCGCAAACTCATTGGAATATCGATTTTTGTGCTATGTGAACACTTTTTTTTTTTTTTAAATTTTCACTTTTTTTATTAACGCAACTAAATCGATATTATACTGTGTGTACCTTACCTTACCTACAATTTGATATGACCTCCTTTTTAATAAATTTTGTTCATGCCATGGTTTTTCGATATATATACATAATACTATTAATATAACATTTTCTATAGTTTTAACTTATACATAGATCCTAAGTTCGAGATCAATATTTGGATGGTGTTTCCGTTTACTCTTAACCGTCTGATTTACTACACTTTGTTTTGGCTTAACCTATGAGAGCCAAAGTACACCACGCGAGCATACTTCTTCATATCTTAAAGTTGATGTGGACAAACGAGACATTTACTAGATGGTAGACGTCTGCCTATAACAACGTGGCGATATTTGGATGTTATGGACACTCCACACTGTTCTCATGGCCTTAAGATATTTCTCATTCTTGAGAGCTCTCTCTTTCTTATTTAGTCTCTTTATCACAATAATTTCAAAGGCTAAACATACAAGAAAGCTTTTCTATCATCAAATTCGAAATTCCCAAGTATACTTTTACAAATGTATATAGATCGTATCATTTCAGTTGCGGGTAGAAGTAAATGAATTCTGCTCTTCTGTAAATATTTTAAGATGCTCTTACGAAAGCAGCATTCAACATGGACACACCATCCCTAGTTGGTTTTCAGTGTGGCACTAGGGAATAAGTAATGAGAGAACTACTTACTATTTCACATGTGAACATTTAGACCATTTGTGTACGATTTGTAGAAGTTCAACCGTTGGTAAGTGATACGCTTACAACACTTCCTACTTCACTGAGACGCCGCCGCAATAATTTCACTAGCTGCAGCGCCATTCAAACCGGAAAACATTAACGTTTGCGTACTATTTAGCGACAGAAATAGAAGCTGCGGGAGTGCCTACTTAGTCGATCTTCGGCAACAGACAGCTGCCGTTTTATATCAATGTATGAATGTGAACGCGTTTGTTATATTAAAAAAAAACTTTTGATTGAGACACGAAATGTAAGTTTTATAGTTAATTTCGAAAAACTATGGCATGTTAGGGCATGTGTTTGAATTAGCTGCTTGACCTCCCGAGTGCGGACCATACGTTTGGCGGATGCTGTTTGACCACGTCAGTGTTCTCGTGTGTTCGCTTGATAGTATAAGCTAGACGGAAGTTTAGCGGCGATTTGTCCGTCTGTGTTAACTTGTCCAAATTCATAATAAATAATGAACCGACTTTAAATAAAAGACAATGTAGATGTTGTACACAGATATGTAGATGGTATCTCGTTCCATAGTCACAGTGTTGTTGTTGATCTTTTGAAGTCGGTTCACAAGTATGCACCCGGTTTAACTAATATGTGATAACATAATATATAATACATAATTCGTACAATATAAAAAACAATTATAAAATATAATAAATTAACTAATACTAAGTTAATAAGCATGGACCTTATGTGTTTAGAACTTTTAGTTATTTATCGTAACTACATTCAAACTTAATGTAACTAAATAAACTTATACCCTAAGAACAATCCGAAAGGTAATCTTATTAGTAAACAACTAGCGTGCTAGTTGTTTGTAGTAGCTACTTGTGATGGATGTATTTATACTATTTCCGGTTTTATATCTGTACCCTTTATTTCCCCCTACCCTCTATTTTTATACCCACCAATGACTGACCACTGAATGACATTGAATTTACACTATCATAAGGGATGATAATGATGAATGTTCGTTTATGTTGATATTAAAATATAACTTTAATAATTCTTATTGATATGTTAAACATAGGTAATATCTCTTAGATGAGATGCTGTATCTCACAACATATACACGTGAATTATAATATATATTTTTTTTATTATATGTCAGTATGTTTATTGTTGTTCTACCTGTGGTAATCACAGCTTACATATTCCATGCATTAAATGCTATATCACCTTCGTTATCGGATCGGGGTCACATCAATCCGGCACAGGTATATCAGTAATTGAATAACGGTCACCCCGGGTGCGACGGGGACACCCGACAACCCCTAAACCATTCATTGGCGTAATCTAGGTGAGCAGCGGCGGGTTAATAGCGTGATGTGGGTATTGTAAAATCGTATCAACATAATAGCCAACGTGTAGATAGAAACTACTTCACTTGAACATTTTTTCACCACAGCTATCCAAAAGCAGGACGTTCACCTGACAGTAAGTGATACACCTGCCCGATGTAATGCCGGTTAAGATGACAAACACTGCACCGCACTACGCTCGTCGCGTTGATATTTAATTATTAACGCTCGTTACCCCAGTACATTCACTAGCTAGAACAGAACCCTTCCAACCGGAATTAAGATTTGCAGATTCTAATTTGTAGATCTCTATTGCTTGTGACCGGAAGTAGCACTGCAGCGCTTAATATCGACGAATGTTTTAAAACAACCATGAGATTACCAAAATACATACAGTTAGTGATCTGCACGAGTTTATTTCTTATAATGTTATAAATATATGTCGCAATTGAACATATATTTTAGTGACATACATTTTTTATTATATTATATCTAAGAATAACTTAAGACACTTAAATATATATAGCAACTATTTGTTACATTAAAAACCGAACCGTTTGTAAATACTTGAAATAATTTTCAGTTGAATTGATTTGTACATTCAAGGTCTCTTCTGAAGACTACTCAAGAATTAAAAACATTTATTCCGTTTTTCAGGTCATTTGGACGAGGACGAAGGGCACTATCAATGGATCGAGGGTCTGGCGATCTTAATATCCGTCATAGTTGTCGTCATAGTAACAGCATTCAACGATTACACGAAAGAAAGACAATTCAGGTAAGAATTATTCTTTTTTTTGTTCACTAACCATAAAATATCAAAATTAATATTTAAATACTTACTTTTGGTATTAAGATAACATAATAAATAATATAAAGAAATTTGTCTCCAAAATTAAGGTCATTAAATTAACTAATCATCATCATCAGCCGATAGACATGCACTGCTGGACATAGACCTCCCCTAAAAATGCCCACGTCCAACTGTCTTGCGCTCGTACCATTGACTTTATAAGACAAAAAAAAACGCTTGGACGATAAACTAAATAAAAATATCTAGTTTCCTGTTTCTTATTAAAGTTAAATTTTTAAATTACAGAGGGCTTCAATCGAGGATAGAGGGTGAACACAAGTTTGCAGTTATTCGCGGTGCTGAGGTGAAACAGGTGCCCATAAGCGAGATAGTTGTCGGGGACATCTGTCAGATAAAGTACGGCGACCTGCTGCCCGCTGACGGCATACTGCTGCAGAGTAACGACCTTAAGGTAAAACTGTGAGAAATTAAATCATTCATTACATTGGAGATAATTTATGATACAGCGGCATCAGAAGGCAGGAACGAAAACGCTGCTTCTAAATACTAAATGCTCGTTAAGATTGTAGGGTCTGCATAAAGCAGACGCGGGGACGGGCTGTCCCGAGTATAGCGTTAATAAGACCGCGGTTGCCCTGCCCGGTTGACCACGAAGAACGGAGTTTCCGTTACCACTCCAAACGTTGAAGATGACCACCGAGGGGGTTTTAGTGGGTAAAAATCTCCACATAACTCTGACTTCTCCCCAGAGAGCAGAGTATCTTTTCGAAGATTTAGAAGAAACGTAAAAAAAAAGAGGCTAGTTAAATAACACTTGAATACATCAGACGATTGGAGGGAAGATTATATATAATAAAAATAGGTAGGAGTAGCTCGCTGGCCTATTGGTTAGAGAGTGCGGCTTTTATTCCGAAGGTCGCGGGTTCGAATCTCGGCGTGTACCTATGACTTTAATATTTAAGTTATGTACATTTGTGAACTTTAGTAACAACAGCGTAATACAAACGGTGAAGGAAAACATCGCGAGGAAACCTGCACATGAATTAGAATTTATTCTAAGGTGTGTGTGAATTCTTCAATACGCATTGGACCGGCGTGGTGACTATGGCCCAACGCCCTCATATTGAGGGTAGGTCTGTGCCCCAACGATGGCAACGTAAATAGACTGTCAAGAAGAAACTTAACTCTTCAGCGGCAGGGTAAATAAAAAAATTCAGGGCAGCCACTCGTGGCTTCCGGCGCACAAAACGGCAACGTGCGCATGTCCGGGCTGCCGATAACCCAATAAACGGCAGCGCTATCTCGATTGCCGCCCGCTCGCCTCTGACGCACGCATCTGATAGAAGGCAAATATAGAAATTATTGCTACCTGATGTAGATAAACATGGGCGCGTCGCGATTGTACGCCGATAGGACACGATAGCGATTATAAATTAAATTTCATCTATTGTACCTCACTAACTATGCTGTAGTCGACAAAAATTATCCATTCCTCTTCACCAGATAGAAGACGCTCACTACTGATCATAGGCCTCCTTTCAAGGAACTAAAGATAGATTAACATAGATACGGTCTTTTACTATCTATTCAGATTTAATAAAAAAAAAAATTAAAATGTTTACCAAAAATTTTTTTATGATCATCACAAATAGATTATGACTATCATAATCAATCTGTGACATAGTGTTAATAGGTGTTCTTCAGGATAACTTTTAATACCGTCGCCAACTTACACTGGCTGTGTCATGTAAAAAAAAAACACCACTAGCTTTTGGTCACGGTTTGTAGTTCCGCAAGTGCTGTATATGATGAGCTGTCAAGTCGGACAACGACTGACAGCATTATACATCATCAGTGAATAAACACCTTGAGAAATCAAACAGCAGCTTTATCTACAACCAGTACAAACATTGCGCTCGTAAACCTCGTCAACAGAAGCGGAAATAACAATTAACTTTAATTGGAAAGGTCTGTAGATAAGAGTGAAAGTCAATATTGTTATGATGATAATGAGAAGGATAGCACCTAAATCATGATCAGCCGATAGACGTTCTCTGCTGAACATAGGCCTCCCCCAAAGATTTCCATTGCAGGCATGAATCCATAGGGATGGATTTAGGCCATTTCCCACCACGCTGGCTCAATGCGGGTTGGTGAGAGACCTAAATGTATAATAAGAAATAGTTTAGCTTTGTTTTCAATGAACTAAGCTATGAAACGAGCAGGATGTTCACCTGATGGTAAATGATACGCTTGCTCCATAACAACGTGGCGTTAGTCAGCATGATATATACTGCACATTGCGCCCGTCTCCTGAACCAAGATTTTAAGTCTCGACATCCCGGTAATTACACTAGTTACAGAAGCCTTTAAAACGGAACACAATAATGTTTGCACACTACTGTTTGACAGCAGAAATAGACGTTGCGGTGGTACCTACTTAGACGGTCACCGTCAATACAGACCTACCACCAGTTGGTCTGATTGCAATGTGGTATAATAGAAACATCCTAAACTAGCGACATGGTTACGATCAAGTATCACCAGGTAAACGCTTTGTTTGACTCTTTGCTTCGTTGAACAAAAATGTTCTGCCTTATATCGCCATCGCTGTTTACCGAGCACTTAATAACATCTGAAGTGAACAGCTTGCGCAATAACGGACACGGTATCTGTCACAGCAGGAGACGGAGAATGCCGTCAGCGCTGCCACGCCAAAGTACATCAGATATTACTACATCGATTTGCACAACATACCCACACATATCGATACAGTACTGTGATAACCAATAGAATTCCGTATTTTAACCATTTTAAAGAATCTGATACTGGTGGTAAGTCTGTTACCGGAGACCGTCTAGGTACCATCGCAGCTCCTACTCAAGCCGACAAACAGTACTGTGCAGATATTACTGTATTTCGGTTTTAAGAGTGCCGTTTTTTTTTTTTTATATTGTCACGCCTTTTTCCCAGTAGGGGTAGGCAGAGGTGAATAAACCACCCACATTTCGCCAGATGTGGTCAGATTAGGTCCCATGTAAGAGTGCCGTAGCTAGTGTTATTACTGGGGTAACGAGATTCAACTTCTATTATAAAAGTGACGAGCATTGAGGTGCAGTGTATACCGTTATACCATCACCGCATTGCTATTGGCATATCACTCACCAGTTCAAAGGCCCGTTCGCCTGATTGCGTAGAATAAGAAAAAACAGTTATAGACAAATAACAAAATTACTGCCATAACAGCTTTGATGTGTTCCGGCAGACAATACAGAGCTCAGAGTAGTTTGGGCACGTTTTACTATCTACGGCTTGGTTCTTATTTAACTTAACGTGAAATTGAAGCGGAAATGGAAGCCTACTATTTACCATCCAAACCCTTGGTACCAGAGTTTTGGAGGCAGTCGTGTGTGTTATGGTTCTCGAAATGGTGGGAGGTTCCCGCTGAACTTGAGCTCCTGGCGAAAGGATACATCATGAGAAAATATATGTAATATATTTGAAGAAGCAAAAGGTTTTGTGGACATTTTACATTCATTATGCTCAGCTTGGTGTATAAACACCATTGATGTTCCTCGTAGCAGAATGCTCCGAACAACAGCTGTTGGAACACTTAGGGGGCTGTTTATAAGTGTTGAATAACAAAAAGAGGCCACTGCATCCCCTGAACCAAGACGTAACAAACCGGTTTTTCTTACCAGTAATCTTTCTTACTATTATATTATAAAATTTATGTGGTTCACAGGTGGACGAATCGTCACTGACCGGAGAATCGGACCATGTCAAGAAGGGTGAAGGTTTTGATCCTATGGTGCTATCTGGTACTCACGTTATGGAAGGTAATTTTCACAACAAATGTCTCCTTCTTTATTTCACTTTACACAAAGAAAACTACAGGCCACGGAGCAGCAATATGCAATATTATAACTAGTAAGGTATTAATTCCTCTAACATAAGAATGTCATAGTTTTTACTTATAAAGCTATATAACAAGGTTGTATAATCACAATCTTAATTGATTGCCTCCCTGGTGATATATGTAAACGCTTACATTATCCCTGATGCAGTTCCAAGGATACTACCGAACTATAACTCTGATTTTGTAAATCCTTACATAAAATCATTTTTGGGTTGTAGCTTCACCGTCCATGGCCTTATTGTTAGCCTAATATAAAAAAATGTATACCAATTAAATGTTCTTTTTAAAAAAAATCATATATTATTCAGCTCTTCGTTGGTGTGGTATAGCTAAACGCAAAGTGGTATCTGTTCCACTCCACCTGACGTGCATCTCATTTACCATTGGCGGAATTAGATTGTTATAATGAATACAACGTATATCTACTAACGGTAGGTCTCTGTTGCCGAAAATCGTCTAAGTATCACCGCAGCACACATTTTTACCGCCAAACATCACTGTGTTCCGGTTTGGATGGCGCTGTATTGATGTAATTATATGGGTAACGAGACTTAACATCTTATGTCTCAGGCGACTAGCGCAATGTGGTGCAGTGTATATCATTGTAATTAGCGCCACGTTGCTATGTACACGCGTATCACTTACTATCAGGTAAGTGATACGCCTGTGTGAACGTATCTCTCGTCTCGTCGCTTAGTTGATTAAATAAAAATACAATATGTATGACTGTTGCAGGTTCCGGCAAGATGTTGGTAACAGCGGTAGGTGTTAACTCACAGGCCGGCATCATCTTCACGCTGTTGGGTGCCGCCGTTGATAAACAAGAGAAAGAGATCAAGCAGATGAAGAAAGGTTAGTGTTTGTCCGAAATTACCCGCTGCCCGTAGCACTAGTGATGTCCCCAATAGTTATTCAGATACCCTTTCTGTAGTCATACAGTACTACACAAATAGTTATCAAACTTGTTTATTACTATAATACATTAAAATATGTGATTATATTTATATCACATACGTACACACACGCATACACACACGCTTACACACACAGTACATATATAATATAAAAAAAATACAGAAAGGGTTTCCATCTAGTTTACCATAGTTTAGTGTTGTTCAAATAATTACATTGCTCATTTAGCCATAGATTCCGAGTTTAGAGTGATATAGTTCGCGCTTGACACTAGCATTATTCGCTCATATTAAGTTAAAATAGACCATATAGAGTTGTGATAGTGTTGAATTTAGATCCGCTTTAGTCTAAATGAGCATTGTACAGTCCAATGCTTAGTTGCATATTTAGTGATACCACAATTGAAGAATGGAATTTTCCCCCTTTACATTAAACCACCGCACTCCCACGAAATCTAAATAAACGGCGAAGTTGGTAGAAAAATAGAGTAAACTTTTTTTAAACGCTTCCGGTTTCAATTCTAATCGTCTAAATGGTATATCTGAGGGGCGGGTACGACTTCAAGGTTGTGTTTTTTTTTAATTGACGAAACGAGTAAGACCTCACCTGGTGGTAAACGATACTCCTGCCCATAACAACGTGGCGCTAATTAGGATCATATACACTGCACCACGTTGCCTTCGCCGCCTAGACATTGATGTACAGAATCTTTACCTTATAATAATTTCACTAGCTAGAAAGCCTTTAAAACCGGAACACAGTAGTGTTTGCATATTACTGTTTGCCGGCATAAATAAGACCCGCTGTATTAGACGGTCACCAGCAACAGAGCCCTAATACGAAAAAATATAGCAGAAATAAAAAAACGGCATGTACCATAAACAACAGTTTTATGAATATGTGAGGTCCGCCAACCCGCCCTTTGCCAAATTCCCAGCTGTGGGAACATTAAGAGTGCTCTCTACTTATTTCTACCAGTTTCGATCGTGTATATGAGATTATTTTATTGATCGACCACAAGGTTATGGTTATTGTTTCGGGTAACTTGTGTATACGTGTTAGACGTTGTTCGTACTCGTGTTTTTGTTTGTTTGACTAATTGCCTGCATTTGTTGGTAGCATGGTCCACCTGGTCATAGTCCTCGTGTAGTGTTGATTGCGTATATGAGCATCGTCTCTGTCTTTATAAAATAATCTCGTTTGAACAATCAGATTTGTAACTCTTGAAAAGTCTCACGTTGAAGCGTGTACATCTCGTAAATGCGAAGAACAGCCCTCACTATCGAGCGCTTTGCGGCCAATAAATGGTCATTAACCCGTTCGCTACCCGGATTCTGGAAATTTGACCAGACGTTTCCATATCAAAGTATTATTTATATTAACTATGTTTTATGCGTGGGTTTACAAAAATTAAAATACACCTACAAATTGAGACTTGCCAATATGACATATGAACATTTTTCGTCTGAAGTCTTACTCTCTCCGTAAAGTACTACATTTTATCATAAAGAAATTAAACCAGTATTCAATGAAATGCTGATTGTGGGAATAAATATCATGGAAAACAAAAAACAGGAGTATGACTCTAATAGTTATGAGAAATATTTCTCTGATATCAATTTGCGCTTGGACAACATAGTGTATAAATGGTTTTAGCTCTCCTTTGAGAGAAGGCTTCGCTTTCCAGCGGTGATAACTTTAATGTGTTTGGTAGCAAACGGGTTAAACCATCAAAGGTCATGACGACTCGATCTTACTCCGTTAACCTCTAGAGTTAACGCAACCAAAGTATCGTCTAGTGTGAATCCGTTCAATGACATCCAATTTTTTTTCTCCACCCCCTGACCCTGGCCTGCCGCACACCCACATCCATGCCGCCGACGAAAAAAAATAATACATACACATTTAAAATTGCATCGTGGTAACTGTTGTCGATGACGCATGGCGCATAAACCGTTACGAACGGTGTGTCCGTTGTAATAAATGTGTATGGCTTGTGTTAATGGATACGATAAAATAAAACGATCGGATAATCGGATGATATGGCTATAGAAGCTAAAAAGCAGCAGCGGAAGGGGACCCAGCGCAAGAGCCTCACCGGTAAGTAACATCCTTTGCTACGCCCCGCTTCTAAGGTCCTGTGTACACTTGGGGCCAGATTAATATAAAAGCTTCATACAAAATCTAACCGATACCAGCAGCTTCCGCTTCCTTATTGTTAATTCTGTCCTTAAGTGTACTTTATGATGCATAATGCAGTTTACGATCATGATTTCATTTTACAATTAGCAAACCTAGACGTCTAAGTGATGCCTGACTCTATGCATTTTGATATTAACATAGTTTGCGTAATGATTAACATACTCCATATAATGAATGTGGTGAAAAAATCACATTTAAATTTTAGTACTTTACGCATTGCATCTATTAATTATAATAAAAACAGTAAACAAACAGTTAAAATATTTAATATTTGATTTGCTTTAGAAAATCTTCTGCGAATATTAAAAGTGCGTCTGCAACTCTTCTCTCCTATTAACTATTAAAGAAACTCCTTCTTTTATTGGTCTAACAATGTACATAGTTGTTCTTGTTTGGTACATTACTTCTATACTATAATTGTTTGTAATTAATCATTTATTTTGTTATAAATTTATAAATACATATTTTTTTATTATATCACCAAGTTCTGGTGTACAACTATGTAGTAATTACAAATTCAACAGTTACATGACAACAGATAAGAAGTCCGATCGACTGCTGTTATGATTTCCTTTGTTGACTAATTCGATTTTGAAGTTTGGTTGGTGGTTGAGTTATCGGATCCCGCTTGTCTACCTACCATCCTTACAATATAAATCCCGCCATAACAGCATTACTGTGTTACGACTGTCTACTTTTAATATCTGTCCGAGATGTCGCAGACAAAACTCACGTTAATGTTTGGGGGTGAATCAGTGGTGGGGAATATCAGAAAATGAACTTCAAGTACCAAACAAGAACACGGTAATGATTATAGTGGTTGACGAATGGTTAATGTTTAGGTGAAGAGGACGCTACACTGCCCGCTGCCGGCAACAGCCACGGCGCGAACCACCGCCCGGAGGATAATCATGTACCACCACCTGCCGAGAAGCCTCAAGAAAATAACCGCAAGAAGGAGAAGTCGGTGCTGCAGTCCAAACTTACCAAGCTCGCCATACAAGTAAGCACGCGCATATTTACACAGATTCAAATTGTTGATTAAAAAAACTGACCATCAACCTCTCGCTACAGATCGGTTACGCCGGCTCGACCATCGCCGTACTGACGGTGATCATCCTGGTGGTGCAGTTCTGCATTAGGACGTTTGTTATTGAAGGCCGCCCGTGGAAGGCGACCTACATCAACAACCTAGTGAAGCACCTCATCATTGGTGTTACCGTGCTCGTAGTAGCTGTTCCTGAGGGGCTACCGTTGGCTGTCACTTTGTCTCTGGCTTACTCTGTGAAGGTATGAAAGATGAACGTTTCACCCCGTTTGACTATCCATTATATAACAGTCACCGGCAGACCGATCAGTAAACACCATATTTACTTATTGCATTGTTTTTTTATTTTTCTATGAAACCGCAAGAGGTATTTGATATTGTGCCGTCACTCTTCTATACGCAATACAATACGTCACAGAAAGATGGATGGGTTAGTTCTCTATTTATCATGTGCTTTCGGCAAGTGAAGACTTCGTAAGGAACACAACTTCCAAAACCAAATTTCGTGAATATTTAACATCCACCCGCACGTGGTTCGCGTGGTGAATAAATGACCTTGACTCTCTCCTTTGACATGAAAGCTTAAAGTATCAGTGGTTAGGAATAATGAAGGGGCTGTTTATTTAAATTTTTTTAATACCTATCAAGATATACAATACTTTTATAAACAATTTTTTTTCTTAGCAGTAAAAATTGTTGTGTATCTGTGTAATGAGTGAGGATTGACAAGATGGATGCGACACGTAATGTTCTGTGTGAAGTGCTAATTAACTTTATTTATTTAACATATTCATTTCAGAAAATGATGAAGGACAACAACTTGGTGCGTCACTTAGACGCGTGCGAGACCATGGGCAACGCAACCGCCATATGCTCAGACAAGACCGGAACCCTTACCACCAACAGGATGACCGTCGTTCAGTCGTACATCTGCGAGAAACTCTGCAAGGTCACGCCCAACTTTAGGGACATACCAGCCGAGGTCGGCGAGACGCTGATAGAAGGGATATCGGTTAACAGCGCTTTCACGTCCAGGATTATGGTTAGTTTGTATCATTAAGTACCAAAAACGGTAGACAAGCACAAAAAGATGTCTTTTTTATCTTAGATGCTGGATTAATATGAATATGATTAATAAAATTATGTTATACGTTTGTTTTCATTAATTCTTTTATAAAATCTCTTCTAGCCTGCCCAAGATCCGGGTTCCCCGCCTATGCAAGTGGGCAACAAGACCGAGTGTGCACTCTTGGGTTTTGTGGTTGCATTGGGACAGAGCTACGATACCGTGCGTGAGAGGCACCCCGAGGAGTCATTGACGAAAGTCTACACATTCAATTCCGTTAGGAAAAGCATGTCCACTGTCATACCTTACAAAGGAGGCTACAGGCTTTACACCAAGGGTGCTTCCGAGATTGTTTTGAAGAAGTAAGTAAAAATTTCACTGGATATGAAAGTTGGAGTGTTAATAGATACAATATTGCATTCGCTATCATGTCAGCTTAACTATATGAAGACATATCGTATATAGATGTCATCAACCCAGACGGGTATGATGATTCCAACACAAACGAAATCGGAATCTAACCAATAACTTCCGTGATACTAGGCTAGTGATTGACCACTGCGCCATAGAAGTATTTACATATACTATTTTCGTTTCTATCGCGTGTATTATTGGGATACTTTTTCAATCTCTTTCCCAGTTCGATCTGTCTTTCTTATACGTGTATTATAATTGCAGGTGTGCATTCATATACGGGCATGAGGGCCGATTGGAGAAGTTCACGCGTGACATGCAGGACCGGCTCGTCAAGCAAGTTATCGAACCAATGGCCTGCGATGGATTACGAACCATCTCCGTTGCCTTCAGGGATTTTGTTCCAGGGAAGGCTGATATCAACCAGGTATATAATCATTTCTTACAGAAATACTAAATTTAATGTCAAATCTTTTTATCTTATAAATCATAAATCATGTTCAAGTTTAGGAATCCATCCTTTTCTACATAAACTTACATATTAACATTAAATGGAGAAAAGAAAAAAATAATTCCTTCTGACATTCCATAGCAAGGATGTAAATTTGATGAAGTTAATTTTATTATTGACACTGAATACATTAGATGCACATATTTTATTCAAACAGGTGCACATAGACCAAGAACCGAACTGGGATGATGAGGACAATATCGTGAACAACCTGACCTGCCTCTGTGTAGTCGGAATTGAAGATCCTGTTAGGCCTGAGGTAATAACAAGTACATTCAATAAATATTATTACTTTGTGTGTATAGAGGAAGAGCAAGCCTGTATCTAGATACATTGGAAAGCTAAGTAGAACTTACTATATGGTTTTCAATTATAATAGGAAGTTAATTTTTCGTTTTCGTTCAACGAGCTGGAATTTAAAACTGAACAGCCTCAGGGGCGCAGTGGTTAAGCGTTAGCTTTCTAACACCAGAGTCCCAAATCGATTGCGAAGCCTTATGTTATGAACTTTGGTTGATGCTAAAGTTCGTTGAAGTCCCTTGACTAGCTACCAAACTCATGTTATAAATCTGCCAGCATAACAAAACTACTGTCTATCAGCTAAGCGATGAAGCGAAGTATTTAAGACGAATACGATTCACCATCTACAACCTATTTGGCAATTAGAAAATCGAGGTTGAATATTAACATATTGTAGATAAAAAAACATTACATAAAATGGTATGACAGGTTCCAGAGGCTATCCGGAAATGCCAGAAGGCGGGCATCACGGTGCGCATGGTCACCGGTGACAATGTGAACACGGCACGGTCGATCGCTATCAAGTGCGGTATCATCAAACCGACCGACGACTTCCTAATATTGGAAGGCAAGGAGTTCAATACGAGAATCCGAGATGCGAATGGCGAGGTAAGTAGACTTCAGTTACTACTCTTAAAGGGGAATAAGGAAAGATAAAGACACATGATGACAGAAGGCGGAATTACCTATACACGTCTTATATAATATTATGTATCCTTTGAAGATTCGCTTCCACTCATTACAAAGAAAGACAAGTACGCTTCATGTCGTTGTCTGGACTGTCACTAAATATCAAGTAGAATTGTGACTAAATACTAACTCATTATACATAAATTGAAGTTGTAATACACAATTATAAATATTACTTTATATTAAAAATATGATATTCCTCTTCAGGTACAACAGCATCTCATAGATAAGGTGTGGCCGAAGCTGCGCGTGCTGGCGCGCTCCTCCCCGACGGACAAGTATACGCTGGTAAAGGGCATGATCGAGTCGAAGGCGTTCGACACGCGCGAGGTTGTGGCGGTCACGGGCGACGGTACCAACGATGGGCCTGCACTTAAGAAAGCTGACGTCGGATTTGCTATGGTCAGTACAGTACATAGAATCTAGAATATCTCCACGGACATTTTGGTCCTGACCTAAACTACTTAGGAGGGTATAATTCTAAAGTAGAGGTGATGATCACCTGCTCAACTATTCGAGCGCTAAGCCTTTCGGAAAACCTTATGATCATACATGAATAAAATGAAGATAAAAAAGAATACATTCATTCGTTTCTTCATTATTTATTCTATTTCATCTCTAAAAGCAATACAAAGATTAAATTTTCCAGAAACAAAGATTAAATTTTAACGTATTCTCTATTAAGAGTCGTGTATCTTCAGCCACAAGGAGAGTCAACGCTACATGTAACTAAATCCGAAGTTATCCGAGAATCTCAAGTTCAGTACCCACTGAACGCCTTACTTCTATTACGGCTTCTAGTTTCTTAACATGTGTACTGCGGGACCGTCTGATAACACTAACATCTCTCCAGGGTATTGCCGGAACGGACGTGGCGAAAGAAGCTTCCGACATCATCTTGACCGATGACAATTTCTCATCGATTGTCAAAGCGGTGATGTGGGGCCGCAACGTGTATGACTCTATTGCTAAGTTCCTTCAGTTCCAACTTACCGTCAACGTTGTAGCGGTCATCGTCGCTTTTATCGGCGCCTGCGCAATACAGGACAGTCCTCTTAAGGTAAACGTTTAAAGGTTACGTTGTAATAGGTACCTAGTTCATGGCAGTTAATAATTTTTTAAGTATATTTCTCCTGATTTATATACACTTTAAAAGAAAATCTACAAGGACGTAAGCATTGTATGTTATAGCTATTTAATTAATATTCATACCGTCAAACAGAAATATGTAAACATTATTGCATTCCAGTTTGAAGGAAGTTGTAACTGGTAACATAAAGAGGGTAATAGGCCTTTACATCTTATGACTCAACGCGGCAAGCACAATGTGAAGCTGGTACATATCCTTTTAACTACCCATTTAACCAATATTTACCATAACGTAAGTTGTTACTCGTATTATCGCTTCATCAAAAAAATATTTACTAATGCACGCTCCTTCAATGTCCCAATGTCTCATTTCCCTTACTAAAGCTTTTTTCTTTAGTTGACCAGATTTTATTTCTCATACTAATATCAATTCGATACGCAGGCAGTGCAAATGTTATGGGTCAACTTGATAATGGACACGCTGGCATCTCTCGCTCTGGCTACCGAACTGCCGACCGCAGACCTGTTGCTACGGAAACCGTACGGACGCACAAAGCCACTGATCAGCCGCACCATGATGAAGAATATACTCGGCCAGGCCATCTACCAGCTATTCATTATCTTCTCCCTCCTGTTTGTGGGTCTGTACACACATGTAACCTTAATTCACTGGTAATTAAATATCGGTTATCGTAGACATTGTTATGGGCAGAAGTGTATCACTTATCATCAGATGCACAGCCCACTATAGTCATCGTTTCGTTGGAAGAAAAAAAACGTCTAGTTCAGTGATACCGAAACAAAAACCATACATTTAAATTTAATTATGAAACCACCATTTACGGTTAATATCAGATGTGGGTTGCTTGTCTACCTTCGCGTAGTTTGCTTTATGGTAGGTTTCTCGTTCTCGTCTAGCTAATTACCACCTTCACATCATTAGTCTGCTGCTATAATAACATTTCAGTATTCTAGCGATAATAATTATTTTATAACTGTTCTAATATAATTGAATACTATATTCACTTTTATCTAGGTGACAAGTTGCTGAACATCCCGTCCGGCCGGGGTCAGGTCCTCGGTACGGAGCCGACGCAGCACTTCACGATAATATTTAACACCTTCGTCATGATGACCCTGTTCAATGAGATTAACGCGCGTAAGATACATGGCCAGAGGAACGTATTCCAGGGGCTGTTCACCAACCCCATCTTCTACTCTATATGGATTGGCACCGCACTTTCTCAGGTTAGTAGTAAATTAGATGATGAAAGATAGAAGTGTGTATTTAGAAGACTAATAGGGATAGATGCGAAAACTGAGAATTGAAAAAAAAAAACTGAATTTGTTGGAAATGATTAGGTGAGGCCTATATCCACCAGTGGAAGACTGATGGTAATAAAAGAAAAGATACGAAATAAGTTTTCTACAAATTTTTCTTTTATTTGTACTAAAGCAATTAATAATCATATTGACGCTGTGTAAACATATTAACAACTTTATTTTTAGAAAGAACCTGATCACGTAACTCCTGGACAACGTCTATTTTGTAAAAGTGAATAATTCTAAAATTTAATTAAATATTTATAACCTTGCATTATTAGGAAATTTCCTACAGATTCACCGACGATATTATCAAGGCGGTCGTAAGTGGGTGGCTACGAGAAGCTAAGGATCGCATTTGTTGGAAGACACTGGGGGAGACCTTTATCCAGCAGTGGATAAACAAAGTCTGATAATGATGATGATTATTAGGAGGAACATAATGTCTTCTGATTCATTAAAAAAATACAAAAACCTGACATCACTCTAGTCATAGTTCTAGTAAACCTTTAGTTTTATTATTCTGTACAAATAATTTTAATGGAGAACTTAAACTTTCCGATTCCAGGTGATTATAATCCAGTTCGGTGGCATGGCGTTCAGCACGGCGGGACTATCGATAGACCAATGGCTTTGGTGTTTGTTCTTCGGTGCGGGTACCCTTGTTTGGGGTCAGCTCGTCACTACCGTGCCTACCAGGAAGATACCCAAGAAGCTCGCGTGAGTATACATTTACACAATATATAGCTCACCACAGGGACTTGGGTCGTAATGGTCACTAAAAATCAAATCGATACGGTTTAACATCTTAATTTTTAAGGCAACGATCATAATTTTATGCAGGTGGGTATCATATTAACTGGCGCTACATGGTTGTAGGCAGTAATTACCATCGGATCAATGTCTTGATTCTTCCGTCAAAAAATGCCATAGACAAAGTCTAAAACAACTCAGTTGCTGTAAAATTATATTTGGCTGAATTTGCAGTTCACGCATCACGCATTTTTTTTTTTTGGTTCCGTGCTCTGTCATGAATATAATTATGGAATGGGTTTTAGCTTGAACAAAGATATCTATACCAAATCTAAAATAGACTGAAACAGCAGTTCTTTTTGGCACGAAGTCCTCATACTCGAATCATATCATGTTTAAAACGTTTACTAATCGTTTCATCTCGGACGAACCTAGCTGGGGCCGGGGTCAGCCGGACCCAGAGACCATCCAGCCCGGTCCGGACTACGACGCGGACCTGGATAAGAAGCCGCGCGCTGGACAGATCCTGTGGATACGCGGCCTCACGCGCCTGCAGACGCAGGTATGCACGCACACGAAACGCGGGGAGGGAAGCTCTGTGGGGGAGAGTGAAGGGGCAATGACGTCACACGAATAGGCCGATCGACGAGCCAAATTTGAATTTAACTTTTTTTAATGTCGTTCTGTTTTCAACTTACAGAACGCAAACGTTCCTATTTCAAATCGATTATTTTTTATAGTTTTTAATTCGCTATTTTATTACAAGGACTTTTGAATAAAATTGATATTATATTTTTTAATAATAACAAAACCAAATTGGATTTTTAACCAACGACAAGAAGAGGGTTCTCAATTGATCATATATACTCTTTCTTTGCCTTATTTATATATTACTATACATGACCTGACTATGGTCATTTAAATGTAGGACCATTTTTGATGTTTAATAAAATTTGTTGGGAAACATTAAAGATTTATTTTGCACCTTTTAATTACTCTTGAAAGCTGTGCGATGTTCTTGATTAATTTTTTGTTGGCAACACTAATCCTTAATTTTGATAGATTTAAAATAATTCTATCAAAACTATGGGATATCAGACAGGATATTTAGTAGTATGTAGCATATATGACTATCTCATCTATGATAATCTCACTTCGTTTAATACAAATTAAAATATGTAAATAAATTGACAAGTTGATAATTTTAAAATAATACATTTTAGTAGAGAGTCGAGACCATTTATAAAGGACAACATAAAGTTAGATAGTTTAATAAGTATTAAATAGTTTGATATTAAATGTAATTATAAATAATGTTAGATTAGTTAGGTATCATTACGTCGGCCTATTCGTAAGCTTTTAATGATATAAAAAAAAAATGGGGTCAAATTTGTTTTAATGTTTTGCTATTCGAAAAACGGGGATATATGTTGAATTTTGTCTTTGTTTTACGGGTGTTTTTAAAACGTGGCCGTTTTGTTGGGGGGTTATATTTGATTATGATTTAATATTAAGTTAAAGACTGAATTTTTATTACCTGTGTTCGTTATACTGTAAATAATTGTTACATTTTTCACTTTATAGACATTGTTAGTAAAATTTAGTGTTAATTTTTTTTTTAACAATTTTTTACAGTATTATAATGACAGTGTTTTGTTTTGACGACAACTTGTTTCTTAAATAATAAAAATTTTCAAATAATGTGATATTTTAAAGTAAATATAAAATTTATTCATTTTAATTATGATCATATTGAATATATTAAAAAGACTGTCATTAGTTTGTTATAGAAGTCATCATAATTTTTAAGTAGCTGTGATTTTATGACTGATAATTTAAAATTGATATTATGATAATCTTCTATGGCATATGATGAAATTACTTAACCAAGTTCACTATGAAAGATTACAATCATAGTAAACTTAGTTGAGTGCAACATAATTTATAATAATTAATATAATTGAAAATAATAAAAAAAAAAGCATATAGGAGTGGCAGAAATGTTCGTGTTTAGTGCGAAAGAGGGATAAGTTTTAAGTTTGCAGCAATAATTACAAAAAAAAATTATTTAAAAACAGCAAAGTCAACAGGTCAACACTGCGGATACCTTGGGCATCCTAACGCTAAGTCAATGATATATCCACTTATATAACTATATATATATTTACTTTTTTTTCTACTTGTGCATACAAGCCAAATATAACCACCATTACTATGCATCCATATATATAGTTTATATCGTCAACAATAGTAATACCGCTCTGAATTATCTAAACACTTACTTTGATTTTTAAAGCCGGAGTTTTAGAGAAAAAAAATGAACGACACAATAAAATAATATCGATAGCGACCTTCCCGTAAACGTACAGACGTTCATTTTATATTTTTTATTTGTTTATTTTTGTTTTTATTTCACTCTCCTTTTTTTATTTCACTTACGTCTCATGATTAGTTTTTCATTCTCCTTGTACTTCTGTTCTCATTCGATAATTATTATTTTCTATACCAACACAGAGAAACACTTTACAAAAGTAAATTTTAGTAGAAAAACGCTACATTATTTTGGCCCATTAACGTAGATTACAAATTATCCGGTTGCTAATTTTGTTTTACGTTTCAAACAAAATTACTTAGAAAAATAAACGAAATTAGAAACCGTATAATGCTACACTAGATTTTGTTTTTTTTTACTATTCTAAAAAAAAAATAATTACTTTCGACCTGGCTCCATGACACATGTCTCCTTTGACTCGACTCTTGGTTTTTCAACTTTTCCGCCTTTTACTCTTTTCAAACTTTTGTTTACAACTGTCCACCGCTCTAAGACTGTCATGGAGCCGGGCTTGATCCCCTTAGTGTTTACACTAGTTAGAAGCCTAAAACATCGCGAGTTAACGGCCGTGCATGCTCCGCAGAGGAAACCCCAGTCTGACGCTTCCCGAATTATTTTACTACGATTGTTTTTTTTTGTACCACCATCCCCGTACCACAACCCTATTGGCATGCGATCTATGTAGGCTGTGACGATGTTACTTATCCCTCATGATTGTACCCTTCAAACAGTTACTATGACTACGTACATCCCAATAGAAGTAATTTATTTTTATATGTATATATATATATGTAATTTACTCAACATTAACGACATCGCGGTATGAATATGACTGTCTCTATTTTCTCTCCTCTATCTTTTTTTTTCTCTTAGTCATACTGACTGTTTGATTTTTTTTTTACTATTTTTGTCTGTTTTTTTTTAATTGTTTATTTTTAAGGATAGTGTTTTTTTTTGCTTGTAATACGCCAACCCAATACATCCTCGTCACTGATCCAAAGCAACCCAAGCAATTGTTTGAATGAGACGCCGTGTGTTCACAACGCTGAGTGCAAGGGGCGCGCGCGCACGGCGATCGACTAACATACGTTACCGAAATACCAAAACCACCGAAGCAGTAACGCGACTCCATTTTCAATGAGATCTGTCTTTATTTTTATCATATATTGAATTATTATTATTTTTTTTGAATGTATTCATTATGTTTATATCGAGTTGTGTTCAGTTACTGCTACACGAGACCGTTCAGTTATTCGAGTGTGGAGTGGATTTTTCTTGAAATAAAAAAAAAATATAGAAAAAGTTGATACACAATTTTTTTTTCTTAGACAGCATGCCGCGTACGCCCGCCGTACTAACTTTTTGTTTAATCGTAACCGTTCTCAATATGTCTCTATCCTTTGCTGTTGTGTTTGTTAGTGTTATGAGTGTTTTTTTTTTATGTTGATGTGTTTTGGTTTTTTTTTTGTTTTGATTTGTTTTTGTCCGCAAATGTTGTCCGTTAGGTGGGAGGGTGTTGTCAGATGGGTGTAAGCGTCAAACTGATAGTTGGGGTGTCAGTGTCAGTAGTTGCATTGCATTGGCTTGCCAATTGGAAAACATGAAACGCCTTTTGTTACTTTGCGTTATAGGCTTGTCGTAGTGTCCGTATAATGTATTTATTGTATATAGAGTTTACACCGTAGGCGGAGCCGCTAAACGTTGGTAAGTATCGTGTGTAGAACTAACATGTTGCGGTTTTTGTTTTTTTTTTTTGTTTTTTTTAAAAACAAACAGTGATTCTGTGTAGCTTCCTAACAACCCCACGACGTTACAATTGTGCAAATTTTACAATGATTATCGAGTCGTTAACTTTTTTCGGCGTTTTCTTCAATAATTAGGTATATGTGTTTGAACGTCATGTTTTTTTTTTACACAATTGTAAAACGTCAAAGTGAACCTTGTAGGCGTTTCTCCTTGGCTCCCGGAAACTAGATGTTTAACATAACTTTAACAAGGCATGCTAGATTAAGTACCTGTTTAATATCACATGTACTAAAAACGACGAGATAAAATGCGAGCCACCACCATAGAGGCATATGGAATTTGATTTTAGATCGAAATTTTAAATATGCTACATAAATAAAATGAGATGTATAAAAATCCATTGATAAACATATAAATTGTCACACTAAAGCCATCTAGTGGCACTTTTAGGTATTACCCCTGGTGAAAGAAAATGGTAGTGAACCCTGAACCCAACAGACCCTTCATAGGTGTGTGTCATCTCCCTGCGTTGTCTAGGCTTAGTGTAGCCAGCAGTCGATCTACAGGATAGCTAAGGCCTTCGATTCGATTCCCATTTTAGTTTACGACCTGAGTTTTTCTTTTGATTTTTGTTTTGTTTCATCGTTACTCATTTGGTTTGGCACTTCCGAGTCATATTCGTATCACGTGACACCGGCCACAAGATGGCCGCATACATGCCTCAGAATACACCAGACACTGTTCCGTTTTTAATGATTTTTTTTTCTTTTTTGTATTAAAGAAAAGGTTCCACTCTTTCCGTGTTGGCCTGCTTTCAGTGAGAACAGATATGGGGATATAGTTTGAAAACGAAATTTGCATATTTTAAATAAAATGCGTTTTGCTCGTCTGGTCCTACTTAATATGAACGATATATAAATAACTTAATATTCAGTCATTGCTTTCATGTAGATATTATAAAATAGTAGTATTTAAATAAATGTTGCCTATAACTAATAAAAACTTAAAGTAAAATCAAACATCAAGTAGATTTTATTATTAACATTTGATCTTTGTTTTTCAGCTGCCAGTCTAAATTTCTTATACAATTATTATGTTAATAATAATCAATTTATTATTTTACCACCAAAGACTACATTGCTAATACAAATTAAATAGAAATGTAGTCAAATCCTAGAATTAATATAAAAAATTAAAATTAAGTGTCATCTATATTAATTGTCATATATACATTATTGATTCAATCATGATCAGTCATGTGATGTTCAGTTATATATATATTGATAGACTAATATATGTAATGGTTTAAACTGTGACGACTCCAGGCGAACAAAACGTCAGTAGTAGAGATGTCAATGTTTTTGCGCCGAAAGCCCCAAATCTGAACGCCGAGCAGTTGTAAAGCTAGGGCTGCGCACGTAGGACGGTGTCGAATGGGGCGAGCCGCGCGTCGTAGAGAGATGTTGTTGGCAGCCCCGGCCGGTGCTGGAGACCGAGGTGTAGTGGCGGGCGCGGCGGCTGGCGGCGCGCTGCGTGCGACGGACGCTGACGGTACAACCCTAGCGCGTAGTGCGACGCGGCGGGCCGGCCGACACTAGTGTTCGCGGCCATTTAAAAAAAAAATCTAAACCTCGTTTTGATAACCGTTAGAGCGGGAAATTTAGATCATTATTGATAAGTTGCAATAAGCATATGATAAGAACTAAATCATATACTTGCAGATATCATTGCAAACATCTTAAAAATCTTATAAATTATTTACGCTAAATTTGAGAGGTATCTCCTTACAATGTGTACTCTACTCAATAATAGTACACGACTTTTAAATTAAAAAAAAATATATATTTTAATAATGAACATTTCATTCATTTTTGTTGTTATCAAGATACAACTTAAAAAATGAAATGAAGACGAGATGCAAATTGAACGATTTTTTGTAAGGGTAACGTGGAAAGAAACTAGTGTCGCTGACTTGCCGTGTTCGTTTTCAATAGTTCTGTTCCCCGTCTGTGCTGCATCCCACGTCTGCCCCGGTAGACTCGCTGTCCTTCATCTGGCACCGTCCGCCCGCCCGCACTGTCTCCGCTCGACTGTCGACTATCGATGCTCCGGACACCTGGAACACCCCTACCATGGTCCCGCTTTGTGACGTCATCTAGTGAAGTCCTTCTTACCTCGAGGCATTGCCGCGTCGCTCTAGTAGCAGCTCTCGCTAGCACCTTTTAGTGTTTTGTTCAGTTAGCATGGCGCCCACATCACCGGACATCCGTCGTCGCCGGGGGCGGGCGCTGGCCCCCCCGGCTAGCTGCATGCGTAGAGACGTCCGTCACACTTTGTACTCTGAATACAGGCATAGTCGAGAACATCCACACCACACTCGGTATATCGGTGGCGTAGTGTGTCGGTAGGTGGCGCTAGGCAGGCGAGGGTGTAGAGGGGGTTAGGGCGGGCGCGCACTGGGAGGGTTGTGTTGGTTGCAGTTGCGCGTGGTCCGCGCGTTCAAATCTACGCTGGAAGACCTGGAGGAGAGGCTGTCGGCCCACTCGGCCGCCGGCTTACGCTCGCGCCTCCGGGCGCCGCCGCAGGACATCGCCTACATCGACGCGGACGACGTGCCGGCCGCCGCCCGCACTGAGACCACCATATTCTAACGCCGCGCCGCGCACACCGCACCGACGCGCACGCGCACGCACACGCGCACGCGGGCGGTGAGAGGCTCAGGCCCGGGCCCGGCCCCTCTACCGCTGTCTACACCGACAGAGCTTTCCCCTCGAATTAATTTCTTATAATTCTATAAGTAAACAAATAGTATCTATCACCTACTGCATCATGAATCAGACAGGGGTACACACAACTACATAACTCTGACTCCGTTCCTGTCATCAGACCGACGCACCACACAACGACCCCACACCCAGACACGTGTTACCCACCAACACCACCACCACCACGACCGAAACGTACTTAACACTTAGTCCACCGCGAAACCTCACCGCGATCTTGCGTCACCTCGATTACTTACTACATGTATTTACGCTTTATTGTACGAAAACGTATTTGAGTCTTAAATCGTAGAGTTAAGAATATTTTGACGTAAGTGTTGAAATTTTTTAAAACTTATAATTAGTCGATAGCAATAAACTCGCATAGTGAGGAGTTAGAGGTCCGATGTTAGGCCCCGTCCCCGCCGCCGCGCCTCTTCACTGTTGACTTTACACCACACCACGTTAGACTCGCGCCGCGCGGGGCGCTCGCTCCCCTTGTTGCGGCCGGTGGGACGCCCAGCGTCGCCGACTGCCTCCGGGCGCCGACACTCGGACTTCCTTCCGGCATGTGTATAACGAGTTTCTACCTGTCGTTCACAAACTAACTAACACTGCTGTTTTAGACATGAACGTGTTTTTTGTAAATAATTAAGAAGTTTCCCTGACGTCTTTGTATGTATATTGGAGCAGTGATATTTTGTATAGCTGTTATGAGACGAGGCGACTCGTGGAGTTGTAAAATGTTTTAATGCTAAATTTACAAAGATAATGTTAAATTTTTTAAAAATCTTCACTTCATGTAGCTCCATGTGCGAATAGTTTAACGAGTACATACCATGTTGAACGTGGAGATAGACTTGACGCGCGCAAACAGCTCAGTTAGCTTCCGTGTTTGTCTCATAGAAAACTTTTGGGACCACTTTAACCCGCTTCCGACCGCCGGCCACCTCGGTCACAACATCGACTTGCTACACTGTAACATATTGTACATTTTCAAGTTTGCCACCCCTCTGGACTCCTGAATTCGATATGAACATTACACTCGAAGCTCGAACGACACGAACTGAACTCCCTACATGTGTATGAGGTTTCCGTAATATTGTTTGCGTATGTTGCAAAGGCTACTAATACTAGCGATAAACTATTTACAATTAATAATAAAATTTCAAGCAAATTCCATAGCATTTTCTTTCGCCACTCGTTATGTATGGTGGGGCCGCCCAGTTTTAGCAGAATCGCTCTATTTCAGATGTTAACGGTAAGTTTAGGTCCGACTCGCGTAGGCTGTGGTACGGTGTACCTGCGACGCTGGACCTGGTGTAACACTGTAACGTAGGTAGGTAGGTAAACCCGAGTAACGTTTAGTTAGAGCATGAGCGTGTTTTGCACGATTTACCCAAGCCTTCGGTATATACTCGTATCAGGTCGAACCTGCGACCTTCGAACTGTGCATCTTCTATACGTTACATAACACAACCCACGACCCCTAGCTCGATATGTGGCAATGAGACGTCGCACAGACGAACACCTGGTAAGGTGAGAACTACGCGAGCGGCCATTTTGTGACTGCTACAAGTCATCAAAATGGCGGCCGATACTTAGATTGTAAGTACAGAGTATCTATTGAAGAGATGTTAAAATGTTTATTCTTCTTTTATTTGGTACAAATGTTGTTTCGTTTTTTTTTTTGTAACTTGTATTTTTTTGATTAATTTTGCTTCGCATTTAAAGTGTGATACTGCTTATGTTCCAGCGTTATGCATGTATACAGATGTCTGTGAGTATGCACAATTTGTATTTTGTAAGCGAGGGTCGCTGATAATGTAAAGTGCTGTTCTGTCGATTTTGTTGTCAGCCTTTGTATTATCAGGACCGTTATTATCAATGTTATGTTAATATATTATATAACGTATAATCACATTTCGGAGAAAAATAATCATTATTTTTTTTCACAATAACAAACTCGTACACTAGTATATAAGCTGTCGTACAAATGAGAATAAATGCTGAATAACAACGCCTCCACTGTATCATTAAAACTGAAAAGGAAAAGTTAACCTAACTGATTATCTATATCATTAAAAACTTATAAACGGCTTATGTATTTTCTTTTTATTTATCGTTGACTCGGTTGTGTAAGTACTTATTTAATAAGTTAATTTCATTTTTAGTTGTTTTAACTTATTTTCATGTAACGAGAGGTTTTACTTTACTTTTTTTTTGAATATACATTCATAACCGGCTAGAAACTTCCAGTTTAATATGTAGGAGAAAAACTCATTAAAATAAAACTATTTATTTGAAATGTACCGATATTTCATTTTATTATACCTTTTGATAACACATTTATCTTTGGACGGATTACCCGGCGCCGCGAAGTAGCTCACATACCGGATATTATGTAACTTCCGCCTCAGTAGTCGCTTCCTACACGGTAATTAAACGAAAATTATATTATAACTTTATTTTTATCTATCTTAGTATTTGCTAGTGGATGCCCTCGTACGCCCGAACCCAGGTAGTGTGAATGCCCCCTACCCTAGATAACATTAGCCACATACTAACGAAACTGCTTTATATTAACTCCACTTAATTAACAGCTGATTAATGATCACACAGTGGTGGGGTATCAAAGTTGAAGCGTACAAATTATTTAATATAAAATTTTGATTTGACTCTGGTACCCCAGTGACTGTCAGTCGAGTTGGCAACAAAAGCAGTTTGGTTACCGCCGCGCCGCCGCGCGAACCCGCGCGAGCCGCAGCAGCAGCAGCAGCAGCACCGCGGCGGCTCACTCACTCCTCCGTGATGTTGTTTTGCAGCAAAAGGCGGACATATTGGCCGGCCGCCGGATATTTGTCAATAATTATTTGGCGGAGCACCGGCGGATCAGCGTGCAATCCGGAGGCAGTTCCCTGCCGGCACTCAGTCCCGTATCGCATCAGAGCGATGATTAAACCGACGATACAATCAAATATAACAAACTCATAACATACATAAATAAATATATATTCATGCAACTGCAACATGTAAAAATATACAACATTCGAATAAATACAACTTACAATATATGCATGTTATAAATATATCGCTAATCGCGTCGCCATTTTGGAAAATGTTATAACGGTTATCCTACTGCCAGTTAATAATAATCGGTAACGCTGATAGTTTACTAGTGAACAGTAGAAACAGAAAAGTTTAAAAAATCATTTGAAAAGTAAATTTGACAAAAATTAAAAAAAAAAAATGTTTACTTATCGTAAGTTATTCACTAAGTAATTCGAATATTTAAATTATAATATATAAACATTGGATGCACCGTTTCTATCCGGATACGTGTAGTGATATGTTAACGCGGCGTGTCCTGTCCGCGCTCACACGGAACATAGTTCGGTTATATATTTTATATATGAACATATAAACATTTTCAATGTAAATATTCGTGAACCTCTATATAATGTAAAACGGTGTGTTATAGCGGTACACACATATATATATATATATATTTAATACGCGTAAAATTAGTTTGCCATATATAAAAATGAACAGAACGTTATGCGCTTTTATAAAGATTATTTTTAAATTAAGGATTTACGATATTTAAATTTGCTTGTTATTTTTCACTTTTAATTGTGCTCTTGGTTAAGTGTTAACTTTTTTTTCCTTTTACTGTTGTTCTGTCTTTAGTTCTAGAGCCTATTTTGTGTTTGACTATGCTGTGTAGAATCTGTGTAATATTTTTAAAGGGCAACATTTTGTGTTCCGTCAAATGTATCGCCCGCGTGTCTCTGTCCACACTCTGTAGTAGCTACGGACTGCCGGTGCATGCGGTGTTCAATAGTGATTTGTGAAGATTGGACATGCTACTGTCCAGATAAATGCATGCGATCAAGTATATATACATATATATAATGTTAAACGTCTTAATTGATTTCTAAATATTTTATACACTTTCTACACAAACACTAACACACTGTTATTTCAGTCTTTCAATAGTTCAAATTTCTGTTAACTATTTTTGATTTATTTTTCAAGATGTCTATATTATCTACTGTCTAGATCTCAAGCAAATTTAAGTATCTAATGTTTTAGGGATAGAGATACTTTTGTGTTTTATATTTAAACTAATGTGTCTATTAAGATAGGATCGATGAAACTCGTCACTCTGCACTTAGTAGTAATACTTCTAATGATTGCCTGCTAACTAATTACTATTGAAATGATAATGCTAATATAATTAAAAGAGAAAAAAAACAATATGTACTTCGTGTTTTAGTGTGAAACGAAAATGTTAGATGTAAAAAATTAAAAGTAAACATATATATATGAAATTTAAAATTATTCGCTTGCGAGCGTCTCGCGTACGCGCGCACACGTGTTGGTGAAGTACAACACGGACGGAAACGGAAGACGATTCCGTCGTTGACGCGTACCACAATTCGGTATGAAACGCAAACGCCTGGTTAATTCTTTACCTCTAACGCTTATCTAATTAGTAATAAAGTACCTGTACTCCAAAGTAACTTTCATTTCACCCAACTGCCACGTTGCGGAGAGCTGCGTTATAAGGTAACTGGCCTGTGGCCTTGGGACCGTGATGTATGTGTTGGTGTACCGATGTGCCTTGTGCCGGCCTGCGCCTGGCTCCTAGATGTTTGTCGTGCGTCTAGATGTTAGAGCTTAGCTTCCACGCAGCCGCATGGACCGCGCCGGCGGTCACAAACCCGCCGCCCGCCGCCCGCCGTCCACCGTCCCAAACGGTGAACGGCGCCACATGTACTCCCAGCCAATGATTTTTATTTTAACGACCATTTAAATTACATCGCGTCCTATAATTACCCTCGCATCGGAATCGATACGAATCTATTTCAATATGGTCCTAAAATAAAAGTCATAGAGTATAAAACTTTGTCTATAGTGTAAATATCTATGGTCAGTCGTACGTATTTTGCTTTCACGTTAATTAGATTGCAACACCACGCAGCATTAGTTCCGATGTATTGATTATTAATATATCGATGTAGTGCCGACCCGCAGTGTAAACACTCTACCGCTTATTAGTGAACCATTTTATTATGAACCATGTTTATTTAGTATCTGGTATGTGAGCAACTGAGCAAAATCGTTTCATACAAATTATATATGTGCTTGAATATAGAGCATGATGAGACACTAGTACAGTGTGCAACGGACGCAACCACACAGAGACATACAAACACTCACACACACACGCACACATCCACACCCATACACATGTACACGAAGACTGAGGAAATACAACTGATGTTTGCACACAATATATTCGTAGCAACAAAATGTCCATTGTACATTTGCGATCGATGTGTTAATTAATGTTTTTTTTTTTCTTAAGTTATTTACTTATTTATTTACTTTTTACTAAATACAAAGGCGGTTTGCAATGGAGCCCCGGACGGATAGTGTATAAACAAAACGTAGTATGTAAGTGCACAAACCCCATGAATGTGCTTCTTAAGGTAATAGGATGCGTGTACCCGGCGTTATTTTATTTTTCCGTTTATGTTCTAGTGTTACTTCCGTTTCCGATATCTTCCTCCTAAAGTCTGTTCATTGCTTCCGCGAGGCGCACCGCTTCGTCCGGTCCCCCGGAGTTCTGTCACGATGTACAGGAACTTTCACTGTAAACGCATCGGACGCGATTCTGTAACAACCGCAACCCCGCGAAACTGTTTTTTTTTACAAGTACGTCCGCTATGCCATGCCGCACATCCGGTGCGCATTACGTTGTTTGTTGAGAATCGCGCCCGAACCCGCGCACTGCCGATTTACTATCTTCTACCTATCTATGCGCCGGGAGGCCCTGACGCCGGACGCCTGCTCCTCTGCGGCGTCTTTCTTCATGTCGTGAGTCTTTTACTTCATGTTCTTGTTTTTATTTTCTTTTCCATGAATCCCCATTGCACACGGAAGGTCATAGGTGGCGAGTTACAGGAGCGCTTGATACCGGTGCCCTACAGCAAGACCTCAACCGATCAAGCTGTAAGATTTGATAAAAAGCCTGCTCTTTTCTCACACATGTTGTTTTTTTTTTGGACTATTTTAAGTTCTTTGTTTTACGTTCTCACTGTACTCTATACTTACAACTTGTGAACATTCTGTAACATTTCCCATTTCTTTGTCCGCACTGATCATCCTGTTTCGACGCTTCCCGTGTTAGCTTTGGGACTTCCTTGACGTAATGCCTACATTGGATTTAAGCATGATTGTCACCTTCGGCATATCCTAGAGCATGACCCGTGTAATCCTTTACAGTAATAAATGTTGTTTATGTATCGATTTCAAATTTAACATTAACACATTAAAACCTTGTCCGTTGAAATATTTTCTCAAGTCGGTAAAGCTTCTTGCTGAGGTTCAGTTTACAGTTATTCAACTGTTTCACTGAATTATTAAAATGTTACACGAATAATAATAGATTTGATACTGTACAACGCTTTGGTAATTCCATCAATGTAGCAACAGCAGCGTTCGCTAACCCATCACGCTTGTTGCCATATCACCACCGGAGCCTCCGCTCTAAACTGGCTATGGGAATTTGATTTGCCACATACCATGTTAGCGATTAGTCTCTGTATGTATTATTTTGCTCCTCATCATGCACAATTAAGAATAACTCGACAGCAAACAAGTATTCGAAGTACCAGGGGCCCGTCATACAGCTTAGAACTCCATCTCAGAACCATCGAGACCATATATGTATCGACAGCTTTTAGTATATTTATATCCAATCAGGCTAAGCTTAAGATAGGTTAAGGTATGAAGGTGTAGGAACAGCTTGCTTGACCCGTCCGGGTAAATGGGGTACCGTCGATGTCGCTTCGTGTACGCGTAGCGTCCATGTCGTAGGGCGGCAGTCGGAGGCTTTCGCGTGTAGCTCACGTAGAGGAACTCGATGTCGGAATGCAGTCACGGAGTTGCATGGTCCACGTGTATGTGTAATGTACACCGCCACGACACTGACGCATCCTCATTGGGTCACGGCGACATGTCTGTATTCAGAGACGAAGGAGAATATTGGTGACGAAAGGAGGGGGACGAAATTTGGGAAGAGGGGACAAGTAATGTTTGTTCACTGCATGGCATGACTGCGGCGACTGCTCGCCACCATCGGACTACTGTGACTGACGTTTCGAATAACCTACGCTTTCTCGCCTATTCTTTATGGCTCGGTGTGCTTTCATTTATGTCCATATATATATATATAACCTATATACAATTGTATACAACTTGTGCATCGGTGTCGCTCCTTCTGAATTATCCATGCAATGATTCGTGTGAACAGTTGCACGTCCGGAGGTTAAAGCAATCGTTCATTCAAAATTATTAGATAACATTCATTAAAAATAATTACTGATTGTTTTAAACGACTCATTAGTGTGCAAATGTAATTAAATTTTCTTTGACGAAGGAGCTACCACCGACCGGCTCTCGTCTCGCTCTGGCTCCTGATGTCTCCAGATTGAATTCCTACAGCCTTATATTATTAATGTTGCGCTTTAAAGACATAATTAAAATGTACAAATAGCTTCTACAATGTTACAATTAAATAGATAGTCAATAACGCCATGAGCGTGTCTGCACTGAATATAGCAACATGTTACACTTATTGGCATTGTACATATCAGCAAGCGTTAGCGTAATGGAGGAATTCAGTGAGGGGTCGCGCGACCGCTGCAGCCGCCCGGCCCGCACCGCGCCGCTGCCGCAGCGGCGCGGGCGTGTCGCCAGTCGACCCTTCACACGAGACATCATGGACGTAGCTAGGAAATGTTTCCGTCTTTGTTGTTATATGTAAAAAGTAGAGATGTGCACCCCGCGCGCGCGGATCGCGGATGTACACTGTGATGTAGTTGTAACGGAAGCGCGTAGCTGTGTCCATGCGCGAGCCAGAGCGCGACGCGAGCGCGCGCACCCGCCGCGCGGCACCCCGCGGCGCAGTACTGAGGGGCGCGCGCGTGCGCAGATCCGCGTGGTGAACGCGTTCCGGCAGGGGCTCGACTCGCGCGGCTCGCTCGCGGACGCGGCGCTCGCGGAGGCGCTGCGCAAGCAGACCGCGCTCTCCAAGCGCTTCTCGCACGCGTCCAGCGTCGAGTACGCGGACACGCGCGACACCCTCGCGCCGCACGACCTCGACGTGGAGCGCCTCTCCAGCCACAGCCACACCGAGACCGCCGTGTAACGCAGCCGCCGCGCCGTCACCGCGCCGACATCGCGCCGCGCCGCCAGCGGACGCTCTCACCACATCGCTGCCATCGCTCTAATGTAAACGTAACGCTATTGTGTATAAAGGCATATTGTATAACGGTTCCGTATATGATTTCGACCAGCCGCCGCCCGCCGCCCGCCGCCCGGCGCCGGAGCATAAGTTATTGTTAACTAGTGTGTTTATTGCGATTGTTTTGAAATATTTTATTATAATACGCGCGCCGCGGCGCGCGTCTGTTGAACAAATAAATAAAAATATTGTCTAATTATTAATTTTAGATTTAAGCGCAAGGACGAGCGAATGGGCGTGTGTTTTTGAAAATAATAATAATAATAGAGAGAGCACGGTACTCCCGCACAGCGCCGCGCCGCCGTGCCGCGCGTGCCGCTCGTGCCGCGGTCGGCTGGTATCGCTCGCTGGTGCGGGAGGGAGCGCGCTCCGCACCAACTTCAACTAAATTATTCAACTATTAGTTAAGGTGTTTGTTATAAATTTCAATAACTTTTTTCTTTTTGTTTTTACGACCTTTTTCCCTCTAAATCTAAGTACCTATACACTTAAGTCATATCTCGAAGCGTAGACGCATCATACCAGCAGTTCCTACACGAGGAGCCGGCGCTCCCGTGCAGGAACCCGACCCGTAGCCCACTTTAAACATCCTCGAAATGTTTAAATAGAAAATAAACATTAAAATTGTATAGCTGAAGGTATTTATTTGTAATGCTAGTTCTCTTATGAAACAAAATACTAATTATTCAATTATTATAATGTACCTTATTGATTATTGGATAAATACTTCAAGTTTATTAAACAAATATATATAGTCTAACGGTGTAACGAATTGATTTTGTAACTTTTTCTCTTATGAGCAATAGCGAGGCGGCGGGGCGGAGCGGGGAGCGAGGCGCGCGCCCGCACGCTCGCGGCCTGCGCACGCGCACCCGCACAGCACGCGCTCCGCCCCGCCCCGCCGCCAGTATAGGCGACGTAGGATCGCAGCAGTGGCATTTTTCAAGTTATAAAGTAAGACATGTACTTAAAGGACTTGGCGAGGGGTCGGACGCGACCCGCGCCCGAGCGGCAGCCCGCTCGCCGCCCACTTGTTTTAGTAATAAATAATAATAAATAAAGTGAAACGATTTAGCGAATCGGCAATGTTCAATTTTTGTATAGGACGTTTCATAGTAGAGGTATTGAGAGTTGTTACGTTTTATTTGTGAGGTGCTCTGCAGCGGTACCGTACCAAAACTATTAAGCAAACCTTATAAGTAATTAAGTATTAGCTTCGAATCAGTAAAGCCTTTTTAAAAAAAACTTAGTTAAAATGAAAAAAAAAACTATTCAAAGTTCACACGGTTCATGCGTTAGTTACGGTTTGGGCGAGTTAGGCCGCGCAGGAGGCCGCGGTATAGTTTTGTGTATGAAGTTGCCGTTTCAGTTTATTCGTTATGTGCCGCGAGTTTCCCGATGAAAGACATGATGGATCAGGGGTCCGCAGCAGGCGGCGCCTGAGTATCAACCAGTTGTTTTGACATGACAGTCTGCCACTAACCATTATAGGTGATAAGTCCCCATTGTTGTATTTTTCGTCTCACAATAAATGAAAATCTATTTTATTGTTTTTAAGCGCCGTTGTTTTATTTACACACCGCCCGCTTGAGAAGAAAAGACGGAAGCGTTGTTTTAGAAAGCAAAGTTAAAAAACTACAAAATAAAAAATAACTCGTCACTTCGACTCCACGCGGTGATAAGCGGCAATGAACCCGCTGGTGATGAAAGTACTCGCCCACATTATTCTAAAAACCTTATCAGGTAGAATATTTAATGTCATCATCAGCCGACAGACGTCCACGGCTGGACACAAGCCTCCCCCAAAGATCTCCACATTGTTTGTTGGAATCCATTGAGGGCGAATTGGGCCGTAACCCACCACGCTGGCCCAATGCGGGTTGGTGGGTAATCAAAGCCTCGTCTATTATTCAGCAGGGCACTTCTGCACCGCGTGCAGGTGAGGTTGAATTGGGTTCCGTAAGACGTTTGGTGGAACCACTTACACCCCATAATTTAATTTACAATATGAGAATTGCACCTAACTAGTTGAGGTTCGAAAAGACCATACCAGTAATAAGCTCTACATGTGGCACAGGATCGAATCATTGACCTCCATATTATAAGGCATACGATTAGCCACTTGCCACGGAGGTGAAAGCTTTCCAGATATATCCAAACGTCCAACAGTTGAGATATTACCAGATATTGTTCATATTCCTTCCTACCTTCATAGTCCCACAATGGACTAAACTGCGCGTCCCATTGCAATGGGCGAGCGTGTAACTTATGGTCGAGTGTTATCGCATAAAAATATAAAAACATTAATGAGGAAATATCCTTGAGAAGAGTATACAAAACGGTATGAAAAGAAATTTATTTATAATCTTATATAAAATATTAGTATATTTACACAACAACACTACCACGGACGCGGTTAATTCAGTTTGTTCACCACGCGCACTAGCACCAACCGCTAGGGGAAGTTGACCAGGTTCGGCGGCGGCTCCGTCGGTACGAACACCGGTAGCGCTGAATTCGTATCTGAAAATAAACGTTAATATATGTAAAAAAAAAAACAGCGCTAATGTTCCCACCTGTGGGAACGGGTACCTCTCTCTTAAAAGAAAAATTAGTTACGTTTATATACCCACTGGGCAAGTGGTGGTCTCAAAGTTTAGAAAATATGTCTCTCACCGGTTTTCTTTACGGGAAGTTCAAGCTTACAGGGACTCGAACCTGAATATCTTCGGATCATACAGCTGGTCCTTCAGCCTCACAATCAGAGTCAACACGGATTCATTTTTGAAAGGCTAATTTGTATTATAGTTAAAACCTATCATTATTATCAAAAGATCAATGGACAGGACACATCGCTAGAAGGACTGACAGCCGATGAGGCACCAAGGTCCTCAAATGGCGACCGCGTACAGATAGACGTAGTGTTGGCAGGACCCCCACCAGGTGGTCCGACGATCTGGTGAAGGTTGCGGGAAGCAGCTGGATGCGGGCAGCGCAGAATTAATCAATGTGGAGATCTTTGAAGGAAGTCTATGTCCATCAGTGGGGACGTCTGTCCGCTCATAATGATGATAATGATGATCATCATCGTCTATCGATTAATCTACTACCGGACATAGCGTATGATAATTAAGATACAATTGCCATAGATGAAAGTGTATTTACATAAATTGACTAATGAAAGTAATGAGGATTTATAAGTATAAGCTTTGTTTATTAGGCAATAAGTACCAAAGGAAGACCTAAGCTCTGTGTTCTGTCACAAACAACCTGGTAATAGATGTAAGTTTTTGCAGATATATATGTTTTTTAATAATTGAATTCATTTTGTATTGTATGCATTCTTTGAAACTACAATATTTGCAAATATTTTATAACTATTTATCAATATTATTAATTAATTTATCCTGGGGTCCTGATATCCCGCATATATAAGGTTGTCAAATATCTCCCTTCCGCTTTTTTGCTCTTTATTCAATGCTTTATAAAAAGTGTTACAGTGATCGGATTTAGTTCAAATATGCGCCGTTTTGTTCGATAATCTGTTTCCATCTAGACGGCAACTTCATAATACCTCCCTCGTAGAAGCCCCCCTCCTTATTTGCGAAGAACTCGGACAGCCACTTTTCACAAGCCTCTTTTGAGTTCAACTTTACACCACCAAGGGCGTTCACCATGGACAGGAACAGGTGGTAATCACTTGGCGCTATGTCCGGGCTATATGGTGGATGCGATAAAACCTCCCAGCCGAGCTCCCGTAGCTTCTGACGAGTCATCAACGAAGTGTGTGGTCTGGCGTTGTCCTGGTGGAACACTACACCCTTCCTGTTGGCCAATTCTGGACGCTTCTGGTCGATCGCCTGCTTCAAGCGGTCCAGTTGTTCGCAGTAGATGGTAGAATTAAGCGTCTGGCCATATGGGAGCAGCTCATAGTGGATGATTCCCTTCCAATCCCACCAAACACACAGCAAAACCTTCCTGGCCGTCAATCCCGGCTTGGCCACTGTTTGGGACGATTCACCGGCCTTCGACCACGACCGTTTTCGCTTGATATTGTCGTATGTGATCCATTTTTCGTCGCCAGTCACCATCCGCTTCAAGAATGGGTCGAGTTCGTTCCGTTTCAGCAGCATATCGCAGGCGTTGATTCGGTCCAGAAGGTTTTTTTGCGTCAAATCATGCGGCACCCAAACATCAACCTTTTTTCTGTATCCAGCCTTCTGCGGATGGTTTAAAATGGTTTGGTGACTAACTCCCATCTCCTGGGCGATGTCACGAGATGCCACATGCCGGTCTAACTCGATGTAGTCCATGATTTGATCGGTATTTGTCGTCACAGGTCTTCCGCCGGCTGGCTTATCCATGGTGTCGTTTTCACCGGCTCTGAATCGTCGAAACCATTCCTCCGCGGTTCGAAGTGATAGAGTACCATCCCCCAAAACACCATTAATCTCACGGAACGTTTCTCTAGCGGATTTGCCTTTAACGAAGGAAAACTTTAAAATAGCGCGAATTTCGGCGTTAGTGAACTCCATGTTTACACGTCTATAACTGTTGAACGCAATATCCAAACTAATTATGCATAGCGTCGTTTTGTAGGTTATGTCAAGACCTTTCAAATTATGTATAGTATTGCCAGATACGAGCTCTGTAGCGCTTTGTACATAGCCGCGAAATTTAAAAGACAAAAAGGCGGAAGGGAGATATTTGACAACCTATTATAAAATAATATATCCAGGCGCTAGCAATTTTTTTAAGTACTAATTAAATCATACATAAAGACTAAGTAGCAATTGTGACGTCACGTAGTGAAGGTATTACAATCAGATTTTTCGGTCCCCTTATGGGGGAGGGTCTTACCGCCCTACATATGCGTACGCGGCCACCAATCTAGAACCTAACTGCTCCATCGGCCGCTGGTGCAACAGTGCCCTGCTCCTTGCCACCCAAGTCTAGTAATCTTTAGAGCTGTATCGTTGGCCATAGTTAGCTATGGATTTAGGATTTTTTTTACATAATCAACAAGACGAGCAAAACGTTCACCCGATGGTGTGTGATACACTTGCCGATATCAACATTGCGCTAGTCAGAATGCTATACACTGCACCACATTGGGTTTGTTCCCTGAGATACGAGATGTTAAATCTCGTTACCCCAGTAGCTACACTAGCTACATCGCCCTCCAATCCAGTACACAGAAACATTTGCTTTGCACACTACTGTTTGTGGGCTGGAATAGGCGGTCTCCAGCAACAGATACCTACCATGAACGAAAAAGCATATCCTATCTGATTGTGATTGTCCATTTTGTTAGTTCCGTTGTTATTGGTCTAGTCGTTAGTTCCGAAGGTCATGGTGTGGCCTGTCACCACAGGCAAAGCGTACGAAGTAAAGACTTTTGTCTTCAAACACCTAACAATATTTAATAACGTTAACAAGGTTATAGTGTATAAAGAGGGCTATCTACCAATTTTGTGTAGGCGCGGCGGTAGACTCATAGGTATGTTGAGTGCGGGCCTGTGTGGCAAGTGTGAACCGGGTGGTCCGGGCGGCGCGCGCAGCAGGTGCAGCGGAGGCGCAGGCCGATGCGGCGGCGGCGGCGAACCGGGCGGAGGCGGCGGCGGCGGCAGCGCATCCCACAGCGCCACGTGGTCCGGATGCGTCGCCGGGCACGGCCACGCGCACCCCGTCCGTCGCACCTTGCGCTTCTATCGTGCACAGACAACATACTGACAGGTTAAACTTGTACTACTGGTGGTAGACCTCTGTTTCCCGAGAAAGTCTAAATAAGAACTACTTAAACATAACATCACATTTCAAAAGGCAATAAGCGCAAATCTAACGACCTTATATTTACCATGAGGTAAGTCTCGCAGATAAATATCACTTCGAAGGTAATATTACATAAACATTTACACTTACTTTTTTAACCGGCGGATCCTCTACGTCCGAGTCTTGTCCCGGCTTGTACCCATCCGCGAAACTGACTCGCTTAGCCACACGCCCGGCATCACTTGCAACGCTAGTCCTTTAAACATTTTATAATTCCAATAAAATGTGTTAGTAGATAACGATACAAAAGATACTCAGCAATATGGAAAGATATAGAAATGTATGTATTTAGATTTGGTGACGATGCCTCTTCAGCAAAAGCGATAAGAATATTGAAACAGCAGTTGAAATTTTTGAAATTGGTGGTAAGTCTCTCTTGCAAAGGACCTAAGTAACAAAGCAGCGTCTCTTACTGCTGCCAAAAAGTCAGTATATATCAAATACTAGTGTCCGGTCCCAGAGCATTGTAGCTAGTGAAATAACTAGGGTGACGAGACTTAACAATATGTCAAGACAACGAGCATTAAGCCGTGTTGTATAAACATTGTGGTTACCGTTGTTATGGAGAGAAGTATCATATACCATCACATACACATCCCGTTCGTCTCAACCCTTCGTGAAACAAAATAAAAATTCTGAACAAACTACGCATATGGTATTTTAATATTTTATAAAATATTTAAATTAATTACACAGTATAATACTCACATGATCAGTATGCCCTTCTCTGGAGCTTTCTTTTCATCTGAAGAGGGGCTCTCCACTTCTTTAGCAACTTCACCTAAAACTGTTTAAATAGAAATATTACTAAAACTGCAACAAACAACAAGAAATAAATACATTAACAATAGAGTAAAAAGTTTTAATCGGAACCAATGAAAACCAAGGTTTTTAAAATAATCACTATATCTTATACATTTGGAAAAAAAAGACTATGTACGTTGACGATGTAACGTTGACCTGATGGTTAGTTTCACTATCTGTATACGCCTGTCCGTAACAGCGTGACGTCAGTTAGGATGGTTTACACTGCACCACATTACGCTCGACGACATATACGTTTTTAAGTGTCGTTACTGCAGTAATTTCACTAGTTACAACTGGACCATCAAACTGGAACAGTCATGTTTGGACTGTACAGTTTGTCGGCTGCAATAGGAGCTGCGGTGTTACCTAGACGTTCTCGGGCAACAGAGACCTACCACTAAGAGTCAAATTGATTATCACCTGTGGTCTTGAGAGCGTGGTCAATCCTTGCGTCCAGCGTACTAGTTCGAACCTCGGCCGCGGGTGCTGAGATGGTGCTGATATCAGCCACGGAGGCGACTGTGTCGTCGGGGTCGACATTAGCGCCCTCAGAAAAACAATCCCCGTACTGCAGGCGGTCGGAGGCGCCGTACATGTCCATATACGCCTCGTCGTATCTGAAGTTAACATTTCCAAATTACCACGAGAAAAACCAAGCAGTAGACTAATTTTAGTTGGAGAAACTACAAACTCGAAGCCTCGCTATTTTAATTGTTCAGGAAGTGACGAGAAGTGACAAGGATAGAGAAAGGGATGCTTAGATGGTTCGGCCATGTCGAAAGAATAGAAGAAAGAAGATTAACGTAAGAGATATACAAGGTAAGAATGATTGGACAAGTAGGTGCAGGTCGACCTAGGCGGATATATTCCGATCAAATCGGAGATGTCCTAAGGAAAGGCCGGGTCAGGAGTACTCGCAACTGACGATCATGCATGAAGACGCTTATGAAAGTGGAGGAAGCGAGAGAGGTTTGCCAGGATCGTAGCAAGTGGAGAGAGGTGGTCTCTGCCTACCCCACTGGGAACGAGGCGTGATATGTATGTATGTGACGAGAAGAGGAAGACTTTTATCTGATGATGATAATCACTACACGACATTGTGCTCGTTGCTTTGGAACATGAGATCTAAAATTTATTTACCTCTTTAATTACTTACCTTACCTACTTAACTAATGAAACAGTCGCCGGTAACAAAGACCTACCATCAACGAGAGCAGACCCACGCAGAACCTTTTAAGCTACAAGACATGCGATACCAACAGTGCAGAGCCCATACCTGCTAAATTAGGAAGAAGTATCTCGCTAACTGTAGAAACTGTACCAGTACGCTAATCATCAAGCCTCACAATTGATGTTGTGTAAACATCTTGAGTTGCCACGTTATTATGAATAGAGCGTTTGAACTACAGCAACCTCATGGTTTTTCATATCAAAAATTTATTTCTTTACTTAAATGTTATAATTAATTTCATGGTTTAAATTTAATTAATAAATTTTGGTAACTACAAAAAATACTCGGACTCTTCTCTCGCTGGCCTGGTTGATGACATAATTATTAAAATCGTTTTACAAAAACATTTGGACTGCTTTCCCCACTTACCCACTAATGCTGATATCCGTACGATTGGCTAAGCTCTGTATCTTATAGACTGGTTGTGATGTGAGTGCAGGCTGTATGGTTCGCGGTTGCAGTTGTTGTTGATGTTGTTGTTGTTGATGTTGTTGTTGTTGATGTTGTTGTTGTTGCTGTTGTTGTTGTTGTTGATGTTGTTGTTGTTGCTGTTGTTGTTGCTGTTGTTGTTGCTGTTGTTGTGGCTGTTGTTGTTGCTGTTGTTGTTGTTGCTGTTGTTGTTGTTGCTGTTGTTGTTGCTGTTGTTGTTGTTGTTGTTGAACCGACGTGGTCGGTTGCGGCGCGTAGTCACCACCGCCGGTTAGCACTATGTTCACCTCGCCTGGTTTTAAGCCTGTAATTAATCACACGATTAAATGCTTTATTGAATTCGAGTGATAATTAATCACCGGATGTTACGCCCGCCCCCAAATATGGAGCGCTAGTTAATATGACATATACTACACCATATTTTCCTCGACCCTTTGAGATATAAAATTAATGTCTTAAAGTTAATACTTTCACTACCCCAGTAATTACTTTACCTACAAAGCATTTGAAAGTGCCGGTAAGTCTTTGTTCCCGGAGATCGTCTAGATAGATATCTCCGCAGAGCTTATGTATCTGCCGCCAAACAGTAATTTGCAATCATTACTGTATTCTGGTTTAAAGGCGTTGTAGCTTATGTAATTACTAGGGTAAGAAGTGAACATAATCCTTACTAGCGCCACGTTATTATGGGTAAGCGCATTGCTTACAATCAGGTGAACGTCTTGCTGATCTCGTCACTATATCGAACAAATATGTATATTTGTTACATTATTTATTTCGCGGTAGAAATAGTCGTTTCGGTAATGTTTAGACAGTCTCCGGCATTGGAGATCTTCCACCAGTTCAGAGTTTAACGGTGACGGGGTGGCCACATATTCGATAAATAATCGGTACACATATAGTATACTAACCCCAGCGCGAAGGCTTGGCGGGCGGCGGCAGCAACGCAGGCGACAATCCGGCGCGCCAGTCGCACTTGATCTCGCCACGGCTGCGCACACGCACCACTGTCTCGATCCGGTGCTCCCCCGCTGAACACGGCGGCGATGCCTGCTGCTCGTTTATATAAACAATGACACTATGAATAAAACTGCTGTGTGGCAGCGTCAAAGCTCTCTTCAATATTCCCGTCAATGTCAAATGGCGACTAAGAGATAAATCACAGGATGGTTAGCGTTACTTAATCAGAACATCACTTCCAGTCTACTGACAATAGCGTAACTGTTACAAACGTAACTTTTTTCCAGTAGGGGTAGGCAGAGGTGAATAAACATCCTCTTTTCGCCAGATGTGGTCAGATTAGGTCCCATTTAACAGGAGGCGAGCCTGATGCTACTTTATTGAGGCCACCACACACATACAAAGATGATTTCAGTGTGCGGGTTTCCTCACGATGTTTTCCTTCGCCGTTTGTATCTCGCTGTTATAACTAAAGTTCACAAATGTACATAACTTAAATATTAAGTCATCGGTACAAGCCGAGATTCGAACCCGCGACCTTCGGAATGAAAGCCGCACGCTCTAACCATTAGACCAGCGAGCTACTGATGGTAGCGGTTACACCAAAATCAGTATTTTCGACAAAGGTTATTTGTGCTCGATGATTGATAGTAAAACATTTTCATAACCTAACTATAGAAGACATATGGTGCCGACCTCATTGAAGTGGGAACAGGACATGAATAAAATGATGATGATAATGATGTATTATTATAATGATGGTGATTGTAAAACTATCGTAGTAAACGTAACTTACATGGCTGGCGACGTCACTCTGATAAGCCATCGCTAAATGTTCGAACATCTCATAGTTATCCTGCTGGTAGGTCTCGTGGAACTTGTCTTCGCATTCGATGACAGGATCTATACCTTTTTGGTAAAGTCCGCTTTGGCTCGCGTTTATGACGTCGTTAAAGCTGTAGTTGGAATTCTGCGATGAGGGTCGTAGGTGACTGTCGTCCTTTTCATAGTGCTTCACACTGCACACGGACTCCTGCGACGAGCACTGCGACATGTTGGATTCTTCCATGACAGGCTTAACTTGAGAAACTGTCGGTATTGTTTGCGATACTCTTGGCGGAACGGTTGAGATCACGTCGATGTTCGGAACCATTTGGGCGATTATTGGTGATACTAAAGAAACTGTTGCGTGCAGTTTGGAGCTCGGTGCAGGAATATACTGCGAAACCTGTAATTTACAAACGTATACTAAATATAAAATAACAGTTTTGTTATTGAACAAAGACTCGAAACGGACGGGACGTTTCCATAGTTAAGTTCAAGCGTATCACTCACCCTCATGTGAACATCTCATTGTCTTGTAGCTTCGTCGAGGCAAATGAATAATTTATAATAGAAAAAAGTAAACTTATTTTTTATACCTGTACATGGTTAGCCTCTTCTTCTACTTCTTTGGATACTTCTGTTATTTTGTCAGGAGATTCCAAGTTAACATCGCTTTCAGTTATAATATTCTTACGACTTTCTTGTAGATTCTTAGTTGTTTCTTCTACTATTTCCTTCTTCACATGTATGTTATTACCGACGAAGTCGTTCTGCAACTCCTTTACGTTAATGATTTCCCTCGGCTTCTGCTGTCTCCGAGGCGAGAAGTCCATGAGTGATTTGGATTTTTCGTCATCGGTCAGACGCTCCGTCTTGATGTTATTCAAAATGTTAACGTCGAACAGTTCTTCGCTTTGTGCTGAGTCGGACGTGGATTTCCGATTCCGCCTCCTCTCTTTTTTCCTCTTAGATCCCGATTTTTTAGACCTCTTCGACTTCTCCTCACTTTCGTCAGAACTGCTATCGCTGCTTGACGATGTCGAACTACTGATGGATACTTCCTTCTTTTTACGCTTTAGATTTTTCTTTTTTAACTTTTGCTGCCTCTTTTTTCTCATATTTTTTTTCATTTTCTTATCTATAAAAAAATTATATGTGAAATTTAAATATACGGTTTGACATATGAAAAGCCAATGTCAAATATTAGGTATGATAAATCTATCTACCACTATCATCATCACCGGATACATTTATCTTCTCTATTTTTCCGGATCTCTTTTTCTTCTTTTCCTTTTTCTTTAGTTTTTTGAGTATTTTCTTACCGATGCGGCGACGTTTAGCTGATTTCCATTTAGATTTCTTGAGAACCTATTGTGTTAAATAATATTTATTAATTTAATATCATTTACGATAAAATATTAACCATTAGAATTAATTGTATTACGTCTTTCCTCAAACAATGAGCTACTAATTAGGATGATAAGGACCAGATCCCATCGTACTTGTTGCCTTGAAAAATGAAATTGTCCTTCTCTTCAATATGGTAATTTCATATGCTATACAAACGTATTAGTCTGTCTGTCATAGAGATAAGAAGCCTTTGAATGATTTACATTTTCATTGCCCGGTTTTACGTTGACGTTTTCGATGTCAAAAAAAAAAATTTAAGTACTCTAACATATCTACTTACATTCTTCTTCATCGCTTTTTTCTTCTTTTTCGCTTCCGGTTCACTTTCTGAGAACGATGACAATGTGGAAGAAGATCGCTTCCGCTTTCGAAGTTTCTCTTTATCAATTTTCACCTTCTTACTGTGTGTAAACAAAAATCGCTGGTTTATAAGATTACAGTCATTTTTATTGACATTTATCTATATCCTGGTCATTTATATACTTCAAATAGTATCATTACAGTTAACCAGTAACTCACCTCTTCTCCATTTCTTCCTCCAGATCTGACTCTTGACTCCACCCTTCACTACTTAGCTTTAATTTCTTTGCCGTCTTCTTCACTTCGGCTTCCTTATCAACTTCTTCTCTCTTTTTCTTTTTTCCTTCCTGTCTAACAGGTGTAGTACTTCTTGGCGTTTCGATTTTTGCCTCCGCAACTTCCGGCCACACTGCCTTCATAAATCTGCATACATTTTTTTATATTTATAATACATATAATATAAAATAAAAAGCCCTGGTGACATTTGAAGACTATGCTTACTGGAAAGGCTTTTTAAATGTACCTCCCTATCTGCCACCGCAATATTACATATGAAAGCCTAGATATTCTGGTCGGACAGGTTTCACTGTCCATGATTTCATTATCACATCCCATTGTAGATTGCTTCTTGATAAAATCAAAGAGATATGTACTGATGGTAACTGATACGCTTGCTCTTTACAACGGGCTTTACATATTACGTTTACACAGCACCTCATTGCCCTGTATGCTACGATACCATGTTGAAGTCACATTACCTGATTAACTTTACTATATTCAGCTTCTTTCAAACTGAAAGAGTCTATGCAAACTATTATTTAACGGCAAAAATTAGTTGAAAGTATAAATCAAATATTCATGAAAATTTTATTTTTGCGTTTCTGAAATCGAACATGTGATTTCCGTGCTACAAGACAAATGTCGACAGTTGCACATAAACGCTTTATATTACATTAATTACCTCTGATACTCGCTGTCGAGACATACTTCGTCACTTTGTTGTGGAGTGTTAGATCTTCTTCTTGAATCTTCTTTCTCTAATCTACAGATCGTCTCATTCTGTGTCATGTCTTCTCCCTCCCACTCTTGGGAGACGGGTACTGTGTGACTCTCAGTCAGGCAGAGGTGCGGACGGGGATACCAATTGCGGCACTTTGGTGACGGCGCATCAGGTATTCTGGTAATTTTTTTCATGTTATTAATCTTTCATTGTTTGTCTTATGAAAATACTATTAGAAAATTAAACATATATTTTGAAAACTTACACCACTCAAACTGGCGCAGAATCAGACTTCACTGAGGAGGAGCTTCCGGTCAGAGACAGTATTGTGAGCAAACCAACATGTTGCAAGAATTAACAACTTTCATACAAATGCACATTCACAATGCTGCACTTGACCTAGGCAGTGAAATAAATGTCTCCACTCCCTCCTGTCGAGGCTCCAAGTGCCAACAGTGGGAACGATAAAAAGGGAGTTTATTCCATATTTATATATTTTTTAATTAACTAAATTAATTTTTGAACAAATAAAATTTTCTTCACAAAAAATATGTTTTTTTCACTTACTGGTCACACCCGTATACCCTATCAACGAGGTTCATTTTGCACAGCTGCAACTCGCTGTAAACCACTTTGCGATCCTTCACGCAGTTGCACAACTTCGGGTTCTCCGTGTACCATAATTTGGGCATAACACGGGTCTCCCTATAAATAAATCAAACAATCTATACGTACAAAAAAATATTTTTATAGAAATAAATATCTTCTTAAATTTAAAAGATGTTTAAAAAGTAATTCTTTTGTTTATCTTTAAGGGTAAAAACAATAAAAAATATTATAAGGTCAATAGGTTCGGCATACCATCTTTGGGGCACAGTTGCAAAGCATTTGCTTGGGTCCCCGGTTCTATTTCGAGGTCACGTGTTGCTGGCTATACGTCTGGCTAGCTACCACTAAACTATTGTAACCCTGCTGCTATAAAAGCATTTCCATGTTCCGGCAGTCAACACATTCTGGGCGAGAACGCTTCACCGTCAACAACCTTTTTAACACTTAACAGTATAACAATAGATAAAAAATATTTCTTGACGGTGGAAATAAGCCCTTACATTTTTTCATTTATATACAATTGATATTATTTCCGTACAATTTACCTGTAACATTTATTTTTATCATGTCTAAATAGTAACGGTTGACAAATCTTTAAAACAAAACTCCACGTTTCTAAAGAATCAACAGTAGACTTGGACATCTTCATGCCGATATCTTCATTCAGCTCCTTCTCCATAGAAATCCGGAAGCTATCAATTGATTTGTATCCGCTTTCCGTCGTATCGCTAGTTTTGTAACCACTTTCATTTGATCTATAGCCGTCCGAATAGTCGCTTCTTTGACTTTGTACGTCTTTCATTCTTTCATCTAGCTCAGGTGTTACGCTTATGCGAATACTCGCACTTTTCGAATGGTCCACCTCCTTATTAACAGGTGAAATATCATACTCCACTAATGCTTTATCTTGGCTAATGTCTTCATTTATGTCCTCTTCTTTGATTTCATTAATCACGGATTCTAGGAAATTATCATCATTAGTATCATCCACTGAAACGTCTTTAGACTCATCTTGATCATATTCTATCAGTTTCATATCTGTTGGAGAATACATTGTTGTGTGTATCTTTTCTTTACGCGCATATTTTTCTAGTCCTGAATCCTCATCAAAAATATCCAATATCTCTTCATCGTTAGGATCTATTTCGAATTTAAACGAGTCTATAACTGGTTGTAATTTTGCCATTTTGAAGGGTACTAGAGGATTTTCCTTTATGTACAGTCGTACTGGACTGTCCCTAGTGTATTCTCTAAGCATATCCTTGTTTTTTAATGCACTATCCCGTATTAGTTGAGGAATTGCTTTCTCACATTTTACATCGGCATTGGGTTCCGTTGTTTTCTTTGCAATTTTATCTTCACCTTTCGGGCTAGAACTATTCCTATCCTCATTATCTAGTGACCAACTGTCGCAAACTAAGTAATCATTTAAGTTAACGTTAGCCTCTACGACCTCTTTAGTCACATTTACCGTAGCTTTTTTTTCCTTTTCCTGTTCAAAATTTTTATCTTTTGTTCTATCCCTGACCCTTTCTTTCTCCCTAGTTTTATACCGATCTCTATCGACGCGCCTGTGATCAGAATGCCGTCTGGAGTCGTACCTATCACTTTTTCGTTTATTCCTGTCAAAATCACTCCTACTACGAAATTCTGGTGTTTTACATCTGTCATCGTCTTTCTTGCGTTGAAAAGGATTGTCGTAATTAGGCAAAAGCTTTTGATAATCAAACTTGTACTTTTTCCCTTCGTCTCTGGCTTTTTTAGCTTCGCGAATAATTTCATCAACCTTGGCAGGATCTAAAGGAAAAATTAATTATTATTTAGAAGTTATAATACAAAATTAATAAAACTATAACTACACTATAACTAAATTATATTATTACTAACTACAACTATATTTATACTAATCTACTTCTACAATATACTTATCTTTGAAACGTACAGAATTACAAGGACCTAAATGTTTTTTTAAGATAATTATACCCAGAATATACAGAGAAAATGTTATTTTTTTATTAATGTCGTTCCCTAACTTACGATTCTGTTTACGACTGCTTCTCTGCGTATTGTAAATCCGGAAGCTGCCACCTAAATTATGCACATTTCCAATATAACAAAAAATAAACAAAAGGAATATAAATAAATATTGTTTGCAATCTTCTAACAAATTAAGAAAAAAAAAGAGTTTTATTCACATCGTCATTTATCAACATTGTTTCAGCATAATATTCACTGTTGATCATAGACCTGTCCAAAACGAGGTATTGGCTGTACTCAGTGCCAACTATTTGTCGAGGGTAGTAACGTGATAATGTTCACATTGACAGTTGCTGTCTGTTATTTCCTCTTTAGTCGCCTTTTACGATGACGCTCAATTAGTAGGAAGAGTTATTGTAAACCTACTTCTACATGGGGTTTTTGATAGTAATTATATTACCTAGCTTATAAACAACTCTAGTTTCATTTCTTTTATATTCGTCACACAAAATTATCCAGAAATTCAAATAGAAAAGGTTTATTACAAACAGTTACTATTTCCTCCTGTAGATAGTAAAACTAAAAGGTAAAAAACAAATGCTTTTATACAGCTTTTCTGCTACTAATCATGATTGACGGAAAAAGTCGTTGGTAAATTGATAAATATACAACATTAAAGTTATTAAGTATTCACATAGAGGTGATAGGTAATTAAGGATGATAATACACGTGAATAAAGTATAACTCCCCTTAAGAAAATGATTATGCTAATAGATTAGGTTGTGCATGCTACACCTATAAACATACAGAAAGAACTGTTTGGGAGCTGAGATAGAAACTGTGGTGGTATCTATACAGACAGTTGCGGACAATATAGATCCATCACCGATAATTATATATTAAATGTAACTAGTCTGACCATAAATACTGTTACATAAAAATTTCCATTTTTCAACTTTTTAATTATTTTGAATTTGGAACACCTGTATAATTTTATAAACTTCTTTCGATTTTGCTCCATTTCGCATATTTTTTCGTATTCATTATCAAATTAAAATATGGAATGGGGTGGGGATGCTAAAGAAAATAGGATTGCAGTGATAACCTCGCACAGAGTGGGTATGGTCCGGTCGGTCATATTTGAGACACTTCGCATGAAATACCCAATCCTGCCTTGAAACCAATTTTATAAGAGCCGAAGACTGGCCTCCATCTAACCCAGACCTCAACCCTTTAGACTTCAAATTATGGCCAGTTTAGAGGACATGGCCTGCTGCTGCTCTAAACGATATGGTGACATTGAGTCTCTTAAAAAATCTTTAAAGCAAGCAGTGGCGAAATTTCCCTTGGAAATAGTACATAAATCCATAGATTTGTGATACATGGCCAAACAGATTAAAAGCCTGTATAAAAGCCATAGGTGGCCATTTCGAATAGAATATTTTTTTTAATTTTTGCTGAGACTAATAAATACGTAGGTATATATTTTAATACCTTAATTCATTAAAAAAAATCATTTTCATTTGTAACATAACCTTTAGCCAGACTAGGTGCATTCTATATCCAAAATAAATACAGAGAAAAGCACAAAGATTATCTGCTTGAAAAAGCTCCTAAAAACATTTAATGAATCATGTTGAAAATCATAATAAATATCAATATTTCGTATCTAACAAAAAAATTAAAAACACTAAGCTCATTCTATACATTGGTTATTATGTACATTTTAAAAACAGGTATACAGTCTATGATCCTTGAACACAAGGACCTCTGGTATCTGGCAACCAGTAGCTACACCTACTGTTCTTATTTCTGCTGTCAAACACTAGTGTGCAAACGGAACTATATTTCAATTTAAAGAGGGTTATAGTGTTTTTGTTTTTGTAACTATAACACCTTAAGTTTCAAATCAAAGACCACAATGTAATGCAATTTTGTAATTCTATCTAGCACCATATTGTTATAGGCGTAACACCATCAGATAAATGTCTTGCTCATATAATTCAATAAAAAAAAAATTAATGCCTTGAGATTACAATATTTTGAATATATTATATTATGATGATAATAAGTTTTAAATAAATGTTTTACAACAAAAAGTGCTTACCTAAGAAGTGTTTAATAGGAGGCATAGCTTTGGTAGGCATTGCCTTCTCACTTGATGATGTAGGGCAAATCAAACCCAAGGGTATACCTAGCTCAACCAATTCCATCTTCCGTTTCATATCTTCTATTTCCGCTAGTGTGCGTTTTTGTAAATCAACATAAGAATCTGTAAATTAAACAGCTTCAACAAAACAATCTTACAACTAATTCATATTACAGTTTACCTAGTACGTAATATAAAAAAATTAAAATAATAAAAACTAATTTTAAAATGTCTGTTCATCAATCAATATTTTTTAGTATTCTCTCAAACAGCTGAGCAGGTTTTCCTGACTTTATTGGTATAGTTGAAGATGGAGAGCATAACATGAACAATAACATATGACATAGTTTTATCAGTTGTGTTTAAATAGAGATAAATACACCTGGTTTAAGACAATGCTCCTGGAAATGAAGAAAAGGAATAGCTCCAAAAAAACTGGAATGTTCAATTTTACTGATGTTCTATACTTTGATCAGTAGTAAAGTTTTTAAAAACCAACCTGGCTACCTGGGTAGCCATGACCTTTATTTTGTAAATCTGTTGCTATTAAAGCTTTACTGTTCCAGTGACAAGTTATAGGAACCATAGTATTCTTGGCGATATACCCCACCACCCACAATCTCAATGTTACTGAATATCATATGAAACAGGTCAAGTGTACACTCATTGTGGATAAAAAAATGCTTTAACTTAACTTTAGATTTTATTCTGTATAAAATACACAAAACAGAATCTACTTTACATCTTTGATTTTCACCAGGTTTTTCTATAATATCATCTTGATATGTTCTTAACACATTCTGTGCCAAGCCATTTATACCTGATTTATCATTCTATTTGCTATTTTGAGGCTATTTGATATTTTGACTAAAGATGGATATATTAACAATATTTACAATCAAATAAAGTTAGGTTTTATTCTACACTCCATCTAGTATAATGCTTCCTTGTTGAGATGAAAATATAGTTTACAGAGATATAATTGTAATGAAATACATGTTTTCAATGCATTGAATAAATATGGCCCTGTGTGGCGTGGCACATGTTAAGTTCAGAACATCACCATTAAAAACATTTGCAAATATATAATACTTTAATGAGGTTATAAATTTACTAGTAAAAGCCTGGCAGTCAACGGAATTGCCTGCTGTTCTAGATATTATGAATTGTTGTTCAAAATATCTGAGCAAAGGTGTTTGCTATTTACAAATTGTATTTATTATAAATTGTTGTGGAAATTGAAATAAATCAGTGAATATTTTGTTTATAAACAATCTTGTAATTATAACTAATTGTTGTAGAAATCAGTGAAAATGTATGTGTATATGAATAACTGTTTTACATTAAAAGTATCTAATTATTATCTATTTTAATAATTAAGGAAATTGAATTTAGCAATGATAATTGCATGCATGGTATCAGTGTATATGGACTATGTGAATTGTGTTGCAACTTCACTTCATTGACTGGCACCGTTACCAACAAGCCAATAAGGTATCAAGGACGAACTGAGACACACTTAAGCTGCATATGAATAAGAAGACTTGATTAACAATAGGCAGTGGGTAACTCATAAATAATAATGAGTGATATCAGCAACAATATCTGTTTACCTTACCTTGTAAACACTTTTTGTGAGAGCCAGGTTTTGGTGGTTTAGGTATCTTCTTTTGTTCATCATCTACTTTAGGTGTTGTTGGTTTCACACTGCTTAATTTTCCAATCAACACTGTTGTTGCTAAATACATTAAAAAACAATATAATGTTTAATAAAACTGTGGAAAACATATGTTTATTAGAGTTTATAACGAAATTGAAATAAAAAATTAACACATCACCATTATAAACATTTACTTATTGCTATAGACATCCAGAGGTAACAACTTTTAAATTAAGTAGGTATTAATCAAAAACAGGCATAACATTTATGAATTACACTACTTAGTTGACTTCATTTCCTAAGAAATTAAATATACAAACTACCCTCATAACAATTAAACATTTAATACAAGTGTAATAAACTTACTTCCACCAGTAGAAGGTTTTTGGACCACCACAGGAGTAATTGGGGACTTTTTCTGTATGGAGAATGCACGGAGTCTCTTCTTTGCATTTTCAATGCCTCTAGATATCTTTAATAGGCCTGGTTTTACATCTTTTATAACAGAGTTTGTCCCTTCCTACAAAAAGATATTACATAAAATTCAATAATATAATGTAATTTGTGACAAATATAAATAGTACTAAACAGATGGTCACTAATCAAATTAACACTTTTAGAACATTCATCAATATCTCATATAATTAAAAATGAAAATAAGTTTATAGTTTTGCTTATTATCATAATAACCAAGCTAGTAGTTTCTTGGTAATATATAACATATAAAGCAATTCTATTTTCGTTTTACTTTAGAGAAATCACCGCTGAGATCTTTAAGAAAAATATGTTATTGGTGTAACATTACGTATGGGACTAGTATTACGATTTTCGTTAATATATAACATTAGATCTAACAGCGGAAACCAATTTTTGTACATTTAATCATTAAGCTTTTATTTTTAACATTTACCTACTATTTAATGAAATTCTTACCGTAAGCGGATTAGTATTTAGAGTACCAGTCACAACCGGGTCGCAAGGTGAATCTAGCGCATTTGTTGAATCCATTATTTAATAAATTCAATAATCTTGCATAAAAGCGCAGTATTTACTTTTTAAAAAACAAATTGGTTTTTTAAGAAAATGGAAATGATACATATTTTCCCTCCATGACAAAAATCGTGATTTCTATATTTGTATACTTTTAAATGTCAAATAGATTTGAGGTTAACTTTTTAATTTTTTCTAATCGGAAAGCAAAGATTATGTTCATACAGTCTACTAATGTTTTTAATGGTCACAATGTAAATAAATTTACTAGAATTTTACTCAATAAAATAAAACTTTTTAAATAAGTATTCAAATAACTTTAATAAGATCTAGTTTATGTGTACATGATGGCGGCGTATGTGTGGAATTAGACTAACTACTATTCGCTTATGAAAACCCATTTTTTTTACTCAATGGAAGAAGAGTGAGGGAGTTCTCTTGTTGTTAAATGACACTGTCCTGCACATAATGGCGCTAGTCAAAAAGTTATATACATACACCACATAGTGTTCGTCCTCTGGAGACAAAATATTATCTCGTTACCCCAGTAATTAAACTAGTTACAGCGCTCTTCAAACCGAAATACAGTAATAATTGCACACTACTATTCGGCGGAAGATATAAAGAGCTATGCTGGTGATACTTACCTAGACAGTCTCTGGCAAGAGAGACCTACCACCAGAAAACAGACAATTACATAAAATTAAATTTGTCTTTCCTAAAGTAATAATTCGTTAATAATAGTTTCTCTTATAAAACTAGCGTATATAAATTATTATAGCGTATATATATATATATATATATATATATATATATATATGTATATATATATATATATATATATATATAGATATATAGAAAAAATTAATGTATTAAATTAGAGACTTTATATTTATTTATTTTTATGTTTACTTTTTTATATACTTATATCTAGAATGTTTAATGTCCAAGTTCTAAAGGGGTAACTTTCATGGCACTTGGTAGTTGTTGGTTCTTGTCTGAATTAAATAAAAGACCAAAGCTACTCATAATAATAAGACCTTATAATAATAAGTGTATCTAGCTCGCATTGCACTATACGAGAAAACTGACAATCCCAAAAAACTTATACTTTTAGAATACATTTTATTTTAGTCATTAATTTTATTATAATATTTCGTTCTCTAATGTTCTCAAAATTTGTAAACGACCTTCTCAGGGTTTTTCATTTCAATCACTAATTGAGACAAATCATCGCTGATCTTCACATGTATATATGCAGTGTCCATATCTGAAAATACATTAAAATGAATAAACAAAAAACTAAATATTTATTTAGTATTTAGTGTTTATTTATATAGACATTTCTTGTTTTATTGTATCATGTCATTGACACTCACTATAAAGACTCATTTAAAAAAAATATATGGTTCCACAGTTATAACTCACGATAACTTATTTTTAGAAATAAATAACCACTTCAAATATAGCTAATATTCCATGTAAATTCGTACACGAATACATCTTTAAATTCAACATCGCTATCACTTCACATTACTGCTGTCCACTGATATACAGAGGCATTTACAATAACTAATCTAACCTAACTAAAGCTACATTGTATTCACACTGTCAATCCCTGCAAATACAAAATTAGCTATAGTCTATTACATAAACCGTACCTGATACAACAGACTCAGTAGGCGCTAATAGCTGATTATTAGTATCAACAATTTGATTATTTTTTACTTCATTTACATCAGCAAACACCAAGTCTGGTGCATTTTCTTCTAAAGTGATAACTTCACTCTCTTTATTATTCTGTACATTTATCTTTTCCGATGCTCTTCGTTTATTTGACCTTTCAGTGTCATCACAAATTCTCTTCTTCCCTACTGAAGCATCTTTTTTTTTAATATTATTAGTTACAACATCATCAAGGTTTTGTTTTAGTGCACGATTAACTTCTTTCCTTATCTTTAACTTTACATCCTCTGATAAATCCACACCACTATCATAGTTTCTTGAATATTTGGTTATAGGTTCATCATCACTTGAGGGGCTACTTATTTCTGGATCGGAACTAGGTAAAACATGAGCCACTTTAAATAATTTCCGCCATTTTTTGATGAGGTTATCAGCCAATTTCTGTAAATGTTTCAAAAATTACATCTAAATGTTAGTTTACTGGTGTTAACAAGGTACACAGAACTATGTAGCATAATGAAAGAATTATAAGGGTTATGAAAATATAATTTAATTTTTGTTTTTTTTTTATGTATAAAGAATATAATAATTTATCTATAGTAACAGTAATATTGGAGGTAAGCCTGTGCCCCAGCAGTGGGGATGTAAATGGATGTTATGAACAGCAATAAATTTATATCATATATTAGAGCACTGCTACAGTGTGGAGTGTACTAACATTAATCATAGAGAATGTTTAAATTATTGCTTTTCTGTAATTTTACTGGTAATTAAGCTCTATTGGTGGAGACTATTTAGGTAAGTACCTACAAGCTACAAACGGTAGTATGCAAACAATACTATCACATCTTGTCTTTTCATCTTATTAATAGACTACACTGGATTCCTTCACATAGTTTCAGTTTATATAAATAAAGTAAGCACTCTTAAAAACATTATAGATTTGGTCATTATGCAACATACAATAAACTTGTACTTTCCACTTCTTTTCATTAGCTGTCAGATGCCAAGTTAGTCAAAAAACATCTACTTACAAATTTTAATGGCTTAGGGATCCTTAACATATAATGATTTGAGTGTGCCTCTTGCATCTCACACTTCTGGCAGAGGTCGTAGTCATTACAACTGACACATTTATAACGGAAGCCCACAATGGGATTGCTGCAATTGTCACAAATTATGTCACTGTGCACCATTTGTTGAGGTTCTATATCCTCTGAAATTAGAAATTGCTGATGACATAATGTAATAATACAAAAATTACTTACTTTTTCAATTTCATTTTAAACATATTTTAGTGAAACATATATAATTGATTTGAAAAAATATATTTAATAATACATGTATAATTCATATTGACTACTAGTGAAAAATACCTTCACTTAAACTTCCAGGAAGACAAAGAGTAGGCACAGCATCAGGAGACAGATGACGGTTTTTAATACATGATGGTGGAAAGTGGCGTGAACAAAATCTATAAGAGACAATGACTTTTTCCTCATTTTTTTTCAGTAAGTCCTCTCTACAAGCAGCCTTTAACCATTCTATTCGACTAAAAAAATAAAAATATTTAGAAAGACAAAAGTCATTAACAGAAAAGTAAGAAAATACATTTTAATGAAGTAGTACGAGAACTACAATTATTTTTTTTATATCTTATAAATGAAACAGTACATGGAGTACATGGAACAATTTAGGATTAATTTACCAAATATTACTCACCGATGCCTTTCTTTAGGTAAACTATAGTAATTTAAATGTTTATTTAATCTGCTGTTGCGCCCACAACCATACACACAACAATAATTCACCATTTTTATAAATTGTAACCTTCTTTTCACTTTTATTATTCTTATATCAAGTAATAAAATTTATTCCTGTATTAAATAGCAAATTTTATAGAAGTATAGTTTACATAAATTGGCACAAGGAGACAGAATACACTAGTTTTTATAATACTTTCACCTTTTTTGTTTACAAACCTCAAATAATTATGTAAACTTTTGAAAAATCTACAATATAGGAAAAACAAATTATTTATTTGATCAGATGTAAGTAATTAACATTAAAATAAATAAATTAAAATTAATAGTACATTATTTCATTAATACCCAAAGTGTAAGCTAAAGTAGTATTCGTATAAGTTAGAAATTAACTACTTTCTTACTAATACTTCTTTAGTTCAAAAGTGTAAGAAAAGGACAATGATTTACAGCAATGTAATAGGGTATGCTAGCATGGTGGGAAATAGCCCAAATACTTAAATATAAATCTCTACCAGACCGAGGTGGGAATCATTGGAGGAGATCTGTGTCCATCAAAACCGTATTGGAAGACGGAACTATCCGTTGTCTTATAGTTAATTTCATATACTTATGATTCAACTATTTCTTTTTTTGGAAGCAATAAAAAACTTAGTTCTAACACATGGTCTGTAACGTAAAAAAATTATTTATTTTTGGAAATTTTCTTCTTGAAATTGTTTTGATATTGCACTTTGTTTGGAAATCTACTGTTTCATTGCAATAAATTACATTATAGCAAATTATATTAATAGTTTTAATTTATGTTAGGTCGTTACAGTACTATCTTATCAATCGTTGACATGACACATCAGACATTGAAACAACAACATAGATCTATGAATTTTAAGTGTTATCATGTTATGTCATTTAAAAGATTTATGTGATTTTTTTTTAATAGCCATAAAAACTTCATAGAAATTGACGTACCATTATTTTTTTCAAATGTTAACTAACCAAAAACTATACTGTATAGATGACAACATCGCGTAGATGCCCCGTACATGAAATTTCAACAAAACTAATCTTTTGTATAGACGTAGGCTGGAGCTTGTTAGAGCTTGCCTATGAGCGAATAATTCTTATACAATAATTTTGAGGTATACTTCAAATTAAACTATGATTCTTAAGAATCAATCTATCTTAAGACAGTTTTTAACCTACTACCAAATATTATTAATTTTAGGATGTAAATATAAATTATCTGTTAACACTCAATGCTGCATTGTAGCTGGCAGATATCAGAACATTGAGCCCTGAATCCGATAAACTTGCTAAAACAAAACTTGCAGTGCAAACTTAACTTAAACTTATACATGCATACATATATATCACGCCTCGTTCCCAGTGGGGTAGGCAGAGACCACCTCTCTCCACTTGCTACGATTCTGGCACACCTCTCGCTTTCTCCACTTTCATAAGCGTCTTCATGCATGCTCGTCGGTTGCGAGTGCTTTTGACCCGGCCTTTCTTTAGGACATCTCCGATTTGATCGGAATATGTCCGCCTAGGTCGACCTGCACCGATTTTTCCAATCATTCTTACCTTGTATATTTCTATCGTTAATCTTCTTTCATCCCTTCTTTCGACATGGCCGAACCATCTAAGCATCCCTTTCTCTATCCTTGTCACTACATCTTCAACCACGCCGCACCGCTTCCTTATCACACTGTTCCTCACTTTATCCATCCGTTTCACTCCAGTTATACTTCTCAGGCTTCTCATCTCCACAGCATTAATCTTACTTTCATGTTTCTTCTGCCATACCCAACATTCACTACCATACATCAGTGTGGGGACCAACACGCCTCTATGCACAGCCAGTCGTGCTCTTTGTGATACGTTCTGGCTATTCATAAAGTTATCATATAAAAAAATGCTACAATTTTCATATTGTATTTTCGGTTGTCGCATATCTTATTTCCGTTAATGACTGGATTTCTTTAACAAATTTTATTTTAAAACGATAATAAAAAGAAAAAATTCCATGCTATTGATTAAATTTGCTAGCCAAATTATTCGCGTAAGAAAATAAGAAACTAGTTTCTTTAGTACCCAGATGATTGTGTTTGGACCTTATGTACTTCTAGATTAAGTATGATTTAAATAAAAGAAAAGCAAATTATATATACGTAAAATACTTTTATTATCTAAAAATAAACAGAGGTGCACATAATCAGTCTTAAGTCTAATCTAAAAAATAAACATCACAGATTTTAAAATAAATATAAAAATGTACATAAAATTCTTAGTCTTTGGTAGCGTTATATATTTGGTAGGTTTAATCAACTTCCTCTACGGTGGAGCCGCTGTGTTGGTTGCCGTACATTCCTCCTGGCATTCCGCCAGGCATTCCACCCGGCATACCGCCTCCGGGCATACCAGCTGCGCCGTGTCCGTGCATCTTAGTCATGAGCGGTGTGCAGACGCGCTGCAGTTCTTTCAGCCGATGCTCGTACTCCTCGCGTTCGGCCAGTGTGTTATTGTCCAGCCACTTGAGCGCCTCCTCGCACTCCCGGCGCGCTGCGCTCTTGTCGTCGTCGCTGAGCTTGTCTCCCGCCTCCTCCACCGCCTGCTTCACGCTGAACACGTACGACTCTAGCTGGTTGCGGGCGGCGACCCTCGCCCGCTGCTTCTCGTCCTCCTCCCTGTAGCGCTCCGCCTCCGACAGCATGCGGTCGATGTCGGCCTGCGACAGCCGCCCCTTGTCGTTCTTGATCACGATGTTCTTGCTGCGGCCGGTGCTGTTCTCCTTGGCTGACACGTTCAGAATGCCGTTGGCGTCCAGGTCGAAGGTCACGTCGATCTTCGGCACGCTGCGCGGTGCCGGCGGAATTCCGGTCAAGTCAAATGTGCCCAGAAGGTTGTTGTCTTTCGTCATCGCGCGTTCCCCTTCGTACACTTGGATGGTGACCGCCGGCTGGTTGTCTGAGTACGTGGTGAAGGTCTGCGACTGTTTACACGGAATCTTCGAGTTGCGCTCGATGATCTTCGTCATGACTCCGCCGGCGGTCTCGATGCCCAGAGACAGCGGCGCCACGTCCACGAGCAGGACGTCTTGGATCTTCGAGTGGGTCTCCCCGCTGAGGATCGCGGCTTGCACGGCAGCGCCGTAAGCGACTGCCTCGTCCGGGTTGATGGAAAGGTTGAGTTTCTTGCCGCAGAAAAAGTCCTGCAGCAAGCTTTGCACCTTCGGAATCCGAGTGGAGCCGCCCACGAGCACGACGTCGTGGATCTGACTCTTGTCCATCTTCGCGTCCCTGAGCGCCTTCTCCACCGGCTCCAGAGTGCCGCGGAACAGGTCCGAGTTGAGCTCCTCAAAGCGCGCGCGGGACACTCGCGTGTAGAAGTCGATGCCCTCGTAGAGCGCGTCGATCTCGATGGTAGCCTCGGTGCTGGAGGACAGCGTGCGCTTGGCGCGCTCGGCGGCTGTGCGGAGGCGGCGCAGGGCGCGCGGGTTCGAGCACATGTCCTTTTTGTACTTGCGCCTGAACTCCTCCGCCAGGTGGTTCACCAGCCTGTTGTCGAAGTCCTCGCCTCCCAGGTGCGTGTCGCCGGCGGTCGCCTTCACTTCGAATAGTGAACCCTCGTCGATGCTCAAGATGGACACGTCGAACGTCCCGCCGCCGAGGTCGAATATCAGCACGTTACGTTCTCCTTTCAGGTTCTTGTCCAAGCCGTAAGCCAGCGCGGCCGCCGTGGGCTCGTTGATGATGCGCAGCACGTTCAATCCGGCGATGGCGCCCGCGTCCTTAGTGGCCTGACGCTGCGAGTCGTTGAAGTACGCCGGCACCGTGATCACGGCGTCGCGCACTGTGCTGCCGAGGTACGCCTCCGCCGTTTCCTTCATCTTCGTCAACACCATGCTGCTGATCTCCTCCGGCGCGAACCTCTTGCTCTCGCCTTTGAACTCCACTTGGATCTTGGGCTTGCCGCAGTCGCTTATCACCTTGAACGGCCAGTGCTTCATGTCCGCCTGGATCTTCGGGTCGTCGAATTTGCGCCCGATCAACCTTTTGGCGTCGAACACGGTGTTGTTAGGGTTGAGGGCCACCTGGTTCTTCGCCGCGTCGCCGATCAGCCGCTCCGTGTCGGTGAAAGCTACGTAGGACGGTGTGGTCCTGTTGCCTTGGTCGTTGGCGATGATCTCCACATTGCCATGCTGCCACACTCCGACGCAGGAGTAAGTGGTTCCGAGATCTATTCCAATGGCTGGCATGTTTATTTAACTCGATCACACTCCTTTGCAACGAACAAACAAATAATAATTACAATAACAATCGCTTGTGAAATAACTTCGCTCAACAGCGAGTTCGCCTCTTCTTCCGCTTTGTGTCGCGTTTCAAATATCAGTGAGGAGTCGCGCCGGCCGCGCCGCTTATATATACAACAAATACAACTCGCGAGACGTCGCGGAGCTTCCAGAGTCGGCCAATCGACCGACGCGCCGCCGAGAACATTCTGCGCGTGACGTCAGCGCTAGACGTCACCGGCAATAAAGAGATAGCTGGAATAATTCAGCTCGTAGGGATACCATCAGCAAATTTTTCCAATTTAATTTGGGAATGTAATTTTCTAATTTAATTTTGAACTCATAGTTTTGCCTTGAAATAAATATTATAACAAAAAATATAAGCTTTTCTAAAACATTTTTTTCACAATACTTTAAAAGTTTTCTAACTTAGTATTTAAAACTGTTTAAAACTTTTTTTAATGTTTGTAGTAAATGTTATTAATTAGTTAATTATTATATCATATTTCCTTTCTTATTTAAATTTACTATTAAATAAATAATTTTTGAAGTCGGAGTCCTCCGAAACTTATATTTGGGAACTTTTCTGTTGAGTATTTTGTACGATTATTGATGAAAAAATAAATTTATTGACCGTCATTTATGAGTTGGTATCAATTGATATCAAATAGCAAATTATGTGATGAAAATTTAATTGCAGTAGAATAAACCTGTGTTAATTTTAACACAAAAATGTTTAACATATACGAATTTCCTTCTTACAATGTTCATATTCTTACTACTACCAATGACTTAGAATTCACATATTGGCAACACAAGAAAAACCTAGAAAGTTCGATAGTTATCCATTTGCACACAGACGTCTAGAAATTTCTGTATGATCTGTGTTGCTAACTGAAGGAAAATTTGCCGTTTTGCTAATTTTCGTTATAGGAAGGAAATAAAGAAACTTGAAATAGTACCAGTTATGTAAAATAATAAAAAACTGTTTTATATAAGACAAATATATTTTTAAAATTTTTATTTACACATTTGTAGTATTAACTTCAAGCTTATTATTCAGTGATTTTTTATTGAAAAATATGTATTTCGATCAAACTTTCAATATTTTTTTCTGTACTACAAGTATATTTCCTTTTTTTGAAAAAAATAAATATTTAAAAAAATGTGTCTATCTATATTTATGCAACGTTTTAAATTATCAACGTTATAAAATTCATTGTGGTGACGAGATACTTTTTTTTTTTTCTTTTTTGCAGGAAAATTTGGGCAAGAGAAGAGAAAATGTTTATGCAAACGCTGGCAACACAGTACGTATATATAAGCTGTCTTCACTTTTTTCTGCTGTTTATATATATTAAGTAAAATGTCAATTTAGCTTACGTTAACATATTTCCGGCAAATAATCTAAATTGTTAATGAATTTCAATAAAATGCTTTATCTAATTGGTTTTGTCGGTTCATACTTACAACTACCATGATAAAATAAAAAAAAATCAAAAGCAATACATTCCGGCAAAGAATAATAATTATAATTTTATTCAGCATCTATAACTATTTGCAAAACTATATAAATAGTTAACGATATATACAAATAAAATAAACCTGTGGCACATATAACAATTTTTAATATTTTAATATTTACAAGTTTTTAAGTTTGGTTATTTACATTTAGTCTACATAGTTTCTCTTCATTGCGGTATAAAATTGTTTCTGATATAATTTCTTACACAATTTAAAAGTGTATATTTCCCTTTTTCGATGCAACTGTGCATATATTTAATATTACGAAACACAAAAGAATTTATAGGTTTTAAAACAAAAGGAAAATTAGGAAATATAAAATAGACATATACTATGTTCTTTAGCTTCAAATATATATAGTAGCTGTTCCCGGCCTGATTTCTTGCCGTAACACTTCCGTGACTTCCTTTAAGGAAGGAATTTTGTAAAATCCATTCTTATCTGAGAAAGAAATTTTTAGTGTTTATGTCTTTTCTAAAATCTCGTGATGAGAGTCAATGAATGTCTGGATATCTATATATGAGAAGCCCTCATCGGCATTAATTAAAAAGGAAACACTATGTATTGAATTATTACCACAATGTTATCTATTGCGATCTGCTGATTCCTGATGTCTACCACCACCGACCCTTTACGTTGTTTATAGAACATTCTGTGCACGGAGTTTTCCCATAGGGCAACATTAAAAGTCGTCGTTGTGTTCAGAATCCAATGGGTTTCGTCTGCCAGATGATTTTATTATAACGGTTACAATGATTTTTTTTTGAAAATCAGCCATTGCGCGACCAGGGCACTTACTTATCGTCGGTTCAATTTGTTATTAAAAAATATTGTTGAGATTTACAATAATATAAAAAAATTGTTGACTCGAGATAATTATTAACCGTTTAGGTTTTAGGAAGCAAAATACTACCGGGCACTTGACCTCATAGTAAGTAACGCTATTTAGGATGTTTATACACGGTACACCACATTGCGCTCTTCGCTTTGAGACATTAGGTCTCGTTACCCCAGTAAATACACTAACTATAGCGCCTGTCAAACCAGAACAAAGTAATATTTGCAGAGTAATGTTTGTCGAGTGCAACAGGCGTTGTGATGATACCTATCTAATATATATCGTCTCCGGTAACAGAGATCCACCGCAGTGCTTGATTAAATAGTGATAAATATTATTATGTTTACTATATTCATTACTTTTATTATAATATTATTACAAAGCAATCACTTTGGAACATATATGTTACTACTTATGTTGAGAGTAATATTCCTTTAAAGGTCAGCGACGATACTGGGACCCCACTCAGGCCGTGGATCCGGGTCCACGAGCCCAGTGTCAGATGAGCTGTAAGAGCCGCTGTGGCTTGCAGCCCGATCTACATCAAGAATATAGAGGGACCCCTTTGGTGTTGCGCCTGTCCATGCGCGTCATTGATCACTTTCCATCAAGTGAACTGTTCAAACGTTTGCTCACCCTTCCCATAAACAAAATTAGAAACTTTGGTTTGTTCGTAATTTCTAATGCAAGGAGATATAATATTTTGTCATAAGGCGACGAGCGCAATGCGGTGCAGCGTATATCGTCTTAATCAGCACTAAGCTTTTATGACCGAAGACATCATTCAGCATTAGTTAAACATCCCGATCGTCTTGCCGCTTTGTTGTATAAAAAAAATATAATTTTTTTACAATCCATCACTTAAAATGTTAGGTTATCAAGAAACATTTTTCTCATTTTTTTATTAATACTAGATGGGGCTGTAGTATATCTACTTCAATAAGTTAAATTTAATATTAACTTAATTTTAAAATAATTTAAACACAAGTGAACAACACAGTGAATATTGTTACTAACCTAACATTTTTATACATTATATATTATTATAACATTGAAATTAAGTTAATTTTGATATATAATAGTAACCTAATTATTTTTATTATAAAATACTAACCTGTTATATTTACCTGTTATAAAACTTTATAGATACATTAATTTAGGTCCCAACATGCTGAATTAATACATGTAGAAATTTTCTACCAGTCAACCTAGGACGTAGAATAGTGGTGAAGTAGAATCGCAATGCAGATATTGTCATTGTTTTATTTAGATATAGGTTGTATACATAGTTACTATACTATTATAACTCGTAGACAATCACAAATAAATATTTGTATATGTACTACAAAATATATATAACGTATCATATATATTACAGGCAATATATATACATATGAGGTACTAGTTTTAGAGTTCCAGGATATGCCTTCTCGCCATTCCTATAAATACTTTTTTATTTGATGATCTTCTAATCTCATCTGTCAAGGAGATCCAGGGTCGAGCTGCCTGAGCTGTAAGAGTTACCGACAAAAACGGTGAGGTGTTGTTAAATTAGTAGATCAGCGGAAGTCCCTGTCATGGATTGGAAAAAGGAATTTGAAATTATCTTTTAAGCAAGAAAGAAAGAAATATTTTATTTGTCCAAAACCTGTTTTCCTTTTTTTATTCATATAAAATAATTTACACACAATGTAACAAAGACAAACATGAACTACCCTCAGTCTACATGTGGGCATACACCCACAAAACTGATTATCAGCGCAGCCATTAGATTGAAGTACATAGGAGTAGTTGGATCATTTATAATTGAGAAAAGAACGAGTGATATTCTAGAAATACAGCTTTGACGAATGAGAAGCCATTTAAGGCGAGAGCGGTATTTAGAGAGGTAGTCATATTTTCGAAGTCCGTAAATATATCTTATGCATTTTTGACGAGTCGTTTTAGCTTGTTAAGAAAATCTTTGTTAATGTCGGGGTGACACAAATCTGCACAATCTCCAATTGGCATAATTAGGAACTGTACAAGCATAATCCTTGTTTTGGAGCAGTATTGAAGGCGGTGTTGATAAAACTTTACGACTTACTTTAGTGATCTGTGTGCTTCAATTATACGGGGAGTGGAATTAGATCCATATTATAAAAAAAAGAGGGTAACATAGGGTTGTAATCTGTTTTTTGCAATAGTCTTATTCTACTTACAATCATTGCCTGGCACTCACTCTAGGTATCGGATATGCCAAAGCGTTTGTACCAGATGCAAATGAACGATGATGAAGATTCTTATCGTCATATAAATTCTGAGAGCGAAGTAATGTTCATTTATTTTAACGGATAACGGTCATCAAACATTTTTTTTATATTACGAAGCGAAGAGACGAACGGTACGTACACACGATGATAAGTGACGCCCGCCCATAACAACGTGCCGCTAGTTAAAATGTTATTTACATTGCGCTCATCGCCTGACACGCAAGGTGTTGAGTCTCGTTACTACAGTAATTACATTACTTACAGCACCCTTCAAACCGGAATACTGTAGATTATAGAATTTCACATCACGGGAATGTTTGAAAGGATTTAAGTAGCCAAAGTACACGAAATGCCGAGGTACAGTAGATTCCACAGGAACTAATTATTCTCTTTTTTAGATATAAAAATAAAAAAAATGCTTGTGAGCTAAAACCTAAGCAGTATAGCCGGATATCCTCAAATTTGCCTTTAAGTAATTGCTGTGTCATTAATGCAACTGATAGACAACGGAAACAATGGTTTGACAGTATAAAGTACTGGACCGGGTTTAAATACCATCAGTTAAAAAGAATAGCTGAGAATTGATTTGGCTTTATCAATTTGATGACCCCTAGCTTGTCTGAAGAGTGCACCTAATGATGATGATGATGATGTGACATTACTTAAAAATAAGTAGTTCATTAGATTTCGTTAATTAGGTGAACTTTCTTAAAACATATACTAAAATTAACGGCAATGGACGGTCTTCAGCTACTATTGAAGAATATTGATGACAATAGCCTGCCTGAGGCGAAGCAAGATTCAATGAATGCTTTAGAGTTCACCAAAGACTTTTTCATCATCATCATCAGCCGACAATCGTCTACCGCTGGACATGGGCCTCCTCCAAAGATTTCCATATCGATTTCTTTGGAAAAAATTATCTCTAAATATTTTTTTATATACCGTATTCGCCTATCTATCTCGTTCCGTGTCATACCAGCTTCCAAAGATTAATATATACGTCAGGATAAATAAAAAAAAATTATTTATTTATCTCCACAAACCAAAAATAATTATAAACAATGTTCTCAAGTTACGTACATCATTTAACAATATTGCTGTGGACCGCTGATGCTTGTGATAGGTAACAAACCCGTGTTACAGGTCACCAGAGCACCAGGTCTCCGACTCCCGTACAGTAACATAGCAGCATAACTTAAGAGCAGAAGAGATCATCTCTAATGAGTGTGTGTGTTGTGTATCAGTGTATATTTTGAGCGTATAACAAGTACTTTATATTTATTAATATTTACATAGTATCTCTAAAAGTTTTTCTGTATCTGTGTATGATTGAGTAAGAAGCCATTTTTGAACTATGATATTTGGATTGAAATGATTTAGGCAATATATATATATACATATATAATAATTTGTGTAATTTGTTATAAAGGTATAGTTCTAAGAATACAAAAAACCTTTGAGCAAAGAGGATCTAAAGAAGTCAACCGGACACATGAGGTTTCATCGAGCATTGCTGGAACTGTACTCCATTAGAGAATGGTGTTTAACAGCTCTGTTAAGTGTGAACAATTGTCGCGTGGTTAAAACACACGTCTCATTGAGAAGCTCGTCTGTAGGATGAAGGCGAGGTTTCAAGTAACAAAACTTAAGTAAAGCTCTCTGTGCCCGATCAACCTGTTATGAGGTGAGTTCTTGCAGTACCCCCAGAATGAAAAAGAAACTGTAAAATGGAGGAAAACACTAACTTATCAAAACGCAACATCCTTTCAAAACATTTATTGATCGTGACTACTTAAACACTAGAAATAAATAGGCTCAGTCTTTTTGTTACTTATTGCTAAATTATTTACACGGAATGTTTTGTACACAAGTATTCATTGTTTTATAATTTAATATACTTCCTCTACGGTGGGACCGGTGTGCTGGTTTCCATACATTCCTCCTGGCATACCCCCGCCGTACATTCCGCCAGGCATCCCACCTGGCATACCACCAGGCATGCCGCCGCCGTACATTCCTCTAGGCATTCCTCCTGACATCCCACCTGGCATTCCTCCTGGCATTCCACCTGGCATTCCACCTGGCATACCGCCACCGGTCGTTCCAGACGCGCCGTGTCCGTGCATCTTGGTCATGAGCGGTGTGCAGACGCGCTGCAGTTCTTTCAGCCGGTGCTCGTACTCCTCGCGCTCGGCCAGGGCGTTATTGTCCAGCCACTTGAGCGTCTCCTCGCACTCCCGGCGCGCTGTGCTCTTGTCGTCGTCGCTGAGCTTGTCTCCCGCCTCCTCCACCGCCTGCTTCACGCTGAACACGTACGACTCTAGCTGGTTGCGGGCGGCGACCCTCGCCCGCTGTTTCTCGTCCTCCTCCCTGTAGCGCTCCGCCTCCGACAGCATGCGGTCGATGTCGGCCTGCGACAGCCGCCCCTTGTCGTTCTTGATCACGATGTTCTTGCTGCGGCCGGTGCTGTTCTCCTTGGCTGACACGTTCAAAATGCCGTTGGCGTCCAGGTCGAAGGTCACGTCGATCTTCGGCACGCCGCGCGGCGCCGGCGGAATACCGGTCAAGTCAAATGTGCCCAGCAAATTGTTGTCTCTCGTCATCGCGCGTTCCCCTTCGTACACTTGGATGGTGACCGCCGGCTGGTTGTCCGAATACGTGGTGAAGGTCTGCGACTGTTTACACGGAATCCTCGAGTTGCGCTCGATGATCTTCGTCATGACTCCGCCGGCGGTCTCGATGCCCAGAGACAGCGGCGCCACGTCCACGAGCAGGACGTCTTGGATCTTCGAGTGGGTCTCTCCGCTGAGAATCGCGGCTTGCACGGCGGCGCCGTAAGCGACCGCCTCGTCCGGGTTGATGGAAAGGTTGAGTTTCTTGCCGCAGAAAAAGTCCTGCAGCAAGCTTTGCACCTTCGGAATCCGAGTGGAGCCGCCCACGAGCACGACGTCGTGGATCTGACTCTTGTCCATCTTCGCGTCCCTGAGCGCCTTCTCCACCGGCTCTAGCGTGCCGCGGAACAGGTCCGAGTTGAGCTCCTCAAAGCGCGCGCGGGACACTCGCGTGTAGAAGTCGATGCCCTCGTAGAGCGCGTCGATCTCGATGGTGGCCTCGGTGCTGGAGGACAGCGTGCGCTTAGCGCGCTCGGCGGCTGTGCGGAGGCGGCGCAGGGCGCGCGGGTTCGAGCGCATGTCCTTCTTGTACTTGCGCCTGAACTCCTCCGCCAGGTGGTTCACCAGCCTGTTGTCGAAGTCCTCGCCTCCCAGGTGCGTGTCGCCGGCGGTCGCCTTCACTTCGAATAGTGAACCCTCGTCGATGCTCAAGATGGACACGTCGAACGTCCCGCCGCCGAGGTCGAATATCAGCACGTTACGTTCTCCTTTCAGGTTCTTGTCCAAGCCGTAAGCCAGCGCGGCCGCCGTGGGCTCGTTGATGATGCGCAGCACGTTCAATCCGGCGATGGCGCCCGCGTCCTTAGTGGCCTGACGCTGCGAGTCGTTGAAGTACGCCGGCACCGTGATCACGGCGTCGCGCACTGTGCTGCCGAGGTACGCCTCCGCCGTTTCCTTCATCTTCGTCAACACCATGCTGCTGATCTCCTCCGGCGCGAACCTCTTGCTCTCGCCTTTGAACTCCACTTGGATCTTGGGCTTGCCGCAGTCGCTTATCACCTTGAACGGCCAGTGCTTCATGTCCGCCTGAATCTTCGGGTCGTCGAATTTACGCCCGATCAACCTTTTGGCGTCGAACACGGTGTTGTTGGGGTTGAGGGCCACCTGGTTCTTCGCCGCGTCGCCGATCAGCCGCTCCGTGTCGGTGAAAGCCACGTAGGACGGTGTGGTCCTGTTGCCTTGGTCGTTGGCGATGATCTCCACGTTGCCATGCTGCCACACTCCGACGCAGGAGTAAGTCGTTCCGAGATCTATTCCAATGGCTGGCATGTTTATTTAACTCGATCACACTCCTTTGCAACGAACAAACAAATAACAATAACAATCGCTTGTGAAATAACTTCGCTCAACAGCGAGTTCGCCTCTTCTTCCGCTTTGTGTCGCGTTTCAAATATCAGTGAGGAGTCGCGCCGGCCGCGCCGCTTATATATGCAACAAATACAACTCGCGAGACGTCGCGTAGCTTCCAGAGCCGGCCAATCGACCGACGCGCCGTCGAGAACATTCTGCGCGTGACGTCAGTGCTCGACGTCACCGGCCAGAAAGAGATAGCTAGAATAATACAGCTCGTAGGGATACCAGCAAGAGAAAATTACCTTTTAATATGCGAAATTTAACATTTAACTATTTCCCTCTTTTTTAAATTTGGCTTGATATTTTTAATATAATGAACATTCATAAAATTATTTCTTCGTGATATAATTTTTTTAAGACTATAGATTATGAATTTTACATTCTGTTTGTATTGTAATTAATGCATAATATAATATAATGCCATGGTACTGAGTTTATACGCTCCTAGCAGGATTTGGGTATATTTAAAAAAAAAACTGTAAAAATATTTTACCAATATTGCACATTGGATGATGTGTATTTATTATTTACGTTTCGGGAAATATTATTTTCTACGCTGGTCACTTTTAGAATCGTCTTGAAACGGACCATTCGGAATGAAAGGCTCTGAGAATATTCTGGACTTGTAATAACCAACACTCGGCTTGTACAGAGTAGAGATACAATTAGCGTTGTGCGCGCTCGTTCACTGAACAGATAGCCCCTTACTACTGCAATTGTACAAATGTACTAGATCGATCTTTTAGTTAATTTAGTACAAAATGCACTAGGCATTGAAATGATCTTGTTTCTGGTTCCTCGGCTAATTGTATGTATAACTCCGATCTTGATCTGGACTCACGAAAATATCTATACGTATGACAAAAAAAAATACTAAGAACATTGATGGTTCCTATCCAGTTATTTATTCCTAGTTCATCTGTTTGTATTAAGTTAGTTAGGTACTAAAGGTCGTACGATTTATTGATTTAATAATATTTGATGTCCCTTTATTCTTTTGCAGGATTAGGACTGTCATTATAAAAAGAATATTAGAATGGCGCATTTAAAAATCAGATATTACATATAAAACTATTTTTTTTTTTATTTTTTAATTACACATTGCTATGTAGAACTCGATTATTTGACACTAGGTCCGGTCTAGCTTCGGGTACGGGATCCGATGTACTAAATGTATTAAATAAACGAGGAGCAGAACCGTTGCGGAGCAGTTAGTTCTAGTACAGTGACGGGAATTGGTGTCTTTAGTACATAGTACATGTACTACACAAGCCTACCGCTTATGTGTAGTGGAATTAATCCAATATATCAATTCAATTCGATTATGTGAGATATTTCATTAACTTATTGCAGTACCTCCAAAGTGGCTAAATATTAAAACGTCAGAAGTTTTATTCGAACTAGAGTTTTGTAATCATCATCATTATCAGCCGACATACTTCCACTGCTGGACTGGCCTGCAATTTTGAGTTACTAACAAAGAATTTGTTTTATTTTATACGAAAATTGGACGAGTCTATTTCCGCTGTGGACTATCTTAACTTACTTAATAAATGAGAACAAGCTTCTTCTAGACTATTGTGCTTTGTATCATAATCCACCATTTTTGGTGGCAGAAATGCGTATGCATTGTGGTGCAGGAAAAGTTACACTAGAAGACAAATTGAAGAACATATATGTCAGGTTCCTTTGAAGTAAATTCTATTCAAGATATGTTGTGCGAAGACCAACGACGCATATGGTTAGGTTAGGTTAGTGAAGAATCGTAGTTCAATTTTATGTTTAAGCGCCATCTAACGGCGATAAGGTATATTTATCTAAATTACAGTGCTATCTAATGGTAAAAATAAAATTTACAAGGCTATATATATGTCGGTTCTATTTAAAACTAAAGCGCCATCTAGTGACATAAGTTTGCGTCAAGTAATGTATCGAATGTGTATTTCACAAATGTATCCTACAAACGAGGTAGGATGCAGAGATGATGTGAATATAATAATTATTTCTTAAAAACCTTATTTATTTTAAATAGATTAAAATAACTACTCTACAACTCTAGTAAGAATCATCATTATTAACATCATTAGGTGTCCTCTAGTAAGAATACAAATAATTTTAGTGATGTGTTAGTTTCCTAATGTGTATAATATGGTACTATACACAGTAGGAAACTAACACTTTCCGTTACACAATCAATAATTACTCTGCGAGTGCTATATTCCGCCATCATCTTTAACTGATATTTAAGATAGATTCTTCAACAGGCTTTATGACATTTATTCTAAATCGCTATTTTTGAATTACATAATTGTCGGTGATTTTAATCTTCCACACCTTGAATGGCCCACGGATGGTCCCTCCCTGGAACCCTCTAACCCAGTCACAGAAACTGCAATAACATTATATAACGTCATGGCTTTCGTGAGCTTAAAACAGGCAAACATTGTTAAATACGAAATGGTAAGTTACCTGATCTATTCTTATGTATATCAGACTGCTCTGTAGCTAAATCAGATAATCCACTCTTAACCGCTTCTTACCAACATCCATTACTAGATATTTTGTGTAAAATAAACAGTTTTCAATCTATCCCTGTCAAAGATAAAACTAAAAGAAATTCTATAAACCTAATTATGACCAAATCAATGAGGAAATTTCAAAAATAGACTGGTATTCAGAGTTGAGTTGTCCTTGTGTTAATAAAGCGGTTAATATATTTTACCAACGTATTAATACTATAATAGATTCTAACGTACCGACTGTCTCAGTAAAAGTACGAAAGTATCCTGTATGGTGTTCCAAAAGTTTAATTTGTATTAGGCGGAAATTTAAACTATGGATACGATGGAAAAGTTAAAAATCCTTAAGAGATTACTAAGAATATTCTCTACAAGAAAACGAGTAAAACTTCTCATGACTAAGTGCTATAACAACATTGAGGATTGATTGATGAAAACTCAATTAAAACAAACATTAAATTATTTTGGATATAGACGTCTGAACTAAAGGAGATAATTTCCGGATATCCAAAAGGAATGAAGTTTGGCCATATAAGATCAAATGATCCGAAAACCATGTCAGAAATGTTTTCACATTATTTTAAATTTGTCTACGAGCCTTTGCCTGACGGTGTTTACACTCTCTCACACTAAAACTTCTTTCAAGACAACCTCAGTAACATCAATCTAAACTATGTTCGTGTCATGCAGGAGGAAGAGTATTTGGCCTTGAGAAATACTAATCCTAATAAAGGTGCTAGGGCCTGAAAAACAAACCCTGTACTTCTGATGTGTACGGCCAGAACAATTTGTGTTCCATTGAGAATTATGTTTAACAGAAGTTTGGCGCCTGGGATATTTCCAAATGAGTGTAATGCCGCTTTCGTAACAACAATTCATAAATCGGGTTGCAAATGTAACAATGAGAAATATCATCCAATATTAATTGTTTCATCAACCTCTAACATATTCGAGAATCTTATTTACAATCACATATATTCTCCCTTAAAAAATATAACATTAGACGAACAGCACAGATTTGTTCAAGGTAGGTAAACCGTGACAAATCTTCTTGTTTTCATCCATGATTGTTTTGTACTGTTGCTCCTTCTGTTCTTATCAATATTTTTAAGAACATAATGGGCCGTTGCAATTACTTTACACGTCAAACAAAAACATGCGAAAGATTATAAAATACCAAATATGTTTGCAGTGAGACATTTTAAAGGAACAATTGTACATACTTTTATATTCAATATGTTGCACTTTTATTTTTCTCCAAGTTAAATAAATATGATATACATTAAATCCTTTACTATACACTTATAATACAAACGGACACATATAGGTTATATTTATAATAAAGAAACAAAAAAACAAATAAACACAGATCATAATCATCAGCTAAGAGACTTCCAATGCTGGACATAGGCCTCCTAAAGATATCTCCACATTTAGCAGTCTTACGCTGCCCACATCGAGCAGCTTCTCGAGATCTCTCAGTCAACATAGCCTGCGGTGTCACTGGGCAGTAGGAGCCGTCATTGAAGGGGAGATCTAGGCCATTTCCCACGACACCGGCCTAATGCAGATTATTATGTATAACATATGTAAAACTTTCACTATTCAATTACTCAGTGTGATGATATTAAAAGATTTCCTCTCCGTGTTGCAGTGGCTGTGCGCTTGCTCTGTTAAGCATCTCTGTTGGGTTTGGATGATAGTTCGGCTCTACCAGATCTACACTCCGATACTCAATCAATATGAGCGTCAGATTTGGATAAAAGAGTATAAGCATTTTATATAAATATATATAAAAAAACTTAATAAAGATATAAGTGGGACCCATTAATCTATTTTAATTATTTTTTACGTTTTTGTTTATAACAATTTGTGGGTTTTTTTCTTATTTATTTTTGTTCATAACTATGACTAGATCTATTATAAACTGCAAATAAATCATAACTGGTGGTAGTGCCTCTGCTGAGGAGACCGTGCGCATACCACCGCAGCGCCTATTGCAGCCGACAGACAGTACTGTGTGACATCACTGTGATCCGGTTTGAAAGGCGCTGTAGCTAGTATAATTACAGTCGTAACGAGAAACCTCCTATGTCTAAAGGAGACGGGCGCGTTGCGGAACAGTGTATGCGTTCCCCACTGGCGCCACGTTGTTATGCGCGTATCACTTACTATCAGGTGAACGTCCCGCTCGTCCAATCGCTACATTGTATTAAAAAAAAGCGCCGCGATGAGTATGCTCTTGTGTGATAATAACGTGATCGCTATCAGCGCTGCACGCGCCCGGCTGCTCTGGCACTGATAAGCATTATCACCCTCATCGGCTTCACACATCACACGTGTAGCAGCGCGCGAGTTCCTCCTCCGATGACCTCATACTCATTGCCGCCATTAGACGCGAGCCGTGCGCCTCTTAAATTCATATGTATATTTATCTACGTATATATTTAATTACACCCCCATTATCTCTCCCCCTGTAGCACTCTCCATCTCTTCAACCTCTCCGCATCCAATTTTCCATTTTTCTCACCATTCTCCTCCCCATTTACATACTACTTGATCCTACATATATATATATTTCATTTTTGTTTTGGTTTAAGGTTTGTGTTTTTGGGTATTATGTTTCTGCATTTTTGTGTTCAAAGTTTTGATTTAATTTTGTTTTTTTTTTTTCTTTTTTTTATTTTAGCCCTGAGTCAGATGAAGCCGCAATGGTTGTCAATAACTTGCTGCGCAAATGGCCGCCGACCAATGCCGCGAGCACGGCGCGCCGAGTTACTCAGTGTTCCGATAAACCTCTGTATAACGTCATGTGTTGTTTTTTTTTTTTTATTAACGTGTGTAACAAAATGCTAACGGAATGCACATCCCGGGACCAATAGTGGGCCGGTGCCGGGGTAGTGTCGAGTTCCAAGCGACTAAAAAGCTTCACACGGTATTCCTGCCTCATCCACATACTCGAGGGACGCGGGATAACATATTTCAGTTCCTCCGCGACCCCCGATCGGCGCCCGAATAAACGGGTCCACCCCGGGGAGGGATGTGATGTGAAGCAAGATCCCTACTTGGCGACGCGTCGGAATACGAGACGCAACATCATATGCACACCAGGAACGCTCCCCAACGGGTGCGCCGGCCCGACGGCCCTTGTCGGTCGCGGCGCCAGGTTACTGCCGAGGAGCCATTCGGCGGTCGTGCGCTCGGCCCCGCCATGCGGCGGGAGCTGTCATCGTTGCGGCGGTGAGCGTTATCGGTTCTTCGCTCCTGCAGCAGAAGCTCCAACTCCTTAGTTTCCGCACACGGTCCCTACAATGGCCGCGTCCGCGGCCAGGTGCGGGCACTCTGCGCCCACGCATCGCGCGACCGCAACCTCGCCTCTCTATATACAGGGGATCAAACCTCAGAAAGCAAAAGGAATATAACATAATCAATATGGCGCCGGTCTCGAGATCGAAATAATTGTAATGGTTACTGATTTAACAATTTGATCCTTTCTTAATCAGGACTCAACGACTTTGAGTAAACACGCACGCACGTCCAAAAACGAGAATAGAGAAATATAGCTGGAACACTGTCACATCCGGCATTGCTAGGTTTGTGAACCAGACTGGATGAGACCTTGTCCTGACCCTCCATTCAAAGGAACAAACTACTCCTGCACTCCCGCACACTCCTGTAGGTGTAATATCATAAAGTCGTCGTCGTCATGAACTATTCGTTGGTGTTACTGCCGACTATTGTATTATTACTGGGGTAACGAGGCTTGGTAAGATGTCGCAAGCGTTACGTATCACTTAACATCAGATGAATTCCCCCCTCGTTTCGTTGTCTAATTGAATAAAAAAAAATCCATATTTCCGATTCACACCTCATCTGTATATATGGAGGTCCATACATTTGTAAGAAATGTGATAAACGTTGTGCAACCCTCTCAGTCACAAACATCCCCAAGGACTATTTCCAGCGGTGGGTGGTGTGGGTCAATGCGAAGGAGTGGTGCGTTGCTCTCAGCAACAGTTAATGAGACATTACTAAAAACTAAATCCAACACGCGACCGTTAACATTTTTAAATGAATTACTCTGAGAGAAATCCATGTTGGTCATAGCATCCAAGAATTCCATACAGGCATACTGCACACCCCGACAGCGAGGGTTGGCCAGGACGTACCCTCTGTCGCACCACTGCACCCATGGTAGATTGAAGTCTCCGACCACTAGGGTGCGGCTTCCGGGGAATCTCCCGCCGATATCAGCAATAAGGCGCCTGATGACATTTAAACATTCGGCAATTATCTTCCGGTCCGGGGGCAAGTAACTCAATATAATATACAAGTCATATCCGCGCCCGGACACTTCCGCCGGAAGCAGCGCGCAGAGCACTTCCGCCTGTTCACACGTGTAGTGTTCGAACAGCCGCGGCCGCAGGTTTTCGTTTACGCACATCATGACACCACCGCCCGACTTTTTATTAGTCGCGCGCAGGTCACGATCCCGTCTGAACACTCGATATCGAGTGTCGCAGATCGCATCGCTTGATACGTCATCTTTGAGCCAAGTTTCCGTTATCAGAAGTACATCGAACCGGTTAAGCGAAGCGTTGCTATAAAACTGTTCAAGTTTCGTTCTCATACCGCGAACGTTTTGATAGTAAATGTGTAGTGTTTGCCATTGCCGTTAATGCCGTAAGTCGACTATTTTCTAACAAACGACGCTTTGCCGTTCACTATAGACGATCTAACGGCAACAACGGCAATACTATATTAAGCGAGCGCGCAACATTCGTATAGGATATTGCACACTACAATCTACATGAATAACAGAATGCTGGGCGTTCAGCGTCCTTGTTGCCGGATTTCGAACATTACTGTAATTCGGTTTGAAGGGAGTTGTAACTATTGTTAGTGTCTCCGTTGCCGCTGACCGTCTAGGTACTACCACAGCGCCTATCACAGCCGATGGACAGTATTGTACGTACATTACTGTAATCTGGTTTGAAGGATCGCAGTAATTTCCGCACAATACTAGAAGGATAGGCACAGAGTCCCAACAATGGGAAGTTTAAGTGGGCTAATTTTTTACATTATCCATAACATATTTTGTGAGGCATCGAATCTCCTCTCAAGAGGAAAGGCACCGAGTCCCAACACTGGGAACTTTAAGTGGGCAAATTTTTTACATTATCCATAGCATATTTTGTGAGGTATCGAATCTCCTCTTAAGAGGAAAGGCACCGAGTCCCAACAGTGGGAACTTTAAGTGGGCTAATTTTTTACATTATCCATAGCATATTTTGTGAGGTATCGAATCTCCTCTAATGAGGAAAGGCACCGAGTCCCAACAGTGGGAACTTTAAGTGGGCAAATTTTTTACATTATCCATAGCATATTTTGTGAGGTATCGAATCTCCTCTAATGAGGAAAGGCACCGAGTCCCAACAGTGGGAACTTTAAGTGGGCTAATTTTTTACATTATCCATAGCATATTTTGTGAGGTATCGAATCTCCTCTTAAGAGGAAAGGCACCGAGTCCCAACAGTGGGAACTTTAATTGGGCTAATTTTTTACATTATTTGTAGCATTTTGTAAAATCTCGAATCTCCTCTTAAGAGGAAAGGCATCGAGACCCAACAGTGGGAACTTTAAGTGGGCAAATTTTTTACATTATCCATAGCATATTTTGTGAGGTATCGAATCTCCTCTAATGAGGAAAGGCACCGAGTCCCAACAGTGGGAACTTTAAGTGGGCTAATTTTTTACATTATTTGTAGCATTTTGTAAAATCTCGAATCTCCTCTTAAGAGGAAAGGCACCGAGTCCCAACAATGGGATCTTTAAGTAGGCTATTTATATATTCATTGTATGTGGAATGACTTTTTATGTGAAGGCTCCGCCATCCTAGACGAAGCTTCTACTCCCAACAGTGGGAACAAGGAAGGGCCTGCTTAATATATTTATAGGTATAATGAAGTGCTCGATAGATACGCGATCGCTTGGTAGAAGGTTCTCAGAAGAACACTTTTATATAAACAGTATGAATATTCTCAAAAGAACAGTTAGTCGCCGTGTACGACATTGCTCTTCAAAATCTTCAAGTTTCTCTTCATCGCCATGACGTCACTCGATGACACGGCGCCTCGAAGTCCGGAGCAGTAGCAAGTGTCATCTCTTCTTTTTTTTTATGCAACATCATGTTAGCGCCACAGTTTCATTGACACCCATTGCGGATTCATCGGATCTGATATCCGCGAGCTGATGTGTCATCTCTTCAACAGTGCGACCTATATGAATACTTTAGAAAAAAGACGCTCCTCGTTGCGCATGCGCAATCCGTTAAGATTAATTGCACAATAATTTTTAATATTGCGTAATTCGGGTAAAGCGATGTATAGATATAGTGAGGAAATATTTTTCTTCATAATTTTTGGGATAAGTTCGTATTTATTGTGCTCTCTCATTATTCATTTCGACATTTGGCACTAAACAATAAAGTTCCATGTTAATGGATGTGAAATTATCACTCATTTAATACGTTCATTCGTTGACAGTTCGGTTGTCATCGTGTTCCGATAAAGATCCGAGTTTACCCGAAGGAAAATAATTTCTCACCCCATCTATACAATCCCTCCGCTAACCACATACCGCTTATTAGTTCACTAAACGGAGCGCTCGCAAACTAGTACAATCGTACAAATGCACTAGTTCGGTCTTTTAGTCCTCTTCGTGCATTGAAATGATCCGGTTCGCTGGCCCTCGGCTACTTGTACGTTTAACACCGATCTTGATTTGGACTCACGAACATATCTATTCGTATGACCAAACAAAAATACTAAGAACATTGATAGTTCCTCTTAAGTTATTTATTCACAGTTTATCTGTTTGTATTAAGTTAGTTAGGTACTAAGGGTCGTACAGTTTATTGATGTGATAATATTTGATTTCCCTTTATTCTTTTGCAGGTTTAGGACTGTCGTAAAAAACAGAATATTAGAATGACGTGTTTAAAAATCAGATATTATATAGACAATAATTGATATTTTTTTATATTATTTTTAACTACACATTGCTATGTAGAAATCAATCTTTTGACTCTCGCTTCGCGTAACGAATCCGATGTACTAAATGAATGAGAAGCAGGAACGTTGAGGAGCAGTTCGTTCAAGTACATTGTCGGGAATTGGTTCTTCTAGTTCATAGTTAGTACATGTACACAAGCCTAGATACAATATACAACCATTGTTTGTATGGAATTGGCACAAAACATATTAGAAATTTTATCTTTAATTTTCGGAAAATTTCCGTGATTTTTATTAAAAAATGAGATTCCTTATATTCATTCATGTTTTTTGAGCAGCTTAACTCACATTTTATATTTCCATGTTAAAAACAATGACAATTCTAATTCAGTCGCCACTTCATCGTACCTGATGATTTTAAGCATTTATAGAATGATAAAAGCAATAGAAAAAATATATACGTATAGCCTTTTTGCTTTATATATATAAAGCCGCAATTAGTTTTGGAATTATTATATATAAATTCATTCTTCAACTGAATAGATTATTCAATGCAACTAACATTTCTTTTAGTTTAGTACAATTAATAATGCGGCTGATAAAATATGTTTATTTATTTAGTATAGTCCAAATAGGAGAGACTTAGTAGTCAAAGCTATTTAAACACTGTACTAAAATTATAAGAAAATGAAATTAAACAATGTCGTATTTATTCAGTTATAATATATAATGATTAGTGCTAGTAGTGACAAAAAATACCTACCTATAACGAATACAAATACGGCAATGGACGGTCTTCAGCTACTATTGAAGAATATTGAGAACAATAGCCTGCCTGAGGCGAAGCAAGATTCATTAAATGTTTGAATGTTCACCCAGAGACTTCCATCTTCATCATTAACTGACAAACGTCCACCGCTGGACATAGGCCTTCTCCAAAGATCTCCATTTCGATTTCTTTGGAAAAACAAAATCTCTAAATGTTTTTTTATATACCGTATTTGCAAATATTCATCTGAGTCCTTGTCATACCCGCTTCTAAGCATCAATATACGTCAAGACAAATGAAAAAAAAAAAAACTATAAAATGGAGGGAAAAAGTAAATTATCAAAACGCAATATCCTTTCAAAACATTTATTGATCGTGACTACTTAAACACTAGAAATAAATAGGCTCAGTCTTTTTGTTACTTATTGCTAAATTATTTACACGGAATGTTTTGTACACAAGTATTCATTGTTTTATAATTTAATCTACTTCCTCTACGGTGGGACCGCTGTGCTGGTTTCCATACATTCCCCCTGGCATACCCCCGCCGTACATTCCGCCAGGCATTCCTCCTGGCATCCCACCTGGCATTCCACCAGGCATACTGCCACCGGTCGTTCCAGACGCGCCGTGTCCGTGCATCTTGGTCATGAGCGGTGTGCAGACACGCTGCAGCTCTTTCAGCCGGTGCTCGTACTCCTCGCGCTCGGCCAGGGTGTTATTGTCCAGCCACTTGAGCGCCTCCTCGCACTCCCGGCGCGCTGCGCTCTTGTCGTCCTCGCTGAGCTTGTCTCCCGCCTCCTCCACCGCCTGCTTCACGCTAAACACGTACGACTCTAGCTGGTTGCGGGCGGCGACCCTCGCCCGCTGCTTCTCGTCCTCCTCCCTGTAGCGCTCCGCCTCCGACAGCATGCGGTCGATGTCGGCCTGCGACAACCGCCCCTTGTCGTTCTTGATCACGATGTTCTTGCTGCGGCCGGTGCTGTTCTCCTTGGCCGACACGTTCAGAATGCCGTTGGCGTCCAGATCGAAGGTGACGTCGATCTTCGGCACGCCGCGTTGCGCCGGCGGTATACCGGTCAAATCAAATGTGCCCAGAAGGTTGTTGTCTCTCGTCATGGCGCGTTCCCCTTCGTACACTTGGATGGTGACCGCCGGCTGGTTGTCCGAGTACGTGGTGAAGGTCTGCGACTGTTTACACGGAATCTTCGAGTTGCGCTCGATGATCTTCGTCATGACTCCGCCGGCGGTCTCGATGCCCAGAGACAGCGGCGCCACGTCCACGAGCAGGACGTCTTGGATTTTCGAGTGGGTCTCCCCGCTGAGGATTGCGGCTTGCACGGCGGCGCCGTAAGCGACCGCCTCGTCCGGGTTGATGGAAAGGTTGAGTTTCTTGCCGCAGAAAAAGTCCTGCAGCAAGCTTTGCACCTTCGGAATCCGAGTGGAGCCGCCCACGAGCACGACGTCGTGGATCTGACTCTTGTCCATCTTCGCGTCCCTGAGCGCCTTCTCCACCGGCTCCAGCGTGCCGCGGAACAGGTCAGAGTTGAGCTCCTCAAAGCGCGCGCGGGACACTCGCGTGTAGAAGTCGATGCCCTCGTAGAGCGCGTCGATCTCGATGGTGGCCTCGGTGCTGGAGGACAGCGTGCGCTTGGCGCGCTCGGCGGCTGTGCGGAGGCGGCGCAGGGCGCGCGGGTTCGAGCACATGTCCTTCTTGTACTTGCGCCTGAACTCCTCCGCCAGGTGGTTCACCAGCCTGTTGTCGAAGTCCTCGCCTCCCAGGTGCGTGTCGCCGGCGGTCGCCTTCACTTCGAATAGTGAACCCTCGTCGATGCTCAAGATAGACACGTCGAACGTCCCGCCGCCGAGGTCGAATATCAGCACGTTACGTTCTCCTTTCAGGTTCTTGTCCAAGCCGTAAGCCAGCGCGGCCGCCGTGGGCTCGTTGATGATGCGCAGCACGTTCAATCCGGCGATGGCGCCCGCGTCCTTAGTGGCCTGACGCTGCGAGTCGTTGAAGTACGCCGGCACCGTGATCACGGCGTCGCGCACTGTGCTGCCGAGGTACGCCTCCGCCGTTTCCTTCATCTTCGTCAACACCATGCTGCTGATCTCCTCCGGCGCGAACCTCTTGCTCTCGCCTTTGAACTCCACTTGGATCTTGGGCTTGCCGCAGTCGCTTATCACCTTGAACGGCCAGTGCTTCATGTCCGCCTGAATCTTCGGGTCGTCGAATTTACGCCCGATCAACCTTTTGGCGTCGAACACGGTGTTGTTGGGGTTGAGGGCCACCTGGTTCTTCGCCGCGTCGCCGATCAGCCGCTCCGTGTCGGTGAAAGCTACGTAGGACGGTGTGGTCCTGTTGCCTTGGTCGTTGGCGATGATCTCCACGTTGCCATGCTGCCACACTCCGACGCAGGAGTAAGTCGTTCCGAGATCTATTCCAATGGCTGGCATGTTTATTTAACTCGATCACACTCCTTTGCAACGAACAAACAAATAACAATAACAATCGCTTGTGAAATAACTTCGCTCAACAGCGAGTTCGCTTCTTCTTCCGCTTTGTGTCGCGTTTCAAATATCAGTGAGGAGTCGCGCCGGCCGCGCCACTTATATATACAACAAATACAACTCGCGAGACGTCGCGTAGCTTCCAGAGCCGGCCAATCGACCGACGCGCCGCCGAGAACATTCTGCGCGTGACGTCAGTGCTCGACGTCACCGGCCAGAAAGAGATAGCTAGAATAATACAGCTCGTAGGGATACCAACGGAAGAAAAATACCTTTTAATACGCGAAATTTGATTTAAAATATGATATTTTAAATGAAAGTTTTGGAATAATAAAATGATGTTATATAAAATTGTTCACATTAAATAAATGAATAAATTATAACAATATAGTATTACACTGATTTTATTCGCCATTAGCAGGGTTTAGGTAATTTTCCCAATTCAATATTCGTATTTATTTTATAAACTTATAAATACCAAAAAGTCACATTTTAAGTTGTATTAATTATCTATCGGGAAATTTTATTTTCAGTTCTGGTCACTTCTGGAAACGTCTCGAATGTCAAGTTTTGCCGCGTACGGTGTGTGTAAAACATAGAGACACACGCGAGGAGTATGTTGTACATTTTCTTTCGGTCAATTGACCTAAAGGTCTTTTATTAATACAGAAAGTTGTTTACACTTTCTGTAACAATTAATAAAAAATACAGAATCATCGTTATTTCTAAATTTTCCTTTATTTCCCTATTTTAACAGTTACTTAATCACATAATTTTTAAAAGGTATTTTGTGTTATGGATGTTTATTCATCACGTACCAAATGCTACAAGTTAAAAAATGTATTACATTTACGCTAACGAAACAACAAAAATATTTTTTTATTATGTGACCAGAGGAGCCGGACCTACACCTGATATTAAGTGATTTGCCTTAACATAACAACGTGGCATTAGTTACGATGATATACACTCACACTCTCATATTGCCCTTGTCGCCTGAGACATAAGATATTAAGTTTATTTACCTCAGTAATTACAGTAGCTACAGCGCCCTTCAATCCGGAGCACAGTGTTGTTTGTCAGCTGTATTGATCTGCGGTGGTACTTAGACGTACACCGGCAGTAGAGACCTACAACCAATGAAGTATCGTTGATTGTCTGAATTTTAAATACTACTGTGTGAGGTTAACTTTTATTCATTTAACCGACAACACGAACGGGACATTCACCTAATGGTAAGCGATATCTCTGCTCATAATGTGGCGCTATTTAGGATGATATACACTGTACCGCATTGCGCTCCTCGCCTGAGACAAAAATGGTGACTTTCTTCACCGTAGTAATTACTCTTGCTACAACGCCCTTCAATCCGGAACACAGAAACTTTTGCACAGTGCTGTTTGTCGGCTGCAACAGGAGCTGCGGTAATACCTAGATGGTATCAGGCACTCTGGTGCCTACCTACCACCATTGTCAGAAAATAAATTATTTACTACTATTACAGTTGTTTTAGAAGAATATGATGATTACTATGTACTTTCCTTCATAATAATAACTTAACAAGATAGGTGCAAAATGAAACAACCATATTAAAATGACAACTTAGCATTTATTAAAACTTATTAAGAAAATCAGTCTTATAATTATTTATGAATACCACACAACACTTATATTCAAGTGAAAAAAAAGATTAACGTCTCTTTTTCTTCTGCGGCGATTTCACCTCCTCTTCAGCGTCACCGTTTTGTATTTCCTCCCTCTGCTTCCTCCTCACTGGTCCCGTGTGACAGATAGGGACTGATCTTTCTCCTTTTTGAGCTGATTCCTTCGGTGCAGTAATCGTCAACACCCCGTCGGAAGACAACTTGGACACCACCGCTTCCGGATTGCATCCCTCGGGCAGTGCATACCGCCGCTTGAACATACGCGATACGTAACCGTGCTCATCCTGTTTCTCCTCATGCTTACCCTCGATAACCACGTAACCGTCCAATGTTTTCACACTTATCTCGTCCGGTGCGAAATGCTGAACGTCCAGATTAACTTGAAATTTATCCTTGTCGGTTTTGATTGTGGATCCGATGTCTCGGTCTAATGCTGTGAGATTCCTCCACGGGCGTAGGTACTGTCGCGCCCGGATTATAGGCCGGTCAAATACATCGGAAAAAACGTCATCAGGAGATATATCAAAGTCGAAAAGTTGGTGGCGAAGCCGTCTCGGGGCTGAATCATCAATTAAATAAGGTAGAAGAGCCATTGTTAAAACTAAATCGCAAGAAGTTGAATGTATCGATCGTTTAACTTGTGCGCTTGTTCTGTATAACGTCGGCGAGGCTGCGCCTCATTTTATATACTCACGGAAAAGAACACGTATCCAGAATGTTCTCGATACAACGAAAATTGTCTTTCTTAAATGCACGCCCTCTAGTAACCAGTTGCCGAACTATTAACTTTCATTCCTTTATCACGACATCTAGTGAACAATTTATTAAACTACAACTTTTTATTATAACGCTTATTATCGTATATACTGTGACTAATTATTATTAACAGATTTATCAACGAAGAAAATATTTCAAAAGAAATTAAAATAATAATTAAGTAATTTATTTAAAGAAGTAAGAATAGTTTGTTATCCAACAAGATGTAAGAACAGGGTACATGAGTATCTCTTTGTTACTTCTCGTATTTTGTAATGGAGATAGCAACACACAAAAACACAAAGATTATGTATATCACATGGTTTTATTTGTGATTATACAAATTCAGTACAAATTGAGTCTTAATTTTAAATAGTAAAAGCAAGATTGTATTAATTACTTCAAAAGTTACAATAAATAAAATGTTCCTCTTTTAGTGTACCAAAACGCCAGAAGACTGCTCTGTAATTAAATCAATACTGTTTCCTATGAATTTGATAATGAAACTGTTCAAAAAAATCTTAACGAATTACGTGTACTTTAATAAATATTTTCATAGTTACCTACTAATCTAATTTTTAGTGATAAATTGATGATTATATATTATGAACGTTAATTTTGTCAAAATGTTTTCAAATTCTTAAATCATATAATAAAAGTTATTTTTGTTATTAAACAAAATTGAACAAATATTTGAAGTATATCCTGAGGGTAAATAAATTTTAATCTTCTAATAACAAACAGTTAAATAATAATAAATAATCGTAACCAACAATGACATGATAAAGTTTTTAGGTTAGTTTCAAAATCATAGGGTTTATGACGCAACGCTAATTGTTAGGACATCATTAATATTGACAAAAATAATACGAAACGGGCTAAATATAATAAACATAATAAATAAAATATTAACTTTCTATTTCACATAGACGTCAAACAGACCGGTGTTTTATTTATTTTGTTATACTTAAGTAATATTGTGTACACCATATTCTGTTAAAAGTTATTTATAATGATGTAAAATCTAAAATGTAGATCAATTCTTATTTAACCTAAGCTAATGTAACTTAAATAAGTTTTTAATTATTACACTATGATTAGTTCTATTCACACGTAAGTTATTCGTTATTTCATTACGATTTAACAACCAAATCGCAAATGAATCCTTTTTCATAAAACTAATGTTGTCTTATACGTATTGTTATAAATAATGATTGTTATTAGTTCAGCACGTGTTGATATAACCATTTTGTATATAACAAATTAATATCTCAACGTTCATATACAAGACTAAGAAACAAATAACAGTTTAATTTAACAAAGCAGTAAATTATTGCTTAAGTAGACTGAAATGCATAAAATCAATACATAAGCTTGTGGATGAATCTAGAAGCCGGGGTTGTTACTACCGGTGGAATAATCCCGGATGCAAACAGCGCCGCGAGCGGCGGGATATTGACTCACTCACCGGAAACGCTTCGAACATTCTAGGATAACTCCGTAAATCACCGTTTAAACTATTTGTAATGCTAAAATAACCTGCATTACAAATGTATTATCAGTCATTATTAAATTCATAAGCTGTTAACTCGTAAAAACTTCTATATTTAATTCAATATTAAACTAAAAGAGTCATAAAATTAGAAATTTCTAGAAGGTTCCAGAACTTTCCGCAAACAAGAGGAACAAACAAGTAACGCCACCTAGCGGTGAGTAGTATCTCTAGACGACATTTGCTCCAGTCTTGTCAACATTTTTAATTTGTGGTATCGTATTATAAATTATAAATAATTTATTAACTGTATTATTTTTTAAGTTAAGTTTATACCTGATTTTATTTTTATATTTCACATCGAATCATTTTGTTAATAAATGGTTGTCAATAATGTATGACAAAACTAATGAATGCTTAAGTGATCTTAAATATAATTTATTATATAAAATTTTGTAAACAGTAATCGTTCTTAATTGAAAGCTAATTATTAAATTCCTCATCATCACTATCAGCCGATAGTCGTCAATTGCTGGACATTGGAATTATTAGGTTGTTCAAACTAAATAATAGTAATTTTTCTGGTATTTTTCTACTAAATACAATTAAAAAACGTTAAAACTAATTTGTTATAATGAGAATTCACTTAAGTAACTTAATGTTATAAAGGTTAATATTGGCTATGTATAAATATTTATTTATTTCCACGTCATTGGTATTTTTTTGTAAAATGTATTTAATGTAAGTATGTATGAAAAAAAATGAAAGTGATAAATATATTTGCTTTGTCTTAAAGAAACAAAACCGTGGCACAGTGTCTAAAAGCTTGGTCACGAAAGTTCTTGGTTCAATTAGCAGGCCGCCTTGCCTATTGTAGAGTTTTTCTTATAGCAAATAGCATTTTTTCGAACTCATCGGTTTAGCTTCTACGATTATATAACAAAGCTATTGCAATCACAGCATTGTTGTGTTCTGGTTATGCACAGGAAGGCAGAGTTTACAGAGCGAGCACGCTTCACCATCGGCGACATTGTTAACAATTTCATCATCATCATCCACCTTTCTCAGTTCACAGATTTTCGCATCCACCCACTTCGGACCGCTCTAATGATGAAGTCGATCAATATCGAGGAAGGGTGTCCTGCGTCCTCCAAGCGGTGTCCACTCCAAGACTTTCTTCTCTCACCGGACGACACGTTGGTTATTTTTTTTTTCTATCTTTATGTTATGCATTTCAATAAATTTATTATTTTTATTTCAACTTCTTTCCTTATTTTATAAGACATAAAGATATGAATTGCAAATCGCAACATGTGCACCATGTGTAACCTTTGTATTGATTTTTCACCAACGCTTGCGTACCGCTGTAATGTAGCGCGCCAAATCTAGAAAATTCCACCCGCTCATAGATGTCGCTGGTGACGCGCCCTATAAAAGGAACGCGGCGAGCGCGTCCCGCCACATTTTAGACACAAAAGCGATAGAGAGCGCAGTGCTATTCGTTGCGATTATACACGTGCTATTAAAACCGCGTTGCTAGTCAAGTTATAACCTGTGAATTAAGTCTACTTATACCAGAGAAGTTAAATTCACAAATCAAGATGCCGGAAGAAATGCAAGTACAGGCGGCGGAGGTGGAGACCTTCGCCTTCCAGGCGGAGATCGCCCAGCTCATGTCCCTCATCATCAACACATTCTACTCGAACAAAGAAATCTTCCTCCGTGAGCTGATCTCGAACTCGTCGGACGCTTTGGACAAGATCCGCTATGAATCACTCACGGACCCCTCCAAGCTCGACAGCGGTAAGGAGCTTTATATTAAAATTGTACCTAACAAGAGTGAGGGTACTCTCACAATCATTGATACCGGTATCGGTATGACTAAGGCCGATCTGGTCAACAACCTCGGTACCATTGCAAAGTCCGGAACGAAGGCGTTCATGGAGGCGCTACAAGCCGGCGCGGACATCAGCATGATCGGTCAGTTCGGTGTGGGTTTCTACTCGTGCTACCTGGTAGCAGACCGCGTCACGGTGCACTCCAAGCACAACGACGACGAACAGTACATGTGGGAGTCTGCCGCTGGTGGCTCGTTCACAGTCCGCCCCGATCACGGCGAGCCACTCGGCCGCGGTACAAAGATCGTCCTTTACATCAAGGAGGACCTCACCGAGTACTTGGAGGAGCACAAAATCAAAGAAATTGTCAAGAAACACTCCCAGTTCATCGGCTACCCGATCAAGCTCGTCGTTGAGAAGGAACGCGAGAAGGAGCTGTCGGACGACGAGGCTGAAGAAGAGAAGAAGGAGGAGAAAGAGGACGACAAGCCCAAGGTTGAAGACGTAGGCGAGGATGAGGAGGAAGACAACAACAAGGAAAAGAAGAAGAAGAAGACTATCAAGGAGAAATACACCGAGGATGAGGAGTTGAACAAGACAAAGCCCATCTGGACTCGTAACGCTGATGACATCACTCACGAGGAGTACGGAGACTTCTACAAATCTCTCACCAACGACTGGGAAGATCATTTGGCCGTAAAGCACTTCTCCGTTGAAGGTCAGCTGGAGTTCCGCGCGCTGCTGTTCGTGCCGCGCCGCGCACCCTTCGACCTGTTCGAGAACAAGAAGCGGAAGAACAACATCAAGCTGTACGTCCGCCGCGTCTTCATCATGGACAACTGCGAGGACTTAATCCCCGAGTACCTCAACTTCATCAAAGGCGTGGTCGACAGCGAGGACCTGCCACTTAACATCTCCCGTGAAATGCTGCAACAGAACAAGATCCTCAAGGTGATCAGAAAGAATCTGGTGAAGAAATGCCTCGAGCTCTTCGAAGAGCTTTCGGAAGACAGAGAGAACTACAAGAAATTCTATGAACAGTTCAGCAAAAATCTGAAGTTGGGTATACACGAAGATTCTCAGAACAGATCCAAGTTGGCCGACTTACTCCGCTACCACACCTCGGCCTCTGGAGACGAGGCGTGCGCCATGAAAGAGTATGTATCCCGCATGAAGGAGAACCAGAAGCACATCTATTATATCACCGGTGAAAACCGCGACCAGGTAGCCAACTCATCATTCGTCGAAAGGGTGAAGAAGCGCGGATACGAAGTCGTTTACATGACCGAGCCCATCGACGAGTACGTCGTACAACAGCTCCGCGAATTCGACGGAAAGTCCCTGGTGTCCGTCACCAAGGAGGGTCTCGAGCTTCCCGAGGACGAAGAAGAAAAGAAGAAGCGCGAGGAGGACAAAGTTAAATTCGAAGGCCTCTGCAAGGTCATGAAGAACATCCTGGACAACAAGGTCGAGAAGGTGGTCGTCTCCAACAGGTTGGTCGAGTCGCCATGCTGCATCGTAACGGCGCAGTACGGCTGGTCGGCTAACATGGAGCGGATCATGAAGGCGCAGGCCCTCCGCGACACGTCCACCATGGGCTACATGGCGGCGAAGAAACACCTCGAAATCAATCCAGACCATTCAATCGTCGAGACTCTGCGGCAGAAGGCTGAGGCCGACAAGAACGACAAAGCTGTCAAGGACCTGGTCATCCTCTTGTACGAGACTGCGCTCCTGTCCTCCGGTTTCACATTGGACGAGCCGCAGGTGCACGCCTCTCGCATCTACCGCATGATCAAGCTCGGCTTGGGTATCGATGAGGACGAGCCCATCCAGGTGGAGGAGTCCGGCGCCGGCGAGGTGCCGTCGCTGGAGCTGGACGCCGACGACGCGTCGCGCATGGAGGAAGTTGATTAGATTTAGTTTTCCCGCCTATTTTAGTCGCGATTGTATTTTTGTGCGTCTGAGTTTGTTTTGTGCAGCAGTGTACAGCCAAAGACTGATTTAGTTCAAATTCCAATTATTAAAATATTAATAAACCAATGAATCTTCAAGTTTTTGTTTTCTCTTATGCCCTTTGTTCATATCACAACTAAAAAAAAATTATATCAGACAAGCATATTAATATTTTAAAATGGCTACTGATCTTACAGGTATTTATAATCTATGGGAAATTAAACTTGATTAGTATGAACACAGATTCTCCATTATTAATCATCATTTTAACCAATTGATGTCTACAGCTGGACTCTTGTAATTTGTTCTACAAAGCATGGTCTTTAATTTTCCTAGTGTAGCTTCAGCCAATAGCAGCCCACTGCTGGACATAGGCCTCGCTTAGATCATATTGATTGGTCCTACATGTTCATTTGTAAGATCATACGAGATAAATTTAGACCGTTTCCTACCACTGGCCCAGTGCTGGTCGGAGAGAGCCATCACCTTGTTAGCTGATTATCAGAGTGCACAATGGTCAGGTAAGGTTGGTTTGGATCCCATGAGTTACACTCTTTGTGTATTTATTTAAAATAAAACAATTTGTTTCTATGAAATGTAATCAATAAATTATCATACTAAAGTTCGATAGCACGAGGTATACAATACCAGAGGTTTAACTTTACAACTTGAACTTTAAGTATTGTTAAGTTAATATGCAACATACAGTTCATAACTGCAATAGATTTTGTTTCTTACTAAACCATTTACTTTATGACAGTAATTACTAACTCGTCTCTGATTACTCATTTCCTTAAAAAGATAAATATAAAGGAAACATGAAATAATTCACAATATTAATTAATAAATTTTATTATACATATATATATAGAAACTTCATTGAGAATAAATAACTAATACAGAGGTAACGTTGATCTTTATGGCTTCTAGGATCTAAAGTTACTTGAGAAGAATTCAACCAATGTCAGTAGCAGTGAAAATCCTTAAGCAATATGTTCTTCGCTACCCGAAGAGAAACAAAACAGTTTATCAAAACCATAGGTTAATAATAATTACATAAATGGATGGGTTGGGGACATGGGATAACAAGTATTAGAAGGGTTAAAGATACACAGCAAATGATGATTAGCGATGATACAAGGAAAAAATGGTGAATTTAGAACATATATATGATTGAAGGTATTGTAATCGAGACAACACCTTATGGACAATGTTGATGGCATACATTTAATTTAACAAACGCATTCAACATGAATTGATATAACATTTTGAAGGTAATTAAAAATAAATATTTAAGAATGAACAAACATGATACATGAAAATTATAAAATTTTCTTCAAAGCTATATTTTGATGATATTCATAATTAAAAGGATGTTTGTGTTTCCACTCACATGTTATTTAATTTAACTTGACTATATATGTAGTAATATATGTAGTAGTATATGCCAAACTGTAATATGCAAATGATCATCAGAAGTTAAATTGAATATATATTAAATTGTAAACTATTTAATTAATAATCATAGTAAAACAAAAAAAATCTATCTCACATATTTAAAAATATTAACAGCCTTTTGAGTTAAATATTTCTTATCAGCCCATACCTACAATGTAAATTTAAACAATGTACTGTGCGCAATATTATTCTAAATGTTGAGGTTCATTGTGCCTATTGTTTGTGCTTGAATTCTTTTAACTACACTTCCACGAATACAAGGAATAACTAGTCAACTCATCCTATAAATTACTTTCCAATGGAGATCCTTTCATGTTTTCATGAATTTTGAAGCAATTTCCAAGTGCTCTTGCCTGAAATTCAAAAGTATTTGTATTTAAAATTTTCTAGAAATATACAAAATCATATTGTCTCATAAAGAAGATAAATTGTGAACTTTCTAATTGTAAAATTACTTTAATTTTTTTTTTTTTGGTTAAGAACAGTATATATACTTCATAGCAAAAGTCAATTGACATTAAACCAATATTTTGTTATATATGGTATTTATTTATAATTACTACTCATTTTCCATATTGTACCTAAAAGTAAATTAAAAGATGCTTACAATCTTTTTTTTAAGTAGAATTTCCTGCTCTTATTTGTACTAAAACATTTTATTTTCAAATTTAATTTTGTGTATAAATTTTATCCATTCCTTCTTATATGTAATTATGTTATACATAATTGAATTTAGTCTCAGACTTATTTGGATTAGTTTGGACCGTTTTTACAGGTTCTATAGATAAAATTATCGACAAGCAGCCCTTTTCGAAACTAAGAAATATCCGAATATTGTTAATACGAGTTACGTTAACAGTAAATAAATATAATTTAAAATACTTACATGAAAATACTTCTTACTAGAAAAAGTCTAAAAATAAATTTATAAATTAGCATCTTATCGTCGATGCATCTTACAGTAAGAAAAATACAAAAAATAGGCAAATGGAGAAGACATAATTTATAATAGTATGAAAGGAAAAGACGGCGATAAAATAATTAATGTTATACTAATCATTAGTTATTTTAGTATTATTTATTGAATTATTTACATGTTACTGTTTTGTTCATGTATATATTAATTTTATGAGTCATATTAAACAACGGCATTGTATCACGAAAATAATTTTTGCAGGTCATTCCTATAAATTAATTTAATTTTACGCCATCTTGTGGAACTTGTTCAAGTTATTGTACTACATGACGCTAAATAAACTATGATGTACTTCATCTTAATAGACATATTGAATTCACTATATATTTAACGGTAGTTTAGCAAAATTTTATATTTCTTTAATATTGAAAATAGTATTTTTAGTGATAATAATAAAATTTTTAATTGAAATCATCGAAACATGTAAAGTTTTATATACGTTTTATTGTAATGGTATATATCAATTATATATAAACATTGTAAGGGATAGAATTTTCACTTCTACACATTTTGCTAAATTGTCCACTGTTCTTTAAAGAAAATGTTAATCGCTATTTAAGGCAAAAACTAGGTCTGCTGGGTGCGTGGTGATAACTTTACAAAAAACATTAATCAGTGAATATTGTCGTTTAAAAGACATGAAAATTTATTAATAAGATATTTCAATAATAAGTATCTTGATTAAATGATTGCACTTCTAAAAATAGATGATTTTCCAGTTGACTGCGAGTTATTTCTAGAAGCGTATTTGACCTAGTTGCTTGACATTGGCTGGATCAATACAAACGCGCGCCCGTCCGCCCCTTCTGCCGCGTTCATGGTGCATTCTCGAATATTCTACTACGAAGTTACACAATATCAAAAATATATATTTGGACAAGACACGAATTTATGATACTTTACGTCATTAAAATTATGACATTCTAATACTTTTAAGCCTTGGCATAACTAATTAAATAACGATAATAGTTTTTCCCAAAAAAGTTAAAAAAAAGTATCATAATTATAGATATGTATTTAACATAAAATCTTATTTTTACTATGAAGCAATATTATAATGTATAGATTATTATAATGTACAAAAATAAAATGCATTGTATATATTAAAATAACAAAACCTGCGTATTGCGGTGGATCGATGACATAGACGTTTTGTCCTTTACGATGTAATAAAAAAAATCCGTCTTATCTACTGATAGTGAATATTGTTTTGTTTTCTCGAAATTTCTTCCGTTCATTATAGAATTGAATTCATCCCACTCCTAATCACATTACGTCCATACATACCTTTGTAAATTTGTTTACTAATATTACTATCGTCTTTAGTATATTATTATTCTATGACGACTAAATATATAAATAAATATCCTTGAATATTCTATACATTTCAATTACGTCCTAGTCGCATATTATACGTTATGTGTTTAATAGTAACCTTAAAAAAACTGCAGTAGTGTTTTAGGTATTTAATAGAATAGAACATTTAGTTTTTTTTTTATTAATATTATAAAATTTGTGTAAATCATATCAAACATTTACAGAACAAATCGAGGACCACGAATATCTTCAGGTCAGCCTAAGCTAGTCACTTATTTATATTCTTATTATTATGCCAGCATAAAAAAAAAACTACAATTTGTGGTTAAGTTACAACAAAGAAGGTAACATTAAAAACATTTATTATAGAAAATTAGTACACGTTTGAAGTGCTTTTTTTTGTTGTAAGTAGTCAATTATTTACATGTAAGTAATGCTACATCATATCACCTATAAGCTAGTGATAGTCCTACAAGATGTTAGGATAATTACCCAGAAAAACAAGCAAATTCTCTTTTATAGTTTTTACTGTTTTTTTATGTAAATAAATGTGTGTGACTCTTATCGTTACTTAATACAATTGTAGATATTTATGTAAAAGTTTATTAAAATATAAATAACTTTTATGTATTATTTTAATGGGAGTTCGAGGGGTCGAAAACACTGGATGAATCTGATCGATATATTGTGAAATGGCCAACGATTATTAATAGAAGGGTTAGGACATAAAACTCACTTTAAATATACTTATGTTTATTCGCTGTCTCGTTCTAACTAATGACTATTTATATATTCATCTCTTTCTTCAATACGTTTTCAGGGTGATGCGAGAATGTTGCCATATAAGGTATTGTAAACTAAAAAGTTAATATAATTTTGAAATAAATTAAATATTTTTTTTTAAGAATCTAGGTTTTATTAATTTTGATTAATATTAAATAACTTGAAAGACTCCTAATGTGAGGAGAAAATATGTTAAGCATCCCACATTTTTTCAATCAATCAATCATCAGCCGATGGACGTCCACTGCTGAACATAAGCCTCCTCCAAAGAATTGCACATTGATCGGTTACGCCCTGGTTGCCTTCACCGGCGGCCGAGCACTAGGGGTTGTCGTTTAAAGAGGTTCATATGAAGGGATTTAGGCCATTTCCCAACACGCTGGCTTAATGCTGGTTGGCGAGAACTACAGCCTCATTTGTTGATTAGCAGGGTGCACCAAGACCGAACCAGAAACAGAAAGGACTGTACCATGCTGATCGCCAACTTTCACTAGTTGGAGAGGCACTTTAAGAAGAAGAGTGCACCACGAACAGGTAGCTTAAGTCCCGAGAGTTGTGGGGGGCCCCTTACACCCCCCCCCCCATTTCTATTAAAGAAATGTTTATTATTATTTATAATTAACTATGTAAATGTTTTTGTAATTCTAAATATAAATGATTTTTATATTTTCCTTTCCTTATGTTACAAGTATGGAATTATTATTATAAACCTTTTTATTAGTTAAATATTACGGGTAAATTTATATACATGAGTTAATAGTTTATGTGAGAAAAAATGTACTTGAACACTACAATCTGATAAATCTAAGGAATAATTTCCCTTAAATATGGTAAAAACATTACTACTGACAAGACTATACAGCACTGAGTGTATATTTTCGTGCTAACCATATTTGTGTTCTTACGTTTGATTGGTGGATTCCATGTAGTTCTAGAACTTTCCAGGCGCGCTGTTAGCTGATTGGCTTGTTCGTGAAAGGGAATGAAATTTCTAGAACTTGATTCGCCCAGTATAAATTAGCGTCGATCCGCGCGGGTATTCAGTAATATTCGAAACGCGACACAAAGCGGAAGAAGAGGCGAGCTCGCTGTTGAGCGAAGTTATTTCACAAGCGATTGTTATTTGTTTGTTCGTTGCAAAGGATTGTGATCGAGTTAAATAAACATGCCAGCCATTGGAATAGATCTCGGAACGACTTACTCCTGCGTCGGAGTGTGGCAGCATGGCAACGTGGAGATCATCGCCAACGACCAAGGCAACAGGACCACACCGTCCTACGTAGCTTTCACCGACACGGAGCGGCTGATCGGCGACGCGGCGAAGAACCAGGTGGCCCTCAACCCCAACAACACCGTGTTCGACGCCAAAAGGTTGATCGGGCGCAAATTCGACGACCCGAAGATCCAGGCGGACATGAAGCACTGGCCGTTCAAGGTGATAAGCGACTGCGGCAAGCCCAAGATCCAAGTGGAGTTCAAAGGCGAGAGCAAGAGGTTCGCGCCGGAGGAGATCAGCAGCATGGTGTTGACGAAGATGAAGGAAACGGCGGAGGCGTACCTCGGCAGCACAGTGCGCGACGCCGTGATCACGGTGCCGGCGTACTTCAACGACTCGCAGCGTCAGGCTACTAAGGACGCGGGCGCCATCGCCGGATTGAACGTGCTGCGCATCATCAACGAGCCCACGGCGGCCGCGCTGGCTTACGGCTTGGACAAGAACCTGAAAGGAGAACGTAACGTGCTGATATTCGACCTCGGCGGCGGGACGTTCGACGTGTCCATCTTGAGCATCGACGAGGGTTCACTATTCGAAGTGAAGGCGACCGCCGGCGACACGCACCTGGGAGGCGAGGACTTCGACAACAGGCTGGTGAACCACCTGGCGGAGGAATTCAGCCGCAAGTACAAGAAGGACATGCGCTCGAACCCGCGCGCCCTGCGCCGCCTCCGCACAGCCGCCGAGCGCGCCAAGCGCACGCTGTCCTCCAGCACCGAGGCCACCATCGAGATCGACGCGCTCTACGAGGGCATCGACTTCTACACGCGAGTGTCCCGCGCGCGCTTTGAGGAGCTCAACTCTGACCTGTTCCGCGGCACGCTGGAACCGGTGGAGAAGGCGCTCAGGGACGCGAAGATGGATAAGAGTCAGATCCACGACGTCGTGCTCGTGGGCGGCTCCACTCGGATTCCGAAGGTGCAAAGCTTGCTGCAGGACTTTTTCTGCGGCAAGAAACTCAACCTTTCCATCAACCCGGACGAGGCGGTCGCTTACGGCGCCGCCGTGCAAGCCGCGATCCTCAGCGGGGAGACCCACTCGAAGATCCAAGACGTCCTGCTCGTGGACGTGGCGCCGCTGTCTCTGGGCATCGAGACCGCTGGCGGAGTCATGACGAAGATCATCGAGCGCAACTCGAAGATTCCGTGTAAACAGTCGCAGACCTTCACCACGTACTCGGACAACCAGCCGGCGGTCACCATCCAAGTGTACGAAGGGGAACGCGCGATGACGAGGGACAACAACTTGCTGGGCACATTTGACTTGACCGGTATACCGCCGGCGCCGCGCGGCGTGCCGAAGATCGACGTGACCTTCGATCTGGACGCCAACGGCATTCTGAACGTGTCGGCCAAGGAGAACAGCACCGGCCGCAGCAAGAACATCGTGATCAAGAACGACAAGGGGCGGCTGTCGCAGGCCGACATCGACCGCATGCTGTCGGAAGCGGAGCGCTACAGGGAGGAGGACGAGAAGCAGCGGGCGAGGGTCGCCGCACGCAACCAGCTAGAGTCGTACGTGTTCAGCGTGAAGCAGGCGGTGGAGGAGGCGGGGGACAAGCTCAGCGACGACGACAAGAGCGCAGCGCGCCGGGAGTGCGAGGAAGCGCTCAAGTGGCTGGACAATAACACCCTGGCCGAGCGCGAGGAGTACGAGCACCGGTTGAAAGAGCTGCAGCGAGTCTGCACACCGCTCATGACCAAGATGCACGGACACGGCGCGGCCGGTACGACCGGAAGTCAAAGAGATGGTCCTACCGTCGAAGAGGTTGATTGAACTTGAGCTTTAAGATTACAATGCGTGTACAATGAGTGTGTGATATTAACTTTAAGTTGTAAAGACTGATAATTTATTTGTGAAGTATTCGTCGACTGTCGTTTTAAGTTTAAAATAAATAATTTAATCCTAACGAGTTTTTTTATATACCACCCGTTTGGTAAAAGAATATATATAATTTTTACGTTCACATGACATACATGAATATTTTTCTATGTAATTTCTAGAAACAGAGAAGTCAAATTATTTTCGTGTAATAGGTTCTAACTAAATCGACGTCTAGATTTCATTCTTTCTATATTTAGATAGGTCGTGTAATAAATATAATTAATCATAAATTTATCACAGCGCCATCTTGCGATGAAAAATGCCGTTGCATGCCAACGACATCTTTTAACTCAATTTAAATAGTTTGACCGCCATATTTTTTGTTCTAACAAAACGAGATCGGTACAACGTTCACCTGATAACATGTGACACTACAGGCCGCAGCAATATTGAGATAAATATCGGTCTCCAGAGTGATAACTACTTTTAAACTGAAGCGTTTCGCCATTAAAGGCTGCATTGCCACTTACCATGAGGTGGTATTGTCAAGCGCTAGTTTAAATGACAAAAAAAACTTGTTACATAAAATGGTTTCTAAAAAATTTCAAAATCAGTGCGTTTAGATGTGGTTTTTGATAAACAAACTTTGCCTTAGTAAATCAATGGATATATGTACCCCTTTATAGTGCACCAAAAGAAAACTAAATTTGGTAATTATCGAATATGGACGAAATGAATAAAACGTAACCAAATATATCGTTATTTTAAAAGCTTGGTATTGATTCGAAAACTATTAGAAATAATTTACATAGTAAACATTACGGCATTTGTGGAAAATCAGCGTAAGAACTCTTATTTTACTAGTCGAAGCGACGAGACGAGCAAGACATTCACCTGATGGTAAGTGATACGCTTGTCCATAACAATATGGCGCTATAAATCATAAAGGACATTATACATTGGACCACCCTGCGCTGATCGCCTTGAGATATAAGACATCGAGTCCCATTACCCTAGTAATTTCACTAGCTACAGCGCCCTTCAAACCGAAACTCAATAATTTTTGCACAATACTATCTGGCGGCAGATATAGGCGCTGTAGTGATACCTAACCTACACGGTCTACAGCAACAGAGACCTATCACTAGTAATTAAAGCAAGTTTAAATACCATAAATACTTAACATAAACCATGAATGATTTTTATTAAAGTTGAACAACGTAGACACAGGCGAAGCTGCTTACAATGATACAATCTTTCTAAATAAAAAGAAAAGGATCAGTGAAAATTGGAAAAATATGAGAACATACATCAGTGTTTTATGAATTTGTTACAATACTTTTTGAGAATAAATATCTAAAACATTTCATTCCTTTTACTTTGTGTTGTTTCGTCCAACGGTGATGATAACTCCAGTATTCAGTTTATATACTAACTTAACTATCTAGTTTCCCAAGATAAGGCAGAGGTTGCTGAAACCATAATACAATTTACATCTTTCATTCTCAATTGGTACACACTCCATTAATATATACTTTTAATTTTAGTGATTAGACGAGTGGGGCGTTCAACTGATGGTAAGTGATACGCCTGCCCATAAAAACGTGGTGCTGGTTTTGGTGTTATACACTGCACCACATTGCGCTTGAAACAATATTTCAACTTTTAATATCCCATTAATTACACTACTGTTGGCGGCAGAAACTGGCGCTGAAATGGAACCTAGCTAGATGGTCTCCGGCAACAGAGATCTACCACCAGAAAAATATATTTATGTACGGTCAACAATCTCTAAACTTCCACGTTCTGTATAGCATAATGAGATTTCTTTATCAAATATTGACATTTTTACTTTTATAGTGGAGTATCAAAGCTCATGTATTGTAACTACTACATATCACTTAGCAATTAGAAACATGTAAATGTAAACCTTTTCCTCATCTCAAACCGCTCACTGATCCAAAGGGTTAAGAAGAAAATTTTGATACTTTTGTACCATATCTCTTTATTTCAGGAATTTTCATCAAATTATTCCTTCCAATTGTATATAAATAACAAATGCACTAAGGCCTCATAAATCTGTAAAGTATAGTCGAGAAATATACAGTTTAGCTGAAACTTCATCATTATGGATCCTCATACCTTTATTAAAACTGGAAAAACAATACTTACTGTACTTGACATGTTCTGAATTATTGAAAATAGTAGACAAACTAGATCAAAAAATTATTTTTTGTTTACAAGTACACAATTAATTATAATTCTATATATAATACACTTAACATACACTAGTATATATCCTTATAAGGTATATTTCACAAAATATGAGTAATATTTGAAATGACTGCACAAAATTCTTGAAATAGATGATGACTTTCTTAAAGGTAATCTAAGTATTATGGAAAACGTTTTTCATCCCAACACCATACCATGCATGGATAATGCTATCATGAAACTAAAATTCATAATTAGTCTAATGTGATTTTATGCATTATTAATTTACAGAACTGTTCGTTGAAGCAACATTTATGTGTTATTGTTAATATTACTCAACTCAAATATATAACAAAGTAAATTATTTGAACAACATAAACATGAACAAAAACTCTAGTTCTCTCTGCTAATGTATATTTACTTTATTTTAAGCTAAAGTATTTATCACAAAATTAAAAGCAGTAAAAGTAAAATATCACTTTTATGCCTTACATATTTATTACTTTTCTTATTCAAGTAGGTCTTTAAAAGATACTCTACTTCTACAGAAAGACAAAGTTATAGGGAAATTCTACTTGCGACAACCCTCTCTGTAGTCACCTTCAATGTGTTGTGAGGCTTCTAAGAACACCTAAACAATGTCTGATTTCCTATTCATTCCTAATGTCATTAATTTTTATTTTTATTGTTATTGAGTCAAAAAAAATAAAAGATATATATCTTCAGCTACATGCCAATAGATAAACTCAAAGTTACTTTAAATATCTTTTCCTCTCTTAATCCCGGCACAACAAATTTAATTCAATGTATTAATAAATTAATGTTGATACCACAATAAACATGAGGTGTCAAGTTTTACATGTTACCTTAAATCTTTAATGTACTTAACTTGTTCAAGCAAATGTCTGTTTACAAAACAGAAAAAGTTATTTAAAATATAAATAACCTTCTAAATTATATAACTAAACGCTAAACATGTTAAACAATAAATATAACATGTTTAGCGGCACATTACCTGAATACAATTCATTTCAATTATTAGTATCCTTAGAGCTTTCTGAAAAAAAAAATATGTTTTGGTACCTTTGCATATACTTTTCATGAGTAGTGTACTTTCATCTCGATTTCTGTATGCATAAATAAATTCTTTGCCACAAGCTTACTTTATAATATTTTAACTGATTACAGTAAAGGATTATCTAAAATAAACCTCAAGAAATTTAAGATGGGAAAATTCATTACTCCCAAGAGAAGTCAATATTCACTTGCAGTTAGCGCACTACTTCTTGCTTCAGAGAGGAAAAGCTCCTATTGTAGGTAACATAAAAAGGTTTTTTGGCAAGCGAGGCACACCTAAAGATACTGTTGGATGCAACTTAGTTCTAAGAACCCCAGTATCCCATGAGCTATATAAGATAGTTTAACTGCTAACAACATTAAACATAATGAGTTACCGGTAATTTGTCCCAGCTTTCAAACAATCACAAATCTTAGCAAATAACTTGGTGACTGGGAGTTTTGATTGAACACGTTACGGTTATCAGTTGTAAGATTATCGTACATTAAAATAAAATATATGTTAATCGAATTACTTTATAGATAGTTTACAGGAAATAATTGGAAAGAAAGACATGTAAATTTATTTTGTTCGTTGTAAATTTTCTTATACAAACAGCGAGATGTCAGTTGTCAGTCGATCCATCGAATTCTAGAATGATACCATTTTAACACGCCAATTTGCCCAAAATATTAAAAGAACAAATTGTTTAATTTTTGAAATAAAATATAATCAAAAATGTACTCCTGGTATATGACAATAAATGAAAAATTAGTGTTATCGATTACAGTCTCTCAAGACTTATTAATGTTAATCCTTCTCTTTAAAGACAAATTTCATTATTGCAATTTTGTTCGATTATTCGAATTCCTCATCAGTCATTTCACTCTTTCTTTTAGTTCTCTTTTTTTTAGTTAAAAATAACGAAAATTTTCCCAAAATTAAAGATAAAATTTCTAATATGTATTGTGCCAGTTCCATACAAACATCGGTTGAATATTGTTTCCGGGCTTGTGCAGTACATGTACTATGTACTAAAGGAACCAATTCCCGTCACTGTACTAGAACGAACTGCTCCGCAACGTTTCTGCTCCTCTTTTATTTAGTACATCGGATCTCATACGCGAAGCTAGACCGGACAGAGTGGCAAATGATCGAGTTCTACATAGCAATGTGTAATTAAATAAATAAAAAAAACAATTGTTGTATATGCAATGTCTGATTTTTAAATCCGCCATTCTAATATTCTTTTTATAATGACAGTCCTAATCCTGCAAAAGAATAAAGGGAAAGCAAATAATATTATTAAATCAATAAACCGTACGACCTTTAGTACCTAACTTAATACAAACATGAACTAGGAATAAATAACTGGAGAGGAACCATCAATGTTCTTATTATTATTTTTTTCGTCATAATAATAGATATTTTCGTAAGTCCAGATCAAGATCGGAGTTATACATACAAGTAGCCGAGGAACCGGAAACAGGATCATTTCAATGCCTAGTGCATTTTGTACTAAATTAACTAAAAGATCGATCTAGTACATTTGTACAATTGTAGTAGTAAGGAGCTATATGTTCAGCGAACGAGCGCGCACAACGCTAATTGTATCTCTTTCTACTCTGTACAAGCCAAGTGTTGGTTATTACTATTCCAGAATATTCTCTGAGCCTTTCATTCTGATCGGTCCGTTTCTAGACGTTTCTAAAAGTGACCAGCGTAAAAAATAATATTTCCCGAAACGTAAATAATAAATAAACATCTTCGAATGTGCAATATTGGTAAAATATTTTAACAGTTTTTTTTAATATACCCAAATCCTTCTAAGAGCGTATAAATTCAGTACCATGGACTTATATTATATAATGTATTAATTACAACACAAACAAAATCTAAAATTCATAATCTATAGTCTAAAAAAAATTACATCACAAAGAAATAATTTTATGAATGTTAGTTTCATTAAAAATATCAAGCCAAATTTAAAAAAGAGGGAAATAGTTAAAAATTAAATTTCGCATATTAAAAGGTATTTTTCTGATGCTGGTATCCCTACGAGCTGTATTATTCTAGCTATCTCTTTCTGGCCGGTGACGTCGAGCACTGACGTCACGCGCAGAATGTTCTCGTCGGCGCGTTGTTCGATTGGCCGGCTCTGGAAGCTACGCGACGTCTCGCGAGTTGTATTTGTTGCATATATAAGCGGCGCGGCCGGCGCGACTCCTAACTGATATTTGAAACGCGACACAAAGCGGAAGAAGAGGCGAGCTCGCTGTTGAGCGAAGTTATTTCACAAGCGATTGTTATTGTTATTGTTATTTGTTTGTTCGTTGCAAAGGATTGTGATCGAGTTAAATAAACATGCCAGCCATTGGAATAGATCTAGGAACGACTTACTCCTGTGTGGGAGTGTGGCAGCATGGCAACGTGGAGATCATCGCCAACGACCAAGGCAACAGGACCACACCGTCCTACGTGGCTTTCACCGACACGGAGCGGCTGATCGGCGACGCGGCGAAGAACCAGGTGGCCCTCAACCCCAACAACACCGTGTTCGACGCCAAAAGGTTGATCGGGCGCAAATTCGACGACCCGAAGATCCAGGCGGACATGAAGCACTGGCCGTTCAAGGTGATAAGCGACTGCGGCAAGCCCAAGATCCAAGTGGAGTTCAAAGGCGAGAGCAAGAGGTTCGCGCCGGAGGAGATCAGCAGCATGGTGTTGACGAAGATGAAGGAAACGGCGGAGGCGTACCTCGGCAGCACAGTGCGCGACGCCGTGATCACGGTGCCGGCGTACTTCAACGACTCGCAGCGTCAGGCCACTAAGGACGCGGGCGCCATCGCCGGATTGAACGTGCTGCGCATCATCAACGAGCCCACGGCGGCCGCGCTGGCTTACGGCTTGGACAAGAACCTGAAAGGAGAACGTAACGTGCTGATATTCGACCTCGGCGGCGGGACGTTCGACGTGTCCATCTTGAGCATCGACGAGGGTTCACTATTCGAAGTGAAGGCGACCGCCGGCGACACACACCTGGGAGGCGAGGACTTCGACAACAGGCTGGTGAACCACCTTGCGGAGGAGTTCAGGCGCAAGTACAAGAAGGACATGTGCTCGAACCCGCGCGCCCTGCGCCGCCTCCGCACAGCCGCCGAGCGCGCCAAGCGCACGCTGTCCTCCAGCACCGAGGCCACCATCGAGATCGACGCGCTTTACGAGGGCATCGACTTCTACACGCGTGTGTCCCGCGCGCGCTTTGAGGAGCTCAACTCGGACCTGTTCCGCGGCACGCTGGAGCCGGTGGAGAAAGCGCTCAGAGACGCGAAGATGGACAAGAGTCAGATCCACGACGTCGTGCTCGTGGGCGGCTCCACTCGGATTCCGAAGGTGCAAAGCTTGCTGCAGGACTTTTTCTGCGGCAAGAAACTCAACCTTTCCATCAACCCGGACGAGGCGGTCGCTTACGGCGCTGCCGTGCAAGCCGCGATCCTCAGCGGGGAGACCCACTCGAAGATCCAAGACGTCCTGCTCGTGGACGTGGCGCCGCTGTCTCTGGGCATCGAGACCGCCGGCGGAGTCATGACGAAGATCATCGAGCGCAACTCGAAGATTCCGTGTAAACAGTCGCAGACCTTCACCACGTACTCGGACAACCAGCCGGCGGTCACTATCCAAGTGTACGAAGGGGAACGCGCGATGACGAGGGACAACAACTTGCTGGGCACATTTGACTTGACCGGTATACCGCCGGCGCCGCGCGGCGTGCCGAAGATCGACGTGACCTTCGATCTGGACGCCAACGGCATTCTGAACGTGTCGGCCAAGGAGAACAGCACCGGCCGCAGCAAGAACATCGTGATCAAGAACGACAAGGGGCGGCTGTCGCAGGCCGACATCGACCGCATGCTGTCGGAGGCGGAGCGCTACAGGGAGGAGGACGAGAAGCAGCGGGCGAGGGTCGCCGCCCGCAACCAGCTAGAGTCGTACGTGTTCAGCGTGAAGCAGGCGGTGGAGGAGGCGGGAGACAAGCTCAGCGACGACGACAAGAGCGCAGCGCGCCGGGAGTGCGAGGAGGCGCTCAAATGGCTGGACAATAACACCCTGGCCGAGCGCGAGGAGTACGAGCACCGGCTGAAAGAGCTGCAGCGCGTCTGCACACCGCTCATGACCAAGATGCACGGACACGGCGCGTCTGGAACGACCGGTGGCGGTATGCCTGGTGGAATGCCAGGTGGAATGCCAGGTGGAATGCCAGGTGGGATGCCTGGTGGTATGCCAGGTGGGATGCCTGGCGGAATGTACGGCGGGGGTATGCCAGGAGGAATGTATGGAAACCAGCACAGCGGTCCCACCGTAGAGGAAGTAGATTAAATTATAAAACAATGAATACTTGTGTACAAAACATTCCGTGTAAATAATTTAGCAATAAGTAACAAAAAGACTGAGCCTATTTATTTCTAGTGTTTAAGTAGTCACGATCAATAAATGTTTTTAAAGGATATTGCGTTTTGATAATTTACTTTTCCCTCCATTTTATAGTTTTTTTTTTTCATTTGTCTTGACGTATATTGATGCATAGAAGCAGGTATGACAAGGAACCAGATGAATATTTGCAAATACGGTTTATAAAAAAACATTTAGAGATTTTGTGTTTCCAAAGTAATCGAAATGGAGATCATTGGAGAAGGCCTATGTCTAACGGTGAACGTTTGTCAGTTGATGATGATGATGGAAGTCTCTGGGTGAACATTCAAACATTTAATGAATCTTGCTTCGCCTTAGGCAGGCTATTGTTCTCAATATTCTTCAATAGTAGCTGAAGACCGTCCATTGCCGTATTTGTATTCATTATAGGTAGGTATTTTTTGTCACCACTAGCACTAATCATTATATAATATAACTGAATAAATACGACATTGGTTAATTTCATTTTCTTATAATTTTAGTACAGTGTTTAAATAGCTTGTTTAGCGTGTTTAAACATATTTTATCAGCCGCATTATTAATTGTACTAAACTAAAAGATATGTTAGTTGCATTGAATAATCTATTCAGTTGAAGAATAATTCCAAAACTAATTGCGGCTTTATATATATAAAGCAAAAAGGCTATACGTATATATTTTTTCTATTGCTTTTATCATTCTATAAATGCTTAAAATCATCAGGTACGATGAAGTGGCGACTGAATTAGAATTGTCATTGTTTTTAACATGGAAATATAAAATGTGAGTTAATCTGCACAAAAAAAGAATGAATATAACGAATCTCTATTTTTTAGTTAAAAATAACGGAAATTTTCCGAAAATTAAAGATAAAATTTCTAATATGTTTTGTGCCAGTTCCATACAAACAATGGTTGTATATTGTATCTAGGCTTGTGTAATACATGTACTAACTATGAACTAGAAGAACCAATTCCCGACAATGTACTAGAACGAACTGCTCCTCAACATTCCTGCTTCTCATTCATTTAGTACATCGGATCCCGTACGCGAAGCGAGTGTCAAAAGATCGATTTCAACATAACAATGTGTAGTTAAAAATAATATAAAAAAATATCAATTATTGTCTATATAATATCTGATTTTTAAACACGTCATTCTAATATTCTTTTTTTTATGACAGTTCTCAACCTGCTAAAGAATAAAGGGAAATCAAATATTATCACATCAATAAACTTTACGACCCTTAGTACCTAACTACATACATACATATATATCACGCCTCGTTCCCAGTACCTAACTAACTTAATACAAACAGATAAACTGTGAATAAATAACTTAAGAGGAACCATCGATGTTCTTAGTATTTTTGATTGGTCATACGAGTAGATAATTTCGTGAGTCCAAATCAAAATCGGTGTTAAACGTACAAGTAGCCGAGGGCCCGCGAACCAGATCATTTCAATGCACTAAGAGGACTAAAAGACCGAACTAGTGCATTTGTACGATTGTACTAGTTGCGAGTGCTCCGTTTAGTGAACTAATAAGCGGTATGTGGTTAGCGGAGGGATTGTATAGATGGAGTGAGAAATTATTTTCCTTCGGGTAAACTCGGATCTTTATCGGAACACGATGACAACCGAACTGTCAAGAATGAACGTATTAAATGAATGATAATTTCACATCCATTAATATGGAACTTTATTGTTTAGTGCCAAATGTCGAAATAAATAATGAGAGAGCACAATAAATACAAACTTATCCCAAAAATAATGAAAGAAAATATTTCCTCACTATATCTATACATCGCTTTACCCGAATTACGCTACATTAAAAATTATTGTGCAATTAATCTTACCGGATTGCGCATGCGCAACGAGGAGCGTCTTTTTTCTAAAGTATTCATATAGGTCGCACTGTTGAAGAGATGGCACATCAGCTCGCGGATATCAGATCCGATGAATCCGCAATGGGTGTCAATAAAACTGTGGCGCTAACATGATGTTGCATAAAAAAAAGAAGAGATGACACTTGCTACTGCTCCGGACTTTGAGGCGCCGTGTCATCGAGTGACGTCATGGCGATGAAGAGAAACTTGAAGATTTTGAAGAGCGATGTCGTACACGGCGACTAACTGTTCTTTTGAGAATATTCATATTGTTTATATAAAAGTGTTCTTCTGAGAACCTTCTACCAAGCGATCGCGTATCTATCGAGCACTTCATTATACTTATAAATATATTAAGCAGGCCCTTCCTTGTTCCCACTGTTGGGAGTAGAAGCTTCGTCTAGGATGGCGGAGCCTTCACATAAAAAGTCATTCCACATACAATGAATATATAAATAGCCCACTTAAAGATCCCACTGTTGGGACTCGGTGCCTTTCCTCTTAAGAGGAGATTCGAGATTTTACAAAATGCTACAAATAATGTAAAAAATTAGCCCACTTAAAGTTCCCACTGTTGGGACTCGGTGCCTTTCCTCTTTAGAAGAGATTCGAGATTTTACAAAATGCTACAAATAATGTAAAAAATTAGCCCACTTAAAGTTCCCACTGTTGGGACTCGGTGCCTTTCCTCTTAAGAGGAGATTCGATACCTCACAAAATATGCTATGGATAATATAAAAAATTAGCCCACTTAAAGTTCCCACTGTTGGGACTCGGTGCCTTTCCTCTTAAGAGGAGATTCGATACCTCACAAAATATGCTATGGATAATGTAAAAAATTAGCCCACTTAAAGTTCCCACTGTTGGGACTCGGTGCCTTTCCTCTTAAGAGGAGATTCGAGATTTTACAAAATGCTACAAATAATGTAAGAAATTAGCCCACTTAAAGTTCCCACTGTTGGGACTCGGTGCCTTTCCTCTTAAGAGGAGATTCGATACCTCACAAAATATGCTATGGATAATGTAAAAAATTAGCCCACTTAAAGTTCCCACTGTTGGGACTCGGTGCCTTTCCTCTTAAGAGGAGATTCGAGATTTTACAAAATGCTACAAATAATGTAAGAAATTAGCCCACTTAAAGTTCCCACTGTTGGGACTCGGTGCCTTTCCTCTTAAGAGGAGATTCGATACCTCACAAAATATGCTATGGATAATGTAAAAAATTAGCCCACTTAAAGTTCCCACTGTTGGGACTCGGTGCCTTTCCTCTTAAGAGGAGATTCGATACCTCACAAAATATGCTATGGATAATATAAAAAATTAGCCCACTTTAAGTTCCCACTGTTGGGACTCGGTGCCTTTCCTCTTAAGAGGAGATTCGATACCTCACAAAATATGCTATGGATAATGTAAAAAATTAGCCCACTTAAAGTTCCCACTGTTGGGACTCGGTGCCTTTCCTCTTAAGAGGAGATTCGATACCTCACAAAATATGCTATGGATAATGTAAAAAATTAGCCCACTTAAAGTTCCCACTGTTGGGACTCGGTGCCTTTCCTCTTAAGAGGAGATTCGAGATTTTACAAAATGCTACAAATAATGTAAAAAATTAGCCCACTTAAAGTTCCCACTGTTGGGACTCGGTGCCTTTCCTCTTTAGAAGAGATTCGATACCTAACAAAATATGCTATAGATAATGTAAAAAATTAGCCCACTTAAAGTTCCCACTGTTGGGACTCGGTGCCTTTCCTCTTAAGAGGAGATTCGAGATTTTACAAAATGCTACAAATAATGTAAGAAATTAGCCCACTTAAAGTTCCCACTGTTGGGACTCGGTGCCTTTCCTCTTAAGAGGAGATTCGATACCTCACAAAATATGCTATGGATAATGTAAAAAATTAGCCCACTTAAAGTTCCCACTGTTGGGACTCGGTGCCTTTCCTCTTAAGAGGAGATTCGATACCTCACAAAATATGCTATGGATAATATAAAAAATTAGCCCACTTTAAGTTCCCACTGTTGGGACTCGGTGCCTTTCCTCTTAAGAGGAGATTCGATACCTCACAAAATATGCTATGGATAATGTAAAAAATTAGCCCACTTAAAGTTCCCACTGTTGGGACTCGGTGCCTTTCCTCTTAAGAGAAGATTCGATACCTCACAAAATATGCTATGGATAATGTAAAAAATTAGCCCACTTAAAGTTCCCACTGTTGGGACTCGGTGCCTTTCCTCTTAAGAGGAGATTCGATACCTCACAAAATATGCTATGGATAATGTAAAAAATTAGCCCACTTAAAGTTCCCACTGTTGGGACTCGGTGCCTTTCCTCTTTAGAAGAGATTCGATACCTAACAAAATATGCTATGGATAATGTAAAAAATTAGCCCACTTAAAGTTCCCACTGTTGGGACTCGGTGCCTTTCCTCTTAAGAGGAGATTCGATACCTCACAAAATATGCTATGGATAATGTAAAAAATTAGCCCACTTAAAGTTCCCACTGTTGGGACTCGGTGCCTTTCCTCTTAAGAGGAGATTCGATACCTCACAAAATATGCTATGGATAATATAAAAAATTAGCCCACTTAAAGTTCCCACTGTTGGGACTCGGTGCCTTTCCTCTTAAGAGGAGATTCGATACCTCACAAAATATGCTATGGATAATGTAAAAAATTAGCCCACTTAAAGTTCCCACTGTTGGGACTCGGTGCCTTTCCTCTTAAGAGGAGATTCGATACCTCACAAAATATGCTATGGATAATGTAAAAAATTAGCCCACTTAAAGTTCCCACTGTTGGGACTCGGTGCCTTTCCTCTTAAGAGGAGATTCGAGATTTTACAAAATGCTACAAATAATGTAAAAAATTAGCCCACTTAAAGTTCCCACTGTTGGGACTCGGTGCCTTTCCTCTTAAGAGGAGATTCGAGATTTTACAAAATGCTACAAATAATGTAAGAAATTAGCCCACTTAAAGTTCCCACTGTTGGGACTCGGTGCCTTTCCTCTTAAGAGGAGATTCGATACCTCACAAAATATGCTATGGATAATGTAAAAAATTAGCCCACTTAAAGTTCCCACTGTTGGGACTCGGTGCCTTTCCTCTTAAGAGGAGATTCGATACCTCACAAAATATGCTATGGATAATATAAAAAATTAGCCCACTTTAAGTTCCCACTGTTGGGACTCGGTGCCTTTCCTCTTAAGAGGAGATTCGATACCTCACAAAATATGCTATGGATAATGTAAAAAATTAGCCCACTTAAAGTTCCCACTGTTGGGACTCGGTGCCTTTCCTCTTAAGAGGAGATTCGAGATTTTACAAAATGCTACAAATAATGTAAGAAATTAGCCCACTTAAAGTTCCCACTGTTGGGACTCGGTGCCTTTCCTCTTAAGAGGAGATTCGATACCTCACAAAATATGCTATGGATAATGTAAAAAATTAGCCCACTTAAAGTTCCCACTGTTGGGACTCGGTGCCTTTCCTCTTAAGAGGAGATTCGATACCTCACAAAATATGCTATGGATAATGTAAAAAATTAGCCCACTTAAAGTTCCCACTGTTGGGACTCTGTGCCTATCCTTCTAGTATTGTGCGGAAATTACTGCGATCCTTCAAACCAGATTACAGTAATGTACGTACAATACTGTCCATCGGCTGTGATAGGCGCTGTGGTGGTACCTAGACGGTCAGCGGCAACGGAGACACTAACAATAGTTACAACTCCCTTCAAACCGAATTACAGTAATGTTCGAAATCCGGCAACAAGGACGCTGAACGCCCAGCATTCTGTTATTCATGTAGAATATTGTGTGCAATATCCTATACGAATGTTGCGCGCTCGCTTAATATAGTATTGCCGTTGTTGCCGTTAGATCGTCTATAGTGAACGGCAAAGTGTCGTTTGTTAGAAAATAGTCGACTTACGGCATTAACGGCAATGGCAAACACTCTACACATTTACTATCAAAACGTTCGCGGTATGAGAACGAAACTTGAACAGTTTTATAGCAACGCTTCGCTTAACCGGTTCGATGTACTTCTGATAACGGAAACTTGGCTCAAAGGTGACGTATCAAGCGATGCGATCTGCGACACTCGATATCGAGTGTTCAGACGGGATCGTGACCTGCGCGCGACTAATAAAAAGTCGGGCGGTGGTGTCATGATGTGCGTAAACGAAAACCTGCGGCCGCGGCTGTTCGAACACTACACGTGTGAACAGGCGGAAGTGCTCTGCGCGCTGCTTCCGGCGGAAGTGTCCGGGCGCGGATATGACTTGTATATTATATTGAGTTACTTGCCCCCGGACCGGAAAATAATTGCCGAATGTTTAAATGTCATCAGGCGCCTTATTGCTGATATCAGCGGGAGATTCCCCGGAAGCCGCACCCTAGTGGTGGGAGACTTCAATCTACCATGGGTGCAGTGGTGCGACAGAGGGTACGTCCTGGCCAACCCTCGCTGTCGGGGTGTGCAGTATGCCTGTATGGAATTCTTGGATGCTATGACCAACATGGATTTCTCTCAGAGTAATTCATTTAAAAATGTTAACGGTCGCGTGTTGGATTTAGTTTTTAGTAATGTCTCATTAACTGTTGCTGAGAGCAACGCACCACTCCTTCGCATTGACCCACACCACCCACCGCTGGAAATAGTCCTTGGGGATGTTTGTGACTGAGAGGGTTGCACAACGTTTATCACATTTCTTACAAATGTATGGACCTCCATATATACAGATGAGGTGTGAATCGGAAATATGGATTTTTTTTTATTCAATTAGACAACGAAACGAGGGGGGAATTCATCTGATGTTAAGTGATACGTAACGCTTGAGACATCTTACCAAGCCTCGTTACCCCAGTAATAATACAATAGTCGGCAGTAACACCAACGAATAGTTCATGACGACGACTTTATGATATTACACCTACAGGAGTGTGCGGAAGTGCAGGAGTAGTTTGTTCCTTTGAATGGAGGGTCAGGACAAGGTCTCATCCAGTCTGGTTCACAAACCTAGCAATGCCGGATGTGACAGTGTTCCAGCTATATTTCTCTATTCTCGTTTTTGGACGTGCGGGCGTGTTTACTCAAAGTCGTTGCGTCCTGATTAAGAAAGGATCAAATTGTTAAATCAGTAACCATTACAACCATTTCGATCTCGAGACCGGCGCCATATTGATTATGTTATATTCCTTTTGCTTCCTGAGGTTTGATCCCCTGTATATAGAGAGGCGAGGTTGCGGTCGCGCGATGCGTGGGCGCAGAGTGCCCGCGCGTGGGACCGTGTGCGGAAACTAAGGAGTTGGAGCTTCTGCTGCAGGGGCGAAGATCCGATAACGCTCACCGCCGCAACGATGACAGTTCCCGCCGCATGGCGGGGCCGAGCGCACGACCGCCGAATGGCTCCTCGGCAGTAACCTGGCGCCGCGACCGACAAGGGCCGTCGGGCCGGCGCACCCGTTGGGGAGCGTTCCTGGTGTGCATATGATGTTGAGTAACTCGGCGCGTCGTGCTCGCGGCATTGGTCGGCGGCCATTTGCGCAGCAAGTTATTGACAACCATTGCGGCTTCATCTGACTCAGGGCTAAAATAAAAAAAAGAAAAATAAAAAACAAAATTAAATCAAAACTTTGAACACAAAAATGCAGAAACATAATACCCAAAAACACAAACCTTAAACCAAAACAAAAATGAAATATATATATATGTAGGATCAAGTAGTATTTAAATGGGGAGGAGAATAGTGAGAAAATTGGAAAATTGGATGCGGAGGGGTTGAAGAGATGGATAGTGCTACAGGGGGAGAGATAATGGGGGTGTAATTAAATATATACGTAGATAAATATACATATGAATTTAAGAGGCGCACGGCTCGCGTCTAATGGCGGCAATGAGTATGAGGTCATCGGAGGAGGAACTCGCGCGCTGCTACACGTGTGATGTGTGAAGCCGATGAGGGTGATAATGCTTATCAGTGCCAGAGCAGCCGGGCGCGTGCAGCGCTGATAGCGATCACGTTATTACCACACAAGAGCATACTCATCGCGGCGCTTTTTTTTAATACAATGTAGCGATTGGACGAGCGGGACGTTCACCTGATAGTAAGTGATACGCGCATAACAACGTGGCGCCAGTGGGGAACGCATACACTGTTCCGCAACGCGCCCGTCTCCTTTAGACATAAGAGGTTTCTCGTTACGACTGTAATTATACTAGCTAAAGCGCCTTTCAAACCGGATCACAGTGATGTCACACAGTACTGTCTGTCGGCTGCAATAGGCGCTGCGGTGGTATGCGCACGATCTCAGCAGAGGCACTACCACCAGTTATGATTTATTTGCAGTTTATAGATCTAGTCATAGTTATGAACAAAAATAAATAAGAAAAAAACCCACAAATTGTTATAAACAAAAACGTAAAAAATAATTAAAATAGATTAATGGGTCCCACTTATATCTTTATTAAGTTTTTTTTTATATATTTATATAAAATGCTTATACTCTTTTATCCAAATCTGACGCTCATATTGATTGAGTATCGGAGTGTAGATCTGGTAGAGCCGAACTATCATCCAAACCCAACAGAGATGCTTAATAGAGCAAGCGCACAGCCACTGCAACATGGAGAGGAAATCTTCTAATATCATTACACTGAGTAATTGAATAGTGAAAGTTTTACATATGTTATACATAATAATCTGCATTAGGCCGGTGTCGTGGGAAATGGCCTAGATCTCCCCTTCAATGACGGCTCCTACTGCCCAGTGACACCGCAGGCTATGTTGACTGAGAGATCTCGAGAAGCTGCTCGATGTGGGCAGCGTAAGACTGCTAAATGTGGAGATATCTTTAGGAGGCCTATGTCCAGCATTGGAAGTCTCTTAGCTGATGATTATGATCTGTGTTTATTTGTTTTTTTGTTTCTTTATTATAGATATAACCTATGTGTCCGTTTATATTATAAGTGTATAGTAAAGGATTTATATTATATTATATTATATTATATTATAATGTATATTATATTTATTTAACTTGGAGACAAATAAAAGTGCAACGTATAGAATATAAAAGTATGTACAATTGTTCCCTTTAAAATGTCTCACTGCAAACATATTTGGTATTTTATAATCTTTCGCATGTTTTTGTTTGACGTGTAAAGTAATTGCAACGGCCCATTATGTTCTTAAAAATATTGATAAGAACAGAAGGAGCAACAGTACAAAACAATCATGGATGAAAACAAGAAGATTTGTCACGATTGACCTACCTTGAACAAATCTGTGCTGTTCGTCTAATGTTATATTTTTTAAGGGAGAATATATGTGATTGTATATAAGATTCTCGAATATTTTAGAGGTTGATGAAACAATTAATATTGGATGATATTTCTCATTGTTACATTTGCAACCCGATTTATGAATTGTTGTTACGAAAGCGGCATTACACTCATTTGGAAATATTCCAGGCGCCAAACTTTTGTTAAACATAATTCTCAATGGAACACAAATTGTTCTGGCCGTATACATCAGAAGTACAGGGTTTATTTTGTCAGGCCCTAGCACCTTTATTAGGATTAGTATTTCTCAAGGTCAAATACTCTTCCTCCTGTATGACACGAACATAGTTTAGATTGATGTTACTGAGGTTGTCTTGAAAGAAGTTTTAGTGTGAGAGAGTGTAAACACCGTCAAGCAAAGGCTCGTAGACAAATTTAAAATAATGTGAAAACATTTCTGACATGGTTTTCGGATCATTTGATCTTATATGGCCAAACTTCATTCCTTTTGGATATCCGGAAATTATCTCCTTTAATTCAGACGTCTATATCCAAAATAATTTTGTTTGTTTTAATTGAGTTTTCATCAATCAATCATCAATGTTGTTATAGCATTTAGTCATGAGAAGTTTTACTCGTTTTCTTATAGAGAATATTCTTAGTAATCTCTTAAGGATTTTTAACTTTTCCATCGTATCCATAGTTTAAATTTCCGCCTAATACAAATTAAACTTTTGGAACACCATACAGGATACTTTCGTACTTTTACTGAGACAGTCGGTACGTTAGAATCTATTATAGTATTGATACGTTGGTAAAATATATTAACCGCTTTATTAACACAAGGACAACTCAACTCTGAATACCAGTCTTTTTTTGAAATTTCTTCATTGATTTAGTCATAATTAGGTTTATAGAAATTTCTTTTAGTTTTAATTTTGAAAGGGATAGATTGAAAACTGTTTATTTTACACGAATATCTAGTAATGGATGATGGTAAAAAGCGGTTAAGAGTGGATTATCTGATTTAGCTACAGAGCAGTCTGATGTACATAAGAAAAGATCAGGTAACCTACCATTTCGTATTTAATAGTGTTTGCCTGTTGTAAGCTCACGAAAGCCATGACGTTATATAACGTTTTTGCCGTTTCTGTGACTGGGTTAGAGGGTTCCAGGAAGGGACCATCCGTGGGCCATTCAAGGTGTGGAAGATTAAAATCACCGACAATTATGTATTTCAAAAATAGCGATTTAGAATAAATGTCATAAAGCCTTTTGAAGAACTTATTATAAATAGCAGTTAAAGATGATGGCGGAAAGTGTTAGTTTCCTGGTGTGTATAGTACCATACTATACACATTAAGATACTAACACATCAATAAATTATTTGTATTCTTATTAGAGGACACCTAATGATGATAATGATGATGATTCTTACTAGAGTTGTAGAGTAGTTATTTTAATCTTTTTAAAATAAATAAGGTTTTTAAGAAATAATTATTATATTCACATCATCTCTTCATCCTACCTCGATTTTAGGATAAATTTGTGAAATACACATTCGATACATTACTTGTCGCAAACTTATGTCACTAGATGGCGCTTTAATTTGAAATAGAGCCGGCATATATGTAGACTGGTAAATTTTGTTTATACTACTAGATAGCACTATACTTTTGATAAACATATCTTACCGCCGCTAGATGGCGTTCAAACATAAAATTTAACTATGATTGTCTGAACTATATTGACTAACCTGACCTAAACATTTGCGTCGTTGGTATTCGCACATGTCTAGAATCGAATTTACTTCAAAGGAACCTGACATATATGTTCTTCACATTGTCTTCTAGGGTAACTTTTCTTGCCCACCTAAGCACATGCATTTCTGCCATTAAAAATGGTCGTTTATGATACAAAGCACAATAGTCTAGAAAGAAGCTTGTTCTCATTTATTAGGTAAGTTAAGATAGTCCACAGCGGAAATGGACTCGTCCAATTTTCGAATAAAATAAAACAAATTCTTCGTTATATAATATAATATAATAATGACAATAATGATGATCATTACAAAACTTTAGTTCGAATAAAACTTCTGACACTTAATATTTAGCCATTATGGAGGATATATTGGATTAATTTCGCTACACATTAGCGATAGGCTTGTGTAGTACATGTACTATGTACTAAAGGAAACAATTCCCGTCACTGTACTAGAACGAACTGCTCCGCAACGTTTCTGCTACTCGTTTATTTAGTACATCGGATCCCGTACGCGAAGCTAGACCGGACAGTGTCAAATGATCGAGTTCTACGTAGCAATGTGTAATTAAATAAATAAAAAAAACAATAGGTGTATATGCAATATCTGATTTTTAAATTCGCTATTCTAATATTCTTTTTATAATGACAGTCCTAATCCTGCAAAAGAATAAAGAGAAATCAAATATTATAAATCAATAAACCTTACGACCTTTACTATATAACTTAATACAAACAGATGAACTGTGAATAAATAACTGAAGATGAACCATCAATGACCTTAGTATTTTTTGTTTCGTCGTACAAATAGATATTTTCGTGAGTCTAGATCAAGATTGGAGTTAAACGTACAAGCATCCTAGGAACCAGAAACAGGATCATTTCAATGCCTAGTGCATTTTGTACTAAATTAACTAAAAGATCGATCTAGTACATTTGTACAATTGTAGTAGTAAGTAGCTATCTGTTCAGTGAACGCGCGCGCACAACGCTAATTGTATCTTTCTACTCTGTACAAGCCGAGTGTTGGTTATTACAATTCCAGAATATTCTCAGAGCCTTTCATTCGGATCGGTCCGTTTCTAGACGTTTCTAAAAGTGACCAGCGTAAAAAATAATATTTCCCGAAACGTAAATAATAAATACATATCATCCAATGTGCAATATTGGTAAAATATTTTTACAGATTTTTTTTTAAATATACCCAAATCCTGCTAGGAGCGTATAAACTCAGTACCATGGCATTATATTATATTATGCATTAATTACAATACAAACAGAATGTAAAATTCATAATCTATAGTCTTAAAAAAATTATATCACGAAGAAATAATTTTATGAATGTTCATTATATTAAAAATATCAAGCCAAATTTAAAAAAGAGGGAAATAGTTAAATGTTAAATTTCGCATATTAAAAGGTAATTTTCTGTTGCTGGTATCCCTACGAGCTGATTATTCCAGCTATCTCTTTCTGGCCGGTGACGTCGAGCGCTGACGTCACGCGCAGAATGTTCTCGGCGGCGCGTCGGTCGATTGGCCGGCTCTGGAAGCTCCGCGACGTCTCGCGAGTTGTATTTGTTGTATATATAAGCGGCGCGGCCGGCGCGACTCCTCACTGATATTTGAAACGCGACACAAAGCGGAAGAAGAAGCGAACTCGCTGTTGAGCGAAGTTATTTCACAAGCGATTATTATTGTTATTTGTTTGTTCGTTGCAAAGGAGTGTGATCGAGTTAAATAAACATGCCAGCCATTGGAATAGATCTCGGAACGACTTACTCCTGCGTCGGAGTGTGGCAGCATGGCAACGTGGAGATCATCGCCAACGACCAAGGCAACAGGACCACACCGTCCTACGTGGCTTTCACCGACACGGAGCGGCTGATCGGCGACGCGGCGAAGAACCAGGTGGCCCTCAACCCCAACAACACCGTGTTCGACGCCAAAAGGTTGATCGGGCGCAAATTCGACGACCCGAAGATCCAGGCGGACATGAAGCACTGGCCGTTCAAGGTGATAAGCGACTGCGGCAAGCCCAAGATCCAAGTGGAGTTCAAAGGCGAGAGCAAGAGGTTCGCGCCGGAGGAGATCAGCAGCATGGTGTTGACGAAGATGAAGGAAACGGCGGAGGCGTACCTCGGCAGCACAGTGCGCGACGCCGTGATCACGGTGCCGGCGTACTTCAACGACTCGCAGCGTCAGGCCACTAAGGACGCGGGCGCCATCGCCGGATTGAACGTGCTGCGCATCATCAACGAGCCCACGGCGGCCGCGCTGGCTTACGGCTTGGACAAGAACCTGAAAGGAGAACGTAACGTGCTGATATTCGACCTCGGCGGCGGGACGTTCGACGTGTCCATCTTGAGCATCGACGAGGGTTCACTATTCGAAGTGAAGGCGACCGCCGGTGACACGCACCTGGGAGGCGAGGACTTCGACAACAGGCTGGTGAACCACCTGGCGGAGGAGTTCAGGCGCAAGTACAAGAAGGACATGCGCTCGAACCCTCGCGCCCTGCGCCGCCTCCGCACAGCCGCCGAGCGAGCCAAGCGCACGCTGTCCTCCAGCACCGAGGCTACCATCGAGATCGACGCGCTCTACGAGGGCATCGACTTCTACACGCGAGTGTCCCGCGCGCGCTTTGAGGAGCTCAACTCGGACTTGTTCCGCGGCACGCTGGAGCCGGTGGAGAAGGCGCTCAGGGACGCGAAGATGGACAAGAGTCAGATCCACGACGTCGTGCTCGTGGGCGGCTCCACTCGGATTCCGAAGGTGCAAAGCTTGCTGCAGGACTTTTTCTGCGGCAAGAAACTCAACCTTTCCATCAACCCGGACGAGGCGGTCGCTTACGGCGCCGCCGTGCAAGCCGCGATCCTCAGCGGGGAGACCCACTCGAAGATCCAAGACGTCCTGCTCGTGGACGTGGCGCCGCTGTCTCTGGGCATCGAGACCGCCGGCGGAGTCATGACCAAGATCATCGAGCGCAACTCGAAGATTCCGTGTAAACAGTCGCAGACCTTCACCACGTACTCGGACAACCAGCCGGCGGTCACCATCCAAGTGTACGAAGGGGAACGCGCGATGACGAGAGACAACAACCTTCTGGGCACATTTGACTTGACCGGTATACCGCCGGCGCCGCGCGGCGTGCCGAAGATCGACGTGACCTTCGATCTGGACGCCAATGGCATTCTGAACGTGTCGGCCAAAGAGAACAGCACTGGCCGCAGCAAGAACATCGTGATCAAGAACGACAAGGGGCGGCTGTCGCAGGCCGACATCGACCGCATGCTGTCGGAGGCGGAGCGCTACAGGGAGGAGGACGAGAAGCAGCGGGCGAGGGTTGCCGCCCGCAACCAGCTAGAGTCGTACGTGTTCAGCGTGAAGCAGGCGGTGGAGGAGGCGGGAGATAAGCTCAGCGAGGACGACAAGAGCGCAGCGCGCCGGGAGTGCGAGGAGGCGCTCAAGTGGCTGGACAATAACACCCTGGCCGAGCGCGAGGAGTACGAGCACCGGCTGAAAGAGCTGCAGCGCGTCTGCACACCGCTCATGACCAAGATGCACGGACACGGCGCGTCTGGACCGACCGGTGGCGGTATGCCTGGTGGAATGCCAGGAGGAATGCCAGGTGGAATGCCAGGAGGAATGCCTGGAGGAATGTACGGCAGCGGCATGCCTGGTGGTATGCCAGGAGGAATGTACAGACAACCTAATGGTCCGACGGTTGAAGAAGTGGATTAAGATCAAGTAAACTACCCGTCGGTAATAACTGAGCGGCGTGATGAACGCTGCAGCTGCGAAGATATAAAGAAAACAGTACAAAGCGTCCTGCTACGGAGGAGGAGACCTGATTTCAAGCTTTAGCGACAAAAGAATGATATTTAAGTATTATTGATAATACTGATTAATTATTGTTTAAATTTCATGAACTATAAATAAATAAATAATAAACATATGAGTTTTTTTAAAGACACATTTAGACCCGTCACTTTAACATATGACACTCTATAAACGTTTATAAACATATCCACAACTCCAAATACTGATCCAGTCGGCACTACCAAATCCATAACCATGTCCTCAACAGTTACACCTACTACCAATGAATTCAATTACTTAATGTTGCCAGATGTAATAATACCTTTCAACAATTTTAAAATGGCGCTAGAATAACAACTTCCGGAAATCTTTTGTTTAAGTTTTTTCCACGATAGTATTAGTTTTTTTTCCCATTAGTAAAATACATTTTTAGATATTGTGCCCAAAATGATCTTCGATCAAAATTTTAGAGCATTAGTGTTGCCAGGAAACATGATCTAACGAAAAGATAAACTTATTACCTTTGCTATTGGTCTTTCATTAATTGTTATTTTATGTTATGCTCTAGTTACAGATTTTTAATTACAGTGACATCTCTCGGTGTTGTCTGTCTGTTTAATATTATAATTCGAATAATAGTAATAGCACTTTCAAACATGTTGCAGTACCATTATGGATACCTACTGAAAAGAGTCGTATAATAATTCAATACATTTTAAGAGGGGCTCTACGTATGCAATAACTTTGTGCAATATAACTGTATCTCTCCTTGCATTCATACGATCATTTATATTTACTCAATAATATTGACGGTTTTAAAGCGTAAATGTTTTCGCGTGAGCAGACGTAAAAGTATTGTTTTTATAATATTATTTTCACTGGCCTTTGAGATCATTGCTACATATTTAATAATCCGATTAGTATACAATATTATTTTTATTTTGATCGTGATCTTTACATACTAAAGAGGCGGCAATTCTCGGTAACGATGGATGCTTTTGACGATATACTCCCTTTCCTTAAAGTTTGTTTCCTCCGCAACTTTTGCTAACTTGTAATCTTTGTCAAGACGAAACAGGCAAAAGTTTTACCCAAAACAGATCCTACACGGTACGATGAAAATTATACCGTAATAAAATTAAACTCGTACAAACTTTAGTTGAAATATTGGACAATAATATGAATTGTTGTTGTCTAATATAATTGATCTTGTGAGGTCTGCTTAAGTTAATGCACCATAACTCTCATAATATATATAAGTACTCTGTGGTATTGTGTTTGGTTGATCTAAGGATTCACAGCTAAGATCTGGTGAAGGTGAAAACTGGGAGATGCAGGCGGTGCAAGATCGGTCAGCACGGGAATAAGTTTATTGCCCAAATTATGAAATACAAATTATTCAGTACACATTTAAACAGTTTTATTTTTAAAAATATATATGTATTAAGTAATTACATTCTGTACAGGTTAAGTAAATATAATACGTCTGTGATTTCATTCAAAATCCGATCATAAAACAGGCTCCTATCAATACGGCTTTGTGCCCAAAGTCCATTTCGAGCGGGAATGATGCACCGATACTCTTTTCCGGTATCATATTGTCGTGCCATCCCCTGGTAACGACCCCTGCGGTCACACCCTCGGATATAATGTCGTACTCGCAGACGGAACATCGACGGGCTTTCACTTTTAAGACGACGTCGCCTGAATGATTTTTCACTAGAAAAACATTTGGATTTGATGTTTTGAAGCAGTGAAACCATGATAGCATCTTCTCCACCGATCCCACGAAATTTCCCGGAGGCGCGAAGACTAGAATTCTGTTCACACACACACCGTCGGGCGATTTTACTTCGATTACTTCGTTACCGTAATGATTGAATATTTTTAGGTTATGTTTACTTTTGAGTTTTTCATGTACGGCAAGGAATACCTTCTGTCGCTGGTTGTTGTAAATGGTGTAGCAATCGCCGTTCGTCCCAATGATTTTATGAAGGGCATCATATTTGTTCGTTATTATAATCTCGTTCAAAGCGTAAATGTACGTCAGGCCTGGATATTCGGTTTCGAGTTTCGGGCAAGGCATCCATTGTTCTTTAAAATTTTCGCTTTTTAACATTAAATCTTGTATATTACAGTTACGTTTTTGTAATCATATTAATGTCCCGTATTATCTCTTTTTTTGCTTCATTATTAAAAATTGTTAATGTTTAAGTTTTCATTGAGCAAACTTTGTTAAGCGAACTGTGTAATGTTGGCGATGTGTCCGAGAATGACAATAAGAAAAGTCCTTCACAGCGAAGTTGTGTCATTGTGTGTCATTTTCTTTTTTTTATTACATAGAAATTAAATACAATTTTACAGAATAAAAAGAAATATTAACGAATTTTTATGACAGTTTAAAAGATGTTCCAATAATGGGAACCAAAAAAACATGTATTAATGTTATTGTAATTTAGGGTAAATATAGAAAATTTAAATATTTCATCAGTTTCTAAGTATCTATTTTTAAATTTATATTATTATTAACAGAAACTTGGAGAAGTTTGTTGCAACTGTAATTAATTATCTATAAGTAGCCTAAGCAGATTACCTAATTTCTAACTAAACTTAAATATAGACGTCTGTATTGAACACTTAACAATAAAAGAACGAAATGATGGTGATGTTGAAGCAATGACATTGAAATCTATAATGTTTAGTATTTAACAGTGCCATCTGTGATCGATATAAAAGAACAACTTTAATTTCTGGCTTCATTTAACAAACACGTTTTCGATATTTAACAAATGTTTGAGTATTACACCTAGATGGCGCTTATTTTAATTTTTTTTAAATATTATTATAAATTGTTTTATTACGTATAAATACAATTTTAAGAATATGATATTAAAAAAAACATATCCTAAAGTGACGTAAATATAATAATTACTAAATTATTGTTTATAACTATATCGAGCGTGATCTATATCTTGGCTGTCTTCAGCTAAAACTTAATAAGTATTTCAAGCTTTCAATCATGGAGGGATGTAGTACAACAAAGAAAATTTTTTATCAGTAGTCCGTCAGTATACATTAACAATTATTATTCAACACAATCATCATTATATTTTAAACGTTTAATTTGAAAAACTTTTAATGTCTAATTTACATGGTGTTCGGAGACAATGAATAAGAATTAGGCTTTTGTAGGTTGATAGGAACATTTATTTTGTAATGACGGTTCGATAAACCCTAGCATCAACCAAACTCCAGAACTTGTAGCCATGGAATCAAGCAGGAACCGACGTGTTACCAGCCGTTGAGCTACAGGGGTTAATGATAACATTCGCTCGTACACACGCAATAACAAGGGAGCCGCTGCTGTGTTGATGACCTTTAAGGATGGAGTAGGAACTTTCATTGAAGGTCATCATGATGGCGTTGTGTTGTGCACTGCGATTGTGGACTACTTCCGACTAACTCCTTGGTACACGTTCCGGCATAAACTTTAAAGTAGCGGAACATTATTTGCTTAAGTATTGCTAGTATATATTTATATTTTCCCAACAGAAAATAATATACACTCTTGTTTTGTGTTATCATATTTAAAAAACAGTTTTTAGGAATAATATTAATCCTTAGTATATGTAGATTTAAACGTAAGTTTTTAATATGAAATAAAGTAAGGCAATACTTAAATACTTGAAAGTAACGATTCACGAACCGAGACTTTAACTCATATCTCAGGAATCGATTGATAACAAGCACATAGCCGACGAAATAAATAGTTATTATTGTTGCTTGTATACAACTGAGAACATATTCGAAACTCTCTTAAGAAATAATAAGTAGAGGGGAAATAAATATAATAATAATAAGCAACTCGCAAATCTCCCTTCATTCTTGATTAAGGAAAATGTTTAATTGAGTTCCACCCCCCCCATCGCCCTTTATATCCCTCATAATATATGTAGATAACACGCACACACACACACACACACTCATAGAGACAAACACTTCGAGTTCGCTATGAATAGTTGTTACGTTATATAGTAATAAAGAATAAATGATGGAAGTAACATATAGGAAAGTATTATACGGACGTACGCGCGGCCACGGGCACCGCGCCGCCGGCGCGCGGCCTCCGTGGAGTCGAACACGACTCGTTTGTTTTTAATACAATCAAACGAGACGAACAAACGATCACCTGATAATGAGTGATGCCCCCCTCCGTAACGTAGCGCTAGTTACGATGATATACACTGCACTACGTTCTAGTCGTCGCGTGAGACGTGTTGAGTTGTAACACCTTAGTCTTTACACTAGCTACAACGCCTTTCAAACCGGAAAGTAAGCTAACCGGGAGCTGTGGTAGTACCTACTTAGACAGTCTTGGGCTACAGAGATCTACCACCAGTAAACAGTAATAATAAGTATATATATGTATATACTGGCTGTTCCTCGCCTGCTTTGCTGGCGTGATGATCAGACCGAAAATTACTTGCTATAGCAATCGTTACCATAGCAACCGCGTAATTAATACGAAGTGAAAATGTTTATAAAAGTCAATTGGGAATAAATCGATGAAGGATCTATGAAATAAAATTAATAAGTACTGTATTACAATCTAGAAATAATTCCGCGACGAACACTTGTGATCCCATGGCGGTAGGTTCACTAGATTTAACGTGATTGGCGAATGAACCTGGTGGTGGTGTGGTCAAGGGTTCTGCATATTAACCTATCAACAGTCTATTTACTCTTGAAGACCCACGTCGTATTTGGACGAGAGCTCTGATGCCGGTAAGTTGTCCCACTCCTTTGCTGTTCTTATCACGAATGATCTGACTTTCTCTGTAAACTGCTATTTAGCTGATGATATTTGCCATTTCATACAAATCCAATTCCCTTCGCTAAAGAAGTTCCATTTCAACGTTGGTGGTACCAGTAAGAGCAGTACTTATTGCAGCCGATATACAGTAGTGTGCAAACATTACTGTGTTTCGCATCCAATGTAGTAGTAGCTGGTGAATTACCAGGGTAAGGAGACTTAATATTTACTGTATTAAGGTGTGAAGGGTTCCGTCCAATACTTACTGAGTTCGAGTAAATTTAATCCGCACGCGGTTGACTTTGATGACTGACAGACGAGGCTCTGGTTTCCGTCAAGCCACACTGGGCTAGCTTGGTGGGTAACGGACCAATTCCTCTCAATGAGCTCCAATTGATGTGGTGGTCTTTGGGGAGGCTTATAACCATCAGTAGACGTCTGTCGGCCAATAATGACGTATTAAGGTGATAAGAGCCATGTGGTGCAGTGTATAACATCCTATCTAGCATATGAAAGTCCTGATTGTCTAACCCAGTAGGGGTAGGCAGAGGTGAATAAACACCCACATTTCGCCAGATGTGGTCAGATTAGGTCCCATGTAACAGGGGGCGAGCCTGGTTGCCACTTTACTGGGACCACCATACACAGGACACACAAAGATGGTGTCAGTGTGCGGGTTTACTCACGATGTTTTCCTTCACCGTTTGTATCTCGCTGTTGTAACTAAAGTTCACAAATGTACATAACTTAAATATTAAGTTATTGGTACATGCCGAGGTTCGAACCCGCGACCTTCGGAATGAAAGCCGCACGCTCTAACTATGAGGCCAGCGAGCTACTCGGGTAATGAAAATATAGAAATGGTTTTAGCGCGGAGCGTCTCCACGCAGCGCGCTGTGCGGGGCACACACACGAAGCGCGGCGCTCCGTCTTAAGGACGACATATGAAGTAATTTTTTTTTCGCTCGCCGCGCGCCGCGCGCCGCGACTGTGAGCCGTAGGGCGGCGGCGCACGGCTCACTGTCGCGGCGGCCGCGGCGTATTTTTTCCATTTCATATTTACGAATATGCCCCAAATTCCCCAAAAATTAGAACCGTGAAAGCGGGGAGCGGGGGTGTAGCCGGGAGTCGTGCGCAGGGGTGGCGCGACGCACACACGCGCCTGGGGGAGGCTGCGTGGGGGGGTGTGCTGCAGGAGATAGTTTTGTAGAAAGAAATGCTACATTGCGATGTGAGGAAATCCGTCTGCGCGCGCCCTTATCGCTGCTGATGTTTTTTTTTCCGCCACGCTTCATTTGCTGGAGACTGCTGGTGGTATACTCCGCTGCTATAGACCCTTTAGGTCCGCGTCTATTGCTACCGACTAACAGTACTATGCAAACATCACTGTGTTCCGGTTTGAAGAGTGTTGTAACTAGTGAAATTAATGGGGTAATGAGATCGAACACCTAATGTCCAGGCGATGAGCGCAATGCGGTCCTGTGTACATCATCCTAATTAGCGCTACGTTATGGACGGGCATATCACTTCATCATCATCATCAGCCGATAGACATCCACTGCTGGACATAGGCGTCTCCTAAATATCTCCACTTCGATCAGTTCCGCGTTGCTCGTATCACTTACCATCAGGTGAACGTTCCGCTCGTCTTGTCACTTCGTTGCGTATATATAATATATGCAGGAGTTCCCGCACAACAACCCACGGGACCCAAGCCAAACTCACCAGCTCGTGGTGCAGCCTGCTAATCAACAGACGAGGCTCTGACTCTCACCAACCTGCATTAGGCCAGCGTGGTGGGATATGGCCCAAATTCCCCCATATGAGCTCGCAGACAATCGCTGGATGCGAACAGTGCAGCACCCATCGATGTGGAGATCTTTGGTAGAAGCCTATGTCCAGCAGTGGACATCTATCGGCGAATGATGACGATGCATACATATCTGCTGCAACAGCCGCTGCGGTGGTACCTTGACAGTCTGTAGCAAAAGACCTACCACCATTAATGCTACGGGTAGGTGCTGTGTACATCATCCTCACCAGCGTCAGGTTACAGGAGTCGGGTGAACTTCCCCCGCCACCCGCGCGTTCTTCGAATAACTAAACATACTGTAGAAATTTCATTTCATCAGCGACGCGTTCGTTTCGGGGAAGTTTTCATATGAAATACTATTTCGATGAACGTTTCTGAAATATTCCAGATAATGCCGCCATATTAAATTCTTCCCGCCAACGCTTCCGTTTCCCATTGTTTTCAACAAAACCTGACTTTCATAGTCTACCTAAAATAATATAATTCAAAGAAAACGTTCCGACATATTGGTTTCACCATCATCAATCGATAATCATCCACGTCTGGACATAAGTCTTCACCGAAGATCTCCACATCGACGGTCCTGCGCTGTCGTGGCACGACTTCCGGTTCTGCCTAGCACTAGGAGCTGTCATTTCTAGGGGTTCATTGAGAGGGTGGAGGGCCATATACCATAACACTAGCTACTTTCCCTGAAACGTTATATTAATATTTAAAAAGATTCTCAGATATGATAACTGCTAGTTTTTTTTTTATTTATTGGAGGGACGAGAAGATTGGGACGTTCACCTGATGGTAAGTGATCCGTCCACCCATAACGTGTCACTAGTTAAGATGATATACACAACATTAATTCCGCTCGTCGCCTTGAGGCAGAGTTTATTGTCTCCTTACCCCAGTAATTTTAATAGCTACAGCTCCCTTCAATCCGGAACACAGTATGTTTGTGTACTGTATGTCGTCTGCGATAGATGTGGTGGTACCTAGACAGTCTGTAGCTAGAGAGACTTACCACCAGTAAATAGCACAGAGCTCCTACTACATACTATCTAGGTACCACCGCAGCTCCTACTGCTGCCGACAAACAGTACTGTGAAATATTATTGGGTTCCGGTTTAAAGGGAGCTGTAGCTAGTGAAATCACTGAATCAAGGAGACATAATGTGCTACGTTATTATGGATTTATTAGAACGGAGTCCTGCTAGTTTCGATTTGATTAAGACCCGGAATTATCTAGAGAGAGGATGAAAATTCAAAACTACAGGATGTTCATATAGTCAATTTGGAGCTACATCTAATTAGTTGTAGTAATTTATAGCTACAGCCAGTTATCTGTAGCTCTATTTTTTTTCAAAGACAGAGGCCCTTGCTCATATATTACTTAAGGGGGTGTAAGGGTTCCCGCACAACAACTCACGGGATCCGAGCCAACCTCACCTGCTCGTGGTGCAGTCGACTAATCAACAGAGCCTTTGCTTCCACCAACCTGCATTGGGCTAGCGTGGTGAGAAACAGCCCAAATCCCCCCATATGAATCCTTGCCGATGTGGGAATCATTGGGAGAGGCCTATGTCCAGCAGTAGACGTCTATAAGTTTATTGGTAACCAGGTGCCTGTTTTCGTTATCAAAAAACGAGGGTAGGAAGAAATAATATATTTAATACTTTTTGGTCTAGGATACTCTTCTCTTATTTTTTCTGGTGAACGGCATCAGAACACACTGTAGGTTTTTCCATTCCTCTCACCTTCGACCGAACAAAGGAGCTCTTCCAAACTCCTTCCAATCCTCCAACCTTTCAACCTGTGGTAGATCTGGCCTTGACTTCTGCAGCGGATCCTCTCTATCCTCTCTCTCAGTCTACTTAAGACCGTGCCCAGCACTGACGCAGGTATTACATTAATTACCGGAAACCAAGTTGGGACATCCACATTATCATGCTGCATAATTCAATATCATCATTAACACTCTCTTGAAGAATCGGTTTATAGTATGGTTGATGAGAATTCCTTTTCCTCTTAATGAAGAACTTTCTACTTTTATCACGAATTCTGATCCTCAAATAAATTCTCTCTTATAAGGGAATTTTAAAAGGAAAGGATTTGTCTTATTGTTATACCCAAAAATCATTATGTTATTTATTTCTCCCTCTCTTCCTCTCCGTCATAACACATCCACATCCTCATCCTCATCCTCAATTGTATTATCTAAACAAAATCCTCGTCTTCATATTCTTCGTCCAAAACTTATATTTATAAGTAGACTGTGACCACAACTTTCATCTTGGAGTGTAGTTGATGTTATTTCAGCCCAGCGCTGGGCTAACTTATCAAATCGCAATACGGATATGTCTAAAGGTTTCAATACAATAATGTGCGTGTTAAATGCTTTCACTATTCAAAAAATTTCACAACCGACTTAAGCGGAAATAAACTGTGGCCACGAAACGAGCGATTAACATTTTTTTTAATGAAGTCAACAATATATCACATCAGTTGTAATGGTGAAGGTGGTGATAGTGGGTTTGAAGGAGACAACTATATTTTTTTTGAAGATGCTACGAAGCGAGCGAGACTTATATCTGATGTAAAATATTAGACATGTCTATAATGATTTTGGTACTTAGGGTGGTGAAGAGGTGATGAAATTGTGTGCAATTACTGCGGTAACGAGGCTTAACGTTTCAGGTCTCAAGGAGAGGAACACTGTGGTGTTGTGTATGTCAACCTAACTAATGTCAAATTGTTATGGGTAGGCGTGTTAGTAAAAAAACAACCAATGAGTGTAGTGGTCTTTGGAGACACATGTCCAGCAGTGGGATAGGACGATATTGATTATTTGCTTTATTGAAATATTAGATGTTCTTACTGTGGTAACGGATAAACCAATCTATCACCTAATAGTTAATTACACAGATTAAACATGAATATTATTATAATGTCACTTGGGATGAGGAGAGTAAGCTTTAAAGCAGCACAGTCAAACAAAAAAAAATAGATCACACAGGATAATAGTAGTTGTAAGGATAAGGATGAGCAGGAGAAATGAAAAATGTAATACAAATACTACTTTTGAGTATAACATATTTATTAAGCAATTAAAACAAAATATTTCCTCATAAAATTACTTTACATGAAGAAGAGGAAGATGGGTTGTAATAAAACGAAGATACGCAGTAAACCTAAGAGGAATTCTCAACTTTTTTGTTTTACATGGGACAAAGGCAGGTTACGTCGGAATTGCACCGACTAAAATCCTAACGATGTTTCACCTTCGTCGCTTTATGGTGGAGCCACGGGAACCCTCTGTACACCTCCACAACCACGCCAGCGCCGGCTGCACCACGCAGCCCTATCTATCCCCTTTCCAGTTTTGGTAAGGACACGCCCGAACTTAGAGCCTCCTCCCAGTCTTTTATCGTCACCTGGGCAACGAATCCTTTAGAATTCATCACCCAGAGGTCATAGGAGCTATGAGAAAAAACTCTCCCGCCTCTTTGCGGCGGGTCTGGTCTTGGGCTTCACCGTTAACCGTTACTCGGCCACGGAGGATAGAGTGAGCGGCGAATCGTAATCTCGACAATCCTCTCCTTCCACGACTCCACCACGGCTGCTAAGGACAGTGCAAGTTTGTCTCCACAGCTCATTGATACACATCCGAGGTGAGTTCACAGAGCTCACCTGAAGCGTCCAACTGGAGCTGGCCGGATGGGTTCCTCTTAGCATCACCGAGAGTGATTAAGCCACTGCTACTGAGCCCCACCAGCAGGGCCAGGAAGCTGTTCATTGTGACATCGACCTTATTTTAAAGTATATTATTTAATTAAAGTATTATATATCTAAATTATTTACTCTATTTCTTTTCTTCTTCCACTTGCCATATTTAGTAATAGAGTAATATAGGGGTAATCGTTACAGTCGCCCGCTCGCGCTCCGCTCGCCGCGGTTTCCGTCGCCCGCCGCCATAACCGCCACCCTTCCGGTCCCGAGACGCTTATTTGGTTCGCTTTAAAATATATTCCCGGCGGCCTATATTTCTCGGATGCCCGTCGCCTGATAATAAGGGCGTGTAAACAAATCGAAGAATACGAAATATTCCTTTCTCCAACCCCCTACCCGGAGCCTGCGCGATGTCTAGTTGCCCTAGTTTTGTTATTCTACAATTTAATTCTAGACTTCTATGATGTTTTGATTGCATATCAGATATTAGGTTTAATTGCTAACTAAATTTACTGAACCAAAGCGTCATGAGGGGCTTTAAGTAAATAGTCTACCACTCCCCCAAAGGTCAGTGACCTAGCGACCTCTCAGCTGTTGCGACTGTGTATGGACGTCCCACATAACAACTCAGGGGATCCAAGCCAGCTTCACCAGCTCGTGATGCACCCTGATAACCAACAAAAGAGGCTCTGGATCCCACTATACCGCATTGGGCTAGCGTGGTGGGAAATGGCCCAAATCTACCCATATGAATCCCTATCCGATTAATGTGGGAGTCTTTAGTAGAGGCTTATGTCCAGCAGTGGACTTCTATTGGCTGATGGTGATGGGTGTCGACACTTTCCATCGAGTGTACTGACTGCTTGTTTTGTATTACCGGAGTCCCTAGTTCGAATCTCATACAATTCTGAAGACTGGAGTATGGCCACCATAATAGCAGAAGTATCAGTAGCATAACGTAAGAAAAAAGGTATCTTCATGTTCCCACTGTTGGGAACTAAGACCTTCTCTCACATAAAGACTGAGAGGGTTATTTATATATCACATTAGTAAGGCGGGTTGGCGGATGTTACATGTGTACGAATGCTGTTTAAGCTGTCGGAAGATGAGCTGACCAGGGTTTGAACCCGAGCATCTTCGACTGGAATAAAACTTGAAGTTCTTCACAATCTGAGTTACAACTCTTTCCCAACCCCCTTAAGATCACAGTATCATTTGTATAGATTTCAAAATATTATATTTCTCTGTAAGTAATATTTAGGGTACACTTAGTACTTTCTAGATTTAAACAGAACCTATAGTATATCTACGATATATATTAATGTAAATATATATTTACATCTTCTTACATTGCCTCTCCAACTGGTGAAGGTTGGCGATCAGCGCGGTACAGTCCTTTCTGTCTTTGGTTCGGTGGAACAATACGGACGCACCAGATATGCCGGTCATCATCATCATCAGCTGATATACGTCCACTGCTGGACACAAGCTTCTCTCAAAGTTCTCCACATCGTTCGGTCCTGCGCTATCCACATCCAGCGATATTCTGCGAGCTTCGTTTGTAGGGTTCATACGGAGGGGATATGGGTTATTTCCCACCACCCTGGTCCAATGCGGATTGGTGACAGCCAAAGCTTCGTTGATTAGCAGGCTGTACCATGAGCTGGTGAGGTTGATTTGGGTCCCGTGAGTTGTTCTGCGGGATCCCTTACATCCTCGATGGATGTGTCATTCCATTCCCTGATATTCCTCAACCATGACATTTTTTTTTATATATTTACACTACGATGTTATTTCAACCGGTGCTGATCTAACGAGACGAGCGGGACGTTCACTTGATGTTAAGTGATACGCTCATGTCAACATGGTGCTAGTTAGGATGATATACACTGCACCACATTGCGTTAGTCGCTTAAGACATCAGATGTTGAGTCTCTTACCGCGCAGTAATTACAATAGCTACAGCACCCTTCAAACCGGAACACAGTAATGAATTTACACAACTTATTGACAGAATGAGATTTATTAATTGAATTAATAGTAACAGTATTGCTGTGTTCCTTTTAGGTCTCTTTCTTATTTGTTGGATGCTGGGTATGGGTAATTCCAACAGTGGGTATAAGCTTAGTATTGATGACTGTAATGGCTACAATGATGTGGAAGGTTTTTGCGATCTAGATAGGTCACAAGAGGTTAAAGACGTTGACACTAAGATGATTAACACAGCATCACACTGTGTTCGACAGACGTTACAATGCTATTGTATGTCGGCAGTGATAGCGGGTGCAGTGGTCATCATCGGCCGATGGACGTCCGTTGAAGTAACTGTAACGGGCACGTGTTGTGTACACCATCCTAGCTAATGGCCGCGTAACGCGTGCGGTGTGTGTGTCCACGGCGGCGGTCTCGTGCTGGAGCGGAATCGATTCCGGCGGCTCGGCTGAAAAATTAGAATTTGAAATGTGTCCCGGCGCGGCGCTCTCTGCACGGGAACAATATGAATGCTGTATAAAATTTCATTTTTTTTTTCAGTCCGTGTAAAAACTGAAAAGGCCGAGGGGCGCCCACGGCGGCGGGGGAGGGGGGTTGTGCTGGTTTAAAAATCGAATCAGGCCCCCGTCCTTGAAGCAAGAGAAAGGAGGCGCTTGCCGTCAACACATAAATCATATTTCTGGAGAATTTTTAAAAGTCCTATTGCTTTCGCGTATTTGCCATGTACTCCCCCCTCCCCGACACCACCTCATGGGGGGTGGGGCGGCGGCCCGTGTGTACTTACTCCCCCGTTTCCTAGTTCTGCCGCCGGGTTCACAGGCTGCGCTCCAACTCGTACATCGTACTCGCTTGTTTTTTTTTAAGTCATCACCGCTCCGTGGTCTCCCACAGCTGGGCAAAGACAACAACGCCGTTTATATATTAAATTGTTAAATGTATATATATGAGATTTCTCCCTTCGTAGAAATTCATCACATCTCTGGAACCATAAGGCTTAGAGACTTGGATTGCTCATAAAACTGGTTGGGAGGTATTAACTTCAGTCCGTTAACTCGGTAATTTCACTAGCTATAACGTCTTTAAACCGGAACACGGTAATGTATGCACATGATTGTCGGCGGAAGTAGGAGCTGCGGTGCTGGTTACAAGGTCTCCGGCAAAGGCAACGATTTTTATTAGTTTATAATTTTTACTTGAAAATGGAGGATCGGGAGTCGAGATTCGAGAGTCGAACATCGAGAATAGCGAGTCGAGAAGCGTGAATCTAGAACCGAGAATCGAGAATTAGGAATAAACAATAGAAAATGAAGCATCGAAAACCGAAAATGGAGAATCGAAAACTGAAGACAGATATCGAAAATGAAAAATCAATAGTTTCTCAAAAACAACAGCCCACAAGAATATTGTATAAAATCACAATAACTACCCACATGTGTTTATATTTTTATCTTATGCATAGAAGTTATATATATATTATCCGGGGTGTAAGGGGACCCGCACAACAGCTCACGGGACCTACGCCTACTTCACCTGCTCGTGGTGCACCCTGCTAATCAAAAAACGAGGCTCTGGTAAGCAGCAACCCGCATTAGGCTAGCGTGGTGGGATATGGCTCCTATTCCTCCCATATGAACCCTTTGTGTTAATTCTATCTAAATTTTTTAGCTGAATATGTTTGCTGTACTGTTCATCTGGCATGTTACCTGCTTTGTGAGGGCAGCACTGGTCGCACGAGTCTTTCCTTGGTTTATATAAACCTCTTTGAATGAAGCCTCTTTAAATATCTTTTTAGAGATCGCAGGTTCGTATCGCGAAACTAGGGTTCATATCAGTAATCTACAAATGAATGATATAATTCTGGATTTGAATGATGGGTTCTAGAGATACCTTTGAAATAGATTGCCGACAGTAATGAGACGGTTGGTTTGGGGGGTACGCACTTATTGTGTTCAAACTTGTTCACGAATCGTGTAAATAGGCGAACTTGCCGCCAAGTTCAAACAAGTATTGTTCTGAGGTCAATATCTCATTTCATTGAGACGTAAGGTTTTGTATGTGCCAATTCAAATTGTATAAAAAACATCAAATCCGCGCTAATGATCCGTAATCATAATTAATATTTTCAAAATTTATTTTAATTGTTAGTTTGTTAATTAAACAATAAATAATTAAAAGTGTAAAATACAATGAGCACTGTTTGGGGAACACCCTGTGCAGTTGTAAGGCGCCGTGGGGGCGCAAGGCGGGCGGCGCCCTCGCGCCACAGTACACCGCCACGGCGCAGAGTAAACACGTTTCCATTACTTATTTACTCTAATTAATACGTTTTTATATATGAAATATATTTAATTTCCTCGCTAAGATCTTGGATATTTTGAATACATCTCAAACACTAACGATTTGTTATGTAGTTTCGGTTTATTTATATTTCTAAATAACTCTTGTATGTAGTTATATAGGTGTTAATATTTCTATAAAAGCTTTTTTATTCTAGAAAACTTTTTCAAGCTTTTCATATTATTTCAAACGGAATATCTTGATTAAAAATTATTTAACAAATACTTTAATTAGTTTTCGTGTCTCACGGCAGTGAAATAATTATTTATAGTACTGTAAGAAGCCACATTGTTTACAAGAAGGCGTAAGTAGCGAGTAGTTTCCATAACTTGATCAGGTACAGTCGGCTCCAGCCAATTAATTAGTTCAATTCCCAGACCGGAAACGGAACGGTGCGACATCTTCGAGTTTCGCTTACACTGTGCACAGCACACATGTGGTGGGGCACTAGGAAGAAAGCGGGCGAAGAAAAAATGAGGGAGAGGAAAAACTAGAGCGGGACGGAAAAGTGGGCGAAAAACGAAAAATTTCACCTCCCCTCCACCCCACCGCACCCACCGCCGTTGCCCCCTCGCACACGCACACACGCGTGCTGGCAGCACGCTTTTCAAATCTTGATACTTGACACTCTCACTTTCTTTTTTCTGTTTTTCCTCCAAGATAATTTTAATATTACAACATGAAGTGATCTTTGTATAGTCTCTAAAACCTACTTAAGTATTTAAGTTAAACACTAGACTGACCATAAGTTTACACTTATATCTACCACGGGGTTGTTACTAAGAAAGTTATTAACGACTGAATTTTTTACGGTAATTATTATTTAAATTATCCTCACAGATGATGGCAAAAATTTTTGCTACTTGTGTAAAGGTATGAAAAACTCCTAAAACCGAAGAGGCTCTTGCGCAAGAAACTTACTAAAGGACCTCTTTCTCTGCAACCTCTGCTATACGTCCTTTATTTTAAAGGAGGTTATTAAAAAAGAAATAATATTGTTGAGGTCATTCATCTTTTAGTTAAGTTGATATTAAATTGGAATTATTTATGTTAACTTGAAAGTAAGTTGTAACAAGTTAGAGAGATTTATTAGTAACGTTTGGAGAAATAAGTTTACGATCTAGGTAATATGAATGATTAGGATACCTAACTGTTATTAGTTAATTATGTTAACTTACAAAGTTATTTTGCTATTAGTAAATCATTTCTCTATATGTGATAAGTATTGTGTGTAAATTTAAAAATACAATCGTTTAGGAAAGTGTCGATGGTACTTGACGTCCACTGCTGGAGATATACCTTCCCCAAACGTCCCTACGCTAGTTGGCTTTTAGGTTTCGTCCAGGGTTTCCAAGACGATACCACTCAGTTCTTAATATGTCTCTCTCAATATTTATAATACAAATTAATGGTGGAAGGTCTCCGTTGTCAGAGACCATCTAGGTACCACCGCAGCTCCAATATCAGCCGAAATCAGTGCTATGTAAACATCACTGTGTTCCGGTTTAAAGAGCGCTGTAGCAAGTGTAATGAGGAATAACATCCTATGTCTAAAGCCGATGAGCGTGGTGCAGTGTATACGATTCTAACTAGCATCTTGTTCTCATAGGCAAACCTATGATTTAACATGAAGTGAACGTCTCGGTGGTCTCGTCGCTTCGCGTGAATAAAATAAAAGATATTATTATTGTTATTAGAGAGTATTATTAATAAATAGTAATTATGTAGTACACTACAATCGCGATGTAGGAAGCGGGCGCGCGCGTCGGTTTCCGGGCCGGCGCGAGGACCAAGAAGGCGCGCTCCCGCGGGAGGCTATTGTAGCATGTTTTTATACCCAAAAATTTTAAGTCAGTAGGCGCTCGCACTCGGAGCCGCTTGAACGTTTATATTATTATTATTAAATATATATTTATATTTCGTTTTCATTTACAAGTTTTCGCACGGTTAATAATTTTAATATTTTTATAACGTTTTTACACGGCAGTGTTTTATACGTAGGAGTTAACAAGTTGTTCGTGACGTGACCGCGGGAGCGCCGCGTGGGCCCGCGCCGGACTCTAGCACACAGCACGCAGCAGACAGCACGCAGCACACGGCACGCAGTACACTGTACAGCCGGCGGCGCAAGTTTACCCTCGAGTTTGACAGTTCGCGTCACCGCTGCACCGGTGCCGGCGGTGATGGCGGCGCGCGTGTCCGCCCGCTGGTGCGGCGTCGCCGGTGTCGCCGTGCCCGCCGCATCCGGACGCTAGGATGCTCAACGCCCTGGACATCTGACGCCTGCTGCGCCCGTGAGTACCGGCACCGGCGGCGTTACATAAGAGCGCGCTGAGTGACGTATGAATATTGTAGGAGGCGGTGTGCGCGCGTCGCACGCGGCCGCGTTGTTTTTATCGGCGTAGTAAATTACAGGGGCCCCGATAGTGGACGATACCCGGCCCGATAGTGGGTAGTGTATTGATTTCTTCTTTCCCTCATTCTGCTTAAATTTCATTTGTTTTTGGGGGTGCGACGACGCGGCGACGCGACCACGCGACGACGCACCCCGCGCGCCCCGGCCCGTGTTTACCTTGTCAGCGGGTTCGAACCTTGGACATCCAAACGACAGCTACCTCCGGACCTCTAATACGAAATTAACCACTGACAGCAATACTAACACACCTGAATTCCTCATTCAGGTCTCGTACTGGTCACCAAGGATATTTTTTTTTCAAATAACAAAAAAAATTGACAGCTCAATGCTGTAACTAATGTTATTATTGTCACATCTTACGTCTCAATGCGACGAGGTCAATCTGGTGCAGTGTATATCACCTAAACACACGTTATAGGCAGACGTATCACTCACCATCAGGTGAACGTCCGGTTCGTCTCATCGATTGATTGAATAAAAAAAAAAATTGTTCAAACGTCACCATTTACTGAAGCGACAATACATAATGACTTGTGTTCCCAAACAGTAAGGGCAGTGTAAACATCCTTACTTACGCCTCATTATTACGAGTGCGGGCATCACTTACATTCAAGTGAACGTCGGGTCACTTCACTTGACAACATTTGCAAATATTATCCTTTAATTATTTTTAACAATTATTATTATAGTATATGTAGGTTGTGATTTGTCCAGGACTTTATATCCTCTCCATTGTAGAGTAATAAAATAAATACAAATAATAATATGTAGATATATTGCTTTCTCTCTCTGTTTATATTCTATCACGGTCGATAAATACTCTGTTCACATGTGGGAAAGCTTCCAATCCCAGCGGTGGGAACATTAATTTCTCTGTTACTGTTATATATAAGTGACATTTGTGTTATTAAATGTATATACATTATATCGCTTCGACGCCGGTGCGAATGTAAAGGCACGTTCACACTATAACGTCGCATCAAAAGTTTTTTTTTTTTTTACCGATACGTGCTTCACCACGATACCACGTCGTGTATCACCATGTGTTGGTCTGTGGTGGTACAACTCACTGCTCTAGTAACAAACTTTTCACTCCCTTGGTTTACCCTTGGTAACCGTTTCAACAACCCCCTCTCGCTCAATATATTTACACAACAGCACAACGCGTTCATAGTCTTAGGAAATCACAGCAGCAGCTCCGATCAGATCCTTGTACTAGTTGGTGATGAGATTAATGAGACGTTTACCTGATGGTAAGTGATACGCTAGTCCATAACATAGCGCTAGTCAGAATAATGCTCGCCTTAAGACTTAAGTAGCAGAGTTTCGTTACTCCATTAATTCCATTAGCTGTAGCATCCTTCAAACCGGAACACAGTAATGGCCGAACAGTACTGTCTGCCCGCTGCTCCGGCGGCAGAAATATATATAATAAAATGGATATTTATGTCATCCGCCAAGCCGCACTAGACTTGCGTGATGGATAAATGGTCTTTGCTCTCTCATTCGTAATATCCCGAGTCCCAATAGTGGGAACACTGAGTGGGCTATTTGTTTACTGTTCACAATACATACGAACACAATTAATATAATTTATAACATGATATGATTGTCTACTGGCTGCAGCGTCTATCGAAGTTTAACGCAGTGATTTATGACGGTAGACTTAGATTTGGTATAAAGTTACAGGATCTATCTTTTTTATCCTTTTTATCTTAAAAGGTGTCGCTTATACTCCTTAGGTTTTTAATCAATACAAAGACTAGGACATAAGCTAGGTCATTGCGCGAGTTTTTTTTTTTTTATTTACGTATGTAACAAAATGCTAATGGAACGCACATCCCGGAACCAAGGTCCGGCAATGAAGTAGTGTCGGACTCCAACCGACTAAAACGCTTCACATGGTATTCCAAGCACTTCCGACAGTATGGACGAGGGTCACGGGGTAACATCGAGCAGTTCTTCCTTAACCCCAGATAGGTGCACAGATCGAACGGGGCCGCCTAGGTCATTGCGAGAGTTAGGTCTCCGACAGGATTGCCAGTTTCATCCTGCCTGTCATAAAAGTTGACTAAAAGCGTTTTTTTTTTTTTTTTGTGTTCGCGAGCTTTGAAGGTGGCGGTCCTTGTCCACTAAGCAAGACCATCACGAATCATGAGTATGAGGTGGTGTAGTGTCGTACCAATCTGTGGGGGCCAGGAAGGACAACAGCCCTTGAGCGTAATGCTGGGAGACCAGTGACTGGAAGGAGATCTTTGGGTCTTCCGAACACCGTGAGGTTAACCACAAAGGGGGGTTTTAGTAGGTAAAAATTCCACGTAATTTTGTCGTCGCTCCAGAAAAAGGATATCTTTTTAACCCCCCCCCCATAAAAGGAAAAATTAAAAACCCCGACAGGAGGGTATAAGTTTGTCACTCAATGTAATGGTTTAAGTTATAGTTAAGTTGATTAAGACTAACTTAATTACCCTATCTAGATTTAAGGGTTACCGTAACATATAAAGGTATGGGTGCGACGCGCCGTTGACGGGTTGTGTGAGTGCGCCTTTATGTATAAAGAAAAACTTGAAGGTAGTCGAGTGGGAGGTCGCGGGGCCGGTCAAGGCGACATCTGAACGTTTTACACGTGTATTACTTTATTACTTTGTTGTGCGTGCGGCGCAGTGGTTGAAGTGTGCGGTCGCCGTATACAAGGTCCCACGTTCGGTTTCCATACGATTTTTTTTTTAAATGAACATTACAACAGAAAGACAAGTTTTCTGTAGTTTCTGAACTATACTGTATTACCTGTAATAATCGACGTATTATATATTTTTATTAATTTTTTTTTAAACATTACACCGTTAATTTTACTAGCTACAACGTCCTTCAAACCCGAATACAGCTGAACGCGTCCTGCGCAAACATTACCGCGTTCCGGTTTGAAGGGCGCTGTAGCTACTGAAATTACTGTGGTAATAGTATTTAATTGTCCTAAAGCGACTAGTACAATATGGTGTTGTGTATATCATCCTAACTAGCGCCACGTTATGAGCAGGCGATCACTTATAATCAGGTGATGAAAGTGGATTTCTAACGATAATAAAGTTTATCACCAAATAAACAAGATGGCGTTGTAATGTATTCAAGTTGAGGTCTAATTTAACTTTAACGAAAATTACTTTGTTCCGGTTTGAAGAGCGTTTGTATCTAAAATAAGTAATGAGGGATCGATATTGAACATGCCATGTCCTTAGGCGATGAGTGTAAAGTTCATTGTATCCTAACTAGCGTGGTTATGAACTTATCACTTATTATCAAGTGATGATCGTCGAATAAAAAAAAAAAAAAAAAAATTGTTTACTTTTAAATTAGAATGTTAACAGGCAAAAGTAACATGGAGGTCGCGGGTTCGATTCCCAGACTACATGGTCTTATAGAATTAAATAGGATATATAGGATATCGACGAATTTTCATATGTATGAGCTATTAGTTAACATCACTTGAAATTGAGTGTTAATCTATTGCGGATATTAACGTACTTATAAAAGGGAACCAACTGGATGCGAACAACCGATCGATGTGGAGATTTTTGTGGGACGCCTATGTCCAGCAGTGGGCGTCTATCGGCTGATGATGATGATATAATGCATAAAGATTTTATGAAGTCTACATTTTTTTTTTCAATAATAGGGCACGTTCACCGGATTTTAAGTGATACGACTACCCATAACAATGTGGCGCTAGTTAGGATGATATACACTGCATCACATGCTTCTCGCCTTGAGATATTAAATAATACGTCTCGATACCTCAGTAATTACAGTAGCTACAACGCTCTTCAAACCGGAACATAGTAATGTTTGTCGGATACGATGGGTGCTGCCGTGGTACTCACCACCGGTTAATAATTTTCACATATACAGGGTGTCTGGTGGCAGATTTATGTTTTCAAATTTAAATAAAAAATAATATATTTGACATATAATTTTACTAAAAGTATTAAAAGATAGAGTACAATTGCGGATTTCATTTTTTAAAGATAATGTCATCCAAATGTCTTCCATCCTGTTGCACACACACACACACACACACACACACACTGTTCGAAACGGAGCCTCGTATTCCGTGCCACAAGCTGCAGTCAACTTGGTTCAATTGCGCACAAGTGCTGTTTGTTGTCACTTACCAACACTTGATAATGAGTGTTTATATATTTCAAGTATTAAGGTAATTTTAAAATGTATTAAAATTTTCATCATCATCACCATCAACCGACAGACGTCCACTGCTGGACAAAGGCCTCCATCAAAGATGTCCTCATACGTACGTGTTCATATGGGGGGATTAGGGGACATCCCACCACGCTGGCCCAATTTGGGTTAGTGGGAGATAGATCCTCGTTGGTTGATTAGCAGGGCTCACCACGAGCTGGTGAGGTTGGCTTGGATCATGAGGGTTGTTGTGTTATTAGGTGTAATCGAATCCACAGCTACATAGAACATATGTCGAGTGCGTTGTTCACTGAGCCGGCGGGGACAAGTGGCGTGTAACTAATGTTCGCATACCTAAAGTATTTACACTAGAGACTGGAAACGTTTTACTTTATTACATATAACAGTCACTACGAATTTAGGTATATTGCTGTCAGCCCATAAAGCCCACAGTTGGGCATAGGCATCCCACAAAGATCCTCATTGAAGCGGAGTTTAGTTACCACCGCAGCGCCTATTACAGCCGACGTACAGTACTGTGCGAACGTTACTGTGTTCTGGTTTGAAGGGCGCTGTAGCTAGTGTAATTATGGTAGGACCGTCTAGGTAGGTACCACTGCAGCATCTATTGCAGCCGACAAACAGTACTGTGTAAACGTTACTGATCCGGTTTGAAGGGCGCTGTAGCTAGGTTAACGGGACTTTACATCGTGTCTCAAGGCGGTTTATACTATAGTGCTGTGTATATCATCTTAACTAGCGCCACATTGTTATGGGCGGGCGTATCACTTAATATCAGGTGATCGCCCCGCCCGTCTCATCACTTAATAGTATAAAAAAAAGGCTATTGTTTTTAATTATTAAGAAGTTTCTAATTTTTTTTTTTTAACAAAGCGTCGAGCCTAGCTGAATGTTCACGTGAAATTGAGTGAGACGCTTGTTCATAGCAACGTGGCGGTAGTTCGCACGATATACACTATAACTCATTGCGAACGTCGCCTTGAGAAATAAGATGTGGGGTCTCGTTGCGAACTCCAACGCCCTGCAAACCGGACCACAGTAAAGTAAACAGAAATAAAGTTAAGCACACAAGAAGCACTTAATAAGTTAGTAAGGCGGGTCGCGTGCGGTCACATTTGCATACGTCCGCCGCCGCTCGCGGACCAACCGGAAGTGGCCGAAATACTTACGGAAGAGGTTCAGCAACTGCATTCTTATTTTTTTTTTTTTTTTTTGCAATAAAGTGTCTAGACGAGCGGGACGTTCACGTGAAGTTAAGTGATACGCCTGCTCATAGCAACGCGAAGTACGTTAGGGTGGCATACACTGGAGCACATCGCCTCGAGACATAGTGTTAAATCTCGTTACCCTAGTAACTTCACTAGCTTCAGCGCCCTTCAAACCGGAACTTAGTAATGTCTACAAACTACGCGGAAACAGAGATCTATCACCAGTATATATTCTGATAATTAATATTACAATACTATACTTATAGATTTCCTTTGTTTGCCAATCACGTGAAAACTAGTGAACGCATCAAGGTAAGTGTGGAGATCTTTGTGGGAAGCCTATGTCCAGCAGTGGGCGTCTATCGGCTGATGATGATGGTGAAGTGCCTGTTGTCGGAGACAGTCTAGGTGAGTACCACCGCAGCTCCTATTTCTGTCGTCACACAGTAGTGTTGTAGAAAATTATATATTCCGGTTTGAAGGGCGCTGTAGCTATTGTAATTACTGGGGTAACAAGACAACATTTTATGTCAGGCGGCGAGCACAATGTGGTGGAGTGTATACCAGATGATCAATAAAATTCAAAATGGCTACCACGTGCAACTCGATATATCGATACCTCAATCGACTCGATATCTCGATACCTCGATATATCTCAATACATCGATACTCGACATACGATATATAGATATATAATAGATCGTGAACAGTTGACGACGTTCAAACGCGGGAGCCTTCGCTAATAATTAATGCCGTCGATATTTATTCATGCACAGACTACCGAAAACGCAGAGGCGCTGCGACCTGGCAATAATTTATTTATTATCTGTGCATACATTATGTTTAATCGATCGATATGAATTTTATGAATAATTCAACAAGACTATATACTTTTCTTTATAAAATAAACTGATGACACGAGCGGGACTATCACCTGATAGTGAATGATACGTCTCTCTATAACAACGTGATGATAATAGGATGCTATCATTGCGATCGTCGCTTTGACACTATATGAGGTCTGGATTATCTCAGTAATTACACCAGCTATAGCGCCCTTCAAACCGGTACAAAGTAATGTTTGCACACTGCTGTCTGGCCGTAGAAATGTGAGCTGCGGTGGTGCGTAGATCCAGCAGCAGAGACCTGCCGCCAATAAACAAACATGTTTTTTCTTTAAAAAAACTAATGGTCTTCTGATTAAATGACAATAACCAGTTAAGTCGTAAATAAAAAATAAACCTGATCATGATTTGAAATAGAATCATTATTCAGTTTTAAATTTGTGTTGTTTCGTTTATTAATTGAGTAAATATATATATTTTTTTTAATTTTTGAAATTTTCAAAATGTCTAAAATCATATTTTTTTAAATTGGCAACCCTTGATGTGATAACTAGATTCTGCTTATACGATAATAAACTTTAGGAACACTGAATTTTGTTATGCTTTTATTCATCATGACCAGATAGACGTCCACTGCTGGACATAGGCATCCCTCAAAGATTCCCACACGATCGAATAAGGATCCATATGGAAAGATTTGGATAATTTTCTACTACGCTGGCACAATGCGGGTTGGTGGGAGCCAGAACCTCGTCTGTTGATTAGCAGGGTGCACCACGAGCTGGTGAAGGTAACTTGGGTTGCGTGAGTTGTTGTGCGGAACCCATTACATGCTATTATTATTATTTAATCTATAATTAGTAACAATTGAAGTTTATTTCATATGATATACTGAGAAGCGCGCCCGCGGGTATACACTGACTCATATCTTTTATGTATTGACAGCCAAAGCAAATTAATATTGTTATAACTTCAAATCTAAATGTATAAGAGGTTTTTTTATATACAATTAAGCGACGAGACGAGCAGGACGTTAACCTGATGGTAAGTGATACGCCTGTCCCATAACAATGTGGCGCTAGTTAGGATGATACACACAGCACTACACTGTGCACCGCCTTGACACATGATGTAAACTCCAATTAGTAATGCAATAGGCGCTGTCATGGTACCTATCTAGATTATCTCTGGCATTAGAGAGTTTATAGTTATAGGAAAGCGTATCACCATTCAAATAACGTGTGGTTTAGAAATCGTAATAGAAAAATCCAAGGTACAAGGTCAAGCTTTAATTAAGTCAAGGAGTTTAAAGCTGTTGACATGTTAAGCGTATAATAAATAGTATAAATGACTTTCCATAACTAATACAAACCACGTTGTTTATATTGTAATAAAAAGCTCTTCTTCCTCCTGCCCTTTTTCCAGCTATGTGGGGTCGGTACAGTATGTAATTTTCTTTTGGCTCATCGCTTACGCTCCGTATATACTTCTTTTATTCTTTCAAATCTTTTTCACTTTCTTCCACACCTTGCCATTTCTTAAATGAGTTCATTTCTTTCAAGGCCGTTTGCACTTCTTCACTCCAACACCAAGTTTCTCTATCAATTTCTCCTTTACCTTTCGTCTCTCACACATTTTGCTGTTCCACTAATGCACGCAGCCATTTTATTCCAACATTCATTTAATGTCATTCCAGTCAAATCTTTCATATCTATCATCTTATCCACCAACTGCTTTCGATATTCTTTTGGTTATTCATATTTATCTAATATTTAGTAGAGTTAAAAGCATAGACATAATATTGTTACAAAAGCGCGCCAAAATTCCGCACGCGTCTCCGTTACGCGCGGCGCCATTTTCCCGCGGCGGGTCTGGTTGCCGCGGTGACGTCACCGCCCCCGCGTACTAACTAATTCGGCGCATCGGTACCGGCGCATGTCATAGTTAACGCTTGACGTACGAACACAAAACCCAGCCGACACCAATAGAATCCACATACAATTAAATTAACATATTTATTCCACCAAGTTCACCTGGTTAAGTAATATGCATAAACCCCACATTGCGCTCGTCGCCTTGAGACATGTTGAATCTTGTTTCCCCAGTAATGATACTGGCTACAGCGCTCATCAAACCGGAACACAGTTTGCACACTGCTGTTTGTTAATTGCAATAAGCGATGCAATGGTACCTACCTTGACGGTGACTGCTCTGTTGCTGGAGACGGTCTAGGTAGGCACCAGCGCAGCGCTTATTGCCGCCGACAGAGAGTACTGTGCAAACATTACTGTGATCTGGTTTGAAGGGCGTTGAAACTATCACTGGTGGTAGATCTCTGTTGCCGGAGACCATGTAGGTAAAGGTACCAGCGCAGCACCTATTGCAATCGACAAACAGTACTGTGCAAACATTACTGTTGTCCGGTTTGAAACGCGCTGAAGCTGTCACTGGTGATAGGCTTCTGTTAATACCGCAGCGCCTATTGCAGCCGACAAACACTACTGTGTTCTGGTTTGATAGGCGCTATACCTAGTGTTTTAATTAATTTTCTAATTACTGGGGGAACTAGATTCAACATATTGTCTCAAGGCGATTAGCGCAATGCGATGCAGTATATACCATCCTAACTAGCGCCACGTTGTTACGTGTCACTTATTATAAAGTGAACGTTCCGCTTGTCTCGTTTCATTAATTAAAAAAAAGCGGATAATCCTAGTCTATGGTTTTGATTTGTATAATATTTTTTATCTGTAGTACAACGGAAGAGGTTCGTATAATTCCATTGTCTTTATCACTTTTTCTATGTGGGAAGATTTAAATATTTTTTTTTATTTATTACTAGAGACAAACGTACATGATTACATTAGTGGATGGGAGGGGGAGGACCATAGATAGATATAGTGTATATCATTCTAACTAGTATATAAATTCTATGTTAAAAATAACCTAGACTATCTCGTTGTTGTATTGGTACTAGGTCGGTACTTTGTTGAAATTGTCTGATAACTTTAACACATTCGGGGAATCCCTTGTTATAAATATCAATAGACATTACTTAATTATATTTTATCATAGATCTCTATTGATTTTTCTAATATACATCTGGATCATTTAATGATAAATATATTATCTACCCTCGCTATGACCAAAAATTCTAGTTTACAGGTGTCCGTTGCCAGGACCGTCTAGGTAGGAGAAACACTACTGTGCTAACATTACTGTGTTCCGGTTTGAAGGGCGTGGTAGTTAGTGTAATTACTAGGGTAACGAGACTCGACTTACGTCTCAGGCGACGAGCACAATATACTACGGGCGTATAACTTACTATCAGGTGAACGTCGCGTCTCCACTGAGATGTAGTGATGAGTAAAATCGGCATTAGTCTTAATCTTTCGCAAGACCTAGACCGAATGATCAAGACTAAAATAAAAGTTCTATTGAAGTGATAAGTTAAAGTATTTATCATAACTTATTTTTCTACATACTATAAGACTGAAGATCAAGACTAAACCAAAAATTGTCATCATTATCTTGGTCTTGGTCTTCCTTACGTCATCACTACTGAGACGTGGAATGCTGTGAATACAGTGTTGCGTGTATCCGAACGTCCGCCATTTTATTTCAACGATATATGTACAAATCTGTTAATTGTCTGTGCACCGGTACCCCGAGGTGCAGGGTTCGATTCTATTTCCAGAATATTCTACGTGAATATTATTATTGTACGTGAATCACCTCGGCGTTGCCGCTGTGAGGAAAAACTAATTTTCCTCTAGTTTATTCGTTGGGAATGTTTTTGTGAAGCTGACCTACGTAATAACGAGTGATCTAATTTTGTTGGGAAACACATTTCTGGTGCTCACCTTAGTATGCGGGACACTACGTTCCAAGTGTGTGAGTGGATGAGTGGTGTTCGCGTGATGCACTGCCGGCAGATCTCTGCTGCCGGAGACCGTCTGAGTAACACCATAGCTCCTATCGCAGCCGACGAACAGTGATGTGCGAAGATTACTGCGTCCCGGTTTGAAGGACTCTGTAGCTAATGAAATTACTGGGATAAGTAGACTGATGTTGTATGTTATCTTTACTAGCGCCGCATTGAGATTATCATGTACTCGGGTAACTTGGATGAGCACGTTTGCACGATCATCAACTTAATTCGTACGGGAAAAATTTAAAGAAACGAATAAATGAATGAGCGAATGAATGAACGATTGAGCGAATAAATGAACGAGTAATCGAATGATTGAACGAATGAAAGAGCGAATAGATTAAGGAATGAGCGTATGTGCGACTGAATGAACGAATGAGCGAATAGAAGATCGAATGAGCAAATGAATGAACGAATGCACGAATTAATGAACGAATGAGCGTTGAATAAACGAATTAACGTAGAATGAACATATGAGCGAAAGAATGAATGAATGACCGAATGAAAGAATGAAGAACAACAAATTAACAAATAAATAAACAAGGTCAAGCGTTACCCGATTGCAGATTAAAAAACTATATGGAAATGATTCACGCGCGGTTATAACATTCTAATTGTTGTGTAATATTTATTAATATTATTTAATTATTAACTAATTATACGAAGCCGGGGGTGTGGGGGTGCCCGCACAACGACTCACGGGAGCCAAGCCAAGCTCACCAGCTCGTGGTGCAGCCTGCTTAACAACAGAAGCTCTGGCTCCCACTGACCCGCATTAGGCCAGCGTGATGGGAAATGGCCCAAGTCTCCACTATATGAACCTCTACAGACGACGACCCCTAGTGCCTGGCGATTTTGCAAGCAGCACAGGATCAATCGATGTGGGGATCTTTTGGGAGAAGGCTTATGTCCAGCAGTGGACGTCTATCAGCTGACGATGATGATATGTCCCATTACCGCAGTAATTTTACTAGTTACAGCGTCCTTTAATACACAGTAATGTTTTCATATTATTCTTCTGTTAATTTAAAGTTTATCCCACAGTTGGGACACGATGCCTTCTGCTATAGAGTCTTACCAACAAATTGCTGTAGTTTCTATGGCTGTTGTCGTATATCCCTGTCCGGAAGTACATTTATTTTGTACCTTTTTAATAAAAAAAAATGAATACAGATAATATAATTTATTTAAAAAAAACTGTTTTCTTTTAAACCCAACGTCTATTGGCCTATGTCCAGCAGTGGACATCAATCGGCTGATGATGAAAACCTAATCGGTAATACACTGGCAAAATGTAAAGGGTGAAAGCTGCCATTATACATAAATATATGATCCCAGGGGTATAAGGGGTCACGCATAACAACTCACGGGACCCAAGCAAACCTCATCAGCTGGTGGTGCACCCTGATAATCAATAAACGAGGATCTGGCTCCTTTCAACCCGCATTGAGCTAGCGTGGTGGGAAATGGCCCAAGTTTCCACCTATAAACGGCCCGTAGTACTCGGAAGTATGGGAAGCCATGCTGGCTGTAAGGTTGCAGGAAACCGCTGGATGTGAGCAGCACAGAGCCGATCGATGTGGAGATCTTTGGAGGAGGCCTATGTCCAGCAGTGGGCGTCTATCGCCTGGTGATGGATATGACCCGAAAGTGATTAGACACTGGGTTATTACTGGCGGTAGGTCTCTGTTATCGGAGAGCGTCTAGGTGGGTATCACTGCAGCGTCTATTGCAGCCGACTAACAGTATCGTGTTCAGGTTCGAAGGGCGCTGTAGTTAATGTAATAATTGAGGTAACAAGATTTAACATCTTATGTTTCAGGCAATTTGGTGCAGTGTACACTGTTGTAACTAGCGCCACGTTATTATGCCGTTACGGGCGCATCACTTAACATCAGGTGAACGTTTTGTCCATGTTGTCGTATCGTTGAACAAAAGAATGTTTGCTGCAGTAAATATTTTACAGTATTAATAAAAAAAAATTGTCTAATAATAGAGTTTCGTAACAGTAAATATATCTATGAAAAATTATATATTATCTGTGATCAAGATATGTCAGAGTTCAACAGACGTGATAGTGCTCGTCGAAGAAACATCTTAAAAAAATATATATATTGTCTATAACACCACAGTATAACAACCTTGTCATTACCATAAAGTTTAAATATGCAAATTAAGTTAAAAGGAATTTAAAAAAAAACAAGTTTTTTTTTTTTTTTAACATCTAATTAAAGCTTCTTATTTATTGCTTACTACAACTACTAATTATTTACAATAATCATTTAAAAATATTACTCTAATTAGTAGTAGCTCGCTGGCCTAATGGTTAGAGCGTGCGGCTTTCATTCCGAAGGTCGCGGGTTCGAATCTCGGCATGTACCGATGACTTAATATTTAAGTTATGTACATTTGTGAGCTTTAGTTACAACAGCGAGATACAAACGGTGAAGGAGAACATCGCGAGGAAACCTGCACGTGACTGAGAATTTATTCTAAGGTATGTGTGAAGTCACCAACCCGCATTGGGCCAGCGCGGTGACTATGTCCCAATCGCTCTCATATTGAGGGTAGGCCTGTGCCCCAGCAGTAGGGACGTAAATGGGCTGTTATTACTTACTCTAATTAGTAGAGTTTTAACTGGCAACATTAATTTACTTTTATCTCTTCATTACGATCTTAATGGCGTTTAAACAGTCTTTTAACTATTATTAAAAAAAAACAATACAGACTATTAAGTGTAGTTCTTAGGCTTACTTAGTGTCGATTAAAAAAGAATTGTAAATGCGATGCGCAGACTCATACAGACGTATGTCACAGATAACGTATTACAGTAGAGCAAGGTTTAAGCACATGAAGGCGATCCTCCTGTACCCGCGGGGGCACCCGTGGCCGGGGTGCCTGCGTTCCTCATCCTGCGTGCTGGTATGTTCATCATGTCCATGGTGTTTCACAACTTCCTTCCTGCTGTTGGTCGTGTGCGGCACGACGTCGGGGAATACTTTACGTTTTTTCCGGTTGTTCTCGACGCAGTTGCCGCACGGCACCAGCGGCGACAGCAGCGCGGGCAGCGTCGGCAGCTTCTCGTCGTCAGCGGTCTGCACGTCGGAGGACAGCCGGTTCAGAAACTTGAAGATGTCGGTCGCCTCTTTTAGTGTCTTCTCGTCTTCGCACGTGCAGGGCTCCTGCGCGTCGGCGAGTGCGGCGCCCGCGATCAGCAGCACGATCAGTTTTGCGGACATTTCGTTGTTCGCACGGCGGTGGTTGTGAGTGGTGTGATGGCTTCCCGCGGCGGGCGCTGCTTTTAAAGCTCGCAGCTCGTGAGTCAAGCGTTTGAATCACTCATCACTCTGTGTTTGTGCCTGTGTCTGTCTGTGTTTGTGCGCCACCGGTTAACACCGCTGACGCGTGCCGTCCTCGTCTCATTGCGAGCGATGCTCATGCTCCTCGCGTCAACTGTTATCGCATTGCGGTCGTTCTGCCAGCTTTTAATTGGAATGTTGTTTCCATACGTTTGCGTTATTAGTTGTATTTATCGCGGCCACCACGCCAGGATACTACGGCTTAGCGCTTATTACGCCCTTCTTAACTATTTCAATACAGTCGACACTCATTACTGGTTAAATATTTCAAGACAGGATAACGAGCGGGAATCAATAGTCAAGTATTACAGTTGTTTACATGTCGGAACGTAGTCATCTTCACATTTATACTTAAACTGTCTGTTATTACACGAATTTACCACGAAATACGAGGATCAGTAGTTTTGGCTAACTTTACTGACTACTAAGAGCTTTAGGAAATAGAATTACTATATAACTCCGACTGCAACTTAGAAGTACTCCTTCAGTGTCAAAAAAAAGTAGTTTCTATTAAAAATGGATATATTCACATACGTTTAATAAAATAACTATCGTGCCCATCATCCGGCCGACCGTCGAGCAAACAATAAAATGGAATTGTATTTTATTGACGCATCCATAAAGTTATGGCTCCGCGGCCTCGCCCTGGCCCCCGGACTGTCTCTTATTGTCTTATTCACGTAATAAAACTCTATTACGTAGCATTTATAAAATAACCAATGAACTATAAATTTTTCCTTTTCGTAATATTTTACGGAAACACATATTTAATACCGCAATATCAGTCCTAAAGTTCTCACTAACCTACATTGGGTCAGCGTGGTAGCAAATGGCCCAAATCACCCTACATAAACCCCTACAAACAACGGCCCAAGTACCCGGCGGTACCAGATGCCATGCTGACAGTAAGGTCGTGGAATGCCGCTGGATGAGGGCAGCGCAGGACCGATAGTTGTGGAGATCTTTGGGGGAAGTCTAAGTCCAGCAGTGAACCTCGATCGGCTGATGATGAATGAATGAATCAATGTTGAAAATGTATTCAAATACTTTCATATATTACTTAGCAATTGAACTCAAACAGCCGGAGCGTTTATTGGAATATACTACATGAGATTTATGTCCAGCAGTGGACGTCCATTTATTGAGGTGATGACATTTAAATATATTTCTATAGACGATAGACATCCACTGCTGGACATGGGCCTCTCCCAAATATTCCCACACGATCGGGTAGGGTAGGTAGGTAGAGATTTCATATGAGGGGATTTGGGTCATTTCCTACCACGCTAGGCCAATGCGGGTCGGTGGGAGCCAGAGCCTCGTCTATTGATCAGCAGGCTGCACCTCGCGCTGGTGAGATTGGCTTGGGTTCCGTGAGTTGTTATGATATATTTCAATACATATATATACATAGATAAATGAACTTAGCTCTCTCCTTGGTTAGAGAACACATCATCCCAACAGTGGGAACATTATGAATGCTATATGTTAATATGACTGTGTTCCAAGTAACTAAGTGAAGAGGACTATGCAGTCTCCCTACTTACTTCGTAATAACTTACATATAAAATTTAGACAATAGTTAGGATGATATACACTACATAGTACACTCATCTATTTACATATATTTATATCTAGGGATTCTCGCACAGCAACACACGAGACCCAAGCCAAGCTCACCAGCTCGTGGTGCAGCTTGCTAACCAACAGACGAGGCTGACTCCCGCCAACCCGCATTGAGCCAGTATGATAAGAAATGGCCCAAATCCTCCCACATGAGCTGGTTGATGTGGGGATCTTTAGGGAAGACTTATCTACAGTAGTGGACTCTTGGCTGATGAAGAAGTATACTTAACGTCAATTATTTTTTTCTACGACCCGACGTGATGAACGAGATGTTAACTTGATGGTCAGCGATAACACCCATAATAACGTGGCGCTAGTTAGGATGATATACACAGCAATGCAATGCATTAGTCGCTTGAGACAAGATCTAAAGCCTCATTATCTCGGTACTTTCACTAGTTACACCGCCTTTCAAACCGGAACGCAGTACTGTTTGTGGGCTGCAATAGGAGCTGCGGTGGTACCTCGACACACCAGTGGATGATAAGTAACAAAAGGGATGTAAAGGTATCCGAACCACACATAGGACCCAAGCTAACCTCATCTGCTCGTCATGCACCCTGCTAATCAACAATCAAGGTTCTTTCTTCCACCAACCCGAATTGGGTTAGGGTGGTGGAAGATGACCTAAATTCCCCTTATGATATGCTGCTAGTGCTCGGAAGTCCTGGAGGCCGTGCTGGTTGACCGCGAGCAGTCGCTGAACCGAACGATGTGGAGAACTTCTAGGTAGGCCTGTATCCAACCGTGGTCCTCTATCCGCTGATGATGATGATTTCCTTATTTACAGAAAAAGTTTTGGATAATGTAGATATATATATTTTTTTTTTAAATGCTTTAACCAGAACTCATGAGTCACGTGGACGTGGAATTGTCTCCGATTTGCTGCAAGAATTAAATGAGTCAGACAATAAACAATTTCAAGTGCTGCCATGTAAATTAATTCATGAGTAATGTCAGATTTAAAAAATAGTGGTGATGGATTGACTCCTGACACGCCCACCCATCAGCATCGAGGACAAAAAAAAACTATAAGTTAACTGATGGCAGGTCTCTGCTCTCCCCAATATCAACTCCTACAAACGATGTTCTTGGATGGTCCCGGCGATGCTGGCAGCGCAGGACTGATCGATGTGGGGATTTTTGGGAGAGGCCGATGTCCAGCAGTGGACGTCTATCAGCTGATGAAGACGAGGTCTCTGTTGCTACAGACCGTCTATGTACTACCGCAGCGCCTATTTCCGCTGCCTGATACTAGTATGCAAATATTACTGTGTTCTGGGTTATATATCACAATGTGGTGTTGTATACCGTTATAACTAGCGCCATGTCGTCACTTAATATCAAGTGATCGTCTTCCTCGTCTCGACACTTCGTATATATAAATACTATTGTTTGTCGGCTGTAACATGAGCTGCGGTGGTACCTAGACGCTCCGTAGCAACAGGGACCTAGCACCAGTACCTCCAGCTATCAGGTAACACAGTAGTTTCGCGGAATCGATCTTCGCGTCGGTATCTACTTAGACTACTTCCGTTTGTTGGAACACGCCAGCGGTGGTCTGGTTATCGCAATGCAGGGCATCGGGTGTGACGCACGGACCCACTTACTCACCGCTATCTATTATTCAAGTCGAGTAATTCATTTGGTTTCCACGCAGATCACACATGAAGCATAAGCTCAGTTAATACAAGCTGTGGGTCTTAAAAAGACGCGGGTTCGATTCCCAACGAGCTCTAGCTTCCGGTGAAGGTAAACATAACAAGCACTGGTAGTAGATCTCCGCTGAAGATTGTTTAAGTAGATACCACCGCAGCGTCTATTGCAGTCGACAAACAGTACTGTGTAAATATTACCGTGTTCCGGTTTGAAGTGCGCTGTAGCTAAATTACTGTCCGTAACGAGATATACCATCGTATCTATCAAGGCGTTGATCACATACCGTCACGTGAACGTCCCATTGTTTAGTCGTTTCGTAGAATAAAAAAAATAAGTAATAGAGATGGCCCATCAGGATGTGATGGTAACTAAATCTGGAGTACGTCGGCGTCTTCCCGATGCTTTATTAGTTACGTGAAAGCCTCTCCTGCCCCTATTTTTGTGTACAGCCATTGTATGAAAATCAATATCATATTCGGATTCGTCCGTCACGACAGCGGCGTACGTTATACGTGTATATGTAATGTCGCCATATGTGTTGTATGTCTTGGGATATATAAACTATATGGTGGTGAATATGTCAGATTATTATTTAACATTATCTGTGGTTACCATCATCATCAGCCGACAGACGTCCATTGCTGGACATAGGTTTGTCTATGGTTGTATTTTACTTAGTAGTTAAGTGGAAGGTAAGAGTATGGAGAAGAAAAGATTATGGAGGAATGTTCATAGTAACTGCTGCAGCCATTGCTAGTTATTACAGGTTTCTGGTCTAGATTTTCATATTTATTAATTACCACCGTAATTAATTATATGTATAGAATAATTGGAATATATTTGTTAATGTGAATATTAATGATGTGAGAAATAAAAGTGTTTATCCCGCGGGAACGGGATGTAAATGCCACCCTATCACACATGGACATATCTTGGGCGATGTGGAAAAATCTAAGAAGCGGAGATACACCCCCTCCGAACCCCCGTGCTCGCCTCGCAATAATTAGTTTAACAGTGTTCGAGCGGGCCCACACCCCACACCCGGCGCCGCTCCCCACCACCCACGCCCACGGCGGCGTGGTGGTGCGGTGGGGGGTGCGTGTGTGAGTTTCGCCCGCTATAGTGAAAAACAAACCGGAACAGCGAGGGGAAAGCGGCCGCTGCGTTAAAGCGCGGTTTTTATATTGATGTGTGTAATTGGCTACACATACACCGCGACATACAACGATGTATGATCATCACACTACGCAACTATCACACACACTACATACACAAGTGATCAACACTTGACCTTAATTTCATAAGATATTTAATGATTTATTTCCTAGGTAGTAATGATTAGTCGCCGTCAATACTCTGACTCATGGGAATGATATGAATGTATGGCTGACTGCGAGCTCTCTAAGGTTATCAGCAGAAACTGGTTACCTGGACGCATCTATAAATACTTGCAAACCCAACTAATGTCCTCCGGGAATCCTACTGGTCACCCCTTTTTTAGCAAGCTGCTGCGTCAATTACCATTAAGCCACAACACGCCTTCAATCCTGATATACTTAATATATCTAGAACAATTTAATATATATTTGTATATTCTGTAAACTTTAAAGCAGTGTTTACTATTGATGAGTAAATTTGGCCTTAGTCAAGACCAAGACCGAATGAACAAGACCAAAACCGAGCCCGACCTATTATGCAAGACTAAGACTATATTTGAAAGACTAAAAAAATCCTTTGAATTAATGAGTTCAAATAAACTTGAACAGAAGCTTTTCTTCTGCAAACAAAATGTTTAATATATTATAAGTCTGAATATGCAAGACCAAGACCAATACTAATATTGTCTAAGTCTAGGTCTTGTTCTTGCTTCGCTCGTCGTTAGTGTTCACATAAATAACAATAGTACTAAACGATTTTTTATAATTTCAGCGTATCAATACCAATATGGCGACTAAGATATGTCAAAACCTAACCTAAAAATGATAAGTTTAATTTGAACTTAATTTGAGCGGGATTCAAACGCGCGTCTCCAGCGACAGGTGCACCAACCGCTGAACTGTGAGATGATTATTATATATCAATCGTTACCCTTTTCTTCTCACCTTTAACTTTATTAAATAGGTTTACGTTTAATCTGTGCGCTTGACGTTTGTACGCGGCCGCCATTTGCAAAGCGTGCGTTTGACAATTAAATAGATTGGAAATAAATGAGCGGGAAAAATAAAATCGATATGAGAATTTTTGTTTGTGGCAACCCTACACAGTCTCATTGGCTTACGACTGCGGGGGTAGAATTAAGATATCTCACTCCCTCTCCCCGCCCTCACTGCCTCGTGTGCAGTTTGATCAATAGTGACAAGAGATTAAAGATATTGCAAAAGAAATTGGGGTACTCTCTTTGTTTTGCAGCTTTCGTTATACTGGTAGGCAATTCTTTATTTAGTTTCTAGGTAAATACCTAGAGCTGTAGTGCGCAAATACTAACTACTAGTGCAAATACTAACACGTGACTAATCGAAAGTAGCAGTAGCTAGTTATATTACTCCTGCTATTTTAGGTCTCAAAACAGTAGAAAAAAGACAGTATCGTGATGATACTAACTAGCGTTCAATTACTCGGAACCAGACAATCGATATAGTTAGACATTCCCAATCCCACTGTTGGGATTCATCATCTATTCTCAGGAGAGCGTTGAGGTTATTAATCTGTCATGATAGCCTAGGTTAAGCTGATACAGATGTGGATGGAAGTTATTGTTCTTGAAGCATGACAATCTCTGTTTCCCTTCACCGGAAGTTCAAGCTAATCGAAGATCGGATGCCTCAGTGTCAAAATGCCACAGGTTATCACGGGCGGGTTTCACTTAATATCAAGTGACCGTCTTCTTCGTCTCGTCGGTAGAATAAAAAAAATACTTATTTAATACTACCTTACTTTCATATGGAATGGAAACCGCAAAATTATATATTTACGTATATCTTTACTATAAACGCGTGGCTGTGTATTCGTGGTCAAGCGCGAGTCGGATTTGTGGTGCTGTGTCACCAGCTGCGTCAGCTAGCGCGACCCTCATTCTGTGACGTCATCCAGCACCAATGGAGTCAGGCTCTGTTCTGAACATCACACATGTCCTGCTAGGTGGGTCGGAGACTGTCTATGGCAGCAGTCGTGTGCAAAAGTTACTACGTTCCGGTTTGATGGGCGCTGTAGCTGGTGAAACTACCGGGGTAACGAGACTAACAATCTTATGTAATTTCAGTAGTTGCAGCACCCTTTAAACAGGAACATAGTAATGTTTGCACAGTGGTGTTTGTGAGCTCCAGTGGTACCTAGACGGTCTCCGGCAGCAGAGACAAACCACCAGTAAAGATAATTTTTTTTTTTTAATCAGAAAGGATGCCGTGGTTCAGCTGCAGCATAAGTCACATCCGGGATGGTTTACAAAGAACCGTCTCTTGTACAGCATTGTTTTGGATATCTGGTGGTATCATTATCACGCAGCGTTGAACCAGATAAAGCCATATAAATATATCTAGTGCCATCGTAAATTTTTATACCAAGTCCACAGTTTCGGTGCTCGCCCACTTATGAAGCCTGATCGCGCTGAATGTGGCACCGGAAATGCCTCACCTGACCGCACCGGAATGTAAACGCTGGAAACCGCATTGAGAATGTTCAATTTGTTTTTTTTTTTATTGCGATGTACCGTTGTAAATTTTTTTTAGGCAATCGTCCCAGTAATATTACTAGTGACACTAATTTAAAAAAAAAAAATTGTACGAGAAATGTGGTATTTGCTGGTGGTAACCATTTCTTGCTGGTGACCGTGTAATTACCACCGCAGCACGACAAGCATTAGTGTGTAAACACTACTGTGTGTGACTGTGTTCCGGTTTGAAGGGCGCTGCACCCTGCTACACCGCGTCTGTCTAGCTAAGTACCACCACAACGCCTGTTGTAGTTGACAAAGAGTACTGTGCAAATATTTGTGTTCCGGTTTGAAGGGCGCTGTAGCTAGTTAAATTACAGGAGTAAGGAGACAACATATGTCTCGAAGCGATGAGCGTAATGTGGGGCTGTGAATACCAAGGCAAGTGTGTCACTTACTATCAGGTGAAGGTCCTGATCGTTGAATAAAAAAAAAAATCGTCATTATGAAGCGTTTGTATAGAAGGCAAAGCATTATTGGAGCTAGAACTAAAATGCAGATCGCGAAACGTTGGTAGAAATGTATTAAGTTTGATTGGATTAGTTACACGAACGCACGCCAATATATTTCCCTGTCAGTTATGTGCGGTGGGGGTAGCGGAGGGTGTGCTCGACAATGAGGCCGTTTTGGCGGGAAAATACATATTTATGAAACTGGGGGACGCTGAATGGACAATCGATAGCTTCTGTCATTCCCCTTTAATTGTTGGCGGGAAAATTCAACAACGTACTGTGTTGTGGTGGAAAACTTTTTTTTTTATTACTTATACGAAGCGATGAGACGAATAAAACATTCACCTGATGGTAAGTGATACGCTTACCATTAACAATGTGGCTCTATTCAGTATATTTATATTTTACTGGTGGTAGCCCTGTGTTGTCACAAACTGCTGCTACAAACGATAGTGTTCCGGTTTGAAGGACGCTGTAGCTAGTGCAATTACAAGAGTAACTAGATATAACATTTTATGTCTCAAGTCGACTAGCGCAATATGGTGCTATAAATACATCACTTTGAGACGTAATGTATTAAGTCTCGTTACCCCTATAGTTTTATTAGTTACAGCGCCCTCCAAACCGGAACACAAATGTTAGCACACTTATTTGTCGACTATAATAGGCGCTGCGGTGGTACCTACCAACACGCACTGAACTAGCGTGGTGGGGCTAAGGCTCAATTTCTCCTCACTGAGGATCCTTAAAGGAGGCGGATGCCCAACTGTGGGCATCCTGAATTATCCGTTATCCTGTTATAGCTGATAAGATAACAACATTACTGCCGTGAGCAATAAAATAAAACAACTATACTTAATATTATAATGGCTGTAACTGTACAACTGGTTTTATCCGAGCGGGGATTCCCCGTAATAGGACACATCCGAATTACTTTCCTTTTCACCGTTGCTTGCAAGCAAATTGTCTGTTGATGAGATTTTATGTTGCTTCATTAATGTTTCCATTAGGTTTTTTTTTTTTTAATATTATAATAAACGGTCGACACGAGCTGGACGTTCACCTGGTAAACCCCTGATTATGTCAATGTTATGCAAACGATGACTTTATTGCGTCACCTTTAGACAATAGTTCGTGTTTCATAATATTAACAATGATTTTAATAAGGGATCAAATAGTATATATGATATAAAATTTAAGATGGATCTGTGCTGTGATGAGGATAAATTGAAGAATGAGTATATTAAAGGAAGTCTGAAAGTAGCTCCAGTGACAGAGGTTATGCGGAGGGATGAAGGGCATATAACAAAGAAAGTAATGAGATTGAACGGGGATGGTTATAAGGGTAGGGGAAGACCGAAGTGTGGATGTAAGAAGAGTATGAATTCTGATGTGACGGCTGATAGAGGAATATGGAAGAGAAGTACTGTGCCGACCCCACATAGCTGGGAAAAGGGTAGGAGTAAGATGAAGAGATCTAATAGTACTGGTCTCAGCTCCTATCGAAGCTGAGTAATTATAAAGGGCGCGGTAGACAGTGAAATTACTGTGGTAACGAAACTTAACATCTCACGTTTGAATGTTATGAGTACAATGCGGTGTAGTGTATATCATCCTAACAAGCGCCATGTTGTTATGGGCGGGCGTATCACTCAGTATCAGGTGAATGACCTATGCGATACATACCAATACTTCACAGTAAAAATGTTTGGCCTCTGACGATCTATGAAATTGGTGATCTATCTGCATATATTCCACTGCAATATATATACACACACACACACACATATATATATATATATATATAAAAATGTATGTATATATGTATATATATCATAGTTTATTAATATAGTATTAAGTAGCAACACTATTATATATTCTCTTCAATGTCTGACTCTTAGTGTATTAACACGGTGAGCACTATACCAGGTCTAATACACCTTGTATATCCCTCGCTCACAGGGCGACTACGAAAAGTATAGACTTCTCAGTTATTACTTCATTACGTTACGGGGTTTATTAGGCCTTGTATAATACCAGGTGTGAAATGCCTTGTACTGCAGGAGTGGATTTAATCAGTCTCGTTTTACAGCTCTTAGTACATGATAATTAGCCCCAGATAGTGTTTTTTTTTAGATATGCGAAGTTTTGATAGACGCATCAGCTGTCCCGTATCCGGTTCCGGTATCGATCCGCTCAACCGTAGACAATCTTATCGTAATCGTACACCAGGAGGGCATGTCCTTATTTATTACGATCATAGACAAACTAGTGTTTTGTGATTTTTAATTCTTCTCTAAGTATATCCATTGGTTTTGTCTCTATAAGCAAAGACCACGGAGTCCCAGCATTGGGATTATCTAGTGGGCTCTTTGAATGTTTCTGTATAGCCGCTAGTTAATTTTGGTTATACACATCAAACATAGGATAAGAATTAAAAAAAAAAAACTTGTCTATGTTACGTATTTTTGATCCAATGTTGTAGTGTATAGCGATGAGGCTATGTAACCTGTTAATCGGGGAATTCCCTCTTTAATTGCGCAATATATAACGGGCTCGAGCTCTTCCGCTAGTACGTGTCAGTACGTCACGGCCAAAGAAGGTACTTTCATATTTTCACTTCTTTTCCATTCTACCCGATTACGGAGCGACATATATTTCAAGGACGTATTTATATGTCCTACCTTTACACGTTATTCTGTTTTCTGATGTTGAGCGCTTGAAGGTCATATCGACTCTTATCAGCTCATCTGATACTGGGCTCGTGGAACCGGATCCATGGCCTGTTTTTTTTTTTTTAAATAATGTACTATACTCGATATTGTCTCCGTTTGACATATATTAGATATTATAGGTCACACATCACATATATATTACATTTATACGTGTCGGTCGGTTAATAGGTTCATGTGGCGACAGCTGAGACCTAGGATTCACAATGGATGGTAATTAGTACTAAATTTGTCTATGGAATGCAACTAGGGCTACCCTCATTACAATGCTACCGTGGTGGTAAGTCTCTGTTGCAGGACACCGTCTGGGTGGGGTAGGTATCAACCACCACAGCGCCTATTGCAGCCGCCAAACAGTTTTGTATTCCGGTTTGAAGGGTGCTGTAGATAGTGTAATTACTGGGATGACGGGACTCGCCGAAGACATGTCATGTCTTAACGCGACGAGCGCAATGTGGTGCAGTGTTGTCATCGTAACTAACGCTACGTTATCATTAGCAGGAGTATCACTCAAAATCAGGTGAATGTCCGGTTCGTCTTGTCGCTTGACTAAAAAAAAAAGTTTTATTTTTATAAGAGTCAAAAGTTAGTCGCGACGAGCGGGACGTTCACCTGATTTTGAGTGTCGTTTAGAATGTTATACATTCCACCAACGTACTCGTCGCCTTGAGACATAAGACGTTGAGTCTAGTTACTCTAGTCTTTTGCTCTAGGTATAACGCCCTTCAAACCGGAACTTGGTATTTTTGGCACGCTACGGTTTATCTTATAATAATGTTTTAGTTATATCTTTGATTAGGTGATTCATACACAACTAGTGTAGTGTAAAGTATTATAATAGTGACACAGATTCAAACCTACCCCCGCGGACCGGAAGTGTGACGTCTTTCTCGCTGAGCATTAACCGCTTTAAACAATTAACATGGAAAATAGCTTCCGTGTAGCTCAAAGCTTGAAGCTCACAGGCTAGTCGTCGGACACGATCGCCAAGTGTAATTAGCGGCAATAATTAGGGCAACACTATAAATTTACATCAGCTACGATTCAACTGGCAACACCGGCCGGCACCCCTCCCGCTCCCGCACCACCCGTACCCTACCTCCCTCCCCCAACCCCCCCGCCCTTTCAATTTTCGTCCGGCGTTTCTTATTTAGTTTCGCGCAAATTATCTCCAATTCTTCATATTATTAAACATCCAGGGGGGGAACTAGCCCCCCCACGAGGGTGCCGGACGTCGGAGCGGCCGCACGGGGTGAGAGCGGGGCCGGTGAGGGGCGGTGAGGTGAGGCAGCGGGAGGGTGTAGTAGGTTTAATGACGGAGAGCGGTCATCGCCTCCACCTCTGCGTCCGGCACACTTGTTTCTTGTAAAATTTTTCCCCGATCTTTATTTTCTTTCGGCTGTAGATGTATATAATTAGAGAGCGCGTCGCGCGCGTGTGCGTGTGTGCGTGTGCGTGTGCGTGCGAGCGTGCGCGCGGGCGTGCGCGGGGGTGCGGCCGTCCGGCGCGCCGCTGTGTGCGTGGGCGCGGGCGCGGGCGCGGGCGCGCGCGGGCACGGGCCGGCGTAAGTCCGGTTATTAGTTTTCTTGCGAGTTTCGTCGGGATGTTTTTGTTGGATTTCGATAATTTCGCGACAGCAGCGCGGCCGGGGTTGCTTGCGGGTCGGGGTGGGGGTAGGGGATCGATACATGAGGACGGAATATGTTAGGGGACGGCCAGTAAGGCATTATAAATACTTATTACGGTTAGTAATTACGCCCGCGCTAATCGGATTTCATCGGGGAGGCCGTTTGATTGTTTGTGATAGGTATTTTAATAAATAACCCGGCGACTCCTCGCTCCGGCGCAGAGGACGAGGGCCGAGGAGTGCTGTTCCCTCAAATCCGATTGTCTTAATCTCAAGTTGTACCCGAACGAAACAGCAGTAAGCAAACAGATACGTGTCCTAAAATGTAAACCGGAAGCTAGTTAACACTGCTTCATTTCAAGCTGAAAGTTAACTAAAAGCTGCCTTGCAAAATCTGTTCATATGATAATGCAGGCCTTTGTCCAACAGTGGGCGTCTGTCGGCCGATGATAATGATAATGGATGACATAGATTGTTTCAGAAAACTGATGTAATTTTTAATTGAACTAGAATATCAGAACTTTAATACATTGATCATCTTAAGACAAGAAGTTAAGTAATGTGACTAGTAATTTGTGTAGCTACAGCGTCCTTTGAACTGGAACGTGTTGATATTGGCACACTACTGTTTTCCAACGGAAATAGTCGCTGCGGTGGTACTTAGACGAGAACTCCTTCAACAGAGACTTGCCACCTCCATCCACCAGCGGCTTTAAAATAAGTTTTTTTTTTATTGTATACTACATATTTTTTTTTTATTTTAAAATCATACTGTTTATGGAGGTGAGGCCGTGCAGGTCGTAGAAGTGCAGGACGACCTCTCTTCAGATGGACCAACATCAGAGCGGTCGGAAGTGGGTGGATGCGAGAAGCTGAGGAACGCATTTGTTGGAAGACATGGGGAAGGCCTACATCCAGCAGTGGATAAACAAAGGCTGATGATGATGACGACTTTTACGAAGCAGACTCCAAAAGCTGTAAGGGCGATGAAGCAGTAAAACGTGTCAATAAGTTACCAGCATCTACTTCGTTTCAATATATATATACAGTAGCTGTAATATAGAATTAGACCTCAAATGAGCTTCTATAGCAACCGTTACTATAGCAACCGCATAAATAATACCAAATGGAAATGTTTAAAAAAGTTATTCATAAACATAATGCTGTGGGATATATGAAATTCAAATAATGATGCTCATGTTCTCAAGTGGATACGTTCACTAGTTTTCACGTGATTGGCGAATTAAAGAAACCTAGTTTTGCGATATATATGTCAGTACATATGTAATACAGTTTTATCTAAATCTTGAAATCCGAAACAATTTTTTTTTTGCGAAATTATTAACTAGCCGCGCGCCGCCTCCCCGTCCGATCCTTTGCGGGGATTAATTGCGGCGGAAAAGGCAAGATGGATTGAAGTTGGTCTCTCAGGGTTGCCACGCGCTGTCGGCAAATTTACCCCGTGTTTCTATAATAAATAAATAAATTTATATTTATAAGGATTTTACTATAAATACACTAATATAGTTAAGCTAATTTTGGACTTTAGTGAGGGTAACTATTTACCACAGAAATAGGGAAATTGATTTTCATTATACTTTCAATTCAAGCGTAAACTCATGGTTATAAATGTAAAATCTCTTACCTTCATCATGTTATCCGTCATCAGCGATATCTTCTGCAGCTGAATATAACGAGTAGAAGTTCTGGTAAACGAAAGGTGGGTGGAAGGAAAAAGTCATGATTGAGGATTATCAGGGAATGGACTGGTATAGCTGGAGCTTCCGAATTGTTCCGTCGAACCGGAGACGGAAAGGACTGTATCACGCTGATCGCCAACCTTCACCAGTTGGAGAGGCACTTTAAGAAGATAGTTTCAATATGTGTTAAGGAAATTCTTCTACAATAATATATATTAAATGCTTGCTAATATATATACATATATAAAGATATATATATATATATATATATATATATATATATATATATATATATATATATATATATATATATATATAATAATTTAAATAATAAAAAAGTTACTATGTTGTGAACAAAGTTTTCCTATTGATGTTTTGGAAGAAGAGTTCATAAATTTCGAGCTTTGCCATAACTTCATCAGCATCCGCTTTACTGGTGGTAAGTCTTTGTTGCCGGTGACTGTCTAAGTTCCACCGCATCCTTTATTGTAGCCGACAAACAGTGCCGTTGAAATATTACTGTGTTCGGGATTGAAGGGCGCTGAGGCTGAATAAAGAATAAAAGAAATTTATCCATGATATATAGTCCTACATTCGTTAGAGCTAATGTCTAGATGGTCACTGTTAACGATGACCGTCTAGGTAGGTACCACCGCAGCGCCTATTGCACTTGAGAAAGACTACTGTGCAAATGTTTCTGTGGTCCGGTTTGAAGGGCGCTGTAACCACTTAAATGACTGGGGTAATGATGCTAAACATCTTATGTCTCAGACGGCGAGCGCAATACGGTGTAGTGTATATCATCCTAACTAGCGTCACGTTGTTATGACCAGGCGTATCACTTACCATGAGATGAACGTTCTGATCGTCTCATCGATTTGTGTTTTTTTTTTTTTTTTAAATCTGTTTTGGATTATCGTGTGTAATGTGGCAACCCAGTTGTTTAACGGAGACCAACGAGTTGTTTACTCCGGGCCGGCTCCTGAAATGTATGAAGTTTTTCTTTTCCCATTTCAGCTTAAACAGGAAGTGTAACTGAATGCTTCTATCAAGTCTTACTGTTGTTTAAAATATATTTACAGTACAGTAAATTTTACTATTACTTAGTAGTAAAGTGTTATAAGTTAATTAAGTTATGCATTAGTTGTTATAAGAACATTTTAATTAGCGCCACGTCTTTGTCGGAGAGACCTGTAGTCTCGTGCTATTAAGAATAGAACTAAGATATCCCCTGCCTGACCTACAAGGCGACTAAAAGGGTCCTCGTGTTCGTGAGCCTTGAGGGTGGGGGCCCTCAGATGTCAATAAGCGAGCCTTAGGAGGGCGGCAAATGCACGGTAGTCTAGTATTTGCCGTAGCACAGCGTGGGTGTTGAAGGCTTTGCTCTTCCTTGGGAGATTTTAGCCTGAGTGCAGAGGGTACCGGTGCGTTCCGTAGCAGATCCCGGAGCCCCTCTTAATGCACTGAGGGAGACCACCGAGGGAGGTTTTAGTAAGTAGAAGCCCTTCATAACCTTGTCTTCCCCCCAGAAGCAAGCTATCTTTTAACAAGATTTCTCTTGCTATAAAAAAAGGTCTCTGCTGAAGACCACCTTGGTAACAGAGCAGCTCCTATTGCAGTCAGCAAACTACTGTGGTAACATTACTGTGTTCTGGATTGAAGGGCGTTGTAGTTAATGAAATTACTGTGGTAATGATATTTAACATTGTCTCAAGGTGACGAGCAAATATGGTGCAGAGCATATCATTGAACTAGCGCCATATTATTATGATCGGGCGTGTCACTTACTATCAAGTGAAAGTCTGGCCCGTTGCCTTGTTGGATAAAAAAAGATCACAATCACGTTCCCACTACTGGGATTCTTAGTTTTCCTTTAAGACTGAAGTTTGTTTACCACGTTAACCTAATGGGGTTCCGCGGGTTTTTTGACGAGACGAACAGAACTTTCACTTGATGATGAGTGATACGTATAGTTAGGATTGTTTACCACATTGGGCTTGTCGCTAGAGACAAGATATTGAGTCTCGTTACCCAGCAGTAACACTAGCTACAGCGCCCTTGAAACACGAACATAGTAATATTCTCACTATACTGTTTGTCTGTTACAATAGGTGCTGAGTTGGTATCTAGACTGGCGCCGGCAACAGAGACCTAACATTTTTTTTTTGACATAGACTAACGTTTGACTACACCACCTGATGGTGAGCGACGACATAGTATTCGATAGCAATGTCGGTATGCATGGATATCTGATGTTCTTGATATACGATTTTCACGATCTGACCTTCACGATGCTTACTTTGCTGGTAACTTCAGGTTCTTTGTCAAACCCGCATCTGTCCGACGGGTTCAGCTCGTACGACGTCCTCAAAAAGTAGAAGATAGATCATATCGCGACATCTTACCCTCCGCGTCATCTTACGTAACGGCTAGAAATATAACCACCAACAAAAGAACATAACTTTTCTAATTCAATTCATTTTAAATTAAGAACGCAATACATTACCAACGTTCGGGGCGTAGTTATTGACCGACAAACATCGCGCGCGCGCCGGACGACTTTGCGCCGTACGTCCTATGCGATAGAGTCCACAGTCCAACGTCGAACGGTACAGGGGCTGAAAAAAAAAAAAAACAACGCAACGTCCCTGAACCCGCGATGCCAAAGTAACGGAATAATAAAACTGAAAATAGTACGTCACACGAGGAATAAAATAAAGTAAAATGGAATAAAAAGGCATGCGAGCAAAATACGCTTCCCACCCCCCACCACATCCTCCAGCACACATACACCAAGTCCAATTTATAATATTGTTTTCCTCGGGATATTTTTTTTTTCACTAGTGTGGGGGTCGGGTGGAGCCCCACTCGCCCCCCACCGGGCCTCCCTCACCCTCCCCCCCAGTTATTATTAAAGACGTAGACTCACACATTCTTGGAGAAAACCGAGTGTGATTAGATTAATACGAGGAGCGTGGGTGTCCCGGCCCCCGGCTCCCGGCTCGCGGCGCGGGGGCCGGCGGACGCGTTTAATTGCTTTATACGGGCACGCGCCATCGCGACATCGCGCCGTTTCATTAGTTATTTTTTAATGTCTCTCTTACACGACAAATCTACAAGACATTCACTTAGCGGACGACGTTGGTAAGGATGTTCACACTACACCACATACCACAGTACACCTCATCGTTATAATTTTTCAATCGATAAGACTCATCGGAAGACCTCAAACAACATTTGCACACTATTACTACCTATTCATATATTCATACAATACTATAAAATACACTACACGTTTAATAATAATACATTAACGTATTTTACGGCTTTGATTTATTACTACGGTATTTCGAGTGTTGACAGATGCCGTGACGTCATAATCATCACGATATGTGATCTACGCGGAAATGAGCTTTCTGTTGTTTAGATAAATAACAAATAAAAAGATTTTATTAAATTCATATGTTAATTAAAAAAACATAAAAAAATGTTTTATTGAATTCATAATAGCACTCGACAACAACAGTACAGTAGGTACTGCCAACTTAAAAAACAATGTCTCTCTGATTGATGATAACGTTGGTTACGTTGGCAGCGCTACTGCTCGCTGCCAACGTAATAATAGGTTGGAGAAAAAGAAATCCATTATTTTTATATGAACTTCAGGACTTTATTTAACATGCTTCGGATTGTCCGATTTGGGTCAAATATGCACCGTTTTGTTCTATGATTTGTTGCCATTTTAAAGGTAACTTCATAATGCCTCTCTCGTAGAAGTCCTGGTCTCTATTTGCAAAAAACTCTAGTAGCCGATTTTCACAACCTTCCCTTGATGCCAATTTTTTATCACTAAAGAAATTTTGTAATGCAAGAAAAAGATGGTAATCGCTTGGTGCCAAGTCCGGACTGTATGGCGGATGCATTAAAACTTCCCAACCAAGCTCCCGAAGTTTCTGGCGGGTCACTGTAGACGTGTGTGGCCTAGCGTTGTCCTGGTGGAACACGACACCTCTCCTGTTGGCCAATTCTGGCCGTTTCTGGTCAATTGCTATCTTCAAACGGTTCAGTTGTTGACAGTAGAGATCAGAATTTAGTGCTTAGCCATATGGAAACAACTCATAATAAATAATCCCCTTCCAGTCCCACCAAATGCACAGCAGAACCTTCCTGGCCGTTAGTCCTGGTTTGGCCACCGTTTGAGGTGCTTCACCGCTCTTTGACCATGATCGTTTTTGCACAGGGTTATCGTATGTGATCCATTTCTCATCTCCAGTCACCATCCGTTTAAGAAATGGCTCTATCTCATTCCGTTTGGCCAAGGCTTCGCAGATGGAAATTCGATCCATCATGTTTTTTTCTGTTAATTGGTGTGGCACCCAAACATCGAGCTTCTTTTTGAATCCAGCTTTATGTAAATGGTTTAAAACTGTTTTGTGGTCCATTTTTAGCTCCTGGGCGATGTTACGACTGCTAACATGCCGGTCAACTTCGAACATTTCTCCGATTTTATCGACATTTTCGGCGACCGGCCTACCTGTGCGAGGTGCATCTTTAACATCAAAAACTCCTGAACGGAATCTACGAAACCAAAATTGCACATAATTGGCTGTTACAGTATCGGGTCCATAAACACCATTCACAATTTTAGCCGCCTGGCTTGCATTTTCGCCTTCGTCAAAGAAAAACTGTAAAATGTACCGAATTTTCTCTTTGTTCACTTCCATTTTTAACATCCTGTAACTCACAATTGAATGCACCAAACAAAAAACAGCAAAAGAATTTTTTTACTGCGAAATGTCACCTTTCCAACGAGCATCAATCTGAAACTGTTTGATCGATACTTTACGAGAAATTTATCACTACAGCCATCTACCGAAAAAATAATGGATTTCTTTTTCCCCAACCTAATATAACAACTGCATGGGAATGTACATGCATAACTTTGCCGAAGTTCGTCTACCACTGCAGCGCCTATTGCAGCCGACAAACATTACTGTGTTCCGGTTTGAAGGTCGCTGCAGTTAGTGTAATTACTGGGATAATTAGATACATCTCAGGCGACGAGCGCGATGTGCAGTATGACGTCCTCACTAGCAACACGTTATTGTTGCGTTTACGGGCATATATCCGGTCAGGTGAACCTTCCGCTCGTATCGTCGCTTGAGAAAAAAAAAAGGATCACTCTGTGACTCAGTAGTTAATTTGTAACACGGAGGACCCGGGTTGCATTTCAATAACAAATATAATATTTTATTAGTGGACTGGTTCTTTTGATTCCGTCTTAATATCAATATAGGAGATCGATCGATGTAGAGATCTTTTGAGGAGGTCTATGTCCAGCAGTGGACGTCTGTGGGATGATAATGACGATGATGATGATGAAAAATATTAAGGCAATAAAACTATTTAATTCTTTTTTTTATTCAATGAAGCGTCGGGAACGTTCACCTGATGGTAAGTGATACGCCTGCACATAATGCAGCGCATCGTTAGGATGGTATGCATAACGCGACATTGCGCTCGTCGCCTGAGACATAAGGTATCTTCTTACCCCTGTAATTTCATTGGCTATAACGCCCTTCAATCCCGATCACAAAAATTTTTGCACAGTACTGTTTGTAGGCTGCAATAGGCTCAGCGGTGGACCCAACCATGAGTATATGTTTATATGTTATAATTACCTCCAGGATCTTGATTAGGATGTCCACTGCTGGACATCAGTCTTTAGCCAACGGTTGTTAGTAACGAACAAAAAATCCAATTGCTTATCGCGTCGCCATCTAGTGGCAACATCAGCAAAATATTTACTTCTGCTGTTTTTTTTTAAGTTACCGAAACAACAGTCACCAAGATATCATTCTCAACCTGTTCCATCTTTATGTATATATGTATATTATATATATGTCTTCATCATCATCAGCTGATAGACGTCTACTGCTGGATATAGGCCTCCAGAAATCTTCACGTTTGTAGGGGTTGATATGAGTGGATTGAGGGTATAACACGGTGTAAGGGGTTTCGCACAACAACCCTTAGGATCCAGGCCAACTTCACCTGCTCGTGGTGCAGCCTGCTAATCAACCAATGAGGCTCTGGCTTCCACCAACCAGCGTGGTGGGAAATGGCCCAATTCCCCCATAGGAACCCTTTATAACGACTCTCTATGGTACCTGTCGTTGCGGGCGGCACAGGACCGATCGATGTGGGGATTTTTAGGGGAGGTTTATGTCCAGCGGTGGACGTCTACCGGCTGATGATGATGATGATATGGGTGGAGATTCAGGTAATTTCTCATCACGTTGCCCCGATGCGGGTTGGTACGAATGCATCACGAGCTGGTGAAGTTGGCTTGGTTCCTATAGGTTGTTACCTGTATACGTTTGGTATTATTCGCGAGTGTTCGTGTAGCACGGCTAGCTCAGTGTGGATATAGAGTTGAGCTGGTAACGGCGCTGAAGCCTAATTGCCGGAAGCCATATTAAATTAATTACGCGACGACCTCGTGGTGGGGGTGGTGCTTTAAATGACCTCACACGTTACATATCAATTTATACGGAACCCTATTTTAATATCGTTTAATTGAAGCGGGTATGTGTAGTCTTTTGTACTGATGCGGCAAAGGGGGTTCCCCTTTTGTTGGTAAGCGGTTACTGTAGCCTGTGGACCTGTGACACTGAAGATGTCCAGGGTGTATAAAATAGTTTTTTTATCTATATTTTTTAATCAATATATCAACGAGAGGGACGGTAAGTTCACCTGATGGTAAGTGATACGCCCGCTCATAACAACGTGGCGCTAGTTAGGATGGTATACACAGCATGTATGGGCTATACACATCAGTGGTGTAAGGGGTCTCGCACAACAGTTGATGGTACCCAATCCTAACTCATCAGCTCGTGGTGCACCAAACAGGGCTCTGGCTCCCACCATCCCGCATTGGGCCAGCGTGGTGGGTAATGGTCCAAACCCCTCTTTATGAACCCCTTCTGACGAAGGTCGCAAGAACCCGTTTGATCCGGAGAGACTTATGTCCAGCAGTGGACGTCCATCGGCTGTTAATTGAACTTGTTACAGCGTCCTTCAAACCGGACCACGGTAACATTTCCACAGTATTGTTTGTCGGCTGCAACATGCGCTGCGGCGGCAACTAACCAAACGGTCTCCGGCAACAGGACCTAACCACCGGCGAAGTGTTATTAATACACGAACACTTTTCATAAAGCACGCGATGAACAAAAAAATATGTATAATTTCCCAACGAGCGTACATTTGCGTCGCTCGTTGTATGAGAATTTCTCTCCACGCGTCCGTCATTCCCGTTCGAATATTAAATTTGGAACGCGTACACCCCGCTCTACCCGCTCAACTCACCCCCTCACACCCCTCACCATCTCCACTTCTCTCATCCCTCTCCACTCTGCTCCTCTCCGGCGCCTCTCCCGCGCAAACATGTTACATCTGACGCGGAGCATACTTTACTGTAAAATAACTATTTAAAATATCAAAGGAAACATATAAACGAGCGTATTCTGTATCTTCTGTACACACACACATTAACAAAAAACACAAAAACAAAAAACACAAAGACAAAAAAGTATTTCCTATGTTCGCCAATCACTTGAAAACTAGTGAACACACGGAAATTCAATTCTACGCGTAACGATTTGTAGACGGTCATAGCTTTTTTTTTATTTCACAGATTATTCATCAGTTTCATTTCTAAATAACTTCTAGAAACATTTTCGCTACGTGTTAGTTACGCGGTTGCTATGGTAACGGCTGTAATAGCAAGTCATCCGCGGTCGCGGTTGCTCTCAAGGACTATTTTAGATAAATACCTATATAAGTATTTAAGTCTTAGTACACATGATTTCAAACAAACACTCAAAATTAGGTAAATATATTACTTCTGTTGTTTGGTTAGCTAAGAAAGAAACTTACAAAATTCCATCCCAATTAACTATGTTCCGGTTCGAAGGGCGCTGTAGCTAGTATAACTGGGGTAACTGGACTTAAGATCTTATGTCACAGGCGACGCGTACTATGCGGTGCAGTGTATATCATTTATCCTAGCGCCACGTTGTTATGGCAAGCGCATCACTTAATATCAGGTGATCGTCTTCCCGGCCTCATCATTTCGTCGTATAGACAAAATGTTCCCTGTCAGTGATATAAAAACTTCATATTGGAATAAATAGTGTAGTGGTGTATGGCCCTATTCCCGCTCAATAGAGAGCCTAGAGGGAGCCCTATGCCCAGCGGTGGGCGTTATCCGGCTGATAAGATGCGTTGTGATAAAATTTTATGGAACATAATCTAATATATATTAAAATTATTTATTAGTATCGCCTTAGTTGTGAAGCGATTGTTGTACGGTGGTCCTTGATTCGAATCCGCGGTTGCTTTTGGTTTTAGTCGAATCAACGAGACCAGCGAGACGCTCGCCTGATGGTAAGTGATACGCCCGTTCATAATAACGTGGCGATAGGATGATATACACTGCAACATATTGTATTCCAGGTAGAATATTTGTTTAGACAAAGCCACGCTATATCCGGGACATACACCTGATGGTAAGTGATACGCCTGTTCATAATAACGTGGCGCTAGTTAGGATCATATACACTGCGCCATATTGTGGAATGGGCGTAAATTTTTTTTTAGACAAAGCGACACTTTTATGGACCCTCGCCTGATGGTAAGTGATACGCTTGTTCATAATAACGTGGCGCTAAATAAGATGGTATGCACTACACCACATTGTGCTCGTCGCTTTGAGATATAGGATGTTAAATCTCTTTACCGCAGTTATTTCACGAAAACAAAGTCCTTCAAACCGGAACACAGTAATGTTTGCACGCTACTGTACGTCCGATGCGATAGACGTTGCGGTAATGGGGATGGGATTTTATAAAATCCATTCTTAGCTGACCTCTAAACGACAATGAACTGGATATCTCCTGCAATACGCTCTGTGGTGGTAACTAGACGTTCGTTAGTAACAGAGACCTACCACCAGTCAAATACAATCATTATTCAAGAATATAGAATGTCTTTGAATTCTTCCTGGAGATAGAAACCCCAGAATCCCAGCAGTGGGATACAATGGTTATATCGTGTAGTGTACAATTAAATTCGTTAATACGTAGCAGTCACATTTCCCGCCATATTTGCGCGCGGCCAAAGCCGCCCGGCGCGCTATTTGCTCCATTTTTAATTTCACGTTATCGCGCCCGCCATTATCTTTAAAATGGCGCCGGGCGGCACAGATAACAAATGAAAAATATTTTCGACATAAAATCAATACGGGCCGCGCTCGCCTCCGCCCGCGACCACGCGTCCCGTGACACGCGTGTAGCTTCCGCCGCGGTGGATGTAGCTACCGGAGTCACATGTAGCTTACGTGCTCATTAAATAACATGTCTTCGTTTATGGCTGTTCCTTCTGCTTCTTCTGCTATTCTCTATGGTTTATTTTTACAATAAATAACTCATTAAATCTTTATATTATTGGCGGTAGGTCTCCGTTGCTGGACGCCATCCATCGCCACCTCTGATAGTAAATCATACGTCATAATAATCTACTAAGACCATTACATGATGGTGAGTGATACGCCTGCTAGTATGCACACATACCATATTGTGCTCGTTGCCTTGTTAAAAATAATAAAACTCGTTACCTTGGTAATTTCACAAGCTACAACGCCCTTCAAACCTTCATTTATGGCGTACCTCAATTACCATCCATGTAAATAACACCGTAGATTCTATTTCTGTTGTTAATCCCAGTGTTCCGGTTTGAAGAGAGTTGTAGTTAATGAAATTACTGGGGTAACGAGATATAACCATATGTCTGATGGCGACGAGCGCAATGTGGCGCTGTATTATGAGCTGGCGTATTACTTACCATCAGGTGAGAACGTCGCTTTATCGAATAAAAAAAACGATAATTTTTTTACATCAGCTATGCCAAGTTACCAGTAATTTTGGTAATTTTTCATAACACGAGATATTTAACATAGTTCCGGATAACTTGGTTCGGAAGGAAGGGATACTAGCGTAACGTTCAGCTGACGGTAAGTCATACTTACATATAAAAATGTCTTGCTGGTAAGGTTGGTGGACCGCGTTGTGTTAATCATGAGACAAAATGTTACCTCAGTAATTTCAATAGCTACAGCGCCCTTCAAACCGGAATACAATAATGTCCACACAGGACTGTACGTCGGCTGCAATAGGCTCTGCGTTGGTACCTACCTAGACGGTCTCCGCCCACAGACACTTACCATAATGGCACTAGCTACAGCGCCCTTCAAACCGGAACACAGTAAAGTTTGCACAGCACTGTACGTCGGCTGCAATAGGCGCTGCGGTGGTACCTACCTAAACAGTGTCCGTCCACAGACACTAATAATAATAACACTAGTTACAGCGCCCTTCAAACCGGAACACGACAATGTTTGCACAGTAAAGTACGTCGGCTGAAATAGGCGCTGCGGTGGTACCTAGACGGCGTCCGGCAGCAGAGACCTAACAAGCCGCACGCAGTTATGACGTCACTCATCATGTCACATTGACGTAACCCATCGGTTATTGAGGGAGGGGCCCGCTTTAAAGTTTCGGTTATGAATATAATATAAGAATGCACCTGGAGCCGGTGACGCAGCGGGAGCAGCGGCAGCGGCGGCGGCGGCGGTGGCCGGTTCGATTCCCGAACCGATTCAAAATAAACACCCGAGCGACCCGCGCCGCGGGTTCGAGTCGCCAGTGGAGTGGACGCGGTGGAGAATTATTTTATATTTATTTAATTATCATAAAGGGGTAGGAGGGTTGCCGCACAGCCCACAGGATCCAAACCAGCCTCACCAGCTCGTGACCTGCTAATCATCAGACGAGGATCTGGCTCTCACCACAACGTGGTGAGAAATAGACCAAATCCACCCATATGAATACCTAACTCCGACGTGGGAATATTTCGGTGAGGCCTATGTCCAGCATTGGCGTCAATGAGCTGATGATGATGATGGTGATGATTATAATAATATTAATTGATGAGCCTCGTCCCTACCAGGATGATATACACCGCATTGTCTTCGTCCTTAGACCTATCAATTGTCGTAATTAATTTTACTATCTACATAGCCCTTCAGACTTGTACAGTGACATTTATTCCACTAGCTACACCGTCCTTCAGACTTGTACAGTGACATTTATTCCACTAGCTACACCGTCCTTCAGACTTGTACAGTGACATTTATTCCACTAGCTACACCGTCCTTCAGACTTGTACAGTGACATTTATTCCACTAGCTACACCGTCCTTCAGACTTGTACAGTGACATTTATTCCACTAGCTACACCGTCCTTCAGACTTGTACAGTGACATTTATTCCACTAGCTACACCGTCCTTCAGACTTGTACAGTGACATTTATTCCACTAGCTACACCGTCCTTCAGACTTGTACAGTGACATTTATTCCACTAGCTACACCGTCCTTCAGACTTGTACAGTGACATTTATTCCACTAGCTACACCGTCCTTCAGACTTGTACAGTGACATTTATTTCACTAGCTACACCGTCCTTCAGACTTGTACAGTGACATTTATTCCACTAGCTACACCGTCCTTCAGACTTGTACAGTGACATTTATTCCACTAGCTACACCGTCCTTCAGACTTGTACAGTGACATTTATTTCACTAGCTACACCGTCCTTCAGACTTGTACAGTGACATTTATTCCACTAGCTACACCGTCCTTCAGACTTGTACAGTGACATTTATTCCACTAGCTACACCGTCCTTCAGACTTGTACAGTGACATTTATTCCACTAGCTACACCGTCCTTCAGACTTGTACAGTGACATTTATTCCACTAGCTACACCGTCCTTCAGACTTGTACAGTGACATTTATTCCACTAGCTACACCGTCCTTCAGACTTGTACAGTGACATTTATTTCACTAGCTACACCGTCCTTCAGACTTGTACAGTGACATTTATTTCACTAGCTACACCGTCCTTCAGACTTGTACAGTGACATTTATTCCACTAGCTACACCGTCCTTCAGACTTGTACAGTGACATTTATTCCACTAGCTACACCGTCCTTCAGACTTGTACAGTGACATTTATTCCACTAGCTACACCGTCCTTCAGACTTGTACAGTGACATTTATTCCACTAGCTACACCGTCCTTCAGACTTGTACAGTGACATTTATTCCACTAGCTACACCGTCCTTCAGACTTGTACAGTGACATTTATTCCACTAGCTACACCGTCCTTCAGACTTGTACAGTGACATTTATTCCACTAGCTACACCGTCCTTCAGACTTGTACAGTGACATTTATTCCACTAGCTACACCGTCCTTCAGACTTGTACAGTGACATTTATTCCACTAGCTACACCGTCCTTCAGACTTGTACAGTGACATTTATTCCACTAGCTACACCGTCCTTCAGACTTGTACAGTGACATTTATTCCACTAGCTACACCGTCCTTCAGACTTGTACAGTGACATTTATTTCACTAGCTACACCGTCCTTCAGACTTGTACAGTGACATTTATTCCACTAGCTACACCGTCCTTCAGACTTGTACAGTGACATTTATTCCACTAGCTACACCGTCCTTCAGACTTGTACAGTGACATTTATTCCACTAGCTACACCGTCCTTCAGACTTGTACAGTGACATTTATTCCACTAGCTACACCGTCCTTCAGACTTGTACAGTGACATTTATTTCACTAGCTACACCGTCCTTCAGACTTGTACAGTCACATTTATTCCACTAGCTACACCGTCCTTCAGACTTGTATAGTCACATTTATTCCACTAGCTACACCGTCCTTCAGACTTGTACAGTGACATTTATTCATTAGCTACAGTGTCCTTCAAACCGGATATTTTTTAATCAATGTATGTAATATGTATGTCACATTGTTTTATTTGAGTGTCCTTTGCCTAGAGTAGCGGAATATCTTCACTCACACGTTATGGTGGTAGCTGTACAATATGATGGTGGTGGTCAATTTGGAGAGTGGGGGTGAACAATTTAACTCTACTCATAAGTTACTAGTGGTCGCTGTGTGAACTTAATAGTGCTCCGGTTTGAAGGGCTCTGCAGCTACTAACGTTACTGCGATAACACCTGCGCCATGCTGACTGGCCGCGTATTATTACGAGCGGTGACCTTACCGTCGCGGTATTAAAGAAAGCGTGTACCGCCGGCGGCGACTGTTCCATCTATAGATACGCCATTAACATTTATTTTTTTGACATTTGAACGGCGACTCCACGCATCCCGCTCGCACAACGTCCGCACCGCGCCCGCACCGCGCCCGCACCGCGCCCGCACCGCGCCCGCATGTCACTCCGCCGTCCATTATAAAATGTCGGCAGTAATCGACCTTTATTTTTATTTTATTCGTCGCCGCACCCCCGCACCCCCAGCTCGCGCCCCCACCCGCCGATATTTCTAACTTAACGACTGCAGCGTAAAGTATTCCACTCGACTGTAAAAAAATTCGTACGTACGAATAAATTTTGCTTAAAGTCCGACAGACCGGATCATTTTCAAAATAACATACATACGCTCATTCACTAAACGGATCGCTCGCAAACTAGTACAATCGTACAAATGCACTAGTTCGGTCTTTTAGTCCTCTTAGTACACTAGTGCATTGAAATGATCCGGTTCGCGGGACCTCGGCTACTTGTACGTTTAACTCCGATCTCGATCTGGACTCACGACAATATCTATTCGTATGACAAAAAAAAATATACTAAGAACATTGATGGTACCTCTCCAGTTATTTATTCACAATTCATCTGTTTGTATTGAGTTAGGTACTAAAGGTGGTAAGGTTTATTGATTTAATAATATCTGATTTCCCTTTATTCTTCAGGCTTAGGAATACTAATATAAAAAAAATATTATAATGGAGTATTTAAAAATCAGATCTTACATATACAACTACTATTTTTTTTTTTTTTAATTACACATTGCTACGTAGAACTCGATCATTTGACACTCGGTCCGGTCTAGCTTCGCGTACGGGGTCCGATGTACTAAATGAACGAGGAGCAGAAACGTTGCGGAGCAGTTCGATCTAGTACAATGACGGGAATTGGTTCCTACAGTACATAGTATATGTACTGCACAAACCTAGTACATTTTATGGCGGCGTTAGTACTGACCTCTTGGTACCGGTTCTCACACCGATGCTGAACCTTCCGAGATAAGCAGAACTGCACAACTTTAACGGATATAATGAAGCAACGACACCGGATGTTCACCTGATGGTAAGCGATACGCCAGCCCATAACAACGTTGCGCTAGTTAGGATGATATACACTACATTCCGGTCGTCGCCTTGAGACATGTAAAGTTTCGTTACTTCAGTAATTTCACTAGCTACAGCGCTCTTTGAACCAGAACACAGTAATATTCGTACAGTACTGTCTGTCGGCTGCAGTGGTACCTACCTAGTCAGAATGTAGCAACAGAAACCATTTTTTTTCTATCTTCAAGGTCAGCACTTGACTACGATTTCACTCGATTTTAAGTGATGGTAAAGCGCACTAACCTAGTAACAGGATAATCACTCTTTTCTTGAAGATAAAACCTACCGTTTCATAGCTTCGGCCGGAAATATTTAAGTTTTTCGAAACAAGTAGGGGTATAAGGGGTACCCGCAGAACAACTCACGGGACCCTAGGCAAACTCATCAGCTCGTAGTGCTGTCTGCAAATCAACAAACGAAGCTCTGGATCCCACCATCCCGCATTGGGCCAGCGTGGTGGGAAATGGCTCTAATCTATATGAACCCTATAAACGACAGTCTCTGGGTACCCGGCTGTTCCGTAGACCGTGCTGACTATGTACCGATCGATGTGGGAATCTTTGAGGGAAGCCTTTGTCCAGCAGTGGACGTCTATCGGCTGATGAATACAACAGTTAAGTAAGAAACGCTTAACAGTAAAAAGTTAGAAACGTGTCCGTGGCGCGTAGTGATGGTATTAATTCCTGTGAAAATAGATGGTGAGATACCAGAAGGCGGATAATTAAATAGTCGCTTAGTATACAGGATGTAGCTTTAAGTGGTTACCAGCGCTATGCAAAGGTATCCGTTTTGTTTTGAAGGGCGCTGTAGCTAATTCCATAACCATCGCAGTTCAACTTTGAAGAGAGCTGAAGTTAGGAGTGTGTAGGTAATGAAATAAACGGCGCTGTTCCACTTGAAGGGCGCTGTAGTCGGTCTAATAAAGGCCGCAACTTCAGCTTGAAAGGCTAGAGTAAACATCGTTGGACCAGTTTGAAAGCTGTAGCTTGTCAAATAACTTAGGTAACGAAACTTAATATTCCATGTATCAAAGCACCGAGTTTGATATGATGCAGTGCATATCACTCTAACTGGCGCCACGTCGCCACGGGCAGGATCACTTACTATCAGGTGATAGAGCTGATCGTCTTGTAAAAAAAAAATGTACTAGTACTTGTTTGACTGGCTCATCGGATACCGAGTTATAGTCTTCCGATTATATATGCGTATATGCATATATAATCGGAAGACTATAACACATATATATATATATATGTCTCTGCCTACCTAACTGGGAACGAGGCGTGATATATATGTATGTATGTATGTATATATATATACGCGTTTACTTTCCCATTAATAAATGTTATGAGCTATCAAACGTCGATATAAACGAGTCATTCCTCTGGTCCGCAGGCAAGGAGGGACCGGCACTCAGCTTCCTCCTCGCAGCCCTCCGTCTTCGCCGATGATCGAGCTTTACAGGTATTAACACTTACTCTTTTTATTTATTCAATAAACGACGAGATGTTAACTGAACGTTCACCTGATGATGAGTGACACGTACATAACAACGTGGCACTAGTTAGGATGCTACACACTGCACCACATCGCACTCGCCTCTTGAGATATATAGTCTTGTTACCTCATTAATTTCATTAGCTACAACACCCTTCAAACCAGAACATAGTAATGTTTGCATTAAACTGTTTGTCGGCTCCGATATTCGCTGTGGTACCTAGACGGTCACTGGTTACAGAGACATACCACCACCATCTGGAGTTCAGTTGGTGGTATAGCTTTCACCAACATATCTACCACTCATGTGGTGATTATACCACCATAACAGTATCGTTAGGCTGTCAACGGATAAGAGCCGGAGTACACTTAACGTCAGATGTAATTGTGATCAAGTAGCCCGTTTTAGGTTAAAAATATTACCTGTAACTTAAAAATAAAACGTACTTTCTATTTCTTCACCTGAGATATAAGATGTCGTCTTGTTACCCCAGTAATAAGAGACTTACCACCAGTAAATTACGCACAACTCGGCCAAACCCAACAACATTAGAACTGTTCATTTGTACATCAGTTAATTCGATAACATCGGTCGGCCATCTTGTTTTTAATTTCTTTATAACTCATCACATTACTAAGAAATATTAATATGAAATAACAGTATAAAATACTAGGTATTTAATACAATAATTATTTAAAACTATTATGTTACACTGCTATATTTAGAATGATTTAGCTTTTTGTAGTCATATGGATTAAGTAGTAGTGTAAACTACATATCCTTTTGTAAGGTAATTGTAGTTATAATTAATTTACTGTAGTGATTTCAGATCAAGGTACGTAGGACATTATAGTAGTTTATTAATATTTACTGGTGGTAAATCTCTTTTGTCGGAGACTGTTTGACCACCGCAGCACCTGTTGCAGACGACAAACAGTACTGTGCATGCATTACTGTGTTCTGGGTTGAAGTGCGCTGTAGCTAGAGAAATTATAGGGGGTAATAAAGCTGACGTGCAGTGTGGTGTGTATATCACTTTAAGTAGCGTCGCGTTGTTATGGGCGGACGTGTCACTTACCATCAGGTGAACGTCGCGCTTGTATCGTCTCTTAGTTGTTTAAAAAAAGTAAATAATGTCCGTCCGTGCTAAATCTAAATACTTAATTATAATTAGAAACCAGAGAAGTGATTAAAGATGGTAACCGGCTCACTCCGCTGTAACTCGTGCTGAGCCGAGGTTAAAACATTTAAGCAGTTGTTTATGGTTCGGCCGGAACAACGGCGCGCCGAAACTTTTCTCGTATTTTTACTCTGAAAAAAAAAAAAACTACCGAAAGAAAAAACTGGCGAAAAAATTTCCCGAAGTAAGCTGAAGTTAAATTTATTACGCCATTACTCATAATCATAATCGTGCGAGAGAGAGGGGCGCGCGGCCGGCGCCCGGGCGGCGGAGACGGAAATAGGTGGTGAGTTTAAAGGGCGGCTGCGGGGCTAGGGTGCTGGGGGGGTGCGCGTGTGCGAGGGTGGCGGGGAGGATATTTACAGTGCCGCCCGCTCCCTTTTGATAGTGTTTCCAAATTTTCGGAAAGCATTGTGTATTGTTTGTTGTAAAGTTCGGTTCACATGTCGGCGCGCACGTGCTCGCCGCTTATCTTGTATTCGACCATAAATACTCTGAATTTTGTTTTCATTATGTAAAAAAAAGTAAAATTGAGACGTAAAACTTTTGAGCGACGGATGTAGACGGAAAGCGCTTTTACACCTTTAAAATATTTACTGTCATGTAATCATATTTATGTAACTAAACAACCAGAGTCAAATAATCACTTGATGGTAGATCAAACTTTTGCTTTATGACAATATGCTGTATGTATGTTTACATATGTTAAGCACGTAGCTTTGTCACAAGTTATGAGGCCTCTTGAGCCCAATTTGCAGCGCCCTTCCTATCGAAATCTTAACCATTGTATACTTTATCATGCTGCTGCACTTTTAAGGAAGTCATCACGGTTCCGTCGCAGCACTTATTCGTCTCATTAAACTGGTTCCAACAAAAAAAAAAAACGGTTTTAAAATTATGAGCATATTAATAGATATATACAGTTTGATTTAATATGACATACACTATTAGAAAAGTATATCCGAGCACACATAAATAAGTAATACTCACTGCATGTGTTTGATTTACTGGTAGTAGGTCTCTGTTGCTGGTAGGTAACACCGCAGCTCCACAGCTCAACAGTACTGTGCAAAATTTCCAGTGTGCCTGTTTGAAGTGTACTGTAGCTAATAAAATTACAGGGGTAACGAGTCTTAATATTTTATGTTTCAAAGCGACGTTATATGTTACGTTGTATACCATCCTAACTAACGCCATGTTGTTATAGACAGGCCTATCACATATCATCAGGTGTAGATCCTGCTCGTTTCATCGCTTCGTTGAATTAAAACAAAAAATTGTGATTAACAACAAAGTATAACTTAACCGAAATCTTTGTACTTATCTATTTTTAAACATAAACTTACCAATTCAGTTAAGTTTTGTATCTATTGCGAGATTATTATCAATGCAGTTATAGTAGGTTTTACGTCTTTTTGCCTTTGCCTACACGATGCCAATGACTGTGCACTGATTATTGATATTATATAATTTTTGATTAAAATCGGGGGCTGATTAATTAGAAATTGTATAAGTGAATTATTAATTATCGACAAAAAAAAAAAGGAATACCGTATCCATGTGAACCGGGCGCAAGCCGCAATGCACCGGCCCCCTGTCGGTACAATCAGCGTGCGCGCGGCGCCGGGTGGGGGACAGAATTTTGCTATATTCTACAAAAAAAAAAAAAAAATAGGGAATTACTGAACACACATTTTTACTTAAAACGTATCAGTTTTGATCGCACGCGCAGTCGCGAGCGCGCGCCTCGCCCAGCCGACACGTTGACATCTGACGTTTGTTTTTTTTTTTTTAATTCGCCAAAACGTTAAAGACATGTCAAACTGAGAGCCAACGACAAAAAAATGAGTGAAAAATGATAGTGATAATTGGTGATAAGGATTAAGTGTTGTAAAAATTGTGATAGATATCCTGTCAAGCTGGATCTCACGGTGTCAAAGAGCAGGTCAGTCTTATTGGAATCCTGTGTGAAGTGTCTTTATGTTATCTTTGATTTTATTCGTACGTAATCTATATTTAGTTTTTTTTCGGACCCATTAACCTTAATGTTTTCATATATTTTAGTGTTAGAGTGATTGAAAATATTTTTTAGGCGAAATTATTTTAATGATGTCTACGATAATATTGTTAAGAACTAATACGTCCCACGCGTGGGCATAAAACCTGAGTACGGTAAAAAATTGTTTCATTGGCTTTCCCGTCATATGTCTTCGTCAATTTTAGATGTCCGCTTTAAAAAAAATAAAACTAATTTGATTTTATTAATAATTTTTTTTGTTTATATATATGTATATATATGTATACTTAATGGTAAGTGATACGTTTGCCCATAACAATGTGCCGCTAGTCAGTATGATATATACAGCACCACATTACACACGTCATTTGTTATATGTTAAATCTTTTTACCCCAGTAATTTCACTAACTACTACACCCTTCAAACCTGAACATAGAAACGTATGCACAACAGTATTTGTCGGTTGTTAATAAAACCTATTAAAATAATTTCAAATAGCAACACGGTCACCTGATGGTAAGTAATACGCCCGGCCATAACAACTTGGCGCTAGTTAGGATGATATACACTGCACTACAGTGTACTTGTCATCTTGAGACATAAGATATTAAATGTCGTTACTCCACTAATTACACTAGCTACAGCGCGCTTCAAACCGGACCACAGTAATATTTGTACAGTACTGTTTGTCGGCTGCAGTAGCAGCTACGGTGGTACTTAGGAGTTCGTGTGCAAACATTACTGTGTTCCGGTTTGAAGGGTGTTGTAGCTAGTGTAATTACTGGAGTATCGAGAGTTAAATTCCTAAGTGTCAGGCGGCGAGCGCAATATGGTGTTGTGTATTCATCCTAACTAGCTCCACGTTGTTATGGGCAGGTGTATCACTTACCATCAGGTGAACGTCCCGCTCGTCTCGTGGCTTAATAAATTAAAAAAAAAAAGTTCGCTGCGCACCCTCTGGTGATGAACGTAGTGTGTATATTTTAGGGCAATACATTCTTAAACCGTTCTAGAAATAAATAATAAGCTTTGAACTAACGATTGTTTCATCATCATCACCATCAGCTGATAGATGTCCACTGCCGGACATAGGCCTCCCCAAAGATCTCCACATCGGTGGGCTCATACCCAATGGTGGGCAAGATGAGTTTATCCTTATTTCTCACGTTAATGCTATATTACTGTGTACATATGAATCGGTTCACTTATATATAAGTGTTGATAGGAGCCGTCTCGCTTGATGTTGATTTATACCATCTATGTATTTCCGCTGTAAAGGGGTTGTTGTTTAGTTGACCGTTTCCGGTTCCGGAATGCTAGGTAGTTGGAATTCGGCGGATTCGGATTAAAATTGGCGGATTCGGGGGAATCCGTTACCAAGTACGTCAGGCCTCGAGATGGAGCGCGCGGTACTTCCGCCTATTACTGGTAAATGGGGTGGAGAGTTCCAGTTCCACCCCGAGACGCGGCCTCATTATGGCCTCTCGCCGTCGAGAGCACGGTTGTGTGCGAAAGCGTTCCTGTGGTTTTGGCTAAAAGCGTTGAGACGTACACCGTGGGGTTTTAGCCGGTACGAGTCCGGCATAACCCCTCTGTTGCCCCCACAGCAGAAGGGTATCCAATGCACGATTTACCCACGACAAAAAAAAACGTAGTTGGAATTCAGCCCTGTAGTCTCGGGCTAGTAAGTATAGTACTAACATAAGCCTTGCCTGTCGTAGAAGGCGGCTAAAAGGGTCTAGGAGGTTCGCGGGCCTTGAGGGTGGGAGGCTTTATCCCTCGACAAGCTAACCTGGAATAGCGTATGTCTTAGCGATGGTGCCTAGGAGGGTCAGACTCCTGCTCAGGGAACTGTAATACAAAATGTAGAGGTGCACCGGTGCGTTATATAAGAGATCCCGGAACCTCTCCGAATGACTGATGCAGACCACCGAGGGAGGTTTAGTGAGTAAGAATCTCACATAACCCTGACTTCCCCTCAGAAATAAAAAAAGGCAGTTGTTGAAATGTACCATATCATGTACTGAGCTAACAGCTAACAGCTGATGAGTACTGTGTTGGTGTATACAGTTCAGGTTATCTCCGGCTGCCCGCACTTAGCTCCGTGTCAGGTCCCTGTCGGTGCTGTTACCGCGGTCCAAGTTATATTTGTTGATGTGAGTGTTGAACATTTCCAGATGCGGCGGTGACGCGATGTCGGCGGCGCCGGCGGTGAAGCGCGAGCTGGAGCCGGAGGGCGGAGCGCCCGCCAGCCCCGGCCGCAAGCGGCGCAAGCAGGCCGCGCCGGCGCGCGCGCAGCCTCCAGCACCGCCCCTGCCCCTCGACCTGCACGCCAAAGTTGCCGACATCTACAAGAGCGCGCTGGCATTCGGCGACCTCTCCCTTCCGCCCTTCGACCCCCTGGCCGCGTTCCGGCTGCTCCCGCGACACGACCCCCCGCGCATATTCAACCCGGAAGCTTACTGTGATCTCTGCTGCAAAGAGTTCTGTAACAAATACTTCTTGAAGACGCATCGCGCCAACAAGCACGGCATATACGACGGCGACGCGCAGCCCCCGCTGCAGCCCTCGCCGCCCCGGCGCGCCTCCGACGAGGAGTCCGGCGGGACACCCCGCCGCCTCAGCCCGGACTCGGCGAGACGGGCCCGCGACTCCGGCTTCCAACCGGACGTCCTGCGGCGCCTGGGCGTTATAAACCCGGAGGCCTTCTGCGAGATCTGCTGCAAGGAGTACTGCAACAAGTACTTCCTGAGAACTCATCGCGAACGTCGGCACGGGGTGCCCGCGCAGCGCTCGCCGGCCGCCACCCCGCCCGCCCTCGCCGCCCTCGCCGCGCCGCACCCGTCCGCACCCCTCACACCCTCCGTGCACACGCCGCCCTCCGTGCCGCAGCCCCCACACATTTCACCGTCGCCGTACGACGCAGACATGCCCACGGAGGTGAAGCGCGAGTGCGAGGATGACTTCGAAGCCGCTCTACGCGACGGTCAGACCAGCCCGCTCAACTTGATCATGGAGGAGCGCGGCACCACGTCCCCGGGCTCTGCGAGCGAAGAGCTGCGCAAGCTGCAAACTATGATCTCGCAGCTGAACGAGTTGGCAGCAGAGCGCCTCGCCGAGGAGCCGCCGGAGGCGACCAGACCACCGTCGTCTTCGCCGCCGCCGCAGGACGAGCGGCGGGCCGCGGCTTCCGGCGCCGCCGGCTCGAGTTTCTGTGAGATTTGCAACAAGGAGCTCTGCAACAAGTACTTCATGAGAACGCATATGCAGCGCATGCACGGCATCTCGCTCGAGAGCGGCACGCAGCTGGGCGGCGTGACGTGTGATATTTGTCACAAGGAGCTGTGCAGCAAGTACTTCCTGCGCGTGCACAAACACAACACGCACGGCATCCCCGCGCCGCCTGCGCCCGCCAACACCGCGCCCGCGGAGCCGTGCCCGTTGTGCGCGCGCCGGTTCCGCGGCCCGCGCGCGTTGCGCGCCCACCTGCTGGCGGAGCACGCGCCGCCTGCGCGTCCACCGCCGCCGCCGCTGCCGCTGGCGCAGCCGCCGCCGCAGCCGCGCCCGCTGGACCTGCTGGTGCGGGACAAACCCTACGCGTGCTCCTACTGCCCCTTCACCACCGACGTGCTCGCGTTTCTTTTCGCGCACGAGCGCGCGCACATACAGCGCCCGATGGAGAGCGGCCCCGAGGGCGCGGAGGAGGCGGAGGAGGCCGAGCCGGATGGCGAGGGTGGCGAGGGCGAGCCGGAGGCGTACTCGTGCTCGCGCTGCGAGTTCCGCGCGGAGGGGTTCGCGGCGCTGGAGGCGCACGTGCGCGCGGCACACGGCGGCGCGGGCGCGCTGCTGGCGGTGCCGCGGGCGCCGCGCGCGCCGCTCACCATGCAGCCGTTCGTGCTGGAGGAAGCGGGCGGCGCGCTGAGCCTGCTGCCTGCGCTCGTGTTCCTGCCGGTGCGCCGGCGCGCCACGCGCCGCGCCACCGTCACGCTCACGCTGACGCCGGCCTAGGCGCCCGCGCGCCCGCGAGCCCGCGCGCCCGCGGCACGCGGCTACACCGCCGCGAGCGCGCGCCGCGATCGCTGAACTTTACTAACTACATTTAACGCTGTGTGCCTTCAAGCGATTGCTGAGAATCGAGAGACGTGATCGTAGCCGAGGAGCCGCCGCGGCCGCCGCGCCCGCCGCCCGGCGCAGCACCGCACCGCGCCGCGCGGCGGCACCCGGCCACTTTTTATTTGACAGAGTCTAACTTCGTATATTGAGAATTATATTTAACGGGTGATATATGAAACGTTTCCGCTTAACTATTGGTATTGGTATTGGTATCGGTATTGGTATTGGTATTGGTTTGTTTACTATTATCTCCTCGACGTTGGGTCGGTCCGAGACGAGTTTTTGAAACGTCGATTTCGATCGGGAGAAGAAATACACCCTAGCCGTAGTTATTACTATTATTATTATTATTTAAATGATACGTATTGTACCTGTGAGTGCGTACTCACGGTAGCGGCGTAGTGCCGGTGCAATGTTGATCACTGAGAGCGGCTCGGTGGGCCGACACCACCACCATCACCACCACCACCACCACGCCACGGCCGGGCGAGCTCGCCGCCGCTCGGCCACAGTGCGCGCTGGGTTCCAGGCCACGCAGGGGACAACCACTCTACCTCACGTTAGGTTTTATATTAGCTGTTATTGTATGGATATATTTTGGAGTACACGGCCAGCCGCGGAGGGACGCCGCCATGTTATACATTACTTGATAATATTTATTGTTGTCGGCGAACGACTCCAGCACAAAGATACGTACTATTGGGCAGTGATCAACATTAAAGGTAATCTTAGTATTAAATTTGATTAGATATGTGGTCGCGAGAGTCCGGTCTGACGGGTTTTGTTGTGTAACACATCAGTCATTACGGGTCATTGTTTCGGGGGGGCCGTGGGCCCAGCCCCGCCCCCCGTGCCGTTCGGCCGGGCCTTGCGTTTATATTTATTTGTACGGTAATCTGTAACACGTTGCGCGGGCGCGGCGCACTCCGCGCGGCGCCCCCTCGCCGGCGCACCGCCGCACCGCCGCTTGCAGGCATCGCGCGTGTCCAGCACCAATATTTACATACACTAGTGAGGACACGCCGCTGCGGCCGTATACTGGCGCGCAGCCGCCGCGCGGGGCGGAGTGCGCCGCGCCGCGCCGTCCGCTCGCGAGAGTCCTTATTTGAAGTCGTAACAGATTTATTTAACGAAGTATTCGGTAGATCATTGTGGAGGTTAGCTTGTATAAACCATGCAGCTTCTAAAGAAAGTTCCTATGTATGTACGTAAGTTGTAATTTAAAGTTAAAACTAGAGGTTGCGCGCGCGCCGGCCCGCCGCGCGGTCCGCTCGCCTGAACTTGATTGGAAAGGAGACGATGATCAGGGTAAAGCTTCCGGTAACTTAGCAGCGCTCGTCGCGGCCGGGCGTGCGGCGCCCCGCCGGTCCGCAGCGCGACGTTCCCCGTTTGGTTCCCCGCCTAAACTTTAAGAGATAGATCCGTTCCTAAGTGACAGTAGATGCGACCGAGTCACCTTCCGAGTAGTCTTCCTGCTGCGCGGGCCGGAGGGCGCAGGCCGGGGGGCGCGGGCCGGCGGGCACGGGCCCGGGGGCGCGGGCCGGGGCGCGGGCGCGCGATACAACAAATTATATTAATGATGTTTTAAATTAATGAAAATTGTATGCGTGGGGCGTGGGGCGTGGGGCTCGGGGCGTGGGGGCAGCCCCCGCGCTCGTAGTGGAACGCGAATTGTGTTCAGAATGATCCCGCGGCGCGTTGTACCCGGGCGGAGCCCACGCCGAGCGACCGGCGGCAGCGGGCGCGGGCGCGGACGCGGACGCGGAGGCGGACGCGGACGCGGGCGCGAGCGCGGGCGCAGTACAAAACGTTGAACCAAGTATTTTAACGGAGTATGGTGCAACTGAGAATACAGTACAAATTAATGTTAAGTGTAGCTGAAACTGATGCAGGGCCGACGACAACGGACTCTTAGAAATAGTTTATTTATATTTATATATATATATATATATATATATACATAGATAGATATATATATATATATTTATATGAATTATGTTTTGTCTCACTCGGGTACAATGCTCTACCACCGCACGGTACAGTCGCACAGTTTCATTGCGGTTACGTTTTGTTGCCAGGTTTAAATTTAAGTGACAAATAAGTTCCTAAACTCTTCCAGCGCGATGCGCCGACTCCGGCGGCGGCCATGTCGACGTGTTTCCGGCGCGCAAACCGGAAAAGCATTTTCCTTTAACCACCGAATAGAACTGAAAGAGAAACTAGCACCAAACACTTTATACGTGCAGTTGTGCAAGCGATCGTTTTAGAGAATTTTTTTTTTTAAATAAAACTCCTTTAAATATTAGCGATGATGTTACGAGAAGGTTAGCTAAAACTAAAATATTGTTTTTGACTAAATTTATTTTCTAAAAATGAAATCTATTGAGTATATAATGTTGAACTGTTGTTGTTGCGAGGGTGTTCACTTCACTTTATAGAGGAATCATTCACTTGCCATGTTATGCGCGTAGTGTAAGTACTTTAAGTTATAAACTTGTCCGTGTGATTTTGGCCGCGACGTCTCGATGCGAAATTATATAATTTGATAGAGATATATCGATTACTTTGCGAGTGAAATCACACCGGTTCCGTTTCGTTTCGTTTCCTAGTCAACGATTACTTTACTAGTGTCACCGGAAGTTCCTTTTAAGTCTGAATTAGCATTCCGTTCGTCGTAAGTTTTATTTTCTATGTAAATATTTTGTTTCGTGATCATTTCTAGTCTCCCGTGTTTAGTTGTAAGTATATATATGTATATATACATATACATATATATATGTATATGTTAATTTGACGTGCGACTGTATGTATATTGGTAATGATTTTTATCAATTTAACGCAATTGTATTATTTCTAGTCTAAATTGATTCGATGATTTTTTCAGACATGGACGTCGCAACGGCGGTAAAGATATAAATGTTAAAGTGTTAAACGGCAATGGCAATGGCAATGGCAATGCGAACACAACTACCTCAGTATAATAATAGAGAAATATTTTGTCATATTTTTACAATTTGATTCACATCCGGCGTCCACGTTTGGTAAAATGATATATATGATATATATTTGAATGACGTAAAGAGAATTATATCCTGGCTCTGGAGTGAGCCAGACCTTTAGCCGCAAGCCACGCAGATCCTTGGTTCATTATCTAGCAGTTCGTTATCCTTATCATTTGGCAACTTTCAACTTATTGATCTATGCCTTATGAAGTTTCATTTTCTATATAAATAATTTAATGAAAGATGTATCTAATACTATATGTAACGGAACTTGCAGACGTATGGACCACAGCCACAATACCACACGCTCTTCGTTTTGATGTACTTAAAGATGAGCGGTAGTTATTATTCAATTTTATTCAATCTAAATTAAGTATAGTGTATATCTTTTATTGTACTTCATTTATTTTACAGTACATACTATGATCTTTTAGCCATCAAGAAGCTCCATAAAAATTAGCTTCGTTTTCAAACGACGATTATAAAATAACTGAAGTCTCAACAGAATATACATTGTGAGAGATAATATTGAAATGTATTGAAATCTAAATATAATAACCACACAGACTATATACACAAGGACTCATAGTGACGTAATAAACATATGAATGTTATAAACAAATTGATATTTGCATACTTGTGTATATATTCTATAATATCGGAATATGTATGTAATTTAATTTGAAGTCGCTATTACTGCAGACCGTGTAGGTACCACCGCAGCTTCTGTTACAGCCGGGAAACAGTACCGTGATAACATCACTGTGTTCCGGTTTGAAGGGCGCTGTACCTCATGTAATTATTCTGTTAATGAGACTCAATATCTTGTATCAAAGCGTCGAGCGCAATGTGGTGCGATATCATCTCAACTGCGCCGCGTTGTTGTGGACGGTCGTATCACTTAATATCAGGTGATCGTCTTGCTGTTTGAAATTGGAATTGTGTCATTGATGTAATGAGTCTACAGGAAATGGTATTTGCTTTAAGTATTGTCCTTCAGGTTTCACATCAGTCTGTCTGTGTCTAGATAACCTAGTTTATGTTACATCTCAAGTGATAGTCGATGTTAAAGAGGTTTTTGTCAACGTGAATGTTAAGGGTTAGTTTTTTTTTTTTTTTTAAATTATTCTATATGTCTGTGAGTAATGCTGTCGTGAGTAAAGACTGGTAAATATATAAATATATGTAGTCCGGTGGCTTGCGGCCGGTATATGTTCCTAGGTCCGTCTGTTATTTGTTCTCCATCGACTGCATACGAAGCATTTCTACCGTATTCAATAAATTAAATATACAAATAGTCTCGTCACGTTGTTATTTCCTCTGAACCTCACGCCGAACGGTCCTGGGAACCGGATCGAGGTTAACCGCACCGGTTGCTGGTAACTATCGCGTAATTGACGAGTGTTTCAGTAATGACTTCAGCGAATGAATATCACAAAGAAAGTCCGCTGACGGAGACCGCGAAACAGTACTGCGTAAATAATTATTGTGTTCTGGTTTGAAGGGCGCTGTGACTAATGTAATCACTATGGTAACGTCAACATTTTATATGTTAGACGACGAGCGCAATGTGGTGCTGTATATGTCATTGTAATCTGCGCTTTTTTATAACCAGATACACGTCTCGTCGCTTAATTAAATAAAGGAATAATAACAAGCTGTGTTCCGGTTTGAAGGACGCATCTTATGTCTTACGTCAATTACTGTATAGTTTAGTGAATATCATAACACCGCTTTTCTACTAACAATGGTTCCTGGTTCGATTCCAGGACAAGTTGATGAGTTTAGAATTGTCTCTCCAGCAACCATTTCCGTGAGGACCCAAACGGTTTAACCACAGTTTAACCATAAATTTTTAAATAAGCCACTTTGATATGAAGTGTGAGTTACTTGTCAATCAATCAATCAATCAATCATCAGCTGATAGACGCCCACTGCTGGACAGAGGCCTCCCCCAAAGATCTACACATCGATCAGTCATGCACTGAACGCATCCAGCGCCTCCCCACGATCCCCGTTTGTACTGGTTCATGAGGAAGGATTTGGGCTATTTCCCACTACTCTGGCCCAAAACGGGTTGGTGAGATTAGTGCTCGGCTACGATCCTACATGACGGTGAACGGTGATGTGGACTTTCGAACAACACCACGACATTATTGGTGATACAACGTACAGGAGACTGCAGAGACGCCCGAAGCTCGCATAGTCTCATCAACTGGTACGATGGGACTAATTTAGGACTTACTAACTTGGGTCCCATTGGTGCTCAACTGCGTTCCGCCAGCGGAGAACCTCGCTCCGGATCCAGGTCCCTTCAGCATCAGGAATTTGCTGTGCCAATTGTAAATAACAGTTATAAATACAGCGGTACAGGAAAATCGACGAAAACGGTAACCGCAATGACGCAATGCCAGTGACGGCTAGACGGGGCCAACTGTTACGCGTAACAGGTAAACTGTATCGCGGTAACTAAAGCGTAAACATACAGCTAATGCAGTTAGCCTTCATTAACTTCACCACAACACGGTTACAATATACAGATTATTATAATATGATATATAATACACTAATAGAACGGTCGCCTGATGGTAAGTGATACATATACATACAAGAAATTTTGTTATCAACTGCATGAACTATATACTACATACAACACAGAATAGTATAGACATGAGAGTGTGCCTGTGTGTGTGTGCGACAATGGTACAAAAGGCTGTAGCTCAGTGGATTATTCAGCTGCTGGAGGTGGAACACTGATCTTCAGCTACCGCCCGCGGCGCGATCGCGATGGAGACATGTCGCTCCTATTGGTAACCATGAATCTTTATAATTGTAATTGCAATAGATTCATGTAAATAAATATGTTGCCAAGGACACAGTCAAAAGTGCTAACTATAGATTTGAATTATAAGCCACTATCAAGTGTTTTTGTTTTGATTCTCCAATAAGAACTGTTTAAAATATTTTGATACTAAAAACAGAGTTACATTGCCTCACAGGCGGAGGTATATTATTCCAATACTCGGTGGCCGGATGTCGAAAACTGCCCGCAAATGAGACAGTTTTATACTTATAATAGGAGAGATAGGTACGCGCACTTCTTGCATTTCTATCTCACTTAAACTTTATTCTAGAATATAGATATTCTGGTGTCATATTTTAAGATCTCGAATAGAAGAGAAGCTAAATGTAATTACGCGATTCCATGTTAACCATGGACGATTTACAAAGATGTGGAGAGACATGACTACGAGCTGGAACGTCGGAACAGAATCGATAGCAAGCATTTTGCACTCGTTGAATTATTCGGCGTGTCCTAGAAAGGAGACGAGATCTATAAACAACATCACCGTAACTTAATTTTGAGAGAATTAAGGATTCGAATAAGTGAATACGTGTTTTAATGGAAAGAAGATGACGGATTTTGTACAAGACTCTTAAACGATAAAAACAATTTCTGACCACAATATTAACGTGTTTTTCAAAACGTAAGTAACCATCAAAGGTAATACCTAGATTTCTAGTTTCATCTGAAAAGCCTATTCCTTTTCCCTCAATTTCAACCTTAATATTTTTAGCTAAAATTGTGTTACGATAAAGTTTGGTTTCAAGAACCATATATATCGATTCTAAAGGATTTAGAACTAGAGAGTTTCTGCGAAACCATTTAGCAATACAATCGAGGTCTTCATTCATTTTAAGGACAGCATTAGCGATAGCTGATACTTTTCCCGAAATGTAAAGTTGAACATCTTCAGCATAACAATGGAATTCAGAATTATGGAAAACTTTCGCAATATCTGCAGCGTATAAAATAAAAAGTAGGGGACTAAGAATTGAGCCTTGAGGAACTCCTCGTTCAACGATCCTTGGATTAGAGAATGCGATAGAGCCGTCGCTTCTAGTCAATTGTACAGCTTGCGATCGTCCCGACAAATAACTATTAAACCAACTCAATGTACAGGGTGTCTGATGGCAGATTTATGTTTTCAAATTTAAATAAAAAATAATATGTTTGACATATAATTTTACTAAAAGTATTAAAAGATAGAGTACAAATGCGGATTTCATTTGTTTAAAGATAATGTCATCCAAATGTCTTCCATCCTGTTGCACACACACACACACACTGTTCGAAACGGAGCCTCGTATTCCGTGCCACACGCTGCAGTAAACTTGGTTCAATTGCGCTGATTTCTCGCCGAATGTTTTCTTTTAAGTCCACAACAGTTCGCGGATTGTTGGCGTAAACTCTCTCTTTGAGGTAGCCCCACAAAAAAAATCCATTGGAGTTAGGTCGGGTGACCTCGGTGGCCACGGGATGTCCCCAAAGCGACTAATCAGTTTTTGAGGGAGATTTTCTCGCAACAAATCCATCGAAGCTCTGGCCGTGTGTGCGGTCGCACCTGTACCGCATTCTGTTGAAACCACGTGTGTGATGAGAATGATGAATGAGCTCGCAGGTTCGGCAAAAAGAAATTCGAAATCATGAGCCGATAATTCTCACCATTGACATTCGTCGCTTGGCCCCGTGCATTTTCAAAAAAAAATGGTCCGATTATCCCATTCGTGGATAAAGCGCACCAAACAGTTACCCTTGGGTAATGTAATGGAGCACCAAAAGTGCTTCAGTCGAGGATTGCGAGTTCTTAGAGCCCAGTAACGGCAATTTTGCTTGTTAACGTGTCCGTTTAAATGAAAATGAGCCTCGTCGCTCCAAAAAATGGAATTCACAGTGCGAAAACGCTCCAACATGGTTTCACAAAAAATTTTGCGTGACGCAGTCATTTTTTTTTCAATTCTTGAATTATTTGAATTTTAAAAGGATGAAACTTCATATCTTTTTTCAAAATTTCATGCACGCATGCTCTTGGAAGTCCCAGTGAAGCTGCCCTTTTCCGTATCGAAAGTCGTGCATTTTCACGTAAACTGCGTTCAACCAGTTCAATGTTTTCGGGGGTCCTTGACGATCGACTAGGTCCTGGCCGTGGTGTGTTCATAGCCGAAGCAGTTGCGCGGAACCTCTCCACCCACGAACGAATTAAATTCACACTCGGCCCATCGCCTATCCGTCGAATATTGAAATGTGAACAAAACTGTCGGCGAGCGAGTACGTAAGAATCGTTACTCTTGAAAAATGCTTCAATAGCGAATGCGCGATGCTCACCCGACCACTGCACCACTGCACCACTGCGACATCGTGACTACGAAATCCGCACGATCGGTGATTCCATTGACACCACCTTCCCCCCGCACTGTTTATAACTGATTGAGATATTCGTTTTTTAAAATATAAATCTGCCGCCAGACACCCTTTATTATAATCCAGCCCATAATAGGCCAATTTTGATAATAGTAACGATATATCAAGACTGGCGAATGTGGGTGTTCATTCACCTCTGCTTACCCCTACTGGGAAAAAGGCGTGATAATATAAAAAAAAAAAAAAAATTATATCAAGACTGTCAAAAGCCCTGGAAAATTCTAATAACGTTAAAATAGTGTCTTCACCAAGTTCTTGGTTATCAAGGATATAGTTAGTAACGTCAAGCAGAGCAGTAATTGTACCTTTGCCTTTACGGAATCCTGATTGATACAAAGTTAAATGTTATTTTTTTTAATGTATATTATAAGTTGAATATGCACAGCCTTTTCCAGTAAGTTTGAAAAAAACGGTAAAATACTAATAGGGCGTAGATCTTTGAGATGTTTAGGATTTTTTATTTAGGTAGTGGTGTCACAATTGCCTCCTTCCATTGACTAGGAACAGTAAAAGTAGACAATGAAAAATCTATAATATAATATAGTAAAATCTATAATATAGTGTAATGACATCTAATGTACGGGGAAGCGTCAAAAGAATCATATCTCGGCTTATTCCGTCCTTTCTTAGTGAATTAGATTTAATATAAGAAGCAATATCAAATTCCAAATCCAAATAAGTCCAAATCCAAAGAAATGCATTGAAATACATGATTATTACAAAATCGATGGAATTCGTAGTACGTCATTTCTGACTATATTCTTGATGTAGACAGGGCTGCAAGCTACAGCGGCTCTTACAGCTCATCTGACACTGGGCTCGTGGACCCGGATCCACGGCCTGAGTCATTTCTGAGTTAGAGACATTGCTTGTGAAAGAAATATTTTAGAGACATCGCTTGTAGAAGTAATATTTTAGAGACATTTCTTGTAGAAGGAATTTTTTTTTTTATTTTGTTTACGTGTGGGAAATGCCTACGCATACTCGTCCTCGCGGGGGCAAGGACGGGTTATGTCGAATATGCACCGACTAAAACCCCCACGATGTTCCCGACTCGTCGCCTGGTGGCAAGGGTCACAGGTACGGCTTGGTGCCTTCGTCCGCGACCCTCACCGGCGCTGGCCGCTTTCGCAGCTTCACCTCGGTAGGGAGGGATAAACCCCCCCTGCAGGGTACGACGGAACATGCTGCGCGCCCCCACCTCGGCTTCCATTGTGTGGATGACGGGTTCCCACGAACCCTTTGCCCAGAGGCCATGGGAGCTCCGGGAGATATCCTCTCCGGGCTACCCGCCGCGGACAGATGTTGGGCCCGCCGCTACCCGTTAGCGGCCGCGGAGGATAGGGAGAAGAGCGCATCGTAATACCGATACTCCTCTTCCCCCGCGGCCCCACCGCCGCCGCATCGCCGGTGCGACATCGGTTGGTCGCGGAGGATAGGTCCTCCGTAACCCCACCTCGGCTGCAGAGGCGATATAAAACCGCCCTTGCAGCCGGCCGCAGGAAGCAGCATAATGCCGCCACCGAGCCCCCGGCCGCTCCGATGACCTCAATTTATCCCAACTCGAACCTGGAGCGGCCGCTTCGTCCGGCCCTTAGCTGCGGGCCGACCGGGTGGGTTCCGCTTAGCTTCACCGTGTTGGGCCCCACGGTTACTAAGCCCCTCCGCCACGACAAGGCGGAAACCCCTTGGAGGGGTAGAAGGAATATTAAAGAAATGGTTATTAATATCGTTTGGGTTATCAAAACAGTTTGGCAGGTGATTGCTTTTAGTTGGGTCAGTTAATATTTTATCTGTGAGATTCTTCCATAAAATGTTGCCATTGTTAACTTGCGAATTTATGTGTTCATTAAAGTAGGCACGCTTTTCAAGTTTTTGTTATATTCTCTGTGGATATCTGAGCCAGTGTTCCGATATCCTTTGTACGCTTTGTTTCGTAGATCTATCATCAGTCGGCATGTGTCTGTTATCCAGGGAATGATGCGATTTGTAGTTTTAATTTGTTGCATTGGGGGGGTGTAGATCAAAGAGGGATGAGAGAAAATTATTAAATCCACTACACCCCTTAATGCTCATCGCTTTCAGATGTTGAGCCTCGTTACCCTGGTAATTGCTAGTTTGTTTAGTGATGTGGCCCCACCGACCCAAAGATCAGAAGACCTGATGCTGAACTGAATCTATATGCTGTGCAGTTTCACTTCAGCTCCACGTACAACTCCTCGACTACCAATAGGTTACTCATTAAGAATTCCATTCATCATCAGCTGATAGACTTCCTCTGCTAAGTATAGACCGGTCCTGTGCTGTCCTCATCCTGCTCCTTACGACCTTCACCAGATCGTCGGATCACGTAGTAGGAGTCCTGATAGACCTTGGTCATCAGTCCATCGAGCAATGTCTTGAGATCAGCAATCTCTTGGACTATGTCGGTGACCGTTCTGCTGATCTCCCTATTCCTGATTGGATCATCCAGGGGAACCCTGGGCTTACCCCTTCCCATTGCTTGGAGCCTTCCAAGGTTCAGGTTTCAGTGCCATAGGTCATCACTGGCATTATGAGCTATATATGCTTTGTCTTTAGATATTCCATTCTTCACATTTCCTCTCAAACCCAAATGCCCCCCACACACTCACACATACTACCTGAATATTGGGAATAAATGCATTCAGATGTCCACTGGACTCCCATAAAGATCCCTATACTATCTAGTAAGGATTCATATAGGAGGTTTATGGCCATTTCCCAACACGCTGGCCCAATGCGGGTTGGTGGGAGCCAGAGCCTCAGGGTTCACCACGTGCTGTTGAGATTGGCTTGGATCCCGTCAGGTCTTGTAAAGGCACTTTTACACCCCACTCTATGATAAGAAATATTTGAAGAGAGAAAGAGAGGGAAACATTGAAATCTACAGTATATCATTCTACTTCTTTCTTTCTTAATACAATAACACAAAAATGTCAATCAATCTCTCTCTTCCTCTATCTCTCTTTTTCTCTCTCTGATTACCACCGCCACAGTCCATTCATTCCCTTACTAATTTAAAACGAAGTTTCATTATTATCGTACATTTTTTTTATTTGATATACGAAATCGAGACGTTCACCTGATCATACGTGATAACTCATAACGTGCCGCTAGTTAGGATGGTATACACTGCATCTCCATCATCTACTGATGAAACTTCTCTGTTGCTCACACCGCAGCGCCTATTGCAGTCAACAAACAGTACTGTGAGTAGATTATTGTGATCCGGTTTGGAGGGCGCTGTATCTATTACTTGTGGTTAGTTTTGCCGGAAACCGTCTAAGTACCACTGCACCTCCTGACAGCTGCTGCCTGCGGCTACTGACAGTGGATTACTGTGATCCGGTTTGAAGGCGCTGGAGCTAGTGTAATTATTGGGGTAATGAGACTTAACATCTTAACTCTTACGGCGGCGACCGATTGTCCATTAAATAGGAGCTTAGGAACATCAGTCTCTAGCTTTACCTAGACTGTCTGCAGCAACAGAGACCTACCACCAGCAACGTTGTGTTGCCCACTAATAATTTAAAAAATTATACAAAAATTTGACAGACGTGAAATTTATTTATTGTCAAAAAAAAATATTGGCAACACGGCGCACCGTGACGGCGCCGTGCGGGGGTTAAGTGCGCCGCGTGTTGACACTCCGTCACACGTTAACCCCGGTGCGCGTGCGCGGTGTTGCCAGCGCTACTATTTACAACGTTTAACCCATTTCCAAACAATCCCTCCGCCGTTTTCCCTCATCCCCGACAGATGCCGCGCACAAAGCCGCGCGCGACCCCTCCGCGCGATTTTTAATGGGTGTCGAAATTTTTTTTTCCACAAAACGGGGAATTTTTGGAGGGAAAAAAGATGTTTTTTTTTTATTGATAGATTATTGTAAAGCCGACAGTTGACGCGGACATAATCTTCAATTAAGAGTATTCGTGACGCGCGGCGCGACCTGCGCGAGGGGCGGCGGCTGTCACTTATTTATCACTAATTTTACGGTGTTAAATGTTTTCAAACTTTTACAATGTTCATTATTTCGTTTTAAGGAGACTTGACACTCGCCGGTGGTGGTGGTGGTAGCTCGCTGATGCTGCAGAGCGTCTAGCCATCACCACTTGTATTGTAGTCTCGGGATTAAGAATAAGACTAAGAAAAGCTCTGCCTGTCATGGAGACAACTAAAAGGTTTTTTTTTTTAATTTGTTTCCTGTGCGCGTGTTGGGTAAGGGTCTTTATGTTTCCAAATTACTTATCATCTAGCTTATTCTATACAATTTTGTTTGCTTTCCATACTTATCTATCAAACTTCATTTCTAATATCAAACTCCATCCTATTTCTTTCTTCCATACCTCTCGCGGTCTCGTGGGGTTTGAAGGTGGAGGTTCATCAGCTCGGGATGGAACAACAAGCATGAGGTGGTTTAATACTTGTCATACCAAAGCGAGGGTGTGGAGTAGGGCTACAGCCTTCCCTGTGACGTGGTTCAGGAGTAGTGCTGGGAGGTACTGGTGCGTTCCGTACAAGATCCCAGGGCCTCCCGCAACTCACTAAGAATGAGGAGGGGAGGAGGATGAGTGAGGGGGTAAACTTCTAATATAACCTAATTTTCCCCCCAAAGCAGGGAGAATTTTTTTAGAATATCTCATCCCCGATAACAAAAAGAAAGGTAGGAATCACCGCAGCGCCTACTACAGCCGACAAAGAGCATGCAAACACTGTTATGTTCCGGTTTGAAAGACGCTGTAGCTAGTGGAAAACTAGGGTAGTGGGACTCAACATCTTATGTACCAGGCGGACGCAGTGTGATGCTGTGTATATCACTTTAGCTACCGCGGCGTATGCACAGGCGTATCACGTACTATCAAGTGAGCGTCGTGCTCGTCGCGTCGCTTCGTTGAATTAAAAAAAGGCAATCAATCAACTGGTAATGTTCTGCTGCAGTCTCGACGTCGCCTCACCATATTGTTTATTTACAATAATACAATTTTTTTTCACACAAAAGCTACGTTTTATAGGAAAAAAAAAACTAAATCCGTTGCGAGATTAATAAAAAAAAAATATATTAAATCGTTTCCTGTAAAGCTTTTGTTGCGCTTTAAACCCTTGCTTACGAGTGACACGCGACAAGCGCGCGCCGCACTGACCTACATAAACTTTCACCCTCGTGATGTTTTTCCAGAAATCTGTGAAAAAAAAAAAACACACCCCTTTATTGCTTGTTTTTTTGAACGCGGAAATGTAATTGAATTCATTCCTTTGGAAAAGGGTTCAATGAAACGCTGTATTAGATTTTTTTTTTAGCCAAAAAATTATACGTTCAGTCAAAATTTCGCACCATTTACCCCGGCGGACATCTGCCGGAGGGGGGTGGCAAGAAAAAAAAAATTCTTAAATACAATGCAAATAGGGGTGGTGCGGGACATTAATTTTTAAGGGGAAATCGTCGTTTTTGTATATAAAAATTACACACCGTTACCAGTGCAGTGAATGTTATAAGTCATGATTCAAATTATGTAGTTACCATGGCAACGTCCGCTCTGTAGTCACTTGGGGTCCGGCCGGAAGTTAAAAAAATAAGTATTTTTATTTAAAATTATTCAATTAAAGTTACGATCAACTTTTTCTACTGAAGTCCATCTAATTCGATGTTAGATATTCATCATCATCAGCTGACAGACGTCCACTGCTGGATATAGGCCTTGCCCAATAATCACCACATCGATGGGTCCTTCTTCTAAAGGACCTAACACATAACAGAACCCAGAACAAAATGGACGAAAATAAAAAAAACAGACGTTTACAAATAGAGCAGAAAGCTCACATTCCACTTCACCTCCAACTGATGGAGCTTGGATACCAGTTCTTCGAACCCCAATCTGCTGCGTGAGGTGGATCTGCTGCCTGTTGTCTTAGGCTACTAATAAAAGGACTAAGCGAAGCCCTAACTGTCGTAGAAGGCGATTAAAAGGGTCTATGGGTTTGAAGGTGGGAGCACTCATTGCCCTCTGAGTTGACCTGGTTGGACGACAGGGACGTGGCGGTGACGTACTTGTTCCAGCAAATGATTGTTGAAAAGTAACAGGTACCACGTAAGGTCTATGACGCTAGGATCATCATCATCATCATCAGGTTATGACGATGACTGCCGTTAAGGAAGCATCAGGATAATAAACTAACAATGAAGAAATAAATGAATATGAGTCGGGGACGTGACCGCTGGTAGGTCTCTGTTGCTACATACTGTCTAAGTATCACAGCTGTTTTTCCTGCCGCCAAATATCACTGTTACGGTTCAAAGGGCGCTGTTGTTAGTGCGATTACTGAGATAACGAGACCCAACTTCTTATATCTTTAAAGCACAATGCAGTGTTGTGTATGCTGTGATAACTAGCGCCTGGTTATCACGGGCGGGTGTCACTTAATATCAGGTGAACGTCTTCTTCGTCTCGTCGGTAGAATAAAAAAATATTTATTTAATAGTACCTTACTTTCATATGGAATGGATACCGCAAAGTTATATCTTTACTATGAACGCGTGGCTGTGTGTATGTGGTTCGTCTATGGCAACAGTCAGGTGCAAACGTTACTATGTTCCGGTTTGAAGGGCGCTGTTGCTAGTGAAATTACTGGAGTAACGAAACTTATGTCTCAGACGAACTCAATGCCGTGGTGTATATACCATTGTAACTAGCGCTATGTTATCGGCGAGGGTCACTCACTATCAGGTGAATGTCCCGCTCGTCTTGTCGCTTCGAAAATAAAAAAAAAAACATTGAATGTCCATCGCCCCGCTACAATATTAAACAGTATATACGTACTTATTTGATTTTGAACTTTAAGTGTTATATAATAAGGTTCAAATTAGTTTCTTTAATAACTTGGAATCTTCCCCGCGCTTTATGAAACAATCGCTGCGATTCAAAAGCTCGTTTATTTCAGCTCGTTTAAGTATTATGTGAAACACATCTGTCCGTTAACTTTGCAGTTAAGTTATAAAGTTACGTTAAGTCCTTGAACAAATATCTTGATAAGTAAAAAGTTAACATTTTTGCGTTTTGATTATATTTTATCTGCAGTCTCCCGAACATTCGGCGCAAGAACTTTTCTATGAACAATTGTTATATAAGTTTGGCAAATATCTCCCTTCCGCTTTTTTGCTCTTTATTCAATGCTTTATAGAAAGTGTTACAGTGATCGGATTTAGTTCAAATATGCGCCGTTTTGTTCGATAATCTGTTTCCATCTAGACGGCAACATCATAATACCTCCCTCGTAGAAGCCCCCCTCCTTATTTGCGAAGAACTCGGACAGCCACTTTTCACAAGCCTCTTTTGAGTTCAACTTTACACCACCAAGGGCGTTCACCATGGACAGGAACAGGTGGTAATCACTTGGCGCTATGTCCGGGCTATATGGTGGATGCGATAAAACCTCCCATCCGAGCTCCCGTAGCTTCTGACGAGTCATCAACGAAGTGTGTGGTCTGGCGTTGTCCTGATGGAACACTACACCCTTCCTGTTGGCCAATTCTGGACGCTTCTGGTCGATCGCCTGCTTCAAGCGGTCCAGTTGTTCGCAGTAGATGGTAGAATTAAGCGTCTGGCCATATGGGAGCAGCTCATAGTGGATGATTCCCTTCCAATCCCACCAAACACACAGCAAAACCTTCCTGGCCGTCAATCCCGGCTTGGCCACTGTTTGGGACGATTCACCGGCCTTCGACCACGACCGTTTTCGCTTGATATTGTCGTATGTGATCGTATATAGAGTCTCGCTCAACAACACACCCAAGCCAATTTCACCAGCTCGTGGTGCAGCCTGATAATCAATAAACGAAGCTCTGGCTCTCACCAACCCGCATTGGGCCAGCGTAGTGGGAAATAGTCCAAATCCCCCTCATAAAAATCCCTAAAAAAGTAAGATCGCAGGCAGCGCGAGACCGATCGACGTGGAGATCTTCGAGGGGGAGAATTATTTCCAGCAGTGGACTTCTATCAGCTGATGATGATAATGATTCATTAATATTATTTTGAAATGGCAACTTTTAAAAGTACTAGTTTTTTTTTAATTCTAAGAGACGTTCATCCAATCGTGAGTGATACACCTCCCCTTAACCTAACCAGATTATGCTTTTCGTGAGACATAAGATCACCCTGTAATTAGCTACAGCACCCTTTAAACCGGAACAACATTGTTTGCGCACTATAGTCTGTCGGCTGTAATAGACGCTGCGGTGGTACCTACCTAGACGGTCTTCCGCAATACACCATACCGTCAGCACCATTGAGTCTAGAATAATATAAAAAAATTGTCTATTATCCCAGAACATTGTAAAGAAAGTAAATGAAAGAGTTTTGATCATATATATTATATTTGCAACTCTATCAGACGTCGTAATACATGTAGTCTAGGAGAAGAGTGGCGGCGAGCAGCAGCGCCTTCTCCTCCACCGTCAGGTTCCTCTCGAAGGCGACGGTGAACCTGAGGAGTGAATGCAAATATACCTTTACCGATGGTAGGTTTACTGTCTGAGCTCAGACTCCACCTTTCTCATCATAGGTTTCAGTATTGAATATGCAGCTGATCTCTACTGGATTTGAGGATTCCGTGCGAGCGTTTCATCAAATCTGATACTCAAATCCTTGAAAATATCACTGTGCGGAAATTCTTATTCCCTCCACTTGATTCATGGATAACGTTTACAATACAATACAAATCTGACCTGAACTCTTGAGCCACTGGCTTTTATTCTCCATTTCTTTGTTCAGCTCAAGATGGAGCTTTTCAGAATTTTACAATCCTGATGTATTCTGGAAAGTCTGCTGTATATAGTATACATCATGACTGGGCCTAGAGTAAAACCTTGGGGTACTCCTGCAAGGATGTTGTAAAATGGGGTCCTGTATCTCCTCTAATTTGTAACAACTAACTAATATCGTATGTACCAAGGTCAGATGCAATATGTGGTGCAGTGCACATCATTCTAACTGACGCTGTGTCATAGACCATTGCTGATCATGAGGTGAGTCGAAATGAGGCACCTTACAAATCGTTCAAACCTGTCCGTGATCGGTGCAAAGAACAGCGCGTGCAGGATCCCCTGCCAGCGCTTGCAGGTGCTGCCGACAAGCGTGCCGTCGCAGCGCTGGATCGGGAACTGAACGTCCCGGAAAAGGCTCAGCGTCACTATGGGACCTGGAGAGAGAGAAACACTTTGTTTTTATTTTACGAAGCGACGATTTCAGAAGTGGCGCTAGTAAGGATGATATATACACTACACCACTTTGGTCTAGCCGCGAAACAATCGCAGTGATGTGTAGGCAGTCTTCAGCGATAGACCTAATACCAGTAAATGGATTGAGCAAAAAAGACAATAAACAATAATAATATAACGTCCAATTAATGTTCCCACTGCTGGGACCGGTGACTTCACCTCAGAAGAAGAGAGTCAAGGCCATCGGTGTGTTGATTTTATGAAAGCCGAATGAAATTAACAGAATCAAGAAGTACCAAATTCTCTTAATGTGATAAATCTACTATTGCTTACCGCGTATCCAAAACACTTCGCAGCCATTCTCATCCCTGATGAGGTAGACGGGCCTGATGGCAGCCCACTGCTGCTCGATGGTGCCGATGAGTTGTCCAGGCGGCGAGAACACCTCGATCCTCTGCAGCTGGCAGGGCAGCACGCGCGGTGTGCACGCGTACGGCCGGTTCACTCTCAACACCTCCAGCCCGAGGCTGTTGGTGACGCGCAGCTGCAGCGGCCGCAGCCCGTAGCAGAAGTAGCCTACCCACCAACTGTGAATACTTTTACTGGTGGCAGCTCTCTGTTGCTGGTGACCGTCTACGTACCGCCGCACCACCTACTATCCCCACCAAACAGTAGTCTGCAAAGATTACTGTGAAATTACTGGTGCTGTGATTAATATCCGAACTGGTACCACGTTGTTATTAGCACGCGTATCACTTACCATCACGTGAACATGTAGCTCGTCTCGCCTCTTCGTCTTCGGCTTTCGTTACCTGTTCTCCTCTTCCACCGTGTAAACGAGGTTCCGATCCGGCGTCCTAACGAAGAACCTATTCTTCTTCCCCCTCAGGAACAGGACGCTCTTGACGCGGAGACGCTTCGTTATCATCAGGTGATCAGCGGACGTCAGATCGTCCAGCAAAGACGGCGGCGCTTCCACGCGCTTCTAGCAAAATATTATCAATGTATTAATTGAGTACTTCTAGAAGTACAATGCAGAAGTCTGGTAAATTTTGTTCACTATCAGCATCAGCTGGGTATAACCACTGGGAATATAGCTTTCCTGAAGATCAAATCAGTCCTAACCTACTGTTATCCAAGGTATAGGAACCTTTAAGATTTGGTCAGTCCTGTCTTTCTTTTGAGGATTTAATAGGATCTACGGGGTTTGAAGGTGTACCGAGCTCGAGGTGGAGAAGTAGAAGTAGGTGGAGAGCTTCGACAAGCTTAGTGAGTAGCTTAGTTAGTAGGTTCAGTTTTCGTCATTTACCACCATTTATATAATTTAGTGGTGGTAATTTAGTGCCGACCCCACATAGCTGGGAAAAGGGCAGGAGATAGAAGAAGTGGTGGTAGGTTCTAGTTGGTACAAGCCTTCCAAACAGTAGTGTGTGAACATTACTGTATACAATGAAGGATGCAGTAGCTATTATAATTTTTTTATTTTACATATCAACGTGACGAGGGTGGCGTTCAACTGATGATGGTGCTGGTTGGTCACCTCGGGATATAAGATGTTGGGTCTCGTTACCCTAGTAATTTGAAAAGCTGCAACACCTCTCAAACCAGAACACAGTAACTTTTCTACAGTGCTGTTTGTCGGCTGCAATAGGAGTCACGGTTGTAACTAAACGGTCTTCGGCAACAGAACCCACCACCAGCAGAGCTAGTGAAATTACTGGCGTAACGAGACGAGTACGAGTAGTGTAGGATGTAAGGGGTCCCCGCACTACAACTTACGGGACCCAAGCCAAGTTCACCTACTCGTGGTGCACCCTGCTAATCAACGAACGAGGTCCTGGTGGTCAGTGTGGTGGAAAACGGCTCCACATGAACCTATACATACGACAGTCCTAGTGCCCAGGGGTACCAGAGATCATGCTCATTGTATGAGATCTTTGGAGGAGGCTGAAGCCCAGCAGTGGGCGTCTCCTGATGAGTGCAGTGTGTCGCGGTGTATGTCACCTGAACTGGTGTCACGTTACATGCAAGCGAATGACTTAGCGTAGACTCCTCGCTCCGCACGGTCGATGGTGCGTACCTGCGGCGGCGGCGCGGGCACGACGCTGGTGACCGGTTTCACCAGGTCCCCGTAGACCTGGGTGGGCACCGTGGGTATGGGCGCCGCCTGCGTCATCTCGTCGCTCGGCGCCTGCTCAGCGTGACACGGCGGCCGGCTCCGCAAAATATTCTGTGCGCGCGTCGACGTTTCGAACTCAACGTCAAATGTCATCTCTAAACTATTTTTCTTTTTGTAATTCGTCAGCCGATTCACTTTATAATCTGTTACCAGGGCACAGATAAAATGCGTTACATCAGCTGATTCCTATGACACCTTCGTAGTCTCCCTTTGGGATAAATCGCTAAATCCGTTCTTAGCTGACCTTCACTCGACTAAAGAAACATTCCTATCAAATTTTAAGTCTCCATGTCTTTTAGTTACAGCCCTGTAGTCTCGGGGTAGTAAGAATAGTACTAACGTAAGCTCTGCCTGTCGTAGAAGGCGACTAAAAGGGTCTAGGAGTTTCTGGTGCCTTGTGGGTGGCAGGCTTTTTCACTCAACAAGTTACCTGGAACAGCGTATGGCTTAGCGATGGTGCCTAGGAGGTTCAGGCTCCTCCTCAGTGTAGAGGGGCACCGGTGCGTTCTGTAAGAGATCCCGGAGCCTCTACGAATGCACTGATGCAGACCACCGAGAGAGGTTTACTGAGTAAGAATCTCGCATAACCCTGACTTCCTCTAGGAGCATAGTATCTTTCGAAGATTTCCCACCAAAACAAAAAAAAGGCCTTATAGTTAGTTGCAAAGGTATTGTGATATACCTCAACATATATTCATGTTTATGTAATTAAGCAACACGACGAAAGGAGCGGCACTTTCACCTGATGGTAATTAATACATCATAATAACGAGCCGCTAGTTGGGATGGTGTACTCCGCACTATATTGGGCTTGTCGTCTAGAGATATGAGTTACTTTACTTCACTTTAAACTAACTACAGGGCTCTTCAAACCGGAACACAGTAATGTTAGCACAGTATTGTTTGACGGGAGGAATAAGAGCGGCGGTGGTACTTAGATGGTATCCGAATACACATTTTTTTTTGTTTCGAGAGAGAAATCTTCAAAAAATACCCGGTTGGGGTCTGCATCAGTGCATTCGGAGAAGCTCTGGGATCTTTTATAGAACACACCGGTGTGCCTCTACGCTTTGTGTTAGCACATCTCTGAGCAGGAGCCTAACTCTCTTTGCACCATCGCTGAGCCATACGCTGTTCCAGGTTTGCTTGTTGAGCTGTAAAGCCTCCTACCCTCAAGGTCCGCGAACCTCCTAGACCCTTTAAGCCGCCATCTACGATAGGCAGGGCTTACTTTAGTACTATTCTTACTAGCCCGAGATAACAAAGCTACACAGACTTTTCGTTGGTAATATAGCTAACAAATGCCCAGCGTATGATATATATATATATATGTGTACGTGTGTAATAAAAGAATGGCGTGAATATAATAATGCGTTTGTTGTAAAAAAAAGTTATAGCGCATAAATAATTGCATTTCGCTCCGATTTACATTGCGGATGCAGCGCCGGTGGGGCCATGCAAATGGCGGGCCGCTGCAGCGCGCGTGGGGAGGACATTTAAATTTGTGGACGAATAAAAAAAAACTCGGAAACTGTATCGCTTTTATTAATCGCGCTGCAACAATGCACCCCGCTCACAATGCGGCGCGGGGGTGACCACCACTCGCTACTCATTTAGGATTCATACACAACACGCGTTGACTCACGTAATGAGAGATTAACTGAACTGAAATTATATACTGAACCTGCTGTAAATTTACTCTGTGCATTAAAATGTTAATTAAATATAATCAGTCAATTTAATGTTCCCACTGCTGGGAATAAGCGGACGAGATTCTTTTAATACCAGTAAGCGATGACACGACCTTGCTATTCTCCTTACAGTATGATACACCCGTCCATAACGTAGCAGGCAGTAGTTAGGATGTCATCATCATCAGCCAATATATGTCCGCTACTGAACATAGGTCTAGTCCAAAAAATCCCCCATAGACAGTCCTGTACTACCCGCATCCAGCTTTCCGCGACCTTACTCGGCACCAGGTAGTGGGTGGTGGTGGGGATAAATAATACGAAATGTAAATGTTTATAAAATTCAATTAGAAATAAAACGATGAAGTATTTATGACGATAGTACTAATGATACCTTTAATGATGGCACGTAAACCCCTTCGAACCTGATTAAAAAAAATCATATTATTAAAACGTTTTATGAGCATCACTTACGCTCCATCACCATTACAGCTAAACGAAACGATAGTTTCATAAGAAATATATTACTTTACTAAAGAAAAAACAGTTTTTTTTAATCAGGATCGATTGTTTTCCGTCCCATCATCAAAGGTATCTTTAGTACCGATCATATCGTCTGTCTCCGTTTCCGGAAGCGGTCTCCTAACACACAGTATATCATTCCGTATCGAATGCTCGTTTCCATGTCGGTATGTTCACTACTTTTCAAGTGGTTGACGAACAAATATAATCCATTTTCATTATATATATGTGTATATATATATAAATAAGTAAATGTCCCGCCATCACGTCACCGCGTGGTGACGGCGTGTTTTAATGTGGTGCGCACGCGTCCGTTTTATGCAAAAACGCAAATTTCTAAAGAAATTTGAAACGCACCATTGTAGCGGCGGCTCCCGCGGACGAGAGTGATCAAAGTGCAGTTTTGGGGGAGCGGCCGACATCCGGCGGAGAGTACGTGCGACCGGACAGCCGCGCGGTCCGATCGTTTATCGATCATTTTTATTATATCGATGATGGAACAATTGTTCGATGCAGATCAGCGACGCTTAGTTTTATTATTCCCAACTACCATTACAGACAAAAATATCTATGAATTAGATTTGACTGATGGTAGGTCTCTGCTGCACAGCCTTGTAGTCTCGGGCTAGTAAGTATAGTACTAAGGTAAGCCCTGCCCGTCGTAGAAGGCGGCTAAAAGGGTCTAGGAATTTCGCGAGCCTTGAGGGTGGGAGCCCTCATCGCTCAACAAGTAAACCTGTGTGGGACGTGTGACTCAGCCATGGTGCCTAGGAGGGTCAGGCTCCTCCTTAGTGTAGAGGGGCACCGGTGCGTTATGTAAGCCGAGCCTTTCTAAATGCACTGATGAAAAGAGGGTTTTAGTAAGTAAAAATCTCACATAACCCTAACTACCAGAATCTTTCGAAGAAATTCCCACAAAAAAATAAAGGTCTCCGTTGCTACCGACCGTCTCGGTAGTTACCACCGCAGCGCCTATTGCAGCCGACAGACAGTACTGTGTTCCGGTTTGAAGAGCGCTGTAACTCGTGTAATTATTACGGTAACGAGACTAAACATTTTACATTTTAAGGCGACGAGTACAATATGGTGCAGTGTATATCATTCTAACTAGCGCCACGTTGTTATCTAGGTGTATCAGTTACCATCAGGTAAACGTTTTGCTCGTATCGTCGCCAAAGACAAAAACATCACAATGCGACTAGCACAATTTAGTGCTATGTATACATTTTTTTATTTGGTTTGGCGACGGCTTTCAAGAAGATACTGTCGTTTGGGGGAAAGTCAGACTTATGTAGAGATTTTAACCCACTAAAACCCCCCCTAGGTGGTCACCTTCGGCGTTTGGAGGACACAGGATTTTCGTTCCGAACACAACCGCGGCCTCACTAACGCCATGCTGGGATAGCCCGTCTCAGGGTCTGCTTTATACATACCCTACCAACCTTCTGAATACTACTTCAATGACCGGAGATCACGTCCAGCCATTGTCCTCCTCAGGATCGTTTAGAAGGCGATCGGTACCGCCAACGACCTCATTAAGAGGAACACCATTCACCGGTGTGACGCGATGACGCACGTTAGCGCCACCACGGCCTAGTCTCCGATCCTGCTCAGTACCTTTCTTTTTCACCATAATAATTTCACAAAAGGAGGCTACGGTCTTCCATGCAGCCTCCTCCCAGCGGAAGATCGATGCTAGTGCTATGTATACTGTTCTTACTAGCGCCATGTTGCTATGGGCAGGCGTAACACCATCAGGTGAACACCTCGAATGTCTAAGTTGAATAATATATATATTTCAATATGTTTATATCTGTAATCGGGTTAGGGCTTGGCTTGTAACTAGATAGTTTCTGGTTCAGACTCAGTACCACAAGATGTTGAAGTTTGTTTGGTGGAGCGATGGTCTTCATCATATCTCTCTCTCTCTCTCTCTCCCTGCGCTTTCGAGGCCACGCGGTACAGTCGCGTGCGGGAAACGGAAATAAAACAATAGTGATATATTCAGGTAAATTCAATTATTCTCTTTTGTACTTCAATATTTTCTTTTTTTTTTATGTTTGCGTAATCTCATACAATATTTAAATAGCATACACACGGCGAGACAAGTTTGTGTTTGTGCTCCGCTCGCTTCACGAGCTCGGCTAATACTTGGGCGACCACAGTTTAAACTACTTCCGGAACATACGTCATACTTTCAACTTAGGTCTAATAATATAAGGCACCTTCACTCCGTCGCGTAAACGCAGCGGCTGAATACAAATGTATTCAGAACTATTATATATATATATATATTTATTAGTTGTAAATATATTATATACCTATAACAAAGCTCATTGTTACTGTTTTCATACATTTTCATACAACTTAATACAATTTCAATGTTATTTAAAAATTGACGTGTTTCAACAAATTCACATAACCGATACAATATCATATATAATTCGCTAATAATTTACTAATAATAGTATTAATATATAAATATATTTGTGAAATGTGCGTATAACGAAATGTTGACAGTGTAACTTAGGTAAATATTATTGTTTACTTAAAATCCATACGCAAGTGAATAGACACTTAAAATAACTTTCTCATATGTATCACATTAAACAAAATTCCTATTAAACAGCGGCTCGGCTTTCATTTGTATTGAAAAATAATATTCATGAAGAAACATTGAAGTTTGTAAACAATTTGAAATAAAGCGGAAATACAAGCACCAGGTTAACGATTATTTCCTGTATGTCTAAACTGTTCAAGTAAAACGATAATTTCACATATATATATAACATAGCGAATATCAAACAAGAAATTTTAATACAAAAAGCAATCTGTTTGGTGTTTTTTTTTATGCATTTACAAAAGATTGATTTTTTTTATACAAAATTTTGATTGAAAAATATTGTAAATGTTTCCAGCAGCAGTTGAATATATCTAGTGTTAAATGCGAGATACGCTCACGCTATACAGCGTGTTCCATTTACTGCGTAGGAGTGGAGGCCGCGCGGTGAGACGGTGCACACAACAACACGATTCGAGCGATCTCATAACGCCACTCGCACACAAATAACAACAACAGAAAATTAAATAATATTAGTAAAAAAAAAAAAAACAACGCAGCCGTAGTTCGAGCTAAGTGGCGATCCCTGGGACAGCCCTACGTCCAGCAGTGGTTCTACGGATGATGACGATTGCAGCCGCAGGAGCGGCAGACTGCTGACGCTGTGCGCACGCGCCGGCTGTCCATAGATAATAGAAAATAATGGCAATTACCATCGTTTATATAAACAGAAAAATACATTTATAAAACAACTTATAGATATATTTATAGTAAAAATATTTTTTTTATTAATGAGCTAATACTTGATCTCAATTTCAAATGATCGTAAGCGTTTAACTGATACATTATCAAACATAGTTAAATGTTGTCATGGCGACAGTTTTACAACATGGAGGTGGGTAGCTGGTCGTGTAACCACACTACAATACGTGATGCTGATATCGAACGGACACCCGTATCACAATGCAAGTGGTTAGCCAACGCGCCATGGATTCTTTTTAGCTGCGTCTATGTCGTCTCTGTGTCGTCGTAATGTTGGCAATAAGATTAGTTGCGTTGCCAACATACAAATATAAAACACCCTTCGATCTAACGATATATTGTGCTTTATCAGTTAGTACTTCTTATAGAAACATACATGAAATTGAGGTCAAATGTTAAGTCATTGGAATAAAAACATTATAGTTATATATTTAAACGGTATCACCTCTCAGCTGCCTCTTACTATCAAACTATATCCGGAAGTGAAATAAATAAAAACGTAACGCTATCTAACAATTACGTATTGCAAAGAGATGTCGCCGGAAGCCGACAGAAACGTACGTTCACTTTTGGCCATAGTAAATTCAAAAACTTAACGACTTTACACGTGACGTCGTCAACCAGTGTCCTAACAACAACCTAAACTATTTACACGAGGGATTTAAAAAAAAAAAAAAAAACGCAAAATTCGCAACGAGAAGCAACATCTAGACTACATTTAAAAAATATAATTATATAGAATTCGTAATTCTCGATAAATATCATCTAAAAATATATTGTATCACATTTGTATATAAAATTAATATCGTGGTCCTTTACTAACGAAATACCCGGTTTTATATATGTATATATATACATATATATTTGCACTTATATATGTCCTACTCTGATTATTGCTAGTATAGACCGCAGCGGTTCAACCCTCGCGAGCATCAGCATCGTGAGTAGACCGGCATGTTCATAGGGACACTACTTTCGTGGACATGTGCCACCCCCACCACCCCCACATTTGACCAGCTCGACGGATACTGCGCAATAATATCATACATATATTTAAATGTATATATAATAATGGAGCACCATGTATTTCATACATGTCTAGTATAAGGAGTGTTTGTCCACTCGTGGGAAGACATTCGATTGTTACAATAATAGATGGTAACCATGTTGCGACTGGGCGATCCAACCCCACGCACCCTTTGTATTTGTACCCTCACAAAGGAACTCGTATTGTCCAAAAAATAATTGTTTAACTTACTCGTCTTTGATTTTACTAATCTTTGAATAAATTTGCATCGTAACATAATAATTAGCTACTTCATAGAGTCTCACTCTACTGATAAGGCACTTAGATATTGACTTGATATTGCTTACATTAAGTTATATACACGACCACAATAACATATAACTTACTATCTCACACCAATTAAAAGTTATATGACGTATTTTGACATCTATGTAAATACATGTGTAAATCAGGTGACATTTGTCGTTCGCTGGAAAGTCAAAGGACTGCAGTCCGTACAGCCCAGTATTAAATATTTTATTTTTATTGATTTTCTTTTTGTATTTTATTCATAGTTCAATTTTTTTCATCCTTTCTTTATCGAATTAATTTATAAATTTGTATAAAGACAAAGGACTGTAGTCCGTACAGCCCAGTATTAAATATTTTATTTTTACTGATTTTCTTTCTGTATTTTATTCATAGTTAAATTTTTTTAATCCTTTCTTTATCGAATTCATTTATAAATTTGTATAAAGACAAAGGACTATAGTCCATACAGCCTAACCTTACATATTTAATGTAAAAAAAATTTGCTTGTAATGTCTGTACTTTACGTTACTATTGTGCTACGTATTTTAAGTTACATTTTTTTTTTATAAGAGACGAACCGAGCTGACCGCTCACCTCATGGTTAATGATATGCCCGTAGTGTAGCGCTAGTATGGATGATATACACAGCACTACATTACGTTCGCACCTTTGTGGTACGGGACATACTCGTTATCGCAGTTATTTTACTAGCTATACTGTTTTCAAACTGGAGCATAGTAATGTGTGCAGTATAGGTTATTGTCAAATATACTCGTATTGCTATACTGTGGCGCGATAAATTTATAGATTTTTTTCTCACTCTAGCATAAACTACTATACGTGAGTGTTTAGAAATTTCTAATACATCTTTGAGCCTAGCTTGGTTTTTTAGTCCGATAATGGTGAGACGAAACAAGTGCATACAGATGGTGAATGTCCTTATGAGGTTCTATTGCAGGTTCGGTGTGATGCCGGCTAACAGTCTAGGCGCCTAGGTCCATGTCGAAGCATGACGGTCTGGAGTGGGAGCGCGGCGAGTGCGGCGCGTGGTGATGGGAGCTCAGCAGCAATCCTGGCAGACAACTGTCGCCCAGCGACAGCGACGTGCCTAAGCCCAGGCCTTCGCTCAGCAAATTGGAACCTGCGACAGGAGTTTGTAATATAGTTAGACATTATACCTAAGTCTATATTTATTTTATATAAGTTTGGCAAATATCTCCCTTCCGCTTTTTTGCTCTTTATTCAATGCTTTATAAAAAGTGTTACAGTGATCGGATTTAGTTCAAATATGCGCCGTTTTGTTCGATAATCTGTTTCCATCTAGACGGCAACTTCATAATACCTCCCTCGTAGAAGCCCCCCTCCTTATTTGCGAAGAACTCGGACAGCCACTTTTCACAAGCCTCTTTTGAGTTCAACTTTACACCACCAAGGGCGTTCACCATGGGCAGGAACAGGTGGTAATCACTTGGCGCTATGTCCGGGCTATATGGTGGATGCGATAAAACCTCCCATCCGAGCTCCCGTAGCTTCTGACGAGTCATCAACGAAGTGTGTGGTCTGGCGTTGTCCTGGTGGAACACTACACCCTTCCTGTTGGCCAATTCTGGACGCTTCTGGTTGATCGCCTGCTTCAAGCGGTCCAGTTGTTCGCAGTAGATGGTAGAATTAAGCGTCTGGCCATATGGGAGCAGCTCATAGTGGATGATTCCCTTCCAATCCCACCAAACACACAGCAAAACCTTCCTGGCCGTCAATCCCGGCTTGGCCACTGTTTGGGACGATTCACCGGCCTTCGACCACGACCGTTTTCGCTTGATATTATCGTATGTGATCCATTTTTGGTCGCCAGTCACCATCCGCTTCAAGAATGGGTCGAGTTCGTTCCGTTTCAGCAGCATATCGCAGGCGTTGATTCGGTCCAGAAGGTTTTTTGCGTCAAATCATGCGGCACCCAAACATCAAGTTTTTTTTGTATCCAGCCTTCTGCGGATGGTTTAAAATGGTTTGGTGACTAACTCACATCTCCTGGGCGATGTCACGAGATGCCACATGCCGGTCTAACTCGATGTAGTCCATGATTTGATCGGTATTTGTCGTCACAGATCTTCCGCCGGCTGGCTTATCCATGGTGTCGTTTTCACCGGCTCTGAATCGTCGAAACCATTCCTCCGCGGTTCGAAGTGATAGAGTATCATCCCCCAAAACACCATTAATCTCACGGAACGTTTCTCTAGCGGATTTGCCTTTAACGAAGGAAAACTTTAAAATAGCGCGAATTTCGGCGTTAGTGAACTATATGTTTACACGTCTATAACTGTTGAACGCAATATCCAAACTAATTATGCATAGCGTCGTTTTGTAGGTTATGTCAAGACCTTTCAAATTATGTATAGTATTGCCAGATACGAGCTCTGTAGCGCTTTGTACATAGCCGCGAAATTCAAAAGACAAAAAGGCGGAAGGGAGATATTTGCCAAACTATTATATCAGCTTATTGATGATAATGAAAAACTATTTAAAGGTGATTAACCTTGGTGGTGGTGTGTGAAGCCGTGGGGGTCGTCGAGCAGCGCCGACTCACCGCCCAGGCCCAGCGACGTTGGTGACGAGCACAGCATGGGATCACCTAGACAGGAACGTATTAAACACACATAATATTTTTCTATTAACAATGGGCTTTTCCTCATCACCACCGGAACTCATGATTGGCGGCATATTTACAAAATATTTATGTATGTCAATTACCCTGCGTGACGGGATTGTGTGAGTCGTCGTCCATGAGGTCCTCTATCTGTGCGAGGTTCAGTGCAGCCTCTCCGTGGTCTCCCAGCAGTCCCGGCGACGGCGATAGCCGCATCTGATGATGTTATAGACTAAACCTCAGTTTATTTATTACATTACAATCACTTTTAATCATCATTCGTGTCTTACTTAAGTTAGTTCTTCTTTAAGAGGACCTGACGAAAAGCTCCGAACGGTTTATCAATTTTTGTGAAATAGTGAGAATATAATAATACGTAATATATAAGTATATATATATTTTAAGAAACTTTGTTTCGCTCCGGTGGCTATGGCTCTGGAACTTGAACTAGAACCCTTCGTGTTAAGATATGTATAAAACACTGCGAAGGACTGATCGATGCGGAAGCCATGTTCAGCAATGGGCATATATTATAGTAATTGATAATGATGCTGATAAACTTGTATTAGAATCGTTTTTCTTTTTAAATTAATAAACTACCATGTTAGTGACGAATGTAGTAAAATGGTGACGATGATGATTAGTGCCTGACCTTAATATTTATCAACCTCGAAAAGAGAGGAATGGAAATATTCAGTATCATGAAACAAAACAGTATGATAGAAACATAAAAAAATAATAAAAAAAGTTCAACGTACAAATGCTGTTACCTTGATGTCCTTGTGGTCGAACATGTCGGGGGGTGCGTCGAGGCACAGGCCCGGCGTCAGGCAGCCCAGCGCCAGGCCCTCCGACAGTCCTTCCGGCAGACCCTCAGATAGACCCTCCGATAGCCCTTCTGACAGAGCTTCCCGGCCCAATGGTGAACATGAACCCAGTTTTAGCCCATCTGCAATTGATTAAGGATCGAATTGAAATTAATAAAATCTTCAAGTACTTTGACTATAAACATTAACTGCCTTTCATTATCATGAGCTGATGTTGATGCCCATTGTTCAATATGTATTGATAAATACTTGATATCAGTAATACGTGATTTTAATTGAGATGCTGCGTATGATAAAACCTGTTATCTAGAACACACCAGCTTTCATATGGTAACGGCTGAAACACGAGAATACAATGGCGGTACGTTTCAAATATGATTGTGGTTGTTGATCACATTTTGACTTTCCCACTCTACGTATACTATTGTACAACCGGCCCCCTTTTCCTTATTAACTATTTCTCATATTTCTACTCTCCTCTTTTAGCAACATGATCTATACCTGTCTATGTATTTAGTTTTGTAATTTTTTTACTCCCATGTTCCGTTGGAGCTGTAAAAGTCGTCAAAAAGACTATCAGCATAAATAATGTAAAAAATAAAAATTGTTCGCTTTTGGCTCCGGAATCGAATCAAGATATTAGGGCTTTAGCCACTGGGCTATGTTAGCGGATTAAGTATACCTAGTGCGTCGAGCGGGGGCAGGCAGTCGGCGGGCGGCATGTCGCGAAGCAGGTCTGGCGCCTCGCTCACCTCCATGGCGGGAATGGGTTCGCGCTTCGGAAGCACCACCTCCTGGAAAGCACATAAAATAAACAATCAACAGTACATAAACATTACTAAACTAGGCACTCCTCGGCATGCCCACAAAGACCCCTTAACTTTTTTGGGCACATCATGCGTTGTCAAATGGGCTGTCTCGAGAGGCAAGTTATTTTGGGGAGACTAGAAGACAGACGTGCTTAAGTAGGAAGTTCAACCATATGGATGGAAGCGGTCAAAAAGGCGGTGGGTGGCAGTATAAACCGTGCTGTCCACTCTGTCTCAATGGAGACTGCCTGTGCGTGGTCATAATCCTCAGCGGTAAGGGAGCGACGAAGAAGAACATAAACACTCCAGTAATCATATCATCCGAATTGACGGGAGGGGCAGTCTTCACGTTCATTGCTGAATTCATTGCTTTGAAGTATAACATATTAGTTCTAATTATAATATACATTTCACCAGCTTCATCGCCCTTCCAGCCGGACATGTTTGCACACTGACGCAACCAACAAGACCTATGGTACGTCCAATTTAAAATTGATTAAGGATATCGCCACAACTGACCGGAGTCGACGGAGTGTTAGGCGTGTTAGCGCTGGCAACACCGGTCGGTTCAGCCGTCGATGGTGCTGTTACTCCGCTGGGGCTATCGAAGAGCTCCTCGCCTTCCGTACTGCCCCAGCTCTCACCGCCCAATGGCAGACCATGCACGCGCGCTAGCCTTTCTAATTCCTGGCAAATATTAATTTCATTATAATTACATTTAAACTACACAAGAAAACTAAAAAACCAACAGTAGAATTCAAAAAAATATATGCTTTTCCAACAACCCCGTTAATGTTCCCGCAGTTGGGACATGAGGCCATCTCTCACAAAGAGGTCTATGGCCTTTATTCTTTTGCAATATCAATTCAGCCTCTTCTTGCTGTTAAACGAAACTACATATTAACCAAAGGAGGAAAAAAAAAATTATCTTACTCATCGACAATAAGGGGACTGTGGGGTGCATATTTTTTGTACCCTTATTTTCATTGTATAAGTTCTTTACTGAAATACTTAAAAGTCAGTCCAGATCTAGAAGAAATATAAGGTTAGAATGTTTACCTGTATCCTGAGCATTAGCTTCCTGTTATGTAGCTCAATCTGTTTCCTCCTCTGCTCGCTCTGCTTGAGCCTGTTGACTTCATCCCTCAAGCACTTGATGTAATCGACGCTGCTCTTCAAAATGGTGCCCTTGTTGGGCCTCACGTCCCTTATGACCTCGTAGAACGGGTCGTTGGTCTTCGGGAGTAACGTCCCTAATTCTTTTATCCGGTCGTTTATGTTGAACCTTCGGCGCCTTTCGACTTTGGAAGAGACAAAGTAAAACTTTAGGAGAGCCAAACCACAGTGGCTGAAACATTTTTAATGCTATTGTGGAAAATTGGTATTCGGGATGATTTTTTCAGGGATCAGCAAGTAGCTGAGCCATTTGATAATTTCATTTGGTCTGGTATTAAAAGAAATAGTAAAATGTCTTTGTGTAGATGATTCTTAAACCTCATCTGATAATGGGCTCGTGGACATGGGTCCACGACCTGTTTTTTTTTTATTTAAATTGTGTACTACTTGGAGTGTAGTTATCCGACGGCGGAACTATAATACTATTTTTTTTTATGCAACTAGGCGACGAGACTAGTGGAACGTTCACCTGTTGGTAAATGATATGTCCGTCCATAACAAGGTGGCGCTAGTTAGGTTACATTGAACCACGATGCGCTCATCGGTTGAGATATAAGATGTTAAGTCTCAGTACGCCAGTTACACTAGCTACAACGCCCTTTAAATCGGAATACAGTAAGGCTGCATAGTACTGTCCATCGGTAGTATCTATCTAGACGGTATCCGGCAACAGAGATCTACTACCAGTAAATTATTGTACCGCAAAGAAAAAAGGTTCCCAACCTCAAGTTGGGAATATTTTAATCGTGGTTTTAACCATATGTCGCAAAAGCGGTTAAGAGGGTGTAACGTACATCACCCGGAGTAACGCCACGTTATTAAGCATACACATCACTTAACTAAACGTATCTCGTTTCTATGGTAAAGTTAATAAAAATATAACTCACTCATATTGTGGTTGTCCTTCTTCTGTCGGTCTTTCGCCAGGGCGTGCATGTCAGCGTCTGTGAGGAGTGAACAGTCCCCAGCCACCGAACTGGCGGCTGAAGGCGGCCCTGACGATGACCGAGCGGCCCCGCTGTCCAGAGACAGGATGTCTTCGAGAAACTCATCCGTCTGAAGGCAATTAAAGATTATTAGAAGGTTTAATATAAGTATACCAGATATTTTTTAGTTGAAAGCTTGAAGCTTGAAGTCTCTATCACACCATTACTTTATTTATCTCCTGTTTAGGTAGTTTCGTACAGGATCTCTCACCCGAACGACTAGGAAGTCGAAGATTAAGACAGGAAGAGAATGAATTATCAGCAAGTATATACTCACTTCAGAAGTGTGAGCGGTTGAGGAACAGAGCCCGGGGCTGAGTAGACTGGAGGTGGAGGTGCGTTCTGGTGATGCGCAGATCTCCGGGGCGGACTGCACTGGTCCAGGGCGCGCGCTGGTCACAACCTGTCATGAAGATCACATTAATGAAATAGGCTTTAAATTAGTGTCTTTTTTATTCATAATCCACATACACTTGACCTTGACTCTTGAATAACTAAAAGGCTTTGAGATTATTATTCATATTATGTAGACACTGAGGCCAAAACGAACCCAAATTCTCTATGATATCATCAGCCAAACTTCCACAGTGTGGCCCTGCACTAGAATCAATCACCTCCGAGTTACAATGCCAGCTAACAGACACCACGCGGCAAGGACAGTTAAAACTTCCATATCACGACTTCTTAAGGTGCCTCTCGGACTAGCGAAGGTTGCGACGCCAGGAACTTGGGGTCAATTGCTTCTTTAAATTTTCCATGTTTAACTACTAGGGAATAAATTTATGCAGTGGTTTCTCGTTCCCTTCTGCATCAGAGTTGTAAGAAGTTATTTAGACTTCAAGGCTGGTTGTAGCCGCATCCCGTTGGTTGCCCAGTAGATTATGGTTATACCATCATTTACCGATCGCCAGAGCCTAGTCCGATGTCTAGGAGGGGTCACCACGGAGATCAATAAAAGTACCGCCGCCGTCAGTTATTCAATGAGGATATCCGACGCGTGCAGCTGAGGTTGACAGTTTGGGTCAGGGAAGATATAGTTTCCGTTCACCCCTTACCATGTAGATATCACGTCATGAACTGGTAATCTGAACATTGAAAACACATTTTTATGATCTATTAGTTTGTCAATATTGAAATATATAAATTCACCTGTGTTTGCGGCTGAAACGACTCGCTGAGGTACTGTCGCACTTGGCTCTTTTGCTTCTGTATCACGTGATACCTGGTGGGGTTCTCCAAAACCGTTCGCACCTGGGGACGAATTAAGTATCGTAATGAGAATAGGGCACAATACGGTGATTAAATATAACATATACTTCAAGAAGATTTCTAAATTATTAGTATTCATAAAACAAAGTACCGTATGTGACAATAAATCTAGTCTGTCCATCTAATGTTATATAGCTAAGTGATAATGAGGACGCGGGTGTTGACGGCGGAACACAGCAAAGCCAATATAAAGGTGGTAGCTAGCTGAGAAATACACTACCACCAGTCAAACTGATGATAGGTCTCTGTTGCTGGAGACCGTAGAAGCAGGTACCACCGCAGCGCCTATTGCTGCCGACGAACAGAAGCGTGCAAATATTTCTGTCTTACTGTTCGAAGGATGTTGTAGCTAGTGAAGTTACTGAGGGATTGAGACAACATTCTGTCTCAAGGCGACGAACCTAATGTGATGCTGTGTATATAGTCCTAACTAGCGCCACGTTATCATGTAAAGGCATATCAGTTACCATCAGCAAACGAATAAAAAAAACTCCACAACATATGGTCTCGGCATTAACCAGGGACGAAGGTTATACTAAGTAATCAGTGGCAATCGTGATGGTAAATGATATGTCTCTTTCGGAAAGTATCAATCGATCCTTGGCTACCGAGGCTGTAGCAATGAAGACATACCATTAGAAGAATCGATAACAAATATTCTATGATAAGAAAAAATATTTATTGACAGGGGTGTAAAGGGTCCCGCACAATAACTCAGGAGACAGGAGGCTCTGGCGCCCACCAATCCGCGTTGGGCCAGCGTGGTGGGAAATAGCCCAAGTACCCATACCATATGAATCCTTACAAACGACAGCCTCCGGCCGATATAGACATTGCACGAGCGATCGACGTGGGGATCTTTGTGGGATGACTATGTCCAGCAGTGGACGTCTATCGGCTGATGATGATAATGAGAAAAATTTATTACTTAATTAAGGTTTAGAAGAGAGGCATCAAATGCTTTTATATTGTTTGTTTATACAGAGGTTAACGATAAGTAAGGGACAAGACAGACAGACATAGTGTTGTATACATAAAACTCATACAAAGTAGCAGTAGTCACCAGCGGGCATGACTTCACAGCAGTTAACAGTTAAATGCAATTACAAATACGTGATCATCAATAATGACTGCGGAGCATTAATGGCTGCTGTGTTTTGCATCATCCGTAATTTCATGTTTGAAAGTGAAAATTTTAGAACCGGAATAATACAAATCCATCGGATAAATCTTGGAGGAAGTCTTCATCACGATTGGACGTAATGATCTGGTGAAAATTCCATAATGTTGGCCATAAGCCTCCTTCATAAATCCCCCCATCGATCAGTCCTACGCTGGTTGCATCGCCGGGCATCAGAGGAAGTCGTTTTTAGGGGTTCATATGGGGAGGATTTGGATTTTATCCCACCACGCTGGCCCATTGCGGTTCGGTGGGCGCAAGAGCCTCTGTTGATATCAGGATGCACCACTAGCAGGTGAGGTTGGGTTTGGTGCTACGGTTTATCGTGCGGGAACCCTTACATCTTGTCTAGCTTAATTAAATCCCAAGAAGGTTATTTATAGTTTCTGTCTGGATATGATTGTTTTTATATGGAGAAATTGTTTTATGTCGTTATAATAGATAATATCCTATTATTCTGGCCAGGAGAGGATTGGCCAATGCTACATGGTCTTCTAAATCGATTGAGAATTTCTTGGAACATGTCGGCTTCTCCATGAAGTTTTCTATAACTCATTTACAAATGCCTCTCTTACCATATATTATGCTAATGTTGAGGAGTAGTTTACCTGAAGTACTTGTGGTGGCAACTCGACATGCGGCGTGATCCGCGGCACGTCTGTCGGGCTCGACTTCTTCTTGTCGTCGCCATTTTCTTTTGACTGACCCTGTTGTGACTGAAAAGAAACGAAGAAAATTATGTTTAGTTTAGTGTTTTAGTTTTAGACTAGCTCTCTTGCCTGTAGTTACCTATAACTGAGACTTAAACTTAAGGTTTTTCCAGATCAAATGAGATGTCTGGCGACTGGTAATTTTAATCTCATGGTTTTTTGTACCGAGATAGTTTTTTTTCCTTATTTAGGTGGTCTAGAATTACGTCACCTCTTGTCACCTTATATTAAGGTATTGCACAGTGTGAATAAAAACATGAGGATAAACTAAATATTTCATTAACGAAAGCGTTATATATTGTAAAGCGCTTTATGAATAGAAAAGTTATTTGTGGTTTGTCAGTTTTCTGTTAGCGATAAAGATTAATTAAAGAAAATCATTTTTCTTTTAACGACATCTCCAGTTGCTTGCTGCAACGACCGGGCTGGCTAAAAGGCTTTGACCAACAGATTGAAGCAAAAGATTTTCAAGGTGCTTAAAATCAATTATCACGTCTATAACAAAGAAGTAATTTTGTTAGAGATAGATAGTATATGAATGTTAGATTACGTGGAGGGTTAATTCCCGTTTGCAATTTGGATCAAAATTACAACACATAAAACTTAAAAATTTAAGTAGATACCTGTAGAGACTCTCGTCGTAGCTGCTCCTGTGCATGCTCTCGCATCAACTGCTGCTTCAGCTGAGTGCGAGAGGTCGGCGTCAGAGTCTTAAATGTTGGAGGGCTGGAACAAACAGAATGACGGTTAGTTATCTAGGAGAGTGTACGTCTTTGCCGTAATCATTCGCATTCGCAAGTAAACATGGATGTAATATGAAAGACTAATACATTGAACATTTACTAAGACCTGGTACAGACTCTATTAGTAACCAATTTGCCTACAAGTTTATATTCCGCCGGAACGTCAGATTACTCAGCTACAACCCTGCATATAAAAAATCAGGCACTAAGACCAGTCTTGAATAAATAAAAATGTAGATATAGATCTTAATACTGTATGTATCCGACTATAGATAAAAAGTATTAAAAATACTGTCGATTCGTAGAATTGCATCTTTTTTAAATGCTGTAGGAAGTATGGGGATTCCCCGTCGACAATTATTTGAAAGCGCATAATTAACTTAACAACTGCACTGTGCGAGCCAAGCGAAAACGGACTTTACGTTGTAATGACGTGATTGTTTTCTTTTTTAAATTAACCTTTTAGCGGAAAGTACAAGGTATTAAGATATTTAAAGTGATCTTGTGTTACTTGTTGGTGAGAGCAGGAGAGAAGATTTAACCTAAAAACTTTAGTTTCTGAAAAAGCTAAATACAAACGTGATTTGATAATAGCTGTCATACAAAGATAGGTTAAATTCGGATATCAAAGAAATTGATCTTAAATAAGTTCAAGGTTAGTTTATGAAAATCTGATCTTGGTAAACAGCGGAAGAAATGATTAGACTATAAGAGAGTAACTGAAGATCAGAACAGTTATTTCGATTTGATCGTCAAATTTCAGTTTGAAGAAGGCACCTTGTAATGATGCGAAACTGAAGGTAAGTGAACTGTGTTAAGAATGACTTTCACTACTAGTGACTTATGTATTACTATTTTAGTCAGCAGTATATCAAGATGATCTGAAAGTGATCCTGAGGATGATAAAGAAATCATTATAGTTAAGCTATTTAACAGTGATAAAGGTGTATCATATACATATAAGGTTGTGATGTTTGCTACTGTATGTGTATAGTGTGATGTATAATGTTGGACTTCATTACATTCTATGACTCCTCGTGTTTTATATAATGAATATAACTAATTTATAAACCCTTAAGCAAAATATTAATTGTAGATTTCATACCCCAAAATACTTATGTACGGAACTCAAATCTGGGGAAAAGGAAACGTGAACGTTTGAAATATACATTTCTCACATGATAGAGAGATACGATTGTCCTATTGTAAATTCAAGTTATCAAGCAACTTCAGAGCAGATAAAAAACCCAAATTTGTTAAAAAAACAACTTGTTCTCATAAAAATAAACAATCGTATCTGAACCTTTAAACCCTTAAAACCTTGAACACAAAACCGCTATTCGTAAAAACTACTTTATGTCCTTATAAATAAGGTATATATTTATATCCTCTGTCAGAATTAGTGGTCAAGGTCTACACGACGGGTCGCTGCGCACAATCAGGGCAGCAGTAGGGTCGCCAGATCTATGAATGAAATTTTTCCAATATTGATTATCATCATCATCATCATCAATAGTCGTTCACTAATGGCTTTTTACAAAAATCTGGCTTCACCTATCATCATGAGGTTGTCGGTGTTTTATTGTCAACCATTGCGGCTTTATCGGACTCAAGGCTTGCGGATCTGGCATCCGCGAAGATTGTCGGTCTACGTTGTGGCATTATTTGTACATATTAATATATTCTGATTGCCATTTTTTAGCCCAAAGTTATCGGCAAGAGTAAGCTGAAGAGACAGCTATCTCTTGCAGGAACTCCGAAAAATCTAAGTTACCTAAGGAGATGTCACAGGATATGAAAGTATATATAAGGTACAAATTACATGAGAACATAGTTCGAGAGGAAATATAGAAAGTTCCACTGTTTTTGTCTTGAAGATTTGTAGGGTCAGTGTAGATATGAGATATTCATACTTGACCGCCAAACTTCAGCTTGAAGAAACGCACCTCATGATGATGATGATATTTATTTTGAACATAAATTTTTGGATATATATTGCCACTCCTTGCGGATCGATCTTCAAGGTGGCTATAAACGTGAACAATCTCAGATCATATATATTATTGTTATTATCATCAGCCCAAGGAAGTTCATTGCTGGATAAGTGCTTCCCCAAAGATCTCAACCCCACCCGTCCCACACTGTACAGACAGCAATACAGATTCAGCGATTTTTCGCTGCCTTTACCAGATCATCAGGCTACTGTGAAGAACCTTCCAGTACAAATTACCATGAATATTTTTTTAAAACTAAAATATATTTTACTTGGGATTTCTGTTGCGAATATAGGATTATCAGATACTCTACGAAGATAATTTATGTTCTTCTAGGTCTGTACTAGATTCTCTAGTGGTTTGGACACCCCAGTAGACTGTGGAGTGCGAACATGAGCGCCGTCGCTCAAGTGGCGACGCGTGTGTCCTGATTGGGTACCTAGACTATTTCACAGAAATATGATGTAACCTAATTATTATCCGTTAGGTATATTTTTAACATAAATCCTGTTGCATTAGAAACTCTTCACTTATAGTTACATATTAGTCAATGTCTGATATGTTATTATAATTTTAGTGATCATAGTATCATAATTTTGTTATAACATTGCAATAATTAGTTTTACGTACAAATAATAAAATAACTGTTACTATTAGTGTCTATTCAACTTACTGTATTTCATACTCTAATGCTTTAAATACTAAATTTTTTATCCATCTTGTATGAAACTCATTGTGCTTTTCTAATTGAAAACTAATAAAGGTAACTTTTACTTCTTTGTTGGATGTATGTAAGAACTTACAGTAAATATAATGCCAATTATATATATGCGTGTATTTTAACCCGGTTATAGCCTGATGTCTGCTGCGAGAAGTCTGTTCGGTCGAGATCGATCCCCTCATCAAACGCAATTGATCGCGTCGCCGGCTGCGCGCCGTCTCGCGTGCGCAAATCATTGCGATAATTGCGATGTGATTGTAAACCGGTTATTAGCTGGTCGTAACCCAAGTTGCATAAGAAAACCTTTAGTGATTTACCAGTATCAATAATCTATAAAAAAATTATAAGTTATAGTGGAAATTAAAGGAAGGACGTATAATAATGATCTCTGTTAAATGGAAGTTTCAAAGAATAGTGACAGTGACACGGCGCCGTGTAGACGGCTCGGAGCTATTCTATTACGAACTGCTCTTTGTAAAAATAGTTGTTAATAGGTATATATATATATAAAAAAAAATATTTCTTTTTTTTACTACTTTATCGTCATTGCGAGAATTTATAATACTACTATTGATATACTCGAATTATACCAGCTGTTTCCTGTTCGCTTCTTTGGCAGTAATATAAAATTTATTTTGAATTTTATCAGAAAAATTAAGGCCATCCCTTACAATTTTTCCATTATTAACACCCTGACAACTGCCCTATAGGGTAACATTTAGTAAAATCCGTTCTTAAGTGACCTATAAATCGACATCTATTACAGTTGGAATATTTTGATCGGTAAAGATTACCTCTCTATAGAAACTTGTTTTCATTTGTCTTGATCCTTAATCCTTTGTACATCCTTCTCCAAACGTCAATAAGGATGTGCATTATTATCGTTTATTTTTATGTAGTAATAAATTGACATTCGTTTGCGAAAAAAAATACTTTGTTACAAACACACGGAGTAGCTTTGTCACAACCATATCTTAACTTAGTCAGTATCCTGATAGGTAATTGAGATACTTAATCTTTTATCTTAAAACGTGGATACTTTGAGGTCTGAAGTGATCGTTGGGACTTATTGCTTGAAGGGCAACTCAGGTATTATGATCTTCCACTCATAGAATAGGATGAATGCGATGATGTGCAAGTACATACAGTGCTTCTGTTGTCTTCACTTGATATTATCGAACAGCATCCGTCCTGATAAGGAAAGGGCGAATGTAAAACAAATTTAAAGATTTATCTCTGATAAAATACAACACACTATACAACAGGCACACGTCAAGATTGAAATCATGAAGACGTGGTGCGTGGTACACTTAGCCGTATTACCGCAGATATCGAATAGTTTACTGTGTACTGTGTACTAATCCGAACTTTATCTCACGCGCGATCTGACCTTCAATGATTAAGTAGCTTCAAGGTATTGTTTAGTTTTGATAAGTTAGAACATTCATTCGCATCATGACTGCATCTTCCCAAGCTGACGCTGATGTACCCCGAGGGTATAATGATGTAGTCTAGGTAGCTACTATCGCAGCTCCTGTTGCAGCGGACAAACAACATCTGTGTTCCAGTTTGAACAGCTATTATAACTACTGAGAGTAATGAGACTCAATAATTTATGCCTCAAAGCGACGAGTACAACGTGGTGCAGTGTATAATATCCTAAGTAGCGCCAGGTTGCCAGGTGAACGATCGTCTACACAATAGTTTTTATACACTACTGTTTGGCGGCAGAAATAGGGGATGCAGTGGAACCTACCTAGACGGTCTGCGGTAAAAGAGCTCTACCACCAGTGTGTGCTGCTGGAGCGAATACGAGGTGATGTCGAGATGAGTAATGTGTAGTTCGTGGTGTGATGGAATCCTCGGAACAGCTGGATTAGCATATGGCAGTCTACGCTTTCTGGTCTTCAGATTCGGTTAGCCCTCAAAGACTTCTAATGAGAGGCCGCTTTGTTAAAGTAGGTCTTCGAGCATTCTATAAAGTACTCAGAGATGGTTGGGAGTTGGAAGTCTTTATAGAGGTCCACATAGCGGTGGTACTATTCAGCGCCAGAGGCGATTGGGATGATTCGGTTCTGATGAACCAGCAGGGGTCGAAGACTTGCTTCGTTTGAGTGGACGAAGAATACGCTGGCGACGCTGACGAATATATTATCGGTCTTACTCATACCTTGTTAAGGTGAAAACCTTGATAGAAAAATTACGGATTCTTCTTCTCCTACGCTATCCTCTGGAGAATGTATAAAGGTTTTCCTTTTATAAACAGATTAACAATTAGACCTGGTTTAAGTTGATGTCAAGTTTGATCAAGTTATTTGATCCGTTTTAGGTTTTGTACAGTTAAAGTTAACTTAGCCCGAAATATTCGCGATACGATTACGATTCCGCGCACGGCGCACGATTTCGCTATATTTTCGCGCAGGCGCGTGGGCGCGTGGGCAAAATAACCGATGGTCTGACGAAACCGGCGAAGGTCTCGGGTCAAGTTGGCAATTTGTAAGACTCGCACACAATTAATTTGGACCCCAACACACAACGTGTTATTGTCTTTCGGACTGTAGTTACTTCGGAGACAATGACATCGCAGTGCACTCGCGCGATGAAGACTTTCGATGCGATATCTTTTTTATTGTACGCAGTAACAGTATTTGCGACAAGTTCACCTGGTAATAAGTAATCATAACAACGTGGCGATAGTTAGACACATTTTACTTATACGATATAAGATATCAAGTCTCGTTACCGCCGTGACTTCATCAGATAGATCTTCAAACCGGAACACAATAACCTGAAGATGCTATGAATTTCGAAATACGTTTGTTATTCTTGGTACTTAGTACTAAGGTAAACACCTGTGCCTACAATGAGAGGTAACTTAGGATACCTTACACAAAGAATTGGTTACGCAAATTCTTATGAAGGTCCTAATGTTGTTGTTGTCCTAAACCTAGACTCACTCTGGGTCGCTCATTCAGCTCAGCAAGAGATATCAACAATAACAACGTGGCATCAGATCGAATGATAACATCATCATCAGCCGATAGACGTCCACTGCTGGACTAGTCCCTCTCCCAAAGATCTTCACGTTTGTCTCTACGAAATACTTCATAAGGAGGATTTTCTCTGACTATTTCCCACCACGCTGGCTCAATGCGGGTTGGTGGACGTCAAAGCCTCGTTTGTTGATTATCAGGGTGCGTGTGATGGCTTGGGTCCTTTTACACCCCCTAAGTTGATATACAGTATCGTTATTACTAATTCAAACCGAGATACAGTAATATTCGCACAACACTGTTTATTGGCAGAATCTAGGTCTCCGTCAACGGAGACCTAGCAGTAACAGAGTAAGCCGGTTGGTGTGTTAACATGATCAACGTTGATGCTGGAGATAAAATTCCTGGAAAACGTGTACCTGGTAGAGAGCGCAAGAAATGGTTTGAGGACATTAAGGAATGGACCGGGTTTAAATACCATCAGTTAAAAAGAATAGCTTAGGATCGAATTGGTTTTCTCGATCTGATCACCAAACTTCAGTTAGAAGAGGACACCCAATGATGATGATGATGTGTTAACTTGGCGTCAGTTAACCGTGAGTGCTCGTCCTTGGTTGTACTTTCAGTTGAGTATGTGGCGAGGCTCCTCTGACGCAAGCGGCCCCGCTTTTGACGTTATTTGTGATTTTCATAAGCGATGATCGCGTGACAAGCGATTTAACGCGCCGATCGTTGTCGAGGACGCGCGCATTGCACAGAGCGTAACGCACCAGAGGAATTTATTCGTGAAACAACCAAATCTTTTTTTTTTTATCCGATGAATCGATGAAACGTGCGGGAAGTTTACCTGATATTAAGTGATACACCTCGTAACAACGCTACTTAGAATTTGCATGCTGATAGATGTCCACTGCTGGACACAGGCCTCCCCAAAAAATTCCCACATCGGTCTGTCCTGCGCTACCTTTTTCTTTCGACCTTCTTTTTGAAGGGGTTCATATAGGGAGATTTGGACCATTTCCCAACACGCTAACTAAATGAGGGTTGGTGGGAGTCGGAGCCTCGTTTGTTAAGAGCAGGGTGCATCACAAGCAGGTGAGGTTGACTTGGGTCCCGTGAGTTCTTGTATGGGACCCATTATACCCTTATAAACCTACTTAGGACTTCAGACATAAGATATTAAGTCTTGATACCTTAGTAGCTACAGCGCCTTTCAAACTGGAAAACAGTAATGTTTTCATTAAACAATAGAGACCTATCACCAGGTCTTAAAATATAGGGTTGGTGCAAATTGACTTTTGGGATAAACGTTTGACAATTATTAGTGATTGTACAATGTTATTAAAAAAAATACTTTAGAGTGAGTGAGTGATTGAGTGAGCATAGTTTAAAGTGATGACTTAGCTTACTCCGGTTTTCTAATGTTCACAACCATAACACAGCAATGTACTTGTGGGTACACATATTCAATACAAGGAAAGTAGCTATACAGGCTACTCCAAAAACACTACAACAAATCAATCTCATCCGCCATTTTTTTATTACATGAAGAGATGATATGAGTGACTTGTTCACCTAATGTTAAGTAATACGTCTGCAAATAAAGATAGTACATACTGCAACATATTATACTCATTGTCTTGAGACACAAGATATTAAGTATGCCTTCCCTGGTAACTAAATTAGCTACGGCGCCATTCAAATCGGAACCCAGCAATGTGAGCACAGGGATTTTTGACGCCTGCAATAGAAACTGCAATGCTACCTACGTATACGGTCTCCGGCAAAGGAGACCTATCACCTGTACATGTGGCATATGCCGCATGGATTCAGGATAGAACCAGTGCTCTCTCTAACACTGATTAACTACTAAGTAATCAGATTTAACTGTGATTTATTATTTCATTATTTTGATTTCAGCTGAACATAAGCTCTATATACGTCTAGAGGTGGTAGTAGTATTTAACCCGTGCTTCCTTTCCAACAATAAGAAGTGAAATAAGAGTAAAGATACAATCAGAGTATAATATTAATATTTTTATGAATAAAAAAATATACGATGAGTATGATTTTATTAATATAACAGAACGATCTCTCTGTACGTTTAGCACTCTGTGCGGCGGCGTGCGACAGTGGCTTTTGGTTTCGTCTAGACGACGAGTGTTTCGGATAGTGGACCTTATTTGCAGAAGCATTTGGCGCATGGAAACGTGCAGCATACAATTATCGCTCGATCCTCGCAGCAGGTACCTTGGAGCTCCTCGCGCGTGTAATGAGGACATTCTTCAAAATCATGCGACCTTTCGCTTAGCAGATATGGAAACAATAAGCCTGTAGACTCGAGCTATTGAGAACAAGGCAAAGGTGAACCCAGTTGCGGTAGCAGGCGACTGATAGTGTTTTCGAGATTGCAGAACTGATACTAGGAGACCGTCTAGATTAGGTATCAAAGCGGTGCTTAAAGCTGTCGACCAACAGCTCAGTTCAAACTTTACTATCTTCCGGTTTGAAGGAGCAGTAGATAGTGAAATTACTGACGAAACGAGACTACATCTTATGTTTCAAAGCGGCGAGAATAATGTGGTTGTGTATAGCATCCTAACTAGCGTCAAGTTATGCGCAGGTGTATCACTCACTAACAAGTGTTCGTCCCGCTAGTCTCTGCACCTCATAGAAAAAAATGTTTTGACAAGATATAAGATAGCAAATGCGGAGTGATCTCATATTTGCAGTAACCTTAGGCAGTGATCAGCTAAAGTATAAAGCATCATCGGTGCGTCCTTTAGGAGATTCCCTGAAAGAGATCACCGGAAAGAGTTCGGTGGGTGGAAATCTCACATAACCTGGACTTCCTCTCGGAAGCTAAGTATCTCATGGAGGATTCCGACACCAAAACAAAAAGACGTCAACAAATATTTTATGACAGTAGCTACATATTGAAGCTGAATGTTGGTAGGGTTGATGGTTAAGATGGTGTACACTGCACCACCACTCATCGTCTTAAGACATAAAATGTCTCCTGGCTCATATATGTGGTGGTGGATGGTCTCCGGGTACAGACACACACAATTAAAAAAAAATGTGCTGATATTATGTTACAGTTCAATGACTACTGTAACCACACAAAACATGATTTTCTCTTTTTGGGAAAAAGTCCCACAAGTGGGGAGATTAAGTAATTTGATTAATTTATGGGAATTAAATGATCTGATGAAGGTCGTTGGAGTGGAGATATTTAGTAGCAGTCTATGTCCAGGAGTGGGCGTTTATCGGTTGGTGATGATGAAATCTCTGGGATAGCGAAGTAACCATACTACTATATTTCTTTTTTTACAGCTAAATACCAGGTTAAGGACGTAACCGGACATCATTACTGAGGGACGGTAACAAATCGATTACCGTAATTAAAAATACAATGGTCGTGTTATAAATGAAATTGTTCCAGCTCATTGTGAAGGCCGCCAATAAAACTCCTCAACGTTCCGTTGCTGGTGATGGACGGAAATATGTATTACACTTAAAATAAAGTGTTCATAATTTTTTCTTGATTTTGCTGATTGTTTTATTGTTATGTATAAAAGTTATATTTCTTTCCAATTCTATTCATCATTCTCATTCAGATTCGCATCTATAGCATTTCATATCCTCTTTCATTAACTGGTGGCTGGTCACCTGTTGCCGGAGAACTCTTGCAGACGATAGACGGTAGTGTGCAAATGTTACTGTGATCCGGTTAGAAGAGTGCTGTAGCTAGTGAAATTACTAGAGTAACGAGATTTAATATCACCTGTCTCAATAGAACGAGCACTATGTGATGCGGTGCATTACCACGCCACGTTGACGTAGGCAGGCGCGTCACTTATCATCAGGTGAACGTATCACCTGTTGGTCCCTCAGAGGAATAAAAAAAATATTAAAAAATATCTATATAATTTGTTTTTATTCTGTATATCGAAATAAATTAAAAAGAGAATAAAGAAATTATCAGGATAACGACTTTACGTGCTATATCACAAGGCGAGGGCCGTGTTGCAGTATATATCATATGAACTATCAGCTTGTTTCGGGCAGACGCATTCATTTACCATCAGCAGGCAGATGAACACCTCGTCTTTGTGAAATAGAAAATACCTGAATAAAAAAAAAGCCTAAAATAATTTGTTAATATAAAGCACAAAGTAAAACAAAGTTATAAAGCTCATGTGTTTACTCGTGTATTGAATTAACATTAAAGCAAAGCCTATTGCCGTGGAGATATTTGTCCAGTAGTGGACATCTGTCTGTTGATGACGATAATATTTCTTTTATTCATCTTGGCGATGACATGAGCATGACGTCCACCTGAAGGTAATTTCGCGGGAACCCCTATTTCTTATCTCTCATTTCTTTCTTCCAATAAAAGTAACCTATGTTTATCTCTTAGGGAAAGTCTCGTAAATTTAGTTTTATTACTACCCTTAACAAATATAAAAAAAATTATATATATTTTTTTGACATAATTATTGTATAAACGTCAATATAAGTAAAGTAACAATATACAATATACCTTATTTATATAAATAAAATACGTAAATAACAAGTATATTTCCTTTAAACAGTATATTTCGATATGCTTTTGATAAGATACCGCTGCGGCTTAATCCGTTTCTTTAACTGCTTATCTACGGAGTCAAGTGTCTCCGGCGAGGAGCTGCCGCCGACAGGGACGGGAGCTGTACAGCCAGCGGGTTAGAAGGAGACGGAAGACCGGCCGGCAGCCAGGGTTACAAACAAGCCGAGGAGAGTACGCCGCCCACAGTTGAGAATCGAGTAGTAATATTTACGAGAGTGCTTAAGATAATTTAATTATCATTAATGTGGCCAAGGGTTAAGTAATAAAATATTTACCACCGCAGCGAAGCGGGTTCGTTTCCAGATCCATTTGCAGTGGAGATTTGATAGGATTTTTTTTTAACCAGCCCAGTTACTTCCAACGTATGTCTGCCGCAATAAGAGCATCGCTCTATCCCTTGATGAAGTCAGGTGTTAGTTCGTTGTAGCTCAAACGGTCTACCATCAAGGCTACACAATTCTGACATGACTAACTACATCCCCTACCCCCTTAGGTTTGTTGACTGTAACATAGAATTACATTTGAAAATTAGGTTTGAAATTTATCAGAAGTATTGCCGTCCTCAAGTCTCTTCTTGTTATTAACACCCTCACAACTGTCTTTGGGGAAGGAATTTTGTAACACCTTTCTTAGCTGACCTCTAAACAGCAGAAGCAAAATCTATACCAAATTTTGAATGTTTACGTCTGATAGATTCTGAGATCTGGTGCTTTGTCAATGAAGCTCTGGATATCTTATATATCTTCAATAAATTCAATGCTTGCAAAGGTCCACGCCGTTAGTTCCAAATTGAACAGCTTGAGACTAAAGATATGGTGAATATTTGATAGTTTCATCCCTGCAGGGTCGTTCTCTCATTTCCAAGGATCATAGTTAACAATAGGATTGTTTTCTGGTGCGGGTGGATTGCTTCCGTCGGTTTCTATCCGGCGCTTCGCATACAAATATGTCTTGGAGGACGCTAACAAAGCTTTCGAAAAGTTTTTTCTTCTATTCGACGAAGTTACGATACAAGCGCGACGTTCACCTCATCGTAAGTGTAGTAGCCTTAAGACATAAAGTATTAAGTCTCGTTACCCCAGTAATTACACCAGCTAAAACGCAGACCAAAAACGACACAATTTTTACATACTACTGTTTGTCGGCTGCAATAGGCACTGCGACGGTTACCTACTTAGACAGTCTCCGTCAACAGAAACTTACCATCAGTTAAGCTAGTTTTTAAAAGACCTTCAATGGTCGCTTTTCTACCTTCCGGTTCTTGGATATCTTTACGACACAGTGGGAGCACGTCTAAGAAATAGTCATTGGATTTTAGAAATGGTTCTCTTAAGAGTGATGATTGCATCTCTTTCCTTTCAAACTCCTCACGCAAGAATGAAGCACTTAATTTTTTTTTTTCATCATTATCATCAACCGATAGACTGCTGGACATAGGCCTTCTCCAAAGATCTCCTCATCGATCAGTCCTGCGACTCTCACTAGATCGTCGGTCCACCTTATGGGAGGTTTTCGAATACTACATCCGCCGGTACGCGAGCGATACTCAAGGACCTTATTGCCCCATTAGCCATCGATCCTTCGAGCAATGTGCCCTGCCCACTGCCACTTAAGTCTAGCAATCCTTTGGACTATGTCAGTGACCTAAGTTCCTCTGTGGATCCACATTTCTGATTCGATCGCGCAAAGCAAATCCGGGCATAGCTCTCTCCATTACCTTGTGGGTGACTCTCTGCCTTTTTATAAGGTCGATAATAAGTTTCTTTGAGTATCATCAAATAATTGTATGTTTTACTTTCAACCATATTCGTTTCCTGGTATTCATTTATTTTGTTTCCTATAACATTACATGTAATCGCCGAACTACACGAACAGCTCCGCAACTTATCTGCATTCCGTGGTTGTAAATAATTTCGCGCGTCGGCTTAATCCGCAGATTAAGAGCTCTACACAACTTAACAGATTTTTTTTAAATTATCAAACTTATATAACATGAAATCGATAAATTATTTTGTTAGTATTCAATATTAATTCCTCATAGATAAAATACTTGCGGTCGTATGAACCGTCACACTGTTCAGAGGAATATTGTTCTACAAACGTCGAAGCCCTTTCAATATAGAAAACTGTATATTCTATATGTAAATATATGAAAAAGTAAGTGTAGAGTTTAACAAAGTATATAAGCCTTTAAGAAGCTACCATCATATTGATTTAATATTTTTTTTTATCAACAAGATCATAGATAAATCTTAATTTTTTTTTTTCACAAGGGTGAAGGAGAAGTTTAAATGATGGTAAGTGATATACACGTTCACAACAACGCAACGCTAATTAGAATGATTTACACTGCATCATAATGTGCTCGTCATCTTGAGAAACATGTTCACATAGGATTGTTCATTGGTTGTAATGGAAGCTGCGGAGGTTACCACCGCAGCTTCCATCCTAGAGGGTCGACAGCACCAGACTCCTACCACCAGCAGTAGCGTAACTAAATTTAATAGCACTTTCGAATGTATTCAATAATTGGTACACAGCAGGCTCTGACTGCAAGCCTCGACTCCGCCGTAAATAGATACGACCATCGGCAGTCGCTTAATGATGGTCATCGGACGGTGACTGTCGCGTTCCGAACGCGGAAGCCGGCAACAGCTTCCTGTCATTAGGCACGCATTAGATGACGGTCACCATCGCGCGGTAACCGCCGAGCTGAAATAAATGCCGTGGGATATTTGAAGATGAATAATTTTTTTACAAAGGGCGTTATAATGTTAATAGGCGATTAGAGAGCAACACAAGTAATTAGGTATTTAATGTATCTATTCATGTATCATCCAAGATTTTAGTGATCCCAGTGATCCTATCGCTTCTAACTATTATTCATCAGCCTATGTATATCCTGCAAATATATTTCTAGCTTAGACGGTTAGCCAACTCTTAGAAGATAGCAACATGAGTTCATACTGTCTAAATATTAAGAATATATTAATGATTCATCTCCTGGTAAGTGATACTACTGCTAAAATCAACGGAGCGTTAGTTAGGATGATATACACAGCACCACATTACGCTCGTTGCTTTGAGATAAGAGATGTTTAGTCACCTCGATAATCTCTCTAGCTACAACGCACTCCAAACCGGAACAGAGTTATATTCACACATTACTGTCTGATGGGATTAATAAGCGTTGTAGTCGTACCTAGATGATCCTCAGCAACAGAGTACCTACCACTATTAATTCAAACATAATCCATATTCACCTGCAGCCTTATTGTGATGGTACATTGTACACCAGTAGATGGTGAAGCGTATCCGCATAGTAAGTAGTAGTATATATAATATTTAGTTGCAGCAGAAGGTCAAAGCACTCAATAACATTCACTTAATGTCTCCGCCGACAATTAACCCTTTTAATAACTTAGCGAGTAAAGTTAAAGGGGTGCGAGCACGCACTATAAATGTTCGTATCAGCTTCAGCTGGATGTTAAGTTATTGTTTTAAATGAGTCAAGCGATATGTTCACTTGTGTAAACATCCTAAGAGCATCTTTAGGAGCAGGCGTAACACTTACTGACAGAACGTCCTGTTTATCTCGTTCCTTAGTTGTGATAATATAGGAAAAAAAAAAACTAATTTAGTGATATATGTCTATAACAACGTTCTTGAATATTTATAGTGTCGTTACCTCAGTAATTTTTTTACAAATTACCACTTGCGTGCAAGTGCTTGAAGGTTGAAGTACAATCAAACGCAAAGATACCTCCTGGAAGAAAGTCAAGAGTTATTGAGATTCGTACCCACTAATATCCTTTTGATGGTTAACCTCAGTGGGTTGGGGAAGGCTTCTACATGCCCTACGAAACCCTAAGTATATTTCACCTAGAAGCCCCCTGGAAGACTCTTTGCGCTACAGGAGACCACGTCGTACTTGACTGCGGTTAGGGAAATTCTATGGAGAGCCTTCTTTGGTTTAGATACATTATCATTTCCAGTATATTATCGATCGGAACATTTCTCTGCCGCGTGAATCAAAAGCGCGTATATTTTGTTCAAATCTTACATAATTGTAACATATAAATAATAACAAATTAACTAATTATCTTATCTGTTTAAAAGGATTAAAATGTTGATAGGAGCACTAGGATAACAGTTGTCCTACAAATATTTGTTATCACAGCAGTACAGCACTATCGCGTAGAAAGATTTACGGCAAAAGAGAAATGAAAGTTTGAAGAATGTAATAGATTTTGTTTTACTATTCTATATATCTAGCCCGCTGGCCTAATGGTTAGAACGTGCGGTCTACATTCCAATTGGTCGAGGGTTCGAATCCCGGCATGCACCGATGACTTTAATATTTAAGTTATGTACATTTGTGGACTTTAGTAACAATAGTGAAGGAAAACATCGCGAGGAAACCTGCACATGAATTAGAATTTACTTCTAAGGCGTGTGTGTCATCACCAATTCGCATTGGGCCCGTGTGGTGACTATGGCCCATCGCCCTCATATTGAAGGTAAGCCGGTACCCTAACAGTGGGGACGTAAATTGGCTGTTGAGAATCTATATATCTATAAAGTGTAAGGGTCTCGCACAACAACTCAAGTCAAGCCAGACTCACCAGCTCGTGGTGCACCCTGCTAATCAACAAACGAGGCTCTTGGTCCCGCCAACCCGCATTGAGCCAGCGTGATGGGAAATGTCCCAAATCATCCTATGAATTCCTACCCGTTGTGGGAGGCCTATGTCAATGAGTAGACTTCTATCAACTGATAATGAATTAATGATTAACGAATATATCTATCTAGGACATGTTTTGCGACACGACAAACATGAACTCCTGCAATTAATAATGATGGGCAAGATAGCAGGAAAAAGGCGCATTGTACTTCGAAAAAAGTCGTGCTAACCTAACATCCGAGAATGGTCAAATATTACCAACGTAGTACAACTTTTTCGCTAGGCACAAGATCGGGAGAAGTTCACTGTGCTGGCCAACCTCCAGTAGTAGGTACGCACAATACGAAGACGACGAAGAAGAATATATCTATCTTCATCTAGCTAATAATATAATCAGCACTGGTACCTTTGGTTATGTACGGAACGAGGTGACGATATGAAAGCCGGGCCGACACTCGGCCAGTCGTTGATAATTAACATAAACATAATCATTCTAAGAAGTAATCAATAAACGGCCGCGACACTGGCAAGCGGCGAGCGTAAACTCGGTGATCATCAGCAGGTCACATTGCTATCAGATACTAGTTAAAAAGGTGATGATGAACTAACATTTTGGAAATGTTACTTTATCATCAACTTTACTGTGATCAAAAGTAGGTCAAGTCCCTGTTGCTACAGACTATCTAGGTAGCCACCACCGCAGCGCCTATTGCAGCCGACAAACAGTACTGTCAAACATTACTGTGTTCTCGTTTGCAGGGCGTTGTAGCTAGTGTAATTATTGGGGCAATGAAACTCGCCTTATGTCGCACGCGATGAGCGCAATGTGGTGCAGTGTTTAACACCCTAAGCTAGAACTACGTTGTTACGAGCGTCAACACTTACCATCAGGTGTACGTCCCGCTCGTCTAGTCGCTTAAATGTACACATGAGGTTTTATAATAGTTTGCCTTAGTTTTCAAATGATGTTTACTGACGTCTTTAACTGCTTCTTCGAGCTAAAAATTTGATACTTGAAAGTTATTAAAAGTTATATTTATGAAGTAAATTTAAATAGTTAGTATATAAGATACAGGCTCAGTCTCTAACTACCTTTGCAAGTGTACACGATGTAAGAGACTGAATGGTACCACGCTGAGGGCAGTGGTTGGTGTCGTAGGACGTTGAGAGGAAGCATACGTCAGTGGTTATGAATGAACGACAAAGACGCCTCATTATATGCAAATACTTTATCGCAACATCGTCTTAATTGCTTGAGGTGAAGCGAAATCGCTTACATCCGGCGCAGTGGACGAGATAACTATATCATCATGATGCGATGCGCTGCCAAGCTTGCGAATATCCTTTGACTCCATTTGAGGTCTAAAACTTTTTTATCCAAATTTTTACGATAAATTCGAACATTGTACGAAACATACCCAACATAAACAAAAACCTATTATAGCATCAAATTGAAAATTTTAAAATTTTGGACAGAATCTAGAAAATAATTAGTAGTTGTGACAAGGCTGATGCAAATTGAAACCTAGATAATTTTAAGGATTGACTTTAAGAAATAAATGTTCAGAAACGGTTTAGTCAATTAAGTAGAAAGTTTGTATGTTTGTGATATGAAAAACAGACAGATTCAAAGATAGAATTCAGAAGACGAGCAAAATGGTAGAAATATCCGATGTATTGTAGCGGAACCTGATCTACGAGCATTGGAAACAATGAAACTCAAATCGGAATAATAATAATATGACAAAAGCTAAAAGCTAACCTATATTATACTAAGCTTAAAGAAAGAATAAGATAATCTGAAAAGGAAATAGGCTAAAGTAAAAACTGTCATGACCAAATCTAAGCGATGAGATAATATACAAAGCAAACAGCTAAGAACAAGACAAATATTCGTAAATGATTCCGACAATCATACTGCCCATAAAGTACCAACGGGATTATACAGATAAAAACTTATTCAAGGTTAAACATTGATTCAACAAGATGACTCAGTTTTTTACTTGTGGCAATAATACTTTTTTGACCAAATAACCGACAACATACAAATAGAGATAGAAAAAAATAAGCGAGATTTACAATGCGGTTGTGAACAGTGAAGTTCGCTAAACGTAGAATATTCTGGCTTTCATATGTTAAAAGATTAGAAAAGAAAGAAGCTGTTAAGGCAGTAGATTATAATATTAGTGTATCTAGTCATACCGGTCTAGATTCTACGTATCCTTTTGTAATAAAACCAAAGACTTCCATGTTAAAGTCAGGACGAGACATCAAAAATATTACGCATCCATCGACACTGAAAAATTTTATATGAAAAAAAAATCTGGCGTTGAATAAAGACTTCTTCTCTATAAAGAATGATAAAATACGTTTGTTCAGTAGACGACCGACGAAACACCACATTTCGAGTGTTATCTAAAAGTACATTAATTGAGTATAGATGGAGATTGAGCTCATCTAGTTGTTTTATGTTAGGAGATAAATTTATGACGTATGCTGTTAACAGATGTCCAGCATCTGTCTCGGAATATGTCACTTTGAGGAATGTTTACTCTGAATCCAGGTCTATTACAGATATTAAGGTATTACCGTGTACCGGTAGACGTAGTGCTGGGAAGCCTACCACGTCTACAAGGACTGATGATCTGGTGAGAACAGCGGGAAACCATTAGATGCAAGCAACGCAGGACCGATCGATGTGGAGACCTTTGGTGGAGGCCTGTCTGGACATAGGACGTCTATCAGCTGATGATGAAGGTATTTCCTATTTGAAAACCCAGGACGTAGATCGATAAAGTTTAAGGGCTTATACTTAATTCATATGAGTATTTTTTTTTAATTAACGTTATATAATTCTTTCAAATAGTACAAGACACATTTATATAGTATTAAACTGTAGTACATAAAAATAATACTATTTTGTGAGTTTAAGAAGTTTCTACTGTTACAGAAGCGATAGCAAATTTACATATAATTTAAAGGTACGGCTGCTTAATCGATGTTATTAGTACTAATATAAAATAACTTAATATATTCTTCTCGAGGTCCTCTTCTAGTAAAGATTGGCAGTCAGTTCACCACACGTCTCCCCGTCCCCTGCGATGCGAATATAAACTTAGAGAGGTAATATATAAAAAAACTACTTACTCTTTCTTATTGTTGACTACAATGACTAGTTTCACTTTCCGAGGGCCCTTGGTCATTTTGCATAAGTCCTTGCTGCTGTCCGCCGGGCCCTGGCTCAGAATTTTTAATAGAGGAATGTTTCCGTGTTCAGCACTACAGCCCGATGGCCGCTCCTACCGTCACCTCGTGCTCATTCTCACTGCGCCGGTCCACTTTCGCGTCGAACAAACATTTCGCAGGTTCCAGGTTCGAACTATTAACTTAATAAACACTTTTGTCCATTGATACCGCCGCAATCATTCACTCGGTCGCACTGATTATCACAAAATTCTTACTCCACACGATTAGCTGTTGAAAATATTTTATCTTTTGTGATTTACTTGAATTATAGAATAAAGCAAGGCTTAAGCGATCGCCCGACGTTGATCGATCCGCTAGTAAAATTTATTTATACGAATTATATTAATTCCAATACGTATGTAGAACTTGAGCTAAGTATAATGTACACTTGAAACCGTGTGCTCACGCGAACAGCCGTCAGGTTGTGTAAATTTACACGACTGTCAAATGAGATGTAGATAAACGAGATATCACAATTGCTCGCGATAGGGTACAGCACGACAAACACTAAAGGTTCCTGAAAGTGGAGCGATTGTTGGCCCGGTAAACTATTTACACGATCGTCTGCTAATTGTTGACGTTAATGAAATAAATAAAGATAAACACGCGTAAGGATTACGGGAAGTCGTTGCATAAGAGATGTCCACTGATGAGTGCGTTGCTAGCGACGAACCTTATCAAAATGGCACATATCGCCGAACCTCATCGGAATCACGTCAAGACATTCTGATGATGAATGATTAGAATGACCCTGATAGATAAGATAAAGCACTATCGCTCAGCCTCACTGTACAAGAGAAATCTTTAGTTGTCAAATATTTAGGAGATAGTGGAATTTTCATAGCTCGAGTGCCGGCGCATATGCCGCGGGCTAAATAAACGGCGTCTAAACTTATCAGCAATGTTTGCGTAGCGGCTGAATAATTTGCTGAACTGTACATTTGATTTACGTCAAGAGCATTATCATTATACTGTAGAGTAAACGATGGAGATTGTGCCGGGAAACCAGATCGTATAACGCGTAACCGTGCTCTGACGATATTGACAGGAAATTTTTTATAACTAGCCAAATTTAAAGAAGCAATAGACTGTTACAAATTCAATTAGACCACAATGAAAAACCGAAACGTCTTTCCCGTTTTTTTTTTTTTTCTTATCAAGTTGATATGATAAAAATGAACGAGTTTCTATGACGATAAATTGCTATGATGATGTAATAAATTGTAGCTTTCACAGCGATGATTTTCACTCACACTTCACTTATTCAAATAATTTTTCATTCACATCACAAATTTTGATTATAACTGAACTGTGGAAAAGTTTATCAAATACCAGTTTCTATAGTAGATTAACTGAATATTATCATAGCGCAGTATGAACTACACCGGTCGCAGTACATGTGCGCAGTGCGGGCTCGCCGTCAGCTAGATATGAATGCGATATCCAAATATTAACAAGTTACGTACGTGCATCGATCAACTCATTATCACAATCAAAGTTATATCATTTAGGCGACTAAAATTGGATAATGTGTGCCGCACACTGTCTCCAGCTCACGTTTTATTTTACGTCTATTTCTTTACCACAGTTCATAATAAAATACGGATCGGAGAAGAAATTTATGAAACGATATGCCTGTTTTATTGAAGACCGTTTAAATAGTATCAGGGTGATTACTCCGTGGGGTTCAGGTTAATTTCAGTTGAGCTGTCTCATCATCATCAGCCAACAGTCGTTCGCTGCTCGATACAGGCCTCCCCCAAAGATTTCCACATCAATCGATCCTGCGCTTCCCGCAACCTTCACCAGATTGTTGAACCACCTGATGGGTGGCCTGCCAACACTACGTCTTCCGCTATGAGGTTACCATTCGAAGACTTTAGTGCCCCATTGGCTGTCAGTGCTTCGAGTAAAAGAAAAAACGAAATAGTTATCAATTTCTGATGATACCTAGTTAGTTTTTTTTTGGATTTGCGGTTAACGAGAGGACTGGCGAGCGTCAGCATCCAGTATATACATATATAATTACATGCGTAATTAACTGCCAAGGTTGTTCTGGTACATAAAAGTCGTCTGCAACCTGGTAATACCCAGCACACGGCTGACGCAGGTGTTTAACCAAAATATAAATACGCTCTACTAAGATTTAGTTAAGATTTTTACACATCCTCATCAGTCGATAGACGTCATATGGGGGGTTTTGGGCCTTTTCCTTACACGCTAGCCCAATGCGTGTTGGTAGGAGCCAGAACCTTGTTTGTTGATTAGCAGGCTGCACCACGAGCTGGTTGGTTTGGAACCCGTGACCTCGCCAAATGCCGAAGGTGACCATCGAGAGGGTTTTATTGGGTAAAAATCTCCACATACCTCTGACGTCCCCCCAGAAGGCAAAGTATCTTTTCGAAGATTTCCCCACCGGAATAAAAAAAAAAAAAAACTGTCCCGTGAGTCGTGCGAGTGCGGTATTACACCTTATTAATAATTTGTATATTTAATTAAAGTGTTAAATATTACATAGATTATTTATAAACAGAGGCGTCAGATCAATAAACAATAAATTATATAAACGGCGCTTAGTGGCCATCATCAGAGGTGAATGATTATTATTACTGTAATTAAATTCTATTATTACTTTAGTAATAAATATTATGAAATCTATACAAACGTTTACAAAAATCAGTAGAAATGAAAATATTTACATAAACACAAAGACGCGCAATTGTATTATGATTGGAAGCAATTATCATTCGGATCATAGTATCACTGAGAGACGGCATGAGCGGGACCTTCACCTGATGATGAGTGATGCGCTTGCCCATAGCATCGTCGGACTAGTTAGGATGCTACATCACGTTGATATCGTCATTGATATTTAAGATGATTTTTCGTTACTTCAGTAATTACACTAGCTACACAGACCTTCAAATCGGAAGACAGTAATGTACACACCTGATCAATAGATAGTAACAAATCATGAAGACAGTAGTTGCACGCTACTGTATGGCAGCTGTGGAACACCGCAGCTAGTATTGCAGCTGTAGGTACCAATCTAGACTAGACCTTTTTTTTGATTTAGGAAGAAATCTTCGAAACATACCCTGCTTTCTGGTTATGTGAGATTCTTACTCACTAAAACCTCCACGGTGGTATGGATCAGTGCATTCAGAGAGGTCCCAGGATCTCTTACAGAATCCACCGGTGCTTCTCTACACTTTGTATTGCACGTCTGTGATGAGGGACCTAACCCTCCTAGGAATCCATCGCTGAGCCATGCCACCAAGCCACCTTCAAGACCGGCGAAATTATTTGATCTTTTTAATCGCCTTCTACCACACGCAGGGCTTACCGTAGTCCTATTCTTACTAGCCCGAGAAGACAGGATTCAACCTAGACTAGACCTAGACGATATACTACCGGTATCTGGTGTTGATGGTTAAAGTGATGTATGGTGTATAGCTGTGACTCTCCGGTAGCGAGTTACGAATAGTAGAATACATGTGCTTATCATTTCATCATCAGCTGATAGACGTCCACTGCTGGACATGGTGTCCCACAACGACGCGAGCGGACCCAGCGGCCTCAGCTTCCTGAACTACTCGCATGTTCATGAAAGAAATAGACGCGACCAGTTACCTACATTTATGATAACATACTTAGACTGCAGATTACACTATCATACGGTTTAAAGGGCTTAAGAATCATAATCATAGTACTTTGTAGTTATATATATATAGTGTATAAATAGATGTAGTGTAAAAACAGAAAATATATGATAATGTTATACTGTGTAGGTATCACTCACAGCTATTGTTTCTGTTAGAAGAGTAGGTAGCAAATATTACCGGGGATAGATAGATATATTACGGGGGTAATGGGATTTAATTAATATCTTATGTGATAAACTAACTGTAGTGCAGTGTGTATCTTCCTAACTATCGCTGTGTATTTATATTTCCTGTTCAGGCGGAACTGCTTGACTTATAATTTTACTTCCGTTGGTTGTTTGAATGAACAAAAACCCTCACATTAAAGATTAATATCATATTCTTCACTTTGTAGTGTATATATGTGATTGCTATTGTCTCAGGCGGCTGTGCAAGCTGTAAATTAGAATTAGACTTGAAATCTGTCCGAAATACTTGAGAGCAACCGCGAACGTAAATGACTTTGTATAGCAACCGTTACTATAGCAACTGCGTAATTAAAACGAAATAAAAATGTTTACCAAAGATAAATAGAAATAAAACGATGAAGGATCTATGTAATTAAACAAACAAATAGTCAATAACCGTCTGCAAATATCGTGACGATAGGTTCACTAGTTTTCACGTGATTGGCGAACAAACGGATCTATCGTCATTATATATATCATCATCATTAGCCAATTGACGTCCACTGCTGAATACAGGCCTTCTCTGAAGGTTCCTACGTTGATTGGGTAGACATTCATACGGGCAATTAGGCCAATTCCCACCATCGTGGCCCAATGCGGATTGGCTGGAGCCAGAGCCTCGTTTGTTGATAAGCAGGCTGCACCACGAGCTGGTGAGGTTGGCTTGAATTCTGTGAGTTGTTGTGTTGTGTATGTGTTAAGGGCGTACCACATACCATCAGTTGAACGTCCCGCTCGTCTCGTCGCTTAATCGAATGAATAAATCTTACGGAAGCTCCAATGCGATAGAAAGAGACGGAGCTACATAAAAAAAGTTCATGTTCAGTTTAAACGTTCGTCATGAATTAAGAATGATCAAGCCGTGATTGAGCCGTGTGCTTCAGCAATGACGGGAGACGGGAGTCAGCCGAGACTAGAGGCATGTGACGCAGGTCAGATTTTATTGGATGGGTTACCGCGTCTAAATGAATTGTACCCAACTAAACATTTGTTACGAGCACACGTCACAGATTAACTGAGATTGCTATATCGAATTGTTCAATACTAGCAATTGAGTGAGCACAACAACTCACGGAACCCACGCCAGCCTCACCTGCTCGTGGTGCAGGCTGCTAGGCAACGAATGAGGCTCTGGCTTCCACCAACCCGTATTGGGCCAGTGTGGTATAGGGCCTAAATCCACCCAATATGAACCAAACGACGACCCCTAGTGCCTGGTTTTGGGGGCAGCAAAGGATCAATCGATGGAGAGATCTTTGGGAGAGTCTTAGGACCAGTAGTGGACGTCTACTAGCGGCTGATGATGATGATGATGATGGAAATATAATATATAATAAAATTCGTTTACCGGTTCAAGCGTGAACAGACAAGCAGACAGTCGCATTTACTAATGAGGATGGTTGAGGTAACTCGCTGGCGTAATGGTTAGAGCGTGCGGCCGTCATTCCGAAGGTCGCGGGTTCGAATCTAGGCATGTACCGATGACTTTAATATTTAAGTTATATACATTTGTGAACTTAAATTACAACAGCGAAATACAAACGGCGAAGGAAACCATCGCAAGGAAACCTGCACATGAATTTGAATGTATTCTAAGGTGTGTGTGAAGACACCAATCCGCATTGGGCCAGCGCGGTGACTATGGCCCATCGCCCTCATATTGAGGATAGGCCTGTGCCCCAACAGTGGGGACGTAAATTGGCTGTTGAAAGAAAAAGGTAAGTGATAGGGTAACGGCGCGCGGCGAGGTCGCGCCCAGTGATTTATCATAAACAATCACTGGTTCGCTATCGTGACGGGTGTCGCCAAGATAGATTTCCCCGAGTTTTTGTAAGACCTGGCGCGCTATCAGCTAACTGATAAGGGGATTTTATATTAAGCCTCGCACACACGCTTGTACCGCTACGTGTACAGGGCGACCACTTCCTTAAATTGATTGATGGTTGTGAAAAATAACAAACAATAGTATTTTCTCACGTGTAATGTTATAAGTTCAACAAGTGTATGTACTTCTCATAGTAGGCGCTAAAGGTCAATGACTTCGCTGGATGAGTTTTGCGGTGAGCATGGTTGATGATCATAAGGAAATTTTATCTTGTAATCCTGATATAGAACCTATAGACCAGCTAAGGTATCGTTGGAAGGAAACTAGACCGCAATCTGTGCGAGCTCCAGACGGCTGATGGTAGGAGCCAGAAGGAGAGAGGCGATATTGGAACTCTGTCTATGGCTAAGATTTACTTTGGTCTAGATTCAAGAGTCAAGGAGTGTGCATTCAAGTTTCTATACAATTGAACTTACCTTAAGAAATTGTTTTGTTTGATTATCATATTTATCTACTGGCGGTAGCTCTCGGCAGATACCGTCTAGTTAGGTATACGCAAATATTACTGTGTTCTGGTTTAAAGGCTGCCGTAGCTAGTGAAATTACTGAGGCAGAGACTTAACTACTCATGTCTAAATGCAACGAGCGCAATGTAGTGCTGTGGCCCTAGTTAGGACGATATGCACAGCGCTACATTACCCTTCGCCTTGATACATAATAATACATAATTTCACTGAGTGTAGCAACATTCAAACCGGAACATGGTAATGTTTTCACATTGTTTAGCAGCAGAAGTGGTCGGTCAGTATTAGATTTGCACAAGCCTTATCGAGCAAGTAGTGTTGTAACACACTTGTTTGTTGGCACATTTTTTTTATTACCAGTAAGCAGGACGTTCAACTAAGAGATACATTATCGACACTTGACAGTAAATCATATAATAATTTTATTGTTACCTTTATTACTCTTTGCTTTTGTTTGTGTTAAACGGTAAGTATATTTATTGTTCGTACATACCACATGCAATGTCTTTTGTCTTCAAGGGTAGTAAGGGTAATAGGCCGACAGGCTCTATCCTGACGGCCAATTAAGAACAGGACTAAATTAAGCCCGTAGTGGACGAGAAGTGCAAGGTGGTCTCGTGTTAATCGTGGTAAGGTGGTGGGGAGGATTACGACACTCCCTAGTATGTGCTTAGATATGGTGTAGAGAGGCAGCAGGATATCACTGTATCAAAGATCTTAGTCGTAGACTTGTGCCCATATTCACTAACTGGACATAAGCAGTCACTTATCTCAGTGTAGCTTAGCCTAAAGAACAACTAAAATCATACCTTAGTATATATCCGTTTTCACAGACCTAAGGTCTAACTAATAAGTAGACTCTTAGTTAAGTGACTTTTAGCAAACTCTCTTTTTTGATATCTCATATCTGATGAGAAACTAACATCATACTTTTCAAATTCCTTCGACCTTTGATACAATACTAGGTCTTCTAAACAAATGTAGATTATTTATTAATTCTATATCTCGATTACTTAGTTTTTTTAGCTAAAAATAGTCAGCAAGCACTCGAAATATTCTCGAGTCAGCAAACGTTGGGTTTACTTGTGTTGTTACAAGTGATAAATCTATCAACGCAATCTGTGGCGTCGTCAGCTTTGATAGATGAATGCTAAGATACCGTACGATACGGAGCTATACCACATTTATCTAGATCACTAGGTGTTTACAGAAAAAAAAACGGTCAAATGATCATTTTGTTTATGAGAACAAAATTTGTATCTTAACTATCATTAATTGAATTAGTGATTAATTTGTTACAAACTATTCCTACAGCAGACAAGCCTGGGAATCAATCCTGAACCTCCACAGGATATTTGTCTCAACCCAGTAGTTTCGTTATTAAGAATAGTACTAAAGTATGCCCTAACTATCATAGGTGACTAAAAGAGTCTCAAGTGCGCGGATGAAGGTCTTTACCGCTGGTTAAGCGGGTCCTAGGAGGATGGAGAATAAGAGGTTGTATTGCCATTGCGAGAATACTAAGGAGGGCTTTAACTTCCCGCGGACATATTTAGAAAAAATGCAGGAGGATAACGGTACGTTTCGTAGGAAGTCCAGTATCCTAAGTTACTGAAGGAGATCGACAGCGTTTTATTAGGTAGAAATCCTACATAACCCTGACTTCTCCCAGAAGATACAAAAGAAGAATATTATTATCAACCCTATAACTCTGTAAGTAATCTTTCTGTCTTTTAAATCTCTAATAAAGATTACTTATAATAACTCTTCTTGTTAGTGTCAATTGCTATGTTCCAGTTTGAAGAACGTTTGTAGATTATTAGGGTAACGAGACCTTGTTGCTTACGTTGGACATATTGTGGTGCAGTGTAATTATCCCTATCAACGCCACGTTTTGTGTGGTAGTATCAATCTCTGTACAGGATAACGTGACCACACTTTCTAATCGAATATTATCAAGAATGTTCGCGCAAAAGATTAAGATATAACATCAGATTGATTAATAGTCGTATCTAGTTTAATTGGCTGAACGTTACGCAATCATTCTACTATCCATTTTTTTTCTACCTTCAATATGAGGGCGATAGGCCATAGTCAACGCGCGGGTCCATTGCGGTATGGTTATTTCACACACACCTTAGAATAAATTCTAATTCATGTGCAAGTTTCCTCGCGATGTTTTCCTTCACCGTTTGTATCTCGCTGTTGTAACTAAAGTCCACAAATGTACATAACTTAAATATTAAGTCATCGGTACATGCCGAGATTCGAACCCGCGGCCTTCGGAATGAGAGCCGCATGCTCTAACCAATAGGCCAGCGGGCTACATACTACCACCAACCGTACCCGCTACTAATAAATCTGCAACATTTTGCTGGTGGTAGGTTTCTGGTGTCGGAATCTCGCATGATTCCACCATAACATCTACTCCTGCCGACAAACATATTCAACGTGGTACTAGTTAAAATCGTATAAACAGCACCAAATTGTGATCGTCACCTTGAAGTATATATTAGGTTTCGATACAGCAGTAATTTCACTAGTTACAACGTCCTTCAAACTGCAACACAGTACTGTTTGACAGTATGAATAGATACTGTAGTGGTATCTACCGAGACAGTCTCCTTCAACAGAGACCTTTTTTTATCGCGGTGGAAGTCTTCTTAAAAGATTCCTTGCTTCTGAGGGAAAGACAAGGTTATGTGGGGCTTCTACCCACTAAAACACCATCGGTGGTCTCCCTCAGTGCAATAGGAGGATCTACGGAACGCACCGGTGCCTCCCTGCTCAACAGAGACCTACCGTCAGTAGAATTCAAGTCTTGTGTTACGTCTATATGTGTGGTGGTAAATTTCGTAATATATAACGTCTTCTGAAAGGAATAAAGGATATCCACAGAGAACTCAATGAGATGATGGATTGATGACGGTGGATCGTTGATGGAAAACTAGTTGAGTCCGGTTAAATATTTTAACTGCGGGAAGTAATGTTAGTGGACAGCAGAGGTGGCGGCGCCGCTCCACCGGCGACAATTGGCGGGCATTAGTCAAGCGACGCCGAGCTAAATTTGACTAATTCACCTGTACAGACAATTAACGCAATTAGCGCGGTTCGGACTTGGACATTAAGTTAAGAGGTGGACGTTCACAAGCGATATATAAACCTTAACACATTACAGGTGATAAAACATTTTTAAATTGGGTCTTTACTCGAGCAGCGTCTTTGTAACCAGAAGCCATTTGTGTGGGTAATGCCGCTGAGCATTTTTCTACCGTCAAATAGTAATAGATTGCATATCGTCATCATCAGCCGATGGACATCCACAGCTGGACATAGGCGTCCCACAAAGATGACGTTTGTAGTGGATCATATTGGGGGGATTTGGACCATTGCCCACCACGCTAGCAGAATACAGATCGCTGGGAGCTAGATCCTCGTTTGTTCATTAGCAGGCTGCACCACGAGCAGATGAGGTTGGCTTGGGAACCGTGAATTGTTGTGAGGGACCCCTTTCACCCCACCTATAGATTACACATTAACTATGCTATACCAGTGCCTCCCCACGACCTTTTTTCATCCCCGGACTTCTTAATAATATTGAGAATGATAATAGACAGAGAGACTTAAATTGAGAATAAGAATAAACAGAGCTGTCTGCTCTATCTACTGTATGATATAGTTAGTTTCAAGATTTACTTGCTTATTGATTGGGAACCTATGAATTATACTGACGAGATCATGCAACTGGCGTGTTATCCGCCTGTTTTGTTAGTCGGAGGTTCCTAGATCAATTCTGTCCGACAAACGTCATATACTTGATTCGACTACGACGAGATGAGCGAGCCATTCATCTGATGGTAATATGCCTATGATAATATATATTGCCCCTTGTGCTCCACATCTTGAGACACAAGAAGTTATGTTCCCCGGTAATATCACTAGCTACAACGTCTATAAAAACGGATCACAATAATATTTGCACAACACTGTTTGGCTATCTAAAGGGTCTCCGAAAACAGATACCTACCAGTAAAACCTCTAAGGTATTTTTGTATGTAGCTAATAAAAAAAATTTATATACAATACCTAGTAATGAACGAGTTATTATCATCATTAAACATCTAATGAAGTGTACAAACAAGATGTATCGCGCGACCGAAACGGGAGCCGCGAACTGATCAGACAACCAGCAGCGATGTGGCTGAAACTAGGTCAGTGGCATTCAATTAAATACTAGACGGAGAGGACAAGGCTGAACTGAAACACTGGCTAAGTCAAGCAGAAACAACTACGACAATCAATGATGGTAGAACAGAGAGATGAGCAGATGAAAAGAACACACATAAATATTTATTACATGACGAAGTGAAGATGAGAACATGGATTTCATGTGATGGTGAGCGTCCGTTTCCTCATAACACGGGCTGGTACGGTAGTTTCATGAATTAAATGCGATGTAGTATAGAAATTTACGTAGCGTTCCTTGAGGTTTATATCTATCAGTAGATTGCGGGCTGATGATAACAGAAAGTTGAAAAAATTCACTAAAATAGTCAAAGGGTTTGTTTAAATTAACTTAGTCCGAGAGCTCTGATAAAACTCAACTCTAAGAACACTGGTATTGTTTCTCAATCTGATCTCTGTATGGTTTTTCTCGATGGGAAGAACGAAAGTTGAACACGTCAAACACTCTAAACAAAGTGGAGTATAACAGATGATATTTATTTTTAAGGTAATGCCGCGTCTAAAATAAGTGTTGATATTTATCATACTATCAGATGTCACGATGGAGCCATTAAAATATCTCACAGGCACGCTCTCGCACGTAACGTAATCCGCTGTGACAGCTGGAAGTGTGCAGCAGTGCGTCGATAAGGGAAATCCTCCGGCTGACAGTGCTGACAGTGCGGCGGGTGCACACGGGCGCACACGGGCGCACACGGGCGCACACTTAAGTAACTACCTATATACTTGCGAAGCACTATGAATTAATTATTGTTTAAGCGAGTAGCGCGGCGTGCGGCTGCGCTCACGTCAGCGCCCGTCGGTGGGCCGTGTCTTACTGATTATGGTGTATTATCATGGAAAACACAAATAAACGGCTCAGCCGATGATAAACGGTTAGGTAAGAGCGCCGGCGGCGGGCAGAGCGCCGCGAACACTCGCCGCCGGCGCACGCGCCCGCATCCGCACCCGCACCCGCACCCGCCTACTAACAAACACGAACCAATTTCTTATCAATAAAAAATCAATAAACATACACATATTTATATATTTAAATATATATACATAAATAGAAAAATATGGGAAAATAAATTTATGTATGTGAAGTGGACAGGCGTCTAAACGAGTGCGCTCAACCATCTTAGACTACATCGCCGCTTACCGCGTATCGTAAGATAGAGAAAAGGAAAAAAAAAATTAAAAGTAAAACATTTGTACACATATTATCTTATCTTTAGAAGCGTTCTGATGATATGCATCAGTATACTACAAATATTATTTGCAACTTCAAACCAGATAAATGACACATGTACTATATCATTTGTCTATTTTACTTACACTGCGGGATATTCAACAAAGATTCCCACATCGATTTGGTGCGCTTTTATAAGGGAGGATTTGGGTCACTTTCTACCACTCTGGCCCAATGCGGGTTGGTGGAAGAAAGACTCTCATTAGTTGATTAGCAGGATTCACCACGTGCAGGTGAGATTGGCTTGAGTCCCGGGAGTTGTTGTGCGAGAACCCTAAAACCCCTTTGCGACTACTTTGTATTGGATAGCCACTACCTTTACGATGTTACATATAAATAAACAAATGAAAAATATCCAAGCACATATTTCTTCAGCTAGTAGAGCTGTTAGTGTTATTGAGCTTTATCGCACGCACAGTATTATTTACTGTTTAGTTTCATTATAAAGATAAATGAAAAATTAAAGAGAAAAGGTAGGGTAGAAAAGAAAAGTATTTTACACAATGAAGCGACTGGACGAGCGGGACGGTCACCTGATAATAAGTAATACCCTATAACATCGTGGCACTAGTTAGGATGATAAACACTGCATCGTGTACTCGTAATTGGCACAAGATGAAAAATCTCGATATTCCAGTAGTTTGACGGTCGCTGACTAAGCTTTACTGTATTAGAAGAGTTTTTTTTTATACCACGGAACTAAGAAACGGGCGGGACGTTCACCTGGTGGTAAGTGATACGCCTGCATTTAAGTTAAGTTGTTACTGGTTCATAATGCGCTCGTAGTCTTAAGACATAGGGTATTAAGCCTCATTCCTCCAGTAACGACACTGGCTGCGGCACCTTTCAAACCGAAGCAGTAATGTTTGCACAGTACTGTATGTCGGCTGCGATAGGAGCTGTAGTAACTGGACGGTCTCCGGCAATGGAGACCTACCCCCACTATATATAACATAAGTAATACTTTACATTTAATTAGAAATATAAGCCGTCACATCAATCAGAGTGAGACAGACATACTGCTAATATATCCTTATCTCTGTTTAACGTGTGTGTGTGTAAAGTGTTAATATATAACGATATAACATAACTTATATACAGTCATTGTTGTGCTTATTATGTATATATATACATATAAATTGTATACATGTACGCGAATAGTAAATTCCTTGAATTAGTCAAGGGTTAGTAACGCGTAATACTGCGACTGAAATCACACGTTACAACTTAATGTACTTGAACTTGGTACTTTGTAAACAAATGGACAGTGGTTAAAGTTTATATATATTATGTAAAGAAGAGAGGGTGGTAGGATGTGGACGTTCTGCATTTTAAGAAATAACTCGATAGGTTCTTAATCTAACAAATTGATTGCAAAGCGGCAAAGTCGGACGGAGGTCGACTGTACTCGTGTTCAGCGCCGTCTGACCTCCGGAAGAGCGTCCGCTCCTGCTTAGCGTTCCTCTTTTCATCCTTCCTCGAAATGACATTGACATTTAACTGCCATCAACCTCAGTGTTAACCTGTACTGTATCCAAATACCCCCACATAGATTAAGATATGACGTTGCGTCCTCCAATCTCCGACATATATATAAGTCCACAAGTTCGAATCTCGATTGTAATATTATGTATCAAGACCTTAAAATTTATAGATATATCTATTGTCTTCGTTCCGAGTTGTCGGGTACTGTAGCTAGTATAATTACTGCGGTAATGAGACTTAACACGTCATGTGTCAAAGCGACGAGCATAATGTGGTGCTGTGTATGTCATCCTAATTAGCTTCGCGATCATATACGCTACGTCTTAAGACAACTCTATTTAGCAAAATAATAGTAACTGCGAAGCCCGAGGCTGCGAAGGTATCAGATACCTTTTTTCATCGAAATATAAAAGTTTAAAATATACCTTACTTCTGGGGGGAAAGATTGGGTTGTGTTGTACCTATTAAATTCTCTCGGTGGTAATCCATAGCTAGAGGCACCGGAATCTCCTACGGAACACACCGGTCATCCCTGCACAAGTACATCCTCAAGAAGATTGTTCTCTCCATCACCCTCGCTTTGTCAAGAAAAATACACATCTTAGCCGTCCATTTCGTGTTCTCTTAGTGGGCAAAGAAAGCTTTATCCTCTAACGCCCACGAACCCGTGGACCCTTTTAATCGCTTTTAAAGACAGAGAATTTACTCTGACTCCATTTTTAATAGCACGGGACTATAGAGTAGAGGGACCTAACACCTGTTTTAATTATTCATAAAAATGAGTATTACCAATATAATCGTCCATATCATCATAATCAGCCGATGAAGATGAAGACGTTCACAGCTGGACCTTCCCCAAATATCTCCACATACAGTCAGCATGGCCTCCGGTTGCGCTGAGTAATAGGGACTCCGTATGTAGGGGTTCATATGGAGCGGATAAGGACCATTTCCCACCACGCTGGCCTTATGCGTGTTGGCAGGATATAATCGTCCTTCCTTCCTCCTGCCCTTTTCCCAGCTATGTGGGGTCAGTACGTACTTCTCTTCCATATTCTTATATCAGCCGTCATATCTGAATTCACACTCATCTTACACATGTCATCTTTCACACAATCCATCCATTACATCGGTCTTCCTCTACCCTTATAACCATTCACGTTCATGTAATCGTCCAATACATTTGATTCGAATGTTTGATCAAATGTTTGCCGATCTTAATATAATCGTTTAACGAATGAAAATGATAGGCAAGGCCGTATGGGATATATCCTCACCGCGCGGCCCGGTCACGACACCACCAGCTCGCGAAACGGCCACTCACGAGCCGCGCCGTGTGCACAATATATAATACACTTTAACAATTTACATGTAAACACGCAAGATAACGTAACTGCTTAACGAGGTTTTTTTTTATATTGACAAATAAGCGAGTTACGATCGTAAGTTAGAACGGCGCCGTTAACTGCCGTTGCAAAATCACTTAATGGCTACACAAATACACTTTCTAAGCCCTTCCCGAGTTTTATAAGTTAAACTTGTTAACTTAGAATTACTTTGCGAAACATACACAGTTATATGTCGTTTGAATACAACTGAATAGCATACAACATAATCTCACGAGAGGACGAAAAAGATCCTCTCCGTCTTCACATATGTAGAGATGAAGAGGATATATTTTATCCTAAAATATGTTGATGTGGTTTTTATATACTAAAAATTAACCCTAAATTAGTCTAATCTAACCCTAAGTAGTCCTATATTTCAGTAAATTTGTTAATAGACGTACGAAGCTATGAGTGGAGTGAGAGGTTCACCTGTTTGTAAGTGATAAGCCTGCCCATAACAAAGTGCGATAATTAGGAAGAAATATACACTGCAAACTATTATCCTGCAAATCTCGATACTTCAGTTATTTCACTAGCTATAACGCCATTTAAACCGGAACACAATAATGTTTGCACGGTATTGTACGGCGGCGGAATCGAGAGATGTGATGGTACCTACCTAGATGGTCTCTGGCAACAGGGACCACTAGTTACAACACTAGAACTATGCACTTGTATGATAACCTTTTGTTTTACGTGGTGCAAATGCCTTCACATACCTGCTCTCGGGAGGGTAAAGGCAGGTTATATCGTACTTCCACCGACTAAAACCCTCACCGATGTCTCGCCGTCGTGGCGTTGTTTAATAACCCAGTGCCAGTCAGTGAAAGGAGTTATTACTGCCGAGTGAAGTATATCAAGGAAATGAAGGAGTAGAGTTCACCATCAATTGGTAAGACTACCTGAAGATGGGAACCGTTTTCACAACTTCACATTGTAAGCACTTCACGATGATGATGAAAGTATTGATGATTATATTGGATACTAAAACAAGTAGCGCCGGGTGTACGCAAGAATGTGTGTCAAGTGATGTGATAATTGTGATAAAGTCGTGATCGGATACAGCGGTGACGTTTGTCAGCTGTATTACTTAACAAGGGGTCCTTAGCATCATTCAAGGACATCATTCCTATCAATGATAAAATGTTTTTACATATATTTTAATATAATTTTTAACCGGCGAAAAGAAAGGATGATTTAACGTGTAATTAGTTTGTGTGTGTTATAACTGTCTTTGTATATAGAGCTCCAGAAGATTAATTTACTTAGGGACAAGGGGAATCTAATAATAAGTAAAATAAGTTAATTGGCCTATTAAGATTTATAGTTGATCATTAGCTACACACACTAAGAGGTGTATGAGGTCCCGCACAACAACTCACGGGACCCAAGCCAACCTCACCAGCTCGTAGTGCAGCCTGCTAATTAACTAACCAAGTTCTGGCTCCCACTAACCTGAGATGGGCCAGCGTGGTGGGATACGGCCCAAATCCTCCCGTATGAGCCTCGATGTCCAGCAGTGGATCTTTATTGGCTGATAATGATGATGATGAAGCCACACTAATAACGCTTGGCATCAAGGTAATTTTTGAATTCAAGTTAAATATAAAGTAAGTGGTAGGATTTGCTAGAAAACAGTGCGATAACAATACTTAACAACTTATGTATGAAGGCCACAATAACTAAGTAGTGGAGTGTACATCATCCAGCTAGCCCCACATTGTAAGCTGGTGCATCACTTGTCTATCAGGTAGAGGTGTTTGTCTTGTCGATTGGGAGGTTAGAAAAAATTTCGACCCTGTGCCTGAAAGTGCATTGCTGGCAGATTCCACTAAGTGGACTAACAACGCAAGACCTAGTTTTGTGAAATACATTCAGCATTAACATCATTTTAACTGATGGACGTCCACTGCTGGACATAGATCTCTGGTAATATGTTCCACAAAGCACGGTACTGTTAGAGTCCAGTGGCTCCCAGCGATTCATCTAATATCGTCTGTGCACCTAATAGAATACATTAGAAGAAACCTCTGTCCAGAGGTCTACGTACATCGCCTAAAGTGATGAAAAAGTTTAAGACTTACCACCGACCTCTAGCCTCGTTGCCACTTAATGTATAGTTAAGCTTATTGTTAAAAACTTTCAATATTTGGTGTCGTCGAAAGTGTCGGACGTAAACACTCAATATTTAGTACAGATATTGCTTTTTCTCTTTATAGGACGCCTTGGAAACGATTACACAAAGTTCTTACTCCAAAAGCAGTTGTAGGGGTTTTACGATCAACTAAGACGGGGAACAACTAGACATATATATAACACATATATATATAAGCAATGCGTTTTATTACCAGACATTAAGAGGCTAATATAAGACAGTTTGTAGGATCTTGTTATATAATAGGTGCTCACACCGAGCCCTGTAAAGATTCCATTCATTTTGTGGAGGAAAAAGTAAATCGACGCAAGTTATTTTTTTCCAGTATCTCTATTGTGTATGTCGCTGTTTTTTAATGTAATAATGTATATGCAAATTGTATATACATAGAACTGTCAGTGTATACGTTTTATAAAAGACGTCTCAAAGGGAATCCCGAGCTCTAAGATAGTACATTGCGGCGACTGCTATTTTCTTACTCTACAGTAGCGCATGCGGTGGAAACTATACATGATTCTAACACAAAGAAATGTACAAATTTCATCTGCTTACAATAGTTATAGGCGAGAGGTGTTCGATGCAAGAGGTTAAGAATATCCGACGCGTAAACAGACCCGCGGACAATTGTTTATATGTACGGAACGCTTTTATATGAGAGAGCGCTTCGTTTTCCTGTTCGCGCTGAAGCAATTGCGTTGCACCGCTACATTATTTATATATATATGTATATATATATTTACTAGCTGTTCCCCGCCCTCTTTGCTGGCCGCAATACCCCCTCAATTCCCTTTGGGATAACATTTCATAGACGCCTGAGGTATGACTTTAAGCAGGGGACCGACTTAAGACTAGATATCGCCAATCTAGTCGAGATAGTAAAAAATAAATCGCATAGAAGTAAGTTCATGAAAATAAGTATATGTAAATATTACCTTATACATATGAACACAATAATATTCTGTGTATATTAGATAACTAGATAGTACAAGTATAGAGACAATGTAAAAAAAGAAAGATAAGAATTAATGTTAGAAAAAATGTATATAGCGAATAGTAGTGAATATGTTGTAAATAATAGGATATGGTAAAGTCCTGAATCATAATATCAGGGAAAATTAAATCATTTCCATAAAAATCAAATCATAGAATCGGGGGGGACGTTCATATGACGGTAAGTGATACACCTGCCCATAAAAACTTGGCGCTAGTTTGGATGATACACACAGCATCACATTGCGCTCGCCAAAAGACAAAAGATGTTAATTCTAGTTACTTCAGTAAATCCACTAGCATGAAGAGGGCCCAACGTATCCTGGCGGTCCGAGCCTGTCGGGCGTACCGTACGGTGTCCTGGACGGCGGGTACGCTTCTCGCGGGCGATGCGCCTTGGCATCTACAGGCGCAGTCGCTCGCGGAAGTGTACCTCTTCCTGCGGGATGCCGGAGAGCGTCGGCCGGACCCGGCCACGGTCCGCCGGATCAGGCGCGTTGCCCATGACGCCCTGATCCGGCGGTGGGAGACGGAGTTAGGTAACCCTGCCGCCGGCCGGGACACGGTGGAGGCCATCAGGCCCCACCTGTCCCGGTGGATGAGCCGGCGGTACGGGGCCTTGACGTTCCACCTGGTGCAGGTGCTGACAGGCCATGGATGTTTCGGCAAGTACCTGCACCAGGTGGCTCGTAGAGAGATGACGCAGGAATGCGTCGAGTGTGGTGCGCCGATTGATACGGCGCACCACACTCTGGCGGAGTACCCGGCATGGGGGCCGCAACGCCACGCCCTCGTCGCGCAAGTCGGCAGTGACCTCTCGCTGCCGACTGTAATCGATCGTATGTTGAGCAGCGAGAGGTCTTGGAGGGCGGTGGCCTCCTTCTGCGGCGCAGTGATGCGTCAGAAGGAGGCCGCCGAGCGCACGAGGGAGGCCGACGCCGCTGCCGCACCTTGCAGGCGGCGGCGGGCCGGCGGGAGAGCGCGGCGGCAGAACCACGCCGTCCGCTTCCTCCCGCCGTGAGCGATGGGCCCCTAGCCGGGCACGGTGTGAGGGGGCGTTCGGGCCGTTGGTCGTGGCCCTTTGGGCCTTTTGTCGTGTTTCCCCTGGGGGTGCGTCCCCCGGGGGAGTCTTGGTTTTTGTCCCCCCCTCCCACTTCGACGAGGGGGGGGAGTCTGGAGGGAGGAGGCCGCCGCCCAATTCCTTCACGGGAGGGCGGCGGCCGGGCATGCGCTCCGTCGTGGGCGCGCGCGGTCGTCTGTGGGGTCGGGGGGCCCCAACGTGCCGGTCCCGCGAGGGGCCGGTACGGGACGGCAGGTGGGTGCCTTTGCTCCCCGCGGGCACCCACCACGAGGAGTTTTATACGCGGAGGCGCCCGGAGAGTTGCTTGGCTGAAACCCGGGCGTCTCCAGTATGCGTGTGGCGGGACAAGCGGTGGTGGTTTTAGTGGGTATGGGGGTCACGCACAACATCTCAGTGGCCCCGAGCCCCACATAACCCGGCGTCCCCCCCCTTGAAAAGGACGCTGGGTATGCGTTAACAGCATTTCCACCACCGATATCAAAAAAAAAAAAAAAAAAAAAAAAAAAAAAAAAAAAAAAAAAAAAAAAAAAAAAGTAAATTCACTAGCAACAACGCCTCCCAAACCGGAATATAATCATGTTTGCAGATTACTGTTTGTCGGCCGCAATAAGAGCTGCGGTAGTACCTAGATGGTCTCCGGCAACAGAGACCTACCACTAATAATAGTCTTCTGCCTAACTACCACATTTCCAACTACAGCTGTCAATATCAAGCCTTGTAAGCAGCGATATTACAGACGTGGACAATATGATGTAGTGTATACCATCCTCCAGGTAGCTCGCTGGCCTAATGGTTAGAGCGTGCGGCTTTCATTCCGAAGGTCGCGGGTTCGAACCTCGGCATGTACCGATGACTTAATATTTAAGTTATGTACATTTGTGGACTTTAGTTACAACAGCGAGATACGAACGGTGAAGGAAAACATCGCGAGGAAACCCGCACATGACTTAGAATTCATTCTAAGGTATGTGTGAAGTCACCAATCCGCATTGGGCCAGCGTAGTAACTATGGCCCAATCGCCCTCATATTGAGGGTAGGCCTGTGCCCCAGCAGTGGGGACGTAAATGGGCTGTTATTATTATTATACCATCCTAACTAGGGCTACGTAATTATTCATTCGAATGAGGAGACAGTTCTGATCGTCTCGTGGCATTTCATCCGATAACAGTCCGGAATATCTCGCGAAGGTATCCCATGGGGGGGTTTCCTCACCAAAAAAGGCAATACCTGTTATATATGCAAAACGTCAATTAAGCTATCCGGTTTAAAGTCAAGGAAAACTCGTCGCCGCATCCGTCGCAGTTGCTTAGCTGTTACGAAATCATAAGGATAACGCAGTTTTCCCCCAACCTGACGCCGGCCCTGTTATCTTAACTTTATTATATGAAATTTAAGTTTTAGCAGTTGACAGTGATGAATTGTACACACGATCTCTCAGCAGCGCGATAAGATAGTGTGCGCCGTCTCAACTATAAATAAGTATTTTGTGTCGCGCGAATTACATATCTAAGTATACATTATTCATACTTAAAGTATCTTCTAAACAAACGTCGAACTGTAATGATATAATTAATGACACCTAGTGGACCCTCATTAACAATCTTCCTAACAACTGGGGAAGCAAGGTGAGGCTGGAAACCAGCGCTAATCGGATGCTGTTCCGGTCAGCATTAGCTGAGCCATCTCCCTTTGCCTTAGCAATACATAAATAAAAAAATATATATAATATCATACTAAGATAATTATAACGCCCTTAAAACCGGAACGCATTAATGCACACTACTGTTTGGATCTAAAATTGAAGCTGCAATAGAAATCATCATCAGTCAATACCAATCCAATGCTAGGCATAGACCAAGATATCCCTATACCGATCCTGTTTCCACATCCAGCGGTTTCCAACGACCTTTATCTATACTCTATGCTAATTATTGCTTAATTCGAGGAAAAACTTTTTAATTTTATATTATGTCTAAGGAAAATGATATAAATTACCTATTCCTAGATAAGGAGCGAATGCAAAGTAGACCTTAAACAGTTCGTGGAGATAATTGAGGAGGTTGCAAGGATAAGTTTTTTTTATTATCAGTCCTTTTTATCCAGTAAAAGCAGGCAGAGGCGAATAAACCCCCACTTTTCGTCAGATGTGGTCAGTTTAGGTCCCGTGTAACAGGGGGCGAGCCTGTTGCCACTTTATTTGGGCCACCATACACACACACACACAAAGATGACTTCAGTGTGCGGGTTTCCTCGCGATGTTTTCCTTCACCGTTTGTATCTCGCTGTTGTAACTTAAGTTCACAAATGTACATAACTTAAATATTAAAGTCATCGGTACATGCCGAGATTCGAACCCGCGACCTTCGGAATGGAAGCCGCACGCTCTAACCATTAGGCCAGCGGTAAAAAATATTAAGTTATTAATCTCCGCACTTATTACATCATTCATCTCTGCAATGGTGATCCTTCACTGAGTCACAGGTCTGACAAACTGGTGTGATAAGGTCTTATATGAAAACCGTGGCAGCGACGAGCTTCTGATGGTTGTAGGAAACCGACAATATGTGAACATCTTTAACCCACTGGATGCGAGCAATGCGTGACCGATCAATGTGATCTTTGGTGGAGGCCTATGTCCAGCTGTGGACGTCAACGGCTGATGATGATGATAGTCAAATGTAATATGAAAGAGGCGAACTGAAAAATATAAATATAGTATGCCTCGTTAACAGGTCCGATCGATGTAGAGATCTTTGGGGAAGCTAATGGATATCTATCAGCTGCTGATGGTGATGGTGATGATGCTTACTTAATATATTAAATTAAACAATATTTACACTCTTGCGATGTTAGTGTTGATAAAGATTACTAGAACATCTGTTTTGTCCTAGCTATAATGCTATGTAGTGGTGAGGTCCGTTTTCTCTATTTTTCTTCTCCATTTGGCTCTGGCCTCGACATCACTATCAGCTTGGCATCTTCATCAGCCGATAGACGTCGACTGCTGAATATACGCCTTCCCCAAAGATCTCCATATCGGTCGGTCCCGTGTTGCTTGGCATTCAGTGGCTTCCCGCAATTCTCACCAGGTTAGTCGCTTGGTATTTGTGTATATTCTTTGAGCTTCTCTTGAGGCTGCTAACGCACAAAAATGCCGAAGTTCTTACAAAATGCACAGTGAAATAGAAAGGTTGAAACGAACGTATCGTCTGGAGCGTTCCAATCTAATATTAATATACAATGTATGGAACTGATACAAATCGCCCAAGGCCGCGCCGCTGAACAATACGCCGTAATTCATTTAATGATGCGCGCGCGCCGCTGTATTGTTACAGATTAAACTGCCGACGAGTATACTAAGTATTCATACTCGATATTTGCATAAAACCTCGCCATGGGCGGTACTTATATTGAGGTATTCATAAGGTGAGATTAACGCGTGTTCATTAACCTTCTCTATATTTGGGTGAAGTTATATATAAGATGAAATAGAATAAGGAATAAGGTTTTGTTACCATCATCATTCTCATTATCAGCTGATAGATGCCGATTGCTGGACAAAGACTTCCACCAAACTACGATCGGTCCAGCGCCGTTAGTCTCGATAGATCTATTGCATAGTGCTTTTGCGGATATCCTAACCTCTTTAATTGTATATACAATTTATATATTTCAGGCTTTTTGTCCACATATAAATGAATACAGGGTAAAAGAAGATATGTCTTCTAAGGGTGAACATATTATTTTAGAAGAATAAAAAATATTATGACTGAATGCGGTAGAAATGATTGGAGAGGCATAAATTCAGCAATGGCTAGCTGTGACGATGATGATACGAAGCCATTAGAACTAACAATTGGATCCCATCCTCACTTCCTCTTATGAACCACGTCCCGTGCCATCACCGCAATAAAGCACACAAGCGTGGCATCGCCGTAATTAGTCGAATACTCTTCAACGTATCGCAGCACATGCTAAACTTCGTGTCGGTTATTTCTGTCCGACGGTCGCCGGCAGACGCGGAAACAGGCCGCGTTACCAAACAATCAGCTCCAAATGGAGCGCAAAGTTCAATTCACGAAGTCGAGGATGAAATAAAAAAAAAACCGATGTTGGAGATATTTAGTTTTTAAGCTCGCAATTATCGCGTTTGAGGTCGCCGTGACCTTAGTTTTTACGGACCAATTTTCTATAGTCAAGGACCGTTCCACAATGGACTCGGATTAGCGACGAATTCGCGTCCAATTGTCTCCGCCGGTGACGTACGGAGGTTATTCCACAATTGTAAATATTTTTTTCCTACTGTTCGCCTGCTTCCATCTCTGTTGCGAACGGCGTTTATTATCATTCATAACAGCTTCAGTTACAGCGATAGACAATGGGCTCTTAGACAATTTATTCAAATCGAGTCTTAAACAGAAAAGTCTGTACATGCGCAATGATGAAATGTAGTTACTAAACGATGATTTTAGGTCACCTAATTTTAATCAGTGTGCTGTTAAGTTGTCAAAAACCTATACGATGCTTTGTAAATGTGGCTATTTTTACTTTTCTTCTAAATGTGTAATGAATAAATTTCAGAATCATTTCATGTCACCACAACCTACATCATCATGAGCTAATAGACGTTCACTGCTGGATTAAGGCCTCGCCCAAAGATCTACCCATTTGTAAGGGTTCATAAGAGTGGATTTTGGGTTTTTCCCACTACACTATCCCGATGCGAGTTGGTGGGAGCCAGAACCTTGTTTGTTGATTAGCAGGGCGCACCACGAGCTGGTGAGGTTGGCTTGGGTCCCGTGAGTTGTCATACGGGAACACTTGCACCTCTGTTTTACCACACAGTGCTTTAAAAGAAAATAGCTCTTAGGCGTCTAATCTACATTGTAAAAGTTAGTGTTTAAAGAATTAATAAAGACGTTTCTTAATAAATAATATATATATATAGATAAATAACCCAACAGCCTGATTTTTGTAGCAAATCTTCTAAAGTCTCATCAATGCAATAGTTCAGACTGCTGGAGTGCTTTACGGAATATCCAGGTCCGCTTATAGGTATAGAGGCAGGACGGAAGTCTCAATGATTCTAGACGGTAAGGACGACTTCCGAGTGGATTTTAATGGGTTATAGAATCAACATCACCCTGGTTCTCTTTCAGAAGTTTTTATGAAGACTCCCTTTATCTTCACGATGAGAAGAAAAAATCTCTATGATATATCCTCTTAGATGCCGAACCGGATGTGCATTTGATATGCAACTTGATGTTATAAGTTGTTTGTCAAGTAAATGCGGTTTTTAATGTAGAGTCTCAGTGATCAGTAACATTAATAAATCTCTTTGATTTATCACTTGACGATTCTCGGAGGCGTTGTATGAATTGTATTTAACAATAGTTTTAATATTCAAGCTGCGCCGCCGGTGGGAGCTGACCATAGAGCGGTCACCGTCGGCCTTGCCACCACCGTCCCCGATTTCTGTATTGTGCAATACTGTCGCTGCTGTTTGATCTACACAGAACCAAAGAAAGTAGAAATTATCTAAAATTCTATTATTGTTTACTATAGCTCAACTTTATCTGTGTACTATAGCTGTTTTGAAAATATTTATACGAATATATACAATATCGATCTAATCAAATTTAAGGTAATTTTATATAAGAAAGTACGCTGTATATAACATATTTAATAATTTTCTCAAACACATCAACTTGTCTCTGTAAGAATCTTTACCATCATCATCGTCATCAACCGATGGACTTTCTGCGCTGGACAAAGGCCTCCCCTAATGTTCTCCACACACACTCAGCATGGCCTCAGGTACCAGGCTCTAGGAGCCGTCGTTTGTAGGAGCGTATATGGGGGAATTTAGGCTATATCTCACCACGCTGACGCAATGCAGGTTGGTGAGAGCCAGAGCCTCATTTGTTGATTAGCAGGGAGCACCACGAGCTGGTGAGATTAGCTTGGGTCCCGTGAGTTGTTGTGCAGGGCCCCTCACCAATTACGATGTCAGGTCAACGTGTTACGGTAATTCATTTAAGTACAGTAAAATAAGGAAATACTTAATGAGGCAGCTCACCGCAGCGGCGTATGGTTTTTAATGAATACCCAAAAATAGAGCTGAGCTCCGGTTAAGTGCACGCTCACTGCAGCCGGCCTTTCACCCCACATCTGAATCCATTCCAGTTCATAATATATGAATGCAAAGTGGTTTGATTTTTTTTTAAAACAAAAGGCAATGACACAAAAAGAAGCTAAGTAATTATCCGTATTTTTATTAGGATCCAAAACATCTTGTTTATGGCCCATTGTGAAGCACTATAGTAACGTAGTAGTAGTAGTGTTTTTATTGACGTAGTGACGAGACGAGCATGACGTTCACCTGATGGTGAGTGATATGTTTACCTTAACAATAGACCTAGTAAAGAACATATACACAGCACCTCATGGTGCTCATCGCCTTGAGACATAAGATATTTTGTCGCATTACCGGAACACAGTAATGTTTGCACAATGTTTACCAGCAGATGTGGTCGTTGCGATTTAACCTACCTAGACCGTCTCCGACAACAGAAACAAGTAGCTTTAGTAAGTAGCTGTAGTAATACTTTTCATTGCTAATGCAATCAAACTAGTTAAATCAACTATGCTACTAACCACCAAGACATTATGCTGTTCATCTCGAAGGTTTCAAGACCTCCTCACCATTTTTGGGATAATTCATTTATTTATCTTAAGCACGGTAATAAAGTCCAGCAGTGGAGGTCTGTCGGCTGATGATGATGATGACAGTAATAAAGTTATTTATTATTGATTAACCCCTCATATTAAATCCTATAAAAGACATGAAAATTTTACAAGTTACATTAAAAAAAATCAGTTAAAAAAAAAAAGTACTATAGAGGGTGCAAGGGTTTGCGCGGAACATCTCACAGAATTCAAGCCAACCTCACCAGCTCGTGGTGCAACCTGCTAATCACCAAACGAAGCCAGAGTAGAGGAAAATGGCTAAAAATCACACAATATAAATCCTTACTCGATCGAGGTGAGAATTGTTGAGGGAGCCCTGTGTCCAGCAGTGGACTTCTATCGGCTGATGATGATGAAGTACTATAGAAATTCTTAGTTAAGCCTATTATGAAGATGAATGCAATAACTTTTCATTACATAGTATTAAACAACTTCTATTAAAAATATCGATTTTTATAATGACTTCGATAATGAGTATGTACGTTAATTACTATCACATGCTTTCTTAATTAATTGTATTTTTTTATGTACAAACTTATATATTTAAAGTATATAAGGTAATGATAAAAATAAGACTAAGTTTTCTTAAATTTTTGACTAGCAAGATTCTTTAAGCTTAATTTCCTTAATCACTTAGCTAACTAGTTGAAGAGTATAGTGAGTGTAATGTCCTAAGTCACGCCGAAGGTGGAGCGGCGGCATTGACGTACCATCGTCATTCACACGGGAAACACGTGGGAACGGAAGTGAACTTCTGCAGAATAGAAAAGAACTTGCAGCAAAAAATGCATAATAGAATTTCACATTACCATCGTGTCGCAAACTACACGCGAAGGAGACCAGGGCGCTGCCAGTGGAAGTTAAACGTGTCAGGTGGGTTCGTATCCATAGCAACCAAAACATTCACATAACAAACATACATATTGTATACTATATATATAAGATAATTATTAAAACAGATGTAATAAGAAACTAAGAAAATACGAGAGTAAGAGGGGAATGACAAATAAGTGGGGATTTATTTTCTATTACTAGTAGCTGATAAGTTCTTATAAAAGCTGACTATACAGCGGGTATTAAGGGGTAGTAGGTCTCTTTTGCTGAACACTGTCTGGGTCGGTACCATTGTTGCTTTTTCTACCTCCAAACAGTAGTGTGCATATATTACTGTGTTCCGGTTTACTACCGGGCTATTGAGATAATGAGACTCAACGTGTTATGTCTCAGGCGGCGAGCGCAATGCGGTGCAATGTCATCCTAACTAGCGCCACGTTGTAATGGGCGTATCACTTATTATCAAGTGAATATTCCGCTCGCTTTTCGCTTAATTATTTAAAATAAACTGTATATTTTTATGATTAGGCATATATTTTGGTAGATATATATGTTTTAATAGAAAGGAAGCTGTTTTGGTATTGTGTCTCTAGTGGACAAAAATCAACGGTACTATACATATTTTATTAGTATAAGTTTTTTTTTTTTGAGTTTACCAAATAGATTAGGAGCTGATACATCCATTTTTTTACCTGAAGATATTATATGATATTTAGAATATCTGAGGATCGAATTGGTTATCTAAATCTGATCGCCAAACTTCAGCTTGAAGAACGCATCTAATGGTGATGATGATATGATACGGCAGCTTATAACAACGTTAAGCTAATTAGGGTTATAAACACAGCTTGTTGATGAAATGTCTATGTCTAGCAGTGGACGTCTATCGGCTGATGATGATAGCCCTTCAAACCGGAACTCAGCTATGTTTGCACACTACTGTTTGACAGCAGAATTAGGAGCTGCAGTGGTGCCTCGCCACGATCTCCGACAACACCTGCCACCAGTGATGTTTGTTTGTCTGTCATATCTTGTCTGTAGTAATGTACTATTTCGTTAGTTACGATAGTTTTATTAAAGAATGTTTAATGATTATTATAAATATATTTGCATGTGTAAATGTCGTGCCGTGAGTGAGAATGGAGCCGCGTCACCGGTTGCATAAGGCCGGCGGCTGTTTCGCGGCGTGCGACAATTGCCCCGATTTCTTTAAGGTGAAGGCTCCTTTACAACAAACGACTCTTGAACAGAGCCGCGCCCGCTTCTAAAGAGATACGATTTAAACAACGCTGCAGGGAAGGTCGCGGGGTCTAAAAGTCGCCCATGTCACGGACGAAGGATAGTATACATGATATGTAAGCAACTACTTATAAATTGATTTAATCAATATCTATTGCAATTACAAACTAAAGATGGATAATCATTGATTTCTTTTATGTGAGAGAAATCACGATTCCCAGCAGTGGGAACAATAAGAGTCACGTTTATTATATTACCAATGGTTTAGTAATATTTATACAAAATAATTATATGTCATAAGTCATAAAAAGTTTAGATAAATAACTAAGTTATTTTCACTATTTCCCGTCATAATACAGCGCCAGTCATATCGATCATCGTTTGATAACAATAATGGGGTTTGGAGGGTAGATATTTTTTAAATATAGTTACTATATTAAAAAAACATATATATGTTATAAAGTAAACAGTCATTATTTATTTAATGTATCCATTATATAAGTTTGGCAAATATCTCCCTTCCGCTTTTTTGCTCTTTATTCAATGCTTTATAAAAAGTGTTACAGTGATCGGATTTAGTTCAAATATGCGCCGTTTTGTTCGATAATCTGTTTCCATCTAGACGGCAACTTCATAATACCTCCCTCGTAGAAGCCCCCCTCCTTATTTGCGAAGAACTCGGACAGCCACTTTTCACAAGCCTCTTTTGAGTTCAACTTTACACCACCAAGGGCGTTCACCATGGACAGGAACAGGTGGTAATCACTTGGCGCTATGTCCGGGCTATATGGTGGATGCGATAAAACCTCCCATCCGAGCTCCCGTAGCTTCTGACGAGTCATCAACGAAGTGTGTGGTCTGGCGTTGTCCTGGTGGAACACTACACCCTTCCTGTTGGCCAATTCTGGACGCTTCTGGTCGATCGCCTGCTTCAAGCGGTCCAGTTGTTCGCAGTAGATGGTAGAATTAAGCGTCTGGCCAAATGGGAGCAGCTCATAGTGGATGATTCCCTTCCAATCCCACCAAACACACAGCAAAACCTTCCTGGCCGTCAATCCCGGCTTGGCCACTGTTTGGGACGATTCACCGGCCTTCGACCACGACCGTTTTCGCTTGATATTGTCGTATGTGATCCATTTTTGGTCGCCGGTCACCATCCGCTTCAAGAATGGGTCGAGTTCGTTCCGTTTCAGCAGCATATCGCAGGCGTTGATTCGGTCCAGAAGGTTTTTTTGCGTCAAATCATGCGGCACCCAAACATCAAGCTTTTTTTTGTATCCAGCCTTCTGCGGATGGTTTAAAATGGTTTGGTGACTAACTCCCATCTCCTGGGCGATGTCACGAGATGCCACATGCCGGTCTAACTCGATGTAGTCCATGATTTGATCGGTATTTGTCGTCACAGGTCTTCCGCCGGCTGGCTTATCCATGGTGTCGTTTTCACCGGCTCTGAATCGTCGAAACCATTCCTCCGCGGTTCGAAGTGATAGAGTACCATCCCCCAAAACACCATTAATCTCACGGAACGTTTCTCTAGCGGATTTGCCTTTAACGAAGGAAAACTTTAAAATAGCGCGAATTTCGGCGTTAGTGAACTCCATGTTTACACGTCTATAACTGTTGAACGCAATATCCAAACTAATTATGCATAGCGTCGTTTTGTAGGTTATGTCAAGACCTTTCAAATTATGTATAGTATTGCCAGATACGAGCTCTGTAGCGCTTTGTACATAGCCGCGAAATTTAAAAGACAAAAAGGCGGAAGGGAGATATTTGTCAAACCAATATATTAATTAATCATTTTAAACTTAACAACATTAAAAAGGCATTAATTAGCTAAGTAACTTTCTGTCCTAACTCTATTACCTTTTCAGTATTATATATATAAACTCGCTTCTTCCGCCTTGTGCTTGCCGTAACACCATTACAACTCACTTTTGTGAAGAGATTTTGTAAAATCTATTCTAAGCTGACCTCTAAACAGGAAGCAATATCTCTACCAAATTTTGAGTGTTTATATCTAACAGTTTCAGAGATCTCCTGTTTATATTGATGATTGTTCCATATTTAATAACTATCTTTGTATTTTTCTTTATTATCCTTCCTTTTGATAACACAAAGAGCGGATAGAAGAAAATATCATCTAGCATATCAACATTTTTATGTTACAGGAAATTGTAAATTAAGTTAAATAATCAAAAAGGTAGGATTAGTTTATTGGTTTAAGCTCGTCGCTTACATGAAAGTTCTCGCTCCAAGGTCATGGAATCTACCGTCGTAAAGAGCTGCCAGGTCGGCGTGGTAATACCTGACGCATGCGTGCGATGGAGCTGATCTTGTGATTAGTGACAATAGCCGCAATGCGTTCCTGACGGTGCCGTCACCACAGATAAGATAATGGCTTGTCCACTAATTTGCATTAAGTATCCACAATCCGCAATCAACATACTACTGCAGTGAAATATACAAATCCATATTGCGAATTGTATGTATAAGTAAAGCACAACTTGATAGCCGGTTGCTATGTAAAACTATATTTTATTTCCGCTGCCATAATATAATAATGTGTTTTTTAGAAATCTATACATATACATATATTATAGCGCAAATAAAATGTATAGTTAAAAATGAATAGTTATATAAATTAAAAAAAAAATAGATTCGCCGTACAAATGTGACGTCACCAGTTCGAGGGACACATCTGTTCCAACGCTGCCAAAATGTAAGAGAATCACCACAGACCGTGGGCCAGGTCCACGAGCCCAGTGTCAGATGAGCTGTAAGAGTCACAATGGCTTCCAGCGCGAACATCACCACGAATCTAGTCGGTAAGAGAATGTAAAAATGGAAACGAGACACTGGGTGGACTAACGATCTGGTAAGAATCGTGAGAACCCACTGAATGCGAGCAACGCGGGACCGATCGATGTTGAGATTTTTTGGGGAGGTCTATGTCCAGCAGTGGATGTCTATAGGCTGGAAGGGATAGCTGCGCTCCAAGCCCTAAGGAAGCACGTCTCTCTCTGAACTCTCACTAAAGTTGTGAGTAAGTTTAAGTTAATATAAAACAATGAGCCGTATTACCGGTTTATGTCAAAACGTTTGAAAGTGGTAGAGGTGGCCGGTGCACTGGCATTCGGGTGTCACGCGCCGGCGAGTGCGGAGTGGGGTAGTGACTCCGAGCCGGCTACCCGTGACCCAAATATCAACGGGAAAATTGTAATAACTTGAAAGGAATATCAACAATGTGTGTTCGCATGCGCTCAACTCATCCGGACCGGTTATATTTGGGAACTTTATTTTTATTACTACAACTTGATCACTTACTTAATCATCATAATTTACTGCTCGTTCATTGAATACTTTATTTGAACAAGTTTAATAAACGGTGTTGAAAGTATTCAATAGTTTATATGAAGACTAGTGAGACTACTACTAGTAAGATACTGTGTTACACTATCGCTATTATTAATAATAGGTTTTTTTTTTTAATAACTACCTATCGCTTTGAATCTTTTTATTCGACGAATCGACGAGGGCGAGCAAAACTTTTTGATGGAAGAGATGCGCGAGCGCGTAAATACGTGGCGTTAGGATATTATACACTACACCACATTGCGATCGTCGTCTTGAAACATAAGATGTTAAATATCGTTACCCCAGTAGTTTCACTAGCTACATACCCTTTAAACTGAAACACAGTAATATTTGCACAGCACTGTTTGTCGACTGCAATAATCGCTGCGGTAGTACCTACCTAGACGATCCCCGGCAGCAGAGACCTACCAGAATAGGGCTAATATAAAGGTTTCTATGAATATCAAGATGATTAGATTAATTATAGTTAGATAGTATAAAGTAACAATTAAGTTATGACTATATTAACAAAAGCAGCGACAGCTGATGTTGGAAAATTGCAGCTTTTAAGTGTTAAGGTGAAGAAGACAAAATTAACAATGTACAAACAGTAAAGAGTAAACGTAAAAGCTAATAAACTAATTCGAGTGCAAGTAGGGTTGTTGTGATGGTGCCGGTGGTGTGTGTGCGCAGTGTCGGCGGATAAGCGGATAAAAACATTGATTGAATCCAGACGCGCGTCCGAATTCCGGTCGGCGGACGTAACGCCCAGCGCGCCGATATAAGAATAAAATGAGATATGTACACGAACACAACACATTGTTACACCAACCCACCCACTTCAGCACTCTTCACCATCATCATCGTTAGGTGTCTTCTTCAAACTGAAGTATGGCGATCGGATTGAGAAAACCAATTCGAACCTCAGCTATTCTTTTTAACTTATGGTATTTAAACCCGGTCCACTTCTTAATGTCGTCAAACCATTCCTTTCGCTGTTAACCAGGTGCTAATTTCTAGGAATTTTTACCTCCAAGATCAACCTCGGGAACTCATACAGCGTTTCTCTTTGAAGATGTCACAAAAATTAAAATTTTATATTATATCGGATTACCTCCTGGTCTCAAACGGCGTAAACACCAAAATATGTTTACTGGTTTTCTGGTTTCTTCTATCGGCTGTCATATCGGAATTCACCCTCTTCTTTCACATGTCATCTTTCACACAATCCATCCACACTTTCTTCGGTCTTCCTTCTACCCTTATAACCATCCACGTTCATTCTCATTACTTTCTTTGTTACATGTCCTTCATCCCTCCGCACAATACGCCCGCCCCACGGTAACCCCTTGCTCCTCGATTTCTCTGTCACTGGAGCAATTAATTACATTCGTTAAGTAGTTTATTCGACAAATTTCTTCAAGTCGTGTTGCCAGTGTAAACATACGGATCCGAGACGTGGCTCTTACTGCCGGCCTCATGAGAAGGCTGAAAGTCAGTCAAAGAACAATGGAGAGGCCTATGCTTGGAGATTCTTATCGCGATCGATTCAGAAATGTGGAGATCCGCAGAAGAACTAAGGTCACCGACATAGCCCAAAAGACTGTTACACTTAAGTGGCAGTGAGCAGGGCATATTGCTCGAAGCACCAACGGCCGATGGGGGAGTAAGGTCATCGATGATGAGATCTTTGAGAGAGGTCTATATCCAGCAGTGGACGTTTATCGGCTGATACTAATGATGATGAAGTACTTTACTCTATTTAATTTTAATGAAATATGTAAGTAAGATAAATCTGCCGTTTCCAATCTCTGCGCATATATCATAGTTTAATTGCCGCAATAAACGTAATCCTAAGCCTTTATAGCGCAGCTTTCGTTTATAACTTTATTGCACTTAAAACTATGTGAAGGCTGTTTCTCTAATCAGTTGGATCCGCCAGATGAACATGCGAGACCATAGATAACCCCAGCGAATTTCGTGTTCTGTCTGTTCGTAGAATTAATAAGTGGCTAATTGTCATCACGATTAAGAATTAGATGCGATTTGAAAGGAAATTGATGATGAATGACAACAATCGATCGTTGAACACAACTGTACAAGACTTTTGAAGTATATTTAAAATATTATATAAATACTAAGGTATAGAATCAGCTGGAGACTATTTCTAAACGTTTGAGACTGGTTGCGGGATCTTCGATTCCTGTGTGAACTCGTGCTATTAAGAATGCTTGTTGTAGAAACTAAAAGGATCTTCGGTTCGTAGCCTTAATTGTCCACTAAGCGAACCCAGGGTAGAGGGCTAGTACGAAGTGGTCTTGAGTCTGTCGTAACCAAGCGTGAATTGTAGCGAGGATTACGGCTCTCCTAGGGACATGCTTTGGCGCAGTGCGGGAAGAGATCAGTTTGTTCCGTAGGAGATCCGATGGCTCCTCGCAATGCACTAAAGATGTCCACAGAGGGGATTTTGGTGGGTAAGATTCCAACATAACTTTATCGTCTCCTCCAGAAGCAAAGTGTCTTAAACAAATTCCGCCGAAAATAGAGATCTTTGTATTCTAGTCTGCCTTCTATAAGTCTATAGGGTATTATAGAGATAATAAGATCTGCGGCCATAGTGTAGGTCTGCGCTGGATTTAAAGAAGTTCTAAGTAGCATCACCGAAGTGAGATGATGAACTGAACGGACTGGACAGTAAGTCTTGAAGCAAATATCGCAATGTGGTACAGTATGGATATCTCCCGTATATTTTGTTGAATATTACTATACAGAAACTATAGTATTCTATTGCAGTTATTAAAAAATAATCTATCCTACGTTATGTAGTACTAATGGTGATATGCTTGCTTTGAAGGACACTGTAGCTGAAGAATTGGTTACAGCATTTTTATATCATCACAGTAACTATAATACAAGTGCCACCAGAACGAATAATGAATTCTGTCCTTATAAAGTCAAAAAAAAAATCTTTCAATAGTCGACTATAATTAAAGTGATTGAATGCTGTCACATCCATATAAAGTATTATATATACGTGGTGTTAAATCGTTTTTACACGAGCGTTGTTTAAATCAAAATTACCGAAGTGCGAAGTATATAAATAACCAATTAAAGCCAAAGTAACCGTTAATTTGCTTTGTTAATAACGCCATCTGTCCTCTCCTCGGGCTTTTTATCGTTATTTTTTAACTGACCCTCAATCAACGTTCACGGATTGTTAGTTAACGCTGAAGACCTGCATTCAACTGGCGCTTCCATGATAAAGTTTAAATTATAATGAATCTGAAGGAACAACAATATTAAGTTTAAACCCATTTTATGCTCTCATTTTTGAACATGTTAACTCAAGGTTCCGAGTGTGTTGCAGTAACCATGGTCATATGACTAAGCTGATAAAACTCCTGATCTCATAGCCCTCAAAATGTACATACAACTATCTTCACTTCTCTAAACGAGACCAAGGTGGACGAAGGTGATGGAACTAGATGAGGAAGGGCCTGCTGCTCTTCCATAGTTATAGGATAACGAGGTTATGATTAGAGAAGGTTGCTCGCCAATATTCCGGCTATCTTATATTGCCAGCTGGAACATAGCGATATTGTTATAGCACCAGATTTTTAATACAAGAGTGGAGCCAATCAGGTTGGGTAGAACCACGGTCCACCGAGTTATAAAGGAAGTGCACACTGCCTCTACAGCATGAAGGCAGTTGAAACTAAAAGACATTGTAGGCAGTACTGAATAGTTGACTCTCATGAATCATTGAAGGTCAAATAACCGATCAGCACTGAGATCAAAGTTTCCGATAAAAAATACGACATTGAAGATGAATCAGTTGTGTAATCTTCAATACAAAGTCATTCACAATGTACAATATCATTCTTAAGGCAATTTGCGAATTCGCTACAGTTGTAATTTTTTTTTATAACCGGAATGAAAAGACGAGTGAGACGTTCACCTGATGGTGAAGAGACTCAGACCCATAACGTGGCCACTGAGGAAACACTGCACTAAGTGATGCTCTTCGTAAAATAGATTCAAGGTATAAGTATAAAGACTAATCCAGAACATGAATGTAAATATGATATTTAGGTGCAGTAGTAGATAGGAAATATGGTGACTGACCGCTAACCTCCGCTAGTCGAGAAGCACCTTAAGAAGAATAATAGATAAGTGTGAATTGTAAAGAAATGAAAAAGAGCAACGAGCCCAATAATTTAGGCGAAGAATAATAGACGGAATGGAATGAGGGGAATAGAGTATAAAAGATGAAGTGAGAGGAAGTGAAAACTGAAATGACAGAAGTTTGATGAGAGATTAATATTTTAATCTTTTTAAAAACTGAAATGGACCCATCGCTCTCATATTGCGGGTAGGCCTGTACCCCAACAGTGGGGACGTAAATTGACTCTTGAGGAGAGAAAAAAAAAAAACTTAAAAAATATTATTTCTCTAAACCAACTCGTGGGACCCAAGCCAAACTCACGTGCTCGTGGGGCACCCTGTGGGGCACTGGCTTCCACCAACCCACATTAAGCCAGCGTGGTAGTAAATGGCCCAAATACCCTACATAAAATCGCTGCCCACGCTACGTAGGAATCTTTTGGGGAGGCCTCTGAGCAGCAGTGTACCTCAATCGGCTGATGATGATGACCTCCGCCCTATTATCGTGAAAAGGACGAGTTTAAAAAAAACAAGAAATCAGTAATGTTTGCACAGTACCGTTTGGTGGAAGAAATATAGAAAATAGAGACCAACCACCGGATATAGATGACATAATACATAAACCTTGCACGGATTTTATAAATATTTATAACTCACTCAATAATGCGTAAATAGAGCTCAGACAAATAACGGTAATAACCTATAACGGAAGAGCTTTTATATTTATCGCCTCAGTAAAGTCCCGTCGTATTCATTGTATAGCTCGTATCGGGGTTGCGGAAATAGGCGACTATTTGCGCGGGTACAGCCCGTAATAAATAACAAAAAAGAATTCTAACAATGTTTACATCTATAGAGTAACATGTTAGTAATTTTCATGTTTCTAATCCTCCTCCACAAAACGTATTCCACATGTCTGGAGGTCGTGACTACTTCCGCCCATCACTCTTGTCATCACGATGTTTCGCCGTATCGTTCTTTCTAATAAGCACTTTTTTTATACAATGAAGCGACGATACAAGCCGGATGTTCACTTAATACTAAGTGACACTCCCATCCATAACAACGTGGCTCTAGTTAAGATGTTATACACTGCACCATATTACGCTCGTCGCCCTGAGACATACGACGTTAAGTTCCATTACCTCACTAAATTCACTAGCTACAACTCCCTTCAAACCGGAACATAGTAATGTTCGAACAGTACTGTTTGAAAGAAATAGGAGCTTCGGTGATACCTATCTAAACGACTTCCGGTAACTAAGACCTACCACCAGTAAATTGGTAATAAGGAGTAGTAAGGACCGGACTTAATACCATCAGTCGAAAAGAATAGCTGAAGACTGGTTTAGTGTTCTGAATCAGACCATCAAACCTTAGCTTGAAGGAGGCGTTTAAAGATGATGATGATGATTGTTGATGGTTTCACCAATCTACCACATGCGAGTTCGGGCTGTCACGTTACTGTTAGATGGAATCGTCCAAAATGTACATTCACCAGATCAAATTAATCACACGCTCCATCTAAGGCCTAGAAAGTGTCTAATGAGCCTGGGGTCAAGGAACGCCGCGACACTATAACTTGTCCGCCATTTTATTTATTAATCACTAATCAACACGGCGTAAGATCACGTTTTTTTTCTTCTAAATCAAGTTTTTTCCTATCAGCGAGACGCACAAGATGTTCACCTAATGGAAGTAATACACCTGTAGATAACAACGTAGCGCTAGTTAGGATGATATACCCTCTCATTAACTCAGTAATTTCATCAGCTACAACATCCTTCAAATCGGAACACACTAACGTTTGCACATTACTAATTTGGGAATAGAAATAAGAACTGCGGTGGCACCTACCTAGATGGTCTTCGGAAATCTACCACCAGCCTTCTACCGGATTCCTAGTTTCTTTTTTGCTTCATCTCATCATCATCAGCTGATAGACGTCCACTGCTGGACGTAGGTCTCCCCCAACAACTCCACATATAGTCAGCATGGCCTCGTATACCGCTGGGCACTACGGCAGATCGTATATAGGGGTTCATTTAAGGAGATTTGAGCCATTCCTCATCTCACTGGTGCAGTGCGGTTGGTTGGCGGTAGCCAGAGCCTCGTTTGTTGATTAGCTGGGTGCACCATGAGCTGGTAAGGTTGACTTGGATCCCGTCAGTTCATCTCGGCGATGCTTCTGCGTCAGCCGTGGATCCCTGCCCATCAAGGGATCAAATCACCGGAGAAGTGGTAGTGTCGGACATATCATCGTGTCCATCCAAAAACACACGTGGGAGATTAAAACGCGCCGTAATGACAACTGTCAAAGCGGTTAGTTACAGCGAAGGAGAGGACGTCTCGGACGTATCTGTGGCATCACAGTCGTCCAATAAAACAATGACTACAAAAATGCCTGCGCTGACAGGTAAAAGAAGGACCAAACCTCCAAGCCCTGATGCTATCGCTGCTAAATTTGTAGCAGTGTCGGCGGAGGACTCAGAGGACGGAAAAGCAGTGGAGGAATCAGAATTCTCGGAAGACTTATCTGATCCCTTTGTGATACCATTAAACACAAGAGCAAAGAAAAGTCTTCCGAACAAGGAAGAGTTGGCCCGATTTATGCGCATCTGTGCAGATCCACGACAACAAATTGATGCCAACCTTGAAGTGATTGAGAAAGTCGCGGATCGTTCCGGTAATCTTAAAGGAACGTACGTCCGGGGCTTGAGATTAGCTGCGCGCAATGTGAAAGCTGCAGCAGAAGAACTTTCACGGAGATACGGTAGCGAGTCTGGTGACTCTTACACTGAGAGGTTGGCTAGAGAGAATGCAGAGTTGCGGTCCCAGTTAACACAATTAACCGCAAGACTCGACGGCCTAACGGAGGAGATCAACCACCTCCGTAAAGGTACTAGCCAACGTCCTGACTCTAAAGAAGCTGCTCCTCGTCCTCCCAGGCGTGGTCATGCTATCTCTGGGTCTATGAATGACGGAGAAGGGCTCATGGAGCGCATATCTGCCACGATTGATATTAAGTTAGCTGCCTTTGAAGCTAAAATCTTTCCCGATAGAGCTATTAGACCTCCGTTGGGTCAAAGGTATGGAGTCGAATCAAGGCCGCCAAAACCTGGGCTGCTATCGTTGGCAGAGATGAGGCCACCACAGCAGCCGGAGATACTTCCACGGCGCCGATCCTCTTCGATAACCGCGCAAATTCCAACGCCAAGCAGTTTGACTAGTCCACAGCAACAAGCGAAAGGGAAACCTGCGCGACAGTCACGGAAAAAACGGAGGAATAAACATCCACCAGTGGTGGACTTACCTCCGGTGATGAAAACACAAACGCTAGCGGCGTCGCCGCAGGCAACAACAAACACTTGGGCTGAGGTTGTGAGGAGACCCACCACAGAATCGAGAAATACCACGATTCCCAAGAGGCTGCGAAAGAAGCCTCCTCGTGCCCGGACTACTGCAGCTGTGACTGTAACTCTACCCGAAGGATCCTCCATTACATATGCTAAGGTAATGGAAACGGCCAAAGGCAAGATCCGGCTGTCGGACATCGGCGTCGAAAGTCTTCGCCAGAAACGAGCTCTTACAGGAGGGCTCCTATTAGAGATTGGTGGAGACGAGTGCAACCAGAAGGCAGATAGGCTAGCTGCAAAGATGCGAGAGGTCCTTTCTGATATAGGAGTGAAGATTAATCGTCCAGTTAAAACAGGAGACCTCCGTCTAAGAGATCTCGACGATGCCGTCAGCACGCGTGAAATCGCGGAAGCAGTTGCAGAGGCGGGTGGTTGCTCAGTGGATGATATTAAAGTCGGAGAGGTACACCGAACAAACACAAACATGGGCACGTGTTGGCTGCGGTGTCCAATTAATGTGATTCGGACATTGATGACTACTGGACGTGTGCGCATAGGCTGGGGATTGATTCGGGTGGAGCTACTGGATCCCAGACCTATGTACTGCTTCCGGTGCCTGGAAAAGGGACACGTTGGTAATAAGTGCCCGAACCAGGTCAACCGGAGCACACGTTGCTTCTGCTGTGGAGAATATGGCCATAAGGCAAAAGAGTGTAAAGCAGTTACACTCAAATGCCCATTATGCTCGGATCTGGGGCGTCCCTCTAACCATAAATTTGGAAAGAGGTGCGTTCTATCGACGGAAAAAAGCGGTAGGAAGACTAAAAAAGCTCCTTTAGCTTGTACAAGTGCGGCAGCGATATTACCTACAGTTGCAACCTCGAGCTCATGCTCGAGAATGGAGGTTTATACGGCCTAAAATTCACGGCGCTCAGAGTTCTTCAAGGCAACCTTAATCATTGCCGTAATGCACAGCATTTGCTGTTGCAAACGGTTAATGAGTGGAAGGTTGCCCTGGCAGTGATAGCGGAGCCTTATATCATACCCGAACATCCTCGCTGGTTTGGTGACGATACAGGCTCTGTAGCGATCTACTGGGGCGGCGGAGATGGTGCACGACCCTGCTCCTTAATCAGAGGACGGGGTTACGTTGCAGTGCAATGGGGAGCCGTAGTTGTAGTGGGTTGCTACGTGTCTCCGAACAGGTCTCTCGCCGACTACGAGGAGTACCTAGACGAGGTGGCAGTTTGTGTTCGTAGTTACCTACCTCGTCCGGTGATTGTTCTGGGGGACTTTAACGCTCACAACAGAGCATGGGGGAACCGCAGAGATGATCGAAGGGGAGACACGGTGTTAGAATGGGCGGCTGGATTGGATCTCCGTTTGGTAAATAGGGGGTCAGTTAGCACATGCGTGCGATGGCAGGGGGAGTCGGTTGTGGACCTAACATGGGCGACTCCTGCTGCGATTCGCATGTTATCGGGCTGGAGAGTTGCAGAAGAGGTGGTTACTCTTTCCGATCATCGCCACATCGTCTTTGATGTTGTAATGCGAGGGCCAGAAGGTAACTACTGCCGCAGAAAAAGCAGTCCAACGCGACGCTGGTGCTTAAAGCGACTTAACCGGGATATGGTTATGGCCGCCTCCTATATCGCGGCATGGCCTAATGCCGAAGAAGGCTCATCGGATCCGGAGGTGGAAGCAAAATGGTTCCAACACGCAGTCACGCAAATTTGCGATACCTCAATGCCTAGGGCCAGTTGTTTAAAGCGCGGAGCTGTGTACTGGTGGTCTGAGGAAATTGCGCGTTTACGCGCAACTTGCCTGCGCAGCCGACGCCAATACACTAGAGCTCGAAGGAGAAATAGGCGAGCTCCAGACGATCAGATAGCCAGACTTTACGGCGAATATCGAGCGGCTACAAAGGCGTTACAAACTGAAATTTCTAGCGCAAGATCTCGGTCCTGGTATGAGCTCTTAGAGGGACTTGATAGAGATCCGTGGGGGCGTCCGTACAGGATGGTGCTGGGCAAGCTTCGCCCGTGGATGCCCCCAGTGACGGAAACTTTAGATCCGATTCTCTTGGAGAGAGTAATTAGTACTCTTTTTCCAAAGAACCGGACAAATCGCTTCATTCACATCTCTACGTCTTCGTGGGAGTGGGAGAGCGAAATGGAGGTAACTGAACAAGAGTTGGACCTAGCTGTGAACCGTTTGAAGCAGCGGAACACGGCACCAGGACCCGACGGAATCCCCGGACGGGTCTGGGTCTTAAGTCTGGCTGTTTTGGGGAACAGGTTGAGACAGTTATTTTCTAACTGCCTTCGTAAATCCAAATTTCCTAAACCCTGGAAGGAAGCCCGATTGGTCCTCTTAAAGAAAGACGGCAAGGCCTCAGAATCTCCATCTGCGTACCGTCCCATATGTCTATTGGACGAGGTCGGCAAGTTATTCGAAAGGATTCTTGCTGTCCGTCTCAATCGGCATCTGTCGCGCGTCGGTCCGGATCTCGCCGAGAGCCAATTTGGCTTCCGACGCGAGCGTTCCACCGTAGACGCCATTTTACGCGTCCGCTCCCTGTCTGAACAATCTGTAGGCAAAGGTGGTGTAGCGTTGGCGATAAGCTTGGACATCGTCAACGCCTTTAATTCTCTGCCATGGGACGCGATTAAAGAGGCACTAATCCATCATCAAGTGCCTCTCTACCTGCAAGACGTGATCGCGGACTATTTGCGTGACAGGTACATTACGTACGTGGATCAACACGGAAATAGCATCCGAAAGGAAATTCTGCGAGGGGTTCCACAAGGATCGGTCCTCGGACCACTCTTGTGGAATCTGGCGTATGACGCTGTTTTGCGAGTTAGTCTCCCCGCAGAAGTAAATGTTGTATGTTATGCAGACGACACTTTGGTGATTGCCAGTGGAGACAACTTTGAAAGGGCCAGGGAGCTCGCCGAGCTTGGAGCGGAATCTGTCGTCGCTAAAATACACGAGTTAGGATTACAAATAGCGCCCCACAAAACCGAGGCGCTATGGTTCCACAAAATGCCGAGGTCTAGGGAACCACCTAACTGGTGTGTCCAAGTAGGTGGGCACGATGTGGAAGTGGGCCGGTACATGAAGTACCTTGGCCTGACATTGGACAGTCGTTGGGGCTTCGAAGAACACTTCGAGCGTCTAGTACCCCGGATCGAGAGAATAGCCGGTGCAATGCACAGACTGCTACCCAATCTCGGGGGACCAGTAGAGGAAGTTCGCCGCCTCTATGCGGGAGTAATACGATCCGTAGCCTTATATGGCGCGCCAGTATGGGCTAAGAGGCTAGCCATCCGACGCTGTAGAACTAAAATCTATAGCGTTCAGCGAAGAATGGCCATAAGGATCGTACGAGGATACCGTACAATATCCTTCGAGGCGGCGACAGTCTTAGCTCGATTTCCACCTATGGATATTCTGGCGGATATGGATGCGAGGGTGTACGACCGCATCCGCGCCATCCGCCAGAGCGGTGGGAGTGAGCCAGACGAAGTACTCAAGACGGCTCGACGGCAGGAGCGGCGCAGGGCTCTTGCAGCGTGGCGCGATAAGCTCTCGGAAGAGAGGTATGCGCGCAAACGCGTTGTGGGGGCGATCTTGCCGGTCTTCGATGCCTGGATGCAACGACGCGGAGGAAGTCTCACCTACAGACTTACACAGATACTTACTGGGCACGGGTGTTTCGGTGATTATCTGTGCAAGATTGGACGAGAAGCGACGGCGAATTGTTTTCACTGCGGAGGAAGAGAGCTGGATTCCGCATCGCATACGCTCGCGGTTTGCCCGGCATGGGAACCGGAGCGGCGGATCCTGATAAACCAGATCGGACAGAACCTCTCCTTGCCAGTAATCGTGTCGGCGATGCTGGGAGGAGACGTTGTATGGAGGGCCGTAGCCTCCTTTTGCGAAACTGTAATGGTACAAAAGGAGGCTGCTGAGCGGGCTAGAGAGAGGACAGATCCCGCTCGGAGAAGAAACCGTCGTGGCACTACCGTGCGTCAACACGTCGCACCGGTGAATGGTGCTCCCCTACCATAATGGGGCCTTTTGGGTTGTTGGCGATCAGGATGGGGGTTCTCATCGCCTTCTAAACGACCCTGAGGAAGACAATGGCTGGACGTGGTCGTCGGTCATTGAAATAATACTCATGAGGCTGGTAGGGTCTGTATAAGCAGACCCCGGGACGAGCTATCCCAGCATAGCGTTAGCGAGGCCGCGGTTGTGTTCCGAACGGAGATCCCGTGACCTCGCCAAACGCCGAAGGTGACCACCGAGGGGGTTTTAGTGGGTAAAAATCTCCACATAACTCTGACTTCCCCCCAGGAGGCAGAGTATCTTTTCGAAGATTTCCCCCCGCGAAAAAAAAAAAAAAAAAAAAAAAAAAAAAAAAAAAAAAAAAAAAAAAAAAAAAAGGATCCCGTCAGTTGTGCGGGACTTCGTTACACCCTTCTACTTCACTCCACTGGAGGATAAATATTAACATCCTCATATAAAGATCTTTATGTAGAGAAGTAGGTACTCTGTATTCAAAAACCTCAGGAGAAGTAAAAACCTTGACGGTAAAACGTACTCCTTCCAGAATACTATAACTGTTTTATCCTGGAACCAAGCAATGTTACCATAAAGCCTGATTGAAATTGTGTATGATATTAGTTCATAATCTCCATTACCATCTAAAGTTCACAACCTGATTAGACCCCGAATTAGAACCGCTACGGAGGCAGTTACCCGTAACTCTAGGCAAAGATAAAAAAGAAACAGTTACCGATATTATGAATATTAATAAGTCGTATCCCAAATAGTTGACAGGATTTATAACTACTTTTTGTCTCCTCATTGATTCCATCACCAAATACGTCAGTCAGGATTTACTGTCCGATACAGGGTTGTCAATGTAAGTATTTATATATATTTATTTATTTACAACTCAACGTTTACTTTGACAGAGAACTATTAAACAATTGTATGTATTCTAAATCATCATCATCATTAGCCGAATGAAGTCCACTGCTGGACATAGGCCTCCCCCAAAATTCTCCACTTAAATGGTTCTGGAGTTGCTTGCATCCAGTGGGTTCCCGCGACTCTCACCAGATCGTCGGTCCGCCTTGTCGGACGCCTCCCAACGTTACGTCTACGAGAAAAATCCTAAATACATCACAATTAATAGTTAGTAATTACTAAATTACGTAAATAACTTTCTACTATACAAAAAAAAAAAGATACGAACATATAGATATTAACGTCACTCGCCTCGAATCTAGTGCTTACTCGTTGATCTCCATTAATGATAGGTCTGTTGCCCGAGAGCGTCTAGACAGGTACCATTGCAGCGTTTATTGCAGCGTACTGTACAGATATTATTGTTCCGGTTTGAAGGGCACTGTAGCTAATGAAACGGAGACAGTCTTAATGCGACGATCAGTGTGGTGCTGTCTATGTCTACCATCATATTATAAGTAAGTGTATCATTGACTATCAGGTGAACGTTTAACATGACATGAACGTATAACAGACGAGCTGACACCTGGAGAAGAGAGCCATTAATCAGCTTCCAAGAGTTCCACAGGGTAAATACCATAACCTGTATAAAACTGTCTTCCTCCCAGAAGATATTGTTGAATACTTCCAACTCCTCTCTCTCAACGCTCCAACTAGCCGCTAAGAAGTTTGTAATTGTAACTACATGATTATTAAGCATTAAGACTTAAAACATAATTAAGTGAACAAAGTTGAAGTTAAACGCGAAATTTTTTTTTATTGTTAATTTTTTTTTCGCTTACAAAAACGCAGAAGGTCGCGGCCGCAATGCAAAACATTTACACGAGAAAAAATTACCTTTATTGTTTCTTTATGCGATGTGATTGGACCGACTACTTAACGTAACAGCTTAATCCACGTTTGCTACCGACATAAGTTTTGGATGGGTGACCGCTGTCGTGAAATTCCTTATCAGCCGATAGACGTCCACGACTGGACCATAGGCCTGCCCCAAAAATCTCCACATCCAGTCAGAACGACCTTCGGTACTATGAGGGAACTAGGAGTTGTCGTATGCACGAGTTCATATAACGCTGGCCCAATGCCGGTTGGTGGAAGCCAGATCTTCCTTTGTTGATTAGCAAGTTGCACTGCGAGCAGGTGAGGTTGGCTCGGGTTCCGTGGGTTGTTGACACTTGCTATTATTAGTAATAATACTTTCAATTCTCGCATTTAATAATATCACAGCACCTATTTTATAATGTAAGGAAGCGTTGCGATAGTAACTTATATAAAATACATATACTACAGTAAATAAACAACCTTTAAACGACTTAGAACGATGTAGCTCTCAAAATCCGTGAGCTGAAATGGCAGCGGTCCATGTCTGTCGTCTCAGTGACGGCCGATGGCAGAGAAAAGGCTTGGAGCGGAATCCGCGTACAGGTCGCGGAAGTGTAAGACGATCTCCCTCCAGATGGACCAAAGACATCATCAGGGCGGTCGGAAGTGGGTGAATGCGAGAAGCCGAGCATCGCATTTGGTGGAAGTCATTGGGGAAGGCCTATATCTAGTAGTGGATAAACAATGGTCTATAATGATTATGAAACGACTTAGGACGACTGGTGAGTGTTCATGTATCGACCGAGAAACAATATTTAATATTTATTTATTGCGATACAATTGACAACCCTTAAATACGTAGTCCCGTTATGACAGTGTTGATACACTGCACATTGTAATTAGCCGTAAAGTTCAATAAACCAAATTAATGAACAGGTTTTTAATATTTTTTTTATTGTTCATAGGGAAAAACCGCTTAAATCAATAATATTCAGTTTTATCTATTTATTCCACGCAAAATCGCGACAGAGAAAGGTTAGATATTTTTTTATGAGACCAGCGAGACGTTCACCTGATGGTAAATGATGCTCCTGTCCTTAAAGCCGTGGCGCTAAATAGCATTATTATATACAAAGCACCACATTGTACACATCGCCTCGGAACATAAGATGTTAAGCCTTATTACCCCAGTAATTTCACCAGCTGCAGCATTCTTTAATACATACACACATATAAGGCCTCGTTCCTAATAGGGTAGTCAGAGACTACCTCTCCACTTGCTACGATCCTGGCACACCTCTCTCGCTCTCTCCACTTTCATGAGTTTCTCCACTTTCATGCTAGTCGGTTGCCTAGACCCGGCCTTTCTTTAGGACAACTTCGATTTGATCGGAACATGTCCGCCCAGGTCGACCTGCACCGATTTGTCCAACCATTCTTACCTTGTATACATCTTCCTTTATCTATTCTTCATCTATTCTTTTAACATGGCCGAACCATCTAAACATCCTTTTCTCTATCTTTGTCACTACATCTTCAACCACGCCGCACCTCTCCCTTATCACACTGTTCCTCATTTTGTCCGTCAGCTTCACTCCAGTCATACTTCTCAGGTTTCTTATACCCACAGCATTAATCCTACTTTCATGTTTCTTCTGCCATTACCAACATTCAGTACCATACATCAGTGTTGGGACCAACACGCCTCTATGCACAGCCAGCCGTGCTCTTTGTGATACGTTCCGGCTATTCATGAAGTGCCCTATACACTTGATTTCCTTTCAAAACTTTTCTTTCAATATTACCATCACAAATGCCATCTCTCCTAAACTGTGAACCCAGTATACACAAATTCTTTCTTTCGTTCCACTTTTTGTCCTTTAATCATAATGTGATAGATTCTTCTCTTTCAAAAACTATAACTTTCGTTTTGCTTACATTTCCTTTCATTCTTTTGCGTCCTTTAAACCGGAACTCAAAAATGTTTGTCGGCTGCAATAGGAGCTGGGGTGGTACCTACTTAGATGGGTGACCGAGACCTATCACCAGTAGATTAGTAAAATAATAGATTGTTGTTATTTCAGAGAAAGTGAAAACTAATACGGGTTTTTACAAATCCGCCCATTTTATGACTATCTGCGCCGTACGCGTGTGTGTTTGCATGCATGCATGTGTGTGTATGTGTGTGAGTGCGTGCGCGGGCGCAGCTATCGAATGATTCATGCGCGTACGTACGCACTATCAAGTAATTTAAACTGAAGCGGGCGTTTAACTGGTTTATTAACTTGCGTTTAGTTAAATAACTTGTTGACATAATTACAAAGCGTCCAAACGTTTACGGAGCCATAGATAAAAATGTTTTTTATTATTTTTAATATTTCTATCATCTATTTTTTTTCTGTTGTCGTTGAAAAAGGTTTATATATATACTCGTACTAGCACTTGCCCGTCCACTTTGTTGGCCGTAACAACCCTCCAATTCCCATTAGGGGTGGTAATAACATTTTGTAAAATCTATTCTTAGCTAACCGACACTCGGCAATATAAATATTCCTAAGTCTCCAGGCCTTATGGTTCCACAGGTATATTGATGAGTCTGTAGATGCCTAGAAATATCTTAGATATATGTATATAACTCAAATGTAATTAATTTATATATGTGTATCGGTTTGCGAATGCTAAACATATAAATGTAGTGGGTGATAAATAATGGTTGTGGTGTTCGGAACAATTTGTTACACCGATCTGACAGGTTTCAAAGCGATCAGGTGTGTGACCTTCCTCATGCGGTGCAGTCGCTACCACCGGGACAGGCCACCCATCTGTCCGTCTCTGTGGAACCTGTAATTATTACTCCACACGTGGCCAAGGTCGGCAGCAGCCAGCGCCAGGGGCGATGATAACTTGATTGTGGAGATGGCGAGCCTTTCGCTTTTAGCCGCTGAATTTGAAACCATGTTTATTTTTATTTACCAAGTGCTAACATGGAACCTCAATGTGCAGCAGTGGGAGCCTGTTGATGGTGATTACGTGCTTACACCGCCACGTGTGCTGACATAGAATGTAATGATTATAAAAAATCCAAGATTTTATTTTATACTGGTATTTATAAATATATTCATTTGACATCATCAGCCGATAGACATCCACTGCTGGACATAGGCCTCCTCCAAAGATCCCTACATTGATCGGTCCAACGCTGCCCTCAGCGCCGGACACCAGGGGCCATCGTTTGTAGGGGGATTGGGCCATTTTTCACACGTTGACCCAATGCGAGTTGGTGAGAGCCAGAACCTAGTTTGTTGATTAGCAGGTACTACGAGCAGGTGAGGTTGGTTTGAGTCCTGTAAGTTTTTGTGCGGTACCCCTTACACCTCTGGTTCGATATTCCATTAACCAAATCAACCTTGGGAAAAGAATCAGGGGCCGTTGTATTCTATGTCGGTTAGTCACTGAGCAATGAGGACAATTACAAATGGCATTGCGTTCAACTCACACGCGGTCTGTTTGTTCGGCGCTGTGCTCGTCCGTTTATTATGAGCTTAATTTAGCTCGTTTAGCTAATTAAGAATTAGGGCTTTCTGCGACTTTGTCTGCAGTACAACCCACACACGTTTAATCATTGTATGACAAATATTATATTATTTATATCAACTTTTTAGCACCTTTTTTTGGAGCCAATGGGGCTAACATATCCCTAAGGGATAAAAGAGAAAAAAAAATTATAATAAATAATTATTACAAAATAGCGGACTTAATGCCATGGAACATTCCTAGTATACAAATTTGTTAGATATAATAATCTACATAGATATATTTATTTATCCTTTATTGTATACCAGTTATAAGACATGGAATACATTATATATATACATAAATGTACAATGAGCAGTGTTATTGCTCAAAAAGCAATTTCTTCCAGACACTCCATTGGAAAGACACGTCTTTCCAATGGAGTGTCTGGAAGAAGTTCACGAAATAAAAGCAAAGAAAAGAAAGTATGTACTTACTCATAAAAACTCACTTTTTTATAAAAACTCTATGTAGATACTCATCTCGAGATTTCTACAACTTAAACCTGGAGACTTGAAATTTGATCAAAATATTCTTTATGCCAAAATTAAGTCAGGTAAGGAAGGATTTTACGAAATGTTAACCCTAAAAGGGTTTGCGTGAATGTCATTAATGGGAAGGGGTACGGAATATTTCTGAAAAACTTCAAATCTAAGTTTTGAATCTAATTCTATATTATGGTCAGCAAAGCGGACGGGGAACGGCTAGCTTTGTATATAAAGTAAGTTGCTTACATATGTGTATATTTATAGAATGGCAGGAAAATTATCGGTAATAGAAATGAATTCATATTAATGCAAATTAGTCTTAGTATCGACAGTCATAGTTGTAGTGTTACCCGTATCATACCACCAAGGATTATTTTAATAGTTGTGTACCCATTTGTAAGCTGTACGGTCTATTTTTAACATAGACCTCTACCAGCGTTAAGAAGGCCTTACGATTAACTTTAGATATCGATAATACATTCACAGCAATATTCCTACAACTACCTACCCTAACGAGTCTCCATACCCATGGAACATTTTTTATGCTTGTATAGGGAAGACCAGATTATGCGGAGGACCGATAAAAGCTCCTCGTTTATTATCTTCCGTGCGTTGCCAAGGGCCGCCGAATCTACGGAATCTGAACTACGTTTGTGAAGGTCCTTAGGGTGGTAACCCTCCCCAGCACCCTCGCTTTACTATTACAAAAATGGGAGAACATTGTATTCACCTGCAACCTTCAAGGTTGACGACTCTTAATACTCTTCTAGTAGCTTTCTACGATAGGCAAGACAGCTTTTTGTTTTACAATATCTCTTTTTTTAATATTTCTAATAGCCTCAGACTACAGGACAGATACCCAAAGATCGTAGCTTTTTGTATATAATGGTTTCAGACATCCACCAGATAAGAGCAATCAATCCACCCGGTTCTAATACTACCGGAAACTACGGCGAAAGTCAGTAGTGTAACCTTGTAACGGTCTATAACATGTCTACATATACGTGACAAGAATAGTATTAGTAAAAAAAGGAATTTAATGATACGATGAATATTTATTTCCTCAAATAATGAATATTCAACACCAGATGAGAACCTGTTCGGTTTTGTGATAAAAATGAATATAATCATCACATTTCAAGTTTCAGTTGTTTAGCAGTAGTAAGTGACTATCGGTCGTATCAGTAGCTTATGTCTCAAGCATTAGCGTGCGAATATATTATATTTATATATGAATATTCATACATTTCAGGCTATCGACTTTTCATGCTGAAGGCCCGCCACTTGTGCTTGACATTAACAGAAAATGCTGCTGCCTATACTGCGGTTTAACAACACCCCAGCGAGTTAAGTTCCAAGTCATCACCATTGAATTAGATATGAGTAATGCAAGTGATATGAATAGAAGAAAGCTCTACAGTTCAAGTATGTACTTAAATTTGTTTTCTCACGTACAAACTGGGCGCTTTAAGAGAAACACTAAATATTTGCTGGGGCAACGAGACTCAACATCTTATGTATCTTGTGCAGTGTACACCATCCTAACTAGAGCCACGTTGCTATGGTAGGCGTATCACTTACCCTCCGGTGAACGGCGCTTTGATGCATTAAAAATTTTTTTACATTATCATTCCATTGTATGCAAAAGATAAGCGTGAGTTGAAATTGATAATTGATAATATATGTAAAAATAAAAAGTTATTTCTATATGTGAGAAAGACAGTTAAGTTATTCGTTCAAGTATCAAAAAAGACAAATCTCATATAGAAAAAAAATCTACATCTCAACGAAATAAGAATTCCGTAACAAGTTTTCCATTGAGTCAACTAGTCACGTCGGCTGCCACGCGATACTGGTCTTTTGCTAGATGGCGTTAAGGTCGAGTTCTGCGACGGAAAGGGCGGACCAGCTCACTTGACTCCATTTACTGGCGGCCAGTCACTCATTGATAATATCAATGCCTTCAATATTACGCACGCATTTCGTGTGTGTACATGTATGTTGTGTGTTGGTTTAATCGTACTCGGGGGGCTCCGAAGTCCTCGCGGGCGAATGTCGACCCTAAGACCGCGCGATAGCTTTCCATATAGCTATAGCTTTTTTTAATTAATACCTCAAAGAAACTTATCGAAGCATTTACCGAAAATATATTGTAATGCAAATAAGTGGAGATATTAACTTAATGTTTCAAGCTGTTCGTGTAACTTATCTTCAAGTAGAAGTAAATGACTTGACAATTATTTTTTAGTAAATTGACGGATGAAACCAAAAATGTTTCTTAGAGTTTGAAACTGTATCGTACGTTTGTATCACCTATAGTAAGTATCTAGGTCTCTAGTTAGCAGAGCATCGCTTCATAACAATGTGGGGTTTTCATAGCGTCGCACAAACAAACAGGAGGCGTCGTGACGAATGGCGCCGTGTGTCTAATCAGCGGGCACGGAGGTCCGAGCGGTCCGATGCGCACACACGCACACGCACAACTTGCACACAACACATAGTACGAGCGGCGCGAATTGACAGTTCGTTATTTACTCACAATAGCACGTGTTAGAACGCGCGCGGCGCCGCGCCCGCCACGTCTGTACGCTCTGACGGCCGGAATGACACTGGCGTATTATTCGCGAAACGCGGCCGGCGGCGCCTGCGCGTGCGCACGTCAGGTGCGACAGGTGAATTACTGAAAAAGCTGTCATGCAAACCTGACTCCATAATAAGGATAATAAAGCAACAAACAAAAGAAACACACTAACTCTTAAACAGCAGTGTGCAAACATTGCTGTATTCCGGCTTGAATGGCTTCATAGGTAGTAAAATTATTGTGGTAATGAAAATTAACATATTATTTTCAATGCGACGTATATAATGCCATGCAGTGAATATCCTTCTAACTAGAGCCACGTTGTTATGGGCAAACGTGTCACGTACCATCAGATGAACGTCTCGCTCATCTCTTGTCTTCGTAACATAATAAAAGCAGCACTAATAATATTTTTATGCTTTAAAATTTATGTCAGCGGTCGTCAAACTGGTGCTCCGCTTGAAAATTCCCCCTGCTCCGCAAAAAATGCAGAATAAACTCACACACCAAAATTGTTTTAATATGCATTGAAACAATTGTTTATTTCCATATTGTTCACTAATATAGCTTTCATAACAGCTAATAGCTTTATTTTATATATTTTTAAGTCACTTTTTTATGAACATATATAACACTTAAAAATCCTTGTACAGTTTGCGGCAGTTAAGTTATGAGTTTATTGGTCATTGCACTCAAAAAGTTTGGCGATCTGTGTTCTCTCTGAATACTCATTAATTTCACTATACTTGCATTCGGAATTTAGTATATAGTATCTTAAAATACTAATAAATATATAATTGCTAAATACCTCTCTGTATTATATCTGATAAACATGAAATCTGATACTCAATTACAGTTAACGAAGCTTTAATTCTAAGGATGATGTGTCTAGAATGTTTGAGGATGTGGGTGGTAACTATGGTAGCAGAGATCCCATGTACCCGTAATCACGAGATAGATCGCCGAATGATTTTTTGCATTATGAGATATTATAGCTCGTGTTTATATCCAGTAATGCATGCACACAGGACGGTGACGCCCCGCACGGGATATGGTAACCTACCATTTCAGATAGCATTGATCAAACATTGAGTCATGAAATTCATAAAACTTGGGCGGAAACAAAGCACTGATAAGATGTGTTTTATAGGTTTTTTCTAGAAACATTTTTTTTTAATAAACTATGCGTAAAATTATTCGAGCCTAGTTCACGAGCCTCCCTAAACTGCTGCCAATCAGCCTCATTCTGTGCTGGCATAATACTATAGCTGTAATTTGGTATTTAATCACGAGTATGAGAGCTGGAGTATTCTAGAGCACACCATTCCACTTAGGTCATCACTTGCCGTATTCATAGAATTATACCATTCCTCTTGAGACATTATGCAGTATGTCTTAAAATCATAGAGAAGCTGTTAAAGAGTAAGGTACAGAAAATTTTATACCAAGCGACGTTATAAGAAGTTTCACCTGGTAAATGATACATCTTTCTATAACAATAAGAATTCTATTACAATATATATACAGATTGGGTTCATCGTATATGCATTTTATATCCGTATTAGTATGTTCTAGCCCTATGGAATTAGCTTCCGTAATGGATTACTTGACATCATTGTTGAATTACACCAAGCGGTATAAATAAATCATGATTTGTGAGAATATCCTCGTTACATCATTGACACTGCTTCTTTTCCTTCGATTGGCTATTAGTAGTCGCCGCAGCGCTCCCCTAACATACGTCAATCAGCGCGTATATCAAGTATCGTGGTTTGTCGCTGATAATGTCTTCTTTGGATAAAACCATAAGGGTATATACTTCTCAACAGACAATTTACGACTCCACTGTTGGGGCACAGCCCTACCCTCAATATGAGGAGGATGGGACACAGTCACCGCGCGGGCCCAATGCGGATTGGTGACAAAGTGAAATTATTTGTTTTCCTTTGGCGTTTGTATTTCGTTGTTGTTACTAAAGTTCGCAAATGAATATAACTTAAAGATTAAGTCATCGGTACATGCCAAGTTACCTACCTGCGACCTTTGGAATGAAAGCCGCCAGCTCTAACCATTAGGCCAGCTGCTGTAATGCTGTAAGTATATGGATATATACTTACAGCATTTCAATCTATTGCGGAAGAAAGATCTGATGCCATTTGTATCCAATGATTCTCTTTGAGCTTAAAAACTTGACAAGTTTTTCTACACTGCGCCAAGTACCTTGGTGCGTCTCTTCTAAGACCTTTCATCTCCAATATTAGGTAATAATGACTCATGACGTCGTCAATCTAACAGCCAATTTTACATTGACATCCTAGAGTTGAGAGAAATCAATTATGTAGCTTTTTTAACCTACAAAGTACTGCTGTTTCCGCAATAAGGTTATGCATGACGACAACTTCCGTTCGGAAGTAAAGCCCGTAATTAATCATCGCGAGTAGGAATCAACGTTTATATATAATTGGAACAGTTTACGCCGGTCACAAACAATATCACCGATGTTTACGCAGACGGTGAAAGAGCCTTTGAACTGATGCAATACAAAATCGAGGATGAAGGTTGTCATGTATCGACACAAATAAAGAGATGAAGATAAGTCGCGATAGAAAACAAAGTAGACACGAACAAAAACAACGATGTCACGAGAACATTCTTAGAAACTCTACAAGTTATCATCGCCCGATCGTTACATTGATAAAAGTAATGTTTATTCGACATCCACTTAATCAATAACTTCCGCACTAGTACAGAACTATTTTTTAAATAAAATTGATAAAAATTGACTTCAATTTCAACAACGACATTGAGTGTATAGATAAAGTGTAATGGCTCTTATAAGTTAACATAAGATTAGAAGAGTTACAGCATGAGGTCGGCAGCTAGTAAGGCTGTTGTCAATACACCTTATAATCATTCAAACTCCATTACATACAGGTCCAGAACCTAGGAACGACTACGAACTACGAACCTAGGACCTAAATTTTTAAGGAATCCACCGTTTCCCTTAAAAATTGTGTCTTTAAAAAAACTTAAAATGTGCTATGCAGTAATATGGATGTTCATAGACCAAACCGCATTATTCCTGTAATTTAAACATCCATATGTTTGCTCATTACCATCTTCCATGTGTGTCTTCGTTAACAACTTAATAGCATTAAAAATGACTTGTAGTAAACTATAATTTGTTACAGTCATACTAAGCATGAGTAAACTCTAGACTAATAACCGAACTCATAAATATATCAATAATATTACCGCCGCCTGTCGTACACCGAATTTCACTTGCATTACCACGGATTACTATAACAGTAAAGATAACACTGTTTGTGTGATAAGGAATGCAAAAATATATAAAAAGCATAAAATTAGATATACTAGGTCATTGAACTGATATATTCATTGAAAATTATAATTTGTCTAAAACTGTTCCTACTTCCTTCTCTTTAATAAGATAATATTTTTTTTTTGTATTTCATGAAGCGACGAATCGAGCGGGACGTTGACCGTAGTGATACGACTACGACCGGTAAGTGATACGACTGCCCATAACAACGTGGTGCTAGTAACAATGGTATAAACTTCACCACCTTACACTCTCACCTGAGACATAAGATGTTGAATCTCTTTATCCCAATAATTACAGTACTTACAGCGCCCTTCATACAAGAATACAGTAATGTTTGCATACAGATACCCACCACTAGTACAATATATTGGTAAACAACGCTTTTCAAGTAAATTTTGAATTTTTTGAGTAAAAAATTAATGAACACTACTTTCCAACACAGAGGTGAAGAGAAGAGTTAAGGTACGAGTAAAATTTCTTGAAGATGGTGTAAGTACTAGTAAGAACATGTACACGATGTATCACAAGGAAGTAACATAATTAGGTAAGTTGAATTAATGATGAAATATACTGTTAGTAATTTGTCACTGCGTGTGAGATTTTTTGCTTTTTACTAACAATTACTATTCTGGACGCTGTACGTTAGTACTCTCATCATAAACTCGTACAGAGGACGGCGAGTAATTTAACAATATGTATATAAGTAGTTTTAAATTGCATCTATTTAAGAATAAGGGCAATGAAAAGATTATTTAACAGACACATTATTTTCAATGTATGATTTATAACCTGTTATCGAAAGGGGATGTTTTGCAATAATTTGTTGACACATTTGTATGTTGCACTGAAGTACAATAACTCAATTATCTGTTATACACTACAACACATTTACAGCACCTTGTTAGGTAACACTGACAGCGAAAAACGCGGCAAAAATGCGTTACGAGAATGGCGTCCGGCGCCATGTTTGTTTTCGAATGGCGTTTCGCGCGCTTATGCACGCGGGACACGCGGAGCGGCGCGGTGTGGCGCGGCGCGGTGCGGCGCGGCGGGCCGCGGACGGGTATTAAAATAGAAAACCTAATCGGTACCGCCAGACGTTAGGGTTAGTGCTAAAATAACTACAAAGATAACAGCATCTGACCGTCCGCAAGGCTGCCTGCACGTAAACATCAGATGTGCGAACGAGACGCGCTCTAATCGCTTCTACGGCGTTTGTTTATTTTCCTAACTTTTTTTTTTGTTCTTCTTTTCATTAAACTTTGGCAAAATTGTAATTTTTTATATTTTTAAGTGATTGCATTTAACTAAAGATGTAACTGAGAGGGGGCACTATTTCCTGAGAAACAGGCTAAATTACTAGTTCAGGAACCAGTGGCTTCTAATATCGATGACATGTAAAATAATGCAATAAATTATCTTTATCTTTACCTAACATTATTTTTAAACGTAACCCTTGAGGAAAGTCATCACCCTTCTACCACCGGAAGTACAGACACACCACAGCCATTCATCCCTACATTGTCGAGATCTCACGCGTTCGAACGAAGCTCTTCGCTTCGACCTTAACACGTATAGCGAAGGATTGGAAGAGTCTGTCGGCGTCAATCTCCGTCTCTGTCCAGGTGTAACGTGGGAGTCTCTAAGAGAGTGAATAGGCTACTTCGAGACTTGTGCGCTTTACTATCAGATGGAATGGTAGTGAAGCGGTAGTTTAAAAAAATACAATATGTACTGCAATATACATTGCACCATTACATTTTGCTTGTTATAAGAATTTAAATCTCGTTACTCGAGTAATTTCACTAACACTTCAAACCGAATCACACTACTATTTGGCGGAAAACTATAGGCTGAGGTTGTACCATCGTCAACAGGGCCCGACCAGTGAGTTATGCAGGTGGGATAGCTGACTAGTTCCACTACTTATTACTAAGTTGAAGCAGCTTACTAACACATACCAAATCGCGACTTAACATCAGGTGGGATGATGGTCCAGCTAGCCTTGAATCAAAAACTTCGATTTGCTAATTGTTTTTGTTTCTTTCCATCCCTTATGCTATCTATTTACTGCTAAAGTCAAAAAATAAGATAAACGACATATACTTATTTTAGCTCGTGGAGCAGCTACCCAGATCCCTGATTCCGATGAAGCTGCTATGGTAATCAATGAAAGTAGCACAAAATCGATCATAAGAAAAAACAGAAAAATACTACCATTAAAGGCAAAGTTCTTTCTGTCAATCCGACGTCGGTAAGAATTGAAGTGCACAATTTAGCCGTTCAGATGCATTAGGCCTGTGTCCAGCAGTGGACGTCTGTCGGCTGATAATGATGATAATAATGCATTAAACTCAAATTGGTTAAACTTCTAAACGCCTGAATAAATTGTGATACTAGAATAAGAAGAATGTGTAGTTATAATAACAGAAACAAAAAAAGTGTTAACGAAATAAAGAACTACGGTTGTCCTCAATTATTTGAGTGAGATGTAAGCAAGAAGGAATTAGAATGGAGAGTGATAGAGAACGAGGAATATGATAGCGAGACCTGGTATGAAAAAGGAAGGAAAGGAGAACGAGAAATGGAACAATATAAAGGATGATAAATGAAAAAGAAATATTTAGGACCCATCCTAACAAAACTGGAAGAATGCTGTTGAAGTGCTTGATTAAATGTGTTCAATTAACCGTTTGAAACTTATCAGCTCCTTCCTCAAGGTTTACTTACAGGAGTTTTTAGTTTCATATACCAAAGTTATCATGCAAAGTATAAATATAAATTTATATTTGAATTGTTATCACTAAACAACCTTGTAAGCTTTAACCGCAGTTAAACAATACATCATAGATTATCTCAATAGAATAAGGAAGTAATAGTCGTCACTACGAGCCATGTATGTAACTGTTAAGTTGTTTTGTAAATATCTTAATATATAAAGCGCCGATAGTCTAGAACCGCCATTCCCTTTTTTTATTACGGGGGAAATTTCCATATAGATACTTTGCTTCTGGGGTAGACAAGGTTATGTGGGTCTTTCACCCACTAAAACCCCTTCGGTGGTCTCCGTCAGTGCATTACGTGGGGCTCCGATATCTCTTATGGAATACACCGAGGCCCTCCTGCGCTCTTGCTAAAACATCCCACGAAAGGGCATAGCCCTCAGCATCCACGCTGTAATACGGCAAATACAAGACAACCATGCATTTGCCTTTCCCTACCTGTGGTATGCGTAGCCCTTAGGTCTCTCTGAAGTTAAAACAGTTAACCTATATAAATATTGTTACAACGAAGAGCGGCTCGAAACGTTGACGAGCAAGTTCTTTCCGACAGGGTTGACCTTGCGAAGAGATCTCAATCAAAAAAAATCACATCTCTTTGCATTCCTTATAGTATGGACCTCGGGGAGTGTTTGCCATACAACGTTTATCATCAATCCACGTTAGCAGTTAGATCTCTCAACAATTTTAGCATTATAACAAAAAGCAGAAATAGCTTATAGGCTATAGGTCTCAGTTGCTACAGACCGTCTAGGTAGGTACCACTGCAGCTCCCATTGCAGCCGACAAACATTACAGGCTTTAAAGAACAATGTAGCTAATGAAATCACATGGGTGACGAGACATGACATTCTGACGCAAAGCGATGAGCAATGTTCTATGTAGAACCTATCGTGGGCCCAGATTCCTACATATGACTGAAGGACGCAAGCAGCGCAGGACTGATCGATGTGGAGATCTTAGACGTCTACCGACTGACGATGACGATATTATCCTTACCAGGTAGCAATAATACTAGGTACAAATAATAACAAATGAAGGTGAGGATGCGAATTGGGAATCGAAGAAGTGATAAACATATTCAATGCTATTATAACTTTGGTGTTGACTGTACGTGGACGCACGCGCTGCTACGCACCGCTCCTGGATTAGCACGCGTGACGTCAGCCAACGTCACAGCCTTGACGGCGACGGCTCCAAGAACCACTTTAGACCGCAATACAACAGTAGTAAAACATTTAATTGTTTACATTCTATAAATATTAACATTTGAACGCGTAATAGTCTAAAAATATGAGTTATATATAATCTAATAGTTAAGACGTTGACGCGCCTGAAGACCTTATAGAAAATTAGTACAGAGTATATAACTACAAAAAACTAAAGTTCTTATGCCATAAATCAGCATCATCATCATTATCAGCTGATAGACGTCCACTGCTGGGCATAGGCTTCCCCCAAACTTCTCCACATCGATCAGTCCTGCGCTGCCCGCATCCAGCTCCTTCCCGCAGCCGTCACTAGATCTTCGGACCACCTGGTGGGGCCCGGCCAACACTACATCTACCTAACCTTACTGCCCCATCGACAGTCAGTTCTTCGAGCGATGTGTCCTACCCATTGCCACTTGAGGCTACCATAGGTACCAAGGTCTAAGGTCGCATAATATCCTGAATTGACTTTAATGTATGTGATGACAGAGACGTGAGACAAGTGCCGCCAAGCAATATTGCACAAACATTACTGTTTTCTGGTTTGAAGGGCTTTATAGACAGTGAAATACTGCGGTAACGAGGCTCTATATTTTATATCTGAAGACAAGAACAAAATTGAGCAAATTACATCATCGCAATTAGCGCTACGTTGCTATGGTCTGGCGTATTACTTATCATCATATGAACGTATCATTCGATTCGTTTCATTAAAAAAAAAAAACAATAAAAAAAACCTTGAGGCACTAAAGACAAGATCACAAAGTACCTATCACTTACATTCCTCTCCACAGTTAGGAGTTGGACAAACAGACGTTGTAGCTGATGTAAATTGTACTGTAAGGGATTCTGAATCTTGTAAGGCTGTCATAAAACTTACTATCAAGTAAACGTTTCGCCTGTCCCGTCGCTTTGACGAATATCAAAATATATATACATAAATATAACTCCAAGACAAAGAAACCGATTCCACTCCTCTCAATGAGCTCGCATCCTCCCACGGGTCCAGCAGCCCGCAGGGGCTACTCGGTTAATTCACAAACAATACGCCGCTGTGAGGACATTCTTTGACGCTGCAATAGGGCTGCCACTTCATTGAACTAACAACAAAACCGCCATTGCGTCTATGGTGCAGTGATGAGGCGTTTGCTGTGTAAAGCGGTACCTAGTTCAATCTTGTACAAATTACTGACTTTGTTTGGAGGTAGATTTTCTTCAAACACATTAAGCTAGCTACCAATTTTGCTCATGCAGTAACAGCTTTATTGCAGCTGTTAACTTATCAAAGACAATTTTTTTTGACAAGCCACCAACAGCCACATAGTTCATCATTAGCCTTTGTTTATCCACTGCTGGATATAGGCCTTTCTCAATGTCTTCCACCAAGTACGATCCTAAGCTTCTCACATCCACCCCTTTCCGACCGCTCTGATGAAATCGAACTGTTGTAAAATTCTTTACGTAAAGTATTGTTTACTAGTTTAAGATGTTCTTCAGTGTGAAACGTCTGATCACCCTAATCCGGTTCAAACGGATTCGGAATAGTAAGTTGTGGCCATTCACAGCTAAGCTCAATTAAAACGATCGCGCGAGCAGCACCAGCGCGCGGCGCGGTGACTCACTGAAGTGGCATCTTACAGTCAAGATCACCAGTTAATAAGGCTTTAATAGTTTTCAAGGAATTTCAGAGTACGATCCTTGGACTATGGAAATTCATGTACTTATGTTTTATAGAACATTGCATTAACTTCTTCTTGAAATGTCATCTTCTTTCAAATGTCGGCGACCAAGACCTTCAATACCGCGGCTCTGGGTGCCCTTTCTTTCTTTTCAGTGTCTTTGCTTTTCTTGGATCTTATCCATTGATGAGCCATGAATGAGCTGCAGTTTCAATTTCCGTATTATTGGACCCAAATAATATTCTGTCTTCATATTTTTATTATATGTAGACACTTCCGATTTTTCTTTCACGTTATTATTTACATTTTAAGCTTTGTCTCTCCAGAATATCCTGAGCGTTCTCCTGTGTACCCACATTTCGAAAATTTCGACTGAATTAACCGAAACCTTAAAAAAAAGATGTGATTTCATCAGCTACAGCGTCCTTCACACTGAAAAGTCTATGCAATATTGACCGGTTCAACAAATAACTTTTATCAGAATAGTTTTACTTACAAATGTTTCTTCACTGCAGTACTCTGTTCTATGACACGGTTCTTACCTGAAAAAAGCAAAATAAATTAATAGATATATCTATATAAACATATATTATTATATATATGATAAGTGCTGTAGCTAGTGTAATTATGGCGGTAACAAGACTTAGCGTTTAATGTCTCAGGGCACGAGCACAACGTGGTGTACTGGGGTATAATATCCTAACAAACGCGATGTTGTTATATGAAGGCGTGAGGCATTAAGTGATAACTAAATTTTTTTTTATGTAACTAAGCGACAAGACCAACGGGACGTAAACCTGATGGTAAGTGATACGTCCGCCCGTAACGTGCCGCTAGTTATGCTGCATTATACCACATTCCGCTCGTCGCTTTAGACATAAAATGTTTAATCTCGTTACCCCTGTAATTACACTATCTACAGCCTCCTTCGAACCGGAACACAGTAATGTTTGCACAGAACTGTTTGTCGGGTGCAATAGGTGCTGCGGTGGTATCTAGACGATCTCTGGCAATTGAGACCTACCAGTAAAGTCATCATCAATTGAACGTCTTGCTCGCCTCGCCGCTTCGTAGAATAATATACACATATGTGTGTGTATGTGTGTGTGTATTAAAAGTACATAAAATCTTTGGCAAAGGTAAACTGTGTATTTATTTCCTAACGGGCTTCTTCAAAGCGCACTGCGTTAAATTTAACTAACGACTGATGCATAATAGTTACCGATGCCAGCTTTAAATCACTTTAAACCGGGCATAACAAATTTTACGAGTGCCTGGTATTAAATCGAGTTAGTTCAGTGCATGGGGCAGTCCCTGGTGGCTTGGTGCACGATTAGAATAGGTTCGATCCGGTCTGTAGAAATGACATCCGAGGAAGAAAAGTCTCTATAGCCGGAGACTTCTAGGTAGGGCCTGACACAGCAAGAATAGGACCAAGGTAAGCCGTGCCCGTCGTAGAAGGTGATTAAAAGGGTCTAGAGTGGGGACAGCGTGTGGCTCAGCGATGGTGCCTAGGAGAGTCAGGCTCCTCCTCAAAGACGTGTTTATACAAAGTGTAGAGGGGCACCGAGCTGCTCTGAATGCACTGATGCAGAGCACTGAGGGGGTTTAAAGGAGTAAGAATCTCACATAACCCTGACTTCCTCCCAGAAGCATATCTTCCGAAGATTTCTCCCTCGAAACAAAAAAATCCTAGAGACCGACAAACCAACATTACTGCGTTCCAGTTTAAAGGGCGCTGTAGTTAATGAAATGATTAGGGTAAAGAGACCACATATCTCATGTCTCAAAGTGTATATCATCCTAACTAGCGCCACATTGTTGTGAGCGGATCTATCACTTACCATCAGGTGAATATTCAACGTTCAAGTTGTTACTTCTTCCGTTTTATGGAAGTAGTTTAGAAACACCATACTCCAATTTGAAGGATACCATTATATTATATTTTAGGCTATGATAGATGTGTGATGCTGTATATATATAGTAACTAGAGCGTATTTGGCTTAAAGAAATGTTTTTACTACTACTACTATATCAGCCGGAAGACGTCCACTGCTGGACAAATGCCTCCCCCAAAGATTTCCACTCAGGCCGGTCCTGGGCCACCCGCATCCAATGGTTTTAACTATTAGGTTAAAAAATATTTTTCATATTAATCATTATGAAAGGAAGTAAGATCGCCGCACATAAGTCTCTTAGTCCTCCGCAGCTGTTTCAACTAGAACGTAGCTTTTCGGTGAAAAGACCATAGTTCACATCAATTATATCACTTTTTTAAATTATAACATACTTAAAAATCACAAGAAAAATCAATGTTAATCGATAAATCGGCTATGAACAGAATATGTCGGACAAGTCTACAATGCGTCTTGTGAGTTACACGGCGCCGTGTACTCGGCCCCTCACATGCCAGGTTATGCAATGTTTACTCCAAAGCGAATAAACATTGCATAACCTCTAAAGTAATTCAAAAAGTACGCAACTATCCTAGAAATATTAAGTATATTTTCAAGTTACACGCTCGGTACTGTTGTATATATTGTATACCTATTTTTTTTACCTTAGACATAGTGAGGAGACGAGGGAGACGATATGTCTCTAACCTCGTTATCCGAATAATATCACGATTTACTCCTTTTTAAACTGGAACACAGTAATGTTTGCATACCGCTGCTTCCGCCGCTAAAGCGAGTAAGGTAGCTACAGAATGGAGTAAAGTTATGATAAAGTCTCATCGGGGTCGGCAATGCGCCTGATGCCTCCGGGACTACAGGCATCTATTGGCTACAGTAACTGCTTACCATTAGCCATGCTATATGCTTGTCATCGTTGAGCTAAAAAAAGTTTCCGGCAATAATGATCAATAACTTAATCATCATCATCATCATCAGTCGATAGACGTCCACAGATGACATAGGCCTCCCCCAAAGATTTCCGTATACAGTCAATATGGCTCCAGTTCCGCCTAAGGCCATTGTATGTAGGGATACATATGGAGGTATTTGGGTTGTTTTCCACCAAGCTGGCCCAATGTGGGTTAGTGGTAGCCAGAGCCTCCTTTGTTGACTAGCAGGGTGCACCACGAGTCGACTTGTTGTACGGGACCCCTAACAACCCTAATACCTTAATATGTTAATTAATTATTAGACATGTCCTGTTTATTCGCCTAGCAACGTGGTCGCCGTACAGTCAATCGAGACGGTGCAGTGTTAAGGACGCTGGAATCAGGTCAAGAAGAGAGCCGCCCTCACATACTAATCGCGACAACCGGTCCCACTTGCACCGCACTGCAACGCGCCGACAACCGTTCAAGCTGGAGTTTTTTTTTTAACAACGCAACAAGCAAACAGATGTAAGATAAACATCACGATTTTCAAGTTTTATAAGCTTATCAATAATCATTAATAACATATATTTATTTAACAAATACTAGCTTTGGCTAATGCATATGGATAACATTATCAGAAGCGTATTTTATATGTACATATATATATATATATAGACGTCCACTGCTAGACATAGGCCTCCTTAAATGATACCACCTCAACCCGGTAAGGATTTATATGAGAAGATTTGCGCCATTTCCCACCACACTGGCCCAGTGCGGGTTGGTGGGAGCCAGAGCCTTCTTGGTTAATTAGCAGGGTGCACCACGAGCTGGTGAGGCTGGTTTGGGTCTCATGAGTTGTGCGGGAACTCTTAAATCCCATATATACCTTGTCCGCTTTGCCGGCCGTAATATATAATTACACTTGAAATTTGTCTGAACTATACCTTGAGAGTAGCCGCAAACTCAAATGACTTTCTTTAGCAATCGTATAAATAACACAAAATGAAAATGTTTATAAAAGTTACATGGAAATAAAATGGCAAAGGACGCATGAAATTAACAAAATAAATAGTCTATCATCATCATCATCATCAGGTGTCCTCTTCTAACCAATTCGAACCTCAGCTATTCTTTTTAACTGATGGTATTTAAACCCGGTCCACTTCCTTTATGTCGTTTAATCATTTCTTACACTTTTTTATTTCATTATTTCCTTAATACGTTATAACAATCTAGAAATCATTCCACGTCCAATACTAATGTTCCCATGTTATATTCACTAGGTTTGAGGTGATTGGCAAACAAACAAAATCTATTTTTGTTATATATATATATATATGTGTGTATTTATCTTAACATATATTATTATTTTTTATTCAATGAAGTGACGAGACAAGCGGGTCGGTCACACGATGATAAGCCATATGCCCATCTACAACTACCAGCCACCATCACAACGTGGCGCTAGCTAGTAATACATTGCGCTCGCCGCCTTGAGACATAAGATGTTAATCTTCATTACCTCAGTAATTACACTAATTACAGCGCCCTTCAAATTGGAACAGAGTAATGTTTGCATACCAGTGTTTGGCGGCGGAAATAACAGCTGCGGTGGTACCTACCGCAAGTGATTTAATTAGATCAATTAAACATATATGTTTGTTTGCAATATCATAATTAAAGATTATTATTTTATTGTGTAATCAGTAATTATGGAAATTATAATATGTATGATAATAAGACTGATCGTGGATTTGATTTGTGTGAAAGAAATATCTCTGAATAATAAATAGTAATAATGTATATCAACGCCATCTAACGGCCTATCCGCGAACTATCTCCTCATGTAAGTGTATCATGTGAATATACCTTGCAACAGATAGATGGAGTTACGATAACAAGCAACATGCAAATATTGTATTGGACAAACAACGAGGTGTAAGGGGTTCAGCACAACAACTCACGGGATCCAAGTCAACCTCACCTGCTCGTGGTGCACCCAGCTAATCCACTGACAAGGATCATCGGATCTTTGGAGAAGACCGATGTCCAGCACAGGACGTGTATCGACTGATAATGATGATTGAAAAAATGTATTTTTTTTTTATTCAACGAAACGATGGGACCAGGTGAACGTATACCTGGTGTTAACTGACATACTTGTTCATAACAATACGCTGTAACTTAGAATGTTATACACTGCACCATGTGCTCGTCGCTTTGATATATATGATAAGAGGTTGAGTCTCGTCACGCCAATAATTTCACTGGTTTACTTAAAGGGTCTCCGGCAACAGAGACCTACCGCCAGTAAAGTTTCGGAGATCCCGTGATGAGTCAATGAATCTCCTGATATCTCCTCTTTGTGTATAGAATAGGAGTTTGTTCATTGTTATTATTATTTAAGATCATAGAGGCTAAGTTCAACAAAACGACAATATTATATGTAGATATACATGACATACATACATGCATAGACATGATATCATCGACAAACAAGGCTCTGGCAACCACCAACACGATTTGGCTACAGCGGTGGAAAATTACCGAAATCCCTCATATAAATTCTTACCCGATCGATGTGGGGTTCTTTGGTGTCCAGCAGTGGACGTCTATCGGCTGATGTAGTATGTGTGCGATACGCGTGTAAACGTGTTTAATTAATCTATTCATTAATAACGACATCACGAGAACGTAAACATTTACAATGTGGTTACTATGACAGGATGTTGAAGGCAGCACACAGTCGCAACACGGCGTTTATTACTACTGGTAATTAGTAATGTAAATAGCTGGTTTATGCTGATCCTATGGTCTAGTAATCACGAAGCTGTCACCCGCTTGTCAGTGCTAACACTCATGCTTATTTTTGGTGATACTCTTCTACAAAGATCACACATTTCTCTTATTACCGCTGGTGATTAGTAAGTACCAGTAGGTCTTTGTTGGGGAAGATCATATATGTAGGTATTACCGCAGAGCGTATTTCTAATTACTGAAGTAACAAAGCTTAACTTTTTATGTCTCAAAGCGAGGAGCGCAATGTGGTGTGCAGGCGGCAGGGCACATTGCTTGAAGGACCGACGGCTGATGGAGCAGTAAGGTCCTCGAGTGACGCCCGCGTACTGGTAGACGTAGTGCTGGGGCTACACAAAAAGGGGGACCGACGATCTGGTGAGAGTCACGGGAACCCACTGGATGCGAGCAATGCGGGACTGATCGATGTGGAAATCTTTGACAAAGGCCTATGTCCATCAGTGGACGTCTATCAGCTGATGATAATGATAACGTCCCGCCTCATCGCTTCGTTAAATAAAAAAAATATCAATATAATACTAAACATAAGTAACCTTTTTTGTTTGACCCGCCACGAATATTATGTTTACATTCATCAAAGTTTTGACACACCGAGCTCCAAAAGGTCTCACCGCTGGTGCAGATCGCTCGATGAGGCGCAGGTTTGATTTCTTATACTCTTGACAATCAAATGAAGGAAAATATGGTAAAGAAAATGTGTTCCAACAGCATTTTTTTTATTCAACGAAACGTCGTTCAACTTGATGGTGTGGTGTACACCTACCCACAAACATCGTGGCGCTAGTTAGGTTGATATGCATTGCATCTCATTCGTCGCTTTGAGACATGACATTGAGTCTCATTACCCCAGTAATTTCACCAGCTAGTTAAGTAGGCAGTAAACCGGAACATATTAATGTCGGCACACTGAAGTCTGGCCACAGAAATAGGAGCTGTGGTGGTACCTACGGGTTCCGGAAACAATCACATGTACGAGTATGTAGAGCTTCTATCCGCTGCTACGAAGATCTATCTTAGTTTTTTTTTAACCTATTACTCATATTTAAAAATTATATTTAACATTAAACAGCAGTGATACAGCCTCTGTGAAGCAGCGACGATTTTACTTCAGAACAACATATGATGGAGTTTGGATGGTTATAGAATTTATTCACACCCGTTAGCTAATGTACTTGGATATGTGGAAGATAAATCAGGGTATGTGGACGATAGTTTTTCCGGCGAACCTCGTTGTAATTTTTTAAACATACTATAATGATGAAAAAAATGTACATTTAAGATGATTCACATGTTTATGTTTAACCGTAAACAAGTATTTTAACATGTTAATAATACTAGTTGTCGCAGCTTTATGGAAACAATTAGAACTAATTGCAGCATTTAATTATCGCGATCGTATAGCAAACATTGATTTAATGGCATCAGTTAGGTTTCGTCGTAGTAAATGAGAAATATATATATTATATATAGGTGATATTTAGAGACTCATTGACTCATTACTGTTGATGATCTGACACTGAGATCTCCGAAACTGGTACACGTAAACACTCAGAATTTGGTAGAGATATTGCTTTTGCTATTTAGAGGTCAGCTAAGAATGTATGTTACAAAATACCCACTCCAAAAGGATCGGGGGTTAGAGAGTGGTCGTCGAGCGGGACTAATTTCAAGTAAACATTTATAGTACATTCAGCAAGGCGGACGGGGAACAGTTATTATTTTAATAACGATAATGAAAAAAAGGAAGTAAGGATAGACGATTGTATTGGGAGGCCTCCCACAAGGTGGACCGACGAACTGGTTAGTCCCGGGAACCCACTGGATGCGAGCAGCGCGGGACCGATCAATGTGGAGATCTTTGGGGGAGGCCGATGTCCAGCAGTTGACTTCTATCGGCTGATGATGATGATGAATGAAAAAAAGAATTTTTGTAAAAAGGTTACGACTTAAAGTTTGTATCGGTTCTAGATACTGGACCTATTTTTTATTCTACGAAGCGACCAGGACAAGTGAGTCCTTGACATGGTAAATCTGTCCATAAACGCGTGGCGCCAGTTAAGATGATATACATCGCACCACATTGTTCCCGTCGTCTTTATACAAGTTTTTAAATTTTGTTACTCTAATAATTTCACTAAGTACAGCGCCATTCAAACCGGAAAACAGTAAAGTTTGCATACTACTCTTTGGTGGCAGAAATACCTACCCATATATAGTCACGTAGATAGTCTCCGGTTACAGAGACCTGTTACCGGTGAATTCATAGGTTTATGTAACTACTGAGATAACTAGTGATAGAGGATAAGTGTAGATAAAGTACATCAGCAACTCAGTTCCCTACCTAATGTGATAAGGGTGTCGTCACAATAGTCTTGCAGGCGAAGACTTCATTTTTTTCCTTATCATCCTTATTCCAACCTGTTTGCACAGTACTGTTTGTCGGCGGCAATAGGAGCTGCAGCAGCAGACCTATGTACCTAATGAATTTATTATAGATGTCTTAGACCAAATATGTATTAGAAGTGAGGTATAATTTATTTTCTAGAAGTCCAGTATTTCATGAACACGATCAACACGTTCGAACGAGCATTGTAGAGCTGTTGTTTTCATGAAAACAAACATGTAAATAAATCATGATCCTGAAGTGCAACAGAAAAAAAAATGTGTCATCATCCGTTTTCATCTGGCGCCGGTGACAAGTTACTATAATTATTCGTTATAGTCATCAACACTCGTGAACGAGTGCCGCGAATTGAGCTTCCGTCTACAAGGGGTAAACTTCAAAGGGATGAGCATTTTGCTGATTATCCAGTTCCATTACAGGTATAAGTTTTTATTTCAAATAATAGTAAAAATATCAAAAATTTATAGTAATAATAAATATATATATCAATATATTAATAATAAGTAGCTAGCTGGCCTAATGGTTAGAGCGTGCGGCTTTCATTCCGAAGGTCGCGGGTTCGAATCTCGGCATGTACCAATGACTTAATATTTAAGTTATGTACATTTGTGGACTTTAGTTACAACAGCGAGATACAAACGGTGAAGGAAAACATCGCGAGGAAACTTGCACATGAATTAGAATTTATTCTAAGTCATGTGTGAAGTCACCAACCCGCATTGGGCCAGCGCGGTGACTATGGCCCAATCGCCCTCATATTGAGGGTAGGCCTGTGCCCCAGCAGTGGGGACGTATATGGGCTGTTATTACTTATTACATAGTAATAATGAACGTGGATGGTTATAAGGGTAGAGGTATACCGAAGAAAGTGTGGATGGATTGTGTGAAAGACATGTGTAAGAAGAGTGTGAATTCAGATATGACGACCGATGGAGGGATGTGGATGAGAAGTACGTACTGTGCCGACCCCACATAGCTGGGAGAAGGGCAAGAGGAAGGAAGAATAGTAAAAATATCAAAAAGGTATATAATATATTGCTTTTTAATAGTATGTCTGTTATCAGAGACTGTGTAAGTACAACCGAAGCATTTGTTTATGCTGCGTAGTAGTGTGCATACATAACTCTGTTCCGATTTAAAGCTACTGCTGTATCTAGTGAAATGACTAAGGTAATAAGATTCGACATCTTACGTCTGCATCACGACAACTAGCTTGCTACGGAGCACAGTGATGTTTACACACCAAAGTTTGACAGCAGAAATAGGCACTGAGATGGTACCAACTTGATCAGCCTCTGACAAGAAAAACCTACTATCAGTATACTAAATATGAACTATAATAAGTAACATTAATTTCTTCATAACAGGAATCATCATTACAAATGGATCCAGCATATTCCGTTCATAATGTACTTCGAGTGGAAGGCAAATGGCTACTGAACGATCTGACGTATCAATCATCAATCCATTTAAACATCAGCCGGAATTAAACGTTATTGAGGACATGAAATCAGCGGAGATGAACAATGTTCAGGATTAGATGATGGAGTCGTGTTAGAATAAAATTTTTCAACAAATATTTTTTAAAGGTAAACCTTTTCCAGTCCATTGGTGGGTTGGATAGAATTCCGCTTTTAGAATTGTCACTGATTTACAGTGTTCGTATCTCGTCATCTTCTTGACCTGTTCTCACTTCATGTGTATAGGTCCTCTTCTTCTATTCTCTTCGACCGAGAGTCCGTAGCTTCATAGCTACGGACTCTCGGTTTTATTGATCATTCAATAAAACCTTCTCATCCCTTCGCAGTTTACCAACTATCTTCTAGTTTGTGTGAGTACTTGATGGTGTTGATGACTCGAATTATGAATCTTAAGACTAAGACCTTTACGTTAGATGTGCTCATATTCTGACCTTCCATCCTGAGCATTACTAAGAGCAGATTGACTTGGTGGTATTCCTACGTTGCCGAGGACTGTGCAGGTAGATACAACTGCAGCTCCTATTTCTATCGCCGTTCCGTTATATGCAAAGATTGAAGTGTTGCTGTTTGAAAGACGTTGTACCTTGTCAAAGTGCTGGGGTAACGAGACTTGATATCTTAAGTATCAAGTCGATGATGAGCATATTGCGGTGTAGTATATATCAACCTAACTACATCCACGTTGTTTTAGGTTCAGTACCTCTCGCCCATTTCCTCGAGTCGTCAGAGACATAAAATCTATGAATCTATAATACAAGAGAAGTTCTGAACGACGGATCGTGTATATATGTATATATAGTATATATATATATATATATATATATATATATATATATATATATATATATATATCTGTGTAGTACTGACAATGCATACGACCTTCTGATAATTTCTCATATAAATATATAATAAAGCAAATTTGAACTGTGACAATGTGGACTAAGATACAAATCGTATCGTACTAAATTTTAACAAGCCCTAGTGCCACTCGGTGATATATAGTTTAGTCCATACTAATAAATATAACGTATATCATCATCAACCGATACACGTCCCCTGCTCAACATAATATATATATAAGACATACTTTTACAAGATGAATTACATCAAGTTACTAAATCTGTTGCATCTGTTTATTGCAGATAATCTACAAAACCGCTGAACCGATTTTGGAACTGCTTTTACTAGCATATAGCTGAAGATATAGGCTAGACTTAAGATAGGCTAATTTTGCTTTAGGAAAATAATAGTAAATTGCGTATAAGTGTCGATTAAATTGGACCAAATTTATTAGTACAGGAATGGATTTGTGAGAACTACTAGATTTCCTTATGTAATAATATTATAAATAAAGTACACTATACACAGTACACTAAAGAGCACACGTATTAAATAAGTCGGTCAAGTTCAAGCATATACACTGTATTAGTTTAAATTGTTGCACTCAGTCTCACTGTCTTAAGAGAGATATCTCTAAGATATATTTAGATCACAATTCTGTTTTAATGATATTTATCACATATAAAGTACAAACACATCACATATAAATAATTAAGTTTAGATAAATCAATATAATGGGTCCCGCACGACAACTCAGGGGACCCAAGAAAACCTCACCGGCTCGTGTTGCACCCTGATAATAAACAAACGAAGCTCTGGCTCCCATCAACCTGCGTTGGGCCAACATGATGGGAAATGGCCCACATATGAACCTTAACAAACGTATAGATTTTTGGGGGAGGTCTATGTCCAGCAGTGGACGTGGCGAGCAGGAGTCGTTCTTCATCTAAAGCCGTGATAGCTAGTCACAGGGCGCAGTTTGCGGGCCCGGCGTAACAGGGAAATCGAAAAGCTGGTTGGCGAGCGGAACATCATGGGTGAAGCCAAAGCCCACAGATTCCGCTGTATTGGTATTACTAAAGATTAGACACGATCGTAGCGACAATAAAGCGCACTACGGAACACTGCCATCGGCCCGCTCAGATATCGCTGGAAGGATGCCGTAGAGCACGACTTATGAGAGCTCTAAGCAATTGTGTCGAATATCATGATTCACTTTGAATCCCTGCACCAGACGAGTAGTAATTATTAGGTATGTACACCGCCGGTCAAAGGAGACCACTGTAATAAACACAGGATTTTTTTATTTAAGAAGCTACGAAACGAGCAAGAGTAAGCGATACACCTCCTCTCCTCCTCTCCATAACATAGTATGATATACATATCACCACATTGTGGTCTACGTTTTAATACATAACATATTAAATCTCGTTTTTCTAGTAATTTCACTACATACATCAACCTTCAAACTTGAACTCAGTAATATTTGCATACAACTGTATGTCAGCTGCAGTAGGAGCTGCGGTCCTAGACGGTCTCCGGAAACAGAGACCCGGTTACAAGTAAGAACTAACGTAAATTTAAAATGGTTTGACCCACTAAAAAAATTATGAAACAAGAATCGAAGAGTAATATGTCCAGCATTGGACATTTATCGGCTAATGATGATGATGAACTAATACTTGAAACATTTGCCGTTGTGATCATTGTCGAAATAATTTTGGGTATATACGTAAACTTTACTGAAGTCCCCCTAATATAATGTTGTCCAACGCGACAGCTTTTCAATGAATTTGTACATTGCAACTTGCAGGTCGAATGCGAGAAGTAGGTGCAAGGTTACTATCCCAAGGCGACATGAACAACCGGCCACGCGGTCTGATGAAATGAAACATGTCTCCCCGATATCACAAAGCAAACAATTACGAATAAGTAATTTAAATAACTTAATAACAATTAAGTGAATGTAACATGGTTTATATTGACTCTGTCTAATAATGTAACGAAATCACCCGAAACAATTTACATGTGATCAGTTGTCGGAGACTGTCTAGATAGGTACTACCTAGTCTACGTAGTCTTGGGCTATTAAGAATAGGACTAAGGGAAACACTGCCTGTCGTAGTAGACGACTAAAAGGGCTTTGAAGTTGGGTGCCCTCATTGCCAATTGAGCGAGCCTGGGGTGACCGACATGGCCGAGGTCGTCTCGTACTCGTAGCAAAGCGAGGGTGGCGAGTATTATGGCCATCTCTGTGATGTTCTTTTGATCGTAGTACCAGAGAAAGATCCCAGAACCCTCCACAACATACTGAGTTTGATTACTGGGGTAGTTTTATTGAGTAAAAATCTCACATAGCTTTGTGTCTCCCAGAAGCAAGGTATCCTTTTATTTTCCTCCTATACCAAAAAAAAGCGATAGGTACTACTGCAGCTCCTAACTTTTTACGCCACTGAACGGTGGCATTACTGTATTCCGGTTTGGAGAGCATTGTAGCTAGTGAAATTACTCAGGTTTAACACCTCATGTTTCAAGGAGATAAGCACAAAGAGGTGCCGTATATATCATCAGGACTAGCGCTGCGATGTTATGGGCAGACGTGTTTACCAGCAGATGAATATATAGTTTCGCCAAACAACACAAAATCGCGTGCTGTTTGAGTACGTTGCTGTTGTGTTAAAAAAATGAGAATCAATTTTAAAACCAACAGATCTACAGCAAAGAGTAACAACCATAACTGAGATGAAACCTCTAACATTGGTCGAAAACCCGCGCATCTCAATTGAAGTAATTTGTCACACTAATGGAGTGCCACTAAGCAATTCTATGAACTGTACTTACACTATAGGTACGCACAATACGTTATATTTTTTCTTAAGCACTAGCAAACAAAGCTACACCTATTAAAACTGATGAGACGTGAGCTATTGAACACTGTGCAATTGTGAACATATTTAAGTCCATGTTATAAAGGGTGTCTGGCGGCAGATTTATATTTTAAAAAACGAATATCTCAATAAGTTATAAACAGTGCGGGGGGAAGGTGGTGTCATTAGAATCATCGATCGTGCGGATTTCTTAGTCACGGTGTCGCAGTGGTCGGGTGAGCATCGCGCAATACAAAGGGGTGTAATGGGTTCCGCAGAACAACTCACGGGACCCAAGCCAAACTCACCTGCTCGTGGTGCACCCTGCTAATCAACAAATGAGGCTCTAGCTCCTGTCAACCCGCATTGGACCAGCGTGGTGGGAAATAGCCCAAATAAAAACCCCTAAGTTGGCCACAGTGCCCAGCGGTACAGGACATGCTGATTGTATGTGGAGATCTTTGTGGGAGGCCTATGTCCAGCAGTGGATGTCTATCGGCTGATGATGGATACAACAAATATTACTAAAAGTTTCATTATCTCATCAATGGATAATTGATAAAATATGATTTAAAGGTTACTATCTTTAGGTTACTAGGTTACTTTCAAATTCTTTGCTATGATTCTTGCTCACATCCTTCTCAGGTCCGAGGCATGGCAGAAGGTGTCATTTTTGGGAATGGTTGATGAGCACAAGACAAAGACTTTGACAATCTTAGTATTGGTCTTGATCATGCATATTCAGTATTGGTTTCACTCATTGGTCTTGATACTTAGGTTTTTTCTTAATTACATTACAACCATTATTTGAAAGTATAGACTGAAATATATAATTGGTTGGGGAAAAAGAAATCCATTATTTTTTCGGTAGATGGCTGTAGTGATAAATTTCTCGTAAAGTATCTATTAAACAGTTTCAGATTTATGCTCGTTGGAAAGGTGACATTGCGCAGTAAAAAAAATCTTTTGCTGTTTTTTGTTTGGCGCATTCAATTGTGAATTACAGGGTGTTAAAAATGGAAGTGAACAAAGAGAAAATTCGGTACATTTTACAGTTTTTCTTTGACAAAGGCGAAAATGCAAGCCAGGCGGCTAAAATTGTGAATGGTGTTTATGCACCCGATACTGTAACAGCCAATTATGTGCAATTTTGGTTTCATAGATTCCGTTCAGGAGTTTTTGATGTTAAAGATGCACCTCGCACAGGTAGGCCGGTCGCCGAAAATGTCGATAAAATCGGAGAAATGATCGAAGTTGACCGGCATGTTAACATGTTAGCAGTCGTAACATCGCCCAGGAGCTAAAAATGGATAATATTATATTATATATTATCACGCCTTTTTCCCAGTAGGGGTAGGCAGAGTGACTGAAAATTATACTTAATCAATATGTAACTAATAAAACAAATTTGTTCTGCGTACTAGTATATATTAAAAATTTATGATAAGTAGCTTGACTCAAAATTTGAACACAATTTTCATTTTATCCTTTAGTGTTTTGCTTAATAGGCCTTGGTTTTGATCTTGGCCTGGTCATTGGTCTTATTAATTTGGTTTTAGTCTTGATTTGGCTCGATTAAAATAGGTCAGGTTAGTTCTTGATCTTGCGAAAAAGCACTATCAAGACAGCAAGGCCAAGACCAATTTTACTCATCACTTGTTGCTAGATTTTGAGATTCAATAAATAACAGATGTTCCTACGTTAAACAAATACTTTGCTGTAACTTTTAATAATTTCAATAATCTTAAGAAAACGGCACATTTTATTTGTAAAATTAGTTGACTTGATAGTCAGGATTGCTATCAGGACTGTCTTGCAGGAAGTCACCGCAGTAGCGTCTACTTTATATTCGTTTCCTTCTACAGCTATAACTGCATTAATATATATAACTTACGAATACAGGATAATTGCGAATTAAACGCATTACTGTAAGTGAAAGTAGCAAAGGATATGACGCGACCAGCGGACGGGTTACGCGTGTCAGAGTAACGCACCGTGGATATGGATGGTTCCGGATTCTAATACAAGGTAAAGAATTAAAATTAACAAAGTGAATCTAAGTTAAATAAAAAAATATTTGGCTTATTTCCAACCGATGGTAAGTGATAAAGTAATGCTAGTTATGTTTTGGATTAAAACTAATTCAAACATATTTATATTTTGGATGTTTTGTAGCAGTTGTGTTATATGCTTTGCTCCATTGTGTGGCTTCAGGATAATATTTATTTATTATCGAAAGAATAAATTTGAATTCTACGGTAAGCAAATATTTGTTTTGGGATCTCATCTTAGGGGGGAATTGCCGTAATCGCCACGCTTGGCAGGCGGCTTGGCGATCGCAGTTACGGAGGCCCTATCGTGAAACGCTGCTGCCCGTCCCACGTCCGGGATTTCCCTCCGCTTCCTTGGATGGATATACCGCCATCGTTCGGTTGACTGATTGCATTTGATGAAGTGTAAATGTACTCAATCGTCATATACACTTCAGCAAATGGGCGGTGGGGTCGTCACTTCCCGACGCCTACACCAGGTTCGTAGATGCTGTCCGTACGGCAGGACTTAAGATTTTTAAAGTCCCCCGTACCAGAAAGAAGAAGCCGATCTCTGACCACACATTAAACCTCATGACCGAAAGACGAGAACTGGTCCTGAAGTCTCCTGAAGATGCCACCAAATATCGGCAGCTGAATAGGCAGGTCTCTAAGTCTCTGACTCGCGACATACGCCGATTTAATACTGACAGTGTTAAAGAGGCAATAGAGCGGAACAAAGGCTCTAAAGTATTCGCACGAGATCTGTCTATCGGGCAAAGCCGGTTGACGTGGCTGAAGACAGAGGACGGCAGGATCGTATCGTCAAGGGCCGAGGCTCTGGAGGAGATTGAGCGGTTCTATGGACAGCTGTACACGACTACATGTTCTCCTGGTGGACTAGCATCAGATCCAAGAGCTAGTCTAGCCCGACACTACTCTGAAGATATCCCGGTTGTCAGCCTACACGAGATTAGTGTGGCTCTGAATCAGCTTAAAGGCAACAGGGCACCTGGTGATGACGAAATAACAGCTGAACTTCTGAGAGCTGGTGGAAAGCCGATCCTCGAAGTCCTGCAGAAGTTGTTTAATTCCGTCATACTAGAAGGCCGATCGCCTCGGGCATGGCACGGAGGTGTGGTGGTGCTTTTCTTCAAGAAGGGAGATAAAATCCAGTTGAAGAATTATAGACCCATCTCACTTTTGAGTCATGTCTACAAGTTGTTTTCCAGAGTCATCACGAATCGTCTCACAATCAGGCTCGACGACTTCCAGCCTCCCGAACAAGCTGGATTCCGTAAAGGCTACAGCACCATAGACCACATTCATACACTGCGGCAGGTTATACAGAAGTCCCATGAGTATAACCAGCCCCTATGCTTAGCGTTTGTGGACTATGAGAAAGCCTTCGATTCGATTGAGATATGGGCCGTGTTGCAGGCCCTCCAACGGTGCCAAATAGACCACCGGTACGTCGATGTTCTAAGGTGCTTGTACGAGAACGCCACCATGTCAGTCCGCCTCGAAGACCGGAGCTCGAAACCGATCCGATTGCAGCGTGGAGTAAGACAGGGAGACATCATATCTCCGAAACTGTTCACCGCTGCATTGGAAGATGTCTTCAAGCTTCTGGATTGGAGAGGATATGGCATCAATATCAACGGCGAGTACATCACGCACCTTAGATTTGCCGACGATATCGTGGTTTTGGCTAAGACCATGGAGGACATCAACACAATGCTCGATGATCTTTGTAGAGTTTCACAACGAGTGGGTCTTAAAATGAATATGGACAAGACCAAAATCATGGCAAATGTCCATATTGTACCCACTCCAATAACAGTTGGAAGCTCTACACTTGAAGTTGTTGACAGATATGTCTACCTCGGACATACAATCCAACTAGGTAGGTCCAACTTCAAGAAAGAGATCTCTCGTCGAATCCAACTCGGATGGGCAGCATTCGGGAAGCTAAGACATATCTTCTCGTCCAATATACCGCAGTGTCTCAAGACAAAAGTCTTTGACCAGTGTGTGTTGCCAGCGATGACATACGGAGCAGAGACGTGGCCGCTTACTGTGGGCCTTGTCCGCAAGCTTAAGATTGCCGAGAGGGCGATGGAGCGAGCTATGCTCGGAGTTTCCCTGCGAGATCGAATCAGAAATGAGGAGATCCGCAGGAGAACCAAGGTCACCGACATAGCTCGAAGGGTCGCCGTCGCAAAGTGGCAATGGGCAGGGCACATAGCTCGCAGAACCGACGGCCGTTGGGGCAGAAAGGTTCTCGAGTGGCGGCCACGTACCGGAAGACGTAGCGTGGGCAGACCCCCCACAAGGTGGACCGACGACCTGGTCAAGGTCGCTGGCAACCATTGGATGCGGGTGGCCCAGGACCGGTCTAAGTGGAAATCTTTGGGGGAGGCCTTTGTCCAGCAGTGGACGTCTTCCGGCTGATTGGATTGGATTGGATTGGACAAATATTTGTAAGAAGAAAAACATCCAGAAATACACTAATATTACGTTTCTCTTTAACAAAAGGAAAATTAAATTTTTTGTTCATTTCCAAGGATGATACAATCTAAGGTGCCACAAACAAGTTATTTTTTTTTCGTCGTGGGTGATTCAAAATTTACGAGTACATTATACGTTTTTATCAATGTTAATTTAGGTTTAGTTTTACGGCTGTTCACAGGCGACGTTGATAATTTACCAGCACATGAAACGCTTGCTCACTCGAAACTCACTGATGTAAGATTAAAGATGATATGTGATAACGGGACCATCAGTAAAAAAGATTTATTGAATGAAATATATACATCTAATTTTATAAAAGGTTGATAGACAAATGTATTTATAATAAACTTACCCTTAAAGAAGTGTTCATAAATTACTATAATTTTTAGAAGAATCTAGCTTATTGCCTAATATCAAACTTTGAATAGAGAGGCTAAAGTTTCCAGTAAATATCGCGGGTCCGTTAACCTTAAGATTGGTTCAGTTCGCTGCCTGACTCGTCAATTATCGCATACCAGCCGGTGTAATGGAAACTGCTCCTCATCTTAAACAGGTGGAGAATGTCAGTATTTGTTGTTTAAAATTAAAAGAATGAACGTTGAACATGTGATACGAGCAGTGTCCAAACATAAGCACGAATCGTCTAATATATAATAATGATTATGGAGCCTATTAGCGAGTACAGTGCATTTGTTTTCATGTCTTATTAGAATTGTATTAATCATAACATTAGGTACGCGTGGATAATATTTCATCACTGATTCATCTTGACATGCAGCCAGATGGTGTTATTTCCTCACACGCTTACGGAGTCTTATATAAGGCGACGCCGGACCGGGCCGCCACAGAGGAGTCTTTTTTTAAAGAGCGGGAAACCGTCAAGCCACTCCGTTTCGGGGAAGACAAAAGAAAATTATATATAATTCGCTAAGATTTTGAAATTAAAAAACATTCTGAATTCAATAGAGAAGATTGTTTAAATATTACCAACGACTTGGGATCCAATCATTAATTAATTGAATTGAATGCCATGCCTATCACTAGAAGACCATATACACTGTAAGCTTGTTATACCTAGATCGGACTGTAAACAACAATTGAATAATTGCAGGTACTCCATAATGACTATGACGTCGGACGTCTGTTAGCTCAGACCTCCCGCGAATATAGCTACTGCCTAGCGTTCCAAATGTCGGAGTAGTAAATCACTATATAAAATTGCTGTAACAATCAGGTTTCTGGAAAACGAAAGGTGGAGAGAAAGAAAGTCATGGTCGAGAAATATCAGGGAATGGACTGGTATATCTGGGACGTCCGAATTGCTCCTTCGAACCAGAGACAGAAAATACTGTATCACGCTGATCGCCAACCTTGTTACGTGAGATTTTCAGTGTACACAACAACACTAACACGTTAGAAGATAGATGTAAGTGGTGTTGTGTACACTAACGCGTCGTCGTCGCAGCTGACAGAATAAGAGAACAGCTCACAAAGATCAAGAGTCTACTGTGAAGAAAAGTCTATTACGGGAAAAGTCTACTACGAGAGAAAGTCCACTGCGAGTAAAACTTTACTGCGACCAAAAGTCTACTGTGAGGAAGTTTACTGCGAGGAAAAGTTAACTGCCACGAAAAGTTTACTGCAAGGAAAAGTTTACTGCGAGGAAAAGTCTACTGCAAAGAAAAGTTTACTGCCAGGAAATGTTTACTAGGAGGAAAAGTCTACTGGGAGGTAAAGTTTACTGCGAAAAAAGTCTACTGCGAAGAAAAGTCTACTTCCACGAAAAGTTTACTGCCAGGAAAAGTTTACTGCCAGGAAAAGTTTACTGCCAGGAAAAGTTTACTGCCAGGAAAAGTTTACTGCCAGGAAAAGTCTCCGTTATTACAAGCGTTTTTTTTTTGCTAAATTTTAGTTACTATATACTTTCCTATACTTTGTCGCACAGGTGTTGAAGTCGGGTAGTTAGTTGTGCAGTAGCGCTGTACGCGTGTCGTTTGTACATGAAATTGTGTTTTAACATTAAATGAAAATGTAAGTATGACGCATTATTTTTTACTGTCACGGCTTTCAAAGAACTTAAATTAAAACTTTTATCCTCTAAGTTATTATTATTAATTTAATTCATTTTAATAATTATTAGATTAAAATTTGTGCAGAAATAAGTAATAAATAAAATTATCAAATTTTTCCTAGAAAATCAACAATTTTTTAAAAAAATTAATAACTCCAGCGACATTGTTTTTGGATGCGGTAGTCCATACATAGATATATATGGTACGAGCTATACTTTAGAGTCTTTTACACCTATTACCTTTCACTCTGTATATATATATCATCACGGTCCTTGATGTAGTTGAGATGAGCTAGATATGGCACTGCAATCAGTGATATACAAAGCACCACTCGTGCTCGTCGCCTTGATACATAAGATGGCAAGCCTCGTTAGCACAGTAATTTCACTAGCTACGACGCCCTCCAAACCAGAACACAGTAATATTTGCACACTACTGTCTGTCGGCTGCAATTAAGGCTGCAGTTGTACCTACCTAGACTCTCCTTCAACAGAGACCAGTATTTTACTTCCGTTTCACAAAATGTTCATTTAATATGACTTATAGTCATTTCACCGTTATTGGCTCACAGAACAAAAATATAAAAATCTTCAGTATAAATAAATAAATATAAACAATACTTGCTGAGAACAGATTATCCAAATCCGAAATAAAAATATTTCAGTTGACAAAACAAATAGTTAATTACTAGTAATAGGTGTCTCTTGTCGGAGACCGTCTCTCGGTACCACTGCAGCTCTTATTCCCACCTCCAAACAATTGTGTTCTAGTTTGCAGGGCGCTGTTTTCTCCTTCCAGAACTGTTCTGTTTTCCCCTGTTTAGTAAATCACGAAGGCTATAAGTCTAATCATCAGTGACACGAAACGAGCATTATAGACGATTAATGTCTGCGAGACGGTATACAACAAAGGAAGGAATCCGAAACGCGTTTGGCAGACGCGCGTCAATGTTTTGGCAGACGCGCGGTTCTTGTTTATTCGCATGTTCTATTTCCGGCATGTACCCGCGAGGCGGCAAGTTCAAGGGCTCCGCTCTACGATGCTTTGGCGACTCCTACTGATCACTCTTCACGCAATATTATTTATGAAATATTGGTCTCTTTACAATGTAAAAGTGTCAAGAATACTCCCACGTTCAAAATATCTTCAAATTAAAAAAAAATATTTTTTGTTGGTTGGTGTAGCATGATTGCTCAGAATACTAGAATAATAAATAGAGCGATAGAATTACAATGAGGTTAGAATATAGCACCCATGATATTTCCGTACCAAAATCCTGACCCTACTAATTTTTTGACCCCGAAACAAACCAGAGACCTCCGTTATACAAACTTAGTGGTCTGTTATGCGATAATATTCATTTACATATTTTTAAATAAAACGTCCAGACCTTCTAGAAGTTATTACCAGTAGTACAAAGAAGTATTTAATGGTATCAGGCCTAGTAATAAAAAAGGTTTTTAATATTTCTTCATATAGATCTGGTAAAAAAAAACAGTCAGCTTCAACATACCCGGCAAACGGCGGAGGGGAAGATCGAAGTTGCGATGGCTGGAGTATGGTGACAAAGGACATGATGAACTGCGATCTCAAGGAAAGCGATGTTCAAATACAACGAAGTGGAGTGAGAGAAGTAAGAGAGCAGACTCTGTCATAAGACGGGACAAATTCTAAGAAGAAGATAGAACGAAAGAAGAAATAATGGACGTAATAGTACTTTACTACATTCACAATTAGTGTTAAGCTATGTTGACGCAAACTAGCCTGGTAACATCGTATTCACTCTTCTCTTGACAGATGTCAAATTAGGATGGAAAAACAGTTTCCGGAAACTTGTTCCACTCCTTTGGTGTTATTATTGTAATGACTAATGATCGAAGTTGCATTTCATTTTCAAAGCTAGCTGGAGCGATAACTAAATCGTGAGAGAACGTCTCAAGGCGATTCACAGTGGAGCGTTTAATACCAGCATTTTTGTAATATGGAGCTATTGATTTACGCTCGCCGGTATTTGGTGTTATTCGATCGGTTTTAAAATTTAAATATAAACTCATCATCGGTCTGCGGTAACTTATTGTTGGACATCTCTTAAAAAAAGCTTTCACACGCGTCTTTGCTTCTAGTCAGATGCAGATCGTCGATCCTTCTTGTTCGGTAACGCCTTTCGCTTTGTTTACTTTGAAGTGAATTCCACTCTAAGACACATTAATCATCATCGATTTATCTACTAAAAATAATGCTTTTAAGCTTCATAACAAAAATATAAGAGACAACCGTCCAATCATACACAGTCCCACTGACCTGCGGGTCTTATAAGCCCAAGCGCAGAGGTCTCTTTATTTGACTCGAAATATATCGTAACTCGCAACGAGTCATTTATTCGAAAACCGTTGTATCTCTCATTTTCTCTTTGTCCAAATGACTGATGGCATGTGATGCCTGATGAAACAAGTACAGAAATAAAATTTGGGTACTTCCATAAGGACCGTAAAACGATAAGACAAACTTGGTCCATAACAAAAGGACGCAACTCAAATCAAACTTAACATCTTAATGCTTACAGTCGACTTATAGAGCTCTACCAAAAAACCTAGACATCAATATTCACATTATTAATCAGCACAAATAGATAACCTAGACGACTTCTATATAAAGGGTCCTATCATATCTGCTCTTAAGGCCTTAAGTAAGGTTCTACTTATTTCATGTGGAAGAAAGCAGACAAAAATGTTTCTATACACCATATTTAATAAGAACAGGACTAATCCTTAAAGGATGATTGTGATATAACACTCACTATTCGCATGACGGTGGGTAATTCGTAACTTATCTCAGTATATGATGATATCTCTTAGATAATGCTTATCCAAAGTTACATCGAAAGATTATGGACTTAGGTTTGTTCTTGAATTGCAAGGTTACGTTTGTTTTAACCTCTGCGCTTATTTCACTCAGTTTTACCAGTTAATGTTTATCCAAACTAGAACATCTGTGTTATTGACAATCCATTGCGTACTATCGAGTGATTTTTTTTTTGTCGCTTGACCTTAAAAAAATAGAAGTTTTAATAAACTTGTTATCATAGCGTAGTGTATAGCGGAGATAAAATATCACTTTAAAAATTTTATACAATCAGCTGTCGAGGAGCAGAAATAAATATGTTGCCTAGTAACAAGAATCGCTCCGATTGGAATGCCATATATGGTCCTTGAATAAAGATCAGTCTTCAATAAAAAACAAACATCAAGTTCGATGACAATGTTCTCATAGAAAATGTTGTAAATGCGGTCAATTGCATGGTCAGAATATGGCACTAAAATATGTATGAAGACATTTATATCCCATGTAAAGAATCCTTGTTTTTTATGAAGGATTATATTTGATCCCTGGACTTGACGTGACAACAGAGTACTTTAGCCACACGACCGCTTAAGATAAGATATCAATGCAGTAATTTCGTGTAGAATATGAATCAACACTAACAATCGGCACTAACAATGTGAAAAATTTGATATTATTCAACGAGGGGAGCAAGACTTTTAATTAATTATTAGTAAACTTAATTATAAGTAATTTTAACTCTACCCAGAATACGTCGAACCGGAATGTTTATGATACTTGTAGTTCAAATAAATTCGTCGTCATATCGGTCGTTAGCGTCATACTATCACTCGGGTATCCGTGTTGGGCGACCTTTCTGTTGGGTGATCGCTTATCGCACAATTGGTTGGGACCATTATTTGGCAAATATATCAAACATTTACCATATTATCGTAAGCGATGAAATCATCAACGGAGCGAACTATAAAACAAACATAATGATTTTCACTTTTATATTATAAAATGATAGGTCCTCTTTAGAATGTCCTCACCGCCATAGTTTAGTACTTATCTCTACCGCTCGTCTACTGAATGAACAGACAATCAATGCTCTAGTCTAGGACTTATCTCTGCTGTTCTCCTAAAGGCGAATAAGGAAAGAAAGTTTAAAGAAAAATAAGTAAAATTAATATTTCAAAACGTTTAATAAAAATAATTAAACACTGTTTTAATGCATATGTATGTTTCATGTTGACATATCATATTAAGTCGCGCTACGCCAGTTATTTCACTAGCCACAGCGCCATTCAAACCGGAAAAAGTAATATCTGCAGTACTGTGCGGTGGCAGTAAAAGTAGCTGTGGTAGTACCGATCTAGACGGTCCAGCAATAGACGCTTTTTAAAGTGTGTTGATCAGAGGTGTGATGGTGAAAATGATGAATATTAGACGCTACTATTACTATGGATTAATAATATATAACCGTTAACTGCATACAATATTTAGCTGGAAAATATTATTCTTCTTGTGTGAAGGTGCTTTAATTAATAACACAATGTTTTTGAAACGAAAATCCTGCTTTATGAACTGTCTCTCTTTTTTCGGAAGCGCCGAAAGTCAGGATCAGGTAAGGATTCTATTTCGTACCATACCTATATAATACACTTTGCGCTCAATATATTACGACTATCATTTGAAGTTGTATAAAAATACTAACAAACATAGCATTAATTATAATAACTAAAATATTTAGTCTTAGACAATGATCCCAAATCCGCACAATAAACAAGGCGAAGTATAACATTCTGCAATAACGTGACGTCACTCACGGCTGCGTGTTTATCGCAGCCCGACTGCGTCTACCGCGTGACGGCTCAGCCAACTGTCAAAACGAGATTAAAACAAAAACAATGCGGTACATTGACCTGCTGACTGCGCAGTGATAACATTACTCGCCGACAGTACGTGACACACAACACTCCTCACTCCAACACGGTGTACCACAAAGTTGACCTGTTAATCGATGTAGTACCTTTTTTTTTTTTTTTTTTTTTTTTTCTCGCGGGGGAAATCTTCTTAAAAGATACCTTGCTTCTGGGGGGAAGACAAGGTTATGTGGGGCTTGTACCCACTAAAACCCCCTCGGTGGTCTCCCTCAGTGCATTAGGAGGGGCTCCGGGATCTCCTACGGAACGCACCGGCGCCCCCCTGCACTCTCGATTAACATTCCACGGAAGGGCCAAAGCCCTACTAGACCTCACGCTTTGCTACGGCAAATACAAGACCACAATGTATTTGCCGTCCTCCTAAGGCTCGCTTATTAAGCTCTGAGGGCCCCCACCCTCAAAGCCTACGAAACCGAGGACCCTTTTAGTCGCCTTGTACGACAGGCAGAGAATACCTTAGTCCTATTCTTAATGGCCCGGCACTACAGGGCTGACGGGTTAGGGCGTCCGTTGCCAACGCCCCGACGTCCTCGTCTATGGACGGAGTCGGCCCTCTCCCGACTTCGCTCGGCGGACTCCTTCTGCATCATAACGGTTTCACAGAAGGAAACCAACGCTATCCACCCATTTTTCTTTGCCAGTGCAGTTGATATCGCTACTGGCAAAGAAAGGTCATGCCCGATTTTGTGGATGAGAATTCTCCGTTCAGGCTCCCACGTAGGGCATTCTGCGAGCGTATGCTGAGCGGAATCCAGCTCTCCACCACAATGGTGGCATTGCGTGGTTGGTTCACGTCCAATCCTATTCAGGTACTCACCAAAACACCCGTGTCCTGTGAGTACCCGAGTCAGCCTGAACGTGACATGCGCCACTCCGCCCAATCTAAGCCAGGCTTCGAGGTTCGGCAGAAATGCGCTTACTATACGCTGCCGTGAGTTCCGCGGCTCAGCTAGCCTCTCTCTCCACACCTCCAAAGCGCGGCGGCGCTCTTGCCTGTGCACTTCCACCACATCCAGGGGTTCGGCTTCTTCTCGATGAGAACGTAAACGCGTATAAATCCGCGCGTCCCTTTCCGCCAGAATGTCCAGAGGTGGGAACCGGGCCAGGATAGTGGCCGCCTCAAACGATATCGTCCGATATCCCCGTGCGATACGAATGGCTATCTTCCGTTGCAGACTGTTGACTTTAGCCCGGCAACGTCGGCTGCCCGTCAACCGATCTGACCAAACCGGAGCGCCATAGAGAGCCATCGATCGCACAACACCCGAGTAGAGGCGGCGGACTCCTTCTCCGGGACCTCCAAGATTGGGCAGTAGTCTATGCAGAGCACCTACTACCTTCTCAACCCTAGGGATCAGGCGGTTGAAATGCTCCTCGAATCTCCATCGACTGTCTAGAGTGAGACCGAGATATTTCATTACCGATCCCACCTCAACAGGCACGTCCCCTACGCGAACCGAAAAGCTGGGAGGTTCCCTTGTTTTAGGGAGCTTGTGAAACCATATCGCCTCGGACTTATGAGGCGTTATCCGGAGACCCAGCTCTTGGATTTTGTCCACAACGCAAGCTACTCCAATTTCGGCAAGTCGGATGGTGTCCTCGAAACTGTCTCCATTTGCCAATACTAATGTGTCATCCGCGTAACATACAACACACACTCCAGCGGGGAGATCGACTCTAAGGACTGCGTCATATGCAATGTTCCATAATAGAGGGCCCAATACAGAACCCTGTGGAACTCCGCAATTTACCTCTCTCCTATGAAATATGGCATCCCGACCCACATATTGGACGCATCTGTCTTTTAAATAGGACCCGACAATGCGCTGTAAGTAGGGAGGCATGCGATGGTACGCCAGAGCTTCCCATATTACTCCCCATGGTAGTGAGTTAAAGGCGTTCACTACATCAAGGCTAACTGCCAATGCTACACCGCCTTGATCCACTGTTCGTTGCGACTGTTCCCGAATGCGAAGGATCGCATCCATGGTTGAGCGCGCTCTTCGGAAACCAAACTGGCCATCCGACAGATCGGGGCCTTCTTGGTGGAGATGCAGATTGATGCGATCGGCAATTATTCTTTCGAACAATTTACCAGCCTCATCCAACAGGCATATGGGTCGGTATGCAGAAGGAGTGTCCGCGGTCCTACCATCTTTCTTTAACAGCACCATCCGTGCTTCCTTCCAGCCCTGAGGGAATAGGCCAGCACTGAAGCAGCAGGTAAACAGGTTCCTCAGTCTATCTCCTAGTCCGGCGGCTATTGCTAGTACCCACGCGCGTCCGGGAATTCCGTCAGGACCTGGTGCAGTATTCCGGGCTTTGAGACGCTTAATGGCTCGTTCTAACTCTTCGTTGGTCACACCCCATTCGTCGGACCAGACGAGCTGATTCAACGACTCCGTAGAAGGTGGTACTGGGCATTGTTGACTCCTTGGGAAGAGAGTGTCCATCACTGTTTCCATAAATAAAGGATCCAAGGTCTCTGTTAGTGGAGGAATCCAAGATCTGAGTTTGCCCAATACCATCTTGTATGGGCGTCCCCACGGGTCCCTCTCCAGTTCCTCGAGCAGTTCGTTCCAAGCCCGAGATCTAGCTGATTTAATAGCCAGTTGGAGCGATTTAGTAGCGTCTCTGTACATCCTGTAGGCACGAGTCGTTTCGTCCACTGTGGCTCGTCGTCTCCTTCGGGTTCTTGTGTACTGACGTCGAGCGCGCAAGCAAACCTCGCGCAGTTGCGCTATAGCTGGCGACCACCAGTAAACCGCCTTCGACTTAATAAGCTTTGTTCGGGGCATTGAGACATCACAAATGTATGTCATCGATTCCCGAAACCAAGTCGCTCCACTTACAGGATCGGACAACATTCCTTCGGCTATGCTTTCTGGCCAGGCCATGACGATGGCTGCTGCTTCGTGCATATCTGCATCGAGTCTCTTGAGGGACCACCGCCGCGGTAGGCTGCTGCTGTGGTTGCCAGCAGCATGTTGTAAGGAGCCAAGCGTTAAATTAATCAAAATATAGCGGTGATCAGAAAGCGTGACCGCTTCCTCCGCTACTCTCCAGCCTGTCACCATGCGCAAGGCAGAAGAGTTTGCCCATGATAGATCAACGATCGACTCTCCCTGCCATCGCACACAGGTGCTGACGGATCCATGGTTTAGGAGCCGAAGGTCAAGCCCAGCCGCCCACACTTGCAAAGTCTCCCCCCTAGTGCTGTTCCGAGAGGATCCCCACACTTTGGAGTGTGCATTGAAATCACCTAGAACAAGGACCGGACGTGGCTGACATCTGCGAATGCATTTGGCTACAGAGTCCAAGTACACTTCGTAGGCGGCGCGTGTGCAGTTGGGAGAGACATAGCAGCCCACAACTGCAAGAGGCCCCCATTCGACAGCAACAAAACCTTGCCCGCTAAAAATTGTAGAACAGTGTCGGTCCCCTGTATTCCCATTCCAATAGATAGCGACCTTGCCATCTTCGCTACCAAACCAGCGAGGATGGTCTGGTACACGGTAAGGTTCGGCCGTTACGGTCAAAGCTACCGACCACTCCGCGAGGTGTTGCAGTAGCAGGTCCTGCGCCCCGCGGCAGTGATTCAGGTTAGCTTGGAGTATCTTTATCCTTCGATCGAAGGTGATACTTCCATGTGCTCCTCTGCACTTTGGGGTGGCTCAGGAGCAGGAGCCTGCTTTCTCCCTGTTCCTGTTCTCCTCCGCTTAGGTGCACATGCCTTAGCCCCCAGTCGGTGATTAGCTGGGCGTCCGAGATCCACGCACAGTGGACATTTTAGCACTCCAGTAGTACATTGACTAGCCCTATGGCCTGGCTCACTGCAAGCGTAGCACTGCGTGCTACGATCCTTTTCATTAGGGCATCTATTACGAACGTGCCCCAATTCCAGACATCGGTAACACTGCAAGGGTCGTTTCGCTAGAACCTCAACCCTTGCTAATGTCCACCCTACGCGGACACGTTTTGCTATCGCCAGCTTTCTTACTGTGCTTATAGGACAAAGTACCCAGGCAGATCCCATTCGCAGAGGAGATCGGCGAATATCGCCCACTTTAATCGATGTAGTACCTACCTAAGCAAACACCTACACCAGCAGTAGTCTAGCTAGGTAAATGTTTGGGGTATCGAGACTTAACATATTGGCGCCACAAGGAGATCACATCTTAACTTACACCATCATCATCGTCACCGATTCGTGGAATAAAATAAAACAGTCATATACATCGCAATATCGAAATCGAGAGGTTGGTTGGCGAATCGAACATCATAGGAGCAGCCAAAGCACACAGACTACGCTGGATGGGTCACTTGCTAAGGACGGGAGACGATCGTAGAGTGAAAAAAGTGTTTATCGGCTCTAATTGGACGCCCGCCTGTCAGCCGGTCCAGATACCGTTGGAAGGTTGCCTTACAGAACAACCTTCGCGAGCTCCAAGCAGTGGACTGGCAAGAGGCAGGGACACACAGATAACGCTAGCTATCTCCTGTGGCGGAGACGGGTCTGGATCGCTGCGCCAGAGGAGTAAGTATATATCGTCACATAAGCTCGAAAAGTTAAATTAGTAGTTGACTATAGTTCTAACTGGTGTTAGTAGTTGATGTGGTCTGTGGTAGTACTGCGTACTAATATTTTCTTTTGTGGTCCGATAGGAGGGAGTGGCGCGAGAGTACAGAGTAAAACACGCAATAACTTAGTAACTAACTCCTTTACTCTTCTTAAGAACACCCGGGAACATAATCTTTATATTCTCCTGAAAGTTGAAAACTAAATTATCTTAAACCCTAAATTATAAAAACAAAGAAGTGAACTAAAATTAACGAAAAATAAGCATTGTTGTTAACTCCCCTCTCTTTGGCCGGTTAATAAGTAAACCAAACTGTGTAATGTCATCAACATCACATTCCATCTCGACTTTAGTGACAGAGTAATAAAAGTGTTTGCTTACGATCGGCCATTGTGATTTCTGAATTGGGAGTAATGGCGCGCGCGAAGCGGACGCAACGCGTTAGGGTTGCCACTTGTACAAATTAGTACCAGAAAAAAATATTAATAGAAAAAAAATAAACAGTAGACATGAAATATTGGTAAAAATCTGAGCGTACTGCGTCCTCTCCATCTCAAATAGGATTAAGAGTTTCACTTTTCCAAATACATACGTACTCCTAATACATCTTTATATGCCGTAAATTCTAATACTTTTCCTAAATACTAATATTTCCCTCGTATTGTACATCTGCTGCCATAACAACGTTTCTGGGTTTCAGCTATATCATCAGGCGATTAACGTCAACTGCTGGATATAGGTCTCCCCCAAAGATCTCCCCACCGATCGGTTCTCTGCTGCCCACATCCAGCGGCTTCCCGCCACCTTCAACTGATTGTCGAGCCTCCTTGTAGGGGGCTACATGAGATTTGAAATATTCCATACTCCAATACCTTCCGCGGCCCCATTGTGTAATAAACCACCTTATATCATTTTGAGGTTTTTCTAATTATACAAATTTGGTAGATTAAGTGCTAGAAGGCCTCCACAAGGTGAACTGAGGATCTGGTAAAATTTGCGGGAATTTGTTAGAAATTATATATGGTAGTAAGTAGTAACTTAGCAAATATAAACACGAACATAATAAATTGTCATGTTAAGGCGTTGTGCAGATCAGGAGTTATTAATTTAGAGTTTTTTTTTATTTTTTTCAATAGTTGTATGGATATCTGTAGGATCTTTGAACGCTGAATGGGGGTAAGTGGGGACACCTTCCCTGATGTTCTAGCAATCTGGTAAGAACGGAATGAAATAAATGGAAAGCTAATGCACGCATTTGGTAGAAAGCTAAATTCTCTATCTAGGAGTGGACACAAAGAATGTTAAGTGATGAGGATCACGGTGACAACCCTAAGTTCTAGAGCATGTTTGGGCAAACACATACCCTAGCTGTACCAAGACTGAATGCTATTGTCACGCGGCCCTCGCGTGCCCCCACCAGGCTGATAGTAATCTATGAGGTGCTCTTAGCAATCTCAAATGTCAAATCACGATCTCATTAAACTCAGACTCTATTACATATGATCTTTTTGTTCCTCTTGACAATAACGTAATATTTGGACTGTACTGTCCGGCGGTAAAAACATGAGCTGACGGAGACCGTCTAGGTACCGACCTAGCTGTAGCGTCTCCGGCAGCAGATATCTACCACTAATAAAACCAGCAAACTTTTTTTGGTAGCGGGTAAAAATTATCTAAAATGTGAATATTAAAGAGAGATATGAGTCAGAGGTTTTAATTAGTTTTGGCTATTATAGTTTATTTTTTTAAAAAAAGGTGATCGCTTGAAGTTAATAGATAGGTCTCTCAGTGATCGGCAAGTCGTAAGTTTTGTATCATTATGTTATTCAATTATACGTAAATAGACAGCTCGTTAATTATGGAATATAAGCTTCTTTTAGAAATATGCGCATCATCATCATCATCAATTCGTGGACGTCCACAGCTGGACATAGATCTCTCGTAATATGTTCAAGAAAGCACATGATCACAATATTAATATGCGCATAATTCTACGAACTAAATTTGATGCTTTACATATGACGTCTTTCTCTATTCTTCCCTTACCATCATCTATTCCGTTCTGAAACAGTAGATTATCTCGTTTCTTTTATAAATATATGTAACTATAGCAATCTGGGATGTGCATTAAACATATTTCAATTCGCATCTAGTGCACAAAGGTGCAGGTGTGTTAGGTAGCCGTTGGACGCCCGTGCACCTACATTTCAGTGCAAGTGTGTATTTCCGAGATCCTTTATTTTAGATTACTCCAGTTTACGATTCCGGCTTTATCTTTATCTTTACAATGACTATATCTATATGATGTTTGTTTGAGAAATTCGCGGTTGGCATTAAAGAGGATAACGTTCTGACTATAAATAGAAGTCGCGACCTTGCGATCCATGTATTACATACATTCCATTTATGCAATGAAGAAATTCGTTTTTTTTTTACACTTCAAGTAATTAATAAAAATGTTCCTTTTCCACTTTATAATGAATAATGAAAATAATCGAAATGATTGATTATTTTCTTGATTTCCTCTATCCGATGTAATAGCTTTGCTCTAGTGTTTACGTCACTTAGTATTTATTCTCACACACAGCTCTTGTATTGATCTCTGATATAACATGTTTAATCTGTTCTGTATTGATCGATATATTTCTTTTTAGTCTTTCTCTTTTTCTCTTTCTACTATCTTTATTCACGCGATTTTTCTTATGAAATCATCGAGTCGGATCAAGTGCCTTAAAATCTTTTCCCAAATTAGAATAAAGCTGTATAAATTCCATCATCAAACAGAAGCATTGACGCAAGAGATCTATTTAAGTTGTCGGCTTATTTTTTATCAAAAGTATTTAATGCGTGTCGAGAATTGCGTACGAGTGATGTATGTGTTTTAGGTGATGTACACATAACTGTCACAAAATTTATCTGCAATGAACTCCTTCTACTGGTTATAGGCATTTGACGGAAACCGTTTGAATGGAGAGGTACCTAAAGACTACTGCCAAGCGACGGGGTACAAACATTTTTGTGTTCCGATTTGAATCGTATCGTATCGTGGTAACGAAGAATTTAACGTGGTGACGTGTAAAAGTCTTAATTAGTATTACAACATTATGGGTGAAGGTATCACTTATATCTCATCAGACAGACCATCTGTGATAGACGGATTAGAATATCCCTGTCATCCTTTAATCCTCTGAAAGACAAGTTATTCCACAGCTCTCATTTCAACATTTTGTTTTTGTTTTGCTATATTGCCTATGCCAAACTACTAGCCATCAGTGAATATCAATATCTAGAAATGATGATTTGAAAATCATTACTATCAATACTTTTTAAGAGCTCTTTGCTTATAAGACTAGATTAATAAATGTTAATAACTTTATAATTGATATCATCACACGCCGAAAAGTATAGTCATCATGATCATCATCATGTTAACTGATGAACGTCCACAGCTGGACATAATATTATAGTAATGCTGCAAAAATATTCTTCTAACATACACTAGTACACGTCAGAAATTTTGTTAGTTAATTTTTAAATAACACTCAACTAAGCAAACATGTCCACATCCTGTAACAGTACGGTGTAAATGTATATAAACCTGTATACAAATACAATATTTACATTACAATCGTCTAGATAATAGGTTATCAGTGAAATTTCTTGATAAAAACGATCCTGTACAAAATGAAACAAGTCACAACGTGGATTCGTGAGAACAGTAATGTTTGCGCTAACTTACACTTGGATAAACATATTCAGGTTTTTTTTACAATAGATTTTTTTAAAGTAATTAATAATGTCACTTTGCAGCACTCAACAACAACTAAAGCTATGTAGTAGTACACACAAGCATCTCAGTAATGATATGAAAACAATATCTAGATTGCTTCCACAAGTCAAAATCCGATGAAAACGCAAAAGTTGTCATGAAGACTAACAGTATTAACATCTCCATCATCATCAGCCGATAGACGTTCACGGCTGGACATAGGCTTCTCCGAAAGATTCCCACACGATAGAGTAGGGATTCATATGGGAGGATTTGGGCCGTTTCCCACTACGCTGACCCAATGCGGGTCGGTGGGAGGATTAACATCATTACAAATACAAACTAAAACAATGACATGAACTAAAATTATTAAACCAGAATTTATGATATGATGCCGATAATATAAAAATGTCACGTCACAACGAAAATATCATTTCAAAGTATATTTAAGTACAAAAGCTATAGAGGTAACCAATAAAGCAAACTAACGTTGAGACCTCACGAATTGAAAAAAATCCTTGATGTCAATAAGAAAACAACACGACCTAGAAACGAAATTCCGTTAACAACAAATGCAATTTAAAGCAAAAAAAAATTGTCAAACGTAGATCATTGGTTGGACGCATTGTTGGCAACACCAGCCGCGTGCTCGCGCGGGTCACGAGGTGTGAAGGTTGCTCAACAGTCTAGACTGAAATGAAGCCTGTGAACGAGTTGTGAAGAAAAATGAAGACAAACACAAATCGAGGCGACTTTCTAAGGACGGCAACATACATTGCTTTTGACATTCACTAGTTGCTAGTAAGGTGCTTCAGAAGAATCTGATACGTTATGAACTCAATGAAGATGAGCAACGCGGGACCTAACAATGTGGATATCTTTCGGGAAGGCCTATATTTAGCAATGGAGGTCTACCTGCTGATGATGATGGTGAATCTATAGGTTCGCTAGTCCGGCTAGAAGAGCAACATTTAAGTTCCACAATTACCAATTCATGTTTAAGTCGCTGGTAAAAGTTCATGGAACATAAATTAGTTTGATTCTCAATAATGATTTATTGTAATAATTACGAACGGCCACAGCTGGCCTTCTTCAAGGATGCATCCTCATCTTCTTAGAGTCTTAACCCCACCACGCTGACCCAGAGCGGGTTGGTTGGTGGTCAGAACCTCGTCTGTCGTTAGCAGGGTTCACCGCGTGCAGCTCGTTGTGTAGCTCGCTCGCCCAATGGTTGTAGCGTGCGGCCTTCATTCCGAAAGTAGCGGGTTCAAATCTCGGCATGTACCGATGACTATAATATTTAAGTTATGTCCATTTGTGAACTTTAATTACAACAGCGAAATACAAACGATGAAAGAAAAGACTTCGTGAGGAAACCTGCACATGAATTAGAATTTATTCTAAGGTGTGGGTGAAGACACCAGTCCGGATTGGGTCCGTGTGGTAACTATGCGCCCATCGCCCTCACATTGATGGTAGGCCTGTGCCCCAGCAGTGGGGATGTAAATTGGCTGTTAACAACAAAACCGTGTGCAGATGAGGCTCCGTAAGACGTTGGGTGGAACCCCTTACAAACCATAAAATTAGCTTAACATTATTTTGATCTCGGATTATTGTATCGAACAAACCCATAGATTAAGTGTCTATATCACTACGCTAATTATTATGTTTCATCTAGAAAATCAAGATTTTTTACATTAAATATTGCTTCGGTAGTGTAAAAGTTCTTTTTACCTCAGTAATTTTATAACAGTATCCTACAAACCGGAACGTAAGAATATTCGTATACTTTGCGTTGGCCAACAGAAGTACGATATTAACCATCTGCGTAGACGACATTTAACAAGTAATATCTATTTCTGATAAAACAAAGATTTCCTTAATTCGGGGTATATAACTAATACTTGGGAAATGGCCCAAATACTCCCATATTAATCCCCACCCGGTCGATGTGGGAATCTTAAGGGAAGATCTATGTCCAGCATTGGACATTTATCGGCTAATGATGATGATGAACTAATACTTGAAACATTTGCCGTTGTGATCATTGTCGAAATAATTTTGGGTATATACGTAAACTTTACTGAGGTGGACTTAAGATTTTGTGGCTGAGCGATGCAGTGTCTATCTATAACTATCGCATAAAAATAAAGGAAAAATTCATGGTTTAAGAATATCAGGAAATGGACTGGCATATCTGGGGCGTCTGAATTGTTCCGCCGAAGCAGAGACAGAAAGTACTGTACCACGTTGATCGCCATACTTCACTAGTTGGAGAGGCACTTTAAGAAGAAAAAATCCACGTGAATCCAGACGGAGTATATATATTACTGTTAGAGCTTTATAAAATCATGCAATACGGCATCAAATCCTCTGTGTTATAGAAGATAAACGTGATTATGCTGGAGAAAGTGCTATTACGATGGTTCCGGATTCAAGTTTTGTGAGAAAGTAACCTGCGCCAAAACTAATCTACTTTTTGGTGGTTCATCGAGATAAGTTGCAGTGTACGCATTTTTACTAAATTCTATACTTTTTACTTGCAATAAACTGCTTGGTTACAATCACATGATGTTAAGCAACAATGAGGCTGTAAATGGTGAAACGTACTCGATGTAGATACTCCGGCTGTCATATGTGGACAGCCGGAACACAACGATTCTGTATGACATGAGATTTATCATTTAATATGGTAGTAATATCAAACACATCTTCATATAACATCCGTGACATGCAAGACCTCTAATTAAACTTTAATGCTTTGTTAACATTAGTTTTTTTTTAAATTGTTGTGTAGTTATCAGATTCTCGGTTTCCGAAAAGTAAAATACGTGGGCAAACGAACGGTGATCGTTCAACTGTCTGATAAGCGGTTGGTGGTTCAGTGTTTGTGTGTGACGTGGTTGTTTGTACAGTAGTCAGGAAGATTCTTAAAAATCAACCAACCATGCTCTACATGTTCCCTGGACTCAAACGAGAAGCGCTTAGCCGCTGCACAACAGAGACAGTTGAAGTTACGCTAATAGTATTCCCAAGAGTTTATTTATTTGATACACTAACAGCATAACTTATTATATACTATCTTAAGTTGTAGGTATACTGTACAATATTAAATATGTATGCCTATTATAGGCGTACACAGCTTTGGCCATAGTTTGGACTTAAAAACACCAGAGTGATAAAAGAAATTGTAGTCTACAATGAATTAAATTTTGAACAAATATCAGTTTTCAAACAATCAACAAGTAGGTAGCAAGGTAACAGCATGGTGCGTACATTCAATACAGTGAGATCGCGTAGAATGGTTTTTTAAAAATATCCATTAAATAGCTGAGAAGTGATTTAGCAACTTAACTTTAAAAGCATTTCTAGAATCGCAGAAAATGTCTAATTCGGTTATCATTGCATTAAGAGTTGAAGGACTTGCGAACTTACGGATAGCAAAGTTCAAAAATCGATGCCGGAGAAGGCGAAATGGTATTTAACGAACAAAGAGCCTAACAGAGCACAAGACAGAGATTCCACAAAGCGAACAGAGAGCCAATACAAACAGGCACCGATAAAAACTTGTTTAATGAAAAGTAGAATTATACCAGCGATAAGGACGTAAATCAAACGGTATGTAAACAGTAAGCGAAGTGTGATGTGTTTGCAGTAATACGTTATAAAACCACACAATTAATCAGGTGAGCGGCTCGTGGAGTTAGACTCTGTTATCATTCCATGTTAATTATATTCATAATCGTTTTAACCGGTCCAACGCCACAACTGGTTGTATTGGGGGGACCGGAAAGTAATGTCGTTTTCTTACGCTAAATACAAACACATACATTTTTAACGAGTCTTTATTTTTAATCAATGATGTATTCCCCATCATTGTCAATAACCTTTTGCCATCTAGTGAGTAAATTTTCAATCCCTGATCGATAAAAATTAATTGGTTTTTCGGCAAAATATCTAGAGATGGCATTTTGGATATCATCCAAATTTGCAAATGTTTTGCCACTTAAAAAGTGTTGCAGCGCTCGGAATAAGTGGAAATCCGATGGTGCAACATCGGGCGAATATGGTGGATGAGGCAGCACCTCCCACCCCAATTCATTAATTTTTTCTAGAGTTCGCCTTGCGCAGTGCGGTCTTGCATTGTCATGTTGGAGAATGACGCCTTTTCGGTTGACAATCGCTGGCCACTTTTCAATTAAAGATTGATTGACTCGCTGCAATTGTTCGCTGTAGAGGTCTGCAGTAACAGTTTCTCCAGGTTTCAGTAATTCAAAATGAACAATGCCGCGAATACTCCACCAAACACACAAAAGCGCTTTTTTGGGGTGTAAACCTGGCTTAGCAGTACTCCGAGGGATTTCATTTGGAGAGAGCCACTGCCTTTTGCGTTTTGGGTTATCATACAGGACCCATTTCTCATCTCCTGTGATCAAGCGATCAAAAAACGCTTCTGTGTTGTGTCGTTGAAGCAATAAGTTGCATGTGATTGATCGGTTAGCCTTATTCTGTTCGGACAGATTATGCGGGACCCAAACACCTGCTCTGCTTACTTTTCCAATCTGCTTCAAATGTTCTTGGATGGTCGACCAAGGTTTGTTGAGACTGTTTGACAATTCCTCGATCGTCTGACACGGATTTGCTTCCACTTCCGCCCTTAACACGTCGTTGTCTAACGCTGATGGTCTTCCTGATCGATACGAGTCGGAAAGATCAAAATTACCCGATTTGAACTTGGAAAACCACCTTTGGCATTTACGAATGTCCAGTGCATTTGGATAAACATCGCAAATGTTTTTGGTAGCAACTGTTGCGTTATTTCCCTTGCGAAACTCAAAGAGCATGCAATGCCGGATGTGTACCTCTTCTGGTATTTGGCTGGCCATTTTACCCAAAATTACAAAAAAAAATTGTAATTCAATTGTCTATAAGTAAAGAAATCACTATAACCTCACAATGTCTTTGGTACGCCTCTGAACAAAACAATGAGCTGACAAATGACAATCAAGTATTGGCATGCGCTGAAACGACATTACTTTCCGGTCCCCCTATTATCTGTTGCCGGAGACCGTTCAGGTTAGTACCTAATTCTGCCGTGATACAGTACTGTGCAAATATTAATGTGTTGCGGTTTTAAAGTCGCTGTAGCTAATGTAATTACTGAGATAACGAGACAGCACCTTATGTCTCACGAACGCAATGTGATGATGTGAATATTATCTTAACTAGCGCCACGTTGTTATGGGCAGGCGTGTCACTACCATCTGGCGAACGTCCCGATCGTCTCGTCACTTTGGTGTACAATAAAAAAAAACTTCAACAAAATTACTGCGATCTTTATCCTCAGCTAATATACATCTACTTCTGGACATGGACCTCTCCCAAAAATCCCCACGTTAATCGGTCCTGCTATGTTCGGATCGCCGGATACTAGGTGTTGTCATCAGTAGGGGATCTGGGCCGTTTCCCACCACGCAGGCCCAATACGGGTTAGTGAGGGCCAGAGTATCGTTTGTTGATTAGCAGGGTGCACCACAGTCATGTTGGTTTGGGTCTCATGAGTTCCGCGGTTGTGATCCGGAAGGAGATTCCGTGATGTCGCCAAACGCCGATGGTGACCACCGAGGGAGTTTTATTGGGTGAAAATCTCCACACAACTCTGACTTCCCCCCAGAATGCAGAGTATCTTTTCTAAGATTTCCTATCGAAACAAAATAAAAAAAAAGGTCTCATGAGTTGTTGTGCGGATCCTCTTACATCCCCTTCGATCTTCACAAAGTGGTAACAAAAATGATATTGTTTTAAAATATACTTAGATATCTTTTCACTTTCAAAGGACAAAAACTTCATTTAAATTTTACACTGTTTTAAACAACATTGATGTCGAAGATGTTGAAGACGCACACGGCCTTATCAAACTGACTTTGATATATGTGACTACTGGGACACAAGAATAATGAAATGGAATTGATATTTTGGAGACGACAATAAACGACGGAAACAGCTAGACAGTACTGAACATCAAACACCACTTTCACATGTCACCAAAGATGGATCAGAAATAAGTGATGTAGTCCGGACAGTTTTTTCATTGTATTATTCACCAATTTGAACATTTCATCATATTTTTCTCCCATATTTGCCTTACCAATTTTCTACGCAATCCTTTCGATACTTCCTGTACCCAATAACGTCTACCTTGCCATTGTCTAATGCGAGCTTTTGTTTAGGATGGTATTGGAATGATAATTGTTTACACAATGTTATATCAAATGCCCCCAAACAGTTTTGAACTCCAGACAAACTAATTGTCGGACGCCGGAGGTCAAACGTTTTATGGGTGTGCATCTATCACATGGTTTTTCACAACATGACGCGAACAGGGTTGTCAACCATTTCTATAATGATCTAATAATAATCGAAACAATGATAACAAATCTTTCCAAAATTCTAGAAAACAGGGAACAGTCAAGGCCTTAATCCAAAACGCTGGCTAAAAATTGTCTCCGAAACCTGTAACTTTTAGTTTATTTTCCTCATCGGGAGCTCAAGCTCAATATAAATGAAACCTAGGCACTTTCGATTCGTTTAACCACATCACCTTATCATCGCTTACATGATATCACCAAAGAGGGTAAGTCCTACTTTTAGTAGTCTTTGAAAATATGCGTCTTATGCCTGGTGGAGTTGAAGGCTAAAAAGGGAGATATATTTAATAATACCTTTTTTTATTTGTTGAAATGATCAGATAATCAAGACGTTCGCCTCATGGTAAGTGATACTACCACCCATAATAACATGGTGCTGGTTATGATGATACATTCAGCAACACATTGAGCTCGTTGCCTTGAGACATAAAACGTTCAAATCTCGTTAACTCAGTAATTTCACTAGCTACAACTCCCTTCGAATCGAAACTAGGAAACGTTTACACAGTACTGTTTGCCTGCAGGAGTAGAGGTACTGGTACTTACCTAGCCGGTCTGTAACAACAGAGACCCAATACTATTAAAGTGGTAATTTAACCATTAGCTTCATCATTATCATCATCAGCCGACAGACGTCCACGGCTGGACATTGGCCTACACCAAAGGTCTCCACATCGATCGATTCTGCGCTGCCCGCATCCTTCACCAGATTGTCGGACCACCAGGTGTGAGGCAGCCCAACACTACGTGTACCGGTACATGGGCACCACTCGAGGAACTTACTGCTCCATAGTACGTCAGTCTTTCTAGCAATGTGCCCTGCCCACTGACACTTAACCAATAGCTTAGTTAACAATATAATAGGTTGGGGAAAAAGAAATCCATTATTTTTATGTGACTTCAGGACTTTACTTAACATGCTTCGGATTGTCCGATTTGGGTCAAATATGCACCGTTTTGTTCTATGATTCCTCTCTCGTAGAAGTCCTGGTCTCTATTTGCAAAAGACTCTAGTAGCCGATTTTCACAATCTTCCCTAGATGCCAATTTTTTATCACTAAAGAAATTTTGTAATGCAAGAAAAAGATGGTAATCGCTTGGTGCCAAGTCCGGACTGTATGGCGGATGCATTAAAACTTCCCAACCAAGCTCCCGAAGTTTCTGGCGAGCCACTGTAGACGTGTGTGGCCTAGCGTTGTCCTGGTGGAGCACGACACCTCTCCTGTTGACCAATTCTGGCAAATATATTGCATACTGTGGTTTGATTTCAACAGTAAGATTTATTGAGTGACGGCTAATGGTGATAAGCGTTTAATATTTTGGCATTGATATTTTTTATGACAATAAATCCTGTGCGAATGACGTCGGATCGTCTGCCAACCGTTTGGCACTCGGTTGAACGATCACCGTTAGTTTGCTGACGTACTTTACTTTTGGTCACGGAAAATTTAATAACCCGACCAATCATTTTCAATAAGTAATCTTATCGGTTAGGCAGTAAGGTTCCATTTGAGGTATTTTATGACACGGATGTTACACGCATATGTGTTTGTTTGTTTTAATTATTGGTGTGCATCAGTAAATTGTGCGCCGTTTTATTTACTGGCGTGTTTTTTATTCATTGTTTATAATATTTCAGTAATTAACTGTACATTATAATGATGAGAGATTATTTCATTGTATGTATAATATATTAGTATGCTTATTAAAAATTAAATAAATTTTGTAACTATACTTCGAGGGTACTTGTTTTGAGAGCGCTGGTCGGTAACACTGGGATCTCAAAAGTGGTAAAGTAATATCAGTAGGGATTTTTAATATTCAAATCATTCGATGATAGCAGTGGACGTCCATCGGTTGAAATGAAGATTCGACATTATTTGTCGCACGTCGCACAAATCTTCGATTCTTCTTTATCCTGTGGTCTCAAGCTTAAGAATAGGACTAAGATAACCACTACTTAGAGTATAATACGACTAAAGGAGTTTTTAAGTTTGTGGGTTTCGTAGTTGAGGGTCCTACTCACCCTTCACGGCAGCCCAAAGTGAACAATAAGTTCAAATTAGTCTAGTATTTGCCGTAGAATTACGAGTGCTGAGAGGAGCTACAGAGGGAGTTCCCCCGGAGGATCCCCAGGAAGTTATAGGAGAATAAATTAGCACTTTCGGCTCCCTCGAGACATGGACCATAGACATCTATGGGTCCATTACACCAAAGTGGACCAGAATGCATTAATTGAAAATGAGTTTTAAACTACACATGAAATGCTTAAACCTGTCATCTACCGTAAGTACTCATTTAATAAAATTATTCACAACTTGAGAAGAGTAAGTATTAACTTACTCATCTTAAATCGTAGGGTTATGTTAGTTATGACTGGGAATAATTTCTAGCACTAGCATTTCAAATCAGGCACCCATAGACCAACAGCAAGGATATGTTATGGTGGTAGATCGAAAATATGAGCATGGTGGAGAGACATCAGAGTTTATAACCGTGATCTACGTGTATAAAGTTAACCGGCTTAGGAGATGATAATGTATGCTACACTAAGAAATCAAACCAGATGCCGATGTACACCGAGAAGAATTTAAATTATCATCAATTGGGCGAGGTGGCCATTGGCTGAAACTTGTCGACTTCGAACCAATGGAGAGTGCCGACCGGGGAATTAATTGATCGCAGCAACAGGAGCCATTGATACGTTATCGTCGGGAGAACGGCGTAGTTCATACATCAGTTGTGGACTTTGATGCGATTGCCGATGTCCTGCATTTACTCATACATTTAATGTATAAGATATTATTAATTAATACTATTATTTACATACCATGAATTTATAATGAGATTAAAGAAAAACCAAAAAAGCTAATAATCGAATTGTTTTTTTAATTTTGTGGCAAAACTTTAGTTTAAAGAGGGCACCAAATGATGATGATGATATTAGAACAAACTTTGTTATTTTCTGAATAATTAGACCCACTTTTAAGTATTGCTATTAATACCTTACTCGTGTAAAGCTTAAATGTCAGACTCTGGTCTTAAGGACTATAATTTATACTGTTAAAGGCTAATTGCAAAATTGGACATTAATTATGAAACTACATAAGTAGGAACAGTCTTGCGTATAGTTTGTAGACTCATCACCATCGCATCAGTTCAAATAATTTAACAGTATCGAAAGTATATTTTAAAACCAAAGGAGCTAAATTATTTTGTTTTCAATATTTTTGTGCAGAAGGCAACGGGAAACCACTGCACTATATTCCCTAGTATTCAGCATGGAGAAGTCCAGGACTGTATTACGCTGATCGCCAACCTTCACTAGTTGGAGAGGCACTTTAAGAAGAAGAAGAATATTTTTGAGATATACTTCAAAAGTATTTCGGTTTCCAAAAAAAAGGTTATTAAATCCGGTGACCTATCGACTTACTCGAGCTTCAAGCAGTGGACTGGCAAGAGGCAGTGCGAAGGCCAAGATTCACTTTAGATCGCTGCGACAGAGGAGTAAGTAAATGATTTCGGTGAATTCTGAAATAAGTTTTCCGTGGTCATACACTTGGAATTATAAGTGCCTCGAATTCGGAACATTCATCTCATCGGTTACAAACCCAAGGCTAAAGCTTGACGAGACGACGCACAGAATTCCGAATTAAAAAAACTCGTGGTTACGAGTATAACTTTTACTTTTCCTTTTCTTTATAGCGTGAAATCTTCTAAATATACCCCGCTTCTGGGGGGAAGACAAGATTATATGGGATTTGCATCTAATGAAACCCTCTTGTAAGTTATTCTAATTTCGTTACAGAGAGCCAGTGCCTCATTGCTGTACGCCTAAACGTGCTCTAGGATGGGCTATAATCTTCTCCAGTACCTCCGCTTTGCTGCGAAAAATACGAGTATACATCACATTGGCATACAACCTTCAAAGCTTACGAACTATAACCCTTCTAGTTGTGTTTAACGACAGACAAGGCTTACCTTAGTCGTACTGTTGACAGGTCAAGCCTAGAGCGAATTACAATCAGGGAATTTCGAACCTGTACTTAAATAAATTAAAATGAACAGATAAGTGCCATAGTTTGTGACGATCGTAATCTTCATATGGCCGACAGAGGTTATCGGCAAGAGTTGACCTTTTATCATCAGATAGCCGGCACACAGACAGACTGTACGTTAAACAGAGATTATCTAATTACTAGTTGTCATATTAATAAACTGTATAAACAAAGATTTAATGATTAATATTCAAACAGAACAATAGTCTCTTGTTAAAATAATTTTGTTTTGTAAACATTTTAACTTAAGGCGTATCACTTACTAGTAAGTGAACGTTTGCTTGTATAAAAAAAACATCTATAAATGCTTGAGGTCAAAGTGATAGATGTGTGTATATTGATAGTCATTTGCTAGTTTAATTGGTCAATTAATCAGTACAGCACAACAATGTATCAATTTATACAGTGAATATTCATCGGCCGTACAGAACTACATTCAAGTATGATTTATTATATTATCATTATCACTGAATTGAAAGTGTGTTCAGCTTACCGCAACTTAGTACCGTTAAAGAAATTAATTAATGTAGAAATATTTATGCAGACATAATGCTAATCCACAAACGAGGCTTTGGCTCCCACCAACCCGCATTGGGTCAGCACCGTGGGACATGGCCCAAATCCCCCCATATGAACCTTTACAAACGATGGGCATTGGTATCTGGCGTTGCCAGAGGCCATGCTGACTGTAAAACATTGGCAGGCGCCAAAACCAGGGCAGTGCAGAACCGATCGATGTGGAAATCTTTGGAGAAGGCAGCAGTGGACGTCTATCATATAATGAAAATGGTATACATAATAATGCTAATAAAATAGAAGAAAATTTTAGCGATGTGTAGGAATGAGAAGATTTTATTTTCTTTTTCCTTCACATCGCGACAAACTTCGTACGAATGGTAAATATACATATAAACGATTGCGAGATATAAAATGTGAGGAATAGACCTCCTCCCGAATAACAAACCAAAAGAACGAACAAGGTAAAAAAACTAATAAAAAACTTCGTGTAGTTAAACAATAACATTGTTTCACCGAACTATTTATATATTTATAAATAAAGGTTCAGAACTAAGTTCCAGTTAAAATGATTTTTTTGGATACTGAGAACAATTCACAGGACTTTTCAACAAAACAGATCCGTACTAAATATAGGATTAATGTCTTTGGGATTGCTTTTTAAAGAAATTGTTGATATCTCCAATAAAATCAATACGAATACTTCATCATCATAATCATCAGCCGATAGACGTCTATAAACTAGACGAAAACTTAAAATACATTAATTAAAAATTTGGTGAAAATGGTCTATCTCTAGCATAGTTCTCTCATGTCCAAAGATCGAGGTCTCTGCTAGCGTTGCTGTTTAGCAGAGGAGGACAAGGGCTGGACGTGGTCTCCTGCCATCGAGGTAGTACTCTTAGATGTGGTGGTGACTGTATAAAATACACCCCGGGACAGGCTATTCCAAGCGTTAGAGACCGCGGTTGTGTTCCGAACGGAGATCTCGTGACCACCTCAAACGCTGAAGGCGACATCCAGCTCTCAAAAAAAAAAAAAAAGAATTCCTGGCTGAGGCGGATTGTGGCCTACATTCAGTATATACTATTTTTTATATTTTCAATATAGATAAAAGATATATAAATATACATTCTGTTATATAGTACAGGTGTAAAGATACAGAATCTTTTACGGAACAGTTTCATATACTATAAAATCGAGTTATGTTAATTAGTGACCTGAATTACGGATACTTTTAGAAAATTTACAGCATCTAGAATTATTATGATCTTTTATGATACACCTAGTATTATATCATATTGTCGTATGTCACATGATCGCAGGTAAGTGGGCTACTATCCGACTTTTTCATAGAACATCAACGGAACGATTTAGATAGTATGATATACGACTCTTAACAATCAGAGGCTGGTAACGATGTCCGCTTTGAGGTCATTGTTGTCTGACATAACATATACCTTATTGTTATTTCTTCTTGTGGTATATTTATGTGGAATTTGAACCCAACAAAACCCTCTCGGTGGCCACCTTTACATTAGCAGGGGCTCAGAGTCTCGTGGCCCCAGTAATTTCACTAGCTACAGTGACCTTCAATTCGGAACACAACAATGTTTTATTCTTACTGTTTGTCGGCCGAAATAGAAGCTTCGGTGGTACCAGTAAAAAGTGGCTGAATATGGACCTAGGAGCTATGTTCGTTGCCAGCTCTACTACAGGAGAATCAAATACCCATTTTACTGGTGCTTTTGTGCTATTAACTGGGCATACATAATATATTATACGCGACCGCGTAACGGAAGGTTGCGGAAAGTACCTGGATGCGAGCAGCTCAGGATCGATCGGTGTGGAAATCTTTGAAGGAGGCCAATGTCCAGCAATGGACGTAAGCCGACTGATAATTATGATGATAATATATTATATTTAAAATATATATTAAAAGAGAAACTACATATTCTATAGTTAAGAGCTATAACAGTTGCTGTTTTCGTGAAAATATGGGAGCATGGATGCTGCCAAATCTGGGCAGGTGCTGCCAATTACCATGGCTGTTTTGGGTTTCGATAGAGAGGAGCGCTATAAGGATAGTAGTGTGACAAAGAGATAACGAGTACTAAATTAGATAGCCTGAGTCTCTGGCATAGGGTAGCGAGTCTATCGATGGTCTACCGGATGTATTTCGAAGAGTGTGAGTAGAAACTGTATGATTTGATTCAGGCATTGGACATACAGACACAACGCAAGCATTTCCATCCGGGAATAACATAGGAATCTTTAAGAGAAGAGGCTACTTCTAGACTAATCCGCCTTACCATCAAAAACTGAATCGTCGCTTACCATCGCTTTTGTATTCAAGCGCTAGTCTATACAATAGAAAAAACACTGTGTAATTAAATTATTAATTAAAATACATCAAAGCAATTAATGAAACAAGCAATCAATTTTTACAAATTGCCGTATTAACAGATAAGCAAATATCCAAAACATTTACATATATTTTGATAATTTTTTTGGTTTCTTGGCAAAGCAATCAACAAAGTAATCAAATTTTAAAGATATTTTATTATAATATATGATATCAAGACTGACTCGCGGTAGGTCTCCATTGACAGAGACCGTTTAGGTAGATACCACCATCCATTGCCCAGGTGATGTTAAGGTGGAAAGAGGCAGGGGAGGATTTCTTCCCGTCCCCGAAATGGGACAGCGCGGTGCAGCCGGCACTGACGGGGTGGGTGAGTGAGTACCGGCCGACTGGTAAAGCGACGACGGTGGAATATCGTTGTGGGTTTTAGTCGATGCAAGTCTGACATAACCTGTCTTCTCCCGCGAGAGCAGGTATGTCAAGGCATTTCTCCCACGTAAAGCAAGTGAAAGTTGTAGCTAGTAAAATTACTGTGGTAACGAGATTTAACATCTGATGTCTCAAGGCGACGCGTTCAATGTGGTGCTGTGTATATCATTCTAACTAGCGTCACGTTATTATTGGCGGGCGTATCACGACATATAAGGTGAACGTACCGCCCGTCTCGTCGCTTCGTGGAATATAAAAAACAGAAAATAATTATTTCATGAAATTTCTGTTCATTGGAAACTTGCCTGGCTAGCTACCATCCTCATTCTATCTCCGTAATAGTGTTACAATGCTTCCGTAGCTATACCTAGGAGATTCAAAATATTTCAGAAGAGTACGATTTATCATCTTCAATGCACTATTGTATACAATCGTGTATGCTCTGGTCCAGTCTTAAAAGATATTTATGTAATACAAAAATTACAATTTATCAATATTTACTTGCAATATTTCGAAAATTTTAAAATGGGTAACTGCTTCCTTACTCTTTCCTTTACCTCACACATAAAAATATATTATATATAAATATTCTTCCTCTATCTTTCTTATTTTTCTCTATAACTGGGTTACATTTTTTAAAAAATTACTCATGACCATTACTGCCAATTCGATCGCAGTTCACGACATACATCGAAACCAGACACGAGGTGAATGATAAATATACGAGCGGTTACATAGTAACCGCCTGGTCTCATTAGAAATTAAAAAAAAAAGAATTGGCGCGAACAATGTACTACGGCATTCTTTCACTATGTACTGTTAAATGAGCTGTCATTAAACAGTGACAAGTATATACATTATTTATGATTTGTTTATTATAAAGAACTATGTCAAAACATGCTATAAAATAATGATAATTAACTATATGGATATATAGTAGTTAGTTAATTGTCTGTAACTTCTAGACTAGGAATAATTATTGAGAATAATATATTTAATAAATGAAAAATAGAAAAATTTTTAGAAGAAATTAACACGTTAAAAGTACCAATGGAAAATATTGCTTTATAAGAATTGTATTATATTAAAAAATAGTATACTACATGAAAAAGTTTGCTAAATTAATTTTCATATTATATTTTTAAAAATTCTCACAAAATGTAGAATTTTGTTAGAACTATACTCGCACTGTACACAAATACAGATCGGGGTCAATTTTGAAAGTAGTCGCTGTAGTCCATTATATCAACAAAATATCTTCACGCATATTCCTAAGGTTCACTAGCAATATGCTGAAACACTCGTAAAAATTTGCAGTGACATTAAAACTCAGAAAAATTTAGGCGGGAAATTTTCTGCCAATTCAAAAATTTCTTTTATTTTTTGTTAAGAACCTGCCCATAAATACAGATAAAATATATTTAGTCAAATTAATTAAAAAAAAAACACTACGTTGCTACAACAAGTCAACAGAATGAGAAAGTTGATTCGCTCTCGTAAAAACAGATATAGGAATGCTCGCGAAATGTTTCGTTCGGAGAATGGACATAAACATAGCAAAATTGGGGGCTCTGCCAAGTCAAGTTCTCAGGGTCGCGAGCGGTTTAGTTTGGGTGAAATTGTTCCTCATACGTAAATATGTGCTAAAAATATTCGCAATAAATTAGTTAAAAAATTATATCACGTGTCTAAGGTGACACTTACCTTTCAGTAACAGGTACCGCTTTCGACTTCAACTCGTAGTACATGAAGTCTTGATGCTGAGCTGTTGTCATCTCATCCAAGATATGATCAACATGATAGTCGTTTGTTAAGAAGGAGGCAAGATCAAATCCCATATCAATACCGGATTCATCCATTATTACAAATACACAACACAAACTTGTCCACTGTTATCGTATGTTACATAAAAATATTAAAGATCCATATTTAGAAAACAAAACGTGGCTGTTTATTTGAGAATAGGATGCCTATCTTAACAGCATCCATCCTCCCAGCTGTCTACTTGTTGCTATTGTTGATTGCTAGTATAGATATACGTATCTGATATTAGTGATGAGTATACTGCCAAATTACAAGTAAACCAATCATGTAAGTAATAACTAGCAAAGATTGACTTTTTAACAATGTCGTATTATTTGCTTATAACAATTTTTGCAATGGTAATAGACGAGTAATCATTATATCAAACGATATTTTTAAACAAATCAGATTCTTTTTTTTAATCTACACCATTGGTAAAAAATAAAGGATCAGAAATATATTACTAATAGATTAATTTTCTTAATTCATTGATTTTTTACTTTTATTAAAAAGGTCAATGCCAATAATAATATTAATAGCAACACAAAGACCACCTGAAACAACAAACGTTCAAAAACCTAATTCGATTATTAATTTATCTATTTTTAATTATTAAACAGAGCATTTTATTTCATATTTCTTTTAAATACTGTATTTTTTTTTAATTAGCGTACAAAAATTTTTCTATTTTATAGAATATTTATTATATAAATAGAAATTTAAATTCATTACATTACAAAGCAGTGTTTGAGACGCGTACATGTTGTGTTGTTATCTATGGTTAATAATAATAGGCTAAAGATCCGTTAACAACAGCGTTATAGGCTAAAAGCATACTTTAATAAAAATATCTATTTAGAATTTGTTAACTTCATTATTACAGTACAAAATGTCAAAAGCTCATCCTCCAGAATTAAAAAAGTAAGTTTAATAAATTTTCTATAAGTTTGTGTTGGACGCGCTAAGATAACCTTTTACTCTGAACTGTTACTTATTATTTGTTAAGTTTAGAAAGTATTGCTTATCTTTGAAAAATAATAACATCGCTTGTGTTTATTATTGATTAGGTTCATGGACAAAAAGCTATCCATAAAATTAAATGCTGGGCGTGGTGTAACTGGAGTTCTGCGCGGATTCGACCCTTTCATGAACCTCGTTTTGGATGAGTCTGTAGAAGAATGTAAAGATGGACAAAGAAACAATATCGGAATGGTCGTAAGTATTTCTTTATGAACGTTTGTAGCTTTTGTCATCAACAGCCCCCACAGACCTGCTTGACTTGAGCAACAATTTTTTTTTTTGCAAAGTTTGTAGTACAAAATGGATGCTAATTATAAAAGTGTCAAATTCTAAATGTAAATATATTTTATTCAAATAAAACATGCCCCCTTTTTTCTAAGCGAACTTAAAATTTATCATTTTTACTTGTAACAATTTTTAACTGTTTCAGGTAATCAGAGGAAATAGCATCATAATGTTAGAATCTTTAGATAGAATATAGCACTAACTTAATTCCACTAATATAATTCTCTATAAGGTAAAGCAAAAAAATTTCTTGATGTTAGTAATTACAGTTTCATGTAATGATACAAAAGTTAGTGAATAAGTTCAACAAACTGTATGCTTTTAAAATGAAAATGTTTAATTAATAAACAGTTTCATTTTATGTTGCATGTCCATCACCTTCATTGTGAATATGGTCGCCAGAAGCATTTTCTATAACATTTTACTCTTAATAAACGTTGCATAATTAGTAACATAGAAATTACTAGTTTCAATTCCCATTACTAACTGTTTTCATGTTACATGCATATGGTGGTTTATAAGAGTGATTTTTTGGAGTATTGTTTTCAAAGCCAAAAACTTAATTAAAAAGTTGTCTATTTTAATAAGCAATATGAGTGAACCATTAAGTTTCCTCAAACATTAACTGAATATGTTCTTTAAATAACAATAAATAAGCTTTAGCCAAAAAAAGTTGTTTTAATTTCTGATCTATGTAATATTTTGAATATACACATTTCATTTTATAAACTCCAACTGATAAATATCTACTGCAGGATAGGCTATTTCTGGTGCATCTTGTCTTTCAAGCACAGGGTCCCTGTTTGTCAACGTCATGTATGTTGTCATTGAGTAGTGAGGCCATGTAGATAACTGGTTTAATAGCTTCCTTTTTGTTGGTATCATTCTAAACATAATGGTTGTGGTTATCACTATAGGTGTTGCTAGCATTTACTGCCACAGCTTACGAGCCATTTACTGCCGCTTGTATATGGTCGGTTGACCTCAGAAGCGATCATCCTCGTAGCATGCTACACTCAACCTTTCCCTTGTCAACAAGTCGCTCGATAACTACCTCCTCTCGGCGGCATATGTGACCAAAAATTAAGGATATAAGACTGTACCGAAGTTGATAAACGCTGCTTGATGCCGAGTTCTCGAAGTATAGACGCGATGGTACGAAATTCAGTCCATGATACTCTGAGCATTCTCCTCTAGCATTACATTTCTAGGCGGTCTACCTTTATTTTTCGCAGGGTCTACGTTTCTGCGGCGTATCAGATTTTTGTGATTATTCATAAGCAGACCTAGAAAATTTTTTTTCTTTACTTCAACTATACATTCACCGTCGTTCGTATAAAGGCCTGCAGATACAAGTATGATTGCACCACATCACAATTACCAATTTGTATAATTGGTTTAACAGTACAGTATTGTATTTAAATAAATTATTATTAATCGTAGTAAATTAAAAAGTTACTGCTATTCTAAGCATGAGTAAGATTATTGTTTTAAGTATTGAAAGTCATTTAAAGTAGGTTGTTTCTGTACTTAATTGTATAAGTAGTAAACTTAAAAAATCTGCTGACGTAGCCTTAAATATAGGTGATCTATATTTAAATATGAGTAAAATACAATAAATTTATTTATATGTAATTATTTGTACTCTTTGTGTGAATCACATGGTGTAAAGTATTAACTAAATCTTTATATTTAAAGTTTAATGAAGATAGAAAAATTAGTTCATTAAAATGTTATGAATACATTGTTGTTAATAAATTTATTTGTAAGTGTATTTTCAGTAATTATGTTAAATATATTTTGTAACTTTTTCTTAACATTGCAACATTGAGTTTCGTTATGTTTTTTTGCTAGCTATTCGGTTGTTGTCACTGTCAATAAGACTGTTTTTGTTCATTAAATTCCTTGACACGAATTCGGGGTGTTTTCAAAATTTTATGCTCACAAAAACAATGAAAGCTGTGCTGTGAACGGGAATTAAGCATCGTGTTCATCATTGACGCGGTGGTACATACACTAGTGTAGAAGGTAAGAATTTGTCTCTAAGTAGTAATCACACAAAAATTAAATTGTGTTAGAAGAAATCTTAAGTAACTGTCTATGGAGCATTCTTCGTTAATTTTGTATGTAACACTTTGTAGAGATCCTGCTCAATGCGTCACCTAGGAAAGTATCGTAAAATCTGATTTTTTTAAATTTTGTCATATATCGTAGATTTTAGAATACATTATCTACATATATATACAAACGGTAATCAATTTGAGACTAGATAGTACGCTGTAAAAAGAATTTATATAATGTAACGTATATAATCTCTTCATATAATCTGAGTCATAATGAAACCACAATTGTGCAGTTTGTTTTATTTCTGTTAACTATTAACCTAATTAATATTTAAAGATCTATCTGCTTTAGCATTTATATTTTACTGAAACATAAACAATATACATTAATTGCTAAGTTTATTTTAAATAAGTAGTAAATTTACTCAGTTAAAGAGATAAACTTTTGTAAGATTTAGTACAACAAAAATAATATATACATATTTTTTTGATACTTATATTTTATTAATGTCTTAATCCTTTTGTTATATTACATTACAATAAATAAAAACATAAAGATTAGTAAATATTTCTAGGACTGAAGTGTTATTTCTGGCACATTAATGCAGACATGATTTCACCTTAATTTATATCTGTGTGGTATTGTAAATATTTTTATTCTTAGCCCATAGGTTAGTGCTTAGGTTTTTAGATGCATCTGGCTAACTAACTGCTTCCTACACATTGTAAATCATGTATTATAATAGCATTGTTGAGTTTTAGCTGTTACATATGAGAGCCCTAATATACGGAGCGAGTCCACTTCACCTTCTGTCTCATTATCATTTAACACTGAAAGTGTGGTTATGTTAGTCCATTGTAGATAAAACACCCTACATGTAATTCTACCTAATATAACTAAAGAACCTTAATATTGTTTATTATATCTGTTAATATTAAAAACAAATACTTTGACCAATATTAATAATATAATTGTTAGATATATGTACAATGTGTCATAATTAGGCAAGTAGCTATTCACAAATTGTTTAGTTCAGGTATTCCCTCTCATAACACAGTACTCTTACAACATTATCATATTACATTATTACAATCCCCTGTAGAACACAGGCATTCCCCCATATAATGTGGGGATTTCCCACATAGTTCTGTACTGTGAATTTATAATGATTTGTACAGTTCATAATTAGTTTCGCACATGTGTGAACATGTCAATTGTGTTGATATGAAATTTAATTAACTTTGTGTGTTAAAAGGTTTAGAAATTTTATTTCAAATAATTATTTAATTTTAAGCCATGACAAGTGAAAAGAAAAGAAAACCTAAGTTAAAAAGGAAATTTATTTCTTTACAACAAAAAATTTATATTTTGGATCAGCTAAGTAATGGTAAGACATCGACAGTAATAGCAAAGAGTCTGGATCTAAATGAGTCAACTATACGAACAATTTTACAAAATGAAAGTAAAATTAGGAGTGTTGTAAAGTCTAGATCATTGCAAACCTTAAGTAAATCTTCACGTGTAAAGGATTCATTAATTCCAAAAACCGAAAAATGTTTGATGATTTGGATAGATCATTGCAAACAAAATAATATTCCTATAAATAGTTGTTTAATAAAAGCAAAAGCCTTAAAAATTTTTAATTATTTAAAGGAATTGGAAACCATTTCTTCCAACAATCCAAAATCAAAATTTGTCAGTAGTAATGGCTGGTTTGAAAGGTTTCGAAAAAGGTATTCCTTATATACTATCCAAATTCAAGGACAGCGCGCTTCATCTAATTATGAAAGTTCTCGGAAATTTAAAGAACAACATTCAAACATAAGTGATGAGTTAATCAATAATGCTGAAAATTTGGATGAGGAAAAGCTTGTAAAATTAGCTGATACATCTGATGCAAATTTTATAAACAGTGCTAAAGAAAGCTCAGTGCAGATTATTGACAAAATAGACGAAAAATTATGTATCGAAAACCTTAATAAAATTGCAAAACTGGGCAAACAATTGGAAATACTTGTTACAAATTTTGATTGTTATGCGAAACGAACTACTGAATTTAAAATACATCTTCAACAATGTCTTGCACCATATTTAAAAATGCAGAAAAAACATAAAATAGAAAACGAAGATTCATTAAATAGTGCAATTTTAATTAATATAGATGAACAAGAAGATTTGCTCTTAAGTAAAGAAAATAAAAATTCATGTGGTGTAACCTTTAAACATTTTATTAAAAGAAGATGTCGGACAAACATTATTTCAGATAGTTCCGACAGTGAATGAGCTTGTAATAAAACTGTTGATTTATTGGAAATTAACTGTTTTTTAATTATAATGTTCTTAGTTTAGTTTGATTTTAATAAAACATACGTAGCTCGCTGGCCTAATGGTCAGAGCGTGCGGCTTTCGTTCCGAAGGTCGCGGGTTCGAATCTCCGCATGTACCGATGATTTAATATTTATTTGTGTACATTTGTACAACAGCTAAATACAAAAACGGTGAAGGAAACATCGCGAGGAAACCCGCACACTGAAATCACCTTTGTGTGCGTGTGGTGGCCCCAATAAAGTGGCAAGAGGCTCGCCCCCTGTTACATGGGACCTAATCTGACCACATCTGGCGAAAAGTGGGGGTTTATTCACCTCTGCCTACCCTTACTGGGAAAAAGGCGTGATTATATAAAAAAAAATATATTTCGTTCATAATATCGTTTTTTTTAATATTCTATTTAAACACCAATTAGCGAGAAAAACGTGAATAATTTATACGTAACGCGTTGCTACCGTGTTATAGGGGGGATTACTGTATTGATGAATTACCCTATGTTTTGACTTTATTTTAAAAGAAACTCAAAATGTTAAATCAACATCACCATAAACCTTTTTTTTTATCGTCATCTAGTATTAAACATAGAAAACTCGTTTGCGAAACTCTGCCACATCCTCATCTCTCTAATACCCCAAAGTCTCAAGACGAAAGTCGAACCAGTGCGTCCTCCCCACATTTACTTTGGGCGCAGAGACATGGCACCTGACGGTCTGGCTGGTCCGCCGATTTAAAGGTAGCACAACGAGCGAGGGAGGGAACTATTTAGGGCATTTCTCTAAGGGACAAAATCCGGAATGAAGAAATTCGACGAAGAACTGAAATTGTCGACGTAGCTCTCAAAATCTGTAAGCTGAAGTGGCAGTGGGCCGGCCATATCTGTCGTGTCAGTGATGGCCGATGGGGGAGGAAAATCTTGGAGTGGAGGCCACGTACAGGTCGCTAAAGTGTAGGTCGCCGTCCCTCCAGATGGACTGACGATATCATCAGGCCGGTCGTAAGTGGGTGGATGCGAGAAGCTGAGGATCGCGTTTATTGAAAGACATTGGAAAAAACCTATGTCTAATAGAGAATAAACAGAGGCTGATAATAACGATGATGATTAAACATAGGCCACCACATTCAATTTCCGGCACATCTTCAATGCCAACTGCATTGAATGAGACAATTATTTTAAACAATAATACGGTATATAAAATTTAAATAGTAAGAATTTTTACAAGATAATAATGTCTTTTCGTACGTAATAAATTTATCCATACATACTACTTATTTTAAAGTTATTAGCTAGTAATACTTCTAGAAATTATATTATAGTCTTTACAGTTTAATACAGCTTACACATAGATATAATTTCAAACATAATCATCCTGAGGTTGTTTAAACAAAAAATGGTAATTGAAGGTAAATTGCTATAGTTATGTCAGTGTTTGCATTCGGTAACATTGAAGTTGTTTTACATAGCAATCATTCTAATATGGGTGATTTAATGTTAAGTAAGTTGTTATAACATTTATTTATTTTTTAAAACAAAGTTACTTAATTGTTAATAATAGTATTTTTAATTTTTTTTAACTACATCTCTTATTAGTTAATTTAAACACAGTTAAGGTTTTCAACTTAACCGGCTCACGATTCGACCAAGTCGCGATTCTATAATTTGCTAGGTCTCTTCTCTATATGGAAAAATCCGTCTTCTCTTAGCTTAAAGATAAATTGCAAAATTTCTTTTATTCCCACAATAGATACCTTCGATCTTCTATCTTGAATAAGATCTCTGTTCCTAGTCACGCCATTGGGTTCTATGGGAACTCTTACAATTTAGGCTGTACTACTTTCGAACTCCTTACCCAAAGAGATTCAAATATTTCCACAAAATATCTCTTTAAGAAAAAGGTCTAGGAATACCTTAAGCAGAAACAGACATCTTAGTGTTATATATATATATACATTTGTACTATTTATATGTTCATACACATGCATAATGTATATATCTTATATCTATATATATAATTATATATGTTGTTACCTTTACCAATACATTTGAAGTCAATATTTATTACTTACCACAACATCTCACCTCACTAAAGGTTGGCTGGTGGAAACTGTGAACAGTCATTAAGCCTGCCTTTTGTATGCCTCGCTATAAGGTTTTACAATAAAGAGAAAAAAATTGAAAATGTTCATATAAATTAATAAGATCTATCTATAAGTTACATGCGTGAAAGTATAGAAAGTGAAAAATCTTATGAGAAACTATAATACTTACTAGGTTTTAGGGGCTATGAAGTGATTTAATATATTAGTTTAATATTATTACACTAACAGTTAGAAGAGTCAAGGATAATGTTTATTACATATTACATGATCTATCATCCATATAGGTCAGTATTAGTTTTGAATATCTACTGTGGAGATACTTGAGCAATGCTTCGGCAGCGGGTGTTTTTTTGGTGACAGACTTTTATGTATTTTAAAGTCATTTAAGTTATACAAAATGCTTGATCTACTTAACTAAAAACAAATTCATTCTAGTAAGTATTGTTCCTGAAAGTTTAATATAATTGAATTAACAAAGCTGACCATTTATACTAAAAATATTAGATCAACTATAATAATATTGTTTTCACATGATTGACACTTTTATTTACTCATCGGAGTTAACTTAAAACAGGTTATAATTACCAGCCTAAAAAATTTAATAAACTAGTCACATTACTATTGTAAATACCATCTTGTTATCAGTGTTAAAATGTATTAGTCATTTCCTACATAGGTAGTCACCATGTTTTATTTTGATGATCTCATTGTGATATTTAGCCCACATCTGTAAGTTCTTATTTAACTTATTTTTTATGATTATAATGAGAACACTACAAAATTAAGCTCATCACATTGAAATTTAGGATACTAAGTCTTTCATACCTTGTTTCCATAGTGACGAAGCCAACAGCCATGGCAGATATAATGGATCCCTTGTCCCCATCTATCAATAGCCCCCGAATGCCGGGCATCATGCATAAGTTACGAATGAGGTTTGGCAGAGCACAACCACAACGACCACCGGGAGAAGGTAAATTACAATCAATTTTTGTATTATATTTGAATTGGGCAGAAAGTATAGTTCTAATGCAATATAACAGTTACTTTACTGGACTAATGTAGATATAACTTTACTCAATAGAGTTGGTAAAGATAGCATTCTTATTTAATTTCCTCCATGGGCCAGTGGATAATCACTGTTCGCGTAACACAGAGGTCCCTGGTTAGATTCCAGGGTACATAGCAATTTAAACAGTTATATGTTTTTTTTAATATCTGGATCGTTTATATTATTTTGCAAATCTGTCGCAGTAACAGCATTACGTATTATCATAGCTACATATAAAGAACACATAAAACTGATACATAATAGCCGTGTAATCTGTGAACACTTTCATTGAATGTTACAAACAACTTGTTATGGCACTGGGTCAGTTATTATTATCAGTTTGAACTTGACAGTGTTCGTATAAAACTAACATGTCTAAAAAGTGTTCAGGTTATTTGTTTGTAGTTATTCTGTCCTTACTAGATTTTTCAATTTTTTTATATAATAATGATGCTATTTTATTTACAAATTAATTGTTTTTAAAATAAGTATTTTGATGTATATTCTCTATTTCAAATACTATGTTTTTGTCAGGATATGTTGAGTTTGGTGAGTTCAGAGCAGAGACGCCTGGTATCAAGAAAGTTGGGACATTTGCTGGTGTCTTCTGCCCAGTTGTGCTGTCTATGTTCAGTGCACTCATCTTCATTCGAATGGGTTAGTCAAAGCCGGTGAATTATATTCATAAGCCAAATGTATAATAATTTTATAACTTGATAAGTAATTGTATGCAAGTATGTAATTTATCTATTTTAGCTAACAATTACCGATCGTTGACACATTTATAATCATTGTTTTTAGTCAACAGTGACATGTTTACCCAATAGTAAGTGATACTTATCTGTAACAATGTGGTGCTAGCAAGAATGATTTACACTGCACCGCATTGTTTAATCGCTTTAACACATAAGTCAAGTCGCAATACCTCCAGTAATTTCACTAGCTACAGCACTCTTCAAAACTGAGCACAGTACATACAGTTATATCTGCACAATGCAGTTTGTCGGCTGTAATAGGCGCTGGTTGTGTCTACCTACACGATCCTTGGCAACAAAGACTTATCAACAATTTATTTCGATTTATATTCAAATATTGTTAATTATTTCATTCCTATTGATTTTTATCATTTTTTTCAGGTTACTTGGTTGGAAATGCTGGACTTCTAGTTACCTTGGGTCAGTTCGGTCTGGCGTACCTCATAGTGTTCTTCACAGTGACGTCGATATGCGCGATATCAACAAACGGGGCGGTGGAAGGAGGAGGAGTTTATTGTATCCTTTTCAATGTGAACGTTTTTAATTGATATACAATGGGCTGAATAATACTTTACCTCAAATTGACATGGTGTTAAGTGACAATGACGCTGTGAACGATAAGCGTATACGCCCAGATGACTGGCTCTCACACAGCGGGAACATGGTAATGCTGGTATGGCGATAGATTAATAATATTAATGTGGTAGCTAGATTTTAACCTAAAACCCATTAATTGCAAAAAATCTTAACCTTTTGTTGTATCATTGAAGATGTCCTGAACACTTGAACCTTCAATAATTTAAAACGGTTTAGGATCAAAAATCCTTGAACTGAAATTAAATTTATTTGAATATTTTGAATTCTTACCTTAACATTAAATCAGTTATGATCAGTAGGACGTTAGGTCCAGAATTTGGTGGCGCTATTGGTACCCTGTTTTTCTTCGCCAACGTGGTGTCCAGCGCTCTGTGTATATCTGCTTGCACGGAGGCTTTAGTGGAGAACTTTGGAGACAATGGTTAGTATTTTTTTATACTATCAATAGACGAAACCTACATTTGATGATGAGTGATAAGCTCGCCCATAACATTTTCATATACCACATGGTGCCCGTCGTAGTGTGACGAAATATATTAAGTGCTTTTAGACTAGAACTCTGTACAGTTCAGACAATGTTTTGTGTGAGTGTTATAGTAGCTAGATATAACAGGTCTAGTAGTATGACTGGCAACACCGACCTGGAAACATAAACGAGGAAATGGTTGCAACACACTTTTTATTTAAATAATTTCGATTACTTCCAACAAGAGCTGCTTTCTCACAGGTTATCTGGTGGGAGAAAACCCGGGGCTGCCCAACGGCTGGTGGTTCCGCTTCCTGTATCGCTCACTGCTAAACGGCGTAGGTCTCGGCGTGTCGTTAGCGGGCGCCTCCCTGTTTGCGCGCACCAGCCTCGCTATCTGGCTGACTATGCTGGTCTGCCTGGGCAGCGCACTCATCAGCTTCTTTGTCACCGGACCTTTATCGGTTTGTTTAATTACATGTAATTTAAATATAGTACAGTACCGTGTATTACAATGTTAAAAATAAGATATTCTCTTCCTATGTATGTTGTTTTGTTTTGTTTCGTTGTTCTCTATTGTTAGGTATCTTGTCATGATTTTTTGTCCAAAAACTCGTTTGCATGTAACACCATGCCGTTATAATTTTAGTTCATTAATATTACATATTTAGAAAGATGTAAAAAAGAATGTATAAGGAAAAAATAAATAAATACAGAAGTTTTACAATAAAAGTTAAAAATATATACTTTGATTATTTCCGAAAAAAGTAACGATGAAAATAAAAAATAAAACATAATTTCAGGTAGAAAAACCGTATACGAACCAGCTGGTGAACACGACTCACTTCAATTACACGGGTCTGAGTACCGTGACGTTGTATTCGAACCTGTATCCGGACTACGGGCGCGACTACAGCACGGGCGACGGCGAGTGGACGGACTTTGCGTCAGTGTTTGGAGTACTGTTCACCGGCGTCACCGGCGTCATGGCCGGAGCTAACATGAGCGGTAAGAGCCTTCAGTATCTGATGGAGGGGTGAATCTACCAAAACATACTATACTCATGTCTAGCATTGAACGTCTTTCGGCTAATGATGAATGTTTAATTGCCTTAGATCGTCTATATAGGTCTATGCAGCTCCTATTTCTAACAGCGTGCAAAAAAATAAATCTTAATGTGTTTCGATTTGAAGTGAGCTGTGTACCACGTACTTATTGATGTAACGTGACTGAACATGTTGTCTGATTGCAATTGCCATAGCACATTGCAGTGTATGTCAACCAAACTAGCACCACATTGTCATAGGCAGGTAGGCAGTGAGTGATAGATGAAGGTATTGTATCATCGCTTCGTAAAAAAAATACAAATATTTCTGTACTGCACTTTATTGTTTCTTAACGCCAATTGATATTAAGGTCAAATGTTAATCCATGTATATAAAAACATATCGCAATAACTCGTTCTATCTGCATATAAAACCCTGTGCGCGTGCGCAGGCGAGTTGAAGCATCCATCGCGCAGCATTCCGGCGGGCACGCTGTGGGCGCTGCTGTTCACCGCGCTCTCGTACGCGGCGGTCAGCGCGCTCACCGCAGCGACCTGCACCCGGGGCTTGCTGCAGAACAACTATGTTTACCTGCTGCCGATCAACGTGTGGCCGCCATTCATCGCGGTCGGTAAGTGAACAATTTGTATTCGTATACACAACCTTTACAATCCTATATAACATATTGACCATATACGCCTATATACCACATTATATGTATGTTAAAACCAATTTTATGTCCCAAGGTATGTTGATGGCAACGTTTTCTGCTGGACTGTCCAATCTCATCGGTGCATCTCGAGTGCTCGAAGCTTTAGCCAAAGACAACATCTACGGTAAGTTTGTTTATGGTTTACGTTTTTCAAGTAACAATTTGGTAATAAAAAGTAGATAAACCTATATTGATAAATTGTGATCAAATAATATTAAAAACACAATTTTTTGTTTTCTAAATTATTTCCATGTTGTATCTTTTAAGCCTCATATATTTTTGTTTACTCTAGGATTTCTTCTGAGACCGATGGCATCACACAGTGGAAATCCAGTGATGGCGGTGCTTGCTTCCTGGCTTTTAGTTCAGGTTGGCATTATGGCCGGATCATTGAATGCCATCGCCCAGGTGAGATTTTTACGAAGCAAAAACAAAAGTATCCTCAACCTCACTTAATATTGAATGAGTAGATATAATGTAATTATTTCGTTACTTGTATTCGCTACTATGTATATCGATATAAAATAATTTGTTTTTGTGACAATCTAATAATTTTAATGCTATTTACAACCAGGTGAACTCGGTCCTTTTCATCACGAGTTACTTCGCTATCAACTTGGCGTGTTTGGGACTGGATCTGGCATCGGCACCCAATTTCAGGTAACAAGTTGATCATTATAACGTATTACAGCTGTGTACCGTACTTTGTAATTTGCAAATATTACTAATACCGCATGGGCCATGGTCGCTAGTGAAATTACTGCGGTAACGAGGCTTAACATCTAATGTCTGAAGGCGATTAATGTTATGTCGTTTTATATATATATATCCAATGTGGTGAATAAATCGCAAAGAATTTCCTTTTAGAAGAAAGCCATGACTTCCAATTTGTGTGTTTTTTATTTAGTAGCAAAGCAACTAACTATTTATTGTAGTGCTTGATTAGCAAATATATTTTATGGCTCCAGACCTACCTTCAAGCATTTCTCCTGGCTGACGGCACTAATGGGCATCGTTGGGTGCGCGTCGCTGGTGTTTGCTCTGCGTCCGGCGTACGCGAGCGGCGCGGCGCTGGCGTGCTGCGGACTTGTGCTCGCGTTGCACCTTCTATCTCCGGCCGCCGCCGATCCCAAATGGGGCAGCTTGAGCCAAGCGCTCATATTCCATCAGGTAATCACGCAATATGATAGCGGTAGCTAGGTAATCTGGTTCGCCAAGAAAAGTGTACTTGGCGAGGGAATCAACGAGCCACTATGAGCTACATGTATAAAATATGTTTTCAAGTACATACGTCAACGAAAAAGATTATAATAACAACCTTGATATATATATTACTTCCCAACTTCTGGGTATTTCCAGGTGCGCAAGTACCTGCTGTTGCTGGATCCACGCCGCGAGCACGTCAAATTCTGGCGGCCGCAGATGCTACTGCTGGTGTCGACGCCACGCCAAGCCGCGCCACTCATCGACTTCGTGAATGATCAGAAAAAGGTGAGATAAGGCTTGCAGGTAAATAGAGGCCTACAGTGATGACTGCCTGCGTCAGACAATAACGACATCTAGAGATACTAAGATGCCTTGACAATCTTTTATTATGGAGACACCATATTAATTTTTTTTTTCTTACAATTTTTTTTGGTGGTAGGTTTGTCCTGCTAACCATTTCATGGCACTTCTTTGTGTCACATGCTTGTGTATGGGTGGATGTAGAATTCGACGGATAGTGTGAAAGAGGGGGTATGCATTTAAAAACAGTTGACAATGAGTCGACGATTGAACAAATGGAAGAAAGAGGCTAGGAAGAACTGGTTAGATTATTGCAGAAACCGCTTGATGCGGGAATGCAGGGCCGATTGGTGTGCAGATCTATTTGGGAGACCTATGTCCAGCTGTGTACGTCTATTGAATGATGATGATGACTACACATATGTTTATATAAATTTAAAAATTAAATTTGTCTTCAGGGTGGCTTGTTCGTCATTGGTCACGTGAGAGTGGGCGAGCTGGATGGTAGCGGTGACCCGCTTGCCGATGAGCACAAATACTGGCTTAAGCTGATTGACCACTTAAAGGTAATTAAGACATTGGGAAATTACTAATAAATAGAATTATAGACCTCTGATATTGGAGACGGTCTAGGCTTACCTAGTGGTACTTATACCGCTTCGGCACCTATTACAGAGTTCAAACCTTACTGTGTTCTAGTTTAGGCGTTGTAGCAAATGATATTTTTCATTCGCACTTTATAATTAAGGGTGAGCGTATCATTTACCATCACGTAAACATCTTGTTCGTTACATTATTTGGTGAAATAAAAAAATATACCTTAATGAAGCGAGGGTACAAAATTGGTGTTGTGGCAGGTGAAGGCGTTCGTGGAGCTCTGCTTGGCGGAGTCAGTGCGTAGTGGCGCCGCGCAGTTAACACGGCTGTCGGGTCTGGGAGCCATGAAGCCGGATACGGTGCTGCTCGGCTTCCGCGACGACCAACCACCGAAGGACTTCTTCAGAGAGTGAGTATTTTAACTGTTCAATGGTCGCTGGACGCACAGCGTGTCAAAAGAATGGGTTTGTGCGCCTGGACTAGAATAAAGTACCAAATATGGCTTATATATATGAATCATTTAACATATCTTAACTGATGAAAAGGAAAATGAGGGTAATTAAAAATCAGTGGCTTCCATTTAAAGTAGTTTATACGCAGCTTTGAAATTATACGGTATGATGATGATGGTCATTAACAATTTTCTCTGCTCGAAATCAAGAAAGGCTGGTTAAAAGTTGGTAACTTTCTAGATAGAAATAAATCTATTAACTTTATACTGCCTCTACCTTGTCCGCAGCCCACAATCTCCATACCAGACCCGCGAGTTCGAGCTGGAGGGCGGCGTGCAGGTGTTCCCGAGCAGGCGCGACGCGAGCGCGAGGCCTTCGTGCGCGGAGTATGTACGCATCGTGCGCGACGTACTCACCGTCAATAAGAACGTATGCCTCTGCCGGCACTTCCATCGGTTGGATATGGCTGCGGTGGAACGGTCAGTATGGTGTTTCGAGGAAATTGGTGGTCAAGACCACATTGTGACAAATCACACATACACATTTACAATAAATAAGACTAGAGTAGTGGGTGGTAAATCAATTTACGGTCTCACTATCGCCTAACACTGTGAAATTGAAGGTAAGTATTAACTCACCACAAATAAAAAAACAGCGGTGTGTGGGGAGCACGATACCGTAAATAAAATTCGCGGGTAATACATAAACAATTGTTTATTTCGAAACAAGCACTTACCTTCGGGAAGTGCAGTTGACGAGATCGCGCCTTGCTACAAAATTAATCCGGCTAGTGGGTACTCGCACGCGCGACGTCATCCATTGTGCAGTACGTCACCGAAGGAAGCCAGCCGTCGGCGCGCGCGCCTCCCCCCGGGCCAGTGTTAATTACCGGACGACGCGGAGCGCACGCCGCATTGCCTAGGATTATTACTTACGGTGTTTTCGTACGCGCGCCGTTGCAAAGAACTGTATTCTACCAAATAAACTGTTGTGGGTAATAGGCCAAGTGTTTATTTGCCGTTGGCATAATCTCCCATACCACTAACCGTCCTCACTGGTGACCCCGCTGAACACTCGCGAAGTAAGGTATTTGGAAGAATCGAGGAAATGTCAAACAACAACACAAGCGCGCCGGCAGCACCGCCGACGGAGCGCGTTTCCACCGCACCCGTACTGGAAGTTAATCGTATCGGCGTCCGGATTCCACCATTTTGGCCAGAGGAGCCAGAGATATGGTTCGCGCAGATCGAAAGTCAATTTGCACTGTCGAACATCACTGCTGACATAACAAAATTTAATTACGTCATCAGCCAACTGGATCAGCAGTACTGCAAAGAGATCAAGGATTTAATTATTTCACCGCCAAAGGAAGATAAATACGCGAAATTAAAGGAGGAATTGATCAAACGTCTTACAGCTTCTAAAGACAAAAAGGTACAGCAGCTGATGATGCATGAAGAGCTGGGGGACCGAAAGCCATCCCAATTCCTCAGACACCTCAAGGATCTGGGCGGACCAACACTCTCGGAAGACATTTTGTTGTCAATTTGGAGATCCCGTCTCCCGAACAATATCCAGACCGTCATTGCAGTGCAGCCACATGCATCCCTAGACATATTAGCGGACCTAGCTGACAAGGTACAAGACATCGCGCCAAGGATTCCTCAAGCGGCTTCTACATCATCAGCCACCCCAGGCTCAGATTGGAGCGAAGTAAAAAACGAAATCGCCGAGCTAAGGAAGCAAATGCAAGACATGATGGCAACCATGAGCAGGCCTCGTTCACCATACCGTTCAGGATCCAGGCAACGCAATAAGTCCAGCAAACGCTCGTCCTCTAGCTACCGGAAATTCCCCATGTGCTGGTACCACGCCAAGTTTGGGAGAAACGCTACTAAATGTGATAAACCATGCGACTTCCCGTCGGGAAACTCACCGGGCAGTCAGTAATGGCGACAGACGATTGCCCTAATTCTCCAGGTCGCCTGTTTATGACTGATCGCAAATCCAAGACGCAATTCCTCATCGACACCGGCAGTGAGCTTTGCGTTTTTCCTCGCACCGCACTTAAACAGCACCGTCCTAAGACCAACTACCAGTTATGCGCAGCAAATGGCTCCACCATTAACACGTATGGCTATGCACACTTTAATTTAGATCTGGGATTACGTCGAGAATACCCGTGGCGTTTCATCGTGGCCGACGTCACAAAAGCTATTATCGGAGCAGACTTCCTGAGGTACTACAACCTGATGGTCGACATCCGAAACCAACGTTTAGTCGACGCTACCACTTCAATATTCGTAAAGGGCACAGCACCAAAGGCTTCGTCGGACATGCTATATTCAATAAAAATTGTGCCAGGCGACTCAAAATTCCATGCCCTGTTAAAAGAATACCCAGAAATAACTCACCCAGCAGGTATCCAAAGGCAAATCAAGCATAACACTGTGCATTACATAAAAACAACTCCTGGGCCACCTGTTTCGTCACCACCTCGAAGATTAGCTCCAGACAAATTGTTGATAGCCAAAAAAGAATTCGAAGCCATGCTGAAAGATGGAACAGCAAGACCATCAAAAAGCCCCTGGTCATCACCCTTACACTTGGCACCGAAAAAAGAAAATGGCTGGCGTCCTTGTGGGGACTATCGTACGCTAAACGCTCGAACTATACCCGATAGATACCCAATACGTCATATTCATGATTTTGCCCAAAATATATCAGGATGCAGGGTCTTTTCAAAACTCGACCTCGTGAAGGCGTATAACCAAATCCCCGTTAGTGAAGAGGACATCCCAAAAACCGCGATAACAACCCCATTCGGGTTATGGGAATTCCCTTTTATGACTTTCGGTTTGCGCAACGCCGGACAGACGTTTCAACGCTTTGTGGACGAGATGACGAGGGGTTTAGACTTCTGCTACGCATACTTGGACGATTTCCTAATATTTTCGAGAAACAACGAGGAGCACGAGTCACATCTACGTGCGGTCTTCGACAGGTTAAAAGACTACGGTATGTTAATTAATATCTCGAAATGCGTATTCGCTGTATCACAAATAACTTTCCTAGGATATACCATCTCAGACAATGGGACCAAGCCATTAGATACAAAAGTGGAAGCAATAAAGAACTTTCCAGTTCCCAAAAACATCAAGGAGCTGAGAAGATTTTTAGGAATGCTAAACTTTTATAGACGATTCATCCCTAACGCGGCACGAATTCAAGCCCCTTTAAACGCACTACTAAGTGGTTCCGTCAAAAATTCACAGACGGTGAACATTTCTAACGTGACTCTGGAGGCGTTTAATAAATGCAAAGAAGGCCTATGCAATGCCACCATGCTAGCACACCCCGACTGTCAGGCAAAACTCGGACTGGCATGCGATGCCTCCGATACGTCAATCGGCGCAGTCTTGCAACAGTGGAAGGATGATTCCTGGCAGCCCCTAGCATTCTTCTCAAGAAAACTTAGCCCAGCCCAGCAGAAGTATTCTCCTTACGACAGGGAGCTTCTCGCAGTGTACGAAGCAGTGAAATACTTCCGACATATGGTTGAAGCTAGGACCTTCACCATTTACACGGACCACAAACCACTATGTTTTGCATTCCACACGCGAAAGGAAAAATGCTCACCTCGGCAATTTCGGCACTTAGATTATGTGTCTCAGTTTTCCACAGACATACGCCATATTGCTGGCAAAGATAACGTAGTAGCAGATACGCTGTCACGTATAGAAGAAGTTCATACAGCTATAAACTTTGAACAGCTAGCTAAAGACCAACACGAAGACTTAGAGTTAAGAGAGCTTTTAAATAACAGCACTTCGCTGCGCCTCACAAAAGTAAAGCTACCGGGAACACAGGTAGAATTGTACTGCGACATCAGCAAGGAGACGCCTAGACCCTACGTCACAAAAAGATTACGAAAGCAGGTGTTCGACAGCTTACACATGTTAAGTCATCCTGGGGCAAACACGTCAGCACAATTAGTAGCAACACGTTACGTGTGGCCCGGAATCCGAAAAGACTGCCGGGACTGGGCACGCGCGTGCTTATCTTGCCAACGCGCCAAAATAACGAGGCACGTAACCGCACCTGTGGGTAATTTCCCACTGCCGCGCGCAAGATTCGTTCACGTTCACATCGATCTCATCGGGCCGCTTCCCCCATCTAATGGAAACCGCTATTGCCTCACTGCTGTAGACCGCTTTTCCAGATGGCCGGAGGCAATACCAATCGCCGACGCGACAGCCGAAACGGTAGCAAAAGCCCTATTGTCTGGTTGGATAGCAAGATTCGGGTGTCCATCATCTATCGTCACGGACCGTGGACGACAGTTCGAATCCGCCTTATTTCTACATCTCGCAAAAATATCCGGTTTCGAACATAAAAAGACCACAGCATACCACCCAGCCTGTAACGGACTCGTCGAACGCTTCCATAGGCAACTCAAAGCTGCTATTACCTGCCACTCAACAGGAAACTGGACTGAAGCACTTCCGCTCGTCTTGTTGGGGATTAGAAGCGCATTCAAAGACGATTTACAGGCTTCATCAGCCGAGATTGTATACGGAGAGACGCTGAGACTGCCAGGTGAATTCTTTCACCCTAGCACACCTGGAACAACAGATATGACAGACTTTATAGCTCGTCTCCGATCCCTGACCGAGAAACTCCAACCAAAGCCAGCGTCTCGTCACAGCAATCCATCTATATTCATTTTCAAAGACCTAGCTACCGCCAGTCATGTATTCATGAGAGAAGACGCACTGCGCAGAGCCCTGCAACCAGCATACACCGGACCACACGCAGTACTGGAAAAAGGCGAAAAGGTCTTCAAGCTTTTGGTAAAAGGCAAACCCGTTAAGGTATCCATAGATCGCCTAAAACCAGCTTACATACTGAAAGATGACAACGGCATCAGAGAACTCGTCACGAACACCGCGGCAAACAGGGAACCTGAAAACATTAAAATTATTAGAACACGTTCAGGACGCGTAGTTAAGTTCCGCGACTATTCTCGCCCGTAGTGACGGTCTCTGGAGGGGAGCCATGTGGGGAGCACGATACCGTAAATAAAATTCGCGGGTAATACATAAACAATTGTTTATTTCGAAACAAGCACTTACCTTCGGGAAGTGCAGTTGACGAGATCGCGCCTTGCTACAAAATTAATCCGGCTAGTGGGTACTCGCACGCGCGACGTCATCCATTGTGCAGTACGTCACCGAAGGAAGCCAGCCGTCGGCGCGCGCGCCTCCCCCCGGGCCAGTGTTAATTACCGGACGACGCGGAGCGCACGCCGCATTGCCTAGGATTATTACTTACGGTGTTTTCGTACGCGCGCCGTTGCAAAGAACTGTATTCTACCAAATAAACTGTTGTGGGTAATAGGCCAAGTGTTTATTTGCCGTTGGCATAATCTCCCATACCACTAACCGTCCTACTTTAGTTGTAATTGTTCTTTCCATAGACGTTCATCTACTCTCAAATATATCGACGTGTGGTTGGTCGAGCCGCTGCAACCGTCGTGCGAGGATGCGTTCACCGTGCGCGCGCTGTTCGCGCTGCAGCTGGCCGCCGTGGTGCGTTCGGCACGCGGATGGCAGCACCTGAGGCTGCGCGCGCATGTCGCCACCACCGCGGCATCGTCTGGTGAGTTACAGGCCACGTTTAAACCTCGATCAAAAAACGTTCCATGGGTCACTGGTATCTGTTGCCGGAAGTCGTCTATGTCCACCATACATATTTCTACTTCTAATGAGTGGTGTGAAAATATTACTGTGTCCATCTAATGAGCGTTTAATTACTAGGGTAATGAGGTGTGAGATGTTATGTCTCAAGGCAATAGCATAATGTGGTGCGGTGTATAATTATCCTAACTAGCACAAAATATTTATGGGCATATGTCTACTAATAAATGAAGTTCTGATTTTTTTGTCTGGATCTGTAATTTTCGGAGACCTGCCAATTTGCAATTTAATTTTTCTATAGCTGTGATATTTGTAGAGGGCGGACGGTCGTACGCTGTGGAGCCGGCCGCTGATCCGGCGCTGCCAGCGCTAGAGCCCGGCCGGCCTGTACAGCACCGATTAGAGCAGCTGCTGCGCCTACTCAGGATAGACGCGACCATACATTGCGTACGTATATCACAGCACCACTGTATATTATAGGTGTTAATATATTTAAGAGTCACAAACTACATTGGTTTTTGGAATATTATTTTTTGCAATAAACTAACACGTGCACTTAAGTTTACTTAACGTTAAGTTACAATTAGGCCGTGGATAGTAAAGATCGCCTAGAATGGTTCGCATATTTAACAAACTGCGTTATTATATACGGCTTAACCGGAAATTATAAACACATAAATTGTGTTGTGTTTTCATAATTAAAAAAATATCTTTTTATTACCAGGTGTCCGAGTGGCCAGCCCTCGAAGACAGCCGCCGACTGGACAGCCTAGACGACAATAGCATATTCTACAAGGTGCCAATGTCTTACCTGCAAAAGTACGAATTTTCATATTTTTTAGTAGTACGCTACCTTTAAAAGAAATAGATCCTGATTAAAAAAAACATATTTTAAAAACGTTTTATTAGCACTATTTACGCTCCATCATCTTAGTATAGCTAAATGAAATGATAGTTTCATAAGAAATACATTACTTTAGTAAAAAAAAAACCAGCATTGAAACTGTTTTTGATTTTGTGGTTTTTTAATCAGGATCGATTTTTTTTCCGGTCCATCATCAAAGGTGTCATTAGTACTATCGTCGTGTCTTCGTTTCCGGAAGCGGTCTCCTAACACACAGTACTATTGTAATGGCCACGTTTTTGGATGCGAGTATACTATATTATATTCATCATCATCATAATCATCAACCGATAGACGTCCACTGCTGGACATAGGCCTCCTCCAAAGGTTCTCACGTCGGGTAGGGATTCATACGAGGGGATTATAACCTGTCCTCAAGTAAACATCCTTTTAGTTACGACAAATACATAAAAACTATGTTATTTTCTCATATCGTTGCGCAGAGTGAACAGCATAATGCGCGCGCGCTGCGCCGAGGGCACCGCAGTGACGTTCGTACAGCTGCCGCAACCGCCGACGCTGCCGCCGCGTGCATCCGACGCGGACGAGTCCATTTGCCAGCAGTATTTAAAGGTAAATATAGTGAAATACAACTTTCTAATAGTTTAAATGATTTTAGGGTTTTTCGAACCCTAAGCTACTGCCATCATATTGTAAATATGAGGGTTGACAGTATCGTTATTATCCAACTGTGAACATAGGACATCCAGAATATTGTGAATGTGCATGCTTCAAATAGTTATAGATAGCTAGTGAAAATACTGGGGTAACAATACTTAACATCTCAAGTCTCAAGGCGAGACAAGAACAATATAGTGCTGTGTATATCATAACTAGCGTTACGTTATTATGGCCTGTCCATGCCATATCATTTACAGTTAAGTAAACTAACTTGTCATGATACTTCTTTGAATAAAACAAATTCACAGACATCTAGATAAAGAGCTTAATCGATTGTAGTTAATAGTTAAAAAAGTACAATTGTAAATCTATTTCTATCCCCGAGCTGTATAAACACTGCTTTATTTCAAATTCAAGATTATTATATAATGTAGCTTTATTGGAGAAATGAAATATGGTTCTAGGGTACTCCAAAACATCTTATGTCATTTAAGAAAAATTTTGTCCTAATGTTCGCCTTTATTTTCAGGTGTTGGATGAACTGACGAAAGACCTCTCGCCAACTATATTAGTTAGAGGTCTTAAATCTGTGACATCGACTGCTCTATAAGACTTGGTTAGATAAATATACGGACCCTAATATTCGAGTGAATTATCAGTAAGTGATTCACTTATTGGAACCGTTTTGACGTCACAATGAAAAAAAAAGGGAAGGACAGTGGACAGAACGCATTATATGTACGAGATGTCTTCAAGAGAAGAGAGCATTGGCTACAACAAATCTAGATATTTTTACCATTGCGGATCACATCACCAATTAACGACAGATGAGATCGTGGATAAGCACGAAACTATTCAAATTAAAATGTGTGTTAAAAATATATTTCCATATATCTTTTGATTCCAAATATGTATATAGTAATTGAATTAAGAAATCTACAATTTCCTCATTATAACATTGTAATGACAGTAATATTATCACAATATTAGATTAAGAGACGAATTTTTAAACATTAAAAAATATTGATATGAGAAAGCTGGCAAAGTTACTAAATGTAAGGGTTCTATTTGTTCTCGGCAACAAGCGGACGATAGGGCTTCTTGTTTGTGCTGGGAGATAGGAGGGGGGAAATCATGAATGCTGGAAAGACCAGCTCGCCATTCCAAAAAACGATTAGTTACCTTAATTCTTTTGAGCCGCTAGGTTATTAAATATAGGTTACAGTAACAATTTTTTTATTTACATTTATTTGTCTAATATATTTTCAATTCTAACAGCTTGTGGAGTTAGTTACGTTGAGTTCTTGTATGAAGTCCAGAATATTCTGATTTATATTTTTTTTACAGCAAGAGCGCAATGGTGTTACGATAGTGGATTGAGGCGGGCTAATAAAACTCAACATTATGTGGCCCGGCATTCGAAACCGGAATCTCATAATAAAGGCAAGCACTTCATCCATTAAGCCATGAAGATGATGAAAACAACATATATGACAAATTTCTTTTATCTATAACAAAATTAAAGTCAGAAGTAGGTAAAAAAATACTAGTACATTAATCATCTCCCAGCACTAGAAAGCGCTTAGGTGTGCTTAATAAGGTATTTTATAATTTAATGACAAACTTGAAGCGAAGCTTAATTAGCTAACTGTATACTTAATGTAATGAAATAATAAACAGTATTGTTTGTGTAAAACTTATTATAGGTCTTCAGGTCACAAGCGGATTACAACTTGAGCTAGATGTTCATTTTTGCAACAATAGGATGCTGGATGCCTTATTTGCCAAACCGATAATTTTAAATAAGGAATTGTGAGGATGATGACTTGTATAATAAGAAGTATAATTTGTTTTACTAGTTCAAAGATATGTTATAAAATAAGAATAAAAGCTGAGAAAAGTTACTTTACTACCTCTCTAGTCACAGTGGCTAACTTGCGTTTGAAACATGGAGGTGCATAGTTCTAGCGCTATATATGAGAGAGGTAGTAAAAATAATCATATAGTTTTATTCATTTTCATTATAATTGCGCTTAAGTATCCTGGTCTCTGGTACAGCAGCTAAGCGCTTGCCATACGGAGATCCTTGTGCCAGGGTTTCTTTAAAACCGCCTGTTAGATGTTTTTTTTTTTCTTTTAACCGCGTTACCCCTAGTTATTTTTGCCTAGGGCCCTGTTTTTTCTTGTCTTTGGTTTCTTTTTATATTTATTTACTCATTCCTTAATCCTTCTTACTCACCCTTCTTTCTTGCCTCGCTCTTCCTTCCTGTTAGATATCACTAATAAATCAGCCGCCATAATAGAGTCGTTACCTTCAAGTTGTCAAAATAAAAGAAACGCAGTATTACAGAAGACCAGGCTTCTCCATATTCAGCCTTCATTGTCTCTATACATCATGGAAAATTTAACGTAATCGGCATTCAGTTAATCGGTTTGGCAAGTGAAGTATAGAATTTTAGAAATATATATAGATTATTTTTTTAATATCTATAAATAGTAAAAGGTCTCGTGTCTATTGTAATAACTTATTCCATGTCCTAGACATGAACTTTTTGTGCTTACCGAGTTATGGGCATTGAATGCTGTCATGACAAGTTTAAGTTAAGCGGTTGTTATAAGCAGCGCTGTAAGCTTTACATAAAACATTATTTTTTAGTTTAAGCAATTATTACTAATTTATGTAAGTATATCAATAGTTTTTTTTTTTTTTTCTAGAATAATCACTGATCAATAAACTTACTACTTTTCTACTGGTGGTAGATCCCTGTTGCTACAGACTATCTAGGTGGATATCTCCGTAGCGCTAAATTCTGCCACTATAAAGCAGTGTGCACTCATTACTGTGTTCCACTTCGAAGGGTTATAGTTAAAGAAATTACTGGGGTAACGATATAACCTTTTGAAGGCGAACGAAGTGCAACATGCTCCTGTGTTTAACATCCTAATTAGCGCCACGTTGTGGGCAGGCGTATAGTTTACCATAAGGTGAACATCCCGTCGATTCCTTTTCTTAAAAAAAAATATCTTGTACTGATTTTTTTTTAATTTAATACGGCAACACTATACTGCTACATTTTGTTGTATGTGTACACTGTGCCAGTCCGTCTTTAATAATTTACTCTGTATGTGACGCACTTTAGAATTACTGGTAACAAAGTGCCTCTTCTATTGTATTTGATATAATACGCTATATGTAAAAAGATTAGTCCAAAGACTGCTTACCTGGGTTGCCGAGTTGTGCTTAATAGCGGTGCAGAGTTGGTGAACCTTTGTCACGAAATTGGCAACACTGTGATTAAACATTTATAAGGGTTAAATCAAATTTGAAAAAGGATTTGTAATAAAACAACAACAAGATTATTGTTAGTTTTTTTTATTTGGTTACACACAGAGACTATTTAATTTTGATTAGTAGTATACTAAAGGTTCGCCACCGCTGCCGTAGATAATTGTAGGAAGATAAGGGATCAATCGAATTGTATTTTCTATTTGTATTGTGATATACCAGGAAATTATATATTTTTAGCAAATTCTCTTTCTATCACCCACTGACTCCGATCCATTCTGACTCCAGATATAACTTAGCTTCCGAGGTATTCCCAGTTTCGTCAAACGCAGCTTAACAATCTTGACAGGGTCAAGTAAGTAAGATGACGCTATTAAAAGACCTCTTGATCCAACTTGGATTGCTAACGCTGGTAACGTGATCGTTTGAGCGGAAGTGAATTTCACAATAAAATGAATAATTGGCTATTACTCCGTTCGTGAGTTTTACCACCAAAGAATCATCACCAGCTGAGATTGTACTTAAAAAATACTAATCTATTTTAAAACGAGTAATATTTTTTTTATTAATACATGCGGAATGTCGTTGGCGGTCAAGGACAGTCTTTTTATCATATTTATAGCTGTTAGACCTATTTATTTTACTAGTAGTGGGTTTCTACGTCCGACGTACCCAGGGGTCCCGCACACCAGGCACAATCAAACCGAGCTTCCGATACAGGCGAAGCTGGTCGGAGAATGAACCCGCCACGACGACCGAGTAGATTCACCAGAAAGCAAAAATCCAGATAATACGATAGTCCGCCGTCGGATAACTACACTCTAAACTTTAAAAAAAAGAGTGTGGATCCGCGTCCACGAGCCCAGTATCAGATGAGCCGTAACAGTCGATATAACTTTCAAGTGCTCAACATCTTCATAAAACAGTGGTGGGTCTCATTAGCTGAAGAATGTCAAGGCAGGACTACGAGCGGTTAATTGTTACAGGCAGGCTTGTTATTGCTTAACATTATACAACCTTTCTGCTCGTGTTATTTTAAAATAAATATTTTATTTTGAATAAAACATTTTGTTGTATAGAAAAGAAAAATAGAATTTCTGAGCGGCTTCCACCTTGTTATGGTTATTTTTTGTTTTACGTAGAAAAAATGCCTTCGCAACCCTGCCTTCGCGGAGACAAAGGCAAGTTATGTCTGAATTGCACCGACCAAAACCACCACCGATGATCCATTTGCGTTGCTTTATAGCGGGGCTACCGGAACACTTTCGCACACCTCCGCAACCTTGGTAGCACCGCGCAAGAAGAACACTCTTATACCCCCGTAAGGGCGCACCGGAACTTAGTTCTTGGTCTTTTACTGTCACTAGGGCAACCGATACAGAAGCGCAACCCCCAACTTTAAAATATTAAACAATCTATGGTTACAGCACAAACCATAGACCAGCTTGAAACCTCTTGCAGGTTACTCCTATAAGAATAGTGTTAGTTTATGATTCATTAAAAAAAAGAATCAATAGACCATAAACAATATTTTGATTTTTTTAATTTAAAAAATGACTAGAAGTTACATTGATTTTACATGACTTAAAGTATTATATTTTCTCTTCTAAATATTGATCAGAACGAAGCCATAGCAGTGTAACCGGAAGCGGATCTTTTGATATTATATAAAGCAAAGGTTAGCCACTGTGCCACGAGGGCAAAAAAATTGAATATCAGCATTTGAAGATTTAAGAGCCATCTATTTATAAAAATTGTGCGATAAGAAATTAATACATATATAAGAATTTAGAATACGGGAAGCACGTTGGCGTCGATCGGAGTGGGGCTATTTAGGAAAGCCTATGTCCAGCAGTGATAATGATGACGAAGCACCTTGCGTACACCAAATCGCATTATATAGGGATTTACTGATGGTAGGTGTCTGTAGCTGGAGACCGTATAGTTACCACCGCAGCGCCTATTGCAGCCGACAAACAGTGTTGTGCAAATACCACTGTGTTCCGGTTTGATGGGCGCTGTAGCTAGTGTAGTTACTATAGTAATAAAACTCAATATCTCATGTCTTTAAGGCGACGAGCGCAATTTATAATATTTTAACTAGCGGCACGTTGTTATGGGCGGGCGTATCACTCACCATCAGGTGAACGTCCGCTCGTCTTGTCGCATAATTAAATAAAATAAAAGTATTTCATGTATTGACTTGATACTTGGGCACACTGGGTTGCCATGCCATATATGGTAATGGTAAATTCTACTTCGCATAGCATTTTAATAAAAATATAAGGTAAGTGTTTAACTTTGTTAAAGTTAACTAGGATGTAATGGGTTCCGCACAACAACTCACGGGACTCAAGCCAAGCCAGTCACCTGCTCATGGCGCTGCCTGCTAATCAACAAACGAGGCTCTGACTCCTACCAACCCGCATTAGGCCAGCGTGGTGGGAAATGGCCCAAATGTTCCCATATGAGCCTCTACATACAACAGCTCCTAGTGCCCAGAGGTACTGGAGGTCATGCTGACTGTATGTGGAGATCTTTGGGGCAGGTTTATGTCCAGTAGTGGACGTCTATCGATTGATGATGATGAAGTTAACAATGTAGGGCAGCTATCCTCAACCTGCGACCCGCCGTGCTTTAAAAGTTTTTTGTTTGCGGGGGGCAATCTTCAAATGATACTCTGTTTTCTGGGGGAAATGAAAGTTATATGGAGATTTATAACCACTGAAACCCCCTCGGTGGCGAGTATCGGTGTGCTTTAAAAAGCTTAAAATTTTACCCCATTTAGTATTACTTTATTATTTACAATTTCGAATTTCTCACCCGTTAGAAAAGTTAACGTTGTTAGTATATGTTAAAGTATCATCATCATCAGCTGATAGACGTCTGCAGCTAGATATAGGTCATCTCCAAATATCTTCACATTCATCGCTCTTGCGATGCCTGCAACCAGCGGCTTCTCGCCACCTTCAGCAGATCGTCGGTCCAACTTGTGGGGGGAATGGAACCCAACACTACATACACGTTAAAATATTATAAAGACGATTACGAAAACTTGCGTAACGTTGCATACATGTTTAAGAAAATCTAAAACAATTGCGAGTAGATAAGAAAGGAATCATTAAGTATTTTTTAAGGTACGCGACACCATTAGTTTGTCGTGTTGGCCGCCATGAGAAAAGGTTGAACACCACTGATGTAGCATAAGTCCTACCTAGTAGTCACTTGTCACATTGTAGCTGTACATACTACATATGTGTTTCATTTACTTTTTTTTTATTTATATAACCGATGAGACATGTAAATGGTGGTAAGTGATACGCCTGCTCATAACAGAGTGGCATTAGTTAACATCATAAGAGACCTATGTCCAGCAGTGGATATCCATCAGTTGAAATGATGATGATGATTAATGTCACTTGCTAAACCACCTTTCAAACCGGAAGATAGCAATGTGTGTACAGTTCTGTTTGGCGGCAGAAATAGAAGCTGCGGTTATACCTAGACGGTCTCCGGCAACAGAGCCTTTTTTTTAATCAATGAAAAGAGGAGTGGGGAAATGTTCACGAGATGGTAAGTGATACGCCCGCCCATAAAAACGTAGTTCTAGTTAGGATGGTATACATTATACCACAGTGCGATCGGCGTCTTGAGAGATAAGATATCAAGTTACTTTACCCCGTTAATATGATTAGCTACAGCGCCGTCCAAACTGGAAGACAGTAAAATATGCATTCTACCGTTTGTCGTCTGCAGTTGGAGTTATGGTGGTATTTAGACGGTGTCCAGGAACAGAGATCTACCATCAGTACACAATTAAAAATGTAGTCCAAACGTGTAATGAAAGTATGCGACTGTGTCCGCGCGGCGTCGACAATGATAACTTGGAGTGGTGCTCGTCAGCGATAACAAATCTCATCAAAAGGTGTGGCACTCGAGGCGCCCGGTGACGTCACCGGAGCACGAGCCAGCCGGGAGTCAAGAGGACTCCTGCCGGCGCACCAATTTACACGGAGGGGCTTCGGTCGTCCTTTGTGAGGCACCGAACGTCCGAACTTCCGCTCGTTTAACATCCGATGTTTTCCATCGGACTTTTGTTACTGGTGATGGGACACTGCTGCCGTAGACGGCATGGATTAGGACCACAGCGGCTCCCATTGGTACCGCCAAGCAGTAGTATGCAAACAGTGCTGTGTGCGGGTTTGAAGGACGCTGTAGCTAGTCACCAACATAGTTCAAAAGATTGCTTGCTTCAAATGGCAATGGGCAGGACACATTACTCGAAGGATTGACACCCGATGGGACAGTAAGCTCCTCGAGTAGCGCCCGCGTACCGGAAGACGTAGTGTTGGCTGGCCCTCCACCAGGTCGTCCGATCATCTGGTGAAGGTTGCGATAAGCAGGGCAGCACAGGATCGATCGATGTGGAGATCTTTGTGGAAGGCCTATGTCCAGCTGTGGACGTCTATCGGCTGATGATGATGTTGTAACTAGTGAAATTACTGTGATATCAAGACAACCTCGTATGTGCCAAGATGTTTACAGCATAGTGTAGTGTATATCATCCTAACTAGCACCACGTTGTTAGGGTCAGGCTTCGGGTGAAGATCTTCCTGGTGCCGTAGTATCCTGAAATAAATAAATGAACATTTCCAAAAAACAGTAGCTCGTGTCGCTGTTCGGGGGTTCGGTGCCGTGTAAACGTTTCCTCTCCGCCTGCGAGGGTAAGTGAAAATAAATATTTGGGAGCGATTGTCACTTCCTCGGGTAAACCTTGTTATCTGTTATTGTGCGACTTTGATTTGATGAAGAGCTGTGACGTCACAGCCGCATCGTTTCCGTTTGAGGAAGTACCCACACAACCGCGGAGATAGAATACTGGGCTTGCAAACGAATTGTAACGTACTAAAATTATTCAATTTCTATATACTACCGCACCTCCCGTTTTTGTATCTAAACAGTAGTATATAAACATTACTGTGTTCTGGTTTAAAGGGCGTTGTAGTTAACGAGTCTCAATATCTTGTCTCGAGGTGACTTAGAAGCTACTCTACTTACTATGCGCATGAACTGTATTTTATTCTATATTATTCTACGTAGAGACGAGTGAGACGTTCACCCGATTGTGAGTGATACACCCGCCTATAACAACGTAGTATAATCAGTATGATGAACACTGCACCACATTGCGCTCGTTGCTTCGAGACAGGATCTTAAGGTAATTTAATGTTTTATATTACAATTTCTTTACAAAGGTATATACAAATATAGGTTCTATACAAAGGTATATATACATATATATGTATGTATATATAGGTGAAATAATAAAGTCATAGTTTTATCATAATCTAGTCTAGATGATAGACGTGGTGTAACGAATAAACTAGTAACAAGCTGAAGCTTAAGGGGAAGCAATCTACATTTATTAACATACAAAATGGCGGCGCTTTGAATTAAGCTTGCCGAAGCCCTTCCATGTCGAAGTTTGTTTTATTGCTTTTGAATTAATCGTATAATAAACAATACATTATATATAACGTAAATAAGTTTTGTTTGTTCGCCAATCACGTGAAAATTAGTGAACGTATCGACACGGAAAAATGAGCATTTGACACGAAATGATCTGTAGATGGCTACAGGCTGTTTATTTGTCGAATTCCATAGATCTTTCCATCATTTCATTACTAATTAACACATAAACGTTTTCTTTTCGTATTATGCATGCGGTTGCTATAGTAACGGTTGCTATAGAAAGTCATTTACTGTTGCCGTAATCTCTCAAGGAATATTTCAGACAAATTTCAAGTCTAATTATATATTATAGCCAGCAAAACGGACGGAGAAGAGCTGGTACTGAATATATTCATTCCATTTATCTTCATTATCCTAACAGTTGATCTATTGCATGGTGTTAAGTAACAATGAAGCTGATGGTGAAGCATCCTCCTGAGGAATACTCTGGCTCTCATTTATTAACAACCGAAACTGAATGCCGGACGAGATGAGCCAAACATTCACCTGATGGTTAGTAATACGCTTGTCTATATCAACGTGACGCTAGTTAGGATGTATACAACATACATTGTACTGGTTGCCGTACGATAAAAAATGTTCTAGATAGATCTATACTACAGTAATTTCACTAGCTACAGCGTCTTTCAAACCGGAACACAGTAACATTTTCACAGTACTGTTAACTGTAGTAACTTGGACGATCTCCGGCAACAGAGAGCTATGTATATGTTATACCTGTGTTGCTCGGTTTTATTACCAAGGTAATAATTTAAATGGATATAATTACTAAATGCCGGTAATCATCAGGATGGTCGCAGCTGGAGGCCGTATCCTGTTACTATTAATTTAACTTCAATTCAACTTAATTCAGCTTAAAATTTCGCCACAAATCGTTTGGTTTCGCGCGACGGTTGCTAAGAGCCGGTAACCGAATTATGTAATAGCAATTAGACTAATAGAAGTTTCGTGCTTAAATGTACTTAGAAAACGGAGTTGCTGGTCTTTGAGGCCCCTATTATTAGGACACTAGTATTTAGGGGTACTAAGATCTTACTAACAACTACCCCTACCGATAGAGGCCGCGTATTAATTATTAAAAAACTAAAGTTCTTAAGTAATTCGCTGGAAACCGTCTAGGTACCATCATAGCACTTATTGCACCCCACGAATAGTACTGTGCGAACATTGCCGTGTTCCGGTTAGGAGGGCGCTGTAGCGAAAGAAAACTCAACATATTATGGCTCAGGCCTATCTTATGAGTTTTTATTACCTGCGTTTGAAGAGTTCATGGGTTCTGTATTCGGAGCACAAGCGTGTTTTCTCTAAAGCTGCGCTACATTACCTCGTCTCCAGTTCTGTTCGATTGATGTTCTAGTTCATGAAAGTTCTAGGTCATGTATTCTCTAATTTAGTATATAGATGCATTGCTTTAGAAACAAAAGTTGAAACTCGTTGCCCCAGTAATTTCATTAGCTACAGCGCCTTTAAACCGGAACACAGTAATGTTTGCACGGTCTCCGATGACGGAGACCTACCACCAGTAAAATATTGTTTTTCTTTACTACCAATTCCGAGTGTTTAGTGCTGTTTTCTGAAGCAACTCGTCTAGATATTAAGTTAGAGAATAAATGGCCTAGAACTTTGATGAACTAGAACATCAAGCGAACAGAACTGGAGACGAGGTAATGTAGCGCAGATTTAGAGAAAACACGCTTGTGCTCCGAATATAGAAACCATGAACTCTTCAAATGCAGTTAGTGATAACTTAGGTTTTAGTAATTAAAAATAAAGTCCACATAACCCTCACGCACTGAGGAAAACAAAGTGGGAGACGTCAGGTCTTAACTCAGGAGAGGAATGATAGAAGGAATTGGTACAAAGAGTGAGAGATTAGAGTACCCAAGATATCAAAGAATAAAAGATGAGAATGAGTAGGTAATAGAAAGTAAGAAAGTGATGGTAAATGTAAACCATAAGCAAAGGAATGAATTAAAAAAAAAAACTGACGCACCCTTAATAGGCAGTGTATTATCAAGAATCATCTGATATAGAATAGAGCGTAAAGCCAGCGCCGCCATTACAATCAGTACGCGCTTGTGACACATAAATCCTTTTACTCACTCACACAAACGCGTTACGTCTACACGTACACGTACACGGCACGCAAACACGCGTCCGGTTCCAATCGACTCACAACTACATACAAACAGCTGTGTACGGTTAAAGAGGATTACACACAGGCATAAATCATATCCGTCCGGTACTATTGTTGCGTAAATGAAGTTCAACTATGTAAATGTATTAGTAGCGCCTATCTCTGCAAATATTACCGTGTTCAGGTTTGATGGACGCTGTAGCTAGTGGAATTACTGGGATAAAGAGAGTAAAAATTTTGTTGCACGACGAGTATTGTGTTGCAGTGTGTATCATCCTAATTAATGTCTCATTTTTATGGGCAAGTGTATCACTTACCGTCAGGCGAACGTCTCTGTCTTCTCGCTTCGTCAAAGAAAAAAAATACGACAAATTATTTAAGTATTTAAAAAAAAAAAAATTGAACGCAGCCAAAGGCAGTATCTTTTTTTCCAAGAAAGCGACGAGACTTGTTAGACGTTCACCTGATATTAAGTGATACGCCTGCGTAGAACGAAGCGCTAGTTAAGATAGTACACACAGCGCCACGTTCCGCTCGAAGTCTTGAGACAAGTTTGGTTACCTTAGTAATTACACTAGCTACAGCGCCATTTAAACCGGAACACAATAATGTTTGAACAATTCGCTTGGTGCAAAGTGATCACTGACGGCCATGCACAGGCGCAACACCGTGTCCCATTAATTCGAAAGTTTGTGTAACAGAGGATGCTGGTTCGATTCCAAAGCCTAAGTTCGTACCACCGCAGCCCCTATTGCAGCCGATAAACATTACTGTGCAGACGTTATTCCGTTCCGGTTTAAAGGACGTTGTAGCTAGTGAAATCATTGGGGCAATGTGACTTAATAATTTATGTCTCAAAGCGGCGAGCATAATACTGTATACCATTCTAACTAGCGCCGCGTTGACTCAGGCAGGCGTATCACTTACTATCAGGTGAACATCTCATGAGACCATTGCGAATGGGTAAGTATATATATATTGCTAATTGTTTGGTTCTGTTAAATAATGGATGCGCCTTTGACGAATTCATTACGGAGCACGGGCCGGTTTGAACTGGTATTAAATTGATATAACAAAGATGGCCGCCGACATCGTGACGTGCGCACGACACGTACCAATTCGAATTAGGAACGCGCGCGTGACGTCACAGCGCCCCTTATCCCCACCCCCGGCGGCCTAACGACCGCAGAGCGGGACATTACCGAGTTGACTCGCGGCAAACAACTGTCATCCGACACTGATGGCGATTTTAGTCAATAGCATTACTCATTTAGCGTTTAATGATTTATTCATTGTGTTATTATGAAAACAGTAGTAGCCGTAATATACAATTACACTTGATATTTGTCTGTAATATTACTTTGGAGCCGTTACTATAGCAACCGCATAAATAATACGAAATGTTACTGAGAAATAAAATGATGAAGGATCTATGAAATTGAATAAAATTAATAGCTGTTAGATAAGTCAACATTTTGCGATATCGTTGTGTTTCAAGTTTAGTGTAAGTAGTGTAAGACATAGCCTAATTATATCAACTTTATATATATATATATATCACACCTCGTTCCCAGTGGGGTAGGCAGAGACCACCTCTCTCCACCTGCTACGATCCTGGCACACCTCTCTCGCTTCCTCCACTTCCATGAGCGTCTTCATGCACGCTCGTCTGTTGCGTATGCTTTTGATCCGGCCTTTCTTTAGGACATCTCCGATTTGATCAATCAAACAAACATATCAAATTTTGATATGATCAACTTTATATGTCTAACAAAGCTCCGGCTCTCATTGGAAGGTATCAAATCTAAAAGTACCCTACACCAAATAACACCTTGTATCGTTAGCGGTGTTCCAATCGTAGCTGAGCCCTGACAACCCCGCGCGTGTTCAATAGCCTGTAACCATCCATAAATCATCCGCGTCGAATGCTCATGTTTACGTGTCGACACGTTCACTAGTATTCACGTGATTGGCGAACAAACAAAACCTAATTTCATTATATATTTAGATTTGTTTAATGGACAAGTGGATGCCCCAGTTCTATTACATATAACCGCTTTCAATTCGTTCTTAATGTCCACAGCTGGACATAGACCTCTTCCAAAGATCTTCACGTACATTCAGCATGGCCTCTGTTATTGCTGAACTTTAGGGTCTGGCGTATGTAGGGATTCATATGAGAGGATTTGGGCCATTTCCCATCACTCTGGCCTACTGCGGGTTGGCGAGATCTAGAGCCCCGTCATTGATTGGGTGCACCAAGAGCTGGTGAGGTTGACTTGGATCCCATCAGTGGTTGTGCGCGACCCCTTACACCCCACTTATAAATAATAGTATAAAATATAGTATGTCTGTTAATTGTTAATTATTTCTTCTTCACCTTAACACTTTCAAGCACCAATTTTCCAACATTTACTGTCGCAGCTTCTGTTAATGTAGTCATAACTTAATTGCTAGTTTTTACTATATATCTGCGCGCACCAACGTGTTAACTTGATGCACATAGAAACCTTTATATTAGCCTTACTCATAAACATTAAGTCTACTAATTGTAACCTAATTTTAGATGCTACAATAGAGATTATAAATAAACTAAGAAATAAATAAATAACTTAGCTAGACACGTAGGACATCAATTTACTTGTAGCCTGTCAATGATTTGATTGTAATTAGCTAGGTTGTGTTAGTTTTTCTCATCTTCAGAAACTAGCTACAGCGCCCTTCAAACCTAGTAGTTGTACTGTCATTTGTCTAGAGTCTTAGATTTGCACCTTTTCCTCCTCTTGTATAAAAAATGTTCGCTATAAAATTTATCTTAAGCATCCGTTCACATTAAGTGAAAGATGCGAATTTAGCAGGGAAACTGCTATTAGGGGAAATAGTGACTTAATTCGCTTACACTGGAGCGTTTAGCATCAGTTCACATGGAGCGGGGAAATTGGAGCGAATTTGATGGTTTTTAATAGAACTGCAACATTGGGACATATAGATGTTAGCTTTTGAAATAGATCTTTGTCCAACAGTGGATGTATTCAATGTGAACTATACAAAGTTAATGTTATCATGAAACTTTAAAATTGATAACTATGTAAACACAGATATCCGTAGATAGATTTATGAAATCATTTAAAGGTTTCTGAAGAATTCGAGGACAGTAGTAGAATGATGGAAGAACCCACCATACGAAGTGCATATCCAAGGTTTGTAAGAGCTTTGATGTTTATGAATCTAGGTCTAATAGAAATATGTTTTCCATGTACACAAAAAATTCCATTGAAAAATGGTAATTTCACTGTTTCTTAACCGTTAGCATCTAAAGGGTAAAAGGAACTATTTCGTACAACCTTCGACTTAATCTTCATCAGATAAATCAATTTCCGTTATAGCATTCGTCTTATTGAATAGGATAAAGTTACTTTTAACTTCATTTGTCTCATAACCGCTTGATGTTATCAACATTATAACTTCAAGTGACAAGATGACAGTATTTCTTTTACTTATATAAAACTTTATCTTTGTTGGTTATTCATATAGCCTGTTCTGTATGATAATCCTTTTCAAATCAACAGTAAACAGATTTCTACGTCTGATCACATAATTTTTATTTGAATTTGGTAAACATAATGTATCTACCATCGCAGCATCTTCTCAGTTGCTGTAGTTTAGTGGGTGCTTTAACAGCTTTACTACATATTTTTTCTTTTTTATTCGATGCAGCTGCAAAACAGCAAAACGTTTACTTGATAGTAACTGATATCCGCATCTACCCAGATAGTTTCCGAAAATAGAAACCGAATTGAATTAAAATAAACGCTAGTGTGTGTGATTGTTGAACGGCAACGTGTTGTGAAGGTTGCGACTAGCTCCTGAAGTGATGACCACGACCATTTTGTCAAGAGTGATACCGACGAAAAAGAAATGTATGTATGATAAATATTTATGTAAAAGAATTCTTTTCGTCAGAAAGTTAGTGCAGGAATATTTATTGGTATCCGTATGTAAACGGTCGTTTATACTGAAATTGTTTTCTGCGAGGATGCAGCCAACATCCCGACGTAATACCTGCAGCGAATTGTAATTCCAGTAACAGATGCAGAGAATCTTCATCTCTATTCTTTGACTGTGAAGGTAGAAATTTCCTCAAACTTCCACCGTGCCGTGGTCTTCTTGTTGCGTAGAGACATTATCCGACTTCCGACCTTGATACAATGAAGGGAAATATTAACGCTGTAAATATTTGATCGTTCGCTGTCCATGACCTTCTTCCTGGTTTTTCTAATTTCATTTAACGCTATGGATAAACAATCATTGTAAGAGGCACCACTTTTATAACTTTCATCTTTATTAATATTACAGTGATTTTTTTTAATATTGATTCAGAACGTTCAAATAACGAAATACTTTTTATTTATTTACAACAAGGGAGCATTACAAGCATGAGAGCTTTAATTAGGATTTCATGTTTGAGCTATTTAGGGTGGAAATCTTAGGGGCACGGGGTCTGGGTGCACTTAAACTTTTTAGGGATATTTCCAATAAACTAACGGAAGCCACTTTAAACCCCAGAGCCGGCAGCTACGTGGCACAACAAATAACTCTCGCTAACCAGTAATGCTATTAGTTTGCTCGGCACTCTGCGGTAAGAAATATATATTTTTAATCTACTTTATAAGAAATATTAAAATTTGTTACTAGTAATAATTCATTGGTAACACTTTATGTTGTGATAAGTGACAGAGTCCATGGATGGTGAAGCGTGATCGCTGAGGATACTCCTACAGCGGGAATACAGCGATGCTGATGTCATGCTGGGTAAATTTACAATATGAAGGTAACTTTTCAACGCGGGGTTTCAAACATTTAATAAATGGTTCAAGCCTTCACTTTGAGTAATTAGCAATAAACATCATCAGAGAATCACCATCATTAGTCCATTGTTTAACATAAGCCAATTCCATGCCTTTTAACCTGATATTGGACAATATGTAACCAGTTGCTGCCTGCAGCATAGCAGCCGTACTAGAATGGTTTTATTCTAACAACTCCGTTTATGCATTGAATCCGGTCGGTGCAACAAGTGTGAGTTGGCTGAACGTGTCGTCGACGGGGAATTACCGGCGAACGAGGGCAAAGCGGCTGCCAAGTTACATTCAGCAAGTGATAACTTTATCTCTATTGCTCTCCGCGGAAGTTAACGGTGTTGCGGTGACTCCTGATGCTGCGACCAATTCATTCCTTCGGTACTGTTTAAGCACTATCATAAAGAGATGTTAAACAAAAAAAAAAAAAACAATATAGTGTATTCTTTAAATATAATACCTAGTTAATTAAACCAAAAAATAGTTTCTTAATTAAGATGCTAGATTGAAAGTTTTCATAACATTTCGAAACTGATTACACAAAACTGATATAAGTATGACCTGCACACATCATCTACATATCATCATCAGCCAGTTAATGTCCACTGTTGAACATTGGCATCCCCCGAAGATTTCCACATCCGTTGGGTTTCACATAGTCGGATTTGGTCTCTTTCCCACCACGGTGGCCCCCACAATTTGGTTAATATGTTGCTTCTGCAGTTTAGAGGACAGCTAAGAATAGATTTAATAAATTCGTCCCCAAAGGGAATTGCGAGGGTGTTATGGCCAGCAAAGTAGGGAACATCAAGTGTTAAATATGAAAGAAGTAAGGTTACTTACGCTACTTCCGTCTTTCACGATGTCAGTTTAATTAATGTGATCTTAATAAATTATTCACAAACAAAAGTAACAAAAATGTTTAGATCTAGATACGACGAGGGATCAAAAAGTCAAGAATGAGATAGAATATAAGGATATTCATAACTTAATAATTTATTTTTCTACATAGTCCCCGAGTCTCTCTACATACAGAGTCTAGCGCTTTTCCAGATCTTAAATCCCTTTCAAAAAAATGTTTTGTCTTAGTCAAGCAGAAAGCTCTCAACGGCATCCATCTCCTCGTTATCGTATAATATATGTACCCGTTTCCTCTTAAGTATTCTTACAATTTGGGAAACAGATAAAAATCGCTAGGCGCTCGATCTGGTGAATAAGGGGGGTGGTCAACCAATTCTAAGCCAGTTTGCTGAATGGCAGCCATTGCAACAGCCGACCTGTGCGCGGATGCGTTGTCGTGATGAAACTGCAGGCCCTTTCGAATTTTCCTTCTCCTTTTCTCTTTGATGGCATTCTTCAACTTGGGAATTAAAGCTGCATAATATTGGCCTGTAATAGTGGTGGTTCCACGCTTCAGGTAATCAATCAACAATATCCCTTCTCAGTTCCAAAATATTGAGGCCATACCCTTGCCAGCCGATGCAACGGCACCAAACTTCTTCGGGGTCGGTGATGATGGCCGTTTCCGTTTCATTGCGAAGATTGCTGTTTTGTCTCGATATCAAAATGATGGAGCCATGTTTCGCATTACTTACGAAACGAGATAAAAAGTTTTCAGAATCTTCTTGAAACTTGTCCGACAATACTCGTATCTTCGGAATGTCAAGTCGATTTTGTTTCTGACTGTCGGTTAACATTCTCGGCAGCCATCTTGCGGAGACTTCTCAGATTGAAAGATTGTTTCAATATGGATTGAATACTTCCATATGATATGCCCGTCTCCAGAATTACGAGTTACTATCGGATAGTAACTCTTTGATCGCTCAATACAATTTTCTCGACTTTCGCAACATTTCAACAATTATTGGGAAACTGACGTCGATGGACGTGGTGACGGATGCAACGATATTCGTCTTCCGTGCTCGTTTCCTCTACTCGAAATTGAGAAGCTCACCTTGCGACAGTGACAGTGGAATACGGCGGAGCAGGCTCTCCTTATGTTGCTTCCAAATTGCAATGAATCTCTTGCATTGTTAACTTCTTTAAACAGAGCTATTTAATAACGGCTCGCACTTAGTTTTTCTCCATTTTCGAGAGCACGTGCCGACACGAGGCAAACAAATGACTGCATTTAGAAAAAAACAAAAGAGAATCAAAGTTCTTTCATTAATATTACAAATATGTATCTGAGCTATGCCAGTATTTATTTTTTTTTCTTACCAAGGAGTATATATGGCGTTCTCACAATTTTTTTATCTCTCCCCATATTATGATACATCTTAATAATATTTTTTTTTTTTTTTTTTTTTTATTTCCGTTTCTAACAAAATGCTAACGGAAATGCACACCCCGTCGCCAAATTGGGCCGGCGTCGGTGGTAGTGTCGGACTCCAACCGACTAAAAAGCTGCACACGGTATTCCACTCTGATCCACGTGTTCGTGGGGTCGCGGGATAAAGTATTGCAGTTCACCCACGAACCCCCGAACGGCGCCCGAATGACCAGGCCCACCTAATAATAAATTGGTAAGGTATATATAAGAAAAAAGAACTCTGTAGTATGACAAAATTGCAAAAATTTTGATAATATGATGTAAACTAAAAAAGACATTGTTTATCGTTTTGTAGTAACACTAAATATAGTTCATGTGGCATAAAACATTTAATGTGGGTAGTGTAACAAGCGATTAGTCAATCAATGGCGCAGTTGCGCTCTGCCCGTCGCGGCGGGAGGACGCGTCTGTTTGAACTACGCTTATTGAAATATTTTCATTACACAATAACTGTAATACGGAGGATAGAACATTTTATTAAAAAGGACGATTATTTCATTATAATAGAAAAAGGATTTGAGGAAGTTAATATAAACAATGATTAATATTCAAGCGGATTAATTAAAACAAACAGGGGCTGCTGACACAATGGCGTCCCGAGGGGTCGGCGCCCTGCCGCCTTACAATACGAAGTAATCATTTTAAAACACGCAAATAGAAGTTCAGTTCTAATTAAACCTAAAACTAGTAAAACTACTGGAATAACTGGATTGCCTATAGGCTTTGATGCTATGTAAATATTCTAAGTGGAGATTGCAGAATGTGAACTTACTTTCACAAAATGTTGTATATTTCCATACGAAAGGCGTTGTATCTTTACTGCTGGTAGATCTCTGTTGCTGCAAACCGTCAATAAAGCAATGTTTGTTAGTTAGTAGCTACAGCACCCTTCAAACCGGAACTCGGTAATGTTTGTACAGTACTGTTTGTGGGCTGCAATTGGAACTGCGGTGGTACATAGACAGTCTCCGGCAACAGAGATATTACCACCAGTAAAAAGTCTGTAAGTGGACTGGGGTATGTATAAATTCTTTTATTATACTAATTAGAAATGTTCTAGTTAAACTGGTGGTGGTGCTGATTACCTCCGACCGGCCTTCGTATCAACTCGTCTGCAATCAATACGGGCCCGTGTCTAGAATAATTTACGAGCTGCCGTGTATCATGTTGTTTTATATACAGCGTGATGCAGAGTGATATCCAGAGATTCATTGACACGTAAACTCTCAACATATTGATATTGCTTGTACCGTTTAGAGGTCAACTAAGAATGGATTTTAATTCCTTTCCCAAAGGGTGTTACCGGGCTGTGGTGAACAATAGTCTACGTATTATAAATATTTTATCTTTAAAATTAGGGTGAATTTTTTGTTTTAAAAGGGACCTCTCCGTAATAAAATCCACTCGGTAATAGTTCTTGGATCTCCCTCGAATCGATGACCCTCTGCTCTTTAACTGTACTAAAGGGTCCTGTATAACAACTCACCAGACCCAAGTCAACCTCACCTGCTCGGCTCTGGCTTCCACCAACCCGCATTGGGCCAGAATGGTGGCAAATGTCCCATATCCCTTGTATGAACTCCTAAAAACGACGGCCCATGGTGCCCGGCGATGCAAGCAGCGCATGACAGATCGCTATGCGAGGCCTATGTCCAGCAGTGGACGTCTGTCGGCTGACGATGATGATGAACATAACCTTCTAAAGACTTTTTTTTCTATACTACACAAAAGAGGAGTCTCCTTAAAGTTAATGGACCTTCCCGAGCTAGTTTAATTGGTGACGAGGACAAGAACCAATAGCTATGGTGGTATTCATGTAAGTAAGCATCATTGTATTTGAAACAAATTGATAGTAGGTCTCTGTTGCCGGAGACTGTTTAGGTACCTATCACTGACAGCCTTGGGCTAGTTATCGTAGCCTGGCTTGTAGTCTTGGGCTCTCACATAATCTTTCCCTTCAATAAGTAGGATAATTAGTAGTAACTTCCCCCTAGAAGAGTGTTGAGTATTATAGACCCCATAGAAGTAGGGTATCTTTCCAATATTTTCCCTCCGAAACCAAAAAAAAAAAGTAGGTACTACTGCCGCAGCCATTGCAGCCAACTAACAGTAGTGTGTAAAGATATTTGTGTTCCGATTTGAAGGGCGCTGTAGCTAGTGAAATTACTAAGGTAAAAAGATTAAACATCTTGTGTGTCAGGCGACGTGCGCAAGCGGTGCAGTGTATCAACCTAACCAGCGCCATTTTGTTATGGGTAGGCGTATCACTTGCTATCAGGTGAACGTCTCGCCCGTCTCGTCCTTTTATTGAATAAATAAAAAATATAAAAGCATTACTTAAAATTATACTTGGTCCTGTTGTTTGTTGCTTAAGTAACATGACGTAAAAGACACATGGTTCGCCATCATCATCATTATCAGCCGACGGGCGTCCGCTGCTGGGCACAGTTATTCCCTCGTAATTTAAACACCCTGTATGTCACCCCGCGCTGTACTGTGTACTTAGTAAATTAAATAATTATAGTAACTTAGAAATAACTTGGTGTAATTTAAGCTTTAGATAGATAAGAAAGCAGTATCATTACATTGAGGTTCATGTTACAAGGGGTAGGGGTGAAACCTTCTATCCTGGTTAGGTTGTGAGAGAATGAGATGAAGACATAGAAAGTGGTAAACAGAGAAAGAGAGAGAGATAGTGATTTCTCTCGAACAGGTTCCTGCTTTGTTGTGACGGTGGAGCTTAGTAGCCCTGGCTTGGTTACCAACGGTGAAGCTAATAGGAACCTACTTAGTCAGCACGAGGTGGAAGCTCAAGACGGGCTATACGAGCTTATCTCTAAAGTGTGTTGGTGGGCTACGGGGGTTGGCTTGGCCCACCCTTTGCCGCCGTGGTGGAGTCGCGGATGGAGAGGAGTATCGGTATTGCGTTCCGCAGCCCTCCTTATCCTCTGCGGCCATTTAGCGGTTGACGGGGGAACCCAAGACTAAATCTGCCGCAGAGTCGGACGAGTTTTTTGTCTTGGCTGGGAGAAGAGTGGACTCGTTGACTCTCTTCACTCTTCTATATGTCTTCTGTGATTATCTTCGCCTGTGACTACAACGGGGAACGACCTGAAAGACAGTACAATTCCAGGATGCAGAAGAGCTGATGTTTGCTTGTGTATATTCGTATGTAAATAATAAATTTAATTACTCTGTCCTTGTGTACGATTGTCTTTTAAACGTAGACTATATGATGTCCATATTTTGTACACTACATAGAAATGAAACAGCTTGCTTATATGTGACGTCATAGTTTTTCTGACCAACAACTCCTCAATCAACAGCCTAAATGGCGCAGCGTTCTAGCTCTTGTTTTGTACACTCGCTTGTTCTATTCCGCCTTTCTAACGATTGCCTATTGGCAAAATGGTAATAATGGTGGTAATATACCATCAATGAAGATGGTATTGTTCGTGTAGTGTACCTGTTGCCATAGTTGCTTAACAAATTGTTGAATAAAGTATTATTTTATTACTAATATGGTAATTTTCATCATTATCATCAGCCGATAGAAGTCCACTGTGATGCAAAGGCCTTGGCCTACAATAATTTTAAATCTTTAAAAATTTTCGTTACCTTTCATTCATAACCTCAAATGTTTGAAAAAACTACTCAGTATAGATCTCTCATGTCATAGTAAGTATACACACACCGGCTAGATCTTGATATAAATAGTAAAGTTTCAAAGTTATTACAAAGGAAAATCGTATTCACTTAAGTCTTACGGGGCCATCATTAAAGCTTCAGTAACTAGACAGCGAGCCGTGCGGACGGTGGCCATGCGATCGGACAGTATTGGGGACAGTCCGGAATTTTTTTAGATTTATAGAATACTTACCTCTTCATCGTCAAGATCCATAGGAAAACTTGACTTCTAACATCAGAGAACATCAGCAACTGCCAACCACTGTCCTTGTTAATCGACTGCTTAGAGTTAAGTTCAAAACTGAACAAGTAGAGACTATAATGCTTTATGAATTAAATCATATTATGACGGTGATGATGAAATGAAATGATGATGATGATGATGATGAAATAAAATAATAAAACTTCTATACCAATATTAATTTTGTTACTCAATTTCGCAAAATCATAACTTGAACCTATTTTTACTGGTGTTAGGTCTCTGTTACCAGAGACAATCTGGGTAGGTACCACCGCTGCAACTGTTGTAGCTGGTGGAACGGGACATGACATCTCCTGTTCCTGGCGACGAGTGCAATGTGGTACAGTGTATACCATCCTGACAGCACTTACCATTAGATGAACGTCCCACTCATCTCGTCGCTTAATTGAATGTAGAAATGCTTCTCATGATAGGTCTCATGTCTTCCTCACCACGCATGGTGTAATATAAATAGTTGGCGAGTACTCTGGTCACATGGGTCCTCTTGGAATTACTCCAATGGAACTGGACACCCCATTGGGACAATGTCTTGGAGTGCCACGGGCTGGCTCTCCAAGAGATACTGGTCAAAGATAGCCTGAATCTAAAACCTGTACTGGAAATTGACATTTTTAAAGAGTAGCTACTACATCTGACATTGACCAACTCGCACTTGGCTATCTTCTTTTTCTTCTTAAAGTGCCTCTCCAACTAGTCCAACTGGTTAACTTGGCTATCATGATGGATAAATCGTATTGATATAATTGTGGGAGCACGCAATCCCACCAGTGGGAAAATTAATAGATATGTTATCTCTAATAAGATAAGGTTAGAGTGATGATGGAAATAATCATATTCGCATCCAATACCAGTAAGGTTTTGTTACTGTAGTAATTTTAGTGGTAATGGTGCTTCAGGGCCTGGATGCCCTGTGCTGGTATCAGCATCCATGGTATCTGAAAATGGAATGTATTTGTTCCTATATATGAAAGATGGTTGCCCTAGTCGAACTAGCGGTCTATATACACAGTGACTTCCGGCGCGGCGCTTTGTTAGCGGAAAGTAGGTCTTGCATTGTAGCTAGGTGAGAAGTAGGCGCTAGGTACACCTCTCCCGCTCTCCACCCTCTCCACCGTCGCGTGGAAAACCGCTTTGTTCCTTACAAACTTGCAAATTATACGATGTCGGATGACCGCCGACATTGTCGGAGAGAAATTAAACGTTTAAAGTTTTTCATGCATTTTGTACGTATTAGCTAATTTAAATATATCTAAGACTCAGATCAGGTTGATAGTGAAGATGAGAATCGGGGTACTAGAATACTCCGTCTGTCATATTGCGACAGCTTTGACATCCATCATGTGGTGGAATCAAACTGAGGACTTCTGTATTATAAGACGAGTAGTTACCACTGCTCCAATGGGGTTGTATTTTCTTCTCAAAGTACCGACGGGATTGTTCACTAGACGGTGAGTGACCGCTCATACCTACGTGGCTAGTTAGGGTGATATACACATAGATATATATATATATATATATATATATCATATGTATATATATATATATATATATATATGTATATATATATTTACTATCAGTAATACCACCATATCTATGTATATATTATTTTTTATTCGATAGATACTAGTTAACTATACGGTTGGTATGTCTAGGTACTACCGCAGCGCCTATTGCAGCCGACGAACAATACTGTGTTCCGGTTTAAAGGGCGTTGAAGCTAGAGAAATTACTACGGTAAAGAGATTTGAAGTCCTGTATCAACACGACGAGCATAACGTGGTACTGTGTCATACTAACTAGCACTACATTGGTACGGGCAGGCGTATCACTTACCATCAGGTGAACGCTTGCGTCATCGCTCGCATCGTTTTATGTAAGACTTGTGTAGAACAGGAGAGTCAGATGCTGGTGTACCATCAGACCCAGTGTACCATCAGACCCAGTGTACCATCAGACCCAGTGTGAGGGGTGACCGTCAAGGATCAGCTCTAACCTACACTCGTTCCCTTAATAATGAGTGCATTAACACGCAGCACCACGAAGACAATAAAGATGACATGCGCCAGTGTAAATTAAGCGTCACATACCAGCACGAGATATGGAAACCGTATATCTGTTGAACTGACGTCATGATACATTCCTCCAGGGGGATGGTTAGAGGGTGGAAATCAATTACCAACGCGATGGTAGGGGGTTGGTGCTATGTATACTTTGATATGTTAAGACGGGGTTTTTTTAACTATAATCCTCAAGAGTACCATTATTTTTTCATTAACTTAATATGATTTTTTTTTTCATAGAACACACAAGTTTCACTTAAATATAAGTGATGAGTTAGACTAATGAGAAAGTGATTAGGATGATTACACATTAAATTGGTTATATATATTAGACTTGAATATATTACGATATATGAGCAGTATATGATGCTAAGGGTGTAAGTGGTGCGACACAAATCATAGGTCCCGAGCCAACCTTCAAACGGGACCTTGTCTCCCACCGACCCGCTTTGGGCCGGCGTGGTGGTAAATCCCATCCCAACCCATATGAACTCAAGCAGTTGTTTGTAACAAGTGGTACCGGAGGCCGTAGTAACTGTGACCGACGATCTGGTGAAGCTAGCGGGAAGCTGGGTACGAGAGGCCCATGTCCAGCAGTGGACGTCTATCGGCTGATGATTGATACAACGCTGCTTTTAAAGCTGTGTATAATTCTTAAGTTACTTTCACTAGCAACATTACTTTATATATATAAGCTGTATCAGTTATCTCGGAAGTCGGTGGTAGGATTTGAAGCCCTTGCCACTTTAGCTACCATTTTGTAAATGTGACGCCATTACAGCATCATTGTGTTTCTGTTGTCACCATATCAGACCTGGGGTGTTCCGGATGTGCATGTTCACCATACAGAGCGTCAATATCACTTAATATAGAGTGAATTATTCTAGAATTGTTTCTGAATATATTATATTAAAGCACTAACTGTTGCCCGCAGTCTTTGCCGGCCGTAATATATAATTACACTTGAAATTTGTCTGAAATATTCCTTGAGAGCAACCGCAACCGCAAATGACTTGCTACAGCAACCGTTACTATAGCAACCGCATAAATAATACCAAATGAATTTTTTTATAAAAATCAATTAGAAATAAAATGATGAAGGATCTATGGAATTAAAAAAATTAATAGCCTATCTATACCTACCTATACCTGCCTACCTATACATATACTGTGTTCATTGCTCATGCTCCTATGTAGGTACGTTCACTGGTTTTCACGTGAATGATCAGTGAAAAGAAACACTTTTATTACATATATAAAAATATTTAATGGTGCAAGTTTTAATTAGCTGTAGTTGCATTCTCAAGGACCCTGTGAGTTCTAACGCTGAGGAAGCCCACTGAAAAGGTTATCAAGGATTAAAATCTTCACACAACCACCCCCCCAAAATGCAAGGTGTGTATCCGAAGATGATGTGTTGGGTTGCAAGAGATAAAGGGGGTTATTGAAGAATTATAAATGCGTTTGATGATTAAAGCGCGGACGCTGCAGCTAGATTTTAACAGTTCGTTACGTTAGAGCGATGCGCACGCGCCGGCGCACGTGCGCGGCATGTGTACACTGTAAACACACCGCCAGGGGTTACCAACATTGCACGAGGAAAGTTTTTTTTTTGTTTATCTCTGATCTTTATTCACGAAGAGAATCTTTAAGAGTATTCACTTACAGGTAGCACTAACTTCTAGACTAGCGCGTTATACTGTCAATGACTAGACTATGATAAGCGAGCGCGTCTTTGACCTGATGCTATGTGATACTGCTCAATGGTCGCACCCGGGATGATATACACTGCATCACATTGTGGACCCCATAAGATGAAAGTCGTCAAGTTGCATTACTCCAGTAATTTTACTAGCTACAACTCCTTTCAAACCGGAACAGAGTAAGGTTTGCATACTATTATCTAGGCGCAGGAATAGAAGTTCCATTGGTGTCGATACCTAGGCGGTCTTCGGTACCTGAGACCTATCATAGTAATCCTAAAACTATATCATCATTTACTGGTGGTAGGTCTTTGTTGCTGGTGATCGTCTAGGTACCGCTATGGTTTGAAGGGCTCTGTAGCTAGTGTAATGATATTCAACATCTTATGTCTTAGGCAACGAGTGCTGATATTTTATTTTAATCAATTTATTTAAATACAGATTTTTTTTTTAATTAGGAGACAAGACAAACGTGAAGTTCACCTGATGGTATGTGATACGCCAGCCCGTAATAACGCGGTGGTAGTTAGAATACTATATACTAAACGATATTGTGTGACATTTATTAGTACTCTTTACTATAGTAACTTCATTAGCTACGACGCCCTTCAAACAGGAATACAGTTGTGTTTCCACACTGCTGTTTATCTGCTGCTAAAGGCGCTGTGGTGGATCACCAAATATCATCGGGTCGTCAATTTTTATTGGTATTATAGTTGTGATGTGTACCGACGGTTTCGAACCCGCGCCGGCGGCGATAGAGTAAACAAAGACCATGATTGTGACCGTGCCGGCTGCTGCGCCTGCTCCTCGCCACCTCCGCCGGCACTGTTCCTTGTTCATTCCTCTGTGAGCCTTTGTATTAAACCCTTTTGTACCTTCACCATTTTTTTAAACCAAAACAACCAGTCTTGGTTATTACTTAACTATAACTTCATATTGAAAATGGCAGAACACAAGTTCTAAGGTTAATCGCAGCACAGCAGTGCTGGTGTGGAGGCTGGTTTATGAAAGAGGAGTGGTAGTTATCAAGAAGATTACCAACGACTCTTCTCCTTATTAAGCTTTCTCTTCCACCAGCGGAAGTTGAACTGAAAGCAGAACTGGAAGCGGAACCTGAACGTAGGAGTCTGGACTGCGTTATAGCAGGAAGTGAACTAAAATTACCAGTACTGTCCTGATCTGCTTCGTAAGAGACAAGTTGAGTTATTAACTTAACGTTAACTTTTTTTTTATTTAAATAAGTGTTGAGATGAGCGAGACTTTCACTTGATGATAAGTGATACGTAGCGCTAGTTGGATGTAGTACACAACACCACATGGCGCTCTTCGCTCTTAGACGCAACAGTTAAGTCTAGTTTTCCCCAGTAATTTCACTAACTACAGCGCCGTTCAAACCGGAACATAGTACTGTTTGTTGGTTTGTGACAATGCAGACCTCCCAGCAGTGATAGCTTCAACGCCCTTCAAACTGGAACACAATAACGTCAGCACAGTACTATTTGTCGGCTGCAATAGGCGCTGCAATGGTACTTACTTAGACGGTCTCCGTCCACAAAAACTTACCTTAATTACACTAGCTCCAGCGACTTTCAAACCGGAACTTAATACTGTTTATCGGCTGCAATAGGCGCTGCGGTGGTATCTGGATAGACTGTCTATGCAACAGAGTTATCACCAATATAAACATCATCATCATTAGGTTCGATCTTCTAACCAATATAAACGTCTGCACAGTAGCATGGCGAGGTCAGCAAGACGGGCTGGAGGTCACCAGCTCCACGTGCAGCAGAGCTTTTTGGTTTTTTAAAGAATCAAATGAAACAAGCGTAAACGAATGCGAAGACTCGCCGGGCTAATTGCCTGCAGTCTCAGCAGATGGGAGTGTCCATTGTTCGGCGTGTCACGGTCCGCCGGCCGCGGGGCCATTGTGCGTAGGGGCCCATTGTGCCTCGCGGGCACGGCGGGCCCGGGCGGGGCAAGCGGGGCGGGCAGGGCAGTCAGTGGGCGCGGGGAAGGAGCGGCCGCACCACCGGCGCCCTATTCATCCGACACTGACAAATTTTCCAGCGCTTCACTGACCGACCATCTGATTTAATTGTGACGAAGACCGGAAGCCGTGACCAAAAGCATTAACGCAGTTCCTAACAATCATTAAATATTACCATGTTCTAGATTTATGAAGTCCTCCAAGTGAATGGGGCACTTCATGACTTCATGAATAGCTGGAACGTATCCCAAAGAGCACGACTGGCCGTGCATAGAGGCGTGTGTAGTAGGTAGGAGTAATGCTGTGGAGATGAAAACCCTGAGAAGTATAACTGGAGTGAAACGGATGGACAAAGTGAGGAACAGTGTGATGAGGGAGCGGTGCGGCGTGATTGAAGATGTTGTGACAAAGATAGAGAAAAGGATGCTTAGATGGTTCGGCCATGTTGAAAGAATGGATGAATGAAGATTATTGAAAGAGGTATACAAGGTAAAAATGATTAGACAAATCGGTGCAGGTCCACCTAGGCGGACATGTTCTGATCAAAGGAAGTCCTAAAGAAAGGCTGGGTCAAGAGTACTCGCAACAGACGAGCGTGCATGAAGACGCTTATGAAAGTGGAGGAAGCGAGAGAGGTGTGCCAGGATCTTGCAAGTGTAGAGAGTTAGTCCCTGCCTACCCCACTGGGAACAAGGCGTGATATATATGTATGTCTAGATTTATGGATGCTGTGCCTAATGAAGAAGCTTTACCGTCATCTATTTTATCAACTACGTTGTGAAGGAATCCATCACCAGAATTATGATCCTTTGCAACCAAATTACTTACTCTGATGCTGTCGTTCATAGCTTTTGTTATTTCTTTATTAACTATTTAATTTTCTTATTAATTAAGTTTTTTCTTTTCTTTACTGTTATCTACTCGTTTTACTATAACTTTACTATATTCACTTTTACCTATTTTATTATCTTCTGATTCTGTTATTATTAGACGTTAGTCAATTTATTCTTCTACTCCTACCCTCTTGTTCATAGATACAGTCCCTCTCAAAGACCTCTACACCCATCGATCATGCGCTGTTGAATCTAGCGGTCTACCGCCACCAGGAACTTCACCAGGTCATCGGTCTACCTAGTCCAAAATGACCATTTATACTTAAACTATAGTCTTATATAACGTGTAAGGGGTCCCACACAACAACCCAAGAGACCCTTTTTTTTTTTTTTTTTTTTTTGATATCGGTGGTGGAAATGCTGTTACCACATACCCAGCGTCCTTTTCAAGGGGGGGGACGCCGGGTTATGTGGGGCTCGGGGCCACTGAGATGTTGTGCGTGACCCCCATATCCACTAAAACCACCACCGCTTGTCCCGCAATACGCATACTGGAGACGCCCGGGTTTCAGCCAAGCAACTCTCCGGGCGCCTCCGCGTATAAAACTCCTCCTGGTGGGTGCCCGCGGGGAGCAAAGGCACCCACCTGCCGTCCCGTACCGGCCCCTCGCGGGACCGGCACGTTGGGGCCCCCCGACCCCACAGACGACCGCGCGCGCCCACGACGGAGCGCATGCCCGGCCGCCGCCTTCCCGTGAAGGAATTGGGCGGCGGCCTCCTCCCTCCTGACTCCCCCCTCTCGTCGAAGTGGGAGGGGGGGACAAAAACCAAGACTCCCCCGGGGGACGCACCCCCAGGGGAAACACGACAAAAGGCCCAAAGGGCCAGCCTAACGGCCCGAACGCCCCCTCACACCGTGCCCGGCTAGGGGCCCATCACTCACGGCGGGAGGAAGCGGAAACCCAAGAGACCCAAGTCAGCCTCACCAGCTCGTGGTGTACCATGTTAGTCAACAAACGAGGCTCTGGGTCCCACCAACACGCCTTGGGCCGGCGTGGTGGGAAATGGCTTATATCCCCCCATATGAACCCCCACACACAGAGATCGTTGGGGGAGACCAAGTCCTATAGTCGACGTCTATCGACTGATTATCGGCTGCTGTAGCTCGCCGGCCTAATGGTTAGAGCGTGCGGCTTTCATTCTGAAGGTCGCGGGTTCAAACCTCGGCATGTACCAATGACTTAATATTTAAGTTATGTACATTTGTGTACTTTAGTTACAACAGCGAAAAACAAAAACGGTGAAGGAAAACATCGTGAGGAAACCCGCAAACTGACATCATCTTTGTGTGTGTGTGTATGTGGTGGCCCCGATAATGTGGCAACAGGCTCGCCCCCTGTTACATGGGACCTAATCTGACCACATCTGGCGAAATGTGGGTGTTTATTCACCTCTGCCTACCCCTGCTGGGAAAAAGGCGTGACAATATAACAAAAAAATTATATCGGCTGATGATGATGAAAGTCTTAAAGTAGAAAGTTTTGAAACAAAAACTGATCGAATTCTTTGATTTCACGTCCGTTTTAGTACTCAAGTATTAGTGTCTATGAACAACATCTAATGAGGATCATGGGAACCGGCTGGATGCGAGCGAAGCAGAACTGATCAATGTAGAGATCTTTGGGGGAGTTCTTTGTCTAATAGTGGATCGACTGATGATTATGATGATGGACACCGTAACTACGTCATGTCATTGTGTCCTTACGTCCTTCCGACCCTTACGGCGCAGAGACGTAGCACCTTACCATTGGGTTGGTCTATCAACTCAAAGTAGCACAGCGATGGAGAGAGCTATGCTGGGCATTTCTCTAAGGGATATAATCCGGAACGAAGGAATTCGACGGAGAACTAAAGCTGTCGACTTAGCTCTCAAAATCTGCAAGTTGGAGTGGCAGTGGGTTGGCCATGACAATCGTGTCAATGATGTCCGATGGAGAAGCAAAGTCTTGGAGTGGATGCTGCGTACAGGTCGCAGAAATGTGGGACGCTCTCTCTCCAGATGGACCGACGACATCATCACAGCGGACGCGAGGAGCTGAGGATCGCATTTGGTGGAAGACATTAGGGAAGGCCTGTCTCCAGCAGTGGATATACGAAGGCTGATGATGATGATGTTCTTGTGTTCATTAAAATGAGACGTCTCTTCACTACAGTAACTTCAACAGCTACAGCGATTTTGAAGCTATACTCATGAATGCTTTGAGCTTCTCGTAGTAATGTTTACTGTATGCAGTGTAAATATCCCATTCCTCATACATAGCTATGTGTGTATGTGTGTGTAGATATTATTAGCGGACAATTAGAGCAATACAAGCGGTATTTATCCAGACCTCACACAGCGGCTCCAGCGCGGGTGCGGTGAGTACTTTTGATGATTTTAATGAGACTGTCCCGTTGTGTTTGGAATACGATACCAACTGGGCGAATGGGATAGGAAGGGAAAGTACACCTTGACCGGAAACAAAATCAAGGTCATCATCACCCCTTTTACAAATTTAATTGATGATTATGTATCACGTTTTTTATTTTCTTATTTACTATATAATAAAATATTTACTAAACGGGGTATACATTTCAACCATAAGGCCTCGATAATGACCAGTGGGAACTTCCGGTCTTAATGGTCTACTTGTGGTAGGTCACTGTTGCTAAAGACCGGTAGGTACCACCGCAGCGCCTATTTCTGCTGCCAAACAGTACTGTGCTTCATTTCACGGGCGTTGCAGCTGGTGAAATTACTGGGGTAACGAGACTCAACATCTTATGTCTCTGGCGATGAGCGCAATGTGGTGTAGTGTATTTCATCTTAACTACCGCCTTTAAGTTGTTATGAGCGAACGTATCACTTATCATGAGGTGAAAGTTCTGCTAGTCCCGTCACTTGCTGCACATGAGCTTTCTAAAAGAAACGTCTAAATATATGTATATGTGTACATTTGTGATTTTGTATTTTTGTATGTAAAATATCCATTTTCTTTTATTAGACGAAGCTACGGGACGAACGAGATGTTCACCTGATAGTGAGTGATACGCTTGTTCATTATAACGTGGACGTTGAACACTTGATTATCATTTTGACTATTACAGCTCACCTGATATTGGGCTTGTTCACAACGTGGCGCTAGTTAGGGTGATATATGGTTAGTCTCGTTACCCTGGTAATTCCACCAGCTACAGTACCCTTCTAACTGCAACAGAGACCTACCACCTGTGTGTGTGAATATCTAATAATATTTGTGTCTCGTTTGTGTATCCAATACTTGTGGTGAGCACAGTGCTGACTCACCATCACAGCAGACCGACCACGTGTGAAAGCAATTAGGGGTCCGTTACTCGTGTGGGTATTCGTTGTTACACGGTGTAACGCGACTCCCCCCTACTCAGATGGACAAAGAGGATGCGACTGATGAGGATGACCTCTTTTCTGGAACCTAGAGGAATGTTTTGGACATCGACGTTTCAATTAAAAAAGTTTTGTTTATCTTTTAATCCAACGGAGCGAGGAGATGAGGACCTTCACCTGATGGTAAGTCATACGCCTGCCCACAACAACCAGGCACTAGTTAGTATACCCAGCACCGGTTTGTGCTAGTCGCCTTGTAACATAAGATGTAAAGTCTCGTTACCACAGTAATGTCACTACCATCAACAGTTTTCTAACTGGAACACAGTAATCGGCTGCATTAGGAGCTACAGTGGTAATACCTAGACGGTCTCCGGCCGCAGAGACCTACCACCAGTACAGTAGCAGAGGAAGAAGTTTAGTAATTAGCGACACGCCTGCTCATATACATGGAGTTATGGTTAAGATGTTTATCATCATCAGCGGATATAGGCCAGCCCACAGCTGGACATAGGCCTCCCCCAAAGATCTCAACGTCAATCAGTTCCGCTTTGCTTCACCATATAGCCGTTGCTATATCACTTTTCGCTGAACTATCCATCAGTACACCACATTATGCAGTCATCAACTCTTCTCTAGACTACAGTGTAGTCAACTTGTGTTGCTACACTACATCTAATGTTAACTGTTTTCAAATGAAGAAGTTAGTTTTTTTAGTGCTTAAGTTATATCACCACAAACCTTATTATAATTTGAAGAGAGTAGGTCCTCCATGTGATAGTAAACCTACAACGGCTTGCCAGTTACGATGATGCACCATATTGTGCTTAACTAAACACGTAAGGTATTAAGTCTCGTTACCGTAGTAATTTTACTAAGTACAGCGTCTTACAAACCGGAATACAGAACCCAATGGTAAGTTGATAATATAAATATTTAATTTAGTATTTTTAACTTATTTAGTGTTGGATCGGTTTATGTTGAGATCTTTGGTAGAGACATATGTCCAGCAGTGGACGTCTGTCAGCTGGTGATGCTGATAAACTTAATTCTAAAATACTATTTTCAAGTTAAAGAAATTTGAAGATAATGTAGGGGGATTTGGGCCATTACCCACCACCCTGCTTCAACTCGTGTTGGTGGAAGCCAGAGCCTCGTTTGTTGATTGTCAAGGTGTACCACGAGCAGATGAGGTTGGCTTGGATCTTATCAGTTATTGTGCGGAACCCTTTACACCTCTTAAACTCTTAATCTGGATAAAAAAAACTTTGTATATTTTACTATCCGTAACCGTGGAACGTAACAATGAGCTGATTGCGACTGCAGGCGCTGCACTGCTCCAAGGCCAACAAATCGCCGAAGATCATCACTTAACCCACAGGCGCACCGCACGTTTAACTGCTATAGGAATGTTTCCACGCGTTTGTTATTTACATCCATTCCGTTCTGTGTCATCACTTATAATTTGGTGAAGTACTTGAATGGCATCATCATCATAAGTTATGTTTTTGTTTAAACTATATTTGCGCCTTTGCTGTTTAAACATACTAATTCTGGCAACATTTAACTGATTGTAAGTCTATATAGGTACCACCACAGTATCTATATCTGTAGTAGTCTAGATATAGTTGTTGAAATTACTGAGCTAACTAAACATAACCTTTTATGTTTGATTGAAGTGCTGCATGAACATTATCTCACTAGTTGTTATAGGCACATCTCCTACCATCAGGTCAAGGCTGTCAACGTCGTTATGTGGACCTATAATGTTCTAGGCAGACATGTTATAATCATTTATTTAAACTAACCGTACATAAAGGTTCCAAAAGTTTTCTTTATAGAGGGTTTGGTGAGCCATGACTCTCAGCATTGAGGAACCGATTTAAAGAGAGACAGAGAGAGGGTTTGGCAGAAGATTTTTAGTAGTTTTGGAGTGTTAGTGTCCGCCATCGCCTGTTTACCTAGTCGTTGGTCTGAGCATTTCTAGTCGCTCACGAGATTTCCCTCTTACTGAACGGAAATTAATAGTAAAGAGCGCAAGGAAGTCGCTGCAATACGAACACGAAGACATTAAAGTATAAAGGGAAGATTTAACGCTTAGACAAAATTATCTGCCAGTAAACCCTGGAGAGAGAAAGAGGAAGAGAGAGACAAATAAGATTATTTTTGAAAAAATGTATAGATACAAATAGACAAAACGTTTATTATAACCAAACATACAACAACATTCACAAACACACACTTCAACTACTGATATATGTTACCCGGATGCTATAACATTTAGAAGAAAATTAGATCTCAACCTGAAAGCTGTTGAGGTGATGATGAGACAATGTATATTTGGAATAATTAACTTAAGTTTAAGTGCAAGGAGAATCGGAAGTCTGTAACCCTGAAAATTCAGAAAACACAATACACATGATCACAGAAGAGAATGACATGATCTTAAAGTAGAATTAAACGTCGAAGTAATAAATTATGTAAAGTGATCGAAAATAAGGAGAAGAGAGAGAGATAATTAAAATTTTGTAAATATGCAGCCGTAAAAGTCTGTAAATATAATAAATAGCGTTAATGAATTAATAGGATATATAGTATAAGTATTCAAGTGACAGTAGATTTTCCAGAAACAGAACAGATAATCAACGACTCTGACGGATCTGTTGTCTGTGCATTCTCTTATTTGAAAAAAAAAACTACAAATAAATACAAGTTAGGTAACATATAGCAAATATTCTTATATAGCAATATCTGATTATTTAGGTACAAATAAAACTGCTTTTAGATTTAATGAAAACGAATGAGAATTCTCAGCGCAGCCCTCGTTCCCACGTTCTAGACCTAGTATCCGAACGTACCGAGCTTGTCGCGAATTGATAATTATTGTAATGGGCCAGGCATTGGGCCCCGAGCCCACCGCGGGACACCTGACACAGATACAACACAGATTATATTCTTGAATTGCTGCTTAATTGCCAGCAGCGAGACATTCCATTGAGATCTAGATACTTGGCCCGAATGATATCATGGAACTAATCGATTTTATCTAATTAATTTATATACAACGTAATAATTTTATAAACCCGACACAATATTAAATATTACATATAAAAACACGATATATATGAATGTAGAAAACAGAATATGCAGAAGAAGAAGTGGGAGATATGTTGGAGAGAAGTGAGAGAGAGGTACGGACGGTCGGACGCGTCATCGTCGACACGATCTATTATTTAATCAGAAGTATATAAGGAAGTTTCACTACAAAAAATGAGTGACATTATCCCTCATAAATATTGATACCATCATCATCATCATCATATCTAACCTAATATGGATCACATACAGTTATCTGAAATAAATGTTTTATTATTATTAATAACCCACTTATGGGCTTGTGGGCTTCTTACATAACGTCAGTCCTTCCAATCGGTCTCTTATTCACTATGCTGTCTGATTGCAGATTGCAGCTTGTCAAGTGTCTATGATGGTGGTTCCTGGAACAAGTCGGTTCAAGCTTCTACTTCTTCCTCTTTCTTCTTCTTCTTCTTTTTAGTGTTTCAACCGACACCGAGTATTTGCTTATTGGCTGGACTTACGTTAGTCCTATTCGTACTAGGCCGCGACTACATGGCTGTCGGCAATATAAACCTACCACCAGTAAGGTTACCTTTACTAAGGCAGTGTGATATCCAAGATGTCAGTACGTTTAAATTAAAACAAAGGAGGCTTCTATCAAATTATATACAAAATACATTATGACCGTTATAAAGTGTTTCGTATATTTATCATTATACACGCTGTCTGTACACAGATCGTCCGACTTACCGACATAGTGAAAGAGAATGAAAGACGGAATCGAACACTTGCCTCTAGCATCGAGGAATATCATAGTAAAATTACATACATATATATTACGCTTTATTCCCAGTGGGGTAGGCAGAGACCACCTCTCTCCACCTGCTACGATCCTGGCACACCTCTCTCGCTTCTTCTACTTCCATGAGCGTCTTCATGCATACTCGTCGGTTGCGAGTACTCTTGACCCGGCCTTTCTTTAGGACATCTTCGACTTGATCGGAACATGTCCGCCTAGGTCGACCTGCACCGATTTTTCCGATCATTCTTACCTTGTATACTTCCTTTGTTAAACTTCTTTCATCCATTCTTTCTACACGGTCGAACCATCTAAGCATCCCTTTATCTTTGTCACCACATCTTCAACCACGCTGCACCGCTCCCTTATTACACTATTCCTCACTTTGTTCATCCAGCTTCACTCCAGTTATACTTCCCAGGCTTCACAGTTCACAGTTACATTATTATTATTTTTTGTACTCAAGACGTTTGCATTATGACGCCGGTCTCAAAGTAGCGCTAGTTAGGATGTACACATTGCAATAACATTGTTGTCTTTGAACCCGAAATTTTTAGTCTTATTTCTGTATATTAAAAAAAAATGCTTTGTTTCCCATATCAGTGTGAGGAGTGAGCGAGACAACTGGCGTCCGTTACAGCCGGCGGTACAACGGATGCGTTAAACACCTGTTGTTTCAAGGCTGCTTACTGCTTACTCACACTGCTGATTGACTATAGAACTTCGCTGAGTTATATTTTATAAAGTTATTATACCAGTAAATCCTAGGTAGGCACCTTAGGTACCTTCTCTTGGCTTCTCTGTCCAAGAAGGAAGGCTCTGGTTACGACGGTGGAACGAAAAGGAACCTTTTAACTGGTAGGTACCACCGCAGCTCCTATTGCAGTCGACAAATAGTAGTGTGAATATATATCCGTGTTCCGGTCTCAAGGGCGTTGTATTAATGAAATTACGACGGTAACTTTTAGTCAAGTTTCTTAATGTATTATGTTTCAAGGCGACGAGCACAATCTGGCGAGGCTATGGTATGATAAGCGAGGCAATTCAGCTGGTGTGGAATATATGGATAAGGGGTAATGATACTGCAATTAGTAATCCGGAAAATAAGGGAGGAAGTGGTTTGATTATATACGAGACTGGATTCTCTACCCCACATTCAAACGAATAGCACAGGGTTGGATGTGTTTTCTCCAACTGACCACCCAATTTCAGTTTGAAGATAGCCCTCAATATTAATGATTACTTTCGCTACATGACTAGGCCGTGCTACAACGATGGCTTCTGGGTGAAAAGTCAGGATGAACCGAAACCCTTGTAAGGATAAAGGACTACCATCCACAGAGTTACACTGGAACGAACGCATTTTGGTCTGGATGAGTCCTGTTTTATCTTCGTAAACGGAAGTAATTGGCCGCCCATCGCTTGAAATGATGAAGAGGAACTATGCAAAAGAGCTTAGAAGTATGAAGACTACTCCGTATGAACACACACAGCCACTGACGTGAGGTAGCTAGTCTCTTGGTGTTCCACCGATTGTATTTCGAAGAGTCTGCTCAAGAAGTACATGATTTAATTCCTCCATCTCCCTTGTTACCATCAGATTTATAGACACTAAGCAGACATTCCTTTCGTTGTCAATATCCTTCGATACATGACAAAGGTGTAGCTTCGTCCTCCATAGTGCGAACAGCGAAGGATTGGAACTGTCTGCCGTCCAGCTGTTTTGTAGGAGTCTTCAAGAGAAGAGTGAATAGGTTAGTTCCAGACTAGTGCGCTTAATCACCTAGATTATATCTCCGCTTTTCATCAGGTGGGATCGTAGCTAGATCTAGCACTAGACTATAAAATATTAACAAGAAAAAATTTTAGGATTTGCTTTGCTTGTAACGCGAGTTCTGAATTAACTATAGTCACATTCAAGTGTCTAAAAATTAAGAGCTGATGATTTTGGTACATCTGGTGTTATATATCATAAGGTCTACATTCGTCGGATCAGAATTAATTGAGACAGTGTCTAATTGTATAGCGAGGGTGTAATTTTCCTTCAACGAAAGACAAACGGGAAACTAATCGAACTTTATAAATCGGCGTAGGAGCTGGAGAAGTCATCTGATAACTTCTCCGATCCGTCATTGTGGCACGACAATCGTACGAAAAAAGGTTATTGTCGCAGGGGCCCGTTCTGGTGACGTCATAATCTTAAATTGGAATCCCTCCATCCCTTCTGAAATTAATCCGTATGAAAATAACTCCATCGGTCCCTCGCTTTTGAACCTCCCCTTTGTCCGGCCCCCTGAGCCGGAAGGATCGCTCGAATAACGCCTGAATAATTCATATTAATCATCACAATACTATGAGCGAGGCTGCTGTGATGAAGTCTTATAAAACCCCTGATAGGTTACTGCTGGTAGGTCCTTGTTGCCGGAGACCGTCTAGGTACCATCGCAGTTCCTATTTCTACCACCAAACAGTATAAGTGCAATCGTTACTGTTCTATTGACGGGCGATGTAGCTGGTCAAATTACTGGAGTAAAGACTATCATCACCTTAAGTATTAAGGCGACGAGCACAAGGTGTTCCAAGTGGAAAGTGTAACACTTACCATTAGGTGTACGTCTAACTGGTCTCGAAAATAGGTTACCGACATTTTTTTTTTCCACGAAGCGACTAGAGCTGGATTACCTGATGTTGATACGCCTGCCGAAAGTGGCGCTGCTTAGGATGTTACTGCACCAGGTTGTGATCATCTCGAGTCTCGACATCGGAACACAGGAACGTTTGCACAGTACTGTTTGTCGGCTGTGTCAGGAGCAGCTGTAGTATTTACATGGTGTCCAGCAACAGGCCTACCATCAGTAAAGTTTTACACTACACTACAAACCACAATTTTTTTTAACTTTTAAATGGAATGAACTGATTCGGACCCTTATTTGCCAACAGTGCACCGCTTTGAGCCAAATCCGCGAACTCCAATGGAGTTTCAAGTGTACCCCAATTGCGGGTGAAGAGTTTCCACGTCGGTATACATTTGCAGGAAATAGTTTTTAATTGGTCAAAAAAAAAATTTAAGCAATTGTTTTCCCGGTGCTGTTATTTTGAGGTCATATTTTAGTTACCGAAGGTTTGCGGTAATTCTCCGTTGCGAGGAGTCGACAGGTCCATTACTGGCGTCAAACAAACATCACTCAGAATTTAGTAGCAAAGCTTTCCTTAAGAGCTACAATATAAAGTTCTTCAAAAAAGGGGTATGAAAGGGCTTCTGCAGAGTCGGCAGCCTCACTGATACTTCTGGTGGTCATAGGCTGCGGTTACCACCTAAGTGGTATAAAAAAGCTTTAGCTATAGCTTGTGACTAGGTGGTGAAGAGATCTAAAGTCATGTCTTTAATTTGGTAACACGGTAATATATGCACACTACCTTCTGACGACATGAACAGAGGTAGACTGATATCAATCTGACTTTATTGTTAGCTGATAGCTCTGCCTTCTGAACAGCATTAGAAGAAGATCAAGTTATATAATACAATCAGTATCTCAATGTTCCCCCAGCTGGGACACGGGGCCTCCTTCATAGAGAGAAGAACATTTATCGATCACATCACATCCGTTATTCTTAGACCATTTAAGTTTCATGATGATCTAGTGATTCAGCTCAGACCTTATGATATCGGAACAGATTTTTTTATTGACTAGTGAGGTAACGCTTGCTGCCAAATATTATAAATATGTTACAGGATGTTTTGTCCCCTGGGTTTCCTCGATACAGGCATCGCTTGCTGAATTCAGAGGTTAAGACTAAAGGAAATAACACTTTTTTTTTAAATTATTATTTGGAGGCAGAAGCAGAGCTGCAGTGAACCGACCGCACGCTACGACGACCGACGCAGTAAAAGAGAAAGATCCGAATCCTCGCCACCTCGTGTCATATACTCCGTAACCGCACTGAATTATTATTCATTTCATCACCATCATGATTCATATCAGCCGATAGACGCCCACTGCTGGACATAGGCCTCCTTCAAAGATCTCCACATCGATTGATCCGGCGCTGCCCGCAACCTTCACCAGATCGTCGGACCACTTCGTGGAGGGCCTGCCAACACTGCGTCTTTCGGTACGCGGTCATTATTCATTTATAATATGTTAATTGAATTTATTATGCCTCATAATAAATCCAATTATCATCATTATTATGATTATTAACTATTATTTAAACAACAATTCCAAATACCATAGACGTGGTGGGTGGTGAATAATGAAAGGAAACGCATTCCGTGTTTGTGTTTGTTTTAGTTTATGGGCTGAGGTCACTTATAATCCGGTGATGAAAACGTAGTTTTTAATTTCCTTTGTAAAAATGTTTCTGATTCAATCACATCCGGGGATTGTCATAATTTATTGGGAGCGACCAGAAGACAAGAACGGAAGGAGCTGCTTGCAAGCAGCACGGAACGGATCGATGTGGAGTTCTTTGGAGGAGGCCTATGTCCAGCAGTGAATGTCTGTCAGTGATGGTCAGAAGATATCTAGAAGGTAAGGTTTATTGATCCCTTAAGAACTAAAGTAAGGATTGCAGTCTCGGACTATTAAGAATAGGAAGTAAGAACTGGAAGGGTTTTCGGATTTGTGGAGTTTGATGGTGAAGGCCTTCATTGTTCACTGAGCAATTCCGGAGTGAATAACAAATACGAGGTGATTTAGTGCTTGTCATAAAACAGGGAAGGTGGTGAGGGGATTACAGCCATACCCAGGACGTGCTAAGGCATAGTGTAGGTTGGTGATTCTGGGGCCTCTGACAATTGAGGGTGCATTAGTGAATAATAATCCCACATAACCTTGTCTTCTCCCCAGAAGCATGTTTATAGAAGATACCTCCGCCTCATAAACAAAAAAGAGGGAGAGATAGAAAGGAAGGGAATGTGATAGGGAAATGTTTTGTTTTTATATGAGTTAGTCTGTGCTGCGGTATACCATCATCATCATCAGTCGATGGACGTCCACTGATGGACATAGGTCTCCTTGAAGATTCCCACGTGACATGTCAGGGATTTAAATAAAGCATTGGGGTCATTTCCGACTACACTGGCCCAATGCGAATTGGAGAGTTCAGCCTCGTTTGTTGATTATCAGGCTGCACCACGAGACAGGTGAGGTTGGCTTGGATCCTATGTGTTGTTGTGCGGGAGCCCTAACACCTTCGCGGTATATACATATATACGTTGTATATATATATGTGTGTAAGCTCGCGGCAGTCCCGGCTCCATTAGCCACGGATCGTAAAACGGACAGTAAAGCGAGTAAAGATGTCTATTTAAGACATTCTCCACTTCACTTTAAACGTTTATTGGTGTAATAAAGCATATTCCAGCATTCAAATAGAGCAACGGTCCAATAAAATGTACGGACTAGTGGGGGCGCGTGGGGGGGAGCTGACGCAGACGCACCGCACACATGCAAATAAAACAAATCAATGTCTTTTTTCCCACCTAATGGTAAGTTATAAGCTCATAACAACGTGACGGTAATTACAACGATATATACTACACCACATTGTACTCGTTGTCTGGAGACAGAATGTAGAGTCTCATCTCATCTTAGAGTAATTAGTACAGTAATTTCATTAGCAGCAACACCTTTCAAACCGGAACACAGTAATGTCTCTCGGCTGCAATAGGAGCTGCGGTAGTACCTAGACGGTTTCCTGATGGGTTTCCTATAAGTTATACTACATTACATCCAAGCAGTACTTGGAAAAAGGAATTAGGATGGAGTATAGTTGAGAGAAATAAGAATGGAAGGTCAAATTGGTATAGAAGAAGAAGAAGACAGAAGGAGAGAATGAGGAAGATATCGGAAATTGTAAAAAAGTATGGATTGAAATCCAGGTTCAAGAATTTGCAAGGGGAATGAGTAAAAAAAATAGTCTGTCTCATGATGATTATATCTTTATATTTTTATTCTAAGTGGGTTGATGGATGGGATCTTCACCTGATAGTAAGTGATACTCCCGCCCATAACAATGTGACGCTAGTTAGGATGGTGTACACTGCACCACATTGCGCTCGTTGCTTTAAGACATTACATGTTAGTCGCTAGCTACAGCGCGCGTGTCGGCCCAATCAATGTTTTGTTGTGTATATATTTTAACTAGTGATTAATGTAATGTGCGGTATCACTCACTATTAGGTGAACGTATTAAATTAATGATATATATTACTAACTGTAATAAATATAATTTATTGAAAGATTTTAAAAACCTCTCGCCTATAAAAACGCACTTAAACGTGTCGCGGCGGCGGCGCGCGGGCGCGGCGGCGGCGGCGCGTGCGCAAAGGAACAGATGTCGCGGGTTCGATGCCCGATTTTGGCACCGGCCTCTTCACAGGGGCCCCACTACACTACACAGCATGTTACGCTTACGTTCAACATTTTCTAACATGTGATATATTACAGAGAATACAACTTCATATATGTATTCACAGCTGTTGAGCGGCTTGTGGTCCAGTGTGCCAGGCCACGAGGGAGAACGGCATGATATGGACTGATCAGATCATCATCGTTGCCACTATATGAATGCAGTAGGGAGGCGGTCATCAGAGAGGAATAGCGACGTGTTGTCAAGCTTGCTACCAACACTTCAGGTGTCGACCACGACCACTCTGTCAAGAGTGATACCGACGAAGAAGAGATGACATGATGAGACGAAAGCCACGATCACCTGATGGTAAGTGATACCCGGCGCTACTTAGTAAAACATACATAATATTGTACTCATCGCTTTGATATTAAGTATGTTGATTCTCGTTACCTCAGTAATGTCATTAGCTACAACGCCCATCGTACTGGAACACAGTAAAGTATGCACACTAATGTTTTTCTGCTGCAATAGTAGCTGTGCTGGTACCTAGACAGTCTCCGGCAACAGAGACCTATCATCAGTAAATTGTAATATATATTATTCTTTATTTGAACTAACTGTACTTTAAAGTACCAGAGGATTTCTAGTTATTTTGGGCATATTCTATTCTTTATGGTTGTGGACATGGGGAAGAGAAAAGACCCACGCGGATCACCCAGCCGCTGGTCTCACCAGGTCAAGTCGCTCATGGGACTCCTCTCTTACTGGATGGAATGAAATAGTAAAGAGCGCAATGAAGTCGCTGCAGTGTGAACACGAAGATCGATCTCTGATAAATAGACTTACCACCAGTTAATATGTATATATATATGTGAATGTGTGTTGAAATATTGAACACGCTGTATACAGAGCACGTTTTATTTTTACTTTCTTCATAAACTTTGTTCTTTTGTTCTTTGAAGTAAGACCGTTTACACGCCACATGGCCGCCCGGGACCGAAATAGCGGCGGCTCGCCGGGCCCCTAGGGTTACTTCCCCTTCTAACACGCCGCTACCTGGTGCACCCACCACTCCTGGATAGAGCAATCGCTATAACTACCTCCAGACCTATATATAATCTTTGCAATATATCGTTTTTTTTTTTTAATTCAATTAAGCGTTGAGACGAGCAGTACGCTTCAATTGAAAGTTCTCTACTTTAAAAGAGACATAAGATGTTAAGTCTCTACCCCAGTAATTTCACTAGTTAACACACCCTTCAAACCGGAATACAGTAATGTTTGCACAGTATTGTTAGGTGGTAGAAATAAGCTGTGCTACCTACCTAGAAGGTCTTTGGCAACGAAGACCTACCACTAGTCATGATCTTTTAGCACGTCGTCATAGACAATATCCATAAAGTTCTTTAGACTATGTATTGTCTACTCTATGATTTGAATGTATTATGAATAAATAATAGTATGAACACTTTGTAAAAGGCCGGAAGTATATTGTTGTGTTTTTTTTTCTTTACCCAATTAAAGACTAGACAAGCAAATCGTTCACCTGACGGTATACGTCTGCTCATAACTACTCGGCGCTAGTTAGGGTGATATAGACTGCACCACATTGTGCTCGTCGCCTTGAGACATTTTAGTTCTTTTTACTGCAGTAATTTCAATAGCTATAGAGCCCTTCAAATCGGAACTTAGTAATATTTGTCGGCTGCAATAGGAGCTGCGGTGATGTACCTAGACGGTCTCCGGCAGCACAGACTTACCACCAGTATACAATGCTTATTGATGTTGTTTTTTTTATTTATGAGTACTTTATAACATATATTTCTCATATTTTATCATTCTTAACTCATGTTCTCCTCTTTATGCTTCTTTAGCACAAAAAATACAATGGCTCCTATGAACAAGATATCCGCAGAAGAATTGGTATGGCCACGAGTGCCATGTCGCAGCTATAGAATACTTGGAAAGACGGGAATCTATCACTGAAGACGAAGATCAAACTTTTGATCTCTCCCGTCTTTTTCATTTTCTCATATAGACGTGGACTCTAAGATCAGTAGACCTCAAAAGGATTGCTTTCGAAATGTGGAATTGGAGAAAAAGTCAAAGTTGAGGAATATCAAGGAATCGACTGGCATATCTGGGGCGTACGAATTATTCCGTCGAACCAGAGATAGAAAGGATTGTACCACGCTGATCGCCAACCTTCACTAGTTGGAGAAGCACTTTAAGAAGAAGAAGAAAAATGCTCCGGATCCCATGGACTGCATTTCGGACCAATGCATTAAACTAGCGAAGCTCAGAAAAAAAATTAGGCTTTCTTCTATCCGCCTCATATGAATCCTAGAGTAGTTCAGACACATTGCCAGGAAAGACGGAGATAACCTTAGATACTTATGATTACTGGCCAAGTGGAAAAGAAGACCATCGTATTTGGCCCGTAACCCAATGCGTTGGTCTGACCAGATCCTCAACTCACTTAACACCACAGTCTATGATGCTCTCCGAGTAGCCGGAGATAGGACGAGATAGCGAAACATCATGAGGACAAAAGTGGTGGGTAGAGGTAGCCACAACCCTCAGAAATGAGAAGGAGAACACAAGATACACCTTTTTTTGCACTTTTTGGACAATGAAAATACTTTTAACTTTAGTCTACATGTATCGACTCCCACCATCCAATATCTTCTTTGTATTTCTTTCAGTCTTCTAAAATAGTTTTTAATAAAGCATTTTAAAGTATTAAAAACTAAAACCATTAGCTTATGCATTATTTTATCCTTTTCAGTGCCCGGAAAGAGCTAAGTGAAAAATACTTACAAAGTCTAATTCATGTAAATTCACTATATATTCAACTTCTACTGATAGTGAGATATGCTTCTCTTATAGAACAATTTGTTTTTCTTATTCGTCTACTCTCTCCCTCTTTCCTGACTTCACCAGAAACCACAGAATTGAATCGTGTATGGTCTAGTACCATATTTTAGGTACGACAATAATGAATGTCCAACAAGACATTGATTTGTTGTTTGCAGATAGGCGACCGTTCACAAAAGGCCTGTGGGCTGAACTTCATCCTAGTTCTAGATAATCAGATCTAGATAATCATTCATTAGATTAATCAAATTATATTAACTTAATATTACTTAATTAGACGAGCAGCACGTTAATGTATATACATAGTTATATACGGCACACGATCACTAAAGTTATCTCTGACTGATCGCCCAACTTCAATATGAAGGTGGTCTTCATCATTATCAGCCGACAGACGTCCACAGCTAGACAAAGGCTTCACTCGATGATCTCCAGATCGTATGTTGGAGTTCATTGAGGGGCATTCGGCCGTAACCTACCACGATGGCAAGGTGAGGGTTGGTGAGCAGGGTGCACTGCGTGTTGGTGAGGTTGACTTAGGCTCCGTAAGATGGGCGGAACCTCTTACACCCCTTCAAGGTGGTCTTCAATCATGAATAAAAGATAGACGCTAATATATTGCTTTTCCCCTACGCTTCCATATAGTTTTATCACCATCATTAACATCTTAATCTTTACCATCACTATCGTCATCATTGACGTTATAATCACAGACGTCTTCACCGTCGCCATAATCATCATCATCATCAACCAATAGAAGTGCATATTACATAAGCCTCCTTCAAAATCTTCACAACGATCGCTCCAGCACTGCCGCGCTCAGATGTTTATCGCGACCACCAGTTCACTATGTTCTATATAAAAGTTATTCCATGCAAAAGTAGAAAAACCTTCAAAAACATCATCATCATTATCATCAACCGTTAGACGTTCAAAGGATAATAAGATTGTCATGATCCTTCTCCTTAAAGTACTTCTCCATTATATGGGGTGAGTTATCAGGTTTGAGAATCAGTTCGTCCCGAGCCATATGCTGCCTCTGCTGATACCGATCCACCACCTCGTGTTTCATAACCAGAATTTTTTCGACGTCCAACGTATCATTAATCATTAACATGTTATGACTAATCAATTCTAAACAAAATGGCGGTTTGTTGATGAATATATCACGCAGGGTTAGCAAATATTTTAAATGTTTTCATGAATCATAACATTGATAACATTGGATACTAGGTATTTCGGTATGCACGTTAGTGACACCATAAAACCGGTCACCGATGGGATTTTCCTAAAAGCAATGAGGAAATTTGTAAATCACTTTTTATTGATTTCTCTTGGTTATCATCATCATACGAAATTCATTTTACGCTCAATTCTGCTTAACCCAATAGGAATGGCGGATAATGAATTCGCATACCACATGTCATATAATGAATGTGTCAACAAAATACTAGGTTATGAAGTGTGTGTAAAATAAATAGTCAAAAAGATTAAAGACTAATCTAAATCTAATCTAGACTAATCTACATCTAAAATTAAAATACTCATTACGATGAGTGAACATGTTAAGAAGTCAATTGAGTAAAATTGTGATGAAATGGTACCAAACGTATAGCATATTAATATTGTTTTTAAAAAAAGACTATATATATGATTATATCATCATCATCATCAGTCGATAGACGTCCACTGCTTGACATAGGTATATATTATATGATATAATGATGACTATATATAATAAGGTTACAGATAGTTTCATTCCTTTAGGAATTCCTCTTAGAGTTTCAATAATCGATGCATGATGAGCAAACCGAAATTACAATACTTCAATTGGAATTATTAGATTCAATTGATGATAAAACCAAAGTTCATATCAGTAAAGATAAGGATATAGCACATGTCCCAGGTCTAGGAACAAAGTCAGTCAAGAAAGACAATAAAAGAAAAGGTTATAGAGAACAGGCGTGATGATCCGAAAACAGGTCTGCTGAAATAGATTCTGCAATTTTTATGTCTTATGTGTGTTTATCATCACCGTTTATATCACCAGATGAAATTGTAGTTAAGCACTAAACTGAATGGGTGTAAGGTACCCGCACAATAGCTTACAGGATCCAAGCCAACCTCGCCTGCTCGTGGTGGACCCTGCTAACCAACAAACGAGGCTCTGGTGGGAGACTAACACGTAACAGGCTAGCGTTGTGGGAAATGGTCCAAATCCCCCCATATGAACTCCTACATACGACAGCCTCTATTGCCCAGCGATACCGGAAGCCGTGCTGACTGTATGTGTATCTTTGGAGGAGGCCGATGTCCAACAGTGGACGTCTATCGGCTGATAACGATGATGACTATACTTCAAATATTGTCGCGGTATGGAAATATAATTTATCTTTATAAAGTGATGTTACCTTAGCTTTTGGATAACTTTAAATTGCATTGCTTGCAGCTTTATACTGGGAGTTGCGATAATGAAGCCTGATCAAGTTACATGCCACCCTGAAGCTGATCTATATACGTATTATACATATATATATATATGTAAGTTATATAGGTATTTTTGCGAGAATTCAGATGAGTTTGAGACTTACCACAGAATAATGGTTATATTTTTATTGACTCCATCGTGCTGTATCCTTCTCTTTGATTCCTCTATAACTAATTTATATTATAAATGCACACCAGCCTATGTCCAGCAGTGGACGTCTATCTGCTGATGATGATGATGATGACACATACACATGCCAGTTTTTAACTTTAGAAATATACTGCATTGAATAATTTCCCTAATAAAATGTCTTTATGGAATATCAGATGTAGCTTACCTGTTATATTTTGTCTACATTCCCATCATTTCAGAGTACTGATGCCAATTGATGTGAAGATCTTTGAGTAAGGCCTATGTCCAGCACTGGACGTCTATGGGCTGATGATGATGATGGCTTAAAAATTTCCACCCAATTTTTAGCATTATTATCTAAATATAAGGACATTTAGCATAACAGTCGACAACTTAACAATCTTGGTAAATATCTTGGAAAGATATTGCCTTTCTTACAAGGAATTCAATCTTTGACAAATTGAAAATGGAGTAAGAGTAACTTTCTGTAGAAGGTTTTATATCAAAACAGAAAAATAGAAGTTTCTTTCTATGTCTACTTGTGAGCACAACAAAGTATATATAAACAGTTCCAAATAAAGCTGCCGAGCATTTGCAAATGAAATTTCCTTAAATTCAAAGTGAGCATTTACCCAAACCGAATGGAAATACAAAACTGGCGCGTCCCCAGCGGGGCCTGGATTAACATCGCCCGCGCTGGCCCCGGGTAATCCCCACAGGACTGCCTCCGATCCAACACGCAAGGAATTTAATCGAATAGAAAAAACCTCGCCGTGAATGAAAACTAAATCTACCTTCAGTTACTACAAGAAATATAGTCGAAATATTTTACTATATGTTCATTGAATATGCACGATTTAATACAGTATTAGCATTACAGTGCTTTACGAGCTGGAAAGCCTGCTTGGTTCCTTCCGCTACACATGAATCTACTTTAAGCTGTCATGGAAACACTGCTTTAGAAATTATACGATATTTGTGTTAGGTATACAAAAAGGGATGTAATGGTTCCCGCACAACAGCTCACGGGACCCAAGCTGACCTGATCGATGATCAACAAACGAGGCTATGGCTTCCACAAATCTACATTGAGCTAGCGTGGTGGGAAATGGCCCAAATCCCCTAGAATGAACCTCTACAAACGATGGCCCCTGCTGTCCGGCGTTGTGGACAATGTAAGACCCATCAATGTATAGACCTTTGGAGGAGGCCTATGTCCAGCAGTGGAGGTCTATCGGCTGATGACGACCAGACGTCAGGTCGGCGTATCGCGTGCTTCGCAGGCTCGCGCTCGACACGGTCTTGGTCCAGATGTTCACCGGGCACGGGGGATTCTCCGAGTACCTTCACAGGTTCAAGCTCAAGGAGAGTTCCGCGTGCCCCTGTGACCCGGAGGTGGACCAGACCGTGGTGAACATCCTGCTCTCGGGAGAGAGAGGGCTGATTTAGAGATCGAGATTAAGAAAAGGCTGGATACGGTAGCTATTGCCTCTCTAATGAGTGAGGACGAAAGTCGCTAGATATTCATAAGGTACTGTACAAAAGTAATACAAGAGGTAATAACAAGGAATAAAACATAAAAACATTAATAAAGACAAAAACAAAACTAAAACAAAAACCTAAAAACCAAAGATAGAATAGAAAAGGAATAAATATACAAAAATGTAAGCAAATTGTAAAAATAAACATTAGATGTTAAAGAATAGAAATAGACGAAAGAAAAAATTGGAACAAAGTTGGATGATCTATTTCAGGACAAAGGATGATGATCAGTTCCAGGACCGACGAGGCGACGGTGTGTTCACTCTGCGAGAGGTATGGAAGAAGGAATGGAATGGAGAATGAAAGAAAAGAGGAGAAATAAAGGAAAGAAAGATAAGTTTTGAGCGGAAGATAGAAGTATGTAAGGAGAGAGAGTAGGGAAATTTTGTAATAGATTAGAATAGGATAGATAGTAAGTGAAATGTACAAAAGGCCCTGAACCGTCATACGCAGGCGAATGAGGTTAAAAAAAAAAAGAAATATCGGCTGATGATAATCTTGCTCTCCTTTACAATTGGTGTCTGAACTCCAGTTAATAGAATAATCCTAATGATAATGATGATAATTCTTCTCCAGACGTTACTTCTTGCTTTCTTTTAAATGTAAAGTTTCTCATTTTTCTAACTAATATTAATCAAGTTAATCTCCTACACCACCTTTTCTATGTATTCAAATGTAACAATGTGTAGGAGGGTATATAGAATATTCATTTAACATACTTTAAAAAAAATTTCATAAAGGTCAGTGAACTCCGAATCCACCAGCCCAGTATCCGCTGCCGCATTTATTATCATCAAAGGAGAGGATGAAGGTATATTTGTGATTAGTTGTAAATATATTTATATATACATATCCCCGAGCGTTTCGAAATAATTTGCGGACGTTGTCCGATTGACACAGTTCGCGAAGGTATCAGAACTGCGCAGCGGCGGCCGCTGACCGGAACCACCATTTGATATACCGCCTCCGTTGCCCTGGAAAAGAAAAAAAAATACACATATTTCATTGATATTTGAATTGCATGAAGACAGAGAACGGTTTCGCAAATTTAATGATAATACCGGACGTTGAACAAAGGTGGGCCCCCCCCACGGTATTCTTTTATTCATGACGTTTGGAAGTGTGCCGTTTATATTTTATGCTAATAAATCGTGTAATGTATGAAGATTATAGGTTCCCGCGGGAGTTTCGGGGTCGCTTTTAGCACCGGCGACTTCAGTCGTGACGTTCACGTGTCGTCAGCTTACGAACATTTCATATCATAAGCGCGAAGAATAAGCTTCTGAATTTTTATTGTTGCTAAAGGAAATGTATGATTATATATCTAACCTTCTTGAATAATATACTTTAGTATATTTTGATAGTGATGTTAAGTGATGTTAAGTGACAATAAGGAGGAAGAAACATACTTTATAATACTCCAACTCTCATATATTAAAAGCTGTGTACAGGCATCATGGCGCTTTTGGTTATTATTTACTGGTATTCTCTTCACTCTTGCAGCTTGAGAACAGTTCCGTTGTGTAGAATATAAATCGAAACGCCACGAGACATTTATATATATTTATTTTATTATTATGAGGAATCGGTTCGTCTTGAAGTCGTGTCGTCTCATGTGAATGCCGGCTGTTCCAGATCAATCCGCGATGTACTGCGCAGTTATTTCGTCCGCAAAACATTCGCCGATCGGAAACCAAACCGATGACCTATTTACGCAATCCCCTTGCGCAACAACATTTCGTCCGCAGTACTTGTGGTGGTATACAGTACTCGTAACACAAATTTTCTATCATTGAGAAATCTCAGCTGAGGACTTTTGGCGGTCAGCATTCTATTAATACCAATGAAAAGATATAGAAGTGTATATAAAAAGGTACTAGATTAGATAATAATTAATAGGGCTGTACGGGATCCCGCACAAGAACTCATGGGACCTAAGCCAACACCAGCTCATGGAGCATCTTGCTAATAAACAAACGAGGCTCTGGTTCCCGCCAACCCGCACTGGCCAGGCGTGGTGGGAAATGGCCCAATTTCCCCACATATGAACCCTTAAATAAAACAGCCCCTAATGTCCGGCTGCACCGGAGACCATGCTGATTATTTGTCGAGATCTTTGAGGAGGCCTATGTCTAGCAGTAGAGGTCTATCGGCTGGTGATGATGAATAATTAATAATCGACTATACGCCCCTTGAAATGAGGTCGCATTGTGACACCTACCGGGTGGTCTCCCCCAAGGGAATTCCTGGAAGAGTGTAGGAGAGAAAGAGAGAGAGTGTAACAAGGTAGCTGATACAGTAATATGATATTAGACAATGATAGAAAGTACAATAGTGTATGTATATAAGAAGAAGGAAAATCAGTGTATGAAAGACGCGAAAACCGGACACAAATATAAAAGAACGATGCTGAGGGCAGTGGTAGAATAAAGGATTGAGGAAATTAAAGGATAAATAAAGGAGAACCATGAAGGGATATTAGTCAATGAAGGTAGGTGAGATTCTGGATACATGTTGGGGTTTGGATGATGGTAAGGTTTTTGTGAACCCAATTGATTAGCTACCACCCTCATCATGTACATCAGCAGTCATAGGCTCTTGCTGTGTTCTGACCTTCAATCATAGAGCCAGACCGTTCTATGAGAATACGTTTCACCAGTAATTACCATAAAGAACAGCATGTTTTGTTTTTCTTATGACGAGACCAGCTAGACGTCCACCTGATGGTAATTCATATGCCTACCCAGCTCCTGGTGGCAGGTCTGTTACCGGAGACTGTCTATGTAGATACCATCGTAGCTGACAAAAAGTACTGTACAAACATTACTGTGTTCCGGTTTGAAGGGCGCGGTAGCTGGCGTAATTACTGCGGTAAAGAGACTACGTCTTATGTAACAAGGCTATGAGCAGAATATGGTGCAGTGTATAATATCTTAACTAGCGCAAAGTTGTTATAGGTATTATCATTTAACATCAGATGAACGTCCAGCTCGTCACGTCGCTTCATTGAATAAAAAAAAAAACTACGTGGCGCTGTTTAATATACTTGTTGCTTTAAAACATAAGGTGTTAAGTCTTATTACCTCAGTAATTTCACTAGCTACAGCGTCCCTCAAATCGGAACACAGTAATGTTTGCACAGTAATCTATGTTGGCTGTAATAAGAGCTGTGGTGAGACCTAGACAGTCTTTGTTTAAGGAGACGTTTTTTTTGTTTCGGAGGTCTGCATCAGTGCATCCGCACACACCGGTGCCCCTCTACACTTTATCTTAATACGTCTCTGAGGAGGGGCCTGACCCTCCTAGGCACCATCGCTGAACCATACGCTGTCCCACGCATGTTCCCTTGTTGAGCTATAAGGGCCCCCACTCTCAAGACCCGCGAGACTCTTAGACCCTTTTGTGTCGCCTTCTACGAAAGGCAGGGTATACCTTAGTCCTATTCTTACTAGCCCGAGACTACAGGGCTGTGACAACAGAGACCTACCATCAGTGTTAGCCCATTGAAGATGAAGAAAGCCTGAACATTTAATAAACGCTTCCTTTAGGATCCAACGAGCCAAACGGCGTTTATGGAGCGATCTAACGAAGTTCGCGATTATGCAAACAGTTGCAATAAGAAACAACGCCGCGGAACAATGGGCCGGCTGCTGGAGCCGAGCTGGTCATCCGAGCGTGCCGGGGCCGCGGCCGCGCGAAATGTCGCGGCTTAGCATTTCGCGCGCGGCCTCATTTTTGACATTTCATCGGGCGCCATTTTGAAAGTCTCCGCGGGACGGCGGCAGCGCCTTGCGAAATGGCGGGATAACGTAGCGTTGTATGATCGCCGTCATTTCAAACCTATATATATATAAATAGGTTTTATAGGGACTATCCGACACGAAATAATTTTTAGATAGTTATAGGCTTTATATTTGCAAATTTCATAGATCTTTCATCATTCTAATTCTAATTAACTGTCATTACAATTGTCATGTATTATTTACGCGGTTGCTGTAGTAACGGTTGCTATAGAAAATCATTTGCATTTGCGGTGCCTCGGTGATAGGTCTCTATTGCCGGAAAACAACTTCTAGCGTGTAAACTTTACTGTGTTTCGGTTTGAAGGGCGCTGTATGAAATTATTGGGGTATCGAAGTATCGTATGTCTCAAGGCGGCTAGAGCAATGCGGTGCTGTGTATAACATCCTAACTAGCGCTACATTGTTATGGGCGGGCGAATCACTTACTCTCAGGCGAACGTCACATTCGTCTCGCCGCTTCGTAGAATAATTTTTTTTTTAAGGAATATTTCCAACAAATTTCAAGTCTTAGTTTAAATTACAGCCAGCAAAGTGGCTGGAGTACTGCGAGCGTTATATAATTTCTGTTGCTTTTTTTCTGATTTTACTTTCATATATATCTTCTTATATGTTTCTTTGTAGATAGACTAGTAGATAAAAATGTTTATTGTAATCAAACAAAAACACACACACAACGTATAGAAAATTCTCTGCAAGGGTACAATATGTCCATTTCTCAAGTAAGACACTGATTTTCAAGTACCGCCCGTGGATGTAGAAGTGATAGGTAACAAAAGAGTTTTCGGGGTTTCCCTGGGTGATCGAATCAGAAATGAGGAAATCCGCAGGAGAACGAAAGTCACCGACATAGTGCAAAAGATTGCCAATCTCAAGTGGCAATGGGCAGGACATCGCTCGAAGGACTGACAGCCGATGGGGCAGTAAAGTCCTCGAATGGCGACCGCGTGCCGGTAGACGTAGTGTTGACGACCGCCACCAGATGTTCCGACGGTCTGGTGAAGGTTGCGGGAAGCAGCTGGATGCGGGCAGCGCAGGATCGATCGACGTCTTTGGGAGAGGCCTATGTCCAGCAGCAGACGTCTATCGGCTGATGATTATAATAAAATATCCAGATAAACCACAACCTGTTATAATACGAGACAAATGGTAAGAAGAAGAAGAATGATAAAATATCCAGTTAGGTTTATTCTATACAGACACAGTGAATAAGTGTTTTCTTTATTTAAGTGCTTAATACGCTAGATGTTGTCTTGTTACTTAAGTTAGTAAATACACAACGTGAATCAGTAATAATAGGTTGGAGAAAAAGAACTCCATTATTTTTATATGAACTTCAGGACATTATTTAACATGCTTCGGATTGTCCGATTTGAGTCAAATGTGCACCGTTTTGTTCTATGATTTGTTGCCATTTTAAAGGTAACTTCATAATGCCTCTCTCGTAGAAGTCCTGGTCTCTATTTGCAAAAAACTCTAGAAGCCGATTTTCACAATCTTCCCTAGATGCCAATTTTTTATCACTAAAGAAATTTTGTAATGCAAGAAAAAGATGGTAATCGCTTGGTGCCAAGTCCGGACTGTATGGCGGATGCATTAAAACTTCCCAACCAAGCTCCCGAAGTTTCTGGCGAGTCACTGTAGACGTGTGTGGCCTAGCGTTGTCCTGGTGGAACACGACACCTCTCCTGTTGGCCAATTCTGGCCGTTTCTGGTCAATTGCTATCTTCAAACGGTCCAGTTGTTGATAGTAGAGATCAGAATTTAGTGCTTGGCCATATGAAAACAACTTATAATAAATAATCCCCTTCCAGTCCCACCAAATGCACAGCAGAACCTTTCTGGCCACCGTTTGAGGTGCTTCACCGCTCTTTGACCATGATCGTTTTCGCACAGGGTTATCGTATGTGATCCATATCTTATCTCCAGTTACCATTCGTTTAAGAAATGGGTCTATCTCATTCCGTTTGGCCAAGGCTTCCCAGATGGAAATTCGATCCATCATGTTTTTTTCTGTTAATTGGTGTGGCACCCAAACATCGAGCTTCTTTTTGAATCCAGCTTTGTGTAAATGGTTTAAAACTGTTTTGTGGTCCATTTTTAGCTCCTGGGCGATGTTACGACTGCTAACATGCTAACATGCCGGTCAACTTCGATCATTTCTCCGATTTTATCGACATTTTCGGCGACCGGCCTACCTGTGCTAGGTGCATCTTTAACATCAAAAATTCCTGAACGGAATCTACGAAACCAAAATTGCACATAATTGGCTGTTACAGTATCTGGTCCATAAACACCATTCACAATTTTAGCCGCCTGGCTTGCATTTTCGTCTTTGTCAAAGAAAAACTGTAAAATGTACCGAATTTTCTCTTTGTTCACTTCCATTTTTAACACCCTGTAACTCACAATTGAATGCACCAAACAAAAAACAGCAAAAGAATTTTTTTACTCCGAAATGTCACCTTTCCAACGAGCATAAATCTGAAACTGTTTGATCGATACTTTACGAGAAATTTATCCCTACAGCCATCTACCGAAAAAATAATGGATTTCTTTTTCCCCAACCAATATTTACAAATAACTTTTTGACGGTATAAGTACACGTTGCGGTGGTACGTACTTAAATAGTACACTTTTAATTCAAATAAGCACCGAGACGAATGGGGTGTGCATTATAAAGTGGCGCTAGTTAGGATGTTATAAACTGTACCACATTGCGCTCATTGTCTGGGATAATAGTTTGGCAAATATCTCCCTTCCGCCTTTTTGTCTTTTGAATTTCGCGGCTATGTACAAAGCGCTACAGAGCTCGTATCTGGCAATACTATACATAATTTGAAAGGTCTTGACATAACCTACAAAACGACGCTATGCATAATTAGTTTGGATATTGCGTTCAACAGTTATAGACGTGTAAACATATAGTTCACTAACGCCGAAATTCGCGCTATTTTAAAGTTTTCCTTCGTTAAAGGCAAATCCGCTAGAGAAACGTTCCGTGAGATTAATGGTGTTTTGGGGGATGGTACTCTACCACTTCGAACCGCGGAGGAATGGTATCGACGATTCAGAGCCGGTGAAAACGACACCATGGATAAGCCAGCCGGCGGAAGACCTGTGACGACAAATACCGATCAAATCATGGACTACATCGAGTTAGACCGGCATGTGGCATCTCGTGACATCGCCCAGGAGATGGGAGTTAGTCACCAAACCATTTTAAACCATCCGCAGAAGGCTGGATACAAAAAAAAGCTTGATGTTTGGGTGCCGCATGATTTGACGCAAAAAAACCTTCTGGACCGAATCAACGCCTGCGATATGCTGCTGAAACGGAACGAACTCGACCCATTCTTGAAGCGGATGGTGACTGGCGACCAAAAATGGATCACATACGACAATATCAAGCGAAAACGGTCGTGGTCGAAGGCCGGTGAATCGTCCCAAACAGTGGCCAAGCCGGGATTGACGGCCAGGAAGGTTTTGCTGTGTGTTTGGTGGGATTGGAAGGGAATCATCCACTATGAGCTGCTCCCATATGGCCAGACGCTTAATTCTACCATCTACTGCGAACAACTGGACCGCTTGAAGCAGGCGATCGACCAGAAGCGTCCAGAATTGGCCAACAGGAAGGGTGTAGTGTTCCACCAGGACAACGCCAGACCACACACTTCGTTGATGACTCATCAGAAGCTACGGGAGCTCGGATGGGAGGTTTTATCGCATCCACCATATAGCCCGGACATAGCGCCAAGTGATTACCACCTGTTCCTGTCCATGGTGAACGCCCTTGGTGGTGTAAAGTTGAACTCAAAAGAGGCTTGTGAAAAGTGGCTGTCCGAGTTCTTCGCAAATAAGGAGGGGGGCTTCTACGAGGGAGGTATTATGAAGTTGCCGTCTAGATGGAAACAGATTATCGAACAAAACGGCGCATATTTGAACTAAATCCGATCACTGTAACACTTTTTATAAAGCATTGAATAAAGAGCAAAAAGCGGAAGGGAGATATTTGCCAAACTTATATAAGATGTTGAGACTCGTCACCCCAATTAGCTATTGCGCCTTTGAAACCGGAACACAGTAGTTTGTCGGTTTGACAGTCTTCAGTAACAGAGACCTATTAGCAGTCAAGTTAATTTTTATTTTTTTTTAATTATAAGCTACTATGAAGAGCTTTCAGTATTTTATTCTTCGATGTAAATAAGTTTAATTTTTTTTTACTAAGAATAGTTTTACACTGATATATAAGTGTTGATGTAATATTGCAACACTTGGTGGCCTGATGACGAAAACTGCCTGTAAATGAAACAGTTTTATATTCACGACGACAAATATAGTTTATGTCGGACTTATACCGACTGGAGCTCTAGCGACGTTCATACTCCATCGTTTTACAGCGAGGTCACGGAACTGATTTAACATACCGCGATAAGTACACGCAAGCAATATTCACCCCTGTTCTTCTCCTACGAAGGGTCGATAGGATATGCTCTTCTCCATCTTTTTTATTTTCATACACGGTGTATAGATCCGTCATCTAAAGGCCATAATGTGTAAAGCTTCTTCAAGGGTAAAAGCTTTCTCCGCCTTCTGTGATGAATTTGGTCTTGGGCTTTACCATCTAACATTACAGCGCTGCGAAAGGCGAAACGAAATTACTACCCTATTCTTCCTCTTATTTGTACCGTGGGTAACCCGACAAGGCAGAGGAACAACTCAATTGTATACCAAGCCCTGGTTTGGGACGAGGGTCAGGATATAATGGCAAGTTGTTTTTTGGACATTACGCAAGGAGGTAATAATTTTTGTTCGATAAAATCCCGCTGCGCTTTTTAACAGCTCTTTTACGACGTCATTAACAGAGCGATGCGCCCGCGCTACTTCATTGTAATCAATTGCGCATGTTATTACGGAGACAGCTGCTCACAAGGATGTTTTAATCCTTTTCTTTTTACATAATGCTTTCTACGTCAGCGGCATTAACGAAGAGCTGTCGTAAAACAAATGCTACGTAAAAGAAAGGCTTCTCTTCCGTTTGCAGTAGGCAGATATTAGATCCTAAACGTGATACAAGACGTGAAAAATACTGTAAATTGATTTAAGTACGCTTTGGATACTAGTGCACGTGAGGAATAGGAATAAGTAAATTATGTTTTTTTCCCTTTGTCCGACGACACTTCTCTATAGATGAACACAAACGAAAACTAATCTTTCGTTATTAATAGCGAGCGAACAGCGAAAGTGATAGACCACCTCCCATCGAAGTCCAGGTTATTCAAGCTTTTGAATTATTATCGAGGCTATCTACATTAAGAACATTGTATTTTAAGCTACGAGCTGCTGGAAGAAGAATTTAATCCATTCGCTTTTAATTTAATAAAGTAAAGTAATATTAAACAAACATCTAGTTTAGGCACTTACAATGTTTAACAAAATACCCGTGTAGACATAGATTGATTGGTTATAACCTAACAAAGTATAAAACTCCAGAACTCCGCCCGTAAATCTCCGTCCTCTCGCCGCGCTTAAAATGTCTACTTCGCGAAACGCAATAACCGTACGAAAATGGCACTAAAACATTAAACAATATTACGATCCATCTTCGCTTCTGTAACATCCTTTCGCGCCCTTTTAGCTGTTAACCGCGGCCATCTTGCGACGTCGCATCGCCAACATGGCGGATTTATGGTCCGTCGTAAAGCGCGCCAAAATTAACAAAAGGTTTGGCAGCTGACGGGTTTTAAATATAAAGTTATGATGGAAATCGGGCCGGCGATCGGCGGACATGTTATTGGAAAGCTAGTACAGCTTATTTATAGATTGTTGGTGCGCGCGCGCGGCAACACCAGCTTCCTGCGCGCCGCGACCGCGCCGCGACCGCGCCGCGACCGCGCCGTGTTGCGGGGAACACTCGCCGGCTCCCGGATTTACTTCCCTTTTTCTTCCCTTTAATATATTTTACATCAATTTTCTATATATTTAAATAACTAAATAAAGCCTTGATGAAGTTTTACTTTTCAAAATATTGACAATATACTTAATATAGTATATTAGTATAGTTAGTGGTATAGTAATATAGTTAATGACACCACAAATACAATCCTACGTAAGTTCCTGCAATCAGGACATGTGGGCGAAAAGGTGTAGATCTCTTTGATCCTAGTGGTATAGTAATAAACAATTGCCCTGCAGTTTCAGATTAATAAGAATAGAACTAAGCTAAACCCTACCTGTCTTAGAACGCGACTTAAATGGTTTTAGGGTTCGTTGGCTTTAATGGTGGGGCCCTCATTGTCTACTAAGTGAGCCCGGGATAAACGTGGTCTAGTGCTTGTCGTACCAAAGAGAGGATGACGAGGAGAACCACTGCTTTCCGTGAGACCACCGCGGGAGTTTTAGTGGGTAAAAATCCCACATAACCTTGTCTTCCTCCCAGAAGCAGGGTATCTTTTTAGGTTTCCCCTCTCCCCGATAATATAAAAAAGGAGTCATAAACATAAAAAAAAGTGGCAAAAATTAACAATTATCTCAATGTTGATATGCTTAGGGTAAAAGTTTATTATATTATGTGGCAACACTGATAACAAAAATTAAAATAAATATCACAGTTGATAGCTGATCAGGATGAACAGAAACGTCGTGAAATTTTCTACGCTTCCTTTTATTTATTTCCACTTAATTCCAATTTTAGTGATGATGGTACGTTGTTAGCACAACAGACAAGTTCCATTAAAACTATTAGAACTTCTGTTACTAGATATAGGTGTACTAAAATTCATTACCTGTCAAACAAATGGTGTCAAGGACCTTCGTAAAATGCAAGCAGGTCAGCACCTGCTAAGGTAATGCAGTAAATGACAGAAGCAGCATCAGAACGGCCGACTCGCCTATCACGACCGCTCGCACTACGAAACAGTTAAACCTTTGAACCTTTGCGATATGAACAACTTGTCTCCTGGAAACCTTCACGTTTGAACCATGAATTATTACTAAACCAGCCCTGACTGTTGCCCGCGGTTTGACACGATCGCAGTTTACTTAACATCTACTTAAATTACTTTAAAATTGTTCGAAATGTATTATATAGACCGGTGTTTCCTAACCTTTCTTTGTGCCATGCCCCACCTTAGCCTTTCTAAAATTCCTTTGCCCCCCTATATAACATAGATATTTATTAATAATAAAAAGTTTAATTGTTTACTTAAGTAACTTAAGTGATAGGTTTTAGGAAGGAATCGTTAACAAATTGTTACCAAAGCACAGTGAGTAAACTTTCCAAATCTATTATGAAAAATTGAAATTCAAAATCCATATAATTTTTATAAAGACTTTTCTTCATTAATTAAACTTGGGTTAAATTCATGTCATTACCATTTTCGAATTGCCCCCCTTAATAATCAAATTGCCCCCCTTAAAGAAACAAATTGTCCGCCTGTAGGGCGTGGGCCTCACGGTGGGAAACACCGATTTAGACTTTAACATAGGAAACCTTTAGTTAAATTTAACTACGACATGAATAACTGATATTATGTGTCTAGTACCGCTGCAACTCCAACTGCAGCCGACAAACAGTACTGTATTCTGGTTTGAAGGGCGCTGTAGTTATTGAAATTACTGGGGTGACGAGATTCAACATATATTATGTCTCGGGCGGCGAGCACAATGTGATGCGGTGTATAACATTTTAAATAGCACTACATTGTTATGGGCGGGCGTATCATTTACCATTAGGTGAACGTCTCGCTAGTGTAGTCGCCTCTTAGTATAACAAAAGTGGCTCAACCGTTGAGCGTACGGTGCCGTGTATATCATACTACCACCACATTGTTATGTGCAGGTGTATCACTTACCATCAGGTGAAAGTCTCGCTAGTCTGGTTGTTTCGTAATACAAAAAATGCCTCAACCGTTGAGCATAAGATCCAGTGTATATCATACTTTCGTCACTTTGTTATGTGCAGACGTATCACCATCAGGTGTGCGTGTTCCCGTCGCGGCGGGATACAAGGTATGTGGTGTGATGTGCGCGCGGCCCGGGCACGCGGTGACCCCGTGACCGGGTCGTGGACCCCGCGCGTCCGTCTGCCCCATTGTGCGCGCGGTGGAAAATGCGCTCTATTAATTTGAACGGTTTACGTCCGTTCCGGCCATTTTTAGACGCGCCGCTAAACAATGCCGTTTTGGCGCGCTTTTTTTTGGATGTTTTTTTTTTTTCGACTGATCAAAGTTTTCACGCTCGATGCGTTACGATAAACACGTTGGTTATTAAAGACAATAATTTTATGATTCGTGATGTTCAGTTTTTTTAAGCGAAGCAACGAGCGAGACTTTAATGGTAAGTCATACGCCTACTAATAACATGGTGTTGATTATGATGTTATAATAGGTTGGAAAATATCTCGCTTCCGCCTTTTTGTCTTTTGAATTTCGCGGCTATGTACAAAACGCTACAGAGCTCGTATCTGGCAATACTATACATAATTTGAAAGGTCTTGACATAACCTACAAAACGACGCTATGCATAATTAGTTTGGATATTGCGTTCAACAGTTATAGACGTGTAAACATGCGAGTTCACTAACGCCGAATTTGCGCTATTTTAAAGTTTTCCTTCGTTAAATGCAAATCCGCTAGAGAAACGTTCCGTGAGATTAATGGTGTTTTGGGGGATGGTACTCTATCACTTCGAACCGCGGAGGAATGGTTTCGACGATTCAGAACCGGTGAAAACGACACCATGGATAAGCCAGCCGGCGGAAGACCTGTGACGACAAATACCGATCAAATCATGGACTACATCGAGTTAGACCGGCATGTGGCATCTCGTGACATCGCCCAGGAGATGGGAGTTAGTCACCAAACCATTTTAAACCATCTGCAGAAGGCTGGATACAAAAAAAAGCTTGATGTTTGGGTGCCGCATGATTTGACGCAAAAAAACCTTCTGGACCGAATCAACGCCTGCGATATGCTGCTGAAACGGAACGAACTCGACCCATTCTTGAAGCGGATGGTGACCGGCGACCAAAAATGGATCACATACGACAATATCAAGCGAAAACGGTCGTGGTCGAAGGCCGGTGAATCGTCCCAAACAGTGGCCAAGCCGGGATTGACGGCCAGGAAGGTTTTGCTGTGTGTTTGGTGGGATTGGAAGGGAATCATCCACTATGAGCTGCTCCCATATGGCCAGACGCTTAATTCTACCATCTACTGCGAACAACTGGACCGCTTGAAGCAGGCGATCGACCAAAAGCGTCCAGAATTGGCCAACAGGAAGGGTGTAGTGTTCCACCAGGACAACGCCAGACCACACACTTCGTTGATGACTCGTCAGAAGCTACGGGAGCTTGGATGGCAAGTTTTATCGCATCCACCATATAGCCCGGACATAGCGCCAAGTGATTACCACCTGTTCCTGTCCATGGTGAACGCCCTTGGTGGTGTAAAGTTGAACTCAAAAGAGGCTTATGAAAAGTGGCTGTCCGAGTTCTTCGCAAATAAGGAGGGGGGCTTCTACGAGGGAGGTATTATGAAGTTGCCGTCTAGATGGAAACAGATTATCGAACAAAACGGCGCATATTTGAACTAAATCCGATCACTGTAACACTTTTTATAAAGCATTGAATAAAGAGCAAAAAAGCGGAAGGGAGATATTTTTCAACCTTATATATTGCATCACATTGACGTATGTTGAGTCTCGTTACCACAGTTATTACACCAGCTATAGTGTCCTTCCAACTACTAACTTCAACTTCAAAGTACTGTTTGTCGGCTGCATTAGGCGTTGCGGTAATACCTAGGCAGCCTCCGACAACATAGACCTATTTATATAATTCTACGAAGCGATGAGGCGAGTAGGACGTTCACTTGATAGTAAGTGATATGCTTGCCCATAACAACGTGGTGTTAGTTTCACAAACTGATGTGATGGTATATAAACCTAGTCTACAGATTTATATCGTCAACTCATTTCTTCAGCTGTCTACCAGGATCAGGTATAGTTTCTGGACCAATTAGGTATAACCGCATTTGCTAATGCAGCCAGCAAACAGTAATGTCCAGACATTATTGTGTTCCGGTTTACAGGGCGCTTAACCAGTGTAATTATTGGAGTACCACTCTAGCCCGCGTCGCGTTGTTATGGGCTGGTGTATCACTTACCACCGCGTGAATATTCTGCTTATCTCGTCGCTTAATTAAATTATAAAAACTGCTGACGTGCCCTCAAATTTACGTGTTAATTCTCCATCATCATCATCAGCCGATAGACGTCCACTGCTGGGCATGCTCCTGCACCATCATCTTCACGTGTTACCACAACGTAAATATTTGTAAGCGATGTTTACTGGGAAAGCCTGTCTTCAGCAGCGGTAAACTATAAGCTGTGATGATGATCATGATAAAATTATAAGTTCCTCATGGTTTTCTTGGACAGATGAGGTTCAGTATAATTCCAGAAAGTTCTAATCGAACTATCCTCCATCGGGTATGTAGGGGGAAGCATTCCGTGCCCTTCCACATTCCGAAGTAAAATGCGAATAAAAAAGTAAACACGGACTAAGCGAAAACAAGTATTCGTGTAGGCTTTTAGTGAAATGGACTTTACGGCCTGCGCTTTAAACCTAAAAGTAGCTTAACTTAGAACTTTTTTTTAATTCTATATACGACTAGACGCGCAGGACGTTCACCTGATGGTAAGTGATACGCCTGCTCATAACAATATGGCGATAGTTACGATGGTAAACACAGCAACGCTTGCGCTTGTCGCCTGAAATACAGCTGTTCGCACAGCGCCGTTCGAACCGGAACATAACAATTTTTGCACCCTACTGTTGAACCTATCTAGCGGTACCAACCAGGTGGTGTCTACCGAGTAGTATCTACCGAGTGGTACCTACCGAGTGGTACCTACCGAGTACGTACTACGTAGTGATTCCACCAGTAAAGTGGTTAGTTCCTATGTTAGTTTTCTGTGTTATGATATGAGATGGTCTAGATTTTAAATTAAAATGTACTGGAATATTTATGAATAAAAACCAGAACTAGTGACATCATATACATATAATACATACATATCACGCCTCGTTGCCAGTGGGGTAGGCAGAGACCACCTCTCTCCACTTGCTACGATCCTGGCACACCTCTCTCACTTCCTCCACTTTCATAAGCGACTTCATGCATGCTCGTCGTCAGCGTGTGCTTTTGATCCGGCTTTTCTTTAGGACATCTCCGATTTAATCAGAATGTGTCCGCCTAGGTCGACCTGCACCGACTTTTCCGATCATTCTTACCTTGTATACTTCTTTCGTTAAACTTCTTTCATCCATTCTTTCACCACGGCCGAACCATCTAAGCATCCTTTTCTCTATCTTTTGTCACTTCATCTTCAACCACGCCGCACCGTTTCACCGTGAAAAAAAAAAACTAGTGACAAATAGAAATTAACTATATTAATTGGCGTATAAAGTATCTTTGTCCATATTTTTATCTTCCAAACCTGGCAAGGGTTGTGACACACTTAAGGGTGTAAACTTTAATGCTGAAGTTTTCTCTTAATTATAAACATTTACGATTTTGTCTAAAAGAATATTTATTCGCTTTCCTATTGCAGTAATATTAAGAGTGCTTTTTTGGTTTTACATAGCGATAAGACGAGCAAGACGTTCACCTGAAGGTGAGTGATGGGCTTGCCTATAACCATGTCGCGATAATTAGGATATTATACAATATATCACATTTCTCTCGTCGTCTTGAGACATGAGATGTCGTGTAGTTGCCCCAGTTTACACTAGCTAGCCAGCAGCGCCCTTTAAACAGGAATACAGTAACGGTTGCACAATACTCTAGACTATCTTTGCCAATAGAGTATCAGCTTATTTAAGTTATATTTAAGTTTGTACTTCTGTTTGCTTGTCGGTTCGTCTGTTCGGGTTCATACTTGAAACTGTTACCGATTTCGAGAACTCTCCCTGGATATAAATTCTAGATACAACGTATGCTACTTCTATCAGAGGAATCAGAGTAAGGAGAAGAATATTTCTACTTACAAAATTGAGAAGGAAGCCCGACGGAGTTTGATTTATTTCTATCGGCAAATGTTTGAATTTGCGAGAAACACTTCAGGGTGCATTTGGCACCGACAGCATCCATGCAAATAAAATAAATGTATACTGCAATACAATGTCTGCCTCGTTCGACTACTGCAATTATATTAACGTTGGAGTAGCAGCCAGATCTAAAGACGACGACAAGTGTTCCATCATGACAGGAGACATTACATTCGATGGTGTTAATGAAGAACAGCAGCACACGACAGTTGATAATGAAGAGATAAATTTCACTGCCATCGCCGTGCAAGATTAATGTTGTACTAAACAAATTATTTCTTATTATTGGATACATAGATGAAAGAGGATTCCTTTATGAGTTCCCAAAGTTGTTCCTGGAGGGCAAAATTCCTGGAACACGTGCAACTGATAGACAGCGGAAGAAATGGTTTGAGAACATGAAGATGTGAACCGGGTTTATATACCATCAGTTCAAAAGAATAACTGAAGATCAAATTAGTTCTCTCTCTTGATGAATCAATATATTGTAGATACTATATACTAAAAACTGTTGATACATTACATCCATTTCAGGAGGCTGCAGGATGTTAGGAGCCTGGATCCATTTTGGTTGAAGTTTAAAATCAAGGAAAATGTGAATATTAAAGTGATTTATTTAACTGCTTATTGGTTATGAATTGTAATAAAAATCATAGTAAGTTAGTAGAAGGTCATCTTAAAGCATGGTGGGTACTAGGGTTTCGCCCGGACTGGGAGCTCACGACCTAGGTCCGTAGGCGGTTCATTACACCCGATCTAAGAGCTATTTTGAACGGAACCGCCGGCGCAGCACGCAGCACACAGCACACCCCCACCACTGGCACAACTTGAAGTTTTAACAGAACCATGTTTCCCGTTTAAAGACTCCAACATCAAGGTCAAATTATTGACTATTTTAAATAGAATTTTTTTCTGAATGGGTTAAGACTTGATCTCATTTTCACACGGTGGTAAGTTACAATGAGGCTGACGGTAAAGTGTGCACACTTATGTCCTCACATATTGATTGCCATGGCTGCAGATTTACAACAGGGTCGTTGACAGTCAGGTTCGATAGAGATGGCTAATATCTAAATTCCATAACATATAACTTCGAAATCGAATCGAACACCATCGTGTTATATCGTAAAGACTTAACCACTGGGCCTTGAAGTAATTGTTAACTTAAACAGGATCGTTTTCGCCAAGTAAACTATGGTTATCAGCAAAGACACTGACGATAAGAGATTTGGGTTTAAGTTGTGAGAGAATGAGATTTTTGGTCAGCTTCTCTATTCTTTGTTTCCAGTTCTTGCTATGGTAGCTCGTTCACTACTCTATTTCTAAATACGGACTATGCATACCATAGAGACTAGTCTTTGTACTGTATACTGATCTTTGAATAAATGAAGAAGACAGAAAGAAACGTTTTAGTGCAATATAATACTCTCCTCCATTAAGACACAGTTCATACGAAAGAAAGTAGGAACTTCAATTAAAAAAAATCGATCAATCGCACTCTCTCTCTCTCTCTGTATTCATCTCATTCACCTACAAATTAACCAGAATGCAGAGTTTATGGTGTAGCATCTTGCTGCCTTTCTCTGTTCCTACATGTGTATGTCAAATTAGTGGAGTACCGCGCAAATGTTTCATTCTCACCTTTCCTTTATCGCGGCTGAGCTCGTACTCGTTTCTTAATTTCAAAGTATACAAGGAATATGAACTCTATTTCGGGCACCATTAGGGTTACTTTAGCGATTACAGTTTAACAGCTGTCTAAATTTACAACAGAAAAAAAAATTTATAATCATCGAGTAGCGTAAAAGATAAGATGGTTTTTTTCCGCCGTGAAGTTGCTTGAAATTAATTTTTTTTTGTTCGTTCAAATGTAGACTTTGTGCCTTTTGTAATAAGGTACAGTTTCGGTTGGATGCGGTTTAAGAGCGAGCTCCGTGTAAATCAATCGATCGATACGCAATCGGCGCGTGCGCCGTCTGCTGACGATCAAACGCCGGTATTTTTAGCTTTATTTTTAAGAGGAAGTTATGATAATATGTATACTATTTATTTTTTATATTATACATTAATTAATTAATTTATTACCTGATATATCCTTTAAGTGTGCGGTTTGTCGAGATTTTATGCTGTAAATGCAAGGGTAAGCTGCTGTCTGTTTTTTTAGATTACACCCTCTCAGTTGCCTATTAAGCACCGGTAGTTCGTTCGAAGGGGATGTTGTAATTAGAAGAGTTGATAATCTCCAAAGGGCTTTACAATCTTATAATCAATAATGATGGTAGATGGGGGAGTCAGATACTACACGGTGAGCCGGCAGGGGCGAGGGTCGGCCTAAGCTCTCCACGCGTCATGTCATAATGAAATGGAATATATAAAATAGATCTCTGATGGAGACCGTCTAGCTAGGAACCGCCGCAGCTCATATTTCTATCACCAAACAGTAGTGTGCAAAAATTAATGTGTTCCAGTTTGAAAGGCGTTTTCCTAGTGAGATTACTTAGACTACACTTAATATACTACGAGAACAATATGTTACTGTGTATATCTTCCTAACCAGCGCCGTGTTTTTATGGCTAAAAATCAGACATAGTCTTTTTTTTTCAACAGTCATTTTACGTCTCACTGTTGGGGCACAGGCCTAACCTCAATACGAGGGCGATGGGCCATAGCCCCCACGCGGGCCCAATGCAGATTGGTGACATCACACACGTTAGAATAAACTCTAATTCATGTGCAGGTTTTCTCACGATGTTTTCCTTCACCGTTTATATATCGCTGTTACTAAAGTCCACAAATGTACATAACTTAAATATTAAGTCATCGGTACATGCCGAGATTCGAACCCGCGACCTTCGGAATGAAGGCCGCACGCTCTAACCATTAGGCCAGCGAGTTTATCTTTCTTCTACGAGTCTTTTATTGACTATGTTATATTCCTTTGTTTACTATAATTTAATGATATAAGGAAACTTATTTGTTTTTAATCTATAAGGTAGCGACGCCACTTAAATGGAGTAGTGAGCAGACCGCGCCGCCACTTTACGTTACAGAAAACGGCTGGAAATATTATAAAAATAGATCAATATTCGTTTCTGGTGGCAGGGGCCCACTCAGCCTGCACCACATCCGATCATCGTTTTCTTTCAACCAGTTCAATGATTCATCTTCTCGGACTCCAGCTCTATACTGGACACACGGAACATGCTCAAGTAAAATTTCTACGGATATATTTGAAGTACTGGTCACAATGACGGATTTTGGACAGCTTCATCATCAGCCGGTGCTCACGACTGAACACAGGTCTCCCACAAAGATCTCCACACCAATCCAACTATTTCTCGCCACCTTCATCTAGCACCGGCTCTAAACATTTCAATAACATCCTTGATTAAAATATTTTGATTGTGCAGCGTTTTCTCATCATCATCATATGGATGTCCATAGCTAGAGCTTGGACATTTTTGAATTTTTAATAAATCAAAGATCAATAGGAAATCAATTGGTTTTTTATCATAACTTGGAGCTATAAGACAAGTATGAGTTTTAGCTGGTAAATGACTAATCAGTGTAGGAACTCTTGGAGGACTCGCCAGGCTGATGATGATGATGGAATGCTATACTATTCTTTTACAGTCTCAAACTAGCTCGGAAAGTTGCACAGTTCATCATTAGCATCTCAACCGATGGATATCCGTTGGTCTCTTGTAATATTTATACCCTTCAGTTTCTTAGCAGCATATGTTGATATATAATATACTAATTGTTCCCTTTCCGCTTTGCTGGTCGTAGCACCTCTGCAGCTCCATTTGGGAAGGGAATTTTGTAAGTTTTATTCTTACCTGACCTACACTCTACAAAAGGAATATTCCTAACAATTTTGTAGTTTCCAGGCCTTATGACTCCAGAGGTATCATGATGAATCTTTACATAGATGCAAATCTCTTACATATATAAAAATTAATGCTAACTGAAGATGGATGTGTGCGGGAGCGGTTGATGTGGAGATCTTTGGTGGAAGCCTATGTCCAGCAGTGGACATCTAACGGCTGATGATGAAGATGCTGAAGATGGATTGGCATTACTGGCTCGTATTTAACAAAATTCATCCCAAACTTATATCTTATTTTAAGAACAAATGATTAATTTAAACACAAGGTCACTAATCCTTTAAAAAGGGTTCGTTAAGCTCCAAGTAATCATTCACTTAAGACCTAGATTATATAGGAATTTAGCAACAAGCTCAGAACTATCTCTAAGGCCCTTGTCTAATGTTGCAGCTGTCATGGACGACGGTGATCGTTTGTCATCACAGAATCTTGCAACACCTTCACAAATAAGTTGGTTAGAATTATTGACAAATTCATCAGCTCCTCGATAGGATGTTGACAGGACTGTAAACTGTTTACCACTTACAGACCAGCTCATCACGCTTCGGTTTACATTACCTGTCATCAAATTTAATATATACGATCCCAATAATTGGTGATGAGAGATCATGGCTTAAGTTAATTGATACTTAGAACTTATTATGTTTATACTGGATACTTTGATATACAAATTGGTTGATAGGTACTGTGGCTTTGTACTTTGCAGTGACGGTAGCCCCCTCTCAAAGTGGACTAAAACTCTCGTGAGGGTCACAGAAAACCTAAGCGGGAGCATAAGAGGAATTGTTGAGAAAATTCTTGTTGACTCTGATGATGATGCTATGACAACTCTTCAGATTGGTAGTTAATTTTCTGAATATTCAACGATTTTACAATTCATTCTGATAGCTCACGACTAAGTTAAGGTGTGATACCATGTTTAGTCGACTTGCAATAGTCTCGCAAACATCTGGATAACAATGCATAGACATAACATAACCTTGAAAACCGACCTTGGCGAGTTTCTCTCGAAGGATTTGCTTATGGTTGTTGGCCAATGTTGATTGAACTCCCCCTTGGAGACAGAGTTTAGAACAACTTGTTCTAAATTCGCGTTAATAATCAATATCGCGAGGTTCACGATATTTTGGTCTCTCATACTTCGTTCAAATTTCCTTAAAAATATTTCTAGTAAGGGGAAAAATTTTAAATATTATCCTTTTATGTTTTCCCCACTGATGGTAGGTTTGTGTTGGGATGTCATGTGAAAATATAACAATGTTCCAGTTTGAAGTGGGCTGTAGCCAATTTACTTAGGATTTGGTTGTATGGTGTTGACGAGAGCGCTGGTGTTTGCGACGGATTCCTGTCATCATGACGTTATGAGTATTTTAGTTGTTGGACGAAAGATTATTCTAGAGTTAAGCTTACCTTTGCCCATACAATCTAATTTATTTAAAAAGAGCTTAAACTTATTAGACGAATCAATGAGATTAGCAAGTCCTTTATCTGATGGTAAGTTTTGGTAATTAAGTGCTCATAACAACGAAGTACTAGTTAGGATGACGTACATAGCATCACATTGCGCTCGTCGTCTTGAAATATATAATGTTATGTGTCGTTCTCTTAGCAAATACACTAGCTACAGCACTTTTTTAAAAGGAACACGGTAATGTTTGCACAGTACTATTTGTCGGCTGCAATGAGCGCTGCTGTGGTACCTAGACGGTCTACAACAGAACTTACCATAAGTACTTTATTCCCTGATGATGTTTAACTCTGCTAATCATTTGCCCGACTGATCAGTACATCGGTTACAGGACTCGCAGACGTTTTACGATTACGATTTAGTGATGATGATCTCGCACAACTCACGGGACCCAAGCCAAAGTCACCAGCTCGTATTGCAGCCTGCTAATCAACAAACGAGGCTCTGGCTCTCGCCAACCCGCATTAGGCTAGCGTGATGGGTAATGGCCCAAATCCCGCCATATGGAACCCTCTATGCGACTGTCTCTAGTGTCCAAAGTTACCAGAGACCATGCTGACTGTATGTGGAGATCGCCGTGGGAGGCCTAGCAGTGGACGTTTATCTGCTGCTGATGATGATGATGAAATCATCATTAAGTTCACAGGTTGATTTTCAATTGACAGTATAATAATGTTTAACAGGAACAAAGTATATTACCTCGCAGTGTAGATGTGCGTGCGGTGGAGGCACGGAAACGTCGGATCCAATGCATAAATTTGTGTTAAGTCGAAGGGCCGAGGTTTGGGTTCCCGTAATTAGTTACTTGTAACAAGTAAGCGAGTTTTTCCTCGTTCCCGTAATCCCTGACGAGGAGTCGTAACGATAAATATCGGATGCGAATTACCGAATCAGAAACGAAACAATCCCCCCGGGCGACGTTACCGCCCGGATCCTTTAACTCCGAAACACCCGCGATCAGCTTCGAGATGCTGATAATATCTACTTGTAACCGACTGACTAAGAAGAGGTTATCATGTTTCACAGAGACATATTTTTTATTCGAAACCAGCTTTCTTTATATAAGAACCATAATTGATGCGCCTTGCCTCTGTTAGGTCTCTGTCGCCGGGAACCGTCTAGGTTTATACCACGGCAGCTCTTATTGCAGCCGACGGACAGTACTGAGCAATTATTGTGTTCCAGTTTGGAAGGCGCTGTAGATAGTAAAATTACCGCGGTAACAAGACTTCACGTAATATCTCACGAGGAGAATAATGTGGAGCAGTATATATCATCCTCACTTTCTCCAAAATGTGTTGTGTTTGTGAACAGATTGTTAAATCAAACGGACGCGAGGCTGGTGTTATATAGAGCAGTACTACAGAAAGGAATTTCATTTGGAGACGACCTTCTGGCGACGGAGGCAATATCGAGAGGGGCTTAGGAGGGGAGTGGACGTGACGTCATCGGACGAGATGAAAACGCGACGTGAGTCACCTCCCTTATAATAACACGTCTACGGAAACCTTTGATATATGTACTAGCTGTTCCCCGCCTTCATGCTGGCCGACACATCCTCGCAACTTTTTTTGGAGAAGGAATTTTCTAAAATCTGTTGTTAGTCCTCTAAACGGTAGAAACAATATCTCTACCAGTTTTTTTGTGAATCTCTGGACATTTCCTTTATATAGATACTAGCTGTTCCTCGTTCACTTTCGGGGGTTATATATAGTAAAATCCGGTTTCAACTGCCCTATATTCGGCAGAAGGAATATTCCTACCAAATTTCAAGTCTCCAGGGTTTATGATTCCAGAGATATGAGTCTGACAATGGTGGAAATCTCTTATATATCATATATACTAGCTGTTCCCCGCCTACTTTTCCGGCGGTAATATATAATTGATATTTGTCTGAAATTTTCTTTGAGAGTAACCGAACCCACGAATGGCTTATTACAGCAACCGTTACCATAGCAACCGCGTAATACGAAATGGAAATGTTTATAAAAGTTAATTAGAAATAAAATGATGAAGGATCTATGTAATTCAAAATAATAATATCCTGTAACCATCTGTAGATAATTCCTTTATATGTATGTAGTATGTGTTAAATGAAATCGTTATCACAATCATAAGACGTGAACCTCATTCCAACCCTTCCCGCACATTGCGAAACCCTCACCAGAGTACCCTCACGCACACACGGAGGAAGCGCTCGATAGCCACCTGTTGCCACAAGGTCGCTGCACACACGCGCACTCACGCACACATATAAAAATCTACAATATTTGAAACATACTGATACATATGACAACGTTATTAAGTTAATATAATTCTTTTCACCTGATGGTAAGTAATACACTTGCTCATATCAATGAGGCGCTAGTAACATGATATACAGTGCTCCATAATCCATGCGTCACTTGAGATAAGATGATATGTCTCGTTACTCCAGTAATTATATTAGCTACAACGTCCTCCAAACCAGAACACAGTAATGGTTGTATAGTACTGTGTGTCAGCTGCAATAGGCGCTGCGGTGGTACCTGGATGGTCACACTGGTGCATGGTGTCATCGTTGGCAACAGGCACGTGTTAAATACTTTTGTCTTCAGGCACGTTCGTAGCTGCGATGAGAAGATACTGCGTAGCCTATCATACGATGGCTACGTAGTGTAATAGGTGGTGGTGTGATGGTAGATGGTGGTAGCTAACAGAATACTAAGGTAGTGGTAAAAACATTGCGTAACGAGTCCTTATGGTATGGGTAACTGATCGCCAATCTTCAGTTTGTAGAGGGCACCTAATGATAATGATGATATGGTGAATATAATATGGCTGTTAATATATCTATGAGCTTTGACCCTACTCTAGTGTGAAGGTTCACCACCAAGCTCACCACGATTCACCATTCTTATGTAGGTATGAGGATAGTTATGATGAAGAGATTGTGAACAAAGAGGTTCAACTAGTTTTTGATAAGAACAGCAAAATAATAAAACAACCGGTGTTAAGGTTCTTGTCTGAACGCTTTGGGAGTCTTCAAAAGTGAATAGGCTGTAACTAGGTTCTCGCTTTACCACCACAGTTCACATCACCACTTAACCACAAAATTTTCGATTAACCATAAAACAGGCATTTTGCTTATCATAACTGCTATTTAACTTGGACTGACTGTGGATTAGTTTTTCTATCCAATTGGAATGATGTGGAAATCTTTGGGGGAAAAGTGTATAGACTACAACTAGACAAGCTGGCTTTACCATCAATTATCACCGTATACCATCAGGTGGGATTGTAGTGAAGTATTAAACTATTTAAATAAAAAACTGCTTTGCAATAATGAATAAAGGACACTGCCGTGGAAATTGAAAATTAATTCATGTAAAACTACCCTAACAAGCCGCAACAAACAACTCTGTTTATCTTTTGTTTTAATTATCCCCCTACCCCTCTTGTACTACTGCTGAAATGGGGTCGGAGAGGGTGGTTATTTTTTAAATGACGTCAGAGTTGCCACTCCTTGGTTGCGGCATTTATGTTTGAATGCTGCAAGTGCTAGTCTTTATAATGCTATATGTAAATCTTGTGGTCATGGAACTGATAGAAATGTAACATTATAAAAGATCATTATCATCATTTCGGCCTAACCTTGTCCTAGTCCTTCTTTATCGATTTCTAGCTTTACCGGTTTATTGCTGCATCCAACGATCCCCTACGATCTTCACCAGGTTTTTCATTCTACGCTGGTTTTGCAAATAAATCATTATATGGTACGATATAGCTAAATGTAAGTTATATTAATAAAAGTTAGACAATTCGATAAAGCTGCACGTGCTGCAGTCTTTGGATATAGGTAGCAATAGCAGCTCGGGTAAGATAATATAATCGTCCTCAGATTGATTATAATGGTAATCACCAACAAATACCAGAGCGTTTACCTGATGGTAAATGATTGAAAGAGGCTTCAAATTCAAAACCTAATTTGGATGAAGTTCAATTAAAACTTACCCAATAATATCACGAATGGAAGACCTCTACACTAGATAATGAAGCATATGTTATTTGTTATATAAAATTCTAGCAACAGTGATAACGTTATAACTCCTAGCTAAAACTGTTCTTATAGAAATTGAGATTTTTCGAGAAAAGAAGAGATTTTATTAAACAAACACGTAACTATCAAGCAAAACGTTCACCTGATAAAAGATTCTTGACAATCTGCTGACAGTCGCCGGCAGAAGAGTAAGTATACTGTCATCTTTGTAAGTGAAATAAATTTTAGTAATAACATTCCCACGAAACCTCAATACGGAACCGTTGTAATTATAAACATCGGCGTTTCAGATCCCACCATATCCTCGTCAAGATGACCCTTGTTTGATTCCATCTCTCTCCAACGCACCGTTATATTAACAATCCATCTCGCACTCCTGTTACCCTCGTCAGAACATCACTTGACTTTGATTTGTAGGGTTTTCCTGTTGTAAATATACGGAGATTATCTTCGGTATTGTTTTGTGGGAATTTGCCTACGGAAGAATTTCTCCTTAGACTCGACCGGCTCCGACGATGGCTCGTTGACATCATTTTCACTGCGGTAATAAACAATTCCCTCGGACGACCTCAAGAGGAAATTTTTAATTTCGCCCCTGTTTTATTTCTCTTCCCATTGCCATTGTGGTATTGTAATAAACTTAACAATTTTTAAATAAAACCGCTCCGGTTTCAGGTATTTCTGTAACTAGTTCGTTGATTAATTTACTAGATATACATATATATAACTTTGATGTTAGACGCTAAAAGCTCTATGCGACGCTACACGAAAACTTTGTATTGTAAGAACTTAATGTCTCTAAAGAGTATATCTTAATTTTTTAATTATTATATTAATTGTTTATTTCCAACTATTTTTCTCTTTCTTATTTTTCCTTCAATGTTGTGTAATCTATTGTACAAGATAACGTAACTTTCGTTGTTAAGAGTTAGAAATAGTTCTTCGTACGGAGTGTAGTGTTTGTTGTGTACAAATGTGCTACTGAATTAAATATCGTTAGATTTATGTGCGATAGCTCAGTTTATTATTCGATATTCACTAAGCTTTAGCATCTGATGAAGAAAAACATCATGAGGAAACTCACTATTTTTGGAACAAAGTCTTTAGTGGACATATGTCATCTGCATCCGATACTTGATCAAGGTGGTAGATAAATGGATTTGTTTAATTTCCAGCTCCGTGATATCTGAGGCAGCCATTAATAATTTTTTAAGTTAGCGTGTATCTAAAAGTGTGACTATGTACATGTTTTACTTATTTCTTGTTGGTATAAATTAAAAGCAAAATTGTCAGATTTTTAATCTGTCCTACAATGTTAACATCTATATTTTTAAATAGATTTGATTATATTTCCATAAGTGTTGAAATATAAACAAGCCCCTATTCGAGCAACACATTTATCATAAATCGATTACAGTTGTGCAAGTCGTCGTAGATAATATAATATTAACAGCTTTTTGATTCGACCGCGCGCAAGTCATCGACAAGTTCGCCGGGAGTAGGAAGGAAGACATTTAGCATTACATTTCCTCTGGACAGCATTTGATGGATGGATGGGCACTGAAGTACATAATAAACGTTATTAAGTAAGGCGAGATTTAAATGGCGCACCCGTCAATCTCCGAATTACAAATGGTTATACAGGGCACTGTTATAGGACCGCTAATTTATAACTAATAACATTCTTTGCGACTTAATGTTTGTTAATATTTGTGTTTATATTTGAACTATCAACGATTGCTATGATATGACATGCATTATAATTTGTTTTATTAAGTTTTTTTTTATTGTATTTATAGTTGATTGTGTTGTAAAATAATTATCATTTATCACGTTAATTTTTCTATAGGTAAATAAATAGTTCATTTCCAATCTGACAGTCGCGGCGTGCGGACGCGTCTGTTCGACTCGACATAGGTTCTTTGAAACATTAATACAATAAAAAAAAATTGTTTTCAGTTTATGTTTTTTCATCGGTATATCATGAACGTGGACTTAAAAAGTTTTAATTACTTTAAACTAGTATAACAAACTTTGTATATAGACGGATAAGGAAGCTCGTCGTGACGTATCGCGTGTCGCCGATGATGCATCGCGGTCTGCGCTAATGCATTTCGAAATTGGCCAGCGTTATATGAAACTTTTTGCAGTAAAAGATTAATGGTTTTTAAATTTAATACGCTTTTACTAAGAGAGAAATTAGATCAGATTTCAATAGTTATGAAAGCCTTCGTTGCTGTAATATTTGGCAGCATTTCAAGTTAGAATAATTTTCAAATTAACACGGGGAGAGGAATTAAAGTTGTAACTAGTGACACTTTTAAAGAAATTTATAACCAAAATTAACTGCAACAAGATAATTTCTATGATTCAAGGTCAATATATCGCCAAGTACCACAATACAAGTTAACACATTAGAGACTAATCACCGATGAGTAGAAAATACCACAATTACTGCTATAGCAATAACATCCCGTTCATTGAATCAACAAATTAAAAAGGTTTAAATCATTTATTAATAAAACTGTCCTTTTCTACAAATCCTCCCCACTTGTTAATAAGTGTCTCAATCGTAATTTATTTCAGTATTTACAAATTTTTCAAATTTATTGTCCCCTCTATTACTTCTCCTATGCTCTACGTATATCACTATATACTTAATTATCCCAACTATCCTATTCGCTTTCAAGATGAAAGGTTCTCTTGTTATAAAATTAAATATATATGCATGTGCATTAAATCTGATGTGATAGAAGAGAACACTAAAAGTGGATGAAAACTTTTTTTTATGTAATAAAACGATGAGGCGAGCGGAAGGTTCACCTGATGGTAAGTGATGCGCTCGACTGTAACAACGTGACGGTAGTTATATACAGTGCATCATATGGCTCTCATCGCTTGATACATAAGATGTTGAGTCTCATTACCTCAGTAATTACACTAGCTGCAGCGCCCTTCAATGCGGAACACAGTAATGTTTGCACACTGCTGGTTGTCGACAGCAATAGGCGCTGCGGTGGTACTAACTCAGACGGTTTCCGGCAGCACAGACCTACAACCAGTGCAGCATAATATTTAAAAAAAAAAAGTAACAATTCAGTCATCAGAAATAGGAGTAAAGGTCTAACTTTTTAATTGTGTGCCGCGATGAGACCGGAATGGACGACATTAATTGATATAAATGCAATTTCCGTTAATTCCGTCGCCATTTTAATTGGGTTTTATCCATACAGCCCCACACACTGCAACCGTTTTCACATATTAATTATACAGGGCTGATTTTTAATGCGGACCCTTTCTACTGTCCTTTGACATTCATTAAGATCCCTTTTAGGATATGGAATATTGTTTCATCGGATGGTTTAGGGTATACTTAGGTTTGCAAAGTACCCCATTGCCGACGGTATGAGTGAAAATAATATTTTTTTTTTTCAATGAAGCGAGAAGACGATCAAGACGTTCCACTGATGGTGACACGCTTGCCCATAACATGGCACCAATTAGTGCATACGTAACACCACATTGCACTCGTCGTCTTTGAGATAAAGGTTAATGCAGTAATTTCACTAGTTCAGCGCACTTCAAACCGGACAACAATAATGATTGCACAGTAATGTTTGTCGGCTGCAATAGGCACTGTAGTGGTACCTAGGTGGTCTCCAAAGCAGAGACCTACCGCCAATATTTATATATATATACAAAATCATCATCATTATCTGCCTTTGTTTATCCCTTACTGGATACAGGCCTTCCTCAATGTCTTCCACCAAATGAGATCCTCAGTTTCTCACATCCACCCAAAACCATAGATTTAGTCGACTTTGTAACAACTTATAAAATTGTCGTACAATACATATTGTCTATATTTATATAGACAGTAGCTGTCTTTAAATCTACTGGTGGTAAGTCCCTGTTGCCGGAGGTAGATACACCGCAGTGTCTATTGCAGCACACAAACAGTACTGTGCAAATATTACTATGTTCCGGATTGAAAGACGTAGTAACTTTTAAAATTACTGAAGTAATAACTCAAAAGTACATTGAGGTGATGCGTCTATCATTGATTTTATATGTTTTTCTTTTAAACAGAACTATCCAAACGTTACTGTGTTCCGATTTGAAGGGTGCTGAAGCTATTGAAATTACTGAGGTAATGAGACTCAACATCTTATGTCTCAAAGCGACAAGCGCTCTTATCGTCAGGCGTATCGCTTACTATAAAGTGAACATCTCGCTCGATTCTTGATTTCGATGAATAAAAAAAAAACTAGTTATTTATTGTTTAACAGAGGTATCACTCACAATCAGGTGAACTTCGTGTTGTGTCGTTTCATCAATCAAAGAAGAAATCAACTGCACAGCACGAGTCCGTTACCAATTTGGTGTAAAGTTAAACAAACAAAGCACCGGTCCGTCTGTCCGCGCGTTCGGCAGTCACGCGATCGCAGCGCCGAAACAAATCCAAAGTATTAATTACTAGTCAAAATTGTCGGACTCCTTGGTTAGGTCAAATGTGGTGACCATGGCCACCGTTCGGAGGATTCAAGGAGCACAATATACTGCTGGTAAGTCTCTATCAACGGCGACCGTCTAGGTCCTACCGCAGCGCTTGTTGCAACCGTAAATCGATACTGTGTAAACGTCACTGTGTTCTGGTTTGAAGGGTGATGTAGCTAGTGTAGTTACTGAGGTAGTGCGACAATATTTTATGTCTTGAGTCGATGCGCACAACGTGGTCTGTGTATATCATCCTAACTTGCGGTATACTGTTATGGGCGGGAGTACCACTTACTAGGGTGGACGTCTGGCTCATCTCCTTAGTAATCCCATTACACGTGTAATAAATATATATATATAGAAATATATGTGTATAAAACTATGTATATATATATTTATTATACGTTACGATAAGCTTTCTTAACGTTCCCACTGCTGGGACTCAGAGTTACTTAGACTACTTAGGGGTACTTATCTATAAGAAGAAAATTATACGTATCTCTTATTATATGCCTTCTTTGTAAAGTAACTGTAAAATACGTACATATAAATTTATGGTATGTATATATAATATATTATATATATATAATGAAAATGAGTTATGTTTGTTCGCCAATCACGTGAAAACTAGTGAACGTATCAACAAGGTCTAACTAACAAGTGTAATTATATATTACGGCCGGCAAAGCGGCCGGGGAACGGTAGGAAAGTATATCTACAAGAGATTTACTCCTATATCAAGACTTATTACCATATTTCGTGAACCTTAAGACCTGGACACATGAATTTGATAGTAATATTCTTTTGTCCGGTTTTAGGTCAGCTGGTTTTATGAAATGTCACCCCGAAGGGAGTTGCTGGGGTGTTACGTTGATCAAAGCGGGCGGGGAACATCCAGTTTTCAATAAACTAAAATTGTAATATTTAAATAGTAATCTTGTAATCCATTTTAATTTACTAGGGGTATATTAACAAAAGGCTCGCACTAGCCCCGCCCGGGCCTGGGCCTTCTACCCTACCCACCCTCTCCGACGCCGCAATCTCGTTTAAAACGAAAGGAAGCCCTGGAACTTTTTAATTTCCTTCCAGTGAATTATTTCTCGCACAAATAGCAAAATTTCACGTAAACTCACGTAAGGCGGATAAAAAAAAATTGCGTAATACGGTTCTGAGAAATCGCGACGTGTTTCACGTCGAACTCCCAAAAAGAGGTCGATCGATACATCCCACCTCGGGTGAACAGCTGGAGACTACCCAGCAAGTTCTCTACTGCTTTACATACGTGTTACCGGTAATAATATAGGGTACTGAGACGTGGCAGCTTACTGTGGACTTCGTGAATTTATTCCATGACCATTTACCAGTATTAATTTTTTTTCAATGAAGCGACGAGTCGAGCACTACGTCCACCACTTACCATCAAAGTTTCACACATCACGATTTTGCACTTATCGCTTTGAGGTATAAGATGTTAAGCCTCGTTGCCCTAGTAATTACACTAGCTATAGCGCCTTTCGAACCGGAACACAGTAATGTCAACACAGTACTGTTCGTCGGATGAAGTAGGAGAGGCGGTGGTACTGAGACGATCTCTGGAAACGGAGACTTACCACCAGTGACATTTCGGGGTTGATTGACAATCGCAGACACCTAAGATTCCAACTTAAATTGTGTCGCATTCATAAAATTGAAATGTCTACTTAAGATGAATATTTTTTTTCTTTTATATTATACTATTTTTTTTATGCTTCTATATTGTTTATTCACCCTTCATCATCATTATCATTGCAACAAACTGGCCTCTCCCAAAGTTCTCCACATCGATCGGACCCGCGTTTCTCGCATCTAGAGCGTTCTCACGGTTCTCACCAGCTCGTCAGCCCACCTTTTTTTTTTTTTTTTTTTTTTGATATCGGTGGTGGAAATGCTGTTACCGCATACCCAGCGTCCTTTGCAGGGGGGGGACGCCGGGTTATGTGGGGCTCGGGGCCACTGAGATGTTGTGCGTGACCCCCATACCCACTAAAACCACCACCGCTTGTCCCGCCATACGCATACTGGAGACGCCCGGGTTTCAGTCAAGCAACTCTCCGGGCACCTCCGCGTATAAAACTCCTCCTGGTGGGTCCCCGCGGGGAGCAAAGGCACCCACCTGCCGTCCCGTACCGGCCCCTCGCGGGACCGGCACGTTGGGGCCCCCCGACCCCACAGACGACCGCGCGCGCCCAAGACGGAGCGCACGCCCGGCCGCCGCCCTCCCGTGAAGGAATTGGGCGGCGGCCTCTTCCCTCCAGACTACCCCACCCACTTCGACGAGGGAGGGGGGACAAAAACCAAGACTCCCCCGGGGGACGCACCCCCAGGGGAAACACGACAAAAGGCCCAAAGGGCCACGCCCAACGGCCCGAAGGCCCCATCACACCGTGTCCGGCTAGGGGCCCGTCGCTTACGGCGGGAGGAAGCGGACGGCGTGGTTCTGCCGCCGCGCTCTCCCGCCGGCCCGCCGCCGCCTGCAAGGTGCGGCAGCGGCGTCGGCCTCCCTCGTGCGCTCGGTGGCCTCCTTCTGACGCATCACTGCGCCGCAGAAGGAGGCCACCGCCTTCCAAGACCTCTCGCTGCTCAACATACGATCGATTACAGTCGGCAGCGAGAGGTCACTGCCGACTTGCACGACGAGGGAGTGGCGTTGCGGCCCCCATGCCGGGCACTCCGCCAGAGTGTGGTGCGCCGTATCAATCGGCGCACCACACTCGACGCATTCTTGCGTCATCTCTCTACGAGCCACCTGGTGCAGGTACTTGCCGAAACATCCATGGCCTGTCAGCACCTGCACCAGGTGGAACGTCAAGGCCCCGTACCGCCGGCTCATCCACCGGGACAGGTGGGGCCTGATGGCCTCCACCGTGTCCCGGCCGGCGGCAGGGTTACCTAACTCCGTCTCCCACCGCCGGATCAGGGCGTCATGGGCAACGCGCCTGATCCGGCGGACCGTGGCCGGGTCCGGCCGACGCTCTCCGGCATCCCGCAGGAAGAGATACACTTCCGCGAGCGACTGCGCCTGTAGATGCCAAGGCGCATCGCCCGCGAGAAGCGTACCCGCCGTCCAGGACACCGTACGGTATGCCCGACAGGCTCGGACCGCCAGGATACGTTGGGCCCTCTTCAACACGGGCCCGTTCCTGGCGGTCTCGCACCTATCCACCCATACGGGCGCACCGTACAGTGCCATACTCCGCAGGATGCCAGAGTATAGGCGCCGACACAAATGACCCGGCCCCCCGACATTGGGCAGCAATCTGCCCAGCGCAGCGGCGGTGGCGGTGAGCTTCGGGAGAAGCCGTTCGAAGTGCTCCCCGAAGCTCCATCGCCCGTCCAGAGTGAGCCCTAAATACTTGAGGGCTCCCCGCACTCAGTCCACCTTGTCCGAGGCCTCCCAACACTACATCACTCCAGGATCTCACTGTCCCATCAGCCGTCGGTCTTTTGAGCAATGTGCCCTGCCGAGTGTCACTTTAATCACAGATTAATTAGTATTTATATGCCAAGAAAGAAATACATATACTTTTGTATTCAGACCACAATTAGTAAACAAAGAAGTTCCACGTCTTACAGAGAGTAATAGAGAGGTTCTGATGGCAGATCCTGAAGTGACTGTCGACGCAATACTGGAAGGACCCTACAGGTCTCTACAGATCGACGATCTAGCAAAGATCGTATGAAGCTACTGGATGTCTCCAGAGCAAAACTAATACATGAGGATATTCTAGAATGAGGTATATTTTTTTTATTCTACAAATCGACGAGACAAGCGGGACTTTTACCTGTAAAGTTGCGCTAGTTAGAATGATATGATACTGCACCACATTGTGCTGAAACATTAGATCTTAAGCCTTGTTACCCAAGTAATAACGGCGCCCTTCAAACTGGAACACAGTAATGTTTGCATAGTACTGTTTGTCGGCTGGAACAGAAGCTACGGTGGTACCGACCTAGACGGTCTGTCCCAATGAGGTGGGTCTATCCCAGCTTTTTCCAACTTGTGGTGCGTGTAGCTGGTTCGTGTTACAATCGCTTAGCGGCGACGGATTGTTGTGTCCAGGCGTGACGCGGAACTGGGTCCCGGCCGACCAGCACAATGGGCTAATGGACAGTTGCCCGCGTCGGCTTGATTACCTGTCTATATTAACTTGTAGCAGGAAAATAAGTTGCGTATTTTCTAGAACATTAACTTAATTTAAGTAGTTTGCTGATGTGTAAGGGTTCCGCAAATATCACAGGATCCTAGCCAACCTCACCAGCTCGTGGTGCACTCTGCAAATCAACAAACGAGGCTTTGGCTCCCACCAACCCGCTTGGGCCAGCGAGGTGGGAAATGGCCCAAATCTCTTTAAACGATGTGGAGATCTTTAGGTGAGGCCATGTCAAGCAGTGGACGTCTATCGGCTGATGATGATGATGAAGCCATGACAAAACGTTCTTTTATATTTAAAAATAGTAGGAAATTTTATTTAATAAAGCGTTCATAAATCACACGCGGAGTTAAACAGTAAAGGTTCGAAGAGAACATTAACCACTTCAAACAATTAGTCTTCATCATCGTACGATAGACGTCCACTGCTGGACAAATCCTTATCCAAAAATCTCCACATGGATCGGTCCTCCGCTGCTCGCATCGTCGGACACTGGGTGCCGTCATTAGAAGTACGTAGGGATTTGAGCTATTTTCAACCACGCTGGCTTAAAGCGGGTTGATTAGCAGCACCACGAGCTGGTGATGTTGGCTTGGAACATATGAGTTGTTGTGCGGGACCGCTTACACCCCAATTAATTATGGCGGTTAATACGAAGTAACAAATCCGTCAACGTGGCCGCTCATTAGTTCTTATAACTCGTCAGCTGACGCACGCCGCGCGGCCACTCGGCAGCTGTCACTTGTCTTTCGGAAGCACGTCTTTGGCGGGAACTCGGCCGCAGCCAATCAGCGCGTGGCGACGGAGCTGTCAGCGCGCGACGCGTGCGCCTATAGTTTTTTAAATTACTCTATGGTTCTGTGGGGGTGGATAATCGGAACAGGGTAATATTTGCACAGTACTTGTTTTTTACAACCTTTAATTACAACAGCGAGATACAAACGGTGCAGGAAAAAAATCGCGAGGAAACCCGTAAACTGAAATCATCTTTATGTGTGTGTGGTGGTCCTAGTAAAGTGGCAACAGGCTCGCCCCCTGCTACATGAGAACTAATCTGACCACATTTGGCGAAAAGTGGGTGTTTATTCACCTCCGCCTACCCCTACTGGGAACAAAGTGTGATAATATAAATACTTAAAATACTTGTCGTGCTGGGGTGTAAGGGGTCCCACAACAACTCACAGAACCTAAACCAACATCAGCTGTTCGTGGTGCCCCCTGCTAGTCAACATACGAGGTTCTATCTCCAACCAACGCACATTGGGACAGCGTGGTAGGCTTCTACTGCCCGGTGCTATCAAAGGCCATAATCAATGCTGAAGGTAGTTATTGGATGCGAAAAGCGAAGAACCGAACGATGTGTTGACCTTTGAAGAAGCCTACATCCAGCAATGGATGTCTATCAGCTGATGATGATGGTTTTGTGCCACAGTAAAAAGGTTTTTTTATATAGAAACACATCTCTGTTGTCGGAGACCGTGTTAGTACCACCGCAGCGGCTAATGCAGCCGACAAACAGTACTCTGCAAACATTACTGTGTTCTGGTTTGAAGGGTGCTGTAGCTAGTGAATTTACTGGGCTATCAAGACAACATCTTACGTGTCAAGGCGACGAGCGAAATGCAGTGCAGTATATATCAACCTAACTATTGCCACGTTATTATGGGCAAGCGTATCTCTTACCATCAGGTATTGTTCGTCTTATTGCTACATAGTTAAAAAAAAAAATTATATCTCTCTCATTATCACATTTGAAAACTCCCACTAAATTAAAATTTTAATTAAAAAAAAATTTACAATTTGTTTTTAAATTTGGTTAAGGGTCAGGGGTGAAGCTTTGAAAACAAACTTCATGCACAAAGTTTGAGAACCGCTACTTAACAGGCATCGGTCCTAAACCGCATCTAGTGGTTTCCTGCATGCTTCACCAGGCTCATCTATTTACAACCTTTGATGGGGTGGTTTTTATTATTTTTTTTATACAATGAAGCGACGAGACGAGCGGGATGTTCACCTGATGGTAAGTGATACACCCACCCATAACAACGTGGCGCTAATTGGGATCGTATACACTGCACCAAATTGCGCTCATCGTCTTCATACATAAAATGTTTAGTCTCAGTACCTTAGTAGATACAGTATCTACAGCGCCCTTCTATCCGGAACACAGTACTGATTTCCAGCTGCGGTGGTACTCACCTAGACGATCTTCGGTATCTTCTAAAATAGATATTCTGCCTCTAAAGGTAAAAGACAAAGGTTATTTGAGATTTCTACTTACTAAAACTCCTTCGGTGGTCATCTTCAGTGCGTTTCAGGAGGTCCTGGAATCTCATACGGAACCTAAGAATTAAAGTACGTCTCAAGGCTGTAGTCCTCTTCGACATCTTCGCTATGGTACGACAAGTACTAGACCACCTTGTACTTGTCGTACATCTCGGGCTCGCTTAGTGGGCAATGAGATTTTATACTTTCAAAGCCCATGAAAACCGAAATCCTTTTAGTCGCCTTCTACGACCGGCAGGACTTACTTTAGTTCTATCCTTATTGGCTCGAGACTGCAAGGTAACGATAGCAGAGACCAACCACCAGTACAACATATTATTATAGTCAAAAAAAAAAAGAAAGTATATTTACAGGATTCTAGATTAATTTGTCATCATCAGTCCATAGACGTCCACTGCTGGATACAGGCTTCCACCAAAAATTTTACCACGATCAAGCATAGATTCATGTGAGGGGATTTGGGCCATTTTTCACCACGCTGGCCCAATGCGGGTTGGTGCGAGCTATTCCCTCGTCTGTTGATTATCAGGCTGCACCACAAGTAGGTGAGGTTGGCTTGGATCCTGTGGGTTGTTGTGCGGGATCCGTTACAACCCTTACAGGATTAATTTATATCATACCTGAAATGTTTGACTAAGTTAAAGGTCTAAAGTAACTTGGATCGAGAAAACAAAAAAACGTGAAAATTTGAGTAAACGAGCTCACAAGAGGGTGTAAGGGGCTCCGCACAACAACTCAAGAGACCCAAGCCATAATCACCAGCTCGTGGTGTACCCTGATAATAAACAAACGAGGCTCTGGCTATGGCCCAAATCCCCCCCATACGAACGCGTCTCTGGTGTCGGGGATGCGGGAAGTGCAGCACCGATTGATGTGGGGATTTTTGGTGGAGGCCAATGTCCAGCAGTGGACGTCTATCGGCTGATGATGAGTTCATGTACATGTGCAATTTAAACCTATACGAACTTTCTTTTTACCCATGTGGTTAAAATGGTTAATACACTGAGACCTGCTATTTTCTGAGCAACATATTAGGCACTCAATTTTGGACCTTAGTATTTTAGAATAGGGTCATAAATAAACTAAAATTATGATATTTACGTAAAAATAACTTTGCCCGTCCGCAGTTTAATTACAGCTAATGACTATCATGTTGAGGGTTCAGTTTTTTTTTATACCTTGTCACTACCGGCACCGGGACTGAGTGATGGATGGAGACGAAGTTCGTCTTTGGTTTCCGCACGAGTTTTTTTTTTGATGCTATTTTTAGTGCCAACCGGATATTTTCTTTTACTACAGCTGTTGGTTTTTTATTAAAGCAGAAATAAAAGGACAAAATGAAAAAGGCTGAACCGACTTTGACGGGACTTTCGTTGATAGACTGCTTCTAGATTCAACGCATAGTCTAGTACTATTTTCGTTGATGATTAAGGATTCAAGAGCGGCATTTGTATTTGCGAGAAACTGCCTTTTCATTGGCACCAATAACAATAAGGGTAAAGAGAACCGAAATTGTAAGAGGAAGCTTAAAGAAGAGATGGAGAACTGATGATGAAGGTAAAGTAAAGAAGAGTCGTTACATAGTGTGTCAGATTCAACGAGCATCAAAATATATTATAAGCGTGATATGATGGAATAGCATCATACACGCAGGACGATGACATTAATGAGTCAGTCGAATTTAGGACCCCGAGGTCAGGCCCAGCCCACCGCCGCTCCCACTCCAAATACTAAACAATTCCCACGGTAACTAGTAAATACATTTAGATTTCCATACATCTCTTGTTGCCACGGCTTGTGCAATACTAAAGGCTTCCGTTAAAGCTGTTGTTGCAATATCGCTATAGTTTTAATCATTATCTATTATTGTGACAATCACCGGAAATTATCGTTCGTAATCCTTGGATTCCGGTTGAACTTAAATGCCTCCAACGGAAGTAATTACCAAATCTCTGCAGAAGAAATATCATTATCAATACTTTCGTCAATTAGATTTATTGACGATTATCTGACATAAAATGACAGTCATATATAGTATGTTACTCAGTCATAGATCGCAATATATACTTGAATATTATATAGTAACATTCTATAAAAAAGTTGCTTAACTTTATTTTATTCATCTAAGCAACGAGACGAAGGAGACGTTCACTTGATGGTAAGTGATACGCCTGCCCACAACAACTTCGCGCTCTGATGATATATAGCGCGACGTCTTACACAAGATATTGAGTCTCGTTACTCCAGTAATTATATTAACTATAACGCCCTTCAATCCGGGACACATTAACGTTTGCACAGTTCTGTATCGCGGCTGCAATAGGAGCTGTGGTACGTACCTAGATGATCGCCGGCAACTGACACTTTTTTTTATCGTGAGTGAAATCTTAAAAGATACCCTGCTTCTGGTCCCTCAGTGCATCGGGAGGAGCTCCAGGATCTGCTATGAATGGTACCGGTGCCTCCTGCACTCTGGCTAAAACATCCCACGGAAGAGCAAAGCCCTCCTCAGCACCTACGCTGTGCTACGGCAAATACAAGATCTCCATGCATTTGTCGTCCTCCTAAGGCTCGATTATCGGGCTCTGAGGGCCTCCACCCTCTAGTTTCATGAACTCGAAGACCCTTTGAGTTGCCTTGTACAGGCAGACAATACCTTTGCTCTATTATTAATAGCTCGAGACTATAGGGTTGGGCAACAGAGACCTATCAGCAGTAAAACTCTATAAATATGCTACTTGATACGTATTCTAAGCTATTTTAAGTGCTTTAACTTTTGTGAAATGTCGCTCGCTATCCAAAGTATGACACCTCAATGCATCTCCTCGAATCCGGAGCTTCTCAAACTTCAGTAAAAGTTTATATCCGTTTCCTACTCCGGCGCCGGGCAGTAAGCCGGGCGCGCGCGAACTTTAATTTTGTTACTTTGACAGTTAGATCGTATTCACTCCTAGTAACTTGCCTTTTGTAGTACTTTAATAATACGTCACAGAGTATTGAGAAGTAATAGGTTTACGTCACAGAGTATTGTCAGGTAATAGGTTTGTGTAATAGAGTATTTAAATCTGTTGTTGAAAGGTCTAAGTTAAGTATTTTAAATAGTAGTAATTCTGACGCCGGAGGTCATCTAGGTACCGCTGCAGCTCCTATTTCAATCGCCGAAAGGTAATGTGCAAATATAATCGTGATCCGGTTTGAAGGGCGCTGTATTTTTTTTTAAATAGCCTAACGCTTGATTACGAGTCTCTGTTGCCGGAGACTGTCTAGGTAGGTGATACTGCAGCGCCAACCAATTACAAAGTACATGCTGCAGTGTACAATGATTACTGTTGTCCGGTTTGAAGGGCGCTGTAGCTAGTGAAATTATTGGGATAATGTGTTGTACATTATGTTTCCTGTCGATGAGCACAACGAGCTGCTGTATATATCACCATAGAGCCACGTTGTTATGGGCGAGCGTATCACTTACCATCAGGTGAGCGTCCCGCTAGTCACGTCGCTTCGTATAATAAAAAAAAATCATCGCTCTTACTAACAAGCAGTAAATGTAGTATTTAATAGCAAGACGTGTAAGTCTAGACCAGGGGTTGGGCGTGATGCAGTGAGTGATATCCTAACATTTTAAGGGTTCACGTATCACTTATAGCAGACGATAGCCTCACTCGTCTAATGAAAGGATATAATTCGAAAGTTATTTCCTAAAGTGCACCCTAACCGCGACTACAATGGCAAAGTGCTTCCGGCTCCGGTCCGGTGTGAACGCGCCCTTAGAGCATTAGGCCGCGCCCAGACCGAGCCCAAAGCGGCGCTCGTGACGGCTTTTAATTATATTTATTTTTTATCACCGTAAAATTTATCGTGTTGGGGTCGTCTATATCATCCGGTTTGGCATACGTTCCGTGATGTATAAGGCGGATCGGTCTTACTGTACGTGCCCTTATAGTTGAAAATGGTCTAAACGTTTACAGGAGTCTACAGAATCATCAATCACATTCATTCTAATCATCATCCATTATTATATAGATGTCCACTGTTGGGCGTAGACCTATCCCAAAACTACACATCGGTGCTTCTCTGTTATGATTAACCATCATCATCATCATCAGCCGATAGACGTCCACTGCTGGACTTCGATCGAAGCCAGCCAGTAACTATTCCAGCGCTTGACTACGATCCCACTTGGGATTTACCCCGTTCCACCACGGTGGGACAAGGAGGAACATTTCCAATTTTAAACAGGTTCAGCTCCTGGTTCTTGATAAGAGCAGCAAAGCAGTGAAACAGCCGGCGTCAGAGTTCCGTCTAAACAACGTGGGTGTCTTCAAGAGGAGAATGGATAAGCTGTTAACTAGATTAATGCACTTTACCACCACGGACCCCATCACACCGGGTAGAAACTTGGTGAAGCAATTACCGTTTTAATTAAAAATTAATAATTAAATTACTGTGGTAACGAAGAGGCGAAGAAGACACAATGTGGTGCTGTATATCATCATTTTTATCCAACGAGCGGGATGTTCATCTAATGGTAAGTGATACCCATAACAACCTGGCGCTAGTTAGGGTGGTATATAATACACCACATTGCGCTCGTTGCTTTGAGGCATAGAATGTTAAGTCCCGTTACCCCAGTAATTTCACTAGCTGCTAGTCTCTTCACACCGTAACACGTACTGTTTGTCAGCAGTAACAGGAGCTGCTGAGGTACCTACCTAGACCTAGAAGGAGTGACTGTAACAGTAAAATAAAGGCAGTTCCAAAGTACCAAGCATTAGTTCCCGAAATCGAACCAGGAGTCACCGTTTCCGTAACTGGTCAACCGCTGAACATCACCATCATCAGTCGACAGACGTCCACTAGACATAGGCCTCCCCCAATGATCTCCACATCCAGCCGCTTTTCGCAACCCTCACCAGATCGCCGCACCAACCGCTGAACGAAGGCAGTGAATTATCAGTGGTGACTGATAACTGTTTTGCAAACCGTACTCCATACGGTTTTGTGTGTAATGAAGCTAATGAGTGCGTTGTGAATTGTACGCGTAATACTTTCGTGAATCCAAGATGGCCGACAGCGGCTGTCAGTTGCAGGGGGCTGTCGCGCCGAGCGGAAGTGGGTACGAGCTGGATACCGCCGAACTATTATATATTTGACAAATAATTGTTGGAACAAAACGACGTGTGTGTAGCGGACAGGCTCGGACATGTCACCGTCTCGTTAATAACTATTGTGCTCGCTCGAGCTGGTCCGTTTGTGTTATCTGAACATGGTATTGCTCTCGACTTGTCTAAATGAAACTGTAGTGATCATGAAAAATTCTTATAGAGAAAAATCTTCTAGATAGATGGTTCGGCCATGTTGAATGAGTGAATGAAAGCAGATTAACGAAAGAGGTATACAAGGTAAGAATGATTGGACAAATCGGTGCAGGTCGACCTAGGCGGACATGTTCCGGATCAAATCGAAGATGTCCTAAAGAAAGGCCGGGTCAAGAGTACTCGCAACCGACGAGCATGCATGAAGACGCTCATGAAAGTGAAGGAAACGAGGGAGGTGTGCCAGAATCGTAGGAAGTGGAGGAGTGCCCGGCATGGGGGCCGCAACGCCACTCCCTCGTCGTGCAAGTCGGCAGTGACCTCTCGCTGCCAACTGTAATCGATCGTATGTTGAGCAGCGAGAGGTCTTGGAAGGCGGTGGCCTCCTTCTGCGGCGCAGTGATGCGTCAGAAGGAGGCCGCCGAGCGCACGAGGGAGGCCGACGCCGCTGCCGCACCTTGCAGGCGGCGGCGGGCCGGCGGGAGAGCGCGGCGGCAGAACCACGCCGTCCGCTTCCTCCTGCCGTGAGCGACGGGCCCCTAGCCTGGCACTAGGCGTGGCCCCTTGGGCCTTTTGTCGTGTTTCCCCTGAGGGTGCGTCCCCCGGGGGAGTCTTGGTTTTTGTCCCCCCTCCCTCGTCGAAGTGGAGGGGGGGAGTTTGGAGGGAGGAGGCCGCCGCCCAATTCCTTCATGGGAGGGCGGCGGCCGGGCGTGCGCTCCGTCTTGGGCGCGCGCGGTCGTCTGTGGGGTCGGGGGGCCCCAACGTGCCGGTCCCGCGAGGGACCGGTACGGTACGGCAGGTGGGTGCCTTTGCTCCCCGCGGGCACCCACCAGGAGGAGTTTTATACGCGCCCGGAGAGTGGCTTGACTGAAACCCGGGCGTCTCCAGTATGCGTATGGCGGGACAAGCGGTGGTGGTTTTAGTGGGTATGGGGGTCACGCACAACATCTCAGTGGCCCCGAGCCCCACATAACCCGGCGTCCCCCCCCTTGAAAAGGACGCTGGGTATGCGGTAACAGCATTTCCACCACCGATATCAAAAAAAAAAAAAAGGTAAGTACTACCCCAACCCCTATTTCAGCCAACAATACTGTACTGTACTGTGGTCGGGCTTGGAGGGCGCTGTAGGTTAAAGAAGTTTTATTTCAATCGACGATTTGATTTACAACGGATTGACCGTTATCTGCAAAGCTATTCATTGATGAAGTATATACCAGCCGATAGATGTCCACTGCTGGACCCAGGCCTTTCCAAGAGATCTCCACGTTTATAGGGGTTCATATGGAGGGATTTGAGTCATTACCACCATCCTCACCCAATACGGCTTGGTGGAAGCCAGAGCCTCGTTTGTTGATTAGCAGGCTGTACCACGAGCTGGTGAGGTTGACATGGCTCCCGTGAGTTGTTGTGCGGAACCCCCTATGGATGTAGTGTTTACACTTACAAATGCTACAGCTACTGAGTCATACAACTCTGTAGCTAGCTGATCTAGTAAAATTACCTTATCAGCGGCTTTAACGGAAGTTTGCTCTGATAACAGTGAATATCGGACATTGCCGAGCTTTGAATGGATTTGCACGTCGTGAACATGAATCAACAAATCCTTTAAGATTAACGTAAGGTATGGTAAAGGACAGGTCCTTCAACATCGGCATCATCACCCCCTTTCTCATTAGTCAGAATTTACTCCTTTCCCTGGAGCTATTATCTTGGAGTGTCATCGAGAAAATAATTCTAGGGAGCTATTAGTAACATATATGCTAATACCTGTTACTTCAGAACGCAGAAGTACAGAAAGAAGAGCACTGGTACAGAAATTCTGGTATTTTTTAAATTCTCGAGAAAAACGAAATGTTCACCTGATGGTAAGTGATATCCTTTTCTTCTTCTAGATTAGTGCGTTGACGTGAAGGTCTCCATGAGGATAGTAAATAGGCTTCTTCCGCACTAGTGCGCTTTACCATCTAGATTACATCTCCACTTACAATATCGCTAGTTGGGATAATATACACAACATATAATGCTCGTTATGAAATAAGAGATTTTAAATCTCGTTACCCCAGTAGTTTCATTACCTTCAAATGGTGTAAGGGGTCCCGCACGACAACTCACGGAACCCAATCAAAGCTCACCAGCTCGTGGTGTAGCCTGCTAATCAATAAACGAGGCTCTGGCTCCCAAAGACCCGGATTTTTGAAGATCTTTGAGAGAAGCATATGTCCAGCGGTGGACATCTATCGATTGGTAATTATGATGATGATGACTGATTGTCAGCTGCAATAGGAGCTGCGATGGTACCTAGACGGTCTCCGGCAATGGAGACCTACCACCAGTCATAGTAGATACCAAACTGTTTAGTCACATGATAAGATGAACAGCTCATCTCGTCACTTCAGTGACTAAAAAAAACGGGACTTCATTATCTGCCCACTTCATCATCATCATCATTATCAGATCTACCCACATAAGAGCAGTAGTATTTTTTATCTGTGCACAAATTAGACAAGCAAGTAATGAAAAGCCTTACAAGTAGCCAATTCAGTTCGAACGTCAGTCACATCTCGGACGTGATGGGGAAGCCGGCTCTGAATGTAATCAGCTCCAGCCCGCGACCCTGCCGGCTGAAGTGTAATCAGGTCTTTTTACGACTTCACTTTAATGTTACACTGTCGGTACATGTCTAACGAGAAAACAGGGCGGCCATTTTGTTTATTCGTATTGTCTTATACAATAATTTATTCACAGTGTTATATAAATTTACAGATAGTATAGTTCTTTTTTTATTCCAGGTCACAGTAACACGATTGTTTATAACTAATTAGGATGGTATACACTGCATCATATTGCGTTCGTCGCCTAAGACATTTTTTGTTATTATATGAAGCGACGAGCCGAGCGAAACGTTCACCTAATGGTAAATGATACGCGTGCTCATAACAACGTGGCGCTGGTTAAAATTATATACACTGCACCATATTGCTTTCATCGTCTGAGACGAGATGTTGAACCTTGTAACCCCAGTAATTTCACTAACTAAAGCGTCCTTTACACCGGAACACAGTAACATTTACACACTACAGTTAATCCGTTGCAATAGTCGCTGCGGTGGTACCTAGCTAGACGGTCTGCAGCAACCTAGATGTGTGTGGTACTTAGCTAGCGTTAGCAGGCGTATCACTTACCATAAGGTGAACGTCCCGTTAGTCTCGTGGCTTTGTCAAATTAAAAAAAAAAAAAATTGTTTCGAGACGCGATCAAAAAAAAAAAAACTTATGTCAAGTATCAATATTGTCTGTCTATGTAGTTTTTCACCTGTCAGATATTCTTCTTTTTTCGCGCCATAAAAGATGGCGGCCATAAAAAGAAAACATATCAAGTGTCAAAATTTCTTGTCTGTCTATGTAGTTTTTCACCTGTCAGATATTCTTCTTTTCTCGCGCCATAAAAGATGGCGGCCATAAAAAGAAAAAAAAATATTTTTTTTTAACAAAAGCCTAAATAAGCTGCAATCGAATCGATACAAATCGTTATGTTTACGAGACAATGTGTCTATCGATAAACCTGCCGATTTGATATACCACCAGCGCGGTCGTCGTAATGACCTGTCAGACGGTACAGCCACCACCATTACAGGCACTAACGAGCAGATCGACGCGATATGCTCGACAGTAGAGGAAAAAAAGTATTTACTTACGTCACACTTACTGATCACTAATCTCTATTTTTTTTCAAACCACAAGCTAAACGCTTGGTTATTATCACACCTGATTTTAAGTGATGTGGTGAAAGAGCACTTTTATGTTGACGAGACAAGCAAGATGTTCACCTGATGGTAAGTGATACGCTATACCATAATCTGGTATATACCCCAACACAGTACTGTCAACTGTAATAAGCGCTGCGGTGGTACCTACCAGCAGTAAAGCTCTAGCCTAGTAGAAGCGTATTCAGTCTTTTCAGAATCACCACAGGACAGGAACACCAGCACCGGCAAGTTGTTCCACTCCCTTGCTGTTCTCATGAAGAACGAGGAGCCGAAACTCTTTGTATATATGTGTGAAAAGAAAACGTGTACACCGTAAATAAAATAACTTCATCATTATGAATGTAATTGTCGTACGTTTGTATGTATTAAGTATTAATACTAGGTATAATGTATTAAATATATTATTATTAGTATATTATTAAGAATAGGACTAAGATATTCCCTGCCTATCCTATAAGCCGACTAAAAGGGTCCTAGAGTTCGTGAGCCTTGAGGGTGGGGACCATCAGAGCCCGATAATTGAGCCTTAGGAGGATGGCAAATGCATGGTGGTCTTATATTTGTCGTAGCACAGCGTGGGTGCTAAGGAAGGCTTTGAATTTCCGTGGGATCTTTTTCTTCCGGTGCCCCTCCTGATGCACTGAAGGAGACCACCGAGAGGGGTTTTAGTGGGTAGAAGGCCCACATAATCTTATCTTCTCTCAAGGTATCTTTTAAGATTTCCCCTGCGATAAAAAAAGGTACGTACCACCACAGCGCTTATTGCAGTCAACAAACAGAAGTGTGTAACATTACTGTGTAGCTTGTAAAGTTACTGCGGTAACGAGTCATAGTAAGATGAGCTTAATGTAGTCCTGAACTCAAGAGGTATGTCAGTAGGCTCTTTCGTCGAAATTGTTCTTTCTTAGTCGCCTTCTACAACACGGCGATGATAAAGTAGAACAATGTAGCACATCTCTCACATACACAACTGAATAAGTTATATAACTTTATAACTTGGATAAAAATATAAAGAAAGAAAAATCCCGTACATTTGTAGAGGGGTGGGAAAGTTTCATTATTGCCACTCCGAGACTACTTTTTATTCCCCTCCCGCCTGAAGGTGCTCCGGGATTGATTTCCAATTTAATTTTTATATGAAAGCAGTACTTCTGTGCTCTTTTATAAAAATGGAGTCGGTAGCTGTTCCAATCAAGTCTTTTCATCTCGTTGATTCAAGTGTTGAAAGCACATCGATATTATTGCTATTGTCCAAAATGAAGATCGTTTATCTCATACAAAGATTTTCACATCATTCGGGTATTCTGGATCGATGCGGGTTGATTGGAGCCAGGACCTCGTTTGTTGATTAGCAGGCTGCATCACGAGCAGGTGGGGTTGGCTTAGATCCCGTTAGTGGTTATGAGAGATCCCTTACACAGCAGTCCGACAAGCAGTTCTCTGCAAATATTACTGTTGCAATTTGAAGGTTATAACTGGTGAAATTACTGAGGTAACGAGACTTGACATTTCATGTCTAACAAGCATTATATGACGTTGTTATGTTTTTATTTAAGACCTCTTCGAGGGTCATCTTCGATGTTTTGTGAAAGGCCTCTCGGCACTACGCTTCAGCACATTCCATGGAGCGCTGTAGCCCTCCTCGAAATCGTCGCATTGGTACAACAAGAACTAGATCACCTTGTACTTGTCGTTCATCCCGGGCTCGCTTAGTGGACAATGAGGGCCTCCACCTTTAAATCCCACAACCCCGAAACTCCTTTTAATCTATTTCTATGACAGGCGAGGCTTGGCCTAGGTTAGCGTAGAAATGGTAATAAAAGAGAAAGTAAAAGTTAGTACTATCGCCTCTTTGATGAGGGAAGACAACAGCCGCGCGACCTTTTTGTAGTTCTGCTAAAAGTTAATAGAAAAAGTAATTAAAAAGAACCAGACTTAAAATAAAAGAGAAATTATAACAGTCTAAAAAATACAGCACGGCAGTCTGTCTCCCTTATGTGATCGCGAAGTATGAAAGGAAACGGAAAAGAGAAAGGTAGAGGAACAAGAACAGAATGAAAGATAAGAATGAAAGGAAAGAAGGAAGGAAGAAGATAATGAAGGTAACAAAAAAATATATATAAACGGATGGCATTATAAGCCCAGGCCCAAAAATGCTCGTGAGGGAACGAGCAAAAAAAAACCTAGGTTAGCAAACCGATACTTAAATGTAAAGGTAAATTCAATTACGTCGTTCTCTTTTATAAAACTTCTACAAACACCGACATGAAAATAAAAACATTTTTAGGATAATATGAAAGTGGACCCATAATGGAAAACTGATCCGTGTGATGATCTTTAGGAAATGTCCATGTCCAGCAGTAGATGTCAACCGATTGATGATGATAAAGATAAATATGAAGTACCCACAACAAACACTTGACCGAACTTAACAAAATAAAACTAGTATGTTCATGTTTTAATTGGCGTGGAAATTTATTGTATGATTCAAACTTTAAAAAAGCTTCAGAAAAATTATAAATATATATAAATAATTGATACTACACAACTATAGATTTAATTTAACATAATTTAATGAGTATAAGTAACAAGTGAGCAATTATACTTACACACAAATGTGTGATCGAACCGTGGATACTGCTGCTTTTTATTACAGATAAAATTTCTTTAATATTGTTTATATCCGATTTAAACGAATGAGAATAAAGGTTTAATGTAGAAATCTAGATTAATATCGAAAGAATAGATATGAAGCTAATTCACTAGAATTAGGTTATTGCTTGTTAAAGTTTATTAGTGTATACGTTGATTAGTCCGGATCCGCCGGAGCGGATGTAATACGTTTAGCCGTTACTTGATTTGTTTCTGTTTGTTCGTTGAGCGAATTGCTTGATGAGTTGTTAGATAAAGATAGTAATTTTAGTAAATTAATGTTTGTTGTGTAATAAATAAATGAAATATACCGTAACTTGATCTAAAGAAAATTTAATAAATACATCATCATAACTGTGTAAGTTTTGTAGCAGTTCCAAGCCGTCTTCTATCATAAATAATGTTCTGTTTTATCGTCCAGTCTCTTCTAGCCGTTGGTTGAGCCGTAAACCGTCGATTCAACTAAAGACTTTCTTCTCTAAACTACCATTGATTATTCTGCAAATACTACCCTCTATTACTGTTATTATTACGACCACTGTTACTGACTTTAAAACCAACCTTCGTTCTCCGTCCGAAATCTTCTTTACTTCAGTTCTGTTATCTGTAAAGGTCGATGGTAGTAGTAAAGGTCGCACGCTGTTACGTTAGCTCCGATATTGGGACTGTTTTTAAATATTTTAAATTGCTACTAAAATATCTTTAAGTGTAAAACCCTTTCCTTGGAGTGAAACAGTGGAGGTTTGATAATAGAAACTTGTGATTAGACTATTATGAAGCCATAAACATTAAAAAACGTTGATGAAAATAAAATTGTGCAGAATCGGGCGGTAGTCTTAACATTAGTTACAAAATTGTGCAAGTGGACTCGACGCGCGACTCTCACAGTTAAGTACTAAGCATAAGCGCTATACTCCCATACGCTGAGCGACGCGGCTGGCTCGAGGCGGAAGGGCCGTAGTCATATCATCAAGCATTTGAGAGTAAAAGACAATTTTCTGCAACTTCTAAATTTGATTTCAAGATGGCCAGTTCAGATTGGGGTTGCTGTACGCCTGACTCGAACAACAGGGACAAGCATATTTTATGCATAAAATGTAAAAAATATTTCCATCTTAATTGTATATGTCTTGATGAATCCTCGATTTCTCCAGGCATGCGATCTGCTTGGAACTGTTCGGAATGTACCCGTAATTCAGCAAAAACCTCAAAAAAAGAACCATCTCGATGTAATACCAACACAAGAGGGACTAAACGGCAAGGGTTAGTCTCGCAGACGGATAGTACTAATTTACCAATTACTAAAAATGATATACGCGAAATTGTACAGGATGTGATTAACCAAAACATGAATGACATTCTCTGTAAGATTCAGGACAACTTGAAAAACTTTTTTGACACAGAACTTAAACCAATACGTAACGAACTTATTGAAATAAAGGAATCCATGACTTTCATACATTGTGAGTACGAAGACTTGAAGAAGGAATCTGAAGGTTTCAAATCAAAAGTAACTGAAGTGACTTCAAATTTTGTTAAAATAAAGACTACCGTCGATGATCTCGATATGCGAATAAATCAACTGGAGCAACTGGGCCGTCGGAACAACATTGAACTTCAGTGTGTACCTGAAAGCAAGAGCGAAAACTTGATGCTAATGTTTAAAGAGATCGGTAAAGTTGTCGGGTGCTGTTTAGACGATAACAAAATAGTGCACATAACACGTACATCCAAGATTAATCGCACTACCTCTCGCCCTCGTTCCATCATTGTCCAGCTTGCTTCTCCGCGACTTCGTGATGAATTTCTAGCTGCAGTGATAAGATTTAATAAAACTCACCCGCAAAATAAGTTAAACAGTACGCATATAAATTTGACTGAAAAATCATCACCCATTTTCGTCACTGAACATTTATCGCCGATTAACAAGACTCTTCATGCGGCTGCCCGAATGAGAACCAAAGAATTGGGATACAAATTCGTGTGGGTTCGTAACGGCAAAGTCTTTATCAGAAAAAGCGATGAAACTGAACACATACTTGTAAGGAACATGGAAACGCTAAAACATATAGTTTAAATTACTAATATCAATTTACTTTGTTGTCTACTTCTTGGTGCTATTCACTGGCCTATAAAACCCGTTCTTTCGCGAACCTAAAAGTATATTACTAAAATACACGCGGCTTAAGAACTAAAACACATGAACTCCACCGGCAAATACTGTGTAACGACTATGACATTATTGTTCTCACTGAGACATGGTTGAATAGCACAATATCTAATACCGAGTTGTTTGACCAAAGATATGTAGTACATAGAAGGGATCGGTGCGCCTCATATTCGTGCAAAAAGGATGGAGGTGGAGTGCTTATTGCTGTATCTAGAAAGATAAACTCTAAAAGAATGTATGCCTGGGAATCAATTTTGGAAGATCTTTGGATAACGGTGGAAATACCTATCTCTCACACAACCCAACTAATGGCATTCTGTGCAGTATATTTACCGCCTCCCGTACGGCACTCCACATTGGATCTTTTTATTGAAAACTGTAATAGTGTTCTAGAGAATGCCATCTTTGCTTGTATTTTAGGTGACTTTAATTTAGCTTGTATGAACTGGAGCTTGTTGAGCGATTCCTCTAAGCCACACGTTGTACCTACCTTATGTCAACATTTTGTAGACTTTATACATGTTAATAGTCTTACCCAACATAATTCTATAGTTAATTCCTCCAACAGAATACTTGATTTGGTTATCTCGAATACATCGTTTTGTACGGTTAGTCACTCTTTAAGCACTTTAAGTATAATCGATCAATTACACCCTCCGCTTGATGTTGATATTACCCTAATTAATGAAATAAAACTCCCTTATAATAGTGAAATGGTTAAACTCAATTTTTATAAAGCTAATTACCATAAAATCTTCGAAGGTCTCGAAGTCTGCAACTGGAACGAGTTGTTTGAACATATTCATGACGTTGACGATCGCTTACAACTCTTTTACAATAAATTAACTGAACTAATACAGAAGTTCGTACCAAAGAAAAAGTATAAAAGAAAACATTACCCACCCTGGTTTAGCCAAAATTTAGTTAGATGTCTAAAAGAAAAATATAATCTTAGATGTCGCTTCAATAAATATAAAAATCCTATGGACGAACTGGAATTGCGATTACTAAGTTCACGCTGTACTCGTCTAACAACGAATTGCTACAAACAGTATATTCAAAATATTGAGCTCCAAATTACCAAAAATCCTAAATTGTTTTGGTCCTACATAAAATCGAGGCGAGGTGGCCAAAGTTTATATCCTAGTCTGATGACAGATGGCGCCATAGCCACTTCTGACGGCCAACAGATATGCGAAATGTTCTGTTCACATTTTGCTTCAGTTTTCACTAATAAAATTGATTCTTCTAAAGTATCTACAGATTATGCGGAAGCTGTTAGGAAAAATAATACATTACCTTTGGCTTTGCCAGTTATCGACCAGTCCTTACTCTTAAATAAATTGAAGACTATTGATATTAACAAGGGCGCCGGGCCTGATGGTATACCACCTATATTTTTGGCCCGATGTGCCAATCTGTTAGTTGAACCTCTTATATTAATTTACAATCTTTCCTTGCAATCAGGAGTGTTTCCGAAAATGTGGAAGATTTCAAAAGTAATACCCGTATACAAAACAAATAGTGATAATCATATAAACAACTATCGACCAATATCAATATTATCAAGTTTTGCTAAAGTTTTCGAATCCATGGTCTGCCCATACATACAACATCATTTTTATCAACTCTTAAATAACAGTCAACATGGGTTTGTTAAGCATAGATCTACTGCAACGAACTTGGTCGACATTACCGAGACCCTAATTGAAGCACTTGATGCTGGTAAACAGGTTGATGTCGTTTACACAGATTTCAGTAAAGCTTTTGACCGTGTAGCGCATGACATCCTACTGCAAAAACTGTCAGCGTATGGATTGTCGGATATGTTTTTGCAATGGATCAAATCCTATCTTGATGATCGCTCTTTATTTGTCGCTGTGAATGGCTTTCAATCTCACCTACGAAACGTTACTTCAGGAGTGCCTCAAGGGTCTCACTTGGGACCAATTTTATTTAATATTTTTGTAAATGATATCCCCAACAACATTAAATTTTCAAAAATCTATATGTATGCTGACGACCTTAAAATGAGCAAGACCATTGAAACAAATGATGATTCTCTAAAACTGCAAAAGGATCTTAACTCCCTGGTTGAATGGTCTGATAACAATGGCATGGTCCTCAATTGTAATAAATGTCTCGTTGTAAGATATGCTAGGAAAAGTAACATAATCACTTACAAATACAGCATAAAAGAAAATATCCTCCAAGAATTCGAAGTAATTAGAGATCTAGGGATTATCTTTGATAATAGGTTGACTTTTGTGCCTCATCTCGAAAATATTACGAAACGAGCCTCAAAAATGCTCGGGTTCATAACTCGTAATTCAAAAGGTTTTCGTTGTGATGCTAAAATTACTCTATACTACAGCATAGTACGCAATATTTTGGAGTACTGCTCAGTTGTATGGAGGCCACACTATGCTACCCATACATTAAGAATGGAACGGATACAAAAAAAATTCGTTAGACATCTAAAATTCTCTTGTCAAATTCCTAAACGAGAAATCACATCATACAAAAACCAACTATCACATTTTAAAATGATCTCTCTAGCTGATCGCAGTATATTAAATGACTTATTGTTTGTATCCAAAATCTTTAATAATAAGCTAGATTGTTCTTCATTGTTAGAAAAATTTCAATTACGCGTCCCTGTTAGATATCCTAGGTACAAAATAACTCCGTTCCAGCCGCCCTTTCGTAAAACAGTTTTCGGATCAAACTCTCCAATTTCCAGACTATGCAAGTTGCTCAACCAGTATAGCGATCACCTGGACATCCACAATGATTCACCCAACAAGCTCCGCCAAATAATTAAAAAGTTACTTTTAAAGAGTTCCTAGTTTGTAATGGCATTCTCCTAATGGTCGTTATATAATATACAATAACTGCCAGTATTAGTTTATATTAAATGTAAGATGTATTTACCTGTAATTGCCTTGTTACATTTAATTTAATATAATTGCATGTATTTTTGTTAAAGAATTAGTGTATACAAGCGTTGGTAAATCAAATAAATAAATAAAAAAAAATAAAAAATAAATATCTCTGTCTTCTCAATGTATCTCTGATGTGTCCGTAACGAGCTACCATCTTTCCCCACATTTTTTTTTTTTTTTGTAGTCCTTGAATAGTAACAACAGATATAGGAATAAGGTTAAAGCCTGTCGTAGAAGACCACTAAAAAGATGTTCAGGTTCGGGAATTCGAAAATGGGCGCCCTCATTGCCCGTTAAGCAATTTTGGGGTGGTCGACGACAAATACCAGGTGGTCTAGATTTTATCGTAGCAGAGCGAGGATTCTAGGAAGAGTACTTTAGGGCATTTCTTTCAGAGCTCCTTGCAAAGCACCAAAGGATATATTATCATCATCATCCGCCGATTTATGTCCACTGCTGGACATAGGCCTCTCCCAATGATCCCCATCGAACGGTCCTGCGCTGTCTGCATCGCCGGGCATAAGGGGACGTCGTTTGTCCTGTACTTCATGTGGGGGGATTTGGGCCATTTTTCACCAGGATGGCCCAATGCGAGTGGGTGCGAGAGCCTCGTTTGTTGATAAGCGGGGTGCACAGCGAGCAGGTGTGATTAGCTTGGGTCCTATGAGTTGTAGTGCGAAATCCCTTATACCAGGACCATTACCAAAAGATAACCATCGAGGTTTTAGTAGGTAAAAAATATAATCTTGATTTTCCATTAAAAGCGTTATATCTTTTAAAGTTTCTTCCTCCCTTCCGATAAAAAAAAAGAAAGCGTTTCATTTCACCTTTAGAATGAAAACAGCGAAAGGTTATTTTAATTTGCCGGTATCAATGTTTTTTCCCAGATGAGGATGCAGTGGTTTTAAACCATCATAGACCAGATTGTTGCTATCATAATAACAACAATATTTGATATATATAAATAGATTGTGTTCGTTTCGTTTCTAAAAAGCGGTAAATTTAGTAGATCCTGTGTGGAAGGGAGGAGTTAACTGTCGGAAGTTACCATAATGAGGATGTGGACGAAATGTCGCGCGGCTGCGTAATAGCAGGTGAGCGGTGCCGCGAGCTGGATGTGTTGCGATCTTCACTTTTATCTTTTCTAATATTACATGTATTTTTTTTATAATGGACTAACACTTGACCTTAAATTAAAAAGTTAAGATAAAGGTATGCCCAGTGTGAAATAGAATCTCTCTCTCCCTCTCTCTCTCTCTACAGTCTCTCATATGTTGATAAAATACGGCAATGCTGTCATAGCGGTTGTTTTACACCATGAAGGCGATAGCTAGTCTTCTTCTTCTTGTGCTCTTTCAACTAATGAAGATTGGACACCCGTTCTGGGAATCCATTCCAAGATAGCTATTCAGGCGGATTCATAATATATATGGCGTTAGGATATTTACACGGGATATTTAGATGAATTTAGGTACAAGGTAATAAGTCTCTTTATCCTAGTATTAAGTTAAAACGCTTTTCAAAGTGGAGTAATATTTGTACACTGGGAATAGAACCAGACAAAGAAGAATAGGGATGTAAAGATTCTCTCAGACAACTCACGGGATCTAAGCCAACCCCACCTGCTCGTGGTACACCATGATAACCAACAAACGAGGCACTGGCTTCCACCAACTCACATTGTGCCAGCGTGGTGGAAATGGCCCAAATTCCCCATATAAACCCGTACAAACGACGGCCCCTCGTGCCCGACGGTACCGAAGGCCATGCTGGCTGTAGTTCTTTGGGAGTTGTCTATGTCCAGCAGTGGACGTAATGAATTGGTGATAGAAAAGGATATGCCGTAGTGATTCAAACTAAGAGTCATCGTGAACGGGCTTGACATCTGTAAATATCTGTGTATTATTTTAGGTCTATCCCTCTATATCAGCTCCACCGTGTTCGTCTTCGGATCTTCCTTGACTGTTTTTCCATATCTGTCCATTTGTCGGTTCATGTCATGTTTCCAACTCTTCGATGGTCTTCATGTCAAAATGCGTCTAACTGTAGTCTGTAGTACTGTCGTCTATTCGAGCAATGTGTTCAGCCCATCTCCACTTATTCTCAATTTTTTTCACTAAGATTCGATCTTCCAATTCGTTAAAATCTACTTGTCCTTTCAATATTTTAGAAATAGCTCGAAAATAAATAAAACTACTATACAACATAATGAGTAAGACGAACAGTTATTATTCCAAGAAAAAATTATTACTGCTTTTACAAAGTTACCGATACAAAGAAAAGTTTCATAGATAAGATTAAATTGTTTTAATGTTAAGATATAATTAATAATCTATATATATAGAATGGTAATTAGATTTTAGCTATATCTACATACATATATGTATAAGAAATATCTAATTACCATTCACTATAACTCAATCATCAATCTCAATACCATTACTCGTCACTTTGTATGTATATATATATATATATATATATATGTATAATATAGTGCAGTGAAATATCGTAATTGGTGCCAATTTACTATGGGTGGGAGTGTCACTTATCATTAAATGAACGTCTTGTTCATTTAATTTTTTACAGTATTAAATTAAAATGATTTTTTTAAATATATATATACAACAAATTCAAAACTCCGTACAACGACTCCGTGGCGCAACGGTAGCGCGTCTGACTCCAGATCAGAAGGTTGCGTGTTCAAATCACGTCGGGGTCAAAACTTCTTTTTTTTAATATTTCTGGTAATATTTTCTATAATTTTTTTTTTTTTATTTACTATTTTATTAAAAATTTCTGTACTTTTTTTTATCTACAAATCATATGACAAATAAGATCGAGAATTACAGCACGGTGTCCGACGACGATATAAAAAACTATATGCTCAGTTATGGGAGATAATGTTGATCTCCCATAACTGAGCATGAGCATGAGGTCTTTATACACATCTACTACTGGACATAGATCTTCCTCAAAGATCATCACACCGTCCAGTTCTCCATATCTGTAGCAACTATTGAGGACTCAGTACTTAAGTATACTAGACCTCAGTTTCATATGGCATTAGGTGACGTTAACGTGAAGATGGACGATCTTGTGAAGTATGAAACCGTTGTAAGTGGGTAGTCATAGAATCGAATCAACGTGATAGGCACTGCAGTGGTACTTATCTAATCTTGGTAATCATTATCATCATCGTTTCAACCGATGAACGCCCACTGTTGGACAATCATTGGAACAGGTTTCTTAAAGCCGGGTACTGAGATGTTTGAGTCCAGTGACTGCAAGCTAATATTTTGGTATCGTCCGTCTACGTAGTGCGGGGTCTGCTAATGCTGGTACATATCATCATAAGGGAATATAAGTGAGATCCGACAGTAGAGCTGGAACTAGCAGCTCAGCAAATGCAAGCTATAAATCTGTTGCTGTGTGAAGTACGCCACGTACACTGACGCATATCCAATTTATTTTCACGTCAACAATGAAGGGTAGGTTGAAATATTCAAATGCATTCGCCGCGTGCACGCCGAGGGTTGAGATCTCATTCCGGATCCACAGCAAACTTAACCGGATGCCAACACCGGCGCTAATATCTTGATTTTTACATGTCGTTAATCATCAACCAAAATTATAATAATTATAAACAACTCTCTTAATTTGCCCACTGCTGGGATTAGATGACTTCTCTCAAGCTGTTTGTGCATTGACTAAGCGAGTGTTAATGGATGTCATGGATACACCAGGTTCCTCCTGATGTTTAAACCCCGTTGAAGCTCAACCTCAGTTGATATCGAACCGGCTGCTCATACCTTCGACGAACAAACTGAGCTATCACAATTTAGATAGAAAATAGAACTTAATGTTATCACACTCTGTTCCTGATGACTAGAATTATGCGAACATTACTATCTTCTAGTAGTAAGCATTGCTAATGAAATTACTGTGGTAACGAGATTTAACTCAACTTATCACAAAGAAAAATAAAGAAAAGATCCTTGCGATGGACAGATATATATCCAACAGGACTAATACCATCTGGTAAACAATTCGCACTTCACTTAGTTTTATTAGTAGTTTACTGGAGATAGGTCTCTGTTGCCGGAGACCGTCTAGGTACTACCGCAGCTTTTATTGCAGCCGACAAACAGTACTATGAAAACATTACTGGGTTCCAGTTTAAAGGAAGTTGTAGCTAGTGAAATTTCTAGTGTAACGAGACTTAACATCTGTTTTAACTAGCAGCACGTTGTTACTTATTCAGTCGAATGTTCCGCCTCTGAATAATAAAAAAAAGCAATACATCATCAGCCGGAAGACTCCAACTGCTGGGCGTCGGCGTACCACAAAGATCACCACGCCGCCCCGGGAAGCTTGCGGAATAAAAAGGTCGGTCGCGTTAAAGCAACAGTAAATCCATCGTGCACTCCTAAAATTGATTAAATAGTGCAGAGGGAGCGCGGGCAAGGGGCGCGCGGTGCGGGCGCGCGGCCGCGGGCGGGGGGCAAGATGGCGCTCGTTACGTCACTTTCACAGCCGTACGTTTGGAATTAGATCAGTGGCTTGAACGCGAGCTGGTGGACGGTTGTCTTATACCGCGCGAACTGGTTTCCGAACGCACGCGTACTACGTATCAGTGCTTTTTCAGTTTAGTGCTAAGTTTTTTTTTCTAGGTCATTTCAGCTTTTGCCTTCGCCGTCGGACGAATTTCAACATTGTTTATGTAAGTTTATTCCTTAATCTATCCCGCCGTTACAAGTTTCAGAGTGTGAACTTTTTAAAAATTATTTATATACAACTTTTAACACGAAGCAGTAGTAGTAAATTTGAGATAGTGTGAGGTTTTTATATAAAAAAAGGAGAACATAAAATTAAAAAAAAAAAACGAAGTTTTATGATGCATTGTGTCTTCGCCACAACAATAAAACCGTTTGTTATAAAACTTATAAGGTCTTTAAATGAGCTATGTCGTAAGGTCTTTACTTGTAGCACTAAAACATTCGCAAACAATTGATATAGGGTATGAGAAAAAATCTATAAATTTAAAAAATATTATTAATTAATATAAAAAAAAATTAACACAAATAACAATGCTTTTATGTCATATTAAATTTTCTTAAACTAAACGGTTAGAAAATTAAAAAGCAGAGAGAAAACATTCAATACGATTCATTTAGTCTATGGTTTAGATTTTTCATTATTAATAAAAAAAATTAAACAGTTTCTATTGAAGTCTATTGTTTTTTATTTATTTTTTATATTAAACTAATATAAAATACGCTAAATAAAATTATAATTTAAGTTTCATAATATACAGATTAAAAAAATAAATTTAAAAATCCTTAAACAGATTAAAAAAACGTACAACAAAAAAGTATAAAATAAATTATAATGAATTTCTTTGTTAATATTTTATAATTATTAAATAATACAGCACCTTTAATTTTCCCACTGCTGGGACGGACGATTTACTTATGGCGAGCGTTATCCGTTTATATCCTCCTCACCAGAGGACTACGGCATTATCATCATGATGGACCCCACTGCTGGGCAACGGTCTCCTGTAATCTACGAAACACAGTCCAGTACGAATTTATGGATTATTGAACTGCCTTTATTCAGACGCCTTTGTCTATGAAAACGGAAATATTTGTCAATGAGTATACAGTTATTGTACTTGCTCATGTTCCTTTTTTTTCTTTCACGAAGCGACGAGACGAGTGTGACGTGCACCTGGTGGTAAGTGATACGCCAGGTTATAACAACATGGCGCCAGTTAGGATGTCGACACTGCACTACATTGCGCTCGTCGCTTTGAGACATTAGATGTTAAATCTCGAAACCCTTGTAAATTATACAAGCTACAGCGTCTTTCTAACCGGAACACACTACTGTTTGGCGGTAGAAATAGGCGCTGCGGTGGTACTTACCCGGATGATCTTCGGCAACAGAGACCTACTAAAATTACACGCTACAGCGCCCTTCAAACCGGAACGCAATAATGTTTGTCGGCTGCAATAAGCGCTGCGGTGGTACCTACCTAGACGGTCTCCAGGAACAGACCTACCATAAGTACAATAGCTACAGCGCCCTCCAAACCGGACGGTATCCCGCAACAGAGACCTGTCACTAGTCTTGTCTTTTTGTTCATTCTTCTCACAGTTACGTAATGATGCAGTGTGTATACTTTAATAAGAGCAATTAATTACTTAACTTTATCTTCTTTATAACAATCTAATCTTATTTTAAACAATCATGATTTATGTTCTGCTCCGTCGTCTCGTCTACTCCTTACAGAGTGATCGTGGTCATCAGTTCAGGTGTTGGTGACAAGCTTCACATGTCTCCATTCCTCTATCTGATCAGTCCATATAGCCGTTCTTCCTCGTGGCCTGGTATCCTCAACCTTTCCCAGGATCACAGGTCGCTCAGCTACCTCCTCTCGGCTGCTGGATGCAGGGTTCTCTTTTGTTAATGATTTATATAAGATCTTCATGACAGTGTGTCTTTGATGATGCATCCGGTTCAGTACCAGGGTCGGACTCCTCTAATGTGGCTCTAGTTAGGATGACATACACTGCACGAATCGAAACGAGCGGATAAGCAGAACACCAGATGTCACTCGTCGCGTCCAGACATAAAATGTTTTCTCGTTACCCAAGTAAATTCATTAGCCACAGCGTCCTTCAAACCGGATCATGGTAACGTTTACACAATCCTATTCGGCGGTGGAAAAAGAAGCTGCGGTGATATCTATATAGTCTCAGACGAGATGCTTCAGCTTTAGCTAAGGTTTTGGTTCTCACCAACCCGCTTTGGGTCAGCGTGGTGGGAACTGGCCCAAATCCCCCCATATGAACCCTTATATACGACAGTCTCTAGTGCCCAGCGGTACCAGAAGCCGACCTGGCTGTATGTGGAGATCTTTGGGACAGGTCGATGTCCAGCAGTGGACATCTATCGGCTGAAGATAATAATAATTATAGATTTCTGTAGACTAGTTTTGTATTTATCGAAACCGGAAACACGGTAGTGTGTGTCTATTTTATTTACGGGCGGAAATGGATAATTAATTCTACCGCCATGTTAACGTGTTGCTGTGAAATATTACTATAACGCTTTCTATATATTGACTATTACTTTATAAAGTATTTAGAGTAAAAAGTGACGTGACCAGAGAGACGATCACCTGATGATAAGTGATACGACTTCCCATAAGTTAGCATGTTATACACTGCAATGTGGTGTGCGCTCGTCGCCTGCGACATACGATGTTGGGTATCGTTATCCAATAATTATATTAGTTGCAAGGCCCTTCAAACCGGAACACAGTACCTACCTACACTGTCTTCAGCTATAGATACCTTTTTTGTTTTGTTACCGGAGGGTAAATCTAAGAAGATACCTTGCTTCCGAGGGGAGGTCAAGGTTATGTGGGATTGTTACCCAAATGAAACCCTCGGTGGTCATCCTCAGTGCGTCGCGGGTGGTCCCACGATCCGGATACGTCTGCAGTATGTCCCAGGGAGGGTTGTAGCTCTCCTTGCCTTTGATAATACAAGTACTATACAATCTCGTACTTATCATACACCTCGGGCTCGCGTAATAGACAATGAGGGTGGGTCCCCACCTTCAAAGCCCACTAATCCTTAAACCGTTTTAGTGGCCTTCTACGACGAGCAGGGCTTATCTTACTCCTATACTTAATAGCCCGCGACTGCAGGGCAACGACAGTGGAGACCTACCACCAGTAAATGAACACACGTATGTACTATTATTTATTTGATGCGAACATTAGTTTATTTATATACTTAACAACTAATACAGGTTTTCTTTAATACATAAGTGATATTTAATTATATATATACACAACAAGCAATAAGTATATATATTTGAATGCGTCGCGTGATAAACGACAAACGTCGAGTGTAACATTTGTCATGAGCTGAGAGGAGGTTACTCCGATTATTATTTCGTCGAGATTTGACTGATGCTGTGCGATAAGCGGCCATTGTGCCGCTCCTTACCCCCACCCCCCACCCCCCACAAACCGACTCTTGAGATGATGAGAAAAAAAACCGTAATCCACCTCGCTACTAATAAATGCGAGGTTTTTCTAAGGATATAAGAAATTTTAAGATTATCCTCCTTTCGAGTCCCAATTTACTCTATGGTCATTTCTACCGCGTAATAGCTTTTTTTAATCTATAAATACAAAAATTATAACTTACACTATATCTAATAAATAGTAATAAACAAATAAATGATTTTGTTATTATTTCAACATTAAAAAAAAAAAAAAATGAATATATATAAGTTTGAAATATCAATGTAATTCCTACTCGATATTTTAATATACTGTCAATACTATTTAAGAAATAACATAATTTTTTTTTTTCAATTAAGTTAATTTCTTAACATATATACAGGGTTAAGTTAATTTTATTATAGTACTCAACATTATTTTAAATTTTTTTTAATAATAAAGCGATCGTCATTTATTGGCAAGTTAAATTTAGTCGATAACGATACGGTGAAAAATACTAGGTATGTATACATCAACGCTGTTAACTATACATATTACAGCGTCATCAAGTGAGGTTGGAAACTGTTGAGTATAGCGTTACTTACTACACTGTGGTCATGTTGGGAGATGGGGCAGTAAAGTGCAGTAGTCATACTAGCTACAAAGGCTATCAAACTGGTACAGAGTATTGTTGGCAAAGTTAATACGAGTAGAGTAACATAACAGTTCCAGTTTGCCGGAGATAATGTTTTGTGATAATCTTTAAGACAAAAATGTACAGGCCGCTTCATCATAATATCTTATACTATACTTACCATCAAACAGGATCGTTATCAGGCGCTAGTATATGTTACTTAATAAGGGTAGTAAAAACTTAGTACTACTTGTGCAGTCTTTTGAAATGATTTTAGATTTCCACTTATGTAGAGATTCATCATCGTATTCCTGGTACCACCAGGTTTAGTGTCTTGAAATTTAGTATGAATGTTCCTTTAGTCAAATACAGGTCAGCTATGAACGGATTTTAGGAAATGTTATCCCCGAAAGGGGTTGCGGGGGTGTTACCGCCAGCAAAGCGGGCAGGGAACAGCTACTGTGATATAACTGGTATCATGACGCAGTGAGTAAACGATCGATTGATGGTAGAATTTTTAATCCCCTTCTCTAGCTACCACCTCCTCATTATAAATCCATCGCCGTAATATCATCACTGTTCTTGCCCTCAACATATGACACCCGGAGTATTCTTCACCAGCTCCACCAGCCACAGCCTCGTCACTTTAAATTATGTGATATGAAGGTCAACTATTGTATATGATGTAGGGGTTCCATCAAACATTTTTATTACCAAATGTACAGCGATGTTAAGTAAGGCTCTTAAAAAGAAGTCTAAATGCCTTACATCATCAGACGGAACTAGATCCATGAATAATTTTGATTCTGGATTTTTTCCATTTCTTGTAAACAATTGAAATTTAAGCGGAAGGAAAATTAAAAAATATGCTTAACGGTTTTACCTGTTAAGTTATTAATAAAGTAAATACATAGCAGGTTCTGTTGTGTGTGTATCATCTTCATCTCAAGCGATGGACGTCCACTGCTGGACATAGCTCTCTCCCAAAGACCTCCATACCGATTGGTCCTGCTCTACCAGCAGCTTCCCCAAAGAGAAACAAAAAGTTTAAGTTAAATAAAATACAAATAACCGGAAGTGGTCTGAGTTGCTTAATCGTTCCGTCTTAAAACCAACAGATAAATAATACCCCGGGCTTTCTCTCCAGGGTTTAACAATTATCTAAAGAATCCAGGGTTTAATTAAAAAGAGGCCCGCGGCGTAAAAAGAGTTTGAGAAGCGCTGGATTAAAGAACAACGGACAGCGCCCGAGTTGCCGGCGCGAGGTCACAAGCGACCAGTTTATGAAGAACCCTGAAATGCAATCCTTTAAATACCAAGGACGCGGGCATTTGAATGTTACAGTTTTAAACACGACATCATCCGATTCTAGTTTAAGTTAAAGTTAAAAAGTTCAAGTAAATTTTTTTTTTTTTATTAAATGAAACGACGAGACGAGCGGAACGTTCTCCTGGTGGTAGTGATACCCATAACAATGTGGCGCTACTTAGGATGATATACACTACACCACATGGTGCTCATCGCCGTGGAAGGTAAGACGTAATCTCGTTACCCCAGTAATTACACTAGCTACAGCGTCCTACAATTTGTAGGACGTATGAGAAAAGGAAGGTTATTGCTAATGATAATTTATACTTGTATCAGTGATGTCGTGACGCTAGTTAGGACGATATACACTACACCACGTTGTGATTGTTCTGACATGTTTTTTTTTATATAAGCGACGAGATGAACAAGACCGGACATCTGCTGGTAGTACGGCTCTTAAATATGTGGTGCTAGTTGTGATGTGATATACAGCACCATATTATTCTCTTCGCCTTGAAAAGCACAATGTTTTTTCCTTATCCTTAATTATACCAGTCGCAGCGCCCTTCAAATCTGAATAGTAATATTCGCACATTACTGTTTGTCTGCTGCAACAGGCCCTGCGGTGGTACCTACCTAGACAGTCTCCAGCTTCCTGGCTATTTAAGATCATATCTAATTGTTTTGAATTTATATTGTAATCTTCTTCTTTGTCAGTGTCAGTATCATTCTTGGCTGAGTGGTCGTGGTCATCACTCCAGGTGTTGGTGGCAAGCTTTACAACCCGTCACCACTCTTCTCTTATAGTCGCCTTTCTCGTGAATTCATGTAATGGTAACAGTGATGACCCATACACTGCCGCTTTTATCTGATCAGTCCATCTCATAGGCGATCATCCTCATGGCCTGGTACCGTTAATCCTCCCCTGAGCTACCTCTCGTCGGCGATATAAAATTGTAATAGTACAATGATAATAGTTTCTGTTAGTACAAACAGAGCCGCCATCTTGTTTTCACGTTAAAGGTTGCTGAAGGAGACAGATACTGAATTCAATCTTTAATTTATACGATGCCCATAACTGTGGTGCTAGATAGGATGTTACACACTGCACCATGTTGCGCTCGTCGCATTGAGACATAGATGTCCGGTCACCCCAATTATTTCACTAGCTACAACGCCCTTTAAAACGGAGCTCCGTAATATTTGCACAGTACTGTTTGTCGACTGTAATAGGAGCTGCGATGGGAGCTTTTTTTTTCTCTTGGGAAAATCCTGTATTGGTTACCCTTCTGCTGAGGGCGTAACAGGAGGGTTAGGCTTTTAGCCGGAACTTCGGGAACGTTTTCGCATATAACTGGTCTCAACAGCAAGTGCCCTTGATGAGGCAGCGTCTCAAGATGAAACTGGAAGTCGCCGCCACCCCATTTATCTTTAACAGGCAGAAGTACCACGTGCGCCAAATCGAAGCCTTTCATACTTTATGACAGATTACTCTCAAATTCGCTACCATGGCCTCAGTAATGAGGGTTGGAGGGCGTGAAACATCCTCTCATGACGTCCACGTACCTGTCTGCGGATTGAGAGATTGGAGTTTTTCTTCCGCTCCCTCTCTGCTGTCTGTTTGCGACCTTCACGCAGAAAGCATCCTAGCATCCTACGACCACTCCCTACTGATCATGGCTTTAATAAAACCAAGAAGAGCGAGGTCCCCCATAACAAAGACGAGGTTTTGGCGCTGAGCATACCATGCTGAGCAAAGCTCCATGGTGTTTAGTACCAATATCTTCATCGAATTCGCTAGAATAGCTGCGGTGGTACCTACCTATGCGGCAACGAGACCTACTCCAAGCTGATTTCTATAATAATATATATAAAGTCAAAAGTATCTCGCTGGCCTAATGGTGAGAGCCTGCGGCCCTCATTCCGAAGGTCGCGGGTTCAAATCTTGGCATGTACCGATGATTTTAATATTTAAGTTATGTGCGTTTGATGGGCGCTGTACCTAGTACAATTGGGGTAACGGGACTCGACACCTTAAGTTTCACGCGACGAGTGCTATATGGTGCAGTATATATTATCCTAACTAGCCCCATGTTGTTATAGGCGTGCGTACTTACCATCAGATGAACGTCCTGTTCGTCTCGTCCCTTGATTGAATAAAAAAAAAAAAACTATGAGGTCAAGGTCTAGCTGTCGAAGCTTTGTGAAATAAAAAAATAAATCTTTCGCATTCATCTGTTATATATGTATGAGAGTTAGCCAAAACCGTCTCTTATGTCTGTGCGTTAGTCAGTTAGTCAGTTAGTCAGTTAGTCAGTACGTCTACCTAACGAGATATGTTTGATTCGATTTGCTTACAAATGGAACGTGAAATTAAATATTTTCTATATACCGCTCCGGGGTCTCGTTACGTTGGTTCTTACACAATGCCGGCCGCTGTGGGCGCCCAGCGACCCACATAGTTTAATTATTGTTGGGATGCGACCAACGGGCGCCGTCGGGGCCTCTAAGTGGGCGAGGGTACAGTCGAGAGGAAAAAGCCTTTGATGGGAATACTTTTCAAAATATACTGTAATAACTTTCCAGCTTCCCTTCAAGTTTGCATCTATCTATAAATATATAGATCATAAGCTACTAGTACACTGGATGCTGTGTCTGTAACATTGACGGTAGTTAAAAGATTTACATAATGTTATTAGTAAATTCAATTCAGCATCCGTATCACTACCGGTAGGTCTCTGTAGCCAGAAACCTTTTAGGTAGGTACCAGCACAGCTCCTAATGCATCCGATAAACAGTACTATGAAAACACACCTGTGTTCCGGTTTGAATGTCTCTGTCATCCCGTGACTTCGTCGGATAAAAAAACTCAATAAACGGTCATCAATAGTTTAAGGTTTATATATAAATTTATATGGGACTGTAGAAGTAGTGCTAGGAGGTCCTTCACAAGGTGGACCGACGATCTGGTGAAGGTCTCGAGAAGCAGTACATATATTTAGGAGAGGCCTTTGTCCAGCTGTGGGCGTCTACCAGCTCATGATGATGATGATATAAGTTTATTTTATTATAAAATTTTTAAATAATCAGGGAAGAGGGCGATTCGAAAAATGCAGCAATGTGGGGTATGCTTAGCAATTGTTAATGTCATTCATTGCTCGTTTACTGTCATATGATAATCTTTACTGTGAAGTAAAGCAGTGATGGTGTAGATCCGCTGTAAGATTTTCGTTACGGGTAACACACGTAGCGTCCGTGCCCGTAGTAACCGTAGTAACATTGGTTATACGACGTTATAAAATTTATCTCAGAATTAGATGGCTTTGTTTGGGAACCTTGGGCGGCGGCTTACGGGCCGCGGCGTCCGAGATAATGGCAGCCGAGCAGACAAACAAGCACGTGTTCAGAATTACCTAACAAAGTGGAGAATAAGGAAAGAATATAGAATAATTGTTTTAAAAGAGATACCTCTTTTGGGACCGTGTAAACTGGATTTTATGTAACGAAAAAGCGTAACGAGGAAAAAGCTAATGCAAATGTATTTACGGTTGCTCCTCTTGCGTTAGCTTCTTTCTCTGTCTCTTAAGTTCCATTTAGGTTTAGGTTAGGTTTTAAGAGCATGAGATAAAACACCTTTCTAAATTATTTAGTTGTCATTAATCACCACTTTCTGCTATAGTCCTCTGACACGTGAATCTTGATATTGCAAATATGCAAATTAAATATTACTCTTTTAAGGAATACATTTCTATCATTCACAAAATCTTTTTTTAATGTTTTAATTAATCTCTCTCTCTACTATTCTCTCTGTTTATCACCTCCTTGTATCCATCTCATTCTCTCACAAATTGACTAGAACATAAAATTTTACTTCTACCGCAAATTAACCCCACATTGTTATATATTTAATTACTACTTAGTCGACTACATGACAATCAGATATGTATAACTTATAATATTTTCACACTGTATTGTTGTTGTATTATTCTAAACAAAAATTTAAAACTACCCTCCGGAATCTATAACAGAACTGAAAGATATAGAAAGGGGCGAAGCTAATTCTTTTCTAAGTCTTAACTCACCTACCATTATCATTAGGTGTGCACTGGTGGTAGGTGCAGCTGCAGACTCATTGTTGTGTTCTGGTTTAAAAGACTCTAGAGCCTGTGTAATTACTGGGATAATGCGATTCAAAATCTTACGTCTCAAGGCTATAAACATAATGTATAATATCCTAGCTAGCGCTACTTTGATACAGGCAGGTGTATAGCTTACCATCAGGTGAATATCCTCGCTCGTCTCGTCGCTTTGGAGAATAAAAAAGAGCTCTTTGAACCGGAACATAATGATGCAAACCACACTGCTGTTTGCCAGCAAAAAGGGGCAACTACCTACCTAGACTGTCTCCGGCAACAGATACCTATACTTTTTTTTATTATCATGGGGGAAATCTTAAAAGATACCCTGTTTCTTGGGGGAAGACAGGGTTATGTGGGGGTTTTACCCACTGAAATCTCTTCGATGGTTTCCGTCAGCGCATTAGGAGGGGCTTCCAGCCCAGTCCTACGGAAAGCACCATCCATGAATTAAATTTTTGATGTTGAGTTGCTTTGTCCAGTTTATGTATTTATTTAATGATGGTTACTAGTTATAGGTAACCATCATTGTACTTCAATATGTATATGAACTAAGTTTTTTTTGTCACTGACATTAGCTGAAAATCAGCACTGCAGTTTCTTGCAGCATGTAGTTGCTCTGGGCGCAACTTCACTCCTTGTTACTATCAATATGCAATTTTTTTTGCAATTAAGTGACTAAACAAGCCAGACGTCCTGATGAACAAGTTATACGCCGGCACATTGCGCTCGTCGCCTGAGACAGTGATGTTGAATCTCGCTACCCCAGTAATTACACTTGCTACAGCGCCCTTTAAAACGGAAAGCTAGCCGTGGTACCTAGACGGTCTCCGATAATAGACATCTACCACCAGTAAATGTAAAAATGTACGTTGAACTGTACTATACAAAATAAATGTTTTCCTTTCTTTCTATATAAATATGTATTAGTGAATAAATGCGCGCGACTGTACTGTGTGCTTGTTCCGTGCGCCTGTACCGTGCGCCTGCGCATAACGATGAGTCAGCGCTCGTGCCGCGCTCGGTGCACATCTGCGGGCGGGCGTGGGGTTCCAGGAGGTTAGAGGTCGCCTCCTGCTCGTTTGTGACGACATACTCGACCGTCGCCTCGTCACATCTAGCGTTTAAGTGATAACGAAAGTTAGTTTATCTAGGACATGTAGCCCGAAATGTCAAATACAATCTTCCGTTGATATGGAATTATGGCGAAAGTGGCCGGAAGGAGAGCTACCGGTCGTAGAAACAAGTCATGGCTAGACAATATCAAGGAGTGGACCAACATAAAGCAGGCCGAGCAGCTAATCCACCTAGCGCGCTACTGAAAAGGATTGACAGAACTTATGTCCAATCTTCATTAGTTGGAGCGGCACAAGAAGAAAGAAGAAGAAGACATTTAATATATAATGCCTTAACCCATTGAAGTAATGTTTTATATAAAGAAACCAACGTAGCTACATATTCTGATCAAATACCTAACCGCGGTAGGAGTAGGCACATGCGTAGACCTGTGACACCAGGATTGCGTGGTATCGCTGTAGTCCAAAATTAAACATTTACCACAAGTCTTGAACCGGTTAAAGCTACGGGGTGGATTAAGACTACAAGAACAGTGGGGGTAAGTGTATATTATCTTAACTACCACCACATTGCTATAGACGCGCGTATTCCATACCTAAAATAACATCCCGATCACCTCGTGAAAAACATAAACATATGAGAAAGAAGTTTTTATGGGTATCACTAAAACTAAAGTCTAGACTAGACTCCATATTAAATTAAGCTCTAGTTCATATTAAAGGTAGTATTGTAGACTGTTTAATTATCAGTTTGGCTTGTGTATTCGAAGTGTGCTTTGTTTGTGCTGACTATGATATGACTGGGACAGGAAATCAGCTCGGTACGGTCTCATCGGGCGATGTTGACACACCAGCTTCTTAAACTGTCTTAATACTAATTAACAATTTTTTTTATCTATATTTTTAGTTGTATGTTCTTTGGACTGTTGTTATTCTGGATTTTTTTCTGTTTAAAGTTTTCAAATAAGTCTTCGAAAATACATTCAGCACTCTTGATGATATCTATTCCTGTAAAAACTCCCACAACTGTTGTTCACTGTATATCATCAGCAGCATCCTCTAAGGTATTATCACAATGGCCGGTTACCCTGTTGACCCATCGTAATCCTCAGAGTCATTGTAAGACTAGAAAGGATCAGTATCCTATATATAACGGTTGTGCTACAAATGAAGATTCTGAGACATCTCTAAACTCTGAATCTATTAAAGGGATAGCCAACATTCAGAAATGAACTTATGACAATATTCACAGTGGGATATACTTCAACTGCCTTAAACTGATGATCGGAAGGTAGTCTAAAAACTTTACTGTCACCAACTTCGAAGTGAGCTTTGACAGTCAAATTATTTGCCTTCATTATGTTTGAAGGTGACGAAAGAATAACCAGTTAAATTTGTTTTATTACAATACCCTTTGAAATAACTGACCATTTGTGATTAAGTTGTACCATTTACCACCAGCCGGCCGTCCTCGCCGTCCTCGCCGTCTAGTCAGTTCGTCTTATAAAAACAAGTAAAGTTACAATGATAAATTGTATGCATTGTTCCGGTTGACGTCGGATTCTATACAAACGGTCCGACATGCGGCGCTCCACTCCCACGCCGCTGGTACTCCAGCACTCGTGCCGCTCCTTCAACCGATTTTAGTGCTTAAGACCTTTATGTACTAAGTTAAGTATACTGTTAACTTCGAAAGGTACCAGGTTATCAGTTAACATTTACAAATGCTTGGGAAACTTACACCGTGAAGTCTTTTGAGGTGCTTAAAACTGTGAAGGAACTTTTGATTTGTTGCAATTAAGCTTGAATTTAGTTGATGATGAATTATTAGTTCCACAAGTTTGACCGTCGGTCCACCGCTGGGCGGACGAGACGTTCAATGTGGGCAGCGTAGGACCGATCTTTGGACCAGCAGCTGATGATCACGATGATGATTTATGCTTATTAGTGTCGGGAAAGAAATCTTGAAATGAATCCTTTTCAAAATAAATATGAGTATCATGAGTCCTATCTTTTCTTCTTTATTCTTTCTTGGATCTGCAATCAGTCTTAGTTCTTTATATTACATTACTGAATGTGGCCATGGAATCGAACCAGATACCTCAGTGTTACAAGCCATAGAGTACTTTGGCCTTAGAGTATTAAATAAAACATTTCTGTTGTAATGCTGTAGTGTGCAAACATTAGTGTTGGGATAAAATATATAACAGCATTGCAACTATTTAAATTACTAGTAATATCAATAGTTGTAATGCTCTTATATATTTTATCCTAACTCTAGCATTATCAGTAACGAGAATTACCTTTAAGTATTTCAAAGATTTTTTCTTTATTAATGAAGTGAAGAGACGAGGACTTTCGTCCTATGGTAAGTTATACGCCAACTCATAACAATGTGGTGCTAGTTAAGATGCATAATACACTGCATCAAATTGTGCTTGCCATGAGACATACAATGTCACGTTGCGTTACCTAAGTAATTTCATTTTTTTGCGCCAAAACGGGCGAGAAGTTCTTCCTGTGGTAAGTTATACGCCTGCTCATAACAATGTGGTGCTAGTTAAGATGCATAATACACTGCATCAAATTGTGCTTGTCATGAGACATACAATGTCACGTTGCGTTACCTAAGTAATTTCATTTTTTTGCGCCAAAACGGGCGAGAAGTTTTTCCTGTGGTAAGTTATACGCCTGCTCATAACAATGTGGTGCTAGTTAAGATGCATAATACACTGCATCAAATTGTGCTTGTCATGAGACATACAATGTCACGTTGCGTTACCTAAGTAATTTCACTTTTTTGCGCCAAAACGGGCGAAAAGTTCTTCCTGTGGTAAGTTATACGCTTGCTCATAACAATGTGGCGTTAGTTAGGTTATTATCCACAGCCATGCACTGTATTTGTCGCTTTGAGATATAAGATGTTAAGATATTTATCCCAGTAATTTCATTAGCTACAACGCCTTTCAAATCGGAACACAGCAACGCTTGCACACTACTGTCTGTCAGCCGAAACGGGAATTACGGTTGTAGTATATCTATTGTAGTTTACGTATTTTTAAATATAGAACATATGATTCACCATCAGGTTAATTTGATGGTGAACATTTTGATGAAAAGGTTTTACTTTTGTAGTTTTTTTTTTTTAATTTATTCATCGTTGTTAAACAAAGGAAACGGTTCGAACAACTTTTCTAAAGTTAATTAATTGTTTTAAAAGTGGCCGCACTTGAAAGCAATTGGTCGTGTTGTATGCGGGCCCGATCGATAATTGCCTGATGGTGGGAGTGGGGGAGGGCGTTTATCTACCAACTGATAATCAACGCGTACCCTCGCCCCCCTCACAAACCCGATATTTCATAAACGCTTTGACGTCATTCTGCAGTGTGCTGATTTTATGTACTAGCCTTTGGTGGTTACCATGGTGATTAGTCTGTTACTATTGTTAGGTCTCTGTTGCTGGAGATTAGACAGTAGGTACCACCTCATCTCATCTTTCTATCGAAAAACAGTAATGTGACAAATATAACCGTGTTCCGGTTTGAAGGGTAGCTAGTGTAATTACTGGGGTAATAAGACTCAACATCTTTTGTGTGAAGGCGACAAACACAATCCACAAAAACATCCTAAGTAGTAGCGCCATGTTGTTATGGGCAGGCGTATGAATTACCATCTACTGAACTTGTCGCTAGTCTCGCTTAGTTGAAAAAAAAAAATATTACTGTGTTCCGGTTTGAAAGGCGCTATAGATATTGAAGTCACTGGCTAGAGTCTTAATATCTAGGATGCTAGAATAATTAAAAGAACATCAAACATATAAAAGATGAAGAATCAAAATTTTATTTTAATTACGTTCAGCTAGAACGATTGACTTGTTCGGAATAACGTGGCGCTAGTGTTCCGGTTTAAAGGGCTCTGTACCTACGAAATTACTGTGGTTACGTGACCTCTCAAGCTTACTATAATACACAATGCGGTCTGTGTATATCATCCTAACTAGAGTTACGTTATTATGGACAGGTGTATGACTCACCATCGGATGAAATTTTTATTTGTCTTTTAGCTTCGAAACAAATTATATTGTATCTTATTACTGTGGTAATTTCACTAGCTATAACGCCTTTCAATACATACAGTAGTAGTGTGCAATATAATATTTGCACACTACTGGTTCGCCGGGTAGAATGGTAGCTGTGGTGGTACTAGACGGTAGTAACCGGGACCTACCACCAGTGAATGCTACGATATTTTCATAGCAACATTTGCGTAACATATAAATCATCATCATCAGCCGATAGATGTCCACTGCTGGACATGGCGTCACTCAAAGATCTCTACATCGTTTGAGGGGATTTGGGCCATTTCCCACCCCATTAGCCCAATGTGGTTTGTAAAGAGCCACAGCCTTGTTTGTTGGGTGGCAGGGTGCATCACGAGCTGGTGAGAATGGCTTGGATCCCGTGAGTTGTTGTGCGGGACCCAAACCGACCAATGAATTATTATAGTGTTACCTATTTTCTAGTTCCAACAGTGGTCAAAATGGACCATATCATATTGTCCTTTAGTGATGTACAGTCATGGCTATGCTAGTGTAATATTATATGTTCGGGCTGAGAGGCGGTGACTGTACACTGCGCGCGCTCTTTATGCTATATAATATGTTTGCAGAAAGCGATAGTAGTGTATCGGGTTGCTGTTGGGTTCTGTACGAGAAGTGAAGGCTGTGACAAAAAAAAAAAATACTAAAGCCTATTTTCAGTTTTTATTAAAGCTGACACTCGGACAGGATTAGAGGAGTTTCTGACCAACAAAAACACCATATCAAATGTGATGAAAGTATGATATTGAGACATTCACGTGATGGTAAGCTGTACCCCATGAAAACGTGACGTTTGTTGGGATCAAATACATAACATCACATCGTGTTCGTTGTGATGAAGACCATGTTGTCTCTGTCCCCAGTATCATTACATGTAATAGGTCTCTGTTGCCAGTGACCGATCTAGGTAGGAACTACATTAGTCCATATTGCAGTCGAAAAATAGTACTATATAAACATTGCTGTGTTCCGGTTTTAAGGGCGCTGTAGCAAATCAAGTTACAGAAGTAATGGGACAACATATTACATGTCAAGGCGACGAGCGCAATATGGTACATCGTATATCATCCTAATTATCACCGCGTTGTTATGGACGGGTGTATCACTTATAATCAAGTGAACATCTCTTTCGTCTGGACGCTTGATTGAAATCTGCCGCTATAACAGCATAGCTGATTAAGCTGTCGATTTATCCCAGCCAAAGTATTCTGGATGATTACGCTTCACCATCCACAGCCTCAACATCACCAGACTTACCACCACCAACTCTTTATTCCATTTTTAAAAGAGTTCTATATTTTATATACTTTTATTTTGATGCATTAGTTTTTTATGATTTCCGGTTAGGTAGTTCATCGCGTCACAAATTCACGAAGTTACACCAAGTTCGTAATTAATTTAAACCAAAATTAACTTTAACAAAGCTTATGCTTATAGGTATGTTGGGTAACTTTGCTGGTGATAAACCAGTCTTCATCCAGCCGCATGTTGGTAATTAAATACAGGAATTAAAGTTAATTATATGTTGCCATTAAAATTAAAGGTCGATAAGTTATCGCGGCCTCTAAATAAACTTAGATATGAACTTGAGTTATTTTTTTAATTATCAAACAAACAACTGCGAAATGTTCTCATTATATGTTGTAGTATCGGCCGACAGACGTCCACTGCTGGACGTGGGCCTCTCCCAAAGATCTCCACACCGAATAATCCTGCACTGCCCGCATCCAGGTGCTTCCCGCAACCTTCACCAGATTGTCGGACCACTTGGTTGAGGATCTGCTAACAACACGTCTTCCGGTATGCAGGTGACACTCGAGGACCTTACTGCCCCACCGCCCGTCAGACCTTCGGGCAATGTATCCTGCCCATTGCCACTTGAGGCTAACCATCTTTTATTTGTAGTAGTAGTAGTAGTAGTAGTAGTAGTAGTAGTAGTATAAGTAATTGGGAACTTTGTTTTCTTTTTTGTTTCTACGAAGCTACGAGACGAGCGAGTTGTACACCTGATGGTAAGTTATACGTCCGCACATAACATTGTGGCGCTAGTTAGGATCATATACGCTGCACCACATTATGCCCGTCTCTCTGAGACATTAGATATTAGGTTTCGTCACCTCAGTAACTTCACTGTCTATAACGCCCTTCAAACCGGTGCACAGTAATGTTTGCATACTATTATTAGGCAGTAGAAATAGGCATTGTCGTTGTACATACCTAGACGGCCAGGAATAAAAAAAACTACGAAGAGATCAGTTCACTGGTGGTAGGTCGTTGTTGCCGGACACCGTGTAAGTACAACAACAATGTCTATTTTTGTCGCCAAACAGTGGTGTGCAAACCTTGCTGTGTTCCGGTTTGAAAGACGCTGTGATGACTGGGGTAACGCGACTCAACATATTATGTTTCAAGGCGACGAGCGCTATGTGGTGAAGTATATATTGTAACTGGTGCCACTTTGTTATGGGCGGGCGTATCACTTTCTATCAGATCGACGTTCCGCTCGTCTCGTGGAATTGTTGAAAAAAAGTTGCCATAATTTAAAAGGAAAAATGTCATTGTTTTTAAAGTAAAAACTTAAATAAATGGCGGTGGGAATAAAAGCGCTGAAATACTTAACACTTTTCCAGCATCCACAATATTAAAAGGAATGATACAATCCGTACACGAGTACATATATATTACAGTTATACAATTGGAGATAAAGTTAATATAATAAAAAAAAATGTTTGTTTGCAAATCTTGATTATGATAAAAAATTACAGTTCATTAGGTTAGTAAGTGTCGTTCAGTGGAAGATGAGAGGCACCAGAAAAGATGGCCGCTGGAGATAGAGTCATATGAATAGATCGTCAAGTACTAACATGGCTGGAGTTCGACCTTGGCCATGACATTATTTTATCTGTTGTATTCATTGCAATGAATATAAGAACCCTGGTCTAAAAACCTATAACCATAACCTATTGGTCTCGATTTCACTATAATTTGAGGAAGATGGTGGTGAAAGGTATATATTGTGGACGTCAGTCCTATTTAGACTTAAACATGGAAAGGCTTAGTTTCGTGAAATAAATTACAAGAGATCTATGTCTAGAAGTAGCTGATGAGTGGAAGATGAAGCTAGACGAAACCGCTCTTTCACGCCTTAAAATCATTTCTATTGCAGACCAGGAACATATTTTCCTGAAATTTTCCTCTCCAGGATCAAAATCTTCGATGATCGACCTATGGCATGAATGTGGATAGTGTCTTAAATATCAGGTATAGTCAGAGATGAGGTGATGGAACTCTACCCAAGTCTTCATCTGCGTCTCTTTCCTTTTTATTATACGCAATTCTTGTCATACGTCTATTTTATCTAGATCATTTGAAACTAAATAAAATAGAAATATAAACCGTAAAATAACTATTGCTCCATGGAGTTACATTTCTAGTTAAGAAGAAAGAGTTTGCTCTTTAAGTACTGTTTTCTTCCCTTTTTCTTTGATAACTTCATTAACTAAACAGGAGTTTTGATATGATAGAACTTGTCCAAAACGGTAGGGCTTAGGTTATGCACTGTGCGAGGTTGGTAAATGGCAGGTGAGGCTTCAATATCATTTCTAGCTAGTGTTATTAACAAGTTATCTCTGATAAAACCTTGTACACAATGAGCTAACAGCTTTGTGTTAGTGTATTGTAATCTAGATAATATTGGATGACGTGTCACGTCAAGCACGCATTTACGTACATCATATCGAGTTAATGTTTTAAATGTAGAGAAATTAGTTTTAATCTCAGTAGTTTTGGCCTATGTCCAGCAGTGGAGCTCTATCCGTTGATAATAGTTTTAATCTCTATCAGATTCTATCTGAATTGCTTCCTTCATCAATTCTAAGATCGCATGTGCTGGCTAGTGGTAAAGATTCTTTCTCTCTTTCAACCTTAGATCAGATATCTGCTGATATAATAATGTTTCTATATTTTGGTAGACAACATATGAAAGCCGAAGTTTTCCTTTGCAAGAACGCTTCACCGTTTTCAACGTTGCTATCGTTTGCAATAGTTTTTTTAAATGCGATTGTTTTCACTGCTTCAATGTGATAATTGTGTTTAGGGAAGGTATTTACAGAACTAAGAAAAGTTAATCATGAACAAATATGACGAGCATTGCTTTTCAAATATTTGAATTGCCATGAGTTATTAAAAAATTAATCCCTTGCACAATCTGAACCGTCTTTGTGTAGTGGTACAGATTATAAGCAAGTTTTCATAACGTACACCTGCTATAATATATACGCCACGGCTACGTATACATTTTTCGAAAACATACATATTGTTTTGGTAACAAAACTGGGAGCAACACAACGTAACAATTGAATCTAATTGCAGTTTCTGCAGCACGGATTCCAGCACGTTGTGCAAAATATCCAAACCGCCATCTTGTTTCCGCTTCGCGCATTGTTTTATTCATTGCGAAACAGAATGAATTATTATTCAACTTGCGATAATTCATTTGGCCCGTGGCGTTCGTTGCTGTCGTCATCCCTAGGATATACGTTATGAAGTTCTTCTGGAGTTGAGGAGTTGATGGTTCTTTAAGGAGGGCTGCGTGTTTGATCTGTGCTGATATGGGATATGTGGATTTACCGCCTGATAGATAGATTGTACCTTTTATTATAAACTACAATGAGGAGGTCGTTTATCTCAATTTAGTTTGCTACAAAATAGATAATATATAGGACTGATCAGGATGTTTATACAGTACTCCATCACACTCTCTGTCCTAGTATATAAGATACTAACTATTGTGACAGGAATATGGTAATATTTGAACACTACCACTGGTTACGCATATCTAGATACACGGTCTCCTTCAACACAGATTTGTTAACCGTAAATCTAGACGTACTAAAAGAATAGAAAGACAGGAGATTTGTACAACCAATTGAAAATTTAAAATATTTTCGTTTTCCAAGCTTAATTGTTATCTTCTTTTATGAGACCCGAATAGAGATTTTTTTTCCATGTCCTCAAAAACCTATTTGAATAATACGTGTTCCGCATTTTACATATATGAGAAGCTGGAAGAGTTGTTCTAAATTATAATAGTAAGGGTTCTACTTATTGGCTTATATTTCCTTTGATAGGACTCCAAACGTTTCTGATAAGGAGAGCGAAGGGTGTTTATCTACTACAACACGACTATGTGCTGGTTGGTTAATATAACAGGTTAGCGACAGCTGTTGGATCCTAAGGATCCTATGATGATCGGTCAATGACTCAGATGAAAACCTCTGGAAAGAAGTAAACAGAGCCATTCACTTTTAGCTGTGGCTAATCTCTTATTACAAAAAAGTGTCTGCATAGACTTCAGGGCTATATGTTTTGGAGTCAAATCGATGGTGAGGTGTTTGGACATTCCTTGTTAGCTACCACCCTCATATTGTATACGTGCAACCATAGCTTATAACAGTATCACTGAGTTTTGGCTAAGTAATATAATACATGATAGGCTGAAGTATTCTGGGGGAGCGCGCTTCACCATCCACGGCTTGATTGTTATTTAACACCACGTAAAGTTTAAGGTCTAGTGTTAGCCTGTTATAAATGAAAAACAAACGAACCAATCGAAATAGTCGTTAAATCTTAGCGCTCTAGCTTAGACATCAATTGACAGTTGCCGCGTAACATCAAGGCCGTTAAACTTACTCATAGTCATAACAAACCGATGAGTAACGGCCGCATCGAGTATTGCGCAATGAATTATAGCCTCCGTCATCTTTGCTTTTGGCTGGTGTTAAAAAAAAAACAAACATTTTTAATCTGTATTTAAATTTTACGCAACGGGCTTCTTCGGAGAATTTATTTTCGATATGTGTCTTGCATTCTGCGGCGGCTGTTTGCTTTGTAACGCGGAAGTGTTCACTCTTAGCGTCGGAATACAGACAGACGCTTGATTGAAATGAGAATTTGTTACAAAAATAAAAAATATATGGATTTGTTAACACGACATATTGTTTCTTTGTTAATATAATTGCTTATGCCGAAGAGTCAAATAGAGCTTAATGGTTATAGGGCATTCTGTCAGTGAACCTCGCGGAAAAGAAAATTTATGGGGCAAGTGCAATCTTACTTTGTATTTATTTTATCTTTTAAAAGAGTGTAACGGTTCCCGCACGGGATCCAAGTCTCACCTGCTCGTGGTAACCGTGGCACCCTGTTAAGCATCGAACGAGGCTCTGGCTCCCACCAACCCGCATTGAGCCTGCGTGGTGGGAAACGGCCCAAATCCCCCCATATGAATCCCTACTGTGGACGACTATGAGCTGACGAAGATGATGATCTTTTACATTAATAGTATCAAATCTATTTTTGTAGTTCTTTGCTTAAATATACCTACTTTTTTTAAATAACTAAAATAATTTTTCTATGATATATTAATCTGATCTACAAAGAATCCTAACAGCAAACCCTCTTCTATTACAGTTTTTATCTAAACTAAAACCAATTAATACAATTTCTACTAAAACTTTGACTATAATTGTGTCGATAAAAAGAACATAAACAAAATAGGTAATCTTTCTATAGATATTGTTAGATAGTCCTAAATCTTTGTCTCCTATTTTTTGTTGAAGTTTCTGGACGGTCTCACATTTTTTTTTGAGATTTGATTGGTGGTAGGTACTAATTGTTTTTCTAAATCCAATTTACGTCCTCATTTTTGGGGCACAGGCCTACCATCAATATGAGGGCGAGGGGCCATAGTCAATGTTCCAGTCAACATTTAAGTGTCCACACTCTCTTGACACAATCTCCTTTTTTATACTACAAAGCGACGAAACGAGCGAGACGTTTACCTCGTGGTAAATGATACGACTGCCCATAACAATGTGACGCTGCTTAGCATGAGACACGAGAAATAAAGGATCGTTACCTCAGTAATTAATTAGCTACAGCGCCCTGTACACCGGAACACAGCAATGTTTGTACGGTACAGTTTGCCGGCCGCAATAGAACCTGCTGGGGTAACTACCTAGACGGTCTCCGGCAGCAGACATCTCCCACGAAATGGAATTGCATGCGTGGTCATATATAAATATATATAAAGATATACTTTCGCGGGAATATAATAAGTTAGGATGTACCGCCATTTTGTTCGCACTGTACGCGTCACGTTTATTAACTTCCGATGTTTGCCAGGCCCGGAGCCGCTTTTGGCGCGTTGTTTGGCAAAGCTCGGGTATTTCGAAATGGAACTGTAATGAAATCCGTGCTGGATTGCGACGTCATATCGCGAAGTTCGTTTTGGTCCTGCAAGCCGGATGGATGTTCCCTATGTTCATTGTTTTATGATTATGTAATAACGTATATATTTTTTTTTTGTAATAAGGTTGTTTCTTGTTGATATTCACTGCTGACAGGACTGTTGCCGAACACCGTATATAGGCGACAAGACGAGTGGGACGTTCACTTGATGATAAGTGATACGCCTTCTCATAACAATTTGGTGCTAGTTAGGATCATATATGTACCTCATTGTACTCGTCGCCTTGCTGCAGTCTCGTTACCTCTGTAATTAAACTATTATATATTTATGGCTCTTCAATCCAGAACATAGTAATGTTCGTTGGCTGCAACAGTAGCTCGAGTGGTACCTATCTAGACAGTCTCTTGTATTAGAGACCTACCACTGGTAACATATTGTTCCTGTTTGAACGGCGTCGTATCTAGTAAAGTTAAGGCTTAACATCTGAGGACACGACGAGCACAATATGTTACACTGTATATGTAACCTAACTATCTAAAGTTTTGAAAGGGTTTGAGGTTATGCACTAGATTTTTTTTTTGAAAATTCTAATTTGTACACAAGTGCTGACCAGATTGCGGAAAAAGAGGTGTTAATAGCTTTTTATAATAATATCTTTCGTTATTCAAAATTATAAGGGAAGTGCGGAAATGAAAGATAACTTTGGAATGAATTTTCTTTAAGACGACCCAGTAAATATATATAGAGATGTCCTCCTGAAGGACGACTTGAAATTTGATAGGAATATCCCTTTTGCCGAGTATAGGGCAGCTAAGACCGGATTTTATCAAATTCCTTCCCCAAAAGTCGATGTTGGGGTATCACAGCAAGCAAATAGCTTCTTATTACTAACTTGTTCTAAAAAATTTTTTTGCAAAGTCCATATAAAGTAAAATAAGGTTCACAGTTGAAATAAAAAAAAATATGAAAACCAATCTTTTTATCTCTTTGTACGATTTAACATTGCACAATGGAAGGCACAAAGGTAATTTGGGGGTTCAAATAATCATTATTTTTTGGGTCAAGGACTTCGGACGCGGCCGTGAGTATTTTTAGGTTACAGCGGAATTCTTTTAGCATTATCGTGGCTTCGCTCGGACGGTGGTGTGGTGCCTCGCCAGCGGAATTGGGATTTATTGTCCCAATAAATAAAACTTAAAGCGCTGTTCAAACTTCACGTCCTTGATATTAGCAAAACGAATTGTCTGTTGTTTGTTTTTGTTGGTCTCCTATTTATTTTGGCGTCATCCTTACACAGGATCAGGATTTAAAAGAATGTCGTCGTTAGTCTTTATCTTTTCGTTTGAAAAAAATACAGTTATAAATATAAGGTCTGTGTTGAGATGGATATATGTGGATACATTGTATGCAGGTAGAAAAGATTCATAGAATTTTTTTTTTTGACATAAACCCCTTAATTAAGGTGGGTAAGTTTCTACTTCAGGAGACTGTCTAGGTACCACCGCAACTCCTGTCGCAGCCAACAAGAAGTAATGTACAAACATTACTGTGTTCTGGTTTAAACTGTAGTTAGTGTATTTACTGGGGTAACGAGACTCGAAGTCTTATGTCTCAGGGAACGAGTGCAATGTTCTGCAGTGTCTAACATTCTGACTAACGCCTCGTTATGGGAAAGCGTATCACTTACCATCAGGTGAACGTGTCGTCGTGTCGTTGAATAATATAAGAGATACCCAGAGATTCATTGACTCATCACGAAACTATTACACGTAAATACTCAAAATTTGGTAAAGATACTGTTTCTGCCGTTTAGGGGTCAGCTAAGAATGGATTTTACAAAATTCCTTCCCCTAAGGGAGTTGCCGGGCGTGTCAATACCAGGAAGGGTTGCGAGATTATTTCCAACAAATTTCAAGTCTCAATTATCTAATGTTATTCTATATTAAAGCCAGCAAAGCGGGCGGAGAACAGCTAGTAGATTATAAATGGTGACACAGTTCAAAAAAATTGACAACAATGGGAGGCGTCGCTGAACAGCCGGTGCTCAAACGAATCCGGTTACAACCGGTAACGGGCGGTGCTAGCCGGGTGGATCCGGACCGCGCCCGAGTCGCTGCAAGCCGCGGTCTCTACTCGAACGCGATTATGGTTTCAAGTGCGACAATTTTCAAGACCACAATATCGACATTTTGTGGACATCCCTAGTGTGCGAACAAAGAAGTTCAGCTCCTCGTTCTCCGTAAGACCAGCAAAGGAGTGGAACAACTTGCCGGCGTCGGTGTTCCCGAACAATACAACGCGGGAGAAAAAAAGAGTGATTAAGTTGTTAGTGAGCTTTACAACTTCAAAGACCATATCATCACTCAACATTAGGTGTGATAATGGTCAAGCGTTAACCTTACGATTTTTTTAAATATAACCCATTTAATGTTCCCACCGATGGGACCTGGGTCTTCTCTCATGAGAGAGTCAGTGCCATCCACCGAGGTAGACAATTTGAGGGTTGGTGGCACATTCCCAAGGAAAACTATATTGGAACATGTCGGTTTCCTCACGATCCTTCCTTCACCGGAAGCTCAAGCTCAATAGGGATCTAACCCGCGCTTTTCCTAGACGTATACCGCGCAGCATCTCACGCACTGTGCTATCACGGCTTTATTAATTTTTCTTGATTAATACTTTTTTATATTTAACGAAGCGTTGAGATGAGCGAAACGTTCAGCTGATGGTAAGTGATACGCCTTCTCATAACAACTTGGCGTTAGTTAGGATGTCATACACTGCACCATATTGTGTTTGTCAACTTCAGACATAAGATGTTAAATCTTGTTACCAACTAGTGTTCCGGTTTGAAAGGGTTTTAGCTAGTGAAATTACTGAAGTAAAGAGACTTAACATTTATCTCAAGACGACGTTATGAGAAGAGGATTACTTATCAGTAGGCGATCGTCTCGCTAGTCTTGACGCTTCGTTTTGGACAGACCAGGTCTTGATCTTGGAATGTGAATATTGGGACAGATTTCTTAAAAAGTAGTACTTAGGTCATCAGTAAATTATTATTTATCCTATACCTACGGAACTGGCGATATCTGTTCTCATCGCCTTGAGATATACGATGTAGTCTCATTACCTTAATAATTACACTAGCTACAACGCTCTTCAAACCGGAACACAGTAAAGTTTGTCGGCTGCAATGAGTGTTGCAGTGGTACCCAGCTAGACGGTCTGTAGCAACACACCTACCACCAGTACAGTTCACATCATCACTTCAGTCGGCATGGTGTTGGGTTCTTATGGTGACAAAGGTGAAGTCGATATGAATAATACATACATAACTGTATTACAGCTTAGATGGCGCTGTAGACAACAAAGTTGTAGTGGGAAATAGAACAGGACATAAAAGACCACACAAGTACCATCAAAAGTTGAACAACCACTTTCTCCCCCCAGTGCGTAGATTAAAAAAAAAAAAATTAGTCCACCGGTCGCTGCGATAAAACTATATACATGTAATGCACAGTTTGTCCGTCGTATCAGAGCAAACAATGGCTAAGCACCCTGGCCTGTGGATTTACAGCCTGGATTATCACGTTCGGCCCGTTATCTCCTGCATAGTGGGCCACAGTGTTACATGTGCTATATGAACACAAGTATCAACTGGGTCGGTTAAAAAAAAGTGTGAAAGAATAAGAGGGATATGTGGAGGTGGTGAATAGTAAGAGATTGACCGATTTTCTTTCTATTCATTGGAGTATGAAGAGTAAAATATCATATGATGTAAGTCATACGCCGGCACGTAACAATGTGGCACTGGCTAAGTTGATTTACACTGTAACATATTGCGCTCGTCACCTTGAGGCATAAGATGTTAAATATCGATTCTCCAGTAAGTTCACTGGCTACAACGCCCTTCAAACCGGAATACAGTACTGTCTGTCCCGCTGCAATAGGTTTTGCGGTGATACCTTACAAGACGGTCTGTGACAACAGACACCTACCAACAGTACATCTTACGATATTATTCAAAGCTTATGTCTCTCTTTGTCTTTTTTATATATTTCTTCGTACTTTAGTGTACATCGCGGTAGAGTGAGACTATAGCACAAAGAAGAGAAGGATATAGAAACTATGTAGAGAAACACTATTTGACTAATTCTCTCAGATACTGAACTTAATGAATACATTTACAGCCTCTTTTTCGTTTCATAACATCCAGGTCACATCGTCCCAGTAGTAGTTTCATATCCGAAATGCCTCAGCGTCAAGTTTTCTTTTCTATCTCTTCTTCGTTACCTGGTAAATGTTTCCTCGTCAATTGGTCCTGCGCTCTCTGCATCCGTCAGCTTCTTACGACGTTCATCAGACCCTTCGTCCACCTTGTCATATGTCTGCCAGCAGTACAACTAATCGAGGACCTTACTGCGCCATCGGTCGTCAGTGTTGCCTGCAATAGCATTTACTTAGCCATAGTTTTTAACTAATTACGACTAATTGAAGTTATTAATTTCATCATCATCATTTCAACCGATGGATTTTGGTCGTAGGTCTCTTGTACTGTGTTCCACAAAGCACTGGCTTGCGCTATTTGAATCCAGTGGCTCCCAACGATTATTTTGATGTCTTCTATCTAGTGAGGAGTCTGCCAACTCTGCGGGGTCGATATTCCAGCACTGAGTCGTCTCCAACGTCTATAAATTCTACGAGCTACGTGCCTCGCCCAATGCTTCTTCAGCTTCGTGACTCGTAGGGCCATGTTAGGGACGCTAGTTCTTCTTCCGATCTCCTCATTTCTGATTAGATCACGTAGATATACAACAAGCATTGCCCTCTCCATCTGTGACCGTGACTCTGACCTTTCTTACAGCACCATAACTAGCGACTAAGTTTCAGAACCGTGGGTTATCATTGGCTACACGTTCGGAGTACTGTTCGAAGGTAGTTTGATGTAAATTATTAGATTTTTAGTTTACAAGTCCTATAAGGACATGTAAAGCGAATCCTCTGGTTATTATCGTCGCAAACGGACCTCTAACCACAGGAGCGTAAGTCATATGAACATATTGATTTCATATCTATGTATAAAAGAGTGTATTAACAAAATATTAAAACCTCCATCCTGTATTTTAGGAGCTGGGAAGCAGTAAATCCTTATTCATAAAAAAAAGGTGGTAACATCATCTGAATAGTAGAAGTCGGTCGTTCGTCGTTCGGCTGACGTGCTCATTGGTGAGTTTCCATTCAAAAGAGTTGCGACGTGTGAGGGACTTAAAACCCAAAACCTCCCGACCTCCTCCGAAGCACGTTTCCCGGACAAAGGAAAGCGTTCACAGTCGGAGGAGAGAAAAAAAACAAAGAACCGTAAATCAGTGGCGCGACATTTGTTTTTGACTGTAATTAAAAGTCATTACGTACTCCGAATATGGTCGTACGGTAGCCTAAATAGACCCGAAATACATCAGACCTAGCGAAAGATTTACAAACTTTATTCTGCAACCTGTCACAATACTAATACTGTCTAAGGGAAACTTTATTGCTATATAAATAAGGTATAAAATGGTTGTGGAAAATTTTCATAAATGTAAAGCATTTTTTGTCGTGCAACAGATGTAGAGCATGGTGTCCAGTTCCCGGAGAGCCCTTTGCGCTCTTTGTGTTGACGCTGATTGAACTATTTCGGTATAGAGTGCGGGGAGTGCGGCGGCTCTTGTCGGCTGGTCGTGTTGTGATTTATTCCTTCTTTGTTTGGAAAGAACGCGGGACAAATTTTGTGACATGGTTTTTTTTTTAATTCGTCCAAACTAAGGCACTTTTCGTGTGCGCAATGAGTTACGGACGTTTATGTGACAAGTTATGTGACGTGACGCAATGTTACTTGTCAAGCGTTGTGGTGTACGTCATTTACGGAGAAGAATCTTTGAAATCGAATAAGATTCATAATTGGACGAAGCGCCGACGGAAACGGAACGTTCATCTGGTGGAAGGTGTCATGCGCCTTCCAAATTGTACTCTGCTTTGAGGCGTAAGTTAAGTCTAGTTTTTCCATAACGATCTGCCAAACGAGCCCTCTGTTTAATTATTAACTGCCCACTTTGTTACCAATCCTGGGATTCTAAGTTCCCACCTCAAAGAGAGCCAAGCCTATTCACCACACTGGTCGTCTCCGGGTTATATTAAATCGCATGTCCAGGGAAATAATTCGTCTCAGGTCATGTTTATTTATGTTCCGCAAGTAGGTCTCATGCCAACCCCACCTGCTCGTGGTACACCCTGCTAATCAACAAATAAGGCTCTGGCTTACATCAAACCGCATTGGGCCAGCGTGGTGGGAAGTTGCCCAAATCCCCCATATGACTCCTACAAATGGTCGCGCGAAGCCGCTGGATGCGGGTAGTGCACAACCGATCGATGTGGATATTTTTGGGAAGGCCAATCTGTGGACATCTATTGGCCGATGATGATGATCTACAAATCATTCCGCGTCAAATACTGATGTCCCTATATCGACACGTTCACTAGTTTTCACGTGATTGAACTAGTCACGAGCGGTGTGCAGTTTTAGTAAATTCATGGATCAAACGAGAATTCGAACGCGGGACTTTCCGCTAGGTTCGTTAACCTTGGACGGCGCGTCAGTTCGTAAATGGATTACCATGGCTTCACATTCATCTGGTATGCAATAAACTGAAGTTGATCGAATCGATGGAATCCACTGATCTCATGACGCAGCGCAACGGCGAACTGCAGCTGCAATAGCTCATCATTCATCATCATCATCATTATCAGCCTTTGTTTATCCACCGCTGGATATAGACCCCAATATCTTCCACCAATAGCTCAGTGGTTGTAAACTTTGGATCCGGTATCAGTTCTATTCACTGTTCACAGGTGTCTGATGCCGGAGACGGTCTACTTGCCACCGCTGCGCCTAATGCAACCTACAGATAATACTGTGCATAACTACTGTCTTCAGGTTTGAAGGACGCTGTAGCTAGTGCAACTACTATAACGAGAATTATCATCGTATGTCTGACGAGCACAACGTGGTGCTGTGTATAACATCCTAACCTGACATTGTGAGCAGGCGTATCTTACCATCAGGTGAACGTCTTGCTCGTCTTACTTCGTTGAATAACCAGTAATGGTTAAACATGCCGCACGCCAGCAAGGTGTAGTTAGCTAAAGGTTTCGATTAGCAAATCAAAGGTCGCAGGTTCTACTTCCACGTTAGGAGTATTGTGGTGAAATGTACTCAACCTTATTAATAATATAATTGTTTATAACTTAACAAAAAAACATAAATTCTGACTTAAAGTGTAGTTAACTTAATCTTGAAGTCACGAGATGAGGATAATGTGGTGATAAGTTAGGATTATATACACTACATTCCATAGTTTCTTTTTTACTAATCGAAACGACGGAACGAGCGAGACGTTCACCTGATAATAAGTGACACGCCCGGTCATAACGAGGAGCTAGTTAGGATGATATACACAGCACCGCTTTGTCCTCTTCGTTTAATACGCCAGATGTAAAGTCACGTCACCGCAGTAATTACACTAGCTGTAGCGCCTATCAAACCGGAACACAGTAATGTTTGCATACTACAGTTTGACCGCTGAAACAAGTGCTGCTTTGATACATGGGCAGTAACAAGTGTTCGACTTTATCTGATCACATTCACCACTTTCCATTAGTATCAGCACCAGTTTGACGTGGTTATGGAACACCTCATATTGAGGGTAGGCCTGGGCCCCAACAGTGGGGACGTAAATTGGCTGTTATGGAAGGAACACAGGCAGTTCTTCTACTTAAACTGCTTCTCCAACTAGTGAAGGTTGGTGATCAGCATGGTAAAGTCCTTTTTGTCTCTGGTTTGAACAAATCGGACGCACCAGATATGTCACTCCATTCCCTGATATTCCTCAACCATGACTTTTTTCTTCTCCCCCACCTTTCGTTAAACACACAGGCGGTTAAACGATCTAAACACAGTCGACGTTCACGAATCCGGTTCCGTAGCTGACGCAACGTGATGCTGAACAACAAAAGGATTTGAATACGTTACTGAAGGCAAGTGGGGCGCTGGCACGTGTCTTCGAACTTTCCATCAGCTCCTTCACAAAGGCGCTGAAACAAATGCCAACCTTATTCCGTCGCTATAAGGCCCACCTTAACTAATCAAAGCTAGAAGGACGTAAACACCAACATACATTTATATGCGTGCGGTTAATTGTGAGTCGTTTCCATTTTGTGCTTTATTCGGTTGGAATAAGGGTGTATAACGTTTATAAGGACCGAGCTGATGTTAAGGAGGGCACGGCTCAAAGAATGGTTTGTTCGCAGTGAATGGAAGTCTTTTTAAGTACAAATGAGGTGTTATCTCAGTTGAATACATTATGGGTCAAAGTCTCACAACGTTGCCAGTGTGACCACACGTTTTAGATGCGTTTGGAAAGTATCAGCAATCGGAACGGTGATGATGAATATGTTAAGATGATGAACTAATTCAATATAGTCTTCATCGGCCGGTAGACGCCCACCGCTGGACGTAAGCCGACATCAAAGATCAGCGGCAGACTAACGTGCTGTTGGTCGATAACTAGTTACTGTTATTTTCATGGATATGAATAGTTCTTCGTGCTTTTCTAACCCGGAAGTCATTCCGCAGCAGTAGCATCAGGTATCAGTTTGAAAATCTTATGATGACTAGTCTAGAAAGAATACCACCAACTGACCTCATGTCGCACCAGAATGGAACCAGGGTCTTTGTTATACATAAACCGTTACTTCACAGGAGTAATCAGACATAGCTTAGTTGACTGCACTATTGTGTAATCATCTTAACCATCTCTCTTGGTCTTCTGGTCTTGATCATCTCAAAGTCGTTCACAAAATTTATATCAACGTTCACCTTAATGGTGAGTGATACGCCTGCCCATAACGTGGCTGTAGTTAGGAAGATATACCCTTCACCACATTATGCTGTTTGTGAGGTATAAGATACGAGGTTCACAGTGATTCCACTAGCAGCAGCCTCCTTCACACCGGAACACAGTAATGTTTGTCGGCTGCAATAAGCGCTGCGGTTGTAACTACCTAGACGATCTGTAGCACCAGTAATACTAAAAATTATTTTCTAGGTTTCCAGTACTAGATCCCTATTTGGACATCAATATAAAAATATTAGTTGAAACGAACCTAAAATACGTTTGGGATTCAATCCTGTCGGATGATAAAATCTTGGCAATTTACTAGTCCAGCGTTGGGGATAAAGCTTAAATCTAGCTCATTAATATAAATCCTTATACATCTAGATAACTTAGGTTTAGACCATATGGATGTTTGTTAATATCAAAATCTATTTACTTAAAAAAAAACAAATTGTTTAACTAGTCGGAAGTGATATCGTGACCTTAAACAGCCCAATATATTCCCACGGCTGGAGATCGGGAGGACGGGAGGAGGAAAAGAGACTAACCCATATCCTTACACTGATTTCTTGAAGATCCTGAACTTTACGGAATAGTAAAGCTCACCGGAAAAGGATCCCGCACATCCCTAAAATCCGATAATGCAATATTTCACCGCATTAAACGTTGAGACGTGTGAGACTTTCACTCGATAGTAAGTGATACGCCCGCCCATAAGTAGCGCTAGTTAGGATGATATACACAGCTTCACAGTACTCTCGTCGCCTGAAGACATAAGATGTTGAGTCATTTACCCCAGTTATTACACTAGCTACAACGCCCTTCAAACCGGAACACGGTAATTTTTGTACGGTCGTGTTTGTCAAGTGCAATAGCAGCTGCATTGGTGACAACAGAAACCTATCATCAGTAGATACCTAACATCTCAGGTCTCAATGCAATGTAGTGCAGTGCTATTCTAACTGGCGCCATATTATTATAGGCATGCGTATCAGGGGTGTAAGGGGTTATGCCCAAGGAACCCAAGTCAACTTCACCAGCACCCGGTGCACCCTGCTGAACAACAGACGAGAGTCTGACCACCAGCCAACCCGCATTGGGCCAGCGTGATGGGCTAAGTCTCAATTCTGTTCAATGAACTCTTGGACGTAGTGGTATTTGAGAGAGGCCTATGTCCAGCTGTGGGCGTCTATCGGCTGATGATGATGCGTATCATTTACCATCACGTGTTGTTGCTGCGTTGAAAATAAATCTTCGTATTTATGCTCGTACTCGATAGATTTCGTTTATAAATTGATAATCCGTCAGTATAACGGTTATTTCCATCGAGCTGAAATTCCACGTGCCGCGGATCTGATCGGAATAACTTCGCGGAGTCCGCACTGTGAAGGTTTTCTATTTTAATGTACCGCAAAATCGGAATTCACCGCGCGCCGTGCTAACTTCGCGGAGATGAGGAACGTCTGTTCAAAAGTCGACTATTTTCCGGACGAATTCGCGCTGTCAGTCTCATTGAAGATTTTTACACTGATGCTAGGTCTCTACTGCCGGATACCGTCTAAGTACTAACACAGCGCTTATTCCTACAATCAAACGGTAGTATGTAAATTTTACAGTTCCGGTTTGAAGGGCGCTGTGTAATTACTGTGTTAAAGTGACTCAACATTTTACATCACAGGTGAAGAGGGCAATGCGATGCTATGTATCATCATAATTAGCGCCACGTTGTCACGGGCGGACGTATCACCTACCATCAGGCAAACATCCGGGGTGTGTCATCGCATAATTGAATTAAAAAAAATTATAGCTTTGTAGGACTCAGGGTTATATACGTAAGCCAGGTAGACTAGATTATACGGAAATAGTACAATATCATGGTTGATGGATAACATAGGAATTCTTTGATATATATATAAATAACTCCTTAAAAAGGTGAAAAAGATGACAAGAGAATGAGATAAGTGAATTGAAGAAGGAGAAGAAATAGAGATGGATTTAAAAGGTAACATAGGTATCAGGAGTCCTTGGCCTGTAGTCTCGAGCTTTTAAAGAGTACTCTAAGATAAGCTCTGGGTGTCAACTGAAAGGGTTACCAAGTTCATGGCATTCGAAGAGAGTGAGAAGGCTTCTGGAGGGGAAATGATTATGTTGGATTTGTATTTACTGAAAACCCCATTGGTCGTCTTCTTCAGTGTGTTGGAGACATCCTGAGATCTCTGAAGGAACAGACCTCCTGCTTACTATGTCCCAAGGAGATCCGTAACCATCTTCGGCACCATCGCTTCGCTTCAACAGATACTCATCTTGTTTAGTCGCCTTCTACGGCAGTCGGAGCTTACCTTAGTCTTATTTTTAAAAGCCTGACAAGAGTACAGTGGGAGACCTACCAGCAAAACGTTTGTTACCAATACTGTTTTGTTAACAACCTCCTTTGTCAGTAACAATCTAGTTCTAGGCTACGTCAAGCGATTGTAGGTTTTATTCTCTTACTGATAAGGTTTATAACCGCATCAGTGTGATGTATAACAAAGGGGTACAGTAAGCTAAGAACAGCACGCTTCAGTAAGCCGAAGCGTAGACAGGAAATGCTTTTTTTTAAAGAGCGTGATTGTATGAACACACTTCCTGCGATTGATAAGTGTCGGCGCGCCCTTTTCATTGACTGACTTAACAACGCCGCTTCGCTCCTAAAACCCTACTTCCGGTCACACAAATTAATTTCTCGATTTATGCTTTAACATTCTCTACTGTTCGTAGTTCATAATAAACGTGGTAAACAAAGCTACGGGAAGAGAAGGATCTCTAGCTGATGGTAAGTTATACGCCTGCCCGTAGTAACGTTGCACTAGTTAGGATATGCACTGCACCATATGCGTTCGTCGCTTTGAAACAAGATGCAAGTCTCGTTAAATTCACGTAGCAGCGTCCTTCAAATCGGATAACAACAGTGTTTGTATTCTACTGTCTGGCGGCACAAATAGGTTGGGCAGTAGTACCTATACTCACCCCCAGTCTATTACAAATTATTCATAGAGGAACGAAGGGAAAAATGACTACGGTAAAAGTTTTAACATGTCTCAAAGCGACAGGCACCGTCTTTGCAGTGTATGTCATCCTAAGCAGCACTATGAAGTGGACCGACGATCTAGAGTAGGTGGAGACGCTGAACGCGAACGTCTCATGGCTATGAGTCAAGCACAACAACCTCACCAGCTCGTGGTGCACCCTGCTAATCAACAGAGGCTCTGGATTCCACCAACCCACATTAGGCTAGCATGGTCTAGATCTCCTAATGAATTTCTACCCGATCGATGTGAGAATCGTCGAGGGAAGCCTATCAGCTGATAATGATGAACAGCTCACGTTCAATTGGAGTCCAGCAGTGGGCGTCTGTCAGCTGTTGATGATTAAATAAGGCGGACATTCAATAATTCACACAAAATATAAGTTTGTAGTTGTGTTATATATATTTATCGCAACGACGACGCGACGTAATGATGACGTGACGTGCTAGTAATTTTGACGTGCCGTGCCTGTGACAATGGAATCGAACCGGCTCTTAGGCAACATGCAGTGTAATGTGACTCATCGACCAATATTATTGAACTAGTAATACTAACGTATGGCACAAGTTATACATGGAAGCGAGTACAATTATTACTTTATTTGACGTTTTATTTGTTGTCTCGTTAGCGCAGTAGTTAAACGCCTGCTCTGTGACACTAAAGTCCCTAGTTCAATTCCGAAGCTGCATATTGTAGTTTCTTTACTGGTGGAGCTTTTTCTTAAATCTCCCTGTCTAGTTGCTATCCTCATATTGTAAATCACCTGGAATAATCATTGATATGTTCTTGCTGCGTTCAAGGCTACTTAAACATTATAAATAATAATATACAAATATTAGTATATATGGCTTGTTTACCGAAGTCCTAATTACTAGTAAGTAGTAAAAAGCCCGCGTTTCTACCACCAGCGACAGTATAGAAATATTAATGTACGTCAAGATGGGAGGCGCCGTATTTAAAGAAACGTGACATTTAATTTATATAACAAGGATTCGGTAGCTATGGTGATGTTGTGAAATTATCTTAACTGGCGTTACATAACTGTTTGAAATTAAAACAATAACAAGTTAGTTCAAAGTTTCAACAAGCTTGTTCACTTAGATATACTTAACAGGAAAAATGTTATGTCTGTTCAATTAATTATATAACTCTCTCTATGGTTTCATTAATGATTATTTTTTTTTCACAGATTCATGTCAACAGAACGCCAAGTCAATGTTACGGTGAGTACAATATCGTATTATATATTTATAAATATATAAGTTTATTACATAATGAAGTATTCATCATCATCATCCGATAGCAGTCCACTGCTGGACATACGCCTCGGCCAAACATATCCGCATCGAAAATAAAGTATTACGGTACTACTTTTAATTATGTAATTAAAAACACCATCTTATCTTTTTTCAATTTCAAACTAAATTGGGCATTGACTTTAATAACCGCCGTAAGTTTTACACTTGTACCACAACATCGTAGTTAGTTTATATTAATAAAGCTGATTATCGGCGCTGGAGGGGGAGTCCCGGGTGGTAACTACCTTTTACACTACATCCAATAGATTATATACAGTACTTCGATTCATCGACTGAAGTATTTAGTTTAATCAGCAGTAGGTAGTAGGTCTCTGTTGCCGGAAACCGTTCAAAAACCACCGCAGCGTCTATTTTGTCCGACAAACAGTACTGTGTTCCGGTTTGAACGGCGCTGTAGCTAGGGAAATTGCAAGGATAACGAGGCCTTACGTCAACGAGCACAATATGGTGCTGTGTATACTATCTCAAGTACATTGCGGTCACTTTGAGCATTAAAAAATCCAGAAAACTTTATAATACATGGATATAGTATCAATACTGTTGAAGTCTAGATTCATCGATATCAAGTTAATATAGTTGCCATAATAATACAGACTTAATCGAGGGATGTTCACCTGATGGTATGTGATACGCCATCCTATAACAAAGTGGCGCTAGTTAGGATAATATACACTGAACCATATTGTGCTGGTCGCCTCGCGTACCTCAGAAATTTCAATAGCTACAGCGCCATTCAAACCGGAACAAAGTAATGTTTGCACACTACTGTTTGACGCACATTGCAGCTGCAGTGGTACTTAGACAGTCTTTAGCAGAGACCTATCACTAATAACACTGCAAATTATTTTCTAGGTTTTCAGTACGAAAGTACTAGATCTCTATTCAGACAATAATTTAAAAATATCTGTTGAAACGAATCTAAAATCCGTTAGGGATTCAAACTATTCAGTTGATAAAACCTTTGCAATTTACTAGTCCAGCGTTGGGAATAAATATGAGCACTCATGCATCTAGATTACGTAGGTCTATTAGTAATAGATCTTTGGTAATTTCATTCAACATAATATCAACGTCCTTCAAGCCGGAACTCAGTAATATATACACAGTACTGTTTGTCGGCAGAAGTAGGAGTTGCGGTGTTACCTTAACGGCGAATGGAAAAATTATACTTACCAGCAGTGGTAGTGAACCTGTACAGCCTGTATATATGCGTTAGTATATATAGACTCATCGCCCTTTCGCCCAACCCTCGTGCCACCCCCTTGATGACATTTGTACAGGACCTACAGCCCGCGAATTAAATTACGCTGAACGTAAAGCATCGTTTGAGGGTTGAGCTGACATTTTATGGGTACGGCGGTGATTTTATGAAAGGTCCGATTGTTAGACGCGACGGATCACTTGTTATGATGTCACGGTGGAATTGTGGGGCCTAGGATGTACAGGATTCGAGAGCTGAGATAATAAACAGGATTATTTTTTTTTATAAACCGATCATCATCATCTATTAGCTCTACGAGGTATGTTTTCCCGTTAATTGCAACTTCAGCCTTGCGACTTTTGGTAATCCTGATTCTGCGGATCTCGTCCTTTCTCATTTGATCAGGCAGAGGTACCCCGAGCATCGGGTTCACCATCGCTTGCTGTGTCATCCTTAGATTTCTTATGAGGCTCATAGTTACCACAACAATATTTAGTAATTCTGTCACGTTGATAGAAATATTTATCATCCAATATGGTCTAGGAAGGTCTGAGAATTCCGAGATAGCTGCAGTTATGACGTCATAGTTATATACTTTCTTTAAATGCTCTATAATTTTTTGATATAGATCTGTTGCCGGAGACCGTCTAGGTAGATACCATTGCAGCTCCTATTGCAGCCCACAAACAGTAGTGTGTAGTCATTACTGCATTTGCTTTTAAGTACTCTGTAGCTGGTGAATTTACTGAGGTAAAGAAACTTAAGATCGTATGTCTCAAAGCGACGAGCCCGATGTGCAGTGTATAAACTCTTAAATAGCGTCACATTTATTATCATATGAACGTCTTACTCGTCTTGTCGTTTCCTTAAATAATCTATATTAAAACCCCGCCTCGTTCTATACTCTTCTTGAAACAAAAAAAAACCCTTGAAAGGATAGATTTAGTTCCCTTTACGTTTAAAATAGAGGAACATGATTCGCTTTCGAGACTGCATAAGATGAGGTATGGTGAACAAGGTTTTTGATATCTTTTCACATTAGTAATTAACTTATCCTGAGCCAAAATTTAAGAGCCTGTTTATTCTGGGGTAACATTACTTCTATTTTTAGAATCAGTTCTTTAAAATTTCCTCTATGCTTAACACCATGATCAAATTGCAAAAGAGCCAAAAATAATGTTCCGAAGATTCCCTTTAAGTTACGTGTAGTATTGGCTGTGGTCGCTTTGTTGGCCGTAATATAAAATTAGACTTGAAATTTGTTTGAAATATTCCTCGAGAGCAACCGCAAGCGTTACTATAGCAACCGCATAATTAATACGAAACGAAAATATTTATGAAACTGAATTAGAAATAAAATGACGAAGAATCCTTGAAATTCACAAAATCCTATAACCATTTACTACAAATCATTTCGCTTTGAATGCTCTTGTTCCTATGTCCAAACTTCACTAGTTTTCAGGTGATAGGCGAATAAAGAAAACCCATCACTATATATATAATATTAAAATAAAGCTGTATTTCTTTATGTTGTATTTCATATATTAATATAGTTAGGTATAGAATGCGGATGTATTATCTAAATGCTAAGTCTTCCCACTTACTGATCAGATGAAATTATTTTTAATATATTGCAAGTTCAACTGACTCATACATATCGTTGATATATAAAATAAAATTGTAGAAGCGATATCCATGCATTCCTGTGCCAGTGCTCTTTCTTGGACTTCCTGGTACAACACAGCGCTTACATTCTCCTTTCTGTTTCATATGTTCAATCTTTGAACTTCCCTCTTTCCTTTTCTGATCTTGTTATAGTTTTTGCTATCCACCACATTTTTTTCACTTTTCGACACCACGTTTCAAAAGCTTTCCAACCTTTATTACTTAGAGTCATCATCCAATATCCTCAGCGGTATAATGCTGTTCCCCATATGTACATTTTTATCACCGTTAGAATATAAATTATATTGCCAGCACCAAAATGGACATACCTTTGTCTAAAACGATGCGACATAAAAGTCCGCAATATCAGGGTAGGGTGAACCGTTAAAGGGCGAAAAGGCACCACCATTGTGAGTTGATATTCCTTTTTTTCAAGCTCTGATAAATCAGGACCGTATCGCAACTATCGCGGGCCAACCCCACCCGGCCGCGCCTCGACCTGATAAACAAACCCACCCACTTCTCTTCGACATTTGCTTAGAAAGGGGTGCGGTGCCATACAGCTCTATTGCCGCGGCCCCGTAACAGCCCGTCCATCGCGTTATTAGCCCGGCGCGGCCTCCACGTCTCACAAAAACAACCGATAAAGACAAGGGACGACCTTAAACTAAAATAAACAGATGATCGGCCAAATGACGGGCCTCCCCATACACCTGCAATAAAGTGATGTGTACAAACCCCGGCGCGCCCTTTCGCTAATGAGGACAGTTTATGGGGCGCGCTGGCATTTAGCTTTTATTGTCGGTGCGCGCGCAACCCCCGTGCCGGCTTTATAAGAAGTGGCACTCGCTGGTGGTGCTCAGTCGCGCACGTGATCCCGGCTGGTGCGGGCCTCCCGTGCCTGCCCGGCCAGCCCGCCAGCCCGCCAGCTGCCGCTAACTCGCGCTAATTCACTTCGTTACGCTTCAATTTGTGACTCAGCCGCTCCTCGCTCCTCGCTCGCCTACGCCTGTTAATTAGACTCTAACCTAGTATTTGAATTATCGCGTGGGCTACGTGCGTTTTTAGTTGCTCCAATCGCATTCGTTTCGGTCAATGTAGTTCATATTAGTCGCCTCTGTTTCTCTTCCGTCCCTTGCCTTCAAGTTTCTAAACTTTTCCATTTCGACTTTTCAACTTATAGTACTAGATTTTCTTAACTTTTTCATTTTTTCGTTATTTTGATATACTTTTTAAATTATTAGATTTTCGCTTCGCTTCTCGAAAAGTTCTTGCCTCTTAATATCGCGGCTACGGTTTTATGAAACTTTCTTTTGAGATAAAAATAAATAAGAAGTTTCAAGAAAAAAATTCAGTTTTCAAATTAAAGACAATTCCTTATTTCAGAAAATTGAGTTTAGAAAATGTATTTTTAATAGGAACATATATTTTCCTTTCCCATCTCTTTTCAAAGAAATTGTTCCTTACATTAGTCATTCAGTCTCATTCCAGCTGCACCTCCATTTCTCTTCCTTCCGGCGTTTCTCTAATATGGGTGCTAGTCTTGAAATGTATTTACTGATTTGTCAACCAACTGTCTCCGCAAGGTTCACAAGGTTTTGTCATATTTTATTCTTCTGTATAAATATTAATACAGAGACCTTCAACAATTTCTTAACAGTATGTAAACTATTACTAATTTTCTTCACACGTTTTCATATTCATCACAATTTTGTTTGTTATCTTTCCAAGGTGGTTCATACGCGAGTAAACTGAGAACGTCTGTCCCACCAGTTACCAGTTAACTTGAGTTACGTACGTTAGAAGTTAAACTTGTACGTTTGAGTAATTAAGCTTCATTGACAGAGTTAAGTTGTTATATCTACTTCGTGTCGGTAAGTTTGTAAGGTTAACTGCTATGTTTTACAGTCAAGATTATCTTCAGATTTAGTCTTTTATGCTTCACGATTCATACATATACATAAAATTTAAAGTTCCATTTCATGGTATGAAGCCAAAATTTTCCAACTTGCTAAACGGAAGTTGCTGATTCGCATTTATCTTCTTATTATTGTTGACAATTTCTTTGCAATAAATTTCTTACTTTTCCCTGAATATTATAATGATCTGAATGAATAATTATCAAATTCGGACCAGATGTAAAAATATTAAGTTTTGTCACGATAAACTAAAGCAAAATATGATTTAACTAGAGATAACTGTTATTTGTCACCGGTTAATATTACTCGTAACTATTTTGCATTTTGAAGAGATGAACGTATCAGCTTTTCATTTTAAATGACGCCACGCGACAGTTCTGCGCCCGCCGAGTGTTACTGCAAAGATGAACAAGCAATTTCCCTCTCACAAGTTCGCTAAATTATTTGTTTACACATCTCTTCGTGTAATTCGTAACGTCATCTTGGCAATATTTGCTTTGTTATTGCTTAGTTAAGAGATTTATTTTATGCGTAGTTATATTTCATACTCCTACTGTTTCCAAGGCATTTATTTAATCTTTTGAAAGCTTCACAATGTTTAAAGATCGTCGATACATTAAATGTCCATGAAGTATAAAGTTCAATTGTAAAGTAATATGTACGTTTCTTTTTAATTTCTGGTCTTTATGTAAGTGGAATTCCTTAGAAGACCAAAGAATACAATTTGTTAATATTATCTATAAGTAGTAAGATTAGTCCTCAGGGAGTAACACCAGAATCTTTGAATTTGAAGATACCCTGTTCAATACGCTTGTAGCTTGTGGAATGTATGTTGAGGTAGCGTTCTGGTTCTTTAGTAGGAATTTGGATTACTATTTCACAATAAATAATGTGATAGATTTATCAATCATCTTGAATTAATTACACCGATGGCTTAGTTATTATTGTGGTCGAGAAGTAAGACCATACAAAGCGGGACAGTAATGAAAATCGCGTTAACACTAGCTAAGAATTCATAAGGGAATATTCTCTTCGTCTAACTCTCGAACGTTCACATCGACAATAGTTTCATTTCCTCGTTTCCATAACGTTTATTTATAACCGGAACGATTTGAAAAATGGCAAAACCCATTGCGTCATAAGAAAAATATATGACGTTGTTTATAAAACGGATAACTTCTGTTATGCCCTTTCGATCTTTCCGTAACGATTGCGTTAAACAAGCTGCAATTGATGTATTGTTAGGTCGCGTTGTATCAACTGTACGTGCTTTAGTGCCTTGTGTTTATACAGCATCATCTAATAATAAGGAATCATAACTGAATGTTGATTTATATGAAGATAAACAAATTGTACCGGCGAGTGATGTAAATGATGAAAATATAAACGGAAACTTGGACGGTCTTGAATCTAGATGTTATTACAAGATTTTCTGATTACATCTAACTCGATCCGTGGAGTAAATTAGACGGAGTTGGCTGAACTATATCCGGGATTGAAGAAAATGCGGATGGATTTAAAGAAGACGGTACGTAGTTTCATATTTTGAAATCATTTCTTGCAGTTTATATTTCAGTAACTCACATAGATTTAGATCTTGGTTAAATTATAAATATTTATAATTTATTCTTCTTCTTCTTAAAGTGCCTCTTCAACTAGTGAAGGTTGGAGATCTTTCATGCTTAATATACTTTAAATGAGTAGTTATTATTTGTTGTAATTGTTAGTTGTACCAATAGGAAATGTGTGAATTGACCGTCCAAAATTCGTGTAACAATCTGTGGGCGTTCACACTGCGTTTGCCCAAACGGGGAGCTTGTTTTAGGCCACGCCCACGCAATGACGGCCTGCTGAGGTCAAATCATTGCAACATTCATTTGCAAGTTCAGAAGGTTAATATATACTCATGTTTTTGTAGTGTATTTGTAGATTAATTTGCATCATTCTTAAATAGATACTTCGTGCTTAAATGAATCTCCCAACTATTTTGAGACAAAGGAAATACTTAAGTCTTCATTCCACGATATAAATTCAAATGTTTCTAAGATAGTAGTTAATAAAAGAAATAATTTTTGTTTTAATAAATCTCATCCGTAGAGTTGACGTTTTCTTGCCAAAACATTTACTTTACAGTGTCTTCACATTGGTCCATTTCGTAGAGACGTAGAGACGCCTAAATTTATGAAGCTATTATCTTTATTTATATTTATACAGCCAAGGTATATACCATATTTATTATTTAATAAAAAGTGGAGAACTATTTACTAGATTTATGCTAAGAGCCGCAGAACTCGTCTTGTCAATGTAGACCTTTCCTTCGTTAACCTTTGAAAATATGGGGAACATTACAGAAGTATATTTTCTATAACTATTTAACTAACGACTGACTAACTGATTACTACAGAAGTTAAAATGTATTTAGTTGCAATTTGACTTGTTTGAAAAGTGGATACTAAAAAGGATCCTTTTTCCAGCAATCGTTTCAATTTTTACTGCAAATGGGTGTCTGTCGTCTAGGTCGCTACTGCAGCGCCTATTTTTGACATCAAAGAGTAATGTTTAAACATTACTGTGCTCCGGTTTAAAAGGCGCGGTATTTATTATCCTGAATACTGTCACGTTGTACTAAGCGGGTGTATACCATCAGGTGATTTCCTGCTCATTTTCTGAAAAAAAGTTTCTACAGATTCTATGATATAGAAGCTAAGCTTTTGCCTTGTAATACGGTGGTTCCTGTTCCGATTCCAAAGATATATACGAATATAGAAAAAGCTTTAGCGTTCTTTGAATCCGCCTAGTGAACGGCTTTGTTGTGTTTTCTTCAGCATGTTGAAGATAGAATATTCTTGCAAGCGCGCTTCACCACCTTTGGTCCCAGTTTTCTTCACAATATGAAATTGAGATTAAGTCTTGATCCATTGTAAATTATCAGTTCTATTTTTTGTATATACTGAATAGATTAAAAGATGTCCCACAGTTTTTTTTTTTCAGATAAAACGTTTCTTAGGAAAATAAAACACAAAGGGGAGCCTTGAGATGAATAAGTGGAAATAAACCACTAGCTTGTATGGTAAGTAAAACCCGGAGTCAGTTTGAAATTCAGAGTGCTTCTCAATGCCTCAAAGTGAAAAGCTTTGGCATTGGTATAAGTAGCTCTCGGGAAAGTGAAGCAAATACATTATTTGTTATGAGACTTCCATTATTTGAAGATCTTTATTTCACTGCACAAATAAAATGTCGCATTAGATTGCGAAGTTATCTCGTGAAACAAATGTATCAATATTTCTGAGGGTTACAGTAAATGGAAAGAATTTTCATATAACTCATGAAATTATTTATAATAGATATATGCTCTTTTGTAGAAATCGGTAAAAGAAGAACGCCTTCATCCATTTTACAATATGAGAATCAGTTATAGCAAAGCGGATTGATAGTCAAAGAGAATTTCTCTCTTGAACATTGTTAAAATTGTTTACTTCTGATAAATTTCTGTTGCCACAATAATGTCTATATTACTATGTTGCAGTTTTAAATTACGGCTAGCAAACTACTGGGTTGACAAGATATAACGTTTTTTGTTCGAATAGGGTAATATTGTACTACATAAATATCTAGTGTCCTATTATTAACATTCTCTCAGGTCAACGTTCGTCGAAAAATAAAACTCGCATTCTCATTTGGATGAATATTAACTATACTAATCACTATTCAGTTCAACAATATTTCCCTTACAGTTGTACTCGCTTGTAGTTTACTATTAGTGGGTTATAATTCCAGAAATTCAGTAAAGATACGTCCGACGGCAAAGAGGTTTTTCCTTCTTCGAGGTCAATACTTTGTTTTGTTCTCTTATACCATATAATACTATTTTAAAAGTATAGTCCGATTATTGTGTTTTCTTCTCCCTGTTTATCCTTTTCATTACTAGTAGATCATAGATGTTGTACTTATCTGTATTTACACTCCGAGCCGTTCCTATAAGTTTGTAAGATAAAGTATTACAAGTTAACCAATACGATTGAACGACTGGAACTTAATAAAGGCCTCCCCCTGGGTTACGTCTTAATAAAGTTATTTATTTTTGCTTTACGCAACAGCGGAAACATCGTAAACACAAAAACTTTTAAGTTTCAAAATTAAACTTTCGTAATGTTCCAGCGTTTCGTGTATTTGATCCTATTGGCGGAATCAAGTGGCCCAAATCAATTTAATTGTAAAGGATGGCAACCGAACCGTTGCTAAAGGGTTAAAAGAACGAACCCAACCCTTACGATTTAAGTAATAAAAGGAGTTCGGTAAGTTTCAAACATTGGGATGAAATCTTATTTTCTTTGGTCTCTTTAGTTTCTTAATATAGATATTTCGAGAGAATTTTACCGTTTGAAATGACGTCTCAGGAAATATTAAATCTATTCCTTTCAAATATTGGAAGTTTCACAGAAAAAAAATATAAAAGCAAGGTTTGCTATAGTACAGCGTAAATCAGACAGTCCCGTCAGTTGTAGTATTATCAAAATAAATGAAAACACTTAACCGAAATCGGATACACTTTAGACACGTTAAACTTTACACATCTCTCTTTTTGAAAATTTTGTCAGAAAGCTTACTGGTGATAGTCCTCTTCAGGTCTGTCTCTGTACATCCTCACATTTTTTGGCTAGTAAATAATCGTTCATTACAAAGCGCTGATAGTATAATGATTTAGAGAATGTATTCTTTTAGACAGACAGATTCTAGACGTTGAGGAAGGCCCGTACCCAGCAGTGGACAAACAAAGGCTGATAATGATGATGATAATAACGATGATTCTTTAACATAGAACAGCAAATATGCCCCCAGTTTAATTAATATAGAAGGTGGTGGATAATGTTGTTATGACTGTATTCACTATAGTAAAGTAGTTAACTGTACGGATAGAAAAGTAGGAGAAAAATCTATTAGTATAAACTCCTCACATACTAAATATAACACATTTACAATAGTATAACAATAGATAAGAAACCTAACAGAAGAAATATTTCGCGCAGGAGATATATCCGATCGCCTCTCAGTCCTCACGGGAATCGGTTGTACAAATGATCGAACGTAATCTTCTTCGATGCATTGCTTTGCTGGCCCATTGCTTCCGCTTAAACTGATTTCACCCTGAAACCCTTTGGGAGATCGCAGACAGGGCGGAAGATATTCGCAAAATATAATAAATATCCCTTTATCTGATTATTTGAAATAAAATCAAAGCGTTGTAAAGAATTCGACGAAGGATAAAAGTGGTCGATACAATCCATTGAATTAACATCCTTAACACACATTCTTAACTGGTCTTTTATAATGGGTAACGAGGAGGATTCCCGGCTAACGGCCATTCTGAAGTCCAATAACGCTCTGAAGTCTTTCTAAAACTGAATACGAATTTCCTAACCGGCTCGTGATCGTGTTGCTAAGTACCGATTCAACTTAAATTGGTCATTACGGTTTAAATGTTTGATGCAATTTTGTAGGAATCTACTACAAGTCGGAGTGATGAGACTATTTTTTGTACTTCAATTCCTATAACATATACGTATAAGAAAAAAAATATATGTTGTTTAAGTCTTTTGTTAAATCTTAGTTTAAAAGCCGCTTAGAGAAATCACTGGAAATTCAAGTGACAATATTTTTAAAGTTGTTTCAAACTTTCAAAGGTTTCAAGTTTTCTAATCTCAATTCAAACACATTTTGCATAAATGTGTCTTTAGATACATTTATCTTTAACTTACATAAATCTTAGAAAACTGCATCCAACGTTTTGATGTATTCATATTGAACAGATTTGCATAGTCAATTTGTTTTTGGCTTTACATGTCTGAAATATTCTCTTTTCATACATTTTTATATGTTTTGATGCATATATGTCACATTTTAGTTATCGTTACAAAATTTCTTCTAAAATATCTATTTTTGGCCTCAACTATCTACTATGAGACAACTGAATAAATGCTTTGATTTTAAGTAATATCGTCAACTACTTTGGTTCAAGTATTTGTTAAAATCTATACGAACGGGAATAGTTATGTATACATACATATGTGCGTGACTACAATCGAAAAGTACGTATTGTAACTCTTTGATCGTCTCTCGTCTATGAACTTTACTGTTACAATAATATTTAGTCTCGAGTAAGCATGAGCACGGGCACGAGCATGTTCAGGGATGTCTGCTGCTATCGTAAAACGTTCTATTTTAAAAGGCGTCTGCTTATAATCAAAGAATATCAAAGCGCTTGGCAACCGAAGGGAGGGTTGCCAACATAAAAGTGTCAATTAGCATTTATTTTAACATAGCAATGAGGTCCAGAACTGATCTGAATCTTGTTTGATATTCAATCGGGACTGTAATTATTCACGGGTGTATAAGCTTACAGTGTTATACATGTTATGTCCCCCTTCGCCGGTGGTAAATCTCTAGGCGATCGATGGGTTAGTACCGAAGTAGAATGATTTATTTTATCGTTCAACAGTGCTGTGCTGTGCTGTGCTGTGTAAACATTATACTGTATTTAGATTTAAGATGCTCACGAAGTTGGGCTTTTGTACTGTTCTGATAGGAAAGCTTATTTAATTCTTATTTTCTGTGTCGTACCTTACCATTTACATTGTGTTACTAATGTCCATGGCATGACCCGAGAGTGAATGTAGTAAAATTTCGATGATCGAAGGCTTTTTCGAGCCAATCTCAGTTATCAATATCTCCTAATAATACCCAAATGAAAGAAAATACCAGAGGCGTAATTTTTGACTGATGTTATATTTGTTACATGTGCTCAGCAGTAGTGTCCCAATGAAGGATTTACACATCAATAATATTGATTTTGGTTTCGGATATAAAATGAAACTACTTCTAAGCTGTTGGTTTAAATCATTCAACAAGAGGTACAGCATTTTAAGTTTTATTTTGTGGGTATCTCGATCTACGATGAATGCACTTTGATCAAAAGTTGTACATCTTTGTTACTTTAAAATTTCTTTTCCAACGTCGCGATAAAGTATAGAGAAAGCAAATAAAGTTATTTTCAGCTTTATGCAGTGTTACTCAGAAATAACTTATGGTTTCTTTAAGCATCGACAGAATCTAGATTTTAAATTTGATGCTTGTATTTGTATAGTTCTCTTGTGTACATTATTAGATGCTATGTCGATAATGTTCGCTTCCTTGTTTATATTTAATACAATAATAAACCATAATTTCACGCGATAGTAAGTGACAATGTAGCCGAAGATGATTGAACGTGGACGCCCTGACAATTCTGGTTTTCTTGTAGTTTAGTTACCCGAGCGAGTCCATAAATGTTTAGCCAAATTCAAACTTAAGCACCGAACCGCACAGTTCAATAAGTTTCATAATCATAATTATCATCATCAGCCGATAGATGTCCACTGCTGGACATAGGCTTCCTCAAAGATCTCCACATCGATCGGTCTCGCGTTGCTCGCATCCAATAGCACTGAACAAAAGTTTGTTCAGTGCGCAATAAAGTGTAACACAGAATGAAAGTTTGCATAAATAGCGAAAAGTTTCTTCTTCTCAATTGTAGCCTTGGTCATCAGGTAGTTGGAGGAAACTGCCGATGTTGATGTAAACAACAAGACCCAAAAACAGCTTTTGAGGACTTGTTACATCCGTCGTCCGTATTTGGCTAAGCCGTCATGGTGAATTATGGTTTCTATTCTCTTCTTACTTTATTTTCATAAGGAAGCTGTTAATTTTACGTTTTTGGTGAGAAATTTAGAGCGTGACAGTGTAAATATGCAAAGAGTTCGTCGGCAGTTTGATGCCGATGAAGCCAAGGATTTGTTGATATGATACTCCAACATTTCTATATCGTTCGCGTTGGTTGTTCGCGTAAATTGAAGCAAACGTAACAGAATAAGCTGATCTTGTGTACATAAGTCCGTATTAAACGAAGCAGCGTCAGAATCCGGGCGCCCGGCGCGTTTCTCTTGGATTCTTTGAGTTTCTGCCAAAAAATATTAATCTTACGTTCCCGAAATAAATTTAATGCGAGATCGATCCATTTCGTTTACATCGGAGCGGAGTCGGTCCAAGTTAAGAGATGGCTGAGCAAACAAAATTATGAGAAAGCTAAATCTCGTCATCACATACAACAAAGCGATGAGATGGATGGGACGTTAAAGTTTTGTAAGTGCCTATGAGCAAGCCTCTCACAATCCTCAGATTTCAAATATAATTAATACATATTGTAGAAGCAAATTTTAGAATAACATTGTCCAGGAATGTTACAGTTTAGTGAAATCTGTATTTCATTCGAAACGCATCTTTTTTACCTTTTAGCATAATCCCAGAGCAGGTCTAAAGGCTCACCACTTGAAGATAAATAGTAGATTATAAGCTACGTTTGGAATCTTCGTTTTACTGCAAATAAGAGACAGCTTCATGTTTGTGTCAATTTCCTATTTCTTTCCTCGTTTACTCGTAGTATGTGATCAGATCTACTACCTTTAAATTCCGCAAACACGATGATTATTACCCAAAGATCAACACAGTGAATGAAGACTCTATCAGAATGTTTCAAATAACTGATTTTTGGAATAATAATGGTATATATTTTATTAAGAATATTTAGGTCGCCGACTCTAAAACATGAAATTGCATTTTTATTATTTGAAAGGAAAAAATGCATTTGAAGAAGGCTTCCTTGTCTCTGGTTTGAATAAGTACATATTTTTTCATTTTTTGAAGAATTCTCACTTTGACCAGATCGTAGCACGTTTATAGTAGCCATTTTAATATCTTCCGACTTTAATAATCGAAAAGTGGCACAACTTATGCTATTATAATAGTTTTATAATCAAAATTTTACTGAACTATGGTAACGTCACAATCTTAAGTAGTAAATTAATATTACTTTTTCATTAATAAATATAATTGTCAATAAAACTAGTTAAGTATAAACAGTTTGTTTCAATTTCAAATAAACAAATTTCAGCCTTTTTAAAGCTATGGTGCTCTAGACTTACAAATGAACTCAACCGTTCCTTAGGGCAGTGGTTAACTGATCACTCTATAACATGAAGGTTCCAAGTTTTCTTGAAAACACATGTCTAGTTAACCGTCCCCACATTGCTATAACATTATTATTGAGTTCTGTTTATCATATTATGAAGCGGTCGCCTAAATAATTGTCTGCGTGAAAATTTAATTCGTCTCCAGAAAATCTCCCCACGCCATGTTTTCAGATGCATAAAAACATAATTGTTTAATTTATTGTGATTCATTAAGAAAACTTTCGTGACTCGGTCACTATTATTAATTTCATTTTATTACCTAGGTACATTTTACGACTTAAAAATCCCGTTAGATGTTCGCGTGAAATTATGAATTTACTGGTCGGTGGAGTCAGTTTGGTAGCCGCTGTGCCAATGGATTCTCGGCTAACATTACCATCTTCGATTTGATGTCCTTTAGTTTAGTGAAAACTTTTATGTTGATATGTATTATTTCCCGTCAGATCTTGTCCCTTGCTCCAACCAGAGTATTGGTCAGTGCGGCATTACCGCGGTATGCCTGGCGCGTGTCAGTCAGCGCTCGGGTGCGCGCGCGCAGATTTATTTCACGGGAACGCGCCACACACAGCGCTCCGCCAGGATGACCTTCCATGTCTTAGTTCCAACTGGCGGCCCCCTTATGTCGCCACCGCCCACGTAACAATCCTTCATTGAAGAATCATAGTACCATTGATCTCGCTGCTAGAAATCTGTGAATATACTATAAGGAACGATCGGATGTGATCCTGATATTAATAAAATTTTACACCAAGCTCACCACTAGAAGACTCCAACACAGTAAGTTTATTCTACGCAGATCGGACAATAAATATATAGGTACTCTTTGATCTACTCTGTACTCTCGGACTGTTGAAAGAGGAACTAAGGTAAGCCCTGCCTGCCGTAAATGGCGACTAAAAGAGTTTTTGAAGTCGAGGGTGAGAGTCTTCTTTGCCCAAGAAGCTATTTTGGGTAGGACGATAGAGAAGATATAGTGACGTATTTGTTGTAGTAAAGCGGGGGAGCCGAGAAGAGTTACGGCTCTCCCTGGGACCAGTTAAATTGTAGTCCAAAGAGATCCTACATAACGTTGTCCTCAACTCAGACACAGGGTAACTTTTGAAAATGTTTCTCAATAAAAAAAGAATTACTTCATGATAGCTATGAATATATCTATCACCTCAGTCCTCCTATTGACCATGAGGACCATGATAAAATGGTCGAAACGTCGGGATAATATAATACAACAAACGCAATAAAATCAAGTTCTATTAAATGAGTAGTATTTGTGTAAAATTAAGAAATCATTATATTTTGAATGAAAATCTACAAGATTTGGATTTGGTTAGTTAGATTCTATATGACACACAATACAGTGCTCAGCAAGTGTCACATAACATTATACTAAATTGAGGTAAACTTGTGAAAGGAAGGCAGTAGATAATAAACGTATCATTTGAGCGGAAATGAATTATTCGGACCTCTGTCGAATGCACGATAACTTAGAGTTATAACTTGTACGAAAAATTCTTTCATTCTATTGTTTTTAGTACACGACGAGAACATTAAAGGCACTTAATGCGTCAGGGGGGCCCGTTCGTCGCTAACAAGCTATTCTCCGGCTCGCGGGGCCCGTTCGTAATTTATGTTAACGACGAAAATTAATTGAAACGCCCAGCAACGCCTGACTTGACCCAAATCATTGCGACGACCATTTAGCTTAAAGCTTTGCAGGAGGCATGAGCTTTCGATTACTAAGGAGCCATTATGCAATGGTGGTAGAACTCTCTTGCCGGAGACGGTGTAATCACTGCAGCCGTTATTTCTCCCACTAAACAGGTACTATGCGAATATTATTGTGTTCCTATTGAAGGGTGCTATAGTTAGTGAAATTTTAAAATTACTAGAGTAATGAGACTCAACTAAATTAAATTTCCATCGTTGCAAGCTCATGTTCAGTGGAGAAAGAACCGATGGCTCGCTACGTATAGCGCGTACTGCTCCTTATAAACTCAGCTATAACAGGATTAAATATAAAATTACAGGTAAATTTTATGATGACATTTGTAACATAGTTTTTTTTATTAGTCCTTAGCACACAGAAACAGGAACAAAAGCTTAATTAATTAGGCATAACGTTTAAAGGGAACACCTAGAGCGTCGGCAGCGGGCAGCTAGCGGCACGTGAGCCTAGCAAATGTTTACACAGCCAATACATGCTAAAGCGAGCCGATCCAGTAATTGCCAATTAACCTAATTTATATCAGCCATTTATCTAACGATGTAGTAAGCCGAAAGTTGAGTTTTCATACACTCTATACACGTACAGGCTTAATCCAAATTTTGAATGCGCCTTTGAAATTTCCACGTTATTTCCGAGCGCCTCGAATTGTTTCAGCAACAACGCATGTTTCCGGATACAGGCAATTTAGTAATATGCTTTATCAAATTTTCGGTCTAGTTTAGCAAGTATATGATCGAGGATTTTCACCCTTCGTACCTTTAGTTTATAATAAGCGCCAATTCACTTTTTATAGTTAAATCATCAAAGATAATAATAGGGGGACCGGAAAGTAATGTCGTTTCTGCGCATGCCAATACTTGATTGTCATTTGTCAGCTCATTGTTTTGTTCAGAGGCGTACCAAAGACATTGTGAGGTTATAGTGATTTCTTTACTTATAGACAATTGAATTACAATTTTTTTTTGTAATTTTGGGTAAAATGGCCAGCCAAATACCAGAAGAGGTACACATCCGGCATTGCATGCTCTTTGAGTTTCGCAAGGGAAATAACGCAACAGTTGCTACCAAAAACATTTGCGATGTGTTTGGTAACAAATGCACTGGACATTCGTAAATGCCAAAGGTGGTTTTCCAAGTTCAAATCGGGTAATTTTGATCTTTCCGACTCGTATCGATCAGGAAGACCATCAGCGTTAGACAACGACGTGTTAAGGGCGGAAGTGGAAGCAAATCCGTGTCAGACGATCGAGGAATTGTCAAACAGTCTCAACAAACCTTGGTCGACCATCCAAGAACATTTGAAGCAGATTGGAAAAGTAAGCAGAGCAGGTGTTTGGGTCCCGCATAATCTGTCCGAACAGAATAAGGCTAACCGATCAATCACATGCAACTTATTGCTTCAACGACACAACACAGAAGCGTTTTTTGATCGCTTGATCACAGGAGATGAGAAATGGGTCCTGTATGATAACCCAAAACGCAAAAGGCAGTGGCTCTCTCCAAATGAAATCCCTCGGAGTACTGCTAAGCCAGGTTTACACCCCAAAAAAGCGCTTTTGTGTGTTTGGTGGAGTATTCGCGGCATTGTTCATTTTGAATTACTGAAACCTGGAGAAACTGTTACTGCAGACCTCTACAGCGAACAATTGCAGCGAGTCAATCAATCTTTAATTGAAAAGTGGCCAGCGATTGTCAACCGAAAAGGCGTCATTCTCCAACATGACAATGCAAGACCGCACTGCGCAAGGCGAACTCTAGAAAAAATTAATGAATTGGGGTGGGAGGTGCTGCCTCATCCACCATATTCGCCCGATGTTGCACCATCGGATTTCCACTTATTCCGAGCGCTGCAACACTTTTTAAGTGGCAAAACATTTGCAAATTTGGATGATATCCAAAATGCCATCTCTAGATATTTTGCCGAAAAACCAATTAATTTTTATCGATCAGGGATTGAAAATTTACTCACTAGATGGCAAAAGGTTATTGACAATGATGGGGAATACATCATTGATTAAAAATAAAGACTCGTTAAAAATGTATGTGTTTGTATTTAGCGTAAGAAAACGACATTACTTTCCGGTCCCCCTAATATATTCGCTCAGAATTTGTGTACATTGATGGCAGATGAATAACAATGGAGACAGATATTTAATAATCGGTAGTTACAAACGCAAGTTCGAAAAAACCTTACAAATATACTAACTTATATGATTCTGGAGGAAGGCGACCAACTTACGTATTAATCACAGATTACCCAAAGAGAGCAGTTAAAGTTTAACCATGGGGATGATGAATGAACGAGCCAATATAGAAGAAAAACCGTTCAAAATGTTATCAAACCCTAACCCACACCTTTCAATATCCGTTATAGAATTCTTCTTGTACTTATTCCTCCGTATTTTTTTTCTTGAAAATGAATTAGGAATAATCTAAAATTGAAGCTATCGGCTGATAGGCGACTTAAAAGGAATGTTTTGGATAACATAAAGTAGTTGCAATCGTTGAAAATATGTAGAATATTTGTATAGATATAAAAAGCAATCCATTATTATGATCCAAGAATAAGGCGGCTACTGGAAAATTGCAAGCTGATTTAAATTGTGATTTGGAGTGATTCCAAACGGAAAGGAATGTTCAAACACTTTGTTGTATAAGAGCACTCGATTTTAGTTAGTGATTATTCGTAGAAACACTCAACTTAAATTAATATTTATGAACAGAGGGACAGCATTTCGTTTCAATGTATCTTGAAGCAGATGACAGAGTCGGCGCTATAATCGTTTATAGCTAGAAAGACATCACTACTAGGCTGTTAGGGTACTAAGTTAACCATTAACTTTACTACAAAGTTCTTCATTTCAGACCATACAAATTGTTTATGGTAATTTTCTAATTTTTTTTTCAGGTAACCCTAAGGCCGACCATAAAGTGGATGAATCACAAAGAAGAAATAGCCCGCCCGATCCAGGTCGTACGTTGATAAATGTGCTAATTCAATAAAAGTTTCTAGGCCACACCAATTATTACGCTAAAGTGGGTCATTTTTATTACCAGACAGTGTAATGGCGTAGCTAATTACTTTTCAGTTTTATTTGCAAGCGAACGTGTTACTCCGGCGCGGTGATTTGTGGCGTGATGAAAGTTTTCGAAATCGTTTTAGTGCTTCCTGCGAACAGCATGTGCTGGCTTCTTTGAGCTGTAAGGTTTTTTTATACAATAGGTCTTGCCTAATGGTAGATTACCGTAGCTAATGTATGCCTGTTAAATAGTGATGATCACCTCATCAATCTTATGATCCTTTTTTAAGAACCCTGGAAATCCTTGGGAAATTGTAGGCTTTAGATTATTTATACTTTCAAACAAACAAAACTAGATGAAAAACGTTATAACTATAAATATACTAACTATAAAAATAAATTAGACGCGACACAAAAACAAGGATAAATACATTTTTGATTGAAAGGTACACAAAACTTAATTTTCTTTACATTCCCCATATTAAAGAATACTCAGCTTGATTTTAAAGTATGTTATTAGTTCCCTCTTTGAGTCCGCGCGGCGCCGGAGGTTAAGATCCCAGGGGTTAAGAAATGTAACACCGGGTAACCACAAATTCAGTCTTATTCACCGACGCAAATTTCTTTGATGTCCCTCCCAATCGTTCCTCCCTGGTATCCTCTCTTCGTTATATGAATTTACTTTTTCAATTTCCACAGGGGCCCACTGTAATTTTGTTAGTTGTAATGATGATGTTGCAAGAATACGGTGAGTCAATCTTTTAATATTAGTGTCTTGTGTAGCTTCTGTATATAGCTATTTGTATATATATATATCTTGACTAATCATTATGTTAAACGTACGGTTATGCATAGCCATAACACGCAAGCAAATATTAATGTTTGAATTAGTATTTATTGCTTACGTTTGTTACCAGGTAATTGTCCTGTTCCTCTCATGATTCGTATTGAAGTTGCTTTGTACTAAATAAAGGCGTAGAAAGTAATCACAATACTCAATCGATGAAAAACCCAAAACACTTTTCATTCTAATCATTACGGTAAGATTTCATCCGCGATCAAATCCTTTGTCTTTGTTAACGTTTCCTTAAACTTCGTCGACGCCTTTCCTGAATTGACTTTATTAAAATTGACTTTCTTCGGCGGGACCCCATTCAATTCAACTTCCAATTAGTAAAGCCTTCAACTACTCACTAACTGGACGATAAAAACCTTTAGTTAATTGAACTCACTCCAAGATACAAAAAAAGTTCCTGCACTTTTTACGACGCCCCACCGATGGACAGATAGCATTAAGTGGATGAAATGGCAATGGATATTGGCTAATTCAATTAGGCTGGCCCACTCAATACACCGTAGGTGGTCACGCGATCACGGAATGCGGGTGGGGCCATATTTAGATACAAATAGACAAATTGATAATAAAATGATAAAATCGAAACAGTACACTGTAATACTGTTTAGAAAAGTTTTAAAAAATATCCAATCCTCCTCGAAAGTACTCCTATTCTTCTTTATCGATATCATTCTTCACCGAGTGGTTGCGGTCATTACTTAAGTTCTCCTTACAGTAGTTGTAATTCTAAATAATAGTTCCGCTATTGATAATTTACGTTGTAATTAATAGGCAGCCTAATTAATGTTCGCGATTATTAGACTTGGAGCTCTCTTTTAAAAGAAAGAGTCAGTCATTTATCCACCAAGCCTGCAAAGTGCGAGTTGGCGAATATCACTTGTCCAGGAAAGCTGTTCTCATTCAAACATTTCCTCAAGTTTTCATTCATCGTTCTTATTTAAGTTTGATATTTTATTATACTTCAGTTTTAAGTTTCTTATAACCGTTCAAGAATTTTTATAGAAATGAAATGGGTCATATGATTTGCTTTTATATTTCCATCAACAGTAAACCTATACTTCATGATATATGCTACGTATATTCTGAATCTAGATTAATGTTGATAGTGTACTTCACTGTTCAAGTTACTTGTGAAGATTTCTAGAAATCATTTCGATTCGATTGATCTACTGGCCGTTGGTCCCTTTTGCTGCAAACGATCTAGGTATTTCAGACCAAGATCGGACTTAATTCACGTTTAACCTCATATGAAAAGTGAAGATTTACCTCGTAAATAAAATACACCTAGTGTGCAAAAATTAACATTACGCTACTTTGGCTTACTTTGATGATGAGCGTAATGTGGTACAATCTAGCCGTCCTAAGTATCGTTGTTGTTATAGACAGTTTTCCCTCCTCGTCTCATCGATTCGTAATATAATAAAATATCAAATTTGAAATTTACCAAAGTCATAGGTATAACAAAGTTGTGAAATCTGTTAAACTTTTAACATAGTATATTGCAAGTCATAGTAATATCTAAATTTTTTGTTGCGGATTTCCGCTGCGTAATGTTTCATTCAACGAAAACGTTTTAAGGCTTAAATTAAAATGTTCCGTTGTAATCACTCGATGTTTGTGCGAGTTTCTATTTACTGCGACGGATACTTCAAGAGTATGACAGTTTTCGAAATAGGCATATCTATATCAAGAGCCATCTTTGTTATAAATAATAGAGAGATTTTTATAGAATCTTCCGAGCCAATACGACATGGAGGCCTTCAAGAAAAGAGTGTATCATTTCCTTAAAGGTCGCAACGGTCCATGGAAGTCCAGTGATAATTATCCATCAGGTGAACAGTTCTCAGGTTTGCTCACTTCTTCCTCCTGCCTTCTTCCCAGTTATGTGGGGTTGGCACAGCATGTACTTCTCCATATCCCTCTATCAGTCGTCATATCTGAATTCACATTCTTCTTACACATGCCATCTTTCACACAATCCATCCACACCATCGTTTGCCCTCTATTCCTATAAAAAAAAAAAGTTCATCGTTTATAAGCGTGTCTATGAACTAGCATCTCAATAGATTGATAGCTTTTGATCTAATATTCTTGGGTTTCATTTGGTCCTTGATACTAATCGCCATTTTATTTAACCTGTATTACATCCCCAATTTATCAATCTCATCAAATTTTTGATTCAATAAATCGGAGTACGGGAACTTGGACAGAGTTGTTCGATTATAGCGATTTTTCTTTTCTTACGAATATTTATGTTCCAGTAATAGGTTTCTATTGCCGGTCATCATCTAAGCAGGTACTGTAGCTTCTATTTCTGCTCCCTGTAGCGTACAACATCTCTATGTTTTGATTTAGAGGACGTTGCAGTTAGTGAACTGTGATGATATGTATATCATATATAACTTTAACTGGACCACCCACTCGTCTCTACTCTTGGTCAAACATGAAAAAAAAAGGGAAAATATTGTTCAAGACTTACAAATTTTCTGTTTAGTGTAAAGTAATTTAAATTTCGCTTTACCGTATGTTGAATACAAAAAAAATGTATATATTGTACTATTAACAAACATCTAATTAGTTCAGCACGGCAGCGGACTGAAAACTGTACAAGGCTGGTCACTTACCTGTGTGATCTTTACAAAGTTCTCTTACGGCAAGTTATTACACACAACCTCATTTACATGACAACGAATAACTATTAATGTATGCAGTTGGAAAATGCATGAAATGACGTACCCTGCCTTATGGTCTGATTCCCATGCAATCGCAATCATCATTAAGGCCACAATAATCTTTATCTGTGTAATAATATGTTGAGGTGTGATGAGAGAATGTGCATATGCTTCATGAAGGTTGGAATGTAGGTTTTTTAGGGTTTGCATTCATCAAAGCGAGACCTTCAAGATGTTCACCTGATGGTCAGTGATAACTCTGCCACAACTTCCTGTTCTCTCTCTTTCCTCTTTCGAGCGAAGCTCGTCGACTCATGCTTTTTTTCACAACTGAAAGAGACCAGAAAAATGTGAATCTTTTCTTCTGTTTTCTTCTTGCTTCTGACACCGTTTTCTTACTTGGCTATAGCTATTCTAATTTCACAATTTTTATTTTTCTTTTCTAGGTTTTCTATAACCGTTTTGAAAAATTCCAAGAACACTTGACGACTGTCGTGTTCACTCATCGGAGAGGGTAACGAGACTTAATATGTTTCAAGACGACGAACGCAATGCGGTGCAGTGCATACCGTCCTAACTTGCGCCACGTTTGTATGAGCAGGCGTATAACTTACCATCTGGTGAATGTCGTTCGTTGAATAAAAAAAAAAAAGCATTGTTCAAAAAGTTGACTTGGAAAATACAATGAATTGAACTGAAATTTACCAACGGTGTAATTTTCTTTAGACATGAGTATTATTTGTCCTGTTGTATATAACATTTTTTGTGTGCTTCATACGCTACGCGTACCTGCGAAACACATCTGTCAACCGTCATGACATGATTGTCGTTATCGCTAATGTAAATTTCGTCTACAGCACATAATTTTCGTGTCGAATAATTCGCGGGATTCATTTCGCCACTGAACACTGAACCTTAAACTACAACACAACAAGGTGCTCATTGAAATAATCCACAGTACGTCGAGCACATATGATCGTTATTATGGCCCGACACGCGATATTATTTCTTATCAAATATTCATGAGTTGATAAAAAAATTGGACACTGTCATATGTTTTTCGTGAAAATTCATTAATGGCCAACGGTTAAATAAATTTGGTTCCGTATCAGAATTCGCAACGCCGTAAATAAATTGCAGATGAGGATATAGAGGTCAGTATGATATCGCCAAATACCAACTCCAATATTGAATTAAAGCTTTTCTTTCCTTTATTTTTTTTTTGTGAATAATTGCCACATATATATCGATGTCATCATCATCAGACAATAGACGCCCACTACTGGAGAAAGTCCCCCCTCCCACAAAGATTCCAATATCGATGGGATAGGGATTTACATTACATCATCACAGCCATTTCCTACCACGCTAGCCCAAAGCGGATCGATGGGAGCCAGAGCCTCGTTTGTTGATAACCAGGCTGCATCACGAGTTGGTGAGGTGGGCTTGGATCCCGTGGGTTGTTGAGACACCTTACTATTCCTAAAACAATGTAATAAATACTTAATTGTTATATGGTTAACAGACAACCAAAATATGTCCGAAATCAAGCCGAATAAAAAATCTAACACGACTTCTCTAATAAATAAATCTACCTCCAAACCTGTGTTAAATTTACCGAACATAAATCTTCATTAATCATCATCAGAACGTTGTATATCATCAATATTTGCCAACAGTTTGAACCAAGCAAAAATATACTAAAATCTAGATATCTAATGTTATCATTTCTATTATTTAGTAGAAGTCAATAGATTGTAATCGTGTTGTTGAAAAATAGATTATTGTAAAAAATTGATTATTCATTGCTGTGGCTATTTTGATTTTCAGTCATCTTACTATCCAAAGTGGGATTAGAATATTGTCTATTAATGTCCAATATATGACAGAAGGTAAATTTAGAAAGAAAGGTGACGGTAGATTGATAAAAATATTAAAATCCATCAATAATAAAGGTCATCATGAAATTGTGATCATAGATATTGTTATAAATTTTAATGAATTGGCAGTGATAAACGTCATAGCAAAATTATAGCTTTGGAGACGATCAAGGAGAGACTTTTTTTGCAATAATGTACTGAAAATGTTTTGAATGATTATAATAAATATTTTTTAAATTTGAAAGCAATATTTCAAAAAGCTGTCAAATACTTTCAAGCAATAAAACAACGAGCGAACGCTGCCACGGATGTGGCAATGATTGTGCAATAATAAACAACGTCATGCGAGTGATCCGAAAGCACGCAGATTTCGGTATCATCACCGTGCCGCCATTAGAGGCCGCCATTAAAGCTGTTGGTTTATGTCAACAAAATAAAAGTTATCGTTGTCCCGCAGCCGCGGCGCGTCGCGGAGGGTCATTTATCATTGCAGCGTTTTAATTGACAGCTGTCAAATCACGAGCTTTTTCGCGCCGTTTTACTCGCGCCGCCCTAACGACGGAGATTCAGTTTTTAGATATGGCAACGGTGTTACTTTTTTTTTTATTTCCCATTCAACGCTCAGTTTTATTGCGATCACTCAATCTTGTTACCCGACTCTAACAAATTTGCGAAGTGATCGTTCGGAGACTTCGTTTTATACAGTTGTCGCGTCACTAAAGTTTGACAATCGCTTTTGGCAGAGAACTATTGCGTTTCAAGAATAACAAATGAATCGCTACAGACTGATACCAACTGAAGTATTTTATAAGATTAGTCCTTTATCCCCAATAGTTTTATTTTTTTAAATGTAACAGAGTACCAAATAAAACTAATGTTCCCATTGAACATTCAGACTAATTGTCGAATTATAAAGTTTACTCAAATGTACTACTGTAGGTATCACATGGATTTTCAAAATACTAAATATATAGAAACTAAGTATTCTTTTAGACCTGAACTTCAATTAGATTATTAATGCTTTGGGCACTATTCTATCATCACTTTGGATGATGCAAAGATGTAATGAGCTGTATGTAAAGAACAAAGACAATAAATAGAAAATTATAGTATATACACTAACATATATGTGACTGGTAATTTACGTATGCTATATATAAAATCAGTAAATATATATAATACTAAATATTACTGCAGAACCCCTTGACCGCAACCCCTTTTGAGTGTAATATTTCTTAAAATCCATTCTCAACTGAGAAATCTTGCTCTTGGCAGAAGGAATATTCCCACCAAATTTCAAGTGTCAAGGCGTAATGTTTCCAAAGACATCGTGCTGAGGCTCTACGTAAGTGGAAATCTCTTACATGTATTTTCTTTATTCCATTAAGTGCCGAGACGAGCAGGAAGTCCACTTAACAGTAAGTGATATGCCCATAACAACGTGGCTCATGTTGGAGGTATATACACTACACCACATAGCGCTCGTCGCCTTGAGACATAAGATGTTGTCTCGTTACCTCAGTAATTAGGCTACTAGCTACAGCGCTCTTCAAACCGGAAGACGCTAATGTTGGCACACTAGCAGCAGAATAAGGCGCTGCGCTGGTACCCCCCTACACGGTATCCGAGAGGAGAGCTACCACCTGTACGTATGTATATGTGTATAGATTGGTAACGTCAAGTTTACAAGAACATAAAGAATACAGAAGAGAAGTTCGGTACACTGATGGGCCTGAATTGTTGCTCTTACCTGTATTTTGAACTAGGTGAGCAAACTTTCAGGTGTGTTAGTGCCGACTGTCCGACGGAGAAGAACTTGGAGCTGAACAAGGAGAGGACAACTTTTGAAACTGTCGGGGAAATGGAGAGAAAGAAACTTCTGTATTAGGATTTATACTGCAGTGTACATTTTATGTCCTAGATATATCTTTATAAGCACATATATATAATTAATGCTACTGTAATTTGTTATTTATATATGTAATAAAAAAAAACACAGTAAATAAATATTTAATTTTACTGCAGAGGAGTAAGATTCAATCATCATCATCATCAGATTATTGATTTTCGCTGTTATACTCCCTAATTGGTTGTGATTACTTGGCAAGTGTAGTAAAGGTTCCAAGAAATGCTCTGTCGGAAACAGTAGTGTGCACACATTATTGTGTTCGGGTTTGAAGGGCGCTGTCGCTAGTGAAATTACTACAGTAATGAGATTTAATATCTTATGTCTCAAGGCGATAAGCATAAAGTGGTGTAGATTATATCATCCTGACTAGCGTCACATCGTTATTAGTAGGCGTATCACTTACCGTCAGGTGAACGTCCTGCTCGTCTCGTCGCTTCTTGAAGTAAATGATGATGTCGTAGTGTTTACGTGTGGTCGTCAACGTCTACTGATGAATGCCGTTCCTCTACCTTTAAGGTCGCAGGCTTTAAGGATGTGGGTCCCCATCGCCCACCGAGAGAAGAGAGAACGGTGGCCTGATATGGTCTCCGGCTACAGAAATAATGCTCGCTAGGGTGCTATCCCTGCATAGCGGTAAAGAGACCGCGGTTGTTCCACAACATCCTATTACTCCAAGATGTGACACATGGTGACTCTCCAGCACGTTCGGTCTTGAAATTGGGCTTCATCCTTAATTTCGCTCCACATCTTCCCAATCTTCTTCGCCTCTTCTGTCTGGGGCGACCGCGCTTGGAAAAAATCTCAGAAGACAGAGGTATCTTGAAGATGCCCTCCCTCTACCCGGAAACCAAGAGAAGACCAAGAAACTATGAAACAAGTGGAACAGGAACATACAGGTAGTTAAAGATTTTCCCGTCTGTAAGTGGGAAGCGTCGGAAGGAACTCCTCAATCCGGTGCCCTCCTTCCTTTATATTTCCTACCTAAGTCGCGCTGCTATCCTATGCTTCCCATGAGTGTGTCCTATAGGTCCAACTTGGACACTGAATTAAGAATCAAGACTATTTTTTTCTTTTGCTATCAGCTCAAGGGTCTGAATAAGAATCGGTACTAATTTATTTATTTATTCAATAGTAACTTTTTAGGTCATAGGCGTACTTATACTGTCTGTCGTGTTCTGACGGTGGATGCGGGAGGAAAGTCTGAAGTAGAGGCTGCGTGCAGGACAAAGATGTGTGAGTTGCCTATTCTCCAGACGGACAGACGAAGTCATCAGGGCGGTTGAAGTATTTTTTTTTTATTTCAATTAAGCGACTCGAAGAGTTGAATGTTCACTTTATGGTAAGTGATACTCCTGCTCATAACGACGTGGCGATATGTGGCTCGTCGCCTGAGACATACGATATTTAGTCTCGTTACCCCAGTAATTAATCTACTGCTCTTCAAACCGGTACTGTAATATATCAATGAAAATAACATCGCTGTCAGCGGGAATTCGCGAATAGAATACAACAAATGTGTCATCGTCGTCAGCCTGCGTCAGTCCACTGCTGGACAAAACAGCTGTATGGTGCGATGGTAATTCTAGATGGCAGGACCGCATCGCACTCGTCGCGCTCGTTATCATGCGGCGCGCCGGAACAGTCATCGGCATTCCGGAAGTCCAGCCCCACGGCACCGGCCGATCTGACAGACACTTTACTACCAACATACAAATATTTCTATATTCACTGGTGGTAGGTCTCTTGCTGGCGACGGTCTAAGTAGGTACCACCGCAGCGTCTAATGCAGCCGACTTATAGTACTGTGTAAACATTATTGTTTTCCGTATTGAAGGACGCTGGAACTAGTAAAATTACTGAGATAATGAGTTAATATCTTATGTCTCATTATGCTGGACATAGGCTTCTCCTAAAGAACTCCACATCCGTGGATCGGTCTATAGTTAGCTTGACCTCCGGTACCTCTGTGTACTAGGGGCCATCGTTTGTAGGGGTTCATATGGTGGGATGTGACCCTCCACACTGCGGGTTGATAAGGCCGCACATTGCGGGTTGATAAGGCCAGAGCCTCGTTTGTTGATTGATGCACTACGAGCTGGTGAAGTTGGCTTGGGTCCCGTGAATGGTTGTGCGGGACCTCTTGCGCCCCTTATATATATATATATGAATTATATAATAATATTATATAGCTAGGTATATTACTGTGGTAACAACACTTAACATCTTACGTCTCTGACAACGAGCGCAGTACGGTGCAGTTGTTATGGACAGGCGTACCACTCACAATCAGGTGTACGCTCATCTCTTTTGAATAAAAAAAAAATCTTTTGTGCAGCAGAGGCCATAACAGTTCCGGCTATTAATATATACTAGGTACAGTACTTTGGGCGAGCGTTTTCCACCGTATATGTTCCCATCATCACTTAAAACCGAGTGAAGTTAAAACCAGAGTTTGATGATAAAGAAAACTGTTTATTAATCCATCGTACACTGTCAATGAAAACATCAGGGGTTGTGGTGGTGGAAACATTGCTGAAAGCAATGTACTTCCATATTATCATTGGTGATACTTTCAAAGGACTGCTTATGTGCGAGTAAACGTTATGGCGAACGTCCTTATGGGGGAGGAGGTCAAAGATTATAATTCACAGACCTTTTTTTGTTATGGGGTGGGGAAATCTATAAAAGTACCTTGCTTCTAGGGGAAAGACAATGTCATGTGGGATTTGTACTCACTACCATCCGCTCAGTGTTTTGCGTGAGGCCCAAGGATAGCTGTAGCTCTTCAACGCCCCACGCTTTGATACAACAAGCACTAGACCATCTCGCCCTTGTTCACGGATACCCTTAGTCAGCAATGAAAGCCCCACCTTCAAAGCTCACTAACCAGAAAATATTTTAGTCGCCTTCTACGGCAGGCAGGGTTTACTTTAGTCCTATTCTTAAGGACAAATCCGTTAACCTAACAAAGCGGGATGAAGGATATCTCTCATTCCTTTTTTTACCCAGGGGGAATGTTCATCATTATCAACGGATAGACGTCCACTGCTGGACATAAGTCTCGGTCAAAGGACTCTACATCGATCGGAAACCAATGTCCAGGAGGAATGTTGCCAAGTTATAAATTCGATACTTTCCTTATCTGTACTTCACTTCAGGAAGAACCAAGATATAAACTTGTAGTGTTTCACGCTGAGCTTTTGCTCTACCTATTTATCCATAATTACTATTAATGGCAGAATTACGATACTTGCGATGTCACTTGATGTTAAGTGACACGTCTTATAACAAAGTGGCGTAAGTTAGGATGATGTGCTAGTGTTAGGTTTCTATTGCCGGAGACCATTTAGATATCACCGCACCACCTCTTGCAGCCGACATACAGTTCTGTGCAAACATCACTGTGTTCGGTTTTGAAGGACGCTGGAACTAGTGAAATTACTGGCATAACGAGAAAACATCTAATGTCTCATCATCAGCAGAACATGGCGCTGTGTATATAATCTTATGTATCGCTACAATGTTATAGGATGGCGTATTATTTATTGTCCTCTCATCGTTTCTTTGAAAGAAAAAAATCTGAAAATATCTATATACCTACATTTATCATCGTCATCGGTCGATAGCCAGATAGGTTAATAGTCATAGGTCTCCCCTAAAGACCTCCACATCGATCGTTCCTGAGCTTTCTGCATCCAGCGGCTTCCCTTGACCCATACATAGTCAGTCCGTTGTAAGGGTTCATATGGGAGGATCTGGGCCATATCTCACCACGCTGGCCCAATGCCGGTTTTCAGCCTCGTTAGTCGATTAGCAGGGTGCATACCAGCACTTGAGGGTTAGCTTGAATTCCGTCAGTTGTTGTGCGGGAACCCTTCAACCCCACACCTACATAGTGTTAGTGTTATTACTAGTAGGAGAATAAACTTATGAGTTTTCCTACATAAAAATGTAAGGAGTCGGTAAAACGTTTATTTCCGTCGATCCACTTCGCTAATAGGCAATAACTGACCGTCGTTTCACCCCCCCTCTGTCGACTCTACGGCGTCTAGTTTATGGCCCGAGGGTCCTTTATGCGCGTCACAAGGGTGCCGGGAATCTAAAGAGGTCACTTCAGATTCCTGCCAAGTATTTATATCGCCGTTCAAATTTCTATTCATTGCTGCGGTGAATATTATTAAATTGTACATGATGATAGACCAGTGCTGGTCCGTAGCATATAAATCATCTCTCTATTGTTCATCATCAGCTAATAGACGTCCACTGCTGGACATAGGTCTTCCCCAATACCCCCACATCCATTGGTCTTGAGCTACCCGCACTCAAAGGCTTCCGGCGATCTTTAATCGTTTATAAGGATTCACGCGTGGGTTTGGGCCATTTCCCACCAACCTGGCCCAATGCGGGTTTGTTGTTTAGCAGAGTGCACCACCAGCACGGTTGGGTTGGGTCCCGTGAGTTGTACGAGATCTATTAAAACCCTTAAAATGTATTATGTTAAAAAAAATAACAGCCAGTGTAATATCCTGCTTTACATAACAAAGCGCAGTAAAAATCCAGTACAATTCACAAAGGACATTGCTTAAGGACATTGTTTCTAAAGAGGCACCTAATTGAATTGTTTGGATAAAAATTTAAATTGTTTACATAACGATGATGTTTGTTTACATGACATTTAAAAGTAATACATACCTGTTTCTCAGTATATATTCTCAGTAGCTCGCTGGCCTAATGGTTAGAGCGTGCGGCTTTCATTCCGAAGGTCGCGGGTTCAAAACCTCGGCATGTACCAATGACTTAATATTTAAGTTATGTACATTTGTGAACTTTAGTTACAACAGCGAGATACAAAAACGGTGAAGGAAAACATCGTGAGGAAACCCGCACACTGATATCATCTTTGTGTGTGTGTGTGTGGTGGTCCCAATAAAGTGGCAACAGGCTCGCCCCCTGTTACACTGGACCTAATCTGACCACATCTGGCGAAATGTGGGTGTTTATTCACCTCTGCCTACCCCTACTGGGAAAAAGGCGTGACTAAATAAAAAAAAAAAAAAAAAAAAAAAAAACATACCTGTTACTTGTAAATATATATGAATAACAGATTTCCACCTGTGAAGAGACTCATCACGATATCTCTGGAACCATAAGGACTTAAGACTTGAAATTTGGTAGAAATATTCCTTTCCTTGACTCTATGGCAGCTAAGGACAGATTTTAGGTGGTGGGCCACCAAAGGTTCTGATGAAAGGAGATTATATGTGGCTGAGATGCGAATGTTCAGAAGGATGTGCGGTGTGACGATGGATAAAATTAGGAATAAGTATATTAGAGGAAGTCTGAAAGTAGCTCCAGTGACAGAGATATTGAGAAGCAAGAGGTTAGCTGGGTGCGGGCATGTTGTGCGGAGGGGTGAAGGATATATAACAAAGAAGTAATGAGAATGAACGGAAATAGTTATAAGGGTAGATGAAGACCGAAGAAAGTGTGGATGGATTGTGTGAAAGATGACATGTGTAAGAAGAGTGTATATTTAGATATGACGGCTGATAGAAGGATATGGAAGAGAAGTACACAGTGCTGTGCCGACCCCACATAGCTGGGAAAAGGGTAGGAGGAAGATTACCCCCAAAAGGGGTTGCAAGAGTTATAACGGGAAGAAAGTCGAAGGGGTGGCAAGGCAAGTAGCCGCCGGGCGGGAATATTTCTGACAAATTTCAAGTCTAATTATAAATTACGAGCTGCAAAGCTGACGGGGAACAGCTAGTATATATATACAGGAGATATCCTGAAGTTCATTGACCCATCACGAGTACTATAAAACTATTACAGGTAAACAACACTCAAAATTAGGTAAACAAATTGCTTGTGTCGTTTAAAGGTAATATTTGGACGGATTTTCAAAATTCTTTCCCCGAAGGTAGTAGCAGAGGTCGCTTAAAAAGTCATTTTAAGAATAGTCATCATTAACTAAATCGATTATGCCCACTGCTGGGCATGTGTCACTTATAAAGGATACGAAATTAATATATTTGTTTATTCAATAAAACAATGAACCCAACGGGACGTTCACCTGATGCTAAGTGACACGTCCACTCATAACAATGTGGCACTGGTTAGAATGGTATACGCTGCACTATACTGCCCTTGAGAGAGGATGTTACAGCGTCCTTCAATCCGGAACACAATAATATTCGCACCGTACTGTTTGGGCTGTGTGGTATCTATCTCGACGGTCTTCGATAACCAATACCTACCATCTGTGGTAAATGGGTATATGGTGGTTGGTTTCTACCGCAGGTGACCACTTCAGTCGCCACCACCGCAGCTCCTATTTCTACCCCCAAACAACAATGGGTAAAACTAATATAATCGGGTTTATCGGGTGCTGTAGGTAAAAGTATATGGTTATCAGTATCTCACGGTCCTGAAGATGAACTCTCACCTCTAGTTCAGAAACACCACTGGAGAAAACTGATTCCAAAAAGTGGTGGTGTTCTGGTCAAGTTTACAACTCCTCACTGATTCCTCAAGTCTTCATTGAAAGCCTTTTTGATTAATATTTGTCTGCAAGTCAACGGGAACCACCAACTCACATTCACCCACGTCAAATTACTTTTGTCTTTTTTTTTGTGAGTGAGACTTTCACCACTAACGAGATAAATAAGATGGTAAGTGATACGTCTACCCATAACAAGGCACTGGGTAAGATGATACACAGCATCGCGTGGTGTTAGTAGTTATGATATATAGAATGTTAAGTCTTGTTACCTCAGTAATTAAACGACGAGACTAGCGGAATGTTAACGTGACGCTGTGTTATAAGCACTGCGTCACATTGTTGTCACCTGAGACTTAAATGTTGAGTCTTGTTACCTTATAACGTCATTCAAACCGGAACACAGTAATGTTTGTCGGCTGCAATAGGCTGCAGTGGTACCTATCTTGACGGCTCCCGGCAACAGAGACCTTCCACCAGCACCGACATGCATACTGTTTGGTAGCAGAAATAGGTGCTGCGTTGATACCTAGAAGGACCTACAATTAGACTACTAGTTGTTCCCCTAGACGTAGGAAGACGTAGTCTTGGTAGATCTTCCAAGGACCGACGATCTGATGAGAGTCGTGATAACCACCGGATGCGAGCAACGCCAGACCGATCGATGTGGAGATCATTGGGGGTGATTTATGTCCAGCAGTGGACATCTATCGGCTGATGATGATGATGATGTTCCCCTCCTTTGCCGGTAGTAACACCCAAACAATATCTTCACCAAATTTCGAATGTTTACGTCTAATAGTTTCGGAGAACTCGTGATGAGTCGATGAATATCTGGATATGTTCTGTATATATATATATATATATATATATGTATATATGTCTATCGGAACAGTGTCCGTCTCCGTCTCTTGGAGGTAGTGGTGCCCTTGGCTGGACAATGAGGTAGGTAACCGTTAACCTCGTTTCATCACACGCGCCGGGCGCCATTGTTTCTCGCGAGCACCTACTCCCTACTCCGTTCCACCGTCACCTCGGAGCGCGGCAGCGCGCGGTGACATCACCGCCGAGCTGATTGTGATCGTGATTTGAATCAACACACGGACAGGCGCATACACAATTATATAATTACTGTCGGCCTCAAGGATTGAACGCAGTCACGTCGACTTCCGGTCCATCTGTATAGCATCAACTGCGGCAGGAAGTGAAGGTCGCGATGAGGATGACTTCAAAATTTCGCGTACATGGTTTCCGTGTATAAAACTTTCATTTTCCCATTTCGTGCTACGAACCGTCTAGGTACCGTGTTCCGGTTTGAAGGACGTTCACTTAATGGTAAGTGATACGCGAGTTCATAATAACACGGCGCTAGTTAGTACTGTACCACATTGCGCTCGACGCTTGGACTTTAACATGTTAAGCGTAGTTACCACAGTAATCTCACTAGCTATAGCGCCCTTCAAACCGGAACACAAGTAATGTTTGCACGGTACTGTTTGTCGGCTGCAATAGGAGCTGTGATGGTACTACTAGACGGTTTCTGGCAATAGACTGATGGTAGGTCTCTGTTGCTGGAGACCCTCCAGATAAGTACCATCGGAGCGACTTTTGCAGCTGACATACAGTAGTATACAAATATTACTGTGTTCCGGTTTGAAGGGGGCTGTAGCTAGTGTAATTACTGGGGTAACGAGACTCAACATTATGTCTCAAGGAGACGAGTACGTGGTGCTGTGTGTGTGTGTGGTACTTAGCTAGCGTTTCGCTATGGGCAGGCGTATCACTTACCATAAGGTGAACGTCCCGTTAGTCTCGTGGCTTTGTCAAATAAAAAAAAAAAAAAAAAATAGTTTCGAGACGCGATCAAAAAAAAAAAACTTATGTCAAGTATCAATATTGTCTGTCTATGTAGTTTTTCACCTGTCAGATATTCTTCTTTTTTCGCGCCATAAAAGATGGCGGCCATAAAAATAAAAAAAAAACATTTTTTTTTAATAAAAGCCTAAATAAGCTGCAATCGGATCGATACAAATCGTTATGTTTACGAGACAATGTGTCTATCGACAAAGCTGCCGATTTGATATACCACCAGCGCGGTCGTCGTAATGACCTGTCAGACGGTACAGCCACCACCATTACAGGCACTAACGAGCAGATCGACGCGATATACTCGACAGTAGAGAAAAAAAAAGTATTTACTTACGTCACACTTACTGATCACTAATCTCTATTTTTTTTCAAACCACAAGCTAAACGCTTGGTTATTATCACACCTGATTTTAAGTGATGTGGTGAAAAAGCACTTTTATGTTGACGAGACAAGCAAGATGTTCACCTGATGGTAAGTGATACGCTATACCATAATCTGGTATATACCCCAACACAGTACTGTCAGCTGTAATTAGCACTGCGGTGGTACCTACCAGCAGTAAAGCTCTAGCCTAGTAGAAGCGTATTCAGTCTTTTCAGGACCACTACAGGACAGGAACACCACAGGACAGGAACACCAGCACCGGCAAGTTGTTCCACTCCCTTGCTGTTCTCATGAAGAACGAGGAGCTGAACCTCTTTGTTTATATGTGTGAAAAGAAAACGTGTATACCGTAAATAAAATAACTTCATCATTATGAATGTAATTGTCGTACGTTTGTATGTATTAAGTATTAATACTAGGTATAATGTATTAAATATATTATTATTAGTATATATTTGCTAGTAAGATTGGTGCCGGTGAGTAATTTTTATTCAATTAATCATCGAAACGAGCGGGACGATCACCTGATAGTAAGTGATACGCCATACACACAATGCTCTCGCCGCTTGAGATATACGTACTCATTACCCCAGTAATCACACTAGCTAGAGCGTCCTTCAATCCGGAATACAGCTATGTTTGCACACTATTATTTGGCGGCAGAAATAGGCTGCTTTGGTATGCAGACGGTCGCCGGCATCAAAGATCTCCCACCAGTAAACTGCAACAGTACTGTGCAAACATTAACGTGTTCCGGTTTGAAGGGCGCTGTAGCTAGTGTAGTTACTGTGATAACGATTCACAACATTTTATCACAAGGTGATGATTATAATATGGTGTAATGTATATCATCCTAACTAGCGTCACGTTATGGGTAGGCGTATCACTCATTATCAGGTGAACGTCACGCTTGTCTCTGTGCCGACTCACCAGTACAAGATAATGGGAACAGTAACCGTGTAAATCTTTTGTATGTTCATAGAGCTTGCGAGTTGATAATGATGGATAAAAACGTCGGTGCCGTCGGAGGTCCAATGAACCGCCGTCCAGCCGGTAACGGACAGCCGACAGTCAAGGTCATCGAGAAAAAAAAACTTGTCCCAAACGGAATAGGCCCCTGAGTCATCTATATCGATTGTTACTAGCGCGCGTGTCCATTGCACATATTAAAAGAGCCACCTGGATCACCACCATGTCGATGGTCCTGGTTTGTAAGGGGGTTAAAGGGGTCCGACTTAACACCTCACGAGACCGAAGCCAACCTCACCAGCTCGTGGTGCAGCCTGCTAATCAACAAACGAGGCTCTGGCTTCCACCACCCATTGGGCCAGAGTGGTGAGAATTGGCCCAAATCCCTCCATATGAACCTCTACAGACGACGACTCATACTGTCTGGGAGTATTGCGGGCAGCACAAGATCAATCGATGTAGAGATCTGTGGGGGAGGCGATGATGTTTAATTTCACTAGTTATAGCGTCCTTCAAACCCGAACACCGTAACGTTTACACAGTACTGTTTGTCGGCCGCAACAGGAGCTGCGGCGCTCTGTAGGAACTGCAGCTGTTTTGCAGAATTAGATCGCAATTGACTTTCCATAGCAACCGTATAAATATGAAAATATCTTTAAAAGTAAATTAGAAAAAAAATTATGAAGGATCTATGAAATTCAACAAATAAATATCCTGTAACTATCTACAGAATATTCCGCGTCGAATGTTCATGTTTGCGTGTCGATACGTTCACTGGTTTTCACGTGATCGACGAACAAACTAAACCCTTTTTTAGTATATATATATGTATATATAACTTGTCTACGTGCTGCTAATTGGAATGCAAGTAATTTGCGCAGTCGCTTAATAATTCTCGCCCACGCTGTTTATATCTCGTTGGTGATAATTTACGGCTGCGATAATCGCGAAGTATTCGTGTGCCGTGGGCCGTGGGCCGTGTGCCGTGGGACAGTGGGCACGCGCCGCAGCGGCTCACGACTCCGCCGCGTAAGATCCGTGATGCGGATCAGCGCACTAAACCAATAACTTACGAACGGTTCGCTACATTAAACAAAAACACATCCCACTTAACACTCCCACTGCTGGAGCTCGAGGCCTCTCGCACAAAGATTTAAAACAAGATCTCTTTGACGGAGCGTGACGTTCACTTGATGGTAAGTGATACGTCTGCCTATTATAATCTGGCGTTATTACTATATATATTGTACCATATTGCGCTCATCACGTGAGACAAAAGATGTAGAGTCCCGTTATCCCAGATCATCAGATCAGATTTCATTTCAAATCTCTGTAGTTACACCTAAAATTAGGTAACACAGATCTAATGCATGTAGGAATTCTATACGAGTCTACTTAGAACATGGGGGATGTAGTTTAGATGAGACATTATTACATTTTAACGAAAATTGTCAATGTTGTCGTACATATATATATTTATATTATCACGCCATTTTCCCAGTAGGAGTAGGCAGAGGCGATTAAACACCCACTTTTCGCCAGATCTGGTCAGATTAGGTTCCATGTAACAGGGGGCGAGCCTGTTGCCACTTTATTGGGGCCACCACACACACACACACACAAAGATGATTTCAATGTGCGGGTTTCCTCACGATGTTTTCCTTCACCGTTTGTATCTCGCTGTTGTAACTAAAGTCCACAAATGTACATAACTTAAATATTAAAGTCATCGGTACATGTCGAGATTTGAACCCGCCTGCTTCGGAATGAAGGCCGCATACTAACCATTAGGCCTGCGAGCTACATATAATGTAGAGATATTGAATTTATATCGGGGTGCAGGGGTCTCTGGTAAATGACAACCCACGCAGCAATATCAGCACTGTACTGATAATGAGCGGAGCGATCTAAAGTACAGAGTAAGTTACTAAGTACAATAGTACTGCGAAGATCCAGAGAGGTCCAGTTGATGGATACAGTTGTATACCTCGTGATAGCTCGATTCAGTTAATGAATACAATTGTATACTGCGTAACGACTTGGTGACTCAGGTCAATGTACACAAAAATGTACGAACGTTATAAGTATTTGCGTTGTAGTAAACGATAGCGCGATCTATTGTTTGTGGTGGCGCCATCTGTTGAGTCGTTTGAAAACTTTTTGTTACAATATATATACACTATAGTATATACTGCATGCATCCGACAAATAGTACGTTGTAAACTTTACTTAGTTTTGGTTCAAAGGGCGCTGTAGCCAGTGTAATTACTGGGGTAACGAGACTTAATCCTGTCTTAAGGCGACGAAAACAATCTGATGCAGTGTAAAACAGCTCACCCGGTGCCACGTTGCTATGGGCAGCACTTACCATCAGGTGAACATTACAGCTCGCTTTATGGCTTATTTAAATAAATATATAGTCATCATCAGCTGATAAACGCGCACTATTGGACACAGCTCTGTTCCAAAGATCTCCACATCGATCGGTCCTGTACTACGCTGGTACAGTGCCTGGTCAACGTCTCACAGTCATCATAAGCTACGATGCTCACGAGGAACAGAGGCTGTCGCTTCTAGGTGTTTATATGGGGGGATTGGGACCATTTCCTACCACGCTGGCCCAATGTAGATTGGTGGGAGCCAAAGCTTCATGTGTTTTTTACCAGGGTGCACCACGAGCAGTTGAGGTTGGCTTGAATTCCGTAAGTAATTATGCGAGATCCCTTACACCCCTTGTGAATAAATATATATATTTATAGCGCGAGACAGTATTTTGGGAAATACATTGTAAGAGACCTGTGTCCAGCTTTGGGTACTGGTTTTACAGATCCAGATAACGCTTTTTATTATTTACCCAAAAACTTTATTTTTCATACAGTTAACTTTACAAAGAAAGGTTGCATTTTTCGGACATCAACAAAGAGGATCCCTTTGTGAATTCCAAAGGTTGATCCTGGAAAACAAAATATTCGGTACGCAAACTCCTGGCCATCGGAAGAAATGATTTGACGATCAATTTTAAATTCCACCACTTGAAAAGAATGTCTGATAGATCAAATTTCACCCCTCAATTTCAGTTTGAAGAATACACCTCGTTATGATAAAGTTCCCCAACCACGAATTGGTATACAGCTAAATTAGAAAACTGTTTCTCAAGTGACCCTATTATTCAATAAGATCACTTGATCACACAAATTTGAGGGATCGTTCGTAGAGAGATTTAGTATACAAGTTTACAATATAAAAGATGATCTATTGATCAGCTGTGCATGATATTCTATAAACTGTCATTAATTTAACATAGATAAATAGGGTTTGGAGTGGATCCTAGGTAATCCTAGATACCTTGCGGTGAGACAGACATCTACTTCTTCATCGGAGTCAAGAGAGGTCTTCAATTTAAGTCAGAATCCTTATTGATGTCTACCAATAAGGATTACCAATAAAAACCTCTGTTTACATTGTTTATTATTAGAACGCCTTTGACCTTTTGCGCCATTCTCTTCTCTTCTAGGCATGTACCTGATACTCAAGTTTGCCCTGATCACCAAGAGACAATAAAATAGTATTCGATTTGCCATCATTTGCTTGTCTATAACGGTATCCTATTAAAGAGAAACAGTGAACGTTCTCTCAAAATGGAACCTAAATCGGCGGAGTGTCTGCAAGCTAATGTAATCCACACCGTATAAGGGCTGGACAATAGAATGTAACAGGTAGGATTATAGTCGTAGTGCAGTAATCAAATTTATTCAATGATCTAGCTGATAATTTACCTGTTGAAATCGATACCGCTGGCCAAGGCGCTTGAGACAACAGTCAATAAAATATAACTGCTGAATTAGAAGCTAGAGCAGGTAGTGATTTTAATGATGACGATGATTCTAATTAATGTTTAGATATTAAATACCATCAGTTAAAAATAATAGGTGAGGATCGAATTAGTTTTTTCAATCTGATTGCCAAACTTCAGGACACCTCGGCACCTAATGATAATGATAGATATTTCTTTATAAGGATATTGAATTTCTGAGAGAAAATAGAATGAAATAAAAATTTAACTATTCTACAATGGAGGATCCAAATAAATAACAAAATGAAGAGAAATAAAACATAAATAACTTTAAATATAAATGTTTATGAGCCTTAGTAACTGTACGTTCATTTGGTCACAAAAACAGCCTGGTTGGATTCTAGGGCCACAGATAGTTGAATTTGGTCGGTGATTGGGTTTTTGAACTTGCTTAGTTAGCCACCACTCTCATCTACTGAATCATTCACTATAACAGCATTGTAGTATTTAGACTCTAAAGATATGAGAGGAAGAGAATCTGAGAGTGCACACTTAGCCGTTTCCAGTCCCATTTTACGTCCTGTGAAATTATTACTGACAAGATATTAGTCAATATATATACCGTTCCTGCGAAGGATGATGATTATATTGAAATTAAAACACATCCTGATTTCATTCAAGAATATTGTTTAGCTTGGGATCCTAACATTAATAAAGTAAAATTCATCACTAGAAGACTTCAAGACACAGTGAGCTCATTCTGTGTGGATCGGACTGTAGACAATAATTGAGAAGCTGAAGGTAGCTCGTGATGTCTATGACGTCGGGACATTCAACAGCTTCGCCCCGCCGGCTGTCGCAAAGCATTCCAAACGTCAAAGCAATTAATAATTGAACGCGATAAAATCTATAAAATTGAGTTTAGTTAAAACAATTGTCAACTTTGTACGATTGGCAAATGAAAGGAAACGGATCTGCACAATGTAATGCACGGAGCCGCGCACGCTACGACTAGTACACTATCAAATTGTCAAACTGCGCACGCGCACCGGTAACGACGCCCGGTGAATGTTAAGTTACCTTGACTATACTTTAAGTACAATCAAGTGCAAAGTAAATCATATATTTGTAAAGTACACGGCTTGTGTCTTTCTTCTTACTCATTTCCTAGTATTAATGCTTCCCGTTTTCTTCGGCTGTTGAATGAATAATAAATCATCGGACTTGGGCTAGTTTCTTCAGAGTCACCAACCCGCATTGGGCCAGCGTGGGGCCCAATCGCCCTCATATTGAGGGTAGGCCTGTGCCCCTGCAGTGGGGACGTAAATTGGCTGTTATGGAGGGCTAGTATCTTAGCTTAGAAGTTCACATTCCATCAGAAGGACTAAGGAAAGAAGATTGTATAGAAGAATTAATGAAATTCACGCACAGACATAGCAAGAACAACTGTTATCTATTATCTCCGAATACTTGTGATTTATATATGTTATGATAAATACGCCTCCCTCCCACTAAAGACCCCCAGCACCCCATTTCAAGACTCCTAGAAAGTTACTTTAATAAATTATCAGTATACAGTATACATGTGACTGTACTCTATACATCCGTATACCGAGTAAGAATCCGGGATGTTAGCGGATCGTAATGTATCGAATATATCAATTCTTTATTGGTGATTGTGTATATATCGTAACCACGTACCAACATTTTTTATACCAAATTTTTATATAAAATAATTTAAAGGGTTGTCTAGACTAAAGCGAACTGAATCATTATCAGCGGATAGATGTCCACTGCTCGACATGGGCCTCCTTCAAAGATCACCACACCCAAGAGTTCATTGAGAAGAATTGGACCTTAGCCCACCACGCTGCCCCAGTGCGGGTTGGTGGGTGGTCAGAGCCTCGTCTGTTGTTCAGCAGGGTGCACCGCGTGCACGTGAGGTTGACTCGGGCTGCGTAAGATGTTGGGCTGGAACCCCTCACACCCGAACTGGAACTGAATGTTGAATTTAAAGATCTGTTTTGAAGCATAAGCGTTTTGTAGCGGACAAACAGTAGTGTACAAACTTCACGAGATCTCCGAAACTGTTACACGTAACACTAACAATTTGGTAGAGATATTGCTTCTGCGGTTTAGAGTGCAGCTGAGAATGGATTTTACAAAGTCCCTTATATAAAGGAAGTTGTGGAGGTGTTACGGCCAGCAAAGCGGGTTGGGAATAACTAGTATTAGTTTGAATATTAATTTTCTTTTTACTGTGTTTTGCAACGGGTCAAGGAAGATGAGGAAACAAGCAAAGAAAGCAGAGGAATCTACTGCAGAAGTTTTTCAGTTAGATAAAATCCATATCAAGACTTGTCTTTTCATCATCATGGAATGTGTTCGGAGAACTAACTCATCGTTACAAACAAGCTTATTTGTTACTTAGTATACGATGTGCTTGTTTATCAAAAATGTTTTATTACGTATTTCTTAGAAGTCAAAGTAAGCTTAAATAACTTGAACTTAATGATATATATCCCTGTATGAGGTAAAGATGAGGGTTTAACTTGTATCAGTCGTGTTAATAACTTAAATGGCTGAAGTAATTCGCTTTCGCGACTCATTGTTAATGAAACGACGCCTTAAAAAGATTAATTGGCGCGTGCGGGAAGTAGTCGGCGGAGCGGCGGGAGTTTTGTGGAGGAGGGTGATGGTGAGGGGAAATTAGGAAGGCACCGTTGGGGTGGATCTGATCCTTGTATAATTATGTCAGCTATTCCGAAGCTTTATTTCGATGTGTATGGAGAAAGCGGCACAAGCAGGCGTCGCGAACGAGAATCAAAAGTTTTGATAGAAAATTAAAAAAAAAGCCGCTGTCTTTTGGGCAGAAGTCGTGGTTATGAGATGGTCGTGGTATTTTCATCAACGTCACCGCGATCTCTTCATCACCATGCTTATGACCTTATCTGGATGGGATTGTAGTCTATATGTTTTAAAAAATGCTGTTATAACCTGTATCGAAGACTGATCTCTGCACTCCTCAGCAACCTTATGGTTGACCCTATAGTAGCTGGAAACCTCGTCTAACCTTCAATCTTCTTAGATTCATTATAAAGGCTAACTACCGGATTATAATGTACCTAAAATCCAAAGAGAACAAAAGGCTTTAGAGAGCAGTTGTAGCGAGGATAAGACAAAGAATAAAAATAGCGGCAGTAGTGATCTCTTCCAGCAGACAGAGAATAAAGAGCGGGAAAGAAGAGAATAATACGATAGGAAAGAGGGTGTAGTTAAGGAATAAAAGGGAGAAAAGAGATACGGTATTGACATCCGGAATACATCGACGTTGTTATGGTGGAAATTTTACAATAGGTTATTTACCGTCTTCATAAGTGACCATGAATAATCTGTGAATACTTACTGGTGGTAGGTCTCTGAAACCGTTTAGGTAGATATCATCGCATCGCCTATTGCAGCCAGCAGACAGTATTGGGCAAACATTACTAAGTTCTGGTTGGAAGATGAGGAGCATTTAGTGGAAGACATCGGGAAAGACCTATAATCAGCATTGGATAAACAAAGGCTGATAATGATGACGATTGGAAGACCTTTGTAGCTAATGAAATTATTGTAGTGACGAGACATGACATCGTATATTATATCAAAGCGACGAGCACAATCTGGTGTTGTGTATATCATTATCATAAGTGTGAGGGGTTCCATCCAACATCTTACGAAGCTCAAGTCAACCTCACCTGCACGCGGTGTACCCTGCGGAATGTAACAGACGAGGCTCTGTCCAATCCAATCCAATCCAGTCAGCCGGAAGACGTCCACTGCTGGACAAAGGCCTCCCCCAAAGATTTCCACTCAGACCGGTCTTGGGCCACCCGCATCCAATGGTTGCCAGCGACCTTGACCAGGTCGTCGGTCCACCTTGTGGGGGTCTGCCCACACTACATCTTCCAGTACGTGGCCGCCACTCGAGAACCTTTCTGCCCCAACGGCCGTCGGTTCTGCGAGCTATGTGCCCTGCCCATTGCCACTTTGCGACGGCGACCCTTCAAGCTATGTCGGTGACCTTGGTTCTCCTGCGGATCTCCTCATTTCTGATTCGATCTCGCAGGGAAACTCCGAGCATAGCTCGCTCCATCGCCCTCTCAGCAATCTTAAGCTTGCGGACAAGGCCCACAGTAAGCGGCCACGTCTCTGCTCCGTATGTCATCACTGGCAACACACACTGGTCAAAGACTTTTGTCTTGAGACACTGCGGTATATTGGCTCTGACCAGACACCAATTCCCTCTGGTCCAGCGTGGTGGGCTACGGCCCAATTCCCTTCAACTCTCGATGAACTCTTCGATGTATAGGTCTTTGAGGGACGCCTATGTCCAGAAATGGCCGTCTATCAGCTGATGATAATGTATATCACACGAACTACCACCACGTTGTAATAATCTAGCTTGGCGGGATCAAATAGTCCTTCTTTCAAACTCCTACGTTGAAAGCCTGGAAAACATGCATGGACCTTTAATTTATTACTTAAGCTATTAACCGCTACTAAATATGGAAAATTAGTTCTTTATTTCCTGACTCCGTGAAGTGATCACGGAGTCAGGAAATGCTCCGAACCTTGACCTCCGGCCATCAATAGAAGCGTATAAATTGCCGCTTCTAGAGCACCCTTCAAACAGAACTAGAGTGGGGGTAAGCAACGTGAACCAACTAAAAGTTTTAAGAAGAGGTTAATATTAAAATGCCGAGTTTTTTAATCCACAAACCGGAAGATTACTTTTTAAATGAGCAAAATCAGCTGATAATGATGATGAAGCAATCAGAGCAATCATATGTTTAAATTATGAAATAAGAATAGAAAAGTTCATAACAGAAGACGATGTAGACTTTTTGTTTAGTATTAATATCTTCTAGAGGAAGTCAACGTAATTTCAGGTTATTACACACCAAAATATTCTCAGTGGTGACTCCTAAGGGATAGAGTAGTAAGAGGAAGGAGAAAGGTGAGATAATATTGGATGGAGAGTTGAAGAGGATAGTGATATAAGGGAGAGATAAGAGGCTGTAAACTAATAAGTGTACATATGAAATGAAGTCGCTCCGGATGGGGGTCAGGACTAAGAGGTCATCGAGGGAGGATTTGGGCCTGTCCTCTGATCGCCTTCGCTGTGTCGCGGACTGAGCTGAGGGCCGTTCTGCTTTTTTTTAAATAATCCTTCCTGCGTGTTGTGGGTCAGGGCCTTTATTATTCCAGATTTCACTTAACATCTAATCACTTATCTATTTACAATTTTTTTATCCTCGTTCTCTCCTTTCACACTCTCCTATCTTTCGCTCGAAACTTGTCTTCCATTATTTTTTTGTCTCACTCATCAGAGAGGCAATAGCCACCATACCTTTTCCTTACTTCTGTTTCCAAATCTGACCTCTCTCTCTCCCATATAAGAGATAGGAAGTCAGGATATGCACCACAGTCTGGTCCACCGTCGGGTCACAGAGGCACGCGGGACTCTCCTTGAGCTTAAACCTGTGAAGGTGTTCGGAGAATCCCCCGTGCCCAGTGAACATTTCGACCAAGACCGTGTCGAGCTCAAGCTGGCGACACAGGCGATATGCCGACTTGACGTTTGGGAAGAAAATCCTCGTTGTTGAAGCCGTTGTACCTTCCACGTACCTCCTGTTTCATTCGTCAAGCGTCCTCAGCCTTAGCTGATACTTGACGAAGGTAACGGGGCAATCCTCGTACTCCGGTCTTCTTTTACTCTTCATGGCCGCCTCCTTGGCTAGTTGGTCCGCCCTTTCGTTCCCTTCCATCCCCATGCGCCTTTACCCAAATTACATTCGTTCTTTTTCACGCGTTTTCATAATAGGACCGTCCGGGTAGACGGGTGTGACTTGAGTCAGCGATGTACGAACCTGACGGGTGCTCCAACCAGCGGTAGAAGAAGCGCATCCGAATTGTGGTGAATTTAAGGAATTGTGTGCTTTTTAGTTGTGATAATATTATTCATTTTTAAATACTTTAAAAAAATTGTACTGAAATAAGTTTACTTAATAGTAAGTGATACGCCTGCTGAGATCTGAGCTAAGCTTTAGTATCAACGAGGACATAAAGTACAGATCATTCCAGGGCAAAAGGTTTTAGAATGTGATAGAAACTGCGTGTACCAATGAAAGCAACGTGAAGTTCTGGTGAAGGTTATGAGCAGTTCCGATCCATTGGAGAGGTTCTTAGGGAAAGTATACACAGTGATAAACAGCGGTTTGTGATGATGATGATTATATGACGTACTCGATGTTCACCTGATAGTAAATGCTAAGCCTACATAAGCAGGGCTAGTTAATATGATACAGCACCACATTGTGCTCATCGCTCTGAGACATAAAATATAGTTTCCATACCCTAGTAATTTCACTCGCCACAGTGTCCTTAAAGCCGGAACATACTATTGCTAACTATTGTAACAAAGTAAACTAATTTTTATTCGATGAAACGAATAAGATTTTCACATGTGACTTAGGATGATATCCACAGCATCACATTGTCTCTCGTTACTCGAGCAATTACACTAGCTATAACGTCTATCATACCGCAACACAGTACGTACACTTGTTAGTCGACTGCAATAGGCGCTGCGGTGGTACTAACCTAGACCGTCTTCGGCAACAGAGACCTAACACCAGTGTGAATGATTTATGTATTATAATGTAGTATATCACCCATCAACCCGCAATGGGCCAGCGTGGTGGGAAAGGGCCAAAATCCCCCCCATATGAACCCCTACCAATGAGGGCTCTTATGCCCAGCGGTACCGGAGCCCTTGGTGACTGTGACCGACGATCTGGTGAAGGTTGCACGAAGCCGCTGAATGCGGGCATCGCGTGACTGATCGTTGTGGAGATTTTTGGGGGAGGCCTATGTCCAGCAGTGGGCGTCTATCGATTGATGATGTAGTATATATATATATTTATATATTAGTAAGTACATATATGTACAAAAACATTGATAATGCTCCACTTCAACTACATCTCCCCATGTCACACGAGTAGACTCGTATAGAATGCCTGTAGTCATTAGATCCGTGCTACCTAATTTTAGGTCTAACAATGAATTTTTGATATGAAAAAAAAATCTCGATGGTCTTAGACTTTCGCGACCTATCATAATTAAAAAAAAATTGTGTACTTCAAGGATCGGCTGAAGGTGGCTGGTGGGGCGCTCATCGCCAGTGCTGATGTAGGGCAATCGATACAGACGCCGCGTACTTATTCAAATATTTATTTAGCCTGTAATCAATTCGTCAGCTGTTATTATTTGTAGTTGTTATACAGGAACAACATGTGGGCATATTCTTGATCGTATGCCCACAACTGGTGTAATTCCCACGAAACATCAAACGCTCTAATAGAGAACGCGACACTGTACCTATATTACATGTCTTCTTTTCTTTATTCCACCGCACGTTGAGGCGAATCGGTTCGTTCACTTGATTTTAAGTGATAAGCTTCCTCATAACAAAGTGGCGCTAGTTAGGATGTTATATACATATATATATGTATATCATCATCATCAGCCGATGGAGGTTCACTGCTGGACATAGGCCAGACTCCCTATATATAGACATACATATACGGAGGATCAAGTTGCGTGCGCGCGTTTTTGTGTGTGTCTGATGCGTGCGTGTGCGTATGTGTCTCTGTATCTTTATATATATGTGTGTTTCTATGTATGTGTGTGTGCGTGTATGCGGGTGTCTCTGTATTATTCTGTGTATGTGTATCTCTGTGTATGCATGTGTGTGTCTGTGTGTGTCTCTCTGTATCTTTGTGTGTATGTGTGCCTGTGTGCGTGCGTGTGTGCCTGCGTGTGTGTATTTGCGGAAAGTATGTACAGTATCACTTAATTAATGATCACCTAGTAATGATGAGCAAAGTTTTTTTTACTGCAGTCAATCGTTTGTTCGCAAGACCAAGACCGAATGAACGAGACCAAGACCTATTATGAAAGACAAAATATAAAAAAAAAACATTCTATTGGAGTGATAAGTTGAATTATTTATCATAACTTGAACATAAGCTTTCCTTGCATACTATGAGACTGAATATGCAATAACAATACCAAGATTGCCTAAGTCTAGACCTTATATTAATAAAATGTATAATGCGTGTACTGTTGTAGGATTACTGGTGGTAGGTCTCTGTTGCTGGAGACTATGTGAGTATCAACGCAGCTCCTACTACTACCGCCAAACCAGTGTGCATAAGTGACCGTGTTCCGGATTGAAGTGGGTTGTAGCAAGTAAAAATACTGCGGTAATGAGAATTAATATTATATGTTATGTATCGCGGTAACAGGCACGTGGTGTAGAGCAGTGTATACCGTCTCAACTTTCGCTATAGGCGTATCACTTACTATCAAGTGAACCCGCTAGTCTCGTCGCTTCGTTGAATATAAAAAATAGTACATATTGTACGTCGAATAAAAAAACTACGTAGTGTGAATATTTTAAAAGCAAATGATCGAATATTCCGATAGCAATATGGAAACAGGAATCCATTTCAGTTAGAAACGTGGTCGGAACTTATTCATACATAAACATGTTAAAAATTCACAAACGTATTTGTTTATTCACATATATATATTATTAACTATATGTTAGTAAAATAAAATAAAAAAAAATTACTGATTCTAGTGATTTAAGTCGACTAAAGAAGGATAAAGTCCATAATGTATTAACAGTCCAATTTAGTTCCACTAATCGTCAATAGATGGCGTCTTTTAATAGCAGAGGTTCAATTTATAGTTATATATATTGATGAAGGGTTTTGTTTGTTCGTCAAACACGTAAAAATAAGTGAACGCATACGACGCGGAATGACTTGTATATGATCATAAGCTATTTATTTTTTTAAATACATAGATCTTTCATAATTTTATTTCTAATTGACTTTTATAAGCATTCTCATTGAGTGTTATTTATACGGTTGCTATGGAAATGGTTGGTATAGAAAGTCATTTGAGTTTGCGGTTACTCTAATGGTATATTTCAAATGTATTTCAAGTCTAATTTAGAATACAACAGCTAGTATTATTATAAAATATGAAATAAATCGATTTTCATTCAATTTAATGTCCTTTTAAATAAGGATTACTTCTATAAATGATATTAAGTTCTTTCCGGACATTTATCCAATTTTCTTCTGTCTTTTCCGTCTATTGAACTAATCTTTTTCCTTTATTGTAAATGTCACGGCATTTCGCGATATATGACATTATCATCATGATCAGTCGATAGACGCCCACAGCTGGACATAGACCTCCTCCAAAGATCTCCATACAGTAAGCATGGCCTGCGGTACCGTTGGGCAGTAGGAGCTGTCGTGTTTAGGGCTCGTATATGGGGGATTTGGACCATATCCCACCATGCTGGCTTAATGCGGGTTGGTGGGAGCCAGAGCCTCGTTTGTTCATCAGCAGCACCAAGAGCTGGTGAGGTAGGCTTGGATCCCATGAATTGCTGTGCGGAACCCCTTGTATGTATAACCATTAGGCTTAAGTTTCTGATGAAAGGAAACAGACAATTTAAAAGAACCACAGCATTAAACTTTAGCCATACTGTAACTATTTATTTTTTTAAGGGAAAGTACTAATTCCCAACAGTGGGATTACACAAAACTATTTTTGTTTTTAGTTATCTATAGTGCCTGAACTTTTCTTGTAAAATGTAACACCTATTCGGCTACAATTTGTAACATTGTAAGGAGCGGGCGGCGTAGCGTCACCGCCACATTTTACTGGTAAGCAGTAACTCCTGTACTGAAATACATTCAGCGGGAATTGCCCCACCGGAACCGGCTTTATGGCCCCACGTCTAATCGTGGAAAAGCAACGCAGGTAGGACCCGATACCAAAATAGAAGCGTTTCCGACCTCGTGATGCCCAAGTTGTAAGACAAGAGAGTCTTACATTATATAGGATACAATATATCCACACCAGTCAATTTACATCCCCACTGTTGGGGCTTAGGCCTACTCTCGATACGAAGACGATGGGCCATAGTCAACACGCTGGCCCTATGCGGATTGGAGACTACACACACCTTAGAATAAATTCTAATTGCAGGTCTAAGTGCGGGTTTCCTCGCGATGTTCTCCTTCACCGTTTGTATCTCGCTGTTGTAACTAAAGTTGACAAATGTACATAACTTAAATATTAAGTCATCGGTACAAGCCGAGATTCGAACCCGTGTCTTTCAGAAAGAAGGCCGCATGCTCTAACTATTAGGCCAGCGAGCTACTTTACTATACCTACTATTATAAAGTGTATATCATATATCAACAACCCACGGGACCAACGCCAACTTTACCTGCTCGTGATGCATCCTGCTAATCAATAGAGGCTCTGGCTCCCGTCAACACGCTTTGGGCCAGCGTGGTGGAAAATGGCCAAAGTGCCCCCACATGAACTTCTTCAAATGAAGATCACGGGAATCCGCTGGATGCAGGCAGCACAGGATTGATCAATGCGGAGATCTTTTTGGGGAAGCCTATATCCAGCAAAAACAGTCTGTCAGCTGATGATAATTGGGGTGATATCATTTACCATCAAGTATATATCCCGCTCGTTTCGTAGCTTACTGGTGGTATGTCTCTGTTGCTGAATATCTTCTAGATTGGTATCACCGCAGCGCATATTTTTATCACCAAACAATAGTGCGCAAATGTTAGTGTATTCCAGTTTGAAGACGGCAGTAGCTAGTATTATTACTGGGGTAACGAGACTCAACATCTTATGCCGTATAACATCCTAGCTAGCGCCATGTTATGGGCAGGCGTATCACATACCATCAGGTGATAATACTGCTCTAGTAGCTTCGAATAATAAAAAAAAACTTGGTTAAAATCGCTTAAGCTCATGAACGGGGGCCGCGGTTGAAGACAACGCCCAGTGGAGACGCAGTGTAAGGTGCGGCCTGCATACACTGCCGCTAATGGATTACTTTTTTGCTTTCACGCTATTTATTACCATTTACAGATTACACCATCAGCGCTTGAAGCCATTTACCATTTACAATTCATTGCCGATTAATTGCCAATTACACTATTACAGCCGGCCATCGATCGCTCGGTATCAGCGTTGATATCTTTTAGATACCGCACGCTGACTGCCGCGGTAGCGCAATGGCTAACCGTTCACCTTTTTTTGTAGTGAAATCCTGCGTTAAATAGGCTTCTGCTGTGAACGCAACAGAAGAGTTATGCTGGACTCTAACCAGCTTAAATTCCACGGTTTCTCAATCATCGCATTTTACTGGCACCCAAGGAACGCTCGTCCACAACCGTGGTCCCGACAGGGAGATGCCTTGATACGGCCACGTCTCAGGATGGAACTGCTGCTCTGCCACTATAAAATTGTCAGGTGGAAGTACAGCACGCACCACATCCAGGTCTCTCATATTTGGTGACATATTCCTCATGAATCCACCACCACTGTTATGGGGGTTGGAAGATATAACACATTCTCCTTTGACTCCTTGGTCTCTGTCCGCGGATTGGGAGATAGGTGTTTATTTCTTATTTAGCAGCCTCTTTCTGCAGCACCACCTCATGACAGAAGGCTATTAACCATGGATTTAATAAAACCAAAAAGTGGTAGGTCATCTCCCACAACAGCGACGAGGTCTTGGGGCTGGGCATCCCATGCCGAGCAATGCTTTATCTCTGATAACACTCAGTTGTCGGCTCTCTTCCAGCTGTGCGGCCTATGCCTATGTATTTAACAAAACACCCATAACCAGAAAGTACCTGCACAATGGTCAATGACCCGTACCGCTTGTCCGTCCTCATTAATAGGAGTACGTGTAGGAGAGGACGTACAAGGGTGCTGGGTCGTTTAGGGTGCTGGGTCGGATAACCTCCTCGTGTGCCCGGGAGATGCAGTTGCCTTCGGACCTCGGTCCGGGGGTAAGGGCATCTCCTGGGACTGGTGTACCCTGGGCAACGGCAGCTGCTTTATGCTCTCGGGCATAGGGCAGCTGACGGCTAATAATCCGACAGCCGGATAACCCGGCGGGAGGGGTCTCTCCGCGTGTCCCTCTGACTATCAGAAGGCACAGTGGAGGGGCGACGGCGGGCTCGGTGTGCACTTACCCTGCCCCGGGCAGGCGGTGGGTCTTTCCTGCCGCCACCGTCGGTCGTAATCCCGTGTGATGTCGTGGTCATGTCTCGCGGTCACACGGGACCGAGGCCCTTGGCTTAACCGCCCGGGGCGCGAGGAGGAAAACCTCTATAAAAAACTACCCCAACTCAAGCGGCGACGCAGCGTGAGGAGTGCATGGCTGGAGGGGAGTCCAGTCTCTACTGCGGACCCCGACAGGGGACCGGCCGACCCCCTGGACGCGATATCTAGGCTTACCGGAGGCAACACGGGCTCTGTCGATGGTGGACCTCAATAACCCGTGACTCGTGGGATTCATATGAATTTTGAAAACAAAAAAATTTTAAGGGTCGAACTTCAAGGTTTGCCCCTTGAGGTCGGCGGTGATGTCGGGCCCGATATGGGCGGAGGTGTGGTGCCTGCGACGGGCGGAGTGGACGCGGTGCCCGTGAAGGGCGGAGCAAAGAGGCGGAGGGCCTCCCGATCGGAAGAGGGGGCGAGGTCGGTGGCCGCGGTCGCGAGGTCCGACTGCGGGATGGCGCTGAGGTCGACGTCCCGCAGGGGGAGGAGCGCGGGATCGTCGCGAGGCGTGGACTCCTCTGGGGGAGCTTCGCCTGCCCCGGAGAGTGGGGTGAGCGGCGCGACGAGCAGGGACCGGTCGCCTGTGGAGGTAGCCACCTTCCGGGCGATCGTGGGCACCGATCGGTTCCGCAAGCCGGGGCCGCCTGCATCGGAGGGCGACGGCGGGACCGGAAAACGGAGGAGGACCGCCAGAGATATGACCACCGTGGAGCTGGTCAGCGAAGTGGAGGGAGCCGCCGACGACATCTCGCTCGTCAGTAAGACGAGCAAATCGCTGTCCGGCGGCTTCCAGAAGAAGCTGAACCAGGCCGTCCTCTGCATCAAAGAGGCGGTGGTAGCCCTGGCGGCGCGACTCGAGCCGGAGGAGAACCTCCGTCTCCGCAGCGACAATCGTCGCCTGGAGACGGAGGTGGAGTACATAAGGCGTGAGCTCCTCGCCTTTAAAAAATACAACGAGGAGCTCAGCCTGCAGGTGGCGGCACTGCGCACTGGGGCGGGGCCCGTGCCAGTAGAGGCTCCGGCTCGTCCTCCTCCTCCTGAGCCGGCGGATTTTGCGGCCCTCATCAACGCGGCCGTGGAGCGGGCATCCGAACAGATGCTCGGTGCCACGGCGCGGATGATCGAGGGTCGCTTCGCCGGGCTGGAAGACCGCCTACTTCCAGCCCCCATCATCCGTCCGCCTCTGGCGGCGGATGGAAGGAAGGCGCGGGGTGGCAATCCCGTTTCGCAGGCCCCCGCGCCTGCAGACGCGGCCACCTCGGCTAGGACCCGGCCGGCGGCGCCCTCGGCGCCCCGACAGGCGCTTGCGCCGGCACCACTACCTCGCCGGGCGCCGATGAAGGCCTCGACCTCCCGCCCTCAGCCAACAATAACATCCTCGGCTGAGGGAGAGATGGAGGTGGAAAACGTGCCGCTGCTCGGGCCCTCCACGGAGGAGGGCTCGTGGGTGAAGGTGGTCGGCCGGAAGGCGCGAGCCAAGGCCGCCAAGAAGGCGGCCCCCGCCATGAAGGCGGCCCCCGCCGAGAAGGCGGCCCCCGCCAAGAAGGGGCCCAAGCTTGCGCCGCCCAAGACGGCCGCAGTGATAGTCAAGCTGCGGCCCGAGGCGGTGGCCGAGGGGACGTCTTACCGGGAGATCATGAGCTCCCTGGTGAAGACGTCCGCCCTCGAGGACTTGGGCCTCGTGGGCCAAGTGCGGGTGCGGCCCACTATGGCGGGGGCCCGCCTGTTCGAGCTGGGTGTCAGCCACGGCCACGACGTTGCAGACCAGCTAGCGGAGAAGATGAAGACTTCGCTGGCTGGGGTGGCCGACGTCGTCCGGCCGGTCAAAACCGCGGATCTGCGGGTGACCGAGCTGGACGACTCGGCCACCAAAGAGACGGTCGAGGCTGCGATCGTCGCAGCAACGGGCTGCCCAGCCGGGCAGGTGAAGGCCCTGTCCGTAAGGGACGGGCCCGGGGGGATGGGCACCACCATCGTAACGTGTCCGGTCGCCGCCGCGAAGCTGCTGGCGGAGAAGGGCCGCGTCCTGGTCGGGTGGACCTCGGCCAGGATCGTGGCTCTGGAGCAGCGCCCCTTGCGCTGCTTCAACTGCATGGCGATCGGGCACACCTCCGCTACGTGCCCATCCCCCAAATGCCGGAAGGATCAGTGCTTCCGATGCGGGAAGGTGGGTCACAGGGCCGGCGAGTGCCAGTCGGAGTTCCGATGCTCCGTCTGCGCCGACTCTGGTCGGAAGTCCAACCACTTGATGGGGGGGAGAACTTGTCTCCCCCCCAGGGTCAAGGGAAAGGCTGCGGCCGGGACACCTTCCCGCGTCGCGGAGAAGAATAGGGCGCCTGCAGGAGGTGAGAACATGGTCATCAATTAATTGATGGCCCACATCTCACTCCTGCAGGCGAATCTCAACCACTCCGCCAGCGCTCAGGACTTGTTCCTGCAGTCGTTGGCGGAGTGGGGATGCCACATTGGCGTGGCATCAGAGCCGTACAGGATTCCCGCCCAATCATCCTGGGTTGGGGACCTGGGCGGCACGGTGGCGGTGCTGGCGAGAGCGGGCGCCTGCCCCCTCTTCAAGTCACTAGAGAGGGGGCACGGCTACGCGGCGGCAGGTTGGGGGAGGTACGCTGTCATCGGGGTGTACTTCTCCCCCAACCGATCCCTGGCAGAGTTCGAGGTGTTTCTCGACTCTGTCAGGGCCGCCGCGGGCAGGTTGTCACCGAGGGAGATCTTGGTCCTCGGCGACTTCAACGCCAAGTCTCGCTCTTGGGGCGGCACCGCCACCGACGCGAGAGGGAGAGCAGTTGAGGCATGGGCACTGCTCTCCGGTCTGAGCCTCCTCAACGAGGGAAACGCGCTCACGTGCGTGCGAGGGTCGGGGGGGTCCATCGTGGACCTCTCCTTTGCCTCACCGGCGCTCGCGCGCCGTGTGGCAAACTGGCGGGTGGAAGAGGAGGTGGAGACCTTATCGGATCACCGATATATCAGGTTCGAGGTCTCCCCTCCTCAGGGGCGCGGCACAACATCATCGCGCCCCGGGTTCCACTTCCCTCGTTGGGTCCTCGGCAAGTTCGACAAGGAGCTCGCCGAGGAGGCGGCGCTGTTCCAGAGATGGAACATGCCCCGAGGCTCAGACGACGTCGGCGTCGACGAGCTGGAAGGTCGCATCCACAGCGCTCTTCAGGAGGTGTGCGATGCGGCCATGCCTAGGATGCGGCGACGTCCTGCGGACCGCCGCCAGCTGTACTGGTGGTCGGAGGAGCTCTCCGGCCTCCGGGCGGCGGCCCAGGCTCGTCGCCGGGCACTGCAGCGTTGTCGGCGTCGGCGCACGCAGGTGACGGGGGAGGAGGAGCGGCTGCAGGTTCAGTATGCCGAAGCCCGCAAGACCCTGCGGCTCGCCATAGTCCGGGCGAAGACCCTTGCCTGGGAGGAACTACTGGCAGGGGTCGACAGGGATCCATGGGGGCGCCCGTTCAAGACGGCACGGAAGAAGCTCTGTGCCGCAGGCGCCCCCTTAACGGAGGCCCTGGACCCGGACTTCCTCCAAGGGGTGGTGGACCAGTTGTTCCCGGGGGCTGACGCGTCATTCCAGCCCCCGGTTATGTCCGCCCCCGCGGCGGCCACAGAGGAGGGCCCTCCTCTGACGGAAGAGGAGCTGGACGTGGCCCTGGGTCGTCTCCGGGGTCGACGTACGGCTCCGGGGCCTGACGGGGTCCCATCGAGGGCCCTCTGGGTGGCCGCGAGTCACCTGCGCGAGGAGCTCCGGGGACTGTACGACGCCTGCATTCGGCACGTGCAGTTCCCGGAGCGCTGGAAGACGGGCAGGCTTTGCCTGCTGCGGAAGGGGGACCGTCACCCCGACTCCCCTTCCGCGTACAGACCGATCGTCCTTCTGGACGAGGCGGGTAAGGTCTTCGAGAAGATCTTGGCCGGCCGTCTCGTTCGGCACCTCGCCGAGGTGGGACCGGGCCTCCATGAGGCCCAGTACGGATTTCGGGCAGGGCGATCCACGTTGGACGCCCTGCTCGACCTCAAGGGCCTCTGTCTGGAGGCCTTCGGTGACGGCGAGGTGGTCCTGGGGGTGTCCTTAGATATCGAGAACGCCTTCAACAGCCTGCCATTCGCGACGATCAGGGGGGCGCTGGAGTTTTTCCGGCTCCCCCCCTACATGGTCGGGCTGTTGGGGGCGTACCTCAAGGACAGGACGATCGTCTGGGTTGATGGCAGCGGCGAATTACATCGGCGGCGCGTGGAGAGCGGGGTTCCACAGGGGTCGGTCTTGGGCCCCTTGCTGTGGAACCTCGCGTACGACTGGCTGCTGCGGCAGCCGGTCCTCCCCCGGACGAGGGTACTATGCTACGCGGACGACACCCTCGTCTCGGCCCGGGGGAGGAGTTACGACGAGGCTGCTCGTCTGGCCGCCACTAGCACGTCGCTGGTGGTGGACCGGATCGAGCAGCTGGGTCTGAGGGTCTCCGTCACGAAGACGGAGGCCCTCCTCTTCCACGGACCCCGCAGGGGTCCACCCCGGGGCGCGATCATCCCCGTCCGGGGCGAGAGGGTCCCAGTGCGGGGAGCCCTCAAGTATTTAGGGCTCACTCTGGACGGGCGATGGAGCTTCGGGGAGCACTTCGAACGGCTTCTCCCGAAGCTCACCGCCACCGCCGCTGCGCTGGGCAGATTGCTGCCCAATGTCGGGGGGCCGGGTCATTTGTGTCGGCGCCTATACTCTGGCATCCTGCGGAGTATGGCACTGTACGGAGCGCCCGTATGGGTGGATAGGTGCGAGACCGCCAGGAACGGGCCCGTGTTGAAGAGGGCCCAACGTATCCTGGCGAACCGAGCCTGTCGGGCGTACCGTACGGTGTCCTGGACGGCGGGTACGCTTCTCGCGGGCGATGCGCCTTGGCATCTACAGGCGCAGTCGCTCGCGGAAGTGTACCTCTTCCTGCGGGATGCCGGAGAGCGTCGGCCGGACCCGGCCACGGTCCGCCGGATCAGGCGCGTTGCCCATGACGCCCTGATCCGGCGGTGGGAGACGGAGTTAGGTAACCCTGCCGCCGGCCGGGACACGGTGGAGGCCATCAGGCCCCACCTGTCCCGGTGGATGAGCCGGCGGTACGGGGCCTTGACGTTCCACCTGGTGCAGGTGCTGACAGGCCATGGATGTTTCGGCAAGTACCTGCACCAGGTGGCTCGTAGAGAGATGACGCAGGAATGCGTCGAGTGTGGTGCGCCGATTGACACGGCGCACCACACTCTGGCGGAGTGCCCGGCATGAGGGCCGCAACGCCACGCCCTCGTCGCGCAAGTCGGCAGTGACCTCTCGCTGCCGACTGTAATCGATCGTATGTTGAGCAGCGAGAGGTCTTGGAGGGCGGTAGCCTCCTTCTGCGGCGCAGTGATGCGTCAGAAGGAGGCCGCCGAGCGCACGAGGGAGGCCGACGCCGCTGCCGCACCTTGCAGGCGGCGGCGGGCCGGCGGGAGAGCGCGGCGGCAGAACCACGCCGTCCGCTTCCTCCCGCCGTGAGCGATGGGCCCCTAGCCGGGCACGGTGTGATGGGGCGTTCGGGCCGTTGGGCGTGGCCCTTTGGGCCTTTTGTCGTGTTTCCCCTGGGGGTGCGTCCCCCGGGGGAGTCTTGGTTTTTGTCCCCCCCCTCCCACTTCGACGAGGGGGGGAGTCTGGAGGGAGGAGGCCGCCGCCCAATTCCTTCACGGGAGGGCGGCGGCCGAGCATGCGCTCCGTCGTGGGCGCGCGCGGTCGTCTGTGGGGTCGGGGGGCCCCAACGTGCCGGTCCCGCGAGGGGCCGGTACGGGACGGCAGGTGGGTGCCTTTGCTCCCCGCGGGTACCCACCAAGAGGAGTTTTATACGCGGAGGCGCCCGGAGAGTTGCTTGGCTGAAACCCGGGCGTCTCCAGTATGCGTGTGGCGGGACAAGCGGTGGTGGTTTTAGTGGGTATTGGGGTCACGCACAACATCTCAGTGGCCCCGAGCCCCACATAACCCGGCGTCCCCCCCCTCGAAAAGGACGCTGGGTATGCGTTAACAGCATTTCCACCACCGATATCAAAAAAAAAAAAAAAGGAGAGGACGTACAGCTTCGACAGTCCTGCTGCCTGCACTAGGGTTGAGTTAGCCTAAGTGGAGTTTTCACTGTCGTTGCGTGGGTACGATTTCCGTTAACATTAAATTTCCGGTGAATAAAACATTTTGAGGATACAAAATCTTTGGATGACTTAATTGATATAAATCATAGCAACAGTTTAAATAAAAAAAACCTTTCAGAATTTAAAAGATGAGTGGCTGTTCCTGTGGACTTCTTTATGCTGTCAATGACGATGGAAATGGTGAAGCGTGTTAGTTCAGGCACCTCTTTTTTTTGTTCTAAAAAGATAACCTGCTTATAGAGAGAAGTGAAGTTTATGTGGTATTTTTACCCACTAAGACTCCTGTGGTCATCCTCAGTGCGTTGCAGGAGGCCTCGGAATCTCCTACGGAACTCACCCTCGCAGCGCACCCGCACTTTAGTACGATAACCACTAGTCTACGTCGTTCTTATCGCTTATCCCGGGGTCGTTTATTGGACAACGAGGGCCATCACCATCAAAGCTCACGAACTCGAAAGCTCTTTTAGTCGCCTTCTACGACACGCCAAATCTCTATCTGATCGCCAAACTTCAGTTTAAAGAGGGCGCCTAATCATGATGATGACGACCGATACGGCTTAACTTAATCCCATTCTTAATAGCTTGAGACTACAAAGAAATTCGTTCTATCAATTTATGATACGATTCAGGTTTAAGATGCAGAATATTCTCTTTTTGTTCTGGAACTTCAGCTCAGCTGCAGCACTAGGTATTAAGTGGCTTCAACAGGACCCAGAGTAGAAACGCGAACTAGCTTCTGTTGACATTGTTCTTCCACTTTGAACATCACAGAGAGGATGCTTGGCTCTTAGTTGGCAAAGCTGACTTCAGTGAATCAGCGCTTCCACACCATGACCTGACTTCTAACCCCATGTCACATAGTAAAAGATTAATCATTGATCTATGGGAATATGAAATATGTTAGAGATTTTTATTCTAATCCGTGAGATCGTAACTTGTAAGTTTTGATTTAAACATTGCAGGCACGGCTAAAGTTGCTTAAGTTACAACACACAACTTAGTAAGTTATCGATAATGCTTTCAAGTTTACACCATTACCATAATTATTCAGCTGTTGTTATCCTGTTCGCACATAATTCGTGCGTGAAGCTATCGAATAAAAAACTAGTACTAGACTAGAACCTGAACAACACGAACTAATTTAAGTTTCGAAGTTAAGTCACGGAGACCATTACCGCGGTCTCGACCTTGGTACATCGCATCGCTAAAGGGGTCTGAAAATAGTCGAAAGGCTGGGTAGCGAACTGAACCGGTCGCCTGGCAACCAAACAGCGGTCTCGAATCATCTCCGCGGCGGATTATCCAGTTACATTTCAGCAAAGTGTTGTAGCGCACGTAAATATATTTAAAGCCTAGGAAGTCTAAATAGAAATATAGAGCTTAGATTTATTTGTTCGTGTTAAAAGTGAAAATCGAGTCTAAGCCGCGACCTTAACCCCCGGGGTGCAACAGTATTGATTTTGAGCCGCCGCTTGAAACTGGGGCAGGTGAGACCGGCGTCTTTGTCTTCTATCGATATGTGCCGACTTAAACTTACATTTGTAACGTGACGTACACATTCAAGTTACTCTTATTATAGTCTAAGTTATACTCCTATTTATCGTCATTATATATTCAAGTGCAATCATCACTGTCTTCCGGTTTAAATGGCAATAGTAGTTAGTTAAATTATTGGAGTCATAGAGACGAGTAAGATGTACTGTGTTTATCATCGTAACTAGATAAGTAATAAGTAAATAGAAGATTACCTTAGTAAGAAACCAATAGACCTAAAGTCTGTTTTTAATATATAGCGAAATACTTAATATTGCGTTTGATGTTATTTACGTCATCATCATCATCATTAGGTGACCTCTTCAAACTGAAATTTGGCGATTGGATGGAAAGACTCAATTGGATCCTCATTCTTTTTAACTGATGGTGTTTAAACCTGGTCCTCTTCTTTGTCGTCAAACCATTTCTTGCGCTGTCTACCAGCTGCACGTTAGCCCTCCAGGATCAACCTTGGGAACTCATAAAGGTATCCTCTTTGAAGGTGGAAAAATGCAGCGTTTCTTTGCATGACGGTTGTCATCAGCCTGCGTTAGCAGTTAGCTCTCTCAAGGATTTGAGCATTGAAGACAAAAAGTTGTTTAGTTATTTTTTTATCAACGTTTTTTGGTTTAGAAGAATAGTCGAATAGGAAAATGATATCCTGTCCTTTAAGGGGGACTATGAAGGATATATTCTCACTCAAAATTCCTAGGTTATAGCCCACAGTGCTTGATGAAGAGCTTTAGGAATCTTTAACAAAATCTAATAGTACTGCTTCTTAACTCGATAAGAATAATTTCAAAAGTCTGTAATTTTTTTATATTAGTTAAAAAAATATATTAATAGATATTAAAGCAATTTAAGTGAAGGGTTCCAGCAAAACAACTCACAGGATCCAAGCCAACCTCACCAGCTCGTGTTGCGCCTTGCTAACCAACAAACGAGGATTTGAGTCCTACCAACCCTCATTGGGCCAGCGTAGTGACACATGAATCCCTATATGATTGATGTTGGAATCTTTGAAGGTCTATGTCCAGCAGTGGACGTCTATTGGCTGATGATGATGATGATGATGACAGCCATTTAATCTTCAGTCAATCAATAGTATTTTTTAACTTAACTGTTTAGTCTAAACTGAAAAATGATAACTTATAAGTTGTTAAGTAGAGTTAATGTTGCGTGGTTCAATTAAGCTCTATAATGTACTCTATCCAGCGGCCGCAGTGCACGTGTTACCGGTAATTAAACGAGCAGAACGGTAATAATTCGTTGCTCGTTAAACTGGCCGAGAGTGGTTAACTGGCGGCGCCTCTGGCGGGAGCGGACCCGCATGGACTTCAAATTGACTCCGTCCGAAAGATGTCGTAAATGTGTCTATACGTTGGAAGGTTTCTGATCAAAGAAGAGAACTAAGAACTACAGTTAATCATAGGATCTTTATTAGTCTTTAAAATTGGTTGAGAGCAGTCAGAGATCACGCACAAGAGTATATCGACCATCATCATTATGATGACACAGTGGATTTATTATCATCTCCATCGCTGGATGTCCACTGCTGGACTTAGGTCTTATATGAGGATCACAAAATACAGTCTGTTGAATCCAAAGGCTTCCAGGACTTTATAATGGTGTCTGCTCTAAATATTATTTTAGCCAAATAACCTAACTACGTATGTGAAGAGAGACACCACTAATCTCTTTCTCCTTCCACCTTCATATTCATCATTAGCTTGTTATAAGCTGCGGTAGCTGAACTTGTAAAGGTCTTAATTATGTTATCAAATCAATCCAATCCAATCAGCCGGAAGACGTCCACTGCTGGACAAAGGCCTCCCCCGAAGATTTCCACTCAGACCGGTCCTGGGTCACCCACATCCAATGGTTGCCAGCGACCTTGACCAGGTCGTCGTTCCACCTTGTGGGATTGTTAATTATGTTAGCTGGTGTTCAATTCCCACTGAACTTAAGCTTCCGGTATAAGAATATATGGACAGGAAACTGATTTGTTCGAGCAGCTGTCGCGGATAAGACATCCATCACGCCGCTCTTGGCCTTGACTCCATTTATAAAAGGTCGATTTCCTCAGCAGCAGGAATACCAGGCCCTTTGTATATTTAAAAGCTTTTATAATCTTATAGAATCATCATCATCATCAGCTGAAAGACGACGACTGCTGGACACAGGCTCCTCCGAAGGTTCCTACTTCGGGTAAGGATTCATATGGTGGGATTTGAGCCATCATCCCCCACGCTGGTCTAACGCTTGTTAGTGGAAGACGCAGCCTCGCTGGCTTTAATCCCGTGACCTTATACCTTCCTTATAAAATAGTATTATTAGATTCAATATGATGCAGTGTATATCATCCTAATAGGCTCCACGTTGTCATGAGCAGGCGTATCACTCACTATCAGGTGAACACCTCTTTGTTAAATAATATATGCGGATTCTCTCCTCGAATGTTTGTATAACAAATGAAACTCTACTTTGCTATCACTTACAGTGTAACTTGGTTAACTTATCAGGGATTACATTCCGTTGATAATGTTTAATTGAATATTTTTTTTTATCTATACTCGACCCAAATTTCATGTGGTATTAAGTGACAAGTGTTTGAGAGTAGTTCCGGACAAGTCTGCTGCTTTTTGAATTTTATTCTCGCCGCTCATTAATTGAAACAGTGTCCTCAATGTTACTTGCCGTATGGTTTAACCGATGCGTCATAGGGGTAGAAATTTACATATGCCTAACAGTGAATATCCAATTATTTTCTCATCATCATCAGCCGATAGACGTCCACTGCGGGACATAGGCTTCGCCCAAAGGTACCATGTTAACTGTAAGGGTCGTATGGAGGGATTTGGGCCATTTCTCATAACACTGGCCCAACGCAAGTTGGTGGGAGTCAGAGCCTCGTTTGTTGATTAGCAGGCTGCACTACGAGCTGGTGAGCTTGGCTTGGGTCCCCTGAGTTGTGCGATAAAACGAGCGAGAGGTTAAATGGTAATTGATACGCCTACCTATAACATGACGCTAATCAGGATGATACCACATCATGCTCGTCACCTTGTGACATATTTTAATTTCCGTTAGCTTATTAATTTTACTAGCTACAGCGCCCTTCAAATCGGAACAAATCGTTAGCACAGTACTGTTCGACAGGAGAAATATATTGCGGTGGTACTTAGACGACTGTATTAACAGAGATATATCATCTGTAATAAATAAGTTAAATAAGTTGTTAAGTAAACAATATAAAAAAAAAATCTATTAACTGTTAAATTTAAGACAAAATTCGAACCCAACTTTTTGGTGTCGGTTAAAAAGAAACAGTTAATGAAAATGCTATAGAATGTAATCGACAATGGAAACGAACATTCGTTATGTGTTGCGTAGTTTGACGTCCGATGAATATTTCAATATCTACAGCATTGGAAATAGCTTGAGGGGATACTTAAGCTGTTACTTCGACGGCCGAGTCCAAGCTGTTGTGTTTACATAAACCGGCGTTGCCCAGCAATTTGTCAGGTTCCCACGGACGGTGCTGTTTGCAGGAAATTAATGGCCCCGTTTCGTAACGCGAGTCACTTGAGCTGCTCATTGCGCAACTTCAGCTTTATGCTTACTGAACTTGGATTATCCAACTTAAATTTTATATCATCAACTGTTGTGGTACTTTAGCATGTAAAGGATCGTCTGCCAGGCAGGTATGCGACCTGGTGAAGATGTCACGGTTTCATTGGTTCATCATCATTAAGTGCTCTATTCAAACTGAAGTTTGCCGATCGGATTGGGATAACCAATTCGATCCTCAGATATTTCATTGGAAGCTGATGGAGGTAGAACAGTCAGCAGAAATATCATGGAGCTGCCATACTTGTTTGATGATGGTCTGCTTCTTTTTAATCTGGTGACCATCACTGACTATTTAACATAATGGAATTAGTGGGAGTAGTAAGAATAGTAAGAATAGGACTAAAGTAACAACTACCCTTACTGATAGACTTCTGTTGCTGGATATAGTCAGTATTGGCAAGACTTCAGCTATTCCAGCTGCCAAACATACACAGATATAATGATTTTATGTTCCGGTTTGAGGGACGCTGTATACATTGAAATGACTAAGGTCACGAGAGCTCAACGCAGAATGAAGTGCAGCGTGTATCATACTAACTGGCACCACGTCTGCCTCATCCCATCGCTTCGTCGAATGAAAGTACTTTGTAGATACCCTATGGAGACATTACTATATATTAGTAGTATTACTAGTAGGTAGTTAAATAACCGTAGAGTCGAAATCCTAATATCTCAAATCCTAAAGGCAAACGAGCTCGATCTAATCAATAGTAAACACTCCAACCAATTCTTCAACAGACTTAGTACTAGACTTATAGCTTCTTTGTATCATAAAATTAATTAAATATTTAAAAAAAAACAATCACACAATTATCAGCTGATAGACGCCCACTGCTGGACATAATCCCAGTCTTAGTCTCTTTCAAAGATTCCCACACGGTCCGGTGGGATTCCTATGGTTTTGAGCCATTTCCCACCACGCTGGCTCAGGGCAGGTTGGTGGGAGTTGGTGAGCTTGGGTTGGATCCCTTGAGCTGTTTGGGACGCTTTCTACCTCATCCTAAGAACAATCACTTTAATAAAAGACTACATGACTTGTCTCCTGATTTTCATTATTACAAGTATTTAGAATTTTACTACCTATAGTCATGGCTCACATCCAGCAGTGGGCGATCAGCTGTTGATACTTATCTCCAGTCATTGTGGATTCGATTTACTTTATAGGAGTACCTTGGACAACAATGGACGACCGAACTGTAGACCTCATCTTCACCGGCTCCTTGAAGCTGCTTCCGCCGGTCAGCTCCAAGATCGTCCGGATATTCACCAGCTCCACATTCACAGGTAAATATTTTACAATCAGGTAATTAATATACTATTGTTATTGATGTAATGTAATGAAGGGTTGATGAGGATTGCTTTTTTAATTTCTCCAAGTTTCCTCCTCCTCATCAGTTTGCATAAAATAAATCTTAAAACATCCTTTTCCTCAAGGAAATTCTAAGAGAAAAGGTTTTGTCTCAATTTTGAAGGCTTAATAATATTTTGTCCAAAAAAGGTTTACTGTGATAAAATTACTGTGTTCCGGTTTGAAGGGCGCTGCAGTAGTTAACGATCGTCTCGTTCTTCGTCGATCTTATTTATGTTTGAAGCGATGAGCGCAATGTGATGCAGTATATATCATCCTAACCAGCGCCACTGACTACCAGCCTACCATCAGGTGAAAGTTCCGCTCGTGTCCTCGCTTTATCGAATAAAAAAAAAAAGAAGTATTACACACGCCTACGTAAACACATGTACACGAACACACACACATGCATACGTATTAGTTACTGAATATTGGGCCAGTGTGGTGGGGAATGGCGCAAATCCCCCCTCATATAAACCCTTACATACGACAGCCTCTAATGCCCAGCGGTACCGGAAGGCATGCTAATTGTATGAGATCTTTGATGGAGTACATCTATCGGCTGATGATTGATTGACGAATAAACCTTTTTGATACTTTATTTTAATTTTTGTATTTCCTTTTCCATCATAGCTCACCAGCTCTACGAAAATAAGCTGCAGCGTTTCTCAGTAGTGTAACGTTTAATTCTGAACTTCCGCCGCCGCGCGCTCCACGGCGCGCCGTTAACGGCTCTGCTTGCACTAAAACTCTCTCAGTTAAACTTAACTATTCAAAGCTATTTGGAACTGCATTGTCAGCAGCTGCTGTTGATGTAACTTAACTGGAATTACTCGTGAAGTTACCGTTGCTGTATTATCATTAACGATTACTTTTATTTAGTATCTGTCGTCTCTATTTTACTTCTAACTGGATGCTGTTTCAATCTATATGGACCCTGATTATTGTTTATGAGTAATGAGATGAGTATGTCTTTACGTAATGAGATATATAAAGATTAATATATAACTTTTTAAATTGAGTTTTTCATCTTTGTCAGAGAAAGCTCAGATTTCCAATAGTGGGAACTCCACATGGCCTTCTCCAGTATTATGATCCTGAATCTCTCCGAAAGTAAACCCTAGTCCCAGCAGGGGTAATAATTAGTGAGCTATTTATTTATTTAAATATAGAATCTTCTCTGATATTATAAACTTGACTCATATATTTGCAAAATCAGATTCCAAGTCCCAGTAGTGGGAATGTTGTTAGTGAAACAATGTACTCAATGGTCCGCTAGTGAGGTATTTTGGATATGATAATATAATACTTTATATATACAAGTGTTCAATATATTAGCAGATACAGATACAAAAACTTAACAAAAAATCTTTCGTGTGTTCGAAAGTAATAGAAAAAGTTGTTTTTTTTTTTGTTTTTTAATCTATAACGTTTAAAATTTAGTTAAATATTAATCATAGTTATCTTTTCTGTTGAAAAACTTAACAACTATCGTCTTATTAGTTAGAACAACTTCTATAGTTAAAGTAACTTTCAAGTCGCGAAGATATTTGATTAACGAAGAGTAACGCGTCACTTTCCATCCCCCTTGCGCCCATCTGTTAGGTGGTAAGGGAGTGGTGAGGGGGTGGTAAGGGGGTGGCAAGGCAACTTTTAATTAATACCCATTATCTGATAGTGCGTACCGATAGCGCCGACGAAATTCAATTTATAACCAACAACAGTGGCAGCAACTTTGTGTGTTTAATGGATGGTTATTTGAATGGTAAATGTACTAAGTTAATGTCACATAAAGAAAAAGCACAACTTAATGGTAATTAAAGTGAATACCAATCAACAGACAAAGAAATGGAATAAGTAACTAAACGAAGTAAACTCTGTACTTAATAGTATTTGAAGAGAATAAGACCTATGTAAGCTCTACTTATTGTAAAGGACTTTTTTATTATTAAACAGTGTGATGAAACGAGCGAGACCTTCATCACTATCAGCCGCTAGATGTCCACTGCTGGACTGCTTCCCCCAAAGATCACCACATCGATAGATCCTGTGCTGCCCGCAAAACTACCAGTACCTAGTCGTCGTCTGTATAGGTTCATATTGTGAGGATTTGGACCTTTCCTCACCTTCCTGGCCCAATGTGGGTTGGTGGGAACCAGAGCCTCGTTTGTTGAGTAGAAAGCTGCACCACGAGCAGGTGAGGTTGGCTCTGGTCTCCTTATACCCTTAGCGGGACGTTCACATGATGGTAAGTGATACGTTTGCCCATAATGGCGCTAGTTAAGATGGTATACATCACATTGCGCTCGTCGCCTTGACACATAAGATGAGGTAACGAGACCTCAGTAATTTTATTAACAACAAGGCCTTTCATACCGGAACACAGTAATGTTTTTAGACTGCTACTTGGAGGCAGAAATAAGCGTCGCGGTGCCACCTAGACGGTATACAGCAACAGAGACCATCTAGGTAGACCAGTAGGTCACAGTTGCTAGGTTACTAGTGTTTGGGGGGACGAGTCCTAAAGGTGAGTGTTCTCATAGCTTGATAAGTGAAGCTGGTGTACATTGTCCTTCTTTGTTACGTTAAGCTAAAGTGTAGAAGGGTACTACAGCATTCAGTAGAAGTTCTCGGCAACACTTTAAACACATGAAGAAGACTACTTCCCTGGTTTTTGTATGACTTTTCCCCCAAAAGCCGAGCATGTTTAATACAGTAAGTCCCAACATTTAAAAAAAAAGTGAATAAACTTAACGATAACGAAAGTTACAGTTTTGTTAATGACGGAAAATTGAATACGTAAACTACATTAATCACGGCGCCGTGTTGTTGGCTGCTTGTAGCCAGTGGCAAAAAGGCAATACTCTAGATTTCTATATTTATTTAAATAATAATCTCTCAAGTCACTCAAAACTTACGCAGCCATACTAACTTGAAATTGACAAGTTTATTTTTATGTTTAAATAACCAGAGATTTTGGAATGCGGTGAACATATGCTATACAAAATATCTTTGTTTAACCTAATTACACGGCGCCGTGTAATTGGCCCCTCGTCGCGAATCATCGCTGATAATACTTTAAAATATCTGCTATCGTTGCGACTTAACCTAATTGATATTAGATCAGCTATTAAGCTTTTGTAGAAAAGAAAAACATGGAGAAACTTAAGGATATTGTGGTTGTAGTGTAAATATGAAAAAAAAAACGATATCTATGAAACTTGGCAACCGCTCGCTGTGCGCGCCGCCGCAGCGAGCGAGCCGCCGCAGCGAGCGAGCCGCCGCAGCGGGCGCGCCGCACGCGAACTGCATTAGGCGCAGTGGTTTGTTATGCGGAGCCGTGGGAATTGTGACGTCATCGTTTCCTGTAAACTTCACGTTGATACTGATGGTATGTCCACTGCCGGAGACAGTATAGGTACCACCGCAGTCCTTACTGCTGCCGCCAAACAGTAGTATGCAAACATTACTGTGTTACAGTTGACGGGCACTGTAAATACTGATATTACTAATGAACACTTACAGAACAGATTGTACTGCTCTGCGTGCCATCCTAACTAGCGCCATTTGTTATATGGAAGCATTATCACCATCATCATCATCATCAGCCGATAGTCCTCACCCAAAGATCTTCACATCGTTGTTGCAGTTCATTGAGTTTCAGTGCCGGTTCATCTGCTTGCTTCGTCAAATAATCATCTTCATCATCACTAACCTTTAGATGTCCATTGCCATCAAGTACTCCTCACATCAGTTCTAGATGCTCATAACCTTCACCAGGTATTCACCTTCTTCATACGTACAGACTATTTCTATCGCATTCTAGAATTTTCTTTCCCATGACCGTCTGTACTTTGACTTATATCTCCATTGATACAGAAGCTTAGCTTAACTCTTAGATATCTTCCAGATGACCTCAATCGCAGCATCTTGAACACCATCTTCTAACATTCCAAGTTAGCTCCCATCACCATCATCTCCACATCCAAAGATCTCCTTCAGATCTCCACATCGGCTTCTCCTTTACTTGCAGCCAGTGGTTTCATGCGATTCTCACCATAGTTACCATCACCATAATGTACTTCTGTCATATCACCATCTCCTGCTGTCAACATTCTAAATCTGGTGTATTAAGCGAGGATACTTCATCACATAATCATTTTACATCAAGAAGAATTGATATGAAGTTGAGTTCATTGAAGTTCCAAAACCATCTAACATTTGCGCACAATCATCATCATCACCATCATTGTCGTCATCATCATCACCGTCGCCGTGGCCATCATCATCATCGTCGTTACCATCATTATCATCTATATCGATGAACGTCCACTGATCATCACGATCTTTTCCAAGGCAAAGAAATTAGTCTAGACCAAATGATCAGAATACCACAGCTTGATGTTATTAAAAAAAATAAAGCTGATATTGAACTGTTTTACTATAAACATAAATTAAACATGGCTGTCGTCGTCGTAGCTGATGGATGTCCACTGCTGGACAAATATCACTTGTAAGGTATCCCAGAGAACGCCTCGTACACTTTTAGTAGTAAATATAAATTAGAGGCAAAATTTTTGTATTGCGTGCTTGGAACGGCTGCGCCGCCGCGTTGTCATTATTTACGGCCGACGTGTATTTATGTTGATTTTATTATAATTTTTTTTATAAATACCCTCTGAAATTTATTGTAGTCTCACCTTCAGAAATTTTTATTGCTCTTGCAAAATTATTACTGAAGAAATGTAGTGTTGTAACATTGGCGGTAGGTCTCTATTGTCGCAGACCGTCTAGGTACAACCGAAGACTGTTCGAATATTACTGTGTTCCGGTTTGAAGGGCGCCGTAGTTAGTGTAATTACTGGGGTAACGACACTCAACATCTCAAGTCTCAAGCGACGAGCACAATGTGGCGTAGTGCATATCTACTTAACTAGCGATCGTTGTTGTAGGCGGCCGTATCACTCATTATCAGGTGAATTTGCCGCTCGTCTCGTCTCTTAATTATTAAAAAAAAAAACGATGAAAAAAAGCTTTTTCTGTATATCTGTTACTGTTAACAAGCCCATAAAATGGCGCTAGTTGAGGTGATAAACACAGCACCACATCGTGACACGTAATTACAGTATCATTAGCCTTGTAATTTCACTAGCTACAACATCCTTAAAACCGGAAGAAAGTAATCCATGCACAGTACTCTATGTCGGCAGAACTGCAAGGACACAGCTTTACTAGTGGTAGGTCTCTGTTGCCGGAGACCGCCTAGGTAGATACCACCGTAGCGTCTATTGCAGTTGACTGGTAGCACTGTGTTCCGGTTTGAAGGGCGCTATAGCCAATGTAATTACTGAGGGAATGCGACTTGATTTTGGTCTCAAAGTGACGAAGACAATGCGGTAATGTGTACATCATCCTAACTAGAGCCATATTATGGGCAGGCGTATCACTCACCATCAGGTGAACTTCTCCCTCGTCGCGACTCTTCGTTGTGTAAATATCATCATCAACCCACTCCAGGTCTATTGGAGTTTTCCCTTACCACTGTGTTAAAAGATTGACTTCCTGTCCAGATACCACCATGGAGAGGAACACGCTGATGGCGAAATGCTACCCACGTATCAAAGACTACTGCCGGGAGAAACACGGATTAGAGTTCCAGGTCTGTATCGAAGGTCTACTGGTTGCATGGTCTGCACCGTCTGGGTGAGTACCGTACAACTGCTTTCCGATGAGGAACCAGGAGCTTCTCCGGAGACCACCGTGGGGGTTTCAGTGGGTAGAAGCACCGCATAACCAAGTCTTCCCCGACAGAAGCAAGGTATCTTTTAAGATTTCCCACTGCTGGACATAGGCCTCCCCCAAAGACCCTCGTCGATCAATCCTGAGTTGACCATTTCTTCCGATACCGCCAAGCACTAGAGCCGTTATGGGTTCTAATGGGGGGGATTTGGGCCATTTCCCACTACGCTGGCCTAATACGGGTTGGTGGGAACCAGAGCCTCGTTTGTTGATCAGCAGGCTGCACCACGAGCTGGTGAGGTTGGCTTGGGTCCCGTGATGTACAGTACTCATTACACATCAAAAGGTAAAAGACCCACATCCTCCCATATGTCCAGCAGTGGACGTCCATCGGCTGATGTTGGCAGCTGCTTTACAAAATTCTAATAGCTTCGAGAGACTTGGGTCTTCATTCATCAGAGTGGCATCAACTTCTTCGTTGAGCTGTTCTAGCTTCAACTAACACTATAGATAAATAACTTGATAACTTAACGCTCGCTTACTTAGCGCTGTTCCAGTTTGCGCTGAATCTTCGGCGCGGTTTGTTTAGGGATGGTGCTATCTCATCATCAGCTCTGTCAACCAACGAACCGTACTCATCGGAGACTAGATTACCATTAATATTAATTAGTCGTTCACCTGATGGTAAGTGATACGCCATAACAACATGGCGCTAGTTACTATGGTATACACAGCACCATATTGTACTCGTTGCTTTGAGATATAAGTCGCAATACTCCAGTAATTTTATTAACTACAGCGTCCTTCAAACCGGATTATAATACTGTTTATCTGCTGCAATAGGAGCTGCTGTGTTACCTAGACAGTCTCCGGCAACAGATACCTACTAAAATGTAAATAATTTCGGATCAGGGATGGAAGTATCAGCTCGAAACCATACCGTACCCATAACAATGTGACGACAGTTATAATAGTATATACCATGAGACATAAGTCGCGATACTCCAGTAATATTATTAATTACAGCGTCCTTCAAACCGGAGTACGGTAATGCTTCTCGGCTGCAATAGGCTCTGCTGTTGTATCTACCTAGACAGTCAACGGAGATCTACCACCAGTATATATATATATATTTTTAATAGTACCGTCCGTTTATAAAGATCTGATTGGACGTATGTCAAGAGTACTTCCGTCCCTCTCGTGTTTATGATCAACCGCGGGCGGGGGAACCGGCACCGGAAATCGATGCCCACTTAAGAAATCTCTACGTTTTGTTAAATCCGCTTAAACTCCAAGGAGGAGATGCCTTTGATACGTCGCGAGATATTTAACGACGAGACGGAAATATTTTTTTTTTTATTCCACGAAACATGACGATCTTTACTTTCACCTGATGGTAAGTGATACGCCCATAACGACGTGGCGCTAGTTAGGATTTTAAACCACCACATTGCGGTCGTCGCTTTGAGACAAGATGTGAAGTGTCGATACTCCATTAGCACTAGCTATAACGACCTTCAAACCGGAACATAGTAATTTTTCCACACTACTATTTGGCGGCAGTAACAAACGCTGTGGTGGTACTTACCTAGACAGTCTTCGGCAACAGAGACCCCACCAGCAGTAATAGATAGAGCACCCTTCAAACCGGATCACGATAATGTTTATAGTACTGTCTTTTGAATCATGTGAACGTCCTGCTCGCTCCATCGCTTTGTCTAATCATCGACGCCACGTTATGGGCTAGCGTATAACTTACCATCAAGTGAACGCCCCGTCGTTACGAAAATTAAAAAAAAAATCTGTCTTCGCTTTTTCATTCCTGATATTGTCTCGTTACCATGGTAACTTCACCACCAAATATTATTACCCCTCGGAACTATTTCACGACATATATTAACAGTAATACCAACTTGATTGTTTTCAGGTAAAGAGGTCTATACTTAAGTGTTATGTAAGTTCTCTTAATGTTCCCACTATTGGGAATCGAGGTTAGAACTAAATGCTGATGTGATATACCACAGAATTACCTCAGTAATTTAACTAGCTACAGCACCCTTCGAACAGGAACACAGTAATGTTTGTCGGGTGCAACAGGCGCTGCGGTGGTAGCCAGACGGTCTGTAGCAACAGAGATCTACCAAGAGTAAGATGCAAGGAATTGGAGATCAGCCGGCGGAAGACATTAAAATGTTTAAAGCGGCTTAAATAAATAAGCCGCCGGATGTTGAAGAACGGAGTTTCTCTGCCCCACTCCCTCCTACCCCCTACCCCGAATTATAATAATAAGCCTTCTGTATTTGTTTTATGAATATTTCAAAACCGCGATCTGTTTTAAAGATTAAAACAGATTAAAGCGGATCTGCATCCGACTGTTTCAATTCCTTTCACACAGATCTCGTTACTGTCGGTAATACATAATAATAACATGTTGTTATAATAAACCTTGAACCCGGCGGTTACAAAAGAAACCTAGTATTAGTGTGCAATTATTACTTCCGGATTAAAGGGCGTTGTAACTACTGAAATTGCTGGGGTAACGAGTAACGAACTTAATGTTTTATGTCCTAACGCGGTAAGTACAATGGTGTTGTGAACATCATCCCAAGTAGTCACACTCGTCTCGTTACTTCAGAAATTAATACTGTCTATGGATCGATATAATAAAATCTTCATCGACTCCAGCTCCTTCTTGGCAAAATCTCATTCTCTGATCTCTCACCTAACTTGAACTCCTCAGTGTGGTTGGTAATGAAATAAATACAAGTACCACAATGTATAACCGACGGAAGGTTTAAAATAGGCGCTCCGTGCGGCGCACGTGGGTTGGTTTCCGGCGACGGAAATAGTCGCGGACCGGGTGTTTTGTAAATGTTTACACCACGCACAAAACCTACGAGACGTTAGCCCGGCTTGAGCTGATGTTTACAACTGTAAACAACTGAAAATTATTTAAAACAATAAACATGAGTATACAGAATTAGTTTTAGCTGGCAACAATTTGAAAGGGATAATATTGGTGGCTTTAAACGAGACAAAGGGGAAAGTTTATTCGTATACTTCTCGTTACCTATAGTAGACTAAAGCTCGATGACAATTCCACATGGTGACTGGTGGGGGTGATAAGTGGTTACCACCGCAACTCCTGTTTCTATAACAATTCATTGAATAGAAGAAATATATAATATTATTATATGTACTTGGATTTGTATCACCAGGTGGTGGACATGCGTTGGGGTGTCCGCGATGAGGCCACTGATGACCACATGACCACGGAGCTGTGCATGCGCGAGATCAAAAACTGCCAGCGTCTCTCTATGGGGCCCAACTTCGTGGTGTTCCTCGGGCAGAAATATGGTTACAGGTATTATGATAAACATTAAAAAAAAAACTGTGATGATCTAAATTGATGAAGGGCTCTTTATTGTATCATCAACATCAGCCGGTGGGAGACACATTGCTGGACATAGGCCTCCCACAAGATCTTCATTTGACTGGATTTGGGCCATTTCCCACCACGCTAGCCCAATGCGGGTTGGTGGGCGCTACAACCTCGTTTGTTGATTACCAGGGTGCGCCACGAGCTGGTGAGGTTGATATGGCGAGATGTGATGTGGGAGCCCTTACACGCTTTTATTCTATATATAATAGAAAATATCTACATAAAAAATATTTTAATAAACGAGGGGTGGAAGGAGTTACTACAGACAGAAATAATATCATAAGACATACTCTATCTCATAATATTGGACGAAAGATGGTACAGAAAGATAAACTTGTTCTGGTTAATTAGTAAGAGAATTAGATGAATACGTTATGGAGGTGGTAAACAGAGAGAGAGAGAGAGAGAGAGAGAGAGACAGCGAGCGATTGAAGGACAGTTATTATGGAATCGAAAACGGTTGTTTGAATAACCAACTATCAATCATGAAGGTAATATTAACCGTGAAGACTCCCTCCTCCATCCATATTGAATTCATAGTGTTGTAGGAACAATTATATTATGATTATAGACCAATACCAACTTATGTGTTGTCTTCGGAGCTTCAAATGCTGAGGGATGAACTGGCCGCTGGTGGGGTGGACGTAATTCTCCTAGATACATGGTACAAGAAAGACTCGAACGCGGTACCTCCCGTGTCGGTGCTTCAGCCTATATCTTCTATACTCATTAACTTCAATAATAAGGTGAGCTCGTTCAATGTTTTTTTTGTTATATTATTATCAATCCTATTTTATACAGCTAATATAAAATCAGACATGAAATTTGCCTGAAATATTCCTTTTGAGCTTAATTTAGAATTATACAAACGCTGATGGATGATTTGCAGAGAGTTCCGAAGCTGCAAGCGGAAGATCAAGCGATATGGTGGGATACGCTCGGGAAAATGCAAAAGTTGTTCCGTAAAGCTTCGCTCCAGTTGTACAACGCTGGAAGGATCGACAAGGACACCATGCACAACTACTTCATGTCAGGTAATACCTTTATTTTACCGAAAAGCTTCGAATTATTTTACATCATTATCTAAGTACTAATAACGAGGCCAATGCTACTTTTATACTCAAATTCATATCATTATTCTGTAATGAAATCTTCGAAACTAATTGCGGCGAAGTATACCAAAATTTTTGCATTATCATCTACAAAACAAAAAGCTTCTATTTTGATTTATTTATAACAAAATCTATAACCCAAAAAAGTTTTAGTGTATAGAAATACCACATAACACTGACCTTTCCCAAAGTGAAGTATCAGTTGTAGTCTCTCCTCAATAACAAGAAAATGTAAATTTATGTCACAGAACAATAAAATCATCAATTGTTACGATAACTTTACATTATAATGACATATAATAAAATCTAGATACTTGCGTACTAAATACTTCAATTCAAATATTTCAGTAACTGAACGGGAGGTGATAAACGGGATCCTGAACGTGAAGAACACGAAGAACCACTGCCTCGCATACGTCCGATACATAAACAATATAAATCTGCAGAACTTGAAGAAAGCGAGCAACTTCGTGGACATCCTCAACAGAAGTTTAGATGCGGAAGCATCCAAACTACTAGCTGATCTCAGAGACGTTAGATTACCAGAAAAGATTGAAACGACTAATATACAAAAGTATGATATTTTCATTTTATAAATGTCCAGACCAGAAGAAAGACGATATTAAGTGATAATGCAGACTAGAACTGATGCTGACAGCTGAAACGCGGCAATGCTGTAAATGCGGTAGATTTACAACCTCAGAAGCCAGACCATGCGAATTCGTAAAGACCCTATCTCCATCCACACTTCTTAACGTGTCGCTCAGGAATTGAACCATGGACTATCACGCGACTAGCTGTTGCTGCACGGAGGCATTCATTATGTTATTTATTTAACTATAATAGATGAAAATATACAAAAGGGACAACGTACTGCTCATAATAATATACTTACCACAATAGATGTCTGTGAGAATAACAGCGCAGTATTTTTGATATCATTTTTAGGTTCAGAGTCACATTATTATATATATGATTATTAAAAGTAATTCTTTAGAAATTCTAAGAATAGATTAACTTAGGGAACCAAATAATAATGTATTATTAACTTGTGATTTTAACATTTTAGATATACAGTTGAATGGATCGGGAGAGATGGACTGGATAATGAAACTCACGGAGAATACCTCAATCACTTCATTTCGCATTTCTACAAAAATATTATTAAACTCGTGGATAGGTTTGTACTTCATATCGCTAAATCACTCTTTTCGTGGTTCAGTATAATATTGCTAAATTATTATAACCTTCAACGTTCCACTAGAATTCTAGAGAACAAAAGAATTCTTGAATTATGTATTTTAAAAGCCGTGGTAGTCCATTTTATAAAGTAGTAGTTAAAACGTCAAACGCTGCAAGGTCTCGAAGAGTCTTGAGTTTCATTTCCATTTTATTAAAACTTCAAGTGAAGAAAAACATCATGAGGAAATGAGTAAGACCAGAAGAAACAACTTTCGAGGACATATGACACCTGCAATCACCCGATGAATAAATGATCTTGACTGCTTCCTCATGACTGAGGGCATGATTATAGTTCAATTCCAATATTGAGAACTTATGATTATTAACAAGATTAATTAACAAGATGATTATTTATTGTTATCGACCAATTTGCACCGATTTCCATAAGGTTTTATATTCAGAAATTTATATCTAGCACTTAATCTTCGATTATTTACATTAATGTACCTAACTTGTCATTATAAAATACCTAGAGCGATGCGCAAGGAGGATAGCAGTGCTCAAGGACAGATCGTCACAGAAATCCTGCAGCACTTGCACGCTTGTAACAACTCTGTTAAAGTCTTCCACGGTAGAGAAGATGATTTACTATTCATTGAAAACTACATGAAGAATAATTCTGACAAGCCTCTGGTTCTATATGGAGAAGGTAACTTATAATGTTCCAGATTATCAGCTCCAAGTACCCTCTTAAGACACTTAAGATTTGAAGACAATCTTGTCACATGATCAAATTTAAAACCAAAAATCTTATTAATCCCGTTATTGCAGGTGGTTGTGGGAAAACTAGTCTCTTAGCAAAAAGTTCTGCGATGTCTCTGGATATTTGGTTTGCTAGTGCTCGACCAACAAACGTGATTAGATTTCTTGGAACTACTCCAGATTCCAGTGCTCTTACTCCTACCCTAATATCTATCTGCCAGCAGGTATCCTGTTATTCACTTACTTTTATTTTATACCTAACCTCTCCAATATACATTTTAACGCCCATGTTTGAAGTAAATTTGATTAAATTTGTTTTAGATATCATACAACTTTGCTTTACCCTTTGAGAGTATACCAGATGATCTGGTGCCATTAACAGCACATTTCAAACAGCTCTTAACAATGGCGACACAACAGCAACCTTTACTCTTGTTCCTGGATTCCGTGGACCAACTTACAGGAATAGGGACCGAGAATAATAAAGTTTCTTGGCTTCCAACAAGATTGCCTCCACATTGCAAGGTATTTTTTTGACGTCTTAGTTTCTTCATGTTCTTTTATTACAACAGCAAGTGTTACGGAGGCAGTAAATAAAGGCACGTGTTGTAGAAAACTACTGCGAAATTCAAATCTTTTCAAAATTGATGCGTCTCAAAAATTGAAACTAATCAATATGATTTCAGATCATTGTTACTTGCGCTTGTGAAGAATCAAATCCGGATGTGTCAAAGGAGTACGACGTACTGCGCCGTATGATCGATTCAGAGGACAATTTCCTAGAAGTTAAAGCTTTAGGAGACGATCTGGCGATGCAGGTGCTTAAGTAAGTATATTAATTTCGACGTAATAAAATTATATTGATTACTCAAGATAGTGGATCATTATTTCTTGTCGATATCTATTGTAAAATTCCTAAAATAAAAATTTTGCCATAAGATTTTCTAAATGCAAAAATGCGACGAAACGAGTACAACGTTCGCCTAGTTCCGAATGATACATTTAACAGCAAGGTTCTAGTAAAGTTTCTATTAAAATAGAGGCTTTGGTTAGTTTTACATTTATTTTATAACCATTCGATTATTCAGGTTTTTCTCAAAGTAAGTTTTCACGCAGTTTCGGAAAATCGATTACATTTGCCAACCCAGAAGCTTCTAGCAAAAGTATAGTCTTCCAAATCATTCCCAAGCATTGTGAAGCTAATTACAGTGATTTCAGAATTTATGCCTCGTATTTTCCACTTCTAGGGTCCTAGGATTCCTATGTATGGAGGGCTTAGGTTGAATAAGTATTTACATTAGTTTCGGAATTCTCTTCTTTGTTTTTGTGGAGATGATGATAAACCTAGTTAAGTCTTGAAATCACTTCACTTTCAGACTATGGATGGCATCGGCTGCAAGAGACTTGACGAATTACCAGTGGCGATTAGTTTCGAATGCAATTGCTCAATGTTCATTACCGATCTTCGTTAAATTAGTTTTCGCCGAGGTAAGAAATGCTACATTGTTTTATAAAAGTATGTGTAGAAGGTAATCCTTAACATCAAGATTCATAATTGAGTTAGGTCCAATAACTTAAGTTATGTTTTTAATAAACACATATTTATTGTGTTCTGTATGAACTCTGTGAAATTTATGTTTTTCTGTATATTGAAATTTAATTGAATTTTTTTTATAATGATGTACAGGTATGCAGATGGAGAAGCTATACGAAACCTCAAGACACGCACCTCGCCTCTACCGTCATGGACTCCATTATGATGCTCTTTGAGAGGATCGAGAAACAGGTATTTGTTTTAAATTGTTGACTTTCTTCCATTCACTTTGTTCATAATTTAGAAAGTGATAAACTTATAGATACCTTACTTAATTTACAAAAAGATAAAACATTACAAATAATTCCAAATACTCGCAGTTCTGTGATCTTTTACACATTTTAGGATCACCTCCGCTTCTTTATAGTACCTTTTTCTGTATTCTGATACATGACATTTATATCTCGATATCATTTATTATTTAGAATGTCCATAGTCAAATTAAAGATACTTTTGTAAAAATCCTATCTTTACAGCATGGTCGTCTACTGGTATTCCACGCTCTAGCTTACATAACGGCAGCTCGAAGCGGTCTATCGGAGACTGAGCTCGAAGACTTAATATCACTTGACGATAAGGTGTTAGATGACGTTTATCAGTACCACTTGCCGCCTGTGAGGAGAATCCCACCATTGTTGTGGACGAGGTATTTAATCATCATTTTAACTCTGGACAGATAATATTATACTTAAAAACACCAGAAATAGATCAATATTATTCAATAGTTATAAAGTATTCATTAAACGTAATGTTTGTGAGTTTAATTGGTATACATTTCTGATTTAGAATTCGCAACGATTTGCCCAATTACTTATCTGAGCGAGAGGCTGATGGTGTCTCCGTGATGAACTGGTACCACAGGCAGTTCAGAGACACGGCACGGGAGCGGTACTTCAAGAATATGAACATGGCCATGTACTTTCATTCAATGATCGCTGATTATTACTTGGGTAAGTATAATACGTATGTATAGAAATAACTTTACAAAATCAATACTACAGTGAGGTCTTTTCGGATTATTTAGATTATTAACCAACTTTGTCGAATGTTTCCAACAATTTAAAAAATGCCTTTGAATTATTCTCAAATATTAATAATACAGATCAAGTTAATAGACGAACGGTCTTCACGATACTATAGTGTCAAAATAATTGATCACTGAGTTCTAAGAAAAATTCTCTTTCTTTCTTAGTACGTAGATAAGAAGTATACAAAAACATTTTGATAACATAAAGTATGAAGCTTAGTAAAAAACAAAGAACTAGTAAACTCAACCATAACGAACAAGCGATCAAGAGATGAGTAGTTATCATAATTGCCACTAAAACTTATCTTTAGGCATTTGGGGTGGCGGAATACCGAAGCCTTTCAAGTATACCGAGATCCAACGGCACCGCTTCAACTTAGCGGACAAGGAAGGAGTAGCTGATAGGAAGGTACCTCTGCAACCACTCGCGTTTACGTCTGTTGATGGTTCATCTAAGAGATATAATCTAAGAAAGGTAAGATGGAAAATAATCATTGTAGAAAAAACTGGAGGGATTATTATCAAATCTACAAGAGTCAAATTTGCTATGCATACTTCATTTGCCTTGCGAATTTATATCAACGCTACAAGAGCAATGTGGTGCTGTATAAACATCCTAACTATCATAATTAAGTTCCCAAACTTTATAAAGCTTTGTAAAATAAACTATAACATAAAAAAAAACTAATGATAAAATTTCCGCGTATGATGAATACAATGTTAGGAACATCTTTATAACTGATTTTTGTTAAGGTCTAAAATATAGCCTTTTTTGGCAATTTCTATTTTTAAAGGTTTTATTAGTTATAGCTTATCTAAAAATATAGGTTCTATAAATAGGTTTAATAATCGTAAACCAATATTATTTAGGTTCTGAAACTTTTGATTGGAAATTATTAAATGTGTACTCTTGAGTGGTTGAAGTTTATCTATTTTGTATCGTTATTATCTACTTTCGTGGAAGCAGCAGTGTGCTAGCAATTACTAGTTATCGACAAAATTTCAATTAAATGTATTAAGATGATGGTATATTGATCCATAAACAATAGAGTTTTAAGCATTTGTTTATTGCCACTCCATCTTATCATATATGGCTCATGATATTTATACATTCAGTTTAATAGTTTCTTTCTTCGTTCATTCTAACGTCATTGGATTATAATCATCATTAATAGCTATAATTTTGTCTAAACTATTCGAAATATCGTTAACTTCAACATCAGCTGTCGTCCTGTCTACCGTGTTACAGACTTTTCTAATCTAAACTCTGGGAATAAATTTTTAATGAGTTTATCATGTGACCTTTTCAGTTTGGTGAGCTGCCTTTCCATCTAGTCCGATCGAAGCGCTTCACAGATCTGTATGCGCAAGTACTGTTCAACTACGAGTGGCTGCATGCTAAGTTGAACTGTTGCCCTCTTCAGGCTGTGCTAGCTGATTTTGAAGATGCTAAACTTCACGTTAACAAAGATGCTGTCAGGTGAGATAATAATTTTAAGTATTCTTGTATACTATGAAAACAATGAAATTTCAATGGAAATTTTATTAAGCTTTATCAAACATGCAGGAAGACTTAAGTATATTTGCTGCTAAATTCAAACATAATGCGGTCATTATGAAAATTGTTGTAGCTCTCAAAACAGTAAAAAAAAAACCCTTAATAGCAATAAAAGAACTGTGTGGAGACCTAAGTATTATAAGCAAAGCTATGTTAACAAGCTACATTATCACAAGAGCATGTACTATAAATAACTTTGAATAGCCTGCTCGCTTAGACTTAATTATTTTAATATTTACTCTATTTTCTTCGATTGCAGGGAGTTGATGCTAGTGGCTGACGCACTTCGCCTGGGTGGTGCAATTTTAGGTGCCTACCCAGACATGTTAGCGCCTCAGCTAGTCGGTCGACTTTTGCCTGAAGCCTCCAACAATCCCGCAGTGGCTTCACTTTTAAAACAGTGTCATGATGTCGGAAAGAATCACTGCGCTTTGCTACCATCCCACCATTGTCTGCATACTCCTGGAGGGCCATTAAAGGTATTAATAGTTTAGTAGCTGTTTTTTATGCCATAAACATTGATATCCTCGGAATTTTCTTTATAGTAGGTAAAATGTGTTGAGCTTTCAAAAAGTTCTGGAATAGAATAGTATTTGTAAGGAAGAATGCTTAAGTTTTAATTTCAAGTTTATTTATAACACAAACATTAATTCCTGATATACTTATAATTTATCTTAATTTTACTATTAGATCTATAATTTGTTACTTTGATTTTTCAATGATTGCAGTATTCCTTAGAAGGTCACCAGTTCGCAGTTTTCGCATTCCGTTTGAGCTCGGACAAACGTTACGTTGTTTCCATATCTAGTAGAGTGATTTCCTGGGATCTATCCACTTCGGACCTGGCACGTGACCTTTGTCCTCAACTTGAAGGTATCATGCAGAACTTGGAACTCTCCCCTGATAATAAATGGGCTGCTGCTTCTACTAACAATTCAGTGGTATGTGTTATTTTGTATTTTGTATTGACAACGCTATGACATGTAATATTGATGATCAGAGGTTCAATTTCTTTTAAAAGAAAATAATAAATATTATATATGTTGCAATGTGGATGTACGTTAAGGATTTATCTTTTACCTTCTGGAACTTAGTTCAATAAGGTGTTTAAAATTTTTAAAACAGACAATAATAATAAGACATTAGTATCTTCCTGTATTATTTTGAACATCGTAAGTTATCAACTTTTTCTCTTGCTAGTTACAGATTAATTCTAATTTTAACCGAAAGAGTACGTCTTCTAATGGAGAATTTAGAAGACTGGAACTTGTTCTTTAATACATGTTGTACCGTAGATAGTTTTAATTTTTAGGAACTGAACCGCTAATGATTGGAAATCATGTATATTAATTTTCTTGGTCTCAAGGGCGAATTCTACTGTTTGTCAAAAAATTTGCTTCATCTAGTTTAATCAAATATAGCAGAAAAAAAAATTTATCACGTTTTATTTTATTACAGTCTATGCTGTTGAATATGCTAACCAGCGAATACGTAACAATCGAAAATCCTTTAGATGAAGGTGAGTTTGTCGAATTTCTTTAAAATTGACGTCTGCAGTATAGGATCGACATCCATCACGGAGATATAGCAATGGCAGATTTTATGTGTAATTGGTAATAAATTTTCAGGTGAAACAGTACGCGGGGTTTCCGTATTGAATCATCATATGTTTATCTATGGTCCTCATACCTGGGTACAGTACAATATGAGAGGAGAGCATGAACAAACTGTATCAGCACCCGACTCTGCACCATTCGATGATGACACTTGGGAAATTCTATGTAATGACAATTGTAATTATTAAATCATAAAAACTAAGAATTATGGCTCATAGGGGTTCAAGCTTTCTTTTGTTTTAGCTATGGAGTTCCGAGACTTGGAGAACTTTGTACTTATCATGTGGAGTGGTGATCTTGACGAAGACAGACTACTGGTACACTTTTGCAAGAATGGAATATGGATTCAGCCGTTACGGTGCAGAGGTGCGATTGCCCTGAATAAGAACTGGACTAAGATTTATAGCAGCGATCCTGAAAGAGGATATCAGGTATTTTTTTTTAACATAGTAGAGAATAGAGGCCTTAGACTTCGGTCGTCATCTAGGCCTTATATTTTTATCAGAGCTTCTAAAGGGTGTCTGGCGGCAGATTTATATTTTAAAAAACGAATATCTCAATAAGTTATAAACAGTGCGGGGGGAAGGTGGTCAGTGGTCAGTCATTAGAATCACCGATCGTGCGGATTTCTTAGTCACGATGTCGCAGTGGTGCAGTGGTGCAGTGGTGCAGTGGTGCAGTGGTCGGGTGAGCATCGCGCGTTCGCTATTGAAGCATTTTTCAAGAGTAACGATTCTTACGTACTCGCTCGCCGACAGTTTTGTTCACATTTCAATATTCGACGGATAGGCGATGGGCCGAGTGTGAATTTAATTCGTTCGTGGGTGGAGAGGTTCCGCGCAACTGCTTCGGCTATGAACACACCACGGCCAGGACCTAGTCGATCGTCAAGGACCCCCGAAAACATTGAACTGGTTGAACGCAGTTTACGTGAAAATGCACGACTTTCGATACGGAAAAGGGCAGCTTCACTGGGACTTCCAAGAGCATGCGTGCATGAAATTTTGAAAAAAGATATGAAGTTTCATCCTTTTAAAATTCAAATAATTCAAGAATTGAAAAAAATTGACTTTGCGTCACGCAAATTTTTTTGTGAAACCATGTTGGAGCGTTTTCGCACTGTGGATTCCATTTTTTGGAGCGACGAGGCTCATTTTCATTTAAACGGACACGTAAACAAGCAAAATTGCCGTTACTGGGCTCTAAGAACTCGCAATCCTCGACTGAAGCACCAAAAACCATTACATTGCCCAAGGGTAACTGTTTGGTGCGCTTTATCCACGAATGGGATAATCGGACCATTTCTTTTTGAAAATGCACGGGGCCAAGCGACGAATGTCAATGGTGAGAATTATCGGCTCATGATTTCGAATTTCTTTTTGCCGAACCTGCGAGCTCATTCATCATTCTCATCACACACGTGGTTTCAACAGGATGGTGCGACCGCACACACGGCCAGAGCTTCGATGGATTTGTTGCGAGAAAATCTCCCTCAAAAACTGATTAGTCGCTTTGAGGACATCCCGTGGCCACCGAGGTCACCCGACCTAGCTCCAATGGATTTTTTTTTGTGGGGCTACCTCAAAGAGAGAGTTTACGCCAACAATCCGCGAACTGTTGTGGACTTAAAAGAAAATATTCGGCGAGAAATCAGCGCAATTGAACCAAGTTTACTGCAGCGTGTGGCACGGAATACGAGGCTCCGTTTCGAACAGTGTGTGTGTGTGTGTGTGTGCAACAGGATGGAAGACATTTGGATGACATTATCTTTAAACAAATAAAATCCGCATTTGTACTCTATCTTTTAATACTTTTAGTAAAATTATATGTCAAACATATTATTTTTTATTTAAATTTGAAAACATAAATCTGCCACCAGACACCCTGTACATTGGGACCTATTCAGCATTAGGCCGCAATAATCGTTATATTGAGTTTCTTTTCTAATTTTACATGTTCTGTATATTTTATCATACATATTTAATAAAATTTTAAAGATATCCGTCTTTGAGTTAAACGAGGAGCAGTTACGTTGGGAGAAAGTGGAGGAACTTCACCATTGTGAAACCGATACTGCAGAGGCAATGCTGCAACTAAAACGTGGAAAAAAAGATCGAATGTTACTAGGTAAGAATTTAAATTACAAATATACGGAAAAGTTTATTTTAAACTTGAAAATGCGGACCAGGGTTTTCACCTGTTTAAAATGAAAAAAAGTACGTGGCGCTTAGCGACTTCAGAAATGAAATAATACATTTCATCACTTCCGTATCTCTACTAGTCATTCTGCGTTAGAAACTTTTCATTAACAAATTTATACAGATCTCATTAATCTAATAAATATTTTAGCTACAACAACCTACAGCTTCGTTGTATGGGATTTTTGCAATACCATTCCAAGATGCAAGCATATTATTAATAAACAAAATAACAATAAGAAAAATAGCGAAGATAAACCCAAAAGTCGAGATCAGGAAGTAAGATGATTTATTGTTCTTCCTATAATGATTATCACTTAGATAAAGAATGAGTATTTCGTCTATCTGCTTTAATCTTATGTGGAGATAGTTTACTAAGTATTATGTAAGGTATGATAGTTGATTTGTAATCTTCATTCGCTTCTATTACTAAAAAGCAACCCTTCTAATGTTCTTCTACTAAGACAAAAGGCGATTTCACATTTGGTGATTCAAAGGTGTTTTCTTCTTTGTTTTTACTTACCACGACTGTGCTTACTGTGTGTTGTGCTACATAGTGTTACAATCTGTATCAGTATGCAAAATATGTCTTGCGATCAAGTTGGATTCAATTCTTACTATAACTCTCTTAATTGATTCAAAGTATTATTTTTTTTTTAAATACGTTTGTATATTTCCGAAAGGAGGAGAAATCGGACATGCTTAATGAGAAAGATCTACGTTTGGAGGGCATCGTATTAAATTTGCCGCATACCATCCGAAACATATCAACAAAGATGACGCAATCCAATTCATTCATGATCAGCAAGAACAACATTTACGCTGTAGCTGGAGTAAGGTAAATTATAGATAACTAATAGAAGTGCCCACATTGTGTAAATAAAGTATTGTTTAGATCATAAATACAGTGAAAACGTAAGAATGGGAATAACTGCGATTTAAAGTAGTCCGTAAAAACCATAAAAATGTAGTAATTCAACTTCAGCGCAATACACTTACATTACATAAAAACGCCGGGTCTCTATTTAGACAAAAAAGCAATAACTCATAGAAATGTCTAATGTATTGATAGGTAGATAAATAAGAAATAATCCATACCATACAATTAACGGACTGATTTTGTAAATATAACTATTAATGGTTTTTTGAATTGTTATAAGGATTCAACAAGTCACGGGATCCAAGCCAACCTCACCTACTCGTGGTATATCCTGATAATCACCAATTGCGGGTCTGGCTCCTACCAACCGGAATTGAGCCAGCGTGGACAGAAATGGTCCAAAACTCCCTATATGAATTCCTTTCCGATCGCTGTGGGGATATTTGGGAGAGGCCTATGTCCAGCTGTGGACGTATATCGGCGGATGATGATGATATTAATTGAATTTGTCGAATGGAAACTATATTTGTAGTTAACCTTAGTCTTGTTTCCGTGCATGTTTATATAGATAATACATGACAATGTCGATACTGCAACATCTTGATGTTGCTTAATGTTCACAAGTCGCCCGTTAGTTTGTTTAAACAATTGGGTACTAATAACAATTTATATATGTAAAATAATAACAGTATCTTCTATTGTATTACATTTTTAATGACTGAAAAAAGCATCTTGGTACTTATGTTCTAGTGTTTTCTTTTTGCTTTTTGAATCTATGAGATCTATATCTGAAATAGATATTACAGTTGATGTCACTACATTACAGAAAGAGCTTGTACGTCTGGAGTTTGGAAACGACGAAGCTGATAAAGATCTTGGACGCGCACTTCGGCAGGATTGTTCAGTTGGAGCCGTTAACGGTCGGTGCTTGGAACAACGTGATTACCTCCTCCATTGACCGCACCGTAAAGATCTGGAACATCGATAACATCTTCGAACAAGTTCACAAGATCGATCGGCAAGAACTGCCCATCGATTCTATCAGGTAGAAATATTCATTCATATAGAAAATGGCCAGTAATTGTGAGATATGGTGCTAGATCATAGAACAGTTTAAAGAGGGTAAATGACCTTACTAAGCGCCAATTTCTGCACACAAGTAGTACTGTGATGTTCTTGTTCTGCTCCAACCGATCTTTTCAATAACTAAGTTGTAAGAAGAATAACATAATGTCTCAAAAAGTATTTTCTTTATGATTATTTTAAAACTGACATTTACTCCTCTAAAATATAAACTCCGTCTTTAGATATCAAGTATTTTTTTTACACAGTTTGAGATGAAAAGTGTAACAATAATTTGTAAGTGTAATTAAACTGTTTACTTAGAACGAACTCTACACCAAGCATATTCTTTTAAAATATGGTACCTTCGTAATTTTCCTAACTAACGGGTTCTCCCAAAATTTGCTCGACATTTCTAGCTTAGCGAGAGACAAGCAGCTAGCAGTAACTGTAACGCGCAGCTGCTGGGGTCTTTGGGACACTAGTACAGGGAGACTGCTGGCACAGTTGGCAGATGCTCCTCTCGGAGCAATCGTGACCCACGCTGTCATTACACCCACCGGCGAGAACGTGGTGACAGCTGAATCTGGAAACGTAGTAATTTGGGATATAGCAGAGCAGCAGGTTTATTTTTTACTCTAACAATTTTACGAAACTTAGAATGATTTTTTTTACTAACATGTAATATACGACTGCAAAACGTTTACATATCTTGCGAAAAGGTTACTGGGATCCATCCATTAAACTCGAACAAGAAAATCTCAATTCGATCTTCTTCTTCCTCCTGCCCATTTCCCAACTATGGAGAGTCAGCACAGTATGTAAATGTCCTTATATCGTATGTACTTCTCTTGCTTATCCCTCTATCTAAAACCTAAATTTGAGCAAACAAGAAAAACTTTCGTACAAAACTACTTTTCGTGTAATAGTTGAGAAATTTATAATTTTCTTTCTTAGTATCAAATTTTTCGACGCAGGAAAATAGCCCACAAAAGAACTGATAATACAAAATTTCCATATGCAGGTGGTATACAAAGAAGAACAAAAAGGCGTAAAACAGGTACTACTGTTGGAGGACGGTGCAAAGTTTATTACCATCTCCATGGCAATACCCGTGGACAACACTGACAATACGGCAGTGGCTACAATTATCGCAAGGACTGTCCCTGGTTGGTTACTTGTCATTTAGCAATGGGTAGTCTCTGGAAATATTAGACTTTTATGTTAAAATTGCTATTGCTAAACACTTTAATTTTCATTTCCATATATATATAATATAATAATAATCATACTTTTCATAAAACTCTTAGTCTGTGGTTGTATTTGAACGAATAACGGTTAATATTCCATTTTATGTATATCATATACATCTCCTAGCAGAAATGTATGTATGCTTCCACTCGTCATCATCAGCCGATGGACGTCCACAGCTGTACATAGGCCTCTCTCAAAGATTTTCACTGTAGGGATTTCATATGAAGGGCCAATATGGGTCGGTGGGAGCCAGAGCCTCGATTAATGATTACCAGGGCGCACCAAGAGCAGGTGAGGTTAGCTTGGGTCCCGCGAGTTGTTGTGTGGGACCCGTTACACCTCTCTAGCCTACAAAATTAATTGTTATTTGTTTAATCAGACGGCGAAAAAATCTACAATGTGGAATACGACCTCAGAGGGACTCTGTACAGATCGGCAGTGGTATCAGCCGATGAACATCATATCGTGGCTCCCGGAGTTGATAAATCTTCCAAAGACTGTCTACACGTGTTCCATGCTAGAACTGGCACTAGGCTGCACAGGTAGATTGTCTTATTGTCGTACTTTGTGTTTGATTATATTTTAACATGAACTATTTTAAAATGTAAAATATGAAATTTACTTATTCCAAATCTTATATACGATTATCTTCTTCCATCATGTCTAAATATAAATATCCTAGAACTTATGTAGTTGCAGGAATAGAAAGCATATTTATATGATTTATTTAAAAATACAATATTTTCTCAATATTTTCAGGATTTCAGTAAAGAATAGCGGAATCAAGGATATGCAATCGATAGTTGCTTTACCACACAAGCCGCATTGGGTGGGTGTGGTAGGAAATGACAAAGCGGGCATTCTTGACATCAAAACGAAGAGACACGTAAGGTTTGTAAATAAACTACTTGAAGATAAGTAGCAGCAATAAAGGAAGTAATGAATTTATCTTCTTGAAAATATTTGTTAATTGTTATGATGATGAACAGGATCATGTTCTCAGCGATTTACGATCTTTAACAAATGATAATGTCAATGTTAATTTTAGATTTGTGCCGCGTTGGAATGGTGCTTGCACTAGAGATGGCAAGATAGGTCTCTGCGCTCCATCACGGGGTGGACTCGATCTCATAGAGCTCAAAAGGGGCACCTCGTTACAACAGCTGATATTCAGGGCCGCCGAGGGAGTGTTCTCCATCATCACCATGTTCAGTTCCACTGATCACTACGTCTTTTACTATCACAGCGGTAGGAAAACATTAAGAGTTTTCAGGTAAATTGTTGTTGTATATAATTCTTTTGCAAAAGTTTTCTTTTGAAAACATGTTATCTGGATTCTAAGTTATTGAACTGATTATTCGATAAACAGAGGGCTTTGTTTCATAAAATTCTTTACAAGAAATCTCCGTCCATCCACCAAAAAAAGCAACTAAAACCAATTTTTATGCAGCTCAAGTATTACGTATTAAGATTTAAAAAGTAGAAGTTGAATAAAAAAAATATCTAGTTTAAGTATTCGAAACACGTTTCAGAACTGTTGATGGAAAAGCTGTTGCTGAATACAGAGCACCAGCTGAAGTGACTGGAGTGGCAAGCGCGCATGGTGGCAAAGCGGTCGCACTGGGATCTCAGGATGGATGCCTTACAATACTTAACATTGTAGATCCACACGAATAGATTAGAGGAGTAGGGAAACAAATCCCAAATTCCACTGACGTTCAACTATGATATGATGATTAAATACCAATAAATACTAACACAAAAGTAGTTGTAGACAGAATTCACAAATAACGTAGATATTTAACGAACTGAGATAAATATAATCTGTATTGTTGTATCCCCAAAGCAAGAATTAATCATTTTATCTATTTTATTTCGCCTTATAGGAATTTGGCTGAGAATACGGTTGAAATATTATACAGTTTAAAGCTTATTACCAACGCAGTCAAGCAGCATCACCAACTGTTGTTCTCAATATTTGTCGAATTTTATGTAAGTTAGGCGTTGATCATAATATGCATTCTAGCTATAGATTAAAGAGCACTAGCATTTAAGTAGTAGAAAAAATTAGAGCTATTCTTAAACACCATTTTATTATTGTATTGACTAGCGCTTGACAACGATTCCACCTGATGGTAAGCGGCGATATAGTCTAGTAAAGCGCACTGGTCTAAAAGTAGCCTATTCACTCTAAGATCCCCACGTCACACCTGGACGGAAACACTGACGCCGATTGACTGTTCCTATCCTCCGCTGTTCATATTAGGAAGGTCGAAGAAACACTTCGTCGTAATGCATGGGATCTTAACAACGTTGGGATGAATGTCTGCAGTATGTCTTTGCGGCCGGTGGTATCAAACATATAGCTTCTGGATACCATAAAACACTGAGAGGCTCGCTATCCTGCGCCGGTGACTCAGTCTATAAAGTTTAGTACTTCTCAAATCATGATCACTGATAATCTTTACGCCGCGCTTCTGTACTGACTCCAAAGCAGCCAGTTGATATTGTGCAGCATCTACTCAGATCTGGCAGCAATACTTCACACACTATCGCTATTCAAGTTATTAGATGCAATATATTGTTTCTTATTTTTAAAAAACAAACTGTCATATGTGTTGAGTAAAAAGATTTTTTTGTTACCTAAAATAGAGATTTTTCTCATCACTTTATAGTAGGCATAATTAATTTATCTAAAGTTATAAGTATACATACAGATAACAACAGCGAAGTAGCTGGAGTAGATCACTTTGCGATTTCAGTCGTATGCGCTGCGCTACATGTCGAAAAAGGATTACTTCGATTCTCACTATACTTGAGTTTCCGGTGAAGAGAAACATCATGAGAAATTTATATAGTTCAAGAATAACTATAGTAGAAGACGTGACATCTATAAAAGCCTACTTTTTTAGAGAGAGATAAATCCTATCTTAACTCCATGTGGGACAATTCCAGCAACGGAAATATAAGAGGCAGAGATATTTATAAACTCATCTGTGATAAGAGATCGGTTGTTAGAGATGGTTTTTATTTTCTGATGATCATTTTTGATATATAAAATAGCAAAACAGCTGAATATTGATATAATCAAAATCAATTGTTCCAAAGAGTATAACAGTAGGTAAATAAATTTTCATGGGGATGTTTCAACAATGACCACAAAATGATGGCAGTAGTAGTCATTCAATATTAGACGTTAGTAATTTCTAATATAGTATTCTCACCAGATAAACTCTAAAGTACTAGTTAATGGTTGAATAAGAGTGCACCAAACATATTTATAAGTTTTATTAAAATCACAATAAATATTTAGAAAAATTACCGAAATGTGTTTGTTTGTTATACAAAAATTATCTTACGAGTACCGACTTGCTTTAGAATGTTTCTTTATCCATTATAAGTTAAAATTGAACCTTACTCAGGGTCCTTATTGGTAATAAGATCGTGAATAGTAAAGCGTGATCGCCCAGACTATACCATCTTTCGTATTGTCTGCTGGAATACACCAACGCTGTCGTGATAGCAGATTTACAAAACGAGGAATCTATTCCAAGGGTTCCAACATATTAATATCGCTCTACTAAATCCGTATGTAAAATATTACATACCAAATAATATTTAATGTGTCATTCCACATGAACATCTAGTTCATGAGACGGAACACAAATTACTTGGATCAGCAGTACGTTGCATTCGCTTTCTAACATTCGTAACCCTTAACAGTACAATAATAATAAATATTAAAGTCTAAAGTAACTATTGTCAAATTAAACAGGATCAAAATCATATTATTGTAGAAGTATGGGATAAATTCTTCTAGTTTCATTTATTGTTATGACGTATCTAGAAATTCTGTCCCTATATAATGGAAATATAACAGTAATAAATGATGTTAAAGTAATATTAAAGTTCATTAAGGTCATGAAAGATGTTATTTTTTACAAATAATTGCTAGATCTTGTAGTTGTTTTAGAATTCGTATTCGGATACGTATAAGTACAATTTAGCAACGGCAATGCCGCCGAACTGTTCCCTGTTGTATAACTCCATGGACAATTCAATTTCTATGCTCTGCGGTCCTTCTAGTGACTTCATCAGCGATACCACACCTTGGTTCCCCTTTTGTACCAGTCTGAAAACAATAATAGTATATATAATAAATAGTGAGTATTTACAAAGAAAGATCGTCGGTCTACTGTGTGGGGGTCTTCCGTCGTTTATAGGGAGGGGTATAGGAGGATTGGATAGGAATATTTTTGGTAATATCTTAAAATACACAGACATGTACAGGGTACGGCGCGGCGTGGTTGAAGATGTAGTGACAAGGATAGATAAAGGGATGCTTAGATGGTTCGGCCATGTCGAAAGAATGGATGAAAGAAGATTAACGAAAGAAATATACAAGGTAAGAATGATTGGAAAAATCGGTGCAGGTCGACCTAGGCGGACATACTACGATCAAATCGGAGATGTCCTAAAGAAAGGCCGGGTCAAAAGCACACGCAACCGGCGAGCATGGATGAAGACGCGTATGAAAGTGGAGGAAGCGAGAGAGGTGTGCCAGGATCGTAGCAGGTGGAGAGAGGTGGTCTCTGCCTACCCCACTGGAAACGAGGCGTGATATATATGTATGTATGTACAGGTCAAGAAAATTGCGGAGCAAAGCTAATACATACGATTTAAGAGGAAGTCTATTCATAGGACATGATATTAAAGCACAGTTATCAACAGATTATTTGTTGTAAACCCGTACAAATTTCAGAACAAAACAATGAAGAGAGTTCAAAGTTAGTTTCGGATAGAAGACGTTTATAGTGGTTAAGTGATTGGTCTCTGTTACAGCTGAATAGAATTGTGCAAACATCTGTGGTCCTGTTTCAAAGGCGTTGTAACTATTGACATTACTGAAGTAACGAGACATAACATCTCAATCACCATTTAATGTCTCTGATCAGAAGGCGCTGTGTATATTATTTTGCGCAGACGTATCGCTAACTATAAGGTGAATAATGTCTAGATCACCACAAAAAATAATTCAGTTGCAACAGATAATTCTTCGTCTTAAACTATAATCGTAAATGTATGGTTTTAAGCCATTTGAAATAACCATGACTTTTTTTACTTACAAAAACGCATTGATATCAGCACGCTCCTTGACCGTTGGCGGTGCGTTGATTTGTATCAATCTTAACTCAAATCTCATCTTCGCGTATGGCCACGCTGGTCCCCTCATTGTGAATAAATCCACCTGTAAAAAAAATCACTTCGTATCAGATTACTTAAACATCAGTCGAAAGCCGTCCACTGTTGGACGTAGATCATGATATCAATCGATCCTGCGCTGCCCGCATTGATGAGAGCCAAAGCCTCGATTGTTGATTAGCAGGGTGCTCCACGAGCAGATTAGGTTTGATTGAGTTCCATGAGCTGTTGTGCGGAATCCTTTACACCCCAGAGATTACTTGACTTCTCGGTAATATCTTAGCATTCTAGCATTTGAAATATTAAGATAGACTATAATTAAATTTCAATATTAGGTGAACATTGTGATAAAACTTAAAATCGTTTAAGTACTTCTATATTTACCTTCGATGCTGGTATGTATAGTTTTGAGACGAATGTGATGAAATTATACGAGTAAGTGGAAGGTTGGTGCGCGCACTCCCAATCCGACGGGGAGCAGATGCTCTCGATCTTAGTGCAGCGACTGAAAGAAAAAAACAGTTGCTTACATACAAATCCATGAATGAATGGAGACAAAGGTTTGTTTTGCAAGTGTTATTATTGAGTTCTACGAAATAACAATAAGAGCAGCATTGGTTTGTAACTCCAGCAGTCAAATGACAGTCCCCGTCATGAGAAAATTATCAACAGAAAGAGAAAATAAATTACTATCAGTTAAAGGCACTTGAATCTTTATTGTTTTTACTAAAGTTTTAAGTTTTTATGATATAAATGTCATTGTCAGTAAATTGGAAGCTAATTACAGTATCTCACTTGGTAATAACAATTTTCATACTCTGGGATTACAATGGAGACTTGTAGGTCTTACCGGTAGGTACAGTGTACTATAGACATGTATTATCACTCTTTAATCAAAAACCATCTAAATAATAACAATAATACTAATTCGGAGACTATTTCTCCAGACAACCGGTAGAATTGAGGTACCGAGAGATTAGTGTTAGCAGGCATCATAGACGATTCATTATATAAAATAGTACGCTAAAGCTTCATTAGTTATTTCAAAGAAATTCATACTGTCTGTTCTCCAGTTGGTAACCAGGTGAGCAGGTGATGCGATGGCAGCGGTACCCGCCGCGGGTGTTCACGCAGACGTCGCTGGTGCCGCCGAAGGTGCCGCCGTTGGAGCACGGAGCCTCGCCCGTCTCGCATTCATCAATATCTGTTTAATTATTAAACGTATGCATAATTACGTTTTGAATATTTTTATCAATATAAAGCATGTAGCGAAACCATATAAGTTTTTTTATATTACTACTACTTATCTAAAGCTATTAAAAACAAATGAAATACAAATATCAAAATCTTGATGCCTTTGAATTAGGATATTCTGTCTACTGGTATGTTTTAGATCAGATCAACCCTATAAGTAATCAAAAAGGCCTTTCACTTCAATTTCTTCTGCTTATATCACATCAGCATAGAATATATACCTTAGTCCATATTTCTATTTACAGACTTCAGTTCAGATTATTTGCAAGGGAACGCAGAGTTAAGGTTACTTACAAATTGGAGACCCATACATGGTCATTTTCGTCCTGGTGATAAAGATTCCATAAAAACTGGTTATAGTAGGAAAAGGTTTTAACTAGCTATGTTATTAAATATTTTTGTACGATCAACTAACAATTTAAACAACCTTAAATGAAGAAGCTAATAATAACGATGCTTCAACATCATAAAAATTAAAAAATGCTACGTCGACTGTTTTAAAGCAGTGTCTCTTCCAGATCGTAAACATATTAGTGATGGAGCAGTTATAAACAATGAGGATGTAAAAGTTTACCAATGCAGCTCCTTTTGTCCTCCGAAAGCCTGTATCCGGATGGACACGAGCACCGGTAGCTGCCCGGTTCGTTCATACACCGTCCAATGCAAAGGTTCTTTGACTTGAACTCGGTACACTCGTCCACGTCGGAACAAGTGCTGGAGGATAGAAGAATAGAAAAATATGTAAATAATTACTCACATGGTATTCAATTGTTGGTCCGCATTCGAAGAAAATCTACATTTGGGTAATTGTTAGGAATCTAAGTTTACAAAGTAGATTATACTGGTCGTTTAATGTTTTTTTTATTTTGATTAAGCGACGAATGGAGCGGGACGTTCACTTAGTGGTAAGTGATACACCTGCGCATAACAAAATCATGCTAGTTGATGCTGGCGGATGATATGAGACATAGGATGTTGAGTCTCGTTACCCCAGTACAAACACTAGCTACAATATGCTTCAAACCGGATCATAGTAATATTGTTTATCGACTGCAATAGGCGCTGCGATGGTACCTATCTAGACGATCACCGTTAACAGAGACCTACCACTTAGACTGAGGTCAAAGACTACCAACAGAGAATATACTAACAAATTGGAACAAGTTCCAACGTCCAATGATTTTAATAATGTTTTTTTTTATAATCTAAATTTCACCTGTTGTCGGAGTTGATCCGATATCCCCTGTGGCAGGAGCAGCGGTATCCTCCCCACACGTTGTTGCAACGCTGCTGGCAGAGTGTGCCGGCTCTGTTTTCAATGCACTCATCAACATCAACACAAACCTAGACAGCAAGAATGAAAATATAATCAGTTGTGTTCCACTTCCAAACGGAAGGCAGATTGAAATATGCCCACTGCAACTCCACCCTTGATGTGACAAAGGGACGACTCGAAGTAAAAGGTAACCGCTTCCTCTATACAATAGTTCGAAGGTTGGAGAACACTACAAATTCTCTAGTGTGGACATCAAAAGGTAAAATTAAATACGGTGATGATGTAAACGTTACAAATGTTCCCCTCGATTATATCATGTATATGGAGGTAAAAAGAGTCCCGCACTCACGGGACCCAAGACAACCTCATCTGCTCCTGGTGCTCTTTGATAATCAACAAACGAGTCCCTGGCTCGCACTAACCAGCATTGGGCCAGCGTAATGGTAATTGGTCCAAATTCCCTCATATGAACTACTAGAAGCGACTACCCCTTGTGCCCGGCGGTAATGGAGGCTATACTGACTGTGGAGGACGCCTATGTCCAGCAGAGGACGTCTATCGGCTAGTGTTGATATCATGTATTTTATATGATTTTTTAAGTTAGTCTTAACAATGCTGTAGAAATAATAGGTTGTCAAATATCTCCCTTCCGCCTTTTTGTCTTTTGAATTTCGCGGCTATGTACAAAGCGCTACAGAGCTCGTATCTGGCAATACTATACATAATTTGAAAGGTCTTGACATAACCTACAAAACGACGCTATGCATAATTAGTTTGGATATTGCGTTCAACAGTTATAGACGTGTAAACATATAGTTCACTAACGCCGAAATTCGCGCTATTTTAAAGTTTTCCTTAGTTAAAGGCAAATCCGCTAGAGAAACGTTCCGTGAGATTAATGGTGTTTTGGGGGATGGTACTCTATCACTTCGAACCGCGGAGGAATGATTTCGACGATTCAGAGCCGGTGAAAACGACACCATGGATAAGCCAGCCGGCGGAAGACCTGTGACGACAAATACCGATCAAATCATGAACTACATCGAGTTAGACCGGCATGTGGCATCTCGTGACATCGCCCAGGAGATGGGAGTTAGTCACCAAACCATTTTAAACCATCTGCAGAAGGCTGGATACAAAAAAAAGCTTGATGTTTGGGTGCCGCATGATTTGACGCAAAAAAACCTTCTGGACCGAATCAACGCCTGCGATATGCTGCTGAAACGGAACGAACTCGACCCATTCTTGAAGCGGATGGTGACTGGCAACCAAAAATGGATCACATACGACAATATCAAGCGAAAACGGTCGTGGTCGAAGGCCGGTGAATCGTCCCAAACAGTGGCCAAGCCGGGATTGACGGCCAGGAAGGTTTTGCTGTGTGTTTGGTGGGATTGGAAGGGAATCATCCACTATGAGCTGCTCCCATATGGCCAGACGCTTAATTCTACCATCTACTGCGAACAACTGGACCGCTTGAAGCAGGCGATCGACCAGAAGCGTCCAGAATTGGCCAACAGGAAGGGTGTAGTGTTCCACCAGGACAACGCCAGACCACACACTTCGTTGATGACTCGTCAGAAGCTACGGGAGCTCGGATGGGAGGTTTTATCGCATCCACCATATAGCCCGGACATAGCGCCAAGTGATTACCACCTGTTCCTGTCCATGGTGAACGCCCTTGGTGGTGTAAAGTTGAACTCAAAAGAGGCTTGTGAAAAGTGGCTGTCCGAGTTCTTCGCAAATAAGGAGGAGGGGGGCTTCTACGAGGGAGGTATTATGAAGTTGCCGTCTAGATGGAAACAGATTATCGAACAAAACGGCACATATTTGAACTAAATCCGATCACTGTAACACTTTTTATAAAGCATTGAATAAAGAGCAAAAAAGCGGAAGGGAGATATTTGACAACCTTATTTCGTTCAATCCTAAGCCAGTGTACCTTTTCGTTGACAGGTGCAGGTCTGAACCCACTGTGGCAGCGGCACAAGTAGGAACCTAACGTGTTGACGCAGTCCGCATTCTGTGAGCAGACCGGCTGCGGATATACAAAATATATTACATCCAAGACGACAAGGACAAAAATTTAATAAAGAAATATTCTTCTTCTCCTTAAAGTACTCGTCCTTGTGAAGTTTTACAAGGAGAGGCACTTTACACTAGTTAGTGAAGGTTGGCTATCATCGTGGTACACTCTTTATCTCTGGTTCGGTGCAACAATTCGGGCCATTCCGCCAGTCATTCCAGATATTCCTCAACCATGACTTTTTCCTTCTCCCCACCTTTCATTTTCCAAGTAAAAGTAATAGTCTGATTCAAAATCAATATTTTCTTGTAACATATGGAAGGATTGTTCAATAAAATTTTCATACTCGATGTTACCGTCATTTGACATGATGATAAAATTTTAATGAAGTGTATGAAGATTTAAAAAGGTTTGAAGATCACTGAAGCTCACTGTACTACTAAGATATCGACAACATCATCTTAAATGAGAAAAGAGTGAGAGTTGAAGGTTGTTTTCATAAATAACCAGCTCACATACATGATTGTATGTGAGCTGATTATTTATGATCTGATGATCACCGTTCTGCTCACCTCGCCAATTCATCGTTTAAATGAACATTAATATAAAAAATAATATACTTACAATAGCACCGGCTACAGTGCATTCGTCAATATCTTCACACTCGTGGTCTCCCACTAGCTTGTAGCCTCGGGGACAGCTACAGGTGTACCCACCAGGTAGGTTTGTACACAATTGCATAAAGCCACATTTAGCTTCACCATTCAGGCATTCATCCACGTCTAATAATCAAATATATAATGAAGTAGAGACTGTATAACTATTATCTGATTATTTGGTAAGTTAAGGAACGTATGTTGAATGTGGCAGTATATGTTATATTTAATAAACATCAAAATTTTTATCCTTTTTTAACGCTTCGTTCATTACAATTTCACCATTATCAGTTCATCAGTTACAAGTAAAGAACCTATCGAATTTTTTAAGACTATCTTTGTACGTGTCAGGTACAATATAAAGTGATAACTCTTAACTCCGAATAATCTCACCTTGACAAGAATTATCATCGCCGCGTCTATAGCCCCATGGGCACTTCATCACAGTGCCCCTGTTTTCGTCCTGTATTGTCCCGAACGGAGTAACAACCTCGTTTCCTTTATTTCTGTAACTGACGATTTCATTGGGGTCGGCGGTTGGATATGCTACAATTAAATAATATTGTCTTGTAATTAACTCAAACCTTCAAATGTAAAATTTCAGTTTGCTTAAAAGAAAAAAAGTATTAACATTAAGTAATTGAAATAGTATTTAAAATCAAACTTTTAAAATTAAATTTTAGGAGTTAATACGATTCATTATCTAAGAACTACTGAAAAGAAAACGGACTTTGTTCATTTCCATATCCTGTGGGGAAGAGCTCGTTGTTCCGGAGAGGTACGCAGCGATGCCTCACTTCGTCCAGTTTCCAGTTTGGCGGGCATTCACAGCGATATCCACCCTGTGTGTTCACGCATATCTCCACCGCGGCACAGTTGGCCTGCCCATTCGTACATTCGTCAATGTCTAAAAAAATTTTATTATCAAGAATAAAAAATAGGTAAACATAATTAAAATTAATACCAAAAAATTAGTTGACTTACCTTCACACGTTGAAGTTTTCGAATTATAATGGAACCCCACGTCGCAAATATTCGTCGGTTTGAATTTCCTTGTTGTGAACGCTCGCTGGTCAGGATACCCCCAGAAGTAACCTTGAAAGATAAGAATTTATATAACACAAATTGAGTGAAATTAAAAATATTTGATATTATATAAAATTACACTCAATACATACTACGTTCAGTTGTAGATGGGGGAGGTGGGGGTGGAGGTGGTGGCGTGGTCGTGCTGGTAGTGGTAGTTGACGTCGTCGATTTTATAATGAACGCACATGCACCAGACTTGAAGTCCCTTCGAAATCCTTCAGCGCAATCACATAGATAGCCGCCCATAGTATTGCGACAAAGTTCTGTTAGACCCGAACAGCTGTGGCGATTTGTGACGCATTCATCGATATCTGAAAAATATATAATTAATACGTTTGCCAAATTTTGGAATCACTATTAGATTAAATATATCACACATCATATGTATCATATTAAACTTGATCCAAAAAGCTCAAATAGCAATGTTCCCTACGTACCAAAGCATGCGCCGTATGCGTCCATTTCGAACCCAATTTGACATTCGACTGGTTTAGTTATTGTATTCCATTCATTTTTCGGCACTGCCTTGTTATCAACAAACACCGAACCGTCGGGTGTCTGTTGTTCCTGAGCTGTAGCATTTTCTTTACTCACTTCAATGTCGACTACATTGGGTGTTGTAGAAGGAATAATCTCAGTTTTTGTTACAGACTTGTATACGTTAGTTTCATTTGTTTCAGGTTGTGGTGTCTGGTTGGATTCAACAATGGTTGGTCTTGGTGTCTCCAGAGGAACTTGATTTCCAGGATCGAGATCATATTTTGGCCCTGATTGTTCTGTGCTTTCTCTTTGTTTAGAACCATCTGGAATATACGATATTTCATACTGATCAGACTCAGTGGAGTTTGATATTTCTGATGATATTGTATGCACTTCCGGATTACTAGATTTTATCGAATCTGTTGGAGAGTAATCGATATTATTATCGATTTCTGTTCTTTCATTTTCCCTATGTGTTGACACGTTATAGACCACAGAAAGCGGTGTCGTCTCAAGATATATAGTTTTTGGTTGATTATTATATATAGAATAAATATCTTTATTTTTGTCATTATCGTTAGCAGTACGCTCAGTTGGTATATCAACTGCTTTTTCTGTAATAATTACTGGAGATGTTGTTACTGGTGGTACGTATGATTCTGGAATCGTGAGAGGCCTTGAAGCCTCGGTAGTAATCGTAGATTTTGGTGTTGTAGTTGTTGCAGACTCCGGAATTATTTGTGATTTGTTTTCTGACATCACCTCATTTGTAGTATTATCAACAATATCGTCCCTAAAATCAAAGAGTAATAATTAATCATCATTAACTTTGGTTGTCTGGTAAAAACTGCCTTTATAGTTATTCAACCTGCTTTAGTCAAGCAATGCATAAAATTTATTATGGTATACACATTCAATACTGTAAGTGATGATGCCATTATTCTTGGTAATGAATTCAACTTGACGTTTTTTAAACGCTTTACTGTTATAGAAAAAATGTATAGTATACTAAATCAATTTATTTAGTATATTAGTATAATTTATGGTTCAAATTGATTGATTTCCACAAATTCTTTAATACATCTTAAATTTTATCTAAAATACTTTTTCACTTACTCAGAATCATAGTACACGTCTTCATATTCTGGTAATGCCGTAGTTGTGGAGGTAGTAGAGACTTTGCGCTTTATGCAACGGAAGGATCCAAGTATATTGTGACATTGGTATTCTGGACCGGCGCGGGCGCAATTATGCGTTCCCAATGCACATTCGTCAATGTCTAGAAAATTAAATATTCAGAGTAACTAAAGGTCATATTCAACTAAAAATTTAGGACTTTTTTATGATAAGATATTCCAGCAGAATTTCACTTATAATCCACCTCAGAGCTAGACTGCGAAAAAACTTCATACTGTTAACTCTGCCAATGTTCCCTGTTAATAAGATGTAAGAATAAAGAACGAAACTAAAGTTAAAAAGTAAGCTAATGAAGGATTAATCGAAAAAGTGATTTAATTTATGAGAATAGAAATAGAATCTAAACATTCTTTAATGAATTCTTATCAGATATTATTATTATTTCGTATACCTTCACATTTGCTTGATGAATGATGCAGTATATACCCAGTACCACAGGATATGAATCTAATACATAGGTAGGAGCCGACGGTGTTGTCGCAACGTTGTGATTCGGCGATACAATCATTTTGATCAGTCGCACATTCGTTTATGTCTGAAAGTAGAATATCATTCACATTTATTTACAAGGATGTTGCTTCATAGTTTGCCTCTTACTTATTCTCAGGGCTTAGATATTTCGAAGTGCTTGTTAGTTTACAAGTGCCAGTCGGCGCTTAAATATTGCTCAAAATAGGATTGTCAGCGTCAGAACATTGTAGAAACAAGCAGTTCAACTTTTAAGCTTCTAGGTACTGTTCAAGGTTTAGTTAATTGAAAAAGAAAGACAGGCGTAATTTTCTACGAATGAACAATATTACAAAAGGGTACAAGAAAACGCGAAACACTTTACCTAATATTTTGCTTAAGAGAAGACTGCCGAAGGTAAAGTGTTCCATGTACTTCTACAAACTATAAAATACGCTAAAGCTTTCTTTAGCAGAAAACTGATGAATAATTAATTTATAGGTTTTATGATAAAAACCTACAACATTACATAAAAAATTACTGATTCGTGATCAAATATAATCTCACCGACACATGCTCCTGTTGTAGAGTCCAACTCGAAGCCGGGTTTACAGTTGCATTCGTGACTGCCAAATGTATTGAGGCAGGTCTGGTACTGGTCGCAGATGTGCGTGCCTTCAACACACTCGTCTATATCTGTGATAAGGGTAAATTTAATTTTAAGTATAATTGACAATTTAGATAATCATCTGGACGTACTAGGTCTTACGACGTATTTAGAATGAGACAAAAATTGTTCCAACAAGATCGGGATTCACATATTCTCAATAATTAGTTTTAAAAAAAATGTGCCTTATCATCTATATATCTATTTCCTATAGATTCATAATGTACCGCCTATCTATGTAAAATAGAAAGGAAAGCAAATAAAAGCTTATTCAAATTCTTCCATACGAAGTATGAAGAGCATATGTCTGATAATTTGGAGTATAACAAAACTTGAATAGAATATGAAAATCTTTGAATCAGTATTCTTGGTAAAGACTTTACGATCCACGTCCTCATTGTCACTTAACACTGTGTGAATTTGTGTCTAAGAGTTAGTAAATAAAAAAAGTTACTTATTGTAGTATAATTTACCTACACAACGAAGGTATTTGCTGTTATAACGCAGTCCATCGGCGCACTTGCGATTTGTGTTGATACTGGAAGATCAATTATAAAGTTTAGTAAAAGCATTGAAAAATTTGCTAATGTATTGGTATTTACTTATTTAGATCCGCATAACATTTGTTGAAAATGTCTGTTAAGTATTTTATAATACAAACAAGAAACTGAAATGATAGTCAAGAGGAATTTCTCCATGACTAATTGTATGCAGTGTAACATGAACGTTCCCCATTTAATTCCTGTACCGCATAAGGAGGTCCCGCACAACAACTCACCGGACCCAAGTCAACCCCACCAGTCCGTGGTGCAGCCTGCTAATCAACAAACAAGGCTCTGGCTTCCACCAACCCGCGTTGGTACAGTGTGATGGGAAATAGTCTAAATCCCCACATGAATTCCTACAAACGTGGAGATATTTGGGGGAGGCCTGTGTCCAGCAGTCGACGTCTACCAACTAATGATGATGACTGCTTAGGAACTGCAGTTTTTTCGAAGGCGTTCTTTTGAACATCTTTGAATAGGTACCATACCATCAATTTTTCCGCTATAACAGTATCGTTGTAGTCAAACAGTCAACATACGCTTCAGTATCTACATCCCCATCATCATGGTGATCATCAGCCGATAGACGTCCACTGCTCCCTCCCGACCTCTCTCAAAGATCTCCAGATCGATCAGTCCTGCTATCCCCTTCCCAATTGCTACGTCATTGATGGAATTTTACGTCATCATCAATTTATTAACTTAAAAAAAATTACCTCGAATTCCTATCAGAATTTGGCCTGCAATTGTACTCTCCGGGCAAATTGACACAAATTTGATTTGATTTACAAATACCCTCCTCCTCCTCACATTCGTTGATATCTAAAAAAAAGTAGCGTTTACAATCGATTGCCTAAGCAATGTCAAAATATCTCTTACGCGATGATCTCTCAAAAAGGGAAACAAAGATCAATCATGTATCATTCAAAAACTAGGATTATTCTGAATGATGACCAAGAAATCAAAAACAAAATTGATTAAATCCTTTGAGAATTATAAGGATATTCACAAACACACTGATGCAAATAAATATTTGTAGTTTTATCCGTTTTCTTCCATAACATTAAGGATATGGTTATTACCTTCACATTTATTAGTGTCCGGATCGATTTTGAAACCTGGCGGACAGTGCTTGGATACTTTATCTTGACAGTAAAAAGAACCTTTAGTGTTGATGCAGAACTGAGAGATGGCGTTGCAATCGTCTTTGTGTGCGGCGCATTCATCTACATCTGAAAATTTAAGATTTTCATAATGTTTGACAGTTTAAAGTTTTGAATAGAAATCTTCGAAAAGATTACATTGATAGAGATACTTGTTGAGCTATCTTCGTAACACCATGTTTATTTGCTCAGATTGAAGTTCAGGAGTTCCTGGTTTTGGTTTTATTTTATGAGAAGGTTGGCATACTTTTTCGCAACCGGCTTAATTAGCTACTAACCTTGAGTTGTAAATCTGCAACTATAAAAGCATGGCTGTGTTACGCTTATACAAATATGGGAGCCAGAATATGCTGGGACAGACATTACTCCTTTTTTGATACTGTGTGAAACTAAGTTTAAGTATCAAGTGAAACCTAGATTCAATAAGATATAACTGAAGCAAGTAGACGTATAGGAATGAACGTTTTACAAATTGAGTTAACTTGGATTCCGTACAAAGTCATCATCATCATCAGCCGATAGATGTCCACTGCTGGACATAGGCCTCTCCCAAAGATTTCCGACCTTCGCTAGTTGAAGAGGCACTTCAAGAAGACGAAAAAATTTTAAGATTTGATAGGGACTCATGTAGATGGGGATTGGGATCATTTCCCCCCACTAAGTTAGCCTAATGAGGGTTGGTGGCAGTATACATGCATAGTACTCTATATTAGTGATTATATGTATGTTACAACAAAAAACCTATTACATACCCTCACACTCCTCATTACCACCGCTCTTAAATCCGGGCGGACAAGGATCTTCAGTGAAACTGTGCATTGCCCTTTTTCCCAAATTAACAGGATCTCCAGTTATACCTCCACATTTGTAAGCACCAACTGTGTTCTCACATAAATATGAGGGACACGGCGGCGACGGTAATGTGCATTCATTTATATCTGTAAGAGCACGAGGACTTTACCAGATAGACCAAAGGAAACTATCACAAACATATTCTTGAAAACTATGTAATGCGTGTATTATTCCGGTTTGAACGATTCTGTAGCTAGTGAATGACTCAATGAAACGAGTGAAAGATGTGGACGTCCTCATCATCTCCTGATTATGTGTGGGTGTAAATTTTCTTTATAACTTGAATTGTCTAGATACTGTTTCTATAGATAACAATAGTATTATAAGTTGTTGATGTTTCAATAGAGGTTCTTTAAAGGTAAAGCTATCCAACATACCATCACATGCATTATTGAGTACATTCCTTGCGAAGCCTGGTGGACATTGTCCCTTTTCAACGTGGTTTTGCTTCTTTGTGGGGATGCACTTGTAAGAGCCTAGGACGTTAAAGCATTGGGCGTTCGGCAGACACACGGGCGTGTCGATCTTACATTCGTCGATATCTGAAAATGTATAGAAAATATATATTTTATGAAAACCGTCTCTTCCCAAATAGAAATCTTGGTCAGCCCATCATATCGGAATTCTTTTAATTAGGTTTAAAGTTCAAACAATTATTGTTTCTAATAAGATATAATATCTAATAATATATTCAAGGGTGTAAGAGATCCGAGACAAAAACTCACACAACCAAAGTCAACCACACCTGCTCGTGGTGCACCCTACTAATCAACAAACGAGGCTCTGTCTCCCACCTACCCGCATTGGGCCAGAGTAGTGGGAAATAGTCTAAACACTCCCCATACGAATAGGGATTCGATCTCTCAAAGATTCTAACAGTGGACGTCTACCGACTGATGACGATAATAAGATGCATGAGTTAGTTTTAGAGAATTTAGCATTGATATACCGTAGAATGGGAACATGTATAATTTGAGGGTAGTAGCTAGTCAGGTCTGGCTAGAAAACATCTATAGCCTCCTAAATTCTCTGAAAGATGGCCCCGGAATCGAAACAAAAGTCTGCTAATTAATGAGTCGAGTCGAGATTTAAAATATTATCAATCAGATCTTTTCATAAATTCACCTTCACAAGACTTTTCGTCGGATTTAAGCTGATACCCTCGCCGGCACGAGCACTTGACGGCGATGCCGTTGTCGTTGCACTTGTGCTGGCAGGGGTTGTGCGGCTTGCATCTATTCGTTGTCACCTGAATCAAGCACATTTATATTGTATTCATAAATTACTCCATGAAGTTCTTCAAAAGATGATAACGAAAGCATCCTGCTTTGTTTTATTTATGATCTCACCTCCATACAGTTCCTGCCGTCGACCATGAGCATGAAGCCTGGATTACATTCACACCTGTACGATCCGGGTATAGGGATGCAGTGGTGCGCACACAACTCAGTCGGAGCAAACATATCGCACTCCGACGTAAGATCTGAAATAAAACATCCCTAAGTACTACATGGGGCATCGGCCGATGGGGCAGTAAGGTCCTCGAGTGACGCCTGGGTACCGGCAGACGTGGTGTTGGGAGGCTTGTCACAAGGTGGACCGACGATCTGGCGAGAGTTGCGGGAATCCACTGGACGCGAGCAACGCATGACCGATCGATGTGAACATCTTTGGGAGAGGCCTATGTCCAGCAGTGGACATCTATCAGCTGATGATTATGATGAACTACTATAAAAAAATTTAAAACTATTTTGAACCCTCTGTTTAAAGCTGGACTGTCTATAGCATGTCTAGTCCCGGGTAGTCAATACTGATTTTGAGCTAGTTTTTTTTTCTAAGAATACAAGGTTGTATTTGTTGATAGGTATTCATATCTTCGTCATGAAGTCTCTAGATATAATATTAAGGACTAAGTCCTGCCTGACATAGAAGGCCACCAAAAGGATTTCGTTGGTTTTGAAAGTGTGGGCCGTCAGTGTCCACTAAGTGAGCCTGGGAATGACGACAAGGACAAGGTGGTCCAGTGCTTGTTGTACCAAAGCGAGAGTGCCGAAGAGGGCTACATCCCTAGAACATGCTTTAGGCATAGTGCTAGATCTCGGAGCCTCTCGTGTGAGTGTACGACTACCATAGGGGTTTCAATAAATAAAAATTCCCTTAAACGGGATCTTTTGATTTCCTCTTCCATAAAAAAACAGATGTCCGCATTGGGCCACACAAATGTGAACATATTCCAAGAGTTTCCTCTTATAACTAAAATGTGGAAGTAGCAACCTAAGCAGTAATAAGTTTTTATAATTGCCACCAAAGAGCAGTATGCAAATATTACTGTGTTATGATCAAAAGTAGACTATAAAAAATAAAATTACTGGTATGACGAGATTAAACATCTTGCGCCTTAATGCGACGAACACAAAGTGTTGCAGTGTAAATATCAGATGATAATCACTTGATGGAACTTAACTCCTCAATAGTAAGATGTGTGCAGTAAAATTAAAAAAAAATATATAAAATGATGATCACTAATAAATTTACCATCTTCGAGTGGTCTTCTCGTCACTATACCGTTTCCGGGTCGTTGTGAGGATGTTTCGGTACCTGATGATCGTTTCATCGCTTTCTGTGAACATGAATACAGACTTTATTTGAACTACTATTTACTAGTGGTAGGACTATACTGCTGGAGACGGTCTAGGTAGGGACCACCGCAGCTCCTATTGCAGCCGACAAACAGTACCGTGCAAACATTACCATATTCCGGTTTGAAGGACGTTCACTTGATTGTGATACGCCTGCTCATAATAACACGGCTCTAGTTACGATGGCCTATACTGTATCACATTGCGCTCGACGCTTGAGCTTTAACATCTTGAGCCTAGTTACCGTAGTAATTTCACTAGCTGCAATCCTTCAAACCGGAACACGGTAATGTTTGCATAGTACTGTTGATCGGCTGCAATATGGCAATAGACTAATGGTAGGTCTGTGTTGCCGGAGACCGTCTGGATTGGTACCAACGCTGCGCAGCGACAAACAATGCTATCCAAACATTACTGTGCTCCTGTTTGAAGGATTGCAGCTAGTGAAATTACTGAGGTAACAAGACTTAGATCTCATATCTCAAAGCGACGAGGTTAAAGTGGTGCAAAATGTACTATTCTAATTAGCTCTTCATTCAGATGAACATCTCCCTGGTCTCATCGCGCTTGAAGAATAAAAAAAATTTAAGGATACTTCCTAAAGAGTACCACACCTCTTACTGTCATTGTTTTTTTTCGTTTACCCGCATATCAGGTCAGGGTCTTTACAGTTATCATCAGTACTCATCTTTCCTTCTGTCTACTCTTCCATGCTCTGCCTTTCTTTCAATCTTCCTATTTCTTTCTCTCTCTCTCTCAAGCGAAGACTGTCATACTGTCATCAGTTCGATAATGGACTGGTTACGTTCAAGATTTATATTAAAAACCTCACAGGAGAATCTGAATGAAGACAGGTGCATCTGATGCGGTACTAATATTGCTACAATGCTGTGTAAATCAAACCTGGCAACACTGGCTGAAGGCGTCACCGGCCAACAGCTGTTCCGCGCTGGTGCCCTGCGTGCGGTTCGCGCACACATCAGCGTTACCACCAGCGCCGGCGGATGCACCCTTCAGACACTCTTTGCAGCATTTCTAAAAAAAAAAACACGATTCTAATGAATCATCAGCTAATAGACGTCCGCTGCTGGTCATTGAATCTTTCGAAGATCTCCACATCACTCGGACCTGCGCCGCCTCCATCCAGCCGGTTCCAGTCAGCATTGGCCTCCGACTGTCAGACAGTAGGAGCTGTCGTTTGTACAGGTTCATATGGGGGGGGATTTGAGCCATTATCTACCACGCTGGCCAAATGCAGGTTGATGAGAGTCAGATCCTCGTTTGTTGATTAGCAGCTCCATAAGTTGGTAAAGTTGGATTGGGTTCCGTGAGTAGTTGCCGCGGTTGTGTTCCGAACGGAGATCCTGTGACCTCTCCAAACGAAGGTGATCACCGAGGGGGTTTTATTGGGTAAAATCTCCACATAACTCTGACTTTCCCCCAGAAGGCAGAGTATCTTTTCGAAGAATTCCAGGAAAGAAAAATAAAGTCCCGTGTATGGTGGTGTAAAATTAATTACCGCTGTAATTTCACTAGTTACAGCGCCCTTCAAACCGGAACAAAGTAATATTTGCGCAGTAGTGTTAAGTCGCTGTGATAGAAGCTGCCGTGGTGACTTCCCAGACGGTCTCTGGCAACAGAGACCTACCAGCACCCACATAACCTCCCGGATCTTACACCCGGTGATTATCATCTGTATCCGGATCTTAAGACTCTTACAAGTTTAATTGATTAGGTATTGGAGCTGCCTAAAAAACTTATTCTTCATTTGGATAAACGTATTAAGTCAAATGGACATTATGTTGAACAACTGGTGCGAAGTTCACGTGATGGTAAGTGATACGCATACCAGTAACGTGACAGTAGTGTAGATGTTATACCATACACCACATTGTACCCATCACATGACACGTAAGATCAAGTCTCGTCACCTCAATAATTACACAAGCCACAGCGCCCTTCAAACCGGAACACGGTAATGTTTACTTTGGTATTATCTTGATATAAATATTTAAACATACCAATGGACCAGATAGTTAACTTTTCTAGGCGCCGGAAGTAAGCTAGTAGGACACGTAGTAATATTTCTAATATATTTTTATCACTACAAATAAAGTGAAATGGGGCGAGTGTTGGCCATCAATTACTTAGATATCCGTCACTCGGTTTGCCGTGCAAAGAGCCGCTATCTATAACGCGTTATCGTAACGGCGAGTTACTGATAACAGGTTTCCAGTTACCCAGATACCGAATACCGGGTGTTTGGTTAGGCGATACGTTGTCACTGAGGCCTTTGTTATATATTTCACTGGAGGTAGGTCTCTGTTGCCGGAGACCGTCTGGGTGCAGTGCAGTCGGCAGTACTGTGTTCCGGTTTGAAGGGCGCTGTAGCTAGTGAAATTATGGTAGGTGTCTGTGGATGGAGACCGTCCAGGTAACGACCACTGCACCGTCTGTTGCAGCCGACGAACAGTACTGTGCGAACACTGCTGTGTTCCGGTTCGAAGGGCGCTGTAGCTAGTGAAATTATGCTAGGTGTCTGTGGATGGAGATCGTCTAAGCAGGAACCACCGCAGCGCCTATTGCAGCTGATGAACAGTACTGTGCCTACATCGCTGTGTTCCGGTTTGAAGGACGCTGTAGCTAGTGTAATTAAGGTAGGTGTCTGTGGATGGAGACCGTCCAGGTAACGACCACTGCACCGTCTGTTGCAGCCGACGAACAGTACTGTGCGAACACTGCTGTGTTCCGGTTCGAAGGGCGCTGTAGCTAGTGAAATTATGCTAGGTGTCTGTGGATGGAGATCGTCTAAGCAGGAACCACCGCAGCGCCTATTGCAGCTGATGAACAGTATTGTGCCTACATTGCTGTGTTCCGGTTTGAAGGGCGCTGTAGCTAGTGAAATTATGCTAGGTGTCTGTGGATGGAGATCGTCTAAGCAGGAACCACCGCAGCGCCTATTGCAGCTGATGAACAGTACTGTGCCTACATCGCTGTGTTCCGGTTTGAAGGACGCTGTAGCTAGTGTAATTAAGGTAGGTGTCTGTGGATGGAGACCGTCCAGGTAACGACCACTGCACCGTCTGTTGCAGCCGACGAACAGTACTGTGCGAACACTGCTGTGTTCCGGTTCGAAGGGCGCTGTAGCTAGTGAAATTATGCTAGGTGTCTGTGGATGGAGATCGTCTAAGCAGGAACCACCGCAGCGCCTATTGCAGCTGATGAACAGTACTGTGCCTACATCGCTGTGTTCCGGTTTGAAGGACGCTGTAGCTAGTGTAATTAAGGTAGGTGTCTGTGGATGGAGACCGTCCAGGTAACGACCACTGCACCGTCTGTTGCAGCCGACGAACAGTACTGTGCGAACACTGCTGTGTTCCGGTTCGAAGGGCGCTGTAGCTAGTGAAATTATGCTAGGTGTCTGTGGATGGAGATCGTCTAAGCAGGAACCACCGCAGCGCCTATTGCAGCTGATGAACAGTACTGTGCCTACATCGCTGTGTTCCGGTTTGAAGGACGCTGTAGCTAGTGTAATTAAGGTAGGTGTCTGTGGATGGAGACCGTCCAGGTAACGACCACTGCACCGTCTGTTGCAGCCGACGAACAGTACTGTGCGAACACTGCTGTGTTCCGGTTCGAAGGGCGCTGTAGCTAGTGAAATTATGCTAGGTGTCTGTGGATGGAGATCGTCTAAGCAGGAACCACCGCAGCGCCTATTGCAGCTGATGAACAGTACTGTGTCTACATCGCTGTGTTCCGGTTTGAAGGACGCTGTAGCTAGTGTAATTAAGGTAGGTGTCTGTGGATGGAGACCGTCCAGGTAAGGACCATTGCACCGTCTGTTGCAGCCTACAAACAGTACTGTGCGAACACTGCTGTGTTCCGGTTCGAAGGGCGCTGTAGCTAGTGTAATTATGCTAGGTGTCTGTGGACGGACACCGTCTAAGTAAGTACCATTGTGGCGCCTATTGCAGCCGACAAACAGCACTGTGTAAACATTGCTGTGATCCGGTTTGAAGGGCGCTGTAGATAGTGAAATTACTGACGTAATAAGCTTTAACATCTCGTGTCTTAGCGACGAGCATAGGTGCAGTGTATAACAACTTTAGCGCCATGTTGTTATGGGAAGGCGTATCACTTATTATCAAGTGAACGTGTCATTCCTCTCGACACTTGTATAGAACGTTACATTTCAGCCCACTGCTGGGCGTAGACTTCTTTTAAGGATCTCCACACTGACCGGTCGTGATCTCCTCTCATCCAGCGGTTTCCTGCGACCTTCATGGAATTATCAGTCCACTTGGTGTGGTGGGGGAGCTGTCAATAATGTTACTTCCGGTTCGCCATTCGTTAATAGACAAAGATACGATCTCGCCGGAACTAAATTATTATTGAGACAGGAAGAATAAGGATCAAAAAGCCATGGAGACGCGGTCACCCATCCAAGTATGAAGAACCGCGTCCGGCGATTTTATGGTTTACCATCAGGTGAACTGTTCCACTGGATGCGAGCAACGTGGGACCGATCGGTGGGGGATCTTTGCGGGAGGCCTATGTCCAGCAGTGGGCGTGTATCGGCTGATGATCATGACAATGGATTGTTCTATTTGGTATATAAACATATGAAAACAGAAACCTTCACTTGGGAGTATTAGAGACACATATTATATATTATTCCGTAAGTCATCAATAGGGGTAGGGGGTGATGAATTAAATAACAGCATCAACATCATCAACTCCGATTGGGGTGGGTATTTTGTAAAGTCCATTCTCAGCTGATCTCTGAACCCCAGAAGCAATTTCTCTACCTAATTTTGAGTGTTTACGTGTAATAGTTTCGGAGATCTCGTGATGAATCAACGGATCTCTGTAAGTCTACGTATATTACTGTCATATCTTACCGTATACTTCATTAACATAACTATACATTAGTAGTTTTTACTGCATATTAATATTACTATAGTTAGTATATTTGTTGAATCAAAGTCTCATTATAAAGTTCATAAATCATTACAAGCATACTAGAAGATATGATGTCTGTTTTTAGGCTGTATAAGCTGTATGTGGCGAAGAGGATTCGACGTGACTCCTCATTAAACTTCAGCTTCCGGTGAAGCAGAACATCGACCGGAAACCGACATGTTCTATATCAACAACTTTGTTGGACATGTCATATATACGATATACTGCTGAGAGGACTATATATCTAAGTACCTGACGAACCATGTGCTAAAGTTACAATGTTCCGGTTTGAAGGGCGCTGTAATTAGTGAAGTAATTTGGTCATCGACACGATACATGTGATGTAGTGGATATGGCCAGGTATGATATTCCCGATCAGGTGATCATTGTCGTCCCGTCGCTGCGGTTATTAAAAAATTAGCTTAAATATTTTCCTTGTAAAAGAAGATCCCAAATCCCACCAGTGGGAATATGAACATTAACATTGTCCCCAACGCCCAAGTATCAAGATCATGCGAATCCCTACCTTGGATGAGTCGTTGGACAAGACACAGGACTTAGTGCTTGACGCCAAGTCGATACCACTCTCGCAGTCGTATTTCTTCCTGCAACAAAGATAACATATATATATATATATATATATATATATATATATATATATTAGGGGGACCGGAAAGTAATGTCGTTTTCTTACGCTAAATACAAACACATACATTTTTAACGAGTCTTTATTTTTAATCAATGATGTATTCCCCATCATTGTCAATAACCTTTTGCCATCTAGTGAGTAAATTTTCAATCCCTGATCGATAAAAATTAATTGGTTTTTCGGCAAAATATCTAGAGATGGCATTTTGGATATCATCCAAATTTGCAAATGTTTTGCCACTTAAAAAGTGTTGCAGCGCTCGGAATAAGTGGAAATCCGATGGTGCAACATCGGGCGAATATGGTGGATGAGGCAGCACTTCCCACCCCAATTCATTAATTTTTTCTAGAGTTCGCCTTGCGCAGTGCGGTCTTGCATTGTCATGTTGGAGAATGACGCCTTTTCGGTTGACAATCGCTGGCCACTTTTCAATTAAAGATTGATTGACTCGCTGCAATTGTTCGCTGTAGAGGTCTGCAGTAACAGTTTCTCCAGGTTTCAGTAATTCAAAATGAACAATGCCGCGAATACTCCACCAAACACACAAAAGCGCTTTTTTGGGGTGTAAACCTGGCTTAGCAGTACTCCGAGGGATTTCATTTGGAGAGAGCCACTGCCTTTTGCGTTTTGGGTTATCATACAGGACCCATTTCTCATCTCCTGTGATCAAGCGATCAAAAAACGCTTCTGTGTTGTGTCGTTGAAGCAATAAGTTGCATGTGATTGATCGGTTAGCCTTATTCTGTTCGGACAGATTATGCGGGACCCAAACACCTGCTCTGCTTACTTTTCCAATCTGCTTCAAATGTTCTTGGATGGTTGACCAAGGTTTGTTGAGACTGTTTGACAATTCCTCGATCGTCTGACACGGATTTGCTTCCACTTCCGCCCTTAACACGTCGTTGTCTAACGCTGATGGTCTTCCTGATCGATACGAGTCGGAAAGATCAAAATTACCCGATTTGAACTTGGAAAACCACCTTTGGCATTTACGAATGTCCAGTGCATTTGGATAAACATCGCAAATGTTTTTGGTAGCAACTGTTGCGTTATTTCCCTTGCGAAACTCAAAGAGCATGCAATGCCGGATGTGTACCTCTTCTGGTATTTGGCTGGCCATTTTACCCAAAATTACAAAAAAAAATTGTAATTCAATTGTCTATAAGTAAAGAAATCACTATAACCTCACAATGTCTTTGGTACGCCTCTGAACAAAACAATGAGCTGACAAATGACAATCAAGTATTGGCATGCGCAGAAACGACATTACTTTCCGGTCCACCTATTATATATATATATATAAGTTTTAAGTCTTCTTAAGTTACCCTGTATGTGACATGAAGTTTTTAAAGAATATACACGTACCTAGGTGTCTGTTGTTGGAGACTAGACACTAGTGTACACTAGTAACACCATTAACAGTTGTGATGGTAGGTATCACCGCAGCTCCTATTGCAGCTAACAAACATCATCATCATCATCAGCCGATAGACGTCCACTGCTGGACATAAGCTTCCTCCAAAGATCCCACCATTGATTGTTCATGCCGTCCACGGCGGACACCAGCGGCCATCATTTGTAGAGTGAGTTTGAGATATAAGGGGATTTGGGCCATTTCCCACCACCCTGGACCAATACGGGTTGGTGGAAGCTAGAGCCTCCTTTATTGCTTAGCAGGCTGCACCACGAGCCGGTGATGTTAGCTTGGGTCCCGTGACTCATTGAAACCGACAAACAGTTCTGAGCAAATATTGCTGTGATCCGGTTTGAAGGGTGCTGTAGCTATATTAAAAAAATGGACTTTTATTACCAACACGTTACTTCAGTAATCAGTTTGTTCCCACCGCCGTCTGTGTGCTATTTAACTTAACAGCCACTTGAATGTATACCGCTGCGTAACACCATAACGAGCTGAGTGTATATGGGAAGTATGGTCATAAATACCGTAACGATTATTAATGGGGCTGTCAAACTGCTTAACGGTGATGATGGTATCCTTCTCCCATGGCCCTCCATTTTATGAGTGACAAGTTTCCCAACCCGCAGATATTATATACTTTAACTATTTCATTGGTTAACTGCTCGCCTAGTAACACGGAGACCGATGATCCGGATTGGTTTTTATTCAAGAAAGCAACCAGATGAGATGGATTTTCATCTGATGGTATGTAATACACTGGTATACTGCATCACAGCGCTCGTCGCTTTGAGGACATAAAATGTTGAGTCTCGTTACAACAGTAATGGCTACAGCGCCCTTCAAACCGTGACATAGTAATGTCTGTACAAAGAGGGAAACCGCGATGGTACCTAGATGATCTCGCACCAGCACCACCGTAGTTATCCCATCATAGATTATATGTGTAGGTATACCTTATTTTTTTTTAAAATGGGAACATATGTAAAGAGTTTCACTCACTGAAAGTATTCCAGACGGCATTGGTTCATGGCGAAGATGCACAACGAGCTGAAGACCGTTGGCAGGTCAGGAGGTACTGATGAGGCACCGTCTTCTGAAGTGTGGTTCCTGGCGTAGAATGTGCCCCGGTTGCAGCACAGCTGCGTTGTCTCCGACATTTCCTCGGCGAGCGAGCCTGTGACAAGCAACTGTCACTACATTCACTGTTGGCGGAAACCGCAGCACCAATTGCAGCCGACAAACATTACTGTGTTCCGGTTTGAAGGGCGCTGTAGCTAATTAAATTACTAATATAAAGACGTTACATCTTATGTATCAAGGCGAAAAGCACAATGTACTGCTGTGTATATCGTCTTAACTAAAACTGTATTGTTATAGGCGGGTGTATCACTTAAGATCAGGTGAACGTTTCCATCGCCTTGTCATTTGGTATATTAAAAAAAAAATTATCATCATCACTTTAATAATACATACAAGGTGTTTGTAAATCTGATGAGAAGCTTTGACTCTCATATTGATGTTGTTTCTACTTAGTCTAGACTTTTTTATATTCTATAAAGCGTCGATGTGACCGGGAAGTTCACCTGATGGTAAGTGATAAGCACGCCCAAAGCCTCGTGGTGCTAGTTAGGATGATATACACTACACCACACTGTAGACCACTGCAGCAGTTAGAGAATTGCTTAACCAACAGCAGAAGAACTCGAACTCCCAATGCTGATGATTGGATATCACCATTTGACATCACAAACTGTTAACAGCGTTCTACTGCTGTGTTCCAGGTACCACCGCAGACAATAAACATTACTGTGTTCCAGTTCAAAGGGTGTTGTACGTAGAATAGTTACTGGGGTAACGAGACTGAACATATAACGTCTTAAACGACAAGTGCAATGTGATGCGGTATATATCAACAGAACTAGCGCCGTCGTGAGCAAGCGTATCACTTACTGTCAGGTGAACGAGCCGCTCGTCTCGTGCATAAGATACACACACTAATCTTCATGTTCTAAAATTGTTCACAATACTGTTCCGAGACCTCTGATTGGAGAAGGTCACCCATTCCTCGTGACCTTCACCAACATACGGCACAGCGTGACCCAGATACCATTCCCTTGGGTAACGCCTGAAGCATCAAACAGCTGGGATGGTGATTACACTTGAAGATTTGTTCGATGATCCAGCTAAAGAACAAAACGATCAGCCTCTAGCTATACATCAAGTATTTAAGTATAACGTGAACTTAACCTAAGATTATACGATTTTCAAGTTCATAACTTATATTAATCAAACCTAAAAACTTCATCACTTAACTTCCATCATCGCTACAGCAGTCTCTCTTACATGCTTAACTTAATCTATGGAATATTTAAGTTAAGCACAAATCACTATATGAAAAGCTCATAATTTATATATTCTACTATTGTAACTTGAAAACTAAATTAATGAGCTTTAAGTTATGCTATAACAGAACTGACCGCCAACCTTCGCTGGTCGGAGAGGCACCTTAAGAAGAAGAAGATAGCTATATAAATAAGTTATCAATAACTTCGCCAATCATCATCCACTGCAGGATTGTCTCCAGCTATTACACACGTTATATAAAATTATTTCAAGTTATAAATATATAACAAAATTAACATAGATATATATGTATATATATTGGTAATTATTAAACAGCAACCCAATCCGGAAACCCGTGGTTTCCCAACTCGAAACTCACCAGAAGCTGTCCGCGAGCACACAAAGACACAGCACAGGAAGAACCACCACATTATCACCGTTATAGTAATCAAGTCAATTATTAATTCACTAATCACTAGTTACCACTATCCGTTCATATTGATATATATATATATGTGTATATATATATGTATATATTAGTATTCGCTGTGTTAATATAAAGTCGGTGTATCCTCAGTTCGTAACGCGCGCTGCGCAGGAGACAGGAGTGCGGGCTGCGCGTGCGCAACTCGATCTATTTCGGTCGCCTCTCAGCGCGCCCGTCTCTCTCTTATCAAAGATCAAACAATAAGGACGCGACATGCACACACAGAATTCCACAAAACGCACGTTATCCTCCTCGTGGTAATCGCCACGCTTGCCACGCTTGCCATGTTCGGCGATTTGGCGAGCTGAATTTAGGTCACGAGGAAACCTACAGCTCCTTCCGTCAAATTGTCATATGTAAGTAAACTGCTTTTTTTTAATACATCGAAGCGATGAGACGAACGATACGTTCATCTGATGGTAAGTATACCACCAATGGTAGACAACTATAATACACAGCACCACGTTCTCGCTACTCCAGTAATTTCACTAGCCACAACTACCTTCAATCTAGAACACGGGCACATCACTGTTCGGCGGCAGAAAGAGTAGCAGAGGGATCTACAACCAATGGTTGTTCTTCGCGACCTGGTGAAGGTGTAATGGAAACTTTGCATTCAGACTTTATATCTGTAGCTTTGAATTCCATCAGGGAAGACTAATTTTAGTTGTGTATATATATATTAGGCGGTAAAGAGTTTGGGCCGCCATCCCTCAGAGTACCAAAACCAGTTCTCAGTTCTCAAAGAGTTTTGCTGGTAGATCTCTGTTGCCAGAGACTAAGTACGTACCACTGCAGCTCTATTGCAGCGGATAAACAGTACTGCATAAATATTATTTTGTTCCGGTTCAAAGGACGCAGTAAGCAGTGAAATTGCTAAGGTACGATACTTAATATCATAGGTCTCAAGTCACAACGTTATAGGTATCATATACCATAAGAGGAACATTTTTAAACATAATTTTCATAAATAAATTATATTATACAGTAAAAAATATCGTCGAAGGAAATACTCGTACTAGTACTAGTGACTGCTAATTCTTAACGGTGACCATTTAAAGGTCACCACCACAGCAGCATTTCAAATTCATCAATATAACAACCAATAATTATATGTTCCGGAACAGTTGTAGCAAGAGAAAATACTATATGATATATGAAAATACTACATAGTATAAAGGATTGTATACATTGTAACTACTGTCTGTTATACTCCAAACGATTTCTTACCAACAAATGAAAGTTCAATAATCATTTTAAAATTTATTCAAACACCAACATAGGGTGGTTTACACCCTCCATACTCTTCCGAGATCGAACCTGGTAACCCCTTAGGCTATAGTACCTAAATACGAGTATAACAATTCTTCACCCACTTGAAATTCAATAGGCGAATTTCATGGTCATTACCATTCGATTCACTACTGGACTTCATTGTTTACGATCGCTGGCCCACTCCCACTAAATCGCCCACTATAAATTCGAATATTAATCCATCTATTGCAACACACGAAACTTTACAATCGCCATGTTTTTTTTATTTCTAAGCTATTAATAAAAATATATCAATGCATCTATTCTTCAAATAACTAGTACCCCATCCAGTGTTCCCACTGCTGGAACTGGAGCAATTCCTTCATGAGAACAGAATCGGGGTGCTTTAATCATCGTACTGACTGATGGATTAACGGATGTAAAATATCCACTATGCATTCCTTCACCGGAAACTAAAGCTCATCACTTCATAAATAAAACCTTGAAGGAATCATCATCAGCCCATAGACGTCTACTGCTGGATACAGGCCTCGTTTAAAGATCTCCACGTCGCTCTTGAAGGTATAAATAAAGTGAAATAAGATCTGATTTACCAAAGATAATCATATCTATCAACTGTTGCCCACTCCCACCAGTGGGAATCACAAACCGGAAAAAGATATTACGTAACTTTGAATAGATTAAGTCTAAGCTAATCATCAAACGAAGCTCTGGTTTCCTCCAACCCGCATTTGGCTAGGGTGATGCAAAATGCCCCAAACCCACCATATGAACCCCTAAAAACGGCAGGCCCTAGTGCACGGTGGTAGAAGAAGCCATGCTGACTATAAAATCGCCGGAAGCTGCTGAAAGCGGGCAGTACAGGGCCGATCGATGTGGAACTCTTCAGGGGAAGCCATGATGTCCAGCAGTGGACATTTATCAGCCGATGATGATGAATTATTTTCAAATTATTCTTAGTTCAATAGTTAGGTCATTCATAAAAGAACAAAGCTGTTTATCTCTTGAATTGAGAACTTCCCTTTTATCGTTGGTTAAGTTAAGTATTACATTATTTCTACTGCTGGTAGGTCTGTGTTGACGATCGACCTGGTTCTTCGGGACTTCAGGTTGAAGAGGGCACCTAATGATGAGGTCTTTGTTACCGGAGACTATCTAGGTACCACCGCAGGTACGGTGCAAATATTACTTTGTTCCAGTTTGAAGGACGCTGTAGCTATTGAAATTTATGGAGTACGAGAGTTAACGCCTTGTCTTAAGGCGACAAGCATTATACGGCACTGTGTATATTATCCTAACTATCGCCATATTAGATGTAGGTGTATCACTTACCATCAGGTGAACGTCCAGCAGGTCTCGTGAAAAATAAAAAAAACTAATACTCATAAGTACTATCGTGTTAGGTTTCGTTAAGCACTAAAGTAAAGCTGAAGTTAACCATTCTGCGCAGTTTAATCTCGTCTCGTCCCTTCCACAGCGTTCACTTGCTCGGAACGCGTGCAGGATGCCTAAGGACACGCTATGTCCTTAGTCAATCCAATCAAATTTCACCACAAGAAAGCTGATGATGTGATCACCTCCCAGGATTGCACTCCTTGTGATAAAGTACACCGCATCCATATTTATTACTGACAATAAGGAAGCACTGACTAGTCACCTGACTACTACCTAGTAGTATATAGACGGCTGATAACAATGAAGCGCTAATTAGGATGTTTACACAGCACCGTATTGGACTTAACGCCTTGACACGTTAACAGTATGTTAACATAATAGTTTTAGTAGCTGCAGCGTCGTTCAAACCGGTACACTGTACAGTTCACACGTTGGTATATCAATATAAATCACCAAGGTCTGAACTATAAGTATTTTTTTTTTATTCAAGCGATAAAACTAGGACGTTCACCTGATATTGAGTGATACACCTGTCCATAACAACGTGACGCTAGTCAGGATGATATACACAGCACCAGATTGAGCTCGTCGCCTAAGACCTAAGTTGAGTCTTTTTATCCCCGTAATTTCTGTAGCTACGGCGCTCTTCAAACCGGAACATAGTAATGTTTGCACGCTACTGTCTAGTGGTAGCTACCTAGGCGGTCTCATATAACAGAGACCTAACACCAGTAAAGCACGCTGACATAAAGCCTTCACAGCTTCTATTTGGTAATGTTCTATAGTAGGGTGGAAGAGTTCCCGTAGAACAGCTCACAGAACCCAAGCCACCCTCACCAGCTCGTAGAGCATCCTGCTAATCAACAAACAAGGCACTGGCTCCCACCAACCCGCTTTAGGCCAGCGTGGTGGGAAATGGCCCAAATAAACCCCTACAAACATCATTTTGGTCAGGTCCATGTCCAACAGTAGACTTCTATCGACTGATGATGAAGATCGTATCATCGTGATGATAAGCTCCAAATCTGTTACTAGTATATAATCCCTTATAGAAGGTACCAATCCCCAGTTTATTCTTCTTTAAATTTTTCGAAATCTTCTTACTTCTATACCCTCAAAATGTCAATGAGCTGGATGTAGATTTCATCTAGAAATATGCTTTCTTTCGTGCTAAATAAGTGACTTCAACCGTAACCTCCAAGAACAGCTTTTCTGGACAAATGACATTTACCAGCGCTTGACTACTGAGGTTGATATATGGCCTTGAGTCATCTAATGAGAGAAGACTGGAGTCCCAGCAGTAGGAAATTATGGTAGCTGTCCTTTAACTCTAAAAAAAATCTTTAAAGAAATAATATTACCTTCAATGAGGAATAAAATTGGTCTTGGTTTTCCAGTCTTCGTTATTCGCAATTCTACACGAGAAACACCTAGATCTAAGGCCTAGTGAGGCTAAGACCTTTTTTTTTTTTTTTTTTTTCTCGCGGGGGAAATCTTAAAAGATACCTTGCTTCTGAGGGGAAGACAAGGTTATGTGGGGCTTGTACCCACTAAAACCCCCTCGGTGGTCTCCCTCAGTGCATTAGGAGGGGCTCCGGGATCTCCTACGGAACGCACCGGCGCCCCCCTGCACTCTCGATTAACATTCCACGGAAGGGCCAAAGCCCTACTAGACCTCACGCTTTGCTACGGCAAATACAAGACCACAATGTATTTGCCGTCCTCCTAAGGCTCGCTTATTAAGCTCTGAGGGCCCCCACCCTCAAAGCCTACGAAACCGAGGACCCTTTTAGTCGCCTTGTACGACAGGCAGAGAATACCTTAGTCCTATTCTTAATGGCCCGGCACTACAGGGCTGACGGGTTAGGGCGTCCGTTGCCAACGCCCCGACGTCCTCGTCTATGGACGGAGTCGGCCCTCTCCCGACTTCGCTCGGCGGACTCCTTCTGCATCATAACGGTTTCACAGAAGGAAACCAACGCTATCCACCCATTTTTCTTTGCCAGTGCAGTTGATATCGCTACTGGCAAAGAAAGGTCATGCCCGATTTTGTGGATGAGAATTCTCCGTTCAGGCTCCCACGTAGGGCATTCTGCGAGCGTATGCTGTGCGGAATCCAGCTCTCCACCACAATGGTGGCATTGCGTGGTTGGTTCACGTCCAATCCTATTCAGGTACTCACCAAAACACCCGTGTCCTGTGAGTACCTGAGTCAGCCTGAACGTGACATGCGCCACTCCGCCCAATCCAAGCCAGGCTTCGAGGTTCGGCAGAAATGCGCTTACTATACGCTGCCGTGAGTTCCGCGGCTCAGCTAGCCTCTCTCTCCACACCTCCAAAGCGCGGCGGCGCTCTTGCCTGTGCACTTCCACCACATCCAGGGGTTCGGCTTCTTCTCGATGAGAACGAAGACGCGTATAAATCCGCGCGTCCCTTTCCGCCAGAATGTCCAGAGGTGGGAACCGGGCCAGGATACTGGCCGCCTCAAACGATATCGTCCGATATCCCCGTGCGATACGAATGGCTATCTTCCGTTGCAGACTGTTGACTTTAGCCCGGCAACGTCGGCTGCCCGTCAACCGATCTGACCAAACCGGAGCGCCATAGAGAGCCATCGATCGCACAACACCCGAGTAGAGGCGGCGGACTCCTTCTCCGGGACCTCCAAGATTGGGCAGTAGTCTATGCAGAGCACCTACTACCTTCTCAACCCTAGGGATCAGGCGGTTGAAGTGTTCCTCGAATCTCCATCGACTGTCTAGAGTGAGACCGAGATATTTCATTACCGATCCCACCTCAACAGGCACGTCACCTACGCGAACCGAAAAGCTGGGAGGTTCCCTTGTTTTAGGGAGCTTGTGAAACCATATCGCCTCGGACTTATGAGGCGTTATCCGGAGACCCAGCTCTTGGATTTTGTCCACAACGCAAGCTACTCCAATTTCGGCAAGTCGGATGGTGTCCTCGAAACTGTCTCCATTTGCCAATACTAATGTGTCATCCGCGTAACATACAACACATACTCCAGCGGGGAGATCGACTCTAAGGACTGCGTCATATGCAATGTTCCATAATAGAGGGCCCAATACAGAACCCTGTGGAACTCCGCAATTTACCTCTCTCCTATGAAATATGGCATCCCGACCCACATATTGGACGCATCTGTCTTTTAAATAGGACCCGACAATGCGCTGTAAGTAGGGAGGCATGCGATGGTACGCCAGAGCTTCCCATATTACTCCCCATGGTAGTGAGTTAAAGGCGTTCACTACATCAAGGCTAACTGCCAATGCCACACCGCCTTGATCCACTGTTCGTTGCGACTGTTCCCGAATGCGAAGGATCGCATCCATGGTTGAGCGCGCTCTTCGGAAACCAAACTGGCCATCCGACAGATCGGGGCCTTCTTGGTGGAGATGCAGATTGATGCGATCGGCAATTATTCTTTCGAACAATTTACCGGCCTCATCCAACAGGCATATGGGTCGGTATGCAGAAGGAGTGTCCGCGGTCCTACCATCTTTCTTTAACAGCACCATCCGTGCTTCCTTCCAGAGTGAGGCTAAGACCTAACCGTACAGATGAGACCAAGATTAACACCAAGATTTTCCAAGATTTGGTCTTGTTCTTGCTTTGCTCATCACTATTATAAATCAAAGAACTGAATCCGTCTCAGTAAATTTTCAAGATAAATCATTTCCTGTCCACCTTGCAGAGTTTCGTCAATTCAAGGTGATACCAGAAGGTGAGCTCGTGGTGAAAGAACCTTCAAAGGTTCTTGGAATTCTGGCAACACCACCAAACTGTCTTGGCAATTCACCAACAGGAGAAAACCTGATTGGTTTCTTATTCAGCGTTTCCTTGACCGTGAGCAAAGCGGCGACCATGACAATATTGATAAATCTAGATGAGCACTGTGACACATTACTGTGTATGTGTGAAACATTACTGTGTACCGGTTTGAAGAGCGCTGTCCCTTATATTATTATGGGCAGGCGTATCACTTACTTTCAAGTGAACGTCTCGCTACTAGTCGTTTAATAATAAATCAACTGTACACGCAGCGAATATCATCAGCATAAATATAAATCGTAAACGAACACGATGACAGTTTATAATTGAATATTTGCGAGTACGGGTCAAGCTTTTTTGGTTTCATCTTATCTGCGGTTAGTTTCATACTGGCTCTATAAATAAAACAGTCAAATGTGTCAAGGACCTGTTGCCAGCCAAGGTCTGGAATGAGGATAAATTTGTTAATAAAGCCAGCGCAGAGGCCGGAAAGGATAAACGTCTACTACAGAAGAGGGAGAGGTCTCTAAAGAAATACTTAATTTTTACTGGTGGTAGGTTTCTGTTGTCCAGCACTGTAGTAGCTAGAAATAATAGGAGTAAAGATTGGAAGGGAGCTAGAATTCATTAAGATCGAAGGCCCTCAGAGCTCACCGAGGCCTAGATAGTAAATGCAAGGTATTTGCTTCAGCACAGCGTTGGTGGTAGAGAGGATTTTGCCCTTCCTTGGGATATTTAATCCAAAGTGCAGAGTGGCACAGTGAGTTCCCGGAGCCTTTCCCTATTCATTAAAAGAGACCACCGAGAGGATTTTAGTGGGTAAAAATCCTACATAACCGTCTCTCCCCCCACAAGCAGGGTATCCGAAAATAAAAGGGTTTTATTCCGGAATCAGATGTTATGGAGATGGGACGATTCATTCCAAACTACCTGGCTAACTTTTTTGAACAAGTTCAAGTTGTTTTTTTTTTTATTTTAGCCTTTCAAATTTGGTCTTGGTATTTAGCTACCGACACCAAGACTGCACGACCAAGACCACATTCACTCATCACTCATTTCTTTGTATATAACGATGCTTTTTCTAGTTAAACAACAAACAATATGAATTGTTTATTTATAGACTGCTCCGTTAAAGCACTCAGACGTCCTCCATTACTGTCGTTCAGTATTTGTTTATTATTTCTTGTGTGTGTTTTCTGAGAACCAGTAACCGCTGATAAGTTTTGTGGTTAAAAACAGACTAAAATAACCCCCCCTCCATTAACATTGGTAACTGTGTTTTAATCTTTTTTAGGTTTCGCTGACCAGTTCTCGCTAATATCTTGGAAGGGTTGCGTTAACAAAAGTAACAAAGTCTTTAAGTTCCAATGAAAAACTTTTTTTTTTAACTTTTTTTCATTGACTGGCGTAGGTTATAAATGTGATGGAATTTATCAGCTTCGTTCATCATCATCATTAGCAGATATAAGTCCACTGTTGGACAAAGGCCTCACCCAAAAATCCCCACATCGATTGGTCCTGTGCTGCCTGCATCGCATTGTAGGGATTCATATGGAAAGTTTTGGGCCATTTCCCACCACACTGGCCCAACACTGTTGGGACCATCTTCGTTACCATCACAAAACTTCAGTGTCGGATACGTTGATCACGAACGTCATAAAGAGCTGTTATCTTCCATAAGACGATATCCAAGATAGAGGGAAGTAGAAGGAGGAAAGCAAGGAACAAGACCAGCTCACGAAACGAGACAGATGCTTGGTGGTAGATATCTGGTACCGAACACGTTAGTTACCATCGCAGCGGTTATTACAGCTGGCAAACAGTACTCCTGTTTGAAGGGCTGCAGCTAGTTAAACTACTGCGGTAAGGAAGCTTAAGATCCTATGTCTCAAGGCGACGAGAGCAATATCGTCTTAACTAGCGCCATGTTGTAGACAGCCGTATCACTCACCATCAGGTGACCGTCCCGCTGGGAAAAAATACTTGATTATATAATAGTAAATAACTGCGGTATTGCCGCAGGTGTCTGATGGTGGATAGATTTATTATGGTGTATTTGTATGCTCCGGGAGACGCGGTCGGCTAGTATTTTAGCCACTGTATGCTAATGGCGTGTGGTGTGGGATCACGAATAGCAAATTTATGTGTTTCGGTGAAGGTCACCAGCGCGCCGTGAATGATGATTAGCTTCGGCGACATATTTGTAGCCTTAGTATTATCGTATGAGACTTATTAGATATTGCTTCTTACTAAAGAGACTTAAGCTTATTAAGGCGGTCTCTGTCTACTCCACTGGGAACTAGGCGTGATGTATATCTATGTAAGTTCATTAAATATAATATAATAGACCACTTAATATTCCCAATGTTCCCAACACCCCAAAGGACTCAAGTCTTGTTGACAGAAGCTTTTGTTGATTAAACTTAAAAAAAATCTCTTAAGATCAATGCGAATCGAACCCGGACCTCTTAGATACATGAATGGATTTTTTTATACTACAATACGAGCGGGTCTTTCACCTCATGGTAAGTGATACGCCCGCCCGTAGCAACGTGCCGCTAGTAATGATGCACTTTACCATATTCCGCTCATCGCTTGAGACATAAAATGTTGAGTTTCGATACTCCAGTAATTACAGTAGCTACAGCGCCCTTCAAACCGGAATACAGTACTGTTTGCACACCACCCAGGCGGTCTACTACAACAGAGACCTACCACCAGTGATACAATACTAAAGTATAGGTTCTCAAACTTTGCGATGATATGATGAACAACAGTTTAAGGATATTTTGACTCTAATATAATATATTACATCAGAACTTAACAACGAAATCTTAAGGTATTAAGTTTTAGTACCTAAGTGGGTTCCACCATAGCCCTGTGAATTGCGCGTTTTGCGGGCCTTGAAGGTGGGGGCCCTTATCGCTCCAAAAAAGGTGCATTTCGGTTTCATGTTCGCTGTATCTAATATAATCACAGTGAGATATCTTATATCTTACGACTAGTACGATGCGGCGCTATGCGTATCATCCTAACTAGAAGTTGTTATTGTCAGGCGCATCACTTACCATCAGTTGCTTCGTAGAGCTCATCCATCATAATCCAGCTCTTCAGAGAACAAGTGTTGGTGACTGAACAGGTTTCGAATAAACCGTACCAGCATTAATGATGAGATATAAAGAACAATTCCAGGATTTAGACAATTTTGGTATTGGTATGGGTCTTATCGTTTCGGTGTTGGTCATGCTTAAATAATTCTAGTCTTGGTCTTAATCTTACATAATAAATCTGTCTGCATTTTGCTTAAATACTTTTACTCTTGGTCTTAGTCTTGCATAATAGATCTGTCAGCATTTTGCTTAAATACTTTTACTCTTGGTCTTAGTCTTGCATAATAGATCTGTCAGCATTTTGCTTAAATACTTTTACTCTTGGTCTTAGTCTTGCATAATAGATCTATCAGCATTTTGCTTAAATACTTTTACTCTTGGTCTTAGTCTTGCATAATAGATCTGTCAGAATTTTGCTTAAATACTTTTACTCTTGGTCTTAGTCTTGCATAATAGATCTATCAGCATTTTGCTTAAATACTTTTACTCTTGGTCTTAGTCTTGCATAATAGATCTGTCAGCATTTTGCTTAAATACTTTTACTCTTGGTCTTAGTCTTGCATAATAGATCTGTCAGAATTTTGCTTAAATACTTTTACTCTTGGTCTTAGTCTTGCATAATAGATCTGTCAGCATTTTGCTTAAATACTTTTACTCTTGGTCTTAGTCTTGCATAATAGATCTATCAGCATTTTGCTTAAATACTTTTACTCTTGGTCTTAGTCTTGCATAATAGATCTGTCAGCATTTTGCTTAAATACTTTTACTCTTGGTCTTAGTCTTGCATAATAGATCTGTCAGCATTTTGCTTAAATACTTTTACTCTTGGTCTTAGTCTTGCATAATAGATCTGTCAGCATTTTGCTTAAATACTTTTACTCTTGATCTTAATCTAGCATAATAAATCAGTCAGCATTTTGCTTAAATACTTTTACTCTTGGTCTTAGTCTTGCATAATAGATCTGTCAGCATTTTGCTTAAATACTTTTACTCTTGGTCTTAGTCTTGCATAATAAATCTGTCTGCATTTTGCTTAAATACTTTTACTCTTGGTCTTAGTCTTGCATAATAAATCTGTCTGCATTTTGCTTAAATACTTTTACTCTTGGTCTTAGTCTTGCATAATAAATCTGTCAGCATTTTGCTTAAATACTTTTACTCTTGGTCTTAGTCTTGCATAATAGATCTGTCAGCATTTTGCTTAAATACTTTTACTCTTGGTCTTAGTCTTGCATAATAGATCTGTCAGCATTTTGCTTAAATACTTTTACTCTTGGTCTTAGTCTTGCATAATAGATCTGTCAGCATTTTGCTTAAATACTTTTACTCTTGGTCTTAGTCTTGCATAATAAATCTGTCTGCAATCTGCTTAAATACTTTTACTCTTGGTCTTAATCTTGCATAATAGATCTGTCAGCATTTTGCTTAAATACTTTTACTCTTGGTCTTAGTCTTGCATAATAGATCTGTCAGCATTTTGCTTAAATACTTTTACTCTTGGTCTTAGTCTTGCATAATAAATCTGTCTGCATTTTGCTTAAATACTTTTACTCTTGGTCTTAGTCTTGCATAATAAATCTGTCTGCATTTTGCTTAAATACTTTTACTCTTGGTCTTAGTCTTGCATAATAGATCTGTCAGAATTTTGCTTAAATACTTTTACTCTTGGTCTTAGTCTTGCATAATAGATCTGTCAGCATTTTGCTTAAATACTTTTACTCTTGGTCTTAGTCTTGCATAATAGATCTATCAGCATTTTGCTTAAATACTTTTACTCTTGGTCTTAGTCTTGCATAATAGATCTGTCAGCATTTTGCTTAAATACTTTTACTCTTGGTCTTAGTCTTGCATAATAGATCTGTCAGCATTTTGCTTAAATACTTTTACTCTTGGTCTTAGTCTTGCATAATAGATCTGTCAGCATTTTGCTTAAATACTTTTACTCTTGATCTTAATCTAGCATAATAAATCAGTCAGCATTTTGCTTAAATACTTTTACTCTTGGTCTTAGTCTTGCATAATAGATCTGTCAGCATTTTGCTTAAATACTTTTACTCTTGGTCTTAGTCTTGCATAATAAATCTGTCTGCATTTTGCTTAAATACTTTTACTCTTGGTCTTAGTCTTGCATAATAAATCTGTCTGCATTTTGCTTAAATACTTTTACTCTTGGTCTTAGTCTTGCATAATAAATCTGTCAGCATTTTGCTTAAATACTTTTACTCTTGGTCTTAGTCTTGCATAATAGATCTGTCAGCATTTTGCTTAAATACTTTTACTCTTGGTCTTAGTCTTGCATAATAGATCTGTCAGCATTTTGCTTAAATACTTTTACTCTTGGTCTTAGTCTTGCATAATAGATCTGTCAGCATTTTGCTTAAATACTTTTACTCTTGGTCTTAGTCTTGCATAATAAATCTGTCTGCAATCTGCTTAAATACTTTTACTCTTGGTCTTAATCTTGCATAATAGATCTGTCAGCATTTTGCTTAAATACTTTTACTCTTGGTCTTAGTCTTGCATAATAGATCTGTCAGCATTTTGCTTAAATACTTTTACTCTTGGTCTTAGTCTTGCATAATAAATCTGTCTGCATTTTGCTTAAATACTTTTACTCTTGGTCTTAGTCTTGCATAATAAATCTGTCTGCATTTTGCTTAAATACTTTTACTCTTGGTCTTAGTCTTGCATAATAAATCTGTCAGCATTTTGCTTAAATACTTTTACTCTTGGTCTTAGTATTGCATAAAAGGTCATGGTTTTGGTTCTGGTCTTGTGATTTCGTTTTTAGTCATATAAAATTGGACTTGGTCTTAGTCTTGCTTATCTGCATGATAAAGACCATGACATTTACTCATCACTAAGAACCATCACAACAGCGTACTCCTTGGCTTTGAATCGAACGCGAATGAGAGACCTGAAGGTGACGAAGCTTATAATGTCAACAGATTTATTCGCTTCGAAATATCACGACACTTATTCTGCGGACCGTACAATTACAAGTTACTGCCGTTTCAACTTAAGCACATGTTTGGTATCTCTTAGCGATCACACGCGAATCTACGGACGGACCAGCTATTTGCGTAACTCTGATGCAAACGGGCTAGCCTTGGTGATATAGTTGCAAAATGGCTTCACACACGGCGTGTGGGTTATTGGGCGATAAAATTTTCATGTTTGTGGGCAAACGCCCGCGCGTGGGCTTTGTGAAGGCGACAGGGCTAAAAGCCTACTATGAAATCAAGTTCTTTATTACATGCCGTTAAGTTATCTCGGTGTCGAAGGAGTTTTTTGTTTTTATTTATACTACGAAGTGATGAGACAGGCGCTACGTTCACCTGATGGTAAGTGACACGCCTGCCCATTATAAGGTGCTACTAGTTAGAATGATATACACTACACCACATTGTGTTCGTCGCCTTAGACGTAAGATGTTGACTTTCATTACCCCAGTAGTTACATTAGCTACAGCGCCCTTCAAATCAGAACACAGTACTGTTTGTCAGATGCAATAGGTCCAGCGATGGTACCTACGTAGATGGTCTGTCCCAACAGAGAATTACCATCAGTGATAGCTTCAGCGCTCTTCAAACCGGAACGCAGTAATGTTACCACAGTGTTGTTTTTCAGCGTCAATAGGCGCTGCGATGTTACCTACGTAGACGCTCTGTACTAACAGAGACCTACCATATGTAATAGCTTCAGCGCCCTTCAAACCGGATCGTAGTAATATTTGCACAGTACTGTTTGTCGGCTGCAATAGACGCTGCGGTTGTAACCTACCCAGACAGTCTCTGGCAGTAGCGACCTGCACTAGTGTAACTTATATTTTTTAATATCCTGTTGATTTGTAACTTAGGTAAATAAAAGAAAAAAAAAAAAAATTTTTCGCAATAAAAAAAAAAAAACTAATATTTTTAGTTTACATATATATGTATATTTATTAAAATTGATTCTTTTATAATATTAGTATTAAATAAGTTACAAAGAATTTCATTTTAACGTGCCATATAAATGTTATAATTATTACATTGAAAATGATATCATAATTATATTATAAAATAATTAATAATTTTAAATAATATTCATGTAACATAATTAATAATGAAGTACACACAAACAGTTGTTATTAAATAATATGTTGATATATTGAATAATATGACTTACAAAATAACTAACAGTTAAAACGTTACTCTAACCTCCGCTGAAGTACATTCAAATGTTATATCACTTAATAACTACGTTATATATTAATAAATATATTACTACGAATGTTCACTTGTTTTAAAAAATAAATAGAATATTATTAAATAATAATCGTTATAAATATAACTCAAGCTATAACGTTATTAATATATTTTGTATACGTATCTTAAATATCGATTACAATGTTTTATTCGATTGATACGATTATAATGATCGTAAAATATAGTGTTATATATCTATTTACGTTGTGTATATGTATATAGATTATCATATGTTTGTCTTGGGTCGCTATTCTATACAGTAAAAGTTTCAAAATGTTAAGGTATAGAAAATATCTCCTAATTCGTTTTGTTCTTTGTATAACACTGAAGCCGGATTACCGATGGTCTCGTTTAGTTTATATCGATATGATCAACATTAATCGCTGAAAAGAAAACTAAAACTAAAAACCGATTATTTTAAGGCTACATAGAATAAACTTAAAAAAAATTAATAATAAACAACAACATCAAATACATTTTTATAATAGTAATGATTAAATGTGATATTAAAATCACTACAATTGATATATATTTTTAAAAACTACATATAACTATGAGAAAAATTTACGCGTCCCGAAGCGTTTTTTTTTTTTTTAATATAAATTTTTATAATTACTAACTTTATTAAACTGGCCCACAGGTCAATTTTTAACAATACACAAGGGCATATATTGCCTATTTTAGGGTGTATCTGTTAAAAAACCTTTGGGTTAGTAAATGTATATTAAATTTTTAAAAATATATCCTAAATCCTTTAAGGAAGATATAGCACATATAATATCTTTTTCTAACACATTAAACAGTAATAAATTTGATCGTAATTGAAGGATATATGTTATTAGAGCAAAATTAGACATGCGTAATTAATATAAACTATTTGATATTTATTTAAATTTAGCTAAAAGATAACAATCCTGACAAATTACTGTATCATACCCACAGCAGAAATATTACAGTAAAATGATAACGGTCAAGTTCGATAGATCATTCTCATACCAAACACTCAATAGATATTCCTAAACCTAAATAAAACTTTATAAAGCATTCGCTACGTGGAAGACAACAATAGCAGATAGTTAACTTTCGATTATTTAAGAATACAACCTTAACTTATAATTAATGATAACGGTTAAAACTTAACTAACAAATATAGCGCGAATACTGACCATACATGAACGCGTCGCATCGCAACCGAAACCGAAGTCTACAAATGCAAAACCGTAAATAAATAAAACGATATCCTTAAATAAATGTAACGACTAATAAAATGATATCCTTAACTTAAAATAAAGATAACATCGATAACCTTACAGTAATACGATATATAATTTTCCACTACACCGCGATATAATTGGCACGATAAGTATATTTGTGCGTAAGAATTATACGATACGTTTTATAGATCTCAGTGGTTAGGTATACGTTTGCCTCATCTGAGACCCTAAATACTTTGAGGTCTTAGGCCTTGGCATGTTTAGCCTGTTCCTCGGCTTGCATCTTCGTACGGAGCGCGGGCACGTCCTCGGGGATCCTAACGATGGTATGGAATTTCTGAAATAATATTACAGTAAATTAATTCCATCGCATCGTTTGATAAAAAGCTGCACTTGGTGAAAATCGACTGCAGACGTCACTTAACACCACTTTGCTATGATGCCTTAATTAACTATAGTTTCGTAAAATACAAAAGAAAAGGCGGCAGCCAGGCTTACCTCCATTCTAGTTCCAGGAGTGACACGCCACAGATAAATCATATATCCAGGAATGCAGAGCATGGAGGAGAGTGCGGTGAACCAGCCGAAAGCGTGCGACCACCAAGGATATTCGTAGTTCATGTATTTGATGGGAGTCCATTGCACCAAGTTGAAGATAAACACGCTCTAAAATTTGAACATGTTTTGATTGATATGTAAGTTATAAAACAGATCTCAGAGGAAGAAAAATATTTGTGTCGTCTCGTGTTTGCTGTACTTCAGCGAGGGAGGTAGAAAAAGTAACATTATTCCCGGAGACATGTACTCGTGGGGTCAAAGGATTTCATTATACGTCCATTAAAGTTAGAAATTGCATGGAACCCAGCTTTTCCCCAGGTAGCGAACACCTTTCTCACACATCATATTACTTCAATGGACGTTTCCACCGCTAAATAGTCATATTATTTTTGAAGTACATATTCATTTGAAAATTTAACTGAACTCTAACAACAAACAAGGGGTTAACTTATTTCACTTACTAATATATCACTTCAATTACATAGGGTATTAAGTGATTAAAAGAAAAGACAGCATGAATTCTCCAATTCCCAAATATTGGTATGGCGACATATTTCCGAAATAAAAGTGTTAGTTACCTTGGCAGGTTCGAAAAACCCCAACTAATCTAACCTAAAACCTCATGCTTATATAATGTTTAAGGCGTAATGCGCATGCAAAGAAGTAATCTCTCGACAGATTACGCAAATAAGTGCATAAGTGATAATGACAAAGTAAACACACGACCGCGATGGTTTCGCGCAACAAATGTTACTAATGATGTTTAAATCATAGTTTAACATCTCCGCATTGAATGCGGGTTATTTATGAACAGAATGTAAGAATTCGATACTTTAGGAATTCTCCAAACGTTACAAAATTAATCAGTAATTCAATAAAATTTACATGAACTAGGAGAAAACGACATTGGACAAAAATTCCGGTACTGGTAAAATTTTGTGTATACTCATAGTATTTATGATAGGATTTTAAATGTAAAAATCGCTTGTATGTTACTTTTAAGTAACTTACATAATATGTATAACATATACGATAAAAAAAATTTACAGAGTCATTTAGAGTTCAAGTTTATTTATGATGGTATATAAAGAATTTTATAGATATTAACTTACAATGCAAATGGCAGGTGTGAAGCCAACCCAGCAGAACTTCCACCAGATGGTGGGGTAGTAACCAATCATCTCCTTGATTCCGTCGTAGAAACGATTGACGCCAAACGCCCAAGAGATGGAGACGCACTCAAAGAAGATCAGGAACAAAAGGCAGAATCCGGATACGGCGTACGAGTCGAGGATTTGGAACACGTACATGCCACCCTAGAAGTTTTTAAAAGTGTTCCTTCAAATAATACACTAATTTAGATTTTCTGAATTTACATTGATGATGATTATGACGATGATGACTCAATGGTCATCAAATTAATACAATTATCATAATGATGATAAATTCGTATAGCGCAACTATGACAATCTTTATCGCAAAGATCTCTTAAAACTATGTTTTGCGTATATAGGATTTAAAAAGAGATCAATTACCTCAGAGATACAGGAAAGTCCAACCAGGTAAGAAATGACGCAAGTGATGGCGATGAATATTTCCTTCCTCCTCCTGAGGAGTTTGGGCCATTCGTCAATGACGGCGGTAATGAAGCCCTCCATGGTGCAGAACTGGCTGTCCAGACCGATGAGTAGAAGCATGAAGAAGAACAGGCAAGACCATAGTGGAGCTCCGGGGAGTTGAAGCACAGCGGATGGGTAAGCCAAGAACGCCAGACCAGGACCTGAGAGAAAAATTGTACTGTGAGTTTATTTTACTTCATGCGATTATGTTAGATTTACTAATAAATCTCAATCAAAGTACCAATGTGATTAATAGATCGTTTAGATATCTATAATACATTCACTTACAGAAGATTTAACTGACACATAAATGAATACAACATCTTGTATGATCTTTTCTTTTGGTAGTCGGGAATTTAACCAGCAAATGGTTATATATCAAGATACATCACACAACACCAACACAATGTTGTATTGGTACAGCACCTAATGTAAATGAATTATTCTCTTTGAATATTTTCATTACGTTTATTGTTTTTTGGTGTCCATTGAGTGTCGTGAATGTTTCCAGCTCATCCTTATAGGAAAACGTATCGTATATCACAAGTTCTGTTGTTTTGTTGATTAAAAAAGTATGATATAATTTCAAAAGAATACATTATTCAAGATGAATCTTTGAACTTCGCAGTACGTAATCTAAATTCTCCATTTACCCGATGCCGCAACTTCAGCGACTGGTCGCTGTTGCTCGTGTGCCATGAACCCGACCACGGAGAATATGACGAAGCCGGCGAACATCGACGTACTCGAATTTACAGAGCACACTATCAGAGCATCCCTGGACAAAAAAATATTCATTGAATTAAACAGGATAGAGCTTCGATTTTGCCTCGAAGTACTTAGATAGTACTTGAGATAAATTAGTACTAATATTTTAATTATTAAAGAAAGAATCACTAGGTTTTATTTCTAATTAAAAATATTTATAAAATCAACAATTGCTTTTAATGATCTTACATTGTAACAAATATCTATTTGTGCTAGAATAAAGACAAAACGGAATAAGTACAAATTGTTACAAGTCCTCATGTAATTCCGCTTTCCTCCATTTATAAGACCAGATCTATGCAATGTTGAAAGTCTGTCTTCATCTGTCTGGTGAAGATGGTAGAAAGCCGCTGGATGTAGGCAAAGCATGGCCGATCGATGTGAAAATCTTCGGGAATACCTATCTCCAGCAGTGGACGTCAATCGGCTGACGATGATCATGATTAATGCAATGTTAAGAAAATTAACAAACCCGTCAAAGAACTTATATTAAATATTAACGTACTTGTAAACATTGTTAGTGAACTTATTGTAGCTGCCCAAAGCGACCAGTGTGCCAAGACCAAGGCCGTAGGAGAAGAAGATTTGCGTGACCGCGTCGATCCACACCTCTGACTCCAGCAGCTTCGACATGTTGGGCATTATGTAAAACTTGATGCCTTCTATAGCGCCAGGTAAGGTGATGCCTGTTTAAAATTCATATGGTTTAATTTTCTTTTTCACTTTGAGTACAGACTAACACAATGCTGTAGCATAAGGGAACGACAGTCTGGTGAGACTCACGGAAATAACGTGTAAATCCTGTAGCTCTCTACGTCCATACCCAGCAATAGTCCTCTGGTAACTAATGGTTATAGTAGTGAACCAAAGCATGAATACTAAGTAAAAAAATTCTTGACAAATTGGAAAAGAATTCAAAAATAAAAAAACTACTACTTTTCTACTGTTTCCTACTAAAATTTAAAAAGCATTATTTCAAATAGATGCTACCTTTGTATTAAATAAATAAAAATTATAGTCCGTTTCAGTTTCAGATTTTATTGCGAACAACGTAACAATCACTCACCTCTGATCAAGAGTACAGTCAGCAGGAAGTAGGGGAAAAGAGCAGTAAAGTAGACAACTTTGCCAGTCCATCGCACTCCCTTCCAGATGCAGAAGTAGCAGAGGATCCAGACAAGAAGTAAAGTCCCGGCGAGCTCCCAGCGAATGTTGCCGATGTTCTCGATGCCGCTCGAAATTTGGAGAGCGCGACGTCTGTTATTGATCACAATATTTATAAATCAGCAGTGGTCAGTTATTTTACTGATTATGGGCGTTACTTGCCGTTATACATTTTTACTTAATTGACCATTTTCAATCATCATCATCAGCCGATAGACGTCCGTTACTAGACATAAGTCTACCCTGAGCGTATGTACGGAACAGATACGTAAGAGGTTTTATATCATTTCATTGATTTTCTGTCCTTTCGGGTTATTAATGACCTGTCTAAAGTAAACCTAAAGTTTGATAGACGTTAATTAAACTGCGGGTTTTGTTACATTATTCAGAGATGCTGTTGATTTTGAACTAAAGGAATATTGATGAGAAAACATGATTAATGTACACTGTGAACGTACCATCGGCCAATATTAGGGTAACAAGTTAATTAAATATCCGGAAAATTTGTGAAAAGGGACTTCAACGTTTTCTTGTAACTTTTTTTTATTTATTGGGAGATATTTACGTAGTTTACTTTTCTGTTTACATTAATTTCGTAAATTATTTTATTCTAAACGTATTTAAAAAAAAGATCGTCAATGTAGGTAGTTTAAAAAATAGCTATATGACTCACTCCCAGAATTCTTTAACAGGATCAGATAGGATAGCCTTGCTGATATTCTTTCCGTTGAGGGTGCAGAGCGTGGTCATGTCGAATGAGGACCAGCAGGTCAGGTTTTTGCGATCGTAGGGATTCACGCATGTGGCCGTGTTCCAGTAGTTGTCGCAGGTGCGCCAAGGTACATCTAGACAGTAAAGGAAAAATCACTGCAGTTATCTTTTAGAAGGGTCGAGTTCAAATAAAAAACGACAGAAATTATTAAATTAGTAAATTATTTAAAATTTCATACAACAATTCAATTAAAGTCCCAATCAAAGACTGTCCAAGTAATACAAGCTTACCTGCTCTCATAGACATGAAGAAGTAGAATATCGCCCATGCCAGGATCACTATGTAGTAAACGTTCATCCAGCAGGACATTACAGCTGCCGCGTAACCGATACCTGTACCATTTTAAAAAGTCTATGATTTAAAGGGCACGATAAGCACTAAAGTTAAGTTTTTCTTAATTACAATAGGCTAATCTAACTTATATTCATGTAATGTTAAGTGACAAAGACTATCCTAGCTACTATCTTCTGGAAAACCATAATATTCTAACAGCGGTAGATTTACAATATGAGTTTGGTAGCTTACGTCTTTGATTTAAAATAAACCACCAAATGATGCCCTGATACTGGGCTAAAAACTTACTCAATGCATTTATCCACTAAATTAGAGTCATAGAAAATAACTAAGCAAGGTAGATTATAGGTGCAACATTACACTAGAAGAGCCTCTACATGTAATAAATAGTCTACATGTAAACAATATACCTATGTAAGTATACGCCGTGGTACACTTCGCTAGAGATACTACAACGAATTCTCTCTACAAAACAATTTTCGCGATGTTGAATAAACATTTTAGAAATTTCAACCACGTCCTTTGATCAAACGCTAACAGCCGCCGGATTTTGGTGAAATAATATTACTAAGTTATAAATAAAGTAATGGCAATATTTGTGTAGTTAGTTCACCTTGATAATCTAGCTCAGATATGTTGTCAGCTAAAATATTTGTGTACGGCGGCAGATAATATGAAATAAGCAAGCCGGGCGATTGAAAAATAATAAACCCTTTGTTGTTTAAACAGTTAAACTATTGTCCAATTAAAAATTTTCCTGTCACAGAGTCAACTCATAAAACTCATCTTGATGCTTTTTCGTGTAAAAAAGAGTATACTCTTTGCAAATTTGTAACCAATCATCGATTATCAAAAATCCGTTACCGGTGAGATACCTATCAGTTGTTATACAGGCACCGACAAGAAGTAAACCAGCCCCTCGTTGATGATGCCTCAGTCATAAATTGTCATGGTTATTACACCGCTAAAGACTTTTTTGGTCCTTTTCACATTTGCGTTCAACATTAAATCCATCTGAATAGTTTCTTCTCAACTCATTTCGGTGATTTATTATCTATTTACTCTTTATCGTAAAATTGAATACTTGCTTATTACTACTCTTTGTGATAATATCTCTCGGTTGGTCCTTAGATGAGAATTATACTTATTATTACAACTATTACAGACCTCGAAAACTACTTTTCTTTCATAAGACGGTAAATTATTCAAAAAGTTATAAATTTTTGTAAACTACCTATTAATCTGTATTTTCTCAATCCTAGAAACAGTAAATCACATAAACGTTAATAGCCGAAGTGAAATTCCATATAACTAATCTTACCTTTAAATATCGGTGCAATCTTGAACACACCCAAACCGCCAATGGTAAGCATCTGGCCCATCGCAAGTTCCATGAAGAACATGGGGATACCAGCGAGAAACAGCGTCAGGAAATACGGTATGAGGAAAGCGCCGCCACCATTCTTATAGCAAAGGTACGGAAAACGCCAGACGTTGCCCAAGCCGATGGCTAAGCCTATGACGGATAGAATGAAGTCCAGCTTACTTGCCCAGGAACCTCTTTCGGGGAGATCAGATTTAGTAGCCATATCGCTGTAGACAATACGTAAACATAAATATAAAAACTTTAATACAACATTTGAATGGAATCTCTCACATACACATCTATGTACTCTACAGAAATTAATTGTGAAGCCATCATTACATTGTCTATGTTTGTGCTTAAAAAATTTATATATATATTGCGTTGTATAATATGTAGAACTATAAATACTTTGGCTTCTTTACTATCATCACTTACTTCATCGTCTTCTACGTAAAATATTAAGGTAGTATGATTTAATCACCTCGCTTTACCACTGACGCCCTGAACGCTCAGCTCAATTTCATCACCGCGCGAATCATTTTTCACATCCATCGTTACTTCCTTTTTCTCAATTGATTTCTTCTCCAAAAGAACTCCTCACTTATTTTACTTCACTCACTCTTACAAACTCTTTCACAACTTTCTATTTTAAGATTGATTGTTAATATAACATTTCTTAATGAAGAGTCAAGAAAGTGGGTTTTGAGCTCCTGCGTCAATCTGTAACAATGAAAACATAAATTGTAATGACATTAATCAAAATTTTGTAAATTTATTGAAAGTATTGATAGTTTCAATAACAAAATAACTTTAGATCGTTGGACCTAAACACTGATTATTAAGAAATATTGTAATTCTCCTCAAACATTAAAAATTAACCTATAACTAGAATTCTAAAATTACAGGAACTAAAAATTGTATAGCAGGACAGGAATTTTTACTGGTGGTAGGTCTCTGTTGATGAAGATCGTACATGTAGATACCAAAATAATAACTATTTGTGCTCATGACCAAAAGCTCGTGGTAACTAAGTAGGGTGATGAGACTTAAATGTTATTTCTCATTGCGACCAGCACAATGTGGTGCTTTGTCATCACTGTGTTTGCATTGTTGCATAGATCTAATAGAATAATTCCCTGTGTTGTTTGAGTACAATTATGTCCGTCAACCAAAGAGTTCAAAACTGTTCCTATTAAATATAAACGGCCCTAGCATCAATGTAGATCCGTTCAACTAGTTTGCTAGTTATCCAGTTAGCGAGACAACCGTTAAATGACAGCTGACAGCCCTGGTAACGCATGATCGATATGATACGTGTAGTCTAACCGCAACCAATTGTCAGCCTTCTTCATCAGTTCCAGTGGTCTGTTGTAAATTTTGCCAATTGATGATGAACTGCAATATTTTCTTACTAGGAAAGAGAACAAATTATCACATCCTAAAGGGTGGAACCAACCATCCGGTTGTTATAAATGATTATACATTTAAACTTCACTATGAATCAAGATTATTCGATGAAGCAAAGTGCTACTATATGTGAAGGGTGCAAGGGATCCCGTACAACTACTCACGAGATACAAGCCCACCACACCTGCTCGTGGTGCACCCTGATAATCAACAAACGAAGCTCTGGCCCCCACCAACCTGCATTGGGCCAGCGTGATGGGAAATGACCCAAATCCCTCCATTTGAATCCCTACCCAATTAGAGTGGACGCCCATGGGCTAATGATGATGATGAAGTGCTACAAACTATACATTTACTATACTATACTTGACATTTACTGCATTTCAGTTCGAATTTCACTCTTGCTTATAAAATTACTGAGACATGAAGTCGATCATCCCAAGACGGCTACTAATAGACTAAAAACAACCAACTCCAACAAAAAAAAACTCTACTAGCTTTTTTTAGAAGGCAGGGGATATATTTGAAAGATTCTGATTAACACAAAAACATATAAAACGTCTCATACAAGTTAACTTCGTTTAAGACAAAGCAGCCACCAGAAGAAGGAGAAGCGAAGATAGGAGAGTTAGGTATAAACCAATAGAGAAATTCATTTATTGACTAGATAGAAGCTAGATGAAATTGTAACAAGGAATATTGTTGCATCATGAGAAAATAACCACTCATCTAATTTAAACAAACCTGTAGTTAATCGGAAGACAGATCTACTTTAACAGGAAGTTAGGAGATCTGTATCGTTAATGTCTCATTTTGTTCCTAAAACTAATTGATATCCATTTCCGTCTCGTATTGACTAAAATATAACGAAATCAAATGCCCCATTACCGTCATACTTTATAAAGTACCTTCGTTAATGCACATAACTTCAGATCTCCACGGACTTATACTTCAGGGATAAAACTATGTATTCTGGCGATTGGTCTCCGTTATCTACTTGTATTGTACCACCGCAGCGTTTATCTGTGCTGCCAAACAGTAGTATGCAAACTTTACTATGCTTCAGTTTGATGGACGTAGTGACTAGTGAAATTAATTGGCTTGTAAAACTTAATATCTTGTGTCCCAAGGCGGAGATGTGCTGCAGTTACCATCAGAAATAACGATCCATGTTATGAGCGGATGTCTCACTTCCTATCTGGTAGACGCTTTACTCATCTTATTGATCCGAATAATAAAATAAATGCTAGTAACTTTTCACTTCAACTTTTTTTATTATCCTAAGAAGCTTTGAGAAGAGTCAGACGTACTGTAGTAAATGAAACACCTACGCATAACAACGTGGCGCTAGTAAGAATAGTGTACGTCACTATATTATGCTTGCTGCCTTGAGACACGGTGTTGTCTCGCTAACTGGACCCCAGTAATGTTTGCACACGACTGTTCGGCATCAGAACTAGGAGCTGCTGTTATACCTACCTAGACGGTTTGCAAAACTGAGACTCACTACTAGTAAAAAGGATCGTTCCTATATATTTACTTCATAGATAACAATATTTAATAATCTTCAAGCATGTTTTGTCTTCTGTATCGAACTATAAAGCAAATAAAAGAGGAAAATTAACGTAGGTTTTATATAACTTACAAAATAATGAACGCACAGACACACACACTAGTATAGTAACACGGAACGCACAAAATCCATCATCACAAACACACGCGTGTAACGTTACTGCGTATAACGGAACGCGCCGGCAAACGTCAAACGCGAGGGCAATATGGCGGACGGTTTGACAGCTTCGTCTGCGTGCTCTCGCGCCACATGCTTGGACGTGAATGCGGCTCCAGTCGGGATCATGGCACCTAGTACAGGATGAAATACATGTGAATCGACCAACTGTCAGCCGTAGAAAGAATTTATGAGCTTATGAACGGTTCGTTGATGGACAATTTGGACCCTCCGGAAAGCGTGGCAGGGGATCGATCGCGGGACGCCGATTTGCCCGGTCGATGTTGTTACGACTGATATCCTACGTTGTATTCATTGCACATGTACTTTAGTATTAACATACTAAACCACTCCGCTCTGTGACCTATTGCTGGCTAGACTAGACTTAGGAAATTTGATACTGAAATACAGAAATTATTCCTACATCTCAGTAGCTAATTTTAAAAGGAGGAAATAAATAAAGTTATAGAAGGTATAGACAATGATTTATGGACTTAACTATAAAAATTAAGTAAAAAAGGAGAGTAAGTTGATTACTCCAGAAATAAGAGAGATAGGTACGCCATTTCTACTGTTAAATAGGACGTTGCTGAGGAAACGCTAAAAGATTATAAGTGTTAGCGTGCATTCACTGAAAAATTTTTAAAAGTATACTTTTTAATTATGTCCTAGTTTTACTTTCATAACTTTATAGACAGAGAGTAATAAATTCTATAAATCTTCTAAAATTACCGAAACTTCGGATCCAGAAAGCATATTAAATATTAAAAAACTTTCCATGCCAATCAAACTAAAAAAAAGCAGAATTCTGTCTTCTATCAGACTACGGATCATTGAAATTCAGGACTTAACAGTTTAGGACATGATTGAGGAACTAAGTCACTAGATTGATTAATTAGTTTCACACACGAAAACTTCAATGAAAGCGGATCTCTGGTTAATATTGAAAATATGTTCCTATGTTGCTGCATAATATGACTAAGGTAACGCCTGGTTGTTGTACAAAAAGAGTAAAAGGCTCTCCGGAATCTTGGGCTTTGTAAGTGCAACGTCATTACTAAGGGATGGAGGGCTAATATAAAATGTTCTTGTATTTATCGTAACACAGCGCGGGCGTTAGAATAGCTATTGGACTTGTTGACCGTTCATTATGTAGATGATTCTGAGTCCGTGAGGTACTCCGTATCGAGAATGACATTTGAGATATCCTTCTATAACTCTCCACTCCTACCTACAACACGGTAGATCCGGAATCGAAGCAGGAACCCCGTGTCACAAGCAAGCGTTCTATGCTCTACGGAAGCAATTCAATCGTACTAGTCATCATCACATGAGCGTTTTATTTGATGCTTTGTGCGATTTCTGTTCATAACAATATGCTTTCTTTTAACAAAAAAAAACATGTTTCAGAACACAATCAAATTAAGGATACGGGTTGCAATTAAAAAAAATTACACACATTTAACAGGTACAAAAATAAGTTATAATACTTTCTATAAAATACTAAATATGGATCCAACTTTAACTAATACAAAGATGAATACAAGGCAACGAGCTGCACGAGGAGGCTGAAATCGGGTTAACTTTAATTTAGCAGATCTTTGATTTAAAAAAAAATATCTTTGCTTCAGTGACGTAGAAATAAAATTAAAATGTCAGTCGTATATGAGACTCACGTGTTTCCCGCCTTCCGCCAACTACGCCTTAACTGGGAGTATCAGGACGTGCTCTCACCAGCAGAGCCTGCGGGGTTGTAGACAAAGGACAATTCTGAGAGCTAAGGGATGTTGGTCCACGCATGCGCTGTGAGCGTCGTCCTGCGACCCCTGAAGGTTTTCAGCGAAATTAATCTACGTACAGTACATATTGTGAATACGGTCCGGTGCACCGCTATTTTGCATTTCGCTTATTCATTCTAAAGGCGTGTTCACATTCACACTGTTGTATCAGCATCAGCTCGCTGCAATCCATTGCTGGATGTAGACCTTTATCAAAAAACGCCAATGACTCAACTTTGTCTATGAGCATCCAGTCGTGGTCAAGGTGCGTCCTCCACTACGCTTCCATTCTCAGACACATCTCCATCGGTGGTCAGTTCTTCAACAGGAGTAACTAGCTCATTGGAACTTCGGGTCACATACACTAACCCTTGGATCTGGAGACGCATTGTCCAATCTTAACTACCAGAGAAACGATGATCATAGCTGTTCCTCTCCTTGATTTGAACCCTTCTTATTTCTGCCAACAGAAAAAAGTCTCTTAAATTAGGATATAGTGTTGAATCTGGGGTGGAAGGATTCCGGCACAACAATTCACAGGATCCCAGCCATCCTCACCAGCTCGTGGTGCACCCTGCTAATCAACAGCTCTGGCGCCCACCAACCCGCATTGGACTTCTACAAACGTGAAGAATTTTGGAAGAGGCTTACGTCCAGCTGTGGACATCTATCAGCTAACGATGATGATGATGAAGGAGACAGCATCCAGAGCGATGAACACAAAGTTTACTACTTTTTTTTTTATTTAACTAAGCGACGAGACGAGCGGCACGTTCACCTGATGATGAGTGATACGCCTGCCTATAACAACGTGGCGTTAGTTAGGACGATACACTGCACCACATAGCGCTCGTCGCCTGAGGCGTAAGATATTGAATCTCATTACCCAAATAATTACACTAGCTACAGCGCCCTTCAAACCGGAACACGAATATGTTAGCAAAGTACTTTTTGCAACGCTACTAATTTTGGGCGGATGTATCTTTCACCATCAGATGATATTCTTTCTTGTTCTGTCTCGTGGTATGTAAGACATTACAGGAAGCTTTTTACTTAAAGGGTTGAAATACAACATTTTCAATTGGTTCATAGCTTTGGAAGCAAAATGTCGTGAAGCCTGAGGAGTACGCAAAGAATTTACGTAGCCAACCGCCAGGGACAGGATATGCTCCTTTATGATTATAAAGGAGCATATCCTCATATTTAAAGGAACAGATAACAAGGAAAAGGCTTCTGTGATTTTTTTAAACATTGATATAATCAGGTAACTGATTAACTGAATTATAACTGGTGGTAGGTCCCTGTTGCCGGAGACCGTCCAGGTGGTGGGTACCACCGCAGTCCCCATTGAAGCCGACAAATTACTGTACAAACATTACTGTGTCCGGACTGAAGGGCGCTGCAGCTAGTGTAGTTACCATCAGGTGGTGGGTACCACCGCAGTCCCCATTGAAGCCGACAAATTACTGTACAAACATTACTGTGTTCCGGACTGAAGGGCGCTGCAGCTAGTGTAGTTATCATAAGGTAGACGTCTCCCTCGTACTCGTCCCTTCGGAGAATAAAAAAAAACTTAGGTACTACCGAAGCGCCTATTGCATCCGATAAACAGTATTGTGCCAACATTACTGTATTCCGGTTTGAAGGGTGTTATAACTAGTGTAATTATTGGCGTAATGATACTCAACATCTTATGTCTCAGGCGTGTGTAATGTGGTGCAGTGTATTTTAACTAACGCTACATTGTTATACGCAGGCGTATCACTACCATCAGGTGAATGACCCGCTCCTCAAAAAAAAAAAGATTATTTACATACATATAAATGTAACCGCTTTATATTTCATAAACAGTGGATGTATATCCGTTGCCTTTGCCTACAAAAATACTACACACAGTAATTATGTTGACAGCTTTGCATTTCAACATGGCGGCCGCCCGTTATCGTTTCCCGCTGAAAATCTCCGCCGCAGACTCGCAAATATTCTAACGCCCCGAAACACAAACGGCTCAAGTGAAGCTTAAGCGTTGCAACAAGTTAAGCAACAGCCACCTTATTGTAACTTAATAGAGATTAATTTCCTTTATTTAATATTGAATTAAGTTTATTGTCTTGCGAACGAAGTATTTTAATTAATATTATTTCACGCTGAGCTGAAAGGGGATTTAATATTTTATTGAAATAGACGTGGCAAAGTACTCAGGATTTTATACAACTGATGACTAACAGGCTCGTAGGTCGCCTGATGACGAAGTTCACAGGAATCTGTAAGTCTATGAGCACTAGAATTGTATTACTTAAAAACCTTTTTGAAGTACTCAATATTGTAGCTCCTAGAGAAAACTTTCTAGAACAGGCTTTCTCAAACTTTTGCCTCCACGAACCCCTTGTTGTTGTTATTGATGGCAAAGTGTTAACTAATAAAATCCTCTTTCCGCCCTCGAAGAAAATAATAATATTGCTTGTTGAAGAAAAATAAGTTTTTTTTAATATAAAAGGTAACAAACACAGTACTGTAGGCTTTCTTTTTTGACGTAAATTAAGTCAATTTTGTGTATGGATTCTTCCACCACAACTCACGGGTTCCAAGCCAACATCGCCTGCTCATCAACCCTACTAATCAACAAACGAGGCCCTGGGTCCCACCAACCCGTATGGAGCAAGTGTGGTGTGAAATGGTCCAAATATGTGGGGGACATATGAATCCCTACACGAACGATGTGGGTATCTTTGAAAAAACCTGTGTCCAGCTGTGGAAGTCTATCGGCTGTAGATGATACAGTCAATTAGGAGTAATTTTGGACAATTTTAACTAGAAATCTAGTCTAATTCTGTATTTCGTTTTTATCTTAACCAACTGTTAAAACCCACTCTCATATTGTAGCTAAGAGCAACAGGAAATTCACCGTTTCGCGTAACAGTTGGGGATACTATTCCTGACCAGCAACCCAAAGATCTATCAAAGACATCCTTTTTAAATCAGCTTGTAGAGTTTTAACTTCTTCTTCTTCTTAATATTTGTCCCGTCTTAAGACAGGGCCTGCTTTCTTACTTCTCTCACTCCACTTCGCTCTATTTGGAACATCACTTTCTTTGAGATCGCAGCTTATCATATCATTGTCACTACACTCAGCCATCGCAGCTTCGGTCTTCCTCTCCGTCGTTTGCCGGCTATATTGAGGCTGAGTGTTTTGTTGCCTTTGTACTAAGGTGGTCTTCTTTTGACATGCCCATACCATCGCAGCCGGTTTTCCTGCAGTTTTTAGGCAACATCGCGTACTCCGAGGCTGCCACGCACGTACTCGTTGCGGATCTTGTCGAGTCTCGTTATCCCACACAGTAGAGTTTTAACTGCTGTTGCTTAATACACAAACTAGAGTTTATGGTCTTCTTAATGACCACGAACAGGTTACCATCGACTGGTGAATGCCTAGGAGTTCGCGTACCCTACTCAGATAAACTCTATACTAGATATATCAAATATTTCCTAACATGTGGTGAATAGTCTCAGTGACCTAGTTTTGTTCACCCACAGTAATACAAAGACTTGTGACGAAGAGCTGTTTCGGCTTATTCACTAGGAATAGGCTCACCCAGTTCATTTTTGATTCATGGACCAAACAATAACGCTGGAGGTCTGGTTTGTATGGTCTCTTAATGAAATAATTAAAACACACTTTTGACCAGTTAGCAAATCAAGAGCAGGCAAGTTAACTGACTAAAAGTGTCCAAGGTATAGAAGGTGCCTTACCAGAAGGAGAAAAAGAGAGTGAGATAGGTGATGACAAGACCAAGGCTATATCCGCTGATGTAGGCGACAGCGTTCCTGTAGGAGTAGTGAGCCAAGAAGATGGAACTTTGTAACTTCCTTCATCATTATCTTGTATTTTAACATATATCATCATCATCATCAGCCGATAGAGGTCCACAGCTGGACATAGGGCTCCTCCAAAGATCTCCACATCGATCGATCCTGCGCTGCCTGTATCGCCGGACATCAGGGGCAATCATTTATAAGGGTTCATTTGATGGTGGCCATTTCCCACCACGCTAGCCCAATTCAGGTTGGTGGAAGCTAAAGCCTCGTTCGTGGATTAGCAGGCTGCACCACGAGCTGGTGAGGTTAGGTTGGGTCCCGTGAGTTAAAATATTTTTTTGTGGTGGTGCTTACCTAGACGAAACGGAAACCTAACCATCAGTAATATAGTAGTGTAAGTAAATTAATCAAATTAATTAATGGAGTATTTATTATTTACTGTTAAGTAGTCTATAGTAATGATTGTGTTAACAATGAAACTCCCCCTTAACCCACGGCCGGATGCAATGGGAAAGTGGGTCACGGGATCGATATGGCGAACTTGAAAAGTCGACCTCCCGTGGGAACCAACAGCAGTACAGCCGCGACGACAGCAAGTCGAAGTTATTAAATACACCTTACTTAAGTTAAACAATAACTTAAAGGTTCTAACTTATTTACTGTTGTAAATAACAAACCGATTACTATAACATTCTTCTTTGTTACTTTTGATAAAGTAAACCTAGCTGTTACTCGCTTTAGTCCCGTAACACCCCCACAACCTCTTCTGGGAGTGACATTTTATAAAAATCCCTTCGTAGCTGCCATGTGCCTTTGCCGTGTCCATAGGAATATTCCTATCAACTGGCAAGTCTCCAGGTCTTATAATTCCAGAGGTATCGTGATGAAATAGATATTTACACAGCATACATAAAATGTTAAGTTTCGTTACTATTGTTATTACACAAGATACAACGCCCTTCAAACCGAATAACGGTAATGTTAGCACGGTGCTGTTTGTTGTCTACCGGTGGTTCCTAGACCGTTTCTGGTAAAAGGAACTGTCTGTGTATCGTTTCGTTGAATTACTATCAAATAAAGGACATCCTCCAGTCAAAGAACAAAATTGACAGATTCATAATCATCATCATGATTATCAGCCGATAGACGTCCACTGCTGGACATAGGCCTCCTCCAAAGATCTCTACATCGATCGTTCCTGCCCGTATCCAGCTGCTTCCCGCAACCTTCACCAAATCGTCGGATCACCTGGTGCAGGGCCTGCCAACACTACGTCTTCCGGTACACGGTGGCCATTTGAGGACCTTACTGCCCCATTGGTTATCAGTCTTTCGAGCAATGTATCCTGCCCATGGCTACTTGAAGCTAGCAATCTTTTGGACTGTGTCGATGACCTCAGTACTCCTGCTGATCTCCATCTATTTCATAACAATGAAGGCTAAATTAAATGTAGAGTAGATTTAAGTAGTACGTAGTTTGAAACTGGGCCGCTGCGGGCGTAGTTTCACAACTGTAGTGTTGTGGCGCGGAGTGGGCGGTGGTGGGGCGGAGGCGCAGTCCCACGGGAGCGAGGCGCGACATCCGCGGGGAGCGCGCGGACGTGACGAGATCCGGCCCCGGAGCATCAACGCGGGAAACCGCACCGACGACAGGTCCCGAGATCAGCATCATTCATACAACATTTAATATGATCGTGTTTATCTGGAAATGTTTCTGCATCATATGCTACTTAGGATGATGTTCACAACACTTAAGAAATAAGAAATTAAGTTCGTTACTCGTTACCCCAGTAATTTCACTAGTATAACGCCCTTTAATCCGGAAGTAACGTTTGCACATTATTGTTCAGCAACAGAAATAGTAGCTGCGGTGGTGCCTAGATAAACTCCTTCAGATACCTATAAGTAGATCTCTGGTTAATGTATTCTACAAAGAACGGTCTTCTGTTTGAGATCCATGACTCCCGAAGATTGTTTAGTATCGTCTAAAAGACCTATGCCCAGCAGTGGGCGTGGATATATTGATATGATGATAACTAGTTGACATATGCAGATTTCTTTCTATATTAATTTTATTCTAGTATCTGTTAAGGGTTCCGCACAACTCATAGAACCCAAGCCAGCCTCACCAGCTCGTGGTGCAGGCTGCTAATCAACAAATGAGGCTCTAGTTCCCACCAACCCCCATTGGGCCAGTGTGGTGGGAAGTGGATCCAAATTCCCCATATGAATTCTTACCCGATGTGGGAACCTTTGGGAGAGACCTACGTCCAGCAGTGGACATCTATCGGCTGACAATGTTAATTATATATATACACTAGCTGTTCCCCGCCCGCTTTGCTGACCGTAATATAAAAATAGATCACAAATGGCTTTCTCTAGTAACCGTTACTATAGCAACCGCATAAATATCACAACATCAAAACGGTTATAAAGATTAATTAGAAATAAAATGATGATGGATCTATGAAATTCAAAAAGTGAATAGCGTATAACTATGTATAGATCATTCCGTGTTGAATACTCATGTTCCCGTGTCGATACGATCACTAGTTTTCACGTGATTGGGCAACAAAGCAAAACCCATTTTCATTATATATCTCTATCTATCTCATTATATATATTCTTAAAACTACTGAACTGATCATCATCGTTACCACTGTCTGTATGCAATAGAAAGACGGTCATCAGAAAGGAATGAGACGTATTGTTAAGCTTGTGACCAACACCTGAAGTGATGACCACGACCACTCTATCCTGAGTGATAGCGACCAAGTAGAAGAAAACTATAACACTGTAATAAAATATTGTTATAAGCTCAGCTTATTGATCGCTCATAAGATAAACTACGTTTTCTTATGTATTTATATATACAAAAATTTATTAATATATATGAGTATATATGTGTATGTATATATGTATACAGGTCTCAAGATTTATCTTGGGATAAATAATCACACGTTAGTATAACGAGTTTCACAGACGCACACAGCGTCGGCTCACACCTAGCGAATGGGGAAGTGATTATTGTGATACGCGGCTCGGCTTCCTATAGTTCCTGTTCGAATTTAGGGCCATGTAACATGAGCGATGAACGTACTTACATTATGTAATATACATTATATATGTATATTCAAAGAATTATATATATAGGTTTAGTAAACGCTTCGATTTACTGGATAGGAGGATAGGTCTCTGTTCCCACAGCTCTTTAGTCTCGTGCTATAAGGAAAAGGACTAAGGTGTTCCCTGTCTGTACAAGGCGACTAAAAGGGTCCTCGGGTTCGTGAACCTTGAGGGTGGGGGCCCTTAGAGCTCAATAAGCGAGCCTTAGGAGGACGACAAATGCATAGTGGTCTTGTATTTGCCGTAGCACAGCGTGGGTGCTTAGGAGGGCTTTGAAACTTCCGCGGGATGTTTTAGCCAGAGAGCAGGGGGGCACCTGTGCATTCCGTAGGAGATCCCGGAGCCCCTTCTAATGCACTGAGGGACACAACCGAGAGGGATTTTAATAGGTAGAAGTTAGTAACCATCTAGGTACCTAGAGACCATCTAGGTAAGAAGCTACGGTGGTCCGCAACATCTATTACAGCGGACAAATAGTACTGTGCGAACATTACGTTATTCCGGTTTGAAGGACGTTGTGGCTTGTGTAATTACCTGGGGTAACGAAACTTACATCTCGAGCGACGAGCGCGACGTCGTGCTCTATATCACATTCTTACTAGCGCCTCGTTGTTATGTGTAGGCGTATCACTTAAGATCAGGTGAACGTCTGGCTCGAATCGTAGTTTATTTCAATAAAAAAAATACTCTTACCTTTTAAAGTTAATTTAAACTGAATCTTTAACGACAAGACTAGATGAAGAAAACATTCACCTAGGAAAGGAAGACTAAACGAATTACTAGTTAAGATGTTACTACTACTACTTACTAGTTAAGATAACAGCATCCGCTGTTCACAGTGACATGTAAGGTATATTACTTCATTAATGAAAGTAATTTATTTACTTACAACGTCCTTTAAACCAGGAAACAGTCATAATAGCGTATTAGTAACCAGTAGGAATATTCTACAGTACAATCTGAATAGATTTATTTTTATACAAGGAAACGAGACAAGCGGAACCATCACCTGATATTAAGTGATCATCTTGCCCATAACACGTAGCGCTAGTTAGGATGTTATACACTGCCTACATCCTCGTCGTCTTGACACAAGATGTTGAGCCGTGATATCACAGTAATTGCAGTAGCTATAGCGCCCTTCACACCGGAACACAGTAATGTCTGTACACTACTGTTCGCCGGTGGCAATAGGAGCTGCGGTGATACCTAGAAGGGCTGTATTATCGGAGACCTGTCACCATCGTTCGCACCACCTTGTCACAACACTCATCATCATCATCACCATAATTTAGATGTCCTATCAACTTTCAATATCCTCTTCTTCATAAAGCGCTTCTCCAACTAGTGAAGGCTGGTGATCAGCGTGGTACAGTCCTTACTGTCTTTAGTACAGCGGAACAATTCAGACGCCTCAGATATGCCACTCCATTCCCTGATATTCCTCAACCATAACTTTTTCCTCTTCCCCACCAACATCTTCTCTCCGTTATAAATAAAAAAGCATAGTTTTTTTATGGTTTATTGAATAACTGTATAAATTCATTCCCTAATATTACTATGTATTAGTAACTTTTAATTAGTAAGGTCCCAGAGTAACGCCTATGTACCGGTAGATGTAGTGGTGGGAGGCCTGTCACAAGGTGGACCGGCGATGTGGTGAGAGTCGTGGGAACCCACTGGTTGTCAGCAACGCTGGACCGTTGGATGTGGAGATCTTTGGAGGAGGCCTATGTCCAGCAGTGGGCGTCTATCAGGTGATGATGAAATAATTCAAAGATCAAAAATAAAGGAATCTTTATTATAAACTAAACTTCTATACTAGTATTCAATAATCATGTTTCATTTCTATCAGGATCCCGGTTCGTGAGGATCACGTTGTGAAATCTGAAACAAATTTTAAATAGTAACTTTTTTTTTTAATTAAGGGACGAGTTGAGCGGGACTTTCACTTGATAGTAAGTGATACGTCCGCCCATAACCTTGTAGCGCTTGTTAGGAGAACATACTGTTGAGACATAATATGTTAACTCTCATTACCCCAGTAATTTAACTAACTACAACGTCCTTCAAACCGGAACAGTAATGTTTACGTACTGTTTGATCAAGAGCTTTGAGAATCGTGAGATGTGAGCGTGGATTGGCCACAAGTTACGGAGACCTATGTTAAGTATATAATAATCATCATCATCATCAGCCTCTGTTTCTCCACTGCTGGACGTAGCCTTGATATAATCCTTCCCCAGTCTTCCACCAAATAGGATCCTAGACTTATCCACCCACTTCCCACCGCTCTGATGATGTCATCGGCCCATCTGGAGCGAGAGCATCCTGCACTTCTTCGACCTCCACTCCAAGACTTCACCATCGGCCGTCACTGGCGTAACTGGCCACAAAAATGATAAAGAGGTTATGTGAATAAAAAAAAAAGTTGTAATATACCTCTTCAGGTGGCGCAGCAGGGTGCTCCGCTGTGTGTAGCTCTTCTCGCAGCGCGCGCACGCGTGCTCGCGCTCGCCGGTGTGCGTGCGCGCGTGCACGCTCAAGTTGAAGCGCCTCTTGAACGTTTTATTGCACGTGCTGGTGTAACAACAATGCATGACATTAATTATACAATGAGGTGAGATCACAGCCAACCCATCTCCTCCCGAGGGTGGGAGACGTTAGCAGTACGGTCTGCACGTCTAACTGAAGACGGCAGTTCCGCAAACATTAACCGTTAGTAGGTCTCGGGTTAGTACGAATAGGACATGCAAGCCCCGCCTGCAGTAGAAGGCGACTAAGAGTCTAGGACTTCGCGAGCTTTGAGGGTGGGAACCCTTATACCAGGGACAGCGTCTGGCTCAGCGATGATGTGAGAGTTAGGCTCCTCCACAGAGACGTGTCTACACAGTGTAGAGGAGCACCGGTGCATTCTATAAGAGATCCCGGAGCCTCTCCGAATGCACTGATGCAGACCAACGAGGGGGTTTTAGTGAGTAAGAATCTTACATAATCCTGAATTCCCCCCAGAAGCAGGGTATCTTTCGTAGATTTCTCCCTCGGAACAAACAAAAAAGGTCTTGATAGGTACCACCCCAGCACCAATAGGAGTGTTCAAACATAACGGGGTTCCGGTTTGTTAGGCGTTGTAGTCATTAAAATTACTGAGGTAATGAAACAAAATATTTTTTTTTTATCTACAAATTGACGACACGAGGACGGTCACCTGACGGTAAGTGACACGCCCGCCCATAACGTGACGCTAATTAGGATGATCTGCACTGCTCCACATATTGCTCGTCGCCTTGAGATATAAGTCAAGTCTCGTTACCCCTGTAATTTCATTAGTTTTAGCGCCCTTTAAACCAGATCACAGTAATGTTTTCACACTACTTTTAGTCGGTTATAATAGGCGATGTGTAGGTAGTGCACCATTAAATATCATCATACAGTCTCGTGGCTTAAAGCGATGAGTACAATTAGGTGCATTGTATGTCATCCTAACTCCACGTTATGGGCAGACGTGTCACTTATCATCGGGTGAAAATCCAGCTCGTCACATCATATAAAAAAAACACAAACAACACCCAATGATGACCACGTGAATCAGTCGTTCGCTGTCCGAATACAGCAGCTTCTCGTGACCGTCCTCAGATCATGATCCATTTTATGGGTGCCTGTTAACTTCACGAGAGATGGCAAGTGTGATGGTGATATTGAAAGAAGAGTTTTAAAAGGGAATCAAGTCAATGGGGCACTTCATAACTTTATGAATAGCCGGAACGTCTCACAAAGAGCACGACTGGCTGTGCATAGAGGCGTGTTGGTCCCCATACTGATGTATGGCAGTGAAAGTTGGGTATGGCAGAAGAAACATGAAAGTAGGATTAATGCTGTGGAGATGAGAAGCCTGAGAAGTATAACTAGAGTGAAACGGATGGACAAAGTGAGGAACAGTGTGATAAGGAAGCGGTGCGGCGTGGTTGAAGATGTAGTGACAAGGATAGAGAAAGGGATGCTTAGATGGTTCGGCCATGTCGAAAGAATGGATGAAAGAAGATTAACGAAAGAAATATACAAGGTAAGAATGATTGGAAAAATCGGTGCAGGCCGACCTAGACGGACATATTCCGATCAAAACGGAGATGTCCTAAAGAAAGGCCGGATCAAAAGCACACGCAACCGACGAGCGTGCATGAAGACGCTTATGAAAGTGGAGGAAGCGAGAGAGGTGTGTCAGGATCGTAGCAGGTGGAGAGAGGTGGTCTCTGCCTACCCCGCTGGGAACGAGGCGTGATATATATGTATGTATGTATGTTAATTTCATCTGGCTACGCTGCAGCCATTCCAGGATCCTACTTGCCATCATCTTTCGATCAATCTATCTCGCTCGTTGCCTTCCAAGGTTTGCATCTTCCTGGTTATATCGGTGACCTCAGGTCTCATGCGGATCTGCATATTTATGATTAGATTCACCTGCAGCTGTACGGCCTTGTGCTGACGTGCATCCGCTTGTGGAACCTGAGCTGCTTAACGTCGGTCAGCTCCTTACCGCAATGATCGCACAGGAACTTCCTTACTATACCGTGCTCCTGAAACAATCACAATCACGTCATGGTCACAGCCTAATCAGATATTAGCAAAAATAGAAAAAAAGTTTTTTTTGAAGAAGCAACGGCAGAAGGGAGACGGTTACCTGATGGTGATTGATACGCCCGTATAACTTAGCTCCAGTTAAGATGGTATACACTGCACCGTATTGTGCTCGTCGTCTTATACATAAGATGTTAAGTCTGATTACACCTAGTAATTTCACTAGCTGCAGCAACCTTCAAACCGGAACACGTTTCCACACTGCTATATGTCTACTGAAATAGAGGCTGCGGTAGTACCTAGACGGTCTCCAGTATCAGAGACCTACCAATAAACACCAGGTGTTTTTTGATATCAATTCCATATAGATATTAGTATTAATTATATAAAATAGGTGTTACTACATCATCATCATCATCTTCATCATCAGCCTACAGACGTCCACTGTCACTATCATAAAATAGTTTTTTTTCTCCATCTCTTACTTTCAAATGTAATGTCAACGCGTTCTTGGAGTTCAGCGGCTTCGAGCAATGGACGCAGAGGTACCTCTTCTGACTGGAGGTCAATGGATGAACATTGCTCATGTGCGCCTTTAAGTACCTGAAAGAGAAGTAGTGTACATATGTTATTCTGTTCCGGTTCGAAGGGTGTTGTAGCTGGTGAAATTGCTGGGGTAACGAGACTTTATATCCTATGCTCACGACGAGCACAATGTGGTGCAGTGTATATAAGGTTGTGATGATGAAGCATGCTCCAGCTCTCTTTATACCAGCTCTCACCATTCCAGCTCTCTTCATACCAGCTCTCACCATTCCAGCTCTCTTCATATTCTGGTACTAGCAGAATATATCTTCAACAGCTGGAATACTGCGACGATGTTACCTCTACTGTCTACTGGTGGTAGGTCACTGATGCCTAGGTATGTACAACCGCAGCACCTATTGCAGCCGATAGTAGTGTGCAAGCTGTGTTCCGGTTTGAAGGACGCTGTCACTAGTGAAATTACTGAGGTAACGAGACTCAACACCTTATGTCTCAAAGCAACGAGCATAATGAGGTGCAGTATATGTTCTCCTAACTAGCGCCACGTTGTTATGAGCAGGCGTATCACTTACCATCAGGTGAACATCTCACTCATCTCGTGGTTTCGTAGAGCAAAACAAAATGGCGGTAGAATTACATTATGGTGATAACTAAACCGTTGGAACCGATCGACGTGAACTTAGGGGTAAGCTTATGTCTAGCAGTGGACGTCTATCGACTGATGATGATGATAGCTAGATAGTTGTGGTCCCAGATCCAATTAGGGACCTATTAGTTCCTAAAAAATTGGCTATCCAATGAGCCACGGATGCTGATAAAATTACATCTTCGATTCCGAAGCCCACTCCCATCTCTGATTATTTTTTAATATTAGATACCACCTCATCTTCTCTCTCTCTCTCTCTTGAAGTCTTTCTCACCTATCCATGTGGAAGGCGACGCCACATATCTCACAAACGAACGGCTTTACTCCAGTATGGGTGTTCTGATGCTGTTCATACAACGTCAGCACCTGGAAACCTTTTCCGCATTTCTCGCAATTGTATCGAAACTGCAATTTAAATATTGTTTATGGTTATATGCCAATTCATGGTGAAGTAGCGAAATAATTTAAAAAAAATACCGGGATCCTGTAACTACCCTCATGGCGTAGTAGCTTGCCGCTAACCTAGTAATACAAGTCCTCAGTTTTAATCCGAGGTCAAATGTGGTGATTGGTTGGTCGTGGTCTACCACTATAACAGTTTCCGTGCCTTCCAACTATCATCATATAGAGTGAGAATCTTCACCATCCACAGCTTCATTGTCATTTATTGAATTTGTTATCAATTGTAGATAAAAAAAAAGATATTCACCACACCTTTGCTGTCTTCTAAAGAGTGAATAAGCCAGTGCGTTTTACCACCACAGACCATATCACCATTTATCACTGGGTAGTATCATGTTGAAATAACTGAATGAAATAAGACTGAGGACTCTTACTGCCATCAACTAAACTCCACTCTTGGGTTTGGAATCGAACTAAAGACCATGATGTTATAAAGAAATCGGTCATCCTCTACGCTATCACGGCATTTAAGTGAGTTGTGTGATCTCCATATAATTACCTTATGATCCGTGTTATGCCTTCTTTCATGCTCCTTGAGGGCTCCAAGGTAGGCCGTGCTGAACCCGCATCGGTACTTGCAGGGTGTCTTAACGTCACTATGAGCTCTCTCGTGCCTCACTATCTCCCACACAGTTTTGTATGTACGCCCTAAATCATCATCATCATCATCATCAGCCGATAGACGCCTACTGCTGAACAGACATTCATGGACGTCCTAAATGTATTTATAAAATTAATATTAACTCACGGCACCCAAGCCAACCCCACCAGCTCGTGGAGCATCCTGCTAATCAACTAACGAGGCTCTGGCTTCCACCAACCCGCATTGGGTCAGCGTGGTGGGAAATGGCCCAAGTCCTATTATATAGATATGAACCCCTACAAACAACGGCCTCTGGTTTCCGGTGATGCGGGTAGCGCGGACCGATCGATGTGGGGATCTTTAGGGCAGGCCTATGTCCAGCAGTAAATGTCTATTGGTTGATGATGATGAATGTCCAAGGTCTACAGGACTTATAATCAGATCTATAAAATTATTTTTCTTAACAAAACTGTACATCTTTTAGTTCAGTATGGATGGTAGTAGGTTTCTGGTGCTGGAGTTCATCTAAGTAGCTATCAATGCATTAAAGCGACGAGACAAACGGGACTTTCGCCCGATAATAAATGATACACCTGCCCATAACAACGTGGCGTTACTTATGATGATATATACTGCACCACATTGCGCTCGTCGCCTGAGACAAGAGATGTCGAGTGTCGTTATCCCAGTAATAACACTAGCCACAGCACCCTTCAATCCGGAAACAGCAATATTTGCACAATGCTGTTTAGCGGTAGAAATAAGCACTGCTGTGGTACCACACTAGACAGGTTCTGGCAACAGAAACTACTACTTACAACTACTAGTAAAAATCTTACTGGGTTCTATTTTGTAAGGTGTTGTGCTAGTGGAATTGCCGAAGTAATGAGACCTGACGTTTCAAGAAAATGGAAGGTAAAGAAATAAATACAAATCACCAAGGAGAGTATAGATTATAAATATCAAATATTTTAGAAAATAATACAAAATAAGGAATGACTTACTAAGTGAGAGATGAATCTTCATTCACAAAGGAAATAGCTGAATGATGCAATGAATGGAAAATTTAAAGAGGAGAAATAGTATGATAGCAAAATAGTCAGAGTAGGAGATGAGAAATCATAAAAATAAAAAGAATAAATAAATATAAAATGGTCCTATCCCACCAAGCAAAAGGAATGACTCTATCTTAAAACGGCAACAACAACGTTAGTGATGCAGTGCAATTCATCCTTACTACCATCACAATATTATAGGCCAACTAGTTAATTACTATCCTTTAAAAAAAAATAATACTTACCACACAATTTACACAGGAACGGCCTGTCCTGAACATGAGTCAATGTATGTCTGTTAATCTTCCTTTTACTGTCGAAGAACTTCTCACATTTCTTACATTTATAGGTTAAGCATCCGTCGACTGTCACTACATCATATTTACTAATTTCAGGATCTAAGATTTTCTTTTTTTGTAATTTATCTGTATGAGCTTCGTTATAATGTTTTATTAACTCGTTCTGTGTTGAGGTTACTCTAGTACAGGTTAAGCATCTATAAATGTTTCTATCATGGATCCCGACTTGTTCTTCTGGCAACTTTTCATTTAGATGTTGATCCTTAAAAGATATTACATTTAGATTAGAACTACTTTATAAATTTTGTTGATCAAAGATCTGGGGAAAGGTCACAGGCATCCAGTGGATGCAGGGTGAACAGGACTGATAAATCTGTTGGAGAAACATGTTTACCAGTGTATGTCTATTGGGCTGATAATGGTGGTATACTTTTAATAAGACTGGAAAAGGATCAACACGAATCGACCTTATAAACTACATACTGGTACTATATTGTTCATTAAGCCAGCATGGTTTCCTTATCAGGAATGTGTGGTTTTTTATGAGAGTGGCGATAGAAGAACATACTCTTAGGCTTAGGGTCATTTTAGCAGAATATTCAGCGGTAGAAACAAGAGCTGCGATAGTGCCTATTTTTATTGTTTCAGGCAACAGTCAACGAAGTGTGCTTATTATGATAATGATGATGATGACAAAAATTAACATTACTAATTTGATTTAATTAAAATAAATACATTACCTTTTCAATTTCACAAGGAACCTCTTTTCTCTCTTCTATTAATGGTAAAAATGTATCATCTTCTGTGTAATAATTAAAACTATGTTCTGAATTCAATTCACATTTGAGAGCAGCTTCTTCTAATTCTTTCTCTTCTAAAACTTCTGATGGATTTTCTTGATATATCTCATTCTCTTTGTTTTCCAATTCACTCTTTATTCTTCTATCTTCATCACATTTATTTAAAACACATTTACTTTTCAGTCTTTCCAACAGAATGTTTTGATTTTGTATAACAAGTTGATGAAATGTGTATACATCTTCTACTTTATATGTGCACAACTTACACACAGTTTGTGGGAGTGTATTAACTATGATCTGGAATTTAATATTAATTACTTGGTTTATTAAATTATTGAAATTTATATCATCACTTTGAAAATCAATGATTTGTCAAACTGCAAACCTTTATAATGTATTTTATTTTCGGTGATCTTAGTGTTTCCTTTACTGGCTAGGTACATCAATCTTACATCATAACACCATAAATGTTATCTGGTAGTATCATCATTGAATAAACAGTATATTTGAGTAATATTCACCATCACCTGTCACTTAACATATGATATACTGATAGTGCAGAGGTGTAAGGGTTCCTACACGAGAACTCACGGAACCCAAGCCAATCTCACCTGCACATGGTGCATCATGCTAACCAACAAACAATGCTCTGGCCCCTACCGACCCACATTGGGCTAACATGGTGGGAAATGGCTCAAATGCACTCATATGAATCCCTACTCCATTGTGTGGGAATCATTGGGCCTATATGTAGCTTAAATTAATAAGTAAAAATTGAAAAAAAACTTTTTTCAAAATGAAATAATTCTTTAAGGACCCTCTTTTGTTTTAAGGATATTAGCAAATGGTCCTGACCAACAGAAGCAGATGGAATTTAGCATAGATTTTAAAATGCTATCTGCAAGATGTCACGATCTTAGAATATCCAACTAATAGAATGTTAAATGTTAATCCTTGCCCAGGGCACATATTCTTTTGTTTAATAGAGAGATAGATATAGTTGTAACGACAATCAAAACAAATAAGAATAACCGAAGGCTTGTAATGACTCCACTAATTAATCATTTGAGGCATTTGCAAAATAAATTATGACATGTCATCACCATCACTCTTGAGTTCTTATTTTTTAGATTATAGTAACTAATATTTATGTTAACCTAATCCTTATCCATCAAAGTACTGACCCCATTGTGAAGCTCAGATTTTATGTTATGGCTAGTCAACATCAAAGTTGTTATCCCATTTATTTATTATGGCTAAAAAGATAGATAACAAACCAATGGAAGGAGATAAATACTTGAATCAAAAATACGTCTTTAGCATTCTGACGAACTGCAAATTACTGGCACATGCATTTTACCAGAAACGTGAGGCAATATCTTTGCACATTCGCTATGTCAATTTCATTAGCCAATTCACTAGTGACATATCTCAAGCAAATAAAACAGGGAGGCTCATGCTCTATAAAGGTTGTATATATACAGCCTAGACGATATGTTGTCAATGAAGGGGGTTGGATGCTACTAATTCCTCACCCTCTGTTGGTGTTGAACATTTTCATAGTCCTTGCTATCAGCATCAACTATGGGTTTGGACAGGCTTGTCAATAGCCATAAAGTTTGAAAACTAAACCCTACAGTCGAAGGTGCTCCCGCATGTGGACAAACCGCTGCTCTGCGACTTCTCAACTACGAAAATGCGTCCTTACGTACTGCCTTTCTTCCGTCAGGTCATCTTTATGAAAAGCTATTACTAAGTCACACACATTAATTTGGAAATTCTCAGCTGTATATACTATTTGTAATGTTGTGACATGTCTAAATTGCTTCGGAATTAGAGTTTATAATAAACGTGCGCCATTACAGGCTTAATCATAAAATAAGTTTATAATAAAAATTTAGTATTGATTAGTGTTTAAAAAATGGTATCCAATCTTTCACTAGTTGGAAGAGCAAAAGAAGTCTTTAAGAATCAACTTACGTCTTTGCCGAAACATAATGAAACCTTACATAGAATTTCGCTGCTTTCCGATATCTCCTCACGTATTGAGCATTTCGTAAGACAAAGTCTGCATTCAATATTCATATTTATTTATTCTGCAATGGCCTTCATTCGGAAACAGCTTTTAATATAAAGAATAATTTCTTTGCTTCGATGGTAACAATGTTAATATAGTTTGTAAACAATAAATAATTTAGGAGATACTATTGACAACACCACAGATTAAAAATTAACTCTGTGTATACTATTAATAAAATGTATATAAAAATAAAATTAGATATTATATGAGAAATAAATGATAAGAAATAAAATTATTTCGGAGTTTACTTTTAAATGAAGATAATTTAAAGAGAAATGTAAATCAAAAGCTTAACATGTTAGAGACCAACGCGACGAGACGAGCGGACCATTCACCTGATGGTAAGTGATACGCCGGCTCATAATGTGGCACTAATCAGAATGATATATACAGCATCATATGAGACATAAGATGTTGAATTCGTTACCCCAGTAATTACACTAGCTACCGCAATCTTTAAACGGGAACACGGTAATGGCTACACTATATGGTCTGCCAGCAGAAATAGGAGCTGCGGACCACCGCAGGTACCAACTTACATAAAGTGGCTCCAGCAACGGAGACCTACCACCAGTACGCACTTAACTTACTTAACACATCTCATGATATATTATAGATATATATAGATTTTGCTTTTTATGTTTTAGTATAGAAAATACTTTAATGTATTATGAAACCTGGTTTTCAGCCTTTGTTATTAACTACGAGTGAGCTATGAGTTTTTCAAGTACGTTTTATGAACTAAGTATATTATATTTGTTTACCGGCCGCTTTGCATGCCATAGTTAGACTTGAAATTTGAGTGAAATATTCTTTAAAAGCAACCGCAACCGCAAATGACTTTCTATACCAACCGCATAAATAATACCAAATAAAAATGTTTATAAAAGTTAATTAGAAATTTCATAATCTACAAATCATTCCACGTGGAATGTTCATATTCCCATGTCTATACGTTCACTAATTTGTGGAACAAAGAAAACCCATTTTCATTATATATAATAGTGAATTAGAAACAATATTTTTGGATAGTGTTAATTTTCTTTTCAGTTTTTAGTTCTCTTGTTCGTCTTGATCTATTATCTGCGACGCCTGCGTCACAAGTTGCAATTAATTACTGCAATGATTAAGCGAACAAATAACAATTAATCTAATCTCACACTCCATCGTATCGTTAGGATATCGTTTAAGTTGCGAGATAGGGCACAAGTCGCGCGGCCTCACAACCACTCGAATGCGGTCTGTAGTGTAGAACAACCAAAGATAAAAGATGTGTTGTCGTTAGTTTCAGTTAAATTAAAATGAGCAAGAGCGTGTCAAATTATGCGCCTTTTATGCGCCAGGTGAGATTTTTTTTTAATTTTTAAGATTGTGAGAGAATGAGAGTTGATGAGAGTTATTATAGATGATGAGACTGTTAAGAGACAAGGAGATACGAACAATGGTGGTAGTTGTCTGTTGCCACAGACCATTGCAGCTCCTATTGCAGCCGACAAACAGTAGTGTGCAGACATTAGTGAGTTCCTGTTTGAAGGGCGCTGTAGCAAGTGAAATTACTGGGGTAGCAAGATTCAACATCTTATGTATCTAGCGAAGAGCGTGTGATGAGATTGTGGTATAATGTATATCATTTTTTTTTTGTTTTACATAAATTGTCATAATGAGTAATAATAAAAGCACATATCGTAAATTTAGGATTAAAAGTGGTTTTATAATCTATGATTCTCATCGGTCTCAAATGAGATTTGCCAAAAGGATTTTTATTACTTTTTCTAATCGTTTTCTTTTCAACTATAAAACTTTTTGACAACAAAATAAGCTTTTATTTCTTGTTATATTTATATTTATATTTATAATTTTGATTATTAACATGAGCCAAAAGACCAATGTTTTAACTTCTCTGAATTATTTAATTACATATTGATTTTTTCTAAGAGGATTACTTTATGCTCATATAAGACTCGAAATGAAGACAATGGTCTTTTTACTTTAGACATATTAAAAACGTTTTATATAATTATGTCATGTTCTTTAGGGCTATAAATTATTTTTAAGATTTTCACTTTTTTTATTATATCATAGCCTTTCTTATAATGTCGATTAAAATGTTTGCTTCTGTCGTTTGTGTAACGTTACCAGCATTTAGTAAAGGACTACTTGTACGGTGTAATTTCGAGCACCCAATGAAAAGGACTTCATAATAATAATTGTAGTGAATTTGGTACTTGTTGCGAAGAGATTTTGTTTAATATAGTTTATAAATTGTATAGTATGATGATGTTATGCTTTCAAAAATATACCCCGGGTGGCTAACTTGTGATTAAATATTTACCCAGAAATTATACCCCTTTCCGGGGACAAGATAAAATATCTTTCGTTTTACTCTCGGCTTCTAGTAAAAAATTAGAATGAAGAGAATCATTACATGAAAGGACAGCAGCTCTCTCTGTATGTACTGTGTTCAAAATGTTAGGAAGCTTAAGAAATGATTATGATGATGGATTAGCATCAATATTAATTTATATAGCAAACTACATGATTTTAATGTGATTATTTTTTTTTGGAAAGCTTTCCTTGTTATAATGATATTCCTTTTGTAAAATGTTTAAGCTTTAGACATAAATATTAACTAGAAACTGTTAATATTTTATAACGTATTTATTTAGTGATATTTTCTTATATTAGCTCGCTGGCCTAATGGTTAGAGCGTGCGGCTTTCATTCCGAAGGTCGCGGGTTCAAACCTCGGCATGTACCAATGACTTAATATTTAAGTTATGTACATTTGTGAACTTTAGTTACAACAGCGAGATACAAAAACGGTGAAGGAAAACATCGTGAGGAAACCCGCACGCACACTGATATCATCTTTGTGTGTGTGTGTGTGGTGGTCCCAATAAAGTGGCAACAGGCTCGCCCCCTGTTACACTGGACCTAATCTGACCACATCTGGCGAAATGTGGGTGTTTATTCACCTCTGCCTACCCCTACTGGGAAAAAGGCGTGACTATATAAAAAAAAAAAAAAAAAAAAAAAAAAAAAAAAAAAAAAAAAAAAAAAAAAAAAAAAAAAAAAAATTTCTTATATAGTCATCCGATATTCTCCAATCAAATTAGCAAATGTTTTCAATATCTTGTTGTCAAGTTATTAAAAGATAAAATTACCTAGATAAGATTCGCTAAACTATCATACGTTCCAGATTTATTTATTTTTTAGCGTATGAAAATGTTTAATTTAAACCGATAGACATTAAAAATATTTAAGTTATTGTTTTTTTTTTTAATTCCAATTTAATATTAATTATACAAATATACACAAAAAGAGTGGGGGTTGGTTGTAATATCATTGTCTTGTCGTAAATACCGACCAAAAGGAAAAAAAAATATACAGAAACTAAAAAGCAAATAAAAAGTTTAAAAAATAGCGATTATCATATGACAACTGAAATTTCGAGGAATTGTTTTTAATTTGGATTCAAATTTCCTTTTTAAAAGTGGTGAAAATGTCGAAGAAACCTCTTCGATCGCAAGCAACAAACATTGTTTTCAATGTTAATCAAAGAATACTTGATGAACAAGGTGCAGAACAAACACAATCATCGATATTGAGCCATGTGCAAACGTTGACTGGTTAGTAGGAATGACACGTCTTGATACTTCGGTTTATTAACATTAAAAAAACGTTTGGTTGACTAAAAACGTCAATAGATCTGCAAGTGATATAAAATCTTTAACAGAAGAAGCTTTCTTTCAAATAGGGATCGATGAATGGCGAAAATCTTGTGAACATGTATTAAAAATTGAAAATCAGTTCATAGAACAAGATCGATTAATTGAGATGCAGGAGGAAAGGTTTGTCATAAATACTGCGTCTTCCTCGTCTTCCTCTTCCGATGAAGTATTTTTTATGGATGTGCAGTATTTGGAACCATTTTCAAGTTCTGATAGCTTATAATTAATTAATAAACTCATGAACAGAGTAATTGGAATTTTCATCTAAATTTCTGCTGTACAGTAGCATTTAATGAAAAACTCTAGTAAACCTCGAAACGGTATCAATTTATCTGTAAATACGATCTACAACGATAGTTATTGTAGCTAACAAGGTAGATAAGAGAGCGATAAGTAGCCAGATAGCCGGAGCGAGTACCTCTTTCTTCTTGTCTAACGTGTACGACAATTTTAAAAGAATTATCTCGTTAATTAAGTAACGAATTTAATTTTACGCTATCACGCAATACAGCACATTCTGTTTTATATTTCATCCATAGACACAACGTTTGAAGTTCTTCTTCTTTGTGGATCTTTGGGAATTGAATTTTATGAAATAATCATAAATGTATGTATAAGGTTTAAGCTGTGAAGTATTAAGTTGAAACACCTATCTATAGAGTTTCTCTATCCTTCGTCTCTTTACCCTTCCGTGGAGCACGATCACCGCGGCGCTGGTCCACTTCGGGGTTCCGGTCTACCTGAGGCGTACGATCGGGGCGTACCTCTCGGACAGGTCCGTGAGGTACCCGACGCGCGACGAGTGGTGTCGGCAAGGTGTGTCGTGCGGTGTTCCGCAGGGGTCGGTCCTTGGACCGCTCCTGTGGAACATCGGCTACGACTCGGTGTTGCGCGGAGCCAACCTCGGTGGAGTCGACGTGACTTGTTACGCCGACGACACCCTGGTGACGGCTCGCGCGCGCACCTTTAGGGAGGCGCGCGTGTTGGCGACTGCGGGCGTGGCCCACGTCGTCTCGCGCATTCGGCGCTTGGGGCTGGAGGTTGCGCTGGGCAAGTGCGAGGCCTTGTGCTTCTACGGCGCCCGGAATGCGCCTCCGCCGGGAGCGGAGCTGATAGTCGGTGGGACTTCCATCGCCGTCGGTACTTCGATGAAGTACTTGGGACTCGTCCTCGACGGCCGATGGAGGTTCGACGAGCACTTTCGGCAGCTGGGCCCGAAGCTCATTCGAGCGGCCGGGTCCCTGAGCCGCCTCCTGCCCAATCTGGGCGGGCCGAGCGTCGGATGCCGGCGACTCTACACGGGGGTGGTGCGCTCTATGGCGCTATACGGTGCGCCCATATGGGCGCAACACCTGTCGACTCGTGGCGTGACGCTGCTGCGCTCGCCGCAGCGCGTCATGGCCATACGGATCGTACGAGGTTACCGTACCATCTCATTCGAGGCGGCGTGCGTCCTCGCCGGGACACCGCCGTGGGAACTCGAAGCGGAGTCGCTGGCGCGCCTCTACTGGCGGCGGAAGAGGGCCCTCGAGCGGGAGGGCTCGTTTCCGTCGCCCGACGAGGTGGAGAAGTGGCGCCGAAAGGCGCGTCGAGAGGTGCTTCGGGGATGGGAGCGGCGACTCCTCGAACCGTCGTACGGTCGCCTCACCGTTGAGGCCGTCCGGCCGGTCATCGGTGACTGGCTGGGCCGGGACTTCGGAGTCCTCAGTTTCTGCCTGGTGCAGGTACTCACGGGGCACGGTTGCTTCGGGAGCTATCTGCACCGGCGGAACTGCACGAGTAGGACGGACGAGGCGTGCGACGAGTGTGGCCACCCGGTGGACACATCGTCCCACACCTTGGCCGATTGCCCGCGATGGGGGGGGGGGACAGGGCCGCGCTCGTAGCGGCGATAGGGAGTGACCTCTCGCTACCGTCCGTGGTCCGGACCATGGTCAGTGGCGAGGCGTCATGGAATGCGGTATCCCGATTCTGCGACTCTGTTATGACGCAGAAGCGGGAGACCGAACGTATCCGAGAGCGGGCGCCGAGGGGACAGGACGCGGTCGGAGCGCGATGACAGCTCACCGCCGCAAGGCGGGACCGAGCGCACGACCGCCGAATGGCTTTTCGGCAGGAACCTGGCGCCGCGACCGACAAGGGCCGTCGGGCCGGTGCCCCCCTTGGAGAGGGTTCCTGGGGTGAATATGGTGATGCGTCTCGTATTCCGACGCGTCGCCACGTAGGGATTTTTTTAACAGGAGGGGTGCTTCACACCCCTCCTCGAGGTGGGCCCGGTCATTCGGGCGCCGTTCGGGGGGTCGTGGATGAACTGCAATACTTTATCCCGCGACCCCACGAACACGTGGATGAGAGTGGAATACCGTGTGAAGCTTTTTAGTCGGTTGGAGTCCGACACTACCACTGTCGCCGGCCCAATTTGGCGACGGGGTGTGCATTTCCGTTAGCATTTTGTTACACACGTAAATAAAAAAAAAAAAAAAAAAAAAAAAATCCTTCGTCTCTTTGTGCTAGTCATCAACTCGTCCACTACTCTAACGCCTATACAAGAATATAATAAAAGAAATATTTTTACATTTAACTGAATAATTTCCATGTTTACTAAATTGTTACTTTAAAAGCCTCAATTTATCTTTGTCTCTCGTTTTCTCTTTTTCTTTCTTTCCTGCAATCAAGCAATCGCTCTCTCTAGTTACCAACTCCGTAGTGTTTAAGTGGATGAAAGTTGCTGGAGTGGTTAGGTTAGGTTAGGTTATAAATGTATGAAGGGGAAATTGCCTTTAGTTTATATTTATATCATTTCTTCGACTGAAAGTAATAAAGGAAAACACTGACGAAGCCATAATTCTGAAGTGTTAGTAGCTATTTTTTGCTCTATAGATTGTAGTTTGAATAACGGATGAAAATACACAATTTCTATTAATGAACAGGACACAAAGCGCCTTGACCAAAATGTCCATTTGATAAAAGAAATCGCTGATTTCTATCTGTATTCACTATCATACACATGTTCAAACGATACATTATTTTTGCGTCTCAAAGTAAACTTTATCAGAGATTTCTCCATTCTTTTATACCAAGAAATGATTGATGACATTCCTTACTATAGTAAATACGCAAATTTGTAGTCTTTGACCGTATCTACGTGTCGAAATACTTGAGGTTTTTGTAGTACAGAGGCAATAGATAAGGTAATAGGCAAGTTCATCGACTGAAGTACTTGTGCGTAATTAGCATACTTTTATGTAAATAAAAATGTACTAATGACGCAAGCATTGTGGTCAAGTTTTAACTAATCAGGTTGATAGTTGACCTCGATATCTTATGATGTTAAGAGACAATAAGGTCGAAGAGCCTCTTAGCCTAGAATACAACATATGAAAAACATTCTGGGTGATCTAGGCTTAACCTTACTCGGCTTATGCATCTGCTCAATATTGGCTCACGGACCATAGTAATGATACAGGAGATTTACAACATCGAAGAAATTCTTTGTTAAACCAGTTTTAATAAATTCGATTTACATTTCTTATGTGTCCCCAAAATTGTACCATGGTCCTCCGTCCCAGAAGAACAGCGGCGATCTGCAGTACCAGAGAGGCAGTCAAAGGCAAAATTAACTTAAAATAAAGTTTTTTTATCTGTTAGTATTAAAGAGTTAGTGATAAAAAGCGTAAAATAATTTGGAAAATAAGGATGTCTAGGGATCGATTAATACAATATTTTAATATATAAGTTTACTGTAATTTTGGTATTCGTATATATTTATTTGCGATTGACGTAAAATGCTTTATATGAAATATTTAAATACTAATAAAAATACTAGATATATATATAACAGGTAAGAGAACATGAGTCTAAAGTAGACTGGAAGATAATGCCAAAGGCATTATATCACGTTCGCAATTGGTAAATTAAATTAAAGAAATAATAATAATATATTAATGTTATTATTATTTATAACAAATTTATGCATTCTGAGTGGAATTTTTTTAAATATTTTTTTTTTCAAAATTTAATACATCTTTCCAGTGCTTCGTGACGGCGAGTGTGGCGCTGAATATAGTGGGGCATGGCGCTGTCATCGGGTACTCCGCGATCCTGATACCTTCGCTGCGACAACCAGACACTCCGATCAAAACGGTACCCAGCGACGAGTCATGGATCGGTACGGTTCCCTTATTACATCACAATTCACGAGGTGGAAAATACGTTCGCCAATACAAACCCAAAATCTCATACTTGATACATGAACATGGAGTTATGATCTCGAAACATAGCTTCGGTTTATTTATTTTACTCCCTCGTATAAATGCTGGTGAAATTTCCATCAAAACTGATAAAGTTTATTCAATGATAACTTAGAACAAAGAGACTTTTAAGTTTAAGTATTTTATGCCATATAGACAAATACTTATTTTCTATACTGTACAAATGAAAAACACAATAAGGCTGTAGTAACGAGCACTGCTGATAATATTTCTGTTCACATTTCAGCGTCTATCGTTGGTTTCGCCTTGATAGTGGGGAACGTGATCATCACTCCCTTGATGGACACTATCGGCAGGAAGAAGTCGCATCTGCTCACCATTCTGCCAAACATGACTGGCTGGTTTATGCTCCTCATGGTGAACAACGTCGCGGGTCTAATCGCCGCGAGATTCCTCCAAGGCGTTGCTATGGGGATGTTAGGTCCTTTAGGCTCCATCATCATCGGTGAAATGACGGATCCTAAAAACCGCGGCGCCTTCCTTACTAGTGTCTCCCTCTCCCTCACGATCGGTGTGATGTTCACTCACGTATTGGACTCGTACTTTAGCTGGCAACGGAATGCATTGATCTGCTCATTTGTCACTTTTACCAGTTTGTTGTTCATCATTTACGCGCCTGAGTCGCCGTCGTGGTTGATATCTAAAGGCCGGTACGAACAAGGGAGAGATGTATTTTTCTGGTTAAGAGGACATGACAGTGTGCAGCAAATAGAGTTGGAAGACATGATGGCCGCTCAGATGACTGCCAGAAAGTCGAGCATTGTTGAAAAAAAGCAGCCTAATGTTGCTAGGATAAAGCACTTCTTTATTTACTTTTGTAACACTTCCAAAAAGCCCGAATTCTACAAACCAATCATCATCATGTTCCTCTTGTACACTATGTTCCAGTTCGCTGGAATTAATGTAATCAGTTCGTACGTGATGGACATCGTTCACCAGCTGGTTGACCCCAACATTAACGCGAAGGTGATTATGGTCGCTTTTGACGTAGAAAGACTGCTCTGTAATATCCTTGCAGTGTTCCTTATGAAGATCCTGAAACGGCGGACCCTTCTGTTCACCAGCGCCGGCATCTGCGTCCTTTCATACTTGGGAAAGGCAGCCTACGCTTATAGCAAGGCAAACGGGATCCTGCCATTCGACAGTCAATGGATACCACTGTTTTTAATAGGTACCTATATGTTTTCTCTCACGATCGGTATATCGTCGATACCTTTTGCGATATCCGGAGAGATATTTCCCTTGGAGTACCGAGGGTTGGGCGGCGGCATCAGTGTGCTAGCTTTGTCCCTAAACTTCTTCGTGGCCGTGAAGTCTTTCCCGGTGTTAACTAATTCTATAGGATTGCCTTTCACCTACTGTCTGTATGCCGGCATAGTAGTCCTTTGTCTTGTAGTTATTTACTTCATGATGCCGGAGACTAAGGACAGGACTCTTCAGGACATAGAGAACACTTTCCGCGGTTGGTCAGCGGAGGACTACAGGAGTGCGCGACCTCTCAACGAGAAACCTAACGGGGACATGCGGAGGTGCAGCTCTCATATACTCTATTGATTAAATCAAAATGTAAATCTAAATATGTTAATTTATAAGTTCCGTGTCGGATGTAAATGCCCACCCTAAGGATCAACCATTGGAGAAGTAGAACGTAATTCAGTATTAATCAGTGCAATTACGTACGTCACATCGAGACATTATCGTAAGTAGTGTTAGGTTAGTAAATACAGTATAGTAAATTCTGGCGTTAGGGCTCCATCGCCGGAGACCGACTCTGTATATTTTTTATTCAACGAAGCGACGAGACTAGCAGAACGTTCACCTGATGATGATCATGATGATAAATATAAATAAAGCAACAATAATTGCCCTTATAGCAGTTGTTCATAGTGACTTATTAATTTAACGATTATCCCCTCTTCTTAGGCAACACTTTCATCTCTCCTTTCTGAATAACTCCTCATTTTTCTCGTCTTTGTTTTAGTCAGTTGAAAAATATCCTAAAATTTAATTTACTTGTACAAATTTATGGCAACAAAAATAGTTTTAAACGGAAGTATACTATGGAGATTATTTGCATCTTATTTATATAGAAAAAATATAATTTTTTGCTTATTTATTAATAATAGAATATTCGCTGAAGTAGGCTTTTGTCTTATGACAGAAGAAAGATGTTAGTTGTAAATACTAGCTATGTTATTAAATTACTTAAAGTTATTGTCAAATAAGGCTGTGAATGTATTCATTGGAATATGTATATAACTTCAACAGTACTGTTTGATATATAAAAGGTAAAAATAATCAATCAGCGTTGTACTTTAACTGTGTTCTGTTTTAACGTAAAGTACATGGTTATATCAAAGTTATATTAAAGTGTTATTTATTTAATATTAAGTTATGTTAAATTAATTTTTCACGCTTACACGAACTCTTGTACAGCTTTGAACAGTCAGTTTATTATGCTACATTTGTTTCAACTAATTGTAACCCTCATCTAAGTTTGCAATACTTATAAATATTTGGTTAGTGACAAAAACAAATAGTAGTACATTTCAAAATTAAAATAAGTCTGTAAAGAATATTTAGCCATATTTTATTTATGTAAGCAAATAAATTAATAAAATTTAGGCAAATTTAAACAAGGTTTTGTTTCATTTCTAAAGCCTATGAAATCACAAAATATAGATTAGAAAAAAGGATTTTTTTTAGTTGTTTTATGTCAGCGTAAACTTGCTAGCACTAAGGATCAAGTTTCCTAAAAAAGCCGGTTATTGAATTAGATTAATAACTGAGAGTGTATTTTGGAAGTCTGATACCACAGGAAGTGTAGCTTATAGATCAGAGGTTAAAAGAGAATAATCCTGACAGATAGGAACTTTTATTAAACATAAAATTTGCAAAATTAGATCGTATTATATTCCTGTCACCTCCTAGCATTAGTTTCTAGATCTAGGTTTTTTGCAGCGATTTGAACATCATGATGACGTGCCTCCATTCAGAGGCCTCGAATGATCGTCGCTGTCTAAAGGCTCGTTACGAAATAAAATTAAAATTAACCGAAATCAAACTCCATCCGTCATCAGAGCCAGCCCACGAGCTGGAAAACGTTTCCTCATTCTTCCATTCAAACCCTCAACCCTCTTCCACCTTCCTCAGCTCCAACATTCTACCCTTCTCCAACTCCTCGCCTTTCTCTTCCTTCTCTCCTCTGAAATGACACTCGATTTCGTACAGAGTTTTCCCTTTCGTCTCCGGTAGGAGGAAATACAAGAAAACTCCGCAGATGGCTATGCTGATTCCGTAGACGCAGAATGTTCCGTTGATCCCGATCTGTCTGAACGACGTCGGAGCAGTCTTCACCACCACGAAGAACATGATCGAGAGGAACATTCCTGAAATACCGCTGCCTATACTCCTGTAAGCTAGAGGAAAAATTTCGCCGGCGATCGCCCACGGTATCGGCAGGATGCCCAGCGTTTTTCCAAAGATGTAGAAGAGAGTGGGCACGACGGGGGTCCATTTGTACTCATCGGGTAAATTCCCACCGTCTCTGAGGTACAGCAACATTGCAGCGGTAAGGAGAGAGATCACGCTGATGAATATGCCAAGGAAAAGGACCGTTCGTCTGTTAAACTTGTTGACAACGACACAAGCCATGATCGCTGATACGAATCTGACCACGTCCACCATCAGCATGCTGGTATACGGTTCAATCGTGCCGCCGGAGACGTCCTCCATCATCGGCACTGTATACGACGGCACGACCGTCATGCCCGATATTTGAAAAAGTATGAACATAAACATCATGATCACGGTCGGCTTGTAGAATTCTGGTTTCATGATCATTTGGCGATAAAACGTGAACTGGGGCACTTTTGGAGCGATTTTCTTTCTCTGACTGTTGAGGAGTACTTCCAGTTCCTTCTCGGCACTCTCGTCATCGCCTCGCAACCATTTGAAAGATTTACGGCATTCACTGTTTTTGCCTTTCGACGCTAAGTAGGGAGGCGTTTCGGGGGAGGTTGAAATGAGGATCAGAGATAAAGCATAGAAGCATCCGCACGCGACGGCCGCTGCTCTCCAGTAAAGTATGGTTCCGAAGATGTGTGCCACCAGCATACCAGATGCAAAGGAAAAGGCGATGGTGGCGAGGAAAGCGCCTCGGTATTTGGGCGAGGAGTACTCGGCTATTGTGACCGGAGCGGCTGCCGCTTGGAGGCCCATTGCAAAACCCTGAAGAAAATAAAATATAATAGGCGGGGAACAGCTAGTATTATACTAGTTAGTATTATACTAGCTGTTCTCCGCCCGCTTTGCTTACTTCACACCTCAGCAACTCCCTTTACGGAAGGAATGGAAAATCCTTTCTTAGCTGACCTATACTCGACAGAAGGAATATTTCTACCAAATTTTAAGTTTCTAGGCTATATGGCTCCAGAGATGTGATGAATCTCTACATACGTTTTTTTTTATTCTACGAAACGATGAGACAGGCGAGACATTCACCTAATTACATCTGCCCCTAATAACGTGGCGCTAGTTTGAATACACACACAACACCGCATTTTGCTCGTCGCCTTGAGACATAAGATACTGTGTCGTTAGTATATTAGTAATTGTATTAGCTACAACGTCCTTCAAACCGGTACACAATAAAGTTTACACACTACTGTTTGGCGGTATAAAAAGGCGCTTGGTAGTATTTACCTACACTCATAAATATATAGATAACTGATCAACAATGGAGTTTATAGTGTAATAAAAAAACAAACATGGCGTCGTTCCCCGCCAAAGGAGTTGTCAAACTATTAAACATCAATGCAGGCTGAAGGTTCCGTACGATGTTACCTTTGCCCTAACAATTGAGCAGCGATCGCGCATCACCAATTGTTCTCAATTATTTCAATACAATGAAACGTTTACGTTCAGTATAATAAATATGCGTCCATTGCGGGCAAAGGTAAATGTGTCATGTACACGCACACACACACACGTATGTATTGGTATATATATATGTGTGGTGGTAGGTCTCTGCCAGAGACCGTCTAGGTACGACCGCAACGCCTATTGCAATCAACAAACAGTACTGTGCAAACATTACTGTGTTCCGGTTTGAAAGGCGCTGTAGTTAATGAAGTGACTCAACATCTTATGTGACGAACACAATGTGGTGATGTGTGTACTATTCCAATTAGCGCCATGTTGTTATGGGCAGGTATATCACTTATTATCAGGTGAACGTCTCATGGCTTTGTAGAAAAAAAAAAAATTACTGGATATTGATTCAGATGGCGATAATGTCTTTAGAACTATTGTTCTATTCTCTCGTACACAGTAATATTCTAGATGGATAGATAACCTATATTCCTAACGAATGTAGGAATTCACCAAATTGATTTACCAGGTTACTGGCGGTAGGTCTAGGTAGCTACCACTGTAGTGCCTATGATATCAAGTATGCAAACATTACTGTATTCCGGTTTGGTGGTCGTTATAGCTAGTAAAATTACTGAGTTATCGAGACTTCTTATCTTATATCTCAAAGCGAGTACAATGTGATGCAGTGTATATCATCCTAATTAGGGCAATGTTTAATTAGGTGGACGTATCACTTGTTATTACGTGACCCTTTGCTACCGTCGTGCATTCGTCAAGTAAATACAAATACCTGCAAAGAGCGACTGATGAGTAGGGCGGTGGGTCCCTTGGCGGCGACCAGCAGCGCCCAGCCACCCATTGCGGGCAGGGTGCTGAGCTGGTTGGTCAGCTTCCGGCCCAGTTTCTGTAAGCTGAACGGGGCCACCACGATGCCCGAGATAAGAGCCAGGCCGAGGATGGAAGCTGAAAATTTACGTTGTTTTTTTTTTATTTTGATTTTCATTGCTGTTCTGATAGTCCGGTATGAGATGGATGGATTTTAGTGGTGGAAGATATCTGTTTCCGGAGACCGTCTAGGTACCACCGCAGCTCCTATTGCAGCCGAAAAACTGTACTGTGCATTCGTTACTGTGTTCCGGTTTGAAAGGCGCTGTAGATAGTGTGATTACTGCGGTAATGAGACTCAACATCCCACGTCTTCAAAGCGACGAGCTCAACGTAGTGCAGAGTATACCATCCTTTCGAGCCACGCATTGTTATGGGCAGGCGTGTCACTTACTTTCGGGTGACCGTACCGCTCGCCTCTTTGTTTAGTTAAATAAAAAAAATAGGATTATCATGTGAGAAATTAATTTCGTACTGAATACTACTTAGTACTCGAAGTAAAAAAAAATATTATCAAGTATTTATATAGTATTTAAATCGCCATTACAATTAGATTGCGAACAAGAGACAAAAAAGAACCATAGCCAATTTTAACTGGCTTAAAGGTATCGAAGTACTAATTAACTTTAATTAAAGGTGATAATTGGAAGTGACTTATACTTTAATACTTAGTCATCGCCAAGAGAGGTGAAAGGAAATATCCCAGCGACAATAAGTTAAACAACAAGTTCCCGGATATTTTTTATTTGATAATAAATATTGGTTGTGGCGTGTGTGGGGGAGTCCGGCATAGCTCACGGGATCCTAGCCAACCTCACCTGGTCCTCGTGCACCCTGATAATCAACGAGGCTCTAGCTACCACCAACTCTCATTGGGCCAGCGTGGTGGGAAATGGTCTATGAACTCCTGCAAACAACGGCTCCTACTGCCCGGCAGTACCGAAGGTCATGCTAACCTTCAGCGCATGACTGATCGATGTGGAGATCTTTGGGGCAGGCTTATGTCCAGCAGTGGACGTCTATCAGCTGATGATGATGATGAATATATACTATTTTACCCATATGAATAAATTAGTATAATTAATATTTACTGGTAGGTCTCCGTTATCAAAAACCGTCTACGTACCACCGCAGCGCCTAAAGCAGCCGACAAATAGTGCTGTGCAAACATTACTATGTTCCGGTTTTAAGGCCGCTGTAGCTAGTGAAATTCCTTTGTTAACGCGATTCAACATATGTCTCAGGCGATGAGCGCAATGTGTTTCTATGTATATTTACTATTATACGGATGGGCATATCACTTACCATCAGGTGAACGTCTTACTCGTCTCGTCGCTTCATAGTATAAACAAACCTATCGTTCATATGACGTATAAACAGATGACAGTACGATTTTTTTTTTGTGTATTTGATAAGAGTTTAATCATGTTATTTGTGAAGGTCAAATCATATCAACCGCATAAAGATAACCACATGTAAGTTAAATTTGAACACAGGAAGCTGTTAACTTAATTTCGCAAACAAGTTACGATGAATTATAATCAAGTAGTTATTTTCCCGCCATTAAGTAATTTTTTTTATACAACGAAACTACAAGAGGAATGGGACTATCAACATATGATTAGTGACACGCCCGCTCATAATAACGTGGCGCTAGTCAGGATGGTATACACTGCACCATATTGTCCTCGTACATAGAATATTAAGTGTCATTACTCCAGTAATTTCACTAGCTACATCTCCCTTCAATCCGGAACACAGTAATGTTTCACAGTATATCAACTTAATTGTTTTTTAAAAAAACTGGGAAAGGAGCAGGACGTCATCAGCGATACGTTCACTTGTAACAATGTGGTGTTAATATGATATACACAACACCACATCGTGCTCATAGTCTTAAAACACGAGATATTATGTCTCGTTACCTCGGTAATTCCACCAGCTATAACGACCTTCAAACCGGAACACAATAATCTTTACGTAGTGCTGTTTGGCGACAAAAACTTAGCGCTGAGTAACATATCTATAGTCTCCGGTAATGACATCTCACTAGTATTTTACTGTTTCTATAAGATACTATGAGTATGTAATGTATACTAGGTAGTATACAGTTTATACTAAATACCAAATAGGTCACTTGTAATGTGTTCCACAGAACACGGTCACGCGTTGTTTGAATCCAGTGGATCCCAGCGATTTTTTTTATATCGTCCTTGTCCACCTATTGGGGGTGGCGGAGAGTCCAGCATTTTAACATCCCCTATTCCATCGGTTCTACTAGGTATGTGCACCGCCCATTGCCATTTCAGCCTCGTGACTAGTTGGGGCTATGTTGGTGACGCTAGTTCTCCTGCGGATCTCCTCATTTCTGATGTGATGACGCATAGGTACTCCAAGCAACAATCTCTCACCAATCCGCCTGCCAAGAGTGGTGATTATTGGCAAAACACTAAGTAAACATACTTAGATCAATATTTAATCTGTGGTATTTACCTAGTATGAATACATGACGCGAATAATTAATTATGTGCGTGTTGCAAAACCAAACGAGACGAACAAAAACTAAAACTACGTTTCACATCCATCAGGGAGCACCAAGGCTGTTTTTTGTATAGTTTTTTTTTTTTTATTTACCCAACACACTGAGGATATCAGTAATTAGTCCAACGGAATGACTTGGATAATGACGACAGCGATTATTTGGCGATTACAAGTTCTGCAGTGTCATCAAGCATCAGTCATTTGATATAATGTATTGATTGTCATTACTGACGATGTATGTCGGATGTGGTATAAAAACACGGACTTCCCAACATCCATGGCTTCTCTAACCAGCAGGTAATATGGACCAAATCATCAGGATTCAAGACCTACAAGTTGTTTGTGCTCTTGCTTTAAACTAGTTAAAAAAAACCACATTAATTAAGAAAAGGTTGACGATCTCTGGAGCAAACAGCTATGAGCGATTGTACCTGGTTACTAAAATCAGTAAGGGTGGTTAGTGTATAATTTCTAGCTTACCTATCCAGGACTCGTGCTCTGGTGTGAGGCGCAAAGCGGAGTCCGGCTGCCGCAGCTGCTGCAGCAGGACCCCAGGATAAGCGATGTTGGCACCGGTCCCGATCATGTACATCACCACGCCGCTCACCGCTAGCAGCTGAAAAGACATGATGAGGTCAAGTATTACCTATTTTATATTGTCTAGGAAAAATCTTATTTAGATGTTCACACTGCACCTCCTTGAATACGTAGCTCTTTTTATTGGACTAATAACAAGAGCAAAATTTTTACTTGATGATGAACATGGCTTATTATGCCTGTAAGGATTTCCGCATAACGCACGGGAGCCAAGCCAACCTCACCAGCTCGTGGTGCAGCCTGCTAATCAACAAACGAGGTTCTGGCTCCCACCAACCCGCCATGGGGCTGTGTGGTGGGTAATTGCACAAATCCCGCCATATAAATCCTAACCTATATGGGAATCTTTGGTGTTTGGTGGAGGTCAATGTCCACCAGTGGACGTCTATCGGCTGATGATGATGACGATGCTCATCTCCTTAACACACACATAAGTCTCGTCACATCAGTAATTTCACTAGATAGGTCTCTTTCACCGCAACATTTATTTCTATTGTCAAACGATAGTGTGCAAACATTACTAGTCTCTGATTTGAAGGCTTTGTAACCAGTATAATTACAAAGGTAACCAAACACAACATCTAATGTCTCAAAACGCTGAGCACAATGCGATGCTGTGTATATCACTCTACCTGGCGCTGCCCATAGGAGGGCGTATCACTTACCATCAGGTGTACGTCGCGATCGTCTCATCGCTTCGTGGAATAAAAGAAAAGCAAGGATACTTCGTTTATATAATATAAGAGATTATAGAATTTTGAGTGACTCCAAGTAGAGACGAGAGTTCTAGCAAGAAGAAGAATCTTTTCCTGAAATGTTCTTACATTAAAGAAGTGTTCAAAGAGTAATATATGTATATTATTCTATATATATTAAATACTAGCTCTTCTCCGCTTGCTTTGCTGTCGGTAATATAGAATTACACTTGAAATTTATTTGAAATATTCTTTGAAAGCAACCGCAAATGAATTTCTATAGCAATCGTTACTATGGCAACCGCGTCAATAATAATACGAAATAAGAATGTTTATAAAAGTTAATTAGAAATGAAAGGATGAAGGATCTATGAAATTCGAATAATAATAGCCTGTAACCATTTACAAATCATTCCGCGTCGAATGATCATCTTCCAATGTCGATATGCTTACTAGTTTTCACGTGATAGGCGAATAAAAAAACTCATTTTCATATGTATAGATTAAAAAGTGGCGTTCCTTGGCAGAGCACTGCCATAGTTTAAAAATTTATATTACTTTGTCATTAAATGATGATTATTACCTGTCGCAAAAGCGGTAGCATGTTCTGTGTCAGCTTCGCGGTATCGTCCGCCATCTTGTTTCCAATGGGCCCGAAACGTACTGATCACCTCCTCGTCAACATGAACATAATTTTCATTATACGAAAAAAACCTGTAAAGTAAAGTTAATTATGTATATAAATATTACAAATGTGTTAGTGTGTCTGAGTGTATGTGTGTATGTTTGTGTGTGTTATCTAAATAATACTTGAGAATATGTTAGACGAGATTGTATGAGGAGCGGATTTCCTAAGTTGTGTGTATTGCTGGTGGTAGGTCTCTTTTGTCGCTGACCGTCTGGGGACGTTGCAGCCGGGAAACTTGACGGATTGAAGGGCGTTGTAGCTAGTAAAATTATTGTGGTAATGAGATTTAACACTTTACGGCTTTGATTTGGACATTGGATTTAAAGAGACTTTGGTTTTACAAATAATGAAGAGTTCACTTATAATAATATTAATATCTACATCAGAGGTTGATAACTTTTTTTATTTCTCAGAATATAGAAAATTAAAAAAAAAAACGTTGAGTTTGTTACTTTATTTTTAGAACTTTTTTTTTTCATTTTAGTAATACCAGAGGTATCTCATAACAACGTGGAGCTAGTTGGGATGATATACATTGCGCTCGTCGACTTGAGACATAAGATGTAAAGTTTCGTTACCCCGATATTTACACTAGCTACAGCGCCCTTCAAACCATAACACAGTACTATTTGTCGGCTGCAATAGGCGCTGTGGTGATACTTAGACAGTCTTCAACAGAGACCTATCAGCAGTAAGTAAACTTATTTGAAGATCATAAAACGCCAACGATGACTTCATTCGTCAGATAAGTTGCTAGTAGCTTATTTAGGACTATAGGCATTGTGAAGCAGTTCCTAAACAATCCAGACATTACACCAGCATGTCTACTGCAGTTTTGATGAATAATATATTGTATGTCGTTGCAGTAAAGCTCAGTTTAGTCTGTCTACCTGCACCGAGGGTTCCTGTGGTAGAAAGCGCTAGTGTCGTGTGACTTACTTTTAAAACGGCACTTTCTTTTAGACTTCCAACTAAGTCTAGACTAGATATATGCTCAAGGACTGTTATATGTAAATCGTCTTATGTGTTATACTGATGACAGGTCTCTGTTGTCGGAGACTCTCTAGATGATACCACTGCAGCTCATATTATCACCACCAAACAGTAGTGTGGAAGTATTACTGTGTTCCGGTTTAACTGATGATGCAGCTTGTGAAGTTATTGGAGTAATAGTACTTGACATCTTGTATCATATACAGTCGAGAACAATATGGTGTAGTGTATACCATCATAACTGGCGCCATTATGGACGGGAGTATTACTAATCATCTGGTGAACGTCACTTATGTCTCAGTGCTTAATAAAAGCCTACATTTATGTAGCAGTACTGCTTCTAGCTCTGATCCTTGAGCTGTACCAAAATGAGCCATGTGCTGCTCCAGTTAGAACCGTTGGATGATGTGACTCCATGTCTTGTCTTAAGGCGCTCATCAGAATGACGAGGATCATTGACAGGCGTTTGGGGGAGGCTTATGCCCAGCAGTGGACGTCTATTTTCTGATGATTTTTGCCAACGCATAGTGCTCGCCTTAGGACAGGATGTTAAGCCTCGTTACCCCAGTGATTAGATTAGCTATAGCGCCCTTCAAACCGGAACACAGTTATATTTGAACAGTACTGTTTGTCGGCTACAATAGGCACAGCAGTGGTACCTAGATAGTCTTCGGCAACAGAGTCCTTTTTTTTGCCAGGGAGAGATCTTCCAAAGATACCCTTCTTCTGGAGAGACAACCAGGTTATGTGGGATTTCTACTTAACCAGGTTTTGTGGGAACGGCTACACGGTGTCCTAAAGAACAGACCGAGGCCTCACTGCACTACTCCTAAGCATGTCCTATGAAATGCCGTAACCCTCTCCAGCACCCTCGATTTGATACGACAAGCTTAAGACTACCGCCTACTTGTCATGCACTCCTGGCTAGCTTAGTGGATAACCAGAGCTCTTTCCTTGATAGCTCACAAAGCAACAGAGACCTGCCAGCGGCAACCTCGAATCTGATGAAATAGTACATAATCTGATTGGTACTCGACCTTCGAATTTGAAGAGTTATATGTCGAAATCTTCGCGACCTTCCTCCGATGGTTGTAATAAATTATGATAATTACAGATTCCGTCCAATTCCCGTCGGAAGGTCAACTAAGTCGAAAGTCCAATTTAATTACGGTAGTAATTAAAAAATCTAATGTGTTGATATTGTTGTTGTCGTTGTAGGCTAAGTCCCAATTACCCTCAAGGAATTATAAAAAAAACCCTTGGCCGCGCCGCTGGACACAGGCAGGGTTAGACCGATCGACGTGGAGATCTTTAAGTATTACGCTAGTCTACTAACAGCAGCACGCTTCAAACCAGAACACAGTAATATTTGCACACTACTGTTTAACGGATGCAATAGAAGCTGCAGTGGTACCTAGATCTCCGGCAACAGAGACCTACCACCAGTAACTGTCCAAATCCAAATCCATCAATAATCTAAATTCTGCTTGTACGACACCGGAAATGAACCTGGTATATTTGAATTTACTGGTGGTAGTGTTGCCGAAGACTGTCTAGGTACCACCGCAGCGCCTACTGTAGCCGACAAATAGTACTGTGCAAACATTACTGTGTTCCGGTTTGAAGGAAGTTGTAGCTAATGAAATTACAGGGGTAACTAGATTTAAAATCTTAAGTCTCGAAGCGGCGAGTGCAATATATAATATATAATACAGTGCAGTGTATATCACCCTAACTGGCGCCACGTTGTTATGGACGGGCGTATCGCTTACCTTCAGGTGAACGTCCGGATAATCTCCTCGTTTCATTGTATAAAAAATAATTGCAAGGCCTGTCGCCAACAGCTGCTGTGTGATCCCGGATGTATAAACTATGATCGTTGAAAAAAGGTGGCTATTTACTTTAACATAGGATTTGTATACCGCGAACAAATGCATTAATTAAGTAAATATATAATATTTACCTTCTGTGATTGTTTAAAAAGTGGACGCAGTGTATATACACTGAATTTGTATAAAAAAACCCGGATGTCATTGGAATAATTCGAGATCAATAAACTCGTAGCGCTTCAAATCGACATAGTCCAAAATATTGCTAGCCTCAAGTGGCAATGGGCAGGACACATCGCTCGAACTAACAGCCGTTGGGTTACCAAGGTCCTCGAATGGCGACCCCGTATCGGAAGAGGTAGTGTTGGTGAACCCCTCCACCAGGGGTCCGACAATCTGGTGAAGGTTGCGAAAAGCAGCTGGATGCGGGCAGCGGAGATCCGAGCGGCACCGATCGATGTGGAAATCTTTGGAGGAGGCCTATGTCAAGCAATGGGCGTCTGTTGGCTGATAATGATGACGAAACTCATATAATAAACTGTGAGATGATTTAACTAATTCCAACTGATGGTAGGTCTACTACCGGAGACCGTCTAGGTTCCACCACAGCTCCTATTGCAGCCGACAAATATTACTGTGTTCCAGGATGAATAGTGCTGTACCTAGTAAAATTATTTGGGTAATGAGACAACATCTTACGTCTACAGCGATGAGGACAACATGGTGCAGTATACCAACCTAACTAGCACGGAATATGGGCAGGTGTATCCTTTACCATCAGAACAACGAGCTCGTCTCGTCCCTTCGTACTATAAACACCACTGGACTCAAAAGACAATACTATTGAATTACGTTTTTAACTGCTATATAACTATAGCAGCTTCATCAGACTCAGGGCTCGCGAACATGGCATCCGCAAGCTAAATAGTTATTTCACTACAGCAAAAAAAAGTTTTTTCTGCTTCATTTTTTGTTTTTTAAAAAAATGTCTAGAGCAGTATATCTTACAAATCTATTAACCTACAATTTGTTTTGTTTTATACTACGCGACACGGTTGATAACACGTTTGGCGAGTTGGTGTAGTTCGGTGATAACCTCTAGCTGATCATTTAGGTCATAAACACTGTATATATATATACATGATATCGAGAGATTCATCGACTCATCATGAGATCTCCGAAACTATTACATGTAAACACTCATAATTCGGTAGAGATATTGCTTCTGCGGTTTAGAGGTCAGCTAAGAATGGAGAGGTCAGCTAAGATTTACATAATTCCTTCCTCAAAGGATGCTGTTATGGCCAGCAAAACGAGAGAAGAACAGTATGTTTATATATAGAGACGGGACAAACCAAACCTTTACCTAATAATAAGTGAAAGCGCTTGTCCATAACGTTGCTAGTTAGAATGACATACATGACATACACGTGATCGTCGCCTATAAATAGAATATTCAGTCTTGTCACCGCAGTAATTTCGGCTATAACCACCTTCAAACCTGTACTTTGGCGTTCGTCGGCTGCAACAGGAGCTGCAGTGGTACCTAGACGGGTTCCGGCATGAACATTTTCTTTTTTATCTCAAGGGAATTCTTCTTAAAACATAGCCTGCTTCTGGAGAGAAGACAAGGTTATGCGGGACTTCTACCCCATTAAAACCCCCCTCGGTGGTCTCCGTCAGTGTATTAGAAGAGGGTTTACCAGATGGGAGATGGGTTAGAGTATCTCCAAGGCTACTCTAACCTCAGTGTGTCTTAAACAGGAATAAGAGAGAACAACTCCAGGTAAAGAGAGCATGCCTTCCTGACAACTTTGCAATCTGGTGAAAGTCGCAGGCAAACAATAAGAGCTTACTGGTGGTAGGTCTCTGTTGCTGGACACCATCTAGACAGGTACCACAGCAGTTCCTATTTTTCCGCCAAACAGCAGTATGCAAACATCACTGTGTTCCGGATTGAAGTGATTTGTAGCTAGTGAAATACAGTTATTACCCCAGTGGGTAACGAGACTTAACGTCTATGTATCAAAGCGACGCGCGCAATATGGTACAGTGTATTATTCTATTTTGGATTATTATTTTCGCATTGTTTTGGGCGGCAGTATCACTTACCATCAGGTGAACGCCTCACTGGTAACTTCACTTCATAGTATGAATTGCTATTTGTTGGCAACTGCGCTGGAAATCCATTGAGCAAATCAATGTTCAGCAGTCGGCACTGATAAGCTGAAATGATGATGTAAGCCATTATGTCATGAATACATCATTATGTATTCATTATGTAATAATTCTTAATGATGAATAATTAACTTAAACCAGCAGTTTAATAATATATATTGCGAAGTAGTAGCGATAGTGAATATCTCATTTATTTAGTACTATAGACTGGTATACACTGCACCACATTACGCTCTTCGCCTTGAGACAGATAATTTCACTAGCTACAACTCCCTTGAATCCGGAACACAGTAATGTTTGCACACTACTGTTTTTCGGCAGATATAACAGCTGTGGTGGTACCTATCTAAAAAGACCTGCCACCAGTAAGCTTATGGTATAATATATAAGTTTGGCAAATATCTCCCTTCCGCTTTTTTGCTCTTTATTCAATGCTTTATAAAAAGTGTTACAGTGATCGGATATAGTTCAAATATGCGCCGTTTTGTTCGATAATCTGTTTCCATCTAGACGGCAACTTCATAATACCTCCCTCGTAGAAGCGCCCCTCCTTATTTGCGAAGAACTCGGACAGCCACTTTTCACAAGCCTCTTTTGAGTTCAACTTTACACCACCAAGGGCGTTCACCTTGGACAGGAACAGGTGGTAATCACTTGGCGCTATGTCCGGGCTATATGGTGGATGCGATAAAACCTCCCATCCGAGCTCCCGTAGCTTCTGACGAGTCATCAATGAAGTGTGTGGTCTGGCGTTGTCCTGGTGGAACACTACACCCTTCCTGTTGGCCAATTCTGGACGCTTCTGGTCGATCGCCTGCTTCAAGCGGTCCAGTTGTTCGCAGTAGATGGTAGAATTAAGCGTCTGGCCATATGGGAGCAGCTCATAGTGGATGATTCCCTTCCAATCCCACCAAACACACAGCAAAACCTTCCTGGCCGTCAATCCCGGCTTGGCCACTGTTTGGGACGATTCACCGGCCTTCGACCACGACCGTTTTCGCTTGATATTGTCGTATGTGATCCATTTTTGGTCGCCAGTCACCATCCGCTTCAAGAATGGGTCGAGTTCGTTCCGTTTCAGCAGCATATCGCAGGCGTTGATTCGGTTCAGAAGGTTTTTTTGCGTCAAATCATGCGGCACCCAAACATCAAGCTTTTTTTTGTATCCAGCCTTCTGCGGATGGTTTAAAATGGTTTGGTGACTAACTCCCATCTCCTGGGCGATGTCACGAGATGCCACATGCCGGTCTAACTCGATGTAGTCCATGATTTGATCAGTATTTGTCGTCACAGGTCTTCCGCCGGCTGGCATATCCATGGTGTCGTTTTCACCGGCTCTGAATCGTCGAAACCATTCCTCCGCGGTTCGAAGTGATAGAGTACCATCCCCCAAAACACCATTAATCTCACGGAACGTTTCTCTAGCGGATTTGCCTTTAACGAAGGAAAACTTTAAAATAGCGCAAATTTCGGCGTTAGTGAACTCCATGTTTACACGTCTATAACTGTTGAACGCAATATCCAAACTAATTATGCATAGCGTCGTTTTGTAGGTTATGTCAAGACCTTTCAAATTATGTATAGTATTGCCAGATACGAGCTCTGTAGCGCTTTGTACATAGCCGCGAAATTCAAAAGACAAAAAGGCGGAAGGGAGATATTTGCCAAACTATTATTAAAAATCTATTTAACATATATAAGACGGCATTCAAATATTTTTTTTGATTATCACCAGCAGTAAATAAACCTACTACTGGTCTCTGTTCACTGGTGGTAGTTCTTTACTGCCGAAGATCGTTAAGTAGGTACCACCGCATCTCTTATTTCTTCCGACAAACAGTAATGTACAAACATTACAGGTTTCCTGCTGGTAACATTGCTGTGTTCCGTTTTGAATGGTGCTGCAGCTATTGAAGTTACTGGAGTAACGAAACTTAAAATCTTGTGTCAAGGCGACGAGCGCAATGTGGTGCTGAGTATACCATCCTAGCGAGCTCCACGTTAAGTGCAAGCGTATCACCATCCGGTGAATTTATCGATCGTCTCGTCTCCTCGTTGATTTAAAAAAAAAATATTTAAACTTAATAAGTGTATATTCATAATTATCATAGTATGCTGAACAGAACTGTCCCAGCCGGTGTATATATATAAGTATAATTTAATTGTCTGTTTGTTATACGACAACAACAGTATTTAATTTCAAGTTAATACACGGTACTAAAACAGAAAAGCTATTTAAACTTGTCTTATTGTATGTTTCTTTCTTCCGATTAATCTACGTAACGAATTAGTCGATATTTACGTCTATATATTAGTTTGGCAAATATCTCCCTTCCGCCTTTTTGTCTTTTGAATTTCGCGGCTATGTACAAAGCGCTACAGAGCTCGTATAGAGCTGGCAATACTATACATAATTTGAAAGGTCTTGACATAACCTACAAAACGACGCTATGCATAATTAGTTTGGATATTGCGTTCAACAGTTATAGACGTGTAAACATATAGTTCACTAACGCCGAAATTCGCGCTATTTTAAAGTTTTCCTTCGTTAAAGGCAAATCCGCTAGAGAAACGTTCCGTGAGATTAATGGTGTTTTGGGGGATGGTACTCTATCACTTCGAACCGCGGAGGAATGGTTTCGACGATTCAGAGCCGGTGAAAACGACACCATGGATAAGCCAGCCGGCGGAAGACCTGTGACGACAAATACCGATCAAATCATGGACTACATCGAGTTAGACCGGCATGTGGCATCTCGTGACATCGCCCAGGAGATGGGAGTTAGTCACCAAACCATTTTAAACCATCCGCAGAAGGCTGGATACAAAAAAAAGCTTGATGTTTGGGTGCCGCATGATTTGACGCAAAAAAACCTTCTGGACCGAATCAACGCCTGCGATATGCTGCTGAAACGGAACGAACTCGACCCATTCTTGAAGCGGATGGTGACTGGCGACGAAAAATGGATCACATACGACAATATCAAGCGAAAACGGTCGTGGTCGAAGGCCGGTGAATCGTCCCAAACAGTGGCCAAGCCGGGATTGACGGCCAGGAAGGTTTTGCTGTGTGTTTGGTGGGATTGGAAGGGAATCATCCACTATGAGCTGCTCCCATATGGCCAGACGCTTAATTCCACCATCTACTGCGAACAACTGGACCGCTTGAAGCAGGCGATCGACCAGAAGCGTCCAGAATTGGCCAACAGGAAGGGTGTAGTGTTCCACCAGGACAACGCCAGACCACACACTTCGTTGATGACTCGTCAGAAGCTACGGGAGCTCGGATGGGAGGTTTTATCGCATCCACCATATAGCCCGGACATAGCGCCAAGTGATTACCACCTGTTCCTGTCCATGGTGAACGCCCTTGGTGGTGTAAAGTTGAACTCAAAAGAGGCTTGTGAAAAGTGGCTGTCCGAGTTCTTCGCAAATAAGGAGGGGGGCTTCTACGAGGGAGGTATTATGAAGTTGCCGTCTAGATGGAAACAGATTATCGAACAAAACGGCGCATATTTGAACTAAATCCAATCACTGTAACACTTTTTATAAAGCATTGAATAAAGAGCAAAAAAGCGGAAGGGAGATATTTGCCAAACTTATATAATATATAATGATAATGAGTTTTGTTTGTTCGCCAATCACGCGAAAACTAGTGAACATATCGACATGGGAACAATAGCATTCGGCACGGAATGATTTATAGATAATTATGGGTTAATTATTTTTGCCAATCAATGTGGAGAAACCGATCGATGTGGAGATCTTTGGGAGAGGCCTATGTCCACTTGTGGACGTCTATCGGCTGATGATTATAATTATTTTTGAATTTCATAGATCCTTCATCATTTTATTTCTAATCAACTTTTATAAACATTTTCATTTCGTATTTACGCGGTTGCTATAGTAACAGTTGCTATAGAAAGTCATCTGCAGTTGCGGTTGCTCTCAAGGAATATTTCAAACAAATTTCAAGAATAATTCTATATTACAGCCAGCACAGCGGGAGGATAACAGCTAATATGTTAACAGCTAACATGTTCCAATTTATTTTTACTAGTATCTATTTGAATTTGTATCAAATACAGCAATTTTATTGACACTAAAGTTTATAATAATATAAATATATAATTGGCAGTTCACCGTCTGCTGTGTTTAGTTACATGTATATAATTTTGCACATCAAATTATTGTACCACTCACGATTCCCTTGAAATTCACGCACACATACACATCCCTAACAAACGTACGCACACTAGCGCGCTACCGACTACACTGAGAAAAGGTCCGCGTGCCCACGTCACTGGCGCGACATGTGTGTCGCTGTTGAATATTACTGTCAAAGGGTTGCCACGTTTCATTACACTAAAACAGAGTAAGGTAAACTTTGTTTTTAAAGTAAATAAAAAACAAATTGCTTTGAAAAATTATTGTCACCCAAAGTTAGTATTAATATGATCTTTGATTAATTGTAAATATTTTATTGTTGAAAATGATTAAAATAATTTATCTATATATAGGAGATATTCAATGATTCATTGACTCGTCACGAGATCTCTGAACCTATTAGATGTAAACACTCAAAATTGAGTAAAAATATTGCTTCTAGTATTTAGAGGTTAACTAAGAATGGATTTAAGAAAATTCCTTTACCAGTGTGAGTTTGGGGGGTGTAATTATTGGGTAGAAGCTCGGTGGATTGCCGCCGGGCGGGAATATTTCTGACAAATGTCAATTCTAATTCTGTATTACAGTGAACAAAACGGATGAGGTATAACTAGTATGATATAAACTACGATTTTTTTTATCTCCTGTTCAAATCAAATGCTAAAGAAATTGGGATATTTTCTCCAAACGCAACTTGGATGAAAGTGATTATCAAGAATATATTTGCGAATACATTCTATAAACAATTATTTATGGTCTTAATTAAATGAAATAATCAATTTAGGTTGTAACTATCATAATGTGGTCAGTTCACGTTTATACTAACAATATTTTCTTTTAAACAAGCGAATTTTATTTTATTAAGCAACGAAACGAGCGAGAAGTTCACCTGATGGTAAGTGTTATGTCCGCCCATAATATCGTAGCGCTAGTTAGGGTGGTGTACACAACTGCACATTTCGCTCCTCTCCCGAGACCTACTATGTTGAATCTCGTTACTCCTGTAATAACATTAACTATAACGCCTTTCAAACCGGAACACAGTAACATCTGCGCAGTACTGTTTCTCGGCTGCAATAAGAGCTGGGGACCTAGAAAGTCTCCGCGACAAGAGAGACCTACCACCAATAAATCTAGCAACACTGAACGACTATAAATTCTATTCGCCATATTTGACATGAATTATGATTTAACGCGTATATGAATAATGCATATATCCTTAGAATGTACTGTTCAGCGTCGAGGAAGGAGGAAGTTGATTTCCTGGTATATGGCAAATGATTCCAAGGTCAGACCATCTGTTCTGTTGATGACAAATAATTTTTTTTTAATTTGTACCCAAAGATAACAAACACGAATATTTCATAGAATATTTCATGTATAAAACAAAAGAAAGAGAAAAATTATAATAATAAGTACGCACAAGTGTGTACTTGATGATTTTTTTTAGTTTTAAACTAGTTTTCCTTGCATAGACTTGCTCAACTTTTTTTTATTTAATGAAGCCACGAGACGAGTTAAATGTTTTCTTTATTAACTAGTGGGGTAACGAGACTCAATATTTCATACCATCTCTAGGCGTCGAGCGCAATGTGGTGTAGTTTATATCATCCTAACTAGCTTTATTTTGTTATAGGGGAGTTGCAAGCGATGGTCGACATGGTGCATGGAGCTTTAACAAGCAAAGGAATGAAAGTGAGTGTAAGCAAGACGAAAGTCATGGTTTTTGAAAGAGAAGAATGCATGACAAACTGTGACATTATGATTGAGGGACAAAAAGTGGAACAAGTGAAAGAATTTGTATATCTGGGTTCACAGTTTACGAGAGATGGCAAGTGTGATGGTGATATTGAAAGAAGAGTTTTAAAAGGGAATCAAGTCAATGGGGCACTTCATAACTTTATGAATAGCCGGAACGTCTCACAAAGAGCACGACTGGCTGTGCATAGAGGCGTGTTGGTCCCCATACTGATGTATGGTAGTGAATGTTGGGTATGGCAGAAAAAACATGAAAGTAAGATTAATGCTGTGGAGATGAGAAGCCTGAGAAGTATAACTGGAGTGAAACGGATGGACAAAGTGAGGAACAGTGTGATAAGGAAGCGGTGCGGCGTGGTTAAAGATGTAGTGACAAGGATAGAGAAAGGGATGCTTAGATGGTTCGGCCATGTCGAAAGAATGGATGAAAGAAGATTAACGAAAGAAATATACAAGGTAAGAATGATTGAAAAAATCGGTGCAGGCCGACCTAGACGGACATATTCCGATCAAATCGGAGATGTCCTAAAGAAAGGCCGGATCAAAAGCACACGCAACCGACGAGCGTGCATGAAGACGCTTATGAAAGTGGAGGAAGCGAGAGAGGTGTGTCAGGATCGTAGCAGGTGGAGAGAGGTGGTCTCTGCCTACCCCACTGGGAACGAAGCGTGATATATATGTATATGTATGTATGTAGGCGGGCGTACCACTTACCATCAGTTGAACAACCCGTTCGTAGCGTCACTTTGTAGTATAACAAAAATCGATTAGAGATTTAAGAGTAAACATTGTTAAAGTTTTATTTTTTGCTTCAGTGGCTCCTACTGACGGTCTCCTGCTAGGCAGACTTAGTTCAGGAAACATATGTGTATCCGTATATCAGCACATCAAATTTTTGGCGAGAATTTTTTTTTTATATTTACTTAAAAGTGAGTGCTAATTATCTTTATATAAAATATAATATAATTTACAGTTTCCATTGTTTATGATGATCTGAACCATTCTACCTTTGTTAGAGAATTCCCAGGCCCACGCAAACGAGCCGAGATATCTACATGTTGCCGGCAAAAACTTAAGAGTTTTGATTACAAAGACTACAGTTTTGTTGTAGTTATTTACAACTATTAACTGTTGTAGGACTTAGTGACATGGGACATTACCATCAGACTGGCCCACCAACTGTAAGTAAGATAGCATGACAGAGCTATGCTTATTTCTGTGACTGATAACTGATGAGGGAGGAATGATTTGGAGCTTGGGACACTTAGATGGACTTATGATATTATAAGAATAACAGGTAGTAGGTGGATTTGAAAAACTGATGTCAAGATGACTTTTGTTGGTTTCGTCTCTCCTCGTGCTCTAATAGTTTTTTTTTATTTCCTCGTATTTATTACTACTTTTATTGCAAACAGTATTGCTAATCGTCAATATATCCTCTTCCTCAGGTTGAACAACCGTCTTCTGACGCAATATTATACAGTAACATCTCTCGATGGTAAATTTTAATCAGACTGTAAACTAGTTTATAATGTTCAGGCTTAATTTTGTTTTATTCATAGTTATTAATTAGCTGTTTTCCTTCCCCCCATCTCCGCTTAGCTGACCATTGCTAAATTTGAAATGTAGGATTACATTTCAAATTTAGACATGAAGTCTGTCATATTTCCTATATTAACACTCCTGTAACCTATTTTGAGGTAACACTTCGTAAACTGTTAGCTACCCTACACACGGCAAAGGGAATATTCCCAACTTTCAAGTCTACATTATATCCAGAGAGATTCTCTAAAGAAAAGTGATGAAAGTCATATATATATGTATGGTTTCAAAATGGGTTTACTTCATTCGCTGATCAACTAGTGAACGTAACGACATAGAAACACTATTTTCGACAGGCTATTTATTTTTTTAATTTCGTAAATCCTTCATCGATTTATTCCAAATTAAGTTTAACAAATATTTTAGTTTCGTGTCATTTACACGGTTGCTATAGTAACGGTCGCTATACACAGCTATTTACGGTTGCGGTTGCTCTTAAGGAATATTTCAGAGAAACTTCGAGTGTAATTAATATTACAGCTATCAAAGCGGATGAGGAATAACTAGTATTTATATATATTTATATAGCATTACTGTGTTCCGGAATGAAGGGCGCTGTAATTATACTGGGGTAATGAGATTTAATATCTTAAGACGACGCCCACAATGTGGTGCTGTGCATATCATCCTAACTAGCGCCATGTTATTGGCAGTATTCTACCATCAGGTGAACGTCGCGTAACTACTTCGAATCGAGTTAATCATATGACAAGTATACAGTTAGTTCGGTTTATATAATTCAAATGTGGTTGGTGGGCGGTCAATGTCTTTATTTAACCTTCTCTTGCGTCAAAGTCGATTGCCATATGATTTTTTTATTACATAAAGCGATGTTACGGACGAGCCGTTCACTTGATACGTGATACGCAATATACTAGTGCAGTAGAATAGAATTTAAATTTGGTCTATTGCTAGATACTGTCTAGATCTTTTTTATTTCAAAGCGTCGAGAGAGACCATCCACTTGATGCTAAGTGATACGCCCGCCTATAACAATGGCGTTAGTTAGGACAATGTGCACCACTATGCGCTCGTCGCTTTGGGACATGAGATATAAAATCTCCTTACCCGACTAATTACATTTGCTGCAACGCCGTTCAAACCGGAACACAGGACTATCTGTCGGCTGCAATAGGAGTTGCCGTGATACCTACTTAGATGATAGAGAATGGTAGAGACCTACTGCCAGTATAAACAGAGAGAGAGTACTGTTGTCAGCTCTGTTGTCTCGAGCTATTAAGTATAGGACTAAGGTAAGCCCTGCTTGTCGTAGAAGGCGACTTATAGAGTTTTCGGGTTCGTGGTCTTTGAAGGTGAGAGTCACCATTGCCTACTAAGTGAGCCCAGGGTGAACGAAGAGACGAGGTGGACTTGTCCATGATGTAGTAAAACGAGGGATACGGTCTTCCTTGGAACAATGCAGGGAGCAGGGAGCAGAGCATCGTTGCGTTCTGTAGCAGCATCGTTCTATAGGAGATTTTAGTGGGTACAAATCGCACATAATCTTATGTTCTCTTCTAGAAGCAAGGTATTTATAGAAGGTTTCCCTTCCAATAATTAAAGAACGGTATCTTTATGGTGTTTCTAACTAGCGTCATAATGTAGAATACTAATTGGTTGGTACAATTTTTTCCAAAATAAACTGACACTCCAGATATATACTAGATATACTAATGCCTTAGATGCCCACAGTCAAATCACTTTAAAATCCTGTGCCCAGTTTTTTCCATATCGGTATTAGCAGTTAGTTAAATGAGTAAACTTGACATCATTTTCTTATCAAAATTCATTAAACATCACATTCATAATAAACATAATTAAAGCATTTTAATCGCAAAGTGAACTTGTGCTAATTAATGGAACCGATTTTTGGACATCATCGATCCCGAAAATCAGGTTTCGTTTATATCAATGTCTGGGAATTCGATTTTGACCCCAAAGGGTAGAAATCGACTCTGTTGGGCTCGGTTAAATTCCAAAATTTTTTTTTTCGATATTCTATGAAAAATATTATCTAAAGTACATACGTTCAGAAATTATGAAACGAGGCGTTTTTGTGCCTCGTTAGGTTACCGTACGTTGTAGTGTTAGTGTGTAGGTTAATACTCACTCCGTTAACAATGGGTGAAACGAAAAAAAAATTCGCGATAAAACCGCACTCGATGTACTAGAGGACGCGGGCTGCAGTGTGCGCGTGCGCACAACGCCGACACTGCGGACCAACTGAACGAAGCTCGCCGCGAACGGGCGCGCGACCGTTATGAACTTACAAAGAAATCGCCAAGCGCGACCCGGTTTTTTGTTAAAAGGATCTACACACGGCAGACTTCTATTGCCTGCCCACTATTGTCATATTAGGCAGCGTGATCTTTTTTTAATAACGTCCAGTATCTCACTTGATGGTAAGCGGTGTAATTTTTGATGCTATAGCGCACTAGTCTAGAAGTAGCTTTCTATTCATACTTCTCTTTAAGACTTCTAGGTCATAATAGGACGGTAACACTGAAGCAGGCAGACTATAAGAAAATGGTGAGACGTTCACTTTCATCGAATGCCTTAGTTCCTAGTGTTCCAGGCGGAGCCTCAGGAGTTCACAGGAGACGCGACGACAGTCAACGTTGGCTCTAATCATCACATTATTCGTAAAGTTCTGGGAATTTAGCAGAAATGCAGCTGCAGAGAGGACACCGGAAGCAGCTAAATTTTGAAAGTGGTCTATGAATAAAAAAAGTCTGGGAACCGCTGATCTAAAGCTGCCTGACTTACCTTCTTGGTAAGGTAAGTTATCATCTTCAAATAACTCGTAACATCATCAATTATATAATATCATACAGGTGGTAGGTCCCTGTTGCCGGAAGCCGTCTACGTACTACGGCAGATTTTATTTCTGCCGCTAATCAGTAGTATGCAAACATTACGTGTTCCGGTTTGAAGGTTTACTGGCGTAACGAGACAACGTTTTATGTCTCAAGACGACGGGGGCAATGTCGTGGAGTATATACCATCTTAAAAAGCGTTACATTGTTATGGGTTATCACTTACTATCAAGTGAATGTCCCGCTCGTTTGGTCCCATAACAAAAAAAAAGTATAGCTAATTTAATATATAACATATAATAATATAGTTAATTAGTTAGTTAGTTAGTTAGGACCGGTCTGAGTGGAAATCTTTGGGGGAGGCCTTTGTCCAGCAGTGGACGTCTTCCGGCTGATTGGATTGGATTTTGATTGGAATATAGTTAATACAGTTACTACAGTGATTTAATTATTAATTAGCTTTAATTATTACTGCTGGACTACTCTAAGTAAAGGCCTATTCTCATTTTATTGACACATACATATTGTTACATTTTAAGTATTTTTCTTACTTTATTAACGATACAAAATAAGTTTCAATAAGTTAAGGTTAAGTTTTGCATAAGTATAGCGCTTCATATCACTGTTTATCTATCTTGATATATGCAATGAAAATATGTTTTCTTGGTTTTCCAATCACGTGAAAATTAGTGATCGTATCGACACGGGTGATGATTAGATGCTTACAGGTTATTTGATTTTTTGATTTCATAGATCCTTGAGCATATCATTATTAATTAACTTTTATAAATAATTTCATTTTGTATTATATTATTCGTGTGGTTGCTACTGTAATGGTTGCTATAAAAAGTCATTTACGGTTGCGCTCTCAAGGAATATTTCAAACAAATTTCAAGTCTAATTTTATATTACGACCAGCAAAGTGGGCGGGGTACAGCTAGTATACTATAAATAAGGAATAATAAACATATTCTTCTTAGAATAGTTTTTTTTATTGTTTCTCTTCTTACTTCATATAAGTTACTATAGTTTCCTCAATTAATTTTATGACAGAGAAACAGTATAAAGCGAACGTACCCGTATCATTTAATAGAAGGTCAGGTATACTTATATAGGTACCTTGCCCAGTCTCCTAGCCATTAGTCGTGTGCCTGCGATTAGAAGAATTACTTAAGATGTTTACACTATTAACTAAACGCGATGAAGATGTTACGCATCATTACTTCCGATTATCCACTAGAAACTCTTTCATTCTTTCTGAATACAGTTTTATAAAGCCTCAACGAAATAAAGAGTTCCTTGGTAACTTGTTGAATGAGTCGTATCACGTAAATATACGTGATTCGAATAAGTTCACAGCGTTCAATCAATTTATATTCGATTCGGATATACAAATCGCGAACTGTCAGTATGTATCAACATCAGTCTACTTTGTGAATGTTTGTACAAGAACTTTATAATCATCATCAACATTGGACAAAAGATTGGATCTCTAGAATGATCAGGTCTCCTCATTCTCTCTCTCACTCTCCACCTCTCATTTATAACGTGAGAAATATTTTTATAGTAAGGGTATTAGCGGTTGCCTTCCAGAGACCGTTTAAATAGCCACCGGTACCGTGGAATCATTACTTTATTCTGGTTTGAAGGCCACTATCTCTTCTCTAGTGAAATTACTGCAATAATGTGAGTTAACAATCTTGTGACGCGACGAGCACAATGTGGTACTGTGTCTATCCTAACTAGCAATACGCTGTTATGGGCAGGGCAGGACTATATAGGATTTCTTACCACTATAATATCTTTAGGGGATATCCTTAGTTCATTATGAGGAGCAAGTTGTGCTACGATTGTGACTACATAACTTATGCTGTCCTTCCATTCAACTGTTCTGCTATGATGTCAACGAAGATGGCCAAGCAAGATCTCTACCATCGCAGGACTTATCTTTGTATTTCTTCAGAGATTCATTGGATCATTATGAGATCTCCGAAACTGTTAGACTTAAACTTTCAAAATTTAGTAGAGATATTGCTTCTGTCGTTTAGAGGTCAGCTAAGAATGGATTTTACAAAATTCTTTCCACAAATGGAGGTCCAGGGGTGTTAATAACACAAGTCCAAGTGGGATGAGTTGCTGCCGGACGGGAATATTTCTGACAAATTTCAAGGGCGGAGAACAGTTAGTATTTATATGGTTGCTAAAATTTTATATGGAAAGGTAACCTTTATTACTGACTGTGTATATTTGTGACGGTTTTTGCATGAGGTTTGCGGATCGCGAATTCGGCCGGTACATTCGCAAACCGGTCAGATTTCACCCGAACCGCGGCGGCTCGCCCGCCGGTCCTGCTCCGAGCTCAGTGCAAACAGTTTGCATTAGAAAGAACGGAAGCTGTTTAATTATGCGATTCTATCTCATTATATCAATGTAAGTAGGAAATGAAAAATATTATTAAAACACCCTTAAGAGAGAAATCTACGAAAAAATAGAAATTCACATAAAAATAAATATTTTTTTGATATTCAACTCAGCTACGAAACAAAAGATTCACCTGATGATATGCCACGCCTGACACTGCACCACAATACGCTCTTCACCTTGAAAGAGAATGTTAAGCTCCGTGACACCCAGTGTTTTCAATAGCTACAGCGCCCTTCAATCCGGAACATAGTAATATTTGGCGAGAGGGATAGGAGATCCGGTGGTACCTAGGCGATGTCCGGCAACAGAGACCTACCATCTTTATCATAGTTATATATTATCATAATCATTTTATGGTATTATAATCTTACTGGTGGTATATGTCTGCTGCCGAAGAGCGTCTACCACCGCAGCGACTATTGCAGCAGAGAAATATTACTGTGTTCTGGTTTGAAGGGTGCTGTTGGTATTGAAATCACTGCGGTAACGAGACTCAACATTTTATGTCTCAAGGCGACTAGCACAATACAGTGCAGTGTATAACGTCATAAATAGCACCAAGTTTGTCATCAGGTGAACGTCCCGTTGGTCTCTTCGCTTATCATCATCATCAGCCGATAGACGTCCGCCGCTGGACATAGGCCTCCCCTAAAGAACCCTACATTTGTAAGTGGCATTGGGGGATTTGAACCATTTTCCATGACGCTGGCCCAATGCGGGTAGGTGGGAGCTAGTGCCTCGTTTTTTGATTAGCAGGGTGCATCACGAGCAGGTGAGGAAGGCCTGGGTCCTGGGAGTTGTTACCCCCCCTTAACAGGTTGTATTTAGTTTATAATTCCTATACACATAAATGTTTAATATCAGCCGTTACACAACGCACGCCGTGAACACAACAATGCGTATAACAAATCCATTCGGCAAGCGTCGTTAATTCCTACACGGGGATAATAAATAAAAAAAAAATTATTACGATAAGGAACATTATTAGAAACACCAACAGTACACTGATTAAACGACATTGTTTTTTTCTAACGGCACTATGATATATTGTGCACGGCATGTGAATAAGCGAGTTATAGTCTAAGTAGAAGTTCTAAAACAGACAAGGTTAACAATAACAATGTACCGCTCCATCATCAGCCGATAGACGTCCACTGCTGGATTTAGACCTAACCTTAGCCCTGTAGTCTCGGGCTAGTAAGAATAGGACTAAGGTAAGCCCTGCCTGTCGTAGAAGTCGACTAAAAAGGTCTAGAGCGGGATGTAAGGCTCAGCTGTGGTGCTTAGGAGGATTAGGCTCCTCCTCAGAGAGGTGCTAACACAAAATGTAGAGGGACACCGGTGCTTTTTATAAGAGATCCCCAAGCCTATCTGATTGCACTGATGCAGAGCACCGAGAGGGTTTTAGGGAGTAAAGATCTCATATAACCTTGACTTCGCCCTAGAAGCAGGGTGTCTTTTGAAGATTTCCCAAGAACCTAAAAAAAAAAGGCCTCTCCGAAAGATTCCCTATACGAACGGGTAGGGATTCATATTCATGGGTTTAGGTCTTTTCCCACCACTCTAGCCCAATGCGGATTCGTGAGCCTGAGCTTCGTCTGTCGATTAGCAGGATGCATCACGAGCTGGTGAGGTTGGCTTGGATCCTGTGAGTCGTGCGGGAACTCTTGTTAGCAGTAGATCATTGTGCTCGCTGCAAGATGCTGTATCCTTATTAGCAATTGCACCAGTGAAAGCATTCTGCCAGCTAGAACATAGTATCTTATTTTTAATGTACAAAACGATGGGACTCGCAAGACCTTCACCTGATGTTAAGTGATACACCTGATCATAAACGTGGCGCTAGGTAGAATGATATACAAACACTACATCGCGCTCGTCCCTTTGTGAGATAAGTCACGTTACCCCAGTAATTATACTAGCTATAGCGCCGTTCAAACAGGAACATACTAATCTTAGTACACTACTATATGTCGGCAAAAGGAGCTGTAGTAGCTACTTAGTCTGCAAGAGAGACTTACCATCAGTCTACCTGTTCATGTTTATAAAGAGAATAAAGCTTGCATTTATCGTTTCCAATTAGTAGTTGTGTGAGTACACGAACACTGGTAATTAAGTGTTAGTTATCTAACGAGGTGGCAACGTTTCTTATTAAGGCGTATGTCGCAATGGCTCGTTGCTTCATCAGCCCGGGTGAGTGGAAGTCCTTGATGGCAAAGCTCTTTAGCACATACTTCGTTTAGTCGTATCGTTAATACCTTGTTTAAAAGGGAGATATAATTTGATACTAGCAACACTGACCTCGCTGGATATTTTGTTTTTACACGTATTTAATAAGCTAGGGTAAGTGCCGGCGCCATTTTTTTATTGAGACAAGCCCGACGTTCACCTGATGGTAAGTGATACACTTGACCATAAAACATGGCGCTAGTTATAATGCTTCTTAGCACCAAATTGTTCTCGTGGCCTTGACATATAAAATACTACGTCTCGTTACCTTGATAATGTCACTAGCTACAGCGCCGTTCAAACCGGAATACAGTAAAGTTCGCCTGTCTGTCAGCTGCAATAGGAGCTGCGGTGGTACCTACATGGTCTTTGCCAACAGTCCTACCACCAGTACAAGGATATATTCATGTGAATATTATGTGGAATTGACTCCATGTCTATAATTTTAAATGCCTTGTCTTAGTCCCTACCCAGCAATATATTTGGGTGACCTGGTGACCTTACACATTTTGGTCTCCGAATGCTGTAAGCATTTCATGTTAGACGCGCCTTAATATACAATTCACTTAATATTCCTTCTACTAGGGGTCGTATCCTACCTTGAGACCCTTTTATTGCAATCTGATGATGAAATCTGATTCCAATCAACGCCACAGCAGCCTCTGTTAGCGGATAATATATTTCCATTAAAGCTGGTTGTTCTTGGAGCTTGACAGTTTCCTCAAGAAGTTTGTTTTACCAAAAAATCAAGGATCAAATTCAAGATCTATCCCACACGGACTTGACGGGACAATTCCTAGTCATCACCGTATCGAGTTTTGAAGAGGAAGGCGAATATAAAATTTAAGATGTTTCTTAACCGCTCACGATTCTTGAAAAGGTCAAACTATTTGGTATGTGTGTCAAATCCATTGGAACTTTATACATTGAAATTGTTAAACCCTCAAATGTTTGTATCATCCGTAACCAGAACGTGCGTGGATAAACTGGTTAAGGTGCAGCATTGCTTTGCCTGAACCACCAGCGTACAGACAATAAATTCGTATACATCTTTAGTACACAAAGTAATCTAGTAGAAACCAAAGAAGTCCATGGAAGACTCATCAGGGATCTACCTTGGCGTGACAAAAAAATGGATGTTCACAATTCGTAAGCAGGATCCTGTGAAATTCATGATGGAGACCTAAAGTGTTGGCGTGACCTTTATAAGAGATTTTTAGTGTAGTCTTTGTCGTTATCAGGCGGATAACGCCTTCCATTGGGCATAGCTCTTCCTCATGGATCTCCACGCCGATCTGTCTCACATCCATCAGCTTCCCGCGACTGTCATCAGACCTCCCCCTCTATAGATTCTAAAAAATTTTAGTGTAATAATTGCATATTTGAATATATCACCACAAACAAATATACCATATTTCTTATCATTTTTAAAAAGGGAGTTTTCCAAATGAAATAAGTGGGAATTGATTGGTTCGTGGTGTTGAGAATGGATGTAAAAAAAAATTAAGTTGGATGGTATCATTATTTTGATTGGCCAACTTAACTTTTTTTACATCCATTCACACCACGAACAATTAAATAAATGATCAATCGATCCTCACTTTTTAAAAAAAAAATATTACGTCGTAGTTGGAACAATTTTTTTGCCCAGTTCTGGGAATATGTTAGAAAAGTAGCTGCGGAAGGTCCACCGGAACTATCTAAATATTGAGAGTTGTCTATGAGAGAAAAAGTCGAGAAACTTCCATTAAATATCAGTAAAAGGGTGTGGTATTTCGGGGGGAAGTTTTTATAGTATTTTCCATAGCTTGCAATGTATGTATTGACTCTTAATCCTCCTTCATCAGCTTCTGCTGTCGTGGAGTAAACGTTGCGATACTTTCCCCGCCGCCAGTGTTTCCATCCAAACATGTTGTGGGTGTGTTTAAGAAAAGAGTGAAAATGCATCGATTGCGCTTTACTATCAGAAAGTGGTGGTAGGTCTCTAATACGAGATACCGTCTAGGTAGGTACCAGCATAGGTCATAGTGCAGCCAACAAACAGAACTGTGCAAAAATTACTATGTACCAATTTAAACGTAATTATAGCTAATGAAATTACTGGAGTAACGAGAGTTAATATTCTGTCTCACGGCATCGAGCGCAATGTGGTGCAGTGTATAACATTCTAACTAGCCCCACGTTGTTATGAGCGGGCGTATCACTCACCATCAAGTGAGCGTCTCAATATGAAGGTCAACCACTAGTGTAAGTATTCGTTAGGTTCTTTCTTGAAATCAACGCATTGACTTTTTTAACATTTCCCAAGTTGAGCTAGCTACCATGCCACGTAAAGTATATTTCAACTTTCTGATTATTATAATACAAAATAAAATATAAAAAAAAAGTATTTAAATATTTATTATTTTTATTGATTGTAAGTGTACTACTGTATGGACACTACAGAGCAGGAGAGCGTTGAAATTACTGTCGGGATTCTACTGCTCATAAACTTTAGTGTGCAAATCCCGTTCCAATTTGAAGAGAGACTTAGCTAGTGAAATTACTAGGGAACGTGACTAAAGAACTAATGTAATAAAGCAAAGTGATCACTTGAATATAGGTAAGCATATCACCATGGGGGTGTAAAGTCTCCCGCACAAAAACTCACAGGATCCAAGCCAACCTCACCTGCTCGTGGTGCAGCCTGCTAATCAACAAACGAGGCTCTGGGATCCACCAAGTTACTATAGCCTATAGCTTGGTGTAAAATGGGCCAAATCCCTCTATATGAACCCCTACAAACGATGGCCACTGGTTCCAGGCGATGCGGACATCGCAAGACCGATCGATGTGGAGATCTATAGGGAAAGTCTATGTCCAACAGTGGACGTCTATCAGCTGTCAATGATGAAGCGTATCAGGGAACGTTTAATTGGTTCCGTTACTAGATACAACAGACATTGCCTCTTGTCTTTATCCAAAATAAAATAGATCTTAAACATTTTAAGTTGCGGCTGAACCTTGAGGTACTCCTGAAAGTTAACTTGAAAGAATTTATATTAAAAGAAAGGTTAAAATAATACAAGAATACATTTTAATAATTTATATCAACTCGGTGACGAAATGAACTCATTACGACCATATTAAAATACGTTCACTAATGCGGACGTAGCCTTCCTTACAAACTAATAACAATTTCAATCTATTCGTATGCAATTATATGTAGCTGTTAGTTTAACGAGGAAACAATAATTAATTAATTAACAGTTAATAAATAAACACTGAAAATAAAATTAATCACAAACATAATAAATTTGACTAGTTTATTGATTTGTTTTATTTCAGATTGTAGCTAATGAAAACTGTAAGGCCTACAGCTACCCAAGCTTTTATAGACCACCTTACATGAATAAATATTCAAATGCCTTCTTTTAAATAATAGTTTTTATACCAATTTATATGTTTATTATCTATTTATAATCACAAATTAAAAATTTGTTCTCCCTCTTTCTATCCTTTTTTTTTTCTTTAATCGTGTTATAACTAAGCTTCAGCGCCCTCTAGGATCTCCCAGTGAAAACCTACCGTCTGGTGCTGCCTCCATGGAGAATCTATCCTGTAAAGGATTAACTTCAATGCTTTTTTTGGTATGCATAATCTTTACAAAATAAAAAACGCTAGAAAACCTATTTCTACGTAATTTTTTTAGTTAATATTATAGTCTGATTAAAAAAATAACATTTGCGGTTATATCTTCTTTGTAGAATCTATGTCTGTGGATTACTACAGATTATATATAAGCGATTATATTTATAATCGCTTTATGTATTGAAATGCCAACTTAAATACTTAAATATCGGTTTAATATATCAATGGTGTCTGATGATTTTATTTTCATATGTATTATCAATATAAAAATAGTGATTTATTTTCCAACACAACGAGCGTGACATTCATCTCATGATACGCCCGCCTGAGATAATGTTGTGGTAAGGATGGTATAAACCACACTACACTCATCACTTAGAGAAGTAAGATATTAAGTCTCATTACCCCCGTAATTTAATTGGCTATAGCATCTTTCAAACCGAAATACAGTAACGTAAGCACAGTACTGTTTGGTTGAAATGGGTACTGCTTTTTTTTTACTTTGGCGTAGTATCGTCTTAAGGCACTTTATATAATTTCTATGTGATAAACTTAAATAATATAGCGTTTGTTGTGGCTATTAGTAGTCTGTGTAGCCGGCGGCCATTTTAGGTACGCCATCCAGCGGCACGGGCCGGTAGTAGTCCTGCATGTCGCCCCAGCCGCGCGGCGCCACGTTGAAGTTGGGCCCGCAGACCAGCGGCAGGCGCGGACTCTTCGGCGACGCGTACACGTCGTTCAGCTTCGTCGGCGCCAGCGGCACCGGCACCTCCACGTTCTGCACTGTGATCGTCGGCGCTGACACCGGGAACGGCTCCATTTTGGGCAGGTTCGAGGTGTGCTTCAGCGCCGACTTCGGATAGGTTTTCTGGTTTCGCAAACTCGACGGCGGACGATACGGCGTGTCGTGGTTGGCGACCGGCACCGGGGTCGAGCTGGTGTTCGACGTGTTGCGACCTGAAGTTATGTAAACGGCAGTAATGATTAAACACATTACTCAAAGCATCAAAACTAATGATTGGAAATCATAATCAACCTATATATGTCCACTGCTGGACATAAGCGTTCGCTAAAGATCTTATTAGAGCGTTAGGATAAATAATTTATGTCCAAATGACTTGTTTTTCATTTACGACATTTGTATTCCTTTACGAAAAACTATTCATCGCCGCCTTTGCTTTAAGGATTTTTGATTGATCCTCCAGATAAATGTTAGAGTTGTCTTCGACTATTTTAAATTCAATATTTAATCTGTTTCCCTTTTTATTGACATTAGATCTAGAGACATTTTGTATTAAATTTTCCTAATCTGCAATAAGTACACAAAAAAATAAAATACTGATAATTTTAATGCTATGTAGCCATAATTAGATCAGATCACACAAATTACTGTAATGAAAACATTGTTTCTACAAAATGGCGATTCTCATAAATCTAATTTCAATCTAAAGTGATGATGATCTTTTATTCGACTACTATCAATGTTAGGATTTATTTTCTCATGATGAGGAACTATAAGGTAGGAGTAGTCGTCTATAGTACTCACCTCGTCCCTCGTGCACCCACTTGACGGAGCGCTTCTTCCGGTTGACGTACATGCTCTGCCCCCGGCTGGTGTGGTTGCTGGCGTCGCTCAGGGACCTGGAGATGGCGCGCGCCAGGTCCATTTGCTCTTTGACCGTCGGATGCACGCCCGGCACGTAGAAAGCTGACGATGCGAAGGTTTTCTCTGTAATGATTGCAATATAAAGTTTTATTTTAGATAAATTAATAGTTTTCTTAAAACATAAATAATGATGGGAAGTTAACAAAGTTATGATAGATATAGACTACTATTGCACGTAGCGAAGGCTTACCATCAGATTTGAAGCAGTGAAGACAAGCTAAAAAATACTGACTTATCTTAATAATGTTATGAGCTGAAGACATCATAATTAGTACAAATAGATCAAAACCTACTCTGTACAGAAGTTGTAAAAAGTTATTGAACGTACCAAACTTGCGATCTTTCTTGATGATGTGCTCCTCAGCGTCGGGTGCTGGCGTGAATATCTTGTTCAGGTCCACCTCCTTGTTGCCCACGATGACCGGTTTATTCTCCAGGTCCTCCTACACATTTGACAACGTATATTAAAAATTGCTGTACTTTAATAATACTTTTCTTTTTATATGCGACGTGGAAGACGAAAAGAAACCATTGACAATTAAATTTGATTACTCAAGATGTTTATACCGCAATGATATAAAGCATCTTAGACATTAAATCTAGTTGACTATACTAATGCTAAGCTCTGCTGTGGTACTTAAAGAAGCTTCCTAAAAGAAACTTAACAGTTGTGCCTACTACCACAATCACAGGCGCAGTTGGATAGAGACTTCCCTCTTGGATCCCCACCAAAATTGGTCTTGCGTTGTTTGCATTATATAGCTTCTTGCGACCTTCTTCAAAGGATCGTTTCTTCTTTATTATATGAGATAACTACAATAACCACTACATTTATAATAAGCAAATCTACTCTAAAAGATAGACAGTTACAATAATTGTTATAATAAGTTATTTAGTATGAAGTTAATTATATTAACATTCAGCAACTCTTCCGCTCTCGTGCAAGTTAGTGATAGTATTATTCAGATGTGTTAATATAAATATATATAAACATATGTTTAAGAGGTTTACTTAGACTATATTCAATGAATATTATATTTATAGACTTATCTTCTTAATATATTTACATAGTGAAGATGATGTAGTTATCATAACATAAAGAATGAAAAATTTTACTTTTTTCTTTCTACTCTCATTTTAATATACTTTTATGTCAAAATTGGTGGATGTATATATACATAGCCGTAAATCTGATGGAGCTATATAAGTTACGAAATATCTAAATATAATGACCCTAGAACAGATAAACATATTTAATTTGACTTTATAACTTAAAGAGGTATGAACAACGAAGGAGAACATGTGTTACACACGAGAGACAAGAAGATTTACTATTTCGGTAGTAAAATATTATGATTTTCTTTATACCATAAAGAAAACTGTTGCAAGGCGTGTATACTACTTCTTAGTGACAGAGGCATGCTATATGATGGTATACATATAGACAACCTATAAATAAAATATAATTATAATACCATGAAATCTTTGCACATAGTTTCTTATGAAAAGATCTTTTGAATCTTGGTATTTATTTCTGTGATAGTCTTTTACTCTACTGTCTACTGCACAGTAGGTACTGGCGGTTCATTATAAAAGAAAGGGAGAAGAATGAATTTGTTATTAATGTTTGATAGACAGACATATAATATTGAAACAATTAGCTATAATGTAAAAGGGAGCGTTGGTATATTTTCCCCTTGTAAAGAGGCGGTAGATCATAAAATTTTCGGAACCCTTGATCTAAATAGAAATATTAGCATTTATTTATTCCTTTAATCTATTCTACTTGAAAACATGTTTATATCACATATCAATGAAATATATTTACAGGTCGATGTCACTACAAAGTCCATGATTATCAAATCTCGCTTTACTCTTACGGTCAACTCCTCCAGCGCACGCGCGTCCGGCAGCTCGCGTACCTCCACATCGTTCTTCAAAGAAATAAATCTATTTAACTAATAGTAGTAAATACCAATTGATACAACAGTAATTTAAGGGAAGGTAGTAAAGTTTACTGATATATGGGTAAGCTCCTGATAGAACTTTAATAGATAAAACTTACAAGTAAATTTAGACCGCTACACGTAGAAATTGATACTTAGTGCATATAACAACTGACTAAAATTTATAATTCGCTAGACTCCAAATTTACTATTGATATTCCAAAATAGATCTTTCATCATCATCATGCTGCTCTGTTCTATTAATAGATCTTACTACAAATCTCGTTGAAAAACTTGAAGTAATATAAAATATTTAAGGATCATTACGTTGCTATTGTTTCTTCATTGTTTGTGATGCTGCAGAAGCATGGAATTATTTACTATTAAATGATTTATATGCAGCACTATGTTACCACTATTGCGATTCACAACCTTCTCTCATGAAGACAGACAACCATTCATCTATCACGCCGGCCAATTGCGTGTTGGCGTTTGTGAATTAATTTCTCTGTAGTAGAACTCTAAACTAAGATGTAACAGATATAGTAATTAAAAGTATACGAAAACCGTTAGTTAGATCAGTTAAATATTTTCTACTTCTCCTAACAAGTTTTAATGATATCATCCTACTTGTGTTTAAATCAAAAACATGTTGCAACAGTGTAAGTAAAATAAACTAGAATTCTAGCAAATCTCGGCTAATGCAGTTCATTAGAATTCTAGAATTAAATCAAGTAAATAGTAAGGCAAAACCGGCACTACAGTGTAGATATCTAATGCTACCCAATACATTGTAGATAGCAAAAGCTTCAACTGCTCTCAACTCTATGTATATACAAGAGTATTTCAACTATGTAGAAGCTTATCACGATATCTCTGGAACCATAACGCCTGAAGACTTATTCCTTTTACCGATTATAGGAAGTACGAACGTAGAAAGAACTAAGAACTGATTTTACGAAATTTTAAACCGGAAAGGGATTGAGAGGATGCTAATAACGAGAAGCTGATTCCGCGCGGGAATATTTCCCACAAATTTCAAGTTTAGATTTGCAATCCAATTCTATATTGTGTCCAGCAAAGTGGACACGGAACAGCCTGAATATGTATATAAGATAAACAATATCAGATCTTACTGTACACAGATTGTGTGTGAATTCAATTAATTACGCGTGTACTTTAGACGTTTTGACTATGACGAATAGGTAAGTGTTGCTGGACGGGCGCCAAGTTCTAGCCCGTACATTGCCAACTGCCGAACCGCCATGCCAATACGCCGCGTATAACAGAAATTCGTTTTATATTTTAGTATTGAGGGCGAATCCTCCGCGATGTTCACATGTTGCAGATGAAAAGAAAAAATCGATTATTAATCCGCGTCACACTTTGATGTTGCTTCTGCGTCAGAAGTAAACGTGGACGAGCGAGATTTACGCAAGACAGGCAATCGTCTATAACAACAAAATATAATTAAGTAAATACGAATATTAATAATAATAAACAGTCCTCTAAATATTCCCACTGCTGGGACGTAGGACTATCTCACAAGGAAAGAGTTAAACTTTAATCATCACGCTGATCAAGTACGCGTTAGTGATTTACGATTATTATACCTTAGAGAATTTCGTCTCTCCCGTATATAGGTAAAGTTTATACACTACAGATTGGGTGTAGATGCTGTGATATTACCTGTTTAGTTTTTAGATACTATCCCGTTCTGTTAATAACACATTTAGATCAATTTCGAGCTTTAAAAGGAAATCCCAATTTGATAAATTCATTACAATATGGAATTTGGTCTAATCAGAACAATACGGGTATGAAGGAAAATGTGATGGATGAGAGAAAGAAAGGGGAGAAAGAAATTGCGAAAAAAGAAAGTGAAGAAGTGGAATGTATAATAATAATAAAGAAGTTAATGAAGACATATTCCGATCAAATCGGAGATGTCCTAAAGAAAGGCCGGATCAAAAGCACTCGCAACCGACGAGCGTGCATGAAGATGCTTATGAAAGTGGAGGAAGCGATGTGCCAGGATCGTAGCAGGTGGAGAGAGGTGGTCTCTGCCTACCCCACTGGGAACGAGGCGTGATATATATGTATGTATGTAAGTTAATGAAAGAGTCAATTACAAGGGCCCTGCCTCACAAAGCAGCGGAACACGAAAAACAAGATCTAACTATGATCAACTACAGCAGATTGCTGAGTAATCGTTAGTGTAAACTTCCTAAGGTTACTTAATAGTTACGTTTGTAGCTATTGAAATGTATAATATTTCATGCTTTTCCCATTTGAAATAGTTCAAAAGTGTTGCGAGAGGTCAATAGACGACTTTGACTGTTCGAGAGCACTCTAGTGTTTCTAGATCGACCGGAGCGACGGGAATAGAATTTCTTAAATGTTTTTCAGATCTGAAACAATTTTTTGTGTACTATAAAATTCTCTTTTCAGACTTAACAGTAAAAAAAATATTTTTATAGTTTTAGGTAACTGAGGGTTTTTTAATAAACGAAACTAAATGAGACGTTAATCGATATAATGAAGTTTATGTTACATATCAATCGTCCATAACAACGTGGCGCTGGTTAAGATGTTATTCACAGCTCCACATTGCGCTCTTTGCCTTGATACATGAGATGTTGAGTCTCGTTACTCCAATAATTACACTAGCTACAGCTTCCTTCAAACTGGACCACAGTAATGTTTGCGCAGTAACGTTTGTCGGCTGCAATAGGAGCTGCTTTGTTAAAAACCTAGTCTGTCTGAGTAGATCTATAAAACATAAAAAATAAATATCTGGGCTAATTAGTAGATGGCTAATTATCCAGGGTTGAATGGTCATGTTCCCATTTCGATACGTTCACTAGTTTTCACGTGATTGGTGATCGAAACAAACCCATTTTCATTATATTTAACTAGTCTGGCCATAAATACTGTTACATAAAAACGTTTCTTTTACAAACTTGTTTCGATTTTGCGCCATTTCACATTTTTTTTATGTTCATTATCAAATTGCAATATGGTATGGGGTGGGGGGTGTTAAAGGTATTGCGATGATCGCTTTGCACAGAGTGGGTGTGGAGCCGGGCCGGTCGGTCATATTCCACACACTTCAAAAGCTTAGTATCAGCCGTATGTTCGTATATCGTACTATCAACAAACACAACAACACTTCCTCTGTCCAGAAAAAGACCAGAAAAGATTGAAGCGGCCGCGTGCTGTATAGCTGCAAACACACAGCCGAACTGCAAATACTGTTAAAGCCAGAATTCGTTGACACCCCATTAGGAAGCAAATCAAAAAATGTTATAGCGAGAAATGAAGATTCCCGCCAGGACTCTGTCGCGTATCGCGTATTATAAAACAAGAGCTGAAGCTCGCTGCTCGGTGCTAAGTGCTTATCAGGTCACGGTCGGTACACAGGACATGCCCTAAATCAATATTTACAATTAAAGATGGATGGAGTGGTTAGATCAAAACAAAGAACCCTTCTGTCGCAATGCAACAGGCAGGTGAAAGGCACGGAGATATTCTCTTTACAGATGAAAACATTTCCACGATTGAAGAACACCACAATAAGCAAAATGATGAAATGTACGCTCACAGTTCTGAAGAAGCTGCTCAAGTGGTCGGAAAGGTACAACGTGGTCGTGGTCATCATCCTGCGTCAGTGAGGGTTTGGTGGGGCGTGCCCTATCAAGGAGTCACAAACCTACATTTTTGTAAAAAAGGAAGTGAAAAAAGGAGTTCATACTTTAGCAAAAGTGTATCAAGATACAGTCTCGGGTCATGATGTGGAACCAATCAGCAATACGCTTTTTAAAAATATACCGTGGACTTTCCAACAGGAGTCTGCACCTGCACCTGGCACACCGGTCACAAGGCACGAGCTACGCGAGCCTGGCTCGAAACCTACGTTCCGGACTTTATAAGAGCTGAAGACTGACGCTCATCTAGCCAGGATCCCAACCCTTTAGACTTCAAACTATGGTCAGTTTTAGAGGACATGGCATGCTGCTTCTCTAAACGACACGGACATTGAATCTTTTAAAAAATCTTCGGGGTAAGCAGTGGAGGTGGTGGAAGTGTCCCTTGGAGACAGGGCGCAAATCAATAGATTCGTGATACGTGACCGGACAGATTAAAGGCGCGTAAGCCAAAGGCGGCCATTTTGAATAGAATTTTTTGTTTTAAATTTTTGCTGTCAATAATAAATACGTAGGTATACATTTGAATAATATTACATTAGTTCATTAAAAAAAAATGCATTTTAATGCAGTAACAGAACTTATGTCCGGATTAGGTATATAACTGTTATATCAATAAAGCTCGTAATGCTGTGTAAACTGATGTTGGTTATTTAACTATAACCTCAAAGTTCCAGTGAGGAGATCTTCCAAAAGTAGGTCCAGTAAACATCAGTTCAGCTGGCGCCGGAGACGTCTATTCCTGGACGCAGACAACAGAAGATTAACCTACTTAAGATGCTCACACAAACAATGCTGATGCAACGGACTTCCGAAATGAGGGTGGGCACGTTGTGAAACCTCGGAAGCAGCGCTGATGAGGAAATATCTTAACAAATTAACAGCTTTGAATAACCAATGTTTTTTTTTATACGAACGAGACCTTCACCTGATATTAAGTGATACGCCTGCCCATAACATGGCGGTAGTTAGGATGGTATACACTGCACAATAATGCGCTTGTCGCCTTGAGACAAGAAGTTGACTTTCGTTACCTCAGTAATTAAATTAACTATAACGCCCTTCAAACCGGAACTCAGTAATAATAGCACAGTACTCGTTGTGACGAGACGTTAGGAGACTTAAATATCATCCTAAGTAGCGCCATGTTTTGGGCAGACGTATCACCATCAGGTGAAAGTCTAGTTCATCTCATTGTTAAATTAAAAAAAAATGTGCTTGAAGCTTTGAGACAAACATTGTTACTTTAATAATTTCACCAGCTATAACGCCCTTCAATCCGGAACACAATCATATCTGCGCACAATTGATTGGCGGTGGAAATATAAGCTGTGGTGGTATCTAAACGGTCTCCAACAACAGTGATCCGCTAGTGATTCCATCACCAGATCGTTAGACCACTGTTTGGGCCAACGTTGGACGAATACGTCCAACAGTTGGATGCAAATGTTTTCACAACACGGAGTTAGACTATTGTTAGAGCCGCACGTTACTGTGGAACAGCTCCGGCCGCCGCTTGGTGCGCTGCCAACTTCCAGCGCTGGGAAACCTTCGCGTTATTCTGAACTCCTCAGACATTCCTTCTCGGTTACAGTGCGATGATCTCCACCAGAGTTCAAGTGTTTACACTCGACACTCGCTTTATCGTATTGAGACATAACTTTAAATAGTTTTTTTTTTTTAGACGAGCGGTAAGTCCCCTGATGGTAAGTGAAACACCTGCCTATAACAACGTGGCGCTAGTTAGAATGTTAAACACTACATATTCCGCTTATCGCCTTGAGGCAAGATGTTGAGACACGTAACCAGTAGTTACACCTGCTACAGCACCCTTCAAACCGGATCACAGCAATGTTTGCACAGTACTGTTTGTCGGCTGCAATAGGTGCTACAGTGGTATCTGTCTAGGCGGTCGCCGTCCACAGACACCTACCATAATTACACTAACCACAGCGCCCTTCAAACCGGAACAGTAATGTTTCCACAGTACTGTTAGTAGTATGCCTCTATATCCTGTTTCGTTAATTTTTTGTATATGAAATTTTACATTGTGTTAATATTCTAATTACTCTTCTTTTTTGTTGGATATACCTTATTTATCCTTGACTAACTTGTTACATCTCGTTAATCATCATTAGCCGATAGACGTCCACTGCTGGACATAGGTATCCCACAAAGATCACAACGGCAATCAACTTCCAGTAAGCATCGCCTGCGTTACCGCCGGGCACTAAGTATAGTCGTTTGCAGTTGTTTGTTCATATGGGGAGGATTTGGGCCAATTCCCACCACGCTGGCCCAATGCGGGTTGGTGGCAAGGATCCTGTGACTTGTTGTGCGGGAACCCTTACAATTATGTGGACATCCGCAAAAGAACTAAGGTCACCGATATAGGCTAAAAGATTGCTAGACTTAAGTGGCAGTGGGCAGTTCGTGATCGATGTAGAGATCTTTGGGAGGGGCCTATGTCCAGCAGTGGATGGTTATCAGCTGAAGATGAAAAATATACGATATTGGCAGATACCTTAACTCATCACGAGATCTCCGAAACTATTACACGTAAACACTCAACATTAGGTAGAAATATTGCTTGTGTGGTTCAGAGGTCAGCTAAGAATGGACTTTACAAAATACCTTCTTCAGGAGGAGTTGCGAGGGTGTTCCAGTCAGCAAAGATGGCGACGAATACCTAATATATATATATACACATATATGTATAACGATATACTTTTATAAGTGCCCTAACTACAGCGCCCTTCAGAGCTGGTTTGTAAATATGTATTTAGGACATCTATCAATATGTTAATATGCTAACTACATTATATGCCGATAACCTGTATTTATAATTATTCATTATTAACATATGTATATATATATATTATTATATATATATATATATATATGTATAAATGATATCTTTAATAATGGTTTGGCAAATATCTCCCTTCCGCCTTTTTGTCTTTTGAATTTCGCGGCTATGTACAAAGCGCTACAGAGCTCGTATCTGGCAATACTAAACATAATTTGAAAGGTCTTGACATAACCTACAAAACGACGCTATGCATAATTAGTTTGGATATTGCGTTCAACAGTTATAGACGTGTAAACATATAGTTCACTAACGCCGAAATTCGTGCTATTTTAAAGTTTTCCTTCGTTAAAGGCAAATCCGCTAGAGAAACGTTCCGTGAAATTAATGGTGTTTTGGGGGATGGTACTCTATCACTTCGAACCGCGGAGGAATGGTTTCGACGATTCAGAGCCGGTGAAAACGACACCATGGATAAGCCAGCCGGCGGAAGACCTGTGACAACAAATACCGATCAAATCATGGACTACATCGAGTTAGACCGACATGTGGCATCTCGTGACATCGCCCAGGAGATGGGAGTTAGTCACCAAACCATTTTAAACCATCTGCAGAAGGCTGGATACAAAAAAAAGCTTGATGTTTGGGTGCCGCATGATTTGACGCAAAAAAACTTTTGGGACCGAATCAACGCCTGCGATATGCTGCTGAAACGGAACGAACTCGACCCATTCTTGAAGCGGATGGTGACTGGCGACCAAAAATGGATCACATACGACAATATCAAGCAAAAACGGTCGTGGTCGAAGGCCGGTGAATCGTCCCAAACAGTAGCCAAGCCGGGATTGACGGCCAGGAAGGTTTTGCTGTGTGTTTGGTGGGATTGGAAGGGAATCATCCACTATGAGCTGCTACCATATGGCCAGACGCTTAATTCTACCATCTACTGCGAACAACTGGACCGCTTGAAGCAGGCGATCGACCAGAAGCGTCCAGAATTGGCCAACAGGAACGGTGTAGTGTTCCACCAGAACAACGCCAGACCACACACTTCGTTGATGACTCGTCAGAAGCTACGGGAGCTCGGATGGGAGGTTTTATCGCATCCACCATATAGCCCGGACATAGCGCCAAGTGATTACCACCTGTTCCTGTCCATGGTGAACGCCCTTGGTGGTGTAAAGTTGAACTCAAAAGAGGCTTGTGAAAAGTGGCTGTCCGAGTTCTTCGCAAATAAGGAGGGGGGCTTCTACGAGGGAGGTATTATGAAGTTGCCGTCTAGATGGAAACAGATTATCGAACAAAACGGCGCATATTTGAACTAAATCCGATCACTGTAACACTTTTTATAAAGCATTGAATAAAGAGCAAAAAAGCGGAAGGGAGATATTTGCCAAACTTATATAATAATTTAAGAGATAACCTGATCATACTTCTACAAATACAAATGGATTGAAACTTAACACGAAATCTATGACAAGTAATACTTTTAGTACTCACTTTTAAGTGATAAGTTAATCATTAATTCAATGTTAAGTAAATTAAGAGGTTTTTAACTGCGTTACAGTAAACAATATGATGATGAAGCTATAAATGTATGACACTATGATTACACTACAACGAATTTTATAGCGACTGTATGAGTGTACTGAATCAGCACCAGCAGCGGTACTACAATGTGTAACGTCATATCTTGTTATGTATCATCTTTGTGTAACTAAATTGAGGTGAGGGATAGTCTAACAATCTTTTAGGCTACTTAAGTGTCATTAGTTCTTCTGCGGATCTCCACATTCTGTACGATCGCGCAGAGGAACTCCTAGCATAGCCTTCTCCATTGCCCTTTGGGTGACTTTGAGTTCTTTTTTAAGGCTGATAGTAAGGAGCCACGTCTCGGTTCTGTATGTCAACACTGACTGTGGGCAGGGCACATTGCTCCAAGGACCGACGGCCGATGGGGCAGTAAGATCCTGGAGTGGTACCCCTGTACCAGTAGACGTGGTATTGGTTGGGAGGCGGCCCACGAGGTGGACCGATGATCTGGTGAGAATCGTGGGAATCCACTGGATGCGAGCAACGCAGGAATGATCTTTGGGGTAGGCCCATGTCCAGCAGTGGACGTCTATCAGCTGATGATGAAGAGATACAATTGTCTATAATAATGAGTTGATGGTTAGGATATTTACATAACACCACACGCAATTTATAATGTGATATGTTTAGCCACAGCGCTATTTCACCGGATCATAGTTACTATAGCCATACTACCCGGTACAAATATGTTCTGCTATCCAACAATTTTTTTTTATTCTACTAATCGAGGATACGAGCTGGACGTTCACCTGATGGTAAGTGATACACCCATAACAACGTGGCGCTAGTTAGGATGGTACACTGCGCGATACTGCAATCATCACCTCAAGACAAGATGTAAATTCTCGTCACTCCAGTAATTATACTACCTACAGCGTTCAAACCGGAACACAGTAATGTTTGCACACTACTGTTTGGCGGCGGAAGCAAAACGTATCATTAACTATCACCATTTCATCACAGTTCAAAAGAGTGATGATATTCACGTTGAACGTAGCTCGAACACGTTTTAATTATATAAACACGTTTACTTATCTAGTGCTCACGCAGTTTCAAGTGATTCAGGAGTGCTTACACGCGATAAGCGCACTCCATAAGCGCTAATATCTAGACTGAAATGTGTTGTATGCCTAGTGTTTGCAGCGCAACTTCACAGCCGCGTCACCGGGATTATTACGTACCAAGCGATCGAGAAGCGATAATGGAAATTATACTCGTACTACCTCTTACTAAGAAGTATGTTTTAAGTTTGCCGGTATTAGGTCTCTGCTGCAGGAAACCGCCTAGGTTGTTACCACCACAGCTATTGCAGCCGATAAACAGTACTGTGTACCAGTTTGAAGGGCGCTGTAGCTGTAATTACTGCGGTAATGAGACTCAACATCTCGATGTCTCCAGGCGATGAGCACAATGTGGTGCAGTATACATCATTATAAGTAGCGCCACGTTGTTATGGGCGGGCGTATCAGTTAACATCAGGTGAATGTCTCCCTCTTCATATCACTTCGCTGAATGAAAAAAAAATATCAAATTAGCTGATGAAGGTCTTCATTATCATATGACAGTGGAATTGGGGGTAACCAATTGCTGATGAAGGAGACTTACTATGGTTCGATCAAGCACGTCGTACCCCCACGCTTATTTCTTCCTTCAAACAGTATTGTGCAAAAATTATCTTGTTCCGGTTTGAAGGGCGCCAAAGCTAATGAAATTACTGAGGTGAAGAGACATCTTACGTCTAAAGCGACGACCACAATGTCGTGCAGTGTATGTCATCCTAACAAGCACCACAATCTGCTCGTCACGTGGTTTGCTTGAATAAGAAAACAGTACAATATAACTTCCAACAGCAGTTGTCTCCATCGGTCACAGTCCTCGTGATGCACAATAATCACGTCGATTCGAGTGACGCAGCCATCCTTCCAAGTCACGTAAGTGACTACTTAACATAATTGAATTGTAGGCGCACTTTTAGTTAATATAGCATTGGAATTAATTATTAACTGTTGGCCGTCGTGACGGAGGAGAATGTCATTCTTCTTTATTACTCTCTTTTTTTGGGAGGGTCTAATGAAAATATGATGAAGAAATAACTGATTGTAAGAAAATTATAATGAAATATTGTCCTTGATCCGGTTCTGATGAAACATTTTACAATTTTCAAGATCCTGTCATAGTTGGAAAGATTATACCTATAAGTCGGATTCTTATGCATTTCGATCGTAGATAGGAAATACTTGCTTTTTGTTTATACTTGCGAGGTACCAAAAAAGGGAGCAGACCTCCTGAAGGTAAATTAATCTAGCCTGTAGAGCAGGAGTGAGAACCGAAGTAATCTCTGGCATCGTAGCCACGAAGAAACCTCATCACGCCATTTACACAAGTTTCATTCAGTTTGGACACCGATGGTTTATACACTGAGGTCTTTCTCTAAAGGCTTAGGATTCCTGTTAACTGTAATCGTTAAAGTTTATCTAATGATAACTGTATTCAACTTTGCTCTTTTTAAACTTAGATTGGTTCAGGAAAACAGATTATACTGTAGCGAGCTTAGAGATCTGGCTAAATCTTTATATTCTCTAGTCATTAGAGTTGAACGCAACTTTCGAATCCAAAAATTTGAAAGCGCCTAATATGTCTATTCTCATTAGGTTATATATTTTGGTTTTATATTTCCTGCGGGCGTATGTTATCTAGAATATTGGAGGAGTATCTAATCACAACAAAACAAAAACAAATAGTAACGCCGCCTCTTAATAGAAAAAAGTGTAATGTAAATAAAATTAAGGATAAGCATAAAAAAATAGCATCAGCGATATAGGTTTACTTGGATTACTTTTAGATATATAGCAACCACAATTGTCCATTTATATAACACCGGCTTATTAATTACGTTTTATTGTATTAGTGTATATATCTGCAGGTAAAAATATAAATATATAAAAAACAAGTGAATACTTAGATATTATAATAAATATATTGTATACTGCGCCCAGAACAGCGCCTTGCAGCACACCTCACGCGTTGTTAGAAGCCTGGTCTTACTTTAAATCGGACAAAATCAACTTACCCAACTTACAGGGAACAACTTATAACTGAGGTTCGTGAGGAACTCTTTTTTCTGAGGGTCGTACATGTCGGAGGGTTTGAAACCTCGCTTTGTGATGAGCGTGCTGTTGACACTGGAGGAGCTTTTGACGTCGTCGAAGCTGTCCTTGTGGACGACGCGGTCGTTAATCTTGTGGATGCTGGACATCTTGTTCGAGGAATACTGGCTCTCGCTTATCGTCATCATTGTTGTTGAGTTCCAGTTTTTCAATTTTCGACGTTTTTAATTCACTTATGTCCACTGCCTGATTTATGTTTCTCCCGTGATTGATGTTGCTATCCTACGGCGTCAGTACAAGATGGATGTTTCAATTATAAACAATGAAGTTTGGCTGAAATTCTTCAAGGTTTTGGACGGCTAAATGCATGTGTGAGTAATGAGTGCGCCCGTGTGTAGGAGTCGTTGTTCTTTGCGGAGGCGTCTCATTGTGAAACGTGTTTGTGGTTATGATGGATATGTTGCGAAATCATTTTAACATACACGGTTAATTATTTTTTCTTCTATAATATGCTAATTCTCAACCAATTTGCTTAATAACAGCGTGGTTGTGATAATGGTGAAGTGTTCGGTGATCCAGGATATTTTGATTTTGAAATATTAACTGCCGGAAAAAGGCAAATTTAGAAAATATGATGACAGGCGTTATCCAATTTCCATAACATTTGACTCCGGAGTCGAACCGAAGACTTTACCTACTAGGCAATGGAGACAGTCAAAAATCTTTATATTATATTCTGCTTATAAGACGCCATTGAAACATTAAACTGTAATCGGATTGTGTTTGATTTAGACTTTACAGCGTTATTTTACGAGCGAACAATTTCAGATCGTTTGTTTGTGTTCAAGGGAGTTTAAAAGCGTTATTGGGACAGAATGAAGCTGGATGTAGACTTGTAGACGTATACAACGGTAATGAGAATCGAAATTGCGAAACGTAATGACTACTGAAGTCATAAAAATTTTTGGCAGAAAGAACAACGTATTGGAGATTCAGAAATCTTCGTGTTTTTGGTTTATAGGCGATTGTCAATATTTGAACTATGAAAAGGAAACCTTCAAAAAGGTTTATTCCTTAACCTTTTTGAATGTCTCCTGAATTTAATAATTACTTGAACGTTTATTATACTTATGACTCAATGATTTTCTGTGTGTATGGAGAAGGTTAAATGAAATTTCTGTTTGTATCAAAAACACTGGATGATAAACTCACAAACAATCTGATAGACAAAACAAATATATCACCAGATCCTCTGTAAATATTAGAGACACTTCGCGATCGCTTTGAAACTATTTGTTTTAAAGAAGGACGTCAATGAAACAACGGGAGCGTGCGCGTGCGCGTGCGCCGCGAGCTGGCTTCAGACTAACGAAAATAAGTTTTCAAACGCCATTGCATAACCTGTAGCGGAGCTTCACTCTAAGTAAGTTGACCAGCATTCTATAAAATTTTCCCGAATTTCTGGATAATACATTAGCAAATCCAGATACAGAAGATTTGGATAATTTTAAAGCTAACATTCCAAAGGATTCCACTACATCATCGACGTCATCAGCCTTTTTTAATCCATTACTGGATATAGACCTTCTGCAATGTTTTCCACCAGGTACGGTTTCAGCTTTCTGCTTCCACCCTAACATATTAAGCACCTTAAACAAATGCATGTAAAATATAATTAATATATCTATCTTATCATTACTGACGAATGTGTCGCCGATGATATACACTGCATCATATTCTATTTACTCCAGTGATTTTATTAGCTGCAGCGCCTCTCAAACCAGGACACTATAATATCACCGACCAGTTATAATCTAGATTGTTCTGTTTGCGATTGCGATAAGTGTTCTTAGCCCTAATTCGGAATAAATCGGTTCAACCGTTTGCACATTCAAATACTTTGACATTGATAGAGTTTTCATTGATATAAGAAGAAAGATAATTGTGGCATTTTTTTGGAAAAAAATCCTTACAGGAGCGGTTCCTTAAAGGAGGTTAATGTGTACAAAGCGTGGGCACCACAGCTGGGCGGCGTCAGTGCCAGAGTCTAATTCGGTCCGGCCGGCCGCCGCAGCAGCGCCGCGCCCGCCGCCGCGCCCGCCGCCGTGTGCCGCTACGTATTTACATTACAACGCCTGATTTTGAGTGAAAACTCGGCGAAATGAATCACTGCTCATTGTTTCACCTGGCGGCGGCACCGGCGTGTACCACTGACCCGCTTTCAGGACCTGATAATGCACCGGGTTCATTGAAAGATCAAGGCTATAGCCCACAATTGTTAAACGGAATATAGCTTTTACTGGTGGTATGTACCAGATACCCCCGCAACTTCTATTGCCGCCGACAGTACTGTGCAAACATTACTGTGATCTAGTTTGAGGGGCGCTGTAGCTCGTAAAATCACTGGAGTATGTACAGTGTGGTGCAGTGTATATCATCCTAACTAGCGACACATTGCTATGGGCGGTCGTATCACTTACCGTCGGGTGAAGACGTGTATATTATAAATAAATAATTTATTTATATGCTTTAAATAGCTACATTATCATCTTCTTACTAAATTGTTTACAACATCATGCAAAGTTTTATATTTATATATGCTAGCTGTTTCCCTCCCGCTTTGCTGGCCGTAACACTCACACAACTCCTTTTGGGGAAGGAATTTTGTAAAATCCATTCTTAGCTGACCTATAAAGCAATATCTCTACCGAATTTTGAGTGTTTACGTTTAATAGTTTCCGAGATCTCGTACTGAGTCAATAGATCTTCGGATATCTCCTATACATATATTTACATAAAAATACTCAAAATTTCATACAGGTCCCTTCCTCAAAGGTCTCCACGTTTGTAGGGGTTCATATGATAGATGATGATAATAGATATGATAGATAGATGGTTTTGGGTCAAGTTTCCACCACGCTGGCTCAATGCGGATTGGCTCAAGCCAGAGCCTCGTTTGTTGATTAGCTGGCTGCTCCACGAGCTGGTGAGGTAGACTGGCATCCTGTGAGAATATATTATGATTATAAATTTAATGAGTATTACATTTTAATTAGTAAATACTCGTAGCGGCTGTAAAATGTAAGAGCCGCCGCCGGAGCTCATAAATTGTTTGTTACTGCCTCAATGTTGTTTCATTACTAACTAGATCGCATCATCATCATCGTTGGCCGATAGACGTCCACTGCTGGACATAGGCCTCATTTGGTCGAATTCATTTTAATATTTAGTACTTCTGAACGTTGTGACAAGTGTTATTATTATTATGTATGTTATTTAGTACATTAATAGAATGTGATCGGCTCCGAAGACGGGCCCCTGACCCGACGCGGCTGCTGTCCAGCAAATCACCGGCCAGCTCTGTTGGCACATCGGACGCGGCGGCGTACAGACGGCGACAGCTGGCCGCTGCGAAATAAACGTTGTGTACAATTACTATATACAATTCGGTATAGATTAATAAACTTATTTATGTACATTTTTAGTCCTCATTATAATTTATGTACAATAACATCTTTTGTCTTTCCCGATGCTGTGTACATTCAACGCAATAAAACGAACTTTCTTAGCTTTTTTATTGGATGAAGAGGTGGCGTGTTATGACTTCACTGATTGTCTTCGGGTTGCCATGTTAAATAAATTTACAACAATATAATAAAGATAACTTCGTAATGATAATAATTAGATGCTATTATATTATATAATTTTCGTCGTTATTTCTTATTCAGTAATATAAAATAAAGTACTCAACAATGTGGAGTACAAAAAACACAGTGCTACTCTGTACAAAAAGTGAATGGAGGTAGTACCCTCTCAGCCTTTTTCCTCTTCACTTACACTACTATCTGACTCTTCACCCCTTCGTCTTTTCGCCCATCTAACATTAACTAATTTTCTCCTCTCTCAGTTTAAGAGTGGACCAAGATCACGAGCGCCGCGCCGCTGATTCACCCAGCGCGCGACAGGAACGCATTTGGAGAATTGGTACCCAATCTTTATTAATTGGAATGGCACAAGAAAAAGAAGAAGTAGTTTAACAAAATATCTACATATCATCATCATCATCTATTGTCATCATTTCAACCAATGGACGTCCACTGCTGGACATAGATCTCTTGTAATGTGTTTTCCAATCTACATATATATGTATTTATTTTTATAATTTTTTACCTCTAGCCCTGAGTCAACTGAAGTTCTAAAAGTCAAAACGACTAACAACATAATCATCTTTTGAAAAAAAAACACTCTTTCTGGTTGCTGCATGTTGTAACCGATCTACTTTAAATAGTACTCAGCACTCGTAACTCAGTGATTGCAATTATCATAGACATTGTTAAGGTAATCACTTAACAGAGTGAAGAGGCACGAGGGAAACGTAATTCGTCACAATCACACGACAGATATGCTGACACGTTTTAATTATGTATATATATATATATATACATATATATATATATATATATATTTTTTTTTTTTTTTTTGATGGTTATGTTCTCGTCGCAGTTTTATTGACAACTATAGCGGCTTCATCGGACTCAGGGCTCGCGGATCCGGTATCCGCGAGCTAAATTTTGTATATATAGAATATACTGCCTTTATTTATATCCGACGAGACGGGCTAATCGCTCACCTGATAGTAAGTGATCCGATACGCATATCTACCTGGAGCTAGTTAAGTTATTATACATACCACTACAATTCGCTCATTTTGATACATAAAAAGGAACGTCTGGTTATTACAATTATTTCTTTAGCTACAGCGTCCTTCAAACTGGAACATTAATAAGTACTCACTACTTTTTGTCTACTGCAACAGGCGCTGTGGTGGTACCATCTAGGTCTCCGGCAATCAAAACCGAAGAAGAAGAAGAAATCGAGTGATAAACATGTTATCACCTGCTGAGTTTCTTCACTGTTGTGAATGGCTGTTAGAACTAGACAAACATTTTACTCTCTGTTGACGGAGACCAATGGAGGACGACGAGCGCAATGTCGTGCTGTATATATCATCATAACTAGCGTCACATTGTTATGGTATAACTTAACATCAGGTGATCGTTACACTTTTCTCGTAATGTAAATGCATTTAGGTCAAATCTTTATTAAAGCATTAATTTTTTTATTATAAAATTATTTATGATTAAAATTTATCAAGTTGTAAAGATCACAAGTAAATTATAACTACCTCCATAGTGCAATGGTTAACGGCTTGCTCAGTTTTTGTTTTTAATTCAAATAAACTACAACACGTGCCGGACGTTCACATGATGGTAAGCGATACGCCCGCCCATTATAACGTGGCGCTAGCTAGAATGGTATTCACACCACCATGTGGTGTGTGTGGTGGTGTGAAGCCCTTGTTGCCTTGGGACATAAGATGTCAAGCCTCGTAACCCTAATAATTACTCTAGCTACAGCTTCCTTTAAATCGGAACACAGTAATGGTTGCCATCTACTGTTTGGCGGCAGAAAGAGGCGCTACAATGGTATGTAACTTGGTAGTCTCTAGCAACTAAGACCTACGTGAAACATGAAAATATCCAATTCCATTCCGTAGCAACTTAGCATTTGCCACAGCCATATTATAAATCTACTGTCGTAACAGCATCGTTGTTCCGTCGTATAGAAGTCGGCGCTGCACGAACACACTTCACCATCTACAGTACCATTGTCACTTAATACTACGTCAAATTGAAATCAAGCTTTAATCCGTTGTAGATGAAGAAACAGTGTGCGCGCCGCTTTATTTCGGTCGTGCCCTCGCGCGTCATCAGTCCGTTATACACCATGACTCGCGTCGGGGTGCAGTTTACGAGCGATATCGGTTGTTTAGAGACTTTGTAAATAAACGGGCATCCATTTACAGCAGCTTCCACTATCTAGACATAAATCTTTTTATTTTCTGCATTAGTGCATTCGGAGAGGCTCCAGAACCTCTTATAGAAAGCACCGGTGCCCTTCTACACTTTCTGTTAAACGTCTCTGAGGAGCCTAACCTTCCTAGGCACCATCGCTGAGCCATACAGAATCCCCAGGTTCGCTTGTTGTGCGCCAAGTGCTCCCACCCTCAAGGCCCGAGAAATTCCTAGACAATTTTAGTCGGCTTTTGCGACAGGCTGGGCTTACCTTAGTCCTATTCTTACTAGCCCGAAACTACAGGGCTGATCTAGAAATATATATAATATATATAGTCATCACGATATCTTTTTAACCATAAGACCTGGAGACTTGAAATTCGGCAGGAACATTCCTTTTGTCGAGTTTGAGGCAGCTAAGAAGCGAATTTTACGAAATGTTACTTCAAAAGGGGTAAAGGTGTCGAGACCAGTAAAGCGGGCTGGGAGATGGTAATTTAAAGATAAAACCTTACATGATGTTGCAGTTTAATAGAGAGATGACTAAAGCAAATATTTAAAAACTATGTACGTTTCATGATTTTTTCTATTCAACGAAGCGACGGGACGAGCAGGTCGTCCACCTGATGGTAAAAGATACCGTCTGCCCTTAACGTGTTAGTTAGGATATTATTATTATACTGCACCACATTGTGTTCGTCGCTTTGAGACAATGTGTAGGTCTCGTTCCCGCTAGAATTCCATTAATTCAGAGACTTTCAAACAGGAACACAGTAGTTTGTCGGCTGCAATAGGAGTTGCGATGGTACCTAGACGGTTTCCGGCGACGGAGACCTACCACCAGTAGAACAGTTAACAGTTTGCGATATCCAATCATCAGCATTAGGACTTCCGAGTTCTGCTGTTAGTTAAGCAAGTCTCTATCTGCCGTAGTGGATATGCTGCTGGAGCTTCCGCCATTGTGGTGGTAAAATGAAGGAGTGAATTTAAAAAAAAAACAACATTTACACTTGTTTATTGTATTGTAAAATGTATTTAATAATCGTATGTAATAATACTAACAACATTCACACCTTAAGCAGGACGAGAAAGGAAACGTACGGGTAAAATAAACAAAATTTAATTTATTGATAATAATAACTAAAAAAAAAAAATATTTTACACAGTACATTATAGTGTTACACGACTAAGAATAATTATTTTTAACATATCAAAGACGTGGACTAGCAAATAAAAATTAACTTATTACATCCCTTTGTTTTAATTTTCTTCTAAATATTTCAGTAAGAGTCCAAAGGAGTTGTAAAATTTTATATAAACACCCGGACGTGGGACACCCCGACGGCTTCCGCTTTATACACTTTAGCGGCGTCCACGTGTTATCCGCGACGACCCCGCAATCCGGATGCGCATAGCCCCCGGGTTTAAAATATATAAATTACAGTTCGACGTTATAATATGGCAGTCCATTCCGACGTAGTAAAAAGTGAGAAAAATTGGTCTGAATAGGAAACGGAAACATAAACAAATGGGAGTAGAAAGAAAGTTGGGGAGGGGTGGTGGGGTTGTGCTGCGGCTCAACCGTTCCATTAAATATCATACATATACATACAATACATAATCCTAAGTTACCGATACACCGATAGGAAAAGAAGCCGTTACAGTAGAAAAAAATTTGTTATCATTTAAAAAAGTCTTATTCACTATGCGTAGAACTAGCACACCGTAGCCTAACTCCGAATTCAGTTTTATTTAATCTGTCCAATGCGCGTGCGCACCAAGACAAACGTCACGCCGCGCCACTCGCGCCACGCTGCAGCCCGTGCAGGCAGGCTTTAGGCAATACATCGCTCAGGTGAATAATGAAGAGATGTCACTAGAAAATGCTGTTATTGCTTGACGTAGGAGCGTTGACTTGCATCAGACAGACAGACAAAACTATATACATATATATCCGTAATGAGAAATATCCTTTACATAGACGATTAGATGCATTGCGTGTTTTATCAATTTGCCCGAGTAAGTAAAAAAACAATTACATACAATTTTTTTTTATCTACCATGGGCTAACACCTGTCCTTAATTTCACATGATTTTAAGTGACAGTGAGGCCGTGCATGGTGAAAGGCGTTCGTCCAGTTCCTCTAACAAGTTGACAATCGAGCGATGCTGTCATAGCGGCTGATTTCTAATGTGGTAGCCAACCAGGCGGGTTAGACAAAACCAGCGCCGCAAATCGCAACACTCGTGACCCCGGATTCGAACATGCGACATCTGTAATGCTATTAACCGGTGTGAACAGTAAATGTTGGAGCAAATTGATTGATATGCCACAAAGTTTTAAGTGAAAAAACTCCGAACATATACATGTGAAATAACCGACCACCTTGTGCGGCGACTGCCGGACATTGAGCACGAGACGTACAGACATAGATACAAAATTAATATATATATATATATATATATGTATAAAATCGGCATATAAAACAATAGGCATAGATACAAGATCGCGAGCGACGTGTGCATCCGGTATAATTTCGCGTGTTTTCCTTAAAAGTATAACATCTACGCACGTAACCTATCTAAGACGGTGACAAGAAAAAAAAATTACATAAAAAAACGAAAATGGCAGCGCTTCAACCGTACACTGCTTTAAGAAAGCCGATTCTATAAATACTTGTGCGAACCGATACTGAAACGTAAATGATTACATTTTACACATATACAAAAAAAAAAAGTATTAACCGTAACGGAAATAGGCATCGACTTTATTTTTGATATAGCAACATTCAACTTTAAACAGATCCATGGGAGTAAACGTTTACATATACGCAGCGATAAGAAATGTTTCCATATTAAGGTTCGGGCGACGTCGTGGATCAAGGCCCCCGTTAACTACACCCATGAATAACTTACACAACTACTCTTATAGCTTAAGTCTAATAAAATGAACTTTGGGCGTGTCCGTTGACGCTGGCGACGCCCCAATGTGTTCATACGATAGCTTCGACTCGGCTCTCGTTCGCGCGGGAGCCATGGCGACCGCATTAGTTAAAGGGGTAGACGGAAAAAAAATCGTGTCCCTTTTACGAGGTACTGCTTGTTGTGCGATCGCGTCTCACGTGCAAGGGGGTTGGCGTACAGGTATAAAAAACGTAGTAAAACACCACCGCTACATGTATATAATCTAACGTTTGAATGCGTTATATAAGTTTAGTAATTATTTTTTATTATTTTCTATAACATTGAATTATCGTTATTAATTCCTTGGAATAATCCGCTCCCGCTTCAATCTTTGCTAACGGTACGTTTCGCGCGCTTTTTTGCTGCTGTCAAGTGACTGGCATTGATTTTATCCCGCGTTTTATGGCGCCGTCCGTTTATACAAATAAAAACACATCCGGACACATCTACGCAGACTTGCAGCATGGCCCCGCGGGTAGGTGTGCGTTATATTATTTGTGCTGACCGTACATTACTATATTTCCATTCACAAGTCAGACATCGTGGCTTGAAGTTGTGAACAGCCTCATCATCGAAATTTTACACTGGAAGGGAATAATGATAGAATCACTAATGATTACAAAATCAGTATATTGAAATATGTCAGATATATATTAATGAAATTATTATAACTTAATATTTAATCATTAGTAATGTATTACTTTGTTACAATAGCTTCTCTCGATTTGCTGTGCACAAACGATGTGGATGTATAGCTCTACAAGCAAAACTCAATTAGACTAACACATTAAAAAAATGTTTTGTTGCCAGGACAGCGGTTTTATACGTACAAATCCTTTGTGCAAATCGATATCTTTTAATAACATTATTATATACGGTTATATATGCAAATAATAAATAAAAATAATTTCTTAAGGCTTTCACGGACATAATGACAATAACAATGTTTTACGCATCAACATGGCGTCGGATCGGAACCAACCTCATAATCATCCGGACATGAGAATTCAATTAAGACAAACCAATACGGTAGCATTAAACTTAGTCATATAAAATCTATTTCGTTTTAAAACGGTAAAAATTTTCCAACTCTAATTACACATTGGAATACGAAGCTTAATTAAAATGGAGATACGTTGATAGTGAAGCGTGTGATGAATAGAGGACGTATCTCCCGAGTACAGATACAATATAAAGATACAAAAAGTCGACGCCGTCGGTTCCGGTCCGCGCCGGGCGGGTTCGCCGGCCATCCACAAGCGGGCCGGCGCGACGCGCGAACTCCACCAGCTCATACAGTTAAACCACACGTAGATATACATTATTCATAATATTTGGTTCTTTAAGTTTTAGACACAGTACGCAGTGCAGCTCATCTGGAAAAATCGGAGAGGATATTTTGAATAATTTGTGTTTACTGACCTATCGAACTATGGAGGCTATCAGTTTCAAAATAATTGTAAGGGTCCGCTTAGTATGGCTGTTAGCGGAAAGCTTATACTGTCACTACAAAATATTTTTTTTATTACTAAAGCTTTTTTATTAAAGCAACATTTCTAAAATATTACACTGACATTAATATAAGTGATAAGATTAAATGATAATAAGAAAACTATATTTAATAAATGCAACTGGACCATAGACAATAGTTCTTCATTGTCACTTTGACTGAACATAAGTTGGAGGCGTATAAAAAAAATAAATTAGACTTTAGGGTGTACTCACCGAACATAGAAACATAAACCGGCAGCTCACCTCCCGCGAGAAGGCTTCCCAGTGCTAATGCTAATCATAATTAAATTTAACATGTATTTTATAATTACATATATATATGTGTATTTATATATATCCTGAACCAGTGTACACTCACAACATCGCCACTCACACATATAGACCTACATCTCTCCCTTAATGGTGGTAGGTTAAATGCTTCCATTTTGTTAAGAGATTATCAACTATAAATAAATAAAGCGAAAGTTCATAGTTCCCTGTCGGTATCCGACTCGGATTCGGTTCGGTGTAGAAGCGAACATACATTCGGTGAATGTCCGAGCATGTTTTGCGATTGCTCGGAAACTATGGTTTCGCAGCAATCGAAAAACATTTCGGGGTTTAAGAAGATAAAATTGAGGGGGAGGAGAAGAGGGGAGGTGTAACAGAACAAAAATATTCACATAGGATAAAGCGTTTACACGACCCGCTCACGCACCGCATCAGAAATTATTCGAATATGGAACGACGCGCGCGACAATAGCAGATTATACAACGGACGCCATTTTGTGCAGACGGCGCCATCTTGTCGAGTCGAAAGTATATCACGCGCGGGTATTGAAAGGGTAATCTTGTGGGGGATTGTGCGGTGGTGGGGGACTGGGGGATAGGACTTTAGTTCCAGATGCGAAGGAAGGAGTCCCAGGAGCCGGTGGCGACGGCCATCCCGTTTTCAGTTACGCCGAGACACGAGACGCGGTTGTCGTGACCGGCCAGAATTCCTGCGGAATTAAAAATAAATATTAAGAGACAAACAAAAATAACAATGATTAGTACTTATGCTTTAAGAACATAAAAATCCAGTAACAACTCTTCAGTCATTGTAATTTCTTTTAAACTTTAACCTTTAGATTATATTTAAATGGTTGCTATAAACCAGTACATGTCTATATAAACATAATACTATATACTATGATCTTGCCTCAATCAGCTGGGTGTGGTGACACATAACAGAGTCTATCTCGTCTCGTTGTCTAGCTGATCTAGAATGCTTAGGTTCTCACTGGTTACAGTATCACTGTAATGCTGTATTAGCACCAGATTGATAATGTGTTTATAGTAAGTAACCCAAATGGATTAATCTAAACTCAACCAGTCATGTTAACTGGATGCGAGATTCTCCGGTATCGGCCCTGTTACAAATGCAGTGGTCTCCTCACCAGCTCGCTCGCTCTTCATAGAGTCCCACACGTTGCAGTTGAAGTCGTCATAGCCGGCGAGCAGCAGCCGGCCCGACTTGCTGAACGCGACCGACGTGATCCCACAGATGATGTTGTCGTGCGAGTACATCGCGAGTTCCTGGTCCGCGCGGATGTCAAACATGCGGCAAGTCGCGTCGTCCGAGCCGGTCGCGAATGCAAAGCCGGACGGGAAGAACTGCAAAATCACCAATGCCGTGTAAGAATGACTTTCTTTCAAACTTCAGTCGAGAGTATTGTCTTATCAGCAGGTAAGCTATCACAGAAACAGAGGAAGCAGCTGGATGCGGGCAGCGCAAGTCGATCGATATGGAGATCTTTGGGGGCCTATGTCCAGCAGTGGACATGTGTCGGCTGATAATGATGGTAAAGCGATCACGTGAAACTAAATCCTGGACAGCTGGAACAAGCGTCAAGATGTTTGCCTATTTTGTTTTACATTATTTAACTATAGCGCGTAAACAAAAACATAGTAAAATTACTGTACTTTAAAATTGTATATATATATGTGTGGTGGGCGTGTTACCCCTTGTCTCTCCCCCTATAGCACTATCCATCTTCTCAACCCGTCCGTATCAATATTTCTCACATTTCTCCTCCCACCTTTTATATACAACTTTATGTACATGTATGTGTATATGTTTAATTTCTGTGTTTTGGTTTCAGGTTTGTGTTTTATGTTTAGTTTTTGTATTATTGTGTTCGTTTAGTTTCAGTTGAATTTTTATTTTTTTTTCCGATGTCCGAGAGTCCAATGAAGCCGCAATAGTCGTCAATAAAACTGCGGCGCAAACTTGTTCATAAAAAACGGAGCGGGCTTGCTGCGCCGGCGGCTCATACCGTGACCGCATTGATGTCGCTCTCGTGCCCGGGGAAGGTCTGCTTGCACTGGCAGTCGCGCACGTCCCACAGCTTGGCGGAGGCGTCGCACGCGCCGGACACGAACGCGCGCTGGTCGGGCGCGAGCGACAGCGACATCACGTCGCCCGTGTGCCCGGTGAACTGGCCGCACTGCTGACCGGTCTCGATGTCCCACAGGGCGCTGCCGAACGAATGTACGAGTATTACGAGAGTCACCACCACGCGACGTACGCAACGACACGTCTACAACTGCTGGTGTAAAAAATATATAAGTAATTTCACATCCGACCCTTAATAATATATTAGACTTTATAATTCTAGTTTGTGGACTTATGATAAAATTATGTTGTATATATATTTTGGTTGAGTAAAGATATTTGAATTATTGATTTTTTTATTTAATAAACTCATTATTATTATAGGCATCACTAGTAACATTAGACGAAAGTTATGTTTATATCATGTTTCTAGTATAAAATAATACTTGTTCGCTATCCATCAAAAATGATGGATCTACGACCTCCAGTATAAATGCTTTCAAGTTTATTGAAGTAGCATATAGAAAGTATTGCCTATGCCTGTAGCATATGCCTGTATTGGCGAAAGTGTATGTAAAGTTTTACTTAAAATTCAATGATACACCCTGCAAGCCAGGCACATGTACAAAAAACCTATACAGTGATAACACCTTAAAAAGTTATTACATGCCAAAATTATTTCTAATGTTGGACAATCTGGCGGTGATAATAATATGAAAACAATATGTACAGTCCGGTCACGTTGATTGCTCTCCGACCGTTTGTATCACTCACCATGTCATGTCGCCGGAGCTGGTGAGAATTTGGTTGTCGTCGAGGAAGCGGCAGCAGGACAGATAGCCTGAGTGTCCGGGCAGCTCGCGGGACACGCGCACGTTGCCTTCGCGGGTCTTCAGGCTACGGAAGATTATAACAAATGATAATTTAGAAATATTACAATTAGACATTACGAACAAATAGATTTATTCCAATTCTTTGCCCCGAAAAGAAGTATCATCACTTACTCTACCCTCCGAGTACTGTTGTAAACGGCAACAGAGAAAGAAATAAGTGAAGAGAAGAGTAGGAATCTTCTGTGTGATTAACATTGTGTGATTCGATATTGTGAAAAATTCTTTAAATACCCTCTTTTTGAATGGGAGTATCTCTAGCGGCAGCTATCAATTGGTTGGTATTGTTCATACTACGGACACCGACAAATCTCACCTATAAATGGAGCAGATATTATCCAGGCCACCGCATGCGACGTAGGATCCGGATGGTGCGTAAGCGCAGGTCATGACCCAAGAGGAGCGTAGCGGGATCGCGTGCACCTTGTTAGTGGTGTGGCTGTCCCACACGATCAGCTTGCCGTCCTGACTGGCGGACACCAGGTTCCTGTAGCAACCAATTATTTTATTAGGATATTTATGCAACAATAAAAACGGATATTTTTTTGTATTCGTCTAAAATAGAATCAACGAATATAGCCGATACATTTCTTTATCTGATTAACGTTGTGCTAGTTAGGATAGTACAAGGTGTCTGGTGGCAGATTTATGTTTTCAAATTTAAATAAAAAATAATATGTTTGACATATAATTTTACTAAAAGTATTAAAAGATAGAGTACAAATGCGGATTTCATTTTTTAAAGATAATATCATCCAAATGTCTTCCATCCTGTTGCACACACACACACACTGTTCGAAACGGAGCCTCGTATTCCGTGCCACACGCTGCAGTAAACTTGGTTCAATTGCGCTGATTTCTCGCCGAATATTTTCTTTTAAGTCCACAACAGTTCGCGGATTGTTGGCGTAAACTCTCTCTTTGAGGTAGCCCCACAAAAAAAAATCCATTGGAGTTAGGTCGGGTGACCTCGGTGGCCACGGGATGTCCCCAAAGCGACTAATCAGTTTTTGAGGGAGATTTTCTCGCAACAAATCCATCGAAGCTCTGGCTGTGTGTGCGATCGCACCTGTACCGCATCCTGTTGAAACCACGTGTGTGATGAGAATGATGAGAATGATGAATGAGCTCGCAGGTTCGGCAAAAAGAAATTCGAAATCATGAGCCGATAATTCTCACCATTGACATTCGTCGCTTGGCCCCGTGCATTTTCAAAAAAAAATGGTCCGATTATCCCATGAGCCCAGTAACGGCAATTTTGTGTGTTGTTCTTGTTTACGCGTCCGTTTAAAGGAAAATGAGCCTCGTCGCTCCAAAAAATGGAATTCACAGTGCGAAAACGCTCCAACATGGTTTCACAAAAACATTTGCGTGACGCAAAGTCATTTTTTTTCAATTCTTGAATTATTTGAATTTTAAAAGGATGAAACTTCATATCTTTTTTCAAAATTTCATGCACAATTGCTCTTGGAAGTCCCAAGTTACACCAGCTATAGCGCCCTTCAAACCGGAACAAAGTAACGTTTGCACAATAACTATTTGTTGGCTGCAATAGGCGCTGCGGCAATCTTATACCTTGCTTCAAGCTACCTTGCTCTACAAAGTTCTATGGGGCTTCTACCCACTAAAACCCCCCTCCGTGGTCTCCCTGAGTGCATTAGAAGGGGCTCCGGGATCTCTTACAGAACGTACCAGTGCTCCCTTGCACTCTGGCTACAACCCCTCACGGAAGGGCAAAGCCCTCCTTAGCACTCACGTTGGTCTACGGCAAATACAAGACCACCGTGCATTTATCGTCATCCTAAGTCTCGCTTATAGAACTCTGAGGGCTCCCACCCTCAAGGCTCACGAGCCCGAGGACCCTTTTAGTCGCCTTGTACGACAGGCAGGGACTACCATAGTTTCTTCTTAGCCCTATTCCTAATAGCCCGAGACTGCAGAGCTGGCGGCGGTACCTACCTAGACTCGCCAATAAAAAAAAATTAATGTCTTTAAGTGAACATATCGTGTACTGATAATAACCTTTTTTTAAATGCTTAAAACTACTTAAGACATAATTTTTTTACTAATGTATTTAGCATTATTTACATGATTAGTATGGGTGATAAAAATATAAAGTTTTTCCTTTGCCGAGGTTTTCTGGATAAACTCTTTATAGACTAAAGTTGTTCCCCCATACATTCTAATTATTTTATTTGTATATGTATATTGATAAATAAATATAAGTAGGAATTAAAAAAGCAGAAATTTGCCAATCTGGTACTACGAATGGAATTTTGATTTATTCTATTAAAAGATGAGCAGGACGTTCACATGATGGTAAGTGATACCTGTTCATAACGTGACGCTAGTTAGGACGATATATACTGCACCGCATAGCGCTCCTCACCTGAGGATTAAGATGTTCAGTCCCATTACCAAATTGAAATTGAATTTTTTCAGCATTGCATGAAGCAGCTTAAAGTGTCTCTATCATTTAGTTATCGTAGTGTAACGTTCACGATACGAAGCTCCTCTCCAACTATTTATAATATATTACATCGGTGAGAAATAAACTCCGCCCGGAGTACCTTCCACTTCATAACAATACATCGCGTTTAAAATAAACCCCATTGTAGTTATTTATGAGATTACTTCCATTGAGTCCGTGTTGAAAATTAAACTTTTATTTTTCAACAGCCCATTTACGTCCCCACTGCTGGGGCACAGGCCTACTCTCAATATGAGGTCGATGGGCCATAGTCACCACGCGGGCCCAATACGGATTGGTGACTTCACACACACCTTAGAATAAATTCTAATTCAGGTGCGGGTGGGTTTCCACGCGATGTTTCCTTCACCGTTTGTATTTCGCTGTTCACAAATGTACATAACTTAAATATTAAAGTCATCGGTACATGCCGAGATTCGATCCCGCGACCTTCGGAATGAAGGCCGCACGCTCGAACTATTAGGCTAGCGAGCTACTTATAATTATTTAATTTATAGGTAAATTAACTTTACCGGAATGAAATGCGATAAAATAACCGAGTTATATATGACTGGTGACACGTCTGATGCCGGAGACCGTCTAGGCAGGTACCACGACTGCTCCTATTTCGGCCGCTAAACACACTAGCTTGCTAGTTACTATTTGCGAGAAGCAGCTTTCCAGATCCCTGGTCTTTCGATACCCAACAAAACGTAGTGCTATCGCTACTCCAATAATTTCATTAAGAGGAGGTAGTGATACTTTACATTTTGTGTTTCAAAGTGACGAGCATGTAATGCAGTGTGTATCATCCTAACTAGTGCCACGATGTTAGTTTCGTATCACTTATTATTGGGTGAACATTCTATCTCATCAGTTAATGGGGTGTATAATAGGTTGGCAAATATCTCCCTTCCGCCTTTTTGTCTTGAATTTCGCGGCTATGTACAAAGCGCTACAGAGCTCGTATCTGGCAATACTATACATAATTTGAAAGGTCTTGACATAACCTACAAAACGACGCTATGCATAATTCGTTTGGATATTGCGTTCAACAGTTATAGACGTGTAAACATATAGTTCACTAACGCCGAAATTCGCGCTATTTTAAAGTAAGGCAAATCCGCTAGAGAAACGTTCCGTGAGATTAATGGTGTTTTGGGGGATGGTACTCTATCACTTCGAACCGCGGAGGAATGGTTTCGACGATTCAGAGCCGGTGAAAACGACACCATGGATAAGCCAGCCGGCGGAAGACCTGTGACGACAAATACCGATCAAATCATGGACTACATCGAGTTAGACCGGCATGTGGCATCACGAGATGTCACGTGTTTTGCTGTGTGTTTGGTGGGATTGGAAGGGAATCATCCACTATGAGCTGCTCCCATATGGCCAGACGCTTAATTCTATACCATCTACTGCGAACAACTGGACCGCTTGAAGCAGGCGATCGACCAGAAGCGTCCAGAATTGGCCAACAGGAAGGGTGTAGTGTTCCACCAGGACAAGGCCAAACCGCACACTTCGTTGATGACTCGTCAGAAGCTACGGGAGCTCGGATGGGAGGTTTTATCGCATCCACCATATAGCCCGGACATAGCGCCAAGCGATTACCACCTGTTCCTGTCCATGGTGAACGCCCTTGGTGGTGTAAAGTTGAACTCAAAAGAGGCTTGTGAAAAGTGGCTGTCCGAGTTCTTCGCAAATAAGGAGGGGGGCTTCTACGATGGAGGTATTATGAAGTTGCCGTCTAGATGGAAACAGATTATCGAACAAAACGGCGCATATTGGAACTAAATCCGATCACTGTAACACTTTTTATAAAGCATTGACGAAAGAGCAAAAAAGCGGAAGGGAGATATTTGGCAACCTTATATAATCAGTTCTTCGATTCGTCCATGTTTGTACGAGTTGCTGGAAGTTGAAGAGGTTTGTGAATGAACACATCCTCGACGCGCACACAGCGCCTGGTACATTCCGCTCCACGGCCGCCTCGTGGCCCGACACGATAAATCCAACGTATCGGCGTTTGCGATCGATTTGTTTGTGCACTTGTCAATGTGCGTGGATATATTGTGATGTGTGTGGAGAAGTCGATTTTTTTTAACTTGTACAGATCTCGATTTATTGGTTCACGGACAAACGTTTTGTGATGTATATGACGTAACACCTCTGTTATTTTTTATTATAAAATAAAGGGAAAAGAACATAACGTTTACCAGACGGTACATGATACAATTCCTCGTACTATTTATAAAAAATTGAGGTGGAAATAAAATACTTGCTGAAACATGCTTCCTTTTTTCCTTTCTTCCTTTATATTATTCTGATCATTTTACACTCATTGTCAACAGTAGTAGTAAGTACGGCACTTGCGGTCTCCAATGAGTAGCATCCAAACACCAAATAACATATTTGATAAGAATTACTTTAACTGCGAGGTGCAGTGGTTAAGGTCATCTTTGTGCCACCTTGTCATCTGTAATTTAATTTTTTTTATTACAAAGTGACATAACGAGCGCGATGTTCACCTCACGGTAAGGTAATACGCTCGCCCGTAATGACGTAGTGCTAGTTAAGATAATGTACACAGCACCACATTGTACTGATAGCCTGTGACATAAGGTGTTAAATCTCATTAACAACGTAATTTCCCTAGCTAGCCTTCAAACCGGAACAGAGTAGCGTCAGCATATTACTGTTTGTCAGAAGTAGTAGCTGCTTTAATACCTACACAGATCGTCCACAATAGACCTACCACCATAGAATTAATATGCTGTAGACATTTTTAATACACGCCTGGGTAACCAACTCCATTGTATAGTAAATTTATCGCCATACTATGCCTAGGCAGACAAAATCCTGGATAAAACAGGCGGGCGATTGTTACTATCGACAGTATTATTGTCACTTGAAAGTATGTGAAAATTTGTCAAGAGCTGCTGAATGAAGAAACCCAATTATGTAAATCAGCATGACTGACGCTAACACTATGACGTGTTTGTATGAATGCATCAGATGGTACAAAACGAATAAATCGCATTTTCCTTTAAAATACATTCAGTCGCAGTGAAGAGGACAAATATGTATATATATCTGTATGTCACACTCCTCTTGTCGTGGAATTAAAATGGCGCCAACTTGGTACACCTACCCGGTTGGTCACCAAGTACCAAAATCTGAAAGGCGGCGCAATCGCATGGCCTTTACATTTAGTGCTGAAAATTTATATAATGGATTTAATATGGTACTAAAAATTTATATGCTGTTATAAAAAAATAAAGAAATTCAATAAATTCGAGAAAGTTTTATTTCCGATCTTGTAATTTGACGAATAATTCACGTAATGGTAAGTGACACGCCACGACAACGTAGTGCGATATAGAATATTCACAGCATCACATTGTGCTCGTAGCGTTGAGATATAAGATGTATCGTTACCCTAGTAATTTCAATAGCTACAGCGCCATTCAAAACTGAACGGTAATATTTACACAATACTGTTTATACACTACTACTACGCGATGGCAGATACAGGAGCTGCGGTTGTAACGAGGCGCTCTACGATAACCTATGTATACATGTAGTGGTTTCTGAAGAAGAAATGTGAGTGTAACGGGAGCTAATGGCAATCTAATAAGAAATGAAGACGTTGGTCAAGACTATGACGTATAAGTATAACATATAAACATTTGTTATCCGTATAACTTCAACGTTATCACGGGCGCTGGGTGCCGGGCGCCGGTACACACACCGTCAGCGACGGGATGGCACGGTCCCGCCAGCTCCGATTGTTATCCTCTGGCAGCAATCGGTACTCCAGTATTTTTAAGTGGCCCATTTTCCGAATAAACAAATCCCGTGCGGCCGGCGGCGGGCGCCGGGCGCGGACGGATCGATATCCGGCCGCGCAAGGCGCGGTGCCGCTGTGCGCGCGGCGCCCCCGGTGTGTGTGTGTGTGTGTGTGTGTGTGTGCCACGCCGTGTACGTACGTGTTGATAAGTAAATAGCAAGTGTATTGATGAGAACGATAGTCTCAATTGGTGGTGATGATGATGAAGTCTCAATTGATGATGTAATATGAATTGACGATGGTGATGAATTCTTAATTGATGATGATGTAGTATGATGAAGTCTCGATTGATGTTGATAAAATATGAATTGACGTTGACGATGTATTCTTAGATATTGATGATGAAGACTTAATGAATAATGATGACCAAGTATCTATTGATGTTATCGATAATGATGGTGATAAATTTTCAATTGATAGTGACGAATTATCTATTGCCGACTATATGGTGCTTATTTCTTATAGTAGCAACATCAAAAAATCATTCGCCCCGAAGAACATTGCAGCTATAGCCTATGGTCTCAGGTCAAGGTTGAAGGCCTGAGCGGGGTCTTTTACGTCATTTTGTATTTATAATTGCTGTCGGGATTTCCAATACTCATTGCCCGACCTTACTCTTTTTATTTATACTGAACCCTTGAAATTAAACACATCTATATGAACCTTGTTAGGAGGCAGGCACACGCTGCCAGGAAAACAATTACATTCCTTTCTTTGCGGAGCGGGTCTGATAATTTGGTGTATTAATTAATACTCAGTCGCAAGAATCCGTCCTTTTATTTTAATTTCGGAGTTTAAAAGTCCCCGCACGACCACTCACGGTGCTCAAGGCAACCTCACCAGCTCGTAGTGTACCATGATAATCAACAAACGAGGTTCTGACTCCCACCAACCCGCATTGGGCTCGCGTGGTGAGAAGTGGCCCAATTCCTTCCATATAAATCGCCACCTAATCAATGTTGGGATCTTTGGAGGAGGCCAGTGGACGTCTACTGGCTGATAATGATGATTTTAATTTCCACGTAAAATTTCATAGCCATCCTATTCTTAACTCCGCTCGTAATGTTTCAGTATTTGCATTTTAATGTACTACTTCATTTATTTTGAAGGATTTTTTCATTGACAAGCCATACATTTAGAAAAAAAATTCAATACAAAGAACAATTCGTTTCATTTGCATCAGTAACTTTTTTTGCATTGAATGCATCATTATTTGATTTGTTTAAAGAATAATCTTATAATGTTAGTCGTGTGGGACGTACTGACCTGGAGTCACTACCCCAGTGCATCGCGTAGATCTTGGCGAGGTGTCCGCGCAGGGTGCGCCGCGTGCGCATCTGGATGCGTCCGATGGGCTCCAAGTTGGCCGTGGCCTGCGCGAGCGACGTGTCGCACGCCGCCTTCCTCGCATCCTGCACACACAATACACACAAATCATTAATATCACTGATATCACTCAAATGGTGGTAGATCACTGCTGACGGAAATAGTTCGGGTAAATACAACATTAGCTCCTCTTGCTGCCGCCAAGCAGTAGTGAGCAAACGTTGCTTAGGCCAGTTTGAAGGACGCTGTAGCTAGTGATATTAATGTGATAACAAGACTTAACCTCGTACGTCTCAAAACATTTACAATGTGATGCTGTGTATATTATACTAACTAGGGCCACGTTGATATGGAAAGGCGTTATCACTTAACATTAGGTGAAAGTCTCGCTCGTCTCATCGCTGTAGGCATCATCATCACTGTGGCAATTGCCTAAGGCGAATGATTTTTTTTGAGTAAACATTAATTTTTATTTAATAAAGTAGACATACAACTCCTTAATGATAACATTTACGTACTGTATAAAAGATATTTAAAAAAAATGTATACAATGTAAAGATGAGACTTGTACGACGTTCACCTGATGGTAAGTAATAAGCCCGCACATTGTGTTTGTCACCTGAGACATATGTTAAGTCTCATTACCCCAATAATTACACTAGCTACAACGCCCTTCAAACCGGTATGCAGTAATATTTGCACACTACCGTTTGTCGCCTTAAATAGCCACTACGGTAGTACCTGCCTAAACGGTCTCCGACAGCAGAGACCTGACACCAGTAAAGAGGTTAGACGAGTGTTGAGACTTCCATTGAAAATATAAAACGTTGCAATATATACAGTACGTTCACTTGATAGTAAGTTATACGCTTGTCCGTACAAATGAAGCATTAACTTGTTTATACGGCACAGTATTGGTAGCTTTATAAATTCATTCAATCCACAACTACTGTTGCTGGATAGCGGTAGTAAGGTGGGGAAGCTGTGTCCTAATATAGACTTGTACGTAGACCGGCTAGACTTAAGTGGCAGTGGGCAGGACACATTGCTCGAAGAACTGACGGCTGATGGAACAGTAACGTCCTCCACTGGCGCCCGCGTATCGGTAGACGTGATGTTGAAGTCCTCACACAAGGTGGACCGACGATCTGGTGAGAATCACGGAAACCCACTGGATACGAGCGACGCGGGACCGATCGACGTGGAGATCTTTGTGGGAGGCCTATGTCCAGCAGTGGACTTCTATCGGCTGATAGACTTCCACGTAGGATAATACAAGGACTCCATATAGTCTTATGCTTTATCTATCGTCCAGCAGAAAAAGATAGGTGTTATTTATTTTGCAATTGTAGAAAAGGTTTATAATTGAAACGTGAACTTACTCGTATCGCATTCTTGAGGGTCTCAGCCTCCTGGCGCAGGCTGTCCAGCTCGTTCATGGCGGCGCGCTAGCTACAGGCCCCGGCTTCACTTGCTACAGTACGCGACGCCTCCGCTCGCAACGCCACGCAGTCAGCGGACCTGTTCACACAGACGAATGTGAGAATATTTCACCATCAGTTCAACATCAATGAATTTGGTGAAGTTTGTGTCAATATGTACATGGTAACTTTTGGTGCTTGGCTTATTAAGTTTTCCTTATAATATTTCCTAATTTATATTATATTACTATTTCCGTGTATACTTGAAGTTGGTAAAATACGAGTTCTCTGGGTGGAAATGTAAGGATCCCCAGGAACTGCTCCTGCTGTCAGGCAAAATTAGAAATAGTACTGTTTGTTTGTGGTTATGAACAAGAGTAAGCCATTTCAGTCAATTCAATTTAGTACAAAATGGAGGGAGGTTAAATCAGATCAAATTCAACTGCTCGTAGATCACGCCCGACTATAGGCGGTATACCCTCGTGTTAAATCTCAATTTCCTGCAGTAGGTGTTACCGTAACAAAAATAGAGCACGCGGTGGAGCGCTGTGTTATACGCGATAGTGGCGGAAATAGAGCGCAGGTTGTGTGCTAAGAGTGTTCTTATTTTAACCGGAGTGTTGTACAGCACGTGGTCCTTTGACCGGTGTACCCGGTTAATGTGTGCGTTATATGCTCATTTCGTTTCATATTAGAAGTACAATCATGGCTACAATATATTATTTCTATTAATTAGATAAGTTATAAGCTCGCCCATAACAACGTCGCGCGTTAAGATGTAATACACTGGACCACATTGCGCTCGACGCCCTGAGACATGAAGATGTTAAGTCTAATTACTCCAGTAATTTTAGTAACAACTCATTTTAAACCGGAACACAGTAATGTTTGCACAATACTGTCTGGCGGTAGAAATTCAGATGTGGTAGTACCTAGACGGTCTCCGGCAACAGAGACCTACCACCACATCAAATTATGTTCAAACTAAGGTATGTTTGAGTTGCAAGTCGCCTAAGATAATTAACATCGCGACAACTCCGATCTTTTGACCGTTTTCCATGGATTGCTTCATTGGCGGTAACGACTTGTTTGTGCTACGTCCAACTTTAACCAGTAGCACGGTTGAATGGCTATCAAATATAAACCTTATTAAGTTCTTCACAACCGCAAGCCGGTGTGGTGACGTGACTCAACTGCACCGGAGACACTTCCCCGTAATGCTGATAACGGACTGATGCGGTTGAGCCATGCGAAATATTTATAAACGTTCCACTAACAAACAAGATCCAATTAATTAATATCTAGAATATTCAGTATACACACTAACCTCAACTTTTGCTAGTTTTACTGATTCTAGGTCTCAACTAAGCAAATCTCACCACAGCCTCTATTGCAGCCAACGTACTGAATTGTGCATACAATATTTTGTTCCAGTTTTAACGCTGTGTGGTTAGTGATATTACTGAGGTTTTTTTAATTATCATAGACTCCACAATCAAACAGCTAAAGTAATTTTTATGATTAAAAGGCTATTATGAGTACTTCTTAAACTTTTTTAACTGACAACGTTTACCACTAGCTAGTAGGACTGTAGTATAAAAGCTGATGAAATTGTAGACAGTTTTTGTGTTCGTTTAAGATAAATATATGTGCAAATGTATTAAGACAAGCCGTTTTTTTCTCTAATAATAGATACATCAGCGTAACTTGGTTCCGGCCGCGGTCCCAATTGACCAATAAGCAGCATCTCTATGTAGTATAAATCTAATCAAGTTTGTTGTTTTCTTTTATTCGACCAAGTGATGACATAAGCAAACCTACACTTGATGCTACAAGGTGGCGCTAGTAGGGACCGCACAACTGATTGTGTAAATTTGACGTCAAGTCCCATTTACCTCACTAAGGTTTATACCAGAAATAGGTACCGCATAGGGAATCCCCACACGGTTATCGACCACAGTATCCCCCCCCCCCCCCCACTTACAACTGACTGATATTACAGAAAATTGATAATCTCATATTAAGTACATGACAAAAAACAAACGGGTTACGTAATATCCTCACTACTAGAACTAGGGGGCTCTCGTTTTAAGTAACATCCTTGTCACGGCCTTTTTTTTCACCATGTTGACTAAGTGCAGATTCGTGATCGTCAAATGTCTATGAAATCTATCGTTCTAAGAATATTTAAGCTTCTCTAGTATTTTTCTTCGCTAGAAACTCAAACTTTGAAGTGTAATCGTTAGCCTTCGCGACATCTAGCGCGTACGACTGAGCGGACCGCAGTCATTTATGCAAATGCAAAAGCTAAATTACCCATATTTAACGACGAAAATAATTTAGCAGGAAACGGAATTAACAAAGCGCATTGTTCACAAATAAGGCTACATCAACATGACAAGTGACGTTAAAACAACAGGGAAGTTGAAAGTTGAAAAGCAGTCGACAGCCGAGCCGACGGGCGTATACAAGTTTTGCATACAAAAGCGCTAAGTGCGCGGTCCGTACAACTTATTACGCAGTGCAAGTGATGCTTATTGTCACTTTTCATGTGACGTATCAGCAGCGGACCTAAATAAGTACATTTCATGGTTTTTTTTTTCAAAATAAATTTGTAACTGTTGTTCGGAAAAAAAATAATAAAAAAAATCATATATATGTTTCCCGATACGGGTGTAAGGGGTCCCGCACAACAACTCACGGGACCGAAGCCAATTTCACTTGCTTGCGGAGCACCCTACGAATCAACAAACGAGGCTTTAACTCCCACCAACCTACATTCGTCCAGCGTGGTGGAAAATGGGCCCAATCCCAATCCAAAAAAATGGTCAAAAATCGTTTATCCTTTTAACAAAAGACAAAAATCTAGACTTCCATGGTTTTATATTTAATTCAACAAGCCGCTGACGAGTCGTTCACCTTATGGTAAGTAATGCGACGTTGGTTTCGATGATATACACTATATTATAAACGTCACCTGGAAACATGAGTTGTCTCGATACATCAGTAATTTCACTAGCTAAAGCGCCCGTCAAACCGGAATATTGTAATGTTTGCACACTGCTATTTAGCAGCACAAATAAGAGCTGCAGTGGTTATCGATAAAACTAGCGACACAAATTTCAACAAAAAAAATATGTTAAGAACGGATTTTACTAAATTTCTTATAAGAAGGGAGTTCGGAGGTTGTTACTAACAACAAACGCGGCCGGGGAACAATTGCTTATATAATACTCTGTATCCTCTATTATCATCAACATCAGCTGGTAGGCCTCACCCAGAGATCTTCCATATACAGTTAGCACGGCCTTCGGTACCGCAGGGTACCAGAAGCTGTCGCATGTCATGTGGGCGGATTTGGGCCATTTCCCACCACGCTGACCCAATGCGGGTTGGCGAGAGAATGCGAGTTGTTCTCTATACATTGTTACTATAGTAACGTTTAAATAGTTTCATCTTCTCCCAAGCTGTCTGTTTGTCAATTTGTACGCAGTTCACACTTGGCATTGCGCAAACGTATATACGCGGTACGGCACTTAGCGGAAAATTAAATAACTTTTAGAGACAATGAAAATACCAAAATGGACTTGCACGGTTCGCTTCTAATATATAAATAGAAACCGTCGAGGCGGTGCACTAATACGCTCCGACACGCGATCCTCAACCATTTAATACCGATGTTAAATATTCAGGTTTTTAAGCTATTTCCGAGTTCGCAAGTTTTGATAATGGAAATTCCCTGCCCCTCTCCCTTCAGATGGACCGACAACATCATCAGGGCGGTCGGAAGTGGGCGGATGTGAGAAGTTCAAAATCGCATTTTGGAGAAGACATTGAGGAAGGCCTATATCCGGCAGTGGATAAGCAAAGGCTGATAATAATGATGATGGAAAAGCAGATAGGTCGTTAAGCGTACCGGACATCGAACATGATGTATTTCCATGCGAGTTCCAGCTGAAGTTTTCGGACTATTATGTTCTAAAATTAATGGATCGTGATGAAGTAGGATATTAGAGCATTCCGAAATTTATATCCTCGAGCACTGATAATGCACAGAAAAAGACCACTGAGGGGATGCGAGGGCTCCCACATAATATGACACTCGAGGTTGTGATTAAGTTCTTACTAAAATTAAGATTACACAATTATGTTATCATATAGTAAATCAGGAATAACTCTCCGTTTTTTAGTCAAGACGGCGACGAGACCAAGTAGCATGTGCACCTGATAATAAGATACCTGCCGATAATAATGAGGCGCTGGTGATACAGCTATTGAGCTACATGAATGAGAACAATGTTACCTTTGACCATAACTATCTTAAGCGGCTTGTTTTAATATGCAGTGAAAATAAGTGAATGTAAACTTTTTTATATATTGGGAAGAATATGCTAAAGATACTGTTTCTGGGGGAAATCATAGTTATCTAGAATTTAACATTACTCTGATTGGAGTGGAATGGGTAGTTTCTATTAGCGCGCATTAACAGCAGCTGCGAAATCTACGCATCGACTACTCTCGTGACTTTCTATACTTTGACTTAGCCTTCTCCTTGCCTTCATCTTCGACAGCTACTCTTACTAGTCCGACCTTGCAGGGCCGATTAATGAGACCTTCCAGCACTTTAATCGGAAATTAAAACTTTAGTCTATTTATTACTTTATCTACCTATGTTCTCTCCATGAAGATAAGAGTACAGTGAAGACTAATCAATATATAGATATTTTCATTTAATAATTATTAAAACTTCAAAGTAAAAATACAAACGCATCCAAAAAATTATTAAATGTAATCTAAGATTTAGAACCTATTAAACGTAAGTACCCGCCGTTATATACCACTTGGGTGTATCAATACTAAGTTTTGTTGTAAGTTCGTGTGTACGATTTCAGTTGCCATGGAAGTGGGAATACCAAAACGTCTGTCGATACCTTTCAAGAATAAATAATAAAGTATTCGTCTAGGACCACAAATAGACAGGACCGTGCAATGTGGAAGACATTACGAGACCTATGTCCAGTAGTAGATGTCCATCGGTTGAAATGATGATGATGATTCGTTCGCGTAGTACGTTACCTTTGAAAATTCTTAAATTTATTTTTGTTTTACATAAGAAACCGAAACGGCGATGACGTCGTTCTTATTGGGTTAGGGTCACTGATAAATTACCAGAGACGATAAGATATATTGATCTAAAAGCATTATGTGTACCGACTATCATACATAATACCTTTTTTTTAAACTACAATGGGCTTGCCACAATCAGTGACAATAGCGCTGAAGGTGGGAAACAGTGAAGCGTGATCGCTCACAATAGTCTGGTTGTCACAAGTAACTATCTGTATACAAATACGGGGCTATGGAGACAGTGTGGCAATATGAGGATATAGCTAATCTTTTACTTCTTAAAGTGCCTCTCGATAACTGGAGATTGACCGTCAGTAGCTAGCCAGGCGTGTTTCAAAAAACCCTTATACCATTTCAACCCCATTTACTTATTGAAAGAGTTGAAACTTATTCGAATTCTGAGGTTTCTGAACTCCGCAATATTTCAATTTTCTGTATTACTACTACTACTTTAAAGGAAACAGCGGTTATTCGGTATCCCATAGAGATAGCTAAAAATTTAATAGATGGATATTCACGGTTTTTAATACTAAGAGTACCAATGAAACAGAGAATCGTTAGATCAGTCCATGATTTCGAAGAGAATGTTAAGTTCTCTTCGAAATCATGTATGTTCGCCATCATCATCATCTTATGTTCTCTTCTAGTTAGACTCGTAGTTAGTGTTAGTTTTCAATATGTATTTAGAGGTGAATCATATTAACACCGAAGCAGCATATAGGATATCATCTTATCTATAAAAATACAGAAAAAAAGAAGTTTTTAACACGAATTATTATTATTTATATTAATATATATAATATTGTACATATTTCTAGGTTTTACCCACCAGCTTTGCTGGCAGTAATATAGAATGACTTTCTATAGCAACCGCATAAATAATACGAAATCTAAATGAAATATAAAAGCTACCTATAATCATTCAGAGTTGAACTGCGGTTGTATACATGGGCGTACCTATGTCGATACGTTCACTAGTTTTCAAGTGATTGGCGAACAAAGAATAACCCATTTACATTATACATATATAAACGATTTCTAGAGCATTACATGATAAATATTTGTGACAATGTCTTTCTAAGTGCAAACTGTAGTTTGATAGAATCGAACCTGGACGGCCAATAATGAAGGGATTGGTTCAAGTACTCGAGTGTGGTGGGACGGACACGAATTTGGAGTGACCCGCCAACTGAGTCACCGCTAACGTCGGTGGCGTCGTCGGCGGCGAGTTGTTATGCGCAGCGGCGCGCCAGCTCCAAGCTAACCTTCCGGTAGAAATAATAGCCGGCGATCGATAATAATAAAGTTATAAATGAAATTATGGACTGGGATTTCGTTTAAAAGTAAATATAGAGAAATTTATTTGTTTTAAACTGTGCCCGATTTAAAAATATTGAGTGATTTACGACATAAGTAGGACACATACAGTATTCCTAGTGCTGTCTCTGTTGGTGGACACCGTCTAGATATATGCCAGCGTTTGCCCTGTAGTATCGTGCTAAGCTAAGCTCTGCCAAAAAGTAAAAGGCGTCCAAAAAGGTTTTAAGATCCGTAAGTTTTGAAAATGGTGACCTTTATTGCTCACTAAGCGATCCTGGGGCGAAGAAAAAGTACAAGATGGTCTCGTGTTTGTCGTAGCTAAGCGAGGGTTTTGGGGAGAGCAACGGTACTCCCTGAGACGTTGTTAAGCGTGGAAGACACGGGTGTTCTTAAGGTTCCGAATCTCTAGCGATTCACTAAGAATAACCAACGAGTAGGTTCCAGAAGTTATATCCCAGTAGCAGGGTACATCTTTTTTAATTTCTCCCTCATCAAAAAACATGGTTGTTATAGTGTATCACTTACCATTAAGTGGATACATTTCACTCAGACGAGTGAGGTGGGTGAGTGAGGTTAGGTTAGGTTAAAAAAAAAATCGCATCACACGAAACGAAACATTTGGATCTAGACGCTATATAAAATTTTATTTAATCGTGTATCCGATAGCATCACAGTACAAGGCGTGACGATACATGCACTCGCTAACGGCACTATGGATATCTTGTGCACGGCATGTGAATAGGCAATTTAAGTCAAGTAGAGGTTCTATTTAACAATAGGGATTTTTTTTATAAAACCGACTAGATTAACCATATAACTTGATAGTTAACGACAATCTACCTATAACAGTGCATCGCTTGTTAGCACCAAATCATTGTGCTCACCGCAAGGCGATGGATCCTTATTGACTTATTCAGCCAGTGAGAAAAAGCATCCCTCCTGTTTGTACATAGTATATCATCATCAACCAAAGACGTCTACCGCTGGACATAGGCCTCCTCATAAGATCTCTATATGAATCGGTCCTGCGTGACCTGCATCCAGTGACTTCGCACGAGTTCAGTCAGCATAGCATGGCCTCCGGTATCGCCGGGCCCCAGGTGCAGTCATTTTTAGGGTTTCATATGGGCGACATGGTCCATTTCCCACCAGACTAGCCCAGTGCGGGTTGGTGGAGGCCAGTGCCTCGTTTGTTGATTAGCAGGGTGCATCACAAGCAGGTGAGGTTGGCTAGGGTCCCGTGAGTTGCTGTGCACTTAAACACCTAACATAGTATATTAATTTTCTTTATTCTATGAAGCGACGAGACAAGCAAGGCGTTTACTCATGTAGTTTTAAGTAATTTTTCTATCTATAACGGCTCCAGGTTCTTCTACTGAGCACCACATCAGTGCCTTTCTGCACTGCGCTTCAACACGTCTCAAAGAGTGACCCGTAACCGACCGAACTCTCTTTGCTAGGATACGCTTCAAGAGCTATGAGAGCCCCTACCCTCAAAGCCCACGGATCCGAAAACCCTTTCAGTCGTTTTCTACGACTAGCAGGGCTTACCTTAAGAATAGGGCTAATCATATTCTTGACAGGGCAAAAAAAATGTGATCGAGTTATGCTTTAATTAATTAAAATGTTCTACGTTGGTCTATAAAAGTGCTAACCGTTTCTCCTTTCAAAAAACAAGCCATGAGTAAGTAGCTGTTAAATCTGTACAAGCGAGGTGTACATGGAATCATTAAATAGTGACGTAAACAGTAAAATCTATAAAAGAAATGAGTAATCGTCTCGTTAAACGTATTCCATTGTATTTGCTAACAAACAAATAAACAAAGCAATTTTCCTGCACGGTGGGCGTTAAACTGGAATTATGAGAAGCAGCAACAAAATCTTCTATTACATTTACAACTCGCGCCCTCGTCGCTCCGCGGCACTCAACCATGAGTTGGTTGCAGGTCGCACGGTGGATTATTGTTGGCGTCTCTTGCCTCACAATCTACGGATGTATCCTTAGTTTCAGACAAGAGATGTCCACTGCTGAACATAGGCTTCCTCGAAGATCCCCATATCGATCGCTGCTACGCTGCCCGCATCGCCGGGTACTAGACGGCATCGTTTGTATGGGTTCATATGGGTGGATTAGGATCATTTCCCACCACGCTGGCTTAATACGGGTTGGTAGGAGCCAGAGGCTCGGTTGTTGATTAGCAGGGTGCACAACGACCAGGTGACGTTTGCTAGGGTCCTGTGACCTTGTTGTGACCCCTTTTAACCCAATCGACGAATCCTTACATACTTGTTTTTTTTTCTTAAACGAAGCGACGAGACGATCACTTAATGGTACGTAAATACCTTGTGGACAGTCCCATCCATAACAAAAACGCGCTAGTTATATACCAACCTAATAACACTGCACCACATTGCGCTCGTCGCCTTGAGATATAAGATATTAAGTCTCGATACCCAAGTAATTTCACTAGCTAACGCATCGTTCAACCCGGAACACTAGTGTGCACGCACACTACTGTTTGTGGGTTACAATAGGAGTTGCGGTGGTATCTATATGGACGGTATTCTACAACAGTAACTTATTATATATTATAAGGAAAACATCGTGAGAAAACCCGCACACTGAAACTTATTACCTATAAACTAATTATTAGACCAAAGCACAGTGCTGGTAATACGTTGAGATGATGACGACATAAGACGTCCTAGCTTCAGTTGCCACCGGAAGCGATGCTTCCAATAAAATCAATGGTTAAGGCAAACGATAACCACTAACTTGTGCTGAGATGGTGTTTTATGTCTGACTGTCCTCAAGATAGATCAAGGGGATCTAAGGGATCAAAAAGTGAGATGTTTATAATATACCCACAATTATTTGCGTCTAAAGACAACTAACTAAATAATCTTTCTCCTAATTGTTATTGTTAATTAATTACATCAATCGTTAAATTATTATACATATATAAGTATTCAAATATATCACATGTGGATTCGCATACAGTTATCATATGCACTGTGGATTCGAATACTGTTAAAAATAAATAAACGTCGGTTATACTATCACTAACTGATCTTATTCTGATGATGATTTTTGTACAGTTCAATTTTAACTGGTCTACCATTTATATATAAATATATACCATGAAATATTTATAAACTGGACATTGCTTAAATGAACTAATAATAAACAGTGTAAATACAGTTTTTATTATTTTACTTTTTACTATGTAGTAAACATTAGTTTACTGGTAGTAGGTGTTGCGGGAGACCGTCTACGTAGTTACCACCACCGCAGCCCCTATTGCAGCCAACAATTATTCGTGTGCAAATAGTACTGTGTTTCGGTTTGAGGGTGTTCAAGCCAGTGAAATTAATGGGGTAACGAGACTGAATATTCCGTGTTAAGGCGACGAGCGCAATGTGGTACTGTGTATATCATCTTAACTAGCGTGACATTGTAATGGGTTAGAGTACCATCAGGTGAAAAAAAGATATACAGTACCTTCTGAAACTCAGCATAGTTTTTTAAAATATCTATTAACTGCCGCTTCTGTACTGTATAAAAGTTATATCAATTGTTCTTCGTACTAACGAAAGATATCCAATCTGTGATGACAACAGTGGACAAATCGAACTTGTACACTAGATTAATCAACTTTGTCTATCTGATGTTTTTCAAATACGAAAATAATAACAGTTTATTACAATCAGTTGAATATGATTAAGGCTGCACTAATCAAAGCCTGCCGACAGAGCCGCGTAGCTCCTCTTACACGCCGACGTACCGATACTGTCGTACTGTCGTACTGTTGTACGCAATCGGATATCTGAGCCGATTGATTTCCTGTGATAATACACAATAACACCTAGATAAATTACAACTGTAACTATTCCCAGAAATTATCATTGTACGTTATTTTTTCACCTTAGTGCCAAAAGTTGAATTATCTGATAAAAATTAAAATAACTGTAACAAGGAAATTCTACAAATAATACAAAAATTATTTACAACAATCGTCTTTTTTTAATTATCGGTGGAAAGGAGGATCTATTGATACCCAGCTTCTGGAGGGAAAAACAGTATATGTGAGATTTGTACCAACTGAAACACCCTCAGTGGTAATCCTCAATGTATTGCGGGCAACCCTGAAATCTCTTATGGAATGCGTCAATGCAACCCTATACTACGCCTGGGTACTTCTCAATGAGGGCCGTGTCCTTCCCTCAGCACCCTCGGCTTGCCACGACAAATACTAGACCACCTCAAACTTATCCGTGTCAAACCCGCTTAATATGCTAAGAGAACTTTCACCATCAAACCCACAAACCCAAAATGTCTTTCATTTATCTTCTTCGATAAGTAGGGTTTACTATAGTCCTTTTCTTAATAACTCAATACCGATGTATGGTAGTGAATGTTGGGTATGGCAGAAGAAACATGAAAGTAAGATTAATGCTGTGGAGATGAGAAGCCTGAGAAGTATAACTGGAGTGAAACGGATGGACAAAGTGAGGAACAGTGTTATAAGGAAGCGGTGCGGCGTGGTTGAAGATGTAGTGACAAGGATAGAGAAAGGGATGCTTAGATGGTTCGGCCATGTCGAAAGAATGGATGAAAGAAGATTAACGAAAGAAATATACAAGGTAAGAATGATTGGAAAAATAGGTGCAGGTCGACCTAGGCGGACATACTCCGATCAAATCGGAGATGTCCTAAAGAAAGGCCGGATCAAAAGCACACGCAACCGACGAGCGTGCATGAAGACGCTTATAAAAGTGGAGGAAGCGAGGGAAATGTGCCAGGATCGTAGCAGGTGGAGAGAGGTGGTCTCTGCCTACCCCACTGGGAACAAGGCGTGATATATATGTATGTATGTATGTAATAACTCAAGTATAAAGATCAGAACGCTAATAGGATTATTAAAAACCTAATTCCAATGACAATAACATATATGTACAGTATACTCACTGGGTAATGTATGACTGAATGTAGAAAAGTCAACATTTTATAAGAGACAAACAAAAATTTCATTATTGTTGTTTATTTACAAAGATGAATTTCTAATAATACTAAGAGAAATAAAGAATTATTGTTGCAATGTGCATATCATATGTATAATAATTCTGATACTAAGTGTCCTTTAACACCTATTTTTAGAGAACCTTAATAAATTGGTGCCATGTTGTACCAATGATAATATTTCTAACCGTAAACAAAAATTCAGTATTTAACTTTGAATTATTCACTATATGACATCTCTACTTTTAATGCATAATATATCATATTATAACATAGAAAACTGTAAATGAAGCCTTATATTAGTCACCTAATTTGCAATACTACTTTTGCTATCAAATATTATACAACCAACTTTGTGTGTCATAAGTTTCCAGAATGGACATAAAACATTTCTTGTAGTAAATTCTACTGTTCCATATTTAATTTCATGAAAACACATGACATTTACCACTCCTTAAGTTGATGTAGTTACACAACATCACTATGCCCTCATTACTTTGAGTTAAAAGTCAACAAGACATTTATTATCCTACCTATAGTATCATTTAAACAAGAACATATTGCTTTATTGCTTGGCGAGAGAAACAGGTGTAATGGTTGTACCAAAGCAGTCTCTGATAACTCGAGACTATTTTGTTTCAGGCTATTGTTATACTAACCTATCCAACTATCACTTTTTATTGTTTGTTGTACTATCTTTTTGTAACATTGCAATGGATACATGTGAAATGGTTACACAGCTCTACTGCCCCAATTGGGGATGCATGTCAATAAGGAAGTGCAAGAAGTGGGGAGCTGACTCATAAAAATAATGATTGACAATTTTAGGACATTGAACCTAACATCCAAACCCATTAGTAAGGACCCTGTCCCCATTTATATAATAAAACTAATTTTTCATTTCAGTATTGCAACACTTGAAATATAATCATTGGCAGAGAAAATATTTTTGTGTTCATTAAAACTAAGCTATAAACTGCATGCTAACATACAAACAAGTCACCATTTCGTTCACTCTTTATATGGACAGCTGTTATCTGCAATTAATATCTGCTATGTAATATGCCTTACTTTTATACAGTCACTTGTGTCAGTGACTATTACATCCCATTACTCATTTACCATTTTATAATTTTTATTTCCTTCTTATTCATTATAATAAGAAAGATTTAAATCTAGAGTAAAGTATATATGAAAACTAGAGAAAAATCAAACAAAAAGATAAAAGGAATAAATGTTAAGAAATAAATACATACTAAAATAAACATATGTGCATATAAGGAGAACACATGATGAACCTAAAAAGCATTTAGTCAAAATTTACCAAGTAACGTTAAAAGAATAGAGATATAAAAAAATTTGCATCAGTACTTTATAAGAACAGTGGACATCCATTAAGTTAGATGAAGAAATAATGACCTTATTTTCAATAACTTTTACAAAAAATTGTTCATTATTGTAGATAATTGAAATGTTTAAACTTGTATAAGTAACAAGATTTTTTGATAAAGACAGATGTTAGTTTAGTAGACATTTTATATGATTGGGCTTCATAAACATTAAAATTTGTTCAGGGGTTATTTGTTACTTGTACAAACTAGTATAAACTGGATACAACTAGTGATTGATTCAAACTTCCAAAGTATAAAAGTTTTGTAAAATTTTGGACATCTTTAAATGCAGTGCTCTTGAGCTTGAAAGGACACAAACTATATTTTCTAAAATTGTAATAGAATAACAAATGTGACTCAGTAAGAATTAACATAGTGAGAAAAATCTGAGCAATCACTATTGAAACTACACAATAACAGTTGAAAAATAAGAACTGTGTATACATAATCAATTTGAAAGATATATACTATTCACATTACTGATTATTACTCCACTAGTCAACCTCTCTCTATCTGACCATAAATAAAGTGTAGTAGAGTCATAAGTTCTACCACAACTACGTGTTTTCTTTAACTATCAACCTTTACACACAAATGTAATAACTTTCGCAATGTACGTAATAAGTACAACTTTTAATGTGATATATACAAACAGAATTTGTGATGTGAACAATGACTATCTTTAAAGGTTTTTTCTAGAGTAAGTTTTTTCATGTAATAATTGTCTCTATATAAGGTAAATTTCATATTGAGTGAATCAAGGTTTTTATAACAAGATAAATATTTATAAATTATAGTTCAAATTGTAAATAAGCAAATATTTACATTGTCTCTCCTCCATACTGCTTTTGAAACTGCTTAGCATTGAAAATAATGTTTCTATTACCTTTACAGAATGTGGAAACTATTTATACTATATTAGATGGTTGAACATTATGTTAAAAAATTAGTTAAGCATGACCATCTTAACATATTGGTAAAGCAAATGAAACAGGCTGTAAACAAGATGTACTTAGTAATGAAATGTAAATGTAAAATTCATTCAAATTCAATAAGTACATACAGCAAATTATGTTACACTAGTAAAAAAAAATTACCTGAATAATTTTGTTGATTTTATTAACAAAAATATATTCATAAAACACTTTAAATGGTAAGTACTAAGATTGCAAATGAACAAAAATCGATAACTAAGATGGGAAAATATTTCCGAAAATAAAACATAAGTGTATCATCGAAGCAAGAAAACGATGTACCACTGTAATAACACCAAATGCAAGCAATTACATAAGTTTAACTATATAAGGAATTATGGACAGTGCGAGTCAACTAGCCATAGTGCAAAACTTACGGTAAGCCGTGATGTCTACAACTGATTAGAAGGAAGGAAAATACACTAAAATATTAACAGCGTTCCATTGCAAGAATTATATGAATTCAGTACATAATACAAATTTTCACTCACAAAATCCAAGCAGCAACACCCTACCTTTAAGTTTTCAACACATATTACATATAGACCATCTCGGTGCTCCTGTCTGTTTTATGGCTAATAATGGACGCGATTTTAACGATAATCTTTATACTTAAGAGAAAGTAGACCGTGTGCGCTATTTCGAATCTAATCAATATATAGTTATACACCCATTTTCAATAATGGACGATACCACGCATTGACCGGCCGAGAACCATTTCCAGCTACGATTGCTTATTCATTATTCATGTCACACCCTAATATTACTAATTACGGTAATATAAAGTGCAATAAAAACACAGAAAGCAGTGAGTTAGAATTGAGCTGAATAAAAAAGGAACTTTACCCCGCAGTCAGCAAAATCTCTTCCGATTATTCCACCAGCAGCGGTCCTGTGGCGCTTCGGAAACCACTATTACAACAGGATTCTATTTTTTTGGCACATCTTGTATTATCTTATCAACACTACACTGAACCAAGAATTAATCACAAGTTTTTAACACGGACAATTCCACCATTTAGTATTTCATACACCCTGGAGCTCGATCCTTTTCACGGCCATTTGCAAATTGCGTCAAAGTTCCTGAAATGTGATTGGCGTGTTCTGCGCTAGTGTAGTTTGAGACTAGTGCGCTGTCTAGTGACAGAATTATGAACTAAAAATTCTCAGAACCCAAATTGAACTTTATTTAACACTGACACGAACGATTTAGACGTGGACTAGAATGACTTACTTCGTTTTGGATGAAGTAAAACTGGGTGCGGTAGGAGTACCTCGTGAACCCCGTAGCGTGACGTCAAACTGGGCGTGAGGGCCAAGAGCGCTTCATTCAAATTTGCTTTCATTTCCTTAAAATTTTTCGTTATAAATATTTATGATTTTTCTCGACTTTAAAATACTATATTAAATTACAAAATAATTCTTTGGCACAAAAACAATTTTAATTTAAGTTAAAAAGATTAAAAATTAAATCAATCGTTTTTTATTTGTCTCTCATTAATACAAATATTGATGTTATTATAAACAGGGGCAAAACCGTTTTGCGGTTTTTTTTAACTGTAATCACTCTTTTAAACGGAATTGCCCAAAGTGATAAATAATTTTTACTTTTTTCCTGAGTTAAAATAAATTAAAATTAAAATAAATGCAAGTTTAATGGCTAGTACACGGTTTTTATTGCTCCACTTTATGACTATATTTAAAACTATTTATTTCTTCAAGTAAATAAAAACAAATTATTGTTATTTATTCAGAAGACTATTTCTTTGTCATTTAGTACCTTAACAATGTTTATAAATCGTTCACGAGAAAAATTAAGAACACCTTATTAATACTTTTTCCATTTATTGATTATTAACTTGTTTGTGTTTTTACAATTGTAATTATTTTTTTCATACATTATATGTTCAAAATGTTAAATACTTCTACTATGCCGTATTTAATTACAGAATATCAATAATTTTATTGATTTAAGACCTTATTACACTTAAATCTCACTTCTAATCGAATGATTTTTTCAATTATAATGCATACAACAGTGCCTGTTCTAATATTTGAATTATCATTAATACAGAAGTCACAGTATTGTTAATCCGTAACAAAAAAATATAGTAATCAGAATAGGCTGTAAGGTATCTGTTCTTTGCCTGCTCTAAAGGAAACGAAACAAACAACACAAAAAGAATATTCATTTAGTTAATATGAATCAAGCCTTTTAGCCATTATCTAAACATTATTTGGTATGAAACAGTATTATCGATTATTAGCCATTATCTAAACATTATTTGGTATGAAACAGTATTATCGATTATATTGTAATCAACATTTTTTTTAAATTGTGAGTTTTTAAATAATAATTAATTTAGTCTAAGGGAAGTTATAATGATTTAGTCTGATAAATTTAATCAAGTTTTTAAAAAAATATAACCACATATCTTTTATTTTTCGAAATTAACAGAATAGTGTTTTATAGATAATTTGAGAATCGTTCATTTAATTTTTACATTTATGATGTAACTATAATATTTTTTCTGTTTTAATTAAATTAATTATATGGCAATATTAATAGATCTGTTGTCAAGTAACAGAAATGTCAAATGGCAGGCAGATGATTGGTTTAAACCTTTGATATGCCATTAAAAATAAGACTCGCCAGTGTTTAGCCAATCGCAATGAAAGGGAACAATAAATAATATTTGTTCTCGAATTGCAGCTCCGCGAAAGTACCGAACAGTACCCTTTGTATGTGCCAATCAGAGAGGTTGTATTTTCTGTCAGCTGTGCTTCAAAATAATAACAATTAACGCAGACAAAAGAGGTTTTTGTTGCTTTGTGTTATTGTTACGTTAAATTTAATTTATACGCGGTTATAAACGTTACTGTACTCAATATTTTATATTGTTGTCGTCGCAAAAATATTGAAGTGTTAGTATTTTACTACGTTACGTGTGCAACGTTATCTTTAGTGAAACGTTTATTGCGTATATTTTTGGTAAGTTGTTAAATTTTCAATTTTTATTTATATTATTGCATGCTTTTATTTTATTTAAAAGGGCTAAAGATCATACTAAAAAATCTTAATAGCTTTTAATTATTTTTAATGTCGTATATTAATGAAGAACTTATTCAGTTTTCATTGTTTTGCAAATAAAATCGATTTTTATTATTAAACTAAATTGATGCAATAAAGAAGCGGGTTTTTAAATATTTCTGTATGCAAAAAATAATTAAATAATATGCCAGCGATGTCGGGCTTTCTATATAGAAATAAATTTACGTTCGGCCTTGTAGGTGTAGATTAGAAAACATCGCTATAAATTTATTACTGCAAACGTGAAGGTTGCAAAAATTAAAATGAACATTTGAATTTGATTTATTACACATTTCAAATGTTAAAAATTCAATGATAACTTTGGAAAAAAAAATCCTATTGCCTTTACGTATTTTAGTATTGTAATAGAGATTTAAAATTTATTTCACGTTATATCTTTCAAAGAAGATTACCAATGGTATCTTTTTAAGACAATCGCAGATACAAACAGAAGCGATAAATTAACACGATTGTTTGGAGGTGGGAATAAGAGCTGCAGTGGTACCGAGGGACGGTCTCCGACAAGAGACACCTGTTACTAGTAATTAACTATTTGTTTTGTCAACTGAAACATTTTTATTTCGGATTTGGATAATCTGTTTTCAGCAAGTATTGTTTATATTTATTTATTTATACTGAACATTTTTATAATTTTGTTCTGTAAGCCAATAACGGTGAAATTACTATAAGTCATATTAAATGAAAATTTTGTGAAACGGAAGTAAAATACTAGGCTCTGTTGGAGGAGGGTCTAGGTAGGTACCATTGCAGCCTTAATTGCAGCCGACAGACAGTAGTGTGCAAATATTACTATGTTCTGGTTTGTAGGACGTTGTAGCTAGTGAAATTACTGTGCTAACGAGACTTGGCATCTTATGTATCAAGGCGACGAGCACGAGTGGTGCTTTGTATATTACTGATTACAGTGCCATATCTAGTTCATCTCGACTACATCAAGGACCGTGATGAAACATAAATTAATAATCATCACTTGAAAGATAAAATGTTTAATTTAGGTTCTTTGAAAGCCGTGACAGTACAAAACAATGCGTCGTACTTACATTTTCATTTAATGTTAAAACACAATTTCATGTACAAACGACACGCGTACAGCGCTACTGCACAATTAACTACCCGACTTCAACACCTGTGCGACAAAGTATAGGAAAGTTTTTAGTTTCTAAAATTTAGAAAAAATAACGCTTGTAATAACGGGGATTTTTCCTCGCAGTAAACTTTTCCTGGAAGTAGAGTTTTCCTCACAGTAGGCTTATTTCTGTAATAGACTTTTCTTCACAGTAGACTCTTGATCTTTGTGAGCTGTTCTCTTATTCTGTCAGCTGCGACGACGATGCGTTAGTGTACACAACACCACTTACATCTATCTTCTAACGTGTTAGTGTTGTTGTGTACACTAAAAATCTCACGTGACCACATAAGTAATAATCGCAACGTGTTAAACCAAGACACGTCGCGGGCCGCGGTGTCGCTCCGCCCCGGCCAATCCGTCGCTGTGTGCTGAGGGAGAGCAGTGTCCTACCGCCATCTTACTCCGGGACGAAAATGGACGTGACAACCGTCACGGTATAACACCAATTTTCTTCTGCTTTCCAAATGCAATATCCTACAGATAAATAAATAAATGATTTCGAAGAAATTCTTCGTACGTGTCCCCATTTAAATTGTTGGGCAACAACACAGGGCCTATCGAGTAAGTATCAATTATGCCCATTCATACGTTTACGGAAAATCTTCGCTCATGAGCTCCTACTCTAATCACGCGGGGATTTTCACTTCGCAGAGCCCAATAATAACTGTTATGAAAATTTGTTATGCCGTTAGGAATCATAATTCCTTCTTCCTCTTCAGTATCGTAGATGTGTTGCCTACCTGCGTCATGTCGTCTCTGTTCCTTGTTTTTTTTTTTCGTGGGGAAATCCTGCCTTGGATACCATTCTGCTGTGGGAGCAACAGAGGGGTTATGTCGGACTCTAACCGGCTAAAACCCTACGGTGTACGTCTCAACGCTTTGAGGCCGCATTTCAGGGTGGAACTCTCCACCCCATTTACAAGTAATAGGCGGAAGTACCGCGCGCTCCATCTCGAAGCTTAACATACTTGGTAACGGATTCTCCCGAATCCGCCACCATGGCCTCCGTTATAGAGGTTGGAGAGCGTGGAAAATTTTCCTACGATGCCCAGGTACTGGCCTACGGATTGTGAGATGGGTGTTTTTCTCTCGCTCCCTCTTTGCAATCTCCTTCTGCAACATTACTTTCTCGCAGAAGGTCAAGCCAGCGTTCCAAGATGTCTCGCTACGGATCATGGCTGTAATAAAACCAAGCAGCATGAGGTCATCCCCTACAATAGCGACGAGGTCTTGGCGCTGAGCATCTCATGCTGAACAAAGCCCCAGGGTGTGCTGCGCAGTCCCCTCTGTTCCCTCTGACGCGTAGATACGTCGCAGCAAACACTCTTTGACTTGGTGGGTGACGATATGGAAAACGTAGCTGATGTTCTCTTCGTGCTTGTAAAGAATTTCCATCACCAAGTCCATAACAATAGAAAATGTCAGCGTATTCTTCATTACCGCAATCCGCCATTGAAATCAAATTTATTTGGTACGGAAAGAAAAAACTATTCAGAATTAAGGAGACAACGATTATCTACATCCGCCCACCAAACTAGTTCAATTTTAACTGTCCTACTGACTCATTACCTAAAAATTACATTACACATGTTTTTCACGACAACAACAAGCTCGCGCGCGTGTTACAACAAACAAAAGGGTCACATCAAGGGCCGGCGCGGCGTCTACGGTTACGAGTCTCTACAGTTTGATATATCTTGATACTTGGTTCTATTAAAAGTGTTTTTTTTTTCTACATTTTAGAAATTTTATGTACTTTATTATACCTTGTCTCTAACAGATCTTTTACACCTATTACCAATCACCCTGTATATAGACATGGTGCTGCAGTACTCATCAACTTTTAGATAGTTCAGACAATACCTCTCTTAAAGAGTCTATAGTAGTCGGATACCGTTCAGGAATATAGCACCGCATCTATACCTGCTGCTCCAGTTTGGACGGCGCTGCCGGTAAGTGGGTAGGAGGCAGCGTCAGGTCTAAGGGACTAGCTGAACGTCTTGTTTCATTAGTCGCTTCGTTGAGTGGAACAAAGCCAGCGACCGACGCAGCGCGCCGCCCGAACGGAAGTAATGGTGTAATTACTTGCCAAGGTCGAGGTCACCGAATTATACCAGATGTACCATCGCAGCGGTTGTGTCGCTGTTTATCATTTTAGATTAAATAAAAAAAATTATATCATTAACTTATTTTATTGAGGATATACTGAACTGTATGAAAATTGTAGTTTAACATAAATGGATGAGTACTATGCAGTTAATATTTTACTAGCCGCCTAGTTAACATATTTTTTTTTATTAATTTCATTATGACGGGCCGTGTGGGACGTACACCTGATGGTGAGTGCTATGTCCATAACAACGTGGCGCTAGTTAGAATGGTGTACACTACATATTGCGCTTGTTGCCTTGAGCCAAGCTGTTCAGTCTCGTTACCCCAGTAGTTACACTAGCTACAGCGCCCTTGAAACCGGAACACAGTACTGTTTGTTGTCTGCAATATGCGCTGCGGTAGTACCTACCTAGTTGGACTTCGGCAACCGAGACCTGCCACCGGTATAGATATTGAAATGCAATATTATTTTTTTTAACGAGATGAGTCGCTCACCTGGTAGTAAGTGTTACGTCAGCTCGTAATGTGGCGCTGGTTAGGATGATATACACTGCAATACATCGTGGTCTTCGCCTTGAGACATAATATGTTAATTCTCGATACCTCAGTAATTTCACTAGCTACAGCACATTTCAAACTATAACTCAGTACTGTTTGACCGTTGCAATAGCAGCTGCAGTGGTACCTATTTATTTTCTTTTCCGTTGGGGAAAGGCCTTCGCATACTTGCCCTCGCAGGGACAAGGACAGGTTATATCGGACTTGCACCGACTAAAACCCCCACGCTGTTCTACCGTCGTCGCTTTACAGCTAGGTCACGGGAACACTATCGCACACATCTCAGGAGGAGAGCCTTCCCTTTCCACCTCCGTAAGTGCCCGCCGGAACACAGCACGCCCTCCTCCCGGCCTCTTATCGACGGTCTCCGGCAACAGATAAGACGATATCATACGTAGTTGATGATTAACAAGTAATTTATTATCTCCTCATAAAGCAGTATTAAATTAGCAGCAGTACGCTAAAGCTGTTACTTAATATATTACTCGCAATAACAGTTAGCTGGTTATTATTTATTGACATACTTTAACATATTACTACAACGATACTTCTTTGTTTCAGTACTAGAATACAAGCTTCGCGTTGTTAATGTCTAATGGGTTTATATATATATATATACATATAATTTCATTCTTTGGGGGAGGCCATTGTCCAGCAGTGGACGTCTGTCGGCTGATGATGATATGATATATATAGTAGCTGTTCCGCGCCCGCTTTGTTGGCCTTAACATATAATTACACTTGAAATTTACCTGAAATATTCCTTGAGGGCAATCGCAAATGGCTTACTGTACCAACTGTAACCATAGCAACCGCGTAAATAACACCGAATGGAAATGTGTTTAAAAGTTAATTAGAAAAAAAAAATCATAAAGGATCTATGAAGTTCAAAAAAGAAATACACTACAAACATCTACAGAACATTCCGCGTGGAGTGATCATGTGTCCGTGTTGATACGTTCACTAGTTTTCACGTGATTGGCGAACAAACAAGACCTGGATATATGTATAATTACTCGTGGTAGGTCTCTGTAGCCGGAAGCCGTCTACATAGATACAACTGCCCCCCCAAAGAGGTTCCCGCTTTGTGTTAACGGTGGGGTTCAGTGGCTGTGTACTTACGCCAGATTGTTATGGGCCGGCGTTATCACTTACAATCACGTGTATGGTCCCGCTCGCTTCTTCGCGTAATTGAATAAAAAAAAACATAGTTGCGTATCTTTTGAATTACTTGAAAATTTATTATTTAGATACGTTTTAAGAACATAGTTTGTAGTGATTATTGTCGATACACGGCTCTGCTTCTGCGCGGCCGACTACACGGCGCCGTTTGCTTGCCGCAGCGCGCTAGTGACTTCTCGCTCGGACGGATCAGGTCTATACAAGGAAGCGAGTACGTGGCGCTGCTTTATGATGCTGAACAGAGGTAGAAAATATAATGAATTCGTGATTATTTCCGTCATGTGGATATTGCGGCATAAATCAATCAAGTTTTAATGCGCAAGTGGAATTTGATTTAAACGTTGGCAGCGGCGAGGCGACGCGCGTCACGCTGTGCGGCGTGCTCCCGTGTTTGTGCTCGAAATGTTTTAGAACTCTTCTGTGTCGTCGTACATGAGAAGCTTCGTCAGCAATTTGACGCTGCAGCCACATCCGGTTGTAGAACCAATGGCAGATCTAAGATAAAATGAAAAGCTGTATCGTCAAGCATCATTAGCACGGAGAAGCTGATGATAGTATTAATGATGAAATGAGAAGATGAATAAGGAATGCTGAATCCATTAATATATAGGATACCTGTTGATTTGTCTCCAATGCTCAAGTCCTCGAGAGAGCTGACTGAAAACACAGGCTGATGACAACCCTCATACAAAGAAAGGTTGCATTTTTCCGACACCTTCAAAAAGGATACCTGGATGAGTATCCAAGGTTGATCCTGGAGTGCAAAAATCCTGATAGACGGAGGAAGAAAAGGCTTGAGGATATAAAAAAGAGGACCGGCCTTAATACCGCCAGTGAAAAAGAACAGCTGAAGATCGAATTGGATTTCTCAATCTGATCACCAACTTCACTTTGAAGAGGGAACCTAATGATGATGATGATACGGGGAAAGAGAAAGAGATAGAAAAATCTTTAGTACGTAACTACCACGTAGTAAACTTCTTTAACTTCGTTTTATTTGGGTTTTTTTTTACGATAAAACCTTGTAGGAGTTAACCTTGATAGTTTACTACCGTATTGCTCATTACTGCCGCCAGATAGTAGTGTGCAAATATTACCGTGTACCAGTATGAAGAGAACTGTAGCTAATATAGTAATGAATATTCAGATCTAAACCAATTGGCGTAATATAGAGTTATCATTCTTTCTAGCGTCTTACTGATGATCAGCTAACTGCCGAACAGCTAAAGATCAGATTACTGTTCGTAGCTAGTAAAGTTACTGGTTTAACGAAACTCAATGCGACGAACAGATGGTATTGTGTATAACATCCTAGTTAGCAATGGTCTTCAAACATTACTGCGTTCCTGTTTGAAGGGCGCTATACGTAGTGAAATAACTGGCGGAACGAGACTTAACATCCTGTCTTTAGGCGACTAGCATCACGTTGTTATGGACAGGCGCATCACTTATTATCAGGTGAACGTCCAGCTCGTGTCGTCGCTTCGTTGAATAAAAAATCTTTTCTCAATCTGTCCAACAAACTTCAGTGCGAAGACGACGGTTGTCATGAGGTCGTGCTCGTCGGATGAAGGCAAGCAAAGCACCGCCGTGTTCCGGTTCGAAAGGCGTTGCGTCGCGTGTTGCGCCGCGAGGCTAATAACGTAACGTTATTTCCATCGAGTACTTTAACGTAACGCTAAACTGGCGATATCGAAATCACGATATCTTCATATCGGCGTCCATTTGTAATAGTAATTATGTGTTTGAAAAGATATTTCACAGCGATGCGCCTGCGCTTCGTGTTCCTGACGCGCGTTGCGACACTTAATAGCTGGTGTTTCCACATCAGGCCGGATCCGGTTGCGGTCTCCGCCACTCCTCAACGTCCGACATAAGACGCTTTAAACGGAGGGCTTCGGAAACATCTCTCCATAATGTTTAAATACATACTCTATTCTTATTTTTTTTTATCACTTGATAGTGAGTGATACGCCTGTCCATAACAATGCGGAAGTAGTTAGATACACTGTGCTTAAGCATCACATGTTAAGTCTCGTAACATCAGTAATTTAACTAGGTACAGCGCCGCTCAAACAGGTACGCAGTAATATACAGTACTGTCGTAGTAGTGTGCAAATATTACTGTGTTCCGATTTGAAAGGCGCTATAGCTATTGTAATTGTCGTAGTAACGAGACTCAACATCTTGTCTCAAGCGATAACGTAATGTTGGGTAGTATATATCATCCTAATCGTATCACTTACTATCAGGTGAACCACCCAGTCCTCTCCTCTCATAGTTGAATAAAAAAATAGTTGAATTTTTTCTGTCTCTACAAGTTTAATATGAAACGTATTAAAGACAAGTATTTTGAGACAATTTTCACCACCAGGGTGTCGTTTGAGTTCTATCAGCGATTCGTGCATATTAAAAACTTATATAATCTTTATACATACACGCGATATCCAGTGATTCGTTCACTCATCGCGATATCTCCGAAACTATTAGACATAAACACTCACAATTTGGTAGATATACTGCTTCTGCAATTTAGAGATCAGCTGAGTATGTTTTTTATTTCATTTACAAACGTCTGTATACATTAATACATGCAAAATACAAAATCAAATGTAACAACGCAATTACAGGTAAATACATCTTGCATTCATTAAATCTAATACTAGTAATTATTATATTATAGTAACGACTACAGGAGACATTAATACTGTTTAAAAAGAAATCAGTAATTATTCGGCGGAGCTTTTACAAAATATCTCCCCCAAAGGGAGTTGCAGGGGTGTTAATAAAGGGAGAGGGCTCGGGGGCGGCGGATTGCTGTCGGGCGGGAATATTTCTAACAAATTTCAAGCGTAAATTTCTAATCTAATAATGTATTACGACTAGCAAAGCGGGCGGGGAACAGCTAGTATTTATACCTAGTATATATTATATATTATAGATCAAATATTGCTAAATATGTTTAGTATTTTTTTATTGTTTGTGTTATGTTTTTTTTATATTTTTTTTATTTAACTCGCGGAGGCTAGATCCGCGAGCCCTAAGTCGGATCAAGTTGCTATGGTTGTCAAAGAACCTAGCGGCGAACACTTAGTGATAAAAAAATTGCCAAATATAAATGCATACAAAATGGCGTCTAATGTTGAAATAACATCAGCACGTCCTTATAAATCATATTCGCATACATTAATTATGCAGATGAAGCGCTTGTTTGTTTATTTGGATGTTGTGGTAAACATGAGAGGAGTCGAAATGATTGCGTCGACACTTTCACTTTCACTTTGCTTGCACTTGGGCTTGTATACAAAGTTACTACTTATTAGTTTTTTTTTATCATATAAATCAATACGTGCGGTACATCACGAGGGTTAAGTGTAGTCATTAAGATATTCATCATCTTCATTATCCCGCACGCATAGCTGCAGACCAGTATAATGTACTTCGGTTGTATGTTGCTTCCTTCTCCTTCCTTTCTTTCCCTTGTTATTTTTTTATTATTAAACGATGCCACGATAAGAACGTCCACTTGATCTTAAGTGATACGCCTGCCCGTACCAAGGAGGCGCTATCATCATCATCAGCCGATAGACGTCCACTGCTGGACATAGTCCTCCCGCAAAGATCTCCACTGTTAGAGTTAAATGAGGGGTTGGGCCATTTCCCACCTCCCGGCCCAATTCGGGTGGGTGGGAGCCAGAGCCTCGTTTATTGATTGTCAGGGTGCATCACGAGCAGGTAAGGGTTGGCTTGGGTTCCGTGAGTAGTTGAGTGAGGCCTCTTACACCCACGTGGCGCTAGTTAGGATATTATACACTGGACCATGTCGTGATCGTCGCCTTAGACATAAGATGTTGAGTCTCATTAAACCGGCAATTTCACTAGCTACAGCCACCTTCAAACCTGGACACAGTAATATTTGCACAGTGGTAACGGTGCTTATCTAGACTGTCTGTAGCAACAGAGACCTACCACTAGTACACTGTTTGAATGTATGCATGGTATAATAGTCGTTGTCTGAAGATGTGAGATGTTACCTAAGTAACAATTCCAGCCCCAACGCCCTTCGCCTTTCATCATTGCTTATATAACTTAATGTTTATCTTAAGTTGATAATCGCGAGTGATGTGATCCTTCAAATGGAAACGTTTCGGTTTACGACATCCGTTGCCCCACGGCAGACGGTGACGGCTCACGGTTTCCTAATGGGCGAGGCAATAGTAGCCACCACTCGCCACCACTTGCCGTCGGAGCCGGACACCAGCGAACGAAACACTCGGAGCCGGTATCAGTCGAAAGCAATATCCAGTTTTATCATTGCGCAAGGCTATGCTTTATTGAACTCTAATGCAACACCGAAACCCATAAATGTATAGCCAAGTATATAACCAGCGCAGACCCTATTGCAGTCGACAAACAGTGCTGTGCGAGTTGCTGCGATCCGGTTTAAAGGGCCCTGTAGCTAGTGTAGTTACTGTTCTAACGAGGCTGAACATCCGAGATCTGAAGGCGACGAGCGCAATGTTACGCAGTGTATACCATCCCAACTAGCGCTGCGATGTAATGGGCTAGCGTATCGTTTACCATCAGATGATCGACCCGCTCGCCTCGTCGCTTCGTATAATATAAAAAAAGGTATTATTACACTCTACTGCTGGTAGGTCTCTGCTGGAGGCCGTCTACCACCACAGCTAGTCCTGCTTATCATGTTTCGAAGGAGGCTGTAGCTAGCGAAGATATTGGGATGCTAAGAGCAAACATTTTATATCTCGTGAGACTGAAGTGTAAGGGGTCCCGCACAATAACTCATGGGATCTAAGCCAACCTTGCCTGCTCGTGGTGCACCGTGCTAATCAACGAACGAGGCTTTGGCTCCTACCAACCCGCATTGGGCCAGCGTGGTGAGAAATGACTCAAATCCCCCCACATATGAATCACTGCTAATGGAGGATCGATTGATGTGGAGATCTTTGGGAGAGGTCTATATCCAGCAGTCTACGTCTATCGGCTGATGATAATGATCTCGAGAGACAACTACAATATGGTGTAGTGTATATCATCCTAACTAGCGCCTATGAGCAACCGTATCACTTACCATCAATGCCTCTGATCTTTTATATTTCTTGCTCCTTTCATCATTAGTTTTTTCTCATTACCTTTTTCCGGTTGCTTAAAAAAAATACCAGCGGTATAAAGTTGCTTCTTACTTAACGTAACTTAAAAATACTTTATTAACATTATAATAATGTTCCCACGGCCAGCATTGGGCAAGATCAGATAAAATAAAAAAAACTGCTTGTATACCTTTTTCTTCATTATTAACTTTAAGATTAAATATAAAATTTCATCCTCATCATCATCCGATAGATGTCCACTGCTGGACATAAGCCTCCACAAAGGTTCCCACATTGATCGGTCGGGTAGGGATTCATGTGAGGGGGGGAGTTGCGCGAAATCCCATCACACTCTGGCCCAATGCGGGTTTGTTTCTGTTTAACTGCGAAGTCGTTATAGTTCAGTTCGTAAGCGCGTCGGTAACGAGCGCGGGGTAGATTCCGATATAAACTTAAAAGTATAGACTATAATAAAACCTAGGATGTACAACCTAGGTATCAAGTCGACGAGTGCAATGTGGTGCAGTGTATATCGTCATAACTAACGTCACGTTGTTACAGACAGGTCATGTCTGACGGTTGAGACCTCGCACTGAAATTATTTGTAATCTATATTCTTTATTCTATTGGTGTTATGTCTCAGTTAACTTATGTCCAGCTGTGGACATCTAACGGCTGATGATGATGATGATGTCTCAGTTGCCGGTGACCGTCTTGATACCACCGCAACGTCTATTACAGTTGAGAAACAGTAGTGTGCATATTTGACTGTTTTCCGGTTTGAAGGACGTTGTAACTAGTTAAATTACATGGGTAATGACACTTAAACATCTTATGTTTCAAGGCAACTATAGCCATACGAAATGGCCCAATACCCCTATTTGACTCCTACAGTGGAGATTTTTGGGGGACGGCTACGTCCAGCTGTGGACGTCTATCGGCTGATGATGATGATATCGCCGTGTTGTTATGGACAGGTGTATCACTTACCATTAATAATATGGTGTGGTGGAAAATAATCCCCCTCTATGGACCCTTATAATCGACGACCCGTAGTGACCGGTACCGGAAGTCGTATTGACTGGATCGATCGATGTGGAGATCTTTGGAGGAGGTCTTTGTCCAGCTGTGGACGTCTCTCGGCTGATAACTATTACTGCATGATCTTTTAAACAAGTTATGTTTTATTTAATTTACCTATATTTATTGTAGTGGGTGGAAACTTTTGACCGGCAGTGTACGTCCACATTTCCTTGCGCAGCGCACTGTCAGTTCAGTTTGACAGGACAATAGCATCATGTCTCCATCGTGTGCTGTTTCTTTGTTAACTAATGATGAGAATGGTGGATGGATTTATCACGAGCACGATTTTTTTTCGCGTTTTTCTGTTTATACACACCATATTTTTTTTACTTAATAATCCGGTTTTAAGTTATTTTTTTTATATTAAAACATAACCTCGAACTAGTCTCATGAAGGTTATCTTCTTTATGAATGGACTCATGTTAGTAGGCCTGTTGCCACGAACCGCAGCTCCCATTGCAGCCGACGAACAGCACTGGGCAAACAATACCGTGTTCCGGTTTGAAGGGCGCTGAAGCTAGTACTGCTGTTAGGTCTCTATTGCTACAGACCGTTTAGGTAGGTACCACCGCAGCTCTTATTCCAGGCGAGAAACAGTTGTATGCAAACATTACTGTATTCCGGTTTGAAGGGCGTTGTAGCTAGTGACACTATTAAGGCGAGTCTTTGCTATGACTTAGCGACAGGCCCAATATGATGCTGTGTATATCATCCTAAACAGCGCTACGTTATTATGTGCAAGCGTCTCACTTATCATCAGGTGAACGTCCTTCTCATTTTATGACTACGTTATATCTGCTGATTCGATTGGCGGTTGTGTGAATATCCTAACTAGCTGTTCATACTTGTACGACCGTATCGTATACCATCAGGTTAACGACCTCTGTTTCCGTCTTATCTCCTCTCCTTACCTCCGATGAACACTTGAGTCTACTTTCTATTTAAGTCAAGATGCTGCGAAAGTATTTAACACCTCTCTCTGTCTCCGGCATGATTTCACCTGCCAAACGTATCCGTGTGTGTGATCGTCCGCCTGTGTGTGTGTGTTCACCTTTCTATACCACACAGCAATATGTAACATGATATATTTTTACAGTTGTAATTTTTTTTTAATTCAACTAAGCGACGATACAAGGAAGACTATTTGATAGTAACTGATCCACCCGCCCGCAACAACATGACGCTAGTTAGGATGACATACACTGCATCGAATTACGCTTGTCGCCTTGAGATAAAAAATATTCTCATTAATTACACTAATTACAACGCCCTTCAAACCGGAACACTTTGATGACTGAAATATGTGCAAATGAATTCGGTGAGATAAATTTTGTGTCACTCTAAGCATATTGGGCTTACAGTTCGCTGTATAAATATCTTAACATGAGTCGATTATTGGTATGAATAACAAATATATTGGAATCAATGATATCATCATCATCAGCCGATAGTCCACAGCTGGACATAAGCCTACCCCAAACATCTCTACATCGGTCGGTCCTGCACTGATGTATCCATTAATGATATATTCACTATTTACACAGCTGCGGACCCTCAATGTCGAACACAAATTGTCAAGGTTATATTTCAGTAAAGTTTTAACCGCCATATTAATATATATTGGCGGTAGGTCTCTGATGCTGGAGACTCTCTAGTAAGGTACCACCGCAACTAATTTCTTTTCTCGTGGGAAAATACTACATCAGTTACCTCTCTGCTGCAAGGACAATAGAAGAGCCATGCCGGACTCTCACCTGCTAGAACTCCATGGTATTCCTCTCAAAACCTTTGGTCGGAACTACTGGAACACTTGCGCGTACTTCCACAGCCCCATCTGCATTGACACATTGCAAGGTAGCAGCACAGAGTGGTGCTGAATCCTTCATTATCATACAGAGTCATCTTGAAGACATTGACATACGGCAACGAGTGACCCTCGAATCCGCCGCCATGGCGTCTGTTATGGGGATTGTAGGCTATTTTGCCCCCTCCGATGACCAGGTCTCTCTTTATGGATGTGGAGAAAAGAAATTCTCTCTCTATCCCTTTCCGTAACTACCGCAGCTCCTATTGCAGCTGAACCAACAGTAGTGTCCAAACATTACTGTGTTCTTCAATACGAGCCCAATGGGCTGTAGTATATATCAACTTAACTAGCGCCATGTTATGGTTAGGCGTATCACTTACCATTAAGTGAACGTCTCACTCATGGTCTCATCTCTTAACCAAGAAAGTAAAATGTTTCGGTGTCACGGAATAATCGCGTATTATCATCGAAGTTATATTTGTTCAGTTGGTTTGTTACAAATTGTTAAATGTTACATATAGAAAATTATAAATTGCGAGTCGAAGGTCAATGTGATGACAAGTAGATGTGCTGTAGTTATTATGTTTAGCTACAGCGACATAAACACTACAGCGTAGTTAGAAGGGACGTGCACAGAGATTTTTGATAGGGTATGCAAACTACTCCCGAAATCTCTGTGCTTATCTATACATGAACATAAATTTACTAATTTAGTCAATTTAGTACCTATTTTTTATTCAATGAAGTGACTACCTTGGCCATAACAACGTTGTGCTAGTTAGGATGATATACACTGCAGCACATCGCGCTCGTAGCTCTGTGTCTTTAAGATGTGAAGTTTCTTTACTCCTGTAATTTCACTAGTTACAGCGCTCTTCTCTTCTAACCGGTGTATAGAAATGTTTGCACAGTACAGTTTGTCGGCTGCAACAGGCGCTGCGGTGGTACCTACCTAGTCTGTCATCAGGAACAGAGATCTATATACTATATATAGTATAATTTTAGCAATAGTCAAAGCACGTACGTTTTGAGTAACTTTAGAGATTATTATTCATCTTGGGAGCCAGGGTAGGCAGTGGCTGTTTTGCTGTATGGCATGCCTCTGGCTACGGTAGTATTTAGTCGATCTCCAACAATATACCTACAAGTAGTTAAAAATTTTCAAATAGCATTGTTTGGATTGTACCCTGTGCGAGCGTTCGTGTATCGGACGCTGTCTATGAGCCGCGAGGTCGCGCCGGTATCGTTACGCAACACACGTAATGGACGCGCCCGAGCCGCGATCGCAAAATGGCGGTCATATTAGCCGTTATTGTATCGCTACACGTGTATAACACGATTTGGTTAATTCTGTACACAATATCATCGTAATCGTTTTTATTTAAATAAATAAAAAAAAATCGTCATTAGATGCCCTCTGCAAATTGAAGTTTGGCGATCAGAGTGAGTAAACCAATTCGATCCTCAGCTATTTTTTTTAACTGATAGTGTTTAAACCCGGTCCACTTCTTAATGTCGTCAAACCATTTCTTCCTCTGTCTACCTGTTCAGTTCTGTAAACACAATATAATACGGACATTGTTTTTTTTGGTTCATCTGTAGTGGGTAGTATCTAAATATTGTGGGAGCGAGAGGTATGAAAGAAGGAAATGGAATGGAGTATGGGAGAAAAGAGGAGGAGAATAAAAAGAAAGAAAGATAAGAATAGGCATGATGGAGAAGATGGACGAAAGGAGAGAATGTAGTACAAGAAATAAGAAAATTTGAATGATAAGTGATAAATGTAAAGTAAAGCTTAAAAGTGCAATTAAGAGGGGGACAGTCAGTGTGTGGCGATGATTAAAACCGTGCGAACATCTTATGACTTTTATTAAAAGATATACCATAACACATCTGTGATGCATTTTAATTTTTTCGTCTTTCTCTCACGCTGTATTTAATATTCTAGTTCCTGTTCGTCTATTGTGTTATTATTGTTCCTGTTATACATGATTACTTTTTTTTTTCTCAACAAAGGGACAAAACAAGCTGGAAGTTATCCTGATGGTAAGTAATACGCTGCCCATAAAAACGTGGCACTAGTTCGAATGATAAACACTATACATTTTAGTCTAGTTATTCCAGTAATTTCACCAGTTACAGCCAGTTAAACCGAAACACAGTAATATTTCCACACCAGTCAGACAGTCAGTTGCAATAGGCGCTGCGGTGGTATCTATCCGACTCCGACAACAGAGAGCTACCACCAGTTATAAAGTAGTGCTTAATTCCCATAACATATTAATTGCGAAGCATAACTCGGCATCGAGCCTTGAACTTCTCGACTGATCAAACGTTATCACACTGCCAATATTTGTCACACCTGCACTGTAACACGGAAGACCCAGGTTTGATTTGAGGTCACGTTTGCAAATAATATTGTAAATCAGCCGCTATAGCTGATCAGATCATCTTCATTGCTAATGACTTACCAAAAGGTACAAGATTTCTTTTATTCTATAATATATGATGATGATATCATATGTCCGTGATCAGTCAAAGATTTCGTGCAGGGAGTGCTGCACACCGTAACCCAAATCTCTGAGCTTATCATTCTTAAACAGTTATTAAGTGACTAATTCATTAACATATATCTTTTAAAAAAAAGCTATGCTGGTAAAAGAAATAGGCTCTTTAACAAACAACATTTGTACTATTGTCTACATACATATATATCACACCTCGTTCCCAGTGGGGTAGGCAGAGACCACATCTCTCCACCTGCTACGATCCTGGCACACCTCTCTCGCTTCCTCCACTTTCATAAGCGTCTTCATGCACGCTCGTCGGTTGCGTGTGCTTTTGATCTGACCTTTCTTTAGGACATCTCCAATTTGATCGGAATATGTCCGCCTAGGTCTTCAACCTCAATTCCTTCAATCTTCAACCACGCCGCACCGCTTCCTTATCACACTGTTCCTCACTTTGTCCATCCGTTTCACTCCAGTTATACTTCTCAAGCTTCTCATCTCGACAGCATTAATCCTACTTTCATGTTTCTTCTGCCATACCCAACATTCACTACCATACATCTGGTATGGGGACTAACACGCCTCAACTATTGTCTACAGCTCTTTAAATCAAGCGGGTTATAACCAGAAACAATGCTTCAGTTTTTTTTTTGTAATAACGGAGGGGAATCATCCCCATTTGAAGATGGTTCTGGAGGCATGTTGGGAAGCCGTGGGATTTCTACCCACTAAAACCTTTTCGGTAGTTTCCTTCTGTGCGTTTGGAGGTGCTTTGGGATCTTTTACGGAATGCACCGATGCCACTCTGCACTCTGGTTAAACACGTCGCTAAGAAGAGGTTCACGTTTGTGGTACCGTAAATACAATACCATAATGTATTTTCCATCCTCCTAAGGCTTGTCAAACGACCACTGAGAGTCCTCACGCTCATGGCCTGCTAACCTAAGAATCTTTTTATTCCATTACACGTAAATTTCCACTTTAGGAAATCTACTGCGAATATCATCATTATCAGCCGATAGTCCTCCGCTACTAGACATAGGCCTCCTCCAAAGTTCTCCACATCGATGAGTCCCGCGTTGCTTGCATCCAGTGGGTTCCTGCGATTCCCACCAGATCGTCGGCCCACTTTGTGACAAGCCTCCCAACACCACGTCTGCCCGTACCCGGGCGTCACTCGAGGACCTCACTGCCCCATCGGTCGTCGATAAACATCTGTAAATAGGAATTAGGAAAATAACTACACTGAAGAGAAAACAAATCTATTATATGCTAATAATATTATTTTTAGTGACATTTCCTCGATAATGTTTTAAGTTCCACTTCTGTATTGTTTACTTAGATATTAAAGTTTTTTTTATATATTGTTTCAGGTGTTTGGTTTTACCGGTGATACATCAACTCCGTAAGTAATCTATCTTGTTGAAGTTACTATTAAGTTAAATTGATGTATTGTAATAATTCATCCTGTAAAGGATTAATTAAAGTTATATATGAATTATTACAAATTTTTTTTCAACAGCCACTTTAAGTCCCTATTTTGGGAAAGTGATGTTTACTTATTATTGTATACAATAAGTTTTTAGCTTAAAGTTATGTATTGCCTTTACCAGTTTAACTCTGAAATGCTTGTTATGATGCTGATATTCAAAGACGGAGTGTTCGCATTGCCACAGTGTATTTTTGTTGCATATCCATCGATTATAAATCAATTGCGTGCTGGATGTTTACGTCCGGATAAAATTATTCTGTGGCGCCGGGCCGCGCGCTTGCAACACCAGTTGCGAGAGCGCGCCGTTACATGCCGATCGATAGGGTTGTCAAAAATATATTGTTTTATAATAATTTATATTATCATATTATTTAATTTTATTGATGATGATATTCTGTTTAATATAATATTATTTTAAAAATTATTACTTCATCATCATCCGTTAGCAATACTCACATGTACTCATTTCCTCCATTTGAGGAATTTTTTCATGTTAATATATGACGTAGTGCAAGGGCTCCCGTACGACAACTTACGAGACACAAGCCAACCTTATCTGCCTGTGGTGCACCCTGCTAATCAACAAAAGAGGCTCTGGACCACTAACTCGCATTGGGTTAGTGTGATGGAAATTGGCCCAAGTCTCCTACATGAATCCCTACAAAGGATGGCCTCCGTTGCCCGGCGATGCGGGCAGCGCAGGACCAATCAATGAGGGACCTTTGGGGGAGGCCTAGGTCCGGCAGTGGATGTCTATCGACTGACGATGATGATATGACACAGATATAAAGTAGATAAGCGTACTGCGAATTCTCTAATTAATATGTGAACATCCGGTTTATAACGTTTCTAATTTAAGTGTAGATTTACAATAGGAAACGAATTAGCCGGGCGCGTTCTTGAAAACCCTATCACCACTCAGGAGTAGTCTTTGAACCGAATTAAGCACTGTTTCAAGTTATGCAGTTATCCGCTGCGCCACGGAGCTAAATTATCTTAAACATCTGCGTTGTTTTAGTTTGAGACGAGCGTAAACTGGGAATCGAACTATTTACTTCAATATTTAAGACCATGATAAAATGATGGTAACACTGGCACTGGTTATATGTTCCGGAAGTGCATGTATGAAGCAAAGATACTTGCATTGTATATGCAACATCCTTTAGCGCAACTCGAACGGAATGGTGTTGCGTGTGTCGTTGTTATGTAAATAGTCAAAATAATAAAAAATAAAAACTTAATTACTAATGAAACGGTAACATCCCTAAAATGTTTTTTAAGGTAAAATTATAAGAGAGCCAAGATCGCTCTCGTGTTTTAATGATGCTAAAGGATGATCTCCGAGACCTGTTAGAATATCACCTAAACAAGAATGAACTTCTTTCCTCCTGCCGGGATCGGCACAGTATGTTTTCCTCTTCCATCACCTCTATCATCCGTCAAGAGTGAACAACTTCTGGGAGTAACACCAGCTTCTTCCTTACCAGTTTGCTGCAACGTCATATACTCATATTACGGCTATTGATCCAATGATGAAGATAATGAACTATTCAATTTTCAAAGGCTTTAGTTGATGATTAACTGTCTTTAGATTATGGAAGAGCGTCACATGTTGAACCAATAATAGAGATGATGAAATGAGCATATCAGTCACCTGATGGAAAATTAAATCGATAAAAAAAATGTAGTACTAATTAGGATAACATACCCAGTGCCATTTAGTGCTCGTCTTGAGACGTAAGTTGTTAAATCTCGATACCTTAGTTCTTTTTTCAGCTACAGAACCGGAACCGGAAAAAAGTAATGTTCCCTCTTTACTCTTTGGCCGCTGCAATAGCAGCTGCGGTTGACCTAGATGGTCTCCGGTAACAGAGATGTACCAGTTAGTTTTGAGAGATGACTACTGGTCTGCCCTTGTTGATCCATCTTTTGAGTGCTATACCCTAATGCCTGATCGTCAGCCGATAAACGTCCACTGCTGGACATGGCCTCCCTCAAAAATCCCCCACATCTATCAGTTCTGCGCTGTTCGCATTCAGTAGCTTCCCGCCACCTTCAGTTGAAGCGGTACGTATGAAGAGGTGCGGGTTGGTGGGAGCCAGAGGCTCGTTTGTTGATTAGCAGGGTGCACCACGAGCAGATGAGGTTGGCTTGGGGCCGGTGAGTTGTTGTGCGGTACCCCTTACATTTCTAATGACTGCTTAATAGAAATATAAAAACAACGTATACACAATTATTAAATAGTACCATCTATTAATAAACTTAAAAAAAATGTACAATCTCATTTATAATTATATATCCTTGAGATGAAAGAAACTTAATCATCCAGCAATAAATCGTATTACAGAGCGAGGAAGCTAGACGATGTAAAATGATAACACTGCGTAATACTACACTGCGGTGCTATGTTTAAATACATGTGTATACTTTTTGTTGCTGTTTATACACAGTGTAGCAACGCAGTGGCATCAATGTAAATATATCGTAATTATATACTATTTTGTTAATCGTTATTGTTTAAAGTTCTTATTGAAAGCTATATACATTGTTAACCAACGACCTAAAAAGAAATTGTATTTATGTGTGGACGTATCTTTAACCCAACGAGACCCTCTGCTTCATTCTTCCTTCAAAGTAGATACATTTCCAAACTTCCTAATGATTGAGAGTAAAAACAAAATAGTTTGGTTTTTTTTTTTATGTTTGAGGGCAGCCTCTTTTGCCGATAATGTGGCACGACCGCATGACGGTTAGGTTGACGATCTGGTGAAGATAATTAGAAATCGTTGTATCGCTGTCCTATAATATCCATTCGGAAGGCTTGTGTTCATCAATGGGTAACAAATAGACTGTGACGATGGTGTGATGAAAACAAACTATTGTTTCACATCGCTTTCCTCGATATTTAAATAACTATTGAAAGTTGTCGGTCCGTTGCGATTTGCGAAGCTGTTCGGGCGAAGGTTCGCTGTCCCACATCTGCGCGTTGCGTAACAGTGACACAGAGCCCGCGCTTTGCAGACAAGATGGCGGCCGCTGCGCGCGCGCATTGCGTTTATCGTATTTGTTCCGGCGGCGTAGGGCTGCTTCGGTTGCGTGCGATATTGATAGTGATGTCGATGAACGGAAATTATCGATTTCAAAATATTATATTAAATAAAAAAAAAGTTTATAATATATCCACACATAATTGGATAAATAATTGCTTCCTATATATATATATGTATATATATATATATATATATATATATATATATATATATATATATATATATATATATATATATTATATATATATTATATATATATTGTCACGCCTTTTTCCCAGTAGGGGTAGGCAGAGGTGAATAAACTACCCACATTTCGCCAGATGTGGTCAGATTAGGTCCCATGTAACAGGGGGCGAGCCTGTTGCCACTTTATTGGGACCACCACACACACACACACAAAGATGATATCAGTGTGCGGGTTTCCTCACGATGTTTTCCTTCACCGTTTTTGTATCTCACTGTTGTAACTACATACATACATACATATATATCACGCCTCGTTCCCAGCGGGGTAGGCAGAGACCACCTCTCTCCACCTGCTACGATCCTGGCACACCTCTCTCGCTTCCTCCACTTTCATAAGCGTCTTCATGCACGCTCGTCGGTTGCGTGTGCTTTTGATCCGGCCTTTCTTTAGGACATCTCCGATTTGATCGGAGTATGTCCGTCTAGGTCGGCCTGCACCGATTTTTCCAATCATTCTTACCTTGTATATTTCTTTCGTTAATCTTCTTTCATCCATTCTTTCGAAAAACTTTTTTTGTTTTTGTTGTAACTAAAGTTCACAAATGTACATAACTTAAAATTAAGTCATTGGTACATGCCGAGGTTTGAACCCGCGACCTTCGGAATGAAAGCCGCACGCTCTAACCATTAGGCCAGCGAGCTACTAATTGCTTCCTATGTAGAATAATTCGCAAGGCTATGAACTTTCAATGGAGAAGATTGTTGACTAATACCACCTGACTGGACTCATTATTAATAAAATTAAATAAAAAAAGAGCATATCATTAGAACAGTTCGAGACACAGTTCGTTTTGTGTAGATAGGACTGTAAACGATAATTAAAAAGCTCTAAGTACTTCGCGATAGCACTGACGACAGGACATCCATCAGTTCAATCTCCTCTTAACAATGGTTGCTGCACACCACTCGAAATGTCGAAGTAATTACTTAAAATTAAAGTTAGAATCGAAGAACAGTTAAATTGTGCTTCAAAAGGAAGTGAAATCCGAGGATTTTAAACGAGTTTTAATGAATGTTGGACGTGAGTCACGCAAAGGAGGGGAAAGGATCTGACTCACGCTTTTCAGGATGTGTGAATAGAACTGGGTCATAAGTTTTTTAAAATACTTGTATTATAAGGTAATAAAATAAAAGAGTATAAAAGTAAAACATAATTAGTTTTACTTTACATGTAACTTCCCACCAATCCGCATTGGGCGAGCATGATGTCCCAATGCCCCAAGTCCCCTCATATGAACTCTTACAAACGACGGCCCCTGGTTCCCGGCGACGCGGGCATCGGAGGATCGATTGATATGGGGAACTTTGGGGGAGGCCTATGTCCAGCTGTGGACTTCTACCGGCTGATGATGATTACATGTGACGCAGGTTTTTCCTTTGTTGTAGATACTGGTGGTAGGATTCACTTGCCACGAACCGTTTAGTTACTACCGCAGCTCCTATTGAAGCCGACAAACAGTACTATGCAAACGTTACTGTGTTCCGGTTTAAAAGGCGCTGTAGCTAATGGAATTACTGGAGTAACGAGACTAACCATCTTACGTTTTTTTGTACATACAATAAAGCAATTAGGCGATTGGGACGTTCACATCATGGTAAATGATACGCCTGTCCATAACAACGAGTCGCTAATTAGGATGTTGTATTCTGCACTACATTGCGCTCGTCGCCTTGAAACATTAGAAACTTTTTACCCTAGTAATTTCTCTATCTGCAACGTCCTTCAATTAGGATTACAATGATGTTTATACACTAATGTTTAGAGTAGGGAATAAGTTTAGCAATACAACTGGCAACAACCTGTCTGTTGCAGCTGTCTACGGCCGACGGCAGGCATTTAAACAGGAGAGTATCCACCGGTCTATACACTTCTTACTGAGCAGCAGTTAGATTCATCATCATAATCATCGTCATTATCAGCAGGTAGATAAAGTATCGATTATTTAAATACGATTTTCTATTAAATATAATGTATGATGAATATGATTAATTTCATTTAAACTTGTCATCGTCGTATGTTTTATTGTGATGTGATATGACGACATCTCCCGGCTTCATGTGGCAAACCGGCAGCCCAGCTGATGTATGTAATATTATATATATACATATATACACATGTAGACATACATATACATATATAGACATACATATATACACATGTCTATAATGATATAGTGATCGATTAATAAACACTCATAAGGTCAGATAGACATGTTATGCAAACAGTATGTGTGTACATATATAACGGAACATGCGAACTGTAATAGTTTAATACATGACGTGCTCATAGATATTGTACGAGCGGTCGGCTGATAACGTCATATGTCAACATATATATAGAAATAGTACTGACGGTTTCCTTCTGTGAAACCGTCATGATGCAAGAGTCCGCCGAGTGGAGGTGGGAGAGGGCCGTCTCCGTTCATAGATGAAGACGTCGTGGCGATGGCAACGGCCTCACCAATCCATCAGCCCTTTAGTTCCGGCCTATAAAGAATAGGACTAAGGTATTCCCTGCCTGTCGTACAAGGCGACTTAAAGGGTCCTCGGGTTCGTGAGTCTTGAGGGTAGAGGCCCTCGGAGTTCAATAAGCGGGGGACGGCACATGCTTGGTGGTCTTGTATTTGCCGTAGCACAGCGTGGGTGCTGAGGGCTCTGCCCTTCCGTAGGATGTTTTAGCCAGAGTGAAGGGTGGCACCGGTGCGTTCCGTAAGAGACCCGAAGCCGCTTCTAATGCATCCTAATGGTCATGGAGACCACCGAGTGGGTTTTAGTAGGTAGAAGTCCCACATAACATTGTCTTCCCGCAAGAAGTAGGGTAACTTAAGATTTACCCAACAATAAAAAAAAATGTCAATAATGTAAAAAAAATAAACAAGTAAATAAATAATGAGCAGCAGATTCTTAATTAGAGAAAATGTGTTTCTTTCAATATTAATGTCTTTTTAATTGATCCACTGCTGCAGTGGTTAAGCAACACACTGCATCACATTGTGCTTGTTGATGGAGACATAAGGTGTCAGGTTTTGCTGCCTCGGTGATATCACTGTAGCGTCCTTCCAACCGGAACACGGCAATGTGTGCACAGTACTGTATATCGGCCGCAACAGGAGATGCGGTGGTACCTAGACGGTCTCCGGCAGTTACCGCCAATAGGCGTATCTTTCTTTGGATTTGTTTTAAAGGGATGGATGAGAAAATGGTTAGTAAGCCAAGATTTGGATATGCAACCTGTGCTGCTTCCTGTTTTCTGTATCAGCTTGTAAAGACACCGGCGAAGCTGATTGTAGATATTCAGCTGACGTCAAACAGCTATACTAATTAATGCGTATTTAATGATAACAAACGTACAGATAATGGCGTATGTTACCTCATAACTAACATATACAGTTTATGTTAATAATATATATATATATATATATAGTTATAGTTAAAGATCTTTTGAGTTTGTGTTTTTAAAAAAAAACTCATTATAGCTCTTTTATCTGTAACAGTAACACACTAACTACACAGTTAAAATAATCACTGTATTTACTTTTTTACATCATACTTCATATTATAATATAACAAGAAGAAAATGAATAATATATATATATATATATATATATATATATATATATATATATATATATATATATATATATATATATATATATATATATATACATACATATATACATACATACTGTTTCAAAAGAGCAAGGAGACGCGCGGGATGTTCACTGATAGTAAGTGATACATTTGTCCATACCTGACGCTAGTTAGGATGTTTAGCACTGCAGCACATTGCGCTCGTCGACTTGAGACCTAAAATCTCCTCACCTCAGTGATTTCACTAGCTATAACGCCCTTTAATCAGGAACACAGTAATGTTTGCACAGTACTGTTCAGCTGCATAGGACCTGAGGAGGTCTCTGGCAACAGAGAACAAGTGGGAATCGAACCGGCACCTTAATAACTGAGCTACAGCGGCCCCGACGTTGCGCAATAATTGAAGTAATCACACGGAACATATGATTAACTATTGTCCGGTCAGTGGCAACAATAAGGTAATCTTATCACAAGGTAAGGAATTCGAATCCTGTTTCGATTAATCACCAAGGGCAGATATCTGTTGATATTTTGTTATTATGTTATAATCGACAGTTCTGGTTTGTGATAACGCACGTTATTTTATTACGTTATCTCTTAATAGTATTTATGTTAAGTTATTACTTCATAGTGGCGACGAATTCGAACGAGGAACTAACATTATCACCGCAGTTCCCATTGCAGCCGATAAACAGCAGTGTGGAAACATTACTGTGTTCCGGTTTAAAATGCGCTGTACCAAGTGTAATTTGTGAAATAACAACACTTAATATCATAAGTCTCACGAGCATGAAATGGTGTAGGCGTTTCACTTACCGTTAGGTGAACTTCTCGCTCGATCCGTAGCGTAGTGGGATAAGAAGAAAAAATTAAGGTGGTTACTCCATAGTATCGCCGGATTCGAACCAGGAACTAACTGGGCAGGCTGCATCACAGGGGCTATTAAATTTTCTATATTGCCTTTTGTGATAAGGCAACACTTAACATGAGATGTGTAAACAAGTTGTAGTAGTAGAGTAGGCCTTTGGATACTCAGTTCTGTAGTCGGCTATTAAGCATAAGACTGAGGTATTCCGTGAGCTGCCGTACAAGGCGACTAAAAGGGTCCTCTTAGTCTTAAGGGCCTTAAGGGTACGGGACCTCAGAGCTCAATAAACGAGCCTTACGAGGAGAGAAAATGCATGGTCGTCTTGTATTTGCCGTAGCACAGCGTGGGTGTTGAGTTCCGATTTAACGCGCGCTGTAGCTAGTGTAATTATTGGAATAACGATATTTAATATCTTATGTCTCAATACATAATGTCGTGCTGTGTATATCGTCCTAACTAGCACCATTTTGTGAGCAGAGATTGTTAACCATCGAGTAAACGTTCAGCATGTGTCGTTAAAAAAAGTATTTACACGTTAGACGACCGAATACATCCATATCATTGTTAAAGATCTACTCTGTTTAATGTGAATGGCTGACGTGTTATGTGCGCATGTCCAGCGGTGGGCTGAGCAGATGATGTCACTGATAACTGCTGGACATGATTCGACCTTTGCTATAACATATCGACGCTCAGGTACATCACTAGAGCTTTGATGTGGTTATGAAACGAGGCATAGACTTTTGCTCTCTTCTGTCTGTTGCGTGGTCTTATTTAAGCGTCCATTTGTGGGACAGGCGGTCTGTCCGTGTGTTCATGTGTTTGTATGTATGTGTTTGTTCTGTTGCTAACACATTGCGAAATAGCTTACGTACAACTTGCGGAGGTCAAGTAAAACTCCCTTTAAGTTAATCCCCCGCACTTAGACTAATGTCGGCGGTAGCTTTCACATTCAACAGCTCGTCTTTCATACTTAATATTACAAAATAAAAAGAAGAAAACGAAGAATAAACTTAAGTTAACTTATATATATACTTCTCTGGGGCAGCGACCCATTCATCCGTACACTATGTCAAGACTTTTCTCATGATATATATTACTTCAGTGTGAGATTAAACAACATAGGGCATAGTGCGTCTCCTTGCTGTAATCCGGTGACTACTTCAAACTCCTCGGTGACTTCGTCTCCAACTCTAACACACATGCTACTTACTTTGGTGGCCGCCTTAATTATAGATCTGAGTTTTCGTGGCATACCAAAGTGGTTAAGAATGGCGTATAATTACCCTCGGTCAGTGCTATCGTAAGCTTTACTAAAGTCCATGAATAGCGAACGGATGCTCTGCGCGTACTCCCGTTTCTTTTCCACGAGCTGCTTTAGGAGGAAAATCTGGTCTAAGGTACTCCGATCTCGTCGGAACCCACACTGATAATCAGCGACAATTTCATGGTGGTACGGTTCCAGTCTATCTAGCAGCTAGTATGAGAGGTCTTGTATGCTGTTGGGAGTATAGCGTTACCTCGGTAGTTTGGGCACGTTTTCTTGCATCCCTTTTTCTTTCTTTTATATATATACTTATTCAAAAAAGCATCGAGACGAGCGGGACATTCACCTAATGGTAAGATACACTTGCCCATACCTGGCGCTAGTTAGGATGTTGCACACTGCACTACATTACGCTCGTTGCCTTTATACATAAGATGTTGAGTTTCATTACCCCGGTAATTTCACTAGCTATAACGCACTTTAATCAGGAACACGGTTAAGTTTGCACACTAACTACAGCAGGAATATCAGCTACGGTGGAACCTAAACGGTTCCCGGGATCGGTGACTTACCACCGGCAATGGTTGCCGTAGTAGGGTATCACTGAAAGGCTTCAAAACACAGTGATTAAATTCTATTGCGAAGCGATGAAACGCACGAGACGTTTACCTGATAGTATGTTATATACCTGACCATATGTGGCACTAGTAAAGATGGTATACATCACGTTGTGCTCACTAGCTACAACGTCCTTCAAACCGGAACACTGCTATTCGTCAGCTGAAATAGGCGCTCTTCCAACCCACGAACACCAAATCTGCCCAAATGAATCTCTACCCGATAGTGTAGTCTACCTTTGGGGGAGACCTATGTCCAGCGGTGGACATCTATCGGCTGATGTTGATGATGAATAGACGCTGCAGTGGTACTTAAACGGTATCCAGCAACAGAGACCTACCCCCAGTTAGCATCAGTATTAGTTTACTAGCGGTTATGGATGACAGATTAAGCACTTTTCTACCTTGGAGATGAGTATCAAAAGTGAGCCTACTTGTCACAGGCTCGCCACCACTGGCCTATAAAGTTTTATTAGCGTCGTCTGCGCACGCGCCGAACCGCTATCAGACACTGGTGGAAGGTTGGCAGTAGATAAGCAGCGGACATTGTTCCTGATAAAACTTACTGCGTACTTAGTACTTTATTAGCACCGCTTTGTTCGGTGACTCGAATATTCGTCATCATGGAGCTGATGGTTCACCACCAACTGAACTCACTGGTGGTAGGTCTGTGGTGCCGGAAATCGTCTAGGTACCACCGCAGCGCATATTCATCATCATCATCATCTCAACCGATGGACATCCACTGTTGGACATAGGTCTCTTGTAATTTGTCAGCGCCTATTGCAGCCGACTAACAGTACAGTACAAACATTACTATGTTCCGATTTGAAGGGCGTTGTAACTAGTGAACGACTGGGGTAACGAGACTCGACGTATTATGTTTCAGACGACGAGCGCAGTGTGGTGCTGTATCATACTAGCACCACGTTATGGGCGGGCGTATTACTTACCATCAGGTGAACGTCCCGTACGTCTCGCCGTCGTACGTAACGTCTATCTATCTTCTCTCTACATACCCAGTTTGCGAACAAAGACCTTCAGCTCCTCGTTCTTGATCAGAGCAGCTAAGGAGTGGAACGGCCAGCGTCAGTGTTCCTGTCTAACCGACGTGGTGGTCTTCAAGAGAAGGTCGGATAGTGAAGAGGCAGTTACTAGGTTAGTGCGCTTCACCGCCACAGATCACACCACCATTAAATACCAGGTGGGATCGAGGTCAAACTTGAACCATGTTAATAAAAAAAAATCTAAGGCAGTGTAGTAGTGTGCTAACATTGATGTGTTCAGGTTTTAAGGGCGCTGTAGCTAGTGTAATGAGTACAATGTGGTGAAGTGTATAACATCCGATTTATTCGTCTTATCGCTTCGCTGAATACAAATTATAAGAATAGTGTGCTAACATTTGTGTTCCGGTTTGAAGGGCGCTGTAGCTAGTGAAATTACTTAAGTTTAATTAGCATTACTATGGTCAAGATTGTTATCTATAGTACTTAACATATATTGAATGTACTTCTCGGTAGAATTTATGGTTTAGAACATTTATGGTTTCGGTTCTTGTGTGTCTCACGGATTCGAATTGGCGACCGTGAGGATCAAAGATCGGTCCACTAGTGGGCCGCCGGCTCGTCGACGGACGTTTGTTGGTTTTATCTAACATAATATTATTAAATTCAGCACTTTGTTTACGATTGTTTCCAGCCATTTGACTCACGGGTCAGGGGGCAATGTGTGACCGACATACGCGTTCCTCGCATCTCATGACATGAAGAGTTCAGGATATTAATGTCATGATATATATATATATATATATATATATACGACGCTTATTCGACACTGATTGTCAGTAGTTAGTATAGATATATATGTTTTCCAGCAGAAATTGGAGTTGAGGTGGTACTTACCTAGACGGTCTCTGGCAACGTCTCTGAGGAAAAACGAAAAACCGCCAAACCCTCCTAGGCACCATCGCTGTGCCATGCGCTGTCCCACGCAGGTTTACTTGTTGAGCGATAAGGGCCCCCACCCTCAAGGCCTGCGAAATTCCTGGACCATTTTAATCTCCTACGACAGGCAGGGCTTATCTTAGTCCTATTCTTACTAGCCCGTGAAAATAGAGCTTAAGCCGAACTAGAAAGGCGGATTTCTGAATGAGACAAATATATCATCTCTATCATCGTCAAAGGTAAATAACCTAAAGTTGGTAGACATTTGAAATAAGTTAAGCACTATGTTCTAACTTGTATAATTACAACATTTTTATAGATAATTTTCTTTGTATATATTTAGTATAAACACACATTATTTATACTACCTAGATACTTTTTTTTTATTCAATTAAGAGACGAGTCGGACGTTCACCTGATGGTAATAAGAATGATATATACAGCACGATATTGCGCTAGTCGCCTGAGCCATAAGATGTCGAGTCTCTCTACCCCATTAAACATTAACTACAGCGCCCTTCAAACCAGAACACACCAGTGGTTTTATACGCATGGTAACAATAATCTAATAAATTCCACGTTCCATATCCGTACCTCAATTTCCCCGCCTTGGCGAGTTTAACTGAGCTTCTACTCGCAAATTAAACATGTCAGCTGTGCAAAGTTTCCAGTACAGCTTTTTCAACTGTGTGCTCATACGGCAAACGATTTTGTATCTTAATTACTATGTATCAGCGGTCATTATCGCGGGATTGATTAAGTCTCTCTCATTTGCTGGCCAGTGGTGTGATTCTCGGAACTGGAGTCAGTTTCAACCTCGCCTCGGCGGCGTGTGGACGTGTTTTTGTTTTTTTTTTCTTAATAAACTTAGTGTCATTCGAATTGGTTTTTAATTTTCAGTGTGCCAGTGCTGGTGAATGTGTTTTTTTTAATTTCATTACAAATTCGGTGAGTATTAGACCTCCTTTATAATTTATTAATTCAATTATCCCCTGCGAAGGCTGTACATAGGAAATTTGTTGGAAAGTATATTTGTATTATAACCTGTTAATTCTGTTGATTATTTTGGAATGCTTGTAAAAAATAATAAACATGTCGGTTACGGTGCCTTCTTCCGGTAACGAGGATATTACTTGCGGTATTTTTAGTTTTATGTATTTACTTTAATATTGTAAACTGTTATTACTTACTGTAAGAATAACAAAGTTTCAGTAGGAAAGGCCACCTTCAGCAGCGGATGACAATCGGCGCAATGACGATAATGGTTTCAGTTCAAATTTAAAATATATTTAAATTTTTTTTTTTTTCGCTAACTTAAATGTAATGAATGTTTGAACTTGAACTGCAAACGTATATAATTATAAAAAAACATTAATTTATTTAAAAATAATTCAACTGGCCTCGAATGGATTTTAGGTGAAAAAATACCTTTTTAATTTATTGTATTTATTTAGAAGAAAAAAAATAGCAGCACAGAATTATGTTTGCAACTTACATTCACTTAATAAAAGGTTAGGACTTATTTCAAAACATAATTATGCGAATCGCGAATATATTTGAATATTATCAACGTTTCAACTTCGTCAATTTGTACACGAAATGTTTAAATTGCCGGAGACTGTCCAGGTAAACACTACCACAGATTTTATCTTCATCACCATTTTTTTTCCGGAAGTTTCTTCAAAACACCCTACTTCTAGGGGGATGACGAGATTACGTGGAAATTTCTACTCCCTAAAACCCCCTCGGTTATCATCGTGATTTTTTTGCGAGAGACCTCGGGATCTTCTTCTGAACACATCTATCCCTGCACTACACCTAAGCACGTCTCAGCTAGAGTCCTAACTCTCCCCAGCACCCTCCCCTTGCTGCAACAAACACGAAAACATATCATACTTGTCATCTACCGTGAATTCGCTTAATGGGCCCTGGGTGGTCCCACTTTCGATGATTGCAAAACCGAAAATCTTACTTTACCATAGTCCTTTTCTTAATAGCCGAAGACTATAAGGCAGATATGTTTGTCTAGCAGTAGTATGTGAATATTAGCAGAGTTCCGGTAAAGCGCCGTACTTTGTATGTTATAAAATACTGGGGTAACGACCTCTTATATATGAAAGGATGTATCGTGTAAACATCTTAGCTAGCGCCTGACTGTTACAGGAAGACGTATAAGTATTATACAATTGAAATTGTCACAATCATGGTGTCATTACAGTTGCCCACATCTTCCATCAGTTAAATTAACTTATCGTGTACTGCCGACATATTCTTGAGAATGGAAATGTCAGAGAGGGAAGCGGCGGAAATAGAAAAGGGAGGAGAGGGGAGAGACAATGCATTTTAATCTGTCAAAGAACCGGATGCCTGACAAGAATGTATTGCATTTTCCTCGATGTACGTAGATGTGTCATGGTCATGGCTCATCGGTTAATGAGAACTCATTCGTTACTCCCATAACGGAAGCGTATCCTTATTTAATACTACCGAAACAGATCTTGCTCCAGAACCTATTTCCGTTGCGTTTACTTTGTTACTGTTTGAAAGGTGCTGTAAGTAATGGAGTAAATCCTGGAGAGATTTATCATGTCATATTTGATGACTATTGCTGTATGGTTACTATAGGAAAAATTTGTATTATAGATAAAATGGCGGAAACTAGAACCCAGCTGTGGGATTTAGAGCACATATATAATCTTTTGTCTAATTTTTTCTGTTTCAAAAAATATGTGTATTACTGTATACAGATTATCATTATCTGTATATGATTGCTAATAGTAAAAATGCTTAAAATTATTTGGTTCTAAGTCTCCGTTGCCGGAGACCGTTTAAGATCTATCTAGACAGTCTCCAAGGTTCCTATTTCTACCGCAAAACGGTAGTGAGTGAGCAAAGTAGAGTTCCAGTTTTTAAAAAATTTAATAAAATAAAAGTTGACGATGAGTCACGTCGTATGCCGTGCCAAAAATAACTTTTCAATCAATAAACAACAACGAGAGGCGCCAAAAACTACTCGCAAACTTTCACCTGGTGCGCCGGCGCAGCCCGCCAGTAGAAAGTGCGCGGACGGGGGCCGCGCCGCCGCCGCCGCCGCCGCCGCGCGCACTCGCGTGAATGCACTCGCGCGTGCGCACTCGCGCGTCGCAACACGCCCGCAGCGAGCGACGCGCGCACGTGACGACCGCTGCGCTTACATTTATTTATTAAAAGCCCTTATTTGCACACGCAAAATACATTTACAAAATGGCGGTTTTAGAGTCAAAGGGTATTCACTCCCAGTCTTACATAGGGCTGAACAGAGATCGGAAGTCTCGAATTAGTACGAATTAGACTAAGGATAGCCCTACATCTCGTAGAAGATGACTAAAGCCGGCTCTCTTTGCCCACTAAGCGAGTCCGGAGTGGAAGACAAATATGAAGTGGTCTCGTGTTTGTCATAATAAAATGAGGTTTGGAGGAAGGTTACCGCACTATTTAGGATCAGTTTTAGGCTTAGTGCGCGTTCCCCAGGAGATTCCGAGCCGCCTGCAACGGACTGGGGATGTCTACTGTAGAGTAACGGATTGAAGGTTGAAGTCGCAGGGTATTTAAAGTAGTTACACAAACTACTAGGGTAACGATACATATCTAAAGGTGATCAACACAATGAACACAACAGGTGCTTACTGTAAGGTGAAGGTGAATGGTGTCTCACTGCTTTCGAACGGTTTGACGAAAAAAATTATCAGGCTTATCAGTGTACTACTCACATACATTTGGAAATTTCCTATAGAGTGACACCGACGCCGATACCGATCGCCACCGACGTCATTGTCCGTGGACACGGTGTGGTGGTGTTTATGGTCGTGCACCATGACTCACGCCGTGCTGCCGCGCGCACGCCTTGGGACACACGGGCACGTCATAAAGCCTATGATAAGCCGGACTTTACGGCTTATGTAGTCATCGCCATTACTACACTGGAAAGACCTACGCTCCGTGGTTCTCTGGTGGATAAGATTTGACATATAGTAATCCATCAGAGAACCAAGGATACTAACACAATTTTCCTAATGTGTTAGCTGATGTGACCACCATTGGATTAGGTGTGTCTAAGAGTGGAGACCCCAATTAGGCATTGCTGGCAGGTCTCTGTTGCCCGTCTGGGTAGGTTCGATAAATATCCAACACGCTAGCCAATTGACGAGTTGGTGGATGTCTTAAATGCACGAAAGCTCTTCCAGATTTCCAGATTCTCGAGCTTAGCCATTATCGAAGCCGCGACCCTCAGAGACGTAGAGCATCCTACTAACTGAGCTAGTACGGTTTTGTACGACCTATATTCTTGTTTGGAGCGGGCTGGAAGCCACAGCGGCTCTTACAGCTCATCTGACACTGGGCTCGTGGACCCGGATCCACGGCCTGAAAGTTTTGTACGATTTGAACCGTAAAAACGTTTTCCTTATACTTACACCTGACTATCATTGTTTATGATTTACTGCACAATGGTACATTATCTTTGACATTACTGCTTACTGTGCAACCAGTAATATTTCTCACGTCATCAGTGGGTCAGTAACAAGGGCTTACATTTAAAAAAGGTTGAGGTCTTTGTTAAAGGTAAATAAGTTTAAACGGTTAAGAAGCTAATCGACTGGACAAGCGTAGCATCAGGACTTGTTTGGATTTAGTACGACTTGAAGATAGTAGGAATATTAGTACTATTTCTTTTAGTGTACTATTTAGGCACCTACATTTTCAACGATGCTCCAGGTTAGGCCTTGGTAATAAAAGAAATGCGTTGTTTAGTAGGTATGTAGTTATACCTTACAGGACCTATGGTCAATAGTGAAGGACTATTGGTTTAGATGATGATGGAATTATCGCAGCAGGAGCATTCATAAATTACCGGTGGAAGGTCTCTGTTGCCGGAGACCGCCTAGGTAGATGCTAACACAGCGCATATTGCAGACGACAAACAGAAGTTTCCAAACATTACTGGTCTGGATTGAAGGGAGTTGTGACTAGTAAAAGTGCTGGGAGTAACAAGATTCAGCGTATTATATTATATCTCAAGCGATGAGCTCAGTACGGTGCTGGGTGCCGCTTTGTTATGGGTATTCGGTGAATGTCTTGATCGTCTCGTCATTTGTTTGGATAAAAAAAAAATTAACAAGGGGGCAAAGAAGATTTCTTTTTCAAAGTTTGGGAAGCAGTGATCTAATTTGTTTGTTACTTTAAGTTTCGCCGCTTTGTCTTATAAATAAACTGTAAAGTTACGTACATAACTTAAAGTTAATTATAGCAACGTTAATGACACCAATTAAATTTGCTAAAACGTTTGTAACGGCCTTCGCAGGTACAGATTGCGCAGGCGGTGTTAGACACGCTGAGCCGCCTGTGGTCCCGATTGGGCAATGTAACTCGGAGATTAAATCCTATCCGGCGCGCGTAACCTCAATCTAGGTAATAACCTGAGATAAATATTACGAAAAGAATTACCTACAGCTAGTCTAGTTTTAAGATTATTTTGTAATAGCTGAACTAGCATTCTTCACAGGAACTACCAATGACGATAGAAACTATAGAAATAGGCTGAACCGTTTCATCATCATCAGCCGGTAGAGCATACTGCTGGACATCGGCCTCCTGCAAAGATTCCGACATCGATCGACTAGGGATTCATATGGGAGGATTTGAGATATTTCCCACCACGCTGGCCCAATGCGAGTTGGTGGGAGTCAGAGCCTCGTTTGGTGATTATCAGCACCACGAGCTGGTGAGATTGGCTGGGATCCCGTGAGTTGTTATGCGGGAAACCTTACACCTTTAGTATAATGACCACAATACCACTAGTATAATAGTCTTATTTTGAATTCAAACGTTTATATAAAAATAAATCAGTACAGAAATTTCATACAATGTATTAAGTGATAGATACAAATAATTAGTGTTCCAGTTTGAAGGGCGCCGTAGCTATTGAAATTATTAGGGAAAGGAGAGCACAACTACCTGCAATGTATATCTTAACCATGACTACGTAGCCATGGATTGTTATATCTTACCATTAGATCCTTAGTTCTCAAAGTGGTCCTCCAGAGGTCCACAGGAGGCTTGACGTTGATATTCTCCGGCTCCAATCTTCACACTTTTGTCGAGTTTTGGAAATATGGTAGAAATGTTGCTGCGAGGGATCCACCAGAACCAGCTAAATTTTGAAAGTGCTCTATGAGATAAAAAGTCTGGGACCCGCTGCATTAGATGAACGTTCTGCTCATGTTGTCGCGTCTGTTATGAAGTGAAAAGAAAAATGCAAGTGCCCGGGCCCGAGTACAGCGCTTCCGGTGAAAGTTGACCGGCTTTGAAGAAAAAAAATTGCAATAACTCGCCTTTCAGTTTCAAAGCCGCGCACGTAACTCAACGCTGGTTTCTTAAATATCATCAAATCACGGCAGACAATCTCTTTGTTCTCCAACTGCCGAGCGCTCGTGTGATTCACCACTTGTTTTTATTTATTATACTACTAGCTGACCGCATCTGATGGTAAGTGGTGACGTAATGCAGGTAAAAAGCACACACAACAACAAAGCGAGGAGATGATCGGGTTATCCAACTGATCATAAGTGATCAGTTGCCCTTAACAACGTGGCACTAGTTAGATATTTATCATCATCATCATCATTATCATCCACTGCTGGACATAGGCCTTCCCCAAAGATCTTCACATCGAGTGATCGTGCACCCAGTTGCTTCCCGCAGCCTTCACCAGATCGTTAAACCATCTGGTGGAGGGTCTGCCAACACTACGTCTACCGATACGCGGTCGCAATTCAAGGACATTATCCTTTGAGCGGTGTGTCCTGCCCATTGCCATTTTAGGTTAGCAATCTTTTGGACTATGTCGGTGACCTTAGTTCTCCCGCGGATCTCCTCATTTCTGATTCGATCACGCAGGGAAACCCCGGGCATAGCTCTTTCCATTGCTGTCTGATAGATATTCACTGCACTATAATTCGCTCGTCGTCTGTGACGTGAGACATTGAAGCTCCTTACCCTAGTATTTACATTAGCTACAGCGCCTTCAAACCGGAATATCGTAACGTTTGCATAGTACTGTTTGTCGGCTGCAATAGGATTTGTGGAGGTACCTAGACGGTGTGTAGCAAGGACCTGCCACCAGAACTGACTATCCTGTTAAAGACTCCCACGTCACATTCTGTTGTTTCCATCTGTCAACTAATAAATTATTAATGTATTAAAAATGGCGCGAACCGCCGCTGTCATTACCTTTTTAATTCCGAACGCGTCGGCTGCGTTCCATTTTACGATAAGTTTAATGTTTAAACCTTATCTTGTTTATACTTAAAAATCGTATTTATTTATTTTTTTATTATTATTTCACGAATCGACGCGATAAGCGAGACCTTAACTTGAAGGAAAGTGTCACGCCTGCTCATAACAACATGGCGCTAGTTAGGGTGATACACACTGCACCAAATTGTACTCGTCTTGAGATATGTGTAAAATCTCATCAGCGTCAGTCAAAGATTACCACATTGATTGATCTCATTACCCTAGATAGCTACATTCTCCAAACCGGAACAAAATATTTCATCATAATCAGCCGATAGACGCACACTGCTGGACATAGGCCTCCTCTAAAGATGAAGAAGGCACTAGCGGCCGTCGTTAGTAGAGGCTCCTATGAAAGGATATGGGCTATTTCTCACCACGCTGGCCCAATGCGGGTTGGTGGATGAATAATGTGGTGGTAGGTACAAGCAACAGTGACTTACCACCGGTTAGAAATATAATAAGTTTTTTTCTCGAGTTGACGTTTGAATGATAAAACTAACGGAATCCGTTGACCTAAATCTCATGGTACACGAGCGAGCCGTGAGCTGTCGAAATTGTCTGTGCAACTTAGTAACTTCAGTACTTAGCTAAGTTACAGAAACAAGAAGTATACGTAGTACAGACTCACTATAATTAAAATTAGGGGTAGGGTTCTGTACACACCACCACACCGTTAACTTTCATCGCTCCACAGATTCATTACTTTGTTCCGCTGGTCGTCAAGCGGCTGCAGTAGCTTACGTCAACAAACGCAACGTGCTGTATAAACATCTTAACTGCCAAACAGTAGTGTGTAAACATTACTGTGTTCCAGTTTGAAGGGCGCTGTAGCTAGTGTAATTACTGCGGTATCGAGACTTAACATGTCTCGAAGTGACGAGCGCAATGTGGTGCTGTATAACATATTAACTAGCGCCACGTAGTTATGGGAGGGCTTATCACTCACTATCAGGTGAACGTGCCGCTCGTATCGTTGTTAATAAAATAAAAAAAAATCTTTCATTTGGAAAAGCTGCGTGATAACTTAAAGTATTTTATGGTGTAAGTAAAGGTTAATTCAATTCAGCTCCTGGTAATATTATCAAACATTAATGTATTCTTGTTTGAAGGGCGCTGTGGCTAATGTAATTACTGCAGTAACGATGTCTTACGTCTTATGTCTCAAGGCGGCGTAGTGATTCTGTGTATAACGCTCTACCTAAGGCCACGTTATGGGAATGCGTATCACTTACTATCAGGTGAACGTGCCGTTCGTCTCGTCGCTTCGGTGAATAAAAATAATTTACTTACAACATCTACTAGTAATGCAGTAAAGCATATATGTAATAAAAAAGTGTGATCGCTATGTAATAAAAATTTGTATGTTATCTACATGGTAATGGCAACACGCGATCCTCACGTGAAGTGACAACTTGTTTTTTTCCTCACCAATGAAATTAAATAAAAAAAAAAATGCGCTAACACAACCTCGGAAAAGTCCACGCCATTATTATTCATTGCTTTTCCATCTAGTAATTGCAACACCGTAATTCATACATCCATTTACACCAGTAACGCGGTAATTCATTGTCGTTTTTTTTTTATTACCGCTTCCGAAATACGAAAATATATTACTAGGTGTTTCTAAAAAAAAAACTGGAAAATTGTAGGAAATACCAGTCTGTTACATAATTGCTTTGTTGTTATATAGGTTATTCTTTTCTTACTTTATTTCTTTACCAGATTATATCTTTACCACGAAGTATGCGGTATGTAAAAAATATATTAGCATAATTTATTTATTTATTTATGCACACAGAAATTACAATGAAAATATAACATACAGAAATAAGTGCAAAGGCATTACTTATTCCAATGTGGAATTTCTTCCAGTAGGCCTGTGGTTGGGAGATTACATAAAAGTGACAGTGAACTTGGTGCACTCTGATAATACTATAGAACAAAACTTATAAATTAAATATGATCTAGAATAGCTTGTAAGTAAAAAGAGAGGAGAAAAAAAAACAAAAACGCAGAGTGATCGTATTTAATACGCTTTTTAAATAGTGCCACTGTCCTAACCTCGCGAATTGCCAGCGGAAGTGCATTCCAGAGTCTAACTGCGAGTATATCGAAAGAATATGATTCGGTACTGTGGGACGAAAGTTTATGGAGGGTAGGTGAGATCTACTTTCTACATTGAATTAGTGAATAAAGGAGAATCCATCCTGCAAATACAATGGTTATTGGATTATGTAGGACGTTATGGAGAATGTGTGTGTTCCTGCGAAGACGGATTAGGAGTTACTTGAGCTGCTTCCGATTCGTAGAAATGTGATCAAACTTTTTGAGTCCAAAAACATGATGAATACACAAGTTTTGCAAGCGCTCAAGTTTGTTTATTTGTTCCTCAGTTGCATCCAAAAATCAAATGTCAGCATAGTCCCGGATGGGCAGAATGAGAGATTGTACGAGTAAAGTTTTGGTATTTATTGGCAAACTCTGGAGACATTTTAAAGAATGCATGCTGTAATTAATTTTAGAATATTCAACTAATGGTAGGTAGGTGAAGTTCTTCAAAAAGGGCGTGATAAGGTTTCTGCTGGGTCGGCAACACGCCCAGTGATACCTCTCGTGTTGCTAGAGGTATTGGGCTGCGGTTACCGCTCAATATCAGGCGGGACGCAAGCTTGTTTGCCACCTAAGTGGTATAGAAAAAAAAATCGTCTAGGTACCACCGCAGCTCCTTTTTTTTTTCAACTACGCGATGAGAGGAGTGAAATGTTCACCTAATGATTGTTGATATGCTTGCTCATAATGACGTGGCTTTAATTAGGGTATACATTTAGCTCTACATTTTGCTCATCGCCTTGAGACATATATTGATTCTCATTACTCTAGTAACTACATTAGCTACAACGCCTTTCAAACCGGAACATAGCGTGTACACAGTACAATCAGTCTGATATATGTAAAATGAAAATATAATTTGTTCGTCTTGTCTTTATTTGAGAAGGATGAAAGAAAGAAATAAAGTGTGAATAACACAAACAGAATAAAAGAACAGAGGAAAGAAAGAAGGGAATAAGAAATATCGAAATTTAAAAAAATAAAAAAAATCATATACGCTTAGAGATTCCCTGCGCGATTGAATCAGGAATGTGGAGATCCGCAGAGGAACTAAAGTCACCGATATAGCCCAAAAAATTGCTAGACTTGAGCGACAGTGGGCAGGGCATGATGCTCGAAGGACCGAACACCGATGGGGCAGTAAGGTCCTCGAGTAACGCCCGTGTACCGGTAGACGTGGTGTTAGGAGACCTGTTACAAGGTGGACCGACGATCTGATGAGAGTGGCGGGAACCCTCTAGATGCGACCAACGCAGGAGGCTATGTCCAGTAGTGGACGTCTATCGGCTGATGATGAAATAAATAAAATAAGAAATGAATTGACATGGGTCCAGCCTCACACAACTGGGGAAACCCACCACCCGTAGTAAAGTACCACCCGCTGCAGCAATAAGGTTCTGTACCTTCAATAGCTACGACAGCCTTCAAAAGGATATACATTATTTCAACAGTAGTTATTACAGATAAACAATATAAGACCTTGTGTGTTCAATGCTAGATTAAAAAAAGTAAATAGTTTATCTTACAGGAAATAAGGATTACTTGAGGTATCAGCCTGGTTGATGATTAGCTCATCAGAATTAATTTCAACGGTATTTAATGTACACATCATTACTGTGTCTTTATTTGTACTGGATGCGAGCAACGCGTGATCGATCGATGTGGAGATATTTGGGGGAGGCCTATGTCCAGCAGTGGACGTCTGTCGGTTGATGATGATTATTTGTACTGATAAAGCGTGGAAGTAGGTCTCTGTTGCCGGGGACCGTCTAGGTACCATTGCAGCGCCTATTGCCACAAACAGTACGGTGCAAACGCCACGTATTACCGCCACGTTGCTATGGGCGTATCAGTTACCATCATGTAAACGTCCCGCTTGGTTTATCACTATCAGTCAACAGACGTCTATCGCTGGACATAGGCCTCCCTCAAAAATCTTCACATCGATCAAACCTGCGCTGCCCGCATTCAGCTGCCTCTCGCCAACTTTGTCAGATAATCGGACCACCCGGGGCCTGCCAGCACCACGTCTTACGGTTCGCAGTCGCCATTTGAAACTCCCTCGGTGGTCTCCGTCAGCGCATTAGAAGGGGCTCCGAGATCTTCTACGGAATGTGGAGCGCGGGATCCCCCATGGAAGGGCAAAACCCTCTTTAGCACCCACGCTGAACAACGGCAAATAAAAGACAGCCATGCATTTGTCTAAGGTTCCTCCCAAGGTTTACTTATTGAGCTTCGAGGGCCCCCATTTTGAAGGCTCACGAACCCGAGGGCCCTTTTAGTCGTCTCATACCATAGGCAGGGAATACCTTAGTCATGTTCTTATTAGCCCGAGACTATAAGGTTGAGTATCTAAAGACCTACCACCAGCAGATCTTTTGTAATGTATTCCACAAAACTTGGCAGCTGCTGGTGCGGTAAATTTTTTCTGTGCCTAAGCTAATAACATTTTTGTACATATATCCAAAGAATACTTAACAAATTTGTGTAGTGATATATCAAGGACATTCTTGTCATGTCGCGTATACTTATGTATTCAAAGCAAAGTATTCGTCTTGCATGCGAAGTTTAACAAATTTGACTTTAAAATTACTTGACTTAAATAAATACCGATTCGACACTAACGTGGATCCGAGAAGACAAATTGCGGAGTTGCTGACGGAAGCTGTCAATGCGTCTGTTGAAGATTAACCTAACTGTTCCTTCGGGGGTGGATAATAAATCTTTTTTAATTGTATATTTGTTTGGGTGGCGAATGAAGTTCACGAGTCTCAAACATGACTATTTCAAGAAATACGATTTAACGGGGACAAGAGTTCGAAGCAAATCTAACATATTGTTATCAATGCTGCCTGAAAGAAAGTATTCAGGATTGATATCGTTTTAAGAGTTCTATGTACAGTGGACGTCTCATTATCCTTACGTTACATTATCAACCAGAAACCGCCTATTGTTGAGCATAGTCAATCCTCATCCAACGTTTTCCCACGACTCATACCAAGTTATGATTCGTATACTCAATACTAAAACTCCAAACTTCGCTATTGGATAGTTACCTCCCATCGTTATTACTATCGTAAGTTTCAATCTCAATTAAACTGTTATAACTCTTCCAGATTTTATTTTGATTATAACTCTTCTCATTACAACATATCTTTAAGTGATTCATAACTTATAGAAGCTCTAAACTCGTTTCCTTTTACGAAGAGATTCAGCTAAGATAAGAATAGGAAAGGACTGAAAAAACTTGCCACTGTCAGTATACCATTTCTAATTATGTCTTCAAGAAAAGAGCGAAGAGTGAAGGCTGTTACTAAGTTAGTATCACAGTAGAGTACATCTAATCTAAACATCAGGAAGGATCCTAGTCAAGCTTTAACTTATTCGATTCAACATAAAAATGTAACAGCAAAACTAACCGGAAATTACTCGTACTACCGTAATTGTTACATCAAGTTTGTTTTTATTGTTTTGATTAATGGTGGAAGGTCATAGTTTTTGTTATGTATTGAAGGTCCGTGTTCCTCTGTCAGATCCGTGAGCAGTACCTTATAAAATTTCGGTGTAGTTCTATTGTCTAATTATCATTGCTCACGTACCGATGGCTTGTTAGTTGACATTCTGACGAGGCACCAACGTCATTCTGTGTGCCCTCACGTATTGTTTGGTGACGATTGTAAGTGGCATAGTAAAGAGTCTGGGATATCATCTCGAAGTTTCTTATTAGAATTAACAAGATGTTGAGTAACTAAACGAAATGTAATGTTCATTATTTTACATGACTAAAGTTGCTATACTTTGCACTACTTTTATAACTACTAACTGTACTTATAAACCAACTTTTTTTATATGTTATAGATAGATAAATAATCTAAATATATATTTTTATAAATACTGCACCTCTGGATGCCATTGCTCTGTGTCAATCACGTTAATTTCTCGTGATTGAATGAGTTGGAGCTGATAAATGCGCGCGCGTGCTTTGTATTCCTATGGCTGTTCATTGTTAAGTTATCATCGCTTATTTTTAACGCAATTACGTCGGACTTGAACCGACGTGGTTAATGGATTGTGAGTTGTAGCCGTAACTGTCTAGGCGACAAACTTATAGCCCATTGAGATATTGAAATATACATATAGGGTAAGCATACTTACCTTAAAGAAACCATACTAGTACATGAACTGTTTTACGATTACGCTTTAGAAATAATAGTGGCTAAGTGGTTGTAGTAGCACGAATATCTCGCGTTCAATTCCAAGGTGACAAGTCTAGTTTACAGTGTGGTAGAGTTTCATATGCTATGTTCCTGCCGTGAACACATGAAAGGAGGAGCATTCAAGGCTTGCACAATTCCCTCTTCAGTTTCATTGTCACTCAACATTTGAAATTAAGGTTGACTGTTGGTTTGAAACGAAAGTGGCACAACTCGATACAATGTGTGGGGAATACGCAAGAAAGTATTTAAACAAGTACATTAAGTACGAGTATAGTTCTCTCGTTCCTTGCATCTATTTTTCTTTATTCAGATATATCACTTGCTGTTCCTTGTCCGCTTTTCTGGCCCTAAGAGCTCTCGCAGCCAGCAACTCTTGAGAGCAACATTTTGTAAAATCCGTTCTTAGCTGACCTATATTCAGCAAAAGAAATATTCTTACCAAATTTCAATTCTTTATGCCTTATGGTTCCAGAGATATCGTGATGAGTCTGTACATAGGTTGATATCAGTTATTACAAATCATGGCAACACTGATACTGAGATATATGTAAATTTATTTTAATTTCGTTTGTAGTTGGTCGCTTTTATCTTTTCTTGTTCTGTTTTAGTGTTCCCAATTTCCTAAAGGAAACCATTGGTAAACCAAAGCGTACAATAATTATGCATGTTTCGTGCTACTTCTCTAGAATTTACTTTTGTTGATCTTCTCATTATATTTTACCCGTCGTCACTCCGTCCTGTTCATTAAAATACTATCATAACTCAATCTCCATCACTTTTAACCTCATCGAGATCTGAACGTTGTATTGTAGAGTTTATATTATCTAATCTTTGTAAGATAAATGCTGTATATGAATAAACTATTAACCTATAAAAGGTATTAGCATAATTTAAACTGTCAGTTTGTACGCACATCACGTATGTAACAAATAGAAAAATAAACTGATTGACGTCAAACATGTCAGACGTGTGAACGGGTTAACGTGTCACTGTAGCAATAAATCATTGTTTTAAATTTTTTTTAATTGTATTCAAGGTTCTAATAATAAATGTTAGCGGTTAGATAAGTGTGAAATAGCTTTAAAACGTCGCATGCGTCTGTTTATAAACGAGACTTAAAATTCGGATTTACGAAATCTTTTGCGAAATAGCTGTCGATAACAGAAAGAGAGAGCTTAATTAATTTAATGTTCAGTAATTTTATTATATTGTACACACACACGGAAACAAACATAAAATCTTTTTAAAAGTAAATTTGTAATGTATGGACAAAGGCAATCTTAACTAATATATAAGAAGAGTTCTTCCATCAGAACTCCGCAATCTTCCTCTCTCCTTTTTAATAAGAAAATCCAATTTAGGGAGTTCCTTCAATATTTGTAATCTTACTTAAATATGTCAGACCATGAATGAAATAAAAAAGCAAAGGGTTTTTCAATTTCGTTAACTCAGCTTCGGTCATGAGGATAACGATACAGGAAATCAATTTTTTTACTTAGTTATTCACTTAGTGGTTGATAACAACTTGGGATTCAAATGTTTGGGGTCACATTCACCTTAAAGAGTTAGCTAAATATCTAAATCTACTGTACGTCATTTTGCCGAGCAATTTAACCAGCCATAGCGTCTTACAGACCGGAACACGGTAATTTTTGCGCATTAATACTTAATAGCAGAGAAAGGCTGTGCCAGTGCTCCGACGTCTCTCACTAACCGAGAATTCTTATCAGTAAATTGAAACTGCTTAATAAGATGGACATGTAAGATGAATATAAACACTGCTGTGATTATCTTTAGGAGGTTCCAGCAGCACCAGGTTATTCACAAAAGCTTGTTAATATTTATTCCGGTTTATCCGAAATCACCGTCGTTCACGGGCTACGGTATCCGCTAATCATCAGGTATGCATTATATTGTTATTTTGGTGGCATTAAAACAAGTTTGTCTCAACTTCTAATTATTTATGGTTCTGGTGGTCTTAAAGATGACTTCGGTAATACGGGCGCACTCGTTGGGTTTCAATTAAAGGAATCCCTTGCAATGCGCTGGCTTCCGTCTTACTCTTCATGATAAGTCTTTGTACGTTAAGAATGATTATTTTTATCGACATCAGTTTAATACTTGATATCAATTTCATATGACGTTAAATGATAATGAGGGAAAAGATTATAGAACAACACGCCTAGAATATAATCTTCGATCTTTCTAATACTTTCACAGCCGGAGTATTTGATGTTGTTATGGGGATTAAAACTAAGGGAATTTGGAAAAAACCTATTGCCTTATCGAACTTTATAATCAATCACATCTGGGAAGTCAACCGTAAGACGAAACAAAAGAATTGATCATTCAACTTAATGACTTTTAGCAGGTCAGATATAATAAAAGTTTACCTGACCTTATCATTTATATTCAAGAACATGAACACTATCAAATAAATTAAAGTTTCATATCATCACTAAATGTTATTTAAAACATAAAAAAGAGTTACTTGTCTTTTGTGTCGAGGAATACATTTAAAAATAAATAAATCAGATAATCTGACAAATCTGTCCAATAAGACAATAGGCTACAGGACTTTAAGTGTTACTAAGTGCCATGCTGACTAACGTGGGCTAGTCGTGATACCTTCGTCCTTCGGGTACTTACAGGTAGTATGTATTTCACAGGTAATGCGTTTTCCTTACACATATTCTATACAAAGGAAAGCAAATTTGTATTATTAACACTGTAGTTCTTTGAAATCTCAATGATTTCATTTGCCTTTGCAATTGTTTCAGTAATAAATCTAAGTCATGTGAAATATACTTTTATGCATATAAGTTTAATTTGCGTAATTGAGACTGTAGCGCACATCGTTAGCTTCTTCGCTTCATCTTTATTTATTTGTGATCCGTCTTAATTATTACTATGTAAACACATTAACATTCACTGAAATTGGAACGAAGGAAGAATTTATTTATCACCATCGCTCCATCTACTATAGCCTTCTTGTTCTTCTTGTGCCCCTCCAATTAATGAAAATTGGACATCAGTTCTGCGAATCCATTCCCGTCGCGCGCCGTACTATACCCAGAGTTATTTTATTGTTTATACAATGTTTCGTCACCGTCATGAAATGCCTCTTACAAATTGAAGTTCGGCGGTCACGGCTAGCTCTTAATGTGGTCGGTGAAAAGAAATGCCAGATGCTCGAGCCACAAACTCGTCTCTTTTGTTTGTGTGTCTGTCCGCTCGTCGAGTGTACATGGGAGCCGCTCGCGGCAGGGTCACGAGCGACAACGTCTCTTTCGAAACAACTAAGAAACTGTACTTGCATACATTTGGCAGTCACTCGGTTTACGCGGCGCAGCTTTCAAAAGAATGCAAACAGTTATTGCAAAACATGATTCATTTAATATTAATATTATTCGTATCCTTGTTAAAAATATCCGTCGATTCTCTATTTTGATTAAATATCTTTAGATTTACAATCGAAATTAAACTTGGTGTTTCGATTTGCATTCTCATTTACATGGACTTTATTGCATAACGTAATCTTATAACTCCGCAATACAACAGATTGGTTCAGTATCGTTAAAAGTTTAGGGAATTATTTGCGATCTGCGTCGTATAGACAAAGACATTTGATTATGTGCATCACGCACACTTAAACTCTGGTACATCCTTTATCCGTTGCGCGCGGAGGTCATCATATAATTTCATTCGAGAATGACGTGAGTCATGTCACGAGGGTCAAGGTGGCGATAGCCTGTTGCGTAGATGAATAAACCTGCGGTGTTTCACAAGGGCTGATTTTTGGGCCACTACAATATTTCTTGTTTATGTATTAACAAGAGCTGTTTTTACCAACAACTGACTGGATAATGAACAATAAAGATATGTACTCATAAATAGTAAATTCGAATTAAATTCTTTGGGCATGGATGATTTTGAAACGGTTAATGGCAGGGTTTCAAAGTATCAATGTTAATAACATATAATATTAGAGCGAATGCTTTAACTGATTACTGCTAACTGTTCCGCCACCGAAGACACAAAACACGGAGGTCCTAGAATCGTAACTTGGTACCTGGTTGGTGATACACTTTATTTGAGGGGACAGCTTATTGTACTTCCATATCGAAATCTACTCTCTCTCATAACAACATTGTAGTTACCGAATGTCATTATATGAGAGCTAAAGTATTTTGGGCTAGCATGCTTTAGTATCTAACTCTCGGCTAATTTTTGTGGAATTGTTGTTCAGTGTTGCTCATTGTAAATACTTAATGAGAAAATTTAATGTAAATGACTAGAATAGAGTGAAATGACTTCTGTATTATTAGACTTCTGGTACAGATCTACAACTATTATTTCTATTAGAAAATACTGGTGTTAGGTCTCTTTGCCAGAGACCGTTTAGGTAGGTACCACCGCTGCGCTTATTCCTACCGTCAAACAGTAAGTGTACAAATATTACTGTATTTCGTTTTGAAGGTCGCTATAACTAGTGAAATTACTGGGGTAACAAGACTACACATCTTAGGTCTCCAAGCATCGAGCATAATATGGTGCTGTGTATAACATTCCAACTAGCGCCACGTTGTTATGAGGGACGTATCAATTACCATCAGGTGAACCTTCTTCTGGCCTCGACGCTTCGTAGAAGCTTAATCGATTGTTTGTAATGTTTTTACTACATTTTCACTATTAATATATATATAATACAATTATGTATTACGTACACAGAAATCAGTAATGCGTTTTATTGAGGAAATCTTTTATGTCGACGCTGTACAGAGCATACTAATTATTATCGTTTATTATACGATACTCATCAAGTTTATTGATTAAATAATTCAGTCCGTCTATTGCTCTCTTATGTATCTAAATCATTAATTTGTTATCCAAGTCTTCTTTTACTGCTTCAACGATAAAAGAAATATCTTGTTTTAGTGTTAATAAACTAGTGATAAGTAAAATATTCTTATAACATATTGTACATAACTACACGCTAAAGCATGCAGGAAAACACTAGAAGGCGTCTAAAAGGGTTAGCTTGTAAATGTGAAGAATGAGATGTTTACACAGCACCGTGCGCTCGTTATCCTAAGACAATATTGTACATCTAACATACTGCATGTTAATGTCTATACACCATCGGCGTTGGAAGAGGTCGCTGTGATGGTATTATTCTGACGAGAGACCAATCATCGTAAAAGTATTTTTATGTATGTCCACTCGTTCATTGTTCCCTAAGTAACAATAGGCGAGACAAGAATTCTTAATTAGAGATTCACAATTATAATGATTATTAGACGATGATGAAGAGTTGCAGTGTGACAAAAGACAAAAGGAAATGCTTCATCACATTACGTCTCTGTTCCACGGACATGAGGTAGCTCTTGAAATGTGTCCTCAAGGCTGAATACGTACCTAGAGTCAATGTTAAATGTTTTTTTATAAGCTCTCGAGTGCAGTATTTGTAATTTTGTCATGCATACACAATTTGCACCAATGTTTGAGTCAAACGCAGATTAAAAACCTAGATATGGAGTAAAGAGATCATACTATAGAGTTTATATGAACGAAATGTGTATATTCTATAGTTTATCGTTGAACAGCCTTGAAAGAGGTCGATGTAATTTTTTTTTTGTCTACATATTTTAACATCGTGACTTTGAACCGCGACGCCGCGAAATAATGTCATGGTACTGCTAATTTCGTTTGCAAATTATCTTCAAGTCTTGTTTAGTGAATGTTAGATGGGAAGAGCAGAACCTTGTCTAGTATAGCGCCTATTTACAATTAAAATTCTAGTTTTACATCTCTGAATAGATGATCCTGCATTTTTCATTACAATGTCCGATTTTAATTAAAAAGATTAGTGATTGACCATGATCATAGCTGGTATTAAATGTAGATTTGGTCTGCGGTGGTGTAGCGCACTTAGTAACAGCCTTCTCAATATTTTCTCGAAGACGCCCTTGTCGTATTTGTACGGTAACACTGACGCCGGCTGTTCTTATTAACATCGGGGTGCTGAACCTCATAGTTCAATACTGGCTATATTTAATAAGGACGGTGACTTGCCGTCGTTCAGTGGTAATAAGATGAAAGGGAAATATTGTTTTAGCGTAAACTTTTTGAAATGTATGCTATAAAACACTCCGGTAGTCTATCAGTGATCTCTCTTCCAGGTCCAGATCTAACATGAATAGCGTTACATTGGTTAGGTATTTTCTGCCTATTAAGCGAAGAAACTTCTCAATGAAGTTTGTTGCTTGTTAGTGAGGTGCCTGTTTGTAGAAATCTGTCTACAACACGTATATTTATTAAAAAGTTTCATGACATCTATGCGAACAATATTATCACGTGGTAGAAGTTTTATTTGTTTAAACGTTTCCACCGCCACGGTACCCTCAACCTGTCCGTGTTCAGCAGTGGTGTCAGCAACCTGAAATGATGATGGTCTCAGTCTGCGTATCTTGAATACCTATGTACCTTCAGTATTTTCCCGTACCAACGTAGTCTATTCACGTATTGTCGAGCGTTTGTTAAATATTTTTTTTGTCCACACGTCGCCCCAAGCTGGGACACGAAGCAGCAAGGCCAGTGCATTACACAATAACATATAATAGCATCGCATTGTCTATTGTAGTTATCTTAATTACGCCATTATATTGTTATCTTATTTAATGACACCGATGATTTCCTGGATGATTTGATTGCAACTACATCATCATCATGTGTCTCATTAATAGATGCACTTTTTTTTTTTTAAATAAATGTAATCAAGGCGTAAAATGTTGTCTGAATTTATCATCACATACCCAAGTTATGTAAAACGTATAATAATTCAATCCTATTCACTCCTATTTAAAGAAAACAAGAAAAAAATAACTTTAAACTTAGAGATGTATGTGTTTTCTTTATTTTTATAAGCTATATTAAGCCCGAATCAAAGGTATACTTTATCTAATAAAAAACATACAAGATATAATTACTCTAAAAAAGGTTAGTCGATTTCAAACGTTTTTTTCAAGGTCGGTTAAAAGGATAAATGGTAATAGAAACATTCACAGTACTCGTTGCTGTCAGACATTTATATATACGTATGTGATTAGAGTCATTATCAAAAAACTATATTAGATTGGGACTTTTTTAACCTTGGACGAAACTTGTTGTTTCTTAGCTTAAGTGTTACATAGCGAGGACAACGCTTATCCAGTCGCAAGATATGTGTAATAATGAATCATCTATCAAAATATTTACACAGCACCGTTGATGTTCAGTTCAGACATCGTAGTCATCAGAAAGCATTTTAAAAATTGCTATTAGTCTTAAATTATAATGATGAATGAAGCCAATAGACGTACATTAGGTTTAGGTTCTAAACCGATTGGTCCCGCGCAAACCAAGACCTTCGTCGGGTCGTCGGCTGTTCTTATATGAGCACCTATCAATACGACGTCTACCGGATAGCATCAACCAGTAAACAGACAGAAAGATCAAGAACTTTTCATAGCTGGACTGGACAATCTTGAACACAAGCGCCAAATGGCACATTTCCAAGAGTTCGCTTTGGAATTTCACTATATAATCCCCTTTTCACCACAACGATCAGACGCACAGTGGGGTATCCTTATCCTTCGTGGATCCTTATGTGGTAAACATCAAATTTTCTAATAAATAGGTTTTCAGCAAATAGGGTTTCAGCTTCTCGTTTTTGATAAGAACAGCAATGGATTGAAACAACCGATGTCAGTGTTCCCGTCTAAGCGACATAGGTATCTTCAAGAATAAATGATCTGTTACTAGATTAGTGCTTCACCACAGCATCACTTAACACCAGCTGGGAAGATCTAGCACTATTCAAAATTCTTATTTAAAAAAAAATATGTTAGTTAAATATTTAAATTTTCTTGTACCAGACGAAGAAACGCTTTGATGTTGTGTCATAAAGTAAACGTTACAAGGTATGCAAATGTGATGTCCAAAAAACCATTAATCTCGCGGTGACGCAGGTAATTATGAAAAAAATTTGATAACTTAGTTGAAGTGTTGAGGTAGGGTGGGGGCATGGGGGTCTCTGGTGAATGACAACCCACGCTGCAATATCGGCGCTGTACTGATAATGAGCGGAGCGATCTAAAGTAAAGAGTAAGTTACTAAGTACAACAGTACTGCGAAGATCCAGAGAGGTCCACTTGATGGATACAGCTGTATACATCGTGATAGGTTACTGTCTCGATTTTTTATACTTACGAAGATCCACAGAGATCCAGATGATGAATACAATTGTATACTCCTTAACGATTTGGTGACCCAAATCAATGTAAACAAAAATGTACGAACGTTAAAAGTATTTGCGTTGTAGTAAACGATAGCGCGATCTATTGTTTGTGGTGGCGCCATCTGTTGGGTTCATTGAAAACTTGCTATAAACTCAATGTTTTTTATTCAACGAAACAAGGATATGAACGAGCCATTCACCTAATGTTAAGTGACACGCCCGACCATATCGACGTGGCAATTAAGATGATATACACTTCATCACTTTCTGATGGTCGCTTTGAAACATAAGATGTTAGACGACGACGTGAAATGACTGCAGTAACGATACTGCAGTCATTTCACAAGCTACAGCGCCCTTCATACAGGACTACATTAAGTTTTGAACACTTCTGTTAGTCGGTGGACAAAAGAGATACACTGGTTACTACCTAGACGGGTAGACTAATATTAGGGGGACCGGAAAGAATGTCAGAAAAAATTTTATTACGCTAAATACAAACACATACATTTTTAACGAGTCTTTATTTTTAATCAATGATGTATTCCCCATCATTGTCAATAACCTTTTGCCATCTAGTGAGTAAATTTTCAATCCCTGATCGATAAAAATTAATTGGTTTTTCGGCAAAATATCTAGAGATGGCATTTTGGATATCATCCAAATTTGCAAATGTTTTGCCACTTAAAAAGTGTTGCAGCGCTCGGAATAAGTGGAAATCCGATGGTGCAACATCGGGCGAATATGGTGGATGAGGCAGCACCTCCCACCCCAATTCATTAATTTTTTCTAGAGTTCGCCTTGCGCAGTGCGGTCTTGCATTGTCATGTTGGAGAATGACGCCTTTTCGGTTGACAATCGCTGGCCACTTTTCAATTAAAGATTGATTGACTCGCTGCAATTGTTCGCTGTAGAGGTCTGCAGTAACAGTTTCTCCAGGTTTCAGTAATTCAAAATGAACAATGCCGCGAATACTCCACCAAACACACAAAAGCGCTTTTTTGGGGTGTAAACCTGGCTTAGCAGTACTCCGAGGGATTTCATTTGGAGAGAGCCACTGCCTTTTGCGTTTTGGGTTATCATACAGGACCCATTTCTCATCTCCTGTGATCAAGCGATCAAAAAACGCTTCTGTGTTGTGTCGTTGAAGCAATAAGTTGCATGTGATTGATCGGTTAGCCTTATTCTGTTCGGACAGATTATGCGGGACCCAAACACCTGCTCTGCTTACTTTTCCAATCTGCTTCAAATGTTCTTGGATGGTCGACCAAGGTTTGTTGAGACTGTTTGACAATTCCTCGATCGTCTGACACGGATTTGCTTCCACTTCCGCCCTTAACACGTCGTTGTCTAACGCTGATGGTCTTCCTGATCGATACGAGTCGGAAAGATCAAAATTACCCGATTTGAACTTGGAAAACCACCTTTGGCATTTACGAATGTCCAGTGCATTTGGATAAACATCGCAAATGTTTTTGGTAGCAACTGTTGCGTTATTTCCCTTGCGAAACTCAAAGAGCATGCAATGCCGGATGTGTACCTCTTCTGGTATTTGGCTGGCCATTTTACCCAAAATTACAAAAAAAAATTGTAATTCAATTGTCTATAAGTAAAGAAATCACTATAACCTCACAATGTCTTTGGTACGCCTCTGAACAAAACAATGAGCTGACAAATGACAATCAAGTATTGGCATGCGCAGAAACGACATTACTTTCCGGTCCCCCTATTATTTATAACTTTGTTGTTTTTATTTGTTGCTTCATTATATATACATCTAGACTTTGTAATGCAGACAGTCTATTGCTAACCGAATAATTCCATAGCAATATTTGATTATTTTTTTTTATTTAACGAGGCGACGAGATAGATGGTACGTTCACCTGATAGTAAGTGATACGCCAATAACAACATTGCGCTAAGTAGAATATTATGCACAGCGTCATGTTGTGCTCGTAATGAGATATAGGTATTTGTCTCGTCACCCCAGTGATTACACTCCCTACAGCGCTTTTCAAACCGGAATACAGTAATGTTTATTTACTACCTAAGTACAGCAATGATTGTTTATCGGCTACGATAGGAGCTGCAATGGTACCCACCTAGACGGTCACCGGCAACAGAGACCTCATTACCTCTTTACGTTAAGTTATATACACAGGTCTAGAAGAAAATACGATGAAACGTTGCTTAATGACTTTTTCATCGCTTCCTACAAATTCATATACCACATGTGTATGTAATTGTATTAATAAGTTTTTCTCGGCTATTGGTCCAATCCTGGCTGAAGCAATACCTGAAGTATATCACCATAACGATTACTACACCGGAATGTCTCATACGATGGATAAGGAAATTTTTTGGTATTATCACCGACTTCCGTTAATGAAGTAAATACATTAAATGACAATTTTAAAGTTTCTATCCAATTTTATGTATAAAGGCGACGAGTACAATGTAGTGCGGTAGAGCTAATGGTAGTACTACCACCTCTCTGATGGAGGAGGACCACAGCCGTCCGACCTTTTTGCAGTTCTGCAACAAGGTCATAGAAACAATGATAAAAGATAATAAAAATATATGAAAGAAAGTAAAAAATATAAGTAAAAAATGTAATAAATAAAAGCACAAATGTAATAGAATAAGAAATAAGAATGTAATGTGACGTAAAAAACCAAAGAATGCAATTATAAATAAATAAATAATAAAAAACAAAGTAAAAAAATAAAATAAAAAAAGAAACAATGTAATAGAATAAGAAAAATGTAAAAGGTAAATAAAAAATAAAGACCGGCTGGGTGTCTGATTTATTTTTTAACGCGATGTAAGGAAAGGGAATGAAGAAAGGAAGAAGAAAAAGAACAGAATGAAAGAAAGAAGAAATAAAGAAGATATAAAAAAAGAATAGTATTACAAGTCCAGCCCCAAAAATGCCCGGGGAACGAGCAAAAAAAACAGTGTGGTGCAGTGTATATCATCCTAACTAGCGCTACGTCATAAGTAGGTGGCCTTTGCGCTTGTTCCGTCGCCTCGCGAAATTAAAAATGTTCTTAGTTGTGTTTGACTTCTCATGATGTCCAGCGCTTGGTAGTCACTGACTCTAACAGCTCATCTGACGCTGGGCCCATGGACCCGGCACCACGGCCTAAGTTAATAAAGTACCAGAACATTCTGCGGATCACTTCTAAGTTAAGGTTATTTTTAAAGCTTATAACTTAAGTTATTATGAACAGGTTTAGTTTTTACACAACACTCCTAGGGTCCAATTATACGTTAAAATTTATTGTTTATATATGCAAATGTGCAGTTGCGAGAGCCAAGGTTCCTAGTGGCTGATAAATTGTATTGTAGACGTCTGGGTCAAACCCTAATTGTTGAGTCCTGTTACCTCTATAATTAGTACCAGTAGTACTCTAGCTACAGCTCCCTTTAAACCGGAACACAGTAATGTTTGCTTAGTACTGTTTGTCGGCTGCAATAGCCGCTGCGGTGGTACCTAGACGGTCTGTAGTAACAGAGATCTAACTTGTTGGCACAAAGTGAGAAATATTTTTCTTTTTTTTTTCAGAAAAATGGACGGGCTGAATCCTAACAACATTCCGACAACAACATAGAAGATAAAAAAAAAAAAAAAAAGAATTGTCGAAACAGTTCGCACGCGTACAGACAGCAGTTGAACGAATGTGTAACTCGTTAGATGACGAGCAGACCGTTTGGGGATAAGAACGATTTGGAAATAGTTAAATAAATAACACACAATGCCGGCCATCTTGACTAAGATCAGGGAGCAGGCGTTCAGGGTGCAGCCGACGATCGCCGTGGGCGTGGGCGTGGGGGTGGCGTTGGCCGCCTGTGCGGTGTACGGCATCAGGGACAAGAAGCAGCCGCCGGCTTGTCACAACAACAACAACAATTATAAGGTTAGTTTCAACATTTATAATAACTACCAGTAGGTACCGCCGCAGCTCCTATTCCAGCAGTAGTATGCGAATATTACTGTGTTCCGGGTTGAAGGGCGCTGTAGCTAGTGAAACTACTGGTGTATCGACATCGTATGTTCCTATGTGAACTAGCACCACGTTGTTTTGGACGGGCGTATCATTTACCTTCAGGTTTCTGTTGCGGTACACCGTCCATTTTGTTGCGAGCACAATGTTAAACTATTAGACGTAAACACTCAAAGTTGGGTGTAGATGTTCTTCTGCATTTTTGAGGTCAGCTAGCAATGGATTTTCAAAATTGCTACCCCAAATATAATTCCTGGGTTGTTAGCTGTTATGTATGTATAACGTAAATTCAAACTCTCGCATACGTCACCCTCATGGCTCCTCATGCCTCCGTCGAGGGTTGGTGCCGTCAGCTCGCGACACGAGCCCGTCTCGCGCCGGTCGCGATGCGGCCGTGACGTGTCCCGTTATCACTATCGAAACACTTTTTACTTAATAATTCAGCTGAGCAAATGTCCATGTTATAGACAAAGGATTTTTTTTCATCACATCGTGCCTTTATTTATTTTTGGACGGATTCTATTTTATCAGGGTGTGAACTTTTATATTGTATTATTTATATTGTAATGAGCTGAAGCGTATTGTGAGGAAGGTTGGCCGGGTCACTGAACCATTGAGGTCGTGGGAGGTTACGATAAACCTCCTCCCTCCTCTCCCTTCTGTTTAAATACATCTTTCTCTCATCTCTTCTTCTGGTTCCATCACTCTCCTTCGATTCTCTCTTAAGTCTGTCTTCCTCTCTATCTACCTGCCACTCTCTCCCCCTCCCTTTATTTCTTTCTATCTCTCTCTATCTTTGTGTGTATGAGTGAGTGTGTGAGTGAGGGCGATATTAGTCAATGAATTTCCTTACTTCCTCTTTAAAAACTAGATTTCTTTGTATATATATATATAATATATCAGCATGTGTTATATTTGGAGCTGACCCTATAGATTGGCTAATGAGGTAGAAGTTAGACTTAGTCATAAGGAAGAAAGCTAAGGAAGCTGTGACATGGACCCGATTTCCATCGTTGATCGCGAAGACGGCGAAACTTTGATGTCGCTAATAATATATATAATATACATACATACAAGTGACAGTGTTATTTGCGTTTAAGTAAAATATAGTTTTTATTCTTTATATTATATTCGCGAGGTTAGGAACGTCGGTGTGATATACTACCAGCAAATATTTTAAGGTCGAAAACTGGTCATTAGTTACCGTCGGACGGCGGGTTCGGTGCGCAAAAAACGAGCTGATTGTATTCTACCATAAATTCTGTACAAACAGGTCGGAACAGGGGGAATTGATTATTTTGTTAGTTAACGACAAATTTAACGAATTTAGTTAATTTATAGTTACAAATTGAGGAAACTGTCGGTTACTGGTTACATCATAACTATGAATACGTCTATAACATCGAGTCGTTTAGACACAATAGATATATACACAAACATATTAGAAAAGTCTAAAATATACAACTCCAATATATGTTTTTTTTTATACCATAGTTTGTGTAATCAAGTTTTCTGAATTCACAACATAAATACGATCTTGACTGAACAATATATAGTGGTGACGACAAGTGGTGGTAGTTAAGATGGTGTACACCACGAGATATCGTGCTCATCGTCATCTAGACAGAGACCGGAAACGGAAACTTATCAGTAGTAGACTTCGATACGAGCGAGACCTTTCGTTTCATTTACCTGATGGTAAATGAAACGAGCCATAACAACGTGGTGTTAGGATGATATACACAACGTAGAGGTGACGTCCAAAGATTGATTGACTCGTCTACAAGACCTTGATTCCCTCTCGGCATCTTCTTTTTTGGAGAGGCAGTCAAGGTCTTATAGATTAAATTACGATTTATATCTACGGCAATATAGACCAGGTCTTATCCAGCGTAAATGGAACTAGGTCTTTGAATAAAAAGTACTGGAACTAATTGTATTTTTTTAAGTCTAAAGTTTACGTTTTACACTTTTAAGGATTAACAGTAATTTCACGTGAAGTTAAGTGAGGTCGTACATTGTGAAGTGTGTTTGTCTGGAATATACTCCTCCAGCTATCAACCCATGAAAGCCAATAAATATCCTTCCAAAAGGATTGTTAGTAGCTAAACTCATCTGTATATTTTATTTATTTATTTACAACTTAACAAGTACATGTAATATTTAGTATTATATATTTTATTCTTGAAACCTTTGTCATAACAATATTATGCTGCTTGCTATCTCCGACTCTAAGCAAGGCACGGCTCAGTTGTAATATTATGGAGTTTGGGGAATTTATTAGGTCGAGCATTAATTAGTCAATTTGTGGTGGAAGACTTCTCCTTAAGGTGCCTTTCCGACTAGTGGTGGTTGGCGGTCAGTTCACCACATTTCGTCCTGTCTCTTGAGAGGCAGAATTCGCGAGTCCTGTCCACTCCCTGATATTATGCAACCACGTTTTCTTCCTATGACTTAAACTACTTTTGCCCTCAACTTTGTTCATCAAAGTGAGTAATCATGCTGGTGGTAATGCTGTTATTTCATGTTACAGGTAACGAAGAATGGGGCACTACATTCTGTGCAAAAAGGAGAGCCGGGCGTCCAGGCGTGCGGGCGCTGCGGCGAGGAGCAGTGCGCGCTGTGCCGCGGGGACGCGGACACGGACAACAAGCAGAACATCGTGAGTCACCCTCCATTAACTTTATTCCACGAAATGACGAGATAAACAAGATTTCCACGTGGTGGTAAACAATAACACTTGTCCATAACGTGGCCGCTACTCTCGCCACCTAACTTGGAGCACTACACCATATCGTCCTCGTAGTCTTGATATATATGTAGATGTTAATTCTTATTATTCTTCTCCGATTTACTTCAAGAGAAGTATTAAAGATTTCCTTCTAAATAATACAAAAAAATGCTTGACTAGCTACAGCGTCCTTCAAATCGGAACACAGTAACATTGGCACTGTTAGGAGGTACAGTTAGTAGCTGCGATTGTATCTATCTATACGTTTCAAACAAAGACCTGGCACAAATATAGCCTATGTTTAAAGAAGTGTCGTGTCTTGATGTGTAAGCCTCATCATCACCATCAGTTGACAGACGTCCACTGCTGGACATAGAGCTCCGACAACGATCGATCGGTCCCACGCTGCCCGCCTCCAGCGGCTCACATACACGGCGTTCTACTGCAATGCTCATTACTTCAGACAAGCAGCAGTGTGCAAACTCTTCTGTTGCCGGAGACCACTGCAGCGCCTATTTCTGCCGCCAAACATTACCGTGTTCCGGTTTGAAGGGCGCTAAAGTTAGTGTAATTATTGGGGTCACGAGAGTTGACATTTTATATGTTAAGGCTACGACTGCAATGTGATGCAGTGTATACCATCCTAACTAGCGGTACGTTGTTAAGGGCAGGCCGGTATCACTCACCATCAGGTGAACGTCCCACTCGTCACTTAATGGAATAAAAAAAAATATACAGAAATGCGCTTCAGCTATGAATTGTCTGTAGTAACGTAACCTAACTCTGTCTAACTATGACGTGTACATACCGATGTTAAATTAACTAGTTTTGTTTTTTTTTTTTAAAAAAACGGAAAAAAACTGGAAAAGTCAACTTTTTGTGTTTGATAAAAAAAACTATTAGTCATTGTGTTAACGTGTTATCAGAGGTATACACAATTGATCACAGTTTTTTGTGGGATTTTGGAAATAACTCATTTTGTTATCTTGTTCTGCCGCCACGTGTCACACGCGGGTCTCTTACATATTCATCAAGTTTTTGTTTGGTTTTAAAATACATATGAATATTAGATACTCTTTGGTCAAACCTCTTTTATAGTCGTGTGACTCAACCCTGGATGAGGCTTGTGCCCAGCGGTGGACTGCAACTACATAATAATAATGACAACAACGCCATCGTACCTAGTATACTGTAAAACAGGTCCAATGTAAAAATATTCAATTCCATTTGATGATCAGGAAGAAGTAGAAGAAACACCGACACCTGAAGAGCACGTGCCAGGTTTGAACCTAGAGTTCCTGCGGCAACTGGTCTCGCTGGCGAAGATCATGGTGCCCAGCGTGCGGAGCCAGGAGGTGGCGCTGCTGACTGCTCACACGCTCTGCCTCTTCTCCCGGACCTTCCTCTCAATATACGTTGCTTCTCTGGAAGGTTCCATTGGTAAGTTGTTACGGTAGGTTATTTTTGCAGGTCAGGTTAACTGGGGATTAGAATATATATCAAAAGATAGTGAATATTTAATAGTGAATAGTGAATTATTTTGGCAGTTCAATACATGTTTTAATTACCCTTTAAGGGTACTGTAGCTCGTAATCACTGTAGTAACATGTGAAGTTTTATAGCTTAATTATCTTCATCAGCTGATTGACGTCCACTGCTGGACATAGGCCTCCTCCAAAGATCTCCACATCGATCGAATGTAAATTCGTATTACCTTAAAAATAAATTTAAATCTCTCTCGTGCAGTGAAACACATTGTCCAGAAGGACCTGCGCCGGTTCACCTCACTCCTGGTGCAGTGGTTCGGCATAGCCGTGCCAGCCACCTTCATCAACTCCATGATCCGCTACTTGGAGAGCCGGCTGGCGCTCGCCTTCCGTACTAGGCTGGTCAACCACGCGTACGAGCTGTACTTCAAGAACCAGACCTACTACAGGGTGGCCAACCTGGATGCTAGGATAGAGAACGCCGATCATAGGTAACTACTGCACATTTATAAGTACTTTGAATTTAATTCTTTATTTGTTATGACGAATTACTCATGGGGAATAAAATAATTACTTGGTTACCATGAAGGTCACAAGGGGTGCAAAGGGTCCCACAACAACTGACGGGTCCCAAGCCAACCTCACCTGCTCGTGATGCACTTTTCTAAACAACAAACGAGGCTCTGGCTAAGGCCAAGGAGGCCTTTGTCCAACAGTGAACGTCTATTGGTCGATGATGATGGTCATTGGTTCGATTCCTAGACCGCATGGTAAGGACTTTGATTGGAAAGGGTTTTTCCTGCCTATCAAGATATGAAAGCTGGAGTATTCTCTGCAAGCAGGCTTCAATGTCACTTAATATTATGTGATTTTGTAGACAACTATTAGTGCACTGAATATAAAAAAAGAATCGCACCCGCAGGCTGACGGAGGACGTGTCGGTGTTCACGCAATCGGTGGCACATCTCTACAGCTCGCTGACGAAGCCGTGCTTCGATCTTCTCCTCATCGTGCTAACCCTCGCCAGCTACTCCAGCAAGATGAAGGGCAACATCTTCCTTGGTAAGCTGTACACCTCTTAAGCAATGGAATAACTCGTTGCCACTTCAGGCTTTTTGGTGTAGATGGAAAGAGAAGGAGAAAACTCCAGAGAACATGTTGCATCGTACGCTTAGCTATGAACTTATGGTTTTAGAGTAATCGATAACTTGTTACTACCAGGTCCGGGTATCGCGACCGTGGTGATATGCTTAACGGGGCAGCTCCTCCGGCTGCTGAGCCCCAGATTCGGCGCGCTGGCGGGCGAGGAGGCGCGCATGAAAGCGAACCTACGCCACGCCCACAGTAGGCTCATCACGCACGCGGAGGAAGTCGCCTTCTACGGAGGTCACAAGGTACCTAACCATTTAATAGTGGCAAGTGTCTTGGCAACCTTAGGTATACTACCAGGAGAACATTCTGCTTGTCTTGTTTCGTTACATAAAAAAACTCAAATGCCGTCCATGCTACGCTTCAGGTAGAGCTCGGGCAGCTGCAGTCCGCGTACAAGCAGCTGGTGGTGCAGATGACGACGGTATTCAATAAGAAGCTTTGGTACGTGATGCTGGAGCAATTCTGCATGAAGTACGTGTGGTCGGGCACCGGGATGGTTATGTTGGCCTTGCCCATACTCACCGGTCGACGGAGTGACGGTAATGACACAAATAAATATCAGTAATTTTTACACTGTGAGGGTGGAGGTTAGACAAGGGTTAGGTGGGATTAGTACTAGACAATATCTCGCTAGATATACTTAGTGAATTATAGAAGGCTTAAGTGTGTTCCAAGAAACCAACCGCTGCCCTTTAGCAGAATACTGGTGGTATCCCAAATTCCAAGGGTTCTACCAGATTTCTGATGCAGACCACAGGTATAAGAGAAAGCTCAATATTATTACTTCATCATCGATTGAAGGAGAATAGAAACCGTATCTCATTTTAATTTTATTTCCAATTTTGTATCAACAAATAGATCAGCGCATGGCTGCGATCCTTAAACCAAGAGAAGTATCCTCTTCACTAGTTAACTAGCTTATTCTAAAGCATGAAAGCATAGATAAGAAAAGCCTAATACATTTCTTTTATTCCGTTATCACGAGATGAGGAGGACGTTCAACTGATGGTGAGTGATACACCCGCCTATAACAACGCGGCGCTAGTTAGGATGATATACATTGCGCTCGTCGTCTTGCGACATAAGATATTGAGTCTTATTACCTTAGTAATTACATTAGCTACAGCGTCTTTCATACCGGAACACAGTAATGTTAGTATATTAATGTTTGATAAGATAAGATAATAAGGTATTCGTGGTAGTCCTGTAATCGGGTGTTCAGGTATTATAGAACATATCCAATATGCAGACCTGTTGTCTCCATGCATCAGGTAGATGGCGCCGTGTACTTACTAATACATAAATAAATAAATTATTATGTACATATGCAGAGACGAGTGACGAGGGCATCAGCGCACGCACGGAGTACATGACCACGTCGCGCAACCTGCTCAACTCCGCCGCGGACGCGATCGAGAGGCTAATGTCCAGCTACAAGGTGGGCGCCAATTGCAACTGTATGCTCACCGGATGTGGTGCTGACTCCTGAAGAATACTTGACATCTCAGAAAGTCAACCAGCATTAGTGATGAGGGGTTACTACAATAAAATCTTTAGTGAAATGTACCGGGCTTCACTCATGCCGGATATCGACTCAGTATAAGTGTGATAAGTGATTTACTGTAGTATCTAGTTCTGAATAGTGACAGCGTGCCAACATTAATGCTTAGCGTTGCAGCTGGAGTGTTAATTGATGGTAAGTCTCTGAGGGTTGAAAGGGGTCCCGCATAACAACTCGAGGAACCCAAGATAATCTCACTTGTCGTGTTGCACCCTGCTAATTAACAGACGAGGCTCTGGATCCCGTCAACTCGCATTGGGCCAGCGTGGTGGGAAATGGTCAAAATACCCCTCATACGAATCCCTACAAAGAGAAGTGGCGATCTTTACGGGAGGCCTACGTCCACCTGTGGTCGTTAATTAGTTTATGTAGTGGTAGTAGTAGTAAGTCTCTAAGTTACGCACTTGCACCGTAAGGTACTGTATCATGTAGTTCCAATTTCTGTCGCCAAAAAGTACTATGTAAACATTAGTGTAATCCGGTTTGAGGAGCGCTGTAGCCAGTGAAATTATTGAGGTAATGATATTCAACATCTCATGTCTTTTGCGATGAGCACAATGTAACGTTTCCTTCATGATACCTTCAAGTAAACGTCTCGCTCGCCTTTATATTCCGTCGTAAAAAAAATTAGAAAAGCTTCCGTTTTAGGTTAAGTGGTGATGTAGCAAGCAATGGTGAAGTTATAATAATTAAACTCTTCAGGAGGTGGTGACGCTGGCCGGGTACGCGACTCGCGTCTCCGACATGCTGCTCGTGTTCGGCGAGGTGGCGCGCGGACGCTGCGTGCGCGCGGTGCACGCCAGCGCGACGCATCCCGGCTTCCAGGTCACCTTCCGCGAACGGCAGCCCGTGCCGCAAGGTCAGGGTTCAGTTCTTACTAATCCGAATACCTGAAAATCGGGCTAAGAAGATTGCCTTGTAAGAGACCTATATCCAACAGCAGATCAATACCATTTCTCGTAGCGTTTCTATAACGAAGAGTCCTCTGGAAGTCCAGCGTTAAGTTCCATTGTTGAGTGGTACTGCAAATTATGCATTAAGATATTAAATGCTTTTTAAATCTGAGTTTCAGAATATTCTAGAATCTAGACACAAAGAGAACGCCTCATTATTCTAACAGATATTGTTGTTTTTAAAATATCATAAATCCAAAGTACATATGATATGTAGACAGGAAGTACCTAAATAAAGGGCATGTGATCGTACTCATGATGGCTCAAATGGTCATCGTTGCCACTGTATGTGTGCACTAGGAAGACGACTATTAGGTAGGAATGGCGGCGTGTTGTTAAGCTTGTGACCGACACCTGAAGTGATGACCACGATCACTCTGTCCAGAGTGATACCGACGAAGAAAAAGATTGTACTTAATGTCTCTAAATGAGTCCATGACCATCAATTTTGCAGGGTGCCTTGTAACACCAATTGTTTTATATACTATCAAATGACCTTATAACATCAAGTGACATTAATTTCATATGGCTTTCGGTGACAATGAGCCAGTGGATAGTGAAGCGTGCTCGTTTAAAATACACCAACTCTTCACAGCCAAATCTTTATGACAGAAGATTCTCTATACCATGGTGTTAGCTAGCTGGGCGGAAGACCCTACTAGTAACTTACTCTAGGATATGTGAAGCTGTTTTAAATAAAAAAATATAGATCAATGACGCTTAGTGTATCTTGCAGGCAAGGTAACGTACACCAGCGACCTGTCGATCCGGTTGCGCGACGTGCCCATAGTGACGCCCACTTGCGACGTGGTCGCGAGCGACGTCACCCTCGACCTGGCGCCCGGCACGCACCTGCTCATCGTTGGCCCCAACGGCTGCGGCAAATCCAGGTACGTCAGATGAAGTCACACGGTGGGGTGCAGGAGAAGAGGGGTATACTAAGGTTAGAAACGGGCAGCCGTGGCATACACCCCGAAATCTCTAACCTCATCTCTTTTTCTTTCTCATCGTATACAGATCGTTCCACATACACGATTATCTCATTATCGTCATTCGAGGTGCAGAAAGATCACCAGGTTAGCCAACTGGCCTAGTATTATAAATCGGCTGCTATAACAGTACTGTATTCTGGATGTCAGCATTTGAGAAACGGAGTATATTAGGCAAGCAATCTTTAGTGTTAACGACCTGATTGTCACTAAATACTAAGTGAAGTTAATGTCCATAGTATTCAGTTCAAAAAACATCTACGCTTTCGACAATCATCATATCATCATCAGCCGATACACGTCCACTGCGGGAGTCAAGCCTCCCCCAAAGATTTCGACATACAGTCAGTATGGCCTCCAGTACAGTTAGGCACTAGGGGCTGTCGTATGTATAGTGGTAGTCTTAGGTATATATCGTATGTATATGTATGTTCATATGGGGAGGATTTGGGCTATTTCCCACCATGCTGCTGGCTGGATTGGTTTGTCTAATGCGACATTGAACCAAGAAAAGTGTTGGTTTTATGAATATTTAATTCGTTATTGTCTTTAGTACCGAGTTCTGTATAAATATTTATTAGTACGTAGATTCTATTATACTTTGCAATAAGTTATATATATACTAATGATTGACTCTTGCGTAGCCTGTTCCGCATCATCTCGGGCCTGTGGCCGGTGTTCGGCGGCGAGCTGGCAGTGCCGCGGCCGTGCGCGTGCGCACACTGCGCGGGCGAGCCCGGCGCGCCGCCGCACTGCACTACGCGCCCTGTCATGTTCTACATACCGCAGAGGTGAGCTCCCAGCCGCAAAGCATTGGTACCATCAAGTTAGCTTCATTACCACTGGACAACAGAAACAAAAATAAGAGGAGCAAAACTTCCACATTGTGTTCGTACATAACAATGAGGTTCCAGTTACAATGTTTACAGGCTCACATTGCATCACATGTGACTTGCTTGCCTAACGGTTAGAGCGTGCGGCCTTAATACCGAAGGTCGCGGGTTCGAATTTCGGCATGTACCGATGACTTTAATATTTAAGTTACGTACATTTGTGAACTTTAGTAACAACAGCGAAGTACAAATGGTGAAGGAGAACATCGCGAGGAACCTGCACATGAATTAGAGTTTACTCTAAGGTGTGTGAGAAGTAACCAATCCGCATTGGGCCCGCGTGGTGACTATGAATCTATCGCCCTCATATTGAGGGTAGACTTGTTCCCCAACAGAGGATAGGTAAATTGCTGTTGAAAAAAAAATTTCTTCACAGTTGCATTTGATCATGAGTATTTTTATATTTTCGAGAAATCTCGAATCTTTTAAATTCTTTAATTATACGTGTTTATAAAGGAACGGCGAAGTTACTGCTATATAACAATGACGTGGTACTCCGTAGGCCGTACATGTCGATGGGCTCGCTGATCGACCAGGTGACGTACCCGACGCGCGCGCGCGCCGGCGACGCGGCTGCGGAGGCGCGCGCGGCGCACGTGCTGCGCGTGGTGCGGCTGGACGCCTGCGCGGCGCGGCTGGGCGGGCTGCGCGCGCGCACCGACTGGCGCGCCACGCTCTCCGGCGGCGAGAAGCAGCGGCTCGCGATGGCCAGGATGTTCTACCATCGGTCAGTGCCTCCACTGACGAACCAAACATGTTATATTATATATCATTAATGATAAATTTCCAATCTTTATAGACTGTTTAAGTCAGCTATACTCATGCTCATTTAGAGATACTTCATACTTTAACAATTTCTCACCTATAACAAATGTTGAAATATTATATACGCGATGAATCTGCTTATACTTACATAATAAATTTAAAACAATTGCTAAAACCCCAAAAAAAAAAACAAAAATATATTTTACGGTTCTGGAATGCACTTCCGCTGGCAATTCGCGAGGTTAGGACAGTGGCACTATTTAAAAAGCGAGTTAAATATCATTACTTTGCGCTTTTGGTTTTTTTTTTCTCCTCTATTTTACTTATAAGCTATTCTAGATCATATTTAGTTTATAAGTTTTGTTCTTTAGTATTATCAGAGTGCACCAGGTTCACTGTCACTTTTATCTAATCTCCCAACCACAGGCCTACTGGAAGAAATTCCACATTGGAATAAGTAATGCCTCTGCACTTATTTCTATGTATGTTATATTTTCATTGTAATTTCTGTGTGCATAAATAAATAAGTAACATCGGTTTGTTACCTCCATGTAAGAAAAGTTTGAATACCATTGGCCTATGCAGGCAGTAGCTTTTATTAATTAGGTGAACATGTTACTGTTTGCCTTTAAAGGAAGCAGTAGTTGTAAAAAAAATAATTGTAATAATATTTTTTTTATCAGGGCGCTATATCGTGCTAATGCACATCCTAAATGGCACCCGATTATCACCAGTATCTACTTACCATTAGAAGTCTGCCATTGTTGATGATAAAAAAAAGTTTAAAGTATTTATTCGAATACTCCATATGAACTTGACGAACTGAGTTTTCATTTTATCCAGGCCTGTGTACGCGCTACTCGACGAGTGCACGAGCGCGGTCTCCATGGAGACGGAGGTGGTGATGTACCAGGAGGCGATCCGCGAGGGCATCACGCTGCTCTCCATCACGCACCGACCTAGTGTCTGGTCAGTATGCATGCGCGAACACAAATCACACTCCGTCAAGGTACTACTGTCTTGGTAGTTAAAGGACAGAGTAGTGATGACATAAGGCCAGTTTTAACTGTCGTGTGTTACTAAAAAAACTTTTAATATAAAACCACGATTTTGTCTAAAATTCATAAAACCAGTTAAACTGATCCCCAGCTAGAACAGTTATAGTATCAAAATGTCTCTCCGGTGAAACAAATCACGCACACTGCTTAAATTGCACAATTTTTTTGCGAGTTGCTCGCGCTCACTCGCTGTGCTCTTTCTATCTCTATAAATAGAGATATCTCTCTCTGTCTTGACTGAAATTGATAAACCTGTCATGGAATTTTAACAACAGTTCCAAATTAATACAGATTGACTAGGATTTCCACGTTATATCACAACACAACTCACAAACTCAGTCAATAGCTAAAGTTACTTCCGGTAAAATGCATAACATTTTTATTACGCTTTTTTGTAAGTGATGAGTCTCAAGACGGCGAGCACGAGCGGGGTGGTGTTTATTATCCTAACTCCCACCTCGTTATTAAAGAAAGGCGTATTACTTACCATCAAGTTGTAATGAAGTCGAGAGCTTATTATATAATGTATCTATTTCGTTTCTAGGAAGTACCACACTCACGTGCTGGAGTTCGACGGCGCCGGCAACTGGTCTTTCCGGCCGCTGGAGAAGGACGTGCCCGCCATCACCCCCGGACCCGAGTCCGTCACCTCCGAAGCAGCTTCCGACTCCGTGGACAGCGGCGGGGAACAGTGATGGATGACATAGACAGAAGACGCAGGACGACGTGCACCGGTTTTTTTCTTATGTGACATCCCCACGCGAACCTGGCGCGCGCTGCAGGTCCTCCAGTGTGTCAACTGTGCACTACTTAAGTGACGCGGTCTAGGAAATCTATTTAGGTATTATTTTCATGAAGTAAGGATTTTAGAAAAAAATAAGTACCAGAAAGAGGAAACATATCTACTAGACACTAGATACCAAACGGTAAGCGTTCATCGTAAATTTCATATTTTAACATTAAAACGTTGGTATAGGAGTGATGGACCTCTCACATAAATGATGTCGATACGGTGATGGTGTCTCATGACCAATGATCATTGCCCTGCCGAACTGTTGTGTAGTGTACAAACACTAATGTTTGAGGGGCGCTGTGATCTAAATGATTGCTAACAACTCTAACCAGCAATTGTATGAGGACCATTCCTCAAAGGACCATAGACTATTTAGTAATTTTTTTTTTTATAATAAACGGGTTTATGTATAAACGTAATAAATATTTTTTTCGACATATTTCGTGTGATTTAGATAGTCTAACATTTAGGAAATCATTATTTTACTTTAAAAGAAAAAATAATGTTTTTGCCACATATTCTAATTTGAAATATGTCATTATGGCAGGCTGTCACTTTGAAGTTACATTTTACTGTCACTTTGACGGGCCTGTTCACTTTTGACACTTTTTTTTATTGTTGTAAACTTAGTAAAACAATGGAGATTTTCTACTAAGTATAGTAGTTATTTAGTTTTTGTAAATATTTTTGAATGTGATATACAATATATTGAAATTATGGATGTGTTTTTATTATATATTCTAATTAATATCGTTTAGGTTAAGTTACATTAACATGGCGTCTAGTGGCTAACGGAAATATTTCAATTGAGGTATCTGTTATTACGACACACTCATATATTATAAAACATATCTGAACATTGAATTATCTGAATCGTTTTGTAATACATTAATATTGCAATATTTACAGTAACGTCGCTTTAATTTGCCGACATCAGAGTTGGTGTCGCTGGGCGCTTTAACGTATTTCTTTGTAATTGGAATTTGTGATGAGATTTTCAATATGGCTGTTGATTTTTTATATTTTTTTTTATGTATTTGTATTACTATATGTGCCGAGCGTCTCGTGCGCTCTATATTATTTATTTCACTTCCGGCTCGCTTTGCGGGCAACGTAATAAAGCGATGTCGGCGGGAGTTAAGAATAAAATGGGTTTTTATTACTTATTTTTGTTTTATTTTTTTGGTTCCGTGGCGATGATATTTTTTTTTTTTCAACGAAAAGACGAAACGGCCAGTAAGTTCATCTAGTAGTATTTTTTTTTTCTATAGTGAAGACTAACTTGACTTGAATTTTACGTGGTGTTAGAAGACAATAAAGGTAAGGATGATTAAACGTCCTTATCACGCACACTCGGCCTCTCGTATATTAGTAGCTGAAATAGCAGTGATATAGTAGCTGATATTTGATGCGAGGATGGTAACTAGATGAGCGGTTTTTTTTTATTCTGTTAGTCAAAAGAGCTAAAACAATTGCCTTCGCACTACCATACCGCATTAGTAGATGCTATCGTGAAATCCTCATAAACCTATCACCATAACAATCATGAAAGCTAACCGAGGGTTTGAAAAAATCTTCAATACACTAAAAATTACTATAACCTACCGTTCAAATGTTAGGAAAAAAACTTGTTTTCTTATTGTACGCAAATGTGAGTTAATCCACGAATACAGTTGTAGTTGGTGCAGTTTCACCTGAGCTATCCAGTTACTGAACTGGTGTCACAGTGTGCAGGTGCGCGTTAAGCGAAGGGATATTTTCCTCTTGCAGTTCAAAGTGCGCCCGTTATCGGCTGACCAACGGACGACGAACCTGCCGCGATAAAACTGTTTTCACCAATTGTATTAATAAACGCGACAAATATATTGACAAAGTAGCTGGTTTTTTTTTATTGAATATACCTTTTTTTCTTAATTTATTAATTAGCCATCTTTTGGGTACGTACACGAAATAGAGGAAAGGGTCTCATTTGCAATAGTTTATTAAATATATACTCTTACTAGTTGCCCGGCTCTATTCGAATATACATACTTAATTAGTTGGTAGTAATATATATTCACTGCTACGTATTTTGGAGAGATTGCAATGGAATTACACTATATAATTCTCTCATTTCATCATCGGACGACCAGACGTACGGTGAGTGACCATCGTTACGTTGTGGACATCATTCTTGTTAAAAACAGCAGAGGAGTGGACTGACTTACCGGTGACGGTGTTCCTGTTTAAACGATATGGGTGTCTTCAAGTGTAGGGTGAAGAGGCTGTTAATAGGTTAGTGTGTTTCACTACCCCAGATAACATCACTTAACATCAGGTAGGATACTTGTCAAACGTTGATCATGAAGATTTAAAAAATAAATTTAACAAGCTGTGACAGATTTGTAACAGAAAAAACTTCGGCAAAATAACAATTTAGATAACCGTTAGTGTGTTATATATTATTCGGTGAAACGAGCTGGACGTACCTGATGGTAAGTGATACGCCAGCCCATAACAATGTGGCGCTAGTTAGGTTGTTATAGTCTGCACCACATTGCGCTCGTCATCGTCATCGTCAATTTTGTAATGATCGTGGAGTCCCCAATCTGTATTGGACCCGCGTGGTGACTATGGCCCAATCGCCTCCATACTGGGGGTAAACCTGTGCCCGAACAGCGCGGACGTAAATTGGCTGTTATCGTATGACATCCTTCCCAATTGTTATCTCTGCAAGTTTTTCTGCTGTTTGTTTCAGTGATTTTGATTTCTTCAGCGTACGCGCTAAGTGATTAAAGGTTATTACTGATTTCTGCTTTTATGGGGCCTTCATCAATGGAGAATGTTCTATCCGAGAGTTCTTCAATGTCAAGGTGGAAATTTTCAGTTTTAAATTGTGCAAACCACTTCCGTACAGTTCTTTCGTCTATGGCGGCTTCGTTTTACTGAGCGCTTATTTCATTTGCCGTTTATGTGATATTTTTGCCATTTTGGAAAATAAAAGCATATAATGCCTATAATGTACTTTAGTTGCTATCAAATTCTGAGGTGTGAAAACGGTTAAACGAATCTGGAATACGGATAAGAATATATATCATTTGTTTTCTGTTACTGATAACCGGAAAGATCTGTCCGGATGACCTGGAACTGATATATAATAAAACAGTAACTTGAGTCACACAGAATTGGAACTGTTCGTGTTATGTAGTTGTACGTTATTAACAAACATTAAAAAATAACGGAAACACTTGAAAATATTGAAATGAGATCATTTGGAAGATTGGCTCACCTTTCTAAGATCGTTTGGAAGTAAACAAACAATTGTTTGACGCCGTGATCGTTTCCTGTCAACCCTGATTGTGACTGTATAGATTGACAGCGTCTACAACATAGCGGTACAATCGCCGCGGGTTTTTTTCGTTATCAAGAGTTTCCAAAAATTCCACTTCTCCACAATCGATCGGCTTACTTATGTGTAGTTAAAGAAAAAAAAACCTGTTATCACTGGTTACTCGCGCTTATCGGGCACGTGGACACCACGCCGGCGTGCTTTGATTATATTTAATTACGATGATATTCGGTTTTAGCTGATGTCAATTATAACTGATTATCCACTCGCTGGTGAGCAATCAAACCCTGCTCGGACGGAATCTGTTTACGTCGAGGGAATGATGTTCTCCAGCTTTGTGCAAGATTGGCTGGAGACAGATACATTGTTGGTGTAAAAGGCAGCAGTCACCAAAGTTTTTAATCTCAAGGATTTTAAAATAAAGAAAAAGCACTGAAATGACTTTCTCATTGATAAATACATTTACAAGACTTATCTGAGAGCACTTTAAATGTATCGAGTTATTAAGATGTAGCTCAATGTCCAGCGGTGGACTTCTGTCTGCTGATGATGATGATGATGATGATGTAACGAAGCAGCGGAAGTTACATTAAAATAAACAATATATTCACTCATTATATATTCAATTTTATTCTGCGAAATAGCGATATTTCTATGTGGACCTTCACTTGGCAACAGCTGGTCTGAATGTTTGTTGGAGACAGTGTCGGTCTTCCTCTTCAATTCAAACGTTGCCAATGACAATGTTAGTACTATATCTATATATCTGTTTATCTATAATAGAAACATCAGGAGCTTCTTCATTCCTGTGATGTTCAACGCCATCGTGAACACGGAACACGGATGTTCAATCTCGCTTCGCCGGTCATAACATCCCCACCACTTTCTTTGGGGTAGGAACTTTGTAAAATCCATTCTCAGCTGACCTCTGAACCGCAGAAGCAATATCTCTACCTAATTTTGAGTGTTTAAGTCTAACAACTTAGTAGATCTCGTGAAGAGTGAATGAATCTTTGCATTTCTCCTATGTATACATGATTAGGAAGAGAGAGAGAGAGAGTGAGAATTTTGATAAAGCTAACTTTTTTTTTTTTCAATTTCATAGACAATATATAACACTATATTACGATCTCACGTGATGGTAGCCTTTGATGGTAATATGTATGAAGATCAGACATTATTAGGGTCTCCTTGTGTTCTAGACGTAGGTACCACTCATGACCTGTGTTTCAGCACGTGAAATTAAGTTGCATCGCAAATAAAAAAAAAATGACGAATACTTTTATCAATGAACCGCGAGCCTGGCACTCCACTTGTTAACCAGGCCTATTCCTTCTATAGGATTTCTTGGCTGGACTTTGGGATTGTTGATGTCCACAGCTGGACGAAGATCTCCCAATGATTCGTGATCTCGATGACCGTTCAACGACCCTCTCCTTGGAGTACACTCCTCATTTCCTCTTCACGACCCGCCGGGGACGGAGAGGCGGTGGGTTATTATAGCTCATTTATTGCGCCTACTGCAGCTGCCAAACATTACTGTGTTCCGGTTTGAAAGGCGCTGTAGCTAGTGTAATTATTAGGCTAACCACACTTGACATCTTATGTCTAAAAGCGTTAACCGCAGTGTGTTACTGTGCAGCGCCATGTTGTTACGGACAGGCGTATCACTTGCCATCAGCTGGTCATCCCGCTTGTCTCTTTGCTTTAATTGAATATAAAGTAATAAAATCTTGTAAATGACTCAATAAATACATGTCACCACTCGTCAGGGTTAGTTTTTAATAATTGCCCCCGACCCCCGACCCCCAGCCCCGATAACTTAACTTAAATTATTTTAAATTGGATTCAGTTGGATTAATTGATTTCAATATTTACGTACACGTTATCATCGCGATGACGAAATCCCTGTTCATGTTGCGATACAGGCGGACGAGCCGGGGGGAGTTGGGAGGAGAGACGAGTGGGCAGGAGGGTGGGGGATGGAGGAAGGAGGAGGGTGAGGAGGTGAGCGGCAGTTCTCATTATCATACGTTTCAAAGAGCACCGAAAAGCCTTGTCATGAAGATACATCCCGACTCTACTAGTGATGAGCAAGACCAAGACCAAGACCTGGACAATTTTGGTATTCGTCTTGGTCTTGTTGTAATACCTCTAGTCTTGGTGTTGGTCTTTGTTTTGGTCTTGGATGTGCTTGTGTAAAATTGGTCTTGGTCTTTCGAAAAAGCAAGACCTAGATGAACTTTGCTCATCACTAGTTTCTACCCTCGAAATTCATAGAATGCTACCCTTGTTAATTCTGAAGGGGCTTCACATATGATGATGTACACACGGCGTCGTGTTGTCTTCATCTCATTGGGAAATATGCAGGACTTTTTTTTATTCTACAAAGCGACGAGACCAGCGACACATTCACTTGATGGTCAGTGATACGCTTGTTCACAACGTGGCGCTAGTTGAGATTATACACAGCACAACATTGCGCTCATCGCCATGACATATAAAACGTTAAGCCTTGTCTCCCAATAATTTGACTAGCTACAGCATCCTTCAGTCCGAAACAGAGTACTGTTAACACAGTACTGTTCATCGGCTGCTATAGCCGCTGCGGTGGTTCCAAGACGTTCTCTAGCAACAGACCTACCAGCAGTGATCGTCACGCGGCAACGTTGACTGCATTGCTATAGTGTATCGAGCTGGTAATCTTTACAGGATAAACCTGAACTATTCTCGAAGCGGTTGTCCTTATATGATTCATCATCATCATCATCATTAGCAGCCAATAGACTTGAACATAAACATCTTCCAATCCGATTCCCACACGGTAGAGTAGGGATTTATACAGATTTAGGTCATTTCCCACCAGACTCGCCCAATGCGGGTTGGTGGGAGTCAGAGCCTCGTTTGTTAATTAGCAGGGTCCACCGCAGACTGGTAAGCTTGACTTGGATCCTGTGAGTTGTTGTGCGGGACCCTATAGACCCCATTATCAGCTTGCTTCATTGTCAATAAAGCTCCCGTGACCAGTAAGATTACTTACTATCAATCACCACTGTACTGCTCCATCAGCTTTGACCGGATATGTGATTAAGTATGAAGTTCGCATGAACTTGTTTTTAACTTTAATATCAGTCACTTAAGCAACCAAGAACTGCTTGGAGACCAACATATACTTCGCAGTTCCCATCATTGGGCCAGCGTGGTGGGAAATGGCCCGTCCCCATCATATGAACCCTTACAAACGCGGAGTTGTTTGGAGGCCTATGTCCAGCAGTGGGCGTCTATGAGCTAATGATGATGATTTATATTAACAATTTCCGATCATCGCGCACGCAGCGGAGAGGACGTACCGACTTCTTGACCTGATGATATACTTGGATAGAGAACATAACCTACACGAGGATTGATTAAAAGTGACAGCTTTTAAAGCTATGGTTGGCGGAAGGAAGTCGTTAAAAAGTAGGTTTTTTTTTTTTTCAATTTAGCGTACTACTACTACTAAACGTACGGGACGTTCACTTGATGGTAAGTGATACGCACACCCATAACGTGGCGCTAGTTAAGATTGATACACAGCATTATATCGCGGTAGTCGCCTTGAGACAGAAAACGTAACCTCTCGTTACCTCAATATTTACACTAGCTACAGCGCCATTTGAACCGGAACACAGTAATGTTTTCACAGTAGTATGTGTCGGCTGCAACAGGCGCTGCGGTGGTACCTACCTGGACTATCTATAGTAACAGAGATCTACCACCAATAATAAAATACAACAATATCCACGCCCTCGCCGCGCGGCCGCCATTTTTATTCGCCACTTCCTCTGGCTGATGCAACAAAACAACGCGACGCAATCAGTTCGCGAATTTGCGAGGTTCTCGCGATTAAGTTGTTGTTAAATCGCTTAGTTGGTTACATCACGCGGCGGCGCGCGTCCCCGACGTCACCCCGACGCGACCCCAGCTACAATACGATAAGTTTTTTTTGCGGGAGAAATTTTCTTAAAAGACACCTTGCTTCTGGGGGAAGACGAGGTTATGTGGGACTTCTACCCACTAAAATCCCCCTCGGTGGTGTCCCTCAGTGCATTAGGAGGGGCTCCGGGATCTCCTACGGAACGCACCGGTGCCTCCCTGCACGCTGACTAAAACATCCCACGGAAGGGCAAAGCCCTCGGCACCCACGCTGTCATACAGCAAATACAAGACCACCATGCATTTGTCGTCCTCCTAAGGCTTCTTTATTGAACTCTGAGGGCCCCCACCCTCAAGGCCCACGAACCCGAGGACCCTTTTATTCGCCTCGTACAACAGGCAGGGAATACCTCAGTTATATTATTAATAGCCCGAGACTACAGGGCTGATTATAAGTGGCTCCCCACCACCACCAGCTCTAGCTGTTGTTCACAACGTGCTCTTCAATAATATCTATATTGAATTGTTGAATATCTTCAATAAACATCATCATGAGAAGAATGTGGTATTAACTGGCGCTAGGTCTCTGTTGATAAGGACCGTTTAAGTACCGCAGCAGCGCTACTAACGCAGCCGTCACATTGTACTGTGCATACGGATGTTCCGGTTTGAAAGGCTTTGTAGCTAGTATGAAATTACTAGGGTAACGAGACTCAACTTCCTATATCTCAGGAGACGAGTGCAATGTGGTGAACGATGTGTGTGGTGGGCTATACGATTAAAAGGAAAGAGAATTAATATGGAGAGGAACGGAGTGGAAAGGGTGTAAGGTTTCCGCACCACAACTCAGGGGATCACCAACCCACTGGTCTGATCAATAATCGGGGGTCTGACTCCCACCAACCTGCATTGGGTCAGCGTGGTGGGAAATGGCCCAAATCCCCCCATCGATGTGGGATTCTTCGGGGGCGGCCTTTGTCCAGCAGTGGGCGTCTACTGGCTGATGGTGATGATGAATAAAGTTGGATACATTAAACTTAAGTACGGCGCGCCACTTCATGCTGAACTGTGCACACTGTCCGTATCCAATGACGTCCATGTATTTTTTTTATGATGAAGTTCACGCCGCAAGTTTTATTGACGACTACTGCAGCTTCATCAGGCTCAGGGCTGGTGGATCTGGTATCCACCAGCCCCGAGTCCGATACCAGATCCGTCAGATAAAAAAGTCCACGCATACAGATATACTAACCTGTTATTTGTATTATATACGTTGTAAGTAAAGCCTTTGTCCAGCAGTCGGCGGCCACCAGCTGATTCTTCTTCATCAGTATCACTCTTGACACGATGGTCGTGATCATCACTTCAGGTATTAGTCGCAAGTTTCACGACAAAATCGGCTGATGATGATGAAACTTGGAGAACTAGATGTGGAGATTGTTTCTCAACCTGTCCTGCTTGTTTCGTCACTCCGTCTTGATTCTGATGTAAACGTTAGAAGTTTTACACTACAACTCTGTGCTGCTGCACACTGCCGCACTGCTGATGCGGAAACGGTGATGATAAATTACAAGTAAATAACTTTTAAAATTCATTTGTGTCCTAAAGACCTAAGACCTGCAGGCATCTCTGTACGACGAGCAGCACCTCTAATGGATGTTAGTGACGTGATGTTTCAACTATAATATATTGTTTTAGTTTATTTAAGCGAAGAGTTGGAGACAGTTTAACTGATGATCATTATCATCCCCGTAACCTTGGAATACTTACACTGCATTACATTGCGCTCGTCCTTTTAAGACATGTGATAATAAGTCTTATTATCCCACAAATTTTATTTTCGCTGTCCAAACCGGAACACAGTAATATTTGTACACTACCGTTTGTAGCAGGAGTAGGAGCTGCGATGGTATCTAGACCGTTTTCGCCAGCAAAGGTCTAGCACTAGCAAACTTAATCTTTATTTTAAACCATCCTACACCTATTTCCGCTGCTTTAACAGGATACCGGCGTAGTTAGGACTTCACTTTACAAGTCGTAATTGGCTCTTCATACATATGGTGAAGGAAGCGGAAAGCCGCTGGTTTATGTGGGGGTTTTAGGAGGAGACCTATTATATGTCCAGCCGTGGACCTCTGTCGGTTGATGATAATAATGATTACAAGTAGTAGTGTACAGGTTGCTGTGATACCAGGGCATAGCGATTTGCTTATAACCGGACGCACGCGCCGGGAGGCCGTGTCGAGGCCGTGTCGACGTCGTGACCGGCGCGTCATTGTCTTTAACAGGCTTTTTAGTGATGATCCGGTGGATAAATAAAAATGTGATATAGTTAGTTATATTCTTTTGCCGATGTTACCGCGCTTGGGAGCGGCTGCAGTGCGCCCGCGCAGCTTCCTGGGCGGTGACCACCGCCACCATTGGCGCGATAACGGGCGGCGCGCGCGCGCTCCGCCAATCGCCGCGCGCTACACTATCGCCTCTACCTATTCCTACATAAACTGAGTGTATTCACGCGAACTTTTTATGCCTCCAGATGACCATGAAGATGGCTTATCTGCATATTGATTTCCTGGTATATTGTACTAATGTACCTACACATATATCACTATGTAAAGATAAACTTTGTAACCCCTCTAAAGCACGTTATAAGTTCTATGTAAGCGTATCGATAACAACTTGGCGCTAGTTACTAGTTAGGTAGTTTGGCTGGTCGCTTTGATGTTGGAGACTCGTTACCGCAGTATCTCCACCACCTACAGAGTCGTTCAAACCGGAACACAGTAATGTTTGCAAAGTACTGTTTCACGGCAGCAATAGGAGCTGCGGTGGTAACTAGACGGTCACCGGCAACAGAGACACTACCACCAGTAAAAAAGCAGAGTAAAGTAGACTTGACAAAAGATTAACTTCACATCGAATAGAAACGCATACAAATACTTTAAAATATTTGTTCTTCTGCATTATACATAGACAAATTTAACTAACGGTTTCCGTATCCGAGACCGAAGAAGCTGTATTTATTTAAGAAGCATCAACATCATCTACAGAAGAAAAGCTTCATTATATACTAGATTATAAACAAAAATTTCGTTACATTTACTTCCGGTTTACGTTCATGTTAAAAACTGATATTATAATAAAAGCTCAACCAATCATCTGCTAGTTATTAATGACCAGTGCTGTTGCTCCCGCGGCGTACTTATCTCTTGCTTAGTAACACAGAGGTCGCTAGTTCGATACCGTGGCCACGTGTTGTAGAGTTTGGTTCGTGGTGGTGATGACTAACTGGTCAACGAGCTTACTCTGTACTGATAAGTAAATTGTTTGTCATGCGAATCCCGGCGGCGGTGTGATGTAACTGGTGCCTCAGTTTGCGAAGCGCGGGCTCGCGGCAGCGTTACGTACGCGGCGGACTAACTTGCATCAGCTCAAAGCTTTGGTTGAAATTTTAAATTTTAGATCTTTAATATCAAAATGATCCCTTACTGTCGGCCTCATAAAAAGGCTGAAAGTCACTCAAAGGACAATGGAGAGAGCTTTGCTCGGAGTTACTCTGCGCGAGGGAATCAGAAATGTGAAGATCCGTAGAGGAACTAAGGTCACCGACATAACCCAAAAGATTGCTAATCTTAAGTGGCAGTGTGCAGGGCACATTGCTCCAAGGACCAACGGCCGATGGGGCAGTAAGGTTCTCGAGTGGCGCCCGCGTACTGGTAGACCTAGCGTTGGAAGACTACCTACAAGGTGGACCGACGATCTGGTGAGAATAGCTGGAATCCACTGGATGCGGGCAGTGTGGGACCGATCGATATGGAAATTTTTGGGGGAGGCCTAAGTCCAGCAGTGGAAGTCTATCAGATGATGATGATGAATATCAAAATTGTCCATAATAATACTAACTTCTATATATCAGTAGATAAATTGTAAATCCTTCCATATGACCACCTACAAACGGACTCTGGTGCCCGGCGGTACCGGTGGTCATGTTCACTGTGACGGACACCAGAGCAGCGCAGGACCAATGGATGTGATAATCTCTGGAGGAGGTCTATGTCCAGCAGTGGACTTCTATGGACTGATGATGAGATAAAATGTATGCGATTTAAAAAAAAAAAAAAAAAACGCATATTGCTGATATAAATATTTGAAAAGGAGATACTAATAGTGCTAATACAGGCGCTTTAATATATATTTGAAGGATTTGTGCCGGTTCCATATCCATAATAATCCTGAGGATATCATCTGTGTCAGAACTAACCTGTTAAACTATTATTGTTGTAGTAAATATCTAGTATTGATATTTATATGGTAATGCTTTCTTACATTGGTCCACCTATCGGCCGACCCAGGCATCGCTGAAAGGATGCTGTAGAGCAAGACCTACGTGAGCTACAAGCAGTGGACTGGCGAGAACTAGTATGCGACAGACAATGCTGGAGTACTCTTGTGACGGAAGTTAAGACTCACTTTAGGTCGCTGCGCCAGAGGAGTAAGTAAGGAAGTAATGCTATCTTATTGCGAATTTCTTCTACCCTTAGTAACAGAGTAGATATTAAAAAATTGTAAAAATTTGTTATTGATTCAATTTATGCTTAATGTGGTGGCGGGGACAGTCTAATCCGTCTTCTGTTCATTCGTTTGAGTGATGTCTCTAGCGGTTTACTGTCTAAGTCTATAAACGGATAGAGGAGAAGTTTCCCTGTGACCGTTACAACCATATTCCGCCAACAGCTGCAACGATAGATTGATGTCTGAGACGCGATGCGTGATAGAAGGAAAGAAATGAAAAGTAAGAACAGTGTGAAAGATGAAAAGGGTGGAATAGAATAAGACAAGAAGAATGAAAGAAAATGAATGTGAGATCACAAAAACGTAAAACTCCCCGATCGAACTCAACCAGAGGAACATTTTTACAATAAATAAGCCTTCCGGACCTTCCGGTCGGTAATCTGCATACCAAATGCTGTTGAAGTTTATCAGATCTCATCTTTTGCTTTCCAACATTCTGATCTCGCTGAAGTTGATGAGATCACACGGTTTGGAAGGTCTGTGTTCAGTAATGGACACCGAAATCTTATATAAAGTGTACAATACCCATTTCGTGGCAATTATTACAGGAAGCGGATGTGCTTCTTGTCAAAAGCAGAAGTATTATAATAACCTCGCATAAAAATTTTAATGTTTTTTTTTTTACTTCATTTGTAGAGGGTTTAGAAACAAAATGAGCATATCACCTCCAAAGTAATCTTTTTTTATTGTACGAAGTCATGAGACTAGCGAGTCGTTCACCTGATAGTAAGTGATAAACTTGCCCATAACAACGTGGCGCTAGATAGGATGATATACAGCACCACATTGTGCTCGTTTTACCACGTAAGATGTAGTTGTTTCCCCAGTAATTTTACCAGCTACAGCGCCTTTCAAACCCGGGTACAGTAATGTTTTAATCGCACTGTTCGTCGGCTGCAGTAGGCGCTGCGGAGGTACTTACCTAGACTGTCTCCGGCAATAAAGTCATACCAGCGGTAAGTAATAACAGGAAAACAGTCATCAGGAATGGGATTAGCAAAGACTGTACATATTTATTTGTAAAATAAGGTAAAAAAAAAAACAAATCAATAAAAAAGCGCTGGCTCCAGATGGCATTCTTGTAGAAGTATAGAAGTGTCGGGGTGATTCAGGAATAATCGTGTTGACCGAAATTATTCAATAAGATACCTCTGGAGGGAGCTTGCATGCCGGATGCTTGGAGAATGAGTGTAATCATCCCACTTTACAAAGGCAAAGGATGCAGATATGAATGCAACAGCTACCGAGGTATCAAGTTCTAATATACTATGAAAGTGTTATAGACATCCGAATGCACATGGACTGCACACTCTCCGAGTGTCATTATGGCTACGTCCCGGGTTTATCAACGGCCGACCCGACTTTCGGCACGAACATGATAGCTGAAGAACATAGAGCAAAAGAAAAGCCTCTTTATGTCGCATTTCTTGATATGGAAAAGGTTTTTGATTGTGAACCTCGAGAAACTATATAGTAGAGTCTCAGGTTTCGTAATGTTCCTGGGGCATATGTGTATACTATCGCTGACATGTACAGAAATGCACGCTCTTTCGTAAGAACAACTGTAAGAGTGAGAAAATCCATCCCAATCACAGAAGGGGTTCATCAGGGCTCAATTTTGAGTCCCTTTTTGTTTAGCTTAGTGCTGGATACACTCACTGAAGATGCTCAGCAAAAAGATGCATGGACTTCTATATACGCGGATGATGTAGCGATATGCACGTCAAATAATGAGGAGATGAATGTGGCGTTAAGTGCGTGGAAATAACAGCTCCTAGCAGGAGGTTTGGTGCTAGGCGTTGCTAAGACCCAGTATATCGAATGTAACGTCATTACCACTCGCACTGACCCAATAGTAGTTAATGGTCAGGTTGTCCACCAGTCCGATCAGTATAAATATTTAGGTAGTGTAATATATATCCGGTATGTATATGTATGATAAATCCGGTAATTTGGCGAGCAACCTTTAACGCGGTATATCCTCCTTTTGGTTTAATTGGCACGAGCTCACCGGAATTACCTGCGATACGAGGCTGCCTATCAAATTTAAGGGGCTAGTTTATAAATCTGTAATAAGACCAGTTCTGATTTATGGCATCGGGACATGGGTAATGACAAAATAAAAAAGTAACGAGACTCAACAAGATCCGCAATGAGTACGTGCGCGGTAACCTCGGAGTACGCGATGTCGCCGACAAACTGCAGGAGAACTGGCTGCGATGGTATGGGCAAGTCAAAAGGAGACTACCAAAACACATAGGCAACAAAACACTCAGCATCGATATACCCAGCAAACGGTGGAGGAGAAGACCGAAGTTGCGATGGCTGAATGTGGTGACAAAGAATATGATGAGCTGCGATCTCAAGGAAACGATGATCCAAATAGAGCCAATTGGAGTGAAAGAAGTAAGAAAACAAACCCTGTCATAAGACAAAGCAAATACTAAGAAAAAGTGTCGTGTTATTCTTAAAAGAAACATTTGCCTAATCGTCATCAGTTAGACCGTGGAGTAGTGCCACTTCCGGGTGAGGATGTGCGACGTGCTATACAGTGGACATTTAATATACTCGTTAGTTACTAATAAAAGCTCCAGGACATCCCCATCCAGCACGGTACCAAACAAACTTAGCTCAGATTCTTTTTAGGACTTAGAAGGTTAGGACGTTAGAAGCATCTATCTTCTAACATCATCATGGCAACAAACAAGCATACAGGCGGTAGTGATCAGCTGCCGTAGCATAACAAGCATGTGATAGCAGAGTGTTGCCGACTACAGATCTTTGTTTATCAGCTGTACGTTTATTGCTTAAATAGAAACTTGGGAATGTCGGTCTATAAAAATTATTCAGCACTGATATGCGTTCATGTCAAGTCCTAGGCGTACCGCCTGCCATCCGTCGTGTTCCGTTACGTCGGCCGCGTGTTATTATCGGTTCGATCTAAATCGTTAATGCACTAGTAAATCCTGAATTCGACTAGATTCTAAAAGATTTACGATTGCCTGTTATCGGGGATTTTTTTTCGTTACAACTGCAATAACAATGAAGTAATCACTTAGATACTTGTTACATGTTTTTTATCTTCTATCTATCTATATTTGTATTCAATAATGTAGGGTGGGAATCGATAAAAACAATATTCGTTAGCTACTTGAATCGGTTCCGAGGAGACCGTACACTGAAATAGCCAGATTTTTTTTTTACGTGCATCAGGGTTAAAACTGGTGCGTTCCGTAGGAGATCCCGGAGCCCTTCCTAATGCAATGAGGGAGACCACTGAGGGGGTTTTAGTGGGTAGAAGCCCCACATAACTTTATCTTCCCCCAGAAGCAAGGTATCTTTTAAGATTTCTCCCATTGATAAAAAAAAAGAAAACTAATTAAACAATTTAAAAATTTATCCTAAAATCTTGACCAGGATTAAATATTTCCAATCAAGACCATTTATAGTTGAGGAACTATGACTAGGCTAGACTAGGCTAATGACATTATGAGACTAGACTAATGCGGACTATTTACAGTTAAATTATACTTAAGCAATGTATGTATCCAATTTCCTTTTTTAATCATAAATTAGGGTTGTTAATAAAGTGTGTTTGAACCCTTAACGAGAAAAGAAGATAAATGATCTATGAGGATCAATTGAAGAGCTATTTGTTATATCTCATAGCAAACTTGACGTTGTGAATAGGACTCTGTTTGCTTTGGTCCTTTCTAAGGATGTATATAGGTACTGTAAACTATTGTTTAATGCTAGGACTATATGCAGTATAGATGGAAGGTTCAGGTCGCATGGTGCGGTGCGTCACACGACATTATTGATACGGTTGGGTAACGCGGGCGGTGCGTATCTCTCGGCTCGTAATCGCGGTGACCTCTCGCCGTGGTGGTGCTCTGTTGCCACCGCGAACTGGTTGCCGCCGGAGCGGGCGGCAGCTGGTGGCAGGTCGCGAACTCTGATCGAGCTCGTTGATTGTTTTTACTGCCTACCTGACGCAATGGCTCAGCCGGTTAGCCTGTGCTAAGGAGGTCAAAGGTTTGCTGACCATGTGGCGGCTAATCTATTCGTAGTTTCTTTTAAAAGTAAGTATTACAGATTTCGTAAATTTATCGTTTCTATGAAAAAAGATAACAAAAGACTAGGAGGTGGAGAAACGAGAATCAGAGGAGAGTTTGAGAATAATCCCAATCCATTTTGTATTTTGTTCATACTAATATTAAGGATTTTTTGGACATTCTATTTAGGTTTTTCTTTGGAGTCATTTATTCCTTAGGTAAATGTGAACTCTATTAGATCAAAAATACAAAAACACAAAAAAAGTTTATAAAAAAAAAACTGAATACTTATGATAGTAATAGTGGTGTCATTAATGAGTCATTATCGGCCGATAGACGTCCACTGCTGCTCATAGGCCTCCCCTAAAGTTCCTTACATTTGTAGGGGTTCCTTAGGGGAGTTCTTTACTGCCTAGAGCTCCTGTTCTGCACAATGATGAATTGAATCCCCTTCCGGTTACCTAATTATATTTCGTTGTTTGTTTTAGCTAATTTAAGTTTTGTTTTAAGATGTTGCGTACACTCAAGCAGTTCTGAATAAAGCATTTTTCTCTCTTTCTATAACTGTATGCGGCGTGTTCATGTTATAAACTTGTATAAGTGTAAACAATTGTTGTTTAGTGTTTATTATAAAAAATAAAAAAAAACCATTAATAAATGGTCAATTGACATAGATCGCAATTGATCTTATCATCATTAGTCACAATGTCATAGAGATGTAAAAGTTCACCAGAGATCTTTTTAATGCGACCAGTGCTTAACAAACCAGCCGCAGGGTTAAGTAAGCTGGTGCTAGGTCTCTGTTGCCAGAGACCGTCTACCGTACCGTGTTCCGATTTGAAGGGCGCCATAGCTGATTAAATTACTAGAGAAACGACTACATCTTGTGTCAAAGCGACGAGCACGAGCGGTGCTGTATATACCATCCTAACTAATCACGTTGTTATCGGCATGCGTATCACTTACCATCAGGTAAACATCTCGCTCCCTTCGTCGCTTCTACTTCTTCCTCCAGGCCTTTTCCCAGGGGTCGGTACGCAGTACGTACTTTTTTCCATATCCCTCTATCAGCCGAAATATTCGAATTCACACTCTTACACGTGTCTTCATCGCTACGTAGATTAAAGGGTATGTGTAGGTGCGTGCGTGGTGATGTAACAGCTGATTGTCATTGCGGAACCAGATGTGCGGCGAAGCCTTTAGTGCAGTGCGAAGTGTCTCGGTGTGGTGTCGCGGGGTGGTGTCGCGGGGCGGTGCGGTGCGGTGTCGCGGCGGCGGCGGGGGAGCCGCACTATCACGCGGCAGGCATGGGCCCCGGCGACTTTGACCCCGGATTCCACAGTATTGTTCCTTTGAATTGTTACGACGCTGCGATAACGCGGCGCATACTTAACGGCGCAACTTATCTTAGAGGAATCTTTAATACTTTCAAGCTTAAAAATAGATCGCGCCGTTTTATCTCTCGCCTCCTACACGTCGAAGCGATGAGACGGGTCTAATGTCCGCCCGATGGTAATTGATACGATAGCAGATGACCGCGGTGCGACAGTATGCGTTATAACACATTGCCTTCTTCGCTATGAGACACGAATTAAACTAAAAGATCACCATCATTTTTATTTCTACAAAGCGACGTCACTTTTTTTTTGGTTTCGTGGGAAAATCTTCGAAAGATACTCTGCTTCTGGGGAATTCAAAGTGAGATTTTTACCCACTAAAGCCCCCTCGGTGGTCTGCAACAGTACATTCGGAGGCTGCGGTATCTCTTATAAAACGTATCGATGTCGCACTACACTTTCTGTTAACATCTCTCTGAGGAGAAGCCTAACCCACGCTCCGTCGCTGAGCCATACGCTGTCCTATGCAGGTTCGCTTGTTGAGTGATAAGGGCCCCCACCCTCAAAGCCCGCGAAATTCCTAGACCCTTTTAGTCGCCTTGTACGACAGGAAAGGCTTACTACCGTAATCCTATTCTTGCTAGCCTAAGACTACAGGGCTGATGTACCGACGTTACCTGCTCTACCTGATTTTAACCGATACGCCTGCACATAACTACGTGACGCTGGTTAGCATAATGTACACAGCACTACATTGTGCTCCTCGCCTTGTGACATAAGATGTTACCCCCGTAATCATTCGTTACAATGGTCTTTAAACCGGAACACAGCAATGTTTACACAGTACTTTTTGTCGGTTGCACTAGGTGTTGCGATGGTAGAGTTTATTCCTAGACAGTCTCCGACAATAGAGACGTACCACCAGCAAATTTGGAACAACTTCAGTCAGAGTAATAAATATACTGCGTATGTACGTGTACGTTTATTGAAAATCCTTCATGTTAATCTCATGAGTACGGAATAAAGAATTGGATGATTCAAAATGTTTGATCGGATTTTTTGGTCGATTTATGTTAGATATCAGATTATAAAGAACCCTCAGTATAACAGCAGAGTATTCAGTTGTACAGCGCTCATAATCCCTGAAGTGAGAAGTGGTTTGATTGAATTGAATCGTAAAACGGTAATGTTTGCACACTACCAATAAAACCTGTTCAAAGCGAGTTCGTACGTCAGTGAACCTGTGAACACAAATACAGTGATAAAGGCCATTGACCATGCAAATAGGTCAGCGGTGCGATCAGCTAAGCGCAGTGGCAACGCTCAAGGTCGCAGCTAGACAAGCGGGGAACGACCGCCTCGCAAAACAAACAGACGTCGCGGCGAGCACGCGGTCCATTGTCCACCGGCGGCAGCTCCGACTGACCTCAGGGTGCGCCCAACGAAAGCGCCGCACTCTAGGGCTGCAGCGTCAGGTATATTTCACCAAAAAACTACGAGGTGATGATTTGTTGTTACTACATGCCTGCTCCATAATATGACAATTTCACATGTTATAGCGAGCTACGAACTGGAACACACGTCTGCTAGAACTTAGATAGGTCGGCGTGGAATAGTAGATAGACTTTAGATAGGATAGCAGATCAGTAGATAGATTTCAGCTTATTGAAGTTCACTGATGTACTCGGCCTTTCCAAATTTTTGGGATCTTTAGATAGGGGTTATTGCCATACTTTCCCTACTGAATGCACGAGTGAGCGCAGTATTGGGGGCAATACCCAAGATATTGCTTTCTTACTAATATAAAAAAGGTCGGTATCCATTTTCCCGCCGTTCTACCTTTAACACAAACCGAGGATGATGCAACAGAGGGTAAATTCCAACCCGTCTATAACACAGGGAACGGGTATGTATTAAGATAAGATAAAGTTAATTTATTGCATTGTTTTACATGCCTTCGATATTTGAAGTCCCTGATTCCTGGACTAGGAGGAGTATGAGAAGAAAAATTAATAAGGAAAAAAAAAACCCTAATTAATTTATACAAGAGGCAGCAATAAGTCGTCCATCTCTTTATACTCCAAGAATATAAGCCAGTTGCAGTTGGCAGTATTGACAAGATGGGTATCACTATTTATTGGTAAAAATAACATACACTCATATCACCATTGACTTCAAATAAGATAAAATATACATGAAGTTAGTTTAATAGGGACACATACCTGACAGGATTCTACCCAAACTTTTTCTTCTTTCGATATAGTTTCAATAAGACAAAGTATCGCGGCAAGCACTAGGAATTCATAAATACTATGGAGAAAAATTTTCCTCCCTCTCTACTACAACAGACACAGCCATCATTTTGAACGTTGTCTTTATTTTGTCAATTTAGACACAGTTCCCTTTTCTGCCGGGGTAAAATTGTTAGAACTTTGTCCTAAAAATTCTGAATTTGGAGAGTAGTGATTATGGATTCACACATATATAGCTTCCCTGATGGTAAGTAATCGCCATAGCATATGTATTAGCATCGAAAAAGTAAAAGAAAGACTCTAGATGTGCGAAAGGCTCGCAAAGCTGGAGTGTTCAGAGTTGTACCGCTTCTACTTTTCGTGCTTGAATACAGTTGCTTAACGTGGTGCTGTGAAAAGGGTACACGAACGGTTCGCGCCCTGTTCATGGAGTACAGAAATTCTCTAATGATATTTCTCATTCTTTGTATGAGCAACAGTTTGAGCGGCGAGGTGATGGTGATGCGGGCGGCGCGCGGCGCGCGGCCGACAACCCTGCCCGCGCGCCGCTATATATCGCGCGGCGAGGGTGCGACGCGCACAGTCTCCTCCCGAGCGCCGCGCAAGTAGCACGCATGCGTCTCGATCTCCTCGCATACTTCAATTGTTTACGCCGAAGAAATCTACCGGCAATGGGTCCGCGGGTGCTTGTGTTTCTTGTGCTAGTCAACGTTAACTTTTTAAGTTTCGAACTTGAAGTTATGGGCGCGTGCGCGAACTGCGCCAACGGTGAGCTCAGCGTGACGGAGCTGACCACCGCGAGGATAGAGTACGTGAAGCAGCAGATACTGAGGAAGCTACGGTTGAACAGGAAGCCTGCGGTGGCCGTGCCAGTGAATAGTTTGCCGATGCCGGTGGCGCAGGGCCAGACCCTCAGCGCAAGCTCGGACAAGCCGCCAGAGTTCGACGACTACTACGGCAGAACGGAACAGAAGATCATATTTCCAGTTGAAGGTGAGCCACGTGTATATCTTTTCATTAGAGGAATTTTCCCAAATCTAAATACTTGTTGGTCAAGCGCTCCAGCTCTTGAATAAAATATTTATGAAGTATATGGTAGAGTTAATTTTTCTTACGATTATTAATTGTTATTACCAAAAATATTCTTGTTCTGGAAAAGATTTTTAGGAGATCTAGATATTATGAGTATTAAAATTTTGCTGGAATAGATTACGGTTGTAATATTACATACATTTATCTAATTTTTAGTGGCGTGGTTTAGTACTAATGTTTAATAAATCAAAACGTTTTAGCATTGCCTCTTATTTTTCTGCGGAAATCATGTCATTAAATCAACTTTCATCAACATGAATCACTAATAATTTTAATTATTAAAAGTGGTGAGAGGTCTATGTAACATACTTCATTTAAAGTATTTATAACTTTTCTTATACTTAAGATTTCTCCATTCACTAATTAGATGATCTCCGATGACACAAGTTTAGCTATTATGTATTTGGTACAACAATAATGCAATGTAGGAGCACTTCGATATGTTTTTGTTATCGAAAATTGCAACAATATTTGAATTCAAAGAAATCTATGACAATCTTTGGAATAAAGAAATGCTTCAGTTCCACTTAAGGGAGCCGTAGCAAGCGCAGCGACGGGCGTCATGAGAAAAATTGACTTCGTACAATATACAACATTCCCAATTTAAGAATAGAATTGTATAGGGCATGTCATTTGGTATCAGGTAGACGCTTTGCTGATAATCACGTTTGTGATACAAAAATTAAAATGTACCACGTGTTAAGTAAGAAATAGCATGATTTGATATTTAATTATAATATTCATAAAACCTAGCGATTGTCAATGATGACAATGAGTTAGACAAGAACATTGAATGCCTGTACAATTGAGTAAAACCTTTAATATTCAGATTTTTCCTTTATTCAAGCGAGATGTCCGCAATCGGACACATTTCGCATCTCACTATCTCGCTACAAGTGGTGACTCCGACGTGATGCACCAATTCTGTGCTATGGCTAGCCCGCAGTTGTTCCAATAATTCCGTCAAACATTATTTTGAGATTATATGAAGAAAAAAGTAGATTGGTGGCAATGTACAATCAGGTGAACTAGAGAAATATATATTACATATCTCAAAGGTCGGTCCTCCACGTGTGTGTTTATATAAAAAATAAAATTTAATAGTGAACTTTGAACCCCGTTTCGTTTGTAAACAAGAAAATATGCGGAATTAACGAATACCCTCGCGGTGCGGCGCGGCGCGGCGCTGACGGGGCGCACGGCTGAAGTTTGCACCGCCGCGTGATTGTTTGTAAAGTTTATAAATAGATCATACATATCACCAACGTGGCCGACAGTTTACATTATTTACTATTTAATAATGGAAAACTAATTCCAGATAACTTCTGCATAAGATGAGGCATCTCTAAAATATTGGCGAAGGACCTGGTTTACGAAGCGTTTAAGTATATCTTCTTCTGAAAACCTCTCAACATAGAATGTTTTATGCAAAAAAATTATGCATATGCATAAAATCTTTAAATATGTATTAGAGCTTTAACGTAGCCGTAGGTCAATTTGTAATGACATCGTACGCGCTCTGTGTTTAACAGAGCTATGGGTTCCGGTGAAAGATAAAATCGCGAGAAAACCAAAAAGTTGCACGAAAACGATTATCAAAGTTGCTAAAAATTTTATTTAATACTTTTATTATTTCTGTTCTCATCTATAGATCCTTATTTCTTATATTTCGCTGTCTATTTACATTATATATTCGATGAAATTGAAAACAATAAGATGCATATGTGCGAACACATTGACTTTCCTCTTACAACACATTATTTGTAGAGTACATACCAAAAAAATCTGTGAAGAATTCAAATGATAAATTAAAAATTTAAGTCATAACTTACTTTACGTATCAAATAGTTTGTTTTAAAGTAATAGTAAATTTTTGTGGATATCGGTTTGTGACCACCTGTGGACATCCATATTTGTAAATAATGTATCCACGAGATAATCTGTTCCTGTTTATATTATTTAAACATTTTAACAGATTTGATGTGAGCGCGTGTCTGTCTGTGTGTGTGTACTACGGTCGGCGACACGTGTAAAGGTCAGTTAAGACGGAAACAATAAGCGATAATGTCTCCTCTATTTACCTAATTATCTCACGCGAATCCGTCCGTGATAACATCGTGATGTAACGGCCGTAATGGCCTGACCTAAATCCATTATCACGCCATACGCGACCTGGTGGTAGCACCCACCGACAGTTTGAAAAGAATCTCTGAATTATATTCAGAGATTTGTCCAAATAATACACCTGAAGAAAGGTAACGGTCTTAGAACAGATCCCTATGGTGCACCATTTAATAGAAAAGAGCAAATAAGATTTTTCGCTCTCCCAAAATCATTTATATGTAAACCATATCCCAATATTTTGAATACGATAATGTGTTTTATATAACAACTTAACTTGGTTGGTATTTTTTTACCAACTACTGGTGCCAGACCTAGTAGGACGTTATATCAAATACTTAAAGAAATAATATCAAGTATCACTCTAGAGAAAAGTCTCTCCGATGGTAATACATACAGAAAATAAAAAAAATTTACGAGTAATAGAGTATAAAATAAATTAGTTCTATAGAAATAATAAATGTCTTGTCATAATACATTCTGTCTAGTTGAAAGATATAGTCGTCATCAACACATCATTATAAACTTCAAAACTTTCGCATCAAATCATGAAGCTTTACACAACTTTGTTTTTATTTTACAAACGTTAAACATTTTTTAAGCTATTATAACGTAATTATTTCCGAATACTCCTGTAATAAGGTAATTTTTATACGAATTATTAGAAGATACTTCTCTCAAAAAAAGAAAATCAATTGCAAATGAAGCGAGCCTTTTGATTTCTCATAAATTTTATTATTAACAACTATTCGCGTCGTTAACATACCTGTTAAATGAAAAATTCTTGTCCTTAAATCGTATTCCTCATATCTAAGGGTGGTGAACATTTCCATCCATAACTTGTCCATACGATGTTACCCCGTCACGTCTTATCTCCCGCTATTCCGAGAGCATCGAGATGGTGTAGTGGAATGTGTTCTCATTATCACGAACCCAGAATGTAAAGAGAAGTGAAAAAATAACAATTAGATGAAGCAAATGTTTAATATTTGCTATAATTTCATTTCATCGCTATTTCTTTTACTAATTTACTACAAAATAACATGTTCGTCTCCAAATTAAATGATGATGCTCTCATAGATCGTAATTCAATTTCAGGTATTGTTTCACTATTGCGTTTTATTACGAGTAATACAATGTAATTTATCGCATGGATCCCCACGTAAGTTATTTTAATTACAAAATCGTTAAAGTTGTAAAACAACGTTATCTGCTGCGACCTCACGTAAGCGATACACTTCATGCTGATCTTGCAGTTCCTCACTCACTCGCCTCATCACTTTATCGATTCGTAGTTCCGTTCATGTCGACAGATTTTTTAAACGTCAATCTAAACTAACAGTTAAGTACATGGTTATCTAATTTAAGATCGTAAGTTCAGATCCGCTACTGAAACATTGTAGCGAACGAGCTCGTAGCACAAGTGTAACGTTTAGTTCACTTTACCGAGAATTACAATGATAAAGTACATTTTGCAATAATGAAAGTATTAGTTGTGTTGTTTTGATGGTTTTGCTGGTGATAGATTTGTAATTGTTAACGGTGATGCAAAACATCACCCACAACAATAAATAAATAATTTACTACAGATAACAAAGTGTGTGATTCATGTTAGGTTAGGTATTCAATGATAAGATAGTATCTATTAGGCGCCAGAGTGAGAATCGAAATATTGTAAAACGTCTCCGAAGAGTGAACGATGTACGTTTCGGATTATTAACTTAATCTGAACACTAGTTGGGATTTTGTGTTGTTAATAGAGCGCTATCGGGCGACCTTTTATTAATTACTGATTTAACGGAACTAATAAACTTTGAATGGGCTTTATCAAAATAGAGCGCGAGGCGGTGCGGCGCGGCGCGGCGCTGAACCCGCACTCGGTGTAATTGGCGTTTATCACCCGGCTATTGGGCGCTCGGGGACAGGTCAAAGCTGTTTAGATTTGAGGTCGGGTGTGTCCGTGTCTTGGACTAAAATAAGTTTAAAGTCTGAACGATTTTTCTTTTATATAGTGCATCGTCACGAGCGGGGCGTTCACCTGGTGGTAAGCGATTCGCCGGTCAATAACAACGTGGCTATTTAGAACGTTTACACAGCACAAAATTGCTATTTTCGTTTTGCGATTTAGTTTTATTACTATACGGGATATAGATAAACGTGATCGTATCTAGTGACTTTTGGAAAACATAAACGAGAATCCTACCTTGTATTACATTTTAATTATAAAGAGTAAAAAATTAATTATAAAAACAAAGAAATAATTATTAGAGATCCATTTGAAGTGGAAGGTTTACGATGGAGTCTTCGACGGGTCCGTGGGTCGGAGCCAGTGTCGGCACGCGCCGCGCATGCGCAGCCCGAGTGATCCCCGCGAGATAATGCGCCGCCGCCTCCGGAGCTTGTGGAGAGGAAAAGAAAAAAGGTCGCACGATAGCCTAATCAGCGCACCGGTCAACGTATCCACTCGAATTCCATGTAGCTCTATATTTAACAACGAGAACAATAAAAAAATAGCGATCACTTGTGAGACGCAATAACATTTATCGCAATGGGTATGTTACGCCGCGCGTTTGAAAACAACTCGTAGTAAAGTAAAATCACTGCGTTTACGTTTCTCTCGGCGCTTGAAGATACAAAATGGTATTCTCTCAGGATTCTGGTTATATAATGGTAAATTATACATCAGCCTATAACAATGCGGCGTTAAGATGACATACACTGCTCCGAATTATGGTTATCACCTTAAGACACGTTAATAAATCTCGTTGCTCCAGTAATATCACTTGCTACAACGTCGTCGGGAGAAAGGTTGTATTCTTTTGTCCCTGTGTACCGTAGTCGTGTGGTAAAAAAACTCTAGGAAATTAGTTGCAGTTTTTCTAGTTATCTTTACTGATCTACAGCCATTGTAATTTCTTATACCAGGCGGGTACTCCTAGCAGAGGAGGCAGTAGATATTAATAGGCGAACTTTTTGGATATTATTAGCCCCTTTCTAGTTTCAGTAGCGAGTATTTTTTAATACTTTGGGTATTTTGCTCCTAACAGGTACAGATTTCATTTCACCAATTTTCAAAATGTGGGTTTTTATGGTAGTCTCATAAATTTTGTCTCTTGTTCCAGGAGAATGCCTGACGACCGGGCGGTATCCTTTCATCTGCTTGCAGTTCGAGCTGCCTCCAGACGTGGAGCCCGAGGAGGTGACCGTCGTTGATCTCTGGTTTTATAAGGTAACATTAACCATGTGACTGGTAACACAGTTCCATATTGTCACACAAGTCCAGATTATCTTTATTTTAAGAGAGATGTTAAAGACAAGCAAATCATAGCGTGCTGCATCTTCCGTATACAATGAATAGCGTTTCATAAATAAAACATATTCCTTAACATCATCCAAAATTACAGGAGCGGGATCCTCTGGATGAATACAACCAGACTTTCGTGATCTCGGAGGCCGCGCATTGGGACAGCCAACAGAAATTCAAGAAGACCAAGCCGATCGCGATCAAAGAGACCGACACCGGTGAGGGATGGGTGCGCGTGGAGCTCGCGTGGGCGGTGCGCGTGTGGCTGGAGGGCAGGGAGAGGCTGCACACGTTGCACGTGGCCTGCAGGACCTGTCAGGTATGTGTAATATATGACATGTCTTTAATCAAGTATTAAAAACAAATGTTATAAAGTTTGTTGTTAGTTTAGTTCCCGAACACAGTCTGGAAAATAGGCGTGCCGGTGATACCGATCTAGAGTTTCAGTCCAGATATCTTAAGCCTTTATAGAGAACGTTCCAAACAAGTAATTTCAGACTAAAAATTCACTAGAATTTTAGTTAGTAAAACAGAAAAATTCGACAATTTCCTTTTATATTCGAGACTACATTGAATTCCCATGTCAGATAATTGATCAGATTTTCTAGGTGTTCTACAAACAAAGATCTAACCGTCAAATCTTACCACCAGCTGCGGCGAGCGCCACTCTCATTCCATAAGAGCCATCGCCCATTCCTCGTGCTGTATACCAAGTATGCGGGGAAGAGGCGACGCGGCAGGACTCTGGAATGCGGCGCCACCACCAGCGAGTGCTGTAGGGAGCCGCTTTACGTGAGCTTTAAGGACCTAGGCTGGGATGACTGGATAATCAGGCCTTCCGGTTACCACGCGTACTTCTGCAAGGGCTCTTGCGCTCCCATATCGGCCATCCCGCAGGCGGAAAATTATCACCATAATATAATTAGGGTAAGTGTGTCCACTTACAGCAACGTGGCGTTAGATAGAATGTTTACACTGCACCATATTACTCTTGTCGCCTTGAGATGTCAGATCTCTTTATACTAGCATTGAATTTTTTCTTGAAAGTACTTAAAGTATCTTAATAAATCTTTATATTTATAATTTTATCAGGATGTGAAAGACCTTCTAAGTATTTCAAATATAATGGCTTAGAATAATAATTTTATTTTTCTTTACAGAAATACTTCTACTCGGTCTCCAACGACAGGAAGGCGGAGTTCAAGCCGTGTTGCGCGCCGACCACCTTCAGCTCCTTGCAGCTCCTCTACATGGACTCCAACAACACCGTCACGCAGAAAACGCTGCCCAACATGGTGGTGGAGTCGTGCGGCTGCATGTAGCACGACTCCCGTAGACAATTAGCCATTAGTCAACTAGTTATCATCAGAACTAAATCCAGTGAAAATTAACACTTCATATATTTACGCAGTTAGATATCTGTACAAAATGAATATCGAAATAGACATTTTCTTCAGAAATATCATATGCTGCTTTCATGGACAAGTGGGAACATTGATGAACTGTGTATAATAAAGAAATACAAGAAGCGCTGGATGCGGGATCAATTGGTGTGATCGTTGGAGGACGCTTATGCCCAACGGTGGGTGTATGTGTATGATGATCAATGTCGATAAAGAATTCGTTTCGGAGAGTTCTTGTAGTTTCTTCGCTGGGTGACGAAGGATTACTTAACTGATGAACTGTATATAGGTGAATTAAGTATGCATTAAGTTTGTGATATTATACCAGTGTAAATATGTATATGTAACTTAATTGGTATACTTATTGTGATTTATTTATGCTGTAGTTTAAGTTGGTTGTAAGATCCAGTGCATTTATTTAAATCTTATAATTTTAGTGTTATTTAAATTTTGTTAGATAAGGATAATTTTAAATGTACGAGGAAGGTGTCTTATGGGAAGTTATCCAGGGGTGTCTAAATCTATATTGGATTCTAAGTACATTGGCATGGAGAATGGCAACATTCAATAGTTTAGTCTATTATACTTAATTCAATAGTAATTATACTTACAAGTTTATGTAAAATTACAACTTTACTACTTCAATGTAATAGTTATCCTAATCCGTTTTACTATTTTGGAGCTCTTACTGTTCTACCGCGAAGGATGAATCTATAACTAATGTTGCCTAGAAAGTATTATTCTAAGCTTTTATCGAACAGAGATCACATTAGAATCAAAATGTTATAAGCATCTTCCTTCCGTTACGATTTCTGTCGAAATAACATTTTTTTACAGTTACATAGGTGACTTTTAGTATGATAAATTATCATAATGTTTTTATGTGTTTACATGAAATTTTATATCGAATCGTGTAGGTTAATATCATCCAATTGGTCTATGTACTTAAAGTTAAAGACCTGTTGTTGAGTGACGCGGTTGAGCAGGTGTTAGTGCGAATTGTAAAATATATCTGTAAAGTATTATAGAAATAAGGTGACCGCTGAAAATAAACACGAGATGAGATACTTTTAATGTCTTGTTTTACTCCTTCCTACATATATAAGCCATACATGCAAAGAGAGAGAGGTGTGCCAGGATCGTAGCAAGTGGAGAGAGGTGGTCTCTGCCTACCCCACTGGGACTAAAGCGTGATATATATGTATGTATGTATGTACATGCAAAGCAAGACATTGATTTAAATAAGAGTATTTTTTTATTTACTAATATTACTTTCAATATAAATACATATTATACATACAAACATACACTGTACACTGCATAAAAGCTTTTCAATTAGACTATTTGAGTGAAATCTCCAAAGCCTTGGTTTTTAAAAGATGAAGGATGGAGAGAGAAAAATGTGTACGTATTCGTGTTTGTGTTTGTATGTGAGACACGGAGCAGGAACAAAAACAATAATGTAGCTTAAAATCCTTGCTTATCTTTAAAATATTACAAACATGTTTTCTTATTTATCTGTTTACTTGGGTCGTCCGTGCGCACTTTGAATGTGGAAGGGAGAAGGGAGAAGTTAAAAAAGGAAGAATTAGTATCAATGAAACGACACAGTCAACGCGCAACAATACGTTTACTAACCAAAAAGCCACAGATCACAATAAAAAAAATGCAACTAACATCAAAATGACAACATTTTCTAAATATAAATAAAATCTTATATCCTAAGTTCACGTCATACAGGAAATCCTGGATCAATTCCTTTTCAACGAGATTTTCTTAAAATATATAAAGTATTTATTGGTATTTAAATTTCTTTTTTCTTTAGTTTTTATGCCTATTGTTTATATATATATATATGTATATAGGTAAATGTATAAAGACAATGTTAAACATTTTTTTTGTTCATTACTGTAAAAACTTTAAAAAGTATTTTTGATCCAAAATATTTATAGATCATTTCATCTTCAAATATAAAACTTGAGAGATAATGAAACAATATAAGTTCACTCTCATTGTATGGGTCTAAACATGATAGTAGACCCTGAGGTAACCATGATCTACCTAAAGAGTCATGAAGCAAATCAGTTCTATATAAATATTAAAATAACTAACACTAAGCTCTCGATAAACTGGTAAACGTTGCTGTATACGTCGATATAATGTTGAGATGAGATGATGAGCACTATAGAATGCTTCAGCTTGTACTGTGAGTTAAGCTGAACTTAATTTTAAAAAATAATGGATAGTATTTTGCTTACGAGTAGGAAAAAAAAATCCAACTAACGATTTCAATCAAAACATGATTTTTAAGGTAATCCGGCATTCGTTATGGGAACAACGTAGAGAATATCTCTCTGTACTTTTCTTTTAATCGATGTAATAATTCATCTCACCTAGACCATGAAGTCTAAAATATGTAATCTGATACATATGCAGGTTAAAGTGTCAGTTGGTCGCCGATAGCTTATTGGTTTGTAATGTAACAGTGTGTGCCAGCCAATGGAGTGAAGTTGGCACGGAATTCAAATAGTTCACATACAATTTCCATAACAATTAAACATTGATAATAATTAGAATATTTTGATGTTACTAGAACAGCAGTCAATTCTGTTGACTGTCAGGTTTTTGCTGGTAGATACATAAATGAGTGCTTGAAGTATTAAAATTGATCCAGGATTTCCTTAAGATCCACAGGGAAGCGTCTCATTCGATTACAATTATTATTCGTTGCTTCGCAGTTAAGTCGCACAGTTCTAACATATCAACAACGTTCAGTTTTAGTATAACCATTACTTTTAGTAATTCAACAGCATTGTTTATTGACCGAATATCTATCACATAAATTTTTGGTTTATCAATTGATTTAACAAAGATAAAAAAAACTGTATAATTTTTATCACAATTCATAATCACGGTTTGTAACCTGACAACTAACAAATATGATCAAAGCATCCGTACACACCCACTTACTTTTTTTTTTTATCTTTGCAAAAAATGTACGATCTAAATAGTTACGTATTTTGATAACACGTAAGATTTAGAATGGCTTGGGACTAAATTAGACAGGAATCATTTAAAAACTAGGAGCATTCTAAAAAATTTCATTTAGGTATTAGGTTTTAGCATTGAGACTAACACCATAAGGTCACCGACATTGCCCATTGCTCGAAGGATGATGAAATAGTTAGGACCACAAGACGTGTATGGGTAGACGCAGTGCTGGAAGATCAACCACAAATTGGATCAATGATCTGGTCAAGTTCGCGAGAAACCGTTGGACGCGTGCAGCGGTGCAACCGTTTGGACTAACATAAATATACTTTAGGATCCTCATACAGATGGAGGAAGACAAATGGGCCTGTCGATAAAACTTAAAAATAAATCACAGATTTTTAAAGGTTGAAGCCTAGCCATGCTAAATTATGTAGGTACATGTGGAATGAAGTTTGTAGAATTGTATGTACGTAGTGTACAATTGGATCGAGGGAATCTTACGTGGGACGGAGCCATGGTGTACCATAATGGACTTAAACTACATGCATTACGTGCCATAATACCATAGCAACGTGGAAACTTTAGCCTTATGGCACAGAGTTATCTAGTAAAGGAATTTCAATCTAAGCCCCACAATAGTAGGGCCTAATTACTTAAAACACTTTTGGAATGATTTGAATCACAAGCCTTTATCAATAAATTTGGTGTCAAATATAGGATGATAACATTTTAAATTTAAATTAATATTATAAATTGTATAAATAGCGACAAAAATATATACTCTGTCGTAGAAATATATAATATTGCAATACAGAAATGTAAATGCATCATTACCAAGCAACTTAATTGTAAATACACTACTTGGCTTCATTTAAAACAATTTTCCTTTAAAAAATTGTTGGTAAAAAAAAAAAATTTTTTTAGCCGTCTATGATCCATAGAAAAACATTTTTTTAAGTTAAATTAATAGCAAATATTAAAGAAAGTTTTTTTTAAAAGTATTATCTAAATGAATGGAACGGTTTCTGTAATTTGTGGCAAAATGTTTTATAAAAATAACTTACAGCTGCTACTTTGAGACTATCACTTAAAAGTAGTTCAACTTAAACCGAATTGTATAAATACTTATTCTTACGGAAGCGATCACAAAACAGTTATTTGCGACTTACACTACAGTGTAAAGCATCAAAACTAATACAATATCACCAATAGGTGTTTGTGTAGAAATATAAACCACAGTTCAATTCCGTTCCGATGTACTGTCTCTTTCTCAGCATCAGGAGGGCGTCTAAAAGAGAGCGTTACATCATTAACGTGTGTTAAAGAGAGTTTTTATATGATTAATGTGTATAAAAGAAAGCGTTATATCGTTAATGAGTTTAAAAGAGAGCGTTATATCATTAACGTGTGTAAAGGGAGCGTTTAATCATTAATGTGTTTAAAAGAGAGTGTTATATCATTCGTGTATCTAAAAGAGAGCGTTATATCATTAAGGCTGGCGCCACGGAAGCTGTTAAATGTAATAGTCAATGTTAAAGTATTAAATTTCTTACCGCCAGTTAATGTCGCGCGTCAGTTGATCGTGAGTTTGGCCGTTTCGCTGTCGCTGGGCGGCGCTGGCTCCGAACTGTGCACCTTGATGATGGGCGGCGGCGGTGTCCCGGGGGGCGAAGGTCTACTGCTGACCGTCAGCGCGCCAGAGTTCACGTCCTCGATCGCTTTGCGTAGCTGTAGGAACGATTACTACTAATAAATTTGGTTTACGGATGATACTTATTACGGAAAAGATTAGAATTATTATGCTCCATTTTCTTTTATATGCAGTCCAGTACACTTAAATAAAAAAAAAGATATTGTGTACTAAAAACGAATTTAAATCGCTTTTTATTCTGCCAGCTCTCTTTAGTAAGATGGAGAGTTTAAGTGGGCTGTACTCCATAATCATTATTATTTTTAGTGGATAAATGTCCAAACGGTGAAGGAAAACATCGTGAGGAAACCCGCACACTGAAATCATCTTTGTGTGTGTGTGTGTGGCGGCCCCAATAAAGTGGCAACAGGCTCGTCCCCTGTTACATGGGACCTAATCTGACAACACCTGGCGAAATGTGGGTGTTTATTCACCTCTGCCTACCCCTAATGGGAAAAAGACGTGACAATATAAAAAAAAAAGTCCACTGCTGGGCAGTAATAAATAAACTATTAATAACTAAATGTACTTTAAATTAAATATCAGAAAATGATGTAATCCTAGAAACGGTACTATTACAAATGTTACAACAGACCTCCTTTAAGGAAACGACGCCAATCAATCTTCCTATCGCTGTGACGTACGCCCTGCTCACGCCCAGCGTGGAGAACAGAGAGTGAACCTGCAATTAGAAGATAGTAGTATAATGAGCTAGATGATTATTATGAACTCTAGGAGCGAAAGGAAGGTTGAAGTCCAGGACACAGATTATTACTTAAGCTTAACGCACGACTCAAACGTTATTTGCTGTTTTGTTTGTAAAGACTTGCCTAGCTTGCCTAATAAGTTGAGGAAGATTTGGTTCTACTCTGGCGATACCTGTTAAGGAGTTTGGTTGATGATAGGTGTTGTAATGCTCCTGCCTATCATTCTCATTAAATAACAGGAATGCTGTTTCTCGCGTGACGCCATATGAAAGCCGGAGTATTTTTACCGTGCTTGTCGTTGAAATGTCACCATACTTCATAAAAAAAAGGATTATGGTTAAGATATCACCTTAAGCAGCGAGGTCCTTTCGACCAGTTGGAACGGAGCTGGGTCGATGTGGCATATGTACAGGTGTTCGTCCTCGTACTCGGGATCATCTGGGTGCTGGAATCAGTGTTTACATTTATATTTCTATCTGAGACTGAAGAGGTCAATCTTGTACATCTCCAAGATTTTGATCTATAACATAGACAAATATGATACGCACCATATCCCTCTTTCTGGCGATTTGCAGCATCCGGTCAAAGTCGATCTCTTTTGCCATCTCTAGTTGCTCCCACGCCTGCTGGTCCTCCGGCGACATGTCGCACACGCGTTCGCGGGGCTGCACACACGCGTATGCATAAGAGGTGTTATAAATTTATATGCTGCAGATACATTTGATACTACTTTATTAGATTAATTTGTACGAATTTTGGACATAATTTTGTTGACTTTTTTTTTTAAATATTTAAGCCTCATTCAAAATTTAGCCAACGCAGGCAATCCTGTCAAGTTTATTCTTTAACAGACAATTTTAAAGTGTAGTAAACAATTTTTCAATATGGAATAGGAAACTGGAAAAACCGCTATGGAAATGGAAATAAGCCTCCTCCGAAGATTTCCATCTAAAGGCTCGCGACAATGATGATGATGAAAGGGAAAGTTACGTTGGAGCCATAAATGATGGGATTCTGACGGAGAGACAAGCGGAGAACCATGTGTTTATACTATAAATTTGGACAGGCGAATATAATACGTGAGATCATAGCTACTCACCAGCTGCACTTTCTTGTTAATAGAGGGGCTGCGTGGCAAACCAGGGCTGACCTGGTCCGGCAGTCCTCCCTCGACGTCCTGTAGCAATGTCGACCTCTTGAAGATCGCCTCGAAAGCGGCGCGGATTCTATTGTATACAAAAAAGTTAAAATTAACTTCATTGTTTCTAATCAGTAAGCATCCTCGATCATTGAAGATTAATTAGTTTTATTTATTTACTTACTATATGTTAATATATACAACATTTTTCCACCTATTTTACTGTATGCGATGGTGACGGGAGATTTTAATTAGTATAACGTATGGAAAGAGAGGACAGTGACCTGGTCTCCGCGCCAGTGACGGTAGTGTAGACTGAGGGCTGCGGAGTTGGAAGCGAGTGAGGGGAGCCCGGCGACCCGACCAACCCGCGACTTAGCGTGAATGAGTTGGTCTTCTTCAGAATAGACTTCGGGCGGAACAGTTGGCCTGGTGCTGGGGACATATGCATACGTAAGGACGGTGTAATAAAAATGGAAACAAGTGTGATACAAGTGAATTCAAAAGTCACTATCTTTACAAAAAACATCACTGCGCTCATCTCTTTCAGACTTGCAGTATTACTTCTCACTACTGCTGCAGTAGCTTTAAAGGGGAATTACGGAAACATTAAGGCTTGCACACTACTGAGTGATGAGAGTAATAAGCGCTGCGGTGGTACTTACCTAGATGGTATCTGGCAACAGAGATATCATTACCCCATATTATATATGTAAATTACCCAAATCATACGTCAGGATAGACTGACTTAAAGCCTGTAGGCATTCTCTACTATTAAATCTATGAAGTGAGGAATCGCCGTGATAAGTAATTGTTAAAGAACATTTTGTAGAATTTTCAATGAATATCACAAGACAAAAAATACTCACCGGGTATCAACCCGCCCTGGTCTTTAGTGGTGAGGGAGGATCCCCTTGTCATACCAGTTCCGGGCACCTGGAGCATGTCTGGTGCGGGCGTCACCTGAACAGATAGCAATAGTAAATAATAATGTAATATTAAAAGATCTTATAATGAAGAGCACAGAGCTGTAAAAATTTTTTTTGTCCAATCCGACGTCTGATTTACATTGACATTTTACTGATATCGTTCTATTGCACATTCTTAGCTGTTACCTCGAACCGGGAAGGGCGGCGGACCCTCTTGGCCTCCTCGTGCTTTCTACGTAGCTCTGCTTCTCTATGCCACAGCGCGGCCACTTGCAACCTTCTCTCTCTTCCCACTGCCTTCTCTATCACCTTCACCAGCTCCCAGCGGTGGATGGAGCCTAGGAGCACCATGGAAGCCGGACTATCCACAAGTGGGAAACTTTTGATCGTCTACGGGATGAAAGGTTGAGAATTTAACACTTTTTTGAAATAACCACGAAACGAGCGATTAATAAAAAAAAAGGATAATGAACATAATTTTTATTACAAATCGCCATCTTGATAAATCTGGAGCGAATATCACAATTAAAATTGTTTTTTTTTTTTTGTAAATATATAGAGTCTATATATTCAAAACTATATATAATAAAAAATATAGTCAAAACTCAATTGTCTATATTATAGACAATTGAGTTTTGACTATATTTTTTATTCCTATACATAATTTATAAAGGCGACATAATACAAGATTTGGCCTTATCTTTGAATGTACATATATCACCTTAAGTGTAAACTTGAAGCAAGGATGAGGTACAAAAAGAAATTAAAATTATGCAGACGAGATTGTTACCATCACCCAATTAGAAAATTACTAAATACTAACCTTATTTTCCTTCAGTATATCCTTCAGCTGTTGGAAGGTCATCCTGTTCCAGATGTACTTTACGTCGCGCACCATGAAGTCCTCCACGCAGATGTCGTACATGCCTGCGGGTGATAACTGTAGTAAACCAGTGTTCAGGGTGGGCCGAATCGGACCATACTCTTATATATTAAAATATTGCTGCTCGATTTCGATAAGTTTTATCACGTCGTACCCACTGCTGCGGACACCGGGCCTTGTCTTACTAATGAAGCAATAGTAACATTTAAGGCATTTACTATCAGGTGAATCTTCAACAATTCTTATCTATATATTTTTTTTTATAAAAATGTTCATTTATCGAATAAGTTTATAATGAAAAAAAAAGAGAGAGTCTAGTTGACAAACAGAGAATGAAATTCAATGTTTTATTGGCAACCCAATCACATAAATAAATATACAGCCGATTTAGGTTACCCGATTATAGAAATTGTTGTAATTTAACAAAAAAAACTTTCGACGAGGATGGGATTCGAACCCACGCGTGCAGAGCACATTGGATTAGCAGTCCAACGCCTTAACCACTCGGCCACCTCGTCGTTTAAACTAAATATGAAAGTTGAAGAAAGGTTCATGTAATCAATAACTACGTAACTATTTTCTACAGTTTTATGTAAGCATTGATGGATCGACCATTACTTTGATTGAGTACACTTTATTTATATATTTATGTGTTAAATTGTTTTTTTCTTTTGATAAATAATATTAAATATTTACACAGATTCATAAATTAACATAGTAGTTACGGCTGTTTGACAGTTGTATTACAATCTTAAGTTTTTTTTTTAATACTATGAAGTGACGAGTCGAGCGGGACATTCACCTGATGGTAAGTGATACGCCCGCCCATAACAACGCGGCACTAGTTAGTATGTTACATAGCCCTCATCGTCTTGAAACAAGATGTTGTCTCGTTACTCCAGCAATTTCACTAGCTACAACTCCATTTCAAACCGGAACACAGTAATGTTTGCACACTACTGTTTGGCGGTAGAAATAGGAGCTGCAGTGGTACCTACCTAAGCAGTCTCCAGCAATAGCGACCTACCATCAGTGATACAGATTATCACAACATATGCGATTTTTAAATTATTTCTAAAAATATCTAAGCAAAGTAATAATACTATTTAGATTACATAGTATAAGTTAAGTTTCGATATTTCAGTAACTCCACTAGCTACAGCGCCCTTTGAATTAATATAGAACATAGCAATATTTGCATAGTACTGTTTGGCGGCACCTATAACAATATTGCACAACCCATTACTCATTAAATCTCGTTCGAAATAATATGTTTACATCAGTAAGCCTGAAAGAATAAAGTGACCACTAACGGCTAGCTGAAGAGAGCAAATCTGGAAGGTACGGCAGCTTCTTGATGAGTATGATGCTGTCAAAACACGACGGCTGCAGCAGAGAGGCAGTGGCGTTGGCTGCCAGCACCGCTGCCATCACGGGCAGGATGTGTGTCACCTGGGAAACCGTGCACCAGACTGTGGGTTACACTTCAAACTAGAATAACTATAGAACGTATTCACTGCATCAATAAGAGTAGAACGTTTACCTGGTCCTCATTAATATATACTGCACAACGTTGTCCCCGTCGCCTCGAGGCAAAAATTTTTTAATCTTGTAACCATATTAATTTCACTAATTACAACGCCCTTGTAATTGGAGAACAGTAACTTTTGAACCATACTATTTGTCGGCTGCAATAGGAGCTGCGGTGGTAACTACCTGGACGGTCTCCGGCAACACAGATCAGTAAAATGTCGTACCTGTCCGGTCATCTCGCTGACTATGACGATGGTGGAGACGGTGTGTGTGACGGCGCCGGTGAACGCCGCTGCACCCACGGTGGCGTAGCCGCCTGTACACAGGGATATCGAAATATGTTCATTGTTATAATATGATCTAATAACAAATTTTACTTAAAAAAAATTCTTGAGTGGTAATTGTCTTGCATGCTGAACTCTGCATGCCACTTAGCAGAGACAATATTTTAGTAAGTCACAGGAAGCGTTAGAGCTGTGTTATTGTCACAGTTTATTATTTGTCACCTCTTGGCGCAGTAGGTAGCCGTTTGTTACTAGAAGTTCGTGGTGCGAATCCAGAGTATATGTTATGGTACTTTTCTAAAGGCCAGCTAGGACCCATACGTTGTAAATATGCCATCATAGTAGTGTCGCTATATTCCAGCGGCCGATATGAAAGCCGGAGTATAGTAGAGGTCACACCATCTCACACAGAAGCAATATTTAAACCTGCCTACAAATGTTTAAATTAATAACTTAGAAATTTAATTTATACCGGGCAATATCTTTTGTATATGGCCACCATAGGCCACACCTAAGGGGCAGAAGTAGTGCATGATTTCTCCGGTGAGGCGGCCCAAGCAGGCGCCCATCTTAAAAGCAGGCACGAAGATACCCGCGGGCACCGGCAGGGTACACGACACCATACTCAGGAGGAACTGCAATTAAAATACATCGGTGGTCACCACTTCTTGCAGAAGGAAAGAATCATCGTAGCAGCTATTGGGCTATCAAATAGAATTGTACCAAACATTACATCATAGAGTATGAACGGCGCTATAGCTTGTAAAATTATTGAGGTTACGAGATATGTTCCATCTAAAGTAAAAAAAAAACACATGTACTAAGTCAATAACTACTTTACTATTACGCCCATTACAATTAAGAAGGTCCAACAAAATTACGATACATTTACACAACTGTTATGCTTTATCAATTGTTCGATATATGAATATAACTGAAACTGAACAGTAGCTCGCTGGCCTAATGATTAGAGCGTGCGGCTTTCATTACGACGGTCGCGGGTTCGTATCTCGGCATGTACCAATGACTTAATATTTAAGTTATGTACATTTGTGAACTTTAGTTACAACAGCGAGATACAAACGGTGAAGGAAAACACCGTGAAGAAACCCGCACACTGAAATCTTCTTTGTGTGTGTGTGGTGGTCCCAATAAAATGGCAACAAGCTCGCCCCCTGTTACATGGGACCTAATCTAACCACATCTGGCGAAATTTGGGTGTTTATTCACCTCCGCCTACCCCTACTGGGAAAAAGGCGTGATAATATAAAAAAAAATGAACATAACTTATCCACAACTAACCATCACCACACACCAACGTCACCACACTATTATGAACAGGATGTGTAAGTATGACCAGGAAAAGGACAGTCTTGCCCGGGACAGAAACCATTCTACTTCAGTAATAAATATAACACAACCAAATTTTTTCTCACTGCTAGCACCTTCTCTTATAAAGAGAATGTACAAGCTGTAACCCGTGTCGCTGGTTGGCAAATAAAGTTTTGTTTATTACTACGTCAGAGTAAACAATTTTTTTATTTGACAAAGCGACGAGATAAGTGAGACGATCATCTGATGACAAGTTATCCGCTTACCCATAACAATGTGGTGGTAGTTAGGATAATATAGATTGCACAACATTGCGCTCATCACCTTGGGATGTAAGAAAATGTCTCGTTAGTCCAGTAACTTTACTAGACACGGTGCTCTTTAAATTGAAACACATTGTTTGCGTAGTACTGTTTGGCGACAGATATAGGCGCTGCGGTGGTACTCATCTAGATGGTCTCCAACATAGGATACCTATTACCAGTAAAGCCACCATGTATGTAATAAGAGATTGTGATCAGAGCAGAAGATTGAGATAAAGCTTTTAGATTTATTTAGAGCTAATATCTCTTTTTATGTTAGCAGTAAATACTTAATTTTGTGTAGGCGAAAATCGATTAATGTTTTGTAAGTGTTAAATAATTAAAATATGACACAGAACTTAATTTATCACTTAATGTCCACACGACGAGGTGGCCGAGTGGTTAAGGCGTTGGACTGCTAATCCAATGTGCTCTGCACGCGTGGGTTCGAATCCCATCCTCGTCGGACACTTTTTGTTAAGAATTTAATGATAATTAATTTAAAATAGATCTCCCCATAAAAATATTTGTTAACTGAAAGATACTTAAGAAATAGATAAATATTATTTTCAGTTTTTTAATTTACAAAGCAGAGCAAGCAGAATCCTCAATAATATACCACCACTTAGAATGTTTACACACCGCCTTTAAAAAATTTGATCACGTAAGCCAATGCAAGAATCGGTTAAGGAGGCCCGATGAAAATAACAGTGTTGCACAAAAATGTTGATCATGTTTGTTGGACTTACGATGGAGACGAAGTAGATGACTAGGCAGCCGTACAGGTCCACTTCGGGAGTGCGCCAGTGCGCTACCACTGCCGCCTGCTCCGCCGTCAGCTGATCTGACCACGTGAAGTTCGCCATGAGGGACAACACCTGGGAGTGAAAAATCGAAAATAAAACAATCGAACAATGTTTTTATAGATAGGTCTCTGATGCCGGACACTTTGCCACGACAACTGTTATACCTGCCATTAATCAATATGCAAAAATTACTGTGTTCCGGTTTACACGGTGTTGTATTTAGTGAAATTACTAGAGTAATTAGACTTAACACCTTGTGTCAATTTGACGAGCATAGTGTGGTGCAGAATACGTAATCTTAACTAGCACCAAATTGTTATGGGGACAGACATCACATTCTATCAACTGAAAAACCTGCACGTCTTGTGACAGTACCTCACATAAAAACAAATTCACTCTATATACCTGTTCCTGGTTGCCTAGGTCAGCGGCCATGAACCTGCCGATGCCGGGCGGGAACAGCACCGACATCACTGCCAACGTCATGAAGCCTGGGTAGATGAAGCGGCTGCAAAAAAATATGCGTTACAAATTTACAGCTGTTAATTTTTATCATCATTGGTTTGGTTTCAAGTATTATTAAGACGAAATATGGTGAAAAGTACCCGCTCAAAATACTCTGTTTCTGGTTCTGATAAATCGATAGTCAGAATAAAGTAAGGCCGTTATGGTGGTATAATTAAAATACGAGAGCGGTTAGCTCCGCGGGTCGACAAAAGCCCTACAAGTAAACAAACTTCACAACTTATGATCTGGAATTGAACCCAAGTACCTTTATGGGTAAGTGCTTAGCAACCGTTAAAATATATAACTAAGTTATGCATGGCTTGTGAAAGAGCCAAAGTTTGAACATGGATTTAATATTCAACACTTACTTTTTCTGTAAGAAATTGCTGAGGGTCTTCGTGTTCCTCATGAACAGCACATACTGGCGGTGCATGAACACCCACAGCGCCGACAGTAGCCCGCAGATAATTCTGTAATATGAGGATAGGTTTTTTAATATTTCTATATTAAAAAAATTCCATTTTCTTTAGGTTTACCACTGATCTGATGATAGATCTTAGTTATCTGAATATGTATGGGTAGGTACCCTTGCGCCAATTTTTGCGGTCAAACAGTACTGTGAAAACTTTATTATGTTCCGGCTTCAAGTGGGCTAGAGTGTTACTGGTGTTATAAGACTTTATATGTCTCAGACCGAGGAGAACAATGCGTATCAGCCTCATCATATAAACTCTTAATAACCTGTTAATCGCTGAATAGGGTAGGTTACTTTTGAATAACTGCTTAGAACATTTTTAAACACGACGGCCTCCATACCATGGACGGATGCCTCGAATCATGCGTGTTAAACTCATGACAGCTCTCTATTGGGTGGTGGTAAAATCGATGTACTTAAAGAAATTTTGTAACGTGTATTCTGTCGGCCGTTCAACTCTTACCCGAGAAGTACGAAAACGGCAAACTCCTGAGGGTCAAAGGGGAAGTCCTGAGGCAGGTTTGTGGGGAAGAGTGGCTTGACGGTCGGCAGCGCCCCGGACCACACAGACAGTAAGCGGAACATCTGGAGAGAAGAGAATGTAGTTATTGTAGTGATTATTATTTAAGGGAGTATCTGATCATCTAACTTAAGTTTGAGAAGGGCATCTCATGATGGTGATTATACAAGGGAGGTTTCATATTTCATAAAGCTCAGATAAAAAAAATATAAAGAGTGTAATGACTTCCACCTTAAACGAATAGTGGGTTAAATAAATCCGGTGCTTACTGCTAAACGAAAAAACTAATTACCGAAGACTATTATTAATATTAATTTAGATTGTCTTAAGCAGTACCAGTACGTGGTAAGCACGTAGTGAACTTCCTCTTTATTACCTCAATGTGAAGCATAAAAAATATCGATGCAAAAACCCACTTGCTCATACACCATCGTCGTGCAAGAGTCTAGTTTGTAGATCCTCATAACTACTATAAGAAAAGTGTCTTACGATAGCGCTGCAACAGGCTGCGAAGAAACCTCGCCAGTAGTTGCGGACTGCGAAGTATGTTGTTGTTACTTCAATTGAGAACAGCACACCTGGGAATATTGAAAATTTACATTTAAATCCCATCACCTGGGCGTCTGCTTCGGCTGTTTTGCTGTCGTAGCACTGTGCCGTGTAGCTTGTGTTCTAACACAGGTTTTAGGTTCGATGCCTAAGCCACATACTATAACGTTTAGTGAGTGAGTACTATGTGCGAGTATGCTTTACTAAACACGGCCAATATACCAGGTACTTTCGTACAGGAGTTATAATCAGATATATATACAAATAGACTTGTAACCCCACTTCCTCCTTACCTCCGACGGGAGCGGCGAAGCAGGACGCGACGCCCACGGCACAGGCGGCCGCGAGCATCTCCGAGGTACGCGACTCGTTGCTGTAGATACCTTGGAACCGAGTAACCAGCTTGGACAGCAGCGTCGCAACCATCGACGCAATGTGTACTGACGGACCCTAGTCAATGAAATTAATACAATAAAGGAACACAGTGAAGCTGTTGCATATGAAGTATATTCGATTGAAAATTTATAAGTAGAAGCTTGATGGATGAGGCGGATGAGCTAGCCTTACATGTTAAGACCTAGCACAAATATTATCCATAGATGGAAAGAAGTAAGAAATATAACATAAAAAAAATGGCTAACAATAAAGGGGTGTAAGGGGTCCCGTATAACAACTCACTGGACCGAAGCCAACCTCATCTGCTCATGGTGCACCCTGCTAATCAACAAACGAGGCTCTGGCTCCCACCAACTAGCATTGGGCCAGCGTGATTGAAAATGGCCGAAATCCTTCCACACGAGCCTCTAAAAACGACGACCCCTAGTGCCCGGCGATGCCGGAGGCCGTGCTGAATGCAGCGAAGGATAGATCGGATTGGAGATTTTTGGAGGAGGCCTATGCCCAGCAGTAGACGTCTATCGGCTGATGATGATGATAACAAGAAATGTTTGATACATTACCTCTTTACCGAGTGGTAGACCGGAGCCCAGGGTTGCGGTAAGTCCGATAACTTTGGAGATGAGCGCCCTAAAAGTAAGGTATTCCTTAAGATGTACACCACGAAGAATTGTCTTCATCTCCGGAATACCGGAACCTGAAAATAAAGATAAATTATATATTAGGAGAGACGTCTGTAACGGATACAGTTTACTTCGTATTTAGATGACTTTTATGATAATAATTAATGATAATATTAACAGGAATGATCGGAGTAAAAGGTGATTTCTTCTCATAACTAAGTTGCAGTAAGCTTACCTATACTCTGCGCCGCCACAATGTGCACGAAGCCCGCGGCGAATAGAATCAAGCAAACGGGCAGGGAGACCCACGCGACGTACTGGCTGAACGTGGACGTGGCGAGGTCGTTGTACATCCACATACGGGCTGGAAGGGTTAACCAGTAAATACTTCAGAAAGGCGGATAGTGACACAGGTCTTAAGATGCTTTAAGCTTTATTATAGGGTCAGATTAGTGCAAAAGACCATGAGGTCATGTACACCAGTTATTAGAGTAACACACACACGAGTACGCATCGTAACTGTATTAGAATGTGCCAATTTATAAGTATTATGCTGTTTCATCATCATTAGCCGATAGACATCCACTGTTGGACATAAGCCTCCCTCCAGGAGCGTTATTGAGAGAGAATTGGGCGTTAATCTCACCTCGCTAGCCCAGTGCGGGTTGGTGGGTGGTCAGAGCCTCGTCTGTTGTTTAGCAGGGGGCACCACGTGCAGGTGACATTGATTTGGGCTCCACAAGATATAGGACGGAACCCCATAGGAATGACATAGGCCTCCCACAAGGTGGACCAACGATTTGGTGAAATTGCGGGAACCCATAGGACGCGAGTAGCGCGGCACCGATCGATGTGTACATCTTTGGAGGAAGGCCTATGTTCAGCAGTGGACGTCTATCGGCTGATGATGATGAATTATATAAATAATAATTAAATATATAATATAGAAGAATAAAAACTATATACTTATTATATATTCTTCTGCACAGTGCATTACCTTTCACCAATTAAGTAAGCTTGAAACAAAAAGAAAATAATTTCACCAGGGTACATAGTAGGAAAGGACTGAATACATATATACACGCACACGTACACGAATAAACCTGCTAGATCTGGATGTTGATATGTACAGTAAACTGGGTTTTCATGGAAAGGAGGAAGGAATAGGTCAATCGTGTCTTCGAGTTTCTATCTACGTGTATACTAAAATTCAACAAATCGCTTCGATGATGGTAGAGGCTTCTGTTAGTAGATATTATCTAGATAGGTCTGCACGTCTGTCGGAGCTGACGAGCAGTACTGTACAACAATTACTGTGTTCCGGTTTGATGGGTGCTGTAGCAAGTGAAATTTTATTGTCGCAAGGCATTATGGTGCTAGGAATAAAATCATAACTAGCGCCACGTTGTCATGGGCAGGCTATCGTATACTATCAGGTCAACGTCCCACTCGTCTCGTTTAGGTGTGAAAATTATCAGACAATTGTAATTATAATGTTATGGATGGGGAAGTATTAGCTGAGTAATACATGAAATTAGTTATCACTCTGATCTGCAAAGATAGGTTACAATTAAGTAAAAAACTTTTTAGATGTTCTCATTTTTTTTGGTATTGAGGAGGAAACATTCGATTAGATGCTTTGTCTTTTGCTGACAAGACATGCCCAGAGGTCAGCTATCGTGCTTCCCATAGTCGTTGTGACCGGATGTTATTACTTATTTAAACTCACCGTTATTGCAGACCGCTATGCCCCTGTCCATCGCGAAGTTCAGCACCGCCATTATGATGCCGAGCAGCGCCAAGAACACCCAGTCCTCGCCGAGCCGCGCGAACGTGTGCCGCCATATGTAACCTGGAGCGCACTTCATATCATTGCCTTCTTTGACGTTCGAACAGAATACACTTAAAACGACCGACATTGTTTTTGTTGGTTGACACTATATAACAAGGGATGATAGTTCGGATGTATTATATATACAGCACCACGTTAAGTCTTAGGACACAGTATGTTCAGTGCAAATTAAAATTTCATTGGCTATAAAGGAGACTGTGGATTCGCAATGGCACTATGAGACACCATCTATGTGCTGCGTCCATATGCAGTCGTTGGTATGGAGAAGAGTGCTGAATCTTTATAAACACTCCACCTTCACTATCTTACAGAAGCCTATTTCCATCAGTAGAATGATGGCAATGATAATTATGAACTGACGTTAACAATATCGCAAAGGATCTATATACATTTTCACACTAAACGCGATTTCTTTTGAATAATATCGAAATTACTAATAGACGCCCGAAAGCAATAAAGATATCTATGAAATAAAACTGTGAGGCCTACATTTTAAATATATGCAAGAAAAGCGTTATTTCAATATTTCATATTAACACTGCACATGCATTTATTATGCGTTCATAAACAAATCGTTTCGTTTGTGAGAAAACTATTGCACTGAGCATTGCGTAATGCGTTTGGTGCAAATATTACACAATTTCAAGTGTTAATGTCAAACTCGATCAGTTCGGCGATAGTAAAAGTGACCGTTACTGCTTAAAGGTTTACAGAGCTTAACTTAAGGTCGCAGGTTCGAAACCACATTTTAAGGCCGTTTTTTATATAAGTTTTCTACCGATTCTAAATTTTCTGATTATCGAGCGAGGGGGTGAAGAGGTTTATTTTTAACAGCCAATTTACGTCCCCGCTGTATTTATGAGTAGGTTTCCTCGTGATGTTCTTCTTCACCGTTTGTATTTCGCTGTTGTTTCTAGAGTTCACAAATGTACATAACTTAAATATTAAAGTCAGACCTTCGGAATGAAGGCCGCATTCTCTCACCATTAGGCCAGCGAGCTACTTAAAAGTAATTAGTAAATTTTTTTTTTCAATGGTTTCGTTTCCCATTCGGTCCTCAGTACACAAAAACTTTTCAACAATTACCAAGTAACCCTCACCTAATACTTTGAAAGCCTTCCCCCTCGGCCTGTGCTTGCCGGTCGCTTCGAGCTCCTTCTGCCGGAGCTTGTCGTCTTTTCTTCTTCTCTTTCTGAGTCTCCTCAGTCTTCTCGCTTCTTCTCTGGCCGCTTCACTGAGGTCGCGTTGGTAGCGACCATACATCTGTGAATTAATTTACAACGTCAGACAACAAGCTCTAGGAAATGTGTGGTGGCTTCTGTGACAGAAGCAGAACCATTTGAGGCAAATACCAGTTTAGATTAACTTTAAGTCATAGTAGAAGGAAGTTTTAAAGATCGCACTTATGACTTTACGCGATAACTTAAGTGAAGGGTTAGAAAATTTAACAAATAATTTGATTCATTCAATTTAAGTTAAGATGGATGTGCGGTGTGACGAGGACGGATAAAATTAAGAATGAGTATATTAGAGGAAGTCTGAAAGTTGCTCCAGTGACAGAGATATTGAGGAGCAAGGGGTTAGCGTGGTGCGGGCGTGTTGTGCGGAGGGATGAAGGACATATAACAAAGAAAGTAATGAGAATGAATGGAGATAGTTATAAGGGTAGAGGAAGATCGGATAAAGTGTGGATGGATTGGGTGAAAGATGACATGTGTAGGAAGAGTGTGAATTCAGATATCACGGCTGATAGAAAGATATGGAAGAGAACTACATACTGTGCTGAACCCACATAGCTGGGAAAAGGGCAGGAGGAAAAGAGAAAGATGATTTTATAATATGAAAACATAACGCCTCTGTCACTTTTGACATAGTAATCTTGATTTGGTGAAATGAATATAAATAACGAAAAGGAATCAAAGCATGATCTCGCAAAATATGTATTTTTTTGGCTACATTCTTTTATAACATACTACCAATTATTCCCCTTCCGCTTTACAGGTCGAACACTTGCAATTCCTTTTGTGGATAGTATTTCATAAAATCCGATCTTAGCTACCCCATACTCGACAAAAGGAATATTCCTATCAAGTTACAAGTCGCCAGATCTTATAGTTGGAGAGGTGTCGTGAGGAGTAAATGAAATGAACTTAAAACGCCTGCTAAACTATATTCCGCATCATTTTTTGTTTCGTCAACTGGAAATATTATATAAAGTACAGGTTGAATAAAGTTATATATTGACACATCTGTACATATTGACACCAAATATGGGAGGTGAAAGGGGTCTCGTGGTGGTAAGCAATAGTCTCGCCCGCAACAATATGGTGAAGACGATAACCTACACCAAATTGTGTCCGTTGAACTGAGACATAAGATAATAATCCTCCTTATCCTAGTAATTTTACTAACTACAACATCAAACTGGAACAGTAATATTTATACACTACTGTATGACGGTAGAATTAAGATTCTGCGGTAGTACCCAACTACATGGTTCTCAGGAACAGTATCTACCATTGAGATTATTTAAAAAGTACTACATATAAAGAAAGTACAAGATGGAAGACGTAGTGTTGGCAGGCCCTCTCCAGATGTAGTGAACATTGTGGGAAGCAGCTGGATGCGACTAGCGCAGGATTGATCCATGTGGAGATTTTTGGAGGAGGCTTACGTGGACGTACTGCTGGAGCAGTGGACGTCTCTCGGCTGATAATGAAAGTTGTATATGGAAAATGGTTTACAGAAAAATATTATGAAACAAACACTGCACAGACAAATTTAATTTGTTTAACTAAAATAGTTCTCCACTAAAATAAATTTAATATTATACATCAGCCGTAGAATGTACACTGTAGATGCTCGAATTGCAGACTCTTACTGCTGAAAATTAAAAAGACTCAGAAGGGTGGAACCCGGTGAGATGTTTTAACTATTTTGCTGCCCATATCTTCAGAGGATAATCTGTGCATGATTACACAACGAAAAAAGGAAGCGATTGAAAATTGAGCCTAACAAATATAGTTCATGTCCAACATACCACCACCCTGTTACCTCGTTCGATTATTTCTTCTTCGTCCATGTCTATTCCAAGTTACTCCAACTTACAACTTATTAAGTATAGCTCATACTTTAAATAAAGATTGATTCGTCATAAAATGGGTGCGAATAAATTGGAAAACTCTTAGTAAAATTAGTCGAAATTTTTTTAGTAAAATAAATTTCTCGATTAACTGGTAAATGTAGTCAGTAGCGAATTGGCTCCGAAATTAAACTAGATTAACTAACTAACCGAGATGTTTGCGGTGGCTGAGCGGTAGTCGCGCTGTTTGACCAAGATAAACGGATGCGGCAGTGGCCGTGTAATTATTTACTGTTAAATATTTGTTGTTATAATCTAGCGATAGATTTTAGAGATTTAGTACAGCGCAGCAGAGTGCTCATTGCTCCGCATGACGATCCAAAGGAAGAAGATACATCGCTTAAAAGTGTAGTCGAAGGAATCGCATCGCTATAAATAGTATCCATCCCACGCATATGCGACTCTTAATCACGGGTGCAATTATTTTTAAACTGGAGTACCATGGATCGCTGGTGTCAACTATATATTTCATAATTAAAGACCTGACGCCGAAGACTCATTTACCTATTTTCACATTGTATCAAATAATAAATGTACTCCGTTTCTTCTTTCATTAATACAGGAGCACGTAACGAGAGAGACGTTCACTAGGCGGTAAGTAATACACTTGCTCATAACGAGATGCTAGTTAGGATGGTATACACTGCACCAAGTTAAGCTCATAGTTTGGAGACTTGAGATATCTTGTACCAGTAAATAGATGTGTGGAAATTATTCGGACCCTCTACGACACTCATTGCGAGTAACAAGATAGAAACGTACTAACAATTAAGGCACTGAACTGTGCCTTAATTGTTAGTATGTTTCTATTAACTGTGAATCTAGTGATTGGAGAGTGCCGGTTGGATGCGGTCATTAAAACTGGTATGGGTACCACCACCGGCGGCCACCGGTATATTTTATAACATTTTTATCTCGGTCATTATGCAATTGTTGTTAGACGTTATTTTTATTGAAATATTACAGACGACGTTTATGAGCTTGCTACGGAGTCCAAGTGACAATATTACACGCAGTTAATAAATAAACGTATGTGAGTCGTATAATTGCTCACAAAAGCAAAGCTCTTATTCAGCTCTGAACCGAGGCTGAGTGATAAAGAGCTTGCTTCGTATGCAGAAGTCTATGACCCTAACCTCTTTCTAGCACTTTTACAAAATATGTAAATCTGTCGTCCTAACAGCATCGCTGTGTTCCGGCTGCCAACATATGGCAGTAAGAGTATCTGATCGTGCATGCTTCATCATCCACTGTATAATTATCATAAAAGCTCGTTAAGGTCTCTTAACTAATGGAAAAGGGTATGCAAGGAAAGGAACATAAATTCTAAGGCTAAAGTATTATATTTTCCGAACGCTACAGGGCCTATTCCATTTTTAGGAAAATACATCTAAGTCCAATAGCTAGATCATGACGGAGTATAGCTGATTTTTGGAGTACTTATATATGTTTACGCGCAAGAAGAATCCAGCGCTTGCCTGTATTCCTGAAAGATCAGACAAAAGTTCAAAACGGTAATCGTACATGGTCTTATATACGGTATGAAAAGATACGATCTAAGAGCAGAAGTAAATATTAATAATAAGTGTATCATAATATTTTTTTGTGGTGTAAGGGTGTAAGGGGTCCCGAACAACATCTCACGGGACCCAAGCCAACGTCAACTGCTCGTGGTGCACCAACCCTCATTGGGCCGCCAGCGTGGTGGGAAATGACCCAAATTCCCCCATATGAATCATTATCTGATCGTGTGAGAATATTGAGGGACGCCTATGTCCCGCAGTGGACGTCTGTCGGCTGATGATGATGATTTTTTTTTTTAAATACTGTAAACATATAGCATTACTCAATAAATAGGATAAACAGTGTAAGTATTGAAGATAAAGCAGATTGAAGAAAAACAACGTGTATATATAAAAATATTACTTAATATTATCTCGAATTGTAGTTAAGTTATTGTATAGTTCATTGCGTGTACAAAACAACCTCGTGATCACTTGATTACAACTTGGTGTAATGTTTGCTCAATTGATTTTCTTCTATCACCATGTAGCTACTGATTAAACTAACATCATATGAAACCCCGAAGCAACGGCCGTGGCTTACTAAAGAACGGTCACTGTTCGGTTACTGTTTGCGGAATATATTTAAATGATTTCTTTAAAGCACGATCACAGGGCTGTCGTGATGCGAACAGCCAAGAGTTGGAACAGTATGCCGGCGGCAGGGTTTCCGTTCAACTGTGACTTGGGAGTCTTAGATAATAGTAAATAAGATACAATGCTTCTAGACAACTACGCTTTAAGATTGTAGACTTCCTTCACGAGAGATAGTAGTATAGTGTTAGTCTATGAAAATGAAAAAAAATTAGTCTGCCTTATTAAAATGTCTCTCTCTCTTCCTAGCCATCTGTATATAGAAGAAATCCAATTCATTGACTCCTCGTCAGATGTCCGAAAAATTGTTTGGAATATTTCGTATAATATATAACCAAATTTGGTAGAGATGTTGCTTGTCGTTTAAAGGTCAGCTAAAAATGGATTTTACAAAATACCTAATTCCATCCCCTCAGAGAGTTGCGGGGATGTTACGGCCAGCAAAGCCGACTGTTAACTAGGTATCCCATATGGAGCCGGAGTCAGCTTTCTCAAAATATAAAAGCGAATAATTAATAAAAATAATAATTAAAATATGCTAGTACAGTGTAGTAAGACATCACTTTGCAATGATTATAATGATGATGACGAACGTAGTTATTACATAGCGATATTTATGTGATTTGATGTTTCTATAAAAACAAATGTGACTGTAAATTATAAAGGACTTTTTTAATGAATAAAAAAAAATTACAGCTCATATATCATCATCAGCAAGTTACACGCCCACTGATGGACAAAGGCCTTCCTTTTTTTTTCTTATTTTACGTAATTAAGTGACGAGACGAGCGGCACGATCACCTGATGGTAAATAATACGTCCGCCCATATTAACGTGGTGCTAGTTAAGACTGCATGTACTGCACTGCATTGCGCTCGTCACCTTAGACATAAGATGTTGTCTCGTTACCCTAGTAATTACACTAGCTACAGCACCCTTCAAACCGGAACGAAGTAAAGTTTGCACAGTACTGATTGTCGGCTGCAATAGGCACTGCGGTACCCACTTAGACGGTCTTTGGCAACAGAGACCTACCACCAATAAAATATCCTCAAATAGTCTCTACTCTAACCGGTCCTGCACTGTCCGCATCTATCAGTTTCCCGGGACCTTCACCAGATCGTTAGTTATTATATGTTGGTGAATATTATTACATTTGGACATTTCCTTTGCGGTGGTAACGAAGGAGGAAGCGAGAGAGGTGGGCCAGGATCGTAGCAAGTCGAGAGAGGTGGTCTCCGCCTACACCATTGAGAACGAGGCTTAAAATATAAGTATGTGTAGTAACGGAGACTTTATGTCGGAGCCATTTTCGCTAATACCTTATGTTCTATGAACCCGTCTGAAAACTACCGTTAAAATTATCAATTAATTCAGCCCTAGCGGATGGCTGTAGCTATGGAGGCTTGTAGCAAGCGGTGCGGATTACCGAAGGATTATGATAGGAGCCGCTATCACGCGCTCGTTTGTTTGTCTCGCACACGCTAACGCCGGACCGGCGAAATGTATTACTGTGTGTCTTTGGCAAACATAGCTCTATGTAGGTGAAGGAGAATTGGAAAATAGTATTGAATTACTGATTATGATCATCATTAGGTACTCCCCTCAAACTGAAGTTCAGCGATCAGAGTGAGAACCAATTCGATTCTTAGCTATTCTTTGTAACTGGCGATATTTCAGATCTGTCCGCTCTATGTCGTCAAACCATTTCTTCCGCTGTCTACCAGGTGCACGTTTTTCAGGAATTTTTCCCTCCAGTATTAACTTTGGGAATTTATAAAGGGATCCTCTTTAAATGTGTCCCAAAAACGCAACCTTGCCACTGTAGTGTGTAAACATTACTGTTGTCAAGTTTATATGAGGGATTTACTCTTACTCAGTAGTTGCTGCAAATTTTCTCTATTGACCATCACTTTTTGCGGATTTTGATAATGCAGGTCTTTTCCCTTCCGCCAGAATAGCTTTATTATTTTACGAAGAGACTGGCGAAACTTTTATCTAGTGGTAAGTGATACACAAGTCAATAACAACGTGGCGCTAGTTCGGATCATATACTCTGCACCAAACTTGCTTTGAGACGTAGTATGTAGTCTCCTTACCCCAATAATTTCACTAGTTGCAGTGCCCTTCAAACTTGAACCTAGTACTGTATGTAACACCAGCAGCCAGACTGGACCACCTTTGTTGCTGGAATCCTTTTGTAGGTACCAACTTACAGACGGTCTCCAGCAACAAAGACCTACGGACACAAAAGTTTATGTCCCCTGTTAATCGCCTTTTACGATTCGCTAAGGGCAAACTGGAGATGATGATATTCCAATTTCTATAGCATATGGATAAGGAAATAATGTGAGATTTGAACCCATTAACATAACAAAGACTGTTACGGACGGGTCGTTGACGCTGGCCGTGTACCGGTTCGAATGCATTTCGCAAATATCGGTATATACTCGCATGGTCGTAACAGCTGCCTTTGAACCGGTTTGAGTAAAACTTCAAAATTTAAATTCATTGCGGTTTTTAACTAGTTCCAAACATTTTTAACCTTAACGTCTTGCTCGTCACGTTACTTCGCTGAATAAAACATAATATCTTAGATCTTTTTTAATAAACTGTTAATTAGAAAATAAGTAATAAAGTAGCTACATAGAAAATTTGTAGTTTTAATATCAAAAGGTTTTCATTCAAGGTATCGCCTTCTGGACGTGATGGGGATACCAGATACAATTCAAAATTTTAAGGTCATTTTTGGTGTTGATTATTCTGAGGTCTCGAAACAAAACAATGGGCTAATGTAAAGGGAAACGCTACAGCTGCGACGTTTCCTGCAGTTCGGAGACGCGCGCTGTGAATAAATCATTAAGGATAATGATCAGCGACAGCTCCATAGAGATTGCGGAAAATGTGATAACGGAAAACTCAAATGGAAGATATAGAAATATTTACTATTAAAAAAATTACCTAGAACATCCGTACTATAGTGTTTAATAATGACGGCAAAAGTACATTCAAATTATGCCAAATGAACAAATCAATGTGTTTAATAGTATTTATTCGATATGGTACATTTAATTCTTTTAGTCATTTTACTAGCTACAGCCCTCTTCAAACCTGAAAATAGCAGTCGTAGAACGAAGGTTCCAGTTGTCGTAGTTGTAGTCACTACAAATAATTATAAAGCTATAGAGACTACCGCCGATATAAGTAGCAAACAATCACATGATCACTTTGCTTCATACCTGCTGAACAATAGACCTTTCGAATGTTCTAGATAATTTTACTAGATCACAAATAACATTGCTGTTGATGGTATAGATAATATCTAACTAGTAGTAAATTACTATACTAGAGGTATTTTTTTCTATCACCAAATGGCGATATGAGGGATACGTTCACATGATACGCCTGTTTATAACAATGCGCAGCACCTCATGGTCGTATTGATACATTACAAATAAATCTCGCTATCCCATTAAATTAAGTAGCTACAGCGCCCGTCAAACCGGAACGCAGTAATGTCTGCACAATAGTGTTTGTCAAGAGCAATAGACGTTGCGATGGTGCCTACGTAGACAGTCTCCAACCACAGAGAAAAAAGTAGTTGTTGGTATTATTCTTCGTTGGTAGTATTCTTCTATATTTATTATTGAATCTATAAGAAAACTATGTAACCACGTAAAGCGCCATCAGCTGTGAAGGTGTGAGGGGGAGAGGTAATCACTTGGTCACAAGGGAATGTTTGTTATCGATGAATGCGCTGGCGCATAATGGCACGATTATTCAGACCACAAACACATATGAGGTAAGAAGTACCAAGACATTAGTTTTTTTTATATTACGATTATAATTTATGTTACATTGGGGAAGGCCCGTATCCAGCAGTGGATAAGCAAAGGCTAATAATGATGATGATGCATGCTAAGACGACCAGTCTGTCAGGTGGACCGATGAGGACCTGCTAGATATCGCAGGTAATCGTTCTATGGACCGGCTGCGTTAGAAATCAATTGAAGAGACCTATGTTTAATATTGGACGACAATGGGATGAAGTGATGATGACGTATCCTTTTTTCATATGCAGAAGCTACCCAGAAATTCATTGACTCATCGGAAGATCTTCAAAATTATTAGGTGTAAAAACCACAAAATTTGGTAGAGATATGCTTTTGCCGCATAGAGGTCAGGCAGTAATAGAATTTACAAAATTCCTTCCATAAAGAAAGTTACAGTTAACAAAGCAGGCGGAAAACAGCCAGTATATATATAAATATATTAACTCTCTACAGGATCGGTTTATCCATTTATCGGATCATTATAGTACATAGATATTCTAGGTTATTGTATGTATGTACTACGGTGATCGTCAACTTTCAGTAGTAGGAGACGCACTTTCAGAAGAAGATGTATTTGTCTATGTCTTACCCCAATTTGTCCTCTATTTTAAAGTTAAAGATAGGTCACATGTCTAGATTTAATTTAAAAGATTAAGTTGACTTCTCTTTCATTCAGCCACAGATACAGTGAATAATAGAGGTATGCTAACACAAGGATGAATACAAAATAATTATAGTAATAATTATATTGTATTCATCCTTGTGTTAGCAGTTCCATCCATCCGAATGTAAAAAAGAGAAATAAAGTAGCTCGCTCGCCTAACGGTTAGAGCGTGCGGCTTTCATTCCGAAGGTCGCGGGTTCGAATCTCAGAGTGTACAGATGTGGCCGCTTACAGTGGGTCGCGTGAAAAGGGTTCGAGTCGCACAGAGAGTAATGGAAAGGGCTATGCTCGGAGTTTCCCTGCGTCATCGACTCAGAAATTAGGAGATCCGTAGAAGAACTAAGGTCACCGACATAGTCCAAAAGACTGCTAGCCTCAAATGGCAATGGGCAGGACACATCGCTCGAAGGACTGACAGCCGATGGGTTACAAAGATCCTCGAATGCCGACCTCGTACCGGAAGACGTAGTGTTGGCGGACCCCTCTCATCAGGGGGTCCGACGATCTAGTGAAGGTTGCGAGAAGCAGCTGGATGCGGGCAGCGGAGAACCGATCGATGTGGATATCTTTGGGAGAGGCCTATGTCCAGCAGTGTATCGATGAATTAATATTTAAGTTATGTACATTTGTGAACATAAGTTACAACAGCGAGATACAAACGGTGAAGGAAAACATCGCGAGGAAACCTACACATGAAATATTAGGGGGACCAGAAAGTAATGTCGTTTTCTTACGCTAAATACAAACACATACATTTTTAACGAGTCTTTATTTTTAATCAATGATGTATTCCCCATCATTGTCAATAACCTTTTGCCATCTAGTGAGTAAATTTTCAATCCCTGATCGATAAAAATTAATTGGTTTTTCGGCAAAATATCTAGAGATGGCATTTTGGATATCATCCAAATTTGCAAATGTTTTGCCACTTAAAAAGTGTTGCAGCGCTCGGAATAAGTGGAAATCCGATGGTGCAACATCGGGCGAATATGGTGGATGAGGCAGCACCTCCCACCCCAATTCATTAATTTTTTCTAGAGTTCGCCTTGCGCAGTGCGGTCTTGCATTGTCATGTTGGAGAATGACGCCTTTTCGGTTGACAATCGCTGGCCACTTTTCAATTAAAGATTGATTGACTCGCTGCAATTGTTCGCTGTAGAGGTCTGCAGTAACAGTTTCTCCAGGTTTCAGTAATTCAAAATGAACAATGCCGCGAATACTCCACCAAACACACAAAAGCGCTTTTTTGGGGTGTAAACCTGGCTTAGCAGTACTCCGAGGGATTTCATTTGGAGAGAGCCACTGCCTTTTGCGTTTTGGGTTATCATACAGGACCCATTTCTCATCTCCTGTGATCAAGCGATCAAAAAACGCTTCTGTGTTGTGTCGTTGAAGCAATAAGTTGCATGTGATTGATCGGTTAGCCTTATTCTGTTCGGACAGATTATGCGGGACCCAAACACCTGCTCTGCTTACTTTTCCAATCTGCTTCAAATGTTCTTGGATGGTCGACCAAGGTTTGTTGAGACTGTTTGACAATTCCTCGATCGTCTGACACGGATTTGCTTCCACTTCCGCCCTTAACACGTCGTTGTCTAACGCTGATGGTCTTCCTGATCGATACGAGTCGGAAAGATCAAAATTACCCGATTTGAACTTGGAAAACCACCTTTGGCATTTACGAATGTCCAGTGCATTTGGATAAACATCGCAAATGTTTTTGGTAGCAACTGTTGCGTTATTTCCCTTGCGAAACTCAAAGAGCATGCAATGCCGGATGTGTACCTCTTCTGGTATTTGGCTGGCCATTTTACCCAAAATTACAAAAAAAAATTGTAATTCAATTGTCTATAAGTAAAGAAATCACTATAACCTCACAATGTCTTTGGTACGCCTCTGAACAAAACAATGAGCTGACAAATGACAATCAAGTATTGGCATGCGCAGAAACGCGCATTGGGCCCGCGCGGTGACTATGTTTCATCGCCCTCATATGGAGGATAAGCCTGTGCCCCAATAGTAGGGACGTAAATTGGTTGATAAAAAAAAATGGTTCAGCACTGTTACTAATTTCTAGGTGGATTTTATATCGAGATGAGGGACGGGATATATCGCCCGGCACCCATTTCGTAAAAAGCGACTATTATGAAACAAAACCATTAGCAACCAGCTCATAACAAATACACATTGCGACCGTCGCCTGGAGACAAGATCTTGAGTCTCCTTAACCCCAGTAATTTCATTAGATACACCTCCCCCAATCCGGATCACAGTAATTTGTGTACACTACTGTTTATCGGCTGCAATAGGAGCTGCGGAGGTACCAGCCCAGACGGTCTCCGGCAATTAATACTAGTGACTAATACCTAGCTCTCGTTAATGGGAAGGCACTCTCTGTAATAACTCATTCTGGCTCAGGAAAATCATTGGTTTTACTATGTCGTTGAGGAAAAACAAATCTTCCTCATCATTTTGGCGCTGTTTAACGCAAGCAAACGTGAATTATTCATCAAACTCAATACCATTACCCGGCAAATGTACTTAGTATCTATCGCTAGCCTAATTCCATATGCATGCTAATTTCGACCTAGGAAGAACATTTTGTGTGTACTAATTTAATATTCATTTATATACTTATACATTATCGTACAATGGTAAGTTTAACTGCCTCCTCTTAGTGCAGTTAAACTTGTAACAGGCAGGTTCTTTTATGGGCTAACACTTGACCTCAACTTCACATAACGTTAAGTTATTTTTTAGATGAAGCATCTAGACGAGTAAGACATTCCCCTCGTGATAAGTGATAAGCTTAACTATAACAATGTGGCGCTAATTAGAATGATATACACTGCACCACATTGTGTATTAACCCTCGCTACCCCAGTAATTTCACTAACTACAGCAGCAATGTTTGTCAGCTGCAATAGGAGCAGCGGTGGCAGCTACCTAAACGTTCTCCGATAATGGAGACCTACCACTAGTAACAATCACAAAGAGGATGGGGATGGTGAAACATGCTTGCACAGAATAATCTGACCCTCATGTTTCAGCTGATACTTAATAATGCTGTTACGACAGCAGATATAAGGATAGTAGCTAGCCAGGATATTTGGAATAAATCTACCACCATCTCAATTCTACAACACAAGGTTCCAGAATCGAAACAAGGAATTCCGTGTTACAAAGCAAGCGGTTGCTGTTCCAGTAATGATGTAATTCTTTGAAATCGCTTTGTCTGGTAACATGGCTAACTTAATACTGAACTTAACCACTGACCAACTGACAGACGTACAGTCAGTTGAGTTCATACTGCACACATGACATCAGCTCCATCAGTCGTGATGCACTGTAAACCATTTCTGCTGTGTAATTGGCATTCTAATGAGATTTTATAATAATATACACATAGTGTTTGCGATGGAAAATTATCAATTATCGTAGGAAGCGAATAAGAAATAAATTATGCAATAACTAGCTGGTGATACGAGTACCATTCGTCATCGGCCGATAGACGTCCACTGCTGGACATAGACCTAACCCAAAGATATCCACATCGATCAGTTCTGTTTTCACTGTATGTACCACTCGTATGAAATAAATATTGGTGATTATAAGTAAAGCTGGAGTAAGGTTCCTAGACTTGTAAGCGACACAAGACTGAACCTAGAAAATGAGAATCATCAGAAAACAGTCTAATGATATAATTACTTTAAATTTGTATATATTATAATAAATGAAATATAAGAGATTGCCGCCTAAGTAGAGATTCATCACGATATATCTGGAACTCTACTACATTTCGTAAAAGCAGACCGTATGTCAATTAATAAAATACTATTCACAAAAGTTATATAACATACAAATATAATAAATGTACTTGTATGTAATAAGTAAAGTCAAAAAGAATAACTTAGGATCGAATGGCTTTTGCCAATCTGATCGTCCAACTTCAGTTTGAAGAGGGCACCTGATGATGATGAAAAGAGAGACTTTGTTACCAGAGAGTAAGATACTACAATAGTATGGAATGAACAATACTTACGTTAATAATATTAAAACAATGCCGTTTTTGTAATTACTTGTATATGTATATATTTCGTTAATTTTTTTTGGGAGTAAACAGACAAGAATACAATAGTAATAGTTGAATAAAAAAGCGAACATAATGCTTTACGGTATTCTCTTTCAGTTAACCTTTCGGTTCGAAAAAAGTAAGAAAAAATTAAAAAAAAAATTTCAAAGCAGTATGTATAAATGTTTGCATATGTAAATAAAATCGTGTAATGTAAGGAGTTGAAGTATAAAGTAAATATCTGCTTACATTATTACATAGCGCGTTATATGATAATGAATGCACTTAAGGACTACAGAGGCGGTTACGGTTACATTAAGGACAGGATCATTAATATTAATCCGGGCGGGGTTTGTGCCTAGTGCTGGTGGTAGAGACGAGCCCGGGAGCCGGCTGGCCGCCGTGGGAGGGAAGGAAATACCGTCTGATGAGGTAAACTATACAATTGCCTTAACAATTGGCAGCGTCGCGCTTAGCGCCTGGGAACCGCCATTCGCATATTTATGTAATACATTTTTTTATGTACATATATATGCAGCAACGAGCGAGTCCTTCTCTCGTGGAGAGAAGAACCTAGCGTTAGTTACGATGATCACACCACAGCACTATATTGTGCCTCTACTTTCGGATTGAATTCGAATAACGAAATCTAACCTTCGCGTTGCGGTCAATATTTCTAATAGTACATTGTAAATAATTGTTATATATGGACCTTTGGAGAGGCCTATGTCCAGCAGTGGTTAGCCCGTCTATCCACAGAGTCTAGATGAGTTTTGGCAACACCTGCCCACATATGGCAACAGTATTCCACACAAAACCGGACCTATGTTTTAGTCAAAAGCTATCCCGGTGAAAAGTATTGGCACACTTTTGCTAAGAACCCCAATTTCCTTGCAGCTATCTTAGCTTTGGACTAGATTAATTGTCTCTCTTAGAGATTCGTTGCAATTTCAGCCCCCAACAGCTGAAGGAAGTCAGTGAATGTCAAGGACACGAAACAATTCAAAAAGTAGAAGCCTAGGTAAACAAGGTCTTTTTAATAGTGAAAATATACACATGTTGTGCTAGCATTAAATCTCACGAGATTAGCTTCGTTCCCCTCAGAGATCGCCTGTAAGGTGATATTCAACCGCCCCACTATTATCCATGCCCCTCGGACTGTACCACATCACTACCGGCTCCATCGGTCAGCATCTATCGCTCCACAACTGTATTGTAATCAACGTACCCAATAGACCCAGGTATGCGCAGGTCATTAATATACAGCGAAAAAAGAATTGCAGAGAGAACGGAGCCGTGAGGAGCAGTTGTATTGATTCGTATGATTCGATGTATGGACGAACAGCCCTCGACAATAACACGGAGAAGCGATTACTCAAGAAATCAGCTGGAAGCTCTTTTATAAGGGGGCTGTAGTGCCAGTCCCTTCATAGGTCAAAACAAATCAAATAAGTTTATTTGCGAAAATGTGGTTACAAAATACAGATGGTTATAGCAGAACGGAGAGCGCGCATTCCACTTATTGTAAAGCATGCAAATGTTTACGTATACACTAAGTATATACTCGTCGTCCTAGAAATATTTAGAGAAATAGTCCCGACTTCCCGCGTCTCTCGAGAGCCTTGCGGCACCCGTGTGTGACACGCTAGAAGGTCGCTAGTTGACCACCAACACCATCAGTCAATAGATGGTTAGTGATAACTGCATGCTGATGGGAACGAGGCGTGATACATATGTGTGTATGTATGCTCGACATAGACCTGCCCCAAAGATCCACACATCGATCGGTCCTGTGTCGCCCACATCACCGGGCACGAGAGGCCTTCGTTTGTAAGGTTTCATATGGTGAGATTTGCCAGTGCCTCGTTTGTTAATTAGCAGGGTGCACCGCGAGCAGGTAAGGTTGTCTTGGGTCTCGACAGTTGTTGCGCGGGATCCGTTACATACCTAGATGACCAATTTTGGCGAAATTCTTGTCTATCGTTGTGATCACGTTGCTCTAGGTATGCCGTGCATACGTTTCATTACCTTGCATAATGTGGAGGTAATTGAGACGGGTCTCTAGTTAGCAGGAATGACTACCTTTTTTGGGGACAGGTTGCATATTTGCAAGCTTCCAAGAATTCGGTACTAGCCGAGTCCGCAATGACAGAGGGTACAAGCGTGAGACAATTCAGGTGCACAGGTTTTGAAGCATTATAGCTGGTAAGCCATCTGATCCACTAGTTATATTCGCGCCCAGGCGACACAACATTTTTAATACTTCATTTTGAGTGACGCAGATCGTAGGCATAGCATTGAAGGACGATACGGGATTTCTGATCTTTTTGAGCGAGGAGGTAGTCGTAGCGTCTATACGAAATTAATTAGTAAAAAGAGATATAAAGAGATTCAGTTTCTCTTTTGCTGCTTAAGCCAATGAACCGTCATAGGATGCTTGGAAGGTTTGCAGAAATTTGTCCAACTGACTTAGCAAGCAATCAGAAAGCAGGGCTGCCAGTTGGTAGGGCATTCAACTTGGCGCTAAAATGTTTAATTCGATCGTAACGTGCTTCCGCTAAATCTTTATGTATGACCTGGTAGCTCTGGTGAAGGCTTTCTTTTTAGATCTTAAATCCGGAGATTTACGGCTTCGAGCATTAACCCAGGAGAGTTATGCCATATGTTTGAGCTTTTCAGCACGCACACATTCGGCATTATACCATGAGCGAGCTTTCCACCGACTCCATAGCTTGACGCACACCATCGGATGTAGCATTCACGCATATCGGAGGGTCCTCGAAAGAAAATCAGTCCTAGTGCCAAGGGTAGGATGTTTAGAAGTGCCGCATCACATCCCATACTGCCGACTTGTATTGCCATATTCGTCTAATCCCATGAACATCGTGAGCAGATGGAGAGTAAGACAAAAATGTATTCATGAAATTATTTTTTCCCCCATTCATTTCCTTACAAAGGTCCGTGTATCCTGCGCGAGCACACCTTACTATTTTGATAATTTATATATTGGAGACTTCATAAGTTGCACGAACTCGCAACCGACGTCACCAGCGATGCGCGGTGTCATGTGACCATCTAACCATCAACGTCAAATATCACACAAACGGGTAAATTAATTCGGCAAACGGCATATCGTCAGCTTCAGTCTCGTGCGAGTTAGTTTTACTATGCGGTATTAGGTATTATTAGAGCGCTTCGTCTCGTAAGATAAGGAAGGACTTGATTTAACTAATCTAGAAATAAGTATTTGAGACGATTTATACGACAAAGTTTGAAACATAAACCACGATATATTTTAGTGTCTCAGGCCTTATGTGTGGTCATATTTTGACATTAGTATGAATTAATGCCGACGTAATGTCAAAATTACAGTAAAGTGATACTTCCTAACCCACTTAGAATCACTATTAAGTGGTACTCGTGGAAGGATAACCTGGATGGCTCTTGTCTTGTTCCTTGTTAGAAAATGATTGCTTGTGTGAGCTTTATTGTAAATGTTATTGAGGTTAAATTAATCTATGTAGAAGGCATATGTCCAACGGTGGATGTCTATCAGGTGATGATGATCATGATGAAGTTATTTCAATAAAGTGTCTAATAATCTACTTTGTACCAATAGTTAATCGTTGTGTCTGTGGCCGGAGAACATCTAGTTTCACTGTAACATATGTTACTGCCACTAAACAGTAAGATAGCAAATATTACTCCGTTCCAGTTTGAACGGCGTTTTAATTAGTAAAATTACTGAAGTGTCTTAATATAACTCAAGGGAATGAGTACTATATGATTCATTGATATTTATTAATTCAACGAAGAGACGAACGAAATGTTCACCTGATAAGGGAAACCCGTGCAAAAATATGGCGCAAGCTACGAGGATCATCACTGCACTACATTGTGTTCGTCGTCCTGAGACATCGAATGTTGAAGTTTCATTACTCTAGTAATTTCATTAGCTACAGCGCACGTGTTGGTAGGTCTCTATTACCGGAGATCGTTTGGGTAGGTACCACCGTAATCCTATAGCAACCGACAACCACCACTGTATAAACTTTATGTGGATATCTACCCACTAAAATTCCATTAGCTGTGATCCGCAGTGCACTGCAAGCGCCTCCCTGCACAACGTGTACGAGCTTCCTGAGGAGTGCTCTGTAAACCTCACCAGAATGGAATACTCTTACTTTCACGTTTTGACAACAGCAATACAGCAGCGCTGTTATGGCGACTGAGAAAATTTACTACCATGTGGCCGTGGAATTGAATTGGAGACTGTGAGCTGTTGTGCTGTTGAGGAAGTAAAAAGTTATATCATTATCAGCCGAAAGACGTCCATTGCTAGATATAGGCCTCCCCAAAGATCTCTACATTGGAGTTCACTAAAGGGAATGGGCTTTAGCCCACCACGCTGGCTCAGGGCGAGTTGGTGGGTGGTCAGAACCTCGTCTGTTATTCAGCAAGGTGTTCATTCACCGTGTGCAGGTGACGTTGGTTGACTTGGTCTCCGTAAGATGTTGGGCGGAATCCGTTGCACCCTTTAGTAAGTTATATAACTTAAATAAAAGAACACACTATGTATTGATATACATGTATATAATAGTTGAACCTGATGGTTCAACTATTATATATAGTGTTTATTAATTATTTTTATTTACGTTAGCAAGTTTTACTAGTGGTAACATCGCAGCTGCGTGTCCACTGTGACCATTACCTAATAGTTTTAGCGGCGGCCCGGTGCAGTTTCACCACCGGTCACCATGATTCAGGGCTAAGGACTCCGCGTGGGCGGGTCAAGTGGCAATGTCGCGCGCTCCGCACGCAATACACGAGTTTCCTTATTTCCAACAAATGTCCAAGATCAAATTTTAAGTGGTTGTTTAAAATACTAGAGCAGCTACTTCACTGTTAAACCCTTCATATCGTACTTCCTGCACTAATTCATCATCATCATTACCAATGAAGTATTTTCACAGCTGAACAGAGGCTACACTAAAAGACCTCCATTTCATAAGGTTTTGCACTGCCTCTATCCCGAGGTTCCCCGTGACCTTAAACAGATCCTCGGTCCAACTTTTAAGCCGCCTCTTCCACGTTGTCGCTTCTGAACCTTCCATTCCAATTGGCTGTCATCATACAAATTGTATAAGTATTATTTAACATATATTCTATAGTTCAGATTTTATAATTGCAATAAAGTATTAAGAAAGTAAACTCAAGGCTTTATGTCACATAATTTATACCTAAGTTTGAACACTTAAATAAACTTAAATCACTTTGCACTGAATCTAAATTTTTAAACATTGCTAAATAAAAAAGTACCAAATAGTATTTTTTTAAGAGATCAATATCACGTTAACGGATCAGTTCAGCAGTGGTTACTGCATTTCGTAACTTGAACGGATTACTGTACAAGGTTATCACACAGACTTTGATTAATAATAACATTTGTGTGTTCTGGATTGACTTTTTCTTATCATTGATGTCATACCTCACCGCACCATCACCTTTGTTGTGCAAGGTGGATGTGATGCCGGTCTACTCCTCAATGCTATATAACAACGATCTCATCCGTCTGCCAATACACCTGGCCTTTTGATCTTGCTGTTTAACCATAAGCTGCATCAATCATGACGCTTACAGGGTTGATAACGTGTGTTTTTTATTTCTAATTAGTTACTGAATTGATAAGAATTGAAACTGTCGCATATGTTTACTGCTTTTACGAGATTGTGTATAATATAGACAAAACAAGCATTAAATTAACTAGTAAACAGTTGTTATCGCTATGTTTTTATAACTGGTCATGTCTAGTTGCATTGTAGTCGCGAAATATATATCTATACAAATATAAATAACTTGTATATCTATATTTTTATTATTTTTTTTATATTATCACGCCTTTTTCCCAGTAGGGGTAGACAGAGGTCAATAAACACCCACATTTCGCCAGATGTGGTCAGATTAGGTCCCATGTAACAGGGGGCGAGCCTGTTGCCACTTTATTGGGGCCACACACACAAAGATGATGTCAGTGTGCGGATTTCCTCGCGATGTCCTCCTTCACCGTTTGTATCTCGTTGTTGTAACTAAAGTTTACAAATGTACATAACTTAAATATTAAAGTCATCGGTAGATACCGTGATTCGAATCCGCGACCTTCGGAATGAAAGCCGCACGCTTCAACCAATAGATCAGTGAGCTTCTCTCGTAGTATATCTATATAAACAAATTTAAATATCTCTTTGTAATGGCTTGAGCCTTTTTGCTAAATTAACGACGAATATAGCATCATCATCATCAGCCGATAGACGTCCAATGCTGGAAATATAGCATCATCATCATCATCTTATACATCATCTTAGATTAGTTAATAACAGGCCGGTGGATGTGGTGTGTAGAAGCGAATCCAGTATTAGAGGAGCTGTAAGAGTCAATGCGACTTTCAAGCGCTTGACATCTTCAGAAAAAAGCTCAGTAAGTAGCTGAACCAGGAAATCGTGTACTTGTTACAGCTCCAACTTAGTTACTAATCGAGCTTTGTTAACTTGTTACACCAAATTGTTTGAAGTATTTATATTTGAGTATTTTTAGTGGGGGAAATGCCTTCGCATACCTGCCCTCGCGAGGCTAAGGGCAGGTTATGTCGGACTTGCTCCGACTAAAACCCCGTCGTCGCTTTATAGCGGGGCCACGGGAACGCCTACGCACATCTCCGCTACCTCACCAGCGAATTCACGGGGCCGAAGCCAACTTCATCTGCTCGTGGTGCATCCTTCTAATTAACAAACGAGGCCCTGGCTCCCACTAACCCGCATTAGGCCAGCATGGGGGGAGATAGCCTTTATCCCATATGAACCCCTACAAACGTTAAGATCTTTGGAGGTGGCTTATATCCTGTACTGGACGTCTATTGGTTGATGATGATAATGATTATTTATATACAAATATTCTATTCGTATTGCTTTGCCATTGAACACCCACCCCTGTTTCATCATAGGGTCTGGCATCATGGATGATGGATGTAGTGTGTTCGCTCAGAATACCCTGGATTTCAAAGGTGTGAATGCCGGAACACAACAATCCTATTATGGCGACAAATTGACAATAAATGAAGTAGCAAAGCTAGTACGTGGCACCGGAATTAAACCAGAGACCTTCGTGTTTTAAGGCATATGGACGGTCGCTGTACCGTAAAGGCACATAATGTGTATTAAGGATTTTATATAAATTATTGCTATGGTCAGTTAATTAATCCAACACCTTATCAGTATCGTTTATCATCATCATCAGCAGTGTGCGGCCTCTCTTCTGCCCGTCGTGTCATGGTCACGCCATCTTAATTAGACCCAAGTTCACGTGATTCCCTGCTCAATTAGTTACCGGTAACTAGTAGGTGAGTAAATTTTTTGCATAATTGGTAATACTAATTGTGTATTCACGGATTATTAATTGGGCGGGCGAGAATGAGCCGAATTAGAGCTTTCATAATTACTTAGGTAATTAGTACGTCTCAAACGGCGTCTAGGTTCTTAGTAAGATTTGTACACAACTTTATAGTAGTTTAATGATTTTTTTTTTATATTGTCACGCATTTTTCTCAGTAGGGGTAGGCAGAGGTGAATAAACACCCACATTTCGCCAGATGTGTTCAGATTAGGTCCCATGTAACACGGGGCGAGCCTGTTGCCACTTTATTGGGACCACCACACACACACACACACACAAAGATGATTGCAGTGTGCGGGTTTCCTCGCGATGTTTTCCTTCACCGTTTGTATCTCGCTGTTGTAACTGAAGTTCACAAATGTACATAACTTAAATTAAGTCATTGGTACATGCCGAGGTTTGAACCCGCAACCTTCGGAATGAAAGCCGCGGGCTCTAACCATTACGCCAGCGAGCTACTTTTATAATAGTTTATTTTTCAATTATAGGAAATTTGGTATTACGAACAACCTGTGCAGATCCCCCGCTTATCTCTTTAGGGTCATTTACTGTTGTCTGGGGTCGTGCTCATTCTCAAGATTGCTTTTATTTCTCCTGTGTGTTTTGGATCAGGGTTTATGTATAGCTTTTCTTTCTTTATTTATTTCATATTTTGCTTCCCTATCGTTACTCTCTCTCAATCCTCATATTATCTATAACACTTTTCTGTTCACAATCTTGGACTTTCTTCTACCGTTGATCGCCTCTCAGGCCAGAATTTCGTCGCATGTTACGATCTTACATTTTGTTTACAAGTTTTGCCTGTTTTTTCTACATTTAGTTTCCTAATATTATTAATTAAAATATTTCTCTCTTGTTTTTTTTTCTTCATCATCAAAGATTGCTAGACTTAAGTGGCAGTGGGCAAGGCATATTGCTCGAAAAACCGATTGCTGATGAGGCAGTAAGGTCCTCGAGTGGCGTCCGCGTACGCTACACAGTGTTAGGAAGCCTCCCCCCACAAGGTGGACCGACGATTTGATGAGAATGACAAGAACCCACTGGATGCGACCAACGCGGGACCAATCGATGCGGAGATCTTTGGTAATGTCCAGCAGTGGACGGACGTTTATCGGCTGATGAAGATGACAAATTCCTTTATAAAATATAAAATAGTATTTTCCAGCCAAACTATAGACCTCTGTATTTTTATAAAGGTCAAAGCTTTGACTAAAATCGGTCTTCGTGACTGTTTCTGCACTTTTGAGCTTATTCTAGTTACTTAAGGATAGTTTCAGACGCATAAAGGTTTTCGTCTATTTTCTGAAGATTATCTAAGTATTAACTGTTTCTCTCGTCTTTTAATCAACTACAATTTTGCTTAATTTTAATTTATAACAAAAGCTAAAATGGTAGTGTTTGCACAGAATCTTCAGGTTGTAGAGTATTCTCTCTACTGCTGGTTAGCCTCTGTTACCCAGGGCCGTCTAGGTAGGTACCACCGCAGCGCCTATTGAAGCCAGCAAACAGTACTGTGCAAATATTACTGTGTTCGGGTTTAAAGGTCACTAGTGAACTAACTAGCGACATGCTGATATGGACGGGCGTAGCACTCAACATTAGGTGGTCGTCCCGCTCGTCTCGCCGCTTCATTTAATGAAACAATATTTAGTGGTAGCAGGAACCGATCCAGGGACCTCCGTGTGTGTGATTAGAATGATATCTAAGAATGTATCTATTATTAAGAACATTTCGGTTAAATCTAGTTCGGGCTTGTTTACAAAAATGTTCCTAGTTAATAAATTCACTTAAACATAATTACTACGCGACTCACCAAAGTGCCCAGGTAACTGTGACCGATCTCCTCCTCCGACGTCTCCCCCGACACGAGAGACTGCCGCTTCCACTTCATCTTTCACTTATTATTTCGGCGTCACTTCTATCACTTTCGGTTTTGGTCTGTGGTTTGTGACAGTAACACTTAGTTTTATAGATTTTTCCGATAGAACTCTCCTATCTTTATTAAATGGACTGGGTCGCTAATAATACTTAACTTAAAATGATTATTACTTGATATTAATAAACTTTAATATGTATGTATGTATGTATGTATATAAACTACTTTTGAAATAGTAAATCTATGTTATTTAGATGAGTCAACATAATAAAGAAGAGGAAAATATAAAAAAAAACTTGTTAGAATATTATTTTATGTAAATTTTTTCTCTTGTAATACGGCGAAGTTACAGAAATAACTTGCACAAAATAACAATACTAAAGGAATTAATTTATTGCAACATCAACAGTCTTTCCTAGAAAAAGAACAGTTCTCTATTATTTATTATCATACGTAAAGTTTAATAGAAAAGATGTTTGAGAAGTTTCTGAAGTCACCACACGAAATATTTTTGTTATTAAATGTGAATTTTACGAGTGGTTTATAAAAAAAATATGAGCACTGATGTGTATGTTACTACATGTCGGAGAGCGCGCGACTACTGGGGCTGCGGGTATGTGTGCGCCCGTGGCCGCGTCGTCCGGGTGCACTGCGGCTGAGATCTGCTGAAACTGTGAAACTCGAGACTGTTCCACATTACGTCCCTTTTCACACGCACTCCCCCGCTGTTTACTTACCCGTTCGTGCGCCTCGCACAGAAACAAGAACATATACACACATATATATATAGTATACTTAGTGTTGGGAGGCCTGCCACAAGGTGGACCGACGATATGATGAAAATCGCGGGTATCCACTGGATGCGAGCAACGCTGGATCTATCGATGGAGATTTTTGGGAGAGGCCTACATATATATACCAAACACTACAACCCGGCTCACTATTAGTGATCGTAGTGAAGCCCTACTCTATATAAATATAAAAAACACATCATCATCAAGTGCCCTCTCCAAACTGAAGTTTGGCGATTAGATTGACAAAAGCCATTCGATCCTAAGTTATTATTTTTTTTTTTTTATATTGTCACGCCTTTTCCTAGTAGGGGTAGGCAGAGGTGAATAAACCACCCACGTTTCGCCAGATGTGGTCAGATTAGGTCCCATGTAACAGGGGGCGGGCCTGTTGCCACTTTATTGGGGCCACCACACACACACACACACACAAAGATGATATCAGTGTGCGGGTTTCCTCACGATGTTCTCCTTCACCGTTTGTATCTCGCTGTTGTAACTAAAGTTCACAAATGTACATAACTTAAATATTAAGTCATCGGTACATGCCGAGGTTTGAACCCGCGACCTTCGGAATGAAAGCCGCACGCTCTAACCATTAGGCCAGCGAGCTACTTTTTAGTTTATGGTATTTAGCTTTTTAATTGATGGTATTTAAAACCGGTCTACAAAAAACACATACAATTAAAATTATATATATATATATATATATATATAATTTTAATTGTATGTGTTATATATATATATATATATATATATGTTATATATATATATATATATATACTGTAACTGAAAATGTGTAGTAAAAATATTTATATTTCAAGTCGAAGGGCACCGAAGAATTAATCAGTAGCATTCATGTAACATCTTATTCAGTACCTAAATTACTAATTTGGTGATAATTCAAAAAACTAGTTTTATATATATGTTTGTGTATTCTACGCAACGACATATAACAACATAGTAAGGATGATATACACTGCACTGCATTGCGCTCGTCGCCTCGAGTCATAAAATGTTACGTCCCGTTTCCTCAGTAATTTCACCAGCTATCGCGCCATTCAAACCGGATCAAAGTATTGTTCGCACATTACTGTTTGTCGGCTGCAATATAAGCTGCGGCGGTACCTCAACGGTCTCCGGCGACTGAGACCTAAACCACTAGTGAATTTTTCATAGATAAATAATACATAATATTTTGAAGATATATTCTGCACGGAGCTTGAGAGTTACTACATCATGACTCTGTTGAGAACTATGTTAAGTTGTTAACTCATCAAACCGGTACTTCCGGTGGAGTCGTTAAAATTAGGAAACGAGGGAAGGACAGTGACGGAACTCGCGAACATAGGGAAATTGCTTGATTAAGTTAGACTAGTGTCATGAATGTGTCTTGTTGAATACATTACAAGAGTACTACGTCCAGCAGTGGACTTACATCGGTCGAAGCGATGATAATGCCGATGTCATAAAAAATAGTTATCAAAAAACTATTTTAATTTTTTTTTTGATAACTACAGTTATAACTAAAAAATAACCAGAATCTGTTACTATATATAGACAATATCAAGTATGTGATTTTTATAGACATCGTATTAAGTTATATTGATATTTTTAAAGTGTATCGAACTTTCATTAACAACAAAGTTAATTGCTTGCCTAACTGCAGTTATATGATGTAGTATATTTATTTACTGCATATCTTATATATTTGATATTTATAATGAAAATAGAATAACTATATTTATACATTAACCACGGGGTGTAAGGGGACCCCCACAATAACTCAGGAGACCCAAGCCAACCTCACCAGCTCGTGGTGCATCATGCAAATCAACAAACGAGGCTCTGGTTCCCACATATCCGTATTGGGCCAAATCCCTCATATGAAACCCTACAAACGACGCCTCCTTGTGCCCGGTAATGTACAGGCGGTACAGGCCCAATCGAAGTGGGGATCTTTGAAGGAAGCCTATGTCCAGCAATGGCCGTCTATCGGTTGAACATGGTGGTGGGTTTTCAATCGGTTCCGATTCATGTTAAATATTGGTAAACATCACTCAAAGTATAGTTTATGTGAGAGTTTACTTACGCTCGAGTATAGCGACTTGGGAAATCATTCAAGTTATTTTAAGTTAATGTCATTTAACACTGTTTTCCTAGAGACAACACATAGCAGGTTTAATAAAACCAAAGCAACCAACTGTGTGTCCTGGTTATACCACAGCCGCAATGACACAGACCTCCGTGCCATATATAAACTTTTTGCAATAGTTTGATGTGATTGTATACTGATAGTTTACCTTATAAACATTTTTCCTTTATTAATGCTAATTTAATTGTTATGTAGCGATATAGCAATTTATTTGCGCACGCCACAGTATTACACTGTTAAATTGACCGACTGGGTACAGTCCTTGATTCGGTTGATTTACGTCATCACTTCACAAATTGGAAGGATAATATCAGATGTAGATGTATAGGCAAAATGGTATTTAACAACATAAGAATAAAAAAAAAATCGCAGAGATTTTGTACCTTCTACAAGAGCATTACAAGACCTAAATTATGTAAGTTGTTTAGGGGTAACAGGGTTAAAGATAGTGTAATGTGCTCACTTAGGTTACTCTGGCACTAACGTGTTGCACAGCATCTGAATGTGATAACTGATAATTAAGCAGGTTAACTAGGCTTCTAGATTACTGCGTTTTATCACTAAAAACTACATCGCTACTACCTTCAAGTAGGATCTTAATTAAACGTTACTCCATACTTTTAAAGAAAAACCACGATATTTTTAGGATGATATAGTTTTTTAAACAGTCATGTATAATACAATGAATCGCTGGGAGTCACTGGGCGCAAACAGCGTAAGGCCTTGCTTTATGGGACATATTACAAGAGACCTACGCCCATCAGAGGATGTCCATCGATTGAAAGGATGATGATAATAAAATACAAACTACAGTCACGAGATGAAACTGTATGATGTATTTACAGACTATTAGCGATTTCGTAAACGAGGAACACAATTGCTGTTCAACAATGGCTGGAGTTTAATCTTACAAGGGCAAGATACTATGATATTACATCTATTAAGGATGATGGGTATACTTACACCATCATTACGGTTATCCTTTTGAAATAGCTTTGAATTTATTTTATTTTTGCTCAAGTAATAAATGACACTGAGTGTAAACGCCTTATGGACACTAGTGTGGCTCTAGTTAGAATGTTTACACTGCCCGACATTCTGATCGTCACAACTCCTACACTAGTGTCCAGTACCTTGCCAGTCTCCGCTACTTGAAACCAAGAATCCTTTTTTGGATCTATTTTATCATCTAGCTTTGTTTTATGCAAACGATATGGTAAACTGCGATATTAAAGCAAACGTCTTAAAAAATGCCGAGAGTAGAGCAAAGTGAAGTTATATAGCAGATCTGTCCATGACAGAACTAATGCCACAAGAAATTACTTGAAGTTGATTACCCCACAAACTCCAAAAAATTGTCCTAGACTTGCAACTTGACGATTTTAATGTAAAAGTAAAAATCAACAAAGGATACTGTAGCGTTGAAGAGTATCCCAATGACGACAACTAAACATACCATATCACTGGGGTAGTACCAAATATTCTGTATCACTCTGGGGCATGTAGAATTTTTGATGGCAAAAATATATATATATATAAAACTAGACATAAATATAAGTAAGTAATACGTATATAAAGATACAATCATACTATATATATACACATTTATATATAGTATATAAAGATAGGTCGAGGTGGAGGCACATGTCCAGGAGTGGACGTCTATCGGCTAATGATGATGATGATGAAAGATACAAAACAAATACTTCATATAAAATACATGAGTTCGTGGACTTCGTTGCATACCTTTTGATATCACTTGAGAAATTATTATTTAGATCTGTCCAGGGAGCCAGGGTATGCAGTGATTGCTTGCCTGTGTGGAGCACACGCCTCCCTGTTGATAGATAGCTAAACGGATTGGATAAAAAAAAAACTATCACTACTTGGCAGAACTCTTTTCTCTTGGTTCTCTCTACTCTCTACTATCAATTTTACCGTTTTCTTCTTGTTACAAATCCTAGTGTCAGCCTACCCCGGTCTCGGTTGGAGCGTGATGAGGCAATTCGCATACAATTAGTCGCGAGCAGGGCCGGCCGCGAGTCGCGCCTCGTGCGGCAGCCGGCCCTGAGCGTGCTCACCGTCTCCACAATCACCGCACACACGATACGTCAACGTCTTAATGTTTGAAGACACCTACTTCCAAGAACCTAATAGTTTATTTAGAATCGTTGCGATTTCAAACTTTTTTGTTATTCAACGAAGCGAAGAGATGAACGAGGTGTTGACATGATGGTAAATGACTCGCGAGTTCATAACACTGTGGAGCTAGTCAGAATGGTATATAATGCATCACAGTGTTCGTCGTCTTTAGACATAAGATATTAAATCTCGTTACCCCAGTAGATTCAAAAGCTGCAGCGCCCATCAAACCAGAACGCGGTAATGTTAGCAGTTTACTGTTTACAATACTATCCATATATACAGTCATCATCATCGGCCGATAAACGTTCACAGCTGGACATAAGCCTCCCCCAAAGATCTCCACCTCAATCGGTCACGTATTGCTCGCATCCAGTAGGTTCCCGCGACTCTCATCCGATCGTCGGTCCACGTGGTGGGAGGCTTCCCAACACTGTACCGGTACGCGGGCGCCACTCGAGGACCTTACTGCCCCATCAGCCATCGGTTTTTCTAGGAATGTGCCCTGCCTGCTACCACTTAAGTCTAGCAATCTTTTGGGACATGTCGGTGACCTTAGTTCTTCTTTAGATAAACTCTTAGCATTGGCCTCCTCCATTGTCCTTTCGGTGACTTTCAGAGCCTTTTTATAAAGTCGAAAGTAAGGGGCCATATTTTAGTCATCATGGCAACACGCCACAAGTTAAAGACTTTTGTCTTCAGACACCGCGCACGCACGTTTATTCTTAACTTCTTGTTGGTAAAATCGGTTCTGCGATGGTATCTAAATATTTTTTCTCTTACAAGAGTTAACGTTATCATTAACAATAAGTCATTAATTAAAACCGGTGGTGCTGGGTAAAACCCTGGAACCGTTGAACCTCATATGTAAATCTACGTAAAAACTTTGCTGTGTTCCGGTTGTTGATAAGAGGGTAAGGTATGGACTAGTGCTTTTCACTAATTTCAGTCTAATTGTCACTTAACGTTATGGGAATTTTTTTAATGAAAATTGTAGATTCAAAATCTATAAGAATTATTGAATTAAAAAGACTATTAAACAGTTAGTGCTTGAGTTTAAGTGAAACTTAAGCAAATACTTGAATGAAGTGGTGACAGTGCTATCGGGTGTACAAGTGTTTTTTGATTAGTGCTGTGTAGTGGCACTTATTAAAATAAATTGATATATGTACATCATAACCCACTAACTCACATTGGACCAACGTGGTGGGAAATGGTCCAAGTCCCCTCATGTGAACCTCTATAGACGACGGCTCCTGGTGCCTGGCGATGCGGGCAGCGCAGGACCGATCGTTATGGGGATCTTTGGGGTAAGCAGCCTATGTCCAGCTGTGGACGTCTACCAGCTGATGATGATGATGTACATCATAAGCCAGCTGGAGTCCATTGCTGGACATAGGTGTACCCATGGAACGCCTAAACGTATATGTGTTACAGTAAATCAACAGGATTAAAAAGTATTTGCATGCCGTTTCTTGGAAGAAATCTTTGTCCAGCAGTGGCCTGCGCGGATTAATGTTGAATATAATAACTAAGTAACTATTTTCACACTGATACGCAGTACTTGTGTATATAATCAGATAGACAGCCACGTATATGGCGCATGTCCCGAAAAAGCTCCGGTTTGATTCCCGCTGAATTTGACATTACGATCAATGGTCACATCGAAATTAAACAAAAACGTTCCCCCAATAGTTATCGTGAATATGTGATATTCTCCAAACTGCATTTATCCAGCGTGATGTCCCTAGTTTCAGCAGTGGGAACATTGAAAGGGTTGGTCATTACAGACATAATGTGTAACATGTATACACACACATATATATCACGCCTCGTTTCCAGTGGGGTAGGCAGAGACCAGCTCTCTCCACTTGCTACGATCCTGGCACAGCCCTCTCGCTTCCTCCACTTTTATGAGCGTCTTCATACATGCCCGTCGGTTGCTAACTAGTCGAGCGAGAGTTGTAACATGTATGTTACTATATATACTTAATTTCCTAGTACACGTGTTAATAAAAAACTATAAATAGCAATCAATTAAGGTAGTGAAAGTTATGAGTTTAGCCCTGCGACAGTATTTTAACAAGCTCTGATGATACACAGGCAACATAATTATCATCACACGGTACAATAGTGATCTGGGACCTACTCCGCGCTCGCCGCACGCACACAAGCACAATCAACTTAAGATAACACAATCAAATAATAAGGACATACGATTATTATATTTAATTAATAAAATGATCTACTGATTGCATCAGTTATTAATCACTCGACCTAATTAATAACTAACAAACATGCCTACTAAACAAAATGTAATCTATTGTTTGGTTGAATACGTGAAAAGTAGTATTTATTATATAAAGGTAAGGTAAAGCAAGCCGCAAATATACTGTGAACATGTTTTTACACATATCATATGAAGTTACCAAGTTAACATCGTTTTAGGTAATAAAGGAAGTTAGTCTTTAGTTCGCTAAAACCGTAGGCTAAAACCTAAAGTATAATCTAACGATACTTTTCTGTACAAAGTAATCTTTTCTTGTATTAGAAAGTGATATATTATATGTCGAATGAGGAAACCTGTGACATGATTCGTTAACTAATCAAACTATTATAATTAACTATGATATCCATCCCCTCTTCCATCATCCGGCGATAAAAGAGGTGGTAAGGTACTACAACAAATACGCAGTGGTCTTGGTTTACAACATAGCTAGAGTAATAGGGGATGGTTTTGAGGTTGCTCCCTTAATGTTAAATAGACGACTAAAAGAGAGATTTAATGCGTAGAAATCAAACACAAGAAAGTTACTAACAAGACCATTGGGTAATTTACTTACAGTATTATCAAGTATCATTGTTAATAATATCATGACTAACGACGTCCTTTACATCATAACTGGAATGAAGATCAACAGCCTGCAAAACTTGTTGTTTAAATGTTAACCATGCCATAAAAGATAACCCATTTATAAGTATAGTCCGCTGTACCCAAACTCTTGCTATCACCACGTCAACTAGTGAACAAGAGCGTGTCATATGTTTCAGTGCTGCAATTATGAAAATAAGTAGAGCCTCGGCGGCGACGCTGCGAGTCATTGTTCGCGTCCTGACGCGAGAATTTAAGTTCTTGTCTGTGTAATGGTTGATAATTATGTAAATTACAGGCGTGTATTGTTTAAAAGCAAGTAATATGTTTAAAAATTATTAAAGTTTCTGAATGAAGCAGGAAACGATAATTATCATTTTAAAAGTTTTTTTTACGTGGATTCGAAATTTTTATGTACAGAAGCGAGGAGTTAACTAGGACGTTCATATTCTAATGATATCATGTCTGTCGATAGTGATGTGGCTCTAAATTATTCACAATTATTACCAATATTTATAAGTGGCACCCAAATTGACTAAGGGATCCCGCATAACTGACGGGATCCAAGCCTACCTCACCTGCTAATCAACGAACAAGGCTCGGGCTCCCCACTAGCCGGTATTGGGCCAGCGTGGTGGGAAATGACCCAAATCCTGTATATGAACCCATACAGACGATGAGCCTTAGTACCCGCCGGTGCAGAAGCCATGCTGACTGCAGCGCAGAACTGATTGATGTGGAGATTTTTTGGGGCAGGCCTATGTCCAGCAGTGGACGTCTATCGGCTGACGATGATTTTAACAAAGTTGATATTATGAGTAAACAATGAACAAAATTAGATGATGGATTCGCGCGAGACGCGATAAAGGAAAGATTAACGGATCGCTTTGTTGAATCGATTCATCACCGTCACCTTTAAGATGCTAAGCTGGATAGAGACAGAGAGATCAAGTTTACATATTCTTTCTACTTACTAAAGTACCAAATTTATTCCTTTCGTATGTACCACGTGTTGTAGCTGTTTTATTATCATTTTTTTTTGTTTTCATTACCGATTGCTCGTGATCGTTTGGATGATGTAATAAATAAGCCGATAGTTCGTGATCACAAAAGTCTAAATCACTTTATATCATATACCACTGCAAATAACTTTTGTATTGGATCAGTACTATTAACTGCTCGGTACAGTAGTACAGAAGACACACACGACCACACCGCTCGAGATGCGGAGCAACGTTTGGGAAACAGGAAAATAAGTTTTTTTTTTTATTTATTTATTTCAATTAAAAAATTCAAGAAGACGTACGAATGCAAAAGCATCATTAATTAAACGTGATAATGTAAATGAGTTATAAAGGAAATTTTCAGAGCTTATCAGTTATTTACCTTAACCCCGCCTGCCAAATTTCTACACATACTCTCCGTGAGTAGTTTCCTAGTGCTGAAGGTCAGCTGTTTATCGATAACCCGTTTTTTATATTGTCTTCTCTATCTATTTAAAGGAAGTTTAATATGTATCCCTACTAGTTGTTCTCCGCCTGCTTTGCTGGCTGTAATACCTGCGCAATTCCCTTTAGGTGGGCTCGGCACAAATATTTTTTTTTTTACATTCTACGAAGCGAAGAGACGAGAGGAACCTTTACTCGATGAACAACGTGGTGATTTGCACTACATTGTGCTCGTCGCCTTGAGACATATCATTTTATATCTCGTTGCCCCAGTAATAGTATTAGCTATAACGCCCTTCGATCCGGAACAAAGTAATGTTTTTACCGTACTATTTGTTGGGTGCAATAGGCGCTACGGCGGTACCTATCTAGACGATCCGGTAACAACGATCTACCACCAGTTAAATATTCCTACCAAAATTCAAGACTTCTGCCAGGCCTTGTGGTGTCAGAGATACCATGATGAGTCTCTAATCAGGTGGAAATTCCTTAATGTATATAGATTATATCGCCTTGAAAATTACTTAAACGATACAAGACTGTACATTGTAACACTATCTGCTTGCGAGTTGTAACAAAGAGAAAATAATGAAAATATTTGTTCAGTTACACATACATTTGCCAACTTCAAAGTTACAGTTAATATTAGAACATTATACCAGATTTTTGTTATAAATTAAATACTTTTTTTATACAAGAGTAACCTGTTACCGACAAACCTGACCTTTCACTATAAAATCTATTGATGAAGATCGTGTGAACTAGTTTACGAGAAATAGCCGTAACAAAGAGAGAATATAATGTTTAATTCTCAACATATATAACCTTATGTATAGTAACATAAAAACTACATTGTACTAAAGAGAAAAATAGATATTTTTAATAAGAGCTTCTAACTTTATCGGTAAGTGGAGTATTTGTGTAGCTATTAATATAAGGTACAGTTTGCTAAAACAGGCAGTTAGTACGAATCGGTTGAAAAAGATGCTCAGTTGAAGATTAAACGAGCCGTGTGACTCGTAAAATATTAGTTAAAAAAAATACAGAAGTCCTTAAATATTAGTAGCTCGCTAGCCTAATGGTTAGAGCGTGCGGCTTTCATTCCGAAGGTCGCGGGTTCGAATCTCAGCATGTACCGATGACTTGTAATATTTAAGTTATGTACATTTGTGGACTTTAGTTACAACAGCGAGATACAAACGGTGAAGGAAAACATCGTGAGGAAACCCGCACATGACTTAGAATTTATTCTGTCATGTGTGAAGTCACCAACCCGCATTGGGCCAGCGTGGTGACTATGGCCCAACGCCCTCATATTAAGGGTAGGCCTGTGCCCCAGCAGTGGGGACGTAAATGGGCTGTTATTGCCTTAAATATTAGTAATTGATAGTAACGTTGCCCGTAACAAAATCGTGCCAATTGGGACGATATACACAACACCACATTATGATCGTCGTCTTGAGATATAACATATTGGAGTCTCGTTACCGCAGTAATTTCACTAGCTACAGTGGCCTACTAATCAATACACTGTAGCTGGCAGCTGCGGTGGTACCCCGACTGTCTCCGGCAACAGAAATCTACCAGTAAAGTTTGATAGTTCAAAATCAAAAACCTATCACTAGAAATTAAAAAGGTTATAATTCGACTTAATAGTTTGAAATTAAAAAAAAAATCTATCATGACGTGTCGTACTGTACAATGGACACGCAGTACATCTCCCCAGTGCACAGAGACAATTGTCTATTATGCTAGCTTCTTCTCGGGCCGGCGGCAGACCGCAGCCGGGATTGGAGGAGGGCCTGGCGGCGCATGCGAACATTAAAAATAGATCATTGTATAGATATGGGAACCAACCTGCAAACGTGGTGGTAACCATTATTTTTTTTGGAAGAACTAACGCGACGAGCGAGACATTCGTATGATGGTAAATGATACGCCTACCTATAACACGGCGCTGGTTAGGATGATAATGCACCATATTGTACTCGTTTTTAGACCCGTTAAGTCTCGTTCACGAAACCAGTTCATTAGTTACAGCGCTCTTCAAACAAGACAAAGGTGGTTTGCACACTGATGTGTGGCGGTGGAAATAGAAGTTGGATTGGTATCTATCCAGATGGTCTCCAGCAACAGACCAACCACTAATGAGTATACCGAGTCGTAGACAACAATCACTGTTGTCAGACAACAGTAAACATGAAACTATTTAATCGAAATTTGTTCACAATTTTACTTGTGTTTTTTTTTTTGGTTGTAACCCTAAATAATTTTCTTAAATAAAATTACGCTCAACAACAAACAGCTAAACGAAACAGTTATTTTGGATAGAATCAAACAAACAAACATCTGAGTCCTAACAACCCACTCTGTAATATATATCACTAAAGATTTATTTACTTATTTAATACACGAAGACGTATTATAAATATTTGAAACATGAAACATGAAAAACGATTGGACTAAGTAACCAATTATATATTTTTTTCACTTTGATATCAAAAGTTATATATAGTAGGTAATTAATTTATTTATAACTAAGCTGCAGATAGACGGACTAAATGCACTAAATAGCATTTTTCTTAGTCAACGGGTTCAATAAAGCCAGGGTATCATTAAAAAATTAAGAGTTAGGCATTGATATAGCATATATATGAAATATACCAGATACATACCAAAAGTAATGTATATATAATACATATAATGTTTTGTATTACGACATATTTAGTATATTTGTCATTGTTCATTATTAAAATAGTACATAATTGAAATTAAAATCACACAAACAGAATCGCGTGTGTAAGCTGTTTATCTAGATTTACTGCTGGTAGGTCCCTGTTCCTACAGACCGTCTAGGTATGTACCACAGCAGCGTCTATTACAGCCGACAGATAGCAGTGTGCAAAGAACACTGTGATCCGGTTTGAAGGACCAATGGCTATGACCGGCGGTAGGTTTCTGTTGCTACAAACCGTCTAGGTAGGTATCACCGCAGCGTCTATTGCAGCTGACACACACTACTGTGCAAATATTATTGTGTCCCGGATTGAAGGAAGTTGTAGCTAGTGAAATTACTGGGATAAGAAGACAGCATGACGTCTCAAAGAGACGAGCGCAATGTGGTGCAGTATCATAACTAGCGCCACTTTGTTATTGGCAGGCGTATCCTTTTACCATTACGTGAACGTCCCGCTCGTCTCGTTACTTCGGTTAATAAAAAAATTTATAACTATTTCCAACAAACTCAACCAGATAATAATAAAGAAGGTAAGGAATTATTATTAACGAGTAATTGATAAGTAAGATAACTTTATTTTTTTTTTAAATTATCACGCCTTTTTCCCAGTAAGGGTAGGCAGAGGTGAAAAAACACCCGCTTTCCGCCAGATGTAGTCAGATTAGGTCCCGTGTAACAGGGTGCGAGGCTGTTGCCACTTTAAATATATAACAAATAATAATAATATATCGCCTACCTGCACTAGTTGGAGAGGCACTTTAAGAAGAAGATATAACAAAGTATTCTCATATATATATATATATATAGTATAACTTACGTACAATATTAAACTTTATAAAATTGTTGTGTTGCTGTGTTACGTGTATATGATACTTCACTGTCACTGAACCACAGAACAGAATCGAATATATTTGTATATTCTGTTTGTCTACGAGCACGGCGGTGGTTGAGCCGGGCGGCTACATGGTAGCGCGGTGGAGGACTAGTTTTCACACCGTTAGATAAAAATATATAAGTAGCGAGGTATCAGGCTTCCGAAAGAGTTGCGCACATATTGACAGTGCCGCCGCAATACAAATATATACACGGCGCACAGTACACACACAGCACACAACCCTGTTGCGAACAATTATAAACATTTAAATCTTTATGTCATTCGACACATCAGTGGTAGGCAGCCGGATACAGACTAGGTACCACCGCAGCTCCAATTTCTACTGCCAAGCAGGACCGTGTCTGAGGAGGACAATGGTTGGACGTGGTCTCCGATCATTGAAGTAATACCCACGAGGCTGGTAGAGTCTGTATAAGCAGACCCCGGGACGGGCTATCCCAGCATAGCTTTAGCGAGGCCGCGGTTGTGTTCTGAACGGAGATCCCGTGACCTCGCCAAACGCCGAAGGTGACCACCGTGGAGGTTTTAGTGGGTAAAAGTATCCACATAACTCTGACTTCTCCCCAGAAGGCAGAGTATCTTTTCACAGATTACTCCCCGAAAAAAAAAGTAAATTGAAATAGAAAAATCAGTCGCAAAAAGTAGTCATGGCTAGACATCAAAGAATGGACCAATGTTAAGACCACCGCGCAGCTGATCTGCCTGACGCAACCGATAGGGATTCGCAGAACTGATGTCCTATCTTGACTATTTGAAGGAGCACATGAAGAAGTAGTTAGTCACATTACTGAGACAATGATATGTCTTATGTCTCAAAGCGACCAGCACCATGTGTTCCAGTGTATACCATCCCAACTAACGTCACATTGTTGTGGACCTGCGTTACTTACATTCAAGTGAATGCCTTCGGTATTCTCCTCACTTCTTGGAATAAAAAATTCTTATCACCACAACCTAATAACAACCAAATGTGATAGAATCCAACCAGGGCGTAAACCCGAGTTACTCAGCAAGCTGTTAATCACTGTGCCACGGTAGTAAAGTAATACTTACCATCAGGTGAGGGGCCTGCGCACGTTGCTTCTATATATAAATTGTGATAATTACTTACAATGTATTACTTGTAACATTGACTGCAACGCGAATCTTAGATTTAGTCATCCGAACTTAATCCGAAACGACTGATACTGTAGCACGAGGAGCTGGTGACGTCACGTGTTTACTCTACACAATTCGCACCATAGACAAGATTACCATCAATTTGTATGGTAGGAAATACTTATATCTTTCTAATTAATATCATCATCATCAGGTGCCCGCTTCTAACTGAAGTCTGGCGATCAGATTGAGAAAACGAAGTCGATCCTCAGGTATGCTTTTTAACCGATGGTATTAATAATAATAAAAATAATTAATATGACCCTTTAAAATTTGATTTTCTTTTGTACATTATGATGTCACGACTATCGGAGTGGTAAGATACGCCTGCCGATTGACGTTCACAACTGGACATGGCCCCCCGCAAAAATTCCCACATCGATCGGATAGGAATGCATATGAAGGTATTTAGGTCATTTTTCAGGGTTGGTGGAGGCCCAGAGTCTCGTTTGTTGACTAGCAGGGTGCACCACGAGCAAGTGAGTCTGGGTTGCATCCGTTGAGTGCGGGAACCCTTACTCTTCCGCATGTTCAAACTGCATCAAATTGTGACAGCAGCTTTAAGAACTAGGACGTTCTTATAGAAACAGGTTGAGGATTTAAAGTATTTTTTTTTGCAGGGAGGTAATATTCACAAGTTAACCTACTTATGGGTGAAAGTGGAGTTATGTGTTATTTGTATCTTTTACAACTCTTTCGTTGGTCATTCTCGGTGCATTTCGGGAGGCTCCAGGATCTTTTTCCTGCACTGTACTTAAGGACGTCCCAGGGAAGGCCGTAACCCTCTCCAGTACCCTCTGTTTGCTACAACAATTATGAGACTTCATAACTAACATCTAAACTAATTTTATCTAGTTCACAATGAGAGCCGCTACATTCAAAGCCCGAACTCCAAAAACTCTTTTATGGGCACCAAAGATTTTTTTCTTTGTGTTCACCAGGGTACATTTCTGAAGGTTTAACTACGTCCAAAAAGGCAACAGGACCTGGCTGTGTACTACGAAATATCTAATACACATATTAATGTTTATTTCTCTGATATCACGCGCTCGCGTACACAGGAAATGACAGTTTGTGTGTTTGTTTGTTTGTTTGTGTGCATGCGTGAGAAATTATTTTCTGAGTAGTCTCACAATGAGAAATGTTTGCGCTGGTGCCGCTTGTTTGTTGTGATGCACGATAAACTTACATATCACCATTAAGCCTTAATGCTGGTAGGTCTCAGTTGACGGAGACCGTTTAGTAGCGAGGTGCTACCGCAACATCTATATCTGACGTCAAATATTAGTGCAAACGAAAAAGATACCATTGTTTAAAAAAAAATGAGAAAATTTGAAAAAAATAATAAAAGAGTAAACAATATACGTGAAAAACAAAATAATTCATTTGTATACACTCAGTTATAATTATCGTTACACTTTTAATTTAACGTTTTTTACTGCTTTAAGCTATATTCAAATCGCAGCAACAGCGCGACCCGTCGCCATAATTTTAATTTTTTCATCAAAGTACGACCCAGAGCAAGCAATAGCTTACAAAGTATAATTTGTAAGCTAAGTCGCGATAAACTCGAACGCATAAAGCACGGCTTATTTGATGAGTGCACGCACCTACATTTTACGCACATAACGAAATAATATAATTTATCAAATATATTAATATGCCTTAGAAAATAAACTAACAACGAGCCAGAACTGTTGCATGCTCTCCGGCACGCGCGGTGGCGGCGCTCTCCTACCGCTAGTGCGGAGTGGTTTACGCAGATAGGCATAGATGGCGATTTTATTAAATCAAATGTATTTACAGTACATTCAGGTATCATCATTATCATCAGCCGACAGACATCCACTACTGAATACAAGACTCCCCAAAGATTGCTATCAAAGTGTTATTAAATTATCTGTGTGATATGTATAGGAGATATCAAGAGATTCATAGCCTTGGGAGCCACTGGATTCAAACAGCGAGACCGTGGTTTGTGGAACACATTACAAGAGACCTATGTCCAGCAGTGGACGTCCGGTTGACATGACGACGATAGCCTTATCACGTGATCTTCGAAACTATTACATACAAACACTCAAAATACGGTGAAAGTAATGCTTGTCATTCAGAGGTCAGCTAAGAATGGATTTTCAAAATTCCTTTCTGATTTCAAAATAGTCATTTCTATACATTACTTTTTTACGATAGTAAGATATATATACACAAGAGATATACATATATATACATATATAATACTACTTCCCAATTATATAGTCTTTCTTTTGATGATGGTAATGTGGCTAGCTTTCTCTCTTTCACTTCGTTACCGGCAAGTTAATTAGGTTCGTGTGGAATTCCTAATTTACTTTTAATTACTTTCAGTACGTTACTTCGTGGATTCATTGAATTAATGCTGCGTAATAATGAATTTTAAAACGATGGAACGCCATTGAAATCCTGTGCTGTACGAGTCCACTATCAGACAAACACAGCTTACTCATTTCCTGTTACCGAAATTACCTTACAAAACATTAGTAACACGTTGTTTTGTTGTAATTCCAACAAATAATTATTAACATAAGTAAAATAAGAGAAACGGTCGTAATATTTAAATTAATGAAACAATTTTAATTACAGCAAAATATTAATACGCTGCACCACAATCCACTAGTCGCCTTGAGTTATAAGATGTTAAGACTCTATACTCCAATAACTCAGCTCCAACACCCGTCAAACCGGAACACAACGATATTTGCACATTACTATCTGGCGGCCTACCTACCGTCAAATACTGCCGTTTAGACCGAGACGATCTCCGGCAACAGAGATCATCTAGATAGGTACCACTGCAGCTCAGGTTGGATCAGACAGACAGTACTGTGGAACATTGCTACATTCCGGTGTAAAGGGTGTTGTATCTAGCTAAAATACTGGAGTAACGAAATTAACATCCTAATGTGTCAAAGGGACGAGCCCAATGTGGCAAGCGTTTATAAAATCCTTACTAGCACCACATTGTTACGCACGGGCGTATCATCTTCTTCGTTTAGTATCACTCTTGACAGATTGGTCGTGGTCATCATTTTAAGTGTTAGTGGCAAGCTTAACATCTACCGTCAGATCATCAAACGTTCTGCTCGTCTCGTTTTTGTTGTATAAAAACATGGTTTCAGTCATGTTAGTCACTTCAAAGCATCTGCACAATATGCACAGGGCGTCTGCTTGCGTGTATGTTAGTTTTGAATAGTATAATTTCGTAAATAACTTCTAATATATATGTATTCTTTGTATGATAAATTATAAAAAAAATGATAGACTGCACGACATTGTTATGAACTTCACTTGGCAAACATTACATTTTTTTCTCCAACGAAGCGACGAAACGAATGAGACATTCACTAGATCATCATCATCATCCTCTTGGATCATAAGATTTCGATGCCCTAGTAATTTCATTAGCTACCTTTCAAACCGGAACAGCGTAATGTTTGCATATTATTATCCAGCGGTCGTATCTACCTAGGCAGTCATCGATATAAAACGCCTAGCACCAACGAATGTTTCATCCGACGGTTCGTAGCGACCTTCACTAGATCGCCGGTCCGTCTTGAGGGGCCTTTCAGCAGTTGTTAGATTTTCATGCAATGTGCAGGATGCGGATAGCGCAATACTAAATGGAATAGAGATCTTTGGAGGAGGTTTACGACCAGCAGCTTGCGCCTGTCGGATGATGGGTTATCTGATAATCTCACATTTTACTATTTTCATTGAAAATGAGAATAGGCTTAAAGGTGACAACAACACGGAAGATAGTCCAAACAGGTCAGTTGACAGCTGAATTGTATTGACACTGTTATGGCGACAGATTTATAATAGGAGCAATACCTTACCTGCATTACGTGGCCTGGAATCGAACCAGGTTATATAAGCAAAATTCCTTATTTTAAATAATAAGTTAGAATTTCTTTTCCAATTGATCACGCGGGTTATCAGTGTTCGAATAAAAGTACATTAACATATTTCACGGTTATACAGCTCGTTATCGGAAGGTGGACGGATCGTTATGTAACTGCGTCTGTTCGACGCAAAACTGCATATCAATTGATAAGAAATCTGCGAAAGATATTTTTATAGCACAAAACAATGACACCAGCAAGTGTTGATCAAACAATGCTTAGGAAGTTTTTTTTTTACTCCATTAAGCAACTAGACGAGCGAGACCTTCACGTGATGGTATACGTCTACAAATACCGACGTAGCGGTAGTGAGAACGGTAAACACTGCACCACATTGTGCCCGTCGCCTTGAGACATAAGATATTGAGTAGTTATAAGTTAGTAATTATACTAGCTAGCGATCTTTAAACCGGAACACAATAATCCTTGCACACTGCTTTTTGTCGTCTGCAATATGCGCTGCGGTGGAACCTACCTAGACGGTCTCCGGCAATAGAGGCCTACCACCAGTGTTCCTATTACCTATGTACTAAAAACGTTAGTGTAGTCAGCAACTGATATTTTTGCCGCTAATTTATAAAAAAAAATTCCGTCTATGTCACGCTACTACTCATCACGATATCTCTGGAACCATAAGGGTTAGAGAATTGAAATTTGGGAAGAACATTCCTTTTGGCGAGTATAAATAAGCTAAGAACGGATTTTACAAAATGTGGGGTAACATTTTGTAAAATCCGTTCAAACAATAACAAAAGAGGCTATGGGAGTGTTATGGTCGGCGAAACGGTCGGGGAACAGCTATTATTATTATATTTTCAGAGATTTTTTTAAAGAGATTTAATATTTCATGTCCTGAGGCGATGAGCGCATTGTGATGCTGTGTAAACATCGTAACTAACAGTACATTCTTATGACCAATGTTACTAATTCGTCCCATGACTTGTTTAATATATATACGCCGTCAATTCTAAGCTAATCTGGATAAGATACTATATGCTTATCAAAGCTATCCAAAGAAATCATGGGAATTCTCATCCGATCCCATCCGCACAAACGCATTGATATCATTAGGTTTTTCTTAATCTGTTATAGAATAACTAAAGAGTAGTGGACATCATCAACAGTTTGAAGAGTTACAGCGCGTACAGACTGATACTTCCCCGCCCGTATCTAACGGCTTGGAAATTTATTTATAAACAAAGTAAACTTATATTAAATATTATCTATTGCCTACACATCATATTATTAACAAAATCTATACAAAAAAAAAGATATTTTTAGATGTGAGACAAGTATACTAAAGCATCATCAAAATCGGTAATGTTTTTAAAGATACACTTCCACCAGACGACTGTGTGTGATACGTGAATAACGAAATGACGTTGTAAACATCTTCCATGATTATCATGTTAATGGAGCGGCGGAGATCAATAGGTTACACATATAATACATGACACAATACATAATACAATGGCGTATAAACTGCAGTATTAACCATGAATCTTTCACACGATAAACGGTGACTAAAAGTACGTTGTATTTTAATTTGGTGAAGATCTGATGACAACTGATATTAGTATGAGGAAGGCAGCAAGCTATTTAAGCTTACTCTTGAAGGTAGCATTTGTCCTAAAACGCCTTTAGTTTAATTCTCTCCATGTCGTTCTGACTTCGGCATGTCCCAGAGCAGATAGAATGTTGGGTCTTAATATAGCTTGTACCAGGTCGATGTTTGACCCCGTGATATTTTGCATTTAATCTTTCGTATTAATGCCAGTTCAGTCAGATTTAAGTGGAAATATAGTAGACGCTCACGTAACACCTAGACAGTAACACAGACGCTGGACTATTCAGATGTTACACTGTCCGCATTGTGCAAGGCAAAGCGAAACCGTTTCTGGAAAATCGACAACAAAAGTATGAATGGTGGACACAATTCCATATAATTCAATTAAAACCTTTTAATGGATATTTTCAAAACTATTCTTATTCTAATAATTTGCTACTTTAACAATAATACGGTTTTTTAAACATAAAATATCAGTATGGTGGTGGCAGGTCTCTGTTATCGGAGACCGTCTAGGTAGAGTCCACCGCAACTCGAATTGCAGTCAACAAACAGTGGTGTGAATACATTATAGTGTTCCGGTTTGAAAGAAGTTACACCTAATGAAATTACTTTCGGTAACAGGACGACATCTTATGTCTCAAGGCGAAAAGTTCAATGTGATGCTGTGTATGGCATCCTAACTAGCGCCACGCTATGGGTAGGTGTATCAAATGAAAATAGTCCGCAAAATATGAACTAAAATGTTATACATACCGAATATTGTCAAAATGAAGTCTAACCATAAACATGATGTAAAGGGTAAACACAGTATTTTTACATGTCTATTTTATCCTTTGAATAACATTCTGTCAAATTAAATAGTCTTTAATAGTCAGTGTTAAATGAAAAGTTGATTAATATATTAAGGCGTTAAATTTGGAAAAAACTTTGAGCTTTTTCCGCAGGGTTGGTGTCGCGCTGGAACTCGTGCTCGTATACGATGCGATATTTCAACGGTCCCATTTTGTGAAGGGGTGTAAAGGGTCCTGCATCACAACTCACGGTACCTAAGCCTACTTCACCTGTTCGTGGTGTACTTTGTTAATCAACAAACGAGGCTTTCGCTCCCGCCAATCCGAATTGAGGCAAAATACTGGGAAATGATCCAAATCACCCCATATGAACCCCTATGGTTCCGGAGACCATGCTGATTGTATGTAGAGATGTTTACGGGAGATCTATGTCCAGCAGCGGACGACTTTCGTCAGATGATGATGATTTTGTAAACAGAACGATTTCAAATAAATAAAAAGCGAGGTACAAATGTAGGTACACAAATCATAATATAACATATTCCACGTGTCAATGAACTTGTTTACCTCAGGACCATTTAGGAGCTGGGACTGGTTTGATTGGCATGATACTCATGAGTCGCGGCGGGTCGAGGCGTAATACTTAACCGCCAATTCAGAACGTTTATCGATCATAAATCAGGGCAAGGAACGATCTCCGCATGAAGGATGGATGTAATAAGTTTGTAAACGAAAGGTTTATAGATCTAATAATAATATGATATAAAATTTATTTCAGACTAAATGTACTGCTTATTTTAAAAAATAACTTAACTTTAGATGCAATGATAATCATGTATAAAATGTTAAAGATAGTAATGATTTTGCCTTAAATGTCTAACAGTTATTGAGGATTCACCGACTGCTATTACTTAGTATACTGCAGACTAATCCTAAGTTTTACCACTATGTCTTGATTGATGCTAGTTACTAACAGTACGCTAAAAATTTGATTTTTAAATTCCACTTGAGGATCCAACTAAAAATCTGCACTACTGTTCGCAGCAGGAGCATTTTCCTGAATTGGAACTGCGTTCAATTGTCGGGTATTATATTATCTTTAAGATTTTAGTTTATTTGTTTCTGCTTACTTTTACTAGTGGTAGGTCCCAGTCGCTGGAGACCGTCTAGGTAAGTACCATCACTGCTACCGTTTCAGCCGACAAACAGTAGTGTGCAAACATTACTGTGTTCCAGTTTGAATGGCACTGTACCTAGTGAAATTACTTGAGTAATGAGACTCAGTATCTTACGTCTCAAGGCGACAAGCACGATGTGCAGTGTATACCATCCTCACTATAGCTACGTTGTTAAGGGCAAGCGTATTATGACTTACCATCAGGTGAATATCAAGCTCGTTTCATCGCTTCGTTAAGTAAAAAGAAATCTTACTCAAATTTTGTGAAATGCTTGTTTGACTTGTCACATCGTTCCTTCTCAACAAATCTACGAAGTTAATAAGGAAAGAAATGAGATGGGCAATTATTTGTGGATCAACAGTAATTTCAACTTCCGCTGGTCGAAGGGGCACCATAAGAAGAACAAATAATATCAAGAATCATTCCTTTTTTAAAGACAATATTTTTTAATCTACAATCGCGAAAAGTTAATACATTCGTTAAGGCTGAGTTATTGCTGGGATCGGTATGACGTATGACGTATGACGTATGACGTATGACGCGTGCACACATTGCTTGTTCGTATTAATTGTTACTAATTTACTTTTCGGCCGCTCCCAAGGCCAACGCGAAGAAATTGATTAAAACGTTTGAACATTCAATTTACATGTTTTTTGTTACTCCGATTGCTTATTTACGATAAACAAAATTACTTTTTTATTGATAAAAATAATAATTTAGACTACTCTTGTTTTTTGGTTAATTTAGTATGAGCGCCCTCGGTTTCAAAGCCACTGTTGGAACTCGCGCCTGCCCTCCTAACGAAGAAGAGAAAAATCAAGGCTATAATTCACCACGGTAGCAAAGTTCGAATAGGCAGATATTGTTCAGCCCTGCTGTCTCAGGCTATTAAAAATACGACTAAGCTATGTATGTACTGCCTGTTGTAGAAAACGACCAGAAAGGTTTTCGAGTTCGCAAGATTTCGAGGTTGAAACATGAGTCGACTAATGCGAGGTCGTGCCAAGTTTGTCGTAAAATAGCGAAAGTGTTAGGAAGGGTTGCGGTCCCCACAGAGACGTGTTTAGGCGTAATGCTGAGAGGCTCGGGTGCATTCCAGATATCTAGATTCCAAATAAAACACGAAGAATGTGGTCTCCACAGATAGTTCACTAATGGTAGATTTCTGTTGTTGGTGACCGTCTATATAAACACCACCATAGCTTCTATACCTGCCGCCAAACAGTAGTGTGCATACATTAGCAAGTTCCGGATTGAAGGCAGTTGTAGTCAGTGAAATTACTAGAGTAATGAGATTTAATGTGTATACCATCCCAAAAAACGTCACCATAAGATGAACGCCTCGCTCATCTTGTCACTTCTTGGAATAAAATAATGTCCGGTAAATCTAAGTGGGAATTGAATCTACGTACTTTCGGGTCTTATCACCCGCATGCATAACATCGCAGGTGACAAACTCTCCTTCAGCACAAGTCAAGGAAGTGTCCGCTGTGTCAAGGCGCGCGACATTGACTTTCGATAGGCTCCAGATTATCTCGGATCTAGATAACGCTATCAGTGCGTCGGATTCCTCGCGAGATAGCGCCGGTCATGTGCCGATAACGACCGCCAGCGTCACCGATAGCGACACGACCGGACAGTTTTACGCAAACAAATTTTTTTTATGATTTTTACGGATTATATATAAAGTGGGGTATAAACCATTGTTTGATAGCGCACTAATGTTTTCTATGTTGATAAAAGTTAGGTACTTTATAAGTGTAACCTAAGGGCCCAAAACGCGTCAATACAAGTTGTCAGGAGCAATCAATTTGACATGAAGTTTAAATATATTGTAACCTTAGTACTTTTTAATATTTCTTGTAAGAGATAAGACGAATTTACTGACGGTATGCTTCTATTGCTGTAGACTGTCCAGTTTTTTTTTATAACATAAAATGGCGCTTGACTTTAGTGATAAAGCGCACTAGTCTAGAAGTAGCCTATTCACTTTTCTCTTAAAGATTCCCACGTCATACCTGGACGGATGTATATCATCCTAACTAGCACTATGTTGGTATGGTTAGCTTACTTACCATCAGGTGAACATCTCGCTTGTGTAATCGCATAGAATAAAAAAAAAGGAAAACTTTCACCTATTACTGATAGAGATGTCAATTTAATTTTTTCCTCTCTTCCAAAATCGAGTGCTAGAATCGGATGGTTATACTGCACAAGTTGGAATCGATCGTTTTGTGATGTAAGCCTTTTGTAACTATCTACAGCGATCTTCAAATGGGAACGTAGTAATGTTTGCACACTTCCACCATTTATTTAGTGGGACGGTCTGGTTTCAGCTGGCTTACGTTAAACAAGTTTAATTAACTAGTTAGTCAACTGTACAATAAAAGCACGCATAATTTATTAGCGAATGCAGACCAACATCGACAAACTGCAGTAAGATTTGTTTCTTTTTATATTGTCACGCCTTTTTCCCAGTAGGGGTAGGCAGAAGTGAATAAACACCCACATTTCGCCAGATGTGGTCAGATTAAGTCCCATGTAACAGGGGGCGAGCCTGTTGCCACTTTATTGGGGCCACCACACACATACACACAAACACAAAGATGATGTCAGTGTGCGGGTTTCCTCGCGATGTTTTCCTTCACCGTTTGTATCTCGCTGTTGTAACTAAAGTTCACAAATGTACATAACTTAAATATTAAGTCATCGGTACATGCCGAGATTCGAACCCGCGACCTTCGGAATGAAAGCCGCACGCTCTAACCAATAGGCCAGCGAGCTACTAAAGAAAATATTATAAGTATTTCAATTATGGAAAATTGATGTTTACTTTTATCTCATTAAATCTGTTTATACAGGTCAAACTTGAAACGAAAATAAGTTAATATCGAGGGCTGAGCACGCTTTAAATGGAATAAGTAAACAACAAAGGTTAAAAAGGTTTTAAAAGAAAATAAGTAAATATCGAAGTTTAAAAAGGCTTTAAAAGTAAATAAGTTAGGATCGTTCGCTAATGAAAATGTCAATACAATATACATATATACATACATATATCGATTTACTGAAGGAGGCAAACAATACGCCAGTGGAAGCGACACTTAAGTTGCTAATTAGGTTATTTACACAATGCACTTTTCTCATCTTTATACATGTTAACTGTAGTCGATGTAGTAATTAAAATTGCACGACTGACATTTACATATTACTGCTTAGCGGTAGAAAGCGCTGCGACGCTAACTGCTTAGACGATTAACAGCAAAACCTACTAACGATTTAATTACCGGGGTAACGGGACAACATCTTATCTCAAGGCGACGTGCTCATTATGGTGCAGTGTGCAATATTCTCACTACAACGACATTGGTTTGGGCGTATCACTTACAAACAGGTGACTTCCGGATCAGGTTATCGCTTCAGCGTATAAAAAAACTCTAGTTGCGGAGACCGTCTAGGCGTCTGACTTATATTCCTACTACTAAACAGCAGTGTGCCAACATTACTGTGTTCCGGTTTGAAGGGCCCTGCATCTAGTGTTATTACTGGGGTAAAGAGATTTGATATATTATGTGTCGAGATGGCTAGAATATTATACAGTAGGGTACATCATCCTAACTAGCGTCATGTTGTAAGACGGCGTATCACTTAATATCAAGTGAATGTTATGCTAATTGCGCCACTTCGTTGAATAAAACACAGGCGGTAGTTCTCTAGTGCCGGAGACCATCTATATAGGTACCAATACAGCGCTTATTTCTGCCGCCGAACAGCAGTGTGCAGACATTACTGTGTTCCGGTTCAAAGGGTGCTGTAGCTACTGAAAGACCTGGGCTATGGAATTTCGACATGTTATGTGAGGAGGTGGCCAGCACATTGTCCGACATTGTCCTACATTGTATAACATCGTAACTAGCGGTATTTTATGTTCGGGCCGTATCGCTAGCCGTGAGGTGATTTTCTGCTTATTTCGTTATAACTACGCAATAAAATAGTTCGTGTAAGTATCTTAACAATAAAATCCATATAAAAACAACAATAGCGTTATCGCCTGCGCAGAGTCGAGAGCATTAAGAGTTAGATAAAGCAATTTCGCACTCTTTTTTATTGCGTTTGATTTGATAACGCTACATTGAATATATTCTGTATCGTATTTCGTGACGTAGTCGTATCGTAGGTCAAAAGAGTCAGACTGGAGTCTATTACTACAAAGGTCAGGAAATTCGTATTCGCAGGTTTTTAATTTAATAGCCCTCACCGCTGAAGGAACTAAGGAAAGTAAAAAAGAAACCATGTCCTGTTTGCTTTAGGTCTTTGTTTAGAGTAGGGCTATGTCTATCATCCCGAACAAGTTTCCGCCTTGTTGTGGCGGTGTACCCAAGTAGCTGTGACTGGAGTTGTTTACCCTTCACAACCGGGGTGAAGTCGCGGAGGAAAAGGAGCATTTCCCGATTTCTCTTTTTGCCGCGACCGCTTAACAGTGGACGGTAATGTATGATACCAGATTCGCTGAAAGTTAAAGTATACTGACACATCATTAGTCTCATCCCATGAGACATAAGATGTTCAGTCTCGTTAGCCCAGTAATTTCAAAAGCTACAACGCCCTTCATACTGTATAATATTAATATTTGAATACTACTGTTCGTCGGCTGCAATAGGAGCTGAGTTGGTACCTAACTACCAGCAACCAGTAACAACTGCCACTTCTACCACCAGTAAAAAGTTTTACTAATGACGAATTAGTGCTTGTTTGTGACCGTAGCTAGAGACGATGTAGTCTGTTCTTATCAATAGCGGGACGTTTGTATCCCATTGCTGATAAGAAAAACTATATCACTGATAAGGTCGCCAACTCTCGCAGAAACTAACCGGGGTACAGGTGTTTGAAGGGTGTGGTAGTGATAGAACGGAACTTATATATTGCTTATTTATTTTAAAATTTACATTTATTTTGATTTCCAGCAGGATCTAGTATTTCGGGGATATACAGGTACTTTTACTGGTTGTAGGTTTATGTTGCCGGATACAGTCTAGGTAGGTTCCACCAACGCAAATATTATTTCTGGCGCGAGACAGTTGTGTGCAAATACCAAGTTTCGGTATGTACGGCGCTGTAGCTACTGAAATTACTGGGGTCACGAAACAGCATCTTATATCTGAAGACGACGAGCACGAACTGGAGCAGTGTATATCATCCTAACTAGCAACATTGTTATGGGCTGGCGTATCACTTACCATTAGGTGAACGTCCCGTTCCTTGCGTCGCTTCGTGGGTTAAAAAATAGGACATTTTTAGATAGCACCGGAGAAACTATTGCATCGCGGGTTCTGGGGAAGATACCTATTGATACCATAGCGTCTCTGGAAATCCGGGAAGTTGGAGACCTCTTATTATCATCCGCGCTCAAGGAATCTTAAAATACGTAATTATTTAATAAAAATATTAATTAGTTTTCCAATTAGGATCGGCACGCGAGGTGTTCGGCGGTAAACCATTCGGTTATGTATTGCTTCACCGACAACTATTTCATAAGCGCGCCGGCCCGCAGCCTCGGTGCACACAGTATGATTGCAAGCGATGCTGTAAACCATAACAAATGCAAAAATAGAGACCTTCATCGTGTTACTATCTGTATGATGAGACCGTCAGTTGAAAATAATATAAGTTTGGCAAATATCTCCCTTCCGCTTTTTTGCTCTTTATTCAATGCTTTATAAAAAGTGTTACAGTGATCGGATTTAGTTCAAATATGCGCCGTTTTGTTCGATAATCTGTTTCCATCTAGACGGCAACTTCATAATACCTCCCTCGTAGAAGCCCCCCTCCTTATTTGCGAAGAACTCGGACAGCCACTTTTCACAAGCCTCTTTTAAGTTCAAATTTACACCACCAAGGGCGTTCACCATGGACAGGAACAGGTGGTAATCACTTGGCGCTATGTCCGGGCTATATGGTGGATGCGATAAAACCTCCCATCCGAGCTCCCGTAGCTTCTGACGAGTCATCAACGAAGTGTGTGGTCTGGCGTTGTCCTGGTGGAACACTACACCCTTCCTGTTGGCCAATTCTGGACGCTTCTGGTCGATCGCCTGCTTCAAGCGATCCAGTTGTTCGCAGTAGATGGTAGAATTAAGCGTCTGGCCATATGGGAGCAGCTCATAGTGGATGATTCCCTTCCAATCCCACCAAACACACAGCAAAACCTTCCTGGCCGTCAATCCCGGCTTGGCCACTGTTTGGGACGATTCACCGGCCTTCGACCACGACCGTTTTCGCTTGATATTGTCGTATGTGATCCATTTTTGGTCGCCAGTCACCATCCGCTTCAAGAATGGGTCGAGTTCGTTCCGTTTCAGCAGCAAATCGCAGGCGTTGATTCGGTCCAGAAGGTTTTTTTGCGTCAAATCATGCGGCACCCAAACATCAAGCTTTTTTTTGTATCCAGCCTTCTGCGGATGGTTTAAAATGGTTTGGTGACTAACTCCCATCTCCTGGGCGATGTCACGAGATGCCACATGCCGGTCTAACTCGATGTAGTCCATGATTTGATCGGTATTTGTCGTCACAGGTCTTCCGCCGGCTGGCTTATCCATGGTGTCGTTTTCACCGGCTCTGAATCGTCGAAACCATTCCTCCGCGGTTCGAAGTGATAGAGTACCATCCCCCAAAACACCATTAATCTCACGGAACGTTTCTCTAGCGGATTTGCCTTTAACGAAGGAAAACTTTAAAATAGCGCGAATTTCGGCGTTAGTGAACTATATGTTTACACGTCTATAACTGTTGAACGCAATAGCCAAACTAATTATGCATAGCGTCGTTTTGTAGGTTATGTCAAGACCTTTCAAATTATGTATAGTATTGCCAGATACGAGCTCTGTAGCGCTTTGTACATAGCCGCGAAATTCAAAAGACAAAAAGGCGGAAGGGAGATATTTGCCAAACTATTACTTTCAGTTTAAAGAAGACACCTCACGATGAAGACGATATTAACTGCATAGAGAGAAACTAGAGTAATTTGTTAAAATATTGCAATATCGCGACAGCCAGAAGTGGAGAAGAAGACAAAGAAACCTGGCTCCACCATCATATAGTGATCTGTCTTACAAACTTAAGAGCCTTCGTATTCTAGGCGAGAATTCATCAGCCCCAGAACATCATTGTTACTTAACATCTCGTAAAATTAATTATTGTCGGTAAGAAAACCCTTTAAAGGTGTCTGCTTTATTACCCAATATAGAAATAAACCAAACAAACATTACTAAAGCTGAATACTGCTATTATAATATTTAAAAAAAGATAAGTAACATAGATATCAGAATCTAGGCTTTGTCTTGTATATTATAACCATATCCGAACTATTCGACGGAGACTGTTATGATAACAGATTGCTCATTATCATGCGACCTAATAGCGATGTACTAGTTCTAGACTACGATGTTGATTATATTCAAATACTAATTGAACCCATCGGACGTTGTACTGCTTGCGTATTTATTTCATCCATGTAAATACGTGGGACTCTCAGAAAGTTTTGAGAAAGTAAAAAACTAACTTCTATGAAAAAAATATGTGTTTTACTAAATCGTTTTCAAATAACTCTCCACCAGCCTCTCGCTTCCTCGCTCATATATACAAAGTTCCACGCGTCTGAACCAATTTTCAAAACATTTTGTTCCAGTACACACAGACACCTCTTCCACGGCCTTCTCAAACGCTGCTAGCGCGTCTTCCGGCGATGAAAACTGTATCCCTTTGAGCTGATTTTTAATTTCAGGGAATAAAAAGAAGTCACACGGAGCCAAATCAGGACTGTAAGGAGGGTGTCCCAAGAGTGACCGGTGTGGAGTCCAGGAAGTCCCTCGTTTTGATTGCAAAGTGCGCGGGCACGTTGTGGAGAAGAAGGACCCCGCGGAGCCCGGTGTTCGGTCGCTTGTTGCTCATTGCAGAAAAAACTTGTGGCAGGCATTTTGTGCTGTACCATTTGGCGTTGATGCTGCTTTGGTCTCGTAGTGGAATTGAAATTAGGTACACCGTCAAAGTGAAGAAACTAGCGATCAAAATTTTCCCGGCGCTCTTCGATCGCTTCACTTTCATAGGCGTTGGTTCATTTTGAAACAGCCAAACTGTCGACTGACGCTTTCTTTCTGGATCTTATTGATAAATCCAGCATTCACCAGGGGTCACCTGTCACAATATCGTAAACGCGCCGTGACGAGCCTGCATCAAATGTTTGTATCATTTCACAGCACCAATCCACGCGAGCGCGCAGAATGAGAGACGAGCGTGCATGAAGACGCTTATGAAAGTGGAGGAAGCGAGAGAGGTGTGCCAGGATCGTAGCAGGTGGAGAGAGGTGGTCTCTGCCTACCCCGCTGGGAACGAGGCGTGATATATATGTATATGTATGTATGTATGCAATCCACGCGGGCCACACGGCCTGCTTCTGAGTTTCGGTGAGGTTATGCGGCTCACCCACCCAGTCGGAAACTATCCTCCTTACGCGAAGGTGCTCGTGAACACGCAAAATCTTGTGAACACTTCCTGAACCAATCTGCAGAGTATGCTGAATCTCTTCGTACGTAATTCGTCTGTTGTCTTAAATTAAATTGTTTTAATGCCAGCACAGTTTCTTCGGTGACAGCCGTCCGCCGGTACGACGACCACTCCTTTGTTCATCCCCCAAAGTAAGACGACCGCGTTTGAACTCGCTATACTAGCGGTAGAGGTAGGTTCGGTTGCTTTTGAAGCTCCTTCATCCATAAAAGCAATTCCAAGTCTATCAAATGATTCATCAGGTTTTAAGCCACATTCTCGACGCAGATTCATTTTTTAATAAGGCAAGAACACTTTAATTGGCTCTTAAAAAATTGGGGAGAGAAATTTGAAAATCGAATAATGGTATTTTTACTTTTAAATAATCGAACTTTCCAAAATAATCACAAGTGGCCAGTGTCTTATACATAAAAACTTTTTTTCGCAAAACTTTCTGAGTGGCCTGGTGCTGTTTTAACTAAAATTTGATTCGACAAAAATAATACTAACTATAAACATAGTCATATATCCTAAGAAATTTCAACACTAGCAAGTAAGCATTTGGAAATCAAAATTTGTTCATAATTTTATCAGATTCAATGTTTTATGTTGTATGTAACTTAAGCCGCAAACTTTTGAACACCGAAAACAACATCGAAATCTGGGTCTAGTACTTTCGCGGCGGACGTACTTACAAATGCAATATTTATATTTTTGGACAATAAAGCGGCCACTTTCTTTACTTTCTCGTAAGTTTAACAGAGCTATCAGCTGAAATGGTTAAGCCGATTTTGACATACAGCCCCAGTAATACAAATAGCGATATATGAGAAAAATATTAGTGCATATTTTGCTATAACTTTGGTAGTTCAAAATATTACATTATAAATATTGAAAAAGTTTTAAAAAATTTACTAGAAGGGCTCTTTTGGATATTAACAAGTACCATCAGCGCTTGAAAACTTTGACTCACATTAGCATGACTCAAAATATCAAGTTTCCCTTCTTGGAGATCAATTTAAATTGTTAAAGACACAGGAAGACGGGCTGGACAAATACAAAACAATTAGTGCAATTGAAAGATGAAATCCAGCAATGTCATTGGGATAAAAATAGTACAATGACTTTCCATTTACTCAATTGAGTCATTGATGTTAACACTTCACTGGATTTGTAACTATATAATCATTGCAATCAAAAAAACCAACATAAGAAAAAAAATTAAACTGGCAAATGCAGTATCATTCAAAAATTTGATGTGGTTAACAATTGAATTATTGATTCATTATATATATTTAACCAGAGATTATAAAAACAGATAAACAGCATATATAAAATTAATTTATTTATGTAGCACACTGTACAATCTAAAATTGGAGAAATAATTTCTAAGATGATATTAGCATGTTAGTTCAACTATACTTTATGTTCCCACCGCTGGGGCTTAAAAACTGTCCCACAGGTAGATTATATATAGAGAACCATTCATTTAGAGCATACAACTATCTTTAATAAGGGAAGAGTTTTTTGTGGCATAATTTTAATCACAATACTATTAAAAGCAACTATGCCATAAAACATTGATATGTTATATTGAAATTCAAATAAATGTAACGGAATGTCCTTTGACATTAAATGTATCTGCCTTTTATACAATCTTTTGTACATGCAAGTAAATTTTTTATTTAAAAAATAAATTTAAACCTTGCTTCAGAACTAAAATAAATTATTGCAAACATTTCCTTAACATGTATTCTTATCAGTACACCTAAAAAAACTATGCCTTTAGTTGGTTAAATAGATAAGTTAAAATTATATAAAATACACGGAGTAGTTACATATATCTCAGTGTGGCTTCAAGGTTAATACCTGTTTTCTTAGCAGAGCACAAAGGAAAAAAACCCATCCTTAAAATATTTTCAATTCACCTTATAAAGTGTAAGCATAATTATGATAATATAGTTAGAATTAAACAAAATAACTTAGAAGTAATCTTATTTATAATTTTTTTAAATAAATCTGCAAGATAATGTTAAATTAAGTAATAAGAAATACTTAGCAGAACAACCATAACATAAATTAAAAAACAAATTATATTATTATTTCTCGAAAGAATCCACTAATTTGATTAGCAATAAAATATTATATTGGTTATTGCCACCAGTTACTTCTAATTTGAACTAAGTTCATTAAGATTAAATGTAAAATTTTAATAAATTAAATTTACCGAAACACTCAGCAGAGTTTTTTAACTTTATATAGCAATAGATAAGTCATTTTTAGAATTATTATTTGAACTACTTGTTTTAAACAATAAGAACTTTTATTTAAATATGTTGCTGCAATTGACTTTTATAATCAGAGCATCAGATGAACTTATTAACTGATGATAATTAATTCAAGTGGTACCTAGAAAATAAATATATGTATTTGGATCTAATCTAATGCTTTAGAATTTAATAAATATAAAATATAATTTTAGTTCATTAACAGATAATTCAAAGTTATGGTGTTTGTTTCGTAATACGTAAAAGTATGCCTCTCAAGAGTAAAACCAAAGAATTAAACACCGATAAGAATGTGATAAGGCTAAAAACATGCATCTTCAAGTTTCCAGAAATTTTGACACACGACGAAATAAATAAATATTTTACAAATCGATCGCAACTTGTCTTCATAATTCAAAAATGACGTAGACGAATACAGGAAATCTAAGTAGAACCAACACAGCCAACCTATTTTGCAATTTTCTAGAAAATAGAAAGTACCGTTAATTAAAACGCTTACCAATGTATTCTGATATCCCAATCCCGCTTCATCGTCAGAAGTTTCTTCCTTGTTATGCTGTTCCTTCATCTTTCACGATTTTTGCACTTCTAACACAGGAGTAAAGTGAATTTTGTAACTCAAAACAATGTGTTAAAGTTGTCGACACTAAAGTTATTTGTTTATTTAAATAGCAGGCGTTCACGATGTACACTGCGTGTGTCTACGTTCAGCCATCCCCCCATTCACAGTCCGTTGCTCGTAACGAGATAATGTATAATTGAATAGAAGCGATTCCATGCAAATTGCTGGCGCGCCAACCGGAAACGCTCACACACGTTCAAATAAATCGCCGACCAGTGACCGACTGAGTGACACTCGCGGCCCGTCGCAGCCCGTCGCGGCCCGTCGCGGCACCGCTGACAGTTCGACGCGCACTCCACACAAAGTTCAGACCGTCGTGTCAGATTTGACCATGAACTAGAACTTATTTCTTATCTATAAATTGCAAAAGTTGTAAATGGTCATTAATCATACATTAAACTCAATGTAAGCCGAGGACTTCAACTGCTGCGAGCGAACAATCGCGCCTCGCACAACTCTGTGAACGCGACCGTACATTTAAATCTTAATTCTGATTTATTAACGTTCCGTTCCGCGTTAGATTTGTGTTTATTTTGATTCGTTACGAGGCCTGTTGTATTGATAAGGATATTTATCTGTTAATAAATAGAAATAGTTATCTTTTGTATTTTATTACAAAAATTTTAAAACACTTGTCTGTTGGTTTATTTTATTAATAACTATTTATGAATTCGTGTACAACCACTAATACTTTTATTTAATTGAGCGGCGAGACGAGCGTGATGTTCATCTGATGGAAAGAGATACGCCTGCCCATAACGTGATGCAATTTAGTATGGTATACACTGCACCGCATTGCGTTTGTCGCCTGAGACACATATTTAGTCTCCATTAATTACACTGGCTACAGCGCTTTTCAAACAGAAACACAGTAATGTTAGAACAGTACTGTTTGGCGGTAGTAATAGGCGTTGCGGTGGTACCTATCTAGATGGTCTCAAGCAATGGAGACCTACCAGCATCTACAATAACCAGAGCTAACTAATTTAAATAATAAAACAAGATGCGTGTACAGAAAAACGAATAATGTTCGTCTTGTTACCGCTTCAATTACTAATGCAATGAGTTACAACTGTTCCAGTGTAAAAACAAAAAATATTCATTCCATTGTTACAGGGAGTTGTGGGTAGACATTTACGCGCGTATTGTCAAGCCCAAAGGAAAGAAATTGCTCATAGCGATTTACATTAGTATTTTTTAATCGCTTCGTTGCCATACATTTCACCTCTCTTTGGACTCTCGCTTTATAATTATTTAAAAAATCACTGGCGTTTGTTCATAATAATTAAAGTAAATGATACGTAAATTAAAGAAAAGTAAGATACGCTTGCCCGTAACAACGTCGCCATAGTTAGGCATTTTACATTGTATCACATTGTGCTGGTCGCTTTGAGACATAAAATTTTGTCTCGTTACCCCTGTAATTTCACTAGCTACAACGTCCTATAAGCCGGAAGATAGTAATGTTTCCACACTATTGTTTACCCATTGCAACACGTGCTGCGGTGGTACCCACCTAGACAGTCTCCGGCAACAGAGACTTACCAAAACGGAACCATCTCGAAAGACCAAAAATTCGGATATTTAGTAACGGGTCCAGCCACGCGCTGGTCCTTATATGCTACGTAACAGTAATGTACTAATTGATATTCGTTATTAAAACTCTGCTTATATTATGTAAGGCCATCGGCAAAGGTAAAACCTTAAGTAAAATTATCAGGACAATTACTTTGGTGTGTCCTTTACAATTTGCGGAGCTGAATTGAGGTCGCACTTGTTAAATGGTTTAATTTGCGTGTTTAGAATTAAATAGAAGACGGAAACATCAGTATAATTTTATCGCAAAGTTGCTAAATTTGTCTGTAGCGAAAGAAAAAAATGAAACAACTTTATAAAACACATACAGAGACAAAAATATTTCGAAATATACAATGATCTATAACCTTTACAATGAAATTATTGGTAGGAAGCTGATAACATAAGATACAAAGTAAATATTAATAATACGTATTAATAACAATAACATCTCCCACCAACCAGTATTGGGTTAGCGTAGTGGGAAATGGCACAACACCCCCATATGAACCCCTACAAAGGATGTCCTCCAGTGCCCGGCGATGCGGACAGCGCAGGGCTGATCGATGTGGGGATCTTTGAGGGAGGACTATGTCCGGCATTGGACATTTATCGGCTGATGGTGATGATGATGAACAATAACATATTTATTCCCTAAATAAAACTAATATAATTAGGAAAGTAGGCAAAATGAGCGAAAGTTAGTAGAGAATTTACTAAAATAACTAGTCTTAACATCTGTTAAGATCAAGAAGATAAGCCTATTGTATAATCATTATTAATCACAATTTATGATCACGTGTATTAATCATCATGTATTATACGTCTTATCAATATAAGCTGTGAATTGTACCACTGATGTTTTTGAAAAGATACTAAGATAAATAATTAGTATATAGTATAGTTATTATTATGTTTTGAAATTTTTTTTATACATTTAAGCGACGAGATGAGCGGGACGTTTACCTGATGGTAAGTGATACGCCCGCTCATAACAAAGTGACGCTAGTTAGGATGGTGTACACAGCACTACATTGCGCTCGTCGCTTTGACACATAAGATGTTAAGTGTTGTTACCCCAGTAACTTCAAATGCTATAACTCCCTTGAATCCCGAACACAGTACTGTTTGTTAGCAGTAATAGTAGCTGTGCTGGTACCAACCTAGACGGTGTCCGGCAACCGAGACCTTTTTTTTATTGCGAGGAAAATCTTTTAAAAGATACCATGCGTCTGGGGGGAACATAAGGTTATCTGGGGTGTCTACCCACTGAAACCCCCTTGGTGGTCTCCCTCAATGGATTAGGAGGGGCTCCGGGATCTCCTACAGAACGCAACGGCATTCTGGCTAAAACATCCCACGGAAGGGCAAAGCTCTCAGCACCCACGCTGTGCTGCGGCAAATACAAGACCACCATGCATTTGCCCTCCTCCTTCTTAGGGCTTTTGCCAACGTCACGTGTTCCCAGGCGGTCACAAATCTAAGTAATGACGTTGTCTAACTTAGGTGATCGGGCAAGAACTGATGTATTCAATGTGGTATGGACGTTGGCAACGGAGACCTACCACTAGTACGTACAAGTACTTACAGTACAATCAAAGACATTTAAGCGAACACGTTTATATGTTTTAGTATCTCATATCTGAATACCGCTATATATTTTTGGAGGCAGATTGAGTATACGGGAGTAGACAGCCAGGCGGGTTTGATAAAATAGACCTTCCAAAGTACATTACTTATGTGACCATGTAATTGCACCAGGTACAGCAGTACACAGCAAGCGGTTAGCTGTTGAGCTTGTCAATAATCAGACAAATAATCAAGATATTAAGAAATTTTCATGTAAACTTCTAACAAGATAATTATAAAATACAGAAATAAACCAGCGCTGTTTTTTTTGTATTCATGCACAAGTGAACGAGAATTTAAACTTTTTTTGCCTCACTCTTGATAATCAAGGTTAAAAACGTGGTTAGATTAAAAGTTTAAAAAAAATGTAATACTCTACTCTCCTGCACCTGGCTATGTCTAAGACCTTGTTATAAGTTATCCGCATAAAAACAGATAATTAAATGTATATAATAATTTTTTTCTTTATTTATATTTATGTATGGCGTTGAGAAGGAAAGAGTCACGCTTGGGGAATATCACATGGACTGGCATATCTGGGGGGTCTGAATTGTTCCGCCGAGGCAGAGACAGAAGGGACTTTACCACGCTGATCGTCAACCTTCACCAGTTGGAGAGGCACTTCAAGAAAAAGAAGATATGTCTGTGTTATATTCTTTCATATAATGTTTGTAGGATATTTATCGATCTTCTTTATTGGCGTCAAAGATTAACAAAAAAATTTAAATATGAGATTATGATTAATTTGAGAGGAAATCTACTGCTGGTAGATCCCTGTTGCCGGAAACTGTCTAGTTAAGTACCACCGCAGCTCCAATTGCAGCAGACACAGTACTGTGCAAACATTACTGTGTTCCGGCTTGAAGGGCGTTGTAGTAATTACAAGGGTAACAAGAATCAACATCTTACATGTGAAGAGGTGAGCGCAATGCGGTGCAGTGTATACCATCCTAACTAGCGCCACGTAATTATGGACGGGTGTATCATTTACCATCAGGTGAACGTCTCGTTAGTCTAGTAGCTTCCTTGAATAAAAAAAAAAATGTGACGTCACAATATAGTAATGGTCACGTTGAAACCTAAGTACCTAAATATACAGTAATAGGATTAGAATAGATAAATTAGATAATGTTTGAAATGGATTCCACTATCAGCTACAATTACTAGGCCAAGTGCCACTTCTTCCCTCAACTAACACGACATGGTTACTTTTAAGTAGACTTTTATCTATTTTTTTATATTATCAAGTTTAACATAACATTATATTAACTAAGTTACGTAATTTGAATAACTGATTTTCTCCCTAATATGTAACTGTAAGCGTACCACAGTCGGATAAAGACTAGCGAGCATAATACCCTGATTGATGAGCAATAAACCCGAAGTCTGAACATCCTTGAGACCAGAGCCATTTGCTTTGTTGTCTCGGGCTATTAAGAATAGGACTAAAGTAAGCCCCGCCTATTGTAGAAGGCGACCAAAAGGGTTTACCGGTTCATGGGCTTTAAAAGTGGGAGCCCGCATTGTCCACTAAACAAGCTCCACATAAACGACAAGTACGATGTTATTCTAGTGCTTGTACCAAAGCGAGGGTGCTGAGGAGGATTATAGTTCTCTCTGAGACGAGGTTTAGGTGTAGTATCGGAGATTAGATTTAGATAGATTTTCCCCCGAAAACAAAAAAAAAGACCAGAGCCATAATTTAGATATGACAGTTCTTGCAGATCACTCGGTATATACGCACATAACTTTCTCCAAACTTCTATAAATATTATCAAAACTTTGTAAATTTTTCTGATAATACTGATTACAACCAATTTATCATTTCATTAATCTATCCGTTAAAAGTCCATAAATCATTTGAAATCTATCAGTTAAGCACTCCGGCTAAATAAAACGACATTTTCGAAACAAATCATATAATCTCTTAATAGTGAAACAATTTGTACGTAACAGCATACATTTTTAATTTCCGATGAAGATATTAGAGGAAACATATAACACATATCTTCAAAACTAAGTATTATACGGCTAGGGCTTTGCGTCTCCTAAACAGCTGGATATAAACTGAATTTATGATTTTACTATGAAGAGTTAGTGAATTAAAGCAACTAACCCGAAAGAGTTTACTTTTCAGAGGCTTGCCTCTGTGGGTGGTATTCTGATGAGCTTATTTAATATTATCATCAACACACTAAACAATAGATAGGTTTATAATAAATTTTATTTTAGCTTCAACACTTCGAGCACATGCGTTTTACGCTTGAGAAGAGTAGTGGTTTCTGCTGTTAGCGATGCTAAGGAGTTAAGGAATCTGAATAAATCATTTAACACATTTTTTTACTTACAATACTGTTCACAGTTCATTGTAACAAGGACGAAGATGGTGAAGTGGTATCTCCCGACACTTCGGTTCTCATATGTTTACAAGTGGAACACAGCAATGTTGATAAAGCGCCGAATTACCCTGATGAGAGCTAGCATGGTAGAAAATTCCCCGGGATCGAACCATGTACCCGTTACGAGGCAGACTATACACTAATGACAGTGCTATATTCTATGTTAATAGTTATCTAGTGTATTTTACAAGATAAAGCGTAGTCAACACGTAAATATAACTAGTATACATAGTTTTAGATTTTATGTTATAGCCGCTGTAACATTATTATCATTAAAAGGTACTAAATTCAAAATCTTTTAAATTCTAGTTCTTCTTCATCTCACACTCCTTGTGGAGGATCATCTAATAGATAGATTGTGATTTTTTTCCGCGTTTTACTTTATCTTGATCATTTCTACGAGTTCCCTGTCCACTTTTAGACCTTCATAATCGATTTCAGGTCTTCACCGGGTTATCTGAATACCATCTTCAATATTTTACCAAACTAGTTAAGAGATCTCTATTTTAAGATAATGTCAATGGAGGTACTAACTATTGCAGCGCTTATTTTTGCTAAGCAGCGATAAAATATCGTTTCGTTATCAGTATGTTTTAAATTTTATATGTATTAGTAATATTTAATTTCCTACATAAACTATATAAGTGAACAATGCCCTGAAGGACCTTAAGGATAGAGTCAGCACCAATGGCGTTTAACGTAGAGTTTAAATTAGAGTTCATATCAGCAGATAGAGCTCTCTGGTTCCTTTCATCTTCTAATTGTACTGAAACGGTTATTTAAATATCTACTACGAAAAAGAAAACCGACATTATGTTGTCATGTTCTATCATATAGCTTGTTATATTGAGTTTTTCTTCAAACAAATAATTCTCATACCATTAGCCATGATTAAGGAATTTTATCCATCGTAAAATGATTCATATAATCATTAAATTTGCTGAACAGCAAGACGAAAAGTGTAATGAGGTCACCTATTACCATAGACCATAGACTAAGTGGGATGAAATTTTTTCTACGTATAACTGTAACCTTAAAATCTCAATTATTTCTACTAAGTATAAAGTTCAGTACGTATATTTTCTCAGGCGTTTCAAATTTATTTTAAGCATTCGTTTAGACATTTAGCCCATATAAGTCAGGTTTTTATAGTTTACGCTAAACAATCCTTTAAAGCAAGAACAATGCTAATATTCAGGGGATATAGCGGAGGAATCTTATGATTCTAAATAGGTTAATTAGTTATTCAAAAGTAACGATAGTATATCAGACATGTGTTTAACATTAGAAGACAATTGACTAGTAAGTAGCGGAAGTCGCCGGGCAGTCAGATGTACTGCGCGAACTGGATCCAGTAGGTCGCGTTCAGAACCGAGAAGAGCAGAGGGAAGAAGACGCGAGAGAAACGATCGATGCTCAACGCGCGCAGCCTGGCTTTGGCTGCTTCTGCTGGCTCCTGGAAGATAAACAGGGAGAGTATATTATCATTAAGTCATTGCATTTGTTAAAATGAGGAAGACGGAAAATGTTAATTTAGTTATAAATAATAAGCCCCCTAAAGATAAAGCGGCGGGTGGGAGATGACCTGATGATCAAATTACTTTCGTATAAGTTGAACGCTTCTTTCGCAGCATCTTTACTAACTACAGCATCTGCAAAACCATAAGAGAAGCAAGGCGCTGTAGTGAAACCTACTGTTTTCGTTAAGACATATTTTGGGTAGTAAAAAGTTCTGGCATAATTTTGAAATGGAAAGAAAACTTTTTAAACTACGTATAGTTCAGACGTGGAGATCTTTAGGAGAGGCTATTGTCCAGGAGTGGGCATCTTACAGCTGATAGTGATGATAATTCAGACGGTGTAGTAATGAATAGCAGGACTAGCTCTACTCATTACACCGTGTAAAATCAATTCATGAATAACGTTTAAATATCATCTAAGAATGAGTTAATGTAAAAAGGAAGAAGATTTAGCGATACCTTTGGTTTCCGGCCGCCGTCATCCAAAATTATATTCACAAGACAATACTCCATGAGGGCCATGAACACGAAACTGAAAGGTCAAAGGAATGTAGCAATGATCTATTAAAGAAACAAAGTTATATCTATTTATTTACCACCAGGTGAACTTTCCGTCTGGTTGCTTAGTTGGATGAAAATTTGAATTTCGACGAAGTGTTAGAAGAATATATATATATGTGTATAGTAATCTGTATGTTGTTAGAATATCTCGTTGTCTTTGGTCACTATTTGCGGATGATAGCTTACAAATGCCTCTTGAGTTTAGTTTAAGTTATAAGCCAATGTTTTCTCTTATAGTTCTCCTTTGCGGGTAAACAACTCACACGGTGCAGACGGACATGAACGCGTCGACGGCTTTCAGGTAGGAGACGGGCGGAAGCTGCGCCTGCGACTTGGCGTGTTGCGTGGAGAGCGTCAGCAGCGAGGTGACGCCGAGGGTCACCCGCGCCGGCGCAGCGTCCGGCTTGATCCAGAACGAGACCCACTGGAACACGAAACGTGAAAATTGCTTTTCTATGATGCACTGGTGGGGCGAGACAAGCTTCTCATGACCACGGGTAGTACATTTGTTGCCGGAAACTATCTAGATAGGTACCACCGCAACTCCTATTGCAGGCGACAAACAGTACTGTACAAAAATTATTGTGCTTCAGTTTGAAGAGCGCTGTAGCTAGTGTAATTACTGCGATAACGAGTCCTAATAGCATATGTTTATGTAGTGTATAACATCCTAACTAACACCGCGTTGTTATGGGGGGTGTAACACTTACTATAAGGTGAATATCCCGCTCGTCTCATCGCTTTGTAGAGACAGTAAAGATTTTTAGACAACACGACGCGATGTTTGTGGTCTTAAGACATAGGTTGTCGTTACTTAAGTAATTTAACCAGCTACAGCATCTTTTAAAGATAGACAAAGTGATAATTACCATTGAGACTTGGCCGTCGAAATAGATGTCGGAGTGATCCTAGAATCTAAAGGATCACTGTTAAAATAGCTCGTAGGTATCGCAAGCAATTCCAAAAAGAATTTTAAAATAAACAGTACTAGTGTTATCAACATTATAACAGATATTTTAACATAATTCTAGATATTTTACTAGCTGTTCCCCGCCGGCTTTGCTGAACGGATTATAAATTTAGACCTGAAACATTTCTTGAGAGCAACCTCAACTGCAAATGACTTTCTATTGCAACCATTACTATGGCAACGGTATGAATAAAACATAAATGTAAATGTTTATAAAATTTTATTAGAAATGAAATCATAAAGGATCTAAGAAATTCAAAAAACAAATAGCCTGTAACCAAATGCAAATCAATCTGAGTCAAATGCTTATGTTCCCGTGTCGATACTTTCACTAGTTTTCACGCGATTAACAAACAAACACAACCCATTTTCATTGTATATAATATATATATATGTAAGTAAATTATCGATATTTTACTAATTTGGAATTAATAACTGTTACTGAATCAACGGTAACTGCTTACACCAGATAAATAGCCACTGATTTGTTTTATTCTAACAATCTAGAAAGCAATGTTAACTTACGGACATGATGACGATCAAGCAGGTCGGTATGTAAGTGTTGAAGAGGTGGTAGCCGAGGCGACGTTTCAACTTGAAGATCACCTCCAGACACGTGAAGTTACCTGAATATATCAAATTATTTAGATATAGCAATAAGTCTAAAATAACTCACTCCTGACAATTATGTTAGTCATTAAGATTTTATTTAAGGATTCAATATTCATAATTGCAACATTTTGATGTTCAGCGAGGATATCGAAGTATACAATTTGGGTATCTCTATTCTTATTCTACCTACATTGCTGACTTTTACATCTATTCTTATATTATATTTTTTATATATTGTTATTTCCAGCTCTTTGTTCTCTTCTATAGTTTTCGTCATAGCCTTACAAAATTTTAAAAATACTTAACCGTTATGGTCTTACCCCTGCCGTCTATCTTTTGTCCTGTCCTTATACGTCTGCTTGTTGTACCTTTTATGTGGGACAGGTGGCGACCAGGTAGAGCACTGTTTGCTCTTGATCCGAGTAAGGCTTGAGCTTAACTCTTAGGCTGACCTGGCCATCAGGACATACATCCGCAAAAATACGTTATGTTGGTGTAAGATATTATATAATAAAGGTTTTTAGCCATTTTTCTAGTGTTGACTCCTGTAAGCTGTCTTTGACTGCTAGCCTCGGTTTGGCACCGACGAGGTCGATGATCGATGGCAAAGCAATGTCTCCTAAAGGAGGATATTGCTTTAAACTTGATTTGCCAGATCATTTTTAATTACAGATTTGCAATTCAAGATGACGATGGTCTACGTAAAAAGCGCTTCAAAAAGTCTACGTTGATTAGTATTCTTTGCGACTATCACTCGTTAATCGCTCAGCCGGTCTAATTAGGTTATCAAATCTAGAACGGAGGAGCATTAACCACCATTGTTGCAAAGTTTGCCGTGTAATATTAATCGAGCTCAATTTTACAAGTCCGCCTAAGCCGTAATTACACGTCCAAAGTCAATACACCGCTTATCCTTTTACGGGCTTAAGCTGAAAGATACCGATTAAAGGTTCTTTTTAACCGAAAATAAGTCCTAGACAGGCGTTTTGACGAATTTTTATTCCGACATCAATGGTAAGATGAGAAGTATCACCAGCTTTTTAAAAGGTGAGTAAATATTTATGGTTGTTAACCAATTTTAAAGGGTGAGAGAAGAAGGGTTAAAAATATCTTTTTTAACTCAAATATTTTTCATTACATAATAACTTTGATAGTCTAACTCTAATAACATAGATAGTCTACTATTTTTGTACGTTAAACATTTAAGAACTTAATGCTATGGCTTCAAGTGAGTGAACTAGGTCTAAAATAACAAAAGAGATGATACGAGCTGAATCGCTGAACTAAGATTTTCTTTCACAACAACCACTTTATATTAATACTACATTTGTCATCCAAGTCGTTATATAAGTAACTAAAACGTAAATATTACAGATCCCTTATATGGTCTTAGAGTAAAGTTAGTACTTTGTTTAAGACTATCTGTTCTCCGCTCGCTTATCTGACCGTAACACCCTCGCAACTTCCTTCGGGGAAGAAATTATCTAAAATCCATTCTTAGCTGATCTCTAAAACGCAGAAGCAATATCTTTACGAAATTTTGATTGTTTACGTTAAATAGTTTCGGAGATCTCGTGAATAGTCGATTAGTCTCTGAGTATCTCATGTATATCTAGGATATTATATAAGTTCGTTATCTCCAGGATGTTTATAATTAACTTCAGTAATTAGAAACGATCATGAGAATTATACCTTCGCAGCGATATGATCGTCTTCTGTGCTAATTTTTAATCTACCCCGTGACTAAAAACTTTCCAGAGCACTCCGTCTATCTCGTTGTGAATAACCGATACCTAAGTAATATTGTATTTCTAGGACGTTTCGTTACTGTGCCAAATTCGTTAAAGGATTAAACAGATAAAGTTATAATTATTATTGTAGATAACGAATTAATTAACATGGTATTAGTAATTAAGTAGCGCACGTTGATAAGTTAAACGAAGCGGATTATACACGGTAACTACGCAGAAGTTATTTGCAATCTGTTTGTTGTTTCGTTATATCGAGGTGCGGTGGTGGTGGTGGTGGTGGTACCTCATATGAAGGGGCGAGACGAGCATGACGTTTATTTCATGGTGGATAGGATAATAAGTCTAGATACCCTGATAATTTCACTAGCTTCATCGCTCTTCAGGCTTAAACACAGTAATGTTTACATACTAATGTCTAGCTGAAGAAATAGGCTCAGGCAAAAGAGGAAAAACTACCAGAAAGACATTTATATTACTTTTCATGTCTGGAGGAATTGATTACTGGGCACAGGAGTCTCACAAGAGAGACCAGGTTCTAGATCTCTATTGTCTGATCACAGCGTCTATAGCAGTAGACCAGCAGTCCTGTTTAAAGGACATTGTGGTCTATTTTATAATAAAGACGAAACGCATTAGACATACTTCAAGGCTTCACTGCTTCAACTCCACAATGCAACAATACTACATTATAATAACACAACAATACTAATGGTGGTAGGTCTTTGTTGCGAGACCGTCTAGGTACCACTACACCTCTTATTGCAACCGACAAATATTACTGTGTTCCAGTTTGAAAGACGCTGTAGCTAGTTTAATTACTGGAGTAACTAGAGTTAAGATTTTATGTCTGTAACAAGCATAATATGGTCTCTTTCATCGCTTCGTAAAATGAAAAAAAAAAACTTACCAGTGGAGTACACTTGCGTGCAATCGGCTGTCCTATTCTGCACAAGCTCCAGTTGAGGCAGTTCTATATTCTCGTCCACCACCAGGGGCACGTCTGGATCCCACTGGAATATCAGGTCGTCCGTAGTGTGGGACACTGAAAGTAAATATATGTTAAAGTAAATACTACCGCTACAAAGTATATACTGAACTGCCCAGGAGTCGTCTTTGATGACGAAGATGAATAGGATAGAAAATCGCATTAGAGTACGTTTATATTGTAGTTAGTTTTTTTTATTTTACTCAAACTACTAGACGAGGAAAATATTAGCCTGATGGTAAGTGCTACGCCTGGCTATAACAAGGTGGCGCTAGTTATGGTGATATACACAGCACTACATTGTCACCCTTTACTAAGGTCCTTGCTTATAAAAAGGTTCAAAGTCACTCAAGGGGCAACGGAGAAAGTTATGCTCGGAGTTTCTCTGCGGGATCGAATAAGAATTGTGGAGATCCGCCGAAGAACTAAGGTCGCCGACATAGCTCAAAAGATTGCTAGACTTAAGTAGCAGTGGCCACGGCACATTGCTCGATGGATCGACGGTCGATGGGGCAGTAAGGTCCTCAACCGGTAGAAGTGGTGCAGAGAGACCCTTCTACAAGGTGAATCGCCAATCTGGTGAAGGTCGCGTGATGACGCTTTATGAGGGCAGCACAAGATCGATCGATTATGAGAGCTATGGGGGTAGCCTATTTCCTACATTGGACGTCTATCGTCTGATAATAATATAGCGTTCGTCGCCTTGAGACGTAAGACGACAAATCTCGTTACTGCAGTTTAGCTACAGCGACCTACAAACCGGAACACAGTTCTATGTGTCGGTAAAATTAGGAGCTGCTGATACTTACACGGTTTCAGGCAATAGAGACATACTATCATTTAACGTCTTTGACTTAATATCTGAGCTATCAAAGTTTTAAACTAAAGTGATAAACTGTTAAAAAAAAAAACCGACAAAACGAAACAATTTTTAACTGATGCCGGTGTACAAACATTGTCTTTATTTACATCGTAAAGATGCTGTAAAATTGATTTCTTTGATGTGTCCATCGTAACGGATAGCTGAAGATGTATGCTAGAAAGAAGGTCAATTTTGGATATTCACAAATACGGATAAACATAAAAATTTATCGGGTTACTGCTAAGTTTCAAGATAATACGAGGCCTCACACATGATATGGGGTTTACCTCATGATAGACTTCGCCAAGCTTACCTGTCTAGCTACCATCATCATATTGTAAATCTGCCGCGATAACGGCATCAGTTTAATCCTGCAGCCATTATCACAGTAGAAGTATTCTGAGTATGCTTCATCATCATTAGCCGATAGACGTCTATTGCTGGCCATAGGCCTTCCCCAATAATGTCCACATACAGTCCGCATGGGGTTGGTATCGCTGGGCGTTAGGAGCTATCGTTTTTAGGAGTTCATTTAGGGGAAATTTGGACCATTTTACACTACGCTGACCCAGTGCGAGTTGGTGGAAGTCAGAGCCTTGTTTGTTGATTAGCAGGGTATACCATGAGCAGGAGAGGTTGCCTTGGGTTCCGTGAATTAATGTGCGAATCTCCTTACACCCCTTTCACGTCAGGATTATTGTCAATTAACACCTTGTGAAATTGAAGTCCTTAAATATTTGGTAAGATTCCTCCTTGAACTTCAATAGTGCAACATCTATAAAGTTTAGAAGTCGGTACAGCTGTCCATGGACAGACAAACAGACACACAGAAAGGGATAATTCTTCCGGATGCAGCGACTTTGGTCTTCACTTATTGCGAGAGATATGAAAGAAGGAAATGGGATGAAGAAAGACAGAGATGAGAAGTTTGAAAGAGAAGAACTGAGTACAAAAGATGAGAGAATGAAAGATGAGAATGAGGAACTAGAAATAAGGTAAAATGAAGTAACTGATGGTAAATGTAAGATAGATAAATAAAAACCCTGATCCAACCTACGCAGGGGAACAATTTTTAAAAATAACAGACATATACGCGTTAAACGAAGAACATCCTTCTTTTTGTTCGTGTTACGGACTTATGCTGAAGCCTGCCGCGGTAAAAAAGTCAAAGTAGAGTCAAGTGCATGTAAATTAGTCGTACTCCGCGCGAATTGCACCGAGCTAGGAACGCTGCAGTTTTTATTATATCTCATTTAAAATCATTAATTTAAGCACTAATAAAGTAACAGAGTACATAAATGTTAAGTTGTTTATATTTATTTTACAGTGAGGTAACAGTAGACCTCAATTTCACATGATCGTAAGTAATAAAGTTAGATGTTGAAGCATCCTTATGTCCTGATAAAATGGCCTTTACCCAGTCTTTCCTACTATCAACATATATATACAACAAGGTATCTTTTCGAGGGTTCCTTGTAGTAACAAGGAACCCTCGAAAAGATACCTTGTCTTTAGAAAACTTTGTACTTGTGTAAATTGCAAGGCCGCTGTAGCCTGTAAAGTAATTGAGTAACGAGAATAAACATATACTAATTAACGGTGTGGGAGTAATATAATGGTAGGTAGTCATTCTGTACAACGCTACAATGGTCGAGCCGTATCATTTCTCCGTTCTCAAATAACAACGTCTCCCTTGTATAGAAATAGGTTCAGGGTTGGACAAACAAAAAGGCAAAAGTCCAAGAGTCGGCATTAGTGCGGCCTGCAGAGCAGTGTTATTTTGTTCAGTCCTTTCAAATATTTCTCCATCCACTTTCCGTCTTAACCTAAACAAATCTCGAGCTAAAAATACGTCGTAACGATCGCGAAACCCCAAACAAGTCCTCGTGAGGTGGAGAGGCGGCCGGGGCCCTCGAGGCTAACCTCGCTGGATCTTATCCGAAATAAGTCGAGTGGCCGCCACCTATTTATGGACCCGTGCTTACATCTGCGTTAAGACACCGATCGCGGGCTCTTGTGATCAACGATAAAATCGCGCTGACTTCAGGCGGTACGGTGCGGGGCGGGGGCGCGAGTGGGGGTGGCCGAGGGCCCTCGACGCCGCTCGCCCCACTTTCGATAGCTCTCCGACGTCAATTTTCTGTAACGCCGCCGACTGTACCTACGCAGTGAAGGACTTTCCCGTATTGATGCTTAGATTACTTGTTATAAATAATTTCCAGGCTGTCAGCTAACCTCTGCAAACTGACGTTGATATCAAAACATACGAAACTATCCCACTTCCCCGACCATCATGAACACTATGAAATTATAAAAGCTCGATAATGTCTTCGAATTGATTAACTTTTTATAACAGACTAACAGGTGATGAAACACAGCCCAGGTCATGTTCCCACAGCTGGGACAGCGGCCTTCTTTCACAATGGGTACGTGAATGTCATAATAATAACACAAATATTTGAAAGCTTAAACCGTGTTGGTTTCATCAAGAACTAAAAGCTATGCGCTAACTTTCATCGCTTATGATAGTCAAATGCATTGAACCGGACGTCAATGGAAACGGAAACGGAAAGGAATAGATAAGAATAGAAATATTAAAATCTTGATTATGCAGTTTATTTGTAAAATATTTGATTTCCATTTAACGACATAATCAGCACTGCAAAGATATCTGTAGTTATTCATAAAGTAAATACTCAAGAGAATGTGATGGAAGGAAAGTTGTATTTCTTATCTACAATACTGTAACATTTGTCCTTAATTCCACCTGGTGTTAAGTGACATTCAGGATGTGGATGTTTAAAAGTGTAGCAGCTCATTAGTCTCTCAATAGGTATCACAAGCAGATGATACTTGTTAAACATGTAACACTTTTGATGTAGTCAAAATTAAATCTGTTAGTGTTCGGAGGTCTGACCTTGTTACAAAACTGATGAAGTATTTTAGCTTGATCATCATCATCAGCCGATTGACGTTCACTGCTGGAAATAGGCCTCCCTCAAAGATCTCCACATACAGTTAGTATGGCTTCCGGTACTGCTTAGCACTAAGGGCTGTCGTGTGTAGAGGTTCATATGGAAACATTTAGGACATTTTCCACCACGCTGGCTCAATGAGGATTGGCGGTAGCCAGAGCCTCGTTTGATGATTAGCAGGGTGCACCACGAGCAGGTGAGGTTGGCTTGGAGTCCTTTAGCTTGATATAACTTTGTATTTACAGATTGCCCCACACTCAGGCTCTCATATATTAACAACCCAAATATAGCGATGCTGTTATAGCGGGAGGTTTGCAACAAGGCTGTCTAGCCAGACGGACTCGGAAAATCTTACCTCCATCCAAACTCCACATGTGACTCCAAAATCGAACCGGCGACATCTGTGTTCCAAGGCAAGCGGTTAACCACGTCGCCAATAAGATAATCAAGTATTTCTTGCATTAAAACAATATCCGTTTCTCTTTCCTTACATTGACTTGTCAAATGTCAAAAGTCAATTCCGTTCTGACCAATATCGCCGCTTTTCTACATCTTCCTTATGCAAAATTTACTTTCTCACAGAAAATTTAATGATTTTAAAAACTATTGATATAGCCCCAATCCCTAAATGTCTAAATTATATAAAAGTATTCGTTTTACTTGAATCTTATTCATATTCCCTATCGCACATAACATGAACTAGCTGTCATGTTCAATATACGAAAGCTCGCACCGTTCCCAACTTGATATTGGACGAACAGTTTAAATCCAGGTCAAGTGTAGAAATGCACGTCACTAGATGATCTAGCTCGCACGAGGTCATTAAATTATCTATTAATAGTCGGTTCATAATTAATCAGCTGAAAAGAAGAAGGTCGCGTTGTTAAATCGGTCAACTTCTTAAGTCGACGTGTGAATCATCCGCGGTGGATAACAAATATGTGGCTATAGTGTTGGGATCCAAGTAACCCGACATGGGAATGAGGTTTTTAAATGAAGTCTACTAATGGAAGATCTCTCAAGTCCAGGTCTCCATTACCGCAACGCATATTTCAGCTACTAAGCAGTATTACCTAACATATCTATATAATTGTATAAGAGGTTTCCATCAGAATAGAGACTCATCACGATATCTCTGGACCCATAAGACCGGCCGCGGCAGTGGATTTTATTAACTGTTACTTCCAAAAAGTTCTACAAAGCAAGCAAAGAACAATATATATAGCAGATTATTCTTAATAGCGATAATCGCACTTTAGTCCCTTTTAAATCAAATAATAACTTCTCCTCAAAATTAAATCATGTAAATAATCATTTAGTATCCGCTTATCGTATAGTGCACTATTTTTAGTAAGATCATGAGAAAATAAATTATATCTGACGGCTGATACGTAATACAGATTATTTGATTTCGGCTATAGGTAATCTGATCACATCTGGCGAAAAGTGGGTGTTTATTCACGTCTGCCTACCCCTATTGGGAAAAAGGCGTGATAATATAAAAAAAAATATATAGCTATTCTATGGCTATATATAGCTATTCGCAAGGTATCAAACGTTCTAGACATCAGAACTATAAGACTTTTTTGTAAGGAAGATAAACAAAATATAAGTAGCTCTAGTGATGATATCCTTGATTGACCATAGGCAGCCTCCTGGCTGGACCTGGGGCTTGGCAGATGTATTTTTTTTCTTCTACAGAGCGGCGAGGCAAGCGGAAAGTTTACTTGACGGTAAATAATACGTCTGGACTTGACAACGTGGTGCTAGTTAAGATAGTATACACTACACCACAATGCGCTCGTCACCTTAACTCATAGAATGTTTAGTCCCATTAGTAATTTCAACTACAATACAACTACTGGTTGTCGGCTGCAACAGGAACTGCAGTGGTACCTAGACGGTCTCCTGTAACTGAGATCTACCACCTCTAAGTTACAGTTCCTCATCATCCTGTCTCCAAGCGAAGCTTGAATTACATTCTATACACAATTAATAAAGTCTACTTTAATCTTTTTCCTATCGGCTCACTCTTGGATGCTAAGGATCCGGTTTAATTCAAGAATTCGTACCGAAATAGAATGTGACAAAACATACCCAAAATCTATGTATACCCTGTCAGTAATTGGGACGAACCTCCGTAACCAGGTTAAGTTACTCCGAGGAGTCACCGGCGGATCACCTCATAATTTAGCGTAACCAAAGATTATAATTAATGTCGCCGTGTCGAGAGTCGATGTCGGCTCGAGTGTCCGCCACTCCGCGACACCGGATGTATAACGAGGCTCGAGTGCTCGGCTCGTTTTATCGATTGTGGGGTGCTCTCGGTGACGTCGCTCGGAGACCATCTCGAGATCGAAACTTGGCGTCTTACTTACGGAAAGAATAAACAAAACAACAACCAGAATACAATAGACGCACTGACCTCGGCTTCAAGTCTAATAGCTCGTTATGAGCAGTTCTCCATCTTTTCAGAGATAGCATAGAATATCTCTATTAGGCAGCTACCTTCTGTGGCATGTTCGGCTAGCACAGCAAATCCACCCTAATCCTAGAAAAGGAAGCCCTGATACTTTCAGGACTTCAATAGAAGAAAAGAAAATAAATCAAGATTCTCACCCCAAAAGAAGGGTGCCAAAAGTTTATCCGGATCATATGTGTTTAGATGTAATGTAATAAAAGTGTCAATATAACGGTTATATCATCATTCGTTAATTATTCCCGTATGAAATGATATTATTACATAAAATATACTTCTTTATACATGTTTGTGGTCCTTCGAGCCGGATATTATGTGAATACTATGCGTGTACAAGTACACATATTAAATTAAAATAGAGTTCTTTTACAAAACGTAAATCTATGAAATCGTTTCTAGCTAAATGTTTATGATTAGGTAGTTTCATCACTAAAACATTGAGTACTCACAGCTCTCCATCTGCAGCTTGCACTCCTGGGTGTCGTGGGGGTAGATGAGGAAGTTCATAGCGCACGACAGCTTCAAAGTGAGCTTCACCATGTAGAGGATCGTCTTATCCTTGTAAAGCCACACGTAGTGATTTGGGATCGTCATCGTCTGGAAGGTGACCGACTTTGCGTTCTTGAAGAAGGAGTCCGGCCGCCACATATGCTTCAGCCAGTCGAGATCTAGAAGTCTTATAATGATAAGAGGAATTAGGCTCGAGTGCTGGTAAACGACCAGCTCTTTGAAAATTTTCAGGTCTTGACTTTTAGTTACATGTACTGGTGTTCGATCACTATTATAATTGTGGTCATTGCTGCTGGAGGCCATCTAAGTAGGTACTACACGCGCTTGTACATCTGCTATCAAACAGTAGTGTCTAAACATTCCGGTTTGAATGACGTTGTAATAAGTGTTGTTAATTGCTGAGGTAAAGATTTAATATCTTATGTGTTAAAGCGAGGAGCGCTCTGTGCAGTGTATATAATCCAATTAAAGCCTCGTCGGTATGCGCATGCGTATCATTTACCATTATCATCGAATAAAAAAAATCTATAATGATGAAACCTGTATTCCGAGGTCATGTTCTCGGGCAGCCTCAACCGGAAATCCTTCCAGGTTTGCGCGAAGAAGATGTCCGCCGCGTAAGTCTGCAACAGTATTGTTGTTATAGCGCCAATGGCGAAGGTTAAGTGTTAGTTAGTATTAATGGTTCAAATCCACAGTTCGACCATAATTTGGTCCACTGGCCGCAATATGAACATATTTTTATTTATGTAAAACCAATTTATTGATAATTACATGTGCAATGAGTACGTGTACGCAACAGGCGATCATTGTTATCATTACTTCAATCTATTGTCTTGTGTGAAATCAGTTTGGGAGATTTCGTGATGAGTCACCCAATCTCTGGTGAGTCGACTGTAGAGTTGAGTTATAACAGATGCGCTTCACAGGATCCTGTGGAATCTGATCGTCTGCTTTAGAAAGCAACTCTAGCGCTGACCACGATTCTCAGACATAAGGGAACGAGCCCAGAGAGTTATATAGACTAGCTGTTCCCCACCCGCTTTGATGGCAGTATCACTCTCACATTTCCTTTAGGGGGGGAATAATTCGTAATATCCTTTGATTCCTGAGCTACACTCGGCAAAGTAATATCCGGAGATATCGTAATGAGTCTCTTCATAGGTAGAGATATATGTATATAATAAAATATAGCCCCCAACACGAGGTACCAATTAAAACAAATTACAAGCAATTACTAAAGTGAATTCTAAGTTAATTTGAAGTTAATGAAACAATAAACGAGAACAAGTAGAAACTAATATATTAGATATCATTAAAGTTAATATTTTTAAAATTCAAAATGAAGTAAACAATAAAAAAGTGTCCGACGAGGATGGGATTCGAACCCACGCGTGCAGAGCACATTGGATTAGCAGTCCAACGCCTTAACCACTCGGCCACCTCGTCGTGTGGGCAGTATGTTTAATTGTAGAAATATATTTCTATATCATAAAAGGAATATATATTCACACTTGAGTAAACATGAAAGGTCGTCTACAGGACTTAGGTCTCTGTTGCCGGAGACCGTCTAGGTACCACCGCAGCTCCTATTGCAGCTGATAAACACTTGTGTGCACACATTACTGTGTTCCGGTTTAAAGGGCGCTGTAGCTAGTAAAATTGCTACGGTAACGAGTAGTATTACTAATCTCCACATATATAGGAGATATCCAGGGATTCATTGGCTTATCATGAGCTCTTCAAAACTATTAGACGTAAACACTCAATTTGGTAGACATATTGCTTTTGCCGTTTAGAGGTCAACTAAGAATGGATTTTACAAAATTCCTTCCCCTAAGGAGGTTGCCGGGTATTACAGCTAGTTAAGCGGACATCTAGTTAATACATAAAAAGAGCTTTATTTGTAAATAGAAATTAAGAAAGTGCTTGTTATTAAGTGAAATATTATTTCCAACTTGAACCAAGCAGAGTAATATTGATCTGTACATAACTATAACGTAATAAGATGTAATTGAATCATTGAATTCAGCTTCACGTAAACAACCTTCGCTAATGATATCAACTGGAGGTGGAGGATCATAAACCTCGAACACTTCAGCATATATATGTATCCTTTAATCTAAAAACAATTTTGAAGAAGATTCAACGATGGTATAACTCCTCACGATGATGAGTTATGTTATTATTTTGTTACATTGACTATCTTAAACTAATGAACGCAAAATTATCTACATTGGATGTACCGGACCTTTACTAATCATGGAGTAAGGATCCTACTACAGCCTAGGTTGATTGACAAGAAATACCCGTCATCATAAAGCCAGATCTGTTTTTGAAATAGCTCAAATGACAATAATAATAATACCATAGAGTTTTCATCAATCGAATCCAGCCCCATGACGGTTACGTGGAAATTAACGATGGTGGGCTGGTCGTTCTTCTTCGGGGGACGCATCTTGTCATACAGCTTCGGGTCTTCCGGCAGCAGGTCCTGGAAGGTGAGCAGTGTGGCCCTGCGGACGGAAACTGCAATATATTCTCTGCATGAAGTAATACACTGCAATATAATCTGTCTTTAACATTAAGATCATTCGATCATTGTCTCCTCACTCCCAGTGGCTCACTGCTTGCCTTGTATCACGGAAGTACATGGCTACATGATGGTGATCATAATCTTCAGATACAAGATGGTAAATTTTGTGTTTCTTGTGTAACAGCAGCATTAAAATCGGAAAACATTATAACCGAGAAATAGGCGCTGCGGTATTAATAATTCATTTACCACACGATGTAATGAAACATTTTGTAGTTATTTCACTACAGTGTACTACTACAAGGGTGGTGCAAATTATTGCTATTATAGTTTTTCGCGAATTTTCAGATTAAATAATTTTATTGGGGGTTCATGTGTCATGTTCCACATCTACTCAAACTCCTAAGTGTCCCTTTTAACATATATAGACGAAGCTTGTAAGTGTTTGACACCAGCTTAGATTTGACTTCCACTTTACGGACTCTGAACAAATTATTTAAAACAATATTTCACTTCAATATAGCTTGCAATTAAATTTGCACTGAAAACGCGAATAGACGAAATACAGAGAAATTTGTATTTCATTTAAATAAAATCCGTAGCCGATAACTGAATTATTTTCAAAACGAAAAATGTAACCTGAACATATTTTTTTTATTTTTAGCTCAATTTTAAAATATCCGAGGCGTAGTTTTAATTGATGCCAGTCGATTATTTCCGGGGGAAGAGCGCCGTCATTAAAACAAATAAACTATTTGTAAAAGGGATTCAGACATATATTTTAGACTTCAATTACAAGGCGTCCTACTTTGAGTTATAATAAAAAAATATCTCCAATACCTAGGTTTACAAAATATTTATTACCTTGTCTCATGAAACATACGCTTTTTATATTGGATTACAAGATATTGATGTAGAGTATACTTGGGTAGTGCGACTAAAGGGATCTGTTACGAAAAGTATCGATGCCTCTTTTTACGATGTCCTATCCTGATGCATATCCCAGAGGAGAGTACAACTCTCCTTTACTCTACTATAACAAAATAGAAACAATTCCATTTGCTGTTCTAAAGAGAAAATGAGGATCCTTTTTTTAATCCCGCGGACTCAAATTAATGGTATATTTAATTTATTTCTGTAGGTACTTTATTGTACAGTTTAAATTCGATGACCTAACACATAAGGAGATGTGATAGGTGGGTGAAGTAGAATCAATTTATATATACTGCAAAACACTTAACATCAACAACTACATATGCGCTTTAATAATTTTAAAAATAAATTCTACTGAATTGCAGGGATTGCTTTATAGTTGCGTGCTTGAATTATTTAATTTTTTATAAAAATAAACTCCTGAATCTCGAGGCCAAGAGGAAATATTACTTGAAAAGTACGTAATAAATATGAGTGGCACATTTCATTTTTTAGTTAATTACTTTTAATCCCTGCATATTAATTTTCATTATCTATAAAACGAGGTCGCTTGCGCCTGCGAGTTTTCAACGAGCAATAAAGCTCAAACTAAACTCTTTGTGCTATTATAATTTTAAAATGTCAACAGAAGATTTAATTAAATAGGTCGTTCAGAGGAATAAATATAATTTATCGTTTTAAAAATCGTTTTTTTAATTTAATTATATTATTTAGAGCAATGAAGTGCGTCATGAAAGAGTTGGCTTTAGTCAGTTTGAAAAAAGTTTTTAATGCAGCACAACAGAACAAATCTGTATTTTCCAAGTTAGTGTGGTGTTTACAACTTCAGTTACTTTGTGGAAGAATTTACATTCCACATTCCGTTCTTTGCTATAAGATTTGTCTTCTTAACCTTGCTTCAATAATTACTTTAGTTACAGCCTGTCGAACCGAAACATTTTAACGTTTGCACACAGAATGTATTGCGGTAGAAACTAATATTGTGGCCCTTCGAAAAAATATATGTACACTAAATCAGGTTTTTATTTACCTTCAATAGTTAAAAATTGCAGTTTAATACAACTTCAATATTTTTTATTTTTTTCTTTTCTTTTGAATTCATCCTCATTGTCACATAACTTTTGTTTCGTATCTACAATGCTTTTGTTCAAACTGTTTAAAGCGTCTGTTTGAATGGTGATGAGGGATGTTTTTAATATCTTAAAGTATCTGCTTCCACATCCAAGTAACTAGCTGGGTTAGATTCTCAAATTAATCTTTTATTGTTTAACGGTCTGGTGTTACTTGTCTCTTCGGAATATCATCCGACATTTCTAAATTCGTTTACTGTGTACAGTTATTTCGTAACTGTAATTCCGGTACACAGACCTAGCTAGTGAACAGGTATTTTATTTTCGAGAGAAAAAAAGTGTTTTTACTAGTTTTACACAGCGTTAGTTTGCGAACGGCTGCTACCAAAGACCCGTTTAATATGATCAAAAAGGTTTTCACACCTTCGTCGTAGAAGTTTTAACTCATTCATTGCACAAAAACTTTATTTCCAGTTTTATTAGGAGAATCAAAAGACATTAACTATAATTTAATAGATTGTTATTTCAATCAAATTATATATTTTTTTACGTTCTTATTTAAACAATTTCGGGATACCAGGGGACAGCCCCACACAGACCCAGTGTTAAACACAATTTTGATCATGCTTATACAAACACGCTGAACTCATCACACTGTAGTGTAGCATAGTTTGTCATATTAATTCATTCGTTTAATTACCTACTCGTATAATTTTCCATTCTTCGACTGTTAGAGCTTTAACATTTTGGGCTGTTATTAAAAAAGATTGCAATATAATTGTGGTTAACAATTTTCATAGAGACATTCCTTGTCCTTTTTGGACTTCTACAAGACTGATTTCTAGATTTTGTACCGAATGAGTCTTTCATTGTATGTTATAAGTTCAGCTGCGAAAGAATTTAACAAATTTTAAGTCAAACAAACTACCGGACGGACTTAAGCGCATTGTTTATATAAAACAAACAAAGTACTTTTGACTTAGTTAAATATGATAGTTAAAGTGATAACTTTAACGTTGTGTCTGACTGGAAGCTTTCTAAAAAATAATATTGAATTAAAAGTAAAAAACTTTAAAAATATTGATATAATACAATCTTTAGAGAATAGGTTTTTCATTAATTTGAGGTAAAAACAAAGTTCTTAAACATTAACATTCTCTGATATAATTGTATGTGTTTTGACGGAACTTTCATTGGCAGATATATAGCATACGCTGGTGCGGTATTGGCCACGCTTGGCATGCAGATTGCCAACACATTGTGCTGATAATGGTGGTCGACTTTTACAACAAGCTTTTAGCAGAGTGGTTGTGGGAATATTCTAACTCTCACAGGAGCCTTTGAACTATTATGACAAAGTATATTATTAATTAACTTAAAAGGTCATTAACAACTCTTTGGATAGGATATCTCTAGAGGTGTAAGTGGTTGTTATGTGTATTAACTGCACCTGACATATTTATAACCGACATTCATTTTTAATAAAGTAAAAGTTAAATATATAAAATTATAGCAGACACGTTTTAAATAAAAACAAAGCATCTTATAAGCAAAGCTATTTATGTAGGACGCTCACACAAGAAATTCTCTAGGGACACACGACATAATTACGGATTCTGCTGCAGAAATACTTCGCGTTTTTCGATCACTGAGAAATGAAAAAATGAGTCTTCTTAAGACTACACAGACCAGATTTTTTTTTGTTTTTTTAATTTAATTTATATTTATAGGACGAAAGCTTGTACAGTTTTCAATAACTTCATCTAAAGACAGGATGTTCCATGTTTTGTATATAAGCGCCCTAATCGATATTATGCCTCATTCAAGTCTGTTCTACCTTTAATTCTCAAATGGGAAATTAATCGAAGTTCGTAAGAAAATGTGAATAAATAACGTTTTAGAATTTCGTCTGTCCTTTTGCATTGATATACATATATTTCCGAAGACTAATAATAAAAAATAAATATATATATATATAAATACATCATTATAAGAGAAGGCAGTAGCAAAAAGAGGAATTATTTTAAGCTTACTGTGTGTAACACAAATCAGTGGCCGCTAGCATCAGGCGGAGCAGCACAGCGGATGCCCAGAGACACTTCTCTCCTGCCATCGTTGATAACAGTAACCACCCAACTACTTGTTATTATAGTAATTATTTCAATAATCTCATCGTAAACTTGTTTTTAAATTTAATTATAATTTATTTACAAATCAAATTCATAATGAAACCGCTGCTGAGATATATTAAAAAGAAAAAAGTAATCGCGCAAACTTTTCACGTAATGGCGGCGGCGGAGCGCGCGCTTTTTGACAGCGGCCGGCGGATGCGCGGGAAATAATGATGTCAGCGGTAAAAATTTAGACTTAAAGTTTCACGCATGCGTTAAATATTCCAAGCTCTTATTTAAATGAGAGGAAATACATTGTTCGTGTATAATTTGCAGGACTTTAATATAATACTTTTCCTTAATCAAAATGGAGCAGTGAGATGCCCGTGTGGCGGTGCAAAGAGTATCGAAAATCCAGGACGAGATTGATCTATGACTTTGTAAATGAAGCGGGAAACCGGGAGATACGTGACATAAAAACGGTTTGGGAGGTCTGTATTCAGCACTGAACGACAGTAAGCTGAAATGATGATTAAATTTGTGGGTAGACCTGAAAAGTTACACAGTGGTGTTTTGAAGTGCATCTTTGCGGCGGTGAATGTGAAGTAGCTGCGTTATCATTTCTGTCTCATTGTCTGGGAAGCGGAAGGTCATTGCATAATGTATGGACTGTCCACACTGCCGCCGATCCACTGCAACGTACCGCCTCACGAGGACCACTCAGCGAACTGCTCGTCATGAGAGCTTTGCGGCGCGCTCTGTTCATCTGGAGTGTTTCTGCAATGCCGATACACAATTCGATAACGATTTTTTTTTTATTCGACGATTCAGAGAGACATGCGAACCTGATAATAACATATCAGCACAAAACAATGTAGCGCTAGTTAGAATTGTATAAACTACATCACAATGTACTCGTCGTTTTAACACACAACAATAAAGTTTGGATACTACTATTTAGCGGCAGAAGTAAAAGCTGCGTATCACTTACTCTTAAGTGAATATTCTACTTTTACCAATACTTCAGCGATTAACAAATAGACTTGTAAACACTTCATTCAGTAAGCACTTCTTTCATAACTTTAAGCATTGGACATTAATAGACTGATGATGATTACCTGCTATCACCCGAATTAACTTTTATATCACTTCCAAATTATTTTTTTAGTATAGATAAGAGTTTTCATTAATAAATAACTGCATGCTACGAGATGTTGCAATGTTAGTTGTCGTAGAAGTACGTAGAGGAAGTCAGATGTTCGCAAATTACTTTTGTAGTAACTTGGCATGATTCTGTCCTTACGAGAGAAGCCCCAGTTCTCAGCAGTGGGATAAATCAAATATCAGTTCACTATTATTTATTTAACAGTAGATATGGTACGGTTAATTTACATGACCTTATTATATCTTTACTAGTAAAAGCCCAGCATTGGACAGAATTGACTACTGTTCTAGATATTAAAATTGTGATTAAGAATATCTGTGCAAAGGTGTCTGCTCATTCTATTTGAATAACCCAGACCAGGCGGCGCAGACGCACCTTTGCTTACTGCCCCACGGGGTTTCACCCTTTCTACTCGCTAAATTGCTCAAAGTAGAGTGCAATTAAGGAAATCACTGGCGGTACATTTGTAAACAGCCACCGCTAGTATGGACTATTTGAATTCGTTGACAACTTCACTCCATTGGCTGGCACTTCACTGTCACGCAAAAAACCAATAATCTACAGGTGACAATGGACACACTGAAGCTGCATATGACTAAGAAATGGATTCAGCACCAGCTCAAAAAAGATATTAAATGAAATCTACAAAGGAAGTGATTGTGAATACCTTGAGATGTCTTTGTTTTGTTACACATATACACATTCTTTCATATCATCATTGTTTTTTTTTTCTTCCGGGCTTTGATAAAAGAAATTCGGTTATGGATAGAGCTAGCTTATATCCATATATTTCATTTTCTTCTGAAAATCTTTGTGTTCCTTCTGATTCTGTTATTGTACACGTTAAGGTATAAATAATTCAAAATCGCATATTTTATTTCAATAAATGTTTATGTGTCATTATATACGTCTATTTAAATAAAACGTAAGCATTATATATGTCATTGTGGTGTGAGGGGTCCCGCACAACAACTCACGGGACCCAAGCAAACCTCACCTGCTCGTGGTGCACCCTGATAATCAACAAACGAAGCTCTGGCCCGCATTAACCCGCATTGGGCCAGCGTGATGGGAAATGGTCCAAATCCCCCCATTTTTATCCCTACCCCATCGTGTGAGAGTCTTTGAGGGAGGCTTATTTCCAGCAGTGGATGTGGAAAGATAAGTTCCAGAGTGTAGGGAGTTGTACTAGTGAACTTACTGGCGTTATGAAAAACGACGAATACGTGGAATCTAATGTGGTGCAGTGTCATCATCATCTCAATCGATGTATCTCTTGTAAGGTATTCCTCAAAACACGGTGTTATGCTGTTTGAGTCCAGTCACTCCGAATCAAATCAAATCAAATAAACTTATTTGATTTGATTTGAGTTTTAAGTTTATTTGCGAATATGTGGTTACAAAATACAGATGGTTACAGCAGAACAGAGAGCGCGCATTCCACTTATTGTAAAGCATGCTAATGTTGACGTATACACTAAGTATATACTCGTACAGTACTGTCACAATGAAAAAACTAAAGGAACTCGACAAAGCAATAATATATAATAAATGTTAAGCAATTATCAAGGATCAGGATCATTTAAGAAATCATCTACCGCATAGTACAATTAATTTAGGAGACAATTTGTTAACGAACAATTTGTTTAGTGTCCTCTGTTCACCTAGTTAGTGGATTGCAGTATATCATCATTACCATCAATAGAATGTCTCACTCGCCTTGCTGCTTTCTGGAATTAAAAAAAAATTGCGTATTGTCTATTGGCAGTATTGGCATGTAGACTCTTAACAACATTGTCATTTTTGATTATTTATTTTGTACAGTTGACGTGTCAGGGTGATTCGGAATGGAGATATCAGCAGCATGAGCGCGGCCGGCGGACGGTCGCCGCCCGGAGCCACTTGGGCACGCCTGGCGACCGCCTTTGTGGACCTCATTTGAACGACTCTACAGTACACTCATAATACTAGCAGATAATTCATTTAAAACTTTAAGAGATTTCTATTTGGAAAATAAAAATACAATGTTATAGAGACTGTAAAGGTAACAGGAAGAAAGAAAAACAACAGAGAGAGAGCAATAGAGAAATAGAATATCCTATTACTTTATAAGTCGCATTTGTATTATATTTGTATTTTTTATATCTCAGTTATTACTTCTTGTATATAGAGGCTATAGAGGTGAAAGCACTCGTGAGATATATAAGTCAAGTTACATACTCACAGGTCATGGAGGATTTACCAAGTACTTGTTACGCTTCAACCTCAAGCCGTGGATCCGGGTCCACGAGCCCAGTGTCAGATGAGCTGTAAGAGCCGCTGTGGCTTGCAGCCCGATCTACATCAACAATATAGTTGCGCTTCAAGTGCAAGGATAGTCCGACATGTACCTATACAAAAACTTCGCAAATCTCATTTAGGAAAAAACTGCAAGATTTTAGCTGACGTATACTTAACGAAAGAAATATTCCTATCAAGTTTTAAGTCTTCAGGCCTTATGACTCCAGAGATATCGTGATCAGTGTCTATATAAATGTAAATCTCACTCAACACCTGATTGTTGAGTGCCCAGTGTACGGTAGGAAGGGAATGAAATAAGAAATTTTGTTACAATTAAATATTTATACGTCAATTAAAAGAGTAGCTCGCTGGCCTAATGGTTAGAGCGTGCGGCTTTCATTCCGAAGGTCGCGGGTTCAAACCTCGGCGTGTACCGATGACTTAATATTTAAGTTATGTACATTTGTGAACTTTAGTTACAACAGCGAGATACAAAACGGTGAAGGAAAACATCGCGAGGAAACCCGCACACTGATATTATCTTTGTGTGTGTGTGTGTGTGGGGTGGTCCCAATAAAGTGGCAACAGGCTCGCCTCCTGTTACATTGGACCTAATCTGACCACATCTGGCGAAATGTGGGTGTTTATTCACCTACGCCTACCCCTACTGGGAAAAAGGCGTGAATATATAAAAAAAAAAAGTTAAAGTATCTAAATACCAACGGGAAGAGAGTAAGAATTTACCAATTTGTTAATTTGTCGCACAAAGTACAGCGAATAAGAATAAATAAATAAAAGGATTAAGGAAGAAAGCGATTAATTAAATAAATATGTTGTTTTATGTGGTTTGTATACATTAAATAAATAAAATTTATAAAAAACATCTATTTTGTAATCTAGTAAATAAAAACGAAAATATAAAAGTCATCATACTTTACATAAAAATAAAATCCATTCACATTATTATCATTTAATTAGATTATTTTGCACGTGCATGTATAAGTTAAAGGAGGTTGAATTGACCAATCAGAATACGAGCTTGGTTTTAGGTGGGGGAAATAAAAGGTGGGAGAAATACTACTTGGTGCGATGATCGCCCCGTTTCCAGCAGTCTGTTGGCGATGTTTGAACTAGGAGGCTTTCCTACAAAAAAAGTTTTTTTTTTAAACATGTATAGTGTTATTTGGTGCAATAATTATAAACTGTGAGTGCTATCCAACGGTTCTTTTTTTTCAATTATTAATCTACGTTAGACACGCACGCGTGTAATCCAGAAGCCGAAGGAATATTAAAGTTTGTTCCGACGTGTGATAAGTGATTACCCATCTCGAATAAACTGCCGCGACTATATTTCCGACACTTGTTATTATTTTTTCTTACTAAGTTTGAATGAAATATATTTCTTTTTTTTTATAGATGTCCTAGTCATTTTATTATATTCGATGCGACTATTCAGTAAGGGTTCTATATATTTCATATAGAAACTCCCCCACTACGGGCTTTATGTTCAAAAGCGACGGAACAGTGAAAGAGAAAGCCCCAGTTCGCCTTCAGCCAGCTGCTCCGGTATTCAAGCGCGGCTCATTACGAAAACTTTGCAATTTTTACTTGAAATTGTGAAGAATTTGAGCGCAGCTTATGTTTGGACCTCGTTTCAGTACATTTCTAACGTTTTAATGATGTGTTTAGACATTTTAAACGATGTATAAACTCTACTTTAGCATAGAATAAATGATTTTGCAACGCTTGTAATATTCCTTTAGTATGAAACGATCCAAGTAAATACTACATATATACCAGAGGCGGGCGTAATGCCTTATAGCATTCTCTCCTAGTCTACCATAGGATTGAGTAGAGAGCAAAGGTATGGGTGCAGTATCGTGCAAGTGTAAAACGGTAAACATATGTTATGTATTATTGAGTTATAATAAGATTACCTAATATTAAGTATTATCAGCAGCTGGATGCGGACAGCGCAGGATCGATCGATGTGGATATCTTTGGGCGATTCCTATGTCCAGCAGTGAAAGTCTATCGACTGACGAAATATTATAAGTGTATTACAGATATATTAAAGGTCGTTTCATAAATACATATAGTGTTCCCACAATATTTGCTTAAAGTAAGCTTTACTGCGAGCTGCCCGTATATGAGGTCGAAGCTCATTCCAAACTCTTACTGATCGAGGATTGAAGGAATTGTATAGATAATTAGTTTGACAGAGAGGAATGTGAAGCACGAGGATACCACTCTTTACATTCCTCTCTGCCAACTCAAACATAAGTTACTCTCTTACTGCAAACATAAGTTATTTTATCATACTACTGTTTATTCTCTAAAAGTAAAACATGTATAATCAGTGTATTTAGTTTATATATAGCATCTAAGATAGTTAACTAAATTATCACAACTATATCATTCAAAAGTAAAACCGAAATACTGTCCTCGCAGTGTCTTGGAGATATAATATAATACAATTTTATCATATGTGATAAAATTGTATTATAACATTCATTTTCTTATACAGTATATAAATATTTAAATCGATATCAATATTTATTGAGTGAATATATATTTCTATTTAAATATAAAACAACTTTCCACTATTCACGAACGACTGCAGCTAGCATGGATTAATACTTCATTAGGTCAACCGCTGAACGAGCAAACTAAAACCAACCATTCATATAATTGCTGCTAAAACGTTATTAGCGAAGGTTATTAAGAGACTACGTTATTTCAGCAAAACGTTGAAAACAAAAATGTTGAATCGCTCATTAAAGCGAGATGAAGACTGAAGTAAATGAGGTTCGTCATTTTTTAAACTGCAATGTTAAGAATGTATGCAATATGTATTCTTATAGTAAACTGACACAATTCTTTTAATCGCCCCTGTTATATCATACTAAACGGCTTTTTTAATGTATCCCCTACAAAGAATTGGGGCCTTCTCTTACAAAAAGGAAGTGCCCGTGTAGATTTGTCAAAAAAAATTACCTTCACAATTTCAATAACTAGAGCGTTCTTCAAGTAATAGGTTGGATGTTATTAATTAACACCTGTCTTCATCAAAATCTACTTTAGTTAGTCCAGATTATTTTAAATAAATTCTAATTTATATCAGAATTCGTTCAAATGAAAGAAGCGAGTTGAAATAAAAGTGAGTAAAAAGGAATTAAAAAATTGTTTAATTGGTTCTTTGTACGTCAGTATTTATATTATAATCTAAAAATGCATCAGCATAGTCCAAAGTAAATTCACTAAATTCTTAACACTGGGAAATCACTTTGCAACTTCCTTTTCATTATCTATAAGGTTAATTTGTGTTTCGAGATCTCTACGTTTTCTGCCTTTGAAACTTTCTTCTATGTCCTGCAATGTCCGATCTTTAGTCTCCGGTAGTAGCACGTACATTATTAAAAGGCAAACAGTCAAAGCCGTTGAATACACAAGAAATGCTCCCTCGACACCGATCGATGAATATAAATGAGGAGCTGTCTTCATAGATAGCACGAAAGATGGAGTCAAGAATGACGTAGACAAAGTCGAACCTAGACTTCTGTATGCTAAGGGAAAAACTTCCCCGCATATCACCCAATTCAATGGAACTAAACCTAAACAGAAGGACAGAGTGTACATTATCATTAAACCCATTGGAACTACGTCTAAAATCCAACCCTCTGTGAAAATTTCCGCTTTTCTCAAATATACAAATACAGATACAGCGGTTAACGAAAACACTGTCATGAAACCACTAGTGAATAATATTGTCCTGCGCTTAAAATACTTTAACAAGAATATTGCTAGCAAGGCGCAAACAGTCCTCAACAAGTCTATCACCGTGAATTGCCAAGTGACATCTTTCAGATCCTTCTTATCCAGCACAGCCTGCAGAATCAGATTCCCATAAGCCGGTACCATGTGCGCTCCGCCGAATTCAAATACTATCAACATACTTATAGCTATTATTGACGGTTTATAAAATTCTCTCTTTTTGAAAATCTTCATCACTTTCTTCAAAGTGTCAAAAGCTGGTTTCAAAGCTCTTCTCCATCTGAACTTCTTCACAATTTTAACTGTATTAGGCTCAGACACTAAATCTCTTTCTTGAACTGTGATCATCGCTTCCAATTCAGCGATTTGTTCATCTCCATTACCTCTCACCCATCTGAACGCTTTTCTGGCTTCATCGAATTTATTTTTCGAGACCAACCAGCTCGCTGATTCAGGCGATAGACTGATAATAGCCATCGCTATCAATGGAAACATTGAACAAACTGTCGCCGTCATCTTCCAAGACAAGTGCGCGCCCCATACGTGGGAGAGCAGGATACCTAAGCCTAAAGATATTGCAAAGGTACCTAGAAAAGCTCCCCGGTATTTTGGCTCCGTGTACTCGGCAACTAATATTGCCGCTAAGGGTGTTCTTAAACCTAAAGCAAGACCATGCAGAAGTCTGGCAAGAAGGAAGGCAGGTACAGTGTTCCCTAAGATGAAGACGATCCAGCCGAGGAGGGCAGGGATGGTGCTGATGAGATGAGCCTTCTGGCGGCCAAACTTCGTCATGAGAATTGGGGAAATAAAGTTTCCAACGATGCCCATTACACCAACCACCGATGCTGAAATACAAAAGAATTTTTTTTAATATATTTTAATCTATCAGAATCAATAGATTAGCGAAAAAGTACAAGAAAGTGGATTGAATCCTCACCTATCCATGATGTGTCATGATCAGTGAGTGTCACCGGGCCGCCGTCACTTTTCAGCTGGGCGAATAGCACCGCTGGAAAGCCGTGAGCGCACCCGTGCCCAACTATGTTTAGAGCTGCACCCGACACCACGAAAGCCTGCAATGGAATAGTTTATAATTATAAATTTAGAAAATCAATGGTTTTCAACCGGGTGAGGTTTTTGTTCGTAGTCTAAATGAAGTGAAAAACAAAGGCTTCAGTGTAATAGAGATATTAATAGTAGATTTTTTTGCCGGGAAATTGTCTAATTAGCGTTAACATGCAAAATGTATCGATGATAATCTGATGTGTTTATTTAGGAAACGATTTTTTACTATCTGCTTTATAATTGATTTTCTATTTCATACATCAACGGTGATATAAAATTACATCTACAAAGAAACCGAAACTATTCTTGAATTTGTAGACAGAATTGTAGACGTGCACAGCGTTCACACGTTTTAACGCTACGTTACACAAACTAAAAGTAAATATAACAAATACAAGAAATTATACGAGATAAACTAACAAAATTAGACGTAACTATGGGTCACTAATATAATACATGCATTTGGAAACAGGAAGAGAATGTCCGACGATGTCAATGTCTTGTGTGGATTGTACTGAAGGTAGAACGACATTATACCGTTTATTGGATACCACTGACCATGATTTGTACGAACAGTTAGTCTTCTAAAAGTATTCTAAATAGTTGTTCTAGTTATTTAGAAAGGAACAATAATCTTAATTTGAGTTAAAGCAATGATTTCGCCATGGATTAGTTTATATAAAAATATAATGGCGAAAGATTTCCGATGTGTTTTAAGAAAATCCATAGAGGAGTGATGTATGCCGACTGATATCATTAATACGGTATGAGTAAGTTCGATCTTTGGACGTTAGGTATTTAGTAAAATTGCGTTAGACTTATTCTGACTGCATTAGTTCGTTTCGGTTAAACCCTCCATTCACGTGCGTTCAAAAAAGAACTGAAATTCTTTTCTTCACACTTTTAAAAACGTATAAATAAATACCTGCTTAATAAACGGCTTCATTTCTTTGCCCCTTCATGTGGTGCTTTACCTGTGAAATAAAATTGATATTTTACTATACCGCATAAAGAGGGTAGGAAGAAGACCGACGGGTGAAACTGCGGAATATAGCTACATTTCTACTCGTTAAATTATCTCATTGCGTTGGTTATAGTTGCAGTCTTTGCAAAAGACTTCTTACTTAAGTTTTTAGCACATCGGTTGTGTATTCAACTATTTGTATCACCATATTTACTGCTATTCAACGTAACGTAACATAACGCTTGTGTGTAATATTAATAAGAGATCCAGCCTTCTTACCGTCTGGTGACCATTAGCAATTGGCACATCATCAGAGTTCACGCACACACCCGCATATAATTAAAAATATGGCGACAGAGTATTTACAAACAATACCCGTGTAAATTTCATAGCAATGAATTATTTCAACAAAGTTCATATGAATGTAAGTTGCACCTATACTTGATATTACTTATTCCACTCGGGTTCCCGTTGGTTACTTTATAATAGCTTCAAGATTTTCGGATTATGTAACGAGGAGTAGCAGTGAATACAAACTTATTATACACCTTCAAGGTCTTCGTGTAACCCTCCAAGTGATGAGGGGTTTATCGGGGTAGCTTATCCATATTACTTGATTTAGTAAAGCTGTAATGATGCTCTTAGTTATTTGTAATCATCACATAAAAAAACTTTGTCAGCACAAAGCACTTAATTCATAAATCTTATCTTAATTAAATGACACCTATAAAATAACTCTGAAAGACTGTCTGTCCAATGAATCAAACTCTCATTAATACAATTATTACAATTGCAGCATTTAGAACCTTAGATAAGTAAGACACGAGACGGAATTACCCGCCAGTAGTTATTAAGATAATTGGAAATGTATTAGTTTCTTAAGTTTGTCGTGATCAAGTTAAATAATTTTTCTGTGTATCGTTTCTTCAGAATTAGGACAATAATTATTTTTGCACTTAATAGTTAGTGTTTGTGTTATGTCCTTGTTCTACCTGGTGTTATTTTTGCTTTATCAGCAACAAGCTGAAACTTGACCTCAATTTGACACGATATTAGGCTCGCAACGAAGCCGCGGATGGTGGAGCACGCCCATCCAAAATACTACAGCTCTTACATGTTAATAGTCAGAATGCAGCGATGCTGTTACGGATATCCCGCAGAGTTTCGTATTTGATTACGTATCGAATAGGAATCGATCCAGTACCCTCTATATTACGGGAAGAGCTTTCCTTCACTGTGCCACCTAATTAAAACTTTTGCATTAGTAAAAATTTGATGTACTGACGGTCTCTGCCGATGTAGATGCACCACCAGTAAATATGGTAAGAGTGCGGTGAAGGCCATTCAAACAAACGTAATATACGTAGATTACGCAGAACAACTGGTAAGCAAGACAGAACCAATGGATTCAAAATGATGTCAGGATTCCGGTCATCCTTCACAGGCAACATTAATGTAATATATTTTCTGCTTATCTTTTAGGTTTGGTTTGCTTTTAGGTTTCTTGTAGAACTATAAGTTCTTGCGCGGTAGAAGTGAAACGTTGTATTCTGGCATATTTATGAAAGGGTGAGATAAATACATTACGGAGGTAGTAAACAGATAGAGAGAGAAAAAGAGTGCGAGAGTATGATTAAGCGGCAGAGTAGTGAATTATAGCATGAAGGCTATGATTCACTACTCTGCCGAATATATATATATATATAGATATAATATATCGAAGAATAAGATAGAATGGCTATAAATAAAAGCGTTTCAATTCATTCCTTCACTGCTTAAACTCTTTATCAATATATTTATGGTTGTCCCATTTTCGTTTGACAAAACCCCAATTCAAACAGACCCGAAACAAGTTTCACTTCAAAAAAAAACCTAACGCGCTCAACTAATTGACATCCGACGAAGCTAAATATTTAAACACCATTACAACAAAATATGGGTGTAAGTGAAATTTCGCCGACGGAACTTGTTTCGCCCGCTGTGTGCGCAGACGAGCAAACAGCTCGTGTACATATAGCAAAATTAAATATTTCTGCGATGGCTAAGAAATTATTATTTAAATTTAACGTACATATGGTTTTTGTTACATAACGTAACAGGAGGAAGTAAGGTTTCCATTTGTGTTGGGCTATAGAATTGTCTTCTTTAAACTTCTTTTTACCGTCAACACAGAAAATGGTATATCTATATCAAGTCTAATACCATCAACAGGATCACTTTGTGATAATCGATACATTTGTCGATCTATCATCTATCAACACTTGACTGCCTCCGTAGAGGCTGAACCGTTTGCCATGTAATACGGAGGTCCCTAGTCCGATTCCAGGGTTACGTGTTATGGGATTAGATTGGCAGTAGGTTTTTTTTGCTGTTATATTATCTATCTGCTGGGAGTATTCAAAAGTCAAGAACTGGAGTATTCAAAACGAGCGCGCTTCACCATCCATGCTCTCATTATTACTTACCACCTTGAAGAATGGAGCTAAAGTCATAAAAAACTTAAGCGTTACTTTATATTTTTACACAGCATTCAATTGTACTAATAGAATACAGGAGTACCATATTGTCTCATTATTCTTAAATTTTACGAGCTTCAGCGCCCTTCAAACCTGAATACAGTAATATTTGCATATTATTTTAGACGGTGACCGCCAACGTAGATCTACGACTACTATTCTTGTGTTATTTCAATAGATATCCGGGCCACTATCCATAATTAAAACCCAATTCCTTTGAGGTAATTTTTTTTAAATCTGTTCTTAGCTGACCTTCACTCGACGCAATGAATATTCCTACCAAATTTCAAGCCTCCAGGTCTTATGGTTATATCGTTTAGGTTACTACTACTAAAAAATTTGTAGCGTTCTGCACAATTGCCCTGTAGTCTTGGGCTATAAGAATAGACCTAAGGTAAGCCCTGCCTGTCATAGAATGCAACTAAAAGGGTTTTCGGGTTCACGGGCTTTGAAGGTGGGGGCCCACATTATCCACTAAACAAGTCCGGGATAAACTATAAGTACGAGATGATCTAGTTTTTATCGTACCGACGCAAGGATATCGGCTACAGATCTTCCTGGGACGCCAGGAGGCATCGGTGCGTTCCGTACGAGATCCCGGCTTCTCCCGCAACGCACTTAGAATGAACACAGAGTAGGTTTTAGTGGGTGAAAATTACATATAACCTTGTCTTCCTCCCAGAAGTTGGTTATCTTTTTAGATTTCCCCCGGATAACAAAAAAAGGGTTGCGCACAAAAGAAACATTCAAAACTTTATGGGTATAAACAGACCTGTTAGTGCTGCGATCAGTTTTCGGGAGAATTTTTGACGTTGTGTAAATATCTTAGGTTTTTTTGTTTTAGTATAATTATATATTTACACATATAACACAACAACTCTATCGTGTTTGTTTTGATTATATTATTACATCGATTGTTTATATCGGAATCGAGTTCCACATCAATTTAGACATGGGGATGGTTTACTCTGCTCTGGTTTTCTCATATTTTAAGAGTAATAACAAACAAGAAATTCTAAATTGTACGTCTATCTTCATTATAGTCTTTTTTATTAATTTCCTAAACAATAGGGGTTTAACTAATCATTTTGTTAAAATAAAACCCTTGTAAAAGGGAGAAAATATGTCTAATTTTTTTTACTTTTTTTTTAATTAGTTAATGTGACTGATTATAACTCTGGAGTACGTTCAGTAAAACTATAAATGAAACATTGCAAAAATTTTAACCGTTCACACAAGGTAAGCGATACGCCCGCCATAACAACGTGGCGCTAGTTAAGATGTTATACACTGCACCACATTGTGCTTATCGTCTTAGACATAAGATGTTGAGTCTGCCTAGACGGTCGCCGGCAACAGAGACCAACCACCAGCAAAAGCAATTAATTTTGCAATTCCTAATGATTGCTGTTGTGTTATAAAAAAATTAAATTAGCAAACCAATAGCAATCACTTACGATCTGTTTACTCGCACACACGCACACGCACACAAACACAGTGTTTTCTCATACTCTGCCTACCAGCCAGCGGTCGTTGCTCATTGACTAAGGCTAGTGCGCGCCGGCCGCACAGTTTTAATTCGCGGCCGGCCTTGATAACAAAATGGCGGCCGCGCTCCCGCCGCACCAGGAAACCAATCGACCGAACACATTATTTCACGTAACGCTGAAAATATTATGGGAAATGAATTTTAACACAATTAACTTTATTTTCTTCCTCGTACGAAATCTATCATAGAATTTTTTTTACATACAGTTAAGCGAAACGTAATAAAACTTGCGAACCTCCGTCATGGTGCCTCTACACCGCAACTTGGTTAGGGAACTAAATAAATCAAAGGAATTATAACTTTTTTTTATTCAATTAAATGACGCGACGAGCGGGACGTTCACCTGATGGTGAGTGATACGCCCGCCCATAACAACGTGACGCTAAATAGGATGATATGACACTGCACCACATTGCGCTCGTCACATTCAGACATAAGATGTTTTCTCGTTACCTCAGTAATTCAACTAGCTACAATGCCCTTCACACCGGAGTACTGTAATGTTTACTTTAGTCTCCACTACTGGGGCACAGGCCTACCCTCAATATGAAGGTAATGAGGCCATAGTCGCCACGCGGGCGCAATAGGGATTGGTGGCTTCACACACACCTCAGAATAAATTCTAATTCATGTGCAGGTTTCCTCGCGATTTTTTCCTTCACCGTTTGTATCTCGCTGTTGGAACTAAAGTTCACAAATGTACATAACTCAAATATTAAGTCATCGGTACATGCCGAGGTTCGAACCCGCGACCTTCGGAATGAAGGCCCACCACCATTAAGCCAGCGAGCAATGTTTACATATAATACCACTATTTGGAGGCAGAAATAGGCGCTGCAGTGGTACCTAGACGATCTCCGACAACAGAGACCTCCCACCAGAACATTGATCATGCAACCGGAAATTATCCATAATCTATGAATTTATAAAAGTACTTTTCTTTTCCCAATCGCCTTCATATGGAGGGTAGCCCTGTTACCCAGCAGTGGGGATGAAAATTGGCTGTTATGGAACTTTTCTTTTAACGAAATGACGACAAATCTTATCATTATCGTCATTGTCCCGCAGTTCTCCATTATTTGGCATAGACAGAGGTCTAAGGTCAAGTCTTTCGCAGACCACCGCTCCGTCTGGTTAATGGGTGGTATATGAAAATGCGACCGAATGAAGTGAATAGTGAGTGAGTGAGTGAGTGAGTGAGAGAGTAAAAAATCTCTAATTTCTTTCTGTTATATAACAGATCACAGATATTAGCTTGTGGTAGGCGATTGTTATTGTCGGAGACTATCTAGATAAGTGTCAATGGAGCGACTTTTGCAGCCGACAAACAGTAGTGCAAATATTACTGAGTTCCGGTTTGAAAGGCGATGGAACTAGGGAAATTGCTGTAGTACGAGACTAAACATGTCTCAAGGCGACTAGCGCAATGTGGTGTAGTGTAAATATCCTAACTAGCGCCGTTGTTATGGGCCTATATATACCATCAGGTGGAATATGTTGGCAATAACTTTTTTTATGAATTCAACTATGTAAGAAAAATTAAGTTTGTACTGTTAAGGTAATGATGGTAACGTTGGTTAATTTTTTTTTTTTTTTTTAATTCAGAAACTTCTCGATGCAGCGGCGGGGACCGGCGGTGATTAGTTCAACAAAATCGTGACCACACTAATTAATTATCAGTTAGTCTGACTTGTAGGATTACTAAGTATTTTATAAAAGACCAATCTGTTGTTAATTAGCTTCTGAGATGAATGACTACAATCGGTTCACCATCACCTCACCGCGGCCGTGGGTTTATTCTAATTTTTTTTTATTTCAATATATTTTCAGATTATGAAACAGAAAACTACTGTAACTGTGATTTGACAGGTAAAGGATACTTCTTTTTTTTTTGTTTTAGGTGGTGGAAATGTCTTCGCACAACTGCCCTCGTGCGGGCAAAGACAGGTTATATCGGACTTGCACCGACTAAAACCCTCACGATGTTCCACCGTACGGCGGTTCCACTTTACGGCAGGGTGACGGGAACGCTGTTGTACCAGCGTCGGCTGCACCGCTTAGCTCCATCTCGGGGGAAGAGACCCCACCTTTCCACCCCTGTAAGAGAGCGCCCTGAAATACAGCGTGCCCTTCTCTCGGTCTCTTATTGTCATATGGGCTACAGATCCTCGAATCCCTCACCCAGAGGCGATGGAAGCCAAGAGAGAAAACTGTCTCGACTCCCTCCGTGATACCACCACGCAACTCACCAGCACACATCCGAGGTGAGCTGACCTTGAGCGGCCAGCTCAGGCAGACTGGGTAGGTTTTTCTTAGTGTCACCGTGGGTCACCAAGCCACGGCTACTGAGTGCAACTGCCACGAAAAGGCGGGAACCTATGGGGGGGACAGGTAAGACTTAAGTCAAGCTTGAAGGTCAAGGTCAAGTAAGCTTGAAGGTCTCTGTTGTTGGAGACCGTCTAAGTAAGTATCACCGCAGCGCCTATTGCAGCCGACAAACAGAAGTGTGCAAACATTATTCTGTTCCGGTTTGAAGGGCGCTGTAGCTGTTGAAAATTAAGGTAACGAGAATTCACATTTTGTCTGAACACCAGCACAGTGTATATCATGATGACTTATTAAATTGCCTGGCGGTAAGTCTCTGTTGCCGGAGACTATCTAGGTAGATGCCATCACAGCTCTTATTTCTATCGCCAAGCAGTAGCTTATAAACATTGCTCTGTTCAGGTATGAAGGGCGATGTAGCTAATGTAATTACAGGGGTAACGAGAATTAACACCTTATATCTCAAGGCGACGAGCGCAATGTGGTGCTGTTTATATCATGCTAACTAGCGCCACGTTATCGGCAGGCGTATCACTTAACATCAGGTGAACCTTCCGCTAGTCTGAACAGTTAATTTAAATTAAAAAAAAAAAAAAACTATTTTAGTTGTTAACATCGTGCATTGAATCAACCAATTAATTCAATACATTATGTTAACAACACGATTTAAACTAACTTAAGAATAACTTAAGCTGTGTATGAGTTGTGTTGCTGCGTGCGTGTTTGTGTGTGTGAATAACTGCGTGTGTTTGTATGAACACGCGAATAAAAGTGTGTGTTCGCGCGTGTTAATATTCATTTCTACTTTTTGATCTCCGCATTGTGGCGTAAAACGCGCAAGTCATACCCGGCGTGCGCGTTTAGCTATTGCCACTTCAATGCATCAAACGTTTCCGCATAGACCTAATACAAAATATTATCTATGGATAAAAATTAAGTTACTTAAGTAACGAAGTCTTTACTTTAATATAAAGTAACATAGTTTTTGTTATAAACACTCATACAAGAGATATTCCAGCATAAATATATAAATCAGATATAAAAAATGTATTCAAACGTACCGATTGGTGTGTTTTGGGAAGGTATACGTCCAGCAGTGGGTGTCTAAGGGCTAATGATGATGAGTATCAAAACTAAACTTTTTATTTAATTAATTGGTAAGAGGTTGTACCATTAAAATTATATATTACATTTATAATTACTTATCGTATTGATGCCCGCTAAATATAAACCTCTCCATAAAAGGGTGGTGATTTGTACTACACTGTTTTTGGAATTGTTCCCTCCCCAAACCCATTAAATATCAAATTATTCAGAATTTTTTATTTTTAAGTTCGTACATCTATACCAAAAAGATCAACTATGAAATGTTGAAAAAATTGAGAACTTCATCCAGAATAAGTAAGACCTCGAGAGTGGTGATAACAATGGTTCATTTATCCCATCCATTTCGCCTCAGGCCTGAACGGAAACGTCGCACACTGCTACCCCAGCGTTTATGCACTTCTCGGACCTGAGCCTGAGGGAGCGATAAACTTGTCGCCTTTAGACGCCGCCTAATCTGCGACAGGATAAGAAGCCAACTTACAACTTCACCGTCTTCATATATTATCTATCAAAAACGATTGTAAGGCATGTAAACTAGGCTACGTACCGCGTTCCGATATATTACGAGATGGAGACAGGGCTGAAGTAATCCAAGATCACGCACCTGATGAGCAAGCCGCTCCGATGGCAAATCTCTGGACGGAGTTATGTGATGTAGATTTACGAATTGGCCAACGTGGATATGTGAACGCCACATTTTTCACAAACAATCTCAAATCAATAATAAGGAATCCTTGTCGTAGCTTCTTGACCATCAGTTGAATGTTGGTGTGGATCACGTGTTCATTGTTGTAAGCGTCCAGACGCTTCGCAATCCGATCTTTTTTATACCGAGTTATGGAATATTGAGATACAATGGGCATTTGTACCGCATCATCATCGTCCACTGCTAGACATAGGCCTCCCCCAAAGCTCTCCAATTCATTCGGTCCCGCGTTGCTCGCATCCAGTGAGTTCCTGCGATTCTCACCAGATCCTCAGTCCACTTTGCACTCGTACCGCACTAATCCTTAATTAGCGATAGTTGGGCTAGATTTGGCTTTAAAGATCACAGATGCTATTCGGTATTCTTGAAGGAGGTGATTGTAGCGTGCCGGAAGAAAGTTTATGCATCGCGATCTTCGTGTGATTGTTGTTTGCACACATGTTCGATCATTTCGCGAACGTCACTACTAAGCGCCAGTGCTCCTCCTCGGTATCGCATCGTCGTATTCTTTGACTACTTCGACCCTGCCTCCACCACCGTAACACGACACATCGAAAAGCGCTACGTGGCCCTATTTACGATGGTTATTGGCCAGATGTCTGTACATCCGTTAGTAAAAATCAAATTTTCTTTTTGTATTCCCCGGTAAATATTTCTCTATTTTATTCTTAACTGCATCGATAAGTAAATTACCATAAGTGCAATATACTTTTTCATCAGTTTATAGAATAGTCTAATTCGCTGTCCAGTCATCAGCGAGCTGGCAATCTGTTCACGTCCGCCTGCGCAGACGGAAGCCAAGTGTTCTCACGCAGAAACAGCTAATGACTTCGTTACTTACAATTGATGGCTATTATTATTTTTTATAAAACTTATAACACTGCTCGCTCGCCTGTGGTGTTCATAAAGCTATTGTTTGTGGGTAACTGATTATACGCTTGCAACATATAAACATCATATAATAAATAAAGAACAGAACGAATGGAAATTTGTTTCTCTTCTGACAAAGTACCTCGTTACTCTGTAGTAGTAGGTTTTATATGCGACGAAGCATCTATGCATTTCATATGATGGTAAATGATACGCTTGCTTTTTTTTATCACTGGGAAATACTGCATGAATACTTTCCCGTTGCAGAGAATACGAAATAGTTATTCTAGACTCCTACTGGCTAAAACCCTTTCGCATACTACCTCAGTTTTAGTAACGTTTGTCTACTCATGGCCCAAACATAACGGTGACAAGACACAGTGGTTCTGCGCGGAAAATACATTCGCCTTCTTCGGGCTTAGATTACTGTGTAGCTGATTTCCCCGTACCCGCCACATAATCATTTGTTAGGGAGATTGGAGGAGGGCATGAATCCTTCTCCTCCGACACTCGGATCTCTGATTACGGATAGTGAGGTTAGAGACACGTTCTCTCATACTCTCCGCAGCCTCCTTCTGCGATTGATACGCTTGTCTATAACAACGTGATACACGTTGTGCTCGTTGCTTTGAAACGCAATATATCAAATCTTTCTACCCTAGTAATTTTACCAGCAATAGCGCCCTTTAAACCAGAACACAATGAAATTTGCATATTACAGTTTGTCGGCTGCAATAGGCGCTGCGGTGGACCTACCTAGATCTATCACTAGTGGTAGGTCTCTGTTGCCGGATATATTTAATCACTGAATTCTAGTCTTAACTAACCACCAGATGATCATTCCACCTGTAATATTATTGTAAAAAATAAGTAAATTATTGTATAAATAATTACAAGTTAAAGGCTCTGATCCAACATATGCAAAGGAACAAAAAAAAAAAAAGAAAAAAAATTACAAGTTTATTTCCTGTTCTACATCACTTTTTCATATCAAGGCAAAGACTTTCATATACATTTAGTTAAACTTCAATTAATTGGTTCAATCAGAACTTATGCACTCTAAAATACTTTGATGATTAATTGGGTTGGAAAACTGAAGTATCATAGCGTCAATACACTTTATCATCATCAGCTGACAGACGTCCACTGCTGGACATAGGCAGTACGTGGCTTTGTATTGTGATTCAATACAATTAAGTCTTAATAATTATTCTTCTTTGCATTACACAGCTTTATTGTAATGATAATTACACTATTACATTATTGTTGTCGAGTTAAAATGATTGTGAGCGCAGTAATATTACTTGTAACGTAAAAAAATTACTCTCCAGAAGGAGAGAGGAAACGAATATTTTTTTCGACATAAACAATACGTTTACTTACTTTCACCTGAAGTGGTAAAGGTGAAAGAATCTATAATTGTACGATTATTTGTATGAATTTAAAATCCAATAATGTTATATTCTAACATATTAATGGTTTTTTTTTTATTTATATCAATAAATAGAATAAGATAGATCGTTAGTATAATTCAACCGGTAAACGACGTTAAACTCATACGAAATATACAACCGTCTGCAGTTAAAAACGGGGTCAAAGTTTCATTGAACCGCGTCGACTGTAATTTCTCCGAGCTGACCACCCGGAAACGCTTCCGGTACGATCACCGACAGTCCTTGCTATTAACTTGCTCTCTCAGACACCGTTCGAGAGATGTATTACTAAATTCAAGGTCCTCATTTATCCGACACGATGTCTTTTACCAGACCTCTTTACTTCTGACAAGAAGAGCAGTACCTTTATTTCGTAGTTGTAAGTTTGTAATCGAAATAGTGAAACCAGTATAATGTTCACTTAAGTTATGTATCACGTCCGTCCATAACGCTTCAGATGTTTACACAACATCCATTAGCCTTTATCGGCTTGAAAGATAGGTACGCCTTCAAACCGAAACGAGGCAATATTCCTTCCACTACTGCTCGGCAGCAAAAGCAAACGATTGAACAGTTTATGTGTTTTGGTAATGGATACTATAACAATAAGCTTCTATTGTATTTGGTAACAGTAAGAATAGAATTCTTACCACATCAAGACCTGTCTGGTTTAGTGCTATTATAATTTTTTAGTATTAAACTAAGTCTAATATCATGAATGTATCTGATGTCAATATAGATTGCCCATTAACACGGACAGTGCTATATGAGATATAGAGGATATCCAACGAGTCTTTCAACTGGTGCGGCGATAAAAATCGTGTTCTCTCCTTCTATGCGAGAAACTATAATTACTTTATTTCTATGTCTTTGCCAGAGACATACACATAGGTTTATTTCATTCAACTGGATTCAATAGTTGAGTAAAAATTTGTGATCGTTAACGTTCCAACCGCACTGTGATTAAGTACGGTTACTAAATCTAATATGTCTCCGAAGCACTAGTTGTAATCCTCTGAAAATAGCTCTGCAGCTAATACCTTAACGATGACACCAGCATCGACTTCTTGTTAGCCAAGTCTAAATACTTTCTCTACCTACATGTTGAATAAACAAAGGTTGCGAGTTAAATCCTTGTGGAACTCCTCGTACAGGAGTTACATGTGAATGTTTATTATGAACCTTTATCCCTGCAGTTTATCCTCAGTAAAGGTTGTTGGTAATTCTTAAGTCTCTTGTTATATATTTGTATTACATCTCGCCTTTGATTTTATATAAGTTTCACAACCACCACCCGCAGTAACAAAAGCCGGACATTGTAACATGTTTATGTTCTCATATGTATGTTTTATTTATAATCTAAGTATACATTATTTTTATAACAAAGTGGAGAAGAGGAGGTTTGTCCGATAGTAGAAAATGAATGAAAAAAAAAATGTGGTCGAATCAGGCCCAGCTCATGTAGCCCTTACCGATATGTATGCATAATACATCCACATACTTCCATTGGGCTTCAGTTGAAAGCGATACCTTCTATTACCCCAGTAATTCCACGAGTCACAGCACCTAAAACAGAACACAGTAAAGTTTGTAAGGGACTTAGAAGAACTAGAGTTTGAATACTGATTTAATGTGCTACCCGCTTCAACGGATCCCCTGTCGACGTCACGCTGTAGTGTGAAAACTTCACTGTGTTTCGGTTTTAGGGGCTAGAAGCCAGTGATATTAACGAGGTATCAAGACTAGTCTTTTTCAAGACGACTGGCAAAATATAGTGCATTGTAACGTTGCGCTGGATTAATCAAATACATAAAAAGAGTAGATTTATTTTGTTCACACAAACATATAATGCTAATTTATTATACATAAATGTAACAACACTACTGTTTTTAGAATCACCATGGTAATGAAATAAATATTTAATTATTGAAAACCAAATCTCTGCTCATTTTATTACACATTAAATTCATTGTAAATTTCCTTTCCCTTAAACTTTTTTTTTTTAAGTGAAAACGTCAAAAATTTTGATTCTTCACAAAATGTATGTACAGTATATATTTAATTAAAATAAACTCACCGAAAATATTTGTAAGTCCAATTTTTATTAATAAATCAATTTACATGTTTAAACAATATTTCTAATAATTTACACATTGGCGGTAAAAAACGCGGGAACGCGAAACTATTTTATCTGTATTATAAGACGTTTAGGCGCTTTAGTGAGGGGAAAGTGGCGGACGGTCGATTTCTCCCTCGATGGCGAACAGACTGGCCGTTGTCGATGCATCCGAGGCTATTGCAAAATCTCACCGACACTAGTGTCGTATTTGTTACGTGTGCTTTTTCTCTTAAATTATATACTTAACATTAACCTCACTGGTCGTGCAGTCTTTGTTCCGTTAGAAAGATTTCGGTTTCGTATATGTATTGTTACTAGACATGTTTTAGTAATCAACGAAAATTTATTATAATTAATGCAATTAAATTAAAATGACATTAACTTTGCCATTCACAATGGTCTACGAAACAGTATATTCGATGAATAATTTACAATATAGATTTTTCTAACAATTATTTTGACTATCACTTGACTATGATCCCATTTTATAGTAAACAGCGATGTCCTTTGATTGTATACTTTATAATATTATACAAAGTATACAACTATATCTTCTCAATTTTGGAATATATCTTGTGATTTATAGGAAAATATGTAGATCGAAGTAACATAATCTAGTGACCTATATAAATTATTAATAGGAAATTTTATAAGGTTCATTAGTTATATAAAGATATTAGGGGGACCGGAAAGTAATGTCGTTTTCTTACGCTAAATACAAACACATACATTTTTAACGAGTCTTTATTTTTAATCAATGATGTATTCCCCATCATTGTCAATAACCTTTTGCCATCTAGTGAGTAAATTTTCAATCCCTGATCGATAAAAATTAATTGGTTTTTCGGCAAAATATCTAGAGATGGCATTTTGGATATCATCCAAATTTGCAAATGTTTTGCCACTTAAAAAGTGTTGCAGCGCTCGGAATAAGTGGAAATCCGATGGTGCAACATCGGGCGAATATGGTGGATGAGGCAGCACCTCCCACCCCAATTCATTAATTTTTTCTAGAGTTCGCCTTGCGCAGTGCGGTCTTGCATTGTCATGTTGGAGAATGACGCCTTTTCGGTTGACAATCGCTGGCCACTTTTCAATTAAAGATTGATTGACTCGCTGCAATTGTTCGCTGTAGAGGTCTGCAGTAACAGTTTCTCCAGGTTTCAGTAATTCAAAATGAACAATGCCGCGAATACTCCACCAAACACACAAAAGCGCTTTTTTGGGGTGTAAACCTGGCTTAGCAGTACTCCGAGGGATTTCATTTGGAGAGAGCCACTGCCTTTTGCGTTTTGGGTTATCATACAGGACCCATTTCTCATCTCCTGTGATCAAGCGATCAAAAAACGCTTCTGTGTTGTGTCGTTGAAGCAATAAGTTGCATGTGATTGATCGGTTAGCCTTATTCTGTTCGGACAGATTATGCGGGACCCAAACACCTGCTCTGCTTACTTTTCCAATCTGCTTCAAATGTTCTTGGATGGTCGACCAAGGTTTGTTGAGACTGTTTGACAATTCCTCGATCGTCTGACACGGATTTGCTTCCACTTCCGCCCTTAACACGTCGTTGTCTAACGCTGATGGTCTTCCTGATCGATACGAGTCGGAAAGATCAAAATTACCCGATTTGAACTTGGAAAACCACCTTTGGCATTTACGAATGTCCAGTGCATTTGGATAAACATCGCAAATGTTTTTGGTAGCAACTGTTGCGTTATTTCCCTTGCGAAACTCAAAGAGCATGCAATGCCGGATGTGTACCTCTTCTGGTATTTGGCTGGCCATTTTACCCAAAATTACAAAAAAAAATTGTAATTCAATTGTCTATAAGTAAAGAAATCACTATAACCTCACAATGTCTTTGGTACGCCTCTGAACAAAACAATGAGCTGACAAATGACAATCAAGTATTGGCATGCGCAGAAACGACATTACTTTCCGGTCCCCCTATTACATTAGAGAATGTAACTTTGATAACATTGACATTAACAGATAAGATACGTGACTAAAAACTATTTTCGATTATCTTATCAGTCAGTTAACCTTAGTAAATACACATAACTTTATATAAGTGTTTACATTTTTAAGTGTTTAGTATACTAAAGTAGAAGGCTTACGATCAAAGTGTATCTATTTTTAACTAAAAAGTTTTATTGACGTTCTGCTTATAACTGACGTTGCGGAGATTAAGATGAAGTCTTTAAATATAAATAAATCTAGATTTATTATTATTTAATCATAATTATAATATCGCTAGCTCTAGAACTAGCGACCGAACTAATTTAAAGTTCTCTCACTCTAAAGCAACGTAATTTTTTAATAAATCGATAAACCACTAATAAAGACATCAAATTTTTTCAGTTGCAAATAAATGAAAAAATCGGAAATTGTTTATAAATTCTTATCCAGTGGTAGGTATCTGCTGCTGGAGACCGTCTAAGTTGCTACCACCCCACAAACATTACTGTGTTATCGTTTTAACAACGCTGTAGATACATTACTAGATGAAAAATGAAGAGGTAATGAGACCTAACATCTAATATCCGAAGGCAACAAGCATATATTGATGCATAGGTTATCATCTATACCTAGTGCAACATTATCACAGACATGCGTATCATTTAACGTTTAAGTGAATTTCTTACACGTTTGTCGTTTTTAGATGACCGTTAAAAAATAAACAATAAACACATTAAAGGTGCGAAAAATAATCGCAAATTATCGATAAGAAAACGATTGTAATGGCATCACTACCAATACACATGCAATAGTGGGACTGCTCGTCAGCCCGTCGCGTCACACGTTATGCAAGAGCCGGACTTCGCGTGGCATTTTTTTACATAACGCTATAGACTTGTGACATAAGTATTGTGATTTGTTAGTAATGTACTAAATCATTCCTATTATAATACTGTAAACAATGCTATTAAATTATAATTAATAAAAGTCATAAACAACTCTTCCTCTCTACCGCTCAAAAGGTTCAATTTCAATCACTCTATTCGGCAGGTTCAGAAAGAACTGCTGCAGTTTTACTCCTTCAGTATAGTTTAAACATAATTATAATTAATAATAGCATTACTACTATTAATCCAAGAATAATTTTCTTTAATTCTCTATACATAGAAACGAGTGCAAAATAAATGTTACTTGTTTTGTGACTAAGTTGATTATTTTACGGAAACCACTTTGAGATAAACTTTCAACTAAAAAAGAGTGATCAAAAACAAACAAATTTTCAATAGAAATTAGTAGATTCATAGAAATTGTTATTATCACACCTCAAAAGTTTATATATTTTATTTAATTTTTGTTTGACCACCTGCGAAGTGCACTTTTTCGTTATACATCAAAAAAAAAACTATGAATGTTCTTTTATATACTCTCTGTAGTTATCTGTGAAAAGAGATACCTACATTTCATATTACATTAAAAAAGTGTATTACTTGTATGAGAACTAGTGGTAGGTCTGTCGCCTGAGACTGTCTATTTACCACCACCGCTCCTATTACTACCGTCAAACAGTAGCGTGCAAACATTACAGTATTCCGATTTGAAGGGCGCTTGAACTAGTGTAATTACTGGGGTAACGAACGAGGTTTAACAAAATATTGGTTTTACGATTTAAATAGAGGCATAGTCGTACTCATTCAGGCTGTATTTGTTCATCATTCCTTCTTCATTGGCAAAGTGTTAATTCAACACAATGAGGATTGATAATTATTGATTATTTTGTTTATCGCAAATAAACACTATAGACCTGTGCCGTACAATCTCCTCCGAAAGTCAACTGCTACCTTTCTTACCTTAAATGCAGACATCCACGAACATCAAAAATAACTTATGTGTGTGTTATCACAAGAATTGTTATATATACGCAGATATTACACATTAAAAAAAATTAAATCCTGACAGGTCTCCGTCCCTAGTCATTCAGAGACCATGACTGCTGCAAAGCGTTCGCCACATCGGGGTATTAAATAGTTAAACAGACAAAATTTAAGTCAATGATATTGCAAAATATGTTCCTATTCCTCCACTTGCATAAATATAAAAGATAATGGACAAGCAAGTTCAGGCTCTAATATTTTTTATCTTCCTGTTTTGTTACTAATTTCCGGTTTAGCAATTTATATATAATTTACTTTTAACAAACACCTTTTATTATTGTGCAAACAAACTTGTAAAATAATTATCCATTGTTCTGCTATGTTATCTGGATCTTTTAATAAGTCATTAACAATTATATATTACTTTACGAGGCACAAATAGGAAAAAAAAATTCACATTATGAATTATAGTAAACAAAGAACATTCATAAAAGCAGTTCAGTTGTAATACATCTAAATAGATTATTTCACTTAACTTTAGTTTAAATTATATAAGGCAATAAAAAATCACTATAACGTTTATAATAACTGATCTATTAATAGACAATAGCTTCATGACCCAGTAAATGTTACCTTCATTTTAAATTTGTTTACTTACAAAGCGACATTATAATAAATTGTCAACTATTTTTAATTATTAAAGGCATTTCATCACCACGATAAACAAAATACATAAGTCTTCCCTAAAGATCTTTATCCCGATCTGGCCTGGGCTGTCCGCATTCAGCGGTTTCCTGCGACCTTGACCAGTATTCACTATTAATAAATTGTCGAAAATTGATTCGTGTCTATAAATCATGAACGTTTCAACTATAGTAATCAAACCCTAATTCATTGAAAGGCAACAAAAAATAATTGGCTCTTTAAAGAGAAAAAAAATTAACTACATATTCGTACCCGGAAGTTTGTAAACTATTGTATTTCTTTTATCTATCAAAAGCCAAGGGTTAAGTATACAATGTACAGTTTAACTTCTTTTAAATTTAAATACAACCTTGTTAGTTATTAGACATAAAACACAAAACTAGATTTTTTCTTTAGTCAATAATTCCATCTTTATGACAGATTACTAAGATACAATAACAGTTCATCGGCCCAGTATTATAATTATTATTAGTGACATTATGCTCCGCTTCAAAGAAGTTAATTTGCTCCACTTCCATAACTCCTGGTGGATACTGCTGACTCAGTGGTAAACCCTCGAATTTATATCTACTATTATGTCTATTGTCTCGGGTGCTAGAGACTGTCTAGATAAATCAACTACAGCACCTATATCTACGGCATTGCTATCAAGGTATTGCAAGCTAATGAAATACCTAAGGCAGCAGAGATTCTTTTAAGTGCGTTCAAGCCATCGATAGTAAAAAAAGACATGTCGCTTAGCATCGGGCGAATGTCCTTTTCTTATTGTAGTATAAAAAATACATGAGGAGCCAGATACCATTTCGTACTTAAAATTTTAGCCACAAATATCCTTTTATATATAACTATAGATATCCCTCTTAATAAGGTCAAAGTAGACCGCCCGACAGATGTTTTGAAATAAAATAAATCTGTTTACCACGAACGGGTTCTAATTTTTTTCTTAAAATAACCAGCGGAGTGCCTTTAATCATCGGCGAGTTTAAAAATGGAAAAGACCACGAAAATATAAACGTTTTATACTAATTTAAACTTCGTTAAACTTACTGAACCCATTTAGTAACAGTTTCGCGCGAGAGCAATTTAGTTTTTACTGTCTTGTTCCGTGAATTAGTTTTAATTGTGTCTGATGCCGATTGCCTAGGTTGCTGTTGTTAGAGTAACAAAAACACTAGTACATGCTATTGCTAAAAACATAATTTCGCAGAATGAAACTTGCATTTTAATTATTTTCAATATAACAATTAAAAGGTTTTTAAAGTAATTAAACTGTAATTTCTTCATTACAAAGAATTATTAAAAAAACTAATGGATATTTCTGAAATTATCTAGTCATTAAAGAAAAAAAGTCATGGATTACGTTCATTGTCTTAAAGCATCAGATAGCAGATGTCTTATATTAAGTCACTTAAAACTGCCTAGTAATCCTTTTTTTGATTTTTTATTAATGTTCATAATTGTTAATTATTATATTTATAAAATTTCGGTTGTTGTATCACATGGTCTGCCCGCAAAGAGCGTTGGAATTTCTCTCCACGCTATGTTTGCTGAAAAAGAACTATTTTAAAGTTAGGATCGCCTGCTATATTTTACGATCACTGTCTATTCTTTAATGATGTTGAGCGATTGGTACTTTCAGCTCATCTGATAATGGGCTCGTGGACCCGGATCTACGGCCTATTAAGATCACTATATTTTTGATACTATGTAAGGAATAAATAAAATTAATAAAGTTCAATCTAGACGTATTCTGTCATAGCACGTTGCAATATTAATAGTAATGATCAATTTTGATTCATTCTATTTATATAGTAGAGTAATTTTTCCAACTGTCTTTACTGGTGGTAAGTCTCCGTTGCTGGTGAACGTCTAGGCAGCTACCACCGAAGCGTATATAGCAGCCGGTAAACAGTACTCTGCAAGTTTTGCTGTTTTGGTTTGAAAGGCGCTGTAGCTAACAAAATTACTAGAGTAATGAGACTCAACATCTTATGGCTCAAGGCGACCAGCGCAATGTAGTAGTGCTGTGTATAACATCCTAACAGATGCCACGTTGTTAAGGACAGGCGTAGCACTTACCATGTAGTTAACGTTCCGCTCGTCTTGTCGCACGTTGAATAAAAAAATAAAATATTAAAAAGTAGGGTTATTTAAATTTAGAAGTTTTTCTATCGTTATAAATCTTTTCTAATTCAAAGTAAAAATAATACAGTTTTGTTAAATTTTACTGAAACTTTATTTAGAACCTTGCCTTAACACGAAATATACCGTTCATTAACAAAAAAAAGTACGGATTTAATAAAGTAAAATTAAAATGAACACACCAAAAACTAATACCTATGGAAAAATAAGAATAGTTTATTTGCAATATGATGTGGATATTAATGTATTATGTATTGCATAGCCTTTGATAAAACTTTTGGCAATATATGCAAATCAACAATATTAATAAAATAATTATAACAGGCGTTTCACAAAATTATACAAAATATTAAATTTATGAACAGAAGCATAATACCTTGCTAAATATATTTTAGTGATATTTTCGCAGATAATTTTTAATACCAATTCTAATAGTCTATTTTATTTTAACACTGGTCACCCTAAAGCGACGTGGAGAAAAAAAAACAGTTTTGTCTATTCGCCATTAAAATGGCGTCATCGAAGGAAACCTATTGTTTGTGTGGTCAGCCGTATAACGTTGGACAGTTTATGATAGAATGTGACTGTTGTCGTGAATGGTTTCACGGAAGGTAATTGCAAAAATTAATAAAGTTTTGTTGCTGACGTACCTCGTGTGTGAAGAAAAGTGTTTTACCTGCGAGACACCTTGCTGTTCGGCCATCATCATATTCATAATTGTTTTATAAAGAGTTTATTATTATTTATTTACTACAGCGCACTTTATTGTTATCAGTTTATTGCCGGAAGTAAATGTTTGATATTTATCATTCGTTTAAATTAAGTTTCATTGTTTTATTTTTTGTTTACAAGTGCGGTCACTATGGTTGTTAAAAGTGCATTATTTATAATCGCCTTTGTATGTTATCACAGATTTTATTTTATAAATTTCACATACGGTTCACTTAAACACTTGTTAATTTATATACAGTTATGTTATAATTACAAATATACTCTGAAATAAGTAAAAACATCAAGAACACATCAGTAAGTTTGACCGCATTGTCTCAGTTTTATAAAGCATTGCTTGTTTGGTTTCAGCTGTGTGGATGTAAAAATATATCACTCGGACGATATTGATAAGTATCATTGTCCAAAATGTGCCCAAACCTATGGACCTTCTGTGTGTAAGTATCATTTATAGTGCTATATATTTGACTATCTAAATTCGATAATGTTTAATGACTTATTTGATTGATTGAAAGGATGATACTTCACAACATTGAAATTAGTAAACAAAAGGAACCTAAATTTTTCCTATTAACATTTTTAAGTATTTTTTTTACAATAGACTTTATTTAGTTTATTTTTAAGTAATCATTATTACATGAAATTATTGTTATCTAAAAATTACATTATTACCGGGAAAGTTCATTGGGCCTGTTGTATAGAAATCATATAGCTTATTTCTACACAATCATATTCACAATATAGTAAATTATAATGAATAAGGTTACTATAATTTACTGGTAGAGTTATACACTATGATATATGAAAATAATTTACTAAACTCAATAAATGTCAGTTAATAAACAGATAATTACAAACTTGTGGTGAATCTAAGAAAATTTCTGTGTGTGGATAATTGAAAGAAAAATATTAGTTCCTTTAGAATAATGACAATACACTGATATGAAAGTTTGCATGTTGTTATTTAAGTATTTGTGTATTTCAGTGAAAATTCCGACAAACAACCACAGAGCAGACCGCTACGAGTTAAGTGCAGAGACGCGGCCATCACAGGTTGGGTCACCAGCATGGGTGAGAGCACTGGCTGCAAGGCCTCTACGTCCTGCACCAGCAGCATTACAGAGGATGAGGGGACAACAATTCACAGAAGAGTTCATTAAGGACAATGGTGAGACAAATCAAAACTTTGTGATATTGTTTTAATACAGCTCACCTATGTTTATGATTACTCTTATGTTAGTGAGTAGCATATTATTATAAAAAATCTAATGCAATGCTATTATAATTGCTAATATTTGTGTAATGATGTGAGCTTCTCTACTTTTATTATCATAATATGTTATTTAATATATGTTAAATAAATGGCATATATTATAGATACATCTAAACCAGATTGACTTCATAAATTAAATTTTACATTTTTTAGTTGAAGTTATGAAAAATGCAAAAAGAACATATTACTTGGTATATGCTTGCCCACCAATGTAAAGCTAGTTTCTTGGGATTGTGAATACTCTACTAAATTGTGACTGTCACTTTGAGATAAGTGATATGCATGCCCATAATAATAATAGTAGTGATGGCACTAGTTCGGATGTTATATACAGCAGCACATTGCTCTCATCAACTGAGATATAAGATGTAGACTCCGGTTACCCGAGTATTACATTACCTACATCACTTTTCAAATCGGAACACAGTAATGTTTCCACATTTCTGTTTGATGGCAGAAATAAGTGCTGTGGTGGTACCTATGGAGACAGTCTCTGGTAACAGAGACATACCAACCATACTTGTTATTACACATAAGCTCATCATTCAATATGCACATATTATAAAAAAGTTTACATGATAATTTATTTCAGGATTCACTCGTCCAATAATGTTTCATGCACCCGAAGGTCTTGAAATTAAGGTTCCCAATCCTTCTACATTCACAGTGAGATCAGTGTTAAGGTTTTGCGGCGCGCAGTTAGAGGTAATTATTTTGACAATATGTGTTTGCTTAAATCTATAATAAACATATATATATATACAAGTATATATATACATATATATATATATATATATATGTATATATCTATCTATATATATATATATATATATATTTGTATATTATAGCTTGTATATTTATTTATGATTGCATTTAAAACTTTAAATAAATGAACAATAGATGCTGCAATATTTAAAAAGTCATCCCCATTACAATAATATAGTAAACTTTTTTTTTATGTTTCACTATAATTACACCTTTTGGTAAGTGGTGATGGAGTCTTAACTACAATTTTGATAATATTTTACACCTTTAAAATTTAGGCTTATAAATGTACACTTGAATGACCAGGACCTTTTCCAGGAGTTAATGCCATTAATCCAAAACAAGTGTGCTTCGGTGGACAGTTCTCATTTCAGATTAATTAAATAATTAACCAAAAGCTTTTGTATTATTTAAAGCTTATAATAACAGCGTAAATGTTGGTTTTATAACAGTTCTTTTTTATTATTTACTCAGGTGGAGGTGATCGATGTCAGAAAGCAAAACACAATGCGCATGCCACTGGGGGATTTTGTGGATTATTTTGAAACACCCCCTGAGCATAGGGATGAGAAAGTGCTGAATGTACTCAGCCTAGAGTTCTCAGAAACCAAGTATGTATATGTTTTTACAACAATTAGAATTTAACTTTATTAAAAACTGAATTAGGTATAACATAATTATGAAAGAGAATTTCTAAACCGGGTCAATTGGCTATGAAATGTTAATGTTTATTTTTTCTTAACAGATACTTTTTTAATAAACAACATAACATCAATAAGTTTTATCATTAGATGTCCCTAATATTTTTTTTAATACATAAATTAGGCTAATAATAGGGGGACCGGAAAGTAATGTCGTTTCTGCGCATGCCAATACTTGATTGTCATTTGTCAGCTCATTGTTTTGTTCAGAGGCGTACCAAAGACATTGTGAGGTTATAGTGATTTCTTTACTTATAGACAAGTGAATTACAATTTTTTTTTGTAATTTTGGGTAAAATGGCCAGCCAAATACCAGAAGAGGTACACATCCGGCATTGCATGCTCTTTGAGTTTCGCAAGGGAAATAACGCAACAGTTGCTACCAAAAACATTTGCGATGTTTATCCAAATGCACTGGACATTCGTAAATGCCAAAGGTGGTTTTCCAAGTTCAAATCGGGTAATTTTGATCTTTCCGACTCGTATCGATCAGGAAGACCATCAGCGTTAGACAACGACGTGTTAAGGGCGGAAGTGGAAGCAAATCCGTGTCAGACGATCGAGGAATTGTCAAACAGTCTCAACAAACCTTGGTCGACCATCCAAGAACATTTGAAGCAGATTGGAAAAGTAAGCAGAGCAGGTGTTTGGGTCCCGCATAATCTGTCCGAACAGAATAAGGCTAACCGATCAATCACATGCAACTTATTGCTTCAACGACACAACACAGAAGCGTTTTTTGATCGCTTGATCACAGGAGATGAGAAATGGGTCCTGTATGATAACCCAAAACGCAAAAGGCAGTGGCTCTCTCCAAATGAAATCCCTCGGAGTACTGCTAAGCCAGGTTTACACCCCAAAAAAGCGCTTTTGTGTGTTTGGTGGAGTATTCGCGGCATTGTTCATTTTGAATTACTGAAACCTGGAGAAACTGTTACTGCAGACCTCTACAGCGAACAATTGCAGCGAGTCAATCAATCTTTAATTGAAAAGTGGCCAGCGATTGTCAACCGAAAAGGCGTCATTCTCCAACATGACAATGCAAGACCGCACTGCGCAAGGCGAACTCTAGAAAAAATTAATGAATTGGGGTGGGAGGTGCTGCCTCATCCACCATATTCGCCCGATGTTGCACCATCGGATTTCCACTTATTCCGAGCGCTGCAACATTTTTTAAGTGGCAAAACATTTGCAAATTTGGATGATATCCAAAATGCCATCTCTAGATATTTTGCCGAAAAACCAATTAATTTTTATCGATCAGGGATTGAAAATTTACTCACTAGATGGCAAAAGGTTATTGACAATGATGGGGAATACATCATTGATTAAAAATAAAGACTCGTTAAAAATGTATGTTTGTATTTAGCGTAAGAAAACGACATTACTTTCCGGTCCACCTAATATTAGGGGGACCGGAAAGTAATGTCGTTTTCTTACGCTAAATACAAACACATACATTTTTAACGAGTCTTTATTTTTAATCAATGATGTATTCCCCATCATTGTCAATAACCTTTTGCCATCTAGTGAGTAAATTTTCAATCCCTGATCGATAAAAATTAATTGGTTTTTCGGCAAAATATCTAGAGATGGCATTTTGGATATCATCCAAATTTGCAAATGTTTTGCCACTTAAAAAGTGTTGCAGCGCTCGGAATAAGTGGAAATCCGATGGTGCAACATCGGGCGAATATGGTGGATGAGGCAGCACCTCCCACCCCAATTCATTAATTTTTTCTAGAGTTCGCCTTGCGCAGTGCGGTCTTGCATTGTCATGTTGGAGAATGACGCCTTTTCGGTTGACAATCGCTGGCCACTTTTCAATTAAAGATTGATTGACTCGCTGCAATTGTTCGCTGTAGAGGTCTGCAGTAACAGTTTCTCCAGGTTTCAGTAATTCAAAATGAACAATGCCGCGAATACTCCACCAAACACACAAAAGCGCTTTTTTGGGGTGTAAACCTGGCTTAGCAGTACTCCGAGGGATTTCATTTGGAGAGAGCCACTGCCTTTTGCGTTTTGGGTTATCATACAGGACCCATTTCTCATCTCCTGTGATCAAGCGATCAAAAAACGCTTCTGTGTTGTGTCGTTGAAGCAATAAGTTGCATGTGATTGATCGGTTAGCCTTATTCTGTTCGGACAGATTATGCGGGACCCAAACACCTGCTCTGCTTACTTTTCCAATCTGCTTCAAATGTTCTTGGATGGTCGACCAAGGTTTGTTGAGACTGTTTGACAATTCCTCGATCGTCTGACACGGATTTGCTTCCACTTCCGCCCTTAACACGTCGTTGTCTAACGCTGATGGTCTTCCTGATCGATACGAGTCGGAAAGATCAAAATTACCCGATTTGAACTTGGAAAACCACCTTTGGCATTTACGAATGTCCAGTGCATTTGGATAAACATCGCAAATGTTTTTGGTAGCAACTGTTGCGTTATTTCCCTTGCGAAACTCAAAGAGCATGCAATGCCGGATGTGTACCTCTTCTGGTATTTGGCTGGCCATTTTACCCAAAATTACAAAAAAAAATTGTAATTCAATTGTCTATAAGTAAAGAAATCACTATAACCTCACAATGTCTTTGGTACGCCTCTGAACAAAACAATGAGCTGACAAATGACAATCAAGTATTGGCATGCGCAGAAACGACATTACTTTCCGGTCCCCCTATTATTTCACTTTGAATTTTTATGGTGTTAGGTTACAATGAGGCCATGGCTGAGAGTCCTCATCTAGAATACTCTAGTTTCTATATGGCTAATAGGATCACAGCAATGTTGTTACAGTGGCAAAATTATAATATATGTAAGCACTGCGTCAGTGAAGCCAGTTTGATATTACATACAGAGAAGTGTTTCCTGTTTCATTAAATTATTACATCATCAGCATGGCCCACCTTGTGGAGCCACCAAGTATCGCTCGGAGCCTGGATTGGGCGGAGCGAGTATGGCCCAGTGCTGCGGATCAACCACCGAAGCCCTGCGTGCAGAAGTACTGTCTAATGTCTGCGGCGGGTTCTTACACTGATTTCCACATTGATTTTGGTGGCACCAGTGTGTGGTATCATGTTCTTCATGGACGTAAAGTGAGTTAGTTTAATTCTCATAATCCATTACAGTTAAAAACAGTGATACTATAATGGTGACATATATTAATATAAAGTTGTTTGATGGGCGCTGTAGCTTACTGGGGTAATGAGACTCAACATGTTGTCTCAGGCGACGAGAGCAATGTGGTACAGAATATAGGATCCTAACTAGCGCCACTTTCTTATTATACTAATAATTATACTATTGAATTAACAAAAAAATAATAATGTTGTTATATACTAATTTTCTATTTCTCCAGATCTTCTATCTGGTACCTCCGACATCCACCAACCTGGCGCTATACCAGCAGTGGAGTCCTTCCAACCAGCAAAATGAACGCTTTTTTGGTGATGCGGTAAGGCTTCATCATTCTCTGATATTGTGTATGAATTACAACATGTAAGTAAACATTTTTATTAGTTGCAAACAATTCCGTTCATATTTCTACTGCTAAACAGTAGTGTTTCGCTGTGAAAGACGTCTTAGCTAGTCATTTATTGTTACTGGGGTAACAAGATCTAATGCCTCTTGTCTGATAGCAACACGCAAAATGTGTTTAGCGTTTTGACGGTGGTACCTTTCTAAACTGTCTGGTAACAAAGATATACCACCAGTAAGTAAGTGTTAATTATTTCTTTTTGTATCGGAAGTTTGTTATTGTCTCTTGCTTGGGGTTTTCAATTGTATGAAATCACAGGTTGAATGGTATGGTACCGCGGAAGTTTGCGCCGGCGAAACGCTGTTCATCCCGGCTGGCTGGATTCATGCGGTGCTGACGCCGTGCGACTCTCTGGTCTTTGGGGGTAACTTCCTCCACTCCTACGCGGTAGAGATGCAGCTGCAGTGAGTTGCTATTCCGCGTCCTTCTTTCTCTTCTTCCTTCTTTCTGTCTAAAAAATACACACTGATTCCTATTTTGTGTTTCTATTAATCATATATGTTCAAAATGCCTTGATTTGTGACGAAAAAAGTGGTGGTTGTATTACCTTACTTATTGATATTCAGGTTTCTTTTATATCTACTTGGAACGTCTCTTACGAGGCATACCACTGCATCGCCACCATAAATGACACTGTAGCTAATGTTCTTACTTGGTTAACAAGTGTACTATCTGAGGACTTAAAGCCGAAAGCGCGATATGGGCTGTGTAAATATACTAATTATTTCCTTATCACATTAATATTGCTGGGATCTTGACAAAAATTTGTAAATATCACTTAACAAGTAGTAAGGATCATATACATCTGTTACTTTAAATCCTTTAACTGTCTATATTTCTGTCGATATCTTCAATATGTAACATTAAAGATGTAAAATGCTTAAATAACTCTTTTCCAGGATCTACGAAATCGAGAGTCGTGTAGAAACACCGCTTTTTTCCAGATCGTATGAGATCGAGGGACGTACGGAGACACCGACAATGCTACGTTACCCACTGTTCGAAGCGATGCACTGGTACGCTGGCGCTCATTTTCTCTCCATGCTTAGGAGGCACAATGAGGAGTCCATGGTGAGTCAATCTCGGCCACTGTATAAAACCTTGCGAAGGAAAAAAACTTTCGGATGGTGTCCGTGCCTTCTAGAAAAGATTACCTTACGTTGAACTTTTTCTACTGAAAATATCTTTGATAAAGGACCTTCGTAGTTATGTGTTCAATGACGAACTGATAAGCCGTATACAATATTCATTATTTACATCCCTGCCAATATTGTATTTATTTTGCAGGATGAAGAGTTCACTCCTAGCGAGATTGGGCTGGGTAGCTCTCCGGGAGCGGTGGGCACTCCGCCGCCCGCACTGCTTCTTCGTGGCGCGCGCATTCTGGCCGCAGCACTAAAGGAATGGCACGCGCTCAAAGCCGTGAGTTGTACCTGAAGTCACAGATTAAACACACTGGTTGAGATAAGACTTTTGTCATTGGTTACACTGGAACATATACTTTCAAACTCAGTAGTATGTAAATATTACTATGTTACGGTTTAAAGAGCGGAGTGAATGAGGACGATCTATTGAAGATTGCTAGGAATCTTTGAAAGCAGGTGGATTTCAATTGCAAATGCTAGAATGCCAGTGGTAGTGAATTTTCATGTTTCATTAGGAATTAAAACAAAAATAATTTCACAGACTGATGCAACAAAACGGGATAATGTCCCAAAGTGTCTCAACTCTGGGCAACTGGTTCGTGAACTGTCCAAAGAACTGAGGACTTTAGAGAAGAGGTCGGTGAGTGCTAACAAAGATAAGGTTAGTACTTTATCTGTTTATTAGCAGTTTTCCTATCATTATTGTTTTAGTATTACTAAAGTTTGTTGTAGATTTTACTACTTAGTATTTTAGTCTATACCTGAACAGAATGATTTTAAAAACAGTGGACAATAATAAACTGAAACGACGATAATTATGATCGTGTTAATTATGTTATATGGAGCTTTTACTAGTGGTAGGTCTCTATTGCCAGAGACCGAGCTTAAGTTAGATGCCAACGCAGCGCCTGTTTCTGTCGCAAAACAGTAGTGTGCAAATATTAGTGTTCGAGTTTAAAGCGGGCTATAACTAGTGTAAAGTAAAGGGTAACGAGACTCAACATCTTAGGTCCCACGCGACGAGCGCAATGTGGTGCAGTGTATTTTATCTTATCAGGTGAACGTCTGGCTTGTTTCGTCACTTAATTGAATACAAAAAAGCTTTAGAAACTTACAAACTACTTATGATAGTTATATTTGTCATAAATAATAGAGTAAAAAGTAATGTAAATATAAATCTACTTTCGTACTACTTACACAGCATGAAATTATTCTATCGTGCATATTTTAATATCGCCTGAATGGTGAACTATTTAACTGTTAGTAGTAGTTATCTGTGTCAATTCCACGAGCAGAATGTGATGCTGTGTATCTGAACATAATTAGCGCCACATTGTTTGGGCGGGAATATCACTCACTGTCACATAAGTGTACTGCTCGTCCTCAAGCTAGATTAAATAAATGAAAATGATTACCAGGACTTCAAGCCAAAAAATCAATCACCAACTAAAAGTTCGAAGAAACAGTCCTCATCGCATAAAAAATCTATAAAATTAACTCTACCGAAACCTATAATGCATATGGCGCAAAACGGGGAATACCCGGAGGAAAAAGTCTATGCAGACAAATTCTACATAGATAATAAGGAAGTGGTATTTCAAGAGGCAAGGTATGGAAACGTTGACGTTAAGTACACCAACGGATTGCCAGAAGCTAAGTATATCATTGAAAATAAGGAATTACCAGAGAAGTATGCATATCAGAATTATGAAGAACAAGAATATCAAGATGGGAATGGCTTTGTGGAGAGAGTGGATAAGAAGGCGCTTAAGGTCAAGATGAGGTAAGAGTTCATATATTTTCTAACTATGGCTAATCCAGAGCAATTAAACCTATTTTATTATTATTGAACTTAACATGCAAGTTGTTCATCTGATAGAAATAGTAAAACGATAATTTGTTCATAATAATAATAAAACACGATTTAGCGCTGGAGACCTGACAACATAACATGTTAGTTTTAGTTATCTTAACAATTTCATTAGTTACAGCGCATTCAAACTCTTTTGGAGGTGGTGTCGTAGTAGTTTTTATCCAGATGGTTACAAACTACAAAAAGCTAGTACGATTTCAGACATATTTAAGAAACATTTATTTACTTTTCAGCAATTCACCATCATCGTCGAGAGAAGAGGCACCGCCGCCCTACAGCCTTCCAGAGCACTCGATACTGAAGTCTCACCTGATCAGGTCGGAGCGGCCTACGCTGAAGCCTATTCAGCAGTGGACCATATCAAAGAAAGACATTGGAGACTACCATGAAGAACAAATCCTGTTTACGAATGAAAACTTGCAAACTAACATAAGGATCGAGGGTCAGGAATTGAACTATGGACCTGGTGAGTCACACATTGTTTTAATAAATTAATAAAAAAATTAACAAATTATGATCTCTGAATAGTTTCAGGAGTTAAAAATTTTCAAATAATAATTGTTACTCTGAGGATATTTTACTGAGACTCCTTGTCCTTTGTTCCCTTGAGTTACAATGATATGTGAATTATAATTAGTGATATTACGAGTTCTTTGAGATATATCACCTAACGTCAATTTTTTATTGAAAGTATCCTATATCAAATATTATTATGAATAACAATGTTTCAGGAATGTACTCAGCAGAAGACATTCAGCAAGATTACCAGTATTCTGAAGGTGCTAAGCCCGGTTCGTATCAGCCGGAGTTTGCTTACCAAGCGGAGCTTCCGTACGCCACCGAATACCACCGATACGATGAAACAATCACTGTACCTGTTCACCAGGTAAACCGATTCATTTTTCAAATTTTCGTCACTATAAAAATCGAAAGTCATATACAAACATGAGTCCTTAAAATTGCAATTTCTGTTCCGACTCATTACACTATTAACGAATAAAAATCACTCTTTGCCTTGCATTACCATAATTATGCTGTACAAACTGGTCGAGAGCCCGCGGCATAGCGCTAACCTTAGACTGTGTGGGTACTTACTGCTTGCTGTCAGGCGGCCGCCTATAGGACTTCATGTTTTGTTGTCAAGTTAAACATCTCGGTTGAGTCAGTCAAGTCAAGCTAGAAACCTGGCGTGTGAGCGATATCACGTTCCCGCTGCACTCTGTATGTAAAACGTTGCTCATTTCCTGTCGCGATCACAATCCAATCGCGAAATGCGGCGCCAGGCTACCTCGGCGATCCATTACGTTATAGCGGCCCACTGTTCATCCTGATTAGTGCCCCGGTTACTAACAGGACACGCTTGCGACCTTACCGTTGGACGGTGTCGGTCAGGCCCAAGCCTCGCTCTAGGCGCAACAACAGAAGGCCATGGATAAGGAGGAACGTGTTCCGAATGAAAACACTAAAGATAAGATAAAGAGATTATTGCATTATTTTACATGTCATCGATACTTGAAGCCACTGGTTTCTGAACTAGAAATTTAACCTCTATCTCAAGAAACAGCGCCCCCTGCCAGTTATATTTTTACGTAAATGCAATCACTTAAAAATATAAACAATTACAATTTTGCCAAAGTTTAAACTAAAGAAGTACAAAAAATATATATATAAAAGTTCAGTGCCTTTGTATGTTCGTTATACAAACATTTCAGAAGTTTTAGATGTCGTCTATGTGTGTGTATATATATGCGGGTGTAGGTGTGTTAGGTATAAATGTAGTAAGTACGTAAGATTAAACAAGAGGCAGCAATAAGTCCTCCGTTTGTTTACAGTCCAAGAACATAAGCCAGTTCTTAATTTTTGCCCGACATTTGTGATAAGGAAGTTGGTAAAAACATAAAAATTTTTTAAGTTTGTTGTATAAATAAACAGACAGGTGACTGTGCTATCTTTTAGCAAAACATGTTCGAATATTTACCGGTGTTATGACAGTAGTTCGTCTACTCGTCTGATCCTCAATGTACGGAGTGACAAGATGCTTCTGACATGTAACTTGCAAAGTAATATAGTTGTCTCACACTAAACACCTGACAGTTAGCGTACAGTCTGAGTTGGGTATCTGTATGGCCTAAATGTCATGGTTTCAAGTAATGATCTCTAATTATAGTCGTTTTATAGGTACCACCCTAAATCGAGATTCCGTAAGCCAGGACAGATTGAGCAAGTGCATAGTAAATAGTTCGTAGAGTTTCATATTCTGCTACATGTCTAAGATGTTTATATTAGGAGGACCGGAAAGTAATGTCGTTTCTGCGCATGCCAATACTTGATTGTCATTTGTCAGCTCATTGTTTTGTTCAGAGGCGTACCAAAGACATTGTGAGGTTATAGTGATTTCTTTACTTATAGACAATTGAATTACAATTTTTTTTTGTAATTTTGGGTAAAATGGCCAGCCAAATACCAGAAGAGGTACACATCCGGCATTGCATGCTCTTTGAGTTTCGCAAGGGAAATAACGCAACAGTTGCTACCAAAAACATTTGCGATGTTTATCCAAATGCACTGGACATTCGTAAATGCCAAAGGTGGTTTTCCAAGTTCAAATCGGGTAATTTTGATCTTTCCGACTCGTATCGATCAGGAAGACCATCAGCGTTAGACAACGACGTGTTAAGGGCGGAAGTGGAAGCAAATCCGTGTCAGACGATCGAGGAATTGTCAAACAGTCTCAACAAACCTTGGTCGACCATCCAAGAACATTTGAAGCAGATTGGAAAAGTAAGCAGAGCAGGTGTTTGGGTCCCGCATAATCTGTCCGAACAGAATAAGGCTAACCGATCAATCACATGCAACTTATTGCTTCAACGACACAACGCAGAAGCGTTTTTTGATCGCTTGATCACAGGAGATGAGAAATGGGTCCTGTATGATAACCCAAAACGCAAAAGGCAGTGGCTCTCTCCAAATGAAATCCCTCGGAGTACTGCTAAGCCAGGTTTACACCCCAAAAAAGCGCTTTTGTGTGTTTGGTGGAGTATTCGCGGCATTGTTCATTTTGAATTACTGAAACCTGGAGAAACTGTTACTGCAGACCTCTACAGCGAACAATTGCAGCGAGTCAATCAATCTTTAATTGAAAAGTGGCCAGCGATTGTCAACCGAAAAGGCGTCATTCTCCAACATGACAATGCAAGACCGCACTGCGCAAGGCGAACTCTAGAAAAAATTAATGAATTGGGGTGGGAGGTGCTGCCTCATCCACCATATTCGCCCGATGTTGCACCATCGGATTTCCACTTATTCCGAGCGCTGCAACACTTTTTAAGTGGCAAAACATTTGCAAATTTGGATGATATCCAAAATGCCATCTCTAGATATTTTGCCGAAAAACCAATTAATTTTTATCGATCAGGGATTGAAAATTTACTCACTAGATGGCAAAAGGTTATTGACAATGATGGGGAATACATCATTGATTAAAAATAAAGACTCGTTAAAAATGTATGTGTTTGTATTTAGCGTAAGAAAACGACATTACTTTCCGGTCCCCCTAACATATCAAAATAATTATCCTTATTCTATTGGTTATTAGCTCTATGTGAGGCACCGAATTGAGTTTACTATCTAAGGTATTCAGTTCAATTATAATAGGGCCAATGACATTTTTCTCATTTAACCCGTATATGTCTTTTACCTCTGATGTTTCTTTATGAGCATGGGTAAGATTTCCAAGATTTTTTAGGTTTATCAAAGACTCATTTGTCTCGCCAGCAGTTTTGGGTACATTCTTTATTGTGCTTTCTTTCTCCTTGATAGCATCCGACTTTTATCCTAATTAAAGATTTTATCATAATTAAAGAACCCCATTATCATCCAATGCTTGATATCTCGAAAGAAGTCTAGGTTCGATCCTGCCTGGATATATTTAATATCGCCGAGCGGAGTTATTGAAGTAAAATCCTGTACGCGATAGCTCCGAAAACGCACCTAGTGACCGCGCGACTCTATCTATCGATCTATCTCTTGAGTTAATGGCGTTTCCTTATAGATTTCGCCAATGTCAAGTGTAAATAATACTAAGGTCACAGATTGTAACTAAGAATTAAGTGAGTAGCTATGAATGTTTGATGACAGGATCGCCGATTATATAGTGTTATTTGTCAAATATTGCAAAGGCAAAAGCAAGTGGTGCAGTTAATGCTGACTGGAAGACAAAAATCAATCAGCGCTGGTGTTCATCGTCTTCTAATTTCCTCAGATGTTAGGCGGAATGTTTGTGGGGGTTGCTTTACGAATCGACATGTTATTTATACAAGTAAATTAAACAACATGAAAAAAAAACTGTAGGCGCGTTTATATACAGTTAACTAAATTGTTTCCTTTTGCTTCTACTTTAACCGCAGAACGCGACATACAGCACGGCCGCAGCAGAGCATGCTGATGGGTATCAGGCGCATGCGCATGACGCGCACCGCCCTGACGCGCTGCCGTCGTACGATGCGGCCATTGCGCACCAGTACGCTGCTACAACATATGTAAGTACTAATTATTGATTTGCACATGTGCACTGATAAGAGATCACTTACTACCAGGCAAACATCCTGAGATTCTCATTATCAAGGTCCATATCTCACAGGTTCCAGAAAGCAAACAAGAGATGATCTCACCGTCAACGGGAGCAGGCGGAGTAACGGGTGTGCGCCGATCAGAACGCGCTGTGCGTCGACGAGTCTCTAGCACCTACGATTATGAGGATGGGGATCTGTTTATTGACGACGCGCCTGCACCCAGACGACGCAAGCCTCCCCCCAAGCATAGGACTGCACCACCCACCCCAGCTGGTGAGCGATTGCTGGCTATGGTATTAATTTTATATTCCCATGTTCTCCTTAACATCGACTGACTCCCACAATCTCCACCTTAAAATTGGGTATCTTCGTTCATTCATCCCTTTAAAAAAAGTGGTCAAAAGGTAAAACTGTTGTTTCAATCCCTAATATGTTGCAGTAACAAACAACAGCGCCGCGCCTGCTTCGTACAGGCAGTCAAGGCCGGCGCCCGCCAACGGGATCGAGTCCCTTATTCAGGCTTCCGTACTCGCGGAAGAAGAGCAACCTGTGAACTCCACGTAAGTATACATATTTATTAAAACAAAATGCATATAATATTTACATTCTAGTCCTATCAACCTTAGTTAAGTAGTTCTTTTTCCTTCTATTGATTACTTTTACTTTATAACTATAACATAATATTTTCAGGGAAGATGCGGCAGTAGCTGGTATGCTTAGCATAAGCGAGAGGTACGCCGCACCGTCCAGGACCTTCGGGCTGGCCACCAATTCGCCACAGCATACCCCTGCCACAACAAGACATGAAAGGTTTATTTTTTAGATATATTAGGTTGGGGAAAGGTTTCTTCGCATTTTTTAAGAAAATTCAAATCATATTTTAATATAGTTTATTTATATTTAACTAAAGTATGTAGGTACCATCTTGTTTGATAACTTTTTGCAATCTTGTTGTTAGACATGAGACATGATCCCATTGCTATAGAAGTTTTGGACTTCTGATCAAAATACCGCGATAAGTGGTTTTAGCTGTCCTCTTGTGATGTTAACCTGACACTGCCTAAAGAATTCTGAAGACACCGAAACAGGTGGAAATCTGAAGGTGTGAGGTCTAGTGTTATCATGATGAAAAACCACACCCCTTCTGTTGATTAATTCCGGCCGCTTTCTCAACAATACACTGCGCAGTGCAGAGTATTGTTGAGGTATTATAAAAACATCTCTGATTGCCACCCACTTACAAAGTGAGATAATAAAGTTTATGTATAGATATTATAACTAGCTCCTTTTACGAATATTAATAAAAATGCTCCAGCCCTTCAGAACAAGATTACAGACAGACCAGCTTATCATAAACATACAAGATAGAATAAAATGTATATCTTTGCCGAGTCTACATTTCAAGCGATTGTAATGTACTTTTATAATTACGGTTTCAGTAATACAGTAAATTCCAGTAACAAGCGGGCTCGGAAGCCGGTAGCTCAGGTGCCGAGCACTGACGAAGACTTCGCGGATGAGGAAGACATCATAAAAGAGGTCCACAGGGATGAGGAATATGGTAAGAGGAGAAACCTGAGATGGAGTCAACAATATCTTGGTGATATTTCTGCCATTATAATCAGTGTCATAATTAAAAAAATCACATTATATCACAATGCGCTCTTCGCCTTGAAGGATAAGATATAAAGTCCGATGACCTAAGTAATATTACTAGCCAAGTAATTTCACTACCTTTTTCATATTCTTTATTATGACTTACATTTTCATTTCTAACGATAACGCGATGCATATACTAACAATAAATATATTACGATGATATGTGTATATAATAAAAATGAATATTTATTCTAGTGTATCCGTCGTTGGAATTAAGTTCGGATGAAGACGAGGAGTGGACGTCATCGAGGCGGCGGCAGAGTTCGCGCAGCAGAAACGACTCCAGGACCAGAAGCGACAAGTACGTCCACAACTATATGTTAGGAAAAAATATAAATAAATAAGATGACTTATGTCACAAAGACCTATGTCCAACAGTGGATGTCGATCGGTTGGAATGTTAGGTGATATGATTGATAAATAATATGAATGGTGAAAAATAAGTTATGCTGGTTAAAACAGTCAGACCCTTATATGAGTTTACTGAAGGTTGGTCTCTTACTATGGAAGGTGTATTTAGTCAGGTACTACCAGTGAATATTTCTGTAATCAAAGTATAGTTTGCAAATATTATTGTATTCTAGTTTGAAGGGCGTTATAGCTAGTGAAATTACGGAGGTAATGAGCGAATCATGTGTCACAAGGCAATGAGCACATTATAATGCACATGACAATATGCAATTATAACTAATTGCACGTTGTTATGAGCGGGCTTACTTACCATCAGGTGTACCTGCCTGTACGTTGCAACATGTATTTACCGAGATTTTATATATTTTTTTTATTTTTGTTATCACGCCTTTTTCCCAGTAGAGGTAGGCAAAGGTGAATAAACACCCACTTTTCAGCCACCCAGATGTGGTCAGATTGTATAATAAAACTAGATACGTCATGACAGTAATTACCATTTTTTTTTCTAATCAAACTTGTTGCATCGTATATGCATCCTAACGTGTCGATGATTTCGTAGTTCCGTAGTTTGTGCAATAGGTTTTACGTACCACCTTTTAATATTTAATTTTTCATAAAAAAATTATAAGCTTTGAAGATATAACAAAATTTTACTCATGACAGGGACGAGGCGTGGTCGCCGCGAGCGCGTGTGGGCCGCGTAGCGCCACGACTGCGTGGGCCAGCGCGTCCCGCCGTGCGCCGCGAGTGCGTGCGCGCAGCACTGCTCGCCGCCGCGCATCGGCATCCCGCCGCACATGCGCACCCGCACCCTCACGCTGCGCCGCAGGTGCGGCTTATTCATCTTCCATGAATATCACCATCAATGTGTGATATGTGCTCGTAGTTTTCCTGTGACATGAATATTTGTATAAATATATTCTGTCATTGATCATTCAAAAAATGTATAATAATTATTAAATTTATGTTCTTGAGTTATTAAATTAACTTTTCCTTTTGTAGAACGCGAAGCGCGCGGTGCTGGCGACGAAGAGCAAGCGGCCGCTGCCGCCCGTACAAAACACACCAAATAAACAGAGTTAGTGCGCGCATTCCCATGTTTTGTATTCAAATAAAGTGCTCAACTCGATCAGCATAAGCGATTACGACGGCAACAACAATGACCGTTTCAGTCCTGATGAAGAAGGACATAACGGAAATATCCTCGCTTCGAATACGTATACCGTTACTTGTTAATATATTACATATTTAGAGTAGTTATTGTGACATCTGAGTCATAAACGATTCTGATCCATATGTCGCAGGCACACTGCATGTTATACGAACATATATTTAACACGCAGTGTTCAATTACTATATTCTGGTTTTTAGGGGTGTGGTAGTTAGTGCAATTACGGGATGAACTGGACCGCACACATTGTATCTGTAGACATCAAGCATAGCAAGGTGCAGTATTGTCCTAGGTAGTCATAACTAGGATTATGAGCAGGCTTATTATGTACTATCACGTTGGCGTTCTGATCCTCTTGTCGCCTTGAAGACCAAAACGATATATATATGCACATATGTATAGTATAGTGTAGTGTATGAGTTTAATACCTTGTAAGTATATAAAACTACTAATCTCTGTTCACAGATATAAGACTGAAAAAAGGTATGAAGACAGCAAAACAGCGCCTCGGCAAGATACTGAAGCTTCACAAGATGATATACTAGCGCAGCGGAGTAGTGCGTTGTATGTCTAGCTGACCATGCGGTGTATATTTTATATATGTAATTTAGTATACGGACCAATCTATTCAGTGGACGTTGCGTCACCAAATGCCTTCTCCTTTATTGTCCAACGTTGTTCAGGGTTCGAATCGTTCAACTCCTCTTCACTTGACTCTATGTAAGCAAACGAAAAAGCGTAGATCCTTCCTGCAGTTCACATCCCACATAGTCACACAAGCCGTGGCTTAACTGGAAGCCAGTTAACTAACGTAAATGTAAGTAACTAAAATTTAGCAAAGCTTTAAACTAAGTGTAAAAGTGATTATATTTTATTATTTAAGACGGATCCCTTTTTAAAGTATCGTGCACAAATGCTAACAATGCAATGCGCTGGTCACACGATTCTGCGTGATATTCGGCCCGGTGTTACTTAACTAAATGAAGATGCATTTTTCACAACTTATACTGTGGTATTGATGATGGTTTTTGTTTTATTTCATGGAGCGAAGAGGCGAACAGAACGTTCATCTGATAGTAGTAATACACTCCTCCACATTGTGCTCATTGCTTTGAGACACGAAATATTATAGTTCTTTACCTCGGTAATTTCATGAGCTACAACACCTTTCAAGCCGAAAGTGTGCAAACCTCACACTTCTGTCTCGCGGTAGAAATAGGAGCCGTGGTGGTTATTACCTATTCACTATCCGGGAACACAGACTTGAAACCAGTAAGACGTTTTGAAAGAATATATACTAAAGCTCTTTGAGGGTCGGTGACACAACTAGATCGTTGACTGAATCGAGAGAAGTTTTGGCTCTAGATCATAGTTAAATCTAGACGGACTATGACACGACAATGTAACTGAATCAAAGAGGATCTCAGATCAATACTCAATGGATCTTTACTCAATAACACAGTATAAGATAATCTGGCGCAACTTTTGAGTGTTAGACCATAATAGTGGTGAAGATATATCTAAGTTATAACTGCATCTATACTTACTGAGCACGGCAACGTTTGCGTTGAAGACGGTGTGTAGTCCCTCCCCCCCACTCCTTCATTACATACACCTATTACTAGTAATTTCAAGTAATGTATTTTGATTCTCGCGCAGTATTTTTCTAGAGTCATATAAAATACTCGTTAATTGATTTTTCTGCATTGGTTTTAGTGTAATGAATTAAAAATGAGTAATTTATAAGAATTTTATAAAATTGTATACCAGATTGTATATACTACTACGCGTTCATTCGAGGATTTAAATATAACTAAAATAATTAACAAACACTTAGTCTGCCTGGATCCTTTTGTATCTCACTATACCTTGAATTATTCATTGCGACCTTAAAAATAATATAATTACAAGTCCTTTCAGACAAACTTGGTGGTGAAACTACAACATTTTTCAACATCTGTATACTTATTCCTTTAATGCCAAGCGAGTCTGGTTGGCAATGGCAGTGCCACGCCCAGCCACGTCGAGTGAACGCATAGTTTTTTTTTTTTAAATCCAAGAGATCTGATTTATGTGTTTTAACTTAATATATCGATTCTATTTAAGACCTGACTGTCTTTGGAGATACGAGACTATAGATCTCTTCGCATCACGTTTACAATCGGTAGATGTAATAATTTAAAAAAATATTAAAGACATAGAAATATATGTATTTTCGTAACGAACGCCCACCTCCCATACATTGAATGTAAATAAATGTGCAGAACTAAAAATATAAATAGAGGTTTCTTTCGCTTAGTTATTTTCTTTATAAATAGTTTTTAAGTTTTTTTTTTGTTTGTACTGTTGTTTTTGTTGTTGACTGTACATAGTGAGCGAGGCGCACGCGTGCGGCCGACTGTACCGCGCGCGCGCCTGCGACGCGAATCGTTGCGAACGAATTGATATCCGCCGGGGGTAAGGCTGTGTGGAATATATTGATGGCAGCTGTGAGCTGGTCTCGCGCGACGGCGACCGCCCCGTATGTAAATAGTCGGTAGTTTATTATTTACACAAAAAAGGTTATTATTTAAACTGTGAGAAGTAACTGCGGTGAAACTTTTACCGTTAGCTGAATCAGACACGTCAGTTCGAACTTGATGTAAAATAAGTTTTACTTCTGTCAAGTAGAGACTACTAGAGAGTAGCATCAATTGTTTTCCGCGAATTACTATTTCCGGAAGTGTTTTAATTTTTGCTTACCTATAAGTACTCTAAAGCAATCAGAAAAAACATGGCACCAGAAGGATTTTTTAAGGTTAGTTACAAAATTATCATAGTATTAAATAGGGGTCTTCAACGTTTTTTCTCCGTAAAGGCCCACCCACAATCATGTATTAGTCACGGTGTTGCGTAGCCGCAATAAAGTAAATAGAATAGAAATTAATAACGATTTCTTATTTGTTAAAAATATAATGAAAAAAAAAAAACTGAACGGTTAAAGCGCAGGTTTTAATATTTTTATTGCATGCGTAAAGTAAAATTGTTTATAATATTGTTTAACAATAGATGGACCAAGCATAAATTCTTGGCAGACCGCAGATTGAGTGTAGCTGATCAAAGGAACAGGTTGCAAACATTTTGTAAACTATCGTCCCATTTTTACAAGATTAAAAAAAATTCCAGAATACATCTATTAAAAATTAAATCTCTCTCTCTAATCGTACTAATAACGGTTCAGTATAATTTAACCAAATCCTTATTAAGGTTACATTATTATCCTAGATTGGTTGTGTTTAACCTGTTTTTATTATTGACCCTGCATAAAGTTTCTTTTCTTCGGATAGAGTATAACGGAAGTTGACGGGAAACGGAAAATGTTGACTTCGGACGTGTTGATAATTTCTGATGAAACTGACTTCTGTGGGATACTATTGCAATACACTGTTCTCGGTGAGGCGGTTAAATGTCCCGGTTAAAATTGTTATGTTAAAGTTTAACCGGAGATTTTGCAGCGGCTTGTAAAGCTTCGATGGTGAATAACTTAGGTGCTTATTTTTTCTTATCCGTTGACTTAAGTACGTTGTGAAGTACATGTCGTGTCCGCAGCGATGCTCTCGCTCTGATATCTATATTTACTTTTGTCTCCTCGATTGCTTCTGGTTCAATAAACAGGGTGTATTTTTTCTATGTGGAATATTCTCTATTCATTTAAATGAGGAAATGCGAGAAATAAATTTTAAGTTTTAACTGTGGCGAACTGTTTCAATTCATTTGTCAACCCTCCAAATTACCTTTAACGTTTATCACGTCGTTTTTTTTAAATATACACGCAGCATAACATTACGCTCGTCGCATTTAGACATAAAATGGTAAATCTCGTTACTCTAATACGTTACTACACAGTAATGTTCGCGAAGTACTCTTTGTCGGCAAAAATAGGCGTTGCGGTAGTACCTATCTAGATAGTCTTCGACAAGGAAGATCTACCACCAGTAAGCCGCCATGTATGTAATAAGAGATTTTGAGCAGAATAGAAGATTGAGACAAAGCATTTAAATTTATTTAAAGCCAATATCTCTTTTTATGTTGGGACCTGTGGTGGTACCTACCTAGACGGTTTCTGGTAACAGAGATCGACCACCAGTTAATAAATGTGGAGTCGGTGAACAGTAGATATATAAGTGTAGTGCAGGATGTTATTGACGTCACAACCTGCCGGCTGGACCGGAGTTTATGTAAACATGCGGCGAATTTTGTATCCGAATCTGCTCAAATCGTTGGGTGCACTTGGCAGCCGTGTGATAGATCCGCGCGTTAGGGTGACCATGCGTCTTATATAATATTGCTCATACAAATATTTAAAAAGAAATATTGTGTTTATTTGGTTGCATGTTTCCTTTAATACTAAGCAACGGAAGAGAGACGCTCATCTACAACAACGTAGCTCTGATGTCGGAGACTAGATACCATTTCAGCTCCTATTGCAGCCGACTAAATTTACTGTTCCGGTTTAGAGGGTGTTATTGCTAGTGTAATACGGTAACGAAACAACATCTTATGTCAAGACGAGCACAATGTTATACAGTGTACATCATCGTAACTAGCACCATGTTGCTATGGGCAGGCGTATCGTTTGTCATTAGATGAACGTCCCGATCGTCTCGTCGCTTTGTAGAAAAAAAGTGGATTAGAGCACTCTATTATGCTCGCCTTAAGACATGGTTAAGTCTCATTACTGCAGTAATTACACTGGCTACAACCCCTTTTCAAACCGGAACACGGTAATGTCTGCGTAATATTGCTTGTCAGCTGCGATAGGACCTGTGGTAGTATCTACTGAACGTCAACAGTAACTTATTTTTTGTGTTTCGGGGAGAGGATATCTTTGAATGATATTTTGCTTTTGGGGGGAAATCAGAATTATGTGAGATTCTTACTCACTAAAACTACACTCAAAGAGGCTCCAGGATCTCTTATAAAACGCACCGGTGTCTCTATACACTTTGTGTTACACGTCTCTGAGGAGGAGCCCAACCCTCCTAGGCATCATCGCTGAGCGATACGCTGTCCCACACAGGTTCGCTTATTGAGCGATAAGGGCCCCCACCCTCAAGGCTAACCAAAGGCGAAATTACTAGACCATTTTAGTCGCCCATGACAGGCAGGGATTACCTTAGTCCTATTCTTATTAGCCCGAGACTACGGGGCTGAGGCAACAGAGACCCACCACCTCGTATAGTTCAAAAAGAAATTGCGTAAAGAATAATGTATTCATGTTCATAATTTTTTTTTTACTTTTTAGTTATAGTTATATGTCTTCAAATTTAACTGTCATAGAGAATCTGTCATACAGCATCGCTGTGTTTCAACTGTCGACATGAGAGCCGGAATGTTCTGGACACGATCCACCATCATCAACCTTGTTTTCTGACACCGTCTGAAATTGAGGTTAATTGTTGAAATGAAAACATGACAGTAAATATATATAAATATAAGGAAAACCCGTGATCATTGCGCAACTTCTTCAATGATAATTGTTCGCGGCCATTATTAGTACGACCTTCGTTTTATTTACACTAGTTCAAGCTGTTCTCCGGACGCTTTGCTGGCGGTAATATTGAATGAAAATTGGAAATTTGTCTGAAATATTCTCACCACCCTCTGCGCCTATTTCTCTTATTAATACCCTCGCTTCACCTTTTGGGAATAACATTTTGTAAAATCAGTTTTTCATCATCAGCCGATAGGTGTCCACTGCTGGACATAGGCCACCTTAATCGGAATCCACATTAATCGGTCCACAGTCAGCTTGGCCGCCGGTAACGCCGTAAATTAGGGGCCATCGTTCATATGATATACACTGGTCGTTTTGAGTTATAAAATGTTAAGTCTCACTATCTTGGTAATTTCACTAGCTACAGGGACTTTCAAACCAGATCAACTTTATATTTGTACACTACTGTTTGTCGGCTGCAGTAGGAGCTTCTTCCTCCTCGTCTTAAAACATTAAAACTGCTAGGAATGTATTTGCCAAAATTTCAGTTTTTTTAGATCTTTCGTTGTGATTTCTCTTCGTGAAAAAGTTGAGTTTGCTCACGTTTCTCTATAAAATATCACCAATACTAATGGCGCTTGATCACCTGACGTGTGCACAGCGAGCCGGAGACGGAAGTAGCGAAATGATAAGTAAACCTCACCTGCATGTAGTGCACCCTGCTTCTCAACAAATGAGGCTCTGGCTCCCGCCAACCCGCATTGGGCCAGGGTAGTCGGAAATGCAACAAATCCCCTCTATAAAAAGAAGGTCGCGGGAAGCTGCTGGATGCGGACATCTTTGGAAGAGGCCTGTGTCCATCAGTGGAAGTCTATCGGCTGTTGATGATATGTATATATATAAGGAGATAAATTTCTGCTGTAACTTTTAATCTAATACATATACAGGTTAAAATAAGTTATTTAAAATTACGTCAGTTTGTATGTATTTGTTTTTTGTTATTATTGTCAACTAGGTTGTGGATGTTTATTTATTGACTACGTAGTGACGTCCTCCCGGAAGCACGGTTACCGTACAGCAACAACGTCGCACGTGTAGTTGGCCGGGCGCCACTTGCTAGCAGCAGTGTACGCGAGTCCGTCGGCGGCTATCGGACCACTATCAAGTGTTGCCGATAACGCGATAGCATACCGTATCTTACCGCTCCACGATGGAAGACAGTCAGCAGTTCAGTTAACGTGGTGCCAGTGTCCGCGGAGCTGATCCTGAGATGGGGAAGAAACAATGGATAACACCATTCAAGAAACAGGTACATATTTATTTATATAACTGTTCATTCTTTTACCTGACACAAGTATTCATCATCATCATTTCAACCGATGGACGTCCACCGCTGGACATAGATCTCTTGTAATACATAAGTATTGGATGTTGGTAAAAGAGGAGTGCTAGTTTTAAGAGTTGATCCTACATCATGCTCGTCGTGACGTTCTATCTCCTTACTCCAATTTCACCGGTTGGACCAGGACCCCGTAGACTTTACTTCACACTGTTGTTTAACTGTTGAACATGACAAAGTGAATATATGTACCTCTAGCCACAGGGCGGCAGTTTGCCAAACTCGGATATTGCAGTGATGAGAGGTGGACATGGAGGTGGATAATGTTGATGACATGTTTATTAGTTTCCCTTTATATCTGACGATTTTTTCATGAATCATGTTTGTCTTCCTACACTACCACCAAGGTCCTAAAAAAAGAACTATTAAAATTATATCTAAGTCATATTAACCTCATCAGGTTCAGAATCTGCCGATGTTGGTTTTGTATATCACCACATCAAAACTTGTCACCTGCCATCTATTCTCTGATAATTTTTCAGTGTCCGTACACGTGTATATGTTTTGAATTATATATCAATAGATATATTTCATGCGCTCTCTCTCTCTTCGTAAGGTGGTGGAGTCATTTCTACACTATCTAACAAATATCATCAACATACCTATTGAATTTTTGTATTGTTAATAAACATTATAGAAACCCTTATGATCTTGAATATAGGTTATTGTTTTTTGCTTTTAATGATTCTAAACATTATCTTCTTATTCATTAAAAACGTTTATTACCAAACTTCTTGCTCTCCGCTATTCATGAGAAGTCTCTTTCCTTAGTTTTTTTAAAAAAATAGAGGAGGAAATATCAAGAAACTTGTGTACATTTTGTGATGCAAACATCAAAGCTCGACTCCGACAATGCACCAACTACAAACAGATGGAGTTCATGTCTATCAATTATCTCTCTTTCAACTTTTTCTCATATTCCGTCTTCTCTCCTTTTACTTATGACAATTCTATCATCTCCGACATCGTACATGTATTTGTCCATTGATCACTGACTGAAATTCTCCTTGTGAGAGAAGGTCCAGTAGTCGGAAAAAGTTGGATTATATACTATGTAAATACATGGTCTGATATACCCAAGAGAATAATATTAGGTTGGGGAAAAAGTCTTATCGCGTTATAGTATGTATGAACTTGTAAAAAATCTCTTTGCTGCTATACTATTTGTATCTGCTGCTGGTTTTGGTATCGTTGAGAGTTTAAATTTTAAAGAACGTAATTCTAAATTCCAATTAGGAAAATGTGTGATTTTCATTTGTTTTTCGTACTGAGTCGAGATGAGTGAATCTAATGAAGAAATTCAATACATTTTAAAATGTTTACTACAAAAGAGGTGAAAATGCAACGCTAGCCGCGAAAAAAATTTTGTGATGTTTATGGAGCTAGTGCAGTGTGCAGTGTCTGTGAGAGTAGCACAAATTAGGTTTAAACGTTCTCAATCCAGAAATTTTGATGTCAAAGATGCACGTCGCTCTGGTCGCTCTGGTCGCCCTATTGCGAATAAACTGGATGCCATTTTTGGAAAAGTGGAGCAAGATCGGCATATCAGTATCTGTAGTGACGACGTAGCTGAAGAACTGGGAATTGACCACAAATAAGTTTTCGCGCTTTTGAAAAAAGGTAGGTACGCAAAAAAGCTCGATTTTTGGGTACCTCACGAGCTCACTGAAAGTAACCTAATAATGAACCGTGTACTCTTTTGTGATACTTTATTACGAGATAATGAAATCGAACCATTTTTGAACTTTAACTGGTGATGAAAAGTTGATCACGTACGACAAGAACGTGAGAAAAAAGTCATGGTCAAACGACCGGGCTGGTCAAACTGGCAAAACCCGGGTTAGCTCGCAACAAGGTGATGCTGTGTGTGTGGTGGGATTGGAAGGGCATTATCCATTATGAGCTGTTACCACCAGGCGGGACCATCGATTCTAAACTCTACTGCGAATAACTGATGAGATTAAAGCAAGAAGTTGAGAGAAAGCATCCGGTATTAATCAACAGAAGGGGTGTGGTTTTTCATCATGATAACTCTAGACCTCACACATCTTTAGGCACTCAGCAAAAATTAAGAGAGTTTGGGTGGGAGGTGTTAATGCATCCGCCGTATAGCTCTGACCTTGCACCATCACATTTCTTCCTGTTTGGGTTATTTCAGAATTCTTTAGACAGTGTCTGATCAAAAAACCACTTGTCGCGGTATTTTGATCAGAAGTCCCAAAATTTCTATAGCAATGGGATCATGTCCTTACCTACAAGATCGCAAAAAGTTATCAAACAAAATGTTACCTACATACTTTAGTTAAATATAAATAAACTATATTAAAATATGTTTTGAATTTTCTTAATAAATGCGAAGAAACTTTTTCCCCGAACTTAATGGACTAATATGAAAGGAAGTATCTTGAAGCAAGAATATAAAAAGGAAATAAGATATTGTCAACAGTGGGTGTCGGTACGATCGACTACCTGAAGAGGATGGAAGGTAATCTTTAGATGCAGGTTGTATAGGTCCTGTTTAATTTGAAGCCTGTCTTTAGACTTGAACAGACAGACTTGCTATGGCACTAAGGTTTAGTTTAGTTCTACACGGAAAATACAAAGAAGAATAAAAACAAATGTTGCAAACTTCCCGCATACATGCTGGATTATCAGCAGGAAAAGCTGGAAAGCCGGATAAGATCTTTGATTACTTCATAAGTCTCTCTATCTCTATAGATACGGACGTTTCGATTACAGTAGTAACCACTGACGGTAATTCATGCATAAATTCTGATGCGAAGGTCGCCTTTATCATATGCTCTGCATTTTACGAATCCAAGGCACTGGCTATCAGCTGAAGGAAGCTCCAATTGATGTGTTGTAAATCAATTAACATGTTGAAATAATTTAATAATAGTTTGGCAAATATCTCCCTTCCGCCTTTTGTCTTTTGAATTTCGCGGCTATGTATTATACAAAGCGCTACAGAGCTCGTATCTGGCAATACTATACATAATTTGAAAGGTCTTGACATAACCTACAAAACGACGCTATGCATAATTAGTTTGGATATTGCGTTCAACAGTTATAGACGTGTAAACATGCGAGTTCACTAACGCCGAAATTCGCGCTATTTTAAAGTTTTCCTTCGTTAAAGGCAAATCCGCTAGAGAAACGTTCCGTGAGATTAATGGTGTTTTGGGGGATGGTACTCTATCACTTCGAACCGCGGAGGAATGGTTTCGACGATTCAGAGCCGGTGAAAACGACACCATGGATAAGCCAGCCGGCGGAAGACCTGTGACGACAAATACCGATCAAATCATGGACTACATCGAGTTAGACCGGCATGTGGCATCTCGTGACATCGCCCAGGAGATGGGAGTTAGTCACCAAACCATTTTAAACCATCTGCAGAAGGCTGGATACAAAAAAAAGCTTGATGTTTGGGTGCCGCATGATTTGACGCAAAAAAACCTTCTGGACCGAATCAACGCCTGCGATATGCTGCTGAAACGGAACGAACTCGACCCATTCTTGAAGCGGATGGTGACCGGCGACCAAAAATGGATCACATACGACAATATCAAGCAAAAACGGTCGTGGTCGAAGGCCGGTGAATCGTCCCAAACAGTGGCCAAGCCGGGATTGACGGCCAGGAAGGTTTTGCTGTGTGTTTGGTAGGATTGGAAGGGAATCATCCACTATGAGCTGCTCCCATATGGCCAGACGCTTAATTCTACCATCTACTGCGAACAACTGGACCGCTTGAAGCAGGCGATCGACCAGAAGCGTCCAGAATTGGCCAACAGGAAGGGTGTAGTGTTCCACCAGGACAACGTCAGACCACACACTTCGTTGATGACTCGTCAGAAGCTACGGGAGCTCGGATGGGAGGTTTTATCGCATCCACCATATAGCCCGGACATAGCGCCAAGTGATTACCACCTGTTCCTGTCCATGGTGAACGCCCTTGGTGGTGTAAAGTTGAACTCAAAAGAGGCTTGTGAAAAGTGGCTGTCCGAGTTCTTCGCAAATAAGGAGGGGGGCTTCTACGAGGGAGGTATTATGAAGTTGCCGTCTAGATGGAAACAGATTATCGAACAAAACGACGCATATTTGAACTAAATCCGATCACTGTAACACTTTTTATAAAGCATTGAATAAAGAGCAAAAAAGCCGGAAGGGAGATATTTTCCAAACTAATATGTCTATATGAAACTTCATTAATAATGCATGTATCAAACAACATAATCATTATATTGATATTTCTGTACTTAATACTAAGATTGGTGTCGAGGTAGATTTTATAGCACCTAAAGAAGACGGTTGTAATAGTCCACTAAAATTCGAATCCTTAAAAGTGTAAGGAACCTCCTCCTTGTTACTATTGTACATGTTTATTGCTATATATAGACCTCTGCAGAAGAGCTTCCCGCATCGCGGTTGAATATCATCGACTTACAGCAGTCCACTGCTGAGAACGTTCTGCCACCACACGCCTCATATCCCACTTACAGCAGCAGTGTCACTAAATTTACTATTTTCTTTTTTGTATGTCATAGATAAAAAAAATGCACACGGAAGTGATACTGCCCGCGTAGGCCTTGACTCGGTATCTGTTACATAAGTAAAGCTATCCCTTTCACACACGATAAGGTGTGGTGCTATCAGACACTCAGATCTAAATTTTTTGTTTGATTATTGTATTTTATCTAATATGTTTAGGCAACGGTGAAGTTTTGTTTTAAAAAATAATTGAAGAAACTCGACTTTAAGCTGGAGATATGTAAGCATTCGGAAACCTTAAAGTGGCGAAGTAATTTATGTGGGTTACTGTGTCATTATTACTAAACCCCTTCCAACAGAAGTTAACTCCACCTTCTAACGCCATGTGATAATGAAGTTTAGTAGACCTCTTTTCCATGTACCATAGAATCCATCAATAAAGCTTTAGAAACTTGTTTCGACCTAATCAAAATTACCACAATTAATTCCTGTTTACAGGTTTTCGTGACCCTGGGCGTCTCACTGAATACGGCTAGCCATGGACTGGTCATGGGGTTCGCGGCTATTCTGTTGCCGCAGCTGCGACAATCTGACACAATCATACCCATAGACGATTCATCTGGCTCATGGATAGGTGAGTTCATAATGTGACCATATAGCGACAATCCAGGGGAAAGAGCTTATCCGCAACTTAAGTAAACTTATTATTTACAGGTAACATTTCCTAAAGCTTACCTGCACTCGACTAAAATAATATTCCTACCGAGTTTCAACTCTGTAGACCTTAACGTTCTAGAGATATCGTGATGAGTCTCTACATAGAGGGAAATCTTTTATATATATATATACACAATACATAATTTTTTAACAGAACCTTATGTACTTTTCCAGCCGCAATCCTCGGCTTCGCTCTCGTCACTGGCAACTTCATAATACCTACAATTATGGCGAAATATGGCAGGCGAATTGCCAACTTGCTCAGTATAGCGATCATGATCGTCGGTTGGGTGTGCATCATCTTCGCGACCAACATTACCGCGCTGCTCATCGCCAGGTTCCTCCAAGGCCTCGCCATGGGAATGAGCTCGACTTTGGGACCCGTCCTGATCGGAGAGTACACAAGTCCGCAGAACAGAGGCGCTTTTTTAACCACAATATCGTTGGCCATCGCGACCGGAGTGCTCACCATCCATACTTTAGGATCCTACTTAGTTTGGCAGACCGCGGCGCTAATATCGGCTTGTATAATCTTCGTGGACTTGCTCATAGTCATATATTCCCCCGAATCACCGAGTTGGCTCGCCGATCAGGGGAGGTATAATGAATGCGAGAGAGTCTTTAGATGGCTGAGGGGTGACGGAGAAGAAGATGAATTGCGGAGGATGATAGAAAGTAGCGTGGTGGTAAGAGAAGCAAAAGCTGCAGTCAACATCCCTAAATCATTCTCTAAAAAATTTAAGGCTCAAATGACGTACATCAGTACCACAGTGAAGAAGAAAGAGTTTTATAAACCGATATTCATCATGATTCACATCTACACACTGGGCCAGTGGGCGGGAGCCAACATCCTGGCGGCTTACACCATCGACGTCTTCACGAACGTAGTCGGCGCTGATGTTAACATCGCTTTAATGGTGATAACTCTCGACGTGCAAAGGATCATCACCAACACCATCGGGGTGTACGTGATTAAGAAGACAAAGAGGAGGACGATATTGTTTATCACCACTGGAATAAATATATTCGCGTTTCTTGCCACCGCTGCCTACATGTACGCTAAGATCCACAACTTGCTGCCGTTTGACCACCCAGCCATAGGGATTACGCTGATACACATCCATATGTTCACCATTGCCACGGGAACGGTACCTCTACCCTTCATCATCGCCGGGGAGCTGTTCCCACTGGAATACAGGAGTCTAGCCGGCGGTTTTAGCGTGCTCTCGCTCTCATTAAATCTCTTTATTGTCGTCAAGACCGTGCCATATCTGTTCAAGAACCTCGGCGTCCACGGAGCATACGTCATTTACGCGGTGATGGTGGCTTACTGCTTGACGATAGCGTGGTGGTTCTTACCGGAGACGAAGGATAGAACGCTACAGGAGATCGAGGACGAGTTCAGAGGCAGACCAATGTCTCCTGAGGAGCTCAAGTCTACGCAGTCACTTACTTCCTTCAAATACTCGAATAAAGACAGAAGATGTAGCAGCCCAATAGTTTGATTGGGTGATGTTAGGTATACTTATTACTGTACAGACAGCACAGTATTATTCTCTAGATTTTTTAGATGATAAGAAGTTACCTGGAAGTGATAAGAAGTCAAACAACAGATAAAAAAATAGGTTTAGGTTGTGTGTAATAAATAAAGACGAAATATATATACAAAGACTTGTATGTATGTAAATAGGCTGTTGTTTTTATACAGGCTGCTATTAAATTAAGGAATGTATATAAATGTATTATTATATGTTTAATGTGTATTATTATATGTATACAACTAAATATTTAGCGATATTAACTTTTAACTAATCCAAATAATTGTAACTTTTAGTTATTATATTTATTTATGTTGTTTGTTATCGAATGTACAGAGCTTGTTAAAATTAGGTTAGGTTACAAGACAGAGTATCTTGTCGAAGATTAACCACACAAAAAAAAATTGGCTAACTGTTCTGTTTTCACGCCGCATATTTTTCATTTACCAAAGAGTACTGTTTAAAACACTCCAGCTCTCTTGACGGTTGGAAGACAGCGAAGCTGCTATGGCGGCAGATCTACGGTAAGCGACCGGCTGGGCGAATTCGAACATCCTACCACCAACCAAAGAACCCACACTCGAGTCAGTGACTACGAAACGAGTGTGACACCCACCCACGAGTGTGTCACACACCATCAAGTGAGTGATACCCCTGTCTATAACAATATGCTGCTAGTTAGGATGATACACACAACACCCCATTGCGCTAGTCGCGTTGAAACAAGATGTTGAGTCTCGTTACCCCAGTAATTACAGCTAGTTACAGCGCTATTCATACCGGAATATAATCATTTTGCAAATTAATATTTCTTAGCTGCAATATGCGCTGTGGTAGTACCTACCTACACAATGTGGCAAGAGAGTGCTATCACCAGGTTTTATTGGCAGATAGTCAAGTAATAATGTCGTTACCATTGCTTCCATAATATGATATCACTGGGGTAACGAGACTACATCTTACGTCTCAAGGCGCAATGTGATGCAGTGTGTATCAACCTGACTAGCGCCACGTTATAAGCGGGCGAATTACTTACCATCAGCTGAAAGTCCAGCTCGCCTCGTCGCTTAATGAAATAAAAAAAACATGATAATTATTTGCTTTCAATTGATTTAAAATATCTTTACTGATGTAAATTGATTACAAGCATTTTGAGTAGATCTTTACACTAGGGTTGTTTCTATTATATCTCGCACAGTTAACCTTATAAAGCAGTAACTGTCGCCGGCGTATCGTATTGGATAATAGGCTTTGGAAACCAAAAGATTCGCATCAATAACAATTACTTTGACGGCATAAACAAATAGCACTCTCTATGCGACGCCGCGCCGGATGTCGCATCAGTAGTAAATGCGCTCCTTTGCATTATAATGAGGCTCTAGTGCGATGCTGCACTGCACTGTAGTATTTGATATCAGTTGTTACTGCGATAATGTGACATATGTTCATCTATCTGCCAATGAAGCCGATGAAAATCTATATATATATATAATGAAAATAGGTTTCTTTTTTCGCCAATCACGTGGAAACTAGTGAAGATATCGACACGGGAACATGAGCCTGAGCTTTCGACGCGGAAAGATTTAGCGTAGCGCATGGTTATAGGTTATTTGTTTTGAATTAAATAGATCCTTCATCAGTTCATTTCCAATTAACTTTTAAAGACATTTTTAGTTCGTATTATTTATGCGGTTGCTATAGTAACGGTTGGTATATAAAGTTGCGATTGCTCCCAAGGAATATTTCAGACAAATTTCAAGTGTACACCTAGTACATATAAGTGATTTTAAATGTAATGATTTTATACAAATTACGCCGTATAACAGCTACGTACCTATGAACGTTGCCAATGTCATTTTAATACTACTAACGGATTTTTTTAATGGTTATTAGCGTAGAAGAAGACCGAAGAAAGTGTGAAAGATGACATGTGTAAGAAGAATTTGAATTCAGATATGAACGCTTATAGAAGGAAGAAAAGACATACTTTGCCGACCGCACATACCTTAGAAAAGGGCAGGAGAAAAGAAACTGAAAATTTTTTAACATCTATTTTTTCGATGAAAATTCAGCCTTGCAATCAATTTCAGAGTGTTTTAATAATAGGTTGTCAAATATCTCCCTTCCGCCTTTTGTCTTTTGAATTTCGCGGCTATGTACAAAGCGCTACAGAGCTCGTATCTGGTAATACTATACATAATTTGAAAGGTCTTGACATAACTTACAAAACGATGCTATGCATAATTAGTTTGGATATTGCGTTCAACAGTTATAGACGTGTAAACATATAGTTCACTAACGCCGAAATTCGCGCTATTTTAAAGTTTTCCTTCGTTAAAGGCAAATCCGCTAGAGAAACGTTCCGTGAGATTAATGGTGTTTTGGGGGATGGTACTCTATCATTTCGAACCGCGGAGGAATGGTTTCGACGATTCAGAGCCGGTGAAAACGACACCATGGATAAGCCAGCCGGCGGAAGACCTGTGACGACAAATACCGATCAAATCATGGACTACATCGAGTTAGACCAGCATGTGGCATCTCGTGACATCGCCCAGGAGATGGGAGTTAGTCACCAAACCATTTTAAACCATCTGCAGAAGGCTGGATACAAAAAAAAGCTTGATGTTTGGGTGCCGCATGATTTGACGCAAAAAAACCTTCTGGACCGAATCAACGCCTGCGATATACTGCTGAAACGGAACGAACTCGACCCATTCTTGAAGCGGATGGTGACTGGCGACGAAAAATGGATCACATACGACAATATCAAGCGAAAACGGTCGTGGTCGAAGGCCGGTGAATCGTCCCAAACAGTGGCCAAGCCGGGATTGACGGCCAGGAAGGTTTTGCTGTGGGATTGGAAGGGAATCATCCACTATGAGCTGCTCCCATATGGCCAGACGCTTAATTCTACCATTTACTGCGAACAACTGGACCGCTTGAAGCAGGCGATCGACCAGAAGCGTCCAGAATTGGCCAACAGGAAGAGTGTAGTGTTCCACCAGGACAACGTCAGACCACACACTTCGTTGATGACTCGTCAGAAGCTACGGGAGCTCGGATGGGAGGTTTTATCGCATCCACCATATAGCCCGGACATAGCGCCAAGTGATTACCACCTGTTCCTGTCCATGGTGAACGCCCTTGGTGGTGTAAAGTTGAACTCAAGAGAGTATTATGAAAAGTGGCTGTCCGAGTTCTTCGCAAATAAGGAGGGGGGCTTCTACGAGGGAGGTATTATGAAGTTGCCGTCTAGATGGAAACAGATTATCGAACAAAACGGCGCATATTTGAACTAAATCCGATCACTGTAACACTTTTTATAAAGCATTGAATAAAGAGCAAAAAAGCGGAAGGGAGATATTTGACAACCTTATATTTTACCTATATCTATAGATATCTTTTTGTAAGTTTCCCTCAACAGATGGCGTGTTGCGAACCCATTATCTTCTTATTCATATGCAGCTTAAGTGTGTGTTAGTTTGTCGCCGGTAGCTTATTGGTTTGTTGCGTGACAGTACCGGCTAGCCAATGGAGTGAAGTTGGCACGGAATTCAAATAGTTCACATACACTGATACCATACATGCAAATATTATTGTTAAATACAATTTCCATAACAATTAAACATTGATAATAATTAGAAGATTTAATTTTAAAACAACTGTTGATACACCCCTTACATTACGCATACATTTTCACCGATTTCCACAACAATTAGTAATAATTATAAGATTGTTTATAAACAAAATATTCACTGATTTAATTCAATTTAAGGTTCATAATATCTAGAACAGCAATCAATTCCGTTGACTGCCCGGCATTTACTAGTGTTTGTATAATTCAAGTTTCCAGCGTTAACATATGGAACCGAGCTAGCTCCTTACTATCGGCCTTATAAAAAGGCTCAGTCACCCAAAGGGCAATGGAGAGAGCTAAATGACAGTAATGTTGGTAATGTACTTTTAACGATTGATTCAAGCTTTCTACTTTGTTTCTTCTACCTCTAAAGAAAAGAATAGATAATTAAAACAAGATCTATTATTTTTTTATATAAAATTTAATTATGAGAAATAAAGAAAAAAAATATTTTAGTATATCTTTAACATTTTTGCATCAATTAGGACCTGGAATAAGTTCTCGCAGTTTCTTCAAAGATGGTAGTAACAGTACCCCATGGAATTTTGAATGGTAACGCATGCATTTGCCTGCTGTAGGTGTTCTGACCATTATTTAGCCATAAATTCCAGTGCATAGTAGTTCACTTTAGTGTAAAAAAAGTAATTTTTTCTCAGTTCTGAAACTGTCTTTTTTTGTGCGAAATTAAATGTATTTGCGGTGAATTTTACACCACTACTTTATTCAAAACATATCTGCAACTGAAGAACATAGTATTCTCGTTGAGACTCATTTATTTATTAGGTCCACAATCAATCATACAATGTTACATTCACTAAAATATACAAAGAATTTAAAAAAGAAAAACTTAGTACATGATTGTTAAGGAGTAGACACAGCATTCACTAATTGTACTCACTGTTTATGGGTAAGATAGGTTAGAATAAATAACAAAAGTAATTGCAGTCTTAAAACAGTAAAAGTGCCAGGTTTGTAAGAATGCAACACTTTGCGAAATGTATACAATGAGTCCCCATGGATGTTGACAAGTTAACTACAGCAGTTCAATAGGTTGCAAAGCCTAAAAACTGGAGAGTTGCAACCAAGCACAGATCTCCGCAGTGGCGGCGATAGAGGAGTATTCTCACGTCTTGGAATTCTAATAGGTACTCTAATATTGAAGCTGGATAGAAGTGAGGGGCAGTCAACTTTATTATTAAACATTTTAAACAAGAATATAAGTCCACAATACCTCTACGACTGTCTAAAGATGTTATCCTAAAGTAGTCAAATCTATCAGTATACGAAAATCTTCGATCAGCTCTGCCGTTACTTCTAGTAAGGTGCCAGAAAAACCTCTTTTGAATTCGCTAAGCCTCAAGCTATGTGCAGCAAAGTGAGGCCGCCAAACTGTTGAACAATATTCTAGAATACTATTGTATAAGATTTTTTTACTAGACAAGTTTTTAAATTGTCTAATATTTCTTAATAAGAATCCGAGCATCTTTGAAGATTTTTTGATAATATTGTTCACATAGGGAACAAAAGTCATCTTTTTGTCAAAGGTGACTCCTAAATCGTTAATTAGCTCCAGTTCCTGAACGATGCCTTCTTTAATTCTATTCTGATGTGTAAAAATGTTAAATTTTCTTGTACATCCAACATCATAATATTTTTTAGTATTTAGGAGCATGCGATTGTCTTCACACCACTGTGCGAGCCTGTTTAAATCTTTTTGTAAGAACAGACAGTCATATTGGGAAACAATAGTTCTACTTACTTAAAGTTTTTAAGTCATCTGTTTTTTTTTATGTTATCACACCTTTTTCCCAGTAGGAGTAGGCAGAGGTGAACAAACACCCATTTTTCATCAGATGTGGTCAGATTAAGTCCCACGTAACAGGAGGCGAGCCTGTTGCCACTTTATTAAACCCACTGTAACCTTTATCTCTTTTTCTTAAATATAATAAGTTTTAAATATTTTTAAAACAATATTTAGTACTCAGGAAATCATATTTTACGTGACTAGGATGATACATACTATTCTTTGTAGTATGATTAATGTTAATGTTTTGGCCACTAATTATTTATATTAATTTGTGATCGTCTCGATTAGGAGCTTGTTCTACGTTGTGTTTATAGTAATATTTAGTTCTTTTAGGTTTATATAGAAGGATGAATATTTGTTAACATAGTCTGATGCCGTTTGTGTGATTTGTTTCCTTATTTACAATCCCTTCACGCTTGTAAAGGGCTCCACATCTTGTTAAGGGTTTACAATATTTATTAATTCTTAAGACACCGACACAAATGTGGGGATGGCATACGGCTCCAGTAAACAGACCCCGCCATATGCGGTGAGCGCCAACCAAATATTGCGCCCCCACGAAACAGGAGAGTTTAATTGGCCTCGGACCGCAGTCCACAGCAAGATTTACTGGCGAACCAGTAGAAGAGCACTCGGCTCATTGTTAGTGCTAAGCACAAACTGTGATCAAATTGCGCATGGCAATGTGAGTAGGCATCTCACAAGATACAACCGTAACCAGACACACAGTGTATGGTCAGCGCACATTCCATGACACAATAAATATAAAGGGTACTCTGACCCAAAGGTTAGTCCTTTGTACGAGCCACCACCTTCACTAGCCAGGTGCAGTTGCAGACACATTGTAAAGTGTTGGTATTGACATCACCACTAACTACGTAGTCAGCACGGATCGCAATCCGCAGAGTGCATTCGAGAGCTCATAGCTCACCTCATAGAATGGCAAAGCGATTACATCGCAGCCTTGAGAGATTATACTCCCACCAGCTATCACCATTCATGAAGTAAATGCATAACTCCGCTAGCCAAAGTAGTGGATATAGCCAATAAATATTATTTTTATTATGAGCCATCAAGCATAGAGTCTTTATCGTTGAGTAAAATGCTGTTTTGATCAAGTTTGTCTCGCCCACCGACAACTCGCCACATATTTTAAAAGATGGGGAGCTATTGAGGCCTTTATTTGCAATTTAGTATTTGCCTGTATCTCGCTGGCCTAATGGTTAGAGCGTGCGGCTTTCATTCCGAAGGTCGCGGGTTCAAACCTCGGCATGTACCAATGACTTAATATTTAAGTTATGTACATTTGTGAACTTTAGTTACAACAGCGGGATACAAAAACGGTGAAGGAAAACATCGTGAGGAAACCCGCACACTGATATCATCTTTGTGTGTGTGTGTGTGGTGGTCCCAATAAAGTGGCAACAGGCTCGCCCCCTGTTACACTGGACCTAATCTGACCACATCTGGCGAAATGTGGGTGTTTATTCACCTCTGCCTACCCCTACTGGGAAAAAGGCGTGATTATATAAAAAAAAATAAAAAAAAAAAAAAAAATATTTGCAATTTCCATAAAATAGGAAGGGCAGACAGTCTGCAGCTCCGTCATCAAGGGACTCGACTTGGAAAAATCTAATAAGATAAAGTGTCAAACCATAACGCAAACCATAACCAAGGCGCAACCTTCAAAAGTGACATTTTACCCAGAGATCGTCGAAGACGTCGTATCACCGAACTGCGACAGACATGCAATCAACTATCATCGGCGCACATCATCATGAAAGGCGCACAAGACATCACAGCAGACATCAATATCTTGCAAAAGTCCTCAGCCTTTTTTTTTTTTTTTTTTTTTTTTTTTCTCGCGGGGGAAATCTTCTTAAAAGATACCTTGCTTCTGGGGGGAAGACAAGGTTATGTGGGGCTTGTACCCACTAAAACCCCCTCGGTGGTCTCCCTCAGTGCATTAGGAGGGGCTCCGGGATCTCCTACGGAACGCACCGGCGCCCCCCTGCACTCTCGATTAACATTCCACGGAAGGGCCAAAGCCCTACTAGACCTCACGCTTTGCTACGGCAAATACAAGACCACAATGTATTTGCCGTCCTCCTAAGGCTCGCTTATTAAGCTCTGAGGGCCCCCACCCTCAAAGCCTACGAAACCGAGGACCCTTTTAGTCGCCTTGTACGACAGGCAGAGAATACCTTAGTCCTATTCTTAATGGCCCGGCACTACAGGGCTGACGGGTTGGGGCGTCCGTTGCCAACGCCCCGACGTCCTCGTCTATGGACGGAGTCGGCCCTCTCCCGACTTCGCTCGGCGGACTCCTTCTGCATCATAACGATTTCACAGAAGGAAACCAACGCTATCCACCCATTTTTCTTTGCCAGTGCAGTTGATATCGCTACTGGCAAAGAAAGGTCATGCCCGATTTTGTGGATGAGAATTCTCCGTTCAGGCTCCCACGTAGGGCATTCTGCGAGCGTATGCTGAGCGGAATCCAGCTCTCCACCACAATGGTGGCATTGCGTGGTTGGTTCACGTCCAATCCTATTCAGGTACTCACCAAAACACCCGTGTCCTGTGAGTACCTGAGTCAGCCTGAACGTGACATGCGCCACTCCGCCCGATCTAAGCCAGGCTTCGAGGTTCGGCAGAAATGCGCTTACTATACGCTGCCGTGAGTTCCGCGGCTCAGCTAGCCTCTCTCTCCACACCTCCAAAACGCGGCGGCGCTCTTGCCTGTGCACTTCCACCACATCCAGGGGTTCGGCTTCTTCTCGATGAGAACGTAGACGCGTATAAATCCGCGCGTCCCTTTCCGCCAGAATGTCCAGAGGTGGGAACCGGGCCAGGATAGTGGCCGCCTCAAACGATATCGTCCGATATCCCCGTGCGATACGGATGGCTATCTTCCGTTGCAAAGTCCTCAGCCTACCAGATTTGTAAGACGCATCAGTTCAGTAACGGTGCAAACGTCCCGCTACGACAAGACGCAATATCAATGTTTGATAAGCATCGAGGCAGTAGCTCGCGTCCGCTTCCGCTACCTCATAATGCATCGACACAGTTCGAGTTGACTTTGGAATAAACAAATATTATTAAACACGACGTATCATAGTGGCAAGCCACTAAGACGCCGAGTACCCACGTATCATGGAGCCGAAGCTCTAAGACATGGTTCTGAGTATTTCGATATCACCGAAGTGCTATCTAACACTCTTCCCGAACTGGAGTATAATCAAGTAGTTACTCAAATAACCACCAATTACACCCGGCTGGTATCTCACCTTCTTCACCAACATGATGTTATATGTTAATTTTGTCATGCACCATTTTACACGGTTTCGAATCCATATACTTTATAAATTTTATTTTTAAAGACCTTCACACTCTTACTTTTTTTTGTTGTATCATAATAATAATACATTATTGTTTGCATTCTCATATTTTTCCGGAATTCGAACCGATATATCTTTTATAACTCATCACTAGAGACTTTCACACTTTTATACTTTCATAATTTTTCACCATTCAATCGTATTTGTATTTTTATATTTTAGCATTTCCAGTATACAGTATATCATCATACAGTACACCATTCCTATACATAATTTTAATATGTATTCGAGGTTAGTAATAATCTCCAATCAATAGTTCAATCAATTTGCACGGAGCAAATTATTACGTTCGACATGTACGCAGTACACGTCCGGAACCCATCCATGTGTACGTAGGAGCGCGAGTATGCGTCTCCGCCGCGCTCGCTCGCCCGCACGGCCGCACGGCCGACTGATACTCGAACTGTTCCTAATTACGTCCTTAGGACGTTTCATGAACACCCTACTATTGTACTTCAACTTTTTTATTTATTATAATGAATCTTTTTTCCATATTTAACTTCTTTATATATATTAGGCGGACCGGAAAGTAATGTCGTTTTCTTACGCTGAATACAAACATACATTTTTAACGAGTCTTTATTTTTAATCAATGATGTATTCCCCATCATTGTCAATAACCTTTTGCCATCTAGTGAGTAAATTTTCAATCCCTGATCGATAAAAATTAATTGGTTTTTCGGCAAAATATCTAGAGATGGCATTTTGGATATCATCCAAATTTGCAAATGTTTTGCCACTTAAAAAGTGTTGCAGCGCTCGGAATAAGTGGAAATCCGATGGTGCAACATCGGGCGAATATGGTGGATGAGGCAGCACCTCCCACCCCAATTCATTAATTTTTTCTAGAGTTCGCCTTGCGCAGTGCGGTCTTGCATTGTCATGTTGGAGAATGACGCCTTTTCGGTTGACAATCGCTGGCCACTTTTCAATTAAAGATTGATTGACTCGCTGCAATTGTTCGCTGTAGAGGTCTGCAGTAACAGTTTCTCCAGGTTTCAGTAATTCAAAATGAACAATGACGCGAATACTCCACCAAACACACAAAAGCGCTTTTTTGGGGTGTAAACCTGGCTTAGCAGTACTCCGAGGGATTTCATTTGGAGAGAGCCACTGCCTTTTGCGTTTTGGGTTATCATACAGGACCCATTTCTCATCTCCTGTGATCAAGCGATCAAAAAACGCTTCTGTGTTGTGTCGTTGAAGCAATAAGTTGCATGTGATTGATCGGTTAGCCTTATTCTGTTCGGACAGATTATGCGGGACCCAAACACCTGCTCTGCTTACTTTTCCAATCTGCTTCAAATGTTCTTGGATGGTCGACCAAGGTTTGTTGAGACTGTTTGACAATTCCTCGATCGTCTGACACGGATTTGCTTCCACTTCCGCCCTTAACACGTCGTTGTCTAACGCTGATGGTCTTCCTGATCGATACGAGTCGGAAAGATCAAAATTACCCGATTTGAACTTGGAAAACCACCTTTGGCATTTACGAATGTCCAGTGCATTTGGATAAACATCGCAAATGTTTTTGGTAGCAACTGTTGCGTTATTTCCCTTGCGAAACTCAAAGAGCATGCAATGCCGGATGTGTACCTCTTCTGGTATTTGGCTGGCCATTTTACCCAAAATTACAAAAAAAAATTGTAATTCAATTGTCTATAAGTAAAGAAATCACTATAACCTCACAATGTCTTTGGTACGCCTCTGAACAAAACAATGAGCTGACAAATGACAATCAAGTATTGGCATGCGCAGAAACGACATTACTTTCCGGTCCCCCTATTATTTTAGACATAAAATAAAGTTTGTTTAAAATAATTTTAAATATATTTTTAGAAACATCTATTTCACTCTTTAACTTTCGTTGAATTTTATTTTCATCTTTAAGAATTTCAATAAAATTTATTTGGGCTATTTAATACTTAATATATTTTTTTAGAATCATTAATTTATTCTTATAAATTAATGTATCTCGTTATACCACCAGAAGCACACAAAGATGATTTCAGTGTGCGGGTTTCCTCACGATGTTTTCCTTCACCGTTTGTATCTCGCTGTTGTAACGAAAGTACACAAATGTACATAACTTAAATATTATGTCATCGGTACATGCCAAGATTCGAACTCGCGACCTTCGGAATAAACGCCGCATGCTCTAACTATTAGGTTAGTGAGCTACTAAGTCGTCTGAAGACATAAAAAGTGAGGAGAATTGAAAGCAATTAGCAACATCGTTGATATAAACATTAAATAGGATAGAACCAAGATGAGAGCCTTGAGGTACACCTGAGGTAATTTCACATGGAAGGGACTCAAAACCGTTAACGACTACTGAAAAAACACGTTTATCAAATATGACTTAAACCACCTGAGCAGTAAACCCATAAGAACAGAGTTTTGAAAGGAAAATATCATGAGGCACTGAGTCAAAGGCTTTACTAAAATCAGTGTAAATGACATCAACTTAATGAAATCGATAAAAATAAGCAAGCTTTCGTTCGAGGGCACATGAACTAGCTGACCAGCGCTTACATTCTAATGAAGTTAAAAAAGGGATCGATTCTTGGATAGCCTCAAAAGACATATCGTTTTTCCGACGCGGAATTCATATACTGCCAGAAACATGGGAGAGAGTGGTCGCTAGTCATAGACAATACTTTAAATGAAATGTTTTTGTTCCTTACAATTTAAATAAAGCTTTTATTTTGTGAAAGGAACAGCGAGAACTTATTCAAGAACCTAATCCTTTTCATTGACGGAAGAATGTAGACGTTAGAAAAATTGTTTAACTAATATTGACCAGAAACTTTTAAATTTACTATTACTTTATAACTTATGTACCTAAATTTAAACATTAGTAACATTTGCGATGCATTCATTTAAATCAAAATCAACGGTTCATCAATATCATGTGAAAAGAAATTTTTAATTTTAAAGCTCCTTGTCAGCAACCAATTATTCGTTCATATTAAGAATACATTATATTTGTACGTATCTTCCGCTCTGAGTATTTCAATCAAAATTTATATGTACAATTCAAAGCTTTCACTTTCTAACTAATCATTTTCATTCTTGAATCGTCGTGCTCGTCGACAATTTTGTCATCGTCTACAAATCGTCCAGTTTTAAAGTAATTTTCAATTTCTTGCAACGTTCTGTCCTTTGTTTCTGGTAGTATGAAGTACAAAAGTACCAACGTTAAGGCCATGGTTAAACCAAATACAGCAAACGTTCCATGCACGCTGATACTGTCCAGTAAATATGGAGTAATTTGTAATGCGATCATAACTAGAAATGATAGCACAACTCCTAGCACAGAAGTGCCAACAGCTCTATGAGCCAAAGGAAGTACCTCACCCAACAGAGATAGGGGTATTGTTGTACAACCTAAATTTACCAAGATAAAGTATAACATGAACAGTGCAATTGGTATTATTGAATAATTCTTAGGTATTAAATTTTTAGACAAAAGATACAGGTAAGTACAAACGGAAAAGAGAATTAATAATGAAGAAAAACCTGATGCGAAAAGTATAGTACGACGTTTGTAATATTTAACCAGGACCGAAGAAAACGTAGCACTAAGTGTAATTATTATATCTATAGCTAAAGTATAATAGTGTAACTGCGATTTATCTCCAATTACTTCCTCGATTATCTGTAATGCGTAAGCAGAGAATATATGACGACCAGAAGATTCGATGATAAACGCGCTAAGAATAATTATAATAAGTGGTTTGATAAAATCTTTTCTGGTAAATTTCATTATTACTGCTTTTAACTGTTCTTTAAGTTTGGTATTGTTGTTAGCTGGCTTTTCTTTTTGAGATTGGATGAGTTCGTTTAATTCTTTTTGTGTTTCTCTACTCTTTCCTCTTAACCAATAGAAGGCTTTTTTAGAACTCTCAAATTCCCTTTTGGAAGCTAACCATGCTGGACTTTCCGGCCATGTGAAAATAATGATAAGAGAAATAATATGCGGGATGATAGCTACCAAAGCTACAGATCTCCAATTGAGAAAATATCCTAGAAAATGCGTAATTGTACCTCCCAAGCAAAAACTTGCTGTTTTTAAATTTAAAAATATTCCTCTATTGCTAGGACTCGTGTATTCTCCGATGACTATGGCTCCTAAGCAAACGGTTGCTCCGGCTGTAAAACCGCACAATAATCTTCCAGCAGCCAGTGTTGTAACGTTAGCGGCGAAGTAAACTAACAGCCAGCCCAGTACACCCGGGACGAGTACGACGGCGTGCGCTTGCCTCCTTCCGATCCAATCCATCAGGATCGCCGAAACGATGAAACCTGGTATTCCCGCCAGACCAACAGATGCACCTAAAATTAAATTGAAATTAAATCTACGGCATCAAAATAACGAGAGCGAGGTGGTAACTGTTGACTTTTAATATTCAGGTATAATTTTAGGTCAGTGTACTTGGAATTTTGACAGTAATTTTTTTTTATTTAACGAGTCGAGTGAGACGTGCGTCCGATCGTAAGTGACACGCCTACCCGTAATAATGTGGCTTTACTTAGGATGGTATACACTGGGCCATATTGAGCTCGTCGCTTTGAGACATAAGGTACTGTCTCATTACACCAGTAATTTCTCTACTTACAACGCGCTTAAAAGCAGGTCACATTAATGTTTTACGGCAGCAACAGAAGCTGCGGTGGTATCTACCTAGACGGTCTCCGTTGCCGGAGACCTACCAGCAGTAATTCAATGAGTGACTTCATTAACCTATTCTTGTATCATAAATGAATAAAATTAATTATAGCTGATAATGATTGGATAACAAAATTATATACGTATACTTACTATAAGTTAAAAGTAGTTTTAACATCTGATTACGGTTCAACATATCAATTATTAAAGAAAATTAGATATTCATTGTAAATATCTTTAGTTTATTTGTTTAATTTAGTGAACTATTTACATAGGGAAGAGGACTTAAAAAGGAGCCTTGCGGTACTCCTGCTGATATTTATGAAACTAATCTAAATACTGCGTTGACTATTTTATGCATATGATTTTAAGAAACATCAGTAGTGAAAAAAGCATTAGTAAGTCAATTTCTTCACAAGAAATTAATGTGGAACACAAAAGCTTTCTTAAAATTTGTTTAATGAAGCGTTGACACCTTTCGAACACGGATAGAGATTTGTGTATTTAATTAAAGTTAAACACTTACCCAACCAGGAAATCGTGTTCAAATCTACTTTGATTTCTGAGTGCTTAGTAAAAATATCGGGCAGCAATATGCTGGTGTAGCTGAGCACCATACCCTGGGCGATGATGTTTATGAGAACCGCTAAAACGGTCCACGTCTAGAAATAATAAAATTGGGAATTTGGTTTTCTCACACAATATAACACATTACAACTTTGTAATTACAAATTACAACTTTGTGTCTATTTAGACTGTTTCAGTTCTTGAAATTTTTTGTTTTGGAGACAGGAATGCAAACTAACACAAAAGGTTTTTTTTTTAATTATTTTTTTTTTGTAAGCCTGCGCAGTCTCACGATTTCATCTAGTATACACTATACAGTGATAAATTGCCTTAGTAAATGGCACATTTACAGAAACAAAAATTTTTTGAGGGCATCGGCATTTATCGGAGCAAGCACAATAATATCTCATACATGTTTATTATATAAAATAAACAAGAACAACGTTTATTTGATGGTAAGCGACAGCAAAAGCTTGCGTTCTCTTCATGAGACGTAAGGTTTTAGATCTCATTACTTATTTCAATTACTACATCGCTATAAGAATTAAAACAGAAATGTTTGCGCACTACTTCCTAGACTACTAAAAAAAGAAACCATTCGTCAGGATCAGGATGTAGTATTAGATCGTACTTGCCTGTTTGATCCCCGGCAACATTTCTCTAAATATTTTCACTGCCTCGTAATGACTAAACTAGCTAGCTCTCTAAATGATTGCTACTTTTAGACTGAAGTTAAAACAACAACATCACGATATCAAAATTATCAGATTAGCAATTGTCATTGTCACATTTACTATTTACATGATCAGATATTAATTTGTCCGTCGATGACCCCGATAGAAGATAATTTATACTACTAAAGTTATTAAAACTACTGTTTATTAAATATTATTAACAGATAACAAAAGATTAAAAAATAACACTGATACTAACAATGTAGAATTTGTACCCATATCAATGGATAGTTATTTATTTACTACTTAGTATGTCGCTGCCACCATAACAGCACCACAGCGTGGCGGTTGTCAACACATGCGAGCCAGGGTTTTCTGGACGAATAAGCTTAACTATCCATGAAGTTATTGTCACTTAACAACAATTGAAATTAGATCAGGAGGCCAGTTCATCCGATTATCGATAATTCACTGTTAGTCGAAAAAGAGTGCTGCGAGCGCGATTTGCTTGTATGAAATAGCTCACGAATAGCTTTGTATTACCACCCACATGGCACAGTGGCAGCGACGATAATACAAAGATTGGTGGTCAGTTCCGGTGCTACATGTGGTGTAGTTTCGAATGTGAAAAGGTAGGCAGTAGCTATCCACAATTTTATAAATCGGTTTCGCTGTAATGTTTACACTTTACAATTCGGCAGCAAAAGTAGGATCTGCAATGATACCTATCTAGACGATCTAATGAACAGCAATTTACAGAACTAGGCAGTAACAAGAGATGATCTAAAAAGTCTAAAGGAGGATTGTAACTTATATAAGAAGATACATATATAAGATATTGTGTGATTGACTCAGATAGATTAAAAGTTGTTTTATCTAATTCTTTTCGTAACTTTTTACCTTGCGGATATTAAAAATCTCTTGAACTTCTCCAATTTCCCTTTGCTCTTTTGACTCACCCGACACTCCGTTATATGTTTATTTATGTTTGCGACATTTATCTATAGTCTTTGTCAGAAGATAAGTTATTCATTATTAAATTGTGTTTTGCTTTATAAGCTCCATAGAGTTAGTAATTATATAAATAAAACTGCATAACACATCTTAAACAGTAAAATAACTTATGAATAATGTTTTTGTTGTAATTTTATGTGTATTTACATTATTTCAGGGAACATTTTCTAAGTGAGTTGCTGAGGGAAAGTGAAGAGATCTGCTAGTGAAATTAATAGATTTCGGTTTCAGAGCCCAAGAACTTTGGGTGTAGAAAATCTATCGCGATTTATCAAAGTATAACCTACTTTTATTATAATCTCTGAAACCAACGAAACAAAACATTCATTAATAATGAGGATTTATTGGATTACACCATTGTTCAATTTATCATCATCATTTGCCGATAGACGTCCACTGCTGGATAGCCTCTCTCAAAGACCTACACATCGATGGGTTCGCCTTTGCTCGCATTCGATGGCTGTCCGCAACTCTCACCAGAAAGTCAGTCCACCTTGGGAGAGGCCTCCTATTACTACGTCTACGGGTGCGCGGGCGCCACTCAAAGACCTCACTGCACCATCGACCGTCGGTCCTTCGAACAATGTGCCTTACCCAATGCCACTTAAGTCTAGCGATCTATTGGGCTATGTCGGTAGTGATGATCTCATTATGATGGTTATGTGATTTGTGAGACGTTTCAATTAGAGTGCAACTTATACTTCGCACCTCATGAAAGTTCTTTTTGCATTTATCTTCTTTTTCTTTACACGGTTTACACGCCATTCTCACCCGCCGCGTCCTGTATTACTAGTCGGACGTTGTCGCACCAATACATGAAGGCACTCTCTCATCCCGCGACTATCATATCTCTAATAGTACCTATTTATGAAAATAAATATTTTAGCATTTACCAGGAGTCTTTATCTCGATTCAAACAGATTTGGAAAATATTGATGATACATAACATTCCGATAAACAATGACAGAGAAATTGAGGACGTTAGCTTGGTGCGGGCATGGTATGAGGAGCGATGAAGAACATATAACAAAGAAAGTAATTACAATGAACGTGGATCATTACAAGGGTAGAGGAAGATCGGAGAAAGTGTGGATGGATTGTATGAAAGATGACATGAGTAAGAAGAGTATGAATTCAGATATGACGGCTGATAGAGGGCTATGGAAGAGAAGTACAGACTGTGCCGACCCCCCACATAGCTGGGGAAAGAGCAGAAGGAAAAGGAAGACAACATTCTGATAATAATGTTATCTGGCCAATGTTCGTATATGTTATCTTAAGTTTTGTAAATATTGCTTAAGTTTATAATATAATTTATTAGAAAACTCATCCATAAGCGTATTTTATTTGTTTTGATTTAGTTGTTTTATACTTAACAAATATCTATTATCTTTTACGATATCATTTCTGATATTTAATCAGCTTAAATAAATAATGTTTTTCCGATATACGATTTCATTGACCTCCTTTGGCAATATCTATAAACTTCTGGTTAGGATTAGCGTGACTAATCTGCTGCTAGCTAGACCTAATCTGTCAAATCTGTACCAGGTTTGGATTAATTGCTTAATTATTTTACAATACAATGAATTCTCACACATTTATCAAATATTCAAGAAAAATAAGCTGACTTCTGAATAGACAATAATTTTTTTGGTCGCGTTAATTTTTATAAGGGTAAGCGAATTGGGTAAAACGTTCAGATGGTAGGCAATCAAAGGCGCCTTCGGCACTGTTTTCTCGACAGACTAAAGTAAACCTAGCCTGTCTTAGAAAGACACTAAAAGAATTTTAAGATTTTAAGATATTGATTGATTATCGGTGGGACAATTCATTGCTACTAAGAGAGGCCAGGGTAGACAACAAGTACAAGGTGCGATCATCATTGTCATAACAAAATAAGTGCGCTAAGAAGAATTAGTGCATTCACTGGGCTTACGCATAGCATAGGGACGTAATGATACGTTCCCTAGGAGATCCTTGAGCGCGCTGCAATGCATCGAGCATTAATACCAAGAAGGTATCAGTGGGCACAAATCCCACGTAACCTTATCTTCATTCCAGAAGCACAGTATCTTTTGAAGGTTTCCCCCAAGACCTAGAAAAAAATTAAGTTACTGGTACTTAACGGCAGCCTTAGCACCAGTTGCCGTTTTCTTTTCAAGTGCTCAAGTTATTTCGGTTGTCCCTTATAGAAAATCCCATTTCCACCATTAGCTTAAATTATTGTTAAATGTCGCTTCGTTGGACAGTAAAATAATAGAACGTGTTATATATGTGAACGTGTTATGAATTTTATAAAATTCCATTTTTAGTTGACCTCTAAACGGCAGAAGCAATGTCTCTGCCAAATTTTAAGCGTTTACGTAGTAATTTCGTAGATCTCGTGATGAGTGGATGAATCTCTTGATTTCTTTTACATATAATATATATAAAATTTATATGTATGTTTAAATTACTATATATATATATACTATATATAGTAATTTAAACATGATTCTTGCCGCTTTGCTAACCTTATTATCACATTGGACTTGAAACATGTCGAAATATTCCTTGAGAGCAACCGCAAATAACTTTCTATAGCAACCGTATAAATAATACGAAATTAAAATGTTTGTAAAAGTTTATTAGAAATAAAATGATGAAGTATCTATGACATTCAATTAATATATAGCCTATAACCATCTACAAATCGTTCCGCGTCGAATGCTCATGTTTCCATGGCGATACGTTCATTAGTTTTCACGTGATTGGCGAACAAACGAAACCTATTTTCATTATACATATATGTAGACCTGTATGTAGATATTGAGTTTTGTAATAAACGCCATCTAGCGTTCATGCCGATAACTTGTTGTGTACCGATACATCCTCATCCTCGTTGCGTACGAATTTAGCATCAGTTACTGTTTGGGCCTGTAGCCGCCCGCCAGCTGACCGTTGGGTTAGAGTTGTTATTCACAAACAATGTTTAACGTAATTTGTATTTAATTTAAACCGAGTCATTCGCTTGTTGTGATGTGTAAGGCGTAATGGATAGATTAAAATTCACACCGTTCTTCAAGCAAGTGAGTTCATATCAATAGATAGAGTGTATACACAAACATCAAGACGGACTTTACACGCACATTTATAACTATGAGTACACAGTAATGAATTATTGTGATATTAATCTCAATATTTTGTAAGGGTGGTTAATTGTGAAAACAATAGTGTTTCTGTATATATTTAATAACATTTTTTAAATGCTTAGTTGTGTTAATGTTCCTAATTGTTGTAGAATGATATCCGGTAGCAATGAATAATTTTTGTCTACATACATTTGGCCAAATCTTGACGTCGATTTCACATTATGCTTAGCGACAATGTGGCGGTGGATGGTGAAATGTGTTCGTCCGAAGTACAATAGCTTTCTTTCATGTGTAGACATCTTAAATAGTGATGCTGTTATAATGACAGATTTACAATACAAAAGTGATATCTAAGCAGGTAAGTAATATTTGTACCACAAACCAAAATCCTCAGTATGTGGCATCGGAATTGAACCAGATGCTGCCTTGTTGAAAAGCAGGCAGCTAGTCGCTGCACAGCGAAGGCAACTGAAATATTTTTTTTTATTTTTATCCTTCTGTAAATACAGAGAAGGGAAATATACCGCAGCACATGTCATGTGGAATGTTTATCGCGCCCTATCAGAATAGTCGCGACCCGTAGCATCGAGGAAACTAATCGCAAAGAGAAATCTATAGAGTCGCCTCGATTAAGTAATCAGATACATCTTAACATTTTTTACTAAATTAAAAAAAAACTTAACTATTGTAATTAATGTATCAACAATGAAATAAATAATTAGGACCCTGGCAATCGTGACCCTGATCACTGAAAAACATGTAAATTTTAGTATCATGAGTCTTCACTATGACAATGATATACTAAATGTTATTCGACTAAACGACGAAGAGTGTTCACCTGATGGTAAGTGATACGTATGCTTATAACAATGTGACGTTAGTTAAGATGGTATACACAGCACCACAAAGTGCTCGTCGCCTTGAGTCATAAGATATCAACTCTCTGTACCGAGGAAATGTCACTAGCTATAGCACCCCTTTAAACCGAAACAGTAATGTTTGCATAGATGGTCTTTGGCAACAGGGACCTACCACCAGTTAGGTAAGATGTGGTCGTTGGACTGTAAACAGGGATGCGATTTGAAAGAAAACAGTTTTAAAACATACAGAGGTTGTGAAACTTTTTCGTCACACTGTACCTAGCTAGAACAGTTTCAGAACAGAACAGTTAAAGAATACAGAATCAGCGACGAATTCAGTTTCTCTATTTGACTTCCTTACCTTGATATCTGGACACTAAACAAGGACCTCGTCATCATCAGCAGATTGCAAAAATGTTATCAATCTCGTACAAATTCCCAATATGAGAAGAGTATATCACAACCGGTGTATGAAGTTTATCATTATTATATCATCAAAAACTAACCTGAACAGATTTTTTTTATTCAATTGAATGACGAGGCGATGGGGACGTTTACCTGATGTTAAGTAATACCCCACCCATAACAACGTGGTGCTTATCAGGATGATATACACTGCACCACATTGTGGTAGTCGCCTGAGATATAAGATGTCTCATTACAGTAATTGCAGCGCCTTTAAAACCGGAACACAGTTATGCTTGCATACTACTGTTTGTATCTCCCACCAATCCGCATTGGGCCAGCGTGGTGGGAAATAGCCCAAGTCCCCCTGGTTATGACTACTGCTTGTTGTCTGCGATAGGCGCTGCTATGGTCCTAGACCTAGACGGTATCCGACAGTAGACACCTACCAAAGTAAGTTACTCATGTTAAACTTTTTTTAAGCAGAACAACTTAATGATTTAATGAAGTGATGATTTTATACTCTCTACCGTCAGCTGTGTAACCGGAAAGAAAACACGCACAGACACAAATTCCAGGCGGATGTATCGTTACGGATATCACCAGCAGGACATCATCATCAGCCTATAGACGTCCACATAGTGTTCCCCCTAAAGAACCTCGCATCGATCGATCCTGCGACTTCGCGCAACTTTCAGTCGTTTGTTGAGTTCATATGGGGAGGATTTGGGCCATTACCCACCATACTGGCCCAGTGCGGGTTGGTGGGAGCCAGAGCCTCGTTTGGTGATTAGCAGGGTGCACCACGAGCTGGTGAGATTAGCTTGGGTCTCGTGAGTTGTTCTGCGGGACCTCTTACACCTTTCACCAGGAAGGATAAAATATTTGTATCTGTTACTTCACACTGAAGTAACAGATACAAATATTTTTATTTTAAAGTTCATTTCCTAGTAAAGTCAGAAAAATTCATATGAACAATGATTCTGTTTTGATATTACATAAACACTGTGTATTATAAATGTGCCCATAATTATGAAAGTGGTCTAAGTCATATATTTCTTGTTTCGAGATATTTAATGAATTGCGTTTGAATAAATTAAAAAATATTTTTACATTATGCGACATTTTAATTTATAATTTTATTACTCTTAATTAATGAAAATTTACTGTGAATATGAAATTTTGTGTGAATTTTATACGATAATATCATTTTTAAAGATTGAATTGACTTAGAGCATTTTCAAATTAACTGAATGTCCTATAAATGACTTAGAGCAATAAACAACTTTGAGTTTTATTTGAAACAATAATTTGATTGAAATAATTCGTGAACATTTATTACATTTATTAATTATTTTTAAACAGTAATCCATTTTTATCATTATTTCGAGTATTTAAGATTCTTAAAATGTTCCTGAAAAACTGGAGGGACGGTGCGGTAGTAAACTCATAATATCTTTATGTTTTTCTTCCGGTACTGCTCTAATGGTGGTGTATAATGGAAGTAATTTAATATTTCCATATATTTATGGTCTTCCTTTTTTAGGTGAAAGATCCAAAACGTGAAATTTAGAATCATCTAATTTTTTTTATAGAACTTAATTTAGTTTTATAGAACATTTTATAAGGTTCATTTCTCAAGAATCTCATCCATTGAATTTGTAGCCAAGCGACAGATTCACCCGCGGTATTGTTTACTCTTCGTGTTATTGATTCTTCTAGTGATTTCGTTGAAACAAAATCCGGCTGCAACATTCGTTTTATCGAAAATGTATCTCTTCTTCTGCACTTTTCTATCAATTCATAATAATGCTCAGGGTTGTATAAACAATTTGCTTTTTTTATTTTCATTTCTATCAACCCAAAATCACGGTCATTCGGTAGAAAGGGATGACCCGATACCAAAAATTTGTGGTCTACCGTTTCAATATTATTATTTGATGACTGAGCAATTTTCATCCATGTCAATGCTACTTTAATGTTCCGAATTTGGCCTGAACAAGCATCACTGTAAGCTATTACGTGTTTTTGAGTAGTTATGTCCTGCATATGCGATAAAATGCATGATGCTACTTCCTGTGCACCTCTTGAAGCTATTAGCTATTTAAATTTTTGACTTAGACCACTTTCATAATTAACACTAAATGAATTCCATATAATGTTGAAATTACAACCACTACCTAATGGTTCGTTTTTGACAATTTCATAAAAATTACATTGAATAAATTTAGTTTAAAATAATGTGGTATGAAATAACTGATAAACTCATTTTTTTAAAATTTTGACTTAGACCACTTTCATAATTATGGGCACATATATGTAAAGGATAGTATCTCGCTGGCCTAATGGTTAGAGCGTGCGGCTTTCATTACGAAGGTCGCGGGTTCGAATCTCGGCATGTACCGATGACTTAATATTAGGGGGGCCGGAAAGTAATGTCGTTTTCTTACGCTAAATACAAACACATACATTTTTAACGAGTCTTTATTTTTAATCAATGATGTATTCCCCATCATTGTCAATAACCTTTTGCCATCTAGTGAGTAAATTTTCAATCCCTGATCGATAAAAATTAATTGGTTTTTCGGCAAAATATCTAGAGATGGCATTTTGGATATCATCCAAATTTGCAAATGTTTTGCCACTTAAAAAGTGTTGCAGCGCTCGGAATAAGTGGAAATCCGATGGTGCAACATCGGGCGAATATGGTGGATGAGGCAGCACCTCCCACCCCAATTCATTAATTTTTTCTAGAGTTCGCCTTGCGCAGTGCGGTCTTGCATTGTCATGTTGGAGAATGACGCCTTTTCGGTTGACAATCGCTGGCCACTTTTCAATTAAAGATTGATTGACTCGCTGCAATTGTTCGCTGTAGAGGTCTGCAGTAACAGTTTCTCCAGGTTTCAGTAATTCAACATGAACAATGCCGCGAATACTCCACCAAACACACAAAAGCGCTTTTTTGGGGTGTAAACCTGGCTTAGCAGTACTCCGAGGGATTTCATTTGGAGAGAGCCACTGCCTTTTGCGTTTTGGGTTATCATACAGGACCCATTTCTCATCTCCTGTGATCAAGCGATCAAAAAACGCTTCTGTGTTGTGTCGTTGAAGCAATAAGTTGCATGTGATTGATCGGTTAGCCTTATTCTGTTCGGACAGATTATGCGGGACCCAAACACCTGCTCTGCTTACTTTTCCAATCTGCTTCAAATGTTCTTGGATGGTCGACCAAGGTTTGTTGAGACTGTTTGACAATTCCTCGATCGTCTGACACGGATTTGCTTCCACTTCCGCCCTTAACACGTCGTTGTCTAACGCTGATGGTCTTCCTGATCGATACGAGTCGGAAAGATCAAAATTACCCGATTTGAACTTGGAAAACCACCTTTGGCATTTACGAATGTCCAGTGCATTTGGATAAACATCGCAAATGTTTTTGGTAGCAACTGTTGCGTTATTTCCCTTGCGAAACTCAAAGAGCATGCAATGCCGGATGTGTACCTCTTCTGGTATTTGGCTGGCCATTTTACCCAAAATTACAAAAAAAAATTGTAATTCAATTGTCTATAAGTAAAGAAATCACTATAACCTCACAATGTCTTTGGTACGCCTCTGAACAAAACAATGAGCTGACAAATGACAATCAAGTATTGTATTAGTATTGGCATGCGCAGAAACGACATTACTTTCCGGTCCCCCTATTATTTAAGTTATGTGCATTTGTGAACTTTAGTTACAACAGCGAGATACAAACGGTGAAGGAAAACATCGCGAGGAAACCCGCACACTGAAATCATCTTTGTGTGTGTGTGTGATGGTCCCAATAATGTGACAACAGGCTCGCCCCCCTGTTACATGGGACCTGATCTGACCACATCTGGCGAAATGTGGGTGTCTATTCGCCTCTGCCTGTCCCTATTGGGAAAAAAACGTGATTATATATTAAAAACGAAAAAATAAAGGATAATATAGTTTTGATTCGTACAAAAGTAGTACAATCGAGACAGCGATAAGATAACGAAATGAGTCTAGATAAATCATTTAAGGAGCTAATGTTGATTTTTAGGATTTATATATCACGTAAATGTGTACATAAGAGGCCCATTTAACACTCACAATGGCGGTTCGGGTTATTCTCTGTCAAGGAGATAGTCGAAGCCATTTTATCCACCACAAGTTGATAAAATGGTGATGACATATATCTATGACAGTAGATTGTCTTAAAGCATGTAAATTTGATCGCGATATTTTTCTTCACCGGAAGTTGAAGTTTTAAGGATTGAGTCGTTGTCTCTTCGAGAACAGCTGAGCCTGTTTATTAGATTCCAAGCTTACTGCCAGTAGGTCTTTGTTGCCGGAGTCCGTCTAGATAGGTACCACCGCAGCGTCTATTGTAGTCGACAAACAACACTTGACGATAATAACATTCTACTTAACACCACGTAACAAGTTTAAATAATGTTTGTTACAGTAGTAATTATTCTTAACACGTTGTTTATATCATTTGTTAACCACGTGATAACAAAATTTGCACGTTTATCTGCTACATTAACACGTCAGAGCTCTATAATTAAAACATGAACATTTATATCTTTAAAGTAGGCCGATTGATGTGGTGCTCGGCGACCCACGACGTGCATCCACGGTCTGCTGGAGGTCGCGAGAAATCCACGGAGACAGCGCAGAACTGAAAGAAGCTTGAGCCCAGCGGTGGGCGTCATTCGGCTGATAATGATAATAACATAAAGAAATGATTCCTAGCTCTTAATATGTATTTGTTTTGGTTAGGAGTTGATCTGCTTTTAATGGAGGAAAGTTTAAAGTTCCGTACAAAATATTAGTACAACCACTATTGCAATAGGATGGTGTACACTACACCACATTCATTAGTTTCTTTACCGAAGTAATTTCATAAACTTCAGCGCCCTCCAATCCGGAACTCAGTAATGTTTGCTCACTATTGTTTGGATGCAGAAATTGCAGCTGCGGTGATACCTATTCACCAAATATACTTATAAGGAAACTTTTTTCTGGAAGTAATAATATATGAACTCACATAGCAAAACCACAAGATGAAGAGGAAGTTTGCTGAAAATGAATACTGCCCACAACAGTAGGATCCTAATTAGGATGTTTACACGCACTGCATCTTCAGCTAAAGACATGAGATCTCAGTACCTCGGTAATATCACTGATGAATGTCTCGTTTCCATTCCAGAGCATTGCGATAGCGGCGGTGTGCTGCAGCATCGTGTGCAACGTTGGCTTCGTGTTCGGCTTCCCTGGCGTGTTGCTGCCAGCACTGCATCAGCCGGATTCTAACATACCGGTCACCAAAGTACAAGAGTCATGGATAGGTAACACGTGACCGACAATATGAACTGCAAACTTCACTTTGAATATAACTAATGATGATGAGATTATATAGATACCACATAACACAATCTTCGTGTGGTTACGATGAACCTGTGGGTGTCATCGTAGCGCTAGATATTATATTTACACAGCATCACATTAGATATGGGTATGGAGCCGGTCCGCTCCGTCATATTCCAGACACTTCAAAAGCTTGGTATCAGCCGTATGTTCGTATATCGTACTATCAACAGATACAACAATACTTCTTCCATCCAGAAGAAGGCCAGTAAAGATAGAGGTGACCGCGTGCTGTTAGCTGTTAGAACTGCAAAGGCTGTTAATGCTGTTAAAGCCAGAATTCGTGGAAACCCCATTAGGAAGCAAATCAAAAAATATTATCGCGAAAATGAAGATTCCCGCCAGGACTCTGTCGCGTATCGCGTATTATAAAACAAGACCTGAAGCTCGCTGCTCGGTGCTAAGTGCTTATCAGGTCACGGTCGGTACACAGGACATGCCCTAAATCAATATTTACAATTAAAGATGGATGGAGTGGTTAGATCATAACAAAGAAACCTTCTGTCGCAATGCAACAGGCAGGTGAAAGGCACGGAGATATCCTCTTTACAGATGAAAACATTTTCACAATTGAAGAACACCACAATAAGCAAAATTATGAAGTGTACGCTAAGTTTGTAAAATAATACACGCGTTCCAAATTCAAAATAATTAAAAAGTTGAAAAAAAATATGTAAGTGTATTTATGAGCAGACTAGTTATACTTACTGGTGGTAGTGTCTCTGTTGCTACAGACCGTCGAGGTACCTCCGCAGCGCCTATTGCCGCCGACAAACAGTACTACGCAAACATAACTGTATTCCGGTTTGAAAGGTGATGTAGCTAGTGTAGTTACTGGAGTAACGACATTTAACATCTCGTGTCTTAGGCGACGAACGCAATGTGGTGCAGTATATACCTTCCTATCTAGGGCTACGTTACGGCAAGTAATACCGTCAGGTAAACATCTTGCTCGTGTAATCGCTTCACCGAAAAAAAACAAAATGGCGGACTTAATCTGAAGGTCATTCACTCCTAGTCTACCATAGGATTGAGTGGAGAACAAAAGTAAGGTTGCAATGTGATGAATATTGAAAATGAAATAATTATATAGTATACATGTAACTCTAACAATTTTTGTACATGATCGTTAGAAGAATTGTACAAAGATTAATATTATTATTCTCATTCTTAGTGTTAATCAAAAATACTTATTTGAGACTCAAAAACTTGACATTTACTTAAATAACTTTTTAATTCGGCCAAATTGTAGACGCGACAAAACAAAACGCTCGTGAGAACCCGCTGCGCAATGCTTCTTAATTTCTGATCTATAACAATTTGCATAATGCATCTGTCCGCTGCCTATTCTATTCTTACACATTTCATTCCCAAGATATTTATAACAAAATAATGAATAAATGTAGAATTGTTTTGTCTGTGAGTCTTTCGGTAGTCTCCAAAACGATTGCACAATTTTTATGGTACTTTCAATGTTACACAGCTTAAAATAAGCTCATTAGCTCATTTATTCTTAACAGTTCGTTGAATGAAAATGATGGTATAAGTTACAGGGGAACCTGCTGCCTTACCTTGGAGTTTTTTTTTTAAACCACTTAAGTGGTAAACAGGCTTGCGGTCCGCCTGATGTTCAACGGTAACCGCAGCCTATAACCGCCAGCAATACCAGTGGTATCACTGGCTGTGTTGGCGACTCTTTTTTTAGTTGTTCCTATTAGTCGCCTTTTACAACACGCCCAGTGTAATATGGCAGCGGAGAACCTGCCGCATATCCCGCATGTCGGACGACCACCACCCCATGGACCGATGACCTGATGAAGATTGTTAGTGACATCAGTATGGTCGCCCTAAAAATCTATTAGATAGGTCCATATTCACACAGCGACAGCCTGGAATTATGAAATTACGTTCAAATTCAATTTGTGAATCAAGTTACCTTTAGAACCAATCATAATAATATCAAAATCTACACAATTACAGCACAACCTCTGCTGTAAATAAAATTAATACATATGGTATGTCCAAGTCGCTAATTTAGTTTTCATTCACTGAATCGTAGGTTGTTGAAGTTAGATTACTCAGCCGTGGGGATACGTACAATAATACGTTGTGTAACCATCTCAATTATCGCCGCATTGATACCGCAGGCGTATCGCATGCCTTCGATTCAACACCCAGCTCGTCGCGATGCTTTTACCTGAATTCCAATAATGTTTTCTCTCCTGATTAATGTGTAATGAAACAAATTACAGCTTCAGTAGTCAGCGTCAGCATGCTGATTGGAAACTTCATCACTCCAAGCGTGATGGACCGGTACGGGCGCAAGGTGGCCCACATCTCGGCCAGCGTGCCCGCCCTAGTCGGCTGGTTCCTCTCGGCAGCGGCAGTCAACACTGAAGTAAGTTGAAGTTATATAATATCTTATATCTCCACAAACTGTCAGAATATTAAAAACCCAAAGGTCTACCAAAATTGTTATTAACGGTTTTTAAATTATTATACTTTTTTAAAATAATTTATTTACTTTAAAAAGGTTTGTCAATGGTTTACAGATGCTGATAGTAGCAAGATTTCTACAAGGGCTCTCAGGTGGTTTGATACTACCGCTTCGTTCAATACTTGTCGGTGAATACTCTAGTCCCAAGTACCGAGGTGGATTTCTTACTACAATATCTCTCGCACAAGCTTTGGGAATATTTTTGGTCCACTTCATAGGTTCCCTGTTGATCTGGCAATGGACCAGTGTTATTTGTGGTGTGGTTACATTCATTAGTCTCATCATGGCGTTTTACTTGCCAGAATCTCCAAGTTGGTTAGCTGTTAAGGGCAAATATGACGAAAGCAGAAACGCCTTCCGTTGGTTAAGAGGTGACGATGAAGAAATGGAACTCGAAGAATTGATACAGTCACGAATCAAATTTAGGATTGAGCACAAAAGGCAGGCGGAGGGGCCGACAGTGAACCGCTTGACCACGCTGAGGTCTAACGTGCAGAAGCGGGAGTTCTATCTGCCAGTTATCATAATAGCTCACTGCTACGTAATGATACAAGTGTGCGGCAACGTAACTATGCCTGCGTTTTCAGTGGTAATCATCAAAATCATGATGGGTTCGAAGACAAACGCACACGCCTGGATGGTCATTCTGGATTCCTTGAGAATAGCTGCTAATGTTCTCGCTGTGTTTATCATACACAAATTTAAACGAAGAACTATTTTATTTACAGCTGGTGTGTTGTGTACAGCCGTCCACATAGGTATCGCTGCTTATGTGTATGCAAGAACAAACGCAATGCTGTCTTTCGATGCAGAATGGTTACCCGGTTGTTTGATAATATTGCAATTTCTTTGTATAGGACTGGGAATAGTGCCAATGCCCACTGTTATAGCTGGTGAGGTGATGCCCTTACAGTTTAGGAGTATTATATCAAGTATTGGTATTGTAGTTTTAACTGCACTTATGTTTGTAATTTTGAAATCTTTTCCGTTATTAATCGATAGTATAGGTTTGGACGGTACGTACGCAATATACGCTGCTGTTATGTCGTATGTGTTTGTAGTGCTCTGGTTCGTTTTACCGGAGACGAGCGGGAAGACTTTGCAGGAAATTGAAGATGAGTTGAAGAGAAAAGATTTAAGGAAAGAAGACATTGAAGAGAAAGTTGGTTTGAAAACAGAAACGGCAGTAAACGATAACGGTGAATCTAGATGAAGTGATAAAGATGGCAAGAGAAATAATGTTAACAGGTCCATTAGTATATGTTTGCATTTAATAAAATATTTCGTCTTTTGAAACAATTGAAGTTTTTAGACCAAACAGATTTATTAATGGTCCATACTTCATACTTTCCGAAATACTTAAGATATCTTATAAATTTATTTACTTGATTTAGTACTTAACAAACAATTTGCTGCAATAAAAACAATGACCTGCAGGTTATGTGATTTCATTATGATTAACACTTGAAAAACAATAAGTAAACAGATTGCACCAGGCAGCGAGTCAGTTACCATTCATGATAAATTTGTACACATGGTATAAATTGCGTACTATTCACTACATGTATACATTTAAATCCTAACATAGCGTGTAATGTACGCCACTCTAAGTTTGATATACGTTCTATTTCAATGTGAAAGTATAGGAATTCTCAGAAATACTGGGCGAGTCTTGAACGTCAGCAAGTTTGAATTGGTAAATTAAACTGCAGGTATTAGACATTAAGGTACATAATTAATGCTTGACTTCAAATAAAAAAAAAACAAATTGATTATAAACATTTTGAGTAGATCTTTACACGAGGGTTGTTTCTATCTCGCACAGTCAACCTTCTAAAGCAGTTACTGTCTCCGGCATCGCATTGGGTAATAAGCTCTGGAAATCAAAGTTCAGTTCAAGATTCGCATCAATAAAAATTACTCTGACTGCTTTAACAAATAGTACTTTCTATGCGACGTCGCGCCGGATGTGCCTTTAGTAGTAAATGTGCTCCTTTGCATTATATTGCGGCTCTAGTGCGATGCTGCACTGCACTGTAGTATTTGATATCAGTTGTTACTGCAATAACAAGACATGCTATATGTTCATCTATCTGCCAATGAAGTCCATGAAAATCTATATATATATATATAGATTTTGATGGACTTCATTGGCATATATATATATAATGAAAATGGGTTTCTTTGTCCGCCAATCACGTGAAAACTAGAGAAGGTATCAACACCGGGAACATGAGCCTGAGCATTCGACGCGGAATCATTTAGCGTAGCGTATGCTTGTAGGTTATTTGTTTTGAATTACATAAATCCTTCATCAGTTCATTTCCAATTAACTTTTAAAGACATTCATTTCGTATTATTTACGCGGTTGCTGTAGTAATAGTTGGTATAGAAAGTCAGTTGCGATTGCTCCCAAGGAATATTTCAGACAAATTTCAAGTGAACACCTAGTACATATTTTTTTCTTATTTACGTGTGTAATAAAATGCTAACGGAAATGCACACCTCGTCGCCTAATTGGGCCGGCGACGGTGGTAGTGTCGGACTCCAACCGACTAAAAAGCTTCACACGGTATTCCACTCTTATCCACGTGTTCGTGGGGTCGCGGGATAAAGTATTGCAGTTCATCCACGACCCCCCAAACGGCGCCCGAATGACCGGCCCACCTCGAGGAGGGGAGTGAAGCACCCCTCCCGTTAAAAATCCCTACGTGGCGACGTGTCGGAATACGAGACGCATCACCATATCAACCCCAGGAACCCTCTCCAAGGGGGGCACCGGCCCGACACCTAGTACATATAAGTGACATGATTTTATACAAATTACGCCGTATAACAGCTACATACCTATGAACGTTGCCAATGTCATTTTAATACTACTAACGGATTTTTTTAATGGTTATTAGCGTAGAAGGAGACCGAAGAAAGTGTGAATGGATTGTGTGAAAGATGACATGTGTAAGAAGAATTTGAATTCAGATACGCTGATAGAGGGAAGAAAAGTACATACTGTGCCGACCGCACATAGCTTAGAAGCGATAACGGACCATTCGGGTTCTGCCCGCCGTACCGATCGGATGTCCCATGCGTCCGCTGCCAGTGCGCGATACCGTTACGCCCGCTCCGTTCGACTCGCCCGTGCTCGTGCGCGCCACAACGCCGCTCAGGCGGCCGCCATTTGCGCTCGCGTGCGCCAGTGCAGTGCAGTGCTAGTGTGTCCAGTGCGCGAAAACTCTGCCAGAGCTCGGTTCCGGCACTGTAAGTAGCATTTTCTCTTATTCGCCTCAGCGGCGTGGTTATAGTATAGGGCCCTGTCGCACTAGGCAACGGCTAGGTCTCCTAACTGAGTAGGCACACAACCCCCTCACCGCACGGCGGGGCGGCTGCACAACAAAATGGCGTCTATGCAAATAGACGCCGTATTCGCCCAGTTTGCGTACTTTGTACGCAAACAGTTCCCAGATATCTGGGAACAATTCCAAAAGTCGGCCTCTACCCTTCCCTCGCGATCCGTGAATTTTGACACGGACAGCCCGGCCTCTCCGGACCCGACCCCCGCGAATCACGCTACCCACGCGCCTAACAAGCCGAGGGCGCCCGTGGCGGGACCTTCCAAGTCCGACCTGCCCGCCTCTTCCGACTCTGACTCGGAAGGGACCTCAAGCGGCAGCGAGATGGAGGTGGACTGTCCACCTACCAAAATCACCGACGAAGAGGGCTTCACCCTCTGCGTCAAAAAGCGCAAACGCGCTCCTGAACGGCCCTCCAAGTCCAACTCGAACCGCTCTTCGCCGACTAGCACGCCGGCAAAAAAGGCTGCGTCTCTCGCGCATCCACCCAACACCTCAGCCCCGCCCGAGAAACGCGGCCCGAAGCCGCCTCCCTCGATTGTCCTCCAGGACAAAACTAAGTAGAACGATGTTTCCAAGTGGTTCGCGGACCACAAGATCGCATGCCCCAAAGCGCAGAACACCGCGCAGAGCATCAGAATCAACCTCACAACGGTTGATAACTTCAGGGCTGCCACCAGGCACCTACGGAACACCGGTCTCGGCTTCCACACTTTCGCTCTCCCCGAGGAGAAGCAACTCCGCGTCGTCATACGCGGAATTCCATTGGAGATCGACATCTCCGAGGTCATCGATGACCTCAAAAGTCAAAACTTCCCCGTGCTAGAAGCCCGTCTCATGACCAGCATGCGAACAAAGGCCGCACTCCCCCTTATCCTAACGAGTCTCGAACTCTCTCCGGAGGGTAAGAAGATCTTTCAAATTACCCGCCTGTGCAACCTCACTAGCGTGAGGGTAGAGATCCCGCACAAGAAAGGTATCATCGGCCAATGCCACCGATGCCAATCGGCCACTCGGCCTGTAACTGCTTCGCCCGCTCGAGGTGCGTCAAATGCACCGGGGACCACGGGAAGATTGAGTGCTCCCGCACCGCGGAAGCGACAAATCCCCCGAGCTGCGTCCTATGCAAAGTCGAGGGGTACCCCGCGAATTATCGCGGGTGCACCAAAGCCCCGCGCAGGCAACCCGGGGCCGCGCAGGCAAAACGGCGCACCACTGCCCCCACAAAAGCTGCATCGCAACTATCTGCCTCGTCCAGGCCAACGTCCGCACAGCCGGCCGTTCCGCCGGCGGTGTCGGCGTGGAACAAACCGCTCCCCAGGCCGAAAGCCGCTGAGGCTCCCAAAGCCGCCCCTTTGTCGGATCCGCCGAAACCACAGGCTGCTCCCAGCCAAACACCTCCGCACTTGGAGCTACAGAACGTTCTCGCCTACATTCAAAGGTGAGCATTAAAGACATTCTCCTCTTAGGAGAAAAATTGCGAGCCGCGCAAAACTCGCATGATAGGTTGAGGGCCTGCATCGAGCACGCCGACACTCTCGCCGCACTCGAAGAACCCTTCGTTTAGCCACCCCCAGGACTCTGTCCTTGTCCTTTGGTGTTCCATCTCATTCAAACGTTATGGAGATACACAGGGTCTTAGGCAGAATCAAACCTCGCTCTCTGACTGTCGCGTACTTCAACGCGGACGGCATCCGCTCTCAAAATGAGGAAATAAGCCTGTTTCTTAGGAACCATGAAGTCGACGTCATGCTCATTCAGGAAACGTTTCTCAAACCCTTCCACCGCGACCCGAAAATCGCGAACTACCACATCGTCCGCCACGACAGGCTGACCGCCCCAGGAGGCGGCACACTCATCTACTTCAAGTGGCCCCTGCACTGCATTCCGCTAGTTAGTCCAACCCTCACCAAAATAGAAGTCTCGGCGTGTATAATCTCCTTCACCGGTCACGAACCGATCGTCCTAGCGTCCGTCTATCTATCCCCGAGAAAAGAATTGCGGGAAACAGACATAAGAACCCTTCTCGACCTAGGCCCGGCTGTTATCCTCGCTGGCGATCTCAACAGCAGGCATAGCACCTGGGACCCAAACAAGTCAAACCGCAATGGTGTAATCCTCTCCAAACTCGCGGATAAGCTCAAGTTTAACATTGTAGCTCCGCAAATCCCGACGAGATACCCTACCGTCGCGTCTCACTACCCATCCACACTAGACATTGCGTTGTTCAATAACGTCACCGTCCCGCTGCATTCAATCGAGACCATAGACGATCTCAGATCCGATCACCGCCCGGTTCTTATGAAACTGGGCCAGCCGGCTGGTGAGGTCCCTCTGACCAAAACCATCGTCAACTGGCGCAGCCTCGAGGTCAAACTCAAGGCCGCGAACCCCCAGCACTCCCAGCACCTAGACGGAATCCCCGATACGATCGACTCGCTCGGCGCTGCAAACCGAGCGATCGACTCGTTAACAAATTACATCGCCACAGCCGTCGGGGAATCGTCGAGAACGGTGCCCGAGTCGAAAAACGCTACAATGAGACTCTATTCACGATACAGATCCGAGGAATTCAGAATAAAACTGCGCCGCCTTTAAAGGCAGGTAAAAGAGCGCATATCCGAACTCAGATCCGACAGATGGGACAACCGGCTTTACGACTTGGAGCCTTCGAGCGCCAACTTTTGGCGTCTGGCCCGCAGTCTCAAAGCAGATAACATGGCCCGCCTCTCGTAATGAGCGATGGTTCCTCCCTTGCGTTGGAGGATGCCGAAAAAGCAGATTGTCTCGCCGACAGTCTAGAGAGACAGTGCACTCCCTCTACTGCACCAGTGGACTCCGATCACCTCAAGTTGGTCGGGGACGAGGTGTGCCGTAGGGCAGCCCTCCCACCAGAAGGTCCCCCCCTAAAACCGGTCTCCCCCGGTGAGGTCGTTGACATCATAAAGAGGCTGAAAACCAAATCAGCTCCGGGATCCGACAACATCTCCAACAGAGTTGTGAAAAGTCTTTCGTCCCCGATCGTCGGTCTGCTAGTAACCATATTCAACTCCTTGCAAGCCGACTGCTCCTTCCCAGACGCCTGGAAAGAAGCTGTAGTGATAGGTATTCCGAAGCCCGGAAAGCCGAGGAGCCTACCCAACAGCTACCGTCCGATCAGTCTACTGAACACCTTGGGCAAACTTTACGAGTGCATCATTCTAGAGCGTCTGCGCCATTTCACCGCAGAGAACAAACTCCTCCCCGACGAACAGTTCGGATTCAGGAGCAACCACTCTTGCGTTCATCAAGTGCACCGACTGACCGAGCACATTCTGGTCGGTTTCGAGCAACCGATCGACACCTGCGCCGTCCTATTCGACGTCGCCAAGGCGTTCGACATAGTCTGGCACGAAGGCTTGATATACAAGCTTTACACTCACAAAGTGCCAGACCGTCTATTCACCGTCATTCGAGATTACCTCTCGAATCGCTCCTTCCGCTATCGCGTCGAGTACGCTCTCTCTTCGCCCCGGCCGATTAAAGCCGGCGTCCCTCAAGGCTTTTGCCTCTCCCCGCTACTCTTCTCGCTCTACACGAGCGACATACCGAGAGACCCCTTCGTCAAGATGACCCTTTTCGCGGACGACACCGCTCTTTATCACTCCGGCAGAGCTCCGGGTATTATAACGAAGCGCCTACAGAACGCGACCACCCGCCTAGGCGAGTGGTTCCGGAAGTGGCGAATCGATGTAAAACCGGAGAAAAGTGAAGCCATTCACATCACCCACCGTAGGTCATCAACCCTTCTTAAGAAGGCGAAAAAACGCGGCCATGAACTCGGCCAGCTCTCCCTCTTCAGCCAGCCGAACCCATGGAGAAGCTCGGTCAAATACTTCGGCGTCAGTCTCGACACCAGACTCAATTTCGTCGCCCACATCCGCGAGGCGAGAAAGAAAACGGCCCACGTACTGGGCAAGCTATACCCCTTGCTGTGTAAGAAGAGCAAGTTCTCTCTCAGACACAAGCTTCACCTTTACAAGGTATGCGTAAGACCTATAATGTCTTACACAAGCGTTGTCTTCGCCCATTCGTCCGAAGACCGTCTCAAACCTCTGCAGACTCTCCAGAACCGTTTCACCCGCACCGCGATTGGTGCCGAATGGTACCAGCGCAATGTGGACATCCACAGCGACCTTAAACTCCCAACGATCAAGGAGCACTTTAGAGAGTGCTCCGTGACCTACTTCGCCAAGGCGGCAACTCATCCCAACCCTCTGGTGGCCAGCGCGGCCAACTACGCGCTACCTCCGAATCCCAGGACGAAAAAGCGCAGACCGCGGCACGCGCTTATTCCAACATCCCAAGGGGTTAAACAAGTTAAATGGTGATTATTCACATAAAAAGGCGCAGTTATCGTCATGTTAATCTTGTTATATATTATCGATACCTAAATTAAATTGGGTCAGTATTTGGGGTGTGTTATGTGTGTGGTGTGGAGTGCGTGTGTGCGTGGGCGCGTGTGTGTGCGCGTATGTGTATGTGTTTAGATATATTACACTTTGTGATGCTATAGACGTTATCTGACAAGCTCTTCGGTTTCCTCGTAGTTCAGTTTGCTTAAATGAGTCTGTAGTGTTTTCTTGCAGGTGTACAGGGATATATATGTCTTTTATATCAATTTCTCTTTGAACATTGTTGTACACTTGCCTTTGTGCATACAGTGGGCTCCTTTTGTATAATTCCGATTTGGCCATTTGCATAAGTTATCGAAATGTTCGTTTACCTGTTAAATCTTTGTAATCTTGTCGGATTTTAATTGTCTTATGTACTTTTAGCGTAGCTTTTAGGATGTATGACTGGCGCACTCTTAAGACTTTGAAATCCTTGTAAAGGGTGTCTGGCGGCAGATTTATATTTTAACAAACGAATATCTCATTAAGTTATAAACAGTGCGGGGGTGCAGTGAAGGTGGTGTCATTAGAATCACCGATCGTGCGGATTTCTTAGTCACGATGTCGCAGTGGTCGGGTGAGCATCGCGCGTTCGCTATTGAAGCATTTTTCAAGAGTAACGATTCTTACGTACTCGCTCGCCGACAGTTTTGTTCACATTTCAATATTCGACGGATAGACGATGGGCCGAGTGTGAATTTAATTCGCTCGTGGGTTGAGAGGTTCCGCGCAACTGCTTCGGCACACAACGTGTGCACACCACGGCCAGGACCTAGTCGATCGTCAAGGACCCCCGAAAACATTGAACTGGTTGAACGCAGTTTACGTGAAAATGCACGACTTTCGATACGGAAAAGGGCAGCTTCACTGGGACTTCCAAGAGCATGCGTGCATGAAATTTTGAAAAAAGATATGAAATTTCATCTTTTTAAAATTCAAATAATTCAAGAATTGAAAAAAAATGACTTTGCGTCACGCAAATTTTTTTGTGAAACCACGTTGGAGCGTTTTCGCACTGTGAATTCCATTTTTTGGAGCGACGAGGCTCATTTTCATTTAAACGGACACGTAAACAAGCAAACTTGCCGTTACTGGGCTCTAAGAACTCGCAATCCTCGACTGAAGCACTTTTGGTGCTCCATTACATTGCCCAAGGGTAACTGTTTGGTGCGCTTTATCCACGAATGGGATAATCGGACCATTTTTTTTGAAAATGCACGGGGCCAAGCGACGAATGTTAATGGTGAGAATTATCGGCTCATGATTTCGAATTTCTTTTTGCCGAACCTGCGAGCTCATTCATCATTCTTATCACACACGTGGTTTCAACAGGATGGTGCGACCGCACACACGGCCAGAGCTTCGATGGATTTGTTGCGAGAAAATCTCTCTCAAAAACTGATTAGTCGCTTTGGGGACATCCCGTGGCCACCGAGGTCACCCGACCTAACTCCAATGGATTTTTTTTTGTAGGGCTACCTCAAAGAGAGAGTTTACGCCAACAATCCGCGAACTGTTGTGGACTTAAAAGAAAACATTCGGCGAGAAATCAGCGCAATTAAACCAAGTTTACTGCAGCGTGTGGCACGGAATACGAGGTTCCGTTTCGAACAGTGTGTGCAACAAGATGGAAGACATTTGGATGACATTATCTTTAAAAAATAAAATCCGCATTTGTACTCTATCTTTTAATACTTTTAATAAAATTATATGTCAAACATATTATTTTTTATTTAAATTTGAAAACATAAATCTGCCACCAGACATCCTGTATAAAGCGTCTGTTGAGTACCTGCTCGGTTTTTTGAGCGCCACCTTGATCAAGGCACGCTGAGATTTTTCTAGAGTTATAAATACCGTTTTTCCAACACAACCCCAGACACCAATGCAGTATTGGATTATCGACTGACATAGGGCGAAGTAAACAATTCGCATGGTGTCCAGAGGCGCAGTGTCTCGTATCCTCCTAATTGTGTAGATAAGACTACGCACGTACTCGAGAAGATAAATTTAAGACATGCTAAACGTAAGGTTTTCATTTAAGATCACGCCGAGATATTTTATTTGTTTTACTCGCGCAATTTCACTACAGCTGCAGTCGCGATAGGGGATGTCAAAAGATGAGCAGTTATGTATTTTTAGAGTGGCAGCGACTGGCGGAGCTGATCGGATTGATTTAGAGAAAGCTAAATAGACTGTTTTTTGGACGTTTAATGTCAGAATGTTGTTATTTAATGCCCTGGCTACTTTATACAAACCTTGTCCTGCAGTGATGAATAATTGGTTCCATGTTGAGTCATGGAAAACAATAGCAGTGTCATCAGCGCAGGCTACTATATCTGCGTTAGGGAGCTTTTGATCTACTATGTCGTTTACATATAAGTTTCTTTTTTTTTTTTATTTACCTGTGTAACAAAATGCTAACGGAAATGCACACCCCGTCGCCAAATTGGGCCGGCGACGGTGGTAGTGTCGGACTCCAACCGACTAAAAAGCTTCACACGGTATTCCACTCTCATCCACGTGTTCGTGGGGTCGCGGGATAAAGTATTGCAGTTCATCCACGACCCCCCGAACGGCGCCCGAATGACCGGACCCACCTCGAGGAGGGGTGTGAAGCACCCCTCCTGTTAAAAAATCCCTACGTGGCGACGCGTCGGAATACGAGACGCATCACCATATCCACCCCAGGAACCCTCTCCAAGGGGGGCACCGACCCGACGGCCCTTGTCGGTCGCGGCGCCAGGTTCCTGCCGAGAAGCCATTCGGCGGTCGTGCGTTCGGTCCCGCCTTGCGGCGGTGAGCTGTCATCGCGCTCCGACCGCGTCCTGTCCCCTCGGCGCCCGCTCTCGGATACGTTCGGTGTTTACATATAAGTTAAATAGCGTAGGTCCAAGTATACTTCCCTGTGGAATCCCGTAATTTACCTCTATCTCGGCGCTGGTGTAATTACTTATTTTTATACACTTTTTTCTGTGCGTTAGATAAGTTTCAAACCACTGGAGTGCAATACTTCTTATGCTCGCGGCCTCTAGTTTTTTTTTTTAAGAGTATGTCAGTTGAGACAGTGTCAAAGGCTCTAGACAGGTCAAGAAAGACACCCAAGCAGTGCTCACCTTTGTTTATGTATTCTGCAACCCGATTTACCAGAAACGAGACTGCATCTCCAGTTGACCTCCTACGGCAAAAACCAAGCTGCTGATTTGATATGATGTGGTATTTTTCCAAAAATCGAACCAGTTGCAGATTCACGACTTTTTCTAGAATTTTTGATATCACGCAAAGCAAAGCAATCGGTCTATAATTTTCTGGGTTGTTATCGAGACTATTTTTATATATTGGGGTAATTGATGCCGTCTTCCATATTTTCGGAAAAACTCCAGTTGTTATGCTGAGGTTAATAATGTGTAAAAGGGGAGAAAGAATGCTAGAAAGGGTGTGTCTAAGCAGAGAAACTGTGATACGGTCCATATCTGGAGAGCTATCAATTTTGAGGCTAAGAATTACTTGCCTTAAATCAGTCTCGTTTGTGGGGCTCATAATGAAAGTGTTTGGGTTTGATTTGGCACATTTATAACCTTTGACAATTAATTCCTGACTTACCCCTATCTTTCTTATAATTTGCTCTGCGTAAGTCTCGCGTATTACACAGATTTAAAGAGGCCGATGGGTCAGCCGTGTCCTTAGTTAGGTTAATATTCCGATTTACTGACGTACTGTTGGCGTATAGCTCTTTCAACTTGTGCCATAATTTTCGTGGGTTATTTTTATTATCAATAATTTACTTTCTATAGTATTCCAGTTTTAAATTTCGAAGCAATGTTTGAAAATAATTTCTGTATCGGATGTAAATTTGATGTCATTCTCTGGGTCGGCTATTTGGATTTGATGCAGCTTGTCCCGATGTATCATACATCTAAGAATACCAGGTGTGACCCAAGGTTTTAAAATGTTTTTCCTCCTACTTATTTTATTCACTTTTGTGCTTTTATTGATATAATCTGTAATCTTTGTACTAAAGTTATGTGAAGCGGCATCTGCATTTGTCTCCCGGAGAATATCTTTCCAGTCCGAGTTTTTAATAAATTTGGTCACTGCAACCAAGTCTACTATAGTTCTTGTTTCTTTTTTCATTGGGTTTCGTTTTACTTTTAACGGAACATAAGCTAAGGCCAAGTCATGGTCAGTAATATTCGTTTTGCAAACGAATCCGAATGGTTTACTAGTTGTTTTAACAAAGATATGGTCAAGACAGGATGCACTTCTCGTTGGTTCCGATATCGCGGAAAGGAATCCATGAGATGCCATCAAAGACAAGTAAGTCGTTACCTGGGAGTCTATGAGGTTGTTGATGTTTATGTCCCCAGCTACAATGACCGTCCTTTTTGGATCAATGTTATTTAACGTACTGTCAAGAGAATTAAGGAACGTGTCTGTGTTGAGAAAGTACGGTGATCGGTAAATTCCTAAAATCAAAATTTCTTAATTTAGATTTATGGTAAGACTGTTTGCTTCATAAAGTGAACATGTTTGAGTCGCAATATTGCTCTTCCACGAGTTTTTGATATAAGCTATAATGCCACCGTTTTTATTTATTTGCGATGAAGATTGATGCACTGTATATCCATTTAACGGTTCTATAATTAAACCGTCAAATAACCAACATTCTGTTAATATTATAACATCATCATCCGAATCCAGTCGCTTTAAAGCAACCAAAAACTCATCGAAATTACGTCTATAGCTACGTATATTAAAAGTTAATACTTTTAAGGTGTTTTGAACCGTGATTACCGCACTCTTGCACTGTTCTATTGAGTCGAAACTGCGACAGTCTACAGCAAAGATTTGATCTATGTCGTCGGCAATATTACGTAACTCCATTTTTGTTATATAGTGACATTTCGATTAAACCTAGTACCATCTAAATTGTACTATATGTATTGAGTGCAAGAGAGTTATCATGAGTGACACCATAAGGTGTGATTGTTATTGTGTAAGTTAGTAACAATTTTGTTGGCTAGCGAAGGTATATTTGTGTACGGCAAGATGTATTTTAAGTGTTGATGGTGTATGTTTGACCCAAATTTGTGACAACTGCTATAATTATATTTTAAGTTTTCATGAGAAATATCAATTTTTTTAATAGTTTTGCAATAAATAATTGTTTTAATAAAATACAAAATACCGACTAAAATTATAAAAATTACAAAAGGTTTCTTTTTAATTTGGACTCTTTGCATGCAATTTAAATTCCGCGGGAGATGAACAGTGGTGCAGCAAATCCGAAGAGTTATGAAACGCAATCGCAGGACTTCCTTCTTGTTTACGAATATATATAATGCCATTTCTAATCCAGCAATATTTATATCCAGCGTCGGGAAGTGACGACCCCACCGCCCATTTGCTGAAGTGTATATGACTATTCAGTATATTTACACTTCATCAAATGCAATCAGTCAACCGAACGATGGCGGTATATCCATCCAAGGAAGCAGAGGGAAATCCCGGACGTGGGACGGGCAGCAGCGTTTCACGATAGGACCTCCGTAACTGCGATCGCCAAGCCGCCTGCCAAGCGTGGCGATTATGGCAATTCCCCCCTTATGATGATATCACAAAATAAAAACCGGCCCCTAGTCCCCGGCGGCTCCGCTATTCCTGGCTACAGTAGCGGTCACGGTAACGGCGGGGCAAGGGGTGCGAAGAATCTCCGGAAGCGGCCAGGCTACCAAAACCAACGGCATTTGGCCCTGGCAACACTCAACACGCGTACACTGCGGACCGACGAGAACATAATTGAGCTGGAGGAGGAATTGAGCAGGTTAAGATGGGATATAGTAGGGTTATCCGAAGTCCGAAGAGAGGGAGAGGACACGATAACTCTTAAATCCAGCAACCTGCTCTATTTTCGGGAGGGCGACCGGCAGTCCCAGGATGCCGTCGGGTTTATCGTCCGCAAGTCTCTTGTGAATAACGTTGTCGACATCGTTAGTGTGTCAGCAAGGGCAGCGTACCTGATACTCAGAGTTACCAAGCGTTACTTGCTGAAGGTCATACAGGTATACGAACCGACTACGGCACACTCTGATGACGAGGTGGTAACTGTGTATGAGGATACTTCTAAAGCCATACACAGTTCCAAAACTCAGTACACCGTTGTCATGGGAGACTTTAATGCAAAACTAGGGCAGCGAAGTAGTGGAGAACTGAAAGTGGGGCAATTTGGATATGGACAGAGAAATCCACGGGGCCAAATGCTCGCCGACTTCATGGAGAAAGAGGGTCTCTATATAATGAACTCCTTCTTCAAGAAGCGGGCCAGCCGTAAGTGGACGTGGATTAGTCCTGATGGAGCCACTAAAAATGAGATAGACTTTATCATGTCGACGAAGAGGCAGATATTCAAGGATGTCTCAGTGATAAATGCACTAAAAATGGGCAGCGATCACCGAATCGTGAGAGGCATCTTGAATATCAACATAAAGCTCGAACGATTTCGACTGGTGAAGTCCACGCTCCGGCCAGCGCCCATCCAACTCCAAAACCCCGAGAGCTTTCAGCTTGAACTACGAAATCGCTTTGCATCCTTAGGCGAGTGCATTGATGTGGACGATTACAACACCAGGTTCGTAGATGCTGTCCGTACGTCAGGACTTAAGATTTTTAAAGTCCCCTGTACCAGAAAGAAGAAGCCGCTCTCTGACCACACATTAAACCTCATGACCGAAAGACGAGAACTGGTCCTGAAGTCTTCTGAAGATGCTACCAAATATCGGCAGGTGAATAGGCAGGTCTCTAAGTCTCTGACTCGCGACATACGCCGATTTGATACTGACAGTGTTAAAGAGGCAATAGATCGGAACAACGGCTCAAAAGTGTTCGCACGAGATCTGTCTATCGGACAAAGCCGGTTGACGTGGCTGAAGACAGAGGACGGCAGGATCGTATCGTCAAGGGCCGAGGTTCTGGAGGAGATTGAGCGGTTCTATGGACAGCTGTACACGACTACAAGTTCTCCTGGTGGACTAGCATCAGATCCAAGAGCTAGTCTAGCCCGACACTACTCTGAAGATATCCCGGTTGTCAGCCTACACGAGATTAGTGTGGCTCTGAATCAGCTTAAAGGCAACAGGGCACCTGGTGATGACGAAATAACAGCTGAACTTCTGAGAGCTGGTAGAAAGCCGATCCTCGAAGTCCTGCAGAAGTTGCTTAATTCTGTCATACTAGAAGGCCGATCGCCTCGGGCATGGCACGGAGGTGTGGTGGTGCTTTTCTTCAAGAAGGGAGATAAAACCCAGTTGAAGAATTATAGACCCATCTCACTTTTGAGTCATGTCTACAAGTTGTTTTCCAGAGTCATCACGAATCGTCTCACAATCAGGCTCGACGACTTCCAGCCTCCCGAACAAGCTGGATTCCGTAAATGCTACAGCACTATAGACCACATTCATACGCTGCGGCAGGTTATACAGAAGTCCCATGAGTATAACCAGCCCCTATGCTCAGCGTTTGTGGACTATGAGAAAGCCTTCGATTCGATTGAGGTATGGGCCGTGTTGCAGTCCCTCCAATGGTGCCAAATAGACCACCGGTACGTCGATGTTCTAAGGTGCTTGTACGAGAACGCCACCATGTCAGTCCGCCTCGAAGACCAGAGCTCGAAACCGATCCGATTGCAGCGTGGAGTAAGACAGGGAGACATCATATCTACGAAACTGTTCACCGCTGCATTGGAAGATGTCTTCAAGCTTCTGGATTGGGGAGGATATGGCATCAATATCAACGGCGAGTACATCACGCACCTTAGATTTGCTGACGATAACGTGGTTTTGGCTGAGACCATGGAGGACCTCAATACAATGCTCGATGATCTTTGTAGAGTTTCACAACGAGTGGGTCTTAAAATGAATATGGACAAGACCAAAATCATGGCAAATGTCCATATTGTACCCACTCCAGTAACAGTTGGAAGCTCTACACTTGAAGTTGTTGACAGATATGTCTACCTCGGACATACAATCCAACTAGGTAGGTCCAACTTCAAGAAAGAGATCTCTCGTCGAATCCAACTCGGATGGGCAGCATTCGGGAAGCTAAGACATATCTTCTCGTCCAAAATACCGCAGTGTCTCAAGACAAAAGTCTTTGACCAGTGTGTGTTGCCACTGATGACATATGGAGCAGAGACGTGGCCACTTACTATGGGCCTTGTCCGCAAGCTTAAGATTGCTGAGAGAGCGATGGAGCGAGCTATGCTCGGAGTTTCCCTGCGAGATCGAATCAGAAATGAGGAGATTCGCAGGAGAACCAAGGTCACCGATATATCTCGAAGGGTTGCCGTTGCAAAGTGGCAATGGGCAGGTCACATAGCTCGCAGAACCGATAGCCGTTGGGGCAGAAAGGTTCTCGAGTGGCGGCCACGTACCGGAAGACGTAGCGTGGGCAGACCCCCCACGAGGTGGACCGACGACCTGGTCAAGGTCGCTGGCAACCATTGGATGCGGGTGGCCCAGGACCGGTCTGAGTGGAAATCTTTGGGGGAGGCTTTTGTCCAGCAGTAGACATCTTCTGGCTGATTGGATTGGATTGGATTGGACAAGGACAATCAAAACAAGGAAAAGGAAAGACTAGCCAAGATGGTAAACTGCGCTGCTTGCAGTAAAATCCTAATAAAATATTTAATGTAGAATTTGATAAAATTTTTTACTTTCAAATGTGGTGCTTTTTCCAATGCGTTTGAAATAAAAAAAAAGAAAAGAAAGTACAACAGACGGGATTTGATCACTGGTACTACGATTCCGTTCAGCAACCAATAGACATATACCGCTGCGCCACTCGTGCTATTACGTATTGCGTGAAATTTAGATTTAATTTTACCGACCAAATCTATTTTTGTGTTCAAAGGCGGTATATTTACTGGGCGTCTTTTTAGAAGTACCCACGTTTGTGTTCTTCTATCACTCGATTTTTATATTTTAATAAGTTCTAACACGTGTTATTTAATGTTAGTAAGCTTATTTTTGAGAACGAGTTCACGTTTTATCCATGTCCTTTGATAACACCAAAGCACAGAATTGCTCCACGCACTACAAGTTTTTACCACAGTAATTTCCAATTATCACTAGGAAGTCTTTGAGATTTTTAGATGTCTACACTTACACAAGTTGGTTGCGCTTTAGATTTACTGTTACAACACTTTTTTTGCAATTTTAATAACTAGTTTTATTTTAGTTCAATTTTGTTTACAGAGACAGTGTGAATACTTGCGATCCCAACTAACCTCCTCAATCATATAACAAAGAAAGTAATGAGAATGGACGTGGATAGTTATAAGGGTAGAGGAAGACCGAAGAAAGTGTGTATGGATTGTGTGAAAGATGACATGTGTAGGAGAGTGTGAATTCAGATATTACGGCTAATAGAGGGATATAGAAGAGAAGTACATACTGTGCCGACCCCCCACATAGCTGGGAAAAGGGCAGGAGGAAAAGGAAGACAGCATTCTGATAATAAGGTTATCTGACTAATGTTCGTATATATTATGTTAAGTTTTATAAATATTGCTTAGGTTTATAAATTAATTTATAAAAAAACTCATTCATAAGTGTAATTTTATTTGTTTTGATTTAGATGTTTATGCATAACAAATAAACTATTACTTTTACGATATCATTTCTGATATTTAATCAGATTAAATAATTAATGTTTTTCCGATATACGATTTCATTGACTTCCTTTGGCAATATCTATAAACTTCTGGTAAGGATTAGCATGAATAGACATAATCTGTTAAATCTTAGTGGGAAGTCTGAGAGATGAGAGCGAGGTAGACTACAGACGCCATTTTTGCGTGCGAAAAGGCATACGATAAATTTCCGCGGGAGGTCCTGTGGTGGACTCTGAAAGTGAAAGAAGTGCCTGGGAGATATCTGCAGCTTATTCGTGCTACCTACTGTCGTGCCAGTACACACATCCGGTCCACTGCTGGCGAAAGTGACTAGTGACGTGAAGTGACACTGAGTTTCGGTGTCTTGGTGAGCCTACACCAGGGGTTGGCATTAAGTCCGTATCTCTTCCTCCTGGTAATGGATGCACTGACATAAGACATACATGAGGAGGTACCCTGGAGTATGCTTTTTGCTAACGACATCGTGCTTATCTGGGAAGATGAATGCGAGGTGCAAAACAGGTTGGAAAAATGGCGAAATATATTAGAGAAAGCTGGGCTTTAGATCAGCAGGACCAAAACTGAACATTTGTTCTGTGAGCTCGGCGGTCCCACCAGCATTTCCCCAATCGCTTTAAATGATGTATCCCTACCAACCTGCTCCGATTTCAAGTACCTAAGTTCAGTCATACAATGCGACGGCGATATTGATCGAGATGTGAGAAGCCGAATAAATACAGGATGAATGAAATGGCGACAGGTCACTGGAACGACTTGTGATCCACGAATGCCTCTTAAAATTAAAGGACAGAAGCCCTTCGGCAAGGGTTCGGCAGAACTACAAGTCGGTCTATAGACCTGTCCTATTATATGGAGCTGAGTATTGGGCCACTAAGGGTTCAGATGAATGGAGATTACATGTGGCAGAGATGCGAATGTTAAGATGGATGTGCGGTGTGACAAGGATGGATAAAATTAAGAATGAGATAATTTATTTTTTTGATACACCAACAGCAATACACACAAAACATTCAAGCTTAAAATTAACAAGTATAAAATCAAGTAATGGTATGTAAGCCAATTACAGGCATGTACGGTAATCTCTTATAACACACCATGGCATGCTATTGCAATTTAACAAACAGAAAAACAGGTTAAATTTGAATGTTAACAGTACGAGATAAGAAAAATAAAACCCCAAAAACGAACACAAAACAAAAGTTAACTACTTAACATTCTTTCATCAATTATTAACAAAGAAACTTGGATACTAGATTGTTTTTGAGACCAGAACACGTGTAAAAAATGTCGATGCCGTCAATTAGTGTACATATTTTGTTATATTCACTACAAATTTTTGACAAAGGGGAATATTTAAGGAGGTGTATTCTACTTGCGGGGATATGGAAATTTTTAGTGATAGAATGCCGTGGGCAGTGGTATGGAAAGCTAAAGTTGATTTTCTGAAGAAAATGGTTACAATCTATGCTTCCGGAAAATAGTTTTTTTAGGCACTTTATATTAATTATTCTACAACAGTTGCTCAGTGATATTATTTTAAAATGTTTAAGACGTAGATCATATTTAGTACGGTAAGATATGTTAGAAGAATGAAATGCCAAGTGCCTAGTCCATGCACGCTGTACGCTTTTAATTTGCTGCGAATAAGTAGCTTAATGGGGACCCCAAACTACTGATTCGAACTCAAGTTCACTGCGAATCAGCGAGTTGTATAGTATTATTTTAGTGTTTGAGGACATAAATCCCTTAGTATTTCTTTTTATGAATCCCAGCATCTTACTAACAATTGCATGAATATGTGCTTTGAATGTTAGTTTGCTATCCATCATCACACCCAAATCTCGAATTTCATTGACTTGCTGCAGAATGTCACCATTTAATATACAACAGAATGTCGTAGGAAATCATATTTTAGAGAATTTTATGTAATAGGACTGTTTTGGTATTTATTATCATTGCATTTAAATTACACCGTATATTTATTCTATCTAAATCACATTGTATAAGTTGTAAGTCTGTTGCTAAAGTAACTGTTCTGTATATATTTAAATCGTCATCATAATAACAAAATTGCCTGTCGTGTATTTCTGAAGCTATATCATTAATAAAGGCCGAAAACAATACAGGACCGAGATGGGAGCCTAGTGGTACGCTTGAAATGTCTATGTAATCCTGTGATTTATGACGATTCATTACTATAAACAGGAGTTTTTTGCAAGATACGAACGAAACCATTCCAATAACGGCCCACCAATTTCAAAACATCGTAATTTATTTATTTAACGAGAATGACATACTTTATCGAAGGCACTGGAAAATTCCATTTTAATTGTAACTACTTCCAGGCCTCTGTTAATTTCCCGGCAGAGGTAAGATGTAAACGAGACTGAATTAATTTCAACCGAGTGGCCTTTACTAAACCCGTGTTGATGTTTAGAAATAAAGTTATTCAGATGCTGTGTAAAAAAAGGACAGACAAGCGATTCGAAGAGCTTTGGAATGCATGAAAGTATGGAAATTGGTCTGTAGTTACTAACATTGCTTGCCTTTCTCAAATACTGGGACTACTTTAGAGCTCTTCTAAATGTCTGGAAATACACCATCATTCAAGGATCTATTGAAAATAATTGACAAACCTAAAGCCAAAGCAGAGCCGCAACGTCTAACAAAAACCGGGAGTATATCGTCATCTGTGCGATTTGCGGTCCGGTAGATGCAATCTGGTTTTCCTGATACATAGTTGCTGGTACAGTGGTCTCTCTCCATTTCGTCTATCTGTGATGAAGCGCCAAAAGCTTTTAGAATTCCTACGAATATTAACTTCAATTCTCTTTTTATCTACATGAAGACATTGCTTGCTTAATTTGTGAACATGCTTTCGAAGGAGCACAAATTCTAATTGGTTACGCAGATTTTTATATTTCTTAAATATATACCTCACTTTCTTTTTCTCAGAAATAATCTTTATTAGAGAGTTGGTGAAACATGGAAGAAATTTAGCAGACACCGGCTTCATTCGTGTACTAAATAAACCAATAGCCGTATAAATTAAATGATGAAAATATGTTAGTCATTTCATTTACATTTTGACACCCCTTTTTTTTTTTTTTTTTTTTTTGTTTTTTTTTTTTTTTTTTTATATCGGTGGTGGAAATGCTGTTACCGCATACCCAGCGTCCTTTTCAAGGGGGGGGGACGCCGGGTTATGTGGGGCTCGGGGCCACTGAGATGTTGTGCGTGACCCCCATACCCACTAAAACCACCACCGCTTGTCCCGCAATACGCATACTGGAGACGCCCGGGTTTCAGCCAAGCAACTCTCCGGGCGCCTCCGCGTATAAAACTCCTCCTGGTGGGTGCCCGCGGGGAGCAAAGGCTCCCACCTGCCGTCCCGTACCGGCCCCTCGCGGGACCGGCACGTTGGGGCCCCCCGACCCCACAGAAGACCGCGCGCACCCACGACGGAGCGCATGCCCGGCCGCCGCCTTCCCGTGAAGGAATTGGGCGGCGGCCTCCTCCCTCCAGACTCCCCCCTCTCGTCGAAGTGGGAGGGGGGGACAAAAACCAAGACTCCCCCGGGGGACGCACCCCCAGGGGAAACACGACAAAAGGCCCAAAGGGCCACGCCTAACGGCCCGAACGCCCCCTCACACCGTGCCCGGCTAGGGGCCCATCGCTCACGGCGGGAGGAAGCGGACGGCGTGGTTCTGCCGCCGCGCTCTCACGCCGGCCCGCCGCCGCCTGCAAGGTGCGGCAGCGGCGTCGGCCTCCCTCTTTTTGACACCCCTCTAACATTTCATTCCAATTAATATTTATTAAGTAGGATATGATTTGGCTATAATCTGTTCGAAAGAAGTTGTATCGGGGTGTTAATATAGGTTTAAGGAAATAAGGACTATTTGTGATAAGGAAAATAATAGAGGAGGATAATTTTGGTCGAATTTGCTCAATACTTTATTGGATTTAGCAACTTTCAATCCATTGATATCATTAAGAACAAGAACCAATATTTTACTCTCTACATTATTCACTTTATTAAATTGTGATAAATTATTAACGGACATGAAATCAATGAGAGAAAGTCCAAATTTATATTCATAATTCATTGCACTACATAAGGAGCGTTCCAATTTTTGAGACCAATTTGACTAAAATTAAAATCACCCAAAATTATCACTTGATCATGTAACGAGATACATTAATTTATAAAAATAAATTAATGATTCTAAAAAAATGTATCAAGTATTAAATAGCTCAAATAAAATTTATTGAAATTTATAAAGATGAAAATATAATTCAACGAAAGTTAAAAAGTGAAATAGATGTTTCTAAAATATAAAACTATACAAAAAATATATTTAAAATTATTTTAAACAAACTTTGTTTTATGTCTAAAATACGAATATATATAAAGAAGTTAAATATAGAAAAAGGATTCATTATAATAAATAAAAAAGTTAAAGTACAAAAGTTAGATATTTGTAAAACGTCCAAAGGACGTAATTAGGAACACTTCGTGTATTAGCCGGCTCTGCGGCCGTGCGGGCGCGCGAGCGCGGCGGAGACGCATACTAGCGCTCCTACGTACACATGGGTTCCGGACATGTACTGCGTACATCTCGAACGTAAAAATTTGCTTCTTGCAAATTGATTGAACTATTGATTGGAGATTATTACTGACCTCCAATACATATTAAAATGAAGTATAGGAATGGTGTACTGTATACTGATTGAAATGCTAAAATATAATAATACAAATAATAGGTTGGAGAAAAAGAAATCCATTGTTTTTATATGAACTTCAGGACTTTATTTAACATGCTTCGGATTGTCCGATTTGAGTCAAATATGCACCGTTTTGTTCTATGATTTGTTGCCATTTTAAAGGTAACTTCATAATGCCTCTCTCGTAGAAGTCCTGGTCTCTATTTGCAAAAAAATCTAGTAGCCGATTTTCACAATCTTCTCTAGATGCCATTTTTTTATCACTAAAGAAATTTTCTAATGCAAGAAAAAGATGGTAATCGCTTGGTGCCAAGTCCGGACTGTATGGCGGATGCATTAAAACTTCCCAACCAAGCTCCCGAAGTTTCTGGCGAGTCACTGTAGACGTGTGTGGCCTACCATTGTCCTGGTGGAACACGACACCTCTCCTGTTGGCCAATTCTGGCCGTTTCTGATCAATTGCTATCTTCAAACGGTCCAGTTGTTGACAGTAGAGATCAGAATTTAGTGCTTAGTCATGTGGAAACAACTCGTAATAAATAATCCCCTTCCAGTTTATCTGTTAATTGGTGTGGCACCCAAACATCGAGCTTCTTTTTGAATCCAGCTTTGTGTAAATGGTTTAAAACTGTTTTGTGGTCCATTTTTAGCTTCTGGGCGATGTTACGACTGCTAAGATGCTGGTCAACTTCGATCATTTCTCCGATTTTATCGACGTTTTCGGCGACCGGCCTACCTGTGCGAGGTGCATCTTTAACATCAAAAATTCCTGAACGGAATCTACGAAACCAAAATTGCACATAATTGGCTGTTACAGTATCGGGTCCATAAACACCATTCACAATTTTAGCCGCCTGGCTTGCATTTTCGCCTTTGTGAAAGAAAAACTGTAAAATTTACCGAATTTTCTCTTTGTTCACTTCCATTTTTAACACCCTGTAACTCACAATTGAATGCACCAAACAAAAAACAGCAAAAGAATTTTTTTACAGCGAAATGTCACCTTTCCAACGAGCATAAATCTGAAACTGTTTGATCAATACTTTACGAGAAATTTATCACTACAGCCATCTACCGAAAAAATAATGGATTTCTTTTTCCCCAACCCAATATGATTGTATAGTGAAATATGAAAGTATAAGTGTGAAAGTCTCTAGTGACGAGTTATAAAAGATACATCGGTTCAAATTCGGGAAAAATATGAGAATGCAAATAATAATGTATTATGATACAACATAATAAAGTAAGAGTGTGAAGGTCTTTAAAAATAAAATTTATAAAGTATATGGATTCGAAACCGTGTAAAATGGTGCATGGCAAAATTAACATATAACATCATGTTGGTGGAGAAGGTGAGATACCAGCCGGGTGTATTTGGTGGTTATTTGAGTAACTACTTGATTATACTCCAGTTCGGGAAGAGTGTTAGATAGTACTTCGGTAATATCGAAATACTCAGAGCCATGTCTTAGAGCTTCGGCTCTATGATACGTGGGTATTCGGCGTATTAGTGTCTTGCCACTATGATACGTCGTGTTTAATAACATTTGTTTATTCCAAAGTCAACTCGAACTGTGTCGATGCATTATGAGGTAGCGGAAGCGGACGCGAGCTACTGACTCGATGCTTATCAAACATTGAAACTGAACTGATGCGTCTTACAGATGCGGTTGGCTGAGGACTTTTGCAACATATTGATGTCTGTTGTGATATCTTGTGCGCCTTTCATGATGATTGCGCACATGATAGTCAATTGCATGTCTGTCCCAGTTCAGTGATACGACGTTTTCGACGATCTCTGCGTTAAATGTCACTTTTGAAGGTTGCGCCTTGCGTTATGGTTTGACACTTTATCTTATTAGATTTTTCCAAGTCGGGTCCCTTGATGACGGGGCTGCAGACTGTCGGCCCTCCCTATTTTATGAAATTTGCAAATAAAGGCCTCAATAGCTCCCCATCTTTTAAATATATGGCGAGTTGTCGGTGGGCGAGACAAACTTGATCAAAACAGCATTTTACTCAACGACAAAGACTCTATGCCTGATGGCTCATAATAAAAATAATATTTATTGGCTATATACTTCGTGGCCCTATGGAACATGGTTCAGATTGAAACCAAATACATGTCGAGTTCCCGTGGAGCCTTCTGGCAATGACAGAAGTTCTGTCCTGAAAGTTTTTGAAACAAGCAGATTCATTAATGGTCCACTCTTCATACTTACGGAAGTACTTAAAATATCTTTTAAATTTGTTAACTTCATTTGGTACTTAACAAACAATTTACTGTAATAAAAACCATTGCAGGTTATGTAATCTCATTATAATTAACGCGTTGTTACACGCAGATGGATTACTTAGCAATGTACAATTGTACCAGTAGTACTAGTGTACTAAACAAATGTACAGTTGTTTTTGATATTCTAATTTATTACTCTTTATATATATAATGATAATAGTACTAAATCAGTTTGGCATTCCATCGCTTAACACTTCAGCCTTGAACGAAACGGCAAGAAGCGAAATGAGCAGTTACAAAATTAAACTTTTTTTTCGATAACTGTAGAAACTATTATCGTTTTATAGAAAATACAACAAACTACAAGACAAAAGTTATTGTGTTTTTTACAATTGATTTTGATCGTTATTGCGTTGGTGTAAGATTTACTTTTCCAGTTTGTTTCGGCGAGTGCGGCAAGTAGCGGTCAACGTTCGCTTGTGACCAATTACAATTACACGCACTAACGGATATTCCAGTACACAATACACATTACAAATTCTTTTACTAACTGATTCTCGTAATCCACAATTTAAAGTAAAGACAAAAAGAAAATCCAGGTCAATGCTTTAAATTCTTTTTGCACTAAGTATCCATAACTTTCTTCATTAAAACAGGTCGAAACAATTCAACTGTTAGTTTTATTCTATTTATCAAATTAGCACTAACACACAGAAACTGTAAACACTTTTTAACCCGGACGAACAAAGAAGTATATATTATATTAAGTTGGACGAGTGTCCATCTGTCTGTTTGAGTGTGTTAGCCTCAAGCTTTGTAAATCTAGAAAGGAATTTTGATTTAGTTTCTTTCCTTTTAAAAGAACTTAAGCAAGCGTTTTCAGTTTAAATTATAATGTTTAGGTTAAGGCGCTCCATTTTTACTTTGCATTTGTCCTGGGTGTTTTAATAAATTCCAGTAACTCTCACACCAACGCTTTCAGTGGTAATCCATTCAAGAACTAACTGCTAACTATTCAACACAAATTAATGAAACTAGGTGGCAGGAACTGGTGAAGTCAAATGAAGACCTCAGTATAATAAAACATTGTTTAAGAGACGGCGGTTAGCAAATAACATCTAATTAGAACTAGGACAATTATCCTGCCTTGTATCAGCATTATCTTAGAAGTCGGCAACATCGTCTCCCAAAGAAAAATCAATAAATGTATAGAAAATAATGAACGCTTGATTCTAAGGTGTAAATTTACTCCATAAAAAATATCGAAAAGAAGATAAAACCAAAACGATGATGCAAGGCGTGGTCAAAAGTTAAACTCTGTTGATGTTAATAAACATTTACTAAGTACTTGTATTATTATCTTAAAGTGGAAAATTAGTTTGAATAATGAAGGAAATTTTCCAAATTCACGTAGAAAATACTCTACACATCATTTGAATATAACAACGAATAGTACCTAGTCGTAACGAAATAATCTCTGTCTATTTTATCTTAATCACATGCAGTATAAGTATAATAGTAATATTATCATAATCATCAGCCGGTAGAAGTTTACTGCTTGACATAGACCTTCACCAAAGATTTCCACCTTTTTTGTTTTTTTTTTTTTTCTCGCGGGGGAAATCTTCTTAAAAGATACCTTGTATCTGGGGGGAAGACAAGGTTATGTGGGGATTCTACCCACTAACACCGCCTCGGTGGTCTCCTTCAGTACATTAGGAGGGGCTCCGGGATCTCCTACGGAACGCACCGGTGCCCCTCTGCACTCTGGCTAAAACATTTCACGGAAGGGCAAAGCCCTCCTTAACACCCACGCTGTGCTACGGCAAATACAACACCACAATGTATTTACCGTCCTCCTAACGCTCGCTTATTAAGCTTTGAGGGCCCCCACCCTCAAAGCCCACGAAACCAAGGAACCTTTTAGTCGCTTTGTACGACAGGCAGGGAATACCTTAGTCCTATTCTTAATGACCCGGGTCTACAGGGCTGACGGGTTGGGGCGTCCGTTGCCATCGCCCCGACGTCCTCGTCTATGGACGGAGTCGGCTCTCTCCCGACTTCGCTCAGCGGAGTCCTTCTGCATCATTACGGTTTCACAGAAGGAAACCAACGCTATCCACCCATTTTTCTTTGCTAGTGCAGTTGATATCGCTATTGGCAAAGTAAGATCATGTCCGACCTTATGGATCAGAGTTTGCCGTTCGGACTTCCACGTAGGGCATTCTGCGAGCGTATGCTGAGCGGAATCCAGCTCCCCACCACAGTGGTGGCATTGCGTAGTTAGTTAGCGTCCGATCCTATTCAGGTACTCACCAAAACACCCGTGTCCTGTGAGTACCTGAGTCAGCCTGAAGGTGATATGCGCCACTCCGCCCTATCTAAGCCAGGCTTCGAGGTTCGGCAGAAAAGCGCTTACTATACGCTCTCTCTCCATACCTCAAAAGCGCGGCGGCGCTAATGCCTGTGCACTTCCACCGTATCTAGAGGTTAGGCTTCTTCTCGACGAGGACGCAGACGCGAATAAATCCGTGCGTCCATTTCCGCCAGAATGTCCAGAGGTGGGAATCGGGCCAGGATAGTGGCTGCCTCAAAACATATCGTTCGATATCTACGTGCGATACGAATGGCTATCTTTCGCTCCAGGCTGTTAACTTTAGCCCGGCAACGTAGGCTGCCCTTCGACCGATCTGGCCAAACCGGAGCACCATAGAGAGCCATTGATCGCACGACGCCCGCATAGAGGCGGCGGACTCCTTCGCGAGGGCCTCCGAGATTAGGCAGCAGTTTATGCAGAGCACCTACTACTTTCTCAATCCTCGGGACCAGGCGGTTGAAGTGCTCCTCGAACCTCCATCGACTGTCTAAGGTGAGACCAAGATATTTCATCACTGATCCCACTCGGACAATTACGTCACCTACGCGAACCGAGAAGCTGGGTGGTTCTCTTGTTGTAGGTAGCTTATGAAACCATAGCGCCTCGGTCTTATTTGGCGCTATCCTAAGACCCAACTCCTGGATTTTATTCACGACACATGCCACTCCAAGTTCGGCTTGCTGGATAGTGCTCTCAAAGCTGTCTCCGCCGGCCATCACTAGGGTATCATCTGCATAGCATACGACACTCACATCAGCAGGAAAATGGACTCTAAGGACCGAATCATATGCCAAATTCCACAAAAGTGGGCCCAACACAGACCCTTGTAGTACTCCGCAGTTCACCTCCCTTTTACAAACTGCGGTGTCCCGAGCTACGTACTGGATGCACCGATCCTGCAAGTAAGCTTTGACAATGCGTTGTAGGTAGGAGGGCACGCGATGGTGCGCCAAAGCCTCTCTAATTATCTTCCAAGACAAAGAGTTAAAAGCATTGGTAGCATCAATGCTAACTGCCACTGCTGTACCACCTTGTGTCACCACCCGCTGCGACTGCTCTCGGACGCGAAGAATCGCGGCCAAAGTCGATCTCGCTCGCCGGAAGCCATACTGGCGATTTGAAAGATCAGGGCCCACTTGATGCAGATGCACTTTGAGACGCTCAGCAATTATTCGCTCAAACAATTTACCGGTCTCATCCAGTAAGCATATCGGGCGGGACGAAGAGGAGCAGTCTGCGGGTCTACCAGCCTTCTTAATTAGTACCATCCTAGCATCCTTCCAGCCTGTTAGGAACACGCCGGAGCGGAAACAGCTGCCATAACCTAACAGCTAAGCCGGCTGCTAGAGCTTGTACCCAAACCCGACCAGGAATGCCGTCAGGACCTGGTGCTGTGTTCCGAGCTTTTAGATGCTTTATGGCCAATCCCAACTCCTCATCCGTCACCGCCCATTTGTCAGACCAGACGACGTGATCCGAAACAGATACATGGAAAGGTTTGGAATATTCCTCAATCCTCGGAGAAAGTGTATCTACCACTCTCTCCACAAACAAAGGATCCAACGTCTCCGTCAAGGGAGGAACCCACGGTCGCAGCTTACCCAGTACAATTTTGTACGGGCGTCACCGTGGGTCAATGTCAAGCCCCTCGAGTAGTTTGATCCAGGATCGATTTTTAGCATCTGTGATAGCTAGCTGGAGCGTTTTCGTGGCGCTTCTATATACCACGTACGCTCTAGTGACCTCTTCAGCTGTGACTCGTCTCCGTCTCCTAGTTCTTGTACAGTGGCGTCGCGCCTGCAAACAGTCCTCGCGCAGTTGCTCTATGGCTGGCGACCACCAGTATACCGCCTTTGATTTAGCGGTCCTAATTCGAGGCATAGAGACATTGCAAATAGATGTCATCGTATCCCGAAACCTGGTTGCTTCTCCGACAGGATCGGTCAAATTTCTTTCACCTGCGGCGTCAGGCCATGCCGCTACGATTGATGCAGCTTCAAGCATATCTACGTTTAGCCGCTTGAGGGACCACCGGTGCTCAGGGTGTCTATATCGGCAGGTAGCGTCATGTGAGCCGGTCGCCAGTGGACCTTTCAACACGCCGGTTGTACATTGATTAGCCCTGTGACCAGGCTCACTGCAAGCATAGCACAACATACTGCGGTCCTTTTCATTAGGGCATTTACTACGAACATGTCCCAGTTTAAAGCATCGGTAACATTGCAATGGCCGTGCTACGAGCACTTTTATCCGCGCTAGAGTCCACCCTATGCGTACGCGTTTTGCTGTTGCCAACTTACGCACTACGCTTATAGGACAACGTATCCACGTGGAGCCCATACGCATGGGTGAGCGGCGAATCTCACCCATTTTAACATCTGCGGGTGTGCATCCGCCCTCTTCCGCTACTGCAGTTGCGACTTCCAATACAGTAACGGACTCGTCCAGGTCTATAGTGCTATTAGCACATCTGTGTCAGCCAATGCTTCCTTCATTTTACCGGCCAACATGTCAGCCTTGGACGTACATTCAGGGCCAGATACTTCTAGGATCAGTGCCCCCGTTACTGCTTTTCTTGGCCGAACAGTGTCGAAGCCGCACTCCGACAACTTGACCTTTTGTTTTACCGCAGTCATGACTTCGGCATAGGAAAGGTCACTTTGTGCGGGAATGGTGACCGTAATGGCAGCCGTACGAGGAAGTCTCCCCGGCTTTACTTTTGCAGCAGGTTTGGAAGCCCCTACCCGTCTAGACGCTGGAATTACTTGCTTAGCCATTGCTCTCTTCGTTCTGCGACTAACTACAGACGACCATGTGTTTGCTGAAGGCGCAGGCATCTCGAGAGACTCCAAAGGCGCCGAATCGGCAAGTTGAGTACTTACTGACCCATGTACGAGCGCCGAAGTACGCACCGCCGCGACCAGCCGCGGGGTCCTTGTGTTTCTCAATTTTTCCGACAGTCTTTGTCTAATAGTTTTGTCAGGGGAGATTCTGGTCTCGAAAGCCGCTGGTTTCTCTTCAATAAGAGAACCTATTTGTTCCATGAGAACATCTTCGTTTGCATTTGCATGTCTCCCCTTTCCAGATGAGGCCGCAACTGACAGGCTTGTTACTTTCCCAGAACGCATTGTGTTTTATGAATGCTTCCGAAGTGACTTCATCTCCTCATGCAGCTATTCCAGTTTGGACGCAAGATCGTGTCCATGACCAACGACAAGTGACCGAAGATCTTCATTCTCCTTTTCAAGTTTTGTAACTTTGTCATCATTGGTTGCTCTTCGCGCAAGTTTCTCTATTGCCGCTTTTACGAACCGAACGCCTACCTTCAAGTGACGGACGTATTCACCTCTAAGGTTGCGAGAACTATCCGCCACGTTATTTATCATCTCGAGGTGCTATTCAATGTGCTCTTCGAGTTGTGTATCAGCGCAGGATTGCATATCGATAGCTATTTTTTCGACTTGCGGGAGGTTAGTCTGTATCCTCGGTTTGACCGTTGTCATCGCAACAGCTACACTTTCCTCGACATCTGAAGCAGGAACCGCTCGGAACTTAACGGCTACCTCTTCCGTGCATAAAGCTTTCGATTTTCTCTTTCGGATATTGGTTGACACTTCGGAAGCCACCGAAGCTAAGGACACAAGTGAACCGTCTGACTCACATGCATCGCTTTCTGCAGCCATACTTTTGTCTGGGTCTGGACGTACAGCACGCCTACGCCGCCCACTTACTGGAGCTTTTAGTCTCTTCGTAACACCATCTGTAACTTTGTCCCCTGGTAGTTGGGGAACTATCCACGATGCAGGTGTATCGTTGCTTGGTATTAAATTGATTCCCTCAGGTGTTATAGAGGTGCCCAGGGTAAACTCTGGGTTAGACTTCCCTTCTACTCCATCATTACTTTTCGTTGATTTATTATTCATTACTGTTCCCACGAAAAAGACATGAAATTATTCATTCACTCGGGCAGAGCATGCTTACTCGAGCAAGCCTACATACACCCAGGGGTCGGCTGGTACCTGGGGTGGATAGCGGTAGCGGTTGACAACCCCTCAACCATGCATTATCTCACGCTGCTTCCGCCGCTTATAATTGGGGTATTATTTATAGAGGTTATCTCCTCACGGCCCGGCCAATTAAGGCAATGCCCCCGCTCCCGATAGTAGCCGCGAGACTTGACCACAAGACGCTCCTACCAGGTTTACGGGTTCCGCGCGCGTCTTCCGCGACGTGGCCGACGGTGGTAACAAGATTTTATCAAGTTACCCGCGCGGAGACATGGTTAGTGAACAACGCGCCCATCCTTGCCTCTCCAATGTGCCCTCTGCTGATCAGAGGGACAACCAAAGAGACGCCTTCCTGGCAGCGACCACAAAGGCCGCTGGTTGGCACCCAGGGTACACCACGAGGAGGTTATCTGCCATAATACCCCAAAGACCTCCACCTACAGTCGTCGTGGCCTCCGGTACTGCTGGGCTATCTACTGGGGCTGTCGTGTGTAGGGTTCATATGAGATTTCGGTCATTTCCCAACACGCTGGCTCAAAGTGGGTTGGTGAAAGTCAGAGCCACGTTTGTTGATTAGCAGGCTTCACCACGAGCAGGTAAGGTTGAGGATTGGGTCCCGTGAGTTGTTGTGCGGGACACCTTACACCATAGGTAGATGGAGAGATAATGGTAATAATTGCCACCATAACGTCGGCCTGTCATTACTGGCGACGGAGGAACAACTGCAATAAAAGAAAAGCAACTTTATATCATCTTTTAACAACACCCTCGCAAAATCGTTTCGAAGTCGCTACAAAAACAACATTTGAAATAAATTTTAAGAACTGATTCCGGCCCTGGACGTCAATGAACAAACATACATATTATTAAATACATAAGAATAAACTACTTAGAAAATTAAATATATGTTTTTGTACGTTAATTACGTACAAATATCTAATTACTATTATAATTAATTTTCAAGTCCGAACATTCAAAGGTTAGGCACCAGAGCAGTTACGGTACAACTATTCAAATACTTGACTATATGAAACTGCAATTAGCTGATCGTTAGCATAATACTAATAACAACTTCTGTATCACCCAAATGTCGCGTATTAATTAATAATAAAATTAACAATACATCATGCAATGACATGGTACAAGATATTAACCTAAAATTATATTAAATAATGCATAAATGGTAAATTAAGAACTGAATGTATAATATATATGTTATATATGGCTCTCCAGGCAGCCCCCTGTAGGTTCTCCCTGGCCACCACGGCATGACATGGATGGCACGGCATGGAACGAGCCATGATTCGTAATAGTATAGATTAGTATAAAGCCCGCACTCGCGAATCCAAAAAATTTAATTTATGATAAATCTTATTCCTGGTGTCTCCAAGGGTGGCTTGATGATTGAGATTGGTTACAGAATCAAATTATCAACAATACACCCTTTAAAACGAGAATTTATTGAATATATATATTGGATGAAAGAAGATTAACGAAAAAAATATACAAGGTAAGAATGATTGGAAAAATCGGTGCAGGTCGACCTAGACGGACATATTCAGATCAAATCGGAGATGTCCTAAAGAAAGGCCGGGTCAAAAGCACTCGCAACCGACGAGCGTGCATGAAGACGCTTATGAAAGTCAAGGAAGCGAGAGAGGTGTGCCAGGTTCGTAGCAGGTGGAGAGAGGTGGTCTCTGCCTACCCCGCTGGGAACGAGGAGTGATATATATATATGTATGTATATGATATATTGCATCTAATGTAAGCAGACGCTGCGAGCAATGCGGTGCTGTTATCAAATAAATATTCAACATTTTGTTTAAGGTTTTTAATGTTCACTAAGTATACAAATTAATTAATTAAACAGATTAATAAAATACATAACTAATTAAAAATAAAGAAAACCCCCCAGGTCATCCCCGTACGGCAGAGCATCGAGCAAACTATTCTGCATTACCGCGCTGGAGGACGAGGTTTATTCTTAGTTCCACGTAGTTGGCCGGCCTTAGGCCTCAGGTAGCTTTCGGTAGTTTTTTGGAAATGTCTCTTTACAAAATTCTTTAATTTTTTTTAAAATAAAGCGTATCAGGCTTCTAGGACTTTAAGGTTTTCATCTCAAACGTTTCAAACATGAAATCGCCAGTAAAGCTCTCATACACCGTTTGAGATTCTCCGCCCAGTTTGCGGCCGCACGAGCAATACTTGAAGTTTCCTGGTTATGGCACGGAATCATTGTAAGTAGTAGCATACCGTACAAGAGCCCGTCTCCACTATCCAAGGAATCAGGGTCACTCCCTCCGGTCTCATGCCAAAGTCACGCGCCAGACTAGTAGGCTCCAGTACAACTGGGCACACCGGCGGTGACCAGCAGGCGAATGAGGTTGTTTATAGTACAATGCCGGGAGAAACTTGTGTGTTTTGCGCACAGGGCAACCCATGGTATCCGACGGTGTCTGCATTGATTTATCTTATCACGACCACTCTATCTCAAGCTTTAAAGTGTTCTTCAATCAGTAGTAGTTATAGACCTACACAGCGCGTATACCGTGCACTACTATAGAGTAGCCGAAAGTATTGTATATAACTATACCTGTTGCTGGTCCCTCTCATGCTGCAGTTAATAAAGAGAAATAAAAGTAAAGTTAGACTTTTTTATAAATTTATTACACAAATCTCCATAAATATACAAAGTGAAGACAATTTCTTTTATTCTATGTACACGTGTCAGACTTTAAGTTAGTACTCTATTTCAACGGATTTCCGTTATCGAGTGAATTTGGGCTATAATGGAACGAAGTCTACTCAGCCATTTGAATATTCAACTTAGGTTATAAATATACTTTTCCAGATAAAATGACGTCAACATTATATGATACTGTAACATTTTAAGTTTTTGTAACTCATTTTTGCTAGAGGCCTTTTATATTTTACTTCAATAACATTATAAGCTAGCACTGTCCCGGCAAAAGTTTATTCATCGCCTCCGTATTCGTTTCCATTTCCGTTTCACCTCGGAATTCCTCTTCGATTTCTTGCAGCGTTTTGTCTTTGGTCTCTGGTACCATGAGCCAAGTCACAATCAACCCGTAACTGACAATAGCTGCATATATCATGTACATACCGTGAAGACCTAAACTCGAGAGCATGACCAGGGCAGTTTTTGTACACACTATGTAATTAACACAGAAGAATATCTGACCAAACATGTTGGATATTCCTCGGTATTCGATCGCAAATATTTCCCCTGCTAGAATGTTTGGCATTACTAGATTACCCACGGAGAACGTTAACACGTGGATGTGAATAAGAATTTTGCCAATCAAAGGGCTGTCAAACGCCACAAGTTCATGAGTCTTTGCGTAAGAATAAATTATTATCGCGGTGTAGGATAAAATATTTAAAGAAATGGTTAGTACCAGCATAAGTCGCCTTTTAAACTTTCGTATGAAGATAACTGTGCAGATACTGGATACAGCTCGCAAAATATCTATCGACAGGACCATCAGTGATAAGTCTACTTCTTGCCCTACTAATCTATGGAATATATCAAAAGTATACGCATCAAAGACGGTGGCCGATGACCACTCGTTTATAAAATGTAAATGTAAGATTATAATAATCGGTTTGTAAAACTCCTTCTTTTTCCACATTTTGAAGAAACTGACGATTTTATTCTTCATTGTCATCATTAAACTAGTCGCGACTTTGCCTTGCGTCTCAGACATGTGCTTCGAAATAATTTTCTCAAGTTCGTCTTTTTCCTCCGGATGCCTTAGCCAATTAAAAGCTTTCCTACATTCATCGTATCTGCCTTGTGCAACATAATAACTCGGTGATTCTGGAGAAAGCAGTATTATTATTATGTTTATCAAAGTTACGCCGCAGCAAAATGCCGCAGCAATTTGCCAAGAGAGAAATAATCCAATCGTGTGAAGACTTAGTACTCCAAATGAAATAGCTAATGACATGGTCGTCAGAAAAGCTCCTCTATACTTTGGACTCGAATACTCTCCAATTAGGACGGGAACGACGATGGACGCGAAAGCAAGGCAGAATCCTTGGATGAATCGGATGAACAGGATCATATGTATATCGGTTGTTACAAGCAGTGCGCCCCAGCTGACAGAGAGGATTGTAGTTCGTATAAGGTTCACAGTCCTGCGTCCGTATCGCGCCATCAGGAATGGCGTTATCAGTAAACCGATGAACAACGATATACCATTGATAGAAACTGAAAGCAAAAAACTGGTTTACAACGATACAATGATTCGCGGAGTCCAACAAAGAGAATCGTTTATTTTTAATGCAGGAAGATTAATAAATAAAACTGTTATTTATACATATTTTTTTTTAGGTTTATGTGGAGGAAATGCCTACGCATACTCGTCCTCGCGGGGGCAAGGACGGGTTATGTCGGACTTGCACCGACAAAAACCCCCACGATGTTCCCGACTCGTCGCCTGGTGGCAAGGGTCACGAATACGGCTCTGTGCCTTCGTCCGCGACCCTCACCGGCGCTGGCCGCTTTCGCAGCCCCACCTCGGTAGGGAGAGATAAAACCCCCTGCAAGGCGCGCCGGATCTTGCTGCGCGCCTCCTCCTCGGCCTCCATTGTGTGGACGACGGATTCCCCCGAACTCTTCGGCCAGAGCCCACGGGAGCCCGTCATCTATACATAGCCATCATGAATAAATTCGTACTTAATTGAAATTACATCTCGCTATGATTTCAATGGCAAATAACTTTTTGTCTGTTAAAACTTACCGATCCATGAAGCCTCTTCATCATCAATATCCTTTACACGTCTCAGCTGGGGCAACATCACGGAGGTGAATGTTATTATGTGACTAGTAGATGTCATACCTAATGAAACCCCTAGTACAGCGATGCACTGAAAATAGAACTTTACGTAAATAAAATTTGAATTTTAACAAATATAATATAAACTGTAGAACATGCTGACTGATTGAATATATAATATGAATTTTACCTTTTAGAAGAAAAACAACAAGTTGCTTCCTCCTACCCCATTCCCAGTTATGTGCGATCGGCACAGTATGTACTTCTCTTCCATATCCCTCTATCAGCCGTCATATCCGAATTCACACTCTTCCTGCACATGTCATCTTTCACATAATCCATCCACACTTTCTTCAGTTTGCCTGTACCCTTATAAATATCCACGTCCATTCTTATTACTTTCTTTGTTATATGTCCTTAATTTTTTTTTAATATAATATTATTCGTCCTTTCGCATAACATACCCGCACCACGCTAACCTCTTGCTCACCAATTTCTCTGTCACTGGAGCAACTTTTAGACATCCTCTAATATACTCATTATCAATTTTTCGTCCTCGTCACACGACACATCAATCTTAACATTGACATCTCGGCCATATGTAATCTCCTTTCATCCGAACCCTTGGTAGCGCAACACTCATCTCCATACAATAGGACAGGTCTAACGACCGACTTGTAGATCTGTCCCTTAAGCTTAAGAGGCATTAGTGGGTCACGAGTCGTACCAGTGACTTGTCGCCATTTCGGCTTCTCACATCTGGATCAAAATCGCCATCGCATTATATAAGTGAACCTAACTACCTGAAATCGGAGCAGGTTGGTAGGATACACCATTTACTGCGATAGGAGAAAAGCTAGTGGGACCGCCGAAGTCACAGAACAAATGTTCTTCTGCCTTCTCTAATTTATTTCAACAAGTTGTTTATAAATATTATAAAGGTAAGAAATAAACAATCGTAGATAGAAACAATAAGAAATTAGTCAATAACAAATAGTCAAAGAAGAAGATAATGGATGTCTTAAAATTGCTAATTCCTCATTTACAGTACGCACTGATGTAAAATTTTCTCTTGAATTTCTTTTTAAATTTTTGAATCATCTGTGATGTGGATGTGCGGTGTGAGAAGGATGGATAAAACTAAGAATGAGTACATTAGAGGATGTTTGAAAGTTGTTCCTGTGACAGAGAAATTGAGGAGCAAGAGGTTAGCGTGGTGCGGGTATGTTATGCGAAAGGATTAAGGATATTATATAAAAAAAGTTAAGGACATGTAACAAAGAAAGTAATGAGAATGGACGTGGATATTTATAAGGGTACAGGCAAACTGAAGAAAGTGTGGATGGATTATGTGAAAGATGACATGTGCAGGAAGAGTGTAAATTTAGATATGACGGCTGATAGAGGGATATGGAAGAGAAGTACATACTGTGCCGAACCCATATAGCTGGGAAAAGGGCAGGAGAAAGAAGAAGAATCTTTATCTGTGATAGGTCTACATAAAATAATAATTACCTGTCTAGAGAATGGCTTCATCCGTATTAGTTTCTCAGCCATGATTATTAAAAATAAACAAATAAAAATTATCTCTCAAGGAATCTAAAACCTGAAACAGATGAAATCAAAAATATTCCTAAGTCGAGAGAAAAAGCGATGATTTTGAGTACTGCAAACATTGTACAGGAGATCCTCCTGGTGTAGTGATCATGATCTAAAATTTCTTTACTTACAATTTTCAATCACTTTTAAGCGTCGATCACTTATCATGAAGATCAGCTTCAAATGCAACCTTGAGAACAACTGAAGGAAACTCAATGGAGTTTTTCCTTTTGTAGCTACCGTAATATTAATTTCTGTATCAAATTGAACAACTTGTTTTAATAATTTATGATGACTATTGCATACGAGCATGTTACTGAAGTCTAATTAATAACTCGCTAAATTTAACGTTTGTATAAATTAAGACATCGTCTGAAATTTGTAAATGTGTGATTTTAATTACTTAGATGCGTGACTTTTAAGCAACATAAATACGAACTTATTAGCTTAATCAAGTAAAGAACAGGTAACAATTTCAAATTTGTTAAAAACAAAACTAGTAGACTTTAAATTCACCAAATTCAAGCTCTTAATACTATTCAAGGTTTGAACCTCGCGGAAATCCAATGATACGTAAATTATAAAACAGAAGATGATGTGAAAATGTTGGGTTTTTTACAAACTAAAAAACTAACGCACACACAAAGTGTCGCGAATAGTGGGCTAGCGTCCACCTGTTTGGTGATATTTACACTGAGTTTGATTCATTGCGATGAGACCAAATTTTATATCCTGTTACACAGGTACTTTTATTAACTACGAATACAACAACCTCTTGCTTGTGAGCACTCTTGGCGAGGAGAGCAAATTATAATGACGTTAGACCGACTTACGATGTTCCTTCTTCGTCGCTTCACGATAATACCACGGGAATTATTTCACATCCGTCTGTGACAATTCCAATATTGGCCATGCCGTGCAGCTTCACCATAAGGGAATATTCCTCCTCTTTTCTTTAACCAAGCGACGAAGATCTTTTCCACACGAGGAGGCTCTCGAACCTGTGTAAAAAACAAGCTCTCCCGGCTATTACGATGGCTCGAGTTCTGGGCTCTGCCAACTGTTATTTGCTTGAAAAGGATAGAAGTAAAAATACCTTCCCTTCCCGCTCATACTTTGCCCGAGCGGTCCATGTCTACAGAACCTCATCGTCTCGAGCAACCGGGGTTGAATTCGAGAAGAAACACAAAACCCTTTAAGACGGATGACATTATTATTTGTGCAAGAAAAAATCGAAGTTTGACACACCAGTCTATCCAAGGGACATTCTACAGCTGGTGTATGTGCTGGCACATGCACCAGCTGTAGTCCAAAGTTGGCTTCGTCTCAATTTAACATTTCGATTTTGGAACTTTTCATTTCATTTTCGATTAGGGAACATGTAGGTGAATGAATTTTTTTATAATTCAATTACTCTCAAGTATTTGAAATGCATCTCTTCTGCATTACTTTGTGTTATATCGATTAAATTAATTTGATAAAAAACTAAAAGCAAAGTTTGGATTTTATAGTCTCTAATCGCTTTACGTTTATTTCTATAATGAAATTCGTAATCAAAGATAAGAAATAAATACATTTCAATATTCTTCGATCTCACAATACACACAAACAATATTGCTTCTTGAAATTATCTGTTAAATAACTGCATCATTCATCATCATCATCAACTTATGTTTATCCATTGCTTGATATGAGTCTCCCCCGTGTGCTAGACGGTTTAGAATGTCCCCACCGCTATAATACTTTTGGCGTGTCGTACCGTATCAACTACTGCCAGAGATCTCGGCGTTTGGATAGACAGTGATCTTAGATTTTCAGACCGTATTAACAGAATCATAACTGAAACAAATAAATCTCTGGGCTTGCATCTTAAGATGCACGAAAGAATTTAAAAATCCAAAACTTTTAATTTGATCGTATAACAGTTACATCAGAAGCAAACTTGACTACTGTATTACGGTATGGTAACCAACTCCTAAAGTGCGTACAGACAGAATAGAGAGCATACAAAAACAACTAGTTCGTACTCTTACGTATCGTTACCCTACACCGCAATCTGTGAAAACGTGTCAACGACACAAACTGAGCCCCTTTAGACTTCAGCAGCGGCCCTCCCGACGAACTCAATCTGACATAATATCTCGTCTCGCTCCTCGCGCCTCGCGCCTCGCGCCTCGCGCCTCGCGCCTCTCGCCTCGCGCCTCTCGCCTCGCGCCTCGCTCCCCGCGCCTCGCGCCTCGCGCCTCGCGCCTCGCGCCTCGCGCCTCGCGCCTCGCGCCTCGCGCCTCGCGGCTCGCGCTTTGCGCTTTGCGCCTCTATAAAGAGCAAACAAAAAAAGCGCCAATAGATCTGCGCTGTACGGTCTTGCGAAATTTAAAACATTGTTATATTTTTTGTTCTCATGCTAACGTAACTTAAACTTATGACGTTAATTCATGTATAATATAATTAAAATTTTTGTGTTTACTGTTCTCAAGTGATTATTAGTTTCATATTTATTTTGTCTAATTATATACAATAAAAAGCTATATTTTATTACCTCTTTAATTTTAAATATTAATATTATTACAAATTGTTATGAAACTGTAACTTGCGTCGGTAATCCAATGAATAAATAAATAAATGAAAGGCGACTAAAGTAGGAAAAATCCAGAGAGAAGTCAGCGTAATATTTCTGCGACCATTACTAGCATACCCTGTCAGTGGGTGCATCTGTCCGATGAATACGGGTTCACGCCCCGGAAGACTAATATAATACAACTGTTACTATTCTTCCCCAAGAATGTTCCAAATAGTAATATGCTACATTTTCTGTTGTTCCTGTATATTTCGCAACATTCCTCTCAAAAAGTCTGCACTCCTCCCACATCTCCCTCTCCCTACCGATACCTTAGACTCGCCAACCAGCATGCCAAACGTAGTGACTTTTTTTTTTTTTATTAACGTGTTTAACAAAATGCTAACGGAACGCACATCCCGGGACCAATAGTGGGCCGGTGCCGAGCTCCAACCGACTAAAAAGCTTCACACGGTATTCCTGTCTCATCCACATACTCGAGAGTTGCGGGATCACGTATTTCAATTCCTCCGCGACCCGGTGGCGGTGAGCTGTCATCGCGCTCCGGCCGCATCCTGTCCCCTCGGCGTCCGCTCTCCGATTCGTTCGGTCTCCCGCTTCTGCGTAATAACAGAGTCGCAGAATCGGGATACCGCATTCCATGACGCCTCGCTACTAACCATGATCCGGACCACGGACGGTAGCGAGAGGTCACTTACTATCGCTGCTACGAGGGCGGTCCTATCCTCCCCCCCCCCCCCATCGCGGGCACTCGGCTAAGGTGTGGGACGATGTGTCCACACTGGTCGCACGCCTTGTCCGTCCTACCTGTACAGTTCCGCCGGTGCAGATAGCTCCCAAGGCAACCGTGCCCCGTGAGTACCTGCACCAGGCAGAAACTGAGGACTCCGAAGTCCTGGCCCAGCCAGTCACCGATGACCGGCCGGACGGCCTCAACGGTGAGGCGACCGTACGACGGTTCAAGAAGTCGCCGTTCCCATCTCCGATGCACCTCTCCACCTCGTCTGGCGACGGAAGCGAACCCTCCCGCTCGAGGGCTCTCTTCTGCCGCCAGTAGTATTATTTATAAACAATAACGCTTTGTGATCAGTCAATATGAATACTTTACTACCTCGTAAATATGTTTCAAATTTCTTTAGGCAACTTATAACAGCATACAATTCTTGTTCTGTAACAGACCAATTTAACTCGGAATCTTTCAAAGCTTTACTGTGATAACCCAAGATTCGCATCTCGTTGTTATCGTTTATTTGATGTAAGACTCCAGCTAAAACAATTCCTGAACAATCAGTTTGCAGGTAATATGGTTTACTGAAGTCGGGATGATTTAATTCAAGGGTGTTAATAAATTGCAGTTTAATATTTTCAAAAGCTTTAAGCTCCTTTTCGCTCCATATGAACTTGCGACCCTTTTTTAACAATTCACAGAGAGGCATTATGCTTTCACTGTAATTTGGTAAAAACCTTCTATAAAAATTGCATAATCCTAAAAACGCCCTCAATTGCTTTATTTTCCGTGGAATAGGAAAATCTTGAATCGCTCGAATTTTATCAGGATCGGTTTTAATACCGTCTGTTGAAATAACAAATCCCAACATTTTTATTTCTTTACAAATAAATTCACATTTTTGTAAGTTACACGTTAGTCCGGCTTTGTTTAATTTATTTAATACTATATCTATATTATATGTTCTAAATGTTTTTCTAATGTTCCACATGTAATAATGGCTAAATCATCGAGATAATTTACACAAAATTCACGTACTTCGGGTCCCAATATTAGATTCATCGCTCGACTAAAACTTCCTACAGATGTTTTAAGTCCTTGAGGTAACACATTGTATACATATGATTTACCATTAAAAGTAAATCCAGTATACTTTCTTCCATCTTTATTTATTGGTATTTGAAAATAGGCATTATTTAAATCGATTGTAGTAATATATTTCGCTCCGTGAAATGAATTTAATACGTCCAACTGAATTGGAGGTTTCTCAGTTTCAGCGATCATCTTTTTGTTAATATTTCTAGCATCCAACAACACTCGTATAGATCCATCCTTTTTTAACGTAAACGTTAACGGGCTACTATAAGGCGTTGAAGCCCTTGCTATTATACCAGCTTGTTCCATCTCATTTAATTTCTCTTTCATCTTCGATCTATAGGCATAGGGTATCGGATAAGAATATGACACTATTGGCATCTCATCTATCATCTCTATTTTATGTTCATAACAATTTGCCTTACCTAATTTATCAGTAAACATATTCTTATACTTCTCTAATACTTTTGATAATTTTAATCTTTCTTGATTCGGTAAAGTGGTCCCAATTTTTATAACATCAATAAAATTTTCTTTCTCTATACAATTATTATGCAAACTATGTTCTACTTCATTTATGAATGGAATAAAATAACTTTTATTTTTAATACTAAACTCTATACCAACTTTTTCTTGTTTTAAAATTTATTAAAATTTCGTTTTCTTAATACAATCAAACCCTAATATCAATGGTCTTAATAAATTACCAATTATTAATGTTTGAGTCTCAAAAACTACCTCGCCAACCTTTATTGGTAAAATGACCATTTGTTGAATCTTTGTGTTTCTCTGCCCTACAGCACCTTTAATTTGTAACGCCTTTACAGGCAAGATAGACATTTTATAATTTTTACTTTTAAGTTCTAAAAATAGACTTTCAGAAATACAAGTTACATCGCTCCCTGTATCAAGGAGAGCTTTGACGCTTTTATCAAATATTTTTAAACTAATTTCAGATCGCAAATATTTTATAATTTCCTTTTGACAATCATCATTGTCTTCCTCAAACACTGTTTGTATAAATAACTCAGTTATTGGTAAGTTTGACTTGACCTTGAGAGTTTCGATTAAATCATTTATGTGATCTTTATAACCGAAGCCTACTTTATCAAATTGACCAATCGTTTCGATAGGCCTTTTTATACCATTTTGATTTTTACCAAGAGTTTGACCCGGTCGCCATCCTGATCTCATTAAAATATCTAATGCAATGTTCCCTTTTACATTAGTGATTGAACCGGGAACTAGTTCAGTCACTAGTTTACTGGATTTGATATAGTTGCTTCCTCAGCATTAACTTCGCTAACGACCTTTACTTCATTTACTTGATTTTCATTTTTTTCTTCTTCTGGCTTTCGCCATTTCTTATATGACTGATGTACTTCTTTTTGCTTTCTATTGAAAACTGTATCAAATTTTCTTTTTCTTTCATCGTTGTGAGTCACACGACCTTCTATCTTTTCCTGGATATTATCTGTCTTTAAAGAAACTTATAGCATTTTTAACGCTTTCAAGTTTGGAAATTTTCCATAGTTGTTGGACGTCTTTTGGATAATGACCAATAATATCAGATATTAATTGTTTCTCTGGCATAGGATAAGTCAACCTTTGACCTTTATCAAGTTAAAGAAGTATCCTAACATGGTGGGATATGTGGATTTGTTCCACGTATTATGAACCAAAAGTCTTCGTACTTTGTTTTGCTCTTCTTCGCCCCAAAACACACTTAGAAAGTCTGTTTTGAAGTCCTCAAAATTAGATCAACTATTCTTATTTAATCGAGCCCAATGTTTTGCTTCGCGCTTTAAACATTCCATTGCAGTTTCTATCTCTACTCCCTTAGCCTGAACCTTTTTTAGATAATTGGTCAGTTCCTCTAGAAACGTTACCAGGTGGATAGTTTCGCTACCACCATAAATTGGTTTTTCAATATTAATGTTGTTTATATTATATACTATTTGTCTCTGCTCAGGTGCACTACTAGCAGAAGTGCTTACAACACTAGAGTTATCATCTGTTGTTGTTTCATTGCTTTGTTTAACGTTGATCTCATTTCTTACTTCTAACATCCGTTTTTCAAATGTTTTAAGGTTAACTTCAACATCCTCTTAAAGTCTTTCACATTATTACTTTTCTTGGATTTAGCACTTGACTTTTTCGCTTTCTTGTTTGCTATTTTTATCACTTATTATTGTTCTAAATTAATTATAATGCTGATTATTTTAAAACACTATACAGTATATGACACTTTCACTTTACTACTAGAGTCACTTCACTGAATATAATATATATATACATTTCCCCTTTTCACTCACTCTTGCCAATTATTCCCTTACTTGTGCCAGGAATCTAAAAGGATACTTTCATGAGTATTTTTATACCACCCCCAGACTTCATCCTATCTCAGCAAATTCCATCCTTCAAAACCTTTCCATTTCACAAGCAACAAATTGTAGGCTAAGCCTACATTATTTTTATTCAGTTATTAATGTTATCCTGGTCACGCCACCAAATTGTAACCTTTCCCCCCTTCTCTTATATTAAATAAGTTTTAAATATTTTAAAACTATATTTAGTTTTCAGGTAATCATATTTTACGTGACCAGGTTGATGCACACTATTCTTTGTGATATGATTAATGTTTATATTATATTTTGGCCATTAATTATTTCTATTAATTTGTGATCGTCTCTCATCTTAGGGGGGAATTGCCGTAATCGCCACGCTTGGCAGGCGGCTTGGCGATCGCAGTTACGGAGGCCCTATCGTGAAACGCTGCTGCCCGTCCCACGTCCGGGATTTCCCTCCGCTTCCTTGGATGGATATACCGCCATCGTTCGGTTGACTGATTGCATTTGATGAAGTGTAAATGTACTCAATCGTCATATACAACACTTCAGCAAATGGGCGGTGGGGTCGTCACTTCCCGACGCCAATGAGCTTCTCTAATTGAGCTGGAGGAGGAATTGAGCAGGTTAAGATGGGATATAGTAGGGTTATCCGAAGTCTTCTGCGGCGCAGTGATGCGTCAGAAGGAGGCCGCCGAGCGCACGAGGGAGGCCGACGCCGCTGCCGCACCTTGCAGGCGGCGGCGGGCCGGCGGGAGAGCGCGGCGGCAGAACCACGCCGTCCGCTTCCTCCCGCCGTGAGCGATGGGCCCCTAGCCGGGCACGGTGTGATGGGGCGTTCGGGCCGTTGGGCGTGGCCCTTTGGGCCTTTTGTCGTGTTTCCCCTGGGGGTGCGTCCCCCGGGGGAGTCTTGGTTTTTGTCCCCCCCCTCCCACTTCGACGAGGGGGGGAGTCTGGAGGGAGGAAGCCGCCGCCTAATTCCTTCACGGGAGGGCGGCGGCCGAGCATGCGCTCCGTCGTGGGCGCGCGCGGTCGTCTGTGGGGTCGGGGGGCCCCAACGTGCCGGTCCCGCGAGGGGCCGGTACGGGACGGCAGGTGGGTGCCTTTGCTCCCCGCGGGTACCCACCAAGAGGAGTTTTATACGCGGAGGCGCCCGGAGAGTTGCTTGGCTGAAACCCGGGCGTCTCCAGTATGCGTGTGGCGGGACAAGCGGTGGTGGTTTTAGTGGGTATGGGGGTCACACACAACATCTCAGTGGCCCCGAGCCCCACATAACCCGGCGTCCCCCCCCTCGAAAAGGACGCTGGGTATGCGTTAACAGCATTTCCACCACCGATATCAAAAAAAAAAAAAAAAAAAGGGTTATCCGAAGTCCGAAGAGAGGGGGAGGCCATGATAACTCTTAAATCAGGCAACCTGCTCTATTTCCGGGAGGGCGACCAGCAGTCCCAGGGTGGCGTCGGGTTTATCGTCCGCAAGTCTCTTGTGAATAACGTTGTCGACATCGTTAGTGTGTCAGCAAGGGTAGCGTACCTGATACTCAGAGTTACCAAGCGTTACTCGCTGAAGGTCATACAGGTATACGCACCGACTACGGCACACTCTGATGACGAGGTGGTAACTGTGTATGAGGATATTTCTAAAGCCATACACAGTTCCAAAACTCAGTACACCGTTGTCATGGGAGACTTTAATGCAAAACTAGGGCAGCGAAGTAGTGGAGAACTGAAAGTGGGGCAATTTGGATATGGACAGAGAAATCCACGAGGCCAAATGCTCGCCGACTTCATGGAGAAGGAGGGCCTCTATATAATGAACTCCTTCTTCAAGAAGCGGGCCAGCCGCAAGTGGACGTGGATTAGTCCTGATGGAGCCACTAAAAATGAGATAGACTTCATCATGTCGACGAAGAGGCAGATATTCAAGGATGTCTCAGTGATAAATGCTCTAAAAATGGGCAGCGATCACCGAATCGTGAGAGGCATTTTGAATATCAACATAAAGCTCGAACGATTTCGACTGGTGAAGTCCACGCTCCGGCCAGCGCCCATCCAACTCCAAAACCCCGAGAGCTTTCAGCTTGAACTACGAAATCGCTTTGCATCCTTAGGCGAGTGCATTGATGTGGACGATTACAACACCAGGTTCGTAGATGCTGTCCGTACGGCAGGACTTAAGATTTTTAAAAATCCCCTGTACCAGAAAGAAGAAGCCGATCTCTGACCACACATTAAACCTCATGACCGAAAGACGAGAACTGGTCCTGAAGTCTCCTGAAGATGCCACCAAATATCGGCAGCTGAATAGGCAGGTCTCTAAGTCTCTGACTCGCGACATACGCCGATTTAATACTGACAGTGTTAAAGAGGCAATAGAGCGGAACAAAGGCTCTAAAGTATTCGCACGAGATCTGTCTATCGGGCAAAGCCGGTTGACGTGGCTGAAGACAGAGGACGGCAGGATCGTATCGTCAAGGGCCGAGGTTCTGGAGGAGATTGAGCGGTTCTATGGACAGCTGTACACGACTACATGTTCTCCTGGTGGACTAGCATCAGATCCAAGAGCTAGTCTAGCCCGACACTACTCTGAAGATATCCCGGTTGTCAGCCTACACGAGATTAGTGTGGCTCTGAATCAGCTTAAAGGCAACAGGGCACCTGGTGATGACGAAATAACAGCTGAACTTCTGAGAGCTGGTGGAAAGCCGATCCTCGAAGTCCTGCAGAAGTTGTTTAATTCAGTCATACTAGAAGGCCGATCGCCTCGGGCATGGCACGGAGGTGTGGTGGTGCTTTTCTTCAAGAAGGGAGATAAAACCCAGTTGAAGAATTATAGACCCATCTCACTTTTGAGTCATGTCTACAAGTTGTTTTCCAGAGTCATCACGAATCGTCTCACAATCAGGCTCGACGACTTCCAGCCTCCCGAACAAGCTGGATTCCGTAAAGGCTACAGCACCATAGACCACATTCATACGCTGCGGCAGGTTATACAGAAGTCCCATGAGTATAACCAGCCCCTATGCTTAGCGTTTGTGGACTATGAGAAAGCCTTCGATTCGATTGAGATATGGGCCGTGTTGCAGGCCCTCCAACGGTGCCAAATAGACCACCGGTACGTCGATGTTCTAAGGTGCTTGTACGAGAACGCCACCATGTCAGTCCGCCTCGAAGACCAGAGCTCGAAACCGATCCGATTGCATCGTGGAGTAAGACAGGGAGACATCATATCTCCGAAACTGTTGACCGCTGCATTGGAAGATGTCTTCAAGCTTCTGGATTGGAGAGGATATGGCATCAATATCAACGGCGAGTACATCACGCACCTTAGATTTGCCGACGATATCGTGGTTTTGGCTGAGACCATGGAGGACATCAACACAATGCTCGATGATCTTTGTAGAGTTTCACAACGAGTGGGTCTTAAAATGAATATGGACAAGACCAAAATCATGGCAAATGTCCATATTGTACCCACTCCAGTAATAGTTGGAAGCTCTACACTTGAAGTTGTTGACAGATATGTCTACCTCGGACATACAATCCAACTAGGTAGGTCCAACTTCAAGAAAGAGATCTCTCGTCGAATCCAACTCGGATGGGCAGCATTCGGGAAGCTAAGACATATCTTCTCGTCCAATATACCGCAATGTCTCAAGACAAAAGTCTTTGACCAGTGTGTGTTGCCAGCGATGACATACGGAGCAGAGACGTGGCCGCTTACTGTGGGCCTTGTCCGCAAGCTTAAGATTGCCGAGAGGGCGATGGAGCGAGCTATGCTCGGAGTTTCCCTGCGAGATCGAATCAGAAATGAGGAGATCCGCAGGAGAACCAAGGTCACCGACATAGCTCGAAGGGTCGCCGTCGCAAAGTGGCAATGGGCAGGGCACATAGCTCGCAGAACCGACGGCCGTTGGGGCAGAAAGGTTCTCGAGTGGCGGCCACGTACCGGAAGACGTAGCGTGGGCAGACCCCCCACAAGGTGGACCGACGACCTGGTCAAGGTCGCTGGCAACCATTGGATGCGGGTGGCCCAGGACCGGTCTAAGTGGAAATCTTTGGGGGAGGCCTTTGTCCAGCAGTGGACGTCTTCCGGCTGATTGGATTGGATTGGTGATCGTCTCGATTAGGAGCTTGTTATACGTTGTGTTTATAGTAATATTTAGTTCTTTTAGGTTTATATAGAAGGATGAATAGTTGTTAAGACAGTCTGATGACGTTTGTGTGGTTTATTTCCTTATTTACAATCCCTTCACGCTTGTAAAGGTGTTTACATCTTGTTACGGGTTTACAATATTTATTAATTCTTAAGACCCCGACACAAGTGTATAAGTTCGCATCCTCACATAAAAAAAATGTGGGGATGGCATACGACTCCAGTAACCAGACCCCGCCGTATGCGGTGAGCGCCAACCAAATACTGCGCTCCCCCCGAAACAGGGAGAATTTAATTGGCCTCGGACCGCAGTCCACAGCAAGGTTTACTGGCGAACCAGTAGAAGAGCACTCGGCTCATTGTTAGTGCGTAAGCACAAACTGTGATCAAATTGCGCATGGCAATGTGAGTAGGCATCTCACAAGATACAACCGTAACCAGACACACAGTGTATGGTCAGCGCACATTCCAAGACACATAATAGATATAAGGGTACTCTGACCCAAAGATTAGTCCTTTGTACGAGACACCACCTTCACTAGTCAGGTGCACTTGCAGACACATTGTAAAGTGTTGGAATTGACTTCACCACCAACTACGTAGTCAGCACGGATCGCAATCCACGGAGTGCATTCGAGAGCTCATTGCTCACCTCATAAAATAGCAAAGCGATTACTTGAGTGATTGTACTCCCACCAGCTATCACCATTCATGCAGTAAATGCATAACTCCACCAACTACTGTAGTGGATACAGCCAATAAATATAATTTTTATTATGAGCCATCAAGCATAGAGTCTTTGTCGTTGAGTAAAATGTTGTTTTGATCAAGTTTGTCTCGCCCACTGACAACTCGCCACATATTTTAAAATATGGGGAGCTATTGAGGCCTTTATTTGCAATTTCCATAAAATAGGGAGGGCAGACAGTCTGCAGCCCCGTCATCAAGGGACCCGACTTGTAAAAATCTAATAAGATAAAGTGTCAAACCATAACGCAAGGCGCAACCTTCAAAAGTGACATTTAACCCAGAAGTCGTTGAAGACGTCGTATCACCGAACTGCGACAGACATGCAATCAACTATCATCGGCGCACATCATCATGAAAGGCGCACAAGACATCACAGCAGACATCAATATCTTGCAAAAGTCCTCAGCCTGTCAGATCTGTAAGACGCATCAGTTCAGTAACGGTGCAAACGTCCCGCTACGACAAGACGCAATATCAATGTTTGATAAGCATCGAGGCAGTAGCTCGCGTCCGCTTCCGCTACCTCATAATGCATCGACACAGTTCGAGTTGACTTTGGAATAAACAAATATTATTAAACAAGACGTATCATAGTGGCAAGACACTAAGACGCCGAATACCCACGTATCATAGAGCCGAAGCTCTAAGACATGGTTCTGAGAATTTCGATATCACCGAAGTGTCACCTAACACTCTTCCCGAACCGGAGTAGCAGTCAAGTAGTTACTCAAATAACCACCAACTACACCCGGCTGGTATCTCACCTTCTCCACCAACATGATGTTATATGTTAATTTTGCCATGCACCATTTTACACGGTTTCGAATCCATATACTTTATAAATTTTATTTAAACTATTTAATACTGGATATATTTGTTTAGAATCATTATTTTTATTTTTATAAATTAATGTATCTCGTTACACTCCTATTAGTCGCCTTTTACAACACGCCCAGTGTAATATGGCAGCGGAGAACCTGCCGCATATCCCGCATGTCAGACGACCACCAGCCCCATGGACCGATGACCTGATGAAGATTGTTAGTGACATCAGTATGGTCGCCCTAAAAATCTATTAGATAGGTCCATATTCACACAGCGACAGCCTGGAATTATGAAATTACGTTCAAATTCAATTTGTGAATCAAGTTACCTTTAGAACCAATCATAATAATATCAAAATCTACACAATTACAGCACAACCTCTGCTGTAAATAAAATTAATACATATGGTATGTCCAAGTCGCTAATTTAGTTTTCATTCACTGAATCGTAGGTTGTTGAAGTTAGATTACTCAGCCGTGGGGATACGTACAATAATACGTTGTGTAACCATCTCAATTATCGCCGCATTGATACCGCAGGCGTATCGCATGCCTTCGATTCAACACCCAGCTCGTCGCGATGCTTTTACCTGAATTCCAATAATGTTTTCTCTCCTGATTAATGTGTAATGAAACAAATTACAGCTTCAGTAGTCAGCGTCAGCATGCTGATGGGAAACTTCATCACTCCAAGCGTGATGGACCGGTACGGGCGCAAGGTGGCCCACATCTCGGCCAGCGTGCCCGCCCTAGTCGGCTGGTTCCTCTCGGCAGCGGCAGTCAACACTGAAGTAAGTTGAAGTTATATTATATCTTATATCTCCACAAACTGTCAGAATATTAAAAACCCAAAGGTCTACCAAAATTGTTATTAACGGTTTTTAAATTATTATACTTTTTTAAAATAATTTATTTACTTTAAAAAGGTTTGTCAATGGTTTACAGATGCTGATAGTAGCAAGATTTCTACAAGGGCTCTCAGGTGGTTTGATACTACCGCTTCGTTCAATACTTGTCGGTGAATACTCTAGTCCCAAGTACCGAGGTGGATTTCTTACTATTATACAATATCTCTCGCACAAGCTTTGGGAATATTTTTGGTCCACTTCATAGGTTCCCTGTTGATCTGGCAATGGACCAGTGTTATTTGTGGCGTGGTTACATTCATTAGTCTCATCAAGGCGTTTTACTTGCCAGAATGTCCAAGTTGGTTAGCTGTATATATACGATAATTTTATAATTTGTGCCGTGTTCATAGTGCGATTGCAAGTAACATATTTATTAAAATAAATAAATATGTCAACAAAAAGCTTTTTTTGTGCCGGATGTTTAAAAATTATTGAGAACAAGCCATTATTGAGCTGTTCTACGTGCAAACAAAATTATGACCTCACGTGTGCCAATGTACCTGAGCAAAGGTTTAAGAATTTAATAACAGCTGAGAAGAAAAAGACATGGAAATGTGCGACCTGCGTCAACAGGCAGCCAAAAAACGATAACGCGAACACACTGGTCCACCCCGCCGCGGGGGTGACAATCCGACGTGGAGCAGTACTGGTAAGCCCGCCGGTACACAGTGAAGACACATCTCCACCTCACAAACCGGATGCCAGTGTGAGGTCATCGGAATCATTTCAACTCTCTGATATCCATCTCCTTGTTACGGAAATGCGAGAATTTAGAAATGAAATGTCAGCTACACGACGGCAATTAAGTCTGTTGAACGAAACTATTAACAGTCTGAAATTGAGGATGGATAATTGCGAAGGTTCTATTACAGAAATATCAGTGCGCGTGGATTCTCTAGAGACTAAATTTACTGAATTCTCCTTATCGAGATCCATTGACGCCGCCGTAGTAGATTCTATTCAACAATTAAAAAATGAGATGAATGATAGGGACCAAGACCTGTTATCGAATGATATTGAGATATCTTGCATTCCGGAAGAAAAAGTTGAAAACCCTATACACATTACTCTCACGTTGGGTAACAAACTTGGTGTAACACTAAGAGAGGAAGATCTAGTGAGCTGTAGACGAGTAGGACCTTTGCTCGACTCATTACAGTCAGCCTCTAGCACTTTAGTGTCACCTCATCACCAAGGGGCGAGGATTGGCTTTACCAATCCTCGCCCCTTGGTGATCCGCTTCGCACGTCGCTCCATTCGAGACCAGTTGTTGCGTGCCGCTCGTGTCCGCCGCGGTACAACTACCGAAGGTACCGGGCTGCCAGGACCTCCACGACGATTCTACGTCAATGAAAGACTCACGCGTGTTAACAGACACTTGTTCAGGAAGGCACGTGAGCTGGCAAAGCAGTTCAACTGGCGTTTTACCTGGACCGCTGATGGCAAAATATATGTTCGCGAACATGCAACTCCTGACGCTCGACGTCATCGTATCAGATGTGAAAATGATTTTTTGCGTGTTTTTGGCACAAATAACGTTGGTGCCTGTCAACTCTGAAGCCCCTGGCAGTAGCTACAAGTTTTTTTTTATTTTTATTTCTTATTTTCAGCATTGTAGCCAAATTAAATATATAAAAGCGTTCGTAACATTTTTCACAATTTTTAATGCAAAAGTTAAACTTTTTCATTTAAAAAACTATTTATATTTTTCGGTTTATTTTGTTTTACTCACTGATTCTTTGAACTTATTAGTTTTTGTGAAAAATCTTATAAATGTTTGTTTTGTTCTAATGCAAGGAGTACACGTGATAATCTTGTTGACCTTCACAAAAACACATGCCTTGATATCACAAAAGTTCAGTCACGTACTTCTGCTTTTTCATGTACCTATAAGATCTCGCTCCCAAAGTATTCGTAGCGTAACTAATCATAAGTTGGCTTTTAATTCTCATTTGGATTCTCTTAGAAAATGTTTTAAAAACCGTTTTAACATCTCAACATTGTTTGTCGCCTTGTTAATGATCGAATTTTATTATTCACTAAGACCATTACTAAAGGTTAATTTAAGAAGTTTTATCATTAACAACGATAGCAAAACTGCTTGTTTATGTCTTCTAACATTGAGTACTTTTAATTACATCAACACACATTATAAACATACTGATTTACTCAGTTTTCAACTTAGACTACTGGCAGCGGTGTGTGCGGCAATGGTGCAATGCTCAGGCTCATTAAACCGATTAAATGTCATTTTGATTTTTAGACGCAATACTACTGTACAGTACGTTATAATGGGTAATCAACGTACCGATGGCGCCTGGCACTGAGCACCTCAAGTTAGCGCTATACAATGCAGGATCATTACATACAGGGCAAGACGATTTTGTAATTGCAATAGACAGTTTTGCTCCAGATATTGTTGCAATAAATGAAACATGGTTAAGACCAGGACAGCACAAATGTGCACCGACTGTTCCGGGTTATAGAATGCATAGCCTACCACGTCCGCTGGCCATGCGTGCAGGTCGAGGTGGTGGATTAGCATTTTATGTTAAACACGGTATAAATATTCGTCTAGTCAACCAAACAAACGAAAATATTGAGCAAATGTGGTTTCATACGCGTATAAATGGACTCCGTATTGTTATTGGTACTGCATACAGACCTCAGTGGATAAATGTCGACTTGTTTATTGACGAGCTCACGGAAGCTATCACCTCTATTTCCAATTATGATTATATTGTATTGATGGGTGACTTCAACGTTAACATGCTAGATATTACTAATAAAAATACTATAAAAATGAACCAATTTTTACATACTATGAATCTCAAACAAGTCGTAACTGAGGCTACTCATTTCACAGCTGAAACTTAAACCCTAATCGATTTGGTATGTACTAATGCAATAATCAGAGATATTTCAGTTTCAAATATCACTTCTTCTATTGGTCATGCACTGGTTAGCGTGACTTTCTTTATTAAAAAACCAAAAGTCCGCCCAAAATATGTCAACTACAGAGCAATTAACAGAATAAATTTTGATAATTTTAAAAAAGATTTAAATCTCATTGACTGGGAATCTGTTACTTTGCTAAAAAATGTTGATTTGATGGTTGAAAGATTTAATAATTTTCTCTCATTCCTCTTTGATCTACACGCCCCAATCCAAAAAATCAAAATTACAAATCGTAAGATTCCCTGGATAACAGACACATGCCGACTGATGATAGATTTACGTAACAAAGCTTACAAAAGATATCGGAAAACTGGTTTAGAGGTCCACAGAAAATATTACAAAAACTTGAAAAAAATAGTGGTGAACAGTATCTATAACGAAAAGCGTGCCTACTTTAATGAACACATAAACTCGCAAGTTAACAATGGCAACATTTTTTGGAGGAATCTCAAAGATAAAATATTAACTGATCCCACTAAAAGCAATCACCTGCCAAACTGTTTTGATAACCCAAACGATATTAATAATTATTTCTTAAATATTCCTTCTACAAGCAATATCTCTATTTCAGATATGACACTACGAATTCCATCGATTCTGTAACAACATTTTTAAGTTTCAATGCATTTCTGAATTTGATATTGCTTCTTATATTAGATCTATAAAATCTAATTCACTAGGAAAGGACGGAATAAGCCGAGATATGATTCTTTTGACGCTTCCTCGTACATTAGATGTCATTACACATATTATAAATTTTTCATTGTCTACTTTTACTGTTCCTAGTCAATGGAAGGAGGCAATTGTGACACCACTACCTAAAACAGAAAACCCTAAACATCTCAAAGATCTACGTCCCATTAGTATTTTACCATTTTTGTCAAAATTACTGGAAAAGGCAGTGCATATTCAACTTAAAAAATACATTGAAAAAAATAATATTTTACCTTTGTACCAATCAGGATTCCGTAAAGGCCGAGGTACAATTACTGCTTTGCTTGACGTTACTGACAATATCCTTGCTAACCAAGACCTTGGCGAAGGCACTATTTTAACGTTATTAGACTTTTCCAGGGCTTTTGACAGTCTTGATATATCGTTACTTTTATCTAAATTGGCTTATTATGGGCTGGACCATAATACTTTGAGTTGGTTGCATAGTTATTTGTCGGGACGATCGCAAGCGGTACAATTGACTAGAAGCGATGGCTCTATCGCATTCTCTAATCCAAGGATAGTTGAACGAGGAGTTCCTCAAGGCTCAATTCTTGGTCCCCTACTTTTTATTTTATACGCTGCAGATCTTGCAAAAGTTATCCATAATTGTGAATTCCATTGCTATGCTGATGACGTCCAACTTTACATATCGGCAAAACCATCAGCTATCGGTAATGCTGTTCTTAAAATGAATGAAGACCTCGATCGTATTGCTAAATGGTCACGCAGAAACTCTCTACTTCTAAATCCTTTAAAATCGATATCTATGGTTCTTGGAAACAAACATCATCGTAACACAATTTTAGCTAAAAATATTAAAATTGTAATCGAGGGAAAAGAAATAGGCTTTACAGATGAAGCCAGGAATCTAGGCATCACCTTTGATGGTTATTTACGTTTTGAAAAACACGTTAATAATGTGGCCAGAAATTGTTTTTATCGTTTAAGAGTCTTGTATAAAATCCGTCATCTCATTTGCATTAAAACTCGTATTCACTTATCCGAATCCTTAATTCTCTCAAAATTAAATTACGGCGATGTTGTTTATGGACCTCGTCTTCTTTCTAGGACACGCCGAATAATTCAACGTGTGCAAAATGCTTGCTATCGATTCTGTTTCGACGTTCCAGCTCGTAGTCATATCTCTCCACATCTTTATAAATCGTCCATGCTTAACATGGAATCGCGCAGGCAATTACACTTAGCTTCTCTTTTATTCGGAATCTTAAAATATAAGACACCAGAATATCTATATTCTAAAATAAAGTTTTCTCCTCACCAAGACAGATCAAATGCAAGAAGTGCGCGTACCTATCTCTCCTACTATAAGCATAAAACTGTATCATTTACCGGCAGTTTTCGACATCAGGCCACCAAGTGTTGGAATAATATACCTCCGCCTCCGCCTGTGAGGCAATGTAACTCTCTTTTCAGCTTTAAAAAATATTTTAAACAATTTTTATTAGAAAATCAAAACAAAAACATTTGATAGTGGCTTATAATTCAAATCTATAGTTAGTAGTAGCACTCTTGACTATGTCATTAGCAACATATTTATTCACATTAATCTATTGCAATTACAAGTACAATTATAAAGATCTATGGTTACCAATAGGAGCAACATATCTCCATCGCGATCGCGCCGCGGGCGGTAGCTGAAAATCAGTGTTCCACCTCCAGCAGGTGAATAATCCACTGAGCTACAGCCTTTTGTACCATTGTAGCACACACGCACACACGCACACGCGCGCAGGCACACTCTCATGTCCATACTATTCTGTGTGTTGATGTAGTTCATGCTGTTGATAACAAAATTTCTTGTTTGTATATGTGTGTGTTACATTTTTGGCTACAATAAATAATTTATCTATCTATCTATCTGTTAAGGGCAAATATGACGAAAGCAGAAACGCCTTCCGTTGGTTAAGAGGTGACGATGAAGAAATGGAACTCGAAGAATTGATACAGTCACGAATCAAATTTAGGATTGAGCACAAAAGGCAGGCGGAGGGGCCGACAGTGAACCGCTTGACCACGCTGAGGTCTAACGTGCAGAAGCGGGAGTTCTATCTGCCAGTTATCATAATAGCTCACTGCTACGTAATGATACAAGTGTGCGGCAACGTAACTATGCCTGCGTTTTCAGTGGTAATCATCAAAATCATGATGGGTTCGAAGACAAACGCACACGCCTGGATGGTCATTCTGGATTCCTTGAGAATAGCTGCCAATGTTCTCGCTGTGTTTATCATACACAAATTTAAACGAAGAACTATTTTATTTACAGCTGGTGTGTTGTGTACAGCCGTCCACATAGGTATCGCTGCTTATGTGTATGCAAGAACAAACGCAATGCTGTCTTTCGATGCTGAATGGTTACCCGGTTGTTTGATAATATTGCAATTTCTTTGTATAGGACTGGGAATAGTGCCAATGCCCACTGTTATAGCTGGTGAGGTGATGCCCTTACAGTTTAGGAGTATTATATCAAGTATTGGTATTGTAGTTTTAACTGCACTTATGTTTGTAATTTTGAAATCTTTTCCGTTACTAATCGATAGTATAGGTTTGGACGGTACGTACGCAATATACGCAGCTGTTATGTCGTATGTGTTTGTAGTGCTCTGGTTCGTTTTACCGGAGACGAGCGGGAAGACTTTGCAGGAAATTGAAGATGAGTTGAAGAGAAAAGATTTAAGGAAAGAAGACATTGAAGAGAAAGTTGGTTTGAAAACAGAAACGGCAGTAAACGATAACGGTGAATCTAGATGAAGTGATAAAGATGGCAAGAGAAATAATGTTAACAGGTCCATTAGTATATGTTTGCATTTAATAAAATATTTCGTCTTTTGAAACAATTGAAGTTTTTAGACCAAACAGATTTATTAATGGTCCATACTTCATACTTTCCGAAATACTTAAAATATCTTATAAATTTATTTACTTGATTTAGTACTTAACAAACAATTTGCTGCAATAAATACAATGATCTGCAGGTTATGTGATTTCATTATGATTAACACTTGAAAAACAATAAATAAACAGATTGCACCAGGCAGCGAGTCAGTTACCATTCATGATAAATTTGTACACATGGTATAAATTGCGTACTATTCACTACATGTATACATTTAAATCCTAACATAGCGTGTAATGTACGCCACTCTAAGTTTGATATACGTTCTATTTCAATGTGAAAGTATAGGAATTCTCAGAAATACTGGGCGAGTCTTGAACGTCAGCAAGTTTGAATTGGTAAATTAAACTGCAGGTATTAGACATTAAGGTACATAATTAATGCTTGACTTAAAATAAAAAAAAAACAAATTGATTATAAACATTTTGAGTAGATCTTTACACGAGGGTTGTTTCTATCTCGCACAGTCAACCTTCTAAAGCAGTTACTGTCTCCGGCATCGCATTGGGTAATAAGCTCTGGAAATCAAAGTTCAGTTCAAGATTCGCATCAATAAAAATTACTCTGACTGCTTTAACAAATAGTACTTTCTATGCGACGCCGCGCCGGATGTGCCTTTAGTAGTAAATGTGCTCCTTTGCATTATATTGCGGCTCTAGTGCGATGCTGCACTGCACTGTAGTATTTGATATCAGTTGTTACTGCAATAACAAGACATCCTATATGTTCATCTATCTGCCAATGAAGTCCATGAAAATCTGTATATATATATATATATAGATTTTGATGGACTTCATTGGCATATATATATATATAATGAAAATGGGTTTCTTTGTCCGCCAATCACGTGAAAACTAGAGAAGGTATCAACACCGGGAACATGAGCCTGAGCATTCGACGCGGAATGATTTAGCGTAGCGTATGCTTGTAGGTTATTTGTTTTGAATTACATAAATCCTTCATCAGTTCATTTCCAATTAACTTTTAAAGACATTCATTTCGTATTATTTACGCGGTTGCTGTAGTAATAGTTGGTATAGAAAGTCAGTTGCGATTGCTCCCAAGGAATATTTCAGACAAATTTCAAGTGAACACCTAGTACATATTTTTTTTTTATTTACGTGTGTAACAAAATGCTAACGGAAATGCACACCTCATTGCCAAATTGGGCCGGCGACGGTGGTAGTGTCGGACTCCAACCGACTAAAAAGCTTCACACGGTATTCCACTCTCATCCACGTGTTCGTGGGGTCGCGGGATAAAGTATTGCAGTTCATCCACGACCCCCCAAACGGCGCCCGAATGACCGGGCCCACCTCGAGGAGGGGAGTGAAGCACCCCTCCCGTTAAAAATCCCTACGTGGCGACACGTCGGAATACGAGACGCATCACCATATCAACCCCAGGAACCCTCTCCAAGGGGGGCACCGGCCCGACACCTAGTACATATAAGTGACATGATTTTATACAAATTACGCCGTATAACAGCTACATACCTATGAACGTTGCCAATGTCATTTTAATACTACTAACGGATTTTTTTAATGGTTATTAGCGTAGAAGGAGACCGAAGAAAGTGTGAATGGATTGTGTGAAAGATGACATGTGTAAGAAGAATTTGAATTCAGATATGAACGCTGATAGAGGGAAGAAAAGTATAATACATACTGTGCCGACCGCACATAGCTTAGAAGCGATAACGGACCATTCGGATTCTGCCCGCCGTACCGATCGGACGTCCCATGCGTCCGCTGCCAGTGCGCGATACCGTTACGCCCGCTCCGTTCGACTCGCCCGTGCACGTGCGCGCCACAACGCCGCTCAGGCGGCCGCCATTTGCGCTCGCGTGCGCCAGTGCAGTGCAGTGCTAGTGTGTCCAGTGCGCGAAAACTCTGCCAGAGCTCGGTTCCGGCACTGTAAGTAGCATTTTCTCTTATTCGCCTCAGCGGCGTGGTTATAGTATAGGGCCCTGTCGCACTAGGCAACGGCTAGGTCTCCTAACCGAGTAGGCACACAACCCCCTCACCGCACGGCGGGGCGGCTGCACAACAAAATGGCGTCCATGCAAATGGACGCCGTATTCGCCCAGTTTGCGTACTTTGTACGCAAACAGTTCCCAGATATCTGGGAACAATTCCAAAAGTCGTCCTCTACCCTTCCCTCGCGATCCGTGAATTTTGACACGGACAGCCCGGCCTCTCCGGACCCGACCCCCGCGAATCACGCTACCCACGCGCCTAACAAGCCGAGGGCGCCCGTGGCGGGACCTTCCAAGTCCGAACTGCCCGCCTCTTCCGACTCTGACTCGGAAGGGACCTCAAGCGGCAGCGAGATGGAGGTGGACTGTCCACCTACCAAAATCACCGACGAAGAGGGCTTCACCCTCTGCGTCAAAAAGCGCAAACGCGCTCCTGAACGGCCCTCCAAGTCCAACTCGAACCGCTCTTCGCCGACTCGCACGCCGGCAAAAAAGGCTGCGCCTCTCGCACATCCACCCAACACCTCAGCCCTGCCCGAGAAACGCGGCCCGAAGCCGCCTCCCTCGATTGTCCTCCAGGACAAAACTAAGTAGAACGATGTTTCCAAGTGGTTCGCGGACCACAAGATCGCATGCCCCAAAGCGCAGAACACCGCGCAGAGCATCAGAATCAACCTCACAACGGTTGATGACTTCAGGGCTGCCACCAGGCACCTATGGAACACCGGTCTCGGCTTCCACACTTTCGCTCTCCCCGAGGAGAAGCAACTCCGCGTCGTCATACGCGGAATTCCATTGGAGATCGACATCTCCGAGGTCATCGATGACCTCAAAAGTCAAAACTTCCCCGTGCTAGAAGCCCGTCTCATGACCAGCATGCGAACAAAGGCCGCACTCCCCCTTATCCTAACGAGTCTCGAACTCTCTCCGGAGGGTAAGATCTTTCAAATTACCCGCCTGTGCAACCTCACCAGCGTGAGGGTAGAGATCCCGCACAAGAAAGGTATCATCGGCCAATGCCACCGATGCCAATCGGCCACTCGGCCTGTAACTGCTTCGCCCGCCCGAGGTGCGTCAAATGCACCGGGGACCACGGGACGATTGAGTGCTCCCGCACCGCGGAAGCGACAAATCCCCCGAGCTGCGTCCTATGCAATGTCGAGGGGTACCCCGCGAATTATCGCGGGTGCACCAAAGCCCCGCGCAGGCAACCCGGGGCCGCGCAGGCAAAACGGCGCACCACTGCCCCCACAAAAGCTGCATCGCAGCCATCTGCCTCGTCCAGGCCAACGTCCGCACAGCCGGCCGTTCCGCCGGCGGTGTCGGCGTGGAACAAACCGCTCCCCAGGCCGAAAGCCGCTGAGGCTCCCAAAGCCGCCCCTTTGTCGGAGCCGCCGTAACCACAGGCTGCTCCCAGCCAAACACCTCCGCACTTGGAGCTTCAGAACGTTCTCGCCTACATTCAAAGGTGAGCATTAAAGACATTCTCCTCTTAGGAGAAAAATTGCGAGCCGCGCAAAACTCGCATGATAGGTTGAGGGCCTGCATCGAGCACGCCGATACTCTCGCCGCACTCGAAGAACCCTTCGTTTAGCCACCCCCAGGACTCTGTCCTTGTCCTTTGGTGTTCCATCTCATTCAAACGTTATGGAGATACACAGGGTCTTAGGCAGAATCAAACCCCGCTCTGTGACTGTCGCGTACTTCAACGCGGACGGCATCCGCTCTCAAAATGAGGAAATAAGCCTGTTTCTTAGGAACCATGAAGTCGACGTCATGCTCATTCAGAAAACGTTTCTCAAACCCTTCCACCGCGACCCGAAAATCGCGAACTACCACATCGTCCGCCACGACAGGCTGACCGCCCCAGGAGGCGGCACACTCATCTACTTCAAGTGGCCCCTGCACTGCATTCCGCTAGTTAGTCCAACCCTCACCAAAATAGAAGTCTCGGCGTGTATAATCTCCTTCACCGGTCACGAACCGATCGTCCTAGCGTCCGTCTATCTATCCCCGAGAAAAGAATTGCGGGAAACAGACATAAGAACCCTTCTCGACCTAGGCCCGGCTGTTATCCTCGCTGGCGATCTCAACAGCAGGCATAGCACCTGGGACCCAAACAAGTCAAACCGCAATGGTGTAATCCTCTCCAAACTCGCGGATAAGCTCAAGTTTAACATTGTAGCTCCGCAAATCCCGACGAGATACCCTACCGTCGCGTCTCACAACCCATCCACACTAGACATTGCGTTGTTCAATAACGTCACCGTCCCGCTGCATTCAATCGAGACCATAGACGATCTCAGATCCGATCACCGCCCGGTTCTTATGAAGCTGGGCCAGCCCGCTGGTGAGGTCCCTCTGACCAAAACCATCGTCAACTGGCGCAGCCTCGAGGTCAAACTCAAGGCCGCGAACCCCCAGCACCTAGACGGAATCCCCGATACGATCGACTCGCTCGGCGCTGCAAACCGAGCGATCGACTCGTTAACAAATTACATCGCCACAGCCGTCGGGGAATCGTCGAGAACGGTGCCCGAGTCGAAAAACGCTACAATGAGACTCTATTCACGATACAGATCCGAGGAATTCAGAATAAAACTGCGCCGCCTTTAAAGGCAGGTAAAAGAGCGCATATCCGAACTCAGATCCGACAGATGGGACAACCGGCTTTACGACTTGGAGCCTTCGAGCGCCAACTTTTGGCGTCTGGCTCGCAGTCTCAAAGCAGAGAACATGGCCCGCATGCCTCCCCTCGTAATGAGCGATGGTTCCTCCCTTGCGTTGGAGGATGCCGAAAAAGCAGATTGTCTCGCCGACAGTCTAGAGAGCCAGTGCACTCCCTCTACTGCACCAGTGGACTCCGATCACCTCAAGTTGGTCGGGGACGAGGTGTGCCGTAGGGCAGCCCTCCCACCAGAAGGTCCCCCCCTAAAACCGGTCTCCCCCGGTGAGGTCGTTGACATCGTAAAGAGGCTGAAAACCAGATCAGCCCCGGGATCCGACAACATCTCCAACAGAGTTGTGAAAAGTCTTTCGTCCCCGATCGTCGGTCTGCTAGTAACCATATTCAACGCCCTGCAAGCCGACTGCTCCTTCCCAGACGCCTGGAAAGAAGCTGTAGTGATAGGTATTCCGAAGCCCGGAAAGCCGAGGAGCCTACCCAACAGCTACCGTCCGATCAGTCTACTGAACACCTTGGGCAAACTTTACGAGTGCATCATTCTAGAGCGTCTGCGCCATTTCACCGCAGAGAACAAACTCTTCCCCGACGAACAGTTCGGATTCAGGAGCAACCACTCTTGCGTTCATCAAGTGCACCGACTGACCGAGCACATTCTGGTCGGTTTCGAGCAACCGATCGACACCTGCGCCGTCCTATTCGACGTCGCCAAGGCGTTCGACAAAGTCTGGCACGAAGGCTTGATATACAAGCTTTACACTCACAAAGTGCCAGACCGTCTATTCACCGTCATTCGAGATTACCTCTCGAATCGCTCCTTCCGCTATCGCGTCGAGTACGCTCTCTCCTCGCCCCGGCCGATTAAAGCCGGCGTCCCTCAAGGCTTTTGCCTCTCCCCGCTACTCTTCTCGCTCTACACGAGCGACATACCGAGAGACCCCTTCGTCAAGATGACCCTTTTCGCGGACGACACCGCTCTTTATCACTCCGGCAGAGCTCCGGGTATTATAACGAAGCGCCTACAGAACGCGACCACCCGCCTAGGCGAGTGGTTCCGGACGTGGCGAATCGATGTAAAACCGGAGAAAAGTGAAGCCATTCACATCACCCACCGTAGGTCATCAACCCTTCTCAAGAAGGCGAAAAAACGCGGCCATGAACTCGGCCAGCTCTCCCTCTTCAGCCAGCCGAACCCATGGAGAAGCTCGGTCAAATACTTCGGCGTCAGTCTCGACACCAGACTCAATTTCGTCGCCCACATCCGCGAGGCGAGAAAGAAAGCGGCCCACGTACTGGGCAAGCTATACCCCTTGCTGTGTAAGAAGAGCAAGTTCTCTCTCAGACACAAGCTTCACCTTTACAAGGTATGCGTAAGACCTATAATGTCTTACACAAGCGTTGTCTTCGCCCATTCGTCCGAAGACCGTCTCAAACCTCTGCAGACTCTCCAGAACTGTTTCACCCGCACCGCGATTGGTGCCGAATGGTACCAGCGCAATGTGGACATCCACAGCGACCTTAAACTCCCAACGATCAAGGAGCACTTTAGAGAGTGCTCCGTGACCTACTTCGCCAAGGCGGCAACTCATCCCAACCCTCTGGTGGCCAGCGCGGCCAACTAAGCGCTACCTCCGAATCCCAGGACGAAAAAGCGCATACCGCGGCACGCGCTTATTCCAACATCCCAAGGGGTTAAACAAGTTAAATGGTGATTATTCACATAAAAAGGAGCAGCTATCGTCATGTTAATCTTGTTATATAATATATTATCGATACCTAAATTAAATTGGGTCAGTATTTGGGGTGTGTTATGTGTGTGGTGTGGAGTGCGTGTGTGCGTGGGCGCGTGTGTGTGTGCGCGTATGTGTATGTGTTTAGATATATTACACTTTGTGATGCTATAGACGTTATCTGACAAGCTCTTCGGTTTCCTCGTAGTTCAGTTTGCTTAAATGAGTCTGTAGTGTTTTCTTGCAGGTGTACAGGGATATATATGTCTTTTATATCAATTTCTCTTTGAACATTGTTGTACACTTGCCTTTGTGCATACAGTGGGCTCCTTTTGTATAATTCCGATTTGGCCATTTGCATAAGTAATCGAAATGTTCGTTTACCTGTTAAATCTTTATAATCTTGTCGGATTTTAATTGTCTTATGTACTTTTAGCGTAGCTTTTAGGATGTATGACTGGCGCACTCTTAAGACTTTGAAATCCTTGTAAAGGGTGTCTGGCGGCAGATTTATATTTTAACAAACGAATATCTCATTAAGTTATAAACAGTGCGGGGGTGCAGTGAAGGTGGTGTCATTAGAATCACCGATCGTGCGGATTTCTTAGTCACGATGTCGCAGTGGTGCAGTAGTGCAGTGGTGCAGTGGTGCAGTGGTCGGGTGAACATCGCGCGTTCGCTATTGAAGCATTTTTCAAGAGTAACGATTCTTACGTACTCGCTCGCCGACAGTTTTGTTCATATTTCAATATTCGACGGATAGGCGATGGGCCGAGTGTGAATTTAATTCGCTCGTGGGTGAAGAGGTTCCGCGCAACTGCTTCGGCACACAACGTGTGCACACCACGGCCAGTACCTAGTCGATCGTCAAGGACCCCCGAAAACATTGAACTGGTTGAACGCAGTTTACGTGAAAATGCACGACTTTCGATACGGAAAAGGGCAGCTTCACTGGGACTTCCAAGAGCATGCGTGCATGAAATTTTGAAAAAAGATATGAAGTTTCATTCTTTTAAAATTCAAATAATTCAAGAATTGAAAAAAATGACTTTGCGTCACGCAAATTTTTTTGTGAAACCACGTTGGAGCGTTTTCGCACTGTGAATTCCATTTTTTGGAGCGACGAGGCTCATTTTCATTTAAACGGATACGTAAACAAGCAAAATTGCCGTTACTGGGCTCTAAGAACTCGCAATCCTCGAATGAAGCACTTTTGGTGCTCCATTACATTGCCCAAGGGTAACTGTTTGGTGCGCTTTATCCACGAATGGGATAATCGGACCATTTTTTTTGAAAATGCACGGGGCCAAGCGACGAATGTTAATGGTGAGAATTATCGGCTCATGATTTCGAATTTCTTTTTGCCGAACCTGCGAGCTCATTCATCATTCTTATCACACACGTGGTTTCAACAGGATGGTGCGACCGCACACACGGCCAGAGCTTCGATGGATTTGTTGCGAGAAAATCTCTCTCAAAAACTGATTAGTCGCTTTGGGGACATCCCGTGGCCACCGAGGTCACCGGACCTAACTCCAATGGATTTTTTTTTGTGGGGCTACCTCAAAGAGAGAGTTTACGCCAACAATCCGCGAACTGTTGTGGACTTAAAAGAAAACATTCGGCGAGAAATCAGCGCAATTGAACCAAGTTTACTGCAGCGTGTGGCACGGAATACGAGGTTCCGTTTCGAACAGTGTGTGCAACAAGATGGAAGACATTTGGATGACATTATCTTTAAAAAATAAAATCCGCATTTGTACTCTATCTTTTAATACTTTTAATAAAATTATATGTCAAACATATTATTTTTTATTTAAATTTGAAAACATAAATCTGCCATCAGACATCCTGTATAAAGCGTCTGTTGAGTACCTGCTCGGTTTTTTGAGCGCCACCTTGATCAAGGCACGCTGAGATTTTTCTAGAGTTATAAATACCGTTTTTTCAGCACAACCCCAGACACCAATGCAGTATTGGATTATCGACTGACATAGGGCGAAGTAAACAATTCGCATGGTGTCCAGAGGCGCAGTGTCTCGTATCCTCCTAATTGTGTAGATAAGACTACGCACGTACTCGAGAAGATAAATTTAAGACATGCTAAACGTAAGGTTTTCATTTAAGATCACGCCGAGATATTTTATTTGTTTTACTCGCGCAATTTCACTACAGCTGCAGTCGCGATAGGAGATGTCAAAAGATGAGCAGTTATGTATTTTTAGAGTGGCAGCGACTGGCGGAGCTGATCGGATTGATTTAGAGAAAGCTAAATAGACTGTTTTGTGGACGTTTAATGTCAGAATGTTGTTATTTAATGCCCTGGCTACTTTATACAAACCTTGTCCTTTTTTTTTTTTTTTTTTTTATTTACGTGTGTAACAAAATGCTAACGGAAATGCACACCCCGTCGCCAAATTGGGCCGGCGACGGTGGTAGTGTCGGACTCCAACCGACTAAAAAGCTTCACACGGTATTCCACTCTCATCCACGTGTTCGTGGGGTCGCGGGATAAAGTATTGCAGTTCATCCACGACCCCCCGAACGGCGCCCGAATGACCGGGCCCACCTCGAGGAGGGGTGTGAAGCACCCCTCCTGTTAAAAAATCCCTACGTGGCGACGCGTCGGAATACGAGACGCATCACCATATCTACCCCAGGAACCCTCTCCAAGGGGGGCACCGACCCGACGGCCCTTGTCGGTCGCGGCGCCAGGTTCCTGCCGAGAAGCCATTCGGCGGTCGTGCGCTCGGTCCCGCCTTGCGGCGGTGAGCTGTCATCGCGCTCCGACCGCGTCCTGTCCCCTAGGCGCCCGCTCTCGGATCCGTTCGGTGTTTACATATAAGTTAAATAGCGTAGGTCCAAGTATACTTCCCTGTGGAATCCCGTAATTTACCTCTATCTCGGCGCTGGTGTAATTACTTATTTTTATACACTTTTTTCTGTGCGTTAGATAAGTTTCAAACCACTGGAGTGCAATACTTCTTATGCTCGCGGCCTCTAGTTTTTTTTTTAAGAGTATGTCAGTTGAGACAGTGTCAAAGGCTCTAGACAGGTCAAGAAAGACACCCAAGCAGTGCTCACCTTTGTTTATGTATTCTGCAACCCGATTTACCAGAAACGAGACTGCATCTCCAGTTGACCTCCTACGGCAAAAACCAAGCTGCTGATTTGATATGATGTGGTATTTTTCCAAAAATCGAACCAGTTGCAGATTCACGACTTTTTCTAGAATTTTTGATATCACGCAAAGCAAAGCAATCGGTCTATAATTTTCTGGGTTGTTATCGAGACTATTTTTATATATTGGGGTAATTGATGCCGTCTTCCATATTTTCGGAAAAACTCCAGTTGTTATGCTGAGGTTAATAATGTGTAAAAGGGGAGAAAGAATGCTGGAAAGGGTGTGTCTAAGCAGAGAAACTGTGATACGGTCCATATCTGGAGAGCTATCAATTTTGAGGCTAAGAATTACTTGCCTTAAATCAGTCTCGTTTGTGGGGCTCATAATGAAAGTGTTTGGGTTTGATTTGGCACATTTATAACCTTTGACAATTAATTCCTGACTTACCCCTATCTTTCTTATAATTCGCTCTGCGTAAGTCTCGCCTACCGAAGCAAAACGCGTATTACACAGATTTAAAGAGGCCGATGGGTCAGCCGTGTCCTTAGTTAGGTTAATATTCCGATTTACTGACGTACTGTTGGCGTATAGCTCTTTCAACTTGTGCCATAATTTTCGTGGGTTATTTTTATTATCAATAATTTACTTTCTATAGTATTCCAGTTTTAAATTTCGAAGCAATGTTTGAAAATAATTTCTGTATCGGATGTAAATTTGATGTCATTCTCTGGGTCGGCTATTTGGATTTGATGCAGCTTGTCCCGATGTATCATACATCTAAGAATACCAGGTGTGACCCAAGGTTTTAAAATGTTTTTCCTCCTACTTATTTTATTCACTTTTGTGCTTTTATTGATATAATCTGTAATCTTTGTACTAAAGTTATGTGAAGCGGCATCTGCATTTGTCTCCCGGAGAATATCTTTCCAGTCCGAGTTTTTAATAAATTTGGTCACTGCAACCAAGTCTACTATAGTTCTTGTTTCTTTTTTCATTGGGTTTCGTTTTACTTTTAACGGAACATAAGCTAAGGCCAAGTCATGGTCAGTAATATTCGTTTTGCAAACGAATCCGAATGGTTTACTAGTTGTTTTAACAAAGATATGGTCAAGACAGGATGCACTTCTCGTTGGTTCCGATATCGCGGAAAGGAATCCATGAGATGCCATCAAAGACAAGTAAGTCGTTACCTGGGAGTCTATGAGGTTGTTGATATTTATGTTTATGTCCCCAGCTACAATGACCGTCCTTTTAGGATCAATGTTATTTAACGTACTGTCAAGAGAATTAAGGAACGTGTCTGTGTTGAGAAAGGACGGTGATCGGTAAATTCCTAAAATCAAAATTTCTTCATTTAGATTTATGGTAAGACTGTTTGCTTCATAAAGTGAACATGTTTGAGTCGCAATATTGCTCTTCCACGAGTTTTTGATATAAGCTATAATGCCACCGTTTTTATTTATTTGCGATGAAGATTGATGCACTGTATATCCATTTAACGGTTCTATAATTAAACCGTCAAATAACCAACATTCTGTTAATATTATAACATCATCATCCGAATCCAGTCGCTTTAAAGCAACCAAAAACTCATCGAAATTACGTCTATAGCTACGTATATTAAAAGTTAATACTTTTAAGGTGTTTTGAACCGTGATTACCGCACTCTTGCACTGTTCTATTGAGTCGAAACTGCGACAGTCTACAGCTAAGATTTGATCTATGTCGTCGGCAATATTACGTAACTCCATTTTTGTTATATAGTGACATTTCGATTAAACCTAGTACCATCTAAATTGTACTATATGTATTGAGTGCAAGAGAGTTATCATGAGTGACACCATAAGGTGTGATTGTTATTGTGTAAGTTAGTAACAATTTTGTTGGCTAGCGAAGGTATATTTGTATACGGCAAGATGTATTTTAAGTGTTGATGGTGTATGTTTGACCCAAATTTGTGACAACTGCTATAATTATATTTTAAGTTTTCATGAGAAATATCAATTTTTTTAATAGTTTTGCAATAAATAATTGTTTTAATAAAATACAAAATACCGACTAAAATTATAAAAATTACAAAAGGTTTCTTTTTAATTTGGACTCTTTGCATGCAATTTAAATTCCGCGGGAGATGAACAGTGGTGCAGCAAATCCGAAGAGTTATGAAACGCAATCGCAGGACTTCCTTCTTGTTTACGAATATATATAATGCCATTTCTAATCCAGCAATATTTATATCCAGCGTCGGGAAGTGACGACCCCACCGCCCATTTGCTGAAGTGTATATGACTATTCAGTATATTTACACTTCATCAAATGCAATCAGTCAACCGAACGATGGCGGTATATCCATCCAAGGAAGCAGAGGGAAATCCCGGACGTGGGACGGGCAGCAGCGTTTCACGATAGGACCTCCGTAACTGCGATCGCCAAGCCGCCTGCCAAGCGTGGCGATTATGGCAATTCCCCCCTTATGATGATATCACAAAATAAAAACCGGCCCCTAGTCCCCGGCGGCCCCGCTATTCCTGGCTACAGTAGCGGTCACGGTAACGGCGGGGCAAGGGGTGCGAAGAATCTCCGGAAGCGGCCAGGCTACCAAAACCAACGGCATTTGGCCCTGGCAACACTCAACACGCGTACACTGCGGACCGACGAGAACATGATTGAGCTGGAGGAGGAATTGAGCAGGTTAAGATGGGATATAGTAGGGTTATCCGAAGTCCGAAGAGAGGGAGAGGACACGATAACTCTTAAATCCAGCAACCTGCTCTATTTTCGGGAGGGCGACCGGCAGTCCCAGGATGCCGTCGGGTTTATCGTCCGCAAGTCTCTTGTGAATAACGTTGTCGACATCGTTAGTGTGTCAGCAAGGGCAGCGTACCTGATACTCAGAGTTACCAAGCGTTTCTTGCTGAAGGTCATACAGGTATACGAACCGACTACGGCACACTTTGATGACGAGGTGGTAACTGTGTATGAGGATACTTCTAAAGCCATACACAGTTCCAAAACTCAGTACACCGTTGTCATGGGAGACTTTAATGCAAAACTAGGGCAGCGAAGTAGTGGAGAACTGAAAGTGGGGCAATTTGGATATGGACAGAGAAATCTACGGGGCCAAATGCTCGCCGACTTCATGGAGAAGGAGGGTCTCTATATAATGAACTCCTTCTTCAAGAAGCGGGCCAGCCGTAAGTGGACGTGGATTAGTCCTGATGGAGCCACTAAAAATGAGATAGACTTCATCATGTCGACGAAGAAGCAGATATTCAAGGATGTCTCAGTGATCAATGCTCTAAAAATGGGCAGCGATCACCGAATCGTGAGAGGCATTTTGAATATCAACATAAAGCTCGAACGATTTCGACTGGTGAAGTCCACGCTCCGGCCAGCGCCCATCCAACTCCAAAATCCCGAGAGCTTTCAGCTAGAACTACGAAATCGCTTTGCATCCTTAGGCGAGTGCATTGATGTGGACGATTACAACACCAGGTTCGTAGATGCTGTCCGTACGGCAGGACTTAAGATTTTTAAAGTCCCCCGTACCAGAAAGAAGAAGCCGATCTCTGACCACACATTAAACTTCATGACCGAAAGACGAGAACTGGTCCTGAAGTCTCCTGAAGATGCCACCAAATATCGGCAGCTGAATAGGCAGGTCTCTAAGTCTCTGACTCGCGACATACGCCGATTTAATACTGACAGTGTTAAAGAGGCAATAGATCGGAACAACGGCTCAAAAGTGTTCGCACGAGATCTGTCTATCGGACAAAGCCGGTTGACGTGGCTGAATACAGAGGACGGAAGGATCGTATCGTCAAGGGCCGAGGTTCTGGAGGAGATTCAGCGGTTCTATGGACAGCTGTACACGACTACAAGTTCTCCTGGTGGACTAGCATCAGATCCAAGAGCTAGTCTAGCCCGACACTACTCTGAAGATATCCCGGTTGTCAGCCTACACGAGATTAGTGTGGCTCTGAATCAGCTTAAAGGCAACAGGGCACCTGGTGATGACGTAATAACAGCTGAACTTCTGAGAGCTGGTAGAAAGCCGATCCTCGAAGTCCTGCAGAAGTTGTTTAATTCTGTCATACTAGAAGGCCGATCGCCTCGGGCATGGCACGAAGGTGTGGTGGTGCTTTTCTTCAAGAAGGGAGATAAAACCCAGTTGAAGAATTATAGACCCATCTCACTTTTGAGTCATGTCTACAAGTTGTTTTCCAGAGTCATCACGAATCGTCTCACAATCAGGCTCGACGACTTCCAGCCTCCCGAACAAGCTGGATTCCGTAAATGCTACAGCACTATAGACCACATTCATACGCTGCGGCAGGTTATACAGAAGTCCCATGAGTATAACCAGCCCCTATGCTCAGTGTTTGTGGACTATGAGAAAACCTTCGATTCGATTGAGATATGGGCCGTGTTGCAGTCCCTCCAATGGTGCCAAATAGACCACCGGTACGTCGATGTTTTATGGTGCTTGTACGAGAACGCCACCATGTCAGTCCGCCTCGAAGACCAGAGCTCGAAACCGATCCGATTGCAGCGTAGAGTAAGACAGGGAGACATCATATCTACGAAACTGTTCACCGCTGCATTGGAAGATGTCTTCAAGCTTCTGGATTGGGGAGGATATGGCATCAATATCAACGGCGAGTACATCACGCACCTTAGATTTGCCGACGATAACGTGGTTTTGGCTGAGACCATGGAGGACCTCAATACAATGCTCGATGATCTTTGTAGAGTTTCACAACGAGTGGGTCTTAAAATGAATATGGACAAGACCAAAATCATGGCAAATGTCCATATTGTACCCACTCCAGTAACAGTTGGAAGCTCTACACTTGAAGTTGTTGACAGATATGTCTACCTCGGACATACAATCCAACTAGGTAGGTCCAACTTCAAGAAAGAGATCTCTCGTCGAATCCAACTCGGATGGGCAGCATTCGGGAAGCTAAGACATATCTTCTCGTCTAAAATACCGCAGTGTCTCAAGACAAAAGTCTTTGACCAGTGTGTGTTGCCACTGATGACATATGGAGCAGAGACGTGGCCACTTACTATGGGCCTTGTCCGCAAGCTTAAGATTGCTGAGAGAGCGATGGAGCGAGCTATGCTCGGAGTTTCCCTGCGAGATCGAATCAGAAATGAGGAGATTCGCAGGAGAACCAAGGTCACCGATATATCTCGAAGGGTTGCCGTTGCAAAGTGGCAATGGGCAGGGCACATAGCTCGCAGAACCGACAGCCGTTGGGGCAGAAAGGTTCTCGAGTGGCGGCCACGTACCGGAAGACGTAGCGTGGACAGCCCCCCACAAGGTGGACCGACGACCTGGTCAAGGTCGCTGGCAACCATTGGATGCGGGTGGCCCAGGACCGGTCTGAGTGGAAATCTTTGGGGGAGGCTTTTGTCCAGCAGTAGACGTCTTCTGGCTGATTGGATTGGATTGGATTGGACAAGGACAATCAAAACAAGGAAAAGGAAAGACTAGCCAAGATGGTAAACTGCGCTGCTTGCAGTAAAATCCTAATAAAATATTTAATGTAGAATTTGATAAAATTTTTTACTTTCAAATGTGGTGCTTTTTCCAATGCGTTTGAAATAAAAAAAAAGAAAAGAAAGTACAACAGACGGGATTTGATCACTGGTACTACGATTCCGTTCAGCAACCAATAGACATATACCGCTGCGCCACTCGTGCTATTACGTATAGCGTGAAATTTAGATTTAATTTTACCGACCAAATCTATTTTTGTGTTCAAAGGCGGTATATTTACTGGGCGTCTTTTTAGAAGTACCCACGTTTGTGTTCTTCTATCACTCGATTTTTATATTTTAATAAGTTCTAACACGTGTTATTTAATGTTAGTAAGCTTATTTTTGAGAACGAGTTCACGTTTTATCAATGTCCTTTGATAACACCAAAGCACAGAATTGCTCCACGCACTACAAGTTTTTACCACAGTAATTTCCAATGATCACTAGGAAGTCTTTGAGATTTTTAGATGTCTACACTTACACAAGTTGGTTGCGCTTTAGATTTACTGTTACGACACTTTTTTTGCAATTTTAATAACTAGTTTTATTTTAGTTCAATTTTGTTTACAGAGACAGTGTGAATGCTTGCGATCCCAACTAACCTCCTCAATCATATAACAAAGAAAGTAATAAGAATGGACGTGGATAGTTATAAGGGTAGAGGAAGACCGAAGAAAGTGTGTATGGATTGTGTGAAAGATGACATGTGCAAGAAGAGTGTGAATTCAGATATTACGGCTAATAGAGGGATATAGAAGAGAAGTACATACTGTGCCGACCCCCCACATAGCTGGGAAAAGGGCAGGAGAAAAAGGAAGACAGCATTCTGATAATAAGGTTATCTGACTAATGTTCGTATATATTATGTTAAGTTTTATAAATATTGCTTAGGTTTATAAATTAATTTATAAAAAAACTCATTCATAAGTGTAATTTTATTTGTTTTGATTTAGATGTTTATGCATAACAAATAAACTATTATCTTTTACGATATCATTTCTGATAATATATTTAATCAGATTAAATAAATAATGTTTTTCCGATATACGATTTCATTGACTTCCTTTGGCAATATCTATAAACTCCTGGTAAGGATTAGCATGAATAGACATAATCTGTTAAATCTTAGTGGGAAGTCTGAGAGATGAGAGCGAGGTAGACTACAGACGCCATTTTTGCGTGCGAAAAGGCATACGATAAATTTCCGCGGGAGGTCCTGTGGTGGACTCTGAAAGTGAAAGAAGTGCCTGGGAGATATCTGCAGCTTATTCGTGCTACGTACTGTCGTGCCAGTACACACATCCGGTCCACTGCTGGCGAAAGTGACTAGTGACGTGAAGTGACACTGAGTTTCGGTGTCTTGGTGAGCCTACACCAGGGGTTGGCATTAAGTCCGTATCTCTTCCTCCTGGTAATGGATGCACTGACATAAGACATACATGAGGAGGTACCCTGGAGTATGCTTTTTGCTAACGACATCGTGCTTATCTGGGAAGATGAATGCGAGGTGCAAAACAGGTTGGAAAAATGGCGAAATATATTAGAGAAAGCTGGGCTTTAAATCAGCAGGACCAAAACTGAACATTTGTTCTTTGACCTCGGCGGTCCCACCAGCTTTTCCCCAATCGCTTTAAATGATGTATCCCTACCAACCTGCTCCGATTTCAAGTACCTAAGTTCAGTCATACAATGCGACGGCGATATTGATCGAGATGTGAGAAGCCGAATAAATACAGGATGAATGAAATGGCGACAGGTCACTGGAACGACTTGTGATCCACGAATGCCTCTTAAAATTAAAGGACAGAAGCCCTTCGGCAAGGGTTCGGCAGAACTACAAGTCGGTCTATAGACCTGTCCTATTATATGGAGCTGAGTATTGGGCCACTAAGGGTTCAGATGAATGGAGATTACATGTGGCAGAGATGCGAATGTTAAGATAGATGTGCGGTGTGACAAGGATGGATAAAATTAAGAATGAGATAATTTATTTTTTTGATACACCAACAGCAATACACACAAAACATTCAAGCTTAAAATTAACAAGTATAAAATCAAGTAATGGTATGTAAGCCAATTACAGGCATGTACGGTAATCTCTTATAACACACCATGGCATGCTATTGCAATTTAACAAACAACAGAAAAACAGGTTAAATTTGAATGTTAACAGTACGAGATAGGAAAAATAAAACCCCAAAAACGAACACAAAACAAAAGTTAACTACTTAACATTCTTTCATCAATTATTAACAAAGAAACTTGGATACTAGATTGTTTTTGAGACCAGGACACGTGTAAAAAATGTCGATGCCGTCAATTAGTGTACATATTTTGTTATATTCACTACAAATTTTTGACAAAGGGGAATATTTAAGGAGGTGTATTCTACTTGCGGGGATATGGAAATTTTTAGTGATAGAATGCCGTGGGCAGTGGTATGGAAAGCTAAAGTTGATTTTCTGAAGAAAATGGTTACAATCTATGCTTCCGGAAAATAGTTTTTTTAGGAACTTTATATTAATTATTCTACAACAGTTGCTCAGCGATATTATTTTAAAATGTTTAAGACGTAGATCATATGTAGTACGGTAAGATATGTTAGAAGAATGAAATGCCAAGTGCCTAGTCCATGCACGCTGTACGCTTTTAATTTGCTGCGAATAAGTAGCTTAATGGGGACCCCAAACTACTGATTCGAACTCAAGTTGACTGCGAATCAGCGAGTTGTATAGTATTAATTTTAGTGTTTGAGGACATAAATCCCTTAGTATTTCTTTTTATGAATCCCAGCATCTTACTAACAATTGCATGAATATGTGCTTTGAATGTTAGTTTGCTATCCATCATCACACCCAAATCTCGAATTTCATTGACTTGCTGCAGAATGTCACCATTTAATATACAACAGAATGTCGTAGGAAATCATATTTTAGAGAATTTTATGTAATAGGACTGTTTTGGTATTTATTATCATTGCATTTAAATTACACCGTATATTTATTCTATCTAAATCACATTGTATAAGTTGTAAGTCTGTTGCTAAAGTAACTGTTCTGTATTTAAATCGTCATCATAATAACAAAATTGCCTGTCGTGTATTTCTGAAGCTGTATCATTAATAAAGGCCGAAAACAATACAGGACCAAGATGGGAGCCTAGTGGTACGCTCGAAATGTCTATGTAATCCTGTGATTTATGACGATTCATTACTATAAACAGGAGTTTTTTGCAAGATACGAACGAAACCATTCCAATAACGGCCCACCAATTTCAAAACATCGTAATTTATTTATTTAACGAGAATGACATACTTTATCGAAGGCACTGGAAAATTCCATTTTAATTGTAACTACTTCCAGGCCTCTGTTAATTTCCCGGCAGAGGTAAGATGTAAACGAGACTGAATTAATTTCAACCGAGTGGCCTTTACTAAACCCGTGTTGATGTTTAGAAATAAAGTTATTCAGATGCTGTGTAAAAAAAGGACAGACAAGCGATTCGAAGAGCTTTGGAATGCATGAAAGTATGGAAATTGGTCTGTAGTTACTAACATTGCTTGCCTTTCTCAAATACTGGGACTACTTTAGAGCTCTTCTAAATGTCTGGAAATACACCATCATTCAAGGATCTATTGAAAATAATTGACAAACCTAAAGCCAAAGCAGAGCCGCAACGTCTAACAAAAACCGGGAGTATATCGTCATCTGTGCGATTTGCGGTCCGGTAGATGCAATCTGGTTTTCCTGATACATAGTTGCTGGTACAGTGGTCTCTCTCCATTTCGTCTATCTGTGATGAAGCGTCAAAAGCTTTTAGAATTCCTACGAATATTAACTTCAATTCTCTTTTTATCTACATGAAGACATTGCTTGCTTAATTTGTGAACATGCTTTCGAAGGAGCACAAATTCTAATTGGTTACGCAGATTTTTATATTTCTTAAATCTATACCTCACTTTCTTTTTCTCAGAAATAATCTTTATTAGAGTGTTGGTGAAACATGGAAGAAATTTAGCAGACACAGGCTTCATTCGTGTACTAAATAAATCAATAGCCGTATAAATTAAATGATGAAAATATGTTAGTCATTTCATTTACATTTTGACACGCCTCTAACATTTCATTCCAATTAATATTTATTAAGTAGGATATGATTTGGCTATAATCTGTTCGAAAGAAGTTGTATCGGGGTGTTAATATAGGTTTAAGGAAATAAGGACTATTTGTGATAAGGAAAATAATAGAGGAGGATAATTTTGGTCGAATTTGCTCAATACTTTATTGGATTTAGCAACTTTCAATCCATTGATATCATTAAGAACAAGAACCAATATTTTACTCTCTACATTATTCACTTTATTAAATTGTGATAAATTCATATTCATAATTCATTGCACTACATAAGGAGCATTCCAATTTTTGAGACCAATTTGACTAAAATTAAAATCACCCAAAATTATCACTTGATCATGTAACGAGATACATTAATTTATAAAAATAAATTAATGATTCTAAAAAAATGTATCAAGTATTAAATAGCTCAAATAAAATTTATTGAAATTTATAAAGATGAAAATATAATTCAACGAAAGTTAAAAAGTGAAATAGATGTTTCTAAAATATAAAACTATACAAAAAATATATTTAAAATTATTTTAAACAAACTTTGTTTTATGTCTAAAATACGAATATATATAAAGAAGTTAAATATAGAAAAAGGATTCATGATAATAAATAAAAAAGTTAAAGTACAAAAGTTAGATATTTGTAAAACGTCCAAAGGACGTAATTAGGAACACTTCGTGTATTAGCCGGCTCTGCGGCCGTGCGGGCGCGCGAGCGCGGCGGAGACGCATACTAGCGCTCCTACGTACACATGGGTTCCGGACATGTACTGCGTACATCTCGAACGTAAAAATTTGCTTCTTGCAAATTGATTGAACTATTGATTGGAGATTATTACTGACCTCCAATACATATTAAAATGAAGTATAGGAATGGTGTACTGTATACTGATTGAAATGCTAAAATATAATAATACAAATAATAGGTTGGAGAAAAAGAAATCCATTGTTTTTATATGAACTTCAGGACTTTATTTAACATGCTTCGGATTGTCCGATTTGAGTCAAATATGCACCGTTTTGTTCTATGATTTGTTGCCATTTTAAAGGTAACTTCATAATGCCTCTCTCGTAGAAGTCCTGGTCTCTATTTGCAAAAAACTCTAGTAGCCGATTTTCACAATCTTCTCTAGATGCCATTTTTTTATCACTAAAGAAATTTTGTAATGCAAGAAAAAGATGGTAATCGCTTGGTGCCAAGTCCGGACTGTATGGCGGATGCATTAAAACTTCCCAACCAAGCTCCCGAAGTTTCTGGCGAGTCACTGTAGACGTATGTGGCCTAGCGTTGTCCTGGTGGAACACGACACCTCTCCTGTTGGCCAATTCTGGCTGTTTCTGATCAATTGCTATCTTCAAACGTTCCAGTTGTTGACAGTAGAGATCAGAATTTAGTGCTTAGGCATGTGGAAACAACTCATAATAAATAATCCCCCTCCAGTTTATTTGTTAATTGGTGTGGCACCCAAACATCGAGCTTCTTTTTGAATCCAGCTTTGTGTAAATGGTTTAAAACTGTTTTGTGGTCCATTTTTAGCTCCTGGGCGATGTTACGACTGCTAAGATGCCGGTCAACTTCGATCATTTCTCCGATTTTATCGACATTTTCGGCGACCGGCCTACCTGTGCGAGGTGCATCTTTAACATCAAAAATTCCTGAACGGAATCTACGAAACCAAAATTGCACATAATTGGCTGTTACAGTATCGGGTCCATAAACACCATTCACAATTTTAGCCGCCTGGCTTGCATTTTCGCCTTTGTCAAAGAAAAACTGTAAAATTTACCGAATTTTCTCTTTGTTCACTTCCATTTTTAACACCCTGTAACTCACAATTGAATGCACCAAACAAAAAACAGCAAAAGAATTTTTTTGCTGCGAAATGTCACCTTTCCAACGAGCGTAAATCTGAAACTGTTTGATCGATACTTTACGAGAAATTTATCACTACAGCCATCTACCGAAAATATAATGGATTTCTTTTTCCCCAACCCAATATGATTGTATAGTGAAATATGAAAGTATAAGTGTGAAAGTCTCTAGTGACGAGTTATAAAAGATACATCGGTTCAAATTCGGGAAAAATATGAGAATGCAAATAATAATGTATTATGATACAACATAATAAAGTAAGAGTGTGAAGGTCTTTAAAAATAAAATTTATAAAGTATATGGATTCGAAACCGTGTAAAATGGTGCATGACAAAATTAACATATAACATCATGTTGGTGGAGGAGGTGAGATACCAGCCGGGTGTAATTGGCGGTTATTTATGTAACTACTTGATTATACTCCGGTTCGTTAAGAGTGTTAGATAGCACTTCGGTGATATCGAAATACTCAGAACCATGTCTTAGAGCTTCGGCTCTATGATACGTGGGTACTCGGCGTCTTAGTGTCTTGCCACTATGATACGTCGTGTTTAATAATATTTGTTTATTCCAAAGTCAACTCGAACTGTGTCGATGCATTATGAGGTAGCGGAAGCGGACGCGAGCTACTGCCTCGATGCTTATCAAACATTGAAACTGAACTGATGCGTCTTACAGATGCGGTTGGCTGAGGACTTTTGCAAGATATTGATGTCTGTTGTGGTATCTTGTGCGCCTTTCATGATGATTGCGCACATGATAGTCAATTGCATGTCTGTCGCAGTTCAGTGATACGACGTTTTCGACGATCTCTGCGTTAAATGTCACTTTTGAAGGTTGCGCCTTGCGTTATGGTTTGACACTTTATCTTATTAGATTTTTCCAAGTCGGGTCCCTTGATGACGGGGCTGCAGACTGTCGGCCCTCCCTATTTTATGAAATTTGCAAATAAAGGCCTCAATAGCTCCCCATCTTTTAAATATATGGCGAGTTGTCGGTGGGCGAGACAAACTTGATCAAAACAGCATTTTACTCAACGACAAAGACTCTATGCCTGATGGCTCATAATAAAAATAATATTTATTGGCTATATACTTCGTGGCCCTATGGAACATGGTTCAGATTGAAACCAAATACATGTCGAGTTCCCGTGGAGCCTTCTGGCAATGACAGAAGTTCTGTCCTGAAAGTTTTTGAAACAAGCAGATTCATTAATGGTCCACTCTTCATACTTACGGAAGTACTTAAAATATCTTTTAAATTTGTTAACTTCATTTGGTACTTAACAAACAATTTACTGTAATAAAAACCATTGCAGGTTATGTAATCTCATTATAATTAACGCGTTGTTACACGCAGATGGATTACTTAGCAATGTACAATTGTACCAGTAGTACTAGTGTACTAAACAAATGTACAGTTGTTTTTGATATTCTAATTTATTACTCTTTATATATATAATGATAATAGTACTAAATCAGTTTGGCATTCCATCGCTTAACACTTCAGCCTTGAACGAAACGGCAAGAAGCGAAATGAGCAGTTACAAAATTAAACTTTTTTTTCGATAACTGTAGAAACTATTATCGTTTTATAGAAAATACAACAAACTACAAGACAAAAGTTATTGTGTTTTTTACAATTGATTTAGATCGTTATTGCGTTGGTGTAAGATTTACTTTTCCAGTTTGTTTCGGCGAGTGCGGCAAGTAGCGGTCAACGTTCGCTTGTGAATAATTACAATTACACACACTAACGGCGATTCCAGTACATCTACTACACAATACACATGAACAGCTCTTTTACTAACTAATTCTCGTAATCCACAATTTAAAGTATAGACAAAAAGAAAATCCAGGTCAATGCTTTAAATTCTTTTTGCACTGAGTATCCGTTACTTTCTTCATTAAAACAGGTCGAAAACAATTCAACTGTTAGTATTATTCTATTTATCAAATTAGCACTAACACACAGAAACTGTAAACACTTTTTAATCCCGACAAAAAAAGAAGTATATATATTATTAAGTTGGACGAGTGTCCATCTGTCTGTTTGAGTGTGTTCGCCCCAAGCTTTGTACATCTCGAAATTAATTTTGATCTAGTTTCTTTCCTTTTAAGAGAAATTAAGCAAGTGTGTTCGGTTTAAATTATAATGTTTAGGTTAAGGCGCTCCATTTTTACTTTGTATTTGTCCTGGGTGTTTTAATAAATTCCAGTAACTCTCACACCAACGCTTTCAGTGGTAATCCATTCAAGAACTAACTGCTAACTATTCAACACAAATTAATGAAACTAGGTGGCAGGAACTGGTGAAGTCAAATGAAGACCTCAGTATAATAAAACATTGTTTAAGAGACGGCGGTTAGCAAATAACATCTAATTAGAACTAGGATAATTATCCTGCCTTGTATCAGCATTATCTTAGAAGTCGGCAACATCGTCTCCCAAAGAAAAATCAATAAATGTATAGAAAATAATGAACGCTTGATTCTAAGGTGTAAATTTACTCCATAAAAAATATCGAAAAGAAGATAAAACCAAAACGATGATTCAAGGCGTGGTCAAAAGTTAAACTCTGTTGATGTTAATAAACATTTACTAAGTACTTGTATTATTATCTTAAAGTGGAAAATTAGTTTGAATAATGAAGGAAATTTTCCAAATTCACGTAGAAAATACTCTACACATCATTTGAATATAACAACGAATAGTACCTAGTCGTAACGAAATAATCTCTGTCTATTTTATCTTAATCACATGCAGTATAAGTAGTAATATTATCATAATCATCAGCCGGTAGAAGTCTACTGCTTGACATAGACCTTCACCAAAGATTTCCACCTTTTTTTGTTTTTTTTTTTTCTCGCGAGGGAAATCTTCTTAAAAGATACCTTGTATCTGGGGGGAAGACAAGGTTATGTGGGGATTCTACCCACTAACACCGCCTCGGTGGTCTCCTTCAGTACATTAGGAGGGGCTCCGGGATCTCCTACGGAACGCACCGGTGCCCCTCTGCACTCTGGCTAAAACATTTCACGGAAAGGCAAAGCCCTCCTTAACACCCACGCTGTGCTACGGCAAATACAACACCACAATGTATTTACCGTCCTCCTAACGCTCGCTTATTAAGCTTTGAGGGCCCCCACCCTCAAAGCCCACGAAACCAAGGAACCTTTTAGTCGCTTTGTACGACAGGCAGGGAATACCTTAGTCCTATTCTTAATGGCCCGGGTCTACAGGGCTGACGGGTTGGGGCGTCCGTTGCCATCGCCCCGACGTCCTCGTCTATGGACGGAGTCGGCTCTCTCCCGACTTCGCTCAGCGGAGTCCTTCTGCATCATTACGGTTTCACAGAAGGAAACCAACGCTATCCACCCATTTTTCTTTGCTAGTGCAGTTGATATCGCTATTGGCAAAGTAAGATCATGTCCGACCTTATGGATCAGAGTTTGCCGTTCGGACTCCCACGTAGGGCATTCTGCGAGCGTATGCTGAGCGGAATCCAGCTCCCCACCACAGTGGTGGCATTGCGTAGTTAGTTAGCGTCCGATCCTATTCAGGTACTCACCAAAACACCCGTGTCCTGTGAGTACCTGAGTCAGCCTGAAGGTGATATGCGCCACTCCGCCCTATCTAAGCCAGGCTTCGAGGTTCGGCAGAAAAGCGCTTACTATACGCTCTCTCTCCATACCTCAATGCGCGGCGGCGCTAATGCCTGTGCACTTCCACCGTATCTAGAGGTTAGGCTTCTTCTCGACGAGGACGCAGACGCGAATAAATCCGTGCGTCCATTTCCGCCAGAATGTCCAGAGGTGGGAATCGGGCCAGGATAGTGGCTGCCTCAAAACATATCGTTCGATATCTACGTGCGATACGAATGGCTATCTTTCGCTCCAGGCTGTTAACTTTAGCCCGGCAACGTAAGCTGCCCTTCGACCGATCTGGCCAAACCGGAGCACCATAGAGAGCCATTGATCGCACGACGCCCGCATAGAGGCGGCGGACTCCTTCGCGAGGGCCTCCGAGATTAGGCAGCAGTTTATGCAGAGCACCTACTACTTTCTCAATCCTCGGGACCAGGCGGTTGAAGTGCTCCTCGAACCTCCATCGACTGTCTAAGGTGAGACCAAGATATTTCATCACTGATCCCACTCGGACAATTACGTCACCTACGCGAACCGAGAAGCTGGGTGGTTCTCTTGTTGTAGGTAGCTTATGAAACCATAGCGCCTCGGTCTTATTTGGCGCTATCCTAAGACCCAACTCCTGGATTTTATTCACGACACATGCCACTCCAAGTTCGGCTTGCTGGATAGTGCTCTCAAAGCTGTCTCCGCCGGCCATCACTAGGGTATCATCTGCATAGCATACGACACTCACATCAGCAGGAAAATGGACTCTAAGGACCGAATCATATGCCAAATTCCACAAAAGTGGGCCCAACACAGACCCTTGTAGTACTCCGCAGTTCACCTCCCTTTTACAAACTGCGGTGTCCCGAGCTACGTACTGGATGCACCGATCCTGCAAGTAAGCTTTGACAATGCGTTGTAGGTAGGAGGGCACGCGATGGTGCGCCAAAGCCTCTCTAATTATCTTCCAAGACAAAGAGTTAAAAGCATTGGTAGCATCAATGCTAACTGCCACTGCTGTACCACCTTGTGTCACCACCCGCTGCGACTGCTCTCGGACGCGAAGAATCGCGGCCAAAGTCGATCTCGCTCGCCGGAAGCCATACTGGCCATTTGAAAGATCAGGGCCCACTTGATGCAGATGCACTTTGAGACGCTCAGCAATTATTCGCTCAAACAATTTACCGGTCTCATCCAGTAAGCATATCGGGCGGGACGAAGAGGAGCAGTCTGCGGGTCTACCAGCCTTCTTAATTAGTACCATCCTAGCATCCTACCAGCCTGTTGGGAACACGCCGGAGCGGAAACAGCTGCCATAACCTAACAGCTAAGCCGGCTGCTAGAGCTTGTACCCAAACCCGACCAGGAATGCCGTCAGGACCTGGTGCTGTGTTCCGAGCTTTTAGATGCTTTATGGCCAATCCCAACTCCTCATCCGTCACCGCCCATTTGTCAGACCAGACGACGTGATCCGAAACAGATACATGGAAAGGTTTGGAATATTCCTCAATCCTCGGAGAAAGTGTATCTACCACTCTCTCCACAAACAAAGGATCCAACGTCTCCGTCAAGGGAGGAACCCACGGTCGCAGCTTACCCAGTACAATTTTGTACGGGCGTCACCGTGGGTCAATGTCAAGCCCCTCGAGTAGTTTGATCCAGGATCGATTTTTAGCATCTGTGATAGCTAGCTGGAGCGTTTTCGTGGCGCTTCTATATACCACGTACGCTCTAGTGACCTCTTCAGCTGTGACTCGTCTCCGTCTCCTAGTTCTTGTACAGTGGCGTCGCGCCTGCAAACAGTCCTCGCGCAGTTGCTCTATGGCTGGCGACCACCAGTATACCGCCTTTGATTTAGCGGTCCTAATTCGAGGCATAGAGACATTGCAAATAGATGTCATCGTATCTCGAAACCTGGTTGCTTCTCCGACAGGATCGGTCAAATTTCTTTCACCTGCGGCGTCAGGCCATGCCGCTACGATTGCTGCAGCTTCAAGCATATCTACGTTTAGCCGCTTGAGGGACCACCGGTGCTCAGGGTGTCTATATCGGCAGGTAGCGTCATGTGAGCCGGTCGCCAGTGGACATTTCAACACGCCGGTTGTACATTGATTAGCCCTGTGACCAGGCTCACTGCAAGCATAGCACAACATACTGCGGTCCTTTTTATTAGGGCATTTACTACGAACATGTCCCAGTTCAAAGCATCGGTAACATTGCAATGGCCGTGCTACGAGCACTTTTATCCGCGCTAGAGTCCACCCTATGCGTACGCGTTTTGCTGTTGCCAACTTACGCACTACGCTTATAGGACAACGTATCCACGTGGAGCCCATACGCATGGGTGAGCGGCGAATCTCACCCATTTTAACATCTGCGGGTGTGCATCCGCCCTCTTCCGCTACTGCAGTTGCGACTTCCAATACAGTAACGGACTCGTCCAGGTCTATAGTGCTATTAGCACATCTGTGTCAGCCAATGCTTCCTTCATTTTACCGGCCAACATGTCAGCCTTGGACGTACATTCAGGGCCAGATACTTCTAGGATCAGTGCCCCCGTTACTGCTTTTCTTGGCCGAACAGTGTCGAAGCCGCACTCCGACAACTTGACCTTTTGTTTTACCGCAGTCATGACTTCGGCATAGGAAAGGTCACTTTGTGCGGGAATGGTGACCGTAATGGCAGCCGTACGAGGAAGTCTCCCCGGCTTTACTTTTGCAGCAGGTTTGGAAGCCCCTACCCGTCTAGACGCTGGAATTACTTGCTTAGCCATTGCTCTCTTCGTTCTGCGACTAACTACAGACGACCATGTGTTTGCTGAAGGCGCAGGCATCTCGAGAGACTCCAAAGGCGCCGAATCGGCAAGTTGAGTACTTACTGACCCATGTACGGGCGCCGAAGTACGCACCGCCGCGACCAGCCGCGGGGTCCTTGTGTTTCTCAATTTTTCCGACAGTCTTTGTCTAATAGTTTTGTCAGGGGAGATTCTGGTCTCGAAAGCCGCTGGTTTCTCTTCAATAAGAGAACCTATTTGTTCCATGAGAACATCTTCGTTTGCATTTGCATGTCTCCCCTTTCCAGATGAGGCCGCAACTGACAGGCTTGTTACTTTCCCAGAACGCATTGTGTTTTATGAATGCTTCCGAAGTGACTTCATCTCCTCACGCAGCTATTCCAGTTTGGACGCAAGATCGTGTCCATGACCAACGACAAGTGACCGAAGATCTTCATTCTCCTTTTCAAGTTTTGTAACTTTGTCATCATTGGTTGCTCTTCGCGCAAGTTTCTCTATTGCCGCTTTTACGAACCGAACGCCTACCTTCAAGTGACGGACGTATTCACCTCTAAGGTTGCGAGAACTATCCGCCACGTTATTTATCATCTCGAGGTGCTATTCAATGTGCTCTTCGAGTTGTGTATCAGCGCAGGATTGCATATCGATAGCTATTTTTTCGACTTGCGGGAGGTTAGTCTGTATCCTCGGTTTGACCGTTGTCATCGCAACAGCTACACTTTCCTCGACATCTGAAGCAGGAACCGCTCGGAACTTAACGGCTACCTCTTCCGTGCATAAAGCTTTCGATTTTCTCTTTCGGATATTGGTTGACACTTCGGAAGCCACCGAAGCTAAGGACACAAGTGAACCGTCTGACTCACATGCATCGCTTTCTGCAGCCATACTTTTGTCTCTGTCTGGACGTACAGCACGCCTACGCCGCCCACTTACTGGAGCTTTTAGTCTCTTCGTAACACCATCTGTAACTTTGTCCCCTGGTAGTTGGGGAACTATCCACGATGCAGGTGTATCGTTGCTTGGTATTAAATTGATTCCCTCAGGTGTTATAGAGGTGCCCAGGGTAAACTCTGGGTTAGACTTCCCTTCTACTCCATCATTACTTTTCGTTGATTTATTATTCATTACTGTTCCCACGAAAAAGACATGAAATTATTCATTCACTCGGGCAGAGCATGCTTACTCGAGCAAGCCTACATACACCCAGGGGTCGGCTGGTACCTGGGGTGGATAGCGGTAGCGGTTGACAACCCCTCAACCATGCATTATCTCACGCTGCTTCCGCCGCTTATAATTGGGGTATTATTTATAGAGGTTATCTCCTCACGGCCCGGCCAATTAAGGCAATGCCCCCGCTCCCGATAGTAGCCGCGAGACTTGACCACAAGACGCTCCTACCAGGTTTACGGGTTCCGCGCGCGTCTTCCGCGACGTGGCCGACGGTGGTAACAAGATTTTATCAAGTTACCCGCGCGGAGACATGGTTAGTGAACAACGCGCCCATCCTTGCCTCTCCAATGTGCCCTCTGCTGATCAGAGGGACAACCAAAGAGACGCCTTCCTGGCAGATTATTAGCTGCCAATCAGCGACCACAAAGGCCGCTGGTTGGCACCCAGGGTACACCACGAGGAGGTTATCTGCCATAATACCCCAAAGATCTCCACCTACAGTCGTCGTGGCCTCCGGTACTGCTGGGCTATCTACTGGGGCTGTCGTGTGTAGGGTTCATATGAGATTTCGGTCATTTCCCAACACGCTGGCTCAAAGTGGGTTGGTGAAAGTCAGAGCCACGTTTGTTGATTAGCAGGCTTCACCACGAGCAGGTAAGGTTGAGGATTGGGTCCCGTGAGTTGTTGTGCGGGACACCTTACACCATAGGTAGATGGAGAGATAATGGTAATAATTGCCACCATAACGTCGGCCTGTCATTACTGGCGACGGAGGAACAACTGCAATAAAAGAAAAGCAACTTTATATCATCTTTTAACAACACCCTCGCAAAATCGTTTCGAAGTCGCTACAAAAACAACATTTGAAATAAATTTTAAGAACTGATTCCGGCCCTGGACGTCAATGAACAAACATACATATTATTAAATACATAAGAATAAACTACTTAGAAAATTAAATATATATTTTTGTACGTTAATTACGTACAAATATCTAATTACTATTATAATTAATTTTCAAGTCCGAACATTCAAAGGTTAGGCACCAGAGCAGTTACGGTACAACTATTCAAATACTTGACTATATGAAACAGCAATTAGCTGATCGTTAGCATAATACTAATAACAACTTCTGTATCACCCAACTGTCGCGTATTAATTAATAATAAAATTAACAATACATCATGCAATGACATGGTACAAGATATTAACCTAAAATTATATTAAATAATGCATAAATGGTAAATTGAGAACTGAATGTATAATATATATGTTATATATGGCTCTCCAGGCAGCCCCTCTCGTTCTCCCTGGCCACCACGTCATGACATGGATGGCACGGCATGGAGCGAGCCATGATTCGTAATAGTATAGATTAGTATAAAGCTCGCACTCGCGACTCCAAAAAATTTAATTTATGATAAATCTTATTCCTGGTGTCTCCAAGGGTGGCTTGATGATTGAGATTGGTTACAGAATCAAATTATCAACAATACACCCTTTAAAACGAGAATTTATTGAATATATATATTGGATGAAAGAAGATTAACGAAAAAAATATACAAGGTAAGAATGATTGGAAAAATCGGTGCAGGTCGACCTAGGCGGACATATTCAGATCAAATCGGAGATGTCCTAAAGAAAGGCCGGGTCAAAAGCACTCGCAACCGACGAGCGTGCATGAAGACGCTTATGAAAGTCAAGGAAGCGAGAGAGGTGTGCCAGGTTCGTAGCAGGTGGAGAGAGGTGGTCTCTGCCTACCCCGCTGGGAACGAGGAGTGATATATATATATATGTATGTATATGATATATTGCATCTAATGTAAGCAGACGCTGCGAGCAATGCGGTGCTGTTATCAAATAAATATTCAACATTTTGTTTAAGGTTTTTAATGTTCACTAAGTATACAAATTAATTAATTAAACAGATTAATAAAATACATAACTAATTAAAAATAAAGAAAACCCCCCAGGTCATCCCCGTACGGCAGAGCATCGAGCAAACTATTCTGCATTACCGCGCTGGAGGACGAGGTTTATTCTTAGTTCCACGTAGTTGGCCGGCCTTAGGCCTCAGGTAGCTTTCGGTAGTTTTTTGGAAATGTCTCTTTACAAAATTCTTTAATTTTTTTTAAAATAAAGCGTATCAGGCTTCTAGGACTTTAAGGTTTTCATCTCAAACGTTTCAAACATGAAATCGCCAGTAAAGCTCTCATACACCGTTTGAGATTCTCCGCCCAGTTTGCGGCCGCACGAGCAATACTTGAAGTTTCCTGGTTATGGCACGGAATCATTGTAAGTAGTAGCATACCGTACAAGAGCCCGTCTCCACTATCCAAGGAATCAGGGTCACTCCCTCCGGTCTCATGCCAAAGTCACGCGCCAGACTAGTAGGCTCCAGTACAACTGGGCACACCGGCGGTGACCAGCAGGCGAATGAGGTTGTTTATAGTACAATGCCGGGAGAAACTTGTGTGTTTTGCGCACAGGGCAACCCATGGTATCCGACGGTGTCTGCATTGATTTATCTTATCACGACCACTCTATCTCAAGCTTTAAAGTGTTCTTCAATCAGTAGTAGTTATAGACCTACACAGCGCGTATACCGTGCACTACTATAGAGTAGCCGGAAGTATTGTATATAACTATACCTGTTGCTGGTCCCTCTCATGCTGCAGTTAATAAAGAGAAATAAAAGTAAAGTTAGACTTTTTTATAAATTTATTACACAAATCTCCATAAATATACAAAGTGAAGACAATTTCTTTTATTCTATGTACACGTGTCAGACTTTAAGTTAGTACTCTATTTCAACGGATTTCCGTTATCGAGTGAATTTGGGCTATAATGGAACGAAGTCTACTCAGCCATTTGAATATTCAACTTAGGTTATAAATATACTTTTCCAGATAAAATGACGTCAACATTATATGATACTGTAACATTTTAAGTTTTTGTAACTCATTTTTGCTAGAGGCCTTTTATATTTTACTTCAATAACATTATAAGCTAGCACTGTCCCGGCAAAAGTTTATTCATCGCCTCCGTATTCGTTTTCATTTCCGTTTCACCTCGGAATTCCTCTTCGATTTCTTGCAGCGTTTTGTCTTTGGTCTCTGGTACCATGAGCCAAGTCACAATCAACCCGTAACTGACAATAGCTGCGTATATCATGTACATACCGTGAAGACCTAAACTCGAGAGCATGACCAGGGCAGTTTTTGTACACACTATGTAATTAACACAGAAGAATATCTGACCAAACATGTTGGATATTCCTCGGTATTCGATCGCAAATATTTCCCCTGCTAGAATGTTTGGCATTACTAGATTACCCACGGAGAACGTTAACACGTGGATGTGAATAAGAATTTTGCCAATCAAAGGGCTGTCAAACGCCACAAGTTCATGAGTCTTTGCGTAAGAATAAATTATTATCGCGGTGTAGGATAAAATATTTAAAGAAATGGTTAGTACCAGCATAAGTCGCCTTTTAAACTTTCGTATGAAGATAACTGTGCAGATACTGGATACAGCTCGCAAAATATCTATCGACAGGACCATCAGTGATAAGTCTACTTCTTGCCCTACTAATCTATGGAATATATCAAAAGTATACGCATCAAAGACGGTGGCCGATGACCACTCGTTTATAAAATGTAAATGTAAGATTATAATAATCGGTTTGTAAAACTCCTTCTTTTTCCACATTTTGAAGAAACTGACGATTTTATTCTTCATTGTCATCATTAAACTAGTCGCGACTTTGCCTTGCGTCTCAGACATGTGCTTCGAAATAATTTTCTCAAGTTCGTCTTTTTCCTCCGGATGCCTTAGCCAATTAAAAGCTTTCCTACATTCATCGTATCTGCCTTGTGCAACATAATAACTCGGTGATTCTGGAGAAAGCAGTATTATTATTATGTTTATCAAAGTTACGCCGCAGCAAAATGCCGCAGCAATTTGCCAAGAGAGAAATAATCCAATCGTGTGAAGACTTAGTACTCCAAATGAAATAGCTAATGACATGGTCGTCAGAAAAGCTCCTCTATACTTTGGACTCGAATACTCTCCAATTAGGACGGGAACGACGATGGACGCGAAAGCAAGGCAGAATCCTTGGATGAATCGGATGAACAGGATCATATGTATATCGGTTGTTACAAGCAGTGCGCCCCAGCTGACAGAGAGGATTGTAGTTCGTATAAGGTTCACAGTCCTGCGTCCGTATCGCGCCATCAGGAATGGCGTTATCAGTAAACCGATGAACAACGATATACCATTGATAGAAACTGAAAGCAAAAAACTGGTTTACAACGATACAATGATTCGCGGAGTCCAACAAAGAGAATCGTTTATTTTTAATGCAGGAAGATTAATAAATAAAACTGTTATTTATACATATTTTTTTTTAGGTTTATGTGGAGGAAATGCCTACGCATACTCGTCCTCGCGGGGGCAAGGACGGGTTATGTCGGACTTGCACCGACAAAAACCCCCACGATGTTCCCGACTCGTCGCCTGGTGGCAAGGGTCACGAATACGGCTCTGTGCCTTCGTCCGCGACCCTCACCGGCGCTGGCCGCTTTCGCAGCCCCACCTCGGTAGGGAGAGATAAAACCCCCTGCAAGGCGCGCCGGATCTTGCTGCGCGCCTCCTCCTCGGCCTCCATTGTGTGGACGACGGATTCCCCCGAACTCTTCGGCCAGAGCCCACGGGAGCCCGTCATCTATACATAGCCATCATGAATAAATTCGTACTTAATTGAAATTACATCTCGCTATGATTTCAATGGCAAATAACTTTTTGTCTGTTAAAACTTACCGATCCATGAAGCCTCTTCATCATCAATATCCTTTACACGTCTCAGCTGGGGCAACATCACGGAGGTGAATGTTATTATGTGACTAGTAGATGTCATACCTAATGAAACCCCTAGTACAGCGATGCACTGAAAATAGAACTTTACGTAAATAAAATTTGAATTTTAACAAATATAATATAAACTGTAGAACATGCTGACTGATTGAATATATAATATGAATTTTACCTTTTAGAAGAAAAACAACAAGTTGCTTCCTCCTACCCCATTCCCAGTTATGTGCGATCGGCACAGTATGTACTTCTCTTCCATATCCCTCTATCAGCCGTCATATCCGAATTCACACTCTTCCTGCACATGTCATCTTTCACATAATCCATCCACACTTTCTTCAGTTTGCCTGTACCCTTATAAATATCCACGTCCATTCTTATTACTTTCTTTGTTATATGTCCTTAATTTTTTTTTAATATAATATTATTCGTCCTTTCGCATAACATACCCGCACCACGCTAACCTCTTGCTCACCAATTTCTCTGTCACTGGAGCAACTTTTAGACATCCTCTAATATACTCATTATCAATTTTTCGTCCTCGTCACACGACACATCAATCTTAACATTGACATCTCGGCCATATGTAATCTCCTTTCATCCGAACCCTTGGTAGCGCAACACTCATCTCCATACAATAGGACAGGTCTAACGACCGACTTGTAGATCTGTCCCTTAAGCTTAAGAGGCATTAGTGGGTCACGAGTCGTACCAGTGACTTGTCGCCATTTCGGCTTCTCACATCTGGATCAAAATCGCCATCGCATTATATAAGTGAACCTAACTACCTGAAATCGGAGCAGGTTGGTAGGATACACCATTTACTGCGATAGGAGAAAAGCTAGTGGGACCGCCGAAGTCACAGAACAAATGTTCTTCTGCCTTCTCTAATTTATTTCAACAAGTTGTTTATAAATATTATAAAGGTAAGAAATAAACAATCGTAGATAGAAACAATAAGAAATTAGTCAATAACAAATAGTCAAAGAAGAAGATAATGGATGTCTTAAAATTGCTAATTCCTCATTTACAGTACGCACTGATGTAAAATTTTCTCTTGAATTTCTTTTTAAATTTTTGAATCTTTATCTGTGATGTGGATGTGCGGTGTGAGAAGGATGGATAAAACTAAGAATGAGTACATTAGAGGATGTTTGAAAGTTGTTCCTGTGACAGAGAAATTGAGGAGCAAGAGGTTAGCGTGGTGCGGGTATGTTATGCGAAAGGATTAAGGATATTATATAAAAAAAGTTAAGGACATGTAACAAAGAAAGTAATGAGAATGGACGTGGATATTTATAAGGGTACAGGCAAACTGAAGAAAGTGTGGATGGATTATGTGAAAGATGACATGTGCAGGAAGAGTGTAAATTTAGATATGACGGCTGATAGAGGGATATGGAAGAGAAGTACATACTGTGCCGAACCCATATAGCTGGGAAAAGGGCAGGAGAAAGAAGACGAATCTTTATCTGTGATAGGTCTACATAAAATAATAATTACCTGTCTAGAGAATGGCTTCATCCGTATTAGTTTCTCAGCCATGATTATTAAAAATAAACAAATAAAAATTATCTCTCAAGGAATCTAAAACCTGAAACAGATGAAATCAAAAATATTCCTAAGTCGAGAGAAAAAGCGATGATTTTGAGTACTGCAAACATTGTACAGGAGATCCTCCTGGTGTAGTGATCATGATCTAAAATTTCTTTACTTACAATTTTCAATCACTTTTAAGCGTCGATCACTTATCATGAAGATCAGCTTCAAATGCAACCTTGAGAACAACTGAAGGAAACTCAATGGAGTTTTTCCTTTTGTAGCTACCGTAATATTAATTTCTGTATCAAATTGAACAACTTGTTTTAATAATTTATGATGACTATTGCATACGAGCATGTTACTGAAGTCTAATTAATAACTCGCTAAATTTAACGTTTGTATAAATTAAGACATCGTCTGAAATTTGTAAATGTGTGATTTTAATTACTTAGATGCGTGACTTTTAAGCAACATAAATACGAACTTATTAGCTTAATCAAGTAAAGAACAGGTAACAATTTCAAATTTGTTAAAAACAAAACTAGTAGACTTTAAATTCACCAAATTCAAGCTCTTAATACTATTCAAGGTTTGAACCTCGCGGAAATCCAATGATACGTAAATTATAAAACAGAAGATGATGTGAAAATGTTGGGTTTTTTACAAACTAAAAAACTAACGCACACACAAAGTGTCGCAAATAGTGGGTTAGCGTCCAACTGGTTGGTGATATTTACACTGAATTTGATTCATTGCGACGAGACCAAATTCTATATCCTGTTACACAGGTACTTCTATTAATTACGAATACAACAACCTCTTGCTTGTGAGCACTCTTGGCGAGGAGAGCAGATTATAATGACGTTAGACCGACTTACGATGTTCCTTCTTCGTCGCTTCACGATAATACCACGGGAATTCTTTCACATCCGTCTGTGACAATTCCAATATTGGCCATGCCGTGCAGCTTCACCATAAGGGAATATTCCTCCTCTTTTCTTTAACCAAGCGACGAAGATCTTTTCCACACGAGGAGGCTCTCGAACCTGTGTAAAAACAAGCTCTCCTGGCTATTACGATGGCTCGAGTACTGGGCTCTGCCAACTGTTATTTGCTTGAAAAGGATAGAAGTAAAAATACCTTCCCTTCCCGCTCATACTTTGCCCGCGCGGTACATGTCTACAGAACCTCATCGTCTCGAGCAAACGGGGTTGAATTTGAGAAGAAACACAAAACCCTTTAAGACGGATGACTTATTATTTGTGCAAGAAGAAATCGAAGTTTGACACACTAGTCTAATCCAAGGGACATTCTAAAGCTGGTGTATGTGCTGGCACATGCACCAGCTGTAGTCCAAAGTTGGCTTCGTCTCAATTTAACATTTCGATTTAGGGAACATGTAGAAGAATGAATTTTTTTTTAATTCAATTACTCTCAAGTATTTGAAATGCATCTCTTCTGCATTACTTTGTGTTATATCGATTAAATTAATTTGATAAAAAACTAAAAGCAAAGTTTGGATTTTATAGTCTCTAATCGCTTTACGTTTATTTCTATATTATAATGAAATTCGTAATCAAAGATAAGAAATAAATACATTTCAATATTCTTCGATCTCCCAATATACACAAACAATATTGCTTCTTGAAATTATCTGTTAAATAACTGCATCATTCATCATCATCATCATCAACTTATGTTTATCCATTGCTGGATATGGGTCTCCCCCGTGTGCTAGACGGTTTAGAATGTCCCCACCGCTATAATACTTTTGGCGTGTCGTACCGTATCAACTACTGCCAGAGATCTCGGCGTTTGGATAGACAGCGAGCTTAGATTTTCAGACCGTGTTCTGTTAATACAGAATCATAACTGAAGCAAATAAATCTCTGGGCTTGCATCTTAAGATGCACGAAAGAATTTAAAAATCCAAAACTTTTAATTTGATCGTATAACAGTTACATCAGAAGCAAACTTGACTACTGTATTACGGTATGGTAACCAACTCCTAAAGTGCGTACAGACAGAATAGAGAGCATACAAAAACAACTAGTTCGTACTCTTACGTATCGTTACCCTACACCGCAATCTGTGAAAACGTGTCAACGACACAAACTGAGCCCCTTTAGACTTCAGCAGCGGCCCTCCCGACGAGCTCAATCTGACATAATATCTCGTCTCGTTCCTCGCTCATTGCGCCTCTCGCCCTGCGCCTCGCGCCTCGTTCCTCGCGCCTCGCGCCTCGCGCCTCGCGCCTCGCGTCTCGCTCCTCGCTCCTCACGCCTCACGCCTCACACCTCACGCCTCACGCCTCACGCCTCACGCCTCACGCCTCGCGCCTCACGCCTCGCGCCTCACGCCTCACGCCTCGCGCCTCACGCCTCACACCTCACGCCTCACGCCTCACGCCTCACGCCTCACGCCTCGCGCCTCACGCCTCGCGCCTCGCGCCTCGCGCCTCGCGTCTCGCTCCTCGCTCCTCACGCCTCACGCCTCACACCTCACGCCTCACGCCTCACGCCTCACGCCTCACGCCTCACGCCTCGCGCCTCACGCCTCACGCCTCACGCCTCACGCCTCGCGCCTCACGCCTCACACCTCACGCCTCACGCCTCACGCCTCACGCCTCACGCCTCGCGCCTCACGCCTCGCGCCTCGCGCCTCGCGCCTCGCGTCTCGCTCCTCGCGCCTCGCGCCTCGCGCCTCACGCCTCGCGCCTCGCTCCTCGCGCCTCGCGTCTCGCTCCTCGCGCCTCACGCCTCGCGCCTTGCGCCTTTATAAAGAGCAAACAAAAAAAGTACTAATAGATCTGCGCTGTACGGTCTTGCGAAATTTAAAACATTGTTATATTTTTTGTTCACATGCTAACGTAACTTAAACTTATGACGTTAATTCATGTATAATATAATTAAAATTTTTGTGTTTACTATTTTCAAGTGATTATTAGTTTCATATTTATTTTGTCTAATTATATACATTAAAAAACTATATTTTATTACCTCTTTAATTTTAAATATTAATATTATTACAAATTGTTATGAAACTGTAACTTGCGTCGGTAATCCAATGAATAAATAAATAAATGAAAGGCGACTAAAGTAGGAAAAATCCAGAGAAAAATCAGCGTAATATACCGCATTCCATGACGCCTCGCTACTGACCATGGTCCGGACCACGGACGGTAGCGAGAGGTTACTCCCTATCGCCGCTACGAGCGTGGCCCTATCCCCCCCTCCCTCATCGCGGGCAATCGGCCAAGGTGTGGGACGATGTGTCCACCGGGTGGCCATACTCGTCGCACGCCGCGTCCGTCCTACTCGTACAGTTCCGCCGGTGCAGATAGCTCCCGAAGCAACTATGCCCCGTGAGTACCTGCACCAGGCAAAAACTGAGGACTCCGAAGTCCCGGTCCAGCCAGTCACCGATGACCGGCCGGACGGTCTCAACGGTGAGGCGACCGTACGACGATTCAAGAAGTCGCCGCTCCCATCTCCGAAGCACCTCTCGACGCGCCTTTCGGCGCCACCTCTCTACCTCGTCTGGCGACGGAAGCGAACCCTCCAGCTCGAGGACCCTCTTCTGCCGCCAGTAGAGGCGCGCCAGTGACTCCGCTTCGAGTTCCCACGGCGGCGTCCCAGCGAGGACGCACGCCGCCTCGAAGGAGAAGGTACGGTAACCTCGTACGATCCGTATGGCCATGACGCGCTACGGCGAGCGCAGCAGCGTCACACCACGGGTCGACAGGTATTGCACCCATATGGGCGCACCGTATAGCGCCATAGAGCGCACCACCCCCGTGTAGAGTCGCCGGCATCCGACGCTCGGCCCGCCCAGATTGGGCAGGAGGCGGCTCAGGGACCCGGCCGCTCGAATGAGCTTCGGGCCCAGCTACCGAAAGTACACATTGCATATATACATATGCACTTTATTTGCTAGTTAAGCTAAATTTAAAGTTATAAAACGACGACTGTGACTTTATTCGTCAAATAAGTTCGAAAGAACTTATTCAGCTATTCATCAGTTCACAATAGATTTTTCTCATTAATCGTAAACCACTAACATTCTGTCGACCGGAAGCACGAAGCTTGTTAATGTATGAGTTAACAAGACGCGTCATGTCACAGAACCACAAGTCCAATATATTATAGTACAGTGCGAACATCTCAAGAAGCAGCGCGTTGTATCGCATGGTCAGGCGTAATCTTGCTTTGTAACAATATTAGTATAATAAAAATAATATAACTTACTTGTATTAAAACTGCTTTGCCTTGATAATTTCTCAAAATATAAATAAATTAATAGAATCGGACAGGAAACAGTGCGACGTCTTGTCGGTGTTAGACCAACAAGTATTACTGTTGCAAAGGAAGAATAACAATTAAATACTGGGCGTTAAAGAAATTTGAAATCATTGATTTTCCAACAATAGTTACGGAAAACGCTGAGATGAAATCATGATAATTAAAATAAAATGTCTCCTTATTGAAACTGCAAAGATTCGTGTACTTTTTATTTAATCGCCTTATTTAATTTTTAGCTTTAACCTTTTTATTTAATCGCCCAAAAAACACCATTACCTGTGTGTTTCAGCAGTTCAGTTTCACAAACATCTTGTCAATCTTTATTTTACTACAATTTACAAACATCTCATCTTAACTTCACGCGGTTTTAAGATGCCCTGATGCGTTAATGAGTCTGCCGTCAGTCGAGCTCACGAACGCACGTTTATTTAAATTGAGCTCATTGTGTAATCTACCTGCATTAACTAATAATGATTATTAAACTGTTTCAACTGAAAGAAAACTATAACTAAGAAATCACCTGGACTGGAATACAGCAGATGTAACAAGTGTGTACATGCTGATCTAACATGTTCAAATCTATCGAGTAAAAAAAAATCACTCTACGGAATGGCACTGGTATTGTGCAGAGTTGTGAAGTCAGTATGAAATTTTTTTCTCGAAAACTATCATTTGCCATCCCCGAGGAGATTCTGATAGGGGTAACATCCACAGCGAACTACCCAACATAGGCACACGAAAATTGATTCAAGTTTTTCTTGTCACAATAAATAAAACTTTCCGTGAGGAGAGAAGTTCCTTATTAAAATATCCCTTGAATTTCTTAGAAAAATATTTGCACTATGGGAAAAACCATCAATCAAGATCTCTATATTAAAGACCTCAATAATAAAAACAAATCCTTGGAACTAAAATTGACCAGCTTGGAACAAAGCGCACAATACCTTGATCATCACAACCAACGTCATTGGTAATGTCGTGCTTACCCGATATATCGTCTAATGAATTAAAATCTGTAGTAAATAATATGGCAGACAAAATTAATGTTGATCAAACAGAAATGCAGACTACCCGACGTTTGCCAGGCACAAAAAATAAGTCTAGAATGATATTAATAGAGACGGAGTCCCGAGAAGTACGTAATCAATGGATTGCTGCAATTAAACAGGAACAATTTACTTTTGTGCATATATCACCTGAAGCTCCCGTAAAAAAAACAATGAGCAGCCGCCTTTTATAAGAGTAGCCTCGACTAAAACAATGAAAACTATTTTGTATAATTAGAAACAAAAACGGAAATCTAACTGCAGTAAAATCTATTATATTAGATACATACAAAATATCAATACAATTGAAGAAGAGTTCTGGCACTTTTGATTATTATCTCTCGGGCATGTGACATACTCGACCATTCTCAATTGGTAAAACAAACTGTGGAATACGTGGTTCTCTGAGGAGCTGCTGTAAAAGTTATTTAAAACTGACAGTTAAATGTAAGGATAATACGTATAGTTACGACACATGTTCAAGGCACAGCGCAAGGATGTCATAGACACCTTTTATTTTTTTTTTTTTTTTTTTTCTCGCGGGGGAAATCTTCTTAAAAGATACCTTGCTTCTGGGGGAAAGACAAGGTTATGTGGGGCTTGTACCCACTAAAACCCCCTCGGTGGTCTCCCTCAGTGCATTAGGAGGGGCTCCGGGATCTCCTACGGAACGCACCGGCGCCCCCCTGCACTCTCGATTAACATTCCACGGAAGGGCCAAAGCCCTACTAGACCTCACGCTTTGCTACGGCAAATACAAGACCACAATGTATTTGCCGTCCTCCTAAGGCTCGCTTATTAAGCTCTGAGGGCCCCCACCCTCAAAGCCTACGAAACCGAGGACCCTTTTAGTCGCCTTGTACGACAGGCAGAGAATACCTTAGTCCTATTCTTAATGGCCCGGCACTACAGGGCTGACGGGTTGGGGCGTCCATTGCCAACGCCCCGACGTCCTCGTCTATGGACGGAGTCGGCCCTCTCCCGACTTCGCTCAGCGGACTCCTTCTGCATCATAACGGTTTCACAGAAGGAAACCAACGCTATCCACCCATTTTTCTTTGCCAGTGCAGTTGATATCGCTACTGGCAAAGAAAGGTCATGCCCGATTTTGTGGATGAGAATTCTCCGTTCAGGCTCCCACGTAGGGCATTCTGCGAGCGTATGCTGTGCGGAATCCAGCTCTCCACCACAATGGTGGCATTGCGTGGTTGGTTCACGTCCAATCCTATTCAGGTACTCACCAAAACACCCGTGTCCTGTGAGTACCTGAGTCAGCCTGAACGTGACATGCGCCACTCCGCCCAATCTAAGCCAGGCTTCGAGGTTCGGCAGAAATGCGCTTACTATACGCTGCCGTGAGTTTCGCGGCTCAGTTAGCCTCTCTCTCCACACCTCCAAAGCGCGGCGGCGCTCTTGCCTGTGCACTTCCACCACATCCAGGGGTTCGGCTTCTTCTCGATGAGAACGAAGACGCGTATAAATCCGCGCGTCCCTTTCCGCCAGAATGTCCAGAGGTGGGAACCGGGCCAGGATAGTGGCTGCCTCAAACGATATCGTCCGATATCCCCGTGCGATACGAATGGCTATCTTCCGTTGCAGACTGTTGACTTTAGCCCGGCAACGTCGGCTGCCCGTCAACCGATCTGACCAAACCGGAGCGCCATAGAGAGCCATCGATCGCACAACACCCGAGTAGAGGCGGCGGACTCCTTCTCCGGGACCTCCAAGATTGGGCAGTAGTCTATGCAGAGCACCTACTACCTTCTCAACCCTAGGGATCAGGCGGTTGAAGTGTTCCTCGAATCTCCATCGACTGTCTAGAGTGAGACCGAGATATTTCATTACCGATCCCACCTATGTCATAGACACCTACATTTGCTACTGTACATCAATGATATAAGCAGATATAATCACTTGTAGCTCGGGTTATCAGTTTGCCGATGACTCTTGCTTGGTAATTGGTAACCGAGGTCCCGGGATGGCTTATGCGCTGCTACAGAAGACACCAATAATTTTGGCAATCGGTGTCATGACGTTGGACTTGTTTTAAACGCAAATAATACTAAATCAAAGTAACGAATTAAACCACGATATGTAAAGCAAACGCGATACGTGATACAACGCGACCCTGCGACCATAAACTCACGCATTCTTACTCTAACTCATATATACATTCAATACGGGCTTAGCAGTTACAGATGCAATATGTAAGTTAACTAGACAGGATTTACAAATTGCAGATGAAAATATTAAAAATTAAAGTATCGGAATTAGTTATATCACAGTATAGAGATAATGATATTGGACTATTTAAACATTGCAAATCTTTGCACACGCAATTTACAAAACAAAATCGACCACCCTGTATACACGCGAGCTGTCGCTACGGAACGAGTATGTGCACACGACGCGAACAACAAATGTGTACGGTGGAAGAACTACCCGTTACTTTATCCCTCGGCTTATAAACCAACTACCCGCTGCAGTCAAAATTACACTAACCAATCAAAACATGATTAAAATCGTATTTTGTTCAATCTTAATAATTTCCTGTTCTTATGAAGCATAGCTTATTATTTTTACCTATCCCTTGTCTCCTATACAAAATTAAATGCTTTCAATGCAGAAATATGAAAAAATACAATAATCACAAAAGGAGACCAGACGACAAAACACAAAACAGCAACGTGTTTTTTTCTTTTCTTTAATCGACATTTGCTTTAGGTTTCGATCCAAAGAAAAATAATCGATATGTGAATAATAGTGTTTTGTATCATTGTACGATTTCATATCGATTATTTATTGTAATTATTATAATAACACGAAATAATGCATTCTAAATACTTTTGAAGGAGATAAAATTCCAAAACAACATTTTTGGCTCTCCGTACGCCGTAATTTCACCAGCTCCAACTCGCGAGTAACAAACAGACACACAAACATAATGGTTTGACGTTAGCTGTGTGCGGGGTGTAAGGGGACCCCCACAACAACTCACGAGTCCCAAGCCAACCTTACCTGCTCCAAGTGCAGCCTGCTAATCAACAAACGACGCATTGGATCAGCGAGGCGGGAAATGGCCGAAATCTCGGAACCCCCTACAAACGACAGCTCCTTGTGCGCAGTACCGGACACCATGCTGACTGACTGGTAAAGGTCACGGCAAGCTGCTGGATGTGGGCAGCTCAAGGCCGACAAAGTAGAGATCTTTGGTGAAGTCCTATGTTCAGCAGTGAACATCTATCGGCTGATGATTGATTTTATTTGTTAGTTAGTTACCAGTACAATACTTTAGTTGGATATTCCGAAGCAGATACAAAATATCTTCCAATGATAAAGAGGTTGTGTGCAATCATTGCGTTGACATTATTTATACCTTGTACACGTTTATTATGAAAAAAGAGGAAATAACTGATTACAAAATTATTGATTTCTCTTGAATCTCGGAGCTGTCCTCATTACCATCTCATTGTTTGTTATTATTTTTTGTAACAAGTCATTATCTCATTGTAATAGCTTATTTACATTATTTCCTTGTCATCTTAGATACCCGAGTTTTGTTTGGTTCAAGTCGCCCTATGTGGCGCGGTGCTAACCGCTGGCTTGGTACTCGATTCGATCTTGGGGATGCACAAGTTTTTTTTTTAAAATCGACGCGTTTAACTGGTGTTAAGTTATAGTTCGGTACGGGAACGCCGACGCCGGCTGTTCCTATCCTTTGCAATTCTTATCAAGAACTAGGAGATCAACCTCTTTATTTGCAAACCGAGGATGTCTACAGGATGAAAATTTTCGTTATTTAAATGTTGGTAGGTCTCTGTTGCCGCACACCGCCAAGGTAGATGCCTTCGCATTGCCTAATGCAGCCTACAAACAGCAGTATGTTAACATTACTGTATTCAGGTAAAGAAGGCGTTGTAGCCAGTGAAATTAAATTGAAATGTGTTGTCCGATACCTGAAGTATATTTACAATAACATCAATCATGGAAATTACCAAATCATTACTATTGCTTATTGTAAAATGTGTTCATTTTAATATTTTCTTTACTTCGCATTCATTGACTGTGGGTCATGTTTCAATTTACAATAATTCTCCATCTTTCACACTTTATGATGGACCTCTGAATTCGTCTTCAATCTCACGAAGAGTTTTATTCTTTGTCTCCGGTAAAAGCCACCAGGCGATCACCAAGCAGTAACTCACCACACCCGCGTGTATGCAATAAGTACCGTGGAGACCAATGGTCTTCATGAGAAACAGGAAAGATTTAGTAACTGCGAAGTAGCTCACTGAGTGAAATAAAGAGCTGATGCCACTGGCGATACTCTTGAATTGCAATGGAAACAGTTCGCCGGCTATAATGTAGCTGAACGGCACGGTACCAATACCAATGGACAACATGTGTATGTGCACAAATACAACTCCAATCATAGGATGATCATATGGAAGTAAGTTGTTCTTTCTTAAGTACGCATACATGGCTGTAGACAACATTGCAAAGATGGCGAGCAGAGCTATCACCAGCAGCATCGTTCTCCGTTTTTTCCTCTTTATCAAATACACGCCCAATGCGTTAGACGCAACCCTCTGCGCATCCAAAGTGATTATTGTAATCGTTAAATCTATTTCTCTACCAATCAGCTCGTGCAAAAGGTCCCATGTGTAGTTGATCAAGATGTTAACGCCTGCCCATTGCGAAAGTATATAAATATGCGCCATTATAATGATCGGTTTATAAAACTCCTTGCTCCTCATCACCGCTCTCATGTACGCTTGTTTTTCTCTGATTATTTTCATCGCTGATAGCCTTTCGTTCACCTTCACCTCTGTTTTTAGACCGCTGGTTGATTCTATCATTCTTTTTAGTTCGTGTTCTTCGCCATCACCTCGTAACCATCTGAATACCTTTTTACTTTCTTCGTACTTCCCTTTGTCTGCCAACCAACTCGGTGATTCAGGTGATAGAAGGACTATTACAAAATTAGCTAGACTTATAAATCCGCAAATAACGGCTGTCGTCTGCCAGTGCAGGTAGGACCCTAATACGTGTGCAATAAACACTGCCGCAGATATCATCACTGATATGATAGTCAAAAATGCACCTCTGTTCTTCGGACTAGTATATTCGCCAATCAGAACGGGTCCAAGAAAATTTCCCATACCCATTGAAAGTCCGTGTAAGAACCTTGCAAATATAATGAGTGCTATATTGCTAGCCACCGCTATGATAACCCATCCCAAGATCATAGGGACTAGACTAGTCAAGTTGGCGTTTCTCCTTCCACATTTTCCCATTATAATTAGAATCATCAAGTTGCCGATGACCAGAGAAATACCGGACACGGACACTGAAAAAAAAAATTACATTTATTGTATTGGAAGAATTGCTGGGTGTCAGTGGACTCAAACAACGAAATAGTTTTGTGGAATACATTACAAGAGTCCTAAGTCCAGCAGTCGATATTCATTGGTTGAAATAACTATTGGAACGTGCGTTGTATTGCTTATTGCATGCATCACACTCGGCGATTGGTAACAAGGAGATACTAATTAAGGATTCTATACAGCATCATATTGCCGCGTCGCTAGAACACTAGACAAATAGGTAGGAAGTGTGCGAGGAGAAAAGGGAGAGAAGGGTCAAGACGGATCATCGTAAGAAGTCATTAAAGATGATTGTAACGAATATTAAAGTATTTTATAATTTATTAGTATTTTTCAAGCATTGTTAATTAAAATACCACATCCCAAATACATACAACACATGCCCACCTATTCAAAGACTCATCATAATATCTCTGGAACCATAAGGCCTAGAGACAGGAACTTTAGTAGGAATATTCCTTTTCCCTAATATAGGTCACCTAAGAACTGATTTTACAAAATGTTATCACTAAAAGAGGTTCCGGGGTGTTTATAACCGGAACAGGGCTCAGGTTACGACGTTAATATATCTGATAATTTCTAAGTCACAGATTTCGAATATAATTCTTCATTATGGTCAGCAAAACAGGCTGGGATCAACTATTAAAAAGATAAGCCTTATTAATCCAGTGATAGCACTAGCCACAGCGTGTTCACAGGATGCTGGTCGGAATGAAAAATATTCGATATGCTGTACTAGCCTAAATGTTCACCGGCAAAAGTCTTACAATTTATTTCAGGCTCTACCTTAATGCTGTATTTAGTGGTAAGATTGTTAACTGTTCAACGCTGGCAGCTTTGAGGATTGAACTACATTGCTGTACACGTCATTTCTCTGACCTTAGTCCTTCTTGAACATAAATAAGTGAGCCAAGGCGTCTTTGCCAATTAACCTTCATCAAAGGAAGCGACGATCTTGACCATAGATATTGTGTTAAAATTAAACCATAGACAAATTTGGTTGGATTTGTACAGAAGACAATCGGTTTACTAGTTAATCACGTTTGTTGACAATGATCAAGATTCTGTTCCTTATTATATGTTATGTGATCTTTACAGTTCTATGTTGCAGCTGAAGAACGTTATTAATGTTTGCTGGCTAAAGACTGGTTCTCTGTTTGTGGTAAGAAACTTATCAGTTGTATAGCTACTTACTGGCGTCAGATCATCGCAGTCCCACATAAATATTGATATTGAAGAAGTAAGACATTCTCATATCTCAGACATTCTCGTTTCCAGTGGAGTAGGCAGAGACCACTTCTCTCCACTTGCTACGATCCTGGCACACCTCTCTCCTTTCCTCCACTTCCAAGAGCGTCTTCATGCATGCTCGTCGGTTGCGAATACCCTTGACCCGGCCTTTCTTTAAGACATCTTCAATTTGACCGGAAAATGTCCACCTAGGTCGATCTGCACCGATTTGTTCAATCATTCTTACCTTGTATACCTCTTTCGTTAATCTTCTTTCAACATGGCCGAACCATCCAAGCATCTTTTTTTGTATCTTTGTCACTACATCTTCAACCACGCCGCACCGCTCCCTTATCACACTGTTCCTCACTTTATCCATCAACTTCACTCCAATTATACTTCTCAGGCTTTTCATCTCCACGGCATTGTTCTACTTTCAGATACCTCTGGCATTCCCAACATTCACTGCCATACATCAGTGTGGGGATTAACACGTCTCTATGCACAGCCAGTCGTGCTCTTTGTGATACGTTCCGACTATTCATAAAGTTATAAGGTGCCCCATTCACTTGATTCCCTTTCAAAACTCTTCTTTCAATATCAGCATCACACTTACCATCTCTCATAAAATATGAACCCAGATATACAAATTCTTTCACTTGTTCCACTTTTCGTCGATCATAATGTCACAGCTTGTCATATATTCTGCTTTTTCAAAAACCATTACTTTCATCTTGCTTACTTTCACTTTCATTCCTTTGCTTGTTAAACCACCATACACCATGTCGACCATCGCTCGCAACTCCCTCTCCGATGATGATAATAAAACTCGATCATCGGTGTATGAGAGGCTAACTGGTGTATGGAGACTAACTGTTTTTCAAGCCAATGTCTATAAATAGGTTAAACAGCCACGGCGAGGCCACACATCCTTTTTTAACACCCTTCTGGATGCTAAAGCAGTCTGAGTAAGTCCCGTTTATCCTAACACAAGCACTGGAACCCTCATAAAATGATTTCAGTGCTCGTATCAAAGTGCTGTTTAGCCCATAAGCAGACAATATGGAGCACAATTCATTCCTCACCACTCTGTCATAGGCCTTTTCCAAATCTAAGAAAACGTAATTTCACATATGTAATGATTTAATGTTACAGGCATTATTAGCTTAGGCTGTTTTTATGGACTTCCAGAAGAACTTAATGTTCGGCCTGAAGTTATCAGATAACCTTCTTTAAAATTCATCCCTATTTTCCTCCATTTTCTTTCTTTCCATCACATTCTTTGTTAAAGTCTTACATTTTTTATATTCATTTTTCCTATTTTGTACATCTATTGTTGCCTTGTCTATTTGATTGGCTTTTGCTGCCAACCAATCCTTCCGTGCTTTACTCTTTTCAGACACCGCCTTCTGTACTTCTGCACTTACAGTCTTGAACATACTTCCCTTCCTTCTCTTACGCACACCACAAACATCAGTGGCCACTTCCACGCCTCTATCCTTGATCGACTTCCAGAACTCTTTAACCTCACACATTACTTCTAATCTGTCACACTTATCAATCAATTTACCTCTCTCACCTCATTATCTTGCAAAACCTCGACTTTCACTCTTTCTAATAAACTAATGGGTTCCCGAACACGATGCCGTCAACGCCTAAAGATCCCACTTATTCGGCACAAAACCAGGAAGTGATCAGTGTCGAAGGCAGTGACACAGTATACCCTAGTGCCTAGCACTTTCTTTTTCAATCTCTTATCGACCATTAAAAAATCAATCATACTTTCCTGGATTTTCTCTTTTCTTGTGTACCTGTGGATCTTTTTGTGCTCAAACATTGTGTTTGTTACCACAAGATTCCACTCCAAGCAGCATCATATATGATATATCTGTTCATAGTAGTATGTATTCACTATCAATACTATTTGTCAAGAGAAAAAGACGCTGCTGGCGTTGATACGACAACAGACATAACCATGATCCTAGTAAGTAAAGTCTACTTTACTTTCTAAGATTAATGTAGACTATTTCTTGGCTGGTAATCTTAGTATGATAAAAACTGTTATGGTGTATAACGAATTTTCTTGTCACCGGTATTGGATCTGCCTTGGTTTAAGGCCGTACTTACCCACCCAAGAACCTGAAGCGTCATCGATAGGTATTTCGGAGCCAGGTTTGTTGAGCTGAGAGAGTAAGATAGCTGCAAAGCCGTTGGACAGGCCGTGCCCTGCCAAGTTCAGCGTCACTCCCGTGGTGACGAAGCACTGGAAAAGAACAAGGGCTACACTTTATTTTTATCAGGTTTAATTGTTTGTTAATACATCATATATCCATGAATAATATTATATTCGTTTATATTTGTTTATTGAACTCCTTCATATAGCAGTGCAATGTGCTGCCTGTGTATACCATACTAACTAGCGCCACGTTGTTATGGACAGGTGTATCACTTACCATCAGGAGAAATTCCTGCTGGTCTCGTCACTTCATTGAATAAAAAAAACATCACCATTATAGCAGAAGTGAAAAAAGTTCAGAATCATTTAAACCTTTAAACAAAGCCCTATGTAAAACGTTATCTGACGTAAACCTGTGAGACCCTGACCTCCGCGCGGCAGTGACTTGTTAAAAATAGATTTTACGTTTGTAGAACTTCTTTATTTTCATATATAAATAGTTGATACACGATTCTGTTTGAGAAAAAAAACCTTATTTACTTCAATACATAGACAATAAGAAAAAATAAAGACAATCAACGTTTGTTCACTGCGCACTGAGTAGTGATAACTAAAATAATAACGAGACCAAAACTTGGCCAATCTTGTTATTGGTCTTGGTCTTGTCTGTTCGGTCTTGCTTTAGGCCTTGCGTAATAGACCAAGACCGAGACCAATTCTACTCATCGCGAGCACTGAACAGACGCTGACATGAACCCATGACCTATTTATTTACAAATCAACGATTAAAAGTTAACTGCGTCACTTGGCACACTTCTAACGCTTCACGAAGTTAAACTGAGAAAAAAAAAATATCGCAGTTATTTTTTAGTATCACGAGTGTAAACATTGCAAGCATAGGTTATCCGTAACAACCGGGATAACCGGAAAACACGGAACCAAAACTAGCACTACACTAACGGACGAAATAATTAGAACATCAATTAAAGGATTCCGGTGACGGCACACCATGACCAGGACACCGATGGGTAAGTCAAACCGAAGAGCTAACTTACGTTACTAACTTCACTGCTGGTAGGCGGCAGTTGGCCACCGCACCTCCAGTTGCAGCCGACAAACAGATGTGAGCGAATATTACTGTGGTATGGTTTGAAGGACGCTGCAGCTAGTGTAATTACTGTGGTAATGAGAGTACATCTTATGTCTCAGGCGACGAACATAAAGCGCTGCTTTGACTAGTTTTTACGTTGGCATGGGCAGGCGTATCACTTACCATCAGGTGAACGTCTAGCTAGTTTCAACCGCTTTGCAAAATAAAAAGTCTAACTTTTTAAAATTATGTTAAGGGATTGTTTTTATGTCAAATTTACTGCAACCCTGCAACGTATGTACTTTTATCCTACTTAACATTCCGCCTCGCTCTCAGTATAGCCTCAAAGTAATGCAAAGTTTTAACCCCTATTCCTTCAAAAAACAGAATTACAAAAGCATAGGTAATCGACTAACAGTTGAACTAATGATCTCCTAACGAATGTAAAGATTGAATATTATTCCAATCCAAGAACATTTCCGGTGGAAATAAAACTACATCATAAATAAGATCTAAATGGGATACCAAGAAATATACAGGTAGAAACACGCAGGCAGACATATGCGAGTATAACAACCCTTTCTATGGTCGCTAAGTTACATTACCTGTTTCACAAATGGTGATATACCTCTCGGGCCTCTTTCCATTATCGCCGAACGCAATGAATAACTTAATTCCCCACAAGATAACTCAAGATTTTATATTCAAACGATTCACGTTATTACGTTTAAACTTAACTATACTTATGTTACAGTTTATGTCAATATAACCGTGGTAACGGACTAATTAACGGATAATAATTAAGTTTTCTTTCGACTGCTGTTCAATTGTTGCCATTCGCAGAACGTATGTGTCGCAAAGAAACAAAAAAAAATTGATATGCTTAAAAACAGCTACGTAAAGCCGAGTTTACACTGTATCAACAAGTAATAAACAATAATCTTTTTCCTTTGATGGAGAACTATTTCGAATTTAACTAATACAGTATACTGAAGTCTCACAAGTATTAGCTTTACTTTTTTACAGGAAGGGTGGGCAAACGAGCGAACAGATCACCTGGTGCAAATGTGATCACTCACGCCCATGGACAGTCGCAGCACAAGGGGTCGCAGCTATGTCGCCGACCTTCAAAGCTAAGTTACCCGTTAAAGGATTTCGCCAATTATTGTTAGGTCTCTGTCCCAGGACTCCGTAAGTGGTAGGTGGGTACCTTCGCAGCATCTATTGCAACCGACAAACAGTGCTGTGTTGCTGTTTGAAAGTGAAAATACTGCGGTAACGAGATTTAATCTCTTGTCTCAAGACGACATCCGCATTTTGTTTCAAGGTCATTATCCTGCCAACGACTAGTACATTGTTATGGGCTGGCATATCACCTACCATCAGGTGAAGGTAATATTACCTGTCACGCCGTTGAATAATAAAAATCTCATTGGGAATATTCTTTATGGTTTTATGCCTTCGACTTTCACAAAAACGTCTATAGAGTTATTTTTTACACGATTGTTTGTTTCTTGACTATTAATACTTTATATAATTGTAATAGTCATTGCGATGATGTAGAAATTCTTAAAAGTATTTAAGTATAAAGTACTAAATTAGTATTTTAGGTCAGAGAAGATAACATGACAAATTAATTCCCACTGGGAACGAGGCGTGATATATATGTATGTATGTATGTATTAATTACAGGTAAGAAAGTTATTTTAGGAGTTTACGTTTACATAAACCCCTAAAGGCACTTCAACCTTTATTGTCTTATATATATAAAATGCAAAATTTTGCTAAATATTACTAATTTAAAAATTAATGATGATTATTGTATTTTACATATATTATATGTTTATACGTACAAAAGATACATCAAACATACTCTCAACTTTAAGTTAGCAATATAACTACTCAAATAATTGCTATTTTAAATGAAAAGGCGTTACAATAACAGAAACTGATAGAATATGGTTTTGTTTAACTTGTCTCAACAGATCACATCTGATTAGTTCATCGTAAATAGAAGACTCTGGTTATAAGCATCCGGACCTCATCAAAAATTATACTGTCGGTAAAAACAGATTACTGTGAAATATATAACATCATTAATATTTCAATGAAGGTCCACACTCCATATTAGGAATCAAGGATGGCTAGCGCTTGATTGCCACTTACATGTTCAATTAGGATTCATATTGATTACTGTACTTTATATCATCATCATCACGAGGTGCCATTATCATAGCGAAGGTTGGCGATTAGTTTGAGAAAACTTATCCAGCCTTCAACTATGTATATTCTTTTCAACTAATATTATTTTAACCCTTTTACTGCTATATAAATAGCAGTTCATAAAATTATAACAATGGCTATTTTCCGCATTTTCGAATTTTGTTATAGTATTTAATGCACTGTAAATTATTTATCATATTTTTGCCACAGAAAAATAAGCATTGTTTCCATATAAATATTAAGTTTATTAGCTGCAACGGCATTCACGTCGGTTTTACTATTAACTAGTGTTTAACGGTAAAGAAGTTATCATCTAAAATTATGTTGATGATGGAAGACAGTCGTTTTGTACTAGAAAGATCCTTGACAAGGGCTGTACATCGGTATATTTAGAACGATAACCGTTATCAAATTGTTATGAAAATCTTCATGCAAGGTAGTGACCTCCAACAGTACTGATTAAGGCAAACAGATGGAGGAATAAATAACAAACACCCGAGTATTACTTAAAGTTCGACCTTAAAACTCTTTTCTATCCACAATTGGCTAACACACGACTTCAATATTTCGTGTTGTTAAATTGTCAATGACGGGGATGGTGGTTTTTTTTAAAAAAATTATTCCCCTGCGTGGGTTGGGTCAGGGACTTTATTTCTCTAATTTCACTTATCTATTATTTTTCTTATTTCTATACAATTTTGACCTCAAACTATCCTTTCTTGTCACTTATTCCATAAGTTATCTTTCATACTTTTCTCTCCTATCATACTCCATTGCATTTCCTTCTTTCACACCTCTCGTTGAGTGGAGACCGTCGCCCCGTCGCTTATCTGTAACAAGCCATCGCTTTTCCTGTAAGGAATCATCCCATTTTCCTCATTCATCTCCTTCCTTTGTAATTTTTTAGTTTTACATGTTTTCCTTATTTTATTATTACAATTTTTTAATCAGTTTTATTTACAATACAATTCTTTTATTCCTATTTTGTATTACTATCTCTTATTTTTATTACAATCTTTTATGTTTTTGTTTTCGGTCTTTTACACTTTATTTCCTTCTATTGTCCTTGTTACTATTTTTCTGCAGTACTTCAAAAATATTTGGCGACTTTCGTCCTCACTCATTAGAATAGCAATAGCTTCGTTTTCTATACTTTTTCCGGTCTCCATCTCAAAATTATACCTTTCTATCCCAAATAAGAGACAGGAAGTCAGGATGTGCACCACGGTCTGGTCCTGGTATACTGTTTTTTTTATTTTTATAATCCACCCTGCGTAGGTTGGCTCAGGGCCTTTATTTTTCAGTTTTATTCATTTACCATCTTTTTATCATCATATCTTTTCTTTATTTATTTATTTACATTTATTTTATTTTATATTCATCTGTACGTTCTTCTTAACTTTCTTCTTTCGTTCTCTCATCTTTCATTCCTTACTCATCTTCCATTCCGCATACCATTTCTTCTTTCATTCCTCTCCGCCTGATATGACGACCTCTTCGTACTCCGCGTACCCTGTCGCTCTCGCTAAAGCCAGCAGCTATGCCTGGTATACAGTACTTGAGTTTTTTGTTGGTAACCTCTGCGGCGTTCCTCATAACGCAGAACGCCGCATCCACCTTGTCGTCGGTGTAGATCGCCCAATCGGCAGCCGAGATGGCAAGTTGGACTTCTTTCGCACTTTCCCCCAGGCAGGAGAACTCCACACCACGCTGCACAGACGAATGTGGAAGTCTCAAGTGGCTCGTAAAGGGGGGTTCGCATGGATCACCATAACCCACCTCGTTGATATCATCGGACTGGGCTCTTATATGGCTGTAGCCCGCATTGTCCTCCCCGGGGTCACTTGATATGCTGTTAGCCTACCTACTTGTGGCCCCGATTAGGAACGAAGGACTTTCATGTTACTACTTAAGTGCATCATCACTGTGCGACAGGGGCGGTAAAGGCTCCAATAAAAAAAACTTTGATTAGTTAGCAGTTGCTATAAAATTTCCTTACGTAAAAGTATTGAAGATGGACTAAAAACTTGATTATGATGAAACACGCGCCTGGCTATCCCATCAACATTTATGACGCAAACAACTTAACCCGTTCTGCAAGTGAAGCCGATGTACCTGACCTTGACGAGTTGGTTAATTGTTACACTTGATAACTCATTATAATTAATTATTACAACAGCTGCGTTAAGTGTTATAACATTTACGATATTAGCTTTAAGTATTATCTGCATCGGTAGTAATTCCTCATGACCTCGTTCTATTCCGAGTTGTGTGCTGATAATGAAGGTTTTCAGTAAGACTTTACTCAATTTGCATATAGGTGCTAGCCGGGTAAATAATAATTAATAGTTTCTATTTCATTCCTTTTTCTCGCAAACTTCCATTAGTCATAAAAAACATCTTTTTTCTTATACATATTATACAAAGTAATTAAACTATCAGTAGATAATGATTAAATGTTTTGATTAATTGATTTCTTCTTCTTTAATTATTGATGTTACCTTCGTCCCACTTCATTATTTCTTTTAGATATTGTAAAAAGAGATCATTGCATCACGTGATCGCTAAAATCTAACGCAGAGTTTATAGCGAGCGCTTTATTTGGAGCTTTTCTAGCTTCTGTAGCGTTTATGATTTATCTACTGTCGGAAGACAGCTGCGGCTCGAATTCCGTCACTCCTCTTTCATCTCGGCTCCACCGCCACGGATTCTGTATGATATTTCTTAATTTCATTACAAAGAAGATATCTTAAGATCAACATTCAGGCATATAGGCTCATCATTTCTTCATTTGTTGAACAGCCGACAACGTGCGTATCGTCACATTGTACTCGTCGCCTAAAACATAACATGTTGAGTTGCAACCTCTAAAATTATACTAGCCACAACGCCCTTCAAACCGAAACGCAGCAATGCTTGTACACTTGTTTGGCGGGAGAAACAGGCGCTGTGGCGGTACCCATCCAAACGATCTCCGGAATCAGAGAAGAGCTATATAAAAATAATGAATTGATAAATGATAGTAATTTATATCGTCACATACTTAATACGCGATCTGCTTTATCTTTACAAATTAATTATTATATTTAACGTAATAGGGGGGGCCATTTGGGTCAAGTGAGCGCGTAATGGCCGCGCATCCGCCATCTTGGTTTCGTTTTGTTTTCTACTGCGGAGTTATCAGACGCAAGCCATTCGCATTACTCTTTATCCTTAGTTTTACAAACTAATTGATATAATTTAATATCGATAAATCGTTGGAGTATTCTAGGAACAAGAGTGTTCGTACACATGTGATATTTGGCCAGCCTGGTAGGTAAATGGTCTTGAGTTTCTCCTTCTGAAAGAAAACCCCGATTATATCTAGCTAATTTTAACAATTAATATTATTTTAATGATTTAGTACATTACTACCAAATTGTTAATTATTAATATCCTTAAGTATATAATGACTATTTATTCCTTTGCCGCTTTGCTCGCCATAGACTTTAAATTTTTGGAAACAGTCCTTTAGAGCTCGGTCGCTCGCAACGCGGGAGCGACCAATGTGACCTTTAGGGAAAACTTATGTCCAGCTGTAAACATCTATCGACTGGTGATGATGATGAGTTCTTTAGAGCAACATGAACCGCAAATGACTTTCTATGCCAACTGCGTAAATAATTAGAAATGAAAATGATTATAAAAGTTAGTTAGAAACAAAATTATGAAGGATCTTTGAAATTCAAAATATAGACATCCTATATCCATCTACATATCATTCCGCGTCGAATGCTCAGGTTCCCGTGTCGATACGTTCACTAGTTTTGACATGATTGAGAAACAAACAAAACTTAATCAATCAATATTAACAGAAAAATCTTATTTAGATCGCTGGACAATATTTGTATGCGAATATAAAGATATATAAATAATGTGGATTTATTATTGATGAATGAAATTATTTTCGTGCGCGCTAAACACAGCGCGGCGCGCGGCGCGCGGCGCGCGGCCGGCGCGCTGGGCCCGAAGTCAATGTCGCGCGGCGCGAAACGAACGTGTCACTGACTCAAATTACACGTATTGCTCACTGAAATTTATGTACTGCTAACTGAAAACAGAAGAAGCATAAAAAACATAAAGACGAAGATGTTTCGTGTTAAATAATAACGAATTGGAACCTGCAACTGTAACCATCATCCTCAATATCGTCTTTTGTCTATCCACTGTTGGACATAGGCTATCCCCGATGTTTTCTACCATAACGATACAGAGCTTTTCGTATCTACCCACTTCCGACTGCTCTTATCACTTCTGTGTCCTGTACGTGGACTCCTTTCTAAGACTTTCCTCCCCCACTGGCCGTCATTGACACGTCAGATCACGTCGGGCCGGCCCACTGCCACTTCAACTTACAGATTTTAAGAGCTACGTCGATAACTTTATTTCTTCGTCGAATTTCTTTGTTCCAGATTTTGTCGCTTAGAGAAATGCCTAGAATAACTCTTACCATCGCTCGCTGTGCTACTTTGAATCGGTGGACCAGTCCGATAGTCTAGTCTCTACACCGCAGGTGAAGGTGGGCAGGACGCACTGGTGGATAACTTTTGTCTTCAGACTTTGGGGAAATTGAAAGGTGAAGATTTGTCGGAAATCTCCAAACGCTGTCCTACTTACGACTTACTACGATTATAATATAAACTACTATAATATTCGCAATATACATTAAAACCTTAAAAATGTCGGCATTTAACAAATAATAAATAGCAAACTTTACTAAAGTAGGATTAAGTTACATCACAACTACTTAATAAAACAGTTACATTTAAAGCCCTTTCCATTTTAATTTCGCAACGTTGTTATTTTATATAAAGCAACCAAAACATCGTCGTAATGGGTCATGCTGTTTTGGTCGTACGTAATACTTCTTTTAGTGTACCAGCGTAAGTTGAACTCACACGAGAAAGAGCTGAAGGTCACGCGAGTCACCCAAACACAACAGCGTAGCGCTGCGCCCGCGCACGGCGAAAGTGGCAGCACTTGCGTAATTCAATAGTGCTGTGCGTGTGCGTGTGCGTGTGCGTGTGCGTGTGACGCATGTCGATAAACGATTATCTTTTTTATTTTACGGAATGATCAAACTAACAAACGTCGATGATGAGTGAGTCAGGGTTATACTGGTGATAGAACTCTGACCGCAGCTCCTATTTCAGCCGACAAACAGTACTAATATTACTGTATGCCGGTTTGAAGGACGCTGTTGCTAGTCAAATTATTGTAATATCGTGATAACATTTTATTTATCAAGACGCCGCGCGGAACCTGGTGCAATGTATAACGTCATTACTAACGCCTCACTGGTTTCGGCAAGTGTATCACTTACTATCAGGTAAACATCCCGTTCATCTCGTCGCTTCGTACTATAAAAACAACATTCGCACGCAACAATATATAGATTTATGGGTGCAGTAAATCGCACTTTGTGCTCGCTTTGGGATATAAGGTGTTAAGTCTCATTACTATTGTAATTTCAACAGCCACAGCACCCCTCAAACCTGTACACGGTATTATTTTTCTTCCCCGTTGGCATGTCACCGTGTACATCGCTATACTCTGATTAATAGATGTCCATTTTTTTGGTATCGATAGTTGCGCTGCTAGTGCTCCCTTCACCAGTTCGCCAGCTCGCCGTCACTAGTTCTCGCAGATTCCCGATCCGTCGGCAAAGTGACGCGGGAACATGAACCTAAAGATTAGTGCTAATCTAGATTTCGTGTTAAAGGAGTCAGTGTGACAAAATATATATATGTATGTGCAATGTGTTTGTCTGTCCGCCTGCCCATCAATGTTTCAGCAGGTCAGTTTTTGTTTATGGATAGAGCTTTTCATATTCATCATCAACCAATAGACGTCCACTGCTGGACATAGGTCCTGCGCTGCCCGCATCGCCGGGCATCAGATGCTGTCATTTGTAAGGGTTCAAATGGGCGGATTCGGGCCATTACCTACCACGCTGGCCCAATGCGAGTTGGTGCCTTCTCCCTCTTTTTCGTATCGAGTGTAACAACAGTTTTGTTAATCAGATTATTAGGCGATTGGCACTGCGCTACGTGAATCTGGCAATGACTGACGAGACCGCAAGTGAAGCGCCGAACGATTACTGTCGCACCAGTTTAGATATCGACGGTTACAAGTTCGAACACAAACGCAAAATTTTCACGAAGACATAACTTATTTGTTTACGATTTCTGTACCCACAGTCCGAATAGTATTGTTGTATATTATTCGTGATAGTATGACTGGCAAAGTTAAGTCGACTCCAACCGAGAGTCTCCTGCGACATTAACTGTTCACAAACAACCGAGTACTTTTGCTTTGTTTTATGCGACATCTGCGTATTTAAATATTACGTGAGCATCGGAGTCTTCAGTTCTTAGACCATCTACAAAGGGCATTATTTCGAACATCTAGAAGCTAGTAGTACTAACTACTAGCTTCTAGATGTTCGAAATAATGTTGCTAAAGTTATTAGTGCAGTCTCCAAGCGGCTCCTCAATCCGCATTCACACAACACACTCGTAACCATGCACTTAACTACACCCACTAACTAACTGGCGCACTATATTTAGAGTTTAACCGGTAGAAACGCGATCAGCAACAATTATTAAACCGTATTAAGCTCAGTCGTTGAACTGGTTCATTCGCACAACAATTAGCGAAGTAGAAGTAACTAGCGAGTTAATTGAGTTATCTCGCTAACTACCATCCTTGTGCAGTAAACAGCACCGCCGTGTTCCGCGTACATATAAGAGCTGGAGGCTTCAAGACGAGCACGCTTCACCCACTGCTTCGCAATCACTTAATATGTCGAATTAGTGTCAATCGTTGGGCCTTTTTAAGGTTTTTTAAAACAATCTTTAAGTATTAATAATATCTAGCTGCGGTCTAGACTCGCAAAGTGCTGTCGCGGCGAACATTCGCGAGCTGGCGCCGCGCTGACCTCCGCGTTTAGTTAATGAAACGCTCGCCCAATGCTGAATATATTTAGATACAGAAACAGTGACGCTAACTTCCCATGCGCTGGGCCAACGCGCTGGCTATCGATCTACGTGTACCGGTGTCATTCGCAAGGTTACTAAGACCCTGGCCTTAGTAACTATCTATACTAAGACCCTGGCCTACGAAAACATTCGGCCCAGGGCTTTGTTCCCATAATTCGAGCCGATAGCTCCTTGTCGACCCCTTCAAGGCTCAAAAGTATCTTCTACTATCTCATATCTACGACAAAGTTAACAATCACGCTACAAATTATCAAAATCATGCAAGTTACAAATCATGTAGTACCGGAAGAGATGTAGTCTTTAATTCATTTGCCATCATTCGGTAGTTCCTAAAGAAGAGGTTGCCAATATCATGATCATGTCTAGTATTTAATACCTACACCATAATTCTAGAATGGTTTTTATTTTTTCAATATCCTTGCTACTTCGATATCTTATTTACCAATTATCTAAGAATCCACACGTTCTCTTTAAAATCATCTATTTCTTATCAAATTTATCACGAGCAGGAGACGGACTGGAGCTCGCTGTTACTGATACAAGCGATTGTGATCGTCAGTCTGGTGTTAAATTATACTTTTAACAAAACACTTGTGAGGAATACAGTATTCTGGTAATAGTGACTTACCTTCCTCAGTGTGATTGACAAAAACAAGTGAAATTCCGAACGTGTCAGCTTGTTGATGATGATATCCACACCTGCGATAAACTCCTAGATTAATGTTATAAGTAGTGCCTATAGCCATAGGTACTGTAACGAACATAGTTTAGTAAAGGGGGTCTATACTGTATTTATTTATAATAGTAAATGGTCGGTCTCGATTTTTGGAATGTACACGGAATTGAAGTAGACCTGTCATGGAGAGAGGATAATAAAATAACTGACATTAGTATGCAGATTCCTACTGTTGTATTGTTTCCTTTGTTGCGATAACGATTTGCCGTATTACATAAAGCAAATTACATCTTTATTTCTCGTAGTGATTTCTATAACTTAGTTGGACATCATTGCCCCACTGACCTGCAGTACCATCGAATCTATCATATGTCTATCTTCCTCTCAACTCAGTAACATCTCCCAGCGGAGATCATTACACCGATAGCCGATTGCTAACTAGCTGGACCAGCAATAAGCGACCGGTAGTTGTAGTACACATAACTTCATTACAATACAACCTTCATGTATACAATTAGCTTCTTTCTCCTTTATTTCTATAGTATGTCATTATTTATGTTTACTCGCCTCTTCACGCTTATCGTACTAGTAAGTCATATATCGTACTAGTACGTGTAGAATCAAGGTCAATATGTTAAATAGAAATTTCCTTTGTACAATTGTCTTATAAAAAAAGACTTTTCAATGTTATTTTATGTTATTTACGTATTGGATAGATAACTGCAGCGAATTTCTCATAGAACTTAATTTAAAACGTTCAGTCTTTGTTTGATATCATGTAACTGTTGTTACGGGACGAGCTCAGAATTATTTTTTATTAGATAATTGAGTATTGTCTGTAATACTACGATATGTGAGAGTAAAGTATTTGTCATAGATCTTCCAACAATAAGAATAAACTAATGGAAATCAACTGAACTCTTGTCCTTACGTCTGCGATTCTTCTCTTTGTTGTGCGTATCTCTGTGTGCATCGTGTGCGTCGTGTGCATCGTGTGCTGCTGTGAAGGCTGATCTAGTTAATGTAACTTGTGGCCTAGACAGTGCTTATATGTTACCTTATACAGTTTTTGTTAAATTTCTTGTTATGTCCGGATTTAAGTGCGTGTGCAAGAGTCGAATACATCTGGTCTGTTAAACTCGAATGATATATTGAACAGATAGATGCGACCTATATATCATCCTAATGAATGTTAGAACAAGTTAACCGAGCACAATTTGTAATTAGTCATGTAAATATGTTCTAAGTTAGACATTAAGTTATTAATTAGTGGGTTATTATAATAGTAATAGCAATAGGAGCGAGGTGATGTGCTGCTTGTGGGGGCTGAAGGTGATTTAAGTCATTAACAAGTCAGTTACTAGCTTTAGGAACGCACACGGCCGGGTTCCGTTGCCAAGCTATTTAGGACGCAGGTATTAGGAAAAGGGTAAAGTAGAATAAGCAAGAAACTAGATGATCTAAACATTCGCAAGGCGGTAAGTAATACGGCCGATACATATGATGACGCTACCATCAAAACATACTACTTTTAAAACTCAATTCTTGTTGGTGGTTTTTTAGCTGTAAGTTTTTTTTTGCGGGACCTTAAAGTTATTAACAATTAGCGCTTTGTTTATTTTTACCGCTTCGCAGATGTTTTTATGTACAACTAATAGTTCAGGATGGGGGTGGCAGCCTCGGAATATAATTGAAGGCCACGTGTTGAAGCTATTCTCTCCGTTGTTTTTGTCTAAAACACTATTTTATATGCACTAGTTTACTCGCATCTATTTGCAAGCAGATTGAAAAAACTGTCAATAAAGATAAATCATCACGTCAATGGACGTCCTCCGCTGGTTATAGGTTTCTTTTAATGTATTCTATAAAACACGGTCTCTCCCGGCGGTACCTTGAAGATAAAACATATAATATCTGTCTTATTACTTACGAAACTGCAAGGTTTCGTAAGTAATGAGAATGTACTTTTTTTTATTCAGTTAAACGACGAGCAGGACGTTTATCTAGTGGTAACAAAGCGGCGCTGGTTAGGACATACCCTGCACCACCTCGCTCTCGTGGTCTGAGACATATGTTCAGTCTCGTTACCCAGCAATTACACTAGCTACATCACCCTTCATACTATATCACAGTAATGTTTGCACAGTACTGTTTATCTACTGCAATAGGCCGCTGCGGTGGTACTTAATTTGACAGATTCCGGCAACAGGGACCTAGCGCCAGTAAGTCTTTATTGTATGTTAACTTTCTTTAACAACAATATACTACTTTAAAAAAAATCTCTTTGTCCGTCTGCGTTAATCATCCAGTAGTATATACGTCGCGGAGCGAGCTGTTATTACCAGTAATTAGACATATCAACACGCTACTCCATTGCGCAACAGAGCATTGTCGAAGACTTCGCGCAAACACGATCAGTGCGTCGTAAATTATTAATTATTTGCTCTCATACACGTTAATGGCCTGATGAAATGTAGCTGTGTGTGTGTGTGCATGTGTGTGTGTGTGTGGAGGGACAGGGAACAGTTTACAAGAAGTTTCACGTAGAAAATATTCAATTAAATAGCGAATCTATTCGTCTACGTATGACCACGCCATTAACTCAATATACACGCTCTATAGTCCGACGCGTCTCTATCCAAAGAGGAAGAGGAAAAAGAATCTTCTCAAATGTAAAGCTACAGGGTGTATGTAAAAGTGTGTAAAAAGCTTTACTTTTTTTTTTGACCTTAAATTCTTCTTCTTGTAGTAGGTAAGGAAGGTATGCCATCAGTTCGCTATATTTGAATCAGTTTCTTGAGAGGTTGAACATAGCGACTCGCAGTTCCAGTTCATCTGATGTTATATGACTATGATTATTTCCTACGACCAATGCTCATTTAATCCAACAAGATGAGATAAAATTGTCCGTATTTATCACATCTAAATACTTGTGATCTCTTTGTGGCCTTACTACAAAAAGGTGAAAAACCTTGGGTGCATTTTAGCCGGTGCAAGTCCAATACAATGTCTGTCTTTGGCACCGCAACAGCAGGCCTTGACCCACGCATACTAGAAATAAACATCTTTTCTTCTTATTCTTACCAGCCGTATTGAGGTTGAATTGGACATTAACCCACCACGCTAGTCTAGTGCGGGTTGGAAGATGGTCAGAGCCTCGTCTGTTCTTTAGCAGGAAGCACCGCCTGCAGGTGAGGTGGACTTGGGTTCTGTAAGATGTTGGGCGAAACGCCTTACACACCTTCGCCCCGTTTGTTTAACGGTGTACTATTTGATCATGTGTACCAAACCAAACTATGTACTATGTTGAAGCAAGAGTACATATGAGATGTAGGTTCAAACCCAAACTGACGTACACAGTTGCCGATGACGTAGTCCATTCATACAGACGGTTGTGAGGTACTCTGAGTAATCAACATTAATTAATCTCGATGACGTGAAAAAATATCAAAACAGTTCCAATCGGACCGGTCGCCGGGTACGCGGAAGTATACAACTGAAATAATTCAACGTGGTCGTTGTTAACTCTAATTGTGTTTTTTTTTTGCCTCTTACCGACTGATTGTCTGCTCGCTTCCTTATAGCTTTTGGGGGTCTCTGCGTGAGGGTGTGAGGTTCGAGCCTTGAAGTTAGATGTGGGCCCTTTCTAAATATACGCCGACAAACAATTTATCGTGAATAATACTGAACCGTGTTCTCGCATCGACTTGACGATACTAAATATCGATCACCGGAGAAACAAAGCGTTAGTCCTTCGGGACAGGTTATAAAGGTTATACAGATTAACCAAATAGTAAAAACTTTTGATTGTTTTGCTTACTCTAAAGCAAGAGGAGGAACAGATCGCTTCCCTGGTTAAGTAACCTATTTACCCTTACGATTGAAATCATAATAGAGACATTGAATGTCTCGTCCTTTCGACAATTTCTATGTCTTCCAATTGAAATATAATACTGATATATTTATACTACAGCTTGGTACTTAGAGGATCTGGTTATATACAGCAACTAAAGTTAGGTAAACATATTTATATACAGAACCTTTTATTAAGCATTGGTTCATTGCATATTCTAATAGAAACAGTGACTGTAATGTTGTATTATATCATTATTAATTTAGATATATAAAGTCCAATTACGTCTATACGAGCAGTATCGTTGCTTCTGGGTATTGGAGTTGTATGAGGCGTGCTTGATTATACGATTGTGTGAATGATCATGTAAAAAGTTCAAGTTCTATTGAAAACTAGTAAGACGCTTAAGTACAATAAAGTCTGCAAAATAAGTTTTGAATGCGTAAATATTACATAATTAGTACGAGTGTTTTAAAGAAACCTTCTACGAGGATGTATTATTCTTTTTCTTAAAGTTGCATCTTCTTGCGCAGGTCGTGGACCTTGGACACTGCGGCTGTGAAACGCGAACGTAGGCTCTATCCAAACCAAAATAGATTGTTAGCCAGGATACTCTACTACGGTACACAGATCGTATTCCTTGAAGCATTTCTGAAACGATGAGCAATTACAATTTTGTGTAAAAACTCTTTAGTACTGTTACATTTGGAACTCTGTCTCTCCATGATATCCTTAGCGTCCTCCTGTATACCCTCAAGCTTCAATTTCTTGTAAAGATGCTCCCTTCGACGTCATACGTACATAAATATACCTAGCTATACATAGAGAAACAGAGCAACACAAACATTACTGTATACTACTGTACTGTATGAAAGGCACCGTCAATATCGACATTCCGTGCTGGTGTATCATACCCACCTGAAAGTTGCTGTAGCTAATGAAACTTCCAATGCTAAGGGAACTTGATATTCTTATACCAGGCGGTGAGATCCACGTGATGAGTTAACTGGTGAACTCTGGGGCCCTTCTGGATAAACAAAAGATCAGTGATAGGTAACTTCTTCATTAGGACTACAAATTGTAACATACATTGATTTTTTATTTATATACTAAATTAAGATATATTTATTACATACTAAATGAAGGTATATAAAGAAACAAAGTGCAAAGACACAGCTTATTTATGAGATTTTGTTTCAGTGGAGCTGATGTTAAAGTTTTACAATGGTAACAACATTCTGTGCACTAAGAGGATATATTAAAACAAAACATAATAAACAAACTCGTTTAGTGTACAATAATACAATTAGCGTAATGAATACTCCATGTATCCATATGTTATGAGTATACAAGATGTTATTATAACATAATGCGATCGATTCGTCGCACCGCATACCTGTCATTGCTGCGCAGGTGTCGCCGCAGTCAACAGCGATTATACATTATTTATGAAATGAGCGAATTGCGAATTAGAGAAACAGATTTCTTGATAGATGAAGTATAATGTAGTGCTGAGTATTTCATATTAACGCTTAGGACACTTTCCTTCACCCCTCGAAGAGGTTTCCGCCGTGACGTTCAAGTCCACATATTTATCTCTACATTTTTTTTAAAGTTTAAAGAGAAATTAATAAAATATTTATTATAGATCAACATCCTTCTTACTATTCCCACTGCTGGCACTAGACACCTTCTCACAAAAGGACAGAGTCAATATCATTGAGCCACCACGCAGACCAAATGAGTTGGCTGATGTCGTAGTTCTTTGCTGGTGCTGATCGCCCACCTTCAGTATTTGTAAAGGCACTTTAAGAAGAAGTACGTCCTTGAAGTTGTCCTTTTTTAAAATATGTCAGATTATTTTCGTTTTTCTCTACCTGCAGCTTAAGTCCAAACGTAATCGAACCCGGACCTCTTCAAATCGTGTAAAGCGTATTCCTTGACAACCTTCACTACAAGTAACTGTTATTGTGTAAGTTATTTAATACAGAAACATCTATCTGTTACATCTATAAATAAAACAACGAGGGAGACACAATCGCTTTCCAAGTTTGTTTACAAATGTTTCGCATTCAATACCCTTCAATGTATAGTCATCGGGTCAGTAACTGAAATCAAAGTATCGATAACCTCACGGGTTCTGGTTCAAAGAGACCAAAATATCTGGTGTAACAGCACACCCATCCTATATTTAAAGCGATACGCAATAATACGAAATGTTTAATATTTTTCTCGTCATACCCGCGCCCGTAACTGATAATCATAATTACGTCTATAAAACATTCCTTTACTGTATACTGTTTACTGTATACATTATATATGAGCATAAAAATAACAATACACATCAGAGTAGAAACATCAGTATGTTACATCATCGTGAGCCGATAGAGCACCACAGCTGAACACAGACTTCTCTCAGAGATTTCCAAGCCGATCTGTTCTGTACCGGTCTCAATCCACCAGATCTTCAGTAGGTGTTAAATTTTTCGGATAAAAAATAGTCTCCTCCAAGGTCCAGTTCATTTCTATCCCAAATTCAAACCAAACTATTTCTCCAATTATTGACAGGATTTTATGACGAGCATGAGACCAAGAAACTGTCCAAAACCCTTTTCAGTTTAAAATGTCTTTTATCTAGTTAAACTATATCAATAGAAGTAAAATCTATAAGAAAATTGAAAATAGATTATCTAGATTCTATTAATTTATACTTAAGATATGCGGAAGTTATTCTACATATATTTTCTATATATATTCTACATATATATGCTAATCAAACAAAGGAAGGCACTCCGTTTGTTTCCGAGACCTCTATCTGAGTGGACATTGTCTGCACTCGTATGAGTTATTGGTTTTAGGTTATATGTCACGAGATAGCCCTAGTGACTGCCATTCGCATTATACATACTACTGCACAGTAAGCAAGGCAATCGGTGGAACAGCCACATCCGTAACGATATCTTTCTGGATGTTTACATTCGAGGGATAAACTTATTGAAGCATTGTTAGTAGATGAATAGTTAGTAATGAGGAAATATTTATAATTTCTTATGACGTTGGTTGTTCAAACTGTGCTGAATTATATTTTAAAACGATTCTCAGATACAGGATTTTTCTCATAGACAAATTGTCATTATATGGGCGCTGGAAGTTTACCAGGGTAAAGAGACAACAGGGTAAAGAGAAACGAGAAAACAGGAGCTAAACTAGGTCGCTTTTATACTCACACAAGACTTAAATAAAAGATAAATGAATTAGAAAGTTATTTTCATCATAAACATATGCAGAATTACTATTTTCTTATTTCATCATCTGTTGGTCTATACTACTTATTCAAATTATTGGACTGAGGGGCTAATTGATCCACTTGTAAAAAATAATCTAGCTAATGCAGCGTTTAATAAACTCCAATAAATTGTATACCTCTTTTCTTTTCTTTTCTCCGTTAGTAATTAAATTGAAGTAATCATTAGAATATTCAGCGGAGGTCCATGTCCATCGGCTGAGGTCTATCGCCCGATAATAGATAATAGATGAAACAAGAACGAACCGATTGTAATAATTGAAGTAAAAAGCTTTAAACTACTTCATGATTGATTTCGCAAAATTGAAAGTGATATTGCAAAGCGGCCGATACACGAAGTTAAAAGCTATACACAAACCAGACAATCATCATTCGTTACTCTCAATGAAGACAACGACGTGCTCCACACTATGAAAGATTGTTTTCTCAGTCTGCAGATGGGTATCCACTTTCTCTTCATGAAATTCGAAAGTCAATACAAAAAGCTTTCAATGGATTATAAATACAAGTGTCTACAAGTGTTTCTAAGAATACTTCAACAGTATGAAGCTCAACCTAACTTTAAAACGATCAACCAACTTTAATATTATTAGAGTGAAAGTTTTAAGCATGTTATAAAAATAAACATCGAACTTTGGATCGTAACCATCCATATATTGAGCAGTTCGTTTCTATTTGAAGGAAGTATCAGTATTAATCAAAATATTACCAGTAATACTTAACGCATAAAATACTTAAAGCATAACCACAAGGTGGAGCTGCAAAAATTAATTTGTTCAGTAATATTATCAGTTATAACAGCATAGAAATTACGAATTGTAATCTAAAGGAAAGCGATGTTCCAAATAGAGCCAAGTGGAGTGAAAGAAGTAAGAAAGCAGACCCTGTCATAAGACGGGACAAATATTAAGAAAAAAAAGAAGAATGTTGCATAGAAATGACGTAATCCAAACAACTTTGATTTAGTTCATTTACTATACACATATCATAGTAACGTGCATTTAGATAAATATCCAAATACAAAGAATATCTGATGCAATAACCCCAGTTACCCTAGTCAGGTTTGAGATAACTGTCCGCTGGGGTTATTGCGGTGAGTTTAAATGTAAACTGATAAACTGGTTGCTAATGACGACGCACCACTACACACTACACACTACACACTAGCGGCTTTAGTTATAAATCACTTTTTGTCTGGTTTAATAAGTCTGACATAAGACATAAAAGTAAAGTATGTCTTTATCTACGTTTCCATGATTATATAAATATTCAACATGATTTATTTGTAAGGCAAACGATAGAAAATAAAGTAAGAATCGGACCGACTGCACTATACTATACCTTATCCAAGTGGTCACTGGTATTAGACAGCAGTGCTAGATACTGGGTATGCGGTAATTGAAGAAGTAATAGAATACGTCTACCACGGACAGGTTTAGAACTTGGAAGAGGTAACTTCAACAAAGAAATCGATAGAAGAATTAGGCTTGGCTGGGCAGCGTTTGGAAAACTGCGCCGCACCCTCACCTTGCAAATACCCGGATGTCTCAAGACGATAGTCTTTAATCAGTGCGTCTTCCCCACCCTCACTTACGGCGCAGAGACATGGCACCTGACCATTGGACTGGTCCACCGATTCCAAGTAGCACAGGGAGCGATGGAGAGAGCTTTGCTTGGCATTTCTCTAACGGATAAGTAGAAAGGTCTTGGAGTGAAGGCCGCGGACAGGTCGCAGAAGTTCAGAAGACCCTCCCTTCAGATAAATCGACAACATCATCGGGGTGGTTGGAAGTGGGCGGATGCGAGAAACTGCGGATCGCATTTAAGGGAAGACCAACAAAGGCTGATTATGAATAAATGACTGACCAGATACTGGTACTGTATACTTGTGGTTTGATTTATAAATATTTATTGAATAGACATATTTTAAGTACAACGCTGCGTTTTGTTATAAACTGAAATAAGCAGGGTAAGGTGAATATTCTTAATATCAACCGATGAATGTAAATTGCACCAGTTGAACACAAAAAGGTCTTTTTTTACTGTAATTCCTCCTGCGCGTCCTGACCCACCGGTCAGGGTCTTTATTCACATTCATTTGCCATCTATATATTATTATATGCATTACTTTTCCTGTTCTCATTCTCATCTTTTATTTTTTCTTCTCATCATACTGTGCTCTGGAATCGCACTTCTTTTCTCCTTTCATACTACATTGCTTCTGGTATAGTGAGGAATTTTCCTTTTAAGTCAGCGAACATTCTTGGTGTTGTGTAAATGACCTAACCAGCTCATTGTTGCGTAAGCAAGTGTTCTACTTATCATCAGTCGAATGCCCTGCTCATTTTTTATCTCGATTGGTTAAATCTTACGTAAACGCGATCGCAGAAAAGATAGACCCCGTCAGCACCCATTTTAAGTTTATTTAAAGCGCTCCGTGATACTAAGTTTAATCATATATTTGTTATGTTAAGAACAATAAAGAACATGACCACCGCGGAAGTGGGGCCCGGCGGATTGGACAGTGCGTGCGTCTAGTTCAAGGGGACCATTAGATTACATTCTAATGGTGATAATGCACAAGCCGCGACGCGAGCCGTGAACTTGGCATTGGACTGTACGCGCGGCGGTTGAACCGCCGGCCAACGTTCGAAATCGAATGTAATCCGTATCCATAGATACTGCACTGTACTAATATTGGGATAGATATAGTGGATCCTTTAGTCGTCATATTAAGTGGCATTATTTGCCCAATTAATGTTCTTTCTCCTTGTCACTCTCTTCCTGATCTTTGATTATATCAGAAAACGTGTACATTATATTCGCAAATATATACTACCTACCCCCGTCCGCTTTTCTGGCGGTAGACTTGAAATTTGCCATAAATATTCCTTGAAAGCAACCGCAATCGTAAATGACTTTCAATAGCAATCGGTACTATAGCAACCGCATAAATAATACGAAACGAAAACGTTTATACAAATTAGAAATAAAACGATGAAGGATCTATGAAGTTCATATCTAATTAACTCATAACCATCAACAAATCATTACGCGCCGAATGCTCGCGTTGCAGTGTCGGTACGTGCACTGCATTGCACGTGATTGGCAAACAAACAACACTTATTTTCATTATATATATATACACCAGAAGTGTGCTCCATAAAAATCTCTTATTGGAATGTTTTCTCTCTTTTATGAAACTTAGAAAAACCTGATCCGGTTTGTAAAGATCTTTCTAGAAACAATATCAACGGAATATTTGATGTGCCGCTATTGTTATGCTAATGCGCGATGCTCGTGACGTCACGCGATACTTATCACGGAGGCGAACGAACAGATACGCGTATCGAATTGTATATGCGAATTACTTGTAATCAGCGCAATGTGATACGTGGCAATGGGCGGACAACATAGCGCGGACGTCGGCTGTCTGATGCAGCAGATAAATCCACCAGAGGAGACCGTGGCAAATATAGCGATACACCTTCTCCCAGATATACTGTCAGCCAGACGGTATATGTTGTATCGGTGGATTGACCAGGCTTACCATCAGCAGTGGGCAACGACTACCTGAAAACATGATGATTTAATATATATCTTTATGCGCTTCACTATCCACAGTTTTTTTTTTATATATACAATGGGTTTAAACTTGCTACAATTTCACAGGTTGAACCGACAAAGAGGAAAACGGTCTAGAGGCTTACCTAGATTACTCTAGCTTTTCTAGAAATCTATGACAAAACTTCTGACATTCAAAAAAAATTACCGGTGGTAAGTTTCTGTTGGCGAAGTCCGTATAGTCAGGTACCACGGTGGAGTCTATTCCTACTGGCAAACAGTAATATGCAAACATTACTGTGTTCCGGAATGCACAATGCTGTAGCTAGTGAAATTACTAGGGTATCGAGACTTAATGTCACGTTTCAAGCGAGTCGCGTTGTTATGGACAGACGCGTCACTTACCATCAGCTGGACGTCCGGCTCGTCTTGTAGCTTCGTGATGTAAAAAAAATCTGGTTTAATAACAAAAATTGATGCAGAAAACTAAAGTTGTTACTTTAAAGCTCCCATCTGTCTCAGGCATTATTAATAATAGGTTAGCAAATATCTCCCTTCCGCCTTTTTGTCTTTTGAATTTCGCGGCTATGTACAAAGCGCTACAGAGCTCGTATCTGGCAATACTATACATAATTTGAAAGGTCTTGACATAACCTACAAAACGACGCTATGCATAATTAGTTTGGATATTGCGTTCAACAGTTATAGACGTGTAAACATGCGAGTTCACTAACGCCGAATTTGCGCTATTTTAAAGTTTTCCTTCGTTAAAGGCAAATCCGCTAGAGAAACGTTCCGTGAGATTAATGGTGTTTTGGGGGATGGTACTCTATCACTTCGAACCGCGGAGGAATGGTTTCGACGATTCAGAGCCGGTGAAAACGACACCATGGATAAGCCAGCCGGCGGAAGACCTGTGACGACAAATACCGATCAAATCATGGACTACATCGAGTTAGACCGGCATGTGGCATCTCGTGACATCGCCCAGGAGATGGGAGTTAGTCACCAAACCATTTTAAACCATCTGCAGAAGGCTAGATACAAAAAAAAGCTTGATGTTTGGGTGCCGCATGATTTGACGCAAAAAAACCTTCTGGACCGAATCAACGCCTGCGATATGCTGCTGTAACGGAACGAACTCGACCCATTCTTGAAGCGGATGGTGACTGGCGACGAAAAATGGATCACATACGACAATATCAAGCGAAAACGGTCGTGGTCGAAGGCCGGACAATCGTCCCAAACAGTGGCCAAGCTGGGATTGACGGCCAGGAAGGTTTTGCTGTGTGTTTGGTGGGATTGGAAGGGAATAATTCACTATGAGCTGCTCCCATATGGCCAGACGCTCAATTCTACCATCTACTGCGAACAACTGGACCGCTTGAAGCAGGCGATCGACCAGAAGCGTCCAGAATTGGCCAACAGGAAGGGTGTAGTGTTCCACCAGGACAACGCCAGACCACACACTTCGTTGATGACTCGTCAGAAGCTACAGGAGCTCGGATGGGAGGTTTTATCGCATCCACCATATAGCCCGGACATAGCGCCAAGTGATTACCACCTGTTCCTGTCCATGGTGAACGCCCTTGGTGGTGTAAAGTTGAACTCAAAAGAGGCTTGTGAAAAGTGGCTGTCCGAGTTCTTCGCAAATAAGGAGGGGGGCTTCTACGAGGGAGGTATTATGAAGTTGCCGTCTAGATGGAAACAGATTATCGAACAAAACGGCGCATATTTGAACTAAATCCGATCACTGTAACACTTTTTATAAAGCATTGAATAAAGAGCAAAAAAGCGGAAGGGAGATATTTGGCAACCTTATATTTAACGATTGTACTGGTGTTTAATGTAGAACATGACAGTTTAAAACTCATGGGTTTTCCGCAAAATTTATTAGTGATATTAACCAAAAAAATCCCCATGTTTAGTCTAATAATAGTGTCGCTGTTTACAAGTACTGCGAACATGTGGTGACGTCACAGTAAACACGAACAGCTCACATCGATATTCCTGACGGCGCGGAGGCGCGGCGATCACATTGAAGCCGCTCGTACAGCGCCGCCAAAGTAGGCTAATAGCTTTGTAGTTTTTGTATACAACGTGTTTTGGTAGCTTGTTAAATAGTTAGCTTGCTAAGTAACCCCATTGATCTTTAACTATTTACTTAGGTACAATTCCAGCGACAAATAAACCAGGCTGGAATCATGATAATGTTTTCCTAACCTAATAACAGCTTTCATATTTTGGCAACACCACGGTTTTGCAGCAGATAGACGATCCGCGAGCCCTGAGTGCGATGAAGCCGCTATGGTTGTCTATAATACTGCGGCGCATCACCATAAAAAAAGCAGATAGACAATGTGAAAGTGGTAGCCAAAGAGATGAGTTGGAAAAAAACTTACCACCACAGAAACTCTACAACATATTTGGAATCGAATCAGGGCTGATACAAAGCAAACGATTAGCTGCACAGATAAGGTCTTTTATGTAATACGTGATAGTGGTCACTAGTTCATCAGTTTCCTTATATTTGGAGCGTACGTATTGTCTGCTCGTTGTTGTTGTTAGAAGTAAGACAGAGGGACAGCCGGAGGTCAGGGGTAGCGCCGCCGGTGACGAAAGCGACCGTAAGTAATGCACGCGCAGCCCTAGGCACGCGCCGCCGCGATAACTTGCTTATCGATAGAAGTATTTCTCTATTTTACTTACATTACTTTATTAACTTAAATAAACATTATAACTTTATAGATTGGTTAACAGGAAGGACACAATTTCGTACGATATCAAACAACAGCGAAAAATGTGGCCAGCCCGTATACATCATAGCTCTTCATTTAGAATTTGTAGTAATAGAGGGGTAGATTGAAAAAAATTATACTACCACCTAAATTGCCACCATATGTGGTTCCAAATTTGACCCCCAGTGCTTCACGTCGGTATTATCACTTACGTCATTTTGCAGCAAATAAATATGTTAGTAGTTGCGAATGCGCTAGACTCTATGCATTAAGCATATTAATAACAAACGTTACAGTAGATCTTTTATAGCATAAATATGTTGAATGAGTATGTTATAAAGTATAATAGTTCATTTTCAAAATTAACATATATTAGTAATAGATTATTTCTACATCATTTGTTATATACATAATGGATTCCGGATTTACTTTCAACCGCAAATATCTCTGTGAAGTAATTTTATTCTCTTACTCTTGTTCGCTTCGAAACAAATTGTTATATATATATTGAATACTTTAGTTCGCTACTTAGAATGTAGTGACTTGACTTTCAACTAATTCCTTGTAAAGTCACGTGAACGTCGTGAGAGAGAGAATTGCCTCCGCCCAAGCAAACACGGGCGCGTTATAAAAGTAATCGTGCAATGAATCCGCTCTGAGATTATCTTTTAGCGAGTATTTCACTGTTTTATCAGTAAACATGTAGTTTTGCCAAGTATTTGGCTAATGAGGGCGACAAAAATATATACAACGGCTACATTCAGATTGAAACGAAAACATCTCTCTCGTTTTTAACTATAAATCTAAACTTTAACTCGCGCAAGTGTGACCGGCCCTCGGTGAACAAAATCAGTTAGGTTAGTTAGTAAGTTTGAAGAGTAGTTCAATAACGTTCAAAATTGTTAATGTGAGAAGAGTGTAGTAAATAAACAAAGGAAAAGTACTACATACGTATACACATTTCCGTTTTTTAATACTTAGTATATAGTAGCCGTGTGGACAGGGACAATGTTTTTGGATAACTACTATATGAAAATGTCGGGTTAAACGTCGAGTTTACTTTTTATGCATCTGACACTATAATTAAAACTTTATTACAAACTGATCTACAGAATATATGTATAGTTAAAGTAAATATAACTTAACAGTTACATACATTTTATAACAAGGTGATATTACTACAAAGGTCCGAAGGTGAGGACGGTTTTAAAACGAATAGTTAACGGTCAACGATTATTATAGTCTGTGCGTCTGTTTATTGTGTACTCTAACCTACAAGGACTGTTTCAGAAATGAATTAGATGATTACTCCGTTTAAGTAGTAACCGAGTGGTGTGTAACGTTTGTAACTAGACGCATGCGCATGCTGCACTATCAGCTGACACACATTCAGTACTGCCTCCACTATCTGTCACAACAACGCTATTATATATTAATGATTTGCAAACAGACAAGCGTACAGTCCGACGCGGTGAGATTTGTCTATTCGTTTATCTTGTATTTAAATTTTTCATAACTTGACTTCTTGCCGACAGCGCTTAACAGTTACGGCTCTACGTGAGGTTGGTCGAGCAAGCTGCAGGATCCAGGTCTCTGAAAAAAGCCTGTGACTTCCACAGAAAGTCTAGCTGTTGATAACGATGATGATGTAATACAGAGTAATCATGACTAGCGACAAACAGAATCATAAACTATCGTAGTAGTCAGACAGAAGAGCAAATTATAAAAACAGTTTAATTTTACGTTAAAACAATGACGAGGTAAGAAGCCTGATGATGAAATAGAGGATGGATGAATGTAATACAGTCTTCTTTCACCGTGTGTAGGGTTTTGTCATGTATATCTAAGGTGTCACTTAAAACCAGTTGGTTGCTGAAGTTTTGTCGCGTGTGAGATTAAGGGTAAATATTAGGTGTTTTGCTGAGACTAAATGATATATGAGCCAAACAAGATCGAGGATTGCAGCGGAGAGCCACATTGATAGAGAGTGCGGTATCCACGGTGAAAATAACCTATATGGCTACTTCAAAAGGAGCTCTCTACTGTGACCCAGTGGGTCACCTTGGAATGCTAGTGGGATCAGGACATCAGTTCGTCGAGGTACTGTTGTCCGTACCGTCCGCAAATAAAGGATATCAGAACTAAACTTTTTGTCTATTACCTCTGATAAGCGACAGACCTCACGATCCCATCACAGCGGGCATGAGAGTCAAGAGTGTAAGAATTTGAAAGGAAGCTTCTTTCCTGCCCATGGCTATGAATCTGAGTTTCACTACTTAGAAGACGAACAGCTATTGACAAGCGATACACCTGTCTATAACATGGCGTTAGTCAGGACACGCTGTGCCATGTTGTGCTCGTCGCCTTGAAATGCCGAGTCGTTAGGTCTTTAGCTGGATCGTCCTTCGAACCTAAATACAGTACTGTTTGTCAGCTGCAGTGGTACTTAGACGGTCTCTGACGACACAGGACTACCAGCAGTGTATCCGCCGGCCGTCGCCGGGCAGCCGGAGCAGTGTATCGACAGCTGCCGATATATAGCAGAGCGGCGCGACAGCTCCGCACTGCGCGCTCCAGCCCCGCACTGCGCGCTCGGCACCGCGGCGCACGCTTCACGTATCAGTTTGCGAATTACAGCGGCGGAGGTCGGACGCACACATCGTTGTTTGTTTGCGATCACACGCGCCTGCACTTGAAAATAAGTGAGCAAAAGGTAATTACTGTGCAGATCATATGATACATGTAAATGTTTATTGTATGTTTATGTTAACTGTGCAAAAGAAACCGACGGAAGCGAGCCGGTGAGTGTTTTATATTTTCGCGCCATTTCTCGTTATGGCCGAAACAGTGTATTCGTTGACTTCTCCGATATTCGTTGGAGCTCATAATGCTGTAAGTAGACGAAGCTGCCTCTCCTACGCTGCAGCTTCCACACCTTGTATACTTTACTCGACGACCCGTAGGTCAATGAGCAGCTGATGATAATTGTATTGCGCCCAATACAATAAGACGTTACGCATCACGGTGTGCTCGTAGATTTTAGGCCGATGTAAAATCCCTTTAAGCTACTTATTTCAATAACTACAGCACACTTTAAAACGGAACACGGTAATGTTTGCCGACTGCAGAAACAGATTCAACAGCAGTTCCTTCTTTCGGGAGGCAACCAGTAAATTGAATCGTCGATAATTCCTACAAGATTTGTCCTTAGGATGCAGAAGGATAGCTATGTGAAAACATGTACTTGAACGATTGGCTCCAGTTCTAAATAATCTAGGGTACCTCAACGCTTTCAAGGCGATGCGGTGCCAAGTTAAACTGGATGCATTTCTTGATGGAGGAGGATCTGGAGACAGAAGATAATCTCATTAGAGATTATATTAACATATGTCGATGGTTAATACCATCGACATATGTTAATATAATCTGATTGTTCTAGAATGATCTAGAATGAGTCTCAGGCGCATATTGAAATCTTCCCATTAAAAAACAATCACATTAAAGACAATTGATGATCTAACTTTAAATAGATCATAACAGTTAATGATTACGTGAATTTTCAGTTGGTAGGTTACCGCTTTAACCACAAAACAATAACGAGCAATCATTACTAAGTTCCTGTTTAAAGGGCGTAGTTGTTACTGAAATTACCGAGGTAACAAAACTGCTTATACTTTAATACAAGCACAATGCGAAGCAATACGTATCTATTTAACTGGCATCACGTTGTTATGGACAGGTGATGATGGATCAGATGAATTATCTGATCGTGTCGCTTGTTCGATGAAATAAAATAAATCAAATGTATCTATAAATATATAGATATATAGATACATGATTTGATTTGTGCAAAATAATTCTGATTTGACCTAAATCAATTCACAAATGTTTTAATAGTAGATTATAATGAGTAGAATTTTCTTATAATGGATCTCTTCTCTTGTAATCTAGAATTAAATTTCAAATCACCCTACTTTTGTCATCCGTATAGTTAACATAGTCGCAAAGCACCAATCTGGAGCTGATAGCCAGGTCCGTGTAGATATGGTCATCATAAGTAGGTTCCAAATGTATTCGTAACGGAAACAGTTAACAAATCCAGGACGAGCGCGCGCTGCCACTGGATGCCTTAATCTGATGTGAAATGTAGATTTTACATCGTGTCTAGATCTTTACTCAAATTTTTATATAACACCCACACTACCTGATTTATATTAATAGAAATTGTCAATATTGTCGAGCAGATATTTTCAGTACTGCTGCGTAAAGTTGTGTATATATATTACAACCAGCAAGTCACGAGTCGGCTAATGTATGTCATGTCCTAACAAACAAGTCCTAGATATATTCCAATACAATTGAAGTTACTTTTTTAACAATAAAGCGAAAACAAAAAAAGGCAAATGCAAGAAATGTTTATAATAATTAGGATATTTACACAAAATATAAATGAGAATGTCTGGAACAGAGTATTGGAAGGCGTGCCGGCCAACATGAGGTTGTGAGGAAGATTACTATGGACGAAGTAATACAATCAGTGCAAGGTATGAAGAATGGAAAGGCTGTTGGGCTGGATGTAATACCAGTGGTGGAGGTATGGAAGGTGTTAAAGTGGCATGGATGGATATGGCTGACTTTATTCTAAAACAAGTTGTTACAAGAAGAGGCGATCCCAGATGAGAGGTGTCGCAGTTCACTGGTACCCATCTTTCAAAACAAGGGTGATGTACAGCTCTGTAATAACTATAAAGGAATAAAGCTCATGTCGCATAGTGTGAAAGTGTGGGAAAGAATCTTAGCGGTAAGGTAGCCCGGATCCAATTTGGTTATATGCCTGGGCGGGGGACTACGGACGCCAGTTTTGCTCTTCGCCAATTGTGCGAAAAATACAGACGTGCACACAAGACCCTGCACATGGTGTTCGTGGACCTCGAAAAGGCATACGATAAGGTTCCGCGGGAGGTTCTGTGGTGGGCTCTGAAAGTGAAAGGAGTGCCTAGGAAATACCTGCAGCTTATTCGTGCTATGTACTGTTGTGCCAGTACACACTTCCGGTTCACTACTGGCGAAAGCGACAGTTTCGGGGTCTTGGTGGGCCTACACAAGGAGTCGACGTAAGTCCTTATTTCTTCCTCCTGGTAATGGATGCACTGACATCAGACACAGGAGGAAGCACCCTGGTGTATGCTTTTTGCCGACGACATTGTGCTTGGCGGGCAAGATGAACGCGAGGTGAGGATGTTGGAAATATGGCGAAATAAATTAAAGAAGGCCGTGCTCAAGCAACAGGACCAAACTTAACATTTGTTCTGTGACTTCGGCGTTCCCACCAGCTATTTTTCGATCGCCTTAAATGGTGTATCCCTACCAACCTGCTCCGACTTCAAGTACCTAGGTTCAATCATAAAATGCGGCAGCGATATTGATCCAAGAGAGATCGGTAAGAACCCGAATAAACACAGGTTGGATGAAATGGCAACAAGTCACTGGAACGACTTGTGACCCACGAATACCCCTTAAGCTCAAGGGATAGATCTACACGTCGGTCATTACACCTGTCGTATTGTATGGAGCTGAATGTCGGGCCACCAAGGGTTCGGATGAAAGGAGAGTACATATGGCCGAGATGTGAATGTTAAGATGGATGCGCGGTGTGACGCGGATGGATAAAATTAAGAATGGGCATATTAGAGGAAGTCAGAAAGTAGTTCCAGAGACAGAGAAATTGAGGAGCAAGAGGTTAGCGTGGTGCGGGCACATTGTGACGAGGGATGAAGGGCGTATAACAAAGAATGTAATGAGAATGAACGTGGATGGTTATAAGAGTAGAGGAAGACAAGAACGTGTGAATGGATTATGTGAAAGATGACATGTGTAAGAAGAGTGTAAACGCAAATATGACGGTTGATAGAAGGATATGATATGGAAGAGAAGAATATACTGTGCCGACCTTACATAGCTGGGTAAAGGGCAGAAGGGCAAGGCAAGACAAAGACACAAGATCTATCTTATTTGTTTTATTGAACTCAACGCTTTGATAATTCTTTATTTCTTTTAAGGAAGAGTAGTTTGCAGATTATTGTTTGATGGTAGATATCGGTAGTGGCTATTGAGACGGTCACCATTGCATGAGTACGTGTAATTAATATCACCGAAGCCCTAGGGTTTTCGAGAAGATATATATATATATATAAACTCGAACTTTACTGGTGTGATAAATAAGTAGTTTGATCTTACCATTTCGGATAAGCTATGAATCCCAGCAGTGGGAATATAAATAGAACTGCTTATTTATCATAATCGACGAGTCATGCGATTGTTAGCCGTACGTAGTAAACAGTCAGTTGTAACCATAGCAACCGGAGCTACCCACGAACACTAGAGAGTTGCTGTACTTGGCAGACGTTTTATCGATACTTTTTTCAATATCTAAAGTTTATGAACATAAAAGATATATTTTGGTAAATTCTTACTATATGTTAATATAAAGGAATACGTAGTTATATTAACATTAATAGCTTTACAAATATACATAAATAGGTAATGTTCCCAGTGTAGGACTCGGGGGTCCTCTCATTCATTAATAATATTCTTAAAATGATTTCATGATTTTTTTTATTGTATTTGAACATATTGACAGTTCCAGGTTAGTTGGTGGTAGGCGTTTGTTGCCGCGGACGGTCACTACTGCAGCTCCTATTTATGTCGATATAAAGTACTGTGCACATATTACTATGTTCCAGTTTGAAAAGCGCTGTTGAAATTACGTCGTTAACGAGAATTAACACGTTATCTCTCAGGACGTGTACAATGTGGTGCAGTGTATAACGTCTTAAGCAGTCAGTTCGGGCGATGCACACTACACCCACTGCACCGGTGACACCCCATCCATCGTTTGTGTAAACGTAAACGTAAACGTTCAGCGAAGTTTAATATTTTCCGCAATAAAAGTTAATGAAGTGCTAACGGCATGCGATTATAACGAAACCGTTTTATCTTATCGATTAATAAATTGGTCGAAAAAATTACACAACGCCCTCGACATTTCTAGAATAATACGAGCTCATGCACTGTGCACACATCTGTATCCTTTTTGGTAGTTGAGAAACAGGATGTAATGAGTATCATCCTAACCAGCGCTGCGTTATGGATAAGCGTGTGTCTTTCGATCAAGTGAATAAACCATTTGTCTCAAAGTGATTTGTGTAGATGTCATGTAAATATCCTAACTCTGCGTACATCATATCATATGTAAAAATCTCTCTCACCTTCTTGTACGTACATAATTGATATTTATCAAACAATAGTACATTTGTCTTTATCTTTATTACATACTAATTGTTCCCGCTGCGCTGGCCGTACCACCCCCATCCCTCCCAACTGCCTTTGGGGAAACAAATTTGTTAAATCCGTTCTTAGCTGACCACTACACGCGAGAAGCAATATCTATATCAAATATTTAGTGTTTACATCTAATAGTATCGGAGATCTCGTTATGAGTCAATGAAGCTCTGCACGTCGAGTATATATACACTAGTTGTTCACCACCCGCTTCGCTGAATGTAACGGCTCCGCCACCCTTTACGGAGCTAACATTTGATAGAAAGCTTTTTAGCTGACCTACACTTGGCAAAAGGACTTTTCCAACCAAATGTCAAGTCTTTACGCCTTATGGTGCCGGGGAGAGTTTCTAAGTAGGTGAAAATCTCTTATATGTATATAGATATACCGATAGATAGATAGTAAAGAGATCAGTAGACTTTGACGTCACAAATAGAACCTTGAAGTTATGCAATTTAATTGTAATCGTGCCCAATCGAGATTTATGTTTGCTATATATATATATATATATATATATACGTCACGTCACAGCGACAAAATAATTATGATTATGAATATGTTAAATAGTGAACGTTATCATTAATTACAACACAATCGTTATCGTTAATCGTTATATTTGATAAATATAAGATTGTCGAATTGTTGTTGATTGTGTTGCCAATGTTGTACGTTATTTAATTGCACAACCAACTTGAGCTGTCCTTGTCGCGGGACATAACGACATCGCGCCATACGAATCTATTACTTCAGGTTCGTAAGCTTAATCTAACGCTAAACTTTACTGTACTTATACATCTAGATCTTTAGTTATTTGTTTATTAATTCAAATATACGTACACTGTAACAGATAATTATTAGTAGTTAAATAAAATGGTGCGGACATGAACAAGCTTGATTGTGAAAATTCTTTCAACAAACTTTACGAAAAGAAACCGGTAATAGTGCACTGATAGTGTGTGCAGTCATACCAACTTATATATTTTACAACAGTATGAATAATTTATTCAATAACATCAAATGTCGTTTGATCTTATATATATATATATATATATATATATATGATATCTGAGAGTGCAATAAATCAAGTTACGTTCGAAGCCGCCGCCAACGGGATGTGTGACACAACTAATTATTTTACGCTCTACAATGGCGCGCCGTCGCGACGTAAATACAAAACGGTAATTCCAAGGGCCGGCTCATTGCAGTTAGGGTACATTCCGTCACCATCACTTCAGCAAGAGTGAAAACCGGGTAACAGTCCGACGGGGTTGTGCAACAGCGCGACAGTCGCGACAGTCGCGCTGTCGCACGCGATTAGAGCATTGTTTTGATAAAGCTTCGATAAAAACACAACTGAACAATTCATTTCCTTATTTCATTGTTAACTTTTTTACTTAAAACAAGATCTAGATCATTTTTTCTTACTTGTAATTAAATCGTTAGCGACTACTTATCGAATCTTTCTATCTACGTACGAGTGCAGACAGGTCGCAAACACTCGAAACATTTTTGTAAAGTTATTGGTTCTGCCGTTTAGAGGTCAGCTAAGATTGGATTTTACAAAATTCCTTCCCCAAAGCGTGACGGGGAGCGCGGGGGGATAAGCATCTAGTTATTGACCCATTTGAAAGTAACCTACTACTTGTCATATAGTAATAGTTACATATATAACAGGTAATACCGACTGTTATTTACTACTAGATGGTAGTACTGCGTATACGTATCTATTCCTATCAGCACACCGCTATTGCCAATTAAACTTACTAACATAGAATTACTTAAAATCTTGTCCCTCGGCACTGAACAAAATGCAGAAAGTACTGTGTAAATATCCTAAGTAACATTACGGGAATTCGGTAATCTTACCATCACCGTCGCACTCACCGCGGTATCGATTTCGTTTGTACAAAGATCTTACACAACAACAAACAATAAGTTTTCACTATAAATTAAAACGTTACAGTTTCTTGTGTCTCAACATATTTTCCTTTGTAATTATATAAATGACTTGTTAAGTTTAATTACCTTACGTTATCATTTATTATATTTACACAGTTTAAAGTATAAAGACACAGTTGTTAACTTACTTATCACATTTCTTACTTTCTTTAAAAAATATGTGATAACATCTATCAATGTATCGTCGTCAATTCACTCCTTAACGTACCCGCACTGCTGAACACAATACCTTTAAATGGATATTTGTCATATTAGACAAGCATCCGGTTTGGAGCAAAGTATCCTGGTTAAGGAAGCAGGAACAGGTGCTGTTATTTCCCTGGAATTATTCTCAGTTTAGCTCCTTTTTAAAGACGCCGAGTGTAGGGTGAGAGTGGGGGCAACTTGACCCGTTAGTCACACCAAGGTGCAGGCGGGACATTGCTGTATGCAATAACCGGGATATTGATTTCAACATAACTTCGTGTGAGTACAACAGAGTTGCCTCTTGAGATGTATTTCACCATAATCACATTTACATTGATATTTGTTGTGATGTGATTTGCGCGAACCCTGAAATGGTGATCGCGGTATAGCTATGTATGATACACTACATAACACGTCACGATAATATAATTAGATGTTTGATTCAACATTGCGAGCGGCACCAGCGGTAATCAAACAGTTCTCTTATCACCACGGATCCAGCGTTACGTGCATACATTACGCATTCTATTTACTTACATTTAATATATAATATTAGTCTTCCGGCTCCGCTCTGCGCATAACACGTTGCTTTAAGTTTTTGTTAACACAACCATCGTCATCAACTCGGTTTGTTATTGCGATGGAACTGCGCTCTGTACAGCAAGATGAAACATTTTGGCATTTGACAGATGGATGTCAATTATGCTCGCTTTTCCAGTATAAAAAAACATCTTTAGAAATACCGATAATTTTTAGAATATGTAACATCCACCAATAGTCACTTAGCTGGAGTGATGAAAAGTTGTTCACACGTTCTGGTTCTGAAAGATCCGAGTCCGGTAAATATTAATGTTACTAGAGATGTTTAAGATTATATCTGCCTTTCATATGGTACTTACATTAAAGGATATATTTAAAACCGAATATCCTCTCTTCCAGGTAGAAATGGGAGAAGAACAAGAGGCGAATGGAGATGTAAACGAACAAGAGGAACAAAACGAGAACGCTACCGCCGGTGGCAAACGAACTGACAATACAAACACGAACGAACCCAACAGCACCGGAGAGGAAACCAACAGTGCTGCTAAAGTGTCGAACTACATACAGAATATCAAGATCTCCAATTCGAGTCCAGGCCTGGCTTTGTTCGACAAAGAGGCCGGGCTCACTGTAAATGGCAAAGACTCGTCTTTACTAACAGACTCAAAAACTGTAGTGAGGTTTTCACCAGTATGGAAACAGGTACATACGTCTTAATTATTATTTGTCATCACTCTCTACCACCTTATAATAAGAGAAAGAAAAAAACGTTTATCAGTGCATAATCAACTACAGACAAGCAGGCAAAGTACATAACTGAAACACACACACGATAATGAAGAACACAAAACAACTTCTTCAATCTTGCGGTACAATAACACGATAAAAAAATGAACTAAACCTATTGCTGTATAAGCAAACTACCGCTTTGTATTGTATTTGCACGAAACAACAGTTAATTATTGCTTTTAGTTAATTTATAAACACGCGTGTTTAACTCTGCGTTCTAAAATAACTTTGTTACCACGTTGCCGGGTTCAAACGCTATCAGAGATCGTAACGTACTCGCTTGCACATTCAAGTCGCGCATTCCCGGCGTCGGCTAAATGTAATTCACATATTATCAATTCATACAAAAATAACGTCATTTTAGGGCAGATCTGTAGTATGAGACATTCCTATACAGGTAGACACACATGAAAGCCAGAATATTCTGATCAACCTCAATCATCAACGGCTTCATAATCATTTCATCTCATTAATAGGGAAAAAGAAGACAAATGGACGTATACGAAATGGCAGTTAGACTTGATCGACAATAGACAGGAAATATCGCTTGAATAATTGGTCGACGGTAGCCAATGGTACAGTGAGGTCTTTGGGTGACTGCCGCGTACCGGTACACGTAGTGCTGGAAAACCTTAAGGGTTTTCCAGCACTACGTGTAGGGAAATGGAAGAGGAAGTCGAAAAAAAACGGCAAACCCGACCAGCGCACTTATTACACTTTAACTGTAGAACCATTTTCAGAAGTGTTGGGGACCTGTTAGATCTCGTAACTGTGTTTAATCGCGGCATGTCGGGATTTAATGAGTCTGCAATTTTTTTTTCTTAACCACTGAATCCAACTGATTATGAACAATTTAAGTGTTATAGAAAGCAAAGCATTAGATACTCTGAAAGTTAGTTTTAAGATATTTCGGTACTGCAAGTTACTAATTGCCTCAACACACGATGCTCGTCCATATTTATTGTAATAATCAAACAAAGGCCGGTTGGTCGCGTAACGGTGCAGCTCGCAGCCTGCCACCGGCTGGCAGGGTGCTGCCACTAACCCAGTTACGGGAGACCTTTGAGCAAGCGATACCGCGCGCTTCCTGCGAATTTCAACGTCCGTACAACGAACCCCGATAACACAATCACAAGAACAAACAACCAGCTCTTAGCCGATAAACAAGATCACATGCTGAACGATATTTTTATTTAATTTCACCAGAAAACAAACAAACGCAATTTTACCCGTGAACTCCAGCCACTTACCACTAGTGTGGCGGGATTTCCGTCCTGTTGCGAGTGATTATATAGTATCTGACTATAATCACCTCAATCGATGGACGTCCACTGCTGAACATAAGTCTCTTGTGAGGTATTCCTCAAAACGTGCACCTCAGTCTTGCACTATTTAAGTCCAGACATTATTTTGATGTCAGTCCATCCAGTGAGGAGTCTGCTTAAGCTAATTGTTCGCAAAATCCAAAAAATCTATAAATTTCTATCAGCTTGTCTGTCTATGATCTCCGATTAATTCGACGGGTTCTTCTATATCAGTTATCTCTGTAACATCGTAATCCTTCCGGTTAACTGTTGATAAGGCTTACATTAACATTCGGCTGCAAGGCATTGCTTAGGCTAGATTTAATTAAGACTTACCTGTAACGTAAATAAAAACGTTGGTAGAATTTGTTCGTTGTTCACTAATTTCTCAAACTATTATTCTTTATCCATTACGGAGCTACAAATGGTTGAGTACCTGATGGTATAGATAAAGAGGCAGTCCTTAATAACATTAAAGTTTGTGAGAGAGAAATGTATAAGGAAAATCTTTTTCGCTACAAATTTTTCTTTGTTACATATTTTGTAATATATATTTCGCAGACTTTAGCAGCGACCGCAGCTATCTTGATGACGTTCACCTCCGGACTCACTTCCGGTTACTCGGCAATACTCCTGCCACAGCTGAAAGAACCAGGCAGTGCCATACCCTGGGACGAGAACACGGCATCATGGATAGGTAAGCTATTTAACATTTGAAATCGTTTTATCATTGTAATCAACATCAGTACACATCAACTGTCTGCACAGTTTTGCAGCCGCACGCACTGCGAGAGATCAAGTCATACAGTGTTGTTGTGCAGTGTGTCATAATTCCGATGCACATCATATTTGTAAAATAGTTTAATTATTACACGTTAAAAACAATATGAGTGAGTTTATGTGCACCACACTGGAAGTTGTTGACGAATATATAAGTATTTACCTGGGACAAATAGTTCAGCTTTGTAAGTCCAACTTTCAGAATGAGGTCAATCGACGACTCCAACTTGACTGGGCAGCGTTCGGGAGGCTACGTAGCATATTCTCGTCCCAACTACCGCAGTGTCTAAAGACAAAGGTCTTTAATTTGTGCGTGTTGCCAATGATGAGTGAGGCACCGAGACGTGGCCGCTTACAGTGGGCCGCGTGAAAAAGCCTCAAGTCGCACAGAGCAATGGAAAGGGCTATGCTCGGGGTTTCCCTGCGTGATCGATTTGGAAATGAGGAGGTTCGCATGAGAACTAAGGTCACCGACATAGTGCAAAAGATTGTTAACCTCAAATGGCAATGGACAGGACACATCGCTCGAAGGACTGACAGTCGATGGGGCACTAAGGTCCTCGAATGGCGACCGCGTAGCGGTAGACGTAGTGTTGGCAGGCGCCCCACCCGTTGGTCCAACGATCTGGTGAAGGCTGCGGGAAGCAGATGAATGCGGGCAGCGTACAATCCAACGATGTGGAGATCTTTGGGGGAAGCCTATGTCCAGCAGTGGACGTCTATCGGCTGATATTGATGATGATGTGTACTGTCCAGACAGCGAAGGACACAATGATGATGAACGATATGATATAAGTAAAAAAAGGACTAAAATAACATTAAGTACGTGCTCCTTATGTTATAAAGTTGTATGACAACCGGCCATTCACGGAATAACGAAAGAGGAAACGGTGACCGAAATCCATTCGAGGAACTCGGTCACAACAAATTCACACTACGCAAAATACGTCAATGGTATTTGCCGATGACGAATTGCGACTGCGACTGCGACTGCGACTGCGACTGCGGTGCGGTGCGGTGCGGTATATACCCTAACAGATTACTCAGCAGTTTGCGAAATTATAGCGAGTGGTGTGATCCTCTAGTTACATCACCCGTTAACGCGTGATAGGAAATCTGACGAAGCTCACGTTAACAAAAATAATACAATTGCTTAAACTGCGATTGACATTTAGCAGTTATTCTCTGAAACGATATATTCTGTGTTGAGAAAGTCCGTGACGTCACACGGCGGTGAGGCCCGCGCTGCGACCTTCACAATGTGGTATATAAATTTCATGTCTCCTACACTACGCCGTCGATCACATTGAATATATTTAGCTTGAAGCTTACAGCTGGCAGTCCGCAAGCATTGCCTTGTACGTGTGCGTCCATTTTACGTTTGCATTTCTATAAATGCATATTTACATCACGTCACGAAAATTGTTTGAATGATGGAGAAGTTCTGCATTTGGAACAGAGTTACAGCAAAAATATTTAGCATGAAATAATTGTAACACCCACTAATCTTTACATATCTGATGATATTTACACTGTTACACTTCTTGACGACTATTTTAATTTAACCCAACTCAGAAGTCGCGGATCAGAAATTCCTGAGTTAGCTTCAATTCAAAGAATAAATATTATCTGACTAGAAATGAGAGGAGAAAGATTTGATTGTATTGAAATAGAGGGGGTAGAATCTTTCGGGTCAATCTTTATAAGCATCTGTCCTCTAAATTATACGATAATTTAGGATATGAATTATTTGAAACTATTTGTGTTCAGTAGAAAATTCTGCTTAAATAACGACTTTTAAAATTACAAATCGCATGCCAGCGACGGACCGGCCGTTCCCGTAATTACCCGCAATGTACGTAAGCTGTATATTTGAATATTTTTTTATCATCACTTTTAAAAACTTAAGTGTACAGCTGATGTCTCCATATAACAAACGGACATTCCATACATGTTAATGATATATTTATAAGTTTATATGTCATGTGACACCGCCGTTGCGGACTAACCGTGCTGACAACGGCTGCACGAACAAACAAACATTGTTTAGTTTGCATGAACACCTCGCTTCGATAACGCCTGATCATCTGGAATGACGATTGTGACGTACGTATGGTTTTACCTCGTACCGCGAGACGTAGCGTTGGAAAGCCAGCCACAAGGTGGACCGGCGATCTGGCGAGAGTCGCGGGAACCCACTGCACCGATCACGGTAGAGATTGAGGGAGGCCTATGTCCAGCGGTGGACTTCTATCAGTCGATGATGATATAACAATGTTAAAACGAAGGATTAAAACATAAATGTAACCACCTGTCTGAATTAAAGAGACTTATTTCGTTCAGAACTGATTGATTTGACAAAATCTTCAATGTATATGTTATATAAATACATAACAAATAACCTTAACTCTGTCTGCAATGTCCCAGCAGTGGGAACATTAACACGAGTGTTAATAATGTCTACAGGTATTATATTTTGAACAAGTACTTATAGTATTACAAGTATTACTTTTCACTTGATTCAAACTCATGCTTGGAGATAGATCATGGCAGTAATCACAAGATTCATGGACCTCACACCCTGAAGCGTACACCTTCACATTTTGCTGAACATCATATAATTGTTTCACTTACTGAAAGTTAGGTTTATCTTGAAATCTCTCAGTGACGTCCACCACCAGCAGCTTCCTTTCTGTTCTGTCCTCGGCTGCTCGGCTATGTACTGTTATAACATGTTAATTTTTTTTTTTCAGCATCAATGGCGGCGCTACCGATGGCTCCCGGCTGCCTGCTAGCAGGCTGGATGATGGAGAAGTTCGGTAGACGCAACTCCCACTACATCGTGTGCGCACCTTTACTCTTGGGCTGGATACTAATTGCGTGCGCCAACAACCTAGTTCTCATGCTGATAGGGAGATTCCTGACTGGACTCTGCGTCGGTCTCCTGGGGCCACTAGCCCCTGTCTACATCGGAGAAACAACAGAGCCTAAACTCAGGGGTATCTTCCTCGCCGGCGTGTCTTTAGCTATAGCTGTGGGAATCTTCGTAGCCCACTTAATCGGAACATTCATCTCCTGGCAGTGGACAGCAGTCATCTGCTGCTTCTTCCCGATCCTATCCGTTGTCTTGCTCAGCACAGTGCCAGAGAGCCCCACGTGGCTTATATGTAAAGGTCAAATCGAGAAAGGAGTTAATTCCTTTTATTGGTTGAGAGGGTACAGCGAAGAAGCAAAAGCGGAATTACAAGTCATCGTGGAGAAGCGGAAGCAATCAGATTCGGAGCCCGCACCGACCTGGAAGGAGAAGATGGCAAATCTAAAAAGTCCAGAATTGTTAAAACCCCTTGCGATTATGATTATATTTTTCGTCACTTGTCAGTTTTCCGGCGTCAATGCAGTCGCATTCTACTCCATAGAGATAGTTGAGAAGGCAGTGGGCAAGGGGATGGATCACTACGTTGCCATGTTGGTGATCGACGCTTTGAGGGTGGTGATGTCTGTGGTGGCGTGCGTCATTTGCAAACAATACGGCAGACGGCCGTTGTGCATCATCAGTGGGGTTTGGACAGCATTGTCCATGATCGGATTATCGATGTTTTTGTATTGGACTGAGGGCAGGCCCACTAACATGTCCTGGCTGCCGCTGTCGTGCCTGATGATTTACATTTGCTCCATATCGATCGGGCTGGTGCCGTTGCCCTGGATGATGTGCGGCGAGGTCTTCCCGACTAGGGTCCGCGGTCTGGGATCCGGCATCAGTTCCGCTACCACCTTCCTCTCATTCTTCGTCGTCGTTAAAACAGCTCCGGGAATGATGTCGAATTGGGGAGAAGTAATCACATTCCTTTTCTACGGTGTCATCGCCTTCGTCGGAACTGGTGTACTCTACTTCATTCTACCAGAGACCAAGGGCAAGAGCCTGCAGGAGATCGAAGATAAGTTTAGGGGTGTTAAAAAAGGTCAAGTGTAGTGTTCATTGATATTTAGGATAATTACTTAAGTACATTCATTAGGTTTAAGTGTAAATTTATTTATCTGTGATACTGTAGTTCGTAATATATTAAAGTTTATTTTATTTTATAATTTTTTTTATTTAATAAATTTTGTAAAAACAGCTGTTAGAGGAAACGACAATAAGTGTACAGAGTACGAGGGCACTACTTATTTCGTGTTGAAATCTGTTGCAGTCGGCCCGCGGAAGGAAAGAAGAATTAGGAACACAAACATAGTGCAGTGCACACAGTACACATTACATACAATAATGTTATTACTTATTGTCACTTTTATATATTACAACCTTAACATGTTATCCGGGGAATTCCCTTTACATAACGGGCGCCAGCTCTTGCGCTAGGACGTGTCAGTACGTCGCGCCCGGACAACGGACGAAACTATACGTCCCACCTGTTCCAAAGCACAACATACATGTATTCGTAGTTGTTTCCATTTGACGTATTTATACGTCCCGCTCGGTTAACATATTTTACGAGATCAATTATAATATGGGAATAAATATATCAGTGGTTAAAACCGCGTAGTGAACCATATGCACTATATTCTGAGTTTGATGAGACTCCACGGGATACAACCAGGAGTGAGGCGCTCCGCAGAAGGACATTGCCCAATGATTTAGCAAACTTAAGTGGTGACGTGCGCAGAACACAGCGATCCTGCCGCCTCTGGACTGGGATAACTAGTCGCTATAGAAACCAATTACATATGCTCGACGTCGACACACTACTACAACTTTAACTTTTACTTTTAATAACTTAATAATACTACAAAAAGTAAAGCTTAACACGGGGTGTAAAGGTGCTTACAGTAAATAATAAAACAAGTTATTCTCCAAATAACATTTTATTAGTTTAACAAATTATTGAAACGATACAATGAAATGGCACTCGAACGTAAATTAAGTAAACAGAAGTAAGCAAAGTCAAGTAATAAGTTAATACAACATTTAATAAATAATGAAAAGCTAGATCAAGCACAATTGTTTAGCAAAGAGGTCAATATGTTACGTACATAACAGGAACACAATATTTAAAGATTGACCCTATTCTAGGGTACCTAGCAAGAATTACTATGAGCTCGCTTTAGCACATATGTCAGAGGATGGAAATACCCTGGCTACTCCCGAACACTGCTCGCAGTTTTAAGATGTGTAAATTGCCAAAGCATCGTCAACTTTATTGTTTACAAGTTTCCATTTGTATTGTAAGCATTGGAACTGCTGCTCTCCTACTCCTACACTCATACACTCATTTTGTGTTTAAAGCTATTGTTTATGATAAACGACAATTGATGTAAAACTTATAACATTACGACAGTTAAGGTTAACAATGAATTCAAAACGCTCTAGGATCCTTCCCATTGCGGCGAAGCGTTAATGTGTAGGTGAACAGCGCCTCGAGCTCACAGCGGTAACGCGGGTAGATGACAAATATTACTTGGAGCGAGGCTTAACAAGTCTGGAGGCGGGTGGTGCGAACTTAGTGAAACCCTGCTGGTCGAACACGGGGAGGAGGTCGCGGACCCTCGCGGAGACGGTGCCCCCGGTCACTCTGGAACGATATGCTCTGTTGAGGATTAGAACGAGGGTTTAAAGCGGTCAGGTGCACGCAACAGCTACCGCTACCTGTGAGGGGGTCGCTACAGGTGCTCGCCTTGTTAACAAACACCGGAAACGGAAAGGAATATCTACCGACCGACTGAACTATATTCATCATTGTTATTAAGTTTCATAGTAACTTAACCGAAATTGTTTATTCGTTTGTTGAAAAACAACTTTACAAGATTTTGATTATTTTATATTCCCTTGCTATTGTTGTTTTTCGGAGTTAACACTGAAGTTTCACAGTGAACTAGTTCACAAGGGGTTCCTACGGAAATCATACTACAAAATTAATGATCCTGCTCAATACGTCAGTTACAATTAACTAAGACTGACTGGCATCGGGCAGCACACGAGTCAGTTAACAGACTTTAACTGGCGGACAATTAGCAACAGCTAACACAGCACAACGTAGCTCAGCTGTAGCAGTGATGTAATTCAATAGCTGTTTGCTCACCGTAACATTCACATCTTACTCAAATAACTAATATAGAAACAGCAACTGTTGCACGATTACCGCCAGCGCTAATCGTTCTCCAGATACATAAAAACTGGACCGAATTCAAGGTGAGGATTGACTTACTCTTACTTATATTTGTTTTACTTATGATAAGTAACCGTAGGTAAATTGATTGTATTTCGGCGACGTCTAAACTACAAACGGACACGTTGAACCGGTTAACTTATCTTCTGTTTAAACAAATTGCGATGAACCGCCAAACGGTACTGCAATGGAGCGGTCAGCTACACAAACACCTTTATCGCAAGGGTAGAAGCTGTGTCTCTTAATGTTAGGCACACAGCGTGTATCCTGCTCGACGGGCTCGACAGACGAAATCGTTTACGTTAACGTTCTTATCATTTAAATAATAGCCGTTTACTTCATATTAAACGTATTTAGTTAAATAATTGATCACTAGTTCAGACGGCGACGTGTAATGGACAACTGTGCAACTGTCGACATTTTGTTTCAATTGGAAGGCAGGTTAAAGTAAACCGGATTTAATTTACTGCGGTCAATAACAGTTAACGCCGCGGGTGCAGTAAGTGCGTAGTTACACTACAACGTCACCGGATGTGGTGTGACGGGACGTGGCTACTGGCTGGTTACTGTGCGGTGTACCTGCTCGGTTTGATGAGCTTGGCGGCCTGCGCCGGGGTAGCCAGCTCCGTCGGGAAGTACGTGGCTCCGTAGAAATCTAGTCCGTTTTGCAGCAGGATGTTTGCCTCCTCGATGTTGGCGAGCGTCACGCGGAGCACGCTGGAGGCCTCCTTCGGCACCATGCTGCTCACCAGCTCGCCGTCGATGGTCGTCAGCGCGCGCGGCGGAGTCTTCTCCAAAGGTTTGGGCGTTGAGTTGCCTGAGAATTTAAAAGACCGAAGATTTGTATTTAACTTCATCGATGAACAAAAAGTTGAAATAACGGTTTGTCAATCCGAAAGGTCGCTGGTTCGAAGCCGCTACTGAACTGTTGTGGCGCACAGTTTCCTGACACACGAATGTCGTTTTAATGAGAAGTTTATAATGGCTTTTATAAATGGCTTCCTACGTTGTCATATAAAACTTCTTCGGATCTACAGTTGCTGGAGAATATTTGACTGACCCGTGTTTCCGTCCCGCGGGGAGCCGGACAAGTGCAAACGCACCACCTCCACCACGGAGGTGAACTTGTAGAGGGCGTGGCGCACGTCCTCCTCCGGCACCTCGTCCGGGATGTCGTACACGTAGATCGTGAACGTCTTCTGAGGACGGCACGGGATCGCGATCTGGAACCACAAACCTGCATCAAGCTCAAATACTTCACCATTTTCCGAATTGGTTTTATGTCAGCTGATGTCGAGAGCCGGAATGTTCTAGATGAGCCCACTTCCATGTCCACTGCTTCAAGGGTTCTTAACATCATAGAAAATTGTGTGCGGTTGCGTGTGTGTGTGTCAACCAGTTCTTGATAACTAAAGGGAACAATGCCCCCACACACGATGTAAATTAACTATGATATAGTTGTTCGCGCGATTCGATTCGTACGCGCTGTCACGCCGACGAAAGGATATTCATTGCATCTTACTATAAATATATTGTTTATGGAATTGTTGTAGTTGCGAGTACAGCTCAGCATTTGGATCTTATCTCGTTCCAAGGCTATTCAGTGAACAATGAGATCAACTATCTGTACATTTCTAGCTTATCTACTTACAGGCGGAAGCGTTTAAGTAATTCGTTTTAAAATGTCGATGATAACATTATTTAAGTAATTTTAGTTTTATTCAACATTAGAAGTTAGCTGCTGCGATGGCGATGTATCCGGTCAAGGTTAACTAATACTGTTAACTCGTTGATAATATTCTGAATAAACTTTACATAGCATCCATTTAATTTGTTCAGTAATTGGCAGCAGTAACAGCGAACATATGATAATGGTATTAGAAGTTTATGGTGTGAACGATATGCGTGTTATTGTAGAACTATATATACACTTTACTGGCTGCTTAGATAGGGCAGCGGGTAAACGGATAAACATGAAGGAGGAGATCACGTCGTAGTAAAGGATGACTAAAAATTAAATTAAAAAAAAAAACCGGTTAAGAAATTTGCTATAAGTTTGTATACTTGGTAGTAACTGTGACTGCGCTCGGTACAATACTGGAGAAGGGAGCTGATGGTGATGGAATGAGTTTGAGGTTTTTCAAACAACTTTAAAAGCTAAAGTTAGAAGTTAATCACATTAAGCAAAAGAATTAAGGCGTTAGGGACGTGTCGATTACCTTTCTATAGAACCTGGAACCAGTGACCTTGTGGAAGCCTTTCTTGAAGACCATCTGGTAATCGTCGACGTGGGAAAACTTGAACAGTATTCCAGTGGCCGTTTTCGTCAGTGAGAAACAGCCTTTAAATTCCATTTTCTCGCAAATAGCTGAAGCCTTCTCCATGCTTAACCCGTGAGAGGGGGTCAAAAGGAAGGCACCTTTGGTGAGGAAGTGCTCGGAGTCCGATATGTCGGACTCACTCTCTCCCCCCTTCATCAGCGTGTGGATCTGCTCTTTCCACATGTAGGAATCTGACATCTGGTTGTCAAACATTAAAGAAAATGTCAGTTTTATAGACGACAGTTGTTGTTATTGAAATATTGAGCAATGTTATTATTTGAGACTTGGGGTAAGGCACAAAGGGTGAATCTCTTTCTTGTTGTCTACTTGGGTTTAGTGATTTGTTACAGAATTGTTTCTCAGTGTAAGACGGCTCGGCTCGGCTCGGCTCGGCTCGGCGGGTCCCTGCTACCGTTTGACAATATAAATAGAGGAACACGATGTTGCTGTCGAATCAGCTAAACTACCAATGTATAAGTAAAAGAAAAGCACTGCAATGTCACTGTAGACTCGGAAAAGACTAAGTTGGGTTAGTTAGGAAATATCACATTTAGAACCTATAATTGGAACGAAAAAAACTTAGTTAATTTATTGTACAGATTTATTGTACACATGCGTCAAAGTTGTTGATAAGACTGATTAATGAATCGGTTAACTGTAACGTGGTCACAATTCCAAGTGGGTGCCGCGCGGCGAGCACCGTGCGGTCGCCGCGCGGCCCCAAAGGACAGATCACACACAGGACACATCAGGTGTCGCGTTGCATAATGTGTCCGCAGTCAGACACTCGACACCGACAGATTAATTCAATCTAATCTGTTTCCGTGTAAACCGCGCTCCTACAATAACAAAGGCAATGCGAATGCCTGGTAAATATAGAAACGATTGAAATTTCATTAAATAATAATTAGCCCACTAAAGGTTCCCACAGCTGAGACTTGAGCCCACCTCTTGCAAAGAGATATTCAGTCATTTACCCATCATGTGGGTCAACTGTACATTGGCGGATATCACACCACCACGCCAGTTGGTGGTCTTGTGTTTGGTGTTTATGTCCATTTCCTCACGATATCTTCCTTCACCTAACACTCGAGTCGCTTCATAGATGTACTGCTTCTATTTTTCTATACTAAAAAGCATAGACAACACGCGTAAGACGAATATTTGGTAGTAAGAAAATATACCTTTTTTAAACGTTAATGGTAGCATCAGACCGTCGGACGTTAGACCCGTCGTATTGTGTCGTATGGAGATGAATGTTGGGCCGCCAAGGGTTCGGATGGAAAAGGATTACATGTGACCGAGATCCGAATGTTGAGATGTAGGTGAGGTGTGACGAGCATCTGACACTCTGCTGTTGCTATCGAGAAAGATCAGCTGAACTATTGCTTGTAATGCCTATTTATAACAAGGTGCTGGATGTTTACACTGCATCACAATTAGCTTACTGGTTTTACGTATAAAGCGACCGTCACTATTGAAATTGAATAACGGTAATGTCTGTACACTACTGTTAAATACATAAATAAATCTTTTATTTGCAAGGATACGGTTTACAACAAGATGTTCATACAGTTACAGCCTCACATACTCTGCTTAAAAGTAAATGCAAATCTTATAACTAGTACCTAATGTCACAATTATGATACATAGACATAAGCCCGTTTCACACATACTGCTACAATACCAAAATGTAAGTTTTATAAAACATATTATTGTTCATTTATGTAAACATTTACACTGTAGTACATTTTTGATATAAGCCAGGTATGTAATTCGTTCATAAAAGGCGTTTAGTAGCGATGATGACGATGATAAGACACCAGGTAACGTTCACATGAAATTTATACAGAAATCAGTTTACAAAGGTACAAACAAAGACTTCGGAAAACTGCTGACGTTTGAAAGCTTTCTTTCATTCAGGGGCTGTGAGGATGTGAAGAACTAGCTGCCTCCGCCGCCGCATCACCCAACGGCGACGGTTTCTACCACGCGGGGAAGCGCAACACCAACAAAGTAGCCAGAGATCAGACTCTCCTCGCCAATTCTTATACTTGTCTTAAAGGAATTTTGTAATATCCATTCTTAGCAGACCACTAAATGACAGAAGCAATCTCTCTACTCTGGGTATCTCCTATATATGTATATATATATATATATGGATTTAATATTTCTTTCATCAAGTCGACTTAAAATGGTGATTATGTGTTAGCTTTTAAGAACGAGCTAGTGAATTCAGCGCTGCGATAAACTTGGGCCCGCTACGACCAGATCAAGTTCAGTCCTGATCGTATCGTCGTATGCACCAAATTATTTTCTTTCCGTTTAATTAACATTGAACGTTTACGAATATAGACCGGTTTGTGGTAGCGCGGGCGCACGGGCGCACGGGCGCACGGGCGCGCGGGCGCGTGGGCGGGCAGTGCTGCTCGGATCGGGCAGTAATAGCCGACAGTTAGGTCTGCAGCGGCTCCAACACCATGTTTGGCGGTGGTGGTGTGTAAACCGTACTGTTCCACGTTATTGGTTAATTTATACGGCAGTTAACAGAAGGCGGAGAGGTCTGTACTAATGCATTACAAATTTCACATCGTGGTCAACAATTGTTGTCCCTAATGTCTACTTTAAGACAACAATTAAACTACCGAAGAGTGTATCGCGGAGTAAGTTAGCTTTGGAAATTATTAAAAAACAATTCACCCCAAACGAGAAAGAAATTCACAACACTTAATGTGCAATTTTGGGTTAGTGGTGAGCTGACCCCGCCCCCCCCCCCGGCCTGCTCCGTACGGGGCGGGGGGGGGGGGCACCGACATCAATAGTTATTTATTTATTCACACAGAAACAATAATGATACAAACACAGAAATAATGGCTAAAAGTCAACATGGAATTTCTTTCAGTTCCATTCCAATGCGGAAAATTTGTCATTGTTGACAAGGAGTCCGTAGCACACTGACACAATAGGACGAACTTTATGTACTGAACATGAGCTAGATTTGCTTATAAGTAAAAAGAGAAGATAAAAAAAACACACTTTAACTGAAATGTATTAGGATAGCGCAAGATAACGCTCTTTGCAGGCGGAAGTGCATTCCAGATTGTAACTGCGTGTCCGGTGAAAGAGCGAGATTAGGATTGTGAACTGTGCGAAGACTCTTAACTGAGATCTACAGAGATCTATCTCTACAGTCTAAATCGGACGAGTGAACAAAGGAGAATAATGTGTGCCGTGTGGACATTTTATGAAAAGGTAATAAGGAGTTTATAAGAAAAAAGTTAACGGACACCCTGTGTAGCGCAGTCTCACCTGTCTCTTGTCGGAGATGTTCTTGTTGTCGGCGGCGGAGTGCTTGTCTTCCTCTGTCCTGTGTTCCGTGTCAGATGCACCTTCCGCTAAGGACATGTTCTCGCGACTGGCGACTGCTGGCAGAGGCGGGGGCTTTTCGTTGGCGTCTGTCGCCCGCTGGAGCGTGGAGTGCCGCTCCTCGACCGGCCGGGAGCACGGCGGCCGTGGAGTGGGGACTGCACTTATTTATTTTCTAAATTACATCGCCCACTTTTCACCATTTACGGCGACGGTTTAATCGTCCACTTCAATTGGTAATCGATCCGTAGCGGGAGCGATGTGGTGGTCAATTGTCTTTAAATGTCCTCTCTTAACAGTCAAGTACCAGTATACATTTAGTTGAACTCACGCTAGCAATTAAATGATTTCCAAGCAAATAAAATATGTGATTGATGATAATTAGTAATATACAAAAAGTGGAACAAGTTTCTATTGCATCTGTTATACAGAAGGAAAGTAGAGAAAAATCTAAATTAAATCTGTTTTAGGTGATCTTAACAAATAGATAACGCGCTGGACTGACATTACAGTAACATCTTCTGCTGCTCAACTTCAATTGTACAAGAATATCACGAAATGAATTACATAGAAATATCATCGAACGTGCATATATATATATATATACACATACATATAAATATATGTAGTCATGTAGAGAGTTTGTTATTACTCAAAAACAAAAGTAAGCACAGCGACTCTATTCATCGCGGTATAATACTTTTATGAGAGGCGCGACAAAAGAATCGCTAGTTAAGTACAAGACACAGAGCTATTATTATCTCAATATGACGTATAGCTTGAGTACCATATGGCGGTGCACCACTCCGTGTGCCCAGTTGATGTCATCTAGGCCTCATCACCCTTGGAGACGGGCGCGGTAGGAAACGTTGTATGGGTTTCACAACCCATTAAAAACTTTCTTAAATAAAAAAAGTAACAAAAATCGATATGTTCACTTGGCCTACCATATTAGGGTACTAGTTAGACTGCTTCATCACATCATCACTTTGACACTGTTGCATCGTCGACCTCGTTCGCAATCAGACCTTATTGATTGACCCCCGGGTGCTCACGTGCGGGTCACTCAGCTACACGGGATTGTGGATTTGAACGTTTTGTGAAACGAAGCTCGTGCGCAAAACCTTATTGCTGGTGTGAAGATTAATTAAAAGCTGATACACGAGTTAACTGCTCTTGTATATAAATGCCAATAAGACAAATCCCTTAAGTTTCTTGTTGATCTATCTAAAAGGACTTGTGAACTAACTTAATTAACTAACGCTTGACGATAGCAGGCGATCTACAAACGGAACCTATTCCGAGTTTCAGTTTGACAAGTGCTTAAAAGGTTTCCGATACTACACTAACGCTACCCGCATTAATGCTGGAATAGTAAAGACTAACAAATATTTGATTCAAATATCATTTAGCGTTAAATAGATTAAGTGAGATACATTTGTACGAGAAGTAGTGAACAGGCGCAGCAGCGTAGCGATGAAAGGCCGATGCGCCGTGACCCGCGACCAGATCGCATTTTTGTCATGGCTGCTCCTCCGCTGATGGATGAGGGCATCGAGGAGCCGCTCGACTGTAAACAATCGGCCCAATATCAATCATGAACATCATACAGCCGTACGGAACGGCAGTCGGGAGCTATGAAAACTGAGTGGGACAATGTGCACGTGTGCGAAATCAATATTCTTAGTAACGTAATTATTGTAAACAATAAGAACAGAAATCTGTATTTTGGGAAAACTAGAAATTAGATAAAATTTTCGAACAATTTTTTAGTTCGCCACTCCATCCGTTAACATCCTTCGAGATCACGGAATAGAGTAAGGAACCACGTTTTTCATCAAGAAAAATTCTCATTTTGGCTTTCAAGCGCTGGATTTTCATCCTCATGATCATGAGGTGCCCTCTGCAAACTGAAGCTAGGCGGCAGATTGAGAAAGCTAATCTCTCCTTTTGTTCTTGAATTCAATGAGTTTCAAACAGTTACCGGTTATCAGCGTTAACTCCTGCCACAATTTCTTATTCAGATAAATAAATGTAGATACTTTCCCTTCATTTACTGAATGACGGGACTCGATACTTTAACTATCATTCCATTAATTTTCTTCTATAGTTCTAAATTCTTAATTAAATATGCCTAGAAACATACATACATTAATAAAGAAAATAAGGAAGCTACATTCCGTCGTGTGGAAGTACCCGCTGTCGTGGCCGTACCTTAAGGAAGAGACACGGAGAACTGTTCAGTAAATACATAAGTATACGTTTGCCGTTCGCGACGAACAGGCGACGAGTGTGTGACGAGTGAGAAATAACAGTGAATGAACAGTGAAATAACATAAGCAGACATAAGGAGTATAACTATCATATCATATCATATCATATCATATATAACTAAACTGCGCACACCCCGTTCTAGGCTGAACTTTGTAAATCTAAACCAGATACTTAAAAATGTCTCCTTATTGAATTTATTAATATATATCCGGCGTACCGGATAGTTTTAAATTTCATACACGGTTAGATATTGTCCGGGCAACAAAAATCGGATAGTTGTTTGAAATACATAATTAGATTTTTTACTTGATCGCGGTTAAACCTTGAACCATATTAACTAAACCGGTCAAGTTAAACGAGTTCTTGCATAAAGCTTATTAAGATCAATATATGATAAATGTAATATTTACTTGCTTAAATTCCGCCTCCGATGAAGTATAATGCTGTTCGTAGTTCAACCGACTGATACAACTCATCGGATACCGGCCTCGAGTACCAAAGGCCACAGCACAAAGCCCCGACTTCTGCTGCGCCAGCAGCCGCCCACCGCCATATTTACCGCTTCTCAATAAACCGATTGCGTCTTCGTTTACGTACAATTTATAAAATTTTAATGAATTACGTATACAATACATCTGTCCTTGCTAACAAGGTCTCCTACCTGGAGATCCTCTAAGAAAATACTAGAAGGCTTAGTGTTAGCCTTCAAGTATTCATGTTCATACGTCGGCGTGTTTCAATTCGAGGAGTACCTTAGCTCGTAAAATTGGTTATAGATACACACAAGCACAACATGGCGCCGTGTAGATGAATCGTTAAAAGCACTAAAATATTAATACTTGCAGGAACTAAAAGGTACGAATATATGAGGACTGTAATATAAAGAAAACACTAAGGACACTGTTACAGAAGGACGCGCCAGCGATCCGCCCGCGCTGCTGTCATATCTACTCGTTTTATTTGAAAATATTTCCTATTTAACAAAAATCAGTTATTTATATAAAAGGATATTGCATGAGAAAAGGACAGAATGGTACGCCTTGACAAGGAAATACAGCAATAGTAAGAAATATTAAGAAAAGGAAGTTATGACGAAATTACTGAAATTCAAAATCATCGTCAGTTTTTCCCTTAACCTTTTATTGAACAACCCCTTTACTCCAGATGTGCTTACTGTTAAAAAAAAGTTAAACCTTTATATTTTCGTGTTTCTTCCTTTGCTTTCGCTCACCCGGCACCGGAAGGTCGGTGACCGTTGTCACGCGTTGTGACGTCATCGCAAAATATTTGCATTAATAAAAAACCGAAAGCAAAAACGGTCAAGGGCGTGTTTGCAAATACGCGGCCTGCTGCTGCTTGTTACATGTTGCTTTAGTGACTCCTCAGCGGCTGCTGGTGCAGCATGTGCTGGACTGTAAGAGAACACTCGACACGGACAAATTGTCGCAGAAAGTAACAGTGATACAGGTCTCCCGTATGTACTTTTCCTCTTGGGTTTTACTCATATTATTATTTGTGTGACGTTTTCTTAATAACTTTAAGTGAGGAGGCCAGCAGTAACTTGACCTAGCGGTAAGTAATATTGTCATAAAAAATCGCGCAACCACCAAAATTGTTAGATTGTTGTTAACTCCGCCATTACACAAAACAGCGGTGCAGCAGTTCATCGTTCATTTCAGCTGGAAACAATTATTTATTACTAATCGTAACTCTCTCTCACCCATTGCTTTTGTATATATAATAGTTAGAATAGAGTTTTGTTATGTACTATTTTTTTTTTTTTTTGTATATCTATGTAATAAGTAGTACATAGTAATTGATAATGGATATTTGATATTAAGTTTAATAATGGATAAGTAACAAAGTAATTTTGGTAAAGTACTCCGTAGTCACTCCACCGTTACACGCAGCTGAATATAGATCATTCCCAAATGGTTTACAACGACATGGGTCCGACGCCTTCGGGATCAACCCCTGCGATCTTCACCAGGCCATTGGTTCACTTAGCAAGCTCGCCAAACGCGGTATTCACTCCAGAATCGTTTTTAGCCGTCTAATCACCGCTCTAGGTGATCTTCTCGTGCTAGCTAGTACCGATAAGATAAAATGTCCTTAACATTGGAAGGGAAATAAAAAAACAAATCTATAAATAATGATTCGGATTTGTACATATATTTAACGGGAGAGTGGGGATGGGGGGCCTCAGGAATGGTATACTCCAACCTCAAAAGAAAAATATTTACATATTTAACAGACATGCACGTTAAATATTTTATTAACGGAAAACTGCTCAGCGGCAGGAGCGCAGCAGTCTACGTCTGTACCAGCTGAACAAGCTGCCTTGTATACTCAACCGCTCGAACGAGTGCTTGTCGATAGCAACAGTATCATATGCGTGACGTCGGCACTCGGTGTTGTTTTCAAATGTCATCGAGCTGCTTATCGGCACACTTGTAGCAATCGAACTGCTTGCCCACTCGCGAATTATATATGATATTAACAAACGAGTCAGCTATCTGGCAGCTGATTGGCAACGATACAAGTTTTGTTATCAGCGAATAGGGATACTTGTGAAACAAAACCGAACCCATCTTGTTTCAGTAAATGCGCACCACCAGGAGGAGCTGCAGCTGTTGGGTTGCAAGCAGTATTTCACACGCGCACTGCTTTGTAGATCAATTATTATTGCTAAAGTTGCTTCGGCACATTCCTCCCGTTTTGGGTTGGTAAAGCATACGACACTGTCTCTTCATATTTTCCACTAGCTGTTCCAAGCCTGCTTTTCTGGCCGTATAAAAGAACTGTACTGCAAATAACTTTCTATAGCAACCGCATAAATAATGCAAAGTGAAGGATCTATGAATATTATAAAAATAAATAGTCTATATACATCTGTCATAGTGCCGCCGCGCGTCGAGTGCGGACGCGCCATGTTGGTATGTTCATTCAGTTTGAAGTGATTGGTGATAAAGGAAATCCATTTTTACATACATACATACATATACATTTTTTATTATCAAGATTAGCTTTCTTAGTCTTTCTCCTTCATTTGGATCTGTCCTCGACATCGTCGTCGGTCAGTTGGCGCTCATGTAGTTCTCAGGACATGTTACATGATATACATTATTTTACAAGCACATAATCGTCATCATCAACTGATAGACGTCTACTGCTGGACATAGGGCTCTCCTAAAAATGTCCACATCAATCGGTACGACAACGACGAGCGAGCGTATCACTGACCATCAGGTGAGCTGCCCGTCTCGTCTCTTAATTGAATCAAAAAACATATAAACAGGTAACACTACTCTTCTCTCGTGATAAGGTCCACCAAGCACCAAAGCCGTTCAGACTACGATAGTGCAAGAGTTCTGAAGTTTTTTGAGATTCCGGCGTTCCACATCCTTTGTGCCACAGCGGAAGTTCACGCGACGCGGTATTTTCTCGCAAAAGTGCTGCTGCCGCCGCGACATCTCCAAATAACGGAGAGAGCTACTGATCGCTAGCGTCGTTATCTCGCTTCGTACATCTTATCGCTTACGTAGTTCACATAGTATTTATATATTTACTAACAAAATATTTGAAGCTGCAAATGCTAATTTAATTGTGTTCCGTACGCGCCGCAGCAGTCAGCTCAAACTCATCGCGTATTTGATCGTTTATAGTCTTATTGTTTTATTTATAAGAAAAAAAATACAGTAAGCGGTGTCAATGCCGCGCAATAACAGGTGTAATCTGCTAGTCGACGCATAAAAAGGTTAATCATCGTTTCATCCATAATTTCATTACCAGTTTTATAAATAATACTAGAGTAGGTAGATTTTATTTTTATAAAAAATAAATTTTTATTGCAACATATGAGAAATGTAAAACACCTGTACAACAGCTGGAACAAGTGCTGGAGGTGCTCCCGCGACAGCACTCCCCGCAATGTTGCTAATGCATCAGCTACTTACCACAACCACACATCGACCGCGGCTACTAATGCTGGCGGAACTGCATTTTAACACATTTTTACTTTAATTCACTACAAGGCTTCAAATATCAATACTTATAATCTCACAAAGAGTTATGTCTGGTACTGGACTCTGTCCTTGTTTTTCAAATTGAAAAAAGCAGGAAGTTTTTAGTAATAACAATATACCGACAGCATGCTCGTACAGCAGCTTGTCCGACGCCCGACAGACGGGTAAGTGGCAGTTTGTCAGACACGACCACAACTTGTGCATTGCGACAGGCGATATGTAATTTGAAATTGTGTGCGCATCGTGATTAACTCGTTTATCTAAATATATGTGAAGCTTACAATTTTATTGTGTCATTGACCTTAATTGTAGTAGCTAAGTAGTACATGTCTCAGCAAATAGGCCCATTTTTCATTTCGACCTCGTAACTTTTGGTTTGCTTAGAGTGATTGCGGTGGACGGGCGCGAGGGCCGCGGGGACGTATCGCACAGCCCTTAACGGACGCGCGAAACCTCGCACGAACCACACGAAACGCACGGAACGCACGAAACGCACGAAACGATAGCTTTGACGAGTGATTACACGGCGCTGGGATTTCCACTGGCTTACATGTTATTTATTTATTTCAATTTTATATTAGCGTTTACCTCGCACACCAAGACTAGTAACAGTTGTGTGGCAGGCACAGCGGCTATTAATAAACGAATATGTATATGATATATACGAAAACTGATGGCATCCATCCAATCAGCACGGCGAGAGTACATATTAACATATTGCTTTAAACATAAACACAGTTGTTTGATAACACGATAAAATTGTACGCGTGTTATCACTCGAATGTTAAAATTTATCTAGGAGTGCTTTCCAAGGAAGTTACTACTGTATTTGTAGCGTTGCAAGTGCGGCGCAGGGACAGGGAGCTCGCGGCTACTGGCATCCAGGAATTGTGAAATGACGCATTTATGAAGAGTGTATCACAAGAATAGGGAAATGCGGCGAGAGTTCCTGTGAGATAGTTTATAACTGTGAAGAACGGCTGTAGTTAAACAGAACGGACAAACAGCGAATGTGGGCGAAGAGCATGTCATGCGCCGGAAGGAAACCGACTCCGTTCCTCAAGCAAGTGAGTGTATTATAAGTGTTCAATAAATTGCATTACAGTATTAAATTAAACACAACATTTTTCTATATCCATATAATGAAGATATAACTGTTCGTAGCTCAAAACTATAACTAATATTTCAGTGTTTCGTCACGGGTGCAGTGTGCAGCAACATCGCAGGCCATGGCTGCATCATCGGCTTCCCGGCAGTGCTTCTGCCTCAGCTGAAAGAGGCTAACTCGGAGATAATCCTCACTGAAGAGGAAGGCTCCTGGATAGGTATAAGTCCACTATAATGTAGTAAAGTGACACAAGCGTTTCAACAATTACTCATATTACTGTCGTTAATGTGTACCTGTGTGACCGTCGCTGTTGTTTATGACAGCGTCGGTGCTGGGCATTACCATACTGGTGGGCAACTTCATGACGCCGCCGCTGATGGAGCGCCGCGGCAGGAGGGCGGCGCACTTCGCCGTCACGCTGCCGATCATCGCCGGCTGGCTAGCCACCATATTCGCACAAAGCTTTGAGGTAACACGGATATGACCAGTAACAAGAACACTGTACAGTTACCCAACTTATGCGGCAACGAAACTTTACGCATTACTTTACGCTTGTGTAAATGAAAATTCCTCTACAATTATAACAAAAAACCTACATTACCCTAAACAACTGCCGAACAAGACCGACCGACGTGGCGAGCTTTGGGGGAGGCCGATGATGCTGATGATCTTAAAACAACTAACGGAAATGCAGTAATTCGTAGGATAATAGTTCTATTTCCTGTGCGTTCATTTTCTCTGTAGTCCCCTTTTATGTTAAAGCACAATGTGCAAAATGGAATATATTGTATCTACTGTACGAAATTAAAACTTGGTATTTTTTGACTTCAGGCATTATTAATCGGAAGAGTTCTACAAGGATTATCGTTTGGAATGATCCTGCCGCTGGGATCTGTGCTGGTGGGGGAATACACTAGTCCTAAAAACCGAGGCGCATTCCTGATGACAGTTTCGTGGGCACAAGCTTTTGGTATATTTTTCGTTCACCTGGTCGGTTCACTGCTCAGCTGGAGGAAAACTGGAATGATCTGTATATTCTTTTCTTTCGCAAGTCTATTGATGATTATTTATTCTCCGGAATCACCGAGCTGGTTAGCGGCAAAAGGGAAGTATGGCCGATGTAAGAAAGTATTTAGATGGTTAAGGGGTGACGAAGAAGAAGAGGAGTTAGAGAAAATGTTACAGTCGAGAATTGTTACAGAAAATACAGTAAGAACAGGAAATACAACATCGCTCAGTAGAGTAACAGAAGTAGTTAAAAAGAGAGAGTTCATTATACCAATAATTCTAATGATCCACGCTAATGCCATGATGCAGTTTGCTGGCGGAACAACCATGGCAGCCTATTCCACTACAATAATTAGTTTGATCATGGGCCCGGAAGCCAGCGCACATTTTTGGATGGTCGCTTTGGACGCTCAGAGGTTAATATCGAACACTGTCGCCGTGTACGTGATCGACAAAATGAAGAGAAGAACAATGATGTTCCTCACCGGCGGCCTCTGCGTTCTCAGCCACATCGCAATAGCCGGTTACGTGTACGCGAAGGTTAACAACTTGCTCGCTTATGACTCCGTGTGGATACCAGCTCTTCTGATCAATTTACAATTCTTCACGGTAGCCACTGGCATGGTGCCGTTACCCAACGTCATTGCAGGAGAAGTGTTCCCGTTAGAGTACAGAGGTGCGGGAGGGAGTATCAGTGTCGTCTCCATCGCAGCGTTTATCTTTGTTACTCTCAAAACATTCCCAGGTCTCGTCGGCTCTATACAGTTGCATGGGACATATTTAGTTTACGCCGCAGTACTGACTTACAATTTGATCGTAATATGGTATCTGTTGCCAGAGACTAAAGGTAAGACTCTTCAAGAAATTGAGGATGAGTTCAAAGCAGCAAAGCACAAAGATGGAAATGCTACGGGTGAAATATGTGGTGTGAACGGAACTGTTGATAGTGAAATGTTAGAGCACAGTAAAGTCGGCGAACATGAGCCGCTTCGTAGTAAGGAAGGTGTTTAAGGCGAATAAACCAACACGGTTGTAATTTCAATCAGGTTGCATTTGAAAGCTAACTTGTGATATCAAGTAAAGGATTTTCAGGAATATTTCATATCCAAGACCGTCGACATTCACTGTTGATAGAAAATGAAACAGGCTAATTCATATGATATATATATTACTTGTACGTCATTTCTAATCAGGGAGCCACTTAAGTGTTAGCACGTGTCACGTTCATGTTATTTATTTTATTAAATGCAACTAATGTTCTCGTTTTTTTTTGTTTATAATTACCCTCGTACAATAAATAGTATTTAGAATAAGTGTCAAAATAAGAGATGTAACCTGCTCTGATGATGAAAGCGGAAGTTATTTGCGCTAATGAAATAAACAGGTTTTTCTTTATTCTGATGATGTAAGCACTTGATAGCCATATCGTCTCTTACAGCTTATCTGATACTGGGCTCGTGGACTCAGATCCACGGCCTGTTTATAAAAAGTGTACTACATTTATAATTTTTTTATATTATCACGCCTTTTTTTCCAGTAGGGGTAGGAAGAGGCAAATAAACACCCACTTTTCGCCAGATGCGGTCAGATTAGGTCCCATGTAACAGGGGGCGAGCCTGTTGCCACTTTATTGGGACCACTACACGCACACACACACACAAAGATGATGTCAGTGTGCGGGTTTCCTCGCGATATTTTCCTTCACCGTTTGTATCTCGCTGTTGTAACTAAAGTTCACAAATGTACATAACTTAAATATTATATTAAGTCATCGGTACATGCCGAGATTCGAACCCGCGACCTTCGGAATGAAAGCCGCACGCTCTAACCATTACGCCAGCGAGTGTAGTTATCCGAGGGCGGATTTTCGCATTGTGTCTGGATTATTGCTTTCTGACGAACCTACTCGGTCGTCGAAGACGGGCTCTGGTGCGTTCTCCGACTACATTCGTCTGTATCGGAATCTTTGGGCCGTGAAAACCGCACCTGATCGCGGGTGTACTTCATGCACGCGGCGTGTGTGTGTGTGAGCTGTGCCGCTGCGTACTAATGCGAGGACGTGAGTGATACAGGTGTATATTAGAGAAATGATATGTGATGTTAAGTTCTTCTTAGCAGATATCATTTACGTAGGCGTCACAATGTCGTTGACTGCCACCAAGCAGCACGTTGTAAACTTTACTATTTACAAGGTATTCTGTAACGAGTGAAAATATTTTGATAAGATTATTCAGATTCCATCTGTTGCCAATTTCAACGCAGTTTTTAGTAAACTACAGAACCACCCAATCGCCACGTGTTTCGCCCGTTCAGCAATAACCCGTTAGTTTAGTAGCAATACCGATTTTCGTCGGTGATATAGATAAATTTCAAAACTTATCGGTGTGCAGCAATGAAATCTAAAATCGATAAGCGATGCCGGGCCGAGCCGTGCCGAGCCGGGTCGGGCCGGGTCGGGCCGGGTCGGGCCGGGCCCGCGGCGGGCCGGCCGGCAGTCTCCGCGCGCTGCGGCCGCGCACCGCTCTGTCAGCGGCCTCCGATATATGATATTCTTGTGCAGTACATAATTTGCAACGATGCCGACCGCAACAAAACTCTCGCCGTTTTTGAAGCAGGTGAGTAGGAAACATGTTACTGCAGATACGGATATCTACATAGACGGAGAATTAGTAAAATCGCCAGGTTTGGACTGTATGACATAGGTTTCGCTAATCACATCTACGCAACTTGATCAATCGTCTTACCTCACTGAACTCATTAAAATAGATTTCTATAATGCTTTCTATAGGATCACTGGAGAACAACGACATCGTATCTAAAACCCACTAAATAATAATTACAATGGAACTACTAACTGTTAGGCTCCACGCCCCTGTGGCGTAGCGGTTAACCCACTGCCTGGTTCGAATCGGGAGTTGCGTGATTGGTGGAGTTTGTACAGCAACATGGTATTTTTGAACCGTTTATATCAGACTACCATCCTTTGAGTGTGTTATAATGGAAATGTAATATTAATATATAATGGAGTACACTTCATCTTTTTCAATAACTTTGTGTCACCTGTCATCAAATAAAATAGAGATCGTGTTACCTAGAACAGATGAAATGATATTATTTGTTTAAGTTTAATAATCTGAGGTACATTAGAGTTAAAAAACTTGAAGCTATAACATTGTTATACTGCACAGTATCTCATATCTTTATATGCTTTTTACATTTTATTGAACTTTTATTATTGGTTAATCCAACAGGTGAATTGAAAAAGGATGAATCGCGACGCGTGGATCTCTGCAGATTATTCATGACTACATGACATTTTAAAAGGATATCACTCTCTCAGAAAGGTAGTGAGGTGAAGGCCCCGAGGCTACTCAACTACACTACTAACAATAAATATTATTAATTTGTTTAAAACTAAAAACAACCATTAGGTATCTGAAGTATTGTGCGATTGACGCATTGCGCGACGCGAAAAGACGCGACAGTCCATTGCTGTAAGTTTAATGCGTTTTAACTTGTTTGTCCATTATTTATTTATTTGTCCGGAAATGAAGGCAGCTTCACTTCCTTATTACGTCTATCGGGAAAATTCTATATAAAATAAACGTTACCATGTAAACATTTACATATATTAAGTATCAATTATATTATTATCCATCACTTAGTAACATCGAGTACTTGGCGTCGCCTTAACGACCATTGCAACGCGTATTAAGTACCTTAGCAGGTTACCAAATGCTTTGTGATCCATCTGATTACTTTGTATATTCCTTGTTGCTTCGGTGTTTTGACGAATTTTATCTACCACGTGAACTTCGTAAGTTATCACTGATTCGTATCTGTGACGTGATCCGCGGCGGCTCGCGGCGGCGCGGCTACCACGCGACCTAGTGATCGAGTCATCGATACTAGCGTGGTCCAAACGTCTCTGCGGAGACAATAACATAAAGGATTTTATAGGGAGCTTTAAAATTAGATTCCAGGCGTTAGTTTGGATGCCCTGGGATCCCGCTCGACTAATTTGGAAACTAATATTGTCGATCTGACACCATAGTTCTCCATTTTCCGGAAATGGATGCTTCTCAGGATGAACTTATTGGTTACTTAACATTATTAGTAAAAAAATAATACAATATTTATTTTCGCAACAGTTTTCGCTAACGATGATCTACTCACCAGATGTGTTTCTTCCTTCGACAAATGTGAAAACCGTGTAAGCGCGGCAATAATGGTGTCCTCAGAGTTACGTAACGGCGGCGGTGTGCATCAACGTCATCTGCCACGGGTGCGTGATCGGGTTCCCGGCGGTGCTGCTGCCACAGCTGCGGCAACCCGGCGCCGCCCTCTCGCTGTCCAAGGACGCCGAATCCTGGATAGGTGAGCTACGCTACAACAGTTTATGATTACGTAATATATAATAACATAATATATATGTCTGATATAATTAACGCCACAATATTTTTATTTATTTTTTTTTAATTTATTTGATTTACCAACGCTATATAAATTATATGAAATCAAATGTAACAAGGCAATTACAGGTAAATACATCTTACATTAATGTAAACTATTATAATACTGGCAGTTATTGTATATTATATAACGACTGTAGGAGGAAGTTATTCCGAACTAGGAACTCTTTAAAAATAACTCTTTAATTATTTGGCGGAGCTTGTTGGGTGAATCATTGTGGATGTCCAGGTGATCGCTATACTCGTTGAGCTAGTTGCTTAGTCTGGAAATAGGAGAGTTTGATCCGAAAACTGTTCTACGAAAGGGTGGCTGGAACGGAGTTATTTTGTACCTAGGATATCTAACAGCGACGCGTAGTTGAAATTTTTCTAACAATGGAGAACAATCTAGCTTATTATTAAAGATTTTGGATACAAACAATAAGTCATTTAATATACTGCGATCAGCTAGAGAGATCATTTTAAAATGTGAGAGTTGGTTTTTGTATGATGGGATTTTTCGTTTAGGAATTTGACAAGAGAATTTTAGATGTCTAACGAAATTTTTTTTATCCGTTCCATTCTTAATGTATGGGTGGCATGGCATAGTGTGGCCTCCATACAACTGAGCAGTACTCCAAAATATTGCGCACTATGCTGTAGTATAGAGTAATTTTAGCATCACAACGAAAACCTTTTGAATTACGAGTTATGAACCCGAGCATTTTTGAGGCTCGTTTCGTAATATTTTCGAGGTGAGGCACAAAAGTCAACCTATTATCAAAGATAATCCCTAGATCTCTAATTACTTCGAATTCTTGGAGGATATTTTCTTTTATGCTGTATTTGTAAGTGATTAGGTTACTTTTCCTAGCATATCTTACAACGAGACATTTATTACAATTGAGAACCGTGCCATTGTTATCAGACCATTCAACCAGGGAGTTAAGATCCTTTTGCAATTTTAGGGAATCATCATTTGTTTCAATGGTCTTGCTCATTTTAAGGTCCAATCCAATCCAATCCAATCAACCGGAAGACGTCCACTGCTGGACAAAGGCCTCCCCCAAAGATTTCCACTCAGACCGGTCTTGGGCCACCCGCATCCAATGGTTGCCAGCGACCTTGACCAGGTCGTCAGCATACATATAGATTTTTGAAAATTTAATGTTGTTGGGGAATTCATTGACAAAAATATTAAATAAAATTGGTCCCAAGTGAGACCCTTGAGGCACTCCTGAAGTGACGTTTCGTAGGTGAGATTGAAAGCCATTCACAGCGACAAAGAAGGAGCGATCATCAAGATAGGATTTGATCCATTGCAAAAACATATCCGATAATCCATACGCTGACAGTTTTTGCAGTAGGATGTGATGTGCTACACGGTCAAAAGCTTTACTGAAATCTGTGTAAACGACATCAACCTGTTTACCAGCATCAAGTGCTTCAATTAGGGTCTCGGTGATGTCGACCAAATTCGTTGCAGTAGATCCATGCTTAACAAACCCATGTGGACTGTTATTTAAGAGTTGATAAAAATGATGTTGTATGTATGGGCAGACCATGGATTCGAAAACTTTAGCAAAACTTGATTATATTGATATTGGTCGGTAGTTGTTTATATGATTATCACTTTTTGTTTAAATATAGGATATATATTTTCATGAGAGCGCCCTGATCACGCCTGTCATGATCTTCGATACATTTGCCAATGTATATATAATGTGCCGAGGAGGGATCAAAAAGTAATGAGAAGGACATATATCTTTGAGAAGAAAAAAATAAACACTTGCAAGCCCAGCGCTGACACATATTTATAATATTAATAAAGAAAAAACCTTCACTTCTCTTTAGTTTTTTTCTGAATGCAGTCATTTGTTTGCTTCGTGTCGGAACATGTTTTGGAAAATGGAGAAAAACGAAATGTGAGCCGGTAATAATTTTTTTTTTTTTTAATACTATCACGCCTTTTTCCCAGTAAGGGTAGGCAGAGGTAAATAAACACCCACTTTTCGCCACATGTGGTCAGATAAGGTCCCATGTAACAGGGGGCGAACCTGTTGCCACTTTATTGGGGCCACCACACACACAAAAATGATGTCAGTGTGCAGGTTTCCTCACGATGTTTCCTTCACCGTTTGTATCTCGCTGTTGTAACTAAAGTTAACAAATGTACATAACTTAAATATTAAGTCATCGGTACATGCCGAGGTTCGAACCCGCGACCTTCGGAATGAAAGCCGCACGCTCTAACCATTAGGCCAGCGAGCTATCGGTATTACATAGCTCTGTTTAAAAAAGTTAATGCAAGAGTTCAATGCGATTTGTAGGCAACATTAGGAGAGTCTGCTCCGCCGTATTCCACTGTCCTGTCACTGTCGCAACGTGAGCTTCTCGATTTCGAGTAGGGAGCACGAACACGGAAGATGAACATCGTTGCAAGCGTCACGACAGCCATCGACGTCAGTCACCCAAGAAAATGTTGTGAAAGTCAAGAAAATTGTACGAGTATTGAACGATCGAAGAGTTACCATCCGATACTTCTGATTCCCATACTTGTAATTCAAGAAACGGGCATTTCATATGGTAGTCCATACCCATGTTCAAACAATTTTTTGAATATGAGAAAAGTCTCCGCACGATGGGTGCCGAGAATGTTAACCGACAGTCAGAAACGAAAACGACTTGACATTACGTAGATACGAGTATTGTTGGACAATTTTCAAGAAGATTCTGAAAACTTTTTGTCACGTTTCGTAACAATGGACGAAACATGGCTCCTTCATTTTGATCCCGAGACAAAACAGCAATCTTCGCAATGGAAACGGAAACGGCCATCATCACAGACCCCGAAGAAGTTTCTTGCCGTGGCATCGGCTGGCAAGGTTATGGCCTCAATATTTTGGGATTCGGAAGGGATATTGTTGAATAATTACCTGAAGCTTGGAACTACTATTACAAGCCAATATTATACAGCTTTAATTCCCAAGTTGAGGAATGCCATCAAACAGAAAATGAGAGGGAAACTTCGAAGGGGCGTGTAGTGTTATCACAACAACGCACCCGCGCACGGTCGGTAGTTGCGATGGCTGCCATTCAGGAAGCTGGCTTCGAATTGGTTGACCACCCCCCTTATTCACCAGATCTTGCGCCTAGCGATTTTTATCTGTTCCCAAATTAAAAGAATATTTATGGGGAAACAGGTACGAAGACATTAACGAGGTGATGGATGCCGTGGAGAGCTTTTTGCAGGACTATGACAGAACTTTTTTTTGGAAAGGGTTTGAAGCCTTGGAAAAGCGCTGGACTTAGTGTACAGGGAGACTCGGAAACTATGAAGAAAAAAAAATATTAAGTTATCAATAGTTATTATATTCTATATCATTCTCACTACTTTTTGATCCCTCCTCGTATGTATATGACACATGGATAGACGTGTCGGTGACCATAATGAATTAGAGATTTACAGAAGGTTATTTTGTATACACTCTCCACTTATTTCGATCCATATGAGCTCATGCGCCTTCTCTGAAACAATGTACATTATTTGTTTTGAAAATGTTTTTTTTGGTCACAGCATCGGTGCATACAATAAGCATGTTGGCGGGATACTTCTTGACTCCTCCCATCATGGAGCGGCTTGGGCGAAAGGTGGCACAATACACTGTCAGCATTCCGTTCCTAATGGGCTGGTTCGTCACCGTCATGGCAACCAATGTTCAAGTGAGTTACATCACCAATTTAACACAACGGTGACCCTTTGAACCATATGTAATCTATAACTTCGCAAAAGCATTTTGAGACAAATCTATTAACTTTATTTTCAGACTCTTATAATAGGCAGGATGCTTCAAGGTATCTCTAGTGGCCTCCTCACAACTCTCCGCTCGGTGGTGATAGGCGAATACAGCAGTCCACGAAACCGGGGAGCTTTCCTCACTACCATATCTCTGGCCCAAGCTTTTGGCATATTTTTCGTTCACCTCATTGGGTCCCTACTCAGCTGGCAAATGACTGCACTCATATGCGCTTTCTTTGCGTACACCAGTTTTATCATGACAATGTTTATACCCGAATCGCCAAGTTGGCTAGTGGCAAAAGGGAAATACGAGGAGTGTAGAAATGTTTTCAAATGGTTACGCGGAAATTCTGAAAATGACGAACTAGAAGAAATGATAAACGCCAGAGTAGCGTATGAAAAAACAATTATAGGAAAGAGCACCTTGAAAACTAATCGTTTGGAGAAGATATGGTACACTGTGTGCAAGAAAGAGTTTTACAAGCCTATTATTTTGATGATACATGGCAACATATTGATGCAATTTTCTGGGGGGACGACTATGGCTTCTTATTCCACTGTGATAATTAGTCTATTGATGGGACCGAATGTCAATGCGCACTTTTGGATGGTATTTTTGGATACACAAAGGATTATCTCGAATAGTATTGCCGTATATGTGATAAACAGGACGAAGCGGAGAACAATGATGTTTTCCACGGGCGCTCTGTGCGTCATCAGTCATTTAGCGATAGCAGCTTACGTATACGCCAGGAACGAGGGGAAGTTTGTGTACGATTCCCTGTGGCTACCCGCGCTATTAATCAACATTCACTTCTTCACAGTCGCCGTAGGCATGGTTCCTATGCCGAACGTGATAGCTGGGGAGGTTTTCCCCTTGGAGCACAGAAGTTTATGTGGGAGCATCAGTTTAACCACGGGCGGAAGTTTTATGTTCGTTGCACTCAAAACTTTTCCGCAGCTCATCGACTCGATGGGTTTGGACGGTACGTACCTGTTATACGCCGTCATCGTTACGTACAACCTAGCGATCATGTGGATTCTTTTGCCTGAGACTAAAGGCAAGACGTTGCAGCAGATCGAAGATGAGTTCAGAGGTCGGCCGCTTCGTCCCGAAGAAGCTGAGGCGAAGCAGTCGCTGCAGACGGACCCCGTGGAAGCGTACAAGAGTAAACTCTCATTGAGAAGAGTAAGCAGCGTTGTGCTATAATTTTTCTTGTGTCCCTCCAACTATTGAAGATTGAACACTTCTGCGAACGCCCATTTTGTTGCGCGTTAAGTGCATCAGCTGCGCGGCGTCCTGATATTATTCGACTCCTTTGTCGTTTAGCCATGAGTTGTTGTGGTATAATACTAGTGATTTATTGTTTTGCTCAAATAATTTATTTTTGGACATTATTTAATGCATTATATTTTACACGTCACAATTGATAAAAATTTGTTATCGTTTTATTCAGTAATGAATTATAGGTTAGACTATACTTGAAGGTGCCCCTTAAATTCTCGCCAAGTTTATCACCAAGCTGGGCTAAACAATTCTTGTGGTTTTTTCTTAGGTTTGGTTCTTTTAGGTATAGGTTATTATATATTAGAAACAAAAATCGCCAATCTCGCTAAAGGGCACCCTCAAATATATTTTTACCGAATTAAATTCTGGGATAATGCACATTGCTTCGACCGTAGACCACAAAAGATATCCTTACCTTGAAGAAATTTGCAATGGTGTGTACATGTAGTAATAAGTAGTAGTAATAACAGCCCATTTACGTCCCCACTGCTGGGGCACAGGCCTACCCTCAATATGAGGGCGATTGGGCCATAGTCACCACGCTGGCATAATGCGGTTTGGTGACTTCACACATACCTTAGAATAAATTCGAAGTCATGTGCGGGTTTCCTCGCGATGTTTTCCTTCACCGTTGGTATCTCGCTGTTGTAACTAAAGTCCACAAATGTACATAACTTAAATATTAAAGTCATTGGTGCATGCCGAGGTTCGAACCCGCGAGCTTCGGAATGAAAGCCGCACGCTCTAACCATTAGGCCAGCGAGCTACTGTGTGTGTGTGTAATCAACTTAAAAACTAAATCCATAGCGTCCTCGTATTGAATCGCGCCATCCTGACAACACCTAACATTATTGTATAGTATTTCAATACAAATGTAAGGGTGGGCAATTTACTGTAGTACCCGTACGTCGTTCTTTTATTCCGAGCGCGCATGGTCTCGGCACACAAACGTCCCGACGTCTCATTTGAACTAAAGGACTTTACTTTTACAGACTGGTTGCTGATTATTACCCATAATTAGGGCGTCTTTTCACTAAGGGACCCTGTACTAATTACCTAATGTTGACAAGATTTGTATGTTTTCAAAATGTACATAATGTTGCATTTCTTTAAGATGCCTCGGCTATTAAAGTGGATGTGTATTTAGTGTTCATTGGTAAAATAATGTACAAAAGTGAATAAGCTATTACTAGGCATACTATATATCATTATCATTTAACACATTGTATGCGTGCCACGTACTAGTACGTTTTCTGACGATATTATAATCAAAATATTGAGCGACTAAAAACGCCCAGTACACGCGGGCCAAATAGACATTACAATTTCAGAAATGAACAAATTTTTATGTTTAGTTATTTTGATGCAACAAGTTCGCAAAGATCGGATAAATTTTCGATCTATTGATATTTAACTGAATAACTAAATTTATGCGGGATACTCTCGCGAAATGTACCCAATTAACAATTTGTTAACACCAGATGAGTTCGCGGTGAAGCACTAACCTAACAACTAAAATCATAAAAAAGGAACTTTTGAAGGGGTAATAAACGAAACAAAATGAAACAATGCGGGTATTTTTCTAAAATTTTCTATATTATTTGGTACTCGGTACTCGTCCATCCGTCCAACCACACGCGCCCGGTGCGCCGCCCGCAAGATCAAAACTACCACCCCCTACTACCCTTCTCTTCCGCACGGCCCGCGAGCCTCCTGTGCGCCTCGCCCGTGCGCGCACAGTTGCACAGACGACCACTCTTCCTTAACTAGTTTATGTACAATCGGCATTCACACACGCACCCCACTTGCGTTTACATCTATAAACATTTAACATCAGATCAGATACAAACCATTCCAATATGTACACGGCGCAAGGTGCGTTGTCAGCACCAGAGAATGTTCCCGATGTCGAATCTTAAAGTAAACGAGACCCTGTCCGACATCCTCGTAAACAAGACCGACACTCCTTTACGCCGTGTACATGCAATGGGACAACATTGAAGCAGAGATCAATGGGGCGATAGCAGAGGAAGTAAAGTATCCGTGAACTTTAAACTTAAAATTTAACAGCCATCTTGTTAATAAATAACGCAGTCAATACGCCGATAGTTTTAAAATTGTTATATAAAGAAAAACATGATTTTCAACACTCATTATTTATATTAATTATTATCGTAACAACATGTCCGTTCTATTGTTAAAGGGGACTCACTGTCACTGTAGCGTCCTTGTAAAATATGTCTTAGTTAATATTAACACTATATCACGTCTTAACAAAATAAAATTTATCCTCTAATATACACTCCAAAGAAAAGTGCGAACTGAATCCTTTTTGTAAGCCGCACTTGCACTGCTTACAAAAACGTTGAAAATCATTAGCGTATTAAAAAATATAATCATTCGTAACCAGTGTAGTATTAAACAGAAGCAAACTCGTCGGCTGTATCGACGGCATCACAGCAACTCAAGGATATAGGATCCTCTATTAACAATCCAAAGTGTACGATTTATCAACATCGGACTACAAAAGCAATGGCCGAGCTTATGATAAACATAACCGTACACTTTACCAAGGGCAACAGCGTTCACATGGGCTTACAGAAATTTATTTGTGTGCTAAAAATATAAAAAATATACAATATTACACTAACCGGTATTATACAGCGCCACTGAATTATAAGTAGCATCGTCTGGAGTTCCCTAATACACATAAGAACACGAGCATGAAGTTACTTCTTTAGCAAATAACCTTACAATAGCGATGGCGACTTAAGGGAGCGAACGTCCGGGTGCGACTCGCCGACGAGGCGTCACCGGACGTTACCCACACCCACACCCGGCAAACGTACCCTAAAAATGGTCAGTAATAAAATATATGCAATGCTCTGTCGCTAGAAAACTCATCCGATCACACGACGCGCTCAATAAAATATCTTTCATTTCATGAAAAAGTTGTCTAAACCGGAAATGACTCTGCAACACCGATCCGAAATATAATCTATACCTACATACATAAACATTCCGCGCCGCCCTTGGGCGTGAAAACTCGTCAATGCACAGGATATATATGCTATGTTGTTAGAACATGGGGGCCCCGCAAGTACTCCTACAGGGACAATATTTAGTTTTTAATATAAGACTTTAATGGGTACGTTTCGTGCCGTGGACCGCCGCCCGCGCAGCCGCGCCACCTCGATGCCTTGCATACGTACTAACCTCCGACTTAAACCTTAAAGTTAACCGCATGAGGAAGTTACATAATTATTTGCAAAAATACCTTTATAAAGTTTTGTCGTTTACTAATCTAAAATACAAATTTTTAAGAACTGGGTGCTGAAATTAAAAAAAGTTATAGTTAATAAAGTCTTAGCACGTTTTTAACACATTTAAAAATGAATACCATTTTTATCAAAATTACAAAATGTATTTTTAGATACATCACTGTATCCAGACTTGGCATTTTTGGATACAGGCGCGAGAGTATGGCGGCGGTGCGGACGCGGTGCGGAGGCGGAGCGGTAGCGGAGCAAAGGCGTTTTGTCATTCCTTTACAATATCATCGTTAAAACCTATTTCGCCGCCAGCAACCCCAGCTGTTAAAGAGATAGCAAACAGTCAACGCCACAGGGTTAAATCTACGTCACATATTTAAACGAAAACACATTAGAATATCTAAAATTCATACCGAATGGCTCCGGCGTTTTGTTAAAAAATGATCAAAACAGTAAATACACATGTGCACACACAGCTTCGATATAAGAGCGCGCTGTGTACAAAAAGTTCACAAAAATAAGTAGATAGCACCAAACAGACCCGCGGGGTCCGCTTGCAGCGCTGACCAATGTCGCTAAATACCGAAACATATTTTACTGGTCAATGTTTGGTGTTAAAAAGATATTTATAAAACACTTCACAACAATCCCACGTTCCCACTAAGAGACATGTTAACACGTTAGTTATATTTGTTCTGCACTGTCGACCATTTTCGTTTTTTTTTTTTTTTGGAGAAACATCTGGTGCAACCACCAAAGTTAAGCTTCTACCCCATATCTTCATAAATTTCGAATTTCCGCAATGAACACTGAAATTTCACCAAACAACTGGACAACGTCGTCTAACTACAGATGCGCGCGCCACTGGCGAGGGCGCCGTGTACATTTGACTACAAATAAATCTGTAACAACACTTATAACACCTAAACTTTACAAGCGGGGAACACGGGAGACGGGTTGTGCTTTTACTACACATCGAGTTACTGTAGATATTTAACGAATATACAAATTTTCTCACTGGAGGTGCGTCATTACAAATGTCTATAAAGCTTATTCATTTTGGCCGTCACCATTTGACCGCCAAACTTCAGTTTGAAGAAGGCACCCAACTTTGAATATTCTAAATCACCAACGAATGTACGTAACAATAAGTTAAATGTAAAAATTGTTACACGTATCGAATTGCAGTGTAAAGAAGGACTTAACGACAAATTTTAGTCTCTAATTAAAAGTCTTAACTTCGACTTAATTTTTTTGTGAGAAACCGCTGGAAGCGCGGTACAATACGTACAATAAATTAACAATAAAGAAAGCTGATCTTCACTTGCATGATCCCATGTACGCTACGCCATTTGGCTATACTACACCATACCATACTACTCTCTCGGGCAGTTTCTTTTAAATTTTGAAATTCCAGTGATTGTAGGTGTCGAAGACAATTGATATTACAAACAACAAACATCAGTTTTATGTTCTATAAGCACTTATGCTCTTTAATTATTGCAGACGAAAGAAAAGACAACTATTTAAAATGAATACGCGGGCGTAAATTTGTCTGATGTTCTCAATATAATCGGATGGTGGAAAAGCATAAAACCAAGAAAATACGCATGTGTCCTCTCGAATAATTATAAAAGTAGATAAACTATCAATGCCATTAGTAAAACATGATCTACAATTTTTTTCGCTAAAAAATAATAGTGCAATGCAGTTCAATTAAATGAACATATTCGTTATACGCTAACGGACACCTCAAACTAAATAAATAAATCTATATGAATCCTTGAAAAAAATGCCCACGATTAAACACTACTTCAATAGTACATCGATATAATTGCGATGAGTCTCGAAAACAAATAATATAGCCGTTTAGAAAAGAGTAATAGAATAGTGAATTACACCTTGCCAGACAAGTGTCAGTTGTACGCGAAATTGTTGTTAAGAAAATGGATACGCTGTCGTATGGAATCCCCTACAATGATAAACATATTAATCTCACGTAACGTTATCTCCTATATACACACACAAATACACACAGAGAGAATGAACAGCAATAAATACCTAATCAAAAATATCTCTGACAAAATAATTTTTGCATAGAAATAAATTTTGTTCGAAACATGGTCACGTGACCTTAACATTTAGTTATATTACCCTGTCTCACTTTAGTCTCTAACCAGGTGTATTCACTTGTTAAAGTTATTAGAATAGCCCAAGCGATCTAGACAGAATATCTTTTCTTATATAAAAGCTGGTTCAGTTTCACAATTTGCAAGATCAGTTTTTTCTGAACTTGCGCAGTAATGTCGCTTCAGTTCTAAAGATTGTTGGTTGGGCTTTAGTTATTAGTTATTGAGACTGAAATGGCTGAGTAAATTTAAATAATACCTGTACAAAATTTGTTACCAAATTGTTTTATGTTGAGTGTGTTTATTTGTAATATTACCTTTTATCAATTTAGAACAACTCAATACCAGGCGTCAATTAGACGATATCATGCCAATAATCAAGATTTACTTGGCCAATATTCGAGCAAATTGTTTTTATTGTGTCTAATTAATTATTGTTATATTATTGCACAAATTTCAATTGTACAAACGGAAAGATATTTGGTGATAAGTCACATATCCCACTGTCTCATTTAGTTACAGGAAAGCAAAACATTACATCGCATCACAATAACGTAATTGATCGTTGTTTGTGTAACTATAGTCTCGTTTGGTTTTTACTATAAGCATTGCGATTCACAGTTCAAAAGCAGTAGTGTTAACTGCTGGTAGAACTCGGTGCAGAACATTTTCGGCTCGGTCGTGCGTGGATGTGCCCGCGAGCACTTAGTTACGCTCGCGTGCGCACGCGCCGCAAACGTAGTCGTCGTCATCGCGCAGCGCCGCGCGGCTGAGCCCCACGCAATGCATATGGAACCATTGGTCACAGCCACCATCGCACTGCACCCAATCCACCTCCTTGCCTAAATAAATTAATAATACAGTTTCTTCTTAATGTTCCCTTGTATGGGCGCTATAAACAGTTAAATTACCTGGGTAATTACTCTAGTTGCAAAGCTAGTAATTAAGTTAAACATCAAATGTCCGATGTTAATTGGATATAATTCATATAAATCAAACTTTATGAACCAACTGATACAACACAATAGCTGTCTTATAGAGAATATTAGCCTATGTATCTCACCAGTAGGCCGGAGGCAATTGTCCGCGGCACAGTCCTCGTCGGAAGAAGCAGATGACACGGATGAGGTACTGCTGCGGCGAGCGGATGCATTGGTGCGCCGCGCCGTCCCTGCGCCGCCCGCACTTGCCCCCGCGGGCGCGCCCGCGGAACTTCCTCCCGTGCCACGATGTTGAGCTAAAACAGTATAAGATGAATACTTATTACTTTGCCAACGAATAGCATTGCTAATACCCTCAATATATATAACTATGTATCAGTAACAAATAAAAATTGGTACCAAGCCTCGACTGACGCGCGTGCTTGCCTCGTGTTGAGGCCGCCAAACCGCGCTTGCGGCGCTCCTGCCGTGCCATGTAGTGTTTCCTCATCATGAGGCCCGAGCCCGATGACATGCCCTAAAACGAATACATCTCACGATTTCTTTCGAGTTTTACATTAAAATGTAATATTACTATAATGCCGTTTTACTGATTATGAATAAGTGCACTGATAATGCACAAGTGAAATTTAAAGAGAAAACCAATATAAATTAATTATTTTAAAATTAGTATAGATGTGTACCTTTTTTATTTTTAACGCGTAAACAAACAATGCAAAAATAATTAACAAATTGAAACACTCTAGTGAAAAACAGAAATATTTTCCGCAAAATTAAACTATTTCATTTACAGCAGTAAGCCTTACCTGTTTTCTATTTAAATAATTAGTTGTGGTAGCAGAGCCTCGTTTAACCGTATTCTTTGTGGTGCTGGGTCCCCCTGCAAGTATAAAACACTCTGTTGTTACCAGAATTAACAGGGTCGTAAAAATATAGATCAAAACTGACTCTTCAAAATAAAATATCGCTAATTGTTCTGATTCAATTCCGAAGCCACGGCTTTGACTGGTTACTAGTCTAATATTCTGTAACCATAATACTACATACACTATTTGTCACCATAACACCATTGTACCAGCTGTCAATGTAAGTGAGTCAGTAGTCGAGATATTTAATTTACTGAGCATACGGAAGTGACCCCTTCCACCTTTATCACACCTAAATATTAAATCTAAGTCAAATGGTAAGATATTCTCCAGGGTAAAAACTTTACAGGAAAAAAAAGAGTTTTTTATTAAACAAAACGACGTCTAGCTCACGTTTAGTGTGATACGGCAGTGTTAAACAATAGATAGAAACAACAAATGGCGCTAGTTAACATCCATAACATAAGTTGATGCGCACGCACCATGGTGCGGACGTGTGCGCTTCAGCTGGCGGTGAGGGCGCGGCGCACGCTGCGGCCTCTTGCGCCGCCCGGCATCCAGCACGCGGGCACTGCGCCGCCCCTCCACGCCCCGCGCGCACACCACCGCGCACCACACCTGCGCCTGCTCCTCCAATCTCACCTGAAAAACATACTCCTCATTACCACAACCGAAACGATCAAAAAGATATGATTAATTAATTTTCCAAAATTTACTTATATATACTAATCAATTTAATTTAACACAACGTAACTATTAGCGCCTCATAGTATTAATTTAGTCCTCTTTTTTAAATCGTGTTCTTCAAAACTGAAGGTAATGACCATCTCCATTCGCCACTTTGGTCTTTATAATCTTACATCAATTCATCCCGTCTACGGCTACTCAGGGAGTATCCAGTGTGGAGTATATAATAAGACATCAACATTTGAGGAGGGACTCCAAGGTTTATTCTTCCACTGCGCCGGTAAAGACTTGATGTTGGAGATTATCTTCATCTCTCCTGGCATGTTAAGCAGATTAATAAACACTAATAAAACGTTTGCTGGCGGCAGGTCTCTTTTGTCATCCAGGTAATGTAAAAGTCAAATATCGAGGTAAGTTATTCAAATAGTACTGTGCATATATTACTGTACAACTTCAAGTCAATCAGTCATCAGTCGCACGCACGATCGCACGTTCATTTAAATTCAGCTCATTGTGAAATCTATCTACATTAACTAATAATGGTTATTAAAAAGTGTTTTAATTCCAAAAAAAAAAAAAACAATAACTAAGCAATCGCCTGGACTGGAATGAAGCAGATGTAATAAATGTGTACATGCGGATCCAATATGTCCAAACCTATGAAGTAACCAGCTAAACATCCTGCGAAATGCCAATGGTATTGGATGGAGTTGTGAAGACTGTATGAAAAATGTTTTTCGAAAATCACCATTTGCCATCCCCGAGGAAGATGTTGACGAGTCTACTGGCAATATCAACTGATTCTAACCGTAGCATTGTTGACTAACTTTCGTGGCTTTTTCAATGCTTGTTGGTACAGTTAACACATTTCAAGGCGACAAGCACAATGAGGTGCTGTATATTTCATCCTAACTAGCATCACGTTGTTACGGGCGGGCGTATCACATACCATCAGGAGAAAATTTTACATCTCGTTGCTTCAAGGAATTAAAAAAATATATTTTTAAGGTTAAGTTCATCTTTTAGTTAACTAGCAGATGATAAATTCTCTTACACTTAAAACAAAAGTATCTTTTACACTTCAAACACTAGTGACGTTATTCCGCCAACGAAATGTAATGTATAAATTTTACTGGTTTCCAGTAAAGGTTAGTGACAATTCTGACGTACTTCTAACAGGTCTCCTTCCAACATTAGATCTTCCAACTTCTGCAGCAGACCGGGTGTAACGCGAGTACTAGGCGACCTGGGCGTCGCACTGTATGCGTGCTCCACGCTCGCCGATGACCTACAAGAATAAAATTAAATAAACAAAATCACACGATACTATATACAACAATTGAACCAATATTGATATACCTATTTATCTAATATTAATGGTGAATTTGCTATTTCGTAACATACCTGGACGCATGTGTAAGGGTGTCTTTCCTGTGCTCGGGTTGGTGATGGTGCGGTACTGCCGCGAGGAGCGCCCGCGCAGAGTCCTGCCACGCCATCGCGCGCTCTGTCACACACTGCAGGGCCTCGCCCTCCGCCAACCGCACCGGTAGCTTTTGTAACCATACCTGAATAGTAATGAGATGGTAGGAAATGTTAATAAGCCAAAAAAACTAATTAGTTTTAGTAACATTTTGTACTATATCAAGCAGTCAATATCTATCGGCTGATGGCGATTACGAAGAACTAAATTTTTTTGCAGACAAAGACTATTAAATTATTTCTTTGAAATTATAAAAAGATATGTTTTCGCCATAAATTGTCACCAGCAGTACTTTGGAAGCTACTATCTGTTATCAATAATGGTCTAGACCTTATCCCCAATTTATGTGACATGTTTTATAGCAATGGGGACAATGAGTTGTGTACGTTGCTCCCTAAGAATGTTCTGGCGGTCATACGTCGTTACCTGGAACACAGTAATGTAGTTATTTACTCAAATTTACAAAATGAAGGTGCTAGCTAGCCAGACGAAATTAAAAATTACTTACTACAAATTACACTTCACAACCTATGGCCACGGAATTGTAACAGTCTCCTCGAAAGTCCAAGCATTAGCTTCTGCGCTACGTGGGTTAGTAATTGAGTTTATGCCTAAGTAAGTCATCCATAACAGCCAATTTACGTCCCCACTACTGGGGCACAGGCCTACCCTCAATATGAGGGCGATTAGGCCATAGTCACCACGCTAGCCCAATGCGGATTGGTCACTTAAGTAAGTCAATAGAAACATTTTCAATGCTACTGTTCAGTACAGGCGTGTACTCACTAGTAAAGCCAGAATACGGTGTAGTCGCGGCCTCTTGGTGCGCATGCAGTCCGGGCAGAGGAACTTTTGCTCGCCGCTGGGATACAATGTTTCCGCTCGTTCCGGCGTCGCTTCTCTCTCTTCTTTGGCAGATGCTACACATGAAGCTAAAAAACAAGTGTTGTATATTTTACATTCTTAATTGTAGTAATAGTTGAGTTTGTTGCCTGCAATTGCAGGCGCTATACATTTCGAAAAACGTTTGTTCTCGCTAATATGAGATTGGATATAGCTTAGTCCATAAATCTCCTTAACTCTCTCCTTGTAAGAAAAGACTAACACTCCTTGAAGTGGAAAAATAGTAGAATCGCATAAAAGGCAATACAATCAATATTACAAAAAGTAATCTTAAAGATTTATAATAGTGGTATTACTATGTTTAGAGGTTACAGAAAATTAATACAATAATTTACTTATATTTAATTTCTGGTACCACCTCCTCCTCAAATCGTATTTCTAGTACAAATATACGTAATTACTGAAAGAATTAATAGATTTTATACAAATGCAGCCTCTACGGGATGTCTGCATTACCTTAAATGAAATAACATTATTTCAGGTGAAGTAAATGTAGTACGAACATGAGGTCGTACACGAGTGGTATACTTACCGTGGAACCAGTCCTTACAGAGCTCGCACTGGGACATCACGCCGTACTGCCGCTTCTGGCATATGCAGAACGTCACTCCGGCGGTTGGTGCCGCACGGACCTCTTTACGTATGTTCCGTGCTCTGAATGAAAGTAGAAAATTGTATTTTAATTAATCTCTAACATTAAAAATATTATCAAGATGATCAAAAGATCCATGGATGTTATCAGATATTAAGTTTTAATTAGCTAAAAACAAAACTAGTTTTTCAAACTTTTATACACTGATCATTCCGATAGTGAACATTTCATTAAAACCAGTCCTAGTTGCATTAGACATAGTCCATATATTATTAAACAAATGGTTAATTATTATACTTACATACAATTACATGCACACTATTCACATGTTTTTTATCCACAATGGATGGAGAAACGCGGTCGCTAAGAATACTCGTGCTCTCATATGTTGACGGTCAGAGTTGAGTTGAACAATACTTTTAGGAGAAAAGATTTACAATAAATGGGAGGGGGAATTAGCCAGTCGGTTTCGAGTCTGTGATAACAAAACTTTGTGAGACAGCACCCTTGTGACAATAAATTTATATACTTAATCCAAGCATCACTATTATATACCTTAGTAAAACAGCTCACCTGAGTTCCTTAATAGCGGCCAGTTCCCTGTGCTCTGCCTGCTTGAACGCCGCGACGATCTCCGTGGGCGTGGCGTCTTCACTAAAGTTCTGCAGAAAGGCGCCGGGGTCGGCGGCGGGCTCGCGGGCGCGGCGTCGCTGCGTACCGCTGTGCTCGGTGCGCGGGGACAACGCCTCCAGTAGACTATACGGCCAGTTCTGTAAATATTTATTAATGAACGTTTCAAATAAACCATAGAGTCATTACGGTAGCCATTACCGGTATCTGTCCAGGTGGGTACCACCGCAAACGTTGTAGTTGTAGAGAAACATTAGTTTGTTCCGATTGAAGAGTGCTGTAACTATTGAAATAACTCGTAACCTTGTCTGGTATATGGTAATAATCTGGTAATCTAGGTGGTAATTCTATTTTTATTTAACGAAGCGACGAGGCCAGCGAGACAATTACCCAATTCAACGTGGCGCTGGTTAAGATGTTATACACAGCACCACATTGTGCTCGTTGCCTTTAGACATAAGATGTTGAGTCTCCTTACCCCAATAATTTCATTAGCACAGCGCCCTTCAAACCAGAATACAGCAATGTTTGCACCGTTCTACCTACCTAGACAGTTTTCGACAACGATTAATGACGGGCCTTGAGTCTGTGAGCACAATGCAGGGTAGTTTTCACCAACATAACTAAAGCCATTTTTTTATATGCGAATATATCTGGGAAAAGTCTTGTTCGTTTTGTAGTGTAATTTATGAAATGAGAAATTCCAATCAATATGAAATATTGTTTGTATGTTACAAATGTTCCTTGGACTTGGTGGGAAATATAGTCAATCAATCTTTACCTATGTAATTTAACGCTCAGTGTCTGCTAAATTCCACCACAGAAAGTAAATAATGCTGTATGGCGCTTTACGAGGGTTTACCTTCTTAAGAAACATGTCCGCAGCACCCCTCTTCCACTCCCGCGCGGACTGTAGCGCGGCTGCTAGCTGGTCCTTCTCGAATAACGCCAAAGGTATTTGCTGTCCGCGTTTTACGAGGTTTTCGACGCTGTGCATATACGGGTAAAGGTCTTTGGACTGCATCTCCTCAACCTGCCACGGGAAATTAATAATTACGTGACATAATCACTAAACCAAAGATTAATGGCAATGTCGAAATGGACGGTAACTACAAATAATGTCTTTTATACTACAAAGTGACTCTACAAGAAAGTCTCAATTTGTAGTAAGTCTAAGCCACTCTGTAACAATGTGATATAAAATAGTCTCTTTATAGCATAGGCACAATATTGATTGCATACAAATAGTGATATGCTTCATGGCTAATCTAAAGAGTCACCAAAGGAAGAGACTATCCACGAAATTGAGTGTACATTTCACTATTATGGAGCCTAATCGAAAAACTTTAATTGATGATCAGTTATTAACCGCCAACATCACTACTTTTGGTTCATCAGTACACCTCAATCGGTTATGATGACGATGATTACTAATTTTATTAAAAACAATCTGTCTCATGGATTATTATTACCTTTGCCAACCAGTCGCGTGCATGTGCGACTGCTTGGTGCAGCGCGTGATGGGAAGGCAAAGCTGCCTCGATCTCGTCTCCCTCAGCCAGAAGTGCATCTAGCTCTGCCAGGCTCGTGTGCTGCGCCTCGCCACTGCCTTCCGTCCGGTTGTCAATCAGCACTGCTTGGGCTCGCTGCTCCCATTCCTCTACTTGCGCTGTTTGACAAATTTAGTGTCATACGCAAAATCATTATTAAATAATGATTTAAGTAAAATGGTTTTAGTGGTGGTTTTGGTAAAAACTTTAAATAAAATTTTTTACTATTGTCAAATGAACACACGGGCCCTAAGCTTATACAGTTTCAGTAATCTATCGACACCCATGTAGACTGAAAACCTTACCGCGCCTTTATAAGAACCTCCTACTGAAGCTTAATGTATTTCCTTTGCCTATCTTGAAATACAAATGAAAAATTATGTTCTATGTCCAGGTTGGTACCTCATCAATTTTGCTATGCAATATTTTAAGAAAACAATCTTATCTTTACCATCACTTTATATATTGGAAATATCCGTATGTTTGTACATAAAAATCTAAAATTATTCCAAAAAGCTTGTGATAGCAATCAATATAATAAGCGGGATATGCACAAACTGATTATCGATGTCATTACAAAAACCGAAAAATTTCATAGAAGTTGTTTAATAACGTGCACAAAAATATATAACAGGATATCCTCAGAGGATACCTTCGTTACATAATGAAAAGATATTTAAAGGACAACATACCAGTGGTTTAGTTTCAAGAATTTCTACAGTACTATTGAATTCTTTAATATTTTTTTCTTTTTCTATGACATCTTGCAAGATTGGCATGTTCTTTATTAGACTAAACATGAAATTTAAATCTTTCAAAAACATTTATGTTAAAATGTTTAGTTTGTTTGTTTGGCAATAAATATTTTTTTCAGACTAAGTATAACACAACTGCTATTTGTCGTATTGTTATTATTTTTTATTTTAAAAAGTAATACCCCAACAATCTACATATTCTAACCTCTCAGCTTATAAAGAGTCGCCCTCTCCTGCTCCACCTTTCGATGTGGGAGCACTGAGTCCGCATCCCTTAGAAGTCTCTCCAGCACAGGCGGTGTAAGCGCAGCGCAGTCCTCTCGCATAGTGCGCACTTCTTCCAACCAACGCGCCTGCAGCAGCCTGGCCTGCAGCGCGCTCAGCTGTGGCAGCACTATGCATAAGCGGGACCCTAATTCTACTACCTGAAAAAAAAAACGTCTTTATTTATTAACATTTAAGCTTAATAAAAGCTCAGTGATTTCAAATTGACCACTCTTGACTATGGCTAGGTCTCCTCTGTGTGCTTTGACACAGTAGACAACTCCATGTTGTGCGGTTAGAAAAGCTTTGCTAACTTAGGAAACCCGAACGATGCTTTTGTAAGATTTTAGACGATAAAAAAATAATGTTATTAACGCTTATTCTAAATTTTTAAACCATACCTCTTCCAACTCTCTAACGGTCGTTGCCTCAACTTCCTCCAAATCCTTACTGAGGAGTTCCGTCGCTCGATCTTCAAACTCCTCCGTTTGCCTTAATACTTCCTTTACCGCTGAACCTGTTTCCGATGAGAGCAGAGTTGATTAGAAAATAATGAAAATGTTTATTCCCTAATAACTCGAAAACCAAAACGAGCTGCGGCAATAAAAAACGTACCGCTAATTGATAACACCCTAATCTACAGGGTGTCTGGTGGCAGATTTATGTTTTCAAATTTAAATAAAAAATAATATGTTTGACATATAATTTTACTAAAAGTATTAAAAGATAGAGTACAAATGCGGATTTCATTTTTTAAAGATAATGTCATCCAAATGTCTTCCATCCTGTTGCACACACACACACACACACACACTGTTCGAAACGGAGCCTCGTATCCCGTGCCACACGCTGCAGTAAACTTGGTTCAATTGCGCTGATTTCTCGCCGAATTTTTTCTTTTAAGTCCACAACAGTTCGCGGATTGTTGGCGTAAACTCTCTCTTTGAGGTAGCCCCACAAAAAAAAATCCATTGGAGTTAGGTCGGGTGAGCTCGGTGGCCACGGGATGTCCCCAAAGCGACTAATCAGTTTTTGAGGGAGATTTTCTCGCAACAAATCCATCGAAGCTCTGGCCGTGTGTGCGGTCGCACCTGTACCGCATCCTGTTGAAACCACGTGTGTGATGAGAATGATGAATGAGCTCGCAGGTTCGGCCAAAAGAAATTCGAAATCATGAGCCAATAATTCTCACCATTGACATTCGTCGCTTGGCCCCGTGCATTTTCAAAAAAAATGGTCCGATTATCCCATTTGTGAATAAAGCGCACCAAACAGTTACCCTTGGGCAATGTAATGGAGCACCAAAAGTGCTTCAGTCGAGGATTGCGAGTTCTTAGAGCCCAGTAACGGCAATTTTGCTTGTTTACGTGTCCGTTTAAATGAAAACGAGCCTCGTCGCTCCAAAAAATGGAATTCACAGTGCGAAAACGCTCCAACATGGTTTCACAAAAATTTTGCGTGACGCAAAGTCATTTTTTTTCAATTCTTGAATTTTTTGAATTTTAAAAGGGCGAAACTTCATATCTTTTTTCAAAATTTCATGCACAATTGCTCTTGGAAGTCCCAGTGAAGCTGCCCTTTTCCGCATCGAAAGTCGTGCATTTTCACGTAAACTGCGTTCAACCAGTTCAACGTTTTCGGGGGTCCTTGACGATCGACTAGGTCCTGGCCGTGGTGTGTTCATAGCCGAAGCAGTTGCGCGCAACCTCTCCACCCACGAACGAAGTAAATTCACACTCGGCCCATCGCCTATCCGTCGAATATTGAAATGTGAACAAAACTGTCGGCGAGCGAGTACGTAAGAATCGTTACTCTTAAAAAATGCTTCAATAGCGAACGCGCGATGCTCACCCGATCACTGCACCGCTGCACCACTGCACCGCTGCACCACTGCACCACTGCACCACTGCACCACTGCGACATCGTGACTAAGAAATCCGCACGATCGGTGATTCTAATGACACCACCTTCACTGCACCCCCGCACTGTTTATAACTTATTGAGATATTCGTTTTTTAAAATATAAATCTGCCGCCAGACACCCTTTATTACTCAAGTTTTTTTAGTTTACTTTGTATTCGTACTGTAAGGAGATACATTAATTTATAACATATAACATCATGTTGGTGGAGAAGGTGAGATACCGGCCGGGTGTAATTGGCGGTTATTTATGTAACTACTTGATTATACTCCGGTTCGTTAAGAGTGTTAGATAGCACTTCGGTGATATCGAAATACTCAGAACCATGTCTTAGAGCTTCGGCTCTATGATACGTGGGTACTCGGCGTCTTAGTGGCTTGCCACTATGATACGTCGTGTTTAATAATATTTGTTTATTCCAAAGTCAACTCGAACTGTGTCGATGCATTATGAGGTAGCGGAAGCGGACGCGAGCTACTGCCTCGATGCTTATCAAACATTGATATTGCGTCTTGTCGTAGCGGGACGTTTGCACCGTTACTGAACTGATGCGTCTTACAGATCTGACAGGCTGAGGACTTTTGCAAGATATTGATGTCTGCTGTGATGTCTTGTGCGCCTTTCATGATGATGTGCGCCGATGATAGTTGATTGCATGTCTGTCGCAGTTCGGTGATACGACGTCTTCGACGATCTCTGGGCTAAATGTCACTTTTGAAGGTTGCGCCTTGCGTTACGGTTTGACACTTTATCTTATAATATTTGACAACCCTATATTAGATTTTTCCAAGTCGGGTCCCTTGATGACGGGGCTGCAGACTGTCTGCCCTCCCTATCTTATGGAAATTGCAAATAAAGGCCTCAATAGCTCCCCATCTTTTAAAATATGTGGCGAGTTGTCAGTGGGCGAGACAAACTTGATCAAAACAGCATTTTACTCAACGACAAAGACTCTATGCCTGATGGCTCATAATAAAAATAATATTTATTGACTATATCCACTACAGTGGTTGGCGAAGTTATGCATTTACTTCATGAACGGTGATAGCTGGTGGGAGTACAATCTCTCAAGGCTACGATGTAATCGCTTTGTATTCTATGAGGTGAGCAATGAGCTCTCGAAAGCACTCCGTGGATTGCGATCCGTGCTGACTACGTAGTTGGTGGTGAAGTCAATTCCAACACTTTACAATGTGTCTGCAAGTGCACCTGGCTAGTGAAGGTGGTGTCTCGTACAAAGGACTAATCTTTGGGTCAGAGTATCCTTTATATCTATTATGTTTCCTGGAATGTGCGCTGACCATACACTGTATATCTGGTTACGGTTGTATCTTGTGAGATGCCTACTCACATTGCCATGCGCAATTTGATCACAGTTTGTGCTTACGCACTAACAATGAGCCAAGTGCTCTTCTACTGGTTCGCCAGTAAACCTTGCTGTGGACTGCGGTCCGAGGCCAATTAAATTCTCCCTGTTTCGGGGGGGGCGCAGTATTTGGTTGGCGCTCACCGCATACGGCGGGGTCTGGTTACTGGAGCCGTATGTCATCCCCACATTTTTTTTTTTAAATGTGAGGATGCGAACTTATACACTTGTGTCGGGGTTTTAAGAATTAATAAATATTGTAAACCCGTAACAAGATGTGAAGACCTTTACAAGCGTGAAGGGATTGTAAATAAGGAAATAAACCACACAAACGGCATCAGACTATCTTAGCAAATATTCATCCTTCTATATAAACCTAAAAGAACTAAATATTACTATTAGGGGGACCGGAAAGTAATGTCGTTTTCTTACGCTAAATACAAACACATACATTTTTAACGAGTCTTTATTTTTAATCAATGATGTATTCCCCATCATTGTCAATAACCTTTTGCCATCTAGTGAGTAAATTTTCAATCCCTGATCGATAAAAATTAATTGGTTTTTCGGCAAAATATCTAGAGATGGCATTTTGGATATCATCCAAATTTGCAAATGTTTTGCCACTTAAAAAGTGTTGCAGCGCTCGGAATAAGTGGAAATCCGATGGTGCAACATCGGGCGAATATGGTGGATGAGGCAGCACCTCCCACCCCAATTCATTAATTTTTTCTAGAGTTCGCCTTGCGCAGTGCGGTCTTGCATTGTCATGTTGGAGAATGACGCCTTTTCGGTTGACAATCGCTGGCCACTTTTCAATTAAAGATTGATTGACTCGCTGCAATTGTTCGCTGTAGAGGTCTGCAGTAACAGTTTCTCCAGGTTTCAGTAATTCAAAATGAACAATGCCGCGAATACTCCACCAAACACACAAAAGCGCTTTTTTGGGGTGTAAACCTGGCTTAGCAGTACTCCGAGGGATTTCATTTGGAGAGAGCCACTGCCTTTTGCGTTTTGGGTTATCATACAGGACCCATTTCTCATCTCCTGTGATCAAGCGATCAAAAAACGCTTCTGTGTTGTGTCGTTGAAGCAATAAGTTGCATGTGATTGATCGGTTAGCCTTATTCTGTTCGGACAGATTATGCGGGACCCAAACACCTGCTCTGCTTACTTTTCCAATCTGCTTCAAATGTTCTTGGATGGTGGATGGTCGACCAAGGTTTGTTGAGACTGTTTGACAATTCCTCGATCGTCTGACACGGATTTGCTTCCACTTCCGCCCTTAACACGTCGTTGTCTAACGCTGATGGTCTTCCTGATCGATACGAGTCGGAAAGATCAAAATTACCCGATTTGAACTTGGAAAACCACCTTTGGCATTTACGAATGTCCAGTGCATTTGGATAAACATCGCAAATGTTTTTGGTAGCAACTGTTGCGTTATTTCCCTTGCGAAACTCAAAGAGCATGCAATGCCGGATGTGTACCTCTTCTGGTATTTGGCTGGCCATTTTACCCAAAATTACAAAAAAAAAATTGTAATTCAATTGTCTATAAGTAAAGAAATCACTATAACCTCACAATGTCTTTGGTACGCCTCTGAACAAAACAATGAGCTGACAAATGACAATCAAGTATTGGCATGCGCAGAAACGACATTACTTTCCGGTCCCCCTATTATAAACACAACGTATAACAAGGTCCTCCTAATCGAGACGATCACAATTTAATAGAAATAATTAATGGTCAAAACATAAACATTAATCATACTACAAAGAATAGTATGTATCATCCTGGTCACGTAAAATATGATTATCTGAATACTAAATATTGTTTTAAAATATTTAAAACTTATTATATTTAAGAAGGGATAAAGGTTACAGTACCTTCAGGGAGTACGCAGGCCAAGCCGTCGATCTCTGCAGCGAACAGGGTCAGCTCATGAATAGTGAGTCGGTACTTGGGGTCGTGGTGACGCGTTCGCGTGCGCATCTTGTTAAGATCCAGTTGCTGGATGACCGAAGCGCACTTCTCCGCGTCCTCTATCGCTGTCTCCAGCGCTCTCACTAATTCTGTTTTGTGCATCTGTTAGGGGAAGTAATATTAAGAAATATGATGTATAAATCTGTGGTGTTCTGTCCAAAACAATTACCTAAACTAAAATGTGTGTCGTTAAATTATAATAAAAGCATTTTATGTTAATTATTATGAAACTGATATTTGCAGCATTTTTTATTAATTTATTTTTATTATGGCAAAGTTTTAATTAACCGGAAATTTTTATGATTTGCCGGAATCAAGAAAATAAATACAACATTTAAATAGTCTACATATGGAGCACATTATTAAAAAGATTAAAATTCAATGCCTGGTATAGTAGTATAAAGTTATAAGTAAAACGAATTCCTAGTTTACCTTAAGTTCGTGTGCGCGTCGCAGGTGTGCCCTCAGTCCGTCCAGATCACAGGTTTTGGGCGTGTCCGGATCCAATGCGTTCTGCACAGCTTCTGCCCATTCGCGAAACAGTTCCGATTTTTTCTTTAACTTTTCCAGCATCGCTGGCAATTCGTCCAACGTATAGCGATACCTGTTACAAGATAATATCTACACTGAAAAACTAAAACCTAATGCTAATTGTTGGCTGGCTGAAGTATATGAAATCTCCGTAAATTTTCCTTAAAATAAATGGTGAGTTTTATACAACATTAGCATAGTACAAACCTGAGCTTGTGCGTTGCAGGCGCGCACGTGCACAACTGCGCGTAGTGTCGCAGGCAGGCGACGTGAGTGGTGCAAGCACAAGTCACGCACGACAGGAAGCACGTCGTCTTGCAAAGCTGACACTGCCGCTCGTCGTCCGGCAGCAGCTCAAAAGCCTCGCGCTCCGCCTCCGTGACGCCCTACGGAGAATGCATGCTTTATAGAGAAGCACACGATGAACAACTAACTAACAACATGTGCAACTTGTGATAAGTATGAAGCAGCAATAGTAATTTAATAGTAGCAATAGTACTTATTATGAGATAGAATTAATAAAATGTTTATTAAAAAAAAAACAGTTGTATGTCAGTCAGTAAACTCACCCAATCAAGCAGTCCCTTCCGCAGCTTTCTTTCATCGTGCAACATGGTCCTCATATCCCTGTAGGCTGCTAGCGCCACAGTGAGGCTGAGCGTATCTGCCTCGAGGGCCATCTTGCAAACCAGCTCATCGTGGGAGAACACGCAGTACCGGCGCAGTGTGGAATAATGGGCAATGCACTCGCGACCCATTTTCAGCTATTTTAGTAGAATTTTGATTAAAATTACTGTAACAAATACCTGTGGTAATTTGGGCTCCACAGTTTGTACATGATTTTTATTGCCAGGAGAGATCATATGAAATTATTTATTATTAAAATTAGAAGTATTTTTGTTCAAATGAGATTTCTTAAATCATTCTCTTGTTTTACTCATTAACTATATTTTTTACAGAGATTTATACATATATAAATATATGTACAAGGCATTACTGTTTTTATTAGTCTTCTCTCAAATTCAGAGTACCCAGTAGTGTTACTCATTTAGCTTAAAAAAGGTATAATATTAATATAGTCTTTCATATTATATTTCAACTTATTAGAAACTCCTTAAATACATAAACAGCATTTAACCAGCATTAACTAATTATTATTAGGAAAATGTAATTCTATATTATAAATCAGGTTTAACTATTTTGAATATTAAATTTACTTGCTTATATTAATTGCATTGCTCTTCACCCTAAATCACTTTATTTCAGTAAGACTACGTCTTTACATGAAAAATGTGCTGAAATCGTTAACGTTATCAACAACTTACCCAGTCTGCCGGTGTGAAGTTGACCGCCTCAGCGAAGTTGTATCCTTGATTGAAACCGGCGTGGTACGCGCGCGGGAAGGTTATCACAAACTCTCCCGCATGTTGGTCTGTCCTGCACGCACAATATTTAATGTAGTCAAACATTCAATGAAATACATGAATGGTTTTGATTTTTTTTTAAAGGCATGGGCTATTTTAAGTAGACAATAGATAGAACTTTATAAATGAACATTAAAATGATTCTGTGTACTCAAACTATTTTTAATACAAATATAAACACAGTAATTTCCACTTGCTAATATAGTTAATATACACACTCTGTATATTCGAGTTATTAATAAATCAATTATGGTAACCCCTGCCTTTGGCAGAAGGATGCTAAAAAGTTGTTCTTGTGATTTGAAGTTGAGAGCTCATAGGGGCCTACTAAGCGGGCCCTGTGTGAACAACAAATAAGTGATGTCTTATTTACACAGCTTCATTCGTACAACTAGGATGCCATAGAAGTTGGGGCCTTCCCTGGGAAATTAAGTATAACTTAATCGGCTAGCAGTGCTCCTTACGATAGACCTGGGCCTCTCTGAGTACACTGAATGTGTCAACAAAGAACAATAGATTCCATTTAATCCTAATCACTCCCTAGAATCAGGGTAAGACCAGAATATTTTTTTAGTAGTGTGTAATACCAATGTAGTACACACTACTAAAAAAATTTTAAATCTCATATCCTTGTATAACAAGCCTTATAAAACAGAATACAATAATACATACATAATAGTTTTGTGTATATTTTATAGTTACTAATTAAAGCATGTACAGAATAACCATTATAATGTAAAATGTATACTTCTATAAATAAATATAAAAAAATACGTATAACTTATATACTCATTTCTTTTTGTGAATGAAAAAATAAATTGTTATGAAACCCTTAAGTGTTCACCAAATGATATATATTTAACCATCTTAAAAAAACCTTTATGCCTAATGGGCATTATCCTTAAAAATAATAACCTGTAAACTGGTACTCCAGCTTTCATAAGTATATTTGGGTTCATAATAGTAACAAGCTGGTGCAGTAAGTCGGGTTGCAGCTGGAACAACTCAGGTGCCTCTGCTTTCATGGCTGCTTCAAACTGTTCAGCCTTCGAACCGGGGACACCATACCATGTTTTCGGTTCACCCCAGTGAAGGTAGTTGATGGAGTAGCTCCAATGGTCTTCATTGTGCCAGCAAAATGTCGCAAAACACATTCCTACATAGAGCCATGGGATCTGAAACAATCAAAATTAGTCATTATTTTGGCTATGCAAAAAAAGGCTACATTTAAATTAATGCAAAATCAAACTTTAAAATAAATTTTATCATTTTTTTTTTTTAATATTATCACGCCTTTTTCCCAGTAGGGGTAGGCAGAGGTGAATAAACACCTACTTTTCGCCAGATGTGATCAGATTAGGTCCCATGTAACAGGGGGCGAGCCTGTTGCCACTTTATTGGGACCACCACACGCACACACACAAACATGATTTTTGTGTGCGGGTTTCCTCACGATGTTTTCCTTCACCGTTTGTATCTCGCTGTTGTAACTAAAGTTAACAAATTTACATAACTTAAATATTAAGTCATTACTACATGCCGAGATTCGAACCCGCGACCTTCGGAATAAAAGCCGCACGCTCTAACCATGAGGCCAGCGAGCTACCTATTTATCATTATATATTTTATCATTATATATATTAATTTTATGTACAATATCACCTTCATCCCCGATATGTCTGCATTGATATGTCCTAACACTGAGCCTTCCAGTACAGGCAGGTTATTGAGGTTCCAACTAGACTCTGCGTACTGCTGCTCCCCAGGATACAGATGCGCGCTCATCTTTGTTGGAAATCCTGGACAGGAATCGGAAAATTAACACTAATATTAAAATATGAACACTCACGACAGAAAACACATCACACCTAGGGGGCTAAAACAAAATCCGCATCACAGGGTCAAACATTTTAGAACCTTTGAATACTACACACTACTGTTTGACTCTACCTTCTATTAGGTTACCAGTCATGTGAAAGAATGAGCTCACCAGATCCATGATCCATTGAATGCAAATCTGCTCCATACTCCACTGTCACATCTTCATCAATAGAGGACACCACGCGCCAAAACTCGCGCTCTACTGTTGACGTGGGTACCATCTGTAAATATATGATTATAAAGTAATAACTATATTTAGCGGCATAGTGTCTTTAATTGTATTTTTATGTAACGAATATTTTAATACAACAGCAATGTAAAAGACACAGTACACATAAATGATAACAAACACGATGTATATGTCTCCAAGAGAAGAGGTATCTTAGAACACATCACCATTTAACACCAGAAGAGAATGTTGCAAACAATAACCTATACAATTAAAAAAAAGAGAAAATTATTTCAGTCACAATCACACAAATATTTATGTACTTTTCTTGAATCCTGAAAAACCTCCGTTTTTAAGACGATAGTAACCGCTGTACGTCTCAAAGAGACGCACATTCGATCAATGCTGAACTTGAGTTTCCAGTCAAAACAAAACCAACATGTTCAAAGTACAACAGCTTTTATACACATGTAATTTGCACCACAACCCACACTTTACTAACATGATGGAGAAACAACTTTACCTCTGACCTTGTGACAGAAGGCTCCATTCTCACAAGAAAGATTAACAGCAATATTTAATGTTACATTGATAAAATTTGTAGTCATTAATTCATTCAAATGTTACAGTAATTCTTTCACGCTTGTTAAACTTCAACTTACATGTACAGGCATATTAAAGTAATCAGATTTGAATTGGTCAGCCATTTCACCGAACTGCTGCAGGGTATACTCCCTGGTTGCTTGCTCGAAGCCGAACGCCTCCGCCGGCTTAGATACCTGCGGGACGATGTGGAAAATGTAGTGCTTTTCTTTCTTTAGAAATATTTTTAGTAACAATCTTGCAAAGTCTTAAATTTAAATTTGTACAAGACTATTTATGATAGACATTTTCAAGTCAACAACTCTTCTCCACCAAATAGTACTGTGCTGCATACATTTCTGTCTTCCGGCTTAAAGGACGCTTATAAGTAGTTAACATCTCATGTCTCAAGGCCCCGAGCGCAATGTGGTGCAGTGTACAGTAATACCAGGCGCTTGTCTGGTCGCTCCGGCGAATAAAACGTGGAGAGTAGTAGTTACTTATATAATGTATGGAACTACTAATCATGATACAAAGAATAACACTAAGTATGTCTCATTTTATAATCTTCTATTTATGATTATATAGGGTAGCGCTCGACTATCTTTCTACGATTTTATCTCGCAGATACCAGATCCAGATCCGCGAGCCCTGAGTCCGATGAAGCCGCTATGGTTGTCAATAAAACTGCGGCGCAAACATCATCAAAAAAAAAATCTATCTACATGATGGTGAACGGAGTTAGTCTTTGACGGCAAAGCGCAGAAGTCGCCACGCATGGTTTCAAATCATTAGCGTTATTATTTATAGAAGGAAACTTATACCTCTTCAGCGAGACACACGGGACACCTCCAATCGCCCTTCGGCACGTCGGCGAGTGGTGGGACCAGGCAGAACGTGTGGTACGAGTCATCGCAACCATCGCACAGCAACATCTGCTCCTCCACGTCGCCGCGACCGCATACGTGGCACATGTACTTTGCTAGCTACAATGAGATTTGATTAAAATTCGTATGATATTAGATATTTATATGATAAGATAGTGACAAGCTACAGTTCTGTTAATGGCTTTTTGTTTTATCCAGCTTCCTTATAAACAGAGCTCAAAGAAATGAAGTCGGAATGTGATATCAAAGGACCCTAAAATGAAGTTGAATGTGTTTGTTAAAAAATGTACATATACACATATATATGTATTTATGTATACGGATGTACCGGGTCATCGGGGTTGTGCATAGGCGTTGGCGGCGCAGGCGCCGGCGTCACGGAGACGGTCATGTTGCTGAGGCGGTGCTCGCGGAGCCGCCGCGAGCGCACCACGCCGCAGCTGCCCGCGCTCGACATCCACTTGTTCTCGCGGGGGCCTGGCACAATGACAACTATCAGTCGGTCGACTAGTGTTTAATGGGAATCAGGATAACGTGCCAGCAAGAACAGAGCTCATTTATAAACTTATTACTGGCGAAATGTAATCACAGTGATTGTACATTGTACATTGTACATTGAATCCGATTATACATTTGAAAACAGTATATCAGACCTGTTCACTAAGAAAATATATTAATAGTTGTTATTGGTAGTGTTATTGTTGTTATTCACCATAGACAGTTTTTAATATCGAATCATGCAAAATTTTATTCTTAAATAACGCAATAGTAATGTAGTCAGGAGCTGTTATATAAAAAATATGCTTACTCCGTCGGGTTTCAGGGTTTTCTTCTTTAATAGGTGTCCTCAATTTCCTGTCCTCGTCGGCTCCGGGCAGCGCGCCCTCCGTGTGACTACCCTCGGCCTCGGGCTCCGGCTCCGAGCTCTTGTACCTCCTGGCGGGCGGCGGGGTGGCCGCCGCGGGCGGGCACTTGCTCGCTGACCGACTGCGAGTGGCCGCTGCCGCCTTCTCTGGCGTATGTTCGGTTTTAACTTCGATTTTCTATAAAAATCATAATATTTGTAATGACAATAATTAACACACCGATCTTTTATAGTACGGGGTTAACCCGCAAGAGACCCACTCGTGGTAGAACCCTATCGCAGTGCCTGTTTCCATAACCAAAAAGCCATATAAATTAAACTTTTTTTACTCATTATCTCATTTTTCTTTAAATTTTTAATATTTCAAATTGTTATACAACACCTACGGTCACGCTAGGACTAAATTGATAGCTACGCGACGTCTTGTTATCACAGAGTGCCCATAGTTTTTTAAATGTCGTTTACTGTCCGTGTTACGCAGGAACTCACATGTTTTGAAGTGTCCTAGTTATATGCGTTTTTTAATCAATTTTCTCTTTTTTAACTTTTTACTTAATTTTTTTTTTATATTATCACGCCTTTTTCCCAGTAGGGGTAGGCAGAGGTGAATAAACACCCACTTTACGCCAGACGTGGTCAGATTAGGTGCCATGTAACAGGGGGCGAGCCTGTTGCCACTTTATTGGGGCCACCACACACACGCACACAAATGATTTCAGTGTGCTGGTTTCCTCGAAATGTTTTCCTTCATCGTTTGTATTTCACTGTTGTAACAAAATTTCACAAATGCACATAACTTAAATATTAAGTCATCGGTACATGCCGAGATTCGAACCCGCGACCTTCGGAATGAAAGCCGCACGTTCTAACCATTAGGCTAGCGAGCTACTATTTTTACTTAAATATTCTCACGAATCATCTGTGACAGGAATCGCGATCCTTTTGTGGTCTATCCGATCCGTAGTGACAATTGTTTAGGATGATTTAAAAGGTACTCATAGATTCCAAACTTTGAAGTCCGTAATATGCTTAGATCGACAGGTACTTTAACACGAAAGTTAAGATTACAAACAATTTATAATAAAAAAATAAGAAAACTCTTACAGTCTCTTTGCTGTCTCCGACTGCACCACTGCTCTTGAACACGTCATATGGGTACAGGATCCTTTCGTAGTGACTTTTCAAGATGGAGCCGATGCCTTTGCCCTGCGGATGGCCCATGCGCCGCGCAATCTTTGACCATTTGCGCTCGGCGGAACATACTTCGAAGCCACCTAAGTATCAATTATAAATTTGTAGCATAAGTACGTATGTTGTATAATTCACTTATTTAGGACTACTTCATGAATTAATTTTTTATTGAAATCCTTCGACAGGAAAAAATGCAAAATTCTTTGAATCTTTGATTGAACTTTATACGAGAACGGAGGTGAAACAATAGACATATTAGATGTGTTTCTACATACAAATTGTAACTTTTTAAAAGTAATATGGAAATATTACTTTTATAAAGTTTCGATATGAAAAACTTACCCTGATATCAATTTAAGTAAGCTTTTTCATACTGTAGACAATAAAACAATATTTCATATTATGTCTTAAGTATCTGAGAGATCGTAATCATCCGAGAATTGCGTGTATAACAACTGAACCGATGTTGATGGGTTGTAGTTTATATAGTATATAAAGCGGCCCGGTCCTGTGTCACTGGTATTGAATCGATTTCGGTGCATATCGCTCGGCACGCTCGGCACGCACAGCACGCTCTGCACGCTCCGTGCGCACGGTGCGCGTGACGTTGGCGCGGTGTGGTGACGCGCGTCACCTTAACCACGAGATGACAACTCTCATTAGCCCACAAGTTTACAGCGCAAGTAATGTACTTACTTCGGCGCCGTATCAACTGAAGCACAATCAAGATTGTGAAGTATTGCTTAGCGGCTAGTCAGTATATTGAAGGGTTTCATAAATCTACCATTTTTTAAACATCATTTTGAATAGATATTTATCATAAACACATATAATTCTCTCCTAAAATTTGCAGTAACCTATAAAATATCGGTGTTTTTGTTACAGCCAACCCATGTCTACTTTGCACGGCGACGTTATTGTACAAAAATGTATCTAATAATTACATCATTGTTATTCAACTGTTATCAAGTTATATAAATAAATGAACAGAATTGAGTCGTACACCCTGCGATCATCCATACTGACCGGATCAAACCGTTGCACCCTGCGCTCAATAATGAAGTAATCCGTAACACGTACACGCGGGTTCTTCTAAAAGCGCACCTCGCGGCGTCGGACCGTTCCATTGCGTACGTAACTAGCTCTTTGCAGTGAGAACGTCATACATCGTCAGCTCGACGGCGTTATTAGGAACATTCAATGCATCCGCTCCGCCGCACCACCACAGCCGCAACCCACAACCAACAACCCGCAACCAACAACCAGCAACCCGGAGTACGGAGAGTGGCATGTACTACTTGCGAGCTCAAAGAGATTATGCCAATATAAATACCTAACAACTAGGACACGATAAAGCACTATGTTTCGTAGAGACTGTATTCCCGCTCAAGCTAAAAAAGCCTGCTGGCCCCTTTCTACCACCTCCTACAATTATTTGTACTAAAATTAACAACATTGATGAGTACTTATATAACATAGGGGTAAAATAAAAATTACAAGATTTTACGAATTATACGAAGAGGTGTATCTAAACATTTGTTCCTGCCCCCGGCGTTTTATATAATATTAATAAACACGCTTTCAAAGCTTTGTATAAAAGTATATGCAACGCAAGCCGCATGTTGTCGCTTGTTGTCGTTGCACTGCGATGCACTGCACTGCACTGCACTGCACTGCACTGCGATGCACTGCACTGCCTGTTTAGATCTTATATTCTTCATAACTTTTTTCATATAATACAGTACAACGATTTTGAATAACATTTATTGATTTTTTTTTAATACGCTACAATTTTTTTTTAGAATACAAAAACTTTATAAAACTACGCTTACAACTAAGGAAGTGTTTCCTTTATCTTATTTACTTTTGTATGGTCTTCAAAGTGCCGTATTTATTCTAAAGATGACAAATGTTGCTTAAAAGTTCCTTACCTGCTTCCTTCACAATTTTATGCAACGCATACAGGTCCAACGGCTTCCGCTCCACAGTTGGGATCTTGAGCACGGAGCCCTGCAGCTCCCAGAATTTTATGATCTGATCCAAGAAGTTGAGCTTCACTCGAGTTATGGCCTGCCAGACATCGGAGTGACGCACCGTTAATGTCAGTATGTACATGTAACATTAGTTTTTATGTGACTGTAGTGTTACTGATAATATAACGAAATATTTTTTGGTCGACTTAACATTTGCATTACAATACAATAATGATTTGTGAATAGTTGACTAAAAGGTAATTTTGGAATCAGTCTGCGTGTATAAAAAATTAACAAGTCGAGCATCTCCGAGCACTTAAACAGAAAAACAGAAACTGGGAGATAGCCAAAGGCCTTAAACTGCAAAGTGAATGCTTATGTGGGCGCATGCGCATATATCAACGTTTGCTTTATACATTGTACGATAATCTCTCAGAGATGGGCATCCTTGTAGAGCCCCGGTGGCAAAGTTGACAAAGTTAAAAAGCTCTCCATGCAGCCGCTGACCGGGGGACCACCCGGGGGTGCCGCTTGCCGAACTTAAATCCTATTTACATATTAACCTATGTCAGGATAATAGTATCGTATCAACCAAATTGATAATTAATACGGAGCTTATTTCGTCAATTACAATTGGACGTTCGAGAGCAATGAAACGTCACCGTTGTAACGACGCGAAAGTTCCTAGTGTGACACAGTATAAACACACGCAAATAAACGAAGTAAATCTTTTGTTATCCGCAACATGATCGATTACTATCATTCAGATAATCAAATTGCCCAAAAGTGGACTCTTATTTAAATACCATCATATCATGATTGAGGATTAATTTAATGCATAAAACATAAACGGGATGAAGTTGAACCCAACAACAGAATTACGAAAAGCATTTGCAATGGAACAATACATGTGACCATCTACAGATCGACACACGTAAGTGTTTAAATGTACATCCTGTCACATTTCCGCTGTCGGAGGCTCCAACGCGCCGCCTATCTGTGCCCACACTGCTGCGCCATTTCCGATCGCGCCGTTGATGATGCGCTCATGAGCTGACTGACTCCGGATCCCACCGACACCTCTGCACGGTATCATGGGCATGAGCATGCGTATCGCTTATCAGGTTAGGAAATAGACTGTTTTCCCTGCCTGCTATTTTATAAAAAATAATTAATAGAGCTGTGGTCTTCCACTGTTCATACTGGTGCATGATTTCAACACAACTCTATTGAAATTATTTCACAATGTAATCAGTTTTTTGAAAACAGGGAACAAAGCGTATAATAATAATTTTACTTACATTTTAGAAAATGGAAGTTTATGGGTTTCTTTATCTTTTGTACTGAATTATATTGTGGCTTACCTCTAATTCATTTAACCGTTGTATCCTGGGTGTGAACCGAAGTCTGTCTACGTCCACTGCGAACGGTGGCTGCCAATGCTGCAACAAATAACACATAATATAGGGGTGTAAAGGGTCCCGCATAACAAACAACTCACGAAATCCAAGCTAACATCATCTGCTCGTGTTAGCTTGTATTGCAACAAACCAGGCTCTGGCTCCCATCGACTCGCATTGAGGCAGTGTGGTGGAAAATGGCCCAAATACCTCCCATATGGATCTCTATCTAAAGACTAAGGTCTTTAATCCCACCGTGTTGGTAATCATGACTTATGGTACCGAGATTGTGGCTGGTTACAGTGGGCTTTGTGAAAAAACATCAAGTCGCACAGAGAGCAGTGGAAAGGGCTATGCTCAGGGTTTCCCTGCGTGATCGAATCAAAAATTCCGTAGAAATACTAAGGTCACCGACAGACCAAAAGATTACTAATCTCAAGTACACAAGTGAGCAGGACACATCGCTCGAAGGACTGACGATGGGGCACCAAGATTCTCGAATGGCGACCGCGTACAGGAAGACGCACTGTTGGCAGGCCTCCTACTAGGTGGTCCGTCAATCTGATGTGGGTATCGGGAAGAAGCTGGATGCAGACAGCGCAAGATCGATCAATGTATAGATCTTTGGGACAGGGCTATGTCCAGCAGTGGACGCGTCGGTTCATGATGGTGATGATGAATCCTTACCCAATCATTGTGGAAATCTTTGGAGGAGGTCCAGCAGTGGACATCCATAGGCTAATGATGATGCACATATATTCTTCAAGTCGTTAGCAATGAGTATATCTTACTACTTACATATTTATTACCTAGCACACAACAAGGAAAATGTATACACTACAAATAACACTTGTAATTTAATGTTATTAACAAATTATTCTAATTTCAGGATTGGGCCAATCTTGAGCATTGGAGGATTATATTGAAGAAGCACTTTAAAAAGAAAGAAGACTGGGAAATGAATGGTTATAAAGCGATTATTGAGCATAACTAAAGTAAAGGCAGTAAAGTTGCCTGGGGACATGAACCTTATAACAGAGTCAGTGTTATGTGGAAATAATCCAAATAAAAATCTCTATCCATTCATATCAAACCACAACTCCCACTTGAACAAGTCTGTCATGACACTAACAGCTCAAATATACAATGTTGAAGTTATTTTTAACTTTTTTTTAAAAAATTGCACTAAACATAGACTGTTTTTTAAGAAGCAAATAAGACAATGTGCACATTTACTAATACATAAATATTGAATATAAAGTGTGTATGCTTACACTATTACATTTTGTTTTCTTACAAACAGATTGCACCACTTTACTAAACAAGACCAGTGACATTCGCTAAGCTTCTACTATTTTACCATCAAGATTAATCATTAATCTCGAAGAAAGTTTCATCAGTAAATTCATAAATGAAATATTTCTTGTTTTCAGTAATCATTCCAAAAACAATTGATATAACATTACAGTTCATACCTATTTCTGTCAATAAAAGTTTTAAAAATAACATAAAATGCTTAGATGAAAGAAATTAATATTTTCTTATTATTTGTTTTTTTTTTTAATTTTAATATTGGCTGAACTTTCCATATCCTGTTGTCATTATTTCATTAAAGAAAAATTTTGTAACAATAATTGAGAGTAAGTTCAAACTACAGATATGTTTAGTGTTAAGTAAGAGTCATAATCATTTAATGGACACACATGTTGACTGTTTTATGCAATAACAACTTAAAAGTGTATGTAAATTGAACAATAACTACTATCACATTAAACTATACTACTAAGTTACTAAGTTTATTTTATATTATATTATTTATATACTACTATATTACTAAGTTTAAAACTATAAAACTCACACATACTTTAACATGTTAAAGTTTAAAACTGCTATCATATTTTAATTGAACATGTGCAAATGTTTAAAATGAGACAATTAGACCAATGGGTGCTGCACTAATACAAAATTAAATTTATATAACATCTCACATTCAGCATTGTTAAAGATATTAGAGGAATTCAAGTAATGAATTGTATAAAGCTTTATGAATAAGAATTATGACACATTTAACACTACACTTATCATTCATAAATAATCATGAAAATTAATATAAGATTTTAATTAATTGTAATTTGTTGTTTTGCCTGGCCCTCATATTTTGTGTTTCATACATTACTGTGTACTATAGGAATCACTATAGTTATTTGATTCAAATACCTACTTTAAATTAGAATTTTAAAAAAAGAAATATTATTGTATAGGTTTAATTAAAAAATTATTACGAAACATATTAACACTTAAAATACAAACATTTTCCAATTGTCAAGTAGAGAGTTGTAACCTTAGCTTGACCTCAACCATAAATATTTTTATATTATGTATTTGTAAAATAAAACATTTTTTTTATATTCTACTATTTAAATACAACCATTTTTTGTACATTTCAAATAATACTTGTCGAACATGAAGGAATATATATATTTTAAAAAGATATCCACACACATAAGATTTCCCTCTGATACATTTGTTAAGAATCACTAATAAAAGGATATTCATCACAATGTACATTCTAATAAGCACTTTCTTTTAATTGGATAATCTTTGTAATTTCGACCTTCTCTGTTGTCTAGAAAATTCACTTGAAATACAACAAGAATTATAACAATTATGAATATTTAAAAATAAAAGATGATGAGTAGATTGTTATAATTGATTTGTACGTGAACTATAGGAATATAATACATAAAATTATAAATGTTACGACAAATGTGTAAATGAATAACTTCAAAAACCAAAGATGATACATTTATATTTACTTATTATTAATATTATAATAATAGTTACAACTATTTCTTATAGGATATTTACTAAATGTGTTTAACATAGGAAAACAGTATTAAGAGATGCCCCTGCTTTTGATAAATATATTTAGTTTAATCTCTTTCTTTATGTAATACCTATTTGAAATCTGTATGTCAAAATTTGAGTATGTGGCAAAATGACTTACATATGTTTAAAATGGAAGTCTATAGTGCTGCTCACTTTGATGATTTAATATTTTTCTATAAAGCTTAAAGGTTGTTACAAAATGTATATCTTTTAATATAAATATAATTTTAATTTTTTCTGCAACAATTTTAATTTTTCATGTACATTATTAATAATTTTAATAAAACTCTTGGTCCATTTTTTATTGGTAAGAAAGTTTTAATTACATTATAATGAATACTTTCACAAATTTTGTTTCAATAATAGCAAAATCAAATATAAAAGAAAAGATGGAATGGCTATATGAGGTCTAGGCACTCAAGTCAAGATAAGAATAAGATGAAATTAAATATGATATAGTTATACAATTAATTTTATGTTAATAAAGTTTGTAAAAATTAGCAGTTCAACTATAAATTAATAAAATTCAAAGTTAACAGAATTAATGGATAAACCATACATTTCATTTAATGATTTACAAAGCACTTTAGTCTACATCAAAATGAGTGCAAGTGATTATATTAATAAATGCAAATACTTTCAGATCCAATATGTATTGTTGTTTAATAAGAATTATGCTTAATTTTTGGAGTCCCTGGTTAAATTAGGAAAGATATCGTGTTTCAAGTTGTCATTACAGTTAGTTACGACAAAAAACTCGCAATAGTTCTTTTTTTATCTAAACTATAGTAAGCAGGAGGGCACGACACAAAATGGCAACCAGACTGCTTTAACAATATGCGAGTGCATTCGTCGATAATTAAACTCGATGCATAGCTAAATATCCGCCCAGAAGGCACCTTGACACGTTTAACTGCGCTTTAAACTACAAAAACAAAACTAAAAAGATTGTCAAATACAAAGAACAAGTTGCTTCTATTGCATCATAAGAATTTCTAAGCGTGTACCTTTAGGGTTAGAAATTGTAATAAATTTATGGAATTGTGATAAATATAAAGTTATTGTAGCGAAAGGGTAAAAACCTAGTTACAATGACAAAGAAATCTACTTACTGCGGGGGGTTTGATCTTACAAATCCCCGACTTCTCAGCGATGGGCCTTATTTTGCTGATGTACGCCAGAGGGTCCAGGAATTCTTCAGGCGTTGGCTCGAAGACAGGTGCCTCCGGAGGTACAGTGAAGGTAAAATTATCAGGTTTCATGGGGGACGCCGAGTCCCCCATACTAACTTCGACATTAGCTTCGTCACATTTTCCCATTTTTGAGAAAAAACCAATGCAGTTCTCACAAATTCAACTATAACTAACACTTAAGCATTATCTAATGTTAAGGAATGAACAATGCACGTCCGCAAAGAAATAGAAGCAAAAGAATTTGCCTTTCCATAAGGAATCTCGACAAGATAATAATTAAAATTATCACCAACAAATAACAGAGTTCACTTGCACGTCCGCCATGCGAAATTGAACTTTCGAAACTCCAGTGTTGTCATGCAAAATAGGTTACATTAATGTTACAATTTTTTCTAGTAGTAGTATTTTTAGTTTTTCCACAGACGTATAAAAGGAAGCAGAATTAACATATCAATATAAAAGCGTACCAAAAACTTCCACTTGCTTAATTGATGCACACTTATACAGTTCAATGATCCTAATCCAGGAATTTTATTAAAGTAACAATGAAAACCTATTGCTTGTTTTGCAGGTGCATGTTATTATTTTAAAATAATTAAAATTAAATATATTCCTAAATTATTTTCTACATAGATTATTATTACTCATGTTATTGACTTATCATCATGATTTGGTTTTTAAAACGTCCTCAAATCATGTAGAATACTTAAGGAGTAGATGCAAAATTGTTGTAATACTAATTACGGCGGATGAAACAAGCTTTCAACTATTCCTTATAACCTTGATCCTCTCGTTAAGATATCACCACCGCACTGGATGAAACTGATTAGACTCTCCAAATTTGAATATTTTATCGAAAATACTAGTTATGAAACTATACATAGTTACCTAAATTGGTGATTGGATTGAATGGAAAAAGAATTACTTTCCTAGAATTATAAATTTTTCAACAAAATAGTGTTTCTGCATCTATTTTTACCTACAACATCATATGCACCTAGAAATATTTAGAGCCTAGCCACGCTAATTGATATGGACTGCCAATCCTGTCTTTTCATTTTGGACAATCACGTGAAAACCAAACTTTCATCATTTAGAACCCTGCACAAAAATCATCGTAAACATACATTTGAAAATCCTGCATTAAGGAACAGCATTTTTAAAACTAATAAATAAATGAATTATATGCAAATAGATAAAATGTCAAACTGTTCCCGACGTTAAAATTGAATAATGTTAAAGTGTAACTGTATAGGCGTAGTTTGAGGCGTACCGATAACTAAAAGTTTTGATATATTATATCTAACCATTAACAAAAAATATCACCGTGATCATATGAAAATGTTCAAAACGCACAAAAACTGCCCGATAGAACATAGTTTTAGGAGTTTTCTTAAATATTGATTTGCCATACAAAGGCGCATTTTAATTGGCCGTGTTCTTTCGTTCTTAATTATATAAACAGAACGATTCGGTGAAAACATAAGCAAAATAAAACACATGTCATTTAGAAGTGTCCTCATATGGAGCTTATTTACAGCTTAACAATGAAAAAAACTGCTTCATTTAATATTTTTCTTACTGTTTCATTTAAACAATATTATTTAAATTGTGATAATGTCTCTACGATAAAAAAGAGAAAGACATGATGTGTCATCAATTTGTGTATGGTCTACTTCCGTTTATGTCTGTTGGTTTTTCGTAAATACTCATATTGGAAGTGATTTGCGATAGTATAATGCTATTAAATCAATAAATATTCAGTGATAAAAAAAAATTAAACTTATGTCTCACTAATAATACAAAGTGAAACTTTGTAAAAAATATTTATGTTAAAAGGACAGTCTAAAAAGTACGTATGAGAAAGTCCCTAAATATAAAGCGAATGCTAGAACATAAATTACTAATTTTTATTAACTTTTTACCAGAAAAAACTACTATTAATAATCTGTTTGTATTATTTTATTTTATAAATTATTGTAATCTATTTGTATTTTACAGAACTTAATTATAAACTATTATCTTTAATGTCTTGTAGATAGTAGAGAAAGCAATTAATATAATTACACTATTTTCGCAATATTGCTATGTATTAATAAGTACAGCAACAGGCTCTGCAAACGCGCAGACTCGAATGCAATCGATGAGCACATCCGTCATCCGCCGCCATTTGCGAAAGAAGAGCCGATCGTGGTATTGCTGCTCTGCGGCGCGAGTGATGTCGGTTTGATTATGTCGAGTGTATAAATTGTTATTTCGATAAAACTGTGAACAGTGACCATATTTTACCACTTAAAATGATTGTGAGATTGCTGAGCCTGTTCTGCGCGGGGATTTTGGTGGCTTCGGTGCAGAATGTTGAAGGAAACAACGACAATGAAGGTATTAAATATATTACCATTTATTTGTTGTTTTTTTTTTTTTTAACTTAATTCCCTTTGTTTATTACGGCACATAAATAGAGTACGGTACAGTTGCTTAATATTAAAATGATAAGTAGTAGTATTTTTTTACTTGCAGATAATTTAACCCCGTAGTAAAAAGCGGAATCATAAAGTAGATTTTGAAATTTTTTCATCATCGCCTCTTATTTGTTTATTTTTGTTCTATTCTTTAATTAGGTGTATGATGATACCAGGCATCGGAACAGTCGTTGGTGTGGGGAAGTGGTCGTGCGGTGTGGGTGTCACAAGAACCGGCCTAACCGCTTGTGACTGCCGCACACACGCACGCTTCTTGACCCCACTTCGTGGGCGTAATGGGATTCTAGGTTTCGCAGTATCGGAACTTTATTGCCTAAAATAGACGGAATCGAAAGGCTCTTCATTCTTTTTACACGGTTAGTGATCTTAGTGGTTAAAAGTTAAAGATTTCGCCGTTTTATGCTTAGGGTATAGAAGTTTTACTTTTGTGTACATATATTTCAAAAATAATTAACAATTTCTGTTTTCGTAGGTCACTTAAAGTTTATCATTCAACAGTTTCTATTGAACATATAATATATATTTTTATCTAAATTTTAGTGTTTTCAATCATAAAATAATTTAAAAATATTCAATTTTCTTTGTTCTTTTGCAGTGTAGCATTCTGAACCCTTTAAATCCTAAATTAGTCTAATCAAATATTAATAACTTTTGCATTAAAATAAGTATTAAATAAATAAAAAATCTACTCTTACAATTTGGACATCTAAAGAATTAATTTCACATAATAAGAGCCCTCCTGCACCAATCTAAGTAGTTTAACGAACTCATCTTAGTAATAAAGCACCAACTTAAAATATAAGAAATTTTTATATACTTTTCAACCACTATTTTAATTTTTTTACATTTAAATATTGTATACATTGAATACAATTTAAAAAATAACTTGTTTTCTAACTACATTTTTTAACACAATTTTAGTGTATGGCTTATAAAAAGGCCCCACTCACAATTCAATTTACATGTTAAGGTTGAAGGTTTGTGTAACTTGTTAACTAGGAGTTATTTCACTTTGGCTTAAGGGAATTGTCTGCTTGGCATTGTATTTTATTATCTTAAAGTTTAAAAGGGAAGTACATAGTACTGTAATACACCAACTGAATGTAAATAAGTAGCTGAAACCTTTCTTTGAACGATGTGTTAAGTAAAACAGTCATTAAGCCAGAAACATGTACTCGAGGTAGCAGCGTACATTACTACAACATTTGTAATTTATATATTTTTTACTTTTAAAATTTACATACATATTTAAGTTAATTGTTCTGAGGAGCAGAACTACTTTTTTTATTAAAGAATGTTTTTTGTTGTGTGCTAATAGTTGACAATGTTATTAGCTCATGAAGCTTTACCAAATTGAACTTGTTTACCATATAAAATCATGGCATGCTGAACCTGTTATCCTGTTAACATTTGACATTATCTGTGTGACAAATAACAACTTAGAAAACTTTAACAATAAGTAACTAACTATTGACTATAAATTAATTGACAATATATATTGTGATGATTTGAACAGAATTCATCCATCCTCTTGTAAAGCATAGTTTAGAAAATCTTCAGAAGATATCCTGCTATCGGGAAAGACAAGGTTATGTGGAATTTATATCATACTATTATAAAACTTCCGAAGTGCATCGCAGGAATTACCGATATTTATTTGGATGAGCAATAGAGTCAACAGAGCAAGATGGAGACTGGAGAGGGCTTCAGCCTTACTCCTGTTCTTAATAACCTGTGAGAAGACAGTTGCTTTATATCCTTCTAAACAGTTTATTAATGTTTGACAAATTAAGATTAGTTAAGGTAATATTAAGGGACATATTATTTCTATTAATACATTTTCATTTTAACATTAATGACATTAGTTGTAGTGTACATATTTTCTGTAATATTTTCGCACCGGACTAGAACTAGCACTAGCACAAAGCGGCACTGTAACTGCCGACCCGCCTCGACTCCGAGCAGCAGCAGCCGCTCCGCAGTGACTGACGGTTTAATTAAGAGCACGCGCTGCATCGGGCTGCGCGCCCGGCGCGCCCGTCCCCACGTATACAATACAATACACTGCACTTTGTAAACCCTGTCCTCCATTTGCATCGTGTCTACCAGCCTTGGTGGGTGTTTTTGTGATTGCGTACGGGTTTGGAGGGTGCGGTGGGTGAGCTTTATTTACGGCTATTAGTGTAACTTGATTTGTTGATTGACTGCCTATTTGACCCGGCTGGGGATCTATACATTTACGCGCTGTGCAATGAGTGTTGCAAATATAGGTTTTGTTTCATATACAACAAAACGATACTATTAACTATGTGTTAGTACGTTCACCACACTGATGGCCATAACACATAAGCTGGTGCCTCTCGTTACCATAGTAAATTGACTAGCGACAGTGCTTCAGCAAGGACTCACTTACATCTTGCTTTACAGCATCAATAACTGTGGTTGTGTGGGATGAAATTTCCCATTAGCTTCATTTTCAACATTTATTTTTCGCGAAGACAGCATTGTGAAAATTTTTATATAACATCTGTTGAGCTTTCGGATTTTGTTAGATTCTAATATAGAAGCGCATACTTGGAACATGTCATATTTACAACTGGTTTGATACTACCATATGTCATAGTATACAATTCCACTTATTTTGTTACACTTATTTACTTTTCGTGCCTACAACGCTTTGCCCCGTGCCACTTACTGTGGAGCACAATTTCAATTTCATTTGCTGCAATTATAATTGAGATCGATCTAAAAATCCAATAAATAATCTATATAATTCTAGTCAACCAATTGACATCTTAGTGACCTGCAATATAGAGTTAACTTTAATCACACGACATTTTCAAGGTCAAAATGACACGCTGATGAGTACATTAAAAATGCCATTCATCCACCAATACTGCGAAAACTTAATCGTTGTGAACGCTTAGATTTATATAGACATAACGTGTAGATCTTTATCACATCGCCACTTGTAAATATCGATTGCAAGATCTGTCCGCGTCACCTCGTACTAGTCACCGCTGCACCAGTGCAGCTCGCTGCAGCTCGAACGGGTCACGTGCCCGCTGGCGCAGCGCGCGCTGCAAGTGGCGGTTTTATAAATATTTAAGAGTAGACATGAATGATGGATACATATAAGGTGGATGTAATATACAGAAAACATATCGTGTATCAATAACTTGAACAGCATGTATTATATGTAGCTAAACTGACTTGTTTCATTGCGTAAATAAATAAACACTTATTTGCAACATACATTAACAAGTTATTTGCAGTTAGCACGCGGCGATGTGCGGACACTCACTCACTCACTCACTCACTCACTCACATCATCGGATTTCTTCGTTATTCGATCTTAATTTATTTGTCCATTTCGCCGACGACCGCATATCACATCGTGCTCTTATAATTCGTTAGTTATAGAAGTGCGAAAAGATCATTAACGTTGCATCGGCAAATCGATCGATACTCGATACAGGGTTACGACAGGCAGACGAGTTTAATTATAACACCATCGAACTATAGACGGTAAAATGGCAGCCAAGTGCTGTACAGACCATTACTAATTACATACTGACTAAAGTATAATATACCCGAATCCGATAATAGTTAAATTTTATTTTTAAAGGTAGCTTAATTATTTATCTATCACGCTAGTGCACGATACTCTTAAGTTACCTTTAAAATTAAAAAATTAGGCTATCCTTCCTGTTTCGCCGCGTATTCTATCCTATTTATCCAACTTATAAAGGTAAAACTTATTACTTATATTATTTACTTCATTATTATGCACCAAGAGAAAAAAAAAAGCAGTGTCTTAATATTTGAACATATGGCGACAGATCTGAGTTATGTATGAATTTTTTAAGGTTGACTCTCAGTTTTTTGAACGCAGCGCGAGTCTTAAATACGCAAAGCTCCTAAGCTTTTGTAACACGGTCGCGTTATTTCTAGGATAGGTTCGTGCGTGATTCATTTAATGGTGCGATGCGTCTGCGCAGATTGATATTCACAGCACAGAGTGCCGAATTCAATATGTGCGACACAATGAATCGTTAACAAAGTTCCTGTTGTTCGTGTCGTTCGTGGCGAGGTTGGGGTCCGGAGGCGAGTTTCCGGCGCGGATCGCAGTGCCGCAACGCCGGAGCAACATAACTCGGAACGTTGAAATGGCGGGCGCGACTTCCTGCGCCTTCGGGGATGGTGACTCACCGGCGCGATTACGTTCCGCTGATGACGTTGCCGGGGTTTGCAGTGTACTTGTCCAACCGACGATTCTATTTTTTAAATAAAAACTCTACATATAACTGAGATCATTGCTATTGTTCTTTATGTATTTAAGTTTTCAAAACTTTATCACAAGATATTTTACAGGGAAATATAAAAAAACAAGGGGTTTTTTTTTTTTTTTTGTAAGAAAAAAGCGTAGTTCTGATCGATGCGGAGACCTTTTGGGGAGGCCTGTGTCCAGCAGTGGACTTCGACTTATGATGGTGATAATAATAGGTAAATTATGTTGTTACGTTAAATTTGTAAACATTTCATCACAGTTCCGCAGCGCCCCGCAACAGTCAGTTAATATCGTAAAGGTTGTGAGACCGTGCGCGTTCAAGTGAAATCGTCGCGCGGCACCTCCACCTCCACCTCCACCTCCACCTCCGCCTCCGCCTCCACGTGACCTGACCGGCTCAGGATTCGGTGCAGGGCAGGCAATGCGAGCTCGTTCAGTCTGTCGCCCGTTAAGTCTGTACTGATTATTTTTGGTTCAGCTTTATTGTGAATAAAGCTAAACCAAAAATAATCGGGATTAGAGGTTTAACGAACTCGTAGTCCAAACTTCCTAGGTTCTCAAATATAAATATATTGATTTCCATGTAGCCTTTAATACAGAAGATAGCCCCGTCGGCAGTGTTCGGTGCTTCTGCTTTTATTTTAAAGAGTTTTACTTTGCAATAATTAAATAATACAGTAATTAATATTTTGAATTCATCGCAATAACGCAAGTATAAACTCGCGTCTTGTATAAAACAAAGAAATAAGAAACAAAAAGGATGCACTCGTTCTCGCGCATCGCACTTGCTGATGAGCAAGGAAATGACTGAGCGTCATCTTTCATTATATAGACACAGCCTTTGAAGTGTCGTGGAGGTCATAAAGTGCGACAGCGAAGGTCTGATTGTCGTAAAACAGGCAGGAACGCACTTCGGCAGATACAAGATTATTGCAACTGACGAGTACAATCAAAGTGCACGGGCCGGGCCGTTCGCAGAGAATTAACATAACCTATTTATGATGATTGATACGTTACCGATCACCGAGTCTTACCACCGTCTCAGTTTTGGCGTTAGTGCAATATCTGATAGCACTCGGTGAATAAAAAAATGCACGAAAACCTGCATGAGGTCTCGCTTTTGTTTTGCATTTGTGTGGTTGCCGGGGGCCGAGCGGGAGAGGCACGGCAGATATCTTTTTTGCCATCCCCCGAGGTGCACTCGCCGGTCTGTTAAGTGACACTCGCCACCTGTTCCGTAGCGGGTTGTAACTGAACCGAGTCATTCAACATCTGTCGATAGGATAGGGCTACTGTTGACGGGGCGATCCCAGATTCAATTAGTTCGGGTGCTCCCGTTGTGTTACTGTTTATCGTTTCAAGTTTCGTAGATGTCATTGAGGTCCTAACAAATCTAGTGCATGTTAAAACAGCTTGCTCGTTTGCTTGACTTTCGTATAAAAATGTTATTCTAAACTTTAACACTTATTCTCTAGAGATTTTATTGCTTCGCAGTAGAACTCGGCAGCTGGTTTAATCTTTTAATGTCGCATAAGCGCTGAGACTCCGTAAATTTGATACACAGGAAGTTCTGTTAGAGCTCCTGCAAAAAAATTTAAAAGCTTTTTTGATCAAATTAGGAGGAGGACGTTTCCTCTCAGTCTATTAATATCTTTAGACTTTTATTGAAGGTAATTTAATTTACATCATACCTTAGTTTAAGCGCAAGTATATAAATATTCTTTTATTAGCTGCTCAAACTAGTTGGTGCGGGCGCGCGCGCGCACATGCGATCACACCTCAACTAAACTACTGGCATATAGTAAATGCACCCTCATAACAGAACAGCGTTACTGTGTAGTACAGAGTAGAGCCTGCTTATTCTGAACGAGCACGCTTTACCATCCCAGATTTCAATGCCACTTGCCATTACGTGAAGTTCAGTCCGTTTGTGCATCCTTGATAATAAAGAAAACGCTATTAATTTACGTCTGCCTTCGCTATAAGATTTACAGATCATATGGCATAACCATTTAAACTGGAAATATTACTTGGTTTTTATATTATTAATTCTTTTTTTGACCTTCCACAGCAGATGCTATTTTTGCCGCCAAATATTACTATTTTCCGGTTTGTAATGCTTTGTAGCTAGTAAAATGAACTAGGTCGAGACTATATCAAACGAGGCGATGTTTGTTGGGCCGGCGGGGAGATAAGGCGCGCATTTACATTTACTCACCGGCGGCGGCGCTGACGTAACGCGCGAGCTGCCCGGCCCGCTTCGCACCGGACGCACCGGACGCACCGGACGTGCGGGACGGCACGCTAGTAGTGCGCGATGCAATGTTCGTGGTAATTCGTAGCAAAAGGCGGATTGGAAATGACAATAATAGAAAATTTATTATGACAGCTTTGACGGAACATACCAGCTCTGGATAATCCAAAGAAAAATTATTAAATATTATTCTTAATAAAACTAGAAATACAGATTAGTGTTTTAGTATAACTTAATTAGTTACGTTGGCTTACAGAAAGGTTTGTGTGTTTCGTCTTGAAGCGGCCGAATTCCATCGAATAATTTTCCGCTTAATACGATAACGTCAAGGTATTTCACCTCCTTACATCGCACGTGGAAAGGAACGAGCCAGCTCCTGTCGGCGCGGGGCCGCGAAACGACTTCACCTTTGTCAATTATTTATTTATTTTGCAACTACAAACTTTTTCTATTACAAAACAAATTTCGTTTTGAATGCCTCCTCGCCGCGCACCGCTCGCTTCCCCCTACTCACCTCTTCCCCTCCCCACCCCATCCATGGTGCAGTATAGTATTGTACGCATCGTAACGAGTTTGTGTTTGTAATCCCTCTTCGTACTTGCGAATATATGGATATTCGCAGTACGAAGTAGTACGTACCAGTAATCCCCTCTGCTGAATGGTCAGCAGAGGGGATTACTGGTACGCTATGCTCATATCGTTGCCCGGCGAAGGAAATATGTGTATAGGAATACACATACCAGTTTGTTTGTATCTCAAAATCATGAGTGGATAGGACACGTGCACCACATGCAACACGTGCACCACATGCAGCACATGCACCACGTGTAGTAATGCAAGTGACGCGCCCCGCCCGCAAAAATAAAGTGTAGGTAAACTACAACGTGTGCACGACATTTGTGATCCTTCTCTATTTTATCAGCTTCCATCAATCTGGAACACAGAAATTAATGCTTTGCGGCAGAAATAGATACTACAGTATAACCTAGACTTAGTGCGACTAGAAGAACCTACAATCAATAAATGAAATTTAACTCCTAACGTTTCGTAAACTTTTGGATTTCTTTATATATAAAATGTTTAGTAATTTTATTTTATAGCAAGGGTAGGCAAGCGAGTGAACAGTTCATCCGGTGGAAAGTGATCACTGACGCCCATGGACAGTCGCAACACCAGCGGGCTCGCAGCTGCTTTGCCGTCCTTTAGGGAATAATATTTGTTGTTTTTTTTAAGGTCTCTATGTCGTGTTAGTTGGAAAAGGATATAAAATTGTAGAGGATTGAAGCTAAATACGTAATGACTTGCAAAATAATCGTACGCCGCCGTTGCTGCGCCGAGCCCGCGCCGTGCGGCGTGTACCTGAGTGCGTGCGCGAGTGCGCGTGCGCGTGCGCTGCGACAGTATCAGATTACTATGTAAATATCGCGCCGTGTGTGTGTGACGGTCGCGCGCGCAGTCATGTGAGAGAGGCGTTGGTTTGGTGCTGGTTAAAATGAATATTTTGCGCTACACACTGATACAGGTTTAAGTGTATTGGCCGCCGACAAAAAAAATTTATGCCATATCGTTGTCTTCATTATTCAGAAGACGTGTCCGCTTCTGCTCGTACGCTTCTCCGGATGATTTTTATAGCGCTAAACATTTTGCGGTAGTGACTCTAACCAGTTCAGATCGTGGAGTAAGGAAGCTATAGCAGCGCCGCGCGCGCCGTTACGCGCCATCCAAAACGCTGTCAGGTAGTCCTGCACGTGGTAAACTTGTAAAACAATTTTGTACTTGTCGATGCGCGAGTTAAGTCCAATGTCCTTTTATAGATTATGGGGGTAATATTTAAATAGGGGTTTAATGTTGCAATGGACAGTTTCGTCGGTGAGCACTTCGTATCAATTCCATCGTGGCGCCATACACCAGTTGGGATAACAAGGTGGCGTGTAGCGCTGGGAGCGCGAGCCGCCGCCCACCTGACGGGGTCGATGCGCCGGCGCATTGTTTGCGTTGATGTTAATACGCCGCGTTACCGTGTAGGCGCGCGAGGCATCGCGACCAGCTTGTGCATACTGCTGTCAACGTCACTAATGAAATAAGGAAAAAGGGAAAACTTTATTCAACATTCATACGCAAACAGTGATTAAAATAATATTAATTACAAAATAAAATTAATGGTATCGTGACATGATGTTAAACAGGCCTCAACTTGGCAACAAAAAATTGTAAGTGAAGACTTAAAGCAATGTGTAAACTGTCGCAATTGGAGAAAGAAGTTATTTGAATTCGAGTTAAAAAAAAGTAATATTTTTATCCAATCAAGTGACGACACGAGCGAGATGATCATCTGATGATAATCGATACGCCCGCCCATAACAAAGTAGCGCTAGTTAGAATGATAGATACAACAACACAATGCGCTCGTCTCCTGAGACATAAGATGTTGAGTCTCGTTACCCTAGCAATTTCAATAGCTACAGCGCCTTTCTGTTTGTCGGCTGCAACAGGCGCTGCGGTGGCACCCATCTAGACGGTCTCCGGCAACAGAGACCTACCACTAGTAAAAAGTTTGTAAATGTCAACAGCAAACACTTTATTTTAATAATCTCTATTTAACCCTTATTAGCGAACACTCTCGTGAGATAAAAATCCACAACGTGGCTGCTCCACGCGGCCTGAGCTGCACAGCCGCAGCCGCCGTCTCGGGCGACGGATCGTTTGGTGGCGGGGCGCGCGCACGCGCACGCACGCGCACGCGCACGCCGCCGGCAGCGATCGGCCGCCGCGACTCGCCTGATTCATTTATCCTCCATTCCACAGTGCTTCTCGAGTCGAGGTATCAGAGGCATCATAGTTAAACGGTTCACCGTAATAATTTCATTAAGACATAATTACATGAAATACATGGCATAACATTATCTATTTTTTATCTAAAAAGAGATCTATAATACTATTCCAAGAAGAGCTACAAACATTTGATTGCAGCCGCGTCGTTTACTCGTCACAAAACATGTTTCACTTGGTATTGAAATGAATACCACAATTGTGATTGTTACGGCTATTGCGGATAGGTGCGCGTAACCTGCGTTGTGTTCGTTCACTCGGCGACATGCGTTTTTATGAAAACATCATATTTCGTATACTTCTGAAGTTAACCTTGGCACGTAACAAAGTAAAAATTTAAAGACGAAGTGATTAATGAGCAAGTACTGTGCGAAGTGATCAATTTTAATTAATGTCTACGTCTGTGGTGCAATGCAGATCCAATATAGCTATTTTGACATAATTCGGAGAAAAGGATATAATCGGTTCAGCTGTTTCTAGAATCATTCACATTCTGGTTTACATTATACCGATTTTTGTTTAGGTTGCTTTTTTTTTTGCCAAAATTGTATCTTTTTGTCATATTAACATTAAATACAACTTCATACGTATACATTATATTATTATATTCAGCTAAACCGCACAGTATGGAAATCTGTTGCAGAGTTTATTATTCTTGCATGTTCAGTTTAAAGCGTCGATTGTATTTCGGTGCCTCGTGAATAATTCATATTCTGTACAAGTGGATGTGGCCCTCCCTCAAGGTGTGCGGCGCGGCGAGGAGTGCGCGTGCGCGTGCGCGGGGCATTTGCACACCGCACGGTTGTACTGGAGCTACGTTATAGTAACACGCGGCACAATTAAAAAAAATTGGAACTCATAATATAAAAAGTTCAGAATTTTTTCAATTTTTTTTGCGTGTCTCACTCTTAGAGACTTTTTATAGCAATTAGAAATATTCTTTCGATACACAGCGAGTGGTGAATGTAGTCCGAACAACTCACGAAACTCAAGACAATCTCACCCGCTCGTAGTGCGCCTTATTAATCAACAAACGACGCTCTGGCTCTCACCTGCCCACATTGCGACAGCGAGCTGGTCGAGCGAAATGGTCCAAATTCTCCATAAGAACCTTTAAAATAGTCAGCCCTAGTGCCAGTTTCATTAATTTCGGTTTTACCAAAAATGTTAGAGGCTATGTTGCGTCCGATCTTCGTATGTCATGTTCAGCGATTAATATCTAACTCACAGCACGGGTTCACTACGGCTAGATCCACTGTTACCAACTTGAGCAATTTTATAACATTTCTTTCAGAATCAATGGACTCGCACGTTCAGGTAGACACAGTATACACAGATTTCTCCAAGGCCTTCGACAAAGTTAATCACTCACTACTTGTAGAAAAACTGACTAATTTTGGGTTTGGAGGAACAGTACTGTCATGGCTTTCATCGTATATTGCGGATAGATTATCATTTGTCGTGGTTAAAGGGCATGTTTCGCGGCCTTACCGATCTACATCAGGTGTACCTCAGGGTTCTGTACTGGGGCCAATTTTATTTAATATATATATATTAATGATGTCCTAGAATGTATCCATGAGTCAAATTGTTATATCTTTGCTGACGACCGAAAGATTACGAAAGAAATAAGATCGGCTAGTGATAGTAAGGCTCTTCAAGAGGACCTGGATAGGTTAGCTGATTGGTCTCGTCGAAATTATATGGCTCTGAATCCTCAGAAGTGCTCTTTTATAAGATTTACACGTAATCGCAAATCTTTCCAATCAGCATACGACATCAAAGGCGAAGCGTTAATTGAACAAGAAGTAGTTCGTGATCTGGGTGTTACATTTGATACTAAATTGATTTTTAATCAACATTTTGATAACATATGTAAATCTGCAAGGCGAATGTTGGGTTTTGTGTTTAGAAATTGCAAGGATTTCAATAACTTCAGAACTAAAAAACTTTTGTTCATTACACTTGTGAGAAGCAAGCTCGAATATTGCTCAGTAGGGTGGAACCCAAACTATCTGGTACATAAAGACCGTATCGAGTCTATACAAAGATATATATCACGCCTCGTTCCCAGTGGGGTAGGTAGAGACCACCTCTCTCCACCTGCTACGATCCTGGCACACCTCTCTCGCTTCCTCCACAAAATACAAAGACGATTCACTTATTTCTATTTTGATAGACCAAATAAAAGAATTCCGTATACTAAACGACTCAGTGATATGAACCTTATGAAGTTATCCGATAGGGCGCACGTTACAAGACATGTTATTTTTATACAAACTATTAGACAATCTATCGGATAATTCTGATCTGCTTAGTCGTTTTTCCTATGATCTTCCAACTCGCTTGCCACGCCACCCAAGATCCATCCTCACTCACAGAACGTACAAATCAAATTTGGGCCATCATTCCTTGGTTCCGAGGTTCTGCAGATTGCTGCAGTATTTTACAAACAAAGCTCCATCGATATATTTCATGATAAATTACTAATGTTCAAATCCAAAATTGTCGGGGTATTGAATCGCGGTACAGTCGCAGACGTCTAATATTTTTGCTTTGCCATGTCATAGACATAATCATACAAACATTATTTGTGAACTTTGTCAAAATTGTAAATTTATAGTCTTTACATAACTACTTTAATTTAGAGTTTAAGTTAATAAATTTTTTAGTATATAATTATTGTGTAGTATTTGTAATTTTTTGTGTTACTGTTAGTGTTTATGCACAGTTACTTAACGCAAGATGTGTTTATCTTTAAGTGTAGTTACATGTTGCTATTTTTAACTTGATTTTTAATGTTAAGTCATGAAACCAATTATGTAACTATGTTGATAAGCCTTATCAAATAAATAAATAAATAGTGTCCAACGGCACCATAAGCTATGCTGACTGTAGGTCGCGTGGAACCGTTGGATGCGGGCAGCGCAGAACCGTTCGATGTGGAGATCTTTGGGTGAGGCCTATAACCAGCAGCGGACCTGTACCGGCTGATGACGACGACGACACGACGAGAGGGATCTTTTGTTTTATTATTATTCTGTACCAAACAACCGATGATCTACTTATACCAAAAATGTTTACAGTGTTAGTAATTCGGGTTAATTGCAAATGAAACGAATCTTAAGTTAGCCCCTAACAGTTGAGCGACGAAGTAGGAAACAGACAATATGCAATATAAAGGAGGCGCGCGCGCGGCCGCGCGACCCTGGCGCGGAGCGTGCAAACCGACCGACAGATCGGGTGTGCGGAACTTTTTCATTTGGCAACTTTGATTGCCCGCCGGCGCGGCGCGACGTGCGGTGCGGGGCGGGGCGCGGCGTGCGGCGCGGGGACGGATACAAAATGGCCGCGCGTCTCCGCGGCGTTTGTTTAGCTTGTTTTTAAATGCATTACGCCTCTATTCAAATGACGCCGGCCGCGCACGCGCGGGCGGACGGGCGAGTAATAACCTTATCCCGCTTGTGTTGTTACCTCGATTTGCTTAATAGGACCCTCGCTTGTGCTCGGCTACACGAGTGTAGCACTGCGTACATTGAACGTGGGCCTCCTTAATCGATTTCAAACGCGGCCGGTCCGAAGCCACCTGCGAGGAACAATTTTCTACGATATGTATGAATCTGCACCAGGTTGTCGGATTTCATACAGTGTCAAAAGTATAACAATAACAACAAAGTGCTCGCTTTATACTCTAAGTAATAGAAAACGTATAACTCGTAAAAGATGAGTCGAAAAACAGTCGGAATGTAGAACAACAAATGTTCGATTTGAAGTAATTTTTTTTTTCTTATAGCGACGCAATGGTTGCAGGATGTTTTTTGATGCTATGTTATGCATTACATGCAGTGATACGTCGGGAGACTTATTTTTCCAAATTTGCCAATTCCGCAGCTTGAGATAACTCAATGATCGTCCTCAATACAGGCGATATCAAGCAGGACCATTCGAGAAGGGCGCGTAGTATGCCGTCTCCCGCTACACCTACACAGGGCGGGCACATTGATACGATCGATGCTTGCTTATTCTGACCTGATCACAAATAAGAGATCTAACTATAAAACAACATTCTCTCTGCACGGGCAGTGCAGTGCAATGAACGGCGGCGGACAGTGTTATCGCTGGCATAACACGGTTATCCGTTTCGCAGTCTCCCGCGACTGGTGCATGTTGGAGATGAATTGCGAGCGATGATCGCTTCGCCATGTCGATTATCGTGATACCTTCGAGTTATCTCCGACGATAGCCCGGGGCGTCGTTAGCAACAATTCCTTCAGTGTTACACTACACCTATGTCCCCTGCGGCTCATCGATTTTACATTTCAGTTCATCTGAATTGATTTGAATCGACTCCAGCTCGCACCAGTGTATTTTTGTACGATTGAGAGACCGACAGGTGATTTATCCGGCGATGTGTTAGTAAATAAATCAGAAAAAGACAATTACAAAAAATAAAAATAGAGACAGTTTTTTATGTACTGATTAGCCGTATAATGCCCAATGCTGGGTGTAAGCTCTCCTAAATAATACCACGCCGATCGGTCCTGCGCTGTCTGCATCCAGCGGCTTCCCGTACCCTTCATCAGATATTCGGTCCACCTAGTCAGGGGCCTGCCAATACTGATCTTCCGGTACGTAGTCGCCATTCGAGGACCTTGCTGCCTCATCGGCTGTCAGCCCTTCCGTCGACGTGTCCTGCCTATTGCCTCTGGAGATTAGCAATCTTTTGGAATGTGTGTTCTATTTATTTTTTAATCTACTCTTTGGCGGCAGTGTTTATTACAGAATAATCGGGCCCACATATCACTACGTGTAAATTACATATGCCCTCATAAATGGAATTTTTTTCGTTCGCTGAGTGTGCGTAGACACTGCATGTAAATGTATAATTAATTCTCTATAATATCAAATGTTGTATAAGCCTTGGTTTTAAATATCGATCGTGTCGCAACGGAAAACATTTGTGCACTAACAGAATACAAGGAACTCTTCCCGTTTTTGATAATAAATGATTATTCATTATCTTGCTTCTTTCTGATGTCATCGTCATCCTGAAACTTAAAGTGCGTCGAGGTCACCGAGCGCGGCGGGATAATTCGATTGTGTCCCATATCTTTAAATCCAGTTTTAGAACGTTGAATGATTCAGCAGTGAATGGGGGACCGTACCACTTGTGCTCGTGATCTCTTCTGGAGGCACGCCAATTACAATAGTTTACGAATGCTTTCACGAGAGCGGACTCGATGTTGCCACAAAATGCCACGCACTGTGTGTTGTAGTACGCACTACACAAATTAGGTTTTGATGTGTAAATACATAATGTAATCAACTGTTACTTTTGATAACCATAGAAAAATTATACTTATAATAAGATCGATTATTTTACTACAGAGCATCCAGGGCGGAAGTATCATCATATTTTAACCGTCAAACAGTTTAGCCTTAGATTGTGATTATGACGGGCTTCAGTTTGAAGATATAAGTTTGGCAAATATCTCCCTTCCGCTTTTTTGCTCTTTATTCAATGCTTTATAAAAAGTGTTACAGTGATCGGATTTAGTTCAAATATGCGCCGTTTTGTTCGATAATCTGTTTCCATCTAGACGGCAACTTCATAATACCTCCCTCGTAGAAGCCCCCCTCCTTATTTGCGAAGAACTCGGACAGCCACTTTTCACAAGCCTCTTTTGAGTTCAACTTTACACCACCAAGGGCGTACACCATGGACAGGAACAGGTGGTAATCACTTGGCGCTATGTCCGGGCTATATGGTGGATGCGATAAAACCTCCCATCCGAGCTCCCGTAGCTTCTGACGACTCATCAACGAAGTGTGTGGTCTGGCGTTGTCCTGGTGGAACACTACACCCTTCCTGTTGGCCAATTCTGGACGCTTCTGGTCGATCGCCTGCTTCAAGCAGTCCAGTTGTTCGCAGTAGATGGTAGAATTAAGCGTCTGGCCATATGGGAGCAGCTCATAGTGGATGATTCCCTTCCAATCCCACCAAACACACAGCAAAACCTTCCTGGCCGTCAATCCCGGCTTGGCCACTGTTTGGGACGATTCACCGGCCTTCGACCACGACCGTTTTCGCTTGATATTGTCGTATGTGATCCATTTTTGGTCGCCAGTCACCATCCGCTTCAAGAATGCGTCGAGTTCGTTCCGTTTCAGCAGCATATCGCAGGCGTTGATTCGGTCCAGAAGGTTTTTTTGCGTCAAATCATGCGGCACCCAAACATCAAGCTTTTTTTTGTATCCAGCCTTCTGCGGATGGTTTAAAATGGTTTGGTGACTAACTCCCATCTCCTGGGCGATGTCACGAGATGCCACATGCCGGTCTAACTCGATGTAGTCCATGATTTGATCGGTATTTGTCGTCACAGGTCTTCCGCCGGCTGGCTTATGGCCATGGTGTCGTTTTCACCGGCTCTGAATCGTCGAAACCATTCCTCCGCGGTTCGAAGTGATAGAGTACCATCCCCCAAAACACCATTAATCTCACGGAACGTTTCTCTAGCGGATTTGCCTTTAACGAAGGAAAACTTTAAAATAGCGCGAATTTTGGCGTTAGTGAACTATATATTTATACGTCTACAACTGTTGAACGCAATATCCAAACTAATTATGCATAGCGTCGTTTTGTAGGTTATGTCAAGACCTTTCAAATTATGTATAGTATTACCAGATACGAGCTCTGTAGCGCTTTGTACATAGCCGCGAAATTCAAAAGACAAAAAGGCGGAAGGGAGATATTTGCCAAACTTATATAATAAATAAATTATTTATCTTTCAAAACGATGGCGGTAATGCGGTTTGTTGCGTTGTATAAACATTCTAAATATTTGCATATGTGTGATTTATCACTTAGTATCAAGTAAGTTTATTTATCTCCAAAATGAGATAAATCTAAGTAACACGTCATGTTTTTGGTCACGACAGGACGACGGGAACGCTATTGCACATAACCGCAATCACGCCAGTGCCGGCCTACGCACTACGCGGCCTCGTCTCGGGGGGAGAAATCCTCTTTTTAACTCTATAAGGAAACGTACAGCGCGCCCTACTCTCAGCCTCTTATTGTCATCTGGGCGGATTGAATGGAACGGATGCTCCCTAATCTTTCACCTTGACGCCAAGTTGAGCTCACTAGGAGCGGGCGGGCATCTAACCGGAAGCTAAGAGAATTCTTCCTGCTACTTTCACAATAGGCGATCAAGCCACAGCTACTGAACCCCGCCACCAAAACAAGCCGGCAACCTGTTCGAGGAATGGTAAATAAAGTTTACATTAAACAAAAAACAGTCACTTGAAAGTCGAAATAGCGTAGCAATACTGAAATGAAACCCAAAGCTTGATTTCCACGAACTGCGCACAAAAACCGCTCTCGTGCAAAGAAAGCAAAAGCCCCGAGGAGGCAGAACAAACAGACGTATCGAGTACCTGCGTCGTTCCGGGAACTAGCGGCGCCCCCTACCTCCCCACCACGGCCGCCCGCGACCGCACTCACTCGAACGGTTCGTGCTCCTACTTTGGTACTGTACCGCAGTACTCGTTTCAGTCACAGTGTCACTGAGAAACTTGCCGGGAATACCGCTGTTTTACAAACGATTTTGCGGCCTTATAGAATTTTAAAGCTTAAGCGGCATCGGCCTCGGCATCGGCATCGGCATCAGTTACGTAACTTTAAACGGCACCGCAAGCTGACGGACGTCACCGCCGGCCGCGTTCACGCCACACGCTCTGCACTAGCTGCACTAGCTGCACTACGTTCTTGTATTGTAATTTATTATTTCTTTACTGCTCAAATCCTAGTACCGCAAAAAAGTTTTGTCTTTAATATTTTCAATAGATTTATCTCTCGTCACTGTTTAGGCGAATTAATACGTATATCTCAAGTAGCGATGGGCAGGACACATCGCTCGTAGGACTGTCAGCCGATGGGGCACTAAGGTCCTCGAATGGTGATCGCGTACCGGTAGACGTAGCGTTGGCAGGCCCGCCACCAGGTGGTCCGACGATCTGGTGAAGGTTGCGCCAGGCAGCTGGATACGGGCAGCGCACGATCGATCGATGTGGAGATCTTTGGGGGAGGTCTATGACCAGCAGTTGACGTCTATCGGCGGATAATGATGATGATGATGAATACGTATATTGAGTTTATTATCATAACGATTTGACGTAACGATTCGAGAGCTTCTCGTAAAGAGGGTCAAAGCAGTATAACGACCACGCTAGCTGCGAATTTCGCACCTTCTTGTAAGCTGTTGTTCTTGGAACACTTGGAGATCGAACATTTGTCTTGTGGAGTATTATAGCACCAAGATATTTCGAAATTTTAATTATGAACATTATCGTATACATGGAATACAAGTAGCTGGTAGTTAAGATAGAAGAGTAATGAATATGTCCGCGGTCAGAATTTAATATCCATCCCTAAATATTGGTAAGATGTATCTGAACGAGTTGCCTTGGTAACGGTGTAATATTTTAGTTCAGTCTAGACGCCGCGCGTTTTTTATTATTTAGGATGCCAGCCCGTGGGCGTAGCTCTGCCTCTTGGAGCCGGCTCTGTTAAGCTCTACCTGAGCGCGGTCTTCTTATTTAATGAAGGATATTTTAGATTCAGCTTTGTCAGACCTATCTTTGTTAGTTTTTGTTGCGAAGGCATTTTCTTTTATTTGAAATTATTTCATGTATGAAATAACCTTTTGATATTGAAGTCGGAATATTACCTTTAATTAAGTACTGGTCAGTTTTTACAGCCTTCATCAGCCGATAGACGTCCGCTGCTGGACATAGGCCTCCCCCAAAAGATCTCCACGTCGATCGGTCCCGCGTTGCTGGCATCCAGTGGATTCCCGTGATTCTCACCAGATCGTCGGTCCACTTTGTGGAAGGCCTCCCAACACTAAGTCTACATCTACGCGGGCGCCACTCGAGGACCTTATTGCCCCATCGGTCATCGGTCCTTCGAGCAACGTGCCCTGCCCACTGCCGCTTAAATCTGGCAATCTTTTGAGCTATGTCGGCGACCTTAGTACAGCCTTCGAACATTCTAAATATTTCTATACTAATGAAAACATCGAACGATGCGAGCAACGCGTGCTCGATCGACGTGGAGACCTTTAGAGGAGGCCTATGTCTAGCAGTGGACGTCAATCCGCTGATGATGATGAAATACTATTTTATAAGGTCCTCATTTATTTTCCACATATGTGCACAAATATTTAATTGAATTGATCTGTTTTTATGTGTTAGTATCAGAAGGTGCGTATGACTTGGCGCATGCGCGCGGGCGGCTGACGTCTTGTTGTAACCCATGTGTTTACCGTTTACCTGTATAAACGTACGCACAGCTGTCGCGCAAGTTTCTCCGTCGCGCGCTGCTATCTGCAGCGCCGCGCTCGTAAGCTCACCTGACCTACTTTTACTTGCGCTGCTATTAAGGAAACGATGCACATACATCGATACTGCGGTGTAGTACGTGGACGTACCTACTACGTACTGATTAAACAAGCCACGCCGCAATGTCACCCGGCGCGGCCACACGAGTGCCCCAGCCGTGGGGCCAGCGGTTGCGTTCTCCTCTTCTGTTTTGTTTTGTACTGATGCAACTGACGCTGCTCGAAGGATAAACTAACCATAAATTATTTAAGTTAAGGCACTTCAAGTTGAGTTCTTCACGTTGCTTTACGCAGTTTGCCTCGCGTAAAGCTTGTTGTGTAAAGATAGATGTATTGGGTTTATTACTTTGTCTCCACACATAGCGTCACACGAGCATAAAGTTTTTTATTGCTGCGATGCAATTAACAGGCGTCAGTTCTCGTTACATTCATTTTCTCGTAATTACTTGTCTTCTAAATGTAAGTTCTTATTCCTTGTACAGAAACATTCTTTGAAAAAGTATGCAATGAAGGATTATTTAATTTCTATAAACGTGTTTGTAATCGACTTATGTCACCCTTTATTTAATATAAAATCTTCATACATAAATGTTATATGTTACTGGTGGTAGGTCTTTGTTGCTGGAGACTGGAGAGTCTAGGTAGGTACCACCGCAGCGCCTATTGTAGCCGACAAACAGTAGTGTGCAAACATTGCTATTCCGGTTTGAAGGGCGCTGTAGCTAGTGTAATTGCTGTGGTAAGGCTAACTAACGTTTATCGAGCACAATGTGGTGCAGAGTATAGAATTTTAACTAGCACCACGTTATTATGCCCAGGCGTAATACTTACCATCAGCTGGAAGTCCCGCTAGTCTCGTCGCTTAATGAAATAAAAAAATCTTTTTAAGAAAATATAAAAAGAAACTAGAAAATTATCATTTATGTTTTCAAACAATCCCGATAAACATGTTTTAATATTACCGTCATACTAATTGATATTAATTACAAATGTCGATAGATAAAAGTGTAAACATGTTATTATGCATCTAACGACTAATTCCCGTATTGTAAACCATAATGGATGCTGCCAAGCTCGTAGAGATGGTTCAATCTGCATTTCACAGAAACAATTTAGCTCCAATCAAAGTCCGTAATCACGGCGGGCCCGGAGTGGGCCGCGGCTCTCTCCCCCACGCTCTCCCACGCCCCGCCCCATGGAAACGAGCCCAACTCATTAAGCCGTCCGATCGCTCGAATCTTTCACTTGTCTGCTTTTAATTACACGCGAGCGACACACTTGGCCCCGCGCACAACAACAGTAACAATAGGAAGCAATTTCCGGCGCCCAGGGTCCAGCGGCCGAATTGTTTGCAACGCCGTTACCCAGTTAATCAAATTGTCCGCGACGCTCATCGCTGATGATTGGACCCGCGGTGCAGCCGCGTCACCAACTGACTCACCAGTGTGCAGTTTTGTGTGGAGATAGGTGCTCGTTACCACTCACACATATAAAATGTAGCACTTTATGACAACGGTACATGCAAATACTTCATAACCCGTAACATAAGGACCTAATGACAGCCCTTGCACCAGTAATAAGTTACCAATTTATTTATCTTACACTTTTCTAAGTGATAGTAATATTTTACAAACTTTAATATGTAGATTTCCTACGGCAAGAGTTACAAAACAAAACTAAAGCTAGTCAAAAGCAAAAACCTCCAAAAAACTGAACCGAGAACATAGGCGAATATACTGAAAACGAAGTGCGAAGCGAATAAATTACTATATCCCGATTTACAGGATACTGTTGCTAATTTCATTATTGGGTTAACTCAATTCGTCTCAACTATCATGTCCCAATATGTTGTGTATACATCCTATCATCTGATTATTCTGAATACATGTTGCCACAGACTAGTATCCTTGACACAGTGCAGACGCGCTGCAACGTTGCTCACCTCGTGTCCGTGTTCCCATTGTTGCGAATTCCGTTCGTATCGAATAAATATTCGTGAGCAGCTTGTCTCCCAAATACCTATTGGACTAGATTACAATCCACGCAGATCTTTGGAAATTACGAAACATAACAAAGACAGTATAATCCCTAACCACACTTTAGCATCCTTGTTTTGAATATTATAGTTGTAAAAATAGCTAATAATATATATACACGTGAAAAGTATATTTAGTAACTTAAATAAATAATAGCTGGCCAGTGGAAAGTAAAAAGTTCTTCAATTCAACGATTCCATCGGGCCTCTCCGCCAGCTCACGTGTTTGTGGAGCACTCGATCTTTGCGTGTCGGATTCCAATTAATTCACTACTGTTGTGTCAGTACAGTACGTGTGTCAGTACTGCACACTGCACTTCATTCCAAATAATTTAAAGAGTGTTGATTTACTCGGTTATTAGTAATTTGTTGTTGTTGTACAGATTGGGAGTACTAGGTGTACCGGTATGAAGTGAGCGTCAAAATACAAATGTCTCGATAGGGAACATTTGTTTAGAACGAGCCTTTATTTTTTTTTTGTTTGTTTGCTATGACATCTGTGAAACATATTTAGTCTACATCAAGGCATTGAACAGACAACATCATATTTTTTCATCGTGTTAAAAATGTCGAATTTTGTACCAGAAAGTGATGATTCGCAGAAAGCATTAATTTTTTGTTTTCATTTGAAGAAAAGTGCTGCAGAGTCGCATGCGAGTCGAATACTTGTCGAGGCATATGGTGATCATGCTCTATCAGAAGCAACATGCAAAAGATGGTTTCAACGGTTCAGAAATAATGATTTTGATGTGAGAAATGAAGAACGTGGAAGACCACCAAAAAAGTTTGAAGACGCCGAATTGCAAACGATATTGGATGAAGATGACACTGAATCAAAAGCAAATGGCAGAAATGTTAAATGTTGCACAACAACACAACAAACAATTTCTGACCGTTTAAAAGCTATGGGAAAGATCCAAAAGTGTGGAAAATGGGTGCCACATGAATTGAATGAAAGACAGATGGAAAACCGAAAAAACACTTGTGAAATTTTGCTTCAAAGACACGAAAGAAAATCGGTTTTGCATCGGATTGTTACTGGCAATGAAAAATGGATTTATTTTAAGAATCCTAAACGGAAAAAATCATGGGTTAATCCGGGACAACCATCAACCATCAACATCGACTGCTGCAACCAGATCGATTCGGCAAGAAGACAATGCTGTGTGTTTGGTGGTATCAGAAAGGTGTGTGGTGTGGTGTACCACGAGCTCCTAAACTCCCACCTGGTGAAACCGTTAATACTGATCGCTGATCGCTACCGACAACAAATGATCAATTTGAACCATGCATTGATCGAGAAACGACCAGAATGGGCCAGAAGACACGGCAAGGTAATTTTGCTCCATGACAATGCACCTGCACACAAAGCAAAACCGGTTCAGGATACAATCAAAACACTTGGCTGGGAGCTGCTACCTGCTACCCCACCCGCCGTATTCACCAGACTTGAAATGTTTTTTACTTTCCCATTAATAATTAGTGTTTTATCTTCACAAAAAAACGCTCATTTCATACCGGTACACCTAAGTATATTGAATAGAGTAGCGTACCTTATACTCAGAATCACCAAACGGTATTCGCTGAAGGTCATACAGGTATATGCACCAACTTCGACGCACCCCAATAAGGAACTGGAAGTAATGTATGAGGACATCTCTCGAGCAATGCATTCTTTTATTATTTAGATTTCAAAGCAAGGCTAGGCAAACGTTGTGGCGAGGAGTTGCAAGTGGGGTACTTTGGTGAAGGAATCCGGAACTACCGCGGTCACATGCTGGCCGACTTCTTGGAGAAGGAAGGTCTGCACATAACGAACTACTTCTTCAGGAAACAGCAGCATCGGAAATGGACCTGGAAGAGTCCGAACCGTACCACAAAAAATGAGATCGACTTCGTACTGTCGACAGAAGCTCGAATATTTAATGACGTCTCAGTGATCAACTCATTCAACATAGAAAGTCATCGCCAAATGGTTAGAGGCACCTTGAATCTAAAAGTGGAGCTCGAGAGATATCGACTGATAAAGTCCACGCTGCGCCCAGGTACCGCCGAGATCCAAAACAAAACCCTGAGGACTTTCAATTCGAATTACAAAATCGTTTCGCATTCCTAGAGAGCTGCACTGACGTGGACACTTTTAATGACAGGTTCGTGGAAACTGTCCGTTCGGTGGGGTCGAGCTTCTTTAAACCTAGCCGAACCAAAAGAGGTAAAAAAATCTCTGAGCCGACTCTCAAGTTTATAGAGAAACGACGTGAGATGGTTCTGCAGTCTTCGGAAGTCGCTTCTCGCTATCGACGGCTCAACAAGCAAATCTCTAAGTCACTGACTCGCGACCTGCGCCGATTTAATAATATAAATTGTATTTAAGAGACAATTGAGCGTAACCAAGGCTCCAAAGTTTTGGCTTGAGTTTCTGTTGTCGGGCAGAGCATAATGACTAAGCTGAAGACTGGGGATAGCAGAATCATTACCTCCCGCCCTGAGCTTCTGGCTGAGATAGAAGACTTCTACGAACAACTTTACACGACATCACAAGCACCTGTCAGCAATCAGGACACCGATCCAAGAGCCAAATTAACCCGCCACTATACCGAAGATATCCCGGACGTCAGCCTGTACGAGATTAGTATGGCTCTAAAACAGCTGAAGAACAATAAGGCGCCGGGTGATGATAGGGTTACGGCTGAGCTTCTGAAGGCAGGCGGGGGACCAGTGCTAATGGTCCTTCAGAAGCCATTTAACTGTGTCATACTCGAGGGCAAAACGCCAAAAGCAAGGCACAGAGGTGTGGTGAAACTCTTCTTCAAAAAGGGCGATAAGACCCAGTTGAAGAACTATCGACCCAACTCACTTCTGAACCACATATATAAGCTGTTTTCTAGTCATAACGAATCGTCTCGAACGCAGCCTTGACGACTTCCAGCCTCCTCAACAGGCCCGATTCAGAAAAGGCTTTAGCACTATAGACCATATGCATACGCTGCGGAAAGTCATACAGAAGACAGAAAAGTACAGCTTGCCTTTATCCTTAGCGTCTGTGGACTATGAAAACGCCTTTGACTCAGTCGAGACTTGGGCAGTGCTTCAGTCACTTCAGAGCTGCCAAATAGACTATAGATACATCCAAGTGTTGCAGTCGTTGTACGAAAACGCCACCATGACAGTCTGTCTCCGGGACCATTTCTCGAAACCCATCCAGCTGCAACGAAGTGTCAGCTAGGCGACTTCATGTCGCCGAAACTGGTTACAGCTACGCTGGAAGACGTGTTCAAGCTTTTGGACTGGGAAGGACTTGGCATCAATAGAAACGGCGAGTACATGACTCACCTACGATTTGCCGATGATATCGTACTCATGGCTGAGATCCTGGAAGACCTTGACAAAATGCTCGACGACCTCTGGAAAGCATCTCAACGCGTGGGACTGAATATCAATATGGAGAAGACAAAAATTATGTCAAATGCCCATATTGTACACACGCCAATTATGATTGCAGACTCTACACTGCTATTTGTTGACAAATAGATTTACCTGGGACAAATAGTTTAGCTTGGTAAGTCCAACTTTCAGAATGAGGTCAATCGACGACTCCAACTTGACTGGGCAGAGTTCGGGAGGCTACGTAGCATATTCTCGTCCCAACTACCGCAGTGTCTAAAGACAAAGGTCTTTAATTCGTGCATGTTGCCAATGATGAGTATGAGTATGAGTGAGGCACCGAGACGTGGCCGCTTACAGTGGGCCGCGTGAAAAGGCCTCAAGTCGCACAGAGCAATGGAAAGGGCTATGCTCGGGGTTTCCCTGCGTGATCGAATATGAAATGAGGAGGTTCGCATGAGAACTAAGGTCACCGACATAGTCCAAAAGATTGCAACCCTCAAATGGCAATGGACAGGACACATCGCTCGAAGGACTGACAGTCGATGGGGCACTAAGGTCCTCGAATGGCGACCGCGTAGCGGTAGACGTAGTGTTGGCAGGCGCCCCACCCGTTGGTCCAACGATCTGGTGAAGGCTGCGGGAAGCGTACAATCCAACGATGTGGAGATCTTTGGGGGAGGCCTATGTTCAGCAGTGGATGTCTATCGGCTGATATTGATGATGATGATTAGTTTTTTACCTTAGGATGTTGGTTCAATAGTTTAATATTACAATAAAAACTATAATTATTCTAACACACACAAGCCCGAACGCAAAATTTTGTAAGTTTTATCTTGAATTATTTCACCTCGTTGTTCAAGTTTTACTTTCTATATCGGCGAGGAAATGGGTATTGCCGTATTAGAAATACGTAGTAATGATGTTGTCGCATTCAATGTACTAAAATTGTTGAGATGCGGTAAGAGCCGGCCGCCGGGCAAGCGAGCTTTGAGGAGCGTTGTAATGAACTTCAGTGTCATTTATTTTACTTATTAGAGATAAGGTATTGAAGACAAGGAATGTTCAAATGGTAGTGCACCAGATTGTTCATTATTGTAAATATTATTATAATATTATTACATTAGATCGTTACGAAGGCTGAGTGGGAAAACGTTTAAATTATAATTATTCTGTCGCTAATAATTCACGTCGTTTGATCAGACAAGCACCGTGATCGCAGAAAATTGGTTTTGAATTTACTCAACGAGGCGGCTCCGTAACGCCAGGCGGTTGATATTAAACCTTTTTCGTTATTGCATAAGGTATTTATTGTAATGAAACCGCCGGCACGACCAATTGATGGAATAATTTGCAAAATCTGAATCGCTGAGTAACAGCTTCGATAGGCGAATCTTTTTGTTGGTGAGATCGTCGAGGAGTCGCGGGGACGGGAATGGAGACGTGTTCCGATATTTAGGCACGGTTTTGTGGTGAGCATTTGCCCGTAATAAAGTTTGTACGCGATTCTAAACGCGCACAGAATTTGCAATCAATAACTATTTAAAAATAGTGTTTCAATGAAAATGGGTAATCTTAGCACACTACTTACGGAAGGATCGCTGCCCGCGTGTTTGTGATACGGATACGTGGCGGTTTAAACTGATAGTGGGGGTGCGCGTGCAGCCAGCGGGCACGCGCGAGCGCTCCGCCACAGGTGCAGATGTGGGCGGGCGGCACGGCACCACTTCCGCCGGACGCGGCCGGACGAGCCTCAAGCATAACTGGATCTCACGTGCTTCATCTGGCATTAAACTGATAGTGTATGTGCGTGCGCAGCCAGCGGGAACGCGCGAGCGCTCCGCCACAGGTGTAGATGTGGGCGGGCGGCGCGGCACCACTTCCGCCGGACGCGGCCGGACGAGCCTCAAACATAACTGGATCTCACGTGCTTCATCTGGCATTAAACTGATAGTGTATGTACGCGCGCAGCCAGCGGGCACGCGCAAGCGCTCCGCCACAGGTGTAGATGTGGGCGGGCGGCGCGGCACCACTTCCGCCGGTCGCGGCCGGTCGAGCCTCAAGCATAACTGGATCTCACGTGCTTCATCTGGCATTAAACTGATAGTGTATGTGCGCGCGCAGCCAGCGGGCACGCGCGAGCGCTCCGCCACAGGTGTAGATGTGGGCGGGCGGCGCGGCACCACTTCCGCCGGACGCGGCCGGACGAGCCTCAAACATAACTGGATCTCACGTGCTTCATCTGGCATTAAACTGATAGTGTATGTACGCGCGCAGCCAGCGGGCACGTGCGAGCGCTCCGCCACAAGTGTAGATGGGGGCGGGCGGCGCGGCACCACTTCCGCCGGTCGCGGCCGGTCGAGCCTCAAGCATAACTGGATCTCACGTGCTTCATCTGGCATTAAACTGATAGTGTATGTGCGCGCGCAGCCAGCGGGCACGCGCGAGCGCTCCGCCACAGGTGTAGATGTGGGCGGGCGGCGCGGCACCACTTCCGCCGGTCGCGGCCGGTCGAGCCTCAAGCATAACTGGATCTCACGTGCTTCATCTGGCATTAAACTGATAGTGTATGTGCGCGCGCAGCCAGCGGGCACGCGCGAGCGCTCCGCCACAGGTGTAGATGTGGGCGGGCGGCGCGGCACCACTTCCGCCGGTCGCGGCCGGTCGAGCCTCAAGCATAACTGGATCTCACGTGCTTCATCTGGCATTAAACTGATAGTGTATGTGCGCGCGCAGCCAGCGGGCACGCGCGAGCGCTCCGCCACAGGTGTAGATGTGGGCGGGCGGCGCGGCACCACTTCCGCCGGTCGCGGCCGGTCGAGCCTCAAGCATAACTGGATCTCACGTGCTTCATCTGGCATTAAACTGATAGTGTATGTGCGCGCGCAGCCAGCGGGCACGCGCGAGCGCTCCGCCACAGGTGTAGATGTGGGCGGGCGGCGCGGCACCACTTCCGCCGGTCGCGGCCGGTCGAGCCTCAAGCATAACTGGATCTCACGTGCTTCATCTGGCATTAAACTGATAGTGTATGTGCGCGCGCAGCCAGCGGGCACGCGCGAGCGCTCCGCCACAGGTGTAGATGTGGGCGGGCGGCGCGGCACCACTTCCGCCGGACGCGGCCGGTCGAGCCTCAAGCATAACTGGATCTCACGTGCTTCATCTGGCATTAAACTGATAGTGTATGTGCGCGCGCAGCCAGCGGGCACGCGCGAGCGCTCCGCCACAGGTGTAGATGTGGGCGGGCGGCGCGGCACCACTTCCGCCGGACGCGGCCGGTCGAGCCTCAAGCATAACTGGATCTCACGTGCTTCATCTGGCATTAAACTGATAGTGTATGTGCGCGCGCAGCCAGCGGTCACGCGCGAGCGCTCCGCCACAGGTGTAGATGTGGGCGGGCGGCGCGGCACCACTTCCGCCGGTCGCGGCCGGTCGAGCCTCAAGCATAACTGGATCTCACGTGCTTCATCTGGCATTAAACTGATAGTGTATGTGCGCGCGCAGCCAGCGGGCACGCGCGAGCGCTCCGCCACAGGTGTAGATGTGGGCGGGCGACGCGGCACCACTTCCGCCGGTCGCGGCCGGTCGAGCCTCAAGCATAACTGGATCTCACGTGCTTCATCTGGCATTAAACTGATAGTGTATGTGCGCGCACAGCCAGCGGGCACGCGCGAGCGCTCCGCCACAGGTGTAGATGTGGGCGGGCGACGCGGCACCACTTCCGCCGGTCGCGGCCGGTCGAGCCTCAAGCATAACTGGATCTCACGTGCTTCATCTGGCATTAAATTGACGTAATTATATTTTTAACCATCCGATGCAATAACGCAAGCGTTATAATTCCGTTTAAGTGTCCGTGTTGTAAGTTGAGTTGCAGCTCTCGTAACAACTATACCTGCTTTTGAAGTAAGTTATTATAAGTTTGTATTTTATAACAAACTAAATCTCTATTTCGAACAATGGAGTAGGTCTGATAATCTTCAAACAGCTGCTAAACCGACTGCATGAGCATGAGAACATTAGATAAGATGGGAGAGCTTACTTCACTTTAGGAAAATAATAGGGGGACCGGAAAGTAATGTCGTTTCTGCGCATGCCAATACTTGATTGTCATTTGTCAGCTCATTGTTTTGTTCAGAGGCGTACCAAAGACATTGTGAGGTTATAGTGATTTCTTTACTTATAGACAATTGAATTACAATTTTTTTTTGTAATTTTGGGTAAAATGGCCAGCCAAATACCAGAAGAGGTACACATCCGGCATTGCATGCTCTTTGAGTTTCGCAAGGGAAATAACGCAACAGTTGCTACCAAAAACATTTGCGATGTTTATCCAAATGCACTGGACATTCGTAAATGCCAAAGGTGGTTTTCCAAGTTCAAATCGGGTAATTTTGATCTTTCCGACTCGTATCGATCAGGAAGACCATCAGCGTTAGACAACGACGTGTTAAGGGCGGAAGTGGAAGCAAATCCGTGTCAGACGATCGAGGAATTGTCAAACAGTCTCAACAAACCTTGGTCGACCATCCAAGAACATTTGAAGCAGATTGGAAAAGTAAGCAGAGCAGGTGTTTGGGTCCCGCATAATCTGTCCGAACAGAATAAGGCTAACCGATCAATCACATGCAACTTATTGCTTCAACGACACAACACAGAAGCGTTTTTTGATCGCTTGATCACAGGAGATGAGAAATGGGTCCTGTATGATAACCCAAAACGCAAAAGGCAGTGGCTCTCTCCAAATGAAATCCCTCGGAGTACTGCTAAGCCAGGTTTACACCCCAAAAAAGCGCTTTTGTGTGTTTGGTGGAGTATTCGCGGCATTGTTCATTTTGAATTACTGAAACCTGGAGAAACTGTTACTGCAGACCTCTACAGCGAACAATTGCAGCGAGTCAATCAATCTTTAATTGAAAAGTGGCCAGCGATTGTCAACCGAAAAGGCGTCATTCTCCAACATGACAATGTAAGACCGCACTGCGCAAGGCGAACTCTAGAAAAAATTAATGAATTGGGGTGGGAGGTGCTGCCTCATCCACCATATTCGCCCGATGTTGCACCATCGGATTTCCACTTATTCCGAGCGCTGCAACACTTTTTAAGTGGCAAAACATTTGCAAATTTGGATGATATCCAAAATGCCATCTCTAGATATTTTGCCGAAAAACCAATTAATTTTTATCGATCAGGGATTGAAAATTTACTCACTAGATGGCAAAAGGTTATTGACAATGATGGGGAATACATCATTGATTAAAAATAAAGACTCGTTAAAAATGTATGTGTTTGTATTTAGCGTAAGAAAACGACATTACTTTCCGGTCCCCCTATTAGAAGCTAGTGATGCTTCTTTAACATCGTGAAATGTCACCGACCGCACGTAACACAACAATAAATTATTATTTTTCAGTTAGATCTGGATTTTTTCAATAAAGTTTTTTAGACAAGGTTAAAAAAAATTATTCGTTTACTTAATTTCAAAAGATATTATAATTTGTAAACTATACTGGTTTTGAATTAGTTATTCATCTACGTTTTATGTAAGCTGTTAATTTTCAATCGCTCGCCTCGTTTTGCTAATTTAGCATTTTCTAAGAGTACTCTTGAATCTTAACACTGAAATGGCATATTGATGAGGTCGACGCCAATACAGACTCGGGACTCGACACTTGACACCTTTATTTAAGGTTATCGTTTCACATTGCTAGGCATTCTCATAAATCGGTAAGGCTAAATATATACTTAATTTATTCTTTATCGTATTACGGCCAGGAAACGTCAAATTTGATAAAACAACAGCCTTCAAATTCAAATTGTCAATAAAAGAAAAAAGATAATCGAGACAATATATAGTTCAAGCTTAGTTCTGTTTAAGTAATATTTGTAAAAAAATAACTTTAGTAACGCAGAAGATTTTACAAGTACTTTTTTAAATTTACTCTTTAAAGAAAAATATGTCCACGAAACGAAAAAGCTTTTAACTAAGATTATAAGTTGGTCATGGCATTGTAAGCCATGCCACAGCGCAGCACAGCACGGCACAGCACGGCACGGCACGGACGGGGGCTGCATTGAGGGAGCATTCCCCGATCATTGGCTGCTTAACGCGGCAGTTGATCTACTACTTTACTAGTTTCGAAAGAATTTTGCAATGAATATGCAGTGCCGCGACGTTTGGCGGGACCCGGCCGAACGGGGCTCGACTGGCCGGCTGCTGCTTGCACAGGAGATCGGTGTGACGTAACAACTTTTATTCAAAGATTTTATCGTAATACCGAACTCTTAGAGCTGAAACGTTTCTGCCAATGGAATGAAACCGTTCCAGCGGTTGTTTACATGTAACTGTTGAAAACCAGGCAACGGTTGTTTTCGTAATCGGAAATTGCGTATGAAAAATGTTTAACGGACACGTTCTAAACATTAGGAAATTCTTAATGGCGATATTCTAACAAATAAATAGCCCAAACACGTAACATTTATTTTTTAAAGATCAATTAATGATCTAATGATTTTACATCTAAATTTTTTTAAATCTAAATAAGCAAATATATTATTGAACAATTTTCTTTTTGTCGAAGGAGAGCGCGCATGGAGAATAGTTTCTGATACAGTATTGCATGGTAAGAGACCCCCGCGTGGTGCACAAATAAGTCTCCTTACCTCGCGTTTAAGACTCGTAATAAAGGCAATGTTATTTTGCTGTGAACTGATTTGTTTTACCGATTAAAGTTCTTGGTAATGCATTTGAACTATAATCATTATCGAGAATGTAACATTAGGAGGTTATCCTACACGGAGACGCTTGTCAAGTCATTGTTACAAAGGTGAGGTCTCACGTTAGACTGGGCCAACAGAGCCTGTCCCAAAGTGACGAGTAATGTGACATGCAGAAAACAAATCTTTAGCAATACCTGTATTGTCTATCACGTTTTATATTATTACGCGTTATCTTTGTTCCATTATTTAATAACGCCATTTTTGTTCTTAACGACGTAAGACACACACACACACTGCATCTGCCGAATCATTTATTTGAAAAATTTATATCCTTTTTTTTTTTTTGTTTCACTTTAAACCATATTTGTCATTTTTTCTTTTCAGGTAATGGTAGCAAATAATTTATTTATTTATTTTATTTTATTTATTTATACACACAGAAATTACGATACAGTTACAAAAAAAAAGCAGAAAAATAAGTGTAAAGGCGCTACTTATTCCAATATGGAATTTCTTCCAGTAGACCTGCGGTATGAAAATTTTCCAAGTTACAGTAAGTTCGGTGCACTCAGATAAAACTAAAGCTTATGTACTAAATTTAGACTATTATTGTCTATAAATTGCAGAGCGAAACAGAAAAATGAAATACATATATATAAAATCAAAAATAGTAAAATAATTATAGTAATAAAACAAAAAAAAAAAAAAAAATTATGGACATTAAGATAACTCAAAATAATGATCTTTGACGCGCTTTTTAAAAAGTGCCACTGTCCTAATCTCACGAATTGCGGGAGGCAGTGCATTCCAGAGTCTGACTGCATGTACGGCGAAAGAATGAGAATAGGATTGGGAACGATGGGGTGGAAATTTTAGAATGGTTTTGAGGTGAGATCTACATTTCTCATTGGATGAATGAGCGAAGGAGAAACCTATTCGTAAATACAATGGATATGAAGGATGTTATGAAGGAAACAAAGAGTTATAATGTTACGATAGTAAATTTTTCTGCACTGAAAACAGGCCAAAATAGAATGACTAACAAAACTAACATGTTATGTAAAATTACCTCCTAAAAATTTGTAAAACAATAGTTTATTATTGAATGAGATAATTTGTAAAAATTGTGATCTATTTGATTGCATGCCTAAACTCCTCATCCTTTATTGCAGTGATTGCTGACCCACCCTTACCTTTACCGATGTCAGTCACAAATTAACGTGTTCCTATACTATTTAATAATAACCATCGTCACATTCTTCTCAATTTGCCTACCACTGTTGTATTCGCACCCGCGCATGTCTATTAAAGAATTACAGATTTATTTCCATACTTCCCAGAAAACATCGTGAAAATTTTTCACATAAAAAACAATTGTTTTGTTTCTGAAAATTTAATCGCAAAAAAAATTTCGCGAAAAAGTTACGTGAAAAATCGAAAATAAATGCTCAAAGCCAAGTATTCAAACTGTGCGGGTGGGGTGAGTCCCCGGGGTCCAGCGAGGCATGAGCCAGGCGATTTACACTGTCCACGGTTTCAATGACAGGCCATCAAAAGAAACAAGAAAAATCCCTTGTACTTATTATAATTAACTTCACCAAAATTACTACACACAAAAAATATTTCGTCGCGCGCACAATTTTTCAATAGATCTGTTTCACTGTACGAGGAGCGATCAAAAAGTAGTGAGACCGACATTATAAACTCCTTGGTAAGAAAAAAATACTGGCATAGCTTAGATTCATATTTGTAATATTAATAAGGAAAAAATCTTCTTTTTTCCTTTGGTTTTTCTGAATGCAGTGATTTGTTTGGTGTTTGGTTTGGATTTGGTGGGAAAAGCGCAGGAATCAGTGTGCGTGGAGACTATGTAGAAAAATAAATTATTAAGTTATTAATAGTCATTATATTCTATCTCATTCTCACTACTTTATGATCCCTCCTCTTACAACTGATAAACTTTTCTTTTTCGTTCTTCGGCAAAATCCGTTTGTCTCATGACTTGACACTGTTATAAAGCAAAAGGCATCATAATTATAAAGGCTTCCCTTAAAAGGTCTCTATCAAATAGCCCTACTCGGTTCACATCTTCCTGCGGCTTCTGGTAACGCTGCCTCTACCGACGGGTACGGACCATAAAGTTTCTTACCTATTATTAAAGTATGAGACACGTCTAGATAACATAAAGTATTTGATAAATTGTTTTAGAAGCGTCCATAATATGTACGATTAGAAGTATAAAAGTTTTACAGCTCTTAAGAGATCTTTAATGTCGGTAGAATTGCCAACTTGTAGTACAGTATAGGTGAGTGCGTTCGATGAAATAATAAAAGTTCCATGGATAAGAGCACTTCCGCCGGGAGCGGCCGCAGAGTAAGTGCTCACCCTTTAATAGAATGCGTTTCGCGTTTTCTTAAACATCACATTGTCTAGCAGTTATAAAAATGGAGAATGTGATCACCGTGATTTTAAGAACGATCCAAATTTAATCCATTTTCACAGTAAATATTTTCGTTACAAAATATTTTTACATGGCATATATATATTATTACAGTTTATTTTTGAAACTATAACGAGTAATATACAGCTATTAATAGGATTTTTTGCGGTCTAACGCAGGCATCCAGTAATGGGCCGGTGCGTTCCGTAGATCTCGGAACTTCCTCTAGTGCACTGAGGGAGACCACCGAAGGGGTTTTACTGAGTAGAAGCCCCACATAACCTTGTCTTCCACCCAGAAGCCAGGTATCTTTTAAGATTTCCCCCGCGATAAAAAAAAACACGCGTCCACTAATGGACCTTCCGTCGGCCGGTGTTATTGTGCGGTCTATTTCGTGTTCAGTGTAATGTCCTACACTGTATTTATTAAAACAATGACATTAAAAATCTATCTAACCATCGCCGTTCATGTAGTACGTACACGTACCAGCCATGTAGGTGTAATACCTCACAACCCCGCCACAGCGCCGTGACAACGGCTGTGTGTCCTCCAGTAGTGCGGTACGGTACGGTACGGTACGGTACGAGGTATACACATATATTTGCGTTCCGTCCGTCAATGGCAGGGCTGGGACATTAATTTCCTCGGCGTGTGTACTCGCCCGAAGGTATGATTTAATACGGTTCGAGAACATGCCGTCATATTATATGTAGTAATTGGATTGGGCTGATGGAGGGTCGTTTGGATCGCGGATTCCTATGTATAGTAATTTGTTTCGACCCGGAGATTGAGCTAAGTGGCATCCCCATCTACCGCACCTTATGCGTATTCCTAAAGAGAGCTGTTAAAACTATGTCTAATATGTTCTTACAACGATAAGTTTTTGTGGTATTTTAATATATGGAATTATTGTCTTCGATCACTATACTGTGAATAAATCAAAACTTTCAGCCTACGTATAAATCAAAAGCCGGAAAACACCGCGTTCAAACTTACTTCGATTGAGAATAACGCTTGGGGCGCCCGCTCCCGCCACCCCCATGACCCCCGCCACCCCCGTCGGCTTGTACGTGTAGGTGAGTCCTGCATACGAAACCTGTTTTCCAGATTCTTCGCAAGCCGTCACCGTATGCTCCTCTCTTTGCGGTTGCTCTCTGGTTTAGTTAGACTGCACGTTCCTGCCTTTTCTTTCCGCATCATCAGAGTCCCGCGCGCACTGAAAAAAATACGGCGGGAGCACTGTATATACGTCGAAAAGCACCGTTTAATAGGTAGATAGCTGATGACATTATCTTATTATTTCTTAATTAATAAATAAATGTCATTACTCTTAAATGAAACATCTTATTTGACTTAAAAGTATTCAAGTAAAGTTACTTTGAAACAAAAATTATGTCGGAATCGGTTCAAACGTTAATTCGCTACATTATTATTGTATACGTTTATAGTCGTAACATAAGTCTTTGTCAAAAGAATAAAGGACAATATTGTTACAATAAGTATTATAACAGGTGCTACGTGTTTGCTGCTGGAGACCGTCTACGTGCTACCGCAGCTCCTATTGCCGTCGGCATCATACAGTGCTGTGGAAACATTACTGTGTTCCGTTTCGAAAGTTGCTGTAGCTAGTCAAATTACTGACTGGAGTATCGTATCGTATATTATATGAGAGCTAACATCCTACGTCTTAATGCGACAAACATAACGTGGTCCACCATCTTAGTCAGTGTTACATTGTTATAAGAAACATTAAAGGTCAAAAAACATATAAGGGAAAGGGTAGGGAGTTTAAGATGACCGCGCATTAAATCTTTTTCGCGCGCTGCGGCACTTCGCCCCTAAATTATAAACGAGAGCAACCCCATCCCAGTCAGAGTAATTTATCGTCTGGAGAGAACGCTGCTTTACTCGCCACATTAATTATACTCCACTCCACAGTTTCAGGACTCGCATATTTGCCTCAAAATTACGCAAAGTTGCCAGCGCAGATATTAGACTATACAGGAATTTCGAACGAAGATTATTAAAATGTTTACTGGTAACCAAATCATCATAGTGTTCATAAAGTGTTGTTCATTGTGTGTATGAGGACGAAATAGATTTTGAATGATTTGATTCGGCAATTTATCCTTATATTATATATAAAAAAACTCTAGTATTGTAATTAGAGTGTCACATTTATAACTTAACGATGATTTGGAGAATAATACAATTTAATTTTCATTAAGCGATGTACATAGATATACATCTAAAACTCGTAAAACTTCTTACAAAATACACCAAACCAACAACAAAACGAACGGCTGAAACCAAATTTTGCATCTTCTTCGTCTTAAAGTGCCTCTCCAACTTCACTAGTTGGTTAGCGATCAGCGTGGTACCCTCACTCCTGTCTCCCGTTCGGCGGAACAATTGGGACGCCTCAGATATGCCAATCCATTCCCTGATATTCTTCAATCCTGACTTTTTCCTTCTCCCCACCTTTCGTTATCCATAAACTTTACCCGTAATAATTAACTGCAGAAGATCATATCGCTGATGACGGAGTAGATAAATTTTACATACGCGATTAAAAACTAAAGGAACAACGGACATGGATAGAAGCCGCCGTGCGCGTGCCGTCAGTAGACCGGCGCGAGGATCCACCCACAGCCGACGGACGCGCTGGACTCGTGTCGCGGTTTAATTGCATGTGCATATTGCAGCAGCAGGATGTGTCGAGCGCGAACAGATGAAACAGTACCCCAGTACAAATAACAATGTCCACAACAAGATAACACAAAGTGAAGCCGGTGCGCGGTGCGCAGTGCCCTGCTCCGCCGCCGCGAAGGCGTCGAGAGGTACTCGCGCCCGACTCGAGCCACGATTTCACTACTCCGTAGATTGCTAAGAGAGGGCGTCGTGATGTGCCTTTAAACACGTCCCTCCCTTCCTCAATGACGTCAATCTTGAAGATTTTTTTAAGTATCCCGGTCAGTTCGGTGTGTTAGTGTGTCAGTGTGTCAGTGTTTTAAATTAGCGTTCCAATTAAAAGGTGTAACACATGCCAAGGAATTAAAACTATTATCCAGAATGCAAATGAATTCACCGAGGAACACACAACTGGATGTTGTTTATAGACACTTTAATTTTACTTAACGAACAATGACCCAACAAAGTTTGTACACTCTCTCATTATTTGTACGGATGTACTACTGCGATCCTTTAAATGGTGGATACTCGTGCAAAAGTTCTTTAGAAGGTCTGTTTGCCATTAACAGTACGTAGCCGTGCAAACATTGAGTTATATTTAAGTGCATGTATTTGCAAGAGATTGCATGTGCCGATATGAATAGGCGATAGAGTCAATACAACATTAGCTTCCACAACGTGTCGTGAGTCGTGACCGTGAACGTCTCGTACACATTGGATGTACAACAGCCAGTCGGGGAATGAATTACGCTGATACTTTTTCCGAGGTACAATTTGTATTAAAAACGACCGGCGGCTTTGCACGTTAATTAACATAATTACTTCGTCCGTGGAGGTTCCGCTTTTCACGAATATAATTGTATATTCTTTGAGAGTTTCCTTGTAAGGTTCATAGAAAAATCGCGCTGTAATTTGATTTTCGCGGAGTGTCGCGGCGGCGCGGCGCTGTATTGCGGAGTGTCGCGGCGGCGCGGCGTGGTGCCGCGTTTTGTGCTCCGAGTAATTTGATTAATGGACGGGAAATGGCTGTTTTTGTGTTCACTTGTTTGTTTTTATAATTTTTTTAATCTTTATTTCCGCTTGATGTTTGATTTGGTAAAACACAACTGCTTGTTAAAATGGCAACCAAATGGTTGAGGAAACTAGTGTATTAATTATAGTACACATACACATATGTATGTTCTAGCCCGTGCTGTCGAAACGGTTATTTGATTCATCTTAACCATTATATTTCAAAATAAGAGGGAAAGTACAAAAGATGGGGTATGAAAGTTTATATTTAGATGTTATAATTGCCTACGCCTGCCTGCGGTCTGTACCAACGGCTCGATAAAGCAGAGGTGACGCATTGGTGCGGAGTATTTACAAATGTTCATTTAGAACAAACGTATTTTAATAGCAAAAATTTGTTTGTATAGTAAGTTTACGTCATTAGTATTCTCGGGCAGGGCAAGATTCGCAGGTGCGAAACCGGTGTGCGGTTTATTCCGTTTGTCCAGCTTTTGGTGTCTGGTATTCGTATATGCATACAAATTTAACCTCGAATAGTTTCATTGCTAATGAAATTCCGCGCTGGTTGCAACGTGAAGCATGGGTAGTGGTTTTTAACCTGAGACAAAGAGGTCGTTCAAATAATTTGACACATATATTATGTTGTCCCTTACTTGTTTATTGATCATGACTTCTTTTTTGTTAGAGAAAGGAAAATTAATTTTGTATTAGAAAAGCTATTATAAAAAATCAGGTATAGTGTAAAAATGCAGGTATATACCTAATAAACATAAATATAGGTAAATATGTGTTGAACCATTTGCACAATACCTCGTTTCGACGATAAACGAGGTATTTTCAAGTGCCCTCCCTTACACCCAGTACTTACAGTTTCTCATGCGGGGAACGTAGCCGCCTTCTGTAGTGCTAGCTGTATGTAGTTGATGATGCCCCGGGCGGATGAAGCGGGGGTGGTTCTCATACCTAACTCCTCAGGTACGCTTTTAAGCGCCCTGGCCGCCCGACACGACAGAAATATAATGTCATTTTCCTTAATCCGAAATATATATATTTAATATATTTTTGACAGGCATGTCATTAAAACACTCAATAATTTTGTTATTAGCCAATCTTTCACTGGGCACAATAAATCAATTAATATAACCAGAAGACGCGCCGTTTGAAATATAACAAACGCGTGTTATGAGATTCGATTCGTTCGGTAAATATTAGCAGAGTCCTGTACAACATCGCAATACGTACACGTACACGTACACAATGTAACACTTACACTTCACTGCATCTTGTAACAACCTCTCGTTGTCACCGATCTTTCTCGCTCCTTCAACTACCCGAATGTAGCCTTTCATAGTTTTTTTAAGGTAATGCTACTGGCGCCCTTCCTTACATGCACGTCGGCGACAGTAAAATTGAACTGTGGGCTCGTGGGCCCACAACACAACACAACACAACACTGCGAGCTAAACTAAAAGTCGAACTTTAAGTGTAGTAGGTTTGTCCAATTATGATTATACAGTGAAACTATTCCTAAACTATCTACACTCGCAAGCGGCTCGTAATATTTTGCATTTATTATTTATATAGCAGTGCATCTGATTTTCATTTCAATCAATTCAATCTCATCTCTATTTTATTTGAATATACTTAATGTTAAATAAAAATTATTGTATCAGTGAACCAAATGCAAGTAATTAAATTAACTTGAATAAAATGAGAACAGTCACTATAACGCCATTTAGTCGAAAAGAGTTCATTTGAAGCGAGGAGTTGATTACGTGGGAAAAATAATTTACCTTGCATCAAAGAGACCGCTCCGACACCGCTCCGACACCGCTCCGACACCGCCCCGACACCGCCCCGACACCGCCCCGACACCGCCCCGACACCGCCCCGACACCGCCCCGACACCGCTCCGACACCGCTCCGACACCGCCCCGACACCGCCGCCAGCTAACGAATCCAATTTGATAAAGAACGTTCAATCATCGAGATACCCTCAAATGAGTCGCGAAATTGTCTTTCAAATCGCGATCGACAGATTCAGTCTTTGCGGCTCGTTAATTTTTTTTTTCTTTACTCTGTCTACTGTTACTGTGGCTTAGTGTAACCGAATATTGTGTACACTTACGTACTTACAGTAATATGCTTTTATTACCGTCCGAACAGGTCCCCACCTTGTCGTATCGGTGGGACTCAATCAATACCCGGCCGCTCCAGGTGAGCTCCGTTCGTTCACTTCGCTGTACCAGTAGAACAGACTTGTACTACCCTTCGCAGCCGTGGAGAAACCGCGGCTGGAGAGGAGTGTCGGTATTGCAGCTCACTGCTTTCCCTACCCTCGGCGACTGAGCGGTGGCGCACCGCTGATGCGGCGGCGGCGAGGCTTCACGGGAAGAGAAGTATTGCTTTTCGACGTTCTCCCTATTCTCCTGGCCATATAACGGTTGGCGGCATAGCCCAAGACCAGATCCGCTGCAAGGAGTCGGGAAAGTTTTCTTTGTGAGCTTCCATGGCTTCTGGGTAACGGATTCGGGGGATCCGTTGCCCGGGTAACGATAAGAGCCCGAGAGGAGGGCACGCTGAATGTTTCGGCGCTAAACACTGTTACAGATGTCGTTAGAGGGGTCTCTCCTCCCGAGATAGAGCTGCGCAGTACAGCCGGCGCTGGTGGGGTTGCGAAAGTTGACGATTTTAGTCGGCGCAAGTCCGATATAACCCGTCTTTGCCCTGTGAGGGCAGGTTTTACGAAAGCATTGCCCCCACCTAAGACGTATGTAAATAGTATACTTTTACCTACATTTCCATTTGATATTGACACATAGTTTATACTCTTGTTTTAGGAGTAAATAGATAAAGAAATAGAGTGAACAATATGTTTCACTTCTGATGAGAAGCTATGTTTACGTTGCGTATGTTATTTTTATTATATTAAGGGACCAGACAAGCAAGAGTCTCACCTGATGGTAAGCGATACGCCTGCGCATAACGACGCGGCTTTAGTGAAGATGATATATAATGCACTACATTGCGCCCGTCGTGCCAAATGTAAGACGTTGAGTCTCGTTACCCCAGTAATTACACTAGCTATAACGACTAATCAGGAACACGGTAATGTTTGCACAGAACCTACCTAGACGCCAGTTACTAATAACAGTGACATCGTCAGGTGAAGATTGCGGATGTTTCTCGTCAGATCACATTTGTTACATCAGACACAACGACTACATTTTTGCATTTTAATATGTATTTATTGTACGTGTATCATATGTAGGTGTGTTTGTATTGCACAGATGCCATGTTCGCACTCAGTACCTGCGACCCGAGTTACACAGAGTACCTCTGTGTAAGTCTCTCTTTGCATAGGAATCGTAGAAACGTTAGGAGAGGAGAGCAGTCAAGTGGCAATTGCAACGGCAAACGGCGAGAGGCTTCAGTGCGCCGTGCGGCCGATCGCACGGCTTTGATGCCTCCCCGCGGCGCCCCATTGATCCGAGATGAAGGTAATTTAGTGCCAACGTCGGTGCTTTGTGAGTCTGTGTCCTAGTCTTGTTAATTGTACCATCTCATCCACCTTCGAATAGACACTTGAATGTGCTTCGTATTGAATACTGTGACATTTTTATTGATCTAAGTTGTGTCGTTTTACATTTTTTTTCGTTTTTAATTTTTTGTTTGTTTTGATTAATCAGTATTTCTTTGTTTGTAAGCGAACTTGAGATTCATTGTACGCATTAAGCTGTCGCTTGAAACTTAAGCAATAATTCCTTTATCGTCATCTTTTATCGCTAATTTTATATTTGATTTGACGGATAGTGGTCCTTTATATATTATAATAAATAAATCATGATCTGCTACATTCATTTATGTAACTTACAAGCCCCCAAATATTACCTGATTGTTGTCAGCGGTCACACCCGATGGCGCTGCGCCGCTCCGCGCTGTGCGGTGCGGTGCCGTGCGGTGCTGCGGTGTTGCGGCTGCGCTCGTTAGCGCGCGCACCTATCCGTCGGGTAATTGCGTCCGCTGCGGTTGAGGTGGAATTATGGGCAATAAACAGATGCCCGCTGATTCTCAGCTGATAATATTTAGCACGATGGTCAGCGGAACGTTAATTTTGGACGCTACCGAAGCATTGCGTAAAACGGTAGCGAGCAAATATCATGCGGAAATGGAAACCACAGCCATCGCAACGGTGCCCCTATTGCACACAAGACAATGAAAATAATTTTCAAGTAGTTGCTGTTATAAAAAATAACGACCATTCACTGATATGTAAAATTGGTAGATTATTCACTGAGTTCTATGTTGTTAGGATAGGAAACTTTAGTAATACAGCATATAGTCGTATATTTCCATCACTATTTTCATTACCTAATTTTTTTATTTGAAGAAACGAGCATGAGAATCGCGACTGCGTTGGAGGCCTTTAACGAAGCTGTATGATCTTCTAATCGGATTGGTTCCTAAATACAGCGGATTACAACTGAATTCACGAAGTACTGATACATTACAAAAAGTTCCAAATATAATATTAAATGAGTACACTTTTTAATATTTTACTTGTACATAAATCTATATGTATCACCATTTATTACTAACTTGCATAGTATATGGACAACATCGCTCGAGTCAATGTGAAGGCACAAGACGATGCCATAAATAATGCAAGGTCAATCGCATAAGGTCAGCCTCGAGTCCCGAGCCATGCGCCACGTTATCCAAGAATTAAGATGCTATGTCAAATGGTTTTCAAATTGCTGCTTCCTGCTAGCTACTGTTTATATTTCAGCTATAGCTAAGATAGAACTGAATTTTGAACTTATCGGTGCCATAAATTTTTACGATCAAATGGTAATTGGTACCTCATTTTATAACAAGGTGATGAAATTTTCATCAAAGATTGTGCTCATCATCGCCTTGAAAAAGAAATAAACGTTAAATATTATAAAGCTGTGAGTCGAATTTCGTAAACATGTAATGTTGCAAATATTATTTATCCAGGAAATTTAATTATCTACAAAAGCCTTCAAAAGCCACACAATTGAATGCCTATTTTGTTAATAACTTATGGTTATATGGGATTTTCTATGGAATGCACCGGTACTCTACCGCGCTACGCCGCCACCATTACTCGCATTTGAAATCGGTATAATAATCATGGATGATCATGATAGACAAAGTGAGGAACAGTGTGATAAGGAAGTGGTGCGGCGTGGTTGAGGATGTAGTGACAAGGATAGAGAAAGGGATGCTTAGATGGTTCGGCCATGTTGAAAGAATGGATGAAAGAAAATTAACGAAAGAGATATACAAGGTAAAAAATGATTGGAAAAATCCCCGGTACCCGGTTGTTTAACCACGACCTTTATGTCACGTTCTTGTCGTACGTGATCCACTTTTCATCACCAGTTATCAGCTTCTTCAAAAATGGTTCGGTTTCTTTGCGTCGTAATAAAGAATCACAAACGAGTACACGGTTCATTATTAGGTTTCTTTCAGTGAGCTCGTAAGGTAGCCAAATATCGGGCCTTTTTTCTACTCAGTTTTTTTTCCAAATGCGCCAAAACTGTTTTGTGGCCAATTCCCAGTTCTTCAGCTACGTCGTGACTACTGATATGACGATCTTGCTCCACTTTTTCAAAAATGGCATCCATTTTATCCGCAATAGGGCAACCAGAGCGACGTGCATCTTTGACATCAAAATTTCGGGATTGAAAACGCTTTAACCCAATTTGTGCTACTCTCACAGACACTGCACACTGCACTAGCTCCATAAACATCGCAACATTTGTGCTAATCTCACAGACACTGCACACTGCACTAGCTCCATAAACATCGCAACATTTGTGCTACTCTCACAGACACTGCACACTGCACTAGCTCCATAAACATCGCAACATTTGTGCTACTCTCACAGACACTGCACACTGCACTAGCTCCATAAACATCGCAACATTTGTGCTACTCTCACAGACACTGCACACTGCACTAGCTCCATAAACATCGCAACATTTGTGCTACTCTCACAGACACTGCACACTGCACTAGCTCCATAAAAATCGTAACATTTGTGCTACTCTCACAGACACTGCGCACTGCACACTGCACTAGCTCCAAAAACATCGCAACATTTGTGCTACTCCACAGACACTGCGCACTGCACACTGCACTAGCTCCATAAACATCGCAACATTTGTGCTACTCTCACAGACACTGCGCACTGCACACTGCACTAGCTCCATAAACATCGTAACATTTGTGCTACTCTCACAGACACTGCGCACTGCACACTGCACTAGCTCCATAAACATCGTAACATTTGTGCTACTCTCACAGACACTGCGCACTGCACACTGCACTAGCTCCATAAACATCGTAACATTTGTGCTACTCTCACAGACACTGCGCACTGCACACTGCACTAGCTCCATAAACATCGTAACATTTGTGCTACTCTCACAGACACTGCGCACTGTACACTGCACTAGCTCCATAAACATCGTAACATTTGTGCTACTCTCACAGACACTGCGCACTGCACACTGCACTAGCTCCATAAACATCGTAACATTTGTGCTACTCTCACAGACACTGCGCACTGCAAACTGCACTAGCTCCAAAAACAACGATACCAAAACCAGCAGCAGGTACAAATAGTATAGCAGCAAAGAGATTTAATTACAAATTTCGTACATACTATAGCGCGATAAGACTTTTTCCCCAACCTAATAAATGGTTTGGTGATTGTGTTCGTTCACCAAACAGACAATAGTTTACAATAAGGTGTCTGTAGATGCCCGAGGGAATGGGCGTTCGGAATTGATTACTGAAATCATGTACGAATACAAACAATTCATGAATATATGTCTTTATATCGTTCTTGGTTCATATGGTCGTACTTACTGTATGTACCGTTTTGAATTTCAGTCCGAAAAAAACATTAATTCTGATAACTGTTAGTTAAATTAAACTCTTACTGAAAACCGTACGTAATACATTTGTTTTTAAATTTCTTTAATTAACTGGTTTACGTTTGTTGCGATCATTATTTTGTATTCGGACAAAGAAGTCTAGAATACACATACATTTTTTAGAATACGTAATTGAAGGCTATAAATATGTTGGTGTGGACACATGAGGCGCCGAATGTTATGGCAAGAATCATAATGTTTTGTTCCCAAAATATTAATAACGAACCGGCCCCTAAGTAAGTCTCTCTTTTTTAAAGTTGTTAAATAATTATCGCGCTGCTGCGCTGTGAAGTTGCAGTAAGCCGGATATGTTCTCCGCACTGGAAATAAAATGATTTCCACGTTTACTTAAAATAATGAAGTGCGCGGTGTGGCCGCGCTCGCGCCCCACCGAGGCGAGCCTGCGCTGCGGGGTGGGGTCACGGAGCTAAACGTTCATTGTGCGTCTGTCCCCGTACAACACGGCGAGTAACACAAGACAACGAGTAAGACATTTACCTGATGACAAATGGCATTGTAGCGGAACGTGACGCCCTGTGCAATGTCCCATATACATACATACATACATTCCATATTTTTCTTCGTAAAAGACAAACCGGTTTATTTAATTTTTTTTCGGTGTCACACAATTGTATGAAATGAACAAAGACATCAATAACTAACAAGGCAGCGCGAGAGTTACGCCGCCGGGGCCACGCGGCGATCCCGCTCCGCACCCTTTAGGGCTCGTTGGATGCATATTACGTAACTGCTGTAAATATTTTGGTATTAAACGGAAAGATAATTATTGTGGGTAGAGATTTTTAGAATCCTTTATATTTATTATAGAAGTGTCACAAACAAACAATGTCGGCTCCGACGGCGCATTGTTGTAATATTTCCTAATTAGCCAACTCAATACAAACGGATAATCGGGTCGCGGGAGGCTTTGTAGCGAAGCTCACTTATCTATTCACTGTTTAAATTCATTATGAGACGGAGAGATAAAGAAAACATATTTTTTACTTAAAAGTGTACTAATCATGTGTGGATACGAACACATTCATGATGAGTTACCGCAAACGGTTAGCGATTGACAACCCATTATCTATTTACTGTACAAAAATCCGGGGGAGATCTTTAGATGGGACCTATGTGTGCTGCAGGCAGCGAATACGTTAGGTGCAAACATCGCCATCAGGCGGAACGTCCCGCTCGTTGGATACAGAAGAAAATGACATTACTGATCTATTGTTATAAAATAAAGAGTATGCAGCGTCAAGTTTTGAGACGAGTTTCACACTAACAATTAATTGCAAGCTTTTTGCGGCAAAATTATGTAATGTTGTTAGAAATACTTTTAAACTCAACACGATTACGAACAAATCAAAAAGTATACCGGATTAAATGGAACATCGTTCTAAAGCAACTGATCCCATTTAGAAAGCAGCCGTACACGACAGATAGAACTGAATTGTGCGCTCAACTTGGAGTTGGATGAGCGCACTTAAATTTAAGGATTAGGCCTTCTCTGGAAGCCGTCTCTTGACCTCCAAACATTCTTCGTACTGGGAATTTCGAAAGACGTTAATCTTTTAAACTTTAATCTGAAAGTTCTTTGAACTTGGCGCGCCGTGAAATAGCAAAAGTTTTAGTGAAGCAAGCGGACGATAATAGAAAAGCTTGTGCTATTGTTGAATAACAAAACAATTACAAGGCCTACGAGACAAATAATTAATCTAATCATTTAAAAAAATGTTTCGTGTTCGATATTAAAAATTTGAAATGAAAATTATTGTAACGTAAACAGACAAACACACAGACAGCTTATGTACCGGGCGGTAGGTGTTGAAGTTGAGCGAGCTGTGTGTAACGTAGGGTCGTTCCTGGGTGAGCCTTGGTCTGACTAAATATGAAACGTCGTATGTTTATCAACTTGCGGGAGAAGTTGGGGGCACTTGTATAATATTATATCACAACATTCGTGGTGTCTGTTTCTAAATGTACATAAAAGTGCTGCTTGTGTGCGTGTGCGTGTGCGCGCCCGTGTGCGCGCCCGTTGCGCCCGGTGTACATCAATATATATATATATAACAGTTAATTAATTAAATGCACAGACGATTTCAATCCACTTGCGTTTCATCATTTATATGAACAGGGACAGTCCCGTGTGTTGCGTTGATTTATCGTATTGTGTATCGGATTCATTAAACGTTATTACCGAAGTGGAGCTTGTTCGTTACAGCGCACATCCGCACGTCCGCACATCCGCACATCCGCACATCCGCTGCGGGGATTATGCGCCGTATCACTGCGAGCGTGTGTATCGTTTCCTATGGATGTATATATGTTGCACACACATACACATCCACTGATTGTGCTTCATATATAGGAAATAAGAGATGTTAGAACATCGGCTCTTCCTCACTTGAGGCGTTTGCGCTGTTCCACTCTTTTTTTTTAATAAAGTATGTCCACCAGCAGGAAATTCGTCTGATAGTAAAATTAACATTTGTTCATAATAAATTTGAAGCTAGTTATTAATATAAACACCATATTGTGGTCGTCGCCTTAAGACACACGTTGCACACTACCATTTGACATCAGAAGAGAGCAATGAAACCTACCTAACACTCTTCAGTGACAAAAACAGTTGTAAAAGATTACGAATGTGCACCGCGGAACCAAATTAAAACGCACAATTCTCTGGCGCAGGTACCCAAAGTGAGTCTTGGCCTCCGACACAAGAGCACTCCAGCATTGTCTTTCCCGCACTGGTTCTTGCCAGTCCACATCTAGTAGTTCATACAGGTATAGGTATAGCTCTACAGCATCCTTTCAGCGACACCTGGCCCGCCGATAGGTCTAACTTAAAATTCAATAGCATTTTACACAGTTTATGTCCACTATTGGAGTGTCGTCCGTCTGTCACCTAAATAAATAAATATAGAAACGCTCCTACTCCTAAAGGCACGTGGTCGTGTGTTTGCCGGTTTTTAAACGTACACCGCTGCAATCCTCCCACTATGTTATGTATGTATATATATATATATGTATGTATGTATAAACTATGTCTATTTCTTTGAATTTACACGTTTAACGTGAACGTGACTTCCTAAATGCAAATGTATTCAATTTCCACCAAATCAAAAAGACATATTTGCCTATTATTAATTACTATAGAATGACGCCTTGGACACGGAATGTTAAAAGTTCTCGTTGAGTGCAGGGGCTCCGTTTGAACAATCGTATCAAAAATTCAAATTGCTCTTCTCCTAATCAGGGTTCAATTTATTTCCAAGAAGATCAGGGGACGAGCAAATAAAAGAACATGTCGCTGCGACTGCGACTGGCGAGGGACCCGTTTCTTGCTTCCATAAACCTATTGTTTGTCCCCTCAGTCCTGAATCATCGTACTCGGTTTGAGGAGGCGACCCGGTTATTTACCGATTATAACAAAAATTTGTTTCAAATGGTTTACACTGTTCCTTCTTCTGCTCCGAGGTGCTTTGTGAACTAGTCATTTAGACGTCCGAACGGCGTTCCGTGTAGTGTGTTGACACCGTTTTCATTAATAATATCGTATTTCAATTGAAAAGAACAATAACAACGTATTTGTCGTTGTTTAAAATGGCATCTTTAATATAAAACATTGTGTTACACTTAAATCTGATGGAGTTGCAATGTAGCCAGTTGAAGTACTTCAAATTGTTATAAATTGTTAGTTAACACCTAGTTCGGTAATCACAGAAATTTTATAAGTTTTAATGACAATAAAGTAAAAGTTTTAAAGTTTGCAGTGTAAAAATTTGTTATGTAGAGCTATTGTTCAAGTTTTTGTAATTACGTTAAGGAAAGAGAGAGATATTATACTCTTTAAAAAACAAAGAGCCAGAATCGAACTAAATGCGGGAGAACCAACCGCCTTTGCCGCCGTCGCTGCAGCGGCGAGCGGCGAGCGGCGAGCGGCGGAGCTCTTGCTGCGTGAGAGTAGAGTCACTCCGCGACACACGTACAAACACACACACAGTAGGGACGATATTGACTGCGTTAAATAGATTTGCTTTTGTATTTATGACAAACTCACTCTTAACATTAGTGAAAGCAGTACAATTTGAGAGTCGGCATTATTTAATCTATTTGCGATTCAATCTTTAACATTGTCTTTCCCTATTGAAGTTTACACAGACTCAACGGAAGTAGCTCCGTTGATCTATATATATCAAGGTATATTTTAACTTTCAATGGGCCATCTAAGCAGATAACTACTCCGCCAGCGGACGCAGATGATGCTCTTTCAACTCGATTTACATAGTATGTGAGCATATGGACTCTGTATGATTAACGCAGGTCTAGAGCTCCGAGACCGTGTAGGCGAGCTCGGACGCGAACTGTTTTTATATCGTAGCCGGTACTGAGAATCGTCCGCCAGTGGTCGTGATCCATCGCTCGTGACTGTCGGACGGTGACGTCACCGGCGCGGCGAGCGGCGCAGCGCTTGTCCAATGCCTGAAGGTAGGTTATTTGTGATCTCATCTCAAGCTGGTTCATGAGATGCAGGTTGGACATACACACAAATCAAATAATAAATAAAAAGGCTTAACTCTAGCTAATTATAGCGAAAGGACTCCGTCCAAATCGTTTTATGCACATGTCGAAGTACTCATTGTACTTTAAATTATCAGGAAAAATTCATAATAGTATAGTATAGAAAAAATAGTCGGATGCAATATTTTTTCCTACAACAATTAATAAAGGACTACATTGCTGCTGCAGTAGTAGATATTTAAAAATCTAGCAGTCAAATGATCTAAAAGCTTTGTTGTCGATGTGACCGAAGTATTATTTTAACGTTAATGTAGACGGCTACATAAACAACTGGTCATTATGGATGTAAAAAACAAATATATACAGCTGAGTGTTTTTTACATATGTTTTCGTAACAAAGGACAAAAAACAAGGATTTATTAAAAAAAGAAACTAGCTCTATATATGTTTGATGTTTAGAATAAGGAGCGGTGTGAATGTTGTATTTCCATGCCGTAGAGTGATTGTGCGGTGCAGCACAACGGCACAACAGCACAACCGCACAACAGCGCGGCCACCGGTACCGGATGCCAGCGTTAAACATTGTCGATTGGGGGGACCCACGTGGGCTGCCACGTCGGCCGCGGGCGGCGCTGTCTGCGCGCGGCGGCAACACTTCTATAAAAACAAAGTGAGAGTCGTCTCTATCGATATATAGAACGCAACACAGCGACGTGGCTACAGCCTTCCGGATACAACCAAGTTATGTTTCCACCGGGATTACTTTATACTAGTTACAATAACTATCAAAGTTGAATGAAATCATTCCATACTGTTCATTAACCGCTTTATTTGTCAATTATAATATATATATATATATATATATATATATATATAATTTCGTTATTCAATGGTAAATCGATATCGAACGGTGAATATAATGCGAACTGCATTCCATTATAATGTGCAACGCTGGGGACACTCGCATCGGGAAGGTGTGGTGGTGGGGTGAGCGTATATGGTGTAGATGTGATTAGACACCGACCGTGTTATATTTTGAATCCACCGATACATTATAAAATGACGTAAGATTAATCAGAGAATTATTTTTTTTATTAAGATCATCTCTATCGATGACCCTCTACCGCTCAACATAGCTCCCTTGTAATATATTCCAACACGGTGTCATGTACTTTTTGTCCAGTAGCCCGCAGCGATCCATATAATGTGTGTCTATCCCGTGGGAAGCCTCCAACGCGACGAAGCGCTTTCTGGCGCCGGTTCGTCATTCAGCACTAAGTTCCCCACGACCAGCGTTCTGCGAGCTGTGCTGTGCCCATTGACCTTTTTTTAAATCAGCAAAACACGCAAAGTATATAATCACTAGTGATGAGACGCAACAACCAAATTAGGTCTGAGCGATAACCAGCGATTCTGAAATATTTTTTCACACATATTACATTATTAAATGTAACAGGTTATATACAGACAGGAACAAGGAAATAGTTGTTAGTAGAATAAGTGACTAACTTAAAGTAATATTCAGTCGGTACAGACGGTCCCCGCGTTGAGTAATAAGAGACGGTCGCGAAACTATGTGCGGAGTACTTTGTTTAATATTGTGACAATAACTTCTGTTACTGTCACACTATCCCCCAGCTTGACAAATAATAGATGGTTAACATTTTACTTACAACTCTTAATGAATATACATCATCATCATCATCATCACCATTTAAACCGCTGGACAGGTCTATTGTTATGTGTCCCACCAACCACTGTCTTGCGCTGTTCAATATAGATTACTCCTGAAACCACTTAATACCAACTATCCCCGCTTTCTTGAAACCACTTAAAACCGTCGCCGTCACGTCCGCGCCCGCTTATATTTTAAATGTTGCCAACTTAAAAGGAACATTAAGCAATGGCACCGATATGAAATGCAATACATTTTATTATTTTTTGCTAACGCTAAGATCACTAGTTGACTGATCACAAGTGAATAGTGCCCGTGTTAAAGTGTAAGAGTTAGTACTTCCCGTTACAAACAATTACCAGTACAGTATGTATATTCATATATATTTACACAGGTACTGTAGACCGCGCGCGTGAGCTGGCGGACTTCATTACATTGCATTGCACTGCATTGCATTGCATTACATTACATTGCATTGCATTACATTACATTAATCGCATCGCCGACGCGGCTCGTCCTGTTTGTTGGATTTTAGCAAAGAACATTCGGTGTCCGGAGCTTTTGCATATCTTAACGTGCAGTTGGATTGTTAATGTAACGTGACAGGCACGATGTTCTCGGTGAGCAAATTGGATCACGTTTGGTTTACTGTCGCGTAACAACTCGCGGGCCCCGGTTGTAAGGCCGCGGTGGGTGACGCGAACCACCTACAGGCTGATTTCGCATAAAAGGAGTGCTTAATTCCTTCGGGAAATGAACCCCCACGGGATCGAGATAATCGGTTTAGCCGTTTATACTCGCAATGATCATCGTGTACGAAATCACCGTCGCGTCACCGTCACCACACGCCCTTAGTATTTATCAGCAACACTCGTCGTGTATTATATCAAAAAACATAAATAATAATATTGTTTCCCTTCTCGAGCATAAAGCATTATTATATTAGATATTGATTTCTCGTGAAAGTTCTCAAAGCCTACAACAGCATCAACTTCGCTTCAGGTTTGATTATTGCGACACAGGTATCCTTCCACTCCCACTCCCACTCCCCACCCCGCGTGGACTAAATATAGGTTACGCTGTTTTAAAGATTACCGTTTCTGTAATAGTTAACATTCATTTTGTTATTTGTCATGTTATTAAATATTATTTGAAATTCCTGTCTCTCCTGTAGGAATTTTTATTTTAAATCAATTTCCAAATGTTTCCTTGCCAATTATCGTCGAGTTCGATCCCCGGGCCGGCGCGGGCCGGCGCGGGCCGGCGCGGGTCGGCGCGGGACCCCGGCACCCATTCGACTCACTTAAGTTCCAATAAGAGCAACTCGCAACTCCTTGTGTTCTCGTGTACGTGAAACTTTTAAGAGGGTCGGCTCCATCGAGCTCATCTTGTTACGCACTTGCCGGCGGATGTTTTATAGGTAAACACGCGCTTGTGTGCGTGCGTGCGCGTTCGCGCGCTTCTGTGTGTTTCAACTGACAATGGAAAGGTTCGACTCCTTATCCTTATTCGACGCGTACATTTTCTATAAATTTTCAAAGAACAGATCCATTATTTTGTAGTACATAAAAATACAATACAACGTACAACACGTACATCATACAAATAAAATAAATCTTTAAAGTCGATAAAACAAGTGCGGCGTGGTATGCACCTGCTTATTCCAGTATTAACTTGATTTTTAATGTTAAGTTTGTTATTTTATAGTAGTTATACTGTGTGTTATATATAAGTAGTTATACCAATTATGTAACTATGTTGACAAGCCTTAACAAATAAATAAATATAAATGCCATACATAAAGACAATATATTATTTTATGTAATGTATGTTATTTCCTTAACTGGATGATATTTATCGGTCTGAGAGTTTTATTTGTCTAAAAAAATAATCAAGTAAATATCATGTGAACAATATTTTAAGCTCTCTGTGTATGGCGGTGACCGGTCACTACCGTTGCAGTCATTTCCGATATTGCCTTGTCTACCTGGACATGGACATGGACATGGACATTGGGAATGGGAGTAAGACAAGTGACGAGAAGCGCACAATAACCACCCGTGAACTTTGAATATCATTTATCACCGACAAAGCAATAGTAGGGACGCGGCGATGCACGACACGCGTTGCGGCGTTGCGCATGTCGCCTGGTGACGTCGGATGGTGTCCGTCTCCCCGCGTGCACTCAACTGTTTCGGGGCGGTAGATCAAAAGTTTACCGCATCCCACCCGTTCCACTCCATCTCCATCTCCATCTCCATTTTGTAGTATCCGCATTGTGTTATCAACGACCGCTTTCAGTGTACATTATGTTAATTTAATTACTAATATTAGAGTTGAGCGCACGCTGTGTGTCCGTCCGTCCGTCCGTCCGTCCGACCGTCCGACCGTCCGACCGTCCGACCGTCCGACCGTCCGACCGTCCGACCGTGCTCCCCGAACTTGTGCGCGCAGCTCCGTGTGGACACTCCGGAATAAGCACGTCAATTGCTGTTATGTGTTGCCATGCTTTACCATCACTTATATCTCTGTTTGCTTCAAATAATATTTGTACTTAATATCTAAGGTTTAAAATCATGAAGAAGGAATAAAATTGTTTTAAAATAAATAGAATATCGCGCAACGCACCCATAACAAATAAGAACCTACTGACTTCGTTAAGTGGTAATGAAGCTTGCGGAGCTGGCGACTGCAACTTGTCGCAACATAAGTTATTGCTGTCAGAAAATAATTCAAAATACGTAAATGTCGTGTTAAAGCGAGGCCAATCTAAAGGTAGGTGATCAGGTGATCACTCGCATTGTTAGCTCAATTTCAAGCCAAAATTAGCTCCCGCTCCCGCTCCCGCTCGTGCCGCACACGGTGACCGCCGCCGACCACCGCCGCCGGGCGACGCGCGCGCGCGCGCCCCTCTTACACTTTGCTGCGGGTCGCGTGTGTGTGCTGTGTGCGTATATTTATATTGCAGCGCACAAATTCAGGTCACTACTGTTCGCACATTTTACCCGTGGAATTGTTGTCGACTTGAACAAACAACAAATACAAACGACTAAAACATACGCCAATTGTTTACATAATTGTTCTCGTTTCATACAATACAATGCACAGTGCTCGTATAAAACTGCAGTTGCCGCATTGACTTCTCCACAAGTTGCTATATATTGAAATTGTCTAATGCTTAGTTGTATATTTTTAACTTTAAATTGCTGTTTAAGTTATATTTATATACAATTGTTGATCGCAGTGCACTATAGGATTGAATTAATTCGTCGATTTCCCAATTTCAGGTACGCCACAACGCGCACGACACAAGCTCCGTTGAGTCGTGTTCACCGCGACTCTTTACCGTCTCCTAGTAAAGTATACTATATTTATCGCTAAAGAAATCGTTTAATGATTACACATTTTAAGGTTTCTCTTTTGTTTTTAATAATTGAAATGGCTAGCGCTAACTTAATACAATACCTGCTATCGGATTACACGGTTTTAATGATGGTGTGAGATATTTACTTTCAACATCGTAAGTGATTTACTGAAAACCCGATACCTATCGTTATCGTTATCCGGCATTCATTCACCGTTGTTTGTTTGTTTGTTTGTTTGTACCGAGGCGGCGATTATCCGATGGCTTTTATTGCGATGTATATAGTAAGTATTTGGTATTCCAATAAATATATACGATGCCGATAGTATTATAATAATATCTGCTTTAACCGGCTTTTTTTACACAAGTGAGAATCTCAGTATGCTTTAAGTGTTTGCAAAGTTTTAGCACTTACAATTAGGTGGCAACAGAGAGCGATTCCAAATACTGGCACTTATCAATTGTAGTCTAATTGATGGTTTAATATTTGATTATCGATCAGATGACGTAAGGTTTAAAAACAATTAAGGAGGTTTCTGTCCGCCGTAAGCCCTTATTAGCCTCGGCGCCCGCGAGGAGCGCCATATTTAGATGTGTTATCGCATTGTGCTGTTAAGGTCTGGCTGGCTGGCTGGCTGGCTGGCTGGGTGGGTGGGAGTCTGGCCGCACGTCGAGTGTAGCCCGATTGGATGAATGAAGTCGGTGCGCGATGTCGTCGTCGCATCGTAACGCGCGTGAACGGCGTCGATGTTACCTGCGTGCCGTGCCCGCAGCAAGAAATAAACAACAGGAACAATCAGAACCGACAACTAGCGCGCGCGCGAGCCCATCGATAAAAAGATTAAATGCTTCACTACTTCAAAAACTACGATACATATTGGTTACAATTGATATGTAGACGTAAACTGACACCCGTTTTTTTTATATTGATGCCACTAGCAGTGTCCTAGCACTACTTAGGCGGACACGCCGCTCATTTCCTGCGGGAACTACATTTCGCACGTGGTTCGGCGAACGCCGCGCCTTTGTCGATCAGGTAATTGCACGAGAACGGGTCGCAGGCTGGTTAACCTGCGCGTGCAGCGCGTGCAGCGGCGACGGGTTAACAAGTTGCGCTTGGAACAATAGCAAAATAAAAAGGTTCTATAATTAAGCATTTTTACTGGCACTGGGACCATTCAGGAATCAAAAATGGCGTTTAAAGTGTTAGAAATTTTTCGGATTCGATAACTACCACTTTGATACTATAAATCTACTGATATAATATCATAGCCGTATTCCGGTTGTGCCGTACAAAATAGCTTGTAGCTAGTTGTAGCTTCAGGAGCCTACCGGAGCCGGCAACAGCGTTCATCTAAGGCTACGTTTTATACATACCGCTCGAAATCAGGCCGCCGCTTGTGACTTCTTGTTTTGTCGTCAAGTCAATCTAGGTTTTGTCAGTTAAGTCGCGATCCTCCGTTTCAGCTGCAACCTCGTACACAGAGTATAACTCAATTGTTATGGTAATAACAATCGCAAGTGCGGATCGCGGCGACCCCGTACGCAATAACCCCAAATACGCTCCTAGTGACTGCCGAACTGCTAACCTACGGCTGTCAGTCTGTGCGATGACGAAGCTTTCGAACATACCCACCGGTGCGAGGCGCGAATAAAATTTTGTCTTTCCTACCCACAGCTGAAAGAAAATCCGCATCAATACATAGGGATTGACCTAATATACAAGTTTCAGAGTATTCTAGGCGTTCACATGTGAAATTCCAATCGCCAAACCACTGGCACAGTTAATGACAAAAGTTCCACGTCAGTTCAAACGGAGGTACCGGGCATCGTCAACTCTGCTTGCCTCGTAACACCGGTTAGCCTTTCACTGAAGCCCGTTTAGTTGTTAAAAAGCGTACGGGGGTCGATTTAAATAAGCCGCCGTATCGTAAAGTTTATACGGGTGGGTTTCATGAGCTTGCCACTTGTCCATTTACTAAACTGCTTCGTGCCGCCACCCTTCGTCCGAAGGATTTACGAGTGTCGTTTGTCACAAACCGGACGGTAGCCGGACGGTTTATAGAGCCTTGTGATTCCATCTACAAGTGGACTCCGCTACGTGTATATCCTCGTTGTATTGCATCGTGGTCAAAAGGTTCTTTTTCTCTTTGGGTCGCTGTGGCAATATCACTCTTTTACCTTCTAACCATAGGAGAATATTTTTTATAATAATAAGGAACAATAAATCGGTTTATAGTAATAGTCCATCATTGTCATCTGCATATTCTGTAATTTTTCTATTTTATTAGTATTTCTGTTTTGCAAGGGTGTGGTGTGGTCTAAGCAGCACAGAGACAGACATATTACTGCATTAACGGTCGCTGCGGTGGAAGACGCGGAACAGAGTTCCCGCAAGATGAATCTATCAACTGTAAAAAAACTTGTTTCGACTCTCACATTCTAAAACGTCATATCCACAATGTCGCAAGTTGTGCTGATAGTATTATGTAGTAACTGCGGCCGTCGGACAAACTGTCGTCCGACAGACTTTATCCCGAGGTAAGTTTGGGGTTGAACATGTTACTACTGGCGTAAGTTTTGACATTTATTGGAGTTATAGTTTACGGTCACAAGGGTTTCTCTAAAGAACATTTTGTGAAAGTAAATATGACAATCTATTCAAGAGATCAAGCAACTCTCTAATAAAACAAACAGCACTAATCAAACTTAATATGTTCATGCTAATAACTATACGAGCACTTACTACATACTTATTCACTGAGGAGCTACACATTTTCAAAATTTTGTTTATATAATCGTAAAAAAGGGTGACGTGAGATTGTTTGCCGATGATGTTCTATAAAATAATGTAGCGTAGGGCGGCAGGCACTGGACGGTGACGGTGACGGCCGGCTGCACCACGCAAGGGATAAACATACAAACAAGTGGCGTATTTGTAAATGAGCGCTTTGCATGTGACACTGACCTGGGAGGCGCAGGTCATAAGCGCGGGCGATGAGTGAGGACAGGAGTCGGCGCGCGTTCTTAAACCTCAGCGCAAATATAATGAAGAATGTGATAGAAATGAATAGAGAATAAGAATAAGAACAATATGTATGTAATAATGTAATCTAGTAAATAAATAAATAAATACAGAAATGAAATGTGATAGAAATAAGACCAAAGTATGTACAGATAAAAACCAAAGAAGATAAATAATGTTAAAAATAGGAAATATGAAAGAGAGAATTGTACTAGAAGAAGGAAATTAACTAGAGATAAGAAATAAAAAATGTGAATTGTCAAATAAATAAAAACAGAACGGGTTGTCCTCGGTTATTGTTGGAGACGAAAGAAAGGAAGGAATGGAGGTAGAGAAAGAAAGGGGAAAAACAAAAAATGTAAACGAAGAAAGAAGAAGAAAGCTAGGAATAGGAGGAATGTGATTATTTAAATAAGAGAAATAAAAAAAAAAGATACAAAGGGCCTTAGATCAGCCTAACTAGGGACGAACGCAATAAAAAAAAATAACAAGTGTCGTGTCATCTTGCAAGACATCCAACGACGTGCCGTAGCAGAAAATTACCTTAATAAATACATATATTGCTATATATCTATATTGGTTCGAAGGTTCGGGACGTGGTGGAAGAAATTGAGAAGTGGGGATGGACAGGAGAAGGACACATTGCTCGGATAGGTTGCAACCGTTCGGTGGGACGCAGTTTAGAGTAGAATGATTTTACAGCCGACAAGCTGATGAAGAATGGATACAGTGGGCAAGGGATCAGATGGTGTAAAAAAAGGAGCCAAAGCCGAATAGCGAGGGGGTGCGGCGGGGCTCTGAAACGGCGGCTCAGCCGTCCTTAAAGCTCTTTTAAATTTCTAGAAAGGGCTCAGAACAGTGTTTGTGTTTGTTGTCACATTGCACACGTGATTCCGGCGACGCGATGTCGCGATGTCGCGATGTCGCCCCGTTCACGTTGAGATATGTTGTCATTAATTTAATTCCATATGTAAGTAAATGAAGTAAACATTTCTGAGTCAGCCGCACACCGGGTGGAAGTGGGTCGCCGCGGACAACGGCGGCCGCCCTCGTGTGTCGCGTGTGTCGTACGCCTGGCACCGCCGCAGCGTTCACGGTACAGCTTGAGGCGTGACCTTCGCTGCAATATTTATTGCGGACCCTCGGCGACGTCCATCTGTATCTGTGCTCGCTCGCTCATGCATATTTCATATCCATTGCACACATGCGCTCCAAATATAGGACCTGTGTATATAATATATATATATATATATATATATATATATATATATATATATATATATATATATATATATATATATATATATATGTGTGTGTGTTTGTGGAGCCTTAGGTTTTCACAGTCATAATTTTGAGCTCTATCATTGTTATCCCTTATTTATAAAACATTTTTAAAAGTAGCCCCCTATTGATTTATATTACTTTTACACCACTTTGAACTTGTTGTTTATAAATCGTTTCGGAAGCAGCTTTCCGTTTCCACCTAAATTCAATGCTTGAAGTATTCGTCAGCTTTGTTACTGCACACCCTGAAAGCGGTTGACGTCTTTGTCATCGAGACATGTAATATCTGTTTGGTTATTTATTACGTGTGCATGGCAATTAAAAATAATTTTGATGATCATATCATTAGGACTTCATTTTTAAGTTATGTTTTATAAACACCAAGTTATTTTAAGGTAAAGAGAAAAAAAAGTAAGTTTAATGGAGGGTTGTAATTATTTTAAATGATCTTTGTCCAAACAGGTATTGTTAACAAGTTCTCATAATTCTATCTATTTCGTTGTTTCCAAAGGTTTTACTGTCGCAAGCCATCTTTTATCACGCAATGCTGCGATGTGTTATTCAAATCGTTGTTGATTCAGTACATGTGATGTGATGTGATGTGATGTGATGCACTGGCGCTGACGGGCCGCGACGCGCCCGCCGCAGGCGCTGCGTCCTGATGTCACGCGAATGACCCACTTGCGTTTTGACGTAACGTCCAACATTACATTTACTCTATGCTATTTTTCGTGTGTGTGAGTAAAACACGATGGAAGTTTATGATATATGTTTTATAACGAGTTATTCTATCCACACACACATATATAAAGAAGCGGGCCTGCGTAAATACTCGCACGAGGAGTGTAAGTGACTATCTTTTTTTATTTTCTATCATAGTTTAATGTTTGGTCAACAAATTTTTAATAAATATATATATATATATATATATATATAATTATTTGTAAAAAAAAAATGTTAGAATTGTGCTGGTGTATAGAGTGGGGCCTAAAGCTTTAAAATAGACATAGAGTCCTTAACTGGCATGAATAATTAAAGCAGCTAGAATCGAGCCACAAATCTAATCTCATTTATGCCTCTGTGTACACGACGAATACACTTTATTTGAATGTGCGTCTTGAACCGTTCCGCGGCTCGCAGGCCCGTGCAGGCTAGGCTCCCAGTCAGCAGTGCAGCGTCGCCCAGTCGCGTGGCACGCCACAAGATCACCGACACACATTTGTTTACCCGCTACACAGTTTGCCTCGTTGCCATACACAACAATGTCCGCAATACGCGCGCGGCGATGTATTCGCTGGCATTCGCCAGGGTTCTGCTGCTCTGTAATTTGTGGTTAAGGTTGCGTCAAAATGAATTTTTAAAAAAACAAGCATATTTGAACTAGTATATGTTTTTATCCCAATTACGTTTAGAAGTTTTGTATATACTCATACCTCATATGCCGCCGCACCGCCCGCCTACTGCGTGCCCGCTGCGCCGCTCGTCGCGCTCGGCCGAGGTCGTGTCGTGTCGTGTTGATTGGACAAGAATTTGTAATTGTTCAAATTAACCGTGGATACTAAGCACTAGTGTTAGTATCTGTTTTTTAGAACTGGAAGAAACTTGTGTAAAACTGGAATCATCACCCAACGTTAAGCCGCTGTTCTGGCAACGTCTTATGTACTAAATGAAAGTGTTTTTGGGATTAGCAAGCACGTACTGCTATAAACCAAAGTACATATGTTACAACATTTGCTTACGAAAATTCCGACAATATACGGGGAAGGAAAATGTAGAATTAGACAGCCGGTGATATACTTCTTCTGGTCTGTTACTTCGGAGTTAGGAAAAAAAAAACAGAGAGGTTTAGAAAAATGAAGTTCTATTAGGGCCCGAAACCCGGTGACGTCAGTCGACACCCCTTGAACATCTCGCGGCTCTGCGGCTAACCTACGCAGCCCTACCGAATGTTACCTTTTTACACCTGCATTACACCACTTGCCTAGACCTAACTTTGTACTTCCGTCATTTAAATACAAATGTTTCCGATGAGTTATTGGTATATAATTTTCAATTTAATACAGATTACAACACGTAAGAATTCCTTTATTATGACATATTCAAAAATTCAATGAATCATCACGAGACCTTCGAAATTATCAGACATAAACACTAAAAATTTTGAAGAGCAATATCTCTCCTGTCATTTGGGGGTCAACTAAGAATGGGTTGTACAAAAGTCCTTCCTTCAAGGGAGCTAGATCTTCACATACTTTTGTTATAATCACAATCTTTTCACTTTATTTTATTTTTTATTTATTTTTTTTTATATTATCACGCCTTTTTCCCAGTAGGGGTAAGCAGAGGTGAATAAACACCAACTTTTGGCCTGATGTGGTCAGATTAGGTCCCATGTAACAGGGGGCGAGCCTGTTGCCACTTTATTGGGGCCACCACACGCACACGCACACAAAGATTTCACTTTACGACTGTTTGAAACATTACTAGATGTAGTTGTTCTTACGCTACATACACGTGTGTGATGTGATGGCTGCCGGTAAGTTAATGCTGTAAAGCGTACATACTCGAGTTTAACCATCCTTTAGATAAATATAGACGTTGCTTGAACCATCATCATGGTGGGCAAAGGTGAGATTTTCGGTAATAGTACACATAAAACCTATTAAACTTAAAAGATAATTAGCTGCTGCTTGGGTGTGTTCCAATTGCAGTAACATACAGACAACAGTAGTGCGCAAACATTACTGTGTTCAGGTTTGAATGGCGCTGTAGCTAGTGAAATTGCTGGGGCAACGAGACTGAACATCTTATTTCTCAACTTAACGTGTTGCTGTGTACACCATCCTAACTAGCGTCACGATGTTATGGGCAGGGGTGTCACTTCACTATCTGGTGAACATCCCACTCGTCTCCTCGTTTCGTTGAATAAAAAAAAACATGCCCGCACGCACGTTCGCACACATTCACACGTACACGTGCACACACATATGTGTATATACGCACACGCATGCGTAACCATACACGAGCACTTCCTATTGCAAAGTCTTCCTTCGGGAACTTAGGAACTCTGGTCAGTTCTCAAAGCTGTCCAAGGAAGTTCCTTATAAACTATCTTTGTGATTGACCTGGATAACAGGGAAAACATCCACCGATGCCCCCGCAGAATAAGTAATTCATGCCGGAAATACAGTTTCGGCAAAGCTGAGTAACGAAGTTACTTTTCTCCCTAGACATTCACAAATCGGTTGGATCTGTGCGTAAAGGCGGCACCGATCTTAATGCGCTTCTTCGGCACTCTCGTACTCGGGGCGTCGTCCCGTTCTAATGGCAGACAGCACATGTGCACGCGATCCCGATAAAGGTAAACCCTTAGAGACATAGCCATCACCTCTTTATTCTTCACAATCACGGAGATCTTGATAAACTGCCAGCTCGTTAAGTACTTAGAGGAACACCATGTGATCAGTGACCTCCAGTGTGGTTTCCAAGGGGGTCGCCTGGCTGATAATCTTTTAGGTTACCTAACTTATCAGGTGTACCGGTGTATGAAGTGAGCGTCAAAATGCATATGTCTCGTTAGGGAACATTTGTTTAGAACGAGCTCTTATTTTTTTTTGTTTGTTTGCTATGACATCTGTGAAACATATAAGGTTGGAAAATATCTCCCTTCCGCTTTTTTGCTGTTTATTCAATGCTTTATAAAAAGTGTTACAGTGATCGGATTTAGTTCAAATATGCGCCGTTTTGTTCGATAATCTGTATCCATCTAGACGGCAACTTCATAATACCTCCCTCGTAGAAGCCCCCCTCCTTATTTGCGAAGAACTCGGACAGCCACTTTTCATAAGCCTCTTTTGAGTTCAACTTTACACCACCAAGGGCGTTCACCATGGACAGGAACAGGTGGTAATCACTTGGCGCTATGTCCGGGCTATATGGTGGATGCGATAAAACTTCCCATCCAAGCTCCCGTAGCTTCTGACGAGTCATCAACGAAGTGTGTGGTCTGGCGTTGTCCTAGTGGAACACTACACCCTTCCTGTTGGCCAATTCTGGACGCTTCTGGTCGATCGCCTGCTTCAAGCGGTCCAGTTGTTCGCAGTAGATGGTAGAATTAAGCGTCTGGCCATATGGGAGCAGCTCATAGTGGATGATTCCCTTCCAATCCCACCAAACACACAGCAAAACCTTCCTGGCCGTCAATCCCGGCTTGGCCACTGTTTGGAACGATTCACCGGCCTTCGACCACGACCGTTTTCGCTTGATATTGTCGTATGTGATCCATTTTTGGTCGCCAGTCACCATCCGCTTCAAGAATGGGTCGAGTTCGTTCCGTTTCAGCAGCATATCGCAGGCGTTGATTCGGTCCAGAAGGTTTTTTTGCGTCAAATCATGTGGCACCCAAACATCAAGCTTTTTTTTATATCCAGCCTTCTGCAGATGGTTTAAAATGGTTTGGTGACTAACTCCCATCTCCTGGGCGATGTCACGAGATGCCACATGCCGGTCTAACTCGATGTAGTCCATGATTTGATCGGTATTTGTCGTCACAGGTCTTCCGCCGGCTGGCTTATCCATGGTGTCGTTTTCACCGGCTCTGAATCGTCGAAACCATTCCTCCGCGGTTCGAAGTGATAGAGTACCATCCCCCAAAACACCATTAATCTCACGGAACGTTTCTCTAGCGGATTTGCCTTTAACGAAGGAAAACTTTAAAATAGCGCAAATTCGGCGTTAGTGAACTCGCATGTTTACACGTCTATAACTGTTGAACGCAATATCCAAACTAATTATGCATAGCGTCGTTTTGTAGGTTATGTCAAGACCTTTCAAATTATGTATAGTATTGCCAGATACGAGCTCTGTAGCGCTTTGTACATAGCCGCGAAATTCAAAAGACAAAAAGGCGGAAGGGAGATATTTTCCAACCTATTATTTAGTCTACATCAAGTCATTGAACAGACAACATCATATTTTTTCATCGTGTTAAAAATGTCGAATTTTGTACCAGAAAGTGATGATTTGCGGAAAGCATTAATTTTTTGTTTTCATTTGAAGAAAAGTGCTGCAGAGTCGCATGCGAGTCGAATGCTTGTCGAGGCATATGGTGATCATGCTCTATCAGAAGCAACATGCTAAAGATAGTTTCAACGGTTCAGAAATAATGATTTTGATGTGAGAAATGAAGAACGTGGAAGACCACCAAAAAAGCTTGAAGACGCCGAATTGCAAACGATATTGGATGGAGATGACACTTTGAATCAAAAGCAATTGGTAGAAATGTTAAATGTTGCACAACAACACAACAAACAATTTCTGATCGTTTAAAAGCTATGGGAAAGATCCAAAAGTGTGGAAAATGGGTGCCACATGAATTGAATGAAAGACAGATGGAAAACCGAACAAACACTTGTGAAATTTTGCTTCAAAGACACGAAAGAAAATCGGTTTTGCATCGGATTGTTACTGGCGATGAAAAATGGATTTATTTTAAGAATCCTAAATGTAAAAAATCATGGGTTAATCCGGGACAACCATGAACCATCAACATCGACTGCTGCAACCAGATCGATTCGGCAAGAAGACAATGCTGTGTGTTTGGTGGGATCAGAAAGGTGTGATGTACCACGAGCTCCTAAACTCCCACCTGGTGAAACCGTTAATACTGATCGCTGATCGCTACCGACAACAAATGATCAATTTGAACCATGCATTGATCGAGAAACGACCAGAATGGGCCAGAAGACACGGCAAGGTAATTTTGCTACATGACAATGCACCTGCACACAAAGCAAAACCGGTTCAGGATACAATCAAAACACTTGGCTGGGAGCTGCTACCTGCTACCCCACCCGCCGTATTCACCAGACTTGGCTCCTTCCGACTACCATTTGTTTTCATCGATGGGACACGCATTGGCTGAGCAGCACTTTGGTTCCTACGAGGAGGTCGAAAATTGGGTGTCGGGTTGGTTTGCTTTAAAAGACGAACAACTTTATTGGCGCGGTATCCACAAATTGTGTTGAAACGTGGTCACAATGTGTAGAAAACAATGGCCAATACTTTGAATGAAATGTTTTTTACATTCCCATTAATAATTAGTGTTTTATTTTCACAAAAAAATGCTTATTTCATACCGGTAGACCTGATATTGATGGATGCAAGCGGTCGAGAGCGGGGAAGTTATAGCAATTAGAGCGAACGTTGGGAAGCAGTTGCAACTGTTTTTTGCACAAAACTTTATTAATTATTGATTCTTCAGTTATTTAGATATATCACAAAAATTTTATTTTATAATACATTAAATAACATTAGTTTGACTTGCATCTATAAAGTTTGTTAATATAAAAATATAGCAAAATTTTAAAAATAGTATCTATCACGAAAATTGGAATAAAAGGTCCCCGTCATACATGTTTTTGTCGTCGAAATTGTCACCGCTCTTACTTCTTCCATCGCCGCCTTTACTTCCGCCAAAGCTATCGTCGGTGAAGAGATCCTCATCCTGAATGCCTTTTTTTCCGTCGTTGTTGAAGCCTCTCCCTCCACTGTCTCCGAAGCCTCTCTCTCTACCGTTGCCAAAGCCTCTTCCTTCACCGTTACCAAAGCCTCTATCTCCATCGTTGCCGAAGCCTCTCCCCCCACCGTCGCCGAAGCCTCTCCTCCCACCGTTGCCGAAGCCTCTCCCTCCACCGTTGCCAAAGCCTCTCCCTTCGCCGTTACCGAAGCCTCTTCCTGCTCCGTTGCCGAAGCCTCTCCCTCCCCCACTATTGCTGATATCTCCGTTGCCACTGTTACTGAGCCCTTTGCCACCTCCATTATTGTTAGCCCACTTGCCGCCGTTGCTGAGCCCTTGACCACCTCCATTAATGATATCCCAGTTGCCGCCGTTATTGACACCTCTGCCGATACCTTTGCTTCCACCATTGCTTGCATATTTTTCCTTAGTTTTTGGGCCAGTCCAGTCACCGAGTTCGGAAGAGTGGATGTAATGAGCAGGGTAAAAAAAATTCGAATGATCTCTAACGATTCTATCACCAGTGCTAGTTGATCCAAATTTGCTGCTTAATTTTTCAACAGATGAAAAGGAAGAGGTGTCATCTCTATTCTTAGGCAAACCGGTGGCGCTTGCCAAGCATGCCATTGCTATAATCACCTACAACAGAAGTTGCTCCTTAATGTACACAAATACAAGTTTGATTTAATTCAAAGTGTAGATATAACAATAATATACAGTTGTTAATTTCATTCATCATCATCATCATCATCATCAGCCGATATACGCCCACTACAGGACACAGGCCTCACCAAAAATATCCACATCGATGGGTCCAGCGTTGCTCGCACCCAGTGGATTACCGCGATTCTCACCAGATTGTCGATCCACTTTGTGGGAGGTCTCCCAACACTAAGTCTACAGCTTACGGTACGCTACCGGTACGCAGGCACCGCTCCTTCGAGCATTATTTCTTGCCTACTGCCACTTAAGACTAGTGAACTTTTGGGCTATGGCGGTGACCTTAATTCTTCTGCGGATCTCCACATTCCTGGTTCAATGGCGCAGAGAAACTCACAAGTTTTCTATTGCCCTTTGGATGACTTTCAGCATTTTTATAAGGCCTATAGTAAGGTGCCACGTCTCGGTTCCGTATGTCAACACTGGCAACACGCCACGTGTTGAAGACTTTTATCTTCAGACAGTGCGGTATCAGAGACGATAAGACACTGCGTAGCTTTCCGAACGCTACCTACGTGAGTTAGATTCGTCGATTGACCTCTTTCTGAAAGTTGGATTTACCTTGTTGGATTCTTTGTCCCAGTTAAACGTATTTGTCGACAACTTTCAGTGTATAGCCCTCGACCATTACTGGAGTAGGTACAATATTGGCATTAGACAATCTTTATCTTTTCATATTTATTTTAAGAACCACACGTCGGAACGCTCTGCAGAGGTCATTGAGCATTTTGCTAAGGCCTTCCATGGTCTCAGCCATGACCACGATATCATCAGCGAATCAAAGGTGGGTCATATATCCGCCGTTTATGTTGATGCCAAGTCCTTTCCAGTCCAAAAGCTTAAACGTCTTTCTTTTCTGAGGTGAACAGCTTGGGCGTTAGAATATCGCCCTGTCTGAAACCTCACCGCAACTGGATAGGTTTCGAGCGATGGTCTAGAAGGCGGACTGACATATACCGTTTTCATACAGTGACCGCAAACCTTTGAAGTAACGGTGGTCTATTTGGCGCCGCTGGGGCGACTGTAGCTCAGCCTATGGTTCGACGGAATCGAAGGCTTTTTATAGTCCACGGACGCAAATAATAGTGGCAAGTTATATTCTTGGTCTTCTGTATAACATGTCGCAGCGTATGTATGCAGTCTATAGTACTAAAGCTTTTTCGGAATCCTACTTGTTCGGGGGACTGGAAATCGTCTAGCTTGCGTTCGAAGCGATTCGTCATGTCTCTCGAAAACAGCTTATAAACGTGGCTAATGAGCGTGATGACCATATAGTTCTTTAACCGAGTCCTGTCACCCTATTTGCAGAAAAGCCTCACCACACCCCTGCGCCATGATTTCGGCGTTTTCCCCTCGAGTATAATTGAGTTAAATACTCTCTGAAAAGCCATCAGCACTAGTCGTCCTCCTGCCTTCAGAAACTCTGCTCGTAACTCCATCATCTCTCAGCGCCTTGTTGTTCTTGAGCTATTTGAGCGAAATACTAATCTCGTTTAAGGTGACGTCCGGGATCTCTTCGGTATAGTGTCGGGGTTAACTCGACTCTTGGGTCGTTTACCTGATCGTAGACAGGTGCTCGTCTAGTCGCATAAAGCTGTCCGTAGAAGTTCTCGATCTCGGCCAGAAACTCCGGTCGTGCTGAGACAGTTCTACCATCATCTGTCTTCAGCTTTGTCAGCAGGCTTTGCCCAACAGCAGACATTCTGGCAAGCACTTTTGGACATATTGCGCTCTATTGCCTTTTTAACACGTTCAGTATTCAATTGGCTTATGTGACGAATCAAATACTTAGATATCTGCTTGTTGAGCCACACCCGCACCTCTCGTCCATGAGCTTAGTGGTCTAATATGAGATCTTTTTACCTCTTTTAGTACGGTTGGGTTTGAAAAATTTCAACCCAACCGTAAGGACAGTTACTACGACCCTGTCGTTATAATAGTTTGGCAAATATCTCCCTTCCGCCTTTTTGTCTTTTGAATTTCGCGGCTATGTACAAAGCGCTACAGAGCTCGTATCTGGCAATACTATACATAATTTGAAAGGTCTTGACATAACCTACAAAACGACGCTATGCATAATTAGTTTGGATATTGCGTTCAACAGTTATAGACGTGTAAACATATAGTTCACTAACGCCGAAATTCGCGCTATTTTAAAGTTTTCCTTCGTTAAAGGCAAATCCGCTAGAGAAACGTTCCGTGAGATTAATGGTGTTTTGGGGGATGGTACTCTATCACTTCGAACCGCGGAGTAATGGTTTCGACGATTCAGAGCCGGTGAAAACGACACCATGGATAAGCCAGCCGGCGGAAGACCTGTGACGACAAATACCGATCAAATCATGGACTACATCGAGTTAGACCGGCATGTGGCATCTCGTGACATCGCCCAGGAGATGGGAGTTAGTCACCAAACCATTTTAAACCATCCGCAGAAGGCTGGATACAAAAAAAAGCTTGATTTTTGGGTGCCGCATGATTTGACGCAAAAAAACCTTCTGGACCGAATCAACGCCTGCGATATGCTGCTGAAACGGAACGAACTCGACCCATTCTTGAAGCGGATGGTGACTGACGACCAAAAATGGATCACATACGACAATATCAAGCGAAAACGGTCGTGGTCGAAGGCCGGTGAATCGTCCCAAACAGTGGCCAAGCCGGGATTGACGGCCAGGAAGGTTTTGCTGTGTGTTTGGTGGGATTGGAAGGGAATCATCCACTATGAGCTGCTCCCATATGGCCAGACGCTTAATTCTACCATCTACTGCGAACAATTGGACCGCTTGAAGCAGGCGATCGACCAGAAGCGTCCAGAATTGGCCAACAGGAAGGGTGTAGTGTTCCACCAGGACAACGCCAGACCACACACTTCGTTGATGACTCGTCAGAAGCTACGGGAGCTTGGATGGGAAGTTTTATCGCATCCACCATATAGCCCGGACATAGCGCCAAGTGATTACCACCTGTTCCTGTCCATGGTGAACGCCCTTGGTGGTGTAAAGTTGAACTCAAAAGAGGCTTGTGAAAAGTGGCTGTCCGAGTTCTTCGCAAATAAGGAGGGGGGCTTCTACGAGGGAGGTATTATGAAGTTGCCGTCTAGATGGAAACAGATTATCGAACAAAACGGCGCATATTTGAACTAAATCCGATCACTGTAACACTTTTTATAAAGCATTGAATAAAAAGCAAAAAAGCGGAAGGGAGATATTTGCCAAACTTATATATGCCCACATCAGTGCGTTCCTCCTGACATTCGAAGTAATTTTGAAGTTGGAGCTGAAAGTGCTCGGGGTATTGGATCTGCGCTATTTCCGTACACAGCGTAGACCTCATCAGTCGACACCTCTCCAATTTTACTTTATGATTCAATATGCCTCTAACCATTCGGTGTTTGCTCCTCGTATTATCGAATTGATCACTAAGACATCATTGAATATACGCGTCTTTGTCGACATGATGAATTCAATCTCGTTTTTCGTTTCACCGTCGAGGCTCAGCCTGGTCCATTTACGATGCTGCCGTTTCCTGAAGAAAGAGTTCATCATATAGAGTCCCTCTATCTCCATGTAATCGGCTGGCAATTGAAAGCAGGAATTCCAAAAAAAAATATTATATCACAAAATTTATTCACCCAGAATCCCATGCTCGGACTTGTTACTTCACGATACTTCTAGTTTTAATAACGAAACGTTAAAGAACCATCTTATATATAACTCCTTAATGGCATTTCCATTAAGGAGTCATTTGGAATATTTCCACTACTGTTAATGTATTTACATTGACATCTAAACTAATTAAAGTACATTTTCATTTTCTCCACTCAACGGGGTGATTAACGTTCAAATTTCACAAGTCGACGCGTGACGTTCGAGTAGGTGGCGATGTCAATAGCGATCGTCGATCCCTGAAGAGCTCGAATAACGCCCGTGTAAAGGCGTCATACTGTCACACATCTAGGTGCGGCAAACAACACCTGATGTTTCCTTTAGCCATTTTTCGATCAGGATGAACCGGACATAAATTATTAAATAGATTGACTAACTGACTACCAGAAATCAATAAGATTCGTACTGTTTCTTTTTATGTATGAACGTACATCAGTAGGGGGAGGACGGGACGTAGGCCATCTATTTATCTTCAGGTAAATTTTTTGTCCAAAACTATTTATTGCGCGACGCGACTGCGACTGTGACTGCGACTTCGACTACGACTGCGAAGCGGCGCTGTGACTTTATTGTAGTAGCGATGTTTTATTGCATTGTTAATATTTACTAATATGGTGTATTTACAAATGTCTACACATTAATTAAAAGTTTTTTCATTTATTGGTAATTAATGACAAGAATTATATATCTTGCCATTAATTATTTAAATTTATAATATTATTACATAAAACATTTCATTTTAATACACAGAATTCTGTTGCAGACAGGAATGTACTTCTATGCAGTTTTATTTTCGGTATGATGGATGAACCTTTTAAACTTGCATTATCTGTAAAGTATCAAACGAGTCATCATTTCATGAATTAAACGTAATATGTATAAAGGCGTGATATATATGTATAAAGGATTACAGGGATCCCGTTGCAGAGACCAGAGTACAGAGAGCCATTTGCCAAAAGTTTACGCCAACAATCCGCGAACTGTTGTGGACTTAAAAGAAAATATTCGGCGAGAAATCAGCGCAATTGAACCAAGTTTACTGCAGCGTGCGGCACGAAATACGAGGCTCCGTTTCGAACAGTGTGTGTGTGTGTGTGTGTGTGTGCAACAGGATGGAAGACATTTGGATGACATTATCTTTAAAAAATGAAATCCGCATTTGTACTCTATCTTTTAATACTTTTAGTAAAATTATATGTCAAACATATTATTTTTTATTTAAATTTGAAAACATAAATCTGCCACCAGACACCCTGTATGAAGGTTGCGAAAGTCTGCTGTGTGTGTCAAATGTGAGTTGTGCTTTCGACTGCTTGATATAAAGATCTTGGTAAGGTCTATGTTCAGCAATAGTGGCTTTCCGACCTTCTGATATAGATGATGGGATCATAAAATGCCTTCACTTGACAAACTGAATATCTTTATATTTTTCAATCTAAATTTAAATTATGCTTTAATACACATGTACATGATGTCTTACCCTTATATATCTAGGTCAAAAAAAGCCATCTCTTGTAACCTTGACCGCCGTGTTCGTTCGCCCGTGAGCCTTGAACGTTTATACCGCCGCCCACTTTGATACCCAATTTACCCAGAAGTGGGAGCTGCACCGACAGCTCTGCTTCACCGCCTAGCGGCTTCGCGACGCAAGCCGCGAGACAAGCTGCACACAGCACGATCTGCACCTGTGCAGGAAAATGATTACTTTATATTATCTATCTAATATACCTGTATACATAGGCTCCCTCTGCATTTTTTTGTATTTTTAAAGACATGCGTATTCCGACGAATGAAAGCAAAGCGCCGCCTGTTCGCGCCGGCAAGCAACAAGCTGCAAACATGTTTTATTCATATTCTTGATTAAAAGGTGCTGTAGCTACTGGAGTATTGTATACCCAGGCAATCATGAAATGATGAAACAATCTCCGTGCACTAAACGTACACTACACTAACCAACACTCAATCATTAGGGACAGACGTATCACTTACCCTCCAGTGAAACTCGTGTTTGATTTAGTGTGTTGTTAAGAAACCGTATGTAAATGTAGATATCCGACGGATTAATCAATCATCAGTCAGAACAGAATCGATCACTGAACGTAGTTGTAGTTGTTGGGTCACGCGGCGGGATGCACGGGACACGTTAAATCAGCACTTACCAGCTTCATGGTGCAGCGGAGGTCGCGAACTCGCAGATAACAAATTTAGTGCTAATTCACTCAAATTTATAAGACGCGTTATCTTTAACTCGTTAGTAAGGGGATCATTAAATAACATTTCCATTTTTTTGACTAATTTATTTATCAACAATCGTATAATGTATTTTAAATGTCTGCGTAGATCTTGTTTATCGTTGGGAGTCTTCCTTCCTTCGCCGCTTACCGTCGAGAGGTCCTGCTGCTATCGTGATCCGAGTTACGGTATGGGTTGACTAAAGTTGTGGCTACCAGTACCATAATTTTACTATGCTAACGATCTTACCTCTCGAGTTACGGGGATCTTCAAGAAATATGTAACCAGCATACGAGTATAGTTCATCCCACAAGTTACTGACACATCACGCTCATCGGTATCTGTGATTCACAAGCAATATGTATTCAAAGCGCGTTTCTCATAATTAATATTACGTACTGTTTAATTAAAGGCCACCCATCTTTTATGAAATATTATTCGCATTGAAAAGTCTGAATAATCGTCAGCAAGCCAATGTTTCAACATAGGGGGGAAGGCGTATTCGCTTGATACGACTGCTGGAACACGTGATGGGCAGAGGGCGCCGGCAGCGCGAGGAAACTCAAAGCGGGAGTTCAGGTACCATTAAAGGTCGTTTGCCTCTTTATGTCTAATGTAAAACTATTTTTCAATTCTTTATTCTAATCTTATTCCTAGTCTTTAGATTGAATATTGTTAAAACTTTGGAAAAATAAACGTGAGTCCCCCGGGACGGCCGGAGCGTCACCGTCACCGTTGTCATTGTTATAAATGGTGTCTGGCGGCAGATTTATATTTTAAAAAACGAATATCTCAATAAGTTATAAACAGTGCGCGGGTGCAGTGAAGGTGGTGTCATTAGAATCACCGATCGTGCGGATTTCTTAGTCACGATGTCGCAGTGGTGCAGTGGTGCAGTGGTGCAGCGGTGCAGTGGTGCAGTGGTGCAGTGGTGCAGTGGTGCAGTGGTGCAGTGGTGCAGTGGTGCAGTGGTGCAGTGGTGCAGTGGTGCAGTGGTGCAGTGGTGCAGTGGTGCAGTGGTGCAGCGGTGCAGCGGTGCAGCGGTGCAGCGGTGCAGTGGTGCAGTGGTGCAGTGGTGCAGCGGTGCAGGGGTCGGGTGAGCATCGCGCGTTCGCTATTGAAGCATTTTTCAAGAGTAACGATTCTTACGTACTCGCTCGCCGACAGTTTTGTTCACATTTCAATATTCGACGGATAGGCGATGGGCCGAGTGTGAATTTAATTCGTTCGTGGGTGGAGAGGTTCCGCGCAACTGCTTCGGCTATGAACACACCACGGCCAGGACCTAGTCGATCGTCAAGGACCCCCGAAAACATTGAACTGGTTGAACGCAGTTTACGTGAAAATGCACGACTTTCGATACGGAAAAGGGCAGCTTCACTGGGACTTCCAAGAGCATGCGTGCATGAAATTTTGAAAAAAGATATGAAGTTTCATCCTTTTAAAATTCAAATAATTCAAGAATTGAAAAAAAATGACTTTGCGTCACGCAAATTTTTTTGTGAAACCATGTTGGAGCGTTTTCGCACTGAATTCCATTTTTTGGAGCGACGAGGCTCATTTTCATTTAAACGGACACGTAAACAAGAACAACACACAAAATTTCCGTTACTGGGCTCTAAGAACTCGCAATCCTCGACTGAAGCACTTTTGGTGCTCCATTACATTGCCCAAGGGTAACTGTTTGGTGCGCTTTATTCACGAATGGGATAATCGGACCATTTCTTTTTGAAAATGCACGGGGCCAAGCGACGAATGTCAATGGTGAGAATTATCGGCTCATGATTTCGAATTTCTTTTTGCCGAACCTGCGAGCTCATTCATCATTCTCATCACACACGTGGTTTCAACAGGATGCGGTACAGGTGCGACCGCACACACGGCCAGAGCTTCGATGGATTTGTTGCGAGAAAATCTCCCTCAAAAACTGATTAGTCGCTTTGGGGACATCCCGTGGCCACCGAGCTCACCCGACCTAACTCCAATGGATTTTTTTTGTGGGGCTACCTCAAAGAGAGAGTTTACGCCAACAATCCGCGAACTGTTGTGGACTTAAAAGAAAATATTCGGCGAGAAATCAGCGCAATTGAAGCAAGTTTACTGCAGCGTGTGGCACGGAATACGAGGCTCCGTTTCGAACAGTGTGTGTGTGTGTGTGTGTGTGTGCAACAGGATGGAAGACATTTGGATGACATTATGTTTAAAAAATGAAATCCGCCTTTGTACTCTATCTTTTAATACTTTTAGTAAAATTATATGTCAAACATATTATTTTTTATTTAAATTTGAAAACATATATCTGCCACCAGACACCCTGTATAATATACAATAAGTTGTCGGCGTTAATGCAATATGTTGCAAAACATGCGATTTATAACGGCTATGCAATTCCCCTTAACTGCTGAACGTGCAGCGCCCGCGGCGAGCGTGTCCACGCGCCCACGCGCCCACACGCCCACGCGCCCACTCGATCAAAGAGACGAATGGCTGTGTTCGTAACGTTGTATAGAACTTATAAATTTTGTATCGATTCTGACCTGCAGGAGGGTTTGCATTTTATCATTTAATGAAAACATTCAACACCTGATTTACGGACGCTTTCATAACACATACTTAAAAATGAGTGTTGTGAATATGAAGCGGCACGGGAAGCTCTCTGTGACATTGAAACTACTGAACAATTCGATCGATTTTTATTAACATTAACCTGTCCTAAAATCGAGTCGATGAAGACTTCACTTCGACATATTTTTAAAAAATAGTTTATTGCTTTTAAATAAGATTACTTCTGTTCTAGTGTCCGCCGTCCCAGTCGATTCGGATCCAAGTCTAGGTATACTCCGGCCGACCTATTTGTTACGGGTTTGTGTGCGACGTCCGTCGATGCGTATCCGTATGCGATATCCTGCTACTTGCGTTATCGCGCCGGAGCTCTATCGGTGGTGGCTGTTACGTCGTAAACCTAACAGGAATATAATGTGTACGATGATTTGACTCAAGTGATTAAACGCCTCTAATGACGTTGACGATTAATGGCAGCGCGCTGTGCGGTGTCCTTCCTACGCGTAGTTGGTTCTGTAAAATACATTAATTATTATTACTATTGTTGTATGACCGTTTTTACGAGTGAGGGGAGGGGTTTCATATGAGAACGGGAAATGAGAAACTGTTCAAATTTCGTCTTTTTTTTTAGTTTCTATTCAATGTCTAATTATTTAGTGGTTAAAAGAAAAAGAGGCTCTTTTTGGTTAAGCTCGTAATATTTTTGTTTGTAAAATCTTCATTACAGTAAACGAAAGAAAGGTATTAGTAACAAAGTTGGAAACAGGGTTCTATACGTAATTTTAATTAAGCGACGAAAGTTGAAAACAAACGATACCGGTCATGGCCTCTGTCAAAATGAAACCTTTGTACTGGTTGACTAGATAAGGGCCTCAATGTACGGTTCGTTTTGATATAACGCATCACGCATCGCGCAGTCGTTAATTAACCTGCGGTTTGCTTTTATTTACTTTTGATGTCCGCGTAATTTGTTCATTAGATATTTTTAGATTTAGGAATGTATAAAAGACACGCCACTAGTTGACAACGCACCCTTAACGTAACGTAACGTAGCCTAACGTAACGTAACGTAACGTAACGCAACATAACGTAACATAACGCAACGTACACGCAAGAGCAGCGCTCCGCGATGAAGTCCACGTGCCGCCGCAACTACACGGTCAGTGAAAAACATTGTGTTGTCTCGCATGTACTCAATCTCTCACCTGTTCGCTAAGGCTGCTTCCTTGAAAGCATCTATCTAGCTGCGACGGACTGAGTGGACGTCGGGGCTAAGAAGTGTTCATTGGAAAAGGGTATTGATAATGATAGACAGCTGTCGTCCGTAGGATCGCAGCTCGTTATAAAGCAAGGAGGTTCGAGCTCACTTTTTTTCTTATACGACGTTACGAACGAGATCTTCACTAGCGCAAATAAGGGTAACGTACACTGCATAGCATACTGACATTGTGTAGTCGCTTTAAGACATACAAGATTCAGTGTCGTTAATCCGGTAATTTCACAAACTGCAGCGCGCTTCAAAACTTACTTAACGTACAGACAGGTGTTGTACTTTAGACGGCGGGACGTTGTTTGTTTACAGGCAATCGTGTTGCTAGCCATCGTCGTGGTTGCAGCCGCGTTGCCGGCGCGGAAGTCGAAAGACGATGATATAGATGTAACAGTGGCAATACCTTGGATTGGTGATGTTGGTTTGAACTTCAGAGGCGGTGTCTTCGGTATTGTTGACAAAGCGGCCAAAGGGGCCTTGGATGGAATGGGTGTTCGTTATGCAAAATAATAGCTGTGATTTACAAAGAAAAATAAATTTTTTGTACCCTTTAGTGAGGTCGTATTAATTAATTTTAATAAATCATCATGCCCGTGTCCTAATTAAGAAAAGGGCGACGTGTTGTCCCGCATACTTTTTTCATACTCAATACGCTAATACGAGTCCGTGCCCATGAATGGTGTAACATGCTCGTCCGGAATACTTAGGCTATCATATCTTGACAGTGGGAACGCAGCGATGCTGCGATGGCGGTAGATTCACAATATAAGAATGGTAGCAGGCCTGATAGGTACACTACAACTACCGTACCAACGCCATAACATGTAGTCCCGGAATCACACCGGACACGCCGCCTACCTCTGCCACGGAGGCATGTAATGCACACGACCTGTTACCTCTGATCTTCTTTAAAGTGCTAAGTTGCACGCTTTACGCGTTAATTGATAGTGAGCAATAAATTGCTGCTTGCTATTGCAATTTTTCGCTGGATTACCCCATGTTACGCTCGTATTGCGGCTGTGCTGCGCTCGTGCTCGTGCTCGTGCTCGCGCTCGCGCCGTCGCCGACACCAGAGCGGATTTTCAATGGAGCGCGCAGCCGCACCGAATATAATAACACTACATCAATTTTTCGTTTCCGCGCTTTCTATTTCACATATTCATAATATTTCCTATTGTTTCGATGTTCCCTAAATATAAAATATTGATCGGTGCAACGTTACAAACTATTTTCATTTAAGATTTAAACTCATCTGAGGTGTCACCCGCTTTACTAATGAGTGTATGTGAGCCGTACTTATGCGTCCTATAGTAAATTGACAGTCTTAGTTGTTTGATCAGTGTTAGAGCCGCAGCGTAAGAATGGCGTCCAAGTAGATACTAAATTTATGTGTAGAACATCTAAACGTCCCCGATGGCACATCGATTAATTATCACTTTTTGCTCACAATCAGATGCATATTATATTAGGTCCTTGCATATCAAATAAGCGTTTTGTGTGCGTGCTGACCACTTTGATCCGAAATATATCCTCTTTGGTTAAGAATTCCAAATTCAAATTTATAAATATACATATATACAGCTGATACATTTGAGTTTTGAGAACAGTCATTCATCTTTTTTTCCTCATTATATAATTTTCTTCGGCCTTGCTTATTACCGCACAATGTAAAACGTGAAATATCGTTATATTTACGAGTACGAGTTCTACCGCGGCACCAGTACTAGTGCTGCAGAAACAGCTCGAAGATTAATGATGTGTACAGCGCTGGCGCTGGTGTCGCAAAAGAAAGCACGGTATCTTTTAGGTATCAACGTTTTCGTTCTGGAAATTTCGACCTTCAGAACCAACCCCGTGGACGGCCGGAGACCAAAGTGAAAAATGAAGCATTTAAGGCTATCGTGGAAGCGGGTCCATCACAAAGCGCTTCAGAGATAGCTGCAGACTTCGGTGTATGTGATAAAACGGTAAGTAAGAAAACTTGAACGATGGGTACCTCATGAATGGAGCGAATCGAACTTGCAAATGCGCGTCGAGTGCTGTGTTACTTTGCTTAACCGACACAATAATGAAAGGATTTTAAATAGAATCATTACTTGTGATGAAAAATGGATACCGTACGATAATCGGAAGCACTTCTCGCAATGGCTGAGTCCTAGAGACCCAGTCAAATCCTGCCTTAAACGAAAATTGATTCCGAAAAAATTTACTTGCGAGTGTTCGGTGGACTAGCGCCGGTGTCGTTAACTACAGTCTTCTAAAATCTGCCCAAACGATTACGGCAGACATCTATTGTCAACAACTGGAAACCATAAAGGAAGAACTAGCTGCTAAACAACCGGGATTGGTCAATCGCTCTAGGGCACTGCTGCTTCACGACAACGCAAGACCCCACACTGCCCGACCAACAACCACTAAGTTAGATGAGCTACAATTGGATAGTCTGCGACACCCACCGCACTCCGCGGACCTTGCCCCTACAGATCACCAATCTTTCCGGAATTTGGACAACTTATTACAAGGAAAAAATTCAACTCCGATGCGGCAGTCCAACCGCCTTCACAGAGTTTATTAATTCTCGCCTCCCCATGGTTTTTTTAGTAAAGAGATCAACGAACTACTTCTAAGATGGCAAAAGTGTATCAATAACATCGGTGCATACTTTGATTAATTAAACATATTAGGGGGACCGGAAAGTAATGTCGTTTTCTTACGCTAAATACAAACACATACATTTTTAACGAGTCTTTATTTTTAATCAATGATGTATTCCCCATCATTGTCAATAACCTTTTGCCATCTAGTGAGTAAATTTTCAATCCCTGATCGATAAAAATTAATTGGTTTTTCGGCAAAATATCTAGAGATGGCATTTTGGATATCATCCAAATTTGCAAATGTTTTGCCACTTAAAAAGTGTTGCAGCGCTCGGAATAAGTGGAAATCCGATGGTGCAACATCGGGCGAATATGGTGGATGAGGCAGCACCTCCCACCCCAATTCATTAATTTTTTCTAGAGTTCGCCTTGCGCAGTGCGGTCTTGCATTGTCATGTTGGAGAATGACGCCTTTTCGGTTGACAATCGCTGGCCACTTTTCAATTAAAGATTGATTGACTCGCTGCAATTGTTCGCTGTAGAGGTCTGCAGTAACAGTTTCTCCAGGTTTCAGTAATTCAAAATGAACAATGCCGCGAATACTCCACCAAACACACAAAAGCGCTTTTTTGGGGTGTAAACCTGGCTTAGCAGTACTCCGAGGGATTTCATTTGGAGAGAGCCACTGCCTTTTGCGTTTTGGGTTATCATACAGGACCCATTTCTCATCTCCTGTGATCAAGCGATCAAAAAACGCTTCTGTGTTGTGTCGTTGAAGCAATAAGTTGCATGTGATTGATCGGTTAGCCTTATTCTGTTCGGACAGATTATGCGGGACCCAAACACCTGCTCTGCTTACTTTTCCAATCTGCTTCAAATGTTCTTGGATGGTCGACCAAGGTTTGTTGAGACTCTTTGACAATTCCTCGATCGTCTGACACGGATTTGCTTCCACTTCCGCCCTTAACACGTCGTTGTCTAACGCTGATGGTCTTCCTGATCGATACGAGTCGGAAAGATCAAAATTACCCGATTTGAACTTGGAAAACCACCTTTGGCATTTACGAATGTCCAGTGCATTTGGATAAACATCGCAAATGTTTTTGGTAGCAACTGTTGCGTTATTTCCCTTGCGAAACTCAAAGAGCATGCAATGCCGGATGTGTACCTCTTCTGGTATTTGGCTGGCCATTTTACCCAAAATTACAAAAAAAAATTGTAATTCAATTGTCTATAAGTAAAGAAATCACTATAACCTCACAATGTCTTTGGTACGCCTCTGAACAAAACAATGAGCTGACAAATGACAATCAAGTATTGGCATGCGCAGAAACGACATTACTTTCCGGTCCCCCTATTATTTTACAAAAAACAAATTGACTTTATATTGTTCCCGTACAAAACGCGAATTTGATATGTGTTTCTTCGCCCTTTCCTCAGCTAAGTGGGGTCGGCACCAATTTCATATGTAACGACCTAATATTAAAAAGTATGAAGAGGTACTATGCGTACGGCCCGATTCTACAAGAGTTTTCTTCCGGATGAACAGCGTTGAGAGCCCCGGCGGCGGCGGCGGTGGCGGCGACCGCCTCGAGTGTGTACGTGGTAGTTTTTATTATGTCCCCTGTATGCTAAGAGTTATTATTGTTTAACTATAATTTGAGATGAGCAGACGGATAAAAAAATTCAAAAGGAAGTAATTTGTGTTTTGGCCCGGTTTTAACAATAATTTTATACATATCATCACGCCTTTTTCCCAGTAGGAGTCGGCATAAACACCCACCTTTCGCCAGATGTGGTCAGACAACAATAATTTAATAGTTTGTAAAGTTACAAAGCTCCGTTAACATTAAAACTATAAGTTAATCAAAAATGTAAAGGAGATAGATCATGATTTCTTTTGATAAATTAGAAAAATTATTTGAAGAAAAAGTAAAAATCCTAAAAGTGAATATTTTTCCCTCTCTCTACACATTTGTAGCTATTAAATTATTGTATACAAAATTAGTCTGGACTACACGTGGTGCAACGTGTGCGTGTGCGTGCGCGTGTGCGTGTTGACTTCAGCCTGTTTGCCGCTCCGCAGATCGCAGATGTAACGGGTTTCGATTTGATTCATCTAGTAACCGGGTGGACTACCTAATTGCCTGCTGCGAACACAATATATATATATATATATCTTCTTCTTTTTCTTAGCATTTGTCCCGTGTTAAGACAGGGCCTGCTTTCTTACTTCTCTCACTCCACTTCGCTCTATTTGGAACATCACTTTCTTTGAGATCGCAGCTTATCATATCATTTGTTGCGGCGTTTGAATAAGTCTGCGAGCTCTTTTGTTCTTCCTGATAGTGTTCCTACATTCAATGTTGCGAATCGGACCCTCTTGGTGTTTTCAGGGACTAGCTTCTTTAGTCGGACCCGTCCTTGATCCAATGGCCCTAGTGAACCTGCCGCAGAGGTAGGGCGATGTGTCCGCGCGCCGCTCTGTGGCGATGCCCTATCTGTACTACGACATCCACATTGCAACCTTTTCATCATTTCTAAAGCTTTGATAGTTTTGGTTTTATTAGTCTAGTGCCGATTGTCATCTGACGCACTAAAACCTGCTCTTTTATGATGCAGGAAAAAACCGCGAATCTATGGCGTTCATTCGTCGATGTAAGGTATTTAGTCTTACATAAAGCGGATTCTGTTTATACCGCCTGATATTCGGTCGTACCGTGTGATCTGTGCTTATCATATTTAAAAATCGATGCGGCGACACTTTTTCACACTTAATCTCAAACTACCCACACATGCCACTCTGCAGTATAGTTGCAATCATATTTTTTTTTATTTTTTTATTCTATTTTAAGCCATACACCATTTAGGTTAAGCCGGCTACTACATAATTAAACATTAACCTTAAAGAAGCTATTAACAAGAAAACTTAAGATTCTTTTACTATCATTACATATAAACTGTGAACTAAATACTCTGTGAAAATCAAAAAATAAATCATGTCTACCGCATCCAGTATCACTAATGACATTGCTCGCTCTGCTCCGCTCCGCGCGCACTCCACTCAAGTGTGATATAAATCTTCTTTAACAGTTTGGCGTGCATCGCAATAAGGATTATTTCTTTTGCCCATTAAATATTAGTACACATTGAGTGGTGGGACGTGTCCGGAGCGCACTCTCGTACAGATAGTAAGTTCTCTACGGTTGAGATTACATTTGTAGAAGCACGGGATTTGAAGTGGCTCGGACATGAGCGTCTTGTACCATATCCCTTTTTGTATAGAGATTTTGTTAAACCACGTTTTCCAAACATCAATAATAGCTTTTGCAACTTGTCCCAGATAGTCAGTGTGATGAGGAGATACCCTTAATTCTACACCTTCACTTAAGGCTTGCTTTGCAATTGTATCAGCCACCTCGTTACCTTCTATTCCTACATGTGAAGGAAGCCATTGTATTCTAACTTGAACACCGTTACGTATTAAATTTCAAATACATTTAATAACGGTGAAAGCTTCACGTCTACCAAAGTAACCGTTATTACATTTTAACAGACGGTGTAATGATGATACCGAGTCGGTAAGTATAATTATTCGATTATATCCGCAGGATTCGGCGTAACAAAGAGCTTCTAGTATTGCAAGTAACTCTAAGCCCATAATAGGAATCAGCTTATTATCTATGTTGAATTTGGCTTTAAAGGAGGTCTTCTGATCGTAAAAGGAACATCCTGAATTGACACTATCCTTAGAGGCGTCAGTATAAATTTGAACAAACTCCTGATATTCAAATGAAAGCATTGATTTAACAGCGTTGTGATACTCATTTGGACTGGTAATTTTTTTAGCGGTGGTTATGGTTTTTACTTTGGTAGATATTATATCTGCAAGTGGCAGTTCTGTTACAAGAAATGGTAATTGATATAGTGTTGACATCTGAGACCGAGATACATTATATTTCTTAGTACCATCATATGTATTGACCATCATCACTTTACTATTTCTTCGCCAGTATTGTCTTTCCTCGGATAACAATTCCGAAAAAATAGACAAACGTTCCAGTAAATAATCCTTCGACCTCGACCAAACTTTTAACATGTATTTATGGCATAAGTATTGTCTTCTTAACACTTTGCGAACGGGAAACGAAATTTCTCGCTTTTAAAAAAATTACGTACGTCGTTTGTGCACTTTGCTGACAATTTACGTAGTCATCGGAAAACGAAAAAATCCCGTTTTTAAAAAAATTAGACATCGGGAAACGAAAAAATTTCATTTGTGTGGTCAAAAGGTGACATTGTATTTCGCCGAAAAGGCGATTAGAAAGCGGCATTTAAGGATAAAAGAGAGATAAAAATGATAAGTACGATTTATTCTGCTGAAATAATATCGACCGGGAAACAAAACAGAAAAACAAAAGAAAATATTGTAAAATCATTATGCATCACAGAATATAATAAATTCATGAAAGGTGTAGATCAATACCTTTCTTATTATTCCTTACTTAGAAAAACAATAAAATGAGAAAAAAAAACAGCACTATATATGATGAACATCGCACTATTCAGTAGCTTCGTGTTGTACGACATCATGAATCCGAATAAAAAAGTAGTATATAAAAACTATTTATTGTCAGTTGCAAGGGCACGGTTATGTGCAGAAATTGATGAAAATCAATCCGCAACATCACGAGCAACTGGCCCAACTTCAGCACCAACAGGTAGATTACCTGATGATATGAAACGACACACTCTTGAGACACTAAAACCGACTAAAAATAAAAAACATCCCACAAGAGTATGTATAGTATGTAAAACACATGGAGTAAGGAGCGAAACACGATATACATGCAAATTCTGTGAAGTACCGTTACACAAAGGAAGCCGTTTCACCAAATGTCATACCAAAAAACAATACTAATAATACTTATGTACAACATCTAAAAATTTCAATGCAATATATTAATTAGACAAATAATAACCGCAGTTTTAATTCACACACTGAAATAGTTTGATTTCATTAAAAATACCCCGATTTATAGACAAGTTTGAGTAAAAATCGCCCGACGGCAATGCGTATTAATACATGTACAGGAGTAGATCTTATAAAACCACCACAAATACGTAATCCTTGATTTCGAACAAGATCCATCTTTTTTAATAGTCCTGCACTTGCATTGCCATAAAGAAAACAGCCGTACCCTAACCTATTTTGGATGAAAGCATTATATAATATAATCGTCTCAATTGAATAGGATGAATGCCAGAATGTTGCAATCATATTTAAACAATCGGCACTCTTCAAATTATTCTTGTTGCCATACATATTCAAGAGTTTAAACAATTTTAATACAGTAAAAGTTTTTCATCAGTACCAGCACATCTGTTCCATTACGTAGGGTAGTTGCAGGCGACACGATCCGTGACACCAACAAACAGTTCTCACTGTGACAGTAATCCTCAGTCGAAATGTAACTATCATATTGTATAACTATATATATATATATATATATACATACACAGTATAGTCACTCAATAAAATGTACACGAGTACGTTTTACGTCCATACGAAATTTGAAACAATTTTAATTACCATATATTAATATATATATATGGAGCGACACTAGTGGGGTTGTCTATTGCGAGGTGTCCGTGTCCTGCCGACCGCCGCGTCTCGGCTCGGCTCGGCACCCAGTACCAGTAGAGGAGTGTAGAGTCGTTACGGCGCAGCGGTGCAGCGCCCGGTGGCGCGGCGGCGGCGGCGGCGCGCGCTGCTCGGCGCGGCCCGGCGGCGGCGCGGCGCGGGTTCGGTTCCCGGTACGCATGGACACGCATAGAGGGTGGACTTTTCAGTAGTCGACTCGTCTGCAACACCATGCTAGATCGATCACAGGTGGGATTATTTACGCGTTTCTATCAATCGGAAACGTGTTAGTGTACACTTCCTACATTTTTTCTTCGTGACAGCATCTTTTTTTTTTCCAATATTTGTTTGTTAATTTGACGCGCACATAACGTTACATAAACAGCAAAATATACTCAATCGGTCAAATTGTTAGAAGCAAATCGTAACGTTATTAGTTCCACGGTTTGTCAGCAGATGGCGTTTTTGTTAAAAATGCCTACGGAACAGGTTATCAATATTTTTTCGATTTCACCTGACGAATAAAGACTTGTAAATATAAAATGAGCTGAAATTGATCCTCATAATATAAAATCAATAATTCAATTACAACATGCCTTTAGATGGTGAAGCGTGTGCACTCAGAGTTATACTTGTTATCGGGGGAAAGGGAGGAATTTTCTAATAAACATATTCTGCTTTTGAGGGAAGACAAGGTTATGTAGGATTTTTATCCGCAAAATCCCACTCGGTGGTCTACTTCAGTGCGTTGGGGAAGACCCTTGAATATCCTACGAAACAAAACCGGTGCCTACCGGCACTACGCCGAAAACTCGTCCCAAGGAGGACTGTAACCCTCCTCGAAATCATCGCTTTGGTACGACAAGAACTAGACCACCCCGTACTTGTCGCTTATTCCGGGCTTGCTAAGTACATAATGAGGGTGTTCAGGTGAACACCCTGCGTGAGCTTTGTAGGTACAAAGCCCACGCACCCATAAACCCTTTTAGTCGCCTTTTATGATAGGTAGTGCTGACCGTAGTTATCCTCATATTCTTAATAGTTGGGGACTACAGCGCAAATGTATATGGAATCCTAGCTCTCATGTTATCAATATTATATGGTTTCGACAGCAGATTGACAATATAAGGGTGGTAGGCTAGGCTAGTCAGCCGAGGTTAAAAACCTTATCAATGTTCCAGATCAACGTGTGCCTACCCACCAGTCGAACCCGAATTCTGTATAATACAAGCTCGGCATTTGGGTGCTGACAGTGCTCGTGTTTCATCGAATGCGGATACAATACAACATTTATATTTGAATACGTGGCTGATGTGAACATGCAATTACAACCATCTAATGTATGGTACATTATTCAAATAAATAAACTAGATTATACATCAGAACTCAATTAGCGCTTAGGTTTTAAAGCTGAAGATCTAGTCCTCCTCGTATTTACATCTTATTCATAACTATATCCCACAATATTACAGGCAGCGATAATCTGCAGTGGGGGCACTAGACACCGATACACTGGAATTATGGATAGAGTGATCTACGGGTGGGTACAGAACGGGTGTATGTGGTGGACACACTGTTTGTTTGTTTGTTTATACGTTTGTTGTGTGCGGTAGGTCAGCCGACGCGAGCATCGGTGTAAACAATTGCGTGGCTCCGCCGCAGAGGTTGCTTGCACGCGGGTACGCGGGTGGACAATGTGTGCGATCTCGCACTGCAGTGTCGCTGCTCTGTGGTGCAGTGTCAGTGTCCTTGACGCTCAGTACAGCGCGCACCCGGTGCACTATACAAGCACTGCACTGTAGTACTAGTGTGCTGTCTAGACTCTTAGGCAATATCTCTTTGTTACTGTAAGTGCTCGTTGCAACAAATCTGGCATTACAAAATTGATTCAATGTATTGGAGTATGCAAGCTTTATTTTTAGAACTAAATCCGCAGACCTCGAATTACGCGGGAAACTACAACATTAATGGAAGGATACATTCGTGTTCGCTTGAGTGAAGTTAGACGTCGTGCGTAGTTCACAGGAAGCAAAATGTATATAAATTATACTGAAAAAGATCTCCGGAATGATTATTATCATCCCTTTATCTCACCGCCAGGTAATCTCTCTAGCTTTTCTATAACGTCCCATATATTGCAAGGAAAGTTCAACTCGCTTCTGTATAAATAATTAAATCTACTTTAGTACATAATATTTAATAATTTTGAGACAAGCTGATTGAAAATGTCTCCGCCAAGAGCCCAACCAGCGCCGTAGTCTGTTGGAGTATACAAATTAGTCCAGTGAGGGAGGGACTAGTGACTGTGTGCTCGTCGCACGCTGGACAAACTACTGTTATGTTACTAGGATTGCACTCGATGATAAGCGGCGGATGTACTTCTTGATAGTAAATTTGAAAAGTAGATTATTCATTTTTAAGGATCCTCACGTTGTACCTGAATGGAAATACCTACGCCGAGAGAACATTCAATCTCGTCATTGATAGTATTATAAAAATTAAATGAACGATTATGTGATTGAGTAAGAAAGTATTTTCAGCTTGATAGAAGTAGACCGGCACAGACTGCAACTGTTATACGTTAAATCCAATTTAAACGAACCTAAAATAGCCTTCGCTATAGTTTAGCTGTGCGAGGGTGGGTGGGTACGCGGAGCGCAGAGCACGCCCTCACCGTGCTGATTAATTCGTTTGATGGAGTAGAGTTATTTTCGTAATGCAAGAGCCAGTTTAACACGCCGGTTTAATTGACGTTCATTAGAAGTGCCGCAGGGCAATGGATGGTGTCGGGTAGGGCCGGTGACCACCTGAACTGCGCCGACGTTAATTTGCCCGATAACGAGCCGTCCGGTCCAGTCCGCTCCGGCGCGGTCCGTCTGCGGAACGTTCTGAGCCCGTGATTACTGTAATAATCACTTTATATATTTAACTGCTTCGTGCCATCTAACCCGCGCGCCATTTTATTCATACACAAAAATAATACGAAACGACTCTAAACATATAACCCGTGACACTTAACACGCGCGGCTGTCGGGCAGTCGGAACATAAGCAAAGATACGTGTTGTCACATCACCCGGCGCGTTCATCATTACGTACATACATATATACGTCGTTTATTATACAATATTGACAATTACTTGCCTAAAGAACAAATATATTAATATTACATACACATTGGAAAATTCGCAAACGATGCTTGTTACGCTGTAAAAAGTAATGACGTTTATTTAAATGTCAAACATTTTATAGTCACCCAACCGCGCGTGCAACGTACCGAACGACTTTCATATTGTCGGTGTTGAAGATTGGCAACGGCTCGTGCGGGGCGGGGCGGGGCGGCGGCTCGGCACTTCCGCGCGTGCAACGTACCGAACGACTTTCATATTGTCGGTGTTGAAGATTGGCAACGGCTCGTGCGGGGCGGGGCGGGGCGGCGGCTCGGCACTTCCGCGCGTGCAACGTACCGAACGACTTTCATATTGTCGGTGTTGAAGATTAGCAACAACTCGTGCGGGGCGAGGCGGAGCGGCGGCTTGGCACTTCCGCGCGGGCAACGTACCGAACGACTTTCATATTGTCGGTGTTGAAGATTGGCAACAGCTCGTGCGGGGCGGGGCGGGGCGGCGGCTCGGCACTTCCGCGCGTGCAACGTACCGAACGACTTTCATATTGTCGGTGTTGAAGATTGGCAACGGCTCGTGCGGGGCGGGGCGGGGCGGCGGCTCGGCACTTCCGCGCGTGCAACGTACCGAACGACTTTCATATTGTCGGTGTTGAAGATTGGCAACGGCTCGTGCGGGGCGGGGCGGGGCGGCGGCTCGGCACTTCCGCGCGTGCAACGTACCGAACGACTTTCATATTGTCGGTGTTGAAGATTAGCAACGACTCGTTGCGGGGCGAGGCGGAGCGGCGGCTCGGCACTTCCGCGCGGGCAACGTACCGAACGACTTTCATATTGTCGGTGTTGAAGATTGGCAACGGCTCGTGCGGGGCGGGGCGGGGCGGCGGCTCGGCACTTCCGCGCGTGCAACGTACCGAACGACTTTCATATTGTCGGTGTTGAAGATTGGCAACGGCTCGTGCGGGGCGGGGCGGGGCGGCGGCTCGGCACTTCCGCGCGTGCAACGTACCGAACGACTTTCATATTGTCGGTGTTGAAGATTAGCAACGACTCGTGCGGGGCGGGGCGGGGCGGCGGCTCGGCACTTCCGCGCGTGCAACGTACCGAACGACTTTCATATTGTCGGTGTTGAAGATTAGCAACGACTCGTGCGGGGCGGGGCGGGGCGGCGGCTCGGCACTTCCGCGCGTGCAACGTACCGAACGACTTTCATATTGTCGGTGTTGAAGATTAGCAACGACTCGTGCGGGGCGGGGCGGCGGCTCGGCACTTCCGCGCGTGCAACGTACCGAACGACTTTCATATTGTCGGTGTTGAAGATTGGCAATGACTCGTGCGAGGTGAGGCGAGGCGGCGGCTCGGCACTCTCGCGCGTACACGGGGAACGGCGGAGCTGTGTTACGTACACTGTACACAAAGCGAGCGGCGAATTATGTTTAGGGACATCGAGTCGGAGTGAAGTCTGTTAAGTTATCAAATTAACACATAACATATATATAATATAATATAAATAAAAGGACACGCGATAGCTGCGCTCTTGAAATCGCAGGTTTTAAATATACCGGAGTCGTACAATCAGCCGGTGGTTGCAGTGCTAGATTTTAAGTTCATTAATGGTCTGTAGTCGCGCCCAAATAATACGTCACCCCGTGGAGCACGAGGCAGTTTATGGATATATGACAAAGCATTCATTCGACAATTTATTTACTCTGCATTAGAGTTACACTTTGATTACCACCATTAAATGACCGTAGCGCCATCACCAGAGTACAGACGCGACTATCTGCTAATGTATGAGAGCACGGTGTTGACACTGTCTTCACTGAACCGTTCTGGTGGTGTAGGCGTCTCAAAAAAGGAGCGTCTCCAATATTCCAGACGTAGTTCTCTGTATGTCCGACGTGCGGCGATGGCGATGGTTGATATACGCACCGCTTGCTCCTTTGCCCGACATCCATCAACTTTGCAGTAAGGGTGACGTGTAGTAGGGTGTCTCACTTAATATGTTTTAGTGTTTCATTAAATTTTGAGTCGGCCGTGTCGCAATTACACGCAACGTGTTCGTTCGCGACCGATGCAGCTGCCTGTGAACTGAGCAAATGAAGGCGTACTTCAACTTACACATGGATGATCAATGGATCTGCACTTGGCAGTTATATTGCGGGGCAGCAAGTGAATAACATTATTATTATTATTGCGGAATATATAGCTACAGAGTGTAAAGACTTGATTTTCACCCTAAATAAAAAAACATGTTTATAAAACAATGGACCGATGTTTATCAAAACTGACGCATAGCGCGCGAACGTTGAGCTGATTTTGTCGCAGCACGCTTTCTCTTTAAACAAACTTGTGCTTGACGCGTGTGCGTGTGCGTGTGCGTGTGTGGAAGCAGTGACGCTGGCGGAACATTTGTTCCGGCAGCAAGCGGAGATGAATGAAAATCATGTATTATATTTAAAACTTTTTTCATGAACACTCGCACAATTGGTAACGTTATTGTTGACAACAAAAGTCTGTAATAAATATTGTAATTTAACTTGTATATTAAACATTGTCTTTGCTATTTGTTACAGGTAACCAATAAGAGCTCACTAGTTTCCTCAGACAGTTGCAACGTTCCCAGACGTTTCCGCCGTCCGTGACAGCAGATCGACTGCCCGCTCTAGTCGTTGATTTAAAAAGAACAGGACTGGACAGGTATAAACAGGATATACTTTTATAATTTAAAAGTTACACCTTGTTCTAAGCTAATTACATCGCAGTGTTGCAATGTCTGTAATGTCTGCAGCCCTCATTGTGAAATTTAATATCGCCCCGACTTGATGCATGTTATCATTTCCATTGAAACAATTTAACTATTTCAGACATTACACTAAACCGTTTCTATACCACAACCAACTTAATTGTACAACTCTACCAACAAACGCGCGCAGCCGGTCTCCGCGCAGGTAACTACAAACTGCACTTGTTAGTTATGCAAGCAAACTTAGGTTGTTGCTCTAAAAGTATACCGCGGGTTTTAACATTAAACAAACTGAAACTTACATTAACTTCTTTTTTTACTAAGTATTTTAGCAACTGATCAAAATGGATTTTTGATGAAAGATATATGCATACATATATATCACGCCTCGTTCCCAGTGCGGTAGGCAGAGACCACCTCTCTTCACCTGCTACGGTCCTGGCACACCTCTCTCGCTTCCTCCACTTTCATAAGCGTCTTCATGCATGTCTCGCCGGTTGCGTGTGCTTTTGATCCGGCCTTTCTTTAGGACATCTCCTATTTGATCTGAATATGTCCGCCTAGGTCGACCTGCACCGATTTTTCCAATCATTCTTACCTTGTATATTTCTTTCGTTAATCTTCTTTCATCCATTCTTTCGACATGGCCGAACCATCTAAGCATCCCTTTCTCTATTCTTGTCACTACATCTTCAACCACGCCGCACCGCTTCCTTATCACACTGTTCCTCACTTTGTCCATCAGTTTCACTCCAGTTATACTTCTCAGGCTTCTCATCTCGACAGCATTAATCCTACTTTCATGTTTCTTCTGCCATACCCAACATTCACTGCCATACATCAGTATGGGGACCAACACGCCTCTATGCACAGCCAGTCGTGCTCTTTGTGAAACGTTCCGGCTATTCATAAAGTTATGAAGTGCCCCATTGACTTGATTCCCTTTCAAAAACCATTACTTTCGTCTTGCTTACATTCACTTTCATTCCTTTGCTTGTTAAAGTACCATGCACCATGTCGACTATCGCTTGCAACTCCCTCTCCGATGATGATAATAAAACTTGATCATCCGCGTATAGGAGGCACTTGACGGTCAACTCATTCATTCTTAGTCCATACTCACTATCTTTCAAATCTTTCAAGCAATTGTCTAAAAATAGGTTAAACAGCCACGGCGAGGCCACACATCCCTGTCTAATACCCTTCTGGATGCTAAACCAGTCTGAGTAAGCTCCGTTTATCCTGACACAAGCACTAGAGCCCTCATAAAGTGATTTCAATGCTCGTATCAGCGTGCTGTTTACCCCATAAGCAAACAATATGGGCCACAATTCATTTCTCACCACTTTGTCATAGGCTTTTTCCAAATCTACGAAAGCGCAATAGACCTTTTGGCTATGTGCCAAACATTTTTCGGTTATGCTACGTAAGGAAAAGACCTGGTCCATGCATCCCATTCCACTTCTAAATCCTGCTTGTACATCCCAAATTTTCTCTTCAGTTTCATTCATCACTCTTTTAATCCGTATCGACGCTCAGTAAGCTAATGCCACGATAGTTTTTACAGTCTTGCTGTGACCCTCTTCCTTTATATACCGGAACGATTACGGCTTTGCACCAGTCATCTGGCACTTTGCCGCTCCTCCAACAAAGATTGAAAAGGTAGTACAGCTGACTAGCTACCACGCCCTGTCCAGCTCTCAGCATCTCGACCGTAATCCTATCATATCCTGCAGCCTTACAGCAGGAAGTGATCAGTGTCGATGGTTGTGCCACGGTACACCCTGGTGTCTAGCACTTCCTTTCTCATCTCTTATCGACCATTAAAAAATCAATCGTACTTTCCTGGTTTCCTTCTTTTCTTGTGTACCTGTGGATCTTTTTGTACTCAAACATTGTGTTTGTTACCACAAGATTCCACTCCAAGCAGACCTCAAGCAGATTCTTTCCATTTTCATTCACTCTTTTTATCACCGAATTTCCCTAACACAGTTTCATATCCATCACGCTGCACTCCAACCCATCCATTAAAATCTCCAAGCATTACAATTCTTTCATTACGCTTACATTCATTCAGAACATCTTTCAGACTATGCCAAAACTCTTCCCTTTCGGTTTGGGCTCTCGAGGACCGGTTCCATCCCGCATCTTGTGGAGCATATACCCCTAGAATGAAGATGCGGGTAAGGCCAATCTTCAACCTCATCCACATGAGTCGAGGACTCACACAACTAAAGTCAGTCACACATTCGTTCATTCTAGCAGAAAGCAGCACACCAATTCCTTGACAGCCTCTGCTGGTTTCAGGGACTCCTGACCAGTAGGCTGTGTAAGGTCCATGTATGGTGGTGTCGCATCCTTTCCGCTTAGTTTCATTCGCACATAGAATATCAATTCTTCTTTCCCTCATCATCTCACATACATCATCAATTTTATCTTTCATTCCTCCTCTGACATTCAAAGTAGCAAAGTGGCTATAGGCAGCCCACTTTTCGCTCCCCCGGGAGACGAGACGTGACGGGTTGCGAACCACGTCGCCGCCATTCTGGCATGAAAAGTGTTTCATCATCAGCGTTCCCACGAGCAGCAAGGGAAAAATTCGTCGACCCAAACAGAGCCCCGTATGTTTGGGCAAGGTTAGCCTTATTCTGGGGTCACCCGGTTTCAGGGAAATGGCACGCTAATACCAGACTCGCCTTTGGGCACGCAGCACTTGGGCACGGCCTACCACTGGCTTGGCGGAGGGGAAGTGAGAAGGATTAGGTAGGGAGATGTATAAAGTAAGGGAATGCGGACTTTGGGAAGGTATTAACAATAAGAAGGGATACTACTGACCCGGAAAGAGCAGAAAGGAGTCAGTAGTAGCTCGGGAAGCCGGGGTCGCATACCCGTTACTCAAAATAGTGCCGGACAGACGGCTGAGTACTCCCGGACCCGATATATGCATATAAAGAAAGATATATGCATATAGTATTATTATTGCGTGGATAGATTCTCGTTCGTTCTCGGTAAAAATTTGTGGCGCTGCACTCCTCTAGTTGTTGGCGGCTGTAAAATTATAAGCTTTAACGATTATATATTATACATGTCTAAGTACTATATTATGAGAGACGATCTCGATTTGATACTCATAGCATTTGGACTTCGCTACTGCACACGCCACACGCCACACGCCAACACAGTAACCGGCAGCAGTGAGAGTGAGAGCACTATCAGACGAATAAACTTTGTAACGCAAGTACTAGATTAACACCGGCTCAGCCGGTACTGCTGCAGACAGACAGACAGACAGACACGAGCGCGCGCAACCAGTGTTCACGATGAAGTGCAGCGCTTGAAACGGATTTTATAATACTGATCGTTTCTAATTGAAATGTTTCTTTTTATGATCTTTGTGCGATAACAGTCGTTGCGATACGGAGAGGGATACAGTAAACAAACCAAACATGAGAGCTGCCGGGTAGGTGGGCCGGGGAGGTGTGCAGTTGTAGGGCGGTTGCATGCATCCAGGCATTGCGTTCCACTAAATTTTATGATAAATACTGTAATAAGATACCGTGTATAAGTAGTCGCGGGTCGCTGCGCGGGTCGCTGCGCGGGTGATTGGAGTTTACTCCTTCATTCAGCTGGTATATACAGGTATAACACATGTGCACCGCACCGTTGGTGTTTGTGTACAAAAAGAGGTGTGAGTTCACTTTTTATGAAAAGGACACGCCACTTACAAATGAACCGGTTCATATCGATCATGTACTGTTATGGCGATTTGTAATTGTTTCACGGTCGTACCGCTCGGTCTGTAAATACTAATAGTAGCTATTTATTAATATTACATATTGTGGAAGTTAATAGTCGATATAAATAAAAGTATGTCGTTTTCAATTAACAAGCTGCGCGCGCACGTATCATAGTAGTGACAGACGAACGCGGCAACATTTTATAGCTCAGTAGGAATTATTTAAAAACAATGCGGATATTAAGTTGTGGTGCAAGGCGAGTGCGTTCAGCCCGCGGCGACCGCTCCAGGCGCGGCCGGTGCATCAGCCGGCGAGCAAGCGGCGAGTGCGGCGGGCGCAGCCTCCGGAGCGCTGTGCCGTACCAGTGCCTTGATATGCAGCTGTACCAGGTAACCCATGGGCCCGTGCCTTGTTTATTTGCGTTTACCACCTAAATGTGTCTATGAGCAGTGGTGGACTCAATCATGTTTTTTTATTAGTTTCTTTGAAAGAGTTTACAAGCAGTTTACTCGAATTACGGATTATTTCAATTATTTTTAGGACGACTTAAATTGTGAAACCCATATCATTACTTTAACATCACAGGATGTTGCGCCGTCATCAACAGCAGGATATTAACTTATGGGCAAAATGACAGTTCTAGATTAAATGTAGCATTATCGTAATAAAATCATTGTTATCGCGAACGAAACTGCAGCTGTCTACTGTTGGACAAGATCGTCCCAAGGTACACTACTTAGCAAACTGAAACACGATGGGAGGACGCAGTTGTAATGTTTGTGCCCAGCACCATTGCACTCAAGGTTAGTAGATCCAAGTCTGCAGTTCGCTGTAGCACGTAGGTGGGCAGGATCGACCGGTGAAACACTACCCTCTCACAGAAAATCATCGTGAAGTGGGGGCCTCCTAGAGGCCACCGCGTTTCGACTGGTAAGTGAGAGTCCCGGCGCCCTTATCCCTCTACCTCGGGGCCCAAATAGCAACTGGCACTTTCATTATACTACACGTACCGCAACAGATTTTCTCGGCACCGTTGCGTTGCGTGTGGGAATGAGTATCAGTTGGCCCCTTCCTGTCTATTTATTCCCTGTCCCACAATTCCTCATCCTCTGTGACCTTTCTCTTTCCCTTTCCTTCCCTACCCCTTATGCTCTTATTGTGATGGCGACGAGTGATACAAATAAACTACCTCAGGAGGGTACCAGTCTCTTAGAGACTGGAGAATCCCTCTCTGAGCAAGAGCGAGAGTAGCTATCCTCTCGCTCTCGCTCAGGCTGCCCATCGTATTCTAGGGGGGCACATCAAGCGTCGTTTATCACAGCTGCTGGGTGCATACTGAGTCCTATCACGAGGAAGTCCCCCTCCACTTTAGTAGTGGATTTTTCTAACATCAGGGGACTTCACTCGAACTTAAATGCCGTCCACTACCATCTCGAGACGGAAAGGCCAGATTAGCTTTTCCTGACGGAGACGCAGATTTCCTCCCCGACGGACACTTCATATCTAAAGTGCCCGGCCTATAGCCTGGAGCACTTTTTTGTGCCACGCGCCGGCGTGTGTGTGTACGTCAGGGAGGGAATTTGTTACCGTAGGCTCAGCTATCTTGAAGGCAGAGACCTGTCGATCCTTTGGGTGTGCGTCGATTGTGAGGATCACATTCGCGTCTACGCGTGCCTTTACAGGTCTCATAGCGGAAATTCGGAAATTGACTGGCTCTTCGAGCACCTGCAGGTGTCCACTGACAGAATACTTGAGCAGATTCTTACCGCAGAAATTGTGGTTTTGGGCGATTTTAATGCCCACAACTCTGACTGGCTTGGGTCAACACGTACTTACCATGCGGGAAGGTCTGCTCATGATTTTGCCATTGCCAATGGTCTGACGCAGATGGTACTATCTCCCACACGTGTGCCGGATGTGGAAGACCATTCGCCTTCCTTATTAGACCTTCTGCTGTCCTCTAGCCTCGAACCCATTCGGGTATGGGTCGATGCTCCTGTGGGGTCATCGGACCATTGCCTAATTAGGAGCGTGGTGCCTCTCACCGTCTCGTCGCAACCACTTCCATCTGGTAGACGACGTGTTTGGCACTACAGGTCGGCAGACTGGGACGGGATGCACTCTTTCTTTGCATCCTACCCATGGGGGCGGATTTGCTTCAAGTCAGAGGATCCTAGCACCTGCGCTGATTCGGTTGCCGGCGTCGTGCTGCAGGGCATGGAATTGTTTGTTCCTAGCTCAGCGGTACCCGTCGGTGGCAGATCTCGGCCCTGGTTTTGGTGGGTCCTGCCGTGACGCACATCGTCGCAAGCGGGAATGCTACCAAGCTTGGGCTAGGGCAAAGGTCGCTAAGGATGTAAATTCTGACTCACTCAAGAAGAAGTACAACTCTGCTTCCAGGTTCTTTAAGAGGCAAATTGCATTGGCAAAGTCGAATTACGTTGGGAGAATTGGCGAGAGACTAGCACGGCTGCCATCTGGCTCTCGTGCGTTCTGGTCTCTCGCCAAGGCTGTCCAGGGTAATTTCTGTCGGTCGACACATCCACCTTTGCGCGGGGAGGATGGTTCATTGGCCTATTCCGCAAAGGAGAAAGCCGATCTTCTTGACTCTATCTTTGCGGAAAACTCGACTCTTGACGACAGGGGGAACACTCCTCCTACCATCCCGAGGTGTGAAACCACAATGGCGGACGTCCGCTTCACACAGTGTGCTGTGCGGAAAGCACTATTCTCCCTGGATGTCAACAAGTCGTGTGGGCCCGATGGAGGATCTCCTATTGCGCTGAAGGTGTGTGCTCCAGAGCTGGCACCGGTTTTAACGCGCTTATTCAGACACACTTATGTCCTCGGCGTTGTCCCACATTCATGGAAGACGGCTCTAGTACACCCGATCCCTAAAAAAGGCGACCGCTCAGATCCGTCCAACTACAGGCCTATCGCTATCACCTCCTTACTCTCCAAAATTATGGAATCCATAATTAACCGCCAGCTCATGGGCTACCTGGAAGAGCACCAGCTGATCAGCGACCGCCAATATGGCTTCCGCAAAGGCCGATCAGCTGGTGATCTTCTGGCTTTACTAACTCACCGTTGGGCGCAGGCGGTCGAAAGTAAGGGTGAGGCACTAGGCGTTAGTTTGGACATAGCGAAAGCCTTCGATCGGGTTTGGCATAAAGCCTTACTATCGAAGCTTCCTTCCTATGGGCTTCCTGAGAGACTTTGTAGGTGGATCGGCAGTTTCCTTGCGGTACGGAGAGTTAAAGTCGTCGTAGACGGCTCATGCTCGGACCCCCGGACTGTAAATGCTGGTGTTCCCCAAGGCTGCGTGTTATCCCCGACATTGTTTATTCTGCATATCAATGATTTGTTGCATACCAGTGGCATTCATTGCTATGCGGATGACAGTACCGTGGATGCACTGTATTTCGGCCGCAGCAATATCTCTCGGGATCACGTCGGTGAGTGTCGGAACAAACTTGTGTCTGAAATCGAATCATCCCTTGTGAAGATATACGATTGGGGGAGGACTAAATCTAGTTCAGTTTAACCCTTCTAAGACTCAAGTTTGCGCGTTCACCTTTAAAAACAGCCCCATTTGTCGCATCGCCACTCTTCGGAAACACTCACCTTTGTGCCAAGCCGAACATTGGCATTCTGGGCGTCGACATTTCGAGTGTTGTCTAGTTTGGCGGTCATTTGGAGAGCAAGGCTAAAATGGCCTCCAAAAAATTCTAAGTACTCAACAGGGCCAAACAGTACTTCAAGCCGGCTCACCGCCTTAAACTGTATAAGGCGCAGGTGCGGCCTCACATGGAGTATTGTTGCCACCTTTGGGCCGGGGCTCCGGGTTATCAGCTATCTCCATTTGATCGAATCCAACAGGCAGGGCATCTCGGATTGTCGACGATCCTGAACTTGCCGATCGGCTAGATCCTTTGGCACTGCGTAGGGATCTATCTTCCCTGTGCATACTTTACAGAATTTACAATGGGGAGTGTTCTGAGGAGTTGTTCGATTTAATAGAAGCCGCTGATTTACGCAACCGATCGTCTCGCCGGAACTATCATCCGCACTGTCTGGATGGTTGGCGTTCCACTACAATGCGTTTTAAAAACAGTTTTCTGCCACGCACAGTAAATCTTTGGAATTCGTTGCCATCAGCGCTCTTCCCCAACAACTGCGACATTCGGTTATTCAAGAAAAGAGCATATTCTTACCTGAAGGGTAGGCAACGCTCGCTAGTAGCTCGCTGGCCTAATGGTTAGAGCGTGCGGCTTTCATTCCGAAGGTCGCGGGTTCGAACCTCGGCATGTACCAATGACTTTAATGTTTAAGTTATGTACATTTGTGGACTTTAGTTACAACAGCGAGATACAAAACGGTGAAGGAAAACATCGTGAGGAAACCTGCACATGACTTAGAAATATTCTAAGGTATGTGTGAAGTCACCAACCCACATTGGGCCAGCGTAGTGACTATGGCCCAATCGCCCTCATATTGAGGGTAGGCCTGTGCCCCAGCAGTGGGGACGTAAATGGGCTGTTATTATATATTAGGCAACCCACTGCCGTCGCTGGTGACCGTGGGCGGCGGTGAATCACTTACCATCAGGTGACCCGTCTTGCTCGTTTGCCTCTTAGATGTCATAAAAAAAAAAAAAAAAATCGCGAGGTGTCGCTGCGCCGCCCACGTGCCGCGCCACGTGCCTCGCCACGCCTCTACTGAATCATATAAAAGCAACTTTCAAAGTGAACGGGGACAAAGTGTTTTGCTTTATTGCGACTACTTAGCAGCGGGACGCGTGCCCGCCAGCGACGGGACTGCTTCGATTTCGAAGCACGGAGGATCAATTTGTCTCTGTACAAGCTGGAAAGGAAATGTTTGCGACGTCGCGCCCCAACTACGCTGGTGATGTGGCTGTGCAACGGTTTGCATCGTTGCACATTGCAATCTGCGGTCGCGTCGCCGCACCTGGGGGTTCGGATATACGTCGGGAGATGTACCAAATGTATACACATCATGGTCTTTGCTCATATGATACTCTATAAGAATATTTTTTGCACGCTGTGGTATACTATTTTATGGGGAGGATAGACACAGTTTTTAATGGCAGGGAAAGGCTCTTAATCCGAGAGTGTTTTTTCTTTTTTTAAATAACATTAATCATAATTTTTTACGAAATTATTCGGTATCGAAGTTTTCTTTTTACCTATAAGAATACCAATAAATATACCCATAATGAAATGGGAATAAGTAATTTTAAAGCATTACTACTGACAAGCTCTACCGTTAAAGTGGCATAAACACTAAACGCGCTTATAGGATCTTGCAAAGTGTGTTTGAAAGGCTGCCGTGAGTGCGTTAGAGACTTAAAGCGATCGGCGCGGCGCCCACTCAGCCTGCCCAGCCCACCCAGCCCACCCAGCCCACCCAGCCCACCGAGAGGATCCCGCCGGCCGGCCACCGGTTCAGTTTGAACACCCGCCGTTGTATCTAACGTGCGATAAGTTTTACTGCGCAGGCAAAAGCAGACTTGATTGTATAGTAACTTATGAACAATTTGATATTCTGTAACTATAGGATAGTAAATCAACGAACCAAACGAGGCGGCACATCCAATGTCCGTGGTTATTTGCAGTAACATTACGATATCCGCCTGCCGTTCTTCGATTGAGCGCTGTATGGGGAGTGTGTCACTCAGCACTCCTGTACCTTCCGCTCGTGTGGGAAGCCTATCCGCGAATCGGCCAGCTAGTGCAACCCTCCGCGTGGAGTATAGCGAATTGGCCGGTGTTTCTGTAATGTTGCAACGTTTCTATGAATCATTTCACTTAGTGATTAGTGATTAGTGATCGCGGACACGTACACAGTATGCGCGGTCGCAGCTGACGCGCTCGGCCGAATCGCGTATGATTTGTTTGTAAATAAAGTATAACACGGAGTAGCTACTATAAAAAAAAAACATTAAAAATGATTGCCACCCTAACATTAGTAACAAGAAAATGTAAAACATGAGCCTGATTTCTTAAAATGGACATGTGTTAAATCGTTTGTTCACATTAATAAATAATCACTTTGTTGTTATTGTTAGTGCTCATTTCCGGGCGCTGCAGCTGCTTAGAATTATATATCTCAACTTTCGTTACGAGCGCACAGCGCCTGGGGAGGGGATAAGGACTTCTTTATTTCGCAAAAGCAACATTTGGATGAAGTGTAACCGGTGATACAAGAATCTATTTCACCCATGAACTAGCATAGGGGTGGGCGGGGGCTGGGGTGGGGGGCTGTTACCTTTAATTATCGTAATTATTATATTTATACGATACAGAGCATCAGGTCGTCACACGTGCTGCAAAAAAAGAGAAAAGAGCATATTCTTACCTGAAGGGTAGGCAACGCATTGGCGTCGCTGGTGACCGTGGGCGGCGGTGAATCACTTACCATCAGGTGACCCGTCTTGCTCGTTTGCCTCCTAGCTATTATAAAAAAAAAAGCAGTGAGCTGCTTCAAAACGTCACCGTGACATATGAGTCAGCAATGTGTAAGCGCAGCTTCCTTATCTCGTATTCTCGTTGCCCTCATCTGAAAGGTTTATATCAATTACTCTTCTATAGAAAAAGCGCCATTAGAAGGGCCCCACTTGAGGTGAAATTATTCTCAAAGAGTTCTCCAGCTCCACATCCAGCTCCCTCCGCCTCGCCCACCACTAATCCCGCGATCTCGTGCCTATCGCGCGCGCACGACACAATTAATTGTAAACCCTTGTGCTCAGTCAGGGTGTGACGTGTGGCGGGGTGACGTGTGGCGGTGACGTGTGGCGGTGACGTGTGGCGGTGACGTGTGGCGGTGACGTGTGGCGGTGACGCGCCGGGATGTAGTTTCAATGAATCACGCAACTCCTGACGAGGAAGGCGTTGGAGGGCAAGTGTTTAAACAAAAGATATATTTTCGAACACCACCTCTTCACACTAACTATTATAACGCAATCACTTAATGTTATCTTATACTTTACAGGAACGTCATACATTTTAATAATTTTATCGCGTCTATTTACATTTATTACTTAGATACGTTCGTTCGGTTGCATTACATCGTGACGTCACGCGCTGCCGGCCGCACGGGGGTAGCGGGGGGCTAATGTTGTGCCCGTTGTGTATACACTGCGGCTCTTTTCACAGAAGTACGGATTAAAACAAACGGAATTACTTGAAGTGTTTACATTCCTATCACAGAGCTACTTCCGCTCATATTGTGTCAATAGTGATAAATAATATTAAGTGAAATAAAGGGTGTCTGGCGGCATAATTATATTTTAAAAAACGAATATCTCAATAAGTTATAAACAGTGCGGGGGTGCAGTGAAGGTGGTGTCATTAGAATCACGCATCGTGCGGATTTCTTAGTCACGATGTCGCAGTGGTGCAGTGGTGCAGTGGTGCAGTGGTGCAGCGGTGCAGTGGTGCAGTGGTGCAGTGGTGCAGTGGTGCAGCGGTGCAGTGGTGCAGTGGTGCAGCGGTGCAGTGGTCGGGTGAGCATCGCGCGTTCGCTATTGAAGCATTTTTCAAGAGTAACGATTCTTACGTACTCGCTCGCCGACAGTTTTGTTCACATTTCAATATTCGACGGATAGGCGATGGGCCGAGTGTGAATTTAATTCGTTCGTGGGTGGAGAGGTTCCGCGCAACTGCTTCGGCTATGAACACACCACGGCCAGGACCTAGTCGATCGTCAAGGACCCCCGAAAACATTGAACTGGTTGAACGCAGTTTACGTGAAAATGCACGACTTTCGATACGGAAAAGGGCAGCTTCACTGGGACTTCCAAGAGCATGCGTGCATGAAATTTTGAAAAAAGATATGAAGTTTCATCCTTTTAAAATTCAAATAATTCATGAATTGAAATAAAATGACTTTGCGTCACGCAAATTTTTTTGTGAAACCATGTTGGAGCGCTTTCGCACTGTGAATTCCATTTTTTGGAGCGACGAGGCTCATTTTCATTTAAACGGACACGTAAACAAGAACAACACACAAAATTTCCGTTACTGGGCTCTAAGAACTCGCAATCCTCGACTGAAGCACTTTTGGTGCTCCATTACATTGCCCAAGGGTAACTGTTTGGTGCGCTTTATCCACGAATGGGATAATCGGACCATTTTTTTTGAAAATGCACGGGGCCAAGCGACGAATGTCAATGGTGAGAATTATCGGCTCATGATTTCGAATTTCTTTTTGCCGAACCTGCGAGCTCATTCATCATTCTCATCATTCTCATCACACACGTGGTTTCAACAGGATGCGGTACAGGTGCGACCGCACACACGGCCAGAGCTTCGATGGATTTGTTGCGAGAAAATCTCCCTCAAAAACTGATTAGTCGCTTTGGGGACATCCCGTGGCCACCGAGCTCACCCGACCTAACTCCAATGGATTTTTTTTGTGGGGCTACCTCAAAGAGAGAGTTTACGCCAACAATCCGCGAACTGTTGTGGACTTAAAAGAAAATATTCGGCGAGAAATCAGCGCAATTGAAGCAAGTTTACTGCAGCGTGTGGCACGGAATACGAGGCTCCGTTTCGAACAGTGTGTGTGTGTGTGTGTGTGTGTGCAACAGGATGGAAGACATTTGGATGACATTATGTTTAAAAAATGAAATCCGCATTTGTACTCTATCTTTTAATACTTTTAATAAAATTATATGTCAAACATATTATTTTTTATTTAAATTTGAAAACATAAATCTGCCACCAGACACCCTGTATAAGAAAACACATCCGACTTTATGAAAACCTCGGAAATGTTTAATTTTTTATTAGTCTGTCATACATACATACATACATAGATATATATCACGCCTCGTTCCCAGTGGGGTAGGCAGATTTTTTATTAGTCTGACGCGATGAGAAAAACTCGGATACAATACCTGTAACACCCCTCTTTTCAATGGGAGTTGATTAGGAGTGTAGTCTGGTGCTAAAAACGTTGCTCTATCGTCAACCCCACCTCCATTGTTATCTCAATGCCTGGAGATGTGCGAATTTGTTCCGCCCCACGCGGCACACGGCACGCGGCACACGGCACGCGGCACACGGCACACGGCGACAGCTGTGACACCAGTGCCAACACCGAGTCTACGGTTGGAGCTGCCGCTGTGTTACACAAATAAAATTTATCTTTGCCTTTACTTCTTATTTGTTGTATTTAACTTGCGATGTTTATACAATGAACGTACTTTATTACACTACAACTGCGAAATAATTAATGTTAATGAGTACTAAGCGCGCGGCCTATCTCTAACTAAACTGAAGGCATCTCGGACGGAGGAACACTTGGCACACTCCAAACGGTCTCGTTAACGAGTCCAAATAACCGGGAGCCGGTGGGCCGGTGGGCCGGTGGGCCGGTGGGCCGGTGGGCCGGTGGGCCGGTGGGCCGGTGGGCCGGTGGGCCGGTTCAATGGATATTGAACGCTATTTCAACATTGGTTACACAGCCACTGTGTAAATGTAGTTACGTAAACTCTCCGAAGGATCGTAAGTTCCGCGGCCGCACTGCGCCAAGTGAATTACTCATCGACCCACTTTCAGCTCGCTCTAATTAAATCTAACCTAACCCCCCATTATTTGGCCGAGTGTACTCGCGACGCTCGGGGACTACCGATAGGTACCCCTCGTGGATAGCAGATGTTAATATAACGGCTGCAGGCTTATCGTCAGGTTATGTCGTAAAAATTATTACCATTTCTAATATTTTTTTTAATTTGCAATATTCATAAATTTCGGAAAGTACATGAAATATTATGAATAAAAATAAATATTTCAATGTTAAAAGAGAATTGCTACGAAGGTATGGCAACTCTTCAAACCAATTTTCTTCGCTTACAAAAAGAGCGATGAGCCAGCGAGGGGTGCGGGTTCTGAGCATCAGATTAATTTTTCATTGTACTGGTATCCCAGTGGAAACCCTCGTCAAACATCGGAATATTAAAAAACTGAAAGCAAACATTTGATTTCCCGGCCGCGGTTCCGTCTCGATCTGAACGGCCGGCCGGGCGGAGGGATGGAGGGATTGGAGATTACGGCTTCTGCTATTTATTTCTAACTTTCTGAGCGAGAAACTAGGTTATATTTGTTAAAGAGCTAAACATGAAATTGTAAAAACTTTTCTGTCTCGTAATTGTACTGCAGTAATATACTAAATAGACACGGCACAAAAATTTCCATCGATACATTTTCTACTTAGCTGAATTATTGTTTCAATCAGGGAGGAATCTAAGCTATAGCGAAATATTCTTTTGAACAAGAACTGTTTGAACAAGTAAAACGTGTAGAATAGTCGAATTTCCTAAGCTTGTGAAAAATCTACCCGCTCCCTACAAACAGACAACTTGCTCCCGAGCCGCGCGTCGCCCTACAGCGACCACCGCACCAGCCCCGCCTCCAGGGGTCGTTGCTGTGCCCGGCTTGTGGTAAGCGCGCCGCCTCCCTATCGTTTTAAAATATATGCTTTTCATTTTATATTGCACTATCTGCTGTACGAGGTGGGTGTCAGTGCTTAGGTCCGGATTAACTCGAGCATCGTCAGCCGCGTGTGTATTCAGCGTTTGCCTTGCAAATATTATTTCTCTACCCGTGTAGTACAGAACAAACGCGATAACGGCTTTGGTGGACGCGTTTAATTGTTTTTCATCCACCACAACACCACGCCGCCGGCCTGGGGATGAAAAGTAAACTGACCCCGGCCCACCCTGTCCACAGCCCGTACACTCGATATATTATTTGTGTAACTACGCAGGACGCTCTGCCGTGTGCGGGGCTTCATGCTAAACTTGACGTGTTACGCCATGAACTACAACAACTAGATTCTTGCCTGTCACGCCAAAATGTTATAAATAAAGTAATTACTAAATTACTAATAGCTACATCTTTTTTTTCAGTGTCGGGGAAAGAAAGGGGAGATCTCCTCGAAAGATAAAGATACCTTACTTATAGTAGAAAGTCAGGGTTATAAAGGGTGTCTGGCGGCAGATTTATATTTTAAAAAACGAATATCTCAATAAGTTATAAACAGTGCGGGGGTGCAGTGAAGGTGGTGTCATTAGAATCACCGATCGTGCGGATTTCTTAGTCACGATGTCGCAGTGGTGCAGTGGTGCAGCGGTGCAGTGGTGCAGTGGTGCAGTGGTGCAGTGGTGCAGGGGTCGGGTGAGCATCGCGCGTTCGCTATTGAAGCATTTTTCAAGAGTAACGATTCTTACGTACTCGCTCGCCGACAGTTTTGTTCACATTTCAATATTCGACGGATAGGCGATGGGCCGAGTGTGAATTTAATTCGTTCGTGGGTGGAGAGGTTCCGCGCAACTGCTTCGGCTATGAACACACCACGGCCAGGACCTAGTCGATCGTCAAGGACCCCCGAAAACATTGAACTGGTTGAACGCAGTTTACGTGAAAATGCACGACTTTCGATACAGAAAAGGGCAGCTTCACTGGGACTTCCAAGAGCATGCGTGCATGAAATTTTGAAAAAAGATATGAAGTTTCATCCTTTTAAAATTCAAATAATTCAAGAATTGAAAAAAAATGACTTTGCGTCACGCAAATTTTTTTGTGAAACCATGTTGGAGCGCTTTCGCACTGTGAATTCCATTTTTTGGAGCGACGAGGCTCATTTTCATTTAAACGGACACGTAAACAAGAACAACACACAAAATTGCCGTTACTGGGCTCTAAGAACTCGCAATCCTCGACTGAAGCACTTTTGGTGCTCCATTACATTGCCCAAGGGTAACTGTTTGGTGCGCTTTATCCACGAATGGGATAATCGGACCATTTTTTTTTTGAAAATGCACGGGGCCAAGCGACGAATGTCAATGGTGAGAATTATCGGCTCATGATTTCGAATTTCTTTTTGCCGAACCTGCGAGCTCATTCATCATTCTCATCACACACGTGGTTTCAACAGGATGCGGTACAGGTGCGACCGCACACACGGCCAGAGCTTCGATGGATTTGTTGCGAGAAAATCTCCCTCAAAAACTGATTAGTCGCTTTGGGGACATCCCGTGGCCACCGAGCTCACCCGACCTAACTCCAATGGATTTATTTTTGTGGGGCTACCTCAAAGAGAGAGTTTACGCCAACAATCCGCGAACTGTTGTGGACTTAAAAGAAAATATTCGGCGAGAAATCAGCGCAATTGAAGCAAGTTTACTGCAGCGTGTGGCACGGAATACGAGGCTCCGTTTCGAACAGTGTGTGTGTGTGTGTGTGCAACAGGATGGAAGACATTTGGATGACATTATGTTTAAAAAATGAAATCCGCATTTGTACTCTATCTTTTAATACTTTTAGTAAAATTATATGTCAAACATATTATTTTTTATTTACATTTGAAAACATAAATCTGCCACCAGACACCCTGTATAATCGTTTAGGTGTCATTTGAATGTTTTTATTATACAGATATTAACATTTTATTAACATTTTCAACAGCTACCTTAGAAAAGACGAAGAACAATGTTGTCATCTCGGGCCGCGTTTTACATCAGCTCGTTGTGGGAGCGCGCCAGTTAACGAACTGCTCCGTTAGATAACTGCCTCTAATTAATAGACAAACTCCCGGCCCCGGCCCGGTCCCGGCCCGGCCCCGGCCCCGGTTACATAGGACTTGTTATGAAGATGCTTGCTTCTCTCTAATAATCCAATCGGGGATGTTGCGTAACGAACTCTTTACAATTAAACTAACCGGAAACGCTTTTTATTTATATTTCATTTTATTCGCTATAGAGATAAGTCGAACTTATTATTTTTTTACAATGCAGTTACGTGCCGAACAGCGCTTGGTCCACCTCATCACCTCACCGCTTCTCCTCACTGATACGCCTATGCCAAACCATGTGGGCAACTCGTGTGGGGGCGCACTCCCTCCACCGGACGTGCAGACATACAGCCGCAACTCCTCCATCCGGTGACTGTGTTCCGAAGATTAGGACAAAGATTCGCCTCATCCTTCACAATTCGAACGAGATATTGAAACAGCCTGCCGGCGTCAGTGTGTTTCCGTCCGACTATTACGTGAGAATCTTAGAGAAGAGTGAATAGGCTACTTTTAGACTAGTGCGCTTTACCACCAAAGTCAAGTCAGTCATCACCGTTCATCATCACTGGACACCGTAATCCAGCACTAGTCCATAAAATCAATAAAAGAAGAGAAAATGTGATAGCTTTTTTAAATCGACAAGGTTAGCGCTTGCCCACGATCACTTCTGATGTTATGTACTGATGTGGTCAGCGATGGTCGAGCGCGTTAACCTGGTGACACTAGGTTAACTTATTCACTTTTTTCTTGAAGGCACTGTAGCCGTATTTGTACAGCAACACAGGCGCCGGCAAGTTGTTACACTTTTTGCTGTTCTTTTGAAGAACCAGGAGATAAGGATGGTAAATAGACGTGTGTGTCCTGTCGTCCGGTGGTGTAAAGGGAATGGGGGAGTTATAACGGGTAGTTCCATCTCACTCTCTCTAAAAAGTGATTAGAGGTAGTATATACCGTATCCCATTGACTTCACTGGCTACAGCGCCTTTCAAGCCGGAACGCAGTTACGTTTGCACAGGACTGTTCGTCGATCAGGTACAGGTACATGCAAGGTCGCTGGTTTGTTTTTGATTCAGGTAATTACGGCCTACAGGAAGTTACTTTTTATACAATGTATTGTAACCTGGACGTCAGCAACAGGGTTTACAATAGAAGTTGGTTATACTTGTAATGGGCTGGCTAACAAATGTAGCCAGGCAACCAGAAAACTTCATTATCCTATTCATATATAAATGTTTAGTTTTGTCGAAGCAGTCGAGTGGCCGTGTATACAATATTAATGTGCCGCCCGGTTTAGTAACAAGCTAATGGATGCCGTTAGTCCCTAGTCCCGCCCGGCGTTCAATTAATAGAGGCCGCACCGCCGCCGCACCGCCGCCGCACCGCCGCCGCACCGCCGCCGCACCGCCGCCGCACCGCCGCCGCACCGCCGCCGCCGAGCCGGCCCCGCGGGACCTCGCTGATACGAAATGTAAAGGCTTTATAGTTTTAGCTTGTCTTGACATTAGGAATGAATACATGAATACACGGCGCTTAGATCCAATCACGCTGATTGAATTCAATTTGATTGCGTGACTCGCACACATTCGCGTGACTTTTACTGCATTAGTTGCTTGTCCGTGGTGCATGTGCAGCGGCGCGCCCGAGCGGCCCGTCTCCTGCGGACGTTGCAGTTTTGATGTTGTTATATACATACATACTGCGTGTTGGGACTGGGACACCGCCTCCGCAAACGAGGACAGACGATAGTACTGATGACACCTTTGACGTTGGGACGGAAGAAAATCGATCCTGATTTACGAAAGCAATTATATTTTTAACGGTTTTTAACGGTCTCCTAACAGACTGTAGATTACTAACATCATCGTACGGCATCTGGCGGTGGTGGTGGTCACCTTCGCGCAGTGTGGACGTGTTTTACATAACAAGGCTATGCGCTCGCCTATTATATCATTGCGCCAAAGTAGCATTTCTGAACTATTAATGTGCAAAATTAAACCATCAAGCACAATAGACACACACACGCACACACACACACACTACAATAATGTATCGTTAAAACGTCACGGGATTCCTGCGCGGCACCGGCGCGGCACCGGCCAACTAACTCCTGCTGAGGTTATTGGAAGCTAGCTCATTAGTAAACCACAGCAGTTAATTCAATGCTACCTACACGAACCCAACGTTCGCATGATAACCTGCTTGCTGGAGTTTACGTTTTGTTCTATGCAAAGAATGAGAAAGCGCCGCCAATGACGTCCTCGCGCCGCTCGCCTCGCCGTCACGTTTCCATTTACATGATACAGAGGCTGACAATGTCTCTGAGGCCTGCTGAATATAGAGTACAACTTAGAGACTTGAGACTTGAAATTTGGCAGGAATATTGCTTTTGACGAGAGACCATCCGTCATCCGTCATACGATACACACCTGCTATAGCTCCGTTGGAGCGTTATCAACGTAGTTAATATTTAAATTTAAAATGGCAATCGGAAACGCGACTGTGTACCGGCACACACACACACACACACACACACACACACAAAATAAGTAGAAGCGCGCTACAAAACGTTTGCTCTCCAACGATTCCGCTGAAGGTCCAGGTCGGGCCGGGCCGGCTTTGAACCCGCGCGCTCTCGTTGTTTTGCGGTCCAATGAACCGGCGGCCGCCGCGCCGCCGCGCCGCAGCACCGCCGCACCGCCGCACCGCCGCACCGCCGCGCCGCCTCTCCTTTGAATCGAATAGGAATATCATTTCCATTGCTTGGAAGGTGAGACATTTTGTTTTATGACTTATTAATCACACTTCATTTTTTCCCGCAGTGGAAAAGCACACTTCTATTCAAATAGCACGGCTCACACGGACAGAATCACGCGATAAAAGGTGAAAGGTGATTGAATGGTGGTGTGGTGCGAATTCGGACTATATGTGTCATACCACCAGTCGCGACGCAAAGCACGCAAACAAACATGTAACTCTCACCTCATATAAGATAACTTTATTACAATCCAGTATGATGCAATAGAAATTCGACTCTGCACCGTACCCACTTCACTTTACTGATACGCGACCCACATTCCGCTACAGTGGCTTCGGTATTGGATACCTGTCGCCGTGCTCTTTGTGCATACGTTGTTTACATTCAATACATTCAGAGTAATTCACTTCGCTTAACGGATGCTCGCTGACCCGTACCGTACAACTTTGTCCACACAAATCCTCTTGAACACAAACGATACTTTTTAATGTCACGTGACCCTCCGCCCACCTCTTATTGAGGATACAATGGCTTATATACAATTTGCTTGTTATTAAAATACAAGTGATCAGTTTTTTTAATAGTCTTAAAATATCGATAGCCGCTGTGCTCATTTCTGAAACTCAAACTTTTTTAATCATAAAGCTCGTTTCGTTCATCGGCTCACAAAATCTCACTCACTAATCTGAACTGACTATGCTTCACAATTTTGTATAAAAACATCAGTTTGTATAAAAAGCAGGCGCTCTGTAGTCTTCGACAGCTCCTCCTCGTGCGGCGGCGGTACGTATGTACGTACAATTACGAAATAAAAGAACAACTTAAAGTTAGCTCTCCCGGTGTCGCTGTATGTTATTTCCTTTCATCGTGCTTGTTGTCAAAAGCATGGCGCGGGTGAGGGGAGGCCGTCGAATTGGGGCGACACAAAATCTGCGTAAGCTGCACGCGTTGGACCTACGTCATAATTTAATATTCATTTCGCGTGTACATTTATAAGAACAAAGGAAAACTGCGAGGTCCTCTAGTATTTATTTGTTAATGCACTGTGATGCACTGCACTGCACTGCACTGCACTGTACTGCACATGTATGAATAATGCAAAAACCTTGTGCGAGTTACGCGGCTGTAAAACGCTTTAGAACAAGTGTAAGAGAGCAGCAGGGCGTGCAGTTTTAGACATAAATGAATCCAGAACAGTTTATATACACCGGTTGCAGTTGCGCCGGCGTTACGTAGAAATAAAGTATTGAGCTGTCCGCGGACGGGCGCCGCCGCCTTCTCCTGAGCTGGATGCTATTTCTATACCTGTTGGCGGCTAATGAAACTGGTACTCGTATCCCGCCGCACCCCTCGCTCGCATCGGCATGAACACCGCGTTGTGCGGCGCAAGCAGCGGGCACGTATTGTTCATATAAAACTTTGAACCAATTTTAGCATTTAGGGCAGCAGTGTATGGCGGACGTTCTCTTGGGAGACAATCATTAGGTAAATAATTTCTCCACGTCGATGCAGAGGGTCAGCCCGACAGGCACGACACACCCATCAACCACACAAACACGAACAACACGCACAACACGCCACCCAAGCGTAAAGACACCAATCACGGATTCACCACATTTTGGATGCCCCGCTTCCGCCGCTGGTTGCGGCGCCCGCCAGGCTCGCACACCGCGCACGCGCACACGCACACAGTCACATCCAACTGCCCGGCTGCCCAGCCGCCCGGCTGCCCGGGCGATCCTCAGCGCCCTCGTCTCGCGACACAGGCGAAGGTGATCGGAGGACGGGCCCGAGCCCTCCTCCGATCACCTCATAATCATTGCTGCTATCTGAACGTCTTAAATTCATATATATATATATATATATACACACATATATATACATATATACATGTATATATATATATATATATATATGTATGTATCGGTGTACCGGTATGAAATGAGCGTTTTTTTGTGAAAATAAAACACTAATTATTAATGGGAAAGTAAAAAACATTTCATTGAAAGTATTGGCCATTGTTTTCTACACATTGTGACCACGTTTCTGGCAATTTGTGGATACCACGTCAATAAAATTGTTCGTCTTTTAAAGCAAACCAACCCGACACCCAATTTTCGACCTCCTCGTAGGAACCAAAGTGCTGCTCAGCCAATGCGTGTCCCATCGATGAAAACAAATGGTAGTCGGAAGGAGCCAAGTCTGGTGAATACTGCGGGTGGGGTAGCAGGTAGCAGCTCCCAGCCAAGTGTTTTGATTGTATCCTGAACCGGTTTTGCTTTGTGTGCAGGTGCATTGTCATGTAGCAAAATTACCTTGCCGTGTCTTCTGGCCCATTCTGGTCGTTTCTCGATCAATGCATGGTTCAAATTGATCATTTGTTGTCGGTAGCGATCAGCGATCAGTATTAACGGTTTCACCAGGTGGGAGTTTAGGAGCTCGTGGTACATCACACCACACACCTTTCTGATCCCACCAAACACACAGCATTGTCTTCTTGCCGAATCGATCTGGTTGCAGCAGTCGATGTTGATGGTTCATGGTTGTCCCGGATTAACCCATGATTTTTTACGTTTAGGATTCTTAAAATAAATCCATTTTTCATCGCCAGTAACAATCCGATGCAAAACCGATTTTCTTTCGTGTCTTTGAAGCAAAATTTCACAAGCGTTTTGTTCGGTTTTCCATCTGTCTTTCATTCAATTCATGTGGCACCCATTTTCCACACTTTTGGATCTTTCCCATAGCTTTTAAACGATCAGAAATTGTTTGTTGTGTTGTTGTGCAACATTTAACATTTCTGCCATTTGCTTTTGATTCAAAGTGTCATCTCCATCCAATATCGTTTGCAATCCGGCGTCTTCAAACTTTTTTGGTGGTCTTCCACGTTCTTTATTTCTCACATCAAAATCATTATTTCTGAACCGTTGAAACCATCTTTTGCATGTTGCTTCTGATAGAGCATGATCACCATCACCATATGCCTCGACAAGCATTCGACTCGCATGCGACTCTGCAGCACTTTTCTTCAAATGAAAACAAAAACTTAATGCTTTCCGCAAATCATCACTTTCTGGTACAAAATTCCACATTTTTAACGCGATGAAAAAATATGATGTTGTCTGTTCAATGACTTGATGTAGACTAAATATGTTTCACAGATGTCATAGCAAACAAACAAAACAAAATAAAGGCTCGTTCTAAACAAATGTCCCCTATCGAGACCTATGCATTTTGATGCTCACTTCACACCGGTACACCTAGGTATATATTATATTTAATCACACCTCCCCTCTCATCCTTTATAGCACTATCCAACTCTTCAACCTTTCCGCATCCAATATTTTCTCAACTTCCTCCTCCCCCTCATACATACTACTTTATCTACATATATATGTATATATTTAATTTTTATCTTTGGTTTCGTTTCCGGTTTATGTTTTTCTTGTTCGGTTTTCATATTTTGTGTTCATTTATTGTTTTGGTTTAATTTTAATTTAATCTTATTTTTAGTTGCATTTCTTCTTCTTTTTCTTTTTATTACTATTGTAGCTCGCGGATACCACATCCGCGAGCCCTGACTCCGATGAAGGCGCTATGGTTGTCAATATAACTGCGGCGCATACATCATCATAATTAAAAAAAAAAAAAAAAAAGGTAAATAATTGGGTACCTTCCTACAACGCGCGCTGCGGCGGCGGCGCTGATACCAATCATTAATTTAATCGTTTTAGTTCTTCTTTGGTATAAAGTAATTCTGTATCAATATGAATCTCAAATTCTAGTTCCTTGCTGGGGTTGTGTGTGTGTGTGTGTGTGTGTGTGATGTGTCCGTGTGCGTGTGCGTGTGCGCGTGCGCGTGCGTAGTGACTCCAAATGAGCTACCTATCCTATATAGTTTTCCTGAACTAGTCTAAATACACTCTCTGTACACAGGGATCGTTCATAAGTTAAAGCAAATAAATTTCGTTTTATTGAGCAGCATAAAAAACATGAAATTAATTGAAAACAAAATGGCGGGCGCGTAGTGTCCGGCCGGCGCCGCTGTATGGAGTGTGTCGCGCGTTGAGCAATCGTCTCGCCGCGTTATTGTGGGGACGCGGTGCTGAATAATAAACAATTGGTTTTTGTGACTGCGAACAAACGGCGCTCCGTGCACCGTGCACCGTGCACCGTGCACCGTCCGACTGGCGCTGAGTTGGTTGCGCAGGTACGTGTCCACTTGGCATTCCATCGCCGCTCGGTTTTCTCTTAGTAAAAAGTTACAGCGTGCGTGTGCGTGTGCGTGTGCGTGCGCGTGCGTGCACAGAAGACAATAACAATATGAGTCGGTGGCGGCCACAATATAATTTTGGTTTGGCTGAGAATTATAATTTCAAGTTAATTTTATTTTAAGAGCATGGAATTTTTTCCAAAAGCAGTCATTTGTTTATTGATTAGTGTTACATTTTCATCGCATTTCAATCATTTTCGTCATCATGGATACGTTAGAAATTCGAGTAATTATGGAATATGAGTGTACCACCGTTGTGGCAGTAACGCGGCACAAGCGGCACGAGCGGCACGCAACATCAACGACGTTTAAGGAGCTAGCACTACAAACCAACGCAACACTTGTTATTGGTTTGCTCGCTTCCATTATTGAAATTTCAACCTGAAAAATGAACATCGCGGTCTTCCGAAGACTGGTCAACAATGATGAATTAAAGGCGATTGTGAAAGCGAATGATACACAATGTACGGCTGAATTAGCAGCAGCTTTCGACGTTAGCGTCAAAACGATATTGGTCCATTTGCGTCAAATTGTTAACGTAAAAAAACTTGACAAACGGGTGCCCCGCGAACTCAACGATCGCGAGCGCGGAGCACGCGTCGACACGCGCCTCGCGCTGCTCAGCAGACACGCAAATGAAGGAGTTTTGAACCGCATTGTTACCTGCGATGAAAATGTATTCTGTTTGATAACCGCAAGCGCTCGGCAAGTTGGCTGGATCCTGGTTCAGCACCTAAACAATGCCCTAAACGAAAACTTACCACTAGAAAAGTGATGGGAAGAATGTTAGGTGGTCTAGCGCCGCTGTGATTCATCACAGTTTCTTACCAAACGGTGTGAGCATTACTGCAGATGTGTACTGTAAAGAACTGAACACAATGATGGTGAAACTGGCACATCTCCAACCAGCATTGGTCCAATCGCTCGTCTCCGCTGCTCCTGCACGACAACGCGCGGCCTCATGCAGCAGAAGGTCTTCAAGTTGCAAGAATTGGGGTGAGAAGCGCTGCGTCATCGGCCCTACTCACCACACCTTCCGCCCACAGACTACCACTTTTCCAGAATTTGGATAATTTCTTGGTGGAATAAGTTTTATTACCCGACAGGCAGTACAAAATGCCTATGTAGAATTTATTACGTCCCGTCCAGCCGATTTCTTTAAGAAGGGCATCAATAAACTGCCACTGCGCTGCCAGAGAGACGCACTGATGGCGTGCACCCACGCACGCAATCAGTGCGTCTTTACTTCGATTAACACAAATAAAAAATACATGAAAAAATTCGTTTAAATTTTTCATAAAAAACAGCAATTTCATAAGTAAAGACTTAATATAATATAATATGATATCCAATCCAATCCAATCCAATCAGCCGGAAGACGTCCACTGCTGGATAAAGGCCTCCCCCAAAGATTTTCACTCAGACCGGTCCTGGGCCACCCGCATCCAATGGTTGCCAGCGACCTTGACCAAGTCGTCGGTCCACCTTGTGAGGGGTCTGCCCACGCTACGTCTTCCGGTACGTGGCCGCCACTCGAGAACCTTTCTGCCCCAACGGCCGTCGGTTCTGCGAGCTATGTGCCCTGCCCATTGTCACTTTGCGACGGCGACCCTTCGAGCTATGTCGGTAACCTTGGTTCTCCTGCGGATCTCCTCATTTCTGATTCGATCTCGCAGGGAAACTCCGAGCATAGCTCGCTCCATCGCCCTCTCAGCAATCTTAAGCTTGCGGACAAGGCCCACAGTAAGCGGCAACGTCTCTGCTCCGTATGTCATCAGTGGCAACACACACTGGTCAAAGACTTTTGTCTTAAGACACTGCGGTATATTGGACGAGAAGATATTTCTTAGCTTCCCGAATGCTGCCCATCCGAGTTGGATTCGACGAGAGATCTCTTTCTTGAAGTTGGACCTACCTAGTTGGATAGTATGTCCGAGGTAGACATATCTGTCAACAACTTCAAGTGCAGAGCTTCCAACTGTTACTGGAGTGGGTACAATATGGACATTTGCCATGATTTTGGTCTTGTCCATATTCATTTTAAGACCAACTCGTTGTGAAACTCTACAAAGATCATCGAGCATTGTGTTGAGGTCCTCCATGGTCTCAGCCAAAACCACGATATCGTCGGCAAATCTAAGGTGCGTGATGTCCTCGCCGTTGATATTGATGCCATATCCTCCCCAATCCAGAAGCTTGAAGACATCTTCCAATGCAGCGGTGAACAGTTTCGGAGATATGATGTCTCCCTGTCTTACTCCGCGCTGCAATCGGATCGGTTTCGAGCTCCGGTCTTCGAGGCGGACTGACATGGTGGCGTTCTCGTACAAGCACCTTAGAACATCGACGTACCGGTGGTCTATTTGGCACCGTTGGAGGGCCTGCAACACGGCCCATATCTCAATCGAATCGAAGGCTTTCTCATAGTCCACAAACGCTAAGCATAGGGGCTGGTTATACTCATGGGACTTCTGTATAACCTGCCGCAGCGTATGAATGTGGTCTATGGTGCTGTAGCCTTTACGGAATCCAACTTGTTTGGGAGGCTGGAAGTCGTCGAGCCTGATTGTGAGACGATTCGTGATGACTCTGGAAAACAACTTGTAGACATGACTCAAAAGTGAGATGGGTCTATAATTCTTCAACTGGGTTTTATCCACCTTCTTGAAGAAAAGCACCACCACACCTCCGTGCTATGCCCGAGGCGATCGGCCTTCTAGTATGACGGAATTGAACAACTTCTGCAGGACTTCGAGGATCGGCTTTCCACCAGCTCTCAGAAGTTCAGCTGTTATTTCGTCATCACCAGGTGCCCTGTTGCCTTTAAGCTGATTCAGAGCCACACTAATCTCGTGTAGGCTGACAACCGGGATATCTTCAGAGTAGTGTCGGGCTAGACTAGCTCTTGGATCTGATGCTAGTCTACCAGGCGAACATGTAGTCGTGTACAGCTGTCCATAGAACCGCTCAATCTCCTCCAGAACCTCGGCCCTTGACGATACGATCCTGCCGTCCTCTGTCTTCAGCCACGTCAACCGGCTTCTTCTTTCTGGTACGGGGGACTTTAAAAATCTTAAGTCCTGCCGTACGGACAGCATCTACGAACCTGGTGTTGTAATCGTCCACATCAATGCACTCGCCTAAGGATGCAAAGCGATTTCGTAGTTCAAGCTGAAAGCTCTCGGGGTTTTGGAGTTGGATGGGCGCTGGCCGGAGCGTGGACTTCACCAGTCGAAATCGTTCGAGCTTTATGTTGATATTCAAGATGCCTCTCACGATTCGGTGATCGCTGCCCATTTTCAGAGCATTGATCACTGAGACATCCTTGAATATCTGCCTCTTCGTCGACATGATGAAGTCTATCTCATTTTTTGTGGCTCCATCAGGACTAATCCACGTCCACTTACGGCTGGCCCGCTTCTTGAAGAAGGAGTTCATTATATAGAGGCCCTCCTTTTCCATAAAGTCGGCAAGCATTTGGCCCCGTGGATTTCTCTGTCCATATCCAAATTGCCCCACTTTCAGTTCTCCACTACTTCGCTGCCCTAGTTTTGCATTAAAGTCTCCCATGACAACGGTGTACTGAGTTTTGGAACTGTGTATGGCTTTAGAAATATCCTCATACACAGTTACCACCTCGTCATCAGAGTGTGCCGTAGTCGGTGCGTATACCTGTATAACCTTCAGCGAGTAACGCTTGGTAACTCTGAGTATCAGGTACGCTACCCTTGCTGACACACTAACGATGTCGACAACGCTATTCACAAGAGACTTGCGGACGATAAACCCGACGCCACCCTGGGAGTGCTGGTCGCCCTCCCGAAAATAGAGCAGGTTGCCTGATTTAAGAGTTATCGTGTCCTCCCCCTCTCTTCGGACTTCGGATAACCCTACTATATCCGATCTTAATCTGCTCAATTCCTCCTCCAGCTCAATTATCTTCTCGTCGGTCCGCAGTGTACGCGTGTTGAGTGTTGCCAGGGCCAGATGTCGTTGGTTTTGGTAGCCTGGCCGCTTCCGGAGATTCTTCGCACCCCTTGCCCCGCCGTTACCGTGACCGCTACCGTAGCCAGGAATAGCGGGGCCGCCGGGGACTAGGGGCCGGTTTTTATTTTGGGATCTCATCTTAGGGGGGAATTGCCATAATCGCTACGCTTGGCAGGCGGCTTGGCGATCGCAGTTACGGAGGCCCTATCGTGAAACGCTGCTGCCCGTCCCACGTCCGGGATTTCCCTCCGCTTCCTTGGATGGATATACCGGCATCATTCGGTTGACTGATTGCATTTGATGAAGTGTAAATGTACTCAATAGTCATATACACTTCAGCAAATGGGCGGTGGGGTCGTCACTTCCCGACGCCGTAATATGATATGTTATGTATAATGTAACACTAAAACATCAGTAAGTCGTTCGCGCAACTACCTCGGGCGACACCCTGTGTGTCGGCGATACGGCCTGAACGGCCTTATTAGCCTGAGCGGCTTGAACGGTCTGAACGGCTTGAACGTCTTGAACAGCCTGCACGGCCTGAACGGCTTGCACCGCCGCGCACCGTCGCGCACCGCCCCGGGCAATGGTAACCGGACTCAAAAACATCGGAAGCTTTTGAGATCTATAATTACGAAATATTCTATTATAATATTAATTGCTATTATAATAAATAGCAGCTGATTCACTGATACCCTGAAATATAGTATTCTCGTTCCAAAACTGTAGTCTCTGTTTTACTTTCAGTTAAGTGTAATGTTTGTTTTTGTTTGATAACAAGTGAAAATATAAGAGGGCCAGCTTTAGGATAATCATTTTAATGCGAATCTGATGCGTTCAGAAAAATTAATTCCGATGAATGACCTGACCGGATTATTGCGCGGGGCCGGTGTGGTGTAGCCTGCGGCGGCTCCTGCGGCGGGCCCGGCGCGCACCAGCTCGCGTCAGTGTCGGGAGCGGGAGGCTGCGGTGCCGGTTATGTAAATACGATGTTGTTGCGCCAATCTGTTGCGCCGAAAATGGATTCGTGCAAGTTTTTGTTTAGCTGAGCTCAGCCGGCGGTGCGGCGCTGTGCGGCGGCGCTGTGCGTGCGTGCGTGCGTCGGTGCATCCGTGCTTCCGTGCGTCTGTTGATATGTTACTGCAGTGATTACATTGAAAGCGGTAAATAATGGCTAGGTACAGGTACACATGTACATAAACTAACTAGGTCACACGCTTTGACTGAGTGCAGATTAGACTATATGCACCTTTAATACAAAATTTTATTAAATTTTATAATCTTTACTTGAGGAACTATTTGTTCCCGTACAATTTGTATTTCTCTTTTACCCGTTTACTTAGTTCTACCTAGTTTTTACCTTAATAATTATCATTAGACACACTGCGCGGTAAAGCGGAAGGAAGAAGCGCTGCGGGGGCTGTCCTGCGCGGCGAGCCTGTTTGCGGCAGCTGGGATATTCCATTGGGAAATACTTATAATGTAATAACGTAGCCTTGTAACAAGCGGCGCGGGCTAATTCGATCCCGTTCGACCGCTCGTGGTATCAAACCACAGGGCGAGCACCGCGGGCGTGCGCGGGCGTGCGCGGGCGTGCGCGCGCAATTAAAAACGAAATATATTACAAACAGTGTTAATGAGTATGCCCGTTTTATGGTACGGCTACACTTTTATTAAAACCTGAATTACACAGCACTATTCTCTATCCCCACAGCGTTCATATAAACGTTTCATTCGCGAATATCGCTTCTAAATTACTCCATTTCTCACCATCTGTTTTCACGTACTTTGTTTATGTTTATTATTTTCAATGCAGTATGCTGTATTTACTTAATACATATTAGAAATATAAAAATACCAGTCTGCACATCTCCATTGTATGGCCGTTAAAAATGCGGGTTCTCACGTTTAAACATTTTACCCACACGATTTATATATAGGTTATACTTTTTTGTTTATACCTATAAAAGTAATTTTGCTACAGTCTCATTTAAGTTTGGTTCAAACATTGAAAGAACTTTTACCTATTGGCTGATGAGGAACTGAAATACCCACGCTGTCAATTTCTTTGACGAGCAGCATCGTTGTGTCGTGTCCCCATCTACGTACTGTCTACGTACCGTCTACGTAACATCTACGTAACATCTACGCAGCAGCACCATTACACTCGACATTTTACAACATCTGCACCGCGTTAGACATACATATATTCATGTTCTACACTATTTACAGGATCAACTCACTAAACTATGACTTTGCTGAAATTTGATGTTTTAAAGTTTATTATATATTTTTAATTTAAATCATGGGTTTTGTAAGATTACTTATATATTCAATGTATCTCTCCGCGAAATGGCTGGGTAGCATATACTTTCCTGGATCCCTATGAAATTAAGTGGATTCTTTGATATGTATGTTTTGTCGGGTTAATAAACTAATGCATGCATCGCTGCAGCAATTTTCATAGTTATGCTTGGTTAGAATAAATGGACAGCGGCGGGGCTGGTCTGCGGCGACCGCGGGGGAGTTGTTTTCCGAATTGTACGCGGCGAGTCAAACGGTGGCTTAATTAAAACGTGCCCGCCCGTCTACTCCTCAGCCTCTTAAACGATTAAGTTGCGCAAAAGTGGACCTTAAGCTCCTATAGGTAAACCCACTTCAGTTTACAAAGTATAATTTCACGAGCAGGAAGTAATTCTTATGATTATGTTAGTTTGCAGGATGGCGGCGCAGAGTTCGCCGGCGAAATGCGCAAAAATATGAGCCGTACAATAAGTTTCACTTTAAGTTATGTGTTGCTCTACAATCAGCTAACTTACATTTGCACACACACACACACGCACACGCACACACACACACACACAGGTCCGAGCCGATTTATCATGGATTTGAATAGTGAATTGAAAGACTTTTGACTTGTTAAATTTCGTGTAATCGTTATTAGCTGATATGATTTAGCAGTCCTACTAACAAAAAAGCTTGTCTTGACAAAACAAGCAGTCAGTTCAGGTCGCGCAGCGCTGGGTGCAGTGTGCTGCTGTAACAAACCTGTCAGCAGAGTAAGCGGTATTGTGCGGCAGTATCATGCGAAGGTTCGATTGCCTGTGCAAATTGTAACCCATCCACCCGCCGGCCGGTGCCCGATGACCTTGCGCGCCCGCTCACCCGGCGCGACCCCGCGCGGGCTCCGCATTCGAACCCCGGCCACGTAACGGCTCGGGGACCCGTAGAGCGCCGACACCCGTAGCCTTGATTTGCCGCAGTAAACCTTCCGACAACATCAAAGATTTAAAAGAACTAACCGCAGTCGCTTAGCAGTAACGTGCGCTACGTTTATTTGAGAGCCTTAATACCGGCGCGGCGACTCTCTGCACGATCTCTAGAGGACCGGAGGCACCTGGCCAGCTGTTGTACATATTGCTATGTTCCTACATTCCTACGTTCCTACATTCCCAAGTATAATTTTACGTCTATTTATATAACAGCATGTATCAGATATTAATGAAAGATGATGGAGATGTCTTAAAGAAAGGTCAGATCAAAAGCACTCGCAACCGTCGAGCATGCATGAAGACGCTTATGAAAGTGGAGGAAGCGAGAGAGGTGTGCCAGGATCGTAGCAGGTGGAGAGAGGTGGTCTCTGCCTCTGCACTGCTCTGCTCTGTCTGTGCACTGAGAACGAGGCGTGATATATAAGTATGTATGTATCAGATATTAAATATGTTACTGTCACATCACACATAGGATTTTGTATAATGGTTGGGTTGGGTTGGGTTGGACTCGTGTAGAGCTCGAAGGAGAAATAGGCGAGCTCCAGACGATCAGATAGCCAGACTTTACGGCGAATATCGAGCGGCTACAAAGGCGCTACAAACTGAAATTTCTAGCGCAAGATCTCGGTCCTGGTATGAGCTCTTAGAGGGACTTGATAGAGATCCGTGGGGGCGTCCGTACAGGATGGTGCTGGGCAAGCTTCGCCCGTGGATGCCCCCAGTGACGGAAACTTTAGATCCGATTCTCTTGGAGAGAGTAATTAGTACTCTTTTTCCAAAGAACCGGACAAATCGCTTCATTCACATCTCTACGTCTTCGTGGGAGTGGGAGAGCGAAATGGAGGTAACTGAACAAGAGTTGGACCTAGCTGTGAACCGTTTGAAGCAGCGGAACACGGCACCAGGACCCGACGGAATCCCCGGACGGGTCTGGGTCTTAAGTCTGGCTGTTTTGGGGAACAGGTTGAGACAGTTATTTTCTAACTGCCTTCGTAAATCCAAATTTCCTAAACCCTGGAAGGAAGCCCGATTGGTCCTCTTAAAGAAAGACGGCAAGGCCTCAGAATCTCCATCTGCGTACCGTCCCATATGTCTATTGGACGAGGTCGGCAAGTTATTCGAAAGGATTCTTGCTGTCCGTCTCAATCGGCATCTGTCGCGCGTCGGTCCGGATCTCGCCGAGAGCCAATTTGGCTTCCGACGCGAGCGTTCCACCGTAGACGCCATTTTACGCGTCCGCTCCCTGTCTGAACAATCTGTAGGCAAAGGTGGTGTAGCGTTGGCGATAAGCTTGGACATCGTCAACGCCTTTAATTCTCTGCCATGGGACGCGATTAAAGAGGCACTAATCCATCATCAAGTGCCTCTCTACCTGCAAGACGTGATCGCGGACTATTTGCGTGACAGGTACATTACGTACGTGGATCAACACGGAAATAGCATCCGAAAGGAAATTCTGCGAGGGGTTCCACAAGGATCGGTCCTCGGACCACTCTTGTGGAATCTGGCGTATGACGCTGTTTTGCGAGTTAGTCTCCCCGCAGAAGTAAATGTTGTATGTTATGCAGACGACACTTTGGTGATTGCCAGTGGAGACAACTTTGAAAGGGCCAGGGAGCTCGCCGAGCTTGGAGCGGAATCTGTCGTCGCTAAAATACACGAGTTAGGATTACAAATAGCGCCCCACAAAACCGAGGCGCTATGGTTCCACAAAATGCCGAGGTCTAGGGAACCACCTAACTGGTGTGTCCAAGTAGGTGGGCACGACGTGGAAGTGGGCCGGTACATGAAGTACCTTGGCCTGACATTGGACAGTCGTTGGGGCTTCGAAGAACACTTCGAGCGTCTAGTACCCCGGATCGAGAGGATAGCCGGTGCAATGCACAGACTGCTACCCAATCTCGGGGGACCAGTAGAGGAAGTTCGCCGCCTCTATGCGGGAGTAATACGATCCGTAGCCTTATATGGCGCGCCAGTATGGGCTAAGAGGCTAGCCATCCGACGCTGTAGAACTAAAATCTATAGCGTTCAGCGAAGAATGGCCATAAGGATCGTACGAGGATACCGTACAATATCCTTCGAGGCGGCGACAGTCTTAGCTCGATTTCCACCTATGGATATTCTGGCGGATATGGATGCGAGGGTGTACGACCGCATCCGCGCCATCCGCCAGAGCGGTGGGAGTGAGCCAGACGAAGTACTCAAGACGGCTCGACGGCAGGAGCGGCGCAGGGCTCTTGCAGCGTGGCGCGATAAGCTCTCGGAAGAGAGGTATGCGCGCAAACGCGTTGTGGGGGCGATCTTGCCGGTCTTCGATGCCTGGATGCAACGACGCGGAGGAAGTCTCACCTACAGACTTACACAGATACTTACTGGGCACGGGTGTTTCGGTGATTATCTGTGCAAGATTGGACGAGAAGCGACGGCGAATTGTTTTCACTGCGGAGGAAGAGAGCTGGATTCCGCATCGCACACGCTCGCGGTTTGCCCGGCATGGGAACCGGAGCGGCGGATCCTGATAAACCAGATCGGACAGAACCTCTCCTTGCCAGTAATCGTGTCGGCGATGCTGGGAGGAGACGTTGCATGGAGGGCCGTAGCCTCCTTTTGCGAAACTGTAATGGTACAAAAGGAGGCTGCTGAGCGGGCTAGAGAGAGGACAGATCCCGCTCGGAGAAGAAACCGTCGTGGCACTACGTACGTAGGTAACGAGGTGGCTGATACAATTGCAAAGCAAGCCTTAAGTGAAGGTGTAGAATTAAGGGTATCTCCTCATCACACTGACTATCTGGGACAAGTTGCAAAAGCTATTATTGATGTTTGGAAAACGTGGTTTAACAAAATCTCTAAACAAAAAGGGATATGGTACAAGACGCTCATGTCCGAGCCATTCAAATCCCGTGCTTCTACAAATGTAATCTCAACCGTAGAGAACTTACTATCTGTACGAGAGTGCGCTCCGGACACGTCCCACCACTCAATGTGTACTAATATTTAATGGGCAAAAGAAATAATCCTTATTGCGATGCACGCCAAACTGTTAAAGAAGATTTATATCACACTTGAGTGGAGTGCGCGCGGAGCGGAGCAGAGCGAGCAATGTCATTAGTGACACTGGATGCGGTAGACATGATTTATTTTTTGATTTTCATATATATATATATATATCACGCCTCGTTCCCAGCGGGGTAGGCAGAGACCACCTCTCTCCACCTGCTACGATCCTGGCACACCTCTCTCGCTTCCTCCACTTTTATAAGCGTCTTCATGCACGCTCGTCGGTTGTGTGTGCTTTTGATCCGGCCTTTCTTTAGGACATCTCCGATTTGATCGGAGTATGTCCGCCTAGGTCGACCTGCACCGATATTTCCAATCATTCTTACCTTGTATATTTCTTTCGTTAATCTTCTTTCATCCATTCTTTCGATATGGCCGAACCATCTAAGCATCCCTTTCTCTATCCTTGTCACTACATCTTCAACCACGCCGCACCGCTTCCTTATAACACTGTTCCTCACTTTGTCCATCCATTTCACTCCAGTTATACTTCTCAGGCTTCTCATCTCCACAGCATTAATCCTACTTTCATGTTTCTTCTGCCATACCCAACATTCACTACCATACATCAGTGCGGGGACCAACACGCCTCTATGCACAACCAGTCGTGCACTTTGTGAAACGTTCCGGCTATTCATAAAGTTATGAAGTGCCCCATTGACTTGATTCCCTTTTAAAACTCTTCTTTCAATATCACCATCACACTTGCCATCTCTCGTAAACTGTGAACCCAGATATACAAATTCTTTCACTTGTTCCACTTTTTGTCCCTCAATCATAATGTCACAGTTTATCATACATTCTTCTCTTTCAAAAACCATTACTTTCGTTTTGCTTACATTCACTTTCATTCCTTTGCTTGTTAAAGTACCATGCACCATGTCGACCATCGCTTGCAACTCCCTCTCCGATGATGATAATAAAACTTGATCATCCGCGTATAGGAGGCACTTGACGGTCAACTCATTCATTCTTAATCCATACTCACTATCTTTCAAATCTTTTAAGCAATTGTCTAAAAATAGGTTAAACAGCCACGGCGAGGCCACACATCCCTGTCTAATACCCTTCTGGATGCTAAACCAGTCTGAGTAAGCTCCGTTTATCCTGACACAAGCACTAGAGCCCTCATAAAGTGATTTCAATGCTCGTATCAGCGTGCTGTTTACCCCATAAGCAAACAATATGGGCCACAATTCATTTCTCACCACTTTGTCATAGGCTTTTTCCAAATCTACGAAAGCGCAATAGACCTTTTGGCTATGTGCCAAACATTTTTCGGTTATGCTACGTAAGGAAAAGACCTGGTCCATGCATCCCATTCCACTTCTAAATCCTGCTTGTACATCCCAAATTTTCTCTTCAGTTTCATTCATCACTCTTTTAATCCGTATCGACGCTCAGTAAGCTAATGCCACGATAGTTTTTACAGTCTTGCTGTGACCCTCTTCCTTTATATACCGGAACGATTACGGCTTTGCACCAGTCATCTGGCACTTTGCCGCTCCTCCAACAAAGATTGAAAAGGTAGTACAGCTGACTAGCTACCACGCCCTGTCCAGCTCTCAGCATCTCGACCGTAATCCTATCATATCCTGCAGCCTTACCCAACTTCATACTATTCATTGCATCTAAAATCTCTTTCATACTAATATTACTTTCATCCCCACTCTCAGTTTGACCCCTACCGTGGTTTGGCACATGCATATCTTCTTTCTCGAATAAACTTTCAAAATATCCCCTCCACCTCTTTAGGATACATTCTTCACCTGCCACAAAGCTTCCATTCTGGTTCCTGATTTCGCCATGTGAGCTTGTATTATTAGCTCTGGCTATTCTTATGGCCTTCCAGAAAAACTTAATGTTCGTCCGGAAATTCTCAGATAACCTTCTTTCAAATTCATCTCTATCATTCATTTTCTTTCTTTCCACCACTTCCTTTGTTACGGTCTTACGTCGTTTATACTCATTCTTCGCATTTTGTACATCCTCTATCATTCTATGATTGGCTTTTGCTGCCAACCAATCCTGCCATGCTTTCCTCTTTTCAGATACCGCCTTCCGAATTTTTGCACTTACAGTCTTCAACATACTTCCTTTTCTTCTCTTGCTCACACCACATACATCAGTGGCCGCATTCACAACTCCATCCTTGATCGACTTCCATAACTCTTCAACCTCACACATTCCTTCTAATCTGTCAAACTTATCAGTCAATTTACTCTTATACTTCTCTCTCATTTCATCATCTTGCAAAACCTCGACTTTCACTCTTTCTAGCACACTAATGGGTTCCCGAACATGATGCCGCCATCGCCTAAAGATCCCCCTTATTCGGCATAACACCAGGAAGTGATCAGTGTCGACGGCAGTGCCACGGTACACCCTGGTGTCTAGCACTTCCTTTCTCATCTCTTATCGACCATTAAAAAATCAATCGTACTTTCCTGGTTTCCTTCTTTTCTTGTGTACCTGTGGATCTTTTTGTACTCAAACATTGTGTTTGTTACCACAAGATTCCACTCCAAGCAGACCTCAAGCAGATTCTTTCCATTTTCATTCACTCTTTTTATCACCGAATTTCCCTAACACAGTTTCATATCCATCACGCTGCACTCCAACCCATCCATTAAAATCTCCAAGCATTACAATTCTTTCATTACGCTTACATTCATTCAGAACATCTTTCAGACTATGCCAAAACTCTTCCCTTTCGGTTTGGGCTCTCGAGGACCGGTTCCATCCCGCATCTTGTGGAGCATATACCCCTAGAATGAAGATGCGGGTAAGGCCAATCTTCAACCTCATCCACATGAGTCGAGGACTCACACACCCAAAATCTTTCTTCTTTAAAATTGTTTTTCACAGAGTATTTAATTCACAGTTTACATGTAATGATAGTAAAAGTCTTTACATAACTACTTTAATTTAGAGTTTAAGTTAATAAATTTTTTAGTATATAATTATTGTGTAGTATTTGTAATTTTTTGTGTTACTGTTAGTGTTTATGCACAGTTACTTAACGCAAGATGTGTTTATCTTTAAGTGTAGTTACATGTTGCTATTTTTAACTTGATTTTTAATGTTAAGTCATGAAACCAATTATGTAACTATGTTGATAAGCCTTATCAAATAAATAAATAAATAAATAAAAGAATCTTAAGTTTTCTTGTTAATAGCTTCTTTAAGGTTAATGTTTAATTATATAGTAGCCGGCTTAACCTAAATGGTGTATGGCTTAAAATAGAATAAAAAAATAAAAAAACCGAATAATTAAACTCTTTAATTACATCACCATCAATATTTTCTGTAACTGGTTTTTAATTTATTGATGAGCTTTGAGAGATTAAGAGATAGTAGGTTTGCTTTTCTTTTACTTCACCTGTGGCCTTTAAATTCTCTCTCTCTCTCTCTCTCTCTCTCACACACACACACGCACACACACGCATACACTGTTTAAATTGTCATTGTTTATAACATGAGTAACGGACGTGTACGGATCGGATCGGATCGGATCGGGTCTCCGTTGTGTTCCTGTTACGCAAACCAAGGTTTAAATCTAGACACATTGCTATCGTTTGCCTGCATCGGGTCGGGTATAGCTAGTAGTTATTTATATGATAGTTGTACGGGTTACTTGTACAGTTTTCGGGACTTAGCCTCTGGCCGGGCGGTTCAGCGCAGATTAACAGTGCGCGGCTCGCTTTTGCACTATCGGGATGAGCACGCGCACGCGCACACGCATGTACACTCGTTGTCGCAAATCTGTTGGTCATCGGACAACGTAACCGCCGTGCGACCTGGACGTGGCACGCACACGCGCGGCCGTATGTTGTTAATGTTGCATGCAGTGCACAAATCCCCTGCCGTTTGCTGCACAACCTGGTGTGCAAGCCGCGTCGGTACCGTTATCAATGCGCAGGGAAGATAGATCCCTACGCAGTGCCAAAGGATCTAGCCGATCGGCAAATTCAGGATCGTCGACAATCCGAGATGCCCTGCGTTGGATTCGGTCAAATGGAGATAGCTGATAACCCGGAGCCCCGGCCCAAAGGTGGCAACAATACTCCATGTGAGGCCGCACCTGCGCCTTATACAGTTTAAGGCGGTGAGCCGGCTTGAAGTACTGTTTGGTCCTGTTGAGTACTCCGAGTTTTTTGGAGGCCATTTTAGCCTTGCTCTCCAAATGACCGCCAAACTGGACAACACTCGAAATGTCGACGCCCAGAATGCCAATGTTCGGCTTGGCACAAAGGTGAGTGTTTCCGAAGAGTGGTGATGCGACAAAGGGGCTTTTTTTGCGGTGAACGCGCAAACTTGAGTCATAGAAGGGTTAAACTGGACTAGATTTAGTCCCCCCAATCGGAAATCTACACAAGGGATGATTCGATTTCAGACACAAGTTTGTTCCGACACTCACCGACGTGATCCCGAGAGATATTGCTGCGGCCGAAATACAGTGCATCCACGGTACTGTCATCCGCCTAGCAATGAATGCCACTGGTATGCTACAAATCATTGATATGCAGAATGAACAATGTCGGGGATAACACGCAGCCTTGGGGAACACCAGCATTTACGGTCCGGGGGTCCGAGCATGAGCCGTCTACGACGACTTTAACTCTCCGTTCCGCAAGGAAACTGCGAAAGGAAACTGAAACTGAAATAGTTGGTAACAAATCCGTTGCCATGCCGTAAGGTAGTTCTTTTACTTCGCATCAGGTCGGAAACTTTTTTATTGATAAAGCAATGAAATCTATTTCGGACGCTTTTATAATTTTTAAGTCAAAATTTGCAAGTTTATCGATTATGATACCAATTGAAATAGGGAGTTTTAGTGATACCTACGTAGGTTGCTGCCGGGATCGGAGGGCGTCTCGCTAGAGGTAACGATGTTATTGTAGTAATGTAAGTGTGCACTGGTAATAGAGGTGATATCTCTCAGCGACTACCTGACAAAGCGCACCGCGGACGTGGCGCGGCGCGGGCGGTGACGTCACGCCGATGACGACATGCGCTAACTTGTACATAAGTGCTCGTTTGATATCACGCGACGGATTTTAAGTGATACTCGGTTCACATTTCATGTTTATGTAAATGAATTGCTGAAATGGGAATATAGGGATAGAGTGTGGAGATTTAAAACAACTTACGAAGCCGTAACAGTACCGCGTCCCAGACAGCAATCCTTGTGTCATATCAAACCAGTTTAAAAAGGGAAACTGTTGTGTACGTGTACGTGTACGCAGGTAGGGAGCAGTTAAAACGCATGTAGCCGCACTACTGTTAACGCACTGACTTTATTGTGTCGCAGGTCGATGGGCGCAGCCACCGCAAATTGAACAAATACCCACTCATACAATATTTATATATGTCGTCGACATACTCCGTACATAACCAAAGTTTCCAAATAATGTTCCCACTCGTGTCGTACTAACTCTCATGTTCAGATCTTCCAGGCTAACCGGAAACACCTCGAGTCGTTCGCTAGCCGCAAATCGCCGGGCGGGCCTAATCGAGTGGACTACGCGATACAGATTAGAGCGTAACACTTTGGCAAGTAATTTGCCAAGTAATCGTATTAGCCAGGGGCGGGCCAGCCAGGCCGGCGGTCGCGCCCGGGGGCTCGTGGCAGATCGAAGTCTGCGCAGCACGCCCTCACCCCCGCACAATCACCTGTCGCACGCCGACTGTTGTATGCACGGTTGCAAAGTAAATGACTTGCACCGCACTACGGTGATAAGCTCTTCTGATTTTTATGTTTATTGTAAGAAATGTTCTTGTCGCGGTGGAAGTTAAAAATTTCATTACCACCGCCGCCAGTTAATTGCCTGCTGCAATGCTGCGCGGCTGCCGCAATGCCATCCGCCACAAGATCTGCGGCGAGCTGAGCAGCTCCTGCTTATGAAAGAATTTAAACCTTCCGTCCGTTCACCAACAAACTAATTCGCTTTAACACAGTGCTTTTATCTGCCACAACAGACATTCTGTTGTTTATCTAGTATAAAAATATATTTGCTATATTAAGCTTAAACGAGAACTGCAACAGTTCCTTTATCTCGAAGTAGAGCCTCGGTTTCGCAACGTGGCTTGATGCAGTAGATATTAAAAATTCTTAAAACGGGCCCAATACTAAAAGCAATGCTATGATCATGTTTTGTAGGTTATGAGAGGAACTTAATATTATTTAATATAACGTTCATATGTGCGTGCAAACATATCATTTAAGATTTAAACATTATTATGAGCGGATACCGGAGTGACAACTTATATATAATCAGGTGGTTATGTCTGTTGTTACTTGTTGTTCGATCGACTTCGTCGGCCAGGTGTGAGAGCATTCGCAGCACACCGTGTGATAAGCGCACCGGTTGCGTTTGCCCACCGGTGCGCGCGCGCAGCCTCTCGTGTTGCACATTGAGCTCGAGACTCCGTACGTTGTTCCATAAAGGTTACAGTTGCGCTGTAAACGCGGTTTGCGAGCGGAAATGCCTGCTAACGCCGCGGGAACATATTTTTATTATTAAGAGCCCTTTTCTTATTGGGGTAGATTGTTGAATAGGTTTAAGTTCATCTCGGACGTTCGCCTGTCAAAGAGTAGTCTCTCCCGAGAAGAACAACATCAGCTTAGTATTGACGTTATAAAGTCAAACGTTTAACTGGCTGACATTCCGTGGCGCAGTGGCTGAGCCGCCGACCCAGTAACACACAACACGCTAATTTACAACTAGATACACCCGGTACCATCACATATTTAGTATAGTTGGTAACGTTTTTCGAAAATTTGGGTTATTAAAATGGTTAATTATGTATCAGTATACCGCAGCAATAACATTCCGTCTTCGTTCGTTATTATGTTTATTGTGTGAAATGCTGTCCAACAGTGCTGGACAGCCGGACAGCCGGCCAGCCGGCCAGCCGGACAGCCCCGTGCACAGCGAGCACATGAAAAACCATTATAAATGCTAAGAGCTTATGTTGAAAATATTGTGGCTCCACCCGTAGTATTAGGTCCTTGCATATCAAATAAGCGTTTTGTGTGCGTGCTGACCACTTTGATCCGAAATATATCCTCTTTGGTTAAGAATTCCAAATTCAAATTTATAAATATACATATATACAGCTGATACATTTGAGTTTTGAGAACAGTCATTCATCTTTTTTTCCTCATTATATATTTTTCTTCGGCCTTGCTTATTACCGCACAATGTAAAACGTGAAATATCGGTATATTTACGAGTACGAGTTCTACCGCGGCACCAGTACTAGTGCTGCAGAAACAGCTCGAAGGATTAATGATGTGTACAGCGCTGGCGCTGGTGTCGCAAAAGAAAGCACGGTATTTTTTAGGTATCAACGTTTTCGTTCTGGAAATTTCGACCTTCAGAACCAACCCCGTGGACGGCCGGAGACCAAAGTGAAAAATGAAGCAATTAAAGCTATCGTGGAAGCGGATCCATCACAAAGCGCTTCAGAGATAGCTGCAGACTTCGGTGAATGTGATAAAACGGTAAGTAAGAAAACTTGAACGATGGGTACCTCATGAATGGAGCGAATCGAACTTGCAAACGCGCGTCGAGTGCTGTGTTACTTTGCTCAACCGACACAATAATGAAAGGATTTTAAATCGAATCATTACTTGTGATGAAAAATGGATACCGTACGATAATCGGAAGCACTTCTCGCAATGGCTGAGTCCTAGAGACCCAGTCAAATCCTGCCCTAAACGAAAATTGACTCTAAAAAAATTTACTTGCGAGTGTTCGGTGGACTAGCGCCGGTGTCGTTAACTACAGTCTTCTAAAATCTGCCCAAATGATTACGGCAGACATCTATTGTCAACAACTGGAAACCATAAAGGAAGAACTAGCTGCTAAACAACCGGGATTGGTCAATCGCTCTAGGGCACTGCTGCTTCACGACAACGCAAGACCCCACACTGCCCGACCAACAACCACTAAGTTAGATGAGCTACAATTGGATAGTCTGCGACACCCACCGCACTCCGCGGACCTTGCCCCTACAGATCACCAATCTTTCCGGAATTTGGACAACTTATTACAAGGAAAAAAATTCAACTCCGATGCGGCAGTCCAACCGCCTTCACAGAGTTTATTAATTCTCGCCTCCCCATGGTTTTTTTAGTAAAGAGATCAACGAACTACTTCTAAGATGGCAAAAGTGTATCAATAACATCGGTGCATACTTTGATTAATTAAACATATTTTAGGAAAAACAAATTGACTTTATATTGTTCCCGTACAAAACGCGAATTTGATATGTGTCTCTCCTGCCCTTTCCCCAGCTAAGTGGGGTCGGCACCAATTTCATATGTAAGGACCTAATATTCAAATCCCTGACCCGATTAACTCATGATAGTATAAAAAAAATTTCAGCTTCCCGTTAAAATGTCTGATCCTATTTGAAACAAAACTAAAACGGAACGGATGCAGCACCGCACGCCGGGAAGTTTGGCAAGCTGTGATGCAGTGTAGGCACTACGTTTTGACAGATACGAAATAAATTGAAACCTTTTATGAGAGTTAAGCTTTTGTATATCCGAGTAACTTTCAGCAGTTGACGTATTAATTATGGCTAATATCGAGCATGTGCGAGCGAGGACCTGTAGCTGTACAAATCTCCATCGCTAAAGTAGCGATTACTGAGATGTGTACGGATACCGAAACCTACTTTGGGTTATTGCATGAAAGTAAACGGATAATGTAAGCGTGCGTGCGTATATATCCCGCGTATATCGACATGAACATATGATACATATTCAGCAACGTGACGCGCAGCACACTACACACTACACACTACATCAACAAACGTATCGTTAGTACATAATGATTAGTTTGCCTTAAACAATATTTGAGCTTCATCAGTTTCCATAAATAAGTAAACATGTTCAAGTTATGTAAAAATTAATTCATGTTGTGATTATATAATAGATTCACTTCTGTATAAGTTGTCTGTCTATCAAGTCGCCGGATCGCAACAGTGTATACAATTATTCCAAATAATTTAAGTGTAATACTGTTCCTTCCTTTTAACTTTAACTGTGCTCAATCTCAATGTCCAACCCTGCGGCAAAGATTTGCCTTTACCTATAAACATTGTAGTATAGATGGAGAGCTGCCCGCTGCCTGCTGCTTTATAGAGGCGCATAGGCGTGCGCGTGCGCGTGCGCGAGTGATCGCGTTACTTTACCGGCGGCGCCGCTGTCACGCCGGGTACCCCAGCAAAAGCGTGGACAACGCGCCCGCGGAGCGGAGCAGAGCGGTTACGGCATCCGCTTAGATTACACACGCAGACATGATTTTACTAAGAACACCCCCAGGGGAGTGGGCGGCGCACCCTACTCGTGAATATACGGCAGTTACCTTCAACATATAATACATGCTCTATGTTGTTATGAATTAATGTCCTATTTAACGATACAAAACAACTTTGTCGGAGCTGATCAAAGATGAAATCCGTGGGTCTGTAACCTAGTTCTATTCGATGAATATCTTAAACTATGAAAAGATAAAACTTTCAAACCTAACAAGTTAAAAATATTCCACCCAAAATAGTGAAGCGGGCACTGAAACCTGAAACAATAGGAAATAAATGTTAAAGAATCCTCAGAGCGTGTCCGGAAACGATCGCGGCGCCATCTTGCTCGTTACGCCGTTGCAGCGGCTAATACTTCCGGTAACAAGTGGCTCACTTGCGATCTCCAGTCTCTGTTCGACATCTATCTATATTTGATCACTGTATCAATATGGTATATCGGCGCCGTGAAGCGGTCCACTTCCTGAAAGTAATCGTCGAGGTAAGGTATTCATTCACCTGGGGTACGTCAACTTCATTATTTAGTTTTCGAACCAAACCTTCATTATAATGTTATTGAAGCGCTGGACGTTTGTTTGCGATCGATGTAAGCGGAAGCAATCTCCGTGCGCAGACCGGAAGCGCGGGGCCGTCCGCGACGGATCGCCATTAGTGCCGAGTGCTCCGTGCACTTCCCGCCGGCCAGCTGATGCTGACCGCTTCGTCTCGGTCGGGTTTAGAGTGCACTCGATCGCTTGTTATCATTCAAAATGGCGGCGTGTACGTACTGCTGCTGCTTTATGTTACTTTAACTGAACACATATTTTAACCAATTCCGGTTACGTTTATGGTTATGAATAATCAATCACATTTCTTGAATATTACTAAATAAATTTATATAAGGTACATTCATCAGGAAATGGTGAAATAAAATTGTCCTTTAGAGGGCAGCCTCTAAGAAAACAAACGATTTCAAAATAAACATCAAATCTTACGATATAAGTGTGGAAGAAAACATAATTTTTGATAATGCACGTGCAAATACTCATATCCGCAGTTTCATAGGAGAAACTATTAATAAATTGTTTTATTTGTTTCAGGTAATGGTGCGATGTGATACAAGGTCATTTCATGGCATGGCATAGCATGGCATGGCATGGCAATTCAATTCCAAAGCTGTGTAGGTAGGTACAGGTACTTACAATTATATGAACAGACATTGTCTAATGCACTGGCATTTTTTAACTTTGTAATATTGTTGATGTTGTACCAACGTTTGTTGGCCGAGGGTTCCGCAGGTACCCAAGTATCAAATGACATTGCGCCGAGTTCAGGTTTATTACGGTGTACGCGGCGAGCACCCATTCTGAATCAATTCCCGATGCCTGGCGATGTTTACACTTAATTTCCTTTCCTTTACCCTGTTCCCATTTAAATTTTATTCAGCTGTTGCAAAAGAATGTATGAAAACATTGTTTAATCAAAGACGAGTATAGAAGAAAAATATGTCATAACATCACTGTATCTGTATCACTGTATCAATGAACATTCGAGGACAACGTGTAGCACGCGCGAGTGCACGTCGTATAGTCAGCGCAGTGCTCGTATATGTTAATATATACATAGTTGGCCCTGGTCCCGGAGATCGACTAGTTCGACATCGCCGCAGTTCTGCCTCCAAACGGTACAGTGTACCGGTCTAAAGAACGTCGAAGCCAATGAAATTACTGGGGTAATGATATTTAACATTTTGTGGTCCTAGGCAACGAGCACAATGTGGTGCTTTATATTTTTGAGAACATTTTATGACTAACATTAGAAGCATGATAGCTCTTAGACCGTCGCGATCGCACCACGAGCGGTAGTGGAAAATCAGTGTTCCACCTCCAGCAGGTGAATAGTCCACTGAGCTACGGCCCTTTGTACCATTGTAGCACACATACTCTCATGTTTATACTGCACTGACAGTGTGTCAATGTTGTTAACCGCCTATAAATAAGGACACTCCTTGTGTTTGTAAATGTGTATGCATGTACGTTTGTGCGTATGTGCGTGAGTGTGCGTTGTGAGCGTGTGTGTTCTACTTTGACTACAATAAATGATTTCTCTATCCATCACGTACATTACCTTACCAAGCGCCTACTGTATGACTTGTTATATCCACACGTCCCGCGTGTCCCCTCGCTTCGTGCAATGAAACAGATCCAACAGCTACACAAGCTGCAAACTCGCAGTCTCCACTCTCACAAACCACTTGTATATCATTGACAGTGGGAATGTGGTTGTGATACGTTTTACGAATAACATTTAGTCGAACTAAAAGGAGCAGTGTCGTGAGGCAAGCGATCGCAGCTGCGGTTGCACGCGCACGTCGCGCACTTCGCTCCGAACATCTACCGTCATCAAGATGGCGGCGCTCCGCGTAATGGCGGAGTGACGTGGACGGGCGGGAAGCGGCGCGGCGCGTGCTCCGAGGTCGTATTACCGTCCTAAGTTTTATTGCTGATTATTGTAATAGTATATTAGTATTCCCGGTGCCGGTTGCAGGTAATCGTACGATTACGCAACTCTGTCGGCCCGCTGGCGCCTAACTACACGACTGGAGCGGTTCTCTATAAATTTTGCACTTTATTTAAGTAATCTTCTTTTATCCATGAGCAATATGGATTTACATCAAAACGTGTTATTTAAGTTGAACTCAATGCGTAAATAGTTATCTACAGCAGTAAATGAAATAGCTTACAACCATTTCAGTAACAAAGACTTTGAACAGAACTGGCTCCTGCAACACAGGCGCCGCCTCCTGTATTGTAACAAAGGCAGTTAACGAACTGAATAAATTTCAAGTGGCGCTTCGCCGCGTTCTGAAATTGATAACAGATCCCCATTAAATGAGGTCCACTCGGGATATTCAAGACACAGTAGAGACAATGCCCTTGTTGCTGATTATACGATCACACGGGAAATGATTTCCTTAAATGCTTGCAATAATACATTATTGAATGAATATAAAGGTTTTGATAGGTACCTCTAGAACAGTTCCAATGTCTGCCGTCAAACAGAAAAACATTGCTGTGCTCCGGTTACAAGGATGCGTAATAAGTCGTCACATTATTTGTTTGGAGGCGGAGAGGATTGTTTACCATTTCAACACATCGTACTTCAGCTCTAGCCTCGCTCATTCCCACAAGTAAATAATAAATACAAGTAAGAGAGAAGCTTGAGCTTATTCAAGAATTTTTTAACTTCGTTCAGAGAATCGAACAGAGATTCAGTTGTTATGCGACATACTTGTCGCTTGTTCGTTTATTCCTTTTGTTTAATATACTTACGATTTTATATAATAAAGCGTGGCCCCCCAGAGTACGACGAGACGGTGTACAATAGTTGTAAGGTCAGCGACAGCGGCAGCGGCAGGAAGTGGGTCAAACGCTGCGGCGGTGGCGCGCTCCGTGTCGTCGTGCACAATGGCCGGCGTCCCGGGCTGGCATGATTTCCTGCCCCGTCGACGGGGGAGGGTTGTAACGTGTTCCTAACAGCCTCAAATGGCTATCTAAGTTAAGGAAAGTATTGTTTCCTTGTGAAGCACTAAAACTGCTGCGCCAGCAATGATCACATCTTCAATACAAACTTGGTTTGGGTTCTGGTTTGGGGACCGTGGAGTTTTGTATTTATTATTAGTGTTCGTTCGTGTTTATGACTTTTTAAACATGTCTTCCTTATGTTACTGTTTTAGTTCGTTTAACGTTTGCCCAACAATCAGTCTATTTATTATCCGAGTCATTCACAAGGCTTGCCAGACCGAGGCCCTGGCCTGTGACAATATACGGGCCTCGGGGTTGTACCCCATTACCCAGGGCTATCACTCGGCGAGTCGCGTTCACTTGTCGTTAATCGAAAAGTTACTTTCAAAGCCAAATGACTCTGTGGCTATACTTTACGTATATCTCATCCTAAGTTAGCATACTTATTAAGGGTATCATTTAGGATTTTAGTTAATGATCAAACTATAAACCGTCATAGTCAAACAGGTTCCGCATGGAGTAGAGCTGGCAGTGGACAGTAGTAGAGTTACACTTGAAATGTTGAAAGGTCGTAATAAAAAAAGATATTTACAAGTACTTTTGCTCAATAATTTAGACGGTTGTTCAAGGATGACAGGGCCTTGCCCGGGCCTCGCCGCTCTTGTGGGCTCTTGTAAATGTTTGATGTGGCGCTCCTCGCGAGTGTTCGGCCCGCGCCCGCACTACCCAGCGAGTCTGTCTCGAGAAGTTCTTCCAATTAGCCAAATTGGAAGCGGAAGGAGCGGGAGACGTTTGCATTGATGCTACCTCACGTATGTTTTATTTAACTCTGTAAACTTTTTTAAAATAAACTTTAGCCTTAGTGTTTTAATTCATATTCAAATTTATATTATTATTCACATACTGGTGGTAGGTCTCTGTTGCCAGAAACCGTCTGGTTAGGTACCACCGCAGCGGCTATTTCTACTGTCAAACAGTAGTGTGTAAGCATTACTGTGTTCCGGTTTGAAGAGCATTGTAGCTAATGTAATTACCGGGGTAACGAGACTCAACGTCTTAAGTCTCAAGCTACGAGCGCAGTATGCTGCAGTGTATGTTTTTTTTTTAGTTTTACGTGGGGGGAAATGCCTACGCATGCTCGTCCTCGCAAGGGCAAGGACGGGTTATGTCGGACTTGCACTGACTAAAACCCCCCCACGATGTTCTCGACTCGTCGCCATATGGCAAGGGTCACGGGTACGGCTTGGTGCCTTCGTCCGCGACCCTCACCGGCGCTGGCCGCTTGCGCAGCCCCACCTCGGTCTCCTTTGTGCGGACGACGGATTCCGCCGAACCCGTCGCCCAGAGGCCACGGGAGCCCCGAGAGATATCCTCTCCGGGCTCCCCGCGGCGGACAGATGTTGGGCCCGCCTCTACCCGTTAGCGGCCGCGGAGAACAGAGAGAACGGCGCAACGTAATACCGACACTCCTCTTCCCCCGCGGCCCCACCGCCACCGCATCACCGGTGCGACACCGGCGAGGACGTATCCTCCGCGACCACACCTCGGCTGTTGAGGCGGTATAAAACCTCCCTTGCAGCCGGCCGCAGGGGACAACGTAAAACCGCCCCCGGCCGCTCCGGTGAGCTCCAGTTATCCCAACCGGTGCTCGAACCTGGAGCGGCCGCTTTGGCCTGCCCTTCGCCGCGGGTCGACCGGGTGGGTTCCGCTTAGCTTCACCGTGCTGGGCCCCACGGTTACTAAGCTCCTCCGCCACGACAAGGCGGGAACCCGTTGGAGGGGCTGCAATGTATGTTGTCCTAACTAGCGCCACGTTGTTATGGGCGGGCGTATCACTTACCATCAGATGACCGTTGAGCTCCTCGCGTTCATTAATTTTTTATAAACAAAATTCAACCATCAATAGTATAGTGTTCTGTATTTGGGAGTTTTCTACAGGTATGGTATTTTGGAGTTTTCTACAGGTATGGTATTTGATTGAATTTAATTAATAAGGGAGTCCCGGGCCGGCGGCGTCACTTAACCAATTTCTCTATTGAAGTTATGTTGTGGTTGTTTTTTTTAATTCCAATAGATTCTCAAATCACTATTAGCAGAAATCGGTGTTCTTTCACATTATCTAATGGCCTGTTAAATCTCAGGTAATGGATGGAATGAATCATACCATGATCATAAATTCCATCCGTCTGCAATGTGTGAACACGCTCTGTGACCGTCTTCATTTCCCGGGGCCCATTTCCGTTCGGGTTGTGCGCGCCGTGTTGTGCGAGTTGAATTAGTAATATCACGCAATTCGCAGATAATTTGTTGTATGCCTGACGTGGTATACGGTTGTCTGCAACTCGGTCAGTTCTAATTCTGCGGAATCTGAAACAGAACATTCTTATCACGAGATAAGAGGGTATTAAAACAAGAGTTGTATTCGTTCAATCGTCCTCATAAATGCTTTACGATTTAGAGGGTGTGAGTAGGGGTTACGTTACGCGGCACGCAGCCAGCCAGCCAGCCAGCCAGCCAGCCAGGCAGCCAGCCAGCCAGCCAGCCAGCCAGGCAGCCAGCCAGCCAGCCAGGCAGGCAGGCAGGCTCTGGTGAGTCGGCGTGGGGCGGTTGCGTAGCATCATTAATTTAAACACAGCAGTGTCGTATCTATCAGTGGTTTTAATTTAATTTTCTTCGCATAGATCTAAAATCAATTTTATATCGCTTAGCAAATTTTACATGTATACGTGAATGCACCGGGGTGCAACCGCGCGCGCACATCTTGTGTGCGGGGGTGCGTACGATGCAGCCTACAAGCACTGCGTGCCCTGACCCCCGCACCTGTCTAAATAATAATCTCTCAAATTACTCAACACATACACAACTAGGCTTTGAATGTACCTAAATTGCTAAGTTTATATTTAGGTAGAGATAAGCACAGAGATTTCAGGCATGGTTTGTATACCATATATTGCACACGGGTTGTGTGAAGAAGCACGTGCACGTCACTGTTTGCACAGCTGTTTGTTGCATGACTGGCTACCCTCCAAAATAATTAAACTGATTTACTCTGGATCTAGTTTTTTGTTCGAAAGGTGACTCGATTAAAATCTTTCTTAGGTTTTATTCCAAAAAATCTGTTGTGCTCTTTCAACAATATCAGCTCTTTTCTATACATTCTTTATTCTTTAATGCTCCGCTGGATACAAATGTAAAGCGATCAAAGAAATTTGATACTTGACAAGGGTCTCGCAAATACGTAAGCTAGCGCCACGTCTTTCGAGTCTCGTAAATTATAGAGCAGGGTCCGCAGGCCCCCTGAATGCTGAGTGGGGATTTGTTACGGCCAATTGTTACCGCTCATTGGTCGTTTAAAGGGACTTGGGTGTTGTATCGAGTGAAATAAGAATTGATACAAAAAAAAACCTAAAAATCTAATACAAAAAAAAAACTACCTTTAAATCTAACACAAATTAAAAGCTACAAATTATTATTAGTACACATCCATTCTATTATACTATGCTGTGCGAATATTAGTTCGCGCGGAAACCAAATAAGTATAATTGCAACGAACAAACGAACAAACGAACAAACAAACAGCGCCATTACGGAGAGCAACAACCCGCTGGAACCTCGTAAAGCGCCCCACGCCGCTGCAGGCTGCTGCAGGCTGCTGCAGGCTGCTGCTCGCGTTACTTTCAGTCGATCTTCGTGCTCTCTCTCCGCCTTCTCTTTACTTATTTGTATGCCTTCTCTTCTATCGTTAACTTGCAACACCTTTTTGATAATCATTTTCATTCTTTATCCATTCTGTTTACATCTTTAATTTGAAATTTTTAAGGCGTGTAAACTTTTACCATTTCTTAAGATAAGGACCCAATGATTCTAATTTCAATGCTCAAATACACGTACGCGTAGTGTACTCGTAGTTTGGATATTACTTAATACACAACACACAACATGCACATGCACATGCACAACAACATCTTATATTAAAAAAAATGTATAGAACTTGCGTTACATATACATACCACGTAATCTGGGAACTAGGAAACGAAACTATTTCTCGGTTTAATATCGCTTCGCCGCCCCGTTTTGCAGCGTGGTGGGTAGTTTGAGGAGTTTTCTTTATTTGCGGCCGTTGTACGAAGACTGGTGTGATTAACACGGCGGCGGGACCGGCCCGGGTTCGCCCTTTCAGCTCTATCTGGAAATATTTAAATCATCCCATACAAAGTCGCGGATGATAAAGGTTTTTGCTCTCGCACACACAGTTGCACAAATTACATTAAATAAATAACTGTTATTATGCACTATGGTGATTTGTGACATACCCGTCCTCGCGGGGGCAAGGACGGGTTATGTCGGACTCGCACCGTTTAAAAAACCCCCACGATGTTCTCGACACGTCGCCTAGTGCGCCCCGCGGCGGACAGATGTTGGGCCTGCCGCTACCCGTTGGCGGCCGCGGAGGATAAGGTGAACGGTGCATCGTAATACCGACACTCCTCTTCCCCCGCGGCCACACCGCCGCCGCAATGGGCTGCAGAGGTGGTATAAAGCCGCCCTTGCAGCCGGCCGCAGGGGGCAGCATAAAGTCGTCTCCGGGTCCACGGCCGCTCCGGTGAGCTCCAGTTATCCCAACCGGTGCTCGAACCTGGAGCGGCCGCTTCGGCCGGCCCTTCGCCGCGGACAGACGCGACGGTTACTAAGCCCCTCCGCCACGACAAGGCGGGAACCCGTTGGAGGGGGGGGGGGGGTCTCACGATGTTGCGCCGGCTCCTGTTCGCCGCCTCGGAGATCGGTGTGCAGCATCATGTGCCAGCTGCACATGTTCTTGGCCTAAATAAAACTATGCGATTGGTGACAAAAATTTGTTTTTAACTTCGTGATAGATAGATAGCATGAACAACCTAACCGGATATCGATCACATACTCATCCGGCCGCGCTTGAATTATTCAGTCAATCAGTGCCAGCGGCTACGTCACGACCCCCCGCACGACCCCCGCACGACCCCCGCACGACACACGTCCCGGGTCGTGTGCGGGTCGCTCACGACAGGACCAATGAATAAACAATACTGAGTGGTCTCTCCTTTTTCGCCTTCAATATGTTCAATATTTGAAATGTTATGGTTTTACTTGATGTTTTTTATTGTATGGGAGCCCGCGTGTGAAGAAGGGTTTTTTTTAAATTCCCTTTGCGTGTATTGGGTCAGGCCCTTTTTCTTTCTAGTTCACTTAGCTTCTATTAATTTCTTATTTCTATAAAAAATTTTGATCTCAGACTCTCATTTCTTCCTTTCCTTTCCCTTATTCCGTAACTTACCTTTCATACTTTTACTCTCCTATCATACTCCATTGCATGTTCTTCTTTCGTACCTCTCGTTGAGTGAAGACCGTCACCCCGTCGCCCCGTCGCTTATCTGTAACAAAGTCATCCCTTTTTTTCCTGTAACAAATCATACCGTTTTTCTCCTTCATCTCCTTCCTTTGTAGTATTTTACTTTACATGTTTTCCTTAATTTATTACATATTTTCAATTTTTTGGTCAGTTTACAGTTCAATTCTTATTCCTATATCTTTTACTATCTGTCTAATTTTTTATTACATTCTTTGGTCTTTTACACTTTGTTTCCGTCTATTGTCCTTGTTACAATTTTTCTGGAATACTTCAAAGATATTTGGCGACTTTTGTCCTCACTCATCAGAGAGGCAAGAGCTTCCTTTTCTATCGTTTTTCCGGTCTCTACCTCGAAGTTATACCTATCTGCCCCGAATAAGGGACAGCAAGTCAATACATGCAGCACGGTCTGGTCTACCGTCGGGTCACAAAGGCACGCGGGACTCTCCTTGAGCTTCGTGACGCTGGGGAAGAATACCCTCGTTGAAGCCGTTGCACCTTCTAAGTACCTTCTGTTCCATTCGTCATGCTTCCTCAGCCTTAGCTGACGTTTGACGAAGGAATCGGGGCAATTCTCGTACTCCGGTCTTCTTCTGATCTTTAGGGCCGCTTCCTTAGCCAGTTGGTCCGCCTTTTCCTTCCCCTCCATCCCCACATGCGCCTTCACCCAGTACAGCCTTACATCCGTCCCTTTTTCACGCGCTTTCATAATGTTCTCTTTTACTGCGATCGCCAGGGGGTGGAGCGTGTGGGGTTTTGCGACTTTTTCTACAGTGGACTTTGAGTCGCTAAGTACGGCGCATGAATGCGCCGACCCGCTGGCCTCGTATCTCGTCGCTTTCACCAATGCCAGCAGCTCTGCCTGCTATACGGTTCAGAAGTTGCCCAACTTGAGTTTCTTAGTAGCAACCTCTAACAACGCAAAACGCCGCACCCACCTTGTCGTCGATGCGGCTGCAGTCGGTGTAAATGGTTGAATTGACAGCCGAGGTGGCAAGTTGGACCTCCTCTGCACTCTCCCCCAGGCAGGAGAACTCCACACCAAGCTGCATAGACGGGTGTGGTAGCCTCAAGTGGCTGACTGGAGCCAGCTCCCGGTCACCCAGTACTTCCTGGCTGTGGCCGGGCTTTACCATAAATAAAGTGGCCGCTTCGTGGACCTGAAGGTCTAGAGGAAGCAGCCCGGCAAGTACTAGGGCCGAGTGCGCAACGACGCGGTTCGGTGAGTTCGCGCAATTTTCTGCGCTAAGCCAGGCTGAACCGCATCGAGCTGTCTTCGGACCAGCAGCTTCATAGCCGCCGGCGCCCATGCACTCGCAGTATACAAAATTATCGGCTCCAACACCGCCAGATACATCGTTCTGATCACCTTCGAATTCAACCCCCAGTGTGAAGAGGATTAGGTCAACCCCCTCACAACTCCTGGGTGTAGTAAAAGCTGATTAAGGACCGAAGAAATTGCAGTTTTGTTTGTGACTCGTAGTATATGTACACTAGACTGATCAATATGCACACCAAACGTCACCGGCACGTCCTCTCGGAGACGTCCATACCTAACAGCAGCGCTGTCTGTCTCACGATGGTTAGGTCAACAATGACGGATAAGATAGTACTGGTCGTTACAAAGTCACTCGCTACATATTGGGACAAATTAATACTTCAAAACTACTTTTTCAAACTCGCCAATAACAATTAATATTGATGCGAACTTTGTTCACAACTGTTTGAGCATATTACTCCTCACTACACGGGCTGTCTGCCTGTCGACCTGGACCAGGAGCGAGCGAGCCGGGCGCGGCAGAGCACGCACGCGGTCGTGTAATGACTTGCCACTGCACATAGTCCCCGCGCGGCCTGAAATTTAAACGAAAAATATACTAGCTTTTGCTTTTTGCTTTGAAACTGGGCAATTTCATGCGTCGCCGGCGACTAATTAAACGCAAACTGCGTGCTCGGCGCTCCGGGCTCCGGGCTCCGGGCGCGGGGCTCTGGGCGCGGGGCTCCGGTGAAATAGTTCACGACGCAGTTTAAATAGCGTTGGAATTAAAATGTGAAAACAACTGGACATGAACAAACATCACTCGCATACAGTAATAAAAAGTAGCTGAACTATCCCCGGGGATAAATGGCTCGCTAGCGGAGTCCCGGGCGCAAGCGGTGTTACGGACCCAGATCCCGTCGCAACAAACCTTGCGAAAATGATCAGGGATCACTATTTAGGGCAGTGCGCGCTGGGTCCGGCGGAAATTCCCGCATTGCTGGTCAACCTTATAAGAGGTGCCTCATTGAAAAGAAGACTTCTTCTTCTCGTTGTTGTGAATTCCTTACCGGCGCGACCAACGGCTGACCTGGCGGGCGTGGCGGGCGTGGCGCGCGTGGCGGGCGTGGCGGGCGTAGCGCGCGTAGCGTCGCGCGGCCCACGCACAATGTGCTTTTATCTCCCGGGAGGTAATTATCCAACATAAGCAATTAAGAAATGATACTGCATACGACAATCTGTATTGTTTGTTTTTACGATGTTGTCTTTTTCCCTTTGCGCTTTCAGATTATTTACTGTTTGAGCGGCGGCAGGCCCGCGCCGGCGCTACCTCCGCCAGTACCGCAGCAGCCGGTCTTGTACTATCCCCATTGGGTTCCGTCCTTGCGCTTCACCGACATCCGTGCGGTAGTAAGTCATACCGCTACCCATTTGTTATTTACGCCAAAGAATATAAATGCAGTGTTTAATTTCCGTGCGTCTTGGTTGGATGTATCTTATAAATGTTTGAAATACGACAGCCGTAATTAATTCTATTATACTTAAAATAAAACAGTCTATCCGCGTCAAAAATGAAATCTATTTGTTCTCATGTTGCGTTTAAAATACACAAAATATTAATCTTTCTATTGAAATTTGAGTACTCGTAACAAAAACCATACTAACGAATGTTCTACGCACGTCTCTCCGCAGACATCCGCCTAACGTGCCGTTGTCACGGCGACAGGTGACAGGATGGCGACGGAGTGGGGTTGGGAGTGGGGGTGGGAGTGGGGGTAGCGGCGGGTGCGCACCCCTAGGTGCGGTAGTACGCAAGGGGAAGCCCCGGGAAACGCGGCGCGTATTTGGGTCACTGTGTCTTCGAAACGAAACATACAGACAGTCAAGCTGTTCCTTCGGCAGCCTTCAGCGCGTGTGTTGTGTTGTGTTGTGTTGTGTTGTGTTGTGTTGTGTTGCGTTGTGTTGTGTTGTGTTGCGTTGTAGTTTGGAATTATTTTCTAAGAGCTTTTCGAGTTTAAAGATTGTCTCGGAAATGACAAGTACATTTACTTTTGTCGACATTATCTCACGCACTGATAATATTTTTCATAGTACGACATACTAAACATATATTTAAACTTTTTTTTTGTTTTTATTCACACTATAGTAGTAAAAGTTTTTAACGACCACATTCATGCGCAGGACTTCTTCCTCCACGGTTGCCAATCTCGGTCTCATTAAAAAGTTATGATTCAATCAAAGTAAGGTTTCTAATTGTCAAGTTATTTCAGAGGTATTATTAAGTTTTGAACTTATTCCATTCCGTGAGAAAGTTTTGCGCTTTACCACCCGTGTTTAACAGAATTACTTGGCTAATTTGAGTTTCTGTGATTACGCGGGGGCGTGCCGCAGCGCCGCGTGCCGCACACCGCGCCCGGTGTTACATTCCACTCAACATCAACTTGCGAATAACTGCGGAGGTCTCTGTTGCTGGAGACCAACTAGGTAGGTACGGTAGCACCGCCGCGCCGCGTGCCGCACACCGCGCCCGGTGTTACATTCCACTCAACATCAACTTGCGAATAACTGCGGAGGTCTCTGTTGCTGGAGACAAACTAGGTAGGTACGGTAGCACCGCAGCGCCGCGTGCCGCACACCGCGCCCGGTGTTACATTCCACTCAACATCAACTTGCGAATAACTGCGGAGGTCTCTGTTGCTGGAGACAAACTAGGTAGGTACGGTAGCACCGCCGCGCCGCGTGCCGCACACCGCGCCCGGTGTTACATTCCACTCAACATCAACTTGCGAATAACTGCGGAGGTCTCTGTTGCTGGAGACAAACTAGGTAGGTACGGTAGCACCGCCGCGCCGCGTGCCGCACACCGCGCCCGGTGTTACATTCCACTCAACATCAACTTGCGAATAACTGCGGAGGTCTCTGTTGCTGGAGACAAACTAGGTAGGTACGGTAGCACCGCCGCGCCGCGTGCCGCACACCGCGCCCGGTGTTACATTCCACTCAACATCAACTTGCGAATAACTGCGGAGGTCTCTGTTGCTGGAGACAAACTAGGTAGGTACGGTAGCACCGCAGCGCCGCGTGCCGCACACCGCGCCCGGTGTTACATTCCACTCAACATCAACTTGCGAATAACTGCGGAGGTCTCTGTTGCTGGAGACCAACTAGGTAGGTACGGTAGCACCGCAGCGCCGCGTGCCGCACACCGCGCCCGGTGTTACATTCCACTCAACATCAACTTGCGAATAACTGCGGAGGTCTCTGTTGCTGGAGACCAACTAGGTAGGTACGGTAGCACCGCAGCGCCGCGTGCCGCACACCGCGCCCGGTGTTACATTCCACTCAACATCAACTTGCGAATAACTGCGGAGGTCTCTGTTGCTGGAGACCAACTAGGTAGGTACGGTATCACCGCAGCGCCGCGTGCCGCACACTGCGCCCGGTGTTACATTCCACTCAACATCAACTTGCTAATAACTGCGGAGGTCTCTGTTGCTGGAGACCAACTAGGTAGGTACGGTAGCACCGCCGCGCCGCGTGCCGCACACCGCGCCCGGTGTTACATTCCACTCAACATCAACTTGCGAATAACTGCGGAGGTCTCTGTTGCTGGAGACCAACTAGGTAGGTACGGTAGCACCGCCGCGCCGCGTGCCGCACACTGCGCCCGGTGTTACATTCCACTCAACATCAACTTGCTAATAACTGCGGAGGTCTCTGTTGCTGGAGACCAACTAGGTAGGTACGGTAGCACCGCCGCGCCGCGTGCCGCACACCGCGCCCGGTGTTACATTCCACTCAACATCAACTTGCGAATAACTGCGGAGGTCTCTGTTGCTGGAGACCAACTAGGTAGGTACGGTAGCACCGCCGCGCCGCGTGCCGCACACCGCGCCCGGTGTTACATTCCACTCAACATCAACTTGCGAATAACTGCGGAGGTCTCTGTTGCTGGAGACCAACTAGGTAGGTACGGTAGCACCGCCGCGCCGCGTGCCGCACACTGCGCCCGGTGTCACATTCCACTCAACATCAACTTGCGAATAACTGCGGAGGTCTCTGTTGCTGGAGACCAACTAGGTAGGTACGGTAGCACCGCCGCGCCTATTGCGGCCGACAGATAGTATTGTGTAAACATTGTTGTTTCGGTTTTAAAGGCATTGCAGCAAATGAAATTACTGGGGTAATGAGACACATCATGTTACGTCGGTAGGCGACGAGCGCAATGTGGTGTTGTGTTGTATATAATGTCATCGTAACCAGCTTGATCACTTGCCATCAGATGAACGTCCCGTCCGTCTCGTCGCATTTATAAATAAAAAGGATCGACTGATATATGTGTAGAAATGTTGTTGATTGTTATATTATTGATACGAACTTTTAGTTTACTTTTAATTGAAACTCATACCCGTCACTTCCCGTCACCCTTGTCACGAAACTGTTGTTGACCTAGCCCCGCCACGGTAACACCACCAGCGCTAATTATAATCTAAGTTATTATACTCTTTTTTTTTTTTTTTTTTTTTTTTTTTTTTTTTTTTTTTTTTTTTTTTTTTTTTTTTTTTATTATATTGTCACGCCTTTTTCCCAGTAGGGGTAGGCAGAGGTGAATAAACTACCCACATTTCGCCAGATGTGGTCAGATTAGGTCCCATGTAACAGGGGGCGAGCCTGTTGCCACTTTATTGGGACCACCACACACACACACACAAAGATGATATCAGTGTGCGGGTTTCCTCACGATGTTTTCCTTCACCGTTTTTTTGTATCTCACTGTTGTAACTAAAGTTCACAAATGTACATAACTTAAATATTAAGTCATTGGTACATGCCGAGGTTTGAACCCGCGACCTTCGGAATGAAAGCCGCACGCTCTAACCATTAGGCCAGCGAGCTAGCTTTTTTAGTTTTACTTTCTATATACACGGTTGCTTAGTTAGTTACTTAAGCGTCCGGCGCGTGGCACTTGTAAAGCTGCACCAGTGAACATTCCAAATGAACGCTGCACTGCTAACGACTGGAAGTCAGCCCGATATTCAACGTCGCGTCGCACGCGTTGCACGCGGTCCTTGTCAGCTTGTCGTCAAATTTCGTTTGTTATTCAGGTAACAGTTTCAAGAAACTTACTATCACGCTTTTAAGAACAAAGAAAATAATTTATATATCACATTATAAACGTCACGTGAACCACAAGGAGTTAATTATTATACTCTATATATATGTCGGGCGTCGTGGTCGTAGACGGACGTGTTGTTGGTTGGCGCAGTGAATTTATACCAATTTTTGTAATAAATTTAATCTATCTACATTTGAATTTCGACCGTGGTGAAGGTGAACGCAGTGTTCAAGTTTGACCCGCGAGAGGTACCTATCAAGATTGTGCCGTGAAGCAGACAGTCGGTCATGCGCACTTCTCGCTCGTACGCGCGGGCAGTACGTACTGTAGTGATGTATCTTCATTTCTCTCTCACCTGGCTTCGTTAACGCGTAAGCGTACTTGATCAACGATGAAGATCAAATATTAACAGAAAAGATATAAAATGATGCGCTCTTCTCCTGGGAGATCTGACTCAGACCCGCATCTAAGTGATGTATATGTCACGCAAAGGAAGCGGAAGCATGGCGACGAATTTTACAAATTTTTTACAAAAATAACTGATAATATCACAAATAAACTAGCCGCATGGAAGTCGGAAATTTCTGACGAGGTCTCCAAAATAACAGATAATTTAACAGGTATGAAAGACGATCTCTAAAAATTAAAAGAGGCATCTCACGAATTTAAAAAATAATTTAATGAGATTAGAAATGATTACATAGAAATAAAACATTTAACACCAAATATTATATTATATACAAGTGAACACAATAAAATCAACACGCGATTGGATTCCCTCAAACATCGAGTACAATTTCAATGAAACAAACGCGACGAATCTAGTGAAGAGGCGCAGCGGCGGCGACCGCAACATATTGATGAAGTTGAACATTTACAATGTAAAATAATTGAAACGCGAACTTAACACAGATACTTAACAGTACGAATTAATCTGAGTGATCGGAGAGATAGGTCGATGAATGTTGAAATGACTGCTACACCAGACAAAAAACACGAGAAACCTGTTGGCATTGCTCTGAAAATCGCATTCTGAAGTCAACGTAGTCATCGATCCAGCTCACATAGTTTATGCTAATAGAATTACACCAAAAAATAAATCCCAGGGTCGTCCTAAGATAACTATTGCGAAACTATCATCCCGACTTCTTAAGGACAACATTATATCTGGAGCACGTAAACATCGCTCGACCTCTAAACATTTAGGCAAAACAGGCGAAACAGGCGGAACAGGCGGAGCAGAACCAGTCCGTGTCAACCATAATGTAACTGCGTACAACAAGCGACTCCTCAAGAAATCCAAACAAGCGGCCAGAACTCGAGCACATTAATGCGCGTGGTCAAAAGACGGACGAATATATATGAGAAGGAGAAGGGGAAAGGGAGGGAGAAGGTGCGGCGCGACGCGGGCCCTATGGCTCGTATTTCGTATTTCGGACGAAGTTGATTTAAAACGCAAACTCGTTAACAACAGGCAGCAGCGCATTCGCATTCATTTCACAAATACAACATTATCTCTGTTTATGTGAGCGCCGGGCGCGTCTCGTAATTCTCACACCTTGTTGTAAACTAAGTGCGAGTGGAAATCGTAACTTTTTTTTAATGTCACATCCAGTTTATCTAACTCAAATATTTGTATACACTGTAAATAATGTGTTAGGGATGAGTCGGCGGTACACAGACATTGTGAGCTGCCGTAAGTGCATTGTGTCGTGTTGTGTCGTGTTGTGTTGTGTTGTGTTGTGCTGATACGTTTGGCGATTGCGATTGCGATTGTGATTAAAGGTCTGATGTTAATGTTCATTATTGAATGGGTACAATGTACTTTTAACGCGTTGAACATTTTAGATGATATTACTAATCTTACAAGTGGTCACTTAAACAATACTATAACACTAACAAACATTTTAATGTACGGCGCGTATGTCTATCACTATCACTATCAGTATCACTACATAGTATAAAACAAAGTCGCTTTCGCTGTCTCTCCGTCTGTCCGTATGTATGCTTAAATCTTTAAGACTACGCAACCGATTTAGATGCGATTATTATAAAGAGATGCGGTGATGCTTAAGGAAGGTTCATAGGTCCGTAGGTTGACACGGAGGTAGTCCGCGCATGGTGCAATGGAGGAACACTCATATTTTTCGAGGTTACTAATGTGATGTCGTAAATAAACACATTTTTTTGCGCTTATATTGCAACCGCTGGCTCAACGCTGCGTGATAGTTCAAAATATATACTACAGTACTGTACACCTTAAAAAGGTATACGAATAGTCCGCGATGGTATATATAATATATCTATCGCTTAGGGATAACCCACAATAACCATTTTTATTCTTTATACTTTTTATGAGAAATGATAGCTTCTTTACCAAGCGATTTTAAGCAATACAGCATTAATCCATATCCAATTAAGTGCCTTAAATGCATTGCGCATTTAATATAGATCAATGTGGCCCTTTGCAGCGTGTCATTTAAATGAATATTGGGAGATATTGCGGATTTGACAGTGATGTGTAAGCAGGCAGGGACATGAAGTGCTGTGCAGCGCGACAGGCGCACTCGCTGTAAGTAAACAGTGCACATCAGGTTGAATAGAGTTAGTTTAAAAACGTCATCTATCAATTACATCAGTTCGTTTTTAATTATTTAAGTTCTTGGTTTGAATTTAAAGTTAAGGCCATTTGGTATTTAGTATAATAATTAATTAGTTATAAGTGTTTTAAGGCAAAGGAATATTGAGGCGTGACTACTCGTTAATAGTCTGGGACGCAGCCACCGCGTCGCGCGGGACCGCTGCGGAGGCGCTGGACAGGACAATGCGCTGTTTGCGCAGAAAAAATTCACCTATGGGTGGATGTACAATTCTGTTCTCAGGAGACGTTCGTCAAATCCTACCAGTTGTAACTCGAGGAACACGTGCTGGACTCCCTCCTCATGCAATGGTGTTGAAAGTAGATTGTCCTGTTATTTTATTAACAAACCTGAATTCAATATGTCCGCCTAGGTCGACCTGCACCGATTTTTCCAATCATTCTTACCTTGTATATTTCTTTCGTTAATCTTCTTTCATCCATTCTTTCGACATGGCCGAACCATCTAAGCATCCCTTTCTCTATCCTTGTTCCTACATCTTCAACCACGCCGCACCGCTTCCTTATCACTCTGTTCCTCACTTTGTCCATCAGTTTCACTCCAGTTATACTTCTCAGGTTTCTCATCTCCACAGCATTAATCCTACTTTCATGTTTCTTCTGCCATACCCAACATTCACTGCCATACACCAGTGTGGGGACCACCACGCCTCTATGCACAGCCAGTCGTGCTCTTTGTGAAACGTTCCAGCAATTCATAAAGTTATTGATGAAAAAAAAAATGTAACACACACATACATATACACAAACAAGAAATTTTGTTATCAACTGCATGGACTACATCAACACACAGAATAGTATAGACGTGAGAGTGTGCCTGCGCGTGCGCGCGTGCGCGCGTGTGTGCGTGTGCGCGTGTGTGCGTGTGTGCTACAATGGTACAAAAGGCTGTAGCTCAGTGGATTATTCACCTGCTGGAGGTGGAACACTGACTTTCAGCTACCGGCCGCGGCGCGATCGCGATGGAGACATGTTGCTCCTAATGTTAACCATAAATCTTTATAATTGTATAATTTGAATAGATCTTTAATCTATATAATTGCAATAGGTTCATGTAAATGAATATGTTGCTAATGACATAGTCAAAAGTGCTAACTATAGATATAGATTTGAATTGTAAGCCCCTATCAAGTGTTTTTGTTTTGATTTTCCAATAAGAATTGTTTAAAATATTTTTTTAAACTAAAAACAGAGTTACATTGCCTCACAGGCGGAGGCGGAGGCGGAGGCGGAGGCGGAGGTATATTATTCCAACACCTGGTGGCCGGATGTCGAAAACTGCCCGCAAATGGAACAGTTTGATGCTTATAATAGGAGAGATAGGTACGCGCGCGCTCTTCTTGCATATGATCTGTCTTGGCGAGGAGACAACTTTATTTTAGAATATAGATATTCCGGTGTTTTATATTTTAAGATCCCGCATGAAAGAGAAGCTAAGTGTAATTGCCCACGCGATTCCGTGTTAAGCATGGACGATTTATAAAGATGTGGGGAGACATGACTACGAGCTGGAGCGTCGAGACAGAGTCGACAGCAAGCATTTTGCACTCGTTTAATCATTCGGCGTGTCCTAGAAAGAAGACGAGGTCCATAAACAACATCGCCGTAATTTAATTTTGAGAGAATTAAGGATTCGGATAAGTGAATACGAGTTTTAATGGAAAGAAGCTGACGGATTTTATACAAGACTCTTAAACGATAAAAACAATTTCTGGCCACATTATTAACGTGTTTTTCAAAACATAAATAACCATCAAAGGTAATGCCTAGATTCCTGGCTTCATCTGTAAAGCCTATTTCTTTTCCCTCAATTACAATCTTTATATTTTTAGCTAAAATTGTGTTACGATGAAGTTTGGTTCCAAGAACCATATATATCGATTTGAAAGGATTTAGAAGTAGAGAGTTTCTGCGCGACCTTTTAGCAATACGATCGAGGTCTTCATTCATTCTAAGAACAGCATTACCGATAGCTGATGGGTTTGCCGGAATGTAAAGTTGAACGTCATCAGCATAGCAATGGAATTCACAATTATGGATAACTTTCGCAAGATCTGCAGCGTATAAAATAAAAAGTTGGGGACCAAGAATTGAGCCTTGGGGAACTCCTCGTTCAACGATCCTTATATACTCGGTAGTTAACAAATTTTAACTTTTATATTTGTACTATGACACTGTAAAAGTCGACTATAAAACAACAATAAGAAACACAATAAAGTAACCGGCGTACGAAGCGTGGTAAGCGCGGCGAGGAGCGCTCAGATCGAGAGAGGTTCAACGGCGGGTAGACAGACATTTATAGGGATACCCATGGTAAGAGAAAGACGGTGAAGATCTGTGACGTGTCTCCAATTGTTCATCGTGAAAATGGTGGAAATTATTAGAGAGACGCGAGCTTTAATTAAACGCGGAGCGCGCTGCCCGCCTGGCCCCGTACGGCCCCGTGTGGCCCCGTGCGGCCCCGTGCAGCCCCGTGCAGCCCCGCTCGGCTGGATTTATGAGTGTTATTAAAAAATTCTTCGCAAAACAATTTGAGTATCATCGCGATAAATCACACTCAGCCACGATGATAAGCAGGTAGCGTCGCCGCAGCTGGGCCTGGCTTTACTCTAAATTTTTTCATTGACCTTTATCAGCCCAGGTACAATATTATTGAGTCCTAACGTCTCACTTAAGCCTGTCTGCTGCGTGACATCGTACCTCCCTAGAGTTCCAAGAACAACTTGATCTACTTTTGTTAAACCCTGACACAATGGCTATAACTTAAACAGATATAAAAGCTCGTTTCCAGTATTCAGGTTTTAAATAAATTGCAATCACAAGATGCTCGCTTTCCTTTACTCACACGGACAGATATAACTGGTGTCTATCGTCCGGCAGTGCGCGTGCGCACGCACGCACGCACGCACGCCGCAACCACCGGGGCGGGGCCGCCGCCGGATGCCGTGCCGCCGGCTCGACTTTACATCGGTGGTACACTTGCTGTGGATTGTAGTTAAACTTTCGTATTAGTTAATGCGGTGATTTTACCAAGAAGACAGTTAGTTATTAAGTTTTGTGTTTTAACTTACAACTTACCAGTGGTAGCTCTCCGTCGTCGTGACCGTTTTAGTAGCTGCACACCGCACCGCACCGCACCGCACCGCACCGCACCGCACCGCACCGCACCGCACCGCACCGCACCGCACCGCACCGCACCGCACCGCACCGCACCGCACCGCGGCGCTGCGCTTGCGTCTGCCGCTAAATAGTATGGTGCATAGACGGAAGTTCCTGTTTAAAGGGTACTGTAGCTAGTCGTAGTACTGGGATAACGAGACGTACCGTACTATACCCCTAAGCGACGAGCAGTATGTGAGCAGTGTACATCATCTTAATTATCGCCACGTTGTTATGAGCAGGTGTGTCACTTACCGTCGTCCCCCGCTCCGCGCTCACCGCTCACCGCTCCCCGTTCACCGCTCCCCGCTCCCCGCTCACCGCTCCCCGCTCACTGCTCACCGCTCGCCGCTCCCCGCTCACCGCTCCCCGCTCATCGCTCCCCGCTCCCCGCTCACCGCTCCCCGCTCACTGCTCACCGCTCGCCGCTCCCCGCTCACCGCTCCCCGCTCATCGCTCCCCGCTCCCCGCTCACCGCTCCCCGCTCACTGCTCACCGCTCGCCGCTCCCCGCTCACCGCTCCCCGCTCATCGCTCCCCGCTCATCGCTCCCCGCTCCCCGCTCACCGCTCCCCGCTCACCGCTCACCGCTCCCCGCTCATCGCTCCCCGCTCACCGCTCCCCGCTCCCCGCTCACCGCTCCCCGCTCCCCACTCACCGCTCCCCGTTCACCGCTCCCCGCTCCCCGCTCCCCGTTCACCGCTCCCCGCTCACCGCTCCCCGCTCACCGCTCACCGCTCACTGCTCCCCGCTCACCGCTCCCCGCTCACTGCTCACCGCTCCCCGCTCACCGTACGTCTCGCCGTTTTGTCGAATAAAACGAAAATCTAGTTAAATATTTCTGTGCCATTGCAGCATGTAACTTTTGTAACGATTTCAGTCAAGGTAGGTAGTTTAAGGTTCCGGTTGAGGGCATTGAAGGCACTGAAGGCAATGAAGGCATTGAAGGCATTGAAGGCATCGCGCGAGCCGCCCGATACGCAATTACTGCCCCGCGTTAAAGTTACTACTTAGCACTTAAACGCTGCGCATGTTAATACAGGGCGCCGGTGCACGTTGTAAATGTGATCTCTGAACTGTGGGACACGTTTAAAACGAAACGCGCAGATAATACTTACAAATACACCACGATTTATTCCAAGCACTTTTCTGTTCTCTCGACTACGTGAGATGAGATGGTCGGAATGTTTAGTTAGGCTTTTAACGGAGTATGGTCATACGACGTTGTTGAAAGAAATGCATGTTTTAAAAAGGAGGTTTGTTATAATGTTGGTACTTTGCGTGGACATCTATTTATACACTGGTTAACGTTTCCGAAACCGTTTATTTACCCAAGACGTTTCTCGTGATTTGAATATGAAATAAATGTCAACCACTTTCACGTCATCGCCACGCCTCCCCCCTTTGTGCGCTCGTCAGCCGTAAGCCGTCAGCCGCCCGCCGCCCGCCGGCCGCCGCTGCAGCCCATTGCTCCGAAGCGCTCAGTTCTCTAGGTGCTCCTGTGCGATAGTGTAAAGTGGGGAGTAGCATCGTAACTTCGAGGGGAGATCCTACAACAGATCAATGCCGTTGGGACGGCGGAAGTATGCGCAAGCGTCCCCGTAGATCCAACCATTCGGTGAAGGATATCGTGGGGTTTTAGCTGGTAAGACTCGATTGCAGCATAACTGTTCTGCTCACCCGGCAGCAGAGGAGTATCGGATGTAGGATTTCCCCATGAAAAAAAGGTATGCAAAATTAATTTATTGCCGAATGACTTTAGTAGAAATTATTGTTCCATTTACATTTACTTGTTGGCTGGGGCAGGTAGGTACCCACTCGCGGAGCACTCGCGGAGCTATCAAGGGATAGAGGGGGGTGGGGGTTGGGGGGTTGGAGGTACCTTTATATAAATATTATTGTTGTACGATTGTTGGAAACTTTGCGTGAAACTCGTAAGTAAAATACGCACAACCACGGCCATTGTTTGGAATTACTTCGCAACGACTTTAAGTAAATTGCAAAGACAAACTTACGAAGGGAATTATACTTTGTTAAGCTCTTTATTATGTATACGTTTTAAGTTGGAACGAGGCGCTGATGCTGCCTTATAAAAGATAATACTAACAATAGCTCTCTTTATCGATTGAAATTGATTGTCGACAGCAATACTAAAATTACAAGAAAAATTACTTCTCGTACAATCAAACGAATTTAAATACAGACGTGAAAAATAAACCAACAGCTCGAGTACCAAACACTGCAACAATTCGGGCGGCGGGCGGCGGGCGGCGGGCGGCGGCAGTGTACGATGTGTATTAGTACGATGGTCGCGGTCGCTGCTGAAATCACAAAGCTGCACCTTAAGTCGTGGACTCGTGATGTCGTGTATGCATTGGACTCGAAAGAGCGTCGCGCCGTAAGGGTGGTCGGCGACCACGGGCTGACAACTACTAAACTTGAAAGCCCCCGTGACCGGCGTAGGGTAGCGAGCCTCTCGGTGTTTTACCGATTGCAGTTCGGGGAGTGTGCCCCATTGCCCTCCCACCACCGGACGTACAGACACACCGCAGGCATTCATCCCCATGTTGTCCTTCCAATAATATGGAGAGTGCACTCTCGTGTCTATTCAAACGACAAGTGTTCAAGCCGCTTAAACGGTTACAAGTTTAGTAGTTAATTACTCTTATGCAGTTAGCTTACGAGATTGAAGTGCACGAAAACTTTGTGTAACAGATTATTAAAGTTATTAAGTTACTAAGTCGATGCTTCAGCGGTGACTACCGGTGCTGCGCGGCGTTATCTGCTAAGCCAGGAGTGCGCTGTGAAGCAATAGTTGTCCACTTCTGTCACACGCTGTGCCCTCAAAACGTTCGTGAAATGAGTCCTTGAACATTCTGTAATGTCTGTGTGTGTGTGTGGGTGTGTGTGTGTGTGTGTGTGTCTCTCATATTGAAGTACGCACTGTTCCGTATCGACATGATCAGTGTGGTCGGTACAAGAAGTAAACCCAGAGGCTAAACTCAAAATGTCAGACAATATCTGACTATGCTATTATATTATCTCACGTGTAGACAGTGCGCGGTACCACACGAAAGATGCCTTTGACCTGGTAACACTGGCACTAAGGTAACAACAACCCTTTTGCCTGATTCAATACGCAACTTATAAAAAAAATGTTCGAGTCAGATTCAATGCTAGTAGTTTCCGTGCTATCGCAAAATAGAAAAAGGACTTTTGATCTAAATGGATGCGGGTCCGACTTGATGCTAGTAGCTCGTGAACATGCTTTGCTGGCGGTGCGCAGGCGGAGGCGGCGGTGCGGCGGTGCGGCGCTGCGGCGTTGCGGCGGTGCGGCGCGCGTCTCACGAATGAATTCTCTCTGTAAATTTACTAAAATATCAACCACAAGTGTAAATTTAGCAAACATTTTTATCAGGGTAGTAGATATAATATGAAAAGAGAAATATCTGAATTTACCACGTAACCACACGAGAGAGGTCTATGGAGGCAATCAATTGAATGTGAACGCACTGAGCCCGGAGCGCATCCGGTGAGGGCGGGGCGGGACGGGGCGGAGGCAGCCGGAGGAAAAATTAGGTGTCCGGCGGGATCCCGCGAGTGGGCCGCCGTGATAAATCAGCACCGGGGTGGGCAGATAAAGATGCCCCACTGCCTGCCCGACAGCGATTAATGTGCTCAATTTAATTAATAACGCCACCATAAATTGAAACTGACGGCAAACCGCAGGTGAGCTGACAGGTCTCGGGACTACCTACAAGGGGATCCTCGTCCGTACAAACATAAACCTTATCAACTGGCACGTTTTCATCTTCCGCGTGGAAATGCACCGGAGCCGGAACTTCCTAGGTTTCTTGTATTATTGAATAGCAATCAATGACTTGTTAAACAAGTGACCATGACGGGTAACGATAAGCCCAGCATTTTCAAATGAACCAGCAGCAGAGAGAGAGAGAGAGAGAGAGAGAGAGAGAGGGAGAGAGAGAGGATGGGAAACAGAGCTGTGTAATTTAACGCTAACAATAAACGGGTCTATAAACTCATTTAAACCTTATCTGTGATGACGTGTCACCGAAGACAGGATATATAAAGTAGGTCGCTGATCTAATGTTTAAGTTTTCAGGCCGTGGATCCGGGTCCACGAGCCCAGTGTCAGATGAGCTGTAAGAGCCGCTGTGGCTTCCAGCCCGCTCATAACAAGAATATAATGTTTAAGTTGTGTGTGTGTGTCTGTGTGTGTGTGTGTGTGTGTGTGTGTGAATTACGAGTACATTTGTGAACTTTAGTTACAACAGCGAGATATTAGGGGGACCGGAAAGTAATGTCGTTTTCTTACGCTAAATACAAACACATACATTTTTAACGAGTCTTTATTTTTAATCAATGATGTATTCCCCATCATTGTCAATAACCTTTTGCCATCTAGTGAGTAAATTTTCAATCCCTGATCGATAAAAATTAATTGGTTTTTCGGCAAAATATCTAGAGATGGCATTTTGAATATCATCCAAATTTGCAAATGTTTTGCCACTTAAAAAGTGTTGCAGCGCTCGGAATAAGTGGAAATCCGATGGTGCAACATCGGGCGAATATGGTGGATGAGGCAGCACCTCCCACCCCAATTCATTAATTTTTTCTAGAGTTCGCCTTGCGCAGTGCGGTCTTGCATTGTCATGTTGGAGAATGACGCCTTTTCGGTTGACAATCGCTGGCCACTTTTCAATTAAAGATTGATTGACTCGCTGCAATTGTTCGCTGTAGAGGTCTGCAGTAACAGTTTCTCCAGGTTTCAGTAATTCAAAATGAACAATGCCGCGAATACTCCACCAAACACACAAAAGCGCTTTTTTGGGGTGTAAACCTGGCTTAGCAGTACTCCGAGGGATTTCATTTGGAGAGAGCCACTGCCTTTTGCGTTTTGGGTTATCATACAGGACCCATTTCTCATCTCCTGTGATCAAGCGATCAAAAAACGCTTCTGTGTTGTGTCGTTGAAGCAATAAGTTGCATGTGATTGATCGGTTAGCCTTATTCTGTTCGGACAGATTATGCGGGACCCAAACACCTGCTCTGCTTACTTTTCCAATCTGCTTCAAATGTTCTTGGATGGTCGACCAAGGTTTGTTGAGACTGTTTGACAATTCCTCGATCGTCTGACACGGATTTGCTTCCACTTCCGCCCTTAACACGTCGTTGTCTAACGCTGATGGTCTTCCTGATCGATACGAGTCGGAAAGATCAAAATTACCCGATTTGAACTTGGAAAACCACCTTTGGCATTTACGAATGTCCAGTGCATTTGGATAAACATCGCAAATGTTTTTGGTAGCAACTGTTGCGTTATTTCCCTTGCGAAACTCAAAGAGCATGCAATGCCGGATGTGTACCTCTTCTGGTATTTGGCTGGCCATTTTACCCAAAATTACAAAAAAAAATTGTAATTCAATTGTCTATAAGTAAAGAAATCACTATAACCTCACAATGTCTTTGGTACGCCTCTGAACAAAACAATGAGCTGACAAATGACAATCAAGTATTGGCATGCGCAGAAACGACATTACTTTCCGGTCCCCCTATTACAAACGGCGAAGGAGAACATCGCGAGGTAACACGCACACTGACGTCATCTTTGTGTGCGTGTGGTGGCCCCAATAAAGTGGCGACAGGCTCGCCCCCTGTTACGTGGGACCTAACCTGACCACATCTGGCGAAAAGTGGGAGTTTATTCACCTCTGCCTACCCCTACTGGGAAAAAGGCATTGGGCACGCGTGGTGACCACATGGCCCATAGCACTCGTATTGAGGGTAGGCCCGAGCCCCAGCTGTGGGGACATAAATTGGCTGTTGAAAATATAACTAATCTACTCATAACTGCTGTTACATAAAAACGTTTCTTTTTTTCAACTTTTTAATTATTTTAAATTTGGAACGCGTGTATTGTTTTACAAACTTGTTTCGATGTTGAGCCGCTTCACATATTTCTTCGTGTTCATTATCAAATTGCAATATGGTATGGGGGGTGGGGGACGTTAAAAGAAATAGTATTGCGGTGATCGCTTTGCACAGAGTGGGTGTGCCGGGCCGAGCCGGGCCGAGCCGGGCCGGTCGGTCATATTCCACACACTTCATAAGCTTGGTATCAGCCGTGTGCTCGTATATCGTACTATCAACATATACAACAAGACTGCCTTTGTCCAGAAGACCAGTAAAGATCGATGCGGCCGCGTGCTGTTAGCTGTTAGAACTGCAAAGGCTGTTAATGCTGTTAAAGCCAGAATTCGTGGAAACTCCATTAGGATGCAAATCAAAAAATGTTATAGCGAGAAATGAAGATTCCCGCCAGGACTCTGTCGCGTATCGCGTATTATAAAACAAGAGCTGAAGCTCGCTGCTCGGTGCTAAGTGCTTATCAGGTCACGGTCGGTACACAGGACATGCCCTAAATCAATATTTACAATTAAAGATGGATGGAGTGGTTAGATCAAAACAAAGAACCCTTCTCTCGCAAAGCAACAGGCAGGTGAAAGGCACGGAGATATCCTCTTTACAGATGAAAACATTTCCACGATTGAAGAACACCACAATAAGCAAAATGATGAAATGTACGCTCACAGTTCTGAAGAAGCTGCTCAAGTGGTCGGAAAGGTACAACGTGGTCGTGGTCATCATCCTGCGTCAGTGAGGGTTTGGTGGGGCGTGCCCTATCAAGGAGTCACAAACCTACATTTTTGTGAAAAAGGAAGTGAAAAAAGGAGTTCATACTTTAGCAAAAGTGTATCAAGATACAGTCTCGGGTCATGATGTGGAACCAATCAGCAATACGCTTTTTAAAAATATACCGTGGACTTTCCAACAGGAGTCTGCACCTGCACCTGGCACACCGGTCACAAGGCACGAGCTACGCGAGCCTGGCTCGAAACCAACGTTCCGGACTTTATAAGAGCTGAAGACTGACGCTCATCTAGCCAGGATCCCAACCCTTTAGACTTCAAACTATGGTCAGTTTTAGAGGACATGGCATGCTGCTTCTCTAAACGACTTTCCGTGCTACGTCTTTTAAAAAATCTTCGGGGTAAGCAGTGGAGGTGGTGGAAGTGTCCCTTGGAGACTGGGCGCAAATCAATAGATTCGTGATACGTGGCCGGACAGATTAAAGGCGCGTAAGCCAAAGGCGGCCATTTTGAATAGAATTTTTTGTTTTAATTTTTTGCTGTGAATAATAAATATGTAGGTATACAATTGAATAATATAACATGAGTTCATTAAAAGAAAACAATTTTCATGCAGTAACAGAACTTGCGTCCGGACTAGGTGTACTTATATCGTACGTTACTTGTTTCATATACTTTAAGCTTAACAGTGACGTTTTGACTGCATTTGATCTAATAACATCGCATCTCTTTAATTTTGTTAAAAGTTGTGTGTGTGCGTGTGTGTGTCCGGGGCGATCGGCCGCCGATTGTAACGGCAAAAGCTTACTGGTCTACTGGCCAACTGGTCAACTGGTCGAGTCTTTATCCAACGCAAGACTCTAACTGACATATATAATATATGCCTTTAAATAATCATCCATTGACCGTCAAGTTTAAGCGAATTTATACTTATTTATTTCAGTAGTACGATATCGAATTGTTAATTTACGCTGGATTCCATCTTCCCCTTGATTCATTTCATATACAGACCAAGATGCAGTATTAAAAATAACAAATACACATTCGTGTACCGGCGAGGGCGCTGAGCTCGGTTAAACTCTAATTGACAATCACCACAGATTCATATAAACAAAATGGCGTCCGGTGGCTTATAAAAATTGATGGGGGCCCCCACTGGAAGACGAGTGCTGTGCAGTGCTGTGCAGTGCAGTGCTGTGCTGTGCAGTGCAGTGCTGTGCTGTGCAGTGCAGTGCAGTGCAGTGCAGTGCTGTGCAATGCTGTGCTGTGCAGTGCAGTGCTGTGCAATGCTGTGCTGTGCTGTGCAGCGGACTCGGAGGTGCGGTAGGTAGTCGGGACACGGTCAACACAGACAAGCTTGTTCGATTTTTAATACATGGAATATTATTCACCTTTCCTTAAGTGACATGTCGTGACAGAAGTACTGATAAATTTTTGAAGTAGTTCGGTTTTCTGCCAAAAATACTTGCTCGAGAGCGTTACGTGCCGGACGCGCCGCCTACGGAGCGTCTCAATCCTGCGAATGTGCCTGCGTAATGAGATTAGATGTTACAAAATGTGTGTGATTCTATTCACCGGAACCACTAAACGGATCTCTGTAAGAAATGGTGCGTACTCGTTTCCGTGAAGTAGGCACTCACGGTATGCCCTTTGTTATATATAACTCGCCGCCAGGTCGCGGTGCCCGCATGGTAAACTTTAACTCGTTTTCACAGCGATCAATCAAAATTTTTAATAATTTCTTGTCAGATATATTGAATAGAAGTAATAGTTTTCTTTACAGGAAGAGTGGGCAAACTAAGGAACAGCTCACCTGGTGCAAAGTGATCACCGACGCCCATCGACAGTCGCAACATTAGAGTGGTTTACGCGTAGTTGCCGACCTTTAAAGTATACAGCATTGGGGCGGGGGTGCAGAGTTCAACCCATAACCATATAGAACTGTGTACAAATGTTAGTGAACAGGACTGTAGTGTTTGTGTTTAGTTTAAAAAGTTTGTAGGTTCAACAGCAATCAATCCCCGGGAGCTGCAGCTCGCCGCGCTGCTGCGCCGGTGCGCCCGCGCAGGTACTCGCGGAGCTACCTATACCTGCAGCAGTGACATCCTGCAACATCTAGTTGAGCAGCAGTCTAGTTAACTCTGCAACATTGATTTATTTGCAACGGCTAGAAAATAAACGATTCCTTTCATTTAGCGATCGCGTTACCGCATTTACGACGATAACATCAATACACCTCGAGCAGTGTGCGGACCGGACCATTGCTATTGCTTCGAAGACGACACGGAAATACATCACCAATAATCACGTTTGTCTCCTTGACACCGTTGAGATCACCGTAACAGCTTAGACACAGTTTAAAGTGTCGTAAGGATTGGATGTATTTACAAATTTCTGCGGGATGCATGCAGTTGTGATGTACTACTGATTGAAATACTCCTACGTAGTAACAGTTGTAATACACGAGATCTTTTTCACTATTGACTATTTTAACTTCCGATGATAAGTTGTAATATGTCTGTACTTGATTAATAATCAGTTGTCACCATGGTTACTCATAGTAGGCCAGCATTACTCTTTGTTTGTCCGGTGAAACCGCCGCAGTGTGCCGCAGTGTGCCGCAGAGTGCCGCAGAGTGCCGCAGAGTGCCGTAGAGTGCCGTAGAGTTCTATCCATCACCTTCCAGTTCCGTTGCTCCTCATCAATTCATTGCATAAGTCCGTATCGGTACAGTACAGTACGGGTGAACCAGGTCATCCAATTCACGTTGTCGCCACGTGAAGTGGATTCTATCTCGCCTGGTGCACCATTTAGTACCCGGAGACTTTGTTTTTCTTTGTTATTCCGTCGCAGGAATCTACCCTCCGCGGAGTGGCGGGGCCGGGAGCTAGTCTGCCGGATTTGCGCTTGCTTTTTGTCATATTATTGATTGCTAAAAACATTTTAACTTATAACTTATAGCGAAATCAATAATTAATGTAACATAGATAAGAAACAAAAAAAAATCTAAAAATGAGAATCTCGATTATATATGGTGGAATAATTTTACCTGATCGATATTGTTGCCTGCATTATATACATGTACTGAGATCAGACCGCAGAGCGCAGGGCGCAGGGCGCACCACCGGCCCGGGGATGAGGTCCCGGACAAAGTTTAAAAATTAACCGGGTTTGCGAGCGCGCAGCCTCCGTAACGTTACGTTAGTGCGGGCTAGTGACCGCTCGCCGCGGCACCCGGTCCGGCCCGGCCCGGCCAGGGCTAACGCACCGGAACACAACGCTTGTTCAATACCGCGGCGGTCGCGACATGAGCAGCCGACACATTTTCCTTACATTGTTGCTCCTCGAGCTCTAAATACCACTCGTAGGTTAGTCGCCGGTCGTTGCGGTGCAGGAGCTCGGCTCGCCAACATCTTTAATTAAACTAAGCAAACTAAATTCCCTTCTTTTTATAAAAAAAAGTTAATGTTACAATACTTTATTTTCACATCGCTTTCAAATAGCTTTAGGTTTTGATAGGTTGTTATCGCACGCGGCGGTGGTTGCGGTGGCTGCGTAGGCTGCGGCGGCGGCCCCGTAGACCAAATCAATTTCCTACGGCGCAGGTTAGTATAGTTTTTGCCTAATTCAGCTCCCTCCGCGGCCACACCCTGGCCCTCCCGCTGCCGTCACACCCTAGCGCGGTGGACGTGGAATTTATAAAGCGCACTTTTCCAGTTTCAAGCTTTTAGTTTCACTCCTTGCCATTATGTCAATTTCAATTTGATTTAGCAAAGATTAAAACTTTTTGATTAATAAGAAAATCTCTGATTAGGGTAGAAAAAAATTTCTGGGTTAGGATTTGTTATATTGAATACGCCACTAAGTTCACCAGGGGTAGTTAGTTTCACTGATTTAAGATCTTTAACACCTAACTTGGAAAATAATAATTTGAAACTAGATGTAAATGAAGCTGAATGTTCGTATGAACATGTCAATATATAAAAATGAAATGAAACAAGAAAAGCGTAAAACCGAACACGTTGGTTGACGCAACTAATTAGTTCGCCCCTCCATCGAGTTCCCGCCTTGTCGTGGCGGAGGAGGGGCTTAGTAACCGTGGGGCCCAACACGGTGAAGCTAAGCGGAACCCACCCGGTCGGCCCGCGACGAAGGGCCGGCCGAAGCGGCCGCTCCAGGTTCAAGCACCGGTTGGGATAACTGGAGCTCACCGGAGCGGCGTATAGGCATTTCCCCCACGTAAAACTAAAAAAAAAACTAATTAGTTCGCGCAGGACTTGCATCAGATCATAGACAATGTAAATCTTCCTACGCAGGGTGTAGGATAGTGAACGGCGATTAAAAAGATTTCCGCAAGCGCTCGGCGCGAAAAGCTGTTCAGGAAATTAAATTACACGGCGCGGAGATACGAGAAATTTAATAAAACCTAGCTGACGAGCTGCCCCGGGGCGAGGGGCCCGCCGGGGGTGGAGACCCTGCACCCGCTGCACCCGTTGCCACGCGCTCGGGATAGCCAATAGTCCATGCACAACTTTAAAATCTGTACGGAAACTATTTTTAAGCAAAAATTCACTCGCTTAGTGCAACTAGCGCTGCGCCGGGGTCAGTGTTTGTTGTAATCCAATATCGTGTTTCTATTTTAAGTTAAACAAATATTATTTATATACAGATTAAGTTTACGGATGGAAGGGCAAAGCAAGCGGCCGGACAATGTGTCAGGGTAACATAAGGGTTAATAATGTTTCCAATCGTGCGGAATCATGGACCGACATATACTACTCGATCAAGACACAGCGACATAGTTGCAACGAGATCATCTCACCGGTAGAGTGTGTGTGTCCAGCTCCCCGCGAGAGCCTTAGACGAGCCGGTCGCGGCGGCGCACTGCACGCACTTCACCACCCGTGCTCCGGTGAGATCATCTCACCGGTAGAGTGTGTGTCCAGCTTCCCGCGAGAGCCTTAGACGAGCCGGCCGCGGCGGCGCACTGCACGCACTGCACCACCCGTGCTCCGGTGAGATCATCTCACCGGTAGAGTGTGTGTCCAGCTCCCCGCGAGAGCCTTAGACGAGCCGGCCGCGGCGGCGCACTGCACGCACTGCACCACCCGTGCTCCGGTGAGATCATCTCACCGGTAGAGTGTGTGTGTCCAGCTCCCCGCGAGAGCCTTAGACGAGCCGGTCGCGGCGGCGCACTGCACGCACTTCACCACCCGTGCTCCGGTGAGATCATCTCACCGGTAGAGTGTGTGTCCAGCTCCCCGCGAGAGCCTTAGACGAGCCGGCCGCGGCGGCGCACTGCACGCACTGCACCACCCGTGCTCCGGTGAGATCATCTCACCGGTAGAGTGTGTGTGTCCAGCTCCCCGCGAGAGCCTTAGACGAGCCGGTCGCGGCGGCGCACTGCACGCACTTCACCACCCGTGCTCCGGTGAGATCATCTCACCGGTAGAGTGTGTGTCCAGCTCCCCGCGAGAGCCTTAGACGAGCCGGCCGCGGCGGCGCACTGCACGCACTGCACCACCCGTGCTCCGGTGAGATCATCTCACCGGTAGAGTGTGTGTCCAGCTCCCCGCGAGAGCCTTAGACGAGCCGGCCGCGGCGGCGCACTGCACGCACTGCACCACCCGTGCTCCGGTGAGATCATCTCACCGGTAGAGTGTGTGTGTCCAGCTCCCCGCGAGAGCCTTAGACGAGCCGGTCGCGGCGGCGCACTGCACGCACTTCACCACCCGTGCTCCGGTGAGATCATCTCACCGGTAGAGTGTGTGTGTCCAGCTTCCCGCGAGAGCCTTAGACGAGCCGGCCGCGGCGGCGCATTGCACGCACTGCACCACCCGTGCTCCGGTGAGATCATCTCACCGGTAGAGTGTGTGTCCAGCTCCCCGCGAGAGCCTTAGACGAGCCGGCCGCGGCGGCGCACTGCACGCACTGCACCACCCGTGCTCCGGTGAGATCATCTCACCGGTAGAGTGTGTGTGTCCAGCTCCCCGCGAGAGCCTTAGACGAGCCGGTCGCGGCGGCGCACTGCACGCACTTCACCACCATGCGACATGGAAACGGTTGTCAGTGCTACTCGCGGGCCGGTGTCGGGGCAGTACCTTTTGTACTTCACTTCACTTTCAATGTTATCGACGTTTTTATCACGCATCAGTATCAATTGTGTTCTGGTAACAAACTGTCTATCTACCCACCATATACTTATTACTTCCCCTTCTTCTATAAATGTAGACGAAATGGCTACCGATAATGATCAAGTACACCAAAAATTCAAATACACAAACACATTATTGGCGGCGATAGGTCTCTATTACCCGAGACTTTCGAGGTAGGTACTATCGCAACGTCTATTTCTATCACATATCTCAATGCGACGAGCGCAATGTGATGCTGTGTATGTCATCCTAACCAGCACCACGCTGTTAAGGGCAGATGTACCAAGGGTAAAAAAAAACGTGTCGCCATCCAAAGGTATTAGATTTAGTGGAACCTATTAACTTGTAGCATTGTTCCCAAGTAAACGTAATTTATTATTTAACAACCTCCATTTAACGTTATCTTGTAATGAAACGATAACTTGTTGGGGGCTGCGGCTGCGGCTGCGGCTGCGGCTGCGTTATAACCTCCCTGTGTAGCCATTAACGTAAGTGACGCTGCCAATGCTGCCAATGCTGCCAATGCTGCGGCACGCGGCACGGCAACCAGTTTAACGTTAAGTTTATATGAATTTAACATAAGCATAAACACGCGCCAGTACTACTTATTGTGCTGTAACACTTAATGTTCTCAGTGTACCACGTACACCTCTCTTGGATCTTGTAAATGCATCTCGTTACCTTAAACACGTCCCTCATAATTAGGCCACCGGATTAAATGCACAGTATCGCCGCCGCACTCACTGATTATCTTCAGTCATGATCACATCATGACTGAAGTGGTATCATTTCATTGCAATAAGTTTTTTTTTTATTCGACTAAACGTCGGGACTATTAAGATATTCACGTGACGGTAAGTGATACGCTTGTCCCTAATAACGTAGCGCTAAATAGGATCATATCCAATAATTACACTAGCTACAGCGTCTTTTAAACCGAATTACAATAGCGTTTACACAGTATTGTTTGTCGACTGTAAGAAGGTTTGACGGTCTCTGGGTACAGAGACCTACCACCACTAAACCGGTACTTTTTGAATTATTTCTGTACAGTGCACAAATTGTTAAGCACACAAGCAACACACCCACACACATGCACACGCGCACGCACACGCACACGCATACATTAATTTTGTCTATATGAAGACGTAAGCGAGTACGGGAGCGGTTTTCTTAATCTGTACATAATTAGGGTCTGTTTCGAGTTTACTTTAAGTAAGTTGTCAAGATCGGTCGTTAATGCGGCCGCTGAAGCAGAAGTTCATTTCCGTGCTGTACAAATCCGGCATCCGGCACGGGGAACCGGGAGGTTTTAAATGACAGTTAATTCATTTATGTTTAAATATTACCGTCATAATATTAATGCGTGTGCTGTGTACACACAGGCACAGACACACACAGCTGTGTACAGGCACACGCTGCGAGCTCGCTGAACGCCTGCGCACAACGTGAATGCAACGTTTCCGGCGCACGGGCCGCGCCCTCTATAAGAACACAACACAACTGCCGCATGATCAATTTGAACATGTATTAACTCACAAAGAATGCAATAGCGGTGATGAAAACTAGCACGGCCACAGCACGGCAATAGCACGGCAACAGCACGGCAACAGCACGGCAACAGCACGACAACAGCACGGCAACAGCACGGCAACAGCACGGCAACAGCACGGCAACAGCACGGCAACAGCACGGCAACAGCTCGGCAACAGCACGGAAACAGCACGGCAATAGCACGGTAACAGCACGGCAATAGCACAACCGGACACGCGTCTGCGGCAGCCGCGACGTTCTGTCACCTGCAGACTACAGGCGTATATACGTGTGCTAAGCAGACGTGTTCTGTGCAGACGTGTGCTGTGCAGACGTGTGCTGTGCAGACGTGTGCTGTGCAGACGTGTGCTGTGCAGACGTGTGCTGTGCAGACGTGTGCTGTGCAGACGTGTGCTGTGCAGACGTGTGCTGTGCAGACGTGTGCTGTGCAGACGTGTGCTGAGCAGACGTGTGCTGTGCAGACGTGTGCTGTGCAGACGTGTGCTGTGCAGACGTGTGCTGTGCAGACGTGTGCTGTGCAGACGTGTGCTGTGCAGACGTGTGCTGTGCAGACGTGTGCTGTGCAGACGTGTGCTGTGCAGACGTGTGCTGTGCAGACGTGTGCTGAGCAGACGTGTGCTGTGCAGACGTGTGCTGTGCAGACGTGTGCTGTGCAGACGTGTGCTGTGCAGACGTGTGCTGTGCAGACGTGTGCTGTGCAGACGTGTGCTGTGCAGACGTGTGCTGTGCAGACGTGTGCTGTGCAGACGTGTGCTGTGCAGACGTGTGCTGTGCAGACGTGTGCTGTGCAGACGTGTGCTGTGCAGACGTGTGCTGTGCAGACGTGTGCTGTGCAGACGTGTGCTGTGCAGACGTGTGCTGTGCAGACGTGTGCTGTGCAGACGTGTGCTGTGCAGACGTGTGCTGTGCAGACGTGTGCTGTGCAGACGTGTGCTGTGCAGACGTGTGCTGTGCAGACGTGTGCTGTGCAGACGTGTGCTGTGCAGACGTGTGCTGTGCAGACGTGTGCTGAGCAGACGTGTGCTGTGCAGACGTGTGCTGTGCAGACGTGTGCTGTGCAGACGTGTGCTGAGCAGACGTGTGCTGTGCAGACGTGTGCTGTGCAGACGTGTGCTGACCCGGCGTTGAATAAGTGAACTTATCTATACTAATAATTAGCAATACTTAAACGTATTATATTTTATTACTTCCAACGGTGATAGGTTATTTAGTTTTCAGAGAGATCATACTGGATTTTCAGAATATTGCGAAATTAAAAATTCTGCAGAGTAAATGCGTGCGTAGCGTGCGCGCATCGATTTATACCAAATAACGTGAACGCACGCGAGCGGGCGAGGTCGTAAGGTACACGGCCACGTATCGCATCTGCGGCCTTTTTCTGTTCCACGTAACCTACTTCAAAACGCGGAGGTATTTAAAATAAAATATAGCTGCAGCAGTACACTGCTTCCATTCGGAAGGACGTGCGGGCGACCCAGCGAATCTGGAATTAGTACGGGGACTGCGAGAGACGAGAGAATCGCAGCCGATCCGCAGCCGATCCGCAACCGATCCGCAGCCGAACCGCAGCCGACGCCGCACAGATTACGGACACCGCGAGCTGGCGGCGCGCGCGCCAACTTGCGTTTTATTGGCGCGGTAAGCGTGCTGCGCGGCGGCTGCGCGGCGGCTGCGCGGCGTCATACGTGATGTACGCAAATCAAATGAATGGTGGGTGAATGCCGAGGCCGATTAGTATTTATGATGTTGAAAATCTAGATCGCGATGCAACTGACAATAGGTGTTTACTGCGGGCAACAGTTTGCGAACCGTTAGTGCTGCGACTTTCATTACTTTCATTGATTTAACGTGTTGCGCCACAGCGTGATGAACGTGACGCGGCGCTGCGTGCGGCGCGGACATCGCATTGCGCTTATGGACACTGACGTGCAACTCGCCGAGTGCACTCACGCACGTAGCGTGCACCAGCGGCGCGTGCGCTGTGCTCGTGGCCCGGTGCGGTTTCATACACGCCCACACAACGAGCGCGCGATGCGTTTCTAATGCGTGTATAGCCGCGTAACAAATCCCTTCGCTCCTATTAGTCTCCGGGATAATGGAGTCTTGAGCTCGCAACCCCACCTACCACCCCTCACGCTCCCACTGAGCAGCCCTGCTCCAGCTGCAGCGCAGGCGCCGCCCCGTCTATGCTCCCCGCCGAAGCTCTGATGTAATAGCAGCGCTCGATGCGGGTTCCTCGACCGGAGTCCGCGTCCGCGTCCGCTCGCTGCGCTTATTGCAGGCTATACGAAAACACAACCCACCGGACTTTCTGAATTCTCGTAACATTCTCACATTTTTAAAGAAAAGAAATATAACATCGACTATTGCACGTGACAAGACTTTATAGTTTTGACAATAGCAATATCTATTCTGCATTGATCGAATACTTAATTGTTAACATCGTCCGCTCCCGCTCCCGCTTCCGCATCGGCACGTTCCCACCGCGTACGGGCGCACTGTGGAGTGCAGCTGCAGCGACTAGCTGTTTGCGAGGCAGAGGCAGTTTACCAACGCAGACCACGTGACCGCTACGGATGAGTAAAGCAAGGACAAAATCAAGACGGACAACGTTAGTTTGGCTCTTGGTCATGCCTGTTGCTGCCTCGGCGTTGCATGTTCACTCTTATATATTTCAAATATTTTGTTTGCAGAAGAAAAACACACGTTCAAGTAATGATAAATATTTAACGCATCATTTTCACTACTTTGTTTTTAATTTTTGTTTAGACTTGCACATTTGACTTTGGGCTTTCATAACAGCTGTTTTGGTGGTGGTGTTGTTCATTCGTTCTTGGTCGTGGTCTTGGTTTTGCTGTTTCGCAAGACTAATTTTACTCATTAAGTCATCGTTTAACATTAGACCGAGACCGCGGTGAAGCATTGATCTATTGTATGTCGGCCAATGTTTCACGAAATCTGAGAACATTTTTGTTTAAGGTATATTTAAGATATATTAAACAAAAATGTGCTCCGCTATCGTGGTCGTCGATCGACGATTTAACAGTACTCGTAAATTAATATATCATCAACGACATGCTTTTGTTTTGAAACTTTCTAGCTGAATAAGAGTTTCGTTAACCCAAATGTTACTTTTCAATGAAATATATTAAAAGCACTACTAAAATGAAAATACATTTAGTTCTCTCCCACATGCACTAGTGTGTGGACACGGACACGCCCACATGGCATTGGTGGATATTACGAATGTTTTATCCACTTTTGATTATCAACATTAATGTACAGTACACACACTTACACTGTGCGAACGACACACGGAACAGTACAGTACCGTTCCAGTTACGAAGCCTCCTTTTTCTGAACGCTCCCCTAATTTGAAGCGTACGTGAAGCACGTCAATCCCCAGCTGCGTTTCTTCCCGACGCGCGCACACCCCGCAGTCCCGGGTGATTCCTTCATACAACAGTTACATTTACATCATATATCCGGCAGTTACCGGTTGGGCGTGCGACGCTCGCTTTCCTATCCTCCACGGTATAGTAAAATAATTTTATTATCAAAGTATTATACTTGAATTCTTGTTAGTCTCACGAGCTCAGACTTAGAGTCGCCGGCGAGCTGGGACCATTGAAGTAACCAGTGCACGCGGAGTCCGACGTGCCATCCCTCAGCAAGTCAGCAGTCACTGTGCTGGCAGTGTCAGCGTGTCAACACGCACGTACACAGTTTACACTTGCAAGTGCGGACGCGGGTAATGTTCATATCAAGTGGACAAAGATGAAACTGCTTATGTACTTACTTAAACGTACAAATTCAATTTAATAAGCTTTGATCGTTTGTTGCGATACGTCAGTGTCAAACGGCGATTGAGAAAAAGGAACTTTGTAATGAGGAAGGATACTTCCTTACCTTGATATTTAATATAATGTCCGATTCGCGACAGCGGAGATCGTGGAGAAGGACTATTTTCCATTGAAGTATCGTTGTTATAGAGAGAACGGTTGGGAAGTGGTGGAGCTAATTTCATTTCTTTTTTCAATCCTTTTAATACATGTATCCTTTTAATACATATATATATGTAACAACGCCTCATAACCGCAGTCAATTCAAACTTAATCACGGTCCCAACCGGCGCGTCGCCCGGCCAAGGGGATGCACGTGCATACGCACGCGCACGCGCACGCGCACGCGCACTCGGACATGCAACATTGTACAACTTCTGAATGAAACTTAAGGTTGAATCCCTACTACAACGTTACCTATGCTATAACTCTGCTACCGCAGACCGTCCAACATTTTGTAATTTATAAAGAAAGGTGCAAGCACAGGCTCCGGACTGAAGGGAGTTGTAACGCGATTGATAAAATTTCTTGGAAACTAAACGAAATTTAACATCTCGTGTGGCACGTGCACAACGTGGAGCAGTGTAATGTAATCGTCCTTACTTACGTGACATTATTATGTTCAAGTTTATTACTTATCATCGAATTAATTATCAGCTGTTTTGTCATTTCATCGATTAAAAACTCTGGTCCTTGGTTTATATATAACACTGACGGCATCCAAACATTGACGTATAAATTCTTTTCTGTCGAACGTTAACTCCTGCGTGTTTCACATGAAAGCTGAATGAATCCATTAGTCGCCGGGATACCTTAATTTTTCACGAGCTGGAGTAGCGAGTGGCGAATGGAAGGTGGCGGGTGGCGGGTGGCGGGTTTATTCTGGCGCGGCTCGTCTCTTAGCCTAATTTTTCTCTTGCCGAGATCTGTGAAGTGACGCGTATCGACGCCGGTTGTTACTTCGGAGTAGTACCTGGTATAAATCTGAAATAGTCGTTTTCTTATTTGCCACTTTTGTTTCTCTGTAAATAAAATTACGATTTAGTAATGAGAGAAAATACAATTGATTATATTAGAGACAATTGTTTTCCGTATTTGAAAGAATTATGTGAAACACGAGTATTACCTAGTGGCACAAAAAATCTTTCCTTAGTGATGGCCGTTTTGTTACATCACACAATGACCATTAGAGAGTAAAGCTGCATCAGCCGCGCGCCATAAATCGCGCACCCACATCAAGATGGCGGCGCGCGCCATGTAATGGCGGCCCGACGGTGCGCTGTGCGCAAGCAACTGTTGATGATGATTTCATTTGAGCTGCGCCGTGCGCGGACCTGTGTGATGACATTTTGAAACTAAACTATAAATTCGTTTATTTGACATATTTGCAACTAGAAATAATGCTGCGCTTCTTCAGTTTCCTGTATTCTAGCTGAGAGAGCGCTGTAGCAGGTGAAGATATTATATGCCTTGTGACGGTAAGCGAACTGTGATGTTGTCCAAATGTCGTAACTAAGATAAAATTAAAGAAAGTTAGCATAAGAAGTGTAAGTATATAAATAATGGTATGTAATGCGATATGAAATAGATTAAGCAGAAGAAATGTATTAAATTAAAAAAAGAGTATGTTTAGAATAAGATAAGAATGTAAGATAAAAATTAATAAAAAATGAATGTTATAAGATAAGGATAACAAAGAGATGTAATAGTTTAAGAATATAAACAAAGAACGGCTCTCTCCCTTATTTCTGAGCGCGACGTATGAAAGAAGGAAATGGAATGGAGAAAGAAAGAGAGAAATTAAAACGGAAAGAAAGATAAGAACAACGCGGGCGCACAAGTTACTCACGCACAAATGTAGAACACAAAAGTCTGTAAGACAAATGAAGCATTTGATGAGCTAAGTTGTCGCAAAGTAGAAAACAAACAATTTAATAGACAGTTTAGACAGTGTCAGATAGCGTGCCGTTACTTTAGGTCGATGTGTCCGCTAAGAACACGGGGTAAGCAGTAGCGAGAGTCGAGCGCAGCCGCAACGAGCTATTATCATGTAAATTGAACGTCGCTGAAACATGACTGTAACGCTGCGTGCAGCCCCTCGTCGCTCGCACCACCGCGCCACCGCGCCACCGCGCCACCGCGCCACCGCGCCACCGCACCACCGCACCACCGCACCACCGCACCACCAGACAAACGTGACAACTTTCAGTTTTGTTAGTGGTGAGCGTTTAACTCTGATGTCGCGCGACCTAACCGCCGCTGTCCACGATACCTATCGGTTTCCTTGCGGGCTATTAATATTTATTTCTATGTATTTGTGATAAGGATTACTTGTTATTTAATCGCCAGACATACCATACCTGGAGTTGGCTGAGCCGGATGAAGGCTATCACGGGCTGATCCGCGAGAACGAGACCCTGGTGGAGGTGACGCCCGCGATCCGCGCGCGCGGTCCGCTCTGCTCCTTCCTCATCCTCAACAACAAACATCATGGGGAAGCGCCCTTCGAGGTGAGAACTTACTGCAATTTGTTTTTATTTCTTCGAGCGATTAAGTTTTCATGTACCTTTGATTATTTTCAATTCAAGCTAAATGTCTGATGCAGTGGCTTTAGCTCTCTACACGCCGCGTAAGAGCTGGAAATGCGTTTCCGGAACTATAACTTAGTCCGTGGCGTGCAGCTCGCGGGCGGGTGCGACGTTATCTGAGTTTTAATGCGCGGACTGTTTACTGCTCGCAGGTCTCCGATTACTTGCGGTAGGTTTCCGTTGTCGGAGACCGATTGGTAGGTACCATAGCAGCTCCAGTTTCTGCCGCTGAGGATAACTGTGCAAACTTCACTGTGTTTCGGTTTGAAGGGCTGTAGCAAGTGTAATTAACGAGACTCAACATTTTATCTTAAGGCGACGAGCACTAAATCTTGCAGTGTATGTCTTCTAAACTACCGCCGCGTTGTTAAGGACAGACGTAACACTTAACATCAGGTGAAAGTATAAAAAAAAGGCTGTTGAGTGGGTTTGGTGGCGGCCGCAGTGCAACCCGCAAACTCAGCCGGCGTAGCACACACGATCTGCTACGTGATTCCCGCCAAATTAAATAGCAAGTTGGGAAAGTCGGAACTTCCACCTACATTCCGTTTTAGTCAAGATAATGAAAAGACTGTAAAGAATAAAACTTAGCAAGCAAAGTCAATTGTTTCTGTCTCAGAAGGTTGTTCGACGGCAGGCGCAGGCACATGCGGCCTATTGTTTTAATAGGAAGCGAGCGAAACCGTGTTTATGTAAAAGTATTTATATTATAAGGTAAACGCGGTGAAAAACACACACACACACACACACTCACCGTTGTTTTTAGCACCTAAAAATAATTCTTCGTACCTGATACCTCACTAGATTACAGAAACAAAAGGCCCTAGTGCTTCGTTACTCTTACGAATAGCTAATTACCGCAATGAAAATGCTCTTGAAAACAAAAAAAAAAACAATTGAAAAACAGGAACTGCCCGGCGATCATTACTTAGCGCTGAAATTAAGCAATAAAGTGATCAGGATGGAGAACTTCGCGTCTCGTAAGTTGAAATCGTTAATTGTGGTCCTGCCCGGCTCCGGTGTCGCCGCGGCTCGCGTCCGCTCCTGTGTTTCATTCGATTCAAGAAACATTTTATGAGGACTCGTTCGCGAGAATCGGATCTGCTCGTGCGCAGCGCCCCGCTGTATAACTTCTACAACAGATTCGTTTTTACAAACTACCAAAGGTAAGGTCGTTGATGTTTCCAACTTCATCACGTCATAAATAATTTATATATATTTCAAATGTGTCTTTTTTTCCAATTTCTCTAATACCCATATGGTAGTCGCGAAATACTTTCCGCCATGTTGCTTTTCAATCCGATAATCTATTTAATGCTTACGGCGGAGTAAACAAATCAAAGGTTTTAGCAACGAGCAGCTAAAGTTTATGATCGAGCAGAATTAGTAGTGATCTTGCACTAAATAGAGTACATCTACTCCAATATCTTGGACACTTATTAGCCAGTCACTTGAGGAATGACGCAGAAATCGAGAGCGCGAAGATTTGCTCGATGTACAGAAGCCGTAAAAATTACGCTGTTCAAAGCTTACTGGAGGATATCATTGTACTCGGGCAGTTAGAGGTTCAGTTGTACTTAAAAGTCCCGCTGCAGCTGCATCCTTCCTGCAGCGCATTGCAAATGTTTGTCGAGACACAGATGGGTTCCATGCGCTCTGGCGAAAAAAATCAGCTTCATTGTTAAACAGAGTGCGGCACAGCCGCAACAACGTTCTGCGAGTGATTGCAGACAAGCACGATAGACCCTACCTCCGGACGTTATATATTAGTAGGACAAAATCCTTGTGGTTAATTTGGGTTAACGGCATTTCTTTATAGATTTCGCCAATGTGAAGTGTGTATATTACTCTGCTTTATAAAGCGGGCTTCGTGAACGAGCGAGGTCACAGATTGTAACTAAGAATTAAGTGAGTAGCTAAGAATGTTCGATGACATGATCGCTGTTAAGGTACCTAAAACAAATAAGACGCACACAATATATATACAGGGGTTAGTTGGTTAAAAGACAGACAAACTACAGCTTAATATTATTATGGTTAATTAATGTACTAAGAATATAAAGGAAAGGGGTGTTGACAAGGGAAAGAAGAGATTTGAGATCAATGAGGGGAAGAATATCAGGAGAAAGGAGATCATAGAGGGTAGTAGATAGACGAGGGCAACTGAGAAAGATGTGATTTGGAAACCCTTCATCAAGCTCATATTTGCAAATAGAACTGTCCCTTATATGAAGTTTAGCCGGATGGACGGGGGTACACGTATGGCCTAGCCTTAATCTACAGATCGTACTTATAACGCGTTTATGAATATCTTTGAAGTTGCAGAACCAAGGTCGGGGAGGAATAAAGCCTTGAATATCAGAGTAGTGTTTACCTTTAGCAATCGTTGCTTAGCTAGTGGGAGTAAATCATTAGAATAAACTCTGTAATGATCCATATAGCCCGTAGTTGTGGTGCCTTTGGCACAAAGATCTGCAGTTTCATTACCTAAAATGCCACTGTGGTCAGGTAAGCAAGCAAGGACAACTTCATTTTTTTTAGAATGGCAGCTGAAAAGTAAATTTTTAACTTTAAGTATGTAAGAAAATTTAGATTTTGATTTAAATTGGTTAGCAACGAGAGCCTGTAAACAATTCTTGGAATCAGTAAGAATAACAGGTTTATTTAGTTTATAAGACTCAATGAATGATAATGCTTCCATAATAGCTATGGGGACTCACCAGAGAAGACTGAAGCTTGAGAGTGGCATTTAAAATTAAGAATCACATTGTATTTGGGAATCCAAACAGCGGAGCCAACACAACCCTGGTCTAACAACTTAGAAGCATCAGTGTAAATGATGAGCCAATCGGACCAATGTTTGGCGATGTATCTATTTAACTGGGTATTTGCAGAGTTACAGTTTTTTTCTATGCCGAGATCTAGAAGAATTTGAGGCTGAAAGATAAGAGCCTTAAAAGAGATGTCGAAAAGAGGAAATTCTTGACACTGAAATACAGGAAAAGGAAGGCGGAGATAGCAGACAAAACTTGAAAAGGCAAGGATAATCCTTGTGGGACCAATATTTATTAGAAGAGATAAAATCAGAAAGGATATGGAGTTTACAGATAAGTGGATCATAAGGAGATTGAATAACTTTAAAAAGGAACCGGTCAGATAAGTATAGTCTTCTGAGGTATAAGGGAGAATCGCCGCATTCTACCTGAAGAGCATTAATAGGTGTCGATTTCATAGCCCCACGGATTATTCTCAGACATTTAGATTGAAGTTTGTCAAGGGAACACATAGCAGATTTGTTACAAGGGTCAAGGAGTAAAGTGCCATTGTCTAAGTGACTACGTACTAAGGCGTTAGACATGAGTTTCTGAGTATAGGTGTGACAGTCCCACCAGACACCAGATAGGGAACGCAAAATGTTAATATTTTTCTCACATTTTTTAACAATATGATTAATATGATGGACGCCAGTTAATCTAGAATTTAATACAACACCGAGAAATTTCACATTGTCTAAATGGGATTGGAATTGTGACCAATCAGCTTTGTGAATATAAAATTTTAAGAGAGGTGGAAGGGAAGCAGTAGGAATAGAATTAAGGGAATCGGGAATTGACAGAATGATAGTAAAGTGACCACTGCCGTGAGTGGAAGAAAGGTCAAACCAGGAGAGGCTAGAAGGCAAGGATAGAGAAGTTAAAAAAAAAGGCCCCCAGCAGTCTTTGGATTCTGAGATGGGGAACTCTGCGAGTAGGGGTCTCGTCATTCAATAAAAACAAATCTAGTTCGTCACAGAGATCAAGAAAAGGAAAAGAAATAGAATCACAGTAATAACAACCCCAGGATGTATGGTGAATATTAAAATCTCCAAGGATGAGGATAGGTGAAGGAAGGCTTGTAATAATAGTTTTTCGAGCGAGGTTAGATGAAGAGGAAATAAATATTAATATATTAACTCTAACAGCAACAGTAAAAATGCTATCACTGTGGGAAGGAAGGCAGATTTGTTTAAATATCATATTTCTAGATACTAAAATAGCACAACCAACATAACCATCTGACTTATCGTTCTGGAGACATGAGAAACCCGGGATCCTAAAGTTGGATCCAGGCTTAAGCTATGTCTCCTGGACAGCAAAGATAGAAGGTTTGTAATTATTAATAAGAGTGATGATATCATTCTTCTTGTGACGGATGCTGTGACAATTTCATTGTAGGAATTTGAAAATATTTAATAGTTTTATAAAGCTCAGTAAGTTTATATGCGACAATATATTTAAAATTGTAGAAAGTAAGAGTTCCTGGAGATTATCATTGGCAGATACGCCATTTGAAGGACAGCCACTCCTATTAGAGAGACTAGAAGGGGTAGTTCTATTGATAGCTTGATGAGCTTGCCTATCATAACCTGGACTGGATGCCGGAGCTGGAGCGGATTTTTGTGTAAAATAAGTGCGGCGGTACGAGACTGAACTGGATATGGCTTGGGAGTGGGGAGAAGATTGGGGTAAGGTTTAGGAAGATTGAGTGGAAAAAAGGGGGGGAGACGTATGACAGGTATGAGAAATATCTGGAAAAGATTTTCTAACTTGTGGAAACCTGACTGATGCTTCGTTATATGAGATATTTTCTTGTGACATCACCAGTTTGATAGATTCCTGTCTAGAATGTTCAAGGCAAGCGGTATCAATGGCTTTATGGTTATCATAGCAAAACAGGTAAGTAAAGGAAATAAACTATTACAGTCAATACCAGAGTGAGATTTCGCACCGATAAAACAACGCGCTTTTGATCGGCATTGCGTAGTAACATGTCCAAAATTGCAACAATTATTACATTGAATAGTTGGTAAAACTTATGTCTAAACTGGGAGGGAAGTGTAAATCAGTAAAGCCTATCTGAATCTTTTGGCCAATAAATGTTAGAACAACTGTCGGAGTTGGAGTCCAAATAGAAGTGTTATTTTCCGTTGACTTTTTATTGAGCCGCCTGAATCTGATGACACGTCCAAAACCATCAGGAACTTCGATGGAAGAAACTAATTCTTCTAGGGTCCACTCTACTGGGACGCCTCTTATAATACCCATGCGCGTGTCATTAGATTTTGTGAGGGATCAGGGATATACCCTCCCCCGGGATCGAGGGGGTCGACGCCGTTCATAATTCTATTTACACTAAACTACTATATAACCCTAACACTTGCTCAAGTACCTAATCACCGACTAAATCCTTTTCGCACATTAAGTACTAATACAGACTTCAGTTGTGTGGTTGGTTGTGGTTGTACTACTGCCAATATTGTAATGCACTTAAGTTTCCTGTATTTAAATTAAAGTAATCAGTGACGCGGTTCAATAGAATTTGTGTTCTCTTTTTATAAAATAAGCAACAACAAAGCAATGAAACGTCGATCTTATTCGGTTACAAGTTTTTTCATGACTGTTGAATGACTTAGTGACTAAGTGAGAACTCTTTACTATAGTCTAAAATATTGTGAATTAATTTTAGCTCAGATTGCAATTTGTATTTATGTAGCAGTGCACTTCTATTATTGCAATGTATCTGTGTTTCCATATTTTGGGCTTAATATCTCCGCCGGCGAAGCCCTGTGGTGTCTAACGTCAATTAATGTCAACTCTCACCTGTCACCCGTCAGCTATCACCAAGCGCGCGCCGCGCTCGCGACAGGTGATAAGTGACACGGCGATTTGAAAATAAATATCGTGGGGGTACCGAGCGAGCAACACAGGTTGTCGACGCAGGTGTAGTGACTACAGCTCGTACTTACAACGCAGCAAGTTCTAGAGAGGAATTATGAAAGCAACGACCTTTGAAACTTCTACCGATCTTAAATGTTGCAGTGTAATAATTCCCCGAGTTGTTTCCATATCACTAACGGCCCCGCTGCTTTTCAGATCATGGTCATCGACGAGAACGAGGCGCGGCTGCGCGTGCGCTACCCGCTCAACTGCGAGAAGCGCCGCAACTACAAGTTCGACATCGCCGCGGTGGGCTGCGACGGCTCCTACTCCAACACGTGAGTGTCTATCTGTCTGTCTGTCTGTCCCGTCACGCGACGCGACCGAACCGCTCGCGTGTTAGCGTTATGTATATACATATAGGTAATTGACTTGTGTAGGCCTGCGAACTGCCGCTGCGTACCATTAATGAAATCAAGCAGTTCCCACCGCAAACACTATACGCTAATGGTTGCGCCCATGCCCGCAGCGTGCCCGTGCACATCACGGTGACAGACGTGAACGAGTTCGCGCCGGTGTTCCGGCAGGCAGCGTACGTGCGCAGCGTGGACGAGGGTAAGCTGTACGAGGAGCTGGTGCGCGTGGAGGCCGCCGACCGTGACTGCACGCCACACTACGGAGACGTCTGCAAGTACGAAATACTCACGGACAGGAACCAGCCCTTCGCCATCGACAATGAAGGTGAGGCGACTCATACTTAACATGAGGCGGCTAGAGAGGTGCCACGGATTCCTCGAGGGCTGAACATAGTTAATCTTTTATCTTTATTTTCAGGTGTAATTCGGAACACGGAGCCTCTGGATTATGACAAATCCCACAACCACATACTGTCGGTGGTGGCTTATGACTGCGGAATGATGCGATCCGCGCCCGTAATGGTCACAATCAAAGTGAACAAGCCGTGCCGCGCTGGGTGGAAAGGTATACTGAACTAATCTATAAATACAATATATCGTGAATGTTTTGTTTGTATGGAACATTGACCGGGTGGTCGGGCGCACCGCGCGTGCAGCTGGCCGCGGTGCGTGCGGTGCGTGGAGTGCGGTGCATGGAGGTGGTGGTGTGGATGGATGGGGGGGGAGGGATACATGTACACATGCACACGTACCTAACTACGTGTTCGGTTGCGCGCGCAGGGCTGGCGGAGCGCGTGGACTACGCGCCGGGCTCCGGGCCGCTCGCGCTGTTCCCCGGCGCGCGGCTGGAGGCCTGCTCCAGCGACGAGCGCTGCCCGGGCGTCACGCGCATCCAGGCGTTCGTCTCGCTGCAGGCGTCCCGCGCCGGCGCCGCCTGCGACCGCGACACTTATTCGCTGCACGCGCAGCGCACCATCTGCGGTGAGCAACAATCCACCTGCACCAGCAACAACCAATGACTGATGTATTCTTGAACGAAACGTTGGACAAACTCCTCTGTTAATAGTATCTAGGACATATTCGAGTGATTTTATTGACCCGCGACTTTGATTCCAGGGCTGGACCCGAAAACTGTCGACCTGCTGCCGAGCCCTGGCGAAGGCAACGAATGGGCCAAATCCTTAAAACCCGAATCTGGTAAGCTTATGTCTGTATATAAATTTGGTTTTTGTATTTAATGGATTGTTTTTTGTTTACATTATTTTTATTTACCTAATAAATTATACTACTGTACTCACTTGTTTTAACTTCTCTCTCAGGACACGACGGCGAGGAAATGTTCGAATTCGATGGCGAGAGCACGTCGGCGGTGGTTCCGGAGAGCGTGCTGCAGCACTCGCTGAGCAGCACCTTCTCCGTGTCCACTTGGATGCGGCACGCGCCCTGGCCCGACCAGGACAAGCACCGAAAGGAACATGTGCTGTGTCTGGCCGATGACCATAGTCAGTCCTATTTGATACACTACTGAAAAGGCTTACGATTTGCACAGATATGATATTGCCCTAGAATATTTTATTATATTAGTTTGGCAAATATCTCCCTTCCGCTTTTTTGCTCTTTATTCAATGCTTTATAAAAAGTGTTACAGTGATCGGATTTAGTTCAAATATGCGCCGTTTTGTTCGATAATCTGTTTCCATCTAGACGGCGACTTCATAATACCACCCTCGTAGAAGCCCCCCTCCTTATTTGCGAAGAACTCGGACAGCCACTTTTCACAAGCCTCTTTTGAGTTCAACTTTACACCACCAAGGGCGTTCACCATGGACAGGAACAGGTGGTAATCACTTGGCGCTATGTCCGGGCTATATGGTGGATGCGATAAAACCTCCCATCAGAGCTCCCGTAGCTTCTGACGAGTCATCAACGAAGTGTGTGGTCTGGCGTTGTCCTGGTGGAACACTACACCCTTCCTGTTGGCCAATTCTGGACGCTTCTGGTCGATCGCCTGCTTCAAGCGGTCCAGTTGTTCGCAGTAGATGGTAGAATTAAGCATCTGGCCATATGGGAGCAGCTCATAGTGGATGATTCCCTTCCAATTCCACCAAACACACAGCAAAACCTTCCTGGCCGTCAATCCCGGCTTGGCCACTGTTTGGGACGATTCACCGGCCTTCGACCACGACCTTTTTCGCTTGATATTGTCGTATGTGATCCATTTTTGGTCGCCAGTCACCATCCGCTTCAAGAATGGGTCGAGTTCGTTCCGTTTCAGCAGCATATCGCAGGCGTTGATTCGGTCCAGAAGGTTTTTTTGCGTCAAATCATGCGGCACCCAAACATCAAGCTTTTTTTTGTATCCAGCCTTCTGCGGATGGTTTAAAATGGTTTGGTGACTAACTCCCATCTCCTGGGCGATGTCACGAGATGCCACATGCCGGTCTAACTCGATGTAGTCCATGATTTGATCGGTATTTGTCGTCACAGGTCTTCCGCCGGCTGGCTTATCCATGGTGTCGTTTTCACCGGCTCTGAATCGTCGAAACCATTCCTCCGCGGTTCGAAGTGATAGAGTACCATCCCCCAAAACACCATTAATCTCACGGAACGTTTCTCTAGCGGATTTGCCTTTAACGAAGGAAAACTTTAAAATAGCGCGAATTTCGGCGTTAGTGAACTATATGTTTACACGTCTATAACTGTTGAACGCAATATCCAAACTAATTATGCATAGCGTCGTTTTGTAGGTTATGTCAAGACCTTTAAAATTATGTATAGTATTACCAGATACGAGCTCTGTAGCGCTTTGTACATAGCCGCGAAATTCAAAAGACAAAAAGGCGGAAGGGAGATATTTGCCAAACTATTATTAAAAATCGACGTTTGCATAGTTGTCAAAAGTTGAACACTAAACAGATTGCTTATTAGTATATCAACAATATAGTTAAAGTTTACCGAAATTCCAAAAGGCAATTTATTTGTATCAGAAAAAATCTGTTAGAGTCACCAAGAGTACGATCGTAACTTCCTTCCCATCCGCGCTCTACAGAGATGAACCGTCACCATTACGCGTTGTTCGTGCGCAACTGCCGTCTCATCCTGCTGCTGCGGCGCGACTTCGGTGAGGGAGACCTGAACATCTTCCGACCGGCCGAGTGGCGCTGGAAGATTCCCGAGGTGATGCAAACTTATATAATGAAGATATTAACGTTAATTGAAAATGGTTTATTTTGCAAGCGAACAGAAAATTGTCTTTGAATTACAATTGTCATTAAATGATTGGTCTTAAAAATTACCCGAAGTCCCCCTCAGTTTCGTGTACTCGTAACAAACAGACACATATAACACATACACAAAGCTATGTATATGGAAGCTTATAAAAAATTATAATGTACATATAATATTCTCTTGGTTTCCCAGGTGTGCGACAACGAATGGCATCACTACGCGATTAACATCCGCTTCCCGACCGTGGAGCTGTACGTGGACGGAGAGCCGTATCGCTCGCTGGACGGCAAGGGTCCCGAGGTCATCGACGACTGGCCGCTGCACCCCGCGCACGGCGTCAACACCACGCTCGTGGTCGGCGCTTGCTGGCAGGGTAGTTAATGTTAACGGAAAATGTTTAAACTGTTTCCTTCACGTCGGAGATTATTGTGAGGTCACGTGACGTAAAGTAAAATGTTATTAAAGTTTGCTCTGGTGCCCAGGTACGGAGGGCGACATGAAGCACCACCTGCGCGGCTGGCTGGCCGGGCTGGGCGTGTTGGTGGGCGACGGGCAGACTGCGCCCGCGCTGCGCTGCGCCGCGCGCTGCCGGGAGGGACTCAGCCTCGCGCCCGACCTATGTGAGCCCTCGCTGCGGGACTGGCTGCTACCTGCCTGCCACTTCTCTGCGATTTAACTTTTACTTTTTCGATATCACATGAATCACGTGAAACATTAAACTTTATTATATCACATTATCGCCGTGTATTTTGTAAAGTTTATAGTTCCGCTTCACTGTAAGCTACTTTCAACTCACCGACATGTCACTGTACTCAGCCGTACTGGATTCAGCCAGCGTTTCACTTTCCACCAGGCTGCCCACCTAACAGCACCTTTTTTTTTCTCTCGTGGGGAAATCCGGCATCGGATACTCTCTGCTACCGGGTCAGCAGAAGAGTTATGCCGTATACTTATCGGCTAAAACCCCACGGTATCCTTCTCAAGACCCTTGTTCGGAACTACGGGAAACACTTGCGCATACTTCCGTTATCCCAACGGTATTAATCGCTTGCATGCTCTCGTCTCAGAGTAGAGCTGCCACTCCCCACCTTTTACTAACGCACAGAAGCACCGTACGCGCCACCTCGAGGCCTTTCATATACGGCAACGAGCAAACCCCGAATTCGCTGCGTTAGATATTTGGCCCATACAGGTGCTCCGTACAGAGCCATTGACCGCACTATGCCTAGATAGAGGCGGCGGCAGCTGGCTTCGGGTCCACCGATATTAGGTAACATACGCTTTAGGCTAGCAATTACCCCCATAAGCCGAGGAGCCAATTATTGGAAATGCTCTCGAAATTTCCATCGGCTATCGAGGATGAGTCCTAGGTATCTCATATTGGAGCCAACCTTGATAAGGGCGTCACCTACTACGATGCGGGAACCTCGCGGTGGAGCTTTTCGTGGCCCATGAAAACATATTGCCTCAGTCTTGTTTAATGCCACTTTTAGTCTCATCATACTTATTCTTTCAATTACTTGCGACACCGCCTCAGTGGCAAGACGAGCAGCAACCGTGAACGTGATACCTTGAGCTGTGATAAGGGTGTCGTCGGCATAACACACTATATTCACGCCCGGACCAAGATTGCCTCGCAGTACCCAATCGTACCCTAAGTTCCACAAAAGAGGCCCTAATACAGAGCCCTGTGGAACATCGCACGAAATTTTTTTGCGCAAAACTACGCCCTTCTGTCCACGGTATGTGATGTATCGTTCAGAGAGATAGTCATTGACGATTCGGCAGAGGTAGTGAGGTACACGATGGAAGGTAAGTGCCTCTTTCATGCATGTCCAGGGTATCGTGTTGAAGGCATTAGTTATGTCAATTGAAACGGCCAATAACACTTTCTTCTGGGCCAAAGCTTCATCCGAGTAGGCCCTGACGCACCTGATGGCATCGATTGTTGAACGACCCGCTCGAAATCCGTATTGTGCATCCGATAGGTCCGCCCCTACAACCTAGCTACACCTAAACTAGCACTTCACACTGAGGAAGTGGAGTGCACGTATGTAAAACGAGATTCCTCTTTGATTCAAAAATAGATTATGTTGGGTATTTGTTTTGTTTTGTCATAATGCAATTGTTGTGACGTGCTGTGCAGATCTAAAGTCGGTGTCAGTGGAGGGCGATGGCGCCGCAGAGGTGGAGACACTGGTGCGGCGCGTGGCGTACGGCGATGCGCGCGCCTTCCCCACGCCCGGCCGACGCAATGTACACCTCGACACCACCATCACGTGAGTCTGGACGCTGCACCGCGCTGCCTCGAACTGCCTCGTACTGCCTCGTACTGCCAACTGTTACTAGAGCTATAGCAGGCCCGCGCATTGTCAGTCTACCATATAAAGATTAATTAGAAAATAATATTGTACGTTTTTATTTACTGGTGGTAGAGGCCTGTTCCCAAAGACTGCCGCTAAATAGTACTGTGCAAACATTATTGTGTTCCGCTTTGAAGGGCGCTGTAGCTAGCAAATGAAATTACTAAAGTATCAAGATAACATTTTATGTCCCAAGGCGACGAGCGCAATGTAGTGCTGTGTATACCATCTTAACTAGCGTCACGTTGTTATGGGCAGGGGTGTCGCTCCTCTCATTACTTCTTTAAATAAACAAAATGTTGCAACAGACGGCGAGGTATCTCAGAAGTTTAACATTACTGGACTGCTGCCAGTGTCAGTTCCTTTGATAGATCATCTACGCAGGTGCTATCGCAGTACTTATTTCTGCCACCATATGATACTGTGTTCTGGTTTAAAAGGCGCTGTAACAAGTGAAATAATTAGGGTAACAAGATTTAACATCTCATGTCTTAAGGTGACGAGCAGATAGTGGTTCGTTGTATTGCATCATAACTAGTAGCTCATTGTTACTAGCGGGCGTATCGCTTACCGTTAAGTGAGCGACCTGCTCCTCACGTCGATTGTTCGAATAACTTTTTTTATTATCATGCTTGTGAACCTTAAGTAGAAAAAGTGACAACAGTGACGTTCGTGTTGCCTGGGCGCAGGTGCGATAACGGGCGTACGGTGAAGGCGCGCCCCGCAGAGTCGTACGTGATGGTGCTGCAGCCGCAGACGCCCAGCGTGCTCATCAACGGCAGTGGCGAGCGCGCGCGCGACTACGCGCACTTCCGCGCGGGCGTGCGCGTGTTCGACGACCTGCGCGTGCGCGTCGTCGCGCGCGACCACGGCGCCTTGCGCGGTACGCACTCGCGACGCGCGAACACCTGCACACACGCCTGCACACCTGCATACGCTGCAGTATATACTGTCTACGTTATTTTTTTACACAGAAAAAACACCACTAACATATTAATATTTATAATAATTGATTTTTAAATGTGTCGAACTCCGCTGTTGGATTTTTGCGCTTTCGCCCAAAGATTTCCGATTAATGCTAAGTGGCATTCAGTGGAACTCTTTCTGGTGCTACCTTCTCCCACAACGATCGATGACACTGACTTTAGTTCTACTACGCGTATCTATTTTCTTTATTACATTCCACATCAAAATTTGTTCCATACCCGTTTCCGTATCCCTTTATGTTTCTTGAGTTAAATCAATTATGTTCATAGTTTGAAAACCTGTTTTCTTTAATAGAAGCGGAGAGTCAGAAACTAGACTCGTGTGTGGTGTCGGTATATCCGGCGCTGAACCCGGACCACGAGGCGCTAGCGCTGCGCGGCGGCGGCGGCGCGCTGCCCGCCAGCGAGGTGCGCGCCGCGCTCACCCGCGACGGGGTCAGCCTCAGCGGCGCGGACACCGTCGGCAGCTACGAGACGGTGCGCGCGAACACGCACGCAAGCGCACACGCACGCAAGCGCACACGCACGCGCACACACGCACGCGCACACACGGCCCTTCACCTCGATAGAAAAAAAAAATATTTTGTAGACATTGTTTGATTATTAACTTGTAATTATTATTTTATGAAATTAAATAAATAAATGTTTATGTGTAGGGACATAAATAACGCTGAAACACACAAATGCAAAAGTTTTTTTTTAATGGACAAGACATGGAGAATGTTCTCCGGCAATAGAAATTTGCCATCTGCAGTAGCGAGGCGTGTTAACTACAATCGGGTTCTCGTCCGTGTACAGGTGCTGCGCTCGATCGAGTACAGCAACAAGAAGCCTGCGTACTACCTGAACCGCGTGTTCAAGCTGACCTGCTCCGAACTGGACGGCCGCTTCACCAGTAACGAGTACGTGCAGACCGTGAGTACCCACAGGATGTACTATGCACACGCGCACGCACTCGCCCCATCATGTACGCACTTAAATATGTGTGAAACACAACTACAAGGCGGCAGCGGTTGGCGGTTCTATAACACCAAGTGATACGAAAACATACCGCTGATAAAAAGGTATTATTTTGATAATATTTATATTGTCATATTTATTCCATCAATATTATTATATAAAGTGAAACATATCATAACAACTTACACTACTACTTATGATAGAACTTTTATGCAAACACTCAAATTTGTGTGTACGCGTTCCAGCTGACTGTGGTGCACCCGCGAAGCAGTAGCAGCACTGCGGACTCAGCGCACGCGCTGCGCCCCAGTGGGCTAGCGGACAAGCTCGATGCCGTCGCTAGGGATAAGGTGAGCACGCCACCCCTTGCTTCTCCAAAGGATTACGAGCTAAGCTCTGAGCAACCATTGTCAGGTACATGATCGTATCACGTTTCAACTCCATTCTCGGCGGACCCGCCGCGGGACCGCCTGGGCCAGTGCCTGCAGGGTAATTATCCTTTAATCAGCAGCTCATCAGTTTTATTAGAGTTTATTTGATAAACATAGACTCTTAAAATGTTTAACTAGTTGAGCATCTTCTTTCAGAGGTGCTCTCGTACCACATCGTGCCTACTCTTTTTTTTGGCTCTTAATGTAATATGGAATGTACATGCAATAATAATACGGAGATCCCCGATTCTATTCCGTAGCCACGTGTTGTACAGCGACCGCCGTCACATGTGGCTATGTTATGGCTGCCAGACTACGTGAGCTGCATTGTGGTGGGCGAGCGCGCTTCTCTCACCGCGGCCTCTTTGTCATTTAACAGCTGTATCGTTTAGACCAAGTGTTAGTTCGTTTGAAGATAAATAGCACTACAGTGGGAATAGCCAACGGTATAGACGCGCCGCTTTGCTAGATGGGAGACGTGAGTGGTATGCATTGTGCTGTGTGCGGCAGGTGGCGCGCGCGGGTGTCGCTGGCGGTGCTGCGGGCGCTGCGAGCGCACCGCGCGTCTTCGCGGCGCACGCGCAGCGCGACGCGCACACCGCGGACGTGCCCGCGCCGCGACTGCTCGATCTGCGCGCTGAACACGAACATCAAACTACTAGTTAGTAACTGTTTATAATTTTAAATATTACAGGCAACAAAAAGTTATGTTCCTTCTAGTTGTGTTTCAATAACGATCATGATAACCTCGTTTTTTTATTCAATTCAACGAGTGCTCGTCCACGAGCCCGCCTGAAGGAAAGCGGGATTAGTGCTTGTTAATCGCGCACTATTGCACATAACACGAGCCTGTTTATTCATTCTTCTCATAAAGTTTCCCACGTCATATCTGGAGAGAGACACCGACGCCCGCAGATTGCTCAAATTTTTCGTTATTCTATTTAGTAGGAGCGAGGTTCTTTGTCTTAACGCGCGAAATATCGACAACTTTCGGTTGAATGTTGGTCATCTGCCGTTTTACCATTAAAACGGCCAAGGCGGTATCATATACACATATCAGTTCACATTCCGTAGAACACCGGAAGGCTTAGCTTCTCTGCGCCGGTGACTAGCTATCCGGTTTGGCTCAGTTAGTCGTGCGTGGCGTTGCTAATGGGCGGTTGTAATAATGAACGTGTTGTGCAGACCACGTGGCGCTGGTGATCGGGGCGGTGTCCTGTGGCGCAGTGGTGGCGCTGGTGGCGCTTGGTGCAGTGCGCGCTCGGGCCGCTCGCCGCCCCGCGCACACGCACGCGCACGCACACGCTCGCGCCCGCACCCTGCCCGCACGCGCCGACAACGAGATGGCTTGGGACGACTCCGCACTCACCATCACCGTCAACCCCATGGATGATGTGAGATACATAGCTGCTTTGTTTGTATTTATTAATACACACTGAGGTGACGAGGTGGTCCGACGGCCTAGTGAAGGCTGCGGGAAGGAGGGTAGCGGTCAATCGATCTATGTGGAGATCTTTGGGGAGGACTATGTTCAGCAGTGGAAGTTTATCGGCCGATACTGGCTGATGATGATGATGAGGAGGTGGTGAGAGTTTTATATAAGTAAGGCACACCATCGAGGCCACGGAAACCCGCTGAACAGGATCGTGATGCATTTACGAATATTTGGGAAAGCTTATATAAAGTAGAGCAAGTTCTCTGCCTGGTGGACTACATAGAATATGTTAGGTTTAAGTTGTGAATACATTTTATATACATCTTGTAATTTCCGCGTCGAAATTAGTTGACAGTAACAATAACGTAATGACGTGTGTACGCACGCGCTATTTATTGTATTGTTGTTACTTTTACATTGTTACCTGTGATCATTCTTTACTGGCTTACCCCCCGCTTGACCTCTTCGTTTGCTTTGCGACGAGCAACAGTACATCACACGGGTCATATTAGAAAAACAACTGACTATATACATACAGTAGAATAACACCCAGGAAAGTTTTAAAGTTGCAGTTCCACCTTCAGGGATAGAGGCAGATTGAATAGTAGACTGAAGCGCACTTTAAAGTACCTGCATTGTGTCCTGCAGCAGGCGGCGCCGGAGTGCGGGCGTGCGGCCGACAGCTCCGACGGCGAGTCCTGCTCCGACAGCGAATCCGACAGGAACGACTCCGACGACGACGACGACGACGGGGAACGTACGAATATTAAATATATAATTAAATCAGATCATTTGAAATGAGAGTATTTTTACATAAGCCGCACTTCGGAAATGTAATATACAATAACAGGACCCGAACGCTTCCGCTTGTTACAGCACTGCCGGGCAAGCAGCACAAGTACAGGAACATCAGCCAGCTGGAGTGGGACAATAGCACCATGTAATGCGCGCGCCGGCCCGCCCCGCGCCCCCTCGGCACGTACTTACGTCAGGCGCGCCCCCCGTCCTTCTCCAACCCAGGATCCCATCCCATACCACCCTCCCCGCCCGTACAGCGCACATCTTCACCCGCTACATACGAAACCGTACCGTATCGTGTTCACACGCGCACGCACACTCACACGCACACACATACACACACACACAGTCAGACAGACAGACAGACAGACAATGGAATTGACTTTGTAGCTCACTCGGCGACAGAGTAGGCGCCGCCCCGGTACCTCGCGCGGCACCGCACTTTTACTGTAAGGTTCGTTAGTATCTTATTCTAAGGTCTCAAAATTGATCATATCAAATTTATACGTAATGAATAATTTCCCCTCGCTTGCTTCGTTAGAGGTCCGCCCGTTTGTGTTTGTGTTTGTGTTTGTGTTTTCCGTATGAAGCGAAGCGCGCGGTGTGCACTGAACAGATCCGTAGCCGTTGTGATTTCGTACGGAGTGCGCTATAGCTATAGTGTAAGAGTTAGAGTTAAGAGGTCAAATCACTGTTTCTATATTCACCACACCGTCACACCACCACACCATCATACCACCACATCCCAAGTGACGCTTCGCCCGCTTGTAACCAATCGGGCGCCACTTCGCTGCTGAAACTTTAATGCTCCATTCGCGAAGCAGCTGCCTTCCCTTCCACTTCGGTGCCTCCGAGGTCGCTTCAGTTCCACTTCGGAGCAGCCGGAGCCGCATTTACCCACGAGTACAACGCGGGTCGATAAGATTTCGCTCAAGAACGGTACAAAGAACAACCTCACGAGTAGTTTACGTCACGTTAACGCTTCCTCCGGTCACTTCTCACCCTCTATGAGCTTTTAAACGAAAAATCGGCTTAAATTGTACTTTAGGCACAGAGTTATTTGAATACACACATACATACATGCGTACATACATACAGATGTATATTATACAACTACTATATATATTATAACTGTATTGTCTAGGATCAGCTATAGATATTATATTATAATTATATATATATATCTCTATATATATATATATATATATATTTTGAATGCGTTAAGGAAATTTTTACTAACAATTAGGTACTAAGCTATGTGTTAGTTTCCGTGACGCACACGTGTGCACGCGCACGCGCACGCGCACACACGCGCACAAGTGGGGATGGCGGAGAGAAGATACGGCGCCGCGCCTTTGTCTAGTTCATCGAGCGGTGCGCGCGGGGTGCGGCCGGGGGTGCGCTCTCAGAGCAGCCCCCGCGCGCACCGTGGACGTTTGCCATATTAGTGTGTAGAGTAACTGTGAGCGACACCGAGCCAGGCGCCGCGCCCGCGCCCGCGCCCGCGCCCGCGCCGCTTCGTGAGCAGCCCGCCTGCACTGGACGCGGTCACCCGTCACTCGGGGCGGTGACTTGGCGCGACGCGATCCGCGACTTGCATATTAACCGACCATTAGTTGTTACCGTCCAGTGATCGTTTCCCCGCCCGCCCGCGCCGCCGCCGCACCGCCGCCGCACCGCCACCATCCCCATCCCCATCCCCACCCGCTCCGGGCCGGCGCCCTCTACTTCCGCGCGCCCCACCCCCCCCACCCCCCGCCCGGCCCGCTCACCGCGGCGGGCAAGCTAACGGATATTAAATTTACTTTATTTCCTAATTTCATTATTAATTTTTGTTCTATTATTTTTAATTTCGCAATTATTTCGTATTATATTGTCGCGGTATTATTATTATTATTATTATTACCTTATAATTAAGGGAACTTCTTTGATGTATGAATTATTATATTTTAGCTAAAAATAAAGTTGGTTTAAAATATTTCATTGTTGTTTTATTTATGGTCGAGAACCGCTAACATCCGTACAACCACGCACGCACGCACGCACGCACGCACGCACGCACGCACGCACGCACACACGCACGCACGCACGCGCGCACACATGCTGTATATACGAAACTGTGTACTGCACTATATGAATCCGGCGCGGTGCCGCCTGCACGTCCGCTTTCCTCGATTTATTTACATACGTTTTTTTTTTGTATTTAAAAGAAAAAGTTAATCCTACGTAATCTAGACTATTAGATTTTTGTTAGGAACAAAGTTGTTATCACGCACAAGTGTAGATCCGCGGGGGGCTGTCGCCGGAAGCGCGCGCGCAGCCGCCGCGAGCGGCCGACCGGTCGCAACGCCGCAAGCTGCGCAGAGTGCTGCATGCGAGTGATGTTCGAGTTAATAAATGTGACGTGTGCCGGTCTGATCACTCACTTATTGTCATTGTCGCCGAGTGCCGGTGCCGTGCTTAATGTGTTATATCCGCAATTAGTACATCAATATATTATATGTAATGAAATATATTTGAGAAGGGCTCTTTGAGCTCTTTCCACTTTGATAAAGTGCGTTTTATTGGCACCTCCCCATATTGGTAAACAATATACAATGATGGAGTGTACCAGAGAAATGTATATGTACTTTAAAAAAGTATTTGTTAAACAAGTACAGGGTGTCTGGTGGCAGATTTACGTTTTCAAATTTAAATAAAAAATTATATGTTTGACATATAATTTTACTAAAAGTATGAAAAAATAGAGTACAAATGCGGATTTCATTTTTTAAACATAACGTCATCCAAATGTCTTCCATCCTGTTTCACACACACACACACACACACACACTATTCGAAACGGAGCCTCGTATTCCGTGCCACACGCTGCAGTAAACTTGGTTCAATTGCGCTGATTTCTCGCCGAATATTTTCTTTTAAGTCCACAACAGTTCGCGGATTGTTGGCGTAAACTCTCTCTTTGAGGTAGCCCCACAAAAAAAATTCCATTGGAGTTAGGTCGGGTGAGCTCGGTGGCCACGGGATGTCCCCAAAGCGACTAATCAGTTTTTGAGAGAGATTTTCTCGCAACAAATCCATCGAAGCTCTGGCCGTGTGTGCGGTCGCACCTGTACCGCATCCTGTTGAAACCACGTGTGTGATGAGAATGATGAATGAGCTCGCAGGTTCGGCAAAAAGAAATTCGAAATCATGAGCCGATAATTCTCACCATTGACATTCGTCGCTTGGCCCCGTGCATTTTCAAAAAAAAATGGTCCGATTATCCCATTCGTGGATAAAGCGCACCAAACAGTTACCCTTGGGCAATGTAATGGAGCACCAAAAGTGCTTCAGTCGAGGATTGCGAGTTCTTAGAGCCCAGTAACGGCAATTTTGTGTGTTGTTCTTGTTTACGTGTCCGTTTAAATGAAAATGAGCCTCGTCGCTTCAAAAAATGTGTGAATGAATTCACAGTGCGAAAACGCTCCAACATGGTTTCACAAAAAAATTTGCGTGACGCAGTCATTTTTTTTCAATTCTTGAATTATTTGAATTTTAAAAGGATGAAACTTCATATCTTTTTTCAAAATTTCATGCACGCGTGCTCTTGGAAGTCCCAGTGAAGTTGCCCTTTTCCGTATCGAAAGTCGTGCATTTTCACGTAAACTGCGTTCAACCAGTTCAATGTTTTCGGGGGTCCTTGACGATCGACTAGGTCCTGGCCGTGGTGTGTTCATAGCCGAAGCAGTTGCGCGGAACCTCTCCACCCACGAACGAATTAAATTCACACTCGGCCCATCGCCTATCCGTCGAATATTGAAATGTGAACAAAACTGTCGGCGAGCGAGTACGTAAGAATCGTTACTCTTGAAAAATGCTTCAATAGCGAACGCGCGATGCTCACCCGACCACTGCACCGCTGCACCACTGCACCACTGCACCGCTGCACCACTGCACCACTGCACCACTGCACCACTGCGACATCGTGACTAAGAAATCCGCACGATCGGTGATTCTAATGACACCACCTTCACTGCACCCCCGCACTGTTTATAACTTATTGAGATATTCGTTTTTTAAAATATAACTCTGCCGCCAGACACGCTTTACTTGTGGTATTTCTCGGAGCAATGTGTCTCAAATTTTTAAATATCCAAATAAATTTTCGAATTCTCGCTGCAATCTGTTCTATTTGGGGATACCGCGACAATCTTTGATCGAGTTTAATACCGAAGTATTTTGTTTGACTAACTTTATTTATAATTGGACAGTTACAGGAATCATTTGCGACATCGGAACATTTATGAATTTTTATGTTATAATGAACTGGTTGGGAATTGTTATCCATACTAAAACATATATAATTTGTTTTAATCGTATTTAAGGTTAATAAAATATTTTTTATCCAAGCATCAATCAGGACTAAACTTTAATCTCGTCCCAGTTTGATCCTGTGAAGACAACAGAGGTATCGTCGGCGTTCGAATAAATTTTAGCATGAGGCATAATCATGTTGTACAGGTCATTTATTTACATTGAAAATAGGGTGGGACCAAGGACATTACCCTGTGGTACTCCACAGAATATTCCGATGTCGCCACTGTTACCTGAACCCAGTTTAACTCGTTGGTTACGACATAAATGTAATCTTTAAAGATACTAAGTTCTTTGCCTCTAATTCCAATTTTCTCAAGTTTTTGCATAAGGCTGTTGAAGGAAACGGTATCAAAAGCCTTCTTTATTTCCATAAATACTGTTAAACATTTTTCTCCTTTATCAAGATGTTCTGTTAATGAGGTTGTCAAAGTTGTAATAGCATCTTCTATAGATAAACCGCGTTGAAAACCAAATTGGTACGTCGATAAAATATCAAATTTAGTTAAATAGCTGAGTAAGATCTTTGAGAGGGTTGGTAAAACTGAGATAGGTCTGTAATTGTTTAAATCGTCTCTGTCTTCATCTTTATAAACAGGTGTGATAACAGATTGTTTTAGAGCAACAGAAAAAGTGCCAGTACTAAAACATAGATTAGCTAAATGTGTCAGACCTGGCGTAATTTCCTGTTTTACAAATTTTAGGTTACAAATAGATTTAGAAAACACTGTAATCCTAGGTATTTATCGTTCGCTTTCAAGTATAATTGGCGATCCATTTATTAACTCTCTTAATGAAAATTTAAAATCTATCAAAAAACAATAACATTATAATTTGAGGAGATATCAACATTGATATGATACCTAAATTGAACGAACAAACACTAAACTACCAGTAAAGCATTTGCAACTGTTTCCGCTGTAGTGTCGTGTATTGGTACATCCTCTGGCCATCTTGTGTATCGGTCTGTGGCTGTGTGGCAGTACCTGTAACTTTGAGATATCGGCAGCGGTCCTACGAGGTCTATGTGGATCTGCATGAACCTTGCCTACGGTAAGTCGTAGGTCTCCTAGTCGCCTAGTGGTGCAGACACATGTCGATTAACTTTTGCTCGTTGGCAGGGTATGCATGTTCGGGCCCATTCGCGGCAATCCTTCCTAACACCTGGCCAGACAAACCGTTGCGCCACGAGTTTAGCAGTTGCGTTCGCGCCCGGGTGACTTAGCGAGTGTAAACTGTCGAAAATCTCTTTTCGTAACGATTGTGTGATGAATGGCCTTGGAGTCGATGCGCTGATATCGCAATACAAGCTTATGTCACTACCAGGTACCTTAAGTTTTTTTAGACGTAATGACGTGGGATTTTCAAGGAGTTGTCTGATTTCGGCGTCGGATGATTGGACTTTCACGAGAATTTTAAGTTCTACTGGTCTTTCTAGTTCTTCAACTCGACACAAGGTGTCGGCGACGACGTTATCTTTGCCGGAAATATGCCGTATATCTGTCGTGAACTGAGATATATAGTCCAAGTGTCTAAATTGTCTTGGCGAGCAGTTATTTTATTTTTCCTGGAATGCATAACTGATCGGCCTGTGATCGGTGTACACGACAAAGTGTCTGGCTTCGAGCATGTACCTGAAATATTTTATGGCTTCATATTATATATCGCTAACAATTCACGATCATAAGGCGAGTATTTTTTCTGAGCGGGGCTCAATTTCTGAGAGAAAAATGCCAGCGGCTGCTATGCGTTGTTTTTAAGCTGTTGTAGTACTGCACCTAGTGCTGTATGCGAGTTTAGCATGACAGTCAGGGTGTGATAGTAGCGCAGCATTGCATAAGCTTTTCTTACACTGATCAAAGGCTTCCATTGCTTTTCCAGACAGGCTTATTGGTGAGGTACCCTTAGTAGTACCAATTAAAAGTGCGTTAAGCGGTAATAGGATTGATGCGCCTTGGGGTAAGAACCTGCGATAAAAATTAATCATTCCAAGGAACCTACTGAGTTCTTTAACGTTTTTAGATGGGATGAATTCCTTAATCGCCTGGATTTTTGTATTCAAGGGTTTCGTTCCATATGCTTAGATTGAATACCCTAAAAACGTTAATTCGGATGCGCCTAATATGCACTTCGACGTGTTGACCAGCATTCCGTAGTCTTGCATTCTATTAAACAATTGGCGTAAGTGGTTTTCGTGGTCTGTTTCATTCTCTGAAAATACTAGGAAATCGTCCAAATAAGAGTAACAAAACGAATCCAATCCGCGTGTCATTTCATTCACGAATCTTTGAAACATTTGCCACGCGTTGCGCAAACCAAAAGTCATGTACGGGAATTCAAATAGTCCAAATGGTGTGGTTATAGGTTCGGTTCAGGCCGAGGTCGAGGTTGAAGTGGGCGAAACCGTAGGTTTCTATTATAGACCCGTTGGGTGCACGTAGCTGGTAGTTAGTCTTCTTGCGATGGCTGGGAATTTCAGATCGAGGGAAAACACAGATGTCGCTGCCTGTATCTACTAAAAATCGTACTTTAGATCTGTAGTCAGTGACGAATAGGCGACCAGTTACAGCCGGGTAATCGTCACTCGCCATTATCTACTGCCCTGATAGTTTCCCAGTTTGAAGTCGCATGGTTTTTGGCATCTTATCGCCATGCTTCGGTATTTACTGTGGTACCAGCAAATCGGGTATTTTCGGTACGATACTCTGATAGGACTTCAGACGTCGGAGTGTGCTGAGTGGATCTGGCTCCTATACGCGAACTCTTGTTCATTCTTGTAGTAAGTGTATAGACTTGTTGCGTCAGATCCTGTACTGCGTTGGCCATTGTCTCCATCGTTGACTCAGTGTTTGACTTTGAGGTAGAGGCGACGGCGACTTGGGGCAGTGAGGAATTGATATCGTAGATTTTGTCTGCAAGGTCAGCCAAGTCTTCGAGTGTTTTTGAGTCGTGAGCTGCGATAACAGCCTGCATATTATGAGGGAGGCGGTTGGACCATAGTGTTCTCAATAGGTCATCAGGAAAGTCGGGGCTGGCTAAATTCCGAAGGTCTCGTAGGAACTGCGACGGCTTCCTGTCTCCCATTTTCTCGTGCATCAATAATTGTTTGTGACGTTTGTGTTTCGAGTTCGATAGTCGCTTTATGAGCTCCGTTTTCAGTTTTTCATATTTATTTACGCTTGGTGGATTCATAATTATATCTTCTACTTGAAATGCAAATTGGGCGTCGAGTTGTGAGATTGCATAATAAAATTTTGTCTGATCTACTGTTATGTTAGATAGACTGAACTGACCTTCTAATTGTGCAAACCTGACTGCTGCCACAAAGCTGGCTTCTCAGGCCAGAACGGGTGAATTCTTTCGCCCCAAGTGGGCATCCGACGGCGGTGCCATGGAAACGCGCTCACCGGTAAGATCCTGTTTGTTGCTGTCGTCGGCTCCGGTACTCATTTTGACAATTTTTGTACGTGTAAAACATCGGAGTCACCAGTGTGAGGTATAGTTGGCGTAATCAAACTTCTGCGATTATGCGTATTGTTTATTTCAGTACCCTTATGCACATGGGGTTATACTCTCCTTTTTTGCCGTAACCGAGACGTTACTCTTGACATCCCTCTGACGTGTGTAGTAGGTGAGTAGCAACAAGAGAAAACAGCTGTTTGGGCCATTATATTCTCCAATTAAGTAAAAATAACACTATACACATATCTGTCTTAAATTTTCCGGTAACTGACCATTTGATGACTTTTCTCGTGGTACAGGACCATATTTAAAAAATATGTACTGTTAAAAGAAGAATTGTTACTGAGTCCGATGTGGTTAATTGTATTAGCAAATAAAAATACCTTAACTCCTAAAATTCCTGTGATAATTCTCATACAATAAATGAAATACATTCCTTAAACCTACAGAAATACCTTCAAAAGAATACCCAAGTTGTCGTAATTCCAAAAAAACAATCGAATTATTAAACCTTGAATTACTAGTGCCATCGGCATACAATATACGCTGCATAAGAAATCGCAATACAATGCAAATACGCCTCCGTAAAAATGAACATGATGTATTAGAAATCACTAAAGCGCTAGCGCTATCGAAGCTACTGGAACAATTTAATAAAAAAACTGAAGCCTGAGCATGAGAGAAAACTGTTGGTTAAACCACAAATAAACCAAAAGCACTATGGAAACAAATAAAATCTATTGTTGTAAGAATGGATGAAAGAAGATTAACGAAAGAGGTAAAGCGTGTCTGGCGGCAGAGTTATATTTTAAAAAACGAATATCTCAATAAGTTATAAACAGTGCGGGGGTGCAGTGAAGGTGGTGTCATTAGAATCACCGATCGTGCGGATTTCTTAGTCACGATGTCGCAGTGGTGCAGTGGTGCAGTGGTGCAGTGGTGCAGCGGTGCAGTGGTGCAGTGGTGCAGTGGTGCAGTGGTGCAGTGGTGCAGTGGTGCAGTGGTGCAGTGGTGCAGTGGTCGGGTGAGCATCGCGCGTTCGCTATTGAAGCATTTTTCAAGAGTAACGATTCTTACGTACTCGCTCGCCGACAGTTTTGTTCACATTTCAATATTCGACGGATAGGCGATGGGCCGAGTGTGAATTTAATTCGTTCGTGGGTGGAGAGGTTCCGCGCAACTGCTTCGGCTATGAACACACCACGGCCAGGACCTAGTCGATCGTCAAGGACCCCCGAAAACATTGAACTGGTTGAACGCAGTTTACGTGAAAATGCACGACTTTCGATACGGAAAAGGGCAGCTTCACTGGGACTTCCAAGAGCATGCGTGCATGAAATTTTGAAAAAAGATATGAAGTTTCATCCTTTTAAAATTCAAATAATTCAAGAATTGAAAAAAAATGACTTTGCGTCACGCAAATTTTTTTGTGAAACCATGTTGGAGCGTATTCGCACTGTGAATTCCATTTTTTGGAGCGACGAGGCTCGTTTTCATTTAAACGGACACGTAAACTAGCAAAATTGCCGTTACTGGGCTCTAAGAACTCGCAATCCTCGACTGAAGCACTTTTGGTGCTCCATTACATTGCCCAAGGGTAACTGTTTGGTGCGCTTTATCCACGAATGGGATAATCGGACCATTTCTTTTTGAAAATGCACGGGGCCAAGCGACGAATGTCAATGGTGAGAATTATCGGCTCATGATTTTGAATTTCTTTTTGCCGAACCTGCGAGCTCATTCATCATTCTCATCAGTCTCATCACACACGTGGTTTCAACAGGATGCGGTACAGGTGCGACCGCACACACGGCCAGAGCTTCGATGGATTTGTTGCAAGAAAATCTCCCTCAAAAACTGATTAGTCGCTTTGGGGACATCCCGTGGCCACCGAGCTCACCCGACCTAACTCCAATGGAATTTTTTTTGTGGGGCTACCTCAAAGAGAGAGTTTACGCCAACAATCCGCGAACTGTTGTGGACTTAAAAGAAAATATTCGGCGAGAAATCAACGCAATTGAACCAAGTTTACTGCAGCGTGTGGCACGGAATACGAGGCTCCGTTTCGAACAGTGTGTGTGTGTGTGTGTGCAACAGGATGGAAGACATTTGGATGACATTATCATTAAAAAATGAAATCCGCATTTGTACTCTATCTTTTAATACTTTTAGTTAAATTATATGTCAAACATATTATTTTTTATTTAAATTTGAAAACGTAAATCTGCTACCAGACACCCTGTATATAAGGTAAGAATGCTTGGCAAAATCGGTGCAGGTCGACCTAGGCGGACATGTTGCGATCAAATCGAAGATGTCTTAAAGAAAGGCCGGGTCAAGAGTACACGCAGCCGCAGAGCATGCATCAAGACGCTCATGTGAGTGGAGGAAGCGAGAGAGGTGTGCCAGGATTGTAGCAGGTGGAGAGAGGTGGTCTCTGCCTACCCCACTTGGAGCGAGGCGTTATATATAATATATGTACGTATGTAAAATCTATTACACATTTAAATCGAACTAAAATTGTGAGTTCGAATCTTTTAGGCATGAAACGTATCTCAGAAGTATCAGTTAATTTTGTGAACGGCTACTTCCCTAACGTATGTCGTAATCTTGCCCAAAACAAAATTAAAAGTAACAAAAGCCAATTCTCGCATAGTTTACCCACTCGGACGACCTCTTTTGTGCTATTAAACACTCCTCTAGACGAAGTACATAATACTTTAATGAGCTATAATTCAGACGATGTTTGTGACAGCATCTCTACTAAATTCCTCAAGTTAGCAAATAATCAAGTTATCCCTTTTTTCTTTTCTTTTTTTTCGGTGGGAAATCTTCGAAAAGATACTCGTCCTCCTGGGGGGAAGTCAGAGTTATGTGGAGATTTTTACCCACTAAAACCCCCTCGGTGGTCACCTTCGGCGTTTGGCGTGGTCACGGGATCTCCGTTCGGAACACAACCGCGGCCTCGCTAACGCTATGCTGGGATAGCTCGTCCCGGGGTCTGCTTATACAGACCCTACCAGCCTCGTGAGTATTACTTCAATGACCGGAGACCACGTCCAGCCATTGTCCTCCTCAGGGTCGTTTAGAAGGCGATGAGAACCGCCATCCTGATCGCTAACAACCCCAAAGGCCCCATTATGGTAGGGGAGCACCATTCACCGGTGCGACGTGTTGACACACGGTAGTGCCACGACGGTTTCTTCTCCGAGCGGGATCTGTCCTCTCTCTATCCCGCTCAGCAGCCTCCTTTTGTCTTTAAGAGGACCAATCGTGCCTCTTTTCATGTCTTAGGGAACTTGGAGCTACGGAGACAGTGAATAGCTGTCTCAATCTGTTGCCCAAAGCAGCCATTCACAAAACCCAGACCCGTCTGGATTGCTCGGTCACACTCATTTCGTTCTCCCACTCCCAAAAAGATGTGGGGCGAACGGAAGGACTTGTCCGTCTCGGTGGAAAAAGGATACTAATAACTCTCTCAAGGAAAACCGGATCTAAAGTTTCCGTCAACGGAGGCATCCACGGCCGAAGCTTGCCCAACACCATCTTGTACGGACGTCCCCATGGATCATTATCGAGTCCTTCCAATAGCTCATTCCAGGAGCGAGACCTTGTGCTAGTAATCGCAATCTGCAGCGCTTTTGTAGCCGATCGATATTTCCTATAAAGTCTGGCTACCTCTTCGTCTGGAGCTCGCCTGCTCTTCCTTCGGGGTCTGGTGTACTGGTGACGGCATCTCAGACAAGTTGCGCGTAGAAACAAAGTTTCTGGAGACCACCAGTACACAGATCCGCACTTGGAACGGTTAACTCGGGGCATTGACACATCACAAATTTGCGTTAATGTATCCTGAAACCATTTCGTTTCTCTTTCCGCATCGGACTGTATATCATCGGTACTGGACCATGCAGCAACACTGGCAGCAGCCAAAGCCTTGTCCCGGTTAAACCGTCTAAAACACCAGCGCCCCTTTGAACTTTATTGTCTGCGACTGGAGTTAGCATCAGGTCCTCGAATCACGACGTTAAAGGTGATGTGGCGGTGGTCAGAAAGGGTGATCACCTCCTCTGCAACTCGCCAGCCTGATATTATGCGCATTGCGGCAAGAGTCGCCCATGTAAGATCCACGACCGACTCCCCTTGCTACCGCACGCATGTACTAACGAACCCCGTGTTCATTAGTCGGAGATCCAATTCAGCCTCCCATTCCATTGTTGTATTTCCCTTCGCATCGTCTCTGGTGTTTTCCCACACTCTATGATGTGCGTTGAAGTCGCCTAAGACGATTACGGGACGAGGTAGGCATGTGCGGACGCAAACTTCGTCTAAATACTCCTCGTAGTCGGCGAGTGACTTGTTGGGAGATACGTAACAGCCCACTATGGCGAGACCACCCCATTGAACAGCAATGTATCTCCGTCCTCTTCTCAGGAAGGAGCAGGGTGGAGCTCCCTCTCTGCCCGCCCAAAAGATCGCTACAGAGCCTATGTCATCACCAAACCAACCAGGATGGCTGGGAACTACATAAGGCTTCGGCATCACTATTAGAGCAACCTTATCCTTACTAACCGTTTGCAACAGCAGGAGCTGTGCTTTACGGCAGTGGTTTAGGTTGCCTTGGAGGACTCTATATGGCGTGAATAGTAGGCCGCTCCAACCTCCATTTTCGAGCATGAGCTCGATGTTGCGGCTGAGGATAATGACGCTGCCGTAATTAAGGTAACAATAGGATACTTCCTAGCTTTCCTTCTGTTTTTGTCCGTTGATAGAAAGCACCTCTTTCCAAACTTATGGCAAGAGGGACGCCCTAGGTCCGAACACAGTGCGCATTTGAGTACAGTTGCATTACACTCTTTTGCCTTGTGTCCAGACTCTCCACAGGCAAAGCAACGTGTGCTCCGGTTTATTTGGTTCGGGCACTTGCAACCAACGTGTCCCTGTTCCATACACCTGAAGCAGTACATAGGCCTTGAGCTCATTAGTTCCACACGAACCGATCCCCAGCCTACGCGTACACGTCCTGAAGTCACCAGTGTACGGATAACTTTAACAGGACACCGCAACCGGCATGTACCCATGCTCGTGTTTGTTCTATAGATCTCATCGATTTTAATGTCATCCAATGAACACCCCCCTCCCCTCCCCGCCTCTGCGTCCGCTTCCGTGACTTCTCGCGAGCTGACGGTATCGTCAAGATCCCTTAGCCGCAGTTCGCCTGTTTTAACAGGACGACTGATTCTTATATTTACGTCGGAAAGGACCTCTCGCATCTTTGCAGCCAATTTGTCTGCCTTTTGGCTGCATTCGTCGCCGCCTATCTCCAAAAGGAGTCCTCCAGTAAGAGACCGTTTTTCGCGAAGACTCGATACCGACGTCTGCCAGCCGGATCCTTTCCTTTTGCAGTCTCCATTACCTTAGCATAGGTAATGGGGGATTCTTCCGGCAATGTTAGTGTTACGGCAGCTTGTGGCTCGCGGAGGCTTCTTCCGCAGCCCTTTCCGAATTGCAGATTTCTTCGGTACCATGGCGGGCCTTACAATTGTCGCCCAAGTGGTTGCTGCTACCGGTGGTGACACAGATATCGATTGTGGTTGGCCCACAGGAGGCATGTCCGCCACTGCTGGATGTTTATTCCGCCGTAGTTTGGACTTTCGTGGCCCTCATGTTGGTATAGTTTGTTGCTGCGGATTTGCTATTGTCCGCGGCGCCGCGGCAGATACTGGCTTCGATGGCGGTCGGTGCAGCAGAAGTAACCGTCGTCAACAGCGGCGGCGGATTTGGTACCACCCCACTCTTTAGACCTAATGAAGGTCTTATGGCTCTATCGAGGAAGATTTTTGCTTCAAAAGCAGCTAGCTTAGTATCAATAGTGGCAGATATGCGTTCCATGAGTCCTTCTCCGCCATCTGTGGATTCAAAAGAAGCATTCCCATTCCTTGGATGCCGAGCAGGTGCCACTTTAGACCCGACACGAGATGCGGTGCCTTTACGGAGATGGTTGATCTCCTCCGTTAGACTTTCTAGCCTTGCCGTCAATTGGGTCAACTGAGATCGCAATTCCGCGTTCTCTTTGGCCAACGACTCGGTATAACAGTCACCGGGACCGTCACCGTATCTTCGCAGAAGTTCTTCTGTTGCGCATTCACATTGCGCGTAGCAATTCTTAAGCCACGCACATATGTACCTTTCAGGTTATTAGAGCGATCCGCGACTTTCTCGATCACCTCCAGGTTGTCGTCAATTTGTCGCTGAGGATCGACACAGATGCGCATTAAGCGGGCCAACTCCTCGTCGTTCTGGAGCCTTTTCTTTGTCCTTGTGTTTCTTGGTATCACGAAGGGGTCGGAAAAGTCTTCAGAGAGCTCAACTTCTTCCGTTGTCTTTCTGCCTTCCGAATTCTCTGCTGACACTGCTACAAATTTAGCGGCTATAGCATCGGGACTCGGAGGTTTTGTTCTCCTTTTCCCTGTCAGTGCAGGCCTCTGTTTGGCAGACAGGAGCGATGCATTAGAAACATCAGAGGCGTTTCCATCGCTTTCGCTGACCGTCTTGCCAATTTTTGTTACGGCTCTCTTGAATCGGCCTCTTGTGTTTTTTGCCGGACACGATAATCTATCTGATCTCATATCTTCTTTATCGCTTTGATCCCCTGATGTGCTGGGACCCACGGTCGACGGTAAAGCGTCGCCGAGATGCAGGAATGTGCCCCCCCAGATACGATGGGGCATCCCGGGCTAGGCCCGGGAGTGGACTCTCCAGCATTGCTGGTACCACCCTAGGGTAGTTTTTCATTATTTCCTGCTTCCATAATTTTCTTTTCCTTTAAACGGTGTGGTCCTTTCGGTTACCCCCCCCCCCTCCTCCCAAAACCTTTCTCAAGTATCCCCCACCCAACAATCTTTCTACTCAATGTCTATAATTCTTTGCAACCATTCACGACGGAAATATTTGCAAGGCATTATTGCAGAGTAATCAGCTCCCGGACCGTTAACAACTGGATTTTCTACCAGCCACTCATCCCGTCGGCACTGCTGGACCTTGGGATTGGAGTTATTTTTGTATAGAGGTTTTCTTCCTCGTAGCTCTGCAGAAAATACCCCCCACCTAGCAGAGCCCCCGGTTCCTACTAGAATTACGGATTGCCCGGAGTTGCCAAAAGCCAAGTGCGCCTGGCACATCACCGCACGCATCGCATCCCCCGTTACCTCTTATAAAAAGAGGGATACTGGGAGCGACTTCAAGCCTGCAAAGGCCCGCCTCATGGACAATAACTCCTTGGCCGTTTTCCAGTTATATTGAACTGGTGGTACGCCCCGAACCCTGCCAGTTTTGGTCCACGTCGGTTTCCCGATACCATCCATATCTGGATGGCGTTCCCCTATCCGCAAACCGGGGGACGCGCCCGATTGAAGTTCTGGCAACTCCACACGGGATCAAATTATCCCTATATCAAGTCACTTTATCAACCTGTGCTTTAAGCAAGATGTATATCCGCAACGATTAAAACAATCTATAATTACAGCAGTGTATATGGGCGAGGAGAGTAACGATGTTAACAGATCGATTTGGGTGCTGTCAGCCATCTCAAAGTTAGTAGAAAAAATAATAAATAAGAGATTAACTTCATACCTAGAGAAATATAAAATTTTATCCAAAAATCAATTCGGTTTTAGACAGGGGCAATCGACAGAGGATGCTTGTCATCGAATTAAGCTCACTTATATTTAAGAATTTGAGCAGTGAAAAGAAATGCCTAACAGTCTTCCTAGACATTAAGAAAGCCGCTGATACCGTGTTCGTCCCTGCTCATAAGAGCACTTATAAAAGTAAACTGGAAAATATTGGTAAAAGAGATATCCCACTGGAATTGCTTAAAAATTACTTAATTAACCGGGAACGCAAGTTAAAATCGATAAATATCTTAGTGAACTAACAATGGTAACTCACGGGGTACCCCAAGGAAGCGTTTTAGGACCTACCTTATTCTTTTTGTTTTTTTTTTTTTTAATTCGCTTTCTCTTCTAGTTAATTTTAGCTAGGGCCCTGTCTTTCTTTTCTTTGATATTTTATTTATTTTACTTTCTCATTCCTTATTCTTATTCTATACTTCTTTCCCTTCTTTCTTTCCTTTCCATCTTTTACACAATTTCATCTTTCACCCTTTATTTTTCATCGATCACTCTCCATCCTAATTCCTTTCATCCATCCCTCATAAGCGAAGACAACACTCATACAATTTTTATTATTTACAATATTCCTAATTTATACATGTATATATTTTTACATTTACATTTTTTCTCCTTTTTCATTTTTTACATATCCATTTTTTTTTTTGGAACTTTACAATTCAGATCCTTATTGTCTATCTATTTTCTATTCTCAATAGTTGTCACAGTTTGTACATCACAATTTTTTCCTTATATTAATGTCCATGTATCTGTTCTATGTATTTATTCTATCCTTATTCCTGTATATGATTTTACCTATTATTCTCCTGCTAAATTTTAGGAATATGTGCCCACTGTTGTCTTCACTCATCAGAGAGGCGATACTACCAGCGCTTATCTTCTTTCCCAACTCGGTCTCACACTTGCAGCGCTCCTTTCCAAATACGGGATACCAAGCCACAATATGTACCACGGTCTGGTCCACCGCCGGGTCACAGATGCTCGAGGGAGTCTCCCTGAGCCTAAACCTATGCAGGTACTCGGAGAATCTCTCGTGTCCCGTGAACATCTGGACCAGAACCGTGTCTAGTTCCACACGACGGAGTACACGGTAAGCCAAGGCGACGTCCGGGAAAAATATCCGCGTTGTCGAAACCGTCGTGCCTTCCACGTAGCGCCTGTTCCATTCGTCAATCGTATCCAACCGAAGTTGACGCTTGACGAACGAAACAGGACACTCCTCGTATTCTGGTCTCCTTTTGCTTCCTAGGGCAGCGTCCTTAGCCAGCTGGTCCGCCCTCTCGTTCCCCTCTGTCCCCGCGTGCGCTTTCAGTCAAAACAACCTTACATCCTTCCCTTTCTCTCTAGCCTCTTTTATATTTTCTTTCACACGCATCGCAAGGGGATGGAGGGTGGGTTGCTAGGTCGGATAACCTCCACGTGTGCCCGGGGGATGCAGTTACCCTTCGGACCTCTGTCCGGGGGTAAGGGCATCTCCTGGGACTGGTCTACCCTGGGCAACGGCAGCTGCTTTATGCTCTCGGTCATAGGGCAACTGTCGGCTAATAATCCGACACCACTGGCGTCGGGAAGTGACGATCCCACCGCCCGCTGAAGGGAAAACTGATATCCCTCGTGGATTCAATTTTCTCTTTGGCGCAATAAGTCGAGTCGCGCGGCTAGTCCGCCCCTAGGGCGGCTGTTGGCTTCGGCCACGCCGGGCGCACCCGTAGCCCGCTCATAGTACACCCCGAGCGGAGCGGGGACTGCGGTCATTGCGACCGGAGTCGAGAGGAAGACAACCTCCCAAATTACCCCAATCCTAAGGTACGGCGTGCCGATGGGATGAATGGCCAAGGGGAACTTGGTCCCAAGCGCCCGAAGCTGTGGATCAGCAAACCAACATTATGACAAGCAGATCTCAAGACATTGGTCCCCAGATGGGTCCCGGCTTTACGGCTGGGGAATCCCACACGGCGCCTGGCGCCGTCTGCCTTTCGTACTCTGAGGTGGGCAAGACTGCTTTAGACGATGGTGTGTGTGTGCAGAGGAGCGCCGATGGTTCGGCGAGTTGCACAATGGCGGATGTGCCGCGCCCAGCGATGGGCGCTGGCCAACCACACGGTGGTGACAGGCTTGCGCAACGTGCGCTATCGCTGACTGCGCTGCCCACAGCGCGGGTGGTGCTGGAGCGGCTGCGCTGGGAGCCATCCAAAAACGGGGGCGATGTCGACATGGCCCCTGTTTCCCGCATCAGCGACAACGAGGCTGCCGTTTCAGACGGCAGCCTCACTACGGTTGCGTCAGGCAGATCCCGCTTTTGGCAGGACCGCAAACGACGGCGTCCCAGCAAGGACGGCTTGTCGACTTCCTCGGAGGAGGACGGCAAGAGCGCCGGGGAGCTATACCCCGGCCCCAAGCCGGAGCGACGTGGGCATCCGCCCACGACGGGCAAGTATGTCGGCCTTAGCAAGGCCAAGGCCGCGTTCGACGCCGAGAGGCGTCAGGAGCTGAGGCTCCAGGCGGAAGAGGAACTAGTCGCGTCGGCGGCTAGGTTCCGCCGAAACCGGGAGCGGAAGCTCTCCCGATCGCCTGCGCTGAAGTCGAGGATGGCTCCAGACAAGCAGACGGTTGGGGCGTTGCAGCGGATGGTTCTCGACAACGCTGAGCTGATCAGTACGATCGCCAGCAAGTCGAGGAACCTCAAGTCCGGCCTGGCGCGGGACCTGAGTGATGCCGCGGCCTCCGTCAAGGTGGCTGTGACCACCATCGCGTCTCGCATAGTGACGGACGAGACGCGGCAGCTGCAGGCGGAGAACGCCCGCCTGCGCGCCGAGGCGGCCGATTTCCGCAAGGAGTTGGCCAAACTCAGGGCGAAGATGGACGAGTTGGAGCGGCGGGATAGACCCGCGCCTCCTCGTCCGGACGCCGGCGATGATTCTCCTGGGGAGAGGACGATTCGGCCGGCAAAAAAACGGTGCACGGGTGCCGATCGCCTCGTACCGGCGACTACGTCGGTAGAGGAGATCTGTCGCAACGTAATGGTGCAGGTGGGGACGATGGTGTCGGCCCGCCTGGCATCACTGGAGGACAGGCTTCTCCCGGAGAAGCGTGTCCGGCCACCGCTGGCTGCCGCGAGGCAGGCGGTATCGGCCATCAAGAATGCCGGTCCAGCGCCGAAAGTGGCCGCGGCCTCCGCGAACCCCGCCCCCAAAGCCTCCGTGGCTAAGGGGAAAGGGAAAGGGGGGCCGCAGAAGGCTGCGGGAAAGCTCCCTAAGTCCGCAGGTAAGTTCGTGCCCGCGCTCGCCCCACCTCCATTGGAGGAGGGGTGGACCGTCGTTGCGCGAAAGCCGCGATGGGCGAAGGAGCTGCTGCCGAAGCCGCAGCAGCGGCAGAAGCAGCGATAGCAGTCGCAGCCGAAGCCGCAGCAGCAGCAGCAAAAAAGTACTTGGGACTCGTCCTCGACGGCCGATGGAAGTTCGACGAGCACTTTCGGCAGCTGGGCCCGAAGCTCATTCGAGCGGCCGGGTCCCTGAGCCGCCTCCTGCCCAATCTGGGCGGGCCGAGCGTCGGATGCCGGCGATTCTACACGGGGGTGGTGCGCTCTATGGCGCTATATGGTGCGCCCATATGGGCGCAACACCTGTCGACCCGTAGCGTGACGCTGCTGCGCTCGCCGCAGCGCGTCATGGCCATACGGATCGTACGAGGTTACCGTACCATCTCCTTCGAGGCGGCGTGCGTCCTCGCCGAGACACCGCCGTGGGAACTCGAAGCGGAGTCGCTGGCTCGCCTCTACTGGCGGCGGAAGAGGGCCTTCGAGCGGGAGGGTTCGCTTCCGTCGCCCGACGAGGTGGAGAGGTGGCGCCGAAAGGCGCGTCGAGAGGTGCTTCGGGGATGGGAGCGGCGACTCCTCGAACCGTCGTACGGTCGCCTCACCGTTGAGGCCGTCCGGCCGGTCATCGGTGACTGGCTGGGCCGGGACTTCGGAGTCCTCAGTTTCTGCCTGGTGCAGGTACTCACGGGGCACGGTTGCTTCGGGAGCTATCTGCACCGGCAGAACTGCACGAGTAGGACGGACGAGGCGTGCAACGAGTGTGGCCACCCGGTGGACACATCGTCCCACACCTTGGCCGATTGCCCGCGATGGGGGGGGGGGGGACAGGGCCGCGCTCGTAGCGGCGATAGGGAGTGACCTCTCGCTACCGTCCATGGTCCGGACCATGGTCAGTGGCGAGGCGTTATGGAATGCGGTATCCCGATTCTGCGACTCTGTTATGACGCAGAAGCGGGAGACCGAACGTATCCGAGAGCGGGCGCCGAGGGGACAGGACGCGGTCGGAGCGCGATGACAGCTCACCGCCGCAAGGCGGGGCCGAGCGCACGACCGCCGAAATGCTTCTCGGCAGGAACCTGGCGCCGCGACCGACAAGGGCCGTCGGGCCGTTGCCCCCCTTGGAGAGGGTTCCTGGGGTACATATGGTGATGCGTCTCGTATTCCGACGCGTCGCCACGTAGGGATTTTTAACGGGAGGGGTGTGAAGCACCCCTCCTCGAGGTGGGCCCGGTCATTCGGGCGCCATTCGGGGGGTCGTGGATGAACTGCAATACTTTATCCCGCGACCCCACGAACACGTGGATGAGAGTGGAAACCCGTGTGAAGCTTTTTAGTCGGTTGGAGTCCGACACTACCACCGTCGCCGGCCCAATTTGGCGACGGGGTGTGCATTTCCGTTAGCATTTTGTTACACACGTAAATAAAAAAAAAAAAAAAAGGGGGATGGAGGGTGTCCGGTTATGTGACAGTTTGGAGGGCGGACCTAGAGTCACCCGCGTACCATGTTGCTTTCACTAATGCCAACAGCTCCGTCTGGTAGACCATGCAGAAGTTGGTCAACTTGAGTTTGTTGTTTTTTATCTCAACGGCGTCCCGCATTACGCAGTACGCCGCACCCACCTAATCGTCGAATCTGTTCACAGCTGCGCTGGAAGACGTGTTTAAGCGTTTGGACTTGGAAGGACTTGCCATCAATATAAACGGCGAGTATATGATGACTCACCTTCATTTCGGCGATGATAAGTAGTCATGGCTGAGAACCTGGAACACCTTGGCAAAATGCTCGATGACCTCTGTAAAGCATCTAAACTCATAGGCCTTAATATCAATATGGAGCAGACAAAAATTATGTCAAATGCCCATATTGCACCCAGGTTAATTATGGTTGTAGGCTCTACACTGGAAGTTGTTAATTAATATAATTACTTGGGACAAATAATTCAGCTTGGTAAGTCCAACTTTCAGAATGAGGTCAATCGACGACTCCAACTTGACTGGGCAGCGTTCGGGAGGCTACGTAGCATATTCTCGTCCCAACTACCGCAGTGTCTAAAGACAAAGGTCTTTAATTCGTGCATGTTGCCAATGATGAGTTATGGCACCGAGACGTGGCCGCTTACAGTGGGCCGCGTGAAAAGGCCGCAAGTCGCACAGAGCAATGGAAAGGGCTATGCTCGGGGTTTCCCTGCGTGATCGAATCGGAAATGAGGAGATCCGCAGGAGTCCGGTAATAGGGTCACCGACATTGTCCAAAAGGTTACTAGCTTTAAATGGCAATGGGCAGAAATGCACACCCCGTCGCCAAATTGGGCCGGCGACGGTGGTAGTGTCGGACTCCAACCGACTAAAAAGCTTCACACGGTATTCCACTCTCATCCACGTGTTCGTGGGGTCGCGGGATAAAGTATTGCAGTTCATCCACGACCCCCCGAACGGCGCCCGAATGACCGGGCCCATCTCGAGGAGGGGTGTGAAGCACCCCTCCTGTTAAAAAATCCCTACGTGGCGACGCGTCGGAATACGAGACGCATCACCATATCCACCCCAGGAACCCTCTCCAAGAGGGGCACCGGCCCGACGGCCCTTGTCGGTCGCGGCGCCAGGTTCCTGCCGAGGAGCCATTCGGCGGTCGTGCGCTCGGTCCCGCCATGCGGCGGTGAGCTGTCATCGCGCTCCGACCGCGTCCTGTCCCCTCGGTGCCCGCTCTCGGATACGTTCGGTCTCCCGCTTCTGCGTCATAACAGAGTCGCAGAATCGGGATACCGCATTCCATGACGCCTCGCCACTGACCATGGTCCGGACCACGGACGGTAGCGAGAGGTCACTCCCTATCGCCGCTACGAGCGCGGCCCTGTCCCCCCCCCATCGCGGGCAATCGGCCAAGGTGTGGGACGATGTGTCCACCGGGTGGCCACACTCGTCGCACGCCTCGTCCGTCCTACTCGTGCAGTTCCGCCGGTGCAGATAGCTCCCGAAGCAACCGTGCCCCGTGAGTACCTGCACCAGGCAGAAACTGAGGACTCCGAAGTCCCGGCCCAGCCAGTCACCGATGACCGGCCGGACGGCCTCAACGGTGAGGCGACCGTACGACGGTTCGAGGAGTCGCCGCTCCCATCCCCGAAGCACCTCTCGACGCGCCTTTCGGCGCCACTTCTCCACCTCGTCGGGCGACGGAAACGAGCCCTCCCGCTCGAGGGCCCTCTTCCGCCGCCAGTAGAGGCGCGCCAACGACTCCGCTTCGAGTTCCCACGGCGGTGTCCCGGCGAGGACGCACGCCGCCTCGAAAGAGATGGTACGGTAACCTCGTACGATCCGTATGGCCATGACGCGCTGCGGCGAGCGCAGCAGCGACACGCCACGGGTCGACAGGTGTTGCGCCCATATGGGCGCACCGTATAGCGCCATAGAGCGCACCACCCCCGTGTAGAGTCGCCGGCATCCGACGCTCGGCCCGCCCAGATTGGGCAGGAGGCGGCTCAGGGACCCGGCCGCTCGAATGAGCTTCGGGCCCAGCTGCCGAAAGTGCTCGTCGAACCTCCATCGGCCGTCGAGGACGAGTCCCAAGTACTTCATCGAAGTACCGACGGCGATGGAAGTCCCACCGACTATCAGCTCCGCTCCCGGCGGAGGCGCATTCCGGGCGCCGTGGAAGCACAAGGCCTCGCACTTGCCCAGCGCAACCTCCAGCCCCAAGCGCCGAATGCGCGAGACGACGTGGGCCACGCCCGCAGTCGCCAACACGCGCGCCTCCCTAAAGGTGCGCGCGCGAGCCGTCACCAGGGTGTCGTCGGCGTAACAAGTCACGTCGACTCCACCGAGGTTGGCTCCGCGCAACACCGAGTCGTAGCCGATGTTCCACAGGAGCGGTCCAAGGACCGACCCCTGCGGAACACCGCACGACACACCTTGCCGACACCACTCGTCGCGCGTCGGGTACCTCACGGACCTGTCCGAGAGGTACGCCCCGATCGTACGCCTCAGGTAGACCGGGACCCCGAAGTGGACCAGCGCCGCGGTGATCGTGCTCCACGGAAGGGTGTTGAACGCGTTGGCGATGTCGAGTGACACCGCCAACACCACCTCTCCGCGAGCCACCGCCGCGTCCGCCAGGGCTCGCACCCTCGCTATCGCGTCTACGGTGGACCTGCCCCGGCGGAATCCGAACTGGTGTTCGCTCAGATCCGGTCCGACCTCCTCCATGTGTCGAACGAGGCGAGCTGCGATGACGCGCTCGAAGAGCTTGCTCACCTCGTCCAACAACACGATCGGCCGATACGACGACGGTGAGTCGGCCGGTTTCCCCGCTTTCCGAAGCAGGACCAATTTCCCCGCCTTCCATATGCGTGGAAACCGACCCTGCCTCAGCAACGCCGTGAACAGCGTCCGCGTCCAGGACTCTAGGGGACCCATAACTAGAGCCCACACGCGGCCGGGTATACCGTCGGGCCCAGGAGCGGTGTCCTTGACACGCATCCTTTGAACGGCAGCCGACAGTTCCCCTACGCTGACGCCCGGGACGTCGTCCGGGTCGAAGGAGTCTTCCCCCTCCCCCCCCCCCTCCCCAGCGCCGGGGGACAGAGTCGCTGTCGGTGGCGACCCTCGGTCGTCCCGCCGCGGGAACAGTGTGCGAACCGTCCGATCGAGAAGCTCCGGTGAGAGGCTACGAGTCAATGGGGGTCGCCAAGGGCGCAGCTTTTGCCGCACCCTCTTATACGGCTTCCCGAAAGGGTCGCCGTCCAACGACTCGAGCATCTCACGTTCGGACGCCTTCTTCGCCTCGGAGATCGCCGCCACCAGTACGGCCACGTCGGCCCTGTGCGCCGCGTACAGCCGCTCCTCCTCGGCCGTATCGCGCCTCCGTCGACGTCGGCACCTGTGGTACTTGCGTCGGCTCGCCACGCACGCGCTGCGAAGCCGGACGAGGTCCGCCGTCCACCAGTACGCACGGCACTTAGGAGGTAGGGAGCGGCGCGCCCGCGGCATGGCCGCGTCACACACGTGCGACACAGCCTGCACGAGCCTCTCCGCTTCCCGCTCCACGTCGACCGCCACCTCCTCCATGGAGAGGCCCGCCGCCTTAACCCGGCCCTCGCGGACCCAGGCCTCGACTAGGGCCGTCTCCTCGAGCCGGTCTCGGTCGAGGCGCTTCAGCGCCCACCGAGGGCCGTCCCCGATCAAGGGACGACAAGGATCGCCCGGAGTCGCCGAGGTCGCGGACACACTGTATCGGACATACAAATGATCCGACAGAGTCTCCACGCCCTCGAGCACCTCCCAATCCCCGATACGGCGGGCCACGGCGACCCCGGCGAACGTTACGTCCACTATGGAGCCGCCGTTTTTCCGCACGCACGTGTTCGCCGTCCCCCGATTAAGCACAATCAAACCCGCTCCGATCGCAAACTCCTCGAGCGCCGCACCGCGCGCGCTCGTCCGCGGGCATCCCCAAGCCACCGACTTGGCGTTGAGGTCTCCGGCGAGGAGAATGCGACTCGACCCTAGCCGGCCGATGAGAGCACCGATCTCGTCTAGAAGCCGCTCGAACTCCGCCAAGCAACGATTCGGCGAGAAATATGCTCCCACGACCAGCACGTCCCCCACCCGCCCGGCGACGTAACCCCGACCGCGTTCCACCAACTCTAGGTCGGGGGAGCCGTTCGAGGTCACCGTGCCTATGACCACCGATCCGTCCACGTCTCCCGCCCAGCTCTCCCGCGGTGGGACGTAGTACGGCTCGGTGACCACCGCCACGTTTATCGACCGCTCCGCCATGCTCTGGAACAGAAGGTCCTGAGCTCTGGCGCAGTGGTTGATGTTCGCCTGGAGGAAGTTCAGGTCCATCGTCACTCGACGGACATTTGAACCTCCTCCCGCGCGGCTTTCTCGCTCGCGCCGAGCGCCTGCGGTAGAGTGACCCTCGGGTCCCTACCGCCGCGCCTGCCGCCCTTCGTCGCCCCACCACCGACGACGCGCGCCCTGTCGCAGGCACCACCGCCGGATTTATGGTCAGCCTGCTTACCGGCCGCGCTGCATCGGCTGCAGTGCGGATTGGCGGAGCAGGTGGCCGCCCTGTGGCCGCTTTTTCCGCAGCGATAGCACTCATCGCTGCGGTCCGAGTCGGACTTACACTGCGCCCGCACGTGCCCCTTTTCGAGGCACCGGAAGCAGCGTTGCGGTCTGCTCGCGAGCAGTGTGACCTGCGCAGATACCCAGCCAACCAGGAGTCTGCCGCCGTCCACCACCCGCTGAGCCGCAAGCACAGGACAGCGTAGCCACGCCGTCCCGAGGCCGGAGGCGCCGAAGGAGACGCTGCCCGACCGAACCTGGTCGGCTGGACAGCCCCCCGCTCGCGCCACCGCGGCGACTACGTCAGCGCTGGTGACCGAGTCATCCAGTCCGGAGACCTTCAGCTCGGCGCACTTTACCGGTCTCGAGATCCGCGCGACATCCTCGCCGAGAGACTCGCGGAGCCTCTTGGCGAGGGTATCGGCTTTCTCGCCGTTTTCAAGACCGGGCACTTCAAATATTCGTGCTCCGGTCGCCGCCGTCTTGCAACGCATCCCGAGAATGCCGAGACCGTTCAGGTCGATCCGCTCCCGCGCCTGGGCGATCACTTCGGCGTACGTGACGCCCTTCGCGACCGCCTCAGGCGCAAGAGTAACCACGACCGCCGCGGACCGTGGGGCCCGCAGCTTTCGCGGCCGGTTCTTCCTGCCGGCTTTGCGCTTCGCGCTCCGACGCTGTTGCTGTTGCTGCTGCTGCTGCGGCTTCGGCTGCGACTGCTGTTGCTGCATCTGCCGCTGCTGCGGCTTCGGCGGCAGCTCCTTCGCCCGTCGCGGCTTTCGCGCTACGACGGTCCACCCCTCCTCCAATGGAGGTGGGGCGGGCGCGGGCACGAACTTGCCTGCGGACTTAGGGAGCTTTCCCGCAGCCTTCTGCGGCCCTACTTTCCCTTTCCCCTTAGCCACGGAGGCTTTGGGGGCGGGGTTCGCAGAGGCCGCGGCGCACATTTTGGGTAACGTATATTTATACAGACATCTTTATAAGCTGTCTATTATAAATCACTTGATCAAATTAACTTTATTACACTGGCCAATTAACTTTATGCTTTCTTCATCTTTAATATATATATGACGTGACTCTGTTCATTTTTCCTTACGAAAATTTACCATCGCTCGCGCATATAAACTTAAAACCAGGATCTTTTATCTTCCTACGAGCGGCCGCATGTCACTGTTTATTTATCGGCGTGAGATGTTCAGATACAAACACTGGCACACGCCGGCCCCCGATTCCTAGATGCTCGGAATTCAATTTGTTGTCCAAATTATTTTTATTGAACTTAGTAACCGCAGCCTTACTTAGCAACTCATCGCGGCGGCGTTGGCTGCGTAGTTCAATAATCACGGAGCGGGGACGGTCGTTCTCCTTGTTAAGTTTGGCAATACGTGTTACGTGCAGAATGTCGCTGTCGCCAAAAGGATTCTCGACAATTCTACCCAGCTGCTCAAGAGTCGTTATTAAATTTTCTGACTCGATTTCAGGGATCCAATGGATCTCAATATTTGGGGAAGCATACTTTGTTCTACTTGTCCCAGTCTATTTATCAAGTCCGTCACTCGTAATGTTTAATTATTGTATTTACAAACTAAATCAGATATTATAATGTATCGTTCCTCTCGTTTACTATTTGCTTTGAGTTCCTCGTAGAGTTTATTAAATATTGTTAAAGATTCGTGAAAGTCAGCTGTTTGTTGGAAAATATTCGTTAAGTGTTCAGAACAACTAGTGTTTGATAGTTTTCGTTACTTCCTGTTTAATAATGGTACGTAAATGTTCCTCAGTAACACAGGAGCCATCGCTGTCACATTCCGAGCTCTGTTGTTTTGTTCGCAAAGTAATTTCTTCCTTCTTCAAGAGCGTCATCATCATCAGAAGTGGCGGATCGACTTGCTGCTCTAGCAGGAGTATTTATGTTGACAGATATTGGTATCTCATTACAACATTCCTGACAACTCCAGTTACGGTCTTGATCCTTAAGAAAGTAAGATTTAGGAGTTATATTAGCACATAGCAAATGATATCCTACGCCACGTGTGGAGGATATCGTGTGTTCTTTCTTAGAAAGTTTTTTTTTTACATCCAGAACAAATCTTTGGGGCTGATGACATTTTTCCTTTCTTTTATCTTATCAAATTATTATCGAAATAAATTATTGTTTCTATGTAAGAAAATCAAAAATGTGTGTCGATAAAAGAAAAACTATATTAGCACGAGTCGACCTTGCGGCCCGGGCTGACGGCTGCACAAAAACTTCTCTGACAAATCGCTTGACCGTAGCGTCGTCAAGCTGTGCTGCTCCTTTACAGGATGTACACAAGTCCGAATTAGGAGTTCATGAAATAATATATCAGATACTGAAATAAAAGTGTAATCTTGTTCGTGCCGTCTTTTATTACACCAATAGATAATTATGAAACTGTTTTTGGTTTATTCACTGTTTTTTACACAATATTAAACATTAATTATCTACACAGTGCCGCAGCTGTCGTGCACTGCTCACGGCGGTGCACTGCTCACGGCGGTGCACTGCTCACGGCGGTGCACTGCTCACGGCGGTGCACTGCTTACGGCGGTGCACTGCTCACGGCGGTGCACTGCTTACGGCGGTGCACTGCTTACGGCGGTGCACTGCTCACGGCGGTGCACTGCTTACGGCGGTGCACTGCTCACGGCGGTGCACTGCTCACGGCGGTGCACTGCTTACGGCGGTGCACTGCTCACGGCGGTGCACTGCTTACGGCGGTGCACTGCTCACGGCGGTGCACTGCTTACGGCGGTGCACTGCTTACGGCGGTGCACTGCTCACGGCGGTGCACTGCTCACGGCGGTGCACTGCTCACGGCGGTGCACTGCTCACGGCGGTGCACTGCTTACGGCGGTGCACTGCTTACGGCGGTGCACTGCTGACGGCGGTGCACTGCTCACGGCGGTGCACTGCTTACGGCGGTGCACTGCTTACGGCGGTGCACTGCTTACGGCGGTGCACTGCTCACGGCGGTGCACTGCTCACGGCGGTGCACTGCTCACGGCGGTGCACTGCTCACGGCGGTGCACTGCTCACGGCGGTGCACTGCTCACGGCGGTGCACTGCTCACGGCGGTGCACTGCTTACGGCGGTGCACTGCTCACGGCGGTGCACTGCTCACGGCGGTGCACTGCTTACGGCGGTGCACTGCTTACGGCGGTGCACTGCTCACGGCGGTGCACTGCTCACGGCGGTGCACTGCTCACGGCGGTGCACTGCTCACGGCGGTGCACTGCTCACGGCGGTGCACTGCTCACGGCGGTGCACTGCTCACGGCGGTGCACTGCTCACGGCGGTGCACTGCTCACGGCGGTGCACTGCTCACGGCGGTGCACTGCTCACGGCGGTGCACTGCTCACGGCGGTGCACTGCTCACGGCGGTGCACTGCTCACGGCGGTGCACTGCTTACGGCGGTGCACTGCTTACGGCGGTGCACTGCTTACGGCGGTGCACTGCTCACGGCGGTGCACTGCTTACGGCGGTGCACTGCTTACGGCGGTGCACTGCTTACGGCGGTGCACTGCTTACGGCGGTGCACTGCTTACGGCGGTGCACTGCTCACGGCGGTGCACTGCTTACGGCGGTGCACTGCTTACGGCGGTGCACTGCTTACGGCGGTGCACTGCTCACGGCGGTGCACCTCGAGCCTCGCTACAGACAATCTTGACATGTAAGAAATAAAATCGCTGAGAAGTATTGTACAATAACGCGCCCAGTTGTATCGAACTGCCTACTACTACTACTACTACTACTACTACTTACCAGAACATCTCAACCTAATTACGTTACTTTAACAGATAATGAAATAAACATTATAATTTCACACATTATCATTCACTATTCATATGAGATAACAATAATTCCATGTAGAATGTAAGGATTGTTTTAAAAAAGTGCACTTATTTGTATTGTGTTGCACTCCTGCCCCGCGCCGTCCTGCACGAGAACAAAATAAATACAAAAATGCGTTCAACAATTATTTAAATACCGTCATCACTTCTTCCTGTTTTCCTTTTGTACGTACACCCCCCCCGCCGCGTGCACTACTTTTTGAGAAATCCTTGTTGTTAGCGTTGCTCTCGTCTCGTGCTGTGGTCTGCCTGCCGACTGCTCTCCTGCACGTTCCAGCGTTTTACTCTGGACAAAGTTCTGTTGTTACGTACTCCGCAACAGCGCCACCTGTGGTTGCCGCCGCGACCTTGAGTGTCGCGCGCCCTCTGCCGCTCCGCACGACACCTAGTAACAATGTAACAGCGCTCATTTTTTTTAAAGCTTTACAAATATTTTTTGTATATAAATTGATATAACTTCTCTGTTGGCGGATAGAAGTAATGATGGCGACACCGCGCGCGCATTAACGAGTTGGCATGAGCAGTACTGTCCGCAGCATTTCAACTTGCAACAAAATTTGGCTAAGCTAATGCCAGTACGGACATTAGTAAATGGCAATGGATTTGATTTCAATACGAGTTCATTATGCGGCCGAGCGGCGCGCAGGGGCGGACGCGAAGCTCGCAAGAACAGGTGTACCTGCCCCTGACCGTGGGGCCTGAACGTGATTCCCGAGTCGTAAGTGATGAGTGTTGTACTTTCCCCGGTATTGTCTATACACATGGCGAAGCCTCGCTGCCGCTGCACATCTACTGCAACTCTACAGAGTTGGTATTGCAGACCTGCACGCCGGACATCGGTCGCTGAGCACATATCCACTGACCCCATGAAGTTTTACACGACGCGGATACTGTCGCGAAGTGGATGTCGCGAAATCTATCTCAACAATTAAATAAATATGTACGACCACATTGTGGATAATTATTTTCAAAGAAACCGGAAGCACGTTCTGCATACGACGCAGCACGCCGCTACTGCGATGTGCGAATAATTAGCTGAACAGTGCAGCGCCTGCGCAGGCTAGCAGCGCGCAGTTGTAAAGGGATCGAACAGCGGGTTGATTTTACTGAAGTAATTAGGCAGGTGCAGCACAACCGCGAGTGGAGCAGCTCCCAGCGGGCCACGTCGGGCGTCGTCTGCTCCTGTTGTAATTAGTCGCCTAATACGACACTTGAAGTAATCTTCTTCCATCTAATATTACACTTTGCACTTGTACGTAAGGGTAATCGAAAATGAAGTGTCGACTATTCGTCCGTACGTCCGCACGGTCTGACGGCTGGGCCGCGACTGAACGTCCATTGTACTACTACGTGGGACTAACCTAACCTTTTTTTTATGGTTTCGGGGGGGAAATCTTCGAAAAGATACTCTGCCTCCTGGGGGGAAGTCAGAGTTATGCGGAGATTTTTACCCACTAAAACCCCCTCGGTGGTCACCTTCGGCGTTTGGCGAGGTCACGGGATCTCCGTTCGGAACACAACCGCGGCCTCGCTAACGCTATGCTGGGATAGCTCGTCCCGGGGTCTGAACCTAACCTAACCTAACCGTGATCGTAATCATGTTCAGCGCTCACACTCACCGTCAGGGAATCACCGTCAAACCGGTGCAATGGAAGCGCAGGTGTACCGAGCTGGCGCGGGCTCTGCGCGGAGGCTGCTCTGTGCCGCGTTGCGCAAACCTTGTAAAAACCGTCGGCAAACACGCTGCATAATGCAAGGGCGCGAGCGGGCGCGTGCGGGCGCGGCGCGCGTGCGAGCGGGACGGCGAGCGGTGCGTACGCAAGTGCGCATCCGGTGGTGAGGGCAGAGGGCGGTTCGTCGCTGAGCGGCGCGGGGCGGTGCGGGGCGGTGCGGCGCGTTCCGTTGGTGAATTATTGAAGGCGGCGACCGCCCCGCGGGCCGGGAGCGCCGGGGGCGGGGCGCAGGCCGCGGGCCCGCCGCCGCCACTTGCCGCTCGCCTTTCCACCGTCACACCATTTCCTGCGGCGCGGCCAACTGAAGCCAAGCAAGCGGTCGAGTGCGATGACCGCGCTGCTGCTCACTCGTCGGCGGCTGTGAGGCGGCTGTGAGGCGACGGTGACCAGCGGCCGGTGGTGGCCGGCGGTGACCAGCGGCCGGTGGCGGCATGGAGCGGAGCGCCTGAAGCGGCCGCGACCCCCGCAGACAGGTCGGTGCGCTCTCGTAACCATTAATTGTACGGAACTAACGGACCCTTCATAATCAACATATTTTTTAATTATTAAAATAGTTAAATTGCATGAGTTTAAGTACCAGTTCCGCCTGGCGACTACGAACACGTTCATAGTGCCGTGTGTAGTGCGCGTGCGCGTGCGCGTGCGCGTGCGCGCGGGCTGCGCGTGAATGTCAGGTTCAGCGCGCGTCGCGCCCCCAGTCATACGGTGTAACGGTTGCGACTAAGTGTTCACGTAATATTAAGGGAAACCTTACAGCCACCGCGAGGTACCGGAAGAGCCGATCGGTCAGTGTCTAAAATATATAAAATAAAAATGCGAATTAGTTAAATTAGGCGATTTAATAAAAAAATGAAACTGCTGCCTCAGCGCCAGCGCTGCCACAGCTGACGCGTCCGTCCGAGCCGCAAGAGGCAACCTGTTGGCAACCGGCGAGGTTGTCTGCACGCGGTCACGTGGCCCGACGCGCAGTAATTATGTATATAACGCATACATATACGGTTATAACGAAGTAACTTCGTTATAACGAAGTTATTCGTTATAACGAAGTTATTCGTTACATTTATTTCTCATCAACTCCTCGGCGCAGATCCCGCAGGATGCCCGCAGCAGCACGCGCCGCTGTTGCGCGCGCAAAGCTACACGATGCCGCTTCCGGCCAGGCCGAGTGCTGCTCGCGCGCGTGCGCCGACCCATTCAATAGTTCAAATATTTATCACTCCTCATTAACTTGGATTGCCCTCTTTGTGCAAACGCTCGCTCGCCGCGGGCGCGGTGCACGGTGCGCGGTGCGCGGTGCGCGGTGCACGGTGCACTACCACAGTGTATCGGCACAAACCGGGCCAGTCCTGCTGCGCGTGCTCTGCTGCTGTCACGGGGCGTGCAGGCTGATACTTTGATTTGTTAATTGTCCTCGGGAATAGCCACAAACAACAAGCGCCCGCGGTGCACTGGCCGCGACTGCGCCGGTGCACCGCGCCCGCGCGCCACTCACACGCACCCACCTTCACTGCTGGCAGCACCCGGCTGCCGGAGACCGTCTGGCTAGGTACCACAGCACTGCCTACTTCTGCCGCCAAACAGTATTGTGCGAATATTACTGAGTTCCGGTTTGAAGGTTGCTGTAGTTAGTGAAATTACTGGGTAATAATATATTTTTAGGAGCAGGCGTATCACTTACCACCAGGTGATCCTCACACTCCTAGCTGCTGCGTCAGGCGCGCTGCTCGGAGCTGGTCTCCACTACTTTTCCTCCAAACTCTGTTCCTTTCCCGCCGCACCCTCACTCACACCATAGAGCTAAACCCTTAACTTGCTTGTATCTAATGATAAGTTTACGGGGACAGTTCCGCTGCGCTGGAGGCGCAATGGTGTACACTGCGGTGGTGTACGTGTACACTGCGGTGGTGTACGTGTACACTGCGGTGGTGTACGTGTACACTGCGGTGGTGTACGTGTACACTGCGGTGGTGATCTCATCTCTCTAAACGCTGTAGAAAATGACTGTGTGGATGTAAAGTCACCGTATATACCTGACTAACACCCACCCCCACCCTCATTCCCCGTAACACAGGATATACTTTGGAAGATTTCTCTCCCAAGGTCAATAGACAAACGAACACGCCGAGATACACATCACTTGAGTAATAAAGCGTGTCTGGCGGCAGAGTTATATTTTAAAAAACGAATATCTCAATAAGTTATAAACAGTGCGGGGGTGCAGTGAAGGTGGTGTCATTAGAATCACCGATCGTGCGGATTTCTTAGTCACGATGTCGCAGTGGTGCAGTGGTGCAGTGGTGCAGCGGTGCAGTGGTGCAGCGGTGCAGTGGTGCAGTGGTGCAGCGGTGCAGTGGTGCAGTGGTCGGGTGAGCATCGCGCGTTCGCTAGTGAAGCATTTTTCAAGAGTAACGATTCTTACGTACTCGCTCGCCGACAGTTTTGTTCACATTTCAATATTCGACGGATAGGCGATGGGCCGAGTGTGAATTTAATTCGTTCGTGGGTGGAGAGGTTCCGCGCAACTGCTTCGGCTATGAACACACCACGGCCAGGACCTAGTCGATCGTCAAGGACCCCCGAAAACATTGAACTGGTTGAACGCAGTTTACGTGAAAATGCACGACTTTCGATACAGAAAAGGGCAGCTTCACTGGGACTTCCAAGAGCATGCGTGCATGAAATTTTGAAAAAAGATATGAAGTTTCATCCTTTTAAAATTCAAATAATTCAAGATTTGAAAAAAAGACTTTGCGTCACGCAAATTTTTTTGTGAAACCATGTTGGAGCGTATTCGCACTGTGAATTCCATTTTTTGGAGCGACGAGGCTCATTTTCATTTAAACGGACACGTAAACAAGAACAACACACAAAATTGCCGTTACTGGGCTCTAAGAACTCGCAATCCTCGACTGAAGCACTTTTGGTGCTCCATTACATTGCCCAAGGGTAACTGTTTGGTGCGCTTTATCCACGAATGGGATAATCGGACCATTTCTTTTTGAAAATGCACGGGGCCAAGCGACGAATGTCAATGGTGAGAATTATCGGCTCATGATTTCGAATTTCTTTTTGCCGAACCTGCGAGCTCATTCATCATTCTCATCACACACGTGGTTTCAACAGGATGCGGTACAGGTGCGACCGCACACACGGCCAGAGCTTCGATGGATTTGTTGCGAGAAAATCTCCCTCAAAAACTGATTAGTCGCTTTGGGGACATCCCGTGGCCACCGAGCTCACCCGACCTAACTCCAATGGATTTATTTTGTGGGGCTACCTCAAAGAGAGAGTTTACGCCAACAATCCGCGAACTGTTGTGGACTTAAAAGAAAATATTCGGCGAGAAATCAGCGCAATTGAACCAAGTTTACTGCAGCGTGTGGCACGGAATACGAGGCTCCGTTTCGAACAGTGTGTGTGTGTGTGTGTGTGTGTGCAACAGGATGGAAGACATTTGGATGACATTATGTTTAAAAAATGAAATCCGCCTTTGTACTCTATCTTTTAATACTTTTAGTAAAATTATATGTCAAACATATTATTTTTTATTTAAATTTGAAAACATATATCTGCCACCAGACACCCTGTATATCTTCTGCTGTGATAACGAGGCAACAACAAAACGTGTTGTGCACTCGCACCGAGCTAAACAACAATATCCCGTAAAGTTGAGTGATGACGTTATCGGCGCGGTGCAATGCTCCCTGCATAGATGTAGCGAGCGCCGCGCGGCGCAGTCGCTTCAAGATGAAGACAAGTTTCCATTGGTGCGATTCGATTAAATAATCGGTAACGCGACCTGAACCGGTTGAAACGAACAAAGCGGAAAGGCTCGTGACGTGGTGTTGGAAAGGAATTAGAGTCGATTGATCGGAAGAAAGACTTTGGGAATTATTTGGAGACGATTGCAGAGATGATTAATACACAGCAAAGTATTGAGACCGGAAGAGGAAAGATTATCTGGGAGGTAGAAATGTAGAAAAGACTAAAACGTGTATCCATCAAACAGACGATAAACTAGTCGTTGTCTTGTATCAGGAAATTGTGGAGACGGCGACCTGGAGATGGAAGGGGTACCAGGGAAACGCCCCGCGGGTGAGAGGAACCAAATAGGATACATGTGTTTGGAAAGGAACCGGCGACCGCCGCGCGCGCAGACGTCCCAACACACAACATCGCGTGAATGCTTTTAGAATCGTTGCCGCTTTAGCACTTGTCTTGGTTAAGTAAGGGATTAAAGTGAATCCTTCCGGCGGCGGCGGCGGGCACGCGACCGCGCCCGTGCGCCGGCCTGCGCGGGAACCGTTCCACGTCGGCGGAAAACCAATTACGTGTTAAACTGGCGCGGGGTGCGCGCGGGGTGAGTGCGGGGTGTTTCAATATCGCATCCCTTTAATTATCATAAACTGCGCGGAGGGTGCGGCGCGGGGTGCGATGCGCTCGCCCGTAACAAGCCTATCAGTTCTCAGGTCTATTAACAAGACCATGATATGAAGCGACGACCCTCGCGTACCCCCGGCGGCTAATCTACTCGCCCGCCGCCCTCCGCTCTCCGCCCCCCTCGCGCGCAGGCTTAGCGCGGTGCGGCGCGGTGCGGCGCGGTGCGGCGCGGGGCCGGGCGGGGCCGGGCGGGGCCGGGCGGGGGCGCGAATGGCGCGAGGTGCCGAGGGTTTTTATAATTTGCAAATTGCTTCTTTGTAGAGGTGTCGCTAAACTCGGTAGTTTTTAATGTATAATCTGCTTCCGCCTCCCCACCGCGCGACACCGCCCCGCGCACACCCGCGTACTCTCCAAGTTAATATACATATATATACATATATATATATATATATATATCGTTTCCTTTAAAACTCTCCAAATACTTAATAAGGATTTACACAAATTAAATTGATTCGTAGGACTTTATTTGGACCCACGACCCCGTGTGGCGACACACAGTGGGCCCACACCCCCACACCCCTACAGTCCCGTGTGCAAACAGTATTAGCAGCCAAGATAATTGCTACCAGTTCACCGATGTTTGCCGGGCCGCGACGACGCGGCGCGCCCCCGGGACTCGAACCCGTCACCGATTGATTACATCGCGCAAACACTGTGCGGCGGGTGTCAACGAGCACCTCACGTGATGCTGCCCGCAGCGGAGCCGCAGCCGGGCCGCCGCCGGGCCGCAGCCGGGCCGGACGGTGGGGGCGCGCCGCGCGCCGCGGCTCCTTCGGCGGAGGGACCCGGGGGCAGAGGGACGCGCTGGCGCGCAGCCGCGCCCGGGATCATTTCAAAATGAAAAAGCTCCCCTTAAAAAAACCATTTTATTTCATCACCGCATTACCCTTTGCGTAAATTCTCTACGACGCCACCGACACTGCGCTCGCCGCACACACTTCCGGTCGCCGCACACTTCCGGTCGCGGCGAGCTCCGCGCTCAATCAATTTTTTTCATAATCGCAATGAAACGTCATCATCGATTCGCGATGAATCCTTCATCTATAAGCACTCTAGACCCTAACCCTTGAACGATTCCCTAACAATAACCGAGCGCGCACCCGCGCACCCCGGCACCGCGCACCCCGGCACCGCGCACCCCGGCACCGCGCACCCCGGCACCGCGCACCGCACCGGAAGTGCGCCCCGTTAACTTTGTCATATCGCGTAATATCCAATAACATCTTTATGAAAGTGTATCCGCGCGCGCGCGATGTACTGCAACAAGAGCTCGCGTCTCCTCGCGGCGGAGGACCAGCTCGCGCCCCGCGGCTGTACCCTCGTTGCCTGTGCCTGTGCCTGTGCCTGGCCTGCGCTCCGGCCCTCGCACAGTTACGGCGGCGGATAGCCAGTCCGATGGTCAGTCACCTGTCTGGTCTGTTACTTTGTTACCGTCACAAAAGTCCATCACTGACCATCCCTCCGAGGTGGCGGGGGCACTCGGAGTGATGTTACAGTGTGCACTTATTAGAATTAGATCGGACGTGACACCTCCCCCAACGGCCGCGTTCGAGCTGGTCGTCCTGCCACCGCGCTGACACGGCCACACCGCACAGGACCGTGGGGCTGTTTGTTGTAGCGAAATGACTATTGCTTTATTCACCGAGGAGACGAGCCAGCGAGCTGTGCACCCGATGGCGAGCTGTCCACCCGATGGCGAGCTGTCCACTAAGAGCTGGTGAGAATGTTATGCACTACGCCACATTGCGCTCGTCGCATTGAGACAGGACGTTGTCTCTTTATCGCAGTGATTACACTAGCTACAACGCCGTCCGAACCGGAACACAGTAATGTTCACGTAGTAAGTACTGTCTGCCGGCTGCAGCAGGCGCTGCGCTGGACCTGCCCCGACGGTCTCCGGCGGCAGGAACCCACCAGCTTTTTACTTTATATGATACAGACGACACCAAAGTTAGGATAGAGCAATGAAGCAGTGCAATAATCAGGGGGCTCGGCTCGGCCGGTGCGGGCGCGCGCGGGCCGGTGCGGGCGCGCGCGGGCCGGGGCGGGCGCGCGCGGGCCGGGGCGGGCGCGCGCGGGCCGGGCCGGGCCGGCCGGCTGAGCCGCTTTTGAGGAACTTCAATTCAAAACGAAAGCCATTGCATAGTTTTCTTGAGTTAGACATTATAACGCTGCTAGAAACAAAACTTTACTGGTGATAGGTCTCTGTTGCCGGAGACCTAGGAGTCTAGGTAGGTACCACCGCAGGGCCCATTACAGCCCACAAACACTACTGTGCAATCATTACTGTGTTCCGGATTGAAGAGCGCTGTACCTCAAATAATTACCGGGGTAACGATACCTGATATCTGATCTGTCTCAAAGCGCCGTCTATAGCAACCTACCCAGCGTCACGTCGCTACCGGCCGCCGCGTCACTTACCATCAGCAGACACGCCCAGCGCTGGGAACAGGTAGTTTTACTCTGTACAGGTTGTCGTGTCAAGTATACGCAGCAGACCTTCAACATTGTGCGCTGTATCAGTTCTCATCAGGCGTCGCGTTCCGATCATTTGTCCTAATCATATGTAAACACGTTCAGAGCACATCAAATAGATTTGAACGCTGCGGCTCCACACCACCCCACCACCCCACCACCCCATCAACCCATCAACCCATCAACCCACTACCCCCCGGCTAAGTTCGGTTTTTTGTCGGCACTTGATGTCATCGTACGCTTCCGCCGCGGCCTCGAGCCCGCGCCCCACCACACGCACCCCCACAAGCACCCCCACACGCACACCCCGCCACGTATTGTTGTCCAGCAGATCGTGCTAATTCGATTTCAAAGGTCTCGCGCCGTTGTCACGCAGTTTCGCGTGAGATTGGAGTGCGCTGTGTGCTCAAATAACTACGATGACACCGCGAGGCGGGGGCGCGGCCGACGTCGGTTCAGCTGACCGGTGCGGCGACGTCGGCTGGACCGATGTCCAGCCGACGTCACCGCACCGCACCGCACGGGTTGCGACGGACTGTTCAGAGAGACGTTCGCATCGCTGCATCGAAACTACTTTATTACAACACACAGCGTATATGACACAAATGCAACCCGACACACGTACGAGCACATCATCACTCCCTCATTACTTTCTCATTAGCAGCCATGGAAGTGTTCCAATCACGTCAAAGTAATCAAACCCCGGCCTGCGCGCGATAAATCCAAATGTAATGTCAACGTGTCCGCCGAGCCACTTAGCGCTCGCAACAAACAATCGCGCCGCGCGCCCGCCGCGCGCTGACCCCCGGCACGGCGCGCGCCCCGCTTGCGCACGGCTCTAGTGGAGCTGGTCGCCGGCGCCCCATTTGCTGTAATCTCCCCAGAACATTATGACCTTTAATTTCCGATAAATAACAGCAAATAGCAGATCAAAATATAATTGCAGCCGGCGAAAGCTCCACTTATAGAATTGCAAGAGGGACGGGCAGAGGGCCGCGGGCGCGCGCCCGAGCGGGACGAAAGCTGGCGGACGGATGCTGGCTGCTGCCGCTGGCGGCGGGCGACGGGCGGCGGGCGGCGGGCGGCCGGCGGCCGGCGGTAACCGCTTAGGGGATTACGCTTGTCGCTAACGACGTCTTGTGCCGACAGATGTCAGGTTGACGTGGGATTAGAGCCGGCGCGGCGGCGCGGCGGCGCGGCGGCGCGGCGGCGCCCCGTGTGCGAGAGGTTGTCAAAAGATCCTTATAATGTTTTACTTCCATAATTGAGCAAGGGCAATGGGATTGCGGAAGTGGAGGAAACGTCACCACCATTTCTTCATGTTCTTGAATTGTGTTTTAATTCTCTGAGGAGAGTTGTTTAGACATTGCGAAGGGGGCGGCGGGTTTAATTTTACTTGATCGGAAACGCGATTGTGGTGGTGTCTGCGGCAGGTGGAGGGGAGGGTGTTGTTGTCACTTAAATAAATTCATATAAGTATATTGGTGAAGGTGTTCGCGGGCCTGGCGCGGCGCGCGATGCGAGAAGTTTAATGTTGAAGCTAGAATAAGTTATTTTGCTTTGATGTAACCAAAACCGGCGGCCGAGTGCGTAGCGCGCGCGCACCAGCACCAGCACGTGGTGACGTGGTGACGTGGTGACGTGGTGACGTAGACGGGGACGGGGTAGGGGTCGGTGCGACGACACGCGCGAGTGATAAAGTGTGTCTAATCAGCGATGGAGAGGTGGCGATTAGACGGGATGCCGCGCTGATAAGCAGCGGACGCCGCGCCGTGTGGCCGGGCCACTCCACTGCTATTACGTTATTGAAGCAGATCCGCGATAGGGGCGCCGCGGCGGCCGGGCGCGCTATCGCATCAGATAGCGCGCTCCAGCATTCACGGCGCCCTCGCGAGATCGATCTTTGATTTAATGGAAATGATGATCAAGCCGGTCCGTGATTAAAGTACTTGGACGTGCCGGTGCAGGGTTTGAATTATTCTTTAAGCTTTTTTATGCGCCTAAGCTAGAAATCTGATCCGCCAGCCGCTAACAGTGGGCCCCACGGAACGTCAAGTGCCCCGGCCTTATCTCACACGAGGTGCTGCCGGTGCCCGGCCGGCCCCTGCTAACCGCACAACTTGCGATATTCAAATGCTTTCGGCAGGTGACGCTCCTCCCCACGGGCGCACTGCACCGCACTGCGCCGCCCTGCACCGCACTGCGCCGCACTGCGCAGCGCGGAGCGGTTCCGCTGTATAACCGTTAACGTAAACGGTTGCAGTATACTGCACACTGTACACTGTACAGTTGAGTTGCGTGTCCGCGCTGGACTCCTTGGACAAAGTCATTACAACTGCAGCGCAGTAACGAGTATTTGCGTTAAGCGTTCAAACAACAAACGGCTGCGGGGCGGCCGCGGGGCGCCGGTTGTATGGCACGCGATGCTGTTGTTTATTGTGCGGGGTCTCAATAATGGTATTGTTGTGCCAAAACGGCCGGTCGCGCCGCGAGCAGCTGCCCGCCGCCCGCCACCCGCTGCCCGCCGCGCGCCGCCCGCCGGTGAGCTGGCGAGCTGTTTGACTCCCCGGCGGCGGGCAGTCCGGTGTGTAGGTGCTCGGCAGCGCAAGGTCGCGGGCACCGGGCCGGGCGCCTGGCGCGCGCGCACGTGGCGGCTCAGACACCACCAGTTACAGAGAACACCGGGGCACTGAGTTAGTTTACCCAATTTCATCGGCAAACTTCAGTTCCAGGAAGCTCATGATAATGATATACATAAACATTGTAACTCTCCCCCGAGAGGATTCTTGTACCAGGATGTGTACAGTACGAGCTGACACCAGGACCAGGACCTGGTGCAGTGCGCTTCGCGTGGAAGCGTTCAGTTCTGTATGCAGTCCGTCGCGGGGCTCCATCCGTTGCCTACCGTCTCCTGTACTGCAGAGGCGACACCCGTCTGCTGCACGGGCTGCGCCAGGGGCTGCAGTCGTCGCGCAGATCACACAATTTCAGGAAAATGATAACGCGTTTAGTAAATGTATAAAAAAATACTGAAAGTACTAAAAGACGGTACAATAAACAGTTTCTAGGTGTACTATGGGAACTTGTTCGTAAGCGACAAGCGCCGCGCCGCACGGTCACCCGCCGGCGCCCTCGCGCCGACACCCGGAGCAATGAAGCGGCGGTTGAGATATATACACTGCACCATTTTGTGTGCCTGTTCATAATAGGACGACGTATAACTACGTCTTTTATTCACTTCCTGCCGTCCTACGGAAGTACCCACCGGACGCCCTGCGGCAACGGAAACCTTATCACCGACCTGACCAAATTTCATATTTATTCATGATAACTAGGATACCAGTACTCGGTCTGGTGCATAAGCTTAACGAGACGCAGTAACTCGTGCAGGTCGCCGGGTGCGGGGTTGCAACCCCCGGCCGCCGGCCCCCGGCCCCCGGCCCCCGGCCCCCGGCCGCCGCGACAATGCGCAGAAACAATACCCACCGCGAGACCAATTATCCGGCGGCCGCGCTAACATATTTCCAGGGTTCAAACCCTTCCGCCACATTGTTCCCCAAGAGCCCCTTCACCAGCACTTGCCCTGTAAATTGTTTTGAGTTTTGAACAGAAAAAATAATAAAGTAGTACCGCTTGATCCAATCTTGAGATCAAAGTGTTATCGAAAGTGATTCATAAACAAAGAAGGAAAACATTCGGCGCGCAGTGTTGTTCGGGAGTGCACCCGGTGCGCCCGGGGGCCTGGCCGGGCCGGGGGCGCGACCGGCACCGTGCCAGCACGCCGGCGCGGGGTGACCGTAACCGCCAGTGCGTCAGCTGCCAACCTGCGAGACCGTGCCGCCGCGCGTGTCCAGCACGCAACCGGCCGGGTGCGAGTGCTGCCTCTCCCTGCCGACTGCTCGCGCGGAGGCCTGCGCGGGGGCCTGAACGGGGGCCTGCGAGGGGTCGCTCATCACTTAAACCTTTTGCATGATTCCCAACGGTTCTCCCCGGGCCCCCGCGGTGCATTGTGTGCGCGCCGCAAAGAAACCTCAACAATCGACACCGCTATCAATAGTCGGGGAACGATCTGCGCTCCCCCAGCCCACGCCCACGCCCACGCCCGCGCTCTAATTGCTAACGCGCGCGCACTCAGCTCCCGCGCTCACGTCGCGACAATACATTAAGAGTAATTCGAATGCCGACTGTTTGCAAGCGGTTTCTCCACAGGGCGCGCCGGCGGGGGCCGCGGCCTGCCCCGGGCGGCACCAGCTACGCACTAACACAGCTCTCTGTCCACAGGTGACATGCAGCCATTCCAGTGCACCGCCCGGGCTGAGGGCCCACGCGAGTCCTCCCCGGAGCGCGCCCGGTCCCCGGACACCCCGGCGCCGGTCCTCAACTTCTCCATTGCGCGACTGATGGAACCGGACAGAAAGAGATCCGTCTCGCCGGAGCTCCCGCCGGCGCCGAGCTTCCTCTCGTACGGCGCGCAGCTCCTGGACTCAGCGTTCAAGCAGTACATCCCCGCGGCCAGGAGGCAGCTCGTTTCCCATTATCCCCTGCTATATTACGGCCCAGACTTGGTGTCGCTGACGTACGCCCATCAGCTGCAGCTGCCTCGGCCACCGCCTGCGCAGTCGCCCGCGCAGCGCCCGGTCAGCCCGCGGGCCCCCGCTGCGGAGCATGCCGTTTCTTCCACCACAGGCCCCGCGCCTTCCCCCGCCAAGAACAAGAGCTTCGCGTGTGGCGACTGCGGCAAGGTGTTCAACGCCCACTACAACCTGACTCGGCACATGCCCGTGCACACTGGCGCCCGCCCGTTCGTCTGCAAGATTTGCGGGAAGGGTTTCCGGCAGGCGTCCACCTTGTGCAGACACAAGATAATCCACACCTCAGAGAAGCCGCACAAGTGCCTGACCTGCGGCAAGGCCTTCAATCGCTCTTCCACGCTGAACACGCACGCGCGCATCCACGCCGGCTACAAGCCCTTCGTCTGCGAATTCTGCGGCAAGGGCTTCCACCAGAAGGGCAACTACAAGAATCACAGGCTGACGCACAGCGGGGAGAAGGCCTACAAGTGCAACATTTGCAACAAGGCATTCCACCAGATTTACAACCTGACGTTCCACATGCACACGCACAACGAGAGGAAGCCGTTCACGTGCAGCATATGCGCCAAAGGCTTCTGCAGGAACTTCGACCTCAAGAAGCACACGCGGAAGTTGCACCTGGGCGCCGGGAGCTCCAACAACGACTCTTCGCTGGACACGCAGGACGAGTCGACGCAGGAGGCGCCCCCTGGCCCGACGGAGGAGGCCGGCCGCGCGGCCGCGTTCAGGCCCTTCCTGGGCGCCGCGTACCCCAGGATCCTGGACCCGGCGCGGATGTCCGCCCCCGGCGCGTTCTTTTCCAAGCTGTTGTGACCGGGCGCTGGGTACTTTACCGGTCTCGGTGAAACCAACGAGTGAATTGAAAGAGGATTTGACGTATATAGAGAGACATATAAGCTCGCAACGAGCACCAGGGATTACTACTTCTAGAAGATACCAGCCGGCGGCCTGGGCCCAGCTCGCTCCTGGTGCAGGTCCGCGCCCGCGCCGCGCCCGCGCCGCGCCGTCGGGCGGGGCCGCGGCCGCGGCGCCTGTTGTAGAGAACTTCCTGCGTCGATGTAGACTTAGAGCCGCGTGGTGTCGCCGGTGCTGTGGAGACCGCCGCGCGTGCGCTGTGGTGACCACGCACGCGCAAGTGAACTCCCGTGCCACGTGCCACCATTGCGGGACACCAGCGTGTCCGCGCGGCCGGCGGAGGGCGGCGGGCGGCGGGCCCGATGCGGTCCGCGGCGGTACAATTGAATGTTGTTTGTAAAGTAGATGGATTCGTTTCAGATTTAAAATGATCCAACGTTTTAATGATTAGTGTAAATAAATGATTAAGTTGTAAATAGTGCAGACACACGGGCGGACACACGGGCGGACACACGGGCGGACACACGGGCGGACACACGGGCGCGCGCACGGGCGGGCGGGCACGCGGCGCGCGAGTGTTGCGATTGTAATGTGTTTTATTTTAATAAACTTGCAAATGTTAATATTCAAACAAATAAATGTACATCGTATACACGTATGTATAATTCAATATATATATATTGAAATGGCATTCAACATGTGTGCTCTGATCCCGGATGCAGGGCCTACTCCGCGACTGAGAGATTAGTACGCGTGCGTCCGTGCGTCCGTGCGTCCGTGCGTCCGTGCGTCCGTGCTTCCGACCGCGGGGTCGCGGCGCTGCGCAAGCACGTCTCCGTAGAGATATATATACATACATATATATATATATATGTGAACATAGTATGTACCTGACACGTTTCGTTGTATGTGGAGATATATCATCTGAACTAACGCTGTATGTTTCATTTGAAACCCCCAAGCTCCACCGCCGCACGCTGCACCGCCGCGCGCTCCACCGCCGCGCGCTCCACCGCCGCGCGCTCCACCGCCGCGCGCTCCGGCCGCATCGAGAAGGAATATAAGCAACACACACTAGCAGTAGGTTTCGGCGGTTTTGAGTACCTGGTTGGTCACTTGGTCAGGACATCTCCTTGAGTTACTTTATAACACTTAGAGAAATTTCAAGGTTTTCTTGAATGTTACTGAAAAAAAATGGGATAAAATACCTGTGTCTTGAATAGAATGTGCGGAGGAGTCGAATCTGGGACTTTATGGCCGTAGTATGGTAAGTATCGGCTAGCGGTGCAAACATTGTTACTGTAGACCTAAAGGCTAGAAGTAACGGCGGAGTAAGGAGTGTATGCCGGCGGTGCGGTGAACACACGCGCGCTGCGGCACTAGCCAACAGCTGAACAGATCCCCGCCGCCGCGAGGCCGGGCCACGTGGACAATGCGCGCCGCGCAGCCCGCGCCGGGCGCGCCGGGCGCACCGGGCGCACAGGCGCCGCGAGGGGGCGCAGGCTCTCCGCTAAATTACTACCCTTAGCACACCCGCCAGTGGCACTTAAACTTTATATCGCTAAAATTAAAATTGTTTCAAATTATTTCGTTTTTTTGATCGTCATCATCATCAGCCGACAGACCTCCACTGCTGGATACAGGCCTCGCCGAAAGATCTGCACGATTGTAGAGGTTCATTAGGGGGGGTTTGGGCCATTTCCCACCACGCTGACCCAATACGAGTTGGTGGGATAGTCAATGAGTCGAATTTGGATGGGTGACCGCTGGTTGTAGCGACTTCGGAAATCGGTGAGGCAGTTGTATTTGCACGTGTCTTGTAGCAACGCGCACAAGCCGCGACGCGCGCGTGTTGTACAGCGAACCGAGCTTTCGATTCATCTGTCAGCTAATAGCCAACGTTCCCAGCGGTGGGCCACTCTAAAGTTTAGACAGGTACAGATTAAAAAATATTTCGCGACTTATCGGTGCTAACTTTGGGCTGCGCCAGGCGCTGTGCCCGGTGCCCTGTGCGGGAGCCCTGCGCCGGCGCAACTCACAATTACTCGCGCAGCGCTGTTTAGAGCCAAACAATACGGAGGCGTATCGCACTGCGCTTTTGTGCTCGCGCGCATTGTGCCCGGCGGGGTGACCACGCCGGCGCCCGGGGACCGGACGGAAGCCGCCGCGCAGGCATCCCGCATTAAATAATATTAATAATTCGAGTACCGGATGTTGTTGAATTTCATAGAAATTTAAGAAATCGTCTGAAAAACTACCTTGACGTAAATTTTTTTTACACATCTATTGTAGACACGTTTTAGTACTACAAATGTTTGACAGGAGTAGGCCCGTGGAGCCGCGCCGCCAGCGCCGGCAGCACCGGCCGCACCAGCAGCACCAGCAGCGCCGCGTGACGCGTTCATTCGCAGCTAGCGAACAGCTCTGCGGCTTGCCCGTATTATATTTATTGTTTATCAAAGAAACAACAAAATAAAATAAGCCCTGTCCCGCCGAACGGTGGCAGGGGGTGAACCGAGCGGAAGTGCGCCGGCGGGTGCGCGCGCGCAACGGCCGCGCGTCAAGTGACGCCATATTGTTTCCAGCACAATGGCCGCAGCGCGCTTTCCCGCGCTCTAATTAAGCGGTAAGAATAAAACGCTGCGGCGGCTTGTCGACTCACAAATGAACAAAACGTTTCGCGACGCGCGCCCGGGCAGGGGGCGGGAGTCCGCTAAACCTGACGACAACACATTCGAAGCCAAACGCAATCATTTTTATTCAACGTAAGAACACTCGTTCAGTTACTCTAGCTCACAAGCTACCAGCCGCCCCCGCGGCAGGGCTGCCTCGCCCCTGAGCACGATGAGCCGCACACCACTCGGCGGGCTACACGTGCAAACATTCTTTTATACAATTCTTATCGCTCGATTGTCAGCGTGTGTGTCGTGTGTCGTGTGTCGCGTGCACGGACGTGCATATGCACACACTGACGTCACCGTGATACTCTTCAGGGTCACGGTAACCTTAGTTGATTTATTTATTTTTACTTTTACTTCAAAACCGTCAAGTTGCGACCGTGCACGCGCCCGCACCGCGCCGGCCCGCACGCGCCCGCGCGCCGCGTGCTCATCTATACCTACACACTTATCAGTCTCAGCAAATAATAAAAAACAATATTCGATTCGAAATGGCCGCATTTGGCTTTTATTCTGTATACAGGCCTTTAGTCTATCTACTCTAGTATGGCCACGTATCACGAATCTGTGGATTTACGCACTGTCTCCAAGGGAAACTTCCACCACCGCCACCTCCACGCCACTGCTTGCTCCAAAGATTTTTTTAAGAGACTCCATGTCGCCGTGTCGTTTAGAGCAGCAGCAGGCCATGCCCTCTAAAACTGACCATAGTTGAGGTCTGTCTTAGTTAAGGGCCAGGCTTCCGCTCTTATAAAGTCCGGAACGTTGGTTTCAAGTCAGGCTTGTGTAGTTCGTGCCTTGTGACCCGTGTGCCAGGTGCAGAGTCAAGCAGATGCCAAGCTTTTGAAATGTGTGGAATATGACTGAGCAAATTACACAGTACTTATAGGCAGACTAATTATATATATATATATATATATATGTATATATATATATGTATATCATGACGCACCCGCCACACTAACCACGCCCGGCGGAGAGCCCCGAGCTCTGAGTCTGTTTATTGCACTGCTCTTTTCTGGAGTATTAAATTGGATCTTGTATTCCCAGCCTTCCCCCACAGCTGGATGCCGTAGGACATTGTGCGGTGGAAATTACTGGGAATAACGTGCTGGTTTTATTTTTTAGTTGATAATGGATTTGATCCCAGTTGCACGCGTTGCTAAGCGATGAGCCGCGGATGGTGAAACGTGCTCGCCCAGGACACTCCGGACCTAATACGATGACAACCGAAACATAACAGTGTTGTTGCAGCAGCTAATTCACATCGTGAGGGTGGCAGCTAGCACGCCGGGGCTGGCACCCCCCCTAACGACGAAACATCATTCAGCATCGGGTACGAACCCATTTAATTGATGCCCAATGTAAATCTAATTTAAAATAATATTAATTAATTAATCACAAGAAACATTTTTGAACGACGGTAACAATGACGACGGTAACAATGACGACGGTAACAATGACGACGGTATCGACGAAGATGGTAATGGAATTATTATAGAGTTAGACGCTAGTATTACTACAAATAATATGAAAATTACACACACCGGTATATCGTCTCTAGTTTCAAAAATTCGGAAAGTGCTGAAAACATTGAAAGATTCGCCATCTGTAAATGATAAATATTTACAAAAGTACGCGAGAGAACAATTAGGTACAGCCACAGCGCTCCAACTGGACTGTAACAAGATGTAACAGGTACGTTATGTAGGCTTGCATTCGAGAAGCGCTCATCGGTATCGTAATCCGATATTCACTTTTGTGACGAAGAATTTAATTTATTATCTTCCATGAGTGCTGCGCTAACTCCTGTAAAGTGAACAATGAACAGTAGATGCGTTGTGCCGAAACGATGCAAATCCTTTGGCGGCGGACGCTTCTTTAACATTTACGTTAGATACTCATTCCCAGCAAAAATCAGCAATTGCATTAGAATTATTGGAAGCATTAGTATCTCGAATTTTGCTGCGACGAACTGAATTATGACAAAATATATTATCAAATACATACAGTATCTGCAAAATGGCTCACAAGATGTTGGAGAAGTATTTAAACGCACATCCAAATTTGCAATCATTAAAAAAATTGTAAGCTTAACTAAACGGCTCACACATGAAAATCTAGAAGATACAGAAGATATGGAAGTTGTGCAAGAAGCATCCCTTCCGATATCTTCCCAAATTAGTGACGAAACAGTATTACAATCTGACAAGGTAAACGTAAACGCGTTAAAGTAACAGCTGCGGGCAGCAGCCGAGCGAGCGCTGCACACGGCACGCGCAACAGTGACAACAGTGTCAACAGTGTCAACAGTGTCAACAGTGTCAACAGTGTCAACAGTGTCAACAGTGTCAACAGTGTCAACAGTGTCAACAGTGACAACAGTGACAACAGTGACAACAGTGACAACAGTGACAACAGTGACAACAGTGTCAACAGTGTCAACAGTGACAACAGTGACAACAGTGACAACAGTGACAACAGTGACAACAGTGACAACAGTGACAACAGTGACAACAGTGACAACAGTGACAACAGTGACAACAGTGACAACAGTGACAACAGTGACAACAGTGACAACAGTGACAACAGTGACAACAGTGACAACAGTGACAACAGTGACAACAGTGACAACAGTGACAACAGTGTCAACAGTGTCAACAGTGTCAACAGTGACAACAGTAACAAAAGTGACAACAGTGTCAACAGTGACAACAGTGTCAACAGTGACAACAGTGTCAACAGTGACAACAGTGTCAACAGTGACAACAGTGACAACAGTGTCAACAGTGTCAACAGTGTCAACAGTGTCAACAGTGTCAACAGTGTCAACAGTGTCAACAGTGACAACAGTGACAACAGTGTCAACAGTGACAACAGTGACAACAGTGTCAACAGTGACAACAGTGACAACAGTGTCAACAGTAACAAAAGTGACAACAGTGTCAACAGTGACAACAGTGTCAACAGTGACAACAGTGTCAACAGTGACAACAGTGTCAACAGTGTCAACAGTGTCAACAGTGACAACACTGACAACAGTGTCAACAGTGTCAACAGTGTCAACAGTGTCAACAGTGTCAACAGTGACAACAGTGACAACAGTGACAACAGTGTCAAGAGTGTCAAGAGTGTCAACAGTGTCAACAGAGTCAACAGTGACAACAGTGTCAACAGTGACAACAGTGTCAACAGTGTCAACAGTGTCAACAGTGACAACACTGACAACAGTGTCAACAGTGTCAACAGTGTCAACAGTGTCAACAGTGTCAACAGTGACAACAGTGACAACAGTGACAACAGTGTCAAGAGTGTCAAGAGTGTCAACAGTGTCAACAGTGTCAACAGTGACAACAGTGTCAACAGTGACAACAGTGTCAACAGTGTCAACAGTGTTAATGTATATATATATAATAATTTAATATATACATATATATATATATATATATATAATCACGCCTTTTTCCCAGTAGGGGTAGGCAGAGGTGAATAAACACCCACATTTCGCCAGATGTGGTCAGATTAGGTCCCATGTAACAGGGGGCGAGCCTGTTGCCACTTTATTGGGGCCGCCACACACACACACACACAAAGATGATTTCAGTGTGCGGGTTGCCTCGCGATGTTTTCCTTCACCGTTTGTATCTCGCTGTTGTAACTTAAGTTCACAAATGTACATAACTTAAATATTAAGTTATTGATACATGCCGAGATTCGAACCCGCGACCTTCGGAATGAAAGCCGCACGCTCTAACCATTAGGCCAGCGAGCTATTGTTTTTTTTATTATATAATATAATGCCACACGAGCCTATTATATGTTAAATGTAATCTAGAATTGAACAGGTACTTTTGTTTGTATCTGTCTACTCCTACTCTCTATGTAATAAAATAAATAATATGTATTCATTGCAGAACTCGACCGCACACACGTATTGCGTTAGCCTGTATCCTACTACTACACGCTCTCGACCGCACACACGTATTGCGTTAGCCTGTATCCTACTACTACACTGTCTCGACCGCACACACGTATTGCGTTAGCCTGTATCCTACTACTACACTGTCTCGGCCGCACACACGTATTGCGTTAGCCTGTATCCTACTACTACACTGTCTCGACCGCACACACGTATTGCGTTAGCCTGTATCCTACTACTACACTGTCTCGGCCGCACACACGTATTGCGTTAGCCTGTATCCTACTACTACACTGTCTCGACCGTACACACGTATTGCGTTAGCCTGTATCCTACTACTACACTGTCTCGACCGTACACACGTATTGCGTTAGCCTGTATCCTACTACTACACGCTCTCGACCGCACACACGTATTGCGTTAGCCTGTATCCTACTACTACACTGTCTCGACCGTACACACGTATTGCGTTAGCCTGTATCCTACTACTACACTGTCTCGGCCGCACACACGTATTGCGTTAGCCTGTATCCTACTACTACACTGTCTCGACCGTACACACGTATTATATTATATTACATTACAAAGTAGTCGGTAAGAGAGTGAGAACTCCACTTCGTAACTATTGTCTGCTGTGGCGCCGGCTGGCTGAACGCTGGCACCGCAGCAGAGCTGGTGCACATGCCCGTGCTGCTCTACAGGCAGGTCTCTGCTATTTGTTGGAGGTCCGACTGCGGCGGAGACCGCGCCACTTCGCGCAGCCAGGTGCACGGCGGCACTGTTCATTACAGAACGGGCGCAGCGCCCGGAGCCCGCAGCCCGCCGCCAGGACCTGCTGCCTGCGCGCGCGGACCGCACTATGGTGCACCGCTTCCTCCCCTCATAACATTCTTGCGTATACTGCATGATCTACAGCAATAAAATTCATAAATAAAAAAGGATGAGCCCTCGCTCTCGCTCTCGCCCTCTACCTCTCTCTCTCCCTGCCAAACAGCACGAGCTTCCCTCGCACTTCAAAAAGCCAATTCCGTTGTAGGGTGTGGCCGGTCCGCGCCGCGCGATGCCCTGATGACGTGACAACGTGACACCCGGCGAGTCGACGTGACAGCTAATCACGTGGAGTGGCAACCGGGGGTGCCAAGGCTGTCGGGGGTGCTGGGGGCGCCGCGGGGCCCAATTTGCGTCTGACTCGGCGCCTCCGTTCGACTGCTTTGTGATATTGAGGCACTCGACCCATCGTCTCATCGCCTCATCGTCTCATCGCCACTCAGCAGCTCGAGAGCGTCTCGGCAGCCGCCAGACATGCGCCCCCTGCCCACCTGCCCACCCCTATCCCACCGCTACCCCACGCCGCCGCGCCGGATGTAACATCACATCTAACTGCATCTGTTTACATCTATAGGCGGAAACATCGCCCGGTAGGCCCAATCTCCGAGCGCTCGGAGCCGCTCCCTGGGCATGGTGTCCTTCGCTTCCCGGCTATAAGGGCGGTGGTGAGGGCGATGGTGAGGGCGGCGGTGAGGGCGGTGGTGAGGGCGGCGGTGATGGCGGCGGTGAGGGCGGTGGTGAGGGCGGCGGTGAGGGCGGCGGTGAGGGCGGCGGTGAGGGCGATGGTAAGGGCAGCGGTGAGGGCGGTGGTGAGGGCGGCGGTGAGGGCGATGGTAAGGGCAGCGGTGAGGGCGGTGGTGAGGGCGACGGTATTGGCGGCGGTGAGGGCGGCGGTGAGGGCGATGGTAAGGGCAGCGGTGAGGGCGGTGGTGAGGGCGGCGGTATTGGCGGCGGTGAGGGCGGCGGTGAGGGCGGCGCCGGGTGCGCGCTAACCACCTAAGTAATTAACGAACGATAAGAAATTTTAATGCGTAAGGTTGTTTGTTCTAATTTCTAAGGATCGTTTCGTTTCGATTTATACACGCGGCGCTGCAGCGGGAGCGGGAGCGGCAGCGGGAGCGGGAGCGGCCGCACCGCCCGCCCGCCAGCGCGCGCGCGCACGCGGACCTCTGACTGCATGCGTTTAACGAAACAAAGTGTAATGCAATTGGACGTTCAGTTTTAACTTGTCGCAGGTGCGGTCGGGGGTGCGGTCGGGGGTGCGGGCGAGGGTGTGGGCGAGGGTACGGGCGAGGGCGAGGGGCGCGTCGCGTCGCCGGGCATCAATCAAGCCGCGAGCCTGATGCGGAGCGACGCGCCGCTCACGAGGAGCATATGCGCGCCGGGGTGCGCCGGGGCGCGCCGGGGGTGCGCACAATAGAACAAATCCGCGAACAGTTCCCGCGCCGCGGGCGCGCCGACACCAAGCAGCGAGCCAGACTGGATCTTGGGTAAATAGTGACCACGCGGGCGCGGCCGCACTGCAGCGCTCACCGAGCGCTATTGTAAATGTTTTAGTTCGAAGGAGGGTGCAGCTCGTGCATCTGTTGCAGCTCGTGCAGCTCCCCGCACCACGCCCCTCTTCGGGCGCGTGCCCAGTTCCGGGTTCAGTTGTCGTATAAAATTTTTTTCAAAACAAGATACTACTTACTGTAGCAAGCGAGCCTCTGAGAGACAGGCGCCTCGCCCCCTCGCGCGCCCCCTCGCGCGCCCTCTCGCGCGCCCCCTCGCTTCGAGTGATTTGTTCACCGGAGCGGAGTTAACACAATGTTTATTGGCGGCGCGCTGCCGACTGCTTAACCGTTTATTACTTGTAGAAACAAGCGGGCGGGGGCGTGGGGGCGTAAGGGCGTAGGGGCAGGGGGCCACTCGCCGCGATATTAAACGTTCACACATTAATTAGTGCACAGGTTATTGGTCTGCGGGGGCGAGCGGGCGCGTCTCCCCGCGCCTCGCTGCGCGCGCCGGCACGTGCACCGCGACCGGGCACCGCGACCGCTGCACTTCCGGCGAGTGTTGGCGGCGATACGACGAATCCACAAATATTACAAATGTCCAGTCGCGGCGCGCTCGGCGTGCCCGCAGCCGGCGCGGGGCGCTGCACCCGTACGGCGCTGCCCGCGGCGCAACGCGCGGTACGTTGCCCACCGCTGGGCAGCCGGCGGTCTCCTGGCGGCGTGCTCACCTGTTACATTGCAATTGCTAATGCTGTGGAGAGAGCATGAGGTTGCATTGGTGAGCCGACATTGCGGAGGCTCGCGTAACTTTAAATAAAAACAATGAAATTGTTCGAAGCGATTGTAAAAGGTACCGTAATAAGGAGTCTTACGGTAATCAGGAGTCGCTCCTCTTCTTTGAGCGTTAGTGTCCAGGTCCCGCAGCCGTACGTCAGGATCGGTGTTATCACCGTTCTGTATATACGAATTTTTGTTCTACCGTACCGTGCCGTGCCGTACCGTGCCGTGCCGTACCGTACCGGCGGTGGAGCTGGACGGAGCAAGGGCGGCACTCTTGCTAACACTCCCTGCAATGTGATGAGCGCAGATTAACCCCGCCCGTCACCTTCGCCGGTGCGGATGGAGCTTTGGTTCCGTACAATACACCCTCACCGATCTTCCTTCGCTCCCCTCCCCTCCCCCTGCGTCCCCACCGCCCGTGCCCCCTGTGCCGGGGTGCACCAGCGCGTTTCCCGGAATCGACATGAAAAGGACCCTCGCGGCGAGCGCGGCGCGCCAGCGGCCCGTGCACGCTAACGCGTGCACGGGCCGCACCGCGCCGCACCGCACCTGAGCTGTTCACACAGCAACGAGCCGCGGCCACCCCGCACAGGGGATAGCAGGACGGTGCCCTGTGCACTCTCGTCGGCTATTGTGCAAAATATGCGTTATCCCAATAAAACAGATACAGCACAATGAAAGCAATCTAACCATCAGCTCGTCCTGCCACCTGCCGTCCGGCCGCCGCGCCCGGTGCCCGGTGTCCCGTAACTAGATGAGGCACTATCCCGACTGCTCCTTACCGAACTGGTGAATTGCCGTGTCCTCGCATCCGCATCCGTTTCCTTCCAAATTTCGTCTTATCTGCAAAAAATCAAATACACATTAACTCGAAATGAATGTATATTTTATACTATTACTACTACTACTCCTCTGACGCAGTGACCCAAAGAGCGCCGGCGTTGTCTGTGCTGCAGTGCCTCTCGCCGGCCCGATGTCTGCCTGATGTATCTGGGCCGGCCGACAGATCGGTGTCCAATCAGGGTACCGAGAAACGCATTTTTGACTCTACGATCGTCGCCAATCCTTAGCAAGTGGCCCATCCAGGGAGCTCAGTCGGCTTTGGCTTCCCCTGTGATGGAATGATGTTCGGTTCGCCAACCGGCCTCTCGGTAGCGACACCGCGTCGCGCTCGCCGCGGACCGGCCTCTCTCCGGGACCCTGGCTCCCGCCGAACATCTTGCGCTTTATGTTCCTCTCGGTAATCAGGAGTCGCTCCTCTTCTTTGAGCGTTAGTGTCCAGGTCCCGCAGCCGTACGTCAGGATCGGTGTTATCACCGTTCTGTATATACGAATTTTTGTTCTGCTTATATTAAACCCTTAATGTTCCACTGCTGGGACCTGCAGCCAACACTTGTCGCGTCGGTCGCGCCGGTCGCGCCGGTCGCGCCGGTCGCGTCGGTCGCGCCGGTCGCGCCGGTCGCGTCGGTCGCGCCGGTCGCGTCGGTCGCGTCGGTCGCATCGATCGCACCGGGTAATAATACTCGGAAACGTCTTTGAGTGTCGGAAGCGCGCCCGGACGGCTTATCCCGGATTACACGCGCTATTGCGTGTCACGTCCGTGTGTGCGTGTTTGTGGGCGTCCGCACAAATCAAATCGTTAGCGGCGAGAGGTGTTAATGGGGATTAGTTAATTTTTTTTTCCTAATCTCTTGTTAAGGCCGAGACGCTCCCGCTGATAACAATTCGATTGTTGCCGCCCGCCGCCCGCCGCCCGCCGCCCGCCGCCCGCCGCTAGCCGCACCGGAACTGCGCATTGTGCAACACGCCGCCGACCCATCCGCGCGCTCGCCTAAGTATTTCTTTATCCCATTCAATGAGCATCTCTATACGAGCTGTGTGCGGCGGTGGCGGTGGCGGCGGCGGCGTGTCGTCAGCTCGCAGCTTCCGGTTGGCTGGCACCGCGCGCTTAATACGAGCTGGTTGTGCTCAGTTGTTAGCTATTCGGTAGAGGTAACCCCGCCGCGGTGAAACGGCTCACCGTTCACTGCGTTGCTCCGCTCAGATTCGATTCCCGGGACTACTCCACCCCATGTACGAGATTGGTCGAAGACAGTATGCACCTAATTGCATACGATATCGTGTCAGCTACGTGGGGGTTGCGGCAGCAGTTCAGTTACTGCAGCTGTGCGCGCGTTCGTGCAGCAGCAGTTTAGTTACTGCAAGCTGTGCACGCGTTCGTGCAGCAGTAGTTCAGTTACTGCAAGCAGTGCGCGCGTTCGTGCAGCAGTAGTTCAGTTACTGCAAGCAGTGCGCGCGTTCGTGCAGCAGTAGTTCAGTTACTGCAAGCAGTGCGCGCGTTCGTGCAGCAGTAGTTCAGTTACTGCAAGCAGTGCGCGCGTTCGTGCAGCAGTAGTTCAGTTACTGCAAGCTGTGCGCGCGTTCATGCAGCAGCAGTTCAGTTACTGCAAACTGTGCGCGCGTTCCTGCAGCAGCAGTTCAGTTACTGCAAGCTGTGCACGCGTTCGTGCAGCAGCAGTTCAGTTACTGCAGCTGTGCGCGCGTTCGTGCAGCAGCAGTTCAGTTACTGCAAGCAGTGCGCGCGTTCGTGCAGCAGCAGTTCAGTTACTGCCAGCAGTGCGCGCGTTCGTGCAGCAGCAGTTCAGTTACTGCAAGCAGTGCGCGCGTTCGTGCAGCAGCAGTTCAGTTACTGCCAGCAGTGCGCGCGTTCGTGCAGCAGCAGTTCAGTTACTGCCAGCAGTGCGCGCGTTCGTGCAGCAGCAGTTCAGTTACTGCAAACAGTGCGCGCGTTCGTGCTGCAGCAGTTCAGCCGCAGCCGTGCATTTGGTAATATCAGTTTGGAACAGTAAAGGATTGTTAAATGTTAGCGTGTGCAGTTAACAGCGGCCGGCGGGCACAGCGCGGCGGCGCGCCCGCTCCTCTGCGCTCGGTTGGTGATGCGTGCTGGTTGGTTAGGCGCCGCGGGACACCGCGCTCTTGTTTGCTTCAACGCGTTGTGTAAATAAACAAATCAACAGCTCCACATTTGGTATATTCGTTAATATAAGCGACAGATTCCATTGCTTGGTGTCCGAGTGCTGAGTGAGAGGGAGGACGGTGACTGGATAACAAAGTGCGGCTGCCTGGCGCGGCGGCGCGGCGGTATCTACGTGGTGACTGATGCACCATACGACAGAGGTAAGCGCGGGGTCTTCGCCGGGGCGGCCGGCTCGCGGGTGTCCCGCGGGTGTCCCGTGGGGGTGTCGCGGGGTGCCGGCCGGGGCTGCAGGAGGTCGCGCGGTGGATGCGGCATATGCGCGGCGCCGCGGGTGCGCGCGTGTTTGCGCACTTAATTTCAGCAAACACAGTGTAATAACTGCAAATATTTGCGGGCACCGCCGCCGCGCCTGCGCACGAGTAATAACGCGACTGACAAATGAATGCCCTCCCCCTGCTCGTTGTTGTAAACGTGATTCTCTCACCGAACAGCAGCCAGGGCCCAGCTTCAGGTCCGCCAATAAAGCGATGGGTACACCGGCACCGTGTAATTACACTAGTTACATGTAATTAGTCCGGTGCGCGTGCGGCTGCCCGCTCGTGCGGCAACAATCGTACGTTTCCCACAGTTGAAACAAAGCGCAATATCCGGTCGCCGCGTGCCGCCCGCCGCCCGCCGCCCGCCGCCCGCCCGCCGCCCGCCGCCCGCCGCCCGCCGCCGCCGCCGCCGCCGCCGCCCGCCTACTTCACTTAGCGATACTAATCATATCTACGCAACCATTTTACCTGACCCACTACCTGGTCTGGTGGCCGGGTGCCGATCTGCAGCGGGAGGCCGCAGCCGCAGCCGCAGCCCATGGAAACAATCGCACAGCACGTGCTGGTGACCTGGCTCCACATTTCACCTCTCGCCTGCTCTCAGTTCGGCGGCGCGGTCTCCGCAAGTCACGCTGTCACGCTGTCACGCTGTTATACTGTCACGATAATCAGATAATCTTTTTATAACGAATTAATGCAACATAAATATATTTCAGTGGAGCGCGTGCGTGTGTTTGTGCGTGCGTGCGTGTGTTCGTATATACGTGTGCGTGTGCGTGCGCGTGTGCGTGCGCGTGCGCGTGCGCGTGCGCGTGCGCGTGCGCGTGCGCGTGCGCGTGCGCGTGTGCGTAGCTGGCCGGTAACAAGGTGACCGTCCGGCCAATTTGTGTATAAATCTGAAGGGTACGCATCCTGCGCGAGCCGGACGCGATGCGGGCGCGTTGCGCCGCGGTGAGGTAATCAATCTGGCGGCGGGCGGCGGGCGGCGGGCGGCGGGCGGGCGGCGGGCGGCGGGCGGCGGGCGGCGGGCGGCGGGCGGGCGGCGGGCGGCGGGCGGCGGGCGGGCGGCGGGCGGCGGGCGGCGGGCGGCGGGCGGGCGGCGGGCGCGCGACGGTTGCCACTGCTGGCGCGGCGCGGGGCTGCTGCTCGTGTTCACTGTTGGCAGACGATACGAGTACGTCAGTAATTGTTAAATGAGAACGTTTACTTGTTCGTTTGTTGGCGCGGGGCGAGCGGTGCGCGGTGTGCGGTGCGAGTCATGCGCGGTGCGCGGTGCGCGGTGCGCGGTGCGCGGGGCGAGCGGTGCGCGGGGCGAGCGGTGCGCGGTGCGCGGGGCGAGCGATGCGCGGGGCGAGCGGTGCGCGGTGCGCGGGGCGAGCGGTGCGCGGGGCGAGCGGTGCGCGGGGCGAGCGGTGCGCGGTGCGAGCGGTGCGCGGTGTGCGGTGCGAGCCATGCGCGGTGCGCGGTGCGAGCGGTGCGCGGTGCGCGGTGCGAGCGGTGCGCGGTGCGCGGGGCGAGCGGTGCGCGGTGCGCGGTGCGCGGTGCGAGCGGTGCGCGGTGCGCGGGGCGAGCGATGCGCGGGGCGAGCCATGCGCGGTGTGCGGTGCGAGCCATGCGCGGTGCGCGGTGCGAGCGGTGCGCGGTGCGCGGGGCGAGCGATGCGCGGGGCGAGCGGTGCGCGGTGCGCGGGGCGAGCGGTGCGCGGGGCGAGCGGTGCGCGGTGCGAGCGGTGCGCGGTGCGCGGGGCGAGCGATGCGCGGGGCGAGCGGTGCGCGGTGCGCGGGGCGAGCGGTGCGCGGGGCGAGCGATGCGCGGTGCGAGCGGTGCGCGGTGCGAGCGGTGCGCGGTGCGCGGGGCGAGCGATGCGCGGGGCGAGCGGTGCGCGGTGCGCGGGGCGAGCGGTGCGCGGTGCGAGCGGTGCGCGGTGCGCGGGGCGAGCGATGCGCGGGGCGAGCGGTGCGCGGTGCGCGGGGCGAGCGGTGCGCGGGGCGAGCGGTGCGCGGTGCGAGCGGTGCGCGGTGTGCGGTGCGAGCCATGCGCGGTGCGCGGTGCGAGCGGTGCGCGGTGCGCGGTGCGAGCGGTGCGCGGTGCGCGGTGCGAGCCATGCGCGGTGTGCGGTGCGAGCCATGCGCGGTGCGCGGTGCGAGCGGTGCGCGGTGCGCGGGGCGAGCGATGCGCGGGGCGAGCGGTGCGCGGTGCGCGGGGCGAGCGGTGCGCGGGGCGAGCGGTGCGCGGTGCGAGCGGTGCGCGGTGTGCGGTGCGAGCGGTGCGCGGTGCGCGAGGCGAGCGGTGCGCGGTGCGCGGGGCGAGCGATGCGCGGGGCGAGCGGTGCGCGGTGCGCGGGGCGAGCGGTGCGCGGGGCGAGCGGTGCGCGGTGCGAGCGGTGCGCGGTGTGCGGTGCGAGCGGTGCGCGGTGCGCGGGGCGAGCGGTGCGCGGTGCGCGAGGCGAGCGGTGCTTTGGTAACACAGGTGGTGAAACAGTTTCGTATGTCGTCAGTAAAAAGGTAATAAGTACAATTTTTCATTACATTGCATACGTTCGTTTGTACGGGGTGAGGTCACGAGCGCGGCACGACCGCGGCACGAGCACGGCACGACCGCGTGCTCGAGAGTCATCACCATCAAGGTTGGGTGGGGAGTCGTGCGGGGCGCCCTACCGGCCTCCTCGGCGGGCTGCGGGGAGTTGGGCGAGATCGATTAGACACGGCCGCGCTCCGCCCGCGCGCCGCGCGCCGCGACACCATTACGCGCCGTAAATATTTACCGCCCGCCCCGCCCCCGTCGGGCTCGCCGCGTGTGTCAATATTAATTAACAGATTTATCGGCGCGCGGGCGGGCGGCGCGCCGCGGTGCGCGATGCACGGTGCACGGTGCACGGTGCAGTGGCGCCGCCGCGCTCCGCTACCGGAGGGGCAGCGCCTTAACTCAATCATTCGGGCACTTTTTTATTAACTACATCACAAACAAAGTTAAATAGAAACATGTCGCCAACAAACCGGGCGCAGCGCGGGCGCAGTGCGGGCGCAGCGCGGGCGCAGCGGGCGGCGGACTGCGTCTGCACTTCGCTCCACGCTGAACCTGACTGAAGAGCCGCAGCATCAGGCACCTCCGGATACGTGTTCCGTAACAATTCGCAGCAGCGGGTGCCCCAGCTTGTCGCAAGCACTTAATTTCAGGTGACGTCCAGCCTCTTATTGATTTAAACTGAGATTTTTCGTACTGTTCTTCTGTCTCACAGACACCGCAGCCGGTCCCGCAGCCGGTCCCGCAGCCGTCGCACGCACCGTGCCCGGTGGTCATTCCACTTATCCTCAAGCTGCCCATCAACCAGCTGCTTCATAAATATTATTTGCAAATACAATATTTTATTTATGTCTAATGAAAATATGCACCCGCGTGATGCACACGGCCTAAGCGACGCAGTGAGCCCACCGAAGCACAGGGAGTGGTCACCGCTAGCAAGGGCACGAGGCGGCCTCACTTCCACAGCACCACGCCCACGCGCTGCGCCCCGCCGCGCGTGGGCGTGCGAGCCGCGCGTGGGCGTGCAATTAACTTAATATTTATAACGATCAGCTGGTGTCGAATGGCTCGTGAGAAATGTTCGTGTAGCCTTCGTTGTGCGTGCTCTTCTTTCCAACTGCTGGGTGTCGCGGCCACGTGCCCGGCTCCGAGGACGTTTGATGCTGATACTGTTCACAAAACTCAAAAGTTCGTGCAGCAGCAGTTTAGTTACTGCAAGCAGTGCGCGCGTTCGTGCTGCAGCAGTTCAGTTACTGCAAGCAGTGCGCGCGTTCGTGCTGCAGCAGTTCAGTTACTGCAAGCAGTGCGCGCGTTCGTGCTGCAGCAGTTCAGTTACTGCAAGCAGTGCGCGCGTTCGTGCTGCAGCAGTTCAGTTACTGCAAGCAGTGCGCGCGTTCGTGCAGCAGCAGTTCAGTTACTGCCAGCAGTGCGCGCGTTCGTGCTGCAGCAGTTCAGTTACTGCAAGCAGTGCGCGCGTTCGTGCTGCAGCAGTTCAGTTACTGCAAGCAGTGCGCGCGTTCGTGCTGCAGCAGTTCAGTTACTGCAAGCAGTGCGCGCGTTCGTCCTGCAGCAGTTCAGTTACTGCAAGCAGTGCGCGCGTTCGTGCAGCAGCAGTTCAGTTACTGCCAGCAGTGCGCCCGTTCGTGCAGCAGCAGTTCAGTTACTGCAAACAGTGCGCGCGTTCGTGCTGCAGCAGTTCAGTTACTGCAAACAGTGCGCGCGTTCGTGCTGCAGCAGTTCAGTTACTGCAAGCTGTGCGCGCGTTCGTGCTGCAGCAGTTCAGCCGCAGCCGTGCATTTGGTAATATCAGTTTGGAACAGTAAAGGATTGTTAAATGTTAGCGTGTGCAGTTAACAGCGGCCGGCGGGCACAGCGCGGCGGCGCGCCCGCTCCTCTGCGCTCGGTTGGTGATGCGTGCTGGTTGGTTAGGCGCCGCGGGACACCGCGCTCTTGTTTGCTTCAACGCGTTGTGTAAATAAACAAATCAACAGTTCAACTCGGCCGCGTGCCATTGCACCGAGCGCACCGCAGTACGAGGCACAGAACAGGAGCTGGGGCGGGAGCTGGAGCTGGAGCTGGAGCTGGAGCAGGAGCTGGAGCGGGAGCGGGAGCTGGAGCTGGAGCTGGAGCAGGAGCTGGAGCTGGAGCTGGAGCTGGAGCTGGAGCTGGAGCAGGAGCGAGAGCTGGAGCGGGAGCGGGAGTGGGAACTGGAGCGGGATTGCCGCGGGCGTGACCTCGTAACGAGAGAAAAAACAACTTGTTTCTTCGGCCCATATAACCGGATGGTTGGAGGTGGTGATAAGTTGTTCATTGATGACAACATCCGCTCTTCCGCTGACATTGTACCCGTGCCGGTACGTTCGGGTGCTCACACAACCGAACGACACGAGCAATACGAACGTCCGCGTGCCGCACAGCCAGCCACAACCAGCCACAGCCGGCCCCGGCCAGCAGCTAGGAGGCGCTGGCTGCTGCGCCGCGCTGCACTCGTCTCGTGGTAAGAACCTGCTCGCTGTGTTTCGAGGCGGTTATCACGAGAGAAGTGAAATAACTTTAACACTTCAACTTGGCGCAATCCGAATCCGGCTCGAGTGGCCTTAGACATGCGGCGCGCAAACGGACGTCGCCAGCATCGACGGCGGGCGAGCTGGTGCTGCTTCGTGAAGAAAATTCCACTTACAGATTTGTCTCCCCGAACTTGAGAATAACATTTGAAGTGATTTACTTTCAGGAATATCATTAACTCAAGCGGTAGAACAACAGCGCTGCGGACAATGGGATTGCGGCTGAAGTAACCGTTAACAGTTGTTTGATTTGTGTGGTTTGCAGGGCATCGGCCCCAGGTGCCTCGAGACCTGGAGCCGGATCATTCCAGCTGGATTCAGTTTATTTATTTGTTATTTAAAACAAAACCAGCGACGTTACTATTATTTAACAAGTTTACAAGTATTTAAAACTGACGTATAAGGCTGACGTGACGTAAAGGTTTCTTTGTACACTTAATGACTACATTGGTAAATGAAAGGAAGGAAAAGTTAGAATAAAAAGATATTTAAAAATCTAGTTAATGCGGGGCTGGCAGGGGTCACGGCTGTGGCCGCGGAGGACCAGCGCCAGCGGAGCTGTGTCCCGGCAACGAACACAAGCAACGGACGGCACACAAACAGACATGTTAATGTTATGGATAAGTTCGCGTGCGTACAGCGACATGGAATATGATCTGTTGTTGTTGTTGTTGTTTGAGCGGCCGGTGTCGGCGGGCGAGTGTGCGGGCGAGTCCGCGGGCGAGTCGGCGGGCGAGTGGGCGGGCGAGTCGGCGGGCGCCGGGCGGGCGACACCGCGCGCCCGCGAAAGGGCGGTCGTGCCTACATTATTAAGCGCGCAGCAGGCAGCGCGCGCGTCCCGCTCGCACGCGCGTCCCGCTGGCCCGCGTCCCGCGCATTGCGCTTTCGTCCGCCCCGTAGGGCCGGCCCGTCGTGCCCGCGCGGGCGGCGTGCGCCCGTCCCGCTCGCTCTCATCAGGTTAGTCTCGGCGACGTGTTTGCCCGCCGCTTGCCAGTCGCGCTTGGCACCGTGTGTACAGATCGCACAGAGCAAGCGCGTGCTCAGAGAGTTCGAACAATTATATTTCAATATTTTTTTTACACCACGGGTGCGACGGGGATGCGACGGGGGTGTCACGGGGGTGTGGCGGGGTGACACGCGCGTGTTCGGCCCGCCTGGCAGTGAACAGTTAGCGTAGCCTGCGGACGCGTGCACTGCCAGCGGCATCACGAGCATGTTGTCGCTCGCTTAGAAACCTCATCACGTCCTTTTAGAAAGACCCCATCCCGAAGCTGTTTGGGGAGACCTCGGCAGGATGTTCATTCCATAGCTTGAGGGCTTGATGGCCCTAGGGAGAAAGCTTCTCTTGAAGTAAACAGCAGGTGACCACTGCGGTCGTAGGCTTGGGGACGGATGGCCCACGGACGGCCGGTGGCCACATGCAAAATAGCGTCTACGACTGAGCTGGTTGTGGAGGTCTGCAAGTGCAAGTAAGCTTGGAATAATCGAAGGGTCTTAGCTCGTTTCTGTGCCGAGTCAAAAAGAGCTAATTAGTATTTGGAGAGGTCCGAGCAGTGCTGCCCACGAGACCAGGCCTGGCCCCGACCTACCGCGTCGCTCCATTCAGTGCACCCAGAGTTCTCCAAATGACTTTGGCACTGAACGTAGCTGGAGGTGTTAGCCCATGGGATCCCGACGCTTACTGTGATGATTAAGGGTACGTTTCGGAATGCACGCGCTCCAGTAAATGGGATTTTTTGGCGGTGAATGCGGGGGCGGTGTCCTGCCGGGGTGAGATTGCGCAAGGATCACTCGTCCTCGAGCGGAAACTCGCGCCAGGGCCCGTTACGTTCCGGACACAATTGTCCCTGACTCTCGACAAAGCATTTCAATTCGGCGGACCGACGAGACGAGTAAGACGTTCACCTGATGTCAAGTGATACGGTGGCCCATAACAACGCGGCGCTAATTAGGATGTTGTGGTGCATTGTACCACATACGCTTGTAGCCATGAAACATAGGATGGTAAGTTATTACCTCAGTAATTTCACTAGTCACAGCGTCCCTTAAACCGGAACAGAGTAAAGTGTCTACATTGCTGTTTGTAGGCAACAATAGCCGTCGCGGTGGAACCTACCTGGACTGCACTGGAGTGTGGCGCGTCCAGGCACGGGCTGCCATTCGCGCGCCAAGTACTGCCATCGATGGCCATGTCATTGACATGCACCAGAAACGGCGTCGGTGGCAATCGAGAGCCGTATGGGGTCGGTACCCCATTACTTCCGCGAGCAGCTCGTCTCCACAAGTAAGTCATTAGGCATAAGATGATCCGGTAACAAGTCGCTCGGCGCACTCCGCCGCCGGGGCGCCACTTGACGACTCTCGCAATTTGTTTTATGGGGATCGCGAATCAATCAAAGAGCCCGCCGGGTCCTCCGGCGCTCATGCGTGCCGCCGGGGAGGGCGGAGCGGGCCGGCGAGGCCTCTCCGGGCGACCTCAAAGCCCGAGAGGGCCCTCGATTGATTTCTGTTTGCTTTAGCTCGGCGAGCGGGGCTCTTTGATTATAATATAAAAACAAATGATCGAAACACAACTCGAGAGCTCTGTAAAGAACATCCGACGCGACCCACGCCACCCCCGGCCCCCAGCCCCCAGCCCCCGGCCCCCAGCCCCCAGCCCCCACTCTCGCCCTCGCCCCCGTCGCTCAGCTCGAGGACGACTCTTTGGATCGCAAATTCAACTCAAAATTTCTTTATTAAACTGTATTTATATAATGTGTACCGTTTACTGTCCAGCCGGCGCGCCCCCACCCACTACCCACTACCCGCTACCCGCTACCCGCTACCCTCCACCCACGACACTCCACCGGGAGGAGCTGACGACGATACGATTGTGATCGTACTCTTTTTTTATACGACGAAGCGACAAGACGGGCGGGACGTTCACCTGATAGTTAGTGACACGCTTGCACATAACAATGTGGCGCTAGTTGAGGTATGCACTGTATCACTTTGCGCTTGTCACCTTGAGACATAAGAACTTAAGCGTCGTTACCCCAACAATTACACTTGCTACAGCGTCATTCAAACCGGAACACAGTTACGTGTGCAGGGTACAGTACACAGTATTTACCTTGACCCACCGCCAGTACTCTCTTCGTCGCACTCATTAATTGCAATAAAACGAGTCTGTGTGCGTGCGCGTGTGCGTGCGCGTGTGCGTGTGCGTGTGCGTGTGCGTGCGCGTGTGCGTGCACGTGTGTACGAGAAGGAAGCACCACCACAGGAGACGTGGGCAGCCACCGGCGCAGCACAGCCGCTGTGCGTACACACACGAACAAACACACACACAGGCGGCGGGGCCGAGGACAGGACGCAGGCGGGTAAAGAGGAATGTTTGCACATACTCTATACACCGCTGTTGAATAATGGCCAGCGGTGGGACGCAACAGCGCGCGCGCGACCCCGCGGGTGCGTCGCGGCGCGGGCCGGCCGCGCTCTGCGCACAGCGCAACAGTTCGCACTGGCGGTGCGGCCGCTGCGGGCATTGCGGGCGCTGCGGGCGCGCGGCCGGCTCCTTGAGCACCTGCGTGCCCTCGCGCGCGGGCTGACCGCGAGCGCTCACACCTGACCCCCGCCAGTGCACCACCGCCGCCCGACCTTCGCAACGCTTTACAATGCAAATGCTCGGGCTGTGCGCGCGCCACCCCGCCGCTGCGCATTAATGTGCAGAGGCGGTGAGCGTTCGAACGTGTTCGAGGTGTTTTTTTTGTTCTAAACATTCGTTTGATCTCGCCGCGCCCTAACTACTGCCGGCGAGGTCGCACGCAGCACGCCGCAAGCAGCAAGCAGCAAGCAGCAAGCAGCACGCAGCACGCAGCACGCGGCGCGCCGCGAGTCAATTCAATTACATAAATCTTGTAAATACCGCATCAGAGCCGGCTCTCCCCGCGCCGCGCCGTGTCTCCCCGCGCCGCGCCGCACCGCACCGCACCGCACCGCGCCGCGCCGCACCGCATCGCGTACACCTCGTGACGTCACTCTATCTGTAAGAGCGGCGGCGCGCGAGCCGGAGCCGCAGCGGGCGCTAATTAAAGCTGGTGTTTTGCCGAAAAAGCAATTAGATTTTATCGACCAGGGGTTGAACAGTTCCTCACCAGACGCGAAGACAGCAGGGTATTCACAATGTCGTTACTTTCCGCTCCCCCTAACGGAAGGTTGACAGTGACGTCATCATTACAATTGTCCACAGGCGCAGCGCGCAACGAAAAAAGTTTTTATTAGAAGTAATTGGATGTTTCTGGAACATCTGGGCCTGACACCTCACCACCTTTGCTCTTATAAATGTGCCTTGAACGTGTATGTAGTTCAACCCTTGTATTTTATTAGAAGTCGCCCGGAGCTCAGGTGTCGTGCCGCAGCCCTGGACACAAAGTCACACAACCTGATACTAAAAGTGTCCATACACGAGTCACAGGCACGAGCATCATGATCACCGCCCCGGGTCAAAACTGATTACTGTAGCAAGAATGTTTGAAAAATGATTTCATTTGATCAATAAGTATAGATTAACAGCATTTCCACGCGCAAAGCGTTGACCGCTGCACCTGCGAAGTTCACATGTTGGAAGGGAGCAGTGTAAACACTCGAACATGTGTAGTGCGTGTAGTTTTCGTCACACAGTAATGAAATTTAGGTAGGAGAAGTTTGTTTACCGTATGCGGTGACAGTATACTGGAACTGTAACCACCACACTGACCGCGTGGAGCGCTGCTCGCCGGCGCAGCTGGAGCAGCTGGAGCAGCTGGAGCAGCAGGAGCTGCCTAACCGGTACCACCCATTCCTTTAACCCGATCCCGCATGACTATGACTATACTTAATTTTTGAAAACTTCAACAGATCGCCGCCCCGCAGTGCGGGGCTGCGGGTGGGAAAAACATTCTGACATCTTCAAAGTCAGCCGACGGAGAGCGTTGGGTAAGTATAAGTTAGTAAAATGGAGATGTTGGTTTCTTAGGAATTGAATATAATTATTAATTTCATGTAAAAGAGAATCGGAAATGAAAAACTTTGAATGTTTAAATAAATATCTTACAAAACGACATTTTTTTGTTTTGAAGAAATTGATTCAAAATGGATAAATTGAAATTAGAACTTACCATTTTACCCGGGAGTGACGAGAAAACTAACAGTTTCGTTACAGCCTCAATAGGCACGAGCGACAATAAGGGACATGCGCTACCAGAAGAGCTGCAAGCAGCTGCTTTGCATAAAGAGATTACAGAAAGCAGTGCTTTTGCAAAAATAAAGAATAGTTTGAAAAAACGTTACCAGGTAAGAAGAGCGTGGGTAACTATGACAGACCAGCTCGAAAGTACTTACATCGACGAAGACGGAAATTTACAATTTGATGGTCAGTATCTGGAAGAAATAAATCAGAAACAAAGTGTTGCTGTACAACAGAAGAAAACAGACACTTTGGAAAAGTTATTTGAGAAGGTTGTAGAGAAAGCACGGGAAGAGAAGCCTCAAGGACTAAAGCATATAGTAGAGCGAATTGCGGCTGAAAAATTGACTAGCAAAAATACAAATGCAGACCATTGGATTGATATGTTTGAAAAAGAATGCGAACGTTTGGAGGTAAAACCGTGGAGAAAAAAATTTCAACACTACGATTATTTATGGACAAGGGTTGTGCAGACTGGAACACTTCTATGATCATGAAACTTACAATGAATTCCGATTGGCCAACGTGGAGAACAAAGTTCTGTGAAACGTACTAACTAACTAACTAACGTTCTACGAAAACGAACGGGATGGAATCCGGTCACTTATGCTTTATAATTTGGATACAAGGAAGGGTTGCTGCTGGATTACGCAATTAAAAAAGAAAAACTTGTTTTAGAAATGAGAAGATCTATTGATACAGGTACTTTGATAGATTTGATTGCAGCCGGTTTGTCCTAAATAGAATCGACAGGGAAATACTAAAGGATACTGTAGATTTATTTAATGAAGTAAGTAAATATAAGCATATGGTTAACAGAAAGAGTACTGATCCAAAGAAGAAAACTGGATAATGGAGAAATACTAATAAAAGTGAAGAATACACTCCTTGCAAGATGTGTGAGAAATTGAGCAAAGGTTCTCGTTATCATCTGGAAGACAAATGTTGGTTTAAAACAAAAGAGGAAGAAAAAGAAAAGAATACAAACAAGTTTAAACATGTGAACAATGTTTATATAGAGACAGAGTTCAACCAAACTACGCAAAAAAACTAATAGTAACACCATTCATAAAAGTCACAACTACTTATGAATGAAAAATTAGAAGTATACGGAATTTATGGTTCGGGATCAAATGTATCTTTGGTGAATTCTAAATTAATAAAACTAAAATGAGAAAATAATGACATGAATGACACTAATTTAATAACAATTAATGGTGTTAAGAAAACAAATGGTGACGGCGATGAAAATTAAAATGATGACATTAGAATATAATAATATATAATAGCTAAACATAAGTACAACATTGGTACTGTAAATGGATATGAAGCGAGAATATATTTATTAGTGGACAAATACTGCAGTAAACGGCTTTATAGATATATACTATGTGGTACTATTAGGGATAAATAAGAAATAGAACAGATTGCAAGATTGAAGAGTCTTACAGCCCGTTTGCAGCACCTGTTACTCTAGCCTTTAAAAATGAAGATAATAGGAAATCTATGCTATGCATTCATTTCAGAGATTTAAATAAAATAATTGTAGCTGAGGCACAACCATTTCCTCTGATTGATGATTTGATGACAAAAGCAAGAGATTGCAACTATTTTACTACCCCGGAAATAAACTCTGCGTTTTGGTCGATTCCATTACGGGTCGAGGACAGAAGTAAGTCTGCGTTTGTAACACACGAAGGTCATTATCAATGGTCCTGTCTTTTGGATTAAATACTTCGCCGGCAATTTTTCAAAGAGTACTAAGCAATATTTTGAGAAAACATAAACTAACGGATTTTGTAGTAAATTACATAGATGATATTCTTATATATTCCAAAACTTTCACTGAACATATTGAACATTTGGAGCGGTTAATGAAAGCTATAAAAGAGGAAGGCTTTCGGCTGAAGTTTACAAAATGTACCTTCGCTTTAAATAAGGTTAAATATCTAGGTCATGTAATACAAAATAATTCAATAAGACCACTGAAAGACAATCTAATTTCAATAAGGGAATTACCAGTACCTAAAACACAGGAGAATGTTAGACACATTCTAGGAAAGATAAATTTTTATAATGATTATATACCTAAAAGAGCAATGATACTGGACCCGTTACATAATTTACTGAGGAGAAATGTAAAATTTGTTCGGAAAAATGAATGTCAAAGTTCATTTGAAACTATTGAAGGTCTTTTGTGTTCTCGGCCGATATTGGAGATATATGATAAAGATTTACCAATTAATATCTATACGGATGCATCGCTTGAAGGAGTTGGAGCAATTTTAAAACAGGTACAGTCAAATAAAAAGAAGAAACCGGTAGCATACTTCTCAAAAAAACTTAATGACGCACAAAAAAGAAAAAACGCTAATTATTTGGAGTGTTTAGCTATTAGAGAAGCAGTAAAGTATTGGCAGTATTGGCAGTATTGGTTGATGGGAAAATTGTTTACAGTATATACAGACCATAAACCTCTAGAAAATATGAATTTGAGATCGAGGACTGATGAAGAGCTGGGAGATTTAACATATTATTTGTCACAATATGATTTTTTAATAAAATACTCACCTGGGAAACAAAATGTAGAAGCAGACTGTCTCAGCAGAAGTCCAGTATTAGAATCGGATTCAAATATAGAAGATCAATTGGATATTGTTAACTTCATTAAGCTAAATAATATTTTGATAGACCAGAACAACAGTAAAGAGTTAGAAAATAAGAAAGAGAAATTGGTACAAAAAATGGGAGTATATTTTAAAAAGAATAAAAAAGGAGGAAAAATAATATTGACGGAGGAATATAGCATACAATTACTAAAACATGTTCATGAAAGCCTATTATGCCACATTGGAATTGGACAAATGTTGAAAACGATTGGACCCCTGTATACAGCGAAAGATTTATGTTATAATATTAAAGAAGGTTGCAGAAACTGTGAAATTTGTATAAAGAATAAAACAAGAGGAACAGATAGATATCGTTTTATGTCGCATCTTGGCCCAGCCACGAAACCTTTCGAAATAGTATCTATTGACATAATTGGAGGATTCACAGGTTCCAGATCTACAAAAAAATATCTACATCTTTTGCTTGACCACTTTACTAGATATGTCTTCATTTTAACCTCTAAGACACAAAATGCAAGTGACTTTATAAAACTAGTAAGTAATATTTCAGAAAAAGATGTTGGCATTCTGTTGGCTGACCAATATCCTGGAATTAACTCAAAGGAGTACAAAAATTTTGTAAGAGCAAAACGGATAACGATGGTTTTTACTGCTATGAATGCACCGTTTTCTAATGGTTTTAATGAGAGGCTGAATCAAATTTATATGAGGCTAGAGACAAGAAGGCTTGGACAACGATAGCACAGGAATGTGTCAGAATATATAATGAGACTATTCATACGGTAACTGGCTTTACGCCGAGATATTTGTTAGATGGAGAAAATTGTTCTATATTACCTAAAGAGTTACAACACAAGAAAATACATAATAGCTGGATAGCATTAGAGAATACTTTGAAGTCACATAATTATAATAAAACGATAATGGACAGAAAGTTAAAATATTGAAATTTTGAAGTTGGAGATATTGTATACGTGGAAAATGGAAACAAGTTAAACAGAAAACAATTATATGAGATTAGAATCGGTCCTTTTCAGATTTTGGAAAAAATATCGGATACTATATACAAGATAGATACAGGACACAGAAAGAGAATCTAATCTTCTTCATATCACGAAGCTTGTCCCGGTTCCAAGAATGGAGGACAGATAAGTGGAAAGTGATTTTATGACATAGCTGATGGATATATTAAGGGAAATTCCCTTCTTAAGGGGGGAGATATAAAGAAAATAAAACCTATTTTCTTGGCAGTAAATTTTTTATCTCACATTTTCAATGTCAGCCGATAGAGAGCACTGTGTACAAATATTTTTGTAGTATAGATAAATTTCTTTCTTAGTAATTGAATATGATTATTAATTTCATGTAAAAGAGAATCTGAATAAAAACCTTTAAATGTCGTTTCTCTGTTATCAGACGAAAATCATGGTTTTATTTTATTGGAATCAAGATTCAAGTTCAAATAAATATCTTATTTGTATTAAATTATTTACCTATAATTATATAAACTAACAACCGTATCGACACGGGAACGTGACCGGTACTGGAATAATTATAACTTAATACTTAGTTAATTATTGCGCGTTCCGTGCGTCGGAACAGTTACGAAGTTGGAACGTCGTTAAGGGCCTGGTACAGCGGCACGCTCCTGCCCAGTGGACCTTGCTTTACCAGATGACCATAAAATGGGATATGTATTTAACAATAAAATACTATAGGGATATTAATATATTACTAAATGATTAAAAAGGACGACCTCCGAAAGGATTTACATAAAATAGCATCCGTAGTATCACAGAGCTGATGTTAAAATAAACGCTCAACGTGAATCGTGGCACTACAGTACCAGGCCACTCGGAAAGTTTTGAGAAAAAAGTTTTTACATATAAAACACTGGCCACCTGTGATTTTTTTGAAAACTTCTATTATTCAAAAGTAAAAATACCATTGTTCGATTTTCAAATTTCTCTCCCTAATTTTTTGAGAGCCAATTGAAATTTTCTTGACTCGTTAAAAAATGGATCTGCGCGGAGAACATTTGCGTGCTATGATTTTCTACAATTTGGCTTAAAACCTGATGGGTCATTTGATCGACTTCGAATTGCTTTTATGGATAAAGGAACTTCAAAAGCAACTTACCTACCTCTACCGCTGGTATAGTGAGTAGCGAGTTCAAACGCGGTCGTCTTACTTTGGGGGATGAACAAAGGAGTGGTCCTCCTACTGGCGGACGGCTGTCACCGAAGAAACTGTGCTGACAGTAAAACAATTAAAAAAAAAACAGACGAATTACGTACGAAGAGATTCAGCATACTCTGCAGATTGGTTCAGGAAGTGTTCACAAGATTTTGTGTTCATGAGCACCTTCGCGTAAGGAGTATAGTTTCCCGCTGAGTGCCGCACAACCTCACCAAAGCTCAGAAGCAGGCCCGTGTGAATTGGTGCTGTGATAAGATACAAACATTTGATGCAGGCTCGTCACGGCCGGAAGAGGAGCTGGACGTGGCCCTGGGTCGTCTCCGGGGTCGACGTACGGCTCCGGGGCCCGACGGGGTCTCATCGAGGGCCCTCTGGGTGGCCGCGAGTCACCTGCGCGAGGAGCTCCGGGGACTGTACGACGCCTGCATTCGGCACGTGCAGTTCCCGGAGCGCTGGAAGACGGGCAGGCTTTGCGTGCTGCGGAAGGGGGACCGTCACCCCGACTCCCCTTCCGCGTACAGACCGATCGTCCTTCTGGACGAGGCGGGTAAGGTCTTCGAGAAGATCTTGGCCGGCCGTCTCGTTCGGCACCTCGCCGAGGTGGGACCGGGCCTCCATGAGGCCCAGTACGGATTTCGGGCAGGGCGATCCACGTTGGACGCCCTGCTCGACCTGAAGGGCCTCTGTCTGGAGGCCTTCGGTGACGGCGAGGTGGTCCTGGGGGTGTCCTTAGATATCGAGAACGCCTTCAACAGCCTGCCATTCGCGACGATCAGGGGGGCGCTGGAGTTTTTCCGGCTCCCACCCTACATGGTCGGGCTGTTGGGGGCGTACCTCAAGGACAGGACGATCGTCTGGGTTGATGGCAGCGGCGAATTACATCGGCGGCGCGTGGAGAGCGGGGTTCCACAGGGGTCGGTCTTGGGCCCCTTGCTGTGGAACCTCGCGTACGACTGGCTGCTGCGGCAGCCGGTCCTCCCCGGGACGAGGGTACTATGCTACGCGGACGACACCCTCGTCTCGGCCCGGGGGAGGAGTTACGACGAGGCTGCTCGTCTGGCCGCCACTAGCACGTCGCTGGTGGTGGACCGGATCGAGCAGCTGGGTCTGAGGGTCTCCGTCACGAAGACGGAGGCCCTCCTCTTCCACGGACCCCGCAGGGGTCCACCCCGGGGCGCGATCATCCCCGTCCGGGGCGAGAGGGTCCCAGTGCGGGGAGCCCTCAAGTATTTAGGGCTCACTCTGGACGGGCGATGGAGCTTCGGGGAGCACTTCGAACGGCTTCTCCCGAAGCTCACCGCCACCGCCGCTGCGCTGGGCAGATTGCTGCCCAATGTCGGGGGGCCGGGTCATTTGTGTCGGCACCTATACTCTGGCATCCTGCGGAGTATGGCACTGTACGGAGCGCCCGTATGGGTGGATAGGTGCGAGACCGCCAGGAACGGGCCCGTGTTGAAGAGGGCCCAACGTATCCTGGCGAACCGAGCCTGTCGGGCGTACCGTACGGTGTCCTGGACGGCGGATACGCTTCTCGCGGGCGATGCGCCTTGGCATCTACAGGCGCAGTCGCTCGCGGAAGTGTATCTCTTCCTGCGGGATGCCGGAGAGCGTCGGCCGGACCCGGCCACGGTCCGCCGGATCAGGCGCGTTGCCCATGACGCCCTGATCCGGCGGTGGGAGACGGAGTTAGGTAACCCTGCCGCCGGCCGGGACACGGTGGAGGCCATAAGGCCCCACCTGTCCCGGTGGATGAGCCGGCGGTACGGGGCCTTGACGTTCCACCTGGTGCAGGTGCTGACAGGCCATGGATGTTTCGGCAAGTACCTGCACCAGGTGGCTCGTAGAGAGATGACGCAGGAATGCGTCGAGTGTGGTGCGCCGATCGACACGGCGCACCACACTCTGGCAGAGTGCCCGGCATGGGGGCCGCAACGCCACGCCCTCGTCGCGCAAGTCGGCAGTGACCTCTCGCTGCCGACTGTAATCGATCGTATGTTGAGCAGCGAGAGGTCTTGGAGGGCGGTAGCCTCCTTCTGCGGCGCAGTGATGCGTCAGAAGGAGGCCGCCGAGCGCACGAGGGAGGCCGACGCCGCTGCCGCACCTTGCAGGCGGCGGCGGGCCGGCGGGAGAGCGCGGCGGCAGAACCACGCCGTCCGCTTCCTCCCGCCGTGAGCGATGGGCCCCTAGCCGGGCACGGTGTGAGGGGGCGTTCGGGCCGTTGGGCGTGGCCCTTTTGTCGTGTTTCCCCTGGGGGTGCGTCCCCCGGGGGAGTCTTGGTTTTTGTCCCCCCCTCCCACTTCGACGAGGGGGGGGGGGAGTCTGGAGGGAGGAGGCCGCCGCCCAATTCCTTCACGGGAGGGCGGCGGCCGGGCATGCGCTCCGTCGTGGGCGCGCGCGGTCGTCTGTGGGGTCGGGGGGCCCCAACGTGCCGGTCCCGCGAGGGGCCGGTACGGGACGGCAGGTGGGTGCCTTTGCTCCCCGCGGGCACCCACCAAGAGGAGTTTTATACGCGGAGGCGCCCGGAGAGTTGCTTGGCTGAAACCCGGGCGTCTCCAGTATGCGTGTGGCGGGACAAGCGGTGGTGGTTTTAGTGGGTATGGGGGTCACGCACAACATCTCAGTGGCCCCGAGCCCCACATAACCCGGCGTCCCCCCCCTTGAAAAGGACGCTGGGTATGCGTTAACAGCATTTCCACCACCGATATCAAAAAAAAAAAAAAAAAAAAAAAAGTCTCGTCACGGCGCGTTTACCCTATTGTGACTCCTGGATTTATCAATACGATCCAGAAACAAAACACAAAACATCAGTCGACAGTTTGGCTGTTTCAAAATGAACCAATGCCTACGAAAGTGAAGCGATCGAGGAGCACAGGGAAAATTTTGATCGCTAGTTTCTTCTTTCACGAAGTACCTAATTTCAATTCCACTTCGAGACCAAAGCAGCATCAACGCCAAATGGTACAGCACCAAATGCCTGCCATAAAATTTTTCTTCAAGGAGCAACAAGCGATCGAACACCGGGCTCCTTCACCACAACGTGCCCGCGCACTTTGCACCTGGACTCCACACCTGTCAGTCTTGGGACATCCTCCTTACAGTCCTGATTTAGCTCCGTGCGACTTCTTTTTATTCCCTAAAATTAAAAATCAGCGCAAAGGGACAGTTTTCATCGTCGGAAGACGCGCTAGCAGCGTTTGAGAAGGCCGTGGACCGGAACAAAGTTTCGAAAATTGGTTTAGACGTGTGTAACTTGGTATGTATAGAGACTGGCGGAGAGTTCTTTGAAAAGATTTAGTAAAACATATTTTTTTCATAGAAGTTAGTTTCTCAAAACTTTATGACACGTACGTTTTAATAAAATGACATTTCTGGCGAATTTCTCGCGTTCGTATATTTTCACCAGTTTTCAGGTAAATAGAATATGCCTGCTTCTTCACGATTTACAAACGGTCAACATGTTTTTACTTATTTTCTCCAAGTCAATCAATCAGCCGGAAGACGTCCACTACTGGACAAAGGCCTCCCCCAAAGATTTACACTGACTGGTCCTGGGCCACCCGCATCCAATGGTTGCCTGCGACTTTGACCAGGTCGTCGGTCCACCTTGTGGGGGGGTCTGCCCACGCTACGTTTTCTGTAAGAATAATTAGTAAAACTCAACGCCACTTGCGGCTTTGCAATGTTTTATTGTAACGGGTCACTTACAAAGTACATTAAAAAAAATCAGCGCACAAGTTGAAATTAGTGACTACTGACCCTCCTTTACGGGTCGCACTGGTGTAACATCGATGGTTAAGGAACAGTACTTCGGGGAGTATAAATGAAGTGTAAAGTTTTTCGAAATTTCTTTATTTTTTCACCATTTATCGTAAAACTTCCCTACGGCACGCCGCGCGTCGCAGTCGTGCACCAATATTCCGCCTTGTGTATGTCGAGCGCAACCCCCGGCTCCAGCCCCAGCCCCAGCCCGCCGCGAAACCCCGCTCGTGGCAAGCGACAACATGTCGCGCGTTCAAGTGTTGCGTAGGGCGCTCACAGAACATCGAGACAACGAAATTCGACAAAGTGACATCCACGAACGATTTCTGCATGCATTGATTTACAAATTTAGTGTCACTTGATTATGAAAAAATAAGCGTAAAAACATTACATTTTAGAAATTATGTGTATATATATCCCACGTAAGTACACACAAGCACCATCTAGCCGCAGTTTGACTGCCTCTCGGCGCACAACGCGCTCTCGGTGCGGAGCCCGCTTGGCGATTTCCAGACCCACGAGTTTACAACGAGTAAAACACAAGTTGCGAAGCACGCGCACTGCGGCGCGCGCGCACTGCGGCGAGCGCGCACCTGCAGCGCGCGCACCCGTCGGTGAGCGCGATTCACCTTCACCGCTTTCAAAACTCATAACACGTAATATAATTCGACCAGGAGATCTGTCAATGTTCCAAACATTTCAGTACCAGCTAATGTCAAACAATAGAAAAATAACAGGTATATAAAATACTATAATAATAAACCTATAGGAAGTTACATCACACTTTACAATCTTTGGATACAAAATCTCAGCGGCGCGCGCGCAGGCCCCGCGGCGCCGGAGGTCGCGCAGCGAGCGGTCGGGATGGCCTGCGCGCGCGCAGACCTCGCGCGGGCCGGAGCGGCCCTGTCGCCCCGCGTGTTAAACACGACCTCGCCAATTTTTAAAACAAATCGAAAATTCCTTTTTAGCCCATCAAATGAGCCGCGTCAGTCCACAGTTTCTGCATTCATTGCGATATCGAACGTTACCAAACTACCTGCGCATATTGGGTGCCCACCACAATTTTTTTAAATTTCTTTTTTAAACGAATTGTAAAGCCGAAAGCTCGAGTGGCTGCACGACCGCGTCGGCACATAGGGAGCGCGGTTTCGTTGCAAACTGCATCTACGGGCCCCCGCAGCTGCGCGGCTGACCGCGGTCACGAGTCCCTCTCTCTCTCCATACACAACACCCAATATGCCATTATTTAACCTAACACCACAATTTATATTGCAATCTATTTTTTTTAACTTAGCTCAACTCTAAAAGCGCGTGCGGCGGCCGCCCCGCGCCGTCGCGCGCTCTGCACGCACCGCCACAACGCGAATGCAAACCTATCTAGACAACGCCCTGTCGCTCGGTACACTACAGAACACAGTTTGTATCCATCGTTTTCGTGCCAAGGAAACGTTTGCAGGAGGCCCGACCGTGTCCGAACACGGGCTGCGGGGACGCAGTGCACCAGCGCATCAGTGCGGGGACAGCGCCGAACCTCCGCATATAGATACTATACATAAAATACGAATTATTTAGGACACAATGTTTCGAAGTCGTTAACTCTACAAATCATTATCGTTTAACATAACCTACAATCGATTGGCAGTATTCGTTCGCGTACACCTTGCCCCCGATACCAGCGCGCGAGCTCGCCCTCTGCTCTCCCCTAGCACGCAGCACGCAGCACGAAGCGCTCTCTAACAGCTGCGTCGCCTCTTACTCCCACGTGATCTCTCAAACCGTTGCTCTGGCCTGCGGCTACGGCCCAGCCCGACGGCATGCCACGCAGCAGTGCATTCGTGCTGTAGTCCTGGCTGCTTGGCTGCAACCAGCTCCCGGCGGCTACTCACGTTTATTGTTCCTCCTCAAATCGTACATCCGCCATGTTCCCGTGGATAATGTCCCTCCAATAATAACTTTATTAACGTCAGGTACCGCGGTATTATTGCTTACATGTAATTATAACGAATTTCGTAGTTTCGTTGCGACGGTTAATTGTATTTTAGTTGTGTGTCGTGCGATGTGGTGCTGTGGTGTTGAGGCGCTGTGGCAGTGAGGAGTTGGGGTGCTGCAGGCCGCTATTGCAGTGTCGAATAACCCGACGGGCGATGAACGGTGATTGGTGAAACGGCGGAGGTGGAGGAGGCGCCGCTGCGACGCCGCAGCTACCACCACGGCCAGTCAAATGTAACGTACAGATAAATTATCTTAGCAAAACATCAATCAATATCAGAAATATAATTAAACCTAACGTATTATTATAACTCTCTGATCATAAATTTATCATTTATTTTTTTTATATTTTGTCTTCAGTTTTGTTTTGTATCGTATCTACACAGTAATCTATAAATGAGCATGTATGAACAACGCCGCGGGAGCGGAGCGGGGCGGCGCGCGGGGCACGGCAGCGCGCGCCCTCCCCCTAGCTGATACCCAAATAAACATCTTTCTTTATATCACTACGGAACTATTATCTGCATAACTGAGCGCTCAAAGAAGCAGTATAACCTCACGCTGTTTTACGTGATTGTGACACGACTGTCTCCCATCGGCCAAAAGGTGGATACGACAGGAGAGCGCGCACCGGCCGCGGCCCCGCGAACTGGACGTAGTAATGAATATTATAATAATTGACTATCACATCAGACTACCTGGCACCGGCCGGCTGCCGGGGGGAGGGACAGCGGAATGGGAGAGCGGCGCCAAGTCGAAGGACAGCAAGGAAAGGTGATGTGAGAGAGAATGAATGAATGTATGTATGTGTATGTGTGGGGGTGGGAAAGGTTATCGCAAGAACCCGAAGCGCGGATTACTCGCGACGGCCAGCCGGCGACTCGTGTAGAGTTTGCAGTAAAAGTGCATATTATTTTTACTATTTAGATATAATATTTCATTTAAACGAAGAATGGACTTTTCATAAAACCCGAGCGTTGATCCTGCGAGCCGGACGCGAGGCGCCGGCCAGTTCGGCCGCCGCCTCCGCCGGCCAGTTCGGCCGCCGCCTCCGCCGGCCCCGGAAGGAACACTTCGCTGCGTAAACACCATAGCTTATCGACAGCCGGAGTCGCCCCGCGGCGGGCGCCTCCGGGATATAAATTTTTAATCTTCTCTAAATATAAAATCTGTAGATCTTAAACTTCTATGGAACTAAAATTACTTTTTGTACCATATTTTTTTTAATTAAGCCACCGATCGCGTGGAGGGCCTACGCCGACAAGTGGAGACGGAGAGAGAGGTAGATGAGATGCATTTGTAAGTATTGATTAGGTATGTGTCGGCGCGGGTACCTGGTCGCCGTGTTTAAGCGGACCCAGAGGCACTCCCTCGCCCCCGCTCCCGCTCCCTCTGTCCTCCACCGTGCACGCTCAATTACAGAATGCAGCGGCGAGGGCCGAGGGCCGAGGGCGCAGGGTCGCGGGTCGCCGGCGGGCCTTGCGCCCCGGCCCCCGTGCTCGAGCCGACTAACCTAACTTACGATAGAAGAGCGAACGCCGTCCCCGCTCCGTGTATATATTAATATATTTATTCGTTTTATGAAATGATTATATATATATATATATGTATTTTCTTTTCTTCTATATGTAACATTTTATCGGACGCCACCATCTTATCCCATACATTATCAGATTATGGTCTTCGAGGGAAATGTACTGTAAAGTAACCTAGACAACGACGGCCGGCGCCGCGCGCGCTCCGGCCGTCTCCTACATCTACGAGTCAACAGATTGACGCTACGCTAGTTTACATTGAAGTCGTCCAGGGTGCGCCCGCGCTCGCCGGCGGCGGCTGAACGGCGCGCAGTAACAAAACCACTATAACATTGCATAGTACGAATCCGAGCACTGGCTCGGACCCCAGCTGCGATAAAACTCTTACAATATAACTATAACTTAAATTTGAAACACATTCTCGTTAGCTGTATGGCGCAACGTCAAACACAATGCAGTTAATACTTAAAACCTGAGTTTGACAAAAAGCTCACTTTTGAAAGGCAATGTCCGAAGCAAAGTCCATAGAATATTCCAAACACACAAAAATAAAAGAGCCCATCGCTGACGGGCATCCTCCATATAGAATAAAGTTGAAAAAAAATTTTGATAAACCGACGGACGAAGTGGCGCGTTCACAGATCAGTTATGTATATATGTAAAATGCGTACGCGCCGCTAGGCGGCACAGTAGTGCGAGCGAGTCGCGAAACAAACAAGCGCCGGCCCCGCGGCGGCCTACGACAACGCAATTGAATATAAACTCTATTACCTATGATGACTCGAATCGTTTGTCCTAAATCTAAATGTAATAATTTGAGCGTGAAGAAGCGGCGGAAACGCTTCCCCACCGGCGCCAACGAAAGCAACGCGTCAACGAGAAAAAGCTACCAATAAAGAGTGAAAACGTTTTGAAGGTGATGCAGCGATCAGTACACATAAATTAATTAAAAAAGAAAACAAAAATGCCTAAATACATATAGTATATGGTTTGCAGGCACGCCCGACGCCTGCTGTAATGCTCACCAAACCTACTACGTCCCGCGCACTCGCGTCGAACACGTACAAACACTACATACATATGTACACACGCACACGCACACACGCACGCGGGCGGGCTGCTGGTGCGCTGCTGTAGAACAGCTAAAACTGTAGCATCGGCTAAGTATGTCAATTATCCAGAAAGCAGTGCCCGTGCGGCAGGACGAACATTATCCGGATGGAGCCCCGCACATTAGATTATGGGCAAAGGACAGTAAAGTAACAAGGGGTTGCAAAACATGTAATGACCACACGGAGACATAATAGGCTGCCCCGCACCAGCAGCGCCCACGCGTCGTGCTCACACAGGGTGCTTACGTAACCAAACTTAACCTACCCACTCACATGGACACGGCCGCAACATTCACCCCTCGCACTCCCTGCGCAGAGATGGACAACGCCACGTAACTAAATATATATATATATTTATATTTAGTTACGTGGCGTGGTCCATCTCTGTATATATATATAAATAGGTTTCACTCGGACTAGGACACTGTTCTGTAGATCGTTTTTAACCAGACACTTAAATTTTTATATATTATTAATTTTTTCACAAAGAAAGAACTCTTAGAGTAATAATTTTACGTAATATATATATATATATATCATATAAAACACCAAAAAAATCGTCTACTAGTAATCACATCGTATACGCTTTCCAAGCAACTACACAAACTATATTGTGCCTTAAATAAATGCCAATGAGAGCTTAAATTTTGAACAAACACTTGCTCCTATTCTCACCCTATCATCCCTAACTCCTCTTCACGAATAGCCCCCGCAGCCGCGTCCATCTTACACTTTAAACATTTTAAATCCGTCGGATCGTACGCCTACGAGTATATCACAGCAGTGCGGTACTTATCTATAGATTCGAGTCGGGCCGCACCCGCACCCGCCGTACGCGCCCCGTAAACACCCGGTGCCGCGCTCCCGGGAGCCGCCGGGCGCAGGCGCGGTCGAGCTTTCGGGATGTGGAGTGGTCGAGCGGGCCACGCACAACCTCCCGCCGTTACACATTGGCCGTTGACAAGCACACTTTCGTTAAAACCGTACTTGTCCCGCACGGGCTCACCCGCCGCGGACGTTCCCGCTCGCCCGCGCCCGACGACACCCTACTTCACCCCACACATGCTTCTCAGTGTAAACAGTTACATCAGTAAATAATTAATTGTAGAAAACAAAACTTATTCGCCTACGAACTAGAAAGTGGCATCTTGGTGCCTGCGATCCCACGGAAAGTAGCACGGTTAGTGTTTACATGTGGACCGGCAGCCGCGGGCGCGCGGCGCCTCGCCAATGTTCAGTGAATCACTTGGTGATACATTAATCTGTTGCCACGCGCCGAATTATTTACATTCAATAAAAAACAAGACATTATTAACGACAATAAAAATAAAGCTTAAAGCCGTAGTTAGTTGCAGTGTCGGCCCCGCACTGGAACCGCGCCGGACCCGCGCGGCGAGCGAGATGCATGCGACAACGCGCTCGTGTCGCGCTCGCGTCGCGCTCGTATCGCGAAGACTGCGGCTGCATGTTATTGCAATGTATTGCCGTAGCGATGCGTCGCCTGATGTTGCTGGCGAGGCTGGCGGGCCGCGCCGAGCCGCCGCGCGTGCTTTGTTTGGGAGATAGAGGGCTGCTACGTCCGTAGAGTACTATATACAGATGCGCCGGACGGGGCGAAGCGGGGTCGCGCCCACGCATCAAATCCGGCTCGGGGCGCTGCCGGTGAATGTGTCCTGAAAGTGACAACATTACAAATATACATACGAGGTTGGTTGTAACATTACATGTAATCAGTGATCGGGTGAATGAATGCACCCTGCTCAACTCATCGCTCGGTAAAAGAATAAAGGAAGAAGTAAAGTACGTGCACCGAGCTATTCGCTTACTCGTTCAGCTTTGCGTTACCCCGGCGCAGGTCCCTTGTAGGCGCGAGAATAAAAGCGGACATTAGGACGGTACTCACGAGGTCTCTGGAAGGCTGTGCGCTGCCCGCCCGCGGCCCGGGCCCGCCCTGCAACGCAACGCCACACGCTACATATAAATTAACGGGGACAGTGGATGATTACAGACATATCTTCAATTAACAATTGCCACATCACCACGTCAAGAATGACGTTTTGTGACATTTTTAAATTCCTACTGATCAATTTGCATCATCTTTAAGCTCGCTAGGGAGGGGCTCTTCAAAGCAATATGTTTTAAATGTCAAATTATCCACAGGAAAGGAATCCGCTGCTGCACTAAACAGCACTGTTCTCGGGCTGACAGCAGTAGGCAGGCTAGCAAACCCCTGGAACCCATTGAAATTCTAACTAGTTTTGTTAGACAGATAACCTGATCGAACCTATAATGTGAAACATCGGCTCGTTTCTACAGTGTCGTAATTAATAGCGGCAGTATATTTATTCTCATTTAAGTGAAGTTTCCTTCAATTCATTCAACCCTCACCTGCACGGATTCGTGCGCGAGCGCCATCTTCTCGCAGTAGTCAGACAGGATGTCGCGGAAACGCGGCCAGCATTTCTCCGGAATTGTAATCGCCGTGCGGAAATTACTTTTGACCTGTAAGCGCACACAAGACACGTGACAGCGAAGTATCTACGGCCGCGGCGGCCGCGAGGACACCCACCGCCACCGTCACTCTCGGCGCCGCGTGCCGTCACGTCACTATTAGTACGATTCCTTACAATCCACTAACATAGCGGTTAAGAGCAGCACATCTTACTGTTTTGGGAGAAGTTGACATTGCAATGTCAACTGCTCCCAAAACAGGATTAACGTGACGTTCTTTGAAGTGTTAACTAAACATTTACTTTGATCAGGTGGAACTGTTTCCTTGTGTTGCGGTGCGTTGCGGTGCGGTGCGGTGCGGTGCGGTGCGGTGCGCGCACGTCTCGCTACATTCTACTTGAAAGCCAACAACTTGCATGCTAAATTACCATAGAGACCGGTGCTGCTCGATTGATATGCTAAATAAAAAGAGAGCCGCAGGCAGAGACTAATAAAAGAGCGGCGGGCGGCAAGCGGCGTACAACACGAACACTGGTCATTCATTTACCTCGCTTACTTTCATGTAGACGCCGCGGTTGTTTTGCCCGATGTCGAAGTAGAAGTTTTTGTTGTCGACGCGCAGGTGCCGGCCCTCGGGGAGCTCCCCTTTGAATCTGTCGACGGAGAGTAACCTAATGAATACAAAGGGAAAAAGAAAATATTGTTAAAACTGTGGCACTTATTGCAAGGTAACACATTAATGATTTATACGAATAGGCAATTAGTACAAATGGAGCATTCGCGTGACTCCGGTGGTGAATGACGGAGTACGCACAGACGAGCGCGACAGCAACAGCGGCAGGCGGCCCAGGGCGCTGCGGCAGCGACATCGGGCGAACTTCACTCGTGCGCCACGAGAGAGGCGCGGCATTCGTCTGATGGTACGAGACTTAACATCTTACGTCTCAATGCGAGGAGCGCAATTTGGTGCAGTGCAAATCATCCTGACCATCGCCACGTTGTATTGCCCTCCCCTGTCATTTACCAGATGAATGCCTGGAAAATTGTGTTGCCTCGTCAAAAAATAATAGGTCTACCGGAAAGTTCTGTCCGCTCCGGTTACAATCAGTTTCAACAAGTCTGCGCATATTCCTGTGACACATATTGGGCTCTCTCTTTTGATCGCTAACAATGTATACACATTTTCGTCGCAGATGAACTAAAACGAAGTTCATTCTTGTTAGCATTAAGTGAGACGCGATCGTGTACCCATGGCTACCGACAAACTTCGTTAACGTCACTGTATTTTGTACGAATTCCAACAAGGAAGAAATGCTACAGAAGCGTATAGAAATTTATTGAAAGTGTTTGAAGGTACAGTTTCTGATAGAACATGCAGATGTTCAATAGGAAGGACATCGTACTGCTCCATGACAATGCCAGGCTACATGCTGCTTTGCGGACTCGTCAGAAAGTCGCAGAGCTAGGCTGGGAAATTCTGTCGCATCCACCATACTCCCCGGACCTAGCACCATCTAATTATCACTTGTTTCTGTCCTTACAAAATTTCTTGCAGGGCGAACAGTTCAAGAACGAAGAAGATATCAGACAGGCACTGCTTCAATATTTGGCCTCTAGAGATAAGGATTTTTTTTAAAAATGGGTTATACAAATTGCCATCGCGCTGGCAAGAAATCATAAATAATAATGGCATAAATATTATTCAATAAAGTTTATCCAAAGTATGAAAAATGTATTCCTTTGTTTCATTCTAATACGGACAGAAATTTCCGGAAGACCTAATATTAGCGGGGCCATCAGCAGCGAACCAGCGCCATCGCACACTCACTTTGCTATTTCTGTTTCCCTGCTTGCAGGTTTTCAGTACAAAATTCTTTGATACCAATATATTATTGACACTAATATAAATAACTAATACAGGGTTACGGCAAGCGCGCAGGGCGCGGCGCTTCCGGGCAGCGCTGCGATGCGCTGCGCTGCGGCTGCGGATGCGGTCAAGTGAGATGATACTTTCTTAAGCAAATATTGCACATGCTCTTTAACATTCTATGTGATCCGTATAAGTAGCGACCGTCAGGCCAGCGGGCCTGACGGTCGGAGCGCGCGGCCGTCGTTACGAAGGTCGCGGCATGTACCGATGACTTTAATATTAAAGTTATGTACATTTGTAGTCTTTAGTAACAACAGCGAAATACAAACGGTGAAGGAAAACATCGCGAGGAAACCCGCACAAGAATTACAATTTATTCTTAGGTGCGTGTGAAGTCAGTCACCAATCCGCATAGGGCCCATCGCCCCCATATAAGTTTGGCAAATATCTCCCTTCCGCTTTTTTGCTCTTTATTCAATGCTTTATAAAAAGTGTTACAGTGATCGGATTTAGTTCAAATATGCGCCGTTTTGTTCGATAATCTGTTTCCATCTAGACGGCAACTTCATAATACCTCCCTCGTAGAAGCCCCCCTCCTTATTTGCGAAGAACTCGGACAGCCACTTTTCACAAGCCTCTTTTGAGTTCAACTTTACACCACCAAGGGCGTTCACCATGGACAGGAACAGGTGGTAATCACTTGGCGCTATGTCCTGGCTATATGGTGGATGCGATAAAACTTCCCATCCGAGCTCCCGTAGCTTCTGACGACTCATCAACGAAGTGTGTGATCTGGCGTTGTCCTGGTGGAACACTACACCCTTCCTGTTGGCCAATTCTGGACGCTTCTGGTCGATCGCCTGCTTCAAGCGGTCCAGTTGTTCGCAGTAGATGGTAGAATTAAGCGTCTGGCCATATGGGAGCAGCTCATAGTGGATGATTCCCTTCCAATCCCACTAAACACACAGCAAAACCTTCCTGGCCGTCAATCCCGGCTTGGCCACTGTTTGGGACGATTCACCGGCCTTCGACCACGACCGTTTTCGCTTGATATTGTCGTATGTGATCTGTCATATGTGATGATTTTTCGTCGCCAGTCACCATCCGCTTCAAGAATGGGTCGAGTTCGTTCCGTTTCAGCAGCATATCGCAGGCGTTGATTCGGTCCAGGTTTTTTTGTTCACAGGTCTTCCGCCGGCTGGCTTATCCATGGTGTCGTTTTCACCGGCTCTGAATCGTCGAAACCATTCCTCCGCGGATCGAAGTGATAGAGTACCATCCCCCAAAACACCATTAATCTCACGGAACGTTTCTCTAGCGGATTTGCCTTTAACGAAGGAAAACTTTAAAATAGCGCGAATTTCGGCGTTAGTGAACTCGCATGTTTACACGTCTATAACTGTTGAACGCAATATCCAAACTAATTATGCATAGCGTCGTTTTGTAGGTTATGTCAAGACCTTTCAAATTATGTATAGTATTGCCAGATACGAGCTCTGTAGCGCTTTGTACATAGCCGCGAAATTCAAAAGACAAAAAGGCGGAAGGGAGATATTTGCCAAACTACCCCAACAGTGGGGGTCGTAAATTGACTGTTATGAGTAATCCGTATACAGGTTTATGCACTCTATCCTTTGTTGATGTACACCTCTTGCTGGTCATTTTCAACTTGCTCACGTGACAGTGGGCGCGCGGAGCCGGACTCCACCGCCTATTGATCAGACGTTGATCATGTTTATGCGGCCCGCCAAGCGTTTCTAATATTAAATTCATTTTATCGACTTCCTCCCATCAATGCATTGTTATAATAAAATGGTAGTACATATTAACTAAACCGAAACAACTTTTTGTGAGGAGTTCAATACTCGTCGGCGACCTGTTCCCACGTGCAATGCGAGCGCGCCCGCGCCTGCGCCTGCGCATGTCACGCGATCAGTTTACACCGGTGGTAGGTAGCTGTTGTTTCTTGAAAGGCGTGAGTTAATTGTTAATAAGGTAATATTAGTGGGTTTTTTTATTAAATTTTCCTAAAAATTTTTTCAAATTTCAAACGTTTTATTTATAATGAGATATCGGAAAAGCAAACAAAGAAACGGAAGTTTGCGAATGAGCACAGGTACTTCCAAGAAAGAGGAAATTTGATTATTTTTTACTTTCGTGAAGGACAACGCTGCATGCTCAATATGCTCGGAGACCGTGGCGACGTTACAACAATATAACGTCGACACGAAAACGCATTGCGATGCAAAACATGAACAACGATATAAAAACTTAACAGGACAGCTCCGTACAGATAAGTTTAATGACATGAAGAAAAAATTGGGGAAACTTTATCTATGTATATGGCTATTTTTTTTAAATGAAGCATTTTATCGAATACGGCAGTAAAGGTTAGTTTTGTTTTTAGTCATTTACTAGCAAATAAATTGAAACTCTTTGCAGATGGAGAGATAATAAAAGAATGTCCGACTGCTGTTGCAGACATAACATTTCCTAAAGAAATGAATATTAATTCAAACAATAGTTTAATCCAGATATACCATTGCAAGGCGGCAGGGAGAATTGAACACTGGTGCGAGACCGTAGGAACGACACTACGTTACGCATTGCAGGAGTCGAATATTGTTCTGTGGCAGTCAGTGGTCGAGCGTTGCGGCGCCGGCGATACAGCGATACAGCGATACAACGCAGCGCGACTTCAGCTAGCTTTCTCGATACAATCCACTAGCAGCGTTGGCATTACATTAGGTTTCTCCATAAATGATATGCGATGCATATTAGCATAGTCCACCGATGTGTACGTGTACGGTAGCGGCACGATACACGCTAAATAGTCCAAATGACGCCAAAAGTACAATTCACAAAGCACAGTCACAATCACAGTCCAAAATAATGCCAGGTCAATTCAGTTTGCCGATCACCAGTCCAAAAAGCGAAGCTAAAAGTCGTTAGTACGAGAGTAGTGTTACATTAATTGAATACGGAACAATGCAGTGCGCAGTAAACAGTGCGCGGCAGCAGCAGCAGCAGCAGCAGCAGCAGCAGCGGCAGCAGCAGCACTGACTTGTCGTGTTTATTGAATACGCATGCGCACAACTTGCAACAATATCCCTTCCTTTTCGGCACATATTGTAGTAAAAGTGATTATTTGACTACTATCAATGTTATAACGATACCATTTTTTGTTTAGAAAAAGTTTCCGTTTGTTTGTGGCTAGTTTTCCTAAAGTGCTGCACTGTTTCAGAACCTTGGATGGTCGTAGAAACTTTATAAAGAACCTGCCATAGTAGTGTCAGCAGGTTTTATTTACACCACGATGAGTGAAAGTGGACTGAAACTTGAAGTCATGCAAAATTTTAGGGAAAACATTAAGTTTGATGATGTTTTTATGTACAAATTGAACGTATTCTGGTCCTTTGAAGGATTGCGATAGATAGGATGGAAATATTTGAAACATTGTGATCACAATGGTAACAGGTACCATTATGGGTGTTGATTTTCAAAAACTTTCAAATATTTTGGTGTAATTTAAAAAATAATCGAGATATTTTTTTCTAAAGTTTTTCTGGGGTACTCATGAGCGCAGCTCCGCCCTGTGGTGCATTTCTATTGTTCAAGTTTGGGACACGTTGTATGTGTGTATAAATATGCCCTTCCTCATTTCGATAATAAGGAATGGATGTGCGATTTCGGGGTTCTTATCAAATCAAATAAGTTTATTTGCGAAAATGTCGTTACAAAATACAAGATGGCTACAGCAGAACAGAGAGCGCACTCGCACTTCCCACCCATTGTAAAGCGTGCAAATGTTTACGTACACACTAAGTATACACATACACTCGTACAGTACCGACCCGTTGATAAAACTAAAGGGACTCCACAAAGCAATAATATGTAATAAATGTTAAGCAATTATCAAGGATCAGCATCATTTAGGAAGTCATCTACCGCATAGTACAATTCATTTAGGAGCCAATTTGTTAGGGTAGTTGTAAATTTATACGTAGGCAATGTTTTTAATTCGTTCGGTATCGCGCTGCGGGTCGCACTGGCAATGACGTAGGCATTGCGTGTGAACACTTCTAGGGAGCACTTTGGGTACATAAGTTGGTTTGGTTACCGAGATGGCTTTGTTTTTCTTTCTGTATATAAGTGAAAATATGAAGCATATTTCTTAACAAATAGGCTTATTTCACGACAATACCAAGAAGGTAACGGTAAAATATTTAATATTTGAAAAAGCGGTCGGCAGCTAGCAAGTGGCATTGCGCCACAAATAGCACGAATGCATTTTTTCTGTATTTTAAAAATCTTTTCGAAATCTACAGAGTTGCCCAAATGACTATTCCATACGAAAGTAGCGAGGACACACGTATCCACGGTACGCTCTCGGCGCCGCTCCCTCCGGCACAGTCGGTGGAAGCCGCCTCAGCACGCGCACGCGCACGCGCACCCGCACGTGTACGAACATGTACACGCACTTGTCTAATTCAGCACACAACATGTCTACGTGTGCCTTCCAGTTACAATGTTGATCATAAATAATGCCCAGAGACCGTATGCTCGGCACATCTCCAACCTCGTCTTGTCTATAGTCTACGGTTAAGTTATTGACTTTACATTTATAATTTATATCGACATCGACATGACTCAACATCTCAATGATCTTAATGTGGAACTTCAGAGAAAGGACAGTTTATGTACAATTTGAATGATAAAGTTCAAAGCTTTGAGCGCTAACTGGAATTGTGGAAACAGCATCTTTTGCCCAATAACATGTCTCACTCCACTTCCACATTTGGAAAAAGAAAACGTTGCTACTTCTCAAAAATACGCACAATATATAGATTGATAGATACATTGTAATCAAATAATTTCAATCACGATTCCAAATGTTCAAAGCTGAGAAGTCAGATAAAAGAAGAAGGTTTGCGTGAAAATGTTCTCCTCGCCATTTGATATCGATATCAGCGGGTATCAGCGGGCATCAGCGGGTATCAGCGGGTGTACGGATACCAGCTCCCGAAGACTTTCAAATGGGAATGATTCACTGACACGCAGAATAATAAAGATTTAATAAATTTATATTTCTCAGTAAACATAGAAATTTTTTATAAATCTTATGCGAGCCCGGAGAAGTTTCCGCTTTTGACGGAAAATGCAAAGCAAATCATGTCTCTGTCCGGAAGCACGTACGTTGGCTAACCAATCATTTTCTACTCTGCATTTAATCAAGTGACCACCGATCAAGCCCGAGGGTTGCGCGCGCGTCTGTGCTGTTGCTACCTCAGCAATTCCGGTTGATGTCGATCAGCTTGTAACCAGAGCAGTGCGGTGTTGCACCAAATTTCTCATTACAACATTTCAAATAAATAGGTTTTTCTGTTCTAGTCTTATTTTCCATTTATTTAGTACATTAAATATATACTTTTGTAAACATTTTTATTCCGATGTTTATTATAAATAATGTTGTGTAAATAATTGATAAGTATGACTACATACGCGGCCCGCACCGGCCCGGCCCGGCCCGGCCCGGCCCTCCCACAAATTCAATAAGTAACACTGGCCTATCAATTAAACAGGTCGCTCAACGCTGCACTAGAGTGTGTCGTTTCACTTGTTGAATACCTTTCGCCCCGATTAGGTTTGAATAAACTTAAATGAAAAATAAATGGCCTGTAACCAGGTAACGGCGCGGGACTGCGACCACGTATTAGGATATTTAGATGCTAATTGAGATCGAAGGTGAGCCAGTTGGTAATCAATCAGTTGTGACAAATACCGTAAGCGTACCCAAGAGTGGATATTGCTGTGTTGTGCTGTGCTGTGCTGTGTGGAGGGGAGAGAAGCTGCAGGTAACTCGATCGCAAGGTAATCGCCCCCGCCGCCCGTGCAAACGTAATTAATGACAATGGCATTAGTAGGGCTGCCCGGGCCGCCCGGGCCCCGGCGCTGCCGCAGCGGGGATTGCTTCGGACATAAACGCTCGCCGGGGGACACTTCCGAGCCTTTGTTACTTCTAAGGCATTTATCAAAAAATTGAAAAGGCGTACGTTGTGTTTTGCGAACGTTTCCGGTCCAACGTCCACATGTACCACGCAAACTGGCTGACTTTATCAATCAAGTTAACATGGTTTACTGAAAGAACATATGTTCATTTAAACCTGATGCCGAACTACATCCCACTGCAGCTAAATCTTCCATCTTCCACTGACACGTCGCGTTATTTCCAAAACAATAGAAAAGTCGTCGGCGCGTTGAGGCCCCTTTAGTGTGGGAGTTTGTCCAGCCCCTGTGCAACGGTGACAAAAGCCTCAAGGTATCCCCGATAAGGAGGCGCTAATCGGGCGCAGTAGCCCAGTGTGTGGGTGTGTATGTAAGCGTGCGTGCGTGTTGATGGGCACTGACCCGCCGTCGTCGGTGCCGAAGTCGTCGAGCAGGTCGGTGAGCGCGTCGCGGAACTCGATCATGCCCTGCGCCGGCAGCGCCACCTGGCTGCGCGGCCCGCCGCGCGTCACCGTCTGCGACACGCGCAGGAAGCGCCCGCGGGAGTTTTCCTTCAGGTCCAGGTAGTACCGCCGGTTGTCCTGTGCCAGGAACAAACCACTCTATTACCGCTCTAAACAGGTGGGACGATTAGATACGATCTTGTGCAACGCACCCACGGCACGGCTAGCGCACAGATAATCGGGGCCTGCTGAATTCCAATTTCATATTATAACCACACCAAAAATCACAAGCACCGTTTAACTGCACAAGTTTACACTGAACACCAGAATGCTGCCTTAAAAATGATCGTTGAATTTCATAGAGAGGGAATGTCATGAACCGGAAAGAACATTGCTAAAAACATTTAATAAAGTGCATTTAATGAAATGAGAACATTTATTACTATTTATCGCGCACGCCGGTCGGTGGGGACTGGTGGCGGCTGGTGGCGGCTGGTGGCGGCGGGTGGCGGCGTGTGCTGACGGTACGGGTACGCGTATGGGTCGGCAGCACGTGCTTGCCAGCTTACTTTGTGTAGTAGCATCTTGTTGTACATGTGAAAGCAGCGCACGCACCTTAAGCATCATCTCGGACTTCAGCTTCCCATCGTCGGGCACGTTGTCCGGGTTGGGCGGACCCAGAGACGAGTAGAAGTCGCTAAACGTGGACAGGTAGTCGCGGAACTCGGCCGCTGTGGACATCGCGAGGAATATCTGGCTGCGTCGTCCGTCTGCGCCTATCTGTATGCATCACAACACCAGTTCAGCGCGGTTGACGGTTCCGTTCAGTGTGAAAAAAAAGACGAGTGCAAAGTGGGCGAGGCGCCGACGTTCTATTCGCACTTTTTGTACCACTGCTTATGGAAAAACTAACAGTTGACAGATGCAATATGAATTGACCCTTGCTCAAAAAAGTGTATTACGACATTACTCCTTAGCTGTAAGCTCTCAGCATCCAAATATGAGGTCAAACCTATGAACAGAATAGCATTATCTTTCCATAAAAGAGAGTAACGTCTTCAAAATAATGTAAAAATAAAGTGAAACAGTCTGGTACAGTGCGGTGTACAGTGCGCGTCGACAGCACGCGTCAGCGCGAACCGGCACGTTGAGGCAACCAGCCGGTCCATGTTCATTAACCTGACAATACTTGGCATTATAACCCTAACACAAACCGAAGCAATGAGATGACAATGTTGGTGGAGACATGATATCGCGGTGAGTCGCGGTGATAATTGCTGATCTGGAGCCGCGTGTTGGGTTCCGTTACAACAAAGTCTTGTCTTCCAGCATTGCCGAGCCACGGGCTCAGCTAAAGCGATCACGGGGGAGGTCGGGACCCCGAGTTCCTCTCATACAAGTAGCACGATATGGGACCCATTTCACAATGGCAATAATATGTTGTCGCCCTTACCTCCGCAACCTTTATGAACCGGCCGCGCCTGTTCTGCTTCACGTCCAGATAGAACCTCTTCGACTGAATCTGCAGCATTTTTGTTGCGAGCTCCTGCTCCTGCGGTGGTTGACCTGAAACTGTCGCATCGCAGAACATGTTCAGATTAATCTAAACCACCGCTTAGTCCATTACCAAGTCATTAGCATTTCACCGTTTCATTGCAAGCGAACACGAATTGATCGCGCAGTTATCTATGTTCATCCAACAACAAAATGATGAAAACGCTGAAAATTCAGCGGCCGCACTCCACGCTCGTTCCACACTTTATATTGATGTGCCACCGGCACGGTGCGCACCGCGCGGTCTCTGCGCTGCCGATATCTGGGGTGTTAATGCATGCAACCAACCGCAGAATGGGCCACTTTATTGCAGATTCGTATTCGCAACTCCATGCGAACGCGATCAGAATCATCGACTCCCGCGCACGCGCACGCGCACGCCCCGGCCAAACGAAACCGCGTGGAATTAGAAATCGTATCGATTTGAGCGTGCGTCGCGCTCCGCCGCGCGCACCCCGCCGCGCGCACCCGCCGCAGCACGGGCCTCGTGCAGGGCAGGTAGCCTCCCATAATCGTTCCATTTCACGTACGCGCGCGCGTACAACGCACATTCTCATTCTCCTTCTCCAGGGTAACACTTCACAAATAAAACTTTACTCCCCGCCAGTGCACATGTCAGTCCCCGGCCGCAAGGACAGGGGTGCGGGCGCTGCGAAAAGTCCGCCTGGATAATTGGGGTAGCCGAGGGTAACAGCTAAAACGCAAATTTTATAGGCGTCCGAAGCGAATCCGGGGTCGATCGCATGGTGCATTTGGACGTACGTGTACAAGCAGTGCGACCACATTATCGAGATCGCGGTGTTTGAACTAACAGATCATTTTACGGAATTAAAGCGTTACTACTATCCGGCGCCGCGAGCTGGCCGAGAGCTGGCCGCGAGCTGGCTGCGAGCTGGCCGAGCGCTCCGGCGTTCCCGCGTTCGTATAATCATGGTTAAAATAAAATAAAATGACACTTACCGATTGACTTACCAGAGTCGAAGTTGTTTCCGCCGGCGTCCATATTTTGACCATGATACTCTGCAAAAATACTAATATTACTAAATAATAAAACTATTCAACAATGAAACGCGTGAGGTGTTATAGTTAATCGCCATTGACGGCATCGGCGTCAGTAACGTTATGAGTATTATAACAACTATAGGGCACGCCCATGTCCAGCAGTGGACAACAATAGGCAGAAATGATAATGAATATTTATCATGAACGTTGCCATCGTCAGGAACGGAACCTCGGATCCGACCCGCGGGCACGTTTCTCCCATCGCAGCCAAGAGAGAAAGAGAAAGAGAAAGAGAGAAAGAGAGAGAGAGAGAGAGACGACCAGGGACTCCGTAGCTCCGTATTACACTTACGAATGTGTCACAGGCGCGCGCTGGGCGCCTCGGCTACTACTGAGAATAAAACGCGATGATTGATTATTTTATTTTATTTATTCAAGCAAAGTCACACGCGGACAATCGTCAACGCAATGATGATAAAGAATCAAACTAAAAAGAAGTTAAACATGTATTAATGAAACTAATCCGTCCGGGATGAGGTGCCGTCGTGCGCCTGCGCAGGTGTAGCACGGCGGCAGGCGTCGCTGTGCGGTGCCGCGGTCTCCTCTCGGCGCAGCGCGAAGCCAGCGCGTGTCGCCAGGTGCGAATGCGGTGCGCTAGGACTCCCACCAGTAAAGGCGGTGTTCCCCGCGGCCGTGTATGGATGACGCTTGGACATACAAACTGAGGGTGTGCCAGCTGTCACCTAGAGAATAAGGATTGCAGAGATTCGACGTTCCATAGATGCTACTTGAATGGTCAAACGGCAGGAAGTAGAACTATTGACGCTGCGCATCCCGTGTTGACCGACTGAATAACCAAGCCGCACGGCACAGACGAACCGACTGGTGCAGGTGCTGGCGTGGTGTGGCTGCTTCGGAAAGTACCTGCACCGTATAAGAGTACCAACATTGCGGCAACGGCAGCGTGCCCGCGGGGGATGAATAAACTACATCGTCTTTTCATTGCTGTTCGTTTAATTACTTTCAGTATCCCAGCGACTGCACTCCGCTGAGGTTTCTGCGGCATTGCGAGCCGTTTATTAGAATAATAAATCAATAAAATGGGGTCAGGTCGAGTGGAGAGCAGCCGTGTCCAGTGCAGGCGGGTTGTGCAATTGCAATGACAAGCGCAGCGGCTGAGACATCTCAAGACCTGCGCCCGCCGCCGTGGTCTATGAAAACAAAGGTTCTAAAGTCTGTCGGTGCGTCCACTCGTTACGTGTGCTATGGTGATCGATAAATGGATCGTGGGTCAGGATCGTGTTTGATGGCTACGTTATTAAATAATACTGTGTACTGCATCCATTGAATTAATCGAGCTAGGCAACGAGAGCCGAGCGAGCTAGCAATTCGTAGCACAGCTCCCAGCGGCTGCCGCGTCGGCCCGGCGCCGCCCGCGTTTCCGGCCCAATGTACCTTTAATTCTAATTGCACGGCGAAGGAGGGCGTGCACTGAAATGAGCTCAGCATTAGAGGATACACTGGGCAATTGTGTTGTTTAAAACAAGACTCGCATAATATTCCGCGATATTAACTAAATCAAATTTAAAACTGACCACTTGCTAAAGAGAATGAACCGGGGGGCACGGCTGGGGCCTCGCGGCGGGCGGGCGGCCCGCTGCACTCGCGGCGCTCGCACCGCGAGCGGGCTGCGCTGCGGGCCGAGCCGCCGGCTGATGGCGTGGTCTGTTTAGAGCCGGCCCACGCGAACACTTCGTCCCTACGATGGAACTATGGAAAGGTCCGAACATTCACCGCGTGGCTATGGACCGTGCCGGAGAACAAATGTACCTTATTGAACCCTGGTTTAACAGTCATGAGAGGCACCGCGCTGCAGCCGGGCGTTAGAGCCGTCAGACAACGGCGCACGAGTCCAAGGGCTCCATCGAGTCCGAGCACAAGCGAAGTTTATATGATTGGATTGTAATAATAGTGTAAATTCAGCTATGACGGCAGATAGAGGGACGTGGAAGAGAAGTTGATACTGTGCTAACTCTACATAGCTGGGAAAGGGGCAGGAGAAAGAAGAAGAAGGACTCCACCTACTATAAAGTTTATAGAACTTTATAAAAAAGACATACTCGATACTTCCAAGTACTAAAGCGCAGCAGAACCGGGTGCAGCATCAGGAGCCGCAAATGTGTGACTAGTAATCGGTTTTAACCTTGCAAAACAAAACCATACGAACTAATGGATAACACAAAATATTTTGTTTTCTTACGAAGCAGCTTTGATGAACTTTACAGTCTGCCAAGCGTCGGCGGGCAAGGCGTGCGGTGCTGTGCTGAGGCCTGCGGAGGGCCAGCATTGGCAGGTCAGTAGCAGAAATTTGTAAAAGATAAACTGAACGGTGTGCGGAAGCCACCGCCACGGAGACACCGACAGCACGGTACTGCCGCGCGGGAACCGGCCGTGGCTGCAGTAAACTAAAAAGTATAGCGCTTTTAAGTACCGCCCGCGGATTAATTAAAACAGAAGCAGTGTTGGCAACATCAGGGGCGGCTGCACGCACCGCGACCCCGCCAGCCGGGCGACGCAATGCACGAGCGCCGAGCGGTTAGCTGTACTGCTTGCAGTTCGTTACAATTCGTTTAAAGCTGACAAGTCGTCTAAATTACAAAAAGTCTATTCCGGACTATTTGATTTGTTGTCACAACAGCGCGAGCTACTGATACAATGTTTCCGCGCGCAGAGGCCGGAGAGATCTCGTTTTAGCTCCAGTCACGACATCCTGCACGACCCGCGGCCGTCTGCGCACCGCGCCGCCCCGCCGCACAGCCGGCATCACCACACACAAATGTATTGTGAAAAGCGTTGGGTTACCGCGGCGCGCGGCGCGCGGCGGGCGGCGGGCGGCGGGCGGCGCGCGCGCGCAACTAGTTCAAGGCGAGTCATTGGCAGTAGACGGGGTTTCGTACACGCGCCGCCGGACTCGGCCAGACGCGCAAAAAAGTGAAACCTAACGTTTTTACTTGAGCAACGAGCCCGCACCGCACCGCACCGCGGCCGCGCCGTGTGCACTGTGCACTTGTGCACCGCATTGCACGCACGCACGCACACGGCTCCACTTCGGTTGGACTCGAGGTACTGCTCGCCGGTTGTCCGCCGGCTGCAGCGACCACCAACATGTATGTAAAGGTCGCAACCCCAAATATATTACAGAACATTCATACCTCGAAGCAAGAGCGGGGTCCGCATGAAACCAACGGCTGCACCGTTGGATATCTACAAAGCTCCTCCGCACTGGAGAACAGAAGTATTTAGGTGGTTTTGTAAAGAAGCAAGGCTAGTTGCAATATCTTCTTACTAAATACATATCCGTTTCAGCTTTCCGGCAACCCGGAAACTGCGGAAACCTCAGTAGTTTGAGTGTCAGTACCGCATATCGAACAAATATAGTGAACCGGTGCAGCTAGCAACCGCCAACCGGCAGCCGGCAACCAGCGCCGGTCCGCCGCCCGACTAATTTTTACTGAACTTTGATCAGACAAGTCAACCGCTCCAGCAGCTCGCTGTGCATTTTGGAGTACTACACCAGCTGAGCACAGTTTCAGTTAACCGAGAGTACGAGCGACCGAAAACCCGCAAACGTGCCTCCCTTTCCGGCGCGTTACTTTCATAAAATGTTTACTTTCAAAATAACATGATAAATTTTAATTGACTGTTGGCAGGCGGCAGGCAGGCAGGCTGCTTTCCCGGAGATCATCTGCGGGCTACCTACTCATGTGCCTGCTTTTACCCCAAACAGTAATTAGTGCGCAAATTACAACAAATCTCTACTGCGAGTAATACATCGAGTCCAAAGCTAAAACAGCTGCTAGGAGACCTGGCCCTTGCTAAAGTGCCACCGGGACAGCTTTTGGCTAAAGCACGCGTCCGGTCTAGTGCGTAGTACTGTTGCCATATCTCGGCAGATGCTGCCAAAACTCATCTAGCGGCAATAGACTACGGAGGAGGAGAGGCGGGCTACGAGCCTTGTTGGTGACCATAAACGGACCAGTGTGACAGGCTTGTCAGTCTTGCGGCGATCTATAAGATACATTTTGCAGTGTGCAATGGAAGTATAAGAAATAATTCCCTCATTTCCATTTCATCACCGGAAGACCGGACGAACGGCTAGTCTCCGTACTTGTTGTGGATATCCCCAGTTAGCAAAAAAAGAGATTCAGGTCCTCGCTCTCCACGAGGGCCGCAAAAGAGTATAACAACTTGTCGGCGTCGGTGGTCCTGTCCGAATACGACATAGGAGTCTTTAAAAAGAGAGTGAATTAGCTGTTAGTAGGTTAGTGCGCTTTACCACCACAGACCACATCACCTCTTAACATCAGGTCAGATCTTGGTCAAGTGCTAACCTCGTGGATTTAAAAAAAAAATTGCTTTATTACTGTTTTATGTGTATCATATCTAGTAACATTACAGGGGCAATTGATGGGACATCACATCTTGTCACAGTATTTAACTTCGGTACATTTGTTTGTTGGGCTATATATATATTACTTCTCATATTTTTTTAATGAAAAAAAAAAAAACTAAATGTTTCAGCAGGGACAGGCCCCTCATATGATAAGTATTCTCTTACAGTTTTCATATGAGACCACCATACACATTACAAGCTTTTCAATCAATCACTTTTGCTGGCATTGGCTTAGCAGGTAAAGGTTTCATATTTTAATGTGTGTGTATATATATATATACACACACACAGTGCATGTATATATATATATATACACTGTTATTTATGTCAAGCCAGGCATACATCTGAAAAAATTGTTTGTTCGGACCTGCTGAAAAATTATTTATTCAATGTTTCAAATTGCAATTTCTTTTACATAGTGCTCATCATGTGCACAATTACTTTTTATTCATCTCACATGCATTGTTAATTTTATTGTATAGAACTAACAAAGGACTCTCTTATTACTCGGACTCATGTATTTTTTTGAAAATGCAGTATAATATACAAAGAGTCCTTTAAGTAAGGAGAAACACTACATCAGTGTTGTGTTATCAGGCAATTTTCATCCACAAACATACAGATTAAAAACAAAAATATGTCTGAACTACTTTAATCTATTTATTCTTTATCTTTCTCTTATATATCTATGTTAGGCTCCACAGTGCTGCTTCAGGAAGCTTCTAAACTATCGTTGGAAAGTGTGTAGGGCTGTAGTTATCATCCATCGAGTTAATAAATAGAAATATGCCATTTACAAGTAGATTACCTCAAAAGTACAAGAAGTTCAAAAATTACAATTCTAGATAGTGCATATAATAATACATTCATCAAGAGGCCCCAACTCGATACCCACCGATTTATTGAACTTTTCATTATTAATACCTATTTATTTGCATATTTATCATCTTCACTTTTCAAAAATGGTCTCACATATGGTTCCATAATGTACAGCTTCTATATTGTAATAAAGTGAAGAATAACACACTACAGATATCATTTAAGTACTTTTAGACTGGCAATGTAAGGAATCAGTATAAGCTACTGTTACCTGTCCAGGTGGAGGCTCGTTGCATATACTATTAACAACACACAAATCACTAAGCACTCATTATGCCATATTGCTTTGATCACAGTGAATTAATGAACCCACCACTACCACTTCGCCTGCCGAACTTCTTTTAAACTGTATGTGATTTAAACACTTGTACAAACACAAGGAAAACAACACCATGTTCTTTGTCTCTGATGTGATCCTATGTTACGAAAACCTTTGTCTCAAATCACGTGAACGTTAACTAGGTAATGCACTTTCTCCCTTAAACTACAGACGAACCATAAGAAACACACTTCACTAGCACACGTCACTACAACGCACCCCAACCTCCCGTCTCACAGAAGCCACTCCTAACAAAGAAATACAACGTAAAGGTTATCTTGACAGCTGAACAGCTGTGAGTCCGCCGAGATAAATACGACGCCGTCGCGCACCTCACGGGGACCTATCGTATCGGACGATAGGCGGCGACGCTAACGGCGACATCCGCGGGCGCGGAGACCAGCTCGCCACCGAGAGGCGCGGGCCACTGACCTGCCATGATGTCGGTTCGCTCAGCTGATGCGGTGCAGCCCAGCCCGAAGCCACAGCTCGGTGGAACTGGTCCGAGCTAGCGCCGCCGTTCCCGAGGAGATGCCGACCCGCACCGGGTCGCCCGGCGAGGGGCCACAGCCAAAAAATCGATAGGTCGACAACCTCCGCCGGCCGTAGCCCCGGAGCGAGCGCACCGCCTCCGCACCACCGCCGCGCACTGCCACCAGAGGAACCTTCGAAGGCCTCAACGCTCGCGATTCAACAAAACCGTAATCGCCATTTTGAAACGGGAACAATGAGATATTTACTTTTGGACGTTAGCACAACCGCGAACGTCCTCCGCCGGAAATAACCAGATCGGCGCGAAACGTCGAGCGCGCGGTACACTGCGTCGCTTCAAAATAATACGTACTCTGACTAGAAATGCCTTCGTCACCGCTGCCGATATCCGACATCTCAATCCACACAGAGTCGTACGGGCGATCCGCCGAACGCGCCGAGCCCCTCGCACAGCCCCGCGCCGCTTGTCTGTGCCCGCCCAGCGATTAAAATACACTTCTCTATGGTTCAGCGGAGTTGTCGCGACCACAACTACAAATGCTGTTAGGTGAACTAAATAATCATTCTATATAAATAATTTCTTTATAGTATTTATAATTACACCAAAAAATTTTTTAGATAATTTTATATAATTATGGCAATAACATCTGTCTAATTCTGGTCGCATCTGATTATATTTATTCTGTGCTTATATCTATCAGATTATTAAAAAATTACGATGTCTATTTTTTACACTCTTACAAATTTAAGTGATAGAGAAGCACAATCTACATCAGCTTACAAACTATTTACATAATAAGAAGAATATTTACAACATATTTCACTACACCTTTAGTACAGGTGAATGACCACGACGACAATGATATAAAATGTCAAATTTTATCCCACAACTTTTAAGGCCAAATGTACTTTTAATTTGTTCTCAGCTAAAAGATCACTAAAAAAAATTTTTTTTTGAAACACTTAAAATGAAGCAATCCGTATAAACGACACTCAATCACATTAAATCATGAAACTTTACTAATGACGATGAGCTTGTTTACCTACTTATAATATAGTCGCTTAATTTTCTACAAAAGTATGAAAATTTTAATTATTTTGGTTGCATCTTTTATAATATTGAATCTGATATGTTCATGAATGCATTAAGGAATCGTTGGCACTAGACTCACGGACCCTCACTGATAGTCTGCAGTTAGCAGAGGATAATTGTTTAAAACAATTATGATCCTCTATGGTTACGCGTACCTCTGCAATAAAATGTGTATTCATTTATCTTTATTTCGTTTTGCACAGGCATGTTTTACTGTTAAGAAATTCCCACGTTGCTTTTTACATTGACTATTGTTACTCATGTTTGTTTATTGTTACTCCAGTTCAAATTGTCCACTCGTGCCGAATATTTGACGCGCGGTTATAAAATTATTATAATATCAGTCAGAGCGAGTGAATCCAACTTTAAAATAGATTTTACACGCTTGGTACTCATATCAAAACGCAACCATTATACGAGGTAAACCTAAAAATACTGTAATCTTGGATGTAATTATCGAAAGTAATAGTTATCAAACTATGTATTTAATAATTACCTACAATTGGATGAAGTTGGAGGAAAAAACAGACAAAAGTTTTAGAAACATTTATTTTCAAGTAAATAATTTTTCTACTTCCACTTTTATATAGAACATCACATCACATCGAAATGTTTAGAGCTCAGCACAATAGATGATATCGACTGTCAGTTCTATCTCTTCGTTTTGGCCCAATACGCGAATTTCATCCTTTGGGAATATGCCGAGCATAGCAAGTAGTCGTAATAAACACACTCCGAAAAACCGAAATAAAATAACATTTTTACAAAGTAATAAATAACTGAATACGGATTCCCACAATATACAAACAGCTGAAACATTGATCTGATCGGCCCGGACGTAAAATTTGTCTATTGCATGTGCAGTGTTAATCGTAAATCGTAAAAGTAAAAAATGAAATCGTAGTTGGCTTTGACATATTTATTGGCCATTAACATTAACTAACATTGTCATTGTGATCATACAAGTGTGAATAAAACGAACAAAAACTTCCGGTACAAAATAATTTAAGGCGTTTTTTATATACTCCGTAGTCACAAAGTTTTTTCAGTCTTTAGTTCATAAGCACAATTCACCGAAAATAGAAGCAAAACAAAACAATGGTAACTTATTGTTCACATGTCATACATACATACATACATATATATCACGCCTCGTTCCCAGTGGGGTAGGCAGAGACCACCTCTCTCCACCTGCTACGATCCTGGCATACCTCTCTCGCTTCCTCCACTTTCATAAGCGTCTTCATGCACGCTCGTCTGTTGCGTGTGCTTTTGATCCGGCCTTTCTTTCACATGTCATAAGCCTCTTATTTACAACTTAATAAATAAAAAACGCACACTCATTTAATTTTTGTGTTGATGTCGATACATCTAAAAGAAAGGGAACTTTATTGCCCTTTAACTGTAGTAAAAGGAGCAACGATATTCAATTATGTCTCTCCACGTGTTTGTGAATTTGCGTTAGGCCTGCTTCGCTTTATACGCAGCGATTTTAACGATAGCACTTATCGTTTTAGCTATCAAACGACTAAGTGGTTTTCTGCTTATGTTTACTGAAAGGAAATTATATTAAGTCGGCAAAAACAGTTTTATTGGCATTACATTTTTATTAGTTCCTGCGTAGTTTAAATTGAATATTTTACCACGGAGTTGATGACTTGTACGTTGAACGCATTGTTAAACTTTAACATAAAACCATAATTGCTACATTGTCCTAAGTTTCGTTGTTGTCGCCGTCGTTTGTTTGGCGTATCTTCGTTTCTATTTACTAATCAAACAAAAGCAACTACCGTGTCAAGGAGACAGTCGAAGCCATTTATCTATCACTGTGGCCAAGTATAGCTGGGGATTGAATCGGTTTCTCAAACTGATCGCCAAACTTCCAGTTTGAAGAGGGCACCTGATGATGGTGATGATAATATGGCCAAGTACGAATTTGCAGATGTCATATGTCCAACGTAATTCGTCGTTTTTGGAACATGTCGGATTCCTCTGGATGTCTTCCTGTGAGCGAGAATTCAGCCTCAGTGTAGCCAAACGAGCGGCTCAGCGATCTTGCACCCTGCAGACCTAATTACCACGGCTAGTCAAATGTATTGGAACTTGAGAACGAGTGCGGGCATAGACGACTGGCAACATAGGTTGGATTAAACAATTTGTATTTAAAAAAAAGAAATAAAACAAGTTTTAATATTACAAATGACTATAATTTTGTCACAATTTTTCCATACAATGTTAATAACTTTTTTACCTTACCACTATTTTATAATACATTACTTAAATATTATAATGTTGTTTACTTTTCAATTAAAATTCATCCTGTTAAACTGTTAGTTACAATCCACGGAGCCCGGTTCAAGGGAACACCCATCGTGTTTTCCGGACGCGAACGAAGGCGCCGCATGGCGAGTGAGAGTGGAGTGGGAGGATGTTCCGGAGACGCGTTGTAGTACTTTACAATACACTAAGAAGTAATTCGATTAGATCTTACAATATACTAAAATATTCTGGCTTAGTACGCTACGAGAAGTATCGTTAAAACTGTACAAACATATCGACTGCGGGTCGCACCGTGCGCACCGCACGCACCGCGCGCACCGCGCCGCCGACCCGGCGAGACCAAGTACTCGCGACTAGTTGTACTTTACACGCGCGCCGTGCGCATCCGGCGCATCGGGCGTATCCGGCGCGCCGCAGTCATGAGAAACAAGCACCGTCCGTCATTGAAATGCGAGTAATTTGAGTAGGTCGGCGAAGGACGTGGGCGTGCGGGCGGGTCGCGGCCGGATGCTGCTGCCCCGTCCGGGCCGGCCGCGGCCCGCCCGCACGCGGGGCACCGTGCTCGAGGCAGGGAGAGGGGTGGGTTATGGAGGGGCAGTAACCAGGGGTGAATTCTTATCAAGTAACGGTATAACAAGCAAGTACAAAATATAATAATAATAATTACAATAATTAAGTATCAATAAAATTGAGCTAGATTCGAACTGCGTCACCAGTCTAAACGCTGTCACTAGGGGGACGCCGCCGGGGCGCGAGGGTCCTGTGTGATTTAAAAATAAAGTTTCGTACTAGTGGAAGATGATCGTACCCGGAATATTCAATTGAAGTTGCTTGCAAGAAGTGTTGTTCGAAACAACGAATCTACGTGGGATTTAAGCGTTGCGCTGGTTTTTAACACCGGCAGTGGTATGGTTGCGGGGTTGCGGGGCTGCGGGGCGGGCGGGTGCCGCTAATTCACAACCAGGCTCCGGGCGAGCGCTCCGGCCGCCTGCCCGCCGCGGGGCCCGCGGTGCCGCTAGCGAGCGCGCCGCGCCTTGGCGTCCACTCACATACCTGCCACCGACAATGGGACGACAGCCGGAGGTCGACTGGCTATATCAATAAGTAACAATTGTACTAGGTAATAATTTTATATTAGAGATAGATTCTTTAAAAATTTTACATAATATTGCCACGAGTTCGAATTGAATTATACAAAAATATACATACTGTACAATAGTTAAGCGACCCGTGCGCGCACCGGCGCAACGCGTCTACCCTAAAACACGCCGCGCCGCTGCCCCGGGCGAGTGCCGGAGCGGGCTCGGATGGGGCCGGGTGGCAGGGTGGCAGAGTGGCAGGGAGGCGCGCGTGGTGCAACGGCGCAGCGTGTACACTAAGACTAACTCGTTGATAGAGACTTACACTAAGCTGCGGTCCGGCGACCGCTCACCATTCTCGGCTTATCACATAACAGCGAGACGACGACATGAGAGAGGGTTGAGCATGCGCACGGGCACGGGCACTCGCTAATTGTGAATGATATCAAACGAGAACATAACGCGCGGGCGCGACCAGATGGTATGAAGCATGCACCTTACGGCGAGCTGCCGATCAACCCGAGTGCGTGCTCGTGCTCGCGCGCGTTGTCAACGCATCAATACACCCTCTTTGTTTTGTAAGGTTTAATAAAAAATAACCGCACCCTTAACGTTAAGTACTGGATACCCTAATTTATTGTAAACTGTTTTACTACTAAGTAACTTTTATAAATTATCATTTAAACTAATTATTATGAATGTGTTGGACATGTTGTACATTTTAATGTGAGAGTTCCGCTCGCGGTTTCTTTGCATCAGATCCCCGAGAAAATGAAACGCTTCCATTATATAAAGATAATAAAGCTTTTCCTATACATTCGGTAACAAAAAGCAGCTCGTGAGAGGTTTCTACCACGCGTACATGTACATGCGCTGCAACTAGTGCCCAGGTTTGTGTTGCATTTACGTCAGGGAGCGGCCCGACGCGGCGCTCCCGGAAACATGGCTCAATAAGAAGCGGAAATAAACTAAATGTAATTGTAAAATTAATAAAAAAATAATATCAAAAAAGCATCAAAACACACAATATGTACAAAGACAAACTGATCGACAGCGCAGCCTACGCCGCCGGGTCGTTATCGAATCGTCGCCTGATCGCCGGCGCGCAGTTTCAGGTAATTCAAAAATGTAAGCAGGACTCGGACAGGTTGCGCGCATCCGGTTTAAAATAACATTATAAAATTCACAGGGAACATAACAAATGACATGTGAAAGCGGAGCCCGGCGGCGAGCCTGCGCTGGCGACACGCGGCGCACACTGACATGCAAGTGACGGTGCACGCCGCGCGCCGCCAGCGCGGCGACGACAGCGCAACGCGACGGCGCGGGGCGTCCGTGACGCTTAAACAAAAATAATAAATATAAAATAATAATCTTAAGCAATCTTAAATACCCTGTTAATTTCATTTTAAAACGTAGCGTTTCCGTTTGCGAATGCCGCAACATAAAGAGAGGCACGTCTCGAACGCACGCGCGCCGCGCCTCGCCCGCCGCCGCCGAGCGCGCGTGCGCCGTGCGCTCGACGGAGGGATGGCGGCGAGGCGCGCGTACGCCGGCGCGGCCGCGGGACCGTTACAACTACATATAAATTCTTCGCAGTAAACTTACCATTAACGTATATGTCTTTCTTACGTATGTTATTTCGTTTTCGCCTTACAATTAAGTTCCACCTCGTTTGTGCAAACAGATCGATTCCAATAACAATTTTGTACAACTCCAAGTATGAATTAAAATTATAAAATACGTCGAAGAACCCGTACGCCGTCTTACAATAGGACCCATTAACGCAAAAACACCCACCGAAACACCATGGACACGTACAGTGTAAATAAAAACATCAACAATGGGGTAAGGGCGTGGCGCAAGTGGAGCGCGGGGGACGCAAAATCACGTTTGCCCCGCGCGTGTACCGCAACCTCGCAGCTTACAGTAAAGATGGCGTTCGATAAATAATACGTAATTATGTATAAATATATATATATGATATTATGTAAATTTATGCTATGCCACTAGCGATCCGAAGCTATGCAATTGTTTCGGTAACGTTCAGTAGATTGCGCGACGCGCAGGCGCAGGCTTGCTTGCACCGCGTGCGCTTGCGCGTGCGTCAGTATAAAATGCATAAAATTTAACTGTAAATATCTTTAACGCCACACAATGTGTAAAATTAAAACCTAAATAAAAAAGTACAAGTCATACATCTCATAGGCCGTTTGTGACTTAGATAAGAGCGCGCGCCACTGCGGGGAGCGGGCGTGGGGCGGGAGTGGGGCTGGCGTGGGGCGGGCGTGGGGCGGGCGACGCGCCACTTTACGATTTGACTAGCCGACACGAATTAGCAAACTGACTAGAACGCGAAACATTTCATTGGCAAGACTTCATTCGCCGGGGCAGGACTGGCCCGACACTATCTAACAATTCCGAAACACCCCGAAATAGATCACAGACAATCCGAATAAATTAAGTACAGCGCGTCGCGCCGCACGCCCCACCGCCTCCTCGTAACTAAGTGAACCGGTCACACAAACACGGAACTGGGAAAACAACTATTGCAAATTAATAAAAACCTGTGATGTCTCTGGTGCTTATTAAATTAATACAGAAATAACGTGTTGGACCAAAATAAATACATACAATATTTACAAAAAAAATCGTCACAAATTAAGCTCATCGATTGAAAAAAGAGAGTAAAGTTATGTAACTAATGATTGCTTTACAAAATTGTGCATGTGTGCATTGATGTAGTTGGTGCGTACTCGGGGAGCGGGTAGCGGGTAGAGGGCGCGCGGGTCGCGGGTCGCCGTTCGATTTCACTACTTACTACTAGACTAACGAGCCTCGCGGCCGAGAGGAGCCGCGCTTGGAGATTCTTGTGGCTCGCAGCCAGCCACACGGTGCACCGCACCCCGCGCACGCGCACTCGGATGCACAGACGGCAACGCGTGCCCCGCCGCCGTTTCACACTAAACATTGTCCGTCGACCTGGTACACGTAAGCACAAGTATCGCTTTGATACCGGACATAGATTGTAGCGCGCGGGTCGGGCCCGTTCGCTTCAGCGGCGCCGTTGTACGTCTAACAGAAGCCGCCAAAACCGACGGAGGGTACGGAGGGCACAGTGGAGGCGTGCTCGCCATTCTTGTGCAAGTCGATCAGTGGGGGCGCGGACAGGTAGTGCGCCTGGAATACAAAGCAAAACTACAATTTTGATTTGAATGCGGCACAAGATTTCTATTACTATTTAAGTGAACAGTAAAATGGTGTGGTGGATGTAATGTACCAGTCCAAGAATAAAGTCACCGCAGAAGCGTACCGGCAGCACTATGCGACACATACACACACAGACCTGCGCCGCCGCTGCTAGCTTGCCACAACCACGCGTATTAGACAATTGTACGATACTCGTAAATGAGCAGCAGCGCAGTATAATGATACTAAGAATTGTGTTTACTACCTACAAACATCGCTGATATAAAGTTGTGAGTTGTCACAGTTGTGTACGATTTAATTATTGAACAATCTTACAGGGCACAGGGCTCACGGTTCACCGCCCCTATCACATTGACTTTACTTGAGCAACCTGTACCTGTTGATGATGAGCCGGCGGCGGCGCGGGGTAGCCGTTGTAGTAGGGTGCGTTGTAGGGCGGGTAGGCGGGCGGTACGGCTGGCGCGTACCCGTACTGCCAATCGGGCAGGTACCCGCGTACCAGCTGCCCGCCCCAGCCGCCACCGTACCCCACGAACGGCCCGCCGTAGCTGTAACGCGAAAATCTCATAGTATCCGCCATTTAAATATAGTTATCTTTGTAAATTCTTGACAGGTCCTGAACCATTTATACCTTTTTTCGAAGGGGTAAGAGGAGGTAATTTACCCTATAATACCCCGTGCCATAAAGCGATGAGATGGAACATCGTGGGGGTTTTATCGGTGCAGGTTCGATATAATCTGTCTTTGCCCCTGCGAGGGTAGGTATGCGAAGGCATTTCTCCCACGTGAAACAAAAACTCTGTAGTTATTCCAAGCGCCACTTAATCCGCAGCTACTGTGTTGTAGATATTTAGAAGTTTATATGAAAATAATTTAACCGTTAAGTGTGTTAGTTCAGCACGAACACGCACGCGGCAACAAACTCTACGTACCCGTTGTTTGGATAGGCGGGAGTGCCGTAAGCACCGTAGGGCGGGTACAGGGGCGGCGCGTAGTCCGGCAACGTAGGCACGGCGGCTGCTTCGCCGACGGCGCCCCCCGCACCGCCCGCCGCCCCAGCACCGCCCTCCGCGATGGACGGGATCTGATCCACCAGCGACTCCAGCCCCGATAGAGATTTGGATGAGACGTCCTGTGGCTTCGCTCCCCCCGCGGGTACCACGCCCCCCGAACCGGCAGGTACGCCCGTCGTGAACTCGCCGGGTGATCCTGAAGTGTTTCATATCATTGTCAACTAACGGCACTTGGGTACACTTACATAAATAGAGAGAAGCACACGCGAGCGATAGTCTCTCCTGCGCCTGCGCACTGAAATTTCGCTTTAGAATTATGCATTTGTTTAATTTAACAAAGCGACGAGTTAAGTGCATTGGACATATGTTAACCGGTACGCATTCCAACAGTCAAGCGGTGACGATCGGGAAGTTTGCTCCGCTCGTCGCCCTGTTATATAAATATGTTACTTAAGATTCACCTAGATAACCTTTTACACGGCCGCGTTTGCTTACACATGATTGTGTTTCACAGGCCTACGTCCAGCACTGCACGTCTAACGGCTGATGATTGCACGCTAATATTAACATAACACGTTTTCACTTAATAACATAAATTGTTATTAAGTCAAAACTATGACTGACTAAAATCAGGTTTGTACTGTGCATCGTTTACCGGGCGGCTGATTGTGGTCGTGATGATCATGGTGGTCGTGGTGGTCATGATGATCGTGGTGGTCGATGTGTTCATGGTGAGCCTCGTGCTGCGCCTCACTGCGGAACGGAGAGAAGGCCGCTTCTCCACCCGGCGACCTGACCGTTATAATGACGTTACAATATATAATATTTAAATATAAATACATTCAAAGTAAATATTTATAAGGGATTATTATTTATGCATATTAAAATTATGCATTTGCCGTACGGCAAGCATCACTTAAATAGGCGAATTATTAGAACAACGCGCGTGTGCTTGCGCGGCAACGGCTCACCTGTTGTAGTTGCTAGGATACATGGCGGGATGCTGATGCATTTGGTCTAACCTCGGGCTCTCGGACATGCTGCTGCCTGAAACATTGTGTCGCTTGGAATTTAATATAAAAAACGGAATTACATAATGTAAATACAATATTTTTTTATTGTCAGGGAGGGAGTGGGTTTACATTTGTAGCGTGTCTTCATGTTCCTGTCCCGATGGGACGTTGGCAAGATTTTATCCGATCTGTGTTCAGCGTGCCACTTGCCTTTTCTTTACGATTTTGGAAGTTGTAGGATTTTCGTAGTGAAAAAGTGTTTCTATTAAGTTTGTTTAGTAGTATAGAGTGGAAACGAGTGCGTACCCTGTTCCCGCGGGAAGTAATCCTTGGTGTCGGCCGGTGGGTAAGGCAGGCGGGGCGATCCGTCGTATAGCGAACCGCCATAAGTGCTGCTGCCGACGCCCACGCCCGCGCCGCCCACGCCAGGAGACGCCTCGCCGCCCGCCCCGCCCGTCTGGCAGGTAAAAGACAATTCAAGGTTCTATAACACGTCCCATTGTATTCATATTTTTTGGCAGTTTTTTGTTAAAAATAATATGGAAAATACTGATTAAATAACCGATAATTTTAAGTCTCAAAGTTCTGTTGCGGAGCTCCAAAGCTTGTTTTACTTCGCGATGGCATTACCATTATTCTGTTTAGCTTATTGAAATCTCAAATCTTTGCGAGGCTACACTCACCTTATTATAATCTGATAATGAAGAATTGCTATTACTGCCGGGGTGCATATCCGTACTGCCCATTGGGCTGGCGGGCTCCCGAGGCGGCTCGAAGTCCAGCGGCACCGGCGGCGACACCGGCGCATCAAACGCCGGTGTCGGGAAGTGCTCTGCGTAGGGCGCCGGCGAGCTATGTTGGCTGTAAGGCGTGGTGGGGGAGGCGGTGTAGCTGAGCGCTGCCGGGGATGGGGCCCCGAACGGCACGCCTCCCGCCGATCCGACCCCCGCCACAGATGCCACGCCCACACCCGTACTTGGCGCCGGAGACCGCGCGTAAGGCGTCGTTACCTGTTTATGAGCAAAGGTTTTGTAAATAACTAATAGAGGGAGATTTAAAAGAAAATTGACACACTTTCGTCTCCAAGCGATCCATTACCTGCTGCGCGGGCGTGGGCGCGGGCGCGGGAGAGCGCGAGTAGGAGTGCGCGTGCGGCGACTGCGAGTAGCGCTGCTGCGGCGCGGGGCTGGGCTGCTGGCGGTACGGCGCCGGGCTGCCGGCGTACAGCGGGCTGCGCGCCGCGAACGTGCGTCCCGCCGCGCCGCCCGCACCCGCCGGTGAACCGTACGGCGCACGAGGAGGCGATGGGCCAGAGAATGCGGCTGGGCTTGATGGAAACTGTAGATGGTTGGATGGATATGTACATGTAGTTCGTAAACAAAATTTTTGTCGTACCGAATATTTCATATTGTTTTGTCGTTCGTTTGTCTGTTTGTGCGCGCGAAGCGCTAATAACCGTGACGGAGCCGTTACCTGCGGCTGCGGTTGCGGCTGCGGCTGCGGTGTGGCGGCGAGCCGCTGCGGCCCCGGCGAGTAGCCCTGGGAGCGCGGCGACGCGTACACGGCGCGCGGCGAGCCGTACGCGCCCGGCCCTGGCGACGCGTAGCCGCGCGACAGGCCCAGCGGCGGGACCTCCAGTGGGCTCTCCATGCCACCCCCTCCGATTCCACCGCCTGCGACACCAACAGAATCTTACACATTATAATTAGTCTCTATAAATACTGCCACAAAAAAAACTTTTTTTTTTTAATTATTTTGAATTTGGATCACGTGTGTTATTTTACAAACTTTTTTCGATTTTGCGCCATTTCACATATTTTTTCATGTTCATTATCAAATTGCAATATGGTAGAGGAGGTGGGAGTTTTAAAAAAAATAGTATTGCGGTGATCGCTTTGGACAGAGTGGGTGTGGAGCCGGTCTGCTCGGTCATATTCCAGACACTTCAAAAGCTTGGTATCAGCCGTGTGGTCGTATATCGTACTATCAACATATACAACAAGACTGCCTCTGTCCAGAAGACCAGTAAAGATCGATGCGGCCGCGTGCTGTTAGCTGTTAGAACTGCAAAGTCTGTTAATGCTGTTAAAGCCAGAATTCGTGGAAACCCCATTAGGAAGCAAATCAAAAAATGTTATAGCGAGAAATGAAGATACAACGTGGTCGTGGTCATCATCCTGCGTCAGTGAGGGTTTGGTGGGGTGTCTTATCAAGAAGTCACAAAACTACATTTTTGTGAAAAAGAAGTGAAAACTTCAGCAAAAGTGTATCAAGATACAGTCTCGGATCATGATGTTAAACCTCTCAGCAATACACTTTTTAAAAATATACCGTGGATTGTCCAGCAGGACTCTGCACCTTGTCTCTGCGCAAGGCACGAACTACACAAGCCTGGTTTGAAACCAACGTTCCAGATTTTATAAGAGCCGTAGCCTGGTACTCATCTAGCCCAGACCTCAACCTTTTAGACTTCAAATTATGGTCAGTTTTAGAGGACACGGCCTGCTGCTGCTCTAAACGACACGGCGACATTGAGTCTTTTAAAAAAATCTTTGGAGCAAGCAGTGGCGTGGAGGTGGCGGTGGTGGAAGTTTCCCTTGAAGACAGTGCGTAAATCCATATATTTATGATACGTGGCCATACAGACTAAAGGCCTGTATACAGAATAAAAGCCAAATCCGGCCATTTCGAATCGAATATTGTTTTTTATTATTTGCTGAGACTAATAAATATGTAGGTATACATTTAAATACCATCAGTTAAAAAGAATAGCTGAGAGTCAAATTGGTTTTCTCAATCTGATCGCCAAACTTCTGTTTGAAGAGGGCACCTGATAATGATGATGATACATTTTAATAATATTACATTAGTTCATTACAATAACTAAAGCATTTTCATGCAGTAGCAGAACTTATGGCCGGACTAGGTACATGTATCACTACTACCTCTGGAGTGCTCTTGAGCAATACTGATCTTACCACGAGTGCGGTATTGCCATATAATAGGTTGTCAAATATCTCCCTTCCGCCTTTGTCTTGAATTTCGCGGCTATGAACAAAGCGCTACAGACTACATCGAGTTAGACCGGCATGTGGCATCTCGTGACATCGCCCAGGAGATGGGAGTTAGTCACCAAACCATTTTAAACCATCTGCAGAAGGCTGGATACAAAAAAAAGCTTGATGTTTGGGTGCCGCATGATTTGACGCAAAAAAACCTTCTGGACCGAATCAACGCCTGCGATATGCTGCTGAAACGGAACGAACTCGACCCATTCTTGAAGCGGATGGTGACTGGCGACCAAAAATGGATCACATACGACAATATCAAGCGAAAACGGTCGTGGTCGAAGGCCGGTGAATCGTCCCAAACAGTGGCCAAGCCGGGATTGACGGCCAGGAAGGTTTTGCTGTGTGTTTGGTGGGATTGGAAGGGAATCATCCACTATGAGCTGCTCCCATATGGCCAGACGCTTAATTCTACCATCTACTGCGAACAACTGGACCGCTTGAAGCAGGCGATCGACCAGAAGCGTCCAGAATTGGCCAACAGGAAGGGTGTAGTGTTCCACCAGGACAACGCCAGACCACACACTTCGTTGATGACTCGTCAGAAGCTACGGGAGCTCGGATGGGAGGTTTTATCGCATCCACCATATAGCCCGGACATAGCGCCAAGTGATTACCACCTGTTCCTGTCCATGGTGAACGCCCTTGGTGGTGTAAAGTTGAACTCAAAAGAGGCTTGTGAAAAGTGGCTGTCCGAGTTCTTCGCAAATAAGGAGGGGGGCTTCTACGAGGGAGGTATTATGAAGTTGCCGTCTAGATGGAAACAGATTATCGAACAAAACAGCGCATATTTGAACTAAATCCGATCACTGTAACACTTTTTATAACGCATTGAATAAAGAGCAAAAAAGCGGAAGGGAGATATTTGACAACCTTATATATATATATATATATATATATATATATATATTGAAATATTATCGGTGCTCAGTTGCATCTTGTAAGCGAGCTTGTCGCTTATTGCAGACAATAGAAGATGTTGCGCGTTGCGATAGAAGATATTTGACAACCTTATATAAGATGGTACAATCAAGAAAAGACAGATTTGAAAGACAATTATTTTTAACGGCTGCAACTCCTCACTACGTTTGGTATTAACTGTTGTCTTTGCAGCAGAGCTTCTGAGCTACTGACCTCCATTGGGTGGTTGGTAGTACGGCGAGCCATCCGTCATCGGTTGATGTTGGTGATGCTGGTGCTGGTGGTGTTGCTGGTGCTGCACGGCGTACAGCAACGAGGACTGTGGCAGCGGAGACGGCAGCTGTTGAAACTCTCCTTGCAGGAATTGCTGCTCGTGCGCCATCGCCGGCATCGGGCCCAGCTGCTGCTGGAGCATCGGGTTGTTCTGCTGCAAACGCAACATATTATATGTATATATGTAATATATGTATTATATACAGTGTGTGTGTATTATATATATGTTGTATCTATATCTGCTACTTAAAGCGGCTCTCCAACTAGTGAAGGTTGGTCATCAGCATGGTATAGTTCTTTCCGTCTATAGTTCGGCGGAATGATTTGGACACCCGAGATACGCCACCTCATTCCCTGATATTCCTCGACCATGACTTATTCCTTCTCCCCGCCTTTCCTTTTCCAGAAACTACTCATTATAATCAGCTGCCGAAAATTATATCGCTGTTCAAGGAGCACATGACCGAAGTAGAAGATTTTACGTTTCTTAACCGTAAGCATATGGTTACGCTTGTGGCCAATTCATTAAAGAATACTGACATTGGTCACTCTCTCTCCGAGTCCTACTGACAGTAAAGGAGTACTTAAAGCGATGTTGATGTTTTTATAAAATTACGTAATACTAAAAATGAAATTTGTCTAAAACATTCCTTGATAGCAACCGCGATCGCAAAACACGCTATAGCAACCGTTACTTACTGCAGCATCCGCATGATTAATAAGAAATGAAAATGTTCATAAAAGTTAATTACAACTAAAACGATGAAGGATGTATGAGATTAAAAAAAAATTAAGGTATATAATACAAAGTAGCTCGCTGGCCTAATGGTTAGAGCGTAGCTTTCATTCCGAAGGTCGCGGGTACGAACCTCGGCGTGAACCGATGACATAATATTTAGGTTATGTACATTTGTGAACTTTAGTTACGACAGCGAGATACAAACGGTGAAGGAGAACATCGTGAGGAAACCCGCACACTGAGTGTGTGTGCGTGTGATGGTCCCAATAAAGTGGCAACGGGCTCGCCCCCTGTTACATGGGACCTAATCTGACCACATCTGGCGAAATGTAGGTGTTTACTCACTTCTGCCTACCCCTACTGGGAAAAGGCGTGACAATATAAAAAAAAATAAAATGAAAAATAATTGCCTGTAAACATACAATACAAATTATTCTGCGTCGAATAATCACATTCCCGTGTGTTATGTTCACTCATTTTCACGTAAATGGCGAACAAAGAACACCCATATATACATATTATACTATCACGCCTTTTTACATACCTAGTTACACGTAACTAAAGTTCACAAATGTACATAACTTCAATATTAAGTCATCGGTTCACGCCGAGGTTCGTACCCGCGACCTTCGGAATGAAAGCTACGCTCTAACCATTAGGCCAGCGAGCTACTATAAATATAATAAGTTGGGGAAAAAGAAATCCATTATTTTTATATGAACTTCAGGACTTTATTTAACATGCTTCGGATTGTCCGATTTGGGTCAAATATGCACCGTTTTGTTCTATGATTTGTTGCCATTTTAAAGGTAACTTCATAATGCCTCTCTCGTAGAAGTCCTGCTCTCTATTTGCAAAAAACTCTAGTAGCCGATTTTCACAATCTTCCCTAGATGCCAATTTTTTAACACTAAGAAATTTTGTAATGCAAGAAAAAGATGGTAATCGCTTGGTGCCAAGTCCGGACTGTATGGCGGATGCATTAAAACTTCCCAACCAAGCTCCCGAAGTTTCTGGCGAGTCACTGTAGACTTGTGTGGCCTAGCGTTGTCCTGGTGGAACACGACACCTCTCCTGTTGGCCAATTCTGGCCGTTTCTGGTCAATTGCTATCTTCAAACGGTCCAGTTGTTGACAGTAGAGATCAGAATTTAGTGCTTGGCCATATGGAAACAACTCATAATAAATAATCCCCTTCCAGTCCCACCAAATGCACAGCAGAACCTTCCTGGCCGTTAGTCCTGGTTTGGCCACCGTTTGAGGTGCTTCACCGCTCTTTGACCATGATCGTTTTCGCACAGGGTTATCGTATGTGATCCATTTCTCATCTCCAGTCACCATCCGTTTAAGAAATGGGTCTATCTCATTCCGTTTGGCCAAGGCTTCGCAGATGGAAATTCGATCTATCATGTTTTTTTCTGTTAATTGGTGTGGCACCCAAATATCGAGCTTCTTTTTGAATCCAGCTTTGTGTAAATGGTTTAAAACTGTTTTGTGGTCCATTTTTAGCTCCTGGGCGATGTTACGACTGCTAACATGCCGGTCAACTTCGATGATTTCTCCGATTTTATCGACATTTTCGGCGACCGGCCTACCTGTGCGAGGTGCATCTTTAACATCAAAAATTCCTGAACAGAATCTACGAAACCAAAATTGCACATAATTGGCTGTTACAGTATCGGGTCCATAAACACCATTCACAATTTTAGCCGCCTGGCTTGCATTTTCGCCTTTGTCAAAGAAAAACTGTAAAATGTACCGAATTTTCTCTTTGTTCACTTCCATTTTTAACACCCTGTAACTCACAATTGAATGCACCAAACAAAAAACAGCAAAAGAATTTTTTTACTGCGAAATGTCACCTTTCCAACGAGCATAAATCTGAAACTGTTTGGTCGATACTTTACGAGAAATTTATCACTACAGCCATCTACCGAAAAAATAATGGATTTCTTTTTCCCCAACCTAATATATATATATACAGTTACGTGGTGCTGCAAGTAATTCTTGTTATTTCACCACTCTAGGCACTTCACACCGCACGCACCTCGGAGAGACCAACACTAGGCTGATGTCTAAACAATACTAAATGTTACGTGAAATGTGATTGAATGTTGAAATGATGCAAATCAATGTAAGGTATCAACTAAGGCTATTTTTTAATTAATCAAATCTGTATTTAAGTGGTGATTAGTAACGCGGCCTGTTCACTCTTCTCCTGAAGACACGCGTTGCATGTGCACAGTTACACTGACTTGGTGGGGTACCGTAAGGGTTCCCGCGAGTACGTAAAGCGATGTTCATGTTTTTACTACAAAGGACGTTTATATATATATAGGTTATTTCTAACATTAATATGGTTCAAGTCGGTACCTTATCACCTGCCACAACATCTCACCTCACCGAAGGTTGGCTGGTAGCTAAGGCCAACATGCTGCAAGCGTTTACAATAAACATATAATACGTAACACCACTGCGAGCTGCCGCCGCCGGACAGTGCAGGCGAACGTCTCTGTGTCCGTTTCCGTGTCCGAGGCGCCCGTTGCGGGAGTACGCCACTATTTGTGTTAACAGCTCGCTTCAGCAAATTGTCCACGGCGATAATTTACGTTTACACACCTGTTGTTGTTGTTGCTGCTGCTGCTGTTGCTGCTGCTGTTGTTGCTGCTGCTGCAGTAAAAACTGCTGCTCCTCGGGTCGTATCTTCTTGGGTCTACCGCGTTTCTTCTTGGGCGGCTGCTCAGCGCCGGGGTCGAGCGTGGGCGGTGGGCGCGGTGCCCGTGGCGCGCGAGGCACGGTCGGCGCCGTCTCGCCGTTTTCGAGTTTGACCTTCTTAGGCCGCCCTCGCTTCTTCTTAAGAGGTACCTCTGTGCCGTCTTCTAATATAATCGTGTCGCCGGGCTCCGGTTCCATTGTTAATCTGCAATTAGATGACGATTACTAAGATTTTGGAGAGAAAATCATTGCAGAGATATAATCATTGTGTGCAGTGTGTGTCGGTACCTTCGTATCTCCATCTCCTCTTGCGGCCTGCGGCTCGTGTTGTCGGGGAAGACGAGCTCGGCCTCGTCGACGTGCGCCACCAGGCCGTTGAGGTAGTCCCGAAACTTCTTGAGCGCCGCGTAGAAGGGCACCTTGTCGGCGGCGCGCGGCAGCTGCGCGCACCGCGCGGACGACGACGGCATCACCCACGTGTACTGCAACCGAACCAGAGGCGCGCTCTGTCTACCTCTCCGCACTAGTGACACACTGCCGCCTTAGCCCTTAATCAAGCCTTAAGCCACTGGCAGCTAATCATAGTGCAATGGAACGTCGTTTTACACCGCTGCACCTTCCTCGATTGTTTTTAGATAAATTCGTCGTTAGGTTAAAGAATGATTAGGCATTGCAGTCCGCGCACGAGGTTCGGCGGTGAACTTTTCACTTACGGTGTTTGTCCCGGCGATGGTGTCGGGCTGCTTGCCGAAACAGAAATCTTTCTTCCCCGAGAACACTTCGTAGATGAGCTTCCCATTGAAGACCGCTACTTTGGGCCGGAAAGTCTGCAGTTTCTCGAGCAGAAGTGCTGAGCCCTCCTTGATTTCGCGTCGCGTCAGGTCTGCAGAGCCCTTGGTAGCGCGGGAGACCATATTCGTGAATCCGATGCCAAAATTTAAAAGCTGAAACCATCCGGACCGAGTAAATTCGCATTAATCAAGTGATTACGTAACCGACAAAACCCAACGAATTGTCAGGCTGATGTAGCAATACACCTCTGGAACCGATGGACGTCGGGGATTCAGTGCTAGAATGAAGACCTCGCGTCGGAAGCGAGCGCTGCGTGAGCAGGCGGCCCCAGGTGGCCAGGTCCGACGACATTAAACGAACCACTGCGAGCCATTGGACGAAAAACACGATAGACCGTGTTAGAATTTATTACAAGAGACATGTCCAGCGGTGGAGGTCCATCGATTGAGGTGATTATGACAAATCTAGTGGATTTATCTTAATTATGATTAAATACAAAAAAATCTAATAAAAATCATAGATCAGATATATATGGAATATAATACAGAAATACATATAAAAGTTTTTACATGAAGTATATAAACAATAAAAATCAATCAACCGCGGCTGCGCATCCTGACGCGCGGTTCCGTGTATACGTGTGTATTTAGGGTACCTTTAAATTAGTCCTTCACCTCCACCGGATAAAGTGAGAGTTGTTTTCACCTTCGACGTAACTTTACTAATCATTTGCATGAAACCGTCGATTTCCGTTTACAATAGGGTCGCGCGGTTGAGGCCGGCGCGACGCGACCTGACTAAAACCTGCTCACCTTGTAGTCCTCGTCGGCGCTCATCTGTTCGCGCGTGAGCCCAGACAGGTAGAGACACTTCCAGAAGTGGTTCCCCGGGCCGGCGTAGTGGTGCCCCTTGTACGCGGCAAACAGGCCCGGGTTAATGCCGATCTGGTGACGGACATGCGTGCATTTTTCAGTTGTGCATTCACATTCAGAGGCCACGTGTATGCATGCATTCAGAGGCACTCAAACCTCAAACGAGGTAGTGATGCATTGAGTCAATACAATCAACACTTAATCAAGCAATTGTTCTTAAACGCTTTTTAGTTTTAGTCAAGAGAATTTTCCAGCGACTGGTTCTATATAAACGACTAATCATTCTTTGAATTTTTTGAAATTTCGTTTAATTATTTAACGAAAAACTTGTTAAATCGATACATTTAGATTTTTACTTGTAGGTTTTCTTGTACATACATATATACTTAAATGAAGGAATGAAAAAAGTTATGTGATGAAGAGAAAGCTTGACTGTCCAGCAGCCCGTGCGCAGCTCCGTGCGCAGCTCCGTGTGCCGCGTACGGTACGGAGTTACGAAGCGCTGGGGCGCGGGCTGTCAGAAAAGCTAGTGATGAAGTAGGTATAGTAGTAATATAGCGTGCCGATCATACTCACAATGATGATGTCGAGGTTCTCGGTGAGGTGGTCGGGCAGCGTACGCCGCGCCACCTCCTCCTCACTCATGCCGTTGAACCGGTCGTGCTTTTTGCGCTCCTTCACCGGCCGCACCAGCCCCTCCACGCCCTCCGCCTTTATCTCCATTCTGCAACGGAGCACCAGCTCAACAAACGTACAGCTTAAGCGACTCTATTGCCCACCACGCAAGAATGTCGTTCATTTAATGTAAAGAGAAACCTTTTTTCCTATTCATTTCATTTTCGCAGCGATATAAAGTTGCACATGCAAGCAGATTGCAGCATTTATCGTGCACCCACACGGACTACAGGCATAACGGCTACGTTTCAAATATTATTAGGGGGACCGGAAAGTAATGTCGTTTTCTTACGCTAAATACAAACACATACATTTTTAACGAGTCTTTATTTTTAATCAATGATGTATTCCCCATCATTGTCAATAACCTTTTGCCATCTAGTGAGTAAATTTTCAATCCCTGATCGATAAAAATTAATTGGTTTTTCGGCAAAATATCTAGAGATGGCATTTTGGATATCATCCAAATTTGCAAATGTTTTGCCACTTAAAAAGTGTTGCAGCGCTCGGAATAAGTGGAAATCCGATGGTGCAACATCGGGCGAATATGGTGGATGAGGCAGCACCTCCCACCCCAATTCATTAATTTTTTCTAGAGTTCGCCTTGCGCAGTGCGGTCTTGCATTGTCATGTTGGAGAATGACGCCTTTTCGGTTGACAATCGCTGGCCACTTTTCAATTAAAGATTGATTGACTCGCTGCAATTGTTCGCTGTAGAGGTCTGCAGTAACAGTTTCTCCAGGTTTCAGTAATTCAAAATGAACAATGCCGCGAATACTCCACCAAACACACAAAAGCGCTTTTTTGGGGTGTAAACCTGGCTTAGCAGTACTCCGAGGGATTTCATTTGGAGAGAGCCACTGCCTTTTGCGTTTTGGGTTATCATACAGGACCCATTTCTCATCTCCTGTGATCAAGCGATCAAAAAACGCTTCTGTGTTGTGTCGTTGAAGCAATAAGTTGCATGTGATTGATCGGTTAGCCTTATTCTGTTCGGACAGATTATGCGGGACCCAAACACCTGCTCTGCTTACTTTTCCAATCTGCTTCAAATGTTCTTGGATGGTCGACCAAGGTTTGTTGAGACTGTTTAACAATTCCTCGATCGTCTGACACGGATTTGCTTCCACTTCCGCCCTTAACACGTCGTTGTCTAACGCTGATGGTCTTCCTGATCGATACGAGTCGGAAAGATCAAAATTACCCGATTTGAACTTGGAAAACCACCTTTGGCATTTACGAATGTCCAGTGCATTTGGATAAACATCGCAAATGTTTTTGGTAGCAACTGTTGCGTTATTTCCCTTGCGAAACTCAAAGAGCATGCAATGCCGGATGTGTACCTCTTCTGGTATTTGGCTGGCCATTTTACCCAAAATTACAAAAAAAAATTGTAATTCAATTGTCTATAAGTAAAGAAATCACTATAACCTCACAATGTCTTTGGTACGCCTCTGAACAAAACAATGAGCTGACAAATGACAATCAAGTATTGGCATGCGCAGAAACGATATTACTTTCCGGTCCCCCTATTAGTTTGGCAAATATCTCCCTTCCGCTTTTTTGCTCTTTATTCAATGCTTTATAAAAAGTGTTACAGTGATCGGATTTAGTTCAAATATGCGCCGTTTTGTTCGATAATCTGTTTCCATCTAGACGGCAACTTCATAATACCTCCCTCGTAGAAGCCCCCCTCCTTATTTGCGAAGAACTCGGACAGCCACTTTTCACAAGCCTCTTTTGAGTTCAACTTTACACTACCAAGGGCGTTCACCATGGACAGGAACAGGTGGTAATCACTTGGCGCTATGTCCGGGCTATATTATATGGTGGATGCGATAAAACCTCCCATCCGAGCTCCCGTAGCTTATGACGAGTCATCAACGAAGTGTGTGGTCTGGCGTTGTCCTGGTGGGACACTACACCCTTCCTGTTGGCCAATTCTGGACGCTTCTGGTCGATCGCCTGCTTCAAGCGGTCCAGTTGTTCGCAGTAGATGGTAGAATTAAGCGTCCGGCCATATGGGAGCAGCTCATAGTGGATGATTCCCTTCCAATCCCACCAAACACACAGCAAAACCTTCCTGGCCGTCAATCCCGGCTTGGCCACTGTTTGGGACGATTCACCGGCCTTCGACCACGACCGTTTTCGCTTGATATTGTCGTATGTGATCCATTTTTCGTCGCCAGTCACCATCCGCTTCAAGAATGGGTCGAGTTCGTTCCGTTTCAGCAGCATATCGCAGGCGTTGATTCGGTCCAGAAGGTTTTTTTGCGTCAAATCATGCGGCACCCAAACATCAAGCTTTTTTTTGTATCCAGCCTTCTGCAGATGGTTTAAAATGGTTTGGTGACTAACTCCCATCTCCTGGGCGATGTCACGAGATGCCACATGCCGGTCTAACTCGATGTAGTCCATGATTTGAACGGTATTTGTCGTCACAGGTCTTCCGCCGGCTGGCTTATCCATGGTGTCGTTTTCACCGGCTCTGAATCGTCGAAACCATTCCTCCGCGGTTCGAAGTGATAGAGTACCATCCCCCAAAACACCATTAATCTCACGGAACGTTTCTCTAGTGGATTTGCCTTTAACGAAGGAAAACTTTAAAATAGCGCGAATTTCGGCGTTAGTGAACTATATGTTTACACGTCTATAACTGTTGAACGCAATATCCAAACTAATTATGCATAGCGTCGTTTTGTAGGTTATCTCAAGACCTTTCAAATTATGTATAGTATTGCCAGATACGAGCTCTGTAGCGCTTTGTACATAGCCGCGAAATTCAAAAGACAAAAAGGCGGAAGGGAGATATTTGCCAAACTATTATTATGTAAATACTATAAAAAAGAGAGGTTAGTTTTAATGAAGTATAGTCATTGATACCAAAAAATATCAAGAAGAATATCACACGAGTCCGTCCGTCCGTCCGCCCGTCCGTACGTACGGACCCGCCGCTTTCCGGCGCGATCGCACGCCGCCAGAGCGCTTTCGATCAATGTTCAGATTCGTCAACGTTCATTTGGCTGAACCAGAGACTCGTGAACAATTTCGTGGAACGTTAACAAATCTCGTTTTACCGACTGGTAAGACAATGAGAACTGCATGAATGTGGACGGCCAAAAGGCTTCCAAGGGTGCGCAAATATAAATATTTGGTAACGTGGCTTGATGGGGCTTGGGAAAGCGGAGAGTGAAGACGCGTATAGATAGATAGTTAAGGCATTTATTGTAGCCAAAAAATTTAACACACACATACATATACACAAACAAGAAATTTTGTTATCAACTGCATGGACTACATCAACACACAGAATAGTATAGACGTGAGTGTGCCTGCGCGTGCGCGCGTGTGCGCGTGTGTGCTACAATGGTACAAAAGGCTGTAGCTCAGTGGATTATTCACCTGCTGGAGGTGGAACACTGACTGTCAGCTACCGCCCGCGGCGCGATCGCGATGGAGACATGTTGCTCCTAATGTTAACCAGAAATCTTTATAATTGTATCAAAGTGACATGTAACACATTTAAAAAGATGCACAAAATTCCTTCTATGTCGCAATTTCATAATACCTTTGCGCATCTGTCTCCCAAAATGTTACATGGCTTATTCTTCTTTTCGGATGCGAGGCTTAAATTATTAAAGAACACTTCAAGAAACATATCCAGGCGTTGGAGATGTGGGCGCACAGGCGCATGGTGTCCACTGAGCAGGACGCGGACAGTATCGAACGAGAAGGTCTTACAACGGGTAAACCCAATGCCCGAACTTTTACATAACGGTTCAGACGAGAAAAATATCATATCTCGGCCACGTGCTTAGGCACGATAGGTACGAACTGCTTCAACTCGTCTTGAAGAAATCATTGCCGCGTAACACCAGGGAGAGGAGCGGGATCGCGAGTGCCGCCTAACAGTTCCGCCTCGCAAGAGAACGGGCGAAGTAGGGTGAACTGAACGTCAACCTTCCCTAGTCGAGTAGCACCTTAAGAAGAAGAATACTGACCGTTAACCGAACACGTGCAGCACTGGCGGGCGAGCAGCCGAAAGGAGATCGGGTAGTCTGCTGCGGCGATACCCTCGTGTGGAGTAGACAGCCGAGCAGGCGACCGTGGGGTCGCGGTAAGTTAGGAGAGCAGCAGCTCACGACGCGAACGTTACCCATCATGTCCATTGCACCGCATTTATTTGCATTTTTAATTATCAGAAACTGCAGCTTGTATTTGAACAAATTTTAACCAGTATCAATATGGACGTGGGCGTGCATAGCGCTCGGTAATTGTACAATACAACGAGAACATCTGAGAACAGCACCACGACCGCGTAAATAAAAAAAATACAATGCACCGTCGGGCCTTACCAACCTGTTTACCGTGGGTCGCGGGAAGCAGTGGCGGCGGCGGCGGCGGCGGCGGCGGCGGCGGCGACCAGCGGATAATGACACTTTGGATTATATATTATGGGCATACCACCATTGCAGACAGAAATCTCTCTGAAGGTATTTTAGGTAATAAATAACTACAAGATGTCAAGTGCACGGGGAAGCGCAGCGTGTGCCCGATTAGTGTTGCACTGTCCGCGAACGGTGCTACCACCGCCACCGGCACCGCCTCACCGTGCACATGTCCCTCGCCAGCGAACCAGCTCGCCGACCAAGCCCAAGCATCTCGCGGTCGCCGCACAAGGGTTCCATATTTCCCACTCGTTCTTATAGCTCGGCAATGTTAACCGCGAGCGGGTGCGCCGAGACTTTAATTTATCGAATAGACATTCGTGCCACAGCCAGCCGCCCAGCCGAAACCAATCCTCTGCCCGCTGCTGCCCGTCGCTGCCCGTCGCTGCCCGCCCGCGATAATAACATCTTAAAGCAATTATTTCTGGTACTTTCACAGCGTCTATTTCTATGGCCCTTTAGATTTGTTGGTAATATTAAATTCTATGTAAAAATGAAAAAAAATATTTAGGGCAATGAAAATTGATATAGTGAGCTAAAAGGACGAAGCGACGACGAACGTAACGAACGAACCGTTCGGATTGTTGGGTGATTGAATGAAATAATATTGAGTATCATCTCAGCTGAGCTGTTCATGTGCGTCCGTGTTCGTATATGCTCCTCTTGTGAGAAGAAAGTGTAAATAGAAAAATAATTGGCGGTAGGAATCTGTGCGGGTGTTTCTTCGGGCGCTTCAGGCGCCAAAAAAATTAACATCTAAAAGAACATTCAAAAAGCTCTTTGATAACATCCTGATATTGTATTGTACGTAATCGAGCTGAAAACGACTTCAGAGTTTACACCGCGGTCGCGGATACCCACGCGCGTTCGCTTGCAAAACAAAAAGCGTGCGCGTGTGTGCACGTGTGTGTGCGTGTGCGCCTCGCCGGCTATACCTTGAACTGATTTTTAGCGGGAGCGCCGCCGGTACAGAAATACAGCGCGGCAACACGGCGCACGAGGACGGGCCTCACGCATTCAGCGGGTACACCTCGACTGCCGCTGCAACTGCATCCGGCTACACGTGTACAGTAAACATTGGACCACGCAGTCCATGTAACGAACCACGACAAATATTACAATGTACTTCGGCTGGATGAAGGCGTACTATATTAAAATTATCTAATGAAGCTGTCGAAGAATACATTTATTCACAGCCTGTGTCGACTGGAATACTTGTCCTAACAACTTATCAGGCGCCCTACTCTCGTCCCAGAAACCGGCCTCACCTCCAATTCTAGTATGAGGAGGTCATATACAAGAATGTATTATAAGCAGCCCACTTTATATTCCCACTGCTGACGTTCGGGGTTTTCCCTCGAGAGGGAATTGAATCTATCATCTTTTTCAAGTGGCGGACTCCGGATCAGCATCGTATTAAATTTCACAAACGAATGAAATATGTGTGTTCGTCCTCACAACGCTCTCACTTCCGGAGCCTGTCGCTTAAGATGGAGGAGGAAATTTTTGTAAGAAGAGAGAAATGTTTTCGAAAGCTCAAGCTAATTAAGGAATGAAGCTTCGCATCTTGGAGTAGTACAGCGCGATGTTTCCCACTTCCACAATTGCTCTATTGTTAGTACCTAAATATTAGTTTCGCAAATATCTCCCTTCCGCTTTTTTGCTCTTTATTCAATGCTTTATAAAAAGTGTTACAGTGATCGGATTTAGTTCAAATATGCGCCGTTTTGTTCGATAATCTGTTTCCATCTAGACGGCAACTTCATAATACCTCCCTCGTAGAAGCCCTCCTCCTTATTTGCGAAGAACTCGGACAGCCACTTTTCACAAGCCTCTTTTGAGTTCAACTTTACACCACCAAGGGCGTTCACCATGGACAGGAACAGGTGGTAATCACTTGGCGCTATGTCCGGGCTATATGGTGGATGCGATAAAACCTCCCATCCGAGCTCCCGTAGCTTCTGACGAGTCATCAACGAAGTGTGTGGTCTGGCGTTGTCCTGGTGGAACACTACACCCTTCCTGTTGGCCAATTCTGGACGCTTCTGGTCGATCGCCTGCTTCAAGCGGTCCAGTTGTTCGCAGTAGATGGTAGAATTAAGCGTCTGGCCATATGGGAGCAGCTCATAGTGGATGATTCCCTTCCAATCCCACCAAACACACAGCAAAACCTTCCTGGCCGTCAATCCCGGTTTGGCCACTGTTTGGGACGATTCGATTTTACTGTCCGCAAAAAAATGATATTTGTATAAGACCAACGTACAGGACAAAGCAGAGTTGCCGCACCCGCTCCCCTGCCCACCTCCCACCTCTAGTCTACTCCCGCGCAACGATTATGCGCTTAGAAGCTGTTCATATCGCTGCATTGCCGCCGCGTTAGCACAGTGGCTCTTTTTTTATTCCACAAAAAGTCCAAAAAAAATCCGTCGACACGGAGACAGTGGACCGCAAAGTGAACGGAGAAACGATGTGCGCACACCCACCCCTCCTCCTCATCTCCCGACTCACCCTTGCGCCGCTCTTTTACACCTTCCACGCTGGAAATTGTCCGAGACAATTGATTTGTTGTTTCACCTGTCAAACGCCACCTCTGCCCGAGCGAGGCTGCCGAAGGCAACGGGCGTCCTGCCGCGGGCACGACGGCCTCAACATCGCGGATGTTTATTTACGGCAGTCGCCTTGCCCCTTCGTATACGGCGCCATGAGAACCTGAACACATGTCTGGTCCACATGTTCAAAGATTCAAGCTGGAAGGGAGTCCCGCGTGCACCTGAAACCCGGGAATGGTGTGACACCAGACCGTGGTGTGCCGCACGCGGTTACCTGCTGCTCCGTCTGCAGGAAACAGCCCTCAGAGTGTGAATTTAAGATGTAAAAGAAGACAAACGCCGGTGGCCCCGTCGCATCTCTCATGAGTGAGATAAGGAGGAAAGTGTTAGCCGGGGGAAACTTTATTCATAATGGAAAATGTAAAAATAGATAATGTGAGATAAGTACATAACTACTCAGGTGCAAATCAATATTTTGAGACCACTATAATGAAACATAATACAGGAAAGATGGTTGTAGGATAAGAAGATATAAAATAAATAATGTTATAGATCGTTAAAATAGCAATGAATAATGTCCGCGAGAGACGGAAATGGGTAGAAAATAATAGGTGCGGACGAAATTGTGATGGATGGAATGATGAAACAGAATTTCATAAGAAAGAATGTGAGTAAGGAAACAACAAAATATAACATTGAAAGTCCTACTTCGCAGAGGAAAGTTTAAAAAAAATAGGTTACTGCTGCGCGGTGTACCCGCCCATCTCAATGGGATTGTGGTTCGCGGCCCGAAACGTTTTGGTACATTGCGAGTGTAGTAAGTGTACAATAGTCTGTGTGCTCGCCACCGCAGCCGCAGCCGCAGCCGCACAACTACCTTCGCGGGGCAGTAGTTTGCGTGAACGGGTTCTATGAGGTCCCATATAAAGTTTCAATCGCCGACCCATCTCGTAGGCATAGCTAGTACGCTGGACGCGTCGCCTGGATTCGCGTGGGTAGCGAGACTAGACTGGTAGCACTATGTGCCGGTGCGTTGAACACATCAAAGTCTAGCAATGAACAAAGATATGATAGTTACAAAATAGTAACTAAAAACATTACAGCATCTAGTATCCTACCTAGCGCCAGGCAGGCAGAGTGCTTCTTGACTGGAGCGCTTTACCACCAAAGACTACGTCGCCGCTTACCATCAGGTGAGATCGTAGTCAACCGCGATGTATGCAATAAAAAAAAGAGACAGAAAGGCAGCCGTGTAGTTGGTCTCTACTTGCTTGTGGATTAAAAAAATAATAAGCCCGATCCTCGCATCATATGGGACATAGGCCGGCAGCGGTCGCCGGAAGCGTCGCCGGAAGCGCCGCCGGGAGCGCCGCCGGGAGCGCCGCCGGGAGCGCCGCCGGGAGCGCCGCCGGGAGCGCCGCCGGGAGCGCCGCCGGGAGCGCCGCCGGGAGCGCCGCCGGGAGCGCTGCGACGCAATCGTTCGCACTTTCCCCAGTTACTCCTACTGTGCACTGTATCAAGGAATCGCGGCAAGTGCACACACAATAAGTGTAAGCTGTCTACAGCGCGAAGCGGACTCACCCATTCTCGTCTTTAATTTTCTTTTTGCGGCCACGCTTCTTCGGCTGGTTGAGCATGAGCTGGTGCGGGAGCGCATGCGCGTGCTGGTGCGCGTGCGCATGCATGTGCTGGTGCGTGTGGTCGTGTGGGGTGAGATGCGGCGGTGGCTGGCCGAGCATTGCGCACATCGCCTCCTCCTCCACGAAGGAGTAGGGGTCGTCGCACTCGCGCTTCACGCCGCTGTAGGCGTCTTCTTCGCGCTTGTGCGGCGCGTAGTGCAGCGTGTGCTGCTGTGTCATGTCGTACGGCGCCTCGGGCTCTCGCTTGTAGTACGGCTCGGGGTATTTGGGGAAAGGGAAGTGCTGGTAGGGCTCCGGCTCCGGCTGCGGCTGCGGTGGCTCGTATCGGTAGGCGGGATCCGGGAAGCGCGCCAGCATCGGCTCGTAGGGCGGCTCCGGCGGAGGCGAGCGCGGCGCGGCCGGCGAGCCCTCCGCACTGGAGGCCTTACGCCTCGCCGCTTCGCCGCTGTTACTCGTCTCATAGCCGTCGTCCTGGCTCTCCGGCGGCTTCGGCTTCTCGTCGCCCTCCTCCCTGCGGCATCGTTACATCACATGTTATATTATATCAATGAATAATCACGTGTCGGTTTGGATATAAAATGAACAAATACGATAAAGAACGCAGTGTTTCGACGTCACGCCCGCGCGGACCTCCGACACACAAGTTAGCAGGCGGCGTACACGGGAATGTATTACTTTGCCACTCATTTGAAACAAACTCAGTACCTATCGACACGTAATCACGGGAAATCGCCAAGTGCATAGTTTGTGCAGTTCAACGATAGAATCGCCGGGTGGCGGGCGGCAGGTCGGACTGCACAGCTCTTTGTGCAGTCTCACCAGGGCGTGCATCGCACGGAAAGGCGCACGGACTCAAAAGGAGCAAGCACCCTGAACTACTGGACGCGAGTTTGACTGACACACACAAATTTTAACATGCAACAACACGAGGCGCTAGTCTCTCACCCGTGTGAAGATACTGATAGACAAGGTCGTCAAAAATTACTTCTCTTATGTCTTACTTTCGTTTGGGAAAATATTTCCACGGACCTTCGAAGACACTATCGGAAAATAATTCGAACTACAGTGAAACAAGTCTTTTTATATTTTATTGTACTAGTGCTTCCCCAATAGCATTTTTTTACCCTTAGTGACTAATGGGTGCCTGCTACGATTTGTTTAGCAGCAACCTTGGCGACTCTCTATAACAGATTCATTTCTTGTAAGTCAAGTATTTTTATTGTTGAGGATCGCTATTTAATAATCGAGTCATTTGCTTTAGCCGCTGTCGAAACCACTCCTAGACAGTAACCCAGATAGATCTTTCTTTTGACCCCATTCTTGCATGATTTGCACTGTTTCTTTCCATGTGACTAGCCAATCCATTTTGTGTTCACATTAGATGCTTGCTAGAGTAAATCGAGCGCACAACGTAATCTGTTCTATCGTTTCCTCGCTGATGCTGATGCAATGGCAGACACAGAACGGATCAGCAACCAGTTTAAATCGATACTGGTAATTTTTGTAGCATCCGTATCCTTTGAAAAGTTGGTTTTTGTGATTCGCGAAGTCTACCCCCTTAAACCCTTTATGGGCAGTTTTGACTCTGAAAAATAACTTCATAGACGACTTTGGATTATTCGCATCAAAACGTTCCTGCCAGATCTCTATACTTTGATATCTGATAAGGTTTTTTGCAAATAAAATGTTATTTTGTCATTGCCCCCAGTAATGACAAAATAACATTTTTTGCCCTTTTCTATTTCTCTCTTTTCTGTTCTCACTCTTGTGTCTCATTGTCGGTTAGTCCCGCATGTGCCTTGATGTGGTTTTCTATGTTGCCAAGGAAACGTCGTATGTTTTCAGCTAAGACATTCACTGAAAGAGGGTATACTTCGATCAGGTTTATTGGTAGTTGTAATCATCTCTTAAACTTCTTAATTGTGCCATTTCTGACTAGAAAACACCGCAGTAATCCGCTAAGCGTAGTAACTTTTTTTATTTTTATTCACTTGTCCCCAATAGCATTCTATTGTCTATAGTTATAGCATTGTATAGTTTTCTTTGCTTATGGGCTTGTTGTTTTCTTTCCAATTTTCTTCGTGATCACATCGCATGTCACAACTGATATGTAGCTCGCTATCCAATATATTTTTAATTTAACGAAGCGCCGAGATACGTGGGACGTTCACCTGATGTTAATAATACTCATGCCCATACCAACGAGGCGCTAGTTACGACGGTGTACACTGCATCACGTTGTGTTCGTCGCTTTGAGACATAAGATAGTAAGTCTCACAACCCCAGTCATTTCACCAGCTACAACTCTCACATTATTGCTTGTCGGCGACAATAGGAACTGTTGTGGTACTTACACGGTCACCGCAAACAGAGACTACCACCAAAAACTAACTAAGACAAAAGTTTAAATAATAACATAATATCGATCACGAACAGCCATCGCCTGTATTTTGGCAATCGTGTCTTCATTTAAGTTTAATTGCCTCGTGAAAATTATTGGGCGCATGTTTTTATCGCCATCGGGCACCGATGTGCGCTACGGCGCGGTAACCCAGCGAAGCAGGCCAGGGGACCGCTGACGCCGTCGCGAACACCTCATCTCGACGTAATAAATAATAGAAGATATAATGAAGCATATAATTATGATACACCAACACTTTATTGACACAAAAGTAAATTTTATTAAAGCAATGGTGTGCACTAGCGCACTAGTCGCACTAGCGCACTAGTCGCATCGCATCGGCCGCACCGGACGCGCGGGCGAGTTGTTGGCGCTGGCAGCAGTATTTATTTAATGAATTTGTACGTAAGTGCAGTAGTGCAGGAGTACCTGCATCTTGCTGACAAAATGTGGGCCCCCAACCCTGCCGCACGTTCTCCTTGGCCTTCAGACCTAGCAGCGTTCCGGCTGTTTCGGACAGCTCTAGCAGGGGCCACGGCGTTCTTTTCGTTATAATGTTAATATTGATAGCGAACGCGTTCGAACCAAAATTATTTACTATGACCGTGTCCTATGCTTTATTGGTGCGAGGTAATACCGAAACTCTTTATTGACTATACAGTTATGTATTGTACAAGAGTTTAAAGTACGAACCCCTGCTCTGCTAAGGGTTCGGTTTGGAAACGAAGTATACAAAATACTCGTATAGGTAGAAAGCGAGGGTCACTCCTTAGCCGGCTCATTTGCGAACGTTCCACTACAAACGTCTACCTAACGATGGGTGAAATGAGTCGACGAGGGGGTTTCCGGCCGCACCGACGGCTTGTACCTCTACACCTACGTATTCAACCGGTTGAAGTTGTACACAATAAAGAGTAGTTTGTGCATTCAAACAATTTTCGAAAATCCACGCTAGCATATTTACAATTACAGGCCCTGGTAAATTAATCAGAGCTATTTATTTCTAAGAGCTATCGACTAATCGACCCGCGGCAGCATCATCAACAGCGCGAGTACAACATGAACGGGATCTAACTAACGTCGCGGAGCGGTCGCTAATTCAAAACATCTCACATTAAGACGATATCGTCAGTCCGCTTCGGTTGAAGTTCGGCTTAATTATAATTTATTCGTACCATGAGCTCCGCTCGCCCCGGCCGCTTGGGCCGCTCAGCCTCGCTGGCGGCGCACAGCGCGCTGCGTGCGCTCGTCACGCGGGAATCACCGCGCACTAATTAGTGGTAAGGAACGAGGGGCCGGCTGTACGCAGTGCAGGTGAAATTAGTCACCTGTCAGCTGTAAACAGGTTTAGCGTGAGAGCGCGTCGCGAACCGCTCGTGCGTGTGCGCGCGCGCCGCTATCGCTGGATCTGCGAAGGCCGTGGGGAGCATCGCCTGACGCAACAGCACCGGCTATAAATAACAGGTAAAACCTCGAAATCGCAATCGGACTATCCGCTGCCGCTTTCTTAGTTCGCACCGGTGTCGTACGGCCACTGTACCGGCCGACTCCCGACGCGCTATGCCAGCCGAATCACCGCGAACAGTTCGCCAAGCGAACCTTTAATCGCACTGCGGTTGAGAAGGTATACCTCTTTCTTATATATAGCCACACATTGTTATGGGCTTTTCATTGCTCCTGTGAAATAGTTAAGTAAGTTTGTGTTTCTCCTAAATACTATCTGATAAAGTCCCACTACATACCGAGTGAATGGCACACTTTAGTCTACCTGCACCCTGTTGCTGCAACTACTGCACTCCATTAACTTCCTTACCATTAACTCTGATACAAAAATAACCAGAAAAAACTAATTATAAACACGGTTTATAACACAAGGTCACAAGAAATAATGAATTAATTACATAAATATCATTTGAACGATACTACAACATGTGGTAGCTCACTGGCCTAATGGTCAGAGCGTGCGGCTTTCATTCCGAAGGTCGCGGGTTCGAATCACGGCGTGTACGGATGACTTAATATTCAAGTTATGTACATTTGTGAACTTTAGTTACGACAGCGAGATACAAACGGTTAAGGAAACCCGTACACTGTGTGTGTGTGTGTGCGTGCGTGCGTGCGTGCGTGTGTGTGTGTGTGGTGGCCCTAATAAAGCAGCGACAGACTCGCCCCTTGTTACATGGGACCTAATCTGACCCTACTAGGAAAAATACAAAAAAAACAACACGTATTTAAAAACTGCGTTTGCTTGTGTGCATCGTTGTCAACAACAATGGTGCCGCGTAGCGCTCACTGCGGTTAATATACTTCATGAACTAGGCGTGCGTTTCCTACCCCAGTAGTGGGTGGTACGGACGTTGGGATTCCTATTCAACTGTATATATTGTATATGAGGAATTATCATGAGGCTGACGGCACACGGTGAAGTCCGATTACATTTATACGTACTATTTGCGCACAAAAATATTATAGTCGATCGGACTTCAGTATAAGAAGCGCGCGCCGCGTGTGCTGTTCGTTAGACTGTGTCCCACTATATTGCTATCCGTTAAGCGGCAGCAACGGCGCGGCAGCAGCGGCGCGGCAGCAGCGGCGCGGCAGCAGCGGCGCGGCAGCAGCGGCGCGGCGGCAGCGGCGCGGCGGCGAGCGTCAGTGCGACGTTGCAACGCTGGCTCGAATATATCGCTGCCCGCATTGCAGTACACTAGCAATGTGTGCGTACACCAGAAGTACGCAGCAGTATGCAGTAGTACACACCGCTGGACCAGCAAACACAGCACAGAAGATGCACTAAGCCGCTCCGGAATTTGCCTGAAATAGTGGAATTGACTAGCACGGAGAAGCTGCAGGCGCGTGCGGTTCCGCGTACGCCGCCGCCGCCGCCCGCGCGGACCAGCACCAGCACCAGCACCTAAACTGTATCGTTATCTCGTTTATTTTATTCCTACAATCTTTTCACAGCTACAACCAAACGGCTCCGTCACAGCGGCCGAGCGCCGCCGCGGACGCGCTCACCGCCCGCGCGACCATCTAATTGAATCACGAAAGGGTCACAGGATCGAATCCGCCAATTGACTATTATGGCAAACCGTCTAGAATTAGCGAACAACTTAGTTTTTGCTATTTAGTTAACATTCCCTGCAACCAGTCGACGACAGCGCAGCAAGATGCACCCAACGTAATTTGACGTGACGTGGCTCGGGGCCCGTGTCTCGTGGCTCGTGGGTCGTGGCTCGGGGCTCGAGGTCGCGCAGTGGACTAAACTTGAGATTTCATACACATAAACATATTTATTCAAATGTGTCGGTTTTTTAATTGGAATGTGTTAAAACTTTATTTTTATTGATGTATTTTAAACATGAAGGCGTAGATAACAGGAAAGGGTACGATACTTTTGTTTTTCAAAAACTGCATTATATAGATATATGTAATTATTTGGGTGTCAAATATCTCCCTTCCGCCTTTTTGTCTTTTGAATTTCGCGGCTATGTACAAAGCGCTACAGAGCTCGTATCTGGCAATACTATACATAATTTGAAAGGTCTTGACATAACCTACAAAACGACGCTATGCATAATTAGTTTGGATATTGCGTTCAACAGTTGTAGACGTATAAATATATAGTTCACTAACGCCGAAATTCGCGCTATTTTAAAGTATTCCTTCGTTAAAGGAAAATCCGCTAGAGAAACGTTCCGAGAGATTAATGGTGTTTTGGGGGATGGTACTCTATCACTTCGAACCGCGGAGGAATGGTTTCGACGATTCAGAGCCGGTGAAAACGACACCATGGATAAGCCAGCCGGCGGAAGACCTGTGACGACAAATACCGATCAAATCATGGACTACATCGAGTTAGACCGGCATGTGGCATCTCGTGACATCGCCCAGGAGATGGGAGTTAGTCACCAAACCATTTTAAACCATCTGCAGAAGGCTGAATACAAAAAAAAGCTTGATGTTTGGGTGCCGCATGATTTGACGCAAAAAAACCTTCTGGACCGAATCAACGCCTGCGATATGCTGCTGAAACGGAACGAACTCGACCCATTCTTGAAGCGGATGGTGACTGGCGACGAAAAATGGATCACATACGACAATATCAAGCGAAAACGGTCGTGGTCGAAGGCCGGTGAATCGTCCCAAACAGTGGCCAAGCCGGGATTGACGGCCAGGAAGGTTTTGCTGTGTGTTTGGTGGGATTGGAAGGGAATCATCCACTATGAGCTGCTCCCATATGGCCAGACGCTTAATTCTACTATCTACTGCGAACAACTGGACCGCTTGAAGCAGGCGATCGACCAGAAGCGTCCAGAATTGGCCAACAGGAAGGGTGTAGTGTTCCACCAGGACAACGCCAGACCACACACTTCGTTGATGACTCGTCAGAAGCTACGGGAGCTCGGATGGGAGGTTTTATCGCATCCACCATATAGCCCGGACATAGCGCCAAGTGATTACCACCTGTTCCTGTCCATGGTGAACGCCCTTGGTAGTGTAAAGTTGAACTCAAAAGAGGCTTGTGAAAAGTGGCTGTCCGAGTTCTTCGCAAATAAGGAGGGGGGCTTCTACGAGGGAGGTATTATGAAGTTGCCGTCTAGATGGAAACAGATTATCGAACAAAACGGCGCATATTTGAACTAAATCCGATCACTGTAACACTTTTTATAAAGCATTGAATAAAAAGCAAAAAAGCGGAAGGGAGATATTTGACAACCTTATATTATAATTAAAATGCATCTACTAAAACACTCTCGCATTCATCATTGTCACTAAATTATAAATCCTATTTGGACTAGTCTAATTGAGTAACATCACAAAATTCTACTTCGGTTTCCTTCCGGCTCTACAAAAGAGGTAAACTTGCTGCAAAACGACTTTTTCTATTCTTTTTGCCCATTACAGGTCTGATCACCTAAATTTGAGGTATAGAGTCTAATCTGAGCTGAGGTATCAGTAACTTTTCTTACTGAACATTTTTCGAAATTGTGTTCAATCATCATCATCAGGTGCCCTCTTCAAACTGAAGTTGGCCGATCAGATTGAGAAAACCAATTCGATCCTCAGCTATTCTTTTGAACTGATGGTGTGGCGAAAATATGTATAGGAAAATTGAACAACAGGAAAAAAGGACCCGCGGTCACTTGCGCTGGACCTAGATTTGTGTTAGGGCCAAAGCGGTAAGTTATAATATCAGCTATAGTAAGAGTGAGGCTCGGTAATTAATTGCAAACAGGCTGGGTGTGGATGCGATGCATGCATATGCACCATTGTAAGGTGATGCATCGTCGCTGATTCTCAGCACGGGAGTAAGGCGTCCATGATAAAGATGCAATTACAGAATGAAATCGGACAAAAGGCGTTGAGAGACCTGTTACAATATTACGGCAACCATTAAACAAAGTCAACAGGCGATAAGTCGGAGATTCATCCCGCGTCAACGCAATCAAATAATAAATGTATAAAAACGGCGACGCGACGCGACGCGGCGCGGTGCGGCGCGGTGCGGCGCGGTGCGGCGCGGTGCGGCGCGGTGCGGCGCTACGCCGCTTGCACAGAAGCGACAGGGCTGCCGCCGCGCCGCGCCGCCCCGCATCGCATCGCACCGCGCTACTGTTCCGATATGTTATATACATGTTAAGTAAATGTAACATTTCTCTTCACATGTGATATTGTTGTTCGGTATTCCGTTCCGCACCGTGTATAAAAAGTAATAACCAGAAAGGGAGACACGCGGACGGATCTATGTCGCGTGTGTACAACCCTGGGGACAGCCGATCGCGGCTATCGGGCCCCGCCGGACGCATTATGCCGCAATAATCGTAAATGGCGCACCGCGAGCTCCATTCATAAAAGCGAATTGAATTATTACATACAGCCGCCGCCGCCGCCGCCGCCGCCGCCGCCTCTACGCTACACTTGATAGTAAACAAAGCAATAACACGGCGTTGCTACGCACGCGGCGCGGCAACACACTGAACGCATCGTACGGCGTGTGGCGGGCTGCGAGCGGGCTGCGAGCGGGCTGCGAGCGGGCTGCGAGCGGGGTGCGCACAGTTATAATAATTTGATTGATGCTAATGCAATAGTTACCAAGTTACACGAGATCTCTTGTGGCGTTTACGATAAAATTGTTTGTGATAAAGTATCGAATCGGATCGGTTACTTCAAATGATTATTCACTTTAGTGAGTAAAATGACTTCTACCGACCGCGTGGTGGGTGACAATGAATCAGCAAGCGGCAGGACCACCGATGACCCGGTCCACGGGGACTGCTACGTGGTCTCGCATAAAGCCGCCAGCCTATCGGTCGGGCCGACTTCAATCGCCAGATGCTGAACGGAGCTTTAGCTTGCACACCGTTGCGTTGCCGTCGACAAATATATAACCTTATATGATTGACCCGGACACCGGTTCAAAAAGAACTTTCTTTTTCAACCGGTCCTTTCTTTTTTCTTCTTAAAAGAGTTTCTAACTATTTATATTATACAGGGTGTCTGGTGGCAGATTTATGTTTTCAAATTTAAATAAAAAATAATATGTTTGACATATAATTTAACTAAAAGTATTAAAAGATAGAGTACAAATGCGGATTTCATTTTTTAAAGATAATGTCATCCAAATGTCTTCCATCCTGTTACACACACACACACACTGTTCGAAACGGAGCCTCGTATTCCGTGCCACACGCTGCAGTAAACTTGGTTCAATTGCGCTGATTTCTCGCCGAATATTTTCTTTTAAGTCCACAACAGTTCGCGGATTGTTGGCGTAAACTCTCTCTTTGAGGTAGCCCCACAAAAATAAATCCATTGGAGTTAGGTCGGGTGAGCTCGGTGGCCACGGGATGTCCCCAAAGCGACTAATCAGTTTTTGAGGGAGATTTTCTCGCAACAAATCCATCGAAGCTCTGGCCGTGTGTGCGGTCGCACCTGTACCGCATCCTGTTGAAACCACGTGTGTGATGAGAATGATGAGAATGATGAATGAGCTCGCAGGTTCGGCAAAAAGAAATTCAAAATCATGAGCCGATAATTCTCACCATTGACATTCGTCGCTTGGCCCCGTGCATTTTCAAAAAAAAATGGTCCAATCATCCCATTCGTGGATAAAGCGCACCAAACAGTTACCCTTGGGCAATGTAATGGTTTTTGGTGCTTCAGTCGAGGATTGCGAGTTCTTAGAGCCCAGTAACGGCAATTTTGCTAGTTTACGTGTCCGTTTAAATGAAAACGAGCCTCGTCGCTCCAAAAAATGGAATTCACAGTGCGAAAGCGCTCCAACATGGTTTCACAAAAAAATTTGTGTGACGCAAAGTCATTTTTTTTTCAATTCTTGAATTATTTGAATTTTAAAAGGATGAAACTTCATATCTTTTTTCAAAATTTCATGCACGCGTGCTCTTGGAAGTCCCAGTGAAGCTGCCCTTTTCCGTATCGAAAGTCGTGCATTTTCACGTAAACTGCGTTCAACCAGTTCCATGTTTTCGGCGGTCCTTGACGATCGACTAGGTCCATCGCCTATCCGTCGAATATTGAAATGTGAACAAAATTGTCGGCTGTCGGCGAGCGAGTACGTAAGAATCGTTACTCTTGAAAAATGCTTCAATAGCGAACGCGCGATGCTCACCCGACCACTGCACCGCTGCACCACTGCACCACTGCACCGCTGCACCACTGCACCGCTGCACCGCTGCACCACTGCACCACTGCACCGCTGCGACATCGTGACTAAGAAATCCGCACGATCGGTGATTCTAATGACACCACCTTCACTGCACCCCCGCACTGTTTATAACTTATTGAGATATTCGTTTTTTAAAATATAAATCTGCCGCCAGACACCCTTTACTATTTATATATATTTTTATTATAACGATACTGTTGGACCACTTAAAGGTACTATTATTAAAATATATCTTATAAAGTATGTGATCTCCAGGTGTCGCGGACATGTGTGTTTGTTTTCCGCGACTCATATTAATGTGTGTAAACTGTTTGTTTACTTCGCACTTGGTTGGCCGAGGTGGTCGAACAGAGCCGCGTTCTTATACGCGGGCCACGCGTCCTTAACGTACGATTAAACACTAGTTTAGCGGGTGATAGACCGGTAGTAGAATACAGTATATTACGGTAATCGAAAAGATATTTTAATAATTTTGAATGACGTTCTTTAACATTTTTACTTCATAAATTGCTCAGCTTAACCCCCTTTTTAACAAGCGTAACGAAACTTTCTGCCCGTCCTTCGCTCGCGGGGTGGCCGGCCGGGGAAGTTACATGTGTGATACCGTTTCATTGACAGTACGCTTCGAGTCGTTGGGAACGAAATGCTGCACAGTTATCGCTCACTGAACGCATGCGGCACCACACCACGCGACTCGACATCAACTCGTATAACTTTTCAATGACCGTCTCTGTGGTAGTTCACGAGTGCATGTCGAAAACTTCCACTCATTTAGAAAATGCATCGACGATTATCTATAGGGCCAAGAAACTTGAAATGGATTTTGTAGGAGGCGTGGAGTGGATATTTCCAAGGCGAGATGGTAATCCGCGGTGGCGACGGACGCATGTCTAAACTACTGTCGCAAGCATTTATTAGATTTTCCAGGACCTTGTCTATCTCTGGAAACCAAAACCGAGCGCGCACCTCCGCCTTTGTCTTAACAATGCCTGCCAATAACACCCGTTGTCGCAGTGCTTCGGTAATCACAACTCTTTGACCTCTCCCTCCTTAAGCACCTGTTTTCGTACGACAAATCATTTCTGTAGAAAAAAATAATGTTTCATACATGTATCCTAACCTTTCCCGGTGCAGCCGTTTAAAACAAAGTTTATCACTTTACCAAGTGTCGATTCGCGGCTTGTTTTCGCCCGCAGTACGCCGGCGGTTATCGGCAAGCTCCCCCCTCTGACACGAAGTAGACGCACGTCGCGCGGTAGCCGCGCGCACGGCTTCGCGTCGTCGCACGCGCCGCCTGCGCCCGCGCACCGCTCGCGACTTTGTCCTTGTTGTAACTCAATAGCCTTTTGTTGGTCGCTGCTTGCGGTACATTGTTAAAATATAACTTATGTGTACCCTCCGAGCTGTTAGCTGTTACTGCGGATCCACTATCTGCCTCGAATGATAATTTTTTACCGTAACTATTCACCAATTCTACTATTGGTTCACCTTTAACAGCGTGAATGTTCGGTAACTTCCGGTCGTTGCCGGCATCGCTCTCGCTCACCCTGCCATCTGCAATACTCTTTACTCTCGTACACACCCTGCGTAGATAGCCTCTAGTATTACAATTTTGCAGGTGTAATTTGCGAACCGACATTCCGACGATTTGCGATTTGAATATTTGCACACTGTACACTTGAGTCTGTCCACACTCACGACCATGGATTGGTAATCTGGACCAGTTGCTGAGGTGCGGTGGGGAGCGCATTGCACGCCCCCTCGCCGCACGCGTTAGTCGCCACGCTGGCTCGGACACTGCGTAGCTTCTTCACCATATCCACTGCCTTGGCGAGAGTCAGTCCGGAGAGGTCTTGCATATATAGTTTTTTCTTCTCAACTCCCGGTAATAGCCCCATGATGAAACGATCATGCAGGGCTTTTACATTGCAGAATGCACAGTTAGCCGTTAAGACTCACAGACGTGCTGCGTATTGTAAAGGAATTTCCATGTATCGCTCGCTGAATCCAAAAAATGTTTGGATTAAAGTGTGCATCCATAAGCGTCAATGTTTCTCGTACGGTGCCTCCTACAGCTCCTTTGGAAGAGCTAAATCCGCAGCGAGCTTGTATGAATGTTCAGTGAGTGCGCTCTCACTAACATTGCTCCACGTCGTGCTCCCGCTGCATCGGTCACTGCTGTGATGTTAACAATAAACTATTGCGTGGTCCTGCTTTTATACGTCTTCCACGTATAAATGTTGTGGTCAAAACTTGATAAAATGTCACTAGTCGAAAACATTAAAATGTTAAGATAAAACTTAACCCAAAAGTAAGTCCTCGTCGCCATCCAAGTCCAAGTCCCCAAATACGCAAGCAGGGAGCAGTTAAAACGCATGTAGCTCTTAACGCACTGACGTTATTCTGGCACATGTCGCTGGGCGCAGCCATCGCTTGTTTCACTAATAATAGGTGCACCGAAAAGTAATGTCGTTTCTGCGCATGCCAATACTTGATTGTCATTTGTCAGCTCATTGTTTTGTTCAGAGGCGTACCAAAGACATTGTGAGGTTATAGTGATTTCTTTACTTATAGACAATTGAATTACAATTTTTTTTTGTAATTTTGGGTAAAATGGCCAGCCAAATACCAGAAGAGGTACACATCCGGCATTGCATGCTCTTTGAGTTTCGCAAGGGAAATAACGCAACAGTTGCTACCAAAAACATTTGCGATGTTTATCCAAATGCACTGGACATTCGTAAATGCCAAAGGTGGTTTTCCAAGTTCAAATCGGGTAATTTTGATCTTTCCGACTCGTATCGATCAGGAAGACCATCAGCGTTAGACAACGACGTGTTAAGGGCGGAAGTGGAAGCAAATCCGTGTCAGACGATCGAGGAATTGTCAAACAGTCTCAACAAACCTTGGTCGACCATCCACCATCCAAGAACATTTGAAGCAGATTGGAAAAGTAAGCAGAGCAGGTGTTTGGGTCCCGCATAATCTGTCCGAACAGAATAAGGCTAACCGATCAATCACATGCAACTTATTGCTTCAACGACACAACACAGAAGCGTTTTTTGATCGCTTGATCACAGGAGATGAGAAATGGGTCCTGTATGATAACCCAAAACGCAAAAGGCAGTGGCTCTCTCCAAATGAAATCCCTCGGAGTACTGCTAAGCCAGGTTTACACCCCAAAAAAGCGCTTTTGTGTGTTTGGTGGAGTATTCGCGGCATTGTTCATTTTGAATTACTGAAACCTGGAGAAACTGTTACTGCAGACCTCTACAGCGAACAATTGCAGCGAGTCAATCAATCTTTAATTGAAAAGTGGCCAGCGATTGTCAACCGAAAAGGCGTCATTCTCCAACATGACAATGCAAGACCGCACTGCGCAAGGCGAACTCTAGAAAAAATTAATGAATTGGGGTGGGAGGTGCTGCCTCATCCACCATATTCGCCCGATGTTGCACCATCGGATTTCCACTTATTCCGAGCGCTGCAACACTTTTTAAGTGGCAAAACATTTGCAAATTTGGATGATATCCAAAATGCCATCTCTAGATATTTTGCCGAAAAACCAATTAATTTTTATCGATCAGGGATTGAAAATTTACTCACTAGATGGCAAAAGGTTATTGACAATGATGGGGAATACATCATTGATTAAAAATAAAGACTCGTTAAAAATGTATGTGTTTGTATTTAGCGTAAGAAAACGACATTACTTTCCGGTTCCCCTAATACTTAAGTTAGACCAGTATTATGTATACATACACATACCTCCATAAAGCAATCGAAAAAACTTGTAAACTTTAATATCATATATAGAACAAAATGCAACACGGCGATCAGGAACAGATTGAAGTGATCAGTTTATTCCGGCCAGAGCCACGGGTTGCAGCCGGAAGCGCCAGCAGCCTCACGTCAACCGGTCGTTCGACAAAGAGAACAGCAGCAGGGCGCACAAGTTCTAGTTTTTAACAGCCAATCGGCGGATCTGCTTGCGTCTCGGATGTTGTCTTTATCATTTCACACGGCTAGGATTGGCCCGCTGTTTTTCCGCAGGCGCTGAAGTTTGTGGTGGGAAACAGTAACCTTCCACCGCGTACCGAACAGAACGAAGCGAGAACGGGCACGGAACACATGTACTATCTGTCAAATTTTTTTTCAGAAGTGTACAATCGCTACTCGCAGTAAAGTTCTTCTTCGTTCTCTTCATACGAGATACCTGTCTGTATGGGGTTGTATGAAAGAAATTCATGAGCTTAAGATCGTCATTTCTTTTTATAATTTTGATATTTCAGTAATCTAAAGGAAAGCCATGTTTCAAACAGAACAAAGTGGAGTGAAAGAAGTAAGAAAGCAGACACTGTCATAAGACGGGACCAATGCGAAGAAGAAGATACAGCAGTAATCTCCGTGTGAATAGGATCTGAATTAAGAATCTATATTCCAAAATACATATCTAGTTTAAAAGTAGTTAGAAATCTCCGTGCCGGCGGCTCACACAATGCCCGTGTGCCGGCCGGCAGCGCTCGGCTCTCCGCCATCAATCAGGGCTGCCGGGCGGCCGGGCGGCGGGCGGCGAGCGGCGGGCGGTCGGGCGACGTCAGTGTAGTCGCCCGCCCGAACACTCGCCCGCCCGCCGGCCTTTGTTAGCCGGGAAGAATAATCAATATACGCCCCAGCTAATGCCATATAGCAGTACCTCAGACACGCGCACACCACACACAATACACTAGCAGGACCGTTAACCCCTCACGAAACCGCGGAGGCGGGTTCCAGACCGCTACCCGCGTTACGTGCGCAACATCTTCTATTGTCTGCAATAAGCGACAAGCTCGCTTACAAGATGCAACTGAGCACCGATAACAGTTCAATATATATATTTCAACGTAATTTATATAAGTTCTAGCGATTGAGTCGATTCATGCATACAAGTACCGCGGGCGATCGGCGAATCAACTACGGCAAAGCGCGGCCAGCACCGCACAGCACAGCACAGCACAGCACGGCACAGCCCGCCTGCCGCAGGTATAACGCGAGGGGTGCGGTGCCATCAAAATAATGTTTCATAGGCTTTCAATTTTCTTTCGCTTTTTCATGTTTCTTTACTGCATCACTCTTACCACCGGGTGATAGTCATGTCGCTCGGTGGAATGAAACAATTTTTTTGAAATATTTTTATTGATACGTATTGTGCAAGAACTTTGTTTTTTTTTTTTTAAAAAAATATTAACAAATTTTAACCAAAATAATTAATAACCACATTGATTCTTCTCCCCTTTTAGGCGAATTATCTTTGAAACTTCTCTGTTTACTGCACGGCCAGGAGACTCGTACCTTCTGTCCAACTATTTGCATAAAAAATGTTTTCTTTCATAATTCTCACACTCTACCTACATATAATAAATTATTTGCAAATTTTGATATTGTTCTAAAAAAATTACCACCCCTTGAAAGCAAAGCAGTCGGCGTGCTCTCTACTAGTTGCAGTAACTAGTGTAACTATCACTTCTTTAATTATATAAGTTTGGCAAATATCTCCCTTCCGCTTTTTTGCTCTTTATTCAATGCTTTATAAAAAGTGTTACAGTGATCGGATTTAGTTCAAATATGCGCCGTTTTGTTCGATAATCTGTTTCCATCTAGACGGCAACTTCATAATACCTCCCTCGTAGAAGCCCCCCTCCTTATTTGCGAAGAACTCGGACAGCCACTTTTCACAAGCCTCTTTTGAGTTCAACTTTACACCACCAAGGGCGTTCACCATGGACAGGAACAGGTGGTAATCACTTGGCGCTATGTCCGGGCTATATGGTGGATGCGATAAAACCTCCCATCCGAGCTCCCGTAGCTTCTGACGAGTCATCAACGAAGTGTGTGGTCTGGCGTTGTCCTGGTGGAACACTACACCCTTCCTGTTGACCAATTCTGGACGCTTCTGGTCGATCGCCTGCTTCAAGCGGTCCAGTTGTTCGCAGTAGATGGTAGAATTAAGCGTCTGGCCATATGGGAGCAGCTCATAGTGGATGATTCCCTTCCAATCCCACCAAACACACAGCAAAACCTTCCTGGCCGTCAATCCCGGCTTGGCCACTGTTTGGGACGATTCACCGGCCTTCGACCACGACCGTTTTCGCTTGATATTGTCGTATGTGATCCATTTTTGGTCGCCAGTTACCATCCGCTTCAAGAATGGGTCGAGTTCGTTCCGTTTCAGCAGCATATCGCAGGCGTTGATTCGGTCCAGAAGGTTTTTTTGCGTCAAATCATGCGGCACCCAAACATCAAGCTTTTTTTTGTATCCAGCCTTCTGCGGATGGTTTAAAATGGTTTGGTGACTAACTCCCATCTCCTGAGCGATGTCACGAGATGCCACATGCCGGTCTAACTCGATGTAGTCCATGATTTGATCGGTATTTGTCGTCACAGGTCTTCCGCCGGCTGGCTTATCCATGGTGTCGTTTTCACCGGCTCTGAATCGTCGAAACCATTCCTCCGCGATTCGAAGTGATAGAGTACCGTCCCCCAAAACACCATTAATCTCACGGAACGTTTCTCTAGCGGATTTGCCTTTAACGAAGGAAAACTTTAAAATAGCGCGAATTTCGGCGTTAGTGAACTATATGTTTACACGTCTATAACTGTTGAACGCAATATCCAAACTAATTATGCATAGCGTCGTTTTGTAGGTTATCTCAAGACCTTTCAAATTATGTATAGTATTGCCAGATACGAGCTCTGTAGCGCTTTGTACATAGCCGCGAAATTCAAAAGACAAAAAGGCGGAAGGGAGATATTTGCCAAACTATTATAATTACGATCCATTCTTTATCATGTCTTGATTAGTTCTGTCTCTCTCTGCATGTGTTGAATGTGATGTGACGCTATGGAGCTATTAGATTGACTGATTTTGTTGTAATTATGTAGATGTGTAAACGTTTATTGGTTTAAAACGCCAACTAAACAAGTTTACAAAAACACTAAAATAATTGAATCCAACTCGGTTACACGACACAGCGCATGCCGCCTGGTAGAGGCAGACAGACGTCACATCGCCACCAACACCGTCAAATGTATACGTAACGTACGATCAGCTCCGCGATACGAAAATATTGTTTCGAAAATGATAGATGATCAATGTATAATTACTATTTTTATTTTTTATTTTATTTATTACAATAGGATTTAGGAATTACAGAACAAGTCTATCTTACACGAAGGTGGACATCTCCATGACCACGAAAGCTGTTCAAGATGGGGAACACGTTAATAGTTTCATAAATAGGCTTAAGCTGCTATACTTGCAACAGGTATTACCTGTCACGTGTAAACTGGTGACCGCAACGACACGGGAACGTGATTCTTCATAGTTTTATTTCTAATTTATTTTATGAACATTTTTGTTTCGTATTATTTATGTGGTTGCTATGGTAACGGTTGCTATAGAGAGTAATTTGCGGTCACGGTTGCTCGCAAGGAATGTTAGCGAAGTGCGCATGATTTGTTTAAAATATATGTAAAGTAATATAATAGTTTGAACGATTTAACAAGCAGTCGGATAACTCGCGGATATAAAGGAAACACGAATTATACGTGGTTAGGACAAGATGAAAAGGAATGTGATCCCACCGGCGGTGCCTGCCTCCTAGTGGGGCCCGGACGGAGCCCGCCACCAGCTGCACCACGTGCTGCACAAGCACAAGCAGCGCGCGTTACCCGCCCGCCTCACCAGCCAGCGTTGCGCGGCTAAATATTAATTTCTATTCTGTCTCACTGCCTCACTGCCTCACTGCCTCACTGCCTCACTGCCTCACTGCCTCACCGCCTCACCGCCTCACTGTCTCACTGTTTAGGAATCACACGCAAGTTAAATAACTTGGAGGAAAGCGAGCACGGAGAAAAATAAATTGAATTTATTATATTAACTTGCAAACAGTTCTATAATGTTGAAATTCATTACAAATTCTAATATTTGCGTGATGTTGAACCTTTGCTCAAAACACCCAAATGGCACTGCAGCACTCGGCCGCTGCGGCAGGCAGGCGGCAGGCGGCAGGCGGGCGGCAGGCGGCAGGCAGACACCTACAATTGTTTCCGGCGCAATGTCTGTTACGAAGGAACATTCGTCACCGCGTCTATTGCGAGTGGAAGAGTTTTAATAATGGCTAATTATAACACTTCCGCTTACCGAGTGCGGACGAGCGTACGGTTTGCACCGGTTCTAACAAAGGATGGTTTCAAGGCAGCGCGTTGTGTGCGGAATGCTTCCGCCGGGCGCACCGCACACTACACGCTACACGCTACACACTACACGCTACACAAGTGGCCAGTCACCAGTCTCGCAAGTGTTCCAATTGGCCTCGAGGTGCTCTCCCCGTTACAACTACAACGTTCTATATATTAATTTAAAAAAAAACGCAACGCAACGCCGCAACATCCAGCTTGAGTAAAAACAACAACCACAGGAGACTGTTGTGAAACTTGATTTTCGAGCTGTCGCAAACTTTAGCGGCGCCCCGCGCTCGGCGGGTGCAGGGGTGGTGGAGCGCGGTCGGGCGGCGGTCGGGGGCGGTCGGGCGGCGGTCGGGGGCGGTCGGGCGGCGGTCGGGGGTGGTGGGGCGGAAGGAGAGAAAGATTTCTCAACTCAAACAAATTATAAGAGCAAACTTTTGTTAGGTAACTTCGGTATTTCTATATCGCATTTACTGGGTCAATGTCCCGGCCGCCGGCACTTTAAAGTATTGCAACAGATGGATACCCCACCCCCACCCTCACCCCCCGCCTACACGCTATTATGGTTTGAAGGAAGGCGCGTTCTGATGCTTGCAATGTTGTTGTGTGTGGGTAGCAGCTGTCCGGCCCGGCCGGCGCACGCGCACGCGCACGCACGGCTTCGTGTTACACTACACTAGTTACGTGGGCGTTTCAACGGGGAGCGACACGTTACGACGCGCGTCAAGAGTCCTGTGGCCCTGTGGGCTTGTGGGCGGGCAGCGCCTGATCTTCGATATATTAGAAAACTGTGTCGCCGGACGCAGTGGCGGACCGCGAGCACCGCGAGCACCGCGAGCACCGCGCCCCGGCCGATTCCAATGCCAAACACATTTCGAGGTTACAATAATTATAGAAAATTATTCGGGGAGTAAGTAGCATAGAGACTTGAGCAAAAAACGCAATTATTTCTCTGCATCATGGCTGTTTTAACTATAAATCTCCGCACATTGGCACGCACCGGCCCCGGCACCGCACCGCACCACAGCGCGTAGCGTGTCCGGCGGGCGGCGGGCGGCAGGCGGCGAGCGGCGGGCGGCGGGCGGCGAGCGCGCTGCACCGTGACGGCGGGCCGCGCGCGCACTGCGCGGGATCAATAAATAACGTTTTCTTTGTTTGAGATAAAAGTACAAAATCGTCACTTTATTGTTATTCAAAACGTAACAGAGAGCACTGCGTAGCCGGCCTGGAGCCGGCCAGGAGCCGGCCAGGAGCCGGCCAGGAGCCGGCCTGGAGCCGGCCAGGAGCCGGCCAGGAGCCGCAGGACGGGTACGTTAAGTTTAAATAATGGCGAGCATCACGCGATTGTTTCATATATAATTGAAAGTAGCTCGCTTGCCTAATGGTTAGAGCGTGCGGCTTTCATTCCGAAGGTCGCGGGTTCGAATCTCGGCGTGTACCGATGACTTAATATTTAAGTTACATACATTTGTGAACTTTAGTTACAACAGCGAGATACAAACGGTGAAGAAAAACATCATGAGAAAACCCGCATACTGAAATCATCTTTGTGTGTGTGTGTGTTCGTGCGTGCGCGTGTGTGTGTAGTGGCGCCAGTAAAGTGACAACATACTCGGCCCCTGTTACACGGGTCCTAACCTGACCACATCTGGCGAAAAGTGGGTGGTTATTCACCTCTGCCTACCCCTACTGGGAAAAACACGTTATAATATAAAAAAACATATAATTGAATTTAGAAATGAAAATAATAATGTCTAAGTTTCTTCTACGTTTGTTCGCGGTGGAGGCTGAACGTGTCGGCGGCCCTCACCGGCCCTCACCGGCGCTCACCGGCGCTCACCGGCGCTCACCGGCGCTCACCGGCCCGCCGACACGTTCAGCCGTTCTCCAGCACTCGTTCATAGGACCGGCAGGTATTCGGTGCAAAATTTACAATGCCGATGTTCTCTGGACACGACGGCCGCGTGTGCCGCGTGAGTCCAGAGTACCGCGTACCCGTGCACCGGGCGGTTGGACAGCGAGGTTGGCGGGGCCCGGTCGCACATTACATATGATAAAGTTCCTGTAGCCTTGATAGGGCAGCGCGAGTCGCCGCATCCCGGACCACCACCTTGCGGCCTTGCGTCACCACCAAGCAGACGCAGATGCTACGCTAACTAGTACCACTCTGCCTAGCGGCTGATTCGTTCTCTCGTTCCTATCGCCTTCGCTTCGCTTCAGTCAGACGCCGGGACGCACGCGCAATCGCTCGGTGGTCAAAAACAATATCAATCGAGACAGAGGAATGAGCGTCTCAAGAACGCAGAACGTAGAACAAAGCCCGCCTTTGTTATTTACAGTATTTTTGCACAAATAGGCCGGGCTGACGATTTCATCTGAACTTGGTTTATATTTGAGTAGGAGGCGGCGAGTTCGCCGTAATTAATATACCATTTGCACATATCATCAAGTGCATATAAAAAGCCTTCGCCACCCAATTAATTCTCACATTGCAAAATATTCGCATTTACCTTTAACGAACACTGCGTGTAAATTTGAGTGAGTTTTTTTTATTTATTAATCAAGTCAGTATATGTCTGGATGTCTCCTATATGTATAACACTAAAACTAGGAGGGTTCAAAAAGGGGTGAGAACAACATATAAACTCCTTGGTAAGAAAAAAAAAAATACTGGCATAGCTCAAATACATATTTGTTATATTAATAAAGAAAAAAATCTTTTATTTTCCTTTGGTTTTTTCTGAATGCCGTCATTTCTTTGCTTCATGTCGGAACATGTTCTCGAAAATGGAGTAAAACTAAGTGTGAGCCGGTTTTAAAAATCGCACAGCTTAAAAAAGTTAACGAAAGAGATTCATTGCGATTTGTAGGCAACATTAGGAGAGTCTGCTCCGCCGTATTCCACTGTCACTGTCGCAACGTGAATTTCTTAATTTCGAGTAGGGAGCACGAGCACGAAAGATGAACATCGTTGCGGGCGTCACCACAGCCATCGACGTCAGTCACCCAAGAAAATGTTGCGAAAGTCAAGAAAATTATACGAGTATTGAGCAATCAGAGTTACCATCCGATACTTACTCGTAATTCAAGAAACGGGCATTTCATATGGTAGTCCATATCCACGTTCAAGCAATCTTTGAATATGAGAAAAGTCTTCGCGCGATGGGTGCCGAGAATGTTAACCGACAGTCAGAAACAAAATCGACTTCACATTACATAGATACGAGTATTATCAGACAAGTTTCAAGAAGATTCTGAATACTTTTTTTCTCCTTTCGTAACAATGGATGAAACATGACTCCATCATTTTGATCCCGAGACAACACAGCAATCTTCGCAATGGAAACGGAAACGGCCATCATCACAGACCCCGAAGAAGTTCGTGCCGTGGCATCGGCTGGAAAGGTTATGGCCTCAATATTTTAGGACTCGGAAGGGATATTGTTGATTGATTACCTGCAGCGTGGAACTATTATTACAAGCCAATATTATGCAGCTTTAATTTCCAAGTTGAGGAATGCCATCAAAGAGAAAAGTAGAGGGAAACTTCGAAGGGGTGAGCTGGTTAATCACGACAACGCACCCGCGCACAGGTCGGCTGTTGCTATGGCTGCCATTCACCAAGGTGGCTTCTAATTGGTCGACCACCCCGCTTATTCACCAGATTGAAGCCTTGGAAAAGCGCTGAACTCAATGTGTAGAGTGACTGGTTGACTACCCCCCTTATTCACCAGATTGAAGCCTTGGAAAAGCGCTGGACTCGATGTGTAGAGTGACTGGTTGACCACCCCCCTTATTCACCAGATTGAAGCCTTGGAAAAGCGCTGGACTCGGTGTGTAGAGTGACTGGTTGACCACCCCCCTTATTCACCAGATTGAAGCCTTGGAAAAGCGCTGGACTCGGTGTGTAGAGTGACTGGTTGACCACCCCCCTTATTCACCAGATTGAAGCCTTGGAAAAGCGCTGGACTCGGTGTGTAGTGACTGGTTGACCACCCCCCTTATTCACCAGATTGAAGCCTTGGAAAAGCGCTGGACTCGGTGTGTAGAGTGACTGGTTGACCACCCCCCTTATTCACCAGATTGAAGCCTTGGAAAAGCGCTGGACTCGGTGTGTAGTGACTGGTTGACCACCCCCCTTATTCACCAGATTGAAGCCTTAGAAAAGCGCTGGACTCGGTGTGTAGAGTGACTGGTTGACCACCCCCCTTATTCACCAGATTGAAGCCTTGGAAAAGCGCTGGACTCGGTGTGTAGTGACTGGTTGACCACCCCCCTTATTCACCAGATTGAAGCCTTGGAAAAGCGCTGGACTCGGTGTGTAGAGTGACTGGTTGACCACCCCCCTTATTCACCAGATTGAAGCCTTGGAAAAGCGCTGGACTCGGTGTGTAGAGTGACTAGTTGACCACCCCCCTTATTCACCAGATTGAAGCCTTGGAAAAGCGCTGGACTCGGTGTGTAGAGTGACTCGGAGACTATTAGAATAGACGTAGAATAATAGATTATTAAGTTATCTATAGTCATTATATTCTTCCCCATTCTCACTCCTTTTGGGTCCCTCCTCGTAAAACGAATCAAAAATGAAAAGATATGAATAGAGCATTTACTTGAGTGGCCTATAGGTTTATAGTGGTAGGCCTATAGGCCTACCAATTGAACCGCGAGAGTAATTTGTACATAACCGAATTGATTAGACATGAAACGAAACGTACGCTCATTCTTTTAGAAGAGCGGGCAAACTTGTCGACACTTGCTAATAAATTTATAATGTGATCGTGGGACCCGTGGAAGACGAAATTATCTGTGGACATTGTTATTTAATATAAAGAATTTGATCAATGACGTCGGACGAGTGCCGATCAGCGAGATGAGCGGACGCCGTGTCCTGTCCTGCAGCCTTTGGTAAATTACAATATAACAGGTCTATCACGGGACAACGGGGTCCGCACTGCAAGGTGTGATTTTCGGGTTTCCAATCTCCATGGAGCACTGTCTTACAGTGTAATGTGAAAGGTTTAGAGTTCACTGCAGCAGTGAGGTGTCTCAAGACGAACACTTTACATTCAGATTCGTAATATGTGGGCAGGGTACCGAGGTCAATCACACAAACTAGGGAGAATCTCGGTTGCATTGATTAGTAGCGAATAGTTAGAGTGATAGCCAGCGAAGCAACAGAACGCGTCTTCATGGATGACAGCGCATCACTCACTTTAATGTGTTACGTGCGTCCAGTTTAATAAGTTAGAAATGTATTGTCATTGTGCGTATAATGAATGGGCTATCGCAAGTCAGCCGGCGAGCCACGCCGTAAGGGCGTCACTGTGTGAACGAGTGGCGAGGTCGCGCACTGCTCGAGAACTGCAGCCCTGCGACCTGAGCCCTCGCCGCACACTTAACTGTGGGAACCACCAGTAACCGTAAAAGCCAAATACACTGCACTGTTTTTCCTTTTGCTCGCGGATAGATCGGTTCCGAGCACCGTAGTTTCTTTCGCATGTCAGGGAACACATGAGACTTGGCCGGCGTTTAAACTTGACCCGTCGATATCAGCCATCGAACGTCGTCAAACCCGTCATATCAGCCATCGAACGTCGTCCTGCTATTATACATTATAGATCGTAGCGTAAAACAAAAACAAAGAGAAGGCCGCGCACGCAGGGAACATCTTCGAGCCCAATTAGTAAAATTATTCAACGTTTAAGTCCAGTCTCGATCGTCGTCGATCCAAGCAGCATAGGATATATTTCGTCATACACATTTATACATCAGGCAATATTTTTGTGCTGTGATATCATTACGGGTGGCGAGCAAAACAAACGCTGGTCCGTCCTAACAGCACCCGGTGCTCGCTAACGCGCACGTCAGTGGAAGTAAAAGACGCCAACGTATTTGTGTACTACTGTACCAGAAGTGGGACGGCCCCGACACGGCGCGCGACCAGCGCCGCAGTGCGCGGTGCACAATCAATCGGCTGTGAAATTTGGTTAGAATATTAGTTTTGTCGACAATGGTAAGAATATTTCTTCCCCGCCGGAGCCGAAGCCGCACTCGCCGGCGCACCGCCGCCGCCATACAATAATTGCAAAGATCAGGCGAGAAACTTTAAACGGTTTTTAGTAAATTAATTCGGTCCGCCCTTATACGGGCAAAGCTAAAACGAGCGAAATCCTCGGCGTCGCAGTTCCGCCTTTCTACGATCGATACTGCAGTATCCTTCGCAGCTGGTTTCGGTGAAACTGTCCCCACGTGACCTCGTACCGCTCGCACCGGCGGCGGCGGCCGGGCGGCGGCAGCGCTCAGCACGCACGCACGCACGCACGCAGGCACGCACGCACGCACGTGGCGGCGCTCCGTGCTGCGTCACAGAGGTGCGTTGCGACGCGGCCTCGTAAAACAATCTGAATCGAACTTGGAGTGACTCGGTACGGTACATATATTACGATGCAAAGTACCGTGTGTTCACCTGGCTAAATAAAACCTCTTCGATATCAATGTCTTATGTACCAGCCACAAGTCCTCCGGGAGGACAATGCTCATAAAATATTTAAACGAATTTTAATATTTATTTATTGGTGCATGGATATCCAGAACTCTGGAGCCTACTTTCTTGAAATTTCTTTTTGGCATGAATACGCGTATACACTAGGAGCGTGTAATGCTATGTGTGAGCTATGTACCCGGTATGAGAAGGCAATCGCTTTTGTGTTATGTTGGCGAAATTAAAGCATTTTATGTTTTGAAAAGAAATTCTCGTGTTTGTAATACGTGAGCACCGCACCGAGCCGCACCGCACCGCGCAGCGCCGCACCGCACAGCGCGCTCGCTACAGGGATACACTTGCGCGCTTCGTTGCAGTGGACGATCCTAATTATGAATAAACGCACGCCGGATACACTTTATCTCTAATCCGTTTAGGTCCCATTCATCAAACACGCGACGGGCAGCAGCAGCAGTAGCAGCGGCCGCACGGAGCAATTCGTTTCAATTCGGAAAGAGTAATAACGATCGTAAAGTTTACGATCATTACTGTGTCTGTACAGCATTGCGCTATGCGGACAAACGAGGCGTAAGCACCGCAAGTAGAGATTCAGCTCCCGCATATAGCCGACGATAGTTTGAAATATTCTGTGATTGCAAACGTGGATGGAAACGTCCCGCTGATATTACGTGACGAGGAACAACGAGAGCAGCTTATACCGCGCGGCAACGCGTCGCAGCTCCAGCTCCAGCAGTGATCAGCGCTGAGCAGCACCGTCACGGAGCTAATGTCGCTCTTCAGCTTCACGTTATACAGAAACTACAGCCTTCAAACTGGGACGCAGAAACGTGTCATGTGGACGTTGCCGTCAGCGTAGATGGCCGTTAGTAGGTCCGCGCGAGTTACGCGAACTGTAACTTGAATGTGCAGGCACAGGTTCAATTCCCCCCAACCTTGAGCATCAGGCAAAGGAAACATCGGAAAGCAAGCGACACGTTCCGAAAACAGGACTCTGCTGATGTACGACGCCACATACCTTCAAGAATACCCAGTGGTGCGGGCACGTCTTCACATCGTAAACAAAACCGTAGTAGTTTTACTGTAATTACAGATCAGATCACTTAGATGTTTAAATTTCCATCAGTATCGGGCAAGCAAGCGCAGCGCCACCGCAAAGGAGCGTTAAGGAGCACGCACCACGCCGCGCGTGCGAGCGAGGTGCGGGCGAGGTGCGGGCTTGTTATCAAGGGTGGGAGGGTAGTTAGGTAGGTGTCCCGCGGCTGCAGGAGCAGCTCCGCGCAGCTCGTCGTAGCAATATAACAAATATTGCCATTCCTCCTGCGCAACCGGCATTAATGCGGACGTTTTTGTGAGCAGTGCGTGCGGACTCCGCACCTCACTTTAAGTGAGTTAATATTAAAAACCTTTTTATTGTATAATTAATACTGTATATAGAAAATTATACGATAATTAATACATAATTAGCTCATAAAATTAACATATAATTCAAAATTCATTAAAGATGAAGATTAAAATTTATCGTTAGACAAATTTACTAAGGTTTTCGAAACGGTGAAGCTAAGCGCAGAGCCGCGGAGCACGGAGAATCAGCTTTTTGCTGGAATTATAGCTGCAAAGGTGCGGCGCGGTGCGGCGCGGTGCGACGCGGTGCGACGCGGTGCGACGCGGTGCGGCGCGGTGCGGTGAGCGAAGACGCAGCGCGTTTCGTAGATAACGTGGAGGTGGATATGTAAATGAGGCTAGCATTTAATTGTACGGCACCGAATCTTGCGAGCGCGGAGCTCGGCCTTGAATACGTAAATACAGGAGGCCCGTCGCCCGTCGCCCGCCGCCCGCCGCCTGCCTACTCTACTCTTAATGTATGCGGACAGTTTTCCTGGTCGCCACACAGGAAGTTGCCGAATAAATGTATACATCGGCGAAGCGGTACGTCGCGCATCGCGCTGTTGGGCAGCACACGAAACGGTGGCTTTCTGCCACTGGATACCATATACCACCGTTCGCATCACCGCAGCGCAAGTCTAGGGCAATTCAGCCTGTGAGGTTACCGCGGCAACTGATATCCTGGGGCAATGAGTCCAAAACGGTGCAATGATCGTCCTCCTAACTAGGGCCATGTGCCTCTAGTTGGGAGAGTGCCGGAGCTCTGGAGCGCTGGATAGTAAGCACATGGTTCCCATCCGGTGCCACTTCGATAATTAATAAAGATCAGAATGTACGCTAACAGAGAGATCAAAAGTTTGCGTTACCTACAACACATACGAACTTTCAACTAAATACACAGGACATTAATTTGGAAAAAAGGATTTGCAGTTATTTTAGTATGGCAGGGATAGTTCCTCATACGTGTTCTCGCTATAAAATATATAAACAAATGGCATGCGCCTGTGGGCGAGCAAAAAGCCAACCATTGGATACATTAGTCTTAGTCTCGTCAACATCTACCGGCTGATGATGACAATGCACTCCATGGGGCACATTTAACCGGCCACGGCTTTTAAATCCCACATCGTGCGTTCATGTTAGCTTGAGCTTTGACCACGGGGTGTAACTCGAGTGGCAAGCGGCTATGTACTGTAGACCAAACGTAACAAATGTACCCGCGATATATAATAGGTTGGAAAATATCTCCCTTCCGCCTTTTTGTCTTTTGAATTTCACGGCTATGTACAAAGCGCTACAGAGCTCGTATCTGGCAATACTATACATAATTTGAAAGGTCTTGACATAACCTACAAAACGACGCTATGCATAATTAGTTTGGATATTGCGTTCAACAGTTATAGACGTGTAAACATGCGAGTTCACTAACGCCGAATTTGCGCTATTTTAAAGTTTTCCTTCGTTAAAGGCAAATCCGCTAGAGAAACGTTCCGTGAGATTAATGGTGTTTTGGGGGATGGTACTCTATCACTTCGAACCGCGGAGGAATGGTTTCGACGATTCAGAACCGGTGAAAACGACACCATGGATAAGCCAGCCGGCGGAAGACCTGTGACGACAAATACCGATCAAATCATGGACTACATCGAGTTAGACCGGCATGTGGCATCTCGTGACATCGCCCAGGAGATGGGAGTTAGTCACCAAACCATTTTAAACCATCTGCAGAAGGCTGGATACAAAAAAAAGCTTGATGTTTGGGTGCCGCATGATTTGACGCAAAAAAACCTTCTGGACCGAATCAACGCCTGCGATATGCTGCTGAAACGGAACGAACTCGACCCATTCTTGAAGCGGATGGTGACTGGCGACGAAAAATGGATCACATACGACAATATCAAGCGAAAACGGTCGTGGTCGAAGGCCGGTGAATCGTCCCAAACAGTGGCCAAGCCGGGATTGACGGCCAGGAAGGTTTTGCTGTGTGTTTGGTGAAATTGGAAGGGAATCATCCACTATGAGCTGCTCCCATATGGCCAGACGCTTAATTCTACCATCTACTGCGAACAACTGGACCGCTTGAAGCAGGCGATCGACCAGAAGCATCCAGAATTGGCCAACAGAAAGGGTGTAGTGTTCCACCAGGACAACGCCAGACCACACACTTCGTTGATGACTCGTCAGAAGCTACGGGAGCTTGGATGGGAAGTTTTATCGCATCCACCATATAGCCCGGACATAGCGCCAAGTGATTACCACCTGTTCCTGTCCATGGTGAACGCCCTTGGTGGTGTAAAGTTGAACTCAAAAGAGGCTTATGAAAAGTGGCTGTCCGAGTTCTTCGCAAATAAGGAGGGGGGCTTCTACGAGGGAGGTATTATGAAGTTGCCGTCTAGATGGATACAGATTATCGAACAAAACGGCGCATATTTGAACTAAATCCGATCACTGTAACACTTTTTATAAAGCATTGAATAAAAAGCAAAAAAGCGGAAGGGAGATATTTTCCAACCTTATATAATATTCTTTACGTTTGTGGTTTTTATTCAACATTAATCAGTTTCGCCCGAATTTAACATTCTTGCTGCTTATTTTGTGATGAATAAATGTGATTAAAAATGATGTGATGCCATGTCCTCGAATAAAACCAAAGAGTTGGGGTGCTGTCATTTCATTTACTTTTAAAAATGCCTCTGGACACTACTGGAGCAGCCGGCGCAGCGCTGTGGCACTTCTCGACGCTGAGTTTAACCAACTTCGGGGCGAATCCTTAAATATCCACGAACTGCTATACAAGATACTGTGCGACGTCACAGAGAGATCGGTTCCTACACGAGATAACCAGGCAAGGTTGCTGAATATATACATTAAAGTGAGAATTTCTTTGAAATCTGTTCCCAACGCGTTGTATGGCTCGTAAAGTCCGGTTGAGGTCCAAAACGATGAGATTTACACTTGGTTTCGGACGTGAGCAGAGTGGGATCAGAGTGATCAGACAACTCAAAGAAGAGCGAGACCTGTATTTGCTCGAGAACACTTAAATCCGAGTTCGGAACAACGAAAGGCAGTTAGTTCTCTTCTTTGGTGAATCAATAATGACTTCAGGAAGTGTTGATGGACGTCAGCGCGTGTACAGAAGCCGCGGTGAAATGTTTGCCGATGCCCTCGAGAATGGTGCGAGGGCGGGCGGGCGCACAGGGCTATCTGGCACTATTTAATTATCCTAATAACTGTGAACAACTAAGGAGTTCAGTTTGCAGCAACGGTAGGAGTTTCCGATCAAGGTAATGGTCTAAGGCCCACCCGTGGCATTAAAAAATAGTAAGAGATAAACTTCACATGCACACCCTTATTTTGGTCCAGTAAGAAAATGATACCATCCTCGAAGGTGAATTAAAATGCCGGCCTTCCGCAACTCCAAAGGTACAGCTTAACAAACACGTTACGTGTAAGCACAACCGGAAATAAAAGAATCGTGCATTCCACAAGTCAGGTACAATTTGTTGTAGAGTTGCTGAACTCGATATGTGTTGAATGTTATATCCGGGGTGGGTGTTAGGAGACCGCTTCCGAAAACGTTAACAGACAATACAATACTACTAATGACTGACACTCTTGATGATCGGACAAAAAAAATCGATCCTTATTAGAGAAAACTCATTTTTTTAAAACGTTTTATTAGCATTGTTTACGCTCCATCGTGTTAGTACAGCTAAATGAAACGAAAGTTTCATAAAAAATACATTACTATACTAAAAAAAACAGCAATGAAACACAAAATCAAAAACAGCTGATGCTCGGATCAACGAACGCCCGGGCGCGCAATCTATATGATCCGTGGCCCTATGGAACATGGTTCACATCCCCTCCATCGGGTTCCCGCCTTGCCCCGGCGGTGGGGCCGCGGGGGAAGAGGAGTGTCGGTATTACGATGCGCCGCTCTCCCTGTTCTCCGCGGCCGCTAACGGGTAGCGGCGGGCCCAACATCTGTCTGCCGCGAGTAGCCCGGAGAGGATATCTCCCGGGGCTCCCGTGGCTTCTGGGCGACGGGTTCAGGGGAATCCGTCGTCTGCACAAAAGAGGCCGAGGTGGGGGCGCGCTGCATGTTCCGGCGGGCCCTGCAGGGGGGGTTTATTCTTCCCTACCGAGGCGGGGCTGCGCAAGCCGTGACCCGTGACCCTTGCCACCAGGCGACAACAATCGGGAACATCGTGGGAGTTTTAGTCGATGCGAGTCCGACATAACCCGTCCTGGCCCCCGCGAGGGCGGGTATGCGTAAGCATTTCCCCCACGCAAAACTAAAAAAAACATGGTTCACATTGAAACCAAAAAGATCGCAAGTTCTTGTGACTGGCGTTCATCAAGTCGTCATCATCATAATCATCATCGGTTGATAGACACTCACTGCTGGACATAGGCTTCGCCCAACGATCTCCACATAGCATCCAACAGTTTCCCGCGGACTACAGTACGGTACTGCCGGGCAATAGGGGTCGTCATTTGTAGAGGTCGTACGGGAGGATTTGGGCCATTTCCCAACACGCTGACCCAATGAGGGTTGGTGGGGGTCGGTGTCTCGATCGTTGATTAGCAGAGTGCACCACGAGCAGGTGAGGTTGGTTTGGGTCCTGTAAGTTGTTGTGCGGGAACCCTTACACCCCCACCCATTCAGTATAACTGCGCAAAGAAAGCCGTTACTAAATTAGTTTGTTTTTCTACTGCAGACTAATCACCACTTAAATACAGATTTGATTAATTAAAAAATAGCCTTAGTTGATACCTTACATTGATTTGCATCATTTCAACATTCAATCACATTTCACGTAACATTTAGTATTGTTTAGACATCAGCCTAGTGTTGGTCTCTCCGAAGTGCGTGCGGTGGGAAGTGCCTAGAGTGGTGAAATAACAAGAATTACTTGCAGCACCACGTAACTGTATATATATATATATTTATATGTATGTGGGTGTTCTTTGTTCGCCACTTACATGAAAATGAGTGAACAAAAGGACGGGGGAAAATGATCAATGGACGCGGTATAATTAGTAGTGCTTGCTTGGTTACGTCACAGGGGTTTAGTTCTAATTAACTTCTACAAATATTTTAATTCTGCACTACTTATGCGGTTGCTGTAGAGAGTAATTTGCGGTCGCGGTCGCCCGTCAAGGAATATATCAGACAAATTTCAAGTGTACATTTTTACTACGGCCAGCAAAGCGGGCGATAACGGCTAGTGATATATGTATGTATACGTATGTATATATATCATTAGCTGTTGGACACCGTAAGCAAACACAATAACCTTTAAATTGTAGTATACCTTACCTACATCGTGCCAACATGTTTTTGCATTAATCACCCTTGTAGTTTTGTAACGTTTTAGCTAAAAACCGTAGATGTCAACATTTTGACAATTGAGATATAATCTGCTCAATGAGATGAGAACTGCACGTCGGAGAAGTAGTAAATGTCACCGGATATTCAATACTATTGGAAGATCTGGCGTGAGAAGTGGAGTGTAGCGTGAGGTGTGCGTGCATTGCAGCAATTGTGTCTATTGGCACGTTCAGACTTAAAGGAGGCGACGCGCGCGGCGCGCCCGCACCATGTAGAAAGATGATAAAAAAGAAATAATGTTTAGTATGGATAACAACAACGAAGTATATATATATATATATATATATTACGCCTCGCTCCCAGTGCGGTAGGCAGAAACCACCTCTCTCCGCTTGCTACTATCCTGGCACACCTCTCTCGCTTCCTCCACTCACATGAGCGTCTTGATGCATGCTCTGCGGCTGCGAGTACACTTGACACGGCTTTCTTTAGGACATCCTCGATTTGATCGGAACATGTCCGCCCAGGTCGACCTGCACCGATTTGTCCAATTATTCTTACCTTGTATACCTCTTTCGTCAATCTTCTTCCATCCTTTCTTTCGACATGGCCGAACTATCTAAGCATCCCTTTCTCTATCTTTGTCACTATCATACATCTTCAACCACGCCGCACCGCTTCCTTATCACACTGTTCCTCACTTTGTCCATCAGCTTCACTCCATTTGTAAGCGGTAAAAATATATTAGTATAATGAATATTTATGTTTCTATTGTGTACCGCGTGTACCGCGTGTACCGTGTGTACCGCGTGAACCACGTGTACCGTGTACACAGCCGATTGAGGATTGCAAGAGTCCGAGTCAGGGGCCAAGGGTCAATGTCTAGCGGGTGCGTCTGCCTGCACGAGTGCCGGTCGCACCGGGGAGCAGGTTTTACTCGGTTTCCATTTCTATTAATAAATTATTCATTTGCATCCGAATGCAATAAGCAGCAGGATGTCGTTGGTTTCAATCATTAAACATAAAAACTATTGCCATTAGGGATGACCCGCGGCCACACATCACTATTTCAAAACATAACGTGTGATTAGTTGACCGCGTTCGTTCCGCAATCAGATCGTCGGACCGCCTAATGGGGGGGGGGGGGGGGGGCGGTGCTGCCCTGCCCACGTGAGATTGCGGGCAGCGCAGCATCGGACGGTGTCGTAATCTTTGGGCGGGCCTATGTCCAGCAGTGGACGTCTGTCGGCTGACAATGATGGTCCCACAATCCTTGCACACGCACACGCACACTGTTTCCGGTGCATCTGGCAGTAATTGTTTTTATGCTATTAATTAAATAAATAAATAGTAGATCGAGTGCCAATTGTTGACCCGCTTTTAAACTTTTTTACATCAGACATATTATATTACACACGCCAAAAACATTCCGACGTGGTGAGCCTGAAACGGAACGGCTGAACAGTTTCAAAACATTTACGGAGCCCTCCGGTGCCCTCCGGAGCCCTCCGGAGCCCTCGGCACATAACGCGCTGCATGTCGTTGTATACGTACAGGTTTGAATTTAGTTTCACTGCACGATGGGCCCCTAACTAGGGGTCAGGTAATATGACAAAAAATAATGTTTGCAAAGCTACCTTTGTGAAGTAAAGAACTAGCATTTATATAAATAAATAGCATGCGATGAGTTTCATTCATATCAAAGATATTATATTTCAAATAAAAATATTTTTATTTGAACACATCAAATCAGGCGTCAGTGGTTAAGGTTGCGCATCTTCGATACTTTTCATGTACACAGTTTATAAATACATATACCGGAACAACAACAACAACAACAACAACAACAACAGAGTATTGCTGACCATGAAAAATAATACCTATGTTCAAAAAATTATGTATTCTCATATCTCTTTTGAAGTTGGAAAATAAATATTATAGCTATTTTAATGCCGCTGACAACAGAGGGAGGATAACATGTTTTAACGCACGAAATAATTTAGATGTAAAATTTAGAACCGTCAGATTTAAGATGAAGCAGGTAGTTGGCACTGAGCGGCACTGAGCGGCACTGAGCGGCACTGAGCGGCACTGAGCGGCACTGAGCGGCGCTGAGCGGCGCAGCAGTGGCAATGTTAAGTTGTCACCAACAAACATATGAAGTATTATTTTTAATCTTCTTCAAGTTGAGTTGTTTAAGTTTAATAAATGAATAGGTACATATTCAAGGCACCAATTAATAGTTTAGCACTGCTCCTTAAGGTGACAATGTTCGCTCGCACGAGTCCTACCAATATTATAATAAGCTGATTGTCAATTTCGACAGTCACAATACTGAATTAGTAGGAAAATATTTTTGATTTGTTTAAACAAGTTTGTATGGCATTGGATATGAGTACACCACGTTGAAATACCATAATGCTTTCTCACAAAAATGTTAAGTCTCTAAATGATCCAACTGAAAGGAAATACACCGGTTCTTAACACATGCGACAGGTATAAAACCAATTTATTAATATATTTATGTGAGGAACATAAACTAAAAATTAGCAAATAATATAAACATGTGTGTTTTAGTTTTAATCGAGATTTTTTGAGCTGAAATATATTGCATTGGTACAGACTAAGAACCACCAGGTCGCTCACTAGACTACCAATGTTTACACAGCCAATGTCTCAAAGCGAGGAGCACTTCTTATATAGTACTTATTATTCCAACTAAAACTGCAATGTCACAGGTGAGTGTATCACTTATCAGGAGTTGAACCGCCTGCTTATCTTATCTCATCATCCAATTAAAATAAATGTGGTCAATCAATAAGAATTATAAAAAGCAATGTTTACTTTGACCCGTGCACCAGAGTAAACATTGCCTTTTGCTTTACAACATATTTGATGCAGTTAATGTTTGCATGTTACAAGTGTGCGAGAAGTGTGATATTAAGGCTGTGTTCCTTTAAACTATATTAAAACAACTATTCTATAATGAGCTGAAAACTTATATAACTTCATCACTTTGCCCAACATAAGACAAGCAAGGATGTGAGTTATCTTTATATTACCTTTGCAAACATATGTTACTGAAGAATATCTTTTTCAATGTACAAAATATTCTCCAAGTTACATCCTACATTACAAAAGGCACATTCACAAGCGGTGAAAAGGGACTTGGCTGATCAATGGAAGCTTCAGATACATCAATGTTTATCTGTGGAACCCGATTGTAGAATAGTGCAGTAGTAAATGAGAGTTGATTTCAAAAAATGCTGGTATAAAACGCGTTAACAGCTTTTGGACGTGCAATTTTATGAATTATGACCAATATCCAGATATTCAATTGATAAAAAAAAAATTCCTTTATTCTGCTTATTGAACACAATAAAAAATTAAACTATCCACGGGTGATCATAATAAGAAATTCTATCTTCATCATTCTATTGTACATCTGGGTGCAGAGGATTTTGGAATACTTATGTATAGTTATAATTTCATTGACACCAAGATTGCACGATCTAAACAGCAGTAGTGCACATTGAAACCGTTTGAAATATTTATAAAAACTTTTTAGAGATTCTGTCAAGGCAGCCCCTATCTATTGATAGATTGTTATGCTACTGTAGTTGTACACCTATTTATGTTAGTTGTAGATTTGTGCATGTGCATGTGTAAACACAATTTTGGGCTAGTGTTTACAATAAAAATAAGAAATAAAATAACAATACATTTGTAGCGTGCGTAATGCTCAGCATGCACATGAAGCAAGTATAAAAGTTATATTTAATACTTGATGAGAATAGGAGTATCCAATTAAAATATTAGTCATTATTTGTCTTAAGAAATTGAAATAGTTCACTGAATTTGCATTTATCATTGAACATATTGAATTTTCCAAGATTAGTCCTGCTCCAAGACCCTGCCTACATTGGAAAGAGACTATAAGTCTTGAGAGTATGTGCCTTTAAAGCTTATTAAGCAAGCTCAAGGAGGACAAATGTGATGTGGTCTGCTATTTGTACATCCTTGAGATGTAGTTATTTCCCAACACATTAAAGCATTGAAGGGGTTTCAGTGGGTGGAACTCCCATATAACCCTGAGTTTACTCAAAAAGAAGGGTACATTTTGTAATTTTTTCCCTCAAAACCAAAAAAAGGTCCAATAAAAGAAATTTAATATTGCAATCAATTGAGCCTTTGCCGTACTGGTCATGCACCTGCCTGCTTTTGCATGTTCATCTGTGTAACTAAATATTATCTATAAACAGCCAATTTCCATCCCCACTGTTGGGGCATCAGCCTGCCCTCAATATGAGGATGGTGATGGGGCCATAGTCAAGATGCAGGCCTAATGCAGATTGGTGATTTCACACACACCTTAGAATAAATTTTAATTCATGTCCAGGTTTCCTTCACCTTCTGTAATTCGCTGTTGTTACTAAGGTTAACAAATGTACATAACTTAAATATTAAAGTCAATGGTACATGCCAAGATTTGAACCTATGACCTTTGGAATGAAAGCAGCACACTCTATCCGTTAGGCCAGCGATCTACACAAATATTATCACTACTCTTTAAATTTCTTTACAGAAGATAGAAAATATACTTTAAGTAGGAAGTTGTTTAAATGACACCATAAAATTAAAAAGTGCTCAAATTGGAAAAAGGATAAACCGCACTCATATTAGAAAATAATAAATACATTTTGTTTCATTAAACTCTTTAAACGAGGTAAAGCAGGCAGCTGCCGCTGCTTATGTTTGTTTCAGGCTTAGTAAAATGTCATTGTTTATTGGAAATGATTATCAAATGTATAATGTTGTTATATGTCAAAATCTGTACAATTTCCCCATGTGCATGAGTATTAGCTGCAAAATATGAGAAAACATAAAAAATTAAGTGTGTAAATGAAATATTTACAGCCAAGCAACCACCTAAGTAGAGATCTAAATGAATTATGACAGTTACAAAGTAATTAATGATAAAGAATGGACCATTACATTATAAATTGTGACCAAATGCAACAGCACCAGTTCACTCACTGACATTACAAAAATGTAGTAAACATCTAACATTTGAGACTGCGGATATATTGTTGTTTAGTTGAATGTTATTTGTTGACACTTAGTAGTCTTGTCATAAGTAAGTAAACAAATCACCCAGAACCCTTTTTTTGGACATCATTAATAAGACATATAGGTGTATGAGAAGTAGTAATATCACCTGAGCATGAGTGTAGATTGTTCACATGGACTGTAGGAACACCAAGCTTCCACCTCCCTCACTTCAAGATCCCAGTGTGATGCACACATGAAACACTTAACAAGAAAACACTATTGCAATGCAATGCAATGCAATGCAATGCTTCTGAAGGTAACTATTTCCACAACACAAGACACAAGCATAGCAGACTGCAATTGGCCACTCTCTCTTCACTCTCTTCACTCGTTAGTCCCCAACTAAACGTTTATAAACACGCACTTTACACTGGAATCAGTCACAATATTCGTTACAAACTATTTTTATTTATCTATTCGTCGTCCATTATTGTTTTAAGATGCGATTATGGCACAAATCACGACCTAACCTCAAAATGCATACCAAAATTGAGTAATGGACAATCACAGATGTTTTTTTATTAGCGCAATAACGTAACGACAACAACACGGCAACACTCGTGCGCCACGGAACTCGGGGAAGGCGAAAGGTGACCGTCCCGGGGCTGCGGTGCGCTTCGTGGGCAAAATGCTTTGTTCGAGCGGTTAGGTGGCGGCAGCCCGAGCTGCACTAAGTATAGGTAGGCGCGTAGGTCGGTACGCGCGCTGCACGCCGTACATGCACCTAGCCATAACTCACTCGGCCGATCGGTGAGCGCTGGCGAGCGCTGGCGAGCGCCAACGAGCGCGAGGACGGACGGCGCTCCGCCCGCGCCGCGCCGCGCCTCGCCACCCGAGACAAAGGGCGGCGCGACTGGTTCCTAGCCAGCGCACAAAAACTGTAAACACGATTCCAATTTATGGGCCGTCCGGCCATTGATGCACGTTTCGCAGTGCGGCGGCGGTCGCGAACGGGCGGCGCGCCGAGATCGCTATCGGTGTCCTCGCGCTCCGAAATGGCGCAACGCTGCGGAGGCCGTGACGGCGCACGGCGGAGAGAATGTCGGCTCCGCGCGGGAGCGACGAGCGAGCGCGCGGTACGTTTCGCAACCGCGGATGGGATCGCGGCGACCAAAATAATCCGCCGCGCGAGTACGGCCACGGGCCACGGGGCACGAGGCACGAGGCGACGCGATACTCACGGCCTGGCCGCTCGCAGCGGGTCCGCGGCGGCGTCCATGGCGCGCCCAGGCCCTGGCCGCGGCCGGGATCCGGCCCCTCAGCCGAGCGACGCAACGCTCTCTTCGATCTCACTCGAAACTCTCCGAGACACACTGCCGCACCATTTTGTCGACACTGCACATCGACCGCGACGTTTCAATGCGCGTATAAACACTCCGCGAACGGTGTTTTGTTACATCGGTTGACTTTTCTTTGAAAAATCAATATACATTTTCCCAGTGTTAGATACGGACGAGTCGATGTCCAGCGCAGGTTATGTGCGTGAAGTTTGCAAGCTTTTTTAGCGCACCAGTGTTACCAACAATTTTTTGCTAATTTTTTTGTTATGTTGTGATTTTTTTTAGTGATTTGTGGCGCACTTCACGTTAGTTCGAGCAGTTTGGGTCCTCCACAATACCCGCCTGCGCGCCCTGTGGCGCCATCTGGGGCCCACAGTTGCTTTATACAAAAGCGCTAAAATTTAATATAAGCAGCGTGGGCAGCGACCGCGTCTTTCAATTTTCACTTGTTGTCTTATATATATATTATATATATGTATATGAGGCTAAATAACGTTACAATTTTTTTGTGTACTGTTAAGAGTTTTATAAAATGAACACATTTTTCAGGATTTCATTAAAATAAAGTTGAAATGTTTTAAGGCAATCGTTTATTTGACGTCATTATTGAGTTCCAGGCCAGCAAACAAATACAAAACGTTATAAATCCTTATAATTATTTTTGTATTAGTAACGGTCTCCTCGTCCGTGTCGATCGGGCGATTCAGGGTTAAGTTGGAGGAGTTGAATCTCACTTTAAGGATAAAAAGTGAAGAGATCACACCTCCACTTAATCCTTCACGCTTTATTTTATTCTCGTAGGTTCTCCGGAGGCCACGTGGCATGCAGTGAGTGGCTTCACGCGTGAGCTGGAAAGATAGATCTGGCAGGGTTCGGCATTCAACTGTCAAGATCCCCCGTCCAACTCAGACGTGGAGCGCAAACCGGAGAGCGAAGTGCTGCAGACTGAAAAATAAAACAAAAGTATTTAGCGCCTCATGAAACGGTGCTTACGCGTTGGGTAAATTTGGCAAGTCACCATCGGGGCGGTGCGGCGCGACCAATGCATTGGGCAATCGTGACGCTTTACCCAATACTGGCACTGGGTACACGGGCAGCCACGTGTGCCGGAGCACCGGCGACATCCGCGTCTGCATATGACGATTGCAATACAAATAACAAACCATTCTCTCACAGTTTATTGATGGACAGGTTACTACGACGTGCCTCAATTGTGGTGGGCCACGTCTGCGAGATATTCGAGATTAAATTTTAAAGAAAAAAAAGCAATCGATTCAATTATCGATCACTAAACCCGAGTGCGGACGTCACAAGTTACCCTGAAGGTGTTCCCACGGCTCCTACTCCTGGATGCCCTCTGGACTCGACGCACGTGCCACTGTCGATGGCCACCACGGCGGACTCCGATAGAGAGCCGATCGATCGATGGGCCCATATTTATACACTCCACGATATCGCGCGATACGATATCAAGAAGTGACACGCGGTACGAATGTCCACCATGATCGTCGATAAGATTCCGCGGGCCGGGGAATCGATTGGTCCCCGGGTCGGTATCGGCCGCGCAAACACTCCACTCCACCAATCGGCAGCACGTCGATAAGGCAGGAGCTCGCCGGCCGGCGCTGGGGCTCCGCGGGCGCTCGACGGGCGCTCCACGGGCGCTCCGCACTCGTCCGAGGCCGTCGCCATCGCCGCGCTATCTGCCCGCAGCCGCCTCACCATAATGACGACTTGTTTGCCCGGAGATACACCTTTATTACGTTATATCTCGTTCGCAATAGATAATTATACTATTGTCTCTTCTGCATTCATTTAGATAGACTCGGCTAGCACCGTCGGTCCTCGTTGCCGTATGCAGGTCTGCACTCGAGCTGGCCGATGCTGGCCGACGCTGGCCGCTGCCGGCCGCTGCCGCCGTCGTTCGAAGTCGACTGTTCCTGGCCTCTATCGGCCGTCGTCTGAACGCAAACAAATAACAATGAATGAATGTTGATTTGAGCGCAGCGCGCGGTTGCTTGCTCAGACTTTGCTTGCAGCGAGCGAGACTTCGGCAAGGGTTGCCTCTAGACTGCGCTGGATGTGAGGGTTGCGGCGTCGTGAAGGTTTCGTGTGGGCAGCCGGACCCCGGGGACGCAGTGTTCCACTGCGGCGTGCGAAGTTCGCCGGAGTAGGTACTGCGGAGTTGCGATACCACGTACGTACGTGGAAGAATTTCGACACGAGAGATAAGGCGAAGGCGCGTATCAAATGGTGTCATGTGATAAGGCGCCGGCGCTCTTTCTGGGACACTTATAGACAGGTGTAGCGCTAAATCCAATGTTTCGCGGCGTTACATTTAAACTAACATTTGTTCGTTGTCCCGTTGCGATTTCAGAGGAAACTTTACTATTCTATAGTTAATATCACCAGTCGTCGCTAGCCGGTGAAGACTGTTCCATATTCACCCCTCCTCTTGACCCATCGCGGGATCTCCTAAACTATTGGAGTCAAACATTCAATATTGCTTTTGCCATTTGGGGTCCAGCTAGGAACGGAATCGATAGGGTTCCAGATCATTTAATATAATTACTTTTATCAGAGTTGCATCATTCTATTTATATTATATTTCTACGGTCTCCTCAAGAAGAGTGAAAGCTAAACACCAGTGTTGATCTGTGTACTGAGCCTGGGCCCCGTGCAGCACTGCCCTGCACACGGAATGGAAACGTTTTGCATTTGTTGTTAATTTTCAATGATTAGGCGCCGCCAGAGTGCTGAGATACAAGCATACAAGCTCAGCTTCCTGCCACACCCGCGGTTTCCCAGTGTAGTAATAAGTGTAAATACTAATACATTATTATTATTATTATTTTAATAATTATTAATTTTCGTTTGCGACATGCTTTTAGTTTTCTGTTTACATCTGTGTAAATGACTACTGCAGTAAACCTTTTATTTATTTAACTTTATACACCCCGTTAAAGGCGGACTTAACGCCATTGGCATTATCTTTCGGTCCACCTTGGATAATGCAGAGGTGATGAGGTAGGTACATCAAATAAATATAATATAATGTAATATATAACACACAAATATACACATACAAAAACACTTATAAATATAAAGAAATATATATATAGACTAAATATATTATTAAAAATAATATTTATTAAATATCATTTATCTATCTATTGTCTTTCAGTTTGTTCATCGAAGGTATTCACTGGCTTTGTTCTGTTGAAAGGGTAAGTTAAGTGAAGTCCTTGACTGTCTCGTTTAGTCCTGTGCATCTGGTAGGAGAGCGTGTGCCGGAGACCGTGCAGCGGAGTTGTACACCGTTAGGCTGTGCTGTGTGCTATGTGCAGTACCCGCGGCACGACCTCGGCGCGACCTCGGCGCCGAGCTGTGCGCGGCGCCGCCCAGCACGCTCCGCCGAACTCTCGGAGACGCGAGCCGTCTGCTCCCAGTGAAAGCAACCCCGCCATGCCCGCCGTGCCCGCCGTGCCCGACTTGCCCGACGTGCCCGACGTGCACGCGGTCTCGCGGGGAGAACTTTCAGGACGGGGTAGGGCGATGGGGGCCGCGAGTGGGCCGCGGTGGGCTGCGGCGGTCCCGGGTGGCGGCGGTGGGGCGCGACGCCCCGCGGCCGTGAACCGGAGCCGGAAACTTCCCGTATTGTGTTTACATTGAACTTTGTTATGTGGGTTAAAGTTAAGCGGGAGTTCAACGTCGTGCACACACACACACACACACGCGCGGAACTTTGTGCATCGATTTTCATCTTGTTTCTTGTTTATCAAACGTTTTCAAGGTCTCGTGAATTGAAAGTGCGGCGCGACGTGGCACAGCGTGTGCAGCGTGTGCAGCGAGCACCGCGTGAGCAACGTGCCGTCACGCCGTGCCACTCGCGGGAGCGAGCGAGCAACAATACGTAATTACAATATTATACGTAACAGTTCATCATGATGCACGTAGAACCCGGTACGTGCCACTGTTGCCACTGTTGCCACCGTCGTCAGCAGGCAGTGCACTCGCAGTGAAAAGTTTACTTCATAGATTCATGCCCCCGCATGTGGTGATGCATTCCGTGCGGGCGAGTGGGCAGACTCTGGGTGCACTTGTACAAAATGTGCGGCTAGGCGGCTAGGCGGCCAGGCGGCCAGGCGGCCAGGCGGCCAGGCGGCCAGGCGGCCAGGCGGCCAGGCGGCCAGGCGGCCAGGCGGCTAGGCGGCCAGGCGGCCAGGCGGCTAGGCGGTTAGGTATCCTTTGCACTGCAAACCTTAATATTTTTTTCTCTATGAAGCGGCGCGACGAGCGGAGCCATTCCAGATGTAATGTGATATGCCCGCCCATAACAACAAGGCGCCGGTTAGGATGATGTATACAGCATCTAGTTGGGCTCCTCGCCAACATTTAAATCTCGTTACCCCAATAATTATACTAGCTACAGCGCCCTTCAAACCGTAATACAGTAATGTTTGTCGGCTGCAATGAAAGTGCCACCTAAGGAGAACTACTGGCGGAATGCTGCCGTCATAACAGCAGCAAGAGTGCTCTGAAATTGTTTCCCAACACGTTGTACAACCAGGTCGAGCGCCGCCCGACTGTGGAAGAGGCAGTAGGGAGCGGCGGCGGCCCGCGTGCCCGGGCTACGGGTGCTCTCCTTTCCGATGGTAATGGGATGTAAAAAAAGATTCCTGTTGTAGTTAGGAACAGATGTGAACTGCTGCCACCGTGCGCAGCGGCTGGGCTGATGTTCCACGGCCTTTCCTGTGCTCCATTTCGACGATCCATTTTTTTCTTTCACTAGTGAGTCTTCAGTGCTCGTCGGTCGGATGGAGACGGGACTACGGCCACTACGGTCGTGCCGAATCGCTCTCTCGCAACTCTGACACCGCCGTTGTTCGGGAACCGTCTTCTGTGCGAAGCTGTCTGATGACATTCCGGAACAGTTTCCGGTGGCGCGACTTCCCTCACCCCCAGCAGCACGCCGGGCTCTATCTACGAGCTGAAACGTCGATGCGAATATTTCCTCCCGGAGAAGGTTGGCGCAGGCTAGAACAGCACCTCCCAGTTGCCGTGCTTCGGCGCAACAGCTGATCTAATCACATAACTGATGCAAGGCGGTTCACGGCGGGCGCGGCAGCGGGCGCACCTCGAGGTGCGCACCCGCTTTCTTATCGACGGTTTGATAAGGATTCACATGTAAGTATCGAGTACACCGATTACTGCAATAAAATGTGCTATGAAAAGTTTCGCAGCATAGCAGCCAATTTACGTCCCCACACAATGGAGCACAGGCCTGCCCTCAATATGAAGGCGCTTGGGCCGTAGTCACCACGCGGGCCCAATGCGGATTGGTGACTTCACACACACCTTACAATAAATTCTAAGTGCAGGTTTCCTCGCGATGTTTTGCTTCACCGTTTGTATCTCGCTGTTGTAACTAAAGTTCACAAATGTACATAACTTAAATATTAAGTCATCGGTACATGCCGAGATTTGAACCTGCGACCTTCGGAATGAAGGCCGCACACTCTGACCACTAGGCCAGCGAGCTAGTCCCAGTTCGCAGCAGGGAGTTCGGGCAGCTTGTGCAAGTTGGGCGGGTTAGGACGGTTAGGCGACTTCGCTCTCCGCATCTGCTTTCTGTTAGCGTGCTTATGTCGGCAGTCGGACAAAATTATTGTATTTTTATCTGTAGTAAAAAATGGCGCTACAGTCATTTGAAATGAATCTTTTAGATTTTTGCGCCTGTTGAGCACTGGTCAAATGTTAACTATATGCTACACCAAGGAATAGACCAATATCAAAAGCATCGCGAAACTAATCCACCTGGCGCGCAACAGAATGGGATACACCGAAGTGGTGTCCATTCTTCAACAGTAGGAGGGACAGAAGGTGAAAAAGAGCAATTAATTGTTTTTGTGAATATCTTGTCGCCGCAACAATGATATAACGTGAAATAGCTGTACAAACACACGTACAAGGAGTATCTAGGTTTACTGCACACCTGCAATGGCGACGAATTACGATTTCATTCATTTGCAGGAAATGAGATGTGGGCGAGTATTTGAGAGAAACGGTTTTGTTACAAATAGTTTTGCTTCACTTCACTGATTGCAACGAGATAGACTAATCCATAGAAATAAACAAATGATTCTTTAAAAAATATTTAATATAAAAACGTTTAAATAGCTTTAATAAATACTATTGCAGTTAAAATTGTAATATTGCGAGAGTTAAAGGTGCGCAAAAACGTAATATATTATATAATTATATCGAGAAGTTAAAGTTTAAAAAGATGCATTATAATATGTGAAAAAATCCAATAGGTGGGTGTTCGCGCAACGCTGTACGGACCTAACAGGAAGATGTTCGTGTATCGACCGGCCGTGAGAGCGAGCGCGCGGCGCAGACGCATGCTCGCGCTCCTACATATCATATATTATAATGGGTGTCTGGCGGCAGATTTATATTTTAAAAAACGAATATCTCAATAAGTTATAAACAGTGCGGGGTGCAGTGAAGGTGGTGTCATTAGAATCACCGATCGTGCGGATTTCTTAGTCACGATGTCGCAGCGGTGCAGTGGTGCAGTGGTGCAGTGGTGCAGCGGTGCAGTGGTGCAGTGGTGCAGCGGTGCAGTGGTGCAGCGGTGCAGCGGTGCAGTGGTGCAGCGGTGCAGTGGTCGGGTGAGCATCGCGCGTTCGCTATTGAAGCATTTTTCAAGAGTAACGATTCTTACGTACTCGCTCGCCGACAGTTTTGTTCACATTTCAATATTCGACGGATAGGCGATGGGCCGAGTGTGAATTTAATTCGTTCGTGGGTGGAGAGGTTCCGCGCAACTGCTTCGGCTATGAACACAACACGGCCAGGACCTAGTCGATCGTCAAGGACCCCCGAAAACATTGAACTGGTTGAACGCAGTTTACGTGAAAATGCACGACTTTCGATACGGAAAAGGGCAGCTTCACTGGGACTTCCAAGAGCATGCGTGCATGAAATTTTGAAAAGAGATATGAAGTTTCATCCTTTTAAAATTCAAATAATTCAAGAATTGAAAAAAAAATGACTTTGCGTCACGCAAATTTTTTTGTGAAACCATGTTGGAGCGCTTTCGCACTGTGAATTCCATTTTATGAAGCGACGAGGCTCGTTTTCATTTAAACGGACACGTAAACAAGAACAACACACAAAATTTCCGTTACTGGGCTCTAAGAACTCGCAATCCTCGACTGAAGCACTTTTGGTGCTCCATTACATTGCCCAAGGGTAACTGTTTGGTGCGCTTTATCCACGAATGGGATAATCGGACCATTTTTTTTTTTAAAATGCACGGGGCCAAGCGACGAATGTCAATGGTGAGAATTATCGGCTCATGATTTCGAATTTCTTTTTGCCGAACCTGCGAGCTCATTCATCATTCTCATCATTCTCATCACACACGTGGTTTCAACAGGATGCGGTACAGGTGCGACCGCACACACGGCCAGAGCTTCGAGGGATTTGTTGCGAGAAAATCTCCCTCAAAAACTGATTAGTCGCTTTGGGGACATCCCGTGGCCACCGAGCTCACCCGACCTAACTCCAATGGATTTTTTTTGTGGGGCTACCTCAAAGAGAGAGTTTACGCCAACAATCCGCGAACTGTTGTGGACTTAAAAGAAAATATTCGGCGAGAAATCAGCGCAATTGAAGCAAGTTTACTGCAGCGTGTGGCACGGAATACGAGGCTCCGTTTCGAACAGTGTGTGTGTGTGTGTGTGTGTGTGTGTGTGTGTGTGTGCAACAGGATGGAAGACATTTGGATGACATTATCTTTAAAAAATGAAATCCGCATTTGTACTCTATCTTTTAATACTTTCAGTAAAATTATATGTCAAACATATTGTTTTTTATTTAAATTTGAAAACATAAATCTGCCACCAGACACCCTGTACCATGTACGGCTGGGAGGCGGCCGGCCGGACATGTGTCGCGTACTTGTACGGTGGGGACATATGTTTCCTGCAAGCTGAGCGAAGAAGAAAAAGAAAGAAGAGAGCGAAGGGTTGTTAGTGACTTTTAATATATACTGTGAGAATGTATGGGGATGAGGTATTGTACGGTATACCGGATCGCATTCTGAAAAAAGCGGAAGTGGACGCGGACTGCTGCCTCAAGGCTTACCAATTATTGACATTGCATCTTGCCGTAGGGTAGCGCTTGCACCGTTGCTGACCTGATGCGTCTTGCGGATTCGGTTGGCCGAGGACTTTTGCATAATATTGATCTCTGCTGTGATGTCATGTGTGCTTTTCACGGTGACGTGCGCTGATGATAGTCGATGGAATGTCTGTTTCTGTTCAGTTATCGACGATATCTTCAACGGTCACTCGGTTCTATGTACCCCTTGAAGATTGCACCTCGAGTTATGGTTTGACCTTATCTTTTTTTTGCAACTCTAGTCCCTCGATGACGGACTGCAGACTGCTTGCCATTTGTATTTTATTTATTTAGCAAGTGAACGCCCTAGTAGCTCGTCTTGTAGCAAGATATGTGGCGAGTAGTCGTAGTGCGAGACGAGCTTGTTCAAAACAACATTTTACTCAACGACAAACACTCTGTGCCTGATGCCTTATAATAATAATGATATTTATTGGCTATATCCACTACAATGGTTGGCGGAGTTACGCATTTACTTGTAATGTGTGGTGGTTGTAAGATCTCTCAAGGCCACGAACTCTCGAATGCATTCCGCGGGCTGCGACCCGCGCTGACTATGTAGTTCATGGTGATGCCAATCCCAACACTACATTGCGTCTGCAAGTGCACCTGGCTGGCGAAATTTAAATGTGACAATTAGACTTCAAACACTTGTGTCGGGGTGCGTGTGGTGTAAATAATAACTAGTCAAAACACAAACATTAACAATACTAAAAATGAATAGTATTCATCATCCTGGTCACGTGAAATATGATTATATTAGATCCTAAACATTGTACATGGATTGCTTTAGTTAATTTTCAATTTATAAAAGAGAGGGGAGAGGATTACATAATGGTGAGTAAAATTGCGTTTGGTGCGTGCGTGGTTTGGCGCAACACCAAGACTAAAACCAATTTTACACAAGCAAGATCAAGACCGAATGAAGGAGACCTATTGTACAAGATCAAGACCAAATGTGCAAGACTAAACAAAAAAAATACACTTGTTTTTTGCTTAGTCACATAACTTAAACATGTGCTTTTCCTCTGGAAAGAAAATATTTGTTTACATTTGGAGTTTCCAATCTGCTTCACTACATTTCATCACTAAATATCAAATCAAGTTGCGTTTGAAAAATAGAATCTACAAGAATGTCGTCTACACAAGGTAATGTTTGGACACTGCTGTTCGCCGCAGGAATGGCCGCTGTGATGGCACCCACTCAGGTGACCTTCGGCATTTCACCTTTGTTACCAGTGAACAATACCATAACAGCTTCTATACATATTATCCTATTATTTTTTTAAACTTTCTTCAAAGCTTTCAAACTCGAAATACTGAAAAAGTTGAAACATTACAACTATTTAAATTTAAATTAACGTCAGACCGGACATCAAATCAGACCTGCGCCATTAAACACTTTCACAACTGATCACATTTCCGCGGCGCCTATTTCCGGCGTTGTATTTACTGTTAGGCACATGCACATTATTGAAAGCACATGTTCGACGTTGTCGTTTAATATATTATTATAAGAAATAATATGAAAATGAATGAATTGTGATTGATATTTGATATTTTTATATCGTAATTATGTAGTGACCAGTTAAGTATAATTTTCAGTTTATGCCTTTAAACAATGGTTATAATGTATTTAGAAAAAATTGTTAGAGATAAACCCAAGTACTAGATCGAATGAGTAAAACCAAGAGTGAATATGCAAGACCACCTTTCAAGACCGAATAGACAAGCTCAAGAGCAACAGCAAGATTGTCCTAGTCTTGTTCTTGTTCTTGCTTTGCTCGTCATTAAACTTCATCACACGAAACTAAAATAAATATAATTAACGGAATCAAATCATTTATTTGTCTGAATTGCATTTTATTTCTCTGAATATGACACAAACAGTGTTGCAACTGGTCAGCAAGCGCACCGCAGTGCCACAGCGCCGGTCGTTCATTGCTTCCTCATCATATCCGGGTTACCCGGCCTACCTTCTGTTATATGTTTAATATTAAAATAACATTTATTAAATAGCGAGTTATGTATTATATACTATAGCATTAAATGTTATAATACACATTCAATAAAAGTTTTTCCTAAATATTTCCCTTTTTGGCCGAAATAATCCGCAATCCAGGTGCGTGGTCCAGGTCAGGGTGTTTCTTACAAACACACTATATTATATACGTTATAATGTGTAGTCAGGGCAAGAGTAACATTTTGTGGTTTTAAAAAGCAGCAATGCAGCAGTCAGCATTTGTATGTACTTTCTGAGATTTAAGAATTTGTCTTCCTCTACTGCGCCACCGCATATAATTATGGCATAGCTCAAAATTAATGATACGTAAGCATGGCATGCTATCAGCGCAAGGTTAGCTATTTGCCTGATTCTCCTTAACGCATCGACAAATCGATCTTTTTTATTGATAAACTTCTCTAGGATACAAAAGCGGCCCAAAATGTCGAGCCGAGCGCGACCCGTTCACCACGAATGTCACGGTGAGTGGAAGCGGGCGACGTGATGTGTGGGGGAGGCGACGTCCGGGTACGGTACGTGCGCGATTCCGTGAGTTCGGAGCGGCGAGCGGCGAGCGGCGAGCGGCGAGCGGCGGCGATGCAGCGCGCGCGCGCTTTATCTCCTTGTCACGGTTTGTTTGCGCGCCGCGTGATAAGGATAAGCGCAGGCGCGTTATCTCGCGGCGGCGCGGCGGCGCGGCGGTTATCAGCGGGTGCTCCGCGAGCCGCTCCAACCCTCCGCGCTGGCCACGCCGGCGGTTGTAGTGCTGGGCTCTGAGCCGACCCAGCTGCACTTCGTGGGCAAAATCTCGTTCTCTCAATTACTTCATTAGCTATGCGTCAACGCTACCACCACCTTCATGCGTACGGGAAAATAGCTCGGGTGGTACATGCCGAAGCGACCTAAAGGTTAAATTCAACCCAGGCTAATCAATTACTGTCATTTGCACAAAACTACAAAACAATAATAATAATAATAGCGATTTATTTGTCTGAAAAAAAAAAGAACTTAAGTCTATGTATAATATATTAAACACCACAAAAATAAATAAAAGATTAGACAAATAGGTACAGGAGTCAGTACATTGGCACCTGGTGCCAAGTCCTGGTATTCTGCCCTGGCCTAACATTATTAAAGCTAGTGAACACTTAATTGTATAATTGCTTGATTATTAAATTACGGAAACAGTATACTGATAAATAGCGATCACACACGAATCAACCGGAATTGTTTATGCCGAGTGATTGCTGCATCAAAAGTCATTTGCGACAGTTGCGTTTAAAGGTGAACCGAGATACGGTACGGTACAACGGAAATGGTAAGTCGTTCCAACATTATGATGCAGCAAATTTGGAACTACCTCGGGTTTGCTCAAAGGTGTGTTTTGGTGTAGTTAGAGGACGAACGTGCGGTCTCAGTCTGACTCTGGCGAAGTCTGCGGACCAACTAAGCTTGTTATAAAGATATGATTGCATCTTAAATTTTGTCAGTGAGTGTAAAAACCACGCCAGTTTTGTAATTCTCACGTTTTCCGTTCTAATCACATCTTTTTTTATCATATAAGGTAATACGTGGTGCCGCTGTGGTATTGAATATATAGTCTTAAGTGCTGCAAAACAATTACGTACTGAGTTCTGAACATGTTCTTGAAATCTTATATTTTCATCCATTAAAAGATCGAGGTTGCGGAAGCACTTTTGTATTGGAAACACCGTGTCCTTAATTTTAATATATGGGTTGTTTGTTTTATAAAGTTAGTTTGGTTTTTAGTTCCACAGATAATTGAGACGCTCTTCTTAGGGTTGAGAAATAGTTTATGCCTGTTCGTCTACTCCACAATTGCCTTCAGATCTTGATTAATATTGTTGATTACACGTTTAACTCCTTCAACCGATAGTCGTACATGTGCGTAGATTTGGGCATCATCGGTGTTAAGATGTAGATTAGAGAATTTGATATCTTCCACGATGTCTCCAGTGTAGATAGCAAATAGAGTTGGACTAAGAATCGATCCTTGAATTACACCCTTATTGATGGCAGCTGCTTTAGATTTGGCAAGTTCACCTATACTGTTAACGCATTGGACTATTTGACTACGACCAGAGAAATAAGACTGAAACCAGTTACATACTACTACTAGTTACTACAAACTTTGATATTTTTATTATTAAAAAATTATTTCCTAAACGTCTAATTATTTCAATTTAAAAAACAAACGATTTCACAACGATCCAGTCACCAGTTTTAAGATAGTTTCATAGTTTATATTTAAATATATGACGGCATTTTTTTACTAACGATTCGGGCCCTGTATAATTATTTTTAAGACGTTAAGAAGTTCTGGTGTCTACAGAAAGACATAAGAATCGTTAAACTGTCGGGTCAATGGGCCATGCAGTTTGTGATATTGTTAATCAAATGTGTTGGCTACTCCTTTTATACGCCGTGCAAAGGGATGACTTGCAGTAACACTTCGTTTTGATCGAGAAGTACTTCAAATGCAAGCAATTCAGGTTCATTAGAACGTTATTAATTAAACCAATAATTATCCTGTGGTTTATTGACAACACATTAATATTCTTTTAATAGAACATGCCAAAAACAATTTAAAGTATTGTCGTCCATTCGCTAGACAAAGTAAACGAACAAATTGTCGTAAAAGTAAAGTTTGAGTGTTTTGAATATTCGCAATTTAGGCAAGTGAGTTAACTTTAGCGAGGTTGTATTCATTAATCAAAAGTTTGGCGCAGTCTGTGCCTCGCCGACCCCTCCGCCCACCCCTAGTCTGCTTTCGCACCGACCGACCTACAAATAGTACGTGTTCATTTCATTTTAGGTCTCTCAAAATGACACTTTGAAGGCTTGCAACACTGGCTTCATAAGGTCAATATTGACAAATGGCTGCTGTATGTCACTTTCTATACGAAAGAGAATAAACATCGTTAAGCTTTTATTACATATAAAAATTATGGACGCTATTTGCCGTCTATGTTGTTCTACGAAGTTTGTCAAGAATTATATATTCGATGAAGAAAACGCGTTGTTTTTGAAAATGTCGTTGTATTTACCCATAAAGGTATAAAATATTTACCAATATTTATTTCAATGTTTGCATGCAAATATTTGTATTTATTTTATTTCGGCAGGTTCTGAAAAACGATCTGCTACCACAAAAGATTTGTGATAAATGTAGCTGCAAAGTGAATGACTTGTATCAGTTTTGTAATGAAGCTATAGAAGTTCAAGCAAGGTAAGAGTTGTTTCATTCGAATCAGCGTGCGCGGTTATAATTTTATGTAACAATTTTATACCGTTTACCAGATTTTCCCGCCTCAATCAAATATTATATAATTTGTGGTAAGTGGTAACGACTCTAAAAAAAAGTAACACCTTTGCTGTGGTCTTTATAAACAGACTATTTTCACAGACATAGATGATAAATGCAGCATGTAAAGGGATAACTCCTAATTTTGGGAGTCCTATTTTTAATAAAAGACCTAATTAAATTGAAATAAACATAATGTGTATCTTAAAATTAAAATTGATATACTTTGGCACTAACATATGTATGTGTAATGATTTCAGACTGCGCACTCTTTTAATGGCATCAGGTATCCCACTCAGAGACTTGGAGGTATATCCTGTAAAGCTGCCTGCTTCTTCGCTGTCCACCTCTTTGAACATTAATGTGGTCCATGATCAGGGGACTCAAACAGACCAAGACAAATTAATAAATTTAGAAGAGATAGTTGCAGTGAAAAAAGAAGAGATTCTTGAATCTTCTAGCCCATATCCACAATCAACAGTTGTGAAAACAGAAAATGATTTATCTGATATTGAAAGTATAGGAGCTCCTAATTGTATATACTCTGATGACAGTGAAGATCTGTCTCTGCAAAGTCTTAAAAAATTTAAAAGAAAAGAGAATGGTCATGAGGACAGTAACAATGGACAGATTCATGATATTAAAGGAAGTAGGAAGAAAAAAGGAAAATTAAAAGATTTGGAAATTCTTATAAATTCATTTCCTGATTCTTCAATCACTGTACTTACAAATGATAATAAGAATATAAACACTGAAACTAAACAGGAACTGATAAAAACGGAAATAGCTGAGGATGACCTGCTCCAAACAAACAGGAAGAAAAGAAAAAAAGACAAGCCACGGGATATTTACCAGTGCTGCAATTGCACTGAGAAGTTCACAAATAAAACAGAAATTCTCAAGCATTACAAGTAAGTCTATCTATGGGTAACTTTAGATAACTTAACCCCTTTGCACTGAAATCCTTCCCGCTCAAGTGAAACTGTAACTCAAGACAGGTTAGCCATTCTCTTTTATTTCTTATTTCTTTTACAAGAAGTTAAAATTGTGACATGATGTTTCGAGGTGGACCGATGATGTGATGAGGGTCGCGAAAACCCACTGAATGCGGGCAACGCGGTGCCGATCGCAAGGGAATCAGATGGAATGAATTAATAATAAGGAAATAACAATAGTGTTTCATAATTTTACAAGGAAGGAACTAGGAAATAACCAACCCAAACCGAGTGGTCTCTGAGAGGCAAGGCTCGAGCACAAACTGTTAGTGTAAAGGTTATACTGCAAACTGAAACAAATGTTTAAAAAAAGCAAGAGCATTTCACAAACTGAAACAGTGCAGCACTAGTACTTGGTACCATTTATTACACAGTATCACCTCAAGGCACCTAGTTTACAGATAATTTTTTTCTTTCTTGAATTACATGTGACATGGTATGATGCACAAGTAATATTAGGTTTGGGGAAAATGTTTCTTCGCATTTTTTAAGAAAATTCAAAACATATTTTAATATAGTTTATTTATATTTAACCAAAGTGTGCAGGTAACATTTTGTTTGATAACTTTTTCCCATCTTGTAGGTAGACATGAGACATAATCCCATTGCTATAGAAATTTTGGGACTTCTGATCAGAATACTGCAAAAAGTGGCTTTGGCAAAGAATTCTAAAGAGACCGAAACAGGTGAAAATCTGAAGGTGCAAGGTGGTGGTCAGGATTATATGGCGGATGCATTAACACCTCCCAGTCAAACTCTTAATTTTTGTTGAGTGGCTAAAGATGTGTGAGGTCTAGCGTTATCAAGATGGAAAACCACATCCCTTCTGTTGATTAATTTCGGCCGCTTTCTCTCAACTTCTTGCTTTAATCTCATCAGTTGTTCAGTCAGCAGTAGAGTTCAGAATCGATGGACTTGCCTGGTGGTAACAGCTCATAGTGAATAATGCCCTTTCAATCCCACCACACACAGCCTTACCTTGTTGCGAATTAACCCGGGTTTCGCCACAGCCTGACCGGCCTTTGATCACGAACCTTTTCGCACGTTCTTGTCGTACGTGATGCACTTTTCATCATTAGTTATCAGCTTCTTCTAAAATGGTTCGGTTTCATTACCTCGTAATAAAGAATCACAAACGAGTACACGGTTCATTATTAGGTTTCTTTCAGTGAGCTCGTGAGGTACCCAAATATCGAGCTTTTTTGTGTACCCAATTTTTTCAAATGCGCCAAAACTGTTTTGTGTTCAATTTTCAGTTCTTCAGCTACGTCGTGACCACTGATATGACGATCTTGCTCCACTTTTTCAAAAATGGCATCCATTTTATCCGTAATAGGGCGACCAGAGCGACGTGCAGCTTTGACATCAAAATTCCCGGATTGAAAACGTTTAAACCAAATTTGTGCTGCTCTCACAGACACTGCCCTAGCTCTATAAACATCGCAACATTTTTTTCGCGGGCTGCGTTGCATTTTTACCTTTTTTGCAGTAAAATTTTAAAATGTATCGAATTTCTTCATTAGACTCGCTCATCTTGACTCAGTACGAAAAACAAATGAAAATCACAAATTTTCCTAATTTGAATTTGGAATTATGTTCTTTAAAATTTAAACTTTCAATGATACCAAAAGCAGCAGCAGGTACAAATAGTATAGCCAAAGAGATTTTATTACAAGTTTCAAGCACACTATAATGCGAAAAGACTTTCCCCAACCTAATATTATATGGATACATGGAACCTGTTGTGTTGTTTACAGATCGCACGCAGTTCCAGTTGCGGAGCTGGCGGAGGCTCTCCCCGCACCGCCGGAGCCCACAGCCTATCCGTTTAAATGTCCAAGGTGCAAAAAGGTAAATCTAATACCGGTAACTTGAAATCAGTTTTTCTATTTAATAAAGAGTACGTAAGGTACATTGAAGCTGTTATGTACTAAATATATGATAGATATGAGTAGGTACTGTGTCTTTATCAGCTGTGTAGGTCTAAAGCTGCGTTCTAGTGTCATCATGTGAATATATTATGAAATACCCACTTAGTTGATATTATTTGTCAATAACACACAAGTCATATACCCACATATAACAGCGGCATTTTGGTTTTATGTGGTGCAGCAGACCAGAATAGTACCGAGCCTAATCAAAGGTGAAAACCGATTCAAGTGGCAGTGCGCGTGCGTGCACGAACACACGCACTTTGTGTATTGATCAGTACGCAGTATAGCAGGCATCGCGTGCGCCTCTGTGCCACGAATGTCTCACGTTTGATAGGTGTGATTGACAGACAAAATGAAACTAGGACTCCTCTCCTCTGAAAATTCACTAGGATAATCTATGCTGTGTTTACATAACAGCTGCAATGTGCAATGTGGCGATCTGCTACGGGAGAGGTTCTTCTGCTTAAGTAGTAACGCAAACACTTTGCAAATTAATTAATTAATTTAAACAAAATCACAAACATTTATAGACCAAAGTACATGTGTACGTTGCCGTTACAACCGCAGTAGTTAATTAAATAACTGTGCCGCAGTTAACAACGCCCACTTGCAGCCGTACATAATAAAAAAAAATTCCTTAGCATCACCGGATTTGTATATGCGTGCGACGCACGAATTATTGGTTGTTTGTGTGGTATGATGGTGTGTATGGTGTGTATGGTGTGTGTGTGTGTATGTATATTTAAGGGGTGAGGTACAGCTTGTGCACAGGTAAAAATTTAATTATTTATTGCTACTTAGAAAACATTTCTATCGCGTCATATGATAGAGCCATAAGCATAAATAATCAGGGGGTCGTTTTACATTTTTTGTAAGTAATTGGATATATATTAAGGACTCTGTTGATATTATTTTATAACCTGGGGCTCATGTAATAAAAATCATGACCAGCGAATGTTGTCTTGCAGCGCTCAGAGCGGCACACCTTGTCTGATCTGTTTATTTTTGTAGAGCTCTGGGTCGAACAATGTCTGCAGATGTTCACGGAGGGCAGCGCGATGTATAAAAAGTTGTCCAATGGTCAACACTTTGCAGTCACGGTACAGGTCATTAGTTGAGAATAAAATAGAACGACCATTCATAACCTTCAAATCAAATCAAATAAGTTTATTTGCGAAAATGTCGTTACAAAATACAAGATGGCTACAGCAGAACAGAGAGCGCACTCGCACTTCCCACCCATTGTAAAGCGTGCAAATGTTTACGTACACACTAAGTATACACATACACTCGTACAGTACCGACCCGTTGATAAAACTAAAGGGACTCCACAAAGCAATAATATGTAATAAATGTTAAGCAATTATCAAGGATCAGCATCATTTAGGAAGTCATCTACCGCATAGTACAATTCATTTAGGAGCCAATTTGTTAGGGTAGTTGTAAATTTATACGTAGGCAATGTTTTTAATTCGTTCGGTATCGCGCTGCGGGTCGCACTGGCAATGACGTAGGCATTGCGTGTGAACACTTCTAGGGAGCACTTTGGGTACATAAGTTCAGAAGAGCTCTTTGAGCTCGTTCGAGTCGAGTAGTGACGGTTTTTAAGCAATTTCCTTAGACTGTAATATAATAAGTACAGATTGATTGAACAAGTGCATGACTTAGCAAAGGCTGAATAATAAAGACATTGAGAGTTATCGCCGGCTTGTCGCTTCGGCACAACTGAACGTATACGACACTGTCGGGACATAATCTCCCCGTACAGTAAACGGTTGTGGTCGACGTACATGTGGCTGCGGCGCTGGTCATGCTGTTGGTGGTTGCTGGTGGCAGTGGCATCGCAGAGAATACGTTTTGGTAGCCATGTCTATTGAGTGTGTAAGTAACGGCGCGGGTGGTGCTGCGCGTAGCTGCTACAGGCAGGCGAGTGGGCGACGCACTGGCGGCGCCACGGAGAGCGTGACCGGCAGCCCTTCCGCTGCCGCCTCTGCGAGAAGAGCTTCCGCGACTCCTACCAGCTGTTCAGGCACGGTAAGCCCGCACATAGCACAATTTTTCCCAACTCATGTTTGCACTGTTGTCATTGTCATACACACATGCCTGAGTGTGTTGGTATGACGACAATATTTCAACAAAAGAGAGCTTCGCGGCGGTCCGAGCAGAGGTGTGGGTGTTCAAAAATATAAATTCAGCGAGGCAGTGCGACGTACGGCCACTCCGGAGCTGGTTGTCTAAGATGTAACTTGGTAGTAGAGAGCGCCACTCGTCTCACTACATGGCCGCGATGGATAGGTCGTTCGTTAATAAATGACTTCGCATTGCGCTACCGTTTCGCTGCGCAGGATTGGCGCACGAGGCGGAGCCGCCGGGCGGCGCTGCCGACAAGCGCTTCGTGTGCGACCTGTGCCCCGAGGGCTTCGTGTACATGCGGTGAGTGGGCGCGGGGCTCTGCTCTGGTTTTGCTCCTCAATAACACAAAGTACAATTACAAAAATGAGCGCGGAATACCGCATCATTGCGCTCTGCGTAGGTGCATGCTGTCGCACCGCGCGCGCGCGCACCCTGAGGCGGCGGCGCGCGCGCCCGCGCTTCGCTGCCGGCTGTGCGCGCGCCAGTTCGCGCACAGCAACTCCCTGCGGCGGCACCTGCGCTCCCACAGCGGCGAGCGCAACTACCTGTGCAGCGTGTGCGGAAAAGCGCTCACCTCTGCCGAGCACCTCAAGTACCACCTCCGCATTCACACCGGGGACAAGCCCAACGTTTGCAAGTAAGTGCGCGCAAACGAGCCGCTTCCGCTTTCGTTCGGTCCGCGCTCTAACAATACTAAGAACATTTATCGAGTCGGCCTAAATTACTAGTATTCTGAAATATAGAACAGATTGCAGATTACTTCAGGTCGATTAGATAATTTTTTTCTTCATGAAATTTACCAGAACTGATCTCATTATCTCACGATAATAGGTGGCAATGAACGGATACGTACATGGAGGAGTTTGTGTGAGCCGGGCCGCGCGGGGCCGCTTAGGGCGACATCTCGTTAGTCCACTGAAGGGCGGTCGTGCGCTTACCATTACATTTACAGTTTAACAAAATGTCTTAATACATTGAATCGTGGTGCGGCGCGCAGGACCTGCGGAAAGGGCTTCGTGAAGAAGTGCAACCTAACGCTGCATGAGCGCGTGCACTCCGGGGAGAAGCCGCATGTATGCTCGCACTGCGGTAAGGCCTTCAGTCAGCGCTCCACACTCATCATCCACGAGCGGTAAGGCGGCGGGCACGTTGCTATTGGTACTAACTAATAAATTGATTTTACAACTTATTTAAAAAAATACTACGAAAAGTGCCTGGGTGGGCGCCGGCTTAGCTTAGAGCAAAGCGGCCGGCGACAGAGCTAGGCTGAAGGGAGGTGTCTGTTGCATAGAGATTTCTCCTGTCGGTATACGGTCCGTTGTTCAGAATCTAGAACACAGCCACACGGTTATGTGTTGATGAACGTGCGTAACGTTCGGCCGATGTTAGAGTACGATGACTGCCTGTGTTTACTGGCGAGGTGAGAAGTGTACCAAGCGGCTCGGCGCGTGCGCAGGTACCACAGCGGTGCGCGGCCGTACGCGTGCGCGGTGTGCGCGCGCGGGTTTGTGTCGCGCGGGCTGCTCACCATGCACCTCAAGAGCCGCTGCTATGCGCCGGAGTAGAGCCCGCAGCCGCAGCCGCCTCCTCCGCCGCCGCCGCATAGAGATGGTGGTACGTACTGTGCGTTGTGTGTAAAATATGTATACGAGAGTAGTAACGTTGAGCATGTCGCGTCTCGTCGTGTCGCGTCGCGTTGTGCTTTGCTCTCAGGCAGTGTTATTGTTTCGTGGAATATTATGCTATAGCCCAAAGCTACACTGTGACGGGACCTCCAAGAATAATAAAACTGATCTGGGCGCAGGTCTAGCGCAGACTGAGATTTTGGAATAATAAACCAATTTCAACAGAATAGAAACGAAGTCAAATGATAATCAGTAAGTACCACTACAATGTTCCATGTAAGAAAAATAAAAAAACGTTTATTTTTACGTTGAATAATGTTCATACAATGAATGGTGGTGCCACGCCGTTGCTGGAGCATTCCGCAGGGCGATGCTCTAGGCGCATAGGTTCCACTTATCGCACTCGCGGCAGTGTGTGGGTGTGTGTGCGGGTGTGTGTGCGTGTGTGTGGGCGCGTGTGTGACGGTATCGGCTGCTACCGAACGTGGCGCCGAGCTTTTTCACGAGGATATGGTTGACGCGCCCGCTGCCAGCTACAGCTGCTTGTTATGCGCTGCGACGTTACCAACTAGTTATCTTTAATGCGTATTGTCTGTACCTGTAGCTGTACGTGTGGGACCATATGTTTTCAGGCCCGGCACCGCACCGCACCGCACCGCACCGCACCGCGCCGCGCCGCGCCGCGCCTCGCCTCTCCGCCATTACTGTTAATGTGTTAGATTATTGACGCCGTCACCTGCTACCGGGGTGCGTGGTCAGTGAAGATGCGCCAGTCCGTCCAGGGGGATGACCGCTTCATGTCGGCGCAGCGGCGACGGGCTGCCGGGCCACAATACAACAAATAAAATACGTCGACAGTTGATGCTTTCCTTTTCCCTCTGCTCCGCACCGTCAACGCCTCAGCGCTAAGCGCTGAGCGCGGCCAGTGGTCGTCCGTATGAAATTTTCGCTGCGCCGCAGAAAAATGTAGAATGTACTTATGGCGTTGTTTAAAGATGGATTGTAAGCTAACTTTCCAGTGCTTATGTACACTGCTCGTGTTCAATGCGCTGTGCGTAATGGCGCCAATCGTACTTACGGGAGCGTGGTCAACGTCCCGCACGGCCCCGCACCGCATCGCATTGCACAGCACCGCATCGTATTGCACCGCGCGGTACCGCATCTTACCGCACGGCACCTTATCACATCGCACGGTACCGCATCACATCTCACGGTACCACATTACATCGCATGGCACTGTATCACATGGCATGATACCGCATCACATCGCACGGCACCGTATCACATGGCGTGGTACCGCATCACATCGCACGGCACCGTATCACATCGCACGGCACCGCATCGTACCGCATCACATCGCACGGCACCGTATCACATGACATGGTACCGCATCACATCGCACGGCACCGTATCACATGACATGGTACCGCATCACATCGCACGGCACCGTATCACATGGCGTGGTACCGCATCACATCGCACGGCACCGTATCACATCGCACGGCACCGCATCGTACCGCATCACATCGCACGGCACCGTATCACATGACATGGTACCGCATCACATCGCACGGCACCGTATCACATGACATGGTACCGCATCACATCGCACGGCACCGTATCACATGACATGGTACCGCATCACATCGCACGGCACTGCATCGCATCGCACGGCACCGCTGGCGGGGCCGTATGCTTGAAACTGCGCAGGGCACACCGAGCGACCGCGCGATAAGCTAAACAATAATTATTTATTTTATTACGGTTTATTAATAAAACTTGCATAAATTGTTTGCAATTGATAGTTTCATTTTATTAACTAGGTGCGTTTAAATTGCGCTGGGGCACGGGTTTTCAAACATATTTATATAAAACCGGAGGGCGGACTGAACTCTTGGCGACATTCTTTACCAGTCAACCCCGGGAGAATGTAGAAACGTGACATGGCGGGTGGTAATAAAAATTCATATTTATCTGACTACGCATATACAACGTGTCCCAAACTTCAACGATAAAAATGCACCACAGGGTGGACCTGCTCATGACTACTCCAGAAAAAATTGAGAAAATAAAATTATGCAATTGTTGACGTGGCGCTCCAACTTGTTTAGAAGATTGTGCGATATGTCCGGTTAGCATAGGTCTGCATGGTAAATACCAGGGAAGACAAGCGATTGAATAAGGACAAAATTTGTTCTATGATGAAAGAATGGAATAAGCAGTGACATGTTTTTTATGACTCTTCCACGTACCTTAAGTGTTATCACAGATATCGTTGACCGTTCGTTGACTACTGGCACAGTTCCTTTGTCAATGAATGGAGGCATTGATGACACCTATACTTAAAATCGTAAATCCAAATGATTTTAAAAACCTGCGAGCCATAAACATCTTACCATTCTTGTCAAAACTATTGTAAAGACCTGTTTGTATGCAACTTACTGAATACATCGAAAAAAATAAAGTTATTTCGATGAATCAATGGGGTTTTAGGACGGGACGCAGTACTATAATATAACAGCACTACTAAACATAACTGATAACATTCTCGTTGGACCAGACCTTGGTCGAAGCACTATTAACCTTATTGGATTTTCGCGTGCTATTGACCGTCTCAACATATAAGTAAAGTTAAAAAAAATTACGGTTATACCACTCTCGGATCCCAAAATAGTTGAAAGAGGCTCAAGGCTCTATTCTTGGTCCTTTCCTTTTATCATATACTCTGCAAATTATGTGCAGGTAATTCAAAATTGCAAGTATCATTGCTACGCTGATAACGTTCAGCTATATATCTCAGTCTCGACGGTTGTTGAAAAATTTAAAGGATCTTGATAGGATTGCCGAATGGATGTGAAAAATTTCTTTTATTGTTATTCCTAATTTAGGGTATTCGGAACTAAATTTCAGCGATTGAAATTTTAGAAAACAATTACTGTATGAAAATTACAAACCAAAATATAGATAGCTCTGATGAAATACAAATCTTGAGAATTACCGTAGGAAGCTATTTATGATTTGACTGTCACGTGAATAATCAGTAATATTTAATTGTAAAATAGTAAAAGTTGTCATTTTAAAATTTTAGTTCTAAAGCCGCGTACTAGATGGCGCTGTAATATATATATAACTAAAGATTGTTAAAAACTTGGATAAGTCTCATCACTAATTATTATAAACAACAAATTCAAAGTATATCAACAGCAGTGTGTGATTATGACTAATTACTAAATTAACTAACATCTGATACCAAAACCCGGGAACACAAAGTGAAAAAAGGTGATTAGAATGAACATAAGCTGAAGTGAACTTAGGACAGTGCAGTGTGGTATGAAAAGTGGAACTTGTATAAATCGTGAATAAAAATATTCCAAGTGATGTAAGATTTTTAAAAAAATATGTTAGGTCAGTCTTAGAAAAATTTGTGGAATTTAAAAAAGGAATGTTATCGTCGAATATAAGCATAGGAGATGTGGGGACTTCGTCGAATGCTTAAGATCACGTGGAAGCAGCTTGTCTCTAATGATAAAGTCCTTAAGAGAGCTAACTGCAAACGCAGGCGGATGACAACCGTCATGAAAAGTAATAACAAGTACAATTGCAACGAAATCATAAAAGATATGTTCTAACAACGAAATGCAAATTAATCAGCTCATATAATACTATCAAACTTCTTGATGTTACAGTATCTTCTCTCAAATCTCTAATAAACATTGACGTCCTTACAGAGTCCTGGGGTGTTTTCATCAACTACATGGGTGTCTCGGCTTGACTGAGAATCTCGCAAGCTGTGGGCGATTCAAATCAGTCAATCAGTGGGAGATGCAATCAGATTCGGAGAGGTTGTTTTCAACTTCGGATAAGTTAGTGAAATTTCTAGAGACAAGATTTCGCACGGGTCGGCAACACGCCTAGTGATATCTCTGGTGTTAGCTGTCATAGGCTTTGGTTATCGCTCAACGTCAGGCGGGCCGAGATTATCAGTAGTATTAACAAAAGAATATCAAAGCCCCAGAGAAACCATGAAGCTAGCCCCAAAGCAATTCCCTTCAACGGGTTCTCGCCTTGTCGTGGCGGAGCGACTTAGTAACCATGGCGACAGAGGGTCGCCACTGGTGAAGCGAAGCCGGACCAACCCGGTGAGTTTGCGGTGGAGGGCCGGCCGAATCGGCCATCAACAAACGAAAGGTCGTGTGGGGAGGTCCCCCACCATGCCGATTAGATAAGCAAACCACTGAAGTTCGCATAGTACTCGAAAGCTCTTACAAAGGAGTAAACAATGTCTCATTAAATGACTCTATTGGTTGACGTCTATTGGTTGTACGAGGCTTCGAAATTTCCGAGAATCTTATGACAGCCAAACACCATCAGCCCCATAGAACATTACAAACTTTCGAGACTTGTGTTTGGGACTGCCTGCGCTTCACATTTAGCTGTGAAAACTTGCTGTAGTTAGCGAGGTCTGACGTAGCTAAGTGCCCAACTAAAGCCAACATCACTTTGTACGATGACTACGTGGATCCTCTTCTAACAGAAAGTGAAAAGAGGCAGGCATTAGAGGTTTATGAGGAACTTGACAGCTAGATGAGTTTAGGTGGATTCCGTTTACAATAGTGGTGCAGCAATACTAGTGTTCTAATGAGTAGTGTTTAAGAAGAGAGTAAGAGATCAAATTCATTAATGATGTTTAAAATAAACAATGTATACAATGTGTTGGGCATTTGTTGGAAGAGGAACACCGATAACATTGAATACACTTTGCAGTTATCAGAGAAGATTCTTTCCCAAATTGCCAGACTATACGATCCTTACCTCGTTACAAACATAAACCCATTGCGTTCGTTGGCAGCTTGCGATGTCCAGCAACGCAGTGTCGCAATGACTTGCCCCCTCTGCACGCAAATGCAATTCAATTGATAACTTCAGAAATCATTTGATATCTTTTTTACCGTAAATGCAATCGTGCTAACATTTCGTTAAAATCTGTCTCTGTTTTTGCTTTTTATTTTCCTTACTTTGTCTTTCCTTTTTCGTTTCCTGAATTATATACGGTTTTTACATGATGTCTGTGGGAAGGGCACTTCACACGCGACCGTGCCGCGGCCGGTAGTAGACAATCAGTATTTCGCCCCCAGCAGGCGGAAACTATGTTAAGCTACGGATTTTTGTAGCGTTGCATATCAATGCACATGCGCCTGCACCGCAATCGGTGTGGAATTAATTTTATTACAATTCATGTGTTTATCTATCATTTATGGGTGTTTTTTTTTTTATATTATAACGGAGGCAAACGAGCTGGCGGGTCACCTGGTGGTAGGTGAATTCGCCGCTGCCCACAGACGCAAATAACAACAAAAGTGTTACTAGGCCGTTGCCATCTCATAACATTTAAAAGAAGGGAGGGGTAAAATATAGGATAGGTTTCGAAGGAATAGGAGTAGGAATAAAAGGGGACAGACCACCAGACACTAGTTAGTTTCTAACCAAATGCAACATCACAGCTCCTAGAACACTGCAACGTCGCACCGGTCCATCTAACAAACGTCAAAGTTCGGGTGGTCTGAAGGAAAGGGAAAGGGATGGGCATCCGGCTCTCTCGCTCACCAGACGAAACACGGCAGCCACTAGGAAGCCAGCCATTTCACGCTGATTTTCTGTGAGAGGGTAGTGTCGCACCGGTCGATCCTGCCCAATTATGTGCTACAGTGAACTGTAGCCGTGGATCTACTACCATAGTTCTCTTCTGTGTCGATAAACGTGTAATTCATTCCTCCATTCAAGAATGTATTAGAGAGCCACTGCCTTTTGCGTTTTGGGTTATCATACAGGACCCATTTCTCATCTCCTGTGATCAAGCGATCAAAAAACGCTTCTGTGTTGTGTCGTTGAAGCAATAAGTTGCATGTGATTGATCGGTTAGCCTTATTCTGTTCGGACAGATTATGCGGGACCCAAACACCTGCTCTGCTTACTTTTCCAATCTGCTTCAAATGTTCTTGGATGGTCGACCAAGGTTTGTTGAGACTGTTTGACAATTCCTCGATCGTCTGACACGGATTTGCTTCCACTTCCGCCCTTAACACGTCGTTGTCTAACGCTGATGGTCTTCCTGATCGATACGAGTCGGAAAGATCAAAATTACCCGATTTGAACTTGGAAAACCACCTTTGGCATTTACGAATGTCCAGTGCATTTGGATAAACATCGCAAATGTTTTTGGTAGCAACTGTTGCGTTATTTCCCTTGCGAAACTCAAAGAGCATGCAATGCCGGATGTGTACCTCTTCTGGTATTTGGCTGGCCATTTTACCCAAAATTACAAAAAAAAATTGTAATTCAATTGTCTATAAGTAAAGAAATCACTATAACCTCACAATGTCTTTGGTACGCCTCTGAACAAAACAATGAGCTGACAAATGACAATCAAGTATTGGCATGCGCAGAAACGACATTACTTTCCGGTCCCCCTATTACTGCTGATAAATAAAAAACCATCACCGGTGACGGACGAGAGGCGTGTGTTTGCACTCAACCCTTAACAAGTTTACAGGCGCTCTTCAACCGGTGCCTTGCTCCCCTACTTCGCCAGGAAGTGGAAGGAGGTAGTGGTCGTAGTGTTGCGTAAGCCCGATAGGGAGACAACACGCATCCGAAATCCATCCGGCCCAGCGGACTCTTGCCCGTTATGGGCAAGATCGCGGGGTAGATGATAGCCCAAAGGATCCGGTGGTACTCTGCACCGTAAATCAGTCGCGACCTATACGGCTTTATGCCGCAGAGGAGTACCACAGATTCCTTCTATGACATGGTCCAGCACATGCGGTCTCGCTTAAAGATCACCAAGGGATGCGTGCAGGGATCTGTGGGCGGTCCAACTTTCTGGACCCTCCTTCTTAACCCGCTCCTGGTGGAGATGGAGAAAAGCGAGGTGCTTTGCCGAGCGTTCGCAGACGACGCCGTGCTGATCTTTTCGGGGCAAGAGACCGCGGACATCAGTTTCAATCTATATATTGAATAGTGTAAGTTTTGCACCTCAAGCATTGGACAGTGGTTATGGCGTTTTGAAGCAAATAAATCGAGCACCGAGTGCATTCTGTCCTGCCCTTACATGTGGAATGTCTGGCTGCATCCCGGCCCCGCGCGTGCAGAGGCGCCGCCTGAGTGAAGGAGTGCCGCCCGCCGCCGCAGTGTTCGCGCAGCCGCCGCCGCCGCCGCACGTCTCCGCGCGCCTGCACGCGTTGCTTTATTTACAAGCCGGCCTTGGCGCTATTTCGACGCGTGCGCGAGTCCCCGCGCGGCTGGACCCTGCGTGAGTACACACTCCTATTGACAGTTTGGACGAAAAACTCAAATCTTGCACAGTTTTTATTATTATATTTACGCTGCTTTCTAATATTAGTGTATATACGTAAGTGTAATTTATAAAAATACGAGAAATATTCTGTCCCGAGGGCTCGACGGGAGAACCATTGTTACCGGTCTGCAGGGGCGTTCGAGAGGGTCGGTAATTAGCGCGCAAGGCCGGGCGCGACCTGCGCAGGAGTCGTCTCGGGTCGGCAGTTACCGCATCGATACGATCAGCACGCGGACAGGGCTCTGCCCGCTGCAGCAGTATAAATTAAAGAATAATGTATAAACACTGGACATTACGGAATGTTACTGCATCGTCGATAACGTCGGCGGGCCCCGGGCGACCCCGGCGCCGGGGTTCGCGCGTAACTTAAAACATAAACATGATAAAAATTATCATTTAACAGTTCGTGTCGAAAGTCAAGAGTCGCGAAATTATCGATAAAACTATAAGTCAATAGTTTAACTCTGGCCCGTTATCTCGATTTGTTTTGGATAGGGGTCCGGCGGGCGCGGGGTCACGTCGATACTGGCGACCCGCTGCGCTCGCCGCCGCAGCACGTTGGTAGCCATCCGTTGCGGCATTCTTTATCTTTACGGATATTTCTTTACCGCTGCTCACTTTGCACTCGCTTGTGCAAACGTCGAGCGTCAACGGAAGTGAGGGCGGAACCTGTGTTGTGGCGAGCTGCCGACGCCTGCGGTGCGCTGCGGGTGTGCCCGGCGAGCCGACCGGGGCCGACCGGGGCCGGCCGGGGCCGACGGCAACGGAAGCGTCCTCTGTTCATGTTTGGGCCTGCATTTCGGCGCATCGAGGACCGCGGCGCGGGGTTCCGCTGCGGCTTGTGGCCAGCTGTGCAAATAACAATCAATTAACTGCCAGCACGCAATGAATCCATTTGCAGCTGGACAAGATTATAATTGGTTAATTGGTTCGAACGAGCCGAGAGGCCGAGTGCAGGTCCATATGGCCATACCCATCAGCGCAGTAGCTGCAACTGCACCACCCGCACCCGCCTGCCAATGTTATGTTTAGATTACACGGATAAAGCGAGTGACGTCTACGACATTGGCGGGTCTTCAGCGGGCTGCGTGGGGGGGATTCTGGAGATACCGTGTGCGCGGTCAGGGCTAGGAGGCGAGGATGTGGGAGCAAATGAGGCGCGCGGCTTCGCTTGATGCGAAGTGATTGTACTCGCTGCAGGATGTACGCCGGCACCACTTCATTGTCCAATTAACTGCTCCTCCTCCGCCGCCGCCGCCGCCGCCGGGCCACGGTCGCGTCTATGTGATGACACGCGTATTACGTTCGAGCTGCTATTAAATGTACTGTTGTTTCTGTACAGCACGTTAAGTATTGAGTTTTTTAGTAATTATTCGTCAATAATATAAATAAAAAATCACTGTGTGAAATTAATGAAATTACAAACTAAGACACGTTTGCTTGTTCTTCTCAGCCCCCAACCCCCAGGCCTGCCTCCCTCCCGCGCGTCTCCGCAGGCCGAGCTGGTGCTCACATTACCATTAAAATTAAATTTGTTTATTTGCAAACAGGGGATCGGTTTCCAATTTGTCATTAATATGAAACCAATTTAGCTCGTGTTAGTATTTAACATCTTGCCCTGCTGATTCTTCGGCGGGGCCCGCCCGCGCCCGCGCCCGCCCCCACGGGCAGCGGGCAGCGGGCAGCGGGTGTGCGTGGGCGGGGCGCCGCGTCACCCGCTACCCGAGCGCGCGGGCCGGGCTATATCGGGATGAGAGGCCGCCGGCCGCGTCCGACGCCGCGCCCGCCGCCGAGCCCGCCGAGCCCGCCGCTTCAGGACCTGGTGACCTCCCGAGCGAGAGCGCCGCGCAATGCACTAATTAAATTTAAATGTTTTTTTACTACTTCGATATGATTTTGCGTAGCGGCTAACGAGTTATCGCGCGCCGCTTGCGTCTCCCGGCGGATCCTCACAAATATTTCGTCTGATAATAACATTCTGATACCAGCATTATCTACCGATACCGGCTCGCACCGCGCCGCGCCGCACCGCGCCGCACCGCGCCGCACCGCGCCGCACCGAGACCCTCGCTGTCTCTATTGAGAACGAAGTAGCGGCCGGACCCCACTGACGGACATCGCCCAGCGGTGGGTAAGCTTATGAATGAAAATATTTGAAGTCTTGAGACTTGTATCGCAACATGGTCTCAGATAATCCCGTAATACAGTCATTGGTCACGACGAATCAAAACGCAGACTGCAACTGCGCAGACGCAGATGGACGACATCACGGTCCCCCGCCGGAACATTCCGGATGAATGGTCGTCGCCCCTCGCCCCTCGGCTCTCGGTCCTCGGCCCTGGGCCTGCCCCAACTCGCCGCCGTTGCGGTGGCGGTAGAGATCGCCGAGTGTCCTGTTATCCTTGTTATGTAGACATCGCTCACGTGTAACATCAGTTTCCAGAGCATCCGTTTCCGGTGCTGTACGCGGCAACCACACAAGCATGTCGACAGCGGTGGAGAGCTTTGCGTTGGGCGAGCCGCGGGCGGGCGGGCTCGCGGCGCCGGTGGGCGCGCCGCGCGGCCCCGCCGGCCCCACGCGCAGCCCGTGGGACGCGCAGTTCCTGCCGCCGCCGCTAGTGCTGGAGGACCGCGCACGCGCTGCCCAGGTACGCCTTGGCTTTCTCCTGTTCCATTCCTCCCTGTTCCGGGCTCGCGGTGCTTCCTGGCGTAGGCGTCCGAGGTCCGCTACGATTTTACTGGATATTCACGTACTTTTGAAACAAATGGTACAAATTCGATGCAACGATTAAGTTTTACATCTCCTTTTCTCTCTTTTCACTGGCGACAGGTCACTGTTGTCGGAGACCTTCTAGGTAGGTACCAGCGCAGCTCCTATTGCAGCCTACTAACAGTGGTATACAAAAATTTCTGTATTCTGGTTTGAAGGGCATTGTAGTTAGTGAAATTACCTATAATTAATCTTGTGTCAAGGCGACGACCACAATTTGGGGCTGTATATACCACTGTGTGTGGCGCTAATCGCCACGCTTATCACTTATCATCAGGTGGACGTCCTGTTCGTCCCGTCGCTTTTTACAATAAAAAAATTCTCTGTTCAACGTGGGGGAAATGCCTGCGCATACCGGTCATCGCGGGGACAAGGACAGGTTATGTCGGATTTACACCGACTAAAACCCCCACGATGTTTCATCTCGTCGCCTGATGACGCAGGATAGGGAGAGCGACACATCCAATACTGACACTCCTCTTCCCTCGCGGTCTCACCGCTGCCGCATCAGCGGTACGGCACCGCTTAATCGCAGAAGTAGCTCCCTCCGCGACTCCACTTTGGCTGCAAAGGGCGGTATAAAGCCGCCCATGCAGTCCACCGGCACGAATCTTAGGTGAGCTCACGGTGGAACACCGGTGCTTTAACCTGGAGCGGCCGCCTCGGTCTGGCCTACATTTCGAGCTGGTCGGGTCGGTTCCTCTTTGGTTCACTGTGGGCGACCCAGCCACGGCTACTAAGCCTCTCCGCCAGTACAAGGCGGAGGGAAGGAGAAACCTGTTGGGGGCGTGAGGGCGCTGCAGGCACGTTAAGTTAGCCAGCTGTAACTAGTTGCTTTGATCCGAGGGTTCTGTCAGTATTCAGTTCGTCACCCCACATCATAGTTCTATATACAAGGTTCTATTATTATTGGACGGGAAATAAAAAAATGTGTTGCCCTGTCATCAAAGAAACTACATTTAATATTTATTAATCACCTAGGCAATCTTTTCTTCAATAATATTTACTTATACACAATAGTAGATTTCACTCTTTTCTTTGTCCGTGCCTCTCGGACAACGACAGGCCCGCTTCTTCTGTTATGGCAGAGGGCACTGGTCACTCCGCCACCGGTCGCTCCGGCCCGACTCCACACTTCCCTCCGACGCAGCGAGTCGCGTGAATTCAAGTTAAACAAATATTTATACCAACTATTTCTTTATATAACCGTATAGTTACATAGATGGTTATTATTTATACATACTAGTCTCAGTCCACTTGACACGACGACTCCGCGCTGACCCGCGCCGACCTCCGAAATAACTCCTCCAACGGGTTTCCCACCTTGTCGTGGCGGTGGGGCTTAGTAAGCGTGGGGCCCGACACGGTGAAGCTAAGCGGAACCCACCCGGTCTGCCCGCGGCGAAAAGTCGGCTGAAGCTGCCGCTCCAGGTTCGAGCACCGGTTGGGATAACTGAAGCTCACTGGAGCGGCCTGGGGCCCGGGGGCGACTTTATGCTGCCCCCTACGGCCTTATACTCCGACGATTCGGCCCATATAACCGGATGGTTGGAGGGGCCATGGGAGGTGGTGGGTAGTTGCCCCCTGCGGCCGGCTGCGAGGGCCTAGGTGGGGTTGCGGAGGACATATTCTCCGCGTCCAACTGGTGTCGCACCGGCGATGCGGCAGCGGTGGGGCCGCGGGGAAGAGGAGTGTCGGTATTACAAAGCGCCGTTCTCCCTATCTTCCGCGGCCGCTAGCGGGTAGCGGCGGACCTAACATGTGTTCGCCGCGGAGAGGATATCTCCCGGGGCTGATCGTGGTCTCTTTGGCGACGGGTTCGCGGGAATCCGTCGCCCGCACAAAGGACACCGAGATGGTGGCGCACTGCATGTTCCGGTGCGCCCTGCAGGGGTGGTTTGTCCCTCTCTACTGAGGTGTGGCTGCGCAAGCGGCCAGCGCCGGTGAGGGTCGCGGACAAAGGCACCAAGCCGTACCCGTGACCCTTGCCACCAGGCGACGAGTCGGGAACATCGTGGGGGTTTTAGTCGGTGCGAGTCCGACATAACCCGTCCTCTCCCCCGCGAGGACGGGTATGCGTAGACATTTCCCCCAAATAAAACTAATAAAAAAGACCTCCGACATAAGCAATAAACATTACCAAGCCACCTTCACCGCGGTAAGCTCCGCGTAACTACATCACCTATAGCAATTGTCGCACTTCGAGAATCCTGTGCGTGCGCACTGAGGCGCGCGAGCGATGACGGTGACGGTGATGGTGATGGTGACGCGGTGCACAGGTGCAGGCGCGGCTGGCCGGGATGGTGCTGTGCGGCGCGGCGCTGGAGCGCGTTGGCGAGACGTTCGCGCTTGAGCTCGAGCGGGGCCTGCGCCAGCTGCCTTCCAGCCTGCAGATGGAGAACACCTACGTGCCAGAACTGCCTAACGGCACTGGTGAGTATTAGACGTCGGCCCAGGCGGTACTTACGCGCTTCTTGCTCTTTTCTGAATTGTGATATACAAAAGACTCGTATCAGCTCAGCTCAGCACAGTGGATTCTTCATCCATTTTCTTAAATGGTCCGGATTAAATGGCGCAGCTCGATGCCGCGTGCGTCCTGCCCGCCGCAGTCGGCAGTTTAACCGTAAATTGCATTCATGGTGCCGAATGCTTTGACCTGGTGCATGCGCATGACTCAAGCCCTGGGCGCGCGCTCCTGCACGGGTGCGAGGCGCAGTGATGACACGCCGCAGTCGACAAGCAGTGCGAAGAGAACAAAGGGTAATACTTCGTCATGCAGTGACTCCATCAGTGAGCCGCCTCACTCGATGACATTGGAGAAGGAGCTGCTCTTCGTCACTGTTTTAGCTCTCTCTTTATATTTTTATTACAACCACTACGCAGCGTGGGCACAGGCCGACGTTTCTTTGAACTAACCGGCAGACCAGAACGCTGTACCGCCCGCGGCAAAACTTTATAGAAAGAAGGAATAGTATTGATTAATAAATAAGATCAATTGATATTCACGTCATTAAGAGAAAGTAAATTTAAAAGAAACAGAGCGGACCACTTTTTATTTTTTTTTTTAACATGTGTAATAAAATGCTAACGGAACGCTCACCCCGGGACCCATAGTGAGCCGGTGCTGGGATAGTGTCGGGCTCCACCCGACTAAAAGGCTTCACACGGTATTCCTGCCTCATCCACATACACGAGGGTCGCGGGAAAACGTATTTCAGTTCATCCGCGACAACCGATCGGCGCCCGAATGAACGGGTCCACCCCGGGGAGAGCGGACCACTGCCCGCCATCTCCCATGGCCCCTCCAACCATCTGGTTATGTAGGCCGATTCATCGGGAATCCAAACCAACAACTTGTTTTTTTTTTTTTGCTCTCTTTACCGATTTTCCTTGCATCTTCTCCTCTTTCTGGGGCACTCAAGTGTTACAAAAACGGCTTCGTAGACGCTCCACCGTCGCAATACCAACTCCATGATTACGTGGATCTGCGATATGTCTGGTTTCATTTAAAGCCGCTCCGGATCTCATATCATCGATCCGTGAAATTTCTCAGCCTTCTTAAGTCCGGGAAGCAAACTGGACCTGTATTCAATCGCTGTATCCCATCCATCATCTCACGTCTCGCGTCCTTATACAATGGGCAGTCCCACAGTACGTCTGCATGTCCTACTCCTCCCCCGCCAAGTTTCAACAGCACGCGCTATCTGCGCAAAGTTTCTTGCGTAGAGACGTTTGCAAAAGCCACTGTGTCCGGTCAACAGTTGCGAAACTTTGTAGTGGGGTTCGACCCGAGTTGCCTCGATCCGCCCCCTCGCGCACGGGAAATATCGATAAAGCTCCCTGCTTCTATTCCACTTCTACCACCGCTCCTCCCAAATGTCGGGCATCTTATGTCACATCACTCCTCTTTGGTTGCCGATTCGCGAGTATTACTCATTATCCCTGTGCGGGTGAGCTCGGAGTCGGCCGATAGCACTCCGGCGACTATTTGGATTTCACCGGAGCTCGTAGATTGCTATGCCTTGAACAGAAAGATCAAAGCAATCCTTAGGTTGCGCAGTAGCGCACTCCACTCCATATGCAGGAAAGCTCGCTCATGCCAACATGGCGGAACATACGTCACCGTAACCACTAAGGTACCCTGGTACAACATCTTCAGTACCCTGTACCTTACAGCCCATGTGGATGCTGATATCTGCGATACCTCGCGAAACCCTTTGTCGCACGTTCCCCGATCGACGACGCTCGCCGCGCGAAAGGTAAACTAAGATCCTCCACCACCCCTAATAGTACGGCTTACGCGAAGGCCCGGTACGTATCGCCACCAAGTCGTATAGTAGGTGGGCACAGGAACTTACTCTTCGCTGTAATCGTGGCTATTTTTGTGGGGAGAATATCAATCGGTTGTGCTCCCCCAATCGCACAGGAGCTTCAGAACATCCGAGTCTGTGGCCTCTACACCCACTCTCGACAGTGCTTCGACGATCGCCGTTACGTCGGCGTACTCCAGGAGTCGAGATCCGTCTGGTAATGCTAAGCGGAGGAAGTCGTTCATGACGCACGGCCCCGCGGCGGTTGCCAGTAGTATTAGGTTCGCAGAAGTATTTGCGCTTCGCTGTAAATGTCCTGAAGGTAACTTGTTCACGGTACGTTGTTGCCTGCGCTGGCAGCCGCTGCTGGTGTCGGTAACTGTAATAACCATGTGCAGAGGAAGGAGTATTCTTGGCGCTGGATCTCGGCGGGACTAATTTCCGCGTACTGCTTCTGGAGCTGGCGGACGGGCAACTGGTGCGCGAGGACGTCAAGCAGTATCATATCAGGTAGACTATGTTATTGTAACCTACTCCTCTTTTTTAAATTATGTTGAATTTTAAATAACTCTTAAACAATATTTGGGAACTCCGATAATCATAGTTTACGTGACCAGGACGCACACTGTGCTTTTTAGTTTATTTATATTATTTTGTGATCGTCTCGATCAGGGGCTTTGTTCTACAGTTCTGTTGTGTTTACAGTAATATTCACTTCTTTTAGGTATATAAATAATATATAAAATAGGAGGATGAATATTTGTTGAGATAGTCTGATGCCGTTTGTGTGTGCTTTATTTTCTTATTTACAATCCCTTCACGCTTGTAGAGGGCTCCACGTCTTGTTACGGGTTTACAATATTTGTTAATTTTTAAGACCCCGACACAAGTTTTTAATTTCGTATTCTCACAATTAAAAAAAAATGTGGAGATGGCATACGGCTCCAGTAAACATACAACACATAATAGATATAAAGGGTACTCTGACCCAAAGGTTAGTCCTTTGTACGATACACCACCTTCACTAGCCAGTTGCACTTGCAGACGCATTGTAAAGTGTTGGAATTGACATCACCACCAACTACGTAGTCGGCGCGGATCGTAACCCGTGGAATGCTCATAGAATGGTAAAACGATTACATCGGAACCTTGAGAGATCGTACTCCCACCAGCAATCACATACATGAAGTAAATGCATAACTCCGCCAACCACGGTAGTGGATATAGCCAATAAATATCATTATTATTATAAACCATCAGGTATAGAGTCTTTGTCGTTGAGTAAAATGTTGTTTTGATCAAGTTTGTCGCGCCCACCGACAGCTCGCCACATATCTTAAAATATAGGTAGCTATTCAGGCCTTCATTTGCAAATTTCATAAAATAGAGAGGGCAGACAGTCTGCAGCCTCGTCATCGAGTGACCCCCGACTTGAAAAAATCTGATAAAATTAAGTGTCAAACCATAACGCAAGGCGCAACTTTCAAGGTGACACTTATCCAAATGATCGTCGAAGACGTCATATCATTGAACTGCAACAGACATGCAATCGACTATCATCGGTGCACATCATCGTGAAAGGCGCACAAGACATCACAGCAGACATCAATATCTTGCAAAAGTCCTCAGCCTGTCAGATCTGTGAGACGCATCAGTTCAGTAACGGTGCAAACGTCACGCTACGACAAGACGCAATATCAATGTTTGATAAGCATCGAGGCAGTAGCTCGCGTCCGCTTCCGCTACCTCATAATGCATCGACACAGTTCGAGTTGACTTTGGAATAAACAAATATTATTAAACACGACGTATCATAGTGGCAAGACACTAAGACGCCGAGTACCCACGTATCATAGAGCCGAAGCCCTAAGACATGGCTCTGAGTATTTCGATATCACCGAAGTGCTAACTCATTTCCCGAACCGGAGTATAATCAAGTAGTTACATAAATAACCGCCAACTACACCCGGCCGGTATCTCACCTTCTCCACCAACTTGATGTTATATGTTAATTATGCCATGCACCATTTTACACGGTTTCGAACTCGTATACTTTATAAATTTCATTTTTAAAGACCTTCACACTCATACTTTATTATATTGTATAGTAATACATTATTATTTGCATTCTCATATATTTCTGGAAATCGCACCGATATAACTTTTATAACTCATCACTGGACACTTTCACACTTTTATACATTCATAATTTTTCACCGTACAATCGTATTTGCATTTTTATATTTTAGCATTTCAATCGGTATACTATACAGTACACCATTCCTATTGATTCCTTTAATATATATTGGAGGTCGGTAATAATCTCCAATCAATAGTTAAACCAATTCGCACGAAGCATATTTTACATTCGACACGTACATGTGCGCGCAGTGCATGCCGGAGCCCGCGCGTGCGTATCATAGGAGCGCGAGAGTGCGCGTGCGCGCGTCTGCGCCGCGCCCGCTCGCCCGCTCGCCCGCTCGCCCGCTCGCCCGCTCGCCCGCTCGCCCGCACGGCCGGTCGATGCACGAACTGTTCCTTATTACGTCCTTAGGGCTTTTCACGAACCACCAACTATTGAACTTTAACTTTTTGTTTATGATAATGAATCTTTTTCAAATTTAACTTCTTTATATATTATATCCGCATTTTAGACATAGAATAAAGTTTGTTTAAAATATTTTTGTATAGGTATATTTTATAGACACATCTATTTCACTGTTTTAACTTTTGCTGAATTATAATAGGGGGACCGGAAAGTAATGTCGTTCTGCGCATGTCGATATTTACTTATCTTTTATCAGCTCACAGGGTATTTCGAAGGTGTGCAAAGTCTTTTTAAGGTTATTGTGACTTGTTTAGTTCCAAATAATTCAATATTAAACTTTTTTTCTGCAATTTAGGGTCAAATGGCCAACCAAGTACCAGAAGAGCATATTCGGCATTGTATGCTTTTTGAATTTCGCAAGGGTAGTAACGCAACAGTTGCGATATTTATCCAAGTGCATTAAACGTTCGTAAATGCCAAAGATGGTTTTCCAAGTTCAAATCCGGTAATTTTCATCTCTCTGACTCCTATCGATCAGGAAGACCAACAACATTAGACAACGACATGCTAAGGGCAGAAGTGGAAGCAAATTCATGTCAAACAATCGAGGAACTGTCAAACCTTTAACCAACCTTGGTCGACCATCCAAGAACATTTACACCAGATTGGAAAAAGAAGCAGAGCAGGTGTTTGGATCCCCCATAATCTGTTCGAAGAGAACAAAGCCAACCGATTCATCACATGCAACGTATTGCTTCAACGGATTCACCATACAGAACCGTTTTTTGATCGTTTGATCACTGGAGACGAAAAATGGGTCCTATATGATTTACATCCCAAAAACGCGCTTCTGTGTGTTTGGTGGTGTTCGCGGAATTGTTCACTTTGAAGTGCTGAAACCTGGACAAACTGTTAACCGATCTTTATTGTGAACAATTGGATCGGGTGAACGAATCTTTAATTGAGAAGTATCCTGCGATTGTCAACAGGAAGGGCGTCGTTCTGCAACACGACAATGCCAGACCGCACTGTGCAAGGCGAACACTAGAAAAAATAAATGAATTGGGGTGGGAGGTACTGCCTCACCCACCATACTCGCTTGATATTGCACCCTTGGATTTCCATTTATTCCGATCGCTACAGCACTTTCTTAGTGGCAAAAAATTTGAAAATATGGATGATGTCCAAAATACCATCTCGAGATATTTTAATCAAAAAACAATTGATTTTTATCGATTCGGGATTGACAACACTAGATGGCAAAAGGTTATTGATAACGGGGGTGATTATTTCATTGATTAAAAACAAAGCCATTAAAAAATTAATTATTTTGAAATGAATATCAAAAAAACGACATACTTTCCGGTCCCCCTAATGTTTTCAAATTTATACATTTTAATAAATTTTGTTTGAGCTGTTTATTATTTAATACTTTTTATAGGATCATTAATTAATTTTTATAAATTATTGTATTTCGTTACATTATCTAAACTACATTGACGTACTAATTTTGCACGCGAGTCTTGAATGTTTGGCTCTGCAGTCCCTAACTGGACCGCCCAGCCGTCGCAGCACGCGACGCGACCTCAGGCCCCAATGACGCATTCCGCGCAAGTTCTATGTTCTACAGCACTTCCACAAAATGCACGATAACATTACCTGGACGTTTCAGTGACTCGCTGCGCTTGGGTCCCGGCGAAGACCTGTTCAATTTCTTGGCAGATTGTGTGCAGGATTTCCTTCGCAGCGAGGGGATGGAGGACGAGGCGCTGTCTCTGGGTAAATCCATTTTTTATTCCAAATACTAAAATCTGGTACGTTCAGTGAGCACTGAAGTTGGCGTGACCGTTCAGCCAGGCTGCTATTCGTGCTAGCACTGCAGCCACGCTATCGCGTGCTAGATTGCAGGGAGTGGCGTCGTGGTTGCAGGGTTCACGTTTTCGTTCCCGATGCGGCAACACTCGATATCCTCGGGTGAGCTGCTCACGTGGACCAAGTCTTTCTGCTGCGGCGGCATGCGCGGCGTGGACGTGGCGGCGCTGCTGCAGCGCTGCTTGCGCGCGCGCGGGCTTCGCGTCACCGTGCAAGTGCTGCTCAACGACACCACTGGCACCCTTGTCGCTGGCGCCCACCTTGACCCTGACGTGGGGGTGAGTACACGATGTTCACGATAGTGCATAACGCAAGTTTCTTTATGGTGATCGAATGCGAATGACCAACAGATCGGCGTGATCATGGGCACGGGCTCGAACGGGTGTTACGTGGAGCGCGCGGAGCGCGTGCGTCACTGGGAGGCCACCCACGAGCACGTGCGCGACGTCGTGGTGGACATCGAGTGGGGCGCCTTCGGCGATAACGGCTGCCTAGACTTCCTTAAGACGGAGTTCGATCGCGAGGTGGACGACAACTCACTGCTCGCGTCCTCGTTCACGTCAGTGTGGAGTTGCATGTTTTCGCTTTAAATTATTTTGCTTCGAATGTTAATTTAAAATGTATAGGAAAATCGGAAATTGGCCGCCGCAGGTTCGAGAAGTACATCGGCGGAAAGTACCTGGGCGCTCTGCTGTGCGCGGTGCTGGGCGCGCTCGCGCGGGACGGCCTCTTCCCAGCCGCGCCCGCCGACCTCACCGCGCAGCATCTCAGCATGTTCGAAGAGTGAGCCTTTCAACTTTACACACGCATGACTCCTCCAAGTGTCATCTTCCGTGGTGCACCCCGCTGTACGGCGGCGTGCAAACGTCACTGTTATCAGTTGGAAGGATTCTGTCGGTAGGTAGGGTGCAATTGTTGCTGTGATGAGGCTTGCCAGTACTGGTTAATTGCTCGGCGAGCTGTTCCACTCCCGAACAAACATCACAGCCTCGAGCGGGTGAATGTTTCCTTACATGCGTCAGTTTGTTGTGCAAGACAACAATAACAGCGCACGCCATGCGCTGCGCTGTGCCTGCATGTGCGCTGTAGTGTGCGTTTGCGTGTGCGTGTGCGCAGGGAGAACTGCGCGGGCGCGTGGCGGCGCACGGCTGCGGCGCTGGGCGCGGCATGCGGCGGCGCGGGCGTGGCGCGCGCGGACGCGCTCGTCGCGCAGCATGCTGCGCGCGTCGTCTCCAACCGGGCAGCGCAGCTTGTCTCTGTGTGTGAGTAGATGCTTGTGAACACACACACGCACATACACACGATATCGCTCCCATACATGTAATCATACAGTAGCAACAGATCAAAGCGAGCGCGAGCCGCACTGAAAATTCTCGCAAGTTCAAAAATGCTCCAATGTAGCTGCCAACATTTTTGGTGTGTTCCGAAGTAGACTCTGAGCTGCTAAGACTGGAAGCGCTGAGGAGAGCAGTAGGCCCATGTTCCCTAGAGGTCTATTCTAAGACGATTTCTGTCACATTCACCGCATCTTCAGGGCTCTTGCAGCATAACATAAGGGTTTATCTCTGGTTTTTGGAAATAAGTGTAAGTCGCAGCGTGGCAGGTCGGGACTGTGCGGTGATACCTGTAAAGATAAGACATTCCGGTGGAAGAACACGGCAACCATCTTCTTTAATTCAGTTAGCAGATATTAAAAAGAAAACACCCTTTTCTTATTTTCTTGTGCTTACGGGTTCGTAATTATAAATCCAGTTTCCGTCACCTGTGACGCAGTGTCGCTGTCATCTTCGTTGAACCATTCGCGATTACATACTTTTTTTATCTTGGGACAAAGTACGTGGAATCTATCCGGGGCGAAGCTTCCTGACGCCTTATTGCTAGCGTAATATTTTTGTACTTGACTACTAACAATACTTAAGCTTGCCCGCCTATGCAGGTGTCACTATCATACCTTCACCCCTCACGCGCCGCACAGCACTGATACACATTATCATAACCATTGTGACGCTAGTAAGGATGATATACACGGCACCTCACTGTGCTCGTCGTCTTAGGACATAGGATGTGAAGACTCCTTACCCCAGTAATTACACTAACGGCAGCGCTCTTCAAACCAGAACACATCAGCTGTAATGGGGGCTGCGGTAATACCTATTTAGCCGGTCCGGCAAGAGAGACCTACCGCCAGTGAAAACAGTGAAAGTTATCTTCAGATGTCGCAGCTGAAGGACTTCCCTCCCGCAGGTCACCACTGCGACGGCTCCTCCCGTGCCTCAACTCGTCTAAGCAATTGTTAACAGCGGCGCGAGATGAAAATCTCTCCCATATATGTTTGTTCTTTACAGCAGCAGTTAAGGTCTTGATCGACCTTTGTTCTTCAGTAGTGGTATAATTCTCCTCATTAATTTCATCCATGAATCCATGATGTAAGATTTTGTGGCCATGCCACCAAAGTGATAAACCACTTATGTCGTCGCCCTTTACTCCTCTAGATGCGCAGTCGGCTGGATTTTCATGTGTACCTATATGGCGCCACTGCTGGGGATCCAACATTGTGTGTATCTCTGGAACTCTGTTGCTCACGAAGGTGTTCCATCTAGTTGGCTCTGCTCTTAACCAGGCTAACACCACAGTCGAGTCCGACCACGTGTGCAGTTTCTCCTTGGGGATTGACATCACTTGGGAAACTTCGAATAATAGTTTGGTTGCAAGCAAGGCAGCGCATAATTCATGTCTCGGGATACTAATCTCTTTCTCTACAGGCGTAACCTTTGTTTTTGCCGTAATAAGGGTGACGTGAATCTTTCCGGTCTCATCTTTCACCTTGAGATAAAAGACGCCAGCATAAGCAGATTGAGAGCTGTATGCGAATGCGTGGAGTTCTATATCATCTTCCTTGCAGAAGTGTAGCCATCGTGGTATACTGAGACTTTGAACACGACAAAGGCACCGTCTCAATGAACACCACTCCCTGTAGAGTTCCGCTGTTACCTCCTCGTCACATTCCAATTTCGATTTCCACAATGTTTGCATAAAGATTTTGCCTGAAACAACAACGCGCGATCCAGCCCATGAGATCGTATAGTCTAGCAATTTGGGAAAGAATTTTACGCTATGTTAGCTTGTCGTTTATCTCTAGTAACTGCAAAGTGTATTCGAAATTATCGGTGTTCCTCTTCCAACAAATTCCCAACGCCTTGATTACATTGTTAATTTTAAACGTCATGGATGGATTAGATCTCCTGCTCTCCTCTTCAACACGATTCATTAGCACACTGCCATTGATGCACCACTTTTGTGAACGGAAACCACCTAATCTCAATAAACTGTTAATTTCCTCATAAATCTCTACTGCCTTTCTTTCTGTTTCACTTCCTGTTAGAAGATCATCCACGTAGTAATCGTGTAAAGTAATTTTAGCTGCAGTTGGATACTTAGCTTCTTCATCCTTTGCCAAGTGCTGGGAAGCTTTCACGGCTAAATATGGAGCGCAGGCAGTTCCAAACGTAAGTCTCGAAAGTTTGTAAAGTTCTATAGGGCCGATGTTATTTGGCCTTCATAAAATTCTCTACCACCGTACCAGATCAGCCATTATGCAAAAAGTACGACGTCTCCCTCATTAAAATATGGCGCAAGTCCTGCTGCAACTTGGGGCCGACCAATAGACAGTCATTCAATGAGACGTTGTTTATTCCTTTGCAAGATGCGTCGAATACTATGCGAACTTTAGTGGTTTGCTTATCTTCACGCACGACGGCATGGTGAGGGAGGTACGCGGCCTTTTCATTGTTGATTTCTTTCTCGTCTATTATTCGAGTCATGTGATTCTGGGTTTTATAATCATCTATCACGTTTTTATACTCTTCTTTCAATGATTGAGATTTTTCGAATTTTCTTTCTAAGTACTGAAATCTTCTCACAGCTATGTCCTTCGACTTTCCTTCAATACATTTTGGTCTTAAATCTTTGAATGGTAGGTGAACTACATAGCGACCTTCGCTATCTCTTGTAGTCGTAGATTCAAATAGTTCTTCGCATTTTAGTTCTTCTCTGGTGAATTTCTTATAAATAGCGTCCGACTCTCTTTCTAAATCCCAAAATTGCTTGAGTAAATGGTCTTCACTTGTTCTTATGTGAAAGCCAATGACTAAAGTGTTGCGTGATGATGAATCTTATCTCACTCGACCTGAGAGAATCCACCCAAACCTTGTCTCTTGTGCTATGGGACCCTTGCCTGATGGGTGTTTCATGGGGCTCATATGATCTCTTCGTAGACTTCAACTACTAGTATTAAGTCGATCTTAGCTAGTGACCCGTAACTTGGATCAGCCAGTGGCACATTTTTAATTTCCAGCCAGTCAGCGATTGTCGTTTGACAGGTAGAAAAAAATGATGTCAGTTTACTCAATACGTAGGCATCGAGTTGTATCGAATACTTTGAATGATGAATAGACTCCACATTTAATGACACCATTGTCTTTGATCTTGCTGGACTGTCTCCTATTCCAGATACTAAGCCATTGATGAAGATTCTCTTTAAGCCTAGTAACTGTGCAGTAGCTTCTGTGATGAATGATTCCTCTGAACACGGATCAATCAAAACTCGAACAATTTGTGAGTAGCCATTTGTTGATCGTGCCCTAACTACAGCTGTAGCCAAGAGCGTCTCTCTATAATTATTTTCTGTAACTAAATAAGCTACCAAATTTTCTGTAGGTACACTTCTACAGTTGATGAAGAGATGATTGATTGCTTCCCGATTCTCTCAAAATGCGGCAGTGTATGATGTCTTCTACCACAGCGACGGCAACAAGCTGTCGCGCGACATTCCTTTACAGAATGGTTAGGTGCAAAACAGTTGAAGCACAGCCTCTTTGATTGTATGAACTCGGATCGCTCTTTAGGAGACTGGTTTCCAAACTGCTTGCATTGGTACAGTAAGTGTGGACAATTACACATCGTGCAGCTAACGTTTGTTAGTTTGTTGTCCTATAGTGTGGTTGAATAAAATGCTTTTGCTTTAGGGATAGCTTGATAGTCTCTCTGGAGGCTTTAATGCTGCTTTGTTACTACCGCTGACCATCTCAAATGTGCGAAATCTTGTCTCTAAAAATTTCACTAGCTCGTCCCAAGTTGGCAACCACTTCGAGTCTATTTGACTGATTTGCATCTCCCACAGCTTGCGAGATTCTGATCGAGCTGAGACACCACCATGTAATTGATGATAACGTCCCATGACTCTATATTGATGCCAAGGTTCTCTAGAGATTTAAGAGGAGATGCTGTGATATCGAGAAGTTATTTGATAGATTAAGCTGATTCATTTGCGTTTCGTTAAGAGAACAAACGTTTCTTGATTCCGTTGCAATTGTATCTCTTATTGTTGTATCGGCGGGTTAATTGATTGAACGCCTCTTCATAATTGCTGTCGGTAGTTGAGAAATTTTTTAACAGAGATTCTGGCTCACCAGTAAGACTACTTTTCAGGTAGCGTAATTTTGTACTGAACTTAAAGCAGCGTTTCTATGTATCAGTGGTGTAAACATATCGTAGAAAGTCTGCCACTCATCGTACGATCCGGAAAATTTTGGCAACTGAATCTGTGGCAATTTAACCTTCGTGCTTGATGGAACTAAAGGGTAAAAAGTAAAGGTAGAACTAAAGACACGGGTAGACGTTTGTGCGACGTACTCCTGCAAGTCATCTTTCATTCTGGTTTTATAATCGGTGTAAATGTAAATATCTTCGAATTTACTGTGTATATCCTCCGTGAAGTAGGGGAGTTTCAATTTCTCATCTCTTTTGACACTTTCAGCGATGTCGAAGTGTGTTTTGGTAAAAGCTTCCATTAGTTTCTCTAACATTTCAAGCCTTGATTCTATATATTATATGAAGTTTTCAACCGATCTTTACCAGTCTTCTTGTAGTTAGAGTAAGTTTTCATTGAATGCTCAAGTTTGTCCTCTTGTTCCAGTAGTAACTGATCCATTTTCATAGATTGTTAAAATTCTCACTCATCATAAATCTTTTTAGTCCGTAATCACGCAAGTCTTTTCTTTTCTGACGATTTTATAAGTCCCAGTTTTCTTACCACACTGCACAGTGTTACGTCCGCTTCACCTTTGCTCCCGGGTTTCGGCACCAAATGTTAGCACTAAATAATCACACCCTGCTGCTCTATTGATTATACAGATAATTATGTGTTGTTAAAATTAGATAAAGTCGGCATTGAATTTTTATCACTTTTTATTTACCGAACAATATCTCACCTCATTGTTCCTGTACAACACTCTCACATTGACGAACATTATTCAAAATTGCAGGACCTTTTAAGTGGACCAAAGCGTTTTTCAGCAAAACGAACGAATTAAAAAACTCCATGGTTACCTATCGTTTTAGACAAACAAAACCCATTTTCATTATAATTATTCATTTGATTTAAATATTGATGTAAGTTCACACTTTGCATCTACCGATATAATTGATTACATAATACCTCGTGCACTGACGCGGCCCGCCCGCACGCCGGCGCGCTTATCGTTTGTGTAACGCTCATTTGTATGTGTATTGTCCGTGATGTCCGTGATGTCCGTGATGTCCGCAACTGTTGACATAATTGTTTAAAAAAAAGTTAAATGCACGTGCACGTGCGCAGGCGTGGCGTGCCTGCTGCGGCGCATGGGGCGCACGCGCGTCGCGGTCGCGGTGGACGGCTCCGTGTACAAGCGGCACCCGCGCATCCAGCTGCTCATGAACAAGTACATCGCGCTGCTGGCGCCCTGCCACCCGGTCAGTGCTCGTTACCTAACATAACCTCCTCGTGTTTGTTGCCACTCGCGGGAGTGCCGAGCGCCCGCGCCCGCGCCCGCGCCCGCGCCCGCGCCCGCGCCCGCGCCCGCGCCCGCGCCCGCGCCCGCGCCTGCTGCCGCCGCGCGCCGTCGCGCTATTCTCCCTCAGCTTTATTTTATTATTGAAAAGAAACATGTAACAATAGCTTCGATGCGCACGTCCGATTATTTTGTTACAAATAATGCATTTGTGCACAGTTCACGCTGCTGGGCGCCGAGGACGGCAGCGGCAAGGGCTCCGCGCTGACGGCCGCCGTGGCAGCGCGCGTCGCCGCGCGCAGGCCCCGCTAGCGCGCCCGCTGCAGCCCGCAGCCCGCAGCCCGCAGCGCGCCGCATCTGTTCTTTATAATTGGCAAGTGCCCGGGCGATACTGGTTACTCCTCAACGACATGTGTACACACATTCAGGCAAACGTAAAATATTTGTTTGTAAATATTAACTAATGTAAATACAAAGTTGCTGTCCACGCAGCGGCACGGACGGACGGATGCACGAATTTCTAATTGTCACTAAGGAAGTAATAAGAAACGTGCTTCTCCAGTTTCAGAATAATAAATACTCTGAAAACTCAAAACTGGATTCTGATCCAATGGCCCATTCGGTCATTACATTGATCACACTTGTCCATTACTGGGAAGTAGACAAACATATCGATCAAGTTGATATTTTTTAACTTATTTATGTAATATATCAGCGGTGAAACAAAGTTACATTGATCAGCATACGGAGAAGGTTGGAGTCAGTCTGCAGCCGCCGCTGTAGGCGCACAGCGTTGGCGCACAGCGTTGGCGCACAGCGTTGGCGCACAGCGTTGGCGCACAGCGTTAGCGCACAGCGTTGGCGCACAGCGTTGGCGCACAGCGTTGACGCACAGCGTTGGCGCACAGCGTTGGCGCACAGCGTTAGCGCACAGCGTTGGCGCGCAGCGTTGGCGCACAGCGTTGGCGCACAGCGTTAGCGCACAGCGTTGGCGCGCAGCGTTGGCGCACAGCGTTGGCGCACAGCGTTGACGCACAGCGTTGGCGCACAGCGTTGGCGCACAGCGTTAGCGCACAGCGTTGGCGCGCAGCGTTGGCGCACAGCGTTGGCGCACAGCGTTAGCGCACAGCGTTGGCGCGTATCCACGCAACGCCCGCCACACATACTCATAACTATTCAATTACAGTTTAGAATAAATAACTATAACTCTATATAATTAAGTTAAAGGAACCGGGAAATCAGATGTAACTATGGTTGCCGCAAACCTAAGTGCAGATTACTTCTGAAAACCGGAAGGGGTTGTCCGAAGATGTCACAATCACGTGTTGTTTGCATGTGCATTGTACTGAATTGCACAAACATTAGACCAAAGTAATCTTTGATCAATAAAGTGATACATAAGACTCTGATCAATGCGTGACTGATTATTGTGTATGCGTTTGGATGAATTATGTATGTCTGTGTGTGTACAAGTATATATAAGCAATTAGTTAAGTTGGACGTGGCGCGCATTTGTAGGTTATAACTCCATTACAGTTTACGATTCAAGCGAAAGCGCAGTGATGTAAACTGGGGGATGCGTGGGAGACCCGGCGCGCACCCGCTTGCTGCTAAAACGTGTTGAGTAACAACCGGGTAACCTCCGCACCACGTCACCCGGTGTCGGCAGTCGTGCCAGGACACCCTGGCCCGGCTGCCGCGCCACGACACCTTGCCCAGCAGCCGCACCGGCGCGCACCCGCTTGCTGCTAAAACGTGTTGAGTAACAACCGGGTAACCTCCGCACCACGTCACCCGGTGTCGGCAGTCGTGCCAGGACACCCTGGCCCGGCTGCCGCGCCACGACACCTTGCCCAGCAGCCGCGCCGGCGCGCACCCGCTTGCTGCTAAAACGTGTTGAGTAACAACCGGGTAACCTCCGCACCACGTCACCCGGTGTCGGCAGTCGTGCCAGGACACCCTGGCCCGGCTGCCGCGCCACGACACCTTGCCCAGCAGCCGCGCCGGCGCGCACCCGCTTGCTGCTAAAACGTGTTGAGTAACAACCGGGTAACCTCCGCACCACGTCACCCGGTGTCGGCAGTCGTGCCAGGACACCCTGGCCCGGCTGCCGCGCCACGACACCTTGCCCAGCAGCCGCGCCGGCGCGCACCCGCTTGCTGCTAAAACGTGTTGAGTAACAACCGGGTAACCTCCGCACCACGTCACCCGGTGTCGGCAGTCGTGCCAGGACACCCTGGCCCGGCTGCCGCGCCACGACACCTTGCCCAGCAGCCGCGCCGGCGCGCACCCGCTTGCTGCTAAAACGTGTTGAGTAACAACCGGGTAACCTCCGCACCACGTCACCCGGTGTCGGCAGTCGTGCCAGGACACCCTGGCCCGGCTGCCGCGCCACGACACCTTGCCCAGCAGCCGCGCCGGCGCGCACCCGCTTGCTGCTAAAACGTGTTGAGTAACAACCGGGTAATCTCCGCACCACGTCACCCGGTGTCGGCAGTCGTGCCAGGACACCCTGGCCCGGCTGCCGCGCCACGACACCTTGCCCAGCAGCCGCGCCGGCGCGCGCCCGCTTGCTGCTAAAACGTGTTGAGTAACAACCGGGTAACCTCCGCACCACGTCACCCGGTGTCGGCAGTCGTGCCAGGACACCCTGGCCCGGCTGCCGCGCCACGACACCTTGCCCAGCAGCCGCGCCGGCGCGCGCCCGCTTGCTGCTAAAACGTGTTGAGTAACAACCGGGTAACCTCCGCACCACGTCACCCGGTGTCGGCAGTCGTGCCAGGACACCCTGGCCCGGCTGCCGCGCCACGACACCTTGCCGAGCAGCCGCGCCGGCGCGCACCCGCTTGCTGCTAAAACGTGTTGAGTAACAACCGGGTAACCTCCGCACCACGTCACCCGGTGTCGGCAGTCGTGCCAGGACACCCTGGCCCGGCTGCCGCGCCACGACACCTTGCCCAGCAGCCGCGCCGGCGCGCACCCGCTTGCTGCTAAAACGTGTTGAGTAACAACCGGGTAACCTCCGCACCACGTCACCCGGTGTCGGCAGTCGTGCCAGGACACCCTGGCCCGGCTGCCGCGCCACGACACCTTGCCCAGCAGCCGCGCCGGCGCGCACCCGCTTGCTGCTAAAACGTGTTGAGTAACAACCGGGTAACCTCCGCACCACGTCACCCGGTGTCGGCAGTCGTGCCAGGACACCCTGGCCCGGCTGCCGCGCCACGACACCTTGCCCAGCAGCCGCGCCGGCGCGCACCCGCTTGCTGCTAAAACGTGTTGAGTAACAACCGGGTAATCTCCGCACCACGTCACCCGGTGTCGGCAGTCGTGCCAGGACACCCTGGCCCGGCTGCCGCGCCACGACACCTTGCCCAGCAGCCGCGCCGGCGCGCGCCCGCTTGCTGCTAAAACGTGTTGAGTAACAACCGGGTAACCTCCGCACCACGTCACCCGGTGTCGGCAGTCGTGCCAGGACACCCTGGCCCGGCTGCCGCGCCACGACACCTTGCCCAGCAGCCGCGCCGGCGCGCGCCCGCTTGCTGCTAAAACGTGTTGAGTAACAACCGGGTAACCTCCGCACCACGTCACCCGGTGTCGGCAGTCGTGCCAGGACACCCTGGCCCGGCTGCCGCGCCACGACACCTTGCCGAGCAGCCGCGCCGGCGCGCACCCGCTTGCTGCTAAAACGTGTTGAGTAACAACCGGGTAATCTCCGCACCACGTCACCCGGTGTCGGCAGTCGTGCCAGGACACCCTGGCCCGGCTGCCGCGCCACGACACCTTGCCCAGCAGCCGCGCCGGCGCGCGCCCGCTTGCTGCTAAAACGTGTTGAGTAACAACCGGGTAACCTCCGCACCACGTCACCCGGTGTCGGCAGTCGTGCCAGGACACCCTGGCCCGGCTGCCGCGCCACGACACCTTGCCCCGCAGCCGCGCCGGCGCGCACCCGCGTTCTGGTACATTCACAACATTCAATACGAACAGAAAATAGTCGTTACGTAGTAGAGTTAAGAAAAAATCTAACATTTATTTTGTTAAAATGATTGTTTATTATTTAAGTAGTTGTTGATGAAATATAATGAATGTGTACTATGCAACGGATCTTTGGTTTTATTTTTGCACTTACTGCGACCTTCTGGCGCAACCCTTTCTCCGTTTCACTGGCTACGAAGCAATTGAAAACACAGCACCAGAGGACAATGCACTTTTCTCAATGCGCTGATCTTCTGTTGTATTCACTGTTAGATTATTATCATTAATCTATAAAAATAAATTAATGACACTTTTAAAAATATTTAATAATACAAGAGTTTAAATAGCTTAAATAAATATTATTGAAGTTTATGAAGTTAAAATTGTAATAATGTGACAGTTAAAAGCGTGCCAAAACGTAATATATTATATAATTATATAGAGAAGATAAAGTTATAAAATATTCATTATAATAATATGTTAAAAATCCAATAAGTGGGTGTTCGCGCAACGCTTTGCGGACCTGCCAGGGAGATGTTCGTGTATCGATGATACCTATTTTTTATAAAGAAAATTTTATTTTACAATTAAATAAAAATGTAAGCGTGGCACCTTGTGCTTTACTGTCACGAATTTCAAAGAACCTAATTTAAAAGTTTTAGCCTCTAAGTGATGATTATTAATTTAATTTAATAAAACAATGATTAAACAATAATTATTACATTAAAATTTGTGTAGAAGTAAGTAAGAACTATATTCAACGAATTTTTCAGAAAATCGTAAATTTTTTAAAAATACTTAAAAATTAATAACTCCACAACCATTATTTCTGGAGAGGGTATTCTGCACATAGATAGATAGATAGGCTACACTTTACGACGACGAGCTATACTTTAGCCCTCCCCTCCAACGGGTTCCCTTTATATAACCGTATAGTTACATAGATGGTTATTATTTATACATACTAGTCTCAGTCCACTTGACACGACGACTCCGCGCTGACCCGCGCCGACCTCCGAAATAACTCCTCCAACGGGTTCCCACCTTGTCGTGGCGGTGGGGCTTAGTAAGCGTGGGGCCCGACACGGTGAAGCTAAGCGGAACCCACCCGGTCGGCCCGCGGCGAAGGGCCGTCCAATGGCAGCGGCGAATTACATCGGCGGCGCGTGGAGAGCGGGGTTCCACAGGGGTCGGTCTTGGGCCCCTTGCTGTGGAACCTCGCGTACGACTGGCTGCTGCGGCAGCCGGTCCTCCCCGGGACGAGGGTACTATGCTACGCGGACGACACCCTCGTCTCGGCCCGGGGGAGGAGTTACGACGAGGCTGCTCGTCTGGCCGCCACTAGCACGTCGCTGGTGGTGGACCGGATCGAGCGGCTGGGTCTGAGGGTCTCCGTCACGAAGACGGAGGCCCTCCTCTTCCACGGACCCCGCAGGGGTCCACCCCGGGGCGCGATCATCCCCGTCCGGGGCGAGAGGGTCCCAGTGCGGGGAGCCCTCAAGTATTTAGGGCTCACTCTGGACGGACGATGGAGCTTCGGGGAGCACTTCGAACGGCTTCTCCCGAAGCTCACCGCCACCGCCGCTGCGCTGGGCAGATTGCTGCCCAATGTCGGGGGGCCGGGTCATTTGTGTCGGCGCCTATACTCTGGCATCCTGCGGAGTATGGCACTGTACGGTGCGCCCGTATGGGTGGATAGGTGCGAGACCGCCAGGAACGGGCCCGTGTTGAAGAGGGCCCAACGTATCCTGGCGGTCCGAGCCTGTCGGGCATACCGTACGGTGTCCTGGACGGCGGGTACGCTTCTCACGGGCGATGCGCCTTGGCATCTACAGGCGCAGTCGCTCGCGGAAGTGTACCTCTTCCTGCGGGATGCCGGAGAGCGTCGGCCGGACCCGGCCACGGTCCGCCGGATCAGGCGCGTTGCCCATGACGCCCTGATCCGGCGGTGGGAGACGGAGTTAGGTAACCCTGCCGCCGGCCGGGACACGGTAGAGGCCATCAGGCCCCACCAGTCCCGGTGGATGAGCCGGCGGTACGGGGCCTTGACGTTCCACCTGGTGCAGGTGCTGACAGGCCATGGATGTTTCGGCAAGTACCTGCACCAGGTGGCTCGTAGAGAGATGACGTAAGAATGCGTCGACTGTGGTGCGCCGATTGACACGGCGCACCACACTCTGGCGGAGTGCCCGGCATGGGGGCCGCAACGCCACTCCCTCGTCGTGCAAGTCGGCAGTGACCTCTCGCTGCCGACTGTAATCGATCGTATGTTGAGCAGCGAGAGGTCTTGGAAGGCGGTGGCCTCCTTCTGCGGCGCAGTGATGCGTCAGAAGGAGGCCGCCGAGCGCACGAGGGAGGCCGACGCCGCTGCCGCACCTTGCAGGCGGCGGCGGGCCGGCGGGAGAGCGCGGCGGCAGAACCACGCCGTCCGCTTCCTCCCGCCGTGAGCGACGGGCCCGTAGCCGGGCACGGTGTGATGGGGCCTTCGGGCCGTTGGGCGTGGCCCTTTGGGCCTTTTGTCGTGTTTCCCCTGGGGGTGCGTCCCCCGGGGGAGTCTTGGTTTTTGTCCCCCCTCCCTCGTCGAAGTGGGTGGGGTAGTCTGGAGGGAAGAGGCCGCCGCCCAATTCCTTCACGGGAGGGCATCATCTTGGGCGCGCGCGGTCGTCTGTGGTGTCGGGGGGCCCTAACGTGCCGGTCCCGCGAGGGGCCGGTACGGGACGGCAGGTGGGTGCCTTTGCTCCCCGCGGGGACCCACCAGGAGGAGTTTTATACGCGGAGGCGCCCGGAGAGTTGCTTGACTGAAACCCGGGCGTCTCCAGTATGCGTATGGCGGGACAAGCGGTGGTGGTTTTAGTGGGTATGGGGGTCACGCACAACATCTCAGTGGCCCCGAGCCCCACATAACCCGGCGTCCCCCCCCTGCAAAAGACGCTGGATATGCGGTAACAGCATTTCCACCACCGATATCAAAAAAAAAAAAAAAAAAAAAGGGCCGTCCAACGCGGCCGCTCCAGGTACGAGTTGGGATAACTGGAGCTCACCGGAGCGGCCGGGAGCCCGGGGGCGGCATTATGCTGCCACCCACGGCCGGCTGCAAGGGCGGTTTTATATCGCCTTTGCAGCCGAAGTGGGGTTGCAGAGGACGTATTCTCCGCGACCAACCGCCGTCGCACCGGCGATGCGACGGCGGTGGGGCCGCGGGGGAAGAGGAGTGTCGGTATTACGATGCGCCGCTCTCCCTATCCGCCGCGGCCGCTAACGGGTAGCGGCGGGCCCAACATTTGTCCGCCGCGGGTAGCCGTCGGTTCGGGGGAATCTGTAGTCCACACAATGGAGGCCGAGGTGGGGCTGCGCAAGCAGCCAGCGCCGGTGAGGGTCGCGGACGAAGGCACCAAGCCGTACCCGTGACCTTTGCCATATGGCGACGAGTTGAGAACATCGTGGGGGTTTTAGTCGGTGCAAGTCCGACATAACCCGTCCTTGCCCCCGCGAGGACGGGTATGCGTAGGCATTCCCCCCACGTAAAACTACTTTAGCCCAGACGGATCTTTTACACCTATTACCTTGCACCCTGTATACAAGGAGCGGCAGAGAGGCGGCCGGCCGGACATGTCCGGTGGGGCAATTTATTCCGGTGGAGGAACAATGTATAGGGATGAGGTACTGTACGGTATACCGGATCGAATTTTGAAAAATATAAAAATACAAACATGGATATATTATGATAATGTAAGAGTGTGAAGGTTTTTACGATGTATGACATGAAGTTGGTAGAGAAGGTGAGACAGCAGTCGGATGTAGTTGGGGCATCCAACTGACTACTCGATTGCACTCCGGCTCGGGAGCAGTTTGAGATAGCACTTCAGCGATATCGATATAATCGGAGCATGCTTTAGGGCTCCTACTCCACGATGCACGGGTGCTCTGCGTCTAGTGGCCTGCTGCCATGACGCATCGTATTTAATACCGTTTGTTTATTGCGAAGTCGACTCCAACTGTGTGGATGCGTTGCCAGGCTGCGGAAGTGGACACGGACTGCTGCCTCAAGGCTTACCAATTATTGACATTGCATCTTGCCGTAGGGTAGCGCTTGCACCGTTGCTGACTTCAGGCCGTGGATCCGGGTCCACGAGCCCAGTGACAGATGAGCTGTAAGAGCCGCTGTGGCTTCCAGCCCGCTCATAACAAGAATATAGACCGTTGCTGACCTGATGCGTCTTGCGGATTCGGTTGGCCGAGGACTTTTGCTTGATATTGATGTCTGTTGTGATGTCTTGTGTGCCTTTCGCGGTGACGTGCGCTGATGATAGTCGATTGCATGTCTGTTGCTGTGCAGTTATCGACGATATCCGCAATGGTCGCTCGGTTCATTATTCCCATTGAAGATTGCACCTCGGTTTATGGTTTGACTCTATCTTTTTTTTGGAAATTCTGGTCCCTCGATGACGGACTGCAGACTGCTTGCCGTCTGTATTTTATTTATTTTGCAAGTGAACGCCCTAGTAGCCTGTCTTGTTGTAAGATATGTGGCGAGTAGTCGTTGTGCGAGACGAACTTGATCAAAACAACATTAGACTCAACGACAAACATTGTGCCTGATGCCTTATAATAATAATGATATTTTTATAAATAGAAAATTATTCTATTCAGGAAATGAAAAGCGAGCCAAATATTATACAATAATTTCTTATTCACTAATTTTACAACATGCTCACATGAATTAATTCTTTAAACAAATATCTAATCTGAACACAACAATTCAATTAATTAACAAACTCAAGAACAGCACGCGACTCGCACTGGTGCCGCGGGCGCGGGCCGTGCGCGCCCGTGCGCGGGCCGTGCGCGCCCGTGCGCGGGCCGTGCGCGCCCGTGCGCGCCCGTGCGCTCGCCTGCTCGCCTCGCTGACCAGTGCGACCGTTGTAAAAAATGCTGATTTACTAAAGCTACAAGGTGCTAATACTAAATAATGCCAAAACACATGTTGAATTATACTAAAATAAAAAGAAAAGTAGAAGAAAATTTTTATTTAAACACTTGTTATCAGTTACTTTTTTAATTTTACCAACTATCATTATACAGACGCACCCTCATTGTACAGACGCACCCTCATTGTACAGACGCACCCTCATTGTACAGACGCACCCTCATTGTACAGACGTATCAAAATAATAATAAATATTCACATTAAGGTTTATTACAAACAGTCGGTACTCAACGGTTTAGTTTGTACCAACAATATTTGGATGGGTGACACAAGTGGTGGTGGTGGTGGTGGTGGTGGTGGTGGTGCTGGTGGCGGACGCAAGCCACGCGCCCTTCACTTAGACCTTGCTTAACTTGCAACAGGCACAGGCACGCACTATGTTTAGCTAGAAACCTGTTCCTGTATTTAGTTTTAATATGATTCACTTTTGAAAAAAACCGCGTTTGGAACGGGCACGTGCGGTGTGGGGGGTGCATCAGACATTTTACAAAATTAGTAAAATTTTTGTATATAGGAACATTTTTACTGTCAACAATACAACTTAATTTGCTCCAAAACTGTACAACATTTACAGCACTAGCACTGGCACTAGCACTGGCACTAGCACTAGCACTAGCACTGGCACTAGCACTAGCACTAGCACTGGCACTAGCACTAGCACTAGCACTACTCCTAGAACCACATATCAGATTCTGTATCTCTGAATCACATTTAACTTGACGATGTTCCTCGTATGTTAATTGTCTCACTGTATCATTTGTAGTAATATTCGGAAACCTGTTCGTAACGCTGATAAGAGATGGAGAATGTTCATGAGCCGCTACTTGTCGGTCGAATGTTCATGAGCCGCTACTTGTCGGTCGAATGTTCATGAGCCGCTACTTGTCGGTCGAATGTTCATGAGCCGCTACTTGTCGGTCGAATGTTCATGAGCCGCTACTTGTCGGTCGAATGTTCATGAGCCGCTACTTGTCGGTCGAATGTTCATGAGCCGCTACTTGTCGGTCGAATGTTCATGAGCCGCTACTTGTCGGTCGAATGTTCATGAGCCGCTACTTGTCGGTCGAATGTTCATGAGCCGCTATTGTCGGTCGAATGTTCATGAGCCGCTACTTGTCGGTCGAATGTTCATGAGCCGCTACTTGTCGGTCGAATGTTCATGAGCCGCTACTTGTCGGTCGAATGTTCATGAGCCGCTACTTGTCGGTCGAATGTTCATGAGCCGCTACTTGTCGGTCGAATGTTCATGAGCCGCTACTTGTCGGTCGAATGTTCATGAGCCGCTATTGTCGGTCGAATGTTCATGAGCCGCTACTTGTCGGTCGAATGTTCATGAGCCGCTACTTGTCGGTCTATGAAACGTAACTCGGAAAACATTTTTTCATTAATGGGCAATCGACATTTAAATCGAGTATGATATGAGTATGAACTCTATGAAGAAGCTTTGACACCTTTCAGTGTCTAATTACGATATTACTGTTACTTGGATGATTGCTTAACAGCGCTATTGCATTAGATACTTTTATACCTAAGTATCATATACCCCATGTACTTCTACAAAATTGTTATTACCATTAGGACCTGTGCCATCATCTCCATAGCAACGGCACGACTGTGGCCGTTTTTCTTGCATAGCAACCTAATGTTGTTTTAAACATGTCAGTCAAGTCCCGATGAAAAGTGTGAACAACATGTTACAGCTTGAAAAATTATGTTAAACTTTTTGACTATGTACAAAATATAGTCTAAAAACAAGAATTAGAGCTATATTTGTTTATTTTCTAAACTTTTATGTAAAAAAATCGCCGAATGGCTAGAGTTATGTTCTACGAGATGTTCGTGCTGAAAACACAGCTGAAGCGCGTTCCAGTTCCACTGTGCGGTTTACACCGCCGTGTGGCCGTTGGGCAGGAGGGCAGGAGGGCCGGAGGGCAGTAGGGCAGGAGGGCCAACGTTTATCGTACTGACCTAAAATATTGCGATGCTCTGATTCTACAAAGGTCTGAAATTCTGCAAATTCTCTTTTGCGTTTGTTACTAGGGCCAAAATAATTATAGACTTGTTTCACAATTTGACGCAATGCTTCAGGCAACTTTTACAGCCATAACTTGCAGCTAATGCTGGCTGCGACACGGCCAGTGAATCTGTGCACGCGCACTGTTATTATACTTCCACCGAACTTTACATTTGTTGTATCAGCTGCAAATCATAAAATATTTTCAATGTTTCAATTTAATTCTCGCAAACTATACTCAGTGAGTCGCGTCGTGTCGCGTCCCGTGTATCCCGTGTGTCCCGTGTGTCTCGTGTGCGGCGTGCGGGTGAATTAGAATCCGTTGAAAAATATCTTGCGGCTATCGATTCTAAAAATCGATTTTAATAATGTTATATTATATATATTTGCTATATCCACCATAGCGGTTGGCGGAGTTATAAATTTATTTCATGTGTGGTGGTTGCTGGTGTAAGGAGAATCTCTCAAGGCTGCGATTAAATTGCTTTGCCATCCCATGGGGTGAGCCATGAGCTCCCGAATGCACCCGCCGAGTGAAGGGATTATAAATAAGAAACCACACGAGCGGCGTCAGGCTGTCTTAACGAATATTCCAACTTCTAATATATATAAACCTGAAGGAACTGATTATTACTATAAACACAACGTAGAACTAGGTCCTAACCGACACAAACATTAACAATACTAAGAATGAATAGTATTCATCATCCTGGTCACGTGAAATGATATATGAGATGATTTTCAAACTTCTTAATTATCGCGTCGGTGTTGCCGTAGTAATACGATGCCCGTGCCGGTGCCTTTCAGAAGAGTAAATGAACTTTTACTAGGTTAGTGCACTTTTAACATCAGGTGGGATCGTGGTCTAATACTAACACTATCGATAAAAACGTAACAATCGGTCTTAGAAAATGCTCAGTGAACAAGCACTGAAGGGTGGCGGGCAGCCACTAGAAACAGCGTGTCCGATACAGTGCAGAAGTTGGCGCTGGCGAGCATAGATGGCGTGGCCCGCGGGACCTTCTACCGTGTTAAATGAAATTACAGTACTTTTAGGTATTATCGGTATTCATATATTGTGAGATGATTATTCAAATAGGTAGAGGGAGCCAGGGTACGCAGTATTTATTTGCCTGTACGGAGCACGCGACCTGATAACATCTAACACCGAATTATGTTTTATCTGTAGCTGCAGTGAATGAACGAAGATTTTTGTACTTCGTTTTGGTCTGGTTAAGTGCGGCCACGAGCTGGTCCTGTTATCGCTGGCTTTTGAAATGACACGACTATTATATCATAAAACAGTTTAATAATGCAATATAAGCGAAACCAATAAATAACAAAAAATGCAGCGTGCGTGCCTCACGTGACCTCAACCTTCTCTCGCACCTTGCGCAGGATGCTCTGCAGCTCCGACGCAGACGTCGTCTTGTACTGAAAGAGAACACACCACATAATGGGGAACACCGCAAGGCCAGACATAGGTCTGTATTGGGCATGTTACAGTGTTTGCCCGACCAGTCGACTTCCGGGGGCGGTAGCCGGCGGCGCCCGGCCGAGTGGCAGTAGAACAAGAAGCCTGGCCTTAGTGACGTGAGTTGCAGTTTGTCGCGTACGAGGTCCTTCAATATATTATCCACACAAACAATATGATTAGAAAATGATGCCATTACCCCGGAGACGTTCCTCTGCACCAGCACCTGGCTGTAGAGGCGCCTACCCTCGTCAGAGCCCAACGCGCGCTCCAGCTGCGCACGGCTGAGCGCGAACAGCTGGTGCCCCGGCACGCGCAACTGCTTGCGCGCCGTCGCGCTGAACCCCTTCGCCTCCAGCCACTCTGCCACCTCTTCCGGGTTAGATTTCTGTAATTTCGGTTAACAATTTTTTTAAAACAAGATTTCAAAGTTTAGTAGTCTAAACAAGTTTACGATAATTAGGCGATTGAAGGCGAGCGCACCTGATGTATGAAGATGTCGGGCGTCTTCTTGATGTCGAGCCATCGCTGTTGAATTTGTGGCAACACCACTTTCAGTTCCTCGTGCAACTCGCTGCCGGTCGACTTCGTGGACTTGGTCGCTGTGAAAAATGGCCTTGATATACTCGACTGCAGTTTGCAAGTATTATACTAAGCGGTAATTTGCGGCAAGTTGACACCCATCCGGAAGCGGGCGTACCCCCGTGCGCGGTGAGGGTAGCTTTCTACCGAGGTACTTCAGGGCCTCATTATTTCTTAACGGGGTACGTCAAAAAACAAGTGCTGCTTTTTTTTAATAAAAACATTTTGAAATCTTACACTTTATGGTATCGGTCTTAGCGGGCTGCGGCTGAGGGGAGACCGGCCCCGGGGGCTCGGGAGGTGCCGGTGGTGTCGGCGGCGGCGGCGGCGGTGGCGGCGGCGGCTGCGGCGGCGCCGCGCTCTCTGCGCGACCAACACAAGTTAAATAGCGTTTAATTGGACGGCAGCGCCATGTGCCTATCGAGTACCCCGTGAAATATTTTTAATGGACAAAATGTATATAATTAATAATAAACATAACACAGACAGACAGCAACGCGCACAACAAGCGCGCGGCGCGAACAAACACTCAAACAAAAAGATGGGGAAGACTTACCGGCAGGAGCAAACATAAAAACGAGTGAGCACAGAGCACAACACAGCACAGCGTTAGCACCGGCGCGCCCGGCGCCCGCAGCCTGCAGCCCGCTGCGGGCCGGCGCGGGGCGAGCGTGGGGCGAGCGCGGGGCGAACGCGCGCCCCTGCGGCGGCAAGCCAAGCGGCACGCACGCACACGCACGCAACACGCACGCAACACACACAAGCGCACACTGTGCTCTCCAGTGATGCATTTAATTAAAGACATATCTTGAGAATAGTATCGTTTTATGATAATTTGATTCCCGCCATGAACAGCATCTATTAATTCTTTGAAAAAGAAACGTCGGAGTGACGGTTGGTGGAGAGGCAGGTGGCGAGGCGAGGGTGGGTAGTGGGAGTAGTTCCAGGGCCAGAACAGAGAAAACAAAATATTATAAAGATTTTAATTTATAAAAATGTAAAATACAAACATACGAGTAGATGAGGAGCCGCGCGACGGGGCCGCACGGGCCGAAAGGGTTGCCATTTGTTCACAGAAATTTTTTAGAATTAATTAGCATTCCCCAACAACAGCAAGCACTCTTTGCCGTCACGTGAACAAGGGATGTGCGGGGCGTGGTGGCGTGCGGGGCGCGCGGGCGGCCCCACCGCGCGTCCTCGCCGCCTGGCACTGTGTCGCTGTACGTGCAACGAGCATGCGATGTAAAACATTAAAAATAATTTAAATATATCTAAGTATCTGCTCACAGACTCACACACACATACGGGAGCACATACAGCAACGACGCGACCACCGCAATACATTTACATTTACACAGACACGAGGCCTCATTGCAATGGATGTAACCTCGCGCAGACTCCGCCGCGCCGGGAGCGCGCGGGATTGTGTGTAACTCTGGAGACGGGTGTAGGGCTGCGCCAAGGGCCGCAGCGCGCTCGGCTCTGGATGCTAGTACTCTAGCAGTGGAGTAGTGTCAGTAACCGAGTCCGGTAGCGCAGGTGCTGCCGGTTACTGCTAAATGACTAAGTGTTGCCCTGCAGGACGGCGCGGTCAGCGCTTTTCTCGTACTTGAGTCAGCAGCGGTAACGGGGCTATGCGCGGTGATCGGGGCTGGGGTATAGGGGATACGGGGATAGGGTCATAAGGGGTGGGTGAGGGCGGTCGAGAGGTCGGGCGCCGCCCCGAGACGACCGAGTGCCGTATGTCGCAGCGCGGGTCTAATATATAGTAGATCCATTACTATTACACGTAAAGCAGCCCATATTGCGTAATGAAGTTTCTCTAAACGAGTAGCTGTGTGTATCCGGGGGGCGCGCGCGCAGCCGCGTGGGTGTGTGTGCGTGTGTACGGAGACGGGGCGGGGTGGGTGGTGTAGAAAGGGAAACTGTGCTAGAAGTAACGGAACTCGCCCTTCTTGCCGAGGCGCTCGCGGCGCACCCAGTCCGCGGCGGCGGGCGTGCGCCCCTCGGGCCCGCCGCCGGGGCCACGCCCCGCCGTGCCCGTCGGGCTGCTGCTGCCGGAGCCGCCGCCGCCATCCTGCAAATTACAATAACAATCCTGGAGAAATCCTTCTACACGAACCGCCATGGCTATCCTCCATATTCGCATTGTATCTAGAAGTAAATAATAGCCACAGTTTGTTTGGTTGGTTTGAACAGGTTTTGCTTCATCTGGCCTCACGGTCACACAACAATTCAAATGTAAAGACTAACGGGAATTACAAATCTGTCCAATGGATTTTTGACTATTAGCCATCATCACACTGGCCTCACCTGGTAGAGCGTGTAGATGGGGTTGGGGTAGAGGTGCGGCGAGGCGGGCGGCGAGAAGGCGGGCGCCACGATAGTGTGCGGCACGTGCGCCGCGGCGCCGCGCCGGTTGCGCGCGCGCCACCACTTGCGCGAGTCGTCCAGCACCTGCGCCGTCAGCGCTCGCATCAGTTCGTTCATATTTAGAGTTCATCGACAATTCGGTGCAACAAAATATGCAAACATTGTGGAAACACAATATGAGTACATGCGATACGAAGCGGCCCCAGCAGAGGTCTGTTCCATCTCGTTTTATGGAGATCTTAACACCGGATGCTGCGGGTGCAACTTCCAGTCAATACACATTTAAGTTAATCAAGATTAATTTAAAGAGCGCACTAGAACTTTAAGTAATTATGGATTTACTACAAAAAATATATTGTAGTATACTTTGTATGACCAGGAAGAGCCCTATGTTACTGTAGCAGTGGACGCCGAGTGCAACGATGATGTGATACTTTGTAAGCAGCTGATTAGTTATTTCAAATCAAGAAAATAGGAAAAAATTCCTAAACATGACATTGAGATGGCATCTCGCCTCGGCTATTCCTGAAACCCAGCCGTAAAGTTTTTGAAATCTCCTCTGCTCTTGGTTTAGAAGTAGATTTGAATTCTGTCGAGGACTAAAATCGGCAAGAGTTAGGTCTGAGTATGGTGAAACCGAGGAAAACCTGCCTGAGTAGTTTGATATGGTTCTTTAGCCATCAGGAAAATGTCGCTTAATGTATGGCGGGTTAGGTGCATTATCTATCTCGCTGCATTCATGTCGTACTCTCGCATCATTTAAATGCTATAACTGTCATTAACAATAAATCTCGTAGCATGTTCGTAGGGGTACGGTGCCGTCGCTTTGGGAAAAACGCAAGTCGTTCAAGTTTTAATTAGAGATTTACTTTTATCTAGAATCGGCAATTTGGTTTACTGGCGCTTCTGTAGGAGCAGGCGGGCTCCGCTCGAAAGTGTTGTTGAACTTGCTAGACCGCGCGCACCGCGCGTCGCGGCGACCACGTCCATTCTTAAAGTGGATCTTTTAATTCCTGCACCAGCTGGTCTTAAGGGGATACATAGATCATGGTTTCGAGGCCTTGCAGCTTGTAATGTCGCAGCAAAACATCTGAACGTTTGCTAGACCATCCTGTATAGTCCCCCGCTCAGACGCGGTGGACTTGCGGCGCGCTCCTTACGCTCCTGATTCTCGCTCCCTCTTGTTTTATTATTAACATCGTTATTGGCTTCGAGGCCACAGGAAGCGGCGCGTGCCAGCGGAGGAGCCGGCGAATAAATTTATTGCAAATACCAGCAATTGTCCACTCACTATATTTTCCATGTTATATTTTGCCTTTAATAGCAAATGTAAGAAAATGAATGCAATATGTCGCGGGTGTATTGGTGTTGGTGGTGATGGTGGTGTTAGTGGTGTTGGTGGTGTTAGTGGGCACGCGTACCTCTAGGTACTCGCCGCGCACGACGGAGAGCTCCTTGTCGTTGTTGGCGGTGCGCGGGTAGGTGACGCGCACGACGCGGCCGCCGCGCGCGGCCACCCCGCGCGCCCACGCCTCGCCCAGGTCGTCTGCAAGCGCGCAAACACCACATCATGCATACACATCGGCTCGCGCGAACCGTCAGCACCCGCACCAGGTACCCGTCGCTGTCTAATGATCACTTATACTTTTACAATTATTCTTTTGATTTCTATTTCTTCCGTTGGATTCCTCCCGTAGCGGACGAACCGATTAGAGAATATACGTTGTATTGCAGCCCCCTTCAACCTCGAGCAGTGCACGGTACAGCTGTGCGAACTGACCGTCGTCGCGGTCGGTGCGGTCGGCGCGGTCGGTGCGGTCGGCACGGTCGGCGCGGTCGGTGCGTTCGGCACGGTCGGCGCGGTCGGCGCGATCGGTGCGGTCGGTGCGGTCGATGCGGTCGGTACGGTACGGTGGCTCGCGCTCCGGGGAGGAGGCCGCCGAGCCGGAGTCCTCCCGTACGGTAGACCGCGTGTTCCTGCAAGTCAATTGTTCAGTACTTTATCAACACAAGGTTCTACAAGATATACACAGGATACTGGCAACGGAATAGATTATGTAGTGGGTAGGCAGGCTTTAAAAGCAAATTGCAAGTGCATTAATGGAATAAGAAACTTCCCAACTACCATTGCTTGGATGTTCTACTCGTGTCGTTGTTTTATGTTATTAGTTGTATCGAGTTCCTAGTAAGCGGCGCAGGCAACACTCCGCGCGGCCAGCCCGGCCGGTCCGCCAGCCCGGCCAGCACGGCCCGCACGGCCAGCACGGCTCGCGTGCGGCACCTACACGCATCGACCGATGCCGCTATGGGCTTGGCGCCGCACCTGGGGTAAGAGCCGTACTGCTCCGCGTACAGGTCGGCTTCGTCGCGCTCGTACCCGTACCCGTCGGCGCGCTCTGTGCGCTCGGCCCGCTCGGCGCCCTCGTCCGCCGGCCGCGCCTCGCCACGCGACGATTCCCGCCGCGGCGACGACCTTCGGAATATGTACGTCAAGGACACAGGACAACACGACACAAACACAACCATGAAGCCAGGCAGCACTCACCTGCGCAGAGGCTGGTCGTCCACTTGGTAGTCCGGTGACCAGCCGTCCATAAACACTGGCTGATACGGCGGGATAGCAGTCTTCCATTGCTCTCTGCAATCGGAAGCGGTGAGTAGTGATTAAGTTGTTACACATATACGGGCGTAGCCTTTCATTAGAGAACCGGATGTTGGTCATATTTAAAAAGTTTATAATTTTATCAATAGATTTTTAAATGGGACACGGGATACTTAGAAGCAACTGTTACTAATTTCTTATGACTTAAGATTTATATGGCTATTTGGCTATTTGTCAGTGCTGGCGCTTTAGAGTTGCGACCAGTCATCGAGTGCAGAGACTTGCAGCATTAAGAACTCGCTCAGCATACTACTGAATCGATCGTGGCAGGCTAACCTGGGCACGAGCCACGCGTCTCCCAGAGAGTGCCACAACTCAGTCTCCTTGCTGGTGACGCAGTTGGCGAGCAGGTTGAGTGCGTCGCGTGTGAGCAGCGGCTGCACGACGCGCGTCGGCAGCCGCCCGTCCGCGGCGTCCTGTGCAGCGTCCACGATCAGCGCGAGCGGTGTGAACAGGAAGTGCACCAGCTCCGGCGCGTTCGGGTCGTGGATGTGGGCACGCAGCCGCGCGAGCAGGTTGAACGACAGCTTGAACTTCTGGAGCACGTCCACGAAGTCGCGCTCGGGCGGCGGGCGCGTGCGCAGCGCCAGCATGCCGTCGCCGGCGCGCTTCGCGCCCCGCGATCGGCGCCGGCGCTCCAGCTCGCGAGACGCGGCCGCCGCGTGCTGGAGGCGCGCTATGAACTTCTCGATGTCGTCGAAGCACCGGTTCAGGATCGCGATGTCCTGCTCGTAGAGGCGCTCCGAGCCGGTCGAGGAGGCGTCGTCGCGCTCGCCGCCGGAGCCCGCGCGTTCGCCCCGCCCCAGCTGCGCCGACATTTGCTGCGGACAGGGGCGCCGTGAGGCTGGCTGGTGGTAGCTTTTGGTGACTGGTGGCGCGATGGCGGCCGATACCAAACGCCATGCGGTCAGTAAGCCTCAGCATTCCTTACACATTCAAAACTCTCCAGGAAACAAGGAAAGCCCCAAAGATTTCTATTCAAAGCATGTTCATTTTGACGTTAAAGCTGACAATGCTTTAGTTGGCTATTCTCTTGGAGCGGTGAAGTGGGTGGGTTGCGTCAGCGAACGCCGCGGCTTCTGATAACTAATCTTTTAACACATTTGCTGCGGCCGCACTGCAGATAGCAGAATGGAATCGGCGGCGCTTATCGGCTGCGGGCACTCGGCCCGATAGGGGCCCAGTGCGGGTTCGATAACGTCGGCACGGTTCTAGAAACTGAAGTGATATCGGCAATTAAGGTCGGGGCGATCTAAGCAACTACTGCCGAGGACTTGAACAAAGGTAATGGTCAATAGCCACACACCATGATACGGGTTCATCGCAACGTCGAGCAGACTCAAACCAAATTTCCACAAAGGCCATAAAACAAGCGGTAGATAACACATTCATTTTTATAAGAATTTTCGAAATAATGAATATCAATATAATTCATTATAATTACATTGACTGTGACAAATGCTTTTTCGTTAAATCGTAAAATCGTGTACTTACATGCCGCTTCGGTCTTTCCGTTTCGCTTTCTCTCTCTCTCTCCCTTTCTCGCTCAATGATGAAGTCCCGACCGCCGTCAGTGGATGCTCCTCCGCCGACTCCCCTGATCGCATGGAGCATCGATTAACAACCTCCGTTACACAGACGTAGATGTTGACAGACTTTATTTAGTGAGATGCAGTACGCGGAGACCGGCGGCGGCGCTGCTTCTCTGCGAGCGAGCGGGGGCGCGTGCGCGGGCGCGGCACCGCTCAGCAGTGGCGGCGCCGCGTGCACTAAGATTAGGGAAGAGGTCGCGGGAGCACACGAGTCACGTCACGCCTGCACGTGCGTTGCGGCTGCCTTGCGTGGCGGCCAGCAGTAAACGCCCACTGGCGCCCGTTTAATGCGAGGCTGGAATATTAAGGTTCCTCTGTCCCACGCCCGTCCCCGGCGACTCGTGCGGCTGGATGCGTCGTGACGAGCTAATCTTTGTTGACAAAAAAATTACTTTTATTTGTATTGGTATATAATGTTACTGACTTTAACGCGTTGAGCTCCTCGACGAGGGCCTGCGCGCTCACGTCGTGGCACTGGAAGATGTGCAGCTCGCGGCGCGCGCCCGGCGCCCCCGCCACGAACGCGAGCACGTTGTTGTACAGCTCGCCGGGCTCCGGCGACGTGAACGCGCTGGGCGAGTGCACGTGCGACGCGGGGAACCGCTCCATTATACACTGTACACCGAACAAACAGTGAGGCGCTGTGGCAGGCGCGGGCATCCTCTGCGCTCACTTAAGTGGCGGAGGAGCAGTCTCCGAATGGGGACTACAGTCGGCCGAACGAAACGCGGCGGTTCCCCGACCGGAGAGAGCAACCGACGGCGCGGTGCGACCGGCGGCAACCGGCTGCGGATTGCCGTTACGACGGGCTGTTTTATTTCGAGAGTATTGCGTCCAGCTGTGGACTGCAGCGAGATATTGACATGTTCATCATAATAATAGACTAAGTATAATTGCAGTATATTTGAGTGAGAAATACTTCATACCCCGGTTTCGTAGTCCATAACGAGCACCCACTGATCCTCTAAGCAAAGCTGCATTTTCTGACTCCATATTCCTAAAACATAATATTCTTGCTCAAACTGGTCTTTTAAAACATGGCTGTGCAATAATGCATTAACACTTAAATGTACTTAAAACCAAGCTTATGAACTTTTCGATGCGATTCGATTTCGATGCGCAGTAACAAAGACCAAATAACTGACCCGTAGCACATAGCAGCCGTTGTTATCCATCTCGCTGTGCAGACGGGTCCCCAGAGCGCATTGAAAACTAAACTTCGCAACTCGAACTACACTCCAGAAAATCTCTTGGCATAGTAATCGATAGTAATCCTAACTTCAAAGAATATATTGAACATCTATCAAGTAGAGTACGTAAGTTAATATATATATATATATATATATATATATATTAAACAATTGCGCTATACAGCTGATAATGAAGTTATCCGTAAGGCTTGATATACAAGCTTTGCACTCACAAAGTCCCAGACCGACTCGTCATCATCATCCGAGCCGTCTTTTCGAATGGTTTCGTCCGCTTCAACGCCGAGCATGCTCTCTTCCCGATCCAGCCAGCGTCCCTCAAAGCTCTTGTTTATCCCCGCTACTCTTTTCTCACAATACGATCGACATGCCTAAAGACCTCAACGTCAGCCCCGCTCTCTACCACTCCTAAAAGAGCAAGCTCTCTCTGAGACACAAACCTCACCTCTACAAGGTATTCAACAACACCCCCGTCACCACCCACACACACACGCACGCACGCACGCACACACACATGCACGTACACACGCACCTATACACATAGAGCACAATGTACACACTCCGTATATCGGCATCACGCCGCCTTCGCTTTACAACGCGACGCTACAACAAAACCCCGCGTACACGAGGTACGCCCGCGGTCAGGGGCGGTCCTCACCGCCCAGTTTCCGATACAGGCGAAGGTATTCGGAGAAGGCCTTGGATGACCGAGTAGATACGCCATAAATCGAAAATCCAGACACACATTGTGAAAATCTGCCGTTGGATAGCTACACTCAAAGTAGTACACTATTTTAAAAACAGGCCTTGGAGCTGGGTTCACGAGGTCAGCATCAGTTGAGCTGTAAGAGTTAAAGTAAACCAGAGTAGTTGCACCAGCTACAGCTTCATTCAAACGGGAACAAAGTAATGTTTGGCGCCAGAAGTAAATGTTGCGGCGGTACCTAGTTAGACGGTCAGCAGCAACAGGGACCTACCGCTAGTAGATGTGTATGTGTTTTACGAGGATCGACGTGATCCTTGTTCGGGAGCAGGACAGTAGCAGCATACCGTTAGTCTTCTCCAGTTGCAGCAGTCTGCGCATGCCATCGGCCGGGTAGACGATGCCAGTCTCACGGGTCACCGTGAACGTGGCGAGGTGCTCCAGCACGTACGCGCCGCGCCCACGCAGCCCCGCCAGCTGATCGAACTCGTCGAGAGCACGCTGCGCCTCCCCGCCGCCGCTGCCAGCACCGCCGCCGCCGCCGCCGAGGTCGCCGCGCGGGCCCGCCGGCCCGCCGCCGCGCAGCGCCATGCCCGCCGGAGCGCTCTCAGGCCGGGCGCGTCGGCATGGTACCGACGCGCAAGCGCTCCCACGTCACTTCGTCTCTGACCTGTTGACCTGTTCAATATGTATTGTTTATATCGGAACGCAGCGCAACGTTTTGCACCACGCGAACGGCACACCGCGCGATTGTTTGGCACCTGTCGGTCGGACGGTCACCCTCGGCACGGTAACAGCAGCAGTAACAGAACCGCACGGCATGCATGCAATTTTCGAGAAAGATTATTAGTCGTCATAGCCCTTTTCTTATGCGGTAGTAAAATGAGATCTTTACTCTTCCACGCAAGCCCTCAGGGGCTCGGAGGAGGATGAATATGAGGGAAGGGGGCCTCTGGCTTCTATGACGCCCGCGGATGCAGGACCTATGGACACCACGGCTGCTCTTGGCACTCCCTACAGGATCAACAGAGCTACGGTCTTGTAATGTCGGAGCGACCTGTGCCAGCCCACGCAGCAAAATAATTATTATACTGCAAAATAATTATTTTACTCGTAGAATATAATTTTATAATATTTAACATTATCTCGTTGGCATTTCAAATGTTGTGTCAGCAGTTTGTGGAGCGCGCCTCGCCGCGCCGCTGTGCCGCCGCGCCGCCGCGCCGCCCGGGGCGGGGCCTGGACTTTCACCTGACCGTTCACTGCGCAACAGGTGCGCGGGCGCAGTGTTCCACTCGCGTGCGCCGCACCGCCGCGCCCCGGCTCGCCGCCTCCATCCGCCCGTACGTTTCCATTTCATTCGCATAGAGAGAACTTCACACGAGTACAAGTTGAATCCGCTTTTACTTAAAACATGCGAACGCGGCGTGCCGGAAGCGCGGCTCGCCGGCGACTGCGCGTGCGCCGCATCCCGATGGGATATTCCCCCGTGACGCTCGCACGGCCCCCCACCGCCACCCGTCCCCGCCCCGCACGCGCGCACCCATCCAACAGGATGTAGTTTCTAATCCTAACAAAGCTTTCTTTTCGCTACCTTTACAAAATATCTCGGTCGAAGGCAAGTTGTATCTGATTCGCATAAATAATAACTACACGCACACGCACACGCACACGCTCATACATAAATGAATGCATACTCAACATAAAAAATCCTGTGTCGGGCCGATGACGGCCATTGTTGTTTTGATTGGGTGTTTATTATAATAAAGTGAATTGTTTAAGCGCGTGCACCGCCGTCGCCTGTTTGTTTGTTGTTTACAGTTAGCAGTTCGCTGATCGTGTGCGTGCGCGTGCGCGTGTGCGTGTGTACGCGGGGACACAGTTCCCTGCCGATAATCTCGTGATACAAGGACAGGTACTTGGTCGGTTCCGATAGGCTGTAGAGGGCGCGGTGGCAGCAAAGAACCACGTCCAAATAATCCGCGATACAATCGCGATACGGTATTTTAGATATTTGTTTTTCAATCTCGAGACACCGGAATATAAGTAACGATGTTATTCGCGTCACGTCCGACATAAGTCAAAGCGAATATATGGCGAGGAAGCGGTCTGCGTCCCCTAGCCGCTGGCAAATCCAATTTGTTGGTGATATTTTTATACCAGGATCGTAGCAGGTGGAGAGAGGTGGTCTCTGCCTACCCCACTGGGAGCGAGGCGTGATATGTATGTATGTATTTTTATTTCCGATGAGTTGGCATTGTTAGTTCGTTGACAGTTTAGACAGGTTCATCGGAATCCGGACCCGCAGCTCAAATGTAAAATAAAATATAATAAAAGAAAACAACACACAATAAAACAACGAAACGAGACAAAATGAACACACATGCACGTACATGTGTACATATATGTGTAAACAATGTCATCTACAAGAGAGAGAACGGTGAGGGTATTTGATGAGGAAGCATTGAAGAGCTGGATAGTGGTGCAAGGGCGAGAAGGAGGACATAAAACTAGTCGATACTAAGATATGTATATTTGTAAAAACATAATCTAAAAAGGTGCTTGCGCTGAGGGCGCTTCCGGTGGCTGCGCGGTCATTGTCGTTTGCGCAAACGTCGCGATCGATTGAAAATAGATAGCAAAATGATTGCGTTAAATACCAAAGGATGTGCAAAAAGCATTATGACCGTTGTTGATTAACAATCCGTCGCAGACAGCCTTCAGAAAGGAAAAGCAGCTACAGGAAATAGCGCAGCGCGAGCTGATGCATCGGCTGGCGACTGAGGATTGGTGTTGGAGTTACCAACACGTCAGAGCGTGACTCCTCGGGCGGTACACTATGCGTCAGTCAGTCAGTGCTGTGCGTGCTGTGCGGGCCGTGTCGTACTCGCTCGATATCCGTGTGTGCAATAGCCACTCGCCGGGTGTGTGTGCGTGTGCGTGTGTGTGTGTGCGTGTGCGTGCAGGAGCGGCGCTGGCGTTCTGCGCTTTGTCAATGAACTAGTAAACAGCTTTTAGAAGTCCATCTTTTTATCTCCATTAATATTCCTTATTTATCCTGGTTTCTCGAAAGCTAATGTATTAACAAGCACTCATGTTTTGCAGAGCTGATGATCAAGACGTGTACTCGCAGACCTAAAGATGTTTTAAACTGATTACGACGAGCCCTGTACACAACTGAAACTTCAACAAAGGACGAACTCTTCGTACCTGTTCATATTTCATTTATAAACATACTAGCTGTTTCCATATGGTGAACTGACCGCCAACCTCCGCTAGTCAGTGAGGTACCTTCAGAAGCTATTCCCCGCCAGTTCTGCTAGCCGGGACACCCTCGCAAATCAAGTTAGCTGACCGCTAAATGCCAGAAGCACTAATTTTAGCAAATTTTGAGTGTTTAGCCCTAGCAGTTCCGAAAACACTCGCAAGTGAGCCAGGTGAATGAACACGACGCATGTACATGCGGCGGACACGCCACGCCGCGCCGCCACGCGCGCACTGCCAGCCCGCCGAGCCTGTACTCTCACTCACACACATTCCGCATTTTAAACATTACAGTGACGATATCGTTATAACTTTTTTAATAACAACCTCTGCACGCAAAAGATTTCAACGCGTGCTACGCTCGCGTCGTTGCGCGTGCGCGTGCGCCGGCGCAAAGGCGCGCCGCTCGCCCGTGCTGAGGGTGGTGCCTGACCTGGTGCCGCTGCTCGCCAAAGGCCAGGCGCCGGGTGCGTTTCAAACTTGCCAAACGTTATTTTGTCGGCTTACGACCTCCCGCGCCCTCCCTTTTGTTGATCGCTACGAGCTTAAACACACGCGGAAGTATACTGTTCACCGGAGACACTCGAGCGCCAAGAGCATGCTTCGTCTGTGGAGTCCTACAGATTTACGCCGAGAACCACTTCCGTTTTACTTAATAGTAAAGTAATAGAATAACCCATTGCATTTCTTTGTAATTTTCATTAAGCCTAATTCATTTCGCTGAAGAAGTTAATAGAAAAACCGATGAGGTTAGATAAATACAGAGAACGCGAACAATAGAAACTGCGAGGGAACTTTCTAAGGTCGCACGCGCCGCTCGGTCCGCGCGAGCCGACACCTGGTACAGTTTGTGAGCTGATCTCTCGCGAGCGTCCGGCAGCCCCCCACAGCGCGCACCGCTTCAATTGTTAACTTTACAAATGTTTTGGACATACGGCCGTTGTGTAATTGACTAATATATTTTACAATAACTGAAGCCTTCACAATTGCGTGCGCGCCGCAGCCTGCGCCCGGCGCGCTTCGTACCGCTCCTCATGAGTTGCGTTCAAAGGTTTCCAGAGGCATTACTGCGCCGATTTCCTCGCGCATTCCGAGCGGAGCGACGCGGCGCGGCGCGGCGCGGTGCGATGCGGTGCGCGTGCGCGTGCGCGTGCGAGCGAGACGGCGAGAGAGCGCGCGCGCGGTGCGGTGCGGTGCGCGCGCGCCGCGTCACTGTCGGCGAGGCGGAGGCGGGGGCGGGGGCGGAGGTGCGCCGACGTGCGAGCGCTCGTGTTAGCGTGATACGCAACGTGTTTGCGGAGATGTCGGCGGATCGGACCGCCGCGTTAGCTCGCACGAGGCCCGCGCACCGCACCGCACAGCACAGCACAGCACAGCACAGCACAGCACCGCACCGCACAGCACAGCACCGCACCGCACAGCACCGCACCGCACCGCCGCGCTCGCCAAACGTCCCGACAGTACTGCAACGTTGATGACGTAACCTTTCTTATCCATAACATAAGCTGTTTAGACTTTTGTAAATGGACTTCACCGGCGGTAGGGCTCTGTTGCCGGAGTTGTCCATTTCTGCCACCGTTAGTATGCAAATATTACTGTGTTTCAGTTTGTAGGCCATCGTACTAGTGTAATTACTGGGGTAACGAGACTTAACATCTCGTGTTTCAAGGCGACGAGCGTCGTGCATACCATTCTAGGGCCTACTAACTAGGACCATGTTGTTATGAGCGGGTGTGTGTGTGTCATCAGGTGAATGTATCGATTGTTTGTAGAATAAAAAAAAACACGACAGACATAAAAGTATGTGCAAAGATTATCGATCTTTGCTTAGTAAGGACAAGGTATAATATAACATAAGTTAACATAACAAGAGCTCGCAGTCACGCCGCAGCGCCGGCGCTGGACGCGGCCGCACCATCAGCTCGGCCATGCCCGCAGGGCAGCGTCGCAAAGCGCAACCTCGACCACCAGTTGTTACATAAGACCAAACGAATGCGAAACAAATACTCCACAATTATCTTTTTTTAATACGCTTTGCTTACGTGAGCCGCAGGAAGGCACTGCGTGGGACACTTGAGAAAGGGACATGTCCAGCGGTGGACATCGATCGGTTGATGATGACGAATGTTTCATCAAATTATTGATGAGTATATACTTCCTCCATTCTCTCGCCTGCGTAAGAGTACGAGTTTTGTCATTTAAAAAAAATTATAACGCACCCCGCGCCCGCTGCCGGCTCCGCCCCGCTTGACAATGACGTTAATAGTTTTTTCACTAAAAACCACAATGACGGTTAACGGCAATCGATTTAATTATATAATAAATAAATTATTCCGATAAAGCAACTCGTTTCCACGGCAATTAGCAGGTACAATATCGATTAAAAATATTTTCCCACCCTCAGAGTCGTGATTTTTTTTATTTAAGAATTCCACACCCCTGAGACCAGCTCGAGTAGAATCAATAAAAAAATGAAAAAATAACTAATTCTAATAAACTAAAATAAGAGTATTGTTATTGTTATACACAAATGTGGTACAAACAGTCGGGAAGAGTCGGTACAACGCAGCTGGCGGGCGCGCAGGGGCGGGCGCGCAGGGGCGGGCGCGCAGGGGCGGGCGCGCAGGGCCTGCCCCACCAGATCGTAGTTCGGTCGGACTGACAATGGCACACTGCGCACTGTGCGCGGCCGATTCCGGAGACCAGGTCGACACGATCGCTGTCCCCGCGCCCGGCAGCCGCACCGCGCGTAGCGGCTGCTCCGAAGGCGCCGCAATACTTTCTGTGCTCACGGCTTTTATCATAAAATGCATACTATTTATAATGCCTGCGTCGCTTATGAACATCAAGAAACGAACATTGTCCCACGGCGACGCGCCGCTCGCGCTCGTTCTGCATAGCTGAGCTAACTTCACGGACGTCGCACCGAGCACCGGAAGCGCCGGGCGGCGTACTGCTGCGGACTAACGGAAGCATTCTTGTGCGTTGACTTCCGACCGGCTGTGACGTGCGCCCGCGACGCCCGCACCTCGGTGACGGAATTCGAGCTATGTAATGAATGACATTACAGCAACTACTTTGTACTGGTAAGTGGTAACACGCGCCCGTCCGCACGGCGCTGCCGCTACCGCTACCGCTACCGGTACCGGTGTGCTGGTTAGCTATTCGTGGCGGTACACATTGTGCGTGCAATCGCGGGCCCGTTGCTGGGCGGTGCCGTCTGCCCCTTCAGCGGGTCGAGCGCGGCCGGTGCTGGCGTGCTCGTGCGCAGTCCGCCCCGCGTTACTCACCCCTCGTTCGCCGGGACGGCTCCTCGACGCGTCGCAAGAAACTTCCCTCACTGCACTCGCGATACCTCGCGTCTCGTCGGCGATCCGCTGCGCACTGGCCGCGCGCGGCGCGCTGCTCGCCCCGCGCCCCGCGCACCGCCGCGCTCAGCCCGCGAAGCCTCGGCGGCGGGGCGCGGTGCGCGGGGCGCGGGGCGCGCGGCCGCGGGCGGTGGCTCGGCGCAACGCTCGGCGGGCGCGCGCAGTCGCAGCGATGTCCGCGAACGGGACGGCGGCCGCAGAGCCGCGGCTTTGCCACGTGCGGAAAGTGCCCGATTTCGATGGCTACGGGTTTAATTTACATGCGGAGAAGGGCAAACCGGGCCAGTACATCGGTAAGGTGGACGAGGGCTCCCCCGCGGAGGCGGCCGGGCTGCGGCGCGGCGACCGCATCCTCGAGGTGAACGGGCAAAGCATCGCGGGCGAGACACACAAGCAAGTGGTGGCGCGGATCAAGCAGCGGCCGGACGAGGCGGAGCTGCTGGTGGTAGCGCCTGCGCCCGGCGAGCCCCTGCCGGCCGAGCTGGACGCTGCGCCGCCCTCGCCCCCGAGCCCGCCGCGCGCCACCGCGCCCGATGCCACCCCGCCGGACTCTGAACCGCCGCCGCGGTTGAATCTCACCATGACCGCGGCAGAAATGCGCGCCCATCTCGCTGCTAAGAAGAAGGTTGACCCCAAGAAGGTACCCATGGACCTGAAGTCCAAGTTCGACATCGTGAAGAAGCTCTGAGCGGCGCGCGCGACGTTGCCGCTCCGCGCTCGCGCTCGCGCCGCGCCCGCGCCGCACCGCTCCGCGCCGCACCGCTCCGCGCCCGCGCCCGCGCCCGCGCCGCCTCCGTTGCCATTGATTTCGCTGTACATAGGTAAATGTGCCGTTTAAGGAATACCGATGGAGCTGTTATAATAATTATAATGTAATTTAGTTTTACGAGCCAAAATTAAATTAAATTTTATTACCCCATTATCTAAATGTGTAGCGTAGAGTTATTTACATTAAGTGTACCGATTGTTGAATGATCAATAAATAATATTGAAAACATCAGTGTTTGTGTTGAAACGGTGGAGTGGTTAAGGAGGTACGGCGGTGCGGTGCGGTGCGGTGCGGTGCGGTGCGGGGCGGGGCGGTGCGGGGCGGCCGGCGCGCGCGCTGCGGGTGACGCGGCGGAGGAGGCTAATGCGCAAGGCCGCGTCCGCCGGCTGCACCGCCGCTCAACCTCTTTGTTTTCCTCCGACGAAAGCCTGTCGGCGCGGGGCGCGGGCGCGTGAGGGGGTGCGCGGGTGCGGGGACGCGCGGTGATACATGTAGAATGCGCTCGAGCGGGCGCGCGGCGGGTGACGTCACCGCGCGCGCTGCGCCAGCGCGACTCCGCACGGCCGCGCCGCCGCGCCGCCGCGCCGCCGCATCGCCGCGCCGCCGCACCGCGCCCGCTCGCACACGGACGTTTACAATATTTTAACTGTTGGCTTCTGCGACAGAACGGGCCAGTGGCAGCGCCGCCGCGGCGCCGCATTATCGCAACTTCGCAACGACAATAACGCGCGCAATGTGACAGATAGTCTTTTAGACGACAGGCAGCGCACTAGGGCCGCGTTCGTATCGCGTGTGCGTGCGCGTGCGCGTGTGCGTGTGCGCATTGCTCTAATGAGGCACGTATGCCTTCTGTCATCGCCAAGTTCATATACGCCAAGCAACAGGTGAGGGTCATAAAGAACCGTATCTCAAGTTTGACATATATCATGTACAAAGCAAAAGCCTAGTAACCCTAAATGTATCGATAGAAAACATAAACTTTAACACAAGACAAGGGCCGCTTCGTGTATGGCTTGTTCTGGAGCCAAGGGCGATGCTGGGGGTGCACATCCCTCACTAATTATTACCATATTCGCTTTTGTCTGTCCGTAGATGTTACTCGTATAATAATATTAAACACTTATTTAAACTTGTTTCCATCACCTAATTTTACAAACTATGAGTATTGCAATTTACTTTATTATATGTTTCATTAAATTACATTTGAGGAATTCGTTATCTGAAAACACACACGCACGAACATCATAATATTTTAACTAAAACTAAAGTTCACAAATGTACATAACTTAAATATTAAGTCATCCCGCACGTGCCGAGATTCGAACCCGCGACCTTCGGAATGAAGGCCGCGCGCTCTGACCGTTAGGCCAGCGAGCGATTACAATACGTCACAAATATAAATATAGATATATTATGAAAAATTGTTAATCATACTGAGACTACCTACCTTCATAAGATAGGGTCCTGAGATACAAGTTTTTTTTTTAATTAAATTAAGCAACGCAACGAGCCGTAGGCTCACCTGATGGTAACCGATACGCTTGTTCACAACGTGGCGTTGGTTACAACATATCTATCGCACACAGGACCACATTGCGCTCAGCGCCCGAGGCATGAGACGTTAAGTGTTGTTACCCCAGCAGTTACAGGAACACAGTATTGTTTGCGTACTACTGTTTGTCGGCTGCAACAGGCTCTGCGGTGGTATCTAGACGGTCTATGGCCACAGAGATCTGGCACCAGAAAAGGTGTGCTTAGTTTGGGACCCGAGAGATGTCTCTTTTGTAAAAGGTTCAATAAATAAATAAAAGGGTAATATTTTTAAGTTCCCGCAATGAGATGAGGGGAAATGTAACTTTGTATACATAACATATGTAATAACAACCGGTGTCGCCGCTCCCCGGCCCGCCACCCCTGCCACCGCTGCCACCGCCACGTGTTCGCTACATAGGAGCCGCGCTGTCTTGTGCATGTACAGGCCCGTGTGCTAATACACGGTTTAAAGCTGCCTACACTCTTGGTCCATTCAGATTATATAAGAAATAAAGTGTTATATTTTTTAGCATATACATTTGGGTAACATTAGTACGTACGCTGACGCTTGACCGGCCCGCAGCCGGACTATGCACACTGCAGCCGAGGACTCCAAGGGCCCCACGGGAGCTGCGCTGCACTCCTTTATTTGTATGTATTAACAATAATCTTGCAATTTCAAAAAAAAAATCACAGAAGGGGAAGTGTTCGCCGGAGTTGGTGTTATTGCGTGGGCAGCGGAAAATATTTTATTTGGCAAGTCCGGGTATTAAAGAACAGGTTACCGCCTTGTCGCGGTGTCTGGGCAATAACCGTAGCTTGGTCAGCCACGGTGAAGTTAAGAGGAACCTACCTGGCCGGCCCGAGGTGGCCACTTCAGGTGAGATCCATGAGCTCACCTCGGATGTGTGCCCCTGGGCTGAGGGGGCAAGCTCGCTGCGCTCTTCACAGCCGTGGTAGAGTGGCGAGGGAAGAGGAGTGTCGGTATTGCGTTTCGCCGCTCTCCTTGTCGTCCGTGGCCGTATAATACTTGGCGGCAGAACCCATGACCAGATCCGCCGCAGAAAGTGGGGAGAATGTTCTTTCTGGGGTCCCACGATCTTTGGGTGATGGGTTCGGAGTGCTCTCCGTTGCCCACGTGACAAAAGGCGAAAAGGAGGGCGCGCTACAGCGGCACAGTTCCGGCACGACGTTACAAAGGTGAAAGGGAGGGAGATTTCTCTCCCTAGGATAGAGCTGCGCGGTGTCGCGCGCCCCGGCTCTGGCGGGGTCGCGACGAAGGTGGAGTATCTTTGGTGTTTTAGTCGGTGCAAGTCCGCAACAACCTGTCTCTTACCCCGCGAGGGCATATCCCTCACCTAAAATAAATAAAAGTGGTCCGAGGTGTTAAACAAAAACATATTTTTATTTTAGAAAGGACATCGCTGCAATCTAGATCACCGTTTATTGTGATTTGCAGAAAGCTCATATCGTCCATAAGCTGTGGATCAGGAAGTGATACCATGTCATTTTTTTTTAACACTGTTGGTACGGATACCTGTAAGGTACCCCGGCGAGCAGACTTCAGGGTGCTTACTGCATGAGCGCTGGAGTGGGTAGTACCTAGTAATCTTATAGAAAGAGAATATATGTAAATACCGCCAGAAGGCGAGGGGGACAGTCAGTGTGTGGCGATGATTAAAACCGTGTGAACATCTAATGACTTTTATTAAAAGATATACCACAACATGGTGTCAGGTGTGGGGTTCGAAGTCTCGGGAACCAGAGCTTGCGAACCCTGCAGCAGGCACGCACCCAGGCCGCGCGCACTCGCATCCACCGACACGGTGACCTGCCCGTCTGGTGAATAATACGCCGGTACCGGAGCTCTACCAATCCTTGTTTTAAGCTCATCAAATGCTTGCTCGTGGACATGTAACCAGTTAAACTCGACTTTTTTATTCAATAATTCTCTCAACGGTTCCGATATCTTCGAGTATTTAGGAATGAACTTGGCTAAATAATTAGTTACACCCAAGAAACATTCCACTCCTTTTTTGTCTGTTGGTTTTTCCATTTTTAATATTCCATCCACTCTATTGTCATCTGGCTTTAACCCTTTAGAATTAAATGTGTGTCCGATGAACTTTATTTCTTTTGCACTGAAAATACATTTATCTCTATTAAATTTTACACCATTCTTTTATGCCCTACATACAACCTCAGCTAATCTCTCGTCATGTTCTCTTTGATTGCGACCCCATAGAAGCAAGTCGTTCCAAAAAACTTCTGCTCCCTCCATTTTAAAAATTTTGACCATTTCGTTATGAAACATCTCCGACGCAACCGTGTGAACATCTAATGACTTTTATTAAAAGATATACCACAAGCGCTGTACTTTTTACAATCGTGAATGCACGGTGGAAAGAGAGTTCCACCCTGAACTAGCATACTGAAGGTAGCTTCGCGCAAGTGCATTATACAGATTAACCTTCGCATTCACGGGAATCTTTTGTGTCGTTTAGTAAGCCCTAATAGCCCCAATAACCGCGTCGACTTTGTAGTGACACTATCTTGCTTTAAGTATGCCATGAGGTGCGAATTCCATTTACGTTCCGTATCCTTGACCAAAATTGGTAAGGGTAATTGAGATAAGTCTATAGGTACCAGGATCTGTACGACTAGATTTTTTGGCACAGGTTGCAAGCTTCCAAGATATTTCTGGCCGAGTAGTTTTGCCAACGTCTATACGAGACTTACAAGCGAAAAGAGATGCAAAAAGATTAGCTTTCTTTATTACTGCATGGCCGAATGACCCGTCAGGTTATACCAGTGGAGGCATAGAAGTCTGGTAGAAATTCGTCTACACCGAATTAGCAAGCAACCATAAAGGGCTGATAGTTGGTAGAGAGAGGTACGCTATGTGTTTCAGCTTTTCAGCACGCACACATTCAGCATTATCCAACGGGCGAAGTTTGCCATCGATGGGTACGTCTGCGAAAGGAATAACCATCTACGCCTCTCGACAGATGCTCGCAGGAAAAGCGGACCTGCTGCGGAAGTTAGGATGCAATAAAATGCCGTATCTTATTTCAAACTGCTGACTTGTTTCCTCAAATTCGCCTAGTTCCATGAATATGGTGAATAGCTGGAGAATAAGACAAAACAAACTTCACTAGACAATGAGTGTGACAACTAAACAAAGTCCGTATTTGTCTGAATCTGTGGTCAACAGAAGGTCTAGACAGTTGGCTCAATGAGTACCCATATCAGGCACCCTAGTTCATTGCTTTACAAGCTGGGTAAGGTTTAGTGAGAGCGAAAAATTTCGCGTCTCTCCTTACATCGTCAGATTTCTAGGAGCAGCCATTCCTGGTGACTTGGGTTAAACTCCCCCAAACAAAGTAGCTAAGAGGTAGAGAGGGTACTGGAGTAGAGATATTAGCACCTTCACCGAAGCGTTGATATAGCCGAGTCTTGTTGATCACCAGTGTGCAAACGGTAAACACGAGTAGAGGATCTTACCCACATTTGTGTCCACTAAAATCCAAATGCAGGAGATGAGGTCGTCCAGTTGACGCAGACGCTGATAGCAGACATCGTTGGAGATGTACACACCGGTGGGAGGATGGAAGGTGGGCCTCAGGTACTCAGGATAGTCTAGGTATGTCGTATTTCGTACGTCGGGCAACGTGTCTGTCTTCTTTAGAAGAAGTAAGTGCAGTTTGACAGTATCAAAGTGTTAATGGATTGCATGAAAATTTGAGTGAAGGTCGCGAATATTAGAGAGGTTTACTTTAAGAGAGAGGAAGTGCATCCGCTGTAACAACTTACTTCTCCTTTTGCTATTTACATTAGATGGATAGAGTGAATAGTAAAGAGGAAGGAGGTAATGCGATAAAAACCAAGCAACATTATCAAAGACCGCAGCGCTCGTGGTCTGGAGACTGCGGGGACGCCCAAACTCCCTAGAGTTCGATATCGGACCCTCTTACCCAGTTATTAACCCGCGCGATAGGGCCACTCCAGGATTTTTCACAGTTGGGGAGGCAGTCATTCGTGCATTCGTGAGTGGCCCTCTCACTAATTGGTTCTCCTATTGCCTACAGTCCATCAGCGGAGCACCGTGCTTTCAATCCCGATACTCCCCGTGACCAAGCACCCGACGCAGCATCACCAATAGGTCGCAGCCGCTAATACCTCGCATCGCAACTGTTCGCGCTCAACCTACTCGTGGCCTCATTAAGTATCACGCCGGAACACGACTAGGTCATTTGCCGGCGTCGTTATACCTAAAGGGTGGTACCGTGAGCCTTCAGCCGAAGCTTACCATCGTAAATTGATTACGCAGTAGTAGGGCAGTCATAATTCAGGTGTTTCTTATGGACGCGAATAACATCATTCTCTATTTCCTACGAACGCGAATAATATTTCTTAAAAACCCTTCCTTTGTTCCTAAAGTGGTCCAGGTGGACCTTCAAGGGTTCATGGGAAAATCGACAGAAATCTACGTTGGCTAATTTTTACATTTTTTGTCGAGCAAATGGCAAAATTGTAGCTGCAGGGGATCCACAGGAACCAGATAAATTTCAAAAGTGGTCTATGAGAAAAAAATAAGATATTTTCGCCGAGGACCACTTTACTGCGGTGTAGTAACATTTTTCGACGGTATAGGCACCACATTACCTTTTTTGACGAGTTTCTAAACTGTTTATTCAAATTAACCTAAAACAAATTGAATGTTTATTCATGAATATTTATTCCTTGATATTGTAACCTCTTCCCCCTTTTTATAATTAAATTATAATAAAGATATTCTTAAACAACATTTCGGACCTTATATAATCATATGTCACATGACCAGGATGATGAATACTATTCATTCTTGCACTTGCAGACGCAAACTAAAGTGTTGGTGTTGGCATCACCACCAACTACGTAGTCAGCGCGGGATGCAACGCGGATCGCATTCGGGAGCTCATGGCTCACCCCATGGGATGGCAAAGCAATTAAATCGTAGCCTTGAGAGATAGAACTCCCACCAGCAACCACCACACATGAAGTAAATGTATAACTTCGCCAACCGCTGTAGTGGATATAGCCAATAAATATCACTATTATTACGAGCCATCAGGCACCGAGTGCTTGGCGTTAAGTAAAATACTGTTTTGATTAAGTTCCTCTTGCCCACCGACAACTTGCCACATATCTTACAACAAGGAATGCTAATGACATCTTCATTTGTCAGACAACTCTTCACTGCATGTTTCCTTTCAGTAATACAGACTTCCTGTATAACTCATTTATTTCTAAATCAGAAGGCTTTGCAACTCCCAGCCCCTCGTCCCGCTGGTGCAACTCTTTCGTCCGGCTGGTGCAACTCCCTCGTCCTGCTGGTGTAAACTTTCTTGTCCTGCTGGTGCGATTCGCTCGTTCTGCTGGTGCATGTCTCTCGTCCTTCTGATGTAACTTGTTTATTCTGCTGATGCAACACGCTAGATGATGTAAAGTAGTTACAATGAAATAAATTTCCTCTCTGTCCGAATTTCCGAACTGAGATTAAGATACAGCTATTAATTACACTACTACAGAGAGAGACTGACTGGACATCATCAATTTTGACATTTTTATTGGATGTAGCTGAAGGAAATACGGACATCTGTTCAAAAATCAATAATTTTATTCAATGTAATTGTTCTACATCACTTTTAACTAGAACATCACATCACATCACATTACAGCTCATCGAAACGTTTAGAGCACAGCACGTACTAGACGATATGGACCGTCAGCCCTGTCTCTTCACTTTCCTCAATCATGAGAATTTCTTATTATCACCTTTTGAAGACCAGTGCAATGGTTGTTCTTTTTACATGATTTAGCGACCAGACGAGTGGTACGTTCACTTAATGGTACGTAATACTTCTGCCCTTAACAAGGTGGCGCTAGTTAGGATGGTATATACTGCACCACATTGCGCTCGTCACCTAGGACATAAGATGTTGAGTCTCGTTACGCCGTAAGTACACTAGCTACTCTGACGCTCGTCAAGTCAGCAGCATTAGACATGATAAGCATGCATTCGAAAACTTGAATGCGGACGGCACCCTCCACACCTGCACCTGGACAAGTGAAACTGATTACCGGGACACACAGTGCTTTGTATGTACTGAGATACGAGTTTTTACTCACAGCAACAGCAACATGCACCAACAGCAGATGTCTGGGGCTCTGTTAGTAAAATTGTGCTACCTTCAGATCTTATGCTAGAACCTTTGGTTTGTATACAGGTGCACAATTATTTTTAAAAACTCTTTTAGAGCTCCTACATGTTTGTCTTAATGTTTGTATAACTGTAGACATTTTTTATAGAATTTTAAAAAATATTAAGGAGTTTCATTATCTCTAAATCTTTTTTAGGTTTTTTGGAAGTACCATATATTTCATTGACAATTTTAATTATACTCACCATGCTGCTGTTAGAAATAACCAGTGAAATGTTGTAAAAAAGTATATACAATTATACAAACAAAAAGCCAAATGTGTTTTCATGTTTTTTATATACATTAGATAATATGTTCAATTTACTCCACAGAAAAGTCTATTAATTTAATTCATTCCATTCTCACTAAAATGTTTTTAATCATTTTGGTGATATCTGGAGTCTTATGAAAAAGGAAACAACATAACTGATGAAATTAACAATAAATATTTTACTGCCAGTTCCTAAACCAGCCTCTCCTGAGAAGAACAAAGCCAAAAACTTAGGGACAATCTTTTAAATTACTTAGTAATTAAAATATGTACAGTAATCACCAGTATTACATTGTGGATAGTTAAAAGGTTACTATAACATAATATCATGCCATTAATGGATTGAATAACATTAGATATTTATATACTCAGACAACTCTTCAGTTATACTTACTCCACAAGCCACACCCGGGGTACCATTCAGTGAAGAAGAGGAACAATCAGACCAGTGAACCAAGGTGTTTATATGCTATTTACAGTGCTACCCCATCCCCGTCAAATGGTGCCAATTCCAACATTTTTGTTACAAATAACTAGTATCAGCCACAAGAGAAGGTCGTGTCAGGAATACTCACAACCAACAAGCATGGATGAATATGCTCATGAAAGGGAAGGAAGCAAGCGAGGTGAGCCAGGAATGTAGCAAGTGGAGAGAGGTGGTCTTTGCATACCCACTGGGAATGAGGTGTGATATATATGTATATGTGTGTATGCAGTCACAAGGAATCATTTGTAATATTACTTACTACATGGTTTATAATCACTCTTTAAGTTCCATGCGTAGGCATCTTTGTGTAGACAAAGAACCCTTTGCCAGTTATTTAATACAACCATTTGCTATTTTATCAAATTATTTAACAAAGAGAGAGCAAGTACACCAACACCGGCAATAGAAAAAATAATAATCATATTTGTGAATGCAAATTTGTAGTGTTGGCAATTTAATGGATTTAATATGTATTAAAAAAAATTATATCTTCTTACTTAAGTTTTGAAATCTTATTATACACTAATCAACTTACCTGACAAGTATTGCATGTTTATTGCCACTCTACTACTACCACTTAAACTGAATATTTGTGTGGCACTTTTATCTTTAATTTTTGCTGTTAGGTCAGTGCCGTTTTCAATTTAATCACTGCTTTGCATTTAGCGTTTTGTAAATTTTTTTTTCTTCTTCAACTTCACATATTTAGAAAACTTGACATTTTCCTGAAAAAAAAAAGTTCTTAGGTAATACGAGTATAATTTACAATACATAAAATATACAATCCGGACGGGAGGTGGGTGGGTGAGGAGGGAGGTGTAAGGGTCATGTTCCCGGGAGGCCGATGTCGTTACCTGTAACGCTTTCTGTCACGATTAAGCAAGGCTCCAAAGATGCTTCTTGACATGTATTTTATAAATTTAGTGTAATTAAGTGAAAAAGTGTAAAAAAGTGCAATGCTGGGAAAATTGGAGTAAAACGTTTTGATACGTTTTTTTCCTTATAGCGGTTGATTCTATGTGTGATACATGCAAATATAAAAATTTATCCAAAGATCAAGGAAAATTTTTGAAAATCTTACTGTGGCAAATGTGAGGTTCGAAATTTAGATGAAAACTCCAATTACTCTGTTCATGAGTTTATTAATTAATTATAGGCTATCAGAACTTAAAAATGGTTCCAAATACTGCACATCCATAAAAAAGTCTTCGTCGGAAGAGGAAGACGCTGTATTTATGATAAATCTTTCCTCCTGCATCTCAATTAATCCATCTTGTTCTATGAACTGATATTCAATTTTTATTATTCATCGATCCCTATTTGATATCACTTGCAGGTCTATTGAGATTTGATATCACTTGTAGATCTATTGACGTTTTTAATCAACCAAAGGTTTTTTTAACGTTAATAAACCAAAATATCAAGACGTGTCATTCCTACTAACCAGTCAACGCTTGCCCATGGCTCAATATCGATGATTGTGTTTGTTCTGCACCTTGATGCAACATTGCAAACATTGAAAACAATATTTTTGCTTGCTTTCGAAGAGGTTTCGTCGACATTTTCACCACTTTTTAAAGGAAATTTGAAGCCAAACCAAAAACAATTTCTCGAAATTTCAGTTGACCTACGACATTTTTTTTGTTGCCATATGAAAATCGCTATTTTTAAACTTTTTTTCTATCAAATCCTGGTAGACCTATATAAGAAAATATACTATCTTATATATTTTTATTAACTATCGCTTTGAATGGGGAGTTTTCTAAATAAAAATAGTAAAAATTATAACAAGCCTCAAGCCACCGCCCAAGCAATTGATAAGTTGAATCGCGAAATTGAGACGCAATCGATTTTTAATTTTGGCTGCGGACGCGCGTGACTTGTGATAGTCTAAGCTTTAATTAATTAACCAATCAATTCTCACTTTGGTTTTTTTTCGAAAACTGTTAGATCTAATCTTCATATATTTATACATATATATTATATATCAGAACCAGTAAAAAAAAGTTAAGGAATCTTTGATTTAACCGATCCATCCGCTTGCAGAGATATATTGGATAGATAGTATTTAAAACGCAGTTCATATTTGAACAAAATTATTTGAGTAAATAACCCGTACAAGAGAACTATAAATAAAACCGCTTATAAATAATGGTTTGTACGGCAAAGGCTGATTGAAAATCTTGCTGATAATTGAATCGTATTGTATTGTGTTGTATATCGCATATTTGTCGGTTTAGTTTCGATACAGTTAAACTATATTAGGTTAGCGCAACCATCGGAGGGATTGAACATCGCTCAACCGAATTGCGCAACAATTAAAAATATTGTGCAATAAATCAAACGGGAACTGCGCGTGCGCGAACGGGAAGCGTCCTTTTCCAAAAACATAAATATATGTCGCGCACGGGCTCGATCCTTGAGTTCGATTAGGTCGCCCATACGAGACGCACGACCGGTTGAGCTCCTGCCAGCTCTCGTTCGCTGCTACCGTCCGATATCCTAGCCGTCCTTTATAAGCACCAACTTAACAGTTGCGTCCGAATTTACCGAAGGAATTCGTGTATCTCTTGCGTAAATCTGTTGTTGCTACCGCAACGCATCGTTCGTTTACGTGGGCTACGAGCCGCCCGCCGCCTGTTTCGTTGACCGTCGCGACTTTTAACGCGAACGGCGTTCGACACCAGAAGGAAGAAATCAGCGCATTTCTCCGACACCACGACTCGACGTTATCTTAATTCAGGAAACATTCCTTAAACCATCTCACCATGACCCTAAAATTGCTATCATCTCGTTAGGAACGACAGGTTATCCGCTATGTACGGTGGCACCCTGATTTATTACAAGAGATCACTTCACTGTGTCCCTCTTGAATGCCCTCACCTGAAAACCATTGAAGTCTCGGCGTGTAAAATTGGTCTCACTGGTCATCAACCCCTTGTTCTCGTCTCTTGCTACCTTTCACCATCCAAAAAGGTAGAAATCGAAGCCATAAGGACCCTTCTCGATCTCGGTCCATCTTGTGTGCTTTCTGGCGATTTCAACAGCAGGCACAACGGCTGGGACCCCCTCGGCCAAAATCCAAATGGTCGTATACTCTTAAAATTAGCGGAAAAGCTCAACTTTGATATCATCGCATCTTCTTCGCCGACGAAAAGCCCTCAGCGGCAAAATCGGAGGCCTTCTGTCCTGGACATAGCGCTACTGAAAAATGTAGCTCTTCATATCTGTTCGGTCGAGGTCATACATGACCTCGGATCTGATCATCTTCCGGTCCTTTTCAAGCTGGGCCAGCGCGCCGGTGAGGTCCCTCTGACCAAAATCATCGTTGACTGGCATATACTTGAGATCAAACTTAAGTCTACGAAATCCCAGCACCTCGACGAGGTACCGAAAACGATCGAATCGCCCGAAGTGGCAATTCGGGCGGTTGATTCACTCTCCAAATAATATAACTCATCAGCCGTCGAAGACTCCACGAGGACGATACTCGAATTGGAACCTCAATTCGGGGCTCTTCCTCAGGACATTCGACCCCTGTTCAGAAGAGACCACTCCTGCGTCCACCAAGTACACAGATTGGTGGAGTACGTCCTCAAAGGTTTCATACATAGGTAACTTAACAAGCAGCAACCCAATAGTTGGGTGGTGATTTACCGGAGAAATTCGTGTATCTTTTGCGTAATTGTGTTGTTACTACCGTACCGCGTCGTTCGTTTACGCGGGAGACTAGCCTTTTTTTTTTTTTTTTTATTTACGTGTGTAACAAAATGCTAACGGAAATGCATACCCCGTCGCCAAATTGGGCCGGCGACGGTGGTAGTGTCGGACTCCAACGGACTAAAAAGCTTCACACGGTATTCCACTCTCATCCACGTGTTCGTGGGGTCGCGAGATAAAGTATTACAGTTCATCCACGACCCCCCGAACGGCGCCCGAATGACCGGGCCCATCTCGAGAAGGGGTATGAAGCACCCCTCCTGTTAAAAATCCCTACGTGGCGACGCGTCGGAATACGAGACGCATCACCATATCCACCCCAGGAACCCTCTCCAAGGGGGGCACGTAGGTAGGTAGGTAGGTAGGTAGGTAGGTAGGTAGGTAGGTAGGTAGGTAGGTAGGTAGGTAGGTAGGTAGGTAGGTAGGTAGGTAGGTAGGTAGGTAGGTAGGTA